>OX387654.1:2876659-7876659 GCA_947568875.1 Fissipunctia ypsillon
GAAAGGAAGAATGAAGAAAGTCAGAAGTATGAGAAGGACAGAGTAGGAAAAGATTGTTAGAAGAACGCAGATTCTTAGCGTGTGAAGAACATAGATATTGGAAGTGAAACACAAGATAAGGAGGAGTGGGAGAGTTAAGAAGGGAGAAAAGCGTGGTCAAAGCACGCAAACTTCTCTGGCGAATGGGCATCCATTTGAGCTCAGACCTGTAGCTCGACACATGGTCATATTTCCTGAGGTTGAATATGAACCGGATACAATTGTTAAGCAGTCTGTCAAGCTTATCCAGCAACACCGCATTCAAGTCAAAATAGCACACGTCACCATAGTCGATGATAGGGAAAATCAAAGCAAAGCAATCAAACATTATATTAATTAAAGGGAAATAATTGCCTATAAATAAAATAAATACATTTATTTATTTATTACAGGTAATTATGCCCATTGCCAAACATAAATTAACAGAAATCGAATTAAATAAGATAAAATCTAAATAAATTAAATTAAATGATATCAAAATAAATTAAATTAAATAAAAATTGTATCGAATAAAATCATATCAAAATCTATTGTTCTAAAATACTATAGAGGCATGAGGAACAGGGTGTAAAGTTCACTCATCCTCCATAGAAAAGGGAGGATCCTCCGACCAGACGGGTGTTGTGTCTGGTGGGCTACTGCCCGACGGTTGATGTCGGGATGTTGTATATAATATGCTAGTCGCGCGGTAAACTCTGTTGCGCGATGCAGGATTTTGCGTGACGTCAAGTGTGACGCGTTCCATTATATCGATGTAGATATGCCGCCACAATACAATGCCCAAAATGGGGAAACATACGAAAGTATTGTCATAATATTAGTGGAAACTGGAATATCCCTACATTTCTAGGTTGCTAAATAAAATCATAAAACTTAGGTACGGAGATTTATCCATAATCGTCTGCGAAACGTGTACAACTAATATATTAAAACATACATTATTATTATGTAAATTATTTATTTTCTTTAAGACTCTTTGTGTTAACTAAACTTCATAACTTTATCATCACGTCTTAGCAGTGGATGTATTAATAAACATAAATCGAAAGTATTGATCGACTGGTCGCTAATAATGACATATGTATGGGAAATAACTCGACTGCTACGATCGACCGGTTCGTGACCTTGCGACTGAGTGAGGTCAACGGCTACCAACTGTTAGTTAAGGGCTTGGCCCTAAATAACCGCACGAACGTTCCGGTCCACTGGAAACTTATGGTGCTTCTGTTAAATAAAGCTCTTCAATATTACTAACTAAACTATCTACCAATATTTATCTATCTAACTGTCTATTACTTACTTTACTAATTTCTTACAGGCTCTTTTTTGTAATCGGACACCCGGATTTAACGTAACAGTTTTTGAGAAAGAGGTCAATAGCAAACTATGAGAAGTAGAGCACAGCGGGAGCCATGGGCCCGATTTTGGGGAACACTCCGACTGCATTATCGATGAAGCTCTGGGAATTCGGGAAATGATTGGCTTTCAGATCTTAGCGTGTCGATGGCACGAACACGAACAAATATAATTACATAGTTTTTTAAATTTGTTTGGCCCAAAAGTCAGCAAAACGAATTCAGATGAATTGCTCAATGTGGTCTTTTTAGACCAGCTGGTTTTGCCAGAACTGTATTTTTTTTTTTGCGAAAAATAAAAACCACCCTGTACCCGGTGTATATCCTGCACCAAAAACTGTGCATAACGTAAGAATCAAATCCTATTAAAGATATATTATTTGGTAAACTGATGCCATAACCACGTTCATACGCATAGGTATACAATTCAGGTCTCCTTCAGGATCCAAGTAAATCTTGGACCCTGAAGGAGACCTGAATTGTACAGCAAGAACTTTTTATCTATTTAATATTATCTACTGTTTTTTTTTTAGTTTTACATACACAATGTCACCTCTGAATACTGTACATAGAACAAATCCATTTGTTCCGGGTGTTACACTATGAAGAATACCACACAAAGTTAATGGTATGAATCGACCACTATCTTTTTCGCTACCATTTTCTGAAACGAAGTCTGTGCAACGCAAATTTAAATCGTTAATATGAGAAAAATGAATTTAAGGACAATGTAACTTGAATTGTTTTCGATAAAAATGTTATGAAGAAAAGGCGTTAAGTTTATTTTATCTTTGGTCTAGGATTCTTGGAATTCATTGAGGCTTCTATAAAAGAGCGTTCTTAAGTGTCAAAACAAAATGTAGAATGCTTATTGAGATTGTCAAAATGGGATACCTCTGAGAAACGGCCGCTTAACATATAGGTACCTCACTCCGTTTTCGTCTCCTGAGCATAAGGGGTCCCCGAAACGATCAACTGCAATAGATCAATTGGTGTAGTCGGCAAGCTTCACATGATGCCTCAACTCCCACGTTATTCAACGCATTTATTTGTCACAGTGTGCAACGTTTTATATACTCAGGTAAGTAGCATGGGCGTAGCCTCCATATAACCCGATTCCAATCGGCTTCCCTTCAGAACAACCACTCTTCTTAATGTCTGCTATTGCCAAATAATATGGTACACCTGTGTGTGTAACTGCGTATTACATCACATTACATAATTGTATTTAATACCAGCATCATAAGATTAAAAACCTACAGTTTTTTGTCTGAGTTTATGAGAACTGGTCATTTTTCTACGGCTTCCCTCTAATGATAATTGTAGCTGCGCCACTAGTAAGTAGTACACAACGTATGGGATGGAGGTGATTAGAGCAGCTAAACATTAGGTTCGCTTTTAAGTACGTATTATGTTTGCTCCGTTACGGAATCCGTTGACAACCGACACAACACACAATGTGCGCTAATCTAGACTCGTTACACTCACTGAACATCGAGTGTATTTGCAAGAGAGAGCTCAAACCTTGAGGTCGTAAGTTCAGTCAATATATCAGAAAGTGCAATTAAATTTCTATCTTCCTCAACTCTTGCGTCATTGAATTGTTCACCTCAAACCGTTTGAGGAGACATTTGGTCTTTACGTGTCGTTTAAACCCCATTGGTACAAAGTCAAATGTTTACTAATTGTGTCTGTAATTACGACATGCGAAAGTTTAATAGAGGAAACGACAGAGACGACGACGATAGAGGACGGTTTAACCAGAAAATTTATGAAAATGAAAAAAGATTAATGACGTTTCGCGTTGGTAATGGTGACTCATTCTGTTGAAATTATTTACTTCATCAAATCATAATGAATACTAGAATAGTATGATACTGTGCACCACAAAACTGCAAATAACTACTATGAATCAAAGGCGTTCTAGGTCAGTAGGTACAATTCAAGAGGAAAACAAAAATACTTTTAATGAAACAGGGTTTTAGATCATCATCATCTCATCTAAAATATGCATAGCTGATCAATTTCTGGCCTCAGTAACTATTTATGTTCAAGCCAAAGCCAATAATAGATGCTTTTAGGCACAGATCTGTGCTTTTCTTTGCGATGTAAGGCTATGTTCAGATGGTAAACACTTTGGCAAGTCTTATCAGGTCCTTATGTTATGAACTATGCAAAATGCTTATAAAACATAAGTCATTATGATATTTTACTTCTTAATTTTTCAAAGGCAATGAATGATGTTTCTGTTATGGCGAGCAGGTGAATCGTAAATGCGATTTGACGCTTTTCTCCCCGAACTCCTTAGATGGGTAACAATAATATTAATGTAAAAATCCTTATTTGTGTCTTTAACTCTCTACTACTACTAAACTAGTTTAAATAACCGCAAAAATGTTGGTAAATCCAAACATTTACTTAAATGCAGCGCCAGCACATGAAACAATGCACAATCGCACATAACGGTACAAGTCCCCCTACACTGTATGAAACAAGGACGCTCCGTGGTGATGATACGGAGATAAGGCATACATGCAACGAGCCATTATTAACCAAACAATGACTTGAGAACAATTTTCGCGACATCATTACATCGGTAATATATGTATATGACTGTTTGTATTTAAAAAAAAAAACATACTCGAGAGAAATAAGTTCCGAGGCATTTTTCTGATTATTGAAAAAAGTTCTGTTTAAAAATGGCATAATATAATTATTAATTATTGCACATCTGATTCGCGCACTATTGATGAAACAGACTTATTGTATTTAGTGGCGTCTATTCGAATTCGTTGCGATATAGCAGTGATTATTTAACTTGCTATTTTACATGCAGCAATGGCATGTCGTCTAACGGCCAAACCCAATAACTTATTATCAGTAAAAGACAGATCGCTATTGATGGTTGACAGTATAATTCTACCTGTCCTTTCGTCAGGCCGGTAAGATTCCATAATATCTTATAGATTATTGGGACACGGACGTTAAAACCATATATAGATAGGTTTTGCTATCTCCAGTATTCCAAAACTGGTGATAGGTAAGTTATTGGGTTCAGCCGTAAAACTTCAGTTAGGAAAAGCTAGTTAGCTATTGTTTCATTCCTCTTCACTTAGTGCCATAGGTACTTGCATAATTATTTACAAAATAAACAATTATGATGTTAACATACTTGTTTATTTTGGACTAATAACAGGGCAAAGAATAATAATAATTATTACCTATTATCAGGATATCAGCACAAAGATTAGGTTAATTATTATAAAATATAATTAAAAGTATTAATGCGCATTTGCATTTTTACAGCAATTTTAGTTTTCCCTTGACTACATTTTTTTTTATATAGGTATGTTACGGCTAAGGATGGGTGTAGAAGTAAACTTATGATTAGCCGGCTAAACTTAAGTTTATATTCGAGGAGAGGCTAATGTTCATTTTCGATAAAATCTTTAGCCGGCTAAACTGCACGTTAGCCTAAATACAACGGCTAATGAATATTCGATCGATACGAGAGGAGCAGGGGACAGCGCATGAGCACGCGACCCCTTCGTCGCAGAATATATTTTTTCTCAAAACACGGTCACGGTGTCCGAAAAAATCATAATCTCAAAACACTATAATCGCAAATCATCATATTCGCAAAACAATACATTCTCTTGTGCCTCTAAATCCTTAGTTCCCAGTGGTCCAGGTGGACCCCCAGGGGTCAACGCAGCCTAGCTCGCCGTCCGGTAAGGACCAGGCCTGAGTCGACGGCGAGTTGTGCTCCACGCGCGCCACAAAGAGATGTCAGCACTATTGACGGGCTCCGCTAGGGCCAATGCCAGCTGGGGTTGCGGGATGTTCGATAGAGTTACCGTGGCCCCTGGGCACAGGCAACAGAAGGAACACGGGTGGGTTTTAGTCAGTAAAAGTCTGACACGCCTTCCCGCTCCGCCCAGAGCGGGAGAAGTCATTTGATGATTTCCCATCCAAAAAAAAGGGGGGTCAACGCAGTCAACGCAAATTTCCATAGTTAGATCTAATCTTCACATTTTTTGTCGAGTTTTGGGAATATGGTAGCAATGTAGCTGCAGGGGTCCACTGGAACCAACTAAATTTTGAAAGTGGTCAATGAGAAAAAAGTCTGGGAACCTCTGCTCTAAACGGACTCTGGCACACGCCAGCCGCTGCTGCGGCACCGCTCGCTCGGTTCGTGCATTATGAGGTCACAGTTCTAACCTAACCTACCTTTCAGCCACTTTCATTTGCTACTTCATTTTTAGCCAAGGGGTTATGGCTACTCTTAAGTTTAGCCGGCTGAACATGAAAGAAATTAACATTAGCCCCTCCTCGAAAATGATCTAAGTTTATTTCTACATCCATCCTTAGCCGGGACATATGACGTATCTGCAATCAGTATTTCGGCTGTAAGAAAACGTGCTGTTTGGTTCATGGCGTGGTTATGCAGTGTTCCAGTAAGCACCGCACATAATTATGGTAATTATCTACTCAGCTCAAGGATGTGGTGCCTGTTGAGGCGCTTGGTAATATTTGGTTGAAGCAATTTCAAATACTACATAAATGATTTTTGCTGTTAAGCCAAAAAGCTAACTACAAAATATAGAAACAAAATTATAACCATCTCCAAAGGGGAACAATCCAAGTTTCAGGGTTTCATGTAGGATGTGGGTAGGATGCAGGTGTATGTAGCATAGGATAAGAGCCAGGAAACTTACCGCCTACAAAAAATATTAAAAACCTATGTAACATAATGATTAGAGCCATAAAAAAACTGAAGCAGAAACACTAATATCTCTTGATAACATAAATAAATACTACTGGTATTCCAAGAATAAACTCTGCCTTCTTTCATGTATGTTGTCTGAACCATTTCATTTTACTGATGCTGATGAATTTAAATGATTACGAGTTTAGCACAAGATAGTGTTACTATCAATTAGGTTTACGGAATTAAAAAAAACTTACATGAATACTTTCTCCCAACAAGGCAGCCTGATGCATCAGCTTCTTGGGGATACAGCCTACATTGACGCAGGTGCCGCCAAGCCCCCATTTCGTGCCCTGCGGCGACGGGGTCACAAAGTCCAGCACCGCAACCTTCGCTCCGAGGTTCACGGCCTCCTTCGCACACGCAAGCCCTCCCGAACCACCACCGATAACGGCCAGGTCATAGTCGAAATTTCCATCTAAAATGGACATAATAATCCTATTAGTAAGGATGTTATTGGATGTAACCAAACATGTTTATGTTGGACTCTAGTGACCTCAACCTAGGCCAGCATTAGGTGCAATAAATTTGAATACAGACACAATATTTTTAATGAGGATCAGGCACGTTTTTATAATATCTGTATACAGATCAATAGAAACTAAAAAACTATTGGGTACTGTGACAAAATATAGAAATTGGATTAGAAATTACGAAGATAGTGATTTTAGTGTACCAGTCTGAAAAACAATGTTGAGCACTAACAAGCAAGGTCGAGGTCTGCCCATTTTGGATCAACAGTTTGGAAAACTTCGCAATTTCTTAATGGATTTTGAACATTAAAAAAGTAACAATATCAGTATTTTATAGTGCACATGGTACCGTCATTAAAAATCCAAGATCTGATTTTGCACATGATCCTCATTAGGCATTCAGTTACAGAAGTGAAAATTATCCAGCCAATATTTTGCATATCATGCTGAAGTCCCATTAATAGTTCTAGGCATGAGCTAACAACAGAGCTGGTTGCCTAGAGCTCCGGTAGTAGTGTAGCACTAAAAGAAGAAGCTTCAATTAGTCACAAATGGATAAAAATTACTTATTTATTACAAGTGTCACTACATCCAAAATACAATCATATTATGTGAAATGTAAAAATAGAGTGCAGAAAAAAATAATAAAACTTAACCTTAAAACAAAAATCTGGAATTAAATTTTCTTTCAAATAACATTTTGTTTGAAATATAAAATAATTTCATTTCTGCAACTGAGTGCTTTTGTAATATTTTGTAACCAGGTACACAGCTGTAGAATTAATACAAGGAAGCTTGTTTTCTTTAAGCAATTGATGACCAAACCATTCCCTGTGGATAGCATTTACTTTCACATTGAAAGTGCAAACATTTCAAAGTATTTATCTAAACATATACTCATAGCAACCCATCTTGTAACAGTTGTAACTACTGTTTGTTCCTTCCCATAGATGTGATAGCATGTGCATGACAAATATTACAATGAGATTTGACAGTCCATACCTTCAGGGGTATTGTCTATAAGAGCAACCAACTTGGCATTACGGCTACAACACAGCCAGCCTGATATCACCAAACAAATTCAAACTGTAGCATGATATAGGAAAAAAATATGAAATATTTCATGTAAACTATGAACTTGCTTTAACATGGGTTATTTTATCTGAATATTATGATCAGTTTCACTTTTGGGGCTTACATTTACTTTCATACGCCTTATTCATGGTAATAAAACAAATATATTAAATACTGTGCAATGGAATATACATATATTATAAAATGCTAGACATTTGGATTGATTCCACCATCCCTAGGATACAAATAATTTCTTACAGATTCTATTTTAGAACAAATCATTTGGTGTTTAACGAACAATAGGCATGCAATTAACAAGTTTTTTAGGAATTCTATAGTAATCGGTTCAAAATCAAGTTACAAAAACTGGGTTGCATGAGTTGCTCAATTATGAGTGAGGTTAGACAATAATTATCTGCACTTCAAGGTTAAAACGTCGACAATCATGGACTACTTACGAGAACTCAGTGTTCGTTGTGCCAATATCAACGCTGTCTCAGTTTTAATAAAAGGTTTTACCAAATAATTTAACCTTACAAAATCACTTAGTATTGTCATTTTGACGTATATGTGACAGACAAGAAAAATACACACACACCGGACCTTTGGGGGTTGTAAAAGAAAACGATAACTTTCAGTAAATGTCAAGGCGTTGTAGTCTAAGTTCAGTTCAAAGATGAAGTCCGTGTTGATCACCGGTGCCAACAGGGGCCTCGGCCTCGGGATGGTGAAATATCTCACTAAACAGAACACCGCGAAGACGATAATCGCGACTTGCCGGACCGTGTCCGAGGTGCGTAATCTTATTTCTTACTGACCTATAGGTGCCATCACTCCAATATTTGTTCTAAACACAAGTTATATCCACACTGTCTACTTTTGATTGTAATTGTAGCGCACTAACACTACACGACGTCTCTCGATCAAATACTATTTGATCAAAGGCGTAAAGTGCTTTTTGTAGTACGCGAACAATCCAAGAGTGTGAAAGAGATAGCGAATCGATTCGTTTGACAGCGAGCGAACTGCTGCGACAGGTGACGTCACCATCACTGACATTGAAAATAGTGCTGTGATCGTGACGTATCACTTTTTCAATGATGTCATCACACACCATGAGTTCAGTCCAATCCAGGACAATTTATTACTAACCTCTAAAAAATTTAACACCCCCTCCACCCCCTTTGAAACTTTTTTTTTTTAAGTAATGTTTACGATCTTTATAATTTATTTAGATATAAGTATTCGGCCAATATTATAGATCAGGAATAAGATTTTTCAAATAAACTATGTCTTCCTTTTTCATCACGACAACTAGATGACTTAAACATTATTTATACCCATTTTTGAGTTAATTGAAGCAAGCAGTAAAATCCATCCCTAACATTTTATTACCCTTTTCCACCCCGTTAGGAATTAATTTTTGAAGAACCCTGAAACATGTACTTTTCTATTTTTTGTTGTTAGTACTTATTAGTACCGAGTTTCCAGTTAATCTGAAAGCGCGTTAAAATTTTTCCTTACTAACTTTGACACCCCCTAATATAAATTCATGATTTAGATCCTTTTATTCATTACTAATTTATTGATTAATTTATAGCCTTATTATTTAATTTATTGATCAAAGGAAAAGTAAAATTTTCATATAAACTATTCCTCCCTTTCACACCGAAAGAGGTTGATTTATGAAAAATTTTCGATTATATGTTTTGTCATAAGGCGAAAGCGCCAGGTAGCCCGGAAAATTCAAATTTTCTTACGTTTTTTGCAATTTGCAAATCAGTATAAGGTTGTATGTTGTTCAAAATATGATTCGCGACCGTAAAAAGTATGTATTTACAGAATTATAATAATTAAGGACATCAATACAACTCTTTAAGACCAGGTAATTCTATTGAATGACTATTTCATGAAATCTTGATAATAATTAAGATTATACAAACTTATGGAGTTGTATTACTGATTTTGATGGTTATAATTCTGTAAATGCATATTTGTTACGGTCGCGAATGATATTTTAACCAACATACAACTTAATACTGACATGCAAATTGCAAAAAAAACTTAAGAAAGTTGTTTGAATTTCGCGGGCTACCTGGCGCTTCCCCCTTAATGCTTTGACACGCAGTGAAATTCTCTCCCAAAAACTTAATTTCCTTTTGCTGGTAGATTTTTCAAAACCCAAAAATATTCGTTTTTGGGTTTTTGAAAATCAAAAACCCAAAAACGAATATCCATATTTTTTGTCAAAATCAAAATATTTTATTTCACATAAGCCTACATGGGCACTTATGAAACGTCAGAAGCCAGGTACACGGTTCCAATTGGTCGTTTCCTATGGAAAAAAACCGGCAAGAAACTCCACGTTTACTCTTTTAAAAATAATTGGCTTTTACAATGTTTTCAAATTACAGTGTTATTGAGCATGGGAGGATAGTGAAGGCCTGTCAACAAGTACCAGGTACTTAACAAAATAGAAAATGGTCTACAAATTTACAGTCATAATAAGCCTACAACGTTCTCACATTCACAAAATATAAAAGAATCTATTTAAAAGATAAGACTATACAGGATAATTTTAAAAGGAATGCGGATATTTCAGGAGGTAATCAGGTGCATAAAACTGGACAACTTTCCCCAAGGAACATAGGTCGAAATCTTAAAATTGAAAATCGACTTTTCATACAAAGTGACTGGTCACGTGACTCAAGATTGTATGAAAAGTCGATTTTCAGTTTTATGATTTCGAAAACTGAATCTACGTCAGCAGCCGATCCCCACAGCAGAACGCCATAAGACATAATACTGTGGAAATAAGCAAAGTATACTAACCTAGCTGTGGTAACTGCCTTACTTTTCGTACTGCATATGCAGCTGAACTTAATCTACCTGAAATTGCTATAATGTGGGCGCCCCATTGCAATTTTGAATCTAGAGTAAATCCTAGAAATACAGGTTCCGTAATAGCATCTAGTTTCTTGCCATCAAGTTTTAAATTTAGATCCACTTGAGGTATGGACGGCAGCACATCAAGCTACTACAATCTGTCAAATTTCTTTAATAGATTTTCAACTTTATCGCTAAAGCATTAGGTTCAAGGTTGATTGGGAAAATTTGACAGTTTCGGATAGCTTGACCTGCTGGCGTCTGTACATTTGATAATGCTAACTTAAGACATTTAGTTTTGTTCGCATTAAGTAAAAGATTATTAGCTGCAAACCATTTCGAAAGAATGGCCAGACTATCGTTGACATGAAAGCCATCCGTATCTTTTCTATCTATTTTAAAAATAAGCGAAGTGTCATCAGCAAATTGAATTATATCCGATAAGTTAGCCATCGTGTAAGGAAGGTCTACTAGAAATAGGAAAGGGCCGAGAATTGAACCTTGAGGCACGCCCATCTTAACTAGAGATCCCGAGAAAGTCGCCCCGTTAACGTTTACTTTCTGCTGCCTGTTTGATAGATAGGAAAGAACAAGATCAGCAGCTCGTCCACGAATTCCGTAGTGGTGTAATTTACAGATCAGTGTATTGTGGTCAACGCAGTCAATCGCTTTAGAGAGGTCACAGAAAATGCCAATTGCATCCTGGGACTTCTCCCAGGACTCCAAAATGTGACTGATGAGTTTTACACCTGCGTCAGTTGTAGAACTACCTTTCGTGAAACCAAACTGGCGACTATGTAAAATCCCATTTGAATTAAAATGTGATAACATCTGGTCTAGCATGATTTTTTCATATATTTTACTTAATGCTGGCAGCACAGATATAGGTCTATAGTTAGAGGGATCACTCTTACTATCTGCTTTGAAAATTGGTACTACTTTACTATGTTTCATTAAATCGGGAAACGTACCGCTGTCTAAACATTGATTAAATACATATGTCTGTTAGGACAGGGACAATTGTGTCAGTGATATCTCCAATAACCTAAAAATTATTATATAATACCGTTATTCGAGGTTACCGGACAGCACGTTAAAATTCTTCCATACAAAATATAGCATCCCTAAAATCTATTTTAACGAGTATTTTTGAAAAACTAAATAATGACAAACTTTATTATTCATTTATGAATGTATTCATGCTGTTTCAAGTTTATTAATTTAAGACATAAGATTTTTCATACATTAGAAATCCCCTTTTCACCCCCTTTAAGGTCGAATTTCCAAAAACCCCTTCTTAGAGCTCGCCTACATTGCGCCTACATTATAAAAGAAACACCCTTGTGCAAAATTTCTAATATTATTATTTTTGCATTTGGTAGCCCAATTCTCGAGGATAGTTATAGGCTATTTAACATCACGCTACGACCTTTAGGAGCCGAGCAAAAAGAAAAAAAGTCAGAAAGTACACTAAGCGAAAACAAAGTAATAGCGCGGGCGGGCGATTCAACGCGACGATAGGCGACGGGTCGGTGGAAGAGGGAGTTTTATTAAAATGTGGCTGTTATTTTAGTATATTGTGTATCTTACGACATCCAGGCAAATGAAATCGCGGGGCACAGCTAGTTTATACGTAAATACGTTGCGCCAACCCCAAATAAATTGAAATAGGTGCAGGGAATGATGACGAAGTATTCGGGCCAAATTTTAAGTTTATAGATCAAGGAAATAAGATTTTTTCATACAAACTGAATTCCCCTTTTCACCCCCAAAGGGTTAATTTGTTTAAAGTCTTTTGTGACGTTTCCATTATTTGATTTATAGGTTATTTATACCAATTTTCGAGTTAATCAAGCCTCGCAATAAAATTCTGCCGCCAAGTTCTGCAAGCAGGTTTTACGTGGGGCACGTTTTAACCATGTCGAATGTATTGGGGCAAAACTGGCTTCGCACCCTCCGGGTAGTAAACAGTTCTGGTCCCTTTCTAAAGCGGCTGAAACGAATTACTGTCGTCCCACTTTACCTCCAATGCTGAAACCTGATGGGTCGCTGGCTCACTCTGCAAGAGAGAAAGCAAATTTATTTGCATCTCTCTTTGCAAGCAATTCACGTCTGGACGCTGGCTCCAAGCAATCACCTAATGTACCTAATTGTGACTCCTCGATGCCGGAGATCGCAGTTCACATTAAAGACGTCCGATGAGTACTGTGCAGTCTAGACGTGAAAAAGGCCGGCGGGCCTGACGATATTCCAGCGAGAGTGTGTGTGATGACACGTTTGTTCCGCCTCTCTCTTAAAAAAAGGACGGCACCAAAATCCTGAAAGCTTGCAAATGTGCAACCAGTGCCCAAAAAGGGCGACCGTGCAGACCCTGCCCATTACCGTCCGATCGCCATTACCTCCATTCTGTGCAAGGTTATGAAAAGGGTACTGAACAGTAAGTTTCTGACCTACCTTGAAAACAATGATCTCCTCAGTGATCGTCAATATGGCTTTCGCCGGTGACGGTCAGCTGGCGATCTTCTTGTGCTTCACTGCTGGGGCGAGGTCATCGAGAAACACGGCGAAGCATTTGCTGTATCGCTTGACATCTCGAAGGCCTTTGACAGGGCCTGGCACGCTGGTCTACTCAGCAAGCTTCCTGCTTATGGCATCCCAGCTGATTTTTGTAGCTGGATATCAGACTTCCTTAGTGAACGGTCGTTGACGGCTGCTCTTCCGACCTTATGGCTATTGATGGGAGTTCTTCAGGGGTCTGTTCTCTCTGCAACTCTTTTCCTGCTACACATCAATGACCTACTTCAACCTGGTATTGTTGGGTACGCAGATGACAGTACTGTTTCAGACAGATACTTGTCCAGCGCAAAAACCAGCGGGGCCGAAGTTCGTTCATTGAGAGAGGCCATGGTAGAGCGGACAGATTTGATCTTAAGCCTTGTCTCCCAGTGGGGTGATGATAATCTGGTCTCTTTTAACGCCACCAAAACACAGGCGTATCTTTTTACCGCTAAAAGGAGTCGTTTCGACCAAACTCCTACTTTGCGGGGTACATATGTTCCTGTAACTGATCGGCTCGAGCTCCTAGGCATGGAGTTGACAACATGTCTCAATTTCGGTGCCACCATCGAGTACAAAGCCTAAACCGCGGCCAAGAAACTGGACATCCTAAATAAGGTGAAGCGATACTTTACGCCTAGACAGCTTTTAACCCTTTACAAAGCGCAAGTCCGATCCTGCATGGAGTATTGCAGCCACCTTTGGGATGGCTCAGCTAAATATCAACTTGCCGCGCTTGACTCGGTGTTACGTAGAGCTAAGAGGCTCATTGGCGACGTAAAATTGGTGGATGCCAAGCTTCACAGCTTGGCTCATCGCAGCAAGGTTGCCTACTTGTCGGTCTTCTACAGATTGTACTTCGGTGATTGCGCTCAAGAACTCCACGACCTCATTCCTTCGGCCCCATTCTACCATCGAACATCTAGACGCACTGCAAGTTACCATCCCTGCCTAGTTGTTATCCCACCAATTCGCACTAAGCGTTTCCAAATATGTACATATATTATCTTTTGTGATGCGCTCAGCAAAGGAGTGGAACTCTCTACCTGCATCTGTGTTTCCGAACGCATACAACCCTGATTTCTTCAAAGTGAGAGTGAACAGGCTTCTTTTGGGTGAGCTCGCTCCATCGTCAACTTTGTCTCTGTCACCTCTGACCTAGATTAGTCAAGAGCAAACCCATCCCAAAAAAATAAATAAAAAAGAAGTAGCAGAATCAACTGCATAAAAAGTAAACACGCTTTATCTACGAAAAGTCACTGACCAACGGTGCGGTGCAGAGCGTGGCGGCGCTGGTGCGGGGCGCAGATAGGTATTTTAGTCGGAGAACAACACAAACTCGAAAGTTGCGGGTGGTTAGTTAAAAGATCACTGATTGAATGATTAATCACATCATATCAAATCACAATCAAAATTTACATCATCAATAGAATCAAATTTTTAAATTTTCAGTATTCGTTGTTCATTACACACAAGCGACATCGTCTTATTAGATTTTCACGGACTCGTAACGTAACAAGTCCCCCATCTGTCATTCTTTTCAGTTTGTCGAAAGAAATAATTATTTGTGTAATCATCAGTGTTCACTTCTCGTGCCTACACCTCGTTTTTTACGGCCACCCACAAAAAGAAAGTCAAGTCAATAACAACTATTTTTCATAACATCACGAAATGCGCGCGCGGCTCGCCTCATGATACAAAAAATAGGCGCGTGCTCTCCGCAAGGGCGCCGCTATACACTCACTGACCTAATTATCGAGAGTACGAGACATTTTGCCGAAAAAATTCCGCTGAGTCACACACTCGCAATTGTCTATGACCATAATATTTCTTTTTCTTTCTAATTGTAGGATTTTGGGGGACTGGGCGGGGTGCGTTAAAGTGGAATCGTATGACACCTTTCTCTGTCTTTCAAGCATATTGAGATTGAGACGCTGAGAATAGAATCATACGTTTTCCACAGGTTCTTGATCTTACAATGTTTACCTATTATTACGGACTCAGATCTACATCATGTTGAAAAATAAGAAAATGAAAAATAATTTCCTGTGGCTAAAGTATTCATTCGAATTTATTGATTTTTTATACGGGTAAAGAACATGATTCTCTTTAAGTGGTTTAAAGGGATGTCAATCGTCCTGTTCCACCTTGTAGAAGACTAGCACTTTGCCCGCGACTTCGTCCACGCGATTTCGTACTTTCCTCTAAAAAATTTACCGCCCCCTCCACCCTCTTTGAAAGGTTTTTTTTTTCGAAAAGTAATGTTTACGATCTTTATAATTTATTTAGATATAAGTATTCGGCCAATATTATAGATCAGGAATAAGATTTTTCAAATAAACTATGTCTTCCTTTTTCATCACGACAACTAGATGACTTAAACATTATTTATACCCATTTTGAGTTAATTGAAGCAAGCAGTAAAATCCATCCCTAACATTTTATTACCCGTTTCCAACCCGTAAGGAGTTAATTTTTGAAGAACCCTGGAACATGTACTATTCTATTTTTTGTTCTAAGTATTAATACCGAGTTTCGAGTTAATCTGACAGCACGTTAAAATGTTTCCTTACTAACTTTGACACACCCTAAATCCTCTGTGAGGGGTTGTTTTAAAAAACTAAAAACAATAATCTTTATTATTTACTGAGGCAAATATTGCCAAGTTTCGAGTGTATTAACCAAAGGAATAAGATTTTTCATATAAACTGTATCCCCTCTTTTCACCTCCACAGGGGTGGATTTTTGAAAAATCGTTTGGGATTTTTCCATAACTTGAATCAAGATTTTTTATACCAATTCGTGGGTTAATTAAGCCACACAGTAAACCCTACAACCCACCCTTAAAAATCTAATTAGCCCTTTTCGCCCCGTCAGGGGTCGATTTAAAAAAAAAAACTTATTATTATTTATTTTCTGTCAAAAGTATTAATACTGTATTTCGAGTTCATCCAACCGCGCGTTAAAATTCTTCCATACAAACTTTAAGACCCTTAAACTCCCTTTTGAGGGGTAGTTTAGAAAAACAAAAAAATACATAGTTCTTATTAATTTACTTAGATAAGTATCCGTGCTAAGTTTCAAGTTTATTAACTCAAGGAATAAGATTTTTCATACAAACGAAATATCCTTTTCACAACCTTTTTTTTTTGGATGGGAAATCATCAAATGACTTCTCACGCTCTGGGCGGAGCGGGAGGGCGTGTCAGACTTTAAAACCCACCCGTGTTCCTTTAGTTGCCTGTGCCGGGGCCACGGTAACTCTTTCGAACATCCCGCGGCATCCCCCTAGCGGATCCCGTCAGTTAGTGCTGACATCTCTTTGAGGCGTGCGTGGAACACAACGCGCTGTCGATCCGGGCCTGGTTCTTACCGGACGGCGAGCTACCCATTGCCTGCCGTCCGCAAGCCCGCGTTTACGGTGGCTGGGAATCGGCTCTCAATTCCCGACGCCCAGGGCGTCTCCTGCGGCGACTAGGGGCGTGAGGGCGCAAAGCTTGCCTCTCCCTCACACGTTTCGCCTCCTTCTTCGCGATCATTACTGCTTCGCAGAAGGAGGTGATGGAATCCCATGTAATCTCGCTCCGTACCATGGTCTGGACCAGGGCCGGTCGTCGCGAGAGATCGCCGCCGTCGATCGCTTCCGCGAGGACACGGCGGCGGTACTCCGCCCAAGCCGGGCAGACCTCCACCGTATGCTCCACCGTGTCCTCCGGGCGATCCACACAATGATGACACCCGGGCGTTTCCTCCCACCCTTTTCACTCCCTTAAAGGTTGAATTTCCAAAAACCCCTTCTTAGTGCTCCCCTACATTATAAAGGGAAGCCGTGTGCAAAATTTCACGTTCCTGTAGTTTCGGCTGTGCGTTGATATGTCAGTCAGTCAATCAGTCATTCAGTCAGTCAGTTTCTCCTTTTACAACATTAGTTTTAGTTTATGCGAAACTCGAAACACGTGTCTAGTATTTTTATGTAAAGAATCTATGTAAAAAATTTCTAAACTGTATCATGAAAAATCACAAAGTTATATGCTTGTTGTGTTACCTGGTTGTCCGTACAAAAACATGCTCACCACGCGGCAACCCCGCGCCGCCCGCGCCTCCAGCGTCGTCTTGCGCTCATTGATAATAATTTGGCAGTAGGTACCTAGCCGTACGGCGATTGTGTTGTAATTAACTGGTGTAAACATTTTCCATCACACTTGCAGGCTTTGGACTGTCGTAACGGTCAAGTGTAGGTAGATATTATTATGTACTTTATTCGTAAATGCAGCCGTGATAAAATGTAGTCAATGCAATTTGTTGCACCGTATGCCAACAACTTATGAAAGTAGATGAAAAGTGTTAAACATCGCATTACTTAACCACAGTAGGCTGTAGGTACAAATAATATCATAACTTTATACAATTAACCATTTTGGCGTATTTGAAAGTGTTAATCATCACTATTTACGATATCGTACCATTTCTGTGTACTGGACGTTTGTGTATGAGAAAGACATGGTTACACGATGCTTTTTACATTCGATAGGTACACGATCAACCGAAACTCAACTGTAAGGACCACGACGCTCGCAATCGCATTATGTAACTGAACGGGAGCGTGACACGTGCGCATCAACCTGTAGCATCCGGGAGACTAAAGGGGTTGTTTTACCCCCGCCCCACTGTGCGCCCACGCCTAGTGCCGCTATTACCTGCAGTGACCTGTGTGTGGGCGTATGATTACGGATAGATACAGTCCGCGCGCGAGCTCCGAGGAATCATAAGGAATGTTGACGTAATGAGCTAGAGTGAGAGAGCGACGGTTGGGCGCAGCGCACACCCGCCCGCTTCCTCAGCCCCCGATTCCTCGGAGCTCGCGCGCGGACTATACTTAGTATCGCTCGGTGTCCAACTTGTAACCTTTTTTAAATATTTTTGGGACAAAATATAACATGATGTAAAATTATTGGAATCGAATCAGTTACTTATTCTGAACAAACTCACTCTTATTCTCAACTCTCTCTGTATTCAGGTTTCGCATATAATAAAAATAATGTTGTATATAGATAGACTAGCTGACCCGGCAGACGTTGTCCTGTCAAAATTTCAATAATATGGTTTTGAGTAAGTACATACAAAAATCCCATAGAATAAGCACTTTCCAGTTTTCCCTAATTTTCCTATTTTCCGGGCATTTTTTCCAAGCTCTGTCAAAAGATAATGCACATAACGCCATCTACTGGCATTACTGGAACCAACATACAACGCCATGTTCATTTTTGTCCGTGTTTTGTTTCTGTCATATACAAGGTGGAACATGACGATTGACATTCCTTTAAACCACGTAAAGAGAATCATGTTCTTTACCCGTATACAAAGAATCAATCAAATCCAATGAATACTTTAGCCACAGTAAATTATTATTTTTCAACATGATGTACATCCGAGTCCGTTATTACGGACTGTTTTGCACAGGTTCTTGACCTTACAATGTTTACCTATTATTATGGGTACCTGTGCAAAACATATGATTCTATTCTCTGCCTTTGTATTGTTCTCCGACTAAAGCGCCTGTGGCTATCTACCTGTGCCCCGCACCGCACCGTTGGTCAGTGACTTTTTGTAGATAAAGCGTGTTTACTTTTTATGCTGTTGATTCTGCTATTTATTTTGTTTGAAAACTGCAATTTTTAAATTTCCCGTTAACTACTAATCTTCGTGTTATAAAATGATTCGATGGACTAGTACCTACTGTGCTCGTTTTCATTTAATGTCGTACATCCAGATCCATGTTGTATACATGAAGTCGGGTTAGTTACAAATATTGTATGAGAAAATTAATTTTCTTCATAATTTATTTTTTCCTAATTTTTCCGAAGTTCTAATAGTTATTCTGATATTCGGGGCGGAGACAAATCCAACAAATCAAAGATCACAAAAATTGGTCTAGCCGTTCTTGAGTTATAAATGGTGTATCTAACCCGACTTTGTTTTATGTATTAAATATAGATAGACGAAATGGTATTGGAATTTTTACAAAACTTTGAAGCTGAACCCATCTTATGGGATCCTAAAAATGTCCATCATAAAAAAAATATTATTGTACGGTTCACGTCCAGGCAAATTGCTAACGCCGCGACCTACTTTTTGCTACTCGTTTTATTAACTATTATAATTATAATAGTTATAATTATATTATAATATAATTATTGTACGATAATTCGTTAAACTTATGAAGCGGCTAAAGTGACCACCGCATTGACGCGATATCTTTTTGGCGAGCCAAACATAGCACGCATTGCTTTCTCACGATAGACGCAGGTGCGGCCCTAGCATTAACAGAACTTCAACATCCTACAATTAATCGTCCCCTCGTCCCCTCTAACACAGACAAACTTTCTAATATTCATTCCAATTAGGTTACCTAAACATAAGATATCATTCCTGTATTCCCAGAAGCGGCAGGCAGAAGTCTTTACTATACTACACCCACATAACACATTCAGCCAAATAAGTTCAAGTTTCACAGTCTATAGTAGGGGGCGAGTCTATTGCCACTAACTGGGCACACATCCAGTCTATAGGATCGTAGCAAGTGGCGAAATTACAGTTTCTGCCTACCAACCTATCCCCATGGGAAGAAGACGTGAATGTATATTTATGTGGGTACTACATACCTATTACGGCTAAAACCCGAAGTGTAGCTACACATAGATTTAGCCGGCAGCAACTAGGTGTGGCCGGTAGCAGTTGGTCAACCTTAGGTTTAGGTATAGGTTGAAAGGTAGGTTAGGTTAGAACTGTGACCACACAATGCACGAGACGATCGAGCGAAGACAGCGGTGCCGCGGCAGCGGACGGCGAGTGCCAGGGTCCGTTTAGGCACAAGAGAATGTAATGTTTTGGGAACACCTACACCTAGTTTTAGCCGAATGCAATCGGTTACACCTAGCTCTAGCCGTGAATTAATAGGTTCACCAACTGCTACCAGCCACACCTAGTTGTAGTCGGCTAAAACTAGGTGTAGCCGCACTTCGGGTTGTAGCCGTAACATACATGGCAGGCAGTGTTATAATAGTAAGTTTACATGGGGGGGGGGGGGGAGTCAGTTATTAAGTTATATATATCTTTTTTCTTTAGAAAATAAGTGACATTCATTGACTTTATAATGATGGAAACTCCATGGAACTGCCACAGTCGGAGACCTCACCCAAAACCAATCAAACACCAATGATTTTTCTCTTGGTTACAAAACTACCAAACGTTCTGTTTATTGTTTTTGCTGATGACGTCATGGCGCCGCCTATCGGCTTCGTTTAGCGTATACTGTTTCATTAGGAATTCTGCCTTTTAAATACCTTTGTTTTTTTACTTTTCAGGAACTGAAAACATTATCGGCAGAAAATAAAAACCTGGTTATTTTGAATTTGGGTAACTTTGAATTTAGTTTTATTATTTTTTGATATGTTTGTTTTGTGCCTATCCATTTCTGTACACACAAAATATTTTTATGTTCTTATATTTTTCCATAACGTAAATGAAATGTTTTAGATGTTAAGAATACCTCGTCGTTCGCTGATTTGTCCACGCAAATAAGCAAAGTTGTTGGCAACCAGGGACTAAACCTGTTGATCAACAATGCTGGTGTTACCACTAAGTTCACCAAGCTGCCATTCGTGAAAGCTGAACAGTTGTTGGATAACCTGACCGTCAACACGATTGCACCAATTATGCTTACAAAGGTTTGTGAAATACGAATTAAGAACAGATCATTCGATTATTTGCTAACGGCTGATAGAGATATTTGGAAGAAAGGTGAACTGTGCCCTAATTCTAATTTATTTGGGGTAGCCGGGTAGGCCCCAATAAATTGGAAGCTTCGAATATCTATGATAATTTTAGAAACACTTTACGGAAGAGTCGTGTCCAGTGGTCTCGAACGTCATAGAGCGAGATCGGTAGAGTTGCCAGCTAAAATCGGTATATTTGTACCCAAAATCGGTATTTGACAAAAAAAATACAATATTCAATCAAATTCGTTTATTTATTGAAAAAAAACTTACAGACATTTATAACGAGAGCCCATATCGGTAGAAATACCGAAAAATCGGTAGGTTCGAGACCACTGGTCGTGTCACCTCCAGCACCTGCAAGATGATACACTATCACTATTATTTACTATTTCCAGACTTTACTGCCCGTCCTGAAACAAGCCGCAGATGCCAACAGTGACAAGCCCATGGGAGGACATCGAGCAGCCGTCATCAATATGAGCTCAATTCTAGGGTCCATTTCAAAAAATGACCAAGGAGGCTTTTATCCTTACAGGTGTTCTAAGGTACAACACGGTCACACGAGTTATCCCAATGTAGATATTTCTATTTACTATACCTATTACCTGATCTATTCTTCGTTTATTTCAGGCAGCATTGAATGCAGCTTCAAAATCGATGAGTGTCGATTTAAAAAAAGATAATATTCTGGTGGCGTCAATGCATCCGGGGTGGGTGAAGACAGATATGGGTGGCCAGAACGCGCATCTCGATGTCGAAACTAGTGTCTCTGGGATATTTAAGACCATAGACAAACTTTCCGAGAACGATACCGGAAAATTCCTTAATTATGATGGCTCCGAACTTCCGTGGTAATTATCGAAAGTAGTTTCAGCGTAAATAATTATATTATTCAATTTTGTATATATTTTGTTTAATTTCAACCATAAAACAAATTTATCAGGGAAAGATGTTATCAATTATAGTTTTGTCACCTAGTCATAATATAAAGAGAGGAAGTAGGCTATCTCCGGCCCAGAGGGTCATGGCCATCCGGTTAGCCCGGGGATACCGCACGGTCTCCGGGGAGGCGGCGAACCTCCTTGCCGGATTACCGCCATGGGATCTGGAGGCAAAAGTCCTCGCGCACATGTGGGAGTGGCGCGAGGAGGCAGGACGCCGGGGCGTAACTCCGTTGCCGCGAGAAATCGCGGCACGGCGGACAGAGCCCCGGCAGGATCTCATGGCGGCATGGAGAGTGCGATTGTCGCAACCCAGCGCTGGGCACGCCACAATTGCGGCGATAAGTCCCCGCTTTGAGGAGTGGCTGGAGAGGCGCCACGGCGTCCTCACCTTCCGCCTGACGCAGGTCCTCACCGGACACGGGTGCTTCGCGAGGTACCTGTTCCGGATAAGGCGGGAGGAAACGCCCGGGTGTCACCACTGTGTGGATCGCCCGGAGGACACGGTGGAGCATACGGTGGAGGTCTGCCCGGCTTGGGCGGAGCACCGCCGTGTCCTCGCGGAAGCGATCGGCGGCGGCGATCTCTCGCGTCTGGCCCTGGTCCAGGCCATGATACGGAGCGAGAGTGCATGGGAAGCCATTACCTCCTTCTGCGAAGCAGTAATGCTCGTGAAGGAGGAGGCGGGACGCGTGAGGGAGAGGCAAGCTTTGCGCCCTCACGCCCCTAGTCGCCGCAGGAGACGCCCTGGGCGTCGGGAATTGGCAGCCGATTCCCGGCCACCGTAGGCGCGGGCTTGCGGACGGCGAGCAATGGGTAGCTCGCCGTCCGGTAAGGACCAAGCCCGAGTCGACGGCGCGTCGTGTTCCACGCGCGCCTCAAAGAGATGTCAGCACTATTGACGGGGTCCGCTAGGGCCGATGCCAGCTAGGGTTGCGGGATGTTCGAAAGAGTTACCGTGGCCCCGGCACAGGCAACAGAAGGAACACGGGTGGGTTTTAGTCAGTAAAAGTCTGACACGCCCTCCCGTTCCGCCCAGAGCGGGAGAAGTCATTTGATGATTTCCCATCCACAAAAAAAAAAAAAAAAAAAGGCTATCTCCGGCACAATCCGCGATATAATTGCCTACTGTCTCAGGGTTGTCACTTTTAGTTAAATTTTAATTCAGTGCCAATAAATTGGCAAGGGTCGGGAAGTTGTATTTTTTACTTGTATTGTCTGGGTACCTAAACGATGATGAAACCTTTCACGATGAAAGAAAGAGCGACGGGCCAGCAGAAGGGCGGCGCGGGGTGGTGATGAGCACGAGTAAACGGTAGGTTACTGATAGTACTGTCACCAATTCATTAGTTTAAAGCCCGGCCCTTGCCAAAGATAACACATATCTCTGTATAACTAATTCAGTGAACATTAGTCAATAAAGTTCAACAATGGTTTTCCTAACAAACACAGAAATTTATTCAAGATTCATAGCAGTATTATTTATAAAAAAAGCCAAACCCAAACACACAGCAATACGTTCTCCTGCGATTATCACACATTTTTCATTCATTTAGCGGTGCCGAAAAGCCGTGACGCGCGAACCTCGTGCGATGTTAGCCCCGACTGGCGCGCTGCGAAACGGGCCGAGATTTGTTTAAGTGTGCGTGCGGCGACGCATAGATACTTTGGCGCACACATACAAGCCGCGCGCGGTGCGTTTGTATGAAGATAACCTACTTCCTCTCTATATACTATGACCTAGTCGTGTCTTGCTCTCATATTTGATGCAGGCGTTACATGACGATTTCATAATGAAAAAGACCAACATAATTTTTACTTACCTTGCCAACCGGCATGCTGATTCAGATCCTTGCTCAAAGAACATGGTATAATAACCTTCCTGGCTCCTTTAGGTGAAACTGAAAACAATAGGAAAAAGTGGGTTCACAGTTCCGATAAAGAATATTCCGTTGTAACTCCTCATATTTGTGATTTAGCATAGAGTTCCAAAAATCGACACGGATCATGTAGTATTCTCTTGACCCCGTAAAATCACGGGCCTTAACAAGAACTAATCCCAACGGACATTAATAGGGTACCTACGCACACGCAGATATTAAATTAGGTACTTATAGAACATGTCCCGGAATTAACGCACAACCTCAAGGGGTCTTATTCTCATCATTATGAACAACTTTTACCTATTATGGGACCAAACCTGAAATCGCAAAAATAATCAGGTGTTCCCTACATTTTGACGAGTTATGCGAACATAAATGTAGGGAACAGCCGATTTCTAGAGGTTTTGTGTTAATTCCGGGACATGTTGTAGATATAGTGCACAAGTGAGAGTGCAATGTACCACGCTTGGGACCACTAGACCACCGAGGTAGTTACAGATCACAATTAATCAATTCATAATGAACGTGATGGCGATGGCGGCGCGAGCGCCGCTTGGTGAAGATGTCAAAAACCTGTCAATCTAGTAGTTCCAATACCCTACCAAACAGTCGAATCGTCAGAAACTCGGTTTACTTAGTAATTGTCTGGACTGCAGTTGTTTTTGTTTATATTATAATGCTAACTACATAGAATACTCTTACCATCACCACAGATTACATACCATCACCAACCTTCATTACTTATTGCATTATTCAAAAACTGATTTTGGTTAATTTTAGGCAGTGGAATTTATTCACATGAAATGCTCAAATGTCTTTCAATTTAAGATATAGTGTAGGTATCTATGTAGATACCTCATGCATCGTGTGACCGCGTCGACTCTGCTCAGTGCTCTCCCTCGAGACATGCGTTTATGCCTAATTGAATAATAATAACAGAACATACAAAAGAGCCGGTCTTTGCACCCTACTCGTGTGCAGCCGTCACTTTGCACAAGCTCGAATACGGGAGACGAGGCCGTGGCTACTCGTGAGACAACAAAAAAAACTCGTTACCTGATGCAAATCGAGCGGTGCATGTGCAACGTAGGAAGAATATTGACAGTAATCTTAGATTTAATAAAAAATAAAATTCATTTATTTCAGCCAGTATACCCATATGGAAGAAACATTTAAAATTACAAATTCCACAGTCACTTTTAGCTACTGAGTGCCGACTGTATACAGTGTGAGTCTTTATAATGTGCACATATCGAAATGAGGGAATCTATGCTTAATTTTATCGACGGAAAAAATGTTAAAAAAAATCTAAATATTTATTAATATTTTTTATGGATTTTTAAAAAAAATTGTTTGCTTTTGTGACCCCAGTGTATACAAAACTGTGTAACTTTTAAACTAAACGATTTATCACGATGAAACAAACTCCATAATGTTTGGAAGTAATTAGGTGTCGTCATAAAATAAAAATTATGGAAAAAAAATAGCCATAATCAAATATAAACATTTTTTTTTGGCAAAAATCTGATTTTTTTTCATTAATTTTTACAAAAATTGTAAAATTTCTCAATAACATGCCCCCATCACCTTCTTTTTTTATAACTTTAAGTTATTCTTCATTGTATTAGGAACCTAACGGTAAAAATTGCATGTTTTTAACTCAACCCCAACATTTTTTATCAAATGTCAAAGAAAGGCCCAACGCATAGCTACGCACATTGTTTAGCAGGTAGATAAACTTTTTTTTTGTTAACTTTGTTGTGAATGCGCGCGGGTCGTTTCAAAGATGGCACTCCGAACGCGGAATCGTATTGTTCTCATAAGGGTGGTTTGTTTGGGATGATAATTAATGCAAAAGAGTTCAATTGAAACCCATTTATTATTAAATACAAAATTTAATGCATCAGGTTCTCAAAATGTCCACCTCGTTGTTGTAAACACAAAGCCGCGCGAATTAGAATTTGGTGTGTCGCTCTCCTTATCATTTCGGGATCATTGCGAATATCATTCGCACAGTTTATTATGCGGTCACGCAAATCGGCCTCACTGTTGATGGGGGTACTGTAGACGCGTTGCTTCATGGTCCCCCATAGGAAATAATCAAGGGGCGTCAAATCGGGTGAACGCGCAGGCCACCCTACAGGTCCTTGCCGGCCGATCCATTTGTCATGATATTTTCGTTTAAAAATCTTCTTACATTTGTAGCGTAATGGGCAGGACATCCGTCCATCTGAAGAAACATCCTTTGACGCACAGCCAGTGGGACATCTTCCAATAACTGAGGCATATCATCTCTCAATAGACTTAAAAATCTTTCACCAGTCAACGTTCTCGGCAATATGACTGGTCCAATCAACATGTTATCGATAAGACCAGCCCAAACATTTATCGAAAATCTTACTTGGAAAGTAGATGACCGTTTCAGTTTCGGGTTTTCACCTGCGCGGCACCATCTGTGTAAATTTCGACAGTTAGTAATACCGTCTCTAGTGAATGTCGCTTCGTCCATCCATAGTATTTTTCTTGGAAAGTTTGGGTTTGCTCTGGTTTTTCTTTGAATCCATGTGGACATCACACACCTTGGACGCCAGTCTACGTCTTCATGTAGATGTTGCACCCTTTGATAGTGATAAGGATGCAATCCTTCTTTCTTTAAAATACGCCACACTGATTTTTGGGATATTCCGTGACGAAGAGCCAGTCGTCTAGTACTTATGGATGGATCAGCAAACAAATCACTTAATACTGCTTGTTCAGTAGCCGCATCAATAATTACTTGAGGTGGCTCGCGACGATCTCTACTTGATCCAAGTCCAGTGATCGACAACCTTCTGTGAACTTCCTGGAAGTTTCGGGCAGATGGCACTGGTTGCCTGTTAGGATACGCAGCTATGTAAGCCGCGCGCGCAGCTCTGGCACTTCCTTGTCCCACTCCATAATAAAAATGTATGTCGGCGATGTGTGCCGGGGAAAATTCACTTAAACGCGGCATCATGTAGCAGCGAACGAAAGTTATGAAAGTCCAGCGAACGAAAGTACCGAAACACATGTAGCAGCGGCGAATAATTCGGAGCGACTGCCAGTCTGACATCTGTCATAATTCAAGTTCCTTTGGCTGGCCCTACCTCCCCGACCTGCGCACATTCAAAAGAAAGTGTATCTACCTGCTAAACAATAGCTATGCGTTGGGCCTTTCTTTGACAGTTGATAAAAAATGTTGGGGTTGAGTTAAAAACATGCAATTTTTACCGTTAGGTTCCTAATACAATGAAGAATAACTTAAAGTTATAAAAAAAGAAGGTGATGGGGGCATGTTATTGAGAAATTTTACAATTTTTGTAAAAATTAATGAAAAAAAATCAGATTTTTGCCAAACAAAAATGTTTATTTTTAAATGTGGCTATTTTTTTTCCATAATTTTTATTTTATGACGACACCTAATTACTTCCAAACATTATAGAGTTTGTTTCATCGTGATAAATCGTTTAGTTTAAAAGTTACACAGTTTTGTATACACTGGGGTCACAAAAGCAAACAATTTTTTTTAAAAATCCATAAAAAATATAAATAAATATTTAGATTTTTTTTAACATTTTTTCCGTCGATAAAATTAAGCATAGATTCCCTCATTTCGATATGTGCACATTATAAAGACTCACACTGTATAGGTAGACGTAGAGTAATGATTAGTCATCGTGGAAGATTTTATATATTGATTAAATAACTAAGATGTTAAGTCATACCAAGTACCTGTACTTTTGCGTGTTAAAACATATAATTATAGGATACCTAATAAGGTTCAACCGAGACAGGTTTTTCCACAGAAAACATATAGGTATACCCTAAAGGGTTTTTCGCTCTCGGCCGAGACCGAGAATAAATAAATCGTGAAAAAAAATGAACATGCGCTAATTTTGCATATTATGTAGGTACCTATAGGTATATTTAATAGTGTAAGTAATAGTTTAAATATTCAAAGTTAAACAACATGATGTTCAGCAACTTTTCGGTGTTTTCACCCTTCAAAGAGACATTTTGAAGCAAATTGCTAATCCATTGCTTCATATGTTCGAAAAATTTGTCAGCTCAACAACGTAAATAACGCAATGAATGTTGTTGAACTGTCAAAATGAATCCTATTCTTACTCTACTATGATTCCTAGTGTTACGTAATTGCCCCGCTGCTCAGCTAAAGAGTTATTCACTTGCTACAACAGTGGGCGGCGCTGATAAAAACTTGTCTCGGTTATGGCCGAGAATCTGCGATTTTTAGCCGAGAACCGAGACCGAGTTCTCGGTTGGATTTGTAGCCGAGAGTGCCGAGAGAGACCGAGATCTCGGTTGGATTTGTAGCCGAGAGTGCCGAGAGAGACCGAGATCTCGGTTGGATTTGTAGCCGAGAGTGCCGAGAGAGACCGAGATCTCGGTCGAGCCTTAGTACCTAGTACCTATAGCACAGAGTACATTATTGTAATGTCTTTTATAAGGTAGGTACCTACTCTTATTATTAGCTTTTATACAGGGTGGCAGGGACGTCGACGCGAATCCGGTTACCATGGATTCAGAACATGGATCTGGACCCCCTGCGTTGAAAATTTTCGTCGATTATTAAAAAAAAAAAATCAGCCGTTGCTTCAAAAGTGCAATACCTAAGCGGTTAAAATCGACGGGTCCCAAGAACAAAGTCGTATCTTCAATATTGTCTAGTTGAAGATACGACTTTGTTCTTGGGACCCGTCGAAATGTATGGAACAACTAATTTTTTTTTTAAATAACCGACGAAAATTTTCAACGCCAGATTCATGTAGGTACCTACTGAATCCATGATGACCGGATTGATTCGCGTCGATGTCCCTGCAACCCTGAATAAGTTTGCGGTAGTTTTGAAAGTAGAATGACCATGACAGTCACAATAAGTAGGTAGGTAATCAGGCCTTTATGGGATTTAAGGAGATTCAATTCAATACAGTAGGTACTATGTGTTATCTAAGTAGGCCAATGGGGCAGTTCTATGTAAGTATAAAAAAAACAACCGACTTCTAAAAAAACACTACAAAGTGAAAAATAACTTTAATTCCGGAAGTCGGTGTCTTTGGATCTGTATTTTAGGATTTTGCCACCGACTTCCGAAACTAAAGTTATTTTTCACTTTGTAGTTTTTTTTTTGGAAGTCGGTTGTCTTTTTTTTTTGCAAAAAGTTTTTTATTTTTCACTTTTTAGCGGATCGATTAGTAATTTATCTAAGTTACAATAGCCTAATGACGACTGCTCATCACCTTTTACAAAATATTGCTTTTCCCGATGCATGGACGTCAATTGTTGAGGAGTTCTCCTGGTACTTCACCATCAGCTCCACTTCACCATATGCATTTATTCATTAATAACCAACTTATATTTACAGTTTCCACCAACACATACCTACCTACAAGTTATCGGTCCATACAATTACAAAATTAGTTTAAATTACATAAAACTAGACAAAATATGAAATTAAACAGAATAAGATAAAATTAGATAAAGTAAGTAAAATTAGATAACATTAAAAATTAGACAACATTACATAAAATCTATACTAATATTATAAAGCTGAAGTTTGTTTGTTTGTTTGTTTGAACGCGCTAATCTCAGGAACTACTGGCTCGAATTGAAAAATTATTTTTGTGTTGAATAGACCATTTATCGAAGAAGGCTTTAGGCTATATAACATCACGCTGCAACTAACAGGAGCGAAGAAACAATGAAAAATGTGGAAAAAACGGGGAAAATTATTCATATTTGAGGGCTTCCGTTGCGTGCGCTGCGAAAACGGTTCAAGATACCAAAAAAATATGTATGAAAGAATTATTCCTCTTGAAATGATCTAAAAAAATGTCCGCGACAGTATATGTCTATCTTTTAAGATTAACTCACTAGAACCGTTTTTATGGTAATCAAATTTGGTCGAAATTAATGCATTATTACCAATTATTTGTTAGAGTTGTATCAACATAATAATATTAATCTTTATCCAAATAAATGTGTTGTTGATTAAGAGTATTTAATTGTAAACAAAATTGTCTTTGACATTACTTAATTTCAATGAACATCTTAGAAGATATTACAATTTAAAAATAACTCCGATATAAATTCACACGCGCCGCATGATGTGCAAAACCTGACGCTGCGCCTGGCTGGCGGGCGAGGAGAGGCGTTGCTTGCGGGCGACGCGGAGGGGGGTGTAGCTCTACGAGGTACCATGCCGCGCGGCTCAGACGCGCTGAGCCGCGCGGTCGGCTCCCTTCTGAACGGTTGTATGCAGCGTCATTTGTTTTTGCGATATAATATCGTCGTGTAATAATACTTTTTCAATACTATTATATTTTGTTTTAAGGAATAATATTTTGGTTCTAATAATTTCACAATTATTAACACTTTTTTTTTAGTTTTGATGTAGATAATTAATTATAAGTAGGTGTCATAGTTTTCTTTATAGTATTGTTTGTTTTAAGGATAGTATTTTGTTTCTAATAATTTAACAAAAATTAACACTTTTTTTTTGTTTTGTTGTAGATAATTAATTATAAGTAGGTGTCATAGTTTTCTTTATAGTATTGTTTGTTTTAAGGATAGTATTTTGTTTCTAATAATTTAACAAAAATTAACACTTTTTTTTGTTTTGTTGTAGATAATACCTGTAAATAGGTGTCATCTACATAATTATTCTTATTAGGTTAGGTTTTAGTTTAAGCATACAGTTAGTTTACCTTATTTTCGTTTTACGGTAATTCTTTTGACATATATTATATCCGATTTACGTAAGTACCAAATACAGGTAAAAATAATTAGATTCCTAATTATTAACCTTACCTTTGTTTTTTTCTTGATTACGAGTTACGGTTTGGTTAAGTTTTCATTTCCTACGTTCTTTCTTCGTCACTATAATGCCTAGAAAAAGAACTCAGCTTTCTCGGCAGACTGCTACTGCAAAGCGGCTGCCAGTTTTGCGCAGCAATGAAACAGAGGATGAAAATATGCATAGGTTGGCTACTCAACGAGCAATCAGTGAACAAAACCGTGCTAATGAATCGATCGTTGAACGTTCGCAGCGTCTAGCCTCACAAAATTTCCGAACTTCGGCAAACCGACAACGGGAACAAAGTGCTGAACGTTCTCAACGTTTATCTTTACAAAATTCCCGAACTTTGATAAACCGAGAACGGGAATCAAGCGCTGAACGTTCTCAACGTTTAGCCTCACAGAATTCCCGAACTTTGGCTAACCGCGATCGGGAATCAAGCACTGAACGATCCCATCGATTAGCACAGCAAAATGTACGATCAGCAAGAAATAGAACTCGCAGGCAACTTAATTTATTAAATGCTGCGTTTGCTTATGATTGTACCCTTGACTATACTGAGCTAAATGATATTGATATTGGCAGAATGGATAAAATATGCAACTTATGCCAAGCAAAAAAATGGGCGACTGAAGCTCCTGGACTGTGTTGTAGTGGCGGCAAAGTAAATATACCTATAATTCCGGAACCAACTACAGTTTTAAAAGAACTGATGTCAGGCTCACATCCATCATCAAAGCATTTCTTAAATCACTCAAGACAATATAATACACTATTTCAGATGACTTCATTTGGTGCCAAAGAAATTCGTGAGGGAAACTTTATGCCCACTTTTAAAGTCCAAGGGCAAGTTTATCACTTGATCGGTAACTTACTTCCAGCTGAAGGGGCACAACCCGAGTTTTTGCAAATATATTTTGTTTCCCATGCAGATCAAGTATCCTTGCGCTCAAATTTAAATCCAAGCTTGCAAATCGATCTTATCGACGTTCTCCAAACATATCTTCACGATCATAATACGTATATTCAAAGTTTTAGATACAATCTGGAAAATAGACCACCGAATGACTTAAAACTTATTAGGTATTCATGCTGATGTGAAACCTCCTAACGAGCATCGAGGTCGGTATAATGCGCCAATAGTAGATGAAGTAGCTGTTCTTTTGATAGATGAAGACAAAGGTCCCCGAGATATTGTGTTGACTGCGAGAGATGGTGGACTTCAACGAGTTTCTGAAATTCATAGATCTTATGACCCACTTCAGTAACCTTTACTGTTTCCCTTTGGTAATGACGGATACTGTATAAATATTCCACAGCAGAATACTGCTGCTAGATCTAAAACTGTATCATGTATGCAGTTCTATGCATTTAGACTCATGGTAAGAATAAATGACTTTAACAGCATACATTATTTCAAAGGATTATTCAACCAATATTGTGTTGATATGGCGGCAAAAATGATTTCTGAGAGGCTTGACTTCATCAAAAGAAATAAAAAAAAAATTGAGAGCAGAAGAGTACATTCATTTAAGAAATGCCGTGGTTAATGATGCGAATATAAACGCTTCTAATATTGGCCAGCATGTTATATTGCCGTCGTCATTTACAGGATCCCCCAGATACATGAACGAAAAAAGTCAAGATGCCATGACATATTTCAGGAAATTTGGAAGACCAGATCTCTTCATTACATTGACATGTAACTCCGAATGGCCGGAAATAAAAATTGAGTTATTACCCGATCAACATTCTTACGACAGACATGATTTGGTTTCTAGAGTATTTCATTTAAAACTCAAAAAAATGATAGACCTACTAACGAAGAAAAATATTTTTGGACCATCAAAAGCCTTTGTTTACAGCGTAGAATGGCAAAAAAGAGGTTTACCTCACGCCCACATTTTATTATGGCTGGCTAACAAAGTACAACCAGATTCTATAGATGCAATAATATCGGCTGAAATACCTGACAAACAACAAGATCCAATTCTTCATAATATTGTCATAAAAAATATGATACATGGTCCTTGCGGATTTCATAATCCTGCGTCACCATGCATGAAAGAAAACATTTGTTCTAAAAAGTACCCTAGGCATTTTATTTCTGAAACACAAACCGGGGATGACGGTTACCCAACCTATAGGCGCAGGTCTCCAGATAATGGTGGAAACACAGCAATAATTCGTGTCAAAGGTACAGAAGTGAGCGTAGATAATCGGTGGGTTGTTCCCTATAATCCAGTGCTATCACGAATTTTCAATGCACACATTAACGTAGAGTTTTGTCAATCGGTCAAAGCTATTAAGTACATCTGTAAGTATATTCATAAAGGTTCTGATCAAGCCACATTTTCGTTACAAAGTAATAACGATGAAGTAGAAAAATATCTAAATGGTCGCTATATAAGTTCCTCGGAAGCGCTCTGGCGAATTTTCCAATTTCCTATTCATGAACGTTTTCCGGCAGTAGTTCATTTAGCAGTTCATTTGGAAAATGGACAAAGAGTTTATTTTTATAATAATGCAAACCTTCAAGATCGCGTTAATAATCCTTCATCAACGACACTTACAGCGTTCTTTGATCTTTGCAAAAGTGACGATTTTGCAAAAACCCTTTTATATCACGAAGTACCCCAGTATTACGTATAGCAAAGAAATTCATTTTCTAGAAGAAGACGTGGGCAAAATGTTGAAGGATATCCCGGTGTAAAAAAAGACACAACTTTAGGCCGTGTCTACAACATTCATCCAACTCAAATTGAATGCTTTTATTTAAGAATGTTACTGCAACATGTTCGCGGTCCAATGTCATTTGAACATCTAAGGACCGTGAATGGTGTTATTTGCCAAACTTATCAAGGCGCTTGCAAGAAATTAGGTTTACTGGAGGGAGATGAACATTGGCAAAATACAATGTCAGATGCTGTCATGTCCGAGCCAGCCACAAAATTAAGAGAATTATTTACCATCATCCTTACCTATATTTTGCCAACCATCTGACCCCTTAGAGTTATGGAATAAATTTCGTAATGCTTTATGTGAAGATATATTAAACAGAATGCGTAATGAGAATCAGGATATGACATTAGCATATAATGATGATATATACAATGATGGACTAATCATAATTGAAGATAAAATTCATGAGATTTGCGATACCTAAATCACTAACCGATTTTGGGCTTCCTGTATCAAAAAGGATTAATTTACTTAATCATCTGGATCCGTTAGAAGTAGCGTTGCGAAAACCGTATGATCTAAATGAATTAAACAGGGACCATTTTGGTTACCCATTGAAAGGGTTTTTGATAGGGTTTTGACAGAGTGTTGTTTTAAAACCAATTTCATATTTATTACACTCTTTTACGAAAACCCTCATCAATGGATAACCTCTTCCAAACCCTTTCGATATGATTACCTGTATATTCAAAAACCCATTCTTGGTGGGTTACACTTTTTAATGGTAAGACGTTTTGAACGGGTTACCCCTTCAACGACTGTAACAGAGTTATCCATTCGGACTACAAGTATTGTAATTTTATCTCTCGTGCTTTTACTTTAAAGTACTAAACTGCATGCATTCGGCAGGTATGCGTCAAGTCGCAACACGATTCCAAACTTCCAAGGTCAATACGTATTCCTCCACTCCAACGTAATTTAAAATGATTTGATTGTAAACCCTTTGATTACCCCAACAAACCCTTTCAAAGGGTTATCTTCTTCAATTGGAAATCATAAAAGAGCCGGTAACATCTTGTACTAGTTAACTTATTGATAGGGTTACCCTAACGTTAGTGTTATGAAAGGGCTACTACTACCAAGAGGTAACATTTTCCGTTACTGTAGGCGCACAATCTGTAACACTTTCGAAAGAATTAACTTATATTCGGGGTTGTACGGTCCCTGGAATTAAATGAGTATATTACTCAAAATGAACCAAAATTAGTTAATGACCAGGTGACCGCTTATAATTGTGTTATGCAAAGTGTTCATTTTAGTGAAGGAAAAGTATTTTTTTTGGATGCTCCCGGTGGAACCGGCAAGACCTTTATTACTAATCTTATATTAGCAAAAGTAAGGTCTCAGGGAAAGCTAGCTTTGGCAGTAGCGTCGTCAGGTATCGCTGCAACTTTATTAGCAGGTGGACGCACAGCTCATTCCACTTTTAACCCTTAATCGGGCACCGTGAATCGGTTTGAAAGAGGGGTTGGAAAAGTGTTGTGTACTGATTATAATATATTCAGAAATTGATTAAAATATTTTTTTTATTTTTTACTCTTGGTTTTTTTTATTTAAATTTATGTGGGAGCTATTCTACCATTGCCCAATTAGAACAACACTAATTTAGATAAACCAAAATTCACAAATATAGCAAATCTCTCTATTTTTCATAAATAGGCTAGTATAATCCAGGTAAAATAAATAACAGTATGTTTAATTCGTTCGGAAATATTCCATGACCGATAGTCTATGACGAGATGTGGGATTATTGCAGTTATGGCCTGGTTAAAAAATTAAAATGTATGTGGGAGCTATACTCCCACGGTTTTATTAAGGGTTAAACTGCCCCTCACTGTTTCTTTACAAAAAGATAGCGTGTGCTCTATATGTAAAAATGGCCCTTTGGGAAAAGTTTTACAAGATGTCAGTTTAATTATCTGGGACGAATGTACCTACCATGATCCATAGAGCTCATGTAGAGGCTCTAGATAGGACTCTTAGAGATATTAGAAGCTGTGATAAAATCATGGGTGGGATTACTGTTATGTTTGCTGGGGACTTTCGACAAACTTTACCAGTAATAGTAAGGGGAACTAGAGCAGACATTGTAAAGTCTTGCCTTAAAAGTTCCCCATTATGGAAGTTTGTTAACATCTTAAAATTAACTACAAATATGAGAACACATTTGGGGGGAGGTAGTATAACTTTTCCTTCAAAGTTACTTTTAATAGGAGACAAAAGTACCTCATTTTGAAAATAAAATTGAAATTGATCGCGATTTAGGAGAAAGAATGAGTAACATTGAGGACTTGATATCGAAAGTTTACCCTGAAATCAGCGAAATAGAAAATAAAGATCATCAATGGATGTGTCAAAGGGCAATATTGGCGGCGAGAAACAGTAGCGTGGACGAAATTAACGACCTAGGAGACATAGTTACCTACACATCTATTGATAATGTAATGGATCAAGAAGATGCGGTCCATTACCCACAGGAGTTTCTTAATTCTTTGAACCCAAGTGCCTTCCCCCATATTCCCTCAAGTTAAAAATAGGTGCCCCAATAATTTTACTTAGAAATCTTAAACCACCAAATTTATGTAACGGGACCCGACTTCAAATCAAATTTCTTCGCAATAACGTGATCGTTGCAATAGTTTTGACTGGTCCAGCAGTTGGTCAAACAGTGCTTATACCTCGCATCCCAATGATTCCAAATGATTTACCTTTTAATTTTAAAAGAATTCAATTTCCCGTTAAGCTATCTTTCGCCGTTACAATTAATAAATCACAGGAGCAAACATTTAAACACGTAGGAATCGATTTACGTCAAGACTGCTTTTCACGCGGCCAACTATATGTCGCGTTGTCAAGATCGGGTTGCGGAGAAAACCAATATGTTCTTCTGCTACAAGAAAATAAAACTAAAAATATAATTTACGCAGAAGTACTTTAAAATAATTATGTTCTTTTAAAAACTTAAAAACTAAATTGTCTAAAATAATAACAGAAATTGATGCGGACAAAGTCGTGGGTAACAGCTATAATTTATAAAGCTGAGGAGGTTGTTTGACTATTCCAAAATAACTATTCCACGCGGACGAAGTCGCGGGCACAGCTAGTTAGATATAAATTGGAATAAAAAACAACATACAATTTAATTTATTTACTCCAATGAGATTGTACTGGGAGTGGCAATGGACTCCAGGTATCGAGTAGCAGTGTTCAGGAAACTCAGTTCAGCCGATCTATTCTGTAAACATCACACCGTGATCACTTAGGTCAAGTGAGTTTGAAGTGAGCTCAATTCCTAGTGGAGTAAGGTGATGACAGTTCACATCACGCTCACTTCACCTAAATTTTCACGATGGGATCTTTACAGAATAGCACCACAGTACTCGCAAAGACATCTGAGGATTCGTCATATAGCAAAATGTTGTTAATATGGGTGAGAGCTAAGACAATGGACTGGTCTTAAGGGTTATGGTACTGGTTTTGTGACGAGCATAATTTGCTTAGCAACCATTTTAAAGTAATCGAATCGCAACCCATGAAATACTTCTATTGACGGGGTCCGCTAGGGCCGATGCCAGCTAGGGTTGCGGGATGTTCGAAAGAGTTACCGTGGCCCCGGCACAGGCAACAGAAGGAACACGGGTCGGTTTTAGTCAGTAAAAGTCTGACACGCCCTCCCGCTCCGCCCAGAGCGGGAGAAGTCATTTGATGATTTCCCATCCACAAAAAAAAAAAAAAAAACCCATGAAATACTTAGGTATTATTGAGTAGTTGCGGTAGCCATCTGTGGTCTTCATCGTCAGTTCCACTTCACTAAATGGTGCTTTCCAAGAGCAAATGAACAAGTTACTTTAAAAAATACCCAAATCGCTAAGTATAGGCGTACCTACCTATAATAATTGAAGAGTTCCCTCGATTTCTCCAGGATCCCATCATCAGATCCTGACCTGATGACAATGGGACCACCTGGAAATATACCCTTTAAAACAAAAAAGAATTTTCAAAATCGGCCTGCCGTCTTTGAGTAAAGGCTCCTGCAAACAGGCGCGACGCGCGACGCGAATCACACGCGACACAAAGGCACCGCTCGTCGCGCGACACGCGGTATTTTTGTGTCGCGCCTGTTTGCAGGAGCCTTAATCGGGAAACACAAAAAAAAAGATTCCGACGAATTGAGAACCTCCTCCTTTTTTGAAGTCGGTTAAAAATGTAAGTTTTCACATTTTCCATTGAGTTTATTAAAGGTTAGGTTCCTACAGGCACGTGTTACACTTACCAATGTGCATACGTACCTAAGTAGGTAGGTTAAAATATTGACATAGTGGTCGATCGATTCCTCCTACAATATGTATGATAATGATAAATTATACGTTGGTATACGGGGTACATTTTGTACACGAGTGCAGCTGGTCGATGGCAAAGCGCCCGGCCGCGCCACGACTCGACTCACAGGCGGTCAACGAAGTATACACGCTGTTTTCTTTATTGGCTAGGGAGCTGCCACGATAGTGTTGTACCTACTCATCATTATGAACAACTTTTATTGGAACCAAACCTGAAATCGCGAAAAAAATCAGATGTTCCATACATTTAAGTTCGCAAAACTCAAAATGTAGGGAACAGCAGGTTTTTATTCACGATTTCAGGTTTGGTGCAATAGTAAAAACCGTACCCAAATTATAGTAATCCCAAACTCTGATCAGATTGGTAACCACCATTAGACCAGCCACATACAGTCGCTATACAGAAACGGAATTCCGTTTCGAAATATCGATTCGGAATTTCGAAGGCAGCAAATCCATACAAAATCACGCACAAACTACCGTGTGGAATTTCAAATCGGAGAAAATTCCGAACGAAGATTGCTGCTTTCGAAACGGAATCCGAGTCGGAATTCCGACTGTATGTGGCCGGCCTTATCTATACTAATATTATAAAGAGGAAGAGTTTGTTTGTTTGTTTGGTTGAACGCGCTAATCTCAGGAACTTCTGGTTCGAATTGAAAAAATCTTTTAATGTTGGATAGCTCATTTACCGAGGAAGGCTATAGGCTATATAACATCACGCTACGACCAATAGGAGTGGAGCATCAATAAAAAATGTTTAAAAAACGGGGAAAATTTATTCCTTTTCCGAGCTTCCGTTGCGTGCGCTGCGTACCTAAACGGTTAAAGTTACGCAAAAATCATGTATGACAGAAATGTTCTCTTAAAAAGTTCTAAAAAAAGTCCGCGATAGCATATATTATGTGTATCTTTTAAGGTTAGCTCACTATAACTTTTGAATGGTAATCAAATTTGATATAAAATAATGCATTATTTGCGAAGGTGTTTTCATAAACATGGTATTAATCCTTATCCAAATAAATAATTTCATAATCAAGGGTGATTAAGTACATGTATATTCCTTTTTAAATTCTTCGAATCCGACGCTTAGTTTAGAAATTACGACGGGTATAAAAATGCTTAAAGTAAGAAAAATGCGCTTAGTCTATTAGTTACCGACACATTTTGTTTTTTATCGACTGTTTGAACGCGCTAATCTCTGTCACTACCAGTCAGATTTGGAAAATTCTTTTTGCATTATAAAGTCCAATTCTTGAGGAAGACTACAGGATATGTAGAACATTACGCTAGGACCCTCAGACGCCGAGCAAAAACAAAAAAAAAAAGGAAGAACGAGCGCTAAGCGAAAACGAAGTAACAGCGCGGGCGATGCGATGCGACGGGGTGGGTTGGTGGAAAAAAAATTTCACGCGGACGAAGTCGCGGGTGGAAGCTAGTGTGTAAATAAATACAACAAAAAGCTGAGCAGTCCATGATCGCACAATGGGAGTTTCAAATAAGGAAATATTTCATTACACCAAATCGATACGATACGATAATATGAAATAGGTACCCAGTACCTACATACACTATGCTCTTTGATAAGCGACCCATTTACAACAAACTGTTAACGCGTTTCATAAAATTTAATAATGATTGAGAAATAAAGCGAACAAATTACGAATGTTCACTCAATGTTCATAAGTTGTAGGTACCTAGAGGCTATGATGTCTAGTCAGTTTTATTGTGTGTAGATTGTTGATTTAATCATTATGATGGTGCGATTTCGATAACATGAGTAGGTACCTGACAACGGAATCTAAAGTTCGTAACATGAGTGAATTAGATAGGTAAAGGGACCATCTAAGTTGGACAGCGGAGCAATTGCGTAACACACAGTAGGAATTGCTTTCATTTTGACAGTTCAACAACATTCATTGCGTTATTTACGTTGTTGAGCAGACAAATCTTCGAACATATGAAGCAATGGATTAGCAATATGCTTCAAACTCATTCAGATTGTGATTGATAGTGTGTTACGCAATTAGGGCTGGACTTACCACCTCGGTTAGGATCAGCAGTTTAGAATGGATAAATAATACTACCTACAGTAAACTTATACGAAATAGTCCATTTAGTTATCTACCTAATAAGTACGGCTAATAGCATTTTATTAACCGACATCAAAAAAGGAGGAGGTTCTCAGTTTATCGGACTCTTTTTTTTATATATACCTACGTTCCCCGATTAGGTACTTGAAGATGGCTTGACCGATTTGGAAAATTATCTTTTTGTTTGAAAGGGTATACTTTTCAGGTGGTCCCATTGTCATCAGGTCGGGATCTGATGATGGGATACTGGAGAAATTGAGGGAACTCTTCAGATATTATAGGCACATAGGTAGGTACAATTTTCCAGGTAAAGACGCCGTCGCGTGCCATGATAACGGCTGACGACGGCTTGGCTTTGTACTTACCATTGTCTTGATTTCTGTCTGAAATATTTTTTGTTTCGTACATACTTTGAAAAGTAGAAGTAGTCGGGTTACAGGTTTTTCAACTTATCTAATTTTTTATTTTAAACTTTCCCGTTTTAATTATTGCAGGTATAGGTATTAATTGTACAGCCGCGCCGTACTTAGCGCAATCTCACTTTTGCTTGTTTTTAACAATTAAAATATATTTATTTACTAGGACAATATTATTATAATACTTATATTATAAATATGTTACGATAAATACGTTAGTGTTATGAAAGGGCTACTACTACCAAGAGGTAACATTTTCCGTTACTGTAGGCGCACAATCTGTAACACTTTCGAAAGAATTAACTTATATTCGGGGTTGTACGGTCCCTGGAATTAAATGAGTATATTACTCAAAATGAACCAAAATTAGTTAATGACCAGGTGACCGCTTATAATTGTGTTATGCAAAGTGTTCATTTTAGTGAAGGAAAAGTATTTTTTTTGGATGCTCCCGGTGGAACCGGCAAGACCTTTATTACTAATCTTATATTAGCAAAAGTAAGGTCTCAGGGAAAGCTAGCTTTGGCAGTAGCGTCGTCAGGTATCGCTGCAACTTTATTAGCAGGTGGACGCACAGCTCATTCCACTTTTAACCCTTAATCGGGCACCGTGAATCGGTTTGAAAGAGGGGTTGGAAAAGTGTTGTGTACTGATTATAATATATTCAGAAATTGATTAAAATATTTTTTTTATTTTTTACTCTTGGTTTTTTTTATTTAAATTTATGTGGGAGCTATTCTACCATTGCCCAATTAGAACAACACTAATTTAGATAAACCAAAATTCACAAATATAGCAAATCTCTCTATTTTTCATAAATAGGCTAGTATAATCCAGGTAAAATAAATAACAGTATGTTTAATTCGTTCGGAAATATTCCATGACCGATAGTCTATGACGAGATGTGGGATTATTGCAGTTATGGCCTGGTTAAAAAATTAAAATGTATGTGGGAGCTATACTCCCACGGTTTTATTAAGGGTTAAACTGCCCCTCACTGTTTCTTTACAAAAAGATAGCGTGTGCTCTATATGTAAAAATGGCCCTTTGGGAAAAGTTTTACAAGATGTCAGTTTAATTATCTGGGACGAATGTACCTACCATGATCCATAGAGCTCATGTAGAGGCTCTAGATAGGACTCTTAGAGATATTAGAAGCTGTGATAAAATCATGGGTGGGATTACTGTTATGTTTGCTGGGGACTTTCGACAAACTTTACCAGTAATAGTAAGGGGAACTAGAGCAGACATTGTAAAGTCTTGCCTTAAAAGTTCCCCATTATGGAAGTTTGTTAACATCTTAAAATTAACTACAAATATGAGAACACATTTGGGGGGAGGTAGTATAACTTTTCCTTCAAAGTTACTTTTAATAGGAGACAAAAGTACCTCATTTTGAAAATAAAATTGAAATTGATCGCGATTTAGGAGAAAGAATGAGTAACATTGAGGACTTGATATCGAAAGTTTACCCTGAAATCAGCGAAATAGAAAATAAAGATCATCAATGGATGTGTCAAAGGGCAATATTGGCGGCGAGAAACAGTAGCGTGGACGAAATTAACGACCTAGGAGACATAGTTACCTACACATCTATTGATAATGTAATGGATCAAGAAGATGCGGTCCATTACCCACAGGAGTTTCTTAATTCTTTGAACCCAAGTGCCTTCCCCCATATTCCCTCAAGTTAAAAATAGGTGCCCCAATAATTTTACTTAGAAATCTTAAACCACCAAATTTATGTAACGGGACCCGACTTCAAATCAAATTTCTTCGCAATAACGTGATCGTTGCAATAGTTTTGACTGGTCCAGCAGTTGGTCAAACAGTGCTTATACCTCGCATCCCAATGATTCCAAATGATTTACCTTTTAATTTTAAAAGAATTCAATTTCCCGTTAAGCTATCTTTCGCCGTTACAATTAATAAATCACAGGAGCAAACATTTAAACACGTAGGAATCGATTTACGTCAAGACTGCTTTTCACGCGGCCAACTATATGTCGCGTTGTCAAGATCGGGTTGCGGAGAAAACCAATATGTTCTTCTGCTACAAGAAAATAAAACTAAAAATATAATTTACGCAGAAGTACTTTAAAATAATTATGTTCTTTTAAAAACTTAAAAACTAAATTGTCTAAAATAATAACAGAAATTGATGCGGACAAAGTCGTGGGTAACAGCTATAATTTATAAAGCTGAGGAGGTTGTTTGACTATTCCAAAATAACTATTCCACGCGGACGAAGTCGCGGGCACAGCTAGTTAGATATAAATTGGAATAAAAAACAACATACAATTTAATTTATTTACTCCAATGAGATTGTACTGGGAGTGGCAATGGACTCCAGGTATCGAGTAGCAGTGTTCAGGAAACTCAGTTCAGCCGATCTATTCTGTAAACATCACACCGTGATCACTTAGGTCAAGTGAGTTTGAAGTGAGCTCAATTCCTAGTGGAGTAAGGTGATGACAGTTCACATCACGCTCACTTCACCTAAATTTTCACGATGGGATCTTTACAGAATAGCACCACAGTACTCGCAAAGACATCTGAGGATTCGTCATATAGCAAAATGTTGTTAATATGGGTGAGAGCTAAGACAATGGACTGGTCTTAAGGGTTATGGTACTGGTTTTGTGACGAGCATAATTTGCTTAGCAACCATTTTAAAGTAATCGAATCGCAACCCATGAAATACTTCTATTGACGGGGTCCGCTAGGGCCGATGCCAGCTAGGGTTGCGGGATGTTCGAAAGAGTTACCGTGGCCCCGGCACAGGCAACAGAAGGAACACGGGTCGGTTTTAGTCAGTAAAAGTCTGACACGCCCTCCCGCTCCGCCCAGAGCGGGAGAAGTCATTTGATGATTTCCCATCCACAAAAAAAAAAAAAAAAACCCATGAAATACTTAGGTATTATTGAGTAGTTGCGGTAGCCATCTGTGGTCTTCATCGTCAGTTCCACTTCACTAAATGGTGCTTTCCAAGAGCAAATGAACAAGTTACTTTAAAAAATACCCAAATCGCTAAGTATAGGCGTACCTACCTATAATAATTGAAGAGTTCCCTCGATTTCTCCAGGATCCCATCATCAGATCCTGACCTGATGACAATGGGACCACCTGGAAATATACCCTTTAAAACAAAAAAGAATTTTCAAAATCGGCCTGCCGTCTTTGAGTAAAGGCTCCTGCAAACAGGCGCGACGCGCGACGCGAATCACACGCGACACAAAGGCACCGCTCGTCGCGCGACACGCGGTATTTTTGTGTCGCGCCTGTTTGCAGGAGCCTTAATCGGGAAACACAAAAAAAAAGATTCCGACGAATTGAGAACCTCCTCCTTTTTTGAAGTCGGTTAAAAATGTAAGTTTTCACATTTTCCATTGAGTTTATTAAAGGTTAGGTTCCTACAGGCACGTGTTACACTTACCAATGTGCATACGTACCTAAGTAGGTAGGTTAAAATATTGACATAGTGGTCGATCGATTCCTCCTACAATATGTATGATAATGATAAATTATACGTTGGTATACGGGGTACATTTTGTACACGAGTGCAGCTGGTCGATGGCAAAGCGCCCGGCCGCGCCACGACTCGACTCACAGGCGGTCAACGAAGTATACACGCTGTTTTCTTTATTGGCTAGGGAGCTGCCACGATAGTGTTGTACCTACTCATCATTATGAACAACTTTTATTGGAACCAAACCTGAAATCGCGAAAAAAATCAGATGTTCCATACATTTAAGTTCGCAAAACTCAAAATGTAGGGAACAGCAGGTTTTTATTCACGATTTCAGGTTTGGTGCAATAGTAAAAACCGTACCCAAATTATAGTAATCCCAAACTCTGATCAGATTGGTAACCACCATTAGACCAGCCACATACAGTCGCTATACAGAAACGGAATTCCGTTTCGAAATATCGATTCGGAATTTCGAAGGCAGCAAATCCATACAAAATCACGCACAAACTACCGTGTGGAATTTCAAATCGGAGAAAATTCCGAACGAAGATTGCTGCTTTCGAAACGGAATCCGAGTCGGAATTCCGACTGTATGTGGCCGGCCTTATCTATACTAATATTATAAAGAGGAAGAGTTTGTTTGTTTGTTTGGTTGAACGCGCTAATCTCAGGAACTTCTGGTTCGAATTGAAAAAATCTTTTAATGTTGGATAGCTCATTTACCGAGGAAGGCTATAGGCTATATAACATCACGCTACGACCAATAGGAGTGGAGCATCAATAAAAAATGTTTAAAAAACGGGGAAAATTTATTCCTTTTCCGAGCTTCCGTTGCGTGCGCTGCGTACCTAAACGGTTAAAGTTACGCAAAAATCATGTATGACAGAAATGTTCTCTTAAAAAGTTCTAAAAAAAGTCCGCGATAGCATATATTATGTGTATCTTTTAAGGTTAGCTCACTATAACTTTTGAATGGTAATCAAATTTGATATAAAATAATGCATTATTTGCGAAGGTGTTTTCATAAACATGGTATTAATCCTTATCCAAATAAATAATTTCATAATCAAGGGTGATTAAGTACATGTATATTCCTTTTTAAATTCTTCGAATCCGACGCTTAGTTTAGAAATTACGACGGGTATAAAAATGCTTAAAGTAAGAAAAATGCGCTTAGTCTATTAGTTACCGACACATTTTGTTTTTTATCGACTGTTTGAACGCGCTAATCTCTGTCACTACCAGTCAGATTTGGAAAATTCTTTTTGCATTATAAAGTCCAATTCTTGAGGAAGACTACAGGATATGTAGAACATTACGCTAGGACCCTCAGACGCCGAGCAAAAACAAAAAAAAAAAGGAAGAACGAGCGCTAAGCGAAAACGAAGTAACAGCGCGGGCGATGCGATGCGACGGGGTGGGTTGGTGGAAAAAAAATTTCACGCGGACGAAGTCGCGGGTGGAAGCTAGTGTGTAAATAAATACAACAAAAAGCTGAGCAGTCCATGATCGCACAATGGGAGTTTCAAATAAGGAAATATTTCATTACACCAAATCGATACGATACGATAATATGAAATAGGTACCCAGTACCTACATACACTATGCTCTTTGATAAGCGACCCATTTACAACAAACTGTTAACGCGTTTCATAAAATTTAATAATGATTGAGAAATAAAGCGAACAAATTACGAATGTTCACTCAATGTTCATAAGTTGTAGGTACCTAGAGGCTATGATGTCTAGTCAGTTTTATTGTGTGTAGATTGTTGATTTAATCATTATGATGGTGCGATTTCGATAACATGAGTAGGTACCTGACAACGGAATCTAAAGTTCGTAACATGAGTGAATTAGATAGGTAAAGGGACCATCTAAGTTGGACAGCGGAGCAATTGCGTAACACACAGTAGGAATTGCTTTCATTTTGACAGTTCAACAACATTCATTGCGTTATTTACGTTGTTGAGCAGACAAATCTTCGAACATATGAAGCAATGGATTAGCAATATGCTTCAAACTCATTCAGATTGTGATTGATAGTGTGTTACGCAATTAGGGCTGGACTTACCACCTCGGTTAGGATCAGCAGTTTAGAATGGATAAATAATACTACCTACAGTAAACTTATACGAAATAGTCCATTTAGTTATCTACCTAATAAGTACGGCTAATAGCATTTTATTAACCGACATCAAAAAAGGAGGAGGTTCTCAGTTTATCGGACTCTTTTTTTTATATATACCTACGTTCCCCGATTAGGTACTTGAAGATGGCTTGACCGATTTGGAAAATTATCTTTTTGTTTGAAAGGGTATACTTTTCAGGTGGTCCCATTGTCATCAGGTCGGGATCTGATGATGGGATACTGGAGAAATTGAGGGAACTCTTCAGATATTATAGGCACATAGGTAGGTACAATTTTCCAGGTAAAGACGCCGTCGCGTGCCATGATAACGGCTGACGACGGCTTGGCTTTGTACTTACCATTGTCTTGATTTCTGTCTGAAATATTTTTTGTTTCGTACATACTTTGAAAAGTAGAAGTAGTCGGGTTACAGGTTTTTCAACTTATCTAATTTTTTATTTTAAACTTTCCCGTTTTAATTATTGTAGGTATAGGTATTAATTGTACAGCCGCGCCGTACTTAGCGCAATCTCACTTTTGCTTGTTTTTAACAATTAAAATATATTTATTTACTTGGACAATATTATTATAATACTTATATTATAAATATTTGTAATGTGCTCGTCAAAACCTTTCTTTTGATACCAAACGTCATGATTATCTCGATTTAATTTTTTTCGAGGTCAGAAATTTACGTGTACTAAAGTCCATCATATAAAATTTAGGGAAAATTTTAATAGTCTATGTCACCCGGACCATTAGGTATTACGCATCTATTGATACCCCATTCATCAAAAGTTTCAGTAGTTTAGGCGCTACGGTGGAACACACGTAAGTACAAACAAACATGCATACATAATATTCCTAGACAGCCAATATCCAGACTTTTTGAACCGCCCATCTGTAGAAATAACATTGAGAGACATTGGCCAACATGTAGGATGTGTATTCAATTCAACGAACTCTACTCAAAACTACCTGCAGGGCAATTGCGTAACACATTATCAATAGGAATCGGTTTCATTTTGACAGTTCAACAACATTCATTGCGTTATTTACGTTTGAGCAGACAAATTTTTCGAACTTATGAAGCAATGGATTAGCAATTTGCTTCAAAATGATTCAAATTCCGATTGATAGTGTGTTACGCAATTAGGGTGCTGATTTGGATGTATTCTTTGGTTCCCTGCCGCAATTCAGAACTCTCTTGCGCAGTCATTGAAGGCGAGGTAGACCCTGCGAAGTAGGTAACGCTACCAGCCTACTGTGAACTTACATGAACCCAAAATGTGTCACAGTATCTATAGGTAAGCGTGTCGTGTAGGCTCATTGGAAGGAAGTTCTTTAACGTAGCTTGGGAGAAATCGTCACTAACGAAAAAGCGCGTTCATACTTTCTTCTTTGAAATTTACACTTTCTCTCTCTCTCTCTCTCTCTCTCTCTCTCTCTCTCTCTATCAAGAGAGAAAATTTTCTAATTTTCCTTCATGGGTGTCGTTTTCAAGGTGTTCGAGGGTGCTGAAACCGATAGTAAAGTCAAAATGAAAATCTAAGATGGTGGCTGCGAAAATTTACAAATTTTTCGTCATGGGTGTAGTTTTTATAGTTTTCGAGGATACTAAAGTCGACAGTGAGGTCAAAATTTAAAATGAAAATTTTGTTTTTGTTTTAAATCATACGTGAGAGGAACTTTGATACTGACGGTGTCTCCCGATTGCACATGTTTTTTATTTATTTATTTAACAGTTTACGTACACACATGTAAACAGACCAGAAGAAAGGAACAGAAAAATACGTACAAAGGTGACGTTGATGGTGGGGTTTTATTTTAAAGTAGGTACCTATATACAAATTAGTTTTGGATATTTATTATTTATTACGGATTATTTATTGACGAAACCCAGTGTTATATTGGGGCCATGCCTAATGGGTTGATTGGAAATGATACGATTGTCGAAATGAAGTGTCCCATATTAGCATCAAAACAAGGATTGGCGAAAGCTATAGAAGAAAACAAAATTCAAATAGTAAAACATTATAAAACCGAGTGCGTCGTGGGACTTCCGACAGGAACAAAGATCCTTGTTACGTGATGACTCTCACAAACAAAATTCAAATAGTAAAACATTATAAAACCGAGTGCGTCGGGGGACTTCCGACAGGAACAAAGATCCTTGTTACGTGATGACTCTCACATGATTTTAAATAAAAACAAAAGTTTTACAGTCGCCATCTTGGATTTTCATTTTGACTTTACTATCGGCTTCAGCACCCTCGAAAACGCACCCATTATGAAAAACTTGAAAATTTTCGTAGCCGCCAATTAGGATTTTCATTTTGACTTTGCTATCGGTTTTAGCACCCTCGAAAACCATGAAAACGACACCCATGACGAAAAACTTGAAAATGTTCACAGCCGCCATCTTGGATTTTCATTTTGACTTTACTATCGGCTTCAGCACCCTCGAAAACCATGAAAACGACACCCATGATGAAAAATTTGAAAATTTTCGCAGCCGCCATCTTGGATTTTCATTTTGACTTTATTATCGGCTTTATCACCCTCGAAAACCATGAAAACGACACCCATGATGAAAAATTTCAAAATTTTCACAGCCACTATCTTGGATTTTCATTTTGACTTTACTATCGGCTTCAGCACCCTCGAAAATCTTGAAAACGACACCCATGATGAAAAACTTGAAAATTTTCACAGCCGCCATCTTGAATTTTCATTTTGACTTTACTATCGGTTTCAGCACCCTCGAAAACCTTGAAAACGACACCCATGAAGGAAAATTTGAAAATTTTCACAGCCGCCATCTTGGATTTTCATTTTGACCAAATTTACATTTTGAAAGTCAAGTCGTGACGATTTCTACCAGTTAACTCCTACCACAAGCCGCGTTACAGAACTTCGTTCCTAAATAAGGGTTCGGTTTTTCATTCGAACATACGATACGAAACCCAAAAAAAACATACTGACTTATTTACACTGTGTCCTACGAATGAATTGTTCGATAAATTAGCGGAACAGCCGTGCGCTAGCAAAACGGACATGGATCCTACCTCGTCAAAGCGACTGAATCGCAGTACGCAAGCCGCTGTATTATACAGGGCGTCCCACGGATATGCCACATGGAGGTAAAGTACCTTGAATATTGTAGATGGAACATTTTACTGAAAGAAGACATTATTTGAATTTAAAAAACAATTTAAACTGCATTCATAGATATTTAAATAATTACATGATTGAACCGGGAATCGAACCGGTTACATGAGAAAAGTAATCACCCTGTAGCTTTATCCCACCGATCGAAAGGCTTCATCATAAGGATTATTTTTTGCTAAATAACATAGTATCACAAATAAAAGGAAGATCATGAATTTTAACCACAGACATAGATCTACATAGATAACGCAAATGCATGCACTTCGCGTGTCTGAACCCCGACCAAGCGTCGAGGTTGATCGCCGCTAACTTCAGTCCCCACGCGTCCGTTGTTGCAGCCGAACGTCCGCAAAAAACTAAAAAAATGCCTCGTTGCGTGATAATTAACTGCAATAGCCCAAAAATTTCGAGCACCCAAAGGCAGGAACATATTTCCTATCACAGGTAAGTTATTTTAAAATTATATTATGCGTAAATTCATATTAAAACTGTTTTTAAGTATTCCAAGCTGCGTGTCGTTCCAGAATATCCCTAACTATTAATTACCGTTAAGTAAACTTTATTCACATTACGTTGCCGCGTTTGCTTTGGACGTTTGATCTGACGTTGTGTGTTAGGAGACGATGAATATTGCACAAGCGATACTGTCGCGCATCGCTTCGACTTCGTGATACAGGCAATTTGTCATTCGTCTGTCAATTGTAGCAACTAGTGCTGTTCGTTCTACAACATATATCAATAATCGATTTTAATCGATATCGGACTGACGAATGATATAAAAAAAGCCAATTTAGTAGATATAACAAGCTCATATGCATGACCTAATTTTACAGGACAGCTATAAAAAGGAGGATAATTTTTTTAGGGTTGATGTATTTAATGTGTTTTTGTTTATCCTTTCAACATTATACGACTATTTTTATATATTTAATGTGTTTATTTTCTATTGCATTTAAAAAATTTTTTTTTTAGTTTCCCACATGATCCAATCATAAAAGAAAAATGGATTGCAGCCACGGGACGGAAAGACTGGTTCCCGACTAAACACAGTACTATTTGTTCTATACATTTTGATACAATTCACTTTCCTCTCCTTCTTCCCTAATATTTACTTGAAGTACTTCCTTATCCTGCTTTTTTTGCGGTAATACGCACTCGAATTTTCACGCCACTTCTGTCTTTGGTTTTGCTGTTCATGTGTACTTTTATCTTTAATAGATACGACACGCTTCTCTCTCTTTCTCTTTGCATAGTTTTCTTTTTGTTGTTCTTTTCTCAATGCACTTAGTTCCGGATCCTTTTTTATTTTTTCATGACGTTTTCGGCTAGGTCTTCTTTTAGCTTCTAAAATATCTTCTCTGGTTTTATTTCGCGATTTTGTTGTTTCCATAGCCTACAACAAGTAAAATATGATTACGCATTAAATTTTATAAAATTCACTATATATATACCACAACTTAGTCTTATTAAACCCCCCTAAACGTATAATATCCGGGATAAAATCTACCCCATGTGTTAATCCAAGTGTCAGCTACCTCCATGCCAAATTTTAACAAAATTGGTCCAGTAGTTTTTTCGTGAAAGAGTAACACACAAATTTTCGCATTTATAATATTAGTAGGATTAGTAGGAAATAAAATACATACATACTCATCTACTCACGCCTAAACAACAAACTATATCTGTGCAACAAACATCCAGCTTGACTAATTTGCTTTATTCATAGGATCCTTTGCCTCAATATGTGAAAAAAGTTGGCTACCTCAGAGATGAAACGCCATGTAGGATGTGGACTGGTAATTCCTCGAAACTCTCCCATTCAAATATATCATTCGTCTGTCTATATATCATTCGTCTGTCTATACCATTCGTCTGTCAGAAAATCGATGTCATTCATATTAATCGATTTGTAATTTTTAGGTTATCTAAACTACTGTTTCTTATCTTCATCATGCATGTCTATACTAATGCTTTGTGTTTCAAAGAAATATCAACAAATATATTTTAGTAAACTTACTTGAGATTATGCGAAAGTATCCAAAATGTAGAATGAAATTGCTCTAAAGCGCGACGCGACTGCTCACTTTTAAACAACTCGGCGTACTGACGATTGCTGGTGTGGTTGGCGGGTAGGAGCGCGAGGTGAGAGCGAGCGGGACAACAGATATAAAATATATGAGTATGAGCGAGACGATCACGGCGGCAGCTTCAGTTGAATCGTAGCGGGGCGAAGGGGCATCGGCGGCATCGATGGCTTTGAATCGGTTTGGATGTCCCGTCACTAAATTGCAGCTGTGACGTCACACTAGGTATTAAAAAGTCGGCACGCTTGGTTTCAATACAAATCGTAATATTTGCGTTATCTATGTAGATCTATGTCTGTGATTTTAACATTTTTAATACAAAATTAATCAATTTATCAAATGCTCAAAATGAGTCCCTTCCTGTTGAATACAAAGTCGTACTCTTTTGATTATTTCTTTCGCTCCCTGTCGATTTTTTGATCTTGTTGTGGTAGATATTTAGAATAATACGTCTAAGTTCTGCTTGTAGCTCGTAGACACTTCATACTGCACCCTAATTGCGTAACACACTATTAACCATAATCTGAAAGATTTTGAAGCATACTGCTAATCCATTGCTTCATATGTTCGAAAAATTTGTCTGCTCAACAACGTAAATAACGCAATGAATGTTGTTGAACTGTCAAAATGAAAGCAATTCCTACTGTAAATTTGTTACGCAATTTACCTGCTGGTTCTTGTTACATACATTTATTAGTAATAGGTACTTATGATAATCTCAGTTGTATGTCCTTACGGCAATGTCAGCTTTTCATTTTTCTGAATATCAAATGTTAAAATTCATGGTCTTCCTTTTATTTGTGATACTATGTTATTTACCAAAAAATAATCCTTATGATGAAGCCTTTCGTCCGGTATGATAAAGCTACAGGCTGATTATTTTTCTCATGTAACGGGTTCGATTCCCGGTTCAACCATGTAATTATTTAAATATCTATGAATGCAGTTTAAATTGTTTTCAAATAATGTCTTCTTTCAGTAAAATGTTCCATCTACATGTTATTTTTGGGGTGGTTGGGATCTACCTCCTAGTGGTCCACCCCGGGCAACGGCACCACGGGCTTGCCCGTGGTACGGCTGAACGATCCCACTTAGCGGTGGTAGGCTCCGCAAGGGGCCCCCTGGCTCGCGACCACCATCCCACTGGAGTCTGGCGCCAAGCAGCTTGCTGTGTTCCGTCGGTATGTGGGAGTGCCAGTGCCTTCTGGGTAAGCTCGCTCCATCGTCGACTTTGTCTCTGTCATCTCTGACCTAGACTAGTGTCAAGAGCAAACCTATCTCAAATAAAAAAAATTAAAAAAACAAAGCCAATTAAAAGTAATTGGATGATTGGAAACTGTTTTAATTGTGTTTCCCCATTTTTTAGGGGTAGTAATAAAAGCTCCGACAAAAAAAGAAGAATTATCCTTACTCAAAATATTAAATCTACTGCCTAAAATACTAACTTTCCGACTACTTTTGTCCGAATAAAAATGACGAAACGACCGAATGAGATACTGAAATCTTCGAAAAATAAACATGACTGTTTATTGCTATAATACTTTTCTACCAGCATAAATTACGTTCTACTGAAAACTATGCTTTGTAATTTTTATCTTTAGGTACTTGCCTACTATTAATTCATAAATTACCTTTCATATTAATTCATAGACTGTGGTGCTATTGCTATTTTAACTGTAACATTATACTGAAAATATTATTCAGTGTTTATACACCTCTGTTGTCGGTAACTTAGTAATTTTGTCGGAGGTTCAGTATTCTATTCGGATCGGAAGTTTAGTTTTGTTATTCGAAGATCCATTTTTTTTTAGGAGAAAATGTAATTTGAACATGCTCTTATTTGTTGTTAAATTGGATATTTTTTTTCGTTTATGTTTTGGGTTTTTTGTCGGTAATTCATTATAACGCTGGTTAATTAGAATAATAGTCGGCCACAGATCGCTGGAGATTAATTTGTTTTTCGGAACCATTATTATTTCCCATTTTTTAGTAGGGTGTACCAATTCCTGGCCGGGGCTCCATACATTTTGAAACATCTCCTTTGACAGATTGTAGTAGCTTGATGTGCTGCCGTCCATACAATGTATATGCTGTTGGCGTATCTATTTTTAAATAAATAAATACATAGACTGCTATAATCATAACCCTTCCTTTTGGCATTGCCGTAGTCGGGTAAAGAAACAACCGACTTCCAAAAAAACACTACAAAGTGAAAAATCATTTCGCAAGTCGGTGGCAAAAAACGAAAATACAGATCCAAAGACACCGACTACCGAAATTAAAGTTATTTTTCACTTTGTAGTGTTTTTGGGATTGTGTCCTAATATACAACTTTCTCGTACCTAAGTATTGTATATTACTTTTCAAGTTGAATACAATTTTAACTTACCAAACTTGTTGCACTGATCCTTATTGGGACAGAGACTCGCTAAATCCATTGTTATTGCAACTTTTAGTGGGTTATCTTGCTGCTGCAAATTTATTTTATAAGAGAAACAACACTGGCATTTTACCTGTGGCTGTCTTTGTGACTGGACATGACATTGATTTAACCATAGATTTGTAACGTATTGGAAAAAGGCCGAGTGCACCTTCTTTCTAGGGTACCGTACGTCCGAATGAAAAAACAGAACCCATATAGGATTACTAATGTGTCTGTCTGTCCGTCTATCACATCCGATTTGCTCCGAATCTACTGGACCGATGAAGTTGAAATTTGGTAAGTACACAAGTATGAATTTCCGTGACCCAAACACGAACGTGTAACGTAAATAAAAGAATTTTGACTAAGGGATTCACTAATTTTGGGAGAAAAATAAAAAAAAAAGTTTTGCACACTGTACTGTGTGACATATCGAATGAAATGGCTTGTTATGAAGATTTTGGCTCTAGGTACTGTACATTAACACCCGCGAGTCCAAAGCTTCGCAATTTTATAGTGTGCAGATGTCCTCGCGTAAATCACTTTGGCAAAATTTCACATTGCGCAAACGCCGTTTTTGGAAAAAAAAAACATAGTGTCAGAAAATTCAACTAAATAGAATAAATGTATGTTCAATTTTATTATTTTTTTATAAACATAATTGATCACTAAACACCAGGATGCAAGAGCGAGCGAAGCGAGCTCGGGACTTGGGGCACCCCGACTCGGACAGGTTAGGTTAGAACCCCTTCGTGGTTATTTTTTTGTAAGCCACCCAGAAATAGGAACCCCGCGAAGCGGGGCTCCGTCGACCACGCCTTACTTCGCGACATCTGTCGTTGACCTTGAAAATGATATGGTGAAATTTTTCAATGTCTTGTTTTCATAGTGCCCTGTTTTGTATCAACTGACCGCGGGGCATGCGGAATAGCGAATATAGCGATACCCGGCCCTGTGCCTGCCGCGTCGTCCGCAGCGGCGCACGCGGCGTCGTCAGCTACCACGCCCACGTTTACCCATCACCGCACCTCTCCCTCCCATTCCTACACACATCGAATGACACGCGGAGATGGCTACTGCTAACTGCATCACCCGCCGCGTCCTAGCATCAATGCACACCAAGAGCAGAGCAGAGCATTTTCTGAGACTACTGAAAAATCAATCTCATAACAATTCCATACATTGCGAAATTAAATACACGTCCAAACTTGATGCTCAACCATGCTCGAGCTTGCAAGATGCGTGTTCGAGTATGCGTATACATGCGCTCGAGCCTCCAGTGGTCTCGAACCTACCGATTTTTCGGTATTTCTACCGATATGGGCTCTGTTCTACCGAAATATAACGATTTTTCTACGTTTTACGCTAACGCTCGCTAATCGTAGAACAATCGTTATATTTCGGTAGAACAGAGCCCATATCGGTAGAAATACCGAAAAATCGGTAGGTTCGAGACCACTGCGAGCCTCGAGTCGCCCGCCGCGCGCCGCTTGCGCTCAGTATTACCTCAGCGAGAAAACTGTCTGGACTTATAATAATAATAAAATATTTGAATAAATTAAAAAGATTGTAACTATTACATAGGTACATACTGTAACTATTAATAAATAATAATTATGACGATGTAAATTAAGAGTTTTTTTACTAACCTTAAACATATGGTAGGTATGTCGCTCCTCAACAGAAATGCTAGGTCGATAATTCGTAGTGTGTTTGTGGATATGCGGGCGTGGCAAATTAACTAAAATTTCAAATTTTTCGTAGTTTAACTTAAAATAGTCATAAAAATGAACACCTCTTAGTGGTAAATTCTTATACAATGTATAATATTCGCCTAAGGTACATCTTTCCCGCCACGTTCTTCTGCCCATACTGTTCTTCTCATTTTATGAAGTCTTATTTTATTTGTATATTCTTCATGTTCCTCTTGCTCTGCCAAAAGGGCGATACTTACAAGCGTTTTGAACATGTCTGCCAACGTCGCGTCGGATTTTGGCATCAAACTGGTCATGCACGCCCGCCTGGCAACCCAAAGCATTTTCAACGGAGCTTGCTCACGGAGGGGCGAGCATTCCGCCTGCATGGTCGAGCAGTCTAAATTTTGCTCGACCATGCGCGAGCATTTTGCAGTTCCGTGTGCGCTGACCCCTACGCGGCGTCGCCCGTGTCGCCTCATCCGCCACTACAATTCAAACAAACGCGTGCAAAACGCTAACGCTTCTTCTAGAACGCTCTATACATGGCCGTACGTTTGTTTCCGGTAGCCCGCACCTCGCACCGCGTCGCGGCGCCTGACGCCCCGCGTCTCTCTGGACGAAGCCAAGTGTAGGTACACCGAGATTTCGAAGCGCGTCGCATAGTGGATCGATTCCATACAAATATGATTTCAAGATTTTTAAAAAACACATGATGCTAATGTGCTCTCCTCAATAATTTAAATAGAAAGTAGTCTTATAATTTTTTCGATTAAACCCCAATTTTAGGCGTAATGTGAGTAATGAAAAGTTGACTAATGATGGTATAATATCCAATTAACTAATAGCGATTATTATCTTACTAGCAGCCGTTTATATTCATACTTTTTTACTAACAATAAGTACCTACTCACATTGTGTAATGGTGTGATTGCGATTATTATATTTTGTGTACAAAACTGATGTTATTTATAAAAAAAATAAAAATCATATATTATTTGTTGTATATAATATCTCCAAGGGGGATACTAGGGGACATAAGTATGTTCGGACGAAATCTCCTAAATATTATGCCAAAATATATTATAAGCGTCAAAACCGGAAAATGTGCGGGAATCGCATAAAAACATTTTTTTACTATAATTTTCCATACATTGCAATCAGTTTTACTCACATTACTCCTAAAATTAGGGTTTATTCGTAAAAACCATAAGAGTACTTTCAATTTAGATTGGCACGAGAGCATATTGGCATCATTTGTTTTTCAAAAATATTGAAATTATATTATAAAGTCGGTTTGCATGGAGTCGATCCACTGTGTCATTTCGGCCGTTTTGTATTGTATGAAGACGTAATACTGGTTACTTTATTATACTGTGCTTTCGGGGATATAGGCGATAATTAATATTAATAAGATCATGATGTAGGTATTCCGTTAGTCTAACACTCCATTGAAGCGAAGCGGAATTTTACTAAAGCAAGGGGCCTTAGTATCGGACTAAGGCCTGGTGTAGGTATTGTGTATGCTTTACTGAGGAAAATAATATTTACCTAGCTACGCGAGTATACTGGAACACACTATTTCCAACTCTATTTCAGCTTTGATAATATTAACATGTAATTCCTCGAGCATTATCCTGCTGTGTGCGCTGACCCTTATGAATGTTGAGCGGAGGAGCCGTAAAAGCTGCTTCGCTTTCATGACTATAGCTAAACTTACGTCAGACCAAGGCCACTTTTCAAGCCTAGAGAAGTTCAGGTTTAAGACGTAAATGAAACTGCTTGAATTGGTATCAAAAATCGGATTTATATTTCCGCTTGCTGCAGTAAGTTAATGTCATTAACAATTTGCCAGGTTACAGATGTGGCCGCACAGCCGGTATCAAGCATAACGTGTACTTTTTATAACAATGATACATTTTTTTTCAGACCTAATAACCTAAAACTTACAGAAACTACCTACAAAGATATACAGGTAAAGCCTAAATTATCTACAATCGTCAATAAGTTATATACAGATATAATAACAATACAGCAATGTTATATACACTTAAATTTAATTAGAATTATCTGTAACCTGAGAAACTTTGATTTTTCCTACATTCGGGACAGTACCATTTGCCTTTAGGCGGTACCATGATACCGACGCATTCGAAATGGAACCATTCGATGGGACAACCTTCGGCGTCGCAAGCGATCATCTCCGACACTTCGTCGTACGGACATCGACAGTAGCAATACACGCTCTCGCCCTCGCGCGCCTCCCGCACCGCGGGTCGCTGGAATGCGTACGGCAAGCTGGAAGTGCCCGAATTCAAATAAGTTGGAGGCGGCGGCACGGAGCTCTGACCGCCGGGCTGATATATTTCCAAGTTTCCTTCATCGCTCGAGTCAGAGTCACTCGACTCCATAGATTCAGAATTCATTAAGATACGGGGCGGCTCGGGGTCAGGTATGGGGGCGGTCAACCTAATAGGATCTGTATAAGTATACAATCTGCTAGAAATCACAGTTGATGGTACTTCTTTCTTCGCCTTGTGCGTCACTGGAGATGGCAAATCTTCCTTTCTCCATTCCAGTTTAGGCGGTTGTTGCGGTTTTAACGCTGTAAGTGTAACTGGAGTCTGTTGTGGTGCTTCCTCGTCACTAGAGTATCCATAGAATTTGTTAGGAACTCGTCTTCTTTTCGATGCTCGTTTTTTTTCGGCCGCCGTTGCTGAAGAGCTCACTTCGGTCAAGATTGGGCTTAGTTTTGGTGCCTCTGGGATTTGTACTGTGTTAGATTGTAACGATATTGTTATCTTATTAGGAATTAAAGGTGGCGTTGCCTCAACTTCAGATTTTGATATGACATCTTTAGGAATGTTGATTTTTATAGGTCCATGCTTTTTGGAATTCTTAGATTTCTTTTTCTTTTTGCTCTTCTTTTTACTACTGGTTGATTTTACTTTCATTTCAGGCTCTTCTTTAGGCTCTTTTTCTTCTTTCTCTTCTTCTTTGACGGGTGTTGTAGGTCGACTTAATTCACCGGAAATAGAACCGGCGTCTGAGGGCGCCACAGAAGATATATTCATCAGCTGGTTACGTTTTTCTTCGTGTAACTTGTTGGCTATTCGTTGCGGATGCTCATCATAAAACTCTTCATCTGTTTCACTTTCATCAGTTTCGAGATCTGTTTCCGCAATAGGAGGCTCAGGTTTTTCAGGAATTAATATTGGAGTCTCAGACATGCCCATCACATCTACATTAGATCCAGTGCTGTATCTTCTATTGGGTAACGTCTTTTTAACGCGCTTAGTCTTTTTTTTCTCCTTCTCATTTCCTGAATCATCCGACGAATCAGAGTCGGAGGAGCTCGATGATGAAGAACCACTACTAGATGAACAACTACAGTTGGAGCCACAGGAGCAGCTTGAATCAGAATCACTGCTGCTGCTACTAGTTGATGATAAGTCGCCAGCACCACGTTGTTTCTTAGGAGATTTTTTATTTTTCTTTTTAGTATCACTACTATTGAACAAATCATCATCTCCATTCATATCAGTTGGTACCAAACAATAATCATGATCAGATTCACAGACATGTTTTCTGATAGGTACTAAAGGCGGAGTTTTTTCTTTTGTCTTTTCAACTTTTGCTTGATATTTTTTGAAGTTATCCCATATGTCTAGAACCTGCTGCTCGTTCGGTTTTTCGTCAAGTGTCTCTGTTTTCTCCTCAGTCTTCGTAGTCACTTCAATATCCGCGTGATTCGTTTCCATTGATTCTACTTTGGGAGCATCTTCCTCCTTTACCTCTTCTTCCAGTTTCTCAACCTTAACTGTCGGTGGAATACCACTATCCGATTCGTCACTGCTATCGCTTTCTGAAAGATTTAGTGCCGGCAAATTCACATCAAGCAAAAGGGCCTCCTTTTCCTTTAATTTCTTTTTCTTTTCTTTTTTGGTTAGCTGCTCAGTTCCAGACTCTACTTTCGGCTCGGAAGTACCAGCTTCTTCTTTTGGTTTAATGTCTATCAAATCAATTACAGGGACAGGTTCTTTAGATGTTTCTGGTAAAACTTCAGTTGGCACACAAGGCTTCACTTCACTCAAATCTTCAATAATTAATTTCTTCCTGTGTTCATCTAAATGTTTGTTAAGGAGTTTCTTAGAAACAAATTTTTCAGTACAACCTTCTTCTGTACAAACGTGTGGATACTCATTGGTGTGAAATCTTTTATGAACTTTTAAGTATACTGCTTTTGTAAATTGCAAACTACAATCTTCACAAACAAATATAGCAGGAGGTGTACAGAAATGATAGACATGGGGCCATTTTTTCTGTAAACATTTTTTACACATCACACTTTCAGTGCCATGTTTCCAAAACAAGTGATTAGTTATGTCTGGCTTATTTCTATATGCAATGCCACATCGGTAGCATAAGTGGTGCAGTTTATGTTTCCAAACATGGTTGGACAAGCGAGCTTGGTTGTGGCAAAGCTCCAAACAGACATCACAGGTATTATGAATCTTCCGCAGGTGTACCATCAATCTGAATGGTGATGGGATAGCATCTACATTGCACAAACAGCATCTAAACTTAATTTCATACTCAGAATCATATGTTCCAGGGCATAAATGACATATTAATTCACTATAACTATAAAAATTAGATTTACACATAACACACAGTAAGATAGTTTTTTGATGCATTTTACGATTATGTAAATAGAGATCTTTATGGATAGCAGTTTTGAAGTAACACTGAAAACATTCAAACATATAGTCATATTGTACTTCATCACACTTTTCTACACTGTCATAAGAGTCCAAGTTTATGTAGACCAAATTTAGTTCTGAAGCACCTGTCTTCAATTTAGCTGTTATAGTCTCAGGCATCAGCTCCTCTGCAGTAATGCTGTCTACAGTTGCTGCAAAGCGGTGTTGTGCCACCATGTGCAAAGCAAGCTGCTCACAATTAACTGCGATCTTACGCACATGATTGCAATATATGCAACTGTAAACGGTTGATGATAAGAACACTTTTAGTAAATCCTTAAGGGGATATTTATCTAATGGCTTGTTTAGAGATAGTTCTGTTACAGGGATTGTTGGTTCCTCAACTGTTGGCTCAGCAGGCGGCTCTGGTTCTATTTCTGCTGGCTCTGGCTTGGGCTCTTGCTTAATGTCTTCACTCTCATCTTCTACTTGAATGTCTTCCTCTGCTTGCAAAGGTTCTTCTACTTTCACAGCAGGTAGGTCAGCAGGTGGGGTCAAGGGTTCAATAGGTGGATGCACAATTAGTGACTCATCAATAGTTTTATTTTGGTCTTCTTCTTTAACGGTGTTATTTTCATCTACTGTCAGTTTATCACTAACATCACTGTCAGAAGAGTAATCACTAGATGAATCTTTATCCAAAAGTTCTTTGGGAACTCTCACAGTTAACTTGGGTACCCTGTTCATTGTATTGATTTCTTCTAATTTGTTATCATAAATTGTAGTTTTAACTGTGTTCTCTGACTTAATTTCAGGTGTTTTAGATGCAGTTTCAAAGTTGTTATTCAAGAGTGTTTTCAGTGTAGTCTCTTTATTATTTTCGAATATGGTTGTCTTAACAAAAGGACTGTCAGCTCTATCACATATTGTCATTCTTATTGAGGGAGTTTTAGGAGTTCCTACTGGCTCAGCATGTGCATCTTTCTCATATCTTTTTGGTGGTCTTCTCATACGTGTTGGTGGTTTGTGTACTTTTTGTTTTCCAATGGTGGGATCTACAGTGGAATTTATAATAACAGGTGAATTTGCATTATTTAAACTTAATTTTAACTTTATACCACATTCTTTTTCTACTGGAACACAAACTGCCTCTTTAACAGGTGAAGCCTCTCTTATTGGTTCATTAATTTCATCAGAAACAGGTGAGTCACTTTCATCTGAATGTTCTAAGCTCTCATCGCCATTGGGGAGCATATGTGTGGTGCCATCCGGGCTAAACATATTTTGGTGCACCGGAGTTGATACAGCCTTTGTGTCAGAGCTCTCAAGTTCCATTCCTGAATCAGCTGGGTTGTCCTTACTAGTTGTTATTACTGAACTGTCAGAACCGATGCTTGTATCACTGATAGCTGGCTCACTAGCATTTGCATCTGGAGTTATAGCAGCAGGTTTATGTGTTTGAGATGTGACAGTCTCAAGTTTACCATCAATATCTTTTCTATCAGAAGCAGGTTTTATTGAATCTTTTGCTATACTTGAAGGTCCGTTACTTGATACTTCATTGAAAGTTTTAGCATTCCTTATGCTATTTGTTTTGACTGCATTTTTGCTAATAAGAACAGGCACAGGTTTCGGCTTAACATTATTACAATCATGGTTGAAAAAATCATCTTGTTCACTGCATATTTCATCACATGCACAGCACATCAAATATAAAGTACCACTGTAAACATTGAAGAACTCTTCTTTACTTTCATAGCTGAACTCTTTAACATTGTGTTTATTTGTTAGGTGAGATGACAGCTTCTCTGCTTTTGAAAACATACCCAAACAAAACAGGCAAATATGTCTATTGTGTACTTCTCTCATGTGAAGAAAGAGATTCCAGTTCTCATAATAAGTTCCACAAGCTGAGCACAAGTATACCTTTCTAGTCACTCTAGATGGTCCACTAGGATTAGGTTCTGGACATGGTGCTGCCTCGGGGCTCAGTGCAGGCTCTTTTGCTTGTGCTCGACATACCAATTGATGCTCTTTCAACATGGCTAAGGTTTTAAATGACATAGAACAACACTTCCGACACTTAAACTTCACCATAGGCTGCAGGCCCAAGCTCTGTGCATATTCTTTCAACTGGGCTCCTTTTTCTGCTTTACCTTTTTTGAACTGTAACAGCTGGCTTTTAGGCACAAGCCGAGGCACTGGTTTGTCTCGTTCACTGATGGCATCACTCTCTGCTTGTGATGAGACATTGTGAAATTGACTACGGTCTAGGTGCTTAGGGATAAGTTTGGGCACTCTGGGCACTGAGTTGGCAGGGGTGCTGCTATCACAAGCTTTATTTGCTGAAAGCTTTCTTTTCTTGCAAGTGCTATAGTATTGAAGAGAGTTATCTACAAAAGGCCTTTTACCAAGATGTATTCTAAGAGGGTTGATGCGTTTTTTGAACTTGTCGTCGGTCGAAGTATCGGCAGGCTGCCGGCACTGCTCGTACGGCTCGTCGGGCGGACTAGACGGCTCGCCAGCGAATTCGTGCCCATTCGCAGTTAATTTCACTGGGCGTTCGCCGTACAAGTTGGTCAATGATGCTGTTGTGTTTTTATCATCTTTCGTATTGACAATATTACCATCTTCCATAGTTTTCTGGAAAAATACAAACATGTGCTTTTGACTACTAGGAAACAAAAGACGCTCAAATAAGAGGAAATCGAAACATGATTCGAAATTATCATCGTATCAACAATAATATAAATATACAATCTTTACCTCGGAATTCGTCCGTCCAGCACGAGTGCAAGAATAAATATTCGTTTCCATGCATCCGTTTGAATAGAGCAATCCTTACATCAGGCTTAGTATGAGGCAGCCGCGGGCTGATCATTCCCGTAAAATGGCGTCACTCCGCACAGCGAGGAATCGTGCTATCAAAAGCGTTGCCGTCTATTTGTACCACTCAAATCACAGTTCACGAACATTTTTCAGGTTTTTTATTACACTATCGAACACTAACAAAACTAAATTAACCCCAATATATTGTTTATTTCCAAACACAATATCGAAAATCGTAGCGTATTACGAGAAGCTAATTCATGAACCATAGACTAAATTTTTACTTCTTAAATTTTGTTTTTTTAAACTTCTCTGGTCGAGCATGGCGCTAATCATGAACACGTGGTTTTTAACCATAGACAGATTAAAAAAGTAATTAATTACTAAACTATAATTATCTCGAGATTTTATTCAATAATATTGCTCGATTAATTTGTGAAATTACCCCACTTTATATACGAGATTTAGAAATTACCCTATTTTAACAAAAAACTACCATTCGTCATAGCATTATTGCACCAGCGTGTATCCGAATTCTAGAAACCTTTCACTTACTACTAGTGGTTCGACTGGTTCGTTTTGATACTAATTCTTTGTTGTTAGTACTTTGTCACGTTCAAACATGTCCATATTTTTAATAAAAACAGTTAAATCAAAATAATAACGATTTTAGTACAGCTGTCTACGTATTTCAAAGTTTATCTCTGTCTACGCTGACGCATCTTCTAGTATCTTACCATAACCACACGACACCCAAAAACTACTAATCGACTAAATAGTGAAATAGTTGCTGCGTTTGCCTTCCACTATGATATTTTTTTGCAAATTTGTCAAGGAAGCTCTTAGTTCGAAGTGAGGGTGTTAAGTTTTTATCGTTTTCTTTATTGAGATTTTCTTTTCTTTACGTTTGTTATGTAGACAATGCAGATGCAAGATGATGTCTGATCAGTTTAGGAAAGTAGAACCATATTCCCCGAAGTCCTCGCCGCGAGGCGCGAGGTCACCAGTGGTTTCTCGTCAGGATTCCTCTGGAACACTCAAAACTACCATCTCACTCGGCAAGAACCCGTCTATAGTGCATAGTGGACCATTCTATTTGATGAAAGAACCTCCAGGTACGGAATGACTCCTTAACAGTACTGTTGTAATGATATATTTACAAGCTATAACATGACAATATTATTTACAGGAGAATGTGAACTCACAGGAGCAACTAATTTAATGGCTTATTATGGACTTGAGCACTCTTATAGTAAATTTAATGGCAAAAAACTTAAAGAATCCTTATCTTCTTTTCTTCCTAATCTCCCTGGTATTCTTGATGGGCCTGGACAGGAAGATAACAGTACTTTAGGATCAGTGATAGCCAAGAGGCCAATAGGTGGTAAGGAGTTGTTGCCACTAACAAGTGCCCAGCTCGCTGGCTTCCGGCTGCACCCAGGTCCATTACCTGAACAGTACCGCTATGTAAGTGCAACTCCACCAAAGCGACATAAGACCAAACACAAGAAACATAAGCACAAGGATGGAGTCCCCCCGGGACAGGAGACACCACTGCAAGGTGAGCAGACACATAAGTCATATTACTTCAGTTTCTATCTAACAATGGGCCAGTAAATTATGAGTTGAATTGTTCCTGAAAAAGAGCAGTGTTTATTATTTATATTTAATTTTATGAGTTGAATTAGATTACTATGAAATGTATTTTATACTGTCAACTATGGAACCTGTCAACATTGGAACTTCATCTGGAAATGCACACTGTTTTCTGTTGCATGGTGCTATGATTTTATGTTATCATGCAATACAATTATAAACAGTGACTATTTTCGAATTTCTATTTCATTTTTATGACTAAAGAGGAAACTGTTTTTCTACAACTCTTTTAGCATACTTCCATAGATTTTGGCAATTATTATTCTAAATTGATTTCAGACAAAAGTGATATAGCTAGTCCTATTATCAGGAACTTACAGTTGATAGGATTTTCAGTAATTAGTCCAATCAGCTATGAGACATGAGTAGATAGCCTAAATCTGATGACAATACTGCTACATTTTAAAGTCTAATCCAGAATGATAATTATTACTAACATAACATTGTGGCTATGATTTTGCATCTACCTATAGCATACTAATTAACTTCATAGCACAACTGCAATGTCTCTGTTGGCCATAATTAAGTATTGCACAAGTTCTCTTTAGCCTTCCCCTTCCCAAGATCAGCCATTCTGAGACTTGCAGTACACTAAGCATATCTTCCAATCCTGTGTAAATTATTTTTTGTAAAATCAACAGATTCCTCAAACCCAGACACATATGAGAAGAAACACAAAAAGCAGAAACGGCATGATGATGACAAGGAACGGAAGAAACGGAAAAAGGAGAAGAAGAGGAAAAAGCAAAAACATAGTCCGGAGCATGGCGGGCTCACTCCCAGCCAGCATCCCATACCCTAAGCGATAGTACCGTAGTGTGTAAGTTGAAGCTATTGAGCCCAAAGAGACTGCGCCATATAGTCTTATTACTCAGTTACACAACAAATGGGCTACAACCAAAAATATATATTCTCTTGATATATTTGCTAGGCTGGTTAGCTTGCATCATTTTTGGTGACAACGCTGCAGTTATTGTAAATATGTAGTAACCCTCTCATTCATAGCTCAACGTTTATAACCACTTTCATGAGTCTCATCTGTCACTGCCGTTCTTTTCTTTCGGGCGGCGATCATTTTGTATAGGTTTTTAGTTATAGAATTATTTATGAATAAGGTCATTAGGGACATTTGAAAGATTCCTGGTTACAAAAACTGATAAGAACTGAACTGATGGTCATGTTTATATTTGTAATAGGTTTGTAAATGGTGACGGATGCTAGATAAAATGGGCTTGATAGAAAAAATATATTGTATTATCTGAAAGAAGTATTTATTTTTGATAATCCCAAGAAGAAGTAATTTTCTTATTTGCACTTATTTTATGTAAGTTTGTTTAAGAATGATAAAAGTTGTTGTTTTACCCCTTTGCTCATAAATGTTGCTTAAAGTTAAGAGACATTTAAACGTCATAAATGTATGGTTAAACAGTCGCTATTCATTACTTATCTTTAAGCAATGTTTATGGATAAACTCATTAACTCTAGTATTAAGTAAATTCTGTCTTATAATTAGTGTAGTTGAACTGTACCCTCGATGCTGCTCGCCGTGGCCGCGGTTCTCTACCTTGAACGATCTCAGCGTTGACTGACAATCATTCTCTGCACGATTGCATGTGTGTGTATTTGTTGGGAATCTGCGATAGGTACGAATCTATCAACACCCAAACCTCCTGGAGCGCACGACGCGCGTTCCTGTTCTCAACCCATGCTTGTGGTATTACCCATTGATTTTGTTGAGCTGGTATAGCCTCAACGCAACACGAATTGTACGCGCGTGGCGGTCTTACTCATCAGATATGATGCACTAGAGTCAGTTGAGTCTAGCGTTTGATGACTTTGGCCTAACAATGACATTAGTCCATTTCACAGCTTGGTTGGTATTCTCGTCCGTTGGTGATGTTCGGATGAGTTGGACTACATCTCCCTCTGATGTCAGGTTGACTTTCTCATTTCGGAATGTTGGACATCCTGAGAAATAGTCGCTGACTCTCTGAACTAAGGCGATGTTTAGTCTTGTAGAACTGACGTTTTCGGTGAATTGTGTTCCACTTATTCCTATGGAATTTAGATCTATGCGTACTCCTCTGCGAGCGCCAATTTGACCTGTGTAACCCGCGAGAGCTACAGTTGGTCTTGTGCCGACTGGTAGGACTCTGAAGCTTGGCATTGGATTCGCCGCTTCACCATCACAATATCTCCACAGATTCCCAGTGACGGGATCTCTTCATAGAGATTGTGGGATGGCTTGTTAATCAAGTTGGAGTGGTAACTTCCGAACCCTTGGACCGTGGTGACTGATGGCGTATGGTCGTCGAGATAAACAGTTTTACCTGTCTGGTTTTTGACGTGGCCAATGCTTTTTATCATTAGGTATATGGGCTGTGGGACGTTGTACTCCGAACTGTTCGACCAATTTGAGGGATTCCAGTTCTTGGAAGATCAAGTTAGCGTTGCCGCGCTTGAGGTTTATGTCTAAATGTCTCCATAGTAACACTGTTGTGTAAAACATCAATGAATCTTTGATCATAGTTTTATTTAGACTTTTGTCATCTGCTGCGATGGAGGCGTAAACTTCGACTATCTCAGGAAGATGAGCGAAGGTTGGTGTAACTAGGGTAAACTTGCCTAATTCGTACCCCATAAGGAAAACCTTTAATATTTTGGAAATTAATAAAGACATCATTTTTAATTTTAAGTAATTTTTAACGTTTTATTAGTATTGTAATAAAAATTATTATAAATCTTATAAACTTCTGACTAATAATACAATATTCAAAAATCTTAATAAAGTACGATTTAGGACCATTCATCTTACATCGTACTTTGAGATCCTATCATTGGTTTTCAGTCTTAATAATCACAATCGTCATAATTAATATAATATAAAATACGTATGTAGATTAAGTCTTAATAATTCGGCGGATGGTCTTCGCCAATTCTTGGCAGTCATCGCAGTAATATCATTTTATTTTTTTATCGGTCCCTCCACACAGTTCATGTACCCCATACTTCACATTCACTGCATTTGATCATATTTTCTTTTTCGTCTTCTTGACATATTTTACAGTACCAACTATCATTTTTATCTTGTCTTGTTTCCCTTTTGAGATATTTTCATAGTTTTGCTTTTTTTTCCATCTAGATTCTTTGATACGGTTTCTTATTGGTTTCTTCCATTTTATTTTCGAGCTCATTTTTATAAGGACTTCCTGTAATAACAAGAGCGCATGTAGTTTTTCTTTGTCGCTCCATGTAAAATACTGGTATTCAGCTGCATCCGGTTTGACTGGAAGCCGACCCCAACATAGTTGGGAAAAGGCTAGGCAGATGATGATGGTGACGATGCAGTTTTTCTTTGTAATGGTTTTCAATTTCCAGGAATAGCACTTAATGGAGATAACATTTCAAGTGTCTCTCGAACTGACTGAGCATTAGATGTGTTTGCTTCGATCTCTAAAGAACATCCTTTCCTATTTTCTTCTAGACATTGATCTTGCTGTTTTTCTGAAGGATTTGTTGTCAGTGCCTCAGGAAGTTGTGGGTTAAATTCTTCAGTATTTTCTTGCTCATCCGTCTCGCTGGATTGTGGTACAAATATAACAGTATCTGTTTGTTCTTGATGTCTTTCAATTATCCGATTCTGAGGGACTTTGCTGATTCATTTAGATTAGCATGTTCATCAAGACTAACATATTCCTCGTCTCTGATCTTGAAGCGATTACAAGGCCATAATCCGCAGGATTCAAAGCCATTAATGCCGTTGTCCATACAAACGGATCGAGGATATGCCTCTCCCAAAATTTCTGCAATGTTTGATTGCTTTATTACGCAACCAGGATGGTTTCGCATCCATGAAGAACAAGCCGCAATAAAATTCTGTTTTAGTGACTTGAAAAATGACCTATCTAGCAATTGCAACTTGTGTGTGGTATGCGCTGGCAGAGATAACATAATTATTCCATACTCTCTAGCAAGATTAATTGCATCAATGTTTTTTGTGTGCGTCGAATGTCCGTCTAAAATGAGAAGAAGTTGACTCATTTCTGACTTTGCAGTCTCAGACACTTTATAAAATGTTCAAGCCATTTGATAAATAATGCACTCACAATCCATCTGCTTTCTGAACAATCGTATACGGTGTTTGGTGGCCCTCCATGCTTTAAGTCATCTGTCATTCTTTTACGTTTATATATGAGCATAAGTGGCACACAAATTCACCAGCAGCGTTCATACAACAAATGCATGTAGTGTTGACACCACGGTCACGACTAGTAACAGCTCCGACCTGGTGTTTCCCTTTTTGAGCTAAAACTTTAGAAGGCTTATGCACTGTACTTAAACCCGTCTCGTCCATGTTAAAAATTTTGTCAGCCGTGAATTGGCCCTCATCCAGAATTGATTCATATTTGTCAAAGAACGCCATAACCGTTTCTTTGTTAAATCCTTTGTAGCGAGCCATTGATGTTGCTTCTGGAGTTCGTAAGGATATTTCTGGGTGATTCTTCATAAATGTATAATACCATTTCCATCCCGCTAGTTGTGATTCATTATTAAATCTATGTTTCAATCCGTATTTTGCTGCTAACTGATAAGCTAAGCGTCGTAAGTCGTTTATTGTAAGACCAAAAAAATGTTGATTCTAACAATAAAACATGTCTGACAAGTTCAGTTTCCATTTCCACAGTTAAATCTTTAGGACGGCCTATTCTTTGATGTTTATTCAGTCCTTTTAAGTGTCGTCTAAATGTTGGCTTCAGTATATTATATACTCGACAAACTTAATTAAATTTTAAGTCACCATCTTTGTATTTTTCAATCGCTGCTTCCATATCATCTTTGCTCCAAGAATTGAAAAAATTGAATTGAAATTGAATTTTTTGAGTTGAATTGAATTTTGATTTTTTGAGAAGAATTGGAATTTTTTATTATTTTATTTTTGACATGTTGTCCTAAAACAAATAAAAATTAATTGTTAATAACTTAGTGCGAAATTATAAATGGTTTTTCTAAATCGTACCGGTACGTTTTAAGGGGGAAGCGCTAAGGTAGCCCGCGAAATTCAAATTTTCTTACGTTTTTTGCAATTTGCAGCTCAGTGTTAAGTTGTACGTTGATGAAAATATGATTCGCGGTCGTAACAAATATGTATTTACAGAATTATAATCATTACAATCAGTAATAAAACTTGTTAAGTACTTTAATCCCCAAATGTCAAGATTTCATGAAATAGTAATTCTTGGGGTTTACTTGGTCTTAGAGAGTTGTGTTGATGACTTTAATGATTATAATTCTGTAAATACATGTTTGTTACGGCCGCGAATCATATTTTAATCAACCTATAACTTAATACTGACCAGCAAATTGCAAAAATCGTAAGAAAATTTGAATTTCGCTACCTTGGCGCTTCCCCCTTAAGAACTTGCTCCGAGTACGAAATAGGCGCAAGTGTCGAACGAATTTCAAATTTGCCGCAAAAAAAATGCCAACAAACATAACATAAGTACATCAGAAATAGTTAAACCAGTTACGAACAATATACTTTGATGGCAGCTCTTATGAAATATGCAAAAACATTACATAAAAAAAGTTGGAAAAATATTTTTGTCGGAAGCAATGTAGCGTAACAAGTGTTATACTTATTATCACCTAGCAATATGGCTGACCGTTATTAACAAATTTGGCCAGCTGAGATCTAACCGAGGTACATACGAGTTAGGCGCAAGTACGAATTAAGCAAGTTTACCCTACTTGATTACGTTCAGCTTTCGAACGCTGACGTCAATTCCGAAAACGGACTGCCCACATGGGGCTGTTCTTTTGCGATGTAGGCATCTTTGCTTTTCGATTGCCTGTGGAGGTGAATCGTCTTTTGAGGACGGACCACTTCCTTTGAGGTTTTGGACCTTCTCTCTTCTTTCCCATTTCGGCGGGGTCGAAGTTTTCTGGCTTCCCCCGTATCCAGCTGCGATCTTCTTAATCTCTTCTGGTGTCTCTCTATAGTTTTTCTTGTTGCTGTTGCATTTTCAATTATTCTCTTTAGCATTCGGCGTAGAAATAATTGGAAACATTAATAATTTTCTTAATTTTTGCCATCACTTGCAATTATCTGACTGTAAAACAGGTCTAAATCCAAAATCTTGTTGAATAAGCAGACTGAAAGGAATGTAGTGTGTACATACTAATCGTTCATTAGATAAAGCAATTTAACTGATTTGACATAACTTAGGATAATTCTCGTCATCTCTTTGGGCTTGACTTTTATGAAATTAAGTATTAAGTAACATTTATACAGTAGTTATTAAACATTTCATTTTACCATTTTGTTAGATTTCGGTCCTTATTTTCATTAGACCGAGATTCATTGTAAATATTCATAATATATCATTTTGTTTTACTTTATGAATAAGAAGTACCACTCTCATAGACGTAATAAATTTGATAGAACGTTATGGTGTTGTTTTCTTTGTAGAGATGTCTTCGTCACTCCATTCAATCTATGTTTTGTTGGTAATGCTATCGCGGCTCCACTGTACTTTATAACCCGCGCGTCCGAAGCTTCACAATTTTATAGCGTGTAGATGTCTTCATGTTTTCACTTTTCCAAAATGACACAGCCAGCAAATGCAGTTTTCGAGTAAGTAAATAGTAAAGTTTCAAAAACTTATGGGGAAGCGCTAAGGTAGCCGCGAAATTCAAATTTTCTTATGATTTTTGCAATTTGCAGCTAAGTGTCTGGGTGTATGTTGATTAAAGTATGATATGCGACCGTAACAAATATGTATTTACAGAATTATAATATTAGAATCACTAATACAATTCCGAAATGTTAAGATTTCATGAAATAGTCATTCAATAGAATTACTTGGTCTTAGAGAGTTGTATTGATGACTTTAATGATTATAATTCTATAAATACGGTATAATTCTGTAATTGTTACGGTCGCGAATCTTATTTTAATCAATATACAACCTAATACTGACCTGCAGATTGCAACAAACGTATGAAAATTTGAATTTCGCGGGCTACCCTGGCGCTTTCACCTTAATGTTACTTTAGCAGGAAACCTTTGTTTACCTGGCGAATCAATACAGTGTCATAAATATTTTAGCAGGATATGCAGCTATCGACGGGAGGCGAGTAGTGGACAGTGACGTAGCTGCCAAAGGGCTAGACGGTGCTGTGCACCGGGGCCCCCAAGCGCATGCCCTCGGACCTGACTAGCAAACCAGTATTGAACTAGCTAAAAATTCTCCCACCATTCCCAATTCTCCATTCGCAATGTAAATAAAATAGGTTGCAACACGACTTTAAGGTAATACTGTCAGTGTGCTGTCGGCCAGAGAGCTACCGTTTAGAATTTTCTAAAATTTGGCATATTATGATAAGATAATGATCTAGTTAAATTTTTGAAAAACTACAGAGAACCAGTAAAATTATATTGAACTTTGAAAATTTTTGCAAATTTAACATTGAGGCTTAGGAGAAATCACAGTTTTTATTTAAATACCGTTTAGTAGTATTACCGTTTAGACTCCATTCAAAATTGAGAAAATGAGAGAAAATCTATATCTATACAAATAAATAAAATTGAAGTATCTCTTTGTAATGTCAAAATAACAACTTTTTACTAAATGCATATGTATATACGGTACTCATAATAAAAAAGCGATTATTAAAAAAATTGCCTGTCTGTTTGTTCCGGCTAATCTCCGAAACGGCTGAACCAATTTTGACTGGACTTTCACTAATAGATCGCTGATGTTACGGTGAGTAACTTAGGCTACTTTTATTTTAGAAAAATAATTAGCGTTCCGCGCAAAAAAAAATAAAACCCCTGAAATTGTGAACAAAAACTCGGACCTGTGATATACGGAATAAATCCATATATCACAGCAGGTGATATCAGAGTCCATAAAGTGTAGCTAAAAGTCGTTGTTCCAAGTAAAAACACCGTTCCAATCACAATGCAAATCAAAATCCATAAAACAAAAGCCCAGTCGTCAAAAATATCACTCGAAAACAACGAAACACCCGAACGAAGCACATAACCGAAAGATTAGGCGACGAGAGTGTATTCTAGGAAAAAAATACAAAAGCCATATGAACGTAAGCGCAAAGAAGAGGTACTAGACAAAAGTTTACTCGTCTCTCTCACACTCACACAGCAAGCCGCAGTGCGGTGTCTAAATCTATTCTTGTATCGCTCTTGTTTTTCTTAACTTTTGCCTTGCTAATTATATACAACGTTTTAATATTAATGCGCAAAACCTGAAAACGGTTTGTTCAGAATCAATAGTAGAATCCATTCCAAAAACACATTCTTAACTAGGTACTAAATTTATTTTATCTAACACTTTTGTACGCGTCAGTACGAGGATTGGTAAAGTGTGAACTTTACAAATAATATAATTTTATAGTATTTTGGGGATGTTGGGAATGAATGTATGAAAATTATTTTGGAAAACTTGGGAGATAGGGCATTAGCCCTGAAGGGCGTTTTTTTTTAACACGCTTTTATTAGCTTCACTTGTAACTAACAATATTAAAAAAATCTTGGAAGTCAATTATAACCAACAACACAGCTCAGCTTTTTTTTTTCTACTACTTATAATTATCGTATCGAAATGAAACTTTGTATGTATATGTAGTTCGGATGACATACTATAATTTGGTATCTTGGAGTTGATCTAATGATGGAGCCAGGAGGTGGATAGCGGAACTCTTCAGTGGCTACTAGTAAGCCTGTCGAGTTTGGGCTCATGTGATTCGTTTTGACGAGTCCAATAGATTGGGCTTGGTAATGAGGGTCTGATGATGGAGCCAGGGGTTGGATAGTGGAACTCTTCAGTGGCTACTAGTACACCCCTCGAGTTTGGGCTCATATGATTCGTTTTGATGAATCCAATATATTGCACTTGGTGTCGAGGGTCTGATTATGGATCCAAGAGGTTAATAGTGGAACTCTTCAGTGGCTAATTAGTAAATCCTTCGAGTTTCGGATCATATAATTAGTTTTGATGAGTCCAATAGATTGCACTTGGTGTTGAGGGTCTGATCGTGGAGCCAGGAGGTCGATAGTGGAACACTTTAGTGGCTACTATTAAACCGGTAAAGTCATAACTTCGTTGACTTTAGACTTATTAACTAAATGAAGAATATACTAGACTAAAAAGTAAAAATTATGTAGTTTAAAAAAACAAAAAAAAAAACACGCTTTTATCACGCAGCGAAAAATGATAAAATAATTAAATTGACTTGTATTAGTTAAGATATAAGTATGTACCTATGCAGCTTGTCACTTATTTTATTTCCAGTGATTAATTCAAAAAGCGTGAAGTGCTTTGTTTACTTAAATTAATTAAAAAAGTTCACACAACTAAAAAGCGCTCCACACTTTTTGAATTAGTCATTGGATAAAAAAGAAGTGACAGCTGCACAGCATAGATACATAAATCTTAACTAATACAAGTCAATTTTATTATTTTTAGTGTGTGATAAAAGCGTGTTTTTTAAACTAAGTACATATTTTTGTTTGTTTGTTTGAACGCGCTAATCTCTGGAACTGCCAGTCTGGTTTGAAAAATTCTTTTTGCATTTGATAGCCCAATTCGTGAGGCAGGATAAAGGCTATTAACATAACGCCAGGACCTTTAGGAGGTGAGCAAAGAGAAAAAAGTTGTATGATTGTTACAAATAATACCAAGCCGTGTGCTCGAAGGGATTTTCAATCGGCAACTTCTCAGGAGTCTTAGTGAAGTTAAGGAGGGAACTTCAAAACTGACAAACTTTCATACAAACTTTCTTCCCCTGTTTAACTCTCATGTCATCACCTTCGTTATATGTACAAGGAACTGAGATTTCATGCTTTTAGACCGAGCGGCAGAGCGATTCATTCCTCTTTATAATTGCTATTCCTATAATTTAAATCGATCGCGACGTGGTGAAATAGGGAAGTCGAACCTGCGACCCCGTAGCGCAGGAATCAATCACTCGGTCACTGCGACAATAGAGCTGTCAATCAACAATTTTGGCCTCACCATCGGAAACGACAATGTTCTTCGTGAGCAAGGCCTGGAAAATGAGTCATGTGTTCAGTTGAATTGTGTATTGTTTGTGTTTGTATGTGTGTTTGAGTTGTGTTGTTTTGTGTGTGTATGTATTGTGTGTGTTTTTGTGTTTGTTGTTGTAATGTGTCATTGTATTCTTGCTTTGCTCACCCTCAAACCATCTAGGACTTTTCCAACCCTCCTGGGATAAATTGCAATTGGTTTATTTATTGTTGTGTGGGTGGAAGAAACGGAAGGAAGTGTCGACAAGAGAGGTAGTTCTTACAAAGTATTGTGCAATAGCTACAACTTCCTTGAGACGTGAGATGAAAATAAAACAACACATTCAGAGCGAAATTTATTCAAAATATTCAAATTTATACAATATTAAGTCTGTTTTCGCTTCATATAAAAAGACAGTTGGTCATTCATAGTTAAATTGAAAACAAATAAATTAGTAATGCAGCACCAAAATACATACATCGTACTTAAAAAAAATTACGTTCCTACTTACAAATTATACTGATATTGATCTTTACTACGCAGGCCGAAGAAACACGGACTGTGTGGCCGTCAGACATTCGCTCAAGCCGGTATGTGGAGGAGTACTATCCTCATATCACATAGGTGACAACTGGCTAGTCTGGAACTAAAGTGGTCTATGAAACATTTTTATTTTTATTGTCAATTGTCAGTATACCCTAACATACATTCATAAGCACACAGTGACTTCAAACGCGTTTCGTTAGTTTCCTCAAAATGTTTATTTTGTATCATAGACCTCTTTAGTTCCAGGTTAGCCAACCAATACCGTCTACATACAGACCTAAGGTATATCGCAATAATAATAATAATAACTGTGAAAATGTTGGCGAGCAAACGCAGAGTTTTGGCTTGATATCAGTTTTGATACAAATTGGCGGCTGAGTATAACCAGACTCATAAATCGGTGGCGTGTGGTTCTTATCTGGTCACAGTCAACTAATCTATATTGACGCCAATTTGTACAATATTTTCCTCATGCCGCGTGCACAAAGCCCTGCGTGTTTAAACAAAACAAAATCGACTATAAAATTGTAATTTAACGCCGTAAGAGTAACATTTTAATAAAAAATCTACATTCATGTAACACGCCCACGCAGTACACAAACTCCTGCCAAGCGCGCGTCGACCGCTACCCGCATTTCCAATTCATTACTACTCGTAACTACAATACACATTGTTGTATAACTAATACATTTTGGTGCGCCATGGCACTGTACGTTAAGTGAGCATCACTAACAACTATATTTATATATAAGCGACAAGTTCGATAATCTCCTGCACATCTTTAGATACTACTACTACGTTTTATTCAGTTTTTCTCTTTCGACACTCAACTACTTCGAGATCTAATCGAAATGTTCAGTATTGTAATTAAATAATGCCACAATAACAAGATATAAATAATTTACAATGATATCAGTTAAACAGCATGGTCATGGTAACTTTGTAGAATCGTGAATAAACAATCTCGAAATATAAAAAATACAATGGTCAGTCCCACGAAAACTCCCGTCTTCGAGTCTCTAATCCTATTGGACGTTTTAACTTCTCAATAGACTATCACATACTCATGGGATACAATTTTGAGCAATTATATTACAGATAAAAGCATTATAAATAATTAAAATCGCATGAACGACAAAGTTTGAAGTAATAGAGTCGCGTCAAAACTTAACTATTTGAATTTGTGATACCAATGGCAAGTAACTAAGCGATCACTCCAATTTATCATGAGTAACAAAGCGAATGAATTTGGCAAGCTAAATAAAACTCTTACATAATATAATACCTATACAGAAAATTCGAACATAGTTATAATAAATAATTATTCACTAAAATTAAACAAAACATTAATTATACACATTATTCTCATATTTTACAGGGAATATTCAATTATAAAAGCGATTTACAAGTTATTTATCGGTTATACATAATACAACCATATTATTTGCATTACAGAGGCTAACCTACAACATTTATGCTTGGCCGTGATGTGCTGTAATAATTCATTGATAGTGTGTTCCAAGCATTTTAATTATGCAAAAATGTTGTCGGTAACCATAAGTGTTGGTTCAGACGAGACAGCATTGCATTCAGTCCCACTCATTTTCCTACGTATTCTCTAATAACTATCCAAAATGTATATAGACGTGTAAATCTAGTGCGCGCGCAACTTACCTAGCGTTGCCACGTCTGAGCCAACCAAAAAATAATATCTTACAGACGGGAAAGCGTCGCCGAGCCTTCATCTGAATGACTTTACATCCCAAGTGGAAATGCCAGCATTGTATAGTACTAATTCACCAAGTATTACATGGGCTCATAATATGAATAATTATTGGATATTTATATACTTTACAGTCGCTCCATGTAAAATACTGGTATTCAGCTGCATCCGGTTAGACTGGAAGCCGACCCCAACATAGTTGGGAAAAGGCAGGCAGATGACGATATACTTTGTTAGACATAAAACTTCATGAATTAGTCTACTGTTCACTCACAACATACCACACACGCCACACGTACTTACCACTTCGCCTATACAATTATTTAAATCTCATTATATTGCACGCAATACTTTTCAGGCGTCGCCAGACTTCATGATAGTTTGCGCGAAAATGTATTGCGTGCATCCGACTTTGTAATATCAAATAAAAAATAACATTTATTTTATTATCAACTTATTACAGGTCGAAATGATAAAATGTTAAGTTATTAGAATTAATAAGAAAATCAAATTATTATTTTGAGAATGTTAGATTATTATCAACTGAATACTTTAATGTTATAACGTGGTATTCTGACTCTGACTCCCTCACGCAAATCCTAGGAAACATTTTGTAAATATTGGGTGACTGACATTTACAAGAATGTTAATTCATTTTTTTCTCGGTGTTGTCTCAGTCAGTACATACAGGTAGCTCTCATACCTCCTACACAGGCTGTCTACGTTCCCTGCATCTGCGCAGTAACTCGTCGTATCATTTCATCGTTACATATTACATAAGTTGCTTCGTTATCTTTGTCACAGGTCTTTGAGGAGCGCAGACTTCGCGTTCTTGAGTTTGTCGAGTCGTTTCGTGAGGTGGCTGTTCTCAGTCTCCAACTCTTCAACCCGATTGAGTGCTTCTCGAGCCTGCAATTCAATTATAACTCTTAGTATATTGACATAGGGTGGTTAATCGCGCAAACGGGGTTGGCAGCGTTATGTACAGATTTATTCGTATTAATCACATCTACATATACACGATATAGCAATATAGAGTTAAATAGCGTTTAATTTTTGTATTTTACAACGCTTTTATAAATAAACGGAAGTTTTATTTTACATAATATAACATGCAGTAGGGGTAAAACGTTATATTTACATATTATTTAGTAAACGTTTAGCATTTGATTGACATTGAGCACACAGGAGTGTGGGGTATGTATTATCGCAGTATTATGTGGCGCAGAGCATTACGTAGGTATCGGGTGCGTGTTTAGGGTAGCACACTCCGTGAGTAAGGTATGCGCCACTGTACCGTTAACTGTCGCCATTATTGATAACGGCCCAGAAGTCAACGACTTCCTGAAAATTAAATCATGTCATGTATATCTTAAAATAGCATGTCTTATCTTGTGTCTCGTCACGTAGATAGGTCCGTAAGTATGGCTACATTGTAACCTATTTGAAGTCGATTTAAATAGAGACATTTGTGTGCTACGTTCTATGTAAGCTTAGTGCCTTACTGACAACTTAGCTAGAATGTAAGAAGTAGGTTTTGAACAGTGCAGCCAAAATGATCCCAAACTCAAATCCTGTTGGGCTAGGTTTGGATAAGTATATGGCAGTAGACGTTACCTCTCTCTGCAGCTTGCGGCGCTCCTGCTTGAGCTGCTCCTCGTGCTCATCCTGCAGCTCGTGGCGCGCGCGCAGGCGCCCCAGCTGCGCCTCCAGACGCGCCACGTGCGCCGCCTGCAGCGCCGCCTCGGCCTCCGCCCGCGCCGCGCGCCCCTTCGCCTCCGACACCGCCTTGCGGACTGTTTCCACTGACAAAGATTGATGCTTTTGTTAATTAAAAAAATATATATTGATAGAGCTCAATCAGAAATCAATAGAGTAACTTAAATGTATGTTCAAAGCAGCAGCCCGCCTCGTTATCGCGTTGCTGACTGATTTATATTTTTAGTATGGTAGGAGCTATCTATGGGTTCCTTGGGTGCCTCCTTTCTATGAAATAGTTTTTTTTTTTAATTTTATACAGGGTGGATTTTTGAGATGGGGCAGTAAGGGCAGGTACCTTAACCGTGGTAGCTACAGGAAAACGGTTTTAGGAGACTGATCTTATTTTTTTGAGAAATTTTGATCCCCATTCACATATTTAGAAAAAACTATACAGTCAGCAAGAAAATTAGCAATTTTCATAAAAAATATTATTGATGCCAATGGATCCTGTTTTTTATAAGGATCAAAATATGCTATTGGACCAACTAAGGTGTACGAGAAACATCAGAAATCGCAAAAAACTTTTCCCATACGTTTCGAGGGAAATGAGACACTAACTTACTTTTTAATGGCGAATAGACTGGCCGCTGCAGCTCTCGCAAATAATAAAAAATCCCTTACAAGTCTAAACTTTCTAAATTATTTGATGACATTTTTCCCAGAATGTCAGAAATCACAAGCAACAAACTATGTAAAATTTGTTCTCAAAGTAAATAAAATAATAACGACTATTCTTTCAAAATTCAAAGCTTACATTTTTTTTTGTTCTTTTTCGCCAGTCTTCACTGTAGCGGCCAGTCTACGAAATGAAAAATAAGGACAGTCTCCTAAAACCATTTTCTGTAGCTACAATGGTAAAGGTCCACCTTGTATATTATATTTATAAGCTTTTCTATTCATATGAATAGAAAAGCTATATCGAGACCCCTCCGTGCCTCGGAAAGTACGTTAAGCTGTTGGTCCCGTTGCCATTCATAGATCCTTGACAGTCGTTATGGGTAGTCAGAAGCCCTAAAGTCTAACAACCAGTCTTATGATCTTATGGGTCTGATGGGCTCATAATATGAATAATAATAGGATATTTATATACTTTACAGTCGCACCATGTAACATACTAGTATTCAGCTGCATCCGGTTAGACTGGAAGCCAACCCCAACATAGTTGGGAAAAGGCTAGGCATAATATTGATAAGCTTTTCTCATTATGGTTTATGCAGCTACAAAAGAACAAGAATTAGCACCAGTTAGTTCAGTATCTTTAATGAAGCCAAGCGCTGTTGATCCTTTCACTTTGTCATTATAATTTACACAACGTCCTTTTTAATTCGTTGGCGAAATTTTACAGATGTAATGGTATCACGTCTAAGCCCTCGTACCCACGGACAATTTTTTAACGCCGAGATTTTTTATCGCGCACTGGATTTTCAACGCTCTGCTTAGCGCCGAGAGTTGAAAATCCAACAGTGTATTTTTTTGAGGCGCTGGGATGGCTTCTGTTGAATTCTCAATGCTCGGTTCAACACCGAGAGTTGAAAATCCAATGCAAAAAAATTCCCGTACGACCTGGGCTAAAAGGAATAAAGACATCTGATCACGGGGTTACCGCCCTCGTGACGCGCAAGATATTTGAGTGTTAGTAAACTCACGTTCATTCTCATACTCCTGGTCGTGATGGTTGGCGACTCCGTTCTGTCTCGCGGCGCGCTCTTCATTCAGCTGTAGTTTTAACTTGCGTACTTCCGACTCCAGCGCCTGCTTCGAGGTTAACAGCTTTTGCAACCGCACGTCTGGAAGGGATGTTTGGTATTCGTTAATTTTGTAGTTGCCGTTTGAAACATCATAAAGGATAAAACTAGTCAGCTCTCGCTCGGTTTATGTTATTCGGGCGTCGTTTGGTAGGAAGTTGATCTGGGTAGTGAGTTAAGAAATGTCGACTCCATCTAGCTTAGGTTTGCGGGATGTTCGAAAGAGTTACCGTGGCCCCGGCACAGGCAACAGAAGGAACACGGGTGGGTTTTAGTCAGTAAAAGTCTGACACGCCCTCCCGCTCCGCCCAGAGCGGGAGAAGTCATTTGATGATTTCCCATCCACAAAAAAAAAAAAAAAAATCTAGCTTAAGTATTATATTTTTATTTAATATGACGTGTAAAAGTGATTTTGATATTCTATTTACAGAATAAGAAAATCATTTCATTTCCGGGCCCTACTTACTGCTTTTTTTCAGCAAAATTATTTATATCACATGTATTTATCAAAAAGTTGTTACATTTCACGAGCGTGAGAAAAGTCACATGATGCGGGAACTGTGTGATTTTTTTTTTATTGCTATGATACTGTTTATCACTATGTTTTGAGATGAAAAATGGGAAAGGATTTTTAGAGTGCAGTGTTACGTACCAAGCGTGCCCTCCCCAGCATCATTGAGCAGCTGGTGAGCCTGGTGCGTGACCAGCGCCAGCGCGGGCACGGCCCCGACCGCGGCGCCCGCAGTGTCCCGCGCTGCCACGTCTAGCGCCGCCGCGTCCACGAAGGCGAAGCCCGCGCCTGCCGCCGCCGCGTCTCGCGCTCGCACCGCATCTCGTGCCGCGCTCAGCTCGCGAGTTACGGACTCGTGTTCTCGCTTTAGACGCTCGAATGATGAGCACTTGTCTCTATGTTCGCGCTGGAAGTGAGCGTTGATTTGTTATTAGTGAATGTATAGTAAGCTGCCGTCACAAAACAAAAACAACATTTTAGAGGACAGTGTTTGCATCGGGCTATAGTTTTAGTGTCTCCAGATGCTTCTCACTTCACATAACTTTTCAGTCTACTTTTAGACAACGATAGCCCTTGTCGTCCCGAGGTAGAAGCGAAGACAGTACATTTCAGTAGCAGTCCTTTGAAAAGTTATGGGAATCAGGCGTTATACTTTGCGGAAATCCTTGACAGTCAAATTTTGTTATGATATTGTCAAAGTATGGTTGTAACAGTTGATAGTGTTTGAAATATTGCTAGGTCTTCATAAAGTGCTGGTTCTCAGCCTCATTTATAGGCCATGATATGAACCTTCCACCATATGGAATAATCTGTCACTCTATAATCGATGGTTATTTACCTGCAGCTGCGCGTACTCCTCTTGCAGCTCCTCTATCCTGTCCTTGAGCAGTTCCAGCTGGTAGCCGAGCGCCGCCTTGTCGTTGTCCAGCTGCGCGTTCAGGATCATGGCCTTGCGGAACTTCTCCTCTACCTCCTTCAACTCATGCTGGAAACACCAGGAACCTTATTAGTCCAATCTACTTAATAAAAGTCTTAAATTCACTGTCAGACAACGCACAGCCTAAATCGCTGGGTCTAGAATCATGAAATGTTGCGCAAGAGTTCCTTATAGAACGAAGGTGAGCACTAAGAAAGGATTTCTGAAGAATCATTCCATAAAGGGGTTAAAAGTTTGTATGGAAGTTTGTCACTTTTGTCGATGTGAAACCCCATCGCGCGCACGGCTTGTAGATAATAAACTGCTAAAGCTTCATCATTGATTCTCCACGAGTCTAGAAAGCCAGCTCAGTCTTTAAAAATTCATAATGCTTAAAACGTTTATGCTTATTTGCGGTACAACAATTCTGATTTTATTATCGTAAGTTTGCATACCAATATTCGCCTTGCAAGTGAAATATCAGACCCGCGGGGAACGCCGATAATTGGCGAAAACCGGACCAATTACATGGTTGACGATTAATGATACGTACCCTAAGATCCTTGATGCTGAAACCATCATCAACGGAGTCTTCAGAGCTTCGTCTCGGTGAGTGCACGGCCGGGCTGAGCGCCGTCAGCCTCGTAGCGCCGCGACGACCCACCGTCTCTGCAAACAGGAACACATCATCGTCGTAGACCAGGGATACATTAATCTTGAAGTTCATAAAGCACAATGTTTTACTTGTTTAAAATAAATAAGGTACGGAACTGTCAAATTCATGTGTCAAAGTGTCAAATGTCAAACAACAGCTTTTTTACTGCTAGTCTAGTTAGCCAATCTGATAATGTTAATCAGGGAAACCTATTATTAGCCTTACAAAACTGACTTATATTTTCTGTAATATTTCATAAGTATCGCTGGTGGTTTTCTGAATAAAATAAAATAAAAATAAAGTTTTAGTTGAACAAGGAAGAAGTTATTGTGCTTTATGGTATCTTTCTTTTATCAGCACGACGTACTGCATGGCGAATGGCAAGTAATTATAACGACAATTGAGAGGGCGCACAGCCGAACCTATAGGTGTACCTGGTGTCTTGCCGGCGTACATATCGTATGCCTTGTCGGCATGGTCCTCCTGTTCGCGCTGCTGCCTCTCCAGCTCGCGCATGCGTATTTCTCGCGCTTCAGCCCGCGCCGCTCGCCGCGCTGCTAACCTCTGCTCCGCCTGGAAGAAACACACGACAAGCTTAGATTTTATTTCTTTATTAAAAGCAATTAGTATAGTTTGTCCGGTTCCGATTCCGGCATGTCCTAGAACCAAAAATTCGAAGACATGTGACATCTACCAACCCGCACTGGGCCGGCGCGGTAGATTACAGCCTACTCCCTCTCGAAGAGAGGAGGCCTGTATCCCAGCAGTGGGAACATTATAGGCTGATTATGCATGTTTTGTAGTATAGTTGGTGAATCTTACGAGCTCGCGTCAATCACTATATTTGAAACCCTAGTTCAATAAAATAAAAGCCACAGGACGCGAGCTTGTTAATGCAACGACTATACTTGAAACTTGACGTGCAACACAGTTTAGCCACGAGTGACGAGGGTCCAAAGAATTGAGGGATTAGTCAAATTGTTCGGTTGACACACTCGACACACGGAGAGAATTAGATATGAGTAATGAGTTGTCCCTTACTTCATAAACCTCAACAGTACTCCCGTACTACCGGTTCTGCTGAACTAGTTACTTGAAAACTGCCTCGCTGATACTAAACTGAATACAAAGGTTAGCTGGTCGCCGCTTTACTCCGTCCCAGGCAAACGTCTCGCCTAGCAAACTGAACAAGACAAATTCAGATCATCGATGATTCAAACTAAATCAGTTGGCAGCAAACATTGAGGGGAACGAAACACAAGCTTACTTCTTAACGGCTGATTAATTAATTTATATGATATTTCAAAGCGTTGCCAGCAGTGAGGGCTGCGCTTGCGCAAACTGTGTTGTGGGCGGAACATCGTGGTCGTAAGTTACTCGTCTCCAATTAGCACGCACACCGGTTAGTGTAATATGTGTTGAAGGTGTTAAGTGGTTTATTTATTCTATAGACTCTGCAGATATTCTATTATGTTGTGTCTTAGTAAACTGGCTGCCTCATATACCTAAGGATTCCAATTAGTGAAGGATTTATTCAGTCTGGTCCTTTAGTTCATGAAAAGGAAAAGGAATGTGAAAAGAACTTCCCTTGGATAAAACTGTCCGTTCAGAACTACGTATTATTACTGAATGTTTTAATTTAGATACTCACATCCCTCCTATTGTTGTTATTTATAGGCAATATCTATTGATATTTATAATTTCCGTTTTGCTAGATGATTAACAAAACATGTTGAATCTATAAATATCCTATGATGTCAGTTATTGCTATTGCACAATTAATCTGAAACGTAATACTAATAACAAGAGGACACAACCAATCACTCAGCCTATCGTACCACTTACAGACTTGGTCCTTCCATCTTTAAGCCATGCGTCTCGAAGGACCAAAGGCTTAGTTTAGACAAAATTGTAATGTTCTACAGCTTTCATTGCTCCAATTTCAGGTTCAATATATCATTCATTCTCTCATTAAAAGTAAAAACGGAACCAAAAACTCCAACACATGAATTGTATACGAAGTGCTAATGACCTTACATCATTACTATGAAAGGAAGGTGTTGAAAGAATGTCGGAAGCGAGCCATTAATTACACCTCACGGTGAGGAAGTAAACGGTGAACGTCATAGTGTAATCCGATGTAGAGATTAGCTTGTCATGCTGTCAATCAGGTAAGGAGATTTGGCGAAGGAAGATTTTTTCAAGTAGATACTTAGTAGGTACTAATCTTTAAAATATTTGTGCCAAGAAATCACATCTAAATAAAGGTTACAGATTACAAATACAACAAAAAGCTTCATTTGTCTTGATTTAGCAACAATCGCCCACAATGTACCTCATTTGCAAACGATGTGATCGCATTTGTAAATAATAGGCAATTAAGTACAATGCCGTTGAATTTGTTACGAATTACGTATGGCCTAGTTGTAAAACATGCCAACCCGCACCCTCTATCTATCACAATATGAACGATTTTGAAGCATATTGCTAATCCATTGATCCATATGTTCAAAACATTTTGTTTGCTCAACAACGTAAATAACGCAATGAATGTTGTTGAACTGTCATAATTAAACCGATTCCTACTGTGTGTTACGCAACTGCCCCGCCGAAGTGCGTAGATCAACCTATTAGCAGAACAATGTTTATTACGCAAAATTGACATAATTACGACATTACGACTAAAAACATTGCCAAATGATGGCAATTAAAATTGTTGGGGCAGAAACTTTCAAATCTCCGTCAAGAGCTTCATTAGGTAAATAGTTTAAAAGAGCGAATAATAGCGCGCTAAATGAGTGTGTTTCGATATGGCGTGAGATAATGATGCGGTGGTAAAGCATGGCCCAGCGTGGGTGTGGGCGTGGGCGTGCCCAGCTCGGTCTGCCCAGACCAAGGCACACGTCACATAACTCACAGAACACGGGATTGGGGAATCCTTGCTCTAGACACGCGTGCATTAGTGATTACCTATGTAGTTTATGTATTTAAATAAAAGAAGATTACGCTGTTTATTGTGATAATAATGTTGGGGAGGTATAAAAACCGGTCAAGTGCGAGTCGGACTCGCACACGAAGGGTCCCGTACCACCGTACAATATTCAACACAACATATTTAAAACATATTCATTCAGTTTAACAAAATAAACTTATATTCCTTTCATTTTTAAATTTATTTTATTTTTATTATTTCTTGTTATAGCGGTAATAGAAATTCACAATCTATGAAAATTTCAACTGTCTTCCTATTACGGTTCGTGAGATACAGCCTGCTGACAGACAGATGGACGAACGGATACTGGAGGCTTAGTAATAGGGTTCCGTTTGACACCCTTGGGGTACCGAACCCTAAAAAGAAAGATTGTTGAATCTAATGATTGAATTTATGCAACTATAAGAGACCAAATAGTATAGGGGCATGAGAAAGAAGTAACTGTTTTTGTAGGTCTTGTAGTACCTACATCAGTCTATTGCTCATTGCCAGATAACATCTAGCTTTTGTTTATTGGTCGTTGTGTCTGCTGCAGTCGTCACTTTACATTAAACTCATGATACTGCTAAATCGATATTCAAAATACAATAATCGAAAAATTATGGGCAGGAAGACAAAAGTTGGATCTTGTTTACGCAGTGTCAGTTATAGTCAGTTTAAATGAGAATGTGACTGAATTCTACAAGTACAAATTGCAAAAAATTTACAGGGTAAAGTGTTTTGATAGTTAGTGTTATAATGTGAAAATTATGCGCAGTCGACCTCATGCATACGGGCGTAAAGTTTGAAGTAACAGTAAAATGCGGGTGACGGGAAGCGGTGGCGTAACAATGCGATAACACTGCCTGCCCTTCCTCAGTTCGCAACGCAGTCAACTATTATTACAGCCTTATCTTGAGTCTTCCGACCATCACTTTCAACCGGCATGCCTAGTCCACTCAACGCGAGAAGAACAGAGTTTTTACCATAACTCGAAATTTATCGATGCACCGCAGCTGCTCCGAAAATTTGTAGCTCATTGACGAAAATTATGACACGAATAACACAAAGGTGTTACAACACAATGTTAATACACCAAAAGTAGCCAGACGCAAGACGAACAAAAACCCTAAAAACAAAAGTTATTACAATCGGTTAATGCACGGATCGATTACAGAATGAGCTCACCCAAGTGTGATAACGAAAAAATGCGATAAAACATTCTGAAGAAACTGGTACTTATTGAATCTTTACAGAAGTTTTGCAGAAAATTCGTTACGGGTTACGTCATAACGACTGCCATCAAATATTTACAACAAAATATACATTAAAAATATGATTCACACCACATGGCATAAAGTAAATTAAATGTGTGTAGCCGGCAGTGGTGACATCATGATTGAAAACAATGCTATAGGGATACGACGGTCATTCCCCACAGTCGCCGGTCTGTGTAAACACGTGGACGAGTCAATTGGTGAAGCTATCGCGCCAAATGAGGAGCATTCGCTTCAAGGAGGTGACGAGTTGGGCTGTCTCGATATAGACGATAATTCGATAAATGAATAAAGTATTGCGCCGTTAGAAACCAATTGATTAATTGTAAATAGAAATGATAGTTATTGACCAGCAAGGATAAACAGAGGTGTTCCAGTTAAAGGGCCTTAATCTCGAGCGCGGGCGTAGCGGCAGGTCGCCAGTCCCGTCGTTTACCAATCCGTCGACATTTTTATTGCTAATGCACTTCAAACTGATTTAAAGATAAAGCGATTGTGGTCCCATTCCATTTATCTCTAATAGCCTCTTACCAAGTTGTAATTCGCTTTTGATTTTAACAACAACACCGTCGCATAGTCGCTAGTTGAATACTATTTGCCTGACAATTTGTTGGTTCATTTGATACACTGTTTTCATTTTCGGTAATTGTTCGATTGCTCAACGAAATTAAATGTCTTATTCATACTAATAACCCGTTGCATAATTTGGACGAGTTTTTCTTTTTGTTTTTATATTAGGAATCTACGATGTCAGAAAAAAGAAATCATTATAACTGTGCGAACAGAAATTCGTGGCGTCTGCTATGGCACCAATTTGGAATGTCTTTGGAATTGTAAACAGAGTCATTTGACTGTGGGGAATGACTGTCATACTTGGGAAGACAACGGCTGAACACTGCGTGACAAATCGTCGCTGTTGCTTAGCTTAACGTTAATTGTTTATATTGTTATACAAACATTATATAACTCAAGGATGCGTCGGACTTGAATATGGAAGCGAGCAGTGAGCGTGAGCGAACACACACATCATCAACATGTTGCTAAAGCAAAGCACACGTGTTGAATGAAAACATCCCAGTAATGCTATTGTTGAATTCATACTAGTCGATGAGATGACACAATACATTTAGTTAAAATAAATACCTGCGCGGAAAAATATTTAGCACATTACGGGTATCCAAGATTTTAAAAATCATGTTGAAGCCACTCTTGATTAGCATTCGAATTGTTAAGTAGTCATATGACATGGACATAAATATGACGATTGTGGTTGACCAAACAGTCACAAGATCTATGTAATTAATACGTCCGCGAAAACTTGCTCGAGACATTCAGTGATATTCTTAAGGCTTAGTTACTTACATACAGGATCAAAATACGAGTGGCCAGACAGAATAGTAGCTGCAGCGGTGACATTGTGAGACTACGTCTGCGCTATGAGGTCACCAGGCGTGACAACACCATCGCACAAGTGTTCATAGCTGATGTCACGTGTGTACTGACCATTATAATAAACATAATGTAGGACAACAAGCCACAAGTATAAGGAAGATTTTAGAAACAATAGGTACCCCAAGTTCTTTTGAAATTCGTTGCTTCGTTATTCTAGTTCATTTATTTAGAGGTGAAAAGGTGACTTACATATAGGACCAAGAGTTTACAGCCGAGTGCTAACAAGCTCTCCGGAAACGTCATATCGATGCAATCTAGCAGCACGAGGTCATCTCACCGCAGCACCGGCGCGATTACGAACATACTATACAATACAGAGCTCTAACCTGACCACTAGAGTTAGTATCCTAATAATACAAATCACACAGTCACGACAATATTATACCTTAAGTAACACTTAATGTGGAAACTTATTTTCCACAAAACACTTGAATAGTACATTACTGACAAAGTGGCGACTAAAGTAAACGATATTCACCTGAGACAACTTGATGTTATACGCGACCTTCAAATCACACAGAACGTAGCGAAATATGTGTATGTAGTGAGATAAGATAATTCCTAAATAAGCGTGTTTGGGGCCATTAACTAAATTAACCTTTAAGTTACTTCCATTACACATACACAATCATAATGGTAAGCAAAGGGAAGGGAAGCCACAAGCAGATGAACGTGACTCACCTGTAAATCGTTTTGGGAAACGGAAAAGATTTCGGATATAGCATGACACAATACAAAATCCAAAGAAGGTTATGAGGTCAACACTTAACAATTTGCCATACGTACATGATTCTGCTGATCGCCGAGAATGCCAACGATTGAAGGATTCTGATCGCCGTGTGAATCTCGGCGCATATCCGATAATACTAAGCTTTGGTTTTCCATATCACTCGAATGAGCTTCACTATTTTTACGGCCATTCATTCTGGGCTGCTCATCTACACTACCATTAGAGTGACCGTTAGTAGCCGCAGTCTTCTGAATATCATCTTTAACAGCTTCATTGATCGGGATGTGAGCAGGCTTAGCTTCATCAAGGCGTTCGACGATCGTCTCGTCATCGGAATCACCAAAATCTCCGTCAGTAAAGGCATCCCCACTCTCCTCGTCACTATTGTCAGGCGTGGCCACTTCGGAGCGCTGTCCCATGATTAACGTCACTGATTACCCGTCAGGTATTGTTCCACTTATTCGTAGAAAACACACAAACGGAGGCGCGCGCTGTTTTCGAATTCTATCATCTGCAGCATGCGTCAACAAATGTTGTGTGTGCGCAGGCGACTAGATTGCAGAATCGCCTCTGCCGCTTGAATAGAAAGGAAGGACGCAATTTCTGCACTGTGCTCTTCTCGAACTGCACTCTATTGCGAAGCGCGATAACATTTATTGTCGAGGTATTATGTAGCTTTATCTTATCGGCGATGTTTTCCACTTTATTAAACGCTCCTTGATCAACATTCTTTATTTTAGCGTCAACCAAAGTGCTGTTTATTTTGACAGCAATAGTTTTCTTTAGAAGTACTAATCACAATGATTGTTTGTGTATGTTTACGTATCTCAGAGAACAATAGAATTAAGTCATTAAGAAAACGCGACAAGTTATGCGCGCGATCGTTATAATTGCCACGTTAGGGCAACCAGCACGCGTGTAGTTGCGGCGACGTCTGCGACCGACTGCGAGTGACCGCCATGCTTGGGACGAAACGTCACACCGCGCTGTAAGCTATCGCTTTCGTTAAAATTGCATTGTTAAGTACATTTCGGAATTAAAAATACCGGTAGCGAAGCACTAGAAATTCTGAGAGCAGCAGTTTCAGGGTAAAAAACAATGGACTTTAACAAAAGATTTTTGTCAAACAAACCCGGAGCGAAAGACCAAGTCCACGTCAGCCTGCGTGAGAGCCGAGATCAAACACGCCGCATTCATGTTGCCGTTTCTATTTTCTGAAGCATAGCATAATGCATGACATTCATAATGGGTATTAGTTATGTTCTATATCCTCGAATAAATAACGATGGACAAGTCGGTGAATCACTGCATAGCGATGCGAATGCTATTATGCTATGAGCAGACCGTCCGAGCATCTTCCGCTCAGCTGCATGAGACGTTTATTTACTAATTGGACATTCTTTTGGTCAGCAAGACAAATCTCGGTGAAGAAATAAATATTATGGAGCTTAATCACTCAGTAAATTGTTTTCCTGTTAGCAGTAAACAAAAAAAATAACACAGCCGTTAAAAATATGTTATTCGTTATCCTTTCAAGATACTTGATTCCGTGCTGAAGTAATTGCATTAAAGAAGGTAATTCAGTTCGGTGTCATTGAAGCTCTAAGAATCATGTAGGTACTATTGTATTAAAACAATGTTTTTAAATCAATGATCTGTACATAGTGACATTGAATTTATCACAGGAAAAACTTGTTAAGTACATACAATATTACAATATGTGCTGATAAGCAATCATAAGCGTGTCATATTTATTTTTATAAAGAAAATATTTTTATACACAGTTAGGAAGATTTTTCGTAATCAATCTCGTATGCTCAATTCCACTCTATTTGTATAAAGTCACTTTGTAAACTAAGAATAGACCCACGATAAAAGTTCTTATATAATTCTGATCAAAAGAGCATTCTGAGAGATCCCTTGCGGGTGTGCTCGGGTATTTATCATTAGGAGTTACTAACTACCTATTCAGGAAGAGAGGGTGCACCTAGAAGTAACCCCGCCAGTCCTGTCTGAATTGTGTGATAATCGAAGCTAAGCCGGCCATTAACATCCCAATCGCATCTTAATATAAAAAAAATACGAGAAAGTCTCCCAGCACATCTAAGACAGACCATAAAAAAAACAATTTTCAACAATATAATTGCTTCATCCGAGAAGCTGTCCAAGAAGTTAATGAACATTAGCAGCTGAAGAAATGTGGTTTGCCAATAACCATTCTAGCGAAACTTTTCGTCTTGTTCTTGTTTGGTTTTTTAGATCAACGGTGTTACTTTCGATTTCAACAGTAAAATAATAAAAAGCCTTGCCATTGTGGATTTTGTCGAATGACACCTAGAATCATGCCGTTACACAAATCTGTGTTTTAATACTCAGGAATGTTGTCTCATTTCATATCGTAAACTTTTTTTCCAGAATATGTATTTAAATGTAGAAGAAAACAGTGGGAGCAAGAGCAGGCCTTCTCCCAGCAGTGAATATCTAAATCTAAGGGCGGAAGAATCAGCTGTCCTTACATCGTGGTGATGAAAGAATTAATTTTCAGGGTCCTCAGTATATGCCATAGTGAAATTGAGATTAGGTACCTTTTAGGCTGACTATAGTCAGTTTCGATTTTCGATTACGATCGGCAACGCAGCAATAGTTTTCGTGAGCAGTTACTGTTTACGAGGGAGTTATAAAATCGGCAATATTGTTGGTAAAACCTGCGGTTATTACATCAGGACACGCTACATATCAACTACATGAAGTATCTCCCAAGCTTGGGCAAGCTACGCATGTTCTAAAGGAAGTTAAAATGGTGCAATACGATTACGCATGTTTAGTTGCGGCCTGATTAACCAAGCTGTATGTTTTGCGGGCAGTAAAAGACCCCATTTCTTAAGTTATTACATTGTAGCTTGTAGCAGCGAGTTTTATGTTTTGTTTGTTAGAAGTAAAAAATCACAATCACGTTATTGCTTAATATGGCCAGCCACATCTTATATACCTCGACAATATTGCAAGATTTGCAAGAATCAACCACAATAGGGCAAAGAGATTGATGATAGCAGGAAATAGTCTGTTAGGGGAAGTGGAGGATGAGGCTGGACATCTTTTGAAATGATAGCGTACACAAAATATCAAGTTCTTTACCTACACCCTATGTCAGATATGCACTTGTCAGCAAAGCCTGCACTTGACTAAACACACAGGTTTTCAATGAAGCAAACGATACAGCTGTTTAAGTTGCTCGGTCATTGGATAAGTTTAGGCTCTTTGGTCCTAAAAATGTTGTTGAGTCTATTGCCACGATAAAAAGGAGCAATAAAGCACGACTTGCACAATGCCACTTACGTGGATGATAGTGACATCAGCGAAGGCCACAGCTGCACCTAGCTGGGCAATACGCTAGTCGGTATAGTTTAGCTGCCTATAGCGTTCTACTTGTTACTCAACCTTAGTGCAAGTCGTCATGCAATTTTTACGCTTCTTTACTGAATTATGCATTTGTAATCGCCAAACCGTTAAGGTCAAAAGTTTAAGGCTAATGAATGAAGGTCAGCACAGTGATTCTAAAACCTGTTTCTAATTTTATTCTAATACGTATTTGACTATTGTCTGAAAACATGTATGTTTTTACAAAAAATAATGATTCGGTTAAAATGACCAAAAACGGCAATACATTTTTGATCCTTTCGATTTTAAGTAAATAGGATTCCTATAATTTCCCACTTACTTTCTACCAAGTATAACATTATACTTTCCTGTGTAATATATAAATTGTAGCTGGACTTGCTCCCGACAGTCTCGACTCTCGGTCACACAACGGACCCCAGACAAAGGTACAAGGACGTCACGGCTACACTATCAGACACAATACCCGCCCTACAAGTTACAACACTACACTTATAATAATATGCTCTAAAACCAGATTCTAGCTGTTATTGGTCCTTATTGCCTTTACTGAAGGTGCAATTTCGACTAATACCGTAATAGTTCTTGGTGATAATAATAGAGCAGTTGAAAGGTGAGGATCGACAGAAATATGAATAATCTTTATTTTAATAGTCGTCATTATCGTTAAGGATTCGAGAGATTCCAATAAAAAGCGTATTGGAAAAGACGAGATCGTTGGATTAGATAATTTAGTTAAAAGAAACGGTCATGTATGAGTCCGGCTCTGGGTTATTGGACGCCGCACAAGTCACAACGCTCCAGCGCAGCGTGTGAGTGCTCTACTCTGGATACATCGCCTTGTCAAAATTTTCCAACATAAAATCGTTTCTATACTTTCAATTATACATGGAATTAATATTAGCAGGGATGTTTTATTAACTAGAAACTTGGAATCATAAGATTAATATATTTTTAGATACATGTATGTACCTTGATCTATTTATCAAAGACTGTAATCAAAAAATTACGTGTAAGTGCTTTCTGTTGGGAAGTGTGTCTGTTTGCCGTCACGATTCAGATCGTCACACGCAATGGATTGATCTATATCTTCTTCTCTAAGTTTTCTTTCATCCTTCGGAGGAGCCCATTAATTTTCGTTATCAAACTCATAACCATTTAAAAGATATTAACAAAAATCGATGAATTTTCTTACATTTTTTTCCGTAAAATTTAATAATAGTCCGAGAATCGTTTTTTTTTTTAAGTAGGTATCCCATTAAAAATAATAAATAAACATGTGAGGCGTGCACTTTTGGATTTTCCAAATATTTCATACTGTAGCCTGCAGCTGTGTTGCTCAAAAATGCAATTGAATATACTAAAAATGTTAATTCTAAATATTTACCACTCATGGGCTATATATGTATTTGGGGCCATCCGCATTATTATGCTTATTATTTCCATAGATATAAAATTACCGCTTGACAGTTTTGTTAAAAATGTATAAAATGATCCGTTTATTCCCGACCTTTAATGTATTTTATGGTCATAGATTATAATGATGGCCATCAAGCAATCGATCACAGTCAACGTTATAATCATGTGCTGGTTGTAATTTTACAAAATGTTTCAAAGAATAAATTAGAAAGGTTACATTAAAGAGATTTATTGATGTTATTGATTCAGTTTAGTAGCTCAAGTCATAAATAAATAAGTCCGATATAAATGCGTCAATTAAAACGACGAGAACATCACTCATTCTACACTATCATTTATTTGAAATTAGAACTGTTTGATACAGGTATCGCACGCGCATGTATCAACAGAACGCACTAAACCGAACCACAACCCGACTAACACTGATTGACGAGCACTCGGCCAGACGCAGGAACGCACGCAAAAACTGCGCAATCGCAACTTGACCGCACGCGGGAAAAATAATTGAGATAGCTGCCACGCGACTGTCGCAGAGAGCTACGTAAAAACCGATTGCGGACGATTAACTGTTTGGAGATCGAACGGGATCGATGGACGGCGAGGAGCGCACGCGAGGTACGCGGACGTAAATATCGTGACATTTGCGACTCATCTGCTGCTATGGAGCCGTCGCCAACGCACGTGAGATGCGCTTTCGTAATAGCAAAGGTGAATGATCGATATCTCGGCTATATAATAACGACGATAAAACATTTAATGATATTGATACAATCAATCAAACAACGGCGCGACATTCAAATGGAGCATATCCATTGCTACGGTGTGCAAAGTCAAGTGCTTCGTAAATGAAATCGAGAAGGGGTTAAAGTATCAACCGGTCGATAACATGAATAAATACTACACAGCTTAGGTTTTATCGGTAAATTTAACAACGAAGACACGCGTAGTCAATTAACATTAACGATTATTCCGCTCTAAATCAAAATAAGCGATAGGGGAGTTTTACGAGACCAATTTATTTTTAGAATTATTAAAGTGTCCTCTGTGTGATTCATGGGTGAGGCGCCTGTGTTGTGGGGACCACACGCGTTCCTAGCTGTGTTGAGTTTATTGCAATGAAGCAGCGTGCCATAACTTGTAACAATATGTCTCATATTATGCAGATTTTCTGCTTTCACCGCAGTTTGCGGACCGGTCGAGATTCTCTGTGCTACTCTCCAAATCATTAAACTCCTTATGCAGTCGTCGTTAAGTCTGTTATTGTCTAAACCTGTTTGAGTAATTGTGTATATCCTTATCCGATGTTGTAATACTTCCAGTTGATTATTGCTGCAAATCCGTCTGTATTTAATTTTGCAATTAACTTAATGAGAGTGCCTCATTAACAAATGTTTACCAGCTGTCTACGATATAATACATGTTTAACTAATTAGAACCACTACAAACCGATCTTGGATTAATTTTGTTGGGCTTTTTTCGTTTTGTTGCTTTTTTTTTTGCTGAGTTTCCGTATTTACTTAAACTTTTTTTCTGACTAGCCAGAAATCTGGCGAAGAAACATATTCAGTTAAATTCAAGTTCCCAGTTTTCCCAATTGAGTACTCACTAATTTAGGTCTAACTAGGCAAACAATCGATCGAGCCGACGAGTCCTCGTCGCTGCTGCTCTCCAGACAATCAGACAGGGACGGCGAGCGTTGTTGCGGCCACGACTTGGGAGCCTTCTCCGAGCACGGCGAGGGCAGCACCAGCGGCGGCGGCAGCCAGCTGCCCTGTCCGCGCCACCACGACACCAGCGCCGGCGCTACACCTACTACCATCGCCAGCCCCAACCGAACCATAATGACAAGTTTACAGTCACCAACCAAACACAAAACAACTAAAGTCTCACAAGAACATAGTCAACTTCAACGCACTAGGAAGTGCCTGACGCTCGCCTAGAGCATTGTTCTTAAATAAAAACGTCTATTTTAGATGGATGCAGTCTCACACACTTTCACACATGCAATGTGTCACCAAACCGGCGAGCGGACGCCACGGATTATCCATCAAGGTGTCACCGACAGACAAAACATCACACGTGCGCGTCGAACTATAAGCTAGTACTCCACACAAACATTAACTAAGTGGTGCAACGTGCCAAGTGCCAGGTATACCGACGGTCGGCGGCACAACCGGCACGAACCGCATCGTGCCAAACGAGTGAGTGTTCGCAATCTACTCGCTTATTCTCTCAGACGACTTCTTGAGACACCCGGAACAGTGCACACGCGGCACGCGCGAAATTGGACGCTTTGTGAAACTGCGTTATTGAAAATGTCGAAAGTTGAAAGTTGAATCGTCCGGGTGCAGCTTGGGACGGTGTTCCCTCGCGATCGCAGACAGTCGAGTGGCGGTCGTTGACGCTGAAGCCCCCTCCGCCGAGCCGCCCAGGCGCCCCTCCAGCCGCCCGCCCAAAGGGAACAACCCCCCTAGCCCTGCATGCAAGAGAATGTCGCGCGAAATGACTGCTCGCTGAAAGGGCTTCTTAGAAATGAATATGGAAGCTGCTCACGGTTGTGTTTATTTTTAGTTCCCGCGGCGAATACGAGGCGCACCACAAAATGATTAGACTTTCAGTACCGTTAGCGCAATCTGGTGTCGTAAACTAGGTCAGGCATGTATGCAATACTCGTAATAGCCAATAAATCATTTGCTAAGGAACATTGTAACTGCTTAAACAACGTTGTAAAATCGACTTTAAAACATTATTACCTAAAAAAGGTATTAAAATAGAATTTCTTAAACATAACCGTAAGAAATGAGGTAACGGACGTCTATAAATTTGGTTTCACAAGATTGCATTCTTCCGTAGCTTCCTGTAAAGCAAAATCTGCAATATTCCATATGAATACGTAATGATTGTAATACTTTACGTTTCCAACTTTCTAATCAAATCAATGAGATTATAGGAGCACAAAGCAAGAGAACAATATCTGCAGTGGGTGTGACTATGCCGAGTTGCCGAGGGCCCAGTAATGCAAACTGCATTTGCAAAGATACAAACCACAGGATTGGTCGGGAGGCGGGACTGCAGCAGGATCGATACACAGATCGGAATTTTACTTAATGACATGGAAATGGATAAAATGTATTATGTACTCAACAGCTATAACATCATGAGATGAGGCATCCTCGTACCGGATCAAAGGACCATTTAAACCACCTTAAACTACGATCATGATACAGCAATAAGTTCCCGAGTTGCATCAGCCGCGGCGCGAGGCAGAGGGGGATGGAACCAGACGGATCGATGCTGCTGCTGACGTCAGTAGAGCCAGACCAGGGGCGGGCAGACACAAATCCTATTTATATTACTACGTATCTATAGCTTTCTGAGATTGTATTAACTTTCTTTATCTCGTCACACATCGCTCAATAAAACAAGATCTTCATGGGCAAGAGGTTTGCTTTACGAACCACGTCATCCTTTTAGATGGGCAGGGCATCAAGATAGTCAACATTGACTGCTTCGTTGGTTTTCTTTTGTCTTACGGTTGCATGCGCGACAGCTTAGCATTGGGTTATTTGTTTGAAACTGCACACGACCGATGTTTTTAATTTTTTCCATAAGGACACTCAGTAGCAGCACTTACCAGCCCTGATGTGCGATCTTGGAAAAATCTTCTAAAAATGCAAACAAAAGAAGCTTGTTGTTTTGGTCGAACGACACAAGTTTGCAAATTGAAACGTTGTGATAAATTATACATTAACAGAACCACGTTTAATTTCTTTCATGTTTTAAATTATTGGAGACAACTATAAATGTATTTATAAACTGAGACCTATTTGAAACTAAACTAAAGTGTGATGAGCTCAAGCTGGATCATTTAAGTCGATAAAACATACTTTGGTGTATTCTTCATCGTTAAGGATCGTGACACTCAATTCAAGAAATGTCTTAGCATGCAGTTTTGTTGCCAATAACAATCCTGAGCGAATTTAGTATACTCTTGTTCTTAGCATATTCTCAAAAGATATTCCATAGGAGGGTTAGCTAACAAAACTGCAGAGGCGCATAAAAACCGAATGTATATTAAAAAGCTACAGTGGTCCTTACATAACCCGAACAGGAGGAGGGTAGGCCGCTTCCGCGAGGCTGTGTGGAAGTAGGACGCGGATCGATCCGGCTCAGGGCGATGAACCCAACCACCAGGTTCCATCTGACCTATATTTACTATTCCTACTTTACATTAAAGACAGTTAAGTTAAAATCGGGAGCCAATTTTGAAGAATAATATCTAAATGACTGTAGATTTGAACTTGGTTTAAATAGTCGTCATGTAGTAGATTTCTAAATTAGAAAGTATGAATTAGACGAATGACTGGTTTACTTCAAACCTGAACATTTGTTTACAAATATCACTTTCGATTACGTAGAACAAAGATACCCTTACATATTTTAAGTCACGTAAAGAAGACTTAGTAAGTAAAGTAGACTTAAACCTTTTAATTGCATCGTAATGACAAGAGTCAGTTTCACATACACTAGACACTGATTTGCATATCAGTATACATAAAGCTGCTGTTACTATTCTAGGATGTAGATAATCCTTAAAAGGGATAGAGTTCATCCCACTTTGTATGTTCGCCTTTTAGATGTACCATTCATTTCCGTTCAGTTAAGAAAATATGTATGTTGACTTCCAGAGAAGGGATTGCTAACCCTTTGCTTTGGCTCTATACGCCAAAGCGTATTGGTTTACTTATATATTTGTATTTGAAATGCGCTGACGTTGACACTTTGAAATTTGACATATGTTGGAACCAAGCTCTTAGTGAGCTTGGTAAAAAATTTGTGGAGGAACCTCACGCTGAAGCGTCTTTCATCAAATCAGACGAGAAAAAATAGACTGGGGCGGTAGAAATGCGGCGGATTAAATAGGATTATAAGGACCAAATCTTAATCTGCAAGAAGGCCTTCTGACACATACCTAGTGCATTAAAAATAAAACATTACCAAAAGGACCAATTTCAGTTTTCATGAGAATTACTACAAACAATTTGATCTTTTTGGCACAAGACGTAGATATACATATTTCAAATTGGTTTACGGGCGCCAATTGGAAAAACTATTAAAACCAGTTCAACAATACTTGGCAATGGCAGTCGCATATAATCCCATACGCGGGTATCGTAGGAAACGATGCAGTGGGTCAGCTGTTTCCGCGAACTAACGGGCTTACATAGCTCGTGCCTCATCTTGCTGCATTTTGCATCGTCGACCTTTTTTGCATGGACCACGGAAATCGATTCAGACCATAACACTTCGCATATCCGGTCTTTTTAACCGACTTCAAAAAAAGGAGGAGGTTCTCAATTCGTCAGAATCTTTTTTTTTGTGTATTCCCCGATTACTCGAAGACGGCTGGATTGATTTGGAAAATTCTTTTTTTTTTTTTTTGAAAGGGTATATTCACAGGTGGTCCCATAGTCATTAGGTCAGGATCTGATGATGGGATCCTGGAGAAATCCAAGGGAAATTTTCAATTATTATAGGCACACCTATAGCGATTTGGGTATTTTTTATAGTAACTTGTGCATTTGCTCTCGGAAAGCACCATTTGGTGTAGTGGAACTGATGATGAAGACCACAGATGGCCACCGGAACAACTCAATAATAAGTATTTCACGGGTTCCGATTCGATTACTTTAAAATTATTGCTGAGCAATATAAGCTCGTCGCAATGTACATGGTAAAGTGGAGCTGATGGTGAAGTACCAGGAGAACTCCTCAACAATTAACGTCACTGCACTGGGAAAAGCAATATTTTGTAAAAGGTGATGAGCAGTTGTCATTAGGCTATTGAAACTTAGATAAATTACAAACCGACCCACTAAAAATTGGAAAATGTTTTTTTTTTTTTGCAAAAATAACAACGGACTTCCAAAAAAAACACCACAAAGTGAAAAATAACTTTAATTTCGGAAGTCGGTGACAAACATCTAAATTACAGACAAGACACCGACTTTCGAAATTAAAATTATTTTTCACTTGTCGTGTTTTTTTGGAAGTCGGTTGATTTTTTTCCAAAAAGTTTTTTGCTGTATTAACTTTGCCTTCTTGGCGTGTCCGCATGGCAATCTAAATAGAGTCGGCCCAGAATTTGGCTACTTTGGTTTTCAATCATTAGCATATTTTCTTTGGGTTAAATGCAAAATTAATATTGTGTACCTGGACTAAAACGTCTTACTATTAAAAAGCTTTATTAGGATCACCACAACAGGTCAACAGAGGCCATAGGTTCAAATCCTGCTCGATTTGAACTCTCGACCTCTACCATCAATCTTACGCGTTCTCATTAGCTCAAGAATTCAAGATAGATTAGTTTAATCATTAAGCGTATGGAAATATTTCATGTTCGAAACGGAATTCCTTTTGGGATGGATGTTAACGCTATCTAACATCCATCAACATTCATAAATTCGAATGTTGATTAGTTCCAATAGCGAACTGTCATAAACAAATAGTTCGCATACCAAATCTAACTTACAAAATATATCAATACGGCTGCTTATAATAGCAAACAAATTCCATCGATCAATGACTCCTTCCTTGATCAATGGTTGCGATTGTCTGGCTTCATGATCATGTGAATCAACATGATCGTCATACAGGACACCTTTTATAGGGACACACGTCATATCCATGTTTCCATTCGACCCACACCCTTACTACCAATTAGATGTTTGTTCATTCAAATATCAATAGAACGATTAGAGGAATATGGATCAAAATGTATATATTAATACACGGACATCCTTGTCTATTTCTAAAAATAGGATGTGTGCAGCGGAGTGTAGATGATTGCAAAATCCCTAACGAATAAGGGATGATGATGATAGGAAATCTGGCGGGCGTGACGCATGATATGAGGAACCGACATGACGGAGAGTAAGGAGAGAAAGCTATATGTTCGAACGACTGACTAGAATTTGCACAGATGCAACGAGTATCAACGTTAATGAAGACAGCGCATACCTAGAAACATTCCTGGGACATGCGGCCGTAATTAGCTGTAGTAGCTAGAGCGTCACTTGCAGACGCAGTGCACCAGATAATGTCGCGAAGGGTCCCAACTGCCGTACTCCGAATATTCGTAAATAGCGCCAGCGACCGGGCCGCATGAGGCCGCATCTATTTCGGCCGCGCGTCGTTTTGTTTCGCACCGCGTTCCGATGCACGCTGTATATGCGCTTACGCATAAATATATTCATGTCATCACTCAGGGATGGCAGAAGCCGAGCTCTACTCATTTATTGAGAAAATCCACACAGCGTGGGCTGCGTGGGTGTGGTGAAGATCGCTGCAAACTGCTGGATGCGGGAGGCAAAGGCCCAGTCGTTGTGGCATGCTGCAAGAGGATGATGATGATGGAGCCAATTACAGAATAGGAGGCATCAGAATAAAGAAGATTAAAAGTAAAGAACTCTTTTCGATTTTGTATTGATACACATTGTGCTTGCGGGTGGGCATACAAAATGGACGTAATATTTTGCTTGTTTGTCTAAATAACAGCATCTGTTTAGACTTAGATAAACATATACTAATGTAATAAAACTGAAGAGATTGTTTGTGAATGCGCTAATCTCTTCAACTACCAGTAGGAATAAAAAATCTTTTTGCATTTGATAGCCCAACTTAACATCACGCTACCACCCTTAGGAGCCGAGCAAAAAGAAAAAATGCTAAGCGAAAATAAAGTAACAGCGCGGGCGGGCGATGCGATGCAATGCGGTGGGCCGAGGGAACAAGACATTTCACGCGGACGAAGTCGCGGGCAGAGGCTAGTGTGTGATAAAAATTGAGAGAATTTAGTCTTATGATAAAGTAATTTAAACAAAAATAAAGATAAAAATGAAAAATGCTCCATTATAAAATGTCTACTTATTAATCGAAGTTAAATAATTACAACCGTTTGTATGAAAGAAAGAAAGAAAAATAGGTTTGTCACAGAAACACGTGCATACAAAAAGATAAGAATAATCAGAAAAATAAAACAAAATAGATCTAAGTACTTAAACAAGTGTAGTTTATATGTCTTAAAACAAGCATTAGCAGTTAATATTTGGATTAGGGAACCACTAATATTTCCTTGGTACGTGTTATAACGAAAACTAAATGATGTTATGTTTCATTATACATGTATGAATAACAGCCAGTTTGTTAAACATTGGTAGGCGAAACGGCTGTTGTGGGCTATCTTAAAAGTAGCCTGTCCACGCAGCGGTTTTGTACAATACCTATAAGTTGGACTTACTATCTTATATATCCGATTCCGGCGTTAGATAAATTTAGACTTTTTTTTTACTTAGCCTATACTGTCCCACTGCTGGGCAAAGGCCTCCTCCAAGTCCTTCCAGGAACTTTTTCCCGCGCCACCTCGGACCAGGCCTCACGGTACGCGTCCAGGTCATCCCGCCACCTCTTTCTGTGGAGTGGATTGTGTGGAGATTTTTGCCCAGCAGTCATCATCGTGCATGCGGCTGACGTGACTCACCCATTCCAATCCTAGACTTAAAAAGGTGTTTTCATGTCAACCTTGTGGTGGTAACCCTATTGACTTCACAGCTCATAAAGCAATAATCATCGGATTAGATGAATCCCCGATACAGTCGATCAGCTCGGCGGTATTTCACGCACACATTCGACACAATTTGCAAATATTTTATATTGGATCAGCCGATACTCCGCGATGATAAATAATTTATAGTTTCAATAATATTACCTTCGTTACGCATCGCTGTTATAGACCACCTACTGAGCTTGCTTTACTTTAAACGGCTAAGGTTATGTTTATTTAATTTTCGCTCTACTAGGAATATACAGGAAATTATGCTTCGATTTATCTTCACGTAGAGTTATGTTCCTGGCGTACGCCTATTGTTTGTGTCTAACAGCTCCCTGGTATTATTATACGAGGGAGCTGTTTAAAGCAATCTTCTCTCATGCTTTCATAGTCTAAACCTGATAGATGTGGACATTTCTCATCAGCTGACTAACAACTCTAAATCTTTCTTAAGAAAATAAAACATGAGAATCCAGCGCGCAGCGTTCATATCGTCGATCAATCAACTGGGCCTATATGAAAAGACGCAGAACTCAAGATTACGGATAACGCTCAAAGGACCAAACGATACTTAGCTAGTTAAAATCAAAGTAATGTGTGTAGACTGTAGATTTACGCGTTTTTTTTCCAATAGGGGCCGGCAGACAGGTATTACAGAACATCAAGTGGTGACGGTCGATCCTGACATAATCCTGGCTTCGTCCACGTTCTTAATTAACACATCTTTTCATTTAAAATAAATTATTTCACAAATGGTTGTTAGTGTGTTCCCTGTGTCTGCCCGAGTGTGATATCAAAGGCGTCATCGGTAAAGTCAGTCGGTCGCCGAGGTGTCGCACGCGGAAGTCTATTTCGATCGCGACTTATTTTACTACCACCATTAACAGGTGGCAAATTACACAGTGCTACGACGAGGTGGGGCTTTTTATACAAAACAGATTGAAATACTTTTACGGTACCGTGCCTCAAAAGGAAAAAAACGGTACCCTTATAGGATCACTTCGTTGTCCGTCTGTCTGTCAGTCTGTCAAGACACTTTTTCTCAGGAACGCGTGGAGGTATCAAGTTGAAATTAATATCAAATACGTGGGTCTACGGTCCCTTGGAGCGTAGCGTTGCAGTTTCGGGTAGCTTGACCTGCTGGCGTGTGTACCTATTGGAGAACATGTTTTTCAACTACAATGTTAAGTTTATTTTTGAGACAAATTCATCTCAACTACGGAATCCTTCATTGTGCGTGGTCTAACTCGCACTTGGCCGGGCTTTTTTGTAAATGGAGAGCTTTGATGGAAAAATAAATTGAATTATCGCGCAATCTACAGGCTTCTAAATAGTCTCGAAGTCTCAATCTAGAAGCCTGAAGATTATAGACAAGCGTTCATATTTGATAGCCGATATCAGTGTACTAGACGTGCTGAAAACCTCGTACTGCATAAGTCGCTTTAACAGTAAAATTCTTAAGAGAAAAAATCTTGTCGGGCTATCCTTGTTATGGAAATCGCTTTCATAGATCGTTCGTTACTAAATTATTTAGTTTAATGCTAATTATAAACCCCGACCCAAAGCAATAATATAATAGTTACAAATCATTGCCAATACAAATAGCGTACTCCGTATTTTTTCCAAGAGCAGTTGTAGTTGGCATAGTGTGCGGAGTTTTGGTTCGTCGTGTGCGAGAATCGTCTGCCAGGACAGCCAGTCAACATTGTGGATTAGATTCGACGGTCGGACAAACAGGTGAGGCGAATTGTGCATCATAAACACTCTTTATTAGTACTACAAGCCAATCTTAGTGAAGTGTGTGCTATCAGTGTATACTTCGCCTCCTTATCTTTGAGGCATCGCGAGGTAGGTACTCAAGCGTTGTTTCGTTAGTCATCATTATGGATTATGTGTGATTGGCACTTTGGCTTTGTTTTGTATCACGTTTGCAGTTTTTAGTATTGTGTATAGATATTGGATATTTTATTATTTTGTATAGTGATGTAACAATGTTAATTTGTTGTTATGATAAAAACGTCAAGTTAAATGAATACCCTGTTTAATCAAAGTGCAAGTAACTTGTGTTTGTTTATGAACTACAAACTATTACAGGTAGTTTCACACTTCTAACAAGGAGCGCCACCTGTTGACTATTTTTAATAACATTAAAGTTTTTTTTACAAGCAATAGAATTAATGTCAGTGCATAAAATTAGCAAGATGCGTTGATACATTTGACCTCTAGACAGGAGTCCAAGAGGCTAGAGCACTTGTAATACTTGTAATTGGCTCAAAGTCTTTGAGTCAAAGAGATTATTATTCTAGACAGAAGGATTAATAAGTCACATGGGCTCTACACATGACAATAATATGATTAACTGTCTATAGTAAACTATCGAGACTAATCCATTTACTGGTATATATTCAAAACATGTCATACTGACCTTGTTCTTTTCAGTAATATGCAAATCGTGGAAAGGCAGCCAGCATAAGGTATGGACATATTTCTCCATGTAATACTACTTTACTAGGCTTAATTTATTACATCTTGTTTATATTGCACTACACAGCGAAACCACAGGTACATTTACAGCCATGGTTTCATCTGCATTTAGCTAATGATTCATGAATCAGTTCTAGCTTTTTGACCAAATTTTTGCAAGAAGGTTGGGTAAGTTGGGTTGACTTGGGACATTTCTTTAATTTTATATTACTCTATAATGCATTTTCATAGTATAATAAGTACTCACCTCTCTGGCAATCTGATCGAGGGCCTGTTCCTCCGCAGTGGCCTTCGTCTGCGTGCGCTGGCGCCGCGATGGATCCATCCCGCACGACACACTTCACACTCTGTACACAGAAAAAAACTATTATTTAGACACTTAATTTTAAAACACTTCTAGAATTCTAGGTTTTGGTTTGGTACATACTATGTGATGTGTGGCATTGGCTGGCCTATCTAATAGGCTGGTGCCAAACCTGTTCCTGTACTAGCCTATTCATCTCAGTGAATTAGTACAGAAAGTGTAATCAACAGTGTAAGCCATGTTTCATGATGATTACATAAATTCTTTTAAATGAAATAAATAGGCTCAGATACTTATATTAAATACAAAGAGGATAAATATCTTGTAATTTATCCCTGTTACTATATATAACCTTGATCCTACTAATAATTTATTAAACGTAAACATAAATAATGTTCGTTTAAACCTATTTAAATACAAAAAGAAGACCCAGTAAAATATACATGAGCATAAAAACTTTAAATTTAATATGTTAAACAATTAGTTATTATTTGAAATAGTAACTAAACACCAGCGATAAGCAAGTGTGGCATGCTGACGTAACCTTGGATTAATGGATGGAGCGACACCAATGTGTCAGATGCATGCATTATCAACTGGAGCTACCAACAACAAGGTTATCTCTTGACAAGTATTGTTCCACTACTGTTTTAATTACTACAGCCAAAACCATTTCTAACGAAACTGCTTAAAATGACATACTGGTTAGCCTCATCCTGCCCATTGTGATTTTAAAATCACAAAATATACTTCACAGTTCCTGCCCAGCTAAAAAATTGTAAAGTTCAAAAATCTTAATGTCCTTCAAAAATCACATAATCAAATTTCGCACCTAGAATTTGCATTTTCTACTCAGCTGTCATTTTTGAAGTTTCTTGTGATTGGTTGGATTTTAACCAATAAGTGAAAAAATATAAAAAAATATATATCATAAACAAGACCTTTTGTTTTTGTTCTATGTGTTCTGGGCAGGAAGCACTTGTAAGATTGTGTACTTTGTAGAGGACAGCAGGCAGAATTATCAAAGAGGTTTATAATAGCTTGGGCAGGACGAGGTTATTACAACAAAATTTTGAGGTCCCAGCATTCATGTTTACTTAACATAGTATTTGGTTATAATGACTATTGGCTATAACAATCGTAATCCAACAGTCCCTTCAAAGTCGTTTTGACCGTATTTCCTTCATAGAAACACTGAGTTCTGAGTTTGTATTGCAGGGCAAAGGCCTCTTCTTATAAGAAGGCCACCACACTTGCTCAAGACGGGTTAGAAAGATAAAATAAAATTGGCTGTTTAGGTCAAATTAGAAATTGTAAAACTATATTTGTTATTTCCTTTATTATTCATAAACCTGCTGGTAGATTTAGAAACTAAAGCACATCTGAAATATATCCCAAAGTTTGTACCAGTTTCCATTTATCAGACTATTAGCTAATTATTAAGGGTGAATTCGACCAAACTTTTACACCTAGTAAGTCTAACCCAGCGAATTAATTTTGAATTTTTGACAGATTTTCCATACAAAAACTGTCAGCCGTCAATTATATTCTGCAGATAAATAATGATATCTGACTTTGGTTAAATCAGCCCATATACAGATTTATTTGTATTCCATCTAGCCTATCAAAAAAGCATTATCAGTAATATTTTCCATCAACTCTATTGATTAAGAGGCCAATTACTAGCCACTGCTAGATGTTGATAGCATGAATAAAGTGAATGCTAGATTGTCCTGTTATTTGTACATTTAAACCAATCTATTACACATAAACTATTTGCACTAACAAATAATTTACCAGGTTGTTGACCGTATCTATCACAAATAAAAGATGGAATTTGGTATCAAGACATGATTAGATAAATGTGTTGACACAAATGGACTTAAAAGTTAGCTAGTTTTTCAGATGAAGATGAACAATATTGAACACTATTATTTGTCTGACACATAACACCAGAGTTGAATCACATGCACTTGCAACCAGTGACCTACTGCAGGTTCTTACCTAAATTCTATTTATATGACACCACTATGTTGACACAATTTTATAAATATTGTTACACTCATCAGTCACATAATGTATCACTTTTAACAATACAATCGCCGTGCGGCTATTTTACAACTAATATTCATAAACAGAGTGGACACTGGCTGGCCACAATCACAAATTAATTAACATAAATTTAAAAACAGGTTGTCTATAACCTAAGGGGTTCCTTGCGCTTATATCACATGTTTGTTTCCTCAAAATCGTATTGGAGTCACGATCACCAGGAAAACGGGTGGGCACAAAGCCAACACAGTTTTTTATGGTAGTCACTACAATGACATCATTGCATACTTACTGGGACAGTTACAGATGTAAACACATCACTGCAACGCTCACTATCACCTACTTATCGGTCATCAGTCCCGACACGATCTCACGATTATGCTAATCACCTCTAAAGCGCAAAAGGAACGTAAAAAATTTGCAATATTTTAAGAAATACGGCGACACCAATTCACTGCCTACACGAATCACATTGATTATGCGTCAATTACACACTTTACACGCAAAGTTACAGGTTGTTTCGCACGAATTTAAATTTATACAATCAATTCTACAGTCTAATTATCGTTAAAATCATAAATTAAGCCATTTTTACTAAAAATAATTTTTATAAAAACCATGTATGACATGCATGCCATTGCCATTTAAAACCGTTGCGTTCGAGAATAGCCCGTTGGAATGTCAGTTAAATTTATGGAAGCGTTCAGTTATTTTATACTGTGTTCAAACTCTAAAACCAAATAAAATCACTGACGTCGTTTATTTGTAGTGCTCACTCACAATATAGTGGAACTCGAAATAAGTTTTTAAATATATTTTTTGTTATTCCACTCCTTTTTGTTGCATTACATTCTCGTTGGATCAGTAACGCGGTGTTGCCATGTTTTTAAGGTCCATTGCGTTTCCGAATCCGAAAGAGGTAGGCAGAGATGTGTATAGTCGCATTTGATATGTTCAATATACCGATAATATGGACTGCCAGATAGCATGCATTTCGATTTACAACTCGTTTTGCTATGATAATTATATTCTCTCTGTAACTTTTATTTTCTATACATGGTTTTCGTGTCTGTGTGACCACTAATATCTCGTAAACTTCACAATAGATTTTAATTCTGTTTTCACCACCATTTATATCACTAAGCACCAGAGGTATTCAAGTATTTTATATCATGTGTAAATGTAACTTAGAATAGAAACCTCGATGTTTTGACAAGTCGCTATTGCACCCGTACATCGAAAAAACGAAAATGATGTATAAAAAAAACATGAATAAATAATAAAAATTTATTGTAATTCACATTTCAAACATTATAAATGCATTCCACACTTCACATCACTTTCTTGTTACATGTTATAAGCTTTTTTTTTAACATTGTGCTTCACACTGAACTTTGTGAATGAAAAATAAACTAGAGTATAACTACTCGCTCTTAGTTTTGGGCGTGTCTTCCTTGTAGTAGAGGAACACGAAGGAGAACAGGAAGACGCCCACCATCATTGAGAAGGCGCTCACATAGTAGGGGTACGCGCTCGGGATGAAGCGCTCATACTGTGTGTGTTGGAGGGGACGCACAGACACCTGGGATGCAAATAGAAAAATTAGTAAAGATCCTAAATATGTTGTATCATTAGGGATATATGTGTACAATACATAAATCATACTGCAAGTTGCTCAATCCTGTACCCTACTGTTGAAAATACTTGTAAAAGTGTGTGTTTTTATCATCATTTATAAATAAACAATAAGATCATGTTATTGAGTTTATTTATTAAGTTCGAAGCGCGGCTCTACAGTGATCGAGAATAGTTCTGAGCTGGGCAAAGGCCTCCTCCCTCTTTGCAGATACTCTTTTCTTGCGCCACCTCGAAACAGTCCTGGCTTTTATGGTAGTAAGTATATTTTTTTGTCATATGTCACATTTCTAAATAACCTTTCCTTTCAACTTTACAAAGAAAGCAATGAAAAAATACAGCAATCAAACTGACCTGCGTCGAGTGATACAGCCTCGTGTATCCAATTCTGTCATAATCAACCTTGAACTGGTAGACACCCCAAACGTCCGGCACCTTGAAGATAGCCTCATACACTCCATTGGGCTTCTTCTGCAGTGTGGTGCGGATGAAGGGATCGATGCGCACGAACTCCAGCTGCACGTCAGTGGCGTCGAATGGCTGCCATTTGCCATTCTTCAGTTCTTCAATTTCGATTCTGTATACCTGTGTAAATTATACATGGTTGATAAAATTATCCTACTGTTTGAGGCTTATATGTTATTATACTTTTCTCTACATTTTATTGAAACTTAACATGAACTTAATAGACTGACTAAAAAAAATTGGTCTTTATGTTTATGTATGTATTAATCACAAGAATGACTTCAAGCAACTCCACAAAAATTAATCTTTTTATAAATGTATGTGATCATTCCAGAAACTTTTGAACTTTTCTCATGTAGATCTCTAGTTCCTGGAGAGGCCTTTGCTCACTAGGGCTAAAAGTAATGCTTAGTAAATACTATAAACATCATAAATACTCACAACAGTGTCAGTGATAGTGTAAGTGTTGGAGGACTCCTTCTCTCCCTTGCGGTTGTGGTTCACGTTGCGCACACGAAGACGGCCGACCTCGCCGAACGACCACTCGCTCAGACGCACTGCTAGAGCTTTGTTGCCAGACTGGCCGGAGCTCACCTTGTCACCCTGTGTGAAAAATTTGAAATACAAACAAATTATCCTCGTTAAGCGAGAATGTGGTGCATCTGATCAGACCATGTCCCACTTGCTGGAGTGTCCTAAGTGCCCACTTGCACTTTTGATGACCTAAAATCCTAAGGAATGCCACTGATGCTGCAATCAACGTGGCCACCTTCTTACTGGGCTCAAAGAATATAGTAATATTCAATCAAAGTACTATAAGCACAAAAAGCAGATTTTCTATTAGTAAACTCATTTAAGAACGACAGTATGACTAAGCATGACCGGTTGCTGTCATACTTAGTTTCTAAATGGTAATAAAGCCAGAATTTTGTTGGTAGGATGGCCTAATCTAGGATCAGTCTAAAATATCAATGTGGGTGGGTTTGAAAAGACACAGGTAGAGCTTATATCGTTTTCATGCACTTTAGTACTAAATATATTTTTCATCGATTTGTAAATAACTACTTAGATAACAATAACAGTTTTTTCTTTTTTAAGCTTAAAAAAATGATGTCATGAATATAAATAAAAGAAACTTACATGAACTTTAGCGACGGCAGAGTTGAAGGCCTCATCAGAGAAGAAGAACAGAGAGCCACTGAACACGATGCGCGCGTTGTTCCGAGCTTGCAGCGCGGCGATCAGCACGGTCTTACGGCCGACGGCGTGGGGGTACTCCTTCACCTATTAGAACATTCATGTGTATAAAGGCACCAAACTCGTTGCCGGGCTGACTCAATTTAGGTTACCATAAACTTGCTAAGAAAAAGATGATAAAAAGAATTACAATTTAGTTGTTAAAGTGCAGCTAAAGTCAATGGTGTGATCATTTAATTTTCTAGCTTTACTCTTAACAAGTTCTGTTACACAGACTGAGAGACTGACTGATATTTTAACTAGAAGAAGCGTAAAGCTACATAAAATATTTATCAATAATTAGTACAGTACAGAATTAAATTAGCACAGATAATGCATATACAGCTGCATTCTTCCCAAACATTTAATTTACTTTTGACAGCTTGAGTACTAATCAATATTAGTCCTGTCCTAATGCATTACTGAATCAATTCCTTATTAAAACAATCTATTTTATTTATGAAGTTTTAATTTTATTGATTTAACACATTGATATTTTGTTTTAAAGAAAAAACAACATCCATGAAGTATTGCATTTTTTCATTCTACACAGGCAACCTGTCAATAAAATAATAAGGAACTTCATAGGTATGCATAAGTCAAAAGTAAAATAAATGGTTGGAAAGAATATTATTGTTTGATTAGCCTATGTAATAAAAATAAAACAAACTAATAAGAATCAGCTAAGGGTAGTATTGTTTTATGTGACTCCATACCTGGCTCTTAGGATTATAGCTGTAAGCAGTAGAGTCAGCAGTCAGAATAGGCAGGACCAGGCTGTTGTCCTTATCCAGGATAAGACCAGTGCCCTCAAACAGCAGCGGCTGGGTGTTCTGTGTTCCAACAATGGTTGGGGAGGAGATCAGGTTCTTGGGAGTCACCACAATCCTGGTGTGCTCGCCATCATCAGACACATCGTAGTTGAAGTGGTCAATCACTGCAGCAGATTCTTCATCCATCTAGAAAGAGAGAATATTATTTAGTTTCAAGAGTTTATTTATTACCAAAGGAGTACCTATTCTTTCAAACTAGGTTCTTCAGAATTGCAAGGGAACTTGGTACAGACGCCAACAGGCCAAGCTACCTGAAACCATCAAATTTTCCCAATCAATCTTGAACCTACTACTATAGCAATAAAGTAGAAAATCTTTTAAAACAATTTGACAGATTGTAGTAGCTTGATGTGCTGCCGTCCATACATCAGGTTTTCTATATCAAATTATTAGACAAAACAGCAAATTAACATCAGAGTCAATAAGATAAGGATAAAAAGGCACCCAAAGGAGCTAGCTAGCACAAGAACTAGTTTTATTAGCTTTCATTGTTGTAATCATAAGGGATCATAGCCGTATAAATTGTTTACCTCAAATCCACATTCAGAAGCGATCTCCCGGTACACGTCGCCGGCGGCTGCGTTACCAGCCATGAGGAGGTTGCCGCCATCGTCGATGAACTTCGTGATAGCCTCCGTGTCAATCTGACCGCCGAACTCGAGCACCGACGGCGCGAACACGATCAGGTTCTTGTATAAGTACTCGCCATACTTTGATAATACTAGGTTAGGGTCGTCAGCGAGTTTGTATGTGAGACTGTAGCCCCTATCTGAAAATAGAAGATTTGGTTGCTGAGAAACAACTCGGTAAAAATTTTTTTGGCTATGGAAGGTTCGTGTGCTAAATTAGCTTTAAATATATGATAATAAACCGGCGTCCCATCGCCTACATCAATTCTACTCACCCTGCAATGATTTGAAGAACTGTGAGTGGGTTTCCCTTATGCTAAGATTATCAACAAGAACTAGTGTTTCTTGTTCAGCTAATGCTAATGAAAAGCTAGCTATAACTCCTAAAATTAGAGAAATCTTCATTTTGTCTTGTATTTTCAGCCGCCCTACAAAATTCAATCAATGACGTGTACACGTAAATACTATAGACAATACGAGACCGAGACGGAGATAACGGCATAGATAATACACTCTAGTAAGTAGTCTCCATCTACAGTCGGAATTCCGTTTCAAAATATCGATTCGGAATTTCCGAACGCAGGAAATACATATAAAATCAAGGATTTGCTATAGATAGGTAGATAGATGGGTCATATTCAAAATAATTGTATATTTACTACTGTCTTATTGTCCAACCCAATTATTTTTATAACGAGATACAATTGACTAGAATTTCATAAACAAACAGATTAAATGTTTATTTGAGCTTAATAAAAAACAACGAAACATTTGATACAGCTAAACAATTCTTAAAAAAAAATGAAACCAAACATTGCGTAGATTCCGTTTCATACAAGTATTCAATGTCCACGTCTTTGACGGTAAACTAAAAAAAATAATTTAACTATTAACCATTACACAAAAGTTTAAAAAAAAAACTATATTCAGAGAATATTGTTTAAACTTTCAACACTTCACTAAACAAAATATAAAATACTATTTATTGTTCTTCAAATTTAATTTATTAATGAGTCTCCTGATTTTACACATATCTGTTATTCTTCTCTGTTATGCTATTTTAATATTATTTCCATGGTAATAAAGAAATTTGATATACTGGCAACATTAGTCCACTACCTGTCACTACACGACGTAAGAATAAATGATCGGCCGTTTTGTTCAATATAGTTTCTCAGCTCGTTTCGTTGTCGAGGAAAATTAGACTTTTAAAAGTAAATATTCAATGTGAGACGTTTAAAATAGCGGTTAGTACGTTTACTGTTTTATTACTCATACTAGAAAATGTCTGTATTGTGCTAATTGTTTTAAATATAAAATATTCGTATAACATTTAAATTAGTGTGGAAATAAATAGATTTGTAGGTTAGACACGTGCAATTAATTCATATACGTTATTTTATCCGTCACTTTTTCTGTTACGTAACAGATATGAATGATTAGGCGTTATTCACATGGTGTCACATATACATTAATGATAATAAAATATTAATTATACTTACTGCACCTCAGGTTAGCCAAAAAATTTTTTTTTTACTTCAATTTATTTGAAGTATGTAAAGTTTTCGAATAATGTGCCCTGTATTGCATTGCTGTGCCATGTATTGTCTGTGTGTGCATGTTTTACTGGGTATATCACCGCTTGCGCCGTTTGTACTAACCGCACAGCCTCGCCGACGCGTACCCGGCCTCTCGTCGTCGGCAGTCTCAGAATCAGTTAAGGGGGATGCGCCAAAGTAGCCCGCGAAATTCAAATTATCTCACGTTTTTTACAATTTGTAGGTCAGTGGAAGGTTGTATGTTGATTAAAATATGATTCACGGCCGTAACAATTATAGTATAGTATAGTTATAGTTTTACATAATTATAATCATTAGAATCCTTTCGCCTTAATATTAATACCTACACTACCATCGTCGCATATCACATTTTGATCTACATACAACCTACTAGAGCTGCAATTTGCAAAAACCGGCTAAGGGCATCGTCGTCGTGTCGGACCATGCACAATGTAGGGTTCCGTAGTTGGGATGAACTTATCCCAAGAACAAACTTGGGAGATTTACCGTGTTATTTTCAGACCATAGAAACCTTATCGCTCACCTAGCAATATATTGGCACATCTACATTTTTCATATTTTGCAGTTGTCAACAATTGTCAACACTTGCCCTAATAATTCCTTTCTGTTATTTTTCTGTTACAATCAAATAATATTCATATTTGTTTCCTATCCGTAACTTACAATTATTTTGAATATGACCCAGATAGAATAATCTTTCTATGTATGGACGGCAGCACATCAAGCTACTACAAGCTGTCAAATTTCTTTAATAGATTTTCAACTTTATCGCTAAAGCATTAGGTTCAAGGTTGATTGGGAAAATTTGACAGTTTCGGATAGCTTGACCTGCTGGCGTCTGTACACAAAAAGTATTACAGACTATCACACACGTATGTACAGACGCCATTATTATCAAGCTACTATAATCTGTCAAACTTTAATGGATTTTCTACTTTATTACTTCTACGGTATTAGGTTCAAGTTTGATCGGGATAATTTGACAGTTTCGGGTAGTTTGATGTGCTGGCGTCCATACAGTATTTCTCCGATCGAAATTTTCTCCGATTTGAAATTCCGCATGGTAGTCTGTGCGTGATTTTGTATGGATTTGCTGCCTTCGAAGTTTCGAATCGATATTTCGGAACGGAATTCTGAAACGAAATTCCGACGGTATGTGGCCGGTCTAAAAAGTCTGTTCAAGTCACTGTTTTGTTCATGTGCAAGTAACACGCCCAGTGTAGTGGCTACACAGATACTTTTTGCTGCAGTTGGCAGCAGTGAATATTTTTTCAATCTGTGGCGTCAATTTATTTTGATTGACGTTTCTTAAAATGATTTATTTTTGTATCGAAAACCTGCTCTTGGATTTTAGCTAAATAAGTAAAGTCAGACGTACGGAGTGGTCATTTCATCAAGCAGTCTTGTCTTCAAGTGTTTATAAAATGATCATATCGCGGTCTAAGCACCGCTCATCGGTGGAAGTGTGTGCGGACTGCGGTGCATCAGGTCAGGGCGATGTTCCAGTTTTAGAATTAGTTTTAATAGTTCCGGTACTAGTTTATAAGTGTTTTTTGTGTTGTTTGCTGGTTGTAGATCCGTCGTGGGCTTCGATCAACCGTGGGTTGCTGCTTTGTGCGGAGTGCTGCAGTGTTCACCGTAGCATGGGACGACACATCTCTCACGTAAAATCATTGCGGCAGGGCTCCTGGCCACCATCGTTATTGGCAGTATGTATATATTTTTTTGCCATCATTCTAAGATGACCCTCTGACCAATCATCAAGAAAGGAAACATTGCCCTAATTACATTAACATTGTATTAATAGATGTGGTTTTAATTCAGTACTTAGTCATATGGATTACAATGAGTTTAATTGAACAATGAATTAACAACAACCTTCTGAGTAAGAGCTAAAATTAGAAACATGTCTAGCAACAATTTCAACCAATTAAAATAAAGTTAGAAAACATTTCTGCTTAAGATTGAAACTTATTTACTTAATTTCATTTGATCCATGTAATAAGAGGCATTTTCCGAGTTTATTATACTGTTCAGATGGTGCAAGCACTGACTGCTCAGAATGTAAACAGCATTTGGGAACATTCCTTACTGGACACATCGGCCCCGAAGCATCTCCGCAAGAAACCACAGGCCAAAGACCCACTACAGTAAGAACACTCATTTGACTTTAGTTGTGTTAATTACATCAATCAAACTATTAACTCTGATAAGCTATCTCTTGAACAGAAGTATGTCAGCAAATAAGCCTAGTAAGTACAAAGAGCTGCAAAATTCTGATTTGAAATTCAAACAATAATAATATAAACTTAATTCATTTGGAATAACTCTAGAGGAATACATGTTCCTATCAGTGGCGAGGTGTGAAATTTTGCAAAAGAGAAGCCAAAGCGAATCCTGTTTTAACTTACTTACTTATCAATAAAGTAAAAATTAATTTATTCACTTAAAAACAAAAGTCTTTACTGATTTAACACCATCTATCGTCAAATAGCAGAACCAGAAAGACGCTATCACTACACAAACAAAACTTTCAATGTTTTAGAGAAATATATTCAACTAAATTAAGTACTCATTCTAAAATTATTATAGGAATATAAACAATCGAATACAATACAGTTGAACAAGAGAAAACTATATATAATGTGCAATATTCCTCTGTCTCATTCTCGCTGAGGCAATTTTTCTATATCTGTCTCTATGGTAACCCATTGTACAGTGGCTTGCTCTCGTCCATTATCAAGCGGTGCCACGTGGCCTCATGACGGGATCGCTATTGTATGAATTTTTAGTTCCTGATTCTGACGTTTTGGTAAAGTATTACAGTACTTATAATAAAAAAACAATTTTTAATATTTTTGTCTGTCTGTTCCGGCTAATCTCCAAAACGGCTGGACCGATTTTGACGGGACTTTCACCGGCAGATAGCTGATATTATAAGGAGTAACTTAGGCTACTTTTATTTCAGAAAAAGAATTAAGGTTTTGTGCAAAAAAAAAAAAAACCCATGAAATTGTGAAAAAAAACCTATTCAAATAGGAAAGTATTGACATCCACGCGGGCGAAGCTGCGGGCAACAGTGGTTCATAATTTTTTAGAAACATTGTTGAAGGCAACTTCAAATGTTTATATGAACCTTTGTGCCCCCCCCCCCCCCCCACAGTCAGTCTGCAGGAGCCAAGCAACTTGTATAAAACATGTTGCCAGCAAATCCTGTTACATATTATTTTGCCTGATACAGCAACGTGTTCCAAGTAACACAGAAACATTTACTTAACATTTGCTTACCATGAATATGGAGCTTAACCTTACAGAACCTAATTTTGAAATATTCTTTCAGTCCAGTGAAGTCAGAGTTCATTCTGGCAAAGCACTTAAGGCTAGCATATGTACTGAAAGCCCGCAGAGATGAGCCCCCCAGCGAGTTGGGGAGACAGCTGCACAGTGCAGTCAGGAGCTCCTCACTAGACACCGCCATGAGGCTGCTGGCCCAGGGAGCTGATCCTAATTATTATAATCAGGTGAGTGCAGAAAATTTCATGTAGCACTTTGATCACTACTGAGCTAGTGATATGTTAAAGTGTCACATGCAAATTGCCTAAAGTGGAAACCAGTGGGAATGGGTTACAATTGGTATTTTAGTAGACTACTCAATGAAACTAATAAAAATTATTATAGGTATTAGCCATGGTGAGAATTGGTTAAAAATCTGAATCCAAATGGGAGTAAACTTTAACTCAGCTTTGAAATAGTTGTAGCATACTATCAATTTTATGTTTATTGAATAGGGAAACCAAGCTAGAGAATGTAATAAATTAAAGCCGTATTAAGTTTTGTATAGTTTAAATAAATTAAATTGAAATACAGTTAGGAGACATTGCATTTTCCTTCCTCAAATAAATTAATACAATTCATGGTAAAGCAATTTATTTCCTACATGTAACAACATTATAAATATACCAATTTTTAATTGAGTGAACAAACAGGAATGTTTTAGCTTTATTTTGCAAAATATGTCCATATTTTGTTTGTTACAAATGTTATAAATATTGCTTAGTCAATTATTTTGAATTGTAAAGACTACTACTAATGTGTAATTCGCCTTAGTAATTAATTATAACCAAGACGTAATTAAATAACAAGTAAAAACCACTTAATACTGGATAACTTGATATCTTTGTTTGCATGGATATTGGACAGTGCTGACCTGTTAAAAATAGAAAGGGTCTTTGAGAACTTTAAGTGCATTTAAATCTGTTAACAGTGACAGTGATGCTAACAACAGGGAATGTTTCTAATGGTTATTTACAAAGTGTTACCATTTTATGTTTTACAAATAAGCATTGCATTATTGGTGATGTTGTTTAGAATAGAAAGGTCAGGTGCGTAGTACTCGCAACCGGCGTGCGAGTATGACCAGATGTACGAACGTAAACGAAGCAAAAGTAGTATGTAAGGGTTGTAACAGGTGGCTTTCTGTAGTTTCTGCCTACCCCCATGGGAAGAAGGCGTGAATTTTTGTATCCATGTGTAAATAAGCATTTCAGGCTCCAACCTATATCATAAAATAAATTTGTACAGGAGAAAGGCACAACATGCCTGCACGTGGCGTGCCGCGCGGGACAGCCGGCGCAGGCCGAGTTGTTAGTGGCGTGGGGCGCCGAGCCCACCGCGCGGGACCACTCCGGGCACACGCCCGCTGATTGCGCCAGGTAAACTATAAGAAAATAACATCACGCCTGTAATCCCCGAAGGGTTAGGCAGAGGTGTAGCGAATCGAAGCCAGGACCACCAAATCAACGAGAACTATTTTAAAAGCCAATTTACTGAGGTACTTCTCCTTTGCCTGTCTTGTTTATTTACAGCCATTGGTTGACAGTGGGATTGTCCCACTTGATCTATGTAGTTACTAAACCATAAATAATTGATTACACTTATTGTTTGGCTCTTACCATGACTTGGCCTTTTACTAATTCAATCAATTAGTGTCAGTCACACTTCTTCGGATCACGTAACCACGCGTCACGAATTTAGCTATGGTAATGTCAAGAAAAATGGCCCGAGCAATCACTGAAAACTTGCTAAACATTAGTACGAATATATTGCACAGATTTAACTGTTCATATGCATGTTTGTAACCACCTTGTAAAGAATTAGGTTTGTTTGAATGAACCTAGATATTTATGGCATCCTACTATAATTTTACGGGAGGGGCTTGTGGCTAAGAAATAACAGCCGCACGGGTCGATCAATCAGGTTAAGGTCCGTGGATGGGTGACCATCTGTACATATCAAGTCCTCTCCGCGCCTCGGAAAGCATGTTACGCCGTTAGTCCCGACTGTCATTCGTGTATCTTTGACAGTCGTTACGGGTCGTCAGAAGCCCGAAAGTCGTCAGAAACCAGTCTTACCTAGGGGTATCGTATTACTCAGTAACTGGGTTGTGGAGGTCAGATAGGCAGTCGCTCCATGGTACTGGTATTCAGCTACATCCGGTTTGACTGGCAGCCGACCCCAACATAGTTGGGAAAAGGCTAGGCAGATGATGACTATAATTTTACGGGTAAAATATATAGAACTCAGTGTCTCGGAGCATGTTCTGTCGTATTAATAGGTCAGACACTAAGCTCGGTCGAAACGAAACACATACCATAGAACTCACATAACATCAACCATATTTCATCTAGTAAAGACTGTTAATAGATACCTGCTTTGTATTATTTCGGAGCTCATTTATCATCTGCCTACATGATCATAACACTAGAATAGAGGTCACCTTTAGCTTTGTTTGTGGATATGGTTGAGACAAGGTCTTCTCTGCAGTTTTACACCTACAGTATTAATATATGGAGCTAAGAAAATACTTTTGAAATGTTAATGTGATGCATTATGAAATAACATGTCGTATTTCAAAAGCTTATATCTACTTAATTAAAATCTTAAATTCGTTCACTGACAGACAACGCACAGCCTGGCTGGAGCTAGCTAGAAGCATGAAATTATGCGCAAGACTTCCTGATACAGGGTGCATTTTTGAGACGGGGCAGCAGGGCAGGTACCTTAGCGTTGTAGCTGCAGGAATATGTTCTTAAGAGACTGTCCTTAACTTTTTTGCTAACTGTATTCTTTGATTTGGAAAAATTGTAGACTTTCAAATATTAATCGCACCAGTTAATAAAACCAGCCTGTTACTGTCCCACTGCAGGGCAAAAGCCTCTTCTCATACAGAGAAGACATGAGCATTGATCACCACGCTTGCTCAAGACGGGTTGGCGATTTCACACTTATATTAACTATAAAGTCCAGGTTACTTCACGATGTTTTTCCGTCATCGATGACAGTAATGTCTAAGGTAAACTCAGTAAGTACGTATGAATTAAAAAAGTCACATTGGTACTAGCCCGGATTTGAACCCACAACCTCGTGTATAAGAGGCGAGGCCTTAACCACTGGGCCATCACGACATTCGCACCAGTTAACTCAATACAATTGGTGATTTGTTGTCTAAGCTACCTTCAATGTTGTATATAATTCCTTCAGACAGGGCGGCCACACTGAGCTAGCAGACCGCCTGACCGAGCTAGTGTACGAGGCAACAGACCGCATGATCTACTTCCTGACCGGCGAGAAGCCCGAGCACGCGGCCGGCAGGCACTACATAGTGCCGCGCGCGCACGACACGCACGAGATGACCGACGTCGCCAAGGCCGCGCGGGGCAAGCTGCTGTTGGTAAGTCTTTAATCAGGGAATTTTGGACAACTGAATAGAATACAATTCAATCATCCGGATTCCATGTGATTTGTAGACTCGAACTTTCAAGGATTACACCGCATCCTGTATAATCTTTAAGTAAAATGGACACTAGTCGAAATGTAAGAAAAATCAGGAAACATAGTATAAGGGTGCTTACATAAAGAAACAGGTTTCCGGTACAGACAAACCCGTGCGGGTCGGTACCGATCGGTGCAGGGCACCGACAAGTAAGCGAGCAAGTAGTATGGTAGTCGGCACCGACAAGTTTAAACCTGTTTCTTTATAAGTGAGCACATAAGATAACATGGGAATATTATACCTGCACCGGTCGGTACCGACCCGCACAGACTCGCCTGTACCGGAAACCTGTTTCTTTATGTAAGCACTCTAAGTCAGGGTTGTAACTTCTAACGGATGTCGTCTAGCGGATGAGGATGCGCAGGAGGGTGCGGGTGCGGATGTCGTACTAAAAATAGCCTTTGTTTTTAATGTATAGTATTTTTGTATGTAGGTAACCCACGTGCGGCCGGTCGTCTGTCATAGGACAGGGACATTGCGAATTCAACCAATAGGAATGCGTAACTCATACTCCGACCCGCCTATTTAGGTCGGCGCGAGTTTTTAATAATTCACAATTTGGGCGCACAACGTAGGGTCACATCCCCGTAAACATTATGAGGGTGCGGAGCTTTTCAAATCAAAAGTTGAGGGAGCGGATGTTTTGCGGGTATCAAAATTTATGCAGATGCTCCGCAGTTGCGGATACGGAGATCCGTTACATCCCTGGTATAAGTCACCCGATATTTTTGCAATTTAGTGTTTTGTGTTTTCAGCTGCCAAATCATCTATTTGAAGAGCTCGTAATGGACATCTACGACGAAATAGACCGCAGAGAAACAGAAGCCAGTAAGTACAAAATATGTTTAAACATTTCCTGCACAATAAAGTACATTTTACTTTAGCCTAACTTTAAAAAAAAAATTAACTAACTAGCCTTTTTTTAAACTATGGAGCATTTTTTTTTTGTCGTGCCCTAAGATACAGACTGACTGTCTAGTTTGGGTCTCGCTGGCACCTAACACTATATATCCTAACTGGAGGTAACATTTGAAGCCACTTATGACGTCATCTCAATTTGTGTTTAACCTTTGAACATACCTGCTTATGTATTACCTAGGGGCCAACCACCATCTCTTAAAGTAGTATTATTTTAATGTTACTCAAGTAAGATTACAATAATACTGCTTTAAGAGGTGGTGGTCTAGCTCCTGGATAATAAACAATTTTGGTGAGTGACTTATTAAACACAAATCTCACAGACACATACAGCTAGACCGAGAACAAATTATATTTAGATTATACAAATATTTGTTTAGCCAATTCGCCAATCGTGCCGTCAGTTTTACCGTCTATGAGGTAATACTAGTTTAAGTACATCATTGTTTATTTTCCGTTTTGTCTTTCAGTATGGCAAACAAGTGCGACTGGGCTCGAGCGCTCCGGCGTAGTATTCTTGCCAGTGAACCCCGCGCTGTCGGCACCTCGCAACCAAGGGCGACAGAAGTTAGCGAGGCTGTCCACTGCAGAGATGGCTACGCTGCTACGAGACGTGCTCGTGGACGCTACGAGGCGACAGCACATTGCTACGTTACAGCCGAGAGGTAAGCGTCAGCAGTTCTCACGAGTGCAGCCGCGCTATCGGTTGTTTGATTGGGAACGAGGCTTCTTTTGTCATAAGAAACCGGCCAAGTGAAGGGTTTCGTGTTGGGATGAATTTATCCCAAAAACAAACAACATTGTAGTTGAAAAAGATGTTCTCCCTTACATCGATATACGTCACGGCAATTCTCCAATTGCAAAATTGTAAGTTTATAATCGCAAAAAAAAATGTGATAAAATTACAAATTAACGATTTTCGGACTTATTCCTTTACTTATGCTGTGAGACCTTGCTTCTTGCCAAATTTTAGGATCCTATAAGGGTTCAGTATTTTCCTTTTGAGGTACGGAACCCTAAAAATCGATTTAATTGACTATAATTGACAATCATTTATTTGCATAAATAAGGTACAGAAAGTTCTTAAAAGTTACTGGTGTTGGTTTAGTTCTCACATTATATCTCTTACTCGGGCGTGCTGATACAATTATTTTAAGAAATTAATTTGAATAATGCATGCAGTTAATAAATGATTGAATTTAATCCTAACTAGCAAAACGTCCCTTCCACGTATTCAAAAAGCCTACCTACAGTTTAGGGGCGTATGATGCGCCCAGTTTTGTTTTTAAGCAAAGGTTTTCTACGATATACCTAATGATTATTAATTATTGTTCCAGCGCCCACGTCTCTATTAAACCCGCTGCTGTCTGCAAGCCATCTCAAGCATTTCTCACAGATGTCGGATGACGAGCCTTTGTACGATTCAGTAGCTTCAGATGAAGATTACGCTGCGCTAGCTCCTATAGATTTAGATGTAAGTGCCGTTTAACTATGCTGAAGAGTTATTACACTACAGAAGGCCAATTCCCGTAAATAAAAATATTCATAATCTAAACGCAGTCTTATCCCAGTGACAATCGTCAAAAATGTAGGTAAAATATAGGTATTTTTCAATCAAGATTGAGACTGGTTCTTAAAAATACGGGAATTACCCCTCAGATATCGCTTTCGTTTGGATTCAATTGCTTTTCGTGACACATCTGAACTTGACAAAAGTTGTGTAGTGGCTTTTTGCTACGACTGTGGTTCCTTAGTGGCTGTTTGCTACGACTGTAGTTCTATAGTGGCTGTTTGCTACGACTGTAGTTCTATAGTGGCTGTTTGCTACGACTGTAGTTCTATAGTGGTTGTTTGCTACGACTGTAGTTCTATAGTGGCTGTTTGCTACGAATGTAGTTCTATAGTGGCTGTTTGCTACGATTGTAGTTCTATAGTGGCTGTTTGCTACGACTGTAGTTCTATAGTGGCTGTTTGCTACGACTGTAGTTCTATAGTGGCTGTTTGCTACGACTGTAGTTCTATAGTGGCTGTTTGCTACGACTGTTCTATAGTGTCTGTTGGCTACGAGTGTAGTTCTATAGTGGCTTTTTGCTACGACTGTAGTTCTATAGTGGCTGTTTGCTACGACTGTAGTTCTATAGTGGCTGTTTGCTACGACTGTAGTTCTATAGTGGCTGTTTGCTACGACTGTAGTTCTATAGTGTCTGTTTGCTACGACTGTAGTTCTATAGTGGTTGTTTGCTACGACTGTAGTTCTATAGTGGCTGTTTGCTACGACTGTAGTTCTATAGTGGCTGTTTGCTACGACTGTAGTTCTATAGTGGTTGTTTGCTACGACTGTAGTTCTATAGTGGCTGTTTGCTACGAATGTAGTTCTATAGTGGCTGTTTGCTACGATTGTAGTTCTATAGTGGCTGTTTGCTACGACTGTAGTTCTATAGTGGCTGTTTGCTACGACTGTAGTTCTATAGTGGCTGTTTGCTACGACTGTAGTTCTATAGTGGCTGTTTGCTACGACTGTTCTATAGTGTCTGTTGGCTACGAGTGTAGTTCTATAGTGGCTTTTTGCTACGACTGTAGTTCTATAGTGGCTGTTTGCTACGACTGTAGTTTTTTTACAAGCTAATTTAATTTAAATGTCTTTTTACAGTTATCAACCGTAGTACCGCGTGCAGGTGAAACAGTATCTTCCACATACAACCCATCACTACCCATAGAGCACAAATCCATGATAGACATGCGCCGCACACACTCGCCCAGCAGCCTCGCACATAACCCCGAAATCGAAACCTTGAAGAAAGAAATTCACACTAAAGACTCCACCATAACCGAACTAAAGAACCAATTGAAGAGCTTACAAACAATTGTTGAACAACTGACGAAGGAAAATAGTGTCCTGAAAACTACAAGCAGTGTTGACGATGATCAAAGTATGACGTCACAAATGTCGATAAATGACAGCTCTAACAATGTTCTGGAATCTTCCAAAGCTCAAGAAAGAGGGAAAAGTCTAGAAACAGAGCATTTCTCTCGCTCGGATGAAGTCGATGCGAAGTTATTAAAAGCGGCGCAGCGACCGGTCAGTATGTATGAGACTAGGGAGGGACCAAAGAATAACTGGCAGGTTACTAAACACCAGGTACTAATCGTTATTAATTACACTAATTTATTTAGAGCTCGTACTAACACGGTAGTATTAAGGTGATAAGAGTAGTCGCTAGTTTCATTAATATCAGTTTAACTGAGTTAACTTGTAGAAGATAATTAATTAAACATAAACATAACATCACGCCTGTATTCCCCAAAGGGTTAGGCAGGTCCGAGGGGTAGGTCTTAATTAATTAATATGATTATAGAAAATATTAGAAGTTGTCTCTTAATAATATTTAGCGAAAAGTCCAGTCGCAAAAGGCGACAAAAAAATCACGATAATTATAGTAATGCTAGTGAAATTATAAAAATCTGAGCATTGGGCAGTGGATTGCTAACCAATAACAATTGACTGCGAAAATCTAGGTACCTACCTTGATGATTTTACACGTAAGCGGTTGGGCGCTAATAATAAATAAAAGTGCATGTAGTAAATATCCAAATTTTTATTACCTCGGGCGCGGTTGTTATCTATTGCCCCGCCCATATTTAAACAGTTTTTCCCTAATTGTCTATTTTGTCCAACAAATAATAATTAAATCCAAATGACCAAACTGAGGTGCGCTGCATGGCTGCATGCAATCATCTAACAGTAACGCGTATCAACCCAACTAACCCATGTTTGTTGATCAGCTGACAACGCTATCAAGCCTGGAGCGTTCGCTGTCGCCACTATCCCTGGGGGGCGAAGGCGCCGACGTGGCGGAGGGCGGAGCCCTGCCTCGCGCGGACCTGGTACAGCGGCGAGCGGAAGCTGTGACAAGGGCAATCTCAGAGTTGTGGGCCGCCGCGCGTGACCAGCACCCAAGACTGCAGCAACGAGGGGACTCCATCAGACATGCTGTCAGGGCACTACTGGCGCTTTTCCCGCAGGTTCGTTGGTATCAATATTAGGCTCTAAGAAAGAATAAGGATAAGAAATAATACTTTGTAAAGAAGCGGAAACCCATGAACACACAAGGTTGGAATCTATACGAATTATTATTTCCTATTTTTATGGCCAGACCAACATTTGTAGGCATCCTAGGTTTAGGCAGCCTTCCCGCGTTGATTCGGCACAGTTATCCTGTCATTATTTGAGTAATTTCCAATGAGTTTGCAGAATTTTGAAGTGATACACCTTTTCAATACGAATATTGATGTATTTATATTCTCACAGAAATACAAACTTGGTACTACTTACTACTCAATTTAACAGTATAGACTTTAGACTTCTTAAAGATAACCTTTAGGTTCCGAGGCTCCAAGAGAACTAATTAGCAAAACAGATGCCACGCTACAAACATCAAGTTTCCATTCCTCTTTCGTTAAAAAGCCAGTACTTTTACGGTAACTGTCAAATGAGATACTTTTAAACCTCATGACTACACCGATATAAAAATCATTTGAGGCCAATCACATACTTTCAATTTTATATTTAGTATTTAAAATCACTACAAATCTTATTAATAAAATGTAAATCATGACAATATGGTGAGACATTCCAAACTGTATATAAATTTAGTTTGTACCGTATGCCGGTATCATTGAGGGATGCTGTAAAAACGTGCTTTTCATAATTATCCGGTCTCACGTGGGTGCCATTAGTGACATTCAAACTAATGGCGCCCAAATGGGACCAACTTATAATTGCAAATATTCACCAAAAACATCTTTTCCAACAGATGAGCTCCGACCGCGAGCTGATGCTGGTATTAGGCGAATTGCGCACAGCCTGCGAGGAAGTATCCCTCGCGTGTTCAGCGCCCTCTCCTCTCAACGAGGTCCGTGCGGCCGCATACGACCTCGCCAAGGCCACCAAACTGTTAGTGACGCACTTCCAACCCGACTCATAGCGATCGCCCCTCTGCTACTACACCACCGTGTAGGACGCAAGACTTCAGTATTTCTCGTGAAAGTGACTCAAAGTGTTCGTGTTATTATTGTGCTAAGTGCAGTTATAAAGACTATGAAAGTGTCAAGAATTCTAAGGAAAACTGCAAAATGATTTAGGTGAAAAATAATGTTACATTGCCATCTGTTCGTCGGCTAGTGTTCATAGGCGTATGCGCAAGGAGATGTAGCAATTAGTATTGTTAAAGATTAGATACGATGCCGAGGGTAGAACAGAAACTGTAGCTCTGTTTTAATCAAGGCATTTTGTAATGCATTTTTTTAAGGTTAAACAGAATAAACAAACCAGTGGTTTAAATCCACAAATTAGACATTGAATGAATATAGACAAGAGGAATTTTGGTCATGTGATCGACTTACAAAAGTATACAAACAAAAATATTTAACGTTGTCTAGTTACTAAAATCTGAATATAAAAGTATTTTATTTGATCGGTTGTCTTCCTTTAAGTCGGTTGTATATCGCAGCTCAACGTCACCGCAGCTAAGGTTACTCTCTATTTAATTGTATTATTATAATTATGAAAGATGCGTGTCTAAAATTAATTTGAATATTGAATATCGGTTTACAAAATCGTCGTTAGAGACAGGCTAAATCGGGTTATTTCGCGTTTATTAAAACTTACAAATAATATTTAACCCAGACGCGAAAATTGCGAAGATATTTCCTAAGTTTTGTGACTATGAAATGTGGTCAAAGCGTAATTTAATATAGGAGCTAGTAAAGACCTTGTGCAACATTTATATTCTATCAGGATTTCCTCCTAGAGTAGAGAAAGGTAAATAAATTCGTAGTTGCTAACGCGTGTCTTAAGACCTTAGCTCATTATCAATCAAAAGTATTCCAATATAAAACCAATGAGATTCTAAATGCCAAACGGAGATTGAATAAAATGAGAATATTAAATAAAATATAATGTCTTAAAACCACTCCTGATGTAAATCAGCTACAAATAAAGAGATTTATATTATGGTTCTATATGACTTCATAAATAAACAAATGGGACATTATATTATATGATAAGTAATTATATGATCTCGAGAACTGACAAAGTATAATTAATATGAATATTATTGAATTTAAAAGTGTCTATAGTGCATCAATCATTCTGGACAAGTCGACTATTTGAAGCAATATATAAACACACTTTGGCCGACTTGAATAAACTGTATGCAAGAGGATATTGCTCTATTATTATTATTTATTAAGCATATTTCGTCAGATAAATGGTAAAACTATACCTACATATTATTCACAAAATTGTTGTTACTTTATAGCGATTATAAAAAGATACGAAAATGCTTGACGCTTTCGATGTACCTAAATGTAATTGCGGCGCTTATTAGTTAGAAAAAATGTATAAAAAAATATTAAGTTCAAAGATGTACAATGTCGTTAAAAGTAACGTCAAGGGAAATATGTAATTTTGAACCTTATGACTTTAGCTTAAGGTCTAAAATTATATTAGGAGCCTAGTAATATGAGGCTAGGTAGCAAATGAATGGTGTTAGTGATGTATTTAAATAATTAAGGATCGTGTTATACATTAAAGAATTTGAAAGTGAAGCAACAGTATAGCATTTCTGTTGAGTTGTGCGATAAGTATTAGACGAAATTATTGTTATACTGTGCTTACTCGACTGCGCACTTAGGTTTAAATGTATTGTATTTGCAAATATTTATGAAGGTTTTTGACTAGTAATTAACCAACTAAATATCTCGAGACTAATAAAAATAAAGTACCTACCAAAAATTACTTTGCGCGACTGGCATAATTTTCCAATTGGTTTCGCAATAAGTCTTTTGTATTTTTAGTAGTGTCTGAGCGCGCGCAGTCGAGTTATGTGTTCTATAATGTGCCACGATGTGGTATCATTATGTGGTGAACCCAAGCGCCAGCCCACAGGGCAGGGGTATTAAACATTTTCACTTTTTTCAAACTGGTATGACCAAACTTTTTTTTCTTACTCCTTTATTACTATTTACTCTACTGTCACAAATCTGCATTTTCTACTTACACTGTGTCATTCCATTCGATGTGTTCTATCGTATAATGTAATATTTCTAGATATATTCATAATACTTCTACTTCTTTATATTAACTTTATCTACTTACAGTATTCTTTGTTCTATTTAAGTGTTTGCTATGGGATGACGCGTATTTCAAGATCAAGGATAATAAAAATATCAATGTCGACTTATGATTTTATACATGTCAACTGATTATTATCATATCATAAAGTGAGGTATCACAGGTTTCTCTTTGATACTTAAGCTGTATAAGTACATATAGTGCTACAAGAATCTTTTGGCGCCTGAATTACATTGGGTGTTGTTCTTGTTGGTACATTTGGTAAAATTGTCACAGAAATGGAATTGACAAAACAAGACGGCGGCCAAAAGAACCTTGTAGCGATGTAATAGGGATGATGCCGGGTAAAAAAAAGAAATACTATTTAGTCCGTCAGTCAAATAATACAAAAATATTAGACACATAATTTTGCTTTATCATAATATACAGGATGTGAGGGATAGCCATCCGCAAACTAACAGGGTGCATTCAGCTCCTTATTTTGATTCATATTCCACCGGAAATATTCTCAGGAAAAAAAATTTTTTTTTCGTATTTTCAGTTACTATTTCTTTATTTCAATGTAATATTACATTATCTGTACGCAGTATTCCATTCATGTAAATAAAACAACTGAAATAAAAAAAAATCAGCAATGGATGTTGAAATACTCGACGACCGAAGGCTCGCTGCGCTGCCGTTCGTTACGCGCTTTTGCCACGGTAACGATACATTGCGTGTGAGGTAATAAAACAAATCGGGTTTATTGGATTCCCATAACGTTCTTGAAGTAATTTCATGTACCGGTCGCCTTAGTATGATACAGGGATTGAAAAGGTTCTTAAAATACCGGTATAGAACCGGTATTAAGTGGTTCCGGGTACAAGAACCCGAACCGGAACCGGAACCTAAATTGGAACCTATAAGAACCTTTATGTTACCGGTTCTTCAAAGCAAGTCCGAATGCCCTTTACTCACACAAATGCATAATGTCTCTAATTGGGCGAAACCAGGAAGGGGTGTAGTTTGTCACTAGCTGCGCTCCCGCAGAAATATTTTCGCGGAAATATTTTGACTCCACTGTACCTACGAGCGGCCGCCGCGCGGGTGAAAAGGACTACCTTTTTCTGACTGTAAATACTCAAGTATGTCGATATAACACCTAGTCCTGAGACATGGTTTAATATTCTTTAATTATTTTGTAATCAGTTGAGAAAAAATTTGATTTCTCCCATCATGCTCGTCATCGTCGTTGTGGTGCAAAGCACAATCTTTACACTCTATTATTTGTTGTTTTGCAGTATTTGCAGTCTTAGGTTGACATTTTTCTTGAAAATTTCTTCTAAACAATTGCTTCAAATTTAGAGGTAACTCTTGCTCTTGGAGTTGAGTGTCTGTATCTGTATCGGTCACAATACGGGCATGTTTTGTTCCTGAAAGTAAGATACCAAATATAACCAACGTGTAATTGGAATAGCGTAATACCTCGGCGGTAGTACCGTAACCCATGAAACTAAACAACCATAAAACACTGTCCACACATGTTAAAACAAAATAATAATAATTTATATTAAACAACCCTCCTCCTTTTTAATAATATTATCTAAGTGAATACAATACGATGAAACTTACCTTTGTCCATTTTATATTAATGTATTAACAGTAACTGTAGATTATATAAACCACTAATAATAATTACTGACAATATTTGCTGACACTGTTCAGTACAGACTTCCACTCGCCAATAATTCGAAACATATCCCATCTTTCTTAGAGAACCTTTAAATCGGATGATACGGAAGCGGTATATTGGAACCTTTATTTGGAACCAGAACCAAACCGGAACCTGAACCGGAACCGTACCGAAAAGAAGAACCTTTTTAAGAACCGAAATGAAGAACCGGAACCCAAATTCGTACCGGTTTTCAATCCCTGGTATGATATATTGAATTCATCCCATCAGTCTGTGGAGGGCGGTCCCTTACACCCTGTATTAATAAAAAAATGACTTAGATAAAACGTATTAAAGTTGGGGAGTGGGGGCTCGCTACGTCAAAACTCAGTATAAAATCTAGCAAGGCGTGACGTCATGCCACATTTTAGCTCAATGTATCGCCGTAATCTTTTGATAACGTAAAAAAAATACGTGTCCAATATTTTTTAATAATCTAACTGACGGACAAAAAAAATTTTACTCATCATCCCTATTATTCTTGTCTTAACTCTGGACATACGTGTTTCCCAGAGCAGCGAGTTTCTACACGATACCTACTTAAGGTGCTTGATACGTAATAGTTTCTCCATCCCAGTGCTCCTGTGTACCCAGTACACAGAACTTGATAACAAATTGTGCCTAAAAATTTTATATTCATACATTTGTTATAAAGTACCTAGATAAGTTTATCAGTTCGTAGATTTTATATGAGCGTTTCATAATAATCTATATTACATTGTTAGATAGGTATTGTATAGTTAACAAGGTGGATTTACTATTGTGGTTCTTATATTATGTATAACAATAATAGCTTTCGTACTATGTATAGGTATGTTTAATATACGTATGAGTATTATGTGATCACTTTATGTGCCAATGTTTATGTAAAAGACGTAGAATAGTAAGTGGTACTCGATGGGATCCTGTTTCTGTATTTTTGTACATATTTACAATATCCCACCAACACGACATAGCTTTACTTTATAATAAACACGACGGTGTGCGAGTGCGTACGACAATGGTGCGACACCATGAGTGACCGTGACGAACGGAGTAATTATGAGCTGCTTCTACAATGGTTGGCATGTCTCATTACGAGTACTCAACAACCTTGACGAATTCGCTAATCGAATAATTATGTCGTAAAGTAGTGTACCCACTTGTTTGTAGTACGTACTCAAGCAGCGCGTGGGCAACACGCTGGATCACAATAAAACATTTAATATAATTCAAATAAATGCAATTATTTATATAGAAGTTTGTATTAATCACTGAATAGACATCAAACTAGCTACGGAAACATGATCTCAAGCTGATTCGTATGAAATTTATTTAAATTTTTAACGTTTAACATATTAAAATTTATTATATTATTAATTTTGAAATCAGTTATTTGTTTCATTTTTCTCACATTTACAAGAGTGTGCAAAGGAAAAATTTTGCACAGACCACGCCAAAGTAATACATTAACATAACATGCACAATTCAAAGGTAACTAAGTATAATTCAGAACGCTTGTCTCCAGCCAATCATGCGTAGTCATCGGCGGTTGTATTCGCAAACAAGGTGGGCGTGTGCGCACGCCCGCGATCTCTGCCCGCGATCACAAGGATGACGTAGTAACGTACTATACTGCGTAGTGCGAGCTGTAACTAGAAGGACGGTTGATCTCACTTTAACCCCGCATAATGCGTGCCTGCATCACTGCATTATACAGCATACAGTTAATAGTGACAGAATACATATGTACAGGAAGTATTAAGGCTACGCTAAAATCGTATAACTTTACAGCTTAAAGCACTTTGCTTAGTAACATTCCAACGTTTCACATTTCCATTAGTTGGTCGGAGTTTACGAAAAAGTGTTCGCAAAAATACATATATTTTATACCAAATACGCAAAAACGACCCACGTTGCTCAGCGCACGATAGTAGGTAGTACCTATCTACGTTAGTCTATGTTTATGGGACGCACGTCGCGTCGTTAGAGTTTGGCCAGCGAGTCGTGGCACATTTAAAAAATCTTCAGCTGGCAACATGAAATATATAGTCTTAATTGTCATCATAATCCTTCATTCCTACTCATATCAACAAACTAAATAACATAAAAATACTAAAGTATCAAATCGTTTTTTTAAACGACTTCCAAAAAGGAGGTTTGTATACCTACATAATTATGTTCGTCTGCATGTATGTTTTTTGTGTATGTTCACCGACTTCTCTGTCAATTGTGGGTCGATTTTAAAATTCTTCTTTTGTTTGTAAAGGTAGGCTCTCGAGGTGGTCTCATTGTCACCAAGTCAGAATCTGATGAGGGGATCTCATGGAAATCGAGGGAAATCCCCAATTTTATAGATACACCTCGCCTAGGTATAGCGATTTGGGTATTTTTTATAGTAACTTGTGCATTTGCTCTCGGAAAGCACCATTTGGTCAAGTGGAAGTGGAACTGATGATGAAGACCACAGATGGCCGCCGGAACTACTTAATAATAAGTATTTCACGGGTTGCGAGTTGATTAAGTACTTTAATATTGTTGCTAAGCAATTTATGCTCGTTACAATGCGTATGGCGAAGTGGAGCTGATGGTGACTTCACCATCAGCTCCAGTTCTCCTGGTTCTTATCAGGAGAACTCCTCAACAATTAACGACCCTGCATCAGGAAAAGCAATATTTTGTAAAAGTAACTTAGATAAATTACAAACTGACCCACTAAAAAGTGAAAAATAACTTTAATTTCGGAAGCCGGTGACAAAAAACTAAAATACAGATCCACAGACACCGACTTCCGAAATTAAAGTTATTTTTCACTTTGTAGTGTTTTTTGGAAGTCGGTTGTTTCTTTTTTGTAAAAAGTACTCTTTTTCAGACTATATTTGATGTTGCCAACTGAATATTTTTATAGCCGCCATTTCCTTGTGCCACGACTCGCTGGCCAAACTCTAAGGGGTCTCTCCGAAACGATCAATTGCCATCAATTTCTGTTGTATAATATTGTCAATCGATTCAATTGCATTTAGTTGAGGAGCTCGTGGCGAAGTAATAACAGCCGCATGGGTCGATCCATCAGGTTAAGCTACGCTTGCCGGGGTTGGTCCGTGGATGGGTGACCATCTTTACATACCGAGACTCCTCCGTGCCTCGGAAAGCACGTTAAGCCGTTGGTCCCGGCTGTCATTCGTGGATCTTTGACAGTCGTTACGGGTCGTCAGAAGCCCGAAAGTCTGACAACCAGTCTCACCAAGGGGTATCGTATTACCCAGTAACTGGGTTGTGGAGGTCAGATAGGCAGTCGCTCCATGTAAAATACTGGTATTCAGCTGCATCCGGTTAGACTGGAAGCCGACCCCAATATAGTTGGGAAAAGGCTAGGCAGATGATGATGATTCAATTGCATTTAGTAGACGATCAATTTGTATCAATCACGTAAAAAATGTCAAACTCCCTAGGGGACACCACAGTCCACAATATTCCATAGCACCTTTTAGTAGGTAATTCTCTAGCGTTCGCTGAACTAGACGACTATATTCGCCCACATATACCTATTCTATTATAATAACCATAGAAATATAAAAAAATCTATGATTATAACATAATTATCCTCAGTATAATCAGACATAAACTGCATGAAATAACAAAAGCTAATATTTCAACACAACTAACGACCCAACGCGACGAATTCACAAGTGAAACAACAAAAAAGTTAAAATATTCTTTATTCCATTATAAAATTTTCTCACGCCCGTAATAGTGTATTTTTAAATAATCATTACAAACATAATTACGTTATATTCAACACAGGTAGGTTACATGGCCTCGATCTTATTTTGTACATTACATTTTCAAATGGCGTGTCTCGGCGTCTTGTTAAAAAAACAGAGTAATTACAGCATTTTTATGTACCTAATTGACAAAATTACTCTTTAGCTACTCTGATTGCTATACTCATTAAGTCGATGCTCAGTGAACAATAGGATTGTTGGTGTTTACAAGTATATACTATACACGCTCAAGGTTTTAAGTAATTAACAAAAAAGTGGGAGTTAGATACCTATACTTACCCGTTCGTTATTTTTCCGACTGTATTATCAATCACAACAGCGTTCAAAGTATCGACACAAATGATTTAATTATACATTATTATTTATTAGATAAGTACCATGTTTGACCTTGACTTTTATACATATATCTTACTATTATCTAACTATTGTATGGTGCTCACCGAAAAAAAACGCTTTTCTCAGTCACGTTTTAATTAAATGGGTTTCAAACTTTCAAATGTCTACAGGCTCTACAGTGCCAACTTAAATAACGCAGTGCGCTTCAAGTGAGCATTATTTGGATTGACCTATATTGTGGCCGAGCATTGTTATATAACGACTGAGGTACCTAAATGGGTTAATGAAGCACAGTAACCTGCTTACTCAGGCCGCTTGTGTATGGTCTGAGAAACCGCCGCACTTTAGATATAGCGATCTTTCGCAGGACCAATATGTACCTAAATAAAAAAACCGGCCAAGTGCGTATCGGACCACGCACAATGAAGGGTTCCGCAGTTGGGACACATTGGGGAACATCATTATCATAACATCACGCCTTGTTTCCCCGCGAAGGGTTAAGCAGAGGTGTACCTATATAGTACACCCACATTTCGCCAGTTATGTTTATGTCCCATGTTTGTGTCCATGTCCATGATCATCATTATCATAATCAGCTTATAATGTTCCCACTGCTGGGACACAGTAGGCCTCCTCTCTTTGAGAGGGAGTGGGCTGTAATCTACCACTCTGGCCCAGTGCGGGTTGGTAGATGTCACAGGTCTTCGACCACCATTTTGAGAGCAGTGGTGATGAAATTATTTACACAAAGTAAAGCGCCTGCTTGGGTTCGAACCCACGACCTACAACTCGGTAATTCGGGGTCGTTACCAGTGCGCCACCACTGCTCTCAGTTGTCAGTAGTCTCAGTTGGGATGGATTTATCCCAAAAACAAACTTAACACTGTAGTTGAAATTCATGTTCACGTTACGGTCAATTATTCAACTGCAAATGTACCTAATCGCAAATTTTTTTTTTTTTCAATTATGATAAAACTACAAATTATTGACTTTCGGACTTTTTCTTTTACTTTGCTGTAAGCTTCTTGCCAAATATCCTGATTCTAGGTCAACGGGAAGTACCCTATAGGTTTTGATTTATTTGCGAGTATCAAAATATGTCGCATAAATGGCCGTATTTTTTATTGCGTTGACTTAGAAGCTTGATTTTTAGAGCTCCAAAAGGGACCGTAGACCTACGTATTTGATATTAATTTCAACTTGATACCTCCACGCGTTCCTGAGAAAAAGGATCTTGACAGACTGACAGACAGACAGACAGACGGACAACGAAGTGATACTATAAGGCTTCCGTTTTTTTTTCCTTTTGAGGTACGAAACCCTAAAAAAGAATGTGACAGATGCAGGTAAGGACTAAGGTGCTATCAAGGTGTTAAAACTGCCATGGCCATTACTCAACAATAGAGTTTAGAACGTGGGTTGATATCCCACTGTTTATTTGTACTCTACCCAGTGGCGGATTTACCAGCAGGCGGAGTAGGCAGGAGCCTAGGGCGACAGATTTTATAGCGGCGGCTTTGGGCCAATTTTTTTTTTCTTACAGAAATAAAAGCGAGAAGTTTTCGTTTTCTGACAAAAGTGAGTGAGTTGTCACCATTGACCCTGACGGAAAAGCTATTTTCTTGGAACGTGTACACTTTCAATGCCACCTTTCTTCTGAAAGGATTTTGATGAAACCAGATTCTGGATCATTAAAGTCTCGTCTTCGTTCCAGCGAAAACAGAATTTGGAAAACATTTATCCACACTTGGATAAGCAGTTCGCATGACTCTATGCACACCAGCGCCAAATTGTTCGAAGCGGGTGAAAAACTATCAACGATCTACGATATGCACAAAATCTGCGCAGATTTTTGCGGTGCGATGCGAATTCGCAGTTTTCTGTGGGAGCCCTAAATCAAGAAAAGCTAAACGCCTTAGCTCTTTTGTGCATAGAGTCTGAACTATTGAACATGATTTCATACGACGATATAATTGATGATTTTGCGGATATAAAATCACGCAAAAAGGTAATGTAAAACTTTCGTAACTTAATTGATTTCATCGTCATCATCAACAGGGGGCCAACCACCACCTCTTAAAGCAGTATTATTTTAATGTTACTTCAGTGTGAGAAAGAGATGGGGCTATACAGGACGTCTAGCTCCATCTCTTTCCCACACTCAAGTAAGATTACAATAATACTGCTGGTAGCTGGAGGTGGTGGTCTAGCTCCTGGATTGTTAACAGATAATTTAATAAGGATATTGTTCGTATTGTTTTTGAACTGTAAGTGCAATAAAAAATATTTAACAACGTTAACCGAATATATATTATCTACATTATTTTGTGTAAGCTGTGTTCATATTGTGTAAGTAAGCAGTTTTAAGGCATACTTTACCCCACCTTATAAGTAGTACATGATTGAGCTTTTCTTAGCTCAGAAATATACCCAAAAACTACTTTACTAAATCGTGGGTTGTGAAAATAATCTAGGAACTGACACGTCGATCCCCTAGTTCACAACACAATCACACTAATAACAGAACAGGAAAGAGCTGGTGTAATAAGGACGATAGTGCACAAATCATAAAGTTCCAATTTCATTAACAAAAAAAAATGTAATAAATAATTATGATTGTGAATTAGGGTATCGAATTGTAGAGGTCATTAGGAGCGGCAAAATTTGAATAGCCTACTGGCGGCAAACGTGTAAATCCGCCACTGACTACCAGTGAACGCACTACTTACTTCGCATATCCAAGTAACTAAGTAAGTACCTACAACTTACGTTTGCCTTCTAACTTTAGTAGTCTGACATAAATAAGATAAATAATGGCTCCAAAATTAAAACTGGAAAACACCTACAAAAATGTTGTTTTGATAATATCCCAAAAAGGCGAACAATAATTCAAGTGAACATCATTTTTATGTGGTGCTTGCTACTAACGATTATTTTGGCTCTCGTTCCAAGTCGCATTGACCCCGTTTGTTTTACAACATAAACGCATAGCAGACGTATGACTTTATGTATGCCCAACAGTCGAGAATATTTCTAATGTTATCTTTACAAACACTCGAGCTGTTAAATGCGTGAAGATTTATTGATCATTGAACTAAAATCATCGGCCAGTAGAAGCTGCCAGCACTAGTCACTACCTGGGTGGTAGATTTTTGAGGTTTTGTACCCGAACGGTGCCAAACAGAACCCTATTACTAAGCCTCCGTTGTCCGTCTGTCTGTCAGCGGGTATCTCATGAACCGTAATAGGTAGACAGTTGAATTTTTCACAGAATGTATATTTCTATTGCCGCTCTATCAACAAAGAATAAAAATAAAATAAAGTTAAAAATTAAAGGGTTCCCGTAATAAGAAATGTGTTTTTTTAAAACTGAAGTATTAAAAAAAATGTAGTTACAATATTGTACGGTGGTACGGAATAACGGAACCCCTCGTGTGCAAGTCCGACTCGCAATTGACCGGTTTTGATTGATTGATCCCGTTTTTGTAATGAACTAATGATACGTACATACGTGTGTGAATATAATCTGACTGAAAGGCATTATACATGACTATTAGCTCGACATACCTATAGATAAATTTTACTTTGTCTGGTTTTAGGGACCATCGCCCTTCAAAATCTCCCTAACAAATCAACCGTGTGGAGTGCAAATTACTAAACGGCGCGGCGCATGCAGGCTGTTTAGCGATGGCGACTCCGGCCCCTGTACCCTAGGCTGGCACGAGTGTGGAGGGTTCATGGCACGCGTGCTTTCGATTTATTGAACCTATTACACCTGCAACACATGCTTGTGTGGAAAACTGGCGACGGATACCCATGTTAATATTTTAAAAGAGAAAATGTCATTTTGGATTCATTCTAATGTTCTTTTAAAGGAACTTGGCTTTGGCGCATCACCTAATAAGAAACTTAGTTAAGCGTTAAGTAGGCGATCTCATAGGCATATTTAAAACTGCAATAAAGTCTAATCTTTGCATAAAGCGAGCACGTGAAAAAAGGCCTGTAACCGGCTACAGAACGTTTTCCTGGTTTCTTCGAAGTGTTTGTGAATAACTTAGCTCGCGTTTGAAGAACCATTTTACATAATAATATGAAACGCGGCACTGCGACGTCAGCGCCATTGTTTTATTGTAAAACGTGCTCAACTTTTGGAACTGAATTTTAATGTTTTTACTATAGAAAGACACGCTATGTAGGTACAATATTTATGTAAAGTAATGAAGTATGTAACTCGATTATACGGATTCACAAACTTATAGGTCCTACTTAAGCGGTTTCAAAGATAACTTACACAATTGTACAGAGCCGTAAGTTGAAAGACACAGAATGGCATTAAATCTACATTACCTAATTTCCCATATTCGCATTATTTGGTTGTATTCTATAAAACATAAACTATTCACAATCGTAAAGAAACTAAAAGTAGATTCATCTTCGGTACCTATATCATTTGGTAAGGCTAACTAAAATTACTGAGATTTTCACGAGCATTTCCATATGCAGATGGCCTGGTTTCCTCCGAAGTACATGTAGCACATGTTGGTGCATTCATAGGTGATTTCGAAGCCGTAGCTCTCGCCGACGACGACGTGGAAGGATGGGCCGAACTTCTTGTCCATGGACTCCTTCACACTGCGAGCGGCCAGCTCGTTGTTTTGTGAGAATTTTTCGCACGCTGTGACGGACAACTCAACGGCTTCGACGCGCATCTCCTCTGGCATGTCTGAATGCTGTGGACAAATGGGTTTGTTATATATTTTTTCGTATACTTGATTCTCAACTGCCTGGACTTTCTGACTATTTGCAACGAATATGTTGGTACCTAATCCTGACTCGGGCGAAAGCGGGGCATTGGACGCTTACTTCATTTCAGTTGCTCATTGCAATGCCTTCAATGTTTTACTGTATAAGCGTTTGCTTATCTAATAATAACGCTTTCCAGTTCCATTACCATAAAAAAAACATTCCTTTTAAAAAGCTCAAAAATATTTTTTCGTTTAAAATTTCACGCCTCATCAGTCTCCAAACGCAAATCCATTACTAAAGAAGTTGTCTACACTTTACATAACCGATTGTCCAAACACGCGTAGTACGGTGATAGTACGGGATTGGGTCCACCTGCCAAAACAAACAGATGAAACATCGCTATCGAACACTCCGAGAGCTGTCGGCGAACAAACAAATGTGTTTACTTAGCGCCAGCCGAGTAATTTATAGCGATAGGTATTTGGACGAGAGAAATTTCTTACCGAACGTTGACTTGCAAAATAAGTACCTACTGTAGAGTTGAGAGAAGGCGATGGCAAATAGACAAAGTTATGACATAGTGGAGAATTTCCCAGAAACTTATAATCGGGGGACGTCACGAAGATTTGAAGAAAGTTACTGAGATGGAATGGGCTGGATGCTTAGAGAGTCGAAACTTATAATATACTTACTACAGGACGATTTAGCTACGTCACTGACATGCAGCAACTTGGACTGGAGCTTTCAAAAGCCCTTTCTGCGTCAAATTAACCTTTCGCATGTCGTAATACCGACACAATTAGTAAACAATTGACTTTGTACCTATGGGGTCCAAACGACACGCTGGACTGGAGTTGATCAAACGAGACGAAGAAGTAGGTACCTTTTGGTAGGTAAGTACCTTTGGGTATTTTCTAGGTTTTTTATTCATCCATCAGTGAGAACATTGGACGGGTATATGTAACTCTATAGCCAAGGGTTCCGGTCGAGTGATGCGTTGCAGCGAGCCAAGTCGTACCACTCTCGGGCCTTGACTCCGCCGAAATTTAATATCCACATCGTTTGATCAACATCATGCTTATACCATTATTAGGTAGTAGGTAGGTAATTAGGTACAAAAAATATTCAATTTCCAAAGTCGTTACCCTTATGGGCGTATTTGACTGTTTCAGAAATATCCGTACATTTATGTTCGTCAAAATGTAGGGACAGCAGATTTTTTTTTCGCGATTTCAGGTTTCATCCCATAGTAAAAGTTGTTCATAATGATGAGTACAACACTATCGTGGCAGCTCTCTAAGCCAATAAAAAAGCAGCGTGTATAGTTCTCTCAATTATTTGTTGTTTCATAAGGATATCAAAACAGTTCAGAGCCTATGATCGTATTTTGGGCTAGCCCGTGTTTAGAATGCAGATATTGTACTCAAAAAAATCTAAGTAAATATTTTATTTCACATAAACCTACATGGGCACTTATGAAACGTCAGAAGCTAGGGGTCGTTTCGTATGGAGAAGAACCGGCAAGAATCTCCACGGTTACTCTTTAAAAAATCATTGGCTTTTACAATGTTTCCAAATACTACTACTACTTACTACTTTTACTAACATTGGTAGTTGGTAATCGAACCTGGTAACCTAGGGAATAAAAGGACATTCATTTATTGAGCCATTAGATAAAAATATAGTATACTAGCAGGGCCCCGCGGTTTCACCCGCATATGTTTCGATCCCGTGGTGATATCGGGATGAAAAGTATTCTATATGTTAATTCTGGTTATAGACTATCTGTGTGCCAAAATTCATCCAAATCCGTTCAGTAGTTTTTGTGTGAAAGAGTAACAAACATCCATCCATCCTCACAAACTTTCGCGTTTATAATATTAGTAGGACTAGTAGGATTTACTTCACCTATTCGTAGGTAGGTATGATCCCTGCAATCATTAGGTATGTTGTGTAGGCAGTCTAGGCAGCAATAGATAGCAACGAACAATAACATTACAAAGAAACGCTGATGTTTAAAGAATTCATATATTTTACCCTTATGAGAGGATAGGTGTGTATCACTTTCTCTGGCGCCAATGTTGTAGCCGCAGTATCCTCTGCCATTGTAAATTCGCAAATACACACAAACACTACACACAACACAAAATTGTCGAAATACGACACGTCTCTCCGTGGACCGTTCAATGCAACGTCTCCCCACTGTTTACCCGTTGCCTTGGAAACCGTCGGAGGCGGGAAGATTCTGATTGATTTTTCTCAGCGCAGTGCACTGTGGCACGGTTGTGCGTGGCCAGCCACTGTCCCTGGTTACTAAACTACTAATGGTAGTAAATAATGAGCATGTCCACCAAGGTTGCGCGTGGGAGCAACTGGCTACAGTTTAACATGGTTGGCGCTTATCTCCAACCTTTGATTATAATGACATCATTATACTGATAGGTAGATTGATCAACTTTAATGGAAGGTACCAAAACTGATTTGAAGTAATTATGTAGGTAAACATTATTTTAAGTACTTATTGTTGTTGTTTTTGTTTGTTTGCAGAAGCCCACACGGATGGCTTCAAGGCGATAATTCGCAAAAAAATCGGCTTCTTTGCTGCAGTGTCTGCGGGGTGCTAAAATGACATTTTGAAAGTCATTACTGCTGGAATTGACTGCCCCATTCAAAAACACTGGGTGAGGGTAGTGAATGGTTTTATATAGTAGTCTACCTAAAGATAAATACTAACAATACTAACATAATATACATAATTGTAAGCTAATATTATTGTTAATATATACTAACAAGATATGGATTTAAATTATCAGAAATAAATTATTCTATTCTATTCTATTGTAGTAAGTGAATCAAGTGAGCTTATAATATTATTTTTAAGAGGTGCTTTAGATATGCCATGGTATTATCGAGGAAACTTACATCTGACCAATTTGAAAACAAAATCCCGTGCACACGATGACCACTACCTATCTATTAGCAAGCGCTATTATAGCGGCCGAGCGCTGCAAGCAAGAATATTCCTTATGGTGTATAGATGTTCGTTTCTCCCATGGTACGTCTAGTAGCACCTTCTTTTTCTTTCACTTTTAGCCCTTGATATACAAACTAGCATTTTTTGTTTTAAAATAGGTGCTAAATGTTTTTAGGATTAGTTGATTGTGCGGATATTACAGGGCGACTTTATCGCTCAGCGGTAAAGCCCTTAAAATAAAGAAAAAAAAAAGTTGCAACTATGTTTTTAGATATTATAGATTAAACATAGACCATATACTTATACCGTGAACAGTTTTTTTTTTACTGGAGAAACCTTATTTGTGTAAGAACTCACCGTTTAAACTTGCAGTCATAAATACGTTTTCGTCTTAAACTTCAACTTGCGCGTATGGCTTACTACAGCAAATGTTCTATGTTCTATGTTACGGGACTTGGTTTCCGCACTTAGTCCTACATGTGGACCATTGTGCGTGGGCCATGGCGGCCGTCGGCGGTTATTCCAACCAGCCCACCTCCCTCCAGAACTTGATTATGTTTTCTGGTCTGTCTAGGATGTCTTTGAAAGATCTGGGTGACCCGAGGGTTTCTGTTCTGATCTGGGCGACGCCTGTGCATTCAATGAGCACATGCGCAACGGTTTCCTCAGCCTCCATGCATGCCCTGCACAGAGGACTGTCTGTTATGCCTATTGTGTGGAAGTGTTTGTTTAGCGAGCAGTGTCCCGTGATGGTCCCCGCCACCAGGCGCAGGCCGTCCCTGTCTAGGCGTAATAAGCGGCCGGTCAGCCTGCCATCTAATGATGGCATAGCTTCCCTGGACTGCCTGCAGCCCGGTGCCGAGGCCCACCATTTCTCCGCTTGTGTGTGGGTGAACTCTTGTAGCCACCTGCGTTTACTACAGCAAATTGCTAAGTTTTATCAATATGCTGCTCAAGTGGACAGTCTGTAATAAAAAGCATCTTCATCAGCACATTCAGCACTCAATAAATAATAATTGTTATTGTAATCTACCAAAATAAATTGCAACATGGTAGAAAATTAATTTACATCGTACCAATATTGGCTTTAAGTCAGCTGTCAACACGGAACAGAAAAAACAGGATTTTTCTGTTCCGTGGCTGTCAATGTCAACCAACCAACAATCAAATCAATGTCAAAATCAGCTGTTTGGTGTTTCGCGGAAGTAAAATATACTAAAACAAACTCAAATTATAGTGCTTTTTAAACCATTTCATTGCAATAGGAGAATACACATAGAAATTATGGCTTCCCGCTTTAGTGGTGCGTTACAGTTGACTGACCTCGACGATTTTATAACACCTTCGCAAGTGAGTAACATAACATAACCTATGTTATAAACAAATAAGTTGTTTTGTTATATTTGCTGTTCGCTTCTGCCCTTTTTTTAAATATTCGTGTGTAATTTTATACAATTTAATTTTTTATTTGATTTGAAGCAAAAGAATAAGTTATCTTTATTTGGTCTGAATTACAAAAATAACCAAAAAGTTTCAAAAAAGTCGTTCTTTGCATTGTTATCACGTACCTTCGAGCTCATTCTCCGTATTTTAAAAGTCTTCAATCAACAGGAATGTATAAAACCTGTTAAAATCGAGAAAACAAAGACAAAAACAGGTGCAAAGATAAAGATTGGTGAAGATGGATATTTTGATGTGTCAAGTGGGAGGGAGCAGAAACTACAGAAGGTGGAGATTACCCTGGCAGACTGCTTGGCCTGCAGTGGGTGCATCACCTCTGCGGAGAGTGTGCTGGTCACCAAGCAGAGTCAGGAGGAGCTGTTGAGGTTAGCCAACAGTCTTGTAATCTTACATAATTTATGAGTAAACTTATGTCAAGTATCTGAGCAAATATGTAATGACACAGCAATAATATTGTTACGTTTTTTTTACCTTAATTCAATGTTTTGTTAAATTATTATTCATATATCATTTATGACAAGAAAAAATGTTGAATAAAAACAAAATAAAAAATCATGGAAAAAATCACTGTGAAATATTACTGCTTTTTTATAATTATTTTGTTTGTATTTTTAATTCTAGAGTATTTTCTGAGAGGAAGTACACCGACAATAAGGGAGTAAGTAAAGATGTGAGCCTGATAGTGATATCTCTGTCACCACAGCCAACACTCTCCCTGGCAGCGCGGTACAAGCTGACACCAGAGGAGGCCACTCACAAGTTAGCAGGTGCCTTTATATTTTATGTCTAACACACAGCAATATAATACAACTAAAATCACTAGTTTTCATACCACACTGTTTATTTCAAATAATAATAAAATGACTTGTCAATATGAATCGGCAAAATAAAATAAAATTCAACATTATGTTATGATATCAATAAGATAACAACTTTCTAAACAAAGCTAGAGTTTCTATTTTAAGTATGGTTTCTGCATAGGAATAGTGGATTGTCTGACAGCATTAAATAATGCACTTTATGTGTAGATGCATAAAGTCCAAAGTTCTACACTACTTTTTTATGTAAGAAGAAGTACAAACTGATAAAATAGTTTATTATTCAATGAAACAATCCTCACGTCTGTGCTCCACTCAGTAGGTACAGTGTTTAAGAACTGCTTGTATTTATGGGCACACTTCATCTGTTCAACAGACTGTTTTGCTCATTTTATGAAACTTTTAATAAGTGCATGTGAAAGGTACACAACATTTTGCATGATGTAGTACTTACAATATAACTTGCCATAACTTGTCCAGGGTACTTCAAGAGCTTAGGTGCCGACCTGGTGCTGGACATGACGATAGCGGAAGACTTCTCACTCCTGGAGGCACAGCAGGAGTTCCTGCAACGCTATCAGAACCAGCAGACCGACCCCAGCTCTAAAAACATGCCCATGCTTGCTAGCTCTTGTCCAGGTGAATAGGCATAGACACCTGAAGATAGGTTTTAACCAGAGATTGGATAATCGGATGCATATTTACCTAAAGTTAATTTTTGGCTAAGACGTTTAAATCCCGAGATTCCTGAAAATCCTTGAATGCACAACTAATCTGATATATGGTATGGAAACGACTTCTTCAATATGTGGTACTTATTATGTATTTAAAAAATACTGGGACAACTATTCGTATGTTTGTTTACTTGAAATTCATTTTTAACATTACTTATTCTGATATTTGCTATGCCAGTTTGCCACTTTACAACATTAGCTAGCATTCGATTCTATAGTCAAAAAGTATCAATTCCGTAATCGCGAGATTTTTGCGATCGATATCAAAGTGCATTCCATATTAGCCAACACCTGAACGTAAGTAAATATACATTCGATTCTATAATCAGAACTTTAAATTTGCCGATCCCGGAATCCTGGGATTTTTTCGATACAAAAGTGCATTCCATAATAGCCAACGCCTACCTCAACTTTAGGTAAATACAGGGCAATTTTTTAATCACTAGCCAAATTTTCACAGGGTGATCTACCCATGAATATGAACAACTTACATTATAGGACCAACTCTGAAATCGCGAGAAAAAAATCGGCTGTTTCATACATTTTGGCCGAGTAGGTATTGAACTTTTGTATGAAACAGCAGATTTTTTTTTCGTGATTTTAGGGTTGGCCCCACAGTGAAAGTTGTTAATATTCATGGGTAGAACACCCTGTGAAAATTTGGCCGGTTATTGAAAACTAACCCTGTATACATCCGAATATCCTATCACTGGTTATAGCTTAGCACATTGATCTATTTATAAAAGTGAAAGCGAAGAACGTACGTAGATCTAAGTGTCATAAAGTGCAAAGACGCACGTGATACCACCAACGCAGACATAAAACTGCGTCTTCTCGCGCTATCCTAATTTACCAAAACGTTATCCAATACACTACTTTTCAGGATTGCATGTAATAGTTAACAGTTCAGTTCTTGCGTACGGTGATTGTTTAAAAGTAATCTAAAGTACTAGAGTATTTAACGTTTGTTGCTAACTGTACCTCATACTCGCATACAGGTTGGGTATGCTACGCAGAAAAGACGCACGGCAACTTCATCCTGCCATATATATCGAGTTCCAAGTCGCCGCAGCAAGTGATGGGCTCCCTAGTCAAGCAGTACCTGTCCAAGTGCAGAGAGCTGACCCCGGGGGAGATATACCATGTCACTTTCATGCCGTGCTATGACAAGAAGCTTGAGGCGTCCCGGGAAGACTTCTTCAGTGAGATGCTCAGCTGTCACGACGTGGATTGCGTTATTACTGCAAGTATGTATACTTTATTTATTTATTTCTGAACCTTTATAATCGCAATGCGTGACTATGACAGTCCCATCATAATAAACACACACACTCTTTGCAGAATTATATGGAATGTGCCTAAATGAAATCTGTTCATCCTCAAGATCCCATGATTGTACTTAAATTCCCGGACAAGCCACCGCCACTTATTCAATTATCAACTTTAGCTTTATTTAATCTAAGTTTATTTTTGAGTGACAATTTGTAATAGGAAAATCCTAAATAAATTTTGATTGCAATGGAATTTGAGCTTCGTATGACATTGAGTTAGTGGTTCCAAAACTTATGTCTGTCTTTCTAATCATATAACTTCTGAAACCCTTCTAGTCGAACTAGAACAGATGCTAGACGTGAGCAACAAGTCCCTGAGTGACGTCACGGGGGCGGAGCTCGATTGGCCGTGGGGCGCCCTGGGCGAAGCCCCGCCGGCGCTCCGCAGACACATCGGAACTGGGTCGGGAGGATACGCAGACCATGTGTTCTTGTATGCCGCGGAGCAGCTGTTTGGGGAGAGTAATGCGCAGCTCGTCTATAGGAATTTAAGGTTGGTAGTCCAGTTTTCTATTTAAAGTAGTATATGGTTGGCCAAAGATTGAGCTAAATGGCGGGCAATAGGGATGATGCCTGGGTAAAAAAAAAGAAATTTTATTTAGTTCGTCAGTAAGATAATAAAAAAATATTAGACACGTATTTTTTGCTTTATCATATTAATACAAAATGACTTAGATAAAACGCATTAAAGTTGGGGAGTGGGGGCTCGCTACGTCACAACTCGGTATAAAATCTAGCAAGGCATGGCGTCATGCCACATTTTAACTCAATGTATCGACGTAATCTTTTGATTACGTAACAAAAAATACGTGTCCAATATTTTTTTAATAAAATCAGCCAGCCTGATGGACAAGAAAAATATTTTTTGTCATCATCCCTATTGAGAGGCCTACGTCTGGCAGTGGCCCGTTTGTTATATACTGATGATGGTGATGATGCGTCACGTTTTTATATTTTTGTAGTACAGCCGACCTCGTTATTCTTTTACCACATTTGACAAACACTCCAAGTAAACTGAAACTTCATTCAGGTTGAATGTCCGACTGTCACAATGGTCTATATCGTCTCCGCTGTCGATTGACCTCCTAGAGGTCGGTCACAAACAAAAATAGACCTTGACCTTTTATGACATTCAAGTGAGATTCAACCTTAGGACGGCAAAGCAATTACAAGGTTAAAACTACATTCTTACAAATAAATAAATTTTGATTCTGAAGGTCGAGTATACTTATGTATGGTTATACAACATGGACCGGAATTAACGCACGACCTCTTAAAGGGTCATTGTACATGAGTACATTAATGATGACATTGTGAATAACTTATACCATGGGACCATACCTGAAATCGCGAAAAAAAAATCTGATGTACCCTACATTTATGTTCGCATAACTCGTCAAAATGTATGGAACCGCAGATTTTTTTTTCGCGATATCAGGTTTGGTCCCATACCTCCTTCTGCGAAGCAGTAATGCTTGCGAAGGAGGAGGCGGAACGCGTGAGGGAGAGGCAAGCTTTGGCCCTAACGCCCTTAGTCGCCGCAGGAGACGCCCTGGGCGTCGGGAGTCGAAAGCCGATTCCCGGCCACCGTAGGTGCGAGCTTGCGCACGGCGAGCAATGGGTAGCTCGCCGTCCCGTAAGGACCAGACCCGGGTCGACGGCGCGTTGTGTTCCACACGCGCCCTCCTGCTCCGCCCAGAGCGCGAGAAGCCATTTGCTGAGTTCCCAGAAAAAAAAAGGTTTGGTCCCATAGTAAAAGTGGTTCATAATGATGAGTACAATGATCCCTTAAGAGGTTGTGCGTTCATTTCAGGTCATGTTGTATATGTAAAGTTCTGCCAAAGTCTCATTTCGAAGAATGACATGTTTTACCATGTTCCACTTTGCAACTTCCGCTTGTGGTTCTCGGTGTAGTAGCGTACCAGTCATACATCTTCAGGTAATTAATGTAATGCTATCTAGTAGTATATGTTTATTAAGTTCAGTGAGAAAGTTACAGAGATCATGTATAACAGACAAACACGATAAATATGTTATAGAGCACGATACATTTCAATTATACCAATTTAAATTAGTCCTAAAATCAATAGCTTTCTTAAATGAAACAGGAAACAATGTCCATTGAGTGTTGCAACAGTATCGTACGACATCCAGCGTCACAGTTCACAGTGTGACCCCACACACAAGTGTGCCATTGTGTGGTGTGCCACTAATTTAATTAGTCAATGGCCAGCCTCGCATTGTTTGCAACTGACGCAAACACTGCACTCGTTTACGTTCGTTCGAGTTTAGTGCACAACTTTGTAACGCGACCTCAAATTGAAGACCTTTGCTCCTGACCGGACGTGATCTTAAACCGGGCAAAGATTTACGTAACAAACTTTATTTCTCGAAGAGCTAGGCATCACTAGATCTTTTTACCATAGAGGGGTAGGCAGATCGCAAAGATTTAATATTTTACGCACATAGTTCATAAATTGTGGTGTCAGTTTTATCCATAGCAAAAATCCAAACAAAAAAAGACCCCAGTCGTTTGGGACCACTATTCTTATCGGAAGAAATGTAGACGAGCAAGTTATTTGAGTCATGTTCATTAGGGCACACGCTAGGACATAATAAGGTCAAAGGGTCGCCGTTATTTAAATCGATATTAAATATTTCCTGCTTGCTCCTTTAGGGCCATACTGACACGAAGATATATGATTGTTATGTCCTCAGGAACCCAGACTTCCGCGAGGTGACGCTAGAGAAGGACGGCAAGGAGGTGCTGCGGTTCGCGGTGGCCAACGGCTTCCGCAACATTCAGAACTTGGTGCAGAAGCTCAAGCGCGGCAAGTCGCCTTACCACTACGTAGAGGTCATGGCGTGCCCCTCCGGTACGCTCTTTTATACTTTACATTCAGGAAGAGTACATATTTAAAAAATACACCGATTTAATTAAAATTAACCTTGTGCAAGAAAAAAACAATAGTCGCCTTTTTCACTCATAGGAAATTCCAGACATTGTTTTTCGTCGATGTATCCAAAATAATGTAGGTAATTAACATTATTAATCTAGTCAAATTCGTGATAATATGAAAGAAACACAATTGAACTGTGAACCCCCTGTAAATACACATATTAAAAATATGTGTATAAATCCATTTTAAGTAAGTTTTTGAGAGATTTCATTGATGTCTGTCGTCTAATTGATGGGCAGGTGAATTAGAATAGCCAGGCCAAAAAAACAAGCCATTTAAACCAATATATCTTCAACATTCTAGGATGCCTAAACGGAGGCGCGCAAGTCCGGCCGGTCTCCGGCGAGAGTGGCCGCGAGCTAGTCGCTCAACTAGAGAACATGTACTCTCAGCTGCCTCTAGCTGTCCCCTCAGACAGCAAGCTAGTTCGCAAGCTGTACGCCGAGTGGCTTGATGGCAAGGAATCGGACAAGGCGCGAGCTATGCTGCACACAACCTACCATGCCGTCGAGAAGTCAGACATTGCATTAAACATTAAGTGGTGAACGGTTGTGAAACAGTATAACGGGTGTAAAAAGACGCTTAACGATGCTGAGAGTCACTTGTACTCCCCGCCTTGTGATCATTGTTTGTACTGGACCATACCAGGGAACTTTCTGGTTATGGAGACAGAAGGTCAAAGTTCCAACTTTTTTGACGTTTTTTTACGGAAACCAGTTTTTTATTTTATAACTTAAGTTTACATTTACCACGATCCCTGCACCCTTACATGCCCTCATAAGCACAATGTGTTGCGTGCGTTACATTACGCGCTACAGTAAACAGCGATTTTTTCACACTAAAAATAAAAGTACGACGAGGCAAAAGGAGTATGTAAGGATCGTAGCAGGTGGCGTTCTGTAGTTTCTGCCTACCCCCATGGGAAGAAGGCGTGAGTTTATGTATGTATGTATATAAAAATAAAAGTCAGCCCAGCAATTATTTTTGTACATGTTTGATACGTAGGTGACGGCTTCGTGATGGGTCTTTTTACAACCTGTGGGTAGTGACATTCACGAGTGCGCGTCATGTGACTCTTATGTCATTGTAATAAGGTATTAATTGGAATGATTGATGCGCGTTCGTGAAATGTAACATTGTACCCGGCGTTTTGGGACATCGAGATTTAAATAAAGTCCTACACCTTAATTGCGTCACACAGTATAAATCACATCTGAATGATTCTGAAGCAAATTGCTAATCCATTGCTTCAGATGTTCAAAAAATTTTTCTGCTCAACAACGTAATAAAGCAATAATTTGTTGTTGAACTGTCAAAATGAAACCGATTCCTGCTGTCAGTGTGTTACGCAATTGCCCCGTTGCTTTGTACAGACGCCAGCAGGTCAAGCTACCCGAAACTGTCAAATTTTCCCAAACAATCTTGAACCTAATGCTATAGCAATAAAGTTGAAAATCTATTAAAGAAATTTGACAGATTGTAGTAGCTTGATGTGCTGCCGTCCATACATCGTTGTTGTCGGTGGTAATGTTTAACCCGTCCAATGTTGGCAATCTGTCGGCTAATTAGCAGTGGCACTGTGATCACGTTTGACAGCTTCCTACCGCCATATTGGTTTCGGTACGCGTCGTGCAGAGAAATTGGGCTACACAGCCTACCTGTGTGGAGTCTCTCTCTAAAGCTCGATGTATCAAATTAAGTCCCGGGTACCTACTTTACGTTGGTGTATGTTTAGGGAGAGTCTTTCCATGTTCCGGCTGCCGGACACCCTGTGACCTAACTGAAAGCGACTGTCGCGCGAACACGCGATTTTTTTTATTTTTTTATTTATTTATTTATTCAGTAGTACACATACATTTTATACATTTAAGTTGGTGCCAACATTAACTCATTAGAGTTTTACCGTGCACCAAAATCATCGACTATATAATTTAAACAACTTCAGAAGGTACACGATCGTTTACCTGAATAATGGCGTACAGTCACGAGCACTAATATGTATACACTTAGGGAAATGCAAAATTGTTTTTTCGTGGAATAACGATATCAACTTAGAGATGCCTACCTGTTTCATAATTCTATATGTTCCAAAACACATGTTCGTAACAACATAAAATTACAATCAATACATTTGAAGAAAATCAGTTTTAAAAGTAGTTGGGTGTATACAAATTAGTGCTCGTGACTGTACATACGCGACGAGGTTGATCGCGCGAGTATATCATATTTATATAAACGAGCGCGACAGTCGCTTTCGGTTAGGTCATGGCTATAATAGTCGGCGAATCTACCTACAGGTAAGCCAGGCAACTTGGGAGCGTATGTGTGATAGCTTTCATTCTTACCGACCCATACACTTCGTTTCCGGTTACCCCGGAACTTGTAAAAAGACGCTGCTTCTTGTGTGTTACAAGTTAGCAAAATATTTATACTGAACTTCCTGAGTTTTGTAATCACACCATTCATAAAAGAATGGTATTATTCTGAACACATTCATCAATCGATGTAATGTGTTCTTTTCACAGCATTTCTTTTAGTTTATGTTTAAAAACATATAATCTGTTCTCTGCAGCTCGTCATAATCTGTTTTGCATGTAGGTTTTAATACTTTTCCGTTCGAAATATCCCGAGCCTCAATGAAAGTTCAGTAAATATTTTAAGAAAAAATAATCGAGGTGTTGAATATACTACTACTTAAGATAATTGTTTTGTTTCGTCTCTAGTTGTAAGCTATGTTGTGAAATTGTATATTTGCTTATAGAATGACATATAAGTAGTTGTAAATATCACGATCTAATTGTAAGAACAATACACTTGTTTGAAAACGTCTTGTTTGTGTCCACTACCTATTTGCATATATGTACGTACAATTTATTCACTAGGCATAAATATTTAATGCTTCCCTTTTATAAGTGACTGTCGGTAAATGGTTGACCCTCCGTGTCGCAACTAAATGCTGCTTCATTTTTTTGTAGTGGGTTTCTACTCCCATTCATGTTTAGGACCTCCCACACTGATGCCAATGATTTACTCCGTCACGCCTTCGTGACGTCACTGACGATTTGGTATGAACTCTGTGGTGGAGTACGCGTCAAACTTTATGGCGGCTCTGAAGTGCGCTACTCACTGCGCAGTACCGCACCCCTCACCCCCGCTGACGCTTAAATTTGTTACTGCGTGCGCAGCGACTCACCTCATGTTCCGAACCGCCATAAAGTTTGAATCGGGCTGTATCATACATGTAAAAAAAAACTGCAGCAAATTATTCAATTCACTTAGGGGGCCGCTCAAATTATATAACGAAAATACTTATCTCCATTAGTTATTATAAATATTTTATTTCAAAACATTTTCTACTCGTATTCGGGGAAGACCTGGATGAGGCTTGCACAGACCAGGAAAGCATGGCTCAACAGGCAGGAGGCCTATACTCAGCAGTGGGTGGAACAAGGCTGCCGGTGATGATGCTGATGATGATGAAAACATATTCTTATGACACATTCTTTACACTATCACTTTAGTAGAGGAATGATATGCTTTTACAACATGTGATCAATAATTGAAACGAACCAAATTTTCGAAACTATAAGCATACAAAATTAAATTAGTGTGGAAAAGTTTTTTACGAAAATTTTAGTTCCAGAAACAACAGTATTTATTTCGTAAAAGATATTCATCCAACATTCCTAGCGCTCACTGTAGGTAATTTCAACACACATGCAATTTTGACACGCTTCATAACTTGATTACTAAATATTTAGTTAGCCTACCTGACCGTGCCTAACTCATCCTAGTTGCGAAGTTCTGTAGCTGATCACAATCAGTCACGTGAATGACGTCACGCCGCGTTATCGTGCCGCCTCTGTCTCGTGACGTGTGGACCGGCTTGTAAGTGAATGAATAACGATCGCAGCTATCGATCGTATTCCGTGCAGTGTCGAGTGCGGACGCGGCGGCGACCAATCTTGTGTTGTACAAATAATGTCTAGTGTTTACATAACAAGTGGTGGACTGCGCGACTGAACGCTCCTCGACACGCGGCACTAGCGCGCGATGGAAGGCTCGAGCGTCACCGTGACCAAGATATACTGTGTTCTGTTCTTCACCATCATCAAGGCCGTGATCAGCACGGGGCTGGGCAAGTGCCCCGTCTACCCGCCGCTGCCCAACTTCGACATACAGCGGGTGAGTAGAGCTCCACATTCAACATTATCATGTGTGCCGTACATTACAGTGCAATTTTGTATCGTAACGGTTACATTCGTAAGCGTAGGTATTTGTGGACTTAAAGTTATAGGTAAATTGTATTCAATAGAGTTCACTACATAATGCAAATTAGTTTACTCCACAGGTGTTCACACATACACGCATAATATTAGTAGAATCTGTTAATCCCTGAGAAGTAGGTAGGCTGATATTAAACGGAGAGTCACTTCTCATACCCGCGGTAGTATGTTACTGACCAGCAATCACACCATCCGCCGTTTCCCAAATGTTGGTGTTGGCTCCCAGTCTTAACGGATGCAGCTGACTGCTGAATTTATTTTGTATCATTAATCGATTGCCTTTCTGACCTCCACAACCATTACACACGATACCCCTGGGTCCAACAGTAGGTATATTGTAAAATATTCTTTGCTCAAAATTAAATGTAGATTGTTCTTGAAGGTCTATGATTCTGCTTGCCCCCTAACTCGTGTAGATAGGTATGATGTTTCAAGTACTAGTGCTAACCTCTCCCACTAAAATAAGGTCGTATCTCAGTATATCTGTGCTAAAATGTTAATTGCGCTTTTCATGTTTTCCGAATCGGAAAATTTCGGAACCGACAAAACTGTCCTCTCGTTAGTTACCTCTCTGCTAACACCTTTTCCAATGTTTTCAGACACACATTTATCAGCAAGGCTTTGTCAACGTCAGGATGGACGGTCACCACTCATAAAACACTTCGAAACAGTTCTTAGAAATTGCTACCTAATTGCTACTATTTGCTACCTATCGTTAAATAATTGCTACTTACACTCTAAAAGACTATCAAGTAGCGCCTGCTCAATCACTACGTATGTTGACAGTACGCGTTATTTGCTATTTTAGTTTTGCAGTCTCGTCGAGGCACAATTAAACTTTTTATCCTTTAACATTAAAGGGATCCAGATTGATAGATAGGTAATTAAGTAGGTAGCAATAGATCAAAGAACATTTCTTTGATTCCCTGTAGTTTGTATAAACCACGTAGGTAACCAGTCATCTGACGTCAGGTTGGCCGGTCACCTCAAAAAGTGGTTTATTTTTTTAAATACATAGGTAGCAATTATTTAACGATAGGTAGCAAATAGTAGCAATTCTTAAGAACTATTTCGAAGTGTTTTATGAGTGGTGACCGTCCATCCTAAAGTTGACAAGGCCTTTATTTAAAAGGGCCTTCTAAATTGGTCCTAATTAGTAAAATGGTTTAAATTGGTATTTCTGAAAGGACTAATTTAGACCCTATGGTAGCTAGTAGGATATTTATCTGAGCTATAGTCTTAAATTGGTCCTTTTTGAAGAGCCGTCTACGCTTTAGATTTCAACATATCCGGACTGTTCCCGATATGTTCAAATGTAACGCGTAGACGCTCCGTCTACATATAAGCAGTCACCTTGCAACTGCTTAGGTCCGAATGTCAAGCGGTCAACGCGCAGCTATGCATACGTTTAACATAATGCATACCACTCGCCAGGTAGGTACGTACTAGGTAAATCGGAAGGAAGTTACTAGAATTCAGAACGTTACAGCAAATATCTATTACCTATGAGCCAAGAGTACAAGAGCACTAGCAGTAAAAAAGTTGATTGGTACCATAACAGATGGGTAAGGTCAAGTTAGTACGGTCGTTGACCCCAAAAAAATGTCCTGAAATTAATTTTTCTTTTGTTTTATCATACCGATTCCTATCGCGTCTGCGGAGTTTCGCTAACTAATTTAATTTGACCCTGTAGAATGTTTTGATAGAACAAAATGCTAATGCTTATATATGAATGAATTCTGAAAAACAACAGGCGACTATGTAATGAATTAGAATTGTTTGTACCTACCTGAAGCAAGGGAAACTTATTGGAAATTAATGAATTTATTTAAGTAATTAATTACCTACTAATTAGCGATAACCTTTTCTCCGCTGTCGCAATTTCCCTGGAAACGATACTAATCACGTTAAAATTTCTCGCTATATTACGATAGGTAGGTATTTTCCTCATAAATGTGTTCAGGAAATGGGCCTGCCTGAATGGTATAAAATATTCAATTAAATAGTTGGTCGACGAACTTTAATTATTTAAAATTTAACCAGCAACGATTACTTGTTTTGACTCACAAAAAGACTTCCTGATTTTTTACGTTACTTCGACTAAAACCTAATTAAACATCTATACAAATAAACAACATTGAAGTATCTGTTTGTGATGTCAAAATAACAACTTTTTACTAAATGCTTATGAAAGTATTATACAGGGTGACTTGTAATTTGACGTATTCCTTTCAGAACGTGATAGTGTGACCCATTTGCAACAATTAAGCACCCCATAAAGCCTAGACGAACATTCATGGGATTCGAGAAAACTCAATTATTATGTATTTTTGAAAACTTCCCAGAATTCGTCACTAAATATAAATTCTTTCTAAACTCTCAAGTTGAATGGCCTTCACTGGTATTCCATTGGGTACCGAATACTTTAACAAACCTTTCGATGTAACCAAATTTTCTAAAACAGTTAAAAGTTAAAGGAAAAAATTTAACAATTTTCAAAAATCATCTACGTTTATGAACTTTGACACCAGTTATCTCAAAACTTTACTATATAAACTTTACTTTATATTACCGTTCAAATTACGGAGAAAACATATTTTTCATTTAATCAATCACAGACTAAGTAGTAATCAGCTATCGAACGAGGTACAAATCTTGAAAAAATATTTAGAGGTGGTGTCGATAATGCTGACAAAGGTAGAATTTGCAAATTATTGAAATATTGAAAAATTTAGCTATTTTCAAATTAATTAACTGAGGGGCAATTCCCGTAATTTTAAGAACGTTCACAGTCTGATCTCAGTCTCCATAATTATGTCAAAAATACCCACAATTTCCGTACATTTTTGACAAGTTTTTGACATTTGATTGTCGCTGAGTATGAGATTGCGACCAGATTTTGAACGTTTTTAGTTACGAGACTTGGGCTTCTGGTTTATGTCATCTCACCACGCTTCAATCCTTCCTGCGTTAGGTAGCCACGTCGTTGCGTCCAGGTTGCAAGTTGAGACGCCACTTTTGAGTGGTTAGTATTACTCGCAGTCGACGCGCTAATCACTGATCTGATCACTTGTCGCTTAGCTTGCGTGTCTTTAAACTAGGTACTGTGCACGTAACTTCAAACTAGATAAAAAAATGTTAGGGTTTTTATAAACGAAATAACTTTTTGTTAAATCGTGCACTGGCAGTACCAGATGAGTTAAGATGCATTAAGTAACCAACAGCAACCACGTTCATAATCTCTTAAAGGACTTGTGCAGCAGATCATTTTATGTCATGCTGTGCTAGCTGTAGCTAGGGAAAGGTCCAGCTGTGAATTGCGATAGACTGAGTTAATTGATTGGTGGGTTTCAACCCTATTATCTATTCCGTGGTGAACCACGGAATAAGGTACCTTATTTATCTATTCCGTGGGTTGAACCGTTACTACTGGATATTATTGTAAAAAGTTGTCATCATGTTTTTGTCTGTCTGTCTGTTTGTTCCGGATAATCTCCGAAACGGCTGGACTGATTTTGACGGGTCTTTTACTGGCAGATAGCTTATGTAATAAGGAGTAACTAGGGTACTTTTATTTTAGAAAAAGAATTAGGGTTTCGCGCATAACAAAAAAATCCATGAAATTGTGAACAAATAGCGCGGGCGGGCGATGAAACGTAGCGGGTCGGTAAAATTTGGCTGTTATTTTAGTAAGTAAGTATAAATGTATCTTACGACTTCCACACGAACGAAGTCGCGGGGCACAGCTAGTTTGTAATAAAAATGTCCTGTAAAATTTTATTGTAATGGAATTTGATCATTATCTCAGATTCTGAACAAACCAAATATAATTTATAACAATCGGCCATTGCAATGTGCAGAAAACAATAAAATTCGGTAATCGCATGGAGCTGAGATGAGAATGCTAAGAGGAAAGTGTGGTGTTACGCGAATTGATAGAATAAGAAATGAGTACACAGAGCCTAGAGGAAGTCTGAAAGTGGCACCGGTGACTGAAAAGTTGTGTGGAAATGGTGTGGGCATAATACGTGATGCGGAGGAAAGTTTTGAGTATGAATGTGGGTGGCTATAAGACCAAAATGACTACCGAGATGACTAATATTAGAGACGTATGAAATCAAAAACTCGACTGCGTAAAAAGTGAACTTTTAAAAAGATTTAAAGAAGACTACTTACCTATTTTGCCTCGAAACAATATCATGCAGGCGGAGACAATAGCTCTTTTTAAATCCGCCCACAAGACGACCCACTGACCCTTTTTAGTTAGGATTATTTTTCTCTCACTGTATTAACTGACGCTCTAGGTTAACGGTCCTAAATACGATACCCACTAATAATCGGGGGGGAGCCTCTTTTAATCATTTCTTATTTCAAATTATTTAAACATATACCTAACTTGTATATATTTTGTAATCACCTGTTATAACTCTTTATTTTGATACCCCACTCGATATGTTTGGGAAAAAAAATATTTTTGAAAACATACAATTTGGCGCCAAAAATCCGCCATATTGATTTTTTATAATTTTAATACTCGCGCAGTAAAGACAAATCTAACGACATAATATCATTCATCAAAATCGGTTCAGCCGTTTAGTAGCTACGAGGAAACACAGGTACGGACATACATCATACATACAGGGCAAACACGTAACTTTTTTGGTTTAGCTGCAGTCGGGTAAAAAGACATGTTGCGCCGACTCAAACAAATTATGTTAAGGGCAAGAGATTGACAATTATGCCACTCGGTAATCATGCATAGTTTACAGTCTGAAAGAAAGTATGAATTGGATACAATGTGATATCTATGCGACATGAGTTAGTAAACTAAAATGTTTACTGGAAATACGATTGTTGTAATATCCATAGCAAAGAGTTAGTCGACAGGCAGGCGATGATTGAATGTTTTATGTTAGATAGGTAGGTAATTGTGGTTCTTCATAATTTCCGCTTACACTGCCTTGAAAAACTTGTCGACACTGCACTGCGCTACGGGGCGCAGGTTCGCTTCCCGCAGTGTGCTTTGCAGACAGTTAAGGTTTCGGGTCTGTGCTATGTCGAAACAGAATCAATTTTATTATACCCGGGACAACTCGGCCCGAGTCAACTTGACCCGAATAATAAAACCAGATGTTTCACTCCCAATTATTTAATAATTTCACATTAACATACATAACATCACTCACGCCTTGTTTCCCCGACGCGTTACGCAGAGGTTTACCTACCTATCATAGTACACCCACATTTCGCCAGTTAAGTCCCATGTAATAAGGCTGAACCTATTACCATCAACCGGACACAAATCCAGACTCCGGACTGCTACTGAGAAATTCCAGACAGAAAAACCCAATAACACTGGCCGACCTTTTTTTTTTTTTTTTTTGTGGATGGGAAATCATCAAATGACTTCTCCCGCTCTGGGCGGAGCGGGAGGGCGTGTCAGACTTTTACTGACTAAAACCCACCCGTGTTCCTTCTGTTGCCTGTGCCGGGGCCACGGTAACTCTTTCGAACATCCCGCAACCCTAGCTGGCATCGGCCCTAGCGGACCCCGTCAATAGTGCTGACATCTCTTTGAGGCGCGCGTGGAACACGACGCGCCGTCGACTCGGGCTTGGTCCTTACCGGACGGCGAGCTACCCATTGCTCGCCATCCGCAAGCCCGCGCCTACGGTGGCCGGGAATCGGCTGCCAATTCCCGACGCCCAGGGCGTCTCCTGCGGCGACTAGGGGCGTGAGGGCGCAAAGCTTGCCTCTCCCTCACGCGTCCCGCCTCCTCCTTCACGAGCATTACTGCTTCGCAGAAGGAGGTAATGGCTTCCCATGCACTCTCGCTCCGTACCATGGCCTGGACCAGGGCCGGACGCGAGAGATCGCCGCCGCCGATCGCTTCCGCGAGGACACGGCGGTGCTCCGCCCAAGCCGGGCAGACCTCCACCGTATGCTCCACCGTGTCTTCCGGGCGATCCACACAGTGGTGACACCCGGGCGTTTCCTCCCGCCTTATCCGGAACAGGTACCTCCCGAAGCACCCGTGTCCGGTGAGGACCTGCGTCAGGCGGAAGGTGAGGACGCTGTGGCGCCTCTCTAGCCACTCCTCAAAGAGGGGACTTATCGCCGCAATTGTGGCGTGCCCAGCGCTGGGTTGCGACAATCGCACTCTCCATGCCGCCATGAGATCCTGCCGGAGCTCTGTCCGCCGTGCCGCGATTTCTCGCGGCAACGGAGTTACTCCCCGGCATCCTGCCTCCTCGCGCCACTCCCTCGCGCACATGTGGGAGTGGCGCGAGGACTTTTGCCTTCAGATCCCATGGCGGTAATCCGGCAAGGAGGTTCGCCGCCTCCCCGGATACCGTGCGGTATCCCCGGGCTAACCGGATGGCCATGACCCTCTGGGACGCGTTCAACCGACGGACCGGTCGCCGCCTCACGGAACGCGCCCACACCGGAGCTCCGTAAAGGGCCATGGACCGCACGACCCCCGCGTAGAGCCTCCGGCAGGAGGCGTTTGGACCCCCCAGATTGGGCAGGAGCCGCCCCAAGGCAGCCCCGGCCCGCTCCAGTCTGGGAGCCAAACATCGGAAATGCTCCACGAAATTCCACCGGCTGTCGAGGACGAGTCCCAGGTACTTCATCGTCGACTCGACACCGATGGGAACCCCTCCTACCGTTATTTGGGAACCCGATGGTGGCGCGTTCCGAGGACCATGAAAACACATGGCCTCGGACTTGTGCAAGGCCACCTCGAGTCCCAATTGCCGGATCCTCTCTACGATAGTCGCAACCCCGCGTGCCGCTAATTCGGCCGCCGCCTGGTGCGACCTCCCCTGCGCCAGGACCAGCGTGTCGTCAGCGTAGCAAACTACGCTGACACCACCAGGGAGGTCAGCGCACACTGGCCGACCTGGGAATCGAACCCAGGACCTCATGCTCAGCAGTAGCGCTTGCGACCACTAGGCCAACGAGGCAGTCAACAATTAACAATAACAATTTATGTTGAATTTTAAATTTTATAAATGACTAGCTGTGCCCCGCGACTTCGTTCGTGTGGAAGTCGTAAGATTCACAATAGGTACTAAAATAACAGGCACATTTTAGTAAAGCTCCCTCGTCCCGACCGTTCTTCGTTTTCGTTTAGCGTTCTTACTGACTTTTTTCTTTTAGCTCGGCTCCTAAGGGTTGTAGCGTGATGTTAAATAGCCTATAACCATCCTCGAGAATTGGGCTACCAAAATGCAACAAGAATTTTTCAAATATGTAATTCTGTTCACAATTTCATGGGTTTTCATTTTTTGCGCGGAACACTAATTCTTTTTCTAAAATAAGAGTAGCCTAAGTTAATCCTTATAACATCAGCTGTCTGTCAGTGAGAGTCCCGTCAAAATCAGTCCAGCCATTTCGGAGATTATCCGGAACAAACAGACAGACATTAAGAACAATGCCCATTTCCAAAACATTTAAAAACCTGATACTTAATTAAAGTGTATGTATGATAATAAGGTACAGTAGAAAGATTACCTACCTGTAAGTTTAGAGAATAACGTCAAATAGTCATTTTTACGATTTAAACGCTACGAAGTCCAAAAAATATTAATGTTACTTTTTAGGTTAGGATTTGCCGTTACCAAATAGGTAATAAAGAAATGAATATCTGGTATTATTATTCGGGCCGAGTTGACTCGCGCTGAGCTGTCCCCTTTTTTTTTTGTTTCGGGGTGGAAAATACTCATGGATGTCCTCCGCCCTGGGGTGGGTGGAGGGGTCTGTCAGACTCTTACTGACTAAAAACCACCCCGGTGTTCCATCTCACACCTATGCCGTGGGTCGCGGGAACTTACGATCCTTCCGCAACCCCCGGCTGGTGCAGGCCCGCCACGGCAGGCCTCTCCTCGTGTCGAGGGGGGGAGTGAGGCGTTTGACTCCCCCCGCGACGTCTAAGAGGGGCGCGCGTGGAACACTACGCGCCGCCACCTCGGGTCCGATGTATGGGGACGGACGTCGGGCTGAGTTGTCCCTGACCCAAGCTTGCAGCTCAATCCCAAGCAAGCTTGGTATTGAGCTGCTCGCTCTGCTAAACCTTGTGATAAAACCGTAAAACTTGACAATTTAATTAGTATACTTGAAAATCATCATTATATATGTAGGTACTATTTCATATGCATATTGACATTGTTGAATATTATATACAAAACGACATGAATATTTACTTGAAAAGTATTATATTACTTTAATTATTGTGAATGTGAACACTATGTGGGTCACATATTTGTTTTTTCTTTCTCAGTTACTTTTAATGATGGTCTGGCGTTTTGAGGAATTTATGCGGCCTACCCAAATGTCCTCTCTTTAGTTCGTCGAGTCGTTGAGCTCCTTAAGTCCTGAGTTGAGCTACACGATTACTGAGAACTGCTTGCACTGACTGGACGGGTCCACTCAAATTCGTGTGGTTCTTTCCTCAAAAGACTATTTCAGACACGGATCTACATGGTCCTCACATGATTTGACCAAGATTATATCTGGACTTTAAAGGAGACTGACCCCTGAGTTTGTTTCGCCATTTCTTCTCAGAGGTAGTCAGATAGGAAATGTCGACTCCATCTAGCTTTAATTTTTTTTATATGACGTGTAAAAGTGATTACGATATCCTATTTACATAATAAACAATTTCATTTCATTTCCAAAATAGGATAAGTATTTTAAATAGTAGGTACCTACTTTCTGAGTTTATCTTGGACAAACAACATGTCCCGGAATTATCGCACAACCTCTTTAGGGGTCATTGTACTCATTAATATGAACAACTTTTACTATGGGATCAACCCTGAAGTCGCGAAAAAAAAATCTGCGGTTCCCTACATTTTGAAGGGATAGGTAAATACAAACATAAATGTAGGGAACAACTGATTTTTTTTTCGCGAAGCAAGGTCTCAGCACAAGTAAAGGAAAAGTCTGAAAATCGTTAATTTGTAGTTTTGTCACATATGCAAATATTTTGTTGCGATTACAAAAAGTATATACACCTACCTAATTGCTCAAAAATATTTTCTTTTGGAGATTTGCAGTTGGAGAATTGATCGTGTCGTATATCGATGTGTGGGAGAACACTTTTTCAACTACAAAGTTAAATTTGTTCTTAGGATAATTCATCTCAACTACCTACGGATCCTTCATTGTGCGTGTCGAACCACGTGCGTGTCGTGGAGAGCAAATCAGTGTAGGCCCAAAGTTAATCTGATTAATTTTAATCGTTAATTTGATTATTTGATTAACTATTAACTACTCATTTATTTATTTAATTGTTGTCCCGATTTTTCTACCGATTTTAAGTTGGCAAACCTTTTCATGTATGCTTAAGGCGAGGTAGACCCTGCGAAGTAGGTATTTAACGCTACCAACCTACCCACGGAGCGAGCCATGCGCTTACCTCGCCAGCGTGAACTTGCATGAACCCAAAATGTGTCACAGTATAGGTAAGCGTGTCGTGTAGGCAGTAGGTCAACTCATTGGAACGAAGTTCTTTGACGCGGCTTGGCAGAAATCGTCACTAACGAAAAAGCGCGTTCATACTTTCTTCTTTGAAATTCACACTTTCACTCTCTCTCTCTCTCTCTCTCTCTATCAAGAGAGAAAATTTTCAAATTTTCCTTCATGGGTGTCGTTTTCAAGGTTTTCGAGGGTGCTGAAACCGATAGTAAAGTCAAAATGAAAATCCAAGATGGCGGCCGAGAAAATTTTAAAATTTTCCTTCATGGGTGTCGTTTTCAAGGTTTTCGAGGGTGCTAAAGCTGATAGTAAAGTCAAAATGAAAATCCAAGATAGCGGCCGTTCATGGCGGCATGGAGAGTGCGATTGTCGCAACCCAGAGCTGGGCACGCCACAATTGCGGCGATAAGTCCCCTCTTTGAGGAGTGGCTGGAGAGGCGCCACGGCGTCCTCACCTTCCGCCTGACGCAGGTCCTCACCGGACACGGGTGCTTCGGGAGGTACCTGTTCCGGATAAGGCGGGAGGAAACGCCCGGGTGTCACCACTGTGTGGATCGCCCGGAGGACACGGTGGAGCATACGGTGGAGGTCTGCCCGGCTTGGGCGGAGCACCGCCGTGTCCTCGCGGAAGCGATCGGCGGCGGCGATCTCTCGCGTCCGGCCCTGGTCCAGGCCATGGTACGGAGCGAGAGTGCATGGGAAGCCATTACCTCCTTCTGCGAAGCAGTAATGCTCGTGAAGGAGGAGGCGGGACGCGTGAGGGAGAGGCAAGCTTTGCACCCTCACGCCCCTAGTCGCCGCAGGAGACGCCCTGGGCGTCGGGAATTGGCAGCTGATTCCCGGCCACCGTAGGCGCGGGCTTGCGGACGGCAAGCAATGGGTAGCTCGCCGTCCGGTAAGGACCAAGCCCGAGTCGACGGCGCGTCGTGTTCCACGCGCGCCTCAAAGAGATGTCAGCACTATTGACGGGGTCCGCTAGGGCCGATGCCAGCTAGGGTTGCGGGATGTTCGAAAGAGTTACCGTGGCCCCGGCACAGGCAACAGAAGGAACACGGGTGGGTTTTATTCAGTAAAAGTCTGACACGCCCTCCCGCTCCGCCCAGAGCGGGAGAAGTCATTTGATGATTTCCCATCCACAAAAAAAAAAAAAAAAAAAAAGATAGCGGCCGTGAACATTTTAATATTTTTCATCATGGGTGTCGTTTTCGTGGTTATCGAGGGTGCTGAAACCGATAGTAAAGTCAAAATGAAAATCCAAGATGGCGGCTGCGAAAATTTTCAAATTTTCTTTCATGGGTGTCGTTTTCAAGGTTTTCGAGGGTGCTGAAACCGATAGTAAAGTCAAAATGAAAATCCAAGATGGCGGCTGCGAAAATTTTCAAGTTTTTCATCATGGGTGTCGTTTTCAAGGTTTTCGAGGGTGCTGAAACCGATAGTAAAGTCAAAATGAAAATTCAAGATGGCGGCTGTAAAAATTTTCAAGTTTTTCATCATGGGTGTCGTTTTCAAGGTTTTCGAGGGTGCTGAAACCGATAGTAAAGTCAAAATGAAAATCCAAGATGGCGGCTGCGAAAATTTTCAAATTTTCTTTCATGGGTGTCGTTTTCAAGGTTTTCGAGGGTGCTGAAACCGATAGTAAAGTCAAAATGAAAATCCAAGATGGCGGCTGCGAAAATTTTCAAGTTTTTCATCATGGGTATCGTTTTCATGGTTTTCGAGGGTGCTGAAACAGATAGTAAAGTCAAAATGAAAATTCAAGATGGCGGCTGTGAAAGTTTTCAAGTTTTTCATCATGGGTGTCGTTTTGAAGGTTTTCGAGGGTGCTGAAACCGATAGTAAAGTCAAAATGAAAATCCAAGTTAGCGGCTGTGAAAATTTTCAAGTTTTTCATCATGGGTGTCGTTTTCATGGTTTTAGAGGGTGCTGAAGCCAATAATAAAGTCAAAATGAAAATCCAAGATGGCGGCTGTGATAATTTTCAAATTTTTCTTCATGGGTGACGTTTTCATGGTTTTCGGAGGTGCTGAAGCTGATAGTAAAGTCAAAATGAAAATCCATGATGGAGGCCGTGAAAATTTTCAAGTTTTTCTTCATGGGTGTCGTTTTCATGGTTTTCGCGGGTGCTAAAGCCGATAGTAAAGTCAAAATGAAAATCCAAGATGGCGGCCGTGAAAATTTTCAAGTTTTTCTGCATGGTTGTCGTTTTCATGGTTTTCGCGGGTCCTGAAACTGATAATAAAGTCAAAATGAAAATCCAAGATGGTGGCTGTAAAACTTTTGTTTTTATTTAAAATTATGTAAGAGTCATCACGTAACAAGGATCCCGGGAGGATTCCGGGATCTCACATATGATTTAATACAAAAACAAAATTTTTATTTTACATTTTGACCTCACTGTCGACTTTAGTATCCTCGAAAACTAGAAAAACTACACCCATGACGAAAAATTTGAAAATTTTCGCAGCCGCCATCTGGATTTTCATTTTGACTTTACTATCGGCTTTAGCACCCGCGAAAACCATGAAAACGACACTCATGATGAAAAAATTGGGAATTTTCACAGCCGCCATCTTGAATTTTCATTTTGACTACTATCGGCTTTAGTACCCGCGAAAACCATGAAAACGACACCCATGATGAAAAATTTGAAAATTTTCACGGCCGCCATCTTGGATTTTCATTTTGACTTTCCTATCGGCTTTAGCACCCGCGAAAACCATGAAAACGACACCCATGATGATAAACTTGAAAATTTTCACAGCCACCATCTTGGAATTTCATTTTGACTTTGCTATCGGTTTCAGCACCCTCGGAAACCTTGAAAACGACACCCATTAAGGAAAATTTGAAAATTTTCACGGCCGCCATCTTGGATTTTCATTTTGACTTTACTATCAACTATAGCACCCGCGAAAACCATGAAAACGACACCCATGATGAAAAACTTGAAAAACTTCACAGCCGCCATCTTGGATTTTCATTTAGACTTTACTATCGGCTTTAGCACCCTCGAAAACCTTGAAAACGACACCCATGAAGGAAAATTTGAAAATTTTCACGGCCGCCATCTTGGATTTTCATTTTGACTTTGCTATCGGTTTCAGCACCCTCGGAAACCTTGAAAACGACACCCATTAAGGAAAATTTGAAAATTTTCACGGCCGCCATCTTGGATTTTCATTTTGACTTTACTATCAACTATAGCACCCGCGAAAACCATGAAAACGACACCCATGATGAAAAACTTGAAAAACTTCACAGCCGCCATCTTGGATTTTCATTTTGACTTTACTATCGGCTTTAGCACCCTCGAAAACCTTGAAAACGACACCCATGAAGGAAAATTTGAAAATTTTCACGGCCGCCATCTTGGATTTTCATTTTGACTTAACTATCGGTTTCAGCACCCTCGAAAACCTTGAAAACGACACCCATGAAGGAAAATTTGAAATTTTTCTCTCTTGATAGAGAGAGAGAGAGAGAGAGAGTGGAAGTGTGAATTTCAAAGAAGAAAGTACGAACGCGCATTTTCGTTAGTGACGATTTCTGCCAAGCCGCGTCAAAGAACTTCGTTCCAATGAGTTGACCTACTGCCTACACGACACGCTTACCTATACTGTGACACATTTTGGGTTCATGCAAGTTCACGCTGGCGAGGTAAGCGCACGGCTCGCTCCGTGGGTAGGTTGGTAGCGTTAAATACCTACTTCGCAGGGTCTACCTCGCCTTAAGAACAATACACCAATGCCGTCCTCTGGCTCGGTAGAAAGAATGTTTTCTTTTGCAACTATGCTAAATAAACCTAGGTCACACAAATTATCTGACGACTTATTTGAAAAAAAAAGTAGTCATGAAATGTAACTTGAACATCAAGAAATCAGAAATGTAAAGATCGGAGATTAGTTGATTGAAAATATTCTTCAAAATTAGAATTCAGTGTATTTGAAAGTTATAAATTATTTTTTTGTTCTTTGAATAATAATTAATAAAAATATTTTAATAAATGTGTCATTATTTTCCATCATTTCTTTTATATAGAATTAATAACATTGATGGATGTATTAGTTTACAATCAAGTTAATCAATGTTATATAGTTAATCAATTAATGATTAATGATTAACGTCAATAATCATGATTAAGATTATTTTTTTAATCATGATTATTCTAATCATGATTAATTTAATCTGATTAAAATTAATCAAATTAATTAATTGATTAAAAAATTAATTGATTAATGCCAACACTGGAGCAAATAGCTAAATGGGGCCAACTTTTCGAATGGTTTAGAATAGCTATGCTGGCTTTATGGCCTCGCCTCGAGTTTGACGTGGATGTTATTAAGGTTTCAAATAGGAGGTAAGTAGGGCAAAACTTGGTTAATTGGTGATATGCAGCTATTCGGTGATAGATAATATGTGTTATATTACCAAGTTACTACTGACTTGATAAATGTATATTTTTCAATCATTATAGTATTTGCCACATTTTTAGATATAAGTTAGCAAAGCTTCTTTTGTCTACTATATTGCAGTAAATTTAAAAAATAATCTGATCAATGAATCGAATTTTACAAGTAAAAAACAAAACTATCACCGATTACCCAAGTTTTGCCCTACTCTCGAGAAAACTTACATCTGACCAATTTGAAAACAAAACCCCCTGCACACGATGACCACATCTGTTAGCAAGCGTTACTATAGCGGCCGAACACTGCAAGCAAGAATAGTCCTTATGGTGTATAGATGTTCATTTCTCCCATGATAGGTACCTATTAGTAAAAAAAAAAGTTATGCGTGGTCAAACATAAAAAAAAGAAAAAATATATACACTTTAACTTGAGAGCCTCCTCCTTTTTTTATTGGGTAAAAAACTAGAACCAAACATGCTCTTCCTGTAATCGTGTCATCCGCCATGTTCCAGATGACCGGCACTTGGTACGAGGTGGAGCGATCGTTCTACCTGGTGGAGATCACAGCAAGCTGTACTGAGCTCAACGTAGTGCTCAACGAGCGGGGCTACCTGCTCATCACTATCAATACAATTAACAAATGGTAAGTCACGTTTGTAAACTTATTACCCACAGGATAATTTTTTTACCACTACCCAAATTTTCACAGGCTGTTCTACCCATGAATATAAACAACTTTCACTGTGGGACCTACTCTGAAATCACGAAAAAAAAAATCTGCTGTTTCATAAATTTTGGTCGAGTAGGTATTGAACTTTTGTATGAAACAGTTGATTTATTTTTCGTGATTCAACAATTGGTCCCATAGTGGAAGTTGTTCATATTTATGGGTAGAACACCCTGTGAAAATTTGGGTAGTGAAAAAAAAAATTTGCCCAGTATGCAATCTACGTACCCGGCCCGGTGCCCGGTGGCATATCCATCGGCAAAAATGACGAACTTGCATACTTACAACTTTCATCTCCTATTTAGTGAGGATTTTTGAAAATTCATCCCCTAAAGGGGTTTAGAGGATGAATTTTCAAAAATCCAATAAGAAACTTGTGTAAAATTGCATACTTCTAGCCGTTTAGGTTGTACGTTGTCTGTCAGTGAATGAATTTAAGATATGTAATAAGTAAATAAGTATGGATCTAAACAAATAATAGTATGAAAGTTTATAGAAGTACTCTATATAACAAAATAACAAAAATAAAAATATGTAGTTCAAAAAAAAAAACTAAAAAACACGCTTTTATCACGCACTAAAATTTTTAAAATTATTAAATTGACTTGTAGTTAAAATATAAGTAAGTACCTATGCAGCTTGTCACTTCTTCTTCTTTTATATCCAGTGATTAATTCAAAAAGCGTGGACCGCTTTCTTTAAATTAATTAAAAGTACGCACAACTAAAAAACGAATCATATGAGCCCAAGCTCAAGGGGATTACTAGTAGCCACTGAAGAATTCCACTATCCACCTCCTGACTCCATCATCACACTCGTTACCAAGTCCAATCTATTGGACTCGTCAAAACGAATCATATGAACCCAAACTAGAAGGTTTTACTAGTAGCCACTGAAGAGTTCCACTTCCACCTCCTGGCTCCATCATTAGATAGATAGAATACTTTTTATTATGCACACAATAAAAATTACAGATATAAATGTAGAAATTTTACACATAGGGTGACACAATGGGCGGTTTTATCGCTAAAAGCGATCTTTTACAGACAACCTTTGGATGGATTAAAGGGAGAAGGAGAGACAATACTGTAGGTAGTCAGTGGTGCACCAGTTACATATACAATCAATACATACATACCATACGTACCTATATATATACAACAGGGGCGAAGCCTTCATACAACCCGATTCCTATCGGCTTCCCTTCGCAGCAACCACTCTTCTTAACGTCTACTATTGCCAAATAATATGGTACACCTGTTGTTTCTGTAACTGTGTATCACAAAATACATTACACAATTATATTTAATACCAGTTTAATAGGTACATCAAAAAATTAAAAACCTACAGTTTTTTGTCTGAATTTATGAGAACTGAACAATTTTTTCTTCGGCTTCCCTCTGATGATGATTGTATCTGCGCCACTGATATACAATAATAAACATGAAACAGGGCAGGGTAATGATGAGTTTTAAGGAGAGAGGAAGTGTTTTTTTACCAGAATTTTAAAAGTGGACAAAGATTGAGCACGCCTGATCGACACGGACAAGGTATTCCATAACCGCACTGCTTGAACTGTAAAAGACTTGTCACAAAAACTGGTGGAATGCATCGGCATCTCCTGTCTCAAGTTTCCGATGACCTCAGATACCTATTATGTGTCATGAAGGAACTTGAAACGTTCTTTAAGAGGGGGTTTTAGGATTGAACAGAATACTGTAGAACTGAATTAAGATACTTATGAGAATTCCGGTGAAAAGACGTATGGGAAACCACTTGAGCTTTGCACGAAATTCAGAAATGTGACCATATTCAGACCCACGCCACGTTACCAAGCCCAATCTATTGGACTCGTCAAAACGAATCATATGAGCCCAAACTCGAGGGATTTATTAGTAGCCACTGAAGAGTTCCACTTCCACCTCCTGGCTCCATCATCAGACCTTCCTTACCAAGCCCAATCTATTGGACTCGTCAAAACGAATCATATGAGCCCAAACTCGAGGGATTTATTAGTAGCCACTGAAGAGTTCCACTTCCACCTCCTGGCTCCATCATCAGACCTTCCTTACCAAGCCCAATCTATTGGACTCGTCAAAACGAATCATATGAGCCCAAACTCGAGGGGTTTACTAGTAGCCACTGAAGAGTTCCACTTCCACCTCCTGGCTCCATCATCAGACCCTCGTTACCAAGCCCAATCTATTGGACTCGTCAAAACGAATCATATGAGCCCAAACTCGAGGGGTTTACTAGTAGCCACTGAAGAGTTCCACTTCCACCTCCTGGCTCAATCATCAGACCCCCGTTACCCAGCCCAATCTATTGGACTCGTCAATACGAATCATATGAATCCAAACTCTAGGGGTTTACTAGTAGCCGCTGAAGGGTTTCAATATCCACCTCCTGGCTCCATCATCAGACCCTCATTACCAAGCCCAATCTATTATATTATATAGTATTGTCATCCGAACTACAATTATGTATATATACAAAGTTTCATTTCGATACTACAATTATATGTAGGTTAAAAATGAATTCCAAGATTTTTTTACATTATTTGTTAATTAGTTACAAGTGACGCTAATAAAAGCGTGTTAAAAAACCGGCCAAGTGCGTGTCGGCCCACGCACAATGAAGGGTTCCATAGTTGGGATGAGTTTATCCTAAGAACAAACTTAACATTGTAGTTGAAAAACATGTTCTCTCATATATTCCAACTGCAAATGTAAGTTGGTCGACTATTACTCGTAAACCTGTAAAGCCTACTTAGCTGTGATAGTTTTCCTTTTAACTTTGTTGTATAATACTACCGTGTTTTTTTTTGACCTATCCAAAACTATTTTGCTTTTCACATGACTCTAACAAAAATTTGCACTTTAAAACTTGATATTTCAGAAATCGATCGCTTAATCGAAAAATTGTTTGCAAACCTGCAATATTTTTGAAAGACCTTTCCAACAACAACAACCCATACCATGGGGTAGACGAGAAAAAAAAACATCCCCACTTTACGTGTACAGGATACCTCCCCTAAAATATTAGTTTTTTTCATGATTTTATTTCACCACTTTGTCGGCGTGATTATTAAGTATGTAGGTATATCCATGCCAAATTATACCTTTCTAGTACTAAGAGTCTCTGAGCTAAGCTGCGGACTGACGGACGGACGGACATGTCGAAACTATAAGGGTTCCTTGTTGACTACGGAACCCTAATAACATTTTTTTTTTTAATTTTGTCTGTTTGCTAATTTCCGAAAAAGCTGGACCGATTTTGACGGGAGTTCTACTGGCAGATATCTGATGTTATAAGGAGTAACTTAGGCTACTTTTATTTAAGAAAAATAATTAGGGTACCACGCAAAAAAATTAAAACCCATGAAATTGTGAACAAAATCCGATTTAAATAGGGAAGTTGATTTCCGATATCCACGCGAACGAAGTCGCGGGCACAGCTAATCTACATATATATCTATACAAATAAATAAAATTGAAGGGTCTGTTTGTAATGTCAAAATAACAGTTTTTTACTCAATGAATATAAAAGCATATTAAAACCAAACTTTGTAAAAAAGGGTACTGTCAAACTGATTAGGTATTTAGAAGACGAAAAAGCTTGGGTTTGAGCTGCTCGCTCTGCTAAGCCTTGTAATAAAACTGTGAAACTTGAAATTTTAATTATTATGCAAAATCATCATTATATACCATTTTAAATATAATATATTAATATATAATATTATTATTATTACAAAATGGCATGAGTATTTACTTTGAAAAGTATTCATCACATAGGCCTCTCCAATTGCACGCCATTCAGATCGATTCTCGGTAACTCTCATCCAGCTGCTACCAGCCACCCTGCGAAGGTCGTCGCTCCACCTAGCCTGAGGGCGTCCTACATTACGTTTGCCGATTTGCAGTCTCCACTCAAGAACACGTCTACCCCAACGATCATCGGTTCTACGGCTAATATGGCCGGCCCATTGCCACTTCAGCTTGCTTATTCTGTGAGCTATGTCGACAACTTTGGTTCTTTGCCGGATCACCCCCTGAAAAGTATTATATTATTTTAATTACTGTGAAAGTGAGCTCTATGTGGGTACTTTTTTTAAATTTTGTTTTCATCTTTCTCAGTTAATTTTAATGATGATCTGGCATTTTGAGTCCTTTATGCGACCTACCCAAATGTCCTTTCTTTGATATTGTTCGTCGAATCGTTGAGCTCCTTAAGTTCTGACTTGAGCTACACGATTACAGACTAATGCTTGCACTGACTTGACAGCTCCACTCAAATCTGTGTGAGTTTTTTTTTTCAAAACTCCATTTCTGATGCAAATCTACATGGTCCTCACATGATCTGACCAATATTTATGTATGGACTTTAAAAAGAGACTGACCCCTGAGTTTGTTTCGCCATTTCTTCTCAGAGATAGTCAGATTAATTTTTTTCCTTAATATCATGTGTAAAGTGATTCCGATATCTATTACTTACATTTAATTTCAATACTTAAAACATAAAATAAAAAAGTAGGTACGTGTTTCAGGGTTTTTCAAAAAGCTTCCTTCTATTAACTCAAAAATGGGTATAAATAATGTTTAAGTCATAAAATGGAAACGTACCAAACATTTTTTTAGGACAAACCCGGGCGAGGTGAAAAGGGAGGGCAGGGCACAGTTTATTTGAAAATTCCTTTGATCTATATAAAATTTGGCCCGATTTGTCTAAATAAATCGTGAACATTAATTTTCGAAAACTACCTTTCAAAGGCGGTGGGGGGTGTTAACATTTTTAGACGAAAGTACAAAATCCACGCGGACGAAGTCGCGGGCAAAGTGCTAGTATCCTACTAATAATAAAAATGCGAAAGTTTGTGAGGATGGATGGATGGATGTTTGTTACTTTTTCACGCAAAAACTACTGAACGAATTTTTATGTTTATAACTTGGATTAACTTGGAGGATCGAGACTTATGCGGGTGAAACCGCGGGGCACTGCTAGTATAATATATACAAGAGTAGAAAGAAGCACAGCAGATAAGTATAATAAAGTGGGTAGAAGACAGTAAGATACGATGGTTGATTGTTGTGCAAATAATCACATGGCTAAGCAGAGGGTGACACCAGGGAGCCAACCACCACCTCTTAAAGCAGTAGGTATAATTTTAATGTTACTTCAGTGTGAGAAAGAAATAGAGCTATACAGGACGTCTAGCTTCATCTCTTTCCCACACTCAAGTAAGATAAAAATAATACTGCGTTAAGAGGTGGTGGCCTAGCTCCTGAGCACACACATCTGAATTTTTTATTTTATAAATGGGTAGGCTCAATTTATAAACTCAAAAATAATTGTCTGTTGATCCGAGATGACGGCAAATTGGCAAATAGAGATAGTATAACGTAGAATTGAAGTCAAAAACATTGTTCGCTCCTCAGGACCAACGGCCCATCAGCGACGTTCGGCATCGGCATCCCGAGCCACAACGCGTCCTCGATCTTCCGCTACAAGCTCAACAACCGCGTGCCATACATCATCGGCCGCCTGCTGCCGGGCGCCGGCGTCTACCACGTGCTGTTCACGGACTACGAGCAGTTCGCCATCGTGTGGTCATGTACCAGCGTCAGTATCGCACACTCAGGTATCTTGTCTATTTTAATAATAAGAATACCAGCCTGTTACTGTCCCACTGCAGGGCATAAGGCTCTTCTCATACAGAGAAGGCACGAGCATTGATCATCACGCTTGCTCAAAACGAGTTGGCGATTTCACACCATTAAGTAGATACAATTCCAGGTTTCCTCGCGATGTTTTCCTTCACCGATGTCAGTGATGTCCAAGATATACTTAGAAAGTACATATGAATTGAAAAGTTACAATGGCATTTGCCCAGATTTGAACCCACAACCTCGCTATTGGTAGAATGAAATATTAAGATCCGTCATTATATGATATACCTAACTATGATGCATTATCAGATCGACTGGTACCTATGCCAGTCCATCTGCTAATGCATCACGTACCTACCTACTATTTTGTTCTTTCTTTCATTAACTAGAACACAAAGGCATTAATCACTAGTAGGTAGTAGGTATTGTACGAGTACTACTTACACAAAACGAGTGTACCTACCTATAACACTTACCGTGAACGTGATGCATGACTAGGCACACACGTGTTAATCGAACTTTAGAATTTGAGTAAAGCTTAAAGTAGCGCTAAACAAAAAGGCAGGTACTAATATTTCTAATAGGTATGTACAGTCACGAGCATAAATATATTACTATGAACAGCTCGACAGTAATATCTGATTTCATGATTCATCCATTAATATCTGTCGTCAAGATAACGGCTAATAAATGTGATCATTTGTGGACGGCATATACAAGTGGCAGCACAATAATATGTGACATCGAATGAATACTAAAATTATCCGACGAGCCAAAATATAAGATGCTGCACATAGGCATCAAAAATTGTGTCACCTCTTAGAATGCAATAATATTGGACATGTCTTGCGTTATAAATATCTGCCTGCTCAGTTATATACAGAAGAATGTGATACCTCCTTTGTTGTGCTCAAAAATATCTGACATCACTTTGGCAGCATAATAGACCTGACAGTATAATGTTTCGAGATTTCTTCTATAGTCGCAACCAGTTCTCTTTGATTATATTTTTCAGTGCCGCTCATATTGCAAAAAAAATTGACATCCCATTGGTAGCATAAAATATCTGACGGTAATGTTTGAAGGTAGAAATGGCAATAATATATTTTTTTTTTTGTTTTTGGCAACTAAGCCGATGTCGATTATTCTGTCAGTAAACAATTATGAAAATAATACTCACCTACTTTAAGATGGGTAATTGATACTAGCCGAATAATCGACATCGGCTCAGTTCATCACAAAGTTACATCTTTTTGAAGCCAATGCAGTAGGTATCCTATATTTTGGCTCGTCAGATAGTTTTGGTGTTCCTTCGATGTCACATCTTGTACTTCCACAAATGATCACATGTTATTGCCGAGCTGTCCATAGTAATATATTTATGCTCGTGACTGTACCTACTGTGGTAAGTAGGTACTCTACAAATATGTTCAAACTAAAAATACGAAGAAAACTTCCTAAAAAAATCTGGGGTCTGCTCCCTAAGTCCGTCAATGAAGATACGGGCCCGTCCGAAAGTAAAATCAGTCAAAACAAGGGTATTTAAATTTTCGGATGGGCAAAAGGACATCGGGCGTACAACTGTAAAATCGTGTTGTCATTCATTCTTAGTTCGGAAACCGAACTAATCTTATGTCCGTAAGTGATACGGAGTAGGAAACGCCCGTAACTTCGGCCGAAACTACGGACTAGACCCCCAGCTCTAAGGTTCGCGTTCACTGGCTCGATCCATAGCTAAGTCATTTAGGCATTAAGCTTTTTTTGGCATTTTAAGTATTTGTTTGTGTTTCTCATGTTTAAGTTTTTATGCAATTAGGTACTAAAATTCTGTGGGTCGTGGTTGCCCGAATAAAGATGTAATGATTAGCTTAGGTACCTATTGTCTATAGCTAACGTGACGTCATTATCCTCAGATCACATCTGGGTGCTCGGTCGGCGGCGAGAGATCGAGGCACCGGTGCGCGCGCAGATCTACGCCATCATGGAGGAGCTTCACCTGGATCCCGACAGACTCATCATCTCCAAGAACAACAACTGTACCAACATCGCTGATAATAAAGTTTAGATTTATATCTGTGTTTTATTGGGACAACTAGCAAAAAACGTACCTATTCTATATAATAATTATACTTATAGGGCCGGCGCGCCGGCGCGCCGGCGCACGGTTTTCACTGCCAAACACATATCTACATGGCGTTCCTTAAAATAAAGTCGAAAATAAATAACCTAACTAACCAGAGAAGCGCGCCTGTTTGTTCGCTTTGATTTATTTTCTATTTTATTTCTGCTATAGCAAGGTCGACATTTGTTTAGCAGAAGCAGCCGCGCTGCGTTGCGCCTGATATGCCCATAGATGGACGGATCATTTCTCATAAACCATTTCGGTCTACTTCTGAAAAACAATATGTCTGTAATTCGCGAAGGGCTAGACAAAGTTGTTTCAAAAGATTTTTGGGAATTGTATCTAAGACTCTACGCTCTGCAGTCACGCTCATGACCACTAGACCAACGAGACCGTCACTCAATCTAGGCTCGGACTATTTCGAGTAGAAACTGACAGATTGTGGCATCACCATGTTTCATATTATTATTAGCAGTAAAAGTCTGGGTACGAAAAATAAAATAAAACAAGTCCATCATCACACTTTCTATTTTTTTGGAAAAATATCTTATATTTACAGTAAAGTTTAATATAGTAAAAAACTAATGAGAAGTTCAATAACGATTCAATTTGAAATAATCATCATTCACTGAGAATTTCTCATATAGCGTCACACGACAGATGTTGAACTAGGCCCTGTTCAATGTCTATCAATACTTTTAATTCAGATATTTCAATAGAAAAAAATCTTAAGTTCATAAAAAAATGGCATAAAATTGTCTAGAATATTTTTTTTTTTTTTTTTTGATAGACAATGTAGTTTTTTTGTAACAGAGCCCTTGTGATGATAAGTATTTGTAAATATGTAAAACAAAAAGAGAAAAATAAATTGTGCTATAAACTAAGTGCCTTCAGAATGTCGAAGTAAATACTTAAAGTATATAAATAACAAAAAATAGAAGTTATCTGTAACATCATTAATCTATTATTTTGGCCAAGTTATTCTTTAATATAGAGTGAAACAGTTTGGTTATCATATTTGGCATAGTATTGAAACAGTATATTACATTGCAACATTTAACAGACACAGTATTAGTTACTAACACGACTATTTATTGCTGTCACTGCTTTTTATTATTATTTTATTGAAAAGATCAGGACCTCTAATAGTATTGAAATCACTATGAAGATCAGATGGCATAATTATATAATTTTACAGTCTTTGACATATTGCTATAGAAAGACCATTATTTAAGGCAAGATCTATCTAGATTCACTAAGTTTGTTACTATTTGTAACCTTAGGCCTTATGTAACACGAAAATATAATTAAATAAAAACAACAATATGCTGCAATCTTCAACATTATTTGTGCAAAACAAAAATAAAGTGCTTATAAAAACAATATATTATCAATAAATTAATTTGAACAATACTTTATTAAGTACTGAAACAACAGACGGCAATTATGTCTAAACAGTTGGATTCCATATCAGTTACAAACCGACACCAAATCTTATGAGTGTCTTTCAATACACAACACACATACAGTGAAAAATCTGTGAACACATTATAAATTGCTATGCGGTCACAAGCAGTCTGTGGAAAGTATTATCAAGTCTAAAATTCACGCATAATCATTTTCTCCACTGGTAACAATGGTCCTCACATCTGCCACTTTGAGGCACTCGGCGTCGCGATTTCTGTAGTCATACTGTGATAGTGAGGACACACTGTCGGCAGAGCTGTCGCACTGACTGTCAGTCAACGTAATCCCAGAATTTTGTGGTGCCTTATTGTTCTGCACAGTGTACTGGTGCATCCACAGCTGCTTCTCTTCCACCTCCCTGCTCACCACAATAAACAATTCCTTTTCTTTACTATCCAGCTGCTCTTTTAGGTACGCTATTAGATCACTGCTCTGAAAGTTGAAGGGAATAATTTTATAAATTACTTTTCTCCATTTTCAGTGCCATGTCTAATATTGATTTTCATTGAAATATTATCAAGTCTTATTAACAGACTGGCCAACAGAGCGACTTAACACATAAATGAATGGTAAAAACTTAATAATAACAAATAATATTTACCCTTCCTATTAATTGTGGTGCGTCAAGCTTAGAGTCCAGGTTATAGAAGTTGCCCTGTATCTGTCGGATGGTGATCCAGTGCCGGCGCCGCAACGGCAGCATCACAAACCCTAGCTTGTAGTCCGACGGCACATTCAGAATGAAGCCACAGATGTTTGACAAGTCCAAACAACCTGGGTCCCTGAAACAACGAAATTTTTGTTAGATTTTCCCCAAATTTTTTTCTGCATGCAGAATGGGGTTTCAGTAATTTTGATTGTACAATGGCATGTTTCTTTTTAATGACAGTAAATTCTTATAATCTAACTTGATAGTACTATAACATGATACTGTACCATGCTAGCCTAAATAGTCTCACCTCAATTGTTGACTAGTGGCTCGATGAATTCATAGCCAAAGGTACCCAGTTATTAAACTATACTTACTTCCTCTTATCAAACCAGACAGCTTCACAGCCTTTTTTCTGTAGAGCTGCCATTATCACATTAATATCATAGTTGCCAAGCCCCAACATGGAGCGGTGTGGGTTGATCCACACATTTGGTGATAGCCTGCTGCATATTGCATCTAACTCTGTCTTCGAATACGTACCCCGCGTCTGGAAATACAAAAATATAAATCTTAATATATTTAAATACATAATTTACTCTAAAATACAAGTCAAACATCAAAGTTTGACTTTGAACTGAGTAACAATAGCGCGCTTCACGGCCAAAGTTGACGTGTTACAGTAGCACTCATTAAATTTCAATAATTACCTGGAATAAATTGTTAAGCGCGTGCAAAGCGCATAACTCTTTAACCTGTTTTTCATGATAAATTGTTTGTTTCGAACTCATCGCGTTCACGTCCCATTCAAAGAGATTCTTCTGAACCAAGCCTCATGATCTTCCCAACCAAAATATTAATTATATATTAGCAGAAATTTAACTATTTATCTTTATAGTACGTAGAATATATTGGTTTTTGTATTAGTAAAATCGCTGAATTTAACGCAACTTGACAATTTTCTTTGACAAGTATTGACAACAATCACAGACTAAACAACAATGTTGACAGCTGTTCATTAGAGTTGGGACAGGGATCTCGAACGTAAAATATGATATTATTTAGTATGTTATAACTTTGGGATAAAGACAGCAGGATGATGATGTTATAACTCTTCAGTCTTCAGTTTTATGAACTAGAAAAAAATGCGGAGGCTTATTTATATATTTAATATTATTTTTAGCCTATGTTGTCCCACTACAGGGCAAGGGAGGCCTTGCCCTGCTGTGGGACAACATAGGCTAAAAATGGCCCTTCCTTCTCCTTTCCACTCCTTTCTGTCTTGAGCTAATGTGGAACAATCTTATCTGTAGGCGTCAAGCTCGTCCCGCCATCTTCATCATGCGAAGACTTACGCAAGTTTAAAAATGCAGTGACGAGAGTCAACACATGCACTCACAGGTGCGAGAATAACAGCCAGTATCGGGTGGGTCAAGTATAATTTATGGCGGGATATGTTTTTTTCATTTTATTCGAGTTTGACACTTAACAGTTGCACAAAAATACTGAGATTATTTTGGAAAAGTTTCATTCAAATTCAATTCATATTCATAGATAGGCTGACCGCAAGAAGTAATGTTTGAAACAGATCAAATAGAAGGTTTACTCCCTGAAGATGAGCTTGATAACAACTTGTCCACTATTAATAAATCTTCACTGCAACAGTACAAACTTTCATTGCCTAGGTAAAGTTTTCACTCATACTTTTAATTTATCAGAACAATTTAAAGTCTGTCTGATCATTTTCCCTTATTAATAGATCGTCAAATATTGCATCTACTGTATTACTCAACGACATTTGGAATACCAATCGACAGTTGTTAAATGATGGAGCTGTTAACCACATTCTAAACTCGGCCAATGTTCTACTACAAAATGCTGCCACAAGTTTCACATGGAAAAGTTGTTTAAAGTAAGTTTTAGTATCTTGTGGTATTTTGCTCTGATTCCATAATTAAAAACTAAATTTATTGTTTACAGCAATTTTGATGCTGAATCTTTCCTTGAACAGACATTACCAGCTTGCAATCAATGTAATTCCAGTACAAAACATGGTATAAATGAGTTTCAAAAAAACAATTGTATGTGTAACCTAGGCTTAGCTGACACTGATAAACCTCATAAGCAAGTCACAGAGAATACAAGCAGTTCATATTTTGTAAAGAATTTGAATTCCGAAAACTCAAGTCAGGAGTCAAGATCTGGGTATGATCAGAGACAAGTTTTTAAACCAAAGTTTGGAAGACCTAAGCATATTAGCAAGAATGTCAACCAGCCAGTAATATCAAGTACTCCCAAAACTGAGGAAGTGGACTTTGAAAAGGAAGAAGAAGAGAACAAAGCTCATAAGAGCAATGTGGCAAAGATAATGTTTAAGACTGCCAAGGAAGCGTTGCTAGCTTCTAACCCTGCAGCTAAAAGAACATTAGGGACATCACGAAAGGCTCAGGCTAAGTTTGTGTCACCTATGATTGGAGCCCAGTAAGTCCATATTTTGATTTTCCTTAGTAGCTATACTGGAATATTTGTTCAATGGTAGTATCAGGGGAGCAGTATTCATACAAACCGATTCCTATCGGCTTCCCTTCGGAACAACCACTCCTCTTAATGTTTACTATTGCCAAATAATATGGTACTCTTGTGTGTGTAACTGTGTATCACATCACATTATTTATATTTAATAACATTTTAATACAGTCATCATAAGATTATAAACATTATAAAATTGTCTATAATATTTGTCTGAGTTTATGAGAGTTGAACAATTTTTTCTTCAGCTTCCCTCTAATGATAATTGTAGCTGGGTAGTGTCACTTTGATAATATTAAAATTTGAATTATGTACTGTTTCCAGGGAGAAACAGGAGACTGTTGAGCCAGAAGTCACAGATGATCGACTCAAACATATTGATCCTAAAATGATTGAGTTGATTGAAAGTGAAATTATTGATAAAGGCACACCAATAGGTTAGTAGAAAAGAAACTTAATAAACTCTTACTTTCAGCCCAATTTAAATTACTTACTGATCTACAAGATAGAAAACTTACAAAGCATAGGTGTTTCTGAATAAAAATATTACTAAGAATATTGTTTCAGGTTGGGATGACATAGCCGGTCTGCACCACGCCAAGTCAACTATACAAGAGGCAGTTGTATGGCCTCTGCTCCGTCCTGACATTTTTACTGGACTGCGGCGGCCACCTAAAGGAATACTCTTGTTTGGACCACCTGGCACTGGGAAGACTTTAATTGGTAATATTCTTATCTTTAACAAAACTTTTGCACCCTCAATTAGTGCTACTTTTGTAAAGGTTTTTGATAGCTTCATTTCAACTTTTGTCTAAATCTTCTATGTTATACCAAGTTCAAGTTCAAATTCAAAATATTTCACATAAGCCTATGTGAGCACTTATGAAACGTCAGAAGCTACGTGCACAATTAGGTAGAGTCGACCTCCTAATAGCTTTATCACCCTAAGGTTGAATGTCACTTACACATATAGAATACAATCCTGGATTTTTAATATGTGATCCCGGGATTCGACCATGAAGTTGAAAATGGACAGAAATAAAGTTATGTATTTTTTTAATTGTTTATTTTTCTACAAAGTAATTTGTATGTTTGGATAATCTATACAAATAAATAAAATTGAAGTGTCTGTTTGTAATGTTAAAATAACAGCTTGTTACTAAATGCACATGTAACTATAATTATAGGTACTGTACTTATAACAATTTTTTTTTTAAATTTTTTGTCTGCCTGTCTTGTTTGTTCCGGCTAATCTCCGAAACGGCTGGACTGATTTTGACGGTACTTTCACTGGCAGATAGCTGATGTACTTTAATTTATACTAATATTATAAAGAGGAAGAGTTTGTTTGTTTGTTTGTTTGTTTATTTGTTTGTTTGGTTGGTTGAACGCGCTAATCTCAGGAACTATTGGTTCGAATTGAAAAATATTTTATTTTTGGATAGTCCATTTATCGAGGAAGGCTATATATAACGTAGCATCAATGAAAAATGTTGCAAAAACGGGGAAAATTTATTCATTTTGCGAGCTTCCGTTGCGTGCGCTGCACAATGCAATATTTTTTAAATCTAGGTGGACAATATTCAAAATACGCACTTTTATGTACCACGTCATAGCTTGTGTAAAATGAGGGATAATGAACCATATTTCAAGATCATAAAGTATTTTTTCCAAGAAGTTGCCCCGAACAATAAAAAAAGGGTCGGAGGGGCCGACTACCTGGAGCGTACCGGTCGCGTCAAGTGAACGTTTGTATCATTCGTCTGAGTTTACTCGATGAATACGCTGTGTTTGTGTACGCTAGTTGTGATTAAGTATTGTGACCGTCTTGGTTTGAGTGTCAAGGTAAGTTTACACAATATTTTTATAAAAAATATCCATAAATTAAATAGTTAGAGCAGAAAGAATACGAATCCTTTTTTATTTGACAAAATAAGACCTAACACAGTTTGTAACAGTTTTTTAATACCTTATATAACATTATATCAGCCTTGTCCTGTATTTTTTTAGTAGATGCACTTGTAAACTCTAAAAAACATAGGTATTAACTTGCGAAAAGCTGCGACACTCATACATTTTTTTTTAAATTTCAGAATGACCTACCAATTTTCACGTTTGACGTATTTCGATATCTGGTTCGCCAACGCGAAAGAGTGCAGAGTGGATGCAATTCTGAACCATATATTACAAGAAATGTCTATCAGATCTATACCAGATGAAATTATAGATTCATTAAAAGCAAAAATAAGAAGTTATAGCCAACAAATCGACAAGAAATGGTCAAAATCAGGAAGACATAGAGATCGCTTTTTAAAGGCGAATTCGAAATGGTTAGCAGGTAATTTTACGTTTGACAATAAAGTCACAGAAAGTGTAGCTAGTAATTTAGCACCTGGGCCTAGTAACCGAGCCGGAAGACCACACAAAGATTTTGAAAGTTGCAGCTACAAAACCAAAAAACGTCGCGTTCAACATCTTCTTGATACATCAAGTGAAGGAGAGTTGTCATTTGCGGCCGAAGTGCAACTTCGCAACAAGGGAAAAAGAGACTCGGCAGCCATTGTCAAGGAGCTGTCTATTGCTTCACCTCGAAGAGGGACTACTTTAAAAAAAGCGCGAAAGTGTTTCGCGAATAAAAAGGTGGAACTGTCCGCAGACCGAGCTGTTGCGTTAATTGTTGATGCAAATCTCTCAACGCACCAGTACAACGTAATACGGCAACAAGCAAAACAAATTAATATTAAAATGTATCCAGCATATTATAAAGTTAAAGCTGCAAGAGAGCAATGTTATCCTAATAACATTAATGTCACGGAAACATGTGCAGAAATCGAACTCCAATCTTTGGTGGATCATACTGTTACACGTTTATGTAAAGTGCAAGAAGAGGTGATAAAAACGTTAAACAATGTTAAAAATTTAAAGCTGATAATTAAATGGGGTTGTGATGGAGCGGCACAAAATAGATATAAGCAGAAATTTTCAGAAGAGGAGTGTAGTGACGAGAGTCTGTTTAGCATATCTATGGTGCCCCTTCAAATGACAGAAGGAAAACAAAATGCAAAAAAAATTGTGTGGCAAAACCCTTCGCCATCTTCAACCAGGTATTGTCGTCCAATTAAATTTATTTTTGCAAAAGAAACCACAAATTTGATAACCACGGAAGTCGATAAAATAAAAAGTGCTATTCAAACTCTGTCTCCAACTCAAATTTTTGTTAATGACGTAGAAGTGTCAGTAACGGTGGATTTTATTTTTTGCATGATAGACGGAAAAGTCTGTAATGCTGTTGCTTCTTGTGCATCTACGCAGACATGTTATTTGTGTGGTGCAAAACCCAAAGAGATGAACAACAAAAGTCTTGTTATAAGCAACCCAATCAAAAGAGATTATCTGTCATTCGGGTTATCACCACTCCATTCCTGGATAAGATTTTTTTAATGCATTTTGCATATATCATATCGTCTTGATATAAAATCATGGCACGCCAGGGGAAATGAAAATAAAAAGCTTTTAGCAGAAAAAAAGAAAATAGTCCAAGAAAAATTTAGGCGTGACTTAGGATTATTAGTGGATATGCCTAAACAACAAACAGGAAACACTAACGATGGAAACACAGCGCGAAAATTTTTTAGAAATGCCGAGAAGTCAGCGGAGATTACAGGTGTCAATGTTGCACTTATCAAGCGATTCCACGTCATACTGGAGTGCATAAATAGTGGTTTATCAATAAACAGCGATAAATTTGATGAGTATGCAAAAGTAACATGCGACTTGTATATTAAAGAGTACTCTTGGTACCCAATGCCTGTCAGCGTGCATAAAATATTATTGCACGGGAAAGATATAATTTCATCGTGTGTTCTCCCGATTGGTCAGCTGTCAGAAGAAGCACAAGAGTCAAGAAACAAACATAACTTGAAGTTCAGAGAATTATTCACAAGAAAAACTTCTCGAGTGGACACTAACAGAGATTTAATTAATAGATTATTGATAACATCCGACCCATATATCGCAAGTTTGCGTGCTTTGCCCAAAACCAAGTGTGGAAAAATCACTCCAGAAGTTCTAGAATTACTAGAAATAAGACTCCCAATAATGGAACATAGGGACAGCCAATCAGAAGATTCTGATCAAGATTCTAATAGAGATGCCAGCGAATCTGATAGCGAATCTGATTAATTACTACTACTTACATGTAATTTGTATTTGATTTTGTTTTTTTTTTGTAATTTTTTGTATTTCTTTAATTAGTAAATAATTTTAAAATTATAAAACAAGCTTACACTCTACCTCATTTAATTTGAATTTTATTTTGTTTCATATTGGTTGTAATGGGTATTTAATTTGTATTAAATCTTGTTTATTACCGTTTATCACTTTGTTTTACTTCCTACGATCATTTTTTATTAAGTAAATTAAACGTCACAACGAATTGAGACAGTAAAATAATATTGTCCAGTTAGATATTGATAATATCACACTGTGCGCTGCGTAAATGGTTAAAGTTACGCAAAAATCATGTATGACAGGATTGTTCCTCTTAAAAAGTTCTAAAAAAAGTCAGCGATGTCTATCTTTTAAGGTTGGCTCACTATAACATTTTTAATGGTAATCAAATATGTTATAAAATAATGCATTACTTTCGAAGGTGTTTTCATAAACAATGTATTAATCCTTATCCAAACAAATAGTTTGATAATCAAGGTTGATTAAGTACATGTAAATTCTTTATTAAATTATTCGGATCCGACGTTTAGTTTAGAAATCACGACGGGTATAAAAATGCTTAAAGTAAGAAAAATGCGCTTAGTCTATTAGTTACCGACATTTTATTTTTTATTGACTATTTAATCGCGCTAATCTCTGTCACTACCAGTCAGATTTGAAAAATTCTTTTTGCATTTTATGGTCCAATTTTTCAGGAAGGCTTTAAGTAAGTAACATTACGCTAGGACCCTTAGAAGCCCAGCAAAAAGAAAAGAAAGTAAGAACGAGCGCTAAGCGAAAACGAAGTAACAGCACGGGCAGGCGATGCGATGCGACGGGGTGGGTTGGGGGAAAAAAAAAAATCACGCGGACGAAGTCGCGGGCGGAAGCTAGTAAACTATTAAAAACCAAGGTGGTTTGTTGAAAACACAATAAAATGTACTTAATTGTATGATAAAAAATAAAAAGGTCTTAATCTATAATTACTTGCCCTGACTGACTGATTCATCAACGCAGAGCCCAAACCGCTGGGGCTACAAACTTGAAATGCACACGGATTCCTTTTATAATGCAGGGGAGCACTAAGCCGGGGTTATTGGAAGTTTGACCTTTGAGGGGGTGAAAAGCGGGGATTTTTTTGTATGAGAAATCTTATTTCTTGAGTTGATAAACTTGAAACTTGGCACGAATACTTATCTAAGTAAATTATGAAGTTTGTCTAAACTACCCCCTAAAGGCGGATTGGGGGGTGTCAAAGTTTGTATGGAAGAATTTTAACGCGCGGTCCGATTAACTCGAAACTCAGTATTTATAATTAAGACCGAAAATAAAGAATAACATGTATCAGGGTTTTTTGAAAATCTACCCATAACGAAAAACACGACCAAAGTACGAAATCCACGCGGACAAATTCGCGCGGGAAGTGCTAGTAGGGAATATCTATGCAAAATTTTAACAAAAACCATCCAATAGTTTTTGCGTGACGCTGGAACATACATTCAGACAAAAATTCTAAACATTATAGGTAATATATTTTCGGCATTAGAATCGTTCCCAGACCTCGCAAAAATTTCATTAAAAAAAAATGTAATGTACAGTTTTGACTTCGCAACGATTTTATTATATATTAGCTGTGCAGCAGAGCACAATATACTAAAATAACAGCCACCCCTCGTCCCGCGACTCGCCACGTTGCAACGCCCGCCCGCGCTAATAGGTACTTCAATTTCGCTTAGCGTTATTTCTGATTTTTTTTCTCTTTGCTCGGCTCCTAAAGGTCGTAGCGTGATGTGTTATAGCCTATAAACATCCTCGAGAATTGGGTTACCAAATGCAAAAAGAAATTTTCAAATCCGACTGCCGAGTAATTCCAGAGATTAGCGCGTTCGTTTTTGTTCACAATTTCATTCATGAGTTTTTTTCTAAAATAAAAGCAGCTTTAGTTACTCCTTATAACATCAGCTATCTACCAGTGAAAGTCCCGTCAAAATCGGTCCAGCCGTTTCGGAGATTAGCCGGAACAAACAGACGGATAGACAAAAATGTTTAAATTTGTTTTTATGTTACATAACATAACATCACGCCTTGTTTCCCCGAACGAAGGGTTAGGCAGAGGTGAACCTATAGTACACCCACAATGTGTGTGCTTATGTTATAAGTACCGTATACATATACTATCATATACATAACATAATATCACGCCTTGTTTCCCTGAGGGGTACTTTCATATACATTTAGTAAAAAGCTGTTATTTTGACATTACAAACAGACACTACAATTTTATTTATTTGTATGGTGAAATGTATATATTATTACGTTGGGGAAAAAGTCTTTTCGCATTATAGTATGTATGAACTTGTAATAAAATCTCTTTGGCTATACTATTTGTATCTGCTGGTTTTGGTATCATTGAAAGTTTAAATTTTAAAGAACATAATTCCAAATTCAAATTAGGAAAATGTGTGATTTTCATTTGTTTTTCGTACTGTCAAGATGAGTGAATGTAATGAAGAAATTCGATACATTTTAAAATTTTACTACAAAAAGGTACAAATGCAAAGCAAGCCGCGAAAAAATTTTGCGATGTTTATGGACCTGGTTCAGTGTCTGTGAGAGTAGTACAAATTTGGTTTAAATTTTAATGTCAAAGATGCACGTCGCTCCGGTCGCCCTATTACGGATAAAATGGATGCCATTTTTGAAAAAGTGGAGCAAGATCGGCATATCAGTAGTTACGACGTAGCTGAAGAACTGAGAATTGACCACAAAACAGTTTTGGCGCATTTGAAAAAAACTGGGTACACAAAAAAGCTCGATATTTGGGTACCTCACGAGCTCACTGAAAGAAACCTAATGAACCGTGTAGATACAGATACTCATTTGTGATTCTTTATTACGATGTAATGAAACCGATCCATTTTTAAAGAAGCTGATAACTGGTGATGAAAAGTGGATCACGTACGACAAGAACGTGCGAAAAAGGTCGTGGTCAAAGACTGGTCAGGCCGGTCACAGACTGTGGCGAAACCCGGGTTAACTCGCAACAAGGTGATGCTGTGTGTGTGGTGGGATTGGAAGGGCATTATTCATTATGAGCTGTTACCACCAGGCAGGACCATCGATTCTGAACTCTACTGCGAACAACTGATGAGATTAAAGCAAGAAGTTGAGAGAAAGCGGCCGGAATTAATCAACAGAAGTGGTGTGGTTATTCATCATGATAACGCTAGACCTCACACATCTTTAGCCACTCAGCAAAAATTAAGAGAGTTTGGCTGGGAGGTGTTAATGCATCCGCCGTATAGTCTTGACCTTGCACCTTCAGATTTCCACCTGTTTCGGTCTCTTCAGAATTCTTTAGGCAGTGTCAGGTTAACATCACGAGAGGACTGCCAAAACCACTTGTCGCGGTATTTTGATCAGAAGTCCGAAAATTTCTATAGCAATGGGATCATGTCCCTACCTACAAGATGGCAAAAAGTTATCGAACAAAATGGTACCTACATACTTTAGTTAAATGTGAATAAACTATATTAAAAAATGTTTTGAATTTTCTTAAAAAATGCGAAGAAACTTTTTCCCCTACCTATTATGTCACACGTTACAGTGTGCAAAACTTTTTTTTAATTTTTTTGTCTCCAAAAGTGACCTCCATATTAAAAAAAAAATACTTACGTAACACGTCCGTGTTTGGATCATAAAAATTGATAAGTGTACCAAACAACTTAATCAGTCCATCAGATTCAGAGCAAATTGGCTGTGACAGACGGACATACAGATAGACACACGAGTGATCCTATGAATTCCGATTTTTCATTCCGACATACGGAACCATAAAAATCAAGGTTGTATAATAACAACACAATAAAATGTACTTATTTGTATGTAATATAGCACGAAACAAAAAAAAAACTTATTGTAATTCCGAAAATGCAAGCGCAAAAATATCAAAGCATATAATGTTTCATTTTCATTTATTGCCAATATAAGTATAATTTTATTTATTTAATTTAACTTTCTCCTGAGATACAAGTATCGTTTTTTCTTAGTTCAGGAGCCAGCTGTTCAACCTAATTTTGACCACCACATGTTAAGTGTATGACTAAATGTATGTGTTTCCCTTCGTAACTTAATCATCATCTGCCTAGCCTTTTCCCAACTATGTTGGGGTCGGCTTTCAGTCTAACCGGATGCAGCTGAATATCAGTATTTTACATGAAGCGACTGCCTAGCTAACCTCCACAACCCAGTTACTAGGTAATACGATACCCCTTGGTAAGACTGGTTGTCAAACTTTCGGACTTCTGATGAGCCGTAACGACTGTCAAAGATCCACGGATGACAGCTGGGACCAACGCCTTAACGTGCTTTCCGAGGCACGGAGGGGTTGATATGTAAAGATGGTCACATATCCACGGACTAATCGCGGCAAGCATAGCTTAACCCGATCGATCGACCCGTGCGGCTATTATTACTTAGCCACAAGCCCCTTATTCTTATTATTCGTAACTTATTATTTATTAAAAAAAAAAAAGTAAGCAGCATTTGAAAACGCTAGCTCCGGTTCTACAGTCTACACTGGTTGGAGGATTAGGGATGATGACTAAAAAATATTCTTTGTCCATCATGTAGAATATAAAAAAATATTGGACACGTTTTTTTTTTATTTTTTACGTAATCAATTGATAAAATGTGGCATGCATGGCAACACGGCTTGCTAGATTTTATACTGAGTTGTGACGTGGCGAGCCCCCACTCCCCAACTTTAATGCGTTATATAAACGCCATTTTTTTATTAATATGATAAAGCAAAAAATACGTGTCTAATATATTTTTTTATTATCTGACTGACGGACTAAATAGAATTTCTTTTTTTTCCCAGGCATCATCCCTACTCTACGTGATATTGTAAATTCCACGTCTAGTGCTTCTAACAAAATTTGTCCAATTTTGTACATCAGGAGGATCGGCAGATTCTATACTCTTATCAATTTCTAACTGTAATTTTTTCTTCAGTATCAATAGTAGTTGGGATATATTTTGCCTTGGTTCTTCATCTGTCTTGTGATTCCCCCTTTGGCCTGTTGCGGAATTACCTCAACAGTACCTATTGTCTCGAAGCAAAGAGGAATATCTCTTTTGCACATTGTGTTGTACTAATGTTGATTTATATGGTTTTTTTTTTGTCGAAATAAACTGCCCAGATATGCTTGTAGTCAAGGCGTAGGTAATTAAATGCAAACAAAACATATTTCTACTAGAAAAGGGCCGGGATCCGAAATGCTAGTGTCATGTATTATTTCATAGAAGTTTTTATGATATACTTATAGGTAAATGTGTGGCGGCGCAGTGCAACGCGACGTTCTTCAGCATCTCGGCATCGTCGCTCACGTCCAAGTGGATCGGCGACGGAGAAAAGATGGTGCGCGCGCTCTTCGCCGTCGCCAGGTGTCACCAGCCCGCGGTTAGTGACATATTTTCTAATAACTTACCAGCTAGAAGAAAATTTTCATCACGACTCTAAACAAAATCCATTCCTAAAAGATAGTTTTTACTGTGGAAGCAAAGGAGTTTCTCTATTTGGTCTTCTGACTTCAAGTTAGAGAGTATGATTAAATATCATCACTTAGCTCTTAGCAGCAGCTGTTATGCCTCTTCGCTGTGCACCTTTTTTGGTGTAAAACTAAAAGTATGAAAGAGTTTATAATATTAAAGTGTGCATGTGTGATGTTTCAGGTAATATTCATAGATGAGATAGACTCTCTGCTGACTCAGCGGAGTGACACTGAGCATGAAGCTACCAGGAGGATCAAGACAGAGTTCTTGGTGCAGTTCGACGGCGCAGCCACCGGTGAACTACCTAATGATATACTAGATATTTTAAATCTATCGAAAACTTGATCCTATGATGTCTATAAGTTGAGATTGTACTTTGAAAATCATCATCATATCAGATAAAAAACGTTCAAGACTGATAAGCTTCGTCACAACAAATGTTCCGCCGCCGCCTGGATCCAATGAACCACCCAATGCCAATAACATAGGTTCTCCCGTGCCCGAGCTTCACGTATCGCCTTTCGAAGATAACAGCCGTGAAGTTAATGTTTGTCTTATAATTATATAACAGGTGAAGAAGACCGTCTATTGATAGTTGGCGCAACTAACCGTCCTCAAGAGTTGGACGAAGCAGCGCGCAGGCGTCTCGTCAAACGACTGTACATACCTTTACCTGATGCTGACGTGAGTTTATTATGATTCCGTATAAAAAGCACCTGTAGATTACTGGATAGTAGTGATCTTTAAGTTAAGTAACTACTATCACTGTACTAATGCAGTACACATAATATTCGTTCATGAGAATATTATTTCTAGTTTCCTTCTTATATGTTACAGGCTCGCAATCAGATAATAAGCAATCTTCTAGCGAACGAAGACAATGACTTGACTCCGCAGCACATATCAGAGATCGCCAACCTGACGGATGGCTACTCCGGTGCAGACATGAAGTCGCTTTGCTCGGAGGCCGCCATGGGGCCCATACGGTCCGTGCCGCTCTCGCAAATTATCAGCATTGATAGAAATAAGGTAGCTATTACATATCATACACAATCAACCTATAATCTTCCCACTGCTGGGACACAGGCTTCCTCTCAGTGAGAGGGAGTGGGCCGTAATCCACCACGCGGGCCCAGTGCGGGTTGGAAGATGTCACAGGTCTTCGAATGTTCGGTTCTAGGACATGCCTGTTTCCTCACTATGTTTCTTTCACCGTTTTGAGAGGAGTGGTGATGATAATTTGCACAAAGTAAAGCGCCTATCAGGGTTCGAACCTACGACTTATAACTTAGTCGCGGCCGTTACCACTGGGCCCCCGCCGCTCTTTAGGTAACTATTACTAAGTTGATATTATTATGAAATCATATGAATAATCTTACGGGTATTGGACTAGTGTCTCAATTCGTACTTTATTAAGAGAAAGACAAACATGTCTTAAAGTTCCCAGTGGCTGAACTGTCCACTTGGCAAGTTGGCACTTGCCATAAAAGGCACTTTGGATAAGGGTAAAAGGATTTCAGACGGAGAAAATCGAAAATGTGCAAGTCTGTAGTTTTTAGACTGCACGCCCTGGTTATTGTAATGGTGGATTCGCTGTAAATATGCTTGATCAATAGTCGCAATCACCTGTGGAATCACACACAGTCGGAAGTCGGCTTTAGGCCCATATCTTATCTTTTAAATAATATATTTAAACTAGCTGTGCCACACGATTTTGTTCGCGTGAAAGTCGTAAGATACACAATATACTAAAATAACAGCCACATTTAGATAAAACTCCCTCGTCCCCCGACTCGCCGCGTTGCATCACCCGCCCGCGCTATTACTTCGTTTTCGCTTAGCGTTTTTACTGTTTTTTTTTTCTTTTTCTCGGTACCTAAGGGTCGTAATGTGATATTAAATAGCCTCCATCCTCGAGAATTGGGCTACCAAATGCAAAAAGAATTTTTCAAATCCGACTTTAGTTCAGAATTTCTTGGGTTTTAATTTTTTTGCGCAGAACCCTAATTCTTTTTCTAAATTAAAAGTAGCCTAAGTAACTCCTTACAACATCAGCTATCTGCCAGTAAAAGTCCCGTCAAAACCGGTCCAGTCGTTTTGGAGATTAGCCGGAACAGACAGGCAGATAAAAATTTAAAAAATCGTTTTTTTTTGTTATGAGAACCGTTTATACTTTCCTATGCATTTAGTAAAAAACTGTTATTTTGTCATTACAAACACACACTTCTATTTATTTGTATAAACTTTTCAGGTGCGCCCCGTTTGTATACAAGATTTTGTGAATGCCTTACAAAGGGTGAGGCCAAGCGTGTCGCAAGATGACCTAGGACAATATGTTAGATGGAACACAACTTATGGCCAAGGATTTTAATAAATTATTCATTTCATACCTTTTTTTATTTTATTGAAACCTTATACAGGCTGTTTGGTAGATGGGTGCAAAGCCTGAAGGGGTGATATTTTAGACCATTTGAAACTTTTAATAAGTTTAAATCTATTTAGCTTATACAGGGTGTTTGGTAGATGGGTGCAAAGCCTGAAGGGGGTGATATTTGAACTTATTAAGCTAAACTTGTCTTAGACGAAGTCTGTTCCTTGTATTTTTTTTCAAACTCCTAAGGTTTTTAACAATAATACCTATTTTTTTTCAATTAATTGTTAATAGTGTCCAGTAAAAGCTGTTATGTTATTATTTTTTATTTATGTAATGTGTGATTGATTACTCAAACAAAATAATTCCCAAGCATCTATGTCATCAGAGAAACATTCTACGCCATATTCAAGTTTAAGAAACTTTTAAAAATCAAAAAAAGGTTTTGTTTACGGCATAATAAAAAAAATTAAAAAATAGAAGAAAGGGCAATCCCTTTCTTTTGAGGTACTATTTACGCAGATGTCTCATTAGCTCTTGGAATTAGGATGTACAAAGCAAATTGAGGTCGAATATTTAATTTTTAAACATCAAAATAATGCAACATTTTTGCTAATGCACTATTGTTCTTTGTTAGGAATCAGTTATCACTTTATCAGTAAGATTAGATTTCTTCTAAGAATTATGGTGCACGCGCACCAATCAAATTTTAGGAACTCTCATAACAAAAGCCGCCGCGCGACGATAGCAAACTTGCCCTTTTTTCGACTCTCAGGTAGCGCGTCTAGTGAATTGTTATTCAATAGAAAAATCAGCTTAATTCCTGAGGATATAAAGTCATTATTTATTTACACTAGTACTAGTACCCGAGTAGTCGGGTGGACTCGTCGCATCTTCGAACTCTCAGTTAGTCAAGTAACGACTGCTTGTGTCAAGACGTTTTAATTGCAAATTCGTGTTTACACAATTCACCGCATGAGGTTGTGCGCTCCTTCACGTGTTGATTTTTGAGGTGTTTAAAGTGTTGAGCCTAGCCCTAGCTGTGAGCTCCTTCACTGATTTTGGACTTTTATTTGTGTGATCAATCGACTATGGCTACTTTTTCGAATGAAGAATATGCGGATATCGTCTTCATGTATGGCACAGCTGACGGTAATGGATCTTTGGCGCGACAGATGTACTAAGAGAGATATCCGAATCGCAGATTACCTAATGTCAGAGTGTGTTGTATTTCGTCGGCTTTCTGAAGTTGGAATCCATCACGCGGAATCTGGACTCAACCCGGGAAGACATCACCCAAGTATCGAGGAAAACATTATTGCAACGTTTGATGCAGATCCTACTACGAGCGTCAGAGTAGTAGCTCGAAACCTCAACATTTCGGTATGGAAGGTGTGGAATACGATGCACCGAGAAAACAAATATCCTTTTCTCGGCACGGGTGTACAAGGTTTGGATAATGAAGATCCCCCACGAAGGATTCAGTACTGTCGCTTTTAGTTAAATAGTGACATTGAAGATACATGGTTTTTAAAATCCATTTTGTGGACCGATGAGTCAAAATTTTCGAAAGAAGGAATTGCCAATTTTCATAATCTTCATCGATGGACCGACAAGGAGAACAATCCACACTGGAAGAAGCAAGTGTCGTTCCAAAGGAAATTTTCAGTTATTGTGTGGGCAGGAGTAATCGGCCGAACGTTGATTGGCCCCCACTTCCTACCAGATAATTTAAATGGAGAAAATTACCTGGAATTCTTCCAAAACTATCTCACAGAGCTTCTGGACGAGACCGAAATACCAATATTGGCAATGAGAAGATCAATGATTTTTCAACAAGATGGTTGTTCAGCACACTGGACCCTAAACGTGAGAGAACATTTAAATAATTGTTTCCCAGAGAGCTGGATTGGCAGAGACGGGCCCATCCCTTGGCCACCTCGATCACCCGATTTAACTCCTGTGGATTTTTTCGTTTGGGGACGGGCCAAGGAGCTCGTCTACACGCACGTTGAAATTTTAACTAGAGAAGAATTAATAGAAAGAATCCAAACGGCTTTTCAAGTCATGAAGCAGGAGATGAAATTAAAAATTACGACTACAGAAGTGAGAAGACGGGCACGCGCTGGTATAAGAAACCGCGGTCAACATTTTGAACATGAACAATAAATTATTTTATCAAAAATGTTGTTTTATTCATCTGTTCAAAAATAACAATTTTCATACTCATTTTGCTTTGTCCACATCCTAATTACAAGAGGTAATGAGATACCTGCTTAAATAGTACCTCAAAAGAAAGGGCAATAACCAAGCATGTTTTTAAAAAAGTTTGAACTACTGAGGCTATATTTTTATTTTTTTATTATGCCGTAAACAAAACATTTTCTTGATTTTTAAAAGTTTCTGAAACTTGAATGTGGCGTAGAATGTTTCTCTGATGACACAGATGCTTGGGAATTATTTTGTTTGAGTAATCACACATTACATAAATAAAAAATAATAACATAACAGCTTTTACTGGACACTATTAACAATTAATTGAAAAAAATGGATATTATTGTTAAAAACCTTACGAGTTTCAAAAAAAAAATACAAGGAACAGACTTCGTCTAAAACAAGTTTGAGTTCAAATATCACCCCCTTCAGGCTTTGCACCCATCTACCAAACACCCTGTATAAGCTAAATAGATTTTCCCCATATTTTCTGAAGAGTCCAGGCCATGCAGCCTAAGTCCGACATAGAGAACAACAAATCAAAAATCTTGGTGTGATCCTTTCAATCTACGTCTATTGGTAATGTAAAAGTGTGCAAAACTTTATAGTCTGACGCATAGTTTGTTTGCTTTTACAACTAGCTGACCCGATAGACCTTGTACTGTACTTTCTATATTATTTATACAAAAATCCCATAGAAAAAAACGATCAGTTATTCCTGATTTTAACATTTTCCGGGAACCTTAAATTTTTTCTTTCCCTAAAAACCTAATTCGGACTAAATTATTATGAACATCTTAAAACAAAAATAGCCAAATCGGTTCAGCCATTCTCAAGTGATGCGCCTAGGAACATAGATAATACACTATATAAAGTAATACACTCTCTAAGTCACTGATGACTTAAATGATAATGTTGACATAGACAGGGAGCGTAGGTCGCTGGCTGTCCGTTGCAACATGCTGGCCCGCAGATTTGCACGCTGTACTGAATCAGTTAAGATAACGCTTTTTAAGGCCTTCTGCCAGTCGCTTTACACGTGCAGCCTGTGGACCAAGTATACCCAGCGGGCATACAGCGACTTTCGCGTCCAGTACAATAACGCATTCAGGGTGCTTTTGGGGTTGCCGTGGCGTTGTAGCGCGTCAGGGATGTTCGCGGAAGCGTGCGTCGACGGGTTCGCTGCGATCATGCGGAAGCGATGCGCTTCCATGATGGCGCGCTTGCGCTCCTCCTCCAATGGCATCCTGAATGTGTTTACAGACCGGTGGGACTCTCCTCTCTTACGAAGGTGGGTAAGTCTTCATACTCACTTATCCAAATAAGCGGTGTACCATTGAACGAACAGTTCAATGGTACACTACCTACTTGTTTATTATTGTAAAAATTTAATACTAACATTAGGCTAAGTTATACTAACAATATATGGAATTGTAATTCTGAAATAAAATATTTGAATTTGAATACCTAGGAATGTACTCTGTGCGCCTAGGCTTTGGTTTCCTAGGAAAGCGGTTCCGTCATAATTATAACGCAGCCGCAGTTATAATAGGTAGGGGAAAAAGTTTCTTCGCATTTTTTAAGAAAATTCAAAACATTTTTTAATATAGTTTAATCACATTTAACTAAAGTATGTAGGTACCATTTTGTTCGATAACTTTTTGCCATCTTGTAGGTAGGGACATGATCCCATTGCTATAGAAATTTTGGGACTTCTGATCAGTGGCGGCGCTAGGCGTCGGCGACCGCCGACGGCCTCGCACCTGAGGGAGCCTCGCAAAAGTTTAACAAATTATTTAAAATTTCTTTGTTTTCTTATTTATTTTTATACACTTGCGTGAGTGAAGTGTCATCTGGCAACACTATGAAAGTTAGACAATTTCGCGCGCGAGTTTCGGGACGGGGAATCCCCGTGTCGTATATTTGTATTTCATTTTTCTGTGAGCGTAACGTAAACAATCATTCCTTCTGTGAATAGAACTAGACTATTTTGAACAATTTGGTTTTATTTATGATATCAGTTATTTGAAATCGATATCAAAAGAGGACCTTTTCAAGCATTGTAATGATTTAGGTACAATACTGCGGGAAGTTGAAGACAGTGACATACAGCCTTTCAAGCTATATGAAGAGCTCCAGCTTTTAAAATCGAATTCACTTGACTCAGTCAACGACGCGAAACAACTCATTCAGTACATTTTAGAAAATAATTTCGAAGAAATGTATCCAAATGTTTACATAGCAATTAGAATCATGCTCACAGTTCCCGTCAGTACAGCTTCCGTTGAGAGAAGCTTGTCAAAGTTAAAATTGATTAAGACCTACTTGAGAAGCACGATGAGCCAAGAGAGACTATCTGCGTTATCAATTCTATCAAATTGAAGCTGAAATAGCGGTTAGTATTAGCTATGACGTAATCCTGAAAAAGTTCAGTCAGGCCAAAAGCTGAAAAGTTCGTCTATTTTAATTTCTATTTGTGTAATTTTTGTCATCATTTGATTAGCAATAAAACTCGTTTACTCATACATTAGTTTCACTATAATTCGGCTCATGTAATCTAACGTTTTCTTTTTGACTGGGAAATAAAAAGGCCTCCTAATATCGAAAAACCTAATTTCGCCGACATCCAAGTGTGGTCTAGCGCCGCCACTGCTTCTGATCAAAATACCGCGACAAGTGGTTTTGGCAGTCCTCTCGTGATGTTAACCTGACACTGCCTAAAGAATTCTGAAGAGACCGAAACAGGTGGAAATCTGAAGGTGCAAGGTCAGGACTATACGGTGGATGCATTAACACCTCCCAGCCAAACTCTTAATTTTTGCTGAGTGGCTAAAGATGTGTGAGGTCTAGCGTTATCATGATGAATAACCACACCCCTTCTGTTGATTAATTCCGGCCGCTTTCTCTCAACTTCTTGCTTTAATCTCATCAGTTGTTCGCAGTAGAGTTCAGAATCGATGGTCCTGCCTGGTGGTAACAGCTCATAATGAATAATGCCCTTCCAATCCCACCACACACACAGCATCACCTTGTTGCGAGTTAACCCGGGTTTCGCCACAGTCTGTGAAGCCTGACCGGCCTTTGACCACGACCTTTTTCGCACGTTCTTGTCGTACGTGATCCACTGTTCATCACCAGTTATCAGCTTCTTTAAAAAATGGTTCGGTTTCATTACGTCGTAATAAAGAATCACAAATGAGTACACGGTTCATTAGGTTTCTTTCAGTGAGCTCGTGAGGTACCCAAATATCGAGCTTTTTTGTGTACCCAGTTTTTTTCAAATGCGCCAAAACTGTTTTGTGGTCAATTCCCAGTTCTTCAGCTACGTCGTAACTACTGATATGCCGATCTTGCTCCACTTTTTCAAAAATGGCATCCATTTTATCCGTAATAGGGCGACCAGAGCGACGTGCATCTTTGACATCAAAATTTCCGGATTGAAAACGCTTAAACCAAATTTGTGGTACTCTCACAGACACTGCACCAGGTCCATAAACATCGCAATTTTTTTTCGCGGCTTGCATTGCATTTTTACCTTTTTTGTAGTAAAATTTTAAAATGTATCGAATTTCTTCATTAGATTCACTCATCTTGACAGTACGAAAAACAAATGAAAATCACACATTTTCCTAATTTGAATTTGGAATTATGTTCTTTAAAATTTAACTTTCAATGATACCAAAACCAGCCAAATAACAAATAGTATAGCCAAAGAGATTTTATTACAAGTTCATATATACTATATGCGAAAAGACTTTTTCCCCAACCTAATATTACTTTACTCTATGCGCAAAATGCTAGGGCTCTAACTCTGTCTGTGCCTGTGATAGTCATAGGCATAGAGACTAGCTGTCAGGACGACAGTAAGTTAGTAACACTCGACAGTGTCAAATGTGTTAATGTCAATCTGGTGTCAATCTGTGATGTCAAATGTCAACTATCAGCTGTGTAGTGTTTTGGCGCGTCCGCGCGTTACTCAGGTTTATTTAATTTACCAAAAGTAATTCAAAGTATTCAACAAATAAACAATTTTCTATAAGATGTAATAAGGTAAAGTCAAAATGGAACAAGATAATCGTGTTGTTGTGCTGATAGACATGGACTGTTTTTATTGCCAAGTAGAAGAGAAACTGAACCCGGAATTAAAAGGAAAACCTATTGCCGTAGTACAATACAATCCTTGGAAGGGCGGAGGGTAAGTGATGTATGAAATAAGTAACAAATCCCATGTAGTTAAAGATTGTGTACTTTTCGTATTTGAATGCTGTTTTACAAGTCGTATTGCTAATTTGTCAGGATCATAGCCGTAAACTACGTTGCTAGAGCTCAAGGCGTTGGCCGCCATATGAGAGGAGATGAGGCGAAGGAGAAGTGCCCTGATATAGAGTTACCTTCTGTACCATGCCTCAGGGGTAAAGCTGACATTACCAAGTAAGTAGATTTTTGATTAATCATCTAAGTCCAGTGTTCTAATTGCTTCTTTCATAGATATCTATAAACTTGCACTTGCTTTACACTGTGTTTTCAGCTTTGCTCATTTAGCCTATAAAAGCTGACTTGACAGATTGGCAAAGAAATAGTTGTAATACCACTATGGCTTAATGCTGGCACCACATGTTTTTAATTAGTTTGTTTTGTTTGGTTCAATTTACTAATATGTGATGTATGGCAATGTTCTCATAATATTTATATTTCAGGTATAGAGAAGCAGGCAAAGAAGTAGCGAGAGTGTTACAGAAGTTCACACCACTCTTGGAGAGAGCTTCAATTGATGAAGCATATCTGGACATCACTGTTCCTGTTAGTAACACTGCATAATTTAAATCTGTGCCTAGAATGAACCATATTATATCCTGGTTTTCATACTATTCCTGTGACAACATTCTTCTTAAGAGCAAAACAAGTATGTTATATGGTTTCAGCGTACTATGCGCTGTTTTAAAAATTGCACAAGTCTTTGCTTCCAGGTGCAAGACAGACTAAAGACTCTTAATGTGAACACAGTCCACCCAGATATGATGCCCAACACTTTCGCCCTGGGTTACGACTGTGTGGAGGAGTTTCTCGCAGATGTCCACACATGCGGCATTGAGAACATTGAGTTTGACTACGAGCATGCCAAGCGGTTGCTTGTAGGTGCTGTCATAGTCAGTGAGATTAGAGCTGCTGTTTATGAAGAAACTGGTAAGGAAACATTGAAAAAATGTCAAATTCACCTAATAAGTCTCATATCTATACAAATAAATAAAATTGAAGTGTCTGTTTGTAATGTCAAAATAACAACTTTTTACTAAATGCATAGGAAAGTATAAGCGGTTCGTATAACCAAAAAGCAATTTTTAACATTTTTGTCTGTCTGTCTGTTGGTTCCGGCTAATCTCCGAAACGGCTGGAACGATTTTGACGGAGCTTTCACGGGCAGATAGCTGATGTAACTGCGGGTAACCTAGGCTACTTTTATTTTAGAAAAATCATTAGGGTTCTGTGTAAAAAAACCACCACCCGTGCAATTCACAAAAAGTCGGATTTGAAAAATTCTTTTTGCATTTGGTAGCCCAATTCTCGAAGACAGTTAAAGGCTATTTAACATCACGCTACGACCCTTAGGAGCCGAGCAGAAAGAACACTAAGCGAATACGAAGTAACAGCGCGGGCGGGCGATTCAACGCGACGGTTGGCGACAAGGGAGTTTAATTAAAATGTGGCTCATAATTTAGTATATTGTGTATATTACGACATCCACGCGAACGAAGTCGCGGGGCACAGCTAGTTGTATAATAAAATGTTCCTACATTTCTGTTTTTGTCTTATCAATCAAAGGTTTTGTTGCTTTATTGCAGGTTACAGGTGTTCAGCTGGAATATCTCACAACAAAATATTAGCTAAGTTGGTGTGTGGCATGAACAAGCCTAACAAACAGACAGTTCTGCCTAAGCATTGTATTGATATACTGTACAGGTATGTTTCCTGATGTTCATAAAAGTTGCGCCTAAGTTACTGAGTGAGGCTGACAAATACACTTGTTGCAAGGCATCAGCATTACACTATCAATCGTTTACAGATCTACTTTCTTTCTTTACTTATTTCTTTGACTTTCAGCACATTGCCATTGAAAAAAGTGAAACACCTTGGAGGAAAGTTTGGTTATACTGTTTGTGAAATCTTGAAAATCCAAAAAATGGGTGAGCTTCAGAAGTTCACTGAAAAAGACCTACAAGAAAGATTTGATGAAAAAAATGGGTATGCTGAATGAAATTTTATTTTTATTACTACTGGAATGATTTTTTCTTTTGATAAAATATGGCATTTTATTTCTTACAGAACATGGCTATACAATATCGCACGTGGAATCGACTTGGAACCAGTACAAGCAAGATTTAACCCAAAGAGTATTGGTTGCTGCAAACAATTCCGAGGCAAGGCTGCTCTCCTTGATTTAGAGAGTGTTCGGAAGTGGCTCAAAGACCTCGGCGACGAAATAGACGACAGACTTGATCAGGACGCGTTAGAAAACAACAGAACGCCGAAACAAATGGTCCTTAGTTACTCTACGCAGCTACCTAATGGTCGAGATTCAAGCAGTTCTCGATCATATAATTTTGTAGCTGATGACGAACTATGCGCCGAATTATTTACTAGCAAAGCTTTAGAACTTCTCCTGGATAGCTCTGAAGGAGTCAAAGTAAAAGGTATGTGTATTGATCACCAACTGTTTTGGTACTTGCAATTACCTACTGTTTGCGATCTAAAAAATCATAAATTGTATTTGCAGAAGGTGAAGGCAACAGGAGATTGAAAGCTCCAATAAAATTCCTAGGAATAAGTGTTGGAAAGTTTGAAGATCATACAGAATTAAAGAAAACTAAGAAAATATTAGATTATTTTTATGCTGGGTCATCTAAAGATGTTGCAGATAAGACTAAAGACAGTATTAAACAAGAAAAACCTAATAGTGAACAGCCTGTTATGAAGAATAAAACTACAACTAAGAATGATGGCAAGGAATACATAATGCAAAAATTCTTCCAAGTGTGTGAAAAACCACAAATGAGCGAATCTCAATCTTTATCAAAGCAGAACCTTGATCAAAGCAATAAAACAAACGACGCAGTTATTGTAGAATCTAGTTTAGACAAGCAGGAGTCATTTTTTGCAAAAATATTGAATCAAAACAAGGATCCCAGTGTGAGTAAAATAAAAGATTCAGAATTGGATGTCCAGGAAATACGGACAACGACGCCCGTTTGTAATGTGGTCACGTTTGGGGACGATAGCAATGAGACATATTATTCAGGATCAACAATTGTTGACGAAATAAACAATAGCATGGCACTGTTCGAAGCCGATCCGCAGGACGTTGCTCGTGTTACTAGTATAAGAGAATTACTAAGCAGCTCTAGAATAGGAAAAGAAGACGGATCTGACACTGTTTCAGAACCAGAACTAAATACCGATGCAGTTGCACCAGTCGTTCCTCAGAATGAACCACAGATTGAGACTTTTAACTGTTCTGAATGTAGGAAATCAATACCAATGGATGAAGTCGCCGAACATTCGGATTACCATCTCGCGTTGAAGTTGAGAGAAGAGGAGAGGCAACAGGTTCGCAAAGAAATAAAAGAAAAGAATAATCTCGTAAAAACTAGACAGAATGAGGGAACAAAGAAGGAACAACCAGAAGGACAACACAATTCAAGAAATGAAACTTCATCATCCATTGCTAACTTTTTAGTGAAAATAGATGAAAATGTTCCAACAGAGACATGTTCAGAATGTGGTAAAAAAGTTCCCCTGGAAAGATTTGGGGAGCATTTAGATTTCCATGAAGCACAAAAGTTAAACAGAGAATTAAATAAGAAAATGAATCCTACGTTTACTGGAAGTAATGTAAAAAGAAAACGGAAATCCAATTCCCCCGTAAAGAAGAATAAAATGCCTTGTAGACCCATTGACTCTTTCTTTAGATAATGACTTATGATATTAAATTGAATGGAAACACAGTTTTGTTGTTTGAAAGGTGTATATTGTAGTGTTAAAAAGATTTACACGGCGTAGATCTCATTCTGGATCTTTCTCCAGGCGTCAAGGGGTCCGTGCTCAGGGCGGTACTTGACGTTGCAGCCGTCGTTTGCGAGACGGCCGTCCTCACGCAGCTTCTCAAACTCCTCACGCTCGTACTTGGTGAAGCCCCACTTCTTGGAGACGTAGATCTGAAATAAAACATAGTTAAATTAGAACATTTAGGTGCCAAGCATGTTCAAATTGAGTTAAAAATATGAGAAAAAAAAATGTTTTGTGGTTCATGTGACCAAGGCAGGGTATGGCAAACGCAAGTCCCTCTTTCCACTAATGCCAGGCTCTTACCACCTAGGTATCTAGCCTTATAATAGGGCTCTCATTCTGAACCTTGTAGTTGTCTCCAAAACAAAAGAAAGTGTATATGGGCGAATATGAAATAGCATACCTTCTGGCGACCGGGGAACTTGAACTTCGCACGACGCAGAGCTTCGATAACCTGAGCCTTCCAACGGTCGCTAGAGCGCACAGACATGATGGGCTGTCCGATGCGCACACGCGCTACGGTTCCTTGCGGCTTGCCGAAGGCACCTCTCATCCCGGTCTGGAGCCTGAAGAGGAAAAGTTTTCAATGTTTTAATTTATTTTATCTACTGGCATTCATAGCAGGAATACATAATCCTTTAGTTACATTGGTGGAGGTCAAAAGCAAGCCCATTCAGATATAAAAAAGTGTTATGTTTCTTAAGTCCCTGGTGGATGCTAAGATATTAATAGTGAAATAAAGGCATATCTAACAAGAGTTTATGGTTGTTTAGACATCTTCACGTGTCACTACAATAATTAATTTATATTAATAACAGTTTACATTACAGTCAAAAAAATTATTTATCTAGCAAATGTATAGTCATCTAGCTTTATCATAGACATTTTATTACATATTTGCAAATCACTGTGAGGATTAGTGCTACGACGTATGAGTAATACTACAGGATAACATGACTGGCACAATATTATTGTTGAATTTCGAATATCACAAATTTGTGCAACCATGACTTGGAACATTTAGTTTATCACTGACAATCAAATTTTAAAACAGGTTTATCTAGTGATTATGATAAAAATATCATTTTTTTCTGAAAACAATATTACACATTAACACCAAAACAGAGACTTGCCAAATCATAGTAAAAGGGATAAATACAGATGAAGGGATGAGTTGTGACAAAACTTGTAGTAATTTTGCCCTGTATACAATTCGGCCGATGGCATGTCCAAACTTTGTGCAGAAGGCTGTGCAATAACATTTTTTTTAGGAACCAAATGGTGACACGAGGCGAGTGTGAGTGCGAATGCGCAAAAGTTCAGAGAGCCTTTTCTGTCCAAAATACTAACGTATCGAGCCTTTTCAGGAAAAACATTGTAAGCACCAACAATCACAAAATACTCAACTCCATAATGATACACTTAAATTTTATTTTAAATTTACATGACTTTATTGTTGTAAGAAATTATCATCGTAAATGACAACATTGTTTATTATGAAAGAAAAGGAGATTCCTGGTAAAAAGTGCAAATTGTCACTTACAATGTTCCTCCTGAAAAGGCTCGATATAACATTGACAGTCAGAGGATATGAAACGGTGCACTATGAAAAAAAGGACTTAAAAATTTTCACCAAAAACCATCACCTAATCAAGCCTTTGGAACCCACCTTTGTAAAAGGATCCCTTCCAACATCATTTTTACGACAAATGGCTGGTCGTAGATAAACACACCAAGACGCTTTTAGCCTTATATTTAGATGTTCTATACTATAGAATCGAGAAACTTAACGATTTGCGAAAAATACATTTTTGTTTAAAAATTCTGTCTTTTTTCTCTCACATGACCTGTTACATACACTCACTCCAACCACATTGGCCAGTGTTGGTAGAAAACTTAAAAAAACTGCCTGAAATATATGTATCTCTTATTAATATTATAAATGCGAAAGTGAGTTTGTTTATTTGTTACACTTTCACACTAAAATGGCTGAACATGTCAATTTTGTTAATTGTTCCTTTCTATTGTTGTAGTATAACCATGATATTATATTTTCGGTTTATAGTTTTACATTACTACTACTTTTTATTACAAAGTACTTCTGTAACATTTATAATATTAATTTTCTTCAGTAGACATCTTTATGGGTTATTCCCACATGTGGTTATTCATTAAATCCTTTCCTGTCCAACACTGGAAGTGGATTAACACTGGTCTGTCGTGTATTTAATCTCTCTGGCATAGTGACACTGCATTCTTGACCAATTGCTTACAAATCATGCATATTATGATGCATAGCATGCAATTTTAGAAAGTTTATGAACTTTTTCTAACTTTGGCTAAAGTCTAGAGGAATATCTAAGTACCATCAAGGATGCTTACCTATCAGCTCCAGCGCACGATAACATTTTGTTGATGCGGATAACATGGAATGGATGCAACCTCATGCGGATGTGGAACTGATCCTTGCCGCAGTTCTTGACGAGGTACTTGTTGCAGCAAATACGGCCTGCTTCCAAAGCCTCAGAGCTCAGCTGCTCGTACTCGTCAGACACCAGGTGCACGCATAGCGGGAAGTCGTCCACCGTCGCCCTCTTCTTACCCAAGTCGAAAATACGGATCTTGGGGTCGGGGACACCACGACAGAACCGTGACTTAGGGTACGGTTTGTTTTTACAATACCGATAACTGAAAAACACATTTCACTCGTTAAAAATTAGTCCAAATAATGATCAAAACAACTTTTGAGGTTGTAAATTATTTACCATCTCGCTGGCCGGCGCCCCATTGTGATCTGAAATAAATAAAAAATTGAACTTAGTAAGTCTTACACTACACTCCTTTGTAAATTCACAGAATAATATTCAACACTTTTCACGATTACATTAGATTTTATAATTAAAAATTATCAGCACCTTCACAAAGTGACACCACTTCCACGAAAAGACAGACGGAAGTTAGTTTGACGTTGACGTAGACTCTGTTTAGTGTGGCGAGCTTAAAAAAACATTTCAGTAAAACTGAAATAGCTCGCCACACTAAACAGATTTTTTTTGTGGTCAGCGTGACCATAAATTGGGCTATGGGCAGGAATGATGATATTGATCACCCGAAACAAACCCCTTCGAAAAAGTGCCTAAAGGTTTCATGCTTTTGATAGGGCTTTTGTTTTAGCTTGATTTTGATTACTTTAAAGCCTTCTTCCCTATTTTAAAAGATTTTTGCACTTATAAATTATAACTGTGTTGGTGGTACATACCAACGGTGGTTGTAGACGCTAGCCATAGTCAAGTGTGGGAGAACTTGCATAGCTATCTAAAATTAAGGCCCGTATTGTAGAATCTCATTCAAGACCAAGAATTACATAACATAAGTTTATCAATTGCATTTTACCTAACATAACCGCCATTACCTCCATTCTGTGCAAGGTTATGGAAAGGGTACTGAACAGTAAGTTGCTGACCTACCTTGAAAACAATGATCTCCTCAGTGACCGTCAATATGGCTTTCGCCGGGGACGGTCAACTGGCGATCTTCTTGTGTATGTCACGCACTGCTGGGGCGAGGCCATCGAGAAACACGGCGAAGCACTTGCTATATCGCTTGATATCTCGAAGGCCTTTATAAATAATAAATGATAAATGATTTTATTTCTGTAAGTAGGTTTATACAAACACTTTTACATGTCAAACATTTTTTTTTTTAAACTAGATGAGGCCGGCGTTTCCTATCTGACTACTCACTACTACTTACTACTACTGACTACTTTGACAGGGTCTGGCACGCTGGTCTACTCAGCAAGCTTCCTGCTTTTGTAGCTGGATATCAGACTTCCTTAGTGGACAGTCGATCAGAGTAGTCGTTGAGGGCTGCTCTTCCGACCTTATGGCTATTGATGCCGGAGTTCCTCAGGGGTCTGTTCTCTCTGCAACTCTTTTCCTGCTGCACATCAATGACCTACTTCAACCTGGTATTGTTGGATACGCAGATGACAGTACTGTTTCAGAAAGATACTCGTCTAGCGCAAAAACCAGTGGGGCCGAAGTTCGTTCCTTAAGAGAGGCCATGGTAAAGCGGACAGATTTGACCTTAAGTTTTGTGTCCCAGTGGGGTGATGATAATCTGTCTCTTTTAACGCCACCAAAACACAGGCGTGTCTTTTTACCGCTAAAAGGAGTCGTTTCGATCAAACTCCTACTTTTCGGGGTACATCTGTTCCTGTAACTGATCGGCTCGAGCTCCTAGGCATGGAGTTGACATCATGTCTCAACTTCGGTTCCACCATCGAGTACAAAGCTCAAACTGCGGCCAAGAAACTGGGCATCCTAAATAGGGTGAAGCGATACTTTACGCCTAGACAGCTTTTGACTCTCTACAAAGTGCAAGGCCGATCCTGCATGGAGTATTGCAGCCACCTTTGGGATGGCTCAGCTAAATACCAACTTGCCGCGCTTGATTCGGTGGAACGCACAGCTAAGAGGCTCATTGGCGACGTAAGACTGGTGGATGCCAAGCTTCACAGCTTGGCTCATCGCCGCAAGGTTGCCTGCTTGTCGGTCTTCTACAGATTGTACTTCGGTGAGTGTGCTCGAGAACTCAGGGATTGAAAACCGGTACGAATTTGGGTTCCGGTTCTTCATTTCGGTTCTTAAAAAGGTTCTTCTTTTCGGTGCGGTTCCGGTTCAGGTTCCGGTTTGGTTCTGGTTCCAAATAAAGGTTCCAATATACCGCTTCCGTATCATCCGATTTAAAGGTTCTCTAAGAAAGATGGGATATGTTTGACGCGTGCCTGGCGTATCTTTTCTTTCAGTTTGCCTTCGAATTATTGGCGAGTGGAAGTCTGTACTGAACAGTGTCAGCAAATATTGTCAGTAATTATTATTAGTGGTTTATATAATCTACAGTTACTGTTAATACATTAATATAAAATGGACAAAGGTAAGTTTCATCGTATTGTATTCACTTAGGTAATATTATTAAAAAGGAGGAGGGTTTTCTAATATAAATTATTATTATTTTGTTTTAACATGTGTGGACAGTGTTTTATGATTATATTATGTGTTTTATGGTTGTTTAGTTTCATGGGTTACGGTACTACCGCCGAGGTATTACGCTATTCCAATTACACGTTGGTTATATTTGGTATCTTACTTTCAGGAACAAAACATGCCCGTATTATGACCGATACCGATACAGACACTCAACTCCAAGAGCAAGAGTTACCTCTAAATTTGAAGCAATTGCTTAGAAGAAATTTTCAAGAAAAATGTCAACCTAAGACTGCAAATATTGAAAAACAACAAAGAATGGAGTGTAAAGATTGTGCTTTGCACCACAACGACGATGACGAGCATGATGGGAGAAATCAAATTTTTTCTCAACTGATTACAAAAGAATTAAAGAATATTAAACCATGTCTCAGGACTAGGTGTTATATCGACATACTTGAGTATTTACAGTCAGCAAAAGGTAGTCCTTTTCACCCGCGCGGCGGCCGCTCGTAGGTACAGTGGAGTCAAAATATTTCCGCGAAAATATTTCTGCGGGAGCGCAGCTAGTGACAAACTACACCCCTTCCTGGTTTCGCCCAATTAGAGACATTATGCATTTGTGTGAGTAAAGGGCATTCGGACTTGCTTTGAAGAACCGGTAACATAAAGGTTCTTATAGGTTCCAATTCAGGTTCCGGTTCCGGTTCGGGTTCTTGTACCCGGAACCACTTAATACCGGTTCTATACCGGTATTTTACGAACCTTTTCAATCCCTGTCCATGACCTCATTCCGCCTGCCCCCTTCTACCATCGGACATCTAGACGCACTGCAGGTTACCATCCCTACCTAGTTGCTATTCCACCAATTCGCACTAAGCGTTTCCAAATGTCTTTTGTGATGCGCACAGCAAAGGAGTGGAACTCTCTGCCTGCGTCTGTGTTTCCGAACGTATACAACCCTGATCTCTTCAAAGTGAGAGTTAACAGGCTTCTTCTGGGTAAGCTCGCTCCATCGTCGACTTTGTCTTTGTCATCTCTGACCTAGAATAGAGTCAAGAGCAAACCTATCTTAAATTAAAAAAAAAAACACGACGCCTGTAATCCGTAATTATGTTCAAGTCCCACGTAATAGGGAGCGGGCCAGAAGGAGGTGGGTGCGTTTCTAAGTGGAATTCTAGGAATCCAAATAAAATAATGTGTAACATAAAAATATTTTTGAAAAAGACTTGAAACTAGTTTTCAGTAGTTCTCGTGTCTTGAGTGAGGTTCTGTAAATGAGCTGTTTCTTTTCAGCCGTGGCGCCATGTTTAACCAACCCCTAAGCCCGTGGGCCTATCGCATATTTTCAAAGCAAAAAAATAATGCTTTGAAAATTCGCCGTGTGTAGGCACGGTCGTAAGTGTTGTGTGGATCACGATTCATTATGGAAGCTTGTTGATGTTGACAGACACAGCGGCTACGGCGGCACTACGGCACGGTGCCATCGCCGTATGCTTCGTCCGGAGGTTTGCCGTGTCATAAACAAGCTCACATGATTATTTTACGGCGCGGCTATTGCGCCGTACCGTAAAGAAACCGTGCCGTGTACAAAGGGCCCTATGCTTGTTACAAGTGTTTCTCAACTCGAAGGATTGTTTTAGTTATTTCCCATTTTCGGTAGTTTCTAGACGGTTTTTAAACTGTCAAAACTTTGATGAAAATGTCAGCTGTACTAGAACAAAACACACTTATTTTTGCATAAAATTAATCATATAGTTGGAGTATTTCAATTAGTAATTGTTTAAAATGGGTGCTTTAACAAGTAGGCAAAACGCTGGTGTCGAAGAAGCTGATGTAGTGTCCAATCATGCTTATAAATATCCACCTAGATCAGGTAAATGGGACTTCTCTAATTCGATTACTTATTGTGATGTCGTATTCATTATGCCTGATCCATTCTCATTCACAATGTTTATTTTTACTAGGTATATAATTTATACATTTAGCTAAGCAATGCGAATACGTGGATTTCATGATTGGTTTAACTTAATATATCACAAACAGTAAGATTCAGGGTCCAATTTTGTCGTGTAGATCGATTTCTTAGATGAATAATCTCGAGTCGTATGATAAATTGAGTACCTACACTGTAAATAATGATTTAAATCTATTATCAAATTACATTTTGATGCAGACAGTTTTTTGAATCAATACTGCCATTACATTTTCACATTCTAATTTATAAGTAAGTTAATGCTATATGGAACATTTAGAAACTGATGATGCAGGTAATTACTTCGGGAGCCACTTCATCATGGGTGGCGAGAGATTTGACACCCCACAGCCAGAAGCATATTTATTTGGAGAAAATGCAGACTTGAATTTCCTTGGCAGCAGACCCACACCTGTAAGTATAATTATATTGAACTTAAATATTTTATTAAAAGCATCAAAGTTATATAATATTTTGAAATGTGTAAAGGAACCAAAGGAAAGGCAGCATCAAAAGAATGCAATTTCGTAACTATGATGGTACTGAGAATACCACAATGTACCTTGGGTGCTTTTAAGATAATTAAGAATGTGAGTCCACTAGGGTCATCACTAAAGAACTTATTCATTAAACAATCAATTAATGATTAAAAAGATTTATTTACCTGATTCTGAAACATACAAGGAAAATTGAATTGAATTAATTCATGACTATGCCAATAGGAATAAATCTATGTATTGTTCTGTCATTACCTGATTTATCACAATTAAATTAATAACAATTGACATGTCCTCAGTTCCCGTACCCCCCGCCACAGTCTAATGAGCCTACTAAAACATTAAAAAGTGTAGTAAATATACGTAAGGAGTCTTTACGTTTTGTACGCTGCCCTGAGCCCGTGGGCAAGTTGGCAGAGAACAAGATTGGAGATGGCATGATCAAATCTGTGGACAATAATGGCAAAGGGACATATTACAATATTGAGTTCACGTTTGATTGTGATGCAAGATGTGCTATCACCATATTCTACTTTTGTACTGAAGAAGTCACTCCCACTGGCGTTGTGTAAGTACCATTTTGTTATGTGGTTTTTCTACAAACAAGCTATTATAATAACTGTAATTATGGTTGTCTTGGGTTGATTTTAATGAATGGTAATGTGACCTTGTGTGCACAACACTTTGTTATTTTCATCAAATTTAATTTTTATTTTATGAAAGCATGATAGGAAATCAATAATTTTCTTTGACAATCTGATGATTCATTCATTAAACCTAGTTTAAAAATATTTCGAACTTAACAAACATCCACAAGCCAAACATAGGCATCCCAACAATTGTTACAACAGGCAGTCAGATCACTGAAGTTTACACTATGGAAACAAATATATGAATAATTATTTATTTCATCAGTAAGTCTTGCCTTTTCCATCACAGTTACTACCCGCGCGACCCTGCAATGAACTCCCAGACGTACCATTATAAGAAGGGTGCAAATCAGCAGTTCTGTCAGATTTCACATGTATTTGACCCTTCCAAGCACCCTGAGGAGGATCTGGTGTATAATGCGGACAGGGAGATTATACCTATCGCCATTTACTGTGTTGTGGATGAGGGACAAGAAGGTAAGTACCATATCTCACTTTGAGTAGTGATTTCTCCCTTAAGTATATATTTTTCATCCAAAACATTACATGATTGTATTTCATGCCATTGTTACTAGTGCATGCAAATGTTTATGGTGGATAAATGAAAATAGTGATTTTACTTTTACCAATAGATTTTGAGAAATATTCTATTTACTTCAAAATCTATTGCATATGCCAGTAATTTTATTCAATTAATTTTCAGCTTTTCATTGGTTGCACTTTAAACAATTGGTTATTTTACTGTGTTGAAATTAGATTATAATCACACTCTGAATAGCGTCTTTATTGTAGGTACTACACTGTCTATGTGTATATAATAAAGAATACCTACTCTTATCTATCTACCTACGTTTATGATATCACTATTATTCTTACGTCGAAAAATGAAAGAATCGGGAGAAGCTTGCACTACTCGGTGTCCTACTCAGATTTACTATTTACTTGCGTGAGGTTTTAGAAGACCACAAAATACAAGACCACAAAAAACCAGATCCGGAGCGGGGTGCTAAATCTTTCGGGCTCGCTTCGTTCGCTCTTGCGTCCAACATTTTCTAACTTTTCTGTATAGGTCGATAAATTAATACTTATTACTGTATAAATGTCGACAACAAAATGTTACCTATGCGGAGTGCAAAAATTACCGCATCTATCATCATTTCTTTCTAGCATCCTATATTCGTCTGTTTCTCTAGCTCAGTGGCTCTCAAAGGTCCAGGTGGACCCCCAGGGGTCCACGGGAGACTCGACGGGGGTCTACGTTGGCGTGACAAAAATGGGTGTTCACAATTCGTAAGCAATTTATTTGCTTTCGATAGTGAAGAATTGTAATTATATTATGACTGTTATCATATTAAAATGTAATATGATAATAATTAATAATGTAATAATTACATATTTGAATAAATACAACACAAAAAAATATACTATTTTTATACCCTCGGATTGGGAGTTTTCTAAATGAAATAAGTGAGAATTGATTGGTTCCTTGTGCTGTGAGTAGATGTCAAAAAGTAAAGTTGGATGGAATCACTTTTTGATTAGCCAACTTTACTTTTTTGACATCCACTCACAGCACAATCAATTAATTAATTAACCAATCAAATCTCACTTTTTTTTTCGAAAACTATTTATTCGTGGTTGGTACTCAGCCGAGACGCAAACCATACTTAGATCTAATCTTCACATTTTTGTGGAGTTTTGGGAATATGGTAGAAATGTAGCTGCAGGGGTCCACCGGAACCAGCTAAATTTTGTAAGTGGTCTATGAGAAAAAAAGTCTGGGAACCTCTGCTCTAGCTTTTCTGTATAAGTCGGCAAAGTCAGTCTTGCTTGTGCAGCGTTCCGATGCGCACGTGTTTGCATATTCTGTGTTTTGACTAGCGTGGCGCAAGCTGTCGCTCGTATTCTTTTTCGCCATGAGTAATGAACTTGTGGCGAATGAGCTGCTGGCGTTCCTGCAGCAGAAGCTGGATGTGATGGACGAGGTATCCGCTATCCAAATCTGCTCAACGAACTTCAGCGAGGAGGACATAGCTGCCGCCAAGCTATTGTTGTTCAGTGTGCTGAACAAGCGCGACCAGATGGTGTCCCGCCGGCGTGACGGGACTAAGAGAAGCCTGCAAGATATTATCACGCTGTTCAAGGAGACCGACCCGGACGACGTGCCGACGTTTGTGGCGAAGGAGCTGCACAAGCTGCCACCCGTCACCTTCGACCACGTCGATGTAACAAGCCTTCTGAAGGACATTGTCTTTCTGAAGGCCCGCCTCGCGGATGTTCTGGCGAAGTTAGATGCATCCCAAAACACCGTCGTCGATTTGCGTAAAGAATTTACCGAGTTGCGCAACAGTGTGGCGGTAACTAGGTCATCAGTCGATGCATCTAACGTAAACATGTGTCGCGGAGCCGGCCTCGATTTATCGTCGTCAAATTCTGCGTCAGCAGTTTTGTCGCCAGCGCACCCGTCGTTTGCTGAGATTGCAGAGCGCCCCGCCCGCGTGCACCGCAGCCCCGCGCCCGTCATCTTGGCTCCTCCACGCAACGCCGCCCGAGCCCCTCGCCCCGTCCCGCTGCCAGTGTCTGCAGCCCTGGCGAAGCCCATAGAAAAGGAATCCGCTAGCGTCACCGCGAGTGCCCAAGGAGCTCCAAGTAGGAAATCTATGCCAAAAAAGGCACCGAATAAGGCTGATGAGGAGGGTTTCGTGACGGTGCAAAGGAGGAAGCGCCGGTCGCGAACAAACAAGAACCGCTGCGGCAAAGCTCCTACAGAGCCCGAAGTCAGCTTGCGTGCCGCAAAGCCGAACACACCGGTGTACATCTCCCGCCTACACTACACCACTAAGGCGGAGGACATCGTGGAGTACGTGCGTCAGAAGACGAGGTACGCGCCGAGGGTGCAGTTACTGGAGTCGCACCGCAACGTCAACTTCAAGGCGTTCGTGGTGCGCATACCAACATGCTACCTGCACCTGGTGATGGAAGAAAGCTTTTGGCCGCAGGATGTGGTATTCCGCCGCTTTCGCGGACTAGTGCCACCAGAACGCACAAAGACTTAGTGCAACTAAATGATACTAACATAGTTATTAAGTTTTATTTATTAACAAAATTGTTACTATACTTATTATGTATACTTAGGTTAAGGTATGTATCTATGGGTCTTTGTTACCTGATAATAAATGGTTATATTATTATTATTATTAAAGTATCCCCTATTTCTGAATGAATGGTCAAAAAAAACCTAGCCTTTCGAGGCAGCGTGCTAGAAATTTCGAACATTTTCTGCTTACCTGGTAGAGGGATCCCATTTAGTTTTGCCGTCCCGGGCCCCTGACAGACTTAGTTCGCCACTGCCACACATACGCCTTTTGCTTCGTTTACGTGCATACTTCTGGTCATACATGCGCGCATTTCAAAATTAGCATTCTAACATAGTTCTATTTTTTTTTTCTGACTCCAGCTGAAATAAGGCAGTCCCACACGACGATAGCGGTGGTGGAGAAGCACTCGGACGGCACTTACGTGCTGAAGGCTCTCAAACAAAAGCTGTTCGTCGACGGCCTGTGCTATCTGCTGCAGGAGATATACGGTATTGAGAACAAGAACCTCGACACCAAGGTAAGTAGCTGCCGTGCCATTTTGGTAGTATTTGAGTTGCCTGAGTATTATAAGTCCGGTCCTTACTAATACAAACGTAACTGGCGAAATGTGGGTCACTCTGTGGGTGTATTAAACACTCCTGCGTAACCCATCGGGGATGCCGGCGTCATGTTATGTTCATATGTGTTTGTGTCCTTAACTTATTTGCCTAATTGAAAGTAGAATCTTAGTAGAATTTCGTCCTTGTTCAATAGGATATTCTCCAAATTAAAATTACTTCTATCTCCTTCACAACCAGCCGAGTTCAGACGAAGAGACCGAAGATGGCGGTTCAGAATGCGTGATCTGCATGTGCGACGTACGGGACACGTTGATCCTGCCGTGTCGCCATCTTTGCCTGTGCAACTCGTGCGCCGACTCGCTGCGCTACCAAGCCAACAACTGTCCCATATGTAGGGCGCCCTTCCGCGCGTTGCTGCAGATAAGAGCCTTGCAGCGGAGAGCTGATAACGCACCCGCTCTTCCTGCTGCGGCCAATGATGTAAGTAAAATTTTGGAATCTCACTTGGCGTACGAGTATTAACCCTAAGGCCGCTATCCCACTGGCGTTTTACGAGCGTTGGCGCTACACTACATTTGACGAACGGCGTGGTTGTACCTGATGCCAAAAAACGCTAGAAACTCGCGACGTTAACGTCGCGTCTGCGCAACGTTGGCGCTGCGCAGACGTTGGAGAATCGCCAACACTCGTAAAACGCCAGTGGGATAGCGGCCTAATACAAAAACTTCATTGTAGGTACACACAATATGCGCTAATACAAAATAAACCCTATTTCTATAGTTCGAAATAATGAGAATATTTTGTACAAATACGCTGTATAAAATGGTACAGTAATACTACAGCTATTTATGAATGATCTGTTTTTTATTGCCTTTTTTTTAACATTTAAAATTCTTTATTTCTTTTTTAAATCTGTGGATCTTTTTGTAAAAAAATATGTCAATAGTAATGTAATGTTCATACAGGGTAGCACAGAGAACATCCCAGCAGGCTACGAGCCGGTGTCCTTGCTGGAGGCACTGAACGGTCCGCACCCTGCGCGCGCGCTGCCGCCGCCCAGGCCTGCGCCTGCTATCGCCAGCCCAGACACCGATACTGCTTCACAGGTATAGTTTCACCACTTTTCATACACTATACAGTATGTTAGGTTGAACGAGAGACTTATTGAGGGATTCTGTATTCGATTCTCGTCCCAAATATGTAAAAAACCTATTACCTTAATTTTTGACGTAATTGTCCAATAAAATATTATTATTATTCATGAGCACTGAGCGCGCAAGAAGTGAACTTGTAAATAGTAAAGTAATCACGCGGCAAAACACTTGCCGATCCTACCGAAAGGGAATCCCGTGCGCAAACCCCGCCCCTTTCCTTTGTGTTGTCTCCGATGCACCGCTCCCGCGCAGACCGCACCCCAGTCTTTGCGACTGCGTCGCTATTTCCGCATGTCTAATTGCGCTTCCGCGTATCGCTTAAACAACCCCGCTTACTTCGCGATAAAGGTGTCCTATAAACGTGTTGTTGAATAAACAAAAATGACGTCTTATCAATATTCCAATGAAGAATATTGAGATATGGTTCGTGCCTACGCTTTATCTAATGATAGTGTACGAGGAGCCATTAATTTGTACCGAGAGATGTTTCCCAACCGCCAGATTCCGTCGTACAATCTTATGTTAGGTGTCAACCAACGATTGCGAACATTCGGTCAATTCACCGTACCGAGGCAAGCCCAAGGACGAGGAAGGAAGCCATACCCAGTGCACCTACAAGAAGCCATTTTTGAATACTTCGAGCATCACCTACAAGAGAGGACTCGAAATGCTGCAAGACGGTTCGATGTACCGCATTGGACAGTGTGGAAGCCGCTACATGAAGAAGGAATGCACCCATACCATTTTAGACCCGTTCAAGAACTCGGGGTCAACGCCCACGAACCACGCGTGAATTTTTTCCGCTGGTTTTTGTCTAGCGCAAGGGTGCATACACGTTGCGAGACTTTTTGCGAAATTTTTGGTATGGTTCTGTCTGTTATTTAACAGTGTTTTTCTTTTTGTTCATATTTTTATTAGTATCATGTAAGCATGAACTATTGTGGGTTTGAATATGTCCTTCGTTTAAACTTACATACTGTAGATAGATAGGTAAACCATTTATTTAGTGCACACAAAAGAAATAGCACAACACACAAAAACACAATTAATTGAATATAAATAAAAGACAAAGTGGCAATATACAAATAAAATAACCGGCCAAGTACGTGTTGGACCACGCACAATGAAGGGTTCTGTAGTTGGGATAAATTTATCCCAAGAATAAACTTAACATTGTAGTTGAAAAACATGTTCCCCTGTTCCCCCATACATTCCAACTGCAAATGTAAATTTGTACGCTCAATATTGAGTGATTTCCCATGTTATTTTAAGACCATATACTTCTTATCAATTTTCCCGTAATATACAGGATGTAAGAGCCAGCCGCGTAGGCTTTTAATACATATTAGACTGTTCGACGGCTTCGTGCCTTTGCCTCTCCTTTAACCTGCGAAAACACCGCGTTGTATGAAATCCGCGGGCCATATTTCAAATTTTTTTTACATAGGTTTTGGGTTTAGTTTATGAAACTTTATTTATTTTTTGCCTCGCAAGTGTGTTGAAAAACGTCGTTTGAAACGCGTGTGCATTGATCATTACACACTGGTCTCATAATGTACTATTAAAGAAATAAAGTGACACTGTGACTATGTCACACTACTCAACTAACTCAATACCACACTTATAGTAACATTAATGTTGTAAAATGTTTACTTTTGACACAGAGTAGTGAACAAATGGAAGTAAAAATATGAGCCCCACCGTCCCCGATCGGCGCCACCCGCGGATGAGCAATATTCCGTAACAATTGTTGTCAGATGTTTGAGATGTGATGTTATATGCCTTTCCTATTCTTTTTCCTACACTGTGTAAATTAGAACAAAAAAGGTCATCATCATCATCATCACAAAGTCACGCCTTCTTCCCATGGGGGTAGGCAGAAACTACAGAACGCCACCTGCTACGATCCTTACATACTCCTTTTGCCTCGTTTACATTCATACATCTGGTCATGTTCATACAGATGTGATGTTATATGCCTTTCTTGTTCTTTTTCTTACATTCTGTGTAAATTGGAACAGGAAAGGTATACTCTAGAATGCAATATTTCGCATTACCCACCGTCCCCGAATCGGCGCCACCCGCGCTTGTCTAGACTAGACTTTATTGAGTGCAACATTCCGTAAAAAATTGTTGTTAGTTGTTTGACATGTGATATTATATGCCTTTCCTGTTCTTTTTCCTACATTCTGTGTAAATTAGAACAGGAAAGGTATACTCTTGAATGCAATATTTCGCATTACCCACCGTCCCCGAATCGGGGCCACCCGCGCTTGTCTAGACTAGACTTTATTGAGTGCAACATTCCGTAACAAATTGTTGTTAGATGTTTGACATGTGATGTTATGTCTTTCCTATTCTTTTTCCTACACTCTTGTGTAAATTAGAACAGGAAAGGTATACTCTTGAATGCAATAGTTTGCATTAAGACCGACCCGAATAACGCCGACTCAATGAGTCGACGTGACAGATGCACGTGTTTTGAAGTGGGCCGAAGGGTAATGACCTCTGTAAAAATGCTAATCGGAATGTTCTTGAACTAAGTTTTATGTGAAACTGTATTCGTATAAATCTATTCAATATTGAAATATTAAAAAAAAAAACACATTTGCGTTACACTGTATATCACGCCAGCAACACAGAAAAGTACGTTTATAATAATAATAATAATTTTTTAATTGTGTTCAATTTCCTAGGCGGCAGAAATCTTAAACCGCTGCAACTTGGAGCGCAGTTCATCCACTAGCATTGGCAGCAGCGGCAGCAGGAAGGCCAAGAGTGGCTCCAAGGATGACGTCAAGAGTGTGCGCGATAGATCCGCCGCCCAAACTGTCACACCTGAGGTATTTACTGATTTGAGATAGAGTTCTACAAGGATCTTTTGGAGCCTGAAAGACATGGACAAGGGAGCGTTGTTAATCAACATTTGTGAAATTGTCCGAAATTTTATTGACGAGACAAGATGGCGCTGTCACGCTGTAGTTTCTTTTGACTTTGACCACGCGCCAAAAGAAATTGAAAGTGGACACAACGGTTTGTCTAACAATTTCTATGTTCTTTTCTGGTGGTTTTCGTTGCCAGCTCAGACAATAGAATCGTTTCTCTGGGACTCAGCCGGGCTTCTTGTGTCAGTGCTTTCCAAAACGCCAATGTATATTCTGGCTTCCAGGAGTTGCAGTGGGAGGGAAAAAGTAAAGCGGCCCTGCCAAAAGAGTATTAAAAAATAAGTAATTTTCATTGAAGAAAATGTAAAATCATTAAGCTAACTAAATATTTAAATTTTAAATAAATAAAATTTAAAATTTAAATTTTAAGAAATAGTTAAAAATGTAAATATATTAGGAAGGAAATTAATAAACGACATAATATAACTAATAAAATGTTGTGTGTATATACAGTTCCGCATGTCGGTGCTTCTGGCTCGCGAGGAAGAGGCCAAGCGCGCCGACGACAAGGCGGCCGCCGCCAACAGTCCGCTGCTCTACAGCCACAGCGTCGTCAACGGAGACAAGATCTCTAAGGTATCGCAAAATTAAAATAGTCGTAGTACTGACATCAACATAACATTATCTGTTCTTGAAATTTCTGTAATCGAAATGATGTAGTCAAAAAAAACTATGTATGAAAGTGAAGCTCGCACTTTCCACTTCGAAACCTTACTGTATCAGGGCGGTTGGTACTTTCAACCGGTCAGAATTGTGCCCGGTACAAACCTGACTGTTCGAAAGTACCATTCGTTTCGAAAGATTTTTAAACATCATTATTAGCCTACGCCCTACAGCTTCGGGGCGAATGAAACGCCTAGTTTAGTTTCATAAGTTTTTTTTTGTAATGACTGTCTTTGTGGTTTACAGTCATCCCTAAGTCTGGAGTACCCCGGTGATATGGAGTCTGTGCAAGAAGCGTCGGGCTCAGACGACGAGGCTCGTGCGACGCATCCGGAACCTGACAGCGACGCCGAGCGACTATCGCCGCTGCTCACACACCCCACGGCTAATGGGGTGAGGATGCTTGAATAGATTCTTTATGTACCTACTAGTACTTCATATTTGATTTTGGAATTCAAATCTTCATGCCGCCATTTGTCTGGACTAGACGAGCGACGGTATATCCTTAGATAGGTGACAGTCAGCTTTGCGCCCTCACGCCCCTAGTCGCCGCAGGAGACGCCCTGGGCGTCGGGAATTCGTTGCCGATTCCCGGCCACCGTAGGCGCGGGCTTGCGAACGGCGAGCAATGGGTAGCTCGCCGTCCGGTAAGGACCAGGCCTGGGTTGACGGCGCGTCGTGTTCCACGCGCGCCTCAAAGAGATGTCAGCACCATTGACGGGGTCCGCTAGGGCCGATGCCAGCTAGGGTTGCGGGATGTTCGAAAGAGTTACCGTGGCCCCGGCACAGGCAACAGAAGGAACACGGGTGGGTTTTAGTCGGTAAAAGTCTGACACGCCCTCTCACTACGCCCAGAGCGGAAGAAGTCGTTTGATGATTTCCCATCCAAAAAAAAAAGATAGGCGACAGTCGAAAGCAAGACGATTTAAACGCCGCAACGAGGCTTGTGGAAGTCGATTCCATCAAACATCTTTCTCCTGTATTTTTAGCCCAGCTGAGCTAACATGACAAGCGCGACAGCGCTCTCTGTCGCGATTTGTCGAAATTTGCCTATGATTCAAACCTCACCCCAACGCCTAACATGACCGTATAGCTTTAGCTTGATTCAAATCAAGCTAAAGCTGGCCAGTTTCTCTCACGGGTTTGTCGAGAAAACATCAAGATTGACAGATGCCATGTTACGGTTTCTCGGGAAATCATCAAGATTGACAGAACGAGTCGAGTATTTTGTATGGCAGCGCTGACAGGAAACGAGAAATAGGCATAACTCTTCGACGCGAGAGTGAGTAATCGTCGCGTGTGTCATGTTAGTCCTGCAGGAAAATAAGATATTTTCTGCAAAGCAATTTCTAGTGAAGAATTTTCACCGGGATTATCTTTATTTAGGTATTAAAAATACTGTGTATAAAAACGCCAAACAGGCGAGGCTTATACCTAGCCATTATGAATGTATGCTGCTAATGTAGAAATGATAACTGCTGTTAACTTCCTATTTTAGCTATCCCCGATGCGACCACGCTTGGATCAAAATATTACCTACAACATAAATTAAACGTAAAGGGCCAATACATTTTATTTAATTACTTTTTAAAATATTTTGTTTGTGTCGGGGGTATTTTTAATTTAACTTTTTTAACTTATTTTACTGGGCTATTCGCTCTGTCCTTGAAATCTATTTCGAGAACTTGACCCTACGTTCTTGCCATTTTATTAATTTGTTATGCAGACAGTATCAAGCCTCGGCAGCGGGTCCCCGGGCACAATGCGCGCGGTGAGCTCTGCGCTGCGCCTGTCTGCGCCCGCGCTCGCGCACATCGACGACACCGATACCGACGAGCCCGACCACAAGCACAACTGTCAGTATGCCAGTCAGACACACCGACACATACACATACATACATACAATAAGCCCAGGTTCGCACGGGCGATTTTTTCCTGCGGCGATTTTATTTCGCGCACTGGATTTTCAACGCTCTGCTAAGCGCTGAGTTGAAAATCGAACAGTGTGTTTTTTCTACGTGCTGGGATGCATTCTGGTTGATTCTCAATGCTCGGCTCAACACCAAGAGTTGAAAATCCAGTGCGCGATAAAATCCCGTCGCGATATTATAACGGCCTTGTGAACGTGGGCTAACAAACTAACGGTGAGCTCTGCGCTGCGCCGGACCGCGCCTGCGCTGGCGCACATCGACGAGCCCGGCGCGTCAGTGTGCCAGTCACCCACTCAAATATATACCAACACATACATTCAGACATACAAACACAATTTTTTTTAGTGTCACGGGATAATGGTATGCAAATGGTTTGCCAATGTGCAAGCAACTAACTGCAAATATAGCGTGACTGGTAATTAGTGACCGATACTTAAACACATGATTGTACTCATGATAACAAACAACTTTTACTATGGGACCAAACCTGAAATCGTGAAAAAAAAATCTGCTGCTCCCTACATTTATGCTCGCATAATTCGTCAAAATGTAGGGACCAGCTGATTTTTTTTTGAAATGTACCTACTATACACCTCTGCCCACCCCATCGGGGAATATAGGCGTGATATAAGATCGCCTCAACATATTATGACATTTCGTTTATGCCACTTTCACTTCTGCCTTGTCTTTGCATATTGGCACTCCATCTGTACACTACTCCGTGTCTGCCTAACACAAAGACACCCTACTAATATAATATCTCTCATGCTCCTATAGTCATGTAAATTCAAACTTCGAACGTCCGCTAGTAGGCCGCTATTTATACCAACTTTCAATTTGTAGATATTATTACGTGGAAGCTTTGCTTGGAAATAAGGGTGATATTGCACTAGCTTTCCACCAAGTGGACGCTAGTATAATTTTGCCCTATATGCCCATTTTGAATGTATAGAGGTTCATTTCGTTATTCAGTAATCGTCCTGTCTGAAGTATATGGTTTAGGACAATTAATTAGGACTATTATAACGTAAATTTTAGATAAACGCAATACTCTTACTTAACTAGATACATTCTGTTAGGGTAGCTCATTCCCCGTACATAGTGTGTTTAAAGCATGTTTAAATTCAATCACGTTATTTTAGATTTTCATCGATACTAATGTCTCAAATATTTTGATTATAGAATTGATGATTATACCATTGAATCATAATAATATATCGTTCAAAGCGCTTTAGTTAATCATACCAATAATAGCAGTCATCCACAAATGCGACGTGCTTGTTATTATAACTTAATCGCATCCTATCTGAAGGGAGCGCGCGTGGAGCTACCTAGGGCATACAAAAGCAGACAGGTGTAGTGTCATCGTGAACAGTTGATAATTGGGTGTAAAATCGCACGCAGCGAGCGGAACACAGTCTCGTAACGATGTGGAGTCGCCGGCAGTCGCCGAGGACTCAGATTATTTCACGCCGGAAGACACCAACACGACCATTCTGACCGTTCCTAAGACGAACAAACTTGCAGTAAGTCCGCCATCTTGCATCAGCTGTCATCGTAGTCGTGACGTCATCATTGAGCTTTGTTTGTGTGCGTGTTAATTCGGTTTTGGTTTACGCGATGTTCTTTTATTTTCCGCGTCGTGTTTAATTTGCACTTTCATTGTCATGTACTGCATCCGTATTGTATGAATGTTGTTGAGGTCACACTGGCACGTTGCAGGAGCTGAGCGATGCACTGCGTTAACCACATAACGTAGCTTGAGGTCAAGGCATTGCGGGGCTTTTGAAACGCAGTTACGTGTACATATTATTGCCGGGCAAAACTACATAATTTAAACATTTCTTATCCAAGTTTTTTTTTTAAACAAACTTCATTAGTCCCGCAACAATATGCGCATAAAATTAGAAATCTTTTTTTAATCTGCACCGTCATGTCCTAATATACCTAAGTATCTGTTACAGGAGCCGACTACCAATGGAGATTGTACTCCCCAGCGTTGGGCCTTACCGCATCACGTCACATCGTTACCTGGTATGTAGCTTATTAAATACAAAATAATGAATACCATACAACCAGCCAGTTCAAATTCTGTCACACTGTTTATCGTGCACTGGCTTCTCAATGCTCTACTCAACACCGAGAGTTGAAAATCCAATGCGTGGGTAAAGAAAAATTGTGGCGCAAAAACTCGCCCGTGCGTACCCTGCTGGGGTAATACGGGCCTGCAGCTCACCCACAAGATCCATGCGGTAACAACCTGGCGTAATCATTGTTGGGCTATGGCACAATTACATTAAATAACAATTAATCCAGGTACACCCCTGAGCCAGTCAAGCGTACGCTCATCGGGCGACTCGTACAGCTCAACTTCATCCACCCGGCAGCTACTGGCGCCAGTAGCTGGCTCGCCACTTGCTACGGACACCGCTTGCTAGCGACCACTTGCGCGTCGCAAACCCCATCCGTACGAACCAACACAGTTATACAACCACGTCGAGTACACGCTGCCACCTTACTAAGGATTGCCCCAAACTTGAGCTTCCTTGTGACTGGTGGAATGATGCAACTGTTTCCATTCAATGAAACCACATTGAATGTGTCTACAACGCCTAACGCAACGGATGTACGGTGAATAAGCGACCTTACAAACCTGACGACGTATGCAACATACGTACGTAACATTTCGTAAAAACGGTATAAATAGTAAGTTTACAATACCTAAATATAATATATAGTGGCTTTATTTAGTAATAAGTAAATTAGAATGTCGATTCGCAGCTATATTTCAAGTTATATACCTATATTGTAGTATGTATAGCTGTAGATATAAGTAATAAATAATAATATGCATAAGTGAACCCCTGCTTTAACAAAGACTAAAGTCGGTATTGCAAAGGTTTTTGTTGGAGGAAGATATAAATTAGCCTCTCACAAAATCCCAGCGCACATCGCCGGAAGGCACTGCAGAGGATTTATTTATTATTTGAATCCTTATGTAACCAAAATAAAATCTATCGGATCGTAGCAGGTGGCTGTAGTTTCTGCCTACCCCCATGGGAAGAAGGCGTGAGTTTATGTATGTATGAAGTACATATTTAATTGATCTTTAAAATTCGGAGGTCATTCTTTCTGGCCAAGAATCAAGCTTGCCTCATTGGTGTGACAGCAACTTGTAATATTGATCTGAGCAGTAGGATGCTTGTTTATCACCTTGAATTGGACAAACCAGAAATAATGTTATTCAAATTATATTTTCTTTGTTTTGCATAATAAGTTGCTTATGAATTTATTACGTCAAGCTATTACGTATTTTGTAAATATTAAGGTGGGCATTCACGATAGCGCCATTTGGCGTGGCTTCAAACGACTAAAGTCAATGTAGCGTATGTAGTCAATGTGTATGTCAATGTAGTAATGGAGCGATTGGACATCCAGAGTTTTACATCATGCCAACGGATTTTAACATTCACGATCAAATTTTGGATGTATGGACGCCAGCACATCAAGCTACCCGAAACTGTCAAATTTTCCCAATGAACCTAATACTTTAGCGATAAAGTTGAAAATCTATTAAAGAAATTTGATAGATTGTAGTAGCTTGATGTGCTGACGTCTGTACATACATCACGCCATTTGGCGCGATGGACTGACCGTGAATGCCCACCTTTACGATCGCGTGGTGACACTGACACCGCCACCGCTTCGATTTTGTAACACTGAATATGTATGGTATAAAAATGTAGTATCAACTAGCCTTACGTAAAGCTGAAAATTATTCTATGTGGGGTGAATTTTGATCATTTGTTCTGTATATATTTGCAATCATCAGCAGTACCCACATCCGTCCTTGTTTGTGTGTTTGCTGCACATGACCATCTGTCTTGACTTATTCTCAACACTATTTAATTTTATGCTCAGTTTTTATATTTATTTTTCCTATTTATGGCAGTAATTTATATTCAATATTATTTTGAAAGAAAGATGTCAATAATCTCTAAACGTAATGAAAAAAAAAAGATGTATAGTAGTAATTTCTCAAAGTAAAATATAATATAGAAAGTTTAAGGTATTTTTTAAATAATGTTGCTGTAGCACCTTCTATTGGACTACATATCCAATATATTTTCATGTAAAGGTCTCAATCAATCTATATACACACTATATACTAACCCTGCACTACACTTGGCGAATTGTCTAAATATTCACTTCAATTACAACATAAAATATAGGTACCCTATTTTAATTCAAATGAAGTTTATTATGGAATAGCGCGTTTTATGAATAAATAGCTGTGCCCCGCAACTTCGTTCGCGTGGAAGTCGTGAGATACACAATATACTAAAATAACAGCCACATTTTAATAAAATTCCCTCATCCCACGACCCGCTGCGTTGCATCGCCTGCCCATGCTATTTGTTCACAATTTCATGGGTTTTATTTTTTTGCGCCCCCCCTAATTCTTTTTCTAAACTAAAAGTAGCCTAAGTTACTCTTTATAACATCGGTTATCAGCCAGTGAAAGTGCCGTCATAATCGGTCCAGCCGTTTCGGAGATTAGCCAGAACAAACAGGCAGACAAACATTTTAAAAAGTTCTTTTTTATTATTATTACTGTATATAATTTCATATGCATTTAGTAAAAAGCTGTTATTTTGATATTACAAACAGACACTTCAATTTTATTTCACTGTATAAATTGTACAAATACAAGTGTAGTGCTTGTGTGTGGTATCAGCAATGGTGTAGGTAGGAGGTATAATGTGCAATGTATTTTAATGTAAGATATTTGATATTATAGAATGCATTGTATTTGAATATAAAACTAATGGGTAGGACATTATTCATAGACTGATTATGAACATTCCTTTAATTTCAACTGCAGAATCTCAATTGTATGAATTATGTAAAAATATTTCTGCAAATACTTTGTGTTATTGCCTCACTAACATTTTCTTACTAAGCTGTATAAAAAGTGTATTGTTTTATTAAAATAAACTTTAGTAATGTTTGAGACTTTTTTCTACATAAATATATAAATGGATAAGGCAAAATGAATTTTATAAATGAACTTTTGGTATAAAAGTTTATTGTGATGTTGTTGCACTTATATTTTAATAAGCTGATGAACACAAAACTACAGCAGATTAATAAAACTAGAAAATAATAAGAAAAATCTAAATAGGTTTCTATTAGACATCACTAAAAATATATCTATTTACATAAATAAAGTTTGTGTAAAAAATCTGTATAAAAGTAATCAAGTCTGTATTGTAATAATATGATTATGATAATTGACTTAATAAAAAGTGTTCTCAGCTTTGGTTAGGCATTGTTTGCATATTGTAATTTGAATTTTCTGAATGACAACCAACAGAGGTACTGGGACCAGAAACTTTCTTCATGGCTTGTCGCCGGGCCGCATACGCAGACATTCTAGCTAGTCTGGCCTGCCTCTGCTCTGGTGATTCATTAGCCAGCCTTTTGGCAGCATAGGCAGACATTCTTGATAAGCGTTTAGCTCTCTGTTCACTGGTCTCCTTTGACAATCTTTTAGCTGCATATTCTGACATGCGCCTCAGCCTGCTGGCACGCTGGTCAGGAGATTCGTTGGCGAGCCTCTGTGCGGCGTAAGCAGACATCTTCGCTAACCGCGATGCTCGCTCGTCTGGCGATTCACACTTAGGAGCCGAATCTCTGCGACGTCTCCGTTTGCCGGGCTCCAGCAGCAAAAGCGGGTCCAACTCCTGTGTCGATGACATCGAATTCGAGTCGTCCATCTCATAATTTTTATCACAACTAGTTTCATCATACTCTTTTTTGACATTATCATATGATATTTGTTCAAGTTCGGAATTTATACCTGTAACGGTAAGCGTGTTGTCCATTTTGCTATATTCAGATTTTACAGTAGAGATCCACTCATTATTTGCTTTCGCTATCACCATTTTCTTCCAAGAACAATCGGATGAATTCAAATCACCCATATTGATTGTTCAAGGATAGACGTATCCATAGAACCATAACGAATTCTACAATATAAAAACTTAAGGTACCAAATACACTATTAAATCTTTATTTTCACTTCACAATTGCATGGATAATACCGATTCTGACCGAAACAAAAAAACACAATCACCGATGGCGAATGGCGACGAGCAACGAGGGATGACAGTGACAGCGCGAAAGATTAGACGAAAAAACCTACGGTAGAATGGTAAAAATTAATGGTTTTGTTAAAACAACAAAACCAATCATATTTTACTCGGTTATAGAGATTAATTAAAGTAAGAAAAATGCGCTTAGTCTATTAGTTACCCACATATTTTATTTTTTATTGATTGTTGAACGCGCTAATCTCTGTCACTACCGGATAGTCGGACTAGTCGGATTTGAAAAATACTTTTTGCATTTCATAGCCCAATTCTTGAAAGGCTTATAGGCACTTATAGGGTATGTAACATTACGCTAGGACCCTTGGAAGCCGAGCAAAAAGATAATAAGTAAGAAAGAGCGCTAAGCGAAAACGAAGTAACAGTGCGGGCAGGCGATACGATGCGACGGGGTGGGTCGGGGGAACAAGAAATTTCACGCGGACGAAGTCACGGGCAGAAGCTAGTATGAAATATTTATAAACAATGATTCTGTCATCCTCATCATTGGCAGCCTTGTTCCACACAGTACCTACTTATGAATAAATGAATGAATGAAATGCACCGACCCCAGCGTGGCTTAACCAGACTCGATTACTCGAATGAACCCACAGATTGCCACTATCCCCTGTAGCCTCATGTTTCATGTCGCTACATAGGCCATTGCATATCAAGGAGTAGACCGGGGGGCGCGGTAATGGTAGGGAAGACGTGCCCTTAGGATATGGAAGGATTATTAGAGTCTACCGAGTATGCACCCTAGAGTAAACATTGGAATATTGAAGAGACGGGTAATATTTATCTATTGATGGGCATCTTTTAACGACGTCGCCGCCAAATTGTTTCAAGTCCGGCTTCACCGATGAGTCTTTTGGCGGGGTTACTGCTATGCTGTATGACCTGTTGCTGTTTCTAAAGTCTTCGTCTGAGGTTTCGCTGCTATCCGTTTCAGGTTTCTTGTAGATCTCGCTAGCAGCCTTCTTTATCTTATCTCTTTCATCAGCCATGTCCATCCAATAATTGATGTCCTTATTGAAGTAAGTCATGTCCTGTTTTTCTCGTTAGAGAGTAGTATATTCTTTGTGTTTTAGGTTGTCATTCCATGTGTAAATAGGTCGGCCGAATTTTTTGGATTTGGCCTTGTACCTACTGCATTACTGCATGTAACAAGTAAGGTTCGCGGCGCCTGTGAATATGTACGAGATAGCACATACTGTGGTTCTTGATACTTTTAGTTACGGTTTTTCTGTCTAAAATATCATGCATTTTTTTGTATTAGTTTATTTCTAGCGTGGTTAATCAAGTCTCTCATAATAACTCTCTCATATTTTCTCAGTCTTGACCACAGTACGTTTAACTTTGTTAAACGGAAGTACAGACACCAGCAGGTCAAGCTATCCGAAACTGTCAAATTTTCCCAATCAACCTGGAACCTAATGCTTTAGCGATATAGTTGAAAATCTATTAAAGAAATTTGACAGATTGTAGTAGCTTGATGTGCTACCGTCCATACATTGCTTGTAGCATTAACGACCTGTCGAGCTACTGACATGTCGCACACCTGTTTGTCGAACTAATGACATACACTTCTTCCGACATCACCATTGTCTTGGACGGTAACGAGAGCGCATGCGCTTACATACACATTCACAGCGTGTTTGTACACTTGGTAACCATATGTAAAGCGCATGTCGCTTCGTGAGATAAAAACTGTACGTGTGGCCACGCCGGGTGTAAGCGTCCGGAAACCTGATTGCCTTTTTGAATTCAGCAAGTGAATGATCCGTAAATTCAAACCACCTAGGCTCCATTATACCAACGCCCGCCAATCACCAGCTGTCAGATTGATCTGAATCTTGATTACCGTAAAAATCAGCATTTCAGCAAGGTGTGTGACGTGTATAGGAAATATGCAATTCTGAACGTTCTGGTTTCAGTTTTAATGCCAGACCTAAGTTTCTAAAGTCTCGCTTGTACCGTCGTACGCACTAGGCGTTTATCTTGCGGCAGTGTATCGACTATCTAGACACGGTTGCATAAAATCTCGAGACATGTCTTGAAACAAAAATTGGCTGGCGAAACGCCGTTCGATACAGAGCGACATGTTTCACAACCCAATTTTGGTCGACTGGCGGTTTTTACCGAAACATCAAAGGCTAGAGACATTGTCGCGAGATTTGTCTTGCGTGTGGTATACACGAACCATGGCATAGCTAGTAACATAACGCAGCACAACCATAGAAACATAAAAAAACTGAGCACAACACAGCATAACTAGAAGCATAGCATAGCATTGGTTTGCGACTTGAGGAAGATGTTACGGATATGCGAGAAGTATGCTTGTGATCACGGTTTATTGTTTAGTGTAAAGAAGAGCCAGTGTATGATCTTCGAGACTGCCAGATGCCAGTGCAGAATGTCCGTCCGACTCAAAGGGGTTGACCAGTTTACATACTTGGGGCCAGGCACGTATCCAGACTTTTGGTTCGGGGGGGGGACAAACATTGAAACAACCATGTGAACTGTGTGAAAATCGCTGTAATCACTGTACTATAATTTTCACTGTACTATACTATAATTAAAGAACACGCAAGCGAATAAATAAACAGATGGCTTAAAACGTTTTTTTTTTCAGTCAGATTTCGGGGGGGATAAATCCCAACTATCCCCCCCTCTGTATACGTGCCTGCTTGGGGCATGTTTTGACTGTCGACCTCAAAGATCATGCAGACATGGAACGGGAGGGCGCTGTCTGTTAGAGCGAAAATGATCGTCCGCAGATTTGTGCGGTGCTCTAAATAGGTTAAGGCTACGCTCTTTAGATCGTAATATACAGACGCCAGCACATCAAGCTACTACAATCTGTCAAATCTCTTTAATAGATTTTCGACTTTATTGCTAAAGCATTAGGTTCAAGGTTGATTGGGAAAATTTACAGCCTCGGGTAGCTTGATGTGCTGGCGTCCATACATCGCTGTATCCATGCAGTCTGTGGGCTCATTACTCTAAAAGAAAGTAAGAGCGCCATCTGCATCCAGTAAAGTAACGCGTTCAGGGGCGGCCACGTTCTTGGTGCTCAGGGTAGGGGTTAACTCCAACATTGTATGGACGCCAGCACATCGAGCTACCCGAAACTGTCAAATTTTCCCAATCAACGTTGAACCTAATGCTTTAGCGATAAATTAGAAAATCTATTAAAGAAATTTGACAGATTGTAGTAGCTTGATGTGCAGGCGTCTGTACTAGCGATGATTGTGGGAAGGCTGGACTGCCGCTTCATCCGGCTTTGTTCCAGCAGACATGTTGTTGTACCAGTGTCGGAGAAAAGGTATTAATTTATTAGTTGATTTATTTATTTTAATTTTATTTTATTTCACTTATTTTGATTTCATTTAATTTGTTTTGATATTATTTGATTTCAATCGATCTTATTTATATTTGATTTATTTTATGTGATTTCTAATTTATGTTTGGCAATGAGTGTTACTTACCTGAAATAATTGAATTTATTACTAATTATTTTTTTACGTCTTTGACATGTCCTGAGGTACTTACGAAAAGTGGAGAGGTATTCCACGACTTCAGGACAATCCCGGAAGTACGGTCAAGAATCAGCATCTTACTGGAATACTTCCTTCCTCCGAGCACGTTTGCTCTTGCGCATCTCTACTCAAGTCGGCCAATAAAGGCAAGAATGAGGTGGGAGATCAGTTCGTCTTCACTGTTCACTCCCGCCGGCCAGTAAAGGCAAGCCAAAGATGAGGAACATGACTTCTCTCGGGAAATAGGGTACGTGCGGTCGCTACTGCCCAACAGCTCGTCACATGCTGCCCTGCGGATTTATTGTCTCCCGGTACGTCTCCGTCACGATGTTTGTTTTGAGACACCCGTCCACTTTACCGTCATGATGTGACTTCTTCCTGAGACATCATGACGGTAAAGTTGTCTCAGAACAAACATCGTGACGGAAACGTACCGGAAGACAATTTGCGATACATGTCTCGCGAAGTCGTGACATTTCAATGAAGGGGGAAAGCGCTAAGGTAGCCCGTGAAATTCAAATTTTCTTACGATTTTTTGCAATTTGCAGCTCCTTGTCTGGGCGTATGTTGATTACAGTATGATTCACGACTGTAACAAATATGTATTTACAGAATTATAATCATTAGAATCAGTAATACAACTCCTTAGGTTAGTATAATCCTCAAATGTCAAGATTTCATGAAACAGTCAGTCAATAGTATTACTTGGTCTAAGAAAGTTGTATTGATGAGTGATTATAATTCTGTGAATATCCTACATATTTGTTACGGTCGCGAATCATTTTGATCAACATACAACCTAATACTGACACGAAAATATCAAAAAACGTAAAAAAAATGAATTTCGCGGGTTACCCTGGCGCTTCTGCAAGCTAGTCTGTATTTCTTTTGATCTTTCTTCTTCCTTCCCACAGTTCCTTCCATAGGAGGAAGACAATTTGTATTGCTTGCAACACTGAAAGTAGTTGCCAGTTACTTTTACAGATCCTCTTGGAAAATAAAAAAATTATATTTGAAATTCGTGTCTTAGATTTAGAACAATAATTAAATTAAAAATGTAATCTTAATAACTTAAAATTTTATAAAAAAAGAAAAATACCATTTATAAACCTAATAATGATGTTTTTTTTGTATTTGTTCCGATTGAGCTCCTATAATTTGCAAAATACTAAAATTACTATATAGCAACACTTAGCATGTGAGTTGTCAAAAAGTTGGCATTTAATCCATCTGTTTTATTTAGAAAATCTATTTTCAACATATTCTGCAGTTAACATTAGGGTATTTATAGTGTTTTAGTGAATATTAATATAAAAATATAAATTATATTACAACCGGTCCTATAAAAGCTGTTATTTATTTCATAAGTTCATTAAATTCAATGTAACACGTAAAGCATCTGTGATCAGAATTTGCAGCTATTTGTTTCACTATTTTTATCTTTTGTTGTCTTTGTGTTAATTAATCTCGAGTTGTTTTGTTTCTTAGGAACTGTAACCCAAGGGAAGTGCTTACGGTACAGTAACGTGATGACATAATGGTGTAATAGTTTGTTGCTGTTGTTGTCGATTGTCACTAAACATGGATAGTATACCCGAGTCACCAGAGAAAATGAGCCCGCTCGTGGAGCCCGAGGGCTTCCTGGAGAATGAGACGGATTATTCGAGCATCAGAGGAAAGGTAAACATTAACATAGTCCTTGTTTACCAACATTTTTGTTCCCGCGAAAATTTCGCCCACTCACATCTCTCCCCTTCTCTGCTAAATGATTGCATGATTACGACGAATCTTTTGATTCTCAAGCAAGAATTCACACAGGAACTTCATTATGGTCACCAAGTACCTTATAACAAATACTTAAAAAAAAAACCCTTGTTATAGGTACAAGATAAGTAAAACTGTAATGTTGTAACAAACAAAACAATTTTCCTTATCATTCAACAAAAACGATAATTGTATTAAATAATGTATTCAATTAATTAAATATTGTAAAACTAGTTAATGCACTATAACAATATTGCATCACTTTGCTTATAATTGGCCCATCCTACTGACACATAGGTATGTATGCTAAATATGCGAAGAGGATCTTCAATGAACTAGTTAACATTATCAATCAATACAACTTGATACTTTAAAGATAATTACAGAACTGACCGCAGTTCTATCATCATTATCATCTGCCCAGACTTTTCTCAACTATGTTGGGGTCGGCTCTGCAGTTCTGTCAATATGAATAAATGCCATTTTTGAGGACAAAACCATCCAGTCCATCTTTGAAACTATATCAACAGATCAAACAAACTCACTATCCTGTTCATAATCTTAGCATAAATGAAATACAAAGTCAAACAATGTTATAGAGCATTGCATTCCTGTCTTTACGCGTTGAGTAATATTGCATCACTACCCTTCATCTGTTGAGCCACCCGAAACAGGTTGATAATTATCAATTTAATTAATTATAATTAATTAAATTATAAATTGTCACAGGTAAAGGTTTATAAACAATTTGAATCTGTGTTATGAATAAAGGTTTTTTTTTTTTCAATTTAGTGATCTGCAATTTAGTTATGTCTAGAATAAATAGTATGCATAAAAAAATCGACAATGCCTAAAGATAGAAAACAGTATTTCAATAACTATCCCATAAAGGGGGATTGGGGGTGCCAAAGTTTGTATGGAAGAATTTTAACGCGCGGTCCGATTAATTCGAAACTAAGTATATACAGTGTGTCCCTGGATAAAGTGCACAAACAAAAATGGGTGAAACTAGACCATAATTTATCGACAAAAAAAAGACTGTTTTTATGCCGTGTTTTTTATTTGCTAAGCATCATGTAATCTTAGCCATTTTCACTGTTTTTATTTCAACGAAATACTCGCAATGTTTCAAGAGATATAATTTGTTAAAAAATTAAACCATCAATATTGATAATACAAATATTTTTTAATTTTTTTTTCCAATTTTTTTGTCGATAAATTATGGTCAAGTTTCACCCATTTTCGTTTGTGCAGTTTATCCAGGGACACACAGTATACTCGTACTTAAGATCGAAAATAAACAATAGCATGTATCAGGGTTTTTTGAAAATCTACCCCTAACGGGGTACGAAATCCACGCGGACAAAGTCGCGTGGGAAGTGCTAGTAGTACATAATAATATTACATAATAACATAACATCACGCCTTGTTTCCCCGAAGGGTTAGGCAGAGGTGTACCTATAGTACACCCACATTTCGCCAGTTATGTTTAAGTCTCATGTAATAGGGGGCGTGCCTATTGCCATCTACCAGGCATAAATCCAGACTCCGGGAATATTACATAATATGTTTATAAAAATACGCAGTATATGAGACAGGCTTACATTAAGTAATTTAACATTGTTTCCTTTAGATGGTGCTTGTGAGCCCTACAGCTGATGAGTATGAGCTGCTCCGCAAACAACTGCTGGAAAGGCTGGAGTCAGGCAATGGAGAGATAATATACGACATAGGGCAAGGAGAAGGTAACTGTTTCATTTTATTATAAGTAAAGTGCATGAACGAAAGAGAGTGAAGAAAAATAAATGCAGGAGAAAACATGAAAAATGCAGATAAAAAATAAACAAAACTTAAATTTAAAAACCTACTTAGATTAAATAAACTAACATCAGTGCATCAGTGTAGCTGATAACAACACTAATTGGCAACCACAAAGCAATTAAATAATATAGTTCCTGTTTCGCAGTACAACAGAATGAATCCCTTTGAAAATGTATGTAAACAAATATGATTCAATCAATATTTGTTGTTGTTTAGCATATAGTAGGTTTTTATTTTAATTTTATGCCTGAATCTGTTATAATACTGGTCAATATTTCATCACCATATTAAAGTATAAATAAAATGGGTAATGTTCATATATGAGTAACATCTACCTGTTTCAAATCAAAGAGGAAAATGAAGAGCTAATATTCTACATTTCATCATACTACCCAACAGCAACAGGCCACACAACAATAATAAGGCGTGTATCATGCATTCAACCAAATCTGTGAAATATTTTGATTCTACAAATCTGTGGCTGGAGTTTAGGAATTCTTGGAACCATAGATTCTTAGAGCCGGGGCACACCTGCCAAAGCGCAGTGCCGCGTGCCTTGATTTCAATCGGGTGCAATGTTGATAGGTTTTACATTTATTGCAGTAAAAACCGTGTATGCTGGCCCTTAGATTGAATCATAATAAAATTGTGGCCTTAATTACGTCACTAAATATTTTTATGATAATCAAAGATAAGATAATTTATAATTTCATAAATACCATGTACAAGCAGATAATACAGATGTTGCAACTTGCAAGTCTATTATCTTATCTGAGTGATTAGTCGGACGCACGTGTATGCGGTAATGTGGCAGTGCGTTGAATGTTACCGCAAATGTAACACGAGTATGTGCGGGTGACTGGTTGAATGATTCACGCACGATATAGTTTAAGAGCTTTAAGAATGCACGGTATAAGGGGCATCGACACGCAATTTTTTTTTAGTTTTTTGAATAACCTGCGCAAAATTTCTCTAGGGGTCTAGAATCATGTAAGTGTATAAGGCCCGTACTCCACCAAAGCGGAGATTTGGGCGGAGATGTCCGAAGTGGAGACGCGACGAGATGTTTTTCAGCTGGGGTGTATCCACCGAAGCTGTGCGGAGATGCGTACTGGCTAGACTGGAACGGAGATGTGTGCTGGCTAGAGCGGAGATGGTGCTGGCGGTCGCGGCTGGCGGGTTATGCGACGCGGGGGAACTAACGGCGCCGCTCACATCTCTTCTCGACTCCACCGTCACCAGCTTGCGTGGCACAGCTCACATCTCCACTCTGTACCGCCGCCCAGTTCAATCTTGGCGAGGCACAGCTCACATCTCCGCTTCGGTCGCGTACAACTGAGCGGAGATGTATCATACATCTCCGCTCAGTGGTATCCACTGAAGCTGAGTGGAGACGAGATGTGTGAATAACGAAATTCTATTGGTTATTTAAAACACATCTCCTCTCGTCTCGTCTCGTCTCCGCTTTGGTGGAGTCCGGGCCTAAGCCTTGAACTTGGTAGATCCTCTAAGGAAATACTGGCAATATACACACAAACTACTACATATAAACCTATAAGAATTCTAAAACTCTTTGAAGTTACTTCTCTGCAGCCGCAACTTGTAAACGTATTCCTTTTATAGCACATGGTCTTGTAGTAAAGTTAAACATAACACGCGACGCGAGTCAAGGGCATATCCAATCTGTACAAACATTCAACAATATTGTTGGTAGCACGCTAGCCGTATCATTTTAATTTCATTTTTGATGACGTCTATTTGGTACCAGCCATAAATAAAGTCCTCTTTCTAAGCGCCTGTATCTCTAGGAACTAATTAGTTTGCTTATATTTTCTCATACCTTATGCTGGTATTTTCTCATATAAGCACTAAACACACGTCTAGTGAAACTGAACAACTCAACATCGGCGCGAGCTTTTCAGCGCGGGCTATCGATTGCGAGCATTCGTTCGCTAGCACGAGTTTACTTTGGTGGCCTCACGTTCTAAGATCTAACGAGCACCACTCTTATCATTTATTCACAAACGATTGGCTTACAGAGTTTCCCTCACCACGTGAAGGCACGCTTTCGAACGCTCGTGATGATGACGAATGGTGACGCTTCATATGACAGTAAATGCTAGATCCGATTTCTAGGCGCCGCAACTAACTATTAGCTGATGGTTTAGCAAGTTTAGATTCTGCTGATGCCTTAACCGCTGGTCTTAGTGTCGTCATCATTTGTGCAGACGGACGCGGTCTAACAGTTGACGAGTACAGCGCATCAGTAGCGACGCTACAGTCGCTGGTCAGCGGCGAGCGCGTGTCATGCGTGGAGCTGCGGCGCTGGGAGTGCGGCAGCGGGCTCACCGGCCAGTACTTGCTGCGCGCCGAGCTCGACCACACCGACTTCATGGAGATCAGGTATGGTGCGAGTCGGAGAGCAGGAAGATGATGAGCAGCAGGGCTAACACTACAAGCGCAACAACACTACGTTTTGTCGAGATTTGTCCGTAATTCTGACGTCATCCTAATGTCTAACATGACCGCTTGAAACTTCATCTGGTAGTAGTAGGTAGAGTTCTCGGTGAAGGATCTCATCCCTGAACGTACCTACCTACTACCTAGGACCAACCATCATCCCTATTTTGGGCGCCAAGCAGAGTTGAATTAAGCTCCAGTATGCTGATTTAATTTCTATACTTAATGTGTAAGTACACATTAAGTATTTCAGCTTTTTCTCTAGGAAACGAAAGAAAGAAGTGGTCGCGTCTTTGGCGACGGCGACCAGTTACCATCGGATCGCCCTTGTTTGCCAAACGGTCATTTAAAAATAAAAAAAATAAAAAACTTAAACCCAAACTATGACAAAAACGCCTAGTAAAAATATATAAACAAGACATTATCATAAAATAACATCGGTTTTCGTATAGTCGGAGTCACACGTAATGACGTAAGCTGTACAATTTATACCAAAAAACAATCCTTTTGGCTTTGCCGTAAACGGGTACAAAGAATGTCTAATTAATATTCTACTTTTTGGTGGAGTACCAAGAAGTAGAATACTAATCTGACATTTTTTGTACTGCACTTATTAAGCAGACTCCAAAGTAGTTATTCATCTCTTTCACCATAGAGTGGCAGTAGTAGGCAACGTGGACGCGGGAAAGTCAACTCTTCTGGGTGTACTAACTCACGGTGAACTGGACAACGGACGTGGGTACGCGCGACAGCGGCTGTTCCGACACAAGCACGAGATGGAGAGCGGACGGACCAGCTCCGTGGGCAATGATATCCTGGGCTTCGATAGCATGGGTGAGTTCTATACTATGTTTACTCGTACTATGCGGATCTTGCGAATAGAGTCCTTTGTCTACCACAAAAGGCTCCACCCAGATGTATTGGCAGCTTCCCAAAGAGGTAACTGCTCGAGTGCTTTAGAATTCCAAGAGAAGTCGTCGTCTGACATCCTTTCCTGGATTAATTAGTAATCGCACCCATCTATTTTCGTTTGAATTCTGGACAAGCTCTAACCCCGCGACCTAAGCAAAGCGATCGGTCGCGCGAATACGCGATCGTCTCGTTCATATGTCACTCATTTGTTCTGTCGGCGCGACCACGCGTTCGGGTTCGCCGAAAAATTGAACGCCACATTCGCGTGTGCGCCCCGCGTTACCATACACGGCCTTATAAATGTCTGGCTCTTTTAAAAATAAACTAGGTACTTTTATCATGCTAGTTTTAATTAAATTTCACCGAGTGTATTAATTACAATTCAACAACATAAAGATGATAAAGTGAGGTGAGGTGTTCACCTTACGTTAGGAACTTTGGATCAATGTTACGTTGAAGTAATCGAAGCAAAATGACCTAATCTTATAAAAGTAGTAAGTAAATTCATGCAATATTAGTTTAATATGTCCAATTAGCGAATTTTACGTGGCAGATTAGTTTTAGTAATAAACTCTTCACAATAACTGAACATTACAGAAACCAGCTGCGTGCTTTCTAGGCTTTCAAGAAGCTATCCAACACTCGTGTTTTGCGAAAGACCTATGTAGGATTATGTTTTATTGTTATTTGGTAGGTCACACTAGCAGCTAATTAGCTGATGCGTGTGTTTCAAATAGCTTGGAGATATTTAATCTGTCCAGTCGGTTCTTGAAGCAGTTCAGTGTGAAAGTCACATTTTCCGGGAGCCTATTACTATTATTTGCTGTTACAGCTCGGTCAGACAAGAATTGCTTCAAACGCTTTTTCTTTGATTAATTTTCCTATAGCTTTAGCGAATGTCCTCGCAAATGTTGATATGTTTGAATGGGAACAACATTCTCCTTGTGCACAATACATAACAAGATAATGCTATCTCTCTCTAGTTCGATTCCCAATCTTGCTATTAAAGCAAATTTTCCTCATGCTCTCTCATATTATAACTGAAACATCACTTACAGCAAGTATTTGGACTGATGTAATTATTGCCTAATTAGAAATAGGTTTGTAATTGCAACTCTTCGTTTTCGCGTAGCTACCTAAGTACTCTAATAAGAAAACTATAAAAACACGTCGTCTCTATCGCGATCTGCAAAGCGTTACTTATTGCATGACATTGCAATAATTGGATCGCTATTGAACCTCAGCGCATACAACTCAGTACTTGGTATAATTAGTTCATTAAGTAGTAAATACTGTGATATTAATAGAACTTGAACAGTCACTGATAACGGACGTAGTTCGTATTTATCTAGTTATGCTATTAACTTCTGTAGCCGTCCGTTAACTACCGTTGTCGTACGCGATAAGCGAGTACCTACCTTCTACATAATATAAGTACCTACTACGTTTTCTGCACTATTTCTTTCATTAGACATAACTGGCGAAATGTGGGTGCACCGACTAGAAGTACACTTTTGCCTAGGCCTTCGGGGAAACAGGCGTGATGTTATGTGTTTTTTCATCACAGACTCGTCCAAGATAGACCACAGATTAGTAGAACAAGGGATTTCCTCCTATTTCAACGAGTGTTAGCCCTCCTAGAGTCACGTCTGAAACAACGAAGGCGCTTGCGTAACATGTAACTGAATACTTTCTAAATTCATAATAAAAACTAGAAAGGTAATACATACAAATTACTTTCACTCTACATTAGCAGGTTTAGAATTGCGTGAATATTATAATTGATGTTTATTTGAACGTTTGAATTCGTAGTAGGGCTCTTTATCAAAGGGCTGGTTTGGTGTGAGAAATCTACTACCATTCCTATTTTTACCACCAGCAACATTACTGTTTTATCTAGTTCCGAGAGGAGGGGTACCGGTGAGTTTACAAGCGCCTGTCATTCTAACACTAATTCCATCACTCAGATCGCATCGGAAATCCCCTAGGTGTCGGCTAAGTTCATGCGGCAGGATACGCTAGAACAAACGGGCCATTGGTCTTATCAATTATTATATTCCGGCCACCGAGAAAATGTAGCATAGAAATAAGACGTACAATAATATCACAATCCCACGTTCTATACAGGTAACGTAGTAAACAAGCCAGACCACGGCACCCTGGACTGGGTGAAGATCTGCGAGAAGTCTTCCAAGGTCATCACGTTCATCGACCTGGCGGGCCACGAGCGCTACCTCAAGACCACCGTGTTCGGTATGACCGGACACGCTCCCGACTTCGGCATGCTTATGGTAAGTGGAAAAGCTTGAAAATTATAATGTTGCTTGTATAGTCCTTTCATAGTAACTATGGAGTTTCTTGCGCATTTTTCTCCAGACGAAAAGAGAACTAGAATCAATTCTATTTTCTTGTAAATTTTGACGTTCAAAAGCCTTTTATGTGCCTAATTGAAATAAATGATTTATCTTTGACATACCTAGTTATTTTGAAAGAAAGAAAATACATTTATTTGACCCATAGGGCACACAATTAAGAACGCAAAAAAACATACAAAACTTAACTATAATAACAGTATTGTACAGTAATTTACTTCTGACAGCAACCAAACAGGCACCAAGAATAAAGATCACTGTATTGCAAAAGCAGAGGTAAAATTCGGGGACTTTTGGAATAAACATAATATTTGAATTGTCTCAACCATATTTGCTATTGATACGCTAAGAAGAAGAGGTAAAATGAACTAGTCCTAAGCTGTTTAAAAAAACTGTAGAAAAGTACTTCCTAAATGTTTAATGGCTATCTTTTTTCAATGAGTGTCTTACTGGATAACTCCTGGTTTTAATTAAAAAATAAACTTTTCGAATTTAAGATATCGTATGAGAAATAACACAGATTAGTATAATATTCATTAAATATAGCCACATACATGTTATCAAAATACATAAAGAATCGCATTTCAAATCATATTCAGCTAAATTTAAATAAGCTGCCACAATCAAACTAATTTAGGAATTACAAAATAGTTAGGACTCATGCACACATTAATTACTTGTTGCCGTTTTTCCCAGACTGTAGGTGACTTGTAGATAGTTGCTCGATGAGTATTACACGCAGACTGGGGCTCGATCAACTCGTGAAACGCCTTTTACTAAATGCTCGTTTTCTGAACTGTCCGCCGCCGCTGTCAGGTGGCGGACGCGACGTCATGAAGCCTTTTCCAATTAAATAAGACTCTGTCGATAACAATCGTAACAAAAATTATTGTATTATCAATCTGCAGTCAACCGTACGCATGGTAACATAACAAATACACATTGACAGGGCCTATATGGCGTAGCAGTAACGATGATTTTCGCAGTTCAAGTGTTACCACTGACTTACGGTTGACCAATTGAGCCGCAAACACGACTCTGTATTCCAGTGAATTATTCATATTTTTGTCCGTTCTCGATGTCGAGTTTTACTGCTTAAAATAATAAAGTCGTGACGTATCGCTTCATTTCCTTAGATCGGTGCCAACGCAGGTATAGTGGGCATGACAAAAGAACACCTGGGTCTTGCGCTAGCCCTCTCCGTGCCTGTGTTCGTGGTAGTGACGAAGATCGACATGTGTCCCCCGAATGTACTGCAAGACAACCTCAAGATGCTCATCAGGATCCTCAAATCTTCCGGCTGCCGAAAAGTACCTGTCATGGTGAAGACGAAAGATGACGTCATTGTTAGCGCAACTAACTTCGTGTCACAGAGGTATGTTGGCAACTTTCGATGATAATTTTACAATGTTGCAACACTTGGGATATCAAACGCCACTTGGAAATGTTTTAGTAGTAGGTATTTATTTTTTTAATTAAGTAAATTAAAAAACAATGATAATGGTGTCAATAAAATAAAATTAGGTACCTAAATGAGAATAGCGTGTCGTACGTAGGTAAGTACCTGATAAACCACAAAAAAAAATGTGTGTCCAGTGTCTTCGGCAACTTCTATACCAATTACTTTTATTCCAGGCTATGTCCAATCTTCCAAGTATCAAATGTATCTGGTGAAAACCTGGAGCTGCTGACGATGTTCCTCAACCTGTTGAAGACGAGGATGCCCTCGCAAGACGACAAGCCCGCGGAGTTTCAGATAGACGACACGTACTCAGTACCGGTACGTCATTGAATTAGTTGGTGAAACTTCACAGACCCGTGTGAAGTTTCACCATCAAAATCTTATAAAGGTTCCGTTTTACTTTTAATGTCGGAACCGTAAAAAGTATGATTTTAAACACATGGTATTTGACTACTATCAAAAATATATATGAATTAATGCTTATTTTAAAGATGTTACAAAAAAAGACGATATATGAAAGAAAAAATATAAAAACGGTGGTAAAATGGAGAAGTTACACGCTTTTGAAATTATTCTTCTATCCTTGTCACGCAAAATGATCATTGTACTGAATGGCGCGAAGTTACCGTGGCGCTTCTGTTTCGTGACGTGATGATGTCAGGTGATAGCACTGCTAGCTAACATAGACTTTAAAACTAAGCATTTTCATCACTATTTTTTGACATTATTTTTTTTTTTACTGTGGCTTATTTTTTTCGTAGGTCTCCGGAAATCTATAAAAAAATCCAGTCAAATACCCTATTCTATCATGACAAACTAACACGCCAACATTGTCGCCAGTGTGACTCATTCTCTAAATAAGTACCTACTTCCTCTACCAGGGTGTAGGCACAGTGGTATCAGGCACGACCCTGGCGGGTGTGATCCGCCTCAATGACACGCTACTGTTGGGGCCCGACCCGCTCGGCCGCTTCCAGCCCATCACCGTCAAGAGCATACATAGGAAGAGGATGCCTGTGCCGGAGGTCAGGGGCGGGCAGACTGCCAGCTTTGCTCTCAAGAAGGTTAGTAAACGACTTGATGCAAAATCTGTAGAAGAGAAGGTGAATGATAAGTAAGATGATAGATAGAAAAACCATTTATTTAGTGCAGACAAAAGAAATATTACAATACACAAAAGTACAATTAAATGATAACAAATTACATGAATTAAACGAAAATACAAGATGTCAATATAACAAAAAAAAAAATGAAGTTGAGTTTGTATGAAAACCTTACCGTATTATTTGGTTTAGTTTAATGATGACTGAAAAACATTATGAAAACTTTGTACACGAAGGATCGACATCTCGATCGCAATATTACTTTTTGCAAGAAAAATATTTCTTTATTACACAAACAATTCATTCACCATTCATTTTGAGCTTCGAAGTCGTGACTAAAATAAATCTTGTTCTACAGATAAAGCGCTCACAAATCCGTAAGGGCATGGTGATGGTGTCTCCCGCACTCAACCCTCAAGCGTGCTGGCAGTTCGAGGGCGAGATCCTGGTGCTGCACCATCCTACCACCATCTCCTCACGCTACCAGGCCATGGGTACGTATACATACAGGATAGAATACCAAAATAAAATTGTTTTTAGCCAGACAAAACTAAAACCAAAACCGGCGAAGTGCGTCTCGGATCACGTACAGGGAAGGTTTCCGTATTTGGGATGAATATTTACGCATTCAATATCAATATCTCCGTAACCAGAGGTTCCCAGGTATGGTCCAGTACAAACAAAATGATCACAATGACAAGGAGTAAAGCGACTCTCGGCTTCGTTAAGCGTCTTTTTACACCCATTATGTTCGTGTTTCTTAGTGCACTGTGGCAGCATCCGGCAGACGGCGTCGATCCTGACGATGTCCCGCGACTGCCTGCGCACCGGCGACAAGGCGCTCGTGCGCTTCCGCTTCATCAAGCATCCCGAATATCTCAAGCGGGGGCAGAGGATGGTGGGTTTATTTTTACTGCCATTGTTAAAACTTGTATAGTCAATCTCGTAATTGATTACCAGTTTTGACCAAAAACTCCTAGTAAATTGAAACTTCACTAAGATTGAAACTATGTGTCATTGCTCTTAAAGGCTCGTGCAGACTGGCGTGACGCGATACCGGTAGAACAATTTCCAATTAAGTATTCATGGAAATTGTTCTTCCTGTGTCGGAGCCGAGCGAAAGCGCCTGAGTAGCCCGCAAAATTCAAATCTTGCAATTTACAGACAGGTTTGTTGATCAAAATATGATTCGCGACCGTAACAAAATGTATTTACAGAATTATAATCATAAATATTAATACAACTCTCTTTATCAGTTATCAGATAAGCATAAAATAATGATCTTTACGTTTTATGACGTGACAGAGAAAGTGACATTAGGGTGGTAAAGAATTACGAGGTCGACTATACAGACATTTATAGAAAGTAGATGAAAAAGATTGCGCACATGACGTCCTTCACAAGTTCATCGCATTGATGATTCGTACAGGTGTTCCGTGAGGGTCGTACGAAGGCAGTCGGCAATGTGCTGCGACCAGAGCCTGCGGCCGTGAAGACGCAGCCGCGCACCACCAACACGCGGCACGAGCGACGCGCGCAGCAGTCGCACGACAAGTCCGACACGCACGCCACGCATGTGGTAAGATGGCGGCGCAAATACGTCACATGAAATCATCTCGAAAAGACTGTCTTTAACTATTTGAGATTTATTGGAACGAAGTTCTTTAAATGCGGCTTGTGTTAGGAGTGAAGTGGTAGAAATCGTCACACGAAATAGGGTTCATAGTTCATACACGTTATGCCCCCCCCCCCCCTCCATGCGACTTTCTTCTTTCAAATTCACACTTATTTGTGAATTTCAAACTGTGAGTGCCACTTTCTCTCTCCCTATCCAGAATATCGTTGAGAAGTGTGAATTTGGTCAAAATGAAAATCCAAGATGGCGGTTGCAAAAATTTTCAAATTTTTGGAACGAAGTTCCTTATCGTGGCTTGCGGTAGGAGTAAACTGCAGAAATCGTCACGCGAGCGTTCATACCCCCTTCATGCGACTTTTTTCTTTCAAATTCTCTCTCTCGATAGAGAAAGTGTGAATTTGGTCAAAATGAAAATCCAAGATGGCGGCTGTGAGAATTTTGTTTTGTTTTAAATCATACGTGAGAAGGAACTTCGTTTCCTGACGAGGGGTCCTCCGACCGCACACTTTTTTTTCAAAATGTAAAAGTTAAGGACAGTCTCCTAAAACCGTTTTCCTGTAGCTACAACGGTTAAGGTACCTGCTCTTACTGCCCCGTCTCAAATATCAAACCATGTATCAAACATGGAAACAAATTCGAACATAATTGCCTCCTCTAGATCCGTAAAAATATGTGACAAGCCAAAGCGATGATTAGTAAAATCCATAGTGTGATTTTCTGTTACAGCAAGAGAGTGACGTATCAGCGACAGACTCTCCATTCGAGGTGCAGGCGGACAAGCGCGGCGCGGCGGGTGGCGCGGGCCGGCGGCCACGCAAGCGACACGACAAGCCGCCCGACGCGCCCGCGCTGGCCGCCGCCAACTAGCGCGGCGCGAGCACGCCACGCATCCACAGCCAGCTATCCGTCAGCCTGCCTCTTGCCGGTCCGTCTTCACGGCGAGCAGCGGCCCGAACCGGGAGGCTTACAGATATTTTCTAGCAGTACAAGAGACGGGCGCTAGGGAGTAACATTTTTAATATTCTCCGAATTTATGACGGTATTGCCAGATCTTAATAAAAATTCATAATTACAAATGTCAACCGTGTGAAACTTTAAAGTTTGAAGGTACTCCTGTAAATATTTTTCTTTATAGCTCTAAGAAACTATTTTTTAATATTTAATTAGCTTCCTAGCGCAGCTAAAACGGTCCAAAAGCACTAAATCAGAGTACAAGGTACCTACTTAGGTCTCATGTAAATGCGGCGTCCCTAGGTGTAACGTACCTACGCGGTACACAGTCCTATATCTAAGCTCGTGTGTGTTTACTGATTAGAACACACTCTTGGATGACAGTTACATATTTTTGACTAAACTATTTATAACTTTATACAAGGTGTAACTTAAATAACGCACAAGCTCTTACGGGGTCACTATACTCATCATTATGAACAACTTTTACTCTGGGACTAAACCTGAAATCGCGAAAAAAAAATCTGCTATTCCCTACATTTACATTCGCTTACCTCGTCAAAATGTAGACAACAGCAGATTTTTTTTCACGATTTCAGGTTTGGTCCCATAGTAAAAGTTGTTCATAATGATGAGTACAATGACTCCTTAAGAGGTTGTGCGTTATTTAAATTATATCTTGTAGATGGTTCCTGAAATATCTTATAAGGTTTCTGAAAATTCGGCAAGTTTATTATAAATATTTTTGTCATAGTTCAACAATTTATCTGTGAATGTGACACATAACAGCAGTACAACAGGAACAGAACATGCAGGCTTGCATCTTGATTTTCTATATTTTTATCAGAATAATTGCTATTTTTTGTTACTAAAATTCAAATTATTTTATGCAAGATTCTTGAGGAATACTTTTGTTTTGGAATTTATAGTTTACTTTGCTTGATTATACTGGTTTCAATGTGATTGATATTTTCATTGAGCAATCTAGGTTCAATCAACATGTGTTGGTCAGTTAGTAGTAACCTTGAGTAGCAGTGGTGGCTGAGAGGAATGAATCTGTTGTACTTTATAGTTGGAACTATTACAAATAATGCAATATTATTAGTGTTAGTAAGGCTAGCTGCTCTACTCCATATCATAATTCAGTATTCTGATTACTTCACAGTACCATAACTATGTGATTTTTGTAGTTTAAGTAAATGAATATTTTTATGGTTTGTTCAGAGTGAAATAAAACTAGCTCGGATTAACTATGCAGTATTATTTAATGCCTACAAATGAAAAAGTAATGGCTAAATACAAATGTAGCAGAATTTTAGACTAAACTAAAATTATTTACATTATTTCTTCAATTGTTTCTTAGCATCCTGAATCCCTTCCTTTAAATTTTCATTTAATTTTTTTAAGAACGACATGATTCGGTTAACTTGTTCGGGATTTAACTTATCCATGTCTGCCAACTTCTCCTTACTCCTGTAGAACATGGACACTGCCAGCTGTGCAGCGCGCCTCACAGGGTACGACTCTGCAATCTTCTGCACAAGGTGTTCATTGTTAGCAAGGTACCTTAGTAAAGCTCTGAGAGGCATTGTGTTGAGATAAGTCACTTGAATGAAGTTTCAAATGAGCACATATTACGATACTTCTGTAAGAGCTCTCGCTTCAGCCTCAGCTGTGTTCTCAGTATTTCAAACTGCTTCAACTGGTCCTGCTTGTTGTAATCTATGCCAGGCAACCGCTTTATCTGGAACAAACCATAGTGCATAAACTTTTATATCTTGGATTTTTATGTTATGTAAACTAACCTACAATACTGTTGATGCCAAATAAATTCGCATCTGAACAGATATTTAACATGATTTAGGAATTATAGTCACTATTACCTGAGTACGCGCTATATCAAATTTCTTTTGCAGTTCGAGCACCCGTTGACTGCAGTCTTGAGACTCCCTGGCTTTAGCAGAGTTGTCATGAAAGTCCCTCTCAACACTAAAAAATATAAATATTTACAAAACATAAGTTTATACAGTCATAAAAATGATGACGTTGATCTAAAATAATAAGAGCACTTTTTATAGTACCTTCGTATTATTTCGTAAACAATCGGTAAGAAATCTACATCTACGTCTTGCACAGATAGAGGACTAAAGTTGTTTTGTTCAGAATGATCAGTGTTATTTTCCATCGTATGAAAGTGGCATGAGCTGTACACAAATGAAAAAAACGCACTTGCCTAAATTTAAACGCTATCAATAAATTAAAACCTAAATTTACAAAAAATACCAACTACAGAGCATTCACTATATGACGTCCCCTGCCCTTGGTAGTTGACAGTATTGCCTATGGTGTTGCCAATGGATAATGTAGTATTCACCCCCCTACATATTCATACTATTTACTTGCATATTTTTAAATATTAGACTGTTATGAAAGTAAGTAAAGGAAGTAAGTAAGAAAGAGACAGTTTAAATTTGACGGTAAGGCTGGGCAAGGGACAAGTTATAGTGAACGGTTTGTAGATGAGCAGACTAGAAGACAAATGTGATTAATGTCAATGTCATAACTATTGTCACTGTGTGCCGTAGACAGAGAAAACAGTTTTCTCTGTCTACGCTGTGTGTGGTCCATGAAGTTATAACTTTTTTTATCTATAACTTCTAACTTAATGGTGGTGTCCACTGTTGTCCTTAGACTGTTGTCAGTCAAAAATACAAAACATTAAGGTCGGTTTCGGAATTCCGTTTCGAAATATCGACTCGGAATTTCCGAAGGCAGCAAATTCATACAAAATCAAGGATCTATCACACACAAAAATTCCGAACAGGAGAATACTGTACGTGTCATACCTGTGTGGTAGGATAGGATACTTTTTCTATAGAGGTGAGTGAACTTTACACCCTGTTCCTCCTGCCTCTGTACTGGTGATCCCGACGTGATGGTCAGCACAACCTTCGTGCACCTACTTCAGCGTGACGTCATAAGCATCACTTCTTCGAGCGGCTCCTCATGTCTTTTTATGGGCAACAGATTCGTCTTTCTGACTGAGCGGCTCTTTGCCAATTTAAAAGTGCCTGTAAATAATTTATTTGATTTGCTATGAGTTTGAGTTCGAATGGATGTTTTGTGTTTTGCGCCAAGCGTCAATTTTGCATTACACCATTGGCACGACGATCGATCTGGCAACAAACTAAACAACATTACGGATTGAACAAATGATTAATCGTCTAAAGTCCCCACACTGAAATTTTAATGATGGTGATTCTTTCATGCGCATCCATGGGACAACTTTAGTATTGACACAGATAATGAAAGAACCATGACTTAACTTAAAGGCCTCAGTAGCCAGTTCATAAAATTTCCAAAAAAAAGAAGCATGGCAATGCTGCTGTCAATAATTTGACAACGTTTGACATAGTTTTTTGACAAGTTGGTTATTGTATGGATAATGGTGTGGCGTTCTGTTTAGGATATTTAATAGAATTTCTAATTACAATTCACAAAAAATGGATGAGGTTGCTAAACTAGAACATCTTTCACTTGTGTCGAAACTCTGCACAGAGCTGGACAACCATTTAGGATTGAATGATAAAGATTTAGGTAAGTTCAACGTCTAAACATTGTTGCTTTCTATTGGTTTTCACCTATTGCAATTTAATTTTACCTTTACTGGGTTTTTGTTTGTGGATTCAGGCCCTGCGCTCAGCGTAGAATTTCCTAGTTTCCATCTTGTGCATGTTTATTCAAGAGTTACTATGCGTTGAGTCCCACTTCTTATGACCGCCATTCGCTACCGCATGCCTATTGTCCTGTTGGCTGACACAATTTCTTTCTTTTTAATTAAACAAAATAACTACACTCATGCTTTTTCCATGTGTGTAGGTGGAAACTAACAAATACCACATCCTATAAAGGTTCCACTTTTGCTTCGTCTACTAACTCCTCCCAACAATTTCATTGCCAACTAGTTAAACTGCAATTACTAAAATTCCAACTCAATTAAATTTTATTATTAATTTTTCAGCTGAATTTATAATTGACATAGCTGACAAGAATCCTACATTTGACTGTTTCAAGAACGCACTCATTGAAAATGGAGCTGAGTTTTCAGACTCTTTTATGACTAACTTATTGCGTATCATACAGCACATGAAACCTGCCAACAACACCACACAGAAAGGTGAAACTAGCAATGAAAGCTCAAACCCATTGGCTAATAAGTTTCCAGGACTAGCAATACCCAATGAGAAGCCTCCCACATTCTCATCAGATGAAGAGAGTGAGGAAGAAGAGGATGATAAGAAAAACAAAAGACTAACAGCAAAAGAAATATTCAAAGATGAATCAAAGAACAAAACAAATGATGCTGTGGTCGATCAAGCTATGGCTGAGTTAGAAGCCCTGGCACCATCACAAGCGGCTCCTGTAAAAGAACCTCTAAAGAAAGAAACTATTAAAGTTGATGTGAAAAAGAGGGAAAAAAGTCGCAGTCCAGAGCGCAAAGACATAGGTAGAAAAAGAGATAGGTCTAGAGAGAGAGATAGGGATAGAAACAGTAGGTCCAGAGAGAGAGACCGGGATAGAAAAAGTAGGCGTAGCAGGAGTAGAGACAAGAGGAGCCGCAGTAGAGACCGTAGGAGTAGAAGTAGAGATAAAGACAGAGATAGAAGAAGACGATCCAGGAGTCGCCCCACCTCTAGTCGCCATAGGTCGAGAGACAGGCAAAGGAAATCAAGATCTAGGGGAAGGGGATCCCCATCTAGAAATAGGACATCCCCAAGTAAAGGAAGGTCATCCCCACCTAGAGGAAGGACATCCCCTAGTAAAGGCAGGTCATCCCCATCTAAACGAAGGTCATCACCTCCAAGAGGGAGGGGGTCACCATCTCATGAAAGAGAACACAAATATGGTGATTATGGTAAGAAGTTTAGGAAGAAGAGCCCTGAGGTTGAAATGAGTGATGACCCTGAGCCTGGGAAAGTAAGTACCAGTTTTTTTATGCATTCTTAAATCTACCACAGTGTTTATTTATTTATTAATAAAATAATTACCAACTTAATTATTATGCTGAAGATTGAAGAAATCTATGCTGACAATTCTGTCAAACTTTTTTGTTTGATATTATTTGTTGTGGATTGAAGATTCAACATTCTATATTTGGTTATAAGTGAACAATAATTTCATCAGCTCTAATTCAAATACTCAGATTATACTACTTATTTAGAGTGTTTTGAAGGTTTACACATTAACCTTTTTCTCAGATCTACAGTGGAAGGGTAGCGAACATAGTGCCATTTGGTTGCTTCGTACAAATCGAGGGTGTGAGGAAGAGGTGGGAAGGCCTGGTGCACATCTCTCAGCTGAGGTCGGAGGGCCGCGTCACCAACGTGTCTGATGTCGTCAACAGAGGGGATAAAGTTAAGGTAAGATATAAGAATAGGTTAATACACATTTGAAGCACGATTAAAGGTCACCAATCATTATAACAGCACTATTCCGACACAGCAAATAACTTGTCATTCAAGTTAAGATTTTTAATCAAAATTTTACGATGACAATATACAACGTGCCGCTACAATGGCAACATTAATTTAACACACGGGTAGGGCTAGTGGCCAGTAATCATAAAAATAATTCATAAATTTAAAAATTGAAATTTTCAAACAAACTAAATAATAAAAAAATAATAAGCAAAATGGGATCACTCTGTGCAAAAGATTCATTCATGAAGCTATACAGGGTGGCGATTAGGTTATCACATTAATTGAAACCACGTATTCAGTACATGATTCTGGACGCCGCTACGTAAAAATTTTTCGTCTGTTTTTAAAAAACAAAATTTGCTGCTCTATACATTTTTGCCTACCTACGAGGTCAAAATGTATGGAGCAGCAAATTTTTTTTTTAATAACCGACGAAAAATTTCAACGCAGCGGGGTCCAGAATCATGTACTGAATGCGTGGTTTCAATTAATGTGATAACCTAATCGCCACCCAGTATACCAGCTGACTTACGTTCGACTCGGGACGGCAACGCCTCGCTACGCGCGCTGGCAACCACGCAATGCGCTTTGTATGATTCGTCTGATCCGGAGATGCGTAATTAGTGTAATCAATCGCTTATCATCCTCTCTTATTAGTTATTACCACTATAAAATCACTACTTTACTATTAATCACTATTTAAACTTTAAAGTTTTCAATGTGACCACCGCGTTGGCGGATACAAAAGGCTAGGTGCGTATCCACAGGCTTGTTTTTTTGCAGATGCGCTGAAGAGCTCCTAAATAGTTCGAGGAATAGTAGGGCATTGTCTCGAATTGCCATATCTCTCGCGATACGTCCTTATCGCAACGGCGGATTTGAAGACATTCTCCGTAATTTAGGACCATGTCCGCATATTCGGCTGCCGTGTAGTTCGGATGTGTATTTGACGTCACGATCACAGGTTTTTAAACAAGCACTAGGTAACATACACAAAAACAATACACGACGTAATATTTACGCGCACGCACGAGTGTTTAAAGTGTGTCAAGGACAAGAGCCCGGCTAGCACTACAAAAACAAAACAAAAGAACTTCGATTCCTAGAAAGTCGGCGCGCGTCGCCTGCGCCGACGCTCTCTCTTTCCTTCAAGTCGCAATAATTCGCCTACCTTTTCGCACTTTTCCATTGATGCGATGTTACCTCGGCAAATGACCTCTGCGCCTACAGTTCTTTAAGTACAGGTTGCTCCAAAATGCTATTTTAGAAAATTGTAAATACATCAATAAATAATAACGTGTGATGAAATTAAAATATCTTAATAAAATGAAAACGCGTAACCGTAATACGTGTGTTAAATTAATGTCGCCATTAAAGCGCCACGCTGTAGAATAGCGCACAGTTCAGCCGTCACACGTAGCGCCAAACGCGCGCTTCAAGCGAGCAGCCCGCTTTCCAGCGAAGAAACGCCTGCAAGCTGTATGCATGCCGGCGCCTCGCCTTACACGCGGGGACCGGCCCGCGCGCGTTCCTATTTCTAATGTCTTTAATTCATCCAATATTCTCTTTCTGCTTATCTTTCTTTTAACATGTTATGCACCCAATATCTTCTTTTCCTTATTTTTTGCACAATACTCTCTTCTTCGTCAAATGCAATAGCTATGATTGCCAGTTCGCTTTAAGTAAACTGAGACATAACGCAGAAACGCGTGCTTCTTAAGCGAGATCACTCGACTAATGTTTGCAAACCGGTCTGTAAGCTGAAAACTAGCCGTTGGCGCGCGAACGGTGAGCTGCCAATTAGTGAGCGGTTCGTGAACAACAAGCTGTCACCTCACCGGTGGCGTGCCAGCAGCGAGCGGTCGTCTTGCTTATAGGCTAGGCGGTGCCGGGCCGTTACTGCGCTGGAACGGTGTGGTTATAATAAGTCTATCTCACTCAGAAATTGTGAATTCTTTTTCGCGTGACGATTTCTACCAGTTTACTCCCACTACCGCAAGCCGCGTATAAAAACTTTTTTTCAAAAAATCTTCTATTTTGTATTGTTTCAGGTGAAAGTATTGTCAATAACTGGTCAAAAAGTATCTCTTACTATGAGAGATGTGTGTCAAGAAACTGGCAAGGATCTGAACCCAGCATCACATGCACATTTGGAGGTAAATATGAAGCATAAAATTGTATTTAAATAAATAAGAAAATTAAATAAATAATTAAATTAACAATTATTTTGGACCAATCACTTGCAATCCACCAAACTGCAATACAGTTGTATTTTTAATTGTGTGCTTTTATCAATGTATTTACATTAATATTTTCCACATATTAGGCTGAACGCGAGGGTCGCAATCCAGATCGTCCTCCACCAAATGCAACAGTATTGGCAGGCCTGCAGGGCGGACTCGATCCTGACGAGGACTCCAGCCGGAAGAGGGTCACCAGGATCTCCAGCCCTGAGCGATGGGAGATCAAACAGGTAAGATAAACTTTAGGAACTTCTCGCTATCTTTGAATTATTTAAAAAGTTGGGCAAAAGGGGACAAAACTGCCACTTGCTCACTTCAGATGTCTCTATTATAAAAATAAATAACTTTTTTATAAAAAAAATATGTAGATAGTGACATCTAGCAGTCAAATTAGTAGACACTTTTCTATTCCTTTAATGGGTCACCACTGTACAAGTCGCACACATTTTTATTAATTTTTGAATAAATCTAAACAACAGCAGAAGCACAATAATGGCAGACAACAGTGCTGCCATCGCACGGACGAGCTTTCAGTTTTTAATCCCATTGAATTAATAAACTCATTTATACTTCACAGATGATATCATCAGGAGTCATAGACAAGAGTGAGTTACCAGATTTCGACGAAGAGACAGGTTTGTTGCCGAAAGACGAAGACGGCGAGGCTGACATCGAGATAGAGCTCGTAGAAGAAGAACCTCCGTTCTTACAAGGTCACGGCCGCGCGCTACACGACCTGTCCCCTGTCAGAATTGTGAAGAATCCTGACGGGTCCCTGGCCCAAGCTGCTATGATGCAGTCAGCGTTATCTAAAGAAAGAAGAGAACAGAAGATGATACAGAGAGAGCAAGAGATGGAGAGCGTACCTATGGGACTGAATAAAAACTGGATAGATCCTCTGCCAGAGAGTGATGGTCGAGCTTTAGCTGCCAACATGAGAGGCACTGGCATAACTCCTCAAGATCTACCAGAGTGGAAGAAGCATGTGATTGGAGGGAAGAAGTCTTCTTTCGGCAAGAAGACGAATTTGTCTTTGCTGGAGCAGAGACAGTCGCTGCCGATCTATAAGTTGAGGGATGAACTGACTAAGGTGTGTATTAGTGAACTCTTTATATAAGTGCAGTTGAGGATTGCCTAACTACTTCCTAAACCCAGAAATTGTTCTAAATACCTTCTGAATATGTTTTTCGATTAATAATAGCTTAGTTTTTGTTGTAACTTGATTTTCCTTAGACTACATTTTTGTTTGTCTAAACATATTGTGTCCCACTATTATGCAAAGACATCCCCAACATTAATTCTTATAATATAATCATAATAAAAATTCGTAACAATTTCTTCATTTTTTTTACCAACCCAGGCTGTAGCCGACAACCAGATCCTGATAGTAATCGGTGAGACTGGGTCAGGCAAAACAACCCAAATTACTCAGTACCTCGCGGAATGCGGTCTGACCGCTCGCGGTAAGATCGCGTGCACGCAGCCTCGTCGTGTGGCCGCCATGTCTGTGGCCAAGAGAGTGGCCGAGGAGTTCGGCTGTCGGCTGGGCCAGGAGGTCGGGTACACCATCCGGTTTGAAGACTGTACGAGTCCTGAGACTGTTATCAAGTGAGTGTATGCTACTTTCGCCATCTTTTTTACACAAAATTTGACTGATCCTTACCCACTTAAATTCCGCAGAGATTGCGATAAATCTGCCCGTCGTACAATACCGGATCGCCCCGCCGTTTGTGTATCGTTTATAACTAGTGTGCAATATTTACTTTTCTATCTATTTGTCTGAAATTAGAAGCCTGAAATCGCCAATCCGCGTTAAACAAGCGTGGTAATTAATGATAATTCCTTCTTTATTCGAGAAGAAGCCTTACTCCTGCAGTGGGAAGTACCAGGCAGGTATTATCAATCTATGCATATTATAAATTAAAGTCGCATTTCGGGTCGCAAATTTAAAAAAAAAATGTACTGGGTTTCAATGAAGAAGAACAGGCAATAAACTCCATGGACATTCTTTTAAATCAAAATACACGAACAGTTTTATCTTCTCTCAGGTACATGACAGACGGTATGTTACTCCGCGAGTGCCTCATGGACCTGGACCTCAAATCCTACTCCGTCATCATGTTGGACGAAGCTCACGAGCGCACTATCCACACAGACGTACTCTTCGGTTTGCTCAAACAAGCCGTCCAGAAACGACCGGAACTCAAACTGATCGTCACTTCCGCCACTCTAGACGCCGTCAAGTTCTCGCAGTACTTCTTCGAAGCTCCCATCTTCACTATCCCTGGTAGAACCTTCCCAGTTGAAGTTATGTATACCAAGGAACCGGAAACTGATTATCTGGACGCGTCTCTGATAACTGTGATGCAAATACATTTGAGGGAACCTCCAGGAGATATTTTACTGTTCTTGACTGGTCAGGAGGAAATTGATACTGCATGCGAAATTCTGTATGAAAGAATGAAGTCTTTGGGCCCTGATGTGCCAGAACTAATCATTTTACCAGTATATTCCGCATTGCCCTCTGAAATGCAAACACGTATCTTCGAGCCAGCACCCCCCGGCTCAAGAAAGGTCGTCATAGCTACCAACATTGCGGAAACTTCACTGACCATAGACGGAGTTTATTATGTTGTCGATCCTGGATTTGTGAAGCAGAAAGTTTATAATTCGAAGACGGGAATGGACTCTTTGGTTGTGACACCTATTTCACAGGTATATACATGATTAAACATTAAATTAACTGGAGAACTTCATAGATGTGATGAGTATAGATAGCGAAATATGACAAAACAAAATAAAGATTATTTACACTCATATTTTCAAGACCCTGTATACTTTTCTATCTTAAAGTTTATCGTCTTTATTTATCTTCATTTATTGAATGTTTGCTTGTTTGGTACAGGCAGCAGCAAAACAGCGAGCGGGTCGCGCTGGTCGGACGGGCCCCGGCAAGTGTTACCGACTGTACACGGAGCGCGCCTACAGGGACGAGATGTTACCGACGCCAGTGCCCGAGATTCAACGCACCAACCTTGCTACTACTGTACGTATTCACGACTCAGTAATTGTCATAATTCTGATTTTGCTCAAAGTGGTGTAACAATACGAGTACAGCTAGCCACAGCTAAAGTACGAATACCCATTTTATAAGTCTGGAAATTTGAGATTGATTCCCTTCTCCTATCGTGCTGGTAAAGTTACACAATAATATTTCATACCATAATAAAACGATTATCCAGGCAGCAGATAAGTAGCGGGTACAGCTTCCATAGACTTCAGAGAGAGCTTGATGCCATACTAAACCCTATTTTCTTAAAAGTTATAAACGTCATGTTTTGTAAACAGGTGCTGCAACTAAAGACGATGGGTATCAACGACCTGCTCCACTTTGACTTCATGGACGCGCCGCCGGTGGAGTCGCTCATCATGGCGCTGGAACAACTGCACTCCTTGTCCGCGTTAGATTCGGAGGGATTGCTCACCAGGCTAGGTCGAAGGGTATGTAGACCAAAACTATCGGCGCTTAACATATTAGAATCAACTATTTATGAAGCCGATTTGAAACAAAGAATAAGCTCTTTGTTATACAAAATGGAGTAAAAATATAAGTTACAGTTGGTATAATTTTTGCATTTAATCATAATTATCATGTGCAATCATTGCAATTTAAAACAAGGCGAAGACCAAATTTTTATGAGGTGAGCTCGTGAATGTCAATTTTTAGTTCAAGTTCAAAAAGTCTCTAATAATAAAACTTGTTTGGCTTTACAGATGGCCGAATTCCCTCTCGAACCAAACCTATCAAAAATCCTAATCATGTCGGTAGCACTACAATGCTCAGACGAAATCCTGACCATAGTATCAATGTTGAGCGTCCAAAACGTGTTCTATCGACCCAAAGACAAGCAGGCACTGGCTGACCAGAAGAAGGCGAAGTTCAACCAGCCGGAAGGCGACCACCTGACCTTACTAGCTGTTTATAATAGCTGGAGGAACAATAAGTTCTCTAACGCGTGGTGTTATGAGAACTTCGTGCAGATCCGCACGTTGAAACGGGCGCAGGATGTTAGGAAACAACTGCTTGGTATTATGGATAGGTGAGTTGTTAGATACATTTATTGGTTAAACTTTATGTAACACAAAAGGCAAAAACGGACTAAAAGAATTAGGTATCCTCTACCAGTCAACTGAGGGTGGTGGAGAGATAGCATGAGAAGGGCATTGTAAGCATAAACCTTACGATAATAATTGCTGGATAAGGCCTGAACCAATTTGTGTTAGAACATCCGATTCTTCACTTTCTGCACCCAATCAATCACGGCTAATTATTTTTATAACACTTAAGAGCGTTTACGAAGTACGGCATTTCATACAAACTTTAAAATCGATCGCATTTAGCTGTACCACTATTTTTCAAAAGTGTTCTTAACTAACTTTTTAGACCTATGTATCCTGCTTATGCGTATGAAGTTTCATTAAAATCGGTTCATTCATTTCGCAAAACAAGGACTTGAAAGTTTGTATGAAATGCCGTACGTCGTAAACGCTCTTAAACATTTAAAAAACCTCGACACAAACAAAAACTATTAAAAAGGAAAAAAATAAAACGTATTGGCCCTTTAAGTTTAATATAAGTTCTATATAGGTAATATTTTGATCCGAGCGTCGTCGCGTCGGGGGACGGCTAATGGAAAATAGGAAGTTAACAGCAGCTATTCTTTCTACAATAGCATACATTCATTTTGCTGTATGCGCCTCGTCTGTTTCGCGTTTTCATTAGCCGTCCCCCGACGACCGACAACTTTTAGTATGGGAACAAACCTGAAATCGCGAAAAAAAAAATCTGGTGGTCCCTACATTTATGTTGTCATAACATAACTCGTCAAAATGTAGGGAACAGCTGATTTTTTTTTCGCGATTTCAAGTTTTGTCTCATAGTAAAAGTTGTTCATAATGATAAGTACAATAAACCTATAAGAGGTTGTTAGTTATTTAAATTACACCTTTTATAGAAAAAATAATGTATGACTTTCCAATCCCCCTCTATTGTCTCATTAAAAACCAACTTGGGCTAGTGACCTAGCCCAGCCCATTCATACTTTTGTTTTAGTAACCAGTAACCATAATAAATATTTATTATTTCAACAGGCACAAGTTGGACGTGGTATCCGCGGGTAAGAACACAGTGCGCATACAGAAGACGATATGTTCCGGTTTCTTCAGGAACGCGGCTAAGAAAGACCCACAGGAAGGGTACAGAACTCTGGTTGACAGCCAGGTGGTCTACATACATCCTTCTAGTGCACTCTTCAATAGGCAGCCGGAATGGTAAGATCTTAAGTTTGGACTTGAAAATACTTTTAAAAAAGTTTGAAAATTATTAAAAAAAAAGAACACCATGTTCTCTATCATCATATCTTAGTCCCGGGTTTTTGAAAGCCCTGACCTGAACCTAGACGCGGGCGCACAGACCTTTTATTATGGTTTCCAGTATATTATTACTTATTATAATTATTTTATTTACATACAGGGTGTAAGGGACAGCCCTCCGCAAACTAACAGGGTGCATTCAGCTCCTTATTTTGAATCATATTCTCAGGAAAATTTTCTTTTTTTTCTCGAATTTTCAGTTACTATTCCTTTATTTCAATGTAAAATTACATTCTCTGTACGCAGCACTCCATTTATGAGAATAAAACAGCTAATATAAAAAAAATCGTCAATGGATGTTGAAATACTCGGCGGCCGAAGGCTCGCTTCGCTGCCGTTCGCTACGCGCGTTTATCGCGGTAGCGATACATTGCGTGTGAGGTAATAGAACAAATCAGGTTTATTGGATTCCCATAACGTTCCTGAAATAATTTCGTGTACCGGACATCTTAGTATGATATACTGAATTCACCCCATCAGTCTGCGGAGGGCTGTCCCTTACATCCTGTATATAAACTCACGCTTGTTTCTAAACTAATATTTTTTTCATAATCAGGGTAATCTACCATGAGCTCGTCCAAACTACGAAGGAGTACATGCGTGAAGTGACCACCATAGACCCGAAGTGGCTGGTGGAGTTCGCCCCGGCATTCTTCAAGTTCTCCGACCCCACCAAACTGTCCAAGTTCAAGAAGAATCAGAGACTGGAGCCGCTCTACAACAAGTACGAGGAACCGAATGCCTGGAGAATATCAAGAGTACGCAGGAGAAGGAATTAAACTGTCCACTGCCAACGCTAGATCTAATTTACTTCAAATTACATTGATAAGGAATGCGAAATGTGGTTTTCTTTATGTTATTATTATCCATTTATACTCATCCTCTGTCCCCCATCCTAGATGAAGTCTAAATCTTCCAATACCATCATAAAAATCGAATCCCTCCCCAAACATGCCAGAAAACAAACTGTCGCGATATTACAATCGGGAACTCTGGCCCTACATACGTAGTGTAGCAGCTTGGTAGGTAATGATAAAATAAAACAAGAGTAGTAGTGTAGAAATAGGAACGTATATTTTTCCGTACACACAACAAGCTTAAGTGCAAAATCTCAGGGCTGAAGTAGTGCCAGTGCTACCATAAAGGCGTCGCGCGATCGTCCAATAAGAACGCGCCTACAAGACTGTAAGTACCTAAAAGAAACGAGACAGATGCGCGCGCGAGCGAGATAGCACTAACGTAAATTTACACACGCCTAGTCTATATTTCTATGCGATGCGTGGCTTGAGGATAATGTAGCAATGCGTACCTCACAGTAGTATCTCTTAGTCTGTGGCGCTACCCAGAATGAGAGTTTACGTTACGCTATTTATCCTCATTACTAATAAACGTTGTATAGCGTCTGTGTAGTTACACAACGCTTTGTCTTCTTCTTTCGAAAGTCAAATTACTGACCACTGAAAGAGAGAAATCGGTGTGTAACTATTCACCTGATCTATTACGTTTATTAGTAAGGAGGTACATATATGTATAGTGTATCTCTATGCGTGATACATCGGATACGTCCACAGATACGTCCTACTAGCAGGGTATCTAGCCCTTAATCGACAATTTGACTGTTATATATCGGTCACTCGCTGCATCAGAGTAGAACAGGGATTTAAAATTAAGCTTATAAAAATAATACAATACCAAGATTCTTGACTTTGCGTTGCATTTACGCGTTAAGAGGGTTGTCACATTTTGTCACCTCTCTCGCTCACACGGAACCAAATTATTAAGAATGTTAAATGAAGAGATGCTTTTTTGAAAAATGTAATCAATGGGCGACCTACTAAATAATATTAATTTAATAAGTAGTTTTTAAAAACACATTTCTATTGTGCTATCTAATAAACTTAGCTCAATAAGTATTATGATCTGTTTTTGAGATGATTTAAATAAATGCCACAATAAAAATGCGTTTTTAATAATTACCTATTGAATTAATATTATTTTGTAGGTCGCCCATTGATTACATTTTTCAAAAAAGCATCTTTTCATTTAATATTCTTAAAAATTTGGCCCCGTGGTGAGCGAGAGAGGTGACAAAATGTGACAACGCTCTTAAACATTTTCAGTCATTGGTTGAATCATAGACTACTATTATATATACTGGGTTGAATCAAGGAACATATAGGTTGGATGGATCCTCCGCTAGGAGTATTAGTGTTCTGTGGATGGATCAGTTGAAGTGTAACCAAACGTTAATGTCAAAGTCAAAAACTCAAAGTGAGAGTCTGTCTGTGATTGGGGATTTTTACATTAAAAGTAAATTTATGGAATAAAATGAGCTGAAACAGCGTAATTAGTTACGCAATACTTTTAATAATTTATCGTAAAACTATACAAAAAAAAATTGAAGAGCAATGGACTTCTTTTCGGAAATAATCGGCGAAACAGTGATCCTTGGAATAGATACCCTTATTTTGGGCTTTTGTGTGAAACAGCTGAGCAAATGTAAACATATCCTGAATGCCTTGCAGGTAAACACAATACCATTAATAACTACGATTGACTAAAATCTGTAACAACAATTCTATTCTACGTATTACAAACCTTGGTTATATCATGTTGCTGGTAGTCTACTTAAACTTTGGTGTAGTTATACGAAAAATTAGACATTACCTACATTTGCATTTTATATTGTCCATCCAACAATATTTGTAGAATCACTAGTTCCCATAGCCTGTCTTTTATTTTCACAGAAACAAAACGTGTCATATAGGTTTTATTTATTCAGTAATAAATAAAATAAAATAATAATCAGTATCATAAAAACATTGCAGACAGCTCCTGTACTGGACATAGACTCGACGCTGAACAAGGAGATCAACAAGTACTCCAACAACACCATCCCATATGTGGTGATCAGGGGACTGGTGAAGCCACTCGGAAACCCCATCACTAGCAACTATAACAACTCAGTGACAGGTGTGGTGCAGAGGTGAGGCTTAAAAACCATTGTTGTTTAAAAAAGTCAAATAATTTATTTGTCAGAAACACAGTAAGTACATAAGATGTAACAAAGAGGTCTACATGTTTCACCATTAACTGGTATACAAATATTAGTTACAAGATTTCATTTATGTGAGTCAGTAAAGACAAAATTAGATGAATTAAAATTAATTTGAATACATTATATTATACTCAATTTTTGTTAAAAATAGTCCTTTTCCCATTACAATATTGGCGGTTACAAAAATGATTTAGATTAAGTACTTATTAATACATTTTGAAACAATGTCACCAATAAGTTCCTAGTATTTTATTTTATCCTTTTGGGTTTTATCAATTTTTGTTTCTAAAATATGAAGAATCTGCATGTTAATCTCATATCATCTTGCAGTTATAATGTTAATTAGCTATATTGCATCCTGTAGGAATTGGTATGTTTGTTTCATCTTTTCCTGTATCTGCATGAACTACTTACAAGAGAGTAACTCATACTGTGCTGAAAACTGGTAAAATAATTGCATGTGGTAGTAACTACTACTGTGCTGTACTAACTACTACTACTAGTACTGTGATAAAATTCATGAAAACAATGAATGTATGTACAGACACCAGCAGGTCAAGCTATCCGAAACTGTCAAATTTTCCCAATCAACCTTGAACCTAATGCTTTAGCGATAAAGTTGAAAATCTATTAAATAAATTTGACAGATTGTAGTAGCTTGATGTGCTGCCGTCCATATCTACATGAATTATTCTATTTTGCATTTCTTGTAACAAGGAAGTGTGTGCATAATTATCACATATGTATATAAACTATTTACGTGTGCATGTCTGCTCAAAGTGAAGACGGCTGATGGAATCCCCAGGAAAGCTCCGTATGAGACGACTTGACAAGTAAAGTGAATATTGTAGAAAAAATCAAGTCAATGCGCTAGTTATCGCATACAGAATATTGTATACCATAGATATTTAAGTTAGGCATGAACATAGAAATAGCCAATTGTGTGACTACAACACCATTAAGTGGGAAAAGGGCTGCGAGATAGTTGACGGATAAGACTTATGAGCATTTCACACACTTCTGTAAAGTGTTATCCCAATAGATTAATTAATCATAACAACTTGTCTTGATGGGAAACAATTATTGACTATCTGTATTTAGTACTTACCTGTGGTAAACACTTCAAAAACTGTTCTGTTCTAATAATGCTGATATTTTGCACATTTATTTATTTAATATAAGATAGCTTCACAGCTGACAATAAGTAAAACGTTATTATTATTCTCTAACATTACGCCAATTACGAAGTTTACAGTAAAATGAAAATGACAGAGTGACATGCTTGTATCTGTACTATGTGGTTGTCTGTACTTATTGTGTGTATGTCTATGTACAGTCTGCAAAGGAGTTAAGTAACCAATGCACACTACACAACTATATTCCTACTGTACGTACTGCTACCAATGACAGCCACGCACACATCGCATTCGTAGAGTGAGTGCGCTAACGTCGTCATTTAAATGATAGTATAACATAATTTCGCATCGAAAATTAAAGTGTTCGTAGCCCAACGAATAAGCCATAAATTTTCGAATATTGTTATGTGAGTTCGAATAACTGAAATTGAGATTCTTTTTGTGATTTAAAGTTTTAAGGTAAAGCAAATAGAATAATCTGTGTTAAGAAATGGTTTTATTTATTTAAAATAGCTTAAATAAATAAAACCATTTTTAATAAATATCTTTATTTAAAAAATAAAATAACTTCACAAGTTAATATGTTTATTATAAATGCAACAATATATTTAGAATATACCATTACATCTTTTTATACAATTATTTAATAAACAATGGGCGGAGTGAATAAACATGTCACATACACTACCGCTTAGCTGCATCCGGTTAGACTGGAAGCCGACCCCAACATAGTTAGGAAAAGGCTAGGCAAATTGATACACTACCGCTCAAAAGTATTTGGCCACCTAGTAAAATACATTTTGTAAAGGTTTGATTCAATGAAACTGTTTATTAGCATTTTTAAACATAACAATAACACAATTTTTAAATTTTGGACTCATCTATGTGTTCACCTTTTTTTTTAATGACAGCCTCACAAAGCTTCGGCAACCTAGCTACTAATTTTTCCAATGTTGTCTTGGTTATCTTCTGCCATTCGTTTTGCAGTTTTCTCAACAAGTCTTCCTGAGATGTAGGACAACGTTTCCGCAACTGTCTATCCAGCTGATCCCACGATAGTTCTATCGGGTTTAGGTCTGGGGACTGTGGAGGTCATAGCATGAGTTTCAACACCTGTTGTTGTTCTTTTCCCTTTCAAAAGTCCTTGCATAGTCTTGACGTGTGTTTCGGGTCATTATCCTGTTGAAATATAAATCCTGGACCAATTAAATGGGTTCCAGAAGGCACTGCGTTATTCTCCAATATCTTTTTATAACCTTTTTTTTTTTAAGATTCCTTGTATTCGCACAAGATCTCCAACGGCGGAGCCACAAAAACAGCCCCAAACCATCACAGACCCTCCGCCGTGTTTAACTGAAGCTACAGTACAAGCGTCATTCACCCTTTCGTTTGCTTGCCGCCGTACGAAATCTCTTCGTTTGGATCCAAAATTTTCAAATTTCGATTCGTCCGTCCAGAGGACCTTTTCCCAATCTGCTATTGTCCAGTTCTTGTGTTAAAAAAAATAAAAAATAAAACTCAGAAGTGAAAAACAAGAAAATATTATTAGACTTTAAGTACTGAGCTACGGAGAGCGTGTATTCTGGTCAAATGACATCACATAACTAACGTAATAATATTTGTAATAGTTATACTACATTTTAGTTATGTTTATTTCTCAATAACTAAATCAAAACAAAACTGTGATTTCAAAGATTAACTTCGAAGAAATTCCGACAATATCACTATTTTGGTTTTATGACTAGGAGTCGGCAAATAACAATAAGTTGTTTACGATTTTACCGTAGATAAGTATTTGGCGGTGATATACAAACAATGAAACCTAATAAATGATATTTTTTTATGTATTGTTTGTAACTTAAACAAAATGCAGGTGGCCAAATACTTTTGAGTGGTAGTGTAGATAAAAAATATAATCTGATCCAGTAACAATAACATCACTCACACTCCAGTACCGCCGACTTATTTTATTATGGCTAATTATGTTGTGAAAGTTTTGTAGATGTATCAAGTATGTGTTAAGTATTTCGTTTATTCAGTTTCGTTCAGTTTGCATAGTGACGTTGTGTGCTGCTGCTGTTATGCTGGTCTTAGCAAATGATCTTGGGTGGCAACAATCCCACGGTGCAGCGGTGCCGAGGCGAAGCATTTGTGTAAGCCAATAATGTCGGTCCAGGCAGGCGACGGTTTATTTCGCCTGTCTCAGCGTGACGATGCACCCAGTCGAGCCGTTTTACTGTACAAAAAAACAAAAATAAATATTAGAACTAAGGTCACGGTGACATAATAAATTAATACATTATTATTAAATTTAAATATTTTAATTGATTTCTTGATTTGAAATAATATTGATGTTTTTAAACATTATAATGAATTAAAGATGATTGTAATTTTAATTTTATTTATGTGAGTAATGCACTGTTGTTATTTAATTTTAGTTGAATCTTGTTTCTAACATAATTTCGTAAGTGTACAAAACAAAAATATGGATCACTGTATCTGAAGTAACTAAAATAAATTAATAGAAATTTTACACACCGATATCATGAGGCGCCTTGCGATTTCACTAACAGAAATGTTTTGCTCATGCAAAACAATAATCTGAGCTTTTTGGAATATTGTTAAAAGATGTATGGTCTAAGACTTAGCCTCTAAGTTAATCAATTTATTACAATCACAAACTTCGTAAAAGTGCAAAAGGAGGAGTATAGGTGTAGGTAGTTGCTAATGCAGACTGACTCATAAGTTCACAATTATTAAAGACAGGAATATATTTTTAAAGCGGGTAGTTAGCTTCTAAACTGGCAGATAATTATAAGTAGGCGGGAAACTTGTGGTAGTAGATTCTCAAATCGATCAGAATATCACTTTATTCGGTTAGTTCAATAACTCGAAATTACAAAATCTCAAAAATAATATTTTAGTAAACTCTTGGCTCGAACTCAAATAATTTGTGTCACTGTAATTCGAATGCTTACCTGCTGCGCCGAGAACATCTATCCTTTGTGGCGAAATTATGTTATACTATCATTTAGAAGACGTTAGCGTGGTCACTCTACGAATGCGATGTGTGCGTGGCTGTAATTGATAGCAGTACGTACAGTAGCAATATAGTTTTGTAATGTGCGTTGGTTACTTATCTCCTTTGATGTTTGTACGTATACTGAACTAGCACTACTGAGTTAGCTGAGTATCCTGCGTTTATAATATAAGTCTTTGTTTTTAATTCTTCGTGTCTTATTAATTTCAGGCTCACAATCAAAGAACATGTAATAGCCAGGACATCAGCTGGTTTCTGGTCGGACCAGACACGCACTATACATGAAGTGTGCAATTGCACACCCTTCGTGCTCAACAATGGGAAGTACAGCATCGAGGTGGTGGATGCACTCACAGCTGAATTACTTGGTAAGTCAATTTAAAAAAAAAACCTCCATTTTGGACTTGGTTTTTTTACAAACCTCTCTATTTTGTGCAATTTCTGACAAGTACCTTACAAAGATATTGAAAAGTAGCCCACAATATCGAAGCATCCAAATATACAATAGACTAAGTACCTGAAAGTATAAGGTTCACAAAAACACTATGTATATTTAAAGTAGATCAAAGTCATTACTCTTAGAAAATTGTTGGTAGTATTACCTGAACCGATGAAACCTGTGTGTAATGTATTTGTTTATTTTTTTTTAAATGTAATTTAATGCAGTTATATTTTAATGAATAAGTATTTACATTTACTGTATTTTATTTTGTGTTTTTTTTTTTTTAATGATTTAATGAATATTAATGTATCTAATTTTAATTATTTGTCGTGCTGAATGTATTTGTTGTCCGTGTAACTTATTGGTACTTGGTGCCTTATTAAATAAAATATAATAATAATAATAATTACCCCATCGCCGTATCTCTACGTTGACGTCGTGGTGGGGCTTGCGCGCTCCGAACTCTAGGTCTGTGCCGGTAGAGGTTACTTTGCCGGAACAGGTCCATGGTGAGGAGCCCAGACCAAGAGAGATACAGAAACCCGCAGGGCAGCATGTGGCGAGCTGCTGGGCAGTAGCGACCCCACGTACCCTATCTCCCGGGAGAGGTTATGTTCCTCATCTCTGGCTTGCCTTTATTGGCCGACTGGAGTGAACACTGACGAGAACTGCCCTCCCACCTCATTCTTGCCTTTATTGGCTGGCTTGAGTAGAGATTCGCAAGAGCAAACGTGCTCGGAGGAAGGAAGTAGTCCAGTAAGATGCTGGTAGGGATCTTGACCGTACTTCCGGGATTGTCCTGATAGCCGTGGAATACCTCTCCACTCCTCTTAAGCACCTCAAGACATGTTGCCCCCTTGTCGCTACGACACTATGTGCTAGCGACCGTTTCCGGGGGCCCATTGTTGAGTGTGCAAGTCACCCCCTGCCATTTTATCCGTGTATTGTATTTATCAAACATTGGTCAGGCAGGGGCCATAGTCCTTCCATAGTATTAGATAACCTGTCCACTTTAGCCATCCAAACCCATAGCCCAATATTTTTTTTTTTGTCTCCATATCCTGCAATAGCCCTACACCAACCGGGGGTTGTCCTTGGGTGCACTTGCATAGTACGCACAGGGATCATCGTCGGTTGGTGCCTCATTTCCATTGAAAGCGTCTAACGGGCCTCTGCGAGTTGGCTTCAGCCCCTCATATGCCTTCCAAAAGTCCGGGACCCTAGGGTCCCGAGAAATATCAAAAATAATAATTGTGGAGGTCGAAGCTTTTTAAATGTCAAGACCCTCCACAATCGCGAGATATGCAATCTCAGGGAATATTTCCTTGAAGCCGACGTGGGGATGCATCGAGATGTGGTCGCAGTGGACAAGGGCCTCACCCCGCTCTCCTTGGCTAAAGAGAACTGGCGCAAGCCTGTAGTGCTTGACACTAACGATCGCCTGGAGGTATGGTAGAGTAAGGAGCTTCACGGACGCTTTTTCCGGGCCCTACATGAACCCGATGTAGATTTCCCAGCGTCCGTAGCCTGGCTGCGTATTGGTGACCTCTTTGAGGAAACCGAAGGTTTTGTCTGTGCAATTATGGACGAAGTCATCATGACGAACAATTACCGGAGATTTATTGTGAAGGACGGCACGGTTGACATCTGTCGGGCATGCCACCGTCCGGGAGAATCAATTCGACACATCATCTCCGGGTGTTCTCGTCTAGCTAATGAAGAGTACTTGCATAGACACAACCTTGTAGCCAGGATTATCCATCAGCAACTTGCTCTGAAATACAGTCTCGTGGAATCGGAAGTGCCGTACTACAGGTATGTGCCCGACCCAGTTCTCGAAAAAGGACATATCACATTGTACTGGGATCGATCCATCATCACTGACAGGACTATTGTTGCCAATAAGCCTGATATAGTGGTGGTGGATCGAATAGAGCGGCGCGCAATGATTATTGACGTAACTGTCCCGCATGACGGGAACCTCGTGAAAGCCGAGAAAGATAAACAAATCAAGTATCTTGACTTGGCCCGCGAGGTTGTCGACATGTGGGATGTGGACTCAGCGATCATTGTGCCGATAGTTGTATCAGCCAATGGCTTAATTGCCAAGAGCCTCGACCAACACCTAAGGAGGCTCTCGTTGGGCAGCTGGATTAAGGGCTTGATTCAGAAAGCGGTACTTCTGGACACGGCTCGCATTGTTAGGAGGTTCCTCTCTCTAAAGTACCCGTCACGAGAAGCTATAAATTATGTAAACAAACATCTTTTACTAAGTAAACATTTTATACTGCGAGATAATAATAAATTGACCATATTCAATCGACATGAAATATAGACGGGTTATATGAAAGTAACAACCTATTTAATTTAGTCGGATCATATTTTAACGACGCAAAGCGCTATCGTTTGTGTTTCTTGGTACCGGAACGCGTCCGTCGCAGGGATTGTAAACTATCTGGACGCCATTTTGAAATAAACGCGTCATTCGAGTTTCGAATGCGTACGAGTTTGTTTCATTGCTTTGCATATATCGCGGATCTGGTTGTTACTGTTAATTTTGTTATTGTTTCGTTATCACTTTTTTATTGTTGTTACTTTAATTGTTGCGTTAATTTTATTTGTTATTACGTATAATGGAGCCAGTAGCCAGTACATCTAAGGAAATAAATTCGCCACGAAAAAAACGTCAAAAGGTGCGTAATACAATTTATCTAAAATATATAATAAGTAAAAAGAAAGAGTTGTTTGTTCAAACGCGCTAATCTTTGGAAACTTAAGGTTAATATTAGAAGTAGGTTTTAAATTGTGAAGTAATTGGTTAGGTTAATTGGTATACCTGGAGATATAGCTTGAGCTTCGTGTGACAAGTGACTACAGGTGATTTTTACAGGTGACGAGCTTTACGGCTAATGAGAAAAATATGGTGATCAACGTATATAAGTACGTGAAAGAAAATTGGCCATCGAATGAATATCCATACAAAACCGAAATATACAAAAAAACAGCATCGATTTTGGGAATTGGCATAGCATCTGTGTATAATATATTAAAAGAATATAAATCAGAAGAGGGAATAAAATCACCTATCAAGTCTAAAGACGGGCCTAAATTTTATCAGAAAGTAGACGATTTTGATAAATCCGTAATTAGGAAAAAAATTCACAGTTTCTTTTTAAATGGCCAATTACCAACAATTCCCAAGATTCTTCAGGCAGTCAATGACGATGAAGATTTGCCAAATTTTAGCGAAACAACTCTCAGGCGGCTAATAAAGCATTTAAACTTTAAATACATAAAACGACAGCGAAATAACGCACTTATTGATAGAGATGACATAACAATATGGCGGCGAAAATATTTGAAATCTATTAAAGACTATAGACAACAAAATTGCCAGATATTTTACATGGATGAGACATGGGTGAATGCAGGTTAGTGTGTTTTTTTTTATTGCAGTGCAACGGCAGACTACCATACGGTTCGCCTGATTGTAAGCAAATACCGTCGCCTTTACCGTGAAGTGATGTGTATGATACTGCAAATCTATTTGCAAAATATAACCCACGCGCCGCCGACCTTGAGACATTAGTTCTTAAGGGCTATCACAAGTGTGTATTAATAATAATGTACTTCAACTCTTTTACTGCGCAAGACGCTAATTAACAAATGTTTAATTGTTTTTACAGGACATACCGTAAATAAAACTTGGGTAGACAAACAAGTTAAAAGTAAGAAGCAGGCTTTCCTAGAAGGACTTAGCATTGGTGCACGTAACCCAACGTCAAAAGGTAAACGATTAATAATTACCCATATCGGCAATGAGAACGGTTTTGTAGAGGGCGGTGAAAATATATTTGAATGCAAGAAGACGGGAGATTACCATGAATCAATGGATGCAACACATTTTGAACAATGGTTTGAAAACGTTCTCCCAAAACTTGGAGAAAATGCAGTAGTGGTAATGGACAATGCACCATACCACTCAAGGCGTCTTGAAAGAATTCCTACTACTGCCTGGAAAAAAAATGATGTACAAAATTGGCTTGTAAGTAAGAATATTTCTTACGACGACAATGAAATTAAGACTGAATTACTGCTAAAAGTAAAAAATGATAAAGACAATTTTAAAACTTATGCAGTGGACGAGCTCGCAAAAAAATATAAGGTGGAAGTATTGAGACTCCCGCCATATCATTGTGAGCTTAATCCAATTGAGCTAATTTGGGCCAACGTAAAAGGATATGTTGCTCGCAAAAATACAAATTTTAAATTTGACGAGGTAAAACAATTATTACAAGAGGGACTGCAGCAGATTACTTCGGAAAATTGGAAGCGTTGTGTGGAGCATGTTATCAAGGAAGAAGATAATTTTTATTCCAAAATCGATGAGATGATTGATAAAACTGTAGACAGCTTCGTGATACATGTCACTGATTCTGACACAGAAATGGAAACATCTGAATCTGACGAATAATTATTCTTAAATAATATATGTTAATTAATATTTGTTACTTAATAATTTATTAAATCTTAAACAAATTCATTTTTTTTGTTGGTCCAAATGTTGTGAACTCCTGAACACTTGTTTACAAAATTTATAGCTTCTCATGACGGTTACTTTAGAGCCCTGACCGCCGGTAGCTTGGACCCTGTTCCCGATACCGGTGGGCTACTATTTTTTATATTTTTAAATGTTTTTTTATAATCTTTATATTCTAATATTTAAAAATATAATTTATATGTATTTATTTTAATAAAGGAAATAATAATTACAGTTTAAGGAAGATAAGAAGTTAAAATAAAGCACAAAATATATAGGGTGGCCGGAACATTGACGTCCAAAAAAAAAAAATTAGGTCCCTCGTATCGTGGGGTAGCCATATCGCTCCCATGTATGTTCCGCGACTTTTCATAGTTTTCGAGTTATTAATTTTTTTCTGAATTTTTGAGAATTTTCGACCTGACCAACTTAAAAAAATTCTAAAAAAAAGTAGAAGACTGTTGAGATTTTTTTTTGCAACTGAATCTTTATGGTTATTGCTTCTATGCACAAAATATTCACCTTCGTAACTGTGATGAAAGTTATGAAAATGTTGGTCTAAAGTAAAAAAATTACGTTCGGTGAATTATGACCAGTGATCGGAATAGGTAGAGCTATTTAGGTTCCTTGACCGCAAACATTGATGTTAATATGAATATTCCACGGGATTCCGACTGATACTACGGGATTTTATTGAATTTCATTCTTTTTGTCAATATGTATAAAAATGGTTTATATAAGCCAATAAGCTCATGAGCGACGTTGTAAATTGTACCTCAATAGCACGCTATAAAACTTTTTGCCAAGCGCGCGACGTTGCCGCTTTGTTGAGACGCGTAATGTCGCCGCATTATAGAAACAAAAGAAAACAATAGTGGGGTGTTTCTGTCGCTAGAGTGACGCACCTGTTTTTGTCTCTTTCCGTGCCACTAGAATTCAATTCTTTATCAACAGTAACTTGTTGTCTCACTCGATTACTTCGGTTCGTAGAGTGCGCTTGTTTGCTTCCTGTTGTGTACCACACGTGGGCGATTGAAAATCCACACGAAGTGAGAGCTTCAACGTTTTAACATAATTTCAGCATTAACAGATACCAGAGCACAAGTTACTTGTGGTCTGGTATCCTCAATGTCGAACTAATAGGTCCGTTTGAACTGCCATCCAGACTTGATGGAGAAACATACAGAAACTTCTTAGAAAATGAACTTCCATTATTGCTGAGAGATGTGAGTCTCGAACTTAGACAAACTATGGTGTTACAAAATTCACTTTAGACCAACATTTTCATAACTCTCATCACAGTTATGAAACTGATTATTATATGCATAAAAGTACTACTCATGAAGATTCAGTTGCAAAAAAAAATAAATTCGACAGTCTTCTACTTTTTATTTAGAATTTCTTTAAGTTGCTCAGGTCGAAAATTCTCAAAAATTCCGAAAAAAATTCATAACTTGAAAACTATGAAAAGTTGCGGAACATATACGTACATGGGGGTGATTCAGATACCCCACGATACGAGGGTCCTAAATTTTTTTGGACGTCAATGTTCCGGTATATACATTTATGTATTATATATACTAGCTTCCGCCCGCGACTTCGTCCGCGTGAAATTTCTTGTTCCCCTGACCCACCCCGTCGCATCGCATCGCCTGCCCGTGCTGTTACTTCGTGTTCGCTTAGCGCTCGTTCTTACTTTTTTTCTTTTTGCTCGGCTTCTAAGTGTCCTAGCGTAATGTTACATACCTATAGCCTTCCTCAAGAATTGGGCTATAAAATGCTAACAGAATTTTTTAAATCTGACTGGTAGTGACAGAGATTAGCGCGTTCAAACAGTCATTAAAAAATAAAATGTGTAAGTAATAGACTAAGCGCATTTTTCTTACTTTAATATTTTAACATATAATATTTCCCAACATTGATAATTTTAGATTAGGAACTTTTATTGGCAATTGTTTATATCAATCTACACTTAATATTATAAAGCTGAAGAGTTTGTTTGTTTGTTTGAACGCGCCAATCTCAGGAACTATTGGTTCGAATTGAAAAATTATTTTATTGTTGGATAGCCCATTTATCGAGGAAGGCTATAGGCTATATAACATCACGTTACGACCAATATGAGCGGAGCATCAATGAACAATGTTGCAAAAACGGGGAAAATTTATTCCTTTTGAGAGCTTCCGTTGCGTGCGCTGCGTAAACGGTTAACCAAGTTGTAAGTTAACTTGCTGCGCCTTATCAGGGTCATGTACTCATAGTTGAGCCTAGGCTTCTTAACCCGTAGCTTGGTGCACATTGTGCCGGCGGCGGCGCCGCACAGTGGGAAGAAAAGCACTTTTTTTGGTTGAAAAATCTGCCTGCTCCTCAATTCTTAACTGATTTCAACCATTTTTTTTTAAATCAAATGGGAAGGGATAGGCTTTAACGGGCAACTTCTACTTTTTCGAGAACCTGCAACATAACCTAAAAAAGTAATAATATAAGCCGGTTGCGTGCGCTGCGTAAACGGTTAACCAAGTTGTAAGTTAACTTGCTGCGCCTTATCAGGGTCATGTACTCATAGTTGAGCCTAGGCTTCTTAACCCGTAGCTTGGTGCACATTGTGCCGGCGGCGGCGCCGCACAGTGGGAAGAAAAGCACTTTTTTTGGTTGAAAAATCTGCCTGCTCCTCAATTCTTAACTGATTTCAACCATTTTTTTTTAAATCAAATGGGAAGGGATAGGCTTTAACGGGCAACTTCTACTTTTTCGAGAACCTGCAACATAACCTAAAAAAGTAATAATATAAGCCGTAAAATAATAATGATTAATCACTTCAAATTGAGAAAAAATATCTTTATTTTTTTTCTTTTATTATTCTCAAAAATACATATTTTGTGGTTTTTACATTTTTACTCGCCAAACTTACGAGTTTGATGGCGAGAAGCTTACAGTTATATAACCTTATAGGCTTCTCACTCGAACAGAAAGAAGTCATACAGATCCAAGTAGGACCAACATAACCTCAAAAAGATAGATGAAGATGGTAGAGCGGACAGATTTGACCTTAAACCTTGTCTCCCAGTGGGGTGATGATAATCTGGTCTCTTTTAATGCCACCAAAACACAGGCGTGTCTTTTTACCGCTAAAAGGAGTCGTTTCGATTAAACTCCTACTTTTCGGGGTATATCTGTTCCTGTAACTGATCGGCTCGAGCTCCTAGGCATGGAGTTGACATCATGTCTCAACTTCAGTGCCACCATCGAGTACAAAGCTCAAACTGCGGCCAAGAAGCTGGGCATCCTGAATAGGGTGAAGCGATACTTTACGCCTGGACAGCTTTTAATTCTCTACAAAGCGCAAGTCCGATCCTGCATGGAGTATTGCAGACACCTTTGGAATGGCTCGGCCAAATACCAACTTGCCGCGCTTGACTCGGTGGAACGCAGAGCTAAGAGGCTCATTGGCGACGTAAAACTGGTGGATGCCAAGCTTCACAGCTTGGCTCATCGCCGCAAGGTGCCTGCTTGACGGTCTTCTACAGATTATACTTCGGGGAGTGTGCTCAAGAACTCCACGACCTCATTCCGCCGGCCCCCTTCTATCAGCGGACATCTAGACGCACTGCAGGTTACCATCCTTACCTAGTTGCTATTCCACCAATTCGCACTAAGCGTTTCCAAATGTCTTTTGTGATGCGCACAGCAAAGGAGTAGAACTCTCTGCCTGCGTCTGTGTTTCCGAACGCATACAACCCCGATCTCTTCAAAGTGAGAGTGAACAGGCTTCTTCTGGGTAAGCTCGCTCCATCGTCGACTTTGTCTCTGTCATCTCTGACCTAGACTAGAGTCAAGAGCAAACCTATCTCAAATAAATAAAAAATCCATATTTAGCCTAAATCGTGATATTATTATTGTTTAATTTTTTATTCTTTTTATTTTGTAATATGACATGTATAAAATTCACCTATGGATAATTATCTGAAATAAATGTTTTGATTTGATTGAATGTTTACATTTCTTTGGGGTAGTGAGTCATAAAAGTTTACCTTATTTTTTTTTTACAGATATGGACGTCATCTCAGACAAGTTCGAGCCGATGTCGCCCGGTGTCATTGACCACGTGTGGGGGTTCTTCTCTGGCGTGCGTCAACGAGGTCTCCAGACCATGGAGGAGATGCTTCGGGACGGCTCCTACATCACGGCTATAGGAGAGCTCAGCCGGAGTAATACTGGCGAGATGAAGATACAGCCGCCTAAAGATGGCCTGCCCTTGTATCTGACGACAGCTACTAAGTCAAGCTTGCTGAAACGGCTGGCCAGTTCAAGGGACTTTCTTAGGTATTATTATTCATTAATTTATTTCAGGCAACTAGGGCCCATTGAAATACAATAAACAAATGCAAAGAATATTTATAAACAAATACATAAAAATACTGTAAAGTCGGCGAACGTATTGGTATGGTGAACATGGGCCATGGAACATGGAACATGGTGCCATTCCATAGATATGATCGCCGTAATCGGCACGAAAGCGCCAAACAAGCTTCTTAGCAATAAAATTGGTCTTGTCCTATTCGAATGTCTAATTCACAGAGTACTGCTAGTAATTTTCGGCACGGTAGCAGCGGCGGCGTCGTGTCGCGTGGCTTACAAGTACATGAAGCGTCGCCGGCGCCGCGCGGTCGAGGAGTCCATGAAGAAACAGCTCGCGGCAGGACGCCGGGAACGACGTGCGCATGCGCGGGAGAAGAACCTCGCCGATGTGCAGTTGTGTGTAGTGTGCACGGAAAACCCTAAAGAGGTAAGCACCACAGAGTACTAAAGGTACAGTCAATAACGAAAGACGATCAGATCAGTTCTAAAATAATAATATTATTAGAAAAGAATACCATAACAGATGTAATATTAACATGAAACAATCATCACTAAAAGATCGGATATTCGGATGAATATTTACCTAAAGTGAATTTTTAGCTCTGAAAGTATGGAAGCGGCTTCTTAAAATATTTTTCCATAAAAAAAAACCGCTGGGATGCCAGGAACACCGGGAATGCCCTATTAGGGGACTAGTTTAGTCGGGAGTATAGTATGCAAGCGACTTCTAAAAAAAAAAAACTTATAAAAAAAAACCGGGATAAGAATCCCAGGGCTTATTTTGTGTTATTATGCAATCCACAATCGTTTAACCCCCGATGCAAATATGTGTACCTACCTAATTTACAATATTAGGTAGGTAGATTATGCATCCAATTCTATTAGTCAGAAAAACACAATATTTCGGAATCGCGGGATTTTTACGATCGATACAAAAGTGCATACCATAGAAGCCAACATTTGAAAGTAAGTAAATATAGGTACGTCCGATTCTATAATCAGAAACCTATAGTCGATCCCGGAACCGCTGGATTTTTTCGATGCAAAAGCGCATTCTATATTAGCAAACATCTCAACTTTAGGTTAATATGCATCCGAATATCAGATCTTTGATCATCACACAATACAAACTCGACTATTACATAAAATGCTGAGTTAAAGTCTAATTAATAATTTTGTGTGAATTTAGATATCTAAAATTGTCAGCTTTAATCGCATTTCGTTGCAGACCGTAATTTTATATGCACACCGTAGGGCCGAGATAACAAATAGGTATGTTTGTTTATCATAATACTTTATTCCAGATCATTTTGCTTCCCTGCGGCCATGTGTGCCTCTGTGAGGACTGTTCAGACAACATCAAAGACCACTGTCCCATCTGTCGCGAGAGGATAGAGTCCAGAGCACCAGCCTTCATTACGTAGACGTGAACATACCATAAGCACATATTATAGTCCTTGCATTTCACGAGCGCACGTCGTGTGACATCTCATAAATTGCTATGATTGACGCCCGTTTGTGAAATGCAACAACTATAACAGTTTGTACAGCGCAGATTGATATATTTTATTGGTACAATTTCACAGGCAGCACCGTATTTTGTATAGGTGCTATTTTGATTCTCAGTGACAGCATAATTTACTGTTATTTTATAACAGTTTCTTTATAAACGTAATAAGTATTAGAGCCATTGATCAGTTGTGTATTTTTGTAGGAAATTGTGATGTTGTAAGGTAGACATTTTGTCAGTGATTGTACAGGTATTAACGTGCCTAGGTGTTCATAGTTATAAAGTCTAATGCATTTGCCTTGTTTGAAGTGTGGCTAAAAATAAATTTACAAAATATAGATTTGAACCTCGAGGGTAGAAATAATACTGTTAAGTCTAGTGGTGTAATAAATGAAATTAAAGTATATAAAATATTTATGTTGATTTATTGATGTCAAAAACCCACACTGATACCACCGCATGTGGCTGAACACGTGTCGTCTTCTTCCTGTCCATGGAAAGGAGTCTCATCGTCTGAATGATCTGATATATTTGTATCTGTCACTCCATTTTCCTTGTTAGGATGTTTCTCTGCACTTGAAGTCTCATCTAAACCATATTGTTCTAACAACATGTCGAGTTTCTTATTACTGGTGGCTGGATCCACATTAGTTTTACTTTTACAGCTTCCTCCACAGCAATTGTTTTTATTACATGTATCATTATTGCTTGCATTCTCTTTGTTTGCATTATTTTTATTTTTACTGATTCTCTTATTTCTATCTACTGCTATACTGGTATCATTCAGATCTTTAATAACATCCTCTAGTGCCCCAGATTCATTCTGTGCCTGTTTAGCATGGTATTCCTCAAGCATCCTCTTTGCTTTGGAACTCTTGCCGATGCCAAGTTTGGGCAGGCCTTTATTGAGTCCTTCAAGAAGAACACATGCCTTGCATACTTCTTGTGATGATACAAACTTGCAGCGACTGCATATCCTCTGTGTGGGGAGGGAGACTTGTTCCTTTACTGACATAGTTTCACCTGGAATTTGTAAATTATATCTTTAAATATGTGCATTCATGCTTTTTAACTAAAGCTAAGCTGTTGGTTTTGATTTGCTTTATTTTGATCAATTCACTTAAAAATAATGTAAGATAGAAATAATTTATTTATTGTGTCAATTTTTACCTGTTTTCTAAACAATTAATGTATTTACTTAGACTAGCAGAGCCTATTGCGTTATGCCATTAGTGTAATTTTTACTTGTTCATAAAATATTAAATAAATAATTGTACCTGAGTAGATAATATCCATGATACAAGCAGGTCTAATCTTCTCCATATCCTTGAGCAGAGCCCGTGCATGGCCCCTGTATGCATTGGGAGCAAACACACATTCTGTGGAGAAGTAGACCAACTTCTTGTAATGTGCATACATCACTATTTCCTTCTCATAAGTGTACTTGAGGGGTTTTACTCTTGGTATTGTTCCTTCACTGCCCTGGAAGAAAAGGAACATAATTTTAGATATGTACATTTGAATCAAGAATTTAATCACAAATCCTGTTATTTAAACTCTAATGTTGCAAATAAGCTTTAAAATTCATAAAAATAATATATGTACAATAGTTTTATATTGGTGCTGCATTTTACAGAGTTTATCACTGAATAACTTACAGTAGCTACAGCTGTGCACCTTTTCAACCTTGCAATATCACCTCTAAGCACATTCATCAACACAGTCTCAGCAATATCATCAGCATTATGTCCTGTTGCTATACACTTTACCCCCAGCATGGCTGCCCCTCTGTCCAGGGCCTGTCTCCTGAACACCCCACAGAAGGTGCAGTTGTTCTTCCTTCCAATCTGAGCCACAATCTCATCCATAGTCCAGCCATACAAGTCTTTATAAGACAGTATCTTCAAAGGCATCTCATAGTCATCCCGGTTCTGCTTGACAGTCTCAAGGCTGTCATCTCTGTATCCTGTGATACCCTCATCTATTGACAGTAGCATGAGGTTCAACCCATAGTTGTACCTTTGATTTAAAGTTTTGAGTACAAACGCAAGTACTGTTGAGTCTTTTCCGCCAGAAGCGCCAATGGCAACTGAATCTCCTTTATTAAATAATTCCGCCTTTCTGATAGTGTAGTGAATTTCTGTTTCAAATGCCCAGAAGAAACATTCTTTGCAGAGAGCATCGCCTGTTTTTGGTCGCTAGAATAATTAAAACAGAAAAGGTCAGTTCTTAACACATATTGCTACTTACTGTTTCTAAGTAGGGACATTTCACAGTTACCTTCAAAACTGCATTGTTGCCACAACCCCTTCTGCATGGGACCGGCATTATAATAATTCGTGAAATGATACAATATAGTCGCAAATAATAAGTTTCACTTGAATTCATAAACAATAAATAAACAAGAGATAACAACTCGTAGTGACTGGCGCGGTATTGTCAGTATTCAATGCTTAAAAGGTCGTGTATTATATCTAAAAGATACTTTATTGAATAAGCTCTTTCTTTTTACGTTTTATAAAATAAATTTTTGTTTCAATTTCATAAAAATAACCTCAAATATTTTGAAAAATGTGACATATGACATCATCATGACATGACGACAGCTGTCAGCTCATCAGCTGGTCAGTGGTCTTTTTGACAAGACTAGTGTGGACTCTATATGAAAAAGTCACATTGGTAGAGTGACCAAACGAAAGCTGTCCAAGAAAAATGGCGGGAATTTTAAAAAATCAAGAGCTGTCAACCCTCGCTATATACTGCTTAAATGGAGTTGATACTATTTATAATTTAAGACATATTATGCGATATTTAGTTCAGTATTACATATTTATTTAGTTAGACCATAATAACCTTATTACCCTTGAGATTTACTTGGAACTGTGAAACCACCATTATGTATTCGCGCAATGGTGGATAAGCAAGTTAGCGTTACAATATTTCGCCGTGAGGATGATCATTATCAGTACCAAAGTTAAGCTCTAAACGAAACTAGCTTGGCATTTTTTAACTTCTGCACATTGAAGTTCACAGTTCAACTTTCCTAGCACAGCCTTATACAGAAACGGTTGAATTAAACAAAAAGTTATTACTATACATTTATTTAATGGAATAGAGACCACTGATGATGAGGATGACACAATAAAATCAAAACAAAACAGGGGTTATGAGTCATAGTCGAAATCGGATTCCAAAAACTCTATACCTGATAATATTGAATCAGCTTCATTGCTTTCTTCGCTGCTACTGCTACTGTCCCCAACATGTATTATGAATCATTCAAGTTCGTTTTCAACAATACGGTCCCTTAAATTGTACTGATGTTCAACATTTAGTACATGATCAGTGTATTTCTTCCAGTCATCACCAGTTATGGATAGAAAACATTCTTTTATTAAATTTTGCATTTCAGACCCTGGTATTCCTATAATTTTGCTTGCTACTTTTCTCTTCGCCTGACTCCATACAAGCTCAATTGCATTGAGGTCGCAATGATACGGTGACAGCAACAAAATTTCGTGATTGTGGGCATGACTGTGTTTTTTTAGAAGTACTTCTACTTTGTAAACAACTGCAGGTTTATTATCTTTCACCAAACACATTAATTCAGCTTTGGTATGATATTCTTCAAAATGAATATTATTCTTTTGTAGCCATATTCGGAAATTAGCTTTAGAATCAGACATAGTACTACTTAGACTTAGTTACGTAGTTTGTTTACTTGTTTCATTGTCCATCACAAGTACACCAGGTTTAGTGAGATTTGGTATCAACATTTCCTCAAACCATTTCATAAAGTTGGTAGCACTCATATCATCATGGTAGTCAGCTGATTTGGATTTTGTGCTGAATACCAATAATGCACCTGGCACATCCTGCATGCACAATAATATATCTTTTTCCTGACGATATACTAGTAGTGACACCACTTGTTGTAGGTCCTTGCCACGATTTTTTAACTTTATAGTTCTGATATATGGACGCCAGCACATCAAGCTACCCGAAACTGTCAAATTTTCCCAATCAACCTTGAACCTAATGCTATTGCAATAAAGTCGAAAATCTATTAAAGAAATTTGACAGATTGTAGTAGCTTGATGTGCTGGCGTCTGTACATTATGTATGTCTCATCAAGGTAAACAATCTGTTTGTTGTTTTTTACCTTTCATCTTAACATTATCATCTACTACTGTGTTTGACTGTGACTTGTCCGGGTAGTTTGGAGGCCTGGAGACCTGTAAAACAGGTGTTCCTAGTACAGGCTCCAGTCTCTCCAGTCCATAATATCAATGTATTTTTGTATTCATGTATCGTACTGATTTCTCATTATGTGGTGGAGAAAATAAACGTTTATATTATTTATTTACCTTCTAGCCTCTTCTGATTTATTGTCCTCAAGAATCTTTGTCTCCATGCCGCAATATCATATTTTTCTGTAAGTAAGCCCGCTCATTTTATTGTTTTGAAACTCAAACCCGTTCTTGTATAAAATTTTACTAAGGGTTTCACGGCATCCCGTAAATTCGATTGCTTCCTTTAGCTCATTGTGCAGGCTTCTCAGTGTTGGGACGTGTTTTTCATTCCATAAAAGTCGCTTATTTTGTTTCTTACAGCTGAAATATCAAAATTATCCAAATCGGAAACTGTCAATTTTGACAGTCCTAAAATATTGCCATACTAAAACTTTTGAAAATAATTCGTGGTCAGCTTTCGTTGGCCAAATTAAGCTCCTGCTACACGGACGCCAACCGCGTCCCCGACAGAGGTGACCTTGGTTGGCGACTGGCAGAGCTGTTTCAATGTTTGGTCGTAAATCACCGTCTACACGGTAATACAACATCAACAACCAAGGTCACCTCTATTGGGTGGGACGCGGTTGGCGACCGTGTAGCAGGAGCTTTATACTTGAACATCCGTAGTCCCGTATTGTTTTTTCTTTTTTTTTTCGTTTTACACGGTTGGTGCCATTATCTCAATGATTTGTGCATTTAGCCAATGTCACTTATTTCACGTCACGTTTACTTAATTTAGTTTGAAGAAACAAAGATAGGGAAACGAAAGGATTTAGGAAAGACGATCAGTAAATTTTTATGATGATAGCCAATTCCCATATTTCTTATTCCCAGTTCCCATATTTCCCAGTCGCATATTTTTTAGTCTGTATCTCCTGTATGTTCATTTTATTGCTTCAAATGCCAATGTTTCACTTCATCAAAATTCCATTGAAACTAAATATAACCTACACAAGTTCATTGACTGATTGACAATCATATTTCCGAACGAAACGAAACGTACTTCGCCTGCACTGCATTGCATCAAAAGACCACATATTTCGGTGTTTCGCTCAAACTATTTTATTTTTATATATTCGTACAGCTTTCTAGTGAGTTATGGGACGTTAAAAACCAGTTATACATGTTACGTCTGTTAAATAATGGTGGTATGACGATTGTGTAGCGGTGGCTGTTGATGTGTCCATTGATGGGCAGTTGTAGGTGAATGTTGTTTACGGTGCGGTGAAGGTGCGTCGAGGTGGAGGCGCAGGGGGCGGCGTCGCGATGCACGAGCTACTGAAGCATGTGCTGACGGAGCGGGACCTCACCCGCGCCGGCGATATCTTCGCTATCCCCGACGCGGACATAGTTGACGACCTCAACGAAGTGGTGAGCCTTACCGCTAAGTACATAGAACTGGTACAGCCTGTTCGCTTGCGTTACCAAGAATTAGAAAAGTATGTAAATTACAGCTGAGTCACCCCTGCAAAATGACATTTTGAATCCCTAGTTGGATATACAAAAACTACAATGAATTGAGTGCCCTGCCACTTGAATGATAATAATCATGAATCATAAATTCAAAGTATTTATTCTTTATTATAAAATAATAATTAATTGTTGTATGTTGTAGTCATAATCCTTGCATTTTTCCTGTAAGTTTCTAGATTTATCAAGTAACATTATTTATAGAGTCAAGTCAGTCACCTATGTAAACAACTAATTAATAATACACTGCATTGTGGTTGAATTAATTTTAAATGAGAAATGCTTTATTATGAAGATTGAAAACAGTTGGCTGTATTATAATATTGGGTCTCCCAACCAATGTATTTATAGATACAACTAATGTCAAGATTACCTTCTTATCATGACAGTACATTCTTTGTAAATCATGATTTACGATTATGTCACTATTGATAATACAATTATGTTGTACAGTAGCGGTCAGAACTCCAATGCCAGCATTACAAAACTATTGCATCATTACTCGTCGCACTTGAGACCTTCTTCTATTTAGGCATTTCACATACACATACACACCTGTATATTGCACTCTCTCATCACAAACCAAACAGAAAAAGCACGGTATATGGTCATCATCATAGGTCTATCGCGGCTCGCAGTCTTTTTCTGATTATGCTAATGAGAAAAAGACAGTGAATATTTTAAACTAGTCAAATAAAAGTTGAGGGTAGATTTGAAACAAAATCAATTTTCTGACTGTAGTTAGAATGGTATGACGTTGTTGGTTGGTGAACTTAGTTACAAGCGTTTGCATTATTGATATTAGAGTTTGAAGATTTTTATTGAAAAGAAAAAAAATATAAATATTAGAGCCAGGGCGAACATTGTAGCCTTGCATAACAATGGGTGTAATATATCTGAAATATCCAATGAATCCAGATTTTGTGTAAGTTATTTTGTTGTTTTTTGATTTTATTTGTTCTCATAAGTGACGCTTCAAATGTGTAATAAGGATTTAATTCTTCTTCTTTAATTAGACTTCATTAGTGGCGCAGAGACAATACACGTTGGTCTGACAGTAATATTATAAATAATATGAAGTCAGGAAAAATTGGTGTGAATATGTGGGGATGGATTAGTGCTCAAGGGCCGGGTGAGTTGACATTTATACCGACGCGGGCCAACAGCTCCAATTATGTAGAGGTTTTGAGCGATATAATTCTATCTACTGTTCGCAATGTTTGTCCAGTGGATGAAATTGGTGAATTTTATTTGGTTCAAGATAATTGTCAGATACACTGTGCCAGTATTGTTTGTGACTGGTTTAGTGAACATTCGGACGTTAAAGTTATTCAGTGGCCAGCGCGATCCCCTGATTTCAACCCTATAGAAAATGAATGGGGTTTAATGGTGCAAAGATGGGAAGCGTGAGACGAAAGATGTCTCGAACAGCTGAAGTCCCATTGCATGGAGTTGTGGGATAGTTTATGTGACATAAATATATGCAGTAATATTGTGGCCTCCATGAGTCCACTTCTTGACTGCATTGATAATAACGGAGCTCAAACTAAAAATTAATCAATATACAGTGGATTTCATTTATTACGACCTTGGTTGTAGCGACCATTTACCTATAGCGACGTTAAATCTAAGTCCCTTGAATTTAAAGCATACTTTAGTACAAAATTCATGTGGCTATAGCGACTTTGGATGTAACGCCGAGTTCGGGTGTAGCGACTGTTTTTAATGAATCATTTGTAACAAATTCCTAGAAATCCCATGCAGATATTGCGACCGGAGTCGGCCGCCAAAGACACAAAGATTTTTTTCTTTCACAAACATTTCTTATCTTTTGTTTACATCCATTGCACACAGATGGTCAGCAAGTGTGGAGACCTTTACCTTTTGTTTATAGATATCAACTAAGTAGGTAGGGGAAGCGTGTACGTTTCGGAGCTTTTATGGTTCAGTTACAAAGTGATATTCTGAGTAGCAACTGGGTTTAGTAAACTTTTGAATAAGTATGGCTGCTAGACGCACATTCACTGTTAAAGAAAAGGCGGAAATCATTTCAAAATTGAAAAACGGTGAAAACAATGCTGATTTGTGCAAAGAGTACAAAGTTTCCCATTCAACAGTATCTACGATGTGGAAAAACCGTGATAAAATATTAGAATGCTTTGAATCCAAATCCTTAAAAATTAAGAAAAACCGCAAACCGACGCATCAAGATATCGAAAATGCCCTTCTAATGTGGTTCAAAGCCCAAAGAAGCCAAAACGTACCTTTGAGCGGTCGTCTGCTGCAAGAAAAGGCTAATCAATTTGGCAGACTGTTTGGAAAAATGGATTTTGAGTGTTCGGAAAGCTGGATATACCGATTTCGTCAACGACACGATGTTGTAGTAGGCAAAGTTTGTGGAGAAGCCGCTAGTGTATCGCAAAGTGACTGTGACAACTGGCTAAAAACAGTTTTCCCAAAATTGACTGAAGGTTATACTGATAGCCAAATATGGAACGCTGACGAGACAGGTTTGTTTTTTAAGTTAACTCCTGACAAAACCTTGAAATTTAAAGGGGAAAAGTGCGTTGGTGGAAAATTATCAAAAGATAGAATCACCGTGCTTGTTGCATCAAGTATGGCAGGGGAAAAAAGAAAATTATTGGTCATAGGCAAGGCAAAAAAACCCAGATGTTTCAAAAATGTTAAATCTTTGCCAGTTGATTACGAAGCAAACAAAAAGGCCTGGATGACTTCAGAGATTTTCGAAAAAGTTCTACGCAAATGGGACTCCCAGTTAAGAAATAACAAAAAGAAGATCATTTTATTTATTGACAATTGCCCAGCTCATCCTAAAATAGAGAATTTGACCAACATAAAACTGGCATTTTTACCACCAAACACTACATCAGTGATTCAACCGATTGATCAAGGGATAATTAAAACCCTCAAAAGTCATTATAGGAAGATTTTAGTACAGAAAATGATGAACGACATTGAAAACTCGGCAGGCCCGTTTTCCGTTAATATTTTAGATGCCATTGAAATGGTAACTACGGCATGGGCTCGGGTGACTCCAGATACGATCAAAAAGTTTTCTACACGCTGGGTTCCGTAAATCTTCGGCTATCACAACAATTGACGACGACTCCGATGATGAATTGGACATACCATTGGCACAACTGACTACAGTATCATCAAGCGGAACAAATGTTGCGGACTGGGCAACATATGTTGATATTGACAGTCAACTTATCACTACTAGCGATTTGTCCGATAGTGAAATTGTTGAAACTGTTGTTCCATCACATACGACGCAAGATGAGGAAAATGAGGAGGAAGAAGAAGATTGCAAGGAAGGTGAGATTCCTACAACTAAGGATGTGTTAGGTGTTGTAACAAAGCTTAAAAGATACTGTTTATTTGGTGATGGAAAGGATATTATAGATATTGAAGAAGTAATGAAAATAGAATACACCCTACAGCGTACACTAGCACAAAAAAATAAATTGAAGCAAACTAATATTACACATTTTTTTAAATGTACCGGTGAATAACTATGTGTGCAAATATTTTCAATAATAAATGAATATAAACTACACATGTGTACGTGTCTGTATCTCTTTACCTTTGCCTGTAACGACTTCCGGATATAACGACGAAAATAGAGTGGTCCCTTCATTGTCGTTATACCCGAAATCCACTGTATATACATACAGGGTGTAAGGGACAGCCCTCCGCAAACTAGCAGGGTGCATTCAGCTCCTTATTTTGAATCATATTCCACTGGAAAATTTCTATTTTTTTTATCGTTTTTCAGTTACAATTCCTTCATTTCAATGTAAAATTACATTCTCTGTACGCAGCGCTCCATTTATGTAAATAAAACAGCTAAAATAAAAAAATCAGCAATGTATGTTGAAATACTGGGCGGCCGAAGGCTCGCTGCATAACGATACATGCGTGTGAGGTGATAAAACAAATCAGGTTTATTGGATTCCCATAACATTTCCGAAATAATTTCATGTTCCAGTCATCTTACTATGATATACTGAATTCACCCCTTCAGTCTTCGGAGGGCTGTCCCTTACAGCCTGTATATTATAAAAGAAAGTGTAAAATGTGCGTGCCGTTAAAACTCAGAAATGAATCCCGGTACGATCAAGGGAGTTAATATGTTGTGGTAGCCCTATATCTCTCATCATGAAAGAAGGTTTCCGGGTTTTACCTGAAGGGCGTGCTTTGAAGACATAAGGGCTGGAAGTTTCGCCCTCTACAAATTTCTAGAACAGTCCAGAATATTCGAGAGTATTCGAGAGCATTCCACAACATTCTGGAATGTTTGGAAACATCCCAGAGCATTGTGGAATATTCCAGGACACTCGAATGTTGTGGAATATTCTGGAACAACTCCCTGATAAGTAATAACTAGGGCGGGCGGTGCAACGCAGCGGGTCGGGGGACGTGGCAGTTTTATTAAAATGTGGCTGTGATTTTAGTATATTGTGTATCTTACGACTTCCACGCGAACGAAGTCGCGGGGCAGCAGCTAGTAAAAAAATATAATATTAAATGTCATCAGAGGATACACTGGCCATAATAGTAGTAAGTTATTGATCATACGATTGTAGGATTGGTGTTTAGTTTCAAACTTCTTTTCCTTGAGAAAATGAATAAATTAAGCTATAACCTCAATAATCCAAAAACATCCCATTTTAGTAGCAACCAAAAGTGATTTACGAACAAATTAGGTATTTTATTTATTTCAAAGTTTAGAATATGTTTATGTTTTAAACAAAGGATTAAACTGATTATACTAGCAATAGAGCGGCCATCAGAACAAATGTCATAGAAAAACTGTGATCTCATGTCTCAGTAACGCCATCTAGCTATGAATAGCAACCATAAAAGTTAAATGTATTAAATTCAGCTATCACTTGATAGATGGCCAGTGTGTAATCAGTGTGTTACCAATAATTTAGATATCGACTATCGATAAATAAAAGTTCTATTTTTTTCTTCAATGAATAGCAAAAAGTTAGGAAAGCAATAAAATGCAGTAGTTTTAAAGTAAATTATTTATTTGGAAAATTATTTTGGAAAACACCATTGATAAATTAATGTTTAGTTTCAAACCAACGTTTCGTATACTACTTATTTTATAAACACTCGCTTTACAAGAATTTAGTTCTCAAATGCTCTTTACAAATGTTTCGGATATTGCATCATTTTTCATTTAATATTTAGATTCTCTTGGAAAAATCACATTCATACTAAATAACATTTTTTACAAAGCTGACCAGCGCGACTTCACCTGCGTCACATTTTTGCTGCTCCGCTCCTATTGGTCGTAGCATAATGTTATATAGCCTATAGCCTTCCTCGATAAATTAGTCTATTAGTTTATTTCATACATCTCATTTGGCTTACACTGCATATCGAGGAGTCTCCATTTAAGCATAAAAATGCCTGTAGTTGAAGGCTCCGCTCTTCCCTTACATTATAAACGTACGAGCTAAACAGGTATAAAAAAAGAAAAGCAGAGAGGAAAAACTAAAAATACAAATACAATCACTTTTACGAGTATGAGTGTGTGCGTGCGTGTTGGGGTGTGTGTGTGTGTGTACGTGTGTGGGGGTGTGTATATGTGTGTGTGTGAGAGAGAGAGATTTCGAGCGTACATGAGTGGCTAAATAAGCGATAAAGCGAATAGGATCACCAATAATATTTATTGTTAAGTCACACGTTGCAAAAGTAACTCTGCGTCATTATAATTTAAACTGTGAAGCCATATTTTTAACGTCTTTTTACATTCATAACTTTTTTTATCATAAATATATATTAGTTTATTTATTTTATTGTATAAAAAAGCTGAACGTTTCTTATATTGTCTACTGGCAAATTCTGTCCTAGTTGTAGGAACGTTTACTATGCAGTGTTTCCTCCTTCTTTTTAGTATTTTAGCATCATATGGTATCTCTTTGTGCGTTTTGAGGATGATAAGGAGGATATACAATTTCCTCACTGACAGCAGATTACATAATTCGTAAAGCTTGTCAGTAGAGAATCTTCTTTTTTTGAAGTACATCACCTTAAGTATCTCTCTTTGAGCGCGTTCTACACCTAGAAAACTGGATTTCGCGGCTCCCCCGCAAACAGTTATGCAATACACTATAACAGACTGGACCAAAGATACATAAACTTCATTTAATAGATTTCTGTGGTTGTTCTTATTTTTATTAACCTATATTCTCCTTGGTACAACATATCTCAGCTCTTTAAATATCCATATAAGTTTCCTTACTCGACTCATGACCTGTTCCAGCTGAGGATACCAGGAAAGACGCTGGTCAATAATCACTCCTAGATATTTTACTTGGGTAACTTGTTGGATAGTTGGGCAATTGCAGCTGGTTCTACCAATGTCACACGTGTCATAAATGGTCTATAGGATTTTTTCAATTTGAACCAGTAGTTCATGAGAGTTTAACCAAACAAGCAAACAAACTATCTGATAATTTTCTTCTTAAGTGAATTATTTGGTTAGCTTGTTGTTGTATATGATGAAATGACAGCATGTGTGCAGCATGCAGGGGGACATTAATAAGTTGGTACTAATACAATAAGAGACAGATAGTTTGGAAAGTTGATTGATACCGGTCAATTTTTACAACAGAGACGAATTTAATGACTAATTAAAATTAAATCTTCTGTCCCATCCTACGTCCCTTCAAATAAAATCAGTTTTGTGAACTTTTGTCTTTTAGATTTGTTCTGAACACCGGGGTCGAACTAAGCAACAAATCGAAGTTTAATATTAGCATAAGTCTCTATTATGGATCTTATCAAATACAATCTGTGATTGAGCATCGCAGGGCTCTCAAACGAGTGTATAATGAGGCCTTCAAAAATACTCGAATTTATGAATACTTTTAATACTTTCGTTTTTATAAAATCGATAGTGTGCTTTGTAGATACACCTTTGCCGTCATTTTCATTAATAATTTTTCTAATGAATATTTCCGTGGCTTTACATACGTCAAAAACACTTTTACTAGAAAAATATAACCCACCCATATCTTTTATTGTAATTAATTTATGGAAATCTAATTTTTTATTAGAAACCAAGCTTGACACACAAATTTCACACTTAATTTTCTTACATAATACACGAGACACATAACCAGAAATATAGCCAATAATTTGGTTAGCTCCCACAGACACAGATGTTTCATTTAATATCCTATTTAAATAATCACAATTTTCATTAACTATGAAATCAGTTTCGAATTCCTTTTCTAAAACCTCGTCGAACTGAAAGTCTTCATTATCCACTTCCCTTACTAAGCAAGTCCTGTTTACTGTTTCTACGGACGAAGTACAAGTGAGTATATTAAAGTTATCCATTGGAGCACAGTTGCCCGAAAATGAATCACGTAATTCTAAATTGGCTAATATCTTTTTATAAGCCGCTTTAAACTGTATAACATTGGGGTTGTTGTTATGACCCCCATGTCTTCTTATGCAACCAAAAAACAACTAGGTGGTCTTGACTGAGCCTATATGTTGACAAGTATTGAATTTTACGTGTTTTAACTAGTATTTCAAACAAAGTTTGAAGACTCTGAATGTTAATTAAAAATCCTAAAAAGCCAGTTTTATTAATAGTATCCACCAAACGCTTTTTTATTATTTTTAAAATGATTCTGTTTGGAAGATTACGACGCTTTATTTCAAGTCTTATTTTTATGTATTGTTTTAGGGATAATATGTAATTTTTAGCTAGTTCAAAAAAAATTAAAATGTTAGATATATTTTCAGAATTCAGCGGCTGCTTAAAACCATATTTTCCATATTTATTACTGTTCATAATATCAAATAAATCATTTATAATAGAAATAAATTTTACTGTGCCAGAAACTTCCTCGAATACTTTTGCTGTGAGTAGCTCATTGCAAAGCAATAAGGCTTTAGCTACACTTCTACTCAATAATTGGGTCGCTAATCGGACTTTCATTATTTGATTTCGAAAATGGATATGCTTATTTGTTAATTTATTGGCAAAATTTAATTGTTCATTTGTTTGCAGCTTATGTAAAGACACCAATAAAGACCATTTTATTTTGTCATTTTGTCCGTCATAAAATATCTTTTTGCTTTCAAATGTGTTTCTCATCAATTTTATCATGTGACTGGGATCAAGAAATATCACAACACTTTCTTGATTAACTGGATGTGGAAAATTAGTTTTTAAATTATCTGGATCACTCAACAATTTACAACCTAATATTTCGGCAGTACTAAAATTTGTTGGAGCACCATCGAAAGTTATACTGACAATTTTTACTCCTACTTCGTGGCATAAGCTTAAACATTGCCTAATTAATTTAGCTTTTAATTCAGCTTTAATACTATTTATGAAAAAATATCCTACAGGTATTTTCCACTTTTGGTCCAGTGATACTACCATAAAAACAAGAGCTTGAGAAGCTATTTCATCTCTTATGTCACCAAAACCTAAATTGACAAAACCTTCATAAGTTTTGGTGTTCCATATTTTTTGACGTCTAATAGAAATCTCATCAAAAACTAAAGAACAAATTAATTCCTTTCCCGTTTTGATTCTTTTTAATTTCAAAGCACGAAACGACTCATTAGTAAAACCAGGCTGTGCATCTATACTAACATACCAACTGCGTAATGTTCTTACATGTGGAAAAACTTTATTAAAACATTTTCTGGCATAATTGTACGCGGCAGGAGAGTAATAATGAAGGGTTAAAGCAAATTTACGAAGAGCCGGACAAAATTTACGACGGGAGAATCCTGCTTTTGTGTTATTTCTATTGAGCCTATCATAGAGGGCTTTTGTTTCTGCTGTAGCTTTAAGACAGTTGGATGCGTTCTTTTGGATGTCAAACTTTTTTTCTAAATGGGTAACGAAATCTTTGAAGTTTAATATTTTACGTTTTAAATATCTATTTTGTTGCTCTAGTTTTTTAATTTTAACCTCATGATGCAGTTTTAGTTTTTGTAATTTACGAACTCGTGCCTTCAATGCAATTTTCCTTGGAGTGTCGAAGATAGACTCCGAATCTGATACATCAACATTGATTGGTGTAGTAAATCTGGTGGCTTCGGGGTGTATATCATCATCCTGAAATTATAATAAAAATCTTAGTGGAGTAGTACTCGCGCTTAACTATATCTACTAAGTGGTTATCAACATAAGACTTGAAAATTTCCCTTTCGTTCGCATCTTCTTCATTAACTGATTGGTTTCAAGAAAGTTTGTATTTAATAATAAATGGTTGTGAAACTCGATTGCTAATGCGGCCAAAAGCAATATTTGAACATCTGATTTCTATTTTGTTCTTGTGATAGAAGCCGCTGATGGACGAACAGGTCTAGGGACTAGTGAGGACTATTAGGCAGTGTAGGTAATTTTAATAAATAGAACACATAACATAACATCACGAATTGTTTCCCCCAAGGGTTATGCAGACGTTTACCCATAGCAGTACATCCACATGTTGCCAAACAAAACTTAATAGAAAAAATACGATAAATCGAGAAACGTGCAACATACTTCACTTATAGTACAAGGTACCGATCCTTTTTTAAAATGGATCGACCAGTCTTTCCGTAGCTAATGTTCTCTTTCTTAAAATGCTTCCAGCACAACCTTGAAGAAGCAGTTGGAAGCCAGTTTTCTTCTTTACGATCTATCTGCACAAACCGTATCCACTTTTCGCGTTCTTCTCTATTTACATTCGGAAATCTAAAATGACAGAAACCTACTTAAACGAATAGACCTTGATCATTTGTTGACATTTAAATTAAAAAACAGGATTATGTTCAATTATTTACTTACCTCATAAAATTATATCGATAACAAAATCGATAAACAACAATATTATGGACATCTCTTACAAGAAAAAGTTAAGCTACTCAACAATAGAGGGCGTATATTACAAAATTACCAAATATTCTAGAATTTTTTATGAAAATTATTGAATTCTAATTAATTACTGTGTAAATTAAAAAAAATCTTAAGAAAATAAACCGCAGTTAGGTCCAGTCATTTTACCGTAACGTGATTTACAATAACGCAACGCGCAACTCGGCATATTTACTCAGTAAATGTTTTTCTTTTGTTGAATAGAGTGGACACAAATACGATTTGACATGCAGGAGTGCCAAACTACACTGAGCGAGTTAAGTCCACGAGGACTTAACTATCGGATTACGATTTTGTTCGCTATGTCCTGTCTATTGCTAGTATAATTTAATGTCTTTGGTTTTAAAGGTTGTTATTAACATCAATAAATGTCGTTAGAAAAATAGGGTTTTTAAAAAAAAATAAATTGCCTATTAGACTTTATTTTTACCCTCTATACTCTATTGTCATTGTATTAACGAAACTCAATAAATAATTGAACTTTGACAAGAAAACGAAAAAACAAGAGTCGAAAGCGCGCACTGAGGTTCGAACCTTCTCCACCTCACGCACAGACAATAACAGCCATCCACTCGTGCGAACCCGTCATCGCTGCTTATAATTTTCACTTCGAATTTTAGCATTGCTTTTAAATAGGCGCTGTGGTCGATAATTATTAAGACGAGTAGATATGATTTACAGGGTGTGGCGTAAATAATGGATAACCCTGAAACTGTCAATCGGCCAGCCCACTTATATCGCCATATGCCTCGGATGACCAAATTATTGATATTTTTGATATTTTAAATAAAAATCCTACTTCCTCTTACAAAATCAGCTGCCATTTCTACAATTGGTGATTTTTTCTCATTTTGTTTTTTTTTTTTTATGTCACTCCTGAATATTGGTATAATCAGATCAGTATCAAGATTTTTTATTACATTCTAAGATAACATTGCAAAAAATACTTATTCTCAAATTTTAACATTTTTTCTACGGAATTATGCAATTTTGGGCTGTATCGAAAAAAAAAATGTACTACACTGCAGTGGTTCATTATTTACGAAAATTGCCTATTTAATGCAGATTCTAAAATGGTATAATAATAACCAGTATCTTGATAAAGTACAAAGTTATTGCTGTTCGAATTGATATGGGTCTTAATTTTGAAAATAACAACGAAGTCCTAAATTATTCTCTTACTTCTGTTATTACAAAAAACAGTAATGTCACAGTCCAAAATCCTATTATCGGTGTTATGGGAGTGCAGAAACTTGATTCAGGTAAAAGAAAACTCACCTAATCCGCTTTTTTGAACGCCTACCTGGAATCCTAGTCCTGTTCGGTAAACAAAAGAGTAGCTAGTAAAGGACAGACTTATTGTGCGAAAGAAAGAGAAGATAATGATTTTTTGCAAATAGCGTTCATCCGAACGAGATAAAGCGACCTTCACTTCAGTGCACCAACGTTCTCGTACCTAAGTACGACGGATGCGTGCGACTAATCGCACGCATCCGTATCTCGTCGCTGTTATTATCGTTTATTCGTGACTTACTGCTTTTCTTACCGGACTCCGATTTTCCTGTGTATTGGACTTGTTTTTTGAGTGATCTCGACAACATTGCTATTACCATCTGGACTGTGTTTTGCTCAGTGATTTGGACGGTTGACCTGTGATATTGTTACTGACGACTCGGCGCTTTCGGTTTTCGGAGTTCTCAGTGTTCTGCTCGGCGACAGTGCCTCAACGTTACACACCCTTAGAATATGCCAATATATATAATAAAAATAAATAAAATAATAAATAATCAATATGTGAATATGCCATTTATGGTGAATGTAGAGGTAATTAGTGTTGCCCAAATGCAAGAACAAGACGAGACTTAGCCAGTCTTGGTCTTGGTCTTGCGCCAATACACCTGGTCTTGGTCTTGGTCTTGGTCTTGCGCTCCCAGTCTTGGTCTTGGTCTTGGTCTTGCAGCAAGAGTCTTGCAAGTCTTGCAATTACCTATTAGTCTATTACTATTTATTAAAGTTTACTTTAAATCTTAGAAAAACGTATTAGAATTGGAACATTGTGAGCTTGAATTAATATAGCCATAGTAAAGATCAAGCAGATTAATAAATAACTGAAGATTTGATAAGAAATTCGAAAAATCAACTGACCTATATGTCGTTTTCCATGGAAGTAACTGTTTCTTAATAAACATTTATGATTTATAAGCTTTTTTATATTATTTTATTAGTTTTGTAGAATTTTTTTACACGTTTCAAGTATATTTAAAAGTGGCTACAATATTTATTAAACGGGTGATATTTGAACACTTTTTTGCTATTTTTTCTTGTAAAAACTTAAGAAATATAATGACTAAATGTACAATAATAGTACATAAGTAATTAGTTTAAAACCATATAAGTAATCAATATTATAATATATACTTACTAGAATGAATTAATATGACATCTACTACCTATCCTTACCATTTTATCCTAATCATAATACTACTTGCGTGATCAGTATAATGTATTCATTTTCATTCTAAGCACTCTGAAACTTATTTATTCTTTGGAACACCTGTAGGTACTCTTAAAAAAATTGGAAATTATTTTGCATGAGTATACCTACGCCCTATGGCGGCAATCAAATAGTGTCACAAATGTTATGATTTCGGCGTGGCGGCAACGATTGTTTTAGATTTCAAAAGAAGCCGCCGGCGCGTGTATCATAACCATGTACTTCCGAAAAGCGGCAAATTTCTTTGAGAAGTAAGTACAAAACCTTTGATGCCGCATTATCAAAGTGCCGATGGTTAAAACATAACTATGCATGCACTCAGTTTGATTTTAATAGATATTTTTTTATTCGCTATGTTTATGGTATTAGTCGTAATGCGCATAGGTCCAGTTTTTCATATTCTTTGATACAGTTTTTTGCGTCTCATAGAATTCCTAAGCGTACCTACCTATACACCGAACTGTTACACCTAACTACTCAGTGAAATAGCGCTAAGTCCTAGCTGCAAGACGCAAGAGTCTTGCAGGCTATGTCTTGTTCTTGCTCAAGTCTTGCACGGTCAGTCTTGGTCTTGGTCTTGCTAAAAATACGCGGTCTTGTTCTTGGTCTTGGTCTTGCAAAAACGCAAGAACAAGACCAAGACTGCAAGACCAAGACTGAATTTGGGCAACACTAGAGGTAATGCTAACCAAGCTGCTGCAGTTTATCGGGAGAGATATTCAAACAATCGCTACCCCGATTACCGAATTTTTATTCGAGTACACAATGCATACTCTGAAGGCAGAATACCTGGCAGCGGTGTGGGCAGTGCGAGTGACGGAAGACTGCGTTTCAGCAATGACGAAGAACTTTTGGACATAGTGAATGAAGATCCTAGCATATCAGCAGTTCGTGTGTTATCTCGTCGTACTGGCATATTAACCAGAACGGTACATCGCATATTAAAACGACACGAATTATACCCGTACCACTTTCAACGAGTGCAAACTTTACTTCCGAGAGATTATTCATTAAGAGTAGCATTTTGTAGAACAATATTAAGAAGAATAAGAGAGGAACAAAATGTTTTCAACAATATTTTGTGAACTGACAAATCCTCGTGCCAGAGAAATGGATCACACAACCTTCATAACTGGCAACTGGAAAACCCGAATTTAATAAGACAAGATCGATCACAACACCAGTTCAAAATTAATTTATGTACTGGTATCATAAACGGTCAAATTGCCATTTGAACTACCACCGACTCTGACTGGGGAAACTTATTTGAATTTTTTACAAAATGATTTGCCTGTGTTGTTGGAGGACGTACCCCCCGAAGTGCGTGAAAGCATGCGGCTTCAAAACGACGGCTGCCCCGCACATTATGCGGCAAGAGTACGACTGCATCTTAACGAAACCTATCCAGAGAGGTGGATAGGACGTCTGGGGCCAATACTGTGGCCACCTCGCTCGCCAGATTTAAACCCATTGGACTTTTTTTACTGGGGCTGCTTAAAGGGGACTTTATAAAGAAGAAATTACTTCAGTTGAACAGCTGCGACAACGCATACGTTCGGCTGCTGACGAAATATCGTCGGCAGGATTTGCGCGCCGATTGAAACGGTCCTTCATAAGGTGTAGAGCGTGCATAGACGCTGAAGGAGCCCACTTCAAACATCTTGTATAATTTTGTTTTTCAATAAATTTGATTAATTACAATAATTACTAATGTCTTTTATTGTGTCAACAAACCGATAATGATCAAATTTTAAGGTAATTCTCTTTCTCTTTGAGTATAAAATTAGTTACAGCAGTGTTAGCAGCAGCAGTATGTGTGTGCAAATAATTAAATTTAAAAATCAAATTTGTATGAAAATTCTCCTTTAAGATTTGAACAGCAATAATTTTGTATTTTATCAAGATGCTGGTTATTATTATACCATTTTAGAATCTGCATTAAATAGACAATTTTTTAAAACAATGGGCTACCCCAGTGTAGTACATTTTTATTTTTCAATATAGGGGCCCAAAATTGCACAATTCAGTAGGAAAAATGTTAAAATTTAAGAATAAGTATTTCTTGCAATGTTATCTCTTAGAATGTAATAAAAAATCTTGATACTGATCAGATAATACAAATATTCAGGAGTGACATAAAAAAACAAAACGAGAAAAAATTACCAATTGTAGAAATGGCAGCTGATTTTGTAAGAGTAAGGACGATTTTTATTTAAAATATCAACAATTTGGTCATCCGAGGCATATGGCGATATAAGTGGGGTAAATGATGATGATAATCTGGCCGATTGACAGTTTCAGGGTTATCCATTATTTACTCCACACCCTGTATAAGTAGGTAGTTGTAGATATCTTTATTTAGTGTTGACCACACACATGCATCTGACCAACCAACAACGCGCTTTCGTAGTTATACTGTGTGCGCGTTACTGTCTGCATTAAAACATCACACACACAGAGATAGGCGCAGATCTGACGTGCAGGCCAAAATTATCATTGCGGTGGCAGTCCACTTAATAAGGCCGTTGATTGTAGATAAATAAAAAAGAACTATAACCCGACTGCGCTGCGTAAAAAAAAGGGTCTAAAAAGGATGAAACAAGAAAATAATTCAAACAGAAATGCATAGGTTCAGACGCCAGCAGGTCAAGCTACCCGAAACTGTCAAATTTTCCCAAACAATCTTGAACCCAGTGTTGGCATTAATCAATTAATTTTTTAATCATTTATTTAATTTGATTAATTTTAATCAGATTAAATTAATCATGATTAGAATAATCATGATTAAAAAAATAATCTTAATCATGATTATTGACGTTAGTCATTAATCATTAATTGATTAACTTGATTGTAAACTAATACATCCATCAATGTTATTAATTCTATATAAAAGAAATGATGGAAAATAATGACACATTTATTAAAATATTTTTATTAATTATTCAAAGAACAAAAAAATAATTTATAACTTTCAAATACACTGAATTCTAATTTTGAAGAATATTTTCAATCAACTAATCTCCGATCTTTACATTTCTGATTTCTTGATGTTCAAGTTACATTTCATAACTACTTTTTTTTCAAATAAGTCGTCAGATAATTTGTGTGACCTAGGTTTATTTAGCATAGTTGCAAAAGAAAACATTCTTTCTACCGAGCCAGAGGACGGCATTGGTGTATTGTTCTTAATAAACACTTTGCCTATAACAGGATAACTTCGTAGAAGCTCTCGTTCTTGGCTTCCCTCGGCAAAAAAATGTGAAATTATCATATCCGCTCTCTTTTTATCATCAACTGATTCCGCTTCACTGCCAGAGTCGGAATTGAAATCAAAAAACTCGTCTTCTTGGTGGCGTGTGTTATTGGCTGCATTGTTGACTGTTAAAAGCTCTGGGATTTCTGATATTTCCTTCCTTACGACTGATTTAAAAATGTTTACACACTTCTTTTGATCAGCTGCAGTTAGACATACTAGCCACTTTTTTTTAAATCTGGGGTAACAGAGCTGCAACGGCTGCATATTTACTAGTTTCACTCGAAAGAGTGTAAAACTCTTCAAATCTTTTCTCTACGCTTTGTAGATATTTTTCAGCAAGTGGTTCACAGAATTTTAGATTTGGAGTAGTCGTGATCTTCTGTAATTTTTTTTTTAGTGCATGCAGGCAAGGTAATAATATTCCATAAAATGAGTCATCGCCCTGCAATATGTCCAAAGCAGTTGCAACTGGAGCAGCGCATTGGCAGTATTCCTCAATATATTGAAATTCAGAGTCTCGTAATGGATTTCTTATACTAAGTGCTCTAGCTAGTTGAGAGTAACTAGTTCTGATATTCAATATATTTCTCAAAGCGTCATAGTAACTATTCCATCTAGTTATGCCAGGTCGTGTTAACGTATGTCCAAGAATGTTATGTATCACCTCAGCTGATTTTGGGCGAGCAGCAGCACTCCATAAATCGTTACATTTTTCCATTATTGTGGAATGCAATTTTCCAAGACATGTCGATTTATCAGTCAACAAGGCTTGGACGTCCTTACTAGCAATCAAATTTAAAGTGTGCGCATTACACCTAAAGTGAAATGGTAACAAATTGTTTTGTGAATGGTCGTCTACTATATTTGCTTCTAACAGAAGATCATCATGTTCGTGTTCCTGTCTTGTGCCGAACTCTCCTTCAGTCACTTCGAGTTCTTCTCCACTTAACTCGTTCTCGCTGCTACTTGGACTTGAAGATTCATTATCTTCATCATATTCGATTAAGGATGTCGTATTTATTCCGAATATCTTGAAGGCTTTCACAAAATTTGACCCATTGTCAGTAACAGAGCATACTATTTTAGTGGGGTCAATATCAAAATTGAGTATATTTCCAGAAGCAAATCTTTTATGCGGTCAAATGTATGTGCCCCTTTAAATCGGCGACAAGCTAAAGCTGCAGAACGCCTCTTATAGTTATTATCAATCCAGTGCACTGTAACACCTAAAAAACTTCTTTTCTTCCCTGACCATATATCAGCGGTGGTGCACAAATATTTCACAGCAGCTAGGTTTTGTTTTATTTCGCAAATCAGATCGAATGATTGTTTAGCTACTTTTTTTCTGAGAGAACGTCGCCCGGGTATCTTGATTCCACTATTTGTCACATTTAAATCCTCCATCATCTTAATGAAGTAGGGGTCTTCCACGGCTCGAAAAGCAATCATTGAGTTAACGAAATAATTTACTAAGTTACGGTCAAAAGTTTCTTGAGTTACAGGTGTTTTCGGAGTTTGCCTTGAAGTCAGAACTGTATTATTTTTATTTTTCTTTCGCTTATTGTCTTTCATATATTTTTTACATTCCTTTTCTGTGTCAGCGCCATGCTTCCGTTTTAAGTGTCCCAAAAAGTTAGATGTCGTTTTGCCATAGCCCTTAACTTCTTTACTTTGATGGTCCGAACACTTCATACAAACTGCTACTGTGTTCTTGTCTGTGCATTTGTCTCTAGTAGAAGCTTATAATAGGTACCGTCAAATAAAGCAGAAGAAGAAAGATCTGATTCCGATTGCACTGTTAAATTCTCGGAATTGTTTCCCGACTCCGACGGATCATTTGAAACACCACTACTATTAGAGTCATGATCACAATTCATGTTTGTTTTTAAGTTACTCACTGAGTGAAACAATATCACAAAATGTTGCAAAATCTGGAAAAATTATCCCCAACCGAGTGCAAGCGAGCGTGTGTCAGCCAGATAGTGTTAAAACGTGACTGTTAGTTCCAAAGTTAAGAAAATGAATGAAAAAAATAATACCGAATTCCTATTTATAAAGACTAGACAGGTAAATCCCGAAGCGGGAAGCCCCCTTGTAGGACACAAGGGTATTCCCCAAAATATATGGAAGATTCTGCACTAGGTCCATCCATACATACTATTGAGGGCTTCCCCGTAAAATTAAGCATACATGAAAAGGTTTGCCAACTTAAAATCGGTAGAAAAATCGGGAGAACAATTAAATAAATAAATGAGTTAATCAAATAATCAAATTAACGATTAAAATTAATGATTAAAAATCATAATCAAAAAATTTGATTACGATTAATTAATCATAATCAAATTTTTAAAAATCATAATCAAAAAATTTGATTACGATTAATTAAAAATTAATGATTAAAAATCATAATCAAAAAATTTGATTATGATTTTTAATCATTAATTTTTAATCGTTAATCAGATTAACTTTGGGCCTACACTGCTTGAACCTAATGCTATAGCAATAAAGTTGAAAATCTATTAAAGAAATTTGACAGATTGTAGTAGCTTGATGTGCTGCCGTCCATACAAAATGGTCAAATGGTCAAGGTAGAGCCGTGGTCGCACCCACTGTAACATAACATACACTCCATTATAATATACATACCATGTCTGTATAATGGAGGTGTTCCTGGCAGCCACATAATCATAGTAGGTATACAGTAAGCGCGACCACAGCTCTACCTTGATCATTTTTGTACATACCTATGCATTTCTGGATTTCTATTTGAATTATTTTCTTGTTTCGTCCTCTAAAGACCCCTTTTTTACGTAGTCGGGTTATAGTTTTTTTAACTTTATTTTTTATTTAATACTTTTCCATTTTGACTTGAACAATATGATATATACACATATTTGTAATGTGCTCGCCAAGACCTTTCTTTTAATACCAAACACGTGATGATTATTTCAGTTTAATTTTTTCGAGGTTAGAATCTTAGGTTTTTATTCCGTCATATAAAATTTTGATAAAATTTATATAGCCTATGTTACCCGAGCCATTATTACGAATCTATTGACACCTGATTCATTAAAATCGATTCTGTAGTTTAGGTGCTACGGTGGAACATACAAACATACATACATAAGCTGCCAAAATCATTACCCTTCCTTTTGGCTTCGCCGTAGTCGGGGAAAAATCTCGACTGACGGCTTTGTCCAGCTTTGACGGCTTGCGGGGCAATTGCGTAACATACTTACAGTAGGAATTGGTTTCATTTTGACAGTTCAACAACATTCATTGCGCTATTTACGTTGTTGAGCAGACAAATTTTTCGAACTTAAGAAGCAATGGATTAGCAATTTGCTTCAATACAGATTCAGATTCTGATTGATAGTGTGTTACGCAATTAGGGTGCTGGTTGGGCTACTAGTCGCAAGTGCTATTGCTGAGCATGAGGTCCTGGGTTCGATTCCCGGGTCGGGCAGTGTTATTGGGTTTTTCCATCAGGAATTCCTTAGTAGCAGCCCGGAGTCTGGATTTGTGCCCGGTTGACGGCTCACCCCCTGTTACATGGGACTTAAACAATTAATAACTGCCGAAATGTGGGTGTTACTGTAGGTACACCTCTGCCTAAACTTTCGGGGATCACAGGCGTGAAGTTATGTTATGTTATGTATATTTAAAGATATACACATTTGTTGCAGTTGAAACAAGTAACAGAGATTTCATCACGGCCAGACTACTGTCGGAACGACCGAGACCAGGCTCTGATAGAAATATGTGTTGCAAGAGTTACGTCATGTGTGAAGGAAACAAGTACTCTGGACAAGTACTGTGGAGCCCTAGTGGCTTTGCTGGAGTCCTGCTTGCACCACAACCTGATGCCAACCGGTCACCTCCGGGATGATGATCCACCTCATGCTAAAATTGCTTCAGACATTATAGCATGCATTGTTTTGGTAAGTTAAGCTATTTAAAATTTAGGGGATGTATTTATTGTGTTATTTATTATCAATATTTAGTTATGAACTTATACTTTTAGATTTGAGTTAGTTTTTTTGCCCCATGCAATGTGAATTTTAAATATATCAACAGATTATGGAAAAAGTATGCAAATAACAAAAAAAAAAAAAACTGTAATGCAGTTTAAATGTTATTTTGTTTACATAGTTTTGAAAAGAACTTACAATTTTCTACTAAACTATTATTAAATACAAGCCGTGTGCCTTAGGGGGTTTCCCATTAAGCAAACATGACGAACTTCTATACAAACTTTCATCCCCCATTTCCTCATTCTGTCTGTTTGTCCGCGACTCGGCTCAGAGACTTTTTAGTACAAGAAATCTGTCATTTGGCACAGGTTTACATATCAATCACGCCGACAGTGGTCAAATAAATCATTGAAAAAAATTAAAAAAAAAAGTCTTCTCTGTTTTACATTTAGGGGAGTCCCCTAAACGTAAAACAGGGATGACTTTTTTGTCGTCTATCCCATGGTGTGGGGGTATAGTTGGATAGGCCGTTCAAAACGGTGTTGTAAAACGGGTATGTTGAAACTATTTTTCGAATCAGGGATCCGTTTGCGAAATATTAGCTGCGCTAATTTTTGTTAGAGTCAAGTGCCCCTGCTAAATGGTTGTTTTTGGATATGTGAAACAATTCACAGCAGTAGTATACAGGGTGGATTTTTGAGATGGGGTAGTAAGGGCAGTTACCTTAACCGTTACAGCTACAGGAAAACGGTTTTAGGAGAGTATCCTTATTTTTTTTGAGAAATTTTGATTCACATTCACAGATTTTGAAAAAAGAGTACAGTCAGTAAAAAACTGGTCCAATTGTGCAACAACATTTTTTGGTGCCAATCGATCCTGTTACTATAAGAATAAAAAAATTCTATCGGACCAACTGAGGTTTAAGTACTAAAAAGTCAGAAATCGCAAAAATCTTCTTCCATACATTTCGTAGGAAATGAGACTCCCAACTTACTTTTTTTTTTGCATAGACTAAGTATAGGTTGTTCTTGGGAAAAATTCATCCCCACTACGGAACCCTTCATTGTGCGTGGTCCGACACGCACTTGGCCGGTTTGGTTTCATCATGTTAAGATATCGATACCATCACGTCTGCGAAGTTTTGCTAGCTAATTTAATTTAACCCTGTATAAGGAACTTTTGTGCATTTCATATTTATAGACGACCCACCGGTTTAGGCTGCGCTTTGTCTGTCAGTAAATGAAAAAAACGAATTTAAGGTTTTTTTACAACATTTTTATCTATTTTATTAGATATTTCTTTTCTTGGTATGTTTTCCACTGATTCCACGTAACAACTTCTTCAGGTATCATTTCCGCTCCAATCCGACAAGGAGAACTACGCTAACAAGAGTGTGATGGAGCTGTTCTTACCGGTCGCGGTGCAGTTCTTGCACAAAGGCAACCGCGAGATATCGCGACATATGGCGCGGTACCTCTCCCTGGCTGCTGTGCACCACGCGGTACTGCTGAAGCCGCACGTGCAGACTATCATGGATTCTATTATGTCAGGTTGGTGGATTGAAATTGATAAATTATAAGTGCTCATTAAAAGAGTAAACTACAAAAATTATAAAAAAAAACTTGGTGTTTCTTAACAAAACCTGCGGCATTTCAAAGATTTTTTACAAGAAAGTACTTCTTTTAAGTCGGTTAAAAAATCACTGCAGTGCTTGGAATGAACTTCCTTTACCTGTTTTTTTGAGGCTTTAGTTATCACCCAAATTGCAGCCAGCCTCATAGGATAAAACATACCACAATTAATAACATACATGGATGGAAGGAAATTACATTAGTATGAAGTAATGAGCAGGTGGCCAAGTGCTGAAAGTAGCTTTTTCATCTTGTTAACCCAGGAAAACCACATAATTTTGTGGTTGTGTTAACGATGTTGGGGTCTAATAATTGACATCAATCCAGGTAACTACCCTCTCTGCCGGATCCTGACAAACCTCTACGAGGTATCTCCAGAGCCTCTCGAGGGTCACGCCCCAGCGCTCGTATCACTCCTGCCCCACGCAGAACCCGTAGAGAAGAGCTCCCTATTCGCATTGTTCGAACACATAGCAGCTCGCAAGCCTGACGCGCTGAAGACGTGTGTGCCGCAGTTACTGTCGTACCTGTGTCCGAACACGGCCAGTCAGAACGATCCCGGCTGCATGTGCGTGGACATTCTGCAGGTTAGTGGCTGTTCATGATGTTGTGTTTTAAGAATGTCTTTTCAAAGAACCGACATAAACATCTTGTTTGTGTTGTCACTTTCTGAAGTGGTTTGTAAAATAGTAAAGCTCGTGGAATGTGACAACGTAACCATTATTTTTACTTACTTTTGATAAAGCTTCAACGAAATGAATATATTTCACATTTATAGAGTGCTCACGAATCTTGCTTAGTTATTACGTTTTAAGTCCTTAGCTAAAGTGTGTGTATGTTCTGTAGGTGATAGCGTGCCTCAGCCGAAGCCGCGTGACACTAGTAGTAGAGCACGGCTCGCTAGTGAAGCGCGCCGCGCGGCCGCCGCACGCCACGCCGCACGCCGTCACGCTCGTCGCTAACATACTCACGCAGCTGGGGTATACTGGCCGGGTATGTATGTCACCGTGTAGCAACCCTCGCACCGCGTGACACAGTAGTAGAGCACGGCTCGCTAGTGAAGCGCGCCGCGCGGCCGCCGCACGCCACGCCGCACGCCGTCACGCTCGTCGCTAACATACTCACGCAGCTGGGGTATACTGGCCGGGTATGTATGTCACCGTGTAGCAACCCTCGCACCGCGTGACACAGTAGTAGAGCACGGCTCGCTGTGTGGCTGTGAAGATTCCCCAATTAATAAAAAAAAATGCCCTTTATATTGCACATCCAATACCATCACAGTGAAACACATTGCATTTCAACAGGATCGCGCGCAAGAGGCGTTGAACTTTGTGCTGGAGCGCCTGTCGAGCGCGGAGCGCGCGCAGCAGGCCGCGCTGCTGCGGGACGCCACGTCGCTGTGCAGCGCCTTCCCTGCGCTGTTCACTGACAAGCTGCTCACCGCTGTCAGGGCTAATACGAGGTAAATTGATATAAGTAGATAGTGGTATAATGCGAGAGAAAAAAAATGAGATTTAAAAAAATCGTAGCAATGTGTCGTGTCAACGATAGAAACCTGCAATATTGCGAAAGTATTTACTGAAACAGGTCAAACCGTTTTTATTTCTCGCTCTAAATTGTTCTTCAGCCCCCAATATTTTGTCTCCATTGTTATGTATTCGTCTAAGTCAATCCAGGCGTTTATTTACGAAAATCTATGCTATAATTATAGTGCAACGCGCAACCTAAACATGCTGAGAGAAAGAAAGAAATAAATAATAACATTTATTTGGAAACAGTTCTTGAAACACAAAATAGACATGAAAAAAAGAAAATGATTAGTCGCCCCCCCCCCCCCCCCAGGGTAAGGGGAGTGCGGATATTTTAACAATAACAGTGTCAGTGCAGCGTGTTGCATGTTGCATTATGTAATTGGGATTGAGTTAAGAACAGTTTGTATAATTGGTTTTTCGATGTATAACCATTAATTTTTTTTTTTCAATTTGAGCGCGGGGTACTTTATTTGCGTAATTCTTACATCGCTGTTTCCGCGTAATTGTTAATATTACTCACTTTAATAATTAGTGGAAGCTTGTAATTGGCCATCTTTTACACATTGTACTAGATATTGAAATGTATTCGCTGTAAGTGTACAGTTTAAGCACGTACAAACCTGATATAATTGTGTCAGAACTTTACTTGCTACGCGTGGTCTATATTTTAGTACACAAATATCATTCAAATCGCTTGCACTCATTATTCAATTAATTTAATTATCAATAAATAAACTTTATTATTACGTACTTTTGCGTATCACTCAAAACTATCATCATTGAAAGGTGTAAAGACCCTACAGTAAGTTTTCATAAAATTAATAAAATTACTATATTTTTTTCTGATCTTTCAGGTAGATTATCAAAAAAATTGGACACATATTTTTTCTTTTTTTACGTAATCAAAATATTACGGCGATACATTGAGTTAAAATGTGGCATGATGTCACGCCTTGCTACATTTTATACTGAATTGTGACGTAGAGAGCCCCCCACTCCCCAACTTTAATGCGTATCATCTAAGTAATTTTTTATTAATATGATACAGCAAGGTCAGGTGCGTAGTACTCGCAACCGGCGTGCGTGTATGACCAGATGTATGAACGTAAACGAGGCAAAAGGAGTATGTAAGGATCGTAGCAGGTGGCGTTCTGTAGTTTCTGCCTACCCCCATGGGAAGAAGGCGTGAGTTTATGTATGTATGTATGTATGATAAAGCAAAGAATAGCTGTCTAATATTTTTTTTATTATCTGACTGACGGACTAAATAGAATTTCTTTTCTTTACTCGGCATCATCACTATTATCGCACGTTCTGTAAAAATATAAATATAAAATTTTATTTGTATTCCATCTACAGCAGTAACCGCCCAAAATCCGGCTCGAGCCAGAGCGAAGTGAACCGCACATCCACGGGCGTCACCATCGTGCGCCTGGGCGGCGCGGCCAACGCTGCTGCTGCGGCGCCAACCAGCAGTGCCGCTGGCAGTACTACAGGTTTGTATTATTATTTTTTGTATGGATGGAGACGACCTTACCTCATCTGTTTTGTTATTCTATCTACATATCTACCTACAGGCAGTAGTGCGAGTGGTGCGGGGGGCGCGGCAGGCAGCACTACAGCGACAGGCGGGTATGCGCGGCGAGCCAAGCTGGGCGACTCGCGCAGTACGGGACGTCTGCACCCCGGGCCCGCGCCGCATCGCAGTATGACGCGGCTCAATGTGGCAGGTGGGTGGTGTGCTGATACTACACTGGATAAGACCAGTAACATAATCACTTGCAGGCCAGGTTAAGTGCAGGACTGTAAGGCATGTTAAGGTGACCGTAATGTTTGCACTGCACAGGTTTCAAAATCGCTAAATCTTACTTTTTAACAAATTATGACCTTCTGACAGTTTTAATATACAAGATATAGATTTGTTTGTTGATTTATCTGAGGAATATGTTTGACGTTTTGACAGCTTTTGTATAGAAAATATGTCAAACCGCCATATTTATTCCTGTAGAAATTAGTGCTTGCGTGGTTTAGCACTAACTTCTGGGTTGGTTGATATTTGGTTGATTTGGTAGTATATTAGACTGGTTATGGTTTGGTTGTTGGTTTACGACCACTGGTCTTAATGATACGAAATAATATGGTTTAAAGGCTATATTGAATATTGGTTATAATTATCAAACGGTAAATCTAAGCTAAATTAGCACTAAGATGGTTTGATCTGGTTTGGTTTGAGTTACACGATTGGTATCCGAACACGTACTGACTGGTAACAGTAGCGATACATGCATTTATGGAAATGCACGCAGGTAAATGTGCTGAGCTGTTCGGTTGCAATTATTGTACCGAACAATTCCTCAGATAAATACAGAAAGATAAAAGAAGGCATGTCCAAAAACATACTTTTTTATGAATTGAAATAAGGTTGGCGTAATATATCAAATGTTTCCCTATTCTCTTAACAGGTGGTTCAGTAGGCGGCCTTCACAAAAGTATGACGCGGTTGTCTTCTTCCCAGCAAATCAACACACCACCAAACGGAACAACTAATACAGGTAAATACAACACGATGCACACTCAGGAGTAATCCAGGACACATTGAAAACGTGTTTTAAATTGAAGTATTTTTGCACGATATTATTTTTGAGTGTACACGTTTATTGCACAGTGTCGAACAGCAAGCCGTCATCTTCATCTAGCGGCGTGGTCGGCAAGTCGAGCGGCGCCATAACAGTGACCAGCATATCTCCTCCCCGAGTGCTGCGCCCCACGCCGCGGTCCCATCATCACCACAACATACTTATTGGAGCTAACACGTGTACCGTAAGTTAGCACCCCCATAAACCAACTTTTGATTTTGTGCATCAGGGCGCCTCGAAAGCAATGAAAACACCCATGTCGAGTGTTTTTTTGAAGTGAAAACTTCTTTAGGTGCGTCGAGCACTTTTTGGTAGACGAAAATCTTACGTGTTCGCAACATGCTCCAACGAGTTCAGTGACTCAACGCTAGAGGGCGCTGTAACCAAATTACTCTATGTAACACGCTAATGTCTTTGAAATAGATGTCATATTCGCATGCAACTGTTTTAATTTCTGCCGGCAGTCCCCATCACTGCCTATTTTTTTATTTCTAGGTTAGATGAGTGAACCGATCTCGGTCTTTTAACGGCCGAACCCAATAACTTATTTTCAGTAAAATACAGATCGCTATTGATGGTAGACAGTATCATTCTATCTGTCCTTACGTCACGCCGGTAAGATTCCATAAACTCCTATAGATTATTGGGACGTTAAAACCATAGATAGATAGGTTGTTCTATCTCCAGTATGCCAAAACTGGTGATAGATAGGTTATTGGGTTCGGCCGTTAGCCTATATACATTTGACATTCGTAATCACAATACAATACACAAAACAAGGTAGGTACGTAGGTACAATAAAATAAGTTCATTTTTATTTCAGAACAACCAAACAATAATATCAGGGCCGCCTCTAGCAACACAATCCATATCCGTCAACCCGCTCACCTCCGGCAAGTCATCGGACGGACTCACGCCCATCACGTCAGCCGTGTCCATCCAACACTCCAACACCGCACTGGGCACTGTGTCGGTCGTGACATCCAACACGCCAGGCTCCGGACCGATATCGGTCAGTCCGACCAACCCGATCTCTATATCTGGGCCGGTGACTGTCACGTCACGGCGTGCTAATAATACGAGTGTTACGATGATAAATACGAATAATGGTAACAATAACACGTCGTCCAACCATCGGATCAGCGTGTTCGAGCCGTACCCTATGCGTGACACCGTGCAGCACTTCTGTGAGAAGCATCTGGATAAGATTAAGGCGTATATGGACAACGTGTCGCTGAGGCTGCCGCCGCCTGCCAAGTGTACTATTGAGGGTGAGGACTTTAATTGATTGGTTGATTAGTTTGAGTGACGATTATTGCTTGAGTACTATACAGGACCACTTTTTTATCACTACGCAAATCACAGGGTGTTCTACCCATGAATATGAACAACTTTCACTATGGGACCAACTCTGAAATCACGAAAAAAAAACCTGTTGTTTCATACAAAAGTTCAATCTCTACTCGACCAAAATGTATGAAACGGCAGTTTCTTTTATTTCGTGATTTCAGAGTTGGTCCCATAGTGAAAGTTGTCCATATTCATTTGTCCCGCGTCGTCTCTGTCACTCATACCTGTGTGACAGTCTCGTTGTCCCGCGTCGTCTCTGTCACTCATACCTGTGTGACAGTCTCGTTGTCCCGCGTCGTCTCTGTCACTCATACCTGTGTGACAGTCTCGTTGTCCCGCGTCGTCTCTGTCACTCATACCTGTGTGACAGTCTCGTTGTCCCGCGTCGTCTCTGACACTCATATCTGTGTGACAGTCTCTCTGTCCCGCGTCGTCTCTGCCACTCATACCTCTGTGACAGTCTCTTTCTAGAATTCGATGTGTCATATTCTCGCCCGGGTAATGTAACTTGGGTATTTTTTTAGATGCTTTAGTTTGCGATAGTTGATATTTAATCATGATAAATGTTTTTTTTTCTTGATCACGCAGAGCGTCGCTCGAAGAAGCTGGCGCGGCTGCAGTTCGCGTGCGGGCGGCGCGGCGCGCACTGCCTGTACGCGCGCGCGCTGTTCAGCATGCGCACGCGCGCGCCTCGCGTGTGGATACACCTCATGTTTCTAGGTATTTTAATAGCACACTTATTTAATTTATCGTCTTATTTATGATATAGACAAAGTTTGGTAGACCTAGACATCGCTTTTAACATGCAAAGATATTGCGGTTGATATTGATCGCCTCCAATACATTCGTTATCTCATTACCGATCGATGAACCATGACGATGATGACCATGATGACCATCGATCGAGACAGACAATCATTGCTAGTGAATTCCACACCATCGAACGAAGTCGACCAATCGTAATCCGGCTGCCATGCACCACAATAGATCAGCCTCAACGGTCGATTTCATCGATCGACCGCAGACTAGTTGCACCTTTATAGATAGAACCCTGCAGCCTCACAATTATTTGTGTTACCATGTTGGTGAACCTACAATCTTAAAACATAATATTCTATATTTGTAGCACTACAGGCGCGGCACGACGCCGCCCTGTCGTCGCGCGACCCCACCGTGGCGTCGCTGAAGCACTGCTGGGACATCCTCAAGTGTGAGAACAAGACCTTCCTCACGCTTGTTACTGGCGCCTTCCCTGGGATTAAGGTATGCTCATCAAAGCTAATAATTTTTAAAAGAGTAACCGTGGAGTTTCTTGCCGGCTCTTCTCCATAGGAAACGAAACCGTGCCTCTGTCGTCTGACGTTTCATAAGTGCCCATGTAGGTTTATATGAAATAAAATATTTTGATTTCATTTGCTCGAAAATTCTTCTCAATACTCGAAATGGCCTATTTAACCAGCACTGGTTAATAATCAGATTCGAATTGTGTTTAGTTGGAGTGTCTACCTGAAAACTGTGGAAGAGGCCCTTAATTGTTTTGAAAGTTGTGATAGCAAAAACTGCCCTCGAACTTTGCTCCCTGTTTACGTTTCCTATAGTAAGTTGTAAGATAGAGAAGGAAAAAAACATCTGTCTCTAAACGTCTATTAGTATCTTTCTATTTATTAGTGAGACCATCACTTACAAAAATTGTCGTTGCAAATAGACTCACTACTTGAAATGACGATTTTTGTAAGTTACCTAATTCCGCCGGCCCCCTTCTACCATCGGACATCTCGACGCACTGCAGGTTACCATCCTTACCTAGTTGCTATTCCACCAATTCGTACTAAGCGTTTCCAAATGTCTTTTGTGATGCGCACAGCAAAGGAGTGGAACTCTCTGCCTGCGTCTGTGTTTCCGAACGCATACAACCCCGATCTCTTCAAAGTGAGAGTGAACAGGCTTCTTCTGGGTAAGCTCGCTCCATCGTCGACTCTGTCATCTCTGACCTAGACTAGAGTCAGAACAAACCTATCTCAAATAATTAAAAAAAAAAGTTATAAAGCAGCGCCCGTGTCCAACCGTAAATTCACGCACTAATTTGAATGATATTTTATTTAGGAACAAGAGATGTTATTGAACGAGCTGCGCGCGGCGGGCTTCTTCGACGTGTTCGAGGTCGTCGCGCGACGCAACGACGGCGCCGCCCTGCCGCCCACACAGGTGTCTACCATTTTGATACCAATTATCTTCCTTTAAGCGTTTTTCTTAAATATTTTTGCTTAAAACGGCGCCTGGTACATGCATCCAAACTTTGAGCTTTAAGCTCAAAGTTTGGCGTCGAGAGAAGATTGTCACTCGAGGCGGTATAATCGCTTGGGAAGTGGCAGGCTCGCTCAACCATATTTATTTATTTCTTTGGATTTAGGCGACGTGGGGATGCTTCCTATGTACTCACCCTGAACGCGCAGTAGGCTTCCTAGCCGCAGACGGAGTTCCTGTCATCGAGGGTCAACTCAAGGAGAAGAAGGGACGCTGGAGGCTGTTCCGTCGCTGGCGGACGAGATACTTCACGCTGTCCGGAGCTCACCTCTCCTGCAAGGGATCTGTGAGTACTAGCTCACTTATGGTCACAAGTGTCCGACACTCATGATCAAGTGTCACTGTGTCAGACACTGACGATCAATTTATGTCATACACAGACATTCAAGTGTCAGACGCTCGTGGTCAACTGTTATGCGTACAGATTATTGAAAAGTAAAATTAAATTTTACACACATTGCATTTTGGACAATGTAACACAAATGAGGCATTTGTGTTACATTGCAAGTTACGTCTCATCAATCTGTACCCTGCATCTCTCTGTACTAGATACTGATGATCAAGTGTCTGACATCGATGACCTAGTGTCAGACACTCACAATTTATTGACAGAAACTGATTGTGACTATTGTTATCGTGTCCGCTACGTGATCACCAACTCAACCTGACCATTTCCTTTTAGAGCGGAGGCGAAAGCATCGACATAAACCAGATTCGCTCAGTAAAGGTCTCCCGCGGCGCGCGCAACATTCCCAAAGCGTTCGAGATCTTCACGGGAGACCAGACTCTCATCCTGAAGCCGAAAGACGGCAAGAATGCCGAAGAATGGGTACAGTGTCTTAGCATCGCCGTCGCACATTCGCAAGCAAGAGATGCACCTGCCAAGGCGAATAGTTTGCCAGCAAGGGGACTCACGCTCAAGAGCTTCTAGGAGTTCTAGATAATATAAAGCATCGTATCAAAGATTGAAATCGTTAGATACGCCCGACCGCGACAAAAGATCATGTTTCTGTTTTATTACCATTTCATTCACATTTGAATAGTATTGTCTCGCTCAATCACGCTGAAAATTGTATTTATTGTTGATTCTAGTTCACACTTCTCAGTATGAATACTTTTTCACGCGATCACCTAAGTATGGTGAGGGCAAATGTAACGATTTAAATCTTTGTCGTATTCATAGTAAATAGAAAATGCAATTCACGAGCGCCCGTCATGTGACCTATATCATTGGAATAAGGTATACATTGAAATGATTGACGCCCGTGTTTTTGTGTTGCTGGAATGTTGCATGCAGTATGTACGTGAGACATGTTTCCAGCGACGCGAAATGTTCCGCAACTTCTGTTTATTGAACACGGGACTTAACTTATATTTGCTTTCTGTTTCTACCTGCGAAAAACATCTTTATTTCGGAGTTTGACTGTACCGCGAAAAACTTCATAATACTTTGTGAAACAGGTTTATTAAATAAGCTTGTCAACTTTTATGCATTACATTATTAGAGTTATGACCTTAGAATTGACTTGATTTAGTGCCCAGTAAAAGTTAATCTATATTATGATACTGCCGACCCGCCCCGACTTCGAACAGGTAGCACTAATTATCTATAGTCAGATGACTTGTGGTGGATGATTAAAATACTATCTTGAATTCATGCAAGCCTAGTACTTCTTGTTAGCTTACTGCTCAGAAAAAATATGACACAAAATTACCAAAAACCCAAAAAAAAATTATTATGTTGATCCAATCGCTACCAAACTTCACCGGGTCATCAGCAGGTGATCCGGTAAAAAAATCTTCAGAAAGGAAATCTTCAGATTAGCCCAGCTGAGCTAATCTGAAGATTTCCTGAACATTTTATAAAAATCGCTCCAGCCGTTTTGGAGTCCTATGGACTCCAAAACAGCTAATATAAAAATGTATGTGTGTATACATTTTTATATATATTTTATTTATTCATTTTATTTATTACTATAAGTTACAGTGTGCGAATTAAAAACTAAGCCCCACAAAACCGTAGTAGCGGTTTGACTGTGGAGTCTGGCAAGCTTTTATACACTACTAAAACACAGAAAGAAACTTAAATACTTAAGGCTCAGGTTAGCACTTCAACAAATTTCTAAATAATATCTTTTTATTTTATTTTTAAATCGGTTTTTATTGCTTTCACTCCTTATGTCTGCCGGCAGACTGTTCAACAAATGTGGTAATCTTTTTTTTAGAGTTCTGGTATAGATAGAAAGTTAGATAAGATAGATTAACTCAGGGCTTCCCAAACTTATTTTTACTGTGACGCCCTTGGGAATGTGCTCTTTTTGGCGACTCCAGCTCCCCACTCCCTAGACAAAAATATTACTAATAACCTGTATTTAAAAAAATCATAATATTACCTGTTAGGTAGTTGTCGTTCTAGTATCCTAATAACAAATTATTAGAAAAAAAACTGCAAATAGCATTTATATTTTTTGTTCGAAAATAAAAACAAAATGAATAAAAGAGATATTTATTTTACTTTGTTGGTTGACTAACGAGAAGGATGTGCTTGCTTTTCTGAACATAGCTTCTCAAAATGGCGTTCAAGTTTAGAAACTGCCACTGTCAACTCATTCTCTAAATTTATTTTTGATCTGTACTTGTTCTTTATTACCTGTTTCGCACAAGTATGATGTCGCGAATGGTGAAAGGACCCTCAATGCTGCAGTGCTGATGGCATGATATTCGTGAGAAATCGAGCTCCAAAATTCAAGCAGCTTATCTTTGTTGTACGAGCTTGAGGCCGGAGTCACAGGACAATTCTATGAACTGTTGTTCTTCCTTTGTGGAAAGTGTTGATGGTGAGGTCGACGGGAAGGGTTTCTAATCCAGTCATATTGCTCCAGATCTTCGGGAAAATATTTTACAAAATGTTCGCTTAATGATGACAAGAGCTGTGTAAATATTATTTTTAAAGAAGGATCGAGGATTTCTGAAGATTTTTCTTGTAAAATGCCTTGATCTACTTACTTGATTTTCTTCTAAATTTCTCTTCCATAAGAGCAACTTCTTCTGAAACCCATTGATTTTATTTGCCAGTTGCAGTATGTGAGGATTGTTTCCCTGCAAGGACTTATTAAGTTCATTTAATTTTTGAAATATATCCCAGAGATATGCCAATTTTATTAATAAAGTTTTGCGCATCATAAACTAAAGATGTATGCTCGCACCCAATTCTTCACAAAGCTTCTGGAAAAATCTTGCTTTCACGGGTTTCGTTTTAACACCTAGTTTACCACTTCGATAATTATGTCCATCACAACATTTAATTCAGGCGTAATGTTTTTTTGCAGCTAAGGTCTCTCTGTGTATGACACAATGTGTACTTTTTACATTTGGAGCCTTGGGTTTTGATAAGAGCTTGTAGACCTCCATTCTGTCCAGACATCACTCGAGCACCATTCGTACACACGCCCACACAGTTCTCCTAATGTTATTTTCGATCATGTATGAATCTAAGATCGAAAAAAAATCATAAGCCTTACCACTTTCACATATTTTTCTACAAAATAAAAAACCCGCACACATTTGTTTCTTGTGTGTAACGCACATAACATATCAATTGAGTATCGTCTTTTACTATCGGTCGCTCCATCGAGTTGAATAGCAAATAGACCTGACAGTTTCTTTATAATTTTCTCAATGATATCTTCTGCCGTGTCATGAATACGGCGGCTAATCGTATTGTTTGAAAGAGGTACATTTTTTATTTTATTAGCAGCCGATCCTCCAATCATCGCTGATACCATATCAACCGCTGCAGGTCAAATAAGTTCCTTAGCAGGGTTTCATACATTTGGCAATACGGTGAGCTCCCTTGTAGGAACCGAGCAATGCCTTGACAGGAACCGATGCTCTTGAAAGCAAAACCGTGGATTGATGTTTCAGTTCTCGCAATTTTGTAACAAAAAAGTGTCTCGGCTTACCTTGTAGATGACTGTGAGTTGTTTCTAAATGACGTTTTAGTTTATTAGGAAGCATACTTTCAGCCGCCAACACTTTGTGACAAACAACACATTGATGAACTTCTACATTTCCTTTAGTAATGTAGGTAAATTGGAAATCCAAATATTAATATTTCTAAAACTTCTTTACTGGTCTCTCTTCTTCAGTTCGTTTCCTATTATTTTTTTTTACTAAAATTATCCGCCATAGTCAATATCAAAACTCTACGTGCGTAGTTAAACAAAACAAAAGATTAACTGAACGACAACGATATGAATACGCGGGGAGCGGTCAACGGCAGCGGACGCCGCACCGCCCGCCGCCCGCGCCCGTCACGCGACGCGGACGGCGACAACAGAATGCGCAAGCGCGCGGCGCTCACTCGGTCGTCGCGTCGTCGCCTCAATACATAAAGTCAATCTAGTCTATGTAGATCGCCTCACAACGCCCCTAGAATAGTGCGGCGGCCCAAGGCGTCGTGACGCACAGTTAGGGAAGCCCTGGATTAACTTTTACTCGGCACTAACTCAATACATACAGTAGATCAATCTCGCAGAACTTGCTCCTTCTGCCTATAATAAAATATAACTACAGCCATATACTGAAACAAATACATACAAATTATAAAATTTGACTGAAAGTAAGACTTGTATTGAAACGTGCATTTGTATACATATTACATTATATTAGATACTCTATAACAATATGGAGTAGCAGCGTTATTATGCTGATTGTGTAAGTAAGATATTTTGAAATGCATAATGTTTCAGTGGTTCTAATATTCTGAAGGATATTTAATAAAATCTAATTAAGGCCGGTTATATTATACATTGGCGGGCTTAATAATCGTCATTCAGGCCCACTTGCACCATAAATCTACTAAATGCATTTAATGCTGAATGTATTGAAAACATCATTCTTTCTCTGTCATCTTCAAACGATTGACAGAAATAGAACGACGTTTTATTTAGCGTTTTTATATAATTCGTTTAGCGCTAAATGCATTTAATAATTTGTGGGCCTTAAAATTGGTTGACGCCACAGGCTGCTCAGCACGCAGTCTGCCTAAGTCAGCATAATTAGGCACGTAATACACATGACTCTAAAGGCGGGAATACACATGCCTGTAGCTTGTAAAAAGCTATGCAAGTAGCTTGCATGCTATTGTGACTTCGCCAATCAGAAGCTATTAATGGTACATTGGTATGCAAGCTTTTATTTTATTTTTTATTTTGTACAAGCTACAGGCATGTGTATTCCCTCCTAAACTTAAACTAAAGTATGCAAGTAGCTTAACATACCATTGTGAAACTCACCGATCAAAAAATTTTATGTCAAAAAACAAAATGGCAGCTTTAGTTCCTACTTTGGCCACGCACCAAAATAACCTTGTAGCTAGCTTGCATACTCTTGTGCAAGTTACAGACATGTGTATTTGCGACTTTATGGTTGTTGTGACGGTTCAGTCATGTAGATAATTGAAAATGCTCACAAAGTATGTAATAAGTTTTAGAATATTTAACCACATTCCTAAACCGGGAATGACACAAGACACAAGGTTGTTTTAAGACTTTTTTATATTCGTCCGTATTAATATGAAATTATCGAATGTTTACTTATCCGTACAGTTTGTAACAAAACTCTTTCAGTTGTACAGTATCGAACAGAAGTATGCATTGTGTTGCTAGCTGTACGTTGTTGCATGTTATATGTACTTACTTAGAATGTAGTCTCTTTTATATTACGCATGTATCAATTGCTTTTGCGATAAAATATTTAATCACCTATGGAGTAAAGCTCCATGTTCTGTTTATAGAATTCAATATTATGCTTTGAAATGAACTTTATGACCACAACATAAGGTCGCAGTTTGTTAGGTATGAAGACATTCTGCAAGTGAAGGTAAGGCTGAAAAACCACGCAGCTAGTCTGCCGCGGTTTGACTGCCGAGTGCAAACGTTGCATAAAAAATAGTTGTATGTATGGACGGCAGCACATCAAGCTTCTACAATCTGTTAAATTTCTTTAATAGATTTTCAACTTTATTGCCATAGCATTAGGTTCAGGATTGATTGGGAAAATTTGACAGTTTCGGGTAGCTTGACCTGCTGGCGTCTGTACCATCGCGGACATTTGCGGTGGTTTGTGGTTCACCGCACACTTTTAACTGTCACCGAGTGTCATCGTGAGTGACACTTGTTTTCATCAAGTCAATTATTTTATCAGTTACAATGATTTAGTGCCTTATACATAATAAGTGTTTGTTTTATTGCGTTAAGAGTACAATGGATATTTACAATTTTGTTTAGTAGTAGATATTCAGAGGAAACAAGCGGAAGTAAGAAACAAAGTTATTTAGTAATGTATGCACTTCTATTTGAGTTAGTTGTGATTAGGTAGTTAAGTGGGGCACAGAATCCGTCCGGGTCGTTTGCAGGATCGAAAAAGATGTGCAGGTCACTCATATTGACAAATGCTGACATACGAGTGAGACTCGTTTTCTTATCTATGTTTTAATAAATACAGTAGGCGCTCGGTAATCCGGGACCCACATTTTTTCGCCTTTATCGGAAATGCCGGATTCCTGTAGGAAATCTCAGCTACCCAGTAATAAATAATTAAACAAACGTAAAAATAATAATAGTAATAAATGCGCACGCTCTGTAATCCGGCAATTATATATTAACCCGTCAAAATTTGACGGGTTAATCGAGAGAGCAGTAAGTCAAAGGTGGTCTTTGCACTTTCTGCCCTCTCGATTACCACGGCAGAAAAGTTCGCCTACTAGAAGCCGTTTGCATGCGAGCGCTCAACGGTTTTCACGATTATATTTGTTTTATTGTCGTTTCGAGTGTATTTTGCTTATGAACCTATGGGGTTCATACGACTTTTGACATGTTAAACCTGCCGCGTTACAGGAATTACAGAGTAGGAGAGCTAAGTTAGAAAACGCCGGACTATTGGACGTGTCGGATTAGTTAGAGCCGGATTACCGAGCGCCTACTATAATTTTATTTAACATTTATTATACAGAATAATTTATAAGATTTTTTGACAAATTGAGATTTTATGAAAATAAAGCTAGAAGACTGAAAGCTGGTCAATGGTCATTGCTACTTATTGTTGCATGTGTGAGAGACTAATACAATACTACAGAATTGACTAAATACATTCTGGACGTTTGTTAAAAACCAATTTGAGGATCACATGATTTGTCTCAATTTCTCAAAATACACATCAATTAATATTATGTTTGGTTAAAGAATTTGTGATTCAAAATTAACATTCCCGTCCTGTTCAGTGCTTCGAAATAATAATAAAATTATTATGTAGGTACTGTTGTGGTCTCAAAAATCATTATAAATGGTTGTAACGCGAATGACATTAGTCTTAAGTAGTTTTAAGTTGACTAATTACAAATGGGGAAGTGGTTTGAAAAGAAATGAAAAACAAGACATTTTTTAAAATTATCGGTCGCTTTCCCCACAATTTAACTTTAGTTTCTAAGTCTAAACCAGTACTTAACTTGCCATCTCGCATTTTACGAAAGCACAATTTGATCATGATTTGGAATAGTTATTAGTTAAGAGCGGAGTTCACCGACTTTAAAACGGCTGTTTAGATATTTAATCGGTTCTTTCCTTAGGAAGTTTGACATAAACGAACTGTTTAAATAACAAACTGGCGATTTGAATGTTGGTGAACACAGCCCTAAGTCTGCTTATATTAACGTTAGTTAACTGTCACTGTCTTAACCTGAGGTTGCTATCACCAAAAAATCAAGTGTTCATTGGTAAACCAAATTGTTTCTTTGTTAGGTACAGACGGCAGCACATCAAGCTACTACAATCTGTCAAATTTCTTTAATAGATTTTCTACTTTATTGCTAAAGCATTAGGTTCAAGGTTGATTGGGAAAATGTGACAGTTTCGGGTAACTTGATGTGGTGGCGTCCATAATATGTTTAATGCTATGTAACTTAACGAGCTTGTTTAAATTGGAGCCCACTATTGAGGAATAATCCGACCTGACAGCAGACTTCCCGGAAATAAAAGTACGGGGCATGTGGCATGAACGGTATGGTGTTCTCAAATGTTCATTGTTCGGTACTGGGCCACCCACTTGTGCTTCTAGGTGCTTCAGAATTATGTAATAACTTATGTAAACTGAAACAATAACGTGCATTATGAAAGTTATAAACTAAAATATAATTTAGATGTAAATATATTGTATTGTTATCTAATTGAATCAGATTTTATTGAAGAAACACCTGAAATCGCCACCGAATTTAAATGAAATATTTAATGTATTAGTTTAAATGATGAAATGCAAACAGGAGAAATCTTTGTATGATTATATTTAATACAGTTTTTAGTTATATTATCTCCACTTAATATCTTCATGTATACTGCCAAGATAATTATAGTCTTAATCATCATAATGTTAAGGTACACGTATTGTTAAGCCAGTGTCCATTCTTATTCAGATTTGTAGGACGTCGCAACGGCTTTGTTACGATCACAAGTAGCATTATGGTGAAACATTGGCACATTAACGCGAATTACTTACACGGCCGCTTTCTATATCTCTATCCCAATCTTTGTTTGTAGCCAATCAACGGCCGAGTTTGTCAATTTGTGTTTTTGAGAGGGCGAATTCACAAGCAGGCGTCAAAGGCTGCGGATCAAGATTGGGATTGAGATACATTATAGAATTCTGACTTATGTCGATATTCCTCATCATTATGTCAGCCAACAGACAATGCCTTTTAAGATTGTTTGCGAATTTTGAATCTTGAAACGTCACGGACCTCACTCAAAAAGAAGATAATTTGATCATAACTTAGGATTTCATTCAAATTAAGTACCTAATATATTTTTTGTTGAAGAATTAATCATGAACTCTTCAATCTATCTTGACACCAAATAAATGAACATACTGCCTGTAACGTGCTACAACTCTGTCTATAGTTTAAGACCATACAGTTGCCAAAATAAATGATAATAACAAGTAAAATAGCTTCTATTGCCAATATAAACGATTGTACATACAAATATTTATATGAAACGTGTTGATTAAGTTTAAGTGCTTCGGACAACTTATGAATTTGGTGCTACAGTAATAAGTTAATGTAACTTGTGTCATGGCTTCCCTTCGTAGGGCCGTATGTTATACAAGCGTTTTGGCTCATGTACTTAAACTGCCCTATTTATTAGTTATTACATTAGTTGTTTGTATGTCGTGTTGTTTTATTTCGATACCTTTTCTAGACTTGAGTATAGAAGGGAGATTTTCTCCAAGGAATAGGGAAAAGAGGATTTAGTCATAGAAGCTAAACAAGTTGATCAATTTCAAACATATATTACAATTTTACAGTACTATCTACATCATAATATATTTTTATAACACAACATCCAGTTAACACTTATTACCTAAACAGTAAAGTCTACAATTGCACAGCACTATTCTAAATTATTTCTCCAGGCTTCTTAACTTTCAATTGTTTCTTAAACCCATCATTGGGTTGTATAGCCGGCCTTCTACCCTTCACTAAATCATAAGCTTCTTGAAACTGCATCCTTTCATAATGCATTAAATAAGCTATAGCGATCATAGACGTCCGTGAAACGCCGGCATTGCAATGAATCAGACAATTCTCTTTGGAGTCCACAGCCTTTCGAATGAACGGCAAACTATCTAACAAGATTTCTTTTATATTAGTTTCAGGCAAATCTAAGCAGTTTATAAACTTATTGTTAACTGCAACTTCAACATTGATACCTAAACTTAGCACATGTTTGATGTTATAAGCTTCTATAACGTTATTCGCAGTACAATCTTGTGACCCTATGTATACATAGTCAGTAATTACTATTGGAATATTATCGGGTATCGTGTCGACGACGAATCCGTAAGTGTTCGGACTAATAGCGGTTTTAATAGATTCTTTCTCGACGTAACGTTGACCGTCGACATTTGTAACCACAGTTTCTGTTACTTTCAATTTATTTCTTTGTTTCATTAGTTCATTGAGTAAACTCATTGTCAACTAATTTAGATCTACAAACACAACATAATATCACGCCCGTATTCCCCGAAAGGTTATGCAGAGGTGTACCTATAGAACACCCCTATTTTTATTTTAGGTCTATGTGATGTTAAATGCAAAAATAATGTTAAATAAAAAAATTAAAGATTAAAATTGCATCTATTGACTGTCTAGCTTTATAAAATGTATAATGGGCCCTCTGTGTTTTAGGTACTGCTTTCCTTCTACCTTTTCACTACAATGTCTATCTTCCTTGCCTACAACTGGCCACAACTATCCCCCAAAGTCAATCTTCTATCTCTCTCAGTCACATTCACTATCACTATCGTCCTCTCTCCCCTCTCCAGTCTTCTCAGGATCGTAGACGAGGTCCTCAGGTTTGTAATGTACGTCACACAGGTACAGACCGTCGGGGGGTCCTGATTGGATGTTGTTGTGCCACGTGTGCTTCGAAGGCACTTGCAGCATAACCTTTATTTCTTCCGGAGGGAACTTGCCTGTGGCGACGGAGTTTAGCGTCCCTACCATGCGGCGAATCTGGAAATATTAACATCTATTTAGTGTTTTTTTCTTAGCATGTTCTAATAACGATTTTTTATACGTTGGTTGGTAATTTGGAGGAACAGGAGGTATTAGACGGCAGTGTCAGTCAGTCAAAACCAGATGAAGTTGCTGATCATAGTATACCTTCAACTGTCATAATATGAGACACAATTACATTTTTATTGTTACCGACCACTAGCCGATCGACAGCTGAGGGGAGCGCCGCGTATAACGTTTCGAAGAAGACGTCTGGCCGACGCGAAGTTGGCGCCAACTGCCAACAGCCCAAGATAGGCTATAACTTGGAGACTCCTTAATGCTACGGCTACATTGTCGCGATAACGCGAATTACACTTCGCGCGCTCTGTGTTGTACAGCGAGACGTCGAGCGGTGTGCGAGAGAGAGCGCGCGAAGTGTAGATCACGTTATCGCGATAATGTAGCCGTAGAATCAGAGCTGACATTTCTAATCAAGTTCTGAAAACATGCAATTTTACTACAATTAAGTGACTATATACCTGGTTATGTACAAATCCTCTTCCTCTGATCACAATATCCCAGTAGTCAAATATACTGTCATGTTCTGAAGAGTAGCTGGTGAGGAGTGGCTTCCCTGGCCTCACTTCAATGGACTGCACCTCTCGTCTGTTGTGCTTGGTCTGTTTCAACTTGTCGAAACGCTTGAATGTCGTGAAGTCGTGGTAGCCAACGAAGTATTTGACACCTTCTTTGAACTTTTCTATGTCGAAGCCTGGTATCCTGAAATAATGTTCAAAAACTTGTATTTTATTTTGCATTATTTCAATTCAAATAAGATTTTTCCATATTAATATTAAATTAAAATAAATCTTTGTTGTGGCTATTACAATGATGAGATCCATAGTATTAAAAGTGTTAATATGTATGTACATACATAACAATGTTTTTAGGATTTTCCAAGGTTGAGCTACATCCTAAATGCTACAAAATTATGGCTTAGATGGGTATTCAAACTACAAATCAACACACCCTACGACAGGGGTTCCCAAACTTATTTTGTCTACTGCCCACTTTGAGAATAAATTATTTTGTAGTGCCCCCATTTTTTCACCTACTTAAAAACCACTACCTAGATGAAATTACAAATCGCCCCCTAAGCCCCTACACAACGCCCCCATTTTTTTTCTGGGTCTCTTACTGCCCTCCTTTAGGCCTACAGCGCCCACAAAAAGGCGTTATCGCCCACTTTGGGAAAGGCTACAAAGACAACAAATTTAGTGAGGTGTGTTAAAGGTATCTCAGAAAGATTAATAACATTAGCTTACCTTACAAAATGACACCGCTTCCACTCTTCTATAGGTATGTGTGAAGCTATTGATGTTTTCTCAGTCAAAACTATGTCATTCTTTTTCACTGCCAACCTGAAATGTATATAGAAAATATTATGTATGTGTTCACTTCATCATTATTATGATACAGGCAACAGCTGTTTCACATTTGGGGTCATTTAATTAAACTAGGGTTAAAGCTATTACGGTTCTGCTGGCAAAAAGACTATGGCTATCCTTCCTGCACAGCTATCTCTCTCTGTCACACCAAATAGAATACTGGCTCCAATGTCATAGAATTCACATACAATGGTCCACTTGACTAAGTACAGAAACCCCAGTCCCAGTAACATAGAACATGTCATAGAATAATCATAATCATAAATCTTTATTTATCTCAACATCATAATTATAATATTACAGGCACAGGTCAATAAAATGCACAACCTTAAATGGAGAAAGGTGTCTGAGGTAGGCGGGTCCTGAGTTACAGATCACCCGGCTCTTAGATAGGATATGTTAATTTACAAAACAGTTAAGATATAATAGGTATTATAAAGTCTGAAATTGCCACTGAGTGCAGAACATAAAAAAAAAAAAAACTAAATCAAAGAAAAGCAAGTGAACATAAAATTCAAAGAAATGTACAAATTCTGTATATTATTATTCATTGATACATACTTAGGTATCTAACTAACAAAATAAAATAATAACAAGCATAACAAAAATGAAGAATGGAAATTAAGAATGTTGTATGTATGTAAGTGTAGGTGTGTGAGTGTAAATGTGTGGGTATTAAGACACTAGTTTTAATAAGTTTTCAGTGTCAACGTAGTCCAGGTTTAATAGCCAAATGCATGATTTTCTTATATTGCCATTGTTAAGGAATTTTTAAACAGTAAGCAATAAATTAAATAATTATACTTACCTATACAAGTATGTCCTACCAATAGCATTATGTCTAGCATTGAAGTTGTCTGCAACTCTGATAACCTTTTTAACATAAATGCTGTTATTGTGTTTGTAGAAGAATTTGTTCAAGTTGTAGGCAACACTATCAGGATCGTATATGTTGGAGCCGTACTTCTCCAAGTCAAAGTGTGCGCTTGTGTTCAGTGCGTGGACTCCGCCATCTGTACTGTAACAAGATATTTAACAGAATAACTGTTTTCAGTACCAAGTATTTTGTTTAAAATTTTAAATATACATATATAAATAAAAATGAAATGCTGTTTGTTGGGAAGCGCATCACTTGGGAACAGCTGGACAGATTTGGGTATGATTTTTAATAAATGTTTGTAAACATCCGAATAAGGTTTTTATGGAAATAAAAATTGGAAAAGTTACCCAGATTGAAAATTCGGGAAAAAGTGCTTTCTTTCAATGGGATTTTTGTATTTATTGGGACAGGTCTGTCAGGTCCACTAGTATATTATAAAAGTGATGTTGTTTAGTAATTAATGATAATAATTTAGCTGAAAGGGTAGGCAGTTGGGCACCACGCAAGAGATAAATTAGTGGTGGCAAACCTGCGTTTATTCAACTGCAGGCAGTTGTGTGTAGGGCTCACTTACCGGCTCGAAAGTACAAGGTTAGGGTAGTTCAGCGATCTAAGTTGCAGAAGTGCTAGTTCCATCAAACCCTGCACGCTTTCTGGATCTGGGTGATTACGCCCTTCTTTCAGCCATAACTTCTCCGAAGACCTGCAATATAGTCCTTTAGTGAAATTTTTGTACAAATATGTTATTAATAGTGTTCATGCAAACAAATGATAACAGCTACCAAGCTAGCGAACCTAAATGGCGTCCCTATGTAAGAAAAGAATGATAAATATCTGGCTTTCATTATACTTTCACACGACCGATATTAAACAGGTTTTCATTTAAAAAACGTCTGCGAAAGTCTCGATAACATGAACCCGTGATGAGCCAGCGACTGCTCGAGATATAGGTTAGCTGTCAGGTCACTGTCAACAGACTTTCATCTATCTATGACATTTACTATCAGCGTAGTAGTCCGTTCTTATTCAAGTTCAAATCGTCACAAAGAACATGATATTTCTTTTATTTCATGATATAGTTTATGCTTTACATGATAAGAAAAGAAATGAATAAAATCGAAATACTCATAGACTCATGTTCAGTAACAGTAGATGAAAACTTGTATGAATGTCGAAATAAAAGTGCAGTGTTGCATTTGCAACGCTCAGCAAAAATCCAACATGCAGCATAGTGTTAGAGAAAATGGCTGAGCTGTACCTGTACCTGCAGGGCTCGGCTATCTTTATCATTGTTACATACATACAATGAAACTGAAACCACTGGAAAACCCAACGACTTGTCACGGTTTCTAAACGGAAGCCTTTCACTATTTTGACAGTGGTATATGTCCATGTCATCGAAATGTCAATTTGTTTTGTTAATTCAGTTAAAAATGGCACAACGGACGTGGCATATGTTTACGGTGTTAACATTAATATTTACAGTTTTATCACTTGTTGGAGATGTTTTCTCGCAGTCGCCAGCACCCTGGTACGAGAACATGCCTGCGGTGACGATGGACTACAAAGTTCACATCGACGCGGGCAAAGAAGACTGTTACTATCAATATGTCCCGTCTGGTGCTACATTTTACGCCAGCTATCAGGTAATTAATTAGGGTTTTCTGTATCGAAACATATGTAGCAACTTCAGATAACGATGCTAATGGCTTGGAACCATGATAACAAAACATTTTTGAGCTTTAGCTTGTGTATTTCACTCATAAATAGTTCTCAAACTTTTTGTCAACAGGTGTTGAAAGGCGGTGATGGTATGTGTGGTTTCGCTGTGCGACATCCTAACGGCCAGATAGTGCACCCATATGAGTGGCGGCAGAGTGCCGAGTACGCGGACCAGTCCTCTTCAGGAGGATATTATGCAGTGTGCATTGATAACCAGTTCTCAAGATTTGCAGGGAAACTAGTCAATTTATATCTCTCAGTGATAAGATACGATATGTGGGAGAAGTATGCCAAGGAAGTGGAGGATCTTGATATGAATATAAAGAATTTTACTGTAAGTTTTTATTTATAACTACTTACTATAAAAAAAAAAAAACTTTAAAACAAACTTTTAATACAGTGAAACAATTGAATTGAATAATATTTGGCTGTATTTGCTTCTTAATCTGTAGAAAATACTGTCCTGTTTAAAAAAAAAAAACATTTACACATTCATAATGTTAAAATTATGTTAAAACATGTAAATCAAAGCTAAGTCATTCTTTTTTAAAACTGGGCATACCCAGTTTTTTTTAGCAGCAATTAATTTTGATAGCAATTAATTTTTATATTTTTTCAAAATTAATTATAGTAATATTATGATGTAAAGTTTGTGTATTAGAGGTAAAGCTTCAGGCAAAGGAAGTTGCTTTATTTCTACACATTTGTTCAATAATCACCAATAATTTGCATGCTACTGCATGGAACTTAAATAAATATTCATGTCAACACCAATTGTAAATGATATCTACATCATATTATACAATAGGTGTTTACATGACAAATAAATTACTTCTATTATATTCCACCATCTTAGAATAATTCCTTAGTTTGTTTTCAAATGTCCTGAAAGGCACAAACCTCAGGGTAAATAAAAAATTAATAAGGCCCCACACATGCTGGCCTGGCAGTGAATATTAAATTTATCAATGTGTGCTTTTTACTTTCTGTGAACTTTGCGTAATATGGACTTGTACCAATTACTGTGTGCTTGGTCTGAAATAAATATTTTCAATTTATGCTATTTCAATTGAAATAAGGTATTCAATGCTCAAAGGTCGATCCCATCCACCAGTTTGCACTGGCCCTAAGAATTTGTAACCAATTATCCACCAGAGAAGTTTACTAGAACTTGTCAGAAAGTGGTAAAACAAGCCATTATTCATTGCCAGTATTAATTTTATTCACATTTTTGTTGCAGACCTCTATCCAGTTTGTGGAGAGGAACATCAATGACATCCTTCAGTACCAGTACCACTCCAGAGCCCGGGAGTCCAGAGACTACAACTTGCTGCAAGACAACAATATCTACGTGCTCAGGTATAGTAACTACTCAGAGTTAGGGTCAGGAAGAGCTTTATGTCCATGCAATCAAAGCGAAAAAAACGCTATTCGCCTCATTTCGCTTCGGGCGGCGAGACTCGACACCGCGTCGAACGCTTTTTTTCCGGTTTTATCATGCAATCAGTCTTTTAGACTATGAGCAGATGAGATGTTTCTGTTGGCATGTGGAGCGCTACTCCCAGTGGAGTCTGCCCTATCTTTTCGAAGTCATTCTTCACACTGACTGTTCCGGTCGAAAATGTCCCACCGCTTTTTTAATCGGCGGATGCTTTCTGGAATAGTTAGCTGCCCAGCAAGCTTATTCAGATGCTTTAGCAGCCGGGATTTGTAGTTGTCGCCATGTGTACTCCTACAATCTCCTCGTTGATTTAAAAAAAAAAAAAATTAATTCGAGATAGGTTTGCTCTTGACTCTAGTCTAGGTCAGAGATGACAGAGACAAAGTCGACGATGGAGCAAGCTTACCCAGAAGAAGCCTGTTCACTCTCACTTTGAAGAGATCGGGGTTGTGTGCGTTCGGAAACACAGATGCAGGCAGAGAGTTCCACTCCTTTGCTGTGCGCATCACAAAAGACATTTTGAAACGCTTAGTACGAATTGGTGGAATAGCAACTAGGTAAGGATGGTAACCTGCAGTGCGTCGAGATGTCCGATGGTAGAAGGGGGCCGGCGGAATGAGGTCGTGGAGTTCTTGAGCACACTCACCGAAGTATAATCTGTAGAAGACCGACAAGCAGGCAACCTTGCGGCGATGAGCCAAGCTGTGAAGCTTGGCATCCATCAGTCTTACGTCGCCAATGAGCCTCTTAGCTCTGCGTTCCACCGAGTCAAGCGCGGCAAGTTGGTATTTAGCTGAGCCATCCCAAAGGTGGCTGCAATACTCCATGCAGGATCGGACTTGCGCTTTACAGAGAGTTAAAAGCTGTCCAGGCGTAAAGTATCGCTTCACCCTATTTAGGATGCCCAGTTTGGGCATTGTACTCGATGGTGGCACCGAAGTTGAGACATGATGTCAACTCCATGCCTAGGAGCTCGAGCCGATCAGTTACAGGAACAGATGTACCCCGAAAAGTAGGAGTTTGATCGAAACGACTCCTTTTAGCGGAATGATTATCGGAATATTGTTTGTTTTAGCTGTAAGTCATCCATAGTAAATAAATAAATATTGAGAATTTCATAGATCTCTTTTGTCTTGATAAACCATGGTATGTTGGATATTATACAGTTTTGTGCCCTTTTCACTTTCATTATGTTGGAGGCATGGGCTGATCTCTAAAGTTGGAGCTAGTTGTCTATAACCAGTTTTGAGTTTCTTCTTAGTAGCCAGAATAGACCTCTGTATTTCAGGTTCATTTCTTCTCTTTTTGTTTCGATATGTTTCCTCTATGTGAGCCTGTGGTCAAGATGCATGCAGGTACGGGTGGGAGTTGACTGCCGTTTAGGGAGAGTGTAAATGTTATATGCACAGATTTGGATACGCTGGCGGTAATTCTCCATTTGGCTAGCCATTCTTCAGTTTCGTTTAAACTGGTTTGCAAAATGCGAGATGCTTGTGTTGGAAATATGTGCGAAGCAAGTAAGGCAGTGTCATCTGCGAAAGTGGCAATTTTGATCTCGGAGCTTTATGGCAAGTCGGAAGTAAACAGGGTCTACAGTACGGGTCAAAGGACCGAGCCATGAGGTACTCCTGCTGATATTTCATGGAGTCCCGAGGTGGATTGATTTTTGCTTACTTGAAATATTCTGTTTGTAAAGTAAGATTTTAGTACACCACCATAGAATGTATCTGGTAATATGGTTTTTATTTTGAATAGCAAACCTTTGTTCCAGACTCTGTCGAAGGCTAGTTGTATATCAAGAAAGGCAGCTGAGCAGTACTCTTTTTTCTCAAAGGATTTTCTGACCGTCCTGCACACTATGGATTTGTTATATGGTAGCGTGTTCTTTCCGAAATCTGAATTGGTGATCTGGGACAATGGCCTTCTCATGGAGGACCAGTAACGTTCTATGTAGTAGGGACTTTTAGTAAAGCTTAGACACATTCGGTAAGATACTGATTGGTCTGTCTGAGGTGACATCATGTATCCGTTTACCAGGTTTATGGCTCATTATTATTGTGATACTTTCCATATCTGGGAAGTAGCCTACTCGTTGAATGGCATTAAAAAGTATAGTGAGGTACAAAATTCCTTTGCGAGGTAATTCTTCTTCATTTTTGTCGATAAGATCATAACCTGGAGCCTTATTGTTGTCCAGTAAGTTTATATCTCTTTAGGCGTTACTAGCTTCAAGGGTAGATCGAATTGAAGATCTTGGTTGAGGACAAGGTCGATAGATTCATCCGCGTTTGGTCTCGGGTTATTAGGCTTAAATACATTGCTGAGATAGCTCGCAAACGCATCAGCTTTGTCTTGTTCAGTTCTAATCCAGGTTCTGTTTCGTTCCAGGTTTTGTCGGTGCAGGTTTTTACAGGCTCTCCAGTTTCCATAATGAATAGTCAGTCAATGAATAGTTGTGGTTGTAGATACGTTTTTGTAGCCGTGAGACCTTTCAAATACGTATCTAGAGCGACAACATCTGCTTCAGTTATAAGTATTTTTAGTTCTTTAATAGCTGTGTTAAGTTCCGATTTGTCATTTGGATGCCTGCTTGTGTGCTATATACGCCGTAGTCTCCTTTTTTCCATATTTTTTACCGTATGGTTTCCGAGTATACTTCATTTTGATGCGAACGTTCTTTGACTTCGACCGCGTCGAATCTACTGCGACAATTGTGGTGATACATGATCGGCCCAAGCCGATTCCGCGTCGGTAAGTGTGGTCACTCGCTTAAATTGATAATAACTAATAAGGTGATTACGGATTCCTCTATTAAGTGGAGATAGAGATTTCATAATGTTGGAGAGTAACACTATTGTTATATAGGGCAAAATTGATAAGATAATATTTACAGTATACTTAGTCAGTGGTATTTAGCTGCATCTGGCTAGAATGGACAACGACCCGAACATACAGCCTTGGCCAAAAGTATTGAGCACCTTACAAATTTCGCTCGTACACGGTAAGTATGGGAAGAAACCAAATCAATTGCTTATGGATTATTTAATCGGCATCTACAAAGGTTTAAAAATAATCAGTCACGCCGCAGCTAGCAATAAAACACCTGGATGTCACAAAATTTGTCTTTTTCAATTTTTGTATTTATTAATCAGTTCGCTACTATCGCTCGTTGTGAACACATCCAGTGATCTAGTGCGCCTTTTGTATTTTATTTCAGAAGTTTTAAGTGTTATCGTTGCAATATGCCAAAACAAAACGAACTTTCTTTAGAAAAACGTGTGCAGATACAGCTTCTGTATGAGCAAGGGAAATCACAAGTAGAGATTTCTAAAACTGTGAAATGTTCGCGCCGATCCGTGCAATATGCTATTCAGCGATTCTCTACTACCGGATCACATGAAAATAGACCGAGAACCGGGCGCAAACGCATCACCACAGACCGTCAAGATCGTCAGTTACTGAGAGAGTCGTTAAGAAATAGGAAAAAAACATCTTCAGAGCTCGCTGCTGAGTTGTCGGAACAAATTAAGAAGCCAATTTCTGCTCGAACTACTCGCAGAAGACTTCAAGAAGCTGGTCTGAAAGGCTGTAAAGCTAGGAAGAAGCCATGGCTCTCCGATAACAACAAAAAAGCTCGATTGAAATGGGCTTTAAAACACCGAACTTTCACCGCTGAAGATTGGTCAAATGTTGTTTGGTCAGACGAATCAAACTTTGAGGTGAGTAAGTCAATTTAATGCCCTGATACAATTTTATAAAATGTTTTAAAAACCAAACGCATAATTGAATTTATTTTAGTTTTACGGAACTCAATATTTTTCTCTTTATTGCAGATTTTTGGTACACCTGGTGTGACCTTTGTGCGTCGCCGTGTGGGCGAAGAATTTAAGCCAGAGTGTGTGATCCCAACCGTTAAACACGGTGGAGGCAGCATAATGGTCTGGGGTTGCATGACCGATTCTGGAGTTGGCGAATTGTTCGTGTGTGAGGGTCGCATGGACTCTACTAAGTACATAAATGTACTAGAAACTGCATTACTGCCTTCATTCACGAAACTTTTTGGCGACACGAATATGGATGGTGTCAAATTCCAGCAGGATAACGCGCCATGCCACAAATCTGCACGCACTATGAGATGGTTTCGGGAAAATAACACGGAACTGCTTGACTGGCCAGCTCAGTCTCCAGATCTGAACCCCATAGAACATTTATGGGGTTTATTAAAGCGCAGGGTTAGGCGCCACACAATTAACAACAAAGAAGATTTAAAACGCTGCCTGCGCCTAGAATGGAACTCGATTACTGTTGACGACTGTAAACAACTTGTTAACTCTTTACCAAAAAGAATTTCTGCCGTAATTAAGGCAAAGGGTGGACCCACAAAATATTTATTTTCTATTAATAAATAGTAAAATAAACCCATATAAAACGTTTTGTTTTATTTCTATTTGATACTCCGCATAAAACTGAAAGATATCATGGGTGCTCAATACTTTTGGCCAAGGCTGTAGTTCGGAGAAGGCAGGTTTTCATATGTATAGTATACACGCAAAATAGTAATGGCATGGAATTCATATTTCTAAGTGCCAATTTTTATTAATAATAAAAAATGGTTAATAGCTATGATGTAACAACAAGGAAGGAATTTAATTTAGTGGTATAAAACAATCATCGTGCCTCGGCAAGCACGTTAAGCCGTTGGTCCCGGCTGTCATTCGTGTATCTTTGACAGTCGTTACAGCCGATCTATTCTGTAAACATCACACCGTGAACACTTAGGTGAAGTGAGTTTGAAGTGAGCTGTCAATCCCTAGTAGAGTAAGGTGGGATGCCAGTTCACATCACGCTCACTTCACCTAAATTTTCACGGTGGGATCTTTACAGAATAGCACCACAGGTCGTCAGAAGCCCGAAAGACTGACAACCAGTCTTACCAAGGGGTATCGTATTACCCAGTACTGGGTTGTGGAGGTCAGATAGGCAGTCGCTCCATGTGAAATACTGCTATTCAGCTGGATCCGGTTTGACTGGAAGCCGACCCCAATATAGTTGGGGAAAGGCTAGGCAAATGATGATGAAAACAATCATGACACTGATGATTTAATGAACCATTCAAAATGTACTTTGACTTCATGGATAGATTCCCACTCTTGATTTTATGACAACACTTATAATAGTAATCATGTAACAGGATCATAACACAGAGAGAAAAATGTTTTCTTTTTCAGTAAAACATTATTTAATTTTTAATTGATGAAGAATGTTTTTATTGCAGGTGGTCTATTATCCAAATTCTGGCTATAGCAGCAACAGCAACACTACAAGTGTACTTCGTGAGGAAACTGTTTGAAGTCAAGGAGAACTCTTCCAAAACAAGAATTTGATCACATCACTACTGCCTGTCAAGACGAAATTGTTTACTAACTGTTACTGTTCTCCGACTGATCTTCCATTCCACTCAAATTAATGTTGATCTCTCTTCTTGTTCCATCTTTGTGTTTTACGCTTGTTGTTTTAATTGGTGCATAATATTAGACAATAGTTTAGCTCAAGCTCGGTTATATGTAGGAGTCATAGCATGTTATGTTAGGTATTGGGCACAACTGTCTTATTATTACACTATACTGATTTCTGCTGAGATTATTAAGTACCTACTCGAGATTTTTTTACCAGCTTCTATTTTAATCATACTTATTTTAATATACCTGTTTCTGTTAACATCCACTCAAACAATAATGCGCACAAATATATTTTTTTAGTTAAGTTCTATCGCTTTTTGCATTTTTATATAAAAAAGACATTGAATTGTTTACGAATAATCAATTTAGAATTTATAATTTTAACTTTCCATTAAAAAAAAATAATAATAAGGTGTTAAAAGATCTGATAATAATAACGACCGCGACGTTAAATATTTTTGATAGGATTTGCATTTTTAAAATTATTTATTTGCTATTTGACAATTATATTTTTTAGTTATTAACGAATTTTAATATTATTTATGTAAGCAAAGACCTACAAGCAGCGTGTTTGAAATGATGAATGACCAACATAATTTTAATAAACTGAAATGTTAAGTACTTAAAGATCGTCTTTTTTATCCATTCGTTCCACATCTGACGTTCGCTCGTGTGGTTGTCTCGGCACGCTCAGATATCGCTTACGTTTCGTAGGACCCCCTGCTTAGCTATCGTGCTTACGTAACCACTATCCCAATAGGACGGGGCAGTCAAACATTGCTAGTAAACACCGCCGCCAATGGAAGTATAGCATAATCAGCTTGTGATGTTCCCACTGCTGGGACACACGCCTCTTCTCTTCGAGAGAGTGGGCGGTAATCTACCACGCGAGCCCAGTGCAGGTTGGTAGATATCACGTCTTCGAATTTTTGTTTCTGGGAAATGCCCTTTTCCTCACTATGTTTTCCTTCACCGTTTTGAGAGCAGTGGTGATGAAATTTTTTACACAAAGTAAAGCGCCTGCCTGGGTTCGAACCCATTACCTAGAATACATGTAAGTCGAGGCCGTGGCCAGTGGGCCGCTGCTGCTGCTCTTATGGAAGCATGAAATGGGCAACATCAGGAGGGAATCCCCTATTTTTAAGAACGTTCACAGTCTAATGTCAGACTCAATCTCAATCTGTCAAAAATACATTAAAAAAAAATATCTCGATTGTCGCTGAGATGAGATTGCGACTTCGATTTAAACGTTTTTAAATACGGGAAGAGGCCTTCAGAAGTATCGAAAGGCTTTGCTATCCCAGAGACGCGAATTTACCCTTTCCGTGTTCAATTCAAGACGGTTTATTCCCGGTCGTCCCCACTGGGCACGAGTGGAAAAAAAAGGGTTTATTCCCGGTCGTCCCAGCCCCGTCGTTCCCACTGGGCACGAGTGGAAAAAAAAAGTTCCAATCGTCACCACTGGGGAGGAACGAAACTTTTTTCCCACTCGTGCCCGGTGGGGACGACGCGGGGCGGGGACGACCGGGTATGAACCTTCAAGACACCGGTCGCGTGAGACCACGCTTTTGCAGCGCGGGACACGCCCACAAGACCGTGTTCAGTTTGCGTCATTTAAACACTGTTTAGTAATCGACTAACCTTGTTTTGTTTTTACAAAACGGCGACAGTTTACGGTTTGTCTACAGAGTTTATAGTTTGTTTACCGATTCATGGAAGACCTTTAAATTACGTTTAATTTTTGTCAAAATTGTAGCATTTGTAACTGAATTTGGCAAATATCATGAGAACTCACCACAGCACTCACTCCACACGCACATAGAATCTCTAAAGAGCTTATTCCGCTTGGCTGAATTTTGTCGTCCATAAAATCAAATAGTGTAATCGTGTGTCTCGAATTGAACACGATAAAGGAAATGCGGTTTTTACTGCCCAGGTAAAAACTGACAATATTATGCCAAGCTATCTGCCAAAATGGTGATTTTGGCAGATAGATTTTCATTCATTGTATTGGTCCCTATGGGGCGTTGTAGTTTATCTGAATAACCTATTTAATTGCTCATATTCGTATTATATCACGAGCTACATAATATTATTATCTAGGTGGGTCAAGTATATGCAAATTGTTGTAACCATTATTATGATGGTGTAGCGACTAAAACTGGGACATGTAGTGGCATTTGTAGTAACAATAACTCATTTGTGTTATTATTGTATAGAATCCAGGTTGTATAACTTAGCAGACAGCTGTGCTGCTGGGGAGTTTGTTGCAACACTTCTTCTCAACTAGAGCACTAGGAAGTGGCGAAGGGCGGGCGTTTTGGGAGGCTGTCTTATGTAATTTTGACGTTCAAAAAGCGCTGATTCTCAGCCTAATTTGAATAAATGACTTTCGATTTGATTTATTACAAATCAAAAGTTAATTTGAGGAGGATATTTTCATACAGGAAAACAGAAGCTAATTATTGCAAATTATCCTGTAAAGTCGGCACATAAATCCTGCTGTCAGGCACAGTTGAGGAAATAAAACGATCCCATTATATAATTACATTTTATTATCATACCATAAATATATAACATCCATGATTTGTTACATTTGTTCCTAATTCTATATACACAATAATTTACTTAAGTACAATACAATCGTAACTTGATTTAATTGTTAATGATATGGTGCAAAATTATAGCCGGAATTACATTCACTCGTAGATATGGCCGTGCTTCGTTTACCGACGAGATATGAGCGGCCAACTATAGCAATGTAATCCAGACTTACAGTCCGGCCGTCGAGGGGATGCGTTCCTGTCAGTTGGACAATATCTAGTAACTATAAGGATCAAATTCGCAAAACACATATTCGTTAGCATAAAACTGTCAGGTGTCAAGCACGCAGTCTCTCGACGGTCGACCTGTAAGCGCTAGCCAAGGAATGTTGACTAAAATACTTGATAATTTCATGATCAACTCATCCGCTCGTTATGACTAGGCAATTTTCGAATACAGCGGGCAAGTGAAGCGTTACTTGATGATACAATATATCTTAACCTAATCAGTAAATGTCTTACAATGTTCTACTGTACAAACTGCTGCGAATCTCATACGTAACTGTACACTTGACGATTATAACTACGTACTAACTAATGTAAGCAGAATTCACTCACGTTATCATCAATAACACGCGAGCTAGTCTGCAACGGAACGTTGCAGCGGACTACGTCCGAATTAAATGTTACTACAATAAAAAAAATAATTAATAACTGATTGATATTTGATTCATTATTTATAATCTGTCTTTAAATATAGTATTATTAAATAAAGAAAATATTTCATTATAATAATTCTATAGTATATTTAAAAAGAGCAATTACATAACTCGATCTCGTAGATTTCTAAATGATTTTGTTCATCGATTAGAGCGGAACTATCACAAGTAAGCACCTTCCAGCGTGGAGGATCGCTTCGATCCACACAAACCGTTAAATAGTCCATAAAACAAACACCAAGTTCCTCCATACCATTACAAAGGCAGTGACTGGACGGACCACGACTTTAGACTTTTACAAACAAAACTATTTTATAGACAGTCAATAGTCGCCTAAGATTACTCAATACTTATCTGTACAGAAATAACGCAAGAAAGAAGTTTTGAGACAATCTCCTAACATTATAGTGAGATTCTAACACAACTGTGATGATATCGAACAACTTCATACTTCTACATTTTAAGTCTTTTCCATTCAATACTATCTTTAACATTACAATAAACAAACACCGTGATATCAGTGCGTCTGCGCAGTAAATGCATAAGAGACAGTTGCCAACGGAATATAGGCAGCTTCAGCACCGTGATTGTGACGTCACTCAGCCCCACATTCTAGAACAACGCATGCGTGAATCTGTTCTATAATATGTCAAAATTTAAACAAGAATGATAGTGCAAAGTAAGATTCATGCTCGAGCATCGTTCTGGAATAGAGGTCATAGCTGTATATTAATAAACCGTTATCATTTGAGGATTCTCTTCAAAAGTCCAGAATTAAATGAAAAATGCTCTTTAAAAAAATGTCGGAATGATTCGGAAAATACGAGAGAACACTCAAACGGGCCTTGTTAATTCAAGATAAGTGCTAAACCGACGTCATAGCTCGAAAGTTGTTTAATCTGTCTGTAAGGCCCCGTTCACGGCCTCGACCGATGCGACTTGCGTCAAGCGACAAATGCACGCGTCATCCGTTTCCGTCCGTCACTCCGCGCGTCGCGTCGCGATCACTCGTGGCATGCTCTAAACAACTTCTTTTTCATTTGTTTTCTCCGCAGTCGCTGTCGCCAGACGTGTGCCGCTTGAGCGTGTAGCTCGTGGCCACGGGGTTAGGGGGATTTTGTCCCTTTCTAGCACGTAGTGCGAGGTAAAAGACGGAATAATTGAGAAAACTCGTCACGTTGGAACACGCAAATGGGCCTTTGTTAATCCAAGATTAGTGCTAAAACGACGCCATAGCTCGAAAGTAGTTTAATCTGTCTTTTAAGAGGTATTTCGTCCCCTTCTAGCGCTAGGTCATACATGCGTCCTTTTCTTCTGGCCGAGGTAGGTCCCGGACAGCGCGAGCAGACGGTAGCGCTGGCGCAGGTTACGCGCGCGCACGTGCGGCGACGCAATCTCCGCGGTGTAGGCGCCCGGGAACCAACCCGCTTCGCCGTCGCGCGTGCGCTCGCCGTAATACCAACCTGCAGGGGAAAATATTCATGAGAAAAACAAGGATCTTTTGGCGTTCGAATGAAGTCAACAAGAGGGCGCTGTCGGCAAAAATTTTGTGAATGAGGGTTCTCTTGAAAATTCACGCCATCAATTGGCGCCACTTTGATAAGAGATCTTCCATTTCGACAAGGAATATAAAATATAGGCGCTTTCACACTTTTGACAGATGCCCGGACCTGACATCTCAGTGCTGCCACCTAGTGAACGACGTTTCAGAAAACCCTTACTGGATTGAAAAAATAAGATGGCGGCATCATTTAGCTAGCCTTGTCTCAACTATGTTGGGGTCGGCTTCCAGTCTAACCGGATCCAGCTGAATAACAGTATTTCACATGGAGCGACGGCCTATCTGACCTCCACAACCCAGTTACTGGGTAATACGGTACTCCTTGGTAAGACTGGTTGTCAGACTTTCGGGCTTCCGACGACCCGTAACGACTGTTAAAGATCCACGAATGACGGCCGGGACCGGCTTAACGTGCTTTCGAGGCACGGAGGGGTCTTGGTATGTAAAGATACCGCGGCACGCGTAGCTTAACCTGATCGATCGACCCGTGCGGCTGTTATTACTGAGCCACGAGCCCCAAAAAATAAGATGTCGGCATTAGTTCCAATTTCGGCCACGCGCAATAAGAACCCTGTAGCGCTATAGGAACAGTACTCAGTAGAACCAGCTTGATTAAACCAGCTTTCAAAAGAGAAAAAAGAAAATGAAACTAGTTCATTTGTTTGACCATCTGGTTCAGATTTATGACTTTGTTAAAGTTTGCCCATTAGTACTACAAGTTATTTTTAAAGCCAATTAAATTAGCTGACAAAAGAATTAAATAAATCGACACTTCACATTACAATATAGGTTCCTTTCAGGGCTAGCAAAAACAAAAACGAAAATTGATATTTAAAAGATTCCGATGAACTGAGAACCTCCTCCTTCTTTTGAAGTCGGTTAAAAATGGAGCTTCGTGTGAAATACTAATATTAAGTCGACCGTCCACTGCTATGTAGGATGGCCACGGACACGTTTACCACGTTAGCCGCGCGGTTCACTTGTTTGCCAGCCATGCATTCGTCAGTAGCGTGGCCTTGGGTCGCAGTGAATGATCCCACCTACATTTTCATACAAAGTGAAGCTAAGGACTCGTGTCTAGAACATGTGGTTGATGTAAGTATACGTAGGTACACCAACCTAACACACTAAGCGCCGACCTTCGCACGGACGTAAAAATATCGAGGCGACTATTTTTCGCGCACTGGAGTTTCAACGCTCTGCTTAGCGCCGAGAGTTGAAAATCCAGTGTGTTTTATCGACGAGTTGGAATGCTCTCTGTTGGATTCTTAATGCTTGGCTGAACACCGAGAGTTAAAAATCCAGTGCGCGATAAAATCCCGCCGCGATATTTTTACGTCCGTGCGAAGGTCGGCGCTTAGTGTGTTAGCTTGGTGTATCTACGTATACTTACACCAACCTTGTTGCGCGATCGTCGGCTTACAAAAAGTTTTTTTTTCTTAACCTGCTCTTTTCTACTCCTGGGCAAAGGCCTCCCTCCACTCCTTCCAGTTTTGACAGAACCTAACCAGGTTCGAACCTATCCTAGAAAAAGTTTATCTAGTTTAGAACATCACATACCTTCACTAGTCTTCCTAGTAACATTGACCACGTCCCCCTCAGCGAGCGTGAGTTCGTCGGGCTGCGCGGGCGCATACGCGTACAGCGCGCACACCTGCGGACAGTCCCAGCCCGCGTACACCGCCTCGCCCTCCGCGCCCGCACTGGGAGGGAGCAGGGCTTCCGACCAGCGCGACCATTCCGTCTCGCTCGGGCAGGACATCAGCTGTGGGACGGAAAAATATTTTACTGTAGGACAACCGAGGATCGTTTAAATCATTTGCGATTGGAGAGGCCTATGTCTAATAGTGAACTGCTGTAGGCTGCTATGATGATGGTAGGACACAATACATGTTTCGTAGAAAATACTGGAGTCCCGCAACTTTACTTCATCCTCCATAGAAAAGGGAGGATCCTCCGACCAGACGGGTGTTGTGTCTGGTGGGCTACTGCCCGACGTTTGATGTCGGGATGTTGTATATATGCTAGTCGCGCGGTAAACTCTGATTGCGCGATGCAGGATTTTGCGTGACGTCAGTGTGACGCGTTCCATTGTGGCGATGTAGATATGCCGCCACAAAAGTATGGTAAGGACTTGGTTTAGTTAGTTTTGAGCAGAACACGGTGTTCTGCTCAAAACTAACCAAACCAAGAACACACCTAAGTTGCCCGACATTCGACCTGCACAGGGAATTTTGAACATGAAAACCTTGTGACGGTATTGTTAATATGTAAGGCTCTTATAGCTTAACATCCATCGATTTGTGATGATCGGGGGGTTGGCCCCAACCCTGTGAGCATTCGTCATTCAAAAGAGTTTTCAGAAGTCCGAAAGTTGAAATCTCAATCTCAGAAACTGGCGAGAAGTTGCTAGTAAAAATTGACAGTCACTATGTCAGTTTGACTTCTCAATATTATTTGTGAGTGTAGATTACGTACCATTTCTAGCGTTCTCCCCTCGTGGTTCTCCAGCAGCGTGATAAGAAGCGCATGCTTGGCAGTGGCCGTGCCCACGTCGCTCGCGCACACCTCCAGCAGGGACCGCGCGCAGTGGTCCACGCACACGTACAACTCCTCGCTGCAGACGAAATATATTGTTAATGAGGTAAAATATTTTGGAAACGGGTTCTCAAAAGGTTTTAAAATATTTATCACAACTTCAAAATTCAATAAGACTCGTCAATTTGACAGCATCGAACTGACGAGCGAGGATATTCTAACCCCCTGTTTATACCAATGTCAATCCACTTTGCTCACGGCCCACCCCGACCCTTACTCGAGCCAGTCCGCGTTGTTACGCCTGTAGCTTTAAATTAGTCCCTAAATAATCCGATCCAGCCTGTCTCCTGGTGTCCTCGCCCAGCAACGCCCTAAGCCGAGGCCCGTACCCCACAGGGGGTACTCTTAGCGAGAAGTCGCTTAGTTTATAAGTTTTTATGCCCTGGCTAGAGGCCCTAATTTATTGAGGCACCCACAGGCAAGCCTGGTTAAGCAGCCGACAACCTCCAAGGTTAACCTGCGAGATGCCATTTATATATATTAAAACAAAAACTGCTCACGGTCGTATTTAGCTCATTAACAACCGGTTTTTGTGCCTATCGACACTTTACTTTAAGAGGAGCTTATAATATTGCACGTGGAACCTTCATTACTGGGACTACAGTGCAACAAACTTCTTTTGGCGCCATCTTGTTTTGTCCATACAGTTTCTGTGACAATTTCACAAATGTTTACCCAATCAATGTCATTCAGGCGCCAAAAAAAAAAACACTGAAAAGAGCAACGAGTGAAATGCCTATTTTTCATCGATTTCTTCGAAATTCCTTACCTCTTCTTCTTGGCGATAACGAGCAGGTCGTTGAAGAGGAACAGGTGCAGCGGCAGCTTGTGGAACTTCTTGCCGAATGTCAGCTTCAGCTCGTCCGACTTCCAGATCAGCTGCGTCATCTCGCCGGAGCGGACCAACCAGCGGACAGGTCTAGGGTAGAAAGGAGAATGTTAATTAAAAATATCACTAATATCGATACATAGTATAAAACAAAGTCTCTTTCCGTGTCTGTCTGTGTGACTGCGTTATTCTTCTAAATTACGCAACAGATTTTGATGCGATTTTCACCATCATTTCGAGAATTTATTAGTAAACTTATTTAAAATAAAGAAATATCGATGTTTTGTAAGTCATAAAAACCGTGTCCGATCTGTGAGGGTGTAGTTCAATATCACGCTAAGAGTCTATTCATGTGGGCATTTTCAGAAAAAAATAATACCCTGCAAATAATGAAAGTGGGGTAATTTTGGTACTAAAAATGGCATTTTAAATAACAACAACTTTTTCTTTTCATGGTAATGTTATTGTTGTACCTTGTACCCCCTTCGGATCAGACAGGGTTTTATTATAAATCGTTGTTTCATTTTGGTCATTTTGAAGCAGAAATAGCTCAGCAGTTGGGGCGTAGTGGACGTGAACATGGGGGGTACCGTGCACTTATAATGTTCGACAAAGAGCTCAGCAGGGCAATACTGTCAAAAACTGAATTGTCATGCGATTTTGAACCATGTGTTGTCGAAGTAATACTACCAACATGACCTGCCCAGCATTTCAGTCACCGATTTGTTGTCTCCCTTCAAGAACTCGTTTACTCGAACGGCCATCGGTCAATCGATAAAACAGGCCAGCCTACTGTCATTTCAGCATGCAGCATGCTAAGCCTCGAATGTCTTTCCGAGACTCCGGTTCTTATCCAGATACATTACGCATCTTACTCTTCAGACAAACTCGGGCTTTTTCACTGTCGTTTTAGTCTGCAAGGAGTGTCCGTGACACCGGATTCTTTCCGGATGTTTTCATTACGGATTTATCCTTCGAAGAAACTCGGCTTGTAACATAGTTAATTACCTTCGATCTCGCTTGGAGCAGGCGGGCCCGAGCGAGGGCACGTCGCGCACGTGCGGCGGGAACTCGATGATCTTACACAGGCGGTACATCTCTTCTATGCGCTCTGTGTTGCGTGCGCCTTCGTTACATTGGGATACGTACTGTGGAAGATATAACACAAATTTAATATAATAATAGTAAACTGTCTCAAGAAAACAATTGTAAAGGTCTTCACGCAGAACGCGTGGCGTCGCAGCTTTCACTTAGGTTCAAGATGCGAAATTACCTAGTGATATCTGTAAAGCGCCAGGGTAGCTCGCGACATTCAAATTTTTTTTACGTTTTTGCAATTTGCAGGTCAGTATTAGTTTGTATGTTAATCTGTATTTAGGTATAGAATTATAATCATTTAAATCATTAATACAACTCTCTAAGTTCATATTACCCTATTGAATGAGTATTTCATGAAATCTTGACATTTGCGGCCAATTCTAACAGGAGTTGTATTACTTATTCTAATGATTATAATTCTGTAAATACATATTTGTTACGGTCGCGAATCATACTTTAATCAACATACACCCAGACACTGAGCTGCAAATTGCAAAAATCGTAAAAAAAATTGAATTTCGCGGGCTACCTTAGCGCTCTCCCCTTAACAGATATTTTTTTCTGGTGAACTTTAGGTGGGACGGAATTCAAATCTATTAAATTACTAATATAAATTGATGAGTTATCAATGCCAGTCAAGAAATATCACAACAATGTTGATTGATAGTTGAATTGACCGTTTTCGCAATGCAAGTCTATTTCCGTAATCACTGACTCAGCACAAAGCTGCGAGAAATGACCACCACGATCCCAATGTAAGTATACATATATGCATGCATTTGAATTCGGAATCTGCGATACTTTCCATGCTTTAAAACAACAAACTCGATTGATATAATACTAGCTTCTGGCCGCGACTTCGTTCGCGTGAAATTTCTTGCCCTCTGACCTACCCCGTCACATCGCATCGCCTGCCCGCGCTTTTACTTTGTTTTCGCTTAGCGTTCTTTCTGACTTTTTTTCATTTTGCTCGGCTCCTAAGGGTCATAGCGTGATGGAATAGCCTATAACCTTCCTCAAGAATTGGGCTATAAAATGCAAAAATATTTTTCTAATCGGACTGGTAGTTCCAGCGATTACCCCTACATACATACTTACAAACATACCTCTATATAGGGGTGACTGGTAATTAGTGACCGATACTTAAACACATGATTGTACTCATGATAACAAACAACTTTTACTATGGGACCAAACCTGAAATCGTGAAAAAAAAATCAGCTGGTCCCTACATTTTGACGAATTATGCGAGCATAAATGTAGGGAGCAGCAGATTTTTTTTCACGATTTCAGGTTTGGTCCCATAGTAAAAGTTGTTTGTTATCATGAGTACAATCATGTGTTTACGTATCGGTCACTAATTACCAGTCACGCTATATAATATTAGTATAGATATGTTCAACATGATAAGGTTTAAATTCTATTGCAATCATATTTTTTTAGGGCGTTTTTATTACATCACTTGGTTATCGCAACAAATGGTCACTCAAAAATCTATTTAGAATACATAGCACTAAAGTAGGTAGTTGAATGAATTCAAGTAAATAGGTACTCACGTTGTTAAGTGAGACAAGTGCTCGTGCGCAGGCGTGGTACTCCAGGTCCTCGCTGTTGAGGTTCTTGAGCACGGCGTCCAGCAGGAGAGGCAGGCGCGTCACGCGCTGCATGGGCAGCATCAGGAACGAGTGCAGCGAGAGCGACTGGCAGGACGGGTGGCTCTCCAGTCTGTGGGAATACGAGATAGTTAGATTATAATGGGTAGGAAGGGATATGATTAGTTTTGACTTAAGAGGCTGACAACAACTAAAGCGCGGTCACTGTCGGGCTGCATAGAAAAGAAAGAGAAGCGCGATGACACAACGCTGGTAACATATTGCAAAATATGTTGCTTGTAGGATGATCTGACAATAACAATCAGAATGATTGCATGTATATTAGTATGGTTTTTAATCGTTAAAAGAAATTTTTCGAGGTATCTTCGTGATTTTTTTCTATCGTATCAATTTAGTTGTATTATGTTTTTAACACACTGTTTAACTAGCATATAAGTATCCTGAAGAATATAATAAATTTTACTGATTTTGTTTACAGGAGTGGATCATATACTTTTAGACATTATAAAAGTTGCGTTTAACTCCTGTGGTCCCCTTAAGAGAGTCGATATAACGGACCTGAGGCTGTGACTTTCCAATCTACAAGGCCAAAACGCAGCCATAGGAAACTGCTCGCGTATACATTGTAATGCTATTTTTAAATCTGTGGTTACAAAGTGTACACGAATATTATGTGTATAGTTTGTAACGTGAACGCGCGCGTCCAGGTTACAAACTATATTTACACCACTTACGCTGACAAAAGTTTTAAAGATTTAATAAAATCATTGATTAATTTATGGAATGAAATTTAAATACATTTAGCTTTAAACGTATTCAAAATAATATTCTTTCTCTGTCATCTTCAAACGATTGACAAAAACAGAGCGGTGTTTTAAATTCGTCGTGAAATGTGCAAGCGGACCGTATTGTAATGTGCAAGCGGACCGTATTGTAATGTGCAAGCGGACCGTATTGTAATGTGCAAGCGGACCGTATTGTAATGTGCAAGCGGACCGTATTGTAATCCACAGTTTAATTAAAAAAACTTACTTCTTCAGCGCATTAGCGAAGGCCGGTCGCATCTGCAGCCGCTGCAGCGCTTTGACCATGAGAGCTTGATTCTCGCAGTACTTGACATAAACGCTGAAGTGCTGTTCCGCATGCTGTCTCACAATGTCACAGATGCCTTGCAGCAGGATGTTGTCCTGCCAGCACTTTTCCAGCTCGTTCATTAGGAGTTGAGAGCATTTTCGGACTGTGGGGGAGGAAATAAAGATTAACGAAAAAAAAAAAACTAGGGTCGAGTAACATTAGAGGTCGTAAAGGAAGACTGCCGAGCTTGGGGTCGAGCCCAGCACCCTAATTGCGTAACACACTATCAAACAAATTTTGCTAATCCATTGCTTCAAATGTTCAAAAAATTGGTCTGCCAATAACGTAAATAACGCAATGAATGTTGTCGCAATTGCCCCACAGATTGGGGTTATGGATGTTTTGAATGATTCAATTTACTAATTCTCTGTGTCAGTTTAGATTTGTTCACGATTAACTTCTCAAATGTCGTATGAACCTATAGGTACATAAGCAAAATACTCTCGAAACGACAATAAATATTATCGTGAAAACCGTTGAGCGCTACATGCAAACGGCTTCTAGTAGGCGAACATTTACTTCCCGGCGCCACTTAGTAACAAGGGTGTTCCATGAGACTTGATAACATAACTGGCGGAATGTAGGTGTACCAAACACGTCTGACGAGCCCCTACAGATGATAAAGGCGTGATGCTATGTAATATAACAAAACATCAACACAACAATCCAGGCTAGTGCAAACCTAGTACCAGTAGTAACAATCCGCATAACCTTTTCCCAACTATGTCGGGGTCGGCTTCTAGTCTAACCGGATGCAGCTGGATACCAGGGGCGAAGCGTTCATACAACCCGATTCCTATCGGCTTCCCTTCGGAACAACCACTTTTCTTAATGTCTACTATTGCCAAATAATATGGTACGCCAGTGTGTGTAACTGTGTATCATAGCACATTACATAATTATATTTAATACCAGTTTAATACATCATAAGATTAAAACCTACAGTTTTTTGTCTGAGTTTATGAGAACTGAGCAATTTTTTTCTCGGCTTCCCTCTAATGATAATTGTAGCTGCGCCACTGCTGGATACCAGTATTTTACATGGAGCGACTGACCTCCACAACTGGGTAATAATACCCCTTGGTACGAGTGGTTGGTTGTTAAGGTGAAAGCGCCAGGGTAGCCCGCGAAATTCAAATTTTCTTTACGTTTTTTGCAATTTGCAGGTCAGCATTAGGTTGTATGTTGATTAAAATATGATTCGCGACCGTGACAAATATGTATTTATGGAATTATAATAATTAAAGTCATCAATACAACTCTCTAAGACCAAGTAATTCTATTGAATGACTATTTCATGAAATCTTAACAGTTCAGGATTATAATAACTTAAGGAATTGTATACTGATTCTAATGATTATAATTCTGTAAATACATATTTGTTTCGGTCGCGAATCATACTTTAATCAACATACACCCAGACACTCAGCTGCACATTGCTAAAATCGTAAGAAAATTTGAATTTCGCGGGCTACCTTAGAGCTTCCCCCTTAACTGGTTGTGGAGTAGGTATGACTAGTACCATAATAATTTTATTCACTGACTGTGATTTAAATATTATCATTAAAGGTTAATTAAAATGGATTAACATAATATGCTCCATACTGGACTATAAAGCTTATTAAAATAGTTGTAAGTACTTACCCGGTAGTATAGTAGAGAACAGGGTCTCCCAGTCTTGCCGGGGCATCACATGCGGGTCCCGGAAGGCTGGGTGCACGATGAAGTTAGCCTCCAGCACGTTGAGGGAGTTGAGGTACGATGCCTCTGACGTCAGCAGTTCGAACTTCGCTTCTTGAAGGCGCTTCTGTGCGGGCGCTAGAGAACCTGTAGGAGAGGGACTTTTTAGAAACATATAGCTATGATTCTCCTCTTGATAGGCATTATCCACCTAACCAGATAAATGGCTCATGATTTGCCAAATAACTTAACTGAGGATCTTTTTCGGAGGTGGTGAAACAGGAAAAAGGCCGAAGTAAATAATTCACATGGGGCAGGGTTTTCTAGACATGAAGGCAGCATTTTATAAGTGTACCTAATACTTTTCTTTGTATTGAGAAGAGAAAAAGAATCGGACGTCGCGTAGTCTTTTTAATGTAATGACTTGATCTGTCCCTGCACTTGACGAGAGGTGAGCAGTAGAATAGTACCAACTCTTCTTACAATATAATACCAATGTCTATATTAACAGTTACTACTACAATGTTACGCAAATGTACAGCATAAGAAATGAGTTTATAAGGGAGGAAGTCTGAAAGTGGTACCGGAAAGTTGTGTGGAAATCGGTTGTCATAGTATGGGCATGTGATGCGGAGGAATGAGGGAAATGTTGAGTAATGTGGATAGTTATGAGAGTAGGATGGATGAACGATGGATGGACTGTGTGAAAGATGATATGGCTAGAAAGGGGTGACTACTGAGATAACTACTAATGAAGAAGTAGGGAAGAAAAAGACATGTTGCGCCGACCGCAAATAAATTGGGGTAAGCGCAAGAAAATGTGGTCTATATTAATACTTACTAAGCACAGCAGAGTTGAGCACCTCAGGCACCTCGCACCACAGCGTGCGCGAGGGCCCGCGCGGCGCCACTAGCGCCATGGCAGACGGCCGCGCAGGCGCCGACGTCTCACTCACTGAGGTGCTGGCGCTGCGCTGCGACCCCGGGTCGTAGGCGTCAGAGTCTGAGTCGCCGGTCTCGCGACACACCGACTAGAAAGAAACAATAAGGTTAGATAGCTCTCACCCAGCTGCTACCAGCCAGCCTACGAAGATCGTCGCTCCACGTATCCTGAGGGCGTCCTAACTTACGTTTGCCGATTCACAGTCTCCACTCAAGAACACGTCTACTCCAATGGACATCGGTTCTACTACGGCTAATATGGCCGGCCCCTATAGTAATAATGCAATGTATAAAAAAACGCTGTCTGATCCGAAAGAGGCGCACAGTTAGGTACTGCAATTACATTGTCAATAGTTACAACAAATCATATTATTATCTATATCTACATATAAACTGTACATTGAAGATTTTTGACAAAAAAATTGCTACAAGGTCGAGGAACAAGTCTGATACCGAAAAAATAGTTTTTTAGAATTTTTATCTGTTTGTCTATTTGTCGGGATGTATGTTCCGGATTAGCGCAAAAATGGCTGGATGGATTTGGATGAAATTTGGCACACAATATAGTTTATAACCTGGATTAACACATAGGGTACTTTTAATCCCGGTAGTACTTTCCCGTGGGATATATTCCAACATCCACGCGGGCGAAACCGCGGGCAAAATTTAGTTAAAAATAAAAAAGTTATTGTTATTTAAAATTCACGATTTTAGTACCAAAGTTTTTATGATTTCATAAAAAAAAAAATAACAGAGGCTAAAAGTTAGGACTCGTACACCCGCTATACGACGGTCGCCCGCACCGCTGCCATTACCAGGTAAAATTCACCATGGAGATAACTTTGTTTTTTAATACGACCTTATCAATACACTCTTAGCACGACACTGAACAATATCCTCACAGATCGGACAGTTTTTTTTTTTACATAATTATTGTCTAATATTGTTATCATATCAATCAAAAAATGTTAATTGCTGGACACTACTGCTGCACTGTAAATATGCTGGAAAACTCGTAGGTGACAGAACTACTGAACCGCTTGCAGAAAATTAGACCCTTGCTCACTGCGTATGAATTGAGACTAATGATCTTGCTTATATTTTAGATTCCTCGCTTTGTTTTCTTTAATCGTACTAAATTCTAAGATTAAATAAACAATTTATTGTAATATGTAGTTTTATTGAAGGTTGTATTTATACTCACAATTTGGTTTGGTGAAGAGATTCGTAAATATCCGCGCAATGACAATAGAAAGAGTTAGGTATTTCTTAGTAAGCACATGCGAACAATTAAACAATTGTCGTTGAAAATGTTTACAGAACACATTTCAAGAACACGAGACAAAGCGACGCGATTGTTCTCATGGAATTACATCAATTTGTTTTGCTGTTGAGATATATGTGAGACGCAATTTATGAATTATGTTTATCTAATGATGGATTTGAAAAACAAAACATGGTACTCAAAATCAAACTTCTCAACGGAAATAATATAATATCACGCCTGTTTCCCCAAACGGTTAGGCAGAGATGTAAGTACCTACCTATAAAATTAAATAGTAGGTACACCCACATTTCGCCAGCTATGTTTAAGTCCCATGTAATAGGCGGCGAGCCTATTGCCACAAATCCATACTCCGGGCAGAAATTCCTGATGGAAAAACCCAATAACTTTGCCTGACTTGGGAATCGAACCCAAGGACCTGCACTCTCAGTAGTAGCGCTGGAGACAGTAAGGGTTTTCTAAAATGACGATCACTAGGTGGCAGCACTGAGACGTCAGGTCCGAGCACCTGTCAAGTGGCAAAGCGCCTATTTTTTCTTTAGTCATGACTGAATGATGAACGTCATCATATATTTTATATTCATTGTCGAAATCCGAACCTCGTGTCAAAGTGACGCCAACTGTTGGCGTCAATTTTCATGAAAACCCTCATTAGACCAACGAGGCAGTACGGAGATTATTTGCATATGGCCGATGACCGCCAGGTATTTGCACTGCTGTTAGTGTTAGGTCATGCGAGTCAAAGTCTGGTCTGTTCTCGAAGGTCACTAAAATTACGACCAATTAGCGGCAGAATTAGCGCCGATCGTTTACACGCCGCCACGCCGCCTCTAAAATTGGACACGCGCTGGATAAGTGTAATTAAATTGTTTACTTCCTTAAACATACGTCAGTGTTGTATACTTGTGCGGGTACACACGAATCCCGGGAAAACAAGGGTCATTTTTGGGAAATATGGAAATAGGATGATCATGGTATTATGAGGTTTAAAGCCGAGTACATTACTGTGTACGTCATGAAATAAAATCTAGCGACTGTTCTTATTCTGCGCGTCACGGGACCATGACTGGACTGCGTCTGAAGTTGAAGAGAGGCTGACCAAAGATAAGGTGGACGATGATAATGTAGGTAGGATGGAAGTGTACACTGAGGTGAAAGCTCCTAGAGATGTATGGGTGAGAACAGGACTGTCTTCAAAATACTTCCTGTACTACAAAACTGTAGTTACAAATCATTCACTGCCTTTGCAACTAGCTTGTGTATTGTCATTGACAACACGCATTAGGTATTACGAGTATGTATGGTGTCCAACAAAACTCCAGACTTAGGCATGTACCTAATGACAATGCCTAGTTAAGGGAAGACCAAACCGTCGCCGGCGCCGGTCTAATGACAGCGTCATTATGTTTTGTGTTGATAGTAAAAGGTTTTGTAAAGATTATGCAATGCGTACGTTAGCGAGCCTTATCGTCTACGCGCTTGTAACCCATTTCTCGAGGTGCCTCCTTCCGTGAGATAAGAAAAGCGTAAAGTTGGCGCTCCACAGCGGCCCACGGCTAAGCTACGTACGTGTTGCTTCGTATATGCAGGCAGCCACGCTATTCACTAAACCGCAGCTGGCAAACAAATGAATCGCGTAGCTAACGTGGCAAACCTCTCGGCGCACATCCTGCATAGCACGATGGTGTGGACGGTCGACTTTAGACCATTTTTAGTGTTTTGTGAGCAGGGGGCCTACTCCGAAGCGTATAACCGAAGTATCGGCCGAATGTTCGGAAGTTTTCTACTACACTTTATTCTATTTCGTTCGGTCGGATCCGAACCGACCGAACGAAATAGAATAAAGTGTAGTAGAAAACTTCCTAACATTCGGCCGATACTTCGGATTTACGCTTCGGAGTAGGCCCCCAGGTCCTTGTTCATGCTTGGGTCTATATAAAAGATATAAGTACGTAATGAGCTGATATTACTCCCATTGCAAAGACGCAGGGCTCCTCCAGGAGAGGCAACCAAGGGGATCTAGTGCGGGTTAAAATTAACAAGTCTTTATGTATAAGTACCTTTTAGGCTTTAATCAATTCAAACTGATCTAACTAATATCTCAATCAAACCAGATTAATCGTCCAAAGATTGTTGTTTTATCGACCCGAACGGAAAAATTCCATTTAACGTTTTCGAAAGGAGTTCTTCCAAATAAGTCTACATTATGACACTGACCTCAACTTTGGCTGCGTTGTAGAACTGGTAGAGCGGCTCGTGTGTGAACAGTGAGTGCGGTAGAGGGCTGGCAGGGTGCGAGCCTGACGACGCGCCTGATGATGAAGAGATGTTTCCAGCCTGGTACAGGCCCGCTTCTGCGTACCTGGGGACAATAATTCATGAAAACAACCATAGCAATATCAACTCGCCTGTATCTCCCAAATGGTTAGGCAGAGGTCTACAGAAAACCCACATTTTGCTAGTTATATTTAAGACCCATGTAATACGGGGCGAATCTATTGCCATTAACCGGGCACAAAGCCCAACTCCAGGCTGCTACTGAAAAATCCCAGAAGTAAAAACCCAATAACAATTTGCTCATTCTGGGAATCGAACCCAGGACTGCATACTCAGCAGTAACGCTTGTTAACATTCACACAATCACAAAAGGCACCCCATGCAGGTAATAAAGGCAAAGATTTATCATCATTAAGGCTCTTGCAAATAGGCGCGACACGCTATTTGCGATGTATAGCATGGGGCGGGTGACTGATGACTGAGAGAGTAAATTTATTTAATTTACTACAGTTATTACTGATTTCATATTTTACGACTATGATAATTAGGGTGCAGCCAAAATCTTCATTCATGATTATAAACCGCGGTAACGTTCAAGACTGAAAAAAGAAACAGTTCGTGTAAGGGGTCCCCGAAACGATCATTTGCGATTGATCAATTGCCATCAATTTCTATTGTAGTAATTATTGTCAATCGCTTCAATTACACTTGGTAGACTTGCGCATAAATGTGTATCACGTAAAAATTGACAATTGCAATAGATCGTTTCGGGGACAGTATAGATGTCCTGATCGCGTTCAGTCTAATGGGTAATAAGCAAGATAAGAGACAGGAAAAAGTTTTGGGTTTCTCATTGAGGATTGATAACGCCTTATCAATTATCGCCATTACTCTAACATTTTAGAGGAAATATTTGTGTCGGAATTAACAGACATACCTAAGTGTTCTGAGTGCGGTATAAATCATAAATAATGAGTAGTAAATCAGCTATGACGAATCTTCTAATGACTTATTGATAGTACCTAAGATTACTATGATGATGTAAGGAAGAACCTGACAGCTCAACGAAATAATTTCCTTATTGTGACCCTCTTAAAAGAGTACTTATGTTCCAAGAAGGTTGAATACAATAACTTTGTTATTGCTTTATTAATAAAAAGGAACAACTGACTATGCTATTTTGGTAAGAACTTGAAATGCACTGATAGTCGATTTTTTAAAAGTTATTGCAAGGTGACATTGATGTCATTATACCAAAAAACGTTAAAGGCAGGCGTTAATTTTGTTCATGTATGTGGGCTGTATCAAGTTTATACTTCAAAATACCATACATATCTACATAAATATTTAGTTTAGGTACCTTTGTTTATCTGTCCATCAGTTTAGTAGATAACATTTAACACAATTTTTTAACTTCACTTTTTTGTTCACTATCAAAACACATTTCCTGGAAATCACCAATTTTTAATAAGTATTCCCTTATTACCTTTATGTAAACACACAATAGGTATTTATTAGCACGAGAAACATTAAATAAAATATATTTGCGCGCTAAAAGCCGCGAAGCAACGGATTCAAATCCCACCAACGTCCTTCTGAGCATGCGCATAATAGCAGAGTTAAAGTTATGAGGTGTCCCAAGACACAGCCGGCGAGCGAGTCAGAGAGAGGCACATAAACATGTCAGAACTACTATTTGATAAGCGATTTACAGGATTCTGAATGCTAAAAGAGTTTTATAATGTGTTAAATACGAAAAATAATATATATATTTAATACAATTGTTGGAATAAAGTAAGATAAGAAAAAAGAAAGAAAAATTGTATTCTGCTCAAATGAAACGCACAATACAAAAAAAAATGACATAAAATACACACAATATACAAAGTACCCAAAAGCCTCATATTCAATCCGTATAAAGTTGAAACATTTTTGTCCATTGCTTGATGTCCGGGCCAGGGACCAAAGACAATTTAAATTGCCTCTGTGTACGTATGTAGTTAACTGAACTGTTCCTTAGATATCAATTTGAGGTTTTAAAAGCACAGTCACTACTTAATATGAAATCGCTTACGCTTATGCATTTGGACACAGCGGTAACGGTGGTACGGAAAACTGGCTTGTGAGTCATCGGTTTCGTGGATAATGGCGGACGTCATGCGTTCGCGCCGCTACTGACTAACGTCTGGGTGAAGATCGCAGCTACCTCCCAGGTACAAATCTTTGTGGGTCACATCGGTTTGACTTTAACTATTTTTACTTTTATTATTTCGCTCTCCGGTCGTCGTATTTTATTTAGGTAAATTTAGTTTCTCTGTCTACGGTAAATTATAAGAAAATTATGTGCCGTATGAAATTGCTTTTAACATGCATTACATTTTCCTTGCGGGATGAAAATTATGAGGGGAAACCCCTTTTATTTTATTTCTGGACTTAGAATGAAAACCTCTGTCCTTTTCTATAGTTATAATGTAGTTATTTTATCTGACCTGTTTTAATTGATCTTTGTTTTCCACAGGAAAATTCAGGTCAACAGTAGCGATGATACCTTTTACTGTAGTTAAAATTTTCTTGATTTGCTTATGTTTTTTTATTAAGGATGAAATGCTTATCGAAACCATGTTGGAGAAAAGTGGGTCATGTTTGCTTGAACTTCTCCAAGTGGGACAGGGTAAGATCGGCGTGTCGCAGTTGACCTTTGTCTTGAACTCGCACCGGAGCCGAATGCCAAACGGACCGCAATCGTAACTGTGGCGGAAATGTCGCGCCGCTACGCCACCATGCCGCTTTTGCCGCCATATTGCAATGGTATATTATAAATAACTAGCTTTTGCTACTTCGTCTTAGTGGAGGTTGGAAAATATCCCACGGGGATAAATAGTACCTATCCTATGTCTTAATTCAGAAATACCTGCATGCCAAATTTCACAGAAAGTCGTGCGCACGGGCGTTCAGACAGAGTTAGGTAATTTCGGATATGTCTCTAAAGTATGTCAAGTTTCACTGTAGGACAGATAATTTTATGTATAAGGGTAACTTCTTGTTGTTTAATAATTACTGTCAATTTTAAGTTCGACAAGTTTCATGTTAGAAGGTATAGTCAACCGCACATCGAATTGATACCTACCACTCATGAGCGGTTGACGGTGCCTACGGTTTTCACAGAAAGTTTACAGGTCAATAAAAATAAAGGGAAATTCGCTGGAATTAAGTACACTACCTACCTATAGTAAGTCCTGCAGACTAAAGATACGTAGGTACAGTTGGGCCACTTAAAGGGAAATTAACTGGAATTCTGGTTAATGAATCAAAGCAAATGTAGGTGTGAGTAAACTCGTTCTGGGACAATATTTACTTACGTTGACACGGGAAAAACAGTGTTGTTATGAATGAATGAAACAGTTATGAATGATGCAGGAGTGGCAGGAGTGTCGGAATTACCTACGCGTACATTAATATTAGTTACCTAGACTCTTAGGCCGAGCCCTATATTAGGGCGTGACTAATTACATTGAATGGGTTGAGGATATCCTTTATTAGGGTTGTCAACTTCAGAAACTACATTAGTACTAATATTATAATCATTAGGTAGGAAGTTTAGGAAAATACTATGTTAACTGCTATTGAAAGGCACAGACTTTGGACTGAGATTGAAAGGAAGCTGATGCAGATACGTAGGTCATGGTCAGCCCTGCAGTGTTATTCTACAAACTCTATAACCATAGAGAAACACACTTTTGGCACTGACAGCTGACAGTGAAGTTTCAGTCCTTTCACAGTTTTATTCTCGTTGCTATAAGGTCGCTGTCAAAAGTAAAATAATTATAGAAGACCAGGACAAAGTGGATTCTTTTATTATTTTTCAAGAGTCATTAAGAACATAAATGTATCTACTTACCAAGATGTGTTGGAGGTGTTAGGCGTAGTGTTGGGCGTAGTGCTGGGCGTAGTATCCGCACCACACTCGGCGTACCACGAGGTGCGCGCGCGCGGGCTCTTGTCCTTGCGCGACAACGTCGGCAGCAGCCGCTTCAACTCTGCACACCAACGCGTTATGTCAATACTTCATCGTCACATCATCCGGTCTATTCTGTAAACTTCTCACCGTGAGAACTTATGTGAAGTGATATTGATGTGAGCTGTCATTCCAGCTAATGGTAGGGATTAGTTTATTGGTGGGGTTGTTAGGGGTTGGTGTGAGAGTTTTACAGAATATATCGGCACCAGTGATTACTTTCAAAAAATGGCGGCGGTAGAAATGGTAACATTATTATTGTTGACTGTGCGTGAGAGGTGAACAGTGTAGCCATTTCTAATGCCATTCTTAAAGTAAATTGTTTGTACAGATGCTTGACTTCTTTGGTACCTAAATTTTAGTTCATAGAGAAAACTGATACCTACATTTTTTTCTTTGACTTTGCGGAGGATAACCCTCTTCTGCAACATTCGGAATTGGAATTTAAAAGAGACTTCCGCAGAGAACCCCCGTACTTCCCGTAAAGTTTGTAGACAAAAACTTATGCATGAGTGCGTGTGTCATGAATCTTACGCGGGAAGTCAAGCATCTGTACAATAATTTATCTGCGTCACCTCCATGTAACCACAATAATGTGTAGTTGCATGCAATTGTTGCGTTTTTATTGTTTCAACTGTGCTGTCAATTACAAAGATTAATGGAAACGGCAGGGACATTGATGAACATGAAATTTAAAAAAAACGAGCAATTGTTTGCTGACTTATTTTTCCTGTTTCTCATTCATTCTAACTGTTCCAGTCCACCTCTTACACCTAACTGACTTTCAATGGTTACTTTAGAGTTTCTTTGTGCATTCTAAAATATTGCAGTGAATACAAAGAAACAGATAAAATTGCAGTCAACGTTTTAAATGTGGGACGTGAACACAGAACAAAAGTTACACGATGCGATGTTATCATAATAAGTGCGACTATAATTTACATAGAACAAAAACACTGATGTTATAACTAGAATTATGCGTCGGCAGATTATACCAAATTAATGATCGTATTCATAATAATAAGTTTCGTGCTAAACAAAACATTCGTGCGTAAATTATTAAGTACAAAACATGCATTATAAGTAGAGGAAGAGAAAAGAACTCACGACCCATCACACGGTGCAATACATCACAACAGACGTAGGTACGAACTCACGAATTGCGCGGGAGTCGAGCCTTTAACTTTAGACACAAGTTACTGCGTCGGCGCACACAGATGACTAACAGACTATGAAGTAAATTGCACAAACCCGTGCACATTGTGTGTATAGATCGTTGGCGTCACCACCATGGTACTTATATATAAACATCTACAATATACACAATGGTACGCCATTGTGACCCACCCATGGATTGTTAACCCTTTGTTATTGAAATAGCCAACATATCTACTTGGTGATAAAACTTCTGGCTAATTCACTGGGATATAAATAAAATAAAACTGGCAATAACTAGTTATTGCAATATTATAAAGCAATACCAGTTTGTGCCACACAGGAGGTCACGCCAAGACTGGTTTGGAACGTACATAATGTTTAATACGACATGTTCTGCTGTGGGTAAAATGGCCCAGATTACTGAGAATATGACAATTCATGCTCACTATTAGTAGGATTTTGTCATGTTTTATTGAAATAAATTGCTTGAGTAGGTACTCTAATGGTAGGAAGCATTTATTTGGATAGTATGTTCTAGATTGTAGAATGGACACCCGCGTGGGGTAAATAATTAAATGATTGGAATACTGTCACCGACAATGTGGGTTGCAGACTTTGGCCTTTTGCTTTAGCGAGCACAAGCGACAAAATAAGAATTGTTCAATGACATTCGTTCCTAATTATTCAAACTCAATGCATTTATTTCAAATAAACCAATTACAGGCACTTTTGAACTGTTAAGGGGTCAGTCAGTCAGAAAGATGAAGCTAATTGCGCATTCCAAGGCGTAGTACGTTCCTATGGAGAAGAACGGGCAATAAACTCCACGTAAACTATTATAAATCAAAATATTGTTACAAAATATTGGTTACATCATCCATGTTGAAATTATATAAGTACCTATGTGAGAACAATGTAGAAAGATGTACGTGCACGTTAAAAGGGTCCGTAATAAATAGATAAAAACTAAAAACGATTCAAAAATTAAAATAAGTCGTGGCAGCGACGAGTCCCTACTGACGGCGCCCGTTCACGAACATGACGCATGGATCAGCACCATTCAGCTCAACCATTTTGAAGGGAACATGATCCAACACATACCTACGCCACCACCAGCGAGACATTTGAGTAAGCATGACATACTCTCCGTCGCCAGGCCATTCAAGTCAATGAAAGACGTACCCCATTATAGAATAAATAGCTCGAGTTCTATTGTACAAAAAGTAGTGTTCTATGCAAGTTTGAAGTTTCATTTTATGAAATCACTAGGTATACTCTAACCCCTTATTCATAAACGCTGCTTAAAGTTAAATACCTAATGTTTAACGCCTGGTTTTCCATAAAATTTTTGACGTTTAAAAATCATTTAACTTTAATCAACGTTTATGAAGAAGGGGGTAAAACGCTAGAATTTACTTCTGGTTACTTGGAGAATGCATGATGGCAATCGGGACTATTATTACAGCCAATGACCGTTAGGTAGGTACCTACAAGTCTTTTTATAACTTTGTGAAGAGAAAATTAAAAATTATAAGTGCTTGAAAGTGTTACGAGCCTTAACCAAGTGTTACTACCTAGGGTTACCACAGGAAATATAAACATCAACGGTCCCAATACAAAATGGCCTAACTTCGCAAACTTTTATTAAAAAAAAAAGTCAACTATTACGCCATTCTGTACAGGAACTCTAGAGTATTAGAACAATAGTTAAAAACGCAAGACAGTGCAAACATAAAGACGTGTACAGTGCAGCACCCTAATTGCGTGACATACTTTCAATCAAAATCTTAATCATTTTGCCAATCCATTGCTTCATATGTTCGAAAAATTTGTCTGCTCAACAACGTAAATAGCGCAATGAATGTTGTAGAACTGTCAAAATGAAACCGATTCCTACTGTAAGTGTGTTACGCAATTACCCCGCTGGTTCCCCTCCCACCCCGCTGTGGGAATAACTATTCATTTTAAGTAAATAGTAATAGAATCTTTATCAAACTGACTGAATACGTCACACTGACTCACTTGTGGTTAACCACTATATGGGTTACGAATGTTAAAATAATACTAAAATTTTATTTTTTTATAGAACTATAATATTATCTAACAACTAACAATAGCCATCAAAATATATAGGTACCTCCGAGTGACGAATTAAAAACTAAAATTATTTTACAATAAACAATGATAAAGTAGTGATGATTCTATCGAGTGTACGGTTCCTTAAAATCTACTTTTCCCCACGGTAAATAACCTAAAATGATTTTCTCAAGGTAAGAAAAACTAAGATTTTACAGTCTGAACCGGTAAGAGTAAAAAAAAAAAACAAAACAAGGCTACCGGTACCAAAGAGTTTCTTTAGAAATAATGCATGGTCGTAATTGAGGAAAAAAACAAAGAAAACTTGTGCAACGATCCTTGCAAGTACCAACATGTCTGTGTTAAGAACAATGTTCTTGCGGATAACGTCAGTTCTTTAGAAGACGAGGCGATTACTGCAAGGTTGCCAGCCTACAATATACTTAATAGTTATGACTTGCGGAAAATTACAATAATTCGCGGCGTTGTTTCTAACAGGAATATCTTTTAAATTATATTCAGTAACAAATGGATACACTACACTGTTAATAAATGACTACAATATGGAGGAATTGATCAATTATTTTAATTAATACTACAACAATTTAGATTTTGTTTTGTCGGTAGGTAGGTACCTATTTACTCAGTTTTTAGATTGGAAGGCATATTATTTCCAGTACTGGACTGGAACAGCCTGAGTTTTATCATCATCAAAATTATATGCGCACATGCACATTTTGAATGACCATCTATTATTATTTGCTTTGAATTGGATCAACAAGATCAAAATCAAAGTATTTTATTTCACATAAGCCTACATGGACACTTCTGAAACGCCAGAAGCTAGGTGCATGGTTCCAATTGGACGTTTCCTGTGGAGAAGAACCGGCACGAATCTCCACGGGTTAAGTATTCTTTTAAAAATAATTGACTTTTACAATGTTTTCCAAATACAATGTTAATGCGTAAGGGTATGGGAGGACAGTAGGGGCGTAGCGTTCATACAACCCGATTCCTATCGGCTTCACTTCGGAACAACCACTCTTCTTAGTGTCTACTATTGCCAAATAATATGGTACACCTGTGTGTGTAACTGTGTATCACATCACATTACATAATTATATTGAATACCAGTTTAATACATCATAAGATTAAAAACCTACAGTTTTTGTTTGAGCTTATGAGAATTGAAACAATTTTTCTTCGGCTTCACTCTGTTGATAATAATTGTAGCTACCCCACTGAAGGACAGCCTGTCCTCCCATACTTATATAGAGGTATGAGGAATAGGGTGTAAAGTTTACTCATCCTCTATAGAAAAGGGAGGATCCTCCGACCAGACGGGTGTTGTGTCTGGTGGGCTACTGCCCGACAGTTGATGTCGGGACGTTGTATATAAGGTGTTTTTTTATATGTCATAACTCTAGAGAATGAATTAGGCCATATCAAAGAATCAACTGGCATTTTAATTATTTTTCAATTATCATTTTTTTTTGTTTTCATTTTTCATACAAAATAATTCAACAAAGTCACGATTATTAATGTAAAACACCCTTACAAAAATATGACAACGTCGCTTTTTCTTAGATTTAATATGAATGATTGGTATGAATCAACATTAATTACTCGTATTTATCAATTGCACATGAAAAGAGAGGCCTATGCTCAGCAGTGGGTGAAAACGGGCTGTGGATGATGATTTATCAATGAAACTTAGAATTAACCTAATTATTATGATTGATGATATGTTCGAAACTATGCATTTTTGGACCATATATTCTAGGAAGTTTTGTATTATTTTTACTTATAGAATATAACCCTAGATTTATGACATAAAAAAAAACCTTGTAAATACCAGCCGCGCGGTATACTCTGATTGCGCGATGCAGGATTTTGCGTGACGTCAGTGTGATGCGTTCGCATGTGGCGATGTAGATATGCCGCCACACCCATTAACACTGTAATTTTCTACAATGTGTAGGCTTGTCAACAAGTACCGGGTACTTAACAAAATAGAAAATGGTCTACAAATCTACAGTCAACACGAAAGATTATCTCTTCATTACTTAGTCGTTTATGTTTTCTTAGGTATCAAGTATTTGTCTTGTGATGATTAAAAACACATTTTTAGTAAGTCTGAACCTATATCTTATTTTGAATTTAAGTTTCGAATAGAGGCAATTATAATAGTGTGCTTGACAAAACTTGTGTAGTTAGACTATCCTACCATTAACAACATCATAACATCACGCCTTGTTTCCCCGAAGGGTTAGGCAGAGGTGTACCTATAGTACACCCACATTTCGCCAGTTATGTTTAAGTCCCATGTAATAGGAGCCGAGCCTATTGGCTACCATTAACTGGGTTATTTTATGTCAGTTCATAATAATATAAATTATATCAATTCGTTTTTCAAATAGTTATTCCCACCTTGTCGTAAGCACTGACCTCGGTTTAGCGCTGTCTTCGTCGTCAGCCCAATGGCCACGCGAAAACTATTCGGCCAAACCATATACCTATGGACATAGGTCTATGGACTAAACCATTTATTACGCGATACGGACAGACGTCAACTGAAATATCTATTTACATGGCATTTGGAATATAAATATGAGAAATATTCGGTGTATACGAAGATAGATAAAGATGATTTTATTAGAAAAGTTTATTTTTAGTCGGGCACATGGTAGTGTGCCGGGCAAAGTTCGATAGTATAAGCATAATTCAGAAGGAAAAAATAATTATTATCTTGATCATGGTTGATCTTATATTATAGGTACTTAAATAATCTTCGAATCTTAAAATGCATATGATCTTATAATATCGAAATCGAACCAACATAAATAATTATATCATTAGAAGCTGAGAGCGGCAATACAGCCGATAGGTGTCATTGATGATGATAACAACATCCAAATGATTTTGGTTATGGGCATTAACTACCGGTACTTCAATACGGACTATACTTCTGGCTCGTAGGATACAATACAGAGGACTGCGTCCGCGCATAATGTTGGTTCAATTTCGAATACGTCTTAAAAGTTCCCAACAGATTACTTTTAAAGGAAACAAGCTCCATAATATCTAAAGCTTATCAAAACCTTAGCATTAAATATTATTAGTAAAGCGATATTCTAACTGTCACTCAGCAAGGGACAAAAGATAGTAAATGATAAGCGCTACACCACACCGGGTCCAGTTGACGGCTGTGCGTTACCTTCGTTGACAGCGCTAAAGTCAGTTGCAGGCGGTGAGAGCGCGAGCGGGGGCGTGGGCGGCGCGGGGAGCGCGGGCGGAGGCGGGGGCGGGGGCAACGCGGGGCGCGCGGCGCACAGGCAGGGGGAGGAGTCGGCGAGGCGTCGCCTACCGTCGCGCCGCTTCGTGCCGCTAGAGGGAGACAGCGTCTCCGTGCTGCCCGGCTGGCCGTTGTCGCTGCTGTTCAAAAAACGAAGGCATGACACTTTAAACTTTAATGCTTACGTACTAGCAGTCTAGTTGGGTCTGATTATGTCAAAATAATAATCGTGATTAGAACTTGGCAGTGCACTGCCTTATATCCTATCTGGGTGCGCCCAGATAGGATATAAAGGACATGAAGGCGGGAGGTCGTCGCTAACACTAATATGTTGTGATAATAAAAAAAAAAACAAGCAAATAAAAAAAAATCAGTAACAAAAAGAAATCGATAAATCAGTTTTGTTTGCGCCATCTCCACGCTTGTTTAGAGAACTACAAACTTACGTTTTACGAAGTTTTGCGTTACACTTATAACAGCCGTGTGTAATGTTAGACAAACTCACCAGTTGCTAAATCCAGAGTCACCATCCATAGAATCGGTCAAGTAGAAGGTTGAATTGGTGATCTTCAAAGCACTTGGTATGTCTGAGTTGATGTCCACAGCCAGTGAGGTCGCCCGTCTGAACCGTGACTTGAACGAGAAGTACGCTTTTCTCGACAAAGTCCCACTGTCCTTCTTACTCGCCTCACTAGTGGGCGTCACTGGCTTCTCAAGAGGAGCCTTCTCAGGAGGAGGCTTCTCAGGAGGAGGCTTCTCAGGCAACGGAGGAGGTCCATCCCCATTACTCGTCCTTTTATCCGAAATAATAGTTTTCAATTCTTCCTTCAACGAACCATACACCTTGTTCAAGGGAACTTCAGTCTTATTTAACACCAGCCGCGTGTCGTTAAAGTTCACGTTTGTGTACACTGGATCCTGTTGTTCGCAGTTGGCGTAGATTGGCAACTTCTTGGGGGTATCGTCGTAGATGGTAGTCTGGTTGTTCGTCTTCGTGAATGGTTTGCCGTCCATCGCCACTGAAAACAGAATGACTGGTTTTTACAGTTCCTTGGTTTGAGATGATGAAAGTGGGTCAGTGGCTATCTTCAAAGATATCGACCGATTAGGTGACATGGATATGGACTGAATTTTATTATGATTCTGTTATCAAAGATAGTGACTTGTATGGATGTAGTTTTTGCATTAATCAAGGCCAGTCTACTGTTGGGACATAAATAGTAATTCATTTAACTCTTTGACCCGACAGACTGTCCTGTCCAAATTTCAATAATTCATACAATAATCCCATAGAAAAAAGAAAGTTCAGTTTTACACGAATTTGAAAATTTTTCGGGAAACTTAAATTTTTTCTTCCCGTAAAAACCTAATTCGGAACAATTCGGTTCAGCCGTTCTCAAGTTTGCAAATGCTGTTCGTTTACCAACGAACAGCATTTGCAATTTTTATATACATATACAACAACGTAACGCAGTACCCCTTCATTCATTGTATTCATCCTATGGTCATTATGGTCACTGTACTCAACATTATGAACAACTTTTACTATGGGACCATACCTGAAATCGCGAAAAAAAATCAGCTCTCTACATTTATGTTCGCTTGACTCGTTAAAATGTAGGGAACAGCCCATTTTTTTTCGCGATTTCATGTTTCCCATAGTAAAAGTTGACCCCTTAAGAGGTTGTGCGTTAATTCCGGGATATGTTGTGTAGATAGATTTTATTGGCTTTAAGGAAAACTGCTTTAAGTAGGTAGTCTGCTTATGAGACAGATTTGCAACGTGAACATGGATGATTCAATGGAAATAGTATCATGGTACCTATTTATAATACAAAGCTTATTTACTTATTTATTTGGTACACCAACAGCGGTACATATAAAGAATTAAAACAGAGCAATTATATGATAAAAGTACTGGTATGTATGCCTATTATAGGTATACTCAGCATTCACCATGAAGACAAAAACGTTACTAACAAAGAAAACTTATGAAAATACAACATACAAAAGTCGTTTATTTTTATAACAGAGCGATTATTATTTTAAAATATCTTTGACATATCTCGGGATCCTGGGGTTCCGGACCTTTGGAAGGCGTACGAGGGGGCCGAAGCCAACTCGCAGAGGCGCCTTAGACAATTTTAAACGACGAGGAGGCACCAACCGACGATTATCCCTATATGCACTATGCAAGTGCACCCAAGGACAACCCCCGGATGGTACAAACAAGACTATTGCAGAACATGGAAACAAAACATATTGTACTATGGGTTTGGATGGCTGTGGACTGGTTATCTAGAACTATGGAAAGACTATGGCCCCTGTCTGACCAAAGTTTTATATACAATACACATAAAATTGCTAAAGCATTGAGCTATAAAATAAAAAACATTTTATTTTATAACTTAATGCTTTAGCAGTAGTCGGAGAGACAGTCATACAATTTCGGCCAGTTCTTCAATATCCGATATGGTCTAGTGGCTAGGATACCTGGCTCTCACCCAGGAGGCTCGGGTTCGATTCCCGGTATCGGAAGAATCTTTTTGCAATTCTAAAAACAATTTTTGCTTACCAGAATATCTTTTGGTAAGGTTTCTTTTGATTTGCCTCATTTTCCGTTGAGCAGCGCTGGCTATTTTGGTCAGAGTGTACTGCCCACCACCGGTTGGCGGATTCGGCAACCTCGACGCCGGCAATGTCGGCGCTGTTGGAGCGTACGTGGACTGGAAACAGAATAAAAACAAATGAATAAAAATAAAAAACATAACACGCGTTGTTTCCCCGAAGGACTAGGAAGAGGTGTACCTATGGTACACCCACATTTCGCCAGTTATATTTAAGTCCCATGTAATAGGAGCCCAGCCTATTACTAACAACCGGGCACAAATCCAGACTCCGGGCTGCTACTGAGAAATTCCAGATGGATAAATCCAATAACATTTAAATAAAAATCAATGTAGATATTGTAATAATCTAAGGGATATTAAATGTTGTCTTTAACTATGTATCAAATGCAGCTTTAGGTGAACCCTATAATTAGATGCTTGTCATAAGTCTGATGTTTATTTTATAATCAATTTGGTACCCACTTTGATTCTGTTTGACACCATTTTGTGCAGGGTATAAAATTACAGTTTGCGTACTAGCCGAATAAAAGCAAGTCATTATTATTAAAATAAATAATTATTTATTATAATATTATAAACCGTGTATACTCAAAGTCAGAACGGTACAAACTAATCAATGCAGGGACTCGTAACAAAGATTTAAAAATTAATTATATAATGTTTTCCCTAAAATGAGATATAAATAAATGTCACATTGTTTTTTCCTTAAACAGTTAGGTAATTAAATGGTGGGATTGCCAATGAAATAATATTATTTTTATAGCTTACTAATATTATAATATGTAAATAGATGACGCACAAGCTTGAGCTAATAGTTCACGCATTGTCCGTCAGAGGGCACTGAACTTTAAGGAATTTTTTGCTTGATTTTGTTGGATGTTTCAAATTTTCTTACGTTTTTAGCAATTGGCAGGTCAGTATCAGGTTTTATATTGATCTGAATATGATTCGCGACCGTAACAAATATGTATTACAACATTCACCCAGACACTGGGCTGCAAATTGCAAAATCGTAAGAAAATTTGAATTACGCGGGCTACCTTAGCGCTTCCCCTTTAAGCGATTCATATGAATGCTTCGTGGGTATAATCAACTACAGGTCCCTGATAAAAATTTAACCTTTTTAATTTGCCTTTATTTCGTAGCAGTACCAGGCAGTGTTCAAAGTTCAAGTGTTACTGACATGCGGTTGACCGTACAAGTGTCCAAATAAATAAAACTCAGCATACCATAGCGTGATCATCAGTGTCGCTGTCACTGTCAAAGGAGTCGAAGTCTTCTTCTAAAGGAAGGGGTGGAGGTGCGTGTGTGGGGTGCGGCTGCGCGGGCGCCGGCTCCAGCGACTCGTACAGGTGGCCCGAATCGCTGCTGTCACATTCTGTTGAGAATTAGGGTTTCTTTACAAAATGGTCAAATAAAAAGTGATTTTGGATCAATCAATAGCATTTTTCAAGTAATAAACATTTACGAAGCTTGAGGTGAAATAATGTTTCAGTGAATGGTTTTCATTCATATAATGTATGACATAGTATGAGATGAGATGGAAATATGCCATGAATAAACATGGCATTATTGCTCATTCCAAAACCCAAGCATAGTTTTCTATTCTCACTTCGGAATTCTTACTCTGCCGAAGCAGAGTATTCAAAAAATATTATAGACTCATTTGAGTGTTCCCCTCCACGGAAATCTTTAGTAAAAGGCGAAAGATTTATACGTTTTGAAGGGAAACCAGAGATACAGTAATAAAGTTTCGCCGGCCTTATATCATTCGCGCGGTAACGAAACCATAGCGCGATTCAGAAACGAGTACATAATGCACAACGCCATCTATCGAGGCAGTAGGAACTATTTTTACGTTGTGTCGCTAGTCTGTACTCGTTGCTTGTTGAGGGCTATTCCTTTGTTAACCGATATCTGCGCGCTGGTACACGTTTACATGGATATTTACAATTATCAGCATTAAATTTTAAGTAGTTTTTTATGATAGCAAGTCCTTGTCACATGGAGCCTAATGTCGTCAAGGGCAACTCGTCGAAACAGAAATTGTAATCGAAGCACAAGAATATACATGAAGTTGTTGATATTTTTGAAGAAATTAATTTAATGACAGAGACGTAGCTAATAATAGAAATGGTGAAGACAAACGCGTGGATGTCGAAGAAAGTAAATATCCAGAAGAAAGTAGATCTCAGAAACAGACATGATTAATCACAGACAGCCAAACATTGCAAATTATAAAAGGAACTACTTTCACCGAATTAAATTATTTCACTAAATCGTAAGGCAATCAATCAAGATCAAGCACACAAAAATCACAAAAATATGCAAAGATACAGATTAATATATTTGCAGTGTGGAAAGTATGAATCAACTGGCAATAATAACATAATTATAATATTGTAACAGCAAAAAAGCGGATGGCGTATGGTCAAGGTCTTCGGTGACCCTCGTTACGTAACCGAGGTGTCGCATCCGGCACGCAGGTTGGCACGACAGCATTTTGCGTAAGAGTGGTTGTTGAAACAGTCATCCAGAGTCCGAACGAATATTTGATCGGTTACGAAGATAACGTTTGTAGAGACGTAGAGAGGAAAAACCTTTTTTTTTTTAATAAAAGAGACAACGTCGGTTGCTTTTTTTTTCGTCGAAGTCGTTCCAAAAAAAAACAGAACAAAGTGAAAAATAACTTTAATTTCGGAAGTCTGTATATTTGGTTTTGTATTTTCGTGTTTTGCTACCGACTTCCGAAATTAAACTTATTTTTCGCTTTGTAGTGTATTTTTTGGAAGTCAGTTGCTTTGTTTTTATTTTTGTAAAAAAGTTTATAGTATTTTTCACTTTTTAGTTGTGGTACCTATCGCAAACAAATTCGTATACCACTACTTGCTATGTACATCACAGTGACAGGAAGTTCTAACTACCCAAAAACTACCCAAGTCAAGTTAATAAAATTTATATATGGGACCACCGCGCAAGCTTCTATCAAATGAAAAAAAGAATTTTCAAAATGGTCCACAACTGACGAAAATATCGATGAACATACATAAAAATATATACAGACGAATTGAGAACCTCCTCCTTTTTTAAGAGGTCAGTTAAAAACAACACAATAATACTGTAGAGTACGCAGCTTTCGTGAGCATAACATACATCGACGCAAATTCATTTTTTTTTGTTTCTCTCAATAATTCCTATTAATGCTGAGCATATGTTGGGACACTGGGTGATCTCTACAGGGCAGTAGCTGTACTTAATTGATTGGTATCTAAAAAGCAGATACAGAAAGTTCGAGCTCCGGAAGAGTTTTCAAAAAAACCATCAGTTAAATAAAACAAATAAAAGTGTATAATAGAAGTATAGAAGCAGTGAATGTCAAGGTCTCCTGTCCCTTCGTTACACAAGCGAAGTGTATCACCGCATCTGTCATATTCGTTTAGCAACTCTTGCGCAAACTGCGGTCAATGGAAGAAGACAGCGAGTAAACAGTTTTCAGTGATTGCATTGCCTCATAAATTCGTGTCATGCATTGCTGCATCGGACGACGAAATTTTACCAATTATTGGAACAGAAATATTCGAAGACACGTTGAGAGTGAGACATAAATTTAATCTAAGACATAAGGAAGGAAAATGCAAAAAATCGACCGAAACCGGATTCGATGAAGGTGGACAAGAAAGAAAGAACTTGGGAGAACCCCCGAATACGTCTAGTGTCAAGCTAAAAACTTTTCAATCCACAAAATTCTGTCGATGCGTCTGATATGCTTGTGCGAAATTTGTCAGGATTCTATTGCAGAGATGAAATACTATAAAAGCAAAACAAAATAAATAAATAAAATCAGTACAAATATGGGCCTTTTACAAGACTGAAGAAGAAAGTAATCAACGTCAATCCCATCATTACACAACATTAACGCTAGAAGGATCTTGAACAGCTCTCGCGCAGGATGCATTCGGTCGCCTAAAAATCTAGACATTTAGTTCATTAAAATTTTCACCAATCAAAACTTTTAAATATTCGTCGTTTTTTACTATAAATTGATGTTTTTGTATTGATGTTATAAATAAAATTGAAGTGTCTGTTTGTAATGTCAAAATAACAGCTTTTTACTAAATACCTATGAAAGTAAATTATACGGTACTTACAACAAAAAAAAAACAATAAAAAAATTTTTTGTCTGTCTGTCTGTTTGTTCCGGCTAATCTCCGAAACGGCTTGACCGATTTTGACGGGACTCACTGGCAGATAGCTAATGTTATACGGAGTAACTTAGGCAACTTGTATTTTAGAAAAAGTATTAGGGTTCCACGCAAAGAAATTAAAACCCATGAAATTGTGAAAAAGACTTATTCAAATAGGAAAGTATTGACATCCACGCGGGCGATCCGATTCAAATAGGGAAGTATCATTAACATCGATGCGGGCGAAGCCGCGGGCAAGAGCTAGTTAAAAATAAAATTACTGGAATAATTAGCAGTCCGGATTAAGGAAAATAGAAGAAAATGGTAGAACACCAATTTGATGATCAAAGGACAGGTCTTTCATTTCGTCGCCGGCAGGTTCAGAAACAACTCTTGCGTAAGCCGCGGTCATAATGTACCGGTGCGGTCGTTACAAAGTTACGACAAACAAGCGTATGATTGAGTCAAAAATTTGCATCATGTGTTAGCTCTGGCGATGGTGGACTGCAGTAACGTTATGTTTGGTCAACATATTGATAGTTGGGTCCCAGCCGTAGTCTTGTGAACAACGTAGTTTTAGTTTGCAAGGTTTCAGCATAAAAACCCACCCAGCTGCCTCAGGGTCGAATGAATCGTTGAAAATATTCACGTGTGAAAATAAACAAACAAGAGCTTTTAAAACCTCTTTTTTGCGCTCTACTTTGACATGAAAGTTTGTTATTAGGCGTGATTACGATATGCTTGATTCACACATCATTTCGTTAATCAATAGTTGAAGGTTCTACTTATTATGATATGAAATCAAGCGTTCATAGTAATAACATTTTATGTAGATCTCGAGACCACTAGGAAACTATTAAAATGAAGTGCGAAAGAGCTTTACTAACAAATTGCTGTACAGACATAAAATTCAAGTTTCCCATTATTTAATGGATGAACATGACTCATGGATCCAATCTAATTGCCAAAGTGTTGAGGGATAGACAAATAAATGGAAGATAGATAAAGATTAAAAGTAAAAGCAGAAATGCATATGGGAGTTGGGAGTTTATTATCAAATCATATTTGTAAAGCAAGCGACACGCTCTGGCGTGATGTCTTACGAAGCGTTTATGGAAGACTGGCCGGAGGAGGCAACACACAGGGAAGAGTGGAAAGCTGTGGGAGGGACCTTTGCCCAGCAGTGGGACAATACAGGATGAAAAAGTAATCAACCTGTAGAATAAAAAGGTAATGTAAATTACAAATAATGATACGATCATTAGGTTCCAAAGCCGGTCTTAAACAATGTGATCGCAATAAAACGATTTGGTTATCGAATGACTAGCGAATAGTTGCCCAATTGAAAAGGTACGACCGATCTAATGAAGCATTGCATTACTTTGTATTTGGACATGTTTGAGTCACACAAATTTTTTATGGATGACACGCTATACATATGCTTGCTTCATCTACAATATTTTGTATGTGTATGCTTTACATGTCGCGGCCAGGGTTTTTCCAGGTTATTGCCAGGATTCGCGTCAGTTTACTGGCCAATGCAATTTCCTTTTAGTTTTACTTTCCCATTTGAAGTGGCCATCTTCATCATTGGGTGTTTCAAGTGCACAAATATAGCCCTGGATAACCTTAAACCACTGGTTATTATGAATATCCGAATTATACATTACAGAATGTCTGCATGTAGATAGTGCTTGGATGTTTGCTCATCCCGCAATGGTAAATGACCATGGAAACAACCACAAATATGTTGTAGAGCAGCATGAAGTATGTAATAGGTACACTTATATATCTGCCCTTGTGTCTACAAATAAGCTGGAGGAAGTGCAATGACTTGATTGGAGCACGATAATGATCTATGCCTTTGACATTTACAACCGGTTCAGACTACAGGTACTGAACATGACTTCATTTAGTTATTGAAAGTAAGACTACTACGAACGGGTGACGTCAGAGAAGTAGAAATCAAGAAACATCCCAAACAATTTATCATAGGTCTCGTCGTTTCAAATGTTAAGTTGAAAAACGCGAAAAGTGACATCAAGTTGTGATTGTAAGTAATAACTTAAGTATAAGTCATGTATGCGTTTTTGTGATTTCACTTTCTTGTCAGTTGTAGTTGAGAGACAACTGTGTCTATTATGTGAGACACGCGAGCTATTATTCAATGGATTTAATTATAGGCATTGAACTAGAAACTGTCGACGTGAATTAGGGTGAGACAAATAGCTTATAATCACAGCTCTTTTTATTTATGTACTAGTTTTATTTGTATTAGTACCGAGTAATCTCAAATATGTGCTCAAATTGTTTTTTTTTTTTTTTTTAATTAATTTTTTTGAAGATCCAATCCACAGTACACTGGAGTAAAATAAATATGTTTAAAAAAAATATTGAAGAAAATGCTGAAACTTACTTCAAAGTAGATAGTACAAGAACGGATGAGGACAGCTTCAACTTGTGATGCTTTTTCAAGTTTAGGAATTCTATGCCTTCTGAAGCAAGCACTGGAAGAGAACTGTTTCTCTTTATTCTTTCAGATGATTTCATCAAAGTAACAGTTAAAAACAAAAGTGTCTATCCCCAACTTGTACTCATTAATTATAGTTTTTCACCACACGATCTAGAATAGCACGTCTATCAAGTAGAAAGCTAGAAAGCGCACACTGATGGAGCCGAGAGCCATTCTATAACTAATGACACGGTACGCGGTGTTATTACAAGACTATGCCACTCAATCCCGACATCCGAGGGATGTTGACTAACATTAAGACAATAATATTTTGCAATTTTTCCAATTGAAACTGATCTGTTTAACATCCCCCATTGACCAGTTGTTTTGATTTCCGATTGGATTTGTTTTGAGCCCGCTGCCTGTACTATCCATGCTGAGTATCTATTGTTGTTGTTCCTGCACGTCAATAATAGTAAAAGAGACGTTCAATAAATGTATGGGGCTTGGTACTAAAATAATTGAAAATTTAAACAGCCTTCTGAGCTATATAGGCTGAAAGAGCGTAATTATTTTGATGTCTTTGGGCATTTAATATTTTTTTACAGCCACCCGTTTTTTTTTTTAAAGTGTTGAAAAATAAAATACTTGCATCACTAACTACAAACATTATTTATATTTTAGGGTTTACAATCCTGTGGCAAATGGTTGACAATGGCAATGACAGTGTCAGTGTCATTGTGTATTTTAACGTCATTCTGACATTTACAGATTTGATCTTTTTTCGACACGTTTTGATATTGCATTGTCATGATAATGAATATTTTTTGTCTCAATTTCATGAAGCTGCAGCTTAAATTACAATAAAATCTCAAAATATTAAGTAGAAACGGAAACTTTAGCCACATTTAAAATAATTATATTGCATAGTAATTAATCAATAAAGGCTATGTGTGTTTTGTTTGTACTGAGACATTTTCCACTTTTTTACAAAAACGCACCTGAAAAATTCATATTTAACTATAATCGAGTAGATTAATAAATAAGCTTTCTAATAAGGTACATCACATTAGCGTTTAAAAATCTTCGGAATATTATACCACTTTTGACCTCACCTTTGCAATATGCATGGTAGAGTTTGGCCACCGAAAGCTGATCACGAATTATTTTCAAAAGTTTTAGTATGCCAATATTTTAGGACTGTAAAATTATCAGTTTCCAATTTGGATAATTTTGATATTTCGGCTATAAGAAACAGAATAAACGAATTTTATGGAGTGAAAAAACAAGTCCCAACACTGAGAAGCCTGCACAATGAGCTGAAGGAAGCAATCGAATTTACGGGATGCCGTGAAACCCTTAGAAAATTTTTACACAAGAACGGGTTTGAGTTTCAAAACAATAAAAATGAACGGGCTTTACTTACAGAAAAATATGATATTGCGGCATGGAGACACAGATTCTTGAGGACAATAAATCAGAAGAGGCTAGAAGGTAAACAGATTGTTTACTTTGATGAGACATAATTATGTACATCAGAACTATAAAGTTAAAAAATCGTGGCAACGACCTTCAACAAGTGGTGTCACTAGTAATATATCGTCAGGAAAAATACATATTATGGTGCATGCAGGATCGGAGGAAGGGTTTGTGCCAGGTACATTATTGGTATTCAACACAAAATCCAAATCAGCTGACTACCATGATGATATGAATGCCACCAACTTTATGAAATGGTTTGAGGAAATGCTGACACCAAATCTCACTAAACCTAGTGTACTTGTGATGGACAATGCAAGTTACCATGTAAAACAAGTAAACAAGCCCCCTACTATGTCCGATTCTAAACCTAATCTCCGAATATGGCTTCAAAAGAATAATATTCATTTTGAAGAATATCACACCAAAGCTGCAGTTGTTTACGAAGCAGAAGTACTTCTAAAAAAACACAGTCATGCCCACAATCACGAAATTTTGTTGCTGTCACCGTATCATTGCGACCTCAATGCAATTGAGCTTGTATGGAGTCAGGCGAAGAGAAAAGTAGCAAGCAAAAATATAGGAATACCAGGGTCTGATATGCAAAATTGAATAAAATAATGTTTTCTAGCTATAACTGCTGATGACAGGAAGAAGTACACTGATCATGCACTAAATGTTGAACATCAGTACAAATTAAGAGAATTAAGATTGTTGAGAACGAACTTGAACGATTCATAATACATGTTGGAGACAGTAGCAGTAGCAGCGAAGAAAGCAATGAAGCTGATTCAATATTAACAAGTGTAGAGTATTTGGAATCCGATTTCGACTATGACTCATAACCCCTATGTTTTGTTTTGATTTTATTGTGTCATCCTCATCACATCAGTGGTCTCTATTCCATTAAATAAATGTATTGTAATAACTTTTTGTTTAATTCAACCTTTTCTGTATAAAGCTGTGCCAGGAAAGTTGAGCTGTGAACTTCAATGTGCAGAAGTTAAAAAATGCCAAGCTAGTTTCGTTTAGAGCTTAACTTTGGTACTGATATAATGATCATCCTCACGGCGAAATATTGTAACGCTAACTTGCTTATCCACCATTGACCGAATACATACCTAATGGTGGTTTAACAGTTCCAAGTAAATATCAAGGGTTATTACCCTTAACTTAACTAAATAAATATGAAATACTGATCTAAATATCGCATAATATGGCTTGAATTATAAATAGTGTCAACTCCGTTTAAGCAGTGTATAGCCAGGGTTGACAGCTCTTGATTATTTAAAATTCCCGCCTTTTTTCTTGGACAGCTTTCGTTAGTCAGACTCTAAATGAAAACAAGAAGGTATTTTTTTCAGCACTATAACTAAATCAGACGTGAACAACAAAACAGTTAATACCAAAAAATGCGATGAGATCTTGTATTTCGATTTCTCCATCTTGTAGCACGGTCCTGATATTAAGCCAGCAGGTCCGCTCCAGCACGTCGATGAGCCTCACCCTGTCACCCAGCTCCTCTCCCGGCCTGCGCGTGCGCTCATCGTTCTCACTGTAGTACGAGCACTTAGCGCTAGTCTCGATGTACACCTTCGTCGGTGAAGTTACGAACACTACAACAAATGACGATCGAGGTGACAACAGGCCAAATAACCCCAGGTCAACAGATTCATGATCACGACTCAAGATACCGTGAAATTGACGCAGTCACGGTAAAAATGATTATCGAAGTTTTTTCAATGCCTAAACACTAATGTTAATAATGTTTTATGGTAGGTAATTCAAGTTTGTTACGAAATTCGCAAAACGTGTTTGTTATTTTAAACAAACACGTTTTTTCCACTTCAACACAAGGATTTTTGGCAATTAAGATTAAATTCAATCTTGAGTCATGTCATAACCAGTTAAATTGTTGACCGTGTATCGAATAATAATTGGGATTATTAATCAGCCTGGTGCACCTTGATCGCCGCAGTTCCTTCGGAAAGTCCTCAGCCTCAGCGGCGCAGGCGGTCCGACGCCACCGTTCACCTGGGGCCTCTCGGAGATCATTGTTCGTCATCACCGGTATCACTGCATCACATCACTTCACTTTGATTCACGAGCACTACTTCGAACAAAGAACGTTCGTTCAGACATCCGCTTGCACTGTCAACGAACAACGTACCACTGAGAGAGTTTCGTTCATACTGCTGATTTCGCTGAATCATTGAATGTCCAATTGAAGTTTAAGATAAAAACAGGCTTCCTTAACTCAGCCGCGCGATCAAGTTATAAAAAAGCGAAACAAGTCGTCGGCAGCTGCGTTGCCGGCCGTCTCAGGGTCGACTGGTCCACGATTGTACGGATCGACGTTTGCATCGCCACTAGAATCGAGAACCGCTGCTTTTTTCACTGTTTCAATGCTAAGCGCCGCAGTATCGCAACGTGCCAAATAACATAATTTGTAACAGTTCGGCTGACACTGGACGTGGTTAATGCACCTAAATTGCTATTTGAAAATCGTTAGCTACGCCTCAGTGCACAAAAGTGTTTAGTTATAAAATATTATTGTTTTGTAAACAATCACTTTTAACGCTCTATTGTCCAGATCGTATGACGCGTGTATGCTATGACGGTCCTCACAGAGGACAATTTTCATTTTCTGTTTCGGACAGAAGGATGTTACGAGTAGCCAGAGAAACTGTTACAGCTATTAGATAATATTTACGACTGTAAGTTATGGTGTAATTGCAAAACGAGTTGTGTGTTTGTATGTATGGCGTTGCAATCAGAGCATTGCGGGTTGCGAAACAATGAAGGCCTAGCGCGGCGCATAATCTGTTCCGCGGAAAGAGAACTGTAGCCTTACAGAGCTGCATGTTGGAGCAGGCTGCAAGGAACGCGAGCTAGTTACTGCAGTTACTGAATGTCTTGACGCTATCGGGGAATCAACATGCGATCCGTGTAATAACCGAGTGGAGTGATCGCAAAAAAACTAACGGCCGATGATCGCCATGACACTGCACGTACAGATAAAGATGTGTAACAAGATGTAACGGTAGGCGTTGCAGCATTATCAGATAAGTATGCTACTAAGCAACTGCACATAACATCACTTAAATTGATTCAATTACTGAGACATTACGTTTAGTCAGAGACACTTTCTAGATCTAGATCAACAGATAGAATGACAATACTAGCTTTGTCTTTTTTTTGCCGCGGAACGCAGCGAAATGTAACAGTTTCGTCAAGAATATTAATGTGAAAACCATGAAATGAAATAAAGATAGATAGGTTTGTATAATAGGTACTTAAATTGTGCAATGGAATTCAGAAAGATATACAATGATATTCAGACTACTGCCATTAATATCGTTAAAGCGATTGGAAACACGACCGTGTCTAAATAGTTGCAGACTTGCAGCTCCAACCGATTGTTTCAAGTTACATGCAGATCGATTAACGCTGTATAATAGTTGGGTTTTAGAGTCGAATATTAGAGGTAACTGCAATGGAATGCCACGAATGTGGATTAACTGAATAAGGTAGTATTTATAAGTGGAATTTCGTAGAACAGTTGTCACAGTTCCGGTTGGGTGCAAACACCGCGGGTTGACGGTCTACACTCGCTCACGACACACGGATCTGTTGTAGGATTGTTTTTCAAACTAACTTTTTAATATGCATCTAGTATCGTATGAAGAAAACACTGAGAAATATATGCTCTTTTTAGGTCAGTCTTTGGAGTTTCATCAATCATTCTCCTCGTATAATTTAGAAGATATTGGAGACTCTTCCTTAACCATTCTTCTCGTGTATTAGTGCATGCTTTATTTACAGGAACCGGTTTAATCGTGTCGTCTTCCGTATTCATTAGAATAGAACAGTGTTATTACATTTTAAGCTGAACATTTAATTGTTGATATCAAATTAGTGTGAGAAAATTTAACGTTGATGGACATTGTTAAAAAATCTCATCCTAAAGATAATGTTACGTAAGCTGATGTAAAAATGTGGATGCATATCAACAGGATTGCAGAAATACGACATTTTATTATTGCATATGAAGCACATGAGTAAAAGGATGACTTTACATTGACAAATTGTTAATTTTAATTAGATGTCAAATGAAAGGATATGTAAATAGCAAGTTGCGACACTTCAAGGTGGACAAGCGTTTAGAATACATGAAAATGTGTGAAGCAACCGCTTGTAACTCTGACTCTGTTGACTTTGATGGAGCCGCACGAAGCGTGACCGAAGATAATGTGTTAAGTAGCGATAAAGAAACACTAGAAAGTAAAACACTATATAACATGTAAGCTAATTAATATTATTTTACGCCCAATGTTTTATAGTTGTACGTTTTCGCAACAGTTGTCACGCTTTTTGTTGGGCAAAAAGTGACCGGCCGGCTGAGCTAAGCGTACACGGATGTCGTACGTTAACGAAACAACTGTATGAACGAAAAAATATTAACAAAGTGTTGATTTTGAAGTTTACAGTAATAGGTTTTCATGAACATTCACAGTATTAACAGTCCGTAAACACGAATGAAGCACTTTCACTGTCGCGGGGTGTGGCGCCGGTAGCGGCAACGCGTGCGCTCGGCTGCGCGTTCGCAGGGCTGACTCGCGCGCGCACCACCATCGCCGCCGTCCCTCTCCCACGCGAGAACCGTTTGTGGAGACTGTAGCAAATGTGTAGGTGTACCAGAAATACCATTTAAGTAACACCCCTAATAATGAACGAGGCGAAATGATGCAGAAATGACAGGACCGACGTCATCGCGGTCGTTTTAAAAAAACTTATAACGGCAAGAAGGTCGTTTGGATTGAAATAAGACAAAACAGCGCGCAAAAACGGTCTGATTAAAAAGATATCAGTAAACAAAGGCACAATTATAAATAATCATGGCTTAGAAGCAACTCTTACTCCAGATATCTAGATATCTCCAGATATCTAGACTAGAGCTAACAACAATAGGGAGCAAACTGATTCAGCAAAAGCTACATTTTAGAAAACTGGTCCGGTGAGTCTGTCCATGAGAATTTAGGGCGATACGCTATCAATGAAGCTATAAATCAAAGCGTTGCCAGCGAATAACGAAACTGAGATATATAATAAACAATGCAGTAAGGCAACTTGGTTAGATTGGCTCAAAAACATGGCTTGCTGGGTAAATAGTCGCTAATTGTGCGAGGAATCTAGAACATTGCATTCGTTACTGGGTAGTGACATAATGTTGAAGTAGCCACAAGTGGAGCAGGTAAATAATTGATCCCACGTTCGACTTTATCGGTGATTTTGACTGCATGTTTTGCAATTACGTTACAAAATTCAAGATTCTGGGCACTTAGTTTCTTTGAATTGAGTTCAGGCACGTGTGTGACGAGTCTGGTTAGCCAACGAATTTTACCAGTGCAATTGGTGATAGCATCGTCTTTCGGCTATAACACTCGGAACACTGCGAAATGTTTCGATACATTTTCTAGTTCAGTAACCGTTGGTTCATCGTTGCATTTTGTAACCTTGGTTTTTTAGCTCAAATGATAGTCGTATTAACCTTTTCACTATTTGGGGCGTTGTACGATTGCTGTAAATGTGGGAGATGTGTAAATGTCGTAAATTCGGAAATCACACGGTTTTGCTAACAGTCGTGATGACCACACACGAGCCACACAATGATAACTACTACCTCATGCAACGTAACCGATGCATTGTTATCTGCATTCAAAAATAATTCCCACAATTATGTCTTTATCTGTTATTTGTTAAAATTGTTCAGTGAAAGCCGCAATAATGCCTTCAAATTATTTTCACAATTTTAATGAAATCGTGTAAAATTCTGAAAGTTGCTTCTCGCTAAATCCTTCATTCATCATTGATTTCGCATTGTTAATCAGCTAATATTGTTTCATCGTATATCGTTAACAGCATTTTATTATCGTTTTCCTCAAAGAAACAGATATTAATAATTTCCCGGCTATGTGTAGATCATTTATCAGTTTTTGCTCCGACATTGTGTGCATTTTCTCGGTAACCAGTTCCATAAAGTGTCTTGCAATTCACAAGATCGCAAATACAATAGGATTTAAAAAGTTGTAAGCGTTAAATATCACTCTTGAAAGTGCCTTTCATTAAAACATCATCAGATGTTACATTCTCGTTAGAAGCATAATTTATCTTCCTACCTATTACTTTACAACCATTAAATTGAGTGTAAAGCTGATATGCTTGCTTTTTCTTTTGAATTGGCCAGCTGAGCCTTCAATGCGTGCTAAATATGCGTATCATCACTGTTATGATGCAAGTCATTTAAAGCGTCCACATCGAGATCTCCTCTGGCGTTGGTTTCTTTAACAATTTCAGTACCAAACTTGTAGTCGACAGATCTCTTCTAAATGGCTGCACGACAGGAATGTTTTAAGCTCATATATTTTTACGGTCAAGGATGAGTAATAAGTACTGCACGGCGCAACGTGAGAAGGTACGTTTATTATGCGTTGAATACAATACTTGACGAGGAATTCTTTTGTCGTGCGGATTTGTTTGATAACGTGTATAATCTTATTTCATTAGCCTATGTTCATGGGCACCATAATCTTTTTAACCATTTATTTTACTTTAGCGTCCATGAAGTACCTATTGCATTTTTTCATCTATGGTTGCCTGTCAATAAATAAGGAGCTTCATAGGCGTGCATATCAAGAGTAAAATAAATGGTTGGACTTTACCTCATACGTAAACAAGACGCCATTTTTGTGTTACTACGGCTTACGTCATTTGTCCTCGTCTTGGTTGAAAAAATGCAGTGCAATATTGGAACTCATTAATTTTAATTAATTTACAATAAGTGCACCTGCTGTTTATAACTGGAGTTATAAAAGCGGAAGTCATAAGGAAATAGTAGTTGTGAAGAACGTGAATCCAGTTTGTTCCGCAGAGTAAAGTACATCGCAGTGCAAATAGAGCGTGGCTGCTGATGCTAAATATGCTAATACTTGTTCCTGGCTTACACACGAACTTGTCGAGCAGGAAGAAGCTAAGCACATGACCACTGTTCGGCTCCATAAAGTAATGAAGTGGAACTTCCAGCTTGATTGGATGTGCTACATATATCATCTTATAGTTATCTTCCTTCCTAGATGAAAGTGATAAGAGTTATAGCTATAGAGGCACTAGATATGCTTTGGTTGGCTAAGGTCAAAAACTTGAACTCAAAATCAACTTGTTATACATAAGCTCAATGCAAGATGAATATGACCTAGACATACCTTTTGAAATGTTTGCAGATGACACTATTGCGACATAATAGAATACCGAATCATGTTCGTGTTCATATGACGAAAATGACAATCTTTTATTAAGCTGTGTACCTACAGTAGAGACATCATAAGTTCGCAATACTTCGCTCCTCACGCCTTGGTAGACAATGACATGTTTTATGTGTCTACAGTAGTAGTCATAACAACAACAACAGCGTACTGGCTGTTGTACACACTAGCAGACTACATTAGGCTGTTTACAAATAGCCTAATGTAGTCTGCTGTTAAAATGAGGTTTCAATGAAAGAGAGGCCAAAGATATAAATATGTCTATGTGAATTCATCGAAAAAAATAGCGTCTAACTGTTCGCCGCAATTTGCGCGCAAACTATAGAAAAGGACAATGCAAGCATAATGACTGGCGCGAGTGTGAGACGTTAGCTTTCACGTAAGTAGGTACACCTAGATAACAAAGTTGGCCTGTTTGTTTTACTTATTTTGCAGTGTGACACTATATCTAGACATAATTATAATATAATCAAAGATTAGGGCTTAGTCGCAAGGTTTGAGTAGGTTGTAGAAAATAAATCTAGCCCCTAAACCAGTTGCTTAGTTACACGCCAGCCCTTGGTGTAGTGTTGCTATCTGTAATCCTATTTCTACCAATACTTCGATACACCTAAGGTCTTGAAGTATGGATAAGCAAAGTAGCAAGCTGTTCATCTATTTCTGGGTGGTGAAAGCCCCATAGAGGTCAGCAGCAGAGTTCAGAGAGGCAAGTGCGGTTAATGTTTTAGGAAAACTGGACGTTGATCCCAAGTTACGTTGCATCAGTAAACAGGTTCATTCGGAGCCCAGTTGAGACATAACCGAGGCTTTTGAGCAGGCAGTGTCTATTTATGGCTTAAACGCAAGCGTGCACTGATGCGTATCATCATTTGATAATGTAGCCAGCCGTGGGCTGAGTTTATTGCATCGTTTCGGATACCACGCGCTATTGCGCGCGAGAGAAAAAAAGAAAGACGAGAACAACGACAACAACATTAAAGAGTACGTTTTATTATAGGAACGACGGAGATATATAGCCTGATGAAGTTTTTGCAAAATATGGGCTTGCAAGCAAATTAATATTTACATGCATGTAGGTAATACTAGACTAGAGTCAAGAGCAAATCTATATCAAATAAAAAAAATTAAAAAAAAAATGCCAATGAGTGGATAAGAGGAAAGCTTTTCAAAAGAAGATCTCATGTAAATGGAATATTGAAACTACTAACTGGTATGGTTATTAGGCCTGAAGGTGATCTTATTTATATTCTTCAAAAACAAACGAGACAGGAATTCAATAGTGACTTCAATTAAATCAACCATTATCTCTCTGTCATGTGTGATGCGGATCAGTGCGCAGAATGTTATTGTTCGGAGATGTTTAAAGATAGTATACAATGGTGTTGTTGTCATTAAAATATTCATCAATGAGCAGGCTTCAACAATAACTGTATTATGGTGTTTATCAGATGCCGTTAATAAGAATACTTTAAACAAGTAAATGGTAGCAATGACCACTAAATGAATCAATTCAACTCAACAGCTTTCCACTGGTAAAGCATAGCCTCGAATAATAAACCAGATAATACCACAATTCAGGTGACAATTTGTACCGACAACAATGATTCAGAGCTGTTTGCGACATCTGTTTGTGGTGAAAGTACTCATAAAATGATAATCTGATAGGAATAAACTTAACAACATAATTTAAAGGGAGCCGCCATAAAGTTGTCAGTAGAAGACAATTTTTGACAGGGCTGACAATCTTCCAAATTTGCATTAGATCTGAAAGAAGAATAGGAGAAAGACTTTGGCAATAAACATGGAAATAAACATGGAAATGTAAAAACTCGACGGTAAAAAATGAGTTCATACAATGATCTGCTGCTGATTCCAAAACAAAGTATAAGTCCTGAGTCGACGAGGAAATTGATTTGTATTTTAGCAATATCTAAAAGAAAATGGATGACAAATCTGATTGCGCCAACTTCAAATTAAGAAAGGATTGGGAAAGGAGAATGGTTGCTGGCGACGAGAAATCTCCCGTCAGTTTGTGCAGTGGTTAAAGAATGGTAATTATTTGGCAGCCCTGATCATGTCATAAAGTAGCCAACTGTCTCGCAGCTCGTAACAATGGCTTATGGCCTTATAGTCACGGCTTGTGCGTACGGGTCGAAGGGCGGCTGCGCCCAATAAGGAAGTCTACTTCAGTCGCTTTGCACAATGACTACGTAAAGATATATTACACTGCATTGTTGAAAATATAGTGTTCGCGCTGTAATTACTGCTATTGTTGACAGATTGAATTACCTATTTGAGGTGTTAAATATATCTATTGTAAACTTTTTTAGTTTTGGTAGACTTTTGGATGTTATCTTTGCATGCGTTGTTAGATTTGATTAGTGGCAGATTTCTAACTCTATGTGTTAAAAGTTTGAAGATTTTCCTATTATCAAAATACTTTCAAGAAGACTATCGATTAGAGGAAGACTATGAGAAGAAGAAGAAGACTATGAAAAAGTTTAGCAGTTATCAAAGCTGACAAGGAAAATGCTACAAAAGAAACGATGATGACAGAACATGATATAAGTATTCTTAGCTACAAAATGCCAGTGATGTTATTGATCTCAGCACATATGAAGGTACCTACTCAACTCAATCAACTTGTGGTATTATTTCTTTACGCGTGTGGTATTATGATTTATACTCATACCATTAGACCTTGACAGGTACGGAACTTTCTATTTTAATTCACACTTGACTAACTTGCATACGAATAAGACTATTATTTGATTGATTTATTTTAGACTACCACAGTGGTAATATGTAAAGGCATAGCAGTGAATAGTGTTTAAATAGTGGCTTGCCTATGAGAGAGTATTCATGTCTAAATTCATCGTTTTGTGCTTTCTATAATAGCATTGACTACTCTCTACTTGGATCATGATCAAAGTTGTTACTTGTTTCAGACCTCTGTGATAGTATTCATTTTCCGAAGCCTCGCTTTTCGCCATTTCCTTTTTGTGTATAACCTAAATTACTTATGTCTATTTAACACTTTAAGACAAGTTTAATGTTGTCTTCAGATTATTTTTGAAATTTCTGTCTTTATTGTAGACAGCTGATGTTTGGTAAGCATCTGTTCTAAACCACAACAAAGCCTTTGTGTGAGTCAGCTCTTTCAAAAATAGTAAATAAGGCAGCAAGTATCATGTTAACACATAACATGGTTAACTTAATGGATGTCTACTAATAGTAAACTACTACTACTAGTTACTTATTGTGCATAAATCCTAATAATGGTAAGTCGGAAGACATTAAAAAGTGAAGGTGAAAATTAAAAGCATTTAGTACGGTTGTTGGTTGGTTGAGTTGTGACGTGCCGGTCGCAAAGCTATTTGTTTTAATTAGTTATATTAAAATGGTTCTGTATAGAATTTAATAGACCCACACTTTGAAACGTTTTTTCTTTCTTTCTTTCTTTTCTTTCTTTGATAACTATTTATTAGAAAACCTACATTATTGACTTTTACTCATTTGGCTTAATTGAATGATTTCTTGGTGTTTTTGCTTTTCAATTTTGTAAACCTTTCAACAGCTGGACAAAAACTGGTCGTTTGAAAACTACTTAGCAACAACAACAACAGTTAACTTAAAGCTTATAAAACCGAAGCTTAGTAATATGTTATACATGGTTATCGAAGTAGGTCGCTTGGTATCTTATCGACCGCTTCAACCACCCTATGTGAAAATCAATAGTTTGTACTGGGTCACCGACCTGCGACCTATATATTCTATTCCTAACATCAATATAATATACTAGTTGGCCGAAGTTCTTAATCGCGGCTCGCGGTAGGAGTTAACTGGTAGAAATCCTCACATAACGAAAATGGGTTATGTCCGAAAAAGTCAGTCAAAAAACAAAAACTTTTAACACAGTTTTTGGTTATTAATAAAATATACAGCGAAAGGAACTTCGTTCCAACCAGGGATCCCACGACACCTGCCGACGTTTTGTTTTCCCCGCGCGGCTTCGCCCGCGTGGATGTCAGAAATTATCCCACGGGAACGTATTACCGGGATAAATGTATCCTATATCCTAACCTGTTAGGGCCTATGTCCAGCAGTGGACGTCTTTCGGATGAAATGATGAATGATGATGATGATATCCTAACCCAAGTCATGTTCCACCTGTGTGCACATCGAAATCTGTTAGCCCGTTCACCCAGGAGTGAACAAGTAACAGACAGACAGAGTTATTTTCGCATAAATTATAACATTAATTAAGTGTGGAATATTATATACACATATATATGGTGTGTAGAAAGAAGGGATGGAGAGAGTGAATGACGTAAAAGAGTTCGTTAGAACAAAGGATTGTAGAGTTGACATTTTAGTCAATCAACTTTTTGGCGTCTGTCTGTTAAAAGAATGCAGTTTTTCTGCAAATAGAATGTACCAAGACGTACTAAAACTACTACACTACTAAAACTCAAAGACTTGCTTGCCTTTAAATTGTAGAATGTTGAGGACATAACATGTTGAAGGTTAACGGTGCATTCGGATAAAAAGCATAATATAGAGACCAAAAGTTTTGAGATAAACAATTTAAATGTAAAATGATCTGTATATTTGCAATTTCAAGATACATTAATACAGACACAACACATGAGACTACATGATACGAGGCAACAAGGCGGGCGGCGCGCGCGCAGGAATCCGGTAACAATTAGCGGCCACCCACCGGCGCGGCGGCGCAAGCGGTTCATGAACTTGCAGCTCATATAGGCCCACACTTGCCATTATATATAGAGTATTTAGACAATAATATAATATACGTTTTTAGAATATGAACTAATCGAAACTGTGATAAAGCAGAATCTGTCCGATCTTGATAGAAAGTACAATCAGTCTACCTGGACAGATAGAATAATATACTTAAATGTACACCAACATTGTAATACAACTCTTAGACACTGTTAGATCTAGATTAACTCCTAAAAGTTTGTCAAGGTGAGCGTTTTTGCAGAGCAAGAGTGTTGCTGCCTGCGTCTGTTTCCAAACGTATACAACTCCGATCTCTTCAAAGTGAGAGTTAACAGGCTTCTTCTGGGTAAGCTCGCTCCATCGTCGACTTTGTCTCTGTCATCTCTGACCTAGACTAGAGTCAAGAGCAAACCTATCTCAAATAAAAAATAAAAAAGGGGAACGGAACTTCCCAAACAGCCGTACAGCAATTTGGGACATAATTTAGAAAAGACAGAAATTATGACATTTTTAGGGTTTAAACGATGGACGATGAACCACTGTAGGTAGTAAATAAACTGTGATTCCACCAAGAACACTTACATGCCGTCGAACACATTGACCAATGATTGTTCGTACCTAATGGAATTGATTGCGCCGTGTTCGGAGGTAGCATTAGCGCAATATTGCAATAAAATAAATGATACAATTAAGAGTAAGTAGTTTATAGGTATTAAGCTAACGAAATCTTAGAAACCGTATAGATTTCATTACATATTAAACTGTGGTTTTATTCTCAATGTTTAACACTCTCACCGCCATGTGGTACGCCGGCCGCCCACGTAAATTCTAGTGCAGCAAGCAACTGTATATATGCGTGGCGGTGAGAGTGTTAAATTGAGCCTATAATGCAAATGATTGTTACTTATGGTTACATTATATTGATGGCTTTAAGGTTTACAGTACTACAGTAGAATTATACCAGATATTTCTGTTGCTAATTTAGAAAGGGAAAGCTATTCATTTTGATCAAACGGTATCTAATCTACATGTATTATGTTGAATGCAATGATATATAAAACTAACGTCATTGGTTGAATGTGTGAGATACCTATGCAAACAGGAGCAAACAGATAACTCGTGTCAAATATTATATTTATAGGATTTTGAATTAGAAGTTTAGCTAATAGAATAATTCTGAAAATTTAATAAATATTCAGATCGAATTTATATTCACCTTGATTTTAAAAGGTCACATTATAACTGAATTAAGAATACACCAGTCACCGCGTTTGTAAATGAGCTTCCATTGTAATGTTTGATTTCTGTATCTAATGAGTAATGACACTATGATTTCTGTAAAAGGCTCTAGACATTAACCAATATTTGTGCAGTGTTCCAAGTTCCAAGCGAACTGTCAAAAAAAGGAAGTGACAAACAACGAGCCGAGCATTGTTTAGGCGCCGCGCGCCGGAATGCGCGCGTAGGACGCCTGTCGCCATAGCTTGCACAACCAGTGGCTAAAGCGCGCGCTTGCGCAAACTCTATCAACAAGTAACAGTAGGTCCTATCTCATATTCGCTGAAAAATACTAGACTAAAAGCTACAAATCTGCATTGGAAATAAAATAATGTTTCGGCTATACATTGTTCCAAAGGTTTTGTTTATTACCTGTAGTGCCTGTAGGTTTATAACGCCATCTACCGTGATCTACAAGAACTAGAATCACCATCGGTAGCGCGTAGTTCGCTTGTGTAATAACAGATGGCGCTGTTAACAATGCTTGAAAACTCGGTATTCATTCATTTTAAGTTTGAATTTTGCAATGCGGTTTTGCATTCTAACGTCTGGGGAAAATTATTTGTAATTAAAGTAGAATATTAAGTCAACTAACCTTTATCATTGCTGTTCGGTTTCGGTGACTTCTGCCACTGATGTCGAACTTTCTGCGACCAGCTGATCGGACTCTTCCTGCCGCGACTTCTCTCGCGAACACTGTAATTCACAATATCCATTCTTGAACTAAAACCAAATTTTTGTAACCATCTAAACGTGTTCCCCTTTTCATTGGGTTTTTCTGACTGAGCTACCGCCAAACACAATTTCATATCAAGTGCCGATAACAATGTTTGTACTACTCTTTAGAAACTTGTATAGCTTTTTTATTGGGTCAAGTGAATGATAATTTGATGTTTGGTTTTCAAGGAAAAAGTTGTAACATGCTTTATCGCACGATTTATCAGGCATCTGGTTTATTGTCAATATTTTGATTTCTAATTCGACATCTATTTGCATTTGATTGTCGCCGTAAGAGCAAAGTAAACAATTTGTGAAATCCATGGCTGTTTCCATTATTTGCGAAAATGATTCTCACAAAACACCTACGTAAGATTCAACAGATTTCTGGATTACCTCAAATCTTACTAATGCTTAGATTAAATATGATTATGATAAGACAAAAAACTAATCATTTAAACTTACATGATAATTTTCTGCTCATTTTTTTCTTCATCAGATACATCAACCCAGTCGTCGCTGCGATCGCTCCTGTCACTGACACTGGTCTCACTGCTCGGCACTTGGAACGCGATCTCCTGCCCGTTGTAGCTGATCACCGACCTCTGTCCGTACAGGCTGTTCGTCTTCTGCTCACTGGACATCGTGGACTGACTGATATTCGACACCGTGTCGAACGAGAGACGCTTCTGTACATTCGACGCCACCTGCTTCCTCATATCGTTCCGCAGCTTCACCATACTTGGGCTGTTAGGTATGCTCTCGTAGCAGTGCGACAGAGACGTCGCGTCGCCATGTTTTATAGTGTCATATATATTTTCGTTCTCGTTGTACACCGTGTAGTCGGATATAAAGGAATGTCTACTACTGTAGGTGGGACTGCTGTTCTTGGGCTTTGGCGGCCGAGCCGGGATTTTCTCATAAATCCTGTCTGATGCTGGTCCTATCTTTTCGTAGCTAACGGTAGACGCACCACTTACTGACTTTGATATTGCGTAGTTCTTGTTGTTATTTTCAGCAAAGGGTTGGTAATCTTCAGCTATTTGTATACCAGAGCTGGAAGTTAAACAGTACGGTTTAATAGGAGGTGACTTGCAGTATTCATAGCCGTCATCGCTATCGCCATCGCCTCGCGTTCTCTCCTCAAGATCGTTGTCACAAAGTTCATAATTGTGAAGACTACTCTCATCACCTTCGGGATGTGATCTCATTTCTAGTAGACATTGGTAAATATTGTCTTTGTCTATACACTCATTTTCGTTCTTAACATTTTCAACCTTAGGAATTTCCGGCAAAGGACAATTTATTTTTGAAGATCTGTCCACACTTTTTATAGGAATTATAACAATGTTTTCATCGTCTCTAGGTTCTAAAGGTTCATAATAGTCTTCAACTTCTTCTTGTTTTGGTTTTGATGTGAAACCAACTATAATTTCTTTGTTGCAGGCTTCAACAAGATCACTTTCAAAATCCAAATTGGGATCAGATTGCTGTTTACATGTTGAAATATTTACTTGAGATTCGTTTGTTTCTACTTGAGATTCCTCTTGAGCAGTTTCTCGTGGCGCGTCGGAACAACTAATGGTGGTGCCATTCGTTGTTACACTAACAAAACTGTATGAATTATCAGATTTCTCAGAGTCCGAATATATTTGAGTACTACTTTTTCGGCGCCATAAAAAGGATTCATTAGGTGTTATCGGTGAATTAATCGCTTGATATACTTTTTCACCCTCATTAGGTGTAACAATGCTTACAATTGGAACTTCTTCTTTTTGTTCATTGTTGACTGTAACTGTTACTGTATTGCTTTGGTGTATATCTTCTGGAATTATTTCGACGACCTTAAGAGGTAACTTTTCCGAGTGTATATAATTGGTTTTATATTTTTTCCGGTCGTATAGAGGCTCTTTCCTTTTCACGATCTCCGGGCTTTGGTTAGTTGTTTTACCTAGCTTTTCTAATTCGCTTGGTACAGGTTTGATCGTTTTAATTTTTGGAATGCCATCTTTTACAACAAGATTTTTGGTTAATACTAGTGATGATTTCTTTTCAGGTACTTTTGGTTTTTCCTTTATAGGTGTTGTACTCTTAGTTTTATCAGGTTGTCTTTTTAATGTATTGCTCGAATTCGTTTGTGCCGTTATTTCACATTCAAACTTTTTAATAACATTTTTAACTACAGTACTTTCTATCGATTTTGTATTTTTCTTTGATTCCACTTCTTTTACTTTAACTGGACTACCATCAACAGAATCTGATCCACTCGGTTGTTCACTTGAATCCTGATATTTTAAGCGTTTCTTTGAAGTTTTTGGCATTTTAGTACCGTCTGATTTTGAGCGGATTACGCGACTTTTATTTGAACTATCAGAAATAAGTAAATCATCCATTGAATCCATACTTGAACACCTTTTTCTGTTGTTGCGCTTTTTTGAACCCCGTCTTTGCCGAAAAACTATTTTTATGTTTGGACTCGAACTAAGAGTGGAAGAGGGCGTGGAGCTGTTACTGGCTGAACATCGTGATGCAGATTGTAATTCTTCTAAAGTCTTTGCAAGTTTGGATTGTTTAGGTGATCCAATATGTGTCTCGGTTTGTAAGTTGTTGAATTTCTTGGTCAGTTCTGCAACATTACTGCTCGTTATAGTCTTCGTTTTGGCTAGAGGTGGTCGTTTGTGGGATGTCGCGGCATTTTTTATTTTAAAGCTAACTTTTCTCTGATGCTGTTCCATTGTTTTTTTTACACTCGGAGATACATTAACTGGAATGCTGTATTCTTTGTTATTTAAAGCAAACAAATGTTTTCCACCCCTACCTCCGCCTGTACTCCTAGTGTCTTCACTTTCTGTTGTTATTGCTATCTGTGCATAGTGGACTGTGTGTTTTTCCTTTTTTGTTTCATAAGTTGAAGGTGCAACAGTGGAACTGACCGTTGAGTTCAAGAACGCCTGTTTCGCGTCATTTATGGACTTCATTCTTTCTGTCAAAGTTGGTAAAGGTGGTTTGACAGGTACTGTGTAAATATATTTGTTGCTGTTATTTTGGTTTTCTTTTATAGCCATCTCTGTTTCTGGTAAAATGAAGTTTTTCAGTAGAGCCTTTATAGTGCCGTGTTGTTTGCCGTCGCTGTTGAATTTCTTTATCGACGATATGAGAGTGTTCGTGGTTATCGTGTCGCCTTCCATCAGGTTTATTAACATCTGTGAGGGATCTGTCGCTGCTTTACTACGCCATCTGTAACCAAAAAGAAACACATTAATTAATTATAGCAAATTAAAGTGTAGGAAGTATTTACAAATGGGCGTGATGGAGGTTGGTTTACTCGAAAGCTATAACTGTCAGAAAATTCACACAGATTATGTCACGAGTTTTGTAGTGTTAAAATTAATTACTGGATTACAAACCTGGTTTAGTTTAACGATGTAGATCACAATGGTCGGTTGCAACTGTTGCAAGGCGACTGTTCGAGTTTCTATTGTCATTACGCGTTGTTTGTACAGTTTTCCGCGTGTGTAAGTTGAATAGCTTATTACTGCCATAAGTGTCCCACGAGATTGTGTTACTGATATAGAATGATATATGTATTTATAACTCAAACCAATTGGTTGCGGACATAGAAAAACTCATACCGTGAGATATGCTGCATGTAGAAATACAAAAAAAAAAACAAAGCCTATTCACCAATCAAAAAATACTTCTGTAAACAAAAATTTACTTTGAAATATATTCAAATCTTTTTAGCACAGCTTCTAAGCAATCTATTCGATACTGGCGGAGGTTCTTGGCATCTTACAAAGTACGAGTTCTCCTTACGCATGCAACACGCTAATATTATTACTGGCAGTAATTTCACGGCTGTTTGAATGACAATGGCGAGCCGTGCTGGACAATAAAGGACAGCATAAGTATGTATTTAGGCGACAAAGACATTCTATGCTAAACATGTAAGTGGGTATAGTTCGGGTCATGTACGCAATTAACGAATCAGTTGGAATAGTTTTTTGAGTGAAAGAACATTTTTAATTGTCTCTGTTTCAAGACGCAGACAAGCGCGATGTGACGGTACTACGCGATTCTGGTAGAATAATTTCCATGAAGTTTTCATAGAAATTGATCTAATAGAGTCGCGTAGCTGTCTGCGCTGCCTGTCTCTTCAAGGAGAAATGAAATGAAAAGAAGTTTAAAGGAGAAATTATTTTGATGTCATGCGTCAAGGATCAGGAGCCTTAGTATGTTTTTGAAGAGTTATGAGTTGCAGTTGGCTTAACATACACAATAACAGAGGTCCTCAATTCCTCATACCTTCCAAAGTTCCCGACATTATCAGTACTTTCGCTTTGTGTACGGAACAGTCATACACTCTAGCCTCAGTTTGGGCCTATTCTAGGAGCATAAAACAAGGCATGGGGTCATGGCGTGCGGGACAGTGCTTTCACCGCGTGGGAACCGCGCACGCGTCGCAGATCACACCCAGATTTACCAATTCCTTTGTTGACTTGCTTGTATAATCTTGGCTAGCTTTATAGAAATGGAACTTGCGACGGGATCACTTAGGTTGGATTATGTATGTCGCGCGCTCACTTCAATTTGTTCTTAATTTTGAATGAAGCCAAAACGTCGATTAGGCGATTTGGACAATATACCGAGGTATTTTAGTGGGAGGTTAGGCGAGGTTTTTTTCGGTGTGATGCAGTAAGTATACAGGGTTACAGGGAAAGTCGTACTGAATATTAAAGGAGGTTATTATTCAGGTCATTTCTGATGATTTTGATTCTGAAATAAAATGTCCGAAACTTAACCGTTATGGAGATATTAAATTTTAAAGATTATTTTTAAAAATCCTTTATTTTTTGGCTTTTAGTCGTTTTCTTTGGGATTAGAGCTCCTAGAGTCGGTTTTTTTGATGTATCTAGTTAGAAGACATGTCCATTAATAAAAATGATCAATAGAAACTGAACCTACTACTAACAGCTTAAAAAACTGCTCGACAACGGTTAGCATTATGAATTTTCTAATAGTGTTCTTAACTTTGATGGGCTTTAAAAAAAAAATGTATGGAACTTATTCTGCGAATAACTTTACAAAGTTCTACGTCTCTTTAGCTATTCAAAAAGGTATATCATCTACTAGGTTTGTTCATAAAATCTTAAAATAATGTCATTAGAATAGGCCCATCTGGTAGTACAACATAACAGAATTTCGATACAAAAGAATCCGGCTTACTACCTGGCACTTTTAAACAATGAAAAAACGTTTGGGTAGACATTGTTTGTGCCCGGGAGACGTGCGGTGACAGGTATTTATGTCATTTTAAATGTCTGAATTGTCAAATCGTGGATCGTGGTGTTTGTTTAGTCTGCTCATGCGATTCTTCCATGGTAGATGTGTTATCCGTGCCCTCCGATTTTTTTTTGTAAAAACGCGACTTGGCTTGGATTTTTGGACTGTTTCATCTTCTAACTGTGTGACGTGGCTTGTAACTGGACTTTGATTTGTGTTGTGAACATGGCAACATTTACCAACGAGGAATATGCTGACATCCTAATGTGTTATGGATTTTGCGAAGGAGTGTCGTTGCGTGCACGCAATGAATACATGCTAAGGTATCCTACTCGCCGAGTACCTGATATTGGCGTATTTGACAGAGTTTATCGAAGACTACGAGAAACTGGTTCTGTGCTAGTACGTCGGACTGACATGGGACGACCTCGTGTTCTTGATGACGACGACGAAGATAATGAAATACGACGTCTCTTTGAAGCCGACCCAACCACGTCAACAAACGTTGTCGCTCGACGGCTTGGTATTTCCCAGTGGAAAGTCTGGTTCGTAATGCACAGTTCTGGGCAATACCCTTACCATTACACGCCAGTGCAAGTAATTGAAGAAGGGGATCCATTGAGACGACTAGACTTGTGCAGATTTATGCTCAATGCCGATAATGAAGATCCGGATTTTTTAAAGAAAATCATGTGGACAGATGAGTCGAAATTTGACAAAGACGGCATCACAAACTATCATAACACCCATTATTGGGCTCCCAAAGCGCAAGGTAACCCCAAGAAAAAAAGACCAAAAGGGTCACAAAGAAGATTCAGTCTTAATGTGTGGATGGGTATAATATCAAATAACTTGATAGGGCCATACTTCCTGCCCGATAACTTGAATGGCGAGACATATGAAAACTTTTTGAGGGAGGAGTTACCCTCTTTAATGCAAGACTTGCCTATTGCATTGAGACGAGACATGTTCTTTCAACATGATGGCTGCCCAGCGCACTACAGAAGAAGTGTTCGAGCATGGTTGGACGAGAATTACCCAAACCAATGGATTGGAAGAGGCGGACCCATAGCATGGCCGGCGAGGAGCCCCGATTTAACGCCGATGGATTTTTATGTGTGGGGTCATATGAAAAGCCTAGTATACGACCAAATGACACCGATCGCAAATGTCGATATTCTAAGACAAAAAAATATTGATGCGGCTGAGGAAATGAGGCGGAACCTACGAACTTCTGTCGTGAAAAGTAATTTAAGAAAAAGAATGAGACTTTGTGTAAGAAATAGCGGCGGCCATGTAGAACATGAATTATAAAAATATTGCTAAAATTTCTGTCTTTTTTTTACGTATTTTAGCTACTTTTACCTCAAACTAAAAATGTACCCTCTCCTAACTTAACTGTTATTTGGGCAATGTTTTGCCTATTTAATAGCAAGTGTTATACCTTTTTGAATAGCTAAAGAGACGTAGAACTTTATAAAATTATTTGCAGAATAAGTTCCATACAATATTTTTTATTAAAAGCCTGTTAAAGTTAAGAACACTCTATTAGAAAATTCATAATGCTAACCGTTGTCGAGCAGTTTTTTAAGCTGTTAGTAGTAGGTTCAGTTTCTGTTGATCATTTTTATTAATGGACATGTCCTCTAACTAGATACATCAAAAAAACCGACTCTAGGAGCTCTAATCCCAAAGAAAACGACTAAAAGCCAAAAAATAAAGGATTTTTAAAAATAATCTTTAAAATTTAATATTTCCATAACGGTTAAGTTTCGGACATTTTATTTCAGAATGAAATTCATCGGAAATGACCTGAATAATAACATCCTTTAATATTCAGTACGACTTTCCCTGTAACCCTGTATAATTTTTGCATCGATGATGCTGTCATTACAAAGAAAGCAAATGTTGATACAATAATAGCAGGTAGGTACATAATTAAACTGAAATGAATAGAACGTCGATTTTGAGAGGCTGTTGTTCCAAATTCAAGCGAGAATTTGGAATGATTTAATTTTCAAGCAAAAACGTGCATGCAGAATCACAAAATACTGGTGAGATGAACGTGATTGCGTAACTTAGGCTTTAGTGGAGCGGTATTGCAGGCAAATTGGTAATAATTGTAAGAGCGGTAATTGTGGGTCGTAAAACTCGTAGAAATTAAGTGGTATTAGAAAGGACTTTAGATTGCTACAGAAACTAATCTTGCAATATACCTAATACTAGCTTTTGCCCGTGGCTTCTCCCACGTGGTGTTCGGAATCGACACCTAAACTTTCCTCATGAATCACTCCGTCCATTGGTGAAAACCGTATAAAAATCCGTTCGGTAGTTTTCGAGTTTATCGCGTTCAGACAGACAGACGCGGCGGGGGGGTCTTTGTTTTATAATATATGTAGTGATCTGAGGAACCGTCAAGCCATTATGATCACAAGCAAATCTCACTTGCCCAAAACAACTACATATCTACAGACAGACAATGCAAATATTTGAACAGTGCGGATCTAGAACCTGATGCGCGGAAACTGCTGGGGATAGTGTCTTCATTACTGTAGCAGAAATAACCGCTTGAGAACCTGCACACCAATACTTTTATGATCATGACTAATCTTACTTAGCTTGGTGACATTAATCAAGTGTAACCAAGTACTAAGAGCCAACATGACCTCATTTCCACAATTTTTTTGGAACATTCCCATAACATAACATAGCCTTGTTTCCCCGAAGGATTGGGCAGAGGTGTACGTGTAGTACACCCACATTTCGCCAGTTATGTTTAACTCCCATGTAATAGAGGACAGTCTATAGCCATCAACCGGGCACAAATCCAGACTCTGGACTGCTATTAAGAAATTCCAGATAGAAAAACCCAATAACACTTTGCCGACCGGGGAATCGAACCCAGGACCTCATGCTCAGCAATAGCGCTTGCGACCACTAGACCAACGAGGCAGTCAATCCCCTTTATTCCAATAACCAGATATTCCGACGATTTGCTAAAACGCTCAACTAGTTCCATTTACAGCGAAATCGATTAGCCTGGAAAATACGTCGCCTGTCTAAGTAGCGATTACCTGACAGTTAATGATGTTCCATTCAATCTGCTTAGGTTATAAATGAGATATACATAACATACACACGACACATATACAAGAGATATACATAACGATCGGGAAGTGTTTAACAAATCCATAGTGATCAATCTTCTGTAACAGTTACACAATGGCGCGTGCGACGCGTTCAGATACTCCATTTAAAATTTACCTGCGCCCGCGCCCGTGCAAACCTCTTAGAAAGTCCGACAATACGTGATGGAAATCATAGCAAACATAGAACACGTCTGACACCATAGTGCAACACTATGGTTATCTAATGGCTATGTTTATTTAGAAAACAGTTTTCGAATCAAGGCTAATTGTCTGCATCGCGTGTTTGAGTAGGAGCCGATGGCTATGTTAACCCTTAAAGTCGCATGATGATTTGTGTTAATGAAAACAAGTAAAATTAATTTTAATGGTTTATTAGGCATATAAAAAGTTACAAAAAATACAAAAAAAAAATCTAGAGCTGATATTTTTTGGAAAAACCTATGTATAGTATACTATACGGTGCCACTTTTGCTCGAAACAATAAGAAATCAGCAATGTATAGCATACTATACGTTGCGCTATTTTAGTGCTTCGTGTGGTAAGCCAAAAAACAGTTTCTGCCTTTGACATAACATAAATGTATTTTGCATTTAGTGCATATTGTACTTGCTTGACCTCCTTTACAATATTTACATCTCTGATACCCGGTTAACTGAGGCCAATGATCGTATTTATCATACCTCACATCATCAAAAGGCCTCTCGGCCAATGGTTTCTTTATCTTTTGCCTCTCAGGTACAGATTCAACGTCCTTTACTGGCACGGTTCTATCACGCTTCAGAAGTCCAGCGTAGATTTCGTATCGAAAGTCTTTCAAACGATCTTGCTTCCTCTTCTTATTTATTTGTCTGTCATGTCTACGACGTAACAGCCAAGCATTATTTACACATATGTCCAAAAGCTGGGAAAAATATTCATGTACCATCTGTGAGATTTTATACCTGTGCGGTATAATGCTATTAGCATATCCGCCAAATCCACACCTCCCATGTGGCGATTATAATGCTTCACAATTTGTGGACATTGTATATCGACGCGACTTTTTGACTCTTTGCTGTAACGTTTGATATTCTCAAGGGGAAAAGCGTCAACATAAGAGCTTACTAACCTCACATGCTTATTGTCAAACCACTTGACCACACTCAGTTTGTTTTCATTGCAAACCACCTGAGTAAAAGCTCTCTCTAAAAGTCCTCTTCCTTTCTTCTGTAGCGATTTATCGTCAATCATTTTGCTCTCTGCATCCTTCAATCTATTTTTCCTAACAGTCCCTAAACTAAATATACCATAGTTTTCTCGTAATATATATATTAGCTCTAAAGACGTAAAATAGTTGTCAAAGTAAACGACACTACATGCTTGATTTCTTATAGTTTTGCATAACGCTAAAACTATTTTTCCTCCAACACCCAAGGATTCTTCTTCATCGGTAAATTCCACACCTCTAAACGTATCATCGCCAGCGTAGAGTATAAAATCGTAGATGATTCCAGAAACACCAGCTCGAACCAAATTTTTAAAGCCCCACTTACTTGGCTTGTTTGGGTTATATTGACGACGACTGCCTGCTTTTTTGCCCTTATATGGTATAACCATCTCATCTATACTGAAAGTAGTTTCTTCTTCGAGGGATAAACATTGAAACCGAATACATTCTGTTAGGGGTCGCAGCTTATAATACCTGTCAGAAACATCAGCTTGGGTGTTGTCAGTGAAATGTAAATATCTTCTTAGTTGCTGAAAACGCTTCAAAGACATGACATCTGCAATTTTTGGATATCTAAACGACGATTTCCAATAGTCTTTGTAAGAAGGTAAAACTACTATACCCATAAGAATGTTGATGGCCAAAAAATCTAATATTTCCTCTTCTGTAACTTTGATTGATTTGCCAGTTTCTTGAACGCTGTACAAATTGGTATTCGTCATTATATCACTCACCATTACTCTGGGAAAAAATCGATAAAAATAGTCTAAGGGTGACCAATCAGTAGGTACTGCATCTTCAAAAGTAGGATTAGATATGTCAGCCCTGTGTTGTAATGACACTTTCTTCCAACGAAAACGTAAGTTTAGTTTTTTTATACAGCGTCTTTTGACTTTATTAATGGCAATAGAAGGCCCAGTACGTTTTCTTTGTCCACGTGTCCTCAAAGGTGTGTTAGTTGCCATGGCAGTAGAAGGTTGAACAGACGCCACGGAACCAATAGAAGAAATTGAAGGGATTGCATCATAGTTGCATTGCGTAGGGCTCGGAAATACAGCGTTCAGAATTGGTGTGAGGGGAACTTGAGCATTTTCTTGTTCAACATCAGAAATGGCTTCTGCGTTTGATTCTACCTCGCCCTCTGAAGGGTTGGCTGGCGAAACTGGGCTGCCTAGAGAATGTCGAGCCTTTCAAATGACGATTCTAGTGACGGTGCTGGTGAACTCTCAGCTGTTATCGCTTCATCACGACTGCTCGATTCATCACTAGCATCAGAATTAGCATTTAGTGTAGGAACCAAAGCCAATATTCGTCTAGCTCTTCCGTTCATTGTGGTCTAAAACAACATAAAGCAAACATGCAAGTCAACCACCCAAATAAAAGCCAAGACGTTATTTATGCACTCTATAGAACTCGTATCATATCAAAATATCAAAAAATTGTTAGTTTCATCACATAGTAGCAATTGTGACATTGTATAGTATACTATACAAATAAAAATAGTGGTAAATGTAAGCAACTGTAGCATTGTACAGTATACTATACATGTATATAAACTAGTCAAAATAATACAAACACCACATTTTCCAAGTTATTCATCTAGCAAAATTATTAGAATAACTGTTCACCTTTACATTTTATGCATTGGAAATTTATAATTAGTAATAAAAACACTAAAATAACCAAAACTCACCTTGATAATAATTTCTGGCTGCGACTCGTTCGTTATTTTTCACAACTGATTTGAATTTACCATAGTTTAAAAAAGTTTTGTCATATTGACTTAGAAAAAAACATTCAGAAATGTGATTTATGATGAAATATTACAGATAAAATGAAATGAAATTGAACAATATTTTTTTAAAGTTAGACGTATACTATTCTATACAAAGTCACTTTAAGGGTTAAGAGAACATTGTTTTTGCGAAACAAGTTGTGGAAAAAGGTGGACACTTTTCTCGTGAAGCATTATATTATTATAAGGAATAAGGTCAAACGTGCATACTTCTACAACTATTTTTTGCGAATGAGGTCTCTGTTCTCAGCTGTCTATTAGCACTAGCAGGTCCCATAATATCCTACATCACATAAAATACAAACAAAATACTGTCTAGATGAGAAATAGGAATGATAAATTGATGACAATTGTTTTTTGTCCATCAGGTAGATTATTGAAAAATATTGGACACGTCTTTTTTCTTTTTTTACGTAATCAAAAGATTACGGCGATACATTGAGTTAAAATGTGGCACGACGTCATGCCTTGCTAGATTTTATACTGAGTTGTGACGTAGCGAGCCCCCACTCATTTATTGATATGATAAAGCAAAAAATACGCGTGTAATATTTTTTTATTATCTGACTGACGGAATAAATACTTTTTTTTTTGCCCAGGCATCATCCCTATTGCCAAGTTTATTACAAGATTAAAATTATTTTAAACCTCATTGTTTCAGTTACTGAGTTCTGACGTAGCGAGCCACCACTCCCCAACTTTAATGCGTTTTATCTCAGTAGTTTTTTATTAATATGATTATAAGTACAGTATATACTTTCATATGCATTTAGTAAAAAGCTGTTATTTTGACACCACAAACAAACACTTCAATTTTATTTGTATAGATAGGTAAAGCAAAAATACGTGTCTAACTAATATTCTTTTATTATCTGACTGACGGATTATATAGGATGAAATTGAATTCATGGGCATCCTCTAGGGGGTCATTGTACTCATCATTATGAACACCTTTTACTATGGGACCAAAACTGAAATCGCGACAAAAGAAATCAGCTGATCCCTATATTTCGACGAGTTGTGCGAACATAAATGTACGAAACAGCAATTTTTTTGTCGCGATTTCAGGTTTGGTCCCATAGTAAAAGTTGTTCATAATGATGAGTAAAATGACCTCCTAAGAGCATGCCCATCAGTTCAATTTCATCATGTATACAATTTCTATTTACCCAGGCATCATTCCTATTTCTCATCTAGACAGTATTTTGTTTTCAGCACCATGGGTGAAGGAATTAGAACACCCTACTAACTTCCTTAGCTTGCGTCACATATGTATAAACTATGAGAACTATGGCCTTCTAGCCGGCTTGCAGCTTATGGATGCGCTGACCTCCTTACCAAGCTATTAGTTAGCTATGCGAAAAACTCGCAACTGTCATGTGTTTTATTTCTCGTTATCTTTCAGCAAAATACCATAAACGATGAGAAAGTACTAAGCTCCGTCAAAATTATTCACAACAAGTAACATTGAATTCTTTGACAGCTATTCAGCGCAAACTAGCTAATTTGGTATTTGCGCCATTCATGTGCCATTAGACCATTACCCACCCAGTAAGTGGACCAATTTGAAAAGAAAAGAAAGTCTTTCAAACAGCTTTGTTTAAATATGAATAACACAGAAACCTATTTATCTATTTAATAAGAGATATACATAAAAGACGGAGTTTTTAGCAATTTGTATTCGAAACGATTCCAGAAGTAGGTCCTTATAGATTTGGCAAAAAATACAGTTCATTGGTGGCAGGTGTCTTGGACTTGGGTTTACGGTATTTCCCTTAAGCTGATTAGCTAACTAGGGTAAAAGCAATTAGCTAATTCGCTTTAATGAGGTGGCCTAGCAACTAAGTTGTATTTTGTACAACTAAGGCTTCGGGAGAAATGTGTGTTTTTTTTTCAACTAGATGACGCCAACTGCGTCCTTGAAATGTTTAACGTCACCATCCAATACATGTTTTTTAAACTATCGTGACCACAAATTGTGTCATTTATATTTGAAACATGTAGATAACTTGACATCATCACCTAATGGGAAAAGGAAGACTCTTGACTTTAATATGGGAATCCCTAAGTGACCATTGTACAACTATTGGCAATACACGGTGTCCGTCGAAGGTCGTATGTTGGCAACGAGGTGTGAGTGATGAGCCCATTGCCCAGTTTGAATAACTGTCAGTAACGGCATGCGCGCACGCTGCATCGCAAACACACGGTACTATCGATGAGAGAATGCTGAGAGCGGTAGAGGTAGAACGAAATGTGTTGCATAAATATCTAAAATATGATGTATGAGACATAAAGTCGTTGTTTCTGTATTCGCTTATATACAGGGTGAAATTGAATTCATGGGCATCCTCTCAAGGGGTCATTGTACTCAACATTATGAACAACTTTTACTACGGGACCAAACCTGAAATCGCGAAAAAAAATATTAGCTGTTCCCTACATTTTGACGAGTTATGCGAACATAAATGTAGGACACAGCTGATTTTTTTGCCCATGCCCATGAATTCAATTTCACCCTGTATATGTAGGGTTCCTAAACTTTGATTGATGCGCTTTTCACAATCGTTGAGAAATTCTCGAGGGATGTTTTAGTGTTGAATTTAATGTAAGGATAAAAAACTGCAAATGATTGCATTGCACCCATACAAAGACTTGTCTTTGTCTGTTAAGCCTTGGCGTATTGAATATAGTGTAATGTTTTCTCTAAATATTACTTTCCGCATAGTGTTTTCTCCCGTGTTAGTAGGTACGATGGTTATTTACTGCTCTGAAGGTGTTGCAAGCGCAAAACTGGTCACGTTGTAAACCTTAGATCAGGTATTGTGATATAAGACTTCTGACCAATGAACTCTAACCTGAAATGACGGGAAGTCATCAAGTAGCGGTAAATACGTCTTTAAATACAATGACACATAACAAAGCGTATAATTTTCGTCTTACAGTCTGAGTTATCCAATCTTTCGGAGTTTCCGAGTTTCTCGTAATGCCGAGTTTCCCATGATTCCGAGTTTCTATAGTATTGTATGAGACAAAGGGCTGTAAAACGATGGCGACTGACGAATACGTAAATAGTCAAGTCGAATAATATTTATGTATTTGACTTTCACTTTAGTGACATGACATTTGTTTGCGACATGGCTATAATATTCAAATACGGCTATTTGATTTCTCAATGCTTCATATATTATACGAAATAATTGGCTTAACAGTATTGTATTATGTAGAATCAGATTGTCCGTCTGTCTGTCTGTCAGTCTGTCAAGACCCTTATTCTCAGGAACGCGTGGAGGTATCAAGTACGTAGGTCTAAAAATCAAGCTTCTAAGTCAACGCAATAAAAAATACGGCTATTTATGCGACATATTTTGATACTCGCAAATAAATCAACACCTATAGGGTACTTCCCGTTGACCTGGAATCATGAAATTTGGCAAGAAGCAAGGTCTCACAGCATAAGTAAAAGAAAAGTTCGAAAATCAATAATTTGTAGTTTTATAATTAAAAAAAAAACATTTTTTTGTGATTACAAACTTACATTTGCAGTTGGAGAATTGACCGTGACGTATTGTATATCGGAGCTAGACGTCCTATATAGCTCCATCTCTTTCTCACACTGAAGTAAAATTAAAATAATACTGCTTTAACTTTAAGAGGTGGTGGTTGGCCCAAGGATATTATTTAACATCACGCTACGGCCCTTAGGAGCCGAGCAAAAAGAAAAAAGAAAGAACGCTAAGTGAACACGAAGAGACGGGCCCAGCTATAGGTTCCACTCGTATTACTATGTATTCTACGTTAAAATTAAGACAAGAAAGATTCTGTTATGCCAATTTATCTTGTATTTTGGAGACTAAACAGACGAAGCACTCATAAACTTGGAACCGTTACCTTTTATGACTGTGTTTGCGGATTTTTCTCAGATGATAAAACAGATAAAGTATATAATATATATAATAGTGCAGATAAAAGTAGAGATAGGTGTATATATACACATACAGTGGATTTCATTTATTACGACCTTGGTTGTAGCGACCATTTACCTATAGCGACGTTAAATCTAAGTCCCTTGAATTTAAAGCATACTTTAGTACAAAATTCATGTGGCTATAGCGACTTTGGATGTAACGCCGAGTTCGGGTGTAGCGACTGTTTTTAATGAATCATTTGTAACAAATTCCTAGAAATCCCATGCAGATATTGCGACCGGAGTCGGCCGCCAAAGACACAAAGATTTTTTTCTTTCACAAACATTTCTTATCTTTTGTTTACATCCATTGCACACAGATGGTCAGCAAGTGTGGAGACCTTTACCTTTTGTTTATAGATATCAACTAAGTAGGTAGGGGAAGCGTGTACGTTTCGGAGCTTTTATGGTTCAGTTACAAAGTGATATTCTGAGTAGCAACTGGGTTTAGTAAACTTTTGAATAAGTATGGCTGCTAGACGCACATTCACTGTTAAAGAAAAGGCGGAAATCATTTCAAAATTGAAAAACGGTGAAAACAATGCTGATTTGTGCAAAGAGTACAAAGTTTCCCATTCAACAGTATCTACGATGTGGAAAAACCGTGATAAAATATTAGAATGCTTTGAATCCAAATCCTTAAAAATTAAGAAAAACCGCAAACCGACGCATCAAGATATCGAAAATGCCCTTCTAATGTGGTTCAAAGCCCAAAGAAGCCAAAACGTACCTTTGAGCGGTCGTCTGCTGCAAGAAAAGGCTAATCAATTTGGCAGACTGTTTGGAAAAATGGATTTTGAGTGTTCGGAAAGCTGGATATACCGATTTCGTCAACGACACGATATTGTAGTAGGCAAAGTTTGTGGAGAAGCCGCTAGTGTATCGCAAAGTGACTGTGACAACTGGCTAAAAACAGTTTTCCCAAAATTGACTGAAGGTTATACTGATAGCCAAATATGGAACGCTGACGAGACAGGTTTGTTTTTTAAGTTAACTCCTGACAAAACCTTGAAATTTAAAGGGGAAAAGTGCGTTGGTGGAAAATTATCAAAAGATAGAATCACCGTGCTTGTTGCATCAAGTATGGCAGGGGAAAAAAGAAAATTATTGGTCATAGGCAAGGCAAAAAAACCCAGATGTTTCAAAAATGTTAAATCTTTGCCAGTTGATTACGAAGCAAACAAAAAGGCCTGGATGACTTCAGAGATTTTCGAAAAAGTTCTACGCAAATGGGACTCCCAGTTAAGAAATAACAAAAAGAAGATCATTTTATTTATTGACAATTGCCCAGCTCATCCTAAAATAGAGAATTTGACCAACATAAAACTGGCATTTTTACCACCAAACACTACATCAGTGATTCAACCGATTGATCAAGGGATAATTAAAACCCTCAAAAGTCATTATAGGAAGATTTTAGTACAGAAAATGATGAACGACATTGAAAACTCGGCAGGCCCGTTTTCCGTTAATATTTTAGATGCCATTGAAATGGTAACTACGGCATGGGCTCGGGTGACTCCAGATACGATCAAAAAGTGTTTTCTACACGCTGGGTTCCGTAAATCTTCGGCTATCACAACAATTGACGACGACTCCGATGATGAATTGGACATACCATTGGCACAACTGACTACAGTATCATCAAGCGGAACAAATGTTGCGGACTGGGCAACATATGTTGATATTGACAGTCAACTTATCACTACTAGCGATTTGTCCGATAGTGAAATTGTTGAAACTGTTGTTCCATCACATACGACGCAAGATGAGGAAAATGAGGAGGAAGAAGAAGATTGCAAGGAAGGTGAGATTCCTACAACTAAGGATGTGTTAGGTGTTGTAACAAAGCTTAAAAGATACTGTTTATTTGGTGATGGAAAGGATATTATAGATATTGAAGAAGTAATGAAAATAGAATACACCCTACAGCGTACAAAAAAATAAATTGAAGCAAACTAATATTACACATTTTTTTAAATGTACCGGTGAATAACTATGTGTGCAAATATTTTCAATAATAAATGAATATAAACTACACATGTGTACGTGTCTGTATCTCTTTACCTTTGCCTGTAACGACTTCCGGATATAACGACGAAAATAGAGTGGTCCCTTCATTGTCGTTATACCCGAAATCCACTGTATAAGAGAAATGGCTTTTTCTTATTATTTTTTAGCTTTCCAGGATTGTTTAGTCTCCCAAGTAATATTTAGACTTTCATTCAACAGACTGTATGCCCCATCTGCTAGTGTCCCGAACGTCCGTGACTGCATCCTTGACGATCTGAACAACGCCTCTGACGCTGCAATTAACGTACCTACCTATAATCTTTCTAATCATTTATTTTACTTTAGCGTTGCATGCATTTTTTCGTCTATGGTTGCCTGTCAATAAATAAGCAACTTCATATGCGTGCTTATGTCAAAAGTAAAATAAATGGTTGGAAAGAGTATATTGGGCCCAAACAGTATTAGAAACATAGATGTACAATTGTGAGATGGTCAATTCAGTTTTAGCCAGTTTCTGTACCAATTCTTGGTTGAAATAAGGAGGCACGTGGAATGCGTTCATGAGAGACGGGTAGTTAGCACACAACACTGTAATAACATGTTTCCTTTGAACTTTAGAATGTACTGTAATTTACCACTTTAGCAGACCTAAAATACGTAGACTCTCGTATCATAGTTATGGCAGCAGTCTAGAGGTAATGAGTTTAAAAAAAAATAAGGAGTAGTTTCTTGAATTAAAATCCAATTGAAATGATTTGGCTTTCCAAATAAGTAGTAAGCTTTGTTAATTCATTCAATCTCTACTTTTATAGAGAGAGCGGTGGTAAAACCGTACCGGTCTTCTAAGTTTTCAAACCAGTTATAATGTTTATGGAATCTCCCTAAATGTTGTTCCCTAAGTGGTGGCCCAGTGGTAACGGCCGCGACTCACGAATTGTAGGTCTTAGATTCGAACCCAAACAGGCGCTTTGCTTTGTGTGATTTCATCACCACTGTTCTCACAACGGTGAACGAAAACATCGTGAGGAAACCGGCATGTCTTAGAACTAAAAATTCGAAGACATGTGACATTTACCAACCTGCACTGGGCCCGCGTAGTGGATTATGGGCCACTCCCTCTCGAAGAGAGGAGGCCTGTGTCCCAGCATGGCAGTGGGAATATTATAGGCTGATTATGCTTATGCAACTTTTATATGAGTGCTAATGTTAGCAATGGTGGTCCGATGTTAGTTATAATAAACAATCCAGTTTGTAATAATAAAACTCGTTAATACTCAATACTTTATTGCATTCCATAATGTGTACATATAATAATAGTTCGTATGTTAAACATCGAATCAATTATGGACCCTGTCGGGCACAGCAAAGTTAATTTTTTATAGGAGAGAGGATAAAGGCGCTTTTTGTTAACAAAAAATTAAACTAAAATAGTATCATTTGCTTTTATGGTATTTATATTTTATATAAGTATATAAATATTTGGTTTTAAGTTATTTTTATACATATTTTTGTATAATATTATATATTGCACGATTTACATTATTAGCACTATAAATTATAATAAACTAAATATTTACAATTTTATTGAGTCTTGTAGAATTTTATTAGTATTAATTGTACCTACACTGTTCAGCATATTAATTTTAAATTAACAGTATTTTAGTGTTTTAAAATAAATTTATATTCAAAGTGAAGTTTAAAATTAAATGTAGGTAGTATTATGTAAAAATAGTTTTTATTATTGTTGAAATTTATCGCTAAAATATTCGTCAATAGTGTAGTAGCTTTTGATTATTAAAAATTGTTTAATTGATTGATAAACATATTTTTTTTATTTATATTTCTGATGTATTCCGGTAACTTATTGTATATTTAATGGACATAACAAATGAAGAAGAGTGCATTTTTAATCGTGAAATAGGTATGTTTAATCTGCTTTCATGTCGTACAATTTTAATTTGAATATCTCCTCTTTTGGTATAGAATTGCGTATATTTTAGTACAAATTTCAATTATGTAGAGGCAGGGCAGGGTTAATATTTTTAGGTCTTTAAAGTGGGGTTTACAGGAGTATCTTTGATATTTATTAAAATTCTAATCATTTTTGTGTAATAATGTAGGTCAGTTATTGTTAATATGTACAAATAGGTAGGGACATAAAATTGAAGTTTCTGTTTGCAATGTGAAAATAACAGCTATTTACTGAATGCATACGAAAGTGTATACGGTACTTATAACAAAAAAACAATTTTTAAAAATTTTATCTACCTGTCTGTTCCAGCTAATCTCCAAAACGGCTGGACCGATTTTGACGGGACTTTCACTGGCAGATAGCTGATGTTATAAGGAGTAACTCAGGCTACTTTTATGTTATAAAAATAAGGGTTCCGCGCAAAAAAAAAGAACACCCATGAAGTTGTGAACGAAAAGTCGGATTTGAATAATTCTTTTTGCATTTGGTAGCCAAATTCTCGAGGATGGCTATAATAATAATAAACGTTTAATTCAGAATATTACTTCCACATTTGTTAGTAACAATGTAAACTTATAAACTAGTGTTAGTACCATTTAATCTAATCTGCGTGAGGCACACGATCCTGGGGAATGCCTACTTGACTGCGTGCAGTCGTACTGAATCGGGCTGCATCGGGGCTGACTGTCCAACTGGCCAGGGTGCACCTAGCGTTAAAGTGTCACATAAAGGAGAATATTTTAGGCATAGTCAGTGATCTGCCCAGTCTCTTATATCGTAATAAATACCCTGCCTCTTTGGTCTAGTGGTCGCAAGCGCTACTGCTGAGCACGTCCTGGGTTCGGTACCCAACCCCCCAATTGCGTAACACACTTACAGTAGGAATCGGTTTCATTTTGACAGTTCAACAACATTCATTGCGCCATTTAAGTTGTTGAGCAGACAAATTTTTCGAACAAATGAAGCAATGGATTAGCAATATGCTTCAAAATCATCCAGATTTTGATTGACAGTGTGTTACGCAATTAGGGTGCTGATCAGGCAGTGTTGTTGGGCACTTTAATCGCGAATTTCTCAGTAGCAGCCCGAAGTCAGGATTTGCGCCCGATTGAAGACAATAAGCTCGCCCCTATTACGTAAGAGTTAAACATAACTGGTGAAATGTGGGTGTACTATAAGCTGTGACTATAGCTCACCTCTGCCTAGCACTTCAGGGAAAACAAGCGTGATGTTATGTGTGTAATAAGTACATATAGTTTTCTTTCTAAATAAAGATAGCCGCGTATGTTTTAATTTAATAACACCTATTGTTCCGTCTATGGTCCCTACAGAGTCGGACACGGCAGTTACAACAACTTGTGCGTCCATCTAACACAATGACAGGAAGTTTAGGCACGAACATATTGTTTTATTTTCGAATTGATGCAAGATGTGCTATGCTTGTAGCTCCGAAACTCGTGAAAAATTTTACAGGATGAAAATTATTCCAACTGCTCATCGACGGATGCATTTGCAAGATGCGTTTCCGGATGACTAAATAAATGATAAACGTGGCTACCTACTGGATTTAATTAGCTTAACATACATAGAGGTACCGTCAATACGAAAAGAAGAAGAAGGATGACTAAGGCACTTCTAGATATTTCCTCAAAGTGTATTTAACCTTGTTTGATGCTGTGATAGAGCAGCAAGGACCGTTGTATGGCAATGGTAGCTTGTCGTACACAATCCCAAAACAACAATTACAGAGGGTCTACTCCGAAGCGATACATCCGATGTATCAGCCGAATATCCATACTATACTTCATTCCATTTCGTTCGATCGGGTCGGATCCGAACGAAATTCATTTTTACGTTTGGTCGGATCCGAACCGACCGAACGAAATAGAAAAAAAGTGTACTAGGAAACGTCCGAACGTTCGGCCGATACTTCGGATTTATCACTTCAGAGTAGAACCCCAGGATACGTTAAGGTTCTACACCTTGGATTAGGTTTTCATAAGAGTCGGGGTTGCGAGCTCAGAGTCAGTTAACAATATTATTTATGTTTTAGCTTTTGCTAATAGATAAGAAATAAAATGTATTCGCGGAGTTACCAATGTATGAGAGGAAAACCGTATAAGTAGGTAACGTTTAGCATTTACAATGTTGGTTGACAATTGACATTAAATTGTTACAAACAGTTATTTCTACACAGTTACACAGCAGTAGCTTTAGCAATAACTATAATGTATAATTATTAACCATATAATATAATAGTTAACAGTAATCGAAAATTCATTATCGTTTAATTGATTTTACAGTAAAAATGCGACGCGGACGTAGGAACTATGTAATAAGTTTTCACAGAGTGTTCAATGAAACTGTACGACTTTCCTCTGCGTGATCGGTGGTATAATAAAATCATATGGGTAGTTGTTACTCTGTGGTTTTGTTACCATCACTTTCTTTGGTAGTGTAAGAGCGAGTACTCTCTGACTTGATCAAAGTAATTTTCTAGAAAACTTCTTAAGAAGAGACGGGGCCTGCGAGGAATTTGGAAAAATATGTTTTTGAACAAACTATTGCCGTCGCGCTGCGCTCGAATGACCGAGTTTAGAGTGCGATAGGGACAGCTGCAGCTCAGACCGATAATATCACAAAAATTTTGACGAGATCGACGTTTCGTATTCACCTTTTTTCTCCTCGAAACCTGAGCCGATTCAATTATTTTTTACATAAAAATTTAAGAAAGAGTATGTCTATGTCATGTTCTTTTATGTTAAAAACTTTTCAAATTTTTCTGGTAGTCTTCTAATCACGGCGGTAAAAATGGGGCATTTTTTGTAGTTTTTGGAGAGTCATATTTTCTTTACTAATTAGTTGAAAAAAAAGGAAATGACAGAGACGTATGTAGACACATCCCTGTTATTTCCTAATAATTTATTTTTCATAAATTCAAGGTCTGCTGTAGAACAGACCTGGATTTTTTGAAAAATAAATTAATGCTGTAGACGTAGAGGCATTATTCAGGAAGAAAAAGGGGAATATAATTGTATGGAAAATCACAGGCCCTGTTCCCTCTTAATCAGTTGTTTTCAAAATCTTATCTTTGAAGTCGATTATTTTTAAAGGAATCGTTAGGGCGAAAATACACATGCCTGTTACAGTCATTCGTATCAATTAGCATCAGCTAAAGTAGCTGATACAAAAATATGCAAGTAGCTGGCATGCCATTGTGATATTGACCAATTAGAAGTTGTAATGGCAAACGGCATGCCAGCTACTAGCATAGTTTTGTACCAGCCACAGACATGTGTATTTTCGCCCTTATAGAAACAGCCTGTAATATCATGTCAAAAGACAAGTAGTCAAGTCAAATCAAAATTGAATGAACATTTAGAGATAAAGAAGCTGAGGGCCTAAACAAAGTGACGTTCTAACAACAATTATAACTACGATGGAAAAGTCAAAAATGTGGATTTACATATTAAGCTACTGAAAAGCTTATGTCAATACTGTTGAAAGTCCTTGTAAAAATAAGAAACGCTTTGCTAGCGATTGCCTCTTGTCTAGGCTCTCTGGGCCCGCTGGAAAGAGACAAGTTAGTAACATTAACTGAAGTCTAATCTAACTTCGGTTATTCTTAGATATTCATCATATATATAATTAGTCACTTATCAAATGTAAGACGTAAACAGACAATGATAATGATATTATGCAAACAAAGCCTACTACGTTACTATTTATGAAGCCTAGCGATCATTGTATTCAATTTGTATCACACCTGACGATTATTGATAGCAAGACTACGATGTGACTAGAAATATGAGTAATATTGACAGTGAAATTATTATCACTCATTTAACGTCCAATTAGACCTATCGGACGAAAACCTTATCAATGTTGGAGAGACTACGGTATTAGTCATTAACGCTTTCAAGTACACTAAACGACCATAAACGTCATAACAATATTTATAATGTGTCTCGTTCAGTGACCTTGAAAGAGTTAGTTGAGTCTTTTTCGGGTGGCCACTGAAAATCAGCGCTGCGCTGTGGGTCCCTCATAGCACAGCATCATACTGAGTGGAAGCCTTCTTGTCACAGTCATGACGTGCAGCCGACTATTTCTGTTTTGAGCTCGTGATTATAATGTGGATTTATTTTGTTTTATTTTTCTGATTATTCTTATCGTTTTGTATGCACGAGTTTCTGTGACAAATAAACCTACTTTTCTTTCTTTCTACTTAACAAAAAAAAAAATTAGTGTAGAATCGATGAAGCAATTTCTGAATATATCATCAATATAATCTATTCAGAAGGCATTTTCGAAATACAGACTTGTCGTACTTAATACCACTGGTAAAGGCATTATCAAAACCTATAAGCAATTTCTTAATGAGTTCAAAGGAAAGGGCGATCAACCTGCTACAGCTAATATGAATTGAGGAATGGTTCCCATGCCCAAGGTTGCATACATAGCCGGACGTGTATTTTTACAATGAATGTATTGTTTAATGAAACAATGCAATGGACACCGTGTCAGACGAAATTTACAGCAATTGGGTAGATGTTGGTAAAATTGTGGGGAAATTCGGACAAAGGCGAAGCTAATATCTATTAAAACTTCGTGATGTCGTTAGCAACATTGAATTAATGTTTATTTCTACGGCTTCAGTGTGTATTAGAGGCGGTTGTTATATTTTATTTCAATAGTTAGCGTCTATCTATTATCTTTTCTGCAGAAGGATTCAACTCAACTCAATTTGTAATTTTGCATCTTCGCAAATGGCTTGGTCCGTACCGTATTTTACACCTGTATTATTCTACAAATTGACCGTAGTTACTTCTGAGATTTTAAAGAAAACTATAGGATTAGGATGTATGTATTAGGATGAAAATACATAGTAGCTAGCAATCATCGTTGCGCTTGTTACAACCACATTACTTCACCGGCGTCATGTGAAGTTAGTAATAAAGTAATAATTGCAGCCAACCGCTCGCGCGTGACTTACCGACCTTAATATTTGACGTAGCATACACATGTGCGGCCAACTTTAATTCTATTATTTTTAAACTGGAAATAGCAGCTATTATTCTCAATTACACTTTTATTTATGAGTTAATTCGGATGTTGCGATTGCGACCTTTGGCAAAGATTGAAAACGAATCGGAAATTTAACAAAGAGTATTGAATCAAGTATGATTATCTATGCTGTATGCAAAAGCGCTTTCTGTTTCTTTTATTTCAAGGTAGCCATCAGTTTTTATATGGTCGATGACCGGTGCATATTTTTCTGCTTTTCATCAGTTGTTAACTTAATATTCATACACGCCTCTGCATGGTAATCATAGATATCCGATGGTAATATATGTATGATGCATAAGATAGGCATAAAATCCGTAATAGAATATTGGTTTTCTTGAGCAGGCTGTTTCAGTTCATCGATGTTTATAGCAAGCGAAAATGATATCCAAAAGCTTAAGTACCTAATTTGAAATTATTTTTGAATTTTGGCATAATTAAAGACAGAACTCAAAAATTCATTTTCATCTTTCTGTATTATCAAGCAAATGGGACTTTACAGTACGTATATTTGATGAGAGAAAAACCGTCACCTTCCAAATTGATATTTTCCTCATTAGGTGTTGTCAGATCATCGAAATGAAACTTACCGAACATTAGAATGCAACTGACGGCGGAAGTCAAGAAAAATCCGATGTTAATCTATCTAATGATGTAGGTACAACAGTCTAAACAATGTTTACAATTTTCCGTTGCTATTTCTCTTTGATAAATGTTAATTATAATTGATTAATGAGTATTGAACAAGCGCAAGAGGAAAACGAACTGTCAATATAAGAACAACTGATTACGATCAGCGGAATGTAAAAGCATATGCAAAAACAAGTCACGCGAAGACTGTGCAGTGTTGCGGAAAGATTAATGATCTTATTCACACCGCCCAAGTTAGGTCCGTACGTCCTGTAATGAGTAAACCACCAATTCAATCGGCTTCGATTAGCCTGGGCAATCAAAAAATCATCGACTGGGCTGTTTGAGTAAGGGGGGGAAGCACAGTAACCATCCCTGCAACGACTGCAATTTATTCAAGTGACCTTCTCATAGTTCTCATAAGCGCAATCAGTTGTATTTGACATTTTACTAATCGAATGGGGACAATACCATTTTGAAACAAAAATATTGCAGAACCGATATCAACAATCATTTAGTCAATTTCTACTAATTAGACGGTTGAGAATTTTATTGGAAATACCAATGTGGTAGCTAAGACTGCAATAGCTGCAATAGTTGACTTTTGAACTTTATTCAGATAGTTCTACGTGCTTTACTTAAAACTTGAATGGATCTCAGCATCTATCTCTGTGTGTCAATTTACAAATTGCTATATTCACCACAAACTTCCTAGCTAGCTAACCCAAAAGCAAATAAAAACTCGACAACATTTAAGTAGTTTAAAAAGACTAGCAACGACATAATATTAATCTCGTTATGATAGTTATCTTACGTTCCGTTACACATAAAACTTAAACGTCCAAATTACATGAACGTTAACTGGCAATTTAACTGAACTCGACCGACTTAGCCACCATGATAGTACTTTCACTGTTGTGTAGACAAACGAATAATACATTACAAGAAATTTGATCGCTCTCCATGGTTAGGTAACTGATTTGTTGTAATCGAGTCCCTACTCGATTTATTGACTATGAATCAACCCACGTAGAGTCGATTTTACCTGGTATGAATTGTCTATTGACTGCAGTCGATGTGTTATTACTGTCTTGATTGCTTTTGATTTGTGGTATTACGTTTAAAGTGTCCGCAATTGGCAATTATTAAGCTGCAATGTACGTTACATGGCAATTAGTTTGATTTTTGTTTCGACTTCTAAGTTTCAAATCACCACCATCCTTTGGATTACACATTGGATTGATGGTCGTCTATGACTACAACCCCCTGTTTCGGAAAGCCCTTTTAATTGAATCTTTTGACACATCTCATGTCAAGTGATTTGATAGGATGTTGATCCTTTGGTCAGGGATTCACAGCAGTTAACATGAGGAATATGAGGCTAGTGTTTGTTAATTATTGGGAAAAATCTTAAACACGGTTTCGGAAAGGCTGTGATTTGATGCCTTGTAGAAACAGAGTCTACATTCTTTACAAGTATTGGATAATTTGGTTTCATCTTCTTCGAATTAACTTGCCTTGAGATCTTTGATTTTGCATGTGACGTCTTCAGATTAAACTGCATTATAAGTAATATCGTTTGTAACAATGTTATCATTTACATTTTCTCTCGCTACACCATCATGATGGAAATGATTGCCTGCTAGTTTAATATTTTCAATTGCCATAACTAACTCTACGCACGAGTTACTGCACTTCCAACTCGTTGTTACTTTATTTTGAAGCGATTTTATCACATTAAATTCAATAATACAGAACAATGAAGTGGAAAATTTAGTCTATTATTTATTATGTAATTTTATTGTAAGTGTTGAATGGAATTTATTTCATGTAATTGATGTAACGGGACAATACAATTTAGAAACTAGTCCTATTTACTATGTTTGCAAATTACATAAATTACATAACACTGCCCATTAATAGGCAGCTATCAATCGAAAGCTGCACACAAAACGATTATGTGCAGAATCAATAATTAAAAAGCTATTATTATTGTTTATAATAGTCGAGAGCCGGACATCGATAGCAGACAGTTATTCGCACAGCTCTAACTTAATATTACTTTCTCTAGACATTTAAATTATTATTTTATTTGTTTCTATTACCATCATCCAATGTTTGGCAAATCCGAACGGGCACATCACATACCACAGAACACCACTAAGCACTATTATAGTATTAATTTACGTTACAACTTGCGAGTCATCAAATAATTCCATGATGAATGTCGTTATTATTAGCAGTTTAAAAACGTTTTCTCTGCGGGTGGTATCGGGTGATCCAAAATGGCGTCGGAGCGCACGATATACGTCTGCCACTGCGGGCGCACCGGCTGTCACTGTTCACTGACGTCTGATGGTGATGGTGACGGACGATGGTGTTGTGACGACAATCTGGAGGAATCCGTGGAATTGGGTAAAGCGGACGGACGTGGAATTACCCGGCTAAACACTTTTGAGGCTGTATAGATGTATTCTTTGCATAGTTGGGAACGTTATTAATGTTTTATTCCTGCGGTACCACAGACACCACACCATAGACTACCTGCAGTACGTAATCCGTGGCAGTACTGACTCCCCTTTCTCCCTTAATCCATCCAAAGGTTGTCTTTAAAAGATTATTACTTAGCGATAAGACCGCCAATTGTGTCACCCCTTGTAAAATTTCTACTTTTATATCTGTAAATATTTCTGGTGTACATAATAAAGAGTATTCTATCTATCTACGGCTTTGCTTGTGGGAAAGTAATATTATATATAGCATCTAAGCAATGTTTATCAAACCACTCTATTCGATGATTTCGTTCCTCTTAGTTCCGCTCATATAGGTTTATCAGAATATTATTTAATAATTTGAGTAGAATTTTTTTTAAACTTGTTTTCAAACTTTTACCCCTTAAGGTGTTTGAAAACAATTTCAGATTATATTATATTTACCTTCTATACAAACACAGTAGGTACATAGTTTGTTTTGTAGGTAGGTTCCAAAGTTGATTTTATGATGTACCTAAGAGGAAAGAACCATCTTGAAAGAACAATCGCGTCAGGAAATGAAAGGACATCGACAGGTCACTGGACAATAGCTAATTCCCGTTGCCATTACCGGCTCGATCTAAAAAGGATTACCAGAAAATCTTTTTGCCGCGACCTTGGTAGCGTCACTAATGTAACTGGCAGCATGAGCATAGATAAAGAAATAATTATTCTATGCAGAAATAATGACAATAATAATGCTATCGGTTCGTGCCTGCCCGCGCACGCTCCTATACATCCAATTACGAAGGAATTTGGGTCACTTGCCTTTGCCTCATACGTTAAAAACTACGTTATTTCGACGACTTCATTATTTCTTTGACAAATAGCTATTGGATAACGTGAACGTCAATCAAAAGGATGTTTTAGGAAAACATTGCGTGTGAGTTGATTGAGAATCAGAATTAAGTAGGTACTTAGTTGAAACTTTTATTCTTGTTTTCTTATCTTTTAGTTTAGTAAATGCGAATGGTTCATTTATTGTTCTTTCTGAGGTATCGAATACTGAAAATAATTCGATTCATCTTCATCATCATCAACATTTCAGCCAAAATACTGTCGACTGCTGGACATAGGCCTTCCCAAGCACCGCCAGTTCGACCGGTTCTGTGCTTCCCGCATCTAGCGGATCCCTGCGGCCTTCACAAGGTCATCGGTCCACCTTGTGAGAGGCATTATCGATTCATCTTATTTTAAAATATTCTAACAAACAATACCAAGATCGATGATCGTAGCATGATGTAAATTCAAATAATCTAAAAACAACATCACTACCTAAACCGAAGTAGTATAAACCAGTAATTAATTATAAAATTTATCCTCTCCCAAAATATCACATCCAGTCTGTTATAAGCTTACCTATAGAAACTAATCGACAGTTGACTACCTAGTTATTTTATCTTTAGTATTTATGGGAACTGACACAAATAAGTTCTCCACAAAATGATGCTACTGCTGCCATAACGAGGACAAAAGAATCATGCAGGCTACAAAATCTTCAGAAACATGGAATGATAGAGTTCGTCATAAAGTAAACGCAATGATCACCAAACACTGAATAATATGTTCGCTACACCGCAAACAGGAAAACGAATATAAAAGTGCAGCATATCAGCAACAAAGACACTATTTTTAACCAACTAACGTACACGCATAATGCATCAATCCATAGGGCAAAACATTATTGCGGCATATATAGAATCAATCAGCAGCAAGGCTATCACTGGCGTATACAATAATTACATGCTTACACACACAACAACATTCCTGAGCAAAGACAGCCGGTATCTATGGGAGACTGACTACTTTTTGTGAACGCCATACTCTAGAGGCAGAATGAGTGATGACCTGTGCTGTGTAATTGTAGCTTCAATGTCAGAGATAAGTGGATGCTCGTTGGACATGGCTATTAAAGTCGGAACTAAATTGAAATTCGATAGCCAGCGCATATTGCACGTGGTTAAGAATTTGACCTTTAAGAAGATACAAATTGGATTCATTTGCCTGCAGCTACTGCAAATGAATTTAATGAACACATGTACAATCCTTGAAGTTAATGTTATGATAACAGAAAGTCTTCAAGAGGTGTGGAACGCACATAGCCTTGTGCTTAAATCTGTAAAACTACATTTAAAAGACTGCATTCGAGATAATCATGACACGAACAGAGTAATAAGCAAAGATAATCCTAAATGTTACCAAACAGCTTGTGAAATATGTAACATTTTGTATAATTTTAAAATTCACTAGTTGCATATAGAACGAAATGCATAGAAACGAGCATACGAATAGAAGTAAAAGAAATATCCAGACGATTATTTGCAAAAATATGCTCACAAGTTACATTAACACCAAAATTTATTCAGAATTACCAACATCTGGTTGACAGAGTATGTTCAGAGTTCTGACTTAGCTTGAAACCTGAGTCACGACGTATCTTTGGAGTCCAGGCAGTCATGTAATACCTACGTAAAGCCGTGTTATCGAACGGTGTCAAATTACGGACGAGAATCCTAAATAGTGAGGAGCGTCTACGGAAGCTACCGCTATAGGGTTTCCTTCCTTGTGACTAGGAATCGATTCTTGCACAATAAGTACGGTTTCCGAATCTCGATTTACATTTATTTGAATCGATACGTTCGATGCTGAGGCAGGTTTCTTATGTCTTTTAATGATGCAAGAGAATGTTCTTTCAAACGGATATTACAACTGTCTTCAGTTTCATTACAAGTTCGTAGCTCGTTAGTTTTTAAAGACAAAACCAGTGCACTTGTTTCATTATTTTATTAATAAGCCATGTAACCAAACCAAATATTTTCATTAATAAGTTTATAATAATAGAAAGTACAATGGACTTTGATCAAGAAGCAAGCTAACTTGAAAGACAGTGATGATAAATTACACTTGTTATCATTTTTCAATTCTCCAAAAACCCTGAAAATGACCAGCTGAGACCAAATTCTGTTTCAACCATATTCAATTGCATGTTTCTCATCCCATTGTTATATTAGTGTAAATCATAGATGACCCAGTTTGATATCGGATACCACAAGTTGTAGAGCAAGCTAAAAATAACAATTAAGTCTAGGAAGGATTATTTATAACCATATTTTAAATGTGTAATTCGACTGAGTAATATGCATTCGGGCGTGCATATTGCACGTGTGTAAGACAATGAAGACGAGCCAACAGCTGTAGGAAATGTGTTCCATTTCCCTTTTAATAATATACCATCTGAAGATTATTCGAATCAAAATGTTTCAAGTAACTTTATCGTCGGCTAATACAGAAGGCACCATTACCCCTACTGTGAAAGATCTCGGTTTGCATCTTGACTCGACGCTTAGCTGGCAGCGCCAGGTCTCTAATGTTAGTCAAAGGGTCAACGGTACTCTACGATCTCTGTAACGTCTGAGAAACTTTTTGCCCGCTAAGATGAAAACTATGCTTGTGCAGACTTTGATTTTCCCTATCATTGACTATGGTGACGTGTGCTACTTTGACTTGAATGCGGTGTTGCTGGATAAGCTTGACATACTGCTTAACAATTGTATCCGGTTCATATTCAACCTCAGGAAATATGACCATGTGTCGAGCTACAGGTCTGAGCTCAAATGGGTGCCCATTCGCCAGAGAAGAAATTTACGTGCTTTGACCACGCTTTTCTCCCTTCTTAACTCTCCCACTCCTCCTTCTTATCTAGTGTCTCACTTCCAATATCTATGTTCTTCACACGCTAAGAATTTTCGTTCTTCTAACAATCTTCTCCTACTCTGTCCTTCTCATACTTCTAACTTTGTTCATTCTTCCTTTCATATTCAGTCCATTCTTCTTTGGAATGCGCTACCTCTTGACATCAGGATGGCCACCAGTCGGTATGCATTTAAGCGGAGATTGCGGAGTTATTTTCAAAATAAATAGCGTAGAGTCATCTCAAAACCTCTCTCTCTTGAATTTGTATATAATCTATATATAATATAGGTATGTATGTGTATTATAAGTTTATAACTTATTTAAAAATTGAAATTTTGAAATTGTTCCATCTCTAACAGAGCACCTGCCATCTAATCTCTTCACCACCCTTGGTTGACTGGTAGAGAATGCCTAAGGCATTAAGTCCGCCTTTGTACTTTTTTAAGTGTGAAAAGTTTAAATAAATAAATAAAGCAAGTTAGTAAAATTAATAATGTTGTAGACTAGACAATTAGACATTGCAGTAGACCAACCACAAATTATTAGGAAGCAAAAAATGTAAAGCAGAGACCGATGAGAATTAAACTGTCAGTTGGGCAAAAAACCTTGCGCGTTTGTTAGGCAACATGATTTACTTAAGAAATATACTCGTAAAGTCGTAACATTACAAAACGTAAAACACACACACTATTAAATATGATACATTTACGCAGCGCTGGCGCACAATGGGGCGTCAATACTAATAGTAAGAGGCGTGCTCGCAATACCGCGAATTGTGAAACTGTAGTAAAAACACGTAAAAACTGCATAAATCAGATTCTTTGACGCGACAACTGTGGAACGAATTATTTGCGACTGGGAAAGGAAAGAATAAATCTAAATGGGAGCTTGAATGAAGATGTGTTATTGAAGCTGATGCTGCAGCTCGCGAAGGGGAAGAAATCAAACAACAACTTGTTTGACAGTTTTAACAAGACTCATTAAGAAATCAAAACGAAGATTATCCGAAGCATAAAATATATTATGACTAATATTAAATTTCCATAATCGTGCGATTTTCTCAATAGCCAATACATGCAATTTACCGGATGTACTTTTACCGGTTTTTCTATTTAAATACAAATTGCCCTAAGAAAAGTGAAAACAACCAGTACAGGACGTGCCATCGTTGCTGAAAAGTCAATAAACTAGAGGCAATGGGCACGGCTAATGTAAGCGAGCTTGCCCATACCGGTCGCGGTCCGGCCCTGCCGCCAATTAACTCTAAAAGGTTGTATTATGTCGTCTGCCGGTCAGGTTGCACCCAGGAACAAGGGAAAGTGACTGGAAGGGTCATTGGACCTGCACCTGTAGTAGCTGATATTTTAACGAATGGGCCCGCGATTTCACAAATCAAAGGGTACGCTCCCAAATGTGATACCGGTTCCATTCTTACACTCGACTTGACACAAGGATACGTTTCATTCAACTTTTGGTGAAGTGATCTTTCAATGAGTGGTTAAAAATACCGAAGAAACTTAATGTGATTTATTTTTATCTCAGTTTCTCGAATGAGGACTAAGATCTTAGAAGTCACAAAAATAATACTTTAGCAAAGCAAATAAATAGTGTATGTAAAGTTATTGTCAAACCAAGACCCACATAAGGAGCCATTTGGAAATGTTGTTTTGAATGGAGCTATTAATCTTAATGTTCCATCTTAAACGCAATATTAGGTACTTAAAATAGTAGCTGTAAAAGCTATTATTGCAATATAATTGAAAGTGACTTGTATATTCGAGGCATAAGAAAACTTCTGGTCGCCAGAAAAGTAGAAAATGTGAGTATGAAAAGTGACAAATGATTATTACGCGATTATGATTATGAGTAACAAAATATATGAAAACTTGTAAAGGCTGTATCACTGGACGTAAAATGTATGAGGCCGTTCCATCATTATATGGCAGGCACCTCCCGGGTGAAGCATCTTCTGCATCAGCAGTAACTTATACGAAGGGCATGCTGATTATCATGATTTATTTAAACTGCCTCCTTGGTCTAGTGGTCGCAAAAGTCGCAATCGCTACTGCTGAACATGAGGTCCTGGTTTCGACTCCCGGGTCGAGCAAAGTGATTTTGGGTTTTTCCATCTGGAATTTCTCAGTAGCAGCCCGGAGTCTGTATTTGTGACCGGTTTATGGCAATAGGCTCGCCCCCTATTACATGGGTGTTTTTATTTACCACTACGGGAAAGCTCTCGGCCTGCATCTCACCTGACGGTAAGTGATGATCAGGCTGAAGGTGGAAGCGAGCTTCACACGGAATCCTCACAGAGCAGCTGGCTATCTTACCTCTAACTGCCGAAACACAACAATGCTGTTAACATTGTTGTTATGGCGACAGACTTAGATAAGATGGTGGTAGCTAGACAGGCGGACTTACATAGAACAAGCTGTACCACCAACCAAACCGAGCAGAAAATTTTGCCAGATGGTCTTACCACTAGACCACAGAGGCGGATAAAACACTGGACTTAAACATAACTGGCGAAATGTGGGTATAATTATAATTATACCTCTGCCTAGCCCTTCGGGGAATATAGGCGAGATGTTGTGTTGTTTATAAAGCATAGTAGATAAGTATAATAGCCAATAGTAATAGCACGTACTACCTATGATATGACCGATGTCCAATGAGTAGGTTTTATTCTAAAGGGAAAACCTGTGATTTTAAAACAGTGGTTCTTAACCGGTGGTCCGCGGACCACTGGTGGTCCCTGGAAGCACCCAAAGTGGTCCGCGAAGTCATCCTAAAAATATTAAATAAGTGATCAAATTCAAATTCAAATAATTTATTTTCTCATCACAAACGAAGTTCAAGTGAATGATGAATTTAAAATACTGTTATACGTGTCTTATTTATAGATAGAACAACCCTTTATTCATTTACATTTACTGTACATTGACAGGCCTGTTGGTCTAGTGGTTAGTGACCCTGACTGCAAAGCCGGAGGTCGTGGGTTCGATTCCCACCCAGGACAAACTTTGTGTGATGAGCATATTGTTTGTTCTATGTCCGAGTGTAATTTATCTATAATATGTATGTATTTATAAATTATATAAGTATGTATATCAGTTATCTGGTTACCATAACACAAGCTCTGCTTAACTTGGGATCAGATGGCCGTGTGAGTTGTCCCAAGATATTTATTTATTACCTCCAAACAGTTGGTGGTCCATAGCAAGACGGAAATTTTGTCAAATGGTCCCATAACACTAAAAGGTTAAGAACCACTGTTTTAAAATCTATACAAATAAATAAAATGGAAGTGTCTGTTTGTAATGTCAAAATAACAACTTTTTACTAAATGCATATGAAAGTATATACGGTACTTATAAAAAAAGCAATATTTAAAATTTTTGTCTATCTGTTCTGTCTGTTTGTTCCGGCTAATTTCCGGAACGGCTGAACCGATTTTGACGGGACTTTCACTGGCAGATAGCTGATGTTACGGGGAGTTAGGCTATTTGTATTTTAGAAAAATAATTAGGGTTCCGCGCAAAAAAATTAAAACCCATGAAATTGTGAACAAAACGTCGGATTTGAAAAATTCTTTTTGAATTTGGTAGCCCGATTCTCGAGGATAGGCTATTTAACATCACGCTACGACCCTTAGGAGCCGAGCAAAAAGAAAACGAAGTAATGCGCGAGCGGGCGACGCGACGCAACGCGACGGGTTGGGCTTTATAGAGGCATGAGGAACAGGGTGTAAAGTTCACTCATCCTCCATAGAAAAGGGAGGATCCTCCGACCAGACGGGTGTTGTGTCTGGTGGGCTACTGCCCGACGGTTGATGTCGGGATGTTGTATATATGCTAGTCGCGCGGTAAACTCTGATTGCGCGATGCAGGATTTTGCGTGACGTCAGTGTGACGCGTTCCATTGTGGCGATGTAGATATGCCGCCACAGCTTTATTAAGAGTGGAGTTTTATTAAAATGTGGCTGTTATTTTAGTAGATTGTGTATCATAAGACTTCCACGCGAACGAAGTCGCGGGGCACAGCTAGTCACTATCTGTGATCATTCGAACACAGGTAGGACAAGCATAGTTTTCCGTTCCCCTATTGGGGACATAAATAGAATTAAATTGATTTGTAATGCGTTCAAATTAATTTAGGTAGGATTTTTGTTTGAATCATGATTTAATAATTGTTATCGTTATAATAATCGATACCTACTCCATTATTATACTGCCGTGCTGTTGTCTATGTCATTACAACGTATTATTTTCCAATCAGTAAATAATGTTGTATTGATCGACGTCGGTCCTGACCTCGACATTGAAGATTTGTTAGATCATCATCATGTTTTTAAAGAAGTACTAGCATATAATTTTTATCTCTCTACCGGTAGGGCAACGGTAATTTTTTGCCTATTTAATATACTTTCAACTTGGCATAGGTAGGTATCTGAATTTTGGTATGTATGTGGTATTTAATATTTTAGAAATTGTAGGTAAGTAATACTAAGATTTGAAAATTGATACTCTTTGGAGATCAAATTGTTGCAACCAGATGCTGCAGAGATATTATAGGAATAGCTTTCTGAAAGTGATTATTCAGGGTGTAAGGGACAGCCCTCCGCAGACTGATGGGGTGAATTCAGTATATCATACTAAGATGACCGGTACTCGAAATTATTTCAGGAACGTTATGGGAATCCAATAAACCTGATTTGTTTTACTATCTCACACGCAATGTATCGTTACCGTGGCAAAACGCGCGTAGCAAACGGCAGCGCAGCGAGCCTTCGGCCGCCGAGTAACCGCCGCTGATTTTTTTTATTTTAGCTGTTTTATTTGCATAAATGGAGTACTGCGTACAGAGAATGTAATTTTACATAGAAATAAAGGAATAGTAACTGAAAAAACGATAGAAAAATGACAATCTTCCTGAGAAATTTTCCGGTGGATTATAATTCAAAATAAGTAGCTGAATGCACTCTGTTAGTTTGCGGAGGGCTGTTCCTTACACCCTGTATATTTGCCCTAATGTATACCGATAGCATTGCAGTGGGAATAGTTCAAGTAGGTAAGATCTTAACAGGATCGAACCAATCTTTTAATATATGGGAAAGTTGACTATTTTAAATGTTTCACTGTATACCGTTAGCCAGCCACTAACAACCTGATTAAGATAAATAAAAAATTGTACAGAATTTGAATTAAATGATCCGCCAAAGTTATAGTTAGTGGTGTAAGAAACGGGAAATTTAACTAATTTAAGAAATCTATTGATGGAAGACTATTTTATCATAAACATGGAGATGGTGTGCAATTCTGCCAACGCGAAAGTAATATCGATTCAAATCATAACCATTAATCGATTGGTGATATCGAATCATATGTGGTTGAATTGGTTAAATCGTATTCGCGTGTGCAATATTCCGGAGAAAGTTAATAGGCAGTTATTTTAACAGTAAAATAAAAGAGACCGGAATTGCAATAAGAATACCTTTGGTAGTTAACGGTGTTAGTACTGAAACATTAGTGGCAATTAACTCTGTTGTTAATGAAATAGTTTGTAAAGACGGAAGAGAAAGTACTATTTGACCAGAAACAAAAGGGACATTCATAATAGTAGATGCTAGAGCTAAGTTTGCTAAATAACCAACTTCCACAGAATCGAAAATTCGCTGAAGCGGGGAAAAATTTAAAGGAAATCGTTTGTCTTGGTATGAGTATGGGGTGAAAAGGGTAAAACACATGTGACAAGACAAGAGAATGATGAATATAGAGAAAGAGGAAGACCAAAGAAAGTGAGTGGGATTGTATGAGGGATAATACGAATGAAAAGGGAGTGTTTGATTGATAAGAGAAAAACTTTTGACAAGGATAGGCAGAAGATGCAATAGCTTATAAAGTAGTCCAAGACAAAAGGAAGTGTTTGCAGAGTACATATATCTTAATTTAACGTCATTCAATGTGTTAGATGTGTGTGCTTTTTTAGTTGAAAATAATTAAAATTAATTGTTCAAATAACGTCTTTGTCGTCTGGCAAATGACGTAGTTAGATAATTATAGAACAGAAAGCTAATCAACGTTTTATGAGCAAAACTTTCACTACACGAGAAAATTAACGAGAAATATTAATGCATCAATGAATGATGATTTAAAATTACGTAAAGAACTGTTTTATATAAGCTGGGTGGACCCTTAATCAATTAACTATAAATATTATTGGTGTGTAATGACTAATGATGACTTCCGATGGATCATTAAAATGAGAAAATTATTTTTTCCTCTCAAAATGTTTTTATTACGTCTTGTAAAGCAGGTTTTTCTGCTTCAAGTTGGGCTATTCAAGCAAGTTGTATGAGCCCATCAATTGCATACGAGTTTTATTTCAACATTTATGTATCATGAAATTATTTTTGACATTTATTCAACTTTGCGGAAAGAAATAATTGTGGTGAGAGGTTTATGTAATCATGATTCGAAGGGGAAGCGTAAGACAAAAACTTGTCAAAGCTTTCTCGTGTCGCAAATATTTTTAATGAATTTGAATGAATACAAATAAGATCATCAAAATAATACTCAAACGCAATTAAGGCATTAAACCATATACTAACTTTTTTATTCATTCTAAAAGTTCAAATACTTCCTTCCATGCACGTAAACAAACATCACATATCCAAAACGATCTACTATTGCAACCATATTGGCCGACCAATGAATGATGTTATTTGATTATAATCGGTCCTTTTTTCCGCTAAATTGTCACCTGCCGTATTTGGCGGTGAATTTATCGTCAACCAAACAGAACCGGTCGTACCAGTTTCGTCTGTGTTTGGTCATTTAATCTGGCCTAAGATAAAACTGATGAACAAAATGGTAATGAATGATAAATACGTAATTGATTTGATTATAACATGAAGGCGCTTTGAGACGTCTTTATGCTATTTTTATCAACGCTATTCAACCCCTGCTCATATTATGGTTTTATTAATGCATTCTTAAATACTGGTCCCTATGAAGATTGCTGCAACGATCTTTGGAGTGGAAAACGACGACCTTGTAAATCAAAACCAGTTCCATCGATTTCTCCAGGATCCCATCATCAGATCCTCACCCGATGACAATGAGACCACCTAGAAAGTATATTCTTTCAAACAAAAAAAGAATTTTCCAAATCGGTCGAGCCGTCTTCGAGTAATCGGGGAACACACATAAATAAAAAAAATTCGACGAACTGAGAACCTCCTCCTTTTTTTGAAGTCGGTTAAAAAGGTAAAATCAGCACACGGCTGGAGAAGAAGTGGAATAACTCTTTGAATTACATTTGTATGAAGTCCATCGTCATAAATGTTAGGCTAGCATGTGGTTAGCGTGTGGTTAGCATGTGGCTGAGTAAAATATATTCATAATATGTCAAGTTGAATAGACACCTCGTGTATATTATTTACATGATAATCTGGGATAAGAGAAAACAATGACATAGACTCATCGTCGTGAGCCTTGCTTTCCCACGTAAGTTGTAACCTCTTCTAAGAGAAATATATGTAGAAATTCATAATTAAACAAATTAGATATATTCCTAATTAATCTCAAGGTTTGTGATAATGACTAAAACTTTGATCATGACAGTTAATCCCAAAGCTCAAAACTCTTTGGTCAATACAGAGACATAAGTTTGTCAAATATACATGAAAATGTGAAAATGAATAAAATAAAATGAGGAGTGCTAATGAATTGAATGAGAAGTAGTATAATGTCTTTAAGCTCACCTGATCAGATTGTTTGTGCACTGACTCCAGATTCTGAAACAAAGAACAGAAATGTGATATAGTCGAACAAATAATTTCAGCAGGTGCCATACAATAATAATGATGATTGAAGTAGATATCGTAGAAGAAATAACATTTAAATAACAGAGGTCTATAACGTCAAATAAAAATGACACAAATCAAAGACAACAGATAAAGGAAGTCAATATATCTACGGGAAAAAAACCATACAAGACTCGTCTAATCATAACAAAAAATGCACTCGTTTTAGCGAACAACACGCGTAATTTACGTGGAATCCATGTTTTACTCAGTAAGGAAGTGAATGAAGCTCCTCCATTGTTACCAGAACATTGTATTGTAACTGCAGCACATAACAGTTATGAGTATATAATTGTTTCATTAGTTGTTGACGTTTCCGTAAGGACTGTCACGTCTTTGTGCTGATTGATCTTTGATTGTTTAGGTTTAGGAAGCACGTGTCTTAGGGGTTATGTGACACAGTGTTCAGTTTCAGTGTTACTTAGTTTTTGAATTAGATTGACGTATTTAAAGTAATGATTCGCGTTAAACTTGAGGAAAACCAGCATCGAAACTTGAATTTGGCAAATGATCCTCTGCCGTCTATATAAGACAATATTTAAATCTAAATTGTGCAACACTAATTCATATAAGATTTGGGGATTTCCTTTCATTTCCATTGACCTCCTAAATCACTGGTTAATTATTATAATTAAAGGGAATTAAAATTTGTTGATCACACATGAAATTATTCAATTAATCATGTATTTGATTCCCTCTTTTATTAATTACTTAACTAACTAATTGAGAATTAGTTTAATTAATAGAAAACCGCACAGGCAATGTACCATCGCGGACATTTGTGTTGAAGCACTTTTCAACCTTACTGCCTTATTAATAAGGTCGAAAAGTGGTTCACCGCAAATGTGCGCGATGGTACCTTACATCGTTCTGTCTCAGGTGTGAGCTATGCCATACAATTAATATATTATTGTGATCTAACTCCAAAACTGCGTCTATTATCTAATTAATATCAATAAGCCCCAGCACAACAAAGCCTGCATAATATGTCACAAAGGCGAGAATGCTTATTGTGACATTACATAAGGTACTTAGATAACGCCACAATAGTAAAGTGTGGGAGACAGTGGTTTCCCATATATACACAACACAATGAAATAAAAAAGTTATAGTGAGGTCTAAGTAACGAAGAGATTAAATAAAATTATTGATACTTTTGCAACATGGATGGAAGAAAGTAATAAGTTAGGTTTTAGTCAATAAATAGATACTAAACGGATTTGAATGCAAGATGATGGAAAGTTAGCAGCGTTTGTTTTGGAGGGCCAAAAATAATCTCGTTGAACATTTTACTTTTATTGCTCTTCTCAGGGTTATACAGGATGTCCCGTAAATAATGGATCAAACGTAACGGGTAGGTAGCTCACCTGATTCCAACAACTAATTAGAATAGTTTAAAAAAATCGCTACGACTTCTTAAGGTACACTTTGGTGTCACACATTATTTTTCAGAATTTTTTCAATTTGGGTATTTTCATCGTAAAAAAATAACTTTTCAATTCAAAATTTCTTTTTTCTAATGCAAATAAAACGTTATTAACAAAAATGGTATTTTATTACATTAGTAAGCTATTCAGAAATGTATGATAAAAATCATAGCTAAAAATGTTGACAGCATTAAAAAAAAATATTTAAAAAATGGTAAAGTTCGAAAAAAAATTATCTTGGTTAGGTAGCGGTTTTTTTAAAACTATTCAAATTAGTTGTTAGAAATCATGTGAGCTATCTACCCGCTACATTAGATCCATTATTTACGGGACACCCTGTATATTTTATAGACGTGGGATTAAGCCATGAAAAGCATTTGAATATTAATATTCAAAACAATAATTATGTTCAGTTAAGTTCTATAATCGATACACTAGGGCCTGTAACTCCGTACAAAAATGCTTGACCATTCAGAGTAATCAATATCGGTGAATTCAAGGCTTATTACACCGATCTGCACCCTAATAGCGTAACACACTATCAATCACAATCTGAATGATTTTGAAGCAAATTGCTAAGCCATTGCTTCATATGTTCGAAAAATTTGTCTGCTCAAAGTAAATAACGCAATGAATGTTGCTGAACTGTCAAAATGAAACCGATTCCTACTGTAAGGCCCACTTGCGTGAAAAACTTAACTCAGAATTAGTTGCTAACACGAGGTTAAATTGACATATTGTATGACAAACTGTCAATTTAACCTCGTGTTAGCAACTAACTCTGGGTTAAGTTTTTCACGCAAGTGGGCCTTAGTGTGTTACGTAATTGTCCCGCTGGTCATCTATGCCAGGTATTAAATGGGCATTATCTACCAGATGAATGTAACAGAATTTATATTTAGTCATTAGCCAGTTTTCCGTCTCTAAGGTACCTAGATTATTAGATTCAATTACGTCTTCCGTCTCCACGGTACCGTCACGTAAGCTTAAATCTGCTTCTGCAGCCTCGGAGACTATTGCATTACCGCCACTTACCTAATACCTAGTTACTTATCGACAGTATTATCTCCTGGTGTTATATCGCACTATAAGTAGTGACAGTTTTCCAACATTCGCTTGTTGCCCTTAATTGAGTGTTACGGCTTGCGAGAAATGACAAGTAATTAACACACCTATTCTGATTACTGCTTACTGTCGTAATGTTGAAGAGAACGTTGTTTTTTTGTAGAGAACTGCATTTGTAACATGGTGTGTAAATGCATGAAGGTATGGTTGTGAATAGCTGTGGTGCAAGCAAAGTATATTGTCAAAAGATTTTGCCAAAGATCATAGGTATCATTTACCAGAATGAGTATCTTTAATTTTTCAACGAGACGGAGGTGAGACTTTACCTTTATTAGTGGAGACGATAAGATTTTCAAATCAGGTAACAACTTGCTTGGAGCATGCCAAAGTATGATCTGTAGATCCGCCAGTCGTGCTAGCTAAAAACCATAAAATTATTGGCTATGATGAACCAAAAAGCAGTAACGTCTCAATAACTCAACTCACGATGTGTAAGTTTACGTACTTGACCGATTTTGGCGCGAAGTTACCATTACTATGTAAACCGTTCGTTACGCCTTGCACAAACCGCGGCCATTTGCAAATTATTGCAATTATACTATTTATTTACACAAACTATCGCATGTGAAGGATTGTGTGGTAACTTGGTAGTTATTTTGTTCTTTATACTTACTGCAGGGAACGTCCCTTCTGATATGGACCATAAATATATGTAATTGAATAAAATGATTGACCCAATTGAAATACTATTGTCTCATTACTAGTCATTACATGCCTACAACTCAAAGAAACAACAGATTCAAATAACATTCAGACAAAAATATTGACGTGATTTTGTAACTAAGTATACTAATATTATTAGTTCAAAGCTTGTCCGCTGGGGTATGGCCATGTGATTTGGAGGAATGAAGAGCACGAGCGTGTGACAAAAAAGGCTAAAGAAAAGCGGCAGACCAAGAAAAATATGGATTGATTGTGGGACAGATGATAATATGGTTACGAGTTACTACGGAAGAAATGCGGCATGCATAGAGAAGCATATAGAAGAAGAATACTTTCAGCGCCAACCGCAAATAAATTAAGATAAGGCGGATGTTGATGAACTTGGGAAAAAATTTCTAAGCACTCTATACCGGGTAGGTACCGGAAAAATAGCCGATACATGTAACAAAACTTCTATAGTCTGAAGCCAAGAAAGCGATTCGCATATATGCAATCTATTTCCAGCGGATACAAAGCACCCTTTTAAAGTTAAGTAAATTCAAGCTTTACTTATTTATGACAAGAATTCCCCTGCAATTCTTGCAGAGCATCGGACCACACTTAATTAATAACAACAATAATACACAGTTGTATTCCCAGCGCCGCATATGGCCGACAGTTCAGTGTTCGCGGTTTGTGTCCGTCGATACCTACCCCACGCCTATGTTGTTAAGCTTACACATAACTTATTCATGAATGACGTCAATTGGTCCTTAACTTCGATCGGTGGAGAATATGTATAAGGAATCGCTATTGTTGTTAAGTAGGTATGGTAAAGCGGTTAGAATTTTACAAAATTGCTACTATTCAAAATGAAAAACATAAAAAAAAAACAAAAAGGAAAACATGGAAAAGAACTAAAAGTGAGATAAGGCGCTCCGCAGACAGCAGTTTTGTCTGCAAATAGTTGCGAGAGACCATCCGCCAATGTTTTGTCCTCCTCATGCGTTATTGCATATTGCCATACGTTCTATCGCCGTGGGCAAATTTTCCATCGTCTGCTCAGCGTCTTACAGGTAAAAAGGTCTCTGTGCTGAGGAAATATATTTTAAAATGAGGATGCCGAAATCATGTAGCGATTGGTTGTAATAAGCAGATAAATGAGAATAAGTTAATTATGAAATCGTTAGATACCTACTACAAGGACAAGACTCTGTTAAAAATCAAAATGCCAATATTTGCATATAAGAACTTCCTCAAGCTGACGCGAGGAAAATTGATACACTGAAGGTCATCGTACCTGAAAAGTCCTTAGCTTGCAAAACAATATTAGTATTGGCACCATTTCGTGATGACAAAGAATCATAATAAACGTAATTTGAGTACGAAACAGCTGACGTCTTGAGGACGACCTTGTCAACGAACCTAGTTGCTGAGTTTACAAAATATTCACTAACAAATGATTCATTCATTTCTCCGTTACGCATTAATGCACAACTAGTAACACAGAAAAAGAAACCTTAAATCAATCAAAAGAGGTTTCGATTCTCAGTGAAGCCATAAGCAAACTTTCTGTCGATTTGCGCTCGAAAAATATGAATCACAGACAGATTGCCAAACTTGTAATTTTCTAGGTCGATTGTAACTATGACGTTGATATTGGATCCGCCATTGCTGACGTAAATATAATAACATATATAGCTAATTACAGCGAGATATGACGAATATCGACGAAAATGATAAGAGATAATGAAACGGATGTCAACCGATAGCTTCAGCAATGTTGCATGTTGCACTTGCCCAAGTGCGTAACATGTATATTTCATCACCACTGCTCTCAAAACGGTGAAGGAAAACATCGTGAGGAAACCGGCATGTCCTAGAACCGAAAATATGTGACATCTATTTACCAACCCGCACTGGGCCCGCGTGGTGGGTTACGGGCCACTCCCTCTCACAGAGAAGAGGCTTGTGTGCACTGGGAACATTATAGGCTGCTTATGCGTATGCAAGTGCATAACTATAGCAGATTTTGTGAGAAAATTATATGCAGTGCTTTAACCCAACGTGATTCAGTACCAGTGGTGCTATTCTGTAACGATCCCACCGTGAAAATTTAGGTGAAGTGAGCGTGATGTGAACTGTCATCCCACCTTACTCTACTAGGATTGAGCTCACTTCAAACTCACTTCACCTAAGCGCTCACGGTGTGATGTTTACAGAATAGATCGGTAGTACCCGAGTACTTTTAATTCACAAATGAAACAAGATGATTTTCAGAGAACTTCAGAATGTCAACATAAACCATCACACAGTGCAATTATTTTATCACAACGATTACTGTGAAATCCTCATATCGTTTTACTGCAAACTAAGTTAGTAGTAAGTTTGTGCAAGTTTGCAAGTTTCCTAAACGTTGTACTAACGTTTTTGTATTTAAACAACTGCACAATGTCATTATTACCATAATTATCGCAATCATTAACTATGTAGGTTTGGTTTAGGCTATGGACAAACAAGTTCGAGGAAAGTGACATAATTAATTTCATCAAAACAATATAGATAGGCACGGATAGGGATGTATGAACGTAAACGAGGCAAAAGGAGTATGTAAGGATCGTAGCAGGTGGCGTTCTGTAGTTTCTGCCTATCCCCATGGGAAGAAGGCGTGAGTTTATGCATGTATTATAGATATATGTCGCATGCTGTTTCGAGGGAAGCATAACACCGTGAAGACTGGTAGAAAATGAAATACGAGATAGTCTATAGTTACAGATAGACCAAATTTTATTTCTACTGGTGGTTCGCAGTGCCCAGTGTACCATTCTGGAAGAAGTATAGAAACGACAAATTGTTTTAGCATTGGAGTGTGTGAACGATTTTTATATTGTGTTAACCCTGTCTTATCTTCGTGAAGATCTTCTGATACTAATTGTAGCTGTAACATTATTATATTGAATTTGAATAGACAGCTCCGCCCGCCGTTCTCTATAACTAATTAATCCATTTCTCTCAACTGTACTTGCGTGAGAAGTGTTTTATCATCCGTAATTTAATTACTAATCACTAGATCGATGTAGATAACATTGAACGTTATAATTAGTCCTCCATTATATGTTTTAACCTCGCATATATGGATTTAGTTTTAGAAAGCAGTGCAATCTTGGATGTCACTCGAGTCCATGTCTTTTTTATATGCACGTGTTTCTGTGACTAACCAAACATTTCTTTCTTCTTCCCGAGTTTTTGTGTAGTGCCCGCCTGCACTAATTTTCATAAAGATGTCTTGGGATCGTCCATTCCCATAATTATGAAGACTTATCTTCCCTTCCTTACACTTGGTTTAAGACGCAAACAAACAATTCCTGGAGATCTATTCTGAAAAAATCTCACTGTGAAAACTTAGGTGTGAAGTGAGCTGTCAATAGTGCCATTCCCAGCATCAAGTGAAATGACAGCTTCTTTCCAGCTCACTTCATGTAAGTTTAGACGGTGAAATTTTTACAGAATTGACCGGGAGCACTTGCAGCGAAAGTTACGGGCCAAACATGTGTTGCAATCAATTCTTTTGTTGATTGATTACTAACGTACATATACATAGTAAACTATATAAGGTGTTTCAAAATTAAAAACTTTAAGACGTGCTTATAAGATCATCGAACTGAATAAATTTTACTATGGGAACAACTTTGAAATCGCGAAAAAAAGCAGTTGTCCCATAGAGTTTAGAACAGTACCTAGATATTAAACTTTAGAATGGAACAAATGATTCTTTTTCGCGATTTCAAAGTTGATTCCATAGTAAAAGTTATTCAGCTCGATGGTCTAAAGCACTCCTTTAAGTTTGTAAAGTTAATTTTGAAACACCATAAATACTTTCTAAAGAAATATGTGCATAATCTAGATAACAGTGTCAAAAATGTATAGGTAAGTAAATTAATAATATAATAATGACCGATAATTGAACGGACAATAAATCATGTAGGTGCGCGATGTTATCTACGCGGGCGCACCTTATCATCCATCATGAATTTCGTAATACTGCCGTTGAAACTTCGAAAGTAAAGGCTTCTGTGCCACGATATACATATATTAGGAAGTTCCGTAATTAATTAACTTTATTGGTTAAATTGAAAAAACGGTTTGTGGATTTCGTGAATATGTGTACGAAAAAAGTATTAAAACAACGTATTCAATTTAATCTGTCGTCATTAGAAGACTGGTAAATTGTTGTTGGGTATGTACCTAGCAAGGTAGAAGGGAAAGACTAGCGGGCCGGTCACCGTACCGCTCTGGTCAGACCGCCCTCACTGGACTCTATTACGACTGGCTGGAGAGAAGCCGAGAATCGAACGAAGTGGAAGAATATCATACATACAGCCACGAAGGCCTTTCAGAGACACGACCTGAAGTACGCGACCAAGAAGAAGATGTAATCAAGTACCTAATCATAAGCGCACAAGCAATTTTCACAGCATATTTACTAATTTAAGACTTGATTAGTCTTTTAGAAACTGGCGCTAATGTTGCGGAACGTGTAATTATGATGATGAAGTAGAATTAAAGCATTCGTCTCTACCACGGTCCTGCCGATCTATTCTGTAAAAATGTCACCGTGAAAACTTAAGACGCAGATATATGCCAACGGCCTTGAGTGCATAGCTTGCGTGTTCTGTGCTGAGCTCACGCAACGCGGTACGTCCACCCAGTAATAGGACTCAGCATACAAGGAGCGCTGTCCCAAATTAGACGCATTATTAATTTATTATACATAAAACAAAAGGTAGATATTATATTAAAACACGTAAACTAAAAGATAAATAATTAATATATCTTTAAAATGGTGAAGGTTTCATAAAAATACGTTTGATAGTTTATGCGTGATTCTCAGTTTTTTATCCGCGTTAGACATAATTTTACAAATTAATTGCACTTTTAATATAAACATAATCTAAAATATTCAATTATTAAGTTATTAAGAAAATGCTGTTATTTAACATATATTTTTTTCCAAATCATTAGCACGAGTAGTGTTAATGATTTGGATAAAAAGACGCGTTTAGACGTGAAATCATTAAAAATCGGTTATCGTCGCCTTAAGTGAAGTGAGTTTGAAGTGAGTCAACAGTGTCAACCTCTAGCATCAGGTGAAAACACAGCTCACTTAACTTGTTGTCACGGTGAGATGTTTACAGAATGGACTGGCTGATATACCGAAGCCATGCGAATTTGATGAACCCAAGAGAAAGAAATGGCTTTAAATAACCTTGAAAGTAATAGCCAGACAGGTGGGCCTAAAAATGAAACTAATTTAAGATTGAACAAGCACGAATTATGAATTCATGACATAACAGTTCAAACTTATAATTATTATAAGAATGCCGGGCGCGGTCTCAATCATATTCAAATATATTCTTGTTGAACGAAACGTTATGTTCTGCGAGCAAAAACTAAACTATTGATTGATACCTGTCAGAATGTGTAGTTACAAGCAAATAACGCTAAGCAGTTTGTTGCCTAGCAGGGGCGTAGTCTTCATACAACCCGATTCTTATCGGCTTCCCTTCGGAGCAACCACTCTTCTTAATGCCTACTATTACCAAATAATATGGTACACATGTGTGTAACTGTGTAGCACATCACATTATATAATTATATTTAATACCAGTTTCCTTTCAGTTCACCGTAGGTCGTTGTTTTTCAGTTTCATTTCATCATAAGATTAAAAACCTACAGTTTTTTGTCTGAGTTGATGAGAATGAACAATTTTTTCTTTGGCTTCCCTCTAATGATAATAGTAGCTGTGCCACTGTTGCTTAGGGCCTTATTACGTCACAAATATGGCCTGACTAACCGTTGTGTTATAAAAGTCTCTTAATTTATAATGACTAGGTACTTAATGTGGTTAAATGGAGGCCAAAAACGTAAACGTTAGATTGCACTTTACGTCAACGCTCGCTGCTTTGTTGTTTTGTTTATAAAATAATATACATTAAGTATATTTAGTCATCTCAACTTACGTAAAGACAAATAAATATGTATACGCATATGGGATTCTTATTGTTTGTCACGCAAAACAATGTAGGTAGGTACCTATATTTCGAGTAAAACGAAAAGCCGGAGTGATAAATAGGAATTCATTACAGAAAGTCTTCCTGGCTGATGCAACTTTCTAGCTAGGTTGTATTTTAAGCGTTGTCGACCACACCCGAGGGCAGACACTTGGACGTTACAATAACACCGACAGTTGTTTGAAGGCAAAGCTTACAAAATATTTTGAAACGCTGGGGTGTTTGCAATTACAATTAACACGTACCTACTACAGTTTTCACTTGTAATTAGCTACTGTATCGAATGTGGTTAATTCATACGCAGCACAACTAGTTGGATTCATGCTACCATTCGATAACCTTCTGCATGCAAGGACACTGTAACCTAAAAATCAGCGCAGAAACCACTTCATGCGTCCTTTGAAAAAAGAAAACGATCAGCCTACATCGGCGCCACTGCTGGGACACAGGCGCCCTCTCTGTGAGAGGCCTCAATACCACATTAAGTGGACTAAAGAACGATATTTCAACACAACATAGTGCCACTTGTCCATAAAGATAGATGATCGCAGCTATTTCCAATTCTAAAACAGATACCGACTTTAAGTAAATATGGCTACACTTCGGTGGCCATCTGAAACAAAATTCCGCATTCTATTAGATAGAAGCAGGGCGATGCATCTTATTATGCAACCGCAAGTGGACGGCATAGCTTAGATGTGGAACGTCGACAGCCGCGCGGAATGCCCAAGTTCATCCAACCTGCAGTTTCACGATCGTGACTCGAATGACGGAGCGAAAACCACATTCTTCATACTTTATACCTTAGTTTTACCAACAAACCTTGTATGGGAATACGGCAGTATCTGTCAGTTTTGTCTAAGGGAAATCAGACCAGCTTTTGTGGCCACACTGCCAATGGACTGCTGAAGAATATGTGAAAACGAACACTATTGAATTCGATATAGTAGTATTCACTATTTTCAGTCACTTGAATGTCTAAAGGCAATTCAATTCTTATTAGACCATACGCATTACTGGAGTCATCGGTATTAGTAACACGTATATTGACGTAGTTTCCTTTTCGTAAATTATTCACCAATGAAAATTCGTTTGATCATATGACATCCTCACAAATTGCACCATTTTTGATGTACATACATTATTATTTCTTTAAACATGATCAAATATTTTATTTCTATTTTCGGATACGACGAGGCTACTACTCTAGAATAACCCTTCTAGTCCTAAGTTACAGAAACGAGGCTAACAATCTATTGGAAAATAAAAGCCTTGACATTTTGGATGATATTAGTAGCACTAGAACTAAAAGATAAAGTTTATAATCGTAACTTAGAAATACAAGAATGTATGAAACCCTAAGAAAGGTTTTATGTCTTCATGCAAGAACCAAACGAATCCTACGAAGCACCCAAAGTGTGAAACAAATAAAGGCCACTCGTTTGTTCACCTTGAAATACAAATATTTTGATAACAAACAAAATCAAGATTCATTAAACAAAGTCCCTCAAGGTCTGCGGTAAACACATATTAATGTCAAACTAGAGGAAAGTCGATTGGCAATACACGGAAAAGCAGGAGCAAATCAAAGGACGAAGCCTTCCTCAGAATGCTTGAAGAATGTTAATACAGCGTAGCAGAGTAGGCTAAAGATACAAGATAAGTTAGTAAAGAAGGTCCAGACCAGCACCCTAAAAAATTGCGTAACACACTATCAATCACAATATTAATGATTTTGAAACATATGCTAATCCATTGCTTCATATGTTCGAAAAATGTGTCTGCTCAACAACGTAAATAACGCAATGAATGTTGTTGAACTGTCAAAATTAAATCGATTCCTACCGTAAGTGTGTACAATTAGATGGCGAACGTGGTAGAAAATTCAAAACATATAGCGACGCCCTTTACAAGTAACAGCACATTGAAGCAATTTATAACATTGAAGTTTATGAGAATATCATTTTACGCCACCCCGCAGCAAACTTAATGATGAATTTTCATTAGGAGTGCACTTTCTGGCCATAATTATACTAAATGTAGCGTCACGCTGTGCGTGCGTGCAATAAAAACATTAGCGTTATTCGTGGAAATCCCTGCACTAAAGATAACAATGGCATTTGGGGACAGTTACAATAGTGGCTTTTGCGTAAAAATGAATATGGATTTTCAATTGCAATAATACCGCACATTATTCGAAGAGTCCATAAGGTACTCGGTATCAATACTCATCACGTAAATATTTTTATTTATTTATTTAAGATAGGTTTGCTCTTGACTTTAGTCTTGGTCAGAGGCGACAGAGACAAAGTCGACGATGAAACGAGCTTACCCACCTCGAGCTTGTTTACTTCTGGACCCAGAAGAAGCCTGTTCACTCTCACTTTGAAGAGATCAGGGTTGTATGCGTTTGGAAACACAGACGCAGGCAGAGAGTTTCACTCCTTTGCTGTGCACATCACAAGAGGCATTTGGAAACGCTTAGTGCGAATTGGCGGAATAGCAACTAGGTAGGGATGGTAACCTGCAGTACGTCTAGATGTCCGATGATAGAAGGGGGCCGGCAGAATGAGGTCGTGGAGTTCTTGAGCACAATCACCGAAATACAATCTGTAGAAGACCGACAAGCAGGCAACCTTGCGGCGAAGAGCCAAGCTGTGAAGTTTGGCATCTACTAGTTTTACGTCGCCAATGAGCCTCTTAGCTCTGCGTTCCACCGAGTTAAGCGCGGCAAGTTGGTATTTGACTGATCCATCCCAAAGGTGGCTGCAATACTCCCTGCAGGATCGCACTTGCACTTTGTATAGGGTTAAAAGCTGTCCAGACGTAAAGTATCGCTTCACCCTATTTAGGATGCCCAGTTTCTTGGCCGCAGTTTGGGCTTTGTTTTGTACTCGATAGTGATACGGAAGTAGAGACATGATGTCAACTCCATGCCAAATATAAAGATGATTGCTTTCAGAATGGGTAAATCATTATCACATGAAACAATAGGGACCGACAAACATTAGGAAGCATCATCATCTTAAATACTTCTCTTTTATAAGTATAACAAGTGATATGTAACTATACAGTGAAATGAAATGATTATTCTGTAAATAGGATATCGGAATCACTTTTACACGTCATATTAAAAAAAATAAGCTAGATGGAGTCGACATTTCCTATCTGACTACCTCTGAGAAGAAATGGCGAAACAAACTCGGGGGTCAAAGTCTCTTTTAAAGTCTCTGGACTTTAAAAGAGACTCGAGAATAATCTTGGTCGAATCATGTGAGGACCATGTAGATCCGTGTCTGAAATGGTCTTTTGAGGAAAGAACCTAACAAAGAGTGGACCTGTCCAGTTAGTGCAAGCATTTATCAGTAATCGTGTAGCTCAACTCAGGACTTCGACGAATAAGAAAATGATTAAAGTAGAAGTTAAAGAATCTTGGGAGTTGGGATGTAATAATTGACCCAATTAGTATGGGAAAGTCATATTATCTACGGCATTAGTAGTTATAGGTGAAAGCAATTATATGTATAAATAAGTCCTGGAAAGGTGTTCGTTCCGGGATATAAAGAGATTAATTGGACTCCCATCGAAATTATTTTTCTCAGACAAGAATAGACTAGAATAATAAAGAAGGCAAGGATCTGCAGAACCCATTATTAAGGGGGAAGCGATAAGGTAGCCCGCGAAATTCAAATTTTCGTACGATTTTTGCAATTTGCAGCTCAGTGTCTGGGTATACGTTGATTAAAGCATGATTCGCGACCGTAACAAATATGTATTTACAGAAATACAATCAGTAATACAACTACTTAGGTTAGTATAATCCTCAAATGTCTAGATTTCATGAAATGGTCATTCAATAGAATTACTTGATCTTAGAGAGTTCTATTGATGACTTTAATGATTATAATTCTGTAAACACATATTTGTTACGGTTGCGAATCATATTTTAATCAACATACAACCTAATACTGATCTGCATATTGCATAAAAACGTAAGAAAATTTAAATTTCGCGGGCTACCCTGGCGCTTTCACCTTAAAGCGTCATGATCCGCTCGAGCCGCGTACTGAACTGAAGTAGGCTCGCAAGTAGTAATTATTTTAATAATTTTATCAAGACAAACTAAGCGAAGTGTGCTAAACAATCTTGCTACCTTTTCATTTATATAAAAAAAAATGTTTTGTAGCTATGAGATTGATTAAACATTACGAAAAGGAGTAACTTTAGGATTTTTCCTATCCAACAAAGTTAATATAATCGTGTTATTAAAAGCGATTGCATGTCCGCCAGATCCTTAAATAAGATTTGTTTTTTTTCAGAATTTTATAACACTGTTTTTTATGATTCCCATGGATTAAAAAATACGCCTTAAAGAGCAAATGCATGACTATTAAATATTTTCACTTTAGGAAGCTTCTCAAGAAAAATTCATAATATTTTTTTAAATAAGCCTACATGGGCGCTCATGAAACGTCAGAAGCTAGGTGCACGGTTCCAATTGGTCGTTTCCTATGGAGAAGAACCGGCAAGAAACTGCACGGTTACTCTTTTAAAAATAATTGGCTTTTACAATGTTTTCAAATTACACAAGTTCTCTGATAACCTCCATGTAACTAGCATCGAGATTTCAAATACCACGCATTATGTTTGTTTTAGTAACACATTGTGAGATAGCACCTTTCTACTTGCGTACCGTTCTTCAAGTCACATGAAGTTCTCGGAAAAATTAACTGACTCATTATTTAATAAAGCAGTTCTGTACCCACGTTTCTAAAAGAAACTGAACATTGGTGGATTTCATTTATTTAAAACAAAAATAGTTATAACATAGTTACAACCACAGTACCAATTTAGTGGCATTGAAACGAAACAAAAAAAAATCTGGAATAGAAGTCCAAGAAACAAAAATTGAAACATTTGATAGCTGAAGAAAGATAATAGGCAACATGACACTCTCACAGAAATATACTTCAAAATAGTAGAAAGTCGGCAAAAAATGTTGAAGATTTAACAAAAACTATTGTAATCACGTGGTTTTTGCTAACTGCCTACCTGGGGAGCAGTGGTGGCACAGTGGTAACAGCCGCGACCTACGAGTTGTAGGTCGTGGGTTCGATCCCAAGCAGGCACTTAATGTAAAAAATATTTTTATCACCACTTCTCTAAAAACGATGAAGAACATCGTGAGGAAACCGGCATGTTCTAGAACCAAAAATTCAAAGACGTGTGACATCCGCCAACCAGCACTGGGCTCGCGTGGTGGATTACGGCCCAGTCTCTCTCACAGAGAAGAGGCTTGTGTGCAGTGGGAACATTATAGGCTGATTATGCTTGTTAACTTCCGGATTCGACACGGTTATTTTTCACGTAGAACCTATAATAACGTACCTAATGTTACACGTGCTTATAAATCAGATGTTAATCTTTGGAATGTGCAGTAGGTCGGTCGTTTGGTAAATTGGTAATGTTATTATGTGCAATTAAGAGTCGTGTTGGTCGCTTGGAAATAACCGGCAATTGGGAATTTATTAACTATCTTGTAGAGGTGTTAAATACCTGACAAGATGATTTCGGAAGACCCGAAAATACTTTAAACGACGTATCTTTGTTCATTGCAATTTCCATTTCCAGATGAATTTAATCCCTTCTGTCTAGTATGCTCTATGTTGCGTTTGAGTCTGTCCTACACAGCTCTTGAAGTAGCTAAAAGTCAGGCATTTTTAGTTACTGAAATAAAGCTATTTTTATTTTCTACCAACCTTGTCCTTTTTCATTCCTTCTTTTATTTATTTTAATAACCGTTTTGTATCCTAGATTGTACCTACCGTAGATGTTACCCTTACATACTGCGTCTTTTAAAACACAACTTTGATATTATTTAGCAAAAGCAATAATCCAAAGTTCGGAGTTATTTAATCGTCTATCTAAAACGAGACAATGATAATAAAATTCGAAACTAGAAAAATAAACATAGATTGAGCAGGTTTCCTTTGATTAGATAACGCGGAAGGATTCATCTGATTTCCTCGAATACGGCTGACTTTGAGACACGGATACATTTTATGACGATATTGTCTACAGGACTGATTTCATTACATAATTATTGTTATTCAATGCTTCAATGGCTGTAAGAGGCAGATAAAGTAAAGAAGGCGAATTGCGTGAGACGCCGGCATCATTATTTCAGCCGAAAGACGTCCACTGCTGGGGGCCAACCACCACCACTTCAGTGTGAGAAAGAGATGGAGCTATACAGGACATCTAGCTCCATCTCTTTCCCACACTCAAGTAAGATTAAAATAATACTGCGTTACGAGGTGGTGGTCTAGCTCCTGGACACATGCCTCCCTCAAGCGCCGCCACCTCGACCGGTATGTACCGTGCTTCTCGCATCCAGCGGATTCCCGCGACCTGCACCAAATCATTTGTCCACTTTGCGTCTCATATGGCCCAAAATAAAGAGAATAAGAGTCGGAGGATGATGATTCTTATTCAATGCTTACCTACTAGTCTAATGTGCAGGGCTACCCGAGTTCTCCAAATGTTATTGGTTGCGAAGATAAGTGGATTACAATTTTACCATATTATGCCTACCTAATACAGGATACAGCAACTAATTGTGTTGTTTTAATTAAGACTTAGTTGAGAGAAGAGTTTGGTCAAAGACAGAATCAAGAAAGCGAGGAAGAACAACATCATTATTAGCAGCATTTCTTTGTTACGGTTTTAGCTTATCAGACGTAGAGCGTTTAATGTGTGCCCTATGTACCTACATTTTCTTTTCATGGTTATCAATATCAAGGACATTAAGAACCAAGGGTTTCATCAGCGGAATTTATGAATTTTCACAGGTTTCATGCATGTTTAGATTGATGTAATAGTATCGAAGTCAATCAATCAATCTGCCTAGCCTTTTCCCAACTATGTTGGGGTCGGCTTCCAGTCTAACCGGATGCAGCTGAATACCAGTATTTTACACGGAGCGACTGCCTATCTGACCTCCACAACCCAGTAACTGGGTAATACGACCCCTTGGTAAGACTGGTTGTCAGACTTTCGGGCTTCTGACGACCCGTAACGACTGTCAAAGATCTACGAATGACAGCCGGGACCAACGGCTTAACGTGCTTTCCGAGGCACGGAGGAGTCTCGGTATGTAAAGATGGAAGTATTGAATATAAATGCTTACTTGCCAACTGCTAAGAAAATCTTCAAGAACTTTACGTTTTTTTACACAAACATACCTATTCTTGTCTACAAAATATCCAATCATTAGAATTCACATAGGTACATCTATAAAATCGAAAAGGTGTTGATAATGATGGCCCTTTACACTATCAAACCGTTAAATTTCGGGTCAACATCTCATAAGTAGGTAGGTATGTTGAAAAAAACCAGTGTAAAAATCTACTTTCACGTATGTTACATTAAATTATCGATTCACATACATGTGTTTATACGTTATTTCGGACAAAAAACTGCTTTGGACACAAGGACCCACTTTGGTGAATAGCTGTGTTCCAACTGTAAGTCAAAATGTAGGCTTACTAGCCGTGAACCGAATCACGATTTCCTGTAATGTCATGATCGAATACCTTTCTGGCGTAATAAGTAATGGATAGTTTACGGTTTTACAAAATGAGTCACATTTTTGTTTTGTAGGTTTGAATTCTGAAAACTGACACCTGAACAAACAAATGTACTGATGACGTTGGACAACCTACATCACATTATATTGCCGAATAAATTCCTTAATATATTATTTCTTAGCAAGTTTTTAATAACCACCAAAAAAATTAACGGTCCTTCTGACATCATTTCGTAAATAGAACTTACCGCGCGAAGCAACAACATAAATCCTTTACAAAGTTTGCACAAAACCAAACTGTTTATAACAGCATCTATCCCTCTATCGCTTAAATAAAGAGAAGATAATAACACAAACACAAAACCAGGAGCACTTCACTAATATCGACTGGATGAATTTGAATATCGAACGTCAACGTATGTCGCGCTTGTGCGCGGGCGCACCGACTACGACGGACTGGCAAACAGGCTTCAATCGAAGGCTGTAGCTCTAGAGATGAGGACGCGAGACGTTTGCGTAACCGATGCCGATTGGTCCGAACCGATCGATTTAATTTATGACTCGATAAACTCTAATAAAGTTGATTGTTAATGGGTAGCGAATGACTTTTGTTGCGGGCATGTTGCTATTAATTTTAGAATTCGTAAAGTTGTTGCAGATCATAATAGTTAGCAATAGCTATTTATGTAGTCAATAGCCTGTTTTATGTTTTTCTCCGACTAATTAGTAATTATATACCTGCCTTATAACCGGTGGATAGGAGGATTTAAATAATTAAGCACTAGGTGATTCCTACTTTATTTTTCCCAATCGATTTTTCCACAATCCGGAACTGGTTGTAACTAACACAGTTGACAAAACGCAAGAAAACCATTTCTATTCGACGATGGAAGTTGAAACGTTTTACTGAATATATAAATAACCAGTTAGTTATTTTATTGAAAGTGCGTTGGGGTCAAGAATGCACTTAGAATGGAATTGATCAACTTTTCGATAACAATCGCAATTGCAAATGCAAGGCCTATTTAATTTTAATAAAGCATCCAACAGCAAAAAAAAAACCGTTTAAGTAATTTTAAATAAGTAATTAAACGGGATATCATTTCATAATAATAGTTTGCGTCGGTAATAATACCGAAAAACGTCTGCATTGGGTTGCTTTTTTTTCACAGAGCTGCGCCATGAGCATGCCTATTCGACATTACCGTTACTTTCCAAAGTTCAAAGGGTTAGCAAAAAGTTTTCATGATCGGCTCGTTCTAATTTCGAATCGTATAAAAATGGCGCCTCACTAAGAACTAGAAATAGCGGCTTACGTTATCACTGTGTCCTCGCGGCATCTGCAACACTTGCACACGAATGTTATCAGCACACATTGAGTGCGAACACTCGCCGACACCACGCTGAGCTAACTACCCAGTGTGCAAGGAGCAACTGCAGGTCCCAGGATCTTCTGTTGCTCCTTACACACTGGTGTCTCAGTGCTACTTATGGATACCATCCGTCTAGATATGTCCAGATTTTTGGCCCCTGTGCAGACTTTGGCCCTGTCAATTGTCCGGACTTTTCGATAAAATGGGATTCTTTTTTTAAATAAAAATCTTAAATGATTTCTGAAAAAATTAATATTAAAAAGTTTAATGTTGGGACTTTTTGCAAATATCCGGTTTTGTATCGGGACTCAGTAGTACATGGTAGTACCCTAGTGCCACTCAACAAATTTTTGGGGTACTTACAGCCAATTGCCAAATCATGCCGTATTCAAACGCCATACAATAAACAATAATAATAGTGTATTGTTCAATAAAATTCAATTGTGTTCATCTCATTGTCTAAAATGTGGATTTGAATTAAGTAGGTGGTGGTGGGCTCTTAACGACAAGTCGAAGTCCTTTAAGATATAGCCTGACCACTTCTTGTTTGCTACGTAAGAATGCTAATGATATATTTAAATACTAAAGGAATTTTAATAATCACACAAACTTAGCTAATTATGTCTGATAAATAATCATTGTTCTAGGTGATTTTTACAATGGTAGAGACAGAGCCGTGGGAAATTTTTGGTATAACTGAAAAATTACAGTCTTCTACGAAGGCATTATTCTAACGCACCTGAAAGATTCCTTTTGGGTACGTTTAAATAGCAAACTTAAGCGAAATTGTAAAAAGGCAAGTTAAAAACCGGACCAGGCTATTCGCAAACATTCAACAGGCTTCCGAGTCGAAAATGACACATTTTCGATTACCTGATTTGCCTAGTCCCCGACAGCAAATAAACTGTCGGATTAATAGCGCTCGTCTATTTGGTTTTAATTGTCAAAATTTTCGGGTTTCGGATTTGTGAACAGCGTTTAGCAGACTCCTTTGAAAACATTTATTGATGTTTGATTCGGCACGGAACAGTATCGAAAGTTTGTGAATGCATGCAGCTATGCTATGCAGCGCTAAAAGAAGAAATAATAACATTAGTTACGAAACATGGTCTTCGGTGTGTCACAAAATCCATCACTTAGCTAAACTTCAACTTGGAATGCTCCTGTCTAAACAAGAACGTCTGCAAATAATCTACAAAGGGGTGCTGTAATGAGTTTAAAATCAATTATCGCGCACAGTATGTAGCAACGTCACATTATTTATTTCTAGTAAAACCATAATTTAGCAACGAACCAGTGGTACAAAGGCAGGCAGTAGTGTAATCAAACGAATTAAAGTCACGTCTCGCACAGCAGCATAGAAAGCCTCGCCAGACAAACGATAGCTGACAGACGTAATAAGTCGGAATAACTAGCATTAGCAGGCGTGAACAAATACAATAAATATTACACGGTTGTAAAATAATCTTTACGAGTATAGACTCGCAAATTTATCTAAAAGGAGAAACGTTAAAAAATCTTTGATACATCAGCAGAATGGAACAGTGGTCAGTTAAATGTGATTGAGCATAAAGTTCAGGCAGAATTGTAATATGAGGATCTCTAGCAATAAGGCACCCTACAAAATGATGCGCTTTCAGATAGTAGTTACATACATACATCGGCTTCAATCTTGAAGAAGAAATCCATGTTCATCCTAATCAAAGGGTCAAGCCAAATTGAAAAACAACAGAGTTCTAAAGATAAACATCTATCATATATAAATATCTAAAGATAAACATGGAGGTTTTATAAATAGAAGAGTTGAATGCATGTGCCAATGACGTAGACACTGCAGCGCTAACCAACAGCTGAGGTCAACAACATTTGGATAATTGTGTTCGATAGGTTTCCATTTGGAATGAAGAGACGTGGGTTTGGAATTTAGAACTAATCTGTTCCAACAAATTATCAAGACGTTTGAAGGCAATGTCGTTGGCGTTGTTATCATCGCAAAGTGATATTGTGGTGACTAATTTCTATTCTGTGTAAGTGATATTTTTAGTCAGTTGAAGGTAAAGCGTATAACAATTCATTCATAAGCTATCACTTAAACGCGGATGCAGAATAATTTGTTACAACGATAGACAGTTTATCAAATCCACGCTAACAACTAACAAAACAGAAATGGTCAACATTCCAAGAAATCTCTACAAAACAGACGTTACGCATACTTTGTTAATAACATGGAAAGTGGCAAAGAAATGTTCCCAGACTCGTTAGAATTAAATGTTATCTCATTCTGGATAATATAGCCAAAACAATGAACATACGAGACTTATGCAATGTACTCGTAATATCTGAGAACTGAGGACAAAGATGTACGGACTGATTAACTGCTAATAGAGTAACAGTTATGTAGTACCTAAAAATGGTGAAGTCATGTAGTTTTCCCATAAATATCCGTCTTCGTAAAGACAGTCGATAAGATGACGATCGTACTTTCTAAATAAATAAATGATTTCGAAATTAAAACTATTTTTAGAAATTGAGATATGACCCCGTCATTTGTTTTATCCCACGCCGGCTCTGTCAAGCAAGACTTTTGAGACACAGTTACTTCGGAATTTGAAGACGAGAAACCAATAACATTCTTACGAGTAATAGTAAGGGAATTAATAAAAAGTATCTTTTGACTTCCTACCATTAAACGTTTCATAATCATAATTACACATTATCATCTCACGATATCGCTAGCGATTGGAATGTAAGATATACTTTTACTCCATCGCAAGCAATAGATGAACTCGAAATTAATATTAAAGCAACAAGATCAAGTGGCAAGCCAAATACGGAAAGAGATTAATCTTTAAATCGTACAAAAAGGTGCTGATCCCATCAATAGATGATTGATTGGGAGTCGTAGACATAGCAAGAAATTGCAAATGATAATAGAACAACATACCGGGTGTATTGGAAAGCAAAGAAAGCGAACTTGCTCTGAAAGTGGTCTGCGATTGAGGAGTTCAGATAAAGTTATCGTCAATAGGCTCTAAGAGCTAAAGACTTCTGTATCAGATTACACGTCTATGAAGGTAAAACAAACAAGGTTGATTGAGGAAATACAAGTTACATCTACTGCCTCTAGCTTGGCTTGGTCTGCGTGGAATTTGTTATTAACCTCTGATTACTACAAAGTAAAATAATTAGTAAAACGCTGGATTTAGGATTATAAAAGCAATAGTGACATTGAATTAATTATATCTGCACGTTTTTCTACTCAAATCAATTACATTACCAATCAATATTTAAATTATGAAGATGATTTATATAAAATGCCGATAAACGAAAGTAAGGTGAAAATGAAAGACAAGACTTTGGGAACGAGATCTACAATAAAAAGTTAATGTCAATCAATGTTGTGAAAGCAATAATATCAGATTCCATTGAGTAAATAAAAAGTAAAACAATTGCGTCACAATTGGTTCCTTGTACTTGGGAACCAGAGCTGCTGTCAGTCATGTGTTATCTGTAGGATCTTCAGGTTGGCACGTTATGTTTGTTGTTAAACAAACAAGTAATCCTTTCCGGAATTTGGATCTTGAGAGACATTAGCTAAGCGACTAAAGGAAGTTAATGAATTATGTAACGACTTAAAGATTTGGGACAATGATTCAAATGATGACTTTGAAGATAAACAAGAAAAAATAGGTTTAACGAAGACTCCATTCAGAGATGTTATACCCGAAATCGATGACAGTATCAATGGATTTCATCGGGTCATATCAACCCCATGAGGTAACAATAATATTTCCTTCTTGGACAACCACAACCAAACGACAATTCCATGAATAAAATAAATGTGCTCATACAAGCATTCGATAAGGTGTTAATTAAAAGTGGTTACCCAACAATGCAGTCTGGCCAGTTGCCTAAAATGTCATCGATCGGGACTGACTGAACTTGTTTGTCATAAGCCAAACTGCATTCAACTAATGGAATAATAATGTATATAAAATTATGTAAATGGAAAAATTGTCTTATGATTTTGTTATCAAATGTCAGTTAGGTGATAGGTGTCATGTTAGAGAGTTTCAGAAGCAATTTATGAAAAATGTGAATAGTTAACTGTTTATTAGGTAATTTGAAAGATACTTTGTCTTGACTCTCAGTCGGCTCTACAAGCTAACTCCATGAAGCTACGTACTTTAGATTGTTACATAGTCATGTGTTTGACAAATTAAATTGAGTTTTTAAATTGTAGGTGCACTAGATCTAAATGCACTATAAGCTATAGTAACCACAATTAAATGTCAAGCTCTACGACCAATCGTAGTAGGTATTACCCATTCCTTCAATTCGCAGATGTTTGATATAAATATTATGAATATTATGATTCACTCAGTAACGGGAACGCTACTGTGGTCGAGATCCTTTATTTTTGCGAGTAGCATGGCACCAGTTGGCACGAAACCTACGTCACAACATACAGTGTATGTTTTTATCAAGGATCGTCTTTCTTTTATAACTCTTATTATAATCAAGTCGAAGATGTGTAAGGGGTTTAAGTGTCCATTCGAAGATGCGTAAAGCCGCTTCCGTGATGCGTAGACTGATTTATTTACTCAGGTGACCCTGCGACGGCTGCGACTGATCAACAATACTTTGACGACTCATTTGGCAAGACTTGCCTTCCTAAAGTGGTGAGTATGAAGTTATTTATTATTTAGGGAGGAGTTCTATCTATTAGATATCTAGCTAAAAAAGCTGAAGAAGAAGTTAAAGCTTTCACTAAAATCTTCAAATATGCTTTGAAATTAAATTTAGTAAGGTCATTATGTAAACAAGAAACCACATGGCATACAAGTAAACACTTGCCTACAATCACCACTTATATTATTACTTATACAGATGTACTTACATGATCTTTTTTAGTTTTATTAAATGAGGCAGCCACAGAGAGCCCTTTGAAAGCGCTTCAATTAATATGACAGTTACTAACAAAAAGGATAACATATAAACAAGGACCTCCATTCGCCGTTAAGCAACATTCTTCGTGTATCGTAATGGATTCCGTCGATTACTGGGTAATTAAATGTAATAAATCAATATTCTGACACGCTCACATACAGACAAGCGTATAATCAGAGTATAACTATTAATTCTTTAGGCTTCGCACTTCATAATTGGATGGAACAAGCTGAAGCACACAAGCATCACGAAGACGTGACAGACATGTCCTTGAATACAGATTTTATCAAGTCAAAAACACGGCTGAGCTAATAACACAGAACACAACAAAATGGATTTACTCAGTGACTCCATTGTGGGCAAACGGACACTGAATATAGATAAGAAGATGAAGATAACGGGTTTTCCAAAACTACAAGTACGAAATTGTATATCGCATTCAAACAACTGGTATTTTGCAGGTTTTAAGGAGCAAACAATGGTTATGCAAGCACTTTCACTAACCACCCTTGTGCAAACCTCTCTACGCCTTTTACTTGTCAAAAGCGTCTGAGAAAAAAACGAAAGTGCTCACTTGATAGCAATGTTATGCTGGAAAGGCGATAATTAATACTAGTAAATTCATGCTAAGTTAGATCACGTACGCGCACGTCATTCGTTGTTCGGACGACGGGCGACGAATCACAATCGATCGTTTGAAATAAGAATGTCCTTGCGCAGGAGTCGAAAGCTAATGTTCGAGTACATTTTGCAAGACAATGATCGTAACGCAAGATGTCCTGCGCATACCGTATTTGTATTTGGTCTTTGATGTGTTTAGTTTTATAGTATTATTGTGCCAACTGTTACGTGGTAACTGTCTTTTTGTCACTTAAATTCGTTTTGTGTGTCGAGTTACATTTCATTATGTACGGCGAGTTTATTGTACGTGACTGGTGGATATAGTTATTTTATTAATAAACGTATCTTACTGCGAACTTTGCACTCAACATGACACGGACATATTTATGTGGTGGTTAACGAACTCTATACATACGGAATAAAACGTGTAACGACAAATAGAACGGTGTCACTCACAAGAAGTTTTTTTGGGTCCGAGGTTCTTAAACGACCTTTTGATACAAAATCCATTATTTTCAAATAATTTCCAGGATAAGAATTTGTCATGTATTGTCGTATCGGTTGTATTTAACAACACTTATCTTTCACATTCAAGTCAATGTGGTGCCTCTTACCCATTTGCAACCCTATCTCCATTACCAAGTTGCCTTGCTGACACAATCATAGTCTGTGTAAGTAAACCTTGCATATCTCTGTGCCTAAGGATAATCGAGACGCCTCCGTGGTGAGCACAGAACTGCAGACATTCACCTACTTATGCTCACAGCGTCCATAATATCCACCAGGGGGTCTACTCCGAAGCAATAAATCTGAAATATCGGCCGAATTTTCGGATGTTTCCTACTGCACTTCATTCTATTTCGTTCAATCGGTTCGGATCCGAACGAAATAGAAAAATGTGTATTATGAAACATCCGAACATTCGGCCGATACTTTGGTTTTATCGCTTCGTAGAAGCCCCCCTGAATACCCATGTCCATTGCAAGTCATAAAAGTTATATGCTCAAGTACTGGATTGTTGCAATGCATTAGCATAACTGGAGCTTACCTTGCTGATAAGCTAGATTAAATTGTAGTGTGACCTTTATGGACAAAGGACCAATCGGGTCGTCGGCCTTTGAAATCTGCAAGTTATAATTGGTGTGTTTATTTAGTTAAAACCTCTTTATTAATTTCTAAATCTAAAACCCAGTCGAAGTAACTGGAATCCACTGGTACAGTTACCAATTTTACGCCAAAATTCATTTTAGTCAATGGTGGTAACTGATGATAATCGATTACAGTGAAAAGCAGAAAGGAGAACAAGTACTGAGCTTGAAGCTACAAAAGTTTTTGTAGCTAAATCTAGTCAAATTGGTCCGATTACTATTAAAGCGTGTAATTTGTAAAATATTACTAGACGAATGCAAAATCAGCCAGGCAAAAAGATTGCCATCATGGAAAAGGACAAGAAAAAAGATTTAGCCATCACTGATATAAATTCTTGAGTCGTGTGAAAATTGCTAGAAGTGGATCAGGAAAGATACTGGATTCATACGTAATAAAATCAGGCTGTGAATCACTTTTCTGCTAAGCTTTATCGAAACCACGCTGCTTGCTGCTTCCACGTGATAGAACAATTAAAACCCAGACTTTCTTTTACTTTTTTTAAATATAATACTAGGACTCTGTGTAGTTTACACATAAATAGCGTTTTTTTTTAAACACATTTTATGTAATCGTACGTAGAATTAGCCTTACTTTCTACTGGTTGCGCAACAGAAATTCGAGGTTATTTTAAATAAAAATTGATCATAAATGTTTGCGAATGGTTAGATAAAAAGACTACATAAATCGTGTTACTCCTCCCCATAAAAAAGATAGTTGGCTTTATCAGTTATAGTTTGACACCTGTCAGATTTGAAAAAAGAAGTAGCAATAGAAGTAGCGAACACATAACATAGAGTAGGTAAGTACAGATATCTAAAGTACCTAACATATGAGGTATGTAAATGTTACTTTTACCATTCACTATTAATTGGCAATTATTTAGATGTGACATTTAATATTCGTCTTTCCTAATTAAAATACTGTGAAGATTGCAAGCTAGTCGCTGAGCGATAAAATTATGAAACCAATTGCACACTGTTATTGGCATTTAAACCCCTAGTTTTTATGTGGAGCCAGAATTGCACTCAACTTCAGTACCTTCAAGGTTTGTGGCAGCGCCAAAGGACCAATGTTTTCTCTGTTGAGACGTGTAACTTTATGTGTTACGACTTGGTTCTAACAACCACAGCTAGCATAAAAAAACAATATGTTAGACGACTCAACAAGCGGGTGTTTAACCTTATAATGATTTATTTTCGCGATCATATCGCAACAAACATGTTTGTGGACGGGCCTTACATTCTACTCTAGCTCTACTAAGTTAAAAACTGCATTGAACTACCACTGTTAAATACCAGGAACCTTCTTCACTTCAAGAAGCAATCCGAGTGGGTAAACATGCTTAGTTTCAACTTCAGATAACCCGATATTGGATTTTAAGCTACAGAAGAGGTCAAGGTTAAATTAGTAGATGCCAAATTCAGAAATACCTCGCGTTGTGCCAATGTCACGGTTTGCGAAACAAAATGACAAATAGTCAACAGTTACGTCTACTTGATTTATAACATTCGGTAACTTGAGAATAGCTCTTTAGTTTCCATCTTTAGTACGCAGAATATTTTAGCAAAATAATGTTATTCTTTAACAACATAAATGTCGCTAACCGCTAGCATTCCTGAGATACGGCAAGACAACAGAATTAATATTCTAGTTAGATCATACTTGAGACTGGGTGTGTTTTTCCTTGAAACTTAGTGAAGCTCAGTGTCAATATGTGCTCATGTTATTAGTTAAAATTGGACTGAACAACGTGCCTCGTGGCGGTTAAAACCGCCACGAGGTGGTTGAAATTTTTGGTGTAGATGCACATCAACGTAAGTACAGTTTGGTGACAAAAGTGAGCCACAAGGGCCTTAATTCGCAAGAGCCGCAAGCTAAACACCGTGGCTAATGGAGGACAAAGTTATAGATGAGTAGCAGACTACAGAAGTACATAGATCCAAATATTTTAAACCAGACCAAAGTTAAACAACCGACAAATTAGTTCCATCCTTATTAACTACAATACCATCAGGTTGTACTGATCAATAGAAACTGAAACTAGAATATTTACTACTATCAGGATGCATCTAAACAATTGATGATATAATTGAGGCCTATATAGCTGCTTTTCGCAGAATTATATACTCTATTGCTGAACACTGAAAATATATTTTTGCTTGGAAATTTTCTTCATTGTAGCAGCATTGCGTACGCGCAAGCGCATCGGTACAACGTGGTCATGAACCCGGGCCACTGGCCGTAAATACACAATGCTAATTCAGCAAATTAGGAGACAGGCTAAAGAAAGAAGATACTTACTGTCGTTTATTTACAAAAGCAGATGTAATTACAAAGGATACAAAAACACGCCAGACAGATATCAAAAGAACATTGAGAGTGCGTAGAGGTATACTCGTACAGAGATTTTTAGGTTTGAAAACGGTAAACTCAATCTCAGAGCATTTATTTCACTTAAACCATTTACAGGCACTTTTGAATTGTCAAGGAGTGTTTGTAAGTAGATCACAACGAGAAGAAAACTTCTATAAAACATTCATGCAACTGACAAAACATGTTCATTTATTCTGACACATCATAATCTCCTAATTATGACAATTAGTCATATTTTTATCTTTTTGCAAGCCACGCTTACTTTCATATTTATGTCACGAAATACATATTTATTAGAAGCATTATTGTTACATTATTCATTGCAAATGTTTTATTTTGTTGTCTGCACAAGTCTGCGCTAAGTTTTATCACAGTAAATATATGGAGGTTTTATTGTGGTGCGTCTGCGCAGACATCCGGCGAGAGGCAATTTGATGCTCGATTGCGCTGATCACTTTGCTGATAGATTGGTCCTTTGATGTTCATATTTCATAATATAACTGCAGTTCATTAACAGATAAGTAAAGGTTTTTGATCCCTTGTTACGTAGGTGTACTTATTAAGGGCAACTGTCTACTTAAGGCGAAAGCGCCAGGGTAGCCCGCGAAATGCAAATTTTCTTACATGTTTTGCAATTTGCAGGTCAGTATTAGGTTCTATGTTGTTTTAAATATGATTTGCGACCGTAACAAATATGTATTTACATAATTATATTCGTTAGAGTTATCAATACAACTCTCCAAGGCCAAGTAATCCTATTGAATGACTATTTCATGAAATCTTGACATTTGATGATTACACTAACTTATGGAGTTGTATTACTGATTCTAATTCTGTAAATACATATTTGTTACGGTCGCGAATCATACTTTAATCGACATACACCCAGACACTGAGCTGCAAATCGCAAAAATCGTAAGAAAATTTTAATTTCGCGGGCTACCTTAGCGCTTCCCCCTTAAAAGATTTTAGTCTTTTGGTACGGTTTGTCATGGATATGCGTTTTTATTGGGCTTTAAAGTTTATCTGAGAAGTTGTGATAGCTCGCCCCTGGCGCTTATTTCTAAATTAAGGTTTACCCATCATTATAAATATTTTTACTTAACCATAAAATGGCTTAGAATAACTTTTTGAGATCTGCGACGATAAAATATTTTGTTCGTTCCTAAGGACATTTTGATTACTTATTATTTTATAAGACATTTGATTTCAAAGTCGATCATTTTATGCTGAACAACACAATAACGATGATAAAAATGTAATGTAATAATATAATGACGTCACGAGAACAGCAATCAATTAATGATACTACTACAATTACTACTAGATAATATGCAAATCGATGCATACCATGTCAGTCCATGTCATTCCAACTATCTAATCGAATTTGTGTGCAACAGCTCCGCACGTACTATATCAATTTAGCATCAATAATAAATTACATCTCAGTACCGAGTTCCAATTTCAAAGCGATTGATTCGAAAATTAAGTTCGGAGAATTGATTTATATTCCGAATTAAGTAATTGAATTTGCAATTACATAATGAAATCGTGCGTGCGCATCTTTAATCTAACTTGATAAACTTTCTTAAATGATAAATAAATTGATGATTGGCTTGTTGGCCCTCTAATTAACACTGGAAAAAGTATTCGAAAGTCCTAAATTGCGACATCGTGAGCGAAAAAACTGCAAGGGATAGTAGATAATAATATAGTAGTTTTTCATAGATATATGTATATATTTATACTGAAATAAATATTTATTTCTCAATTCTCGCTATTGCACCTACCACTGTTTGTCTCTGCATCACCCAAATGTTGACTAGTAGAAAATGCCTATGGCATTAAGTCCGCGTCTGTAGATTTGTGTGCTTAAAGTATTAATTAAATGAATAAAAAAAATTAAGGCTTACATCTCTATGGCTAGTCCATTCATAACGACCAACTACTTTTACAATTTCAATGTTATGAGTTTTAAATGTATTCAAATAATAGTAGGAACTAGTATTTTCAGTTTACTGTTAACGCACAAGGTATTATTACTGTTATGTTGAGTGCTGAGGTTATGAGCTGTCCTTGAAGCGACCTACACGGACTGGTACCGTTCAAGAACTTAAGATTACTTATAATTTTCTCGACAGAATCGTACGTGACGCACTCGGGTTGAGGGAAAGACAAACACTGGCTTTTTTACGTTGATTAACTTTCATTCATTCAAAATCATCAAATAAGTAATGATTGGCGATGGTGACGCAGCCGAAGAAGTAAAATAGTTAGGTACCATCGCGGACATTTGCGGCCACTTTTAAACCTTAAGTAATAAGGTCGAAAAGTGGTTCACCGCAAACGTCCGCGATGGTACCTACACAAATGATGTTTTTAGCAGACTGTCCCAGGAGATATATGTACGGTGTACCTAAATGAAGAAATTACGTCGACAATAGCGTGTTAAACGTCCCATACCTACTCAATATGCATTCAATCAATCAAAGATTGTTTACATAATTCTTCACAATTACCCTGTAAATAGCACCTTTTTGTACGTTTTACTTCCTGGCCAACAGCGGAAGAACCGTGATAACGGATCGTGTAGAACAATCAAATAATTAATAGGCCAAGGATGGTTTGATTTCATACGTGTTCACCATGCACTGACGGACACGCAAATAGATTATTGTAATTAGCACCAGCAATCTGATTATGTTGTGCTAATTATAATCTTATTGAGAGTCATTATCAACTTCAGAGTATTGGAACATAATTGGAATTATCTGAATTCTGGAAGAGCTCCAGCTCTCGATTTAATGAAGTGGGAAAGCTGAAAAATTAGTCGTGGCTGAACCAGCTTTGGGCTAAAATGTGAACTCAGAAGGAATAAATAATACACTTTTTATAGCCATACCCCCATATTCATAAAAGTTGATTAAAGTTAAGTAATGTTTAACATCTAGTTAACCATACATTTTTTGACGTTTAAACGTCTCTTAACTTTAAACAACGTTTATGAATAAGGGGGTAAGTATATAAAAAGTGCATACTTAAGGGGGAAGCGCTAAGGTAGCCCGCGAAATTCAAATTTTCTTACGATTTTTGCAATTTGTAGCTCAGTATCTGGGTGTATGTTGATCAAAGTATGATACGCGAACGTAACAAATGTGTATTTACAGAATTATAATATTAGAATCAGTAATAAAATTCCTTAATATAATCCTGAAATGTTAAGATTTCATGAAATAGTCATTCATAGAATTACTTGGTCTTAGAGAGTTGTATTTATGACTTTAATGATTATAATTCTGTATACAGGGTGACTTTGAAAACATGCGACAAAATTTAAGGGGGAGTTCTACCCATCAATATGAACAACTTTTACTATGGGACCAACTTAGACTTCGCAAAAAAAAAATTCGACCTTCTTATAACAAATGGCCCGATCGGGTATGTACTTTTATATGGGAAGGTCGAATTTTTTTTTGCGAATTTTAAGTTGGTCCCATAGTAAAAGTTGTTCATCTTGGTGGGTAAAACACCTCCTTAAAGTTTGTCGCATATTTTCAAAGTCAGCCTGTATACATATTTGTTACGGTCGCGAATCATATTTTAATGAACATACATCCTAATACTGACCTGCAACTTGCAAAAACGCAAGAAAATTTGAATTTCGCGGGCTAACGCTGGCGCTTTTGCATTAACTGTACTACAGGTGCAAATGCAACCTCGTTCTCTTCATGTAGAAGATAAACACCTGATAAGACATATTAAGCACGCGTGATTTTTTGCAAGCGTAACACGCTGGCAACTACATTTAAAGCAACTTTCAGTTTTAGGTTATTTGCCGTAAGCTGGTTTGAAAGTCTACTTTAACAGCAAAACTTACAGTACCCACACTTTTCTCAGATCTTTGTCGTAAGCTTTCAAAAGACATGATATTATGCATTTCCTTAAAGAATTACTTATTCCAAAACGTGTGGTTTTCCTCTTTTATAAGGTAGGTATTTTTTAGGTGTACTTTAAGTACACCTCTGCCCAACCCTTCGGGGAAACAAGGCGTGATGTTATGTTTATGCAATTTTTACCAATCCAGGTGGATTGGTGGTTGGTTGGTTGCAGTTGCAACATATTCTTATTTTGGATGACATTGCCTCGAGGCTCAATCTCTTCAAAAAAAAAAAACTGGCAATGGCGCGAAACAAAGGCGACACAGATAAAATTGCAGAATTTTCTAAGTTCATTGTTACTGGTAGCCATGCGAGAATGTTTGGCTAGCAGCGGCGAGGTGTCAATTTTTGTAAGAGAGAAGCTGAAGCCAAGCCGGTTTTAACTTACTTACTTATCAATAAAGTAAAAAAATAATTTATTAACTTAAAAATAAACTCCGGATGGATGAAATGGCGACAAGTCACAGAAACAACTTGCTACCCACGGATGCTCCTCAAATTAAAGGGAAAAATTTACAAGTCCGTGATAAGACCTGTCGTACTGTATGGATCGGAATGCTGGGCCGTGAAGAAGACGGATGAAAAAAGATTGCATGCAGCGGAGATGAGAATGTTGAGATGGATGTGTGGAGTGACGAAAATGGATAAAGTAAAAAATGAGTATATAAGGGGAAGTTTGAAAATGGCGCCAGTGACAGAAAAGTTGAAAGGAAATCGTTTGGCTTGGTATGGACATGTGAAGAGGAGGGAGGAAACGCATGTGACTAAAAGAGTGATGAATATAGATGTTGATAGATGGAGAGGGAGAGGAAGGCCAAAGAAAAGATGGATGGATTGTGTGAGGAATGATATGAAAGAGAAGGGAGTGAATGATAGCGTGACTTTTGACAGGGGAAAATGGAAAGAGAAAACGTGTTGCGCCGACCCCAAGTAACATGGGACAAGGGCAGGAAGATGATGATTAACTTAAAAATAAAAGTTTTCCTTTACTGAATTTAACACCATATGTAATCAATATATATAGCGTAGTGTAACTACATTTTTTCGCAATAGTAGACACTATTGACTGTACCATTTTTCAAGAGCGGTAGAGTTCGAGCCTCCGAAGGGAAGCCAGTAGGAATCGTGTTGTATGGTGCTTTCGCCACTTTTGGCTAGGTTGCCAGAAGGACATATTAAGTAGATGTAAGGGCTGCTGAAATAAAACTGTTTTGGTCCTTCGTATTTTTTTGTTTATTTATAGGTACTTCATATACAAAAGTGGTAGGTATGTATCTACATAAAACAGGCTTAATACCACCAGCACCCTAATTGCGTAACACACTATTAATCGGAATCTGAATCATTTTGAAGCAAATTGCTAATCCATTGCTTCATAATTTCGAAAAATGTGTCTGCTCAAACGTAAATAACGCAATGAATGTTGTTGAACTGTCAAAATGAAACCGATTCCGATTGATAATGTGTTACGCAATTGCCTCGCAGGCATTCTCTGCCAGTCAACCTTCAAGCCTTTTCTATGAAAATGTGGAAAGAAATAACCAAATTGGAGTTAACTACAGAACCTTCCACGTGTATTTTAGTACGTTTAAATGGCGCTTAATAGTTATTTATGCTACAAGTGCGGAAAGTTGGTGATTTCCGACGAGTGGCATTTTTATTCACGAGCGAGCGAAGCAAGCGGGTGTATAAGTCGACACGTGTCGGAAATCATCTTACGCACGTGTATCATACAACGTTTTACTATGCATTGTGCGAGGAACTAAAAAACATATTAATTTATTGATAAAAATCTAAATGAATTAATAACGCGTTTAATGAAGTATTAGTTTCATTGTACCTTTTATATGAATGTACTTTTGTAAAACTTTTCTCAAACAATACAAACTCTACGTCGGGCTGACGACGGAGTTAAAAATTTAAAAAAAAAACTGAAAAGTAAAAAGCACTAGTATGAAAAAGTGGCACTTTCCGCACAATTTGGCTGGTTGAAACGCTCTTTTCGAGCACATGCATTGTAAATTACGTTTTGTACAGATATCGTCCAAACTAACAGCTGTTTATCTCACTACAAACTAGCACGGATATAGTCATTCAGTCATGTGCTAAATCTCAACAACTAATCTGTTTCCGCTTTATGGGTCGCCGCCCACGCTTCGACAATTGTCGACAATAGTGTAAGAACACTGATATTTATCCTTTATTAGCATTTAAATCTCAAATAGATTTCCGAAAATTCCAAACGATACTTAATCGTTGGAAACCTTTTCAAATAGGTAGCTCTATTTACGTTCAGTAAGCTAATTAGTAAACGAGTAGGTACAGCCTAATGTTAATTGCCGTTAGGATTTCCCAATAAAGGCTCCTGCAAACAGGCGCGACGAGCGGTGCCTTTCGGGTCTCGCGTAGCGCCTGTTTACAGCCTTAACACTATATTTACAAATAGGTACATAATAGGTGCATATTAGTATACAGGTGACTGCGGGTGATCTCACTACATAAAATGAACGTTGTAATTTCCTTTGCTTTTCTTTTACGCAAATATGACGAAGCTTCCGTCCGTTGAGGCGCTATTTTCTTTCCGAAGTTCATTCATCTTTTCCGTTGTGATTGAGTACCCACAGAATGCTTGTACAGTTCGTTTAATTACCTATCGCAGTACGCTTTTCTTTATATTATTATCAATCGTGACGCGTTTCCAATTTTGTTAATGGCACATTACAGCTACAAATAACGGAATGAAGGTATGCAATTTAGATTACCGATATAACAAGATTGGTTTCGTAAGAAGTATTGGTCTTTAGATTTTTCTACGATGACGCTACGAGATTGCAGTTCAGAAATCTAACATGTTCGAAGAACTGTCTACAAGTTGTGGTTGTGGTTGTCTAGTTTTCTTAAGAAGTAATAAGATGATGCGTAATATTAAACTTTGCTTTTAATAACATAACATCATAACATAACATCACGCCTTGTTTTCCCCGAAGGGTTAGGCAGAGGTGTACTGTAGAGGCTTTAATTGGGCCGGCCTTCAGCATGAATCCTCCTCGGATTGTGGCATTGGCTGATAAGACAAACATTGGTTTATTGAAATATAGAATAGGTTCAAACTATGACATATCGTCAAATTGTTTTATATTGAGTCAGTGCTGTGCTAGCTTTACCCTTGACAATGTAACGTGCTTTCCCATAGGCCAATAAATAGTAATAGCAGTGCTTCTGTGTGTCTCATTCATATAGGGTGACTGGTAATTAGTGACCGATACTTAAACACATGATTGTACTCATGATAGCAAACAACTTTTACTATGGGACCAAACCTGAAATCGTGAAAAAAAAAATCAGCTGGTCCCTACATTTTGACGAATTATGCGAGCATAAATGTAGGGAGCAACAGATTTTTTATTATATTATAAGTATACGTATATAAGTATATTATAAGTACTTATATTGATAAGTATTTTTCTATCAAAAACAAGAATGTACTCATTGGAGTAGAAAAACTATTCACGATTAATTTGACGTAAAAAAAAAATACTAGAAAAGGAATTTTTCATTACGAGATGCTTAAAATCTGATTCAACGTAGAGATTTTTCAATATTTTTTTGGAAAATTTAGTATAACTGTTAATCGTAACATTTTGCGGAACATATATTGTGTTGTTTTGATAGGTATTAACCCAAGCTATCACCCCCTGCACTATGTCGTACTATTTACTGGACACCCTGTACAGATGTAAACACTCGTCAGTAGTGACGTACACTCCTTTTTTTTTTTTTTTTTTTTGTGGATGGGAAATCATCAAATGACTTCTCCCGCTCTGGGCGGAGCGGGAGGGCGTGTCAGACTTTTACTGACTAAAACCCACCCGTGTTCCTTCTGTTGCCTGTGCCGGGGCCACGGTAACTCTTTCGAACATCCCGCAACCCTAGCTGGCATCGGCCCTAGCGGACCCCGTCAATAAGCGGACCCCGTCAATAGACGTACACTCCTACCAACTTATCTGTGAAATGGCGAAAATTGGAACTACGGCCGTCATGTTGAAATGTCATTCGATTGTCAGTGTATACTACATTCGGGTTCTCTGGCTGTTTTGTCGTGATATTGCCGAATTTATAAAGTTAAATATGCCGAAAGCTATTAAAAGTGATGCTCGAAATATTATTCTAAAGGTTAAAACCTTTTTTGAAGAAGAAGCTCGGGCTGGGTCTCCGATTATTCCATTTAGTCAAATATACAAAGAATTTCGGCAGCGACAGGTTAGTGTTGTCAACTTTCTTGTTATAAATTACCCGATATTTAACTAATTATTTAAGTCCACGAAATATTCGTTTCTATTCTTGCTGCAGGTTAGCGTAACGGTAACGTACGTAGTCGGTCCCATAATGAACTGGCCTGATATAATTCTACGCGACATGTCGCTACATGTTGTGTTGCATTAAATAGTACGTTTATCGTGCACTTAATATAAGAAACACGCATCGACATGAAATGCTTAGTCTTAGTTTAACAGGCATTTGAATGACGAGAGTCGCGTATTTTTTCAAAATGTCGAAAACTGAGTATCGAAGTGTCATAAAGTTTCTGTTTAAAGAAGGTTTATCCCCTGCCCAAATAAAAGAACGATTGGATGGCGTGTATAAGGAGTCTGCCCTCTCCTATAGCACAGTGAAAAATTGGGTGAAAGAGTTTCGCCTCGGGAGAGAAACCGTCGAAGACATTGGCCACGACGGTCGACCTGTGGAAGTGCTCACTCCCGAAACGATTGCTCTTATCGAAGAGGAGGTTCTGAGTGACCGCCGTTTGAAGATTAAAGAAATTGCAGCTAGGCTTGGGCGCTCTAAAAGTACCGTTCATCGCGCGACCCATGAACATCTTCACATGAAAAAAGTGAGTGCAAGATCTGGGTACCGAAACTTCTTTCAGCGGTACAGAGACAGGAAAGAGTGCGCTGCGCTTCGGACTTTTTGGATCTTTGTGGCGAAAATCCAAAGACTGTGATCGAGCGGCTAGTGACTGGTGATGAAACTATGATCTTGTATTATGATCCACAAAGTAAGCGCGAGTCAATGGAATGGCGTTATAAGGGTGAAAAGCCCCCTAGAAAGGCAAAGGTGCAACAATCGACTAAAAAACTGATGTGCACAATCTTTTGGGATTTTCAAGGCATTTTGATGGTGGATTTTAAAGAACGTATTACAGTCGTGAACGGCGAATATTATGCTTCTTTGATATATAAATTACGAAAAAAGATAAAGGAAAAACGAAGAGGCAAGCTGTCTAAAGGTGTCCTGTTGCTCCATGACAACGCCCGTGTTTATACCGCTGGTGTTTCGAAGGATGCAGTTCGTCAATGCGGGTTCACAGAAGTTGAACATCCACCTTACAGTCCAGATATGGCCCCGTCCGACTATTATTTATTTCCAAATTTAAAGCGGGACTTAAGAGGAAGAGCGATGACCTACCTAACCACCTAACCAACGGTGGTGATAACCTACCTATGATCCACAATAAAATATTTTGAATTTGAATTTGAATTTGATGAAGAGTTACAGGCCGTCTTCAGTCATTTTGAGGATAAAAATTGTAATTATTTTTATAAAGGTTTAGAGATGTTGATTCACAGATGTCAGAAATGTGTTAGTATTCATGGTGATTATATAGAAAAATAAAATTGGTTTCGTTTAATTTCCTTCATTGGTTCATAGTTAGGCCAATTCATTATGGGACCGCCTACGTACATCTAATAGGTAACCTGCTAAGTGAGTGAGCAAACTAACCTGCCAGATTTCAAATTTCTACTAACATTTATTTTATTATCTTATATTTCAGGTATGAGTCAAGGACTAATTTCAAAAATAGTTAAGGAAGGGCACGCAGCAGAAGAAACCGGTACAAAAATTCGGACAACCAGACAGGACACCAGGCAAGGAGAGAAAACGTAAAAGTGGATTTGTGCATGTTGATGATTTTGACATGGGAGTTATACGGAGGAAAGTACATGAATTTTATTCTGCTAAAAAAGAGGTCCCTACTGTTAAAAAGCTTTTAGAGGTCTTAAAGACAGAAATAAATTACACAGGACAGCGAGAGAGTCTGCGAAAGCTGCTTCACAAGGTGGGATTTCGTTTTAAAAAATCTCAATCCAATCGGAAGGTTCTTATGGAGCGTAATGAAATATCAGCTTGGAGAGCTAAGTACTTGCATGCAGTGGATAAAAATAATAAATCTCCCCAGCCCCGGCCCATAATTTATTTAGATGAGACCTATATTCACTCTTGGCATACATCGGGTAAATGTTGGCAAGGAGAGGGTGAAGACGGAGTATTGGAGCCTGTATCGAAAGGGCAAAGATATATTATTGTTCGTGCGGGAGGAGATACTTACTGGATTTGTTACAAATGCACTACTTGTGTTTAAACCAAACACAAAAAGTGGTGATTATCATGACGAGATGAATAGTACCAACTTTAAAAAGTGGGTTATTGAAAACTAAGAGCCACCCATAATAGTGATGGATAATGCTCCTTATCACCGTATTTGTGTGAATAAAGTCCCAAATACGAATTCCTTAAAAAAAGATATGCAATTATGGTTGACCCAAAATAAAATTGACTACGGAGAGAATTTGACTAAACCAGCTTTTAGAAATAATGAAGAGAAATTTCCCGCCTAGTTATAGAAGCTTTTGACGCTATTACAGTTCATGAGTGGGCACAGCATTGTAAGCACGTTCGCAGATTAGAAGGAGAATACTTAAAACATGATTTGTATTTAGATAAACCTTTTATTATAGAAGTGGTAAGTGACACTGAAACCGAAAGCGATAGTGATAATGATGATAGGGGTACGGAAATGAGCGGAGTATGGCCTCACAACCAGGATGAAGTTGTGTATGCAGGTTCATTTAAAGATCACAATTACTGTAAACCTGGTTTTCAATAAATCATTGTAAAGCAATTTGTTTTTTTTTATTACACTACTCTACCACTAGGTACCACTGCTAATTATAATTAGTCAAATCTGGTGTTAGGGGTTAGGTACGGTCATAACTAAATGCTAGACATCCAGGTACCTCTTGCAAGGTAGGTACCTACTTAACTTCGCATTAAATGAAAGTTGTATCCCCCCCGTGGAACATTTTATCTGCTGAATTTCCACTTCATTGGATTACTTTTTAGATAAAGCCATTGTTTATTGCTGAGAGACTGAACTGTTAGTGTACCTACGGAACTGTAAATTATCAAATTCTTTTTATTTATGTTATTATTTTTATATAGGTATCATTGTTTTTAATTAATTTGTAAAAACTGTAATTCTTATTAGACGATTATGTCTAATGTGAAACTTCCTTCTTGAAAACTTACTCAATTTTGGGCACCTTATATTAATTAGCAACACTGAATCGACGGTGCCGTCCTCTTTCAGTTCACAGATAAGTTGGTAGGACTTGTAACTGCCACTCTAATGTCAACTGTCAATCACTACCAATAGCGGGAAACAGTTGAAAGTGAGAAGTGAGGCGGTGCCTGCGGGAGAGGCTTGGTGTGATGATAAGCCAGTGTACTCATGTAATCAGCTTAAACACGGGATCAACAGGATTCTACACGTACCATCGTCATGAAAGAAGAAGAAATCCACAACTTTCTGAAGATCGTTTCTTTATACAGAATCGTGCCGATCACAATGTGAATTGAATGCTTGTGCAGTCCTTAATTTTCCCTATCATCGATTATGGTGATGTGTGCTACTATGAACTGAATGCAGATCTCCTCGACAAACTTGACCGTCTTCTCAATTACTGCATTCGATTCGTTTTCAATCTGCGTAAATATGATCATGTCTCTGCGCATCGGTCGCTTCTTAAGTGGTTGCCTATACGCCAGCGCAGAGAGCAAAGGGCGCTGACCACCTTGTTTTCATTTCTTGACTCTCCCACTTCCCCTAGTTATCTTGCCCCCCACTTTCAGTACATTTGTGCCAACCACAATAAAAATCTACGTTCATCAAATAATCGCCTTCTTTAATGTCCCTCTCATCGCACAGACTTTATTCACTCTTCCTTCTTCGTTCAGTCTATCTCTCTGTGGAATGCGCTCCCCCTGGAAATCAGGATGGCTACCAACCGATTATCCTTTAAAATAAAAATTCGCGAGCATATTCGTAAGAAGCTGGCAGTATCATCACAACGTTAACGTTTTCCCATTGTTTGTCTTATTTGTTTTAGTATTTTCGTGTATTTATGTATATATTTATTTGCGCTTATTTATATATAATTAGGTATATATATTTATAGTTTGTAATAGGTATATGTGTATCTTTATATTTAAATAAATATGTATTCCAAAATTTCTCATAATTGCACCTACCACTGTTTGTCTCTGCATCACCCAAAGGTTGACTGGTAGAAAATGCCTATGGCATTAAGTCCGCCTCTGTACTTTTCTGTGCATGAAGTATTAAATAAATAAATTACACTACTTTATATTGACGCCATTGCTCCCAATACGTTGGATAGAGTAACATCATGATTGTGGCGGCAACCGTCGCTAATCAGGAATGCACCGTGACTGCGTCTTGAGACATAATAACGTAGGTACGTAGAAATCGGCATCCAAGTCAACATAAAACAGTAGTCAGCATTGGCGGGATGGCAGAAATCAATTGTTTTTCCTTTTTAGCAACACTTATCTGCAGAGTTAGGTAGTAGTTAGGTAGGCACTATTATTAAGATTTCATGCTATCATAAAAGATTGTTAAGTACAATAAACGTAGGTAATTAGTCATTCACTATTAGGTAGGTACTCAGATAATTACAGAACATGAGTAATAGTTAAAATATTTTATGTATTAGGTATCCATTGTGATCATGGCTGACCTAAATTAGATTCATTTTCTAGCATGCAATCATAATACTTCTTAACTGCTTCTTTTTTAATTTTCTTTCTGGACAAAGGTGCAGTAATTTGTTTAGGGTGCATGTCGAAAGCCCTTGACTTACACCCTGGCTCTAATCTATGTGTAAAAACTCAATGAAATTAAAATCTGTGAAATTAATATTTCACGGTTAATCAAGCACTCAAAGGTCAAAGCGGTTCTGCACTGCAACTGATCCGAATCCGAGAAATGTCGGTCCGAAGTCGGCGTAGTACTATTTGTATGATGGGTTACGCACTAGATCCGAACTCTGTCCGTCCGAATTTAGAACATTTCCAATTCGAATTGAACTCGGATCTTGAATTTGGATTCGGATCGGATGCAGTGCAGAACCGCTCTCAGCCGAAGAAAATTAACGAAAGCAAATTTACACAAATCGTTGCTGGAAAATCCCAGGCCGTGGAGGTTCGTTTTTTTTTGTACGTCTCTTCAGTTTTGGGTTAGAAAATCCACCAGAACACGTTCTTAGAGTCCTATTTTGTTTGTGAACTGTGCTCGAATAAACTAGTATTCGGGAAAATCTGAAGTCCCTAAGGAAACAAAGTTTGTGGCACTCAGAAGGGAAACAAGAAAATTCCAGAGGACTCGAGAAACGAGGAAATTTCACATTATTTTATTACCTCAGTGATAGCGCGAAAACTGGGCACGTAAAAGTAAAATTTCCCCAGAACAGGCTCTGGTTGGGAGGACCTGAGATGACAAATTAAATTGAAAATCGTTTTATTAAGCAAGTTACTGCTATCATTCAAACACCAAGTCTCGTAATAATTACGTAGGTATTGTAATGTTTTAACAAATAGCTACATAAACAAGGGTAAGGTCGACGGCGGGTCTATTACACAAGTGGTATCGAGGCCGCTTTCTCATTGTCTCCTTGGGAAGCCTCCGCAGGCTAACGCTGATGCCCACATGTGCTCTAATTATAGCCATTGTAATCTAATATTATATCGACAACTGATTGTGTATCTTTGTTTGAATGGGCGTGGAAAACGTGAAGATTGTAATGGTAAAGGCCTACCTACAATTCAGATGTAGGTACGTGTCTGTGTTTGATGCCAAGAATTTTTTTATAGTCAAGTCTATCTTAAAAGTAGGTATCTATCTTTACTTCGGGAATCTTTACCCTATCTAAACCATCTTAGTGGCAGTGGAAACTGTCAAAGGTCTTGCTAATGCTACTTTAGATTGAATGGTCTGTGTTTTAAGTCTTTGAATTGATTCGCTATTTGAGCATAAGTTTGTACTAAAACCTGCATAGGTATATGTTTAAACACGCCTTTTCACAAATCATACAATCCTGCTCATTTCAATGCAACATTTTCAAGCGCAGTTTCATCTTCGTGTTTGGTAAAAGCAACACGTAACGATAGCGAATTCCCGCGACTCTTGTTAGTCTGTTTGCTTGTCTATCAAGTATAAACCTCTACCAAACATGGTATCAAGCCACGTGCGTAGGAAGTAAAAGACTGTTCATCCAAATATGTAACAGCAAGGTCTTTGAGGTCGTCGACCACTCGACCAGCGTCATTGTTTTGACAAAACTTCAATAAAGGACCCTAATTGATATTTTATTAAACTGCCAAGAATACCTAACTTCTAATTACAGGTTGTTATTGAAGCAATTTTGTGAAGATGTTTTTGGGAGTGTGCATTTTGGTTCTCAACGTATTTCGATTTAGGTAACGGGTCTTTCGAGATTCATGCTGTGATTAATAACGATTTAGGCCCTAAGACCGTTAAAGCGTAGGCGGTAAAGTTTAAGGACCTATACAGCTAATCATCTGAGTTTAAAGACTTTTGGTCTTTCTTAAACTTTAGGGCAACTCATCCGCTCGAAACGACAATAACGATGCAATTGTTTTTCCTATTTTATTTAACCGTAAGTAATTAATCTATATTCAACTGTAGTCTCCTTCTTTCATCGAAATATAGCATATACTTAGCGTCGCATCTTCTGCGCAACCACTTTAGTTTTATTAACTTAAAAATCAAAAATAGGCGCGACACCTCGATAGTAAAACAGGTTGGTGAGTCAACCTTCCGCAGCGTCCAGACAGAAAGGCCAAATAAACTAAGAGCAAACTTGCTGAACCACTCGCTCGCCTAGCGAGTAGCGAGTGGCGACCATTTTCCGCACCACAATGAGTCATCGAGGAATTTCTCTGATTGCTACCGAGAATAATATTGTTGCAAAGCCTGTCGATACACACCTGCATGCATGCATGTGGGTAGATGTATTTTCTGTGTAAAGTTTCCTGGATATAGAAAGCCAAAAGGCTAAAAAAACGAGCAGCTATTTTTTCCGAATAGAATAGGCGCGAATCGATGCAATAACATCGGCATCAAGTTACGTTCGGCCAGCGTCATTCCTGTCACTCTTATCTGTGTAAAAAACACTCGTAATTAAGGTCCATGTGCCATATAAATGGGGCGGCGCTCTTCTTTCTGTTCTACTAGAAGACTAGAACCAAAACTAAGAGTAGTGTGCCTCTAAGTAACAATATTGTAAACAGAGGTAGATAGGTTATAGGTACACGCTCCGCAAGTGGCACGTCAAAACTTGGCTAACTAGCCTAATTACGTATCGTCTTGTCTTTTTTTTCGCTCCCGATAATTACGGCATGCCGTCCTACTTCTACGTGTCATCTAATAGTATGATATTGTGCCGTTTTTAAAACATCGAATGTTGGATAGGTAACCTATCTACCTCTTTTTACTTAAAATATCACTGGCCTATAAGAGCAAAGAGGAGCATTTCGAAAATCAAGGTCCACATATTGAAACAGTGTACATAGTATGATATAATATGTTTTAGTACAGTTGCCGGCCGCGGCCGAGATCGCCGCGAGATTTTGCACCTGTGGGCTGCGTTGCGTTTGCGCGCTCATTGTTTTGCAACAGGATAATATAGCGGTCCGGACGGAGGGCATTCACGTAAACATGCCTCTCGCGCAACAAAACAGGAGATATTTACATAATCCTATGAAAATTGCATATATTTCCTTAACATCAAAATGGAGGAAATAACTCTTGGGAAAACCAAGGCATGGAATAAATTATGTGTTTTAGTAAATAGCACACATTTAATAAAGTATGGTACTGTACTGTAAAGGTTTCATGCAAAAGGCAGCCTTATGTTGTACAGGCTGTTAGGAAATTACTTGTGGATACATTCGATCATTCAGACAAGTTTAGTGTGGAATTACTTTTGAATTTGAAGGATTAGCATTTTGCTTATAAAAAAGATCAGTCGACTAATCATAGAGTTACGTTGAGGACATTACTTAATCTTTAATCTATATCCTATACAAATAAATAAAATTGAAGTGTCTGTTTGTAATGTCAAAATAACAACTGTTTACTAAATGCGTAAGAAAGTATATACGGTACTTATAACAAAAAAGCAATTTTTAAAATTTTTGTGTCTGTTTATTCCGGCTAATCTCCGAAACGGCTGGACCGATTTTAACGGCACTTTCACTGGCAGATAGCTGATGTTATGGCGGGTAACTTAGGCTACTTTTATTTTAGAAAAATAATTAGGGTTCCGCGAAAAGAATTAAAATCCACGAAATTATGAACATAAAGTCGGATTTGAAAACTTTTTGCATTTGGTAGCCCAATTCTCGAGGATAGTTATAGGCTATTTAACATCACGCTACTACTCTTAGGAGCTGATCAAAAAGAAAAAAGTCAAAAAGAACACTAAGCGAAAACGAAGTAATAGCGCGGGCGGGTGATCCAAAGCGACGGGTCTGGGGACGAGGGAGTTTTATTAAAATATGGCTGTTATTTTAGTATACTGTGTATCTACGACATCCACGCGAACTAAGTCGCGGGGCGCAACTTAAATAAAAGGAAAAACTGACTGACTGACTGACTGACATATCAAAGCACAGCCGAAGCTACTGAAACTAGGACCGTGAAATTTTGCACACGGCTTCCTTTTGGGAGCACTAAGAAGGGGTTTTTGGAAATTCGACCTTTAAGGGGGTGAAAAGGGGGGATTTCGTTTGTATGAAAAATCTTATTCCTTGAGTCAATAAACTTGAAACTTGGCACGAATGGTTATCTAAGTAAATTATGAACTTTGTCATTTTTGTTTTTCTAAACTACTCCCAAGAGGGGGGTTGGGGGGTGTCAAAGTTTGTACGGAAGAATTTTAACGCGCAGTCCGATTAACTCGAAACTAAGTATTTATACTTAAGACTAAAAATAAAGAATAACCTGTATCAGGGTTTTTCGAAAATCTACCCTGACGGTGTGAAAGGGATAGTAAATTTTATAGGGGCGGATTTTACTGCATGGCTTGATTAACTCAAGAATTGGTATAAAAAATCTTTGATTCAAGTTATGGAAATATACCAAAACGATTTTTCAAAATTCCACCCCTGTGGGGGTGAAAAGAGGGATACAGTTTATAATATGAAAAATCTTATTCCTTTGGTTAATACACTTGAAACTTGGCAATATTTGCCTCAGTAAATAATAAAGATTGTCGTTTTTAGTCTCTTAAAACAACCTCTCACGGAGGATTTAGGGAGTGTCAAAGATAACATTTTAACGCGCTGTCAGATTAACTCGAAACTCGGTACTAATACTTAAAACAAAAATAGAAAAGTGTGTTTCAGGGTTCTTCAAAAATTAACTCCTAACGGATGGAAAAGGGTAATAAAGTGTAAGGGATGGATTTTACTGCTTGCTTCAATTAACTCGAAAATGGGTATAAATAATGTCATACAATGGTATGGTACCAAACGCTTTTTAAAAAATCAAGCCCAAGGTGTCGTGATGAAAAAGGAGGACACAGTTTATTTGAAATATCTTATTCCTTTGATCTATAAACTTAAAAATTGGCCCGAATACTTATTTATCTTAAATAAATTATAAAGATCGTAAATATTACTTTTCAAAAAAAACCTTTCAAAGGGGGTGGAGGGGGCATAAAACTTTTTAGAGGAAAGTACGAAATCCACGCGGGCGAAGTCGCGGGCAAAGCGCTAGCAATCTATACACCCAATAGAACAAAGATACCATGACAAGCATGACTGTCTTTCAAATGTGTGTATAGTCAATTAATATCATAATACAGTTCACTCCTGGAGAAAACAAGAACAACTTGTATTTCTAACTAATGTAACACTAAGGGGTTTATTTATAAACTTTGCTTAATTTAAGTAATGATTAGCAACTGTATAACCATACATTTTTGATATTCACGTTTCTTAACTTTAATGCTTTCAAGGACACTAAACGGTCATAGACGTCATAACGATAAAACATCTATTGTGTCTCGTTCAGTGTCCTTAAAAGCTTAAGTTAAGCAATGTTTATAAATTTAGGGGTAAATTGTTACAAAAGATATGGTAACATCCTCAAATCTTCAGCCATAAGGGAAGTTAAAATTGAAGTTTTAACTTTTAATTAATCAACAATTTGCAAGTATTGTTGTTGATAAATTAACTAGGTAATTCTTCTACGCATAAGCACAGCAGACCTTGGCAATTAGCTTGGAATTTTAAAATAAAATGAAAAATGTTTCTTTTTGATTGTAGGTAAATTTCTCCATTTATGTTTCTACTGTAGATAAACAGCAGCACGAATTACGAGTATTTTGTTTTAACTACACACTTATTAGAATAAATTACATAATGTTATTAATTATTGTACTTATTTAAATAGAAGGTTGCAGGTAATTGAATTATGTATTTTATTGTAGGTATACAGGAAGTAGATACATCAAGGTTTTGGTAATTTAGGCATGATACAGATGATAATGATCATTTGTATCATGCCTGACCTTAAATGTACTTTATTTACTTATGTAGGTACATCTCATATTATTATTTTCAAGAAATAGCTTATTAAATTAAACAAACCAAGTGGCGTACTACAGTACTTTAATTTAATATATAGATAAGTACTTATTATAATATATAGATAATAGATATATGTATAAAGATAAGTATTTTTTGGTTGAAGTTTAACTCTTCCAAACTTTTCTTAATGGAAAGGCTTTTAATTTGGTTCTACAAAACTTGACTTCGTGTTTACTTAGCTTCATGTGAATAAAACAATCATGATAATTTTATTATAACTATTTAGACAGAAACAAAGTTGTTGCCAACTGCTATTACAAACTATAGTTTTAATAAAGCATGGACTTATGTTGTGTATAGTGTATTGTATTGTTTTATTAAAAAACCATTGCAAAACTAAGCTACTAACAAAACATGAATTTAATAATGTATCAAAAAGTTTAAACGACGTAAACTTACCTTGGCCGCCAATACGTAAAGCACCACTAAAACTAAACAAGAAATATATTTAAACATGCTTGAACTAAGAACTAATATCACTAAATAAAGTTTTAGATAATTCATGAGTTTTTGAAACTTGAACAATAGGCACACATTAGGACTTGCGCGATTGTAAAAGGTATCATAATCCACAATCAGTTCACAAACAAACAAAAAAAAAACATGCACTAAACGTCAACAAGGACAGAAATTCAAAACCTGGGACATTTTTTACACAATTTTTGTCCTGAATATGTAAAATCACGAATTAAACCATTAATTTTACTAATTAATCTTTTATTGCTGCAAAATTATTGATTTTCTTGCCACAATTTGTTTTAATTAACTTTCTTCCAATATTCTGTATATTTTCGATCACTTTTAGAAATAACAAAGTTTTTATTTACGTACTGAACGCACCACATGAGGTGTGTTTGCGAAAGAAGCTACATGAAGGCTGCACTAAAAATGTATCGTATTTGCAACAAAGAGTAAACTAACTATAGAGGAAAGTAAGCAACAACTGAGACGAAAAACATGTTGCGCCGACCCCAAATAAATTGGGATACGGGCAGGAGAATGATGATTAATTATTCCAGAAAAGTTGTATTTTTCATTCGTAAATAGATTTTGTAGGGGTCCAAAATGAAATACAGTTCCTTGAAATAATTCTTCTTTTTATTATTATCATGTGCGCCGTTCAGAGTTTTGGAGTACCCTACGTTAGAGCATAAAACTTCGTTTGGCTTGGACCTTGGATTTGACAGTGACACCCTGTGACACTAACAACATTCATGAATGTTGTTAGTGTCACTGTCAAAAAGTTTTACTTTCAAACAGTTGCTATGACAACAATAAACGTAAATAAATAAACTTGCCTAATATACATTTTAGTTTATAAAATAAACGTCGCTCTGTAGGAAAGAAAGACTGAAAGATTCAAGAACCAAATCAACTATTATAATTAATGCGAAACATGGGAAGCATGACTCGTTGGTTAGACGTAGAAGTAGGAACAGATGACATAGATCTGAATACTTTGCCACAAAACTTGGCATTACTGGACTTACACAATGATAACGAGGTCAAACTCCTAGTCGGAGACTTCGGACGAGGAGAGGAAGGACCTAAGTTGAAGGTAAGTCGAATACAGTCACTCAAACAATCGACTAATGTCAGTAGATCTGGGTAGCCTTTCATAAATATATGGTTCTTCAGCCAAGCCCAGCTGATGCTTGGTCAACAACCGCAACTAATTAAAACAATAAAAGTTGCGTTGCGATTGCTTTATGTAAGTAAATTCGTCTCTGTGTTGCACGTCTTCCCTTCTGAATAATCTTCAACTCCTTTCTAAATAGGGAAACAGCACACAAAAGGCGTAGTGGATTATGGCCCACTTCCTCTCAGAGAGGAGGCCTGTGTCCTAGCAGTGGGAACATTATAGGCTGATTATGCTATACACAACAAACACAAAATTTTTGTTTACTTAAAAGCAGCTATAATAGTGACAATTCTAAAACAACATCTTATTTCCATTTTCAGGTGTTTAAAGGAGCCATGCAGATATCAGACACAGTATTACCTGACCTACCCCTGGGAGTAGTAGGCTTCTACATTAATGAGACAGTACCTCGGTCTGTCCCTATTGTGGCCGTAGCATACAGCTCTTGTGTGTTCATGTATCGTAACTTAAAGCTGTTCTATAAATACTATCTGCCTTCTACTGAGCTTAGCATGTGTGAGATGGAGGTTTGGAAGCAGGTTGGTAATTTTTGTTATTTCAGTAACAAAAACACAACATAACATTGTATGTGTATACTTGTTTTACAGAATTAAAGTCCCTCCCCCCGCGCCAAATGCTAATAAATCTAGCAGACTGATGGCAGGCTATTTCTCTAGACTCCAAATGTGACACAATATTAAAAAACCAGCCTTTCGACACTGGTTGCATTTTCCTCTCGGAGTTGCCCACAATCCATCCATCTTTTCTTTGGCCTTCCTCTCCCTCTCCATCCACCAACATTTATATTCGTCACTCTTTTAGTCACATGTGTTTCTAAAAGAGTGATGAATATATGTAAATGTTGATGGATTTATATACATCACTTTTTTAGAAAGAAGAAAATTCAGAGTTAATAGGATACTAAAGAAAAATGTATTTAAATATTTCCAGTTAATAAACCCAAACAACCACAACACAGATGCAATAAAACCTCTCGTAGACAGCCTCAAAGCTATACCACATGAAACTCTAACACCACAGTCACAGTATATTATAACAGTAACACCAGAAAAGCAGTTAGAATACCTAGAGATTAACATAGAGTTACCGAAGAAGAAAAATGCGGAGATTGTTTGCGTTGGCACTCTGAAGATGCACTCCATTGATAAGTGCTCTGTGAGCTGTGTTGTGATAGCTACGGAAGATGGAGATGTGATTTTATTGGAGCCACAGACTTTTAGTCTGTTGTCTCAGGTTGGTATTAATCTAACTTATAAAGAATTACGATTAAATTGGTGGCTCATTGCATAAGAAAGTGATGAAAAAGACCATGTCAACTACAGCCGATCTATTCTGTAAACATCACACCGTGAGCACTTAGGTGAAGTGAGTTTGAAGTGAGCTCAATTCCTAGTAGAGTAAGGTGGGATGACAGTTCACATCACGCTCACTTCACCTAAATTTTCACGGTGGGATCTTTACAGAATAGCACCACTTGACATAAGTTGGGTAAAACCGAAATAGACTCTTACAAGCTTTAACCACTGTTTGTTTAAGCTTCTGGAATAATATTTGTCCTACTGCTAAACAAAGGCTTTCAAAATGCAGTTGATGCAACATCTATTCAACTCATAGTACCGGTGCTCCTGCTGAGCCTCAGTTGCATTTGCAAAAATTGCCTCAACATCCTAGTTGATTTGCAACCTAAACATGTTTACTTAATTATTATTTCATTTGATTTGTCCAGGCCAAAGTATGTGGGGTAAAGAAAACGCCATACCAAATGATAACCACTGGACTATATACTGTTGACTACAGAATAACTATAGCTACAAGGTGTGACATATTGCTATTCAAATTTTGAAGGCACTTTTACAAACACTGCTTTTTCACACCATTGCACAATGTTAATGGCACTTCCAGATTATTTAATACATTGCAGAAAATAGTTGAGTCAAAGAATATCAGAAAGAATAGATTATCATAAAAGTTCTGGATTTTTTAAAATCCGTTAATTAAAATTCATTAGTTAAAATAGTTTGCAGGACTCGAGAGGTGATAAAATAAATGCTCAGCGCATCCTAAGCAGTCCTTGCTGACTGGCATATATTGTTACTGCAGGATAAGCTACTCTCGAGCCGATACTAGGGGGCTATCCATAAATTACTTCACACGAATTTCCTGATTTTTGGAGCACCCATCCTTGTCACAGATGGTCATATTTGTGTGACCGTACCTGATGTGAAGTCACATATTTTGATATTATACAGGGTTACAGGGAAAGTCGTACTGAATATTAAAGGAGGTTATTATTCAGGTCATTTCTGATGATTTTGATTCTGATTAAAAATGTCCGAAACTTAACCGTTATGGAGATATTAAATTTTAAAGATTATTTTTAAAAATCCTTTATTTTTTGGCTTTTAGTCGTTTTCTTTGGGATTAGAGCTCCTAGAGTCGGTTTTTTTGATGTATCTAGTTAGAGGACATGTCCATTAATAAAATTGATCAACAGAAACTGAACCTACTACTAACAGCTTAAAAAACTGCTCGACAACGGTTAGCATTATGAATTTTCTAATAGTGTTCTTAACTCTGATGGGCTTTAAAAAAAAAAATGTATGGAACTTATTCTGCGAATAACTTTACAAAGTTCTACGTCTCTTTAGCTATTCAAAAAGGTATATCATCTACTAGGTTTGTTCATAAAATCTTAAAATAATGTTATTAGAATAGGCCCATCTGGTAGTACAACATAACAGAATTTCGATACAAAAGAATCCGGCTTACTACCTGGCACTTTTAAACAATGAAAAAAGGTTTGGGTAGACATTGTTTGTGCCCGGGAGACGTGCGGTGACAGGTATTTATGTCATTTTAAATGTCTGAATTGTCAAATCGTGGATCGTGGTGTTTGTTTAGTCTGCTCATGCGATTCTTCCATGGTAGATGTGTTATCCGTGCCCTCCGATTTTTTTTTGTAAAAACGCGACTTGGCTTGGATTTTTGGACTGTTTCATCTTCTGTGTGACGTGGCTTGTAACTGGACTTTGATTTGTGTTGTGAACATGGCAACATTTACCAACGAGGAATATGCTGACATCCTAATGTGTTATGGATTTTTCGAAGGAGTGTCGTTGCGTGCACGCAATGAATACATGCTAAGGTATCCTACTCGCCGAGTACCTGATATTGGCGTATTTGACAGAGTTTATCGAAGACTACGAGAAACTGGTTCTGTGCTAGTACGTCGGACTGACATGGGACGACCTCGTGTTCTTGATGACGACGACGAAGATAATGAAATACGACGTCTCTTTGAAGCCGACCCAACCACGTCAACAAACGTTGTCGCTCGACGGCTTGGTATTTCCCAGTGGAGTCTGGTTCGTAATGCACAGTTCTGGGCAATACCCTTACCATTACACGCCAGTGCAAGTAATTGAAGAAGGGGATCCATTGAGACGACTAGACTTGTGCAGATTTATGCTCAATGCCGATAATGAAGATCCGGATTTTTTAAAGAAAATCATGTGGACAGATGAGTCGAAATTTGACAAAGACGGCATCACAAACTATCATAACACCCATTATTGGGCTCCCAAAGCGCAAGGTAACCCCAAGAAAAAAAGACCAAAAGGGTCACAAAGAAGATTCAGTCTTAATGTGTGGATGGGTATAATATCAAATAACTTGATAGGGCCATACTTCCTGCCCGATAACTTGAATGGCGAGACATATGAAAACTTTTTGAGGGAGGAGTTACCCTCTTTAATGCAAGACTTGCCTATTGCATTGAGACGAGACATGTTCTTTCAACATGATGGCTGCCCAGCGCACTACAGAAGAAGTGTTCGAGCATGGTTGGACGAGAATTACCCAAACCAATGGATTGGAAGAGGCGGACCCATAGCATGGCCGGCGAGGAGCCCCGATTTAACGCCGATGGATTTTTATGTGTGGGGTCATATGAAAAGCCTAGTATACGACCAAATGACACCGATCGCAAATGTCGATATTCTAAGACAAAAAAATATTGATGCGGCTGAGGAAATGAGGCGGAACCTACGAACTTCTGTCGTGAAAAGTAATTTAAGAAAAAGAATGAGACTTTGTGTAAGAAATAGCGGCGGCCATGTAGAACATGAATTATAAAAATATTGCTAAAATTTTTGTCTTTTTTTTACGTATTTTAGCTACTTTTACCTCAAACTAAAAATGTACCCTCTCCTAACTTAACTGTTATTTGGGCAATGTTTTGCCTATTTAATAGCAAGTATTATACCTTTTTGAATAGCTAAAGAGACGTAGAACTTTATAAAATTATTTGCAGAATAAGTTCCATACAATATTTTTTATTAAAAGCCTGTTAAAGTTAAGAACACTCTATTAGAAAATTCATAATGCTAACCGTTGTCGAGCAGTTTTTTAAGCTGTTAGTAGTAGGTTCAGTTTCTGTTGATCATTTTTATTAATGGACATGTCCTCTAACTAGATACATCAAAAAAACCGACTCTAAGAGCTCTAATCCCAAAGAAAACGACTAAAAGCCAAAAATAAAGGATTTTTAAAAATAATCTTTAAAATTTAATATCTCCATAACGGTTAAGTTTCGGACATTTTATTTCAGAATGAAATTCATCGGAAATGACCTGAATAATAACATCCTTTAATATTCAGTACGACTTTCCCTGTAACCCTGTATAAATACTTAATAATATTGATAAGAGTTAAAAGGTTTTCGTTTGAGTTGTTTAGAGAAGTCACGATGCTTATGAGTAGTCCCCCTTGTCTCTCGATGTCACACTTTTTGACTCTTCCCTTTAACGTGTGACGTAATTTATGGATGACCCCAAATGAAGAATGATAAAGCTCCCACCCTATTTTAAAATTCTTGTTCCTCCTTTTCAGAGAGAAGTCAGTATGCGTATTAAAAAGAGACTGGCCTGAGGGTCGGTTACTGTTCAACACTGATGATCACATCATCGCCATAGAGGTGGTGACTGCTGACAGTAGTGTCATGGTCATTTGTGCTGATCATACCATGGCGTGCTATAGTAAGAAGGTGGGTTTAGAAATATTATCCATCTTAGTACAAAACTAGTTCTAACTTTGGTCCAAGCTTTAAACATTTGTGCTAGTTTTAACCGACTTAAAAAAAAATGAGGTTATCAATTCGACACTTCCATATAAATATAAGTACAATTTTTTTATAGGTGTATTTAAGTATGTCGACTTCGCAGGAACTCTCGGATATTGTGTCTGCTATTTAACGTCCTTCACAATCCTAAAATGCCATTCTACCTGCAGGAACGCTTTTCCTAAGCCCGTCCTTCTGATGCACCTTACAGGTCGCATCTTAGAAATCTCATATCCCCTCCCCACTCAACCAACTTCTACTCCTACTGCCTACTCCTTCTCTGTGCATGCGGTTCGGTTGTGGAATTCACTTTCGCCTGACTTAGGGTCTGTCAAATTGTTGCAATGTAGCAAGAAGAGTGAAAGGACACTATCTTTCCACTTCGTCATAGTTGCTTATCATGTATTTATTATATTATGCTACATTATAATCGTATATATTTTAGTGATATTTATTTTAGAAGTATGTATGTATGATACATGTATATTCTCATATTGTATGATTACCTATATTTAAATTAGTGAATAGTTTTTTGATTTTATGTATTTTGTTTTCTCTTCTATTCTTACACACGCCCGGGTGTCACCACTGTGTGGATCGCCCGGAGGACACGGTGGAGCATACGGTGGAGGTCTGCCCGGCTTGGGCGGAGCACCGCCGTGTCCTCGTCGGAGCAATCGGCGACGGCGATCTCTCGCGTCCGGCCCTGGTCCAGGCCATGGTACGGAGCGAGAGTACATGGGAAGCCATTACCTCCTTCTGCGAAGCAGTAATGCTCGCGAAGGAAGAGGTGGGACGCGTGAGGGAGAGGCAAGCTTTGCGCCCTCACGCCCCTAGTTGCCGCAGGAGACGCCCTGGGCATCGTGAATTGGCAGCCGATTCCCGGCCACCGTAGGCGCGGGCTTGCGGACGGCGAGCAATGGGTAGCTCGCCGTCCGGTAAGGACCAGGCCCGAGTCGACGGCGCGTTGTGTTCCACGCGCGCCTCAAAGAGATGTCAGCAGCATTGAAGGGGTCCGCTAGGCCCGATGCCAGCCGGGGTTGCGGGATGTTCGAAAGAGTTACCGTGGCCCCGGCACAGGCAACAGAAGGAACACGGGTGGGTTTTAGTCAGTAAAAGTCCGACACGCCCTCCCGCTCCGCCCAGAGCGGGAAAAGTCATTTGATGATTTCCCATCCAAAGAAAAAAACACACGTTGTCTACATCTCTTTATCTACTTTCCTATCGCACCTGTGATAGCAGCAGAATCTCTTCCAGCATACCTATGCTAGAAGAGTTTTTTTTAGAAATTAGCATCACCGTTGTAACTTAGAGAACAGTACAAGTTTCATCAAAATCAGTTCAGAAGCTTTCAATATAATAGACTAATACGTGTAAGTGTGACGGACTGGCTCATTGATACGAGCTACGGATGTGGTGTCAAAGAAAAAACCTCTCATAATCTTGGTCAAGTTCTAGTGGAATATTTACAACACGATATCGCTTACCGCTTTGCTTTACGGCATTCCAAAGCGAGTATTCGTTTTTATCTGTGGCATCCAGATTTTCCAGTCTGTTTTTTAAAGTCTCATTTTCGATGTCCTTCAGATATTGCTTCAGATCTGCGGCCGCCCCATTAAAATCTCGTCTATCAGAAGCATGACGACTGGTATGCCAAATTCTCCTGAGCCTCCTTTTTTCCAGAATCTTACCCCTTATTTCCTTGGAAATATTTTTGTAGCCTGGCCTGGCCGGGTAGGCGTTGGTGTGCATTTCCATGCAGACGTCTGAATGAGATTTGTGATGTAGGTATTGAAATAACTCACACAGTGCTGCTTGTTTTCTATTACGATTTTTTAATTTAGCAACATCGCAATTCAGAGCGTTTCAAGAAAAGTAGTTTCCACCTCCCCTGTTGGTTGATCAACTCACCAATTATTAGCCAGAAGCCACACGTCTGGTTGGGGGATCCTCCCTTTTCAACGGAGGTACTTCAAAATGTGAATTTTCATTATTTTGTTTTCAGTAACGAGTCATTAAACAGCTCTATAACTTTAATTCCAGGGTAAAAAGCAATGGTGTTTAACGCTAGAGCACCGTCCAGTTGCCATGACCTTAATGCCAGTATTGCACCTCGGTGTCACGCTGACGGGCGTCGCACTGGCGTCAGGTCACGTGCATCTGTATGACGGCAAGGCGCGGAGAGACACCGTGTTTGTGAGAGGTGCGTGCCACATACAGTGTTCACATACTGCAATCTGTAACATTACACAGTACCTGGTCGTCACAAAATAGGCACTGATGACTTTATGCTATTTTTGCTTGCATGAATGAATATTTATTTGTAAACACAGGTACATACATTTGGTCTTCAGTAATAATTAAGTTGATTCTCTATGTTTTGCCAGCGGCGTACAAATTTTACAGTAGGTAGGTACAATAATAATAATAAATTTAAATTGAAAAACATCATAAATGATTAAATTAGGTATTTACAAATTCAGTCAGGTAGTTTAGATTAATTATTAATATTAAATTCAGTAATTAAATTATAATAAAAAACACACATTCATTACGTCCTGGTCAATTTATATTAATATTATTGTCATTTAGACATTCATCTACAGTGTAATAACATTTACGCATTAGAAACTGTGATAATTTCTTCTTAAAGCTCGTAATTTTGAGTTGCTTCAAGGAGTCAGGTAACTTATTATATATTCTGGGTGCCATTCCCAGCAAGCTTTTTCGCATTAGAGCTGTCTTACATTTCCTGACACATAAAACGTTTTTATATTGAGCTTATATTTCAGATGTGGTGTCCGTGATGAAGTTTGGTCAGTTGGGACAAGAGGAACATGTGTTCATTATAATAACTGGAGGTGAGTAAACTATGACATAACACCTAGCTCTTTTTACTATGATTAGTTGTTAAACATATAAATATTATGTGGTTTATCCGGAGAGCTCTTACAGAGAGGTTTTTATATTTCATTGGGCCTCTAATGACACGCCACCATGTATTATTGTCATATTAGACAAAGTTATTAGATGCTGAGACATCAGAAAGACAATGAAAGTAAAAAAGCATGTGAAATATTCCATTATAATCTACTTAAGAGGGCTGACGCATTTTGTCACCACTCTCGCTCCGGGACCTTTTTAAGAATGTTAAATGAAAAGATCATTTTCGAAAAATGTATTCAATTGGCGAACTAATAAATAATATTAATTTAATAGATAATTATTAAAAACACATTTTTAACGTGGCATTTATTTAAATCATTTATTAGATTTATTTATTTATTAGATAACACAATAGTAATGTGTTCTTAATAGTAACCTAATAAATTAATATTCTCAGTAGCAGCCCGGAGTCTGGGTTTGCGCTCGGTTGATGGCAATAGGCTCGCCTCCTATTACATGGGACTTAAACATATCCGGCGAAATGTGGGTGTACTACAGGTACACCTCTGCTTTACCTTTCGGGGATTACATGCGTGATGTTATGTTATGTGTTAAATTAATATTGTTTGTTAGTTCGCCAATTGATCACATTTATCATAAAAGCATCTTTTCATTTAATAAAATCTAATCAGAATAAAATCTTAAATTCGCTTATTTAATTCAATTCACTGACAGACAACGCACAGCTTAAACTACTGGCTCTAGAATCATGACATTTTGCAAAAGAGATCCTTATATAATATTATATAACGAAGGTGAGCACTATGGATAGATTTTTGAAAATTCATCCTCTAAATAGGTTAAAGATGGGATGGAAGTTATTCATTTTTGCTGAAAGGGAATCCCATCGGGCACACGTGTTTGTAATAAGTTATTGCCGTTTGTTCAACCCACAGGCGGCAACCTAATGCTGAAGATACTAAAGCGCACAGCAGACTTTAGCGCGCACGCGGCTGGGGTAGACATGTCACCCAGCGCGCTGACCGGACAGAAGCCCTGGCTCATACCCAAGAAGTCCAAGCTGTTCCTCGAACAGTCGATGAGAGAGCGCGAGAACGCTTCGTGTGAGTATACTCCTTCTTTTTCTAACCGCCTCTGGTATAATATTGGAGATGTTTCGAGGTTCTTCGAAAAAAAGCCAGCAGAGGCTTTGTTTTAATTAAGTGGTCACGAAAGAAAACGTGAGTTTGAGACCGGACAAGCACGTACCATCGCGGATATTTGCGGTGAACCACTTTTCGACCTTATTACTAAGGTAATAATTGAAAAGAGTATGCTTAGATGGTTTGGTCATATTGAGAGGATGAATGAAAGTCGACTAACAAAAGGTATTTACACGGCAGATGTGAGTGGAATCGCCGGGAGGCGACGCCTTAGAAAGACCTAAAACTCACTTTAAAAGACCTTTTGAAGACATAAAATATAGTGATTTTATTGGTGATGTGTGTGTTGTGTGTGTGTGTCTTATTGATTGTTACACGCAAACGTCGTGCGTATATGACCAGATGTACGAACGTAAACGAGGCAAAAGGAGTATGTAAGGATCGTAGCAGGTGGCGTTCTGTAGTTTCTGCCTACCCCCATGGGAAGAAGGCGTGAGTTTATGTATATATGTATGTAATAAGGTTGAAAAATGGTTCACCGTAAATGTCTGCGATGGTACATAAACCATAATGATACTTCTTTTCTAAAATTATTTTAAATTATATTGCAGTAATGCACGAGACATTCCAACTTGAGTTGAACAGACTTCGCCTGTTGGCTGCGAAGACTTTACTGGAGGCGCATGAAAAGTCTGATAACTCAGTGGGCACTGGACCTATGGAGTCTATTAGACTTACTGCCGAGGTAAAGATAGTATTTGTTCCCTAAGAAAAATTATAAGTCAAAATGAAACAAACAAAATAAACCCTGTTCCATCATAAAAATAATTGTGATATAAAGGCAACTTTAAAACAATGAAGTAGTAAGCAAAACCACCACTTGCCAAACAGTGTGGCTATGGGTCTGCCTTTGCTTACCTTTTACTAACACTTTTCTTTGTAAAGTAAAGTAAGCGTTTATTCGAATATGAACCTTATTTTTATGGAGATAGTGTTCATATTCGTATCAGCGAATGTGAACTAACGTTTGGTTTGGATATGAACTTTATTGCTATACGAATAATGTTCATATTTGTGAAACGCTTCCTTCACTTCACAAAGTTAAGTTATAGTGCGGTCTGTGAATCTTTCCCTTAGTTGCCTTAGCATTCCCATACGGCCAAATGAGGTGGAATCTATACAACTATAAAAATCTACTGTTTAATAGAAAAGTTCAAACCTACTTGATCAAAATATATAAAACAGCAGATTTTTTTTTCGTGATCTCATAGTTGGCCCCATAGTGAAAGTTGTTCATGTTCATGGGTAGAACACCCTGTAAAAATTTCGAGACGGTAAAAAAAACAACCAGTATAAATAAATAAAATTGAAGTGTCTGTTTGTAATGTAAAATTACTGCTTTTTACTAAATGCAAGTTTAAACGGTACTGTAGTGACCTGCCACGATACTAGGGCAGACCAATACGTAGATTGTCTGTTTGGTCTCTACTAGAGGTGTGTTGTTGGTTATATAAATGAGGTACACGGAAGCACTGTTATCACTATGTATTGGCTTATATGAAAGTACATTACATTGTCAAGGGTAATTCTAGCACAGCACTCTGACTCCATATAAAACAATTTGACTATAATATCACACTTCGAACCTATTATAAATTTCAATAAACCAGTGTTTGTCTTATCAGCCAATGCCACAATCCGAGGAGGATTCATGCTGAAGGCCGGCTCGATTAAAGCCTCTACAGTACTTATAACAAAAAAAACAATTTTTACATTTTTTATCTGTCTGTCTGTTTGTTCCGGCTAATCTCCGAAACGGCGCGGCAGACCGATTTTGACGGGACTTTCACTGACAGATAGCTGATGTACCTACCTATAAGGAGGAAGGCTATTTTTATTTTAATAAAATAATTAGGGTTCCGCGCAAATAGAATAAAACCCATGAAATTGTAACAAATATGTGGGCGGGCAATGCAACTGCAACTTTATTGTATTGTGTATCTTACGACTTCCACGCGAACGAAGTCGCGGGGCACAGCTAGTATTTTTTTATTTTTACAATTTGTTATTCCTAGTTGTTGCATGGTTTTTGCTGACCGTTAGGAATGACAGGTGTTCTTTGTATTATTTTTCAGGTGGAGGGTCTCGGCCCGGTGTTCCGTGTAACGCTGATAATAGAGAACAATTCTAAAGACAAAGCGGTCATAGGACTGTCCATTCTGTTCCACGTGCACACCGTCAACTATAAAGTGTCTAAACCTTATATTAAGGTAGTATTCATAAATTTATTATTAGCCTCTTTCTAGTCGACATCCATGTAATGCCTTAGCACCAGACCGCACCGCCTTACTCCACAATAATTATTCAAAATACCGGCCAAGTGCGTGTCGGCCCACGCACAATGAAGTGTTCCGTAGCAATTTAAAGATTAATATTACCAAAACGGATTATAACGGCCTATCTGACGATACCGCACACCATGGGGTAGATGAGAAAAAAATATCTCTCCATTTTACGTGCAAGGGAGGTACCCTACAATTTTTGTTTTTCCAGATCTTATTTTACCACTTTGTTAGTGTGATTAATATAAATAACCTTAAAAATTACAGCTTTCTAATACTAAGAGACTCTGAGCTAAGCCGCGGACAGACAGACAGACAGACAGACATGGTGATTCTAAAAGGGTTCCTTGCTGATCTTTAAGCTGATTGACACACAGTATATTTTAAAGAATACAGTTGTTGGCACGTCGACTGCTTGATATCGGATATATCAATGTCATCGAGGGCAAGGATATAAAGTAATCAATTTTGTGTGATACTGAATCCTTGCAACATTATCGTTATACTCATAATCTAATGTCAAAACATATCAAATAAGCTCTACCTAAATATAATAAAATTACAGGTACCTCTGCTCTCACCGGGCGGAAAGCTGAAATTCCCAACAAAAATCGAAGAAGTATTCGACGACAATATAAGCCCAGACGTGTTGTTCCGTCCTGTAACAGGACAAGGCGGGGAACGATCACTGATCAAAGTTCTATTACTAAAAGAGGGTAGAAAGACTCCGGTACTCGCTGCGACGGTACAAATGCCCCCTACCGACCCTATGATGTTACCCTTTGATAAACTGCAAGCAATTGCTGGAATTGATGAGAAAGAAGACCCAAATTGGACGACCAAGACGTAGGCTGTGACTAAAGTTTGTGTTAACGCCATCTATTGGCGTGGGTTGGTAGTTGCAGTGTTAGTTGGAGGCTTTTAATCTCAAGATTTTTATGAACGGATATGAGAAATGAGCAATATGAGCATGCAAGACAAATAATGTGTTAGAATAGAATGGAATACTCTTTCCCCTCGGACGTCGGGCCTCTTGACAGTTGGACCATGCGTGTTGACAGTTGTTATTATACCATTAATATTACAGTTATAAAAGTGCACATTTGACAAGGGGTTTAGGGGTTGGCGGGAGCGAGGGTTTACAGGGTGGTGTTAGCCGGGTTTTAACAGTAACATTTGTTCTGGAATGTGTTCAAATACTCAATGACACTAAAATTAAATGGATATTAAATTGTATGAATGAATGAATGAATTTATTTATTTGTTAGAATATTGTTGTTACATAGATGTCACAAAAAATATGATGTCCATAATATTCTGCTGTTTCCAGCGTACAAATATTTCAAAGAATTAAAATTAATAATAAACCATACAATGTTGAGAATAAGGAAAACGTTAAAAAACTACTATCAAATACAATGTCAGGGGTTACTAATTATGTCAAGAATGATTAAATACAATGTCAGGGGTTATTAATTATAATGTCAAGAATTATTAAATACAATGAAGAGAAAAAAAAAATACGAAAAATTTTAATACAATGTCATAGAAATGAAATTCCATTCAATTATTAGGATGTAAGTCGTCGTCTAATTTAAATTTAGAATCAAATTTTTCATTTCAAAATTCATTCGTTGAGTAGTAACACTTTTGCAATAGAAAGTTAAATAGTTTCTTTTTAAATGTCATGAGGTTAAGACTTTTAAAAACATTAGGTAATTCATTATAAATTTGAATTGCCATACAGTAAACATTATTCGAAAATAGTTTAATTTTTTGTTGGGTGCACATAATTTGTGGATATTTCGACTTTTCCTTATTACAACATCGTTGTGTACTTGAAATAAATCTAAGTTTTTACGTACAAAGATACAAAGTTCGAATATATATAAAGATGGGAGTGGTAATATTTTTAATTTTTTAAAGAAAAATGTAAAAAAAGATTCAGTTAATATTCGGTTACTTTTACTTAATTTCTTTTTCTCTTCGTATGCCGTAAACTGATACACCGTTCTTTAGAAACTCTGGTCTGCAAGTTAGAATTTCCAAATAGGAAAATCCATCGAGTAGATCGAACTGGGATCAAACACAAGTCCCCATGTTCTGTAGTCGAGCTTGCGATCACTAAACCAACGACGCAATCATAATATAATATTTATGACGTCCATTAAGATAAAGTTATTAAAAGATGTGAGGAGATAATGTTATATATGTGTTACCGGGGCTAACGTTACGGACTGACCCGATAGCCGACTACAATTTTGTGGGTTTAGTAATTACAATGTTATGATATAATATCTTTACAAAATGTCCGTCGCAGGTGTTTAGAAAAAGTAGTTATAGAGTATTGAGCCAAAAGACATTACGCAATCTTGTATTTTCATTTTGACCCCACTATCGGCATCGGTGTCCTCGAAAACCATGAAATCGACACCCATGACGAAAACATTTTCGCAGCCGCCATCTTGGATTTTCATTTCATTTGCGCCCTCGACTAAATCCGGTTAAACGTCACATCAATGCAGTATGAGCATCGACAAATTCTAAACAACCTGTCGGTCGCGTCATGTTTGCATCAAAAAAGGCTTAGAATTCGTCGTAGCTTTTCTTCATTGCCAGAACGCCTTAGGTACGGGCGAATATAGAAAGAGCCACGACACGACTTTCGGTTTGTGGCTGTTTTGAAAATGCCAGAACGCGCTGTAGCCTGTTTTCTCGCTTTGGCATTGTGTCAACAGGCTGTCGAGGCAGTAAATATTACTAAAGGCAAACAAGAAACCATCCATATGTCCCAAATACAGGACTGGAACCTGAAATGTTAGAGGACTATTTAAACCACAAAAGCATGCTGTCGTGTGAAAAGAAATGAGAGAAAACCAACTGGCGATACTAGGATTATTTGAAATCCACAGGAAAGGAGAGGGCCATTTCTAAACATCAAATGGAAACAATGTTCTTCTCAGGTCACGAGTCTGACAGCAAAAACGGTACAGGAATAACAGTATCTCGCAAGATGACCCAATTCGTCACTGGCTACAATACTATCAATGATAGAATAATAATCATCCGCATAGATTGCAACCCACTCCCACTTAACATCATACAGGTCTATACACCAACTGGCTGGCCAATCTTCGCAGGAAGACATTGACGACTTTTATTGCCAACAGCAATGGACAACATCTCCAGACGCGAACTAATGATTGTGCAGGGCGACAGGAACGCAAAGGTAGGAAATACAGAACACGTTGATCACATTCGCCATATATTTGATAAATACGGTGCCTGTATCAAAAATGAAAGGGGTGATAAGTTCTAGTAAGTAGTAAGTTAAAGTGACTTCTGCGTGAGCAACAATTTGGCTATAGCGAATACATGCTATCAAAACGGTGAAGGAAAACATCGTGAGGAAACCGGCATGTCCTAGAACCACAAATTCGAAGACATGTGACATACTGACATCTCCAACCCGCACTGGGCCCGCGTGGTGGATTATGGCTCGCTCCCTCTCACAGAGTGGAGGCCTGTGTCCCAGCAGTGGGGGCTGATTATGAATACTTGCTATAAATACAACAAGCGCAGGCTTTACACATGGAAATCTCCTGGTGATCGCTATTGCAACCAAATTGACTTCATTACTGTTGGAAACCGATGGAAATCGTCTATAACGAATGCCAGAACCTTACCAATTGCCGATTGTGGCTCTGATTACCAGCTGTTAGTGGCAGACTTACGAGTGCGCCTAAAATCATGTTGCAAAACAACAAAGCGCACAACAAGCTTATCCCAGCCTGAATATGAGGACTTCCAAAGAAAAACAGAACTCGTATTAGTCTCGAACGAAACCTAAACGAATCCATATGAACAATGGCAATATCTCAAATCTCACGTTGTCAATGTACTTGACTCCATGACTGAGGCAGAAACCAAAAAAAGACTAGATATCGGACGAGGCATGGTCTAATATAGAGTTGCGGAAGGAACTAAAACAAGGCATAGGTAATTTTGAGGAGGAGAATTCTAAACTTACCAAGATAATTCAGAAACAGTGCAGACGGGATACAAATCGATACCTTGAAAACATTTGTACTGAAATTGAACATCATGCAGAGAAGTATCAAACGGCTGACCTCTTCAGAAAGGTCAGGCAAATAACGCAAAAGTTTAAACCATCCTCTTGGGTAATAGACGATAAATATGGCAACCCAATACATGTATATTGTGAGGAGCTCTATCAAGATCATTTGACCCAGTCATTCCAACCAGCTGAACTCTTGATAGATGCCGGAACAAATATACTCCGCTCGGAAGTTGAAGACTCGATCAGAAAACTGAAAACAAATAAAGCTCCAGGACGAGATCGAATCACAGCAGAAGCAGAACAAACATCCACCTCATCGTAGAAAAATGTTACGAGTAAGTACAATACTCCAACGATTGTGTGCTTTGTGGACTACCAGAAGGCTTTCGAATGCGTTAAATGTGAGAAGCTATGGAGGGTGCTTGCTGAGACAGGAGTTTCGGCCCATCTTATAATGTTGATTCGCAACCTTTATGAGTCAGGATGTGGCACTGTAACACAGACAGAGAGGCGTGATCTCACCCATCCTATTTAACATTATATGGACAGCGAAATGCCAATACCTCCTAATTGACATTTTTCGAGAAATCCTCTTTTTTATTGTTTTGAATTTAAAGGCGTTATTCACATGTTTTAAAATTTATTATTATTCGTTTATTTATTTTCTTTCTTATCTATTTACATTTTTAAATATTTCTAATAAAAATATATACAAAAAAACATTTAAAAATATAAAAAATAGAGGTCCGCCGGTATCGGGAGCAGGGCCCAAGCTACCGGTGGTTAGGGCTGCAGAGACAGGAACCTCCTCACAATACGAGCCGTATCGAGGAGTACTGCCTTCTGGATCAGGCTCTTGATCCAACCGCCTAACGACAGCCTCGAGAGATGTTGGTCGAGGCTTTCGGCTATCAGGCCATTGGCCGTTACAACAATCGGCACAATGACAGCCGAGGTCACATTCCACATGTCAACAACCTCGTGGGCTAAGTCGAGATATTTTATTTGTTTCTCTTTCTCAGCTTTCACGAGGTTCTCGTCATGTGGAATGGTAACATCGATAATCATTGCGCGGCGCGCTAATCGATATATCAGGCTTATTGGCGACAATAGTCCTGTCAGTGATGATAGACCGATCCCAGTACAACGTGACATGGTCATTTTCAAGAACTGGGTCGGGCACATACTTGTAATACGGTACCTCAGAGTCTACAAGTTTGTATTTCAAAGCAAGTTGCTGGTGAATAATCCGGGCCACTTGGTTATTCCTGTGCAAGTACTCGCCGTTAGCCAGACGAGAACAACCAGAGATAATATGTCTGATGGACTCACCCGGACGGTGGCATGCCCGACACACGTCAACCGTCCCGTCCTTCATAATATGTCTCCGGTAGTTATTCGTCAAAATAACTTCGTCCATAATTGCACAAACAAAACCTTCAGTTTCCCCAAAGAGGTCACCGAAACGTAGCCAGGATACGGACGCTAAGAAATCTACACCGGGCTCGTGTAGAGCCCGATAGAAGCGTCCGTGAAGCTCCTTGCTTTGCCATACCTGCTTGCGGTCAACGGCGGGTGTAGTAAGTACTACAGATTTGCGCCAGTTCTCTTTAGCCATGGAGAGCGGGGTGAGCCCGTTGTCCACTGCGACCACATCACGGTGCATACCCACGTCGGCTTATTATTATTATTTATTTATTTAAACCACAATTATAACACCTTCACAGAATGACCCAAGGCGATGTTATAACAATTTAAAAATATAAAAATAAATGACCTGTAAGCAAACTTACAAAGAATAATCTACTTACTACTATAACAATTACAAACATAGCAACGTTTATAATATCAAACCTGTTTCAATTATTATTTGTGCCATTTGAATGAATTTCGGCAGGTTTTGCCCAAATATATCCTCCGATACTGTAATAATGTTAATAATACGCGCGGCTCGTGACATAGGGGCAAACTTGAGTAGGTTAGTCCTAGCCGCTGGCACGTCTAACAGAGCAGGGCGGCGGCGCGCACTCACGCACCCGTCCGGCGCGCGCAGGCGCAGCGCCGCCAGCACCTCGGGGTGGTGCAGCAACCCTAGCAGTATGCGAGCTATGTACTTAACCAGCGCGATGTCCCTTCTAACTGCCAGCCTGGTGTACCCGACCATGCCCAGGACGAACAGACTCGGGTACATCAGGGGATAAAAGGGATACACCCCGTACTGCTTACTGTAAAGAAATCTTGTAAACTTGTTTTGAATTTTTTCCAACATGAGGCTGTATTTCCCTTCATGCGGATTCCAAATAATTGCATTTGTTTCTAGGTGGCTCCTCACAAGTGCATTATACAAAGCTTTAACAGCAGCAGTATCGGTAAAATCCTTACACTGTCTCAAGATGAAACCAAGATTTCTGAAAGCCCTGCCGCACGTCTCAACTATGTGTTTGCGGAACGTTAGCTCCGATACCATCTGTACCCCCAGGTCTCGTACATGTGAGACGCGCGGTATAACTTCACTGTCCATCTCGTAAGGATGCTGTAATGGAGCACGCGCGCGGCTGTAGCTCATCACACAACACTTTTTAATATTAAAATGCAACTTGTTGGATTTACTCCATTGGACTACATTATCAATGTCAGACTGGAGTCGATTGCAGTCTGAAGTGTCCTCAACTTTTAAGAATAATTTTAAGTCGTCTGCAAACAGTAGACACTTCGCCTCTTTCACGACTGTTGGCAGATCATTAATTATTAAAATGAACTCCAAAGGTCCAATATTACTCCCTTGACTTACCCCGGAGAACGTGTAATAAGGCCTGGATTCATGTCCCCCAAACTCGACGTATTGTCGGCGTTCGGCAAGGTAACTAGAAAAAAACTTGAGCATGTGCGGCGTGAATCCCATAGCAGAGAGTTTGCACAAAAGTACATCATTATCCACGGTGTCAAAAGCTTTCCGGAAGTCGAAATACGCCACATCCACCTGCCCCCCGGCATCGATGACGGGCGACAGGTAGTTAACAAATGACAATAAGTTACCCCCCGTACTGCGACCCGGCCGAAAGCCGTGTTGAGCGTCTGACAGTTGTGAGCTCACCTGAGTATAAATACTTTCATGCACCACAGATTCAAATACCTTAGCGAACGCCGACAGCACCGCCACTGGTCGGTATCCACTCACGTCAGTGCCCGCACCCCCTTTAGGGACTAGGATAACTCGGGTGATCTTCCACTCGTCCGGGTAGTGACCCTCCCGCAAACACAAGCCGAAAACGTGCAACAAGGGCTCCTCAAAAACCATGCGACAATCTTTGACAATGTAAGGTGGTATGCCGTCAGGACCTACTGAGCGTTTGGGCTTAAGACGCAGGAGCGCCGCGGAAAATAAAATGTCTTAATTCCTCGAACAATGTCAGTTAGGAGGTATTGACACTTCGCCGTCGATATGGCAAGTATGCGCCAAACGCTCGAGGCTTGGGAAGGAGGCGTCAAGATGGGTGGAGTTAAAATATCAAACCTCCATTACGCAGATGACACCACTCTCTTTGCATCATCAGAAGCTGAAATGGCGGTGTTACTGAATAACTTGGAAGTTATCAGCCTAACAATGGGTCTTGCGATAAAAAAAAAGTAAGACCAAGCTCCTTGTCATTGATCGCTTCGAAACCATCCAGCGTACCGACATCTTAGCAGAATATGTAACCGTCGACGAGTTTCAGTACCAATAAAGTATTGTAGCTGCGAACAGAAAATTCGAAGACGAATTGGCATGGCTAAAACAGCGATGACTCAACAAAATATAGAGAGACAAAAATATCACCAATTGGACAAAGGAACACCTGGTCTGCACACTTGTCTTCTCCATTTTTCTCTATGGAACAGGGAGTTGGACGGTTAAAGCGGCCGACAGGCAAAGAATTGACGGTGTCGAAATGTGGTGCTGGCGCCGCCTATTAAGGATACCATGGACAGCTCACCGCACAAATGTATCGATGCTTAAACAACTCAAACTAGAAAAAACGCAAAAATTGTCTTCAACCTGCCTGCAACTTCTCGTGAGATACTTCGGCCACATTGCCAACAGAGGTGGAACCAACAACATGGAACGTCTAATGGTGACAGGAAAGGTAGAGAGCAAACTACCTAGATGCCGAAGCCCATAACGGTGGTCGGATCAAATATCTGAGCAACTGACCTATCACCACCGCACTCCACCAGGCTACTGACCGTAATAACAGGAGAAAGACCGTTGACAATTTGAAACGTAGTCACGATTCTCAGCAGTGAGAGAGCGATTGAGAAGAGAATGAAACTAGAGCAAATATTTTTTTACGATATAATCCATATCTACCACGGCCATTTGGCCATTAAACTCTCTTTTAAGGTTCAAGTAAATCATGTAGGCTCTTGACATCTTGAAACATTCAGGTCCTAATAGGACTAAAATATATTGATGTTAGTAGTAGTGTAGTGATATAATGGCCTTTCTAAAGGACATCATCAATTTTGCATAATCAGTTCAGACTAATCTAAAGGCCAGGTTTCAAAATGTTCGATAAAGTGATATAATATAGAATCTTATCTTTACGCGAGTACATACTAGGTACGTCATACTTAAAAGAAACTAAAGGCAGGTACTTAACAGGGGCGTAGCCTTCATACAACCCGATTCCTATCGGCTTCCCTTCAGTACAACCACTCATCTTAATGTCTACTATTGCCAAATAATATGGTACACCAGTGTGTGTAACTGTGTATCAAATCACATTACATAATTAAAAGTTAGTTAGTTATATTTAATATTAGGTCCTTACATATGAAATTAGCGTTTTGTCGTACTGACCACTTTGATCTGAAATATCTTCTCTTTGGTTAAGAATTTCAAAATCAAATTTATAAATTCATTTAGCTGGTACATTCGAGTTTTGAAAACAGTCATTCATTAGTTTTTTCCTCATTATTTTTTTTCTTTGGCGTCGCTTATTACCGCACAATGGAAAACATGAAATATCGGTATATTTACGAGTACGAGTTCTACCGTGGCACCAGTGTTGCAGAAACAGCTCGAAGGATTAATGATATGTACGGCGCTGGTGTCGCAAAAGAAAGCACGGTACGTTATTGGTTTAAACGTTTTCGTTCTGGAAATTTCGACCTTCAGAACCAACCCCGTGGACGGCCGGAGACCAAAGTGGAAAATGAAGAATTAAAGGCTATTGTGGAAGCGGATTCATCACAAAGCACTTCAGAGATAGCTAGAGGCTTCGGGATAAGTGATAAAACTGTATTAATCCACTTGAAGCAAATCGGGAAAGTAAAAAAACTTGATCGATAGGTACCTACCTCATGAATTGAGTGAATCGAACTTGCAAACACGCGTCGACTGCTGTGTTACTTTGCTCAACCGACACAATAATGAAGGGATTTTAAATCGAATCATTACTTGTGATGAAAAGTGGATACTGTACGATAATCGGAAGCGCTCGTCGCAATGGCTGAACCCTGGAGACCCAGCCAAATCCTGCCCTAAACGAAAATTGATTTAGAAAAAGTTACTTGTGAGTGTTTGGTAGACTAGCGTCGGTGTCGTTCACTACAGCTTTCTAAAATCTAGCCAAACGATTACGGCAGATATCTATTGTCAGCAACTGCAAACCATGAAGGAAGAACTAGCTGCTAAACAACCGAGATTGGTCAATCGCTCTAGGCCACTGCTGCTTCACGACAACGCAAGACCACACACTGCACAACAAACAACCACTAAGTTAGATGAGCTACAATTGGAATGTCTGCGACATCCACCGTACTCCCCGGACCTTGCGCCATCAGATTACCATTTTTTCCGGAATTTGGACAACTTCTTACAAGGAAAAAAAATTCAACTCCGATGCGGCAGTCCAAACTGCCTTCAAAGAGTTTATTGATTCTCGCCCCCATGGTTTTTTACTAAAGGAATCAATGAACTACCTATGAGATGGCAAAAGTGCATAGATAACAACGGTGCATACTTTGATTAATTAAATATATTTTACAAAAAAAAAAAATGATTTTATATTCCTCCCGTACAAAACGCTAAGTGACCTAATACATCATAAGATTAAAAACCTACAGTTTTGTGTCTGAGTTTATGAGAACTGAACAATTTTTTCTTCGGCTTCCCTCTAATGATAATTGTAGCTGCGTCACTGGTATTTAAGCATAAAATATTATCTTCCATATAAATAAAAATGAAATTCTGTTCGTAGATAAGTGCATCAAGAAAAAATGCCCGGAAAATTGGAAAATTCTGGAAAAACTGAAAGTGTTCTATGGGTTTTTTATATGAACTGTTGAGGATAGGACAACGTCTGTCGGGTCATTTAGCGGCCGTTTTTACGTTATACATTTACGACATTCCCTGGAAGTTATAATAACTCGGATATGGATTTATGCCCGGTTGATGGCAATAGGCTCGCTCCTATTACATGAGACTTACACATAACCGGTGAAATGTGGGTATACCTCTGGCTAACCTTTCGGGGATTACAGGCGTGATGTTACGTAGATGTTTGTTTATTGCCAAAAAACGATGATAGGTAAAACCATAGAAATATAATAAATTAATAACCGTACCGGTCTTCTAAGTTTTCAACTCAGTTATAATGGAATCGCCCTAAATGTTTAAGAACACAACACATCACGCTTTTATGATAGGAAATAAACAGTCAACCGACATCAGTGGTACCTATTTGTTGACATTGACATCGTCTGTATGTCGTAGTAGTAAGGATGGTTTTCGTAGGCCACTGATGTGCGGTTGACTTTACTCACAGAACATACCCTAACGGGACTGTACTTAACGATGATGTGGAATGTTGTCATATGGACGCTAATTTAATCAAATCTTTACTTACCTAAGTCTTTTGGAATTACCTAATGTATTAGGTACATAACTTGATTAACGCTTTATGATATCGCGTGACAGTATGATGTAATAGATAATTAGTTTACTATTAAAGTACCTTCGTGCGCTTTTGAATGAAAGAAATAATTATACTCTCTATATATACTAATAATAAAGCTGAAGAGTTTGTTTGTATGTTTGAACGCGCTAATCTCTGCAACTTCCAATCGGATTTCAAAAATTCTTTTTGCTTTTGATTGCCCAATTCTTGGGGAAGGCTAGGCTAATTAACATCACGCTAGGAACTTCAGGAGCTGAGCAAGATGAAAAAAAAGTCTGAAAGAACGCTAAGCGAAAACGCAGTAATAGCGCATTCAGGCGATGCGTTGCGACCAGGTGGGACGGGGGAGCAAAAAATTTCAAGCGGACGAAGTCGCGGGCAGAAGCTAGTCTGTACAAATAAATAAAATTGAAGTGCCTGTTTGTAATGTCAAAATAACAGCTTTTTACTAAATGCGAAAGTTTAAACGATATAGGTGTATAACAATTTTTTTAATTTTTTTGTCTGTCTGTCTATCTGTCTGTTGGTCTGTCTGTCTGTTTGTTTGTGTTTCTAATCTCCGAAACGGCTAGACCGATTTTGACGGGACTTTCATTGCCAGATAGCTGATGTTATAAGGAGTAAGATACGGTTTTATTTTAGAATAAGAATTAGGGTTCCGCGCAAAAAAAATTAAAACCTATGAAATTGTGAACAAAATCCGAAACAAATAGGGAAGTATTGATATCCACGCGGGCGAAGCTGCGGGCAACAGCTAGTTTATTATAAAATTAGAAAAGTAACGGCCAAATAACGACAGTTATTGTGTAATATTGTTGAAATTATTGGAAGTGTGGTATTAACGAAGGGAAGCCGATAGGAATCGGGTTGTATGAAGGCTACGCCCCTGCAAAATATGCCACATAAATAGCCGTAATTTTTTATTGCTTTGACATAGAAGCTTGATTTTTTTAGGGCTCTAAGGGACCGTAGACCTACGTATTTGATATTAATTTCAACTTGATATCTCCACGCGTTCCTGTGAAAAAGGGTATTGAGAGACAGACAGGCGGACGGACAACGAAGTGATCGTTTATGGGTTTCGTTTTCCCCTTTTGAGGTACAAAACCCTAAAACATACTATTACTAACTCTACCTACTCAGCAGTGGGTGAAACAAGGCTGCCAATGATGAAGATGAGTCGACAGGAATATAGGGATATAGAGGAGAACAGGGTGTAAAGTTCACACATCCTCCAGGGAAAAAGGAGGATCCTCCGACCAGACGTTGCGTCTGGTGGGCAACTGCCCGACGATTGATGTCGGGACGTTGTATATAATATGCTAGTCGCGCGGTAAACTTCACTTGCGCGATGCAGGATTTGGCGTCACGTCAGTTTGATGTGTAGTTCGCATGTGGCGTTGTAGATGCCGCCACTGTCTCCACGATGAGGATCAGAATTGTGTCTTCAGGATTATCATTCTTGCGGATGTACTTAGTTTACCCTGTTGTACCTACACCTGCCCACTTGGCAACGACTTTATTTTGTCAAGCCGGCAGAATGTTATAGGTAATCGTAGTTTTAACATATAATCGAAGCTTCAACTTGAAGATAATCGAGGCTTCAATTTCTAATCAGGTATATTCCAATAATTTATCGTTTAAGTCAGATATAACTGTAATCGACGATTAATAAATACTTAGTGCGCCATTTTATGTTATCTTGGCGACGGACTCCGGCCGGCTGATAGCAAATTCTACTTAGGTAGGTACCTATAGGATTATATTGCGATAACACGAGGATCCTATCTTCACAATATTATTATAATTATGCTTTCATCTATCAATACACTTTGTATTTATAGATGAAAGCATATTGTGGAAAAGGGAACCTCGTACCTATTTCAAACAAAATATAATATCTTCCCTTATGTAATTAGCTCCTATTGGACTACTGCTGCTTAGCCACACATAGACATAGATTCCTGTATCGTGTACTCATGTATACTAATATATCGAGCCGTTCGGTTGCTTCGAGGGCTTAAAGAATCCCACATACAAAGATCCCACATTTAGGACACTCGTGAAAAACATAACCTTGTCTTTGCTGTCGCATAGTCGGGTAAAAAGAAGCAGGTGAAACATGTAACCATTTCCGAAGATCACCTTGCAGCGATCTGGAGGTCTACTCCTTATGCATTAAATCCGTAGTTTCGGCCGACGTTACGGGCGTTTCAAACTCCGTATCATGGGGTCTACTCCGTAAGTCCGTCAACGAAAATAAGGGCCCGTCCGAAAGTAGTTAATCCGTCAAAACAAGTCTAAAATGAAAAATTCTCGGACGGCAAAACACATCGGGCGTAGGGACAACTGTAAAATCGTGTTGTCATTCATTCTTAGTTCGGAAACCGAACTAATCTTATGTCCGTAAGTGATACGGAGTAGGAAACGCCCGTAACTTCGGCCGAAACTACGGACTTACTGCTGAGGGAGTAGACCCCCACCTACGGAAGTACGGATATAAGATTAGTTTGGGGCCCCAACTAAGAATGACAGACAACACGATTTGACAGTTGTTCTTACTTCCGATGTGTTGTCCGAAAACGATAATTAATCGGGAGTAGGGTTCAATCCGAAGTATCAAACTACATACTTTAGAATGGGCCCGTATCTTCTTTGCTAGGAGTCGGGCCCGAAAACCCGCTTCTTTATACAACTACCCTTACCTGCCAGAGCGTTTCTGCGTCGTATCAACCTAAAATACAATTTGAGGAAGACAAGACTATAGGCATTATAATCGGTATCATATAGCAACAAGTCACCAATGTGAATCATACAATTATCGAACATCTAAACTGTAACACAATGAGGAAGCGTAAATATAGATTATCTGTCGAAATACGTAACTTACCAACGTTGTAGATAGATGTAGGTACGTTTTTTTATATCATTTCGTGGAAAAATATTGCCGTCATTGGTAAGGTGATATCATGGCACGTACCTAATCAAAGACCAAGCGAACCGTGTTAAGTACCTACCTGCTCTATAATAATGAACTGCTAACCCTTATAATGAGTTTAATTGCATTGCTAGATTTTAGCGATGCGAAACTGCTAAAGAACGCTTTGCTCCTAGCATCTAGATGCAGTGATGTGCTAATAATGTTCTTTTTTCGCTATACTGCGGCTTTCTTCGATACAGTGATAGGATACTTTTCTTGTTGCCCAACTATGGCATAGTAAAAGAAGAGAGCTATGAAGAAACAACATTTTCAAGCTTAAATAAGTGCACGATAGATAGGTACTGACGATCAAGAAACAAGATACTGTTTTTGCCTGAAATCAAAGTTTGGTTTCTTGACAGTCGAATAAGACATTAAGTTGCCGAACTATATTGTACTGACGACCTCAGTTAGCGTTCCTGTCCTCGGTCCACAGCATCGAAAAGTTAACCACCAAAATCATAGCCCCTTCACAGGTTGACTCTGAAGTGCCGTGTTTGACCGATGCGATGAACGTCTGGAAGGTGGATTGTCCGGATACGGTGCAGCCTGAGAACCCGTTTCCCCAGAGACGGTGGGATGAGCGGCTGCGCAGGTTGGTACGGAATAAGCTCATTAATACGTCCACCAATACTGCTGAGCGTGCCCGCCTGCTGGCTGTGGGAGAATGGGAGTCGGGCCTCTGGCTTCAGGCGCTACCGTCTCCCAACATAGGCACTATGCTGGGTGCCACCACTTTCCGGCTCGTTACAAGTCTGCGTCTGAGCGCTCCTTGCGGGACCCCTCATCATTGTCAGTGCGGTGAAGCAGTCGACCGCCTCGGACACCATGGCCTTTCTTGCAGCAAGAGCGCTGGTCGATTGGCACGGCACGCCAGCATTAATGATATCATCCGTCGGGCTCTTGTTTTAGCCAGCTATTTTAGATAGAACCCAATGGCTTGGCACGCGACGATGGGAAAAGGCCAGACGGAATGACCATAATGCCTTGAAAGTTGGGTAGGCCTTTGGTGTGGACACCCTCGCGCCATACCATCTTCCTAGCACGGCGAACCGTGCTGGGGCGGCTGCTGCAGGTGCAGAAAATCTCAAACGGCGCAAATATAACAACCTTATTGGGAGCTATATATTTGAGCCGTTTGAGGTTGAAATACTAGGGCCATGGGGTCCGAGTGCTCATCGAGTATTTCGGGAGATCCAAGCGGTTGGTCGACTCTTCACGTGACCAGAGGGCTGGCCTATTTTTAGGTCAAAGAATAAGCATTGCCATCCAACGTGGCAACGCTGTCAGCCTTTTGGGCACTTTTCCCATTGACAGCGATGCAGACGAATTTTTTGATGCCCAATGAGCTCCCTTTTATTTAATTTTTTTTTCTCTTTTCTTTATATACTTGTACATAATATATATATATTTTAGTGTTACGCTACTTGTCTGCGTCTGGGCGCTCCATGCGGGGCTCCACATCGCTGCCAGTGCGGTGAAGCCGTCGACTGCCTCGGACATCATGGCCTGTCTTGTACAAGGTGTCCAGAAAGGGTATCGGGTATTTGTTTTCGCGCCATATTCGAAACGGGGCGTCTAAAGGGTGCGGGGAGGGGTTCGTGGCGTCCGCCATTTTGTGGAGTTTTAGTCACGATGGAACAGTACTCGGGGACGCATCGCGCATTTTGCGTACGAGCGTATTATCGTAATGGTGATTCAATAGTGACTGCTCAACGTCTCTATCGTGCGGAATATCGTACACGCCACGCGCCAAGTGACGATAGCATTAGGAAATGGATCAGGATGTTCGAGAATACAGGTGCGACAGTTAAAATTCAAAACTCTGGTCGTCCTCGTTCAGTTCGCGATGAAGAAACAATAAAATTGAAGAAGTTGAGGCGTCGGTTCGTCAAAATCCGTCTTTATCCATCCGAAAGCGAAGCCAAGTGTTGAACATCAAAAAATCGTCTTTACATTCGATTTTAAAGAAAGATCTAAAAGCCTATAAAATTCAATTGGTTCAAGAATTGAAGGATACGGACTATGCTAATCGACTGAATTTTGCGAACGAAATGCTGCAGCGATTTAACAACTTTAACAACATACTTTTCAGTGACGAAGCAAATTTTCACCTGAATGGTCATGTTAATAAGCAGAATTGTCGGTACTGGGCAGTGGAGAATCCGAGACGAAAGCATGAACGACCCCTGCATAGCCCAAAGGTCGTTGTTTGGGCCGCTATGTCTGCTAAAGGCATAATTGGTCCTTATTTTCATGAAGATCAACGAGGCCGAGCAATTAATGTGAATAGTGACCGTTATTGCGATATGTTGCGAAATTTTTTGGTCCCAGAGTTGCAGGAGTTTGCAGGTTTCAACTCAAGAACGTGGTTCCAGCAAGATGGGGCCACTTGCCATACCTCAAATGACTCAATGGAAGTTGTTAACGAATTATTCCCTAATAAAGTCATTTCGCGAAGGGGTAACATCAACTGGCCTCCCAGAAGCCCCGACCTTAGCCCGCTTGACTATTTTGCATGGGGATACCTTAAAAGTAAGGTTTATCAAAACAATCCGACGAATCTAACCCAGTTAAAGCAAAACATCAGGTCAGAAATGGCAGCAATATCGATAGCTATGTGTCAACGTGTTATCGCCAATCTTCGTGTCCGTTTAGAAGAGTGCCAGCAACGTAACGGTCATCATTTGGATAACATCATCTTTTCCAAATAATTCTCCAATTCATATGCTAATAATAAACAATAAACTTTTTTATTGCATACAAATAATTTTTGTTTCATTGAACTTACAAATACCCGATACCCTTTCTGGACACCTTGTAGTAAGAGCGCAGGCCGGATAGCACGGCACGCCAGCATTAATGACATTATCCGTCGTGCTCTTGTCACCGCCGGGGTGCCAGCTGTTTTAGAACCCAACGGCTTGGCACGCGACGATGGCAAGAGACCAGACGTAATGACCATAATGCCTTGGAAGTTAGGCAGGCCTTTGGTGTGGGATGCAACATGTGTCGACACCCTTGCACCATCCCATCTTCCTAGTACGGCTGGCTGTGCTGGGGCGGCTGCTGCAGGTGCGGAAAACCTCAAACGGCGAAAATATTCCGATCTTTTTGGGAGTTATATGTTCGAGCCGTTTGGGGTTGAAACACTAGGGCCATGGGGTCCGAGTGCCCACTTGGTTTTCCGAGACATCGCCAAGCGGTTGGTCGACTCTTTACGTGACCAAAGGGCTGGCCTATTCTTTGGCCAAAGAATCAGCATCGTCATACAACGTGGCAATGCTGCCAGCCTTTTGGGCACTTTTCCTGTTGACAGCGATGTGGACGAATTTTTTGATGCCCTATGTTTATATATTTTTTTTTTTACATTTGTACATATTATAATTATTATTTTAAGTCTGTTAGCTTATATATTATGTAAATATTTTGTTCAGTTATAGTAAATAAACAAATTACAAATGTATATTGTATTTAAGATTTGTTTATGTTACATTATAGTAACCGAAAGTAGTTAATTAATTAGTTGTATCAATGTTAACAACACGTCATGGCATTACCTCTAAGTAACCTACCCTCTTCTCTATCTCTGGAGCAGTAAACCACCTAAAAACCACTTTTGTACTAGGTACTTAAACCTACCTGACGCATGAACTAAGTAATACCTAACACGAGCATACCAACGGTAAAAGGGAAGGTTGTATTTTACCGTACGTTTAAATTGTTACTCCAAGTGAAGTGCTATAGTTGACCCATAGGCGTGAAACCTCTGTCTGTATAAAGAATGCAAGCTATGTGTGTTAATGCTTATAGTACGGAACTCCTTGAACATATGTACATTTAAGTTAATAATATCAATAGTTTAGCGTAGCTATGTTGATTTTTGCAGCGTTGAAGAAGGTTAGGGTGAAAATGAAAAAGAGGAACTTGATGCTTGCTTGTCAATCGTTTCTGAATTCTGCTTCTGAAGTATTGGCTGATGTACCTACTCCATTGGGCGCTTTGGCGGTGCAGGCAAGTTTGTCTCATCAACCTCCATCTTCATCTCACCAGCCTTACAGTAGTCCACTGCGGGATTTGTCTCTCCAATTGAACAAAATATTAGGGATCCGCCCGTGTCGAGATCAGGGTCCAAGCTGCAGAGGATTACCAGGGCGACAGCAATAGGAGCTTCCTCAAAACGCGTGCGAAAGCGGCTACTTTCTGAATGGCCTAACGGAGCTGAGGCTCTTGCTATGCGGCTGTGTCCAGGGCTCAATGGCCATCAGACCATCCTCGACCGATTGGCACAATGCGCCATTTTCCTCCAAATTCCACTTCGCCTTCGGATTATGGGATCTTTATTAAAAATCTGTTCAAAATTTATTAAGGCGAAAGCGGCAGGTAGCCCGGGAAATTCAAATTTTCTTACGTTTTTTGCAATTTGCAAGTCAGTATTAAGTTATATGTTGATCAAAATATGATTCGCGACCGTAAAAAATATGTATTCACAGAATTTTAATAATTAACGTCATCAATACAACTCTTTAAGACCAGGTAATTCTATTGAATGACTATTTCCTGAAATCTTGACAATTAGAATTATACAAACTTATGGAGTTGTATTACTGATTTTGATGATTATAATTCTGTAAGTTCATATTTGTTACGGTCGCGAATGATACTTTAATCAACATACAACTGAATACTGACTTGTAAATTGCAAAAAAATAAAAAAGTTTAAATTTCGCGGGCTACCTGGAGCTTCCCCCTTAACTACATACCTACTAGGTTTCCACGTAACGAACTTACCTATTTGCATATAAGCAGGTTTCACCTAACTATGAGTAAACTACGTGCTGATTTTTTTCAAGTTGGCGGTTATCGAGGCGCGGAAGGTGTGTCTAATGGAACATTTCTTGTAGGTTCTAGATAAGACGGTATCGCTTCGACTGAAACTTGTTATTTTATTTGGAAACACTTGTAATCGTGACCTATTTCTAAATCTGATAAAATGCGCAAAAATTTCGACACATAAATTGGAGTTTGTTATGCCAACGAACTCAGCAACAATTTTTTACAAATATAGGTGTGTAAGGGGTCCCCGAAACGATCAATTGCGATGGATCAATTGCCACCAATTTCTATTGTAGTAATATTGACAATCGCTTCAATTGCACTTGGTAGACGGTCAATTTGCGTATCAATCATGTAAAAATTGACAATTGCAATTGATCGTTTCGGGGATCCCATAGAGTATAGTAATGGGCATCCATAAGGGTGGGGTAAGGTTACCTCCCAAGGTAGAAGGTGTACTATGCCAGAATGCCTTTTATACTGTTTATAGACTATAAAGGCCGAAGCCAACTCGCAGTGGCCCGTTCATTATTATTTAATTTAATTATTGTGAATGTGAGGCACTGTGTGGGTCATTTTTATTCTTAGTAAGTTTGTGTTCCTCTGGCAGTTTGAGCACACAACCTTAGTCAGGACATTTGGGTAGGCCGTTATGCCCAATTTTTCAAAACTTACGTTCCACAAGTTGAGCCATGGCCGCGGCTTAAAAAAAACTATTAGCTAACAGTATAAGGCTCTTGGCTCTTGAAGGGTCAAAAGATCCGATCGCTAGGTTCACTAGAAAATGATTTACTGATAGTATTGGAACAAATAAAACAGTCGTTATCTATCAATGTTATAATCTAAATTATTATATCATTGTGATTAGGTGTAAAGATCCGGCTTTTTGCCAGTAAACTCTAAAATAGTTACGGTCTTCGAAATAGAGTTTTGCATGAAAACTTTACACCTACGAGGTAACCGGCAGGCGACAAGTCTGTTTAGATATTTGGTTGCACTTCTTGCATGAATGGGTATGCAACTATCGAACTTCAATCAAGTAACCAAGTGTACCTTAGCTACCACACCAAGAAAGCGAACGCACTTGTTTTTAAAGTAAATGATCGCGGATTGGTTTAATACGCGGTCATTTACTTTGTACATAATTATGCTGATTGATTGAACAGATCGAATTCACACTGACGTCATTTACCTACACACCTATGTGTGTAGGCAACAGAAGTAGATTAACATTGTTACTTTTACATGTGAAATCAATAGGTCACCCTGAATTATAAGTTTACTACTTTTCAGTATTTCATGTACTTAATAGCTAAGAGTTTTTATCATCAGAATTTAACAACTGTCCATTTTTTTAATTCTTTTGAACATAAATTGTGTTAAAAAAAACTGAAGTGTTAATCGACTTTTGTTACTGACCGTATCTTCATACAGTCCACCTTTCCAGATTTGTCAGATCGTCTCTCTTTTTCTTAGCTTTTGGAATTGTTTCTTAGAGGGCAAAATTCTATCTAGTTTCTAGTCTATAATGTTCCCACCGCTAGGACACTCAAATCCTTCCTCTCTGTAAGAAGGAGTAGGCCGCAATTCACCACGCGGGCCCAATGCAGGTTGGTGGATGTCACATGTCTTAGGAGTTAGAATTTACGGTTCTCGGACATTGGTTTCCTCACTACGTGGTGAATGAATGAATGAATGAATTAAATGCACCGACCCCAGCGTGGTTTGACCAGACTTGATTACTCGAATGAACCCACAGATTCACACATAGGCCATTGCATATCAAGGAGTAGACCGGGGGGCGCGATAATGGTAGGGAAGACGTGCCCTTAGGATATGGAAGGATTATTAGAGTCTACCGAGTATGCACCCTAGAGTAAGCCTTGGAATATTGGAGAGACGGGTAATATTTATCTATGGATGGGCATCTTTTAACGACGTCGCCGCCAGGTTGTTTCAAGTCCGGCTTCACCGGTGAATTTTATGCTATGCTGTATTACGTGTTGCTGTTTCCAAAGTCTTCATCTGAGGCCTCGCTGCTATCCGTTTCAAGTTTCTTGTAAATCTCGCTAGCAGCCTTCTTAATCTTATCTCGTTCATCAGCCGTCTCCATAAAAAATTGATGTCCATATCGAAGTAAGTCATGTCCTGTTTCAGGTTGTCATTCCATGTGTAAATAGGTCGGCCGACGTTTTTGGATTTGGCTTCGTACTGCATTGCTGCATGTAACAGATGCGCGTCGCGGCGCCTATGAACATGTGCGAGATAGCGCATCCTGTGGTTCTTGATGCTTTTAGTTACGGTTTTTCCGTCTAAGATTTCAAGCATTTTCTTTTGTATTGGTTTTTTTCTAGCGTGGTTAATCAAGTCTCTCATATTTTATCAATCTGGCCTGTTAGCTTTAGTGACTGCCGATACTTTCAAACCGTGCATCATACATGGTACGATCACCATTCGGTACATAAGTCTGGCTAATTTCCAGTCCATCTTTGAGTTTATTATGAATGGTAGTAGTGACTTCGCGTTTCTAGTAGCTTGTTGACAACGTTTTTTAATTGTGCTTTTCCTGCTTAATGCAGATGTTATGTATGTGCCTAGATATTTAATTTCCTCAACTGTGGGTAGATTTATTCCATTAATATTTACGTACGTCGTTTTCTCTGAAGCTATGGGGTCTCTAATTAGTATTTTTGTTTTTGTTTTGTTTATTTGAAGGCCGACACTAGCTAGTAGGGGTTTAATATGGAATACGATACCTACGTTCTAGCCCTTTTAGGTTCTGTAACTTCTTGCAAGGTTAGATAGGTCCTACCGCAGATGACTAAGAAATATTGATAGTGGATCAAAATGACAATCATAATCTGAATGATTTCATCATCTGCCTGCCTTTTCCCACTATGTTGGGGTCGGCTTTCAGTCTATAGCTGAATACCAGTACCTAGATATTTTTTTACATGGAGCGACTGCCTATCTGACCTCCACAACCCAGCTACTGGGTAACACGATACCCCTTGGTAAGACTGGTTGTCAGAATTTCGGGCTTCTGACTACCCGTAACGACTGTCAACAAAGGACTACGAATGACAGCCGGAACGTGCTTTCCGAGGCGCGGTGTTTTCCTTCCTAGTATGTAATGGATAGTCATTCACCCATCCACAGACCGACCTCGGCAAGCGTAGGTTTACCTTCGATCGACCCGTGCGGTTTTTAGTTATTATTTAGCCACGAGCCCCTCGACTAATGACTTATTGAGTACTTATAAATACGTATTCCATACCTACTTGAGAATTGCAATGCCAATTGAAATTATGTTTTTGCCTTACTCTAGAAGTTCCTGCCAGCCCAAATCCAGTGCTCTAGTTCCTTCGTCTGTATCTAAACGGATTTATGTACCTAATGTATACAGTTGAAAAATTTTATACCCCACCCTAGAGTTTTATTGGATAATCTTCGGATGGATTATGGCTCTACGATAAAATTCAAAATTTTATTGAATGATAGCGTTTATTTATATTGCACATTGCTCAGGGTTTTCACCGTTATAAATATTATAGGATTTATCATAATTTCTCTTTTATTTTATTATAATTTCTCATTTGTACCTTATTAGACCCTCGGGCGTTGGGAAATTCAGGGAGTCTTGGTACATCACATGGGAACATTATTTCTCATATCATTTACCTAATATTTTTTGTGTTGGCATAGAACAACAAAACTTTGTGTCTTTTTATTACGGGAGGACACTGGCTCCTGCAACACAGGGGGCCAACCACCACCTCTTAAAGCAGTATTATATTATTTATTTTTAATGCTACTTCAGTCTGAGAAAGAGATGGAGCTATACAGGACGTCTAGCTACATCTCTTTCCCACACTGAAGTAAGATTACCATAATACTGCTTTAAGAGGTGGTGGTCTAGCTCCAGGTATAAGTAGCGCAGGAATCAAAGAGATGTCAGCACTATTGACGGGGTCCGCTAGGGCCGATGCCAGCTAGGGTTGCGGGATGTTCGAAAGAGTTACCGTGGCCCCGGCACAGGCAACAGAAGGAACACGGGTGGGTTTTAGTCAGTAAAAGTCTGACACGCCCTCCCGCTCCGCCCAGAGCGGGAGAAGTCATTTGATGATTTCCCATCCACAAAAAAAAAAAAAAAAAAAGTAGCGCAGGAGTCGGAGAATTCTAGAATTTGTGTAACTAGGTTCTATTTGTTTTATGCCAATAAATATTTTTTGTATTTTATCTATGTACTCGTATTATACAAATTATGTGCCATAGGTTGTTATTTGGAGTTCATGAGATTGTTCAAGGCCCTAAAACTCCACCTTATTTAGGCAAGGTATGGTTCAAATTCCACTACTTAGGGCTCCCACACAAAACTGTGAATTCGCATCGTATCGCAAAAATCTGCGAGCTGCGCATTGAATTTTAGCTAACAATTCAATGCGCAGTTCGCAGATTCTTGCGATGCGACGTCGCATCGCAGTTTTGTATGAAAGCCCTTAATTACCTACTCAAAATGAATGACTCACAGTTAATTATTAAAATCAAAACATCGATCTTCATTCACAATAGGTCTGATCTGACATATCAATCATTCATCACATTTTTGACTAGTCAGTGACATAAATAAATATAGATTTTATCTTCAACGCTATCGTAATCAAAACGTTGACAACCCTGGCTACAGACGCCTTATATTTGACGAAATTTTACCTAAGGACCTCACTTCAAGTTGTTCAGTGTCCTCTGCGATCTCGAACTAGCTTCTCTACATTTGTGGTAAGTTCTTCAAGTAGGTACGAAATTGTGAATTGTTTTAGTGCCCAAAGTACCTACCTAGTATGCGTAAATGTACCTTTGATAACGAATATTTTGTTTGTTACAATCGTTCATTAGGTAAGACTCGTGTTTCCAAGTATCGATTCTTGTGACTCCCTAGATCTAGAGACCATTGTTAGGTTAGCTAGGACTGAACAGCAAAAATGGACTTAGCAAAACAGAAGATAGACATTTCTAATTCTTGCTTTTAATCATTTCTTCCTTTATAGTGATCTGCATTTCCCTCCCCCGTAGCTAACAGCTAATTTAGCCGGATTTCCTTCACATAGTTCACATCACCGCGATCCACTGTCAATGAACGCTGGAAAGTGCACTCGACAGCTCCAGTTCCGCTGATAGCGGTCGACGAACCCGAGGAATGCCTGAGCGCACGCCACGCGTTCAATGTCTGCACTTGTGGCACACCGCAAATATTGGACCTTTGTAGATTTTGTTTGTGTTTTTAGGAATTAGGGATCTTCCACGTTGTTTTCGTCAGATGCTTTGAAACAATCAGTAAAAATAATTTTTTGTGTCCAATTGACACTATTGTCATCATAATTGACATACCATAGGCCTACCTCCTAGTTTTCTACCTAACATGAGATTTATTTTAAATACTTGTTTGTATCCAATGTAGTGTTGAAAATTCCGAAAAAAACAAATTGTTTTTTTCACGAATAAAACAAATTGTGGTATTTTTCCGTTTTTTTCGAATGTTTCATTGAAAAATTAACGAAAGTATCCTTTGGAAAAAAACAGGAATCTTTCGAATTTTTCGCTTGATGTTTTGAAAAGTTGAAAAAAAAACAAGTTATAATGAAATGTTTTTTAATAAGTATGTGAAATATGAATGCACAACAGTGGGGCCGCGCGCCTAGCCGCTGATATTTTTTTTTATTCTACATCTACCCTCCATTCTATTAGTACGTTTTATTATGGAAAAAGTTAAAGCATAGATATCATAATAAGTACGTATTTAAAAAAAAAACATGAAATGTTTCCCGTTTCTTTCATATTCTTCGGTTTTTTCCGGTTTTATTGAAAAAAAAAACATGAAATATATACTGGCAAATTTTCTTGAAACTTTCGAATGAAACATTGAAAAAAACAACGGAATTGGAAAAAAACGGGAATTTTTCCTGCTTTTTTCAACGCTAATCCAATGACAATATCTATGTTTATCATATTCATAATTAACATACCGTAGGTAGGTAATTAACTATTTCTTTGAGCATAATATTTATTTATCTAAGCCGGGAATTAAGTTATATAAAAAATTTATATCTCTTAATCTCTTCAATGGATTTGGGTCTAGATATTTTAAGTTCCCTATCTCACTACCTATATAGGTGTAGTCGAGCGCACGTCAGTGGTAGAGATCAACTATTTTAAAACTGTACGCCCCTCCACTGAAATTTTAGTACAAACATTTGAAATGTGTATGCACAAAGCAGTGGAGGGGCGTGCAGTTTTAAACTAGACGATCCCTAACCTATAGTGGTAATACTTTAAGGCTCCCGCAGACAAACGTGACGTGATTCTGGTAGAACAATTTCCATGAAGTTTACATAGTAATTGCTCTACTAGAGTCGCGTCGCGTCGCGTCGCTGTCGCGTCGGGCCTGTCTGCGGAAGCCTTTAATCTTGAGCTGGCCTACCGTAGTAGGTACATTTAAGGTTCAATTTCAAGAGAATACGAGGTTAGCTTAGACTGATTTTGCTACCACTGACATGCGGTCGCCTGTACCCATGGCGTGAAAATTATCACATGGCTCTGTATAGTTTATAAGGTGCACGATTGTAACGAAATTAAAATTGATTATATTTTGTTACAGATCTCAAAGAAAATCAAAAACCATGTCTCTCGACGAGGTAAGATCCCATTTTTATCTCAATCTGCCTGCCTTTCCCCAACTATGTTGGGGCGGCTTCACTGTTTAACCAGATGCAGCTGAATACCAGTATTTTACATGGAGCGGCATATCGTGCTTTCCGACGCACGGAGTGGTCTCGATATGTAATGGCTGGTCACTCATCCATCTATAACTAATCTCCTCAAATTCAGCTTGATTGAAAGTCCATCGACAATATCCTTGGTTCTTAATAATCTGTACTTAATCAAGGCGTTTCTAATGTTTCATATATCGGTGGCATGGTGGCAAAAAAGGTGGATATTAACCGATTGTCTATAGATTTCTCTTAAATGTCAGCGGTCAAAATTCTTCCCAAAATATCTCCCAATGTTATCAATCACACAAAATGATAGTTGGCGCGTATATTTAAAAGACACATGCACTTAAATTAAATGTATACTGTAATATACATCGGGCATTTAGGCGAAGATTTTGTTTTTAAGTCTGGGCCGGAATGCTGCATGTCATTTTATTCAATACATTGTACATTGGGCCTTACGAGGTTAAAATGACTGTAATTCGCAAAGGGGTCCCAGAAACGATCAATTGCGATTGATCAATAGCCATCAATTTCACTGTAGTTATATTGGCAATTACTTCAATTGCACTTGGTAGATGATCAGATTGCGCATCAATGTGTATCAATTATGTAAAAAATGACAATTGAAATTGATCGTTTTGGGGGATCCATATCATGTCCTAGGTAGGTTTAAAAATAAACCCGCTGTTAAGGGTCTCCGAAACGGTCAATTGCAACTGTCAAGTTTTACGTGATTGATACCTACACATTGATACGCAAATTGACCGTCTACCAAGTGCAATTGAACCGATTGTCAATATTACTACAATAGAAATTGAGGACAATTTATCAATCGCAATTGATCGTTTCAGGGACCCCTTAGATTAGAGCTCGTCTAAGCTGAAATGATGCGTCCCACTACCGCATTTATCGTAGTGTATACCTACGTATACTAATGTATGTACTCAGGTTAATCAGTACCTACTTGCCTACGTAAATTAGTAGCTACTTTAAAAATAAACGATTTGATACGATAATTAGCTTAATTTTTTTATAATACAGGGTTATTTTAAATTGGCTAGCTAAACTCCGCAGACGCTATGGGTATCGATATCTAAACATGACAAAACAAAAAATAAATTAGGTAATTTGATGATTTTTTTTTGTGGGGTTATTGACCGGAGTTATTGTAGTCACTTGAAATATCAGTTTAGAAAATCTCTTTTCTTTGTGTAAACTTTACAGACGTGATGAGTATTGATAACTAAACACAATAAAACATAAGAAAACAGTTTTTCTCAACTCATAGTTCAAGTAACAGCACTAACAGCGGTGGTCGACCTCCCAACAAGAAAACATCAAATCTTTTTAATAAATTATTTTATCGTGCTTAGATATTTAACTAGCCAATTATAACCTATGAATTCATGGAAAAAGGCGGGAGTTTTATGTATATCTGTATATGTTAATTCGTGGACTTTATTCATTCTAAATCACTGCACGTCGCATAGAAACTAATTTTATTACGTATACTTATAATTTATTATCACTGTTATATCACTTTTGGTAGGTAGGTACCTACTAAATGTTAATCACGTTGCAATTATCACCCGATCAATATAATTCGTCAAGTTTAATGATCTAATCTCTATAGCTGAATATCATTAAAAATACTTTTCTTATACGAAATTATAAAAACGGCATTATCTAGAACCAAAAAATACGAAGACTATGCATGTGTATTGGTCCATCAATCCGCTCTGGGCCAGCGTGGTGGACTATTATGGCCCATGTCCTTACACAAATATTCACAACAGTGGGAAAGTTGTTAAGCTTATTATGTACATAATAATGGAAATATGAAACCGTCGCTATTAGGTAACGGCGCTTTGAAATGGACATAAGGCTGTTAGAAACGAAGTTATAATTGCTAAGATATACCATTACTCTGATCCAATTACCGACGGATCAATTGAATATGAATTGCTCGGAGTCATTGACTTCTTGTCACCTAGCTCGATTGATTAAAGAGCTTGGATTTGAAATGAGTCTAACCTCTAGAAAATTATGATTGCTTTTAAAATAGAACATTTTACAGAATGTTTAGGTATTTTATATTTTTTCCTTTCTTTTCTTTCTTTTTTTTCCTGTGTTTTCTTTTTTTTTGTAACTGGGCGGTACTATATGTACACTTCTGCCCAATCCTTCGGGGCAACAAGGCATGATGTTATATTGATTATATAGTCATGCTCACTTAAATGTCTCGCTGATGGTGGCGCGTGTGTTGGATCATTCGGTTCCTTACAAAATGGTTGAGCTGGATGGTGCTGATCCACGCGTCATGTTCGTGAACAGGCGCCGTCAGTAGGGACTGGTCATCTCTTAACTGCCAGGGCTTATTTTTAATCTTATATTTTGAATTGTTTTTAATTCTTTATTTTTACATTGTGCTCATATACCTAGAGAAGCAACAAGAACAATGTACCCAGGATTTTGTAATAATTTTGATTTAAAAGAGTGTCCATGGAGTTTCTTGCCCATTCTTCTCCATAGAGATCTACGTTTTGGGATGGGCGACTAGCTTCAATTTTCTGACTAACTGACCGACTGACAGTTCAAAAGTGCCTGTAATTGGTTTAATTGAAATAAATGGTTTGTATTTGAGTTTGAGCTTGAATTCATTTGATTTCTAAACTTTTCATCTGCAGTCCTGAAGGACTCCTAAAAAGTAAGCTATACACATACAGAAGGTTGTGTTGGAAACCCTAAAATTCCTTAGACTGCATATGCGGCTTTTTTACTCATGCGCGTTCTTCAAACAGACGTCAGCGTTTCAACCGAATTCTCCTTGAATTATTGTTCCATAGTCTTCGAAATTATTTTGAAGTTTGTGACTTGCTGTCGTCAGATAAAGGCTGTTAAAGGCCGTCAATAAATCTATAAAACTAAGTTTTCTTTTTTCTTTTTTTCAGCAATTCACCAGCGTCGCCAGCACCGTCAGGAACTGGAAGACCACCCCCAGCAACGATGAGAACCTCGCGCTGTACTCCCTGTATAAGCAGGCTTCCTTCGGCGACGTCAACATTGGTAATTATTCAATCTGTCCCCGAAGCGAAGGGCAGGGAACGGCAGAAGCGTTTGTATTCTAACATTTGACTTGCCTGGCGAAAAGTCAATGTTATAAAACTAAGGATCGCTAACACCGCAACTGACTAAATACATAAGCGCTAAACGAATTTAAAATATTGTTCTGTTTCTGTCAATTGTTGATAGAGACAGACCGATGTTTTAAATCTATACATCTATACAAATAAATAAAATTGAAGTGTACAGTAGTCTGTAGTAGTTTACTAAATGCATAAGAAAGTGTAAACGGTACTTATAACAAAAAAGCAATTTTTAAAATTCTTGTCTGTCTGTCTGTTTGTTCCGGCTAATCTCCGAAACAGCTGGACCGATTTTGACGGGACTTCCACAGGCAGATAGCTGATGTTACGGCGGGTAACTTAGGCTACGTTTATTTTAAAAAATAATTAGGGTTCCGCGCAAAAAAATGAAAACCCATGAAATTATGAACAAAAAGTCGAATTTGAAAAATTCTTTTTGCATTTGGTAGCCCAATTCTCCAGGATATTTATGGGCTCTTTAACATCACGCTACGACCCTTAGGAGCCGAACAAAAAGAAGAAAGTCAGAAAGACCACTAAGTGAAAACGAAGTAATAGCGCGGGCGGGCGATTCAACGCGACGGGTCGGGAACGAGGGAGTGTTATTAAAATGTAGCTGTTATTTTAGTACATTGTGTATTACGACATCCACGCGAACGAAGTCGCGGGGCACAGCTAGTAGGTACATAATAAGTTAAGCGCTAAACGCTATTTAGTGATTTGTGGTGCAGAGGGCGTAAATGGTTAGCCCATTGTCATTGACTGGGCACAGCGGGCACACACCCAAAATCCGGGCTGCTACTAAGTATTTTGTTATGGATAAAAACCTAAAAATACTTTTTCCGACTTGGGGATCAAACCAAGAGCCCGCGCTCCAGCATGAGACAACCCAACCCAAGAACGAACTGAACTGTAAAAGCAATGACTTGTAAATGAGAATAGGATGATATCTCCATCATTAGAATCCACGAATTGACAGTGCTTCGGAGTGTTACAGAGTATCATCAGCCTACAGCAGTCCACTGGCCATACATACATAGGCCTCTGAAATTGCACGCCATTCAGTTCGATTCTCGGCAACTCTCATCCAGCTGCTACCAGCCACCCTGCGAAGATCACCGCTCCACCTAGCCTGAGGGCGGCCTTCCTTACGTTACGTGTTCGAGTATACTACTTACATAATTAAATTCATAACCGAATGTATTTTTTCCAGCTGAGCCCAGCGGTTTAGTCGAAAAAGCCAAGTTCAAGGCATGGACCGGCCGCAAGGGAATCTCCAAGGATGACGCGAAGAAGCAGTACATCGACCTGGCCGCAAAACTGGCACCCAAATACGCATAATTATGTTTAAGGACACTTCTTAATTTTATATAAATTATTATCAATAAACGCTTCACACTTGAGTTAACTATTGAATTTCATTTGAATGTCTAACTATTGTTTTACAATGAAAATAATGAATAGGTGTAGGTACTTACTTTCAAACAAGTCTTCTATTGCTCTCAATACAATAGTCATTATTATGTAGTTCTTATGTTGATTATTACCATCTGGTAACTTCGTATACTTCATAGAAATACCTAATGGAAAAACCCAATAACACTTTGCCCGACCTGGGAATCGAACCCAGGACCCCACGCTCAGCAGCCCGGAGTTTGGAAGTTGGCGTTGTGATACCCCCGTGCAACCCCCCCCCCCCCTCCTACGCGTGCGTGAAAGCACGGTGGTCTTGTGCCTGATCTCTCTCCGGTCAGAGTGAGGGAATAGTGAGTGCACCTGTCTCTGCGTAAACATTTGTGCAGGTGCACTATAATATCTTCCGCGTCGATGGCTAGTCTCCGCTGAGATTGGCCGCCATGACTGAAGTTCTGTCTGGAGAACAATTTTTTTATACTGTATAGACATATCGATGTGTGACTTGGATACGGCTCATTTTTGTCAGCTCTTTAGCTGCCAGACGTGAAAGAATGTAAAAATATAACACTGCATGACTAACGAGCTAATTGCTGTGTTAGTTTTTCGATAAGTGAGTAGGTACTTACATCACATTCGAAATTTTAAAAAAAACCGGCCAAGTGCGTATCGGGCCACGCACAATGAAGGGTTTCGTGGTTGTGATGAATTTATCCGAAGAACAAACTTAACATTGTAGTTGAAAAACATGTTCCCCCATACATTCCAACTGCAAATGTAAGTTTGTACGCACAATATTGAGTGATTTACCATGTTTTCTTAGGCTTTTTATCCTGTAATCTTTATGTATTCTATGTAGTTTTTTCTAAATTTTAGACTCAGCAGTTTCAGAGATAAGGCGGAGTGGGGGGGGATACTTAATTTTTATCAATGTTCTATTCTTTTGATATGTCACACAGTACAGTTTGCGAAACTTTTTTTTAAGTTTCTAATTTTCCCCCCAAAAGTTAATCCCTTATTCAAAATACATTTATTTACGTTACACGTTCGTGTTTGGATCACAGAAATTCATATACATGACACACCTTTCAACTTAATCGGCCAGTAGATTCGGAGCGAATTGGCTGTGACAGCCGGACAGACACATCACGAGTGATCCTATAAGGGTTCCGTTTTTTCATTGGAACGTACGGAACCCTAAAAATCATAACCTCCTTTTGCCGTAATCGAGTAAAAATGAAATTGCTGCCTGTTGCGAGTCTCAAAATTCATTGCTTTTGCGCAGTTGCATGAAAGAATTAGGAAAGTGAAGAAAATGTGTGAAATTTATTTCATTTGTCACGCAAACGCTACAATTGCTTCTGTTTTATAGACAAGAGTCTTTTCTTTATTACACATAACCCAAAAACTCCTAGATGGATTAGATTTCCCCCAAAATGCGGTTGACTGTACCTGCTCCTGATTAAGTTTGAACAACTGCGCCACGGCCTGAATATTTTTAATTAGGTAGGTACTTTCTATACCTACTGTTGCAAATATACGGGGTGGAAAATTGAAACGGACCCTGGAGTGAAAGTACCCTAAATAATAAAAAAAACAAAAGAAACATTCGATTTCTATCAAAGTAAGTACCTAAAACAGCATTCATTTATCTTTGGAAAGTCACTTGTAAAATTCAGACATATCTACTGAAATAATGCAACATTACAAAACGTAAAAATTACATTCCAGCTAGTCAATCTGTCAGTAACTCAGTATCATCCCCAAAAATTCCCATTTCCCACCCATGTTACCAGTATGCTCCTAGTCTTAACCAAGGAACATAAATTCTATTATTAGTTCCCAACACTGTTCCCTCCTGCACTTCTTTCTGTCAATGTCAAATTTAATATTATAAATGTCAAATGTCAAATCCAAATCAAATTTCAGGAGTGATTTCAGACGACAAACTTTTTTGAGGTGAATTAATTCTTCTATTTTTTACTGATCAAAGATACGATACGATAAGAATAACATTCGCATTACGTGGTTAATGATAGCCGATTCGTCACCACATTTTTTATTAGTTTTATGCTCGTTTGAGTTGTGCTTGCTAAAGTCTGTTAGCACGACACGACCACCGACCAGTTCCTAACGAGTATTCGTGCCGAGCACACGCTTCTGTTTAACTGTAAGTTAGTGACGTGTATTTCTGATTACAGTAGTAAAATATCTTGAAAGTACGTCAATTTGTTCAATAATAATTTGAGACTTCTTTTGTTTTAATTAGAGGAATTAGAATTTTGTTTATGGATGGCATTCCTTTTCCGAATTTAAATTTTTTGATGAGGTTAAGTGTCATTATTTTCAACCGGCTATCTCGTACGTACCCCCAAACCTACGCTTGATTTGCAACTCTGGTGTTTTAACATTATTATTTGTGTTTTTAGGTTAGTCAGCTGTATCAACAATCACCATGTCTCTCCAAGAAGTGAGTATTTTCTTAAGTTTATTTATTGTTTGTAGCAAAATCATCAAGAACGAGCTTCAGTTATTTCATTAGGTAGTTATTTTTCTTGTTGGTGGTCAATTTGTCATTGCAAACAATTTTTTTTATTTTGTAGTAGGTAGGTACATAAGTCATTATAAATAATTTGCAAACCTATTGGTTATATGCTTCACGCATTAGTTAGCAACTATTTCTGAAAGTGAAAAGGCCATTTACCTACATTCATAAGGTGAAATTATTTAGAGGATGACTAGCGACTCGACTTCACAATATTTTTGTCTACCTACAATGGTATTTTTATTTAAGTACCTACCCACTTGCCTTAATTATGTACTCGGATTTATAAGTTATATCTATTTGACCTATTTCTTAGTGGTAGCCTGGAGTCTGGATTTGTGCCCAGTTGATGGCAATAGGGTCGCCCCCTATTACATGGGACTAAAAACATATCTGGTAAAATGTGGGTGTACTATAGGTACACCTCTACCCAACTCTTCAGGGAAACAAGGCGTGATGTTATGTTTCTTAGTTGAATATGTTTATTTGTATATATACTTCTATAATTACTTGTCCCAACTGATTCATCCACGCAGAGCCTAAACCGCTGCGGCTACAAACTTGAAATGTTGGCAACTGATGCCTTTTATGTTGTATGCATTCAGTAAGGAAGGATTTTTGGAAATTTGACCCTAAACGGGGTGAAAAGTGGGTTTTTGTTTGTATGAAAAATCTTATTTCTGGAGTTAATGTAACATGAAGTTTGTCATTTTTCATTTTTCAAAACTACCCCCTAAAGGGGAATTGGGGGATTTCAAAGTTTGTATGGAAGCATTTTACGCGCGGTCCGTTTAACTCGAAACTCATTATTTATACGTACAACCGAAAATAAAGAATAATGTGTATCAGGGTTTTTTGGAAATCTACCCGTAACGAGGTACTATAGTACAAAATCCACGCGGATGAAGCCGCACGGAAGTGCTAGTTACTGATAGAAGAAAAAGATAAATAATTTAATATGATATTAGATGCAAGCTTTAATTAATTTTGAAGATTCTCTACACTGCTTGCGATGACAGGACACATTATGTAGAACATTGCAGTGTAGATTTGCTCGGGGAATAATAATTAACAATGATCCTGTTCTTGTTTGTTAATTAAAATATGGTTTTAGGAATCAGTCTGCCAGCCAGTGACTTGAAATCAAGTTTTTATAGTAGTAATATTAGCTACTTGGCTAATTGTATTATTTTTTATCTCAATTTAAAATATTTATAAAAAGCTACAACCTGAAGAACCAGATAAGAATATCTGAGATAGGTTGGTAAGTACCTATTTTTGCCTGATTAACTTATGTAGTAACTTTGGTTTGACTTTAAAAATATTTCAAAGTTGCTAGCAAAAAATAATAAAAATATGCAGCTTGGTTCACTTCACATAGTATCCACTTGAGATTTGTGTACATTAGCATAATATAAGCTAAGTCAGAAACACAAATGATTCTTTTTGTATACATACATTAAATTTTTGTTAAAAAAAGTGTTAAAATTTGTGTGTTTAAGGTCACAGTAGTCATTAGATCCTGTTATAGATACTCCACACATTTTAATTTGCAAGTAAATAATATAGTTATTTTCCTATGTAATAATTGCAAGCACAATCATTATTTTGTTGTCATTCAGACTCCAAAGGGTGTTATCAGCATTCTGTATATATATAATTATATATCATATTATTTACATAATATTAACCTTGATGGCGACCTGTCAAGTGAATGACATAAACAGAACTATTTTTTTTCACTCCCTTTCAAGTTTACATTGCATTTCAAAGTATTTTGAAGAATATGTATGCAGGTAAAAAAAAAAAAAAAAGTACCTACATAATCAAATATGTAGCACTTTCATAATTAAAATCTTACTACTTGCAAGAAGGGGTATCATGATTGTAAATTCAATTAAAACTCTGGTCAAAGTTTTGACTTAGTCGTGGAGTAGGAGTACTTAGTGGTAAATTCTTGTGAAATTGTCGACAAAATAACATAATCTTCCTTATTAAGTATTAGTTAGTCATTGTCACGTTTCATAGCAACTGCATGTGGAAATTATTTGTAAAACATAACTTGCTGGTATTATGTTAGATTTACAAACTATCCACTAATTTGCATTGACCTGAGGAACTGCGTTAAGGTGAAAGCTCCAGGGTAGCCCGCGAAATTCAAATTTTCTTACGTTTTTTGCAATTTGCAGGGCAGTATTAGGTTGTATGTTGATTAAAATATTATTCGCGACCATAACAAATATGTATTTACAGATTTATAATCATTAACGTCATCAATACAACTCTCTAAGACCAAGTAATTCTATTGAATGACTATTTCATGAAATACAGTGGATTTCGGGTATAACGACAATGAAGGGACCACTCTATTTTCGTCGTTATATCCGGAAGTCGTTACAGGCAAAGGTAAAGAGATACAGACACGTACACATGTGTAGTTTATATTCATTTATTATTGAAAATATTTGCACACATAGTTATTCACCGGTACATTTAAAAAAATGTGTAATATTAGTTTGCTTCAATTTGTTTTTTTGTGCTAGTGTACGCTGTAGGGTGTATTCTATTTTCATTACTTCTTCAATATCTATAATATCCTTTCCATCACCAAATAAACAGTATCTTTTAAGCTTTGTTACAACACCTAACACATCCTTAGTTGTAGGAATCTCACCTTCCTTGCAATCTTCTTCTTCCTCCTCATTTTCCTCATCTTGCGTCGTATGTGATGGAACAACAGTTTCAACAATTTCACTATCGGACAAATCGCTAGTAGTGATAAGTTGACTGTCAATATCAACATATGTTGCCCAGTCCGCAACATTTGTTCCGCTTGATGATACTGTAGTCAGTTGTGCCAATGGTATGTCCAATTCATCATCGGAGTCGTCGTCAATTGTTGTGATAGCCGAAGATTTACGGAACCCAGCGTGTAGAAAACACTTTTTGATCGTATCTGGAGTCACCCGAGCCCATGCCGTAGTTACCATTTCAATGGCATCTAAAATATTAACGGAAAACGGGCCTGCCGAGTTTTCAATGTCGTTCATCATTTTCTGTACTAAAATCTTCCTATAATGACTTTTGAGGGTTTTAATTATCCCTTGATCAATCGGTTGAATCACTGATGTAGTGTTTGGTGGTAAAAATGCCAGTTTTATGTTGGTCAAATTCTCTATTTTAGGATGAGCTGGGCAATTGTCAATAAATAAAATGATCTTCTTTTTGTTATTTCTTAACTGGGAGTCCCATTTGCGTAGAACTTTTTCGAAAATCTCTGAAGTCATCCAGGCCTTTTTGTTTGCTTCGTAATCAACTGGCAAAGATTTAACATTTTTGAAACATCTGGGTTTTTTTGCCTTGCCTATGACCAATAATTTTCTTTTTTCCCCTGCCATACTTGATGCAACAAGCACGGTGATTCTATCTTTTGATAATTTTCCACCAACGCACTTTTCCCCTTTAAATTTCAAGGTTTTGTCAGGAGTTAACTTAAAAAACAAACCTGTCTCGTCAGCGTTCCATATTTGGCTATCAGTATAACCTTCAGTCAATTTTGGGAAAACTGTTTTTAGCCAGTTGTCACAGTCACTTTGCGATACACTAGCGGCTTCTCCACAAACTTTGCCTACTACAATATCGTGTCGTTGACGAAATCGGTATATCCAGCTTTCCGAACACTCAAAATCCATTTTTCCAAACAGTCTGCCAAATTGATTAGCCTTTTCTTGCAGCAGACGACCGCTCAAAGGTACGTTTTGGCTTCTTTGGGCTTTAAACCACATTAGAAGGGCATTTTCGATATCTTGATGCGTCGGTTTGCGGTTTTTCTTAATTTTTAAGGATTTGGATTCAAAGCATTCTAATATTTTATCACGGTTTTTCCACATCGTAGATACTGTTGAATGGGAAACTTTGTACTCTTTGCACAAATCAGCATTGTTTTCACCGTTTTTCAATTTTGAAATGATTTCCGCCTTTTCTTTAACAGTGAATGTGCGTCTAGCAGCCATACTTATTCAAAAGTTTACTAAACCCAGTTGCTACTCAGAATATCACTTTGTAACTGAACCATAAAAGCTCCGAAACGTACACGCTTCCCCTACCTACTTAGTTGATATCTATAAACAAAAGGTAAAGGTCTCCACACTTGCTGACCATCTGTGTGCAATGGATGTAAACAAAAGATAAGAAATGTTTGTGAAAGAAAAAAATCTTTGTGTCTTTGGCGGCCGACTCCGGTCGCAATATCTGCATGGGATTTCTAGGAATTTGTTACAAATGATTCATTAAAAACAGTCGCTACACCCGAACTCGGCGTTACATCCAAAGTCGCTATAGCCACATGAATTTTGTACTAAAGTATGCTTTAAATTCAAGGGACTTAGATTTAACGTCGCTATAGGTAAATGGTCGCTACAACCAAGGTCGTAATAAATGAAATCCACTGTATTAACACATTTCAGGATTATACAACTTAAGGAATTGTATTACTGATTTTAATGATTATAATTCTGTAAATACATATTTGTTATGCTCGCGAATCATACGTTAATTAACATACACCCAGACACTGAGCTGCAAATTGCAAAAATCGTAAGAAAATTTGAATTTCGCGGGCTACCTTGGCGCTTCCCCCTTAAGTTACGTGGTTAGTTCAGGGTTGGTTGTTCAGATAATCATTGAGTGATAACCAACTCTAGCAAGCCTTGAGTTTTACATCACACAACACAACACTCGCAACATACAGACTTTTTGAACCGCCCATCTGTAGAAATAACATTGGGAGACATTGGCCAACATGTAGGATGTGTATTCAATCCAATGAACTCTACTCGAAACTACCTGATTTGGATGTATTCTTTGGTACCCTGCCGCAATTCAGAACCCTCTTGCGTAGTCATTTAAACAAATATTTAAATGGCCAATGCCATACTTAGTTATGCTTATTTCTTTTTGTTCTCTTTTAGACCTAAGTTAAATCTCTTTTGTGTTGTTTATAATTTTGTTTTTCATTTTAATGAATAATTTTATATAATTTACGAGGGTTGCTTTATTTTAACTATATTAATGTCGTGTACACCTGTCATTGGTATACTTATATATAAGAACCCATACCTGTTAACTTATGGTATTTAATGTAGGTACAATGTATATTATGCTGTTGGCGTACCTATCTATACATCTATACAAATAAATAAAATTGAAGTGTTTGTTTATAATGTCAAAATAACAACTTTTTACTAAATGCATAAGAAAGTATGAACGGTAATTAAAAGCAATTTTTAACATTTTTGTCTGTCTGTTTGTTCCGGCTAATCTCCGAAACGGCTGGACCGATTTTGACGGGACTTTTACAACCAGATAGCTGATGTTACGGCGGGTAACTTTTATTTCAGAAAAAAAATAGGGTTCCGCGCAAAAAAATTTAAACCCATGAAATTGTCAACAAAAAGTCGGATTTAATAAATTCTTTTTGCATTTGCTAGCCCAATTCTCGAATATAGGCTGTTTAACATCAAAAATACCATAATTTATTGTTGTTTTATTTTATGTCTTCATTTTAAAATAATAATATTATATCATCAGCGTCATCATCAGTACTATAAAAAGATTAATTATATCTACTACTATTTATTTTTAGTTGACAACTTATTAAAATTACTTGGACTATCGCAAAACCTGGGCTGTCCTGGACCTGCAGATTAACTTGGTTTTTTGACTAACCTCTCACTACGTCAATGCTTTCAAACGAATTAGCCTAAGTACGTATAGTGTTAGCATTATGTTATGCAGAATAATCTATGTTTGCAAAGACAACTGACAAACTCAACTGCTAGGCAAATGTATTCTTTGGCAAACACGAATGCTCTAAGTAGTACATGAACACCTTTATTATATTTTTATATACAGTAAGTCGCCTTAAGTTATTCTATGCATATATTTATCACGTTAATTGACACAAAAATTTGACAAGTCATTATTTTTTGTGTCTTGTTGTTAACTTATTCTGCATGCAAATAACGAAGTTCTATAAATTATGATTGTTTCAGTATATTTAGTAGGTAAAGTATGTATTTTATTAGCCTTAATGACAGTTAGGGGCTAGAAGCTAATACAAGAAAGCTTATTTCTTTTATTTAGTAGGTGGCATACCTATTATTAAATAAAAGGTGTCTACCAGTGGCGCAGCCTTCATACAACCCGATTCCTATCGGCTTCGTTTCGGAACCACCACTCTTCTTAATGTCTACTATTGCCAAATAATATGGTACACCTATGTGTGTAACACATAGGTGTACCCATAGTACACATAGGTGTGTATTATATCACATTGCATATATTTAATACCAGTTTATTACGGTCATCAGATTAAAAACATTTAAAAAATGCCTGAAGTTTTTTGTCTGAGTTTAAGAGAACTGAACGATTTTTTCTTCGGCTTCCCTCTAATGATAATTGTAGCTGCGCCACTGGTGTCTACATTATTTATTCATCATCATCCTACATCATATTTCCGGCTTTTTCTCTCCAATTTCTCACTCGCAACAGTTCTTAAATCTCGGTCTACTGGCGTAGACCGAGATTCCAACCATCTGAGATTGGGCCGCCCTCGACTTCTCCGGCCATCTGGTTTACTATCCAGTAAACGTTTGGGCGCTCTGGTCTCGTCCATTCTTGCGACATGTCCTTCCCATCGAATACATCCTATTCTGATGGTTTTAATTACATTAGGCTCGTCGTACATCTCGTAGAGCTCATGGTTATACTTACCGCGTTCGCCATTGCTCGTTTTCATACGCTACATAATTTATTACCTTTTCCAAACTTAGGCCTTACTGACCTGTCGAGGAAACAGGTTCGTAGACGTAGGTAGTCATTAAATAAATTAATAATTCATCGAGTTCATTAACTTTTACCGTGATGACAATGATATACGCCAGTAAACATTTGAATATGCGTGTTATTAAGCTAGACAAAGTTTTCGACACGTCATTGGTAGAAAACAAAGGTCAAGTAGTACGGCAGGCCGCTTTCAGTGGTAACAGAACTATTATAAGCTGTCCTATTATTCTATTGAAATTCCGTAAGTCCTACGCTTGGCCAGCTCAAGGTCGGAGTGTTACCACCAGCCTACTTAAGCGACTGCTACACGGTCGCGTCCCGACAGAGGTGACCTTGGTGGTTTACGACCAAACATTGAAACAGCTCTACCGGTCGCCAACCAAGGTCACCTCTGTCGGGACGCGGTTGGCGAACGTGCAGCAGGTGCTTTACTGTACAAAGTTCATCGTCCACAATAGGATTGCCCATAATAGCCTTGGCCATGACCTCATGGCCATTAGTATGTTACTTAGAGGATAGTAAATGGTGGTATCAGCGGCGAGGTGTCAATTTTTGTAAAAGAGAAGCCGAAGCGTAGCCGGTTTTAACTTTTTGGCAATAGTAGACACTATTGACCGTGCCATTTTCCAATAGCGGTACAGTTGCTGATGCGAACCTTCGATGGGAAGCCGGTAGGAATCGTGTTATATGGTGCTTTCGCCACATGGGTATATGTATTTTTAAAAGCGTCAATATGAAATTTTCCTATTACGTATTATAGATATTATTGACTATCGAGTTTAGCGACAGTGATTTCTCTATTGTGGCAAGCCCACGGAAAACCACAATATTCCACACCGAGGTTTCAGTAATCAAGGTATTATTACTACGAACTTGACACCCCGCAATAGATGCATAGGTAAAATTTTATGAAGTGGATGGGCGAATTTCTCCAATGAAACTGAACGCGATCAGCACATCTAAACCGCGTTCAAGAGCTGTCAGTGTCATCATTGTTGTGAGTGTTGACACTAACAGCTCTAAACTCACATCTCTGCTGATGGGGGTTAGGAGAAACTACATAGCCCCACAAAAACAAGCTTTATTCCTGCGTCTATCGTATTATTTTATTACACGTCCAGAATACTGTAAGCCTATAGACGTGAAACAAGAAAAGACACGTCCACGGACCAGGGGGTCTACTCTCTAAGTCCGCCAACGAAGATACCGGCCCGCCCGAAAGTAGTTAATCCGTTAAAACAAGTGTAAAATTTACATTTTCGCACGGGCAAAAGCACATCGGGCGTAGGGACAACTGTAAAATCGTGTTGTCATCCATTCTTAGTTCGGAAACCGAACTAATCTTATGTCCGTAAGTGATACGGAGTAGGAAACGCCCGTAACTTCACCCGAAACTACGGACTTCATGCTTAGGGAGTAGACCCCTTGGTTCAACACTTATGTTAGGTTTCGTGCCCGCAAACAATGTTACGTAACCTAGTATCATACATATTAAGTGTATGTTTGTTTCCAGCAATTTGACAAGGCCGCCGGAGAAGTTAAGAAGCTGAAGTCCCTCCCCAGCGACTCCGACCTCCTCGAGCTGTACGCTTACTTCAAGCAGGCTACCGTCGGAGACTCTGACCCCTCAAGTGAGTAGCAGTTGTCAATGCTTGACGTCTTTCATGTCAGTCAGTTGTTACCAGGGGGCCAACCACCACCTCTTAACACAGGGACCCGCCTCGCGAGTCCATAGACAATGTCAAAATTTGTGGCGGTGATGAATGTGTTAAAGCAGTATTATTTTAATGTTACTTCAGTGTGAGAAAGAGATGGAGCTATACAGGACGTCTAGCTCCATCTCTTTCCCACACTGAAGTAAGATTACAATAATACTGCTTTAAGAGGTGGTGGTCTAGCTCCAGGATGCATCACTATTGTTCAGATAATATTATTTGTAAGTAATAATTCTATTTATAAAAATAATAAGATTTTTATTTTGTATTATGACTATGAGATGCTACAAGCATCTTTTGGCGCCAGAATGACTTTGACAGGGAGTTTGTGGTAGAGAAAAAGTCGTTTTGGCTGTGCCTATGCATGATCAGCCAATTTAATAATGGTATAGACTGCCTCGTTGGTCTAGTGGTCGCAAGCGCAACTGCTGATCATGTCCTGGGTTCGATTTCTATGTCGGACAAGGTGTTATTGGGTTTTTCTATCTGGAATTTCTCAGTAGCAGCCGGAGTCTGGTTTGTGTCACGCTCCCTATAACATGGGATTTAAAAACATAACTGGCGAAATGTGGGTGTACTGTAGGTACATCATTCTCTGCCCAACCTTTCGGGGAAACAAGGTGTGATATTATGTTGTTCCCAGCGTTTATTTGTCTTTGCTTTAGATAAGAAGGAAGAGGGTAACACACAAAAGCAAGTTGTAAAAGGTTTATTAAGATTATTAATCAGAAAATTATATGCATTATGCTTGTAATAGCTGCGTGCTTGTATTGTAAATCTTTAAACGGTGTTTGTGCGCTTAGCTACGCTCTAATAACAAGTGTGCAGCGTACCTTAAACACATATTTACCTATTTCGTTATAGTTTTTATTCTACGGCTAGAAGCGGCGGTTAGAAGCTAGCTTCTGCCCGCGACTTCGCCCGCGTGAATTTTCGCTTAGCGTTCTTTCCGACTTGTTTTCTTTTTGCTCTGTTCCTAAGGGTCCTAGCGTGATGTTTTCTTAAAAAAGGTTTTGTGTTTTTATTACTGTTCCTTTTATTAAAAATCTACTATGTTTTTATGGTTCCACAAACGTTTTACGGCCGAACCCAATAACCTATCTATCACCAGTTTTGGCATACTGGAGATAGAAAAACCTATCTGTCTATGGTTTTTTAACGTCCCAATAATCTTGGAATCTTACCGGCCGGCCTGACTTAAGCACAGATAGGATTAGACTGTATACCTTTAGATTTACAATTTTTATGTAAGTAACTAGATATTATGAAACGTGCTAAAATCTCAGATCGTAATGTTTTAGGACTTTTTGTTAGCAATTGCCTTGGACTTTAATAACGAGTAGGTACCTACCTATTACCTTCTACTTCACGACGTAGGTAAACAGTGACTAACGTGGAAGCGGGGGTAACTAACATTATTTACATTGTTAGGTAAAATTAGCCAATTACGTACCTATACAAGGAAGGTGTTGTTATTGCACTAACACCTTAAACATAGCAAATACCTTGGATTTATTCACTTACAGCCGTAATGACAGAACAGATGAAAATGCAATAAGTAACGTATCATTGATTGTACCGTGTTTAGCTTATCAAACAATCAACTATGGCAATGGCTAATGTGTTTTTTTAATCATTCACTTATTATTTGACCACATAATTGGGTTTAAATGTCACATTACACGGTTCACTCCATAAAATTGAAATGGCTTGAATTTCCATTACGATGAATCATTTTGATGATTTTGCTATAAGAAATTTTACTCGCTGCTGAAGTGAGTTGTGGTCCAAAACACGTTCGCTTTAAATAATAATACAAGTTTGTTGGCGATTCAATCTAAAAATGATGAACAACAACATCAACACTGCATAGTGGATGGAAAATCCTGACTTTTTTAGGCTGGTGTTCACCAACACTAAACCGTCTGTTTAAATATTAAAACAGTTGTTTAAGCAATATTTCCTGTTCACCACAACCTAAACATCGGTTATTGACGTTAACCGGATGATTATCTTAACCGAGCATCACGACATTGTTTAAACGTTGGTTACAATAGTTTTACAGAACTTTTGTAGGTTATATTGTTCGATTTTCCTAACGAAGTACTTATATATTTGTGAAAAATAATGGCTTTTAATTTTATAATGGATGGTGAATACAATCTCAATATGTTAGATTATTTGGATGAGTTAGAAACGTTGACGAGAAGACCTAGGATCTTTCAAAATCGTCATAACTTTTATGAAGAATACGACGAAATTTCATTCAAGACCAGGTTTCGTTTATCCAAGCGCAGTGCTCTTTATATTCTGGGATTAATTGAAGATTATTAGAATTTAACACTGATAAGTAAGTACCTATAATACTACTCGCTGACTCTTTTTTATTATTCACATACCAGAAAGGTAAATTAATTTCTTTGATTTGTTTTCAGGAATAATTCACTATCTCCCATAAACCAGTTACTGTTAACATTGAGGTTTTATTACTTTTGTTTACAATTATAACATAAATATAATACTACGAAACTTCACGAGAGAATCAAAATGAATGACATTGACAGACCAGAAAGAGCGCGCTAATAAACCTTCCAACGCAACATGTTTCTCGTAAAGCGAAAGAAACAATGAACAGCAACTTTCACATTTTATGGCATAAGCTATTATCCGGCCATATTTAAAAGTTGTAAGCGTGTATGAGATTTCGTGCTGTAACTTTACATTTTATTTGGTAGTGTTGCATTGCATTCAAAAACGCTCGGTTATGTCTCGGTTATGCAACCGAACGCCGAAAGATGATGGTGAACAGGAAAAAACCGCTCCTTGTTTAACAATTGATTAAATATTAACAACCCGGTTACAGAATCAATGTTTAAGTTTGTTTCGGTGCACATGGCCCTTAGACGTAGTTTTTACGTAGCTGGTTTGAATTTTATGATAACCAAGTCTATAAATGACGGAATAGACCAGAAGCGCCATTATTTTTATCTTGAATCAACTTTTCCCAAACTATTATGAATAGCAAGGCCATCCGTAGATAGGGTTGCCAACTTTTTGTAAAAGAAATGAGGTATATTTTGGTCAAAGTGGGAAAGTAAACAGTACTTCGGGCAAATAGACAGTATTTTAAGTAGGTTTTTTTTTTTAATTTTAAATACTTTCCTACATAAGTAATTCATTAGTGCTTTTTGCGCAACTCATTTATACAGCACCGAATTTGAACGCTTCGTAAGCCTCACCAAATATTGAATCTCGTATTTCTATCGTCCCACCACTTAGCATTCATCACTGAAAACACTTATTCTACGGAAACTGAGGCGACAGAACTAACTGTAGTAGGTACGCGTAAGTAGGTGTCTAAGAATTGGCTATTTACTATGTCCCGAAAAATTTGAGACATTTACATTTCATTTTTAATCTTATAGCTGAACCACTGCGCCCATGCCCAACCGCATAAGCGATGTATATAGAATACAATATATATATTGTACACCAGATTACATAGTATTTGAGTGTGGAAAAACTTTTTTGCAAAAAAAAACAACCGATTTCCAAAAAAAAAATCTACAAAGTGAAAAATAACTTTAATTTCGGAAGTCGGTATCTTTGGTTTTGTATTTTCAGTTTTTGCCACCGACTTCCGAAATTAAAGTTATTTTTCACTTTATAAATAGTGCTGTTTTTTTTTGGAAGTTGGTTGTTTTTTTTTTTTTTGCAAAAAAGTTTTTATTTTTCATTTTTTACTTGTTGTGCCTACCACTTAGCGTCTAGCACTTGGCACTTAGCATCTACCACTTTGTGTGGACAGTCGTATACCACTACTTGGAATGTAAATAGGTACCCTGTGACAGGAAATTACAATAACATCATCAACATGCACTAAGTGGAAAAAATACGTATTATTGAAGTTAACTCAAAAAACATTCATCAGAATTTGACCAAATTTATATGGGACCAATCTGGAACTACCTAGATCCTTTCAAATAAAAAAAGATTTTTTCAAATCTGTTTAGCAATGACGGAGTTAGTCTGAGGTAACAAACAAAAAAAAAATCATACAACCGAATTGAGAACCTCTTCCTTTTTTGAAGTCTGTTAAAAACAGTATTCCTACTTAATAATGTTTTTAACAGTATGATTGGCAACCCTATCCAATATCCGTCTAAAAATCTCGACTACATAGTAATTATAATAAATCACGAATATGTTAGTCTGCCTAGACATAATCAACGTTTCGTGAGTCTAATGACAGCATTCCGTGATCTGTCGTTGAACAAACATACATATGCTTATGAATACTGAATTTAATCCATTAACCTGATTCACGTCCTACGATATATGGGATGTTTTTATGTTACCGCAAGATAGTAAAAACGCCACTACATTTGAGTCGGGCTACTAACTAAAATCAGGAAGATGTTTTCTTCTAGCTTACTGGGTTTTTTTTTAAATAAAGTTCAGTACCTACAGGTACATTTAGTTGTTTTCAGTATAAGATCTGAATTTCGTAGTAACATTTTTAATTTCTGAAAGAAAACTGAATTAGGCACAACTGCCGTAGAACTAGTACAATACGCCGAGCCACGGAAGATGAGACTTGACGAGCGTCAGTTGTGACCCTGCGCAGATACAGTCGTATGCGACCGGTGGAAATATACAATATATTTATAATAACTCAAACTCAACTCAAACTCAAAGTATTTATTTCAATTAAACCAATTACAGGCACTTTTGAATTGTTAAAGAGTCAGTCAGTTAGTCAGAAAATTGAAGCTAGTCGCCCATTCCAAAACGTAGATCTCTATGGAGAAGAATGGGCAAGAAACTCCATGGACACTCTTTTAAATCAAAATTATTACAAAATCCTGGGTACATTGTTCTTGTTGCTTTTATATGTGAGAACAATGTAAAAAACAAATAATTAAAAACAACCCAAAACATAAGATCAAAACTAAGCCCTGGCAGTTAAGAGATGACCAGTCTCCACTGACGGCGCCCGTTCACGAACATGACGCGTGGATCAGCACCATCCAGCTCAACCATTTTCTAGGGATCCGAATGATCCAACACACGCATAACATACATAACATATTTATAATATATATTTGTTATATACGTTTCAATATTTAATTTCAATTGGTAATCTTGGTATGTCAAGTCTCATCTTTCGTGGCACGTATTATAAAGAATAATTATTCGAGAAGTTTCAATGTGACGTACTATAGTTGCCCTGATGACCTTAACCGGAGGACCTCGATAGTTATGCTCCCGCGTCTATTGTTTCATGCTAAGACATAATAACAATAACCTCTTGAATAATTGTGTGAAAATCAAAACGGTCCTTTGTATGTTAATCGAGTTAGATGACTATACGTTTGCAGAACTGATTGTGGTGTAATGGTGTGGTCCTTGACTAAGAACTAACACGTCTGATTTAGCGACTGCATTTTATATCGAGATTTTGGCACCTTGATAATTCCAAATCATTATTGTCAATTTTAACCTGTTTAAACAATATGTTTGGTAGACTTTCAGGAAAGGATACTAAGCACTTAATCAGATGAAAAAGCAAAGCCCGATATGGCCTAAAACAGCCCCATAATCTAGTTAAAAAAGTCGGTAGGTGTCATGGGACGGTTGGAACGTTCCTTTTGCTATAATTATGTATACATATAGCAAAAGGAACTTCGTTCCAACCGTCCGTAGTATATATACTAGGTATCATCTAGTATGGTCTCAAGTTTCAATTGCTAAAAACTTTACTGGATGGCTCTGCTTTAAAAAACAAAATAAAAACGCTTGAAACTGACTTTACGGGCATAACGCTTTTTCGTTACGTGACGATTTTTACCAGTTTACTTCTACCGCAAGTCGCGTTAAACGACTTTGTTCCTTAAAGTTATCATATAAAAATCTGATTTGAGGAACAAGACTAGACTAAAATATTACTGGTTAAGTACCAGTTTTTAGACACCGTAAGCGGCTCACGGCAGAATGGCCGAAACCGTTGCTTTCTCAGCGACCCGGTTTGATGTATACGTTTTCGTACTCTGTTGGCTTTTATATGGCTTATTTTTAAGTCCTGTTATAATGTAATAAAACGAAACTGGACAGCCAATAGACGAACGTGTCGAAGAATCCGATTCGATTTGTGTATCTTATTGTATTCTAACACTGAACCATAATGATATGGAATCTTAAAGAGGTAAAGCTTGTCAATTTGTATGCAGAGAAGAAAGAAAGAAGAAAGAAAAATTGGTTTATTTGTCACAGAAACACGTGCATACAGAACGATAAGAATAATCAGAAACATAAAATAAAATAGATCTACATTATAATCACGGACTCAAAACAGAAATAGTCGGCTGCAGGTCATGACTGTGGCTTGCACTCAGCATGATGCTGTGCTATGACATGAGGGACCCACAGCACAGCGCTGATTTTCAGTGCGACTTTACTAGAGCGATTCCGAAAATTCTTACACTAGTGGGAAGCACCAGTTATGCCGAGTGTCATGGTTATTTCACGCGGACGAAGTCGCGGGCAGAAGCTAGTTATTTATAAATTGTTGCATGGTCATCAATAATTAGGCAAGTGCACTTCGCGACTCGTGTATGGCATTTAAAATTCCAGTCACTTTTATGTAAAATTCGTGTTAATTTAAAATAGTGAACCTCACTGTTGTCGGTTTCTGAAATAATTCTATCTAGAAAGCCAAGACAGTCTTGTTAAATAATAATAATAAAAAACAGCAAATAAATCAATCATGTATAAAGCCGTTTATCATTTTAGCTACACAATCAGTTAAAGTAGAATCAAGATTTAATTTCAATCCTTGATAAAAAAGAACATGAGCTGGCACATGCAAATATTTAGGTTTAATCAATTGATATAAATGAAATCTCCAAACGGCTGGTTGACATTTCTCGTGACCCAAGGGCTGGCTTTTATCTTGGCCAGTGGCTAAGCATTGCCATACAACGTAGCACTACCGCCAGTCTCTTGGGCACATTACCAATCGACAAGCTCGAAACATTTATTTCAATTAATCCATTTACAGTCACTTTAGTTGAATTGTCAAGGAGTCTGTCAGTCAGAAATGTGAAGCTAGTTGCCTATTCCAAAGCGTAGTAGGTTCCTATGGAGAAGAACGGCCAAGAAACTCCACGGACACTCTTTTAATGATGTTGTTACAACAATATTAGTTACATCATGTTCATGTTGAATTTATAAGTACATAATATATGTGAAAACGATGTAAATAAAAAAGATGTACACGTTAAAAGCGTCCAGAGAAGTAAAAGAAAAGAGAAAAAAAAATAAGCCGTGGCAGCTAAGAGATGACCAGTCCCTACTGACGGCGCTTGTTCAGTCACGAACATGACGCATGAATCAGCACCATTTAGCTCAACCATTTTGAAGGGAGCCGAAAACATGCGCCACCATCAGCGAGCCATTTGAGTGAGCATGACAACGATGCGGATGAATTTTATTGATATAAATTGCATCAGATTGTATCAGAAACTTTATCTACACTTCCTACCACGGCTATATAGTCACAAATGCCTAGGATACATAACTGCAGTGGATTTTAAGTTCTAGTCTCTTGAAATTAGGGTATCATCTTATGATTCACTAGTTGAATATAGTCGCGCCATGATGCTATTTTTTTCGTAGCATAATAATGTTCAATTGTTCTTTATAAATATAAGCAGCAATAAGTACTTATTAGATGATGTTTATAAATAGTGATTCTTTTATTTCTTAACAAACTGCTACGTGATATAAAGCCGTGGTCCCACGGCCCGTTAACTGATAGACCGTGCCAGGCGTTGCTACGCCTTTCGAGGCCTGTCGCGGCCCGTGCCGAGCATTCCCACGGCGTGTGTCGACCTGATGCGGCCTGTTGGTCAACATTTATTAAACAAAGCAAAAAGAAAGCAGTAACACACCCGTACAGGCCTGAACTTCCGACTCCCGACGGATCGGACGGGCGACGTGAGGCCACCGCAGGCCTCAGCGGATGCGACGGTTTGGTGTGACAGCCCGCTTTCTCACAAGCCAGGGTCGTCAGGCCGTGGGAACAGTCGGCCTGCGGTGGCCTGTCGTCGCCCGTCCGATCGAATGTATGTGGCCCATGGGATGATCTGTGGAAATGCTCGGCACTGGCCGCGACAGGCCTCGACAGGCCGTGGGACCGTGGCATGAGTCGGATTCAATAATTACTAATTCAACGAAGCATAACTGAGGAAATGTCATTATACCGCCGTTCAAATGACAATTATTTGAAGCACGATTTTTATTAGTCTCGGATACTGACATAACAAAGCTAAAGAATTTCTCGAAACATCGTTGGAATAGTAGGTATTTACATGAACATCAAAGTGTGAATATAACACGTAAATATTATAACGTCCATTTTGATAAACTTTGGCCCACTCTGTAGGTAGTTACAGAAGTAGAAACGAAACACCTACTCAGAATTCCATAATTACCTACCCTCAATGAAAACATGTTATAATATTATTACGTTGTTGAACAGACGATTTTTTCAAACCTATGAAGCAATGGACTTTAACTTAAAACCCTCGGATTGTAAAAGTTTGTTAACAATTAGGGTGCTGTTCCTTTTCTTCAAACAACCACTTACATTTTTTTTTTTAATTTACAGAGGCTCCCGGATTCCTGGACCTGAAGGGCAAGGCCAAGTTCGAGGCCTGGAGCAAGCAGCGTGGTCTCTCAAAGGAGGACGCACAGAAGGCATACATCGCAAAGGTCGAGAAACTCGTTGCCGCCATTGGCCTCCAATAACTTAAATGTGACTGACATTAGCATATATGTAATTTAAAATCAGTGTAAAACTTTTATATATGAAAAAAAACAACTATATTATTTTTTGTATTAAAATCATGGAAAAATTGAGCCAGACTGGTTACAAACTAGTTTGGCAATGGAGCGGAAAGAGCAGAGTTAAATTTGTTTAGACGCGTTTTTGTTTCGGTCAAAGTTTAGTTAGCTCTCTCACGAATAAAATGTTCTTGCATTTATTTAATCTACGCGAAATTATCACCATCTTATTCGATACTATTTTTTTTTCCGACCTGTAATGCTGTTGCATTAAATGCTGTTACTGGTCAGGGAATCAAATACCGCCGTCTCAATGAACGTAATATGCAGCACAATATTTACCAAGTATTCCTTATGTATCATCTACGATAAGGCCGTCCGTCTCATGAAATCATTATTTATTACTTCGGTTTAGGCACAACTAGCTAGTAATTAGGCGTAAACATCACATAATGTAAGCATACAAAATATACCTTTGTTCAGTCATTCGATTCTTCCATACTTTTTGGTATGAGGTGCTGATTCCGATTCTTGTTGTCTTGTATTTTGCATTTTTGTTGCAAAAGATTTTTTTATACATGAAATATATCCGTTGGTTACTGAATTTTGTATTTTACTTTATTCCTAGTTATGCAGGTAAGCACAAAACAATTTATAGAACTTAAATAGTGCGTAAAAATTATTTACGATTTGCGATGTCTACTGACATCAGTATTCGTAATGCATTTTTCACGTGCTAGAAGAGAGAATAATTTCATGACAAATGTGTGTGCAAACATTGTAAATCCATGTGTCACGAGCATACATTTCATTGGAAAGCGCTCAATCTGAACATCAAGATGGCAATCAGTTGGTTATCTTGAAGGCACGTGAACATATTCGAATGAAATTTGGCAAAATCATTCCAGCGCTGATTTGCTGGATTCTTTTTCGCCTATCTATCGTTATTACTCCTCACAAAGTTTATTCTGTTTATAGGAATGTATGTATTAGTATAAATTATTATTTTACGAGTTACTATGTCCGCCTTTGTACAGTATTTTTTTACTTGTGCATAAAATTTTAATAAATAACTTATGGTTACGTAAAATTCAAAAGCGTGTTTCTCGTGAAATAAAAATTGCAACTATGAGAAAATGTCTATTTCATAATAGTATGGTTTCGATAATACTAGGTTCGTAACACCATAGTTGTAGGTAACAACATAAAATATCTATCAATACCTACGTTAGGAGAAAGTCGCTTTTGAATCTTGCATAATATTAAGTGTAAGTTATTTATGCTCGTGACTGTACACTATGTAACAAGTAAATAAAAAGACTGAAAAGAACATCCCACCTCATTGGCATACCTATACCTACCGTCCGCCATTTTGAAAAAAAGACTAGTTTTGGCGGCCAGCGATAAAACGTGTCGAGACAGTAAATGATTAGAAACAAAAATATTCAGTGATGAATCTCGTAACTGTTAAACTTTCTGAGATAATTGAGTTCATAAATGTAAAAATAAAACATGAAAATGAATAATTTTATGAATTTATTGGATAGCTGAAAATAATTTGCTATGTATGCTGCATAGTCGATTTAATAATAACAGGTAGGTATTTGAAATAAAATTAAATAAGTTATTTTTACATAACTATCATATTTTTTTTACAATTAAGTATTTTTAACTTCGCCGACTCATTTTGTGATTCACTAAATTAAAAAAAAAGTAATATGCTTCATTTTTTCCCGTTTTTGAACTCGAATATCTCAGAAAGTAAATCACTTACGAGATTCATCACTAAATATTTTAGTTTGCAATCACTTATTCTATCGACTGTCACTTGATTCATGACTGGCCGCTAGTAACGGTCGGTAGGTAGTTGGTTATGCCAGCATCCTAATTCGTAACACACTATCAATCACAATCTGAATGATTACAATACCGTAAAATGTAGGAACTTTGCTCCTATATGGTTAATTATGCTCCAATTATCTTAAATGTTTTATCGCTTAACACTCACCGCCATGTGGTACGCCGGCCGCCCACGTAAATTCTAGTGCAGCAAGCCGCCCACATGGCCTGCTGCTTTGGAAAACTGTATATATATATGCGTGGCGGTGAGTGTTGATATGTCCAAATTGGTGCAACATTTCATGTAATTGTGAACGCATCCGAATAATTTTACTAATAAGTGGCAACACTGTAATGGCAAATTTTTCATCCGCCATTTTTTTCTTATGTCAGGTGTAGCTGTAGTGCAAGACGAATAAGGAAAGTAGGTATGTATAACTTTGCTCAAAAAGCTTCCACAATGGAGATTGCTTGTGAAATATACCCAGGCGCAAAGTTACCCATGGTCATGGGTAACTTTGAGTCTTATTCATAGTTTTATATATATTATGAAATACTTAATTACGTTGATTTAACTTTAAAAATATGTTAGATAACATGTTATGCTTTAAATTAATACATCTGAGTATATTACATAATTAATAGTTTAAACAATATTCATAAATCCCTTTTTATGGAGCAAAGTAGGACCATTCTACGGTATGCCTCATATTGCTAAACCATTGCGTCATAAATTCGAAAAATTTGTTTGCTCAATAACTTAAATAATGCAATGAATGCTGTTGAACTGTCAAAATGAAACCGATTTCTACTGTGTGTTACCCAATTGCCCCGCAGGTTCCATATAAAAATGACCGAACCTCTTTGAAGCTGCAATACAGTTAAAGGAGGAAAGAGGTCCGGAGTCACACCTCAATCGTTGCACTATGGAACACTCCCCTGGCACAGTACAAAAATAGCTAAAGCTACAATAAAAAAAATAGTATTCAGTTGATGAGTGCGTTTACTACCATTTACCGTAGGATTTGATTTTTATTATCTATTAAATCTGATTATTCCCTGGTTGATGGAAATGGAAAAATAATGATACCTAATTGTAATCCGCTTTAGATAAGATAAATATTATGATTACTTAATGTATATCATCAACCATGATCTTCATATGATATATTATAAAATTTAGGATAGGTACAACAACAACAACACAACTACAACTACAACTACTATCCCTGGTTGTGAATAAACTGGGATAATAAGGAACTACAGAAGAGGTCTGCCCTAAAAAGGGGTTTATTTTATTTAATTATCATAGAATTACTCTAAGCGCCTGTGTATAATTGAATAGGCATTTTTTTTCTTTTCTACAGTGGCTTCTACGACTAAGTACGTGAATGTAGGTAGCATTGCTTGAAAGCTTGAAACGGTTGATTGTCAATTTAAAAAGCACTTTGGTTTACTAATCGCCCATAATGTCCGTATCGGTCGAGTGATTAGGCACTTATGTAAACTAGCGGCTTGCATTGCATTTTCCAGTAGGCGCTATGCCAAAAGTGTGCCTAACGGAAAAGCTGGGAATACAGCGGCAAGATACGTAGTTACAAAATAAAACACCACTACATACATACAGATATATTACACAATTACGAAACTAAATATCACAATTTACAGAAGTAGAAAAGGTACAAAAGTCCAAAACTTAATGTAAGTAGCCGATGATTCCACAAGCTATGGCTGGTCCCGATGTGCCAGTGAGGGCACTATCCTCCGTGCTCGCCCGTCCGTAGTCGTCTTCGCCTTTAGAGATGGCTAGAGAGCGACCGACTATGGACCGAGGGCCGGCTAGGGAGATGAGGTGGTCGATGAGACGGACTGTTAGTGGTCCTTCTTCTGCTTTGATGTTGCCGAGGTCGCCGACGTGGCGGACGTGGTCACGTGGACCGCCGTGACGACCCTGTGTACGAGATCAACAGACAACAGTTCAATATTTAAATTTAAACTAGATGGAGTCGACATTTCCTAACTGACTACCCCTGAGAAGAAATGGCGAAACAAACTCAAACAAGTCTCTTTTAAAGTCCAGACATAATCTTGGTCAGATCATGTGAGGACCATGTAGATTAGTGTCTGAAATGGTCTTTTGAGGAAAGAGCTACACAGATTTGAGTGGACCTGTCCAGTCAGTGCAAGCATTTGTCAGTAGGTAATCGTGTTGTTCAACTCGGAACTTAAGGTGTCCCACCAAAGCAGGGTGAAATGGTAGGGCAACCATTATCATTCTGCCTCGATGGTAGACGGTGGCCGCAAGCGTGACAGCTGAACGTATGGGGTTCTCATTAGATTCTCATGTCAAGCAAAGTGTTATTGGGATTTACATCACAAATTCCTCAGTAGCAGCCTAGTCTGTATTTTATCCGGTTAGTGGTAAAAGGCTCTCCCCAATTATTGGGCCTTTAAAACATACTTAGCATACCTAAGGTACAACTCTGCCTATCCTATTGAGGAATACAGGCGTGAATATATATTATTAGTTGGTTGACCAGTGTAAACACTCCATCAACTTTAAAAAAAAAACAATCTTTTTATGTTTCGATTTGATTTGTCCGACCAGAATATTTTGTGAGAAAGAGATAGACTGTGCAGGACGTCTAGCTCCTTCTCCTTCCTTCCCACACTCAAGTAAGATTAAAATAATGCTGCTTTATGAGGTGGTGGTCTAGCTTGGACAGCTTTATTATGGCTTCGTTTTAACCCTAGAAGGTGCAGGTGGTTGATGCGAGGAGGTGATGCATATTCTGTGAAGGGGCTCCACACTGGCATTCAAAAACAATACTAACATAAAACGCAAGGAAATGCGGCCCGATCTCCTTGCAGTTATCCTTGACGGCTCCAGTCTGGTGCACATGGATGCCGTGCAGGCCAGCAGCCAGGCCCGTGATGTTGCCCTCGATGGATACGGGCCCGTTCGGCACCAGCTGCGTGAAGATCAGGTCGCCTTCCACGCCTGACTCCTCGTCGGCTTGCAGGTGGACTATCGCTTGGAGACCTGGTGATCTTTGTGGCTGGGGATAGAAAAAAGATATTTATTAAAACAGGTAGGTTGCTTGGTTACTTAACAGTCAGAGAAATTAATTGATAAGCAAATTGAATACCAACTTAAATTGTCCCGCAACTGTCATTCTTGACAGCTGTATAACGGCTTTTTTTTGGGTGGGAAATCATCAAATGACTTCTCCCGCTCCGGGTGGAGCGGGAGGGCGTGTCAGACTTTTGCTAACTAAAACCTCACCCGTGTTCCTTCAGTTGCCTGTGCCAGGGGCCACGGTAACTCGTTCGAACTATAACTCGGCTAGAGTGCCAATTTGAAAGACAGTTCATTTAAGTACATGACTGTATATATTCTTAATGATTTTAATGATTAAAACAAATAAAAATCATTAAAATTGTATGATCTTAGGGCAGATGCCGTTTGAAACGCAGGGAAAGAAAACGCCCTCAAACCACAGCATCAACAATAAGTCTGTCTGATTCGTTCGGTTGATTCCGATCCGCACCCTAATTGCGTAACACACGATCAATCGGAATCTGAATCATTTTGAAGCAAATTGCTAATCCATTGCTTCATGAGTACGAAAAATTTGTCTGCTCAACACGTAAATAACGCAATGAATGTTGTTGAACTGTCAAAATGAAACCGATTCCGAGTTACGCAATTGCCCCGCGGATTGTCAAGCATAGCCGCATAACCGTGCGTTGCTTAAAATCTACAATGTAACTGTTTTTAAATTGTTTAATGAAGACCGCGCTTTATTCCAAAAATGTACGGAACACCTACCATTATTTATTTGAAAGATATTTTTTTTTAATAAGCACGTCTTCACATTGCGTGTTCGTAATGGATGCCGTGTCGAATCCGGCGACGTTCATCAAGGACTTATTTAATTACTCACTAATGTCAATGGGTTACGGTTTACCTACAGCATTTGAGGTTTGACCTATTTTTAGTTACTATATTTTTAAGGTTCCGTATGTCCCAATGAAAAACGGAATCTTTAAAGGATCAGTCGTGTGTCTGTCCGTCTGTCACAGCCAATTTGCTCCAAATCCAGTGGATCGATTAAGTGGTTTGGTACACATAAATATCAATTTCTGTGACCCAAACACGGACGTGTTACATAAATAAATGACAAATAGAAAAAAAAATGCACACTGTACCGTGTGACACTTCAAATTAAAGGGCTTACTGAATATATTATAGGAGGCATGAGGAACAGGGTGCAAAGTTCACTCATCCTCCATAGAAAAGGGAGGATCCTCCGACCAGACGGGTGTTGCGTCTGGTGGGCTACTGTCCGACGCGACGGTTGATGTCGGGATGTTGTATATATGCTAGTCGCGCGGTAAACTCTGATTGCACGATGCTGGATTTTGCGTGACGTCAGTGTGATGCGTTCCAATGTGGCGATGTAGATATGCCGCCACAATATCAAAATAGATCAAAATTAACCATTCCCCCCTTATCTCTCCGAAATTACTGAACCTAAAATTTAAAAAAAATACAGGTAACAGTTATATATACCTACTTGTAGATTATAGGAAAACCTATATGAAGTCTATGGTCTTAAAATAACACGGTAAATCTTCCAATATCGTGCGTACAAATTTACATTTGCAGTTGGAATGTATGGGAGACCATGTTTTCCAACTACAATGTTAAGTTTGTTCTTGAGATAAATTCATCCCAACTACGGAACCCTTCATTGTGCGTAGTCTGACACGCACATGGCCTGTTTTTTTAATACCTATATAATTTTTAGGCGTATTTTTAGACTATTTTGCATATCGTCCTAAAAACTTTAGCGGTTCACAATTCTTATTAAGGTATCAGTCATTACGGGTAGCCAGAAGCCCAAATGTCTGACAACCAGTCTTACCGGTAATCGTGTTACCCAGTGACTGGGATGTGGAGGTCAGATAAGCAGGCGGTCTTTGTAAAATACTGGTATTCAGCTGCATCCGATTAGACTGGAAGCCGACCCCAACGTAGTTGGGAAAAGGCGAGGCACATTGACAATTTAGAGCTCTTGAAACTCACATTTACCTAATGACTATTGGTGCAGGTTCTTTCATCATTTTATTTAAGTAATAAAATAATAAATATGCTTATTTTATGTAATAAAACAAAGATGGTCATGTCTGCGTGTATGATAGCTACATACATAATATGATGTAATCGTACATAATTGACTGTCAGGTTGCGTGGAACTGATTACTTAATACTATGGTTTCATGGTGAATGCGCAGCTGCATTGATCGTTGCAGCTGATAGCGTCTCACCCACCAGAGTCTCGTATATACATATACTAGAAACAATTGACACTCTAAAACTAGCGACGTTGCCACTGTTGCTAGATGATGATGTGCTTAGTTGGTCCATTAAGCAGGGGATCATTAACCCGATGATATTGTGTAATAGACATGGGAAATTTACTAGCAACTAGCTGTGCCCCGCGACTTTGTTCGCGTGGAAGTCGTAAGATATACACAAATTATACTAGAATAACAGCCACATTTTAATAAAACTCCCTCGTCCCCCGACCCGTCATGTTGCATCGCATCGCCCGCGCGCGCTATTACTTCGTTTTCGCTTAGTGTTCTTTCTGACTTTTTTTCTTTTCGCTCGGCTTCTAAGGGTCGTAGCATGATGTTAAATAGCCTATAACTATCCTCGAAAATTGGGCTACCAAATGCAAAACGAATTTTTCAAATCCGACTTTTTGTTGACAATTTCATGGGTTTTAATTTTTTTTGCGCGGAACCCTAATTATTTTTCTAAAATAAAACTAGCCTAAGTTACCCGCCGTAACATCAGCTATCTGCCAGTGAAAGTCTCGTTAAAATAGGTCCAGCCCTTTCGGAGATTAGCCGGAACAAACAGACAGACAGACAAAAGTGTAAAAAATTGATTTTTTGGTATAAGTAAGTAAGTACTGTTTATACTTTCATATGCATTTAGTAAAAAGTTGTTATTTTGACATTACAAACAGACACTTCAATTTTATTTATTTATGTAGATAGATTGTTTAAAAAGCTGCTGTCCTACTGTAGAAATTTCTCTCTGTAGACCATACAAAACTGTTTTCCGTGTGGGAATTGAACCGGCCAGAAAACACGAATATTGCTCACCAAGGCCCAAGGCACACACTCAAAGCAGCATGCATAAAATCTGGCAATACATAAAACACAAAATTATCAAAACGTCAAGTGCATGTCTAACTGTATTATAAACCAATTAAATAATAAGTTATAACCAATACCATAATCATAATCATTATACGAAATATAATAGTCATCCGTCGGTGATGAAATCACGCGCGTTAATCTGAACTTTTTGTTACTGTTTGCAAGCTCCATTTATGTCATGTTCACTTCCGTGATATCTGATGATTATTGTCTGCAGTTATCACGAATATGCTATGTTTTTGTTGGTTAACGATTCGATATTAATGTTGTTAAATAATTACTATATTAAATGCTCAATGAACAGGTTGTATGAATATCATTAATAATCGAGTAATTTGTAGATAGTTAAATATGATCTTTTCGTGCTGTGAGGTGTTATAGGTACTCGCTATAGTAGGTACCTAATACTTACGAATACAAGTACTTACTTATTTTTTTTAAATTAATTACTTATGTTTTTGTTTTAATGTTTTATGATTATCATCATTTACTTATACTGCCTTCTACTACCTACCGTTTCGTAGTTTTTGTGGGATAAATAGGTATACATATATGTATACTAGGTACCTACCTACTTACATTAACCTTCACGTATTAATTGAACTTGAAAGTAAGGACGTATCGTATAACACATGTTTTCAGAAAAATGTCTGTTGATACAGCGCCCTCCAGATATTGCTATTTGTAGGTTATGGGATAATCTGGTGATTTTTGGTGTAGTCTTGCATTGAAATATTGTATACTTACTTGTGTTTCAAAAGAGCTTAATGAGCTAAAGCTGCCTGGTAAAGTCACTCATTTTGAATCATATTAGTACCTATGATTTGCAAAATGCAATTTTCCTGCGATCTCAGGAAATCATTGTGAATATTTTTTGCTCAGAAACCTCAGGGACAACACCCTAATTCTCAAGAGCAAGGAAGTACAATCTTAACGGAATCACGATTTTTAAACATTTAAACAAACTTGTTAATTGATAAACAATTAGTTTTGTGACGTCACGTACAACATCGTGGAGAACGCATAGACAGACAGATTTGGGCTTGTTTACACCCGGCAAGTCACGCTGTTCGTGTATTAGTAATGTTTTATTAGACATAGGTAACTGTGTAATTTTAACAAACTGGGAAGTTGAAGGGCCGTGAACTGTGGCTCAGCTCGTAGAAAAACGTTTCGTTCGATACAAAGTTTAATTTTGTTTGTGCGAAATATTGTAATTGTCTATCTAGGAAGGCTTTGATACGTCTGATTTCTCAGTTTGAAGGCTCGTTTTAGCGAAGTAATTTAACACATTTACAGTTGCATTCACATTTATCAGGGGCAATAATAAAAGATGCACATAGCAGTGGCGCAGCTACAATTATCATCAGAGGGAAGCCGAAGAAAAAATTGTTCACTTCTCATAAACTCAGTCAAAAAAAATTTAGATTTTTTGTAATGTTTTTAATCTTATGATGACTGTATTAAACTGGTATTAAATATCTGTAATATGATGTGATACACCGTTACACACACAGGTGTATATTATTTGGCAATAGTAGACATTAACAAGAGTGGTGGTTCCGAAGGGAAGCCGATAGGAATCGGGTTGTATGAAGGCTTCGCCACTGGCACACAGTTAAGCACTGTTAATAGATATGCGGTAGTTAGGTTGGGAGTTCGATTCCTTCTTTTAGAGCGAGTTTCTGCGGTAATCAACTTACAACGAGTCGAGATTTAGGATAGTATGACAGTATTATACAGTTATTTTACTGCTATTATGTTATCATTGTCTCTTTACAGTGCGCTGAAAAGATCGTGAGTTAGAGTTTTTCATTTAAAAAAAATTCTGGCGCCAAACCGTTTATCTTTTGCGGAACGCAACCGGCACCGATCGATCGTGAGGGCGTCGCTCGAAACGCTAAACGCGGGCTTTTTTTAGCTCCTTAGGCTGTATATAAAGATATAAAAACATGGATTTCGAAAGGGGTAAACTATACTGAACTAATTACCTACTTAATACTATGTAACTTCAGGAATGAATACTTACGACCACGTATTCTATTTGTTTCTCAGCGCGATTTCCCGGTGGGTACACTTGGTGGCCGAATTCCTGAAATGAGATAAGAAGTAAGTACAAACATAAGTTATATTTCAGGATAGTTCGGACAGAGATGGAGCTAGACGTTCTGTATAGCTCCATCTCTTTCTCACACTGAAGTAACATTAAAATGATACTGCTTTAAGAGGTGGTGGTTGGCCCCCTGATCCATACTTAATATTATAAACGCGGAAGTAACTCTGTCTATACAGACAGCCAGAGTGACAGTACGCGCGTGAAAAGGTAGGTATCACACAGACAGTTGTCTGATACCTTTTCCCGCCTAAACCACTGAACCGATTGTAGTGAAGTTTGACCAATACGCAGCCTGGGGTCTGTAAGAGGACTTAGGCTACTTTTATCCTGGATCGCAGACGAAGTTGCGGGCAACAGCTAGTGTTAGTTAGTACAATTCATTCTGTAGCTCTGTAGATAGCTTTTTTTTAAATTGGAAAATACAGGGAGAGTACCTACCACTCCTGCCAGTGGCTCAGCTACAATTATTAGTAGAGGGAAGCCGAAGAAAAAATTGTTCAGTTCTCATAAACTCAGACTAAAACTGTAGGTCTATAATCTTATGATTTATTAAACTGGTATTAAATATATTATAATTATGTAATGTGATGTGATACACAGTAGACATTAAGAAGAGCGATTATTTGTAAGGGAAGCCGATAGGAATCGGGTTATGTGAAGGCTACGCCCCTGGTACCTACTTTGGTAGGTATTTATAGTACGGTAGAGAGAGGACTTAGATCATTCCCAAAAAAAAAAACAATACGTCATGACGGATGCACGTTCACTTGCATACGGAAAAGAGTTTTTTATCTATCCGAATATCCGAATAGATGTTCACACTTCATTCGTGCTTCAGAGTTCAGTCTTGGACAAATGTAGGTAGGTACTGAAGTGTGCGGGCGCAGGCGGGCGGGCGCGAGCGGATCCGTCACAAAAAAATTGCGATTCGTGTTTTTTGACGAACGTGATTTTTAAAGGACGGTACGTCATTTAAGACGTATCCGTTATTTTTCACGATTCGTGATTCGTGTGAATACGGCCATTGAAAAACCATTGCCGCCGTCAAAAAAAAAAAAAAAAATCACGAATCGTGAAAAATAACGATACGGCAAAACCACGAATCAACCTCGTGTGAATGAGTTACAGTAGGTACAGTGTATTCTCGTGGAAATTATTGACAAATCGAAAGAAATTACGAATCATTAGAATAGTAAATCATTCATTACACAGTTTAGTACACACTCTTCATCATGAACACCATATTACACGAGTTACAATGTCAAAGTGTTTACCTAATTCATCTTCTAATCCATTTCTTATTGTTTGATTTCACCACTACATAATACAATTTTGGATAGCCAACAACACCACTGATTGTTGAAGTTCTACAAATTGCTTCATATTGTTGTATTCGATAATGTTGACATAATATAGCTATACAGCCTTCGTCGCGCTGTTTACACATTTGCTCAGTACTCTGTGACATAAGTATATCAGTGTAAAAGCCGGTGTTTTGTGTCACTTTTCGATCACGCTTAGCTGGTATCGATAGTATTGTTAATAATGAATGAATCAAATTAATTCCTGTAAAATAACTGCTTTATTGTTAGAAGCATCGATCGATGGTTCAAACTTTGTGCGTCGGCGCAATACAATATATTTAAATTCTGAATATTATCATGAATATTATTTTTATTCGCTTACCTAATTAATTCTGATACCTACTTATGTGTATCTTCTAATGTATGGGCAAGAAATTACTAACCAGAAGTAAATTAACAACAGTTCAACAAACTCAAAATAAATATCTTAGTAAAAAACTATTAATACTACTACCTACATTATTAATAGAGTCATATTGAAGCCCACATCTCGATACATTTAAATTCTTTAGGTATAATATTACATTCAAAATAGATGCATTATAAAAACACCTCATGAATAAGATTGTCACCTCATGAAGAATTGCTTTTTGATAAAAAATAATTTTAAGAGCAAATAGAGTTGTCAAGTATGATTATTTCTATGAATGTAATAACCCTGGTTTGCTGCAGCTTTTTGTCATCAAATATTTTTTACAGCGCCATCAATCATATATGTAGGTACTTCAAGTGTCAGCTTTTATTGATCATAGAACATTCTATGATTAGGTGTTTGTGCTCAGTATAATATCATGAAGGTAGTATTTATTTTGTAGGTATGTAGGTAGGTACTATCGAATTATGATCCAATACTTAAATTAAAATAATCATTAATTATCAGCCTAAAAAGTCTATTTTGTCACTGCGGCCACAGTCCCGAAGCGAATTCTATAGGTAGTGAATTTGTATGATTTTCCGCGCAAGAATATTTTCACGCATATGAATACATAAGTACGTTACCCAGTGATTGATTAATTGTTATTAAATCATAACATCAGGCCTGTTTCCCCGAAGGGTTAGAAAGGGTTAATTATTTTCAGTTGAAACTATTGCTACTTCTGTTTTACGAATGACGGACACACATGACTAACATTTTATTAAAAAAAGGGTTTATTCCCGGTCGTCTCCGCCCCGTCGTCCCCACTGGGCACGAGTTGAAAAAAAAGTTTCAATCTTCATCACTGCGGAGAAACGATCCACTCATGCCCAGTGGGGACGACAGGGCGGGGACGACCGGGAATAAACTGCCTATTGGGCCCACGTGGTATGATGGTGTACGGCCCATTCTGTCATTAGAAGGAGACCTATGTTGTAGAATGGGATGTAATGGTGTTTTTCCCGATTCACTAAGCATCAATCATTAAGACTAGCTTCCTGTCATGACACTGCAGAAAATTTTGTCATTATCAAGCGTAAAATTACTATGAGCCCTGACCCTGATGGGTAGCACATGACATAACTCATACATAAGCCTTCCTAGTCGCATCACAAAAAGTTACCCTTGAAAAAGAGAATTTTAATTTTCATAATATACTTAGGTAAGTACAGTTTATAAATTGTGTAAAGGAAATTAAAAATTGTTACTCACATACAAGTAAGGTTCCATAAACACTTCATAAATGTTGCTCTGGTAATCTTCAATCGCTGGTAAGGTCTTGATGAGCAGGTTCCTTCCATACCCTGGAATCCCCTGGATCGTTTTCCCGTTCAAAGCTGCCAGCAGCCAAAGGAACTGGCCGAAAAACACATGGAGTCGTAAATTCATTTTGATAAAAACTATTTCGAAAAAATTTATGAAAAAGTGTTCGTTTTCTTGAATTACGCGTGTGAACTTCGCAAGAGGCTAGGTATCAATGATTTGACTTCTTAGTGTCGGGCTGCAAATGATGCTCTTTTTTAGGGATCCGTGAGTCCGAAATATTGTTTTTTCATATGTAGACAAATTCCTAAATAAATAGATGACTAAAACAATTTTTTGTTGTCCGACAGGTAGATTATAAAAAAATATTGGACACGTATTTTTTATTTTTTTACGTAATCAAAATATTATGGCGATTCATTGAGTTAAAATGTGGCGTGACGTCATGCCTTACTAGATTTTATCTTTTACTTAGTTGTGACGTAGCGAGCCCCCACTCCCCCATCTTTAATGCGTTTTATCTAAGTACTTTTTTATTGATAATGTGATAAAGCAAAAAATACGTGTCTAATATTTTTTTATTATCTGACTGAAGAACTTTTTTTTAAATATTTTTTTTAATTTGAGATAGGTTTGCTCTTGACTCTAGTCTAGGTCAGAGATGACAGAGACAAAGTCGACGATGGAGCGAGCTTACCCAGAAGAAGCATGTTCACTCTCACTTTGAAGAGATCGGGGTTGTATGCATTCGGAAACACAGACGCAGGCAAAGAGTTCCACTCCATTGCTGTGCGCATCACAAAAGACATTTGGAAACGCTTAGTGCGAATTGGTGGAATAGCAACTAGGTAGGGATGGTAACTTGCAGTGTGTCTAGATGTCCGATGGTAGAAGGGGGCAGGCGGAATGAGGTCGTGGAGTTCTCGAGCGCACTCACCGAAGTACAATCTGCAGAAGACCGACAAGCAGGCAACCTTGCGGCGATGAGCCAAGCTGTGGAGCTTGGCATCCACCAGTCTTACGTCACCAATGAGCCTCTTAGCTCTGCATTCCACCGAGACTTAAATACTTTTTTTACTTATTTTTTTGTCATCATCCCTATTGCCTAGTTTATTACAAGATTTAAATCATTTTAAACCTCATTGTTACAGTAATAATTTGACTGCAACATATTATATTAAAATGCCCTGCACCTTCACCATGGTCAAGGACGACCTGATGAAAGTCATGGGTATCCACCGAATGAGCAGGAACGGTCGTTGAGGCGATGCTTGGGGAGGGCTACGTCCAGCAGTGGAAGTTTTATTTAATTTATTTACTAGCTTTTGCCCGCGGCTTCGCTCGCGTGGAGGTCGGTTATCCCACGGGAACGTACTACCGGGATAAAAGTATCCTATGTCATGGTCTACCCATGTTCCAAATGTCATCGTAACTAACAAATAAACTCACTTTCGCATTTATACTCGTAATATATTTAATAATATAGTTAGGATTAAGGACCTCCTACAAGAGATATACAATTATACACAATTGACAATACATTACACATATATCATATCAGGTATTAAGCGGGTGTACCTACCTACTGCTTCACTTATAGGACACCACAGCATGCACAATAAAGTTAACAACTAAGCTAACAAGTGTCGTTTTTGTATGGAAATGGAAAAAAGTAAAAACTTGGATCCACCAACATAAAGGATGCACTCCGTTCCAGAGAAACGGACGTGGTCCACGCTATAAAACAGAACGCGCGTACCTCGACAGAAGGAATAGATCTAAATTATGTGTCCGATATTCTATCACCAATGCTGGAAGCTAAAAAACTATTCTCCAATATTTAACATATACGGAACCACACAACCCAAAAAGCGTCTACCAGCTGATTTTCCTAATGAATAGCTTTGGACGAAGATACGGCAAATCGTAGTTAGTGGTGTTAACCAAGGCTTCATGATATAACCGTGTGTTAATGGCAGGTTAGCTACGGCATTGTCCCGCCTGGAAGCTGGCTCGTGCCTCGTATGTTGAACGCTCATTAACTCCGAGGTTGATGATAAACGGCATATTAAAGTATTAACTTGTTTTAATGTTAAGATCGTTAATTAAAATTGTTTCGATGGAATTTTACGTTGTTCTTGAATTGTTGGGATTGTATTTACGTGGGTTTGATTGTCATGTGATTGCAGTTTTGAAGTTATTTTTGTAACAAAAAACGGTATGTGAGACGTGAATGATGTATGATAAGGAAGTGGCTGCTAATGTTGTCTAAATTTAAATCTTCCCATTTTAATTAGCTTTAACTGGATTCTTGAGTCCCGTATCCATTGGTAAACTTTTGTTGAACAACAGTTGATCAACATTGTTGATGAGCGGCGACAAAGTTGCTGGAAACAAATTTTATATTAATAAATGTCTTGTCCACACGCCAGTCTGCACACAACAGTGTTCTCTGTAACTAATGTAGATTATACGCAGTAGGGCAAAACTTGGGTAAACGGTGATAGTTTTATTTTTTAGTTGTAAAATTTGATTCATTGATCAGATTATTTTTTTAAATTTACTGTGATATAGTAGACAAAAGAAGCTTTGCTAACTTGATCTATCTATCTAAAAATGTGGCAAATACTATAATGATTGAAAAATATACATTTATCAAGTCAGTAGTAATTTGGTAATAAAACACATATTATCTATCACCGAATAGCTGCGTATCACGAATTAGCCAAGGTTTGCCCTACATGTATTTTAATTTCCATATCTTTTGTGGATATATTCAGGGCTGGAGAAATTTCTTCAAATGCATCGTTTTTTTTTTTGTTTTTATCTTGTATTCTTTTCTAGAAGTATCCCATAATAATGCTTTTGATTGAGAGAGATCTATAAACTGCATTATTATAAAGGGTCTTTCAACAAGGACGGGTCGATGTTAAAATTGAATAAAACAAGATGTGTGTGAGATATTAACGAAATTTATTTTTTATTTAAAAGGCCCATTTATGCCATTATGGATGGAATATGACATCGTTCAAATTAGGGTTGATGAGGATTCCTCTTCCTCATCCTCATAATGCGGAAGTTCCTCATTTTTTAGCGATTCCTCATCCTCTTCCACATCATCAAAATCAGGCATAAAATATTCCTCTTCCTCTTCCACATCCTCATTAATTAAGAGGAATTTATGAGGAAGTGTTGTTGACGTATTCAATGTAAATAAAAGTAATCTCCGTCTTTTGCTCGCTGCATTAGGTAAGGTACTTTGAACTTTCACAGTAGGCTTGAACGTGTTTTAGAAATATAACACACTAACACAGCACGCTATTGTGTATTGACATTTGAACTTCAAATGTCCGCCGCGGCTTCGTATGGTGGCACGAATCCGAGAGGCCCAATTTTTAATGACTCTGCTGCATAGATCCGGCTGAATCCGAGCGATGGCCTGCGTTATGTTGGCTTTCAGGGCAACGGTCGAATGTGGTTTATTGGCATAGACCTGCGACTTCAGAAAGCCCCACAAGAAAAAGTCTAGCGGAGTGAAATCACACGATCTTGGTGGCCAATTCACGTCACCTCGGCGAGAGATAACTCTACCCTCAAACCGTTCATGCAGAATGTCGATTGTGTCGTTGAGGTCTGCGAAAGGCCGAGTTCTTGAGCACGGCGAGAAATCGACTGCCTCGGAGTCTCCTGAACACTCTCACGTACAGCGGCGTTGTTCTCGGCCGATCTGGCATTCCTTTGACGTAAAGGTGTTGGTTGGTTGTTTACCGAACCGGTCATCTCAAATTTAGTCACCAATCGTTGGAGAGTGGACTTTGAAGGGCCACCGCGTCTGCCGTAAAATGGGCGCAATGCGCGCAACGTTTGCACTAACGAACACTCATTTTGATAATAAAGTTTTATCATTTGCATATGCTGCTCAACCGTGTAACTTGCCATGGTGATTTGGCATCACTGACTGCATAATATACAACAGATTTTACAGATCCCACCAAAATAGTATGGCTGCCACAGACTGTCAACATCGACCCGTCCCTATTGGAAAACCCTTTATTATATTTGCTCCACACTACTGCCATGTTTATAAACTGGTTGCAAACACGTCCACTCACGTCAGCAACTGTTGATAATGTTGTCGCTCGTCGAGCGAGAATTTGGCAACATGCCGTGATCAACTCTGCAACACGCAGTGTTGCCAGCAACATGTTGACAGCCACTCAGCAACAACTTTGTTTATAAAAAAATGTTTACCATGAATACGGGGCTTTACGCGACTTGTAACATCGTCTTCACACTAACTCAAACAGCCCCAATTCTCTTAATGAAGATTCAGATAACGGATTATGGAAATTCACATTTCAAAACAGTGAAGGAAAATATCGTGAGGAAAGCGGCATATATTAGAACAAAAAATTCGAAGATATAATGTGACATCCATCAACCCGCACTGGGGCTGCGTGGTGGATTACGGCCTACTCCCTCTCACAGAGAGAAGGCCTGTGTCCCAGCAGAGGAAACCTTACAGGCTGATTATGAGCTCGATCTTCGGTGACTTTCAAACATTCGTTCACCATGCGAAAATCGTCGCGTGGTTGCTTATCCTAGCCTGAGGGTTCCCGAGAATGCGTTTGATGATTCGCTTTTAAATCTGAATCCATTTGCCAGTCCAGGTTGGCTGTTCTATGTTTTAATTTTTTTTCCTGGCTGCAGTTCTGCGGTAGTTCCAACGTCAACCCAAATTGAAGAGTACCTAGCAGTGAGCTGGACTAATGATGATAACGCTTCGCAAAACTGGTTGGGGCGTCAAGTTCATCTCCATATATAATACAAAATGCAATAAGTATATGTAAAAAAAAGGTTCAACCATAAAACAAAAAGTATTAACTGTCCCACTGAACTGTCCATACGACGATACCACATGACACGCGATGACGAAAAAGTTAAAATCCTACAGGTGTCATCAGTCATCGTGGCAGCGTCACTCCTCACGAAATATATTTTCGTATGGTCTATCGTAGTTCAAAAAATAGTGGTGACTCATCCACAAAGGCAACCTACCAAGAGTTGGAGTCGTATGACGGAGAGAGCCCAGCAACGATGAAGTGGTGATGAACCGGAATTTTGTGTTCGACCACCAACAGGTAATTTTCTGCCTTTAATGTTATGAGCTTGTTGTGGCCCCAGGGCAAAAGCCTCCATGAGTCCCTGCCATCTCCATTCTTATTGGTCGATCGTAACAAGACAATCCATTAAGTAGAAGTCCAACTAGTCACGCCTTCTCCTACTGGGTAATTGGGCTTGCCACGTCATGGTGTTTTCTGTTTTTCGAGAGTGGGAGGAGCCTCTTGTCTGGCTACTTTTAACACTGAAAAAATATTTTTGACAAATTTAAATATGAAGGATAAAATAATCCGTTGGTTGCATGTTTTAAATTGCGAGAACTGGGCGTGTAGGAACTGTGATTGCTTTTGCGACAGAAGTATACTGATCAAAAAATGTTTTGCACTTTGTGAATTTGTGTCTTGTTCTAAAATGGAGAGCGTTATTGAAAGCTTTGGACTTCACAAAAAGTATAAATATCCTTTTTTAAAATTTTTAAGATTTATATTCTTATTATGTTTTCTTATTTGCATAGCCTGCAATACCTTTTTTATCAGTTTTTTTTCAACAGTGGTTGAATGGTCTGTTATCATGAGAACGAATCGTCATGTGATCGAGGTGAGTTGTTTAGTACCTACAATGATTGATTTTACTATTATTTCTTAACATTTTGTCTTGTCTAAAGCTGCTGGACTACCTATAAACTATGTATAATATAGCTATAAACTCTGGCACCGTTTGACATTACTATGTAATGAAATGGTTAATAGGGATGATCCCTAGGTAAAAAAAAGAAATTCTATTTAGTCCGTCAGTCAGATAATAAAAAAATATTAGACACGTATTTTTTGCTTTATCATAATAATAAAAAAAATACTAAGATAAAATGCATTGAAGTTGGGGAGTGGGGCTCGCTACGTCACAAGTCGGTATAAGATCTAGCAAGGCGTGACGTCATGCCACATTTTAACTCAATGTATCGCCGTAATCTTTTCATTACGTAAAAAAAGAAAAAATACGTGTCTAATATTTTTTAATAATCTACCTGATGGACAAAAATAAATTTGTCATCATCCCTATTCTGTGAACAGAAACCTAGAACCTTGTCCTTTTTGTGCATGTCATGTTATTTTGTAAGCACGTTCGCGTGAATATCACCGCTACAAATTGGGGCTACAAGATTTCTAAAATCTAGCACATATTAACAAAAATTCTACGAATTAACTGTAAATGTTGAAAAAAAATACAAATGGTGTCTTTTGGCCCATTTAGTAATAAAGGTAATTGTGGCATGTTAACAGGGGCCTTCCCATAATAATCACACACGGCAGGTGGTGTGTGGGGCAGACCAAGGTGACGCTACGGCTAGTGTGCTCATGGTACAAAATCGCATGAGGGGACACACTTGTTCGGGTCGGAACATTCGATTCCACAGTATTTTGTTGATTATTATAGCCGACCCGAAGAAATTTACTACACATTGAGAGAATGAAGAGTGCCGATCGCCGCGACTCTTTCCCGAAATATTATCCGCATACCTATAATCGATTTGCCATCTCGTAAGCCGGCTCTGCCAAGTCATGCCGACGTGACCAAGTGTGTAGCACACCTGTCACTCGAGTTCTTGTCTAATACTGATCTGCTATGAGAGGGGCTTGTGGCTAAGTAATAACAGCCGCACGGGTCGATCGATCAGGTTAAGCTACGCTTGCCGCTGTTGGTCCGTGGATGGGTGACCATCTTTACATACCAAGACCCCTCCGTGCCTTCGAAAGCACGTTAAGCCGTTGGTCCCGGCTGTCATCCGTGGATCTTTGACAGTCGTTACGGGTCGTCAGAAGCCTGAAAGTCTGACAACCAGTCGTACCAAGGGTTTATCGTATTACCCAGTAACTGGGTTGTGGAGGTCAGAGAAAAAACTAGTATCCAGCTGCATCTGGTTAGACTGGAAGCCGACCCCGACATATTTGGGAAAAGGTTAGGTAGATGATGACTGATCTGCTATAAGAGTATGCTTACCCCTCAGGACAGGCAGAGTGCATGGTCAAGGACTGCAAGCACCCTCAACAAGTGGCTGTGGGGGGCGCTGTGCTGCGGTTTGCCTGGTGTGCCGTGCAAATTCTGCAACTGCTGCGAGAGGCTTGAAGATGGCAGCTCCGAGAGAGAGAGGCCTAGAGTTAATCGTGAGTTCCTCTTACGTGTACTTTAGTGACTGGCAGCCATCGCTGAAGATGACAATTGAAAGGTAAGTTCTTCAGGGACTGACAGACAACGCGGAGTTCAAACATCTCATGATAGACACATGAAATCTGGGGATAAGTCCCGATAGAGATCTCAAGGATGTATCCAGAGTAAAGGCTGCTAACCAAGGTGAAATCTTTTTGTCAGCATGACTTGTTCAGGTTCTGTCAATAGGTGCTTGAAAATGAATAGCAATTCTAAAATTACTAGTGTATACATGGAGACATGTAGCCACGTTAATGGAGAGTACAACCAATGACTCAGATGTTATCGTGAGTTGTGCATCATTGAACTATAACATTGATAAATTGCTAACAAAGGAACCTGACTGGTTTCACGTTTTATTATATGATTTCCTGACATTTATGTGATTTTTTTAAGTCAGTCGTTGCGATTAGGTACTGTACTGGTTTCAAAATCTATGGAAATATTTATTTTCCTTTCTTTACATTCTCCAGAAACCTTGGAATAGTCGCCATTACTTTTCGGTGAAATACTCGACTTGTATACAATTACGTAATCACAAATAACACACATAACATAACATCACGCCTTGTTTCCCCGAAGGGTTCAAGTCCCATGTAATAGGGGGCGAGCGTAATGCCACCTACCGGGCACAAAATCCAGACTCCGGGCTGCTACTGAGAAATTCCAGATAGAAAAACCCAATAACACTTTGCCCGACCTGGGAATCGAAAACCCAGGACCTCATGCTCAGCAGTAGCGCTTGCGACCACTAGACCAACGAGGCACTACGCAACCATGTTGTAATATTATTGCTGCTATGGCAGCTGGCTAGCTGGCATTCATTACTATTTAAATTAAGCATACTAAGTACAGCTTTTCTATCTGAACAGAGTCTACAGCGACAGTCGAGCGAATGGCGCGCCCGCACCGACCTCATGCCCCGCGCGGGCGCAAGCATACACCAGAAACTCTGTCAGCCGTGCGATGTGCGCTGTCGCAGCTTCAGGGGGAGCCAGCGGTGCTGCCAGCCCTGCCAGAATACCTCCCACACTCCCCTGAACCCGGCTGAGTGATCAGAATCATGTATTTAATCATACGCAGGTCTGAACTGTCCGAAAATTGTCTTTGGCCTTGATCCTGACTTTTGTGAGGATTTTCGGAGCGGTCTGTAAAAATATACCTATTATGACTTATGATTTAAGAAGCCGGATTCACATTATTATGTTGTGCCGTGTTGTGAACTTGTGACGCTTTCTGACACAGTGTTAGCCAATCAAAAGTCGTTGTGATATGACGTGGTCCTGATCAGACTTGTTAGATTGGTGTATACTGGTCACGGCACACCACGCCATAAAAATGTGGTTCCGCCTTTAGGATCTTAGATGATAGGTAATGCGCTGAAATTCATCGATATTATATTGCGTCACTTACCTACTACGGGAGGATTGAGGATTATTATTTTAGGTACCTAACGTTATTTTTGCACCTGGTACAGGTTCTAAATGACGCATAATATTATCGAGCTTTTCCTGAGACCTGTCAGTCTGTCATGCGTGTTATTCTTGCTTCATTAGATCACTGTATAGAAGTTGCAAATTCAATTCCTAAATGTTAATGTTATTCACGTAAGTTTATTGAGTTAATTGTAAATACTTACCTTCTGTTTTAAATAATTTCAAGACATCTATCGCGAGGTGATATTTTAGTTTTTTCGAAAACGTTAAACCAGCGGGGTAATTGCGTGACACACTAACATACATTTTGACAATTCGATAATATTCATTGCTTATTTACGTTGTCGAGCAGACGAATTTTTCAAACTTATGAAGCAATGAGTATGGAATTTCCTTCAAAATTCTATGAAATCCTGTGAAAGCAGGTGTGTTATGCAATTGGGGTGCAGGTGAATGCAGACTGGTGAGTACACACCACTACATATAAATAAATAAATATCTTGGGACAACTCACACACGGCCATCTGATCCCAAGTTAAGCAGAGCTTGTGTTATGGTAACCAGACAACTGATATACATACTTATATAATTTATAAATACATACATATTATAGATAAATTACACCCAGACACAGAACAAACAATATGCTCATCACACAAACTATATATTTCCAGTATAAGCTGATCTCGCATTGTATAAGATTTCTGTACAATGAGGGATCAGCTTGTACTGGAATACATAGTTTGATATGTAGCCGTGTGTACACTCTGTCTGTAGTTTACGATTTTAATAATTAAGGATTGGTATTTAGTAGGTATTTGTATGTAGTTCTAATCGTATAGTTCCGGGTCAGGGGTTTCCGGGCTGTGACCGCCAGGGCTCAGTGTATTACGAAGGCTCGAGAACGTTCACAATGTGTGAAAGCAATCTTTTTCCCAACCCCAATGGGACACTGCAGACGCATATAAAATATCGCGAGGGAGACTTGGATAAGACTCGCGCAGATCAGGGAAGCATGGCACAAAAGGGAAGAGGCCTATACTTAGCAGTGGGTGGAACAAGGCTGCCGATGATGATGGGACACTAAGCCCGGTACGCCCTGACCCTGGAATGTGTTACTAGTTCTTTCTTTAGCTTTGCTTGAAAAAGAAAATAATTCAAATAATTAATAAAAATAATTAATAATTTAGTGTGTTATTTGATTTTATACGTTAATCATTGTACAGTGTTTTATAAATATTTTGTATTATTGTATAAATAAAGTTAATTTTAAACGAAACCTTTATTTTCATTTTCCTATGTTCGGAAAAGATATTACCTACTGATGACATCTATCAATGACTCATGTAACTAATAAGCCACGTTTACCACTCTGATTGTGATGAACGTGAGCATTTTGTAATTTACAGGCACGTTGTAGTTCTACACATCGTGCACAGATGGTGTTAATGTCAATTATAGAGCTTTGATTTGATGCAATATAATAATTTAATGTACTTTAAGTATCTGTAATATGTGTATCTTATTTGATGTAATATTTTTACAATATAGCTGTCCCTTTTGAGATTATTCAAAAAGAAAAAGATATCAACGAAGAAGAATGTAGGGACAGTCACGAGCATAAATAAGTTGTACTTACGCAAGACTAAAATGCAATTTGCACGTAAAGTCATCATCTGTCTTGCCTTTTCCCAACTATGTTGGGGTCGGCTTCCAGTCTGACCGGAAGCAGCTGAATACCAGTATTATACATGAAGCGACTGCCTATCTGACCTCCACAACCCAGTAACCGGGTAATTCTATACTCCCTGGTAAGACTGGTTGTCAGACTTTCGGGCTTCTGATGACCCGTAATTATTTTCAAAGATCCAAGAATGACAGCGTTCGGCGCGGGGGGTCTTGGTATGTAGGTAAAGATGGTCACCCGTCCACGGGCAGACCGCGGCAAGCGTAGCTTAACCCGATCGATCGACCCGTGCGGCTGTTATTACTTAGCCACGAGCCCCTAAGATTTTCTCCTAAAGTATTGATAGAAATATTTTATTGATACGATCATAGTATTTTCGAAACCATACTATTTAGGGCATAGGTCTTTTCTCAGCTGCCATCGTTATTTCACGAGAAAATGGCTTTTGGATTTTGCGTAAGTGTTAGGTATTTATGCTCGTGAAGTCGTGACTGTACTTAAAACAACTTGAAAATGAAAGGTAACTTAATTTTTTGCAACATAATCAAATGCATTTCAAATAAACAAAATCTGTCATCTTCAAGCAAAACAGATGCGGTCATTGTCGCTAACTTATGGAGGGTTTCAAAGGCACGCACGCGATTTTAAAATTTTGACAGTTATATACGTACCAACTTAACATTTATAATATAACTACAGGGAATGTAGGCTACCTTAGTTCTATATGAGCTTATTTGAGAGACACTGAGACACACGAACAGAATAGTTGAAAGATTTCCAAACTCTTTCCGCAGAAGTTCTATTTACATAATTATATAATTATCAGAGCACGAACGATATTTTCTCCACATTAGGTACTGATTGGTATAATTAATTAGCTTAACGCATCTTTTCTTTATTTTTCCCAGTGAATTTATCTAGTCTTAGAACCAGGGACCGAAACAGGTATGATCAATCAATACAGGTACCTACCTATTTTAAAGGTTACCTTAAAGGGGAAGCGCTAAGGTAGCCCACGAAATTCAAATTTTCATACGATTTTTGCAGCTCGGTGTCTGGGTGTATGTTGATCAAAGTATGATACGCGACCGTAACAAATATGTATTTACAGAATTATAATATTAGAATTAGTGATACAGTTCCTTAAGTTAGTACAATCCTGAAAAATCAAAATTTCATGAAATAGTCATTCAATAGAGTTACTTGGTCTTAGAGAGTTGTACTGATTGATGACTTTAATGATTATAATTCTATAAACTCATATTTGTTACGGCGGCGGGCGGATCATATTTCAATGAACATACAACCTAATACTGATCTGCAAATTGCAAAAAACGTAAGAAAATTTGAATTTCGCGGGCTACCCTGGCGCTTTCACCTTAATTCTTAAATTTAATACAATTGGTAATAATACCGGTAACCGAAATAAAAGTTACCTCTATCTAACACGTGCCCGGCGTCGGCATTAGTCAAAGGGCGCGCATCGTTGTGTGTGTGTGTCAGAGTCGAGTCAACCCGGAAATCGGGACCAATCACGGCCCTGGCTGGCTGGCGATATTCCATTTCTTTTCTTTCTTTTCTAACTATGAAAACACTGCTTTAAAAAAAGAATTAGAAAAATATAAGAAGTTAATAGATGTTTACAAAAAAAATAGGAATATCAGACAATTTAATATTACGAATATCGGACTCAGAAGAGAAAATAAATCATTCAAAAAAACTTAATACTTTTAACATGAGCACCCCTAAAATACCGTTTAACAAAACTACTGATCTACAGACTGAGCAAATGATTACTCTTCCTGATCAACCAAAAACCGCGGTCTGTGGAAAAGAAACTAACATCCACAAAAAGCTGTCAGATCACAATAGCACCATTGAATCTCGCGGAAATATCACATTAAACCCTAAAGAAGCGTCACTGAAAGGAAGAAGGAACATTATAATTATGGCAGATCACCAAGGAAAAATGGTCCAGACTTTATTACAACGTTTGGTTGGAGATGATTATTATGTAACGTGTATGTGGAAGCAAGGAGCAAGACTACGAAATGTGTTGGACAGCTTTAAAAGTGAAATACTAACGTTATCTAAGGATGATTACATAGTTATAGCTGGCGGAACAAACGATATAAACCCGCGGGAATTTCAATTTAGCACTATGAAATGGCTTGAATCTGTATCGAACACAAACGTGATTTTCACGGAAATTCCATACAATAGGTTCCTAAATATTAAGAAACTTAACTATGAACTGAAGTTTATATGTAGCAAATTTAACAATGTGCAGTACCTAGACTTAGATTTTGAAAAGCATGTACCGAGAGGAATACACTTCAGTCTCAATTTATGCAGGTCGTGGTTAAGAGAGATATTGCGTATCGATTATAAATTAAAATTCATTACATACAATAATACAAACGTGTCCGCTGCTCAAAAAAATATGGTGAATAGTTCCACACAAACAGACTTCATTGATTGTAATATTAACCATAATACCTCAAAAAGTCGACGTTGTACTCTATCGATGTCACCAAAAGATAACAATTTTTTTCGTGTATAATCACATAAATATATTACATCAGAACATCAATGGTCTAATAAGTAAATCTGACGAACTTTCGTTACACTTAGACGAGTTGAGCCGTAACAATAAGCACGTTGATGTCCTTTGTATCACGGAACATAATATGATAAATGAGGATACCTATTCACTGAAAATTCCCAATTACTCATTAATTTCATCTTACTCCAGGCACAATAGAAATGGAGGGGCGTGCATATTGGTACATAGTAATCAAAAGGCCAAAATTTATGACATAGAGGAACATACTATGAGAAATATTTTAGAGGGTAGTGCCATTGAACTTTTAGAGCATAATATAATTGTAATCAATATTTACAGACCCCCCAGCAACAAACTAGAAAAGGTAAACATATTTTTTTCTAAATTTAACGAAATACTCAATAAAACCTGTTTAAAAAATAAGAAAATTATTGTATGTGGTGATTTTAATATCAATAGCCTAAAAAGAGATAAAATGCTTATAGAATTGGAGCAACTACTGGCTAGCTATAACCTTAGACTAATGATTAATGAACCCACGCGATTGGGTAGTAAAACATGTATTGACAACTTTATTTGTAATAAAAGGGGCTCCAAGTATGAAATACTAGAACTAGCGCTGTCGGATCATACTGCTCAGTTGCTGCAATATCCAGTCAAAGAAAGTTTTAACATAACGCATTGGTACACACATAAACAAGAGTATAGTGCTTCTAACACAGATAAGTTCGTTGAATGTATCCAAAATCTTGCCTTTGATGAAGTTTACAATGCGGGAACAGCAGATGATGCTTTTAACAAATTCCACGATTTATTAAGGTTGTTCTATGATCTCTGTTTTCCTTTGATTAAAGTCAAAATCCCTATACACAAACGACCACAATGGATATCAAAAGGTATCAGTTTGCTCCAAGCGTAAACGTCAATTACTTTGGAAATACAGGAAATCACCAAGCCAACAATTTAAGGATTCATATAAAATGTATAATAAAAGATTAAAAACAATAATTAAATTAACCCAAAAATCTCAAAATGATTATTATATTAAAACATCTGTAAATAAAGCGAAAGCCACGTGGAAGATAATAAATAATTATAAAACAAGTGTCCACCAGCAGTTTAAAAAAATTGACAAAATAAAGGTAAACAATATACCAATCACAGATCCAATTGCTATAGCTAATGAGTTCAACAATCTTTTTACAACTCAATTACCAACTAAACACTTTATTAACCAAATCCCCCATCATGGAATTACATATAATAATTCAAACTCAGTCTTTATGAGCCCGTGTACCCCAGAGTATATTGTTCAAATAATAAAATCCCTAAAAATACAAATAGTGCGGGGTATGATGGAATATGTACTAAAATGATTAAGGTAATAGCGGAAATAATAGCGCCAGTATTGTGTCATATAATTAATAAATGCATTGAAGACGGGATCTTTCCAACAAAATTAAAATTATCCATTGTCATTCCAATATTTAAAAAACAAGATAGAGAAAACATTAATTGTTATAGACCAATATCTCTAATACCTATCTTGTCAAAAGTTTTTGAAAAAGTCATCTATAACAATTTATATCTATTTGGAAAAAAATAATATCTTTGCGGAAGAACAAATGGGTTTCAGGAAAAATAAATCTATTAATAACGCATTTTACACTTTCCTCAAAACAGTACTAAAAGGCATGGATAGTAAAAAATGTGTCTCAGCACTTTATATGGATATGACGAAGGCCTTCGACTGCGTCAATCATGAAGTATTATTAAATAAATTAGAAGCATATGGGATAAGGGGGAAAGCTAGAGATCTCATTGAATCATATTTAGGTAACAGAGAACAACAAACGGAAATATCTAGCATTTCACATATCACAAAAGTCGAAAAGAAGCACTGGTCAAAACCAATAAAAGTCTGCAAAGGTGTACCACAAGGGAGTATTTTAGGTCCTCTGCTCTTTATTATTTATATTAACGACCTCCCCAAAGCCATCAAAGCCTCCATGGTTCTGTATGCTGACGATAGTACTGCGATAGTTGTATCTGAAGACCCTACGACACATGAACATGAATTGAACTGTTCGCTATCATCTGTAGTTAACTGGCTAAATTTAAATGAACTTAAAATAAACCTAATTAAAACATTTATAATGACATTCAAAAATAAAAATTCAAAATTAGGTACATTCAATATAAATTATGAGCAAATAAACATAGAAAAAGTAAACACTGCAAAATTTCTTGGACTACACATAGATTCAGACATGGCATGGAGGACACATGTTGGACAAGTGTGTACAAGACTAAGTCGGTATTCATATGCCATCTATATGCTTCGTAAAGTGGTAAATCAAAGTGCACTTCTATCTGCTTACCACGCTTACGTTGGTTCGACACTAAGATATGGTATAATGTTTTGGGGGAATGCCACAGAGAGAGGAACTGTCTTCAAAGCGCAAAAGAAATGTATCCGAGCAATATGTACATTAAAACCTACAGATTCTTGTAAACCACATTTTATAAATTTAAAAATATTGACATTCCCATCACTGTATATCTATGTATTAGCTTTAGACATTAGAAATAATATAAATAAATATGAGACGTTAAAAAGTACCAGGCTTGCCAGTACACTTCGAGCAATACGCCATAGAACGGTTATGTTTGACAAGAGTGCATTTTGTATGGGCCCTAGAATATATAATAAATTACCTAATAATATAAAAGAAGCAACGAATTTTATATCATTTAAAAATAGATTAAAGACATTTTTGATCAATAAAGCCTATTATAAAGTTAATGATTATTTAAATGACAAATTTAATTAAATTTTTAAAAGAATTACTTATTTAATGATAATAAAATTATATAATTATTATAATAATATGTCGATAAATACTGTAATATTAATATTTATTAAAGAGAATGATTGTTGTTGATTTGCTATGTTTGAACGTAAACGAGGTAAAATAAGTATGTAAGGATCGAAGCAGGTGGCGTTCAGTGCTTCCTGCCTACCCCCTATGGGAAGAAGGCGTGGGTTTATGTATCTATGTGTTTATTTTATTATAATAGATATTTGCACACCTATTAAGGTAGAATATGGTCTTAAGAACTTATTTTTTCTTTGTAATTATGTAACACCTAATGTACCTACCCATATTCAAGCAAATAAATGATTTGATTTGATTTGATTTGATTCTAATCAAGATCATTTTAAGTAACCGCTATTAAAACGGTAACCTAAATAGATGTTACATGTTTTTTCTTCTTACCCAGATAGCGGTAACCTTAGGGCCCTATCACACTAGGACACCAGTGGCGGCGCAACCATGGTCGCACTGCCAAAAATGTACGGTTTTTTGCGCAACCGGTCGGACGCCTGGTGAGATACCCACCAAAAGCTGTGTATATTGTGCTGGCAGCGCGACCATGGTTGTGCCTCCATGGTGTCCTAGTGAGATTGAAGGGTTAGTCGTAGAGGTAACCAAAATCCTTCGATACCTGCAATGTACCGTCATTTATAAAGGTTTTCGGTCCCTGCTTAGAACAAAGTAAATCGTTCGCTGAACATGATAGTCATGCACGGCATGAGCTTTATTCTCAAAAGTCAATAATAACGATAAGCTACTAAGTAGCTCTTAGTCTGGACTGTTTCCACCATTTCTTTTGAATGTGTGCCTTGCGGTACGATGTTTGTTTCTCAGCTCAACAATAAAGCACACAAGCAAGCGAGCTGTCTTATAAACTTAATCATATTCGATCTTTATTTCTAATCAAGAAAATTATGAACACATTTTAAAATCAACTCAACTCAAAGCATTTATTTTAATTAAACCAATTACAGGCACTTTTGAAATGTCAAAGAGGCAGTCAGTTAGTCAGAAAATTGAAGCTAATCGCGAATATTAGCGAATACATGATATTCAACAAATAAGTTCAAGCCCCACAAGGTTGACCAACTACTTAGAGGAGGTTGCCGTCAGTGCACGACCCGTCGATGTGGCGATTCTCGGAGGAGGCTGACTTCTAAGATGGTCTTCTGACTGACAAAGGACATACTGGCTGACACGGTCTCTATGACCCATTTTAATCCATGTAATGCCAGGACATGTGTATTATTACTGCATTAGAACTTCAAATATTTAACCTACATATCGTGCTGTGTGTTGTCTTTCTCATGCCACATTAAGGGCAGTATGAGCATGTCCTGCCTGCCATGATATACAGACGCTTGCACATGCATATATTATGCATAACATTCAAGCTTTGGCCTGACTGTCTGATAGACACGGGAAGACGCGTGAGCACATACAGGAAACAAATATTTCATCATCCCTCGAATTCTAATCTAATTTGGTTGCTTTATGCAGTTAGTATTAAAAGACCATAATGGCGCATCCACAATTCCACACCGAAGTTACTTTTTGTAAAGCAACCTGATAACATTAGGTAACTTTCTATAACTTTTGCGGCTTTTGCTATAAATTGTTATCTATTGTTGCCCACTAACACTTGCAAACGTTGCTCCACAAAAAGTAACTCCGGTGTGAAACCTTTATGGAATATTTTTAACCACCATTTAAAAATGTAATAAAAATGTTGCTCGTCCCTATTTTCAGTAAAAAACTAGGCGGCGAAGTAATGTGTATTTAGTGAGTTGTATTGTATACTGTCGCGGTCACTGCCGCACCAATACTAAAAGCAAACGACCGCTTTTTCAAAAACATAAATAATTTCAATTGTTTGCATGCCGATTGGTAAAATGTGGCTGAGCTAAATGTAATCTTAAGAACGTAAATGTATTACCCATATTTGCAAAATAAAATTCTATTCTATTCTATTCATTTCTGAACTACAGGTCAACGGAGCGCGCGCCGGTTTTTATTGCTAAGCGACATTAGATTGGCGACGGATGCTCTTGTGAAAAAGCTCTGACATTAGAATATGATTTATAGGTACCTACTGTTAATAAAAGATACAGTAAAGTACCAAATTTATTATTACATTGAAAAAAGCATCAGTTTCATACTTATGTATTTAGTGAGCACAACAGCAGAGTTTTTGTCATGCTAAAAGTTGTTTATCTTCGTATGAGTACTTGCGGAGGGTGCAACGTGCAAGGTAGATGTATAATAAATTAAGAGTTTGGCAAACTGTTAATTCGTTTATCTAATCAGTGAGATATGATATGCTTAATATTAAGGAGATCAAAAGGCAACTTTCAGTCAATGACAGCAAACACAGTATTTACATTTTTAACACTTTATTTTCAAGTAAAAGTTACAACATTATAAATATAATCACAATAATTATAATATGCTGTTATGTGATTATTTCTAGTTTTGCCAAGTGTCTGTTTGCGACATATCAAGACCTTTTTCGGACCTTTCCAACCTATATCGGACTAAGTATTAGATTTTTAAAAATAAACAAAAATATTAGGAGTTAATAGACAAGAAAGTCAGAATAGAGTTAGTAAGAAAATATTAAAATGATGAATATAATTTTTCCATTGTTCATTGGTTGAGTCAATTCGTCGGCGATGCTTCATCAGCTCGTATAGTTTCTGAAGTAGCACCATCACCTCCGGCGAGGTTACCAAGCTGCTATAACCCACCTGAAGCGTTCATACTCATTGCGCACGCTACCATTGTGGCCCCAAACTAGTCTGTCTCCAATGTTATCGGTATTCATATCCAACTTGAGTCCTTGACTATACTGACAATTTATTATGAAGAACACCAGAGTACCATTTTTAACCAAAGGCTCCAAATAATATCTGTGCCTGACTTCGTCAGAGTTAGTCGAGCCCCAAGCCTGTCTGTCTCCGATATTGTCCACATTTACGGCCAATTTCAAGTACATATTGCGATGAGTATTGTACAGTTTGAATGTGACGCCATCTCTGTTCCACACGGGGAGGACCTTCCAGCTCACTCGCTCACTAGTTATTGGACATTGGTTATGGTCACCCCAAGCGAGTCTATCATTGTAAGAGTCAAGGTGCACATCGAGTTTCAAAGGCTGTTGGTACTGCTTATTGACTATTGTCACAGCGTTCTCGTTGAAGATGTGCTGGAACGACTGGGGGAAATAATTGCGAACAATATCATTAGCACCGCCGTGCCACAGCTTATACGCGAGAGACATGACGTTTCGTGGGGCAGAGCTGATGAGCCTCGTTACAACTTCGTTGACGAATTCACCACCAGTAGTTCCAAAGTTTTGGGCCATATTCACAGCGATGTCATAGTTGCCGTCAACGACACTATTGTACCATTCCTCCTTAAGAGTGTGAGTATTTAGAAAAGCCACGTGACTATCATAGTATGTCAATCCTTGAAGTTCACGAGGCAGGGTTGCACCAGGACTAGAGGTCAAGCCTTTTTTACTCAATTCGACGGCGAGCTCCGAGATCTCCTGAGAGTCGCCCTTCACTCCGTACACGACCACCTTGCCGTGATCTCTGTTGATGATGCGAGCGATGTCCTTAGCACAGCTGCTGGTCATGTTTGCTCCCACGACGGTCACGGTGAGGACGGAGCCGTCTCTGATATAGCCGCTGGTGTCGCAGTTGGTGTAACTGAGGACGGGGATCCTGTTCGGTATCTTGCTGTCCAGGTCCGGGCCGCTGCTGACCAGTTGGTACTGATGATTGACATTGTAACAGTTTGAGAACCCGCGAATGCCTTCTTCGGATATGACCTTACCTTCGCCCCAGTAGTCAACATGTTGAATCAGATCGCTGAGGGAAGCAGGTATCTCCACCAAGTCGTACTCTCCGAGGTACGGAACTTCGGAGTAAGGAAACCGCTTGTCGATGTTGGTGATGTAGTTTGGTCGATTGGCAAGCTTCCAGACAGTGACGGAACGCATTTTGAAGTTCAGAGCGTAGATTAATCTAAAAACAATGAAAAATAAATATCTATGTGGATACAGAACAAAAATTTCTTATAGCTTTTAGTTGCAACCAAATAATACTAAACCAACAAAATTAAATGTTTGTGAGGATGGATGGATGGATGTTTGTTACTCTTTCACTCAAAAACTACAGAATGGATTTGGATGAAATTTGGGCTCACAGGTAGTTTATAACCTGCATTAAAACATATAATACTTTTTATCCCGATATCCCCACGGGGTCGAGACTTATGCAGGTGGAACCGCGGGGCGCTGCTAGTATACAACAGGGGCGAAGCCTTCATACAACCCGATTCCTATCGGCTTCCCTTCAGAACCACCACTCTTCTTAATGTCTACTATTGCCAAATAATATGGTACACTTGTGTGTGTACATCACATATTTAATACAAGTTTAATACGGTCATCAGATAAAAACATTACAAAAATGCCTGCAATTTTTTGTCTGAGTTTAAGAAAACTGAATAATTTTTACTTCGGCTTCCCTCTAATGATAATTGTAGCTGCGCCACTGGTATACAATAAAGTTAAGAAGAGAAGTAAAGTAAGGCTCAAAATCCTAACAAATGACTAATGTATCAAAAACAAAGCTACTTACCAACTTGAAGTATACACTATGTATGTTTGTATAGTTTTCAGCGTGTAGCCGGCTCTTATATACTACATATTATATACTAAATATTTCTGATAGGCGTACTAGTTATCAGTCCTGGTAACCGCAAGTTACATACGAAAATGATTTTTTTGGGAATTTGAGCCGCAAAACGATAAGTTCTTTACATAGATTTATAGGTACCTACGTAAAGATAACATGACCTAATTAATATGATGCCTGTAGGCAGCACACCCACATTTCACAGAAGTTATGTTATTCTTCTACAAAGTTCTTCTCTCATATAAGTAAACACCAGTGACGCAGCTACAATTATCATTAGAGGGAAGCCGAAGAAAACAATATTCATTTCTCATAAACTCGGACAAAAAAATTTTAGGCATTTTTGTGTTAGGATGACTATATTAAACTGGTATTAAATATATATAATCTAATGTGATACACAGGTGTGCATTATTTGGCAATAGTAGACATTAAGAAGAGTGGTGGTTCCGAAGGGAAGCCGATAGGAATCGGGTTGTATGAAGGCTTCGCCACTGGTAAACATTATGTAAATAACGTCTAACAATAATAGTGTAAAATATTTGATGTATCTACTTACTATCTAAATTCTAATGTAGGTACTGCGGGTAATTGCGTACCTACTTAACACACAATGGCAATTTTCCTTTAATTTCGACAGTTCAACAACATTCATTGTGTTAATTACGTTTTTCAAACATAATTTATGAAGCAATGGATTAGCAATTAGCAAAAACTATTGACTTAATCACCATAATGAGATTTTCTCGTCTTAAGGCGGAGACGGACTTGTAACGTTTGATTGTCATGTATCGAGTTTTTGTAACGCGTTACAGAGTCGCTCGATGCGAGCGCCGGATCCTCCACTCGACTGTCGGCTTTTTCGTGAATTCAGTGCATATTGAAGCATCGCCGCAAGTACCTACAACGTATCTCGTTTTACTCTGTTTTCCAAATTAAAAATATACTTTTCCAACGTAAAAATGCAACAGGATAGTGATAAAACTCTTTTATTTATTGACAAATACAAAGAAAGGCATATGTTATGGGTCAAGTACGTTCGCCATCTTTAATGTATCGCTGTTTTGTAACAAGAAATGCGAGCGCGCTTGAGCCATGTGCTCGAAGCGAGCGTTTGCCGCGTCTTGTGTTATGTGTATCACCGTTTTGTAACCAAGCTCGCCTCGAATGATACATTACAAATAAACGTTACAAGTCAGTCTCCGCCTTTAGGTTTCTTATCATGTCTTGTGATTTTCAGTTTCACGCCATCTTCCTGATATGAGGTCCATTACATCTGCGAAGTAGGTCATCTGTAGTATTTGAAAGTAATTGCAATTAATTCAATAGGTACTAGTTAGTGGCATTGACGAGTTCTGTCTGCGTATCTTCACGGTCAGAACGTGATTAAGGTCGTCGTCAGACTTGTCACGTCTTAGTAGATACCACAGCTCGCAGTTTATTTAGTACAGTGAGTTAGTTACTCGAGATCAGCTGTTATCACTTTTATCAGTGTCAATTTTATTTTTTGTGTGATAATTTGATAAAGTTATAAAGGTGAGGTGTTTTTTTTTTCTTTTGGTGTAGTAACAAATTGTTCTTAGGTCGATTGTTTATGAGGTGATTCCTTGGATAAAGGTGAGTCATTATCAATCTCTTCAAGTCGTGATTAGCATAGTAAATAAGTTGATCAGATGCATTTTATGCGGAAGGAAAATCGCTTAAGGAAATCAATGTGGTACCTTATAAAAAGTTGATTTTGTGTTGTCCATACTCGTCGGTTACAGAGTTGAAGCCAGTAGTATCTTGGCATCTTATAATGTTTATCATCGAGTGGAAATACCCAGGCAGCCCACATGATACGGCTATGGTCACCGTGGCCATGGACTTCTGCAATACAAGCTACTTAATAAAAATCTTAATTCACTGACAGACAAAGCACAGCCTAAGCGGCTACGTCTAGAAGCAGTGATTTTACCGTTGAACACTGAACAGTAATCTTATCTCTGATTTTGCATCACTGTAAACATCACAGTGACCTTTATTGCCGATGCAATAAGGTTCCTTTTGGGTTGCTACCATTGACAAGTCTGTCAAAATCACAGTGATCTTTATTTTCGTCTAGAATTATAACCATTAGAATCAACAATACAACTCAATAAGTTAAAATTTGCCTCAAATCTCATGATTTACATACAACTATACAACCTGCAAATTGCAAAAAAAACCTAAGAAAATTTGAATTTCGCGGCCTACCCTGACGCTTTCGCCTTAATTATAACCCATCTTATGAGTGTCTAGCAGGGGCGTAGCCTTCATACAACCCGATCGGCTTCCCTTCGGAACAATCACTCTTCTCAGTATCTACTATTGCCAAATAATATGGTACACCTGTGTGTGTAACTGTGTATCACATCACATTACATAATTATATTTAATATCAGTTTAATACATCATAAGATTAAAAACCTACAGTTTTTTGTCTGAGTTTATGAGAACTGAAGAATTTTTTCTTATTTATTTATATATACTTTATTGTACACCAGATTACACATTACATAAAGATACATCTTAAACTACAAAATATACAATTGGCGGCCTTATCGCATACTGCGATCTCTTCCAGGCAACCTTGAACCTTTTTCTTCGGCTTCCCTGATATAAAGTTCCCTCTAATGACAACTGTAGCTGCGCCACTGGTGTCTAGATAAAATGAACGCAATGCAAGATGCGTCACATAAGTTGTTTAAGTATAAGTATTTACCTACATAATTGTGTTATTTAAGTATTAGCGCTGCTTCGCACAGTTTATACGTCTTGACAAAACATAGAGATTTCTGTGCCATATCTAAGCTAAACATTAATTCATTATAATACCTAAAACCTACTACTTATACCTTCCGGAATAAATTCTTTACGGCCGGCCACATACAATCGGAATTCCGAAAATACTTCACTTTTCGCCCTTATTGCCTTAGTAATAAGGTTGAAAAGTGATCGACCGGGAACGTTCGCCCAGGTATACTACGGTCATACGGTAGTGCAATGGGGGGCGTCATTTCAGCTTAGACGAGCTCTTCTTCTTACGAAGCTTCGAGTTCCTAACAAGAAATTAATCCTTATCTAAATACTGCGTTGAGGTTGCGCAAAAGTGTAGTTGTGCCTTTAACTGGGTCAAGTTTATCAACTGTAGCATTGCTAGATCTGTTTGTACATGGAGAGGGTAATGTACGCCGCGGGCTAATGCAATAACATGGACTGGTATTCAACAGAAGAAGATATAACTACTATAATAGCAAGTTTGGAGAAAACAAATAACATTGACTCATCCACTACCACTATTGATTAAACTTAAGACGATATAATATACCATATTCTGACAAATAAATTATTATGATTATGAAGGAACATAGTTACACAACAAAAACCCCTATATAAGGAATATCTATTCATACACGAAGGGTCATTGTACTCATCATTATTAGTTGTTCATAATGAGTGAATGAAATTTCGTGTATGCATAGAAAGACCTTATACTCATTCAGTGCATTCAAGACTCAATTAGCTTAATATTTAATTGCAATTAACACCCTTCGTAAAACCTAAATGCATTGATGGGTACAGTATCATAATGTATGCAGTGACGTAGTTTACTTATTACAAATTACAAAAGACACAAAGTAAAAAAAAAAATAAGAAAAAAGAAAAGAAAAAGAGGAGAAGAAGAAACAAAAAGAAGAAAATAAAAAGAGAAAAAGAAGAAGAAGATGAAGGAGGGGGAGAAGTTATAAATATTTATTTATTTATTTTAAATTTCGTAAATAACACCCTAACGGCTATATTGCGCCAATGCGATGTTACTACCACTAAGAATATACATCTTACTTAAATTAATTAACGAAAATAAATTGGCCTCTAAACATTTTCAAAGCACTTCAGTGCTACTTCTGTGAACCTCTTCAGGCTGCACTGAAATGTATCTAAGCCTCCCTAGAAATAATATTCAACAATCTGTATGTTTAAACCTAAACCTAATCTGCCAAGAAAAGGTAATACTTAAAGCTCTATGTAAAGGAGCTTGTCCGGGTAACACATAAACACACATACATAAACTTACGCCTTCTTCCCATGGGGGTAGGCAGAACCTACAGAACGCCACCTGCTACGATCCTTACATACTCCTTTTGCTTCGTTTACGTTCATACACGCGCCGGATGCGAGTACTACGAAACTGACTGGGGATTACCACCATAGCTATTTCTGCTGCCATGTAACGTTGCATTGTTTCCGTTTGAAGGGTGTTGGTGCCGGTGCAACTAAATGCATCTCCTCTATCCAGGGGCCTACTCTCCAAGTCCGTCAACGAAGGTACGGGCCCGTCCTAAAGTAATTTGAAACTTCGGAGTGAATCCTACACCCGATTAATTAACTTTTTCCGTCAGGTAAAAACATATCGGGAGTAGAGACAACTGTCACATCGTGGTGTCATTCATTCTTAGGTCGGGCCCCAAACTAATTTTATGTCCGTGGGAGATACGGACTAGGAATCGCCCGTACCTTCGGCCGAAACAACGGATTTCGTGCTTAGGGAGTAGACCTCCAGATGTATTTACACGGCGCGAGCGGCGATATTCACTAACCGTAAGATGGAGATGGGCCGTCTGTTGTTTGCCATCCAATAGCCAGGAACTAAAAAATACTCATCTAACATCTTTGCAGTTACGGCAAAGTTATAAATTTCTAACTGTCCATACTACGTATTATAAAGTAGTCTGTCCGTCTGTCTGTCTTTTACCCTATCACGCGTTAACAGCTGTACCGCTTTTATGAATAACTTACCTACCTTAATCTGCACCTACCAGAGGCGAAGCGCGCCAACAACTCCATTCCTACCGGCTTCCCTTTGGAGGATCGAAAGAGTAACTAATACTTACGTTGATATAATGCTTTCAAACTATGTACTGGGGGCCAACCACCACCTCTTTTTTTTTTTTGGATGGGAAATCATCAAATGACTTCTCCGGAGCGGGAGGGCGTGTCAGACTTTTACTGACTAAAACCCACCCGTGTTCCTTCTCTTGCCTGAAAGCAGTATTATTTTAATATTACTTCAGTGTGAGAAAGAGATGAAGCTATACAGGACGTCTAGCTCCATCTCTTTCCCACACTCAAGTAAGATTACAATAATACTGCTTTAAGAGGTGGTGGTCTAGCTCCTGATATTTTCATGATTTTTTTTTGTAAGAACAGACTATTTTATCTGGTGGATAATTTATATCTGTGGTGTCTTTTATATTCATGTTTTCGTTACTAAAAATAAATATTCCCTATGAAGCTGAACGGAAAGTGTTCATATTTCAGTGGAATCTCGATAACTCGAACCCGTTAAGGGGGAAGCGCCAAGGTAGCTCGCGAAATTCAAATTTTCTTACGATTTTTGCAATTTGCTGGTCAGTATTAAGTTATACGTTGATTAAAATATGATTCGCGGCCGTAACAAATATGTATTTACAGAATTATAATCATTAAAGTCATCAATACAACTCTCTAAGACCAAGTAAACCCCAAGAATTACTATTTCATGAAATCTTGACATTTGGGGATTATACTAACTTAACAAGTTTTATTACTGATTGTAATGATTATAATTCTGTAAATACATATTTGTTACGACCGCGAATCATATTTTCATCAACGTACAACTTAACACTGACCAGCAAATTGCAAAAAACGTAAGAAAATTTGAATTTCGCGGGCTACCTTAGCGCTTCCCCCTTAAGGTGTAATCCTCAGTAAGTCAGAAAAAATTGCCAAATTATTTAAGACTTTGTAACCCGTCCAAATCTCTCGAAACTCGAATTTCAACAAAAAGCAGCTCCGTAAGTCGAAGTTAGTAAAATATAATGACGGCTTTCTTGAAATTCCTCGAACTCATATTGAGATTTAGCTTGCTTAAAACTATACTAGATGGCTCAGTATTAATACATAAGCGAAACAGCGAATGGGACTTCGTTCCAACCGGGTGTGCCACGACACCTCCCGACATTTAATCCTAAATCTCTTAGTTGTTCATAAATTTCATCTGAAGAAGATGCTTTACATATGCTCTTATGAAATCCAAAAATATTATTATGAAGGTGTACCTACCTATAAGATTAAGAGAATTGCGTCAAGGTCATACGTACCAGAATGACGACCGACAATGTCCTGGTGACCTTGGAGACGGAGCAACGAGCTCGACGGAGTACCTATTTATAGAATACGTGAGGAATCTGGTGTCCGGTATCTAGAGAAGTGTGCAGGGCTCGATAAACATTGTGTAATGCAAAAGTATAGATATCGGTGGTAAAAAGTTATTAAGTCTTAGGTAAGGCGAAAATATTCCAATCTTTTTGGGAGTTATATGTTCGAGCCGTTTAGGCTTGAAACACTAGGGCCATGGGGTCCGAGTGCCCACTTGGTTTTCCGAGACATCGCCAAGCGGTTGGTCGACTCTTCACGTGACCAAAGGGCTGGCCTATTCTTTGGCCAAAGAATCAGCATCGCCATACAACGTGGCAATGCTGCCAGCCTTTTGGGCACTTTTTCTGTTGACAGCGATGCAGACGAATTTTTTAATACCCTATGATTATGTTTTTTTTACATATATACATATTATAATTATTACTGTTAGCTTATATATCATGTAAATATCATGTATCTTATTATGTGTGTCAAGTCTTATAAATAAACAACTTGCTTTTGTGTGAATGCAATTTATAAACTATCTGTGTGCCAAATCACCTCAATCTAAACTGGTCCAGCCGTTTTTGCGTTATTGAGTAATAAACATCCAAACATACGAATTTTCACATTTACATTTATACATTCAGGGTGGCTGGGACATCGACGAGTAAACCCGTTACCATGGATTCAGTACATGATTCTGGATCCCCTGCGTTGAAATTTTTCATCGGTTATTAAAAAAAAAAATAGCTGTTCACGTTTTGACTTCGTAGGTATTGCACTTTTGTAGGGAACAGCAGATTTTTTTTAATAACCGACGAAAATTTTTCAGCAGGCGCAGACGTTCACTAATTCATTAAAGACGAAAAACTTCACAAGCAATGGGAAATTGCTACTGAAGGCTGCGGGTGTCTACGGACAACTGCACGTCCTCGCGTCCTGACTCTCTGTATATATATTTTGGCTGCTGAGACCAACCAAAACTGCAAATTTAGTATACAGGGAAGTTTTATAAAAATGTGGCTGTTATTTAAATATACATATAGTGGCGTCGTACGGCTTCAACGCGAACGAACTCGCGGGCAGAAGCTGGTATATATAATATTAGTAGGATAGTGATATTGTGGTGGTCTTGTCACCAGTAGCAATAGAAATTCTAATTCAAAGTATTTTAGCTCACATAAACCTACATGGGCACATAAGAAACGTCAGAACTTATATAAAACGCACCCGCACAAAACTGCGATGCGATGCGAATTCGCAGTTTTGTGTGGGAGCCCTAAAGTTGGGGAGTGGGGGCTCGCTACGTCACAACTACGTATAAAATCTAGCAAGGCGTGACGTCGTGCCACATTTTAACAGAATTTATCCCCGTAAATCTTTTGATTGCGTAAAGAAAAAAAAAGTACGTGTCCAATATTTTTTATCTAGGTACATGAAGGGCAAAAAATAGTTTTTGTTATCAATACATCATCCTTATTGGTCGTTTCTTATGGAGAAGAACCGGCAATTTGTGACAAACGTAGGATAGCAGCTTTAATGTTTGCACGAGAGAACTAACTAAGGTGACACAAAGAGGGAAGTAAGCAATCTTTGTGATTGAATTTATTTCACTCTCGTCTCGATGCAAGATTCACAGACCGCACTCTGACTTTTTGCTAAGTAGGTAAAGTACGCGTTTCAAACGAATCTGAACCAAACTTTTGTGAGTATAATGTGCGTATTCGTATGAAACTCTTGCTCATAGCGAGCGTTTCGTACAAATATAAACATACACATACATACATACATAAACTCACGCTTTCTTCCCATGGGGGTAGACAGAAACTACAGAACGCCACCTGCTACGATCCTTACATACTAAATACTTTTGCCTCGTTTACGTTCATTCATCTGGTCATACACACACGCCGGTTGCGAGTAATACGCACCTGACCTTTCTGAAGAACATCACCAATAAGATCACTATATGTCTTCCTAGGGCATCCCCTCCCGGCGTTTCCACTCACATTTGCGGTGTAAATACCTTTTGTTACTTGGCTTTCATTCATCCTCTCAACATGATCAAACCATCTAAGCATACTCTTTTCAATTTTTGTCACTAAATCTTCTTTTTTAAACCGCACCGTTGCCTTATCACATAATTCCTCAGTCTATCATTCATAGTCACACCACACATGCTTCGCAAGGAACGCATTTCCACAGCATTTATTCTACTTTCATGCTTCTTTTGCCACACCCTACATTCACTTCCATACATAAGCGTAGGCACCAGCACACCATTGTGAACAGCCAGTCGGACCTTTTTGGACATTAACTGGTTGGTCACAACCACATGTATAGCACCATTCACCTTATTTCCCGCATTAACTCTCCTTTCCACATCTTCATCAATATTTCCATCCCTTGTAAACAGACCCCCAAATTTACAAACTCACTTGCTCCACACTTTTATCATTTATTTTCACATCACACATCGATACGTCCTCTTCTCTTTCAAACACCATGACCTTCGTCTTATTCACATTTATATTCGTCCCTTTCATCTTATATGCTTCATCCATGACAGTCACCATGTCTTGCAATTGTTCTGCTGACGATGCAAGTAGAACTTGATCATCTGCGTAGAGAAGGCATTTGACAAGCAAATCATTCATCCTTAGTCTGAACAGCCACGAATATGAATATTATTTCCTTTATTTCATTTACAAACATATCATTTACATTTTTAAATATTTTTATAAACACATTAAAAAAGAAAACATTTAAAAATATAAAAAATAGTAGCCCACCGGTATCGGGAATAGGATCCAAGCTACCGGTGGTCAGGACTCCTGAGAGAGGAACCTCCTAACGATACGTGCCGTATCGAGAAGTACCGCTTTCTGGATCAAGCTTTTGATCCAGCTGCCTAACGAGAGCCTCCTCAGATGTTGGTCGAGACTCTTGGCTATTATGCCATTTGCCGTCACGACTATCGGCACAATGACTGCTGTATCCACATCCCACATGTCGACAGCCTTGCAAGCCAGGTCAAGATACTTAAACTGCTTATCTTTTTCAGCTTTCACGAGTGAAAGCTGAAACATTATTATTATTAATCATTTGATTTCAGAAACAGTCTACATTCCATACCTTGTTAGTAAAAAAAATATTTATACCTATATTAGTAAAGTTATCAGTTATTTATTGATTTATTATTTACAACGTTGAGCTATTTAATATTATACAGGGCCCCTCCGGATCCGCTGACGGCTTTCCAGTGCCTCACAACCGGGCAATCAACCCGTCCCAATATAGGAGTCAGAGGACGGTTGGTGCTGCCCCGCACGCAGCGCATCAGGGAGGCCACTCTTTTCCGAACTATTGCCCTAAAGCAGTCAGTGCTGGCCTTAGCAAACATACCTGATGCACTGCAAAAGCGAGGCAACCCCAACAGCATCCTAGAACCATTATTGTACAGGACCCGTAGGGCATTGAAAGATCTACGCGTATAACGGACCCACAGGCTGCAGGTATAAAATGTCTGACAGTATGCCTTAAAAAGAGTTATTTTTACCATTTACCATTATATGAATAAAGTTCAGTTAACTTTCGTATGAGACGTTTAGATCTTTACTTATCGAAGTAAAGTCAAAATGCGGTTTGTGAATCTTGCCCTCAGTCTTGAGTTCTAGATGATTCAAGTTTTACTGTGTTCAAGTTTTCGACACTATCGGTAGTTTGACTTTCTGTCTTATCGACAACGAAAACAACGTTGTTTACTTTATGACAATCTACATTACATTATGACGGTATGCCTTATCTATCTTTTAAACACATATAATTACTTGTCCCGACTGATTCATCAATTCAGAGCCTAAACCGCTGCGGCTACAAACTTGAATGGCAGTTGATGCCTTTTATTTGTAAACACCTACTAAGGAAGAATTTTTGGAAATTCGACCTTTGAGGGGGTTTAAAGGGGGGATTTTGTTTGTATGAAAAATCTTATTTCTTGAGTTAATAAACTTGAAACTTAGTAAGAATATTTAACTAAGTAAAATAGGAAGTTTGTCATTTTTTGTTTTTCTAAACTACCTCCTAAAGGGGGATTGGGGGCTGTCAAAGTTTGTATGGAAGAATTTTAACGCGCGGTCCGATTAACCGAAGACCGAAAATAAAGAATGACGTGTATCAGGGTTTTTTGAAAATCTATCCCTAACGGGGTATTAAAGTACGAAACCCAGCGGACATAGTCGCGCGGCAAGTGCTAGTACTACATACACATATGATACAACATGTCCCGGAATTAACGCACAACCTCTTAAGTGGTCATTGTACTTATCATTAGGACAACTTTTACTATGGGACCAAACTTGAAATCGCGAAAATAAAATAGCTCTTCCCTACAATATGCGAACATAAATCTAGGGAACAGCTGCCGTGCTATTCTGTAAAGATCCCACCGTGAAAATTTAGGTGAAGTGAGCGTGATGTGAACTGTCATCCCACCTTACTCTACTAGGAATTGAGCTCACTGCAAACTCACCTCACCTAAGTGCTCACGGTGTGATGTTTACAGAATAGATCGGCTGATTTCTTTTCACGATATCGGGTTTGGTCCATAGTAAAAGTTGTTCATAGTTGTTGTTAATAGTAAAAGTTGTTCATAGTTGTTGTTGTATAGGTAGGCTGTTCGGTAAATAATGGATAACCTTGAAATAACATATAATAGACATAATAGCTGTTCTAAAAATAAATACTTACAAAGAAATATATATCGCAAGTAAGATTCCTAAGATCCCAAGATCCTAAGACTCCCCCACCCCCCTAAGGTCCTAAGATTATTGAGAAAAAAAAAAACAGACTAACTTTTTTACCTTATTTTACATTCTTCTTCACCACGACCACAACTGAATGAATTCCTTCGTTGTTGTTATAATATTGTATGTTATCTATTCCGACAGAGAGCGTGAGTGCGAGTTGCCAGTGATGACCTACAGCGCTGAAACGTAGTTGCCCACAGTGGGCTTTATTATAAGGCCAAAAGTCACCCAAAGAGCAACGGAGAGGGCTATGCTTACGTTTCTCTACGTGATCGAATCATAAATGAAGAGATCCGCAGGAGAACCAAGGTACCCGACATAGCCCCAAGAATTGCCAAACTTAAGTGGCAGTGGACAGGGCACATTGCTCGCAGAACAGATGGCCGATGGGGCCGAAATGTTCTGCAGTGGCGACCGCGTACCGGAAGACGTAGCGTTGGAAAGCCTTCCACAAGGTGGCCCGATGACCTGGTGAAGGCCGCAGGAATCGGCTGGATCCGAGAAGCACAGAACCGGTCGAAGTGGCGGTGCTTGGGGGAGGCCTATGTCCAGCAGTGGACGTCAGCGATGCTGATGACGACACAACAGCAACTATTTAAAGGGGATATAATAATGATACAAACATAGACATCACAAAACAATTTGAGCAATGTCAAGCTAGTTACTACTCCGAATTGTTAGTCGATATGTCACTCATCGACATGCGACACGCGATCCCGTATTGGCAAACAATGCAGGTACCGAATGCCTATATACAGCAATTATCTAAAGCTCGCATACAAACGTTTGTAATCACCGGTATGTAGGATTCCCCGCGATATTTCCTTCTAAATACACATGATTGTGGAGGTGTGAAACCCCAAGAAATTCTTGCAGCAATGCATGTTATAATTACCGAGTTAGAGATCTGTAATCAATACCAGAAAGCCTTCTCATGTTTTGTTTTGAGTTTTCCTAAAATCTTGATCTTTAATTGAATGCAGGTGATGATGATATTCTGATCTTTATGATAATGCAGGTGATGATGATATTCTGATCTTTATGATAATGCAGGTGATGATGATATTCTGATCTTTATGATAATGCAGGTGGTGATGATATTCTGATCTTTATGATAATGCAGGTGGTGATGATATTCTGATCTTTATGATAATGCAGGTGGTGATGATATTCTGATCTTTATGATAATGCAGGTGGTGATGATATTCTGATCTTTATGATAATGCAGGTGGTGATGATATTCTGATCTTTATGATAATGCAGGTGATGATGATATTCTGATCTTTATGATAATGCAAGTAATATAATAATATAATATTTTATTGACATAAAAGTATGTTACATTAATATATGGAAACCCTGACTCCTGCGCTAGGTTGTAACCTGTGTTACAGGAATCAGTGTCTTCTCCCAGTAGTTTTACACAGATTTTATGCAATAAAATTTAAACAATTTTAAATTATACAATATCTGCTTGAGGTGTATGTGTGAGGGTGGGTGTGTGTGTCCATGCGTTTGTATGTGTGTGTGTGTGTATGTATGTGTGTGTGTGTGTGTGTGTGTATGTATGTATGTATGTGTGTGTGTGTGTTTATCGGGCATGTTTATAATGGGACCTGCAAATTGCATGGTTATGTTATGAATTTTTCTGTCTGTATGTAATCCAGTGTTTGTAGCCAGGTGTTTATTTTCTTTTTAACTTCATTTTTAGTGAATGGGTTAATATGTAGGGCCTTGTTTATTTTATTATATATATGCGTAGCCAGAAAAAGATGTTGCCGTCTAGCTGAGGCAGTCCTACATTTGACGTATTTGCAAACGTTAGTGATTGTGCGTTTAACTTTGTAGCTGTTGTTCATTGGTGTTATTAGGTGTTGCTTCAATGTGATATTGAGAACATATAGCTGTCGAACTGTGAGCACTGTACAGTTTTGGTACAACGATGTAGTCGGGAACCGATATGGTTTGAAGGTCATGACTTTAAGCAATGATCTTTGAGCTCTTTCAAGGTGGATCATAATTGTTTTACAGGCTCCTCCCCACACCGTGATACAATAACCAATTATCGACTGGGCTAGAGAAAAGTATAAAGTGCGAAGAAGGTTGAGATCAGCCACATGTCGGAGTTTCTTAAAGGCCCAAATAAGTTTCCTAACTCGAGAGGCAGTTAGTTCGACTTGGGGCCTCCAACTTAGTTTTTCGTCCACTAATACACCTAGGTATTTTATATTTGGTTTTTGTGATATAGTAAGACATGGGCACTGGAGCCTATTTCCAGGGAAATCGCAAGAATGCACCTTAAGGGTTATTACTATTGGTTTGGTTTTAGCGAACCTGAACTGCACATATGAAGTTTTGGCAATGTTAAGGGTAAGTAGGTTTTCTTCCAACCAGTTACCGACTTTACAAAGTCCCAGCTCTGCCATGCGCTGCGCCTCCTCCCAAGTCTCTCCATAAAATATCAGCGCGGTGTCATCAGCGTAGCTAAAAATTCTACCCTTAATAAGTTGTAGCTCACACAGATCATTTACATATATCAGGAAGAGACTCGGGGAGAGGGCACTGCCCTGCGGCACACCATAAGTAACGCTGGCTTCGCTACTGACGTTTCCACCTATCTTTACGCTTTGTGTCCGATCACTCAGAAACTCAGTAAATATACTGAGAGCTTCTCCCCTAATTCCTATGTGGTCTAGTTTTGTCACAAGAGTGGGAATAGAGACGGTGTCAAATGCCTTCGCTAGGTCGAGAAAGACCCCTATGCATTTCTGTTTATCATCGACCTTCTTTCGCCACTGTTTTTTTTTCGACTTGGTTAGTAATGGATTTCACTATGCTCCATGTTTCTTTGCTGGTTCGTGAAGATTTTAAAGCAGCCTTTTCATGATTTATTCTTAACTTTCGAAGTAGTAAATTGCAGTGGTTGCGGTATCGTTTATAGGAAATCTCCATAGTGGTATTTTTTGGGTTTTTCAAAACCTCTTTATGGAGATTATCCCTATGTCGGATGCATCGCAATAGACCTGGAGTTATCCATGGTTTGATAATTAGCTTGCGGTTAGGCACAGTAATAACTTTTGAGTGTAACGAAATTGCAGTCATCAAACAATCTACAAAGAGTGTAGCCGCCTCATTTGCGTGTGAATCATTCGTTATAAATGAGAAATCAGCATTTTTCAGGTATTCAACAGTAGCTTCAATATTTACCTTTGTAGTAAATCTGTTCTTATTGGTTTTACAAGGTTCATTATTTAAACATAATAATACAGAGGCGTGGTCACTTACAGTAGAATCCATCACCACTACTGTCGAACCAGTTGAGGCATTTATCATGAAGTGATCAAGGCAATTGTGCAGTCTTGTTGGGTATGTGTGACCTGGTAGGAGACCCAGTTCTGCGGTTAGGTTGAGGTAGAATGCACTATTTCTGTCTGAGTTATTCGGTTTTATATCTATATTTATGTCTCCAGTTAGAATAATAGTTTCCCTGTTTAAACTGCCAATTATGTTTTCAAGGGAGTTAAGGAAACTGTCAATACAGTACGTCGATGGGGACCTATAGGCTGCTAGTATACATATATGAGTGCCTACTTTTAATAAAAGAAAGTTAGCACCCTCTGTATCTGGCTCTTCAACCGTACATTGAATGTGATTCTTTGTGTATATTACAATACCGTCATTTTGATTGCGACATTTTTTAGAGGAATGAGTGACGTAATTTTCTATGGCGGGAATAGGTTTTTCATTACTAAGCCAGCACTCCGTAAGAATTATAATATCTATTTCGAATGCTAGCCTAGCTAGTTGTGCCTGGAAGCCATCTAAGTTTTTATAGATGCTCCGAATGTTCTGCGTTATTATTTTAAGGGACACATTAGGATTTTTAATAACTGTGTTACAGGTGTCTGTATCACAATGATAAGATGTTGCCATTGTGAAATCATCTATATGTGTTAAGATATTGCTATTTGTATTAGCCATTTGTAGTCGTTTCTATTTTACTGCTGCCAATAAATTTCTCTAATTTCAATCTATTTCCCTTTGGATAGTCGGGTAAAGTTTCAGTCTTTACCAATACCAAGCAGAGCCCAAATGTGTGAGAGCGGATGTAGGTAGGTGTTTGTAGGACCAAGTATAGTTGTTCTCTGTGTTTGTAATCTGTGTTGTTTTTTATGTAATGTAGTAAGTGGAGTTTTATGCGTTTAATTGTGTTATGTGTATACATTTTAAGAACAGAGGGTAACTGCAGATATAAAAATAATAAAATTAACAAACATTTATAAGAAAAGTATTTAGCTTTGCCTAGTCATTGTGCTAGGTTTATCTTAAGGTCGGCTTCACTTTTTACAAGTATGTGTTTCTGCCCTTCAGATTGACGCAAGAAAATTTTCCCATTTGAAGTCCAGCAGAACTTAAAGCCGTTATCGGTAGCATATTTGCGAGCCAGGTAGAACAAACGCTGTGATTTCTGTGTCAGGCACTCAGATAGATATATTGGTTTTGTCTCACCTTTTATTTTGATATGAGCGGTGTTCAGCTTGTGTTGGTTATTCTTGCGATTGTACTGGCGGACTTTATCCAGCATATTTCCTTTTGTGGTGACTGAGCCGAAGTCGACGATAATAGATGGAGTTCCATCCTTTTTATATACTCGGAAAATATCTTTAATATCCTGGCGCTCAAGTGAGATTTGAAGAACACTTGCTGTGTCCGTAATAATCTGCCGAAGATCTTCCTTATTTTCTCCTTCTTTCTTTGGTATGTTTCGCACTTCCATTTTTGTAAGACATAGCATTCGTTCTAGATTTTCCACCTTGTCTTCAAGCTGATTTATATACTTTTTTTCGGCTTTACGTTCTATTTCAAGGTCGCTCATTTTATCCTTTAACTCATCGTATTGCTGAGAGACAAAATTTAAAGAATTTTTTATTTCGGCGTTCTGTGCTATTATTTCTTTCATTGAATTTTGCAGTGCCAGATACTTAGTTTCAGTTTGAGCAGTAGACGACTGTAATAAATCTCTCATCTCCTGCATAAAGGAGGATAAGTCGTCGTCGCGTTTACGTTTACGCGTATTGACGTTCTCTTTCTCAATATGGCTTAGGTTAGGCGCAGAACCAGATAGCGTGATAGCTGAGACGACCCCACTGGGTGTGTCAAGTTCATTAGGTTCGCTAGCAGCAGGCGAGGCTGGCATCTGTAGCCGAGGCGGCGTTCGTCGGAGGGGCATACTATTTAGTTGTAAGTTGAAATTTAGTAGATTGGAGAATACCTTGCGTGTCGCCCTGGTGTGTGCTGAGCTCCGGACACTAGGCGCGCAGGAAACGAGTGGAGTAGTAGCGACGGCCCTCTTCACTGCGTAGTGATGCTGACGTCAGTTCTCGAAACGTAGTAGCAGGGCGTGACTTGGGTGGAGTCCGTGCGCACACGTGGACCCTGGGCGGGGTCTTCTCAGCCAATGTCCGGAGTGTCAGGTACCAGGCTCTCACGATCGATGGAGTTAACACAGTGCTGTGCGCGATGTAGACACTTGTATTTAGAAACCTCTTCGGATCTTATGCACTCCTAATTTTTTAGTGAATTAAAATTTAAGTAATAATTAATTATATTTGGAAATAAAAGAAATACGGAGCCGAAAACACGTTAGCACCTTGCGGCGGTCCGGGGGAAGAGGCAAGTGATGATGATATTCTGATATTTATGATAATGCAAGTGATGATGATATTCTGATCTTTATGATAGTGCAAGTGATGATGATATTCTGATCTTTATGATAATGCAAGTGATGATGATATTCTGATCTTTATGATAATGCAAGTGATGATGATATTCTGATCTTTATGATAGTGCAAGTGATGATGATATTCTGATCTTTATGATAATGCAGGTGGTGATGATAATCTGATCTTTATGATAATGCAGGTGGTGATGATATTCTGATATTTATGATAATGCAGGTGGTGATGATATTCTGATATTTATGATAATGCAGGTGATGATATTCTGATCCTTATGATAATGATGATATTCTGATTTTTATGATTATCCTCTTCAAGTTTTGTATACATCAGTCTTCACAACTTGTTTTCGGTGTAAAGAATACATCTTTTATAAGAATACTCCTTGGTGTAAACGCGAGGATAGGTATAACAGTGCCTGCGAAACGTTCGCCGGTGAAAAGTTCTATCGGCAAAACACTGAAAATTGAAACAATCTGTCGGCGAACCGTTAATCGGAGAAACGGAATGCCGAAGAAATGTTTCAAAATCGTCCGTCCTATGACAATCGGTTAAGTTACTGTTTTCTACGCAATTTATTGTGCGATTCCTAGAGAGCCTTTTGGCACCGTAAAATCAAACCCTGCTGCCGTCATTTTCATGACAGCCGTCACTGTTGTGTGGCGGTCACCGCTGTCGTATGTAACTCCTCGATTTTTCTCTCACCGGCGCTAATTCCAAACTCCAATTACAAATTAAAGACTGATCCATGATCTATCTCGTCTTTCTGCCCCAGTATTCTTTCCACTCTGGGGTTTCGTACAAAAGTAGGTAGCAGAACTTTGTTTGCTGAAAATATCCATCTTTGTTTTTCTTACTTTTTTTTTGTGTAAGTATCTCGGTTGTACAAACTCTTTTAAACGTCAATATTTTTTTTAAACTAGATGAGTTCGGTGTTTCCTATCTGACTACTCTGAGAAGAAACACGGAAACAGACTCAGAATTATTTTATGACCTTTGTTACTTTTGAGGAACTACTTGTACCTCGCTACTGCTACTCCTACCCAGCTTCCCTAACAATTCCAGTTCAACTATGTATGTCAGGTAGACCAATAGATTTTTCATTCCGAAATTTTTTCTTCATAAATAATGTTACATACATAATTATAGAGAAAATGGTAATACATATTGACAAATATGTATGTTACCAGGAAAATTGCATTAAATAAGGAAAAACAAGTAGGTACCTAGTACCTACATATACTTTCTAACATTTTTAGGGATCCCTAACGTATGATCATGATTAGTTTTTTATGATTTTTATTGACAGCGGCGATGGTCAGTTTTGCGCTTAATCAACGGTGTTGTACAGTCATAGACTTTAATAGATGAGCTACTTGCCACTGTTCGTATTTTAGCCGTGTAATGCAAATCAGTAAACCTGATTTGATTTGGATAAACTCGTACATCCAAACACGGAAAGTCATACGTTACGGGAGCTAGACCACCACCTCTTAAGGTGAAAGCGCCAGGGTAGCCCGCGAAATTCAAATGTTCTTACGTTTTTTTGCAATTTGCAGGTCAGTATTAGGTTGTCTGTTGATTAAAATATTATTCGCCACCGTAACAAATATGTATTTACACAATTAAAATCAATAAAGTCATCAATACAACACTCTCTAAGACCAAGTAATTCTATTGAATGACTATTTCATAAAATATTAACATTTCAGGATTATACAACTTAAGAAATTATATTACTGATTCTCATGATTATAATTCTGTAAATACATATTTGGTATGCTCGCGAATCATACTTTAATTAACATACGCCCAGACACTGAGCTGCAAATTGCAAAAATCGTAAGAAAATTTGAATTTCGCGGGCTACCTTGGCGCTTCCCCCTTAAAGCAGTATTTTTGTAATCTTACTTCAGTGTGGGAAAGTGGGCTCCATCTCTTTCTTACAGTGAAGTAACATTAAAATAATACTGCTTTAAGAGGTGGTGGTAACCTAGCGACAATTTTTTTATCGTAGCGATAGTAAGGTTAGCGTACGGAGAAATAAAATTATGATTGGTCATTGCGACATCGGGAAAACTCGGACCCACGATTTTATCCGAACGCGTAGCGTCAAGGATGACGATTCATGACAATTAAATGTTGCACATAAACATAAATAACAACTAACTGCCGCCATCTTGGAAGAATTGATTAGGAATTATATTTACTATTTGTGTTTTGCAGTTTATGTTTTAGCTATTAAAAATGTCATAAAATGTGCTAAGCTTAAGCCAACCTTTGAAAAATTGTTTTATTTTGTTGAACAATGAATATTGTTGGACTGGCTTAATATCGAGTAAGTTTAAGCTCCTTGGCTGTCTGTTCCTACAGCTTGCAGTCGTAATTGCATGGAGTTAACCAATCTAGTGGCAATATCAGTCCCTCGCATGTTTTCCCATACTTCTTGTCAATGTTGAGCCAGATCTTCTTTTTCTTTGTTCATTACGGTGATCATTAAGGGCTGCACCATTAAGGGCTCCCACACAAAACTGCGATGCGACGTCGCATCGCAAGAGTCTGCGAGCTGCGGATCGAATACAATTCAATGTTTTCATAATCGGTCCACAATAAAATTGATGTAAATATCTATGAACATGCATAGATACAAAAAATACATATCTACAGGTGAACATAGAACCTCCTCTTTTTTTAAATTCGGTTAAAGACTGGTTCTTCACTTTGACTTCTAAACAATTTTCCTTGTTTCCTCTCATTCCTTAATGGAGCTGGTGACGCGCGAGCTGCGCGACACAGGTGATGAGCAGAAGTTTAGGTCGCACCGTTTGTAGGTATGATGGGAATTCCGGTGCACATAAGGCAAACAGGAAAACTAAGTATATAACTTTTTTCCTTACGGTAAAATATACAAAGGAGAAACAAATAACAAGATGACTTAAAAAATGTATAGTCTATGTCGGTCTAAAATGTTTAGATATTTTCCTTTACTGTGCAAATAAGATAATTATGATTATGCTTTATTAAATTCATTGGATTAAATTATATATTTTAAGTCAAAATAACCAAACATTTCGTTATTTCAACCTTTTCTTCGCCAATTTATTTGATCGACCACGAAGCTGGTTCAAAGTGGAACTTCTGCTGATTTCCCTGCCCTAGTGGCTGAGCAGATAGAGTATATATCGTGTATGAATTGTGTCTCGACACTACAGTTCCCTGAGAGCACAGAGCAAGCTGATCCATTCTCCGCCCAGGTAAGTCGTTTGTTTGTAAACTTTTAACTTGCCTTCAATATTGTATAATAATATTGATAATATCCTTTTATTATGTAGTACACATGGCTACATATCAAGCTTATAACTTACCAGTATAAGCTGATCTCGCATTGTATAGGATGTCCGTACAATCAGAGGTCAGCTTATACTAGAAATTATAGTTTGATATGTAGCCGTGTGTACCTACATTATCAGCTGTTTTCATTGTTATGGAGTGTTGCTAATATATTTTGGTACGTGGCTTCAAAGTATATTTAGTTTTCAGTAGGTAATATACTGAAATTTGCTGAAATTGGCAGATTTAAAAAAAAAATTGAATTTGAACCACAAAACCCAGCAAAGTTCCAGAACGTGTCATCATTCTTTATTCAAACATAACAAGAACATTTTTGTTAGTACGGGTATACAACCTTATTCAGAATTAAAATAATATGTACGTAAATAACAACATATACCTAATGAATTAATAAAAATAACAAAACTATCTTAAAGCTATTCACAAACAAAAATATGGCGTCGAAAAGGATAACTCGGCAAAATATTGTTAAACAAAATGCAATAAAAACTTGCAAATTATAATTTATTCCTGGGTTACAAAAGTCGTAAAATTCTAAATTCTAAGTTTTGAGAAAATAATCAATAGTAACCATACCGTAACTAACATAAAATAACAAAATCATGTTTAGCATATTTATATTTTTTTTATTTTGAGGAAAAAGTATGGCTTAAATTCTATTAAAAGTCTTTTTTTTTCAGATTAATTGAAGATGTTCAAGACTTCCCTCCTGTTTGTGGCAGCAGCCGTTGCGTTGGCGTTAGCCGCGCCAGCTGATGAAGAAAAAGTAAGCTTTTCTTTTATAATCTAGGGTTTACCTTAGGTAGATAAAATTTAAAAAAAAATCCTTCTGTTTCTACGCTCTGGATAATTTTCCAGTCCATATTAAATTCAGTCCAGCTCGTCTCAGTATTTCTGTATCGGTATATATCAAAACCGTCTATGACTCTTGTCATCATCATCATCATTAAACACGGGTCGTCTATTTGAAATACTTATCCGTCAATATATTGATCTGCCTTTCAACTTCATATAGAAATATCATTTCATCAACACTCTTACTGACCATAATTTTTCCGTACTTCAGGAGGTAAAGCGCGCGGTCGTCCGGTTGGTTGGTAACGGCGTGACCGGCCTCGTGACCTTCACCCGGAAAGACGACGGCAAGCTCATCAGCATCACCGGCACCGTGACCGGCATGCCAGCCGGCGAATACGGATTAACCGTCTACGAGACCGGAGACCTCAGTAAGGGCTGCGATTCCACCGGCGGTCACTTCAACCCTCATGGAGTAGGTGTTTCTTTTCTTTTTTTAATTATTATTGTCACTAGTCAAATTGTCTACCAAAGAAACATAGAACACAGCTGATGATATGGCACACGAAGTTTTAGAAAACGTTTTAGTTACGAGAACATCATCTGTGTTATATGTTTATTTACTACATGTGCCTTATCAACAGCCGCGCATTGCAATCTCTTATTCAAGCGGGCTTTGAACGTTTTATGTATTTATTTGGATGAATTGCCAAAAGGAAGTCCTGACTGAAAAAAATACAACCAATTTCTCTTCTCCGCATAAGAAAAAACCACTGCCATGAATTAAGATATTAAAATTACAAGACTAATATTAAACTTTCGATCTCCAGCATGATCACGGCCATCCCCATGACGAGAACGGTCACGTCGGTGACCTCGGAAACATCAAGTTTGACGCGAGCAAAACAGCCAATATAGACATCCATAATCATAAGATCAAGCTGAACGGTAACCACAACATCATCGGCAAGGCTCTAGTCCTCCATGCAGGCAAGGATGACCACGGCAAGACTGATCACCCCGACTCCAAGAAGACAGGAAACGCCGGAGCACGTGTGGCTTGCGGAGTCATTGGAATCGCGTAGGGAGATTTTTATCAATGTATGTCTAACATGTTCTCGAGAAATAATGGCTGGAGAACTGTGCATTTTAGTCAAATGATCTTACTACTGAAGCTTAACTTGTAGGCATTAAATAGCGCTGCTCTCATATGTTTCATCACCTAAATGCTGTGCCTTAGTTTGGTCTTACGCCATTACTCCTCGGGCTAAATCTGTTGGACTGTATATATCTTTCTGTGTACTAATCTTATTACATTCCATGTTACTAACAAGCTTTGAGATATCGATACTTCCGAATGAATCAACATTTTGTAATATGTTGATAAATAAGAAGCTAACATCTGTGTCCTTCTCCGTACTGTTATGGCAACTATTATTATACCTTAGGGTATTATTAGGTACAAAGTATTTCATACTTTTACTTTTTTTACTTTTGGACTTTAATTAGTTAATGCTAAGAATCTCAGTAGACATTGTTAATTAGGATAAGACGACCTTCGTTTTCTACTTTTATATGTTCTTTTGTTGTGTCACTGACGATGTTCTGCCAAATTAAATAAATTACCTCTAAATTTATGTTGTTTTTATTGTAGGTATAAACGTGTAATAAAAACTTTTTTACAAAAAAAAAAAAAACATCCGACCTCCAGAAAAAACACTACAAAGTGAAAAATAACTTTAATTTCGGAAGTCGGTGTCTTTGGATCTGTATTTTAGGTTTTTGCCACCGACTTCCGAAATTAACGTTATTTTTCAAATTGTAGTGTTTTTTTGGAGGTCTTTTTTTGTGTAAAAAAGTTTTTTATTTTTCACTTTTTAGTGGATCGGTTTTTAATTTAACTAACTTACAATAGCCTAATGACAACTGCTCATCACATTTTACAAAACATTGCTTTTCCCGATGCAGGGACGTTAATTGTTAAGGAGTTCTCCTGGTACTTCACCATCAGCTCCACTTCACCATATAAATTGTGACGAGCTTATATTGCTTAGCAATCATTTTAAAGTAATCGAATCGCAACCCGTGAAATACTTATTATTGAGTTGTTCCGGTGGCCATCTTACAATCTGTGGTCTACGTCATCAGTTCCACTTCACCAAATGGTGCTTTCCGAAGGCAAATGCACAAGTTACTATAAAAAATACCCAAATCGCTATAGGTGTGCCTATAATATTTGCAGAGTTCCCTCGATTTCTCCAGGATCCCATCATCAGATCCTGACCTGATGACTATGGGGCCACCTGGAGAGTATACCCTTTCAAACAAAAAGATTTTTTCAAATCGGTCCAGCCGCCTTCGAGTAATCGGGGAACACACTTAAAAAAAAAAAAGATTCCGACGAACTGAATGAGAACCTCCTACTTTTTCGAAGTTGGTTAAAAATAATTTATAGCCAGAGTGCATCTCATGACAATTCCAATAAGCCCAAACACGGCTAGGATACATTGTTTTATTACGGAGTTCCGGTGCCTACCTTCCGACTTCATCATCAGATCAGTTACATGGTACCATTTTCATCAGCACTATTTATTAAAATTGGCTTCGTCATTGTCGCTTAACTATCTTAATCGAGATATCTTATCGCCACCCGTGAAATACTTATCATTGAGGAGTTCCCGTGGCCATCTGTGGTCTTCTCCATCAGTTCCACTTCACCAAATGATACTTTCTGAGTGCAAATGCCTGACTTGTTGATGAAAATATCAAAATCACTGTGTTTGCCTATAATATTTGAGGTGTTCCCTCAATTCCTCATGGATCCAGTCATCAGAACTGGATTTTGATAAAAATGGGACCAATCTGGACGTATGTCCTTTCAAATAACAAAAGAATTTTCGAAATCGGTTTATAAATGACAGTACTGAGGTAACAAACATTAAAAAAAAACACAACCGAATTGATAACCTCCTCCTTTTTTTGAAGTCGGTTAAAAACAGTATGAGTCAATTTGACGAAAATATAATTAACGCTACAAAAAGCTATGCAATGCAATGCTTGCATAATAAGCATTACTTGGATAATAATTATCAGGTTGATTTTTAGTTTCTTCGAAAAGGGACTTCCCTTGGTAATAATAATAATTACACAGGTTACATATTAACTTTCTATTCCTAAATCGTGACTTATTGTCGACTAGTTTCTGCCCGCGGCTTCGTTCGCGTGGAAGTCGTAAGACACCACAATATACTAAAATAACAGCATTTTTATTAAAAAAAAATCCCTGTATGCTAACGTCTGCAGTTTTGGTCTCGGCATTCAAAATATAAAGAGAGTCAGAATTCGTGACGCGGGAGCAAGCGACGTATAATTGTCCGTATGAGAAGCTCGTCCTGAGGTCGACAACCGCAGCCTTCAGTAGCAATTTCCCATTGCTTGCGAAATTTTTCGTTTATAATGAAGTAATTTCCTGCATATATTACTTAATACTAATAATAATAATAACCCCACCGCCGTATCTCTACGTTGAGGTCGTAGTGGGGCTTGCGCGCTTCTGAACTCTGGGTGGGTCTGTGCCGGTAGTTTACTTTGCCGAAACAGGCCTAGGGTGAGGAGCCAGACCAAGATAGATACATGAACCCGCAGGGCAGCATGTGGCGAGCTGTTGGGCAGTAGCGACTCCACGGACCCTATCTCCCGGGAGAAGTCTTGCTCCTCACCTCTGACTAGCCTTTACTGGCCGGCTTGAGTGGAGATTCGCAAGAGCAATAGTGCTCGGAGGGAGGAAGTATTCCAGTAACATGCTGGTAGGGATCTTGACCGTACTTCCCGGATTGTCCTGATAGCCGTGGAAAACCTCTTCACTCCTCATAAGGACCTTAGGACATGTTGTCCCCTTGTCGCTACGACACTATGTGCTAGCGACCGTTTTCGGGGGCCTATTATTGATTGTGCAAGTCACCTCCTGCCATTTTATCTGTGTATTGTATACAGTGTGGATCTGGACGTACGACATTAAATTAAAACGAGCACAGTACTAGTCCATCGAAACATTTTAAAACACGAAGATTAGTAGTAGTTAATGGAAAATGAATAAATTGCAGTTTTCAAACAACAGAAATAGCAGAATCAACTGCATAAAAAGTAAACACGCTTTATCTACGAAAAGTCACTGACCAACGGTGCGGTGCGGGGTGCGGGGCGTGGCGGCGGCGGCAATGCTTACCTATTATTACGGACTCAGATCTACATCATGTTGAAAAATAAGAAAATGAAAAATAATTTCCTGTGGCTAAAATATTCATTGGATTAGATTGATTTTTTGTATACGAGTAAAGAACATGATTCTATTTACATGATTTAAAGGAAAGTCAATCGTCCTGTTCCACCTTGTATAAAACATTAGTCAGGCAGGGGCCATAGTCTTTCCATAGTTCTAGGTAACCAGTCCACAGCCACCCTAACCCATAGTCCAATATGTTTTGTTTCCACGTTCTGCAGTAGTCCTGCACCAGCCAGGGGTTGTCCTTGCATGCACTTGCATAGTGCATATAACGCATTGAACGTAACGTTTTGCCGCAATTGTTTCTTTTGAACGTAACGTTTTGCCGCAATTGTTTGCCGTAACGTAACGTTTTGCCTCAATTGTCGCAATTGAACGTAGACGAGCAGACCCCTTTACGGGGATCCCGGACCGCAACGTTTTTTTTTTTTTTACATTTTTTAATTCTATTATGTGACAGTTCGTAGAATGTTCACAGAATAACATAAAGTTAAGGCCGCTGCTGTCATTTATCTACACAAATATTATAAAGAGGTAAAACTTGTTTGTACGTTTGTATGTACGGGGTAATCTCCGGAACTAATGATCCAATTCTAAAATTTTTTCACAGCTTTTTACTAAATGCATAAGCAAGTATATATACGGTACTTAGCACAAAAAACAATTTAAAAAATGTTGTCTGTCTGTCTGTCTGTCTGTCTGTTTATTCCGGGTAATCTCCAAAACGGTAGAACTGATTTTGACGAGACTTTCACCGACAGATAGCTGTTATAAGGAGTATCTTAGGCTACTTTTATTTTAGAAAAAGAATAAGATTCCGCGCAAATTAAAAATTAAAACGCTAATATCTGGAACTGCAAGTCGAATTAGAAAAATTATTTTTGCATTTGGTAGCCCAATTCCAATTCTAGAGGATGATTGTAGGGTTGCCTACTTACCCTTAGCATCCAATTAAAAAGAAAAACAGTCGGAAAGAGCCCTAAGCGAAAACGAAGTAATAGCGCGGGCGGGCGACGCAACGCGGCGGCAGTTTTTTTTAAATGTGGCTGTTATTTTAGTATATTGTGTATCTTACGAATTCCACGCGAACGAAGTCGGAGGGCACAGCTAGTGGTTATAATAAAAATAAATAATAGGTACTTATCTATTGTTAGGTCACTGATTATACTCGTATGTAAGAATGCGTGTATCAGTGTAATCGCCTGAAACACAGGATTATCTAGTTCAGGCACAAATCATGGATGAACTTGACACAGATTTAAGAAAAACTGTATAATGTTATACCTTATTTTTCAGTCAGGTCAGTAAAAGTCTGACATGCCCTCCCGCTCCGCCCAGAGCGGGAGAAGTCATTAGATGATTTCCCATCCAAAACTTAATTTTGACGTGTGTTCAACGAACTTCGTTTTGACGTTTAGTCGGATCCGAACCGGCCGATCGTACTAAGGAAAAGTCTAGTAGAAAACTTCCGAACATTCGGCCGATACTTCGGATTTACGCTTCGGAGTAGACTCCCAGGAGCGAAGTTCCTACTGACGCATCGATGTAAAATCAGGATACGCCTTACTGCGTCAAAAGATAATCACGTTTATGCTTATCATCTGTCACGACTGTCACACAATGACGTAGTGAATGTCGACTGTACCGTCAGCATATTCGTTTCGAATAGGGTACTAAATTTTAAAAGCAGGTTTTTTTTTAAATAATAAAATGCTTGGTTTTATAGTCTTTATTAAATATTCTAAATTATAGTAATATTAAAAGGAACTTAGTATGTGACCACAATAAAACGTTTTACTTTTAATCGAAAACATAGTTGCAAAGAAAAATTCATCTAAAAAAAATCTAAGGCTAAGTGCGAGTCGGACTCGCACACGAAGGGTTCTTTACCACCGTACAATATTTAACACTACATATTAAAAAGAAAAAACTAAACGAAGAATATTTTTCATCATAAATTTTAACAATCGCAAAGATAACTTTGTATTTCATAATGATACTGTGAATTACAAAGATATTTTTACAGTTGCAGAAAATCGCCCATATTTAAATACATAACTTATGAATCGGCGTTTTTAGTATTTGTTGATTAAATGCAGTATATGATACATAAATGATACACAGAAGTTTCAAATTCCTGACTTGTTTAGTTGTTGCGATAGAGCTCGTACAAAAATGGTGTAATTGTAAAACTGACAACTTTTGCGGCCCCTATTTCTTCATTTTTGAAGATAAAAAAAAATATATATTTGCACTCTACTCAATGTTTCCTAGACAAAGACACCCCATATGCAAGAGTAAGAAAAACATTTTTCAAAATTAGAAGTTTATTGCAATAAAGTTTAAAATTAAAGGGGGCCTCCCTTTAATTTTTAACTTTATTTTATTTTTATTATTTGTTGTTATAGCAGCAATAGAATAACACAATCTCTGAAAATGTTAACTGTCTAACAATTACGGTTCATGAGATACAGCCCGCTGGCAGACAGACGGACGGACGGACAGCGGAGGGTTAGTAATAGGGTTCCGTTTAGCACCCTTTGGGTACGGAACCCTAAAAAGGAAGAGGTTAAAAAATCCGGTTATTTAAAAAATTTAAAATCAAAATCCATATTTCCTCATTCAAATTTTAAACTTTTTTTGTCAACACTACACTACCGTATCGTTCGTTGTCTATGAACGAAATTTTTGTTATACGTTATTCGAGGTCATTTCGTCATAACATTTCAGTTTTTTGAATTGTTGATACATTTCCTGAAGGCACAAGAGAGCATTTTTATACCGCTGTTTGTGTTAAAAACAAGAAGGTTGCTCCGATGTTTTACGAACTGTGATGAATGAGCGACTGAATCGGAGTGTGCGACGTCGCTCAGTTTAAGAGGGACACTTCTCGCGCGACGTAAGTACGTGAGGGCACATCGATGTTCTCACGTGTGATTTAAGAAACAACAAAACTTTCGCAGCCACCATCTTGGATTAACATTAAAAAAACATAGCAACGAGTTATGCGAACATAAAATGTAGAGATCAGACGATTTTTTTTTCGCGATTTCAACTTTGGTCCGATAGTAGAAGTTGTTCATAATGATGAGTACAATGACCCCTTAAGAGATTTCGTGTATGAATAGATAGACCTTATATTTCATGAGTGACGGCTTAGCTCCATAAAGATATAGCGTGATGTTAATTATTTAAAAGGTTAAATCTGTAACTATCTGCAATACTCTAATCTTTTGGCTCGTCTTTACAATTTGCGCTAAACTATAGAAGAATACGAACATACAGCAAAATTGCTTATCCCCCGTAGCCAATAGCGTGGATAATTTATAGCCTATAAACTGACCAGACCTATAAGTAATAATAACTATGCAAAATTTGAACAGAATCTATCCGGTAGTATTTGCGTGATGCTGGAACATACATTCAGACAAACGTAAAAATTCAATAACTACATTTTCGGCATTAGAATCATTCCCAGACCTCGTGGCAATTACTTTATTCAAAAATGTTCAATGTACAGTCTTGACTTTGCTACGATTTTATTATATGTATAGATATATATAACAGAAAGAGACAGAGAGAGAGAGCAACTCGCATGGAGGAGTATAACGCTTTTTCGTTACGTGACGATTTCTACCAGTTCACTCCTATCGCAAGATTTTCTTTCCAAAAAGATGACTTAAAAAATTTAAAGTACCTAAGTAGGTACAGACTTTACCAGCTAGATGCGGCTAGATGGACCGATGACCTTAAGAATGTGGCTGGGACAGACTGGATGCGGAAGGCGGAGGACAGGGTGTTGTGGCGCAGAGTGGGAGAGGCCTATGTCCAGCAGTGGACTGCGATAGGCTCAGTTGACTTTTTTTAAGTCAACTTTTTGGTAATTTTTTTGTTATTTTTTTTTAGGTCGACATAATATGTCGGCCTTTTACGAGTATTTTAGCCTTAGATACTCTATGATTTTAGCTCCCAAACATATGACTCTATTTCAAATTGTTTATGCGGTTTTTTTCTAAGATTGGGTTGGTTTCTGGGGTTTGTTGTAGATGCTTTTATTGCACTTTCTGCTGGAACCATGACTGCTAACTTTACTTCTAAAATGTTTAGATTTTTTCTTTTACTGTGCAAATAAGATAATTATGATTACGCTTTATTAAATTCATTGGATTAAATTATTTATTTTAAGTCAATATAACCAAATATTTCGTGATCCTTTTCCCCCTTTTTATACATATTATTATTATTATTTTAAGTCTGTTAGCTTATATTATTACGTAAATATTATATTCCAAAATAAAATTTCATTATTCCGACCTTTTCTTCACCGATTTATATGATCGACTACGAAGCTGGTTCAAAGTGGAACTTTTGCTGATTTCTCTGCCTAGTGGCTGAGCAAGCAGAGTATATATATATATATACATATTATATCGAGTATGAATGTGTCTCAACACTATAGTCGCCTGCACAGAGCAAGCTGATCCATTCTCCGTTTCTCTGCGCCCAGGTAAGTCGTTTGTTTGTAAATTTTTAACTTGCCTCCTGAACTACAATATTGATAATATCCTCTAATTGTGTAAGACATTATCAGCTGTTATGTATTGTTGCGAATATCTTTTGGTACGTGACTTTTCAATATCTCAGTTGTTGTGATTCTGCGTTGAAAAATAAGAATGTTCTAGAACGTAATTTATAATATTGATACTTTAATTATTGATAGTAACTTATCTTTTCAACACTATTGTTATTTGAGTACATCATATTATCAGATGTTTTAGTTAAAATAGATTTTAGTATAAAGCTTTTTTTTTAATGTTTTGTATTTTAAATTTTAAACCGGCTTCTGCGTCACTGCGCAGGCTCATTTGTATTGATCAAGGTCATGTTAGTGTTGTGCCTTTAGCGTTGTTTGTCAACAACAGGCGAGAGGCCCGTTTTGTACAAATGAGCAAGTGTGATGATCAACGCTCGTGCCTTCTCTGTATGAGAAGAGGCCTTTGCCCTGCAGTGGGACAAAATAATCGGCTGGTATTATTATTATACAGGCGGTAACGACTGCTGAAGGCAATCATTGTTATTATTCGACACATCATATAACTTGTAGACACGGTTTAAAATAATCGTGAAAATATCACTGTATAAGAAAGATGCATGTGTTAGAATTCTTCTTATCTAATCTGTTATCGAAATATTCGATCAGGATCTCTAAATGCGTGACGTGATAAAATAATTTTAACTAGGTATTTATCTTACAAAAATACAATGTAATAATAAAATATTTAAAAAAAAAATACTAGTTCTATACTGATCTGATCTCCGAGTACCAACCTACTTAGTCCACAAATTAAGGCCGATTAATTAAATTAATTTATTGTAGGTCGTAGGCTTGAACCCAGACAGGTGCTTTACTTTGTGTAAATTATTTCATAACCACTGCTCTCAAAACGGTGAAATAAAACATCGTGAGGAAACCGGCATGGCCTAAAACTAAAAATTTGAAGACATGTGACATCTTCCAACCCGCACTGGCCCCGCGTGGTGGATTACAGCCCAGTCCCTCTCACCGAGAGGAGGCCTGTGTCCCAGCAGTGGGAACATTATGCTAATTGTTGGTTACAAAGGTCTTAAAACTAATCCGGTCCTGCAGCCTAATCGCGTAACACATTAATTATGCTAAATAAATTAATTATTATTCGAGATCGTTGCTAGTTAAAGTCAAAATTATTTAAATAGGCCATTAAAAGGCACTTTTGAGCGTCAAATGTACAAGAGCATAGAATTGATTCCGAAAGTCAGTTTCGCCAAATCCAGAATCTAGATTTAAAACAATTTTTGAGCACATACCTATTTACCCACCAGTACCTATATAAAAAAAGAAAAAGAAAGAAAGAATAACGTTTATTTGGACACAGTTCATGAAACACAAAATACAAAGAAGAAAATAAAAAAAATGAAAATTATATTTAAACAACAGTAGTGTGTGCCTCACGGCAGCGCCAAAAAGGTTCATTTCAGCATTAATGCCAGACAGGTGCATAGATTAATTATATCAAAACTGTCATTATTTAAATGGCGATTGATGTCTAAACATCGTTCTTATACGAGCTCAATAGTTACGAAATAATTATGTTGTAATAACATTGGGTTCATAGACCATTGCGCATGCGCATGGGCACCTACTACGCATAATATCACTTACAATTTGGTAGCTTGTCAAACATGATTGTTTGTACACACTTTATTATATATTATATATACAATGTGTCTGTACACAGTGTGACGAAAATTAAGGGTGAGGTACAGACCATCAAACTGAACAACTTTCTCCCGGGGACCAACATCGTAATCGCAAAAAAAATATCAGTCGTCTCATACATTTGTTCGAGTAGGTATTGAAGTTTTGTATGGGATGACTGATTTTTTTTTCACGATTACGATGTTGGTCCCCGGGAAAAAGTTGTTCAGTTTGATGGTCTTTACCTCCCCTTTAAGTTTTACTATTCCGAAACCAGACACCCTGTATATACCTAGTAGCAGGTACGGCCACATTAGACCAGTTATGTGTATGAACGGCATCGAAAATGATGCTGATGTTGATCGAAAGTTGCAAACGAAATGTTATGTACGATCTATCTGTCGCAGTTAGATGTTGAAGCCGTGAAATACCAAGTTATATCCCTCGGGATATAGCTATATACCGTAATATACATCGCACATCCAGTAGAACAATGACGCAATTACGTTTTAGCTATTTTTCAGCAGAACGTTTTAAAGGTTTGAAATTGAAAATGTGATATATATCCAATGATTATGATAAAATCTTTTAATATATAATTATGTATGTTACTTTACTACCAATAATAATTTGTAATAACTTCATGAGAAAACTCAAGAAAACTGTTAAAAAATTCCAAATAAAATAAACCTGACGTACACTTATGCCATTTTATAAATGAAATATAACAATTATGACATAAACCTAGGTTTTGAAATGGGACCAGATCATGAATTTAAACAACAAATTATTCAATTTAGTTAAATTTTTATAAGTCTATTTACATTTATATACATATAATAAGAATGATCAATTTTTTTTTTAAATGAGTTACAAAAATTTAGTTTTTATGTTAAAACAAAGATAACTAGATAATGTAAGATACTAACATGATTGTTAAAAAAATACTACGGTCAAATAAGTCGATGTGTCCGGGTGACCTGTTGAAAAATACACCAATTCCCTAACGACAGTCACTCACTCTATCGAAAACCGCCGTAACTATAATTCTGTCGTTTTTGTCTTAAATGGAACTTTCGAAACGTGAACTTATGACATTCAAAACTCATTTTCGACATTTTCGTAATTACGTCGTTGTTCTATTGAATGAGCGACATAGTTATATGAAAGCGGTGAATTTAACACCATCTATTGTCAAATAGCAGAATCTAAAGACGCTATTACTACACAAACAAAACTTTAAATGTTTTAGGGCTGATTTTTCAATCGTCAGATAACTTTTGCCTGAGGAATAAATATGGCGGTTTGACACATTTTCTATACAAAACCTGTCAAAACGTCAAACATAATCCCCAGATAAAAGTTATCTGACGATTGAAAAATCAGCCCTTAGAGAAATAAACTCAACTAAATTAGGTATTATCATTCTAAAATTATTAGAGGAATATAAAGAATCTAATGCAATACAGTTGAACAGGTGAAAACTAAATGAAATGTGCAATATTCCTACTTCTCGTTATCGTTGACGCATTTTCTCTATATCTGTCTCTATCGTAACCCGATGTACAGCGGCTTTCTCTCGTACATTATCAAGCGGTGCCATGTGACCTAAAATGACGTCATGACGGGACCGCTATTGTATGAATTTTTAGTTCCCGATTATGACGTTTTGGCGCCGGCCGGTTTATTTTAGATTTTTGTTGTTGTTGTTGTTGTAATTCAAAGCTAGCATAGCATAAGCATAAGCGTTTCTGTTGTTTGAATGTTATGGTAAATTAAATACCTGTACTGTAACTATATTTTTTGACAATAGTATTGACTATATTGACTGTGCCATTTTTCAAAAGCGATAGAGTTGCTGATTCAATGCGAACCTCCAAAGCGAAGCCGGTAGGAATCATGTTATATGGTGCCTTCGCCACTGATGTCTGGTGCATCTTGGGTAGCTAGCCCTACTTTCCCTATAAAGGGTGTAAAAGACATTGACGCGCAAACTATACCATGAATTTAACACATGATTCTAGACCGGGGAGTGAAAATATTTTTTTTAAATTTAATAGAGTATGCGCATCGTTGTCTTACACGGTGTATAGAAGGAACCCTGTGGGGCTACTTCCTACCACCCTACTGACCTGGCAATATTTGAACCACGGCTTGAATCATTGTCACTTCGAGAGAAAAAAACATAATCTGTAACTGAAGGTTTTAACACAAATTGCACGCATTTCAGTCACTAATAATTACAGCAAGGGACGTGTCTAATTCATTGTCATGGTTAATTTAGGTATATAGGTAACTAATTTAAATAGGTACCTACATACCTACATTATTTCTTCAAAAAATATTGTTTTGCACGATTTGGTTTGTAACTAGTTGTGCCCCGCGGCTTCGTTCGCGTGAAAGTCGTAAGATACACAATATACTAAATAAAATAACAGCCACAACTATGTTCTATGATACGGGACTTGGTTTCAACAGCCACATTATAATCACCTGCCCGTGCTATTAGTTTGTTTTCGCTTTGCGTTTTTTCTGACTTTTTTCTTTTTGCTCGGCTCCTAAGGGTCGTAGCGTAATGTTACATAACCATAATCATTCTTGAGAATTGGGCTAACAAATGCAAAGAGAATTTTTCATATGCGACTGGCAGTTCCAGAGTTATTATTTTTGTTCACAATTTCACGGGTTTTAATTTTTTAATTCTTTAACTTTGTAGCTGAAAAAATGTTCTATCATACGATCTATAATGTTGTTCCATATACGTCACGGTCAATTTTCCAACTGCAAATGTAAGTTGGTAATCGCAAAAAAAAAATATGTGATACAACTACAAATTAACGATTTTCGGATCTTTTCCTTTACTTGCTGTGAGACCTTGCTTCTTGCCAAATTTCATGATTCTAAGTCAACATTAAGTAGGATATAGGAATATTTATTTGTGAGTATTAAAATATGTCGCATAAATGGTCGCATTTTTTTATTGCGTTGACTTAGAAGCTAGATTTTTAGAGCTTCAAGAGACCGTAGACCTAACTTGATGCATCTACCCATTCCTGAGAAAAAGGGTCTTGAGTAGTCTTGAAAGATTGACAGACGGACAGACGAACAACGAAGTGATCATATAAGAGTTCCGTTTATTCCTTTTGAGGTACGGAACCCTAAAAATGCCAATTATAGAGGCGTGAAGGAACAGGGTGTAAAGTTCACTTATCCTCCATAGAAAAGGGAGGACCCTCCGACCAGACGGGTGTTGTATCTGGTGGGCTACTGCCCGACGGTTGATGTCGGGACGTTGTATATATGCTAGTCGCGCGGTAAACTCTGATTGCGCGATGCAGGATTTTGCGTGACGTCAGTGTGACATGAATAAAAAAACATGCCATGTTCAATATTGTTGGCTTTTGTTTCGGGCTTGCTTAAAAGACTTTTTGCTCTATTTTTTCAGATAAATTGAAGATGTACAAGACTTTCCTGTTTGTGGCTGCGGCCGTTGCGCTGGCGTCAGCCGCGCCAGCTGATGAAGAACAAGTAAGTCTTTAGAATCTAGGTTTTACCTTAGGCAGATAAAATAAAAAATAAATCTTTCTGTTTCTACGCTCTGGATAATTTTCCAGTCCATATTAAATTCAGTTCAGCTTGTCCTAGTATCTCTGTATCGATAAGTATATATCTCTATATCAAAACCGTCTATGACAACATTTACCATTTTTTAACACGGGCTGTTTTCAACGCTTATCCATCAAAATATTGATCTGCCTTTCAACTTCATATAGAAATATCATTCCATCATCACTCTTACTGACCATAATTTTTCCGTACTTCAGGAGGTAAAGCGCGCGATAGTCCGGTTGGTTGGTGACGGTGTGACCGGCCTCGTGACTTTCACCCAGAAAGACGACGGCAAACTCATCAGCATCACCGGCACCGTGACCGGCATGCCGGCCGGCGAATACGGTTTCCACGTCCACGAGACCGGAGATCTCACTAAGGGCTGCATTTCCACCGGCGGTCATTTCAACCCTAATGGAGTAGGTGTTCCTTTTATCTTTTTATTATTATTATTGTCACTAGTCAAATTGTCTACCAAAGAAATGTAGAACACAATTGTTGATATGGCACACAAAATTTTAGAAAACGTTTTGTTTACTTGAACATCATCTGTTTTATTACTACATATTATATTGATATTGTGGCTTATCAACGACCGCATACTACACCTCTTATTCAAGCGGGCTTTGAACGTATTATGTATTTATTTGGATGAATTTCCAAAAGGAGTCCTGTCTAAAAATGATATAACCAATGTCTCTTCTCCGTATAAGAAAAAACACTGCCATGCATTATGATATTAAAATTACAAGACTAATATTAAACCTTCAATATCCAGAAAGAACACGGCCATCCGCATGACGAGAACCGTCACGTCGGTGACCTCGGCAACGTCGAGTTTGATAACAACAAAACGGCCAACATTGACTTCCAAGACCATGAGATCAAGCTGAACGGCAGGCACAACATCATCGGCAGGGCTCTAGTCCTCCATGCAGGCAAGGATGACTACGGCAAGACTGATCACCCCGACTCCAAGAAGACAGGAAACGCCGGAGGACGTGTGGCTTGCGGAGTCATTGGAATCGCGTAGGGAGATTTTTATCAATGTACATATGTCTAACATGTTCTCGAGAAATAATGGCTGGAGAAATGTACATTTAGTCAAATGATCTTACTACTGAAGCTTAACTTGTTGGCATTAAATAGCGCTGCTCTCATATGTTTCATCACCTAAATGATGTGCCTTAGTTTGATCTTACGTCATTACTCCTCGAGCTACATCTGTTGGACTGTATATATATATATATATGATATATCTTTCTGTGGACTAATCTTATCACATTCCATGTTACTAACAAGCTTTGAGATTTCGATACTTCCGATTGAATCAATATATTGTAATAATGCAATAAAATCACAAGCTAACATCTGTGTCCTTCTCCGTACTGTTATGGCAACTATTATTATACCTTAGGGTATTATTAGGTACAAAGTATTTCATAGGAAGGACTTTAATTAGTTCTTGTTAAGAATCTCAGTAGACATTGTTAATTAGGATAAGACGGCCTTCGTTTTTTACTTTTATATGTTCTTGTGTTGTGGCACTGACGATGGTATCTGCCATGTTTTCTTCTGTTCTGCCAAATTAAATAAATTACCTTTATATTTATGTTGTTTTTTTATTGTAGGTATTGATAAGCTTCTAAAAACCGGATAAGACAATTTGACGAAAATATAATTAACGCTACAAGAAGTATTACGCTTGGATGATTAACATGTTCATTTTTAGTTTCTTCGAAAAGGGATTTCCTTTTTACATAATAATATTACACAGGTTACATATTAACTTTCTATTCCTCAATCGTGACTTATTTTCGATAATTTGTTAGGCTTGCGCCTAATTTGGACGTAAAATACCTAAAGATGTTTCAATCTTATTAGATAGCGTGAGATGTATCTATCTCAGGATAAACCTGATAACAATATCGGTAGATAACAATATCAATTTATGAATTTGTGAGTCATAAAATATTTCAATTACAAAGAAATATATTGCATTTGGTAATTAATTTCGGGCTTGTCATGAATTCATGATACTGGTACCTATTATATTATGAGGAGGATGAATGTAAGACATATCGTAAGGAAAGTTCTGAATATGAATAAAGATGGCTAGAGTTGGGAAAAACTAATGAAACGATGAATATATTGTATATAACTTGATTTGACTAGAAAGAAAGTAAATAGTGACATGACGTCTGATAGAGGTATGGAAGCGTAAGACATGATGCGCCGACACAAAGTATATTGGGACAAGGAAAAGAGGATGATGTCGCAGTGTTTCAACACAAGTTTGGAAAGACCTCTTACCAGCAGTAACTATAGGCAGAGTTGATGATGTAGACGATTATCATGTATTTGTTGATTGCAAAATTATTGTGAGTTGTAAGAGATGGATTGCAGTGAGTACACTTGATGCTTACCAAACGATGAGCCATCCTGACATTATTTAAGAGGGCTATCACATTTTGTCACGTCTTTCGCTCACACGGGAGCATATTTTGAACGTTGAACGCGAACTAATAAATAATACTAATTGAATAGGTGATAATTAAAAACACTTTTTTATTGTGGCATTTATTTAACTCATCTCAAAAACCGATCATAATAGTTATTGAGCTGAGTGGTATTTGCGAATGGCTACACAGTGTGACGTAGTACCTACCAAGTATGATTTTTAGAGCGTGTAGTGAGGGTCGAAGAGTTGTTGCTGGGGAGTTGGTTTCGTCAGTTCCAGCTAAAATGCTAGGAAGGGCTGACTTTTTGGCAGTTTTGATGTTAAAAATGTCTGGCTGACCCGCAGCCTAATTATTTTGGAATATAAAGTATGTTTTAGTTAAGCAGTGTTTTTTTTACCCACTTCCTCTACTTTACTGTTTGCATAGATCCGAACACGGCTAGAATTCAGATAGGAATACATTATTATCTAATCTAATCTAACTAGCCTGTACTGTCCCACTGCTGGGCAAAACCCTCCCTCTCCCTTTTCCACACAATTCTGTCTTTTGCTAGTGTCGGCCAGTCCTTTCGGTAGGAGTCGAGCTCGTTCCGCCATCTTCGTCTCAGCCTGCCGCGATGTCGTCGTGTGTTTAGCGGGACCCAATCACTGGTTCTCTTAGCCCATTTGTCGTCTGACATGCGGCAGACATGGAGATGTCACCTGGACGTCCGATCTTGGTTTTGGCGCGCAGTGTTGTATCCCTTATACGGTCCGAAATTCAAACAATACATATTAGTCTGTTGAAAATCTTTAGTTTTCTTTTTCCGTAGTCGGGTAAAACGGTGGAGGATAATACTAATGCTTCTTATTACACACAGATACACACTACTTTTCAGGTTGAGGCTTAATGATACTTGTACGGTCAATCGCACATGAGTAGAACTCGAACTACAGAAACCTCTCACGAAACAATAAGCTGTTGTCTGTTATTTCTGACCCCGAAGATACAGGAAAACGCCTAGTTTGGGGTTACAGTCCAAACTGATCTTGTATATGTATGTAATGTATGTAGATACAATTTGATAAATAAAAAAAATAATAAAATGTCGATTTGTTACCATGAACGTACGGTTGACTGTACATGGGTCATGTTTTCTTTCTGTTTAGATAGTCAGAGGTTTTTTTCGTTGTTGACGTGGTTTTACGTTTTCTTTATTGGCTGGAAATAAACACCGTTCCAACCCACTGAGGGTTATAGTTTTCCTGGTGGTTTAAGAAATCAGCTCACCGCCTCTAGCGGCATGACTTGCGTCAAGCGACACGCACGTGCGTCATCTGTTTCTCGGTGACTCGTGGCATGCTCTTCGCTACGGTTTCCTTAGAAGCGGTGAACGCTATACAATAATGTCTACCAAAAACGGCTATCCAACTTCAACTTCTTTCTTTTGACTTCTCCGCATGCGCTGTCGCAAGACGCGTGTTGCTTGAGCATGTAGCTCATCATAGACCTAATATACAAGGTGCTACATAATTAACGTACAACCTCTTAAGGGGTCATTGTACCCATTATTATGAACAACTTTTACTATGGGACCAAACCTGAAATCGCGAAAAAAATCAGCTGTTCCCTACATTTATGTTCGCATAACTCGTCAAAATGTAGAGAACACCAGATTTTATTTCGCGATTTCGGGTTTGGTCCCATAGTAAAAGTTGTTCATAATGATGAGTACAATGACCCCTAGATTAATGGGATATCAAAAGGAACACGTGGTATAGGAGTAGCTCATGGCTTCGGGGTAAGGATAATATGAGTATGACTGGTGGGCATTAATCACTTTTAATTAATAAACTGGATAATTATTTGTTTTTAATTCCCGTTTTATTTGTATTGCAGGGAAGAAACTCCTGCAAAGAGGAATGCAGCTACAGCTTCAACCAACAATATTTTAATAGCAATTTCAATGTATTCTCTAATCGCTGTTCTTCTGAATTAAATTAGGTAGTAAAGCAATGGTTTTGTAAAAGAGCGTTGACCGCCACATAGCGTCTGCAATTTACCGGCGAATGACGTCACTGAAACGTTATTTATGGTGTGTTTGGGTGCTTACATAAAGTAAAAATAAATAATAATAATAATCATTATTTTATCAACATCATATTACAAGCACAGGTAAGAAGCACAATCTTAAATATATATTATTAGTTTCTGGATTGATGGTACAGACGCCAGCACATTAAGCTACCCGAAACTGTCAAATTTTCCCAATCAACCTTGAACCTAATGCTTTAGCGATAAAGTTGAAAATCTATTAAAGAAATTTGACAGATTGTAGTAGCTTGATGTGCTGCCGTCTGTACATGATTTATATTTCTAAAACAAACAAAGAAACAGGTTTCCGGGACAGACGAGTCTGTGCGGGACGGTACAGGGCACCGATCGGTGCAGGTATAATATTCCCATGTTATCTTATGTGCTCACTTTTATAGAAACAGGTTTAAATTTGTCGATGCCGACTACCTTAATAACGACCCGCACAGACTCGCCTGTACTGGAAACCTGTTTCTTTATGTAAGCACCCTTTTCCTAGAGAGCGTTTTTTGACAAAGTAAAGTTAAACCCCGCTGCCGTCATGTTCATGACGGCCGTCACATTGGCCGTTAGCTGGCGGCCACTTCAAGGAAACTCAAGATTGAATAACAATTTTGCATAATTTTTTTTTGTCAGTATATTTTTTTTTTTAATTTATAAATGTTTTTGTCATTTTATTTGACATAGGTAAGTGAAAATCTTAAGCTTAGTTTTGCTCAAGTGTTAAGTTAGGCTAAGTTAATATTATGAAACTAAGGAAAATGTAGGAAACAGAATCAGTGAGTTTTTAACGTGCACAATGTGGGTACTTAATGAGAGACCATACTAAAGAATCAACTGGCATATGAAATGTTTTCATTTTTCATACAAACTAATTCGTCAAAGTCACGATTATTAATGTAAAACACCCTTACGTGAAATATGACAACGTCGCTTTTTGTTACTTATAAATAAGAATGATTGGTATGAATGAAAATGAATTACTCGTATTTATCAATGAAACTTAGAATGAACCTAATTTATTAATGATTGGTGGTATCTTCGAAACTATGCATTTTTACACCACATATGTATTCTAGGACTTTTTGTATTATTTTTACTTATAGAATGTAACCCTAGAATCATGACATATAAAAACACTTTATTTATTATATGTACCTATTTAGGTGTGATTTACATATACCCATTTTTTCCTGTAACTAGTACAAAACAAACAAGTATTATTGTTACGAAAATATATATTTTTTTCCCTTCCTTATAAGTAAGTTGAGTAATAAAACTAATTAATTATACATTTAAATAGCTTTGTTTTATTATTTCCTTAATGATAACCATTGTTTTTGCAAATGTATGCATGTTGCAGACGGATTGCAGAATCACAACGTCACATCGTTTTACAAAACGGCTAGTTGTTTTACAAAACAGTGCCATTATGTAAAACAACTGAACGACTTTCAGCGGTTTTACATAATTAATTACTGAACTTTAACACGCCAGATTGTTTAAACGTTTTGTTTGTCAATGCAGCGGATCAACGATTGGAAGTAATGTAAAACAGCGTGAAATGAAACGTCAGATTGTAAACGTTAGCTCTAAATTTTGACGTTCGCGGCTCTGTGTGTTATGACAACAATAATGGCGTCCGAAACAAAAATAAATGAAACGAGTAATGTGATCGAAAATGACCCTAACTCGAGTGAAAACAGTGATTGGATAATTTTAAATAAAAATAATATAAAGTTTTCAGAGTTTTATGAAAGTCAGTCCTAAAACTAAGTAGCAAAGTAACTGCGACCAACTTGGAACTAGCGCTCGCCGGCCGCTGCCGCGGGACCGCTCGCTTCGCTCGCTCGACTCGCGCGTGGTTGGTCACAGTTCTGACTTAGCCTAACCTAAACCAGTTAGTCAGAGTGCCCTATCTTAGTTACTGCAACCGACCCCGGCATTAGAAGTCACACCAAACGCTTATTGTGACTGCAAATAAGCCATTCTGCAATACGTCTAAACGTGGGTAGCTGTATTGTAAAGTGTAACGTAAGGTCAATCCAGCTGAACCTCAATCAGCCGTAATATAAAAAAGCGCCTTTAAGTATTTCGGCTAGACGTTATGTAGTACGTCTTATTATAAAATTCAGCTGCGACATACACACAGCTTAATCAACTAATTGTCCCAGCGAAAAACATCCAAGTTCATGTTCGACATAGCAGATAACAGCTTTTTGTATTTTTACAGGCAACGATACAAAAGAATGTAGCGACCCTGGCGATGCGTTTTGCTGAATTGCAGTTTTGGTATCGTAAAGGAACGCCAGCGCCGGGCACGCCAGTCGCTCACATACCTCCGCCTTGCCACGTCATATATATTAAGGAAATAAGTGTAACCAAGTATTGTGAACCTTTTAATAAACAATAATTACATTCAGTAAATCTCAAAAGTAATATCATTTCTGGACCCTATAAATAACACGCACAACAAGAACATTTACAGAAGAACAAGTACTAAGAAATTCCTAATGGAAAATTACAGGGTGGCTAACTCGAATGTATACAACTATTTTGACCACCATTTTGATTTGGCGCCAAATTTTACCGTCGTTTGATATCCACTATTTAGTTAAAATGGGGTAAATTCGTTTATATGCACCATATTTTATGACCATGATTACCGCATTAAATTCAGTACTTTTATTCTAAAGTTCGTAATCGGATTGAAAAATGACCCAATTCTGTTCAACAAAGTAGGAGTCCAGGAAAGAGGAATCCCATTTTGATCACAGAGGAGTTTCGTAAATTAACAAAATTTTCTTTGTCTGATTGGTGGAGTAATTAAAACCATTCTTCCTTGAAGGAATATATGTATAGTATAGATAGAATATATAATACAGGACAGGTTTAAATTTAAATTTAATTAAATCAATCAGTTAGACCTTGAAATTACGTGGTTCTAACCATGCAGCACGAAACATAATCGAAACTTTGAGAGGAATGTTTCCGAAAAAATAAATTCCAAGAAATTCATTATTGATGCCCAATTCACCAGATTAGACAGGTCCAGACTTTTTTCTGTGGGGTTATCTAAAGGGACGTGTCGTGATCAATTTTGAATACTAATAAAGCAGAATATTTGTGACTCTGAGAGTGGATTACCGAATAAATAATGCGAAAATTTGGTGAAAAACACGATGAAAAGCGATCGCATTTTAAACCACCACAAAGTTGGAGATTTCGCGGATATTGTTTTTCATACATCATTTTCAATTACCTACGGGTATTTTTCGTTTGGAATAAAATAATCTTAATTAAAGTTTGTACTTCCGAAAGGGCCACCTAATAGTAGGTATATTAAGGCAGTGTTATTTTCCATTAGGAATTGCCCAAAATGTGAGCAGGAAAATGAAACAGAATTACTTTCTAATATTTAAGTATAATACTTAGGTTGTGGTGGGATCCAACAAAGTTTTAACTTTGAATAAAAACTTGGTTAGCACACAGAACACGAACCTTGGGTCAATATGACCCAACTACTAAAATAAGAAGTGCCTAATTAAGTTAATTTCTTAAAAACAAGGGTTACACAGGCTACAAACGAACTCTCATTTATTTTAAATTCGAATAAATATTTGTAGAAAAACATTTATTTAGTTAGTGTAACAACTAAATACACAAAAGCACAGTTCAAAGATTTCTCCCAAGAGTTTATCCTAGTATTATCACGTCCACCGCAATCACAGCGTCGATTTTCAACCAAGGATCTGCAGCTCCAGATGATGCTAGTACACTAGTACCAGTCGTCGTTGTTCACCCCACATGGTTTCGATGGCCCGTTACAATAACACACAGAGGCTCCCTTCAGAAAACCACTCGAATGCTGGCATGATCCTCCAAAACGCGGATAACAAAGGTTCATTGAACAACCATTTGCATGTCCATTTACGCAGGCGTCGTAGCATTGCCCATAACAATGATGGCTGGATTGAAAATCATAGCCGTTGCACGATACTTGTAGAGACGGTGTGACGAATAGCCAGATTAGAAGAATTACGAAGGCACACGTGTTGGACATTTTGACGTTCAAAAGTGCCTTTTATGTGTCTATTTGAAATAAATGATTTGACTTTGATGAGACTGTAGCACGACCAGAGGTTATGGATGACTGGAGCCAGAAGAGCCGCTATCCCACAACTTATAGTGCGAGCAAACATGGTGATTTACATATTATTATTGGATTTTCCCTTTTAAGATTTCCTTAACGATTTTCCTGTAATTCCTAAATTTGTTTAATTTATTTAGCTTATTCTTGGTACAAATTCTATTATGGCCATGGTCTTTTGAAATCCCAGGGATATCAAAAGATCAAAATATAATTTTACGAAATTGGTCACACTCAAACTCAAACCATTTATTTCAATTAAGGGGGAAGCGTTAAGGTAGCCCGCGAAATTCAAATTTTCTTACGGTTTTTGCGATTTGCAGCTCAGTGTTGGGTGTGTGTTGATTAAAGTATGATACGCGACCGTAAAAAATATGTATTTACAGAATTATAAAATAAGAATCAGTAATACAATTCCTTGAGTTAGTATAATCAGGAAATGTTAAGATTTCATGAAATAGTCATTCAATAGACTTACTTGGTCTTAGACAGTTGTATTGATGACTTTAATGATTATAATTCTGTAAACTCATATTTGTTACGGTCGCGAATCATATTTCAATGAACATACATCATAATACTGATCTGCAAATTGCAAAAAACGTAAGAAAATTTGAATTTCGCGGGCTACCCTGGAGCTTTCACCTTAAACCATTTACAGGCACTTTTGAATTGTCAAGGAGTCGGCCAGTCAGAAATATGAAGCTAGTTGCCCATTCCAAAGCGTATATACGCTTTGGTAAACCTATATAGGTACCCATGGAGAAGAACGGGCAAGAAACTCCATGAGCACTGGTCTTTCGCGGTAGTGTAAAATAAAACTTTCCACAGGGAAAGTCATAATACTGTACATACATAGCCGGATTACGGCGACACACATGATCGATAAAAGAAGACATCGATAACTGACTATTAATTGTTAGTACACCACCTGCATGTTCCCACAACTGGCAGGATGCCAGCATACGTGTGGATTTAATCTCAGTCAGTCAAACGTGGCTAGCTTAGATTGGAGTGGAAAACAAAGAATAATTGGATAACTAAGTTGAATTGGTTAATTAATAAAACATATATAAATCTGGTAAAACCCATATTACATAACATACAATAAAATGTCAATGCAATTAAAATAAATAACCTAGTAAGTAGCCATATAAATGATATAACTAATATATATTTTGTATATCTTGATGATGTTATAATACATTCTGTCACTGTTGTTTACATAGCAAGTAGTGGTATACGAATTGGTATGGTACCATAACTTCAAAGTAAAAAATAAAAACCTTTTTTATGAAAAAAAAAACAGCCGACTTCCAAAAAAAAAACACTACAAATAGAAAAATAACTTTAATTTTGAAAGTCGGTGTCTTTGGAACTATATTTTAATTTTTGGTCACCAACTTCCGAAATTAAAGTTATTTTTCACTTTGTAGTGTTTTTTTTTGGAAGTCGGGTGTTTTTTTTGTACCTACCTATTGGTTGAACTCCTTCTTTTGTCAAGAAAAATCAATGTTTATTTATGTTTTAGAATATTTATCCTTACAATTCTGTCTATTTAACATAAGTAAGTCTATAGAACCACTGGATTCTAGAAATGTACTTACATTTCTACCTATTATATATACTCTATCTATATATATAAAATAAGTGACTGTTTGTAATGTCAAAATAACAACTTTTTACTAAATGCATAAGACAGTATATACGGTACTTACATATAAAAAAAAAACAATTAAACAATGTTTTGTCTGTCTGTTTGTTCCGGCTAATCTTCTAAACGGCTGGACCGATTTTGACAGGACTTTCACTGGTCCAAAGCTGATGTTATAAGGAGTATTTTAAGCTACTTTTAGTTTAGAAAAAGAATTAGGCCCCCGCGCAAAAAAATAAAACCCATGAAATTGTGTTGTGTGTTGTGTTTGTGTTGTGTGTTGTTGTTGTGTTGTGTTGTTGAATTTAACATCACAATACGACCCTTAGGAACCGAGCAAAAAGAAAAAGTCAGAAAGAACACTAAGCGAAAACGAAGTAATAGCGCGGGCTGGCGATTCAACTCGACGGTTGGTGACGGGTCGGGGGACGAGGGAGTTTTATTAAAATGTGGCTGTTATTTTAGTATATTTTGTATCTTACCACATCCACGCGAACGAAGTCGCGGGGCACAGCTAGTTTATTTATGAGAATGATGTCAACCGTCCCAGTTTGCGCGTTGCAAATTTATTGTGACTAAGAAATATCGATCTGGTATGCTAATAAATTTATGAAGTACTACTTATTGCATTCAGACCGAGAGTGTACCGTACTTTATGTAGTTTCATGATACTGCTATTAAATGTATCGTTACTTTGTTTTAATGGTGTGTTATAATAAAACGTGTAGGTACCATGGTAACTTGATGCTCCGTCTTGAAAACTATTCAAAGAATGCAAGTCTACTGAAAATTCCCAAAACGAGGACAAAAATAAGTAAGTACGAAAATAATCTCGCCTGTAATCCCAAAAAGGCTAGGCTATAGTGCACCCTCATTTCGCCTGTTATTTTTAAGTCCCATGTAATAGGGGGCGAGCCTATTGTCACCAACTGCGCACAAATCCAGATTCCGGGCTGCTACTGAGAAATTCCAGATTTAAAAGAAAATAGGCAGTCGTGGACTGGCGATGGAAGTGAAAACTTAAAACTAACAGTTGCTAGGGAATATGACATCATTCAAAGACTTTAAATATAGTCTTGTTAAATATAGTAATTTGGTAACAGCGCCCTCTAGCGTTGAGTCGTTGAACTCGTTGGTGCATGTCGAATGTCGAGAAATCGTAAGTTTTTCCCCTACCAAAAAGTGCTCAAGGCGCTTATTGAAGTTTTCACTTCAAAAATCGATAACATTGTCCGACGTGCGAATCGAACTCAGGACCTCATGCACATGGAATAGCACTTGCGAACACTTGACCAACGACGCAGTCTTTTTGGGAAATATACGCAGACTTATCATATGGAACACATACACACATATAGAATCATCATTATTATTCTCCTGCCCTTATTCCAATTTATTCAGGGTCGGCGCAACATGTATTTTTCTTCCACACTTCTCTATTAGTCGTCATCTCGGTAATCGCTCCCTTTCTAGCCATATCATCTTTCATCCATCGTTTCTTTGGTCTTCCCTTACTCTTATAGCCATCGACATTCAGACTCAAAACTTTCCTCACGACATTTTCCTTATCCGCATCAGCCCATGCCATGACAACAGAAATACCTTGTAAATAAAAGTTCAAAATTAAATATACAAAGTGATAAGTTTAAGGCCATTGAACTTGTCAGACAGATGCAGGCACAACATGCAACATTAGGGCGCTACTGTGAAATGCTGTGCTACCGGCTGCATTATGGATGTATCCTGTAACGTGCACGTCTGTTACGGAAGACGGACATAACCCATTCCTAATTCCGGACTAACCAACTGAACTATCCGAATAATTTAGCTTATAAATTCAATCTACTTACTCAATCCTAGTATTCTTTGTAGGTATAGGTATTAAACTGCTCTCAAAATCGTCAATTAGATACTTAATGTGTCATGGTTTTGGCTGACTCACATTTAAATCGGGTATTTCAAAAATTCCAATAATCACACTTTTTTTCGATTTTCACATTTTGCTGTTTTTTTAATCTATGAACCTAGACGCAAAATTGAGTTAAGGGGGAAGCGCTAAGGTAGACCGCGAAATTCAATTTTTCTTACGATTTTTGCGATTTGCAGCTCAGTGTCTGAGTGTATGTTGATCAAAGTATGATACGCGACCGTAACAAATATGTATTTATAGAATTATAATATTAGAATTAGTAATACAATTCCTTAAGTTAGTATAATCCTGAAATGTTAAGATTTCATAAAAAAAGTCATTCAATAGACTTACTTGGTCTTAGAGAGTTGTATTGATGACTTTAACGATTATAATTCTGTAAACTCATATTTGTTACGGTCGCGAATCATATTTCAATCAACATACAACCTAATACTGATCTGCAAATTGCAAAAAACGTAAGAAAATTTGAATTTCGCGTGCAACCCTGGCGCTTTCACCTTAAGCAGCCTACTCAACCTTTTTTCTATTAAAATGTATAAAACAATAACTCGTTCAATGTAGAAACCCCAAAAAATGCCTGGAGTACCTATTGGTGTTTTTGCAATTTATTTTGAACGCACGACATTGTGTCAACTTGACACTCATCAGTGGTTTTAACTTGTTATTTCTGTAGCTGCTGTTTAATAATAGATGCATGTAGCTATGTAATTAAATAAAAAATAAAAAACTTTTTAATTTTTTTTTCTTTTTGTATTTGTAGGTAGGTAGCCTACCTACTTCAGAAACACCCAAAATCCACAAGCTCAAAAAATAGATAAAAAATTCCTAATCAGAAAATTTTCAGATTTAATTACTCTCAACTTGCTAGGAACACAAAGCACCTTTCACAGAAAAAATAAACAAAAAAGATCCCTGAAAAAGTTTACGAAATTTAGTTTTTTTCAAAATCTTCTTCTTCTTTTTCAAAAACTTTGCTGCACTGGAATGGTGGGGTTTTTGAAATACTTGATTCATTTGCATTCAAGTAGCTTTTAAAGCCAGAATTCTATATTGTATCTCAATCCCAATCTTGATCCGAAGTCTTTTTGACAGCTGCTTGAGATTCACCCTCTCAAAGACTCAGACTGACAAACTCGGCCGTTGATTGGTTACAGACAAGGATCGGGATCAAGATTGGGATTAAGATACATCATAGAAAGCGGCCGTAAGTGTCCAAATCTCAGACCAAAAGTGATAGTTTTTCATTGTGAAGTGTCAAGTTACGTATAGACTTCAACTTCAAAGGATTTAACTCATGCCTTAAATTATAAGGGCGAAAAACACATGCCTGTAGCTGGTACAAAACTATGCAAGTAGCTGACATGCCATTGTGACATTGACCAATCAGTTGTTATGGCACACGGCATGCCACTGCTTAGCTGCACCTTTTCACCTTAATTCACAATTCGCTTGTCAGATACAAAATTTCTCAATCAAAAGCCACTAGATGGCCTCCAAATTATCGATTTGTTGTTCTATTTCCGTATGCATTATTTTATGAATTTTATTTCGGAACATAATATTTATACAACGTGTATCTTTTTTTTTTTTTTTTTTTTTTTTTTTTTTTTTTGTGGATGGGAAATCATCAAATGACTTCTCCCGCTCTGGGCGGAGCTGGAGGGCGTGTCAGACTTTTACTGACTAAAACCCACCCGTGTTCCTTCTGTTGCCTGTGCCGGGGCCACGGTAACTCTTTCGAACATCCCGCAACCCTAGCTGGCATCGGCCCTAGCGGACCCCGTCAATAGTGCTGACATCTCTTTGAGGCGCGCGTGGAACACGACGCGCCGTCGACTCGGGCTTGGTCCTTACCGGACGGCGAGCTACCCATTGCTCGCCATCCGCAAGCCCGCGCCTACGGTGGCCGGGAATCGGCTGCCAATTCCCGACGCCCAGGGCGTCTCCTGCGACGACTAGGGGCGTGAGGGCGCAAAGCTTGCCTCTCCCTCACGCGTTCCGCCTCCTCCTTCGCGAGCATTACTGCTTCGCAGAAGGAGGTAATGGCTTCCCATGCACTCTCGCTCCGTACCATGTAGAGAATGCAAATCCGTCCTGTTTTAGAATCCGGATTTTTAAGAACGGATTTTTGGTCCAATCCGGATTATCCGGATTTTACGGATTTTTCATGAAAATAAACAAATTTACTTATATCAGTTTATTAATATGATGTTTCTTATATTTGTGTAAATGGATTAAAATAAAAACACTGGAAAATCAAATCATACGATTTTTATTTTATTTTTGATATTTGTAATTATTCAATTTCAAATCAAAATAATAAGTACAAATTAAAATAAACTTTGGAGATCAAAAATAAAGACTATTAAAACTTCTTCTTAAATTATTAAACGTTACACACGAAAATAATCCGCATTATTAAAATAATCAGTCTGTGACTCGTGAGCTGTCAGCTTAGTAACTTACTAAAACAATTAAAAGTAAAAATTAAAATAAATTCTGGTAAACATAAATAATTGACTTCTTGACAAATTAATAACATAACAAAGGTAACAAAATAATTTAACTTCACTTAATTAATCAACTTAATTTGAAAAAAGACTATGTTATTTTATGAGATATAAAATGTGACCTCAAAAATAATTAAGCATCTAAAGTGCTATCGTTTAACCTGCTGCGAATTTGGTTACACATAATTCCTGCTGCAGAAAAAGCACGCTCTGATTCAACGCTTGTAGGGGGAATGCATTGAAGATGCTTGTAAGCGGCCTCCAAATATCGTCCTCGTGAACCACTATCCTCGAATAACGCCATCTCTACTCGCACTAAACTGGGAATATCAGTTTCAGGCTTCCGGCTGATAAGCACATTTTCTTCTCCAGCCTTGTTGATTTTGTTTAACTCAAATGCTAATCTCTCTCGAAAACTCATTTCTTGATCTAAAGACTTGTTCTCTGGAAATAGTTTTATGTGATTCAACAGACACTTCTATAGGATTAATACGGCTTTCTACAGTTCTGCAAATTACTTCTTCTATTTCTGCCTTAGATGGCTTATAAAATACTTCATCAGAGGGTGAGTTGGAACATTCACACGGATTGTGGAGATAAAACATCGTACCTGCGACACAATGTAAACGTCGTTCTTTAACCCTTTTTTTTAAGGCGTCAGAAACACTTTTTGTGAGATTTCCTCCTTTTTTCTCCAAACTTTCGATCATCAGTTTCAGTGTAGTATCAGCAGTGATCAGAGTTGCGTCTCTTCTGCACAAAGCTTCCACAGTCGCTTTAACAATATCTAAAGACATTTGCAGATCTTGGATTAAGTTAAACTCTTCATCAGTGAAGTTGATATCGCTTTTTAAATCCAGTAATGACTTTTGAATACAGGTTTTTAATTTAATAAATCTTTCTAGCATCGAGGCCATACTACTCCACCGTGTCTTGCAGTCAAGCAACAGTACAAGTTCTTTCCCAAATTCATTTTGGACATACTTTTGTAAGACAGAATCGTTTTTAGTCGGAGAATTTCTAAAGAATTTTACTGTTGTCCTAACTTTTTTTAAAATGCTTCGAAAGTCTAAGTTTAATGGAGAAGCAGAACCAGCTCTTTCAACGAGAAATTCGCCTTCTATAACTGACTCTTCCTCGTCTTCAGATGAAACACCAATATCTGTATTTAATGAAGGGAGCAGATCATTAACCGACTGCGACGGTAAATGGCAATGGTTTTTACTGTATAACACATCACATATACCTAAATGTATCCCATGAGCTAGACATATTTGATGAAATATGGGCAAAAGACGTCCTACTTTGCACATCACACTCGCTCCATCTGTGGTCATGCTAAGAACATCACAGTCATCTAAAGTGAGATCGTATAAAGCCAATCTAGTCCGTATCAAAGAAATGCACAGCTCAGCTGGCATAGATCCATATATTCGAATCAAACCCATGTTGCGAAAAAAGCCACGTTTGAAGGATCTGTTATGTATATTAATATTTATGTAGCGGTGGTTGTTAACAGAGGTCCATTCGTCAAACGTCAAACCAAATTTTTGGTTTTTTAATTTTAATTGATGAATTTCTTGCTTCAGTCTCTTTTGTTCATCTTCATAAACTCCCATAATAATATTTTTGATTGTATTTGGAGAACTTGGCAATTTTGTATAACCTCCTTTACGGAGTAGTTTTTTTAGGTCCTCAGATGTGCAAAACAGCTTAAAAGCAATTCCATCTAAAGATACCATTCTCGCAATAACATATTCTAGTGAATCTTCACTTTTGTAATAATCAGTCATTTTTGGTCGTTTGATAATAGACATTTCATCACCATTGTTGCTATTCGTCGTAGCAGTAGAAGGCCGAATTATGGCATGACAATTTTTAAGGTGATTGTGTAAGGTTGATGTACTGCCTTTAATCTTAAAAATTCGTTGACAAATTTTGCATTTTGCTTCCGAGCCATTCGAGGATCTTAAGAAATGAGCCCATACACTTGATGCATCGCCAGATTTTTTGGAATATTCTTTGAAATCCATAGTCTATAGTTTATACTGAAACAAATGAACATTATTATGCAATATAATCAAATGCAATTTACGAATTCCGGCGTGAATCATACACAAACGGCCGCGGCGCGGGCGTAAGGTGAAGGTGAGATTTAGGCGCATAGCTGATAGCAGGCGTGGACCTTATTTTTAGTTTATGAAAGTATGTTAAGTATATAAACATCAGCTGATCCATACATTTATGTTCGTACTAGCTTTTACTCGCGTCTTCACCCGCGTTTATTACTTTTAAAAAAATTAGCCTATGTCCGTCCCCAGAGTCCCAACTATCACTGTACCAAAATGCATCAAAATCGGTTTTGCCATTTAGGCCTGAAGACGTAACAAACAAACTCACTTTCGCTTTTATAATATTAGTAAGGAAGTAAGGATAACTCAACATAATGTATGGAACTGAACTGATTTTTTTTTCGCGATTTCAGGGTTGCTCTCATAGTAAAAGTTGTTCATAATGATGAGTACAATGATCCCTTTTAAGGTTTCGCATGTACTAAAAATAAGGTTGTATCGAAGAGGTGAAGAGACTACTATGCGACATACAGGCTGACTTTGTAGCGATAGCATATCTAAAGGCGAAGTAGCGCTTGCTGTATATACTTACTTATTAAATAATTATATTGCACATAACAAAAAACTATCTTAGAATATTATGTTCACTTTACAATTGTCCCTATATTTCCTAAACTTCTTGCCCTATTGAATTGACTCCTTTTGTATATTAGTTTTTAAATATATATCTATCTTTTTACACTAATTTTATTTTTATTCCTACACTGATTAAAATTCACATTGTCAAGTTACGTAATTATATCTACCTCATTTAATAACTCAATATTTTACTAATGTTAAACTATTATAAACCATTCATATTGACATACAAAAAAAAAAGGCTTTATTGTACTAACAGTGTTAGTGACTAACAATATTGTACCTACTTCAAAGTTCATAGGTACCGATTCGAATCAGATACTCTTTCCAAGAAACATTTATGCAATAAATGTTTCTCATTGTAAGTGAATAATTGTACTCTATTTTAAAGAAATAAATGTCTTAAACCATAGAATTAAAGAACAATGAATATAGATAATTATTTTATCTACTTACGTACGAAATCGCCGGTCTAATCCGATTGCGCGCACAAAGATGCTTCTCTCGCTCCTCGTCGCTGTCGTCGAATGAACGGAACGATCCGATCAAGGACGCACTCCCCGCACGGTGCCGGCGCAGTGCCCCGCTCGCGTCCTCCAGAGGCGACACGAATATAGGTACGAGTGATAAAGTAATTGCGAATTACAACTTCTTATTATTCAGAAAATCCGCGGATTTGATTTTCGAATCCGGATTTACAAGTCGAGTAAAAATGGGCGGATATCCGGATATTTCGGATTACGGATAGTCCGGATTGCATTCCCTAGTACCATGGCCTGGACCAGGGCCGGACGCGAGAGATCGCCGCCGCCGATCGCTTCCGCGAGGACACGGCGGTGCTCCGCCCAAGCCGGGCAGACCTCCACCGTATGCTCCACCATGTCCTCCGGGCGATCCACACAGTGGTGACACCCGGGCGTTTCCTCCCGCCTTATCCGGAACAGGTACCTCCCGAAGCACCCGTGTCCGGTGAGGACCTGCGTCAGGCGGAAGGTGAGGACGCCGTGGCGCCTCTCTAGCCACTCCTCAAAGAGGGGACTTATCGCCGCAATTGTGGCGTGCCCAGCGCTGGGTTGCGACAATCGCACTCTCCATGCCGCCATGAGATCCTGCCGGAGCTCTGTCCGCTGTGCCGCGATTTCTCGCGGCAACGGAGTTACTCCCCGGCGTCCTGCCTCCTCGCGCCACTCCCACATGTGCGCGAGGACTTTTGCCTCCAGATCCCATGGCGGTAATCCGGCAAGGAGGTTCGCCGCCTCCCCGGAGACCGTGCGGTATCCCCGGGCTAACCGGATGGCCATGACCCTCTGGGACGCGTTCAACCGACGGACCGGTCGCCGCCTCACGGAACGCGCCCACACCGGAGCTCCGTAAAGGGCCATGGACCGCACGACCCCCGCGTAGAGCCTCCGGCAGGAGGCGTTTGGACCCCCCAGATTGGGCAGGAGCCGCCCCAAGGCAGCCCCGGCCCGCTCCAGTCTGGGAGCCAAACGTCGGAAATGCTCCACGAAATTCCACCGGCTGTCGAGGACGAGTCCCAGGTACTTCATCGTCGACTCGACACCGATGGGAACCGCTCCTACCGTTATTTGGGAACCCGATGGTGGCGCGTTCCGAGGACCATGAAAACACATGGCCTCGGACTTGTGCAAGGCCACCTCGAGTCCCAATTGCCGGATCCTCTCTACGATAGTCGCAACCCCGCGTGCCGCTAATTCGGCCGCCGCCTGGTGCGACCTCCCCTGCGCCAGGACCAGCGTGTCGTCAGCGTAGCAAACTACGCTGACACCACCAGGGAGGTCAGCGCGCAGCACCCAGTCGTACCCGATGTCCCACAGATGCGGTCCCAGAACCGATCCCTGCGGGACACCGCACGACATCTCTCGCCGGTTCCACTCTCCCCGGTGACCGGGGTAGATGACGGCCCTGTCCGTCAGATAGGCCTCGACCACCGGAGTGCCTCCCTGATGCAACTCCAGGGCAGGGTGTTGAAGGCATTGGCGATGTCTAGAGACACCGCCAAGACGACCCCACCCCGGGCCACAGCATCCCCCGTCGTGAGGGCTCGAACGCGCATGATGGCGTCCACCGTAGAGCGCCCCTTGCGGAAACCAAACTGGCTGTCCGCCAAATCCGGCCCCACCCTCACCAGCCGCCCGACGAGGCGGTCTGCAATGACTCTTTCAAAGATCTTGCCCACCTCGTCGAGCAGCACGATGGGCCGGTAAGCGGACGGAGAGTCCGCAGGGCGCCCCGGCTTCTTAATAAGGACCAGTTTCCCTGTCTTCCATTGAAGCGGGAACCGGCCCCTCTCCAAGCATGCGCTTAGGAGCCCCCTTAGTCGAGGCCCGAGAGCCTCCAAGGCCAGGACCCAGGCTTTTCCAGGTAAGCCGTCGGGTCCTGGGGCGGTATTCCTGGCATTCAGCCTGCGCACCGCCACTCTCAGCTCTACCTCGGTCACCTCCGGAGCATCGTCGTCATCGTCGGCTGCGTGGTCCGCATCCGACACCGCAGGAGGCGGAGCCATGGGCGGGGGAGTATGTTCCCCTCGCGAAGGGAACAGAGCGCTCACCACGTCCTCCACGAGCTGGGGCCGGAGACTCTGCGTCAGCGGGGGAGCCCATGGGCGGAGCTTGTTCCGCACCATTTTATAGGGGCGTCCCCACGGGTCCCTGTTCAGAGCCTCCAGCGACTCCTCACGGGCCAGTCCCTTGGCCCGCAGGATCTCCGCTCGGAGGGCGATCTTCGCCACTCTGTACCCCTCGTACAGCTCCGCCTGAATGGCTTCCGTATCCGGAGGGCGGATACGAAGCCTGCGGTGCCTGGTGTACCGGCGTCGCGCATTCAACGTGTATCTGGATGTACGACATTAAATGAAAACGAGCACAGTACTAATCCATTGAAACATTTTAAAACACGAAGATTAGAAGTTAATGGAAAATTAAAAAATTGCAGTTTTCGAACAAAATAAATAGCAGAATCAACTGCATAAAAAGTAAACACGCTTTATCTACGCAAAGACACTGACCAACGGTGCGGTGCGGAGTGCGGGGCGCGGCGGCGGCAATGTTTACCTATTAATACGGACTCAGATCTACATCATGTTGAAAAATGAGAAAATGAAAAATAATTTCTTGTGGCTAAAGTATTCATTGGATTTGATTGATTTTTTGTATACGGGTAAAGAACATGAATCTCTTTACGTAGTTTAAAGGAATGTCAATCGTCCTGTTCCACCTTGTATATAAGCTAATAGACTAAAAATAATAATTATAATTTGTACATAATATATGTAAAAAAAAAAATATAATCATAGGGCATCAAAAAATTCGTCCGCATCGCTGTCAACAGGAAAAGTGCCCAAAAGGCTGGCAGCATTGCCACGTTGTATGGCGATGCTGATTCTTTGGCCAAAGAATAGGCCAGCCCTTTGGTCATGTGAAGAGTCAACCAACCGCTTGGCGATGTCTCGGAAAACCAAGTGGGCACTCTGACCCCATGACCCTAGTGTTTCAACCCCAAACGGCAATTTCAATTTAATGTCAATTGAAAATGTTACCCTAAATCATAATGATCATGCCAACTCTAATCTTCATTTTAAAACACCTATGAAGAACCTCTTCGATACGAAAATTAATGTGTTTTGTCTCGATGAGAATTTAGTTTTTCAGTGGTATACAAAAACTACAAACTCCATACAAACAACACTATTCATATCATTTCATGTGCAACATATTCATGCTTATTAAACAATCGAATGAGTAGGTAGGTTCATATTTTAATATGTTCTTCGAGTAACAAAAATACTTGTTTTTATTTCGGAGAAATACAGTCAGTAATTTGAGGTTGGTTACGGTGAAGTAAAGAGTTACTTATTATCAGAAAACCTAATGTATTTACATACCTTTTCGACGACAGTTTCCGAATTCACATTTTCATAAAAACAATAAATATGTAATCACAAAATCACAGCACCGCACTAACTATCACATCATTTTAAATTTTTTTTAAATCAGCTGATCCCTACATTTTGACGAGTTATGCGAACATACATAAATGTAGGGAGCAGCTAATTTTTTTTTTGCGATTTCAGGTTTGGTCCCATAGTAAAAGTTGTTCGTAATCATGAGTACAATGACCTCTTAAGAGGTTGTGTGTTCATTATGTTACACCTTGTATATTGACATTGGCAAAATTAATTGGAAACTATACGTAAACGAGCCCAAATCGGAAAATTGGAACACTTGCTATGACATCATCTCGGTGCCCGTCTGTAAGTCATGGGGGATTCCTTTAAAAATTATTAATTAGGTTATCCTTAAGTTTGTTGACGCTCGACGCTCGATATTAAAGTTTTTATTGTGAAATTGGATAGCTGATTGGCTACAAGAAGACGGGAAGCCCGAAGAAACAATGAATGGATTGTGTAAAAGATGAAATGAACACTGAGATGACTGATTAATTAATGAATTTAACACTTTCTTGTGCACCACATAAAACAGAAAGAACAAACATGATTAAAACTAGGGTACAATTGAAGTCTTATCGCACAACACCATCTCTTACAGACAACTTTAGATGAACTGAAAGAAAGTAGAGAGATTTTTGATAGAAATTTTCGAATGGAGATGCATGAAAGAAGAAGGCATTCTGCATCAGCATCACCATCTGCCTATCCTTTTCCCAACAATATTGGGGTCGGCTTCCAGTCTAACCGGATGCAGCCGAATACCAGTATTTTACGTGGAGTGACTGCCTATCTGACCTCCACAACCCAGTTACTGGGTAATACGATACCCCTTGGTAAGACTGGTTGTCAGACTTTCGGGCCCCTGACTACGCGTAACGACAGTCCAAGATCTATAAAATGGTATGATACTGCACCAACATGTGTAACTTATTAATGCTGAACAAACACATCGTAGCCCATATTCCAAGTTCGTAAGTTTTCTCCTTAATTAGAAATCGACTGGATTATTATCCTCTATGACTATAGTGCAAAAACACATTTATCGAAACTTGACAACCAGCAAAATCAGTCCCTACGAATAATAGGGGGTTACATTAAAAGCTCCCCTATTCACGTAATGGAATCAGATTTATGTATCTCACCTTTATATTTAAGAAGAAAATATTTAGCATACAAATATTGTCTAAAAAGCCGATCGTGGTCAAATAATGTCACAATTATTCTTAATATATCCGAGTTGAGCGACTTTTGTCGTACTTCTTATTGGCAAAACAAAATAATACCATTACTTGTGAAAGTGTACACTGACGTTAGGCATTTAGAAATTACAGCATCAGAATATCTGAAAATGTTTAGGTTAGAAATCTGGACATACAATATTAAAAAAAATATATTAAAATTGAACTGAAAAGTTTAAGCACCGCTAAACGTAATTATAACCCAAATGTATTACTGAGTGATATTGTAGCAGAACTGAACATAATATATTTCGGATGGTATAAAATTTACACTGATGCATCTAAAAGTGCTCAGAGACAAGAAGTAGGGTTATTTAACCAGAATTTAGGGAACAGGTTTGGATATAAAATTAATTGTGATATAACAATTATGTCACTGGAACTCATAGCAATTTACAAAGCAATTACTTACGTCTTGAATCAAAATTTAAATAAAGTAGTAATTTTATCAGATAGCAAACGCGCACTCCAGCATATCGCTCGATGCGCCTCTGGCTACAGCAGAGGTACATCGATAGCGTATGATATTTAAAAAATTAAAAACAAAAATATAGAATGTAGATTGCAATGGGTTCCAGCACATATTGAAGTAAGCGGTAACGAAGAGGCTGACCGTATATCCAAATCAGCGGTAGTGGACGGATATATAATTAATTATATACCTGATTATTGGGAATATACAACTAAATTTAAATCTGCATGCTTTAATTCCTGGAAACAACTTTTTTTTCAAAATGTCTCTGGATAAAAGCATTTGGTACAAAAGCATTCAAGGCCAGCCATCTCGTGTTCCCTGGTTCGAGAATACTAAATTAGATAGAAAGTACGTTAAATTGATATTAAGGCTCCGTTCTGGGCACTATCCATCGGCAAAATTCGCATTTCTTATGAAAAAGGCTGACTCTCCTAATTGCACAGTTTGCAATCAAATCGAAGACGTACAACATTTGCTTATGGAGTGTGCTCGGAACGGAGTAGAACGCGAGTTATTCGTAAAGGACTTTAAAATAAATAAATTTGATGTAGGCATAATCCAATCCATCTTATCTGTCCCATCTTCGGAGATTATTAAAAAGTTGTGCGATTTAATTATGGTCCTCCACGAATAACTCTAATTCATTAGCTATTAAGTAATGTTATAAACTAATACTATTTAAATAAGCCAATTAATGTAAAAGGGTACGATGAGGCTGACATATCTTTGATAAAAGCCCCTAAACAAAATTAGATTTAAAAAAAAGTTAGTCGCATAAGTTAGTTAATGAACGTTAATTGCCGTCTTTGAGTGCGGGGGAAAGGGGTGGTCGTTAAAAATTAAATGTTCTATTGATTAGCGGCTAGTACCGTCCTCGGTGTGGGTATCGGCCACCTGAAGCATAGCGTGCAGCTGAGTGGCTACACGGTCGCTCACTAATTATAATATATGTATTTACTAAATTGAGTAAGTATGCGCCGATGCTTGTTTTATTTATTTTTGCCTTTTTACTTTGTTCACTGTTTGTGATCGAGAAGGTAACATTGTTTATGATGAACAGTAAATGTTTAAAAATAAATAGATTAATTTATTTCAGAATATTTAACTGTCCATAATTGTTGGGAACAATTGTTCAAACATGCACGACGGTTGCGAGTACTACGCACCTGACCTTTCTGAAGAACATCACCAATAAGGTTACTATATGTCTTCCTAGGTCGTCCCCTGCCGGCGTTCCCACTCACATCTGGCTTGTATCTTTTGTTAGTTGCCTTTCATTCATCCTCTCAACATGACCAAATCATTTAAGCATACTCTATAAAATTTTTGTCACTACATCTTCTTTTAAACCGCACCGTTGCCTTATGACATCATTCCTTAGCCTATCATTCATAGTCACACCACACGTGCTTCGCAAGGAACGCATTTGCACAGCATTTATTCTATTTTCATGCTTCTTTTGCCACACCCAACATTCACTTCCATACACAAGCGTAGGCACCAGCACACCATTGTGAACAGCCAGTCGGGCCTTTTTGGATATCAGCTGGTTGGTCACAATCACATCTATAGCATCATTTTCTTATCCTTCCTTCCTTCTTTCTCCCTTATTTATAAATAATAAATATATAAATTAATATATTTAATATATATATATATATATATATATCTTTTCTTCCTTTCCTTTTCTTTTTTTTTCTTTTATATATATATATATATATATATATATTTGTTTTTTGTTGTTATGGCGAAATAGCATTTTATACCTATAGGTATATTTATAAAATGCTAATGTTAGCACACAACACAGTATTGCACGATACTTAAATATTTATAAGAAAGAACAAAGGGAATGTCCGTCCATCGATTTTATTGGAAACTAAGTAACTGTGCCCCGCGACTTCGTTCGCGTGGAAGTCGTATGGAATAATATAATAAAAAACAAACATATTTTAATAAAGCTCCCTCGTCCGTACCTACACAATTTCATGGGTTTTAATTTTTTTGCCGCGGAAACGTAATTATTTTCCTAAAGTAAAAGTAGTCTAAGTCACTCCTTATAACATCAGCTATCTGCCAGTGAGTCTTGTCAAAATCGGTCCAACTCTTTCGGAGATTAGCCGGAACAAACAAACTGACAGACCGATAGACAGACAAAAATTTTATTTACTTTCATATGCATTTAGTAAAAAGCTGTTATTTTGACATTACAAACAGACACTTAAATTTTATTTATTTGTATGTATGTATAGATAGAAAACCCTAACAAAGAAAAGAAAGCTGCATTTGCCAAGCTTCTGAATATGTAAACAAGGGGCTGGAATTATCTAAATACAGACGGCAGCATATACCTTGTGATTTTTTAAATTATTGATCAAACCGGAAATAAGCAGCATGAAGTAATAAATTGACCTATTTGAAAAAGTGCATGAGAGTATATTCACAGGGGCCGGTCGATATGTCATGTCAATTAATAACTATAGGACGAATACATAGCAAAACTATAAATACAGTCTTTGAAACAAAGCAATTTGAACCTTATCTTCAACAGAAAATAGCTTAAAGTTACAATGTTTAACATAACAAAGAATCAACTTACAAACGTAGAAAGATAGTTGAAATAATGGAATATAGTCTGTAGATCAGTCTATTAAGAATCAACACAAATGTATGGGGTAAGTTTGTCAAAAAACAAAGGCTGGTGCTGAAGATGGACCCTGAAGTGTGGGTAAGTAGACACTTGGGTTCCCACATTCTAAATATTGCGACGTAAGTATAAGCGGAGAGGGCAAAGAGCGATATTGTGGAGGAATTAAAGATAGAGAAACTTAAAAAAACTTTTAGAATTAAAAACTTTTTTTACCAGTGACTCAAACTCAAACCATTTACTTCAATTAAACCAATTACAGGCACTTCTGAATTGTCAAAGAGTCGGTCAGTTAGTCAGTAAATTGAAGCTAGTCGCCCATTCCAAAACGTACGTCTCTATGGAGAAGAATGGGCAAGAAAATCCGTGGACACTCGTTTAAATCAAAATTTTTACAAAATCCTGGGTACATTGTTCTTGTTGCTTCTATATAGAGAATATAGAGAACGGAGGAGCCTGGATCTCACGACACAGGGAATCCTAGTGTGAGTTCCAGGAATCAACCAATCAATCAATAGTCTTTATTTGTAAACATAGCACTCGAATGTAACTTCTTGAACAATAAATTATTTTTATGCTTATTCTTATATGTGAGAACAATGTAAAAAATAAATAATTAAAAACAATTCAAAATATAAGATTAAAAATAAGCCCTGGCAGTTAAGAGATGTCCAGTCTCCACTGACGGCGCCCGTTCGCGAACATGTCGCGTGGATCAGCACCATCCAGCTCAACCATTTTGTAGGGAACCGAATGATCCAACACACGCGCCACCATTAGCGAGACATTTAAGTGAGCGTGACTCGCTGACATCCAAAAAAACAGTAACTTATCTAGACGAAACGGGAAGAGATAAATGATGCAAATTGTTATCTCATACCAGCGTTAAAAAAAACTTTTTAAATGAGATGACAATGTAAGGAAAAAGAAGACCTCATGTAAATTGGGATAAGATCTGGAGGAAAACTCAGATTTAGTTAAACTTAATATGATTTCGGATTTGCTACCACATCGAGAAACCAAAGAAACGAGGTGGTCGAAAGAAAAGAAAAGACCCTGAGCGGGAAACCTTGTCCATGCATGCTTAATGAGCTTTCTACCCGCTACGCTCGTCACTAAGCTCCGAGTAATCACCGGTATAGGTCGTCAAATGCATTGATCGATATATAGCCCCACTAAGCCTTCATTTCCCATGTCCACTCCGACCATACAGGACATACAGATTGAAATCGGCTTTAACACCATGAAGTCAAGACGCGTTCGTTGTATGAAGTTCTTCATTACTCTCTTTAATATAATTTGCATTGTAAGTTTGTCTATCAATATTTCCAATTCTTTTGCGTTTATATTGTTTGTCGTTTTCCGGTGTAATTTTTGTTGTTTCTTCGGTGACAGAGTTGTAATAAAATAGTGTTTTAATTTTTTTTAAGGCAGTGTATATTCAAGTGTCGGGTTATTAAAAAAAACTTACTTATGTTTGATGTCCTTGCTGTTCAAATCAATGATTCCAAGATATTAAATATTCGTATTTTGGGAAAGAGTGTGCGGTTCTTTCAAAATTTCATAACGGTTCTGAAATATTTATCTCTTTTTATAGGATTGCCAAACTAAATAAATAATTATAAATAAAGTTGTTGTTAGGACAACAGTCATTCATATAGCAACGTTTATGTTTACAAAGTTTTGTTGTCAACCAGTTGTTTGGCTTGATCCTGATGGGAATATGCATCATCAACTTGAGGGAGAAGAAGTCAGAGCCGGAGCAGCAGTCAGCCTTGTCTCGGGGGGTGCTGTCGTTCCTCCTCACCTTGAGCATAGCTCTGGTGGTGACAGATATCTTGGGATGCATTGGAGCTTTGAGGGAGCATGTCAAGCTCCTCTATGTGGTGAGTGCGCCATTTTTGTTTTCGGCAGCTTCGGAAAGCGCGCGATATAATACTAGCGGTTGCTCGCGACTTCGTCTGCGGTTCAGAATGAAAAGTAGTTTTTATCCTTCTCCAGGTCCCAGGCTATTTAACTGTCAAGTTTCACGATCGGTTCATTGGTTTGGTGTGAAATGGTAATAGACAGACGGACACATAGATATAGTTTCGCTTGTATAATATTCGTAGTAAGTAGTATGGACGGAAGGCTCGGGATGTTACGGAGTTCGAAATAGTGTACGAAATAATATTGTAGTTAGATTTATTGAATTAGAACTTTGTGATTAATCAAATATTTGAAACTATAAACTTGCACTTGCGAATTCCTAATAAATGCTGGATCAACTGATTAGCAAAATGATAATGGAAGTGTTCGCGAATTTAAAAAAGCAAAGCTTAGATATGAATCTTTAATGATAGATAGATAGATAGATAAAATACTTATCAATAAATTTATCATTATTACATTTATCATTCATTAATATATTTTGCAAGTACTTAATGACATGAATTTAGATATAACTAGCTTTTGCCCGCGGCTTCACTCGTGTAGATGTCACTACTTCCCTATTTGAATTGGATTATATTCACATTTCATGGGTGGTGATTTTTTTGAGCGGAACTCTAATTCTTTTTCTAAAATTAAAGTAGCCTAAGATTCTCCACACCAGCTATCTGCCAGTGAAAGTCCCTTCAAGATCGGTCCAGACGTTTCGGAGATTAATAAACAGACAGGCAGACAGACCGACAGACAGACAAAACATTTAAAATTTGTTTTTTTTTTATATACTCGTAAGTACCGTATATACTTTTATATATATTTAGTAAAAAGCTGTTATTTTGATATTACAAACAGACATTTTTTTTTGTACAGATTATAAGGAAGCTCAATAAAAGCTACTTATTTAATTTAACCGTTTATGTACGGTCGGCAGCAACAAAAGTCGATTAACACTTCATTTTTTTTAACGCAATTTATGTTGAAAAGAATTTAAAAAATGGTGAATAGTCGTTAAATTCCGATAACAAAAACTCATAGCTGAAATACTGAAAAGTAGTGAACTAATAATAATTTAGGGTCTATTGATTTCAAATGTAAAAGTAACGGTGTTAATCTACTTCTGTTGCTGACCGTACACACACATGTCTCTAAACAGATAAGAAGAAAAGAACAGAAAATACGTACAAAGGTGATGTTTATTTCTTAACTGAAAGCGACCATGGAGTATTTGCCCGTTTTTTCTCCTTCGAAATCTATATATGTACGCTTTGGAGTTTTCCTACTGAGACAACTTTTGCCAATTCAAGTGATCATCTGCCTAGCCTTTTCCTAACTATGTCGGGGTTGGCATCCAGTCTAACCGGATGCAGCTGTATACCAGTATTTTACATGGAGCGACTGCCTATCTGACCTCCACAAACCGGTTACTGGGTAATACGATACCACTTGGTAAGACTCGTTGTCATACTTTCGGGCTTCTGACAACCTGCTACGACTGTCAAAGATCCGTGAATGACAGTTGGGCTTGGGACCAACGGCTTAACGTGCTTTCCGAGGCACGAAGGGGTTTTGATATGTAAAGATGGTCACCCATGCACGGACCAACCGCGGTGAGCGTAGTTTAACCTGCTCAATCGTCCCGTGCGGTTGTTATTACTTAGCCACAAGCCCCACTTTTGCCAATTCAAGTGTTTTCTAATAATTTACCCGAATGTCCTCTGCTGGATATAGATGATAATCCATACCAAGTGTCCAAGTGTCCTTATACCAAGTGTAGTTTGTTCTACTGTATCAATAAAATATTCTTCATGTGGGGTCACACGACAACACATAGTGACATCTACGCTTGTACCGGTGGATAATCAGACTATGTTATGATATGATCACTAATTTTTGGCCACATCAGGAAGTAGTCGTGCGTTTAACTGGTCATGTCGTGAAACGTTGAGTATCCAATGATCTGACCAGACAACATCATGATGTGTGTGTGTGTAGATGTTCTATTTCATGAAATACAACCATTTCATGAAATGGTCGAAGAGTTTATGAAATGATATAGATGTCAGCGCAATCTTCGTGCAGCTAGTATGTAGATTTTTTTCTGAAAAATAATTTATTTTCAGCACGCAGGTTTCTTCATATTCTTGGTGGCTCTGGAACTGGTGGTGGGTGTGGGTGGGGCGGTGCTCAGTACGTGGATAGGGCCAGGTAGTGAGCTGCGAGTACAGTTCTACAAGAACACCACCATCGAAGATGAGACCGTCAGATACCACGCCTTTTGGGATGATCTGCAGTATGAAGTGAGTTTGATAACTTAGTGACTTCATGATACATAGATTGACCCGTTGCTTTCTTAGATTTTTCACCTTTAGTTTAGATGCACCCTTAATTGTGGAAGAGACCTCGCCTTTTGGGATGACGTGAGTTTTACGACCTTAAAATCATCGTGTACCTAAGTATGCGAACCCATTGTTCCCTTAGATCCTTTCCTAAAGTTTTGTTTAGATCGTTTTTGCAATTTAGCATACATTTTATTGAGAGATCAACTTACCAAATTACAAGATTAGCTTATATTATTAGTAAAATTGTAAAGGCGACTGCAGACAGATCACTGACATTGTCGCCCGCTGCACTGTCGCCGTCTACGGAAGAATTTTCATAGAATTTCTAAGAAACCTGCCTGCCTCGTTGGTCTAGTGGTCGCAAGCGCTACTGCTGAGCATGAGGTCCTGGGTTCGATTCCCAGGTCGGGCAAAGTGTTATTGGGTTTTTCTACCTAGAATTTCTCAGTAGCAGCCCGGAGTCTGGATTTGTGCCCGGTAGATGGCATTAGGCTCGCCCCCTATTACATGGGACTTAAACATAACTGGCGAAATGTGGGTGTACTATAGGTATACCTCTGCCTAACCCTTCGGGGAAACAGAGCGTGATGTTATGTTATGTGTTCTAAGAAACCGGTAAGTAGTGTCGCTGTGGTCTATTACCGCAATTGGGCGGCTTTACCGCTGCGGTTTGCGATCTGAAGTCGACTTCACTACATTGTACCTTTATAAGAGGTTTAACGGGGTCGCCGGCGCTGGTGATAAAGTCTCTAATTAATTCTGTGTCCTGATAAAAAATCTGCAGTAAAACTAAACCAGAGAATCATTCCTTTAAATCTTAAATTTCTTCCACCCAGAATCAATGCTGCGGCGTCGACGGCCCTCAAGACTACTCCATCATCCACCGTGACATCCCCGCTTCTTGCTGCGCACGCGCACACCCGCTCCGCGAGGGCGGCGCTCGACGTCAATTGCACTCAAGCTGCCTATCCGACCGAACGTATTACATGCGCGGCTGCGAAGAAGCTCTACGCATCAAAAAAGCTTTCAAAGGAAATATTTTCATATCAACTGGAATCATTTTTACTTTGGTAGAGGTAATTTGGATTTTTTAGAGGCTTTTGTTGTTTACGACATAAATAATAAATACATCTTACCTTTTAGATACTTTGCATCGTGTTAGCGCTGTGGATGGCTCGGACGGTGTGGTCGGATCGTCGGAAGCTTCAGGCGAACTTACAGGCGCATTTTGAGTCTTAATACGAAAGTAGAAGCACCCTGCAGCTAGAGGCTTTGCACACTCAGGCGCACGGATCAACGCCACGGCATTATAAGTAACTATAGTAACTAGTCATATCAACAAATTCAGTATTTAAGTTAATTATTCTTAAATCAGTATTATAATGTGTACGGTAACAGGTTTCAGTATTATTTGGAAAGTAAGATAAATATTAAAAGTGAAATGCAAACTTGAAAGTTAGGGCTGTGTTCATTGATTGATTTTCAAGTGTATTCTAAACTCTTTGCTAGTTTCACGAAAATCTTTAAATTGTATTTGGAATCTTAATAGTAAGTATGTAAGTAACAATTACTTAAATAATATACCTAATATAATTGAAATCAAAAAGCCCCCCCCCCCCCCCCACAAGATAATTTCATTCAATTACTTAATAGGTAGCTTAATGTTTAGTCAGGTAATTAAAATATGTAAGCTAAATGTCTAAGTTAAAAGTTCTAGTCAATTATAGTTAGTTATTAGTCATTCGAAATCATAGTTTTGAAGGAAAACTTAACTTTTGGATTGAATGTTGTTGCAAGTTTTAAAATCACTACTTATAATTATTCTGGAAATCTAATCAATTTATGTCAAATCTTCAAACCTGTAATTTTTTAACGTAAAATAAACAAGACACATTTTGGAATAGGTAATTATAATTATCCATCGTTATCAACGCAACTTTATGTTTTCTAACTTTTTTCCTGTAAATCCTTTTACACTTTTTTGAAGATTTTTATCATTTTTGCTACAATTCTTGCACAGTTATTTTACCTCTGACAGCGGCAACCCAACAGCAACCTAATTGTAATGATAATAAAGATCAATGTGATTTTGACAGACTTGTCAGTGACAGCAACCCAATAGTGACCTAATTGTAATGACAATAAAATTTACTGTGCGCCATATTGTAGCGAAATAATAAAGAAAAAAATTCCACCCAATAACAAAAAAAAAAAAAACGATAAGTTTAGGGCAACATCTTGCCCTCGTACTTCATCAATGAAAAAAATCCAAATGAACCAATGTGTAATAAAGCAATGGGAGAATATATTAGTGATTTTGACAGTCTTGTCTTGACGGCTACCCAACAGCAACCTTATTAAAAACTAGCTGTACCCCACGACTTCGTTCGCGTGGAAGTCGAAAGATACACAATATTTTTAATTTTTTTTTATTTTTGTTATTTTTTTTATTTTAGTATATTAAAATAACAGCTACATTTTAATGAAACTCCTTCGTCCCCCGACCCGTTGCGTTGCATCGCCCATCCGCGCTATTATTTCGTTTTCATTCTGACTTTTTTCTTTTTGCTCGGCTCCTAAGGGTCGTAGCGTGATGTTAAATATCCTATCCTCGAGAATTGGGCTAACAAATGCAAAAATAATTTTTCAATTCCGACTTTTTGTTCACGATTTCATGGGTTTTAATTTTTTTGCGCGGTACCCTAATTATTCTTCTAAAATAAAAGTAGCCTAAGTTACTCCCCGTAACATCAGCTATCTGCCGGTTGTCTGTCTGTCTGTTTGACTGTCTGTTTCGGAGATTAGCCGGAACAAACAGACAGTCAAACAGACAGACAGACAAAATTTTTAAAAATTGCTTTTTTGTTATAAGTACCGTATATACTTTCATACGCATTTAGTAAAAAGTTGTTATTTTGACATTACAAACAGATACTTCAATTTTATTTATTTGTATAGATGTATAGATTTAAAACAACAATTATAAAGAATCACTGTGATTTTGACAGTGATGCAAAAACAGAGGTAAAATAACTGAAGGGACTGCACCTATGTCTTCATGAGTGGTACAATACTCTAGTCATTTTGTCTCTGGGGTTTTTTGAGTCAATTTAGCTATAATCTGTGATAATAATAGTAGTAAAAAATCAGCTGTGGCTATCAATAATAGAAGCCAGTCGGGTCCAATGATTTGTAGTTTTTAGATAACAGTAAAAAAACTTTCGCCTTTTTGAATGTGTTAAATGCACGCATTATTTTAAAAATCACGAATGGATTTAAAGGCCCGATTGAGCCACTAATCACTAAATAATTGTATACTCCGGCCGTCGAGAGAATGCGTTCCTGACTACTGTCAGTTGGACAATTTCTAGTTGTGATAAGGACCAAATTCGCGAAACTCATATTCGTTGGTATGAAACTGACAGGTGTCAATATCGCGTTCTGTCGACGGGCGGACTGTAAAGCTAAACGTTTTTAAAACATCATTCTGTCTACAGAGACAGAATGATGACAGCATACGATTGTCAGAAACAACGTTGTCTTGAATTCGTTTAGCGTTAAAAGTGTTTAGCGTTCTGTGGTGCAAGTGGGCTTAAGAGTATTTGCCGGTATATAACTGTGCCTTAATTAAAATAACTAAAAAAAACTACAGTATGTAAACTAACGAACTGAGTGCGTAAAATAATAAAAAATAAAAATTTTGATAGATACGATTTTTGGGATGAAAATAAATAATAAAATACAAACATGCAATTTTCTATAGGCAAATAATTATTAGATACGCTTAAACGTTCATCGTACTGTACTAAGTATAATTAGGTATTTACTTTAAAAATATTAAATAATTTAATAAAATAACTGCGGGAATATTCTAAAAAATCGTAAAAACTTGAAAAGCCATAACGACTTACTAAGGAATAGAATAAAATATTAATTTTATTATTTAAAATTATCTTTTTTGTCTCCTAAGACGTTCAGTGTCCACTGGCGGTGACAATGAGTGAAATTAATAGATTAACAGTATTAAAACTGACCTTAATTTTAATATACACCGTGACATTTTATCGTCTTAAAACGACTGCCCTTTAAAATATTTGATCTAAGCTAGGCAAAAGACAAAATGTATTCAGATTGCCAACCTTATTAACATAAACATACCATAACATCACGCCTGTAATTCCCGAAGGGATAGGCAGAGTAAGTAAGAGTTAAGTTCCATGTAATAGGGGGCGAGCCATTCCAGACTCCGGGCTGCTACTGAGAAAATCCTGACAGGTAAACCCAAACCCGACCTGGAAATCGTGTTCTGTATGCTAAGCAGTAGCACTTGCGACCACTAGACCAACGAGGCATCCTTATTAGTGATTTAAAAAATTAACGTAAAGCGATTAAGCAACAGCCTGTATATAAAAATTGTGATTACGTATATCGCGAAAAAAAATCAGGTGTTCCCTACATTTTGACGAGTTATGCGAACATAAATGTAGGGAACAGCTGATTTTTTTTCGCGATTTCAGGTTTGGTCCCATAGTAAAAGTTGTTCATAATGATGAGTACCCCCTAGAGTTATGGAATATCAAAAGGAACACGTTGTATAGAAAAAAACATTTTTTTTGTTATTGTTTTATCGTTAAAACGAAATCACGTCAGCCATTGGTTTCGAACAGTTGAACCTAATTTTATTAATAATTATTTTCTTCATTTATATTTTTTAATAATTATTTTAAAAAGTTCTTTTTTGTAATGAAAAGTAGGTACTTGACATTCATTTAAATATTGATATAAAAAATAAAGTCATTTATTCAAACTAGGCTGAGAATCGGCACTTTTCGAATGTCAAAATTACATAAGACAATTTCCTCAAAACGCCCACCATTTCTAGTGCTTAAGGCTAGGTTCAGACGGCATTATACGGCACGTTTTTTTGCGGGATAAATGTTACCGAATAAGTAGTGGTGCATACACTGAATATAGACGTTCACATGTCGTTTGTACTACAAAAAAACGTATATAGCTAAATGCGTTTATCGAATACCCACCGGACTTGTCTAGCAAACCGAATGCACTTTTAATGTATTCGATCTGTGTGTGCCTGTGGCTATGTGGTATCACTGAGGCTTTACACGGAGAAAAATGTATCGATGCGTGTAGTGTATGTGTTGTTTGTCTAGACATATGGTGATCTTATTGGTGATGTTCTTCAGAAAGGTCAGGTGCGAAGTACTCGCAACCGGCGTGCATGTATGACCAGAAAAACGTGCGGTGTATTGCCGTGTGAACCCAGCCTTAGCTGGGCACAAGTGGCGCAACAAACTCCCCAGCAGCACAGCTGTCTGTTCAGTCAGAAAAACTTGAATCCATACAATAGTATGCAAAGTAGTGAACATTAAGAAACACGAAACATTAAATCAAATTATTTGCCATGTCAGCTAGCAAACGCCAATATACCATTGGATATTAATTGGTTCACCATTGCAAGACGATAAAAATTACACGTTTTATTAATGTACAACTTGTATTGCCACTTTAGGGTTATAATGTGTGTAATTATTTTAATGTAAATTATATTGATAGCAAAAGATGTAAGGGTACAATAAACTTTATAGCGCCTAGTGTCGTATTCCTTATAAGAGGAACAACTTTAATGTGCTTAAAATGTAGACATTTTAAGTTTTGCCATGTTATTGCTTGTTTGTTTATACAGGGTCAAATTAAATTAGCTAGCGAAACTCCGCAGTAGTGATGGGTATCGATATCTAAACATGATAAAGCAAAAAATAAATTTTTATGATTTTTTTTGGGTCATCAACCGCAGTGTAGTTGAAATATCAGTTTAAAAAAATAGTTTTTTTTTGTGTAAACGTCATAGACGTGATGGGTATCGAAATCTAGACACAATAAAACAAAAAAAAAACCAGATTTCTCAACCCATGCTTCAAAGTAACAACAATACCAGCAGTCGATGACCCAAAAAAAAAAAACAAATATTTTTATTTTTTATTTTGACTTATTTAGATATCGATACCCATCACATATGCGGAGTTTCGGTAGCTAATTTAATTTGACCCTGTATGTGAACAAAAAATTCGTTCCCGTTTCATAAAGAAAGAAGAGAAGAAAAAATAACATTTAAACCTTTTAAAACTGGGATGAAAAAAATTACGTTTTTCGTTGGATGCACTAGAATTTATATAAGTGACATCATATCAAATGGTATTAAAGAATCAGGCAAAAGATTTTTTTTCAAATAAAAATGTTTTACTTCACTGAAATACGTACTTACAATTTTTTTAAATTTAATCATTTTTATAGGTAAGTATTTGAGTTAAGTTTTTTTTTGCTTTGCAGTGGTGTATGGGTTCTATAAAATAATTAATTGTATAAGAGTTCAAAACTCACATAGGTATGAATAGATTTAAACTTAAAATAAGATTTTCCTAAATTAGATTCTAGACTCGTAATTGGCTATCATGTCAATTACACCGTAGTTGCTTCGCGTTATTTCATGCCTTTTCAGAATTAACTTACCTTAATAACTTGAGAGTACTAGTAAGGAATTAGAAGAAAATTTACAAGCTGTTTCCAAATACGCATACGTAAATAATAGGTATGCTTTTTTGGAAACATACTGTACTATTTTTATAAGTTTGTCCATGACAACTAAACATTAGTACAAAATTAGGTAAGGTATCTTAGATATTTTAAAAATATCACAGCTGACTATCTGTCGCATAAGGTACCTATAAATGGAAATTTCAAAAATTGATAGTTCGAAATTTTGTTAATTAGGCGTAAAGACTGTGTATATTACAACCCTAGCAAGTTTCGAGGTCATTCTCTGTATATTTTCCTGATCCTCGAACCTTCAATTACTTTCCAGATTATTAATAGATAATGAAGTAAGCATATCTACAGATTATTCTTTATTGTACACAATAGGAAAACACAGAAATACAATTTTAAGAAATATTGAACACGGTAACATTATTTATTTAAGACAACTATTGGATTTGGATAAATTATATTTGGACAACAATCCATCCAGCAGGTTTGGAACTGGGCCTTTTTGGCGCAGCCGTGAGGCACACTTTCCTGCTAATTTCTTACATCGCACGTTTTATTTGATTTTGATTTTTTTTTTATCTGCTGTATATTATATTGTGTGCCTTTTAGTCTGTGCTAAATAAATGTATTTTCTTTCTTTCTTTCTTCCAAAAAATACATTGTGCATGCTGGAATCAGGATTTCATTAAATTACATTTTACATCCTATATTCGCGTTACTTTGGTCAAATGCAATTTTCTTCATGGGTATACCGTGCCTTGATGTTCCCAAAGTATGACACAAAACATGACATGTCATTAGAGGGGCCATTGCCGTAATATACCTATAGAACGTTCATAGTCTGATCTTAGTCTCAATATGTCAAACATACAATGTAATTTCCCTCATTTTTGACAAATTTTTGACATTTGATTGTCGCTGAGATGAGATTGCGACTAGATTTTGAACGTTTTTATTTAGGGGATTTGGGTTTCAGGTATGTATTCAGCAGATTCATATTCTAATCTGTCTTTTCAAAAGTTTAAACAAACAATCCCTGCGTTCTTGCCTTGGTTGTAAAATACACCTGTTTATTATTTCTAAATAGCTCTGTATATTATTGCTTTTCGATTTCAAATGGTTAATAATACCAGCCTGGCAAAGGCCTCTTCTCATACAGAGAAGGCACGAGCATTGATCACCACGCTTGTTCAAGATGGGTTGGCGATTTCAGACTTACATATATTGACTATAAAGTCCAGGTTTCCTCACGATGTTTTTCCTTCAGCGATGTCAGTAATGTCCAAGATAAACTCAGAAAGTGCATATGAATTGAAAAAGTCACCTTGATATTTGCCCGGATTTGAACCCACAACCTTGTGCATGAGAGGCGAGTCCGGTCCATCACGACTCAAATGGTTATCTGCCTATTATTTAGCGATTAGAGTAACATTTGCCCTCGGAGGGGTAGGGCGTGGTAGTTCTAAGATAGCGACTATAGATTTAAGAAGTAGAGTTTTATTATTAAAGGACCAATCAATGAAAACGTCCATAGCATTAAGCGTGTGCGCACTATAGGGTACCTAAGTATTTTAGTATTGTCTGGATTTAATTACAGTAATAAGTAATAATTTTAATATTATGAACGCAAAAGTATTGTACGTTTTGTTAGTATTAGGTATATTATTCTAAAATAATCACAGTACCAACTTAACAGAGTATTCAATGGAAACTAAGATCTTTAAACGGAGAAGAATTTAGTACCTTATTACTAAGTTCTTCTCCATACTAGCACTACTGCTTAATATACTTATAAAGTATGTATTTATACGTATCTAAACTCTCATCATATATATTTTCACACAATTCCCTAGTTCACCCTTTATAGTCTTCATGCATTTAATTATTAGGATTTTAAATATTTTTAACCTTTCTGGCCGGTTGTGTGCAAGTTTGCAAGTAAACTGTAGTGCGATAAGTCTCTAAGCTGTTTTTGAGAATTATATCTACCAATTTCTGTTAATAGATAGATAGATAGAATACTCTTCTTTCTTTCTTCTTCTTTATTCTCTTCTTTCTTCATCATCTTCTCTTACTCTTCTTAATATCCTTCTAAAAAAACAATAGTACTGAATTTAGTGCTTAAGTTGATAACATACATATGTACATACATAAAGTCACCCCTTCTTCCCATGGGGGATGCGCTTCTTCATATTGATAAATGAGAATGTAAAACAATAGACCGATAGATTGTGCCTTATCCGGGAGTCCCGGAATAAAATCTTCAACAACATCGGACATTTCCCTCTTCAGATCTCAAACAAAAACACATACATACTTAAGTTTCATAGAACTAGTAAGCCGCCTGTGAATGCTTTGATAAAGAATCGAAAGTACATTTAAGATTTCATTCATGTAGATTTAAGTCTTCATATTTCTAAAGTGTGTTTTTCTTTACTGAGTCTAATTTGGTAAACAAAAATGGCGTACATAGCTTGCAGAGGAAGCATGTGGCAGTGGGCTGGCCGTGTTTGTCAAAGGACCGATGGCCGTTGGAGCAGACGAGTCCTCGAGTGGAGACCACGTATCGGCAAGCGTAGTGTGGGACGCCTCCCAGCTAGATGAACCGACGACTTTAAGAAGGTGGCTGGGACAGACTGGATGCGGAAGGCGGAGGACAGGGTGTTGTGGCGCAGCCTGGGAGACGCCTATGTCCAGCAGTGGACTGCGATAGGCTGAGTTGATTATTGATTGACTAACATTTCGATTTCACACAAGTTTTGTGTATAATGGTTCATTCGAAGCAGTTTTTGATGTAGGTACCTTATTTATACCTACCTACCGTGTGTGTGTCTGGAAAACTCGTGATTTTCTCACAATGTTTGCTTATCAAATAAGACATCTAAGGAAAAACACACTGTGTTAATTATGCTAAAACGTAGTTTCTAAGACACTAATTCTAAGGCACTCAACGTGATCGTCATGTGATCTTGTAATCTTTTTGTATTCGGCATTGCTTGTGCGAAATTCTATATGTTGTATATTGGAAACTTTGAAAATGTATATGTTTACAGTGTTTGTCAAAGGTGTTGTTAATAAAATGTTTTTCACTGCAATCAGCATTTTTATTTATACGTTTCTAAGCGAGGTTTTATTGTAAACCGCCTTGGAAACCAAGAGGGAAGATGCAACAACCACCTCGCAAAGTATCTCGACGGTACGGCAGCAGGGTGTTGTTGTGGCTGTGAGCTGTGGCGCAAACTATGTCCCGCCTCCTATCCTGCGCTCTGTGCCCCAAAAATGAAGCCATAGTGACCTCTGCGCACCTCTGGCACGATACTGTGTCAAATTTTGTTAGCCTAAAATTTGTTACAGTAAGTATCGTGCCATCGACACGACTAAGAAGATTGTAAACCTCTGCCAAGTTCATGGAGGATGATTAGTGATCGCTCTAGTATCTCGAGGGGAACTACCTGCTGTCCCATTGTTACTTTCTTATGCTACGGCTACACTGTGGCGATAAAGCGAACTACAGTTCGTGCGCTCTCTGTTGTACAGCGAGACAGAGCGCGCGAAGTGTACTTCGCGTTAACGCGACAGTGTAACCATAGCATTAGCAGACTGTTCGAAAATGTTCTGACTACTTACAGAATATTGCAGACAATTTAGTTAAGGCTGGAGAAGTAGAGCTGATTGTGAAGAAGTTCGTCCGTGAAAGTACTAAGTATCACAATAACTATGTACCAATACTTACGCTGTTAAAAAGCCTTGCCAAGTTCTTGGTGTTATTACTAGTGCATGATACATTACATTGCAGCATTTTATTTCCCTCTGTTACCTTGATGCCGTGGACATCCATGATAATAATATTCACGTAGTTATCGTGCTCCGAGGAAGGCAGTATTCCAGTAAGATGCTGGTAAAGATCTTGATCGTACTTCCGGGATTGACCTGATAGCCGTGGAATACCTCTCCACTCCTCATAAGCACCTGAGGATATGTTGCCACCTTGTCGCTACGACACTATGAGCTAGCGACCGTTTCCGGGGGCCCATTATTGAGTGTGCAAGTCACCCCCTGCCATTTTATCTGTGTACATATAGTATGTATAAAACATTAGTCAGACAGGGGCCATAGTCCTTCCATAGTTTTCGACAACCAGTCCACTTTAGCCGCCCCAATCCAAATCAACCGAGGGTTGCCCTTGGGTGCACTTGCATAGTGCGTACAGGGATAATCGTCGGTTAGTGTCTCATTTTCATTGAATGCGTCTAACGGGCCTCTGCGAGTTCGCTTTGGCCCCTCGCTCGACTTCCAAAGGTGACCCTGGGGACCACAGGGTTCCGAGATATGTCAAAGTCACGTTATAAGTTATAAATTATAAAGGGGCACATTGTCTCTGGAATGTGCAGTGCTACACCCAATGCGATGCCTCTTGTAGTAGGCATCGCCGCCTCCTTTTGCAGACCAATAACTTTAATGATATCGGGAGTTCCAATGTGTTTACAAAGAAAATTCCTGAAAAACTATGCGGATGTTTTACAAAATAAAACTTAGAAATATGGAACACAGATACTTTATTTTAAGAAAATCTTTTAAAACATTTATTTAACACTAATAGACTTTTATAATAAGTAATAATATTGCCATTTTATTAAATTAACTACTGAACTTGCGTTTGCATATTAAATGAAGATACAGTATGTTGTTTTATTTTATTTATTAAAGTTTGTTTATTGAGCTTGGTCTCTATGCCGAGCTAAAATCCATTTTTAGACTAGTTGTAGTTGGGTAGAGTACTCAAGACTTCTACAGGATTATTTTAAATAAGTATAACATAACGTAACATAACATCTGGATAGTCAGAGCAATCTTACTCAGTGTCAGAAAGAGATGGTGCTATGCAGGTCGTATACCTCCATCTCACTCTCATACTGAAGTAAGAATAAAATAATACTGCTTAAGAGGTGGTGGTCACCACTCCTGTATTCCCCTGAAGGGTTAGGCAGAGGTGTACCTATAGTAAACCCACATACCGCCAGTTATGAGCCAACGCTCAGCAGTACCAGCAACTTGCAAACACTAGAGCAGACTGTTATGTTTAATAAATTATATTATTTACAAGTTCAATAGTTAAATTCGACATCTAAGGAACGTTTACAAGAAAGTAAAAACTTAACATCTAGATTTTTGGAGTGAAAACTTCTTTAGGCGGGTTGAGCGCTTCTTGGTAGGGGAAAATCTTACGGGTTCGCGACATGCTCCAACGAGTTCAACTACTCAACGCTAGAGGGTGCTGTTACCAAATTACTCTATTTAGCAAGCTAATGTCTTTGAAATTGATGTCATATTTAAGTTTTCACTTCTGTCGCCAGTCCCCATGACTGCTTTTTTTTATTACTTTCAAGGAATGAATTTTCTAATGAATTTAAAAGTATGGTGGGATAAATATTCACAGTAGCACTTATGAAATACTGTTAATAAATTAATGACTAGTAAAGCATTCTCAATACTTACAGACTGGTGGTTAAACTTATTAATTAGAATGCCTAATTTAAAAGACATCGTAGTTTTAAAAGTAAAATACGTATTTTTTTTTCTTGTATTTTGTACCGCTACTGGCTCTGCATTTTTATCAAAATAATTTTAATAAATGCGTTTTGTAACCGAAATTGTGTTCGAGTGGCTTTAATGTTTAAAATTGAGCGATTCTATAGGACTATTTAAAGTCTGTGTTCTAGTTCAATGGTTTCATTGTTATTATATTTTTCATTTTTCAATCAGTTGTTTTAAATTAATTCACAGTACAACTGTTTGCAATGTATCTATTTGTTGTCCAAACACTACACAATATTTTAATGTCGTACATTTTTCAGAATTCAATATAATAATATCCGTACGATATGTTAATTACTATTACAGCTTTGGTTTCAATAAGAAAACTAACATTTACACTACATAATGGCGGTTCAAAATTTTTTTTAAAACAATATTTTCTAAATTAAAGTTATGTAGGTAGGTATTTTACAGGGAACTTTGCTAGGGTTAGACAATAACTTCAAGTTATTAATAATACTAAGTATTCGGAATATATCAACATTAAAATGAAATAGCGTTTCAAACGCTTATTAAAGCATACCCGTCATTCCCATTTTAAAGAGCTTTTTGAAAAAACTCAGTTGGGCCTACCCAACTATGTTATCAATGCAAATACAAATAGTTTATTTCTTTATCAAGCTTTGTACTTTATAGCTAGTGATAGAAGTGTCCTTTTAAACAAATAAATGCCTAATGGACACTCCACTCTTCCGCAATTTAGATTTACGTAATGTACATTCACATACAAAATTGTGCCAGTATTTACTATTTACATAATTCTGAGAACGTAAATTAATACAAAAGAGAATTACAGAAGACTAATATTTTATATCATATATTATGTTCAAAGTTCTGCATAATAATAGCATTTTTATGAATAATCACCATAAATGGTTGCACGAAATCCCGCCATTACGTTACAAATTCTATTAAATTTTATTCAAACGTCCGACATCATCTCGTAAACTTGACGTCACACTCTATAATTGACGTCATCACAAGAATTGACTTCTTTAAAATCTAATAGATTTTATACTTAAATAAATAAGGTAACTTATATTAACTTACAGTTATTGTGCATTGCATATGAAATTATACTCTGTAGCTGTGGTGTCTCTATGGTGTAGAATTAAGCGGTCTCCCGGCTCTTTCCTTGGGTTTTTATGGAGTGTGCTAACCATAGAGCTAGCACGATGCCTGCAACCTGGAATAGACAGAAAACGCCTTGTTAGTTTCAGTTTTATTTTTATTAATCATTTCATGGGTTGAATTGTCTTCACCATTATGTTGGGCCGTGAAGTTCACTACTGTTTATTACCCGACTGCGCGACGCAAAGGAGGGATGATATAAATTATATAATGTATGTTTGTTCCTTTGTGGCGCTCTCAAGTTTGATATTCTTACGTCAATCGATGTGTCTTAATTTTGTAAGTGTCACTAAAGATATGACGCTTGCGACCACTAGACCACGAGGCAGTTAAAAACTTAGGTCGTATTGAGAATTTAACTTTAATACTTAAGCAACATAATTCCTTTCCTACATTATCTAAACTATTTATCACGTAACCCCAGAAAATAGCCTGAAACCAGCAAACGAGTTCTTACGACTGGCCCTTTTAAATATTCTTTTACGATACCTAGGCATGTACCTAAGGAGGTCATCTAGATTAGCGTACCGTTCAATAAAGTGAGGCCGTTAAAACCCTCGGCCTAGGTTAGAGATCTGAGATTGTGGCATTAAATCCTGGTATAGCGTGACCCCTGTGACGTCAGGAGAGGTACTAAGGGTTGCGTACTCGTTCACATGTTGGAACTGTTGTCAGGTGGATTCTATTCATCAATAGATCACCTTTCACTGGCGAAAAGATATCAAAATCAACATATGAAGTTTTGACAGTCCCATAAAACGCCCACCGTTCATAGATAGAAACTTGAATTTGGAAGATAAGTTCTTTATATAGTGCAGGTTAAGGGGCATTAAGAACGGTCTACTGTGACTCTCTTTATTTCTGTTCTATGCTCGTGAGTATCTGTTTTGTTTTTTTTTTTAATTAGAGTAAACTTATCTTTTTTGAATGCACGTGTAACAAATAAACCTATTTTTCTTTCTTTCTTCCTTTCTTTCTTACTCTGGCAATCAACCCCGCCACCACCTTGCTCGACTGGCCCATATTTATAGGTATGCTATTCTCGTATAATAGGAAAAATAGGTACCGATACAGTGTTGTTTTACAAATTCAATTATATTGTAACTTGTAAAGTCTCTTAAGTTTTTATCAGAAAACCACACTGAATCATTGGATTTTCCATTGAACTCATAAACGATGATACTCTCAGTTGCTTTCTTTTTAGACAACATTACTTTTCAAGTCCATACGAAAAGACCTCCCGTAAACAGCTTCTTAATTAACTCATTATCACGTAAAATTTCATGCGTGATAACCTAGTGAGTTAACGCGTGATAACCTAGTGACTTAGATTGTTCGAACATGCAAAGTTACTTTGTAAGGCGTGTATAAAGCCACAATTCAAGGCTCTGAACATATTATTTAATGTCAGGTTACGCATATTTTCATGATTTCTTCAGCAAAGAAATATGGTGGGCGTGTCACTGGGGTAAAACTTTTTATACGATCAATAAGTTTGCTTGATTTGTTCATTACTTGAAATATATTGCTGTAGAATTTTAGTGGTTTAATAATTACTGGTGAGAATAACGCCATTCGTAAGATATAGGTAATACTAAACCTTGCGTATTGACAACACGCGATGTTTCCTTTCCTCCAAAAATGATTTACCCAGTTTTACATTACTTTTCTAATGATTTCTAAATATGGGGCATATTTATCAGTGGTCTTGCATCGTTAGCGTTGTAAACTGAGTACTAATTCTCGGTCTTTACTTGTCAGCTCAAAGTACAAAAAGCAAGACTGATAAAAGAAATATTCCAACTCCTCCTAAACCCCTAAACCCCCGTATCTCTTTTAAAAGAAACACTATAACAAATACTAACCTCCAAAAAGCAGAAGAGAATCCCGCAAACAATGACGGTCATGCCAGCACTATGAACAGTTCCAAGGACCTTGTCTTCACATCCCTCCTTGAAGTACTTCTCAGACGAGAGGCAGTCGGAGCGTTTGATCTCGGCGGAGCGGTCGGTGCCATCGTTGGGGCAACAGCTGAAGGAAGGATTGATGCGGGGCTCTGAGGCTACGTAGTTGTCGGGGCCCGTGATGCCGCAGCATTCCAACTGAAAGAGGAAGAATGAAGGGTAAAGAATGAGGTGGAAAATGCTCGGAGGGCACTGTACTGAAAATCTGGTGTTCTAGTAGTATTTTTGGCAGGAGTCAAGTTCATTCTGCCATCTGTGATAGATGTATCGTATGATAGATGACAATGCAAGAGCTTCGATCAAATTTTGGAAGAATAAACATTAAGTAAATATGAACAGGCTTTTAATAATTGTCATGATATTTTACTCTAGGGAGCAATTAGGGCTTAGTAAAGTATGGCACGGAAGTCTATTTAAAAAGGCCTAAAAATTATAATGGGTATTAACTAATTTGTACTTAGTCGAAAGTCATAAAAACAATTCATTTCTCGTGATAAGAATACTAGTTTGATATTAGTGCAACACAATGTTATAAATTGTAACATGACAAAATAAATATATAATCACTTACACTGGTCTGAATGCGATCCCAGAACTCCCTGTAGGTAGAATCCTCTTCCTTGGTAGACTTGTTCTTGATGAAAGAGGCTCGCAGCTGAGACTTTAGTTGACCCTCAATCTGCGGCCGTAACGCGGCCGCAGCGATGCCAACAGACAGCTCCAGGAGAATGATGATGATCAGACAGCCAACGAACTGGGAAAGTAAATGATATGGATGGATTGTAAGATGGCAGGAGATATCGTGAGGTGAGCCACATACAACTGAACCTAAAGCTGTGATCAGAGTGCATCCGTGGACAAAATGGATCTATTTATGATCTCATTACAGTTTAGTGTAATTGCTATTTGTTCATAATAGTAATTTAAACATTCCGCAGTCTGTAAAGACGGAATTAACAACTGCTCCGTCTTTATTATCATCATCCTAATTTAAGCTAGATGCCGTCCATTGTTCGCTTCTTCAATAAACTTCCATAACAAACCATTTAAAGCCACTGGCATCAGACTAGCTTTATTCGTTGCGTAATCTTTATCAACCTCATTAACAAAATAATATGCTGCCAACAAAACAATAGGACATTAGCCGGCAACACAGTTCATCAGCCGACCTACATCATTTCCATAGTGAGGCCTGCCCATGACCAATTATGTTTTTGGGTCAGTATTGAAATATAGGCGAAAGTCACGAGTTGAGTAGGTGGGTCAGTAGTATAGAGTTGAGTTTTGACCTAGTAACGATAAAGTTTAATTTAAAAATTACCTTAATGTAGTGACTGGTGATATTATAAGTTGTGATGTTTCCAAATTTTGAAGTATGGAGCAAACTTGTGCCAGTAGCGCAATACAATTACAGTAGAGTCCTAGATAACAATTTTATAACAGAATAGAATTTACTCTTTGTTCACAATTATACAGAGCCTAAGTATTTTTAGTTGCTACACATAAGACATCATCATCTGCTTAGCCTTTTCCCAACTATGTTGGGGTCGGCTCCCAGTCAAACCGGATGCAGCTGAGTACCAGTATTTTACATGGAGCGACTGCCTATCTGACCTCTATAACCCAGTTACTGGGTAATACGATACGCCTTGGTAAGACTGGTTGTCAGACTTTCGGGCTTCTAACGACCCGTAACGACTGTCAAAGATACTCGAATGACAGCCGGAACCAACGGCTTAATGTGCTTTCCGAGGCACGGAGGGGCCTTGATATGTAAAGATGGTCACCCATCCTCGGACCAACCGCGGCAAGCGTAGCTTAACCTGATCGATCGACCCGTGCGGCTGTTATTTCTTAGCCACAAGTCCCTCATACATGGTACACATAGACAAGATGAAATAAAAACTTTGGACTGTACACAAAGTGGACACGCTGTGGTGACCGATTTTTCGTCACACTCTATTGGTCAATTAACGCGTCTATTGATGATTCGCAGCTCATATTATTTGTTTCAAGGTTAAACTAAATATCGTCATCTATTTAGACTGTTGTTATGGTCTTTGTAGTTCAATCTTCGGAGGCTTGGTGACAGCTATTTTTGTCATTATTGTCTCAGCTTCCAATCTTTCTAATTAGCGTAGAAGAAATCTATAGGCTGTATTTATTGAAGTTAATTGAAAGATTAGTGTAGATGTCTGGACTATATTCAAATTCAAAATCTTTAATTCGAGCGAAGACTCGTATAGAATTTGTAACACTGTCCTTAAAACTAAGTGTTATTAAACAACACGATACGATGCACATGTAGCTGACAGCAGTGAATTACATACGGACAGTCCACTCTGTCAGCAATCATTTTCAGAACCCTGTTGGGGCTGGCCGTGACTCGAGCCACCTTCGATGCTGCGCGCTTGCAACTTTTCTGAACGTTAGACAATAAGTCATGATCAGCTGCGTAACGTTCACACGTAGCCAATAGTGTACAAATTCTGCTGGGCAGTTTGTTGCGCCACTTCTTCTTCCCAGCTAAAGCACTAGGAAGTGGTGAAGGACGGGCGTTTTGGGGGAATGTCTTACGTAATTGTTGACGCTCAAAAAGTGCTGATTCTCAGCCTAGTTTGATTAAATGACTTTTGATTTTGAAAAAAAATAATACCGCCGACTGACGCGCTCAGCAACACCATGTCGTCCGCGTAACTTAAATTATTGACACAGACACTGACAATGATGACTGCTAAGCATTCATATACAAATTGAAGAGGGCAGGAGTGGTAATCCCCCCTGTCTCACTCCACACTCCAATTGATATGGCTCCGACAGCAAACCTGCCCACCGAACACTGTTGACCTGACTTCTATACCACAATGCATGAAGGTACTTGTAAGCTCGATAGATAAATCATTGCCTTAAACTGGATACGGGGAACAGCTGAAGTAAGCTAATATACTTTAAAAAAAACTGGTGTAAATACCGTCCTGCTAGTTTATTTGGTAACATGTGCAAGCTGCAGTTAACATTAAAATTAAAGTAGCCAATGAAGATACTACTTACGATATACAACAGCTTAGGACTCTCCTTCCAGGCACCGAAACAGCCGAAAGCAGCGATGATGATGATGAGGACTCCAATGGCTATCAAGAGTGCATCAGTCTCATGGCCGGTCGGCTCCATGCCAGCAAACCCCTTGATCATTCCCATGTCCACGCATGCTGCTGCTATTATCACGATGCCGAAGATCTGAGGAATGAAAAAGGATAGATTATATTTTTTCATTAATTAATATAAGTCTGAAATCACCAATCCGCCTAGAGCCCGCGTAGTGATCAATGTTCATACATTAGCCTTCTCTATATGAGAAGAGGCCTTTGCCCTATAGTGGGACAGTAATAAATTGGCGTTATTATTAGGTTTATAATAAATAATTAATTAATTAGGTTTAATTAAGGTTAAATTTTGATTGCAGTTCGTATTTATTTTAGTAGTTTTCTAGTAAGGAAATAAGACAAGATGAAATAATTGGTTGGTAACACATTGTATTTTACAAAAAGTTCGGCTTTGTACTGCTTGTCTCATGTAAGACGATTTGTTTCTCAAGCTCGATATACCTGTATCTACTGCTTATTTCTAAAGAAACATCTTCCAGTTGAACGACTGTAGTAACGTAAACGCACCCATTACCGCCAGTTTAAGCGGAGTTCAGATTGATATCCAAAAAATAAGCATATTCTTAATATGTGGCTTCAATAAAAATAATTTTTCAAGTACTGAAATTATCGATTTTTTTAGTTATGTATAAGAACAGATAATCAAAGAATTACTTAAAATATTAAAAATTAAATAAAAGGAAAAAGGGTCATGTCCCTATTACCGACTCAAAATATCGGGTGTGTGCCTAATACCGTTTATGTGACACCTAATACCGACCACTAAATAAATGGAACCGTTAAAGTTAAATAAAAATGCTCATGTATATTGAACTGTTTATATAAATGCTCCAACATAGTACAGAAAGCTATCAACACTTAAAAATTATATGTATTTTTATAATAGTATATTCTTAACAGCGTTAAATCAATAAAAAATATCATATTTATACGAATTATGTATAACAAATTACCAAAGGCCAGCATTGATTATAACTACTATAATATATAACCAATGGAGGCATTTGGTATTATACAAGAGTAAATGGCATTATAGAATCTTAGTAAAAATGTAACATAGTCATATAAAATTACAATAACATTTATGAGGCGGTTTACCGTCCACTAGCGCCGCTAATTGAAAAAGTATCATAACTCGTAAATAGAATAAAAAATACAAAATGTGGTCTTTTAAAACAGTAGAAAAGGCATTTGACTGTAAACCGCCTCTTAAGTTTAGTAGTCATGTCAAATCAAAAATCAAATCTTGGATTAAGATTGACAAATGAAACAAATTAATAAAATTATTCATGTGAAAAAAAAAATATAAAAAATAGTATCATGTGACTCTGAATCAAATTTAAGATTAACTATGATCTCAGCATTCACTACAAAATGTTATCAAAACTTAACGTTATTATAATATATTCTTAACAGCCTTCAATCAGTCTTAAAAAATATACTACTGACTTCCACATATAAATGTTAGCTAAGTATTACTGTAATATAATAAAGCTTATGTTATTTTAAATCTGTATGTTTATTATGGAATACTATAATGTCTATTAAATAACTTTATGTTTACTTGAAAATAAATACCAAATAAAAAAACATGTAGTATGGGGTCCGTCGTAAATGTACAAGTAGATCGGTAATAGGTTTTCTTAAAGGAAATCGTATAACCTATTACCGACCCAAGGGAATGTGTATGAATTGTGCAAATACATGTGATTTTTGTACATGTATATGATTTTAAGTGGTGCGGTTGCTAAAAATATTTAATAATAATGATATTTCAACTATAAAAATACACTATTTAAAAATTATACCTCCTTTATTCATCAAAATATTTACATAAGAACAAAGTTAGTGTATACGGCTACTAAAGCTCTTGAATATATGGCGTTAATAGCTCAAATATAAGTTAACATACAAAGGAATTGAGTTAGTATAGCCTCCTGCCTATTAATTTATGCATTTTAACAAAAATCATGGCACACAAAAGATACGACAAGTACTTATCAGCGACATGGGTCGACAATAGGAATAAAATTGTGATTTTTGTTCCTATTACCGCCTATTTTTAATATTGAATTTTAAGCAAAATAAAATAGTATCTCATTAAAATGAATCATTACTTGTGTTCCTGAAAGTATCAAAAATGCATCAAAAGAACTAGAAGTTAAATTAAAATGCTTGACGATATAATCTTCTGCTAAAAAATAAACAAGAGTACTTATGCCATCGGGAATGCCACACTATGGAAAGTGCACTAAGGTCGGCGTCCACGGACGAACTGAGCAATTATTATTTAAATCGTCGAGTTACGCACACAAACAAGAGATGAACATTTGCAATACAAATACATCTACATTTTTTTAAAGCAACCAATTGTGTAGCTTTAATACATGACATAAAAATGATAGTTTTCTGAATAGGGCGGTAATGAGCGCGGATTTTAACGGGTCGTTATTAGGTGCGTTTACGTTAATTAGTTTATAATAATTGGTAGTTTTCATTGGGATTTATTTAAAATAAAATGTATATGATCTAGTTTACAAGTGTTTGGTGGGATGTTTCAATTCTTCGAAATATAAATTTGCACGAATTATCCTTAAATCCTTAAAAGGAATTCTATTAGATATTCAGAGAACTTAACTACAAAAGCCGGGTATTCCTTAAATAATAAAATTGGGAAATATTTATGCTTCTATGTTAGGTATGTGTTTATCACATATGCCCATGTTTGAGCAAATTAAATTAATTAAATGTACAGTTTAATTTACGGTGTACATTTCAAAATCCGACGGCCATGCAGCATCTAACTTCAGGTGGGTGTTGTCAATTAGTAGCGATATCCGATTACAATTTGGCAACGCCCACGTTCACACGTTGTTTTCACACCGTGATTTATAGTGCCAATGGGTTGATGTTGATTCTACTTATTATCACAGTAATGTAATATCTTGTGTAATAAACGATAAATTGTTTGTAGACGAGCCCGTGAGTATGCACGTTGTATGCATATTTTCCCCCAACTTGTTATTTTTTAACCGACTTCAAAAAAAGAAGGAAGTTATCAATTCGACACGTTTGTATGTAATATTATTGGACGTGCAATATATTGATAGATAGATAGATAAACCTATTAGGGCTGCCAATCAAATATATGCAAAATTTTATAAGTTTATGTATGTTTTTATGTATCTTTGTCTGCCCAATTCTCGAGGATAGTTATAGCATATTTAACATCACGCAAGAACACTAAGCGAAAACGACGTAATAGCCCGGGCGGGCGACGCAACGCGACGGGTCGGGGGCCGAGGAAGTTTTATTAAAATGTGATTGTTATTTTAGTATATTGTGTATCTTGCGACTTCCACGCGAACGAAGTCGCGGGGCACAGCTAGTCTTTTCATAAATCTCAAACATCGCAAGCTTGAATGTGTTATACCGTGTCAGTTTGATATATAGGCCATAAAAATGGGTCACGCTGCCCTATAGCTGTTGTATGAGCGACCAAGGAAATGGGCCATAAACTGCACATAAAATAGATGATTTCGTGTCAAAAGTGTTGAAACTGCTGGTCACGGTTACTTCTTGGGAAATTATTTCTTAAATAGTACAGTAATTAGTAGTTATAATGTTTTTGCCAGATGCAAAATGATCATGTGTCTAAATAATCATTATCATAGTATCAGCCTCTTGAAGTTCATTATATCTATACCTACGAATTATTTATTCGTATATCTAGACATATAATTACTTGTCCCGACTGATTCATCAACGCAGAACCTAAGCCGCTGCGGCTACAAACTTGAAATGTTGGAAGTTGATGCATTTTATGTTGTAAGCATCCACTGAGGAACGATTTTTGGAAATTCGACCTTTAAGGGGGTTTTGATTGTATGAAAATCTTATTTTTGAGTTAATAAACCTGAAACTTGGCAAGAATACTTATCTAAGCCCCACTTGCATGAAAAACATAACTCAGAGTTAGTTGCTAACATGAGGTTAAATTGACAGTTTGTCATACAATATTGTTAATTTAACCTCGTGTTAGCAACTAACTCTGAGTTAAGTTTTTCATGCAAGTGGGCCTAAGTAAATTATAAAGTTCGTAATTTTTTTTTCTAAACTACCCCCTAAAGGGGATTGGGGGTATCAAAGTTTGTATGGAAGAATTTTAACGTGCCGTCCGCTGAACTCGAAACTCAGTATTTATACTTTAGACCGAAAATAAAGAATGACGTGTGTCAGGATTTTTTGAAAATCTACCCCTAACGGGTTACTAAAGTACGAAATCCACGCGGACGAAGTCGCGCGAGAAGTGCTAGATGAACATACATAGAAGGGATATTAATAAGTTAAGTAAGTCCTTTGCACACACACACACTGCAGTATCCGTAGTTTTGTCAGTTTTTGGGTTTTGTGGCTTAAGGGTGCTAGCGGGATCTACAAGAAACCTGAAACGGATAGCACCGAGACCTCAGACGAAGACCTTGGAAACAGCAACACGTAATACAGCATAGCAGTAACCCCGCCAACAGACTCATCGGTGAAGCCGGACTTGAAACAACCTGGCGGCGACGTCGTTAAAAGATGCCCATCCATAGATAAATATTACCCGTCTCTCCAATATTCCAATGTTTACTCTAGGGTGCATACTCAGTAGACTCTAATAATCCTTCCATATCCTAAGGGCACGTCTTCCCTACCATTACCGCGCCTCCCGGTCTACTCCTTGATATGCAATGGCCTATGTAGCGACATGAAACATAAGGCTACAGGGGCTAGTGTGAATCTTTGGGTTCATTCGAGTAATCGAGTCTGGTTAAACCACGCTGGGGTCGGTGCATTTCATTCATTCATTCATTCATTGGTACGCCCAAAAACGGCTGATGGATCCAGCCATCTGTTGATGTCTTTAATTTGTTTGTATTGTATCTGACTGCTTATATCCAACCGAGTCTTTATACCTATTCTAAAATATTACATTGTACTCGTACAATTTGCAGCTAGGTTTAGTTTATGGAAATCACCACTGCATGGTATGTATTGTCCACTTTGATGACGACCTTGTGGAAGTTATGCAACCGCAAATCTCGGGTCTGATCGGCACATTTCCTGTCCGTCCCGTTACGTTTGTTTATTATGCATTTTGTTGGTGTATTTACTGTGGATTTTATATAACACCTGCCTGTTGATTTGTTTGCTCTATTAATCTAGTAATACATATGTATTTTTTATGTTGCCTGATTTTACCGGCTGATGTAGGTCCTCAAATGGTGTATAACGAAAGTGAAATGGGATCTTAATGTGTGTACCAAAAAAAAAAACAAGATTTATTTTAAAACAACATTAGGTACCTATAAATTACCCCAAATTATCTTGTACACGTAAATCATGATTAGCAGTTGTATTGCAAAATAAGGTAGGGTCAGATGCGACAACAGTCGCAAAATGTCGTAACTCTCAAATTGTCGTAACATCTCCATGTTTCAGCGAGCGTGTGTGAATGAATGGATGCCTTGTCAATAAGGTATGGTGCAGCCATGACGTCACTCCATCTCCATGGCGTCAAGGTATTGTACTGCTATGGTTATTTCGTTCAATGTCAACGCGTGCGTCCTACATAGTAATTCTATTTATATTTAGTTGTTGGTTTTGTATGATTGGAATTAAATTACTTAGTGTGCTGGCGAAAAAAAAATTTTTTTTTGATGTGTTAATTATAATTGATCATACATACATACATACATAAACTCACGACTTCTTCCCATGGTGGTAGGCAGAAACTACAGAACGCCACCTGCTGTGATCCTTACATACTCCTTTTGCCTAGTTTACATTCATACATCTGGTCATACACACACGCCGGTTGCGAGTACTACGCACCTGACCTTTCTGAAGAACATCACCAATAAGATCATTATATGTCTTCCTGGGGCGTCCCCTTCCGGCATTTCCACTCACATCAATCAATCTGCCTAGCCTTTTCCCAACTATGTTGGGGTCGGCTTCCAGTCTAACCGGATGCAGCTGAATACCAGTATTTTACATGGAGCGACTGCCTGTCTGACCTCCACAACCCAGTAACTGGGTGATACGATACCCCTTGGTAAGACTGGTTGTCAGACTTTCGGGCTGCTGACGGCTCGTAACGACTGTCAAAGATCCACGAATGACAGCCGGGACCAACGGCTTAACGTGCTTTCCGAGGCACGGAGGATTCTCGGTATGTAAAGATGGTCACCCATCCACGGACCAACCCCGGCAAGCGTAGCTTAACCTGATGGATCGACCCGTGCGGCTGTTATTACTTAGCCACGAGCTCCTCTTTTTCATCCGCATTTCCACTCACATCTGCCGTGTAAATACCTTTTGTTAGTCGACTTTCATTCATCCTCTCAACATGACCAAACCATCTAAGCATACTCTTTTCAATTTTTGTCACTACATCTTCTTTTAAACCGCACCGTTGCCTTATCACATCATTTCTCAGTCTATCATTTATAGTCACACCACACATGTTTCGCAAGGAACGCATTTGCACAGCATTTATTCTATTTTCATGCTTCTTTTGCCACACCCAACATTCACTTCCATACATAAGCGTAGGCACCAGCACACCATTGTGAACAGCCAGTCGGGCCTTTTAAATATATTTTTTTATATTTTATAATTGATCAATGATACTAATAATGAAATATTTAAAAAACCTGAAAGAATACAAAATGAAAGTGCCGATGGTATGACACCCAAATACAAACATGTCGAAACTGGAGCCACCTTTGAAAATAATGAATGACTGATAGAACACAGTTTTATAGAAAAATCGATAATGCAAACTATTGCGTGAACAAGAGAATAAGTTAACAGATGCGACAACGACAACCATAAAGATCTAACAGACACCTCGGTGACATGATAGGTTCTTTTACGGCAGACTTTTATTTCTTTATGACACTGCTGCTAAAACTGGCTTCCGATGACGTCATCAATTCCGTAATATCTACCGCCGTATGTACTATCTGTTACATCATGTTGCTAAATGGTAATTTGAAGACTATGAAACTCAGTATCTCGGCGACCATTGCAACACTTGACGTGTGTCATGTTTTTATAATTGGACAACATCAACAAATCTTAAATGATGTGTTCTGCGACTTGAAACTAGTAGGTTTAATGGCATATATAACTGTATGTATATACAATATATAGTTACACTCTGACCTGTGTTTCAACAATCTGCATCATTATACGTCCTTGGGCCTCGATATCAGCTTTCAGTCAAACCAGATAAAGCTCTCAGCTGTATTTCAATATTGTTATGTCGAATAATTAATTAATTAAAGCAGTGGGACAAGGCAAATGAGACAGTGAAATCGATATAAAAACAGACATGTTGTCAATCCAAGCCAGACGAAACACGTTGCAAAGTTTCGTTCATACATACAATGGTAATGAGAACAGGCCAAAAACTTGAGCCTTTATTGACAATGTGGTCGTAAATAAGGAGGGGAAAGTTAATGAATAATTTATTAGTTAGCATCGAAACAATTGCCAATAATAATTTGTGCCGTTAAGTATCTCGATGATATAAGAACATAATGTAAAATTGCACATCAAAAGCGAGATGATAAAAAACCATCGACATAGTAAAGGGTTTCCCAATAGGGACGGGTCGATGTTGACAGTCTTTTTTTTTTTTTTTTTTGTGGATGGGAAATCATCAAATGACTTCTCCCGCTCTGGGCGGAGCGGGAGGGCGTGTCAGACTTTTACTGACTAAAACCCACCCGTGTTCCTTCTGTTGCCTGTGCCGGGGCCACGGTAACTCTTTCGAACATCCCGCAACCCTAGATGTTGACAGTCTGTGGCAGCCATACTATTTTGGTGGGATCTGTAAAATCTGTTGTATATTATGCAGTCAGTGATGCCAAATCACCATGGCAAGTTACACGGTTGAGCAGCATGTGCAAATGATAAAACTTTATTATCAAAATGAGTGTTCGTTAGTGCAAACGTTGCGCGCATTGCGCCCATTTTACGGCAGACGCGGTGGCCCTTCAAAGTCCACTCTCCAACGATTGGTGACTAAATTTGAGACGACCGGTTCGGTAAACAACCAACCAACACCTTTACGTCAAAGGAACGCCAGATCGGCCGAGAACATCGCCGCTGTACGTGAGAGTGTTCAGGAGACTCCGAGGCAGTCGGTTTCTCGCCGTGCTCAAGAACTCGGCCTTTCGCAGACCTCAACTTGGAGAATTTTGCGTCGGGACTTGGGTCTGGGTAGCGAACGACACAATCGACATTCTGCATGAACGGTTTGAGGGTAGAGTTATCTCTCGCAGAGGTGACGTGAATTGGCCACCAAGATCGTGTGATTTGACTCCGCTAGACTTTTTCTTGTGGGGTTTTCTGAAGTCGCAGGTCTATGCCAATAAACCACATTCGACCGTTGCCCTGAAAGCCAACATAACGCAGGCCATCGCTAGGATTCAGCCGGATCTATGTAGCAGAGTCATTAAAAATTGGACCTCTCGGATTCGTGCCACCATACGAAGCCGCGGCGGACATTTGAACGATGTCATATTCCATCCATAATGGCATAAATGGGCCTTTTAAATAAAAAAGAAATTTCGTTAATATCTCACATCGACCCGTCCTTGTTGAAAGACCCTTTACTATTTTTACTTACAATGTAGGAACAAAGACTGTCTGTATCAAATCAAGAACTTAAAAAGCAAATTATTTAAAAAAAACAAAAGTTACACCTTTCAGGTTATTGGTTGTCCCGCCAGTAATATCTTGCAAAAAACAAAGCTCTACAGGGCATATCAAAAAGTTGTGGTCAAAAAGGGTGTGGTACAGACCATCAAACTGCATAACTTTCTTCATGAGACCAACATCGTGATCGAGAAAAAATTATCAGCTATCCCGTACAAAACTTCAATACCTTCTCGACCCAAATGTGTGGGACGGCTGATAATTTTTCGCAATAACGATGTTGGTCCGATGGAGAAAGTTGTTCAGTTTGATGGTCTGTACCACACCCTTAAATTTGACCACACCTATCTGGTACACTCTGTATAGTCTATGTCACTCCCACAGTTAAGACGAATCTAACGACACATCATAATGTCAAAATCCATTGAACCGTTTAGGCTACAGAGTGTGCCTATTAAATAGACATACATACATACATACTCTCGAAAAACATTACCCTCCTTCTGGGACAGTCAGGTACAGAGGGTAATAACAGCTATATTCGTATACGCAAATTATTGAACAACTAGCAAAGGATGAGGAAATACAGTAGACTGTTTGTTTGACTATAATAGCCAGATATGGTTGTACGCATCAGATATAATTATGTTCTTAACTTTTAACTGTAAGCAATTACAATCATGTGTCCCTAAATTTTAACGCAACGAACCTTGAAATTAATAGTGCTCTTGAAAATCTGTTGAACATCTGTCGCATGTAGGTATTCAAGTAAATTGGTCTAATTGTTGCAGGAGCGTGATAACATCGCATGACATCAGGATCATTATTCTATTTTGATGTCCACTCCACGAACTCGATCATAAAACTGTGGTGTTATTCCACTGCAAAATTCGAATGCAGTCAAAGCGTGATTCATCTACGATGATTTTTTTTTAAATGAGTTCGCTTTCGAATCCTTGCGATTTCTTGAGTGAAGTTTTCAATTGAATTTTACAGACAAGAGCTAAATCCTTAGAATAACATGCTGTTGGGGTTCTGACCAAATTATGACAATGTCCTGATTAGAATCATTATCATCATTCATCATTATTCCTTCAGTTTTCTAAGTATCACCCCTTTAATGTAAAGAACTTGAAAGTAATGTTATTGGTGCTAATACATGGGACTAATCGTTAATCGATAAAGCGCGACCACTTTAATTTTCTTTATGTACCGACCCAATTGGTAATGTACTTCAATCCTTCTGCTGGGGAATAGTAACATTACAAAGACTACCACAAAGTAAACTTTACCATACTATTCTGTTAAACCTGAATCATTTCTAACTACTACTATATTTACAAGAATCAGAGTATTTGTTACCTGTGGTAAATAGACTTGTCATAGACCACAATAGACAAGAGCCTCATCTATAGAATGTTCTACTACTTTCCACGATTGTATAGTAAAATGATATCGACCAATGTCATAGTACTTCTCGGGCGCGACCTAAATTCACGACCCGGTTACTTATAGTGTCGATTTAAAAATACACCTTCTAGCTTAATTGTATCCGCATTCATGTTTTCATGTGGCTTATATAAATATTATTTAATGGCTTTTAGTATGTTAAATATTTCAGAGATATCGTTCGAGAATAAATAAAAAATGATGATATGAGTGCAAGTGGAAAGGTGACAATGTGCAGCAACCCGAAATAAATTGGTTTATGATGAATTTCGTGATGAAAGGACAAATGAGTTGACTATATGAAGATATGAATATCACATGAGTAGGTAAACATTACCTAATAAATAATAACTGCCACTAACTAATAGAATATAATCAAGATAGACAAAACAAGAAAAAAAATTCTCATCCAAAAGTTCCATGTAACTTGTATACAAGATGTAACATAAATAACGCACAACCTCTTAAAATTGTACTCATCATTATGAACAACTTTTACAATGGGACTAAACCTGAAATCGCGAAAAAAGAATCAGCTATTCCCTACATTTATGTTCCCATGACTCGCCAAAATGTAGGGAACATCTGATATTTTTTTCACGATTTCACGTTTGGTCCCATAGTAAAAGGTGTTCCTAGTGATGAATACAATGACTCTTTAAGAGGTTGTGCGTTATTTATGTTACACCTTGTATATCAGTCAAGCATCTAATGAATAAGAAATCATTCTGCCTAAGTAGAAATGCATTAATGAGTAGGTATTGACTGATGGAGCATACATAATTAATGACCACACCACAGGTCGTACCACCCTGAGTGACATATACCTCCATACAATAATAATGCTAAGGATCTAATGACCCGGTCACGGAAATAATTATAATGACATTTGGACATCAAATTATACATCTAGGCCCCTAAGACGACCCACTGACCAGGTGAATCATTGAAAATTTTCCGAACATAACGGAATTTTCCGACTAAAATAAATCGATTTTCACTAACTTTTTTATGTATATATTGAAAGTAAAAAAAAAAAGTATAAATGTAGTAGATCCTTGGTCTGTGTAAAAGATGATAATATTATGGCTCGAATGGGGGTGAATTTTGAGATGACGGCTGATAAGGACGTATAGAAGATGCGGTAGAAAAAAAATACATGAGGTCAGGAGGAAGATGATAATGAAGCAATCAGAAAGAGTTTAATGTCAATAACTATAAAATCTTATTATTTATTAAATTTATTAGTCTGCCTCGTTGGTCTAGTGGTCGCAAGCGCTACTGCTGAACATGAGGTCCTGGGTTCGATTCCCAGGTCGGGCAAAGTGTTATTGGGTTTTTCTATATGGAATTTCTCAGTAGTAGCCCGGAGTCTGGATTTGTGCCCGGTAGATGGCAATAGGCTTGCCCCCTATTACATGGGACTTAAACATAACTGGCGAAATGTGGGTGCACCATAATAGGTACACCTCTGCCTAACCCTTCGGGGAAACAAGGCGTGATGTTATGATGTTAACTATAAATTAAGAATAAAGTAGCTTTAGGATTTACTTTGCTAATCGTTTTGATTCGTCGTTTTGATCAATTTACATCTTTACTCTATCGTGTTAATTCATGGCCATGGCTGACTACTGTTGAACCACGTGTTACATTAATATTCTAAACAATGCTCCCCTGTTTTAGTTAACATGACAAAAATCCCCAATGTGTGTGGACCGTGGAACCGTGTAAACAACTATTACAAATCACGTTGGTAGCTTTGTTTTGGTTTGACTAATTCTTCGCTACGGTCTCATAAAAGCAAATTGTTTTTTTTTATAACACAATATGCTTCTGTTTTCTTTGGCTACTAACTTATATGTTGTTAGACTGTACGTTTACAAGAAAATGCTAGTTTAAGGAGAAAGCGCCAGGGTAGCCCGCGAAATTCAAATTTTCTTACGTTTTTTGCAATTTGCAGTTCAGTATTAGGTCGTATATTAATTAAAATATGATTCGCGACCGTAACAAATATGTATTTACAGAATTATAATCATTAAAGTCATCAATACAGCTCTCTAAGACCAAGTAATACCATTCAATGACTATTTCATGAAATCTTAACATTTCAGGATTATACTAACTTAAGGAGTTGTATTTGTTACGATCGCGAATCATACTTTAATAAACATAAACCCAGACACTGAACTGCAAATTGCAAAAATCGTAAGAAAATATGAATTTCGCGGGCTACCTTAGCGCTTCCCCCATAAGGAGTATCTGAAAGGTCGTGTCCTGTGAAGTACGAGTATGTATGCCTCATGTGAGACGATCATGTCTGGAATCGTATTAAAATCAAATCGAATTCATCATACAAACACGCCTTCTATATAATTATATCACGGTTTTATATTACTAACATTATCCAACACATGACAAAAACTTATAGCTATAAGAAGAGTCTCGTCGCCACCCGTCAATTTGAAGCGAAAATGTTGCCCATTCCAACCGCGAGCAAGGTTGCCAGACTTCAAAGTTTTGTTTTTCTTTCAATTAAATGGACGCGTCCTTCTTGTTTTAACAGTGTTGTATTGTATGCACGTGTCTTAGGCGCATGTCCCACCGCCGACGTTTCTCGCTCAAGAAACGTACAACAGTTTGTAGGTCCCGTGTAGGTATAAGAGATATACCTATGTAGTTGAAGCATGACTGTTCACACCGCCTGCAAGTACTCGTTTATCGCAACGATAAGAGCTATCAAAGAGAGTACTCCGTTCAGCGACGGTCGCTTGGCGAGCAGAACACTCTCTGAGAGACTCACGCTTGTACATAAGCATACCAGCGAGTAAACGCTCGTCGCCGTTGCGAATTCACTGCTCGTTGCTGGCTAACTCGTTTATAGTTGCTAGCCTCTACTCGCTTCTCGTTCATCGCCCGGCGGTGGGACAGGTGCCTTAGGCTATAATATATATTTCTAGTTAAAGCTGACCTCTTATTGTACGGAAAGCCTATACAATGTGAGGTCGGCTTATACTGGAAATTTACTAGTTATAACAGCATGATTTCGTCGTGCGTCGTGCTCTTAATGAGTCATATCAATGCGTGGAGGCGCTTGGAATAAGAGGATGAATAAATAAACCATTATGACATTAGTCTCATAGACTACGCAACGGTGATCTAACAGGTCAGGGCTGACCAAATATTTTTCTAATTTTAATAAATTTAGAAGTGTTTTATTTCGGTTCAAGGGTGAATTGGTTATTGGATTGTTATGATAAAGTTGTAAGATGAAATCTTGCAGCATACCATTATTTATTTATCTATTTTGTGACTCTTAACAGTATCGCGATGAAGTTATAGATATCAATGCAGAAGCACAGGCCTACCTAAAACCTGAACCCTACTTTCAAACTCTAAAAATGAAAACAAAATCTTACCAAAATAAAACAAAGTCGGTCTTTATGCCTGTCCGCGTGACCGCTTAGAACTACTAAACTGCAAAATAGATTTTGATGCGGTGTTCACCTTCATTTAGAACTTCTACTCCGGATACCATTTACTTAGATCCGCCGTCGATCCCGGCTGTCATTCAAATCTTTGAGAGTCGTTACGGGTAGTCAGAAGCCCAAAAATCTGACAACCAGGCTTACCAAGGGGTATCGTGTTACCCAGTAACTGGGTTGTGGAGGTCCGATATGCTGTCACCCCATGTAAATTACTGGTTTTCAGCAGCGTCCAGTCACACTGGAAGCCGACCTGAACATAGTTGGGAAAAGGCTAGGCAGATTGATTGACATTAGATACAGATGTAGATTAAATCTTGATTTTTTGACGTCGGCGTTGCACCTATGCGAAGCAGGGGCGGGTCGCTAGTGTCTATTAATATGCAACATTGTTTTCCTAGCACCTTTAAGATAGCAATAACATGAGAAAAAAACATAAGACTCGTCACGTTTTGTTTTTGTAATGTAACAAAATTGCAGTGTTTATTCTATACGAGTACAGTGGAAGTATCGTTTAGGTTACGCAGGCGTCATTTACTTAGACCACTTGGTTAATAGGCTGACTAAGAATATAATTGAATGTAATTAAGTCGTGGTAAATGATGGTAATTATTAAATTACTTATAGAGGTTTGTAAAGATACACGTGTAATAGAAGATGAAATGAATAAACTAGACGAATAATTAAAAAGTGTGATGAGCTGGACAGCAGCCCTTTGTTTAGTAGAAAACTGCTTTGGTTAAATAATTCAAAGGAAGCAGATGCCATTAAATCAGTTCATTCAATATGCGCTCATCATCTGCCCATTCTTTTCCCAACTATGCTGGGGTCGGCTTCCAGTCTAACCGGATGCAGGTGAATACCAGTATTTTACATGGAACGACTACCTATCTACCTCCACAAACCAATAAAGAAGGTTCTCGTCTAAGCTGAAATGACGCACCCCACTACTTAAATTAGTATACGTAGAGCGCGTCATTTCAGTTAAGCCAGAATTCTATAATGTATCTCAATCCCAATCTTGATCCGCAGTCCATGACGGCTGCTTATGATTCGCCCTCTCAAACACTCAGATGTCAAACTCGGCCGTTGATTGGTTACAGACAAGGATCGGGATCATGATTGGGATTGAGATATATTATAGAAAGCGGTTGTTAGACGAGCTCTACCTTTTGGTATGTCTGATTATCAGACTTTCAGGCTTCTGGCTACCTGAAGGACGGCTTCATTTAATAGGCACTGTGACTGAATCTATAACGAAACTCTACAAAATTATAAAATACGCAAAAGATACATAAAATTATATTCAGTGACGTAAATTGAAAATAATAATAAACTAATCGTATGAAAAACTAATTGATGATAATATTTATATTAGGTACCACCAGTTCAAAACTATAACAAATTAAATTAAATTGATAGGTACAAACTAATGCAATGTTCTATCAATTAGTATAATAATATTGAACTACAAAATGGGAAGTTTTAGAGGTACCTACAAGTTGGTAAATCAATTACAATTACTTCCTAACTTTGATATGTAGCGGATTGATGAAATGATCTTTTATAGTTAATTAAAGTTTAGTTCGTAGGTGCAGCGAAGATATTTATTGTACCGTATATATTAAAATAGCTGTGTAATTTGTATAAGGTCAAAGCTGTTCGCTTTTACCAATGTATTTAGTAGTACCCTTCGGGGAAACAAGGCGTGATGTTGTGTTGTGTAATTGTCTTGGGTCCCTGACATCAAGCAATGAACAAAATTGTCAACTTTATACTGCTTGACTGCGAGGCTTTTGGCTACTTTATATGTGTGTATTTTATGTATTTTTAGGGTTCCGACCTCAAAAGGAAAAAAACGGAACCCTTATAGGATCACTTTGTTGTCCGTCTGTCTGTCAGTCAGTCAAGAGCCCTTTTCTCTGGAACGCGTGGAGGTATCAAGTTGAAATTAATATCTAATACGTAAGTTTACGGTTCATTAGAGCTCTAAAAAAATCAAGCTTCTAAGTCAACGCAATACAAAAATACGGCCATTTATGCGACATATTTTGATATTCGCAAATAAATCAAAACCGAGTACCGAGTACTATCTGTTGTCCTAGAATCATGAAATTTGACAAGAAGCAATGTCTCACAGCACAAGTAAAGGAAAAAGTGCGAAAACGTTAATTTGTAGTTTTATCACATAAAAAAAAACACTTTTTGTAAATACAATACATACTTACATTTGTAGTTAGAAAATTGACCGTGACGTACATCGGTGGAGAACATGTTATTCAAATACAATGCTAAGTTTGTTTTTGAGATAAATTCATCGCTACTAAGGAGCCCTTAATTGTGCGTAGTCCGACACACACTTGACCGCTTTTTCTTTTTTGTAACGTGCGTTTTGTTTGTGCAGAATAAATAATTTTTCTTTCTTTCTTATGTGTACCTATTAGCTTTGTTGATCTCATTGCAACCGTGACATTGCTGGCATAGTTTCTATTTATAGTTAAGAATACACAAATGTTGATATTAACTAACTTGACTGGAGACTCGAGCTGAAGAATCAATGTAAACAGTGACATCTGATGTTCAGGATAGTTACGTTACGCCCAACATACCCTATTTTATTCGTTGAATTGTCTGAAGTCGACAACAATACTCATAGTATCATTAAAAAGCTCACGAGCATCCAATGTCCATTTGTGAACTTGCGTGGGATAAAAATAGGAATTAGCCTTGTTGGAATTACTAATAACGATGGGCAAGGCTTTGTTGTGTTACATATTATAATACGCGTATCACCGATATTTTTGAATGTGTTGTATATGCAGTATGAGAGACTAGCAGCTGTTGTGCCATGATTAGTGAATAGTCATTAGATAAAATATTAATTAAGTAATAAAAGTTACTGAGCCGTGCCAACCCTACGCATAGCTTTTGTCCGTGTGTTTAGCTGTATAACAAAAACGCGATCGTCCTTCACGCGATGATTGTAAACGGGAATCGAACTACCGACATACGTACATATATGTTGTCATGTTTATAAACAATGCTATAGTTATTTTTAATTCTTCGGCAACGAAAAAGCGTTCTTGAGTATGGTCGCCCATTGTGCATTGATACGAACGAGTCACTCGTTTCATCACTTTGGAAAAACAACCGCAAAACCTAAATCTATGGGAAAACAGAACCATGCGACGAGAAAATGAACTCATTTAGCTCACATATGACTATATATACGACAGTTTAAAGGCTCCTGCTAACAGGCGCGTCACGCGACGCGACACAAAGGCACCGTGTGTCGTGCGACGAGCGGGGCCTATGTGCCGCGCGCGATTCGCGCCTGTTTGCAGGAGCTTTAAACCCACAGATAATTAAGTCCTCGCGTGACTTCACACATTGCATTAACAACATCGATTTTATAATTAATTATCTGTTCTTATCACATCAGATGACATACTTCCTTTGTTGAGGCTTTTAGAGTTTTTCGAGGAATCTCAATTTTTATGCCATATATGTGCGGCAAACACGCTTGCATCCCAAAGTGGTTACCGTTGTCGGCTATGGACATCTGTCTACAATAACAGAGCCACCGCGGGTGTGTTGTCTGTCTACCCTTTAAATGACTTCGAATATTGAATTTGGGACATGAAACGGGGTGGTACATTGGGATTATAGAGGCTGAAAATGACGATGTTTATAATAATGACAAGCAAGTCTTTGGATATATGGGTGATGAGTCTTCGATAACTAAATAACTGCCCACCACTACTAACTACTCGTAGTAATAGGTAGCTAACCAATAATGAGTCGTTTCCGCGTTGTTTCACAGTCTCTGGGTAGGCTTACCTGCCTACCAGACTAATAAAAAAATTGAACAGGGTATGGGTATGAAATTGTAGGTGAAAACGGCCATTGGAACTAATGAATAAGATTCACTTAGCCATATGACAGTCAGCACTGTTATATTTTTTTGGGAGTCCGAATACTAAAGTGGCTACTATGTTTGTAATATGGAGCTATTTGTACGAACGACTCATTGACGCGCTCGCTTCCAAGGTAGCAATGATAGAAATCATTTACGTCCAAATTATGATCAATCAATCTGTCTAGCCTTTTCCCAACTATGTTGGGGTCGGCTTCCAGTCTAACTGAATGCAGCTGAATACCAGTATTTTACATGGAGCGACTGCATATCTGACCTCCACAACCCAATGATTGGGTAATACGATACCCCTTGGTAAGACTGGTTGTCAGACTTTCGGGCTTCTGACGACCCGTAACGACTGTCTAAGATCTACCATTGACAGCCGGGATCAACGGCTTAACGTGCTTTCGGAGGCACGGAGGTGTCTCGGTATATAAAGATCACCCATTCACGGACAACCCTGGCAAGCGTAGCTTAACTTGATGGATCGACCCGTGCGGCTGTTATTACTTAGCCACGAGCTCCTCCAACGTCTCTTATGTCCAAATCATTACTGAATGTTTCCATAACTGGGAACTCGAACTAAGCACAGTCTGGTGTCAAATCTTCTTTTTAGCATGTCGATGGCAATCTAAATTGAGTTGGCACAGAATTGGGCTACGAGTACGGCACCTTCAGTTCAAGGCGCTTCAGTGGCTTTCATCAGTAACGGGCAGACGACAGGTCACGCAGGACATAGTGTCCCATAGATTGTGAAACTACACCTCATTTACACTCTAGGGCGGAGTCGTCTGTTTAAACACTTCCAGGTTAGCCAAGTCAACTCATGTCCAGATGGAAGGTTTTCAGCAAGTAGAATGAATGCGTGGATTAGGGAAGCCCTATCTCGCCACAGCTTTTCTCTTTCCTTTCATTAATATAACCCACATTTAATTTACAAACCCACATTTAATTTACAAACCCACATTTAATTTACAAACCCACATTTAATTTACAAACCCACATTTAATTTACAAACCCACATTTAATTTACAAACCCACATTTAATTTACAAACCCACATTTAATTTACAAACCCACATTTAATTTACAAACCCACATTTTCATTTGTGTTTTTTTTTAGTTACCTACGACGGTTGCTCAAAGTTGCCTTTCATTGTATAGTTGCGGAGCTTTCGTATAACATCACCATCACGCTTTAAGATAGTGTAATGGTAATTTATATATCCTTTGGGTAACTTCAAGCGGCTTGTGAATGCATGACTGATTCAAATGCCTGCACGGTCGAGTGATTCCGGCGTAAGTCTCAAAGACCCAAAATTGTTTGTAAGTAGTGCTTGCTTCCGAAACGTAATTTAGAAGCAGCATTGTTTAAGTGAAATAGCAGAATAATCTAATTTGGCGTTCTGTATGTGAGCAGAGATCGGAATAGGTAGAATATATTTATGTACCTAAACTTCGAGAGAGTAAGTAATATAGAGTCGAAACAAATAAGCACATAAACGGCTGGTTTATGTGCTTGCTTTTATTTTACCTCCTTAAAGCAAAACACTTGAATTTGTTACAATTTTAGTACGGAACCTTAAAAAATGTAATTAATATGGTTCTTCAAATCTATCATTTTTACTTTATAAAAAGTCCAACAAATAATTCGTGATTTTTAAATTTCGGGGTTTTAGAGGAGGTATTATCCATTCTATGTTACTTACTCCCTCGAAGTTTAGATATAAATATACTCTACACCTATTCCGATCTCTGTTAATGAGCCTTAAATCACAATAAAGCAGGAATTTTGACATAACTGTTTCTTTTTAAAACACATTTAAGTTATTTAATTTGTATTTATGGCAATAAGCGCATTTTTATTTCTTTTTTTCAGTGTTTACTGAAAAAACGTAGTAAAGTGAGACAAGGACATGACAAATGTTTTGCACTATTTCAAACCAGAAATATAGAAACCAAGACTATTTGCTAGGAAGGGCACGACCACACCGGAAAAGCGTTAACATGAAGAATCCTTTGAATACTAATCTGCATTAAAAAAATAGTAAACCATAGCTATAATTGTTAATATAAAAGAGGAAGGTAACAAAAGAATTAATAGTTACTTTATGATATAAAGGAACCCGTCACCATTTTAAATAGAAAAATGATATTTACCTATGTCCGTCATCGGTGATGAGGTGGTGAGTCAGAATGATCATCACTTAGCTTCACGAAGTAATGATAGGGTGACTAATACTAAACTTAGGTATAATTAGTAATTGTTTACATATTTTATAAGCTAGTATTTGTGACGGTATAAAGAAGTATTAGTTAAAACCTGGCCATATACCTATCTGTTACATACATCCGGATCCGATTATTAATATGACAGACCCAAAAGAGTAAAGTACCTACTTAATATTTAATTACTGCATCTTTTTTATTGCATAATTATTTAGGAATATGTTTGTGTTCACCGCAAGTCCATTTCGGGTTTGAGCGTGAACAATTTTTCTTTGTCATTTCAGCCGTATCCGAGGGCCACAAAAATACCACTGAAGAAACCTAATGATGATATTTAATCGGCTGGAACTTTTTAGAGTATCGTCCCACCCCGTGGCCTATTAAATAGTAAAAATACGTACCAGGTATTGGATAGTAGGTATACACACGAATACCGTAGACAGTTTCGTTTTTCAGGAAATTAATTCCCGTACAGAGGCCGACTGTGATTTTATGAGAAAATAATTATGGAAAAATGAGGCAAAAGTATGTAAGGATCATAGCAGGTGGCGTTCTGCCTGATCCATGGGAAGAAGGCGTGAGTTTATGTATGTATGTCACATTATGTGTATGTAATTATGTACATTATTTTCAAAGTGTTTAACAAAAAGAGGTAATAAGTAGTTATTAATACATAAATTTCCCATTTTCTTTTGAGGATTGGGGGTAACGGCCGCTCCTTACGTGTTGTAAGTCGTAGGTTCGAACCCAGACAGGCGCTTTAATTTGTGTAAATTATTTCATCACCACTGCTCTCAAAACGGGGAAGAAAAACATCGTGAGGAAACAGCATGTCCTAGAACCGAAAATTCGAAGACATGTGACATCTACCAACCCGCACTGGGCTCGCGTGATGGAATACGGTCCACTCCCTCTCGAAGAGAGGAGGCCTGTGTCCCAGCAGTGGGAACATTATAGGCTGATTATGTATGTTATGTAAGTAGGTATCTAACTAATGTTATGTAAGAAGTGATTACTCAAGTAAAGTTTAACCTTTTTACCCCTTAGATACTGACGTATGTTACTAGACGTCATTCTGACGTTTAGACAGGTAAACCCCTTAACATCACCACACCTTATTAATTATTTATTGAACAGCTATGGAAAATCCTTTATTTGACATCAGTTTCCCGTGACCAAAAGGGAAATTATTTGTAAATTTGTCTTATACGTAAATTGGTTTTAAATTAACGCTCAGTTAGAAATCAACTATATCTGAGAACTATAGTGCTGTGAAAAAAACACTCTCAAAATAAAAAAAAAAAAATGTGTTTCTGTGTTAATAAAACGTTTCTTAATAGTAATTGGTTGAATAGTTGAAGTTTAGTGAATCAATTTTATCAAATGGGTAAGTTCTATTTTATGATATTAACATAACATCATGCCTGTATTCCCCAAAGGGTTAGGCAGAGGTGCACCTACATTGTATGTAGTACACCCACATTTCGCCAGTTATGTTTGTAATTATGTAATAGAGGGCCAGGGGCCAGCCTAATGTCTTCAAACGGGCACAAATCCGGACTCCGGACTGCTGCTGCCTTTATTTGTGTGGTCAATTTAAGAAATTAGTGATGTCAAATACTCGGATATAAAAATAATTAAAAAAGCCGGTCAAATGTTAGTCATGTGCTTTAGTTGAGATGGTATTACAGTTTTAATAGACATTATGATTTGGTATAGTCTGCTTGGCGCCTCTATTTATATTCTAAATTATTATGACTTTTGATCAACTATTAAAATGAAACAATTGGCAAAAGTTTCAGTCAAACATTTGAGCAGATTTTTCTTCGAGTTTTTGGTTTTATCTATATTAGTTTTTTTTTAATGTGAATAGTTAAAGACAGTCTTCTATAAATTCTATCAAACAAAAAACTAAGTATGTAGAGCATTTACCTGCCAAACCTTTAATGTCATTTTAAATTATACCTTCTTATTCAACAATACTTTAAAAGTCATCATTATACAAATGAAAACTGCACAAACCTCTTACAGTACTTGTTTGGCAGAGCCTGGCCATTTAAGTTAATACGTGGGCCTTGATTGGCCTTAAGAGATCGTATCTGTGTTGCTTCTTTATGTATGAACCATTATTGAGAAAATGTTAATGAAGCAATAATTTATAAAAATGTAACGAACGATATGTTTTGCAAGATTTATTCAAATATAAACCTTGTACAAACGTTTTTATTCGTGTGCAATAATACTAAGTTTTTTTTAACAAAACATTCATTTTACATTTTACAAAAAATATATCTTATGTATTTTTTTATTATTTTTTTTTTATAATGAAGCAATATTTTAAAATATAAAAGCTCAATAAAATAATTAACGAAGACGCTACAGTTCGCTACCTAAGCCAAGCTAATCACATTAGCAGGAATTTGCGGCAATTTTCATGTCTACCCTTGAAAAACCTAACTTTTTTAGAGAATTTAATGTAACATTAGCTAATTAGCCTTCACAATAATTTTAATAACAACTGAAATAACAGAAACTCTGATTCACATAGTTGACGTTTTCAGCGAAGCGCACGCTTTCAGAATTACCCTTGAAACTCGCCGCATTTCATTTTGCAGACGAAAATAACGTTTGTTGACGTTTAAAAATAACGTGACCGAGATTTGAATCTCACACACGATGATCAATTTTTTGTAATCAATTTACAGTTTACCTAAAAATACCTATTTTAGTAGTCATTTATTCCGCGTGTTGTAAAGTTCGTTTCAATAGTTTGCGTCAGACATTTTTCTTTCGTAAATTAAGTTGTTGATTGGTGCACCGGCGTGAAAACACAAGCGACCGGCGATAAAAATAACCATTCATTGAAATAGAAGCTAGTAACATCTGTTTTGTCTTCGCAAAAACTGATCCTTCATTCCGTTTGGAAACAAACTTAACCCACGTCCATTAAGTATTATGAGAGACAAAAAAACTAAACTCACCAGAAATATTCCATTGAAGACCACCAGAAGATATTTTATACAGCTCATCCCGCATCCCTCCATCTTGAATTGATTTAATTAAAAATAAACACAGAAAATCACAAAATAAATCAGAATCTATAATTCGAATCCAATCGAACTGAAAGCAATGACTAACAAAAGAGCGGGAGTTCCGAATTTGAAATTCAACTTTTTTTTTAAATAGCGACTCGGTCGTTCGCTCGCGTCCGGCCTCTCTGGCTGAATGCGACGAGGCTCGACCTGTTTTGTATTTTAGTAGCCCAAGAGTTGGGTGGTGTGAAGTCGCGTGAGGGATGTAGTCACGCACTGGCACCACCCCCAAATTACTTCGACCCTCAAATTTGACGTCGTAAAGCACTGATAGAGATCACTGTTAATCGGTTGGAACTAGCGATCGGTTATTGGTCTCAAATATAAGATTGTTCAGCGGTTAGTTACCTAGGGCCTTCGATTTTTTATGGTAGACTGCATTGCTTTAATAAAAGAATATACGCACTGAGGTGTAAGACCTCTTTATTCACAATTAACAAGTTAATTAAATGAAAAATAAATACAAGCAATATGGATCATCAATGACGAATGACGTCTCTACAATACCGATTCCAGAGTTTATATTATCTTAAATAAGAAGTGTTGTGCTGTTAGAATATATGTACAGGTGAATTCGAATCAAAGGGACAACAAAAGGACAACACTAGTAGTGTTGACAAAACAAGCAAAAAATAACGATTAATTTTGTAATCGTTACGTGTACATGATGAATGACAACAGATATGTTTTTACCAACCAAGCTTCCCCGAACGTGTTAAATTTAATGTTTTTTACCATCGTTAATGGTCAAATCGATTTGGTAGAATGGGATCTATCGGATTCCAATGAATCCAACGTTCGAATCGATTCGATGCCGTCGACAAAACGATGTTTGAAAACACACATTATTATTTTTATTCGGAAGTCCTATAATTGTCTTTTAAAAGTTTATTTTTGGTTTATGAAAAATCGTTCATTTTAGATTTTTTAAGCAAATCGCGTCTGTATTAAAGTTAGCCAGATGTTGTAAATTAGAAGTTCTTTCGTATTTTTGTTAATATAATTATTATCTTTCGGGTGTTTACATAAGGAATTTCTCAGTAGCAGCCCGGAGTCTGGGGATTTGTGTTCAGTTGGTGAAAATATGCTCACCCCTATTACATGGGACTTAAACATATGTAACTGGCAAAATGTGGGTGTACCTACTATGTGTAACCTCTGCCTAACCCTTTGGGGAAACAATGCGAGATGTTATGTTGTATTTTCTCTAATTTCAGGATGATCCATAATAGTCCTGATGAATTATTGAAGTCTCTCAAAAATTCCTCATATTTCTTTAAATAAACTAATGATCAATAAAACAATACTCAGATACCTGTTAATTATTTCTACTCATAATTATGATTGCAAGTCGATAACACTTATGTTGACACTTAATTACATAAATACCGTCCGTTGTAACGTTTATTTTGTAGGTAGGAAACGTCATGATGATTATCTACAACATACTTGACATAATATAAACATCACGCCTACATTTTCCAAAGGGTTGGACAGAGGTGTACCAGTAGTACCCCCACATTTCCCCAGTTATGTTTAAGTCCAATGTAATAAGGGGCGAGCATAATTGTCATCAACCGGACACAAATCCAGACTCCGGCGGGGTACTTGGGTAACACACTTATAGTAGGAATCGGTTTCATTTTGACAGTTCAACAACATTCATTGTGTTATTTACGTTGTTGAGTCGACAAATTTTTCGAACATATGCAGTAATGAATTAGCAATATGCTTCAAAATCAGTCAGAATTGTGGTGCGGGCGGCCTCATTGGTCTCGAATCTAGGGTTTGATTCCTGGGTCGGGCAAAGTGCTCTTGGGTTTTTCAACATTTTTACAACCACAGATTATATTTATTTTTTGCGCACCTGCTGATCATGAGTTCTTGGATTCGATTCGCAGGTCTGGCCAGAGGGTTATTGGGTTTTTTTATCTGGAATCTCAGTAGCAGCTCGGAGTCTAGATTTAATGTCCGGTTGATGGCAATAGGCTCGTCGCCTATTACATGGGACTTAAATATAACTGGCGAAATGTACCTAGTATAGGTACACATCTGCCCAACCCTTCAGTGAAACAAGGCGTGATGTTATGTATATTTTTTTACAAAAGAGGCTCGTCGCCTGTTACATGCCACGTAACGCATTCAAGGACAATGATCGAGACACAAGTTTTATTATTATGACGTCTATGGGCGTTTAGTGTCCCTAAGCTGAAAGTGTTAAACATAACTGGTGAAATGTGGCTGTACTGCTTATAGCTACACCTCTGCCTAACCCTTCAAAAAATCGGGAAAACTGGCATGATATTATGTTAAACTAGCAGCGCCCCGCGGTTGCACCCGCATAAGTCTCGATTATGTAGGGATATGCGGATAAAAAGTATACTTTACGTTAACCCAGGTTATAAACTATCTGTGTGCCAAATTTGGTCCATATCCGTTCAGTAGTTTTTGCGTGAAAGAGTAACATCCATCCATCCGTCCATCTATCCATCCATCCTCACTAACATTCGCAATTATAATATTAGAAGGATAGTAGGAAGTAGGATGTTTATGTGTTAATTATGGCTTTTTCTTCAAAGAATCTTTGAATTGAAAAATAACTTGTTTAATAGCTTGCTGAGCGACCTCGGGTAGTCAAGTCTCGACCTGATGCCGAAAATGAGGATTCCAGAGTCACCTTAACCCGCTATTTCTCGGAAAACCTACCAGAAGTCAGCCAAGACGAAATCGAGGCGGCTGTTAAACAGCTTAAAAATGGAAAGGACCCTGGTGAGGACGGGATTACAACCGAGCTTCTGAAAGCGGGCCGAAGTCCTGTCTTGAAAGAGCTTCGGGAGCTCTTCAACTCTGTCCTGTTCTCTGGGAGAACTCCAGAAGCATCGCGAAGGAGCGTGGTCGTTTCTTTTCTTTAAAAGGGTGATAAAACCTTTCTGAAGAATTACAGAACCATTTCGCTCCTAAGCCACGTATATAAGTTGTTTTCAAGAGTCGTCACGAATCGTCTAGCGCGAAGGCTCGACGAGTTTCAACCACCGGAGCAGGCCGTGTTTCGAGAAGGATACAGCACCATAGACCACATCCACACAGTACGGCAAATTATATAGAAGTCCAAGGAGTATAATTGGCCCCTATGTCTTGCGTTTGTGGACTATGAGAAGGCTTTTGACTCAATCGAGACCTGGTCTGTTTTGGTGTCTCTGCAGCGATGTCAAGTCGACTGGCGATACATCCAAGTGAAAGAAAGAAAGAAAAATATTTTATTTGGGACACGCACAGGAAATACAACAATAAAAAGAACATTAAAACTAACAATATCTTAAACACAAATAAAACAAAAGGAAAGAAAAAAAAACAAAACAAAGAAGACCTGTGCGAGGCCAAAAGGCTCCTATCTCAGCATGATGATTTGAACCCGTGGACAATAGTGTGGGTTATACGTTTATTAAATAAATCTAATTAGCTCCGATATTCAAGTTGTAATGTGTAACTGTTTTAAGTCCACAAACAAAAAAAAAAAAAAATAAAAATGATGCTGCGATATTTGAAAATACAAAAACAAATACCGCAGCGCTGATATTCTGACAGGGCCCACTGTGATGCCACGGACACACCTACGGACATAAAATAAATGAATAAAATAAACAATAAAATATATTCTAAAAAACAAAATTCTATGCAAAACCGTGTACATAGATGTACACGTCTTTATGAAAACACGAAAATGACCGTTCAAAATCAGGACTTAGCAGTCTTACCAAGGGGTATCGATCGTGTTACCTAGGAACTGGTATTGTGGAGGTCAGATAGGCAGTCGCTCCATGTAAAATACTGGTATTCAGCTGCATCCGATTAGGCACCTGTCCCCTTGCCGGCGATTAACGAAAAGCGAGTAGAGCTAGCAACTAAAGACGAGTGATTACTCACTGGTATGCGTATGTACCAAGCGTGAGTCTCTCAGCGAGTGTTCTGCCCGCCAAGTGAACGTCGCTGAGCGAATACTCTCTTTGATAGCTCTTGTCCCTGCGACAAACGAGTACTCGCCGGCGCTGTGAACATTAAGCGATCAACTATCAATAATGTATCTCTTTTACTAACACGGGAATTACAATCTTTTGTATGTTTCTTGAGCGAGAATATCGTTGATAACTAGTCGCTTCCTCGTCGGCGGTGGGACAGGTGCCTTAGACTGGAAGCCGACCCCAACATAGTTGGGAATCGGCTCAGCAGATGATGAGGTATAGCCAGAACGAAAAAGTATAAGTAGATTCTTAGTGGTTTTCAATCAGACAGCTATTCAAAAAACTGTAAGGGATAAATATACTTCAGGTTATATATAATTCTACTTAAAAAGCTGTAAAAATTGTTTTCGAAGAAGTTATGAAACTTTTTGTCCGTAACTACCTAAGTATTGAATACGACGAATTGCCATGGCAACCAATGTTGAACCACTGGGGACTTTAACCTCTTGGGTTGAAAATCTTTTACCGTGTGTAGTTAATACTTGGCGCGGTAGGGTCAATGTGTTTGTAACTGGCTTGTGTTATTAGGGATCTTTAGTTCTTTTTGATAAAGGTTTCCGGCACTAAATTAGACTTTTAAGACGTATAATAAATTAATAATCTACCTCTAATGTTTCCACTGCTGGGGCTCTGATGGGCATTTTCTGTGATAGTCACAAGTCTTCGTTAGGTGAAGAGTGTGAAGATCATGCTAAGTGTCTTCATATGAACCCCTTCTCTTTTCTTTTTTAGGTGGGAAATCATCAAATGACTTCTCCCGCTCTGGGCGTAGCGGGAGGGCGTGCCAGATTTTTACTGACTGAAACCCACCCGTGTTCCTTCCTTCAGTTGCCTGTGCCAGGGGCCACGGTATCTCTTTCGAACATTCCACGATCCTGGCAGGCATCGGCCCTAGCGGACCCCATCAGTTAGTGCTGACATCTCTTTGAGGCGCGCGTGGAACACAACGCGCCGTCGACCCGGGCCTGGTCCTTACCGGACGGCGAGTTATTCATTGCTCGCCGTCCGCAAGCCCGCGCCTGCGGTGGCCGGGAATCTCTTGCGGCGACTAGGGGCGTGAGGGCGCAGAGATTGCCTCTACCTCACGCGTTCCGACTCCTCCTTTATGTGGGCAATCCAAACAATGGTAACACCCAGGCATGTGACCCCCTTGGAGTGCAGTCAAACATCATCTACAACTTTAACACATACATACAACATAGGTTTTGTTGCATTAAGATTGTACGTACCTCATCCAATAAAACCTTTTGTTTCATTCTAATTATTTCGAGAATTAGCGAATGTCTCATGGCTTCTGCCAAAGAGCAAAAGCAGCACCCTGATTGCGTAACACACTGAATCATTCAAATCGAATCTGAATCATTTTGAAGCAAATAAATAATCCAATGCTTCTTAAGTTCGAAAAATTTGTCTGCTCAACAACGTAAATAGCGCAACGAATGTTGTTGAACTGTCAAAATGAAACCGATTCCTACTGTAAGTATGTTACGCTAGACGCAATTGCCCCGCAGGTTCGGCTAGATCTCAATTGAATTCAATGCTCATAAATAGTGTTCATTTAAATTAACAGAAGAAGTGAATAGCATAAGGAAAAATGAACAAATCCTACGGAACCACAATCAAAAAACCATCAATTTTCTAACTAACTAAAAATAAATTACTTTTCCCTCAGCAGTCAGTTTCCGGTGATAAGTTAACTGGTCCTAGGGTACTTGTTAGAATAATGTCAAGTTTATCGGTCCTAGGTTCTAGCTTTGCACTAAGTTATCTAAGTTCGATGGCTTTGAACCTGACACGAATAGGATTTATAACTTAGGTAATCTAGTACGTTATTGACTAGGTACTTAAAAAATACTCGTGAATAACATTTTCCGAGGAAAATGTTCAGAGCTAGGCTTCTAAAATTATAGATAGACGCTATAAGAGTTATTCGTAAAATGAACGCGCATTAGTTATATTTATTTAAAAATTAAAATACGTAGCTATAAATAATATAAAAAGATTTCTTTCTGTATGTTCTTGGTTTACGCTAGATAATTAATAACAAAATCCAAAAAGATTTTCCGATACCGGGAATCGAACCCGAGCCTCCTGGGTGAGAGCCAGGTATCCTAGCCACTAGACCATATCGGATGTTGTAAAGTGTGCCGAAATTAAAGTAATCTAAAGTATTTTACCTTCGAGCTGATTACAATGTGATACTTTATCGTCGTATCAGAGACTGATTAGTGCTAATAATAAATCGACTTCAAAAAGAAATTAAATCATAATTATGAAATAACTTTAATTTTGGAAGTCGGTATCTTGGGGTCTGTAGGTATTTTAGTTTTTTATCACCGACTCCCGAAATTTAAGTTAAGTATTTCATAATTTTATTAAAATCTTTTTAATTTTTTTTAGCTTTTTTATTTCGTAATTTTTAGTTTGAAGTAACAACTGGAATATTATTTATTTAAAATAAAAATAATAGAAATAAAATAAAAAATAATAATGTAATATTTTTTATTTATTTTTTATTATTTGTTTGTAATTAGGAGTCAATACTTTTCTTGTAAATATTGCACTAGAATTTGACCAAGGTTTTGAATTTTTGTCTCTTTACCAACACACCCGTAGGTAGCTCGTATCAATAAGCCAGGCCGGTCACACTTAACAGTTAGTGTCCATATCTTGAAATCTCCTGAACAGATTTTGATGAAACTTGCACTGTTCCCTAGGTTGAAGTAAAAGTAAGCCAATAAAAATGGTCACGATCCAATTAATAGTTTCGGAGAAATGCGTGGACCAACATTATACTCGTACATACAAACATACATACACAAAAAAATATATATTTGTTTGGAAGCCCTAATAGATTTATCGCAGTTCCCATAATATTACATACATTCATACGTGTCAAATTGATAACCTCCATTTTTTGAAGTCGGTTAAAAAGAAGACCGACTTGTAACAGGCAAATGCAGTTAAAAATTAGAAGCCATTTCATTCGAGTTCATTGCATTATAAATTCACACTCGTTAGATATTACTTTATTAATATTAATTATAAATTACTGCTGGACTTACATACGTAGTAGGTACCAGAGACGAAGCGCGCTAACAACTCCATTCCTACCGGCTTCCCTTTGGAGGATCGAAAGAGTAACTTCACCTACCGCCATTGAAAAATAGCACATTCAGTCATGTCTACGACTGCCAAATAATATATATTCCAACAACAACACAAATTGTTCTAAATAAGTCGGCGCCAAAACCCGATAATCGTATTTGTATGACTATTTATATCTGAACAATTTCTTCTTCGGCTTCCCTCCTACGAAATATCAAGCATCGCCACTGGTAGGTACTGTAAAGGTTTGATGCCGAAGGCGACCTCATGCTGTTGAATAATTGCTTGTAATTCGAACGTTTAGACAAGTGTGGAATTATACACTTCTGGACACATCTATTGGCCCACCTTAGAGTTTAGGTTTCGATGGCCCCTACCGAAATATGATTGCTAGATTGAACAAAAACTGTTGATGCAGTTTTAAACCTGATACATTTTACCATCTTTTTCGATCGTATTGTTTTAAATTTGAATTCAGAATACCATACGACATGGAGCTACGCCTAACAAGTCGGATATGCGCCTTGTTAAATGCAATTGAATTTTGAATAAAAAACATGTTTTATCAAATAAAGGTTTAATTTAATAACACGTGTTGCCTCCATGGGCATCTACCACAGCTCTCATACGATTAAGCATAGAGTTTATCAACCTCTCTATGAAATTTTGAGGGATCATCTCCCATTCCTCTTCTATGGCAGTTTTCAACTCCTGCATCGTCTGGGCAACTGGCTGACGAGCCCTAACACGTCTTTTTAGCTCGTCCCACATGTGCTCAATGGGGTTCATGTCTGGGCTTCTGGCTGGCCAGTCCATAACTGTGATGTTCACATCCCGAAGATATTCCCTGACGATGCCGGCCTCATGGGCTCTTGCATTATCATGCATAAAAAGGAAATTTGGGCCCACATAGTCCGCGTATGGTATCACGTGAGGTTCTAAGCACTCACGAATGTACCTTTCAGCATTTAATGTTGGCAGCCGTGGTCCTGTAACAACCTCAAGTTGAGTTTTGCCGCTCGCGGATATACCGCCCCAGACAGTCCATGAGCCACCGCCATAAGCAACCCTCTCTTCAAAGCAGCATTGTGCGAAACGCTCTCCCTTACGTCGGTAGACCTTCTTCCTTCCATCATTGCTATGTAACACAATTTTAGACTCATCAGAAAAGAGTACACGGCTCCAATCTTGCTGTGACCAATTTAAATGACTGCGTGCGAAATGAAGGCGCGCTGTTCGGTGGACTCGCGTTAGTTTGGGCCCATTAGCTGGCTTGTGTGGTACCATATCGCGTTCTTTTAACCTTCTCCGAACAGTTCGAGCGCTCACAGATACTCCGTGGAAGTCGCGAAGTTGGTTTTGTATCTCAATGGAGGTAAGGTGACGATTTCTCAAGCTGGTCGTCACGATGAATCGATCCTGCCTTTCAGTTGTGACCCGAGATCGTGGCCTTCCTTGGCGACGAACAAAGCCGCCAGTCTCTAGGTACCTCCGATAAACATTTCGGACCGCAGATCGACTTAAATTAAGTTGAGCACTCACGTTTCTTTGGCTGTGTCCGGCCTGAATAAGTGCCACAGCTTGGGCGGCGACTTCAGGTGAAGTATCCATAGATTATTGATAGAACCTCACCTTAATGTTAAGAATAAGTAATGTTTGTTGCAAAACCAAAGATATCAATCACTTTTTCAAGAATTAAATCCAAGTAAACCAATAAAACCAAGTTTTCTTAGTATTCGATTGTTTGATATCAACAAACAGACTGTTTTTTGTTTTGTTTTTTGTTTTTTGTTTTTAATTGTCTTTTGTTTCTTTAAATTCTGTGTTCGAAATTCAAAAAAAGACTATTGAATGAAATTGTGAATGTGCCAGGTTCAAAACTGCATAAAAACTTTTTGCTCGACCTAATATAAAATTTTAGCTAGGACCAAACGAAACTGAAAATACAAGGTGGGCCAATAGATGTGTCCAGAAGTGTAATAATATAATGCTTTATTGAGTTTAAGCTCTAGTAGTGTTGGTTTCCCCCGCACACTATACAATCAACATTACACAAACACGTAATAATCCGTTCAGTTCTAAACGTCCGTGTGTTAATTACAGTACCCACCCATGTACCGAAGGACCAATCAACTTACCAAGGTTGGTAATGGTAATGATAAACGTTAACATAAAAATTCAGAATGCGAGCTGCTAAGTAACTACTGAAAAGTTTAAACACTTCTCCCGACCCTGAGGCTTATATCCACTAGGACACCATGGTTGAACTGCCAGTAAAATATACACAAGTTTATGGTGGGTATCTCACTAGATTTCTGTGGCGACCATGGTTGCCGCCACTGGTGTCCTAGTGAGATAGGGCCCTAAGTTTGAACCCAAGGCACAACGAGGCAGTTAACCTCCATAGATTAGGTGTCACATATTTTTACCTGTTTCTACCATAGTGTCCATCATCAACGCAGCAGTACATAATGCTCAAATCATTTGCCTCATGGTTTGTTTACTTAAATGTACCATCGATAAACGCCAGGCCTTTCCAATTTTGACTATAGGGGCAGGGTTTCGTCAGTAAATCTGTGTATACAAAAAGCAACTTTTTAAGGTGTTAAGGCGTCGGTTTTTTCGATAGTATCTAGGTACCTACTTACTTCCGTGTCTCGATAGGGTGTCATTAATAACTGTCAAATCCATAGTGTTGTATGACAGTAGTGTGGTGTGGGTGTACCAGTGTGGGGTGTATTTGTTTGTTGTTAATCCAATAAGTTTCTGCTTATTCTAGTTGTTATTGATCGGATTATTTTTAGTTTTTATTTTCTCGTGTAATCACTTAAGTAGTCTTTTTAACCGACTTCAAAAAAGGAGGTGGTTCTTAATATAAATATTCGGATGTTTATTTTTTTTTATGTACTTAGGTTCGGGTATAACTCCGTCTATAAATAGACAGATTTGCGGAAGTCATTTTTTAATTGAAAGGGTGTGCTCTCGAGGTGGTTCCATTGTCATCAAGTCAGGATCTGATGAGGGGATCCCATGGAAATCGAGGGAAACCCTCAGATTTTATCGGTACACCTATAGCGATTTAGGTATTTTTCACAGTAATTCGTGCATTTGCTCTCGGAAAGCGCCATTTGGTGAAGTGGAACTGATGATAAAGACCACATATGGCCACCAAAACTACTCAATAAGTATTTCACGGGTTGGGATCGATTACTTTAATGTGGTTGCTAAGCAGTTTATAGTCGTCACAATGCATTATGGTGAATCTCCTGGTTCTTACCAGGAGAACTCCTCAACAATTAACGTCCCTGCATCGGGAAAAGCAATATTTTGTAAAAAGGTGATGAGCAGCTGACATTAGAAAGAAAGAAAAAAAAACAATTTTTCCCTAAATTAATGTTCGCATAACTCATCAAAATGTAGGGAACAGCTGATTTTTTTTTCGCGATTTCGGGTTTGGTTCCATAGTAAAAGTTGTTCATAATGATGAGTACAATGACCCCTTAAGAGGTTAACAGTTATTAAAATTATACCTTGTAGATGTACCAAAACTAACTAAATAAAATACAGACCTAGGTACCAATTCTAATCAAACCAAATTGATTCGAAGAATGAAAATGAAATAAAAAAGACTGACAGGTCTGGGTTAAAAACTGCGAACAGCCTAATTATTGTTATTTTGAATTGAATAAATTCTATGGAACAATCGCGAATTCCTGCGTCCTTGGCGCGAAGTGGTGAGAAGGGGTGGTCAATGGCTTTGTGCGTCGTGTTGTGGCCTGTTTGCCATGGCAACGGCGCAATGAGTGGCAACCTGTGCCATGCCTGATAGCTATGACCTATGGCCGGACTGGCGCTGTCAAAAGTACTTGAGGATCTGTAATTTGTCGTACTACCCACTTCCTATCTATTGGTACCCGAATTTCAGCTAGCGTGCATGATTCTGCGACTAGATTTGTGGTATCCTATAACTTTATTAGGAAAAAGGGTGAATAATAAAGCCGTACGTAACGTTAACAATAGAAATATCGATCATTTCCACCATAGTTTGTGTTGACCATGACCATATTATTGATTTTGTTTCGGGTCGCCATAAACGAGAAGTTTGTTATAAAAAAATATGCAACCCTTTTTCAACGTGAATTTTTCGGTTTTTACACATAAACTCAAGTAGAAACTACAGAACGCCACCTGCTACGATCCTTACGTACTCCTTTTGCCTCGTTTACGTTCATACACCTGAGGGGCAATTCCCGTAATTTTATGAACGTTCACAGTCTGACCTCAGTCTCAGTATGTCAAAAATACTTATAATTTCTCTACATTTTTGACAAGTTTTTGACATTTGATTATCGCTGAGATGAGATTGCAACTAGATTTTGAACGTTTGTAGTTACGAGAATTGGGCTTCTGGTCATACACGCACGCCGGTTGCGAGTAGTACGCACTTGCCCTATCTGAAGAACATCATCAATAAGATCACTGGTGTCCCCTCCCGGCGTTTCCACTGGCATCTGCCGTGAAATACCTTTTGTTAGTCGCCCTCATTCATCCGGTTCAGTTTATTATAGTGAGTTATTTGGTTTATTTATCTTTCAATTACTTGTCCTGACTGACTGACTGACTGACTGATCCAGCAACGTCGAGCCTGAACCGTTGGGGCTACAAACTTGAAGTTTTTCACACGGTTTCCTTTTACAATGTAGGGGAGCGCTAAGGAGGGGTTTTTGAAAATTCGACCTTTAACGGGGTGAAAAGGGGAATTTTGTTTAAAAAAAAAAAATTATTTCTTGAGTTGATAAACTTGAAACTTGGCACAAATACTTATCTAAATTATAACGTTTGTCATTTTTTGTTTTTCTAAACTAAACGGATTTTGACACCCCCAAAGTTTGTATAGAAGAATTTTAATGCGCGGTCCGATTAACACGAAACTCAGTATTTATACTTAATACTTGGCGGGACGCAAACGAGACACAATTGAAGTTTTATTGTTATTACTGAGCCGAGTGTCCTTAAAACCAAAAATAAAGAATAACGTGTATCAGGGTTTTTCGAAAATCCAACCCTAACGGGGTTAAAAGGGGTAGTCAATTTTAAAATTCAGGGGAAAATACGACGCAGTCGAAGAGCTATAATTAAATATAATCAAATTACATTAATAAAGTAGTACCAGTAATTCTACTCGCATAGATAAAATAAAAATTCTAAAACAATAAATTGCCATCGCGACTGTACTCTCAAAAAAGAACAATAGGTACTTTCCCTATGGCTCCCCACACCACCGAAATCATAAATTATTTCGGCACTAAACGCTAAAACTGCCGTGTTCATCCATAGCAACTTCTTTTGGTAACATTATTTTTAGGCATAAGCCGAAGTCGCACGGACACGAAAATAACGCGGCGGAATTTTATCGCGCACTGGATTTTCAACGCTCTGCTTAGCGTCGAGAGTTGAAAATCCAACAGTGTTTTTTCCACGCATTGGAATGCACTCTGTTGGATTCTCAATGCTCGGCTCAACACCGAGAGTTGAAAATTCAGTGCGATATAAAATCCCGCCGCGTTATTTTCGCGTCCGTGCGAACGTGAGCTAATAGAACTTATTATAGGCCGACCGCATAACTGAGACGTTGCCTGAGGTAGCAGCGCGGTGAGGGAGGGGTGTGGTGACGTGATGCAAGAGCTCAGTGATTCGTCAACTTGTGACAACTATCACCCCTCCCTCACCGCGCTGCTACCTCAGGCAACGTCTCAGTTATGCGGTCGGCCTATAGTCTTCTTCTTAGCGTGTCGATGGCAATCTAAATAAATTCAGCCCAGAATTCAGCTGCGTGTTTGGCGCCATCACTAGCGTCCATCACTTCCTGTAACGTGCAGCTGACAGGACACGCAGGACATGATATTAAGTGTCCCATCGTTTGTGGAACAGCACCACATTTACACTCCAAGGCGGAGTCGTCTATGAATCTCCACCTGAACAGGTTTTCCCTGCTACGGCTAACCTGGGTCCGGGGTGTGTTTAAAGACTTCCAGGTTACCCAAGGCAACTCATGTCCAGGCGGGAGAAACAAATGGTTTGGGTAAGGAAGCACTGCTTCGCCACAGCTTCAGTCTTTCTTTTGATCGTTCCCCAGTGAGTGGGAGGAGGACGACACACTTTAAGAAACTGTTTCGGCTTTTCAGTCTTTGTGGCACAAGGATGTTGTCGAGCAAAAGGTGTCGTGTGTCGGAGACCATTTTGGCTCTTTCGCTGGAGCTAGCCAAGTGCTCAAACTTACTAGTTCTAAAGTTACACCAATGTTGCTGGATCCGGAAAACTATCACTGTTTTAGGTACTATACAGGGTGGCAGGGACATCCACGCGAATCCGGTTACCATGGATTCAGTAAATGATTCTGGACACCCCTGCCTTAAAATTTTTCATCGGTTATTATTTAAAAAAATCAACTGTTCCCTACAAAAGTGCAATACCTAAGCGGTCAAAATGTATGGAACGGTAAATTTATTTTTTAAATAACTGACGAAAAATTTTAACGCGGGGGTGTCCAGAATCATCCAGATTCCAGCCAGGGTTGCGGGATGTTCGAAAAAGTTACCGTGTCCCCGACACAGGCAACTGAAGGAACACGGGTGGGTTTTAGTCAGTAAAAGTCTGACACGCCCTCCCGCTCCGCCCAGAGCGAGCGGGAGAAGTCATTTGATGATTTCCCATCAAAAACAAGGGGGTCCAGATTCATGTACTGAATCCATGGTAACCGGATTCGCGTCGATGTCCTTGCCACCCTGTATATGCGGGAAATGGCTATATTCTCATTTAAAGAGGAAACATTTAGCAATGAAAGTCATCATCAGCTTACAGCTCTTATCTCAATTAATTTGGGGTCGCTGCAGCATGTCTTCCTCTCCCACACATCTCTATCAGCCATCATCTCAGTAGTCACCTCCTTTCTAGCCATATCATATCATCATTTACACAATCAAACCATTATTTCCTTGGACTTCCCCTTCTTTTACAATCATGCTAAAAACAAGGGGGCATATATGCTGCACCACAGTGGCGCAGATAAAATCATCATTAGAGGGAAGCCGAAGAAAAAATTGTTCAGTTCTCATAAACTCAGACAAAAAACTGTAGGTTTTTAATCTTATGATGTATTAAACTGGTATTCAATATAATTATGTAATGTGATGTGATACACAGTTACACACACCATATTATTTGACAATAGTAGACATTAAGAAGAGTGGTTGTTCCGAAAGGAAACCGTTAGGAAACGGGTTGTATGAAGGCTTCGCCCCTGCTGCATCAGTTGACGTCATCACGTTAAAGCCGGCTGTCGCTGAAAACCAGCGCTGGGACTCTGTCCCGCATATGATCGCAGCGTTATGCTGAGCAATGGCCGTTTTGCGTGGATGTGACGCATATTTTCCCCTTTATTCTTTTCGTGTTTGTGTTCTTACTTTGCGTCTGCTTACCGCAAATAAACGAATTTTCTTTCTTTCTTTCAATTCCCGTATTTTTATGAACGTTCGCAAATCTCATTCTCTATCTGTGAAAATTTTTATAACGTTCACCTACATTTTTTTTTTTTTATTGTCAGTGAATTAAATGAGACTGCGACTAGATTTTGAATGTTTAGTTAGATATACACTTCTGGACACATCTATTGGCCCACCTTGTATTTTCAGTTTCGTTTGGTCCTAGCTAAAATTTTATATTAGGTCGAGCAAAAAGTTTTTATGCAGTTTTGAACCTGGCACATTCACACTTTCATTCAATAGTCTTTTTTTGAATTTCGAACACAGAATTTAAAGAAACAAAAGACAATTTGGAGCCTGTTTGTTGATATCAAACAATCGAATACTAAGAAAACTTGGTTTTATTGGTTTACTTGGATTTAATTCTTGAAAAAGTGGTTGATATCTTTGGTTTTGCAACAAACATTACTTATTCTTAACATTAAGGTGAGGTTCTATCAATAATCTATGGATACTTCACCTGAAGTCGCCGCCCAAGCTGTGGCACTTATTCAGGCCGGACACAGCCAAAGAAACGTGAGTGCTCAACTTAATTTAAGTCGATCTGCGGTCCGAAATGTTTATCGGAGGTACCTAGAGACTGGCGGCTTTGTTCGTCGCCAAGGAAGGCCACGATCTCGGGTCACAACTGAAAGGCAGGATCGATTCATCGTGACGACCAGCTTGAGAAATCGTCACCTTACCTCCATTGAGATACAAAACCAACTTCGCGACTTCCACGGAGTATCTGTGAGCGCTCGAACTGTTCGGAGAAGGTTAAAAGAACGCGATATGGTACCACACAAGCCAGCTAATGGGCCCAAACTAACGCGAGCCCACCGAACAGCGCGCCTTCATTTCGCACGCAGTCATTTAAATTGGACACAGCAAGATTGGAGCCGTGTACTCTTTTCTGATGAGTCTAAAATTGTGTTACATGGCAATGATGGAAGGAAGAAGGTCTACCGACGTAAGGGAGAGCGTTTCGCACAATGCTGCTTTGAAGAGAGGGTTGCTTATGGCGGTGGCTCATGGACTGTCTGGGGCGGTATATCCGCGAGCGGCAAAACTCAACTTGAGGTTGTTACAGGACCACGGCTGCCAACATTAAATGCTGAAAGGTACATTCGTGAGTGCTTAGAACCTCACGTGATACCATACGCGGAATGTGTGGGCCCAAATTTCCTTTTTATGCATGACAATGCAAGAGCCCATGCGGCTGGCATCGTCAGGGAATATCTTCAGGATGTGAACATCACAGTTATGGACTGGCCAGCCAGAAGCCCAGACATGAACCCCATTGAGCATATGTGGGACGAGCTAAAAAGACGTGTTAGGGCTCGTCAGCCAGTTGCCCAGACGATGCAGGAGTTGAAAACTGCCATAGAAGAGGAATGGGAGATGATCCCTCAAAAATTCATAGAGCGGTTGATAAACTCTATGCCTAATCGTATGAGAGCTGTGGTAGATGCCCATGGAGGCAACACGCGTTATTAAATTAAACCTTTATTTGATAAAACATGTTTTTTATTCAAAAATCAATTGCCTTTAACAAGGCGCATATCCGACTTGTTAGGCGTAGCTCCATGTCGTATGGTATTCTGAATTCAAATTTAAAACAATACGATCGAAAAAGATGGCAAAATGTATCAGGTTTAAAACTGCATCAACAGTTTTTGTTCAATCTAGCAATCATATTTCGGTAGGGGCCATCGAAACCTAAACTTTAAGGTGGGCCAATAGATGTGTCCAGAAGTGTATTTAGATTTCTCATTGTGTCTATATTTAGCAGGGAAGATAATAGGACTGAGTAAAGATACCTGCCTACCAAACAGAGCAGTGTCTAAACTGTCTATTTTTAAAAAGCCGTTAGCGCAAAATGTTCAGTCAATAAATCATAATTATGCGACGTACGGCCTGTTAACATCTCTTAACACCAAAATGGTCCAATTCCTTCAGTTGACAGTTATCACTTGCGTGGGACAGTTAGTTAATGTGTCGTCTTAGTAGTCGTTTTGGCCTTTTTATTGTTGCCTATTTTTAGAATTTAGGCATTTTGATGGAGTGTGGACTTGTGGACATCATCATTCTCATCATTCTCGTCATTCTCCTGCCCTTATCCCAATTAATATGGGGTCGCGGTCGGCGTGACATGCCTTTTTAGGGTTCCATAGTCAACAAGGAACACTTATAGTTTCGCCATGTCCGTCCGTCCATCCGTCCGCAGCTTAGCTCAGAGACTCTTAGTACTAGAAAGCTATAATTTGGCATGGATATACATATTAATCACGGCGATAAAGTGGTAAAATAAAATCACGAAAAACAAATTATTAGGGTACCTCCTGTACACGTAAAGTGGGGAATGTTGTTTTATTCTCGTCTAGCCCATGGTGTGGGATGTTGTTGGAAAGGTCTTTCAAAAATATAGCAGGTTTGTGAAAACAATTTTTCGATTAAAGGATCCGTTTTTGAAATATTAAGCTTTAAAGTGCTAATTTTTGTTAGAGTCAAGTGTGTCCCCCCCCCCTTCTGCGAAGCAGTAATGCTCGTGAAGGAGGAGGCGGGACGCGTGAGGGAGAGGCAAGCTTTGCACCCTCACGCCCCTAGTCGTCGCAGGAGACGCCCTGGGCGTCGGGAATTGGCAGCTGATTCCCGGCCACCGTAGGCGCGGGCTTGCGGACGGCAAGCAATGGGTAGCTCGCCGTCCGGTAAGGACCAAGCCCGAGTCGACGGCGTGTCGTGTTCCACGCGCGCCTCAAAGAGATGTCAGCACTATTGACGGGGTCCGCTAGGGCCGATGCCAGCTAGGGTTGCGGGATGTTCGAAAGAGTTACCGTGGCCCCGGCACAGGCAACAGAAGGAACACGGGTGGGTTTTAGTCAGTAAAAGTCTGACACGCCCTCCCGCTCCGCCCAGAGCGGGAGAAGTCATTTGATGATTTCCCATCCACAAAAAAAAATAAAAAAGTGTGTCCCCCCCCCCCCCCACACCCCCAGCTAAACGGTTAGGTAGTAGCATATACAACGAAGTTAAAAGGAAAATTATCACAGCTAAGTAGGCTTTACAAGTTAACGAATAACAGTCGACCAACTTACATTTACAGTTGGAATGTATTAGAGAACATGTTTTTCAACAACAATGTTATGTTTGTTCTTGGGATAAACTCATCCCAACTACGGAAGCCTATATTGTGCGTGGTCCGACACGCCCTTGGCCGGTTTTTCTTCCATACTTCTCTATTAGTCGTCATCTGGGTAGTCTCCCCCTTTCTAGCCATATCATCTTTCACACAGTCCATCCATCGTTTCTTTGGTCTTCCTCTACTCTTATAGCCATCCACATTCATAGTAGGTACTACCGTATTTATCTTGACGATTCATCAATGTTTGTATTTTTTTTTAATAGGGACACGACTAAGCCATCTAATCCAAATAAACTCAGTCAGTTGAGGCATCATCAAATAAAGTTTAATCTTGCATATCAGGTAGTCCAAATAGTGACGTCCAAAAGAAAAATCTGATTTCCTCATACCCAGAGGTATTCGAAAATACCCCATGTATGTTCCGCAATTTTTTGTCGTTTTCGTTTTTTTTTTCGTAATTTTTTAGTTTTCAGCCGGTGGAGCTTCAAAAATTCATATATTTTTGTAGTGGGTATTTTTAATATATTTTTTTGTCACAGAATCGTCTTGAATGTTACTTTCATATGTAAAATAATAAACTTCCTAACATTCCTGCAAGTTATTCAAAAAAGTATCGGTAGCAGGGATATAAGCTTATAGTGGGATAGACTCAAATTTTTTTTTAAACTCGAAAACTACAAAAAATCGCGGAACATACGTGAGGTATTTTTGAATACCCCTGGGTATGAGCAATTCAGGTTTTTCTTTTGGATGTCACTATTTGGACCAGCCTGTATATTGGTGCAACTTTTTTATGCGTCGGAGGCGCGGCGGTATGTAGATACACGAAAAAACAACATAGGTACGTTTTGGATAAAGTAACTCCTCCTTCTGGTTTTTGGCAGTCAGTTAAAAATTTCTGAAAAACCACAATAACAATGTTTATTATCACGATTACTTATAATAATAATAATTAGCACTTTATGACACCGCAAGTGTTAATTAAGTCGAGGAGGAAATCGGTAGCATTATTCGTGTGAGTATCAGTAACACCTCTGACCATATTTGAAGACGCGCGTACAGGAAAAGATACTTTAAAATATCAAAATTGATCCCTTTTTGGATGGATTATCCTATATTTCCAGTGTGTGGAACTTGGGAAAATGTTCTCAAAGTGAAATGTCGGTGGTGTACGCCTATTACAAGTATTTGATTAATGTCAGTGTTTGGTATAAGTGCTACTGTACAGGTTAGTAAAATTCATCGATTTCAATTAATAATTAGGAAGACGGAGTACAAGTGGATGATATAGACTAAATTTGTGTTACAAAAACTTCTTGCACCGTTTTTCACTTAGTTTATGGAAACATTGAAGAAAAACCTGTATGGCTCCTGGCTAGTATAAGATCTGTTTGGGAAAGGAAATTTTGTCGATGCTAGCTAGCGTCGTTCTCGTGTTTAAATGCTAATAATTTTTTTTTTTTTTTTTTTGTTTGGGACAAAAAAACAGTTACACATTAAAACTTGAATATCGGAGCTAATTAGATTTATTTAATAAACGTATAACCCACACTATTGTCCACGGGTTCAATTAATAAATATCTAAAAGAGGAAAGGACGGACAGTCACATATTAATTTGTGAATTAAAAGAAAAAAGAAAAGCAAGTTATGAAAGGTTGTAATTTACCCATATACTAAAAACGTAGCCAATGAACAGAATGTTATATGTCGTATCTTTGTCTATTTGACTGTGTAAAAATGAGTCCTATAGAAACACAGACAGCAATCTGCCATATTGTCAACAAATTTGATTTGATATGGTCGTACAGGAAATTTAAATTAACAATACTAAATTTCCTCTTTCGATATCAAAGACGACAATACGATGATAAAATCCAGTATAAAAATAGCAGTTTGGTATAAAATCCGGCAATATTTAAAAAGTATAAATCGAACCCAACAATCTGATTGCATCAACCAATCACAGGCGCCCAGTAGATCACGTGGTTTAATGGCGTTGTTTGACTGTGTCTCCGAGTTTTTATTGAATTATTAATGTTTGTTTAGTGGAGGTTAATAGATTTTTATAAAAATCGGACAATGGATTCCCATCCTATGCCAGTAACTAATAGGAATGCACGCAAACGGCAAAAAAAACCCGAAAAATGAAATCGGAACTTGGCGAAGAAGCATTAGAAGAATCTAATGAATTACACATATAATTATGCAAGCGCAACAGTTAACTATTGGATCAAGTATTAATTAGCTATAAGATCAAATTTTGATACATTAATAATAACTAATAAGTACTTACTTTTATTTATTTATTTATTTCAACCAACTTTAGATCATACAATAAAATAAATTAAACTACCTACATTACAAAAATTATTAATTATTTTAAAAAAAATATAAATTATTCATCAAATTAAAAAAAAATTAAAAAATAAAATAGTTTCGACATACACGGCAATCTGTCAATCACTTGCGTCTCAGAAATGGTGATCTGAGTCATGTTTGATTTTTTTTAAATTTTTTTTTTTATTTGAGATAGGTTTGCTCTTGACTCTAGTCTAGGTCAGAGATGACAGAGACAAAGTCGACGATGGAGCGAGCTTACCCAGAAGAAGCCTGTTCACTCTCACTTTGAAGAGATCGGGGTTGTATGTTTTAGTATCAAATACGACCTTCTGAAGAATTTAAACTTATATACACACACTGATTTTTTTATTTATGCTTGGGTGTACTATTGGTGCATCTCTGCCTAACCTTTCGGGGAAACAAGGCGTGATGTTATGTTATACTTATATGTATTCTAGCAATACGGTCTGATGAAGGCCAAATCCTGTGCTATTATTTAATTTTTATAACACATAATAAAGTAATTTTATAAATATTGTGATGATAATTCTCAAACAGACATAAAAAAACGTTTTTACTGAATTGCCACAATTTATTCCAAGTGCAGATTACCGGTTTTATTTATACACGACTCAAATAATGAAATTAAAAAAATATATTAATAAAAATAAATTAAAAATGTTATAAAGACGTAAACTAGATCCGTGGGTCACAATCAAATTAAATGTAGCCTCACTAATGGTCAGACAGAAAGGAGATTTCTATAGATGCGTCTCAAAATATGTTAAGATACCTACCTACTCAAGTTTACCCCTATGTCACGAGTCGCACGTATTAAGCTTTTTGCATATCTCAGGACCATAGGGTCCCGAACCTTTGGTAGGCATACGAAGGGCTGAATCGAACTGGCAGAGGCCCGTTAGACAATTCTAAGTGTTGAGGCACCAACCGACGATTGTGTCTGATTATGCAAGTGCACCCAAGGACAACCCCCGGTTGGTGCAGGACTATTGCAAAACATGGAAACGAATCATATTGGGCTATGGGTTTAGGTGGCTGTGGTGGATTACCGAGAACTATGCACGGACTATGTCCCTTGCATGATCAGTGTTATGTAATACGCGGATAAAATGACAGGGGGTAACTTGCACACTCAATAATGGGCCCCCGGAAATGGTCACTAGCTCATAGTGTCAAGAGGCAACACTATTATTACGGTATCGGAAGATATAACAACCTGCCGAGATTCATTCAAATGGCACAAATAATAATTGATTTTTGATCCGTCAATTAAGTTATTTTATTTTTGTTAAATTTGGGGAGTCTGTTTACAAGGGATGGAAAGATGTGGAAAGGAGAGTAAATGCGGGAAATAAAGTGAAAGGTGCTATACATGCGGTTGTGACCAACCAGTTAATGTCCAAAAAGGCCCGACTGGCTGTTCACAATGGTGTGCTGGTGCCTACGCTTATGTATGGAAGTGAATGTTGGGTGTGGCAAAAGAAGCATGAAAGTAGAATAAATGCTGTGGAAATGCGTTCCTTGCGAAGCATGTGTGGTGTGACTATAAATGATAGACTGAGGAATGATGTGATAAGGCAACGGTGCGGTTTAAACGATGTAGGTTTGGCCATGTTGAGAGGATGAATGAAAGTCGACTAACATAAGGTATTTACACAGCAGATATGAGTGGAAACGCCGGAAGGGGACGCCCTAGGAAGAAATATAGAGTGAGTGAGTGTGTAGGGGAGTGATCTTATTGGTGATGTTCTTCAGAAAAGTCAGGTGCGTAGTACTCGCAACCGACGTGCGTGTATGACCAGATGTATGAATGTAAACGAGGCAAAACGAGTATGTAAGGATCGTAGCAGGTGGCGTTCTGTAGTTTCTGCCTACCCCCATGGGAAGAAGGCGTGAATTTATGTATGTATGTATTGTGTAGACATGTGACTTATAACATCGCCTTGGAAGAGTCTGTAAAGGTGTTAGGTATAATTATGATTTAAGGGGGCTGCGCTAAGGTAGCCCGCGAAATTCAAATTCTCTTACGATTTTTGCAATATGTAGCTCATTGTCTGGGTGTATGTTGATTAAAGTATGATTTGCGACCGTAACAAATACGTATTTACAGAATTATAATCATTAGAATTCCTCAAGTTAGTATAATCCTGAAATGTTAAGATTTCATGAAACAGTCATTGAATAGAATTACTTGGTCTAAAAGAGTTGTATTGATGACCTTATTGATTATTATTATGTAAATACATATTTGTTTCGGTCGCGAATCATATTTTAATCAACATACATCCTATGCTGACCTGCAAATTGCGAAAAAATAAGATAATTGGAATTTCGCGAGCTACCCTGGCGCTTTCGCCTTAAATAAATAAATAAATCATTTTTACGCGCTTCTGCAAACTTACTGCTATAGGTGCCACGAGTCGTGAGCACAAACTTCAGTCTTAAACCTAAAACATCTTATTTCCTATCACGGCAGGTAGCACACGTATGGGAGCAATGTAATCAATATAAGATCAAGCATATTTATATACAGATAGAAAACAGAATACAAGAGCACGCTGACGAGGGCAGTTAAAGAGTGACGGTGTTTGGGAGAATATCCGAACGGAATTCGGTCGCGTCATCGTAAGCCAATCATAGCACAGCTAAATGACGTGATAGCTTGTTGTGATTGGCCCGTTTGTTCCCGTCCCTTTTCTCTCGATCGCTGTATACCTTAAAAAATAAATTACATTCGCAAGCGACCATTTATAACGATAACTTGGTTTTCATTTCAAGAAAACACCCATTCCAAGGGCCACAAAGTAGTAGCTAAACAAGCAGTTCAATCATACTAGAACGCATCTAAACAGTTAAGATGGAATTTGTGCTCACGGTCACGACTCGTGCCGGTAATAAATAAATAAATAAATATCTTGGGACAACTCACACACGGCCATCTGATCCCAAGCTAAGCAGAGCTTGTGTTATGGTAACCAGACAACTGATATACATACTCATATAATTTATAAATACATACATATTATAGATAAATTACACCCAATATAATAATAATGTAATAATATCACTAATACAATTTATAAACATAGTGTAGGTTACTTCATCATCAAACTGGAGGAAGCTTTGTACTTTTTTTTTTTATTTGAGATAAGTTTGCTCTTAACTCTAGTCTAGGTCAGAGATGACAGAGACAAAGTCGGCGATGGAGCGAGCTTACCCAGAAGAAGCCTGTTAACTCTCACTTTGAAGAGCTACAGCTCTTTGTGAAGCAGGTCGCATTTCTACCATCACTGCTTGATGGCAGAAATATGCCACGTTGCTATGCTCCGGTGTGAAGAGCTGGTGTAATCACAGACACGTGAGATATTCCAGCAGAAGATAGGTAGTCGCTCCATGTAAAATACTGGTATTCAGCTGCGTCTGGTTAGACTGGAAGCCGACCCCAAGATAGTTGGGAAAAGGCTAGGCAGATTAAGAGACATTTCAGCACTGTCTCTCGAATAGCAACGCACCTGTAAGACTAAAGTTTGTTAGTTTGTATGTAGGAGGTAATCTTCGAAACTACTCATCCGATTTCAAAACTCCTTTCACTGATAGAATAGCTCTATTGTCAAGTGGCATAGAATATCATAATCAGCCTATATTGTTCCCACTGCTGGGACACAGGCCTCCCCTCTGTGAGAGGGAGTTGACCGTAATCTACCACGCGGGCCCAGTGCGGGTTGATAGATATCACATGTCTTCGAATTTTTGGTTCTAGGACATGCCGGTTTCCTCACTATGTTTTCCTTCACGGTTTTGAGAGTACTAGTGACGAAATAATTTACACAAAATAAAACGCCTGTCGGCATTCGAACCTACGACTTTACTTACTTTACTTTACTTACTTTTACGTTACTGCTGGGCCACACTGCTCACTGCCATAGGAAGTCGCGGCCGTTACTGCTGGGCCACACTGCTCACTGCCATAGGAAGTCGCGGCCGTTACTGCTGGGCCACACTGCTCACTGCCATAGGAAGTCGCGGCCGTTACTGCTGGGCCACACGGCTCACTGCCATAGGAAGTCGCGGCCGTTACTGCTGGGCCACACTGCTCACTGCCATAGGAAGTCGCGGGCTGAAGCTTGTTAATTCTGAAGGCGACAACAGTGACTACTTACCACCGGGTTCCGCCTGCTTGCTTGCCACCTTTATTTCAACATAACATAACATCACGCCTTGTTTCCCCGAAGAGTTAGGCAGAGGTGTACCTATAGTACACCCACATTTCGCCAGTTATTTCTAAGTCCCATGTAATAGGGGGCGAGCCTATTGCCATCTACCGGGCACAAATCCAGACTCCGGGCGGCTACTGAGAAATTCCAGATGGAAAAATCCAATAACACTTTGCCGGACCCGGGAATCGAACCCACCCAAGATCTCATGCTCAGCAGTAGCGCTTGTGACCACTAGACCAACGAAGCTGTCTTTTATTATAATGTGAACATAAACGGATTCGCAAGTTCTAGATAAATACCTAGATAATATTAGGTAGATATGTTGTCTGATGAAATGATGGCCGTCATCGTACGGATGTCTTCCGACTCGACAATAAAAAGTATCTACCTAGCAGGTATCTAAGTAATAACAAGTGCTATGTTATCAGACCTATCAAATGACGTCACTTACTCTAATAATATGACCATATTTTTCATATATTTTATGGGAACCGTATCTGGTACTGAAAGGAATCTATGTACCTATATAAATAGAAATGAAATGCTGTTCGATGGATCACTTGAGAACGGCTGGACGGATTTGGCATTTTTTTATTTAAAATGTTCGTTCCGAATTAGAATTTTATGGAAAATAAAAATTGGAAAGGTTTCCCGGAATTTTCAACTTTGAGGAAAACTGGACGTCCTTTCTTCTATGGACAGATTTTCACAGAATAACGCGTCTGTCGGGTCTGCTAGTAAATTAATGAAAAATAATTTTAAGAACTTGACTGCATTTTGTAATAACAATTAATATGAAATCTGCTGTACTAAGTAGGTACTTCTTTGTCAGTTTCCAGATAAACAAGGCAGTTTTAAAATTGCTTTATAAAGTTTACATTATTCCAAATACCTAATTATAGTTCTTTACTGCAGCGGCCGACAATAGATTGATGGACGAACGTGAATACGTGATTCCATCAATGCATGGTTGAGACCAAAGCTTGTATAGGTAGTCTTTTCTCAAATAATATGCGGAAATTCAACATTTAAAATGAATTGAAATTACAAAATCAATGACAATCATTTTTCACGCGCCAATATGTTCATTTGTTTCTTTTTTATTTTAATCAGCTCTATTTACTAAGCCAGTTCGAGATTTAAATAAAGTCTTTAATAAGTTACCTCCTTGGTTGCAATGTACGTCGAAGCAAAAAGTTCGTTCCATTTTTAAATTACACGACAGTTATTTGTTTCCATAGTAATTTATTCGGCCGCTAAACACGACAGATATGGATTTTCATACTAACATGCCAGCCGCCAGCTCACATGTATTTGACCAGTACAGCATGTTCGATTTATCTCGAAGAATGTTGTCAAAGTAATGCTCGAATTTCCAAGCCTGTTTGAGAAAAGTATCATTCAAAAAAAAAATCATCAGGTGAGGCGTCTATACGAAAACCACTTCCTGAACAGAGTTCGGCGTATTACACCAATTTTCCGGTTCAATGTTGAATCCTCGCTTGAAGCGAACATGTTGTTTATATCTCTAGTGGTATATGGAATGCAATTCTCAAAATCTTCTTTTCTTCACTTATCCAAAAACATTCCAAAAATAGCTAAATACACAACTTCCGCGCATTCTGGCACACACAAACGATTTTCCATAATGCGACATAAAGTATGGTGAATGAATTCAGCTCCATTATGTGATAGAAACCGTGCGTTGAAGCATTGGAGCACACTGTATTGTTAATTGGTCTATATATTCAGGTGCGCCCGATGCGCTCTTCATTTTGGACGATACTCCCATACATTGGGACGACATGGCCACATCTGACAAGGGGGGTAAGTCCAGCCTTCCATGTTTGATTAGGATTAAGGAGAAATCGATATAGAAGATGATTTACAGAGTAGAGTAAAATATTTAAAAAAGTCTCCAAATAGCTGATCCAGTTGTGAGTTATTGTGAAACAGTATAAATTATAGTACCTACTTATTATGGCAAAGTTGTTACACTAGAATTGAGTCTTATTTAGTGCAGTAAAAATATAATTGAAATGTTGTTAAAACGCAGATCTTTAGCGAACATAAATACTTATATCTGAAGAGTCAATGAAAATCATGGCACATTGACAACACACACTTTTGCTGAAAAGTCAATTTCACCGTTTTTTATTTAACATAAAACGTTTCCTGCAGCACATATGCGAGTGCAGTTCCGAATGCATTCATCGCATAGATTACCGAAAACAAACAAGACATATTTCCATAGTGGTAATTGTCCTTCTTTCCACAGCTAAGGAATCAGACCCCAGACATGACGTCATCATCGAAGCCAGTGTGGAAGAGAAGTCAGAGATCAAGTCCCGAAATGCAGAAGATCAGGAAAATATGACGCGTCCCGGATGCACGAGTTGTCTCAAGGCGCTGTTCGTGATCTTAGGAGTAATCGGAGTGGTTAGTGATACATTGTTTATTCATTTAGCTATTTCTTGAATATATAAGTAATATAAATAACTAGCTGTGCCCCGCAACTTCGTTCGCGTTGAAGTCGTATGATACACAATATACTAAAATAACAGCCACATTTTAATAAAACTCCCTCGTCCCCCGACCCGTCGCGTTGCATCGCCCGCCCGCGCTATTACTTCGTTTTCGCTTAGGGTTCTTTTTGACTTTTTTTTCTTTTGCTCGGCTCCTAAGGGTCGTAGCGTGATGTTAAATAGCCTATAACTATCATCGAGAATTGGGCTACCAGATCCAAAAATAGTTTTTTAAATCCGACTTTTTGTTCACAATTTCATGGGTTTTAATGTTTTTGTGCGGAGCCCCAGTTATTTTTCTAAAATAAAAGTAGCCTATTAAAAACAAAAACTTTTAGCACACTATTAAAGTTTCTTATTATAATTCAATCATGATTCGAAAGGCCCGTGGCGCCATCTATTATCATAAGAAAGTTATCGTTGTTTTCCTCGGGAACAGTACTTTTTTTCGGGATGAATGGTACCATATGTCGGTTTCTGTACATTTGACAAAGTATAAGCAAAATTTCAGGATGATCGGTTCAGTGGTTTAGGCGTAAAAAGGTAACAAACAAACAAACAAACTTACTTTCGCATTTATAATATTAGTTAGGTTAGGTTAGTTAGGATTAGTTTCCAATTAGTTCTAAATATTCAGATAATGGCAGGCAATACAAGTACTTTATATTTCCCAGATCGATAGGTACACTGTTTAATAATACAATCATCAACATTATTATTTTCTAAGCTGTATTTAAGAAGAAACGATATGTTTTGGCCTCCTAGCCATTTCTGGATAGGCAATATCTTTTTATTATAATAGATTAAGTAATTAAGGAGGAGGAGCTCGTGGATAAGCAATAACAGCCGCACGGATCCATCCATCAGGTTTAGCTACGCTTGCCGGGGTTGATCTGTGGATGGGTGACCATCTTTACATACCGAGACTCCTCCGTGCCTCGGAAAGCGCTTTAAGCTGTTGGACCCTACTGTCATTCATGAATCTTTAGCAGTCGTTACGGGTCGTCAGAAGCCCGAAAGTCTGACAACCAGTCAAGGGATATCGTATTACTCAGTTACTGGGTTGTGGAGGTCAGATAGGCAGTCACTCCATGTAAAATACTGGTATTTAGCTGCATTCGGTTAGACTGGAAGCTGACCCCAACATAGTTAGGAAAAGGCTAGGCAGGTTGATTGATTAAGTAATTAAAAATAAAATAGTATTTTTGAAATTACCTGAGATGGCGAGACCAGCCATAATTAATGTAGCAGCTGGAAATCTTATCCGACTTATCATCGAATAACGTGATTTTTATTTATTTCTTTCTTTCTTTCCTCGGATCGGCCTGCCATTATCCCAATTTATTTGGGAACAGCGAAGCAGGCCTTCATCTTACATAATCTCTATTAACCATCATCTCAGTAGCAACCTTTCGAGCTATATCATCTTTCACGCAGTCCATTGATCTTTTCTTTGGCCTTCCTCTAATCTTATGACCATCAACATTCATACTCAAGACTCTCCTCTCGACTTGACCTTCTTTCCTCCGCATCTTGTGCCCATACTATGACAACTGATTTCCAAACAACATCTTGGTCGCCGTACTTTCGACTCATTTGATCGCTTCACTGCACTATGGAATCGAACCTCACAATACTCCTACAGTATTTTTGCAGCGATGCGTTGGCGCATTTCGTGAATGCCTGGCTGCATGGCTGCAAAAGGTTATTTGACAAAATGACTGTCTGATTATATCGATGCACTCAGGCGTCTGGCTGAAAGTAGCGATACAAATGCATAACTATTGCATCAGCTTTGAAATGACTTTCTTCGGCTAGGTTATAAATAATACTGTATGATATCAAGAATAAGATGCAAGGATATATCCATGCTATAGGTATAATTATGTCAAAAGGATCATCGTGGCTGTTAGGTATCTATACATTTAGAAATTAAAGTCTTTTCGTGTCTGTCTGTGTGACCGCGTTGTTCTTCTGAACCACGCAACGGATTTTGGTGCAGTTTTCACCATCATTTAGAGAATTTGTTCTGAAAGGTTTATGTGTGTAATACATTAATATTAAAGTTGCATATAATAAAGAAATCTCGATATTATGTTAAGTCGTAAAGGAAAGGAAAGGCGGAACGCTACTTAGAAATAAAGTTAATTTAAACCAAGAAGCAGAGGCTACTACAAGCATTGTCTTGTAGATCACTAAAAGCGCCCCGCGGTTTCACCCGCATAAGTCTCGATCCCGTGGGGATATCGGGATAAAAAGTGTCATATGTGTTAATACAGGTTATAAACTATCTGTTTGCCAAATTTCGTCCAAATCCGTACAGTAGTTTTTGCTTGAAAGAGTAACAAACATCCATCCATCCATCCATCCTCACACAATTTCGCATTTATAATATTAGTAGGATATTATTGAAATCTATCAATTATGATGTAACAAGTTGTTGTCACGCCTGTTTCTCAAAAGGAATCAAGAACTGCAATAGACATTATCATCAATAAGCTTTTTCAATTTTATTTCACTGGGATTAAAATTTCCTGCAACAAAAATTCAAACTCACTCAAAACCACTACTTCCTACAAAATTCTTACTTTTCGGCAACCGTTCTTAGAATTTAAGAATAGTCTTAAACAGACCCACGAATTGTGAATAGGTATACTAGAAATACGCTTGATGATAACAAAATCAACGACGACGAACGTTGATAAACAAATACTGAGTGTATTATATTTACATTGTTAAATTTTCCAGATAGCAGCAGTATCCCTAATAATCCTGGCAGTACTGACGTCAATAGCCACGAAGGCTTATGACTCAGAACAATCCAGCAGGATGGTGGCCATGGTGTTGCTGGCTGTGTCGGCAGCCGTCACCATTTGTGACATCATCTATGGCGAGGTGGCTGTCTTCAAGAAGCAGTCGAGACCTGTTCATGTTGTAAGTTTATTTTTAAGACGCAGAGATATATGCCAACGGCCTTCAGTCCTAGCTTGCGTGTTCTGTGCTGAGCTCACGCAACGCGTCGTACGTCCACCCAGTAATAGGACTCGCCCATCAAGGAGCGCTGTTCCAAATTAGACGCATTATTAATTTATTATACATAAAACAAAGGGTATTATATTAAAACACGTATACTAAAAGATAACTAAATTATCTTTAAAATAAATAAAAATAAAATACCTTTATTTCAGACCATAAGTCCATAAGTTGTTTAGCCGTTAGTCCCGGCTGTCATTCGTGGATCTTTGACAGTCGTTACGGGTCGTCAGAAGCCCGAAAGTCTGACAACCAGTCTTACCAAGGGGTATCGTATTACCCAGTAACTGGGTTGTGGAGGTCAGATAGGCAGTCGCTCCATGTAAAATACTGGTATTCAGCTGCATCCGGTTAGACTGGGGGCCGACCCCAATATACACTTCTGGACACATCTATTGGCCCACCTTAGAGTTTAGGTTTCGATGGCCCCTACCGAAATATGATTGCTAGATTGAACAAAAACTGTTGATGCAGTTTTAAACCTGATACATTTTACCATCTTTTTCGATCGTATTGTTTTAAATTTGAATTCAGAATACCATACGACATGGAGCTACGCCTAACAAGTCGGATATGCGCCTTGTTAAAGGCAATTGATTTTTGAATAAAAAACATGTTTTATCAAATAAAGGTTTAATTTAATAACGCGTGTTGCCTCCATGGGCATCTACCACAGCTCTCATACGATTAGGCATAGAGTTTATCAACCGCTCTGTGAAATTTTGAGGGATCATCTCCCATTCCTCTTCTATGGCAGTTTTCAACTCCTGCATCGTCTGGGCAACTGGCTGACGAGCCCTAACACGTCTTTTTAGCTCGTCCCACATGTGCTCAATGGGGGTCATGTCTGGGCTTCTGGCTGGCCAGTCCATAACTGTGATGTTCACATCCCGAAGATATTCCCTGACGATGCCGGCCGCATGGGCTCTTGCATTATCATGCATAAAAAGGAAATTTGGGCCCACATAGTCCGCGTATGGTATCACGTGAGGTTCTAAGCACTCACGAATGTACCTTTCAGCATTTAATGTTGGCAGCCGTGGTCCTGTAACAACCTCAAGTTGAGTTTTGCCGCTCGCGGATATACCGCCCCAAACAGTCCATGAGCCACCGCCATAAGCAACCCTCTCTTCAAAGCAGCATTGTGCGAAACGCTCTCCCTTACGTCGGTAGACCTTCTTCCTTCCATCATTGCCATGTAACACAATTTTAGACTCATCAGAAAAGAGTACACGGCTCCAATCTTGCTGTGTCCAATTTAAATGACTGCGTGCGAAATGAAGGCGCGCTGTTCGGTGGGCTCGCGTTAGTTTGGGCCCATTAGCTGGCTTGTGTGGTACCATATCGCTCTTTTAACCTTCTCCGAACAGTTCGAGCGCTCATAGATACTCCGTGGAAGTCGCGAAGTTGGTTTTGTATCTCAATGGAGGTAAGGTGACGATTTCTCAAGCTGGTCGTCACGATGAATCGATCCTGCCTTTCAGTTGTGACCCGAGATCGTGGCCTTCCTTGGCGACGAACAAAGCCGCCAGTCTCTAGGTACCTCCGATAAACATTTCGGACCGCAGATCGACTTAAATTAAGTTGAGCACTCACGTTTCTTTGGCTGTGTCCGGCCTGAATAAGTGCCACAGCTTGGGCGGCGACTTCAGGTGAAGTATCCATAGATTATTGATAGAACCTCACCTTAATGTTAAGAATAAGTAATGTTTGTTGCAAAACCAAAGATATCAATCACTTTTTCAAGAATTAAATCCAAGTAAACCAATAAAACCAAGTTTTCTTAGTATTCGATTGTTTGATATCAACAAACAGGCTCCAAATTGTCTTTTGTTTCTTTAAATTCTGTGTTCGAAATTCAAAAAAAGACTATTGAATGAAATTGTGAATGTACCAGGTTCAAAACTGCATAAAAACTTTTTGCTCGACCTAATATAAAATTTTAGCTAGGACCAAACGAAACTGAAAATACAAGGTGGGCCAATAGATGTGTCCAGAAGTGTAGTTGGGAAAAGGCTAGGCAGATGATGAAGTCCATAAGTTGTTAGTGGTTAGTCACAGATTGTGCTTCTAAGCTATGTTAGTGCTATTAGTAATTAATTTTAGTTAATTAGTTTACGATAATCCTATAGCTATCTTTACCCTGTGTCTTTGGATGGGGCAGTCCACTCTGCCAACAATCATTTACAAAAAATGGTGAAGGTTTCATAAAAATACGCTTGATGGTTTTAGCGTGATTCTCAGTTTTTTTTATTAGCGTTAGACATAACTTTACAAAACACTATGTAATTTAAACATAAAAGAAAATGCTCTAATTTAATTATGTTTGTTTCCAAATCATTGACACTACTCGTTTATGCGTTACCTTCAGTTTAAAATAATTAAGTCGATTATCGTCGCGTTACGGCCGAACCCAATAACCTATCTATTACTAGTTTTGGCATACTGGAGATAGAAAAACCTATCTAAGGTTTTAACGTCCCAATAATCTATAAGAGATTATGGAATCTTACCAGCCTGACATAAGGACAGATAGAACTATACTGTGTACCGTCAATAGCGATCTGTCTTTTACTGAAAATAAGTTATTGGGTTCGGCCGTTACTTAGATAGGTTGCATTGCATACATTTATGTCCCGCTGTAACTTCTTGATAATAGTTAAGAGCGTGTACGACGTACGGTATTTCATACAAACTTTCAAGAATGAACCGATTTTAATGAAACTTCATACGCATAAGCAGGATATATAGGTCTAAAAAGTTAATTAAGAACTTTTTCGAAATGTCTTAAATTTATTTAATCAATAAATAAAAAAAAACAAATAATTTATTTACTCAAATAACAATGTTAATCAATCTCCAAGATTATTTGATTTTAAAGCCATTCTTGAGCTGCTAAGACTTCCTCATAAACTAGAGATGTAAGTACCATCGGAGAAACGAACATCTAGGTACTGGATGATTTTTTTTATCGTCTCGAAATTTTTACAGGGTGTTCTACCCATGAATACGAACAACTTTCACTATGGGACCAACTCTGAAATCACGAAAAAAAAATCAGCTGATTCATACAAAAGTTCAATACCTACTCGACCAAAATGTATGAATCAGCTGATTTTTTTTTCGTGATTTCAGAGTTGGTCCCATAGTGAAAGTTGTTCATGTTCATGGGTAGAACACCCTGTAAAAATTTCGAGACGGTAAAAAAAAATCATCCAGTATACACCGTAAGGACTGTTCTTGCTTGCTGCTCTCGACCGTCATCGTATGCACGGGATTTTTTTTTTCAAATTGGTCAGATGTTGGTTTCCTCGATAGTACGTATGTCGTTGAGCCTTGCATGCACAGCTAATGATTTTTAAAGAATTTTAAGGTTCAACCATTCGAACTTAGACGCTAATCTAAGTCTTCGCCGTGTAGCGTCACAGCTGCATAGTAGCTATGATACTTTATGCGATTACTTCGAAAATATTAAAAAAAAAAAAACGTAACCTAAAATTCCCAGAAGTGCGTCATCTTACAAAACCAAAGCATTTTCAATAAAATAATCTCAAAATCAATTAAAGTCGTTATTACATTCCGTGTTCTTGGAAACGTAGGTAATAAAAAACAATTTTATGTATTTTTTATAACCACTCTGATAAAGTATCGGCATCAGAACAATACCTATGTGGTGATTTTGTACAATAAGTCGTAAATATTTTACAACTAAGTTTATTAATCTATCTTTACTCGTGGAGGGCACTTTATCGTAAACACAGTATTAATTTAGTACCTTGGTAACGACAGACTTCGAAAAAAACTCGACTTTCGACTGACTTCGAAAGACAAAAACAATGTTCGACAAGGGGGTGAAAGTTGAAAGGATGGTATTGACAAATCTTTCCATGAAAGCAGGAAAAATTTGGTAATAAGATTCATAATACCGTTGTCTTCAGACCACGACTGTCTTACCTACCAATTCAAATAACATTTTCTTCGAGCGGAAATGACCTATGCGCCAAAGCGAAAATCATAATTTGACATGGACAGAAAGCCTACTAGACCAATCATATTTTTTTTTACAAAATTAGAAGAAGTAACCCACTATTCATTGGTTTAGTAGTCATCTAGCTTAATTTAACCACTCACTTTAAATAGAAGACGCCATATCAACAAAGTATTAATTAAAATGCTAACAAGAACGATTTAATAAAGCCTCGCAAGGAAATAGCGTGCCACAAGTTACAAGTTACAAACACAAGAAAAGAGACCCAAGGTCACGTACACTCGCCCTTGGAGTCCATATACTCGTATGTAAACCCGTTGGCATTTCACGCAAACTTGACAGGCTAATTGTGACGACCTCTCGATCAGAGACTTAATATTATTGTTCATTGCACTTGACTAAGCTTTGATCATCTTACTTGTGATGTAGGTACAACGTTGAAGTGAGATTGACAGTCATAACTGCTTTAAAATTCAATAATCGAATTACTAACTTTCGCACGAGCGACATGACATAATCGCCATTATGATTTTGAATCATTTGCAGCCGATTCACTGTTTTGTATCTTCGTGCCAACTTCACGGTCGAGTTGCAGCGGTTGCTGTTGAGTTCAAGTTTGGGTGCTAAACCCTGTTCTTGTAATCTTTAAACTGCGCGTAGTATTAGAATACGCTCTTATTGCGCTCGCGTGACGCGAACGTAGCGCGATCGGACAGCGGTAGACAATACGAAAAGCGTCGGTTTGATCGAAATGTAAATTAAATTAAATAAACAAACGTTTTTTTCAGACTTTCTGTACACTTTTAAAACGTAGAACGAAACATACAATAAAAATACACATAATAACAAGATACATACAATAATATACCAGTGACAACCCAGAAGAAGTAACATATTAAATTTGACGGGGAGGAAATGTCCAACTGCTCACAGGGCAATGTGCAGGCGCATCCAGTGGCGCAGCAGTGGAGAGTCCCACCTGTCCGTGAACACGCTTAATAAGCTGATGTAAAATTGACAGCAACTGCTGACCGACATTTTTAAACTTAACTAATCTTTATACATTCCAGGCTGCAGTGGTTCTTCTAATCCTGGCTATCGTCCAGGCGCTGATCGCTGGTATATCAGTAAACGTGGAGCCGGCTGACGAGGCCAAACTTCTCAAGTCGCTGGCAGAGTCCTTCAAGCAGGCCAGAGAGGATAACCCAAGGCATGTCAAGATTTGGGCCATGACTCAATCCGATGTAAGTTTTGTGTAAAGCTCACGCCTGTTTCCATATGGCTAGGCAGAAACTTCAGGACGTCACCTGGTTATGAAAATGACAATTACTTTGATTTAAGATTAATTGAAAGGTGTGCTATTTTTTTTTCGTCCGTATTCATTTGGTTGTCACATTTTACACATCTCTCGCTCACACGGGACCAAATTTTTAAGAATGTTAATTGAAAAGATACTTTTTTGAAAAATGTAATCAATGGGCGACCTACTAAATAATATTAATTTAATAGGTAATTATTAAAAACACATTTTTATTGTGGCATTTATTTAAATCATCTCAAAAACAGATCAGAATACTATAATGACCTAAGTTTATTAGATAACACAATGGAAATGTGTTTTTGATAACTACCTATTAAATTAATATTATTTAGTAGGTCGCTCATTGATTACTTTTTTCTAAAAAGCATTTTTTCATTTAACATTCTTCAAAAATTAGTCCTGTCTGAGCGAGAGAGGTGACAAAATGTAACAGCCCTCTTAAAGATTTCTTGGATTTTTATTGTCCCGGTGAAAGGCAAATTAAATAGGCTTGTCCCGCTTCTAGAACCTAAACATAAATAATAGTATAGATAGGGGTGTACCTACTATACCCCTCTACACCTCTTCGGGTACAATTGTTATTTTATTTACAAAAAACCGTTAATTCCAGTTAAACTGCTGCGGTGTCTACAGTCCCGAAGACTACCGAAGCTCAAAGCTTCCGTACTATTTCCCCCCGAACGTGCCCATCTCTTGCTGCTTGACCTACGACTCCTCAAGGTCCGACCTGGTGCAAGAAAGAGACAGAGAGCTGTGTAAGGTGAAGAAGACATACTATACGGGAGGGTGCAAAGACTTGGTGCTCATGGTGTTCAAGGAGACGTCTTCCGTGGTCTTCACTGTAGCTGTTCTGCTGATTGTTGTTGAGGTAATTATATGCATGGCTTTAAGTTTTATAAAAACTTCGGCGTCTAAAAATCGATTAGGCATCGAAGAATCGTGGTTTAGTGAGCATGTTTGGAAGTTAGTCATGTAAGAGTATGACTAGCATTACCCCTTACCCCGCGTCCTATCGCGATAACTCGTTCGAACTTTTTGTTCGGTGAACCTGAACGCTTGGTCATGCCGACAGAGGGCGCTTTTCGGTGTTCCGAACAAAAAGTGACATAGGTAAGCCCGCGACCGATCGCGTATTCGCGCGATGACCGCGCTTAAATAGGACGCGGCCTAATGCATTCGATAGCACAATGTTCTTCTTAGGGCTACAATATAAGTATTCATTAATATATGTACACAAATGACAGGCTCCCCATTTCTCAGTCATTTTATATTTTTCAGGTACTTCTTATAATCATTGGTGCGGTGTTATACCGAAGAAAAAAACAGAAGGAAGACGAGTCAAAGTAATCCTTTATTCACTAACTGCAGTAATGTAACCCTAAATCTAAAATGCATCGAAAGCAAGCAATCGTCCAGCGGCCGTTGAGATCTCACCTTAGAATTAAAAAGTTTTAGCTTTCACTACAACAAAAAACGTTAGGTTGTTAAAATAATACGCTTTTTAGAGTAAATTAAGAGCGGTTTTGCACTGCATCCGATTCGAATCCGAATTCAAGATCCGAGTCCAATCCGAATTGGGAAAGTTCTAAATTCGAACGGACAGAGTTCGGCTCTAGTGCGCAACCCCTCATACAAATAGTACCTACAATGGCTACTACGGACCGACATTTCTCGGATTCGAATTTAGAACTTTTCTTCTTCTCGGATTTCTTCGGATTTGAAAAGTAAAATTACTTTTGAAGTAAGTTATTGAACAGGTTTTTTTTATTGATCAAAATGTTTTGTAAATAATCTTGTTGACTTAAAATATTATATTTTCGGGTCAATTTTTATACTCACATTAATGTTACTCTTGCGTAAATGTTATGCTAGTGCCTTGTTTTCAATTATAGCTATAGTTGAAAAAATACTTTTTATAGTTAGTGAATATCGAATTTATTTTAAGAACATTATATTAAAAATAAACAACGACAAAACAAAAATTATAATTATGTTTTATTCCTTTAATAAATTGTTTTAGAGAGTAAAAATTATGTACTCAATGGACTAATGTTTACGTTTATGTGTGTTTATGTTTGTGTTGTTGTGCATGTTTATGTGTTTGTTGTATGTTGTTTTGTTGAGTTATAGTAAATCACTATCACTACTCGTACATATTACAAAACTAGCTGTGTCCCGTGACTTCGTTCACGCGGAAGTCGAAAGCTACACAATATACTAAAATAACAGCCACATTTTAATAAACCTCCCTCGTCCCCCGACCCGTCATGTTGCATCGCCCGCCCCGCGCTATTACTTCGTTTTGACAACATTAACATTATATTTAACATTAAACTTTATGTGAAACAAAAATCAATTATTTCTTCAAAGTAAGTATTCTGCGTATTGATTATAATTATTGTATGAATTGATAATATGAGAAAATTTTATGTGAAACCCATAAAACAACGTACCTATGTCCCTTAGGCACTAGGTATCTATCGGATTTGAAAAATTCTTTTTGTATTTGATAGCCCAATTCTTTGGAAAGGTTATAGGCTAATTATTACTAGACTGTCTTCTAAAACTGGGGAACCTAGGAGGTGCAGTGAACTTTAAAACTAAGATCGTTGGTATTTATTCAGAAATCTATACATCTATACAAATAAATAAAATTGAAGTGCCTGTTTGTAATGTCAAAATAACAACTTTTTATTAAATACATAAGAAAGCATATACGATACTTATAACAAAAAAAAAAAAATTTTTTGTCTGTCTGTTGGTTCCGGCTAATCGCCGAAACGGCTAGACCGATTTTGACGGTACTTTCACTAGCAGACAGCTGATGTTACGGCGGGTAACATATTCTACTTTTATTTTAGAAAAATAATTAGGGTTCCGCGCAAAACAAAACCCATGAAATTATGAACAAAACGTCGTATTTGAAAAATTATTTTAGCATTTGGTAGCCCAATTCTCGAGCATAGTTATAGGCTATCTAACATCACGCTACGACTCTTAGGAGCCGAGCAAAATTAAAAATAAAAATATGAAAGCTAAGCGAAAATTAAGTAATAGCGCGGGCGACGGGTCGGGGGACGAGGGAGTTTTATTAAAATGTGGCTGTTACTTTAGTATATTGTGTATCTTACGACATCCACCCGAACGAAGTCGCGGGGCACAGCTAGTAAAATAATATGTACGTAAATATTAACTATACCTAATCATTTAATAAAAATAACAAAATAATATCCTAACTTTACTATTAACTTAATTTACAAACTAAAATATGGCGTCGAAATAGTCCTTCGCATCGCTGTCGACTGGTAATGTACCCAAGAGACTGGCGGCTTTGCCACGTTGTATAGCAATGCTTAGCCTCTGGCCAAGGTAAAAGCCAGCCCTTGGGTCACAGCAGGAAGTGTCAACCAGTCGTTTCGAGATTTCCTTTAATTTTTATAATATTTTATTTAATAAAACGTTCACAAAAAGCGTACAAGCAGTCAGCTAACAGTAGTTCTATATTATTATAAATAGTGCATAATCCTACTATAATCTAGAGTTGCTGCGAATAGTCGCTATTATTCGATATTCGGCATTATTCGACATTTTTTTGCTATTCGTCGAATACCGAATAATAAAGTCTATTATTCGACATTCGGCGAATAGTTGTCTAAAATAAACTTTTAATGAGAAAAACAACTATAGGCTTCAAAATAATCACTTTATTTTTTCTTAAAAAACAAAACACACATAGTTTAGTATCAATTATTATCATTATTATTAAATGCCATACAAAAATCAGTCATAACAAAACTCACAATCAGAATACTACTTAAATGAATGGTAAAACTGTATATATAGTAGGTAAATAAAACATAAATAACCTGGGTGTTTGAATTTCAAATGATTCTGCAAGGGCGATGTTCCTGCTTTCTTCGCTGCTCTACTAATTTTTACTCTACACAAAATACATTTCGCACTGTTTTCTTCCTCCTCAAAATAACGCCAAACATGAGATTTTTTCCCGGGATTTGGCATGGTGCACACAAATGCGTGCCACCCAGCCTAAACACAAGCGAAATAACCCCTTGGTTGACTGGTAGAGAATGCCTAAGGCATTAAGTCCGCCTTTGTACTTTTTTAAGTGTGAAAATTTTAAATAAATAAATAAATAAGTTGAGCGGGAAATCCCCTAAAGTATTAAATTCTTGGTTACACAAAAGGAGGTATTCCCCGTAAAATAGGTAGGTAATAGTAGGTATATAACGTACAAGAAAAGGGTTGCCAGCATTTAAAAATGTAAAATCAGTATAATATCAGAATGTGAGACTGATTTCCTAACTTCATTTTCTTTTCTCATAACCTTAGAAAAATATTAGATTAAAGTAGGTAAAAAATAAATGATTCTACAAGCGTGATAGGTACATTCGATAACAAATAAACTATTTTTTATATTCCTATGTTAATGTCGAATAATAATAGCGAATTATTCGACTATTCGCCATAGGGAATGGCGATTAATCGGTATTCGACTATTCGCTATTACAACTATTCGCGGCAACTCTACTATAATCGTACAAATCCTACTTCGTAGGGCAAAACTTGGCTAATTCGTGATATGCAGCTATTCGGTGATAGATAATTGTGTTTTATTACCAAGTTACTACTGACTTGATAAATGTACATTTTTCAATAATTATAGTATTTGCCACATTTTTAGATATAAGTTAGCAAAACTTATTTTGTCTACTATATCACAGTAAATTTAAAAAATAGTCTGATCAATGAATCGAATTTTACAAGTAAAAAACAAAACTATCACCGATTACCCAAGTTTTGCCCTACTAATATCATAAATGCGAAAGTTTGTGAGGATGGATGCATGTTTGTTACTCTTTCACGCAATAACTACTGAACGGATTTGGATGAAATTTGGCACATAGATAGTTTATAACCTGGATTAACATATAGGATACTTTTTATCCCGATATCTTTACGGGATTAAGACTTATGCGGCCGAAACCGTGGGGCGCTGCTAGTAATAAAGTTAAAATATTTTTATTACAGATGCAAGTAATGAGGGTTCGGAATTAAGAATGTTACGTAGCGACCCGTCCGATCTAGGTTTATTCAAACCTGTGTTTCAAGCCATCACTTTACTTTTTAGTTACATTGGGACTTTAAAATTATAAGTAAAACTGATATAAAAACAAACTATTTAAAATTAGCCAAGTGCGTGTCGGACTACGCACAATGAAGGATTCTATATTTAGGATGAAGTAAGAAGAGACAGAATTATCCCAAGAACAAACTTAAGTACATTGTAGTTGAAAAACATGTTCTCTCATACATTCCAACTGCAAATGTAAGTTTGTACGCACGATATTGAGAGATTTACTGTGTTATGTTTAAGACCATAGTTTAATTATAGGTTGTCCAGTAATCTATAAGCATATAACTATTTTCTGTATTTTTTTCTAAATTTCAGTTTCGGAGGTATGGGGTATGGTCAATTTTCGTCTATTTTCTTAAGTATCTTTAAAATTTTTCTTAATCTTTATTAATTTATAGAGGGTTTGATCAGTATGACCATGTCACCCTCATAGGGGCATTCTATGTATATCTACGCTTAATACCTAGGTGTATAATTTTGTATAATTTCTAGGCTCTCCTGGACAAGGAAGCAGTCAAGATACTATTATACATGCCAACATTATTAAAATTAAAACCGTTTTCTACGAAATAGTTTCTCCTCTCAACCTCGTTCCGGACACACTCCACTAAAATATGAGTGGTATCTTCAACCTTATCACACTCAGAACAATTGGGCGAATCACTCTTTCTCGTTAAAAAGGCGAACGGAATATGTCCCGAACGTAGTCTGAAAGCAGTCACAATCTCATTTCGATGCATATCTGTACCCACAAACCAAGGATCTCTGGAAAGGCTATGTTGAATGGTTCTATACCAAATTCCCTTGCTGAGCGACCTCTCATCAAAGTATTATTTCCATAATTCTAAACGCTGGTCGCGAACTCGATACAAGAGGTCACCAAATAAGGGAAAACATGCAACAGACAAGTATTCCGTCTGTGATGGCCTCTTTTGCTAAGCGATCTACTTCTGCATTTCCATACAAGCCAATATGGGAAGGTACTGTAATGACCAGCCACGATACACAGGCAGGTCACTACGTAGATTGTCTGTCGGGTCTCGACTTCGAGGTGTGTTTGGGGATTTATACGTAAACTAAATAGGAATACAGTTGCACTATCAACCTGATTTATTTGCTTATATGAAAAGCACAATCCATTATATTAGTAGGGCTAGTATTACACTGACTCGACATAAAACAATATGACTATACGTCATAATTTTCACCTATTCTAAATTCCAATTAAAACCAGTGTCTGTCTTATCAGCCAATGTCATAATCTAAAGAGGATTCATGCGGAAGGCAGGCTCAACTAAGGCCTCTACAGTACCCATCGAAGAACAATTCTTTTGTCTTGTACCTTACAAAGAGAATCTAAAATTTTATAGGCTGTCGGTGCACCTCGACAGTTCGAGGCGCACCGAGCCAATTGTTGCAGAACACTCCTAGCTAGAATCAGTCAGTATTACATAATTTCCTGATTCGAATGACTCAATGTACGAAATAGCTTCTGAGATCGCTAGTAATTCAACGTACATTATTGAAATTTTAGCACATGATCTAAATTTTATAGAGGCCTTCATTTGTGGATCAAAATCAGCCCACCCCGACTCGTTACCTTCCTGTGATCCATTAGTAGGTATAGACTGAGTAAAAATGTAAATAATTAGCATTTAGTGTAGTTGCTACACCTATACTGATGTTTCGGTTTGTCTATGACATCTATATAAGGTTTTACTACATTGGATAGGTCCACACTGCTAACCAGTGGCGTGCCTAAGGATGAAAATTAGGGCAAGCCGACGATTTTTTACGATTAAAAAAAACAGACAACCGAGGGATTTTCTTATGTTGTTCATGGTTGTTAGTAGTACGAAAACCTTTAAAATGGGAAGAGTACTTTTTTTTTTTTAATGATAGGCTTACGTTTGTTGTTGTAAATTACGATTTTATTAAGGCAAGCCCGGCTTTTTGGCTTCTATGAAGCTACCGCCACTGCTGCTAACCCATGTGTTCAAAGAAAATCTTTCCAATTGCTGCGATGAAAGTATAGGGTAGTCAAGAAGAAACTCATGTACCGTCACTAATAGTGATTTTTTTTACACCTCCAATATAAACTCTAACATGACTCAGCAAGATTGTTTATCAAGAGAAACGTGTAACCGCCCCGGAACGAATTCACCTTCAACCAATATTTGCCGGTTAAAAAGTACCCTGCGTACATAATATAAAGGTTGAAGGAGAAGCTCACTCCCATCACGTGCCTTGCGGTAGTCCTCACAACACCACCAATAACGCGCATACACTGATTTTGTATCCTGTCCAATTTGACTGAGTTGCTCTTGTACCCATTATCATGTAAACAGTGACCATAGTCTAGTCTCGAAAGAATAATACAAACATAATCATCATCTGCCTAGCCTTTTCCCAACCATGTTGGGGTCGGCTTCCAGTCTAACCGGATGCAGCTGAATACCAGTATTTTAGATGGAGCGACTGCATATCTGACCTCCACAACCCAGTAACTGGGTAATACGATACCCCTTGGTAAGACTGGTTGTCAGACTTTCGGGCTTCTGACGACCCGTAACGACTGTCAAAGATCCACGAATGACAGCCGGGACCAACGGCTTAACGTGCTTTCCGAGGCACGGAGGAGTCTCAGTATGTAAAGATGGTCACCCATCCACGAACCAACCCCGGCAGGCTTAGCTTAACCTAATGGATCGATCCGTGCGGCTGTTATTACTTAGCCACGAGCTCCTCCTTAGCCACGAGCTCCTCCTTAGCCACGAGCTCCTCTGAATAATAGAAACATAATAGCCTCAAGTAATATGGATGTGCACCCCACCCAGACCCAGTAGGAACTTGCAAGATTCTTAAAGATTTTAGACATGTTTCGGCTAGTTCCCCAATATGTTTTTTCCACCTAAGCGAGCGGTCAAGCCATAGCACTAAGTACTTAATTTTATCTACTACTTGAAGCGATGTTTCATTCATTAGCAGATGAAAAAAATCTCTTGTAAACCCTCTCTTAAAAACGCATACCTTACTCTTTGAAGATGAAATTTCTAATCATATGTTTGCAAGCAATTTAACTAAAATGTTTAATGAATTTTGTAAAAGATTAGCACCTTCTTGTATGTTTTTACTTATATATAGAACAAAATCAACAAACTTCATAAACAACATGTTGATGGCGTGAAACAATAATCTACTTCGTAAGTAATTGTATTTTTGTGTTTCATGACCTGTGTCCAAATAAACATTATTCTTATTATTTTCTTATTCTAACTCCCGATTACGCATCTCCTCAAAACCTATCATTTTTTTCTATTAATTCTAAAGCAAAAGCAGCAAAAAGGGAAGCAGCGAAGCGGTGTCGTATGGTGTAGTTTACGCCATCTATCTTCGTTTTACTGAAACTAACAGAAAGGAACATGTGAAGCTGGTGTACAAAATGTCTACTAGATGGCAACACAAACCAAATTGCTTGTATGTATCAGCATTGAAAGTAGATGATTCCATTTTTTTTTAAATAAAACAACCTGAAAAGAATTTAAATTAGATTCCTGTTTAATTTTGTAAAATACTTAGAAATTTGTGGGTACTGTGGAAGGTTACTTTTAGAAAATGTATTTTACTTATCAGTTAATTTGTTGCAAAATAATATTTTGCAATAGTTAGAGTCACATAATATCGAGCCTTTTCAGGAAAAACATCGTAAGCGCCAAAAATCACAAAACTATTTTTTCTTCGTAACCTCATTATTAAACAGTTTTACATCGTGTCGCGATTACTCTTAAATTTTATTTTAAATTTACACGACTTTATTGTTGTAAGAAATTATCCTCGTAAATGACAACATCATAAATTATGAAAGAAAAACTCTTTCCTGAAAAAAGTGCAAATTATAACTTACGATGTTCTTCCTGAAAAGGCTCGATATGATGTAACTTATTTACTATTAAACTTAATAACAATTTCGCCTTGCCACTTGTAAGCATCGATGGTTCAGTGGTAGAATGCTCGCCTGCCACGCGGGCGGCCCGGGTTCGATTCCCGGTCGATGCAATAATTTTTGAGTGACGTAATTTTTTTTTTTATCGTTTCAATTAAAAACACAAACAATTAAAACTCAACAATTATAGCCATAATTACGCTAATCTACCATAAAACGTGAAAGTTAATTTGGTACTTAATCAAAATCATTTGAGTTTTTGTGCCACAGATTACTGCCAACAACATGAGTTTCACTTGGTGCTTACGTTACTTATTTTCAACGTTATGTTTCATAAACATTGTGCGAACGGGTAAGTTTTATGTATTACTAGTTGACGATGAACGGACCGGGAAGGTCTCACTTTGTAGTTCTTTTTTGGAAGTCGGTTTTTTTTTTTGTAGAAACGTTTTGTTATTAATGTAAAAAAATCCAAGAGGAGCGCTGCTTGTGAAGGAAGATCTATCTCTCCTTATCATCTTCCTGCCCTTGTCCCATGTTGCGTGAGGTCGGCGCAACACGTTTCCTTCTTCCGCTCTCCCCTGTCAACCATCACACTATCATTCACTACCTTTTCTTTCATATCATTCCTCACACAATCCATCCATCTCTCTATTTCTACACGTTCTTTAGAGCGCGTTCATATGACACGATTCCAACGTGTGCTGATCGCGTTCGGGCAGCCTTTGATAAGAGCACGCATCGCGCACGCGTCACGTTCGCTCAGAGTCAACAGCCGCTCTATCGGGTGACCACCGACCACCAAGAATCCTTTGTAAAAATTGCTGGCATATAACGCTGAAGCGATCCGTGGAGGCGGAACGAGTGCGACGCGGTCGCTGCGCGATTGCGACACGATCGCTGCGCGATTGCGACGCGTGTACCTACTACCCAATAGCTATCCGGGCGCTGAGCATGCGCGCGTACTTTATATCGATAAAAAACTAACTATTAAATTCCAAAATTTCTGAAAAAAATCACGCACATGCGAACGCGCTCTGAAGACTGATGTCGGAGTGTAGTTTTCACGAATGTTCACAGTACCACCAGATTACTGCCTATCGCCTCTAAACCGGAGCGACTGCAACATGGCACCGAAAACAGTCTTCTCCTACTACAAGCCAGGATCCCGCTGTGAAAGAGAAACGTGGCGAGGGTGTCCCACGGCCAACAAGTTTGATAACGAATACCTTTGCTCCCTCAACTGTATCTTCAAAATGAGACAAGATCACGTTGATCGTAAGTTTTCATTATTTCATTAGGTGACTACTTAATAATATTTGAGCCAAAGCACACTAGGAGCCGTGGCGGGCAGCAACATAACGCACTAATTGTTTCAGACAGATTCAAATTTCGAATTTGAACTGTTTCAACTCCAGTACAATGAGGCTCGTGCGCATTAGGGTGCACCGCGCCGCAACGCAACGGCCAAGCCGTAGTGTGCGAGCCTTCGAGAGAGTACTCGCCGGGAGCATTACATGTACCTACCTAAAGTATCCACGAATGTAACATGCAACAGATCGAGTTTGATTCAGTCAGTTTTATTTACAGTACGCAAAATAATAATTGGACGTCGCAGCATCTCACGTTAAAATTAATAAAAAATATTTGAAAAAAATTGGCGGGGGGGGGGGGGAGGGGGGCAACGTCCGCTCGATCACGAGCACACCTTTTTGTTGAATCTTTTATTTTGTCATGTTAGTTTATCGATAGCCGTCACGTCTGCTCAAATGCTAATTTGCTAATTTAAGAAGAACTACTTATGATCATTTTTCAGAATGCAACGTTCCCCTGAACCAAAATATATGTGGAAAACAAAAGCTTGTTATCACCCATGAAAATGGTGAATGCATACACGCGTGGTGGGGGGGTTGTCCAACATATAACAAGTTTGAACATCTGTGGGAATGCCAAGAAATCTGTGTTACAGAAAAACCTCCTACACCGACAGGGATATTTGATAAACTAGATCTTAAACCTTTAGAAGAAATCAACGACATACTGAAAAATATTATTGAAGTAGAGATTACAACTACAACTGAACAAGAGATTGAAACTGAGCTTACAACTGAACAAGAGACAGAAGAAGAAGAGGCTAAAACTGAATTTACAACTGAACACGAGTTTGAAACTGAGCCTACAACTGAGGAATCAAACTATTTTGACTATCATAATATCGAGCACGCTTGAATGTTCTAAGATAATGCCTAGCAGGACCGCGTAGATGTCAGTATTGCTACAACAAATAAAAAATAATTATTATTTTACTAAACTGTAGCATTATTGACATCTATGCCGTCTAGCAGTGGCGAAAGCACCATATAACACGATTCCTACCGGCTTCCCTTCGGAGGTTCGCATCAGCAACTGTACCGCTATTGGAAAATGGCACAGTCAGTAGTATCTATTATTGCCAAAAAGTTAAAACCGGCTTCGCTTCGGCTTCTCTCTTACAATGACACCTCGCCGCTGCCGTGTAGCTAGAGTCATCGTATCCTAATACTAAGGATGGTCGCATATCAGACGGAAGATATCGTGCGTAACTTTCCCGACGCACTAATGCATCAACGAAACAAACGCTATTCGGACGCTCGACGACAACAGGTATCAAAATAAACTGTTATGGAAGAAAATAATTGCAGTTGCGTTTTTCTCCAACGAATGTTTTATTATCTCGGACGGATTAATAAAAATCTGGCATCGCAACGCCAATTTCATGAACAGGACACGAAGCTCGATCGGACCTGTTTGTAGAAAGAGGCTGTTTCCAGCAGTCACAATTATAATATAAATACAGCGCAAAACAGCGAGATTATTTTAGAAAGAGGCTGTTTCCAGCCTTTAATGCTCTAAGTTTCCAGCAGTCACAATTATAATATAAATACGGCGCAAAACAGCGAGATTATTTTAGAAAGAGGCTGTTTCCAGCAGTCACAATTACTATAATATAAATACGGCGCAAAACAGCGAGATTATTTTAGAAAGAGGCTGTTTCCAGCAGTCACAATTATAATATAAATACAGCGCAAAACAGCGAGATTATTTGAGAAAGAGGCTTTTTCCAGCAGTCACAATTATAATATAAATACAGCGCAAAACAGCGAGATTATTTTAGAAAGAGGCTGTTTCCAGCAGTCACAATTATAATATAAATACAGCGCAAAACAGCGAGATTATTTTAGAAAGAGGCTGTTTCTAGCAGTCACAATTATAATATAAATACAGCGCAAAACAGCGAGATTATTTTATAAAGAGGCTGTTTCTAGCAGTCACAATTATAATATAAATACAGCGGAAAACAGCGAAATTATTATAGCTAATGTTATTGCAAAAAAATACACAACTAGCTAAGAATGGGTAAAACCGCCCATTTTTTTAGCTAGCAGTGTAATATCCCACGTCAATAACAATACTAGACCCGAGAATCGGACACAGTCGCAAACCTCGCGCGACGTAAGTACTAGCTAGTCTTATGAAAGAAAGAAAGAAAAATAGGTTTTCAACACACTTGCTTGTAAAGTAGCTCTTATTGAACGGCTTTTAGGTTCATAATGCAGAGTATAAAACACGCGTGCTTTTTACTTTATATTACCGCACTAGTGCGGTAATGTGCCCCACAGATAACTATTTACTAGTCGGAGATGTGCGTTTTTTTAATTTCTTCAAAGAGACTGCATGCTTTTTTATGCCTACTGTGTACATAAATAAAATATGATAAATTAACAAAATATTTAATCAAATTACTTATTTTTGTCAAATAAATAACATTCTATCGTGTTCTACATCCAAATAACATAGTAAATATTCAGTTTTTATGCTTTCAATACTTATTAGACTGATCGACGGCTTCGTGCCTTTGCCTCTCCTTCAGTCTGTGAAGATACCGCGACAAAAAGAACACGCGAGCCATATAAGAAATGATCCAGAAAGCGGTACTTCTTCTGGACACGGTGCGTATCGTTAGGAGGCTCAGGAGACCTGACCACCGGTAGCTTGGAACCTGTTTCCGATACCGGCGGGCTACTATTTTTTATATTTTTAAATGTTTTTATAAACATATTTAAAAATGTAAATGAAAAATGTAAATGTATATAAATGAAAATGGAAATAATAATGTGTGTCATTGTTTAAAATAATTACTGTTATTAATTAAAAAAATGCGTCATTAGTTGTCATTATTCATCAATAAAAAAACCTCAACAAAAAATACTTTTTTTCATAACTTCTTGGGTAGATTTTGAAGAACTTTGGTTTACAGACTAGAATAATCCCAAGGAACATAATTACATAATGCACTGTGTGTCCATTCTGGGCAGCACTTGGTCCAACTTCCATTTATGGACGGTCAATGTCCTTTCATTTGTTTCTGGAATGCTGTGTCTAGGTGATCCTGAATATTCACCGGAAAATACTTTTTTTACCTTTCGTAAATGGAGTGGAAATAGTACTCAACGAGTTATCAGTAATGATGTAAAAGCTTGTTACTTGATAATACTTTTGATGATTTTTCATCACTAATCTTTAATTGCATATCTTGTATATATATTCATATTTTCAATCTCTTCATTAGCTGAAGCTTACCTTAATTTTATTGTAGAAATCTTTTCTTCGTATTCTTAAATTAACCTAGTAATGGATGAATCTAGTAATGGATCAGTTTCAATATCCATAGCTGTTTCTTCTAGCAAGCTAACAGTTGATTTTGGAGTTTGTATATTTCTGTAGGTGTTATTATAATATTGATCTCCATTCATATTGCAAGTTAACGAAATACATATTATATTGTTGTTATTGTACTCGCGTAGTGTGGCGTAAGCTAAGTCTGCTAGAAACGCGTAGCGTAGGCTCAAGATGTTGAACAAAGCGACTATACTTCATAAAAGATAGCTTGATCTCTGCGACAGATGTCAGTAAAATCACGCCTATGAAGTCCTGAATTTCGTAATATTAGGTCCTTACATATGAAATTAGCGTTTTGTCGTACTGACCACTTTGTTCTGAAATATCTCCTCTTTGGTTAAGAATTCCAAATTCAAAGGAGATGTTTCAAATTGGGCCCAGAATATGTACAATACCTCGAAAAATCGAGAAAAATCCGTGGAATTCGGGAAAAATACTGATAAATTGCATAAATGCATATTTCTCTTGTAATAATTTGATATTTATCAATTATTTTATCGACTTTCAATATGGCGTCTCGCCAATTTAGGTACTCTGTGGTTAAAAACCAATGACAGTAAACCATAGATCGACCATTGATCATAGATCGTGAACTGTCTACTGTCACTTCAGTCGCTTTCGTTGTCGATCGTGTTCTGATATTCTGTTCTCTCGAGTTATTTTTAACGACCTGGCTTTCGTTTATCGCTACATTGTTTTTGTCTGAGTTAATATTTCGACTAATGAATGTTTGTATTCTGTACGTTTATGCTATAAGTGAAAATCTTGGCATATCGCAGGTCCACCTATGAGGTTATCGTCTGCTTAACTGGACTATACGTTATGTACAGACGCCAATACATCAAGCTACTACAATCTGTCAGATTTCTTTAATAGATTTTCGACTTTACAATTAGGTCTAAAATAATATTGCAAAAGACTAAAAGTACGACAATGTTATGATTCTCTTTGACAATGTAATATAACAGAAGTAAACATGTCAAACGTCAATAATCAATCAACATGACAACTTACCGCCATGATGGGTTTTTGTTATGTGTTGCAATTTCAATTGTACATTCTTGTACTTTACTACCAAACAAAGCCAATTAAAAGTAATTGGATGATTGGAAACTGTTTTAATTGTGTTTCCCCATTTTTTAGTAGGGTGTACCAATACCTGGCCGGGGCTCCATACATTTTGAAACATCTCCTTTCTTCTATACAATAAAAGTGTTTCATTTATTAGGGTGCGTTTCCACTGACGCGGAGCTGAGCGGAGTGGAGAGGAGCGCTGCTCCAATTTTTTTTTAACATACACACTGAATTTTTTTAAATTCTTTTTTGCTAACTTTTTTTTTGTTTTTCTTATAAACACATTGACATTGATCAATTTTATATATACAATGACATGAATATTTACTTTGTAAAGTGTTATATTATTTTAATTACTGTGAATGTGAAGACCATGTGGGTCCTTGTTTTTTTTTTATCTCTCAGTTTTAACTCTTTGAATGCCGTAATTAGAGACACAATAGAAAGACAATTGCTTATGTCGAACTGTGTAACTTAAGACATTCAAAAGGTTCATAGTCTGACAGTTTGAGTAAATTATGCGGCCTACCCAAATGTCCTTTCTTTGGTATTGTTCGTCAAATCGTTGAGCTCCTTAAATTTTGAGTTGATCTGTAAGATTACTGACAGATGTGTGCACTGACTGGACAGGTCCACTCAATCTGTGTGGTTCTTTCCTCAAAAGACCATTTCAGACACCAATCTACATGGTCTTCACATGATCTGACCAAGATTATGTCTGGACTTTAAAAGAGACTGTGACCTCTGAGTTTGTTTCAGCCTTTCTTCTCAGAGTAGTCAGATAGGAAACGCCGGCCTTATCTAGTTAAAAAAAAAAATGTTTGATGTGTAAAAGTGTTTGTATAAACCTACTTACAGAAATAAAATCATTTATTATTTATTTTGTGTATGTTTATGTAATTTCGGTTATCATTTTTGATTAGCAATAAAACTCATATTATACTTGGTGTATTCAGCTCATTCAATTTAACGTTGTTCTTTCGACTAAGAAATTACAGAGCCACCACTGTTAGCAACCAGTAAGCTACTACACACACACACTACACACACACACACACACACACTACAGCAGCACTGAGCAAGGCAGGTATCAGGATTTTTTTTTAAAATACTAATAGTACAAAAGACAGCATTTAATGATGACGTATCCTTGTGATATAACCCCTATCCACTAGTAAGTCAAGTCCATTAACTCCCAATAGCACCGACCGATACCGATAAATGATCGAATACCGATAGCATCGAGATTTCAATCGATTCAACTCGGTAATTGACGTGATAATGGTGGTGTTCCAGACATGTTTATATCTTTCGATTATCTCTTTGCTAGTTGATTTAAATGGGGGACAGCATTGCCGATGATCTGCTTAGTGGATTGCACAAGTATTTTATAAGGAATGTGCCTGTTTATTGTAGACTAGCTGTGCCCCGCGACTTCGTCCGCGTGGATGTCGTAAGATACACAATACACTAAAATAACAGCCACATTTTAATAAAACTCCCTCGTCCCCTGACCCATCGCGTTGCATCGTGCGCCCGCTCGCTCTATTGCTTCGTTTTCGCTAAGTGTTCTTTCTGACTTTTTATTTTTTGCTCGGCTCCTAAGAGTCGTAGCGTGATGTTAAATAGCCTATAACTATCCTCGAGAATTGGGTTACCAAAGGCAAAAATAATTTCTCAAATCCGACGATTTGTTCATAATTTCATGGGTTTTATTTTTTTTGCTTTTACTTTTATTTTAGGAAAATAATTAGTTCCGCTCTAATTATTTTCCTAAAATAAAAGTAGCCTAAGTTACCCGCCGTGACAACAGCTATCTGCCAGTGAAAGTCCAATCAAAATCGGCTCAGCCGTTTCGGAGATTAGCCGGAGCAAACACACAGACAGACAAAAAATTTAAAATTTGTTTTTCTATACAAATAAATAAAATTGAAGTGTCTGTTTGTAATGTCAAAATAACAACTTTTAACTAAATATATAGGAAAGTATAAACGGTTCTTATAACAAAAAAGCAATTTTTAACATTTTTATCTGTCTGTCTGTCTGTTTGTTCCGGCCGGAATAAGATTTTTCATACAAACGTAATCCACCCCCTTAAAGGTCGTATTTCCAAAAACCCATTCTTAGTGCTCCCCTACGTTATAAAAGGAAGCCGTGTGCAAAATTTCACATTCTTAGTCCCAGTAGTTTCGGCTGTGCGTTGATAATTATGTCAGTCAGTCATTCAGTCAGGCAGTCAGTCAGTCAGTTTCTCCTTTTATATATATAGATTAGCTTTATTACGCTGAAATAAATAGCAAGATAATCGTGCTACTTGAATCATTTTTTTAATGCTGTAGTTTGTCGATTTTAATCAAAATAATAACAACTGTCAACACGCATGGTCCAACTGTCAAAAGGCCCGACGTCCGAGGGGTTAACCTCCCATGTACCTATGTACCTCCTATGTACCTACCTAGGCGCGGTGATGAAATTAATCAAAACTTTCTATTTGCAACATTGGATTCTTCAGCCCTTACAAACAACATTTCAATTGACTCCCCAAAGAAGGGGTTAGTTGACCTTGAGCTTTGTTTCGTCCCAATGCTAGGGGTCGCCTGACCTTCGAGCTTCGAGGGGCGAGGGGCATAACCATCTATTTATTTGTCATCCATTTCAGTAAAACTTGGCATAGCGCAGACAGAACGCCATTTCTCAGCTTTATTTTATTTCTTACTAGTTCTTGCCCGCAGCTTCATCCGCGTGGATGTCAATACTTACCTATTTGAATCGGATTTTGTTCACAATTTCATGGGTTTTAATTTTATGCGCGGTACCCTATTTTTTTCTAAAATAATAGTAGGTAGCCTAGGTTACTCAATATAATATCAGCTATCTGCTAGTGAAAAACCCGTCAAAATCGGTCCAGCCGTTTCGGAGATTAGCCCCAACAAATAAACAGACAAAAAATTTAAAAATAGATTTTTTGTTATAAGTTCCGTATAGTAATATACTTTCATAAATATGCATTTAGTAAAAAGCTAATATTTTGACATTACAAACAGACACTTCAATTTTATCTATTAATGTGTATACAACGTGTATCTGGATATGCGACATTAAATGAAAACGAGCACAGTACTAATCCATCGAAACATTTTAAAACACGAAGATTAGTAGTTAATGGAAAATTTAAAAAATTCAGTTTTCAAACAAAATAAATAGCAGAATCAACTGCATAAAAAGTAAACACGCCTTATCTTTGCAAAGTCACTGACCAACGGTGCGGTGCGGGGTGCGGGGCGCGGCGGCGGCAATGTTTACCTATTATTACGGACTCAGATCTACATCATATTGAAAAATAAGAAAATGAAAAATATTTTCCTATGGCTAAAGTATTCATTGGATTTGATTGATTTTTTGTATACGGGTAAAGAACACGATTCTCTTTACGTGGTTTAAAGTAATGTCAATCTTCCTGTAACACCTTGTAGATTGAATGACTAGCGATCCGCCCCTGCTTCGTACGGTTATTACAACTTGACAAAACATCGAGATTTCTTTATATTATAAAAGTTTAAACCTTAACCGTAAGTTTAAACCTTCCGGAATAAACTCTATAAATTATGGTGAAAAACACATCATGATCCGTTGCGTAGTTTAGAAGAACAACGCGGTCACACAGACAGACATGAAAGCGACTTTAATTTATAATATTTATTTATTAATTTGTAGATTGGTGCCGATTCTCTTGTACACCGAACTAAACTAAACTATCACTACTTATTTTTGGTTAAGAGAATCTGAAAAGCTGTTCTGCAAACAAGATTCTATAAACTTAAAAACAATTCTGACACAACTAAAATCGAATTTGACAATTACTAAAGTTGAGTAGACCATAGGCGATTTGTCGGAAATTAAAATAGAGAGTGAATGATAGTCAACGAAATGATCCGAAGTGCAAAAAAAACCTGAGATAAAATCAAATAATTAGGTATCTTTAATTGTTTATCAAAATGATTTAGATGAAATACAGGGAGTATAATGACGGCGGCGGCGTAAAACTATATAGTTTATATTTTAATAAATTGGGATGCATTAGGCAGAGGTGAGTACTTAAAGTACCTACACCCACATTTCGCCAGTTATTATATTATGTTCCGCCGTATTTTTTTTTAAATGTATGTTCATCGATATTTTCATTTGTCATCTGTGAACCGAAATTGAAAATTATTTTTTCATTTGGTAGAAGAAGCTTGAGCGGTGGTTCCGTATAAATTTTATTAACTTGGCTTGGGTAGTTTTTGAGTTAGCTTCGACAATACGTATAATCCACTTTGTTTATCTTGATGATGCTATATTACTTTTTGTCACTGTTGTTTAAATAGCAAGTAGTGGTATACGAATTGGTGTGGGGTAGGTACCATAACTAAAAAGTGAAAAATAAAAAATAAAAAAATTATTTATAAAAAATAAAAAAAAACCGAATACCGAAAATAAAGTTATTTTTCACTTAGTAGTGCTTTTTTTTTGAAGTCTGCTGTTTTTTTTTTTTGTAAAAAAGGATTTTTTTTACTAATTTAGAAACACTGTGGGACACTAAACGCCCCCAGTCGTAATAACAATAGAACTTCTATTGTTTCGTTCAGTGATTTTCACAAAACTAATTAATTAATAATTTAAAAAAAACCTATCACATAATAAAATTAAAACAAAATGTAAAAAAGTGCTGCATCGACCGGGAATCGAACCCGGGCCGCCCGCGTGGCAGGCGAGCATTCTACCACTGAACCATCGATGCTTACAATCACCAATTAGAAATTGTGAATCACATCCTGCACATAAGAGCCACATATCGTAATATTTATACAAGTGTTTTATTTACTGAATCAAAGTAAATAAAAATATTTCGAAATTATTTCCCTCACGTAGTATAGACATACAACATTCCTTCTCCAACGTTTGAACAAGTGTCTCTATTATGTATGTAGTCTGTCAATATGGAAGATATTTACGTTCAAAAACTACTTTTGAAAGGAAACAGTGTCTATTGGGACTGTGTTTGGTTATGATGTCACGGATTAAGCGATAGGGAATTTAGTATCTACCTGTATTATTGCTAGCAAATATCAAGATACACAGATTTAACAATGAAATAAATAAAATACCCATACAGAAAAGTAAACCTCGTAAGTTAAAGCACAGTATTCAGTATTGCCATAGTAAAAAGAGAGGAAGTACGTTATCTTCATACAAACGCACCGCGCGCGGCTTGTATGTGTGCGCCAAAGTATCTATGCGTCGCCGCACGCACACTTAAACAAATCTCGGCCCGTTTCGCAGTGCGCCAGTCGCAGTCGGGGCTAACATCGCACGAGGTTCGCGCGTCACGGCTTTTCGGCACCGCTAAATGAATGAAAAATGTGTGATAATCGCAGGAGAACGTATTGCTGTGTGTTTGGGTGTCTTAATAATTCATCGATTCCAGAATTGTCTCTGTTCAAATTACCTATTGAACAGGAAAGAAGTCACTTTTTCTAGCATATCATTTTTACTTGATGATGAGATACCTACTTACTTATTTTTTGTTGTATTAGTTTTCTATCAGACAGAGGAAGTAGGTAGGCCTACATTCCCACTAGAATGTACTAGGTACTTTTGATCTGTCAATTGATTTGCCGCTATTGCTTTGTTTATGTTTAGTCATGCCGATTTCTCAGTACTTATTGTAGGTATAGTAACTAAGTACCTACTTACGGTTATAAAATCGTACTTAAAAAATAAGTAATTGACTAATTGTGAATCAGATAAATAGAGCAAAGTTCGAATCACCTACCGTTTACTCGTGCTCATCACCGCCCCGCGCTGCCCGTCTGCTGGCCCGTCGCTCTTTCTTTCATCGTGAAAGGTTTCATCATCGTTTAGGTACCCAGACAATACAAGTAAAAAATACAACTTCCCGACCCTTGCCAATTTATTGGCACTGAATTAAAATTTAACTAAAAGTGACAACCCTGAGACAGTAGGCAATTATATCGCGGATTGTGCCGGAGATAACCTACTTCCTCTCTTTTTACTATGGTATTGCAAACCACTCGTCACATACAAATTGGACATGAATACGACACGTGACACTTGTTACCGCTACTTCATTTGGTGTGCAATGTTTATTATTAAACAACAATGTTCCAAAGTTGAAAGGTCACCGCGAGATGGCGCCAAAATGCAAAACAAGATGGCGACAAGCGAGCAGCTGATCGACCGCACCTGACTGACGCGCACCGGCACGACAAGTTAGTCTGCACTCGCTAAGTCGCTAGTCTCGCTGCTCTAGTCAAAACGAATGACTCAGTTCAGTTGGGCCAAGACCGAGTGACGGAAGCGTCGCGTGTATTGTTTATTATTACCGAAAGATTACGATGCCGATGTTTCATTCACCAAATAAACATACGATTGCGTAACTTTGCTATATGCACTATAGTTATGGGATTATATCGATTTTAGAGATGTTCGCGAAGTAGGACAGTGTTCCCAGCTTCTCAGGCAGTGTGTCTAGGTCAGACGTTTTCGGTATAGAGTTCGTTGTTTATATCATAACGTTGGTGCAGTTATTTACGTGCAGTTGTTGTGTTATTGAGCGGACGTCGTTAACTCGTTATCAGTAGCTTCTGTGTGAAGTGATTGTTGTTGTTGTTGTGAATTGTGCCGAGGATAAAACAATGTTTGGAGTATTTATGAAGCGGTGGAAGCCTAAAAGGTAAGTTTGTTTATTTAGTAGAGATAATGATGTTGAGGAAAACATTACTGAGGTCGTTTTTGATGAAGACGCTTCCTTTTTGGAGAACGTTAGTTTTGATAATTTTGAAAATGGGATGGACTTGTTTGTTGACAATACAAAATATTGAATTCTGTTAACTCTATGTCTAAACTGGACGTCGGAAATTCCTTAGAATTTTTTGCATCTAAATTCTGACTAATTTTGGCTCGGCTGCGCACAAACGCGAGACTGTTGACAGACTCAATGGATGAAATAGTAGAAATATGTTTACGATTACTTACTTCTATTTGATCTTTGCATTATATCGAATTCTTCGAAGTAGAAAAATGATTCGATATCAGAGACTCGGAGAGCATAAAAAGTTTCATACTTCCGGCCTTCCGGGATTGTTAAATGGGTCGTCAATATTTTTATTTTAATAGATAGAAGACATCAATAATACTCAATTTAGAATTTATTGCCTACATCACTTGACACCTATTTGCTCTCGCTCTTCATTCATTTCATATATAAAATAAAGGTCTGCTTACTAAGTAGGTACAGACGAGACGCCAGCACATTAAGCTACCCGAAACTGTCAAATTTTCCCAATCAACCTTGAACCTAATGCTTTACCGATAAAGTTAGCTTTATTATTTCAATTAAACCAATACATAATATTTACATAATATATAAGCTAACAGACTTAAAATAATAATTATAATATGTACAAATGTAAAAAATATATATATATATATAATTATAGGGCATCAAAAAATTCGTCCGCATCGCTGTCAACAGGAAAAGTGCCCAAAAGGCTGGCAGCATTGCCACGTTGTATGGCGATGCTGATTCTTTGGCCAAAGAATAGGCCAGCCCTTTGGTCACGTGAAGAGTCGACCAACCGCTTGGAGATGTCTCGGAAAACCAAGTGGGCACTCGGACCCCATGGCCCTAGTGTTTCAACCCCAAACGGCTCGAACATATAACTCCCGAAAAGATCGGAATATTTTCGCCGTTTGAGGTTTTCCGCACCTGCAGCAGCCGCCCCAGCACAGCCCGCCGTACTAGGAAGATGGGATGGCGCAAGGGTGTCGACACATGTTGCATCCCACACCAAAGGCCTGCCTAACTTCCAAGGCATTATGGTCATTCCGTCTGGTCTCTTGCCATCGTCGCGTGCCAAGCCGTTGGGTTCTAAAACAGCTGGCACCCCGGCGGTGACAAGAGCACGACGGATAATGTCATTAATGCTGGCGTGCCGTGCTATCCGGCCTGCGCTCTTACTACAAGACAGGCCATGATGTCCGAGGCAGTCAACGGCTTCACCGCACTGGCAGCGATGTGAAGCCCCGCAAGGAGCGCCCAGACGCAGACAGGTAGCGAGCCGGAAGGTGGAGTCACCCAGCAAAGTGCCTATGTTGGGTGACGGTAGTGCTTGAAGCCAGAGGCCCGACTCCCATTCACCCACAGCCAGCAGGCGGGCACGCTCAGCAGTATTGGTGGACGTATTGATAAGATTATTCCGTACCAACCTGCAGAGCGGCTCATCCCACTGTCTCTGGGAAGATGGGTTCACGGGCCGATCTGTATCCGGGCAAGTTGCTATCCAGGCGTTCACCGCATCACTCAAGCATGGCACTTCAGAGTCGACCAGGGAGGGAGCTAAAATTTTCCCCGTCAACTTTTCGATAAAGTTGAAAATCTATTAAAGAAATTTGACAGATTGTAGTAGCTTGATGTGCTGCCGTCCATACCTAACAAGTACCTATTTGAATCCAAACACGGGACGGTAGGTATGTACCTACCTATAACTGTATGTACAAGTACCTAGGTAAAGGTAATTATATATTTAGACAGACTTGGACAACAAAGCAATGCGATAATCATTACCATCAACCGCAGCCTCCAGATGTCGCAACATCATGCTGAGATAACGTTTGGCCTGGCACAGGACTTTCTGTTTTTTTTTTCATTTTCATCATGCACATACATAAACTCTCGCCATCTTCCCATGAGTGTAGGCAGAAACTACAGAACGCCACCAACTACGATCATCACACTCCTTTTGCCTCGTTTACGTTCATACACCTGAGGGTCTACTCCTTAAGTCCCTCAACGAAGATACGGGCCCGTCCGAAAGTAGTGTCAAATAAAATTTTTCGCACGGGATATAAACACATCGGGCGTAGGGACAACTGTCAAATGGTGTTGTCATTCATTCATAGTTCAGGCCCCGAAGCAATCGAATGTCCGTAAGTGATACGGAGTAGGAAACGCCCGTAACTTCGGTCGAAACTACGGACTTCGTGCTTAGGGCCGGGAGTAGGCTCCCTGGTCATACTCGCACGCCGGTTGCGAGTACTACGCACCTGACCTTTCTGAAGAACATCACCAATAAGGTCACTATATGTCCTCTTAAGGCGTCCCCTTTTTTTAAGATAATTTTGTTTTTTTATGCTTTCATGATTATGTTTAGTTTAGTTCGTGATCTTTTTGTGCCAGTCCCATTATATACTTTTTATTTTTTTATTTCAAACATCCCACTGCAGAGAGTAAACTCTTGAATTAACCTATTTTATTCCTCGGTGATAAGCATTAGTGCAGGTATGAATGATGGATCTAGGTATAATAATTACCTACCTATCCTATCAGATATGACCATCTACAATCTATCACGAAATTACCTGTAAATTAACTTAGAATATCTTCATTACATACAACATCAGACGAAGCCAAATAAGTCATCATTAGGAAGCAAAAACTGAAAATTTAAACTATCGTGTTACCTAAAGAAGGTTAGTTAACTGTCGATACATGAGTCAAAGTCGAAGTGAATCCATATGATGTAAGGTATAACTGTTACGAGGACGTCAGTTTATTGAATAATATTTTAATATAGGCTTAAGGATATATGTACTAAATCTATTGGTAAGTAGGTATATAGAATTGCACAATTGAAGGAGCTTCTTCTTAATTGGCTAACAATGAAATTTCAAATACCTAATATAGGTATCGTGAATTTTCTTCTTGCAAATCATTAGAAATTTTTCTATTCATATTTTTCTAGTGCTAGACAAAAATCAGAGTAATTTTCTACTTCGATAAGTACATAATTATTTTATGCTTAACAATACGGTCTTTTTATAAGGAGCAGTGGGATGGATTACCGCATGATTTGAACTTCGTTGGTCTAAAATCTATCTCGCGTTTATAGTCATAAATTATCGAAAAATTGTGAACTGCAACAAACCTTTTTTTTTAATTTAACGCATTATTTTTTGATAGTTAGTAGATCTATCCATGGCAAACTGACAAATTGTGAACTGGTATCAAACATACATGCGACGAACGCACCTTGCGCTAATACTAAATACCCAAGTAACTGCAACCAACTTGGAAGAAGCGCTCGCAGCCCGTTGCCGCGGCCCAGTCAGGGTTGCGGGATGTTCGAAAGAGTTACCGTGGCCCCGGCACAGGCAACTGAAGGAACACGGGTGGGTTTTAGTTAGCAAAAGTCTGACACGCAGAGCGGGAGAAGTCATTTGATGATTTCCCATCCAAAAAAAAAGGCCTTTGCCGCGGCGCTGTTCGCTTCGGTCGCTAGGCTCGCGCGCGGTTGCTCACAAATCTAACATAACCTAACCCATTTGGTCGGGGCGCTCTGGCATACTTACTGCGACCAATTCGGCTACCGTCAAGACCTCGCAATCAGGGACGGTTCACAATATTACGAGTGATAAAATCGGACAGATTGTGACCCCTGTCGGTAAGTGCAGGCTCGTTCACAAATTGACTGTTTGACATAGATAGATTATAAACTATCGAAAATTAATACGTTATATTCTATGCAATATGGTACAGTTCAAAATTTATCGACAATTTACAATCTCGCGAGATAGATTATATAAACTAAGGTGTTCATAATCATATTTATGGTGACATATACATATTATTATCTTTGCTAAGACTTGTCAACACTTAGTACCTCCACAATACCTACCTACCTGATGTCAATTTAATAAAGATAGTGTGTAGGTATGTAACTAATATACTTGTAGAGTATCTTCAGATATAATTGAAACTACATAACAGAACTTCACGCCTGTAATTCCCATCAACCGGGCTCAAATCTAGACTCCGGACTGCTACTGCGAAATTCCTGATAGAAACACCCAATAACACTGCAATAATAATTTAAATTACGTCTTTAAATTCGAAGTGCTTAATGCGTAATGACAATGTAGTTTCGCGAAGAAAGAAGAACGCTAGCAGTAAGTGTACGAAACGCAAGAACAGTACAATTTGTAAGACCACCGTTATAGTAGAAAAGATGATGTGAATAAAAGGTGTTTAAACATGACATTAACATAAGCAAACCCAGGTTCCTACAGCAAATTAAACATTACAATAACATACACACTCATATCGTTACCAAGTGCAGTTTTTGCTGACGCCTGAGTCAGCTAATGTACGAGTATCGGGATTGACTCCCGACAAAAAACGTTAATGCAAGTCATACAGGCAAATTAGGTACGTATCGAATTACTTAAACAACCGTCAAGGTGTTGAGAAAAATGTTTTTTGTTCATGTGGTAATGAATGGCAAATATGATGCTGGTGATTTATTGGACGCAGAGAGTTGTATTTAACGCATATAGATGTTGAAAAGAAATCAAGCTTCTTTGGAAACGTAGATCTTAGATATTTTTATCCGCAGAATCGTCTTTTCCTTTTGAGTTGGACGGACAAATGAACAAAGAGCTGAGAGAAAGCTGAAGGAATTCACAATTGAAGTCTTAATTTTGCTAACGAATAAGACCTAAACACATGTGAAAATTATTCTAACATTCGAACAGTCTTTTGAAATATACGGGATAGAAATGGGGTTTCGTAGGGTGCAATAATGGGTCCACTACCTAAATTGGTTTTCAAGATTGTTGGGAAAAGATGAAAGAAGCTGTAAAAGCTGTGAAAAGTTTGGAAGATGATATTTTAGTCATGGTTAGAGTTGTATTTTCACCATTAAGTACGTCTGTGGACTGTAGATGATACTACAGACATTCAGGTGCGTACTACTGAAATTACATATCTGAAATATTGCAGTATATTGTTAAAAGATTTTAAAACAATTATGAGCAACATCTAGGCTTGTGGCTAAGTATTAACAGCCGCATGGGTCGATCGATCAGGTTAAGTTACGTTTGCCGCGGTTGGTCCGTGGATGGTCGACCATCTTTACATACCAAGACCCCTCCGTGCCTCGGAAAGAACGTTGAGCCATTGGTCCCGGCTGTCATTCGTGAATCTTTGACAGTCGTTACGGGTTGTCAGAAGCCCGAAAGTCTGACAACCAGTCTTACCAAAGGGTATCGTATTATACTCAGTAACCGGGCTGTGGAGGTCAGATAGGCAGTCGTTCCATGTAAAACATGGTATTCAGCCGCATCTTGTTAGACTGGAAGCCGACCCCAACATACTTGGAAAAAGGCTAGGCTGATGATGAGCAACATCGAGTTAGGTACTCGATGTTGTTTATCGTGCTGCTAAAGTTTCAGGATAGTGTTTTGCAGAACCTACATATTATGTAATAATATTATGTTCTATCTATGACAGATAGATAGATCATTTATTTTTATTTAGAAATTTAAATAAACCTTTGAAAAAAAAAACGAAAATATGGTGTCGAAAAATTCCTCCGCATCGTTGTCGACGGGTAATAATGTACTCATGAGACTGGTGGCATTGCCATGTTGTATGGCAATGCTTAGCCTCTGGCCAAGGTAAAAGCCAGCCCTTGGATCTACGCTTTGGAATGGGCAACCAGCTTCAACTTTCTGACTAACTGACCGACTCTGACAATTCTCAAATCATCGAATCAAAAAATCAAATCAATCATTCATTTTTCTGGAACTTCTCAGTAACAGCCCGGAGTCTGGATTTGTACCCGGTAGATGGCCATAGGCTCGCTCCCTATTACATGGGACTTAAACATAACTGGCGAAATGTGGGTGTACTATAGGTACACCTCTGCCTAACCTTTCGGGGAAACAAGGCGTGATGTTATGTTATGTGTTATGTCTTTGACAATTCAAAAGTGCCTGTAATTGGTTTATTTGAAATAAATGCTTTGAGTTTGAGTTTTGAGTTTGACTTGGGTAACGGGAAGTATCAACCAGCCGTTTCGAGATTTCGTTGAACAAACTTGTTTTGGTGAAAAAAGGTAAAAAAAGTAAGAAACTATGACCTTCAATATCTCGGTAACCAGAAAGATCCCAAGTATGGTCCAGTACCTACCAAAAAAAATCACAATGATAAAAACCACAAGTGACCCTTTTTTTTTTTTTTGTGGATGGGAAATCATCAATTGACTTCTCCCGCTCTGGGCGGAGCGGGAGGGCGTGTCAGACTTTTACTGACTAAAACCCACCCGTGTTCCTTCTGTTGCCTGTACCGGGGCCACGGTAACTCTTTTGAACATCCCGCAACCCTAGCTGGCATCGGCCCTAGCGGACCCCGTCAATACTACTGACATCTCTTTGAGGCGCGCGTGGAACACGACGCGCCGTCGACTCGGGCTTGGTCCTTACCGGTCGGCGAGCTACCCATTGCTCGCCGTCCGCAAGCCCGCGCCTACGGTGGCCGGGAATCGGCTACCAATTCCCGACGCCCAGGGCGTCTCCTGCGGCGACTAGGGGCGTGAGGGCGCAAAGCTTGCCCCTCCCTCACGCGTCCCGCCTCCTCCTTCACGAGCATTGCTGCTTCGCAGAAGGAGGTAATGGCTTCCCATGCACTCTCGCTCCGTACCATGGCCTGGACCAGGGCCGGACGCGAGAGATCGCCGCCGCCGATCGCTTCCGCGAGGACACGGCGGTGCTCCGCCCAAGCCGGGCAGACCTCCACCGTATGCTCCACCGTGTCCTCCGGGCGATCCACACAGTGGTGACACCCGGGCGTTTCCTCCCGCCTTATCCGGAACAGGTACCTCCTGAAGCACCCGTGTCCGGTGAGGACCTACGTCAGGCGGAAGGTGAGGACGCCGTGGCGCCTCTCCAGCCACTCCTCAAAGAGGGGACTTATCGCCACAATTGTGGCGTGCCCAGCGCTGGGTTGCGACAATCGCACTCTCCATGCCGCCATGAGATCCTGTCGGAGCTCTGTCCGCCGTGCCGCGATTTCTCGCGGCAGCGGGGTTACGCCCCGGCGTTTAGCCTCCTCGCGCCACTCCCACATGTGCGTGAGGACTTTTGCCTCCAGATCCCATGGCGGTAATCCGGCAAGGAGGTTCGCCGCCTCCCCGGAGACCGTGCGGTATCCCCGGGCTAACCGGATGGCCATGACCCTCTGGGACGCGTTCAACCGACGGACCGGTCGCCGTCTCACGGAACGCGCCCACACCGGAGCTCCGTAAAGGGCCATGGACCGCACGACCCCCGCGTAGAGCTTCCGGCAGGAGACCACAAGTGACCCTGGGCTTCGCTTTGCACCCGTTATAAACTTATTCTAGTTGCTATTGCCTGATGAAGTAATTATGTAAATTACATGAATCGGTCACACAACACACTATTATAATTTCATTAATTTCCATGTACAAAGAATTAATGTCTCTACAGTGACTTTCATGTGTTTCATTTAAGGCCGCTCCCTAAATAAGTTGTTTTTCAATTAACGTATGCTTTTAGAGCAGAGTTTAATGAAGGCATTAATTAAAATTGAATGAGTCAAAGATAATTTAGTCTTTCACTGTTTTTTTAATTTTATTTGATTTGTTTTCGACCATATTGTTGTTTTTGTGGTCGATTTAAATAGCGAAATGTTTCGTTGTTTCTACCCAACTGATACATTTTAAGAGTCCTTTTGTTCCTCTTTCAAATAATTATGGTAACCATAAACGATATCTGTCCTGGTGGCCTAGTCTCATGCACAAGCTTGTGGTTTCAAATCCGGGCAAGAAGTATCAATGTGACTATTTTCAATTCTATGTTATTTCTGAGTTTATCTGGGATCTTACTGACATTGGTGAAGGAAAAACATCGTGAGGTAACCTGGACATAAATAGTCCAGGATATAAGTCTGAAATCACCAATCCGTCTTGAGCAATCGTGGTGATCAATGCTCGTGCCTTCTCTGTATGAGAAGAGGCCTTCGCCCTGCAGGAGGATAATAATAGGCTGGTATTATAAACGTTATCTTCGTACAGAAGTAGCCTGTTCTGCTTACCCATTTAACATCAAAAGCGCCACTCGTCTCATCACTTCTCATACAAATATTATCATTACATTTACTAATATTACTGGCATTATACATCTCAGAGAAAGTTTAGCGGCGCAATATCATCTCGTATCATGTATTATCATAAACTGTGGAGGGCTTCGTAAATCATCGTGTCTTTGTGTTCACCAGTGTAAGCTAAGCGATGTAATACAATAACTATGTTACTCAAAGTTTTAGTTAATAGAGAAGATGGGTTGACCTTGTCGGTAAGAAAATTGGATGTACTAGACATTTGCTAGATATTTGAGCATGTCAAGCTATTATTAGAATAGAGTAAGATTATAAGAGAGAGTAAGGCCGAGGAGGAGACCTCGGCCTTGTGTTGTGAAACCTGCAGGAATCCGCTGGATGCGAGAAGCACAGAACTGGTCGAAGCGGCGGTGTTTGGGGGAGACCTATGTCCAGCAGTGGACGTCCTTCGGCTGAAATGATGATGATGATAAATGACTACTCTCTATCTCCTTTTTCTTTATTTCTATCGACTGAGAAAACATTAGTGCAGAGCAATTTCCCAAGAAATTACTTCAGCTATTAAATGCCTCTATGTTTTATGTGTAACAATAATTCTTTCAAGCAGTATTTCAAACAAAGTGTATGGAAACCATAGGTGTTCCGCAGGGCCCAATACTCGGTCTACTAAAGAAGATTTACTACTACAGTATTTAGGGTACCTATACACGCCACTGTAATGAACAAGCCAACTACAACAAAAGCGTAAAATATTACAGCACATCACGCGATGTGAGCAGTGCCTTAATGCTTGGCAATAAATCTGTTGTACCCGCATATCGAGTATCTATGGCTTATTCCGATAGTTCACCTAACGACCAAGTTATTCCTATTTATTGTACTGATTTGTAGTCTATCGGTAACTGAGAAAGCTGATTTATATCTTTAGAAATTCGGGTAAGATTTAAGAGTGGCTTATCTACTTATTATTAGACTATTGTCTCAATCAACTCAGCCTATCGCAGTCCACTGCTGGACATACGCCTCTCCCAGGCTGCGCCACAACACCCTGTCCTCCGCCTTCCGCATCCAGTCTGTCCCAACCACCTTCTTAAGGCCGTCCATCTAGCTGGGGGGCGGCCCACACTACGCTTGCCGATATGTGGTCTCACCGGCCATCGGTCCTTCGACAAACATGGCCAGCCCACTGCCACTTCAGCTTGCTTACTCTGCTCTCTCTATTGTCTAATAATAAGTTATCTTTCGCAAGGGGCTCGTGGCTAAAAAATAACAGCCGCACGGTTCGATCGAAGGTTAAGCTACGTTTGCCGCGGTCGGTTCGGTGTTGGGTGACCATCCATTACACATCGAGACCCTCCGTGCTTCCTGGCTGTTGTTTGTAGAGCTTTGACAGTTGTTACCGGTAATCAGAAGATCAAAAGTCTGATAACCAGTCTTACTAGAGGTATCGTGATACCCAGTAACTGGGTTGTGGAGGTCAGATAGGTAACTCGCTCCATGAAAAGTACTAGTATTCAGCTGCATCTGGTTAGACTCGAAGCCGACCCCAACATACATAGTTGGGAAAAGGCTAGGCAGAGTGATTAGACTCATTAGACTCTTTTGTGTTTTGGTTTTGTGACACGTATTGTGTCGGTATTTATAGCTTGGCTCAGTAAGGTAATGTTAGTTACTTGTAATGTCGTAAAGTTACAATATCTTAGTTAGGATGATCCTTCATTTGTTTTCCTGTAATCCTAATCTCACCTTTGCATTATGTGAACTATTCAAAATACTTTCTGGTGTTAGTAAAAGTGGCATCTTAAGCAATACGTTATCTTAGAAATTCAAAATTATCACTAAGTTTTTGTCTCTTAGTAACCTGCATCCGTCAAGGGGGTGATTCTACCTGTCATACTAAACAACTCGCTATGAACCAGAAGTAGAACGCATAAAATTTAGTAAAAAAAAAAAATCATACTTGAATCGAAATAGTCTGTAGTTTGTTTTATAGGATTTTTTCTTCACGAATCGTTTATGAGTTTCATGTTGAAAGTTGTTTAGTATGACGGGTCGAATCACCCCTTGACCCCCGGCTGCATGCGATTCGCCCTCTCAAAGACTGAAAATTATTATTATTATTTATTTTATTTCCAGATAAATACAATCCAATTTTTGTTAGTAAATAAATAAACAACTTACAAAAACTGGTGTTAGTACATTTATTATAAACAAAAGTGTCAATGAATAAATTCGATAAATCATGTCAGGACGATAACAATATGATTCACAACAATACACACTACACACATCTACTAGTTCTGGGCACGGTTAGCAGGCAACCCTTGCGTCCTCGTCCAGTGTTTCCACAAGAGACCATCAGGTCTGTTCGCCACGGGGTACTCCCTTTCTTCTCCTAAAATTGTTTGTCCGAAAATCATTATCCATAACACGTTTGCTATAAACTTCAGTAACCATAATGTTCAAAATCCCGAAATTTTGTTTAACATAATTATCTTTAGTTCTAAAAGTATTCTGTCATAATATCGAGTACTATAATAATTGAATCCCCTAATTTTACATGACCTAAAGTCATATGTCCTAAGTATTGTGTTAAATAATGTGTATTATTCCGAATGTTCATTTATAATATTTTTTTTAGTCCTAATACATTAGCTAAAAATTAGGTTTGCAGAAACGAATCGCTGTAAATCCGACTCCACGCAGTCTTGTCTGCTCTACCCCTAGAGTGTAATTTAAAATCGCGTAGGCGCGGAGGGGCGAGGCGGCCCGCGAGTTGAGGAGCAGGTGGTTGTAACACTCGCCGCCGCGGCTGAGGCTGGCCGGCCGAGCCGGCCAGCTAGCCGAAGCTGCGGTGGTGAGCGTTAAACCCATCTGCGACGATAAACTCGCGTGGGACCGCCGGAGCCCCGCAGCGCCGGAGCCGTGACAGAAACCATGCCTGCTGCATGTTGCATGCTTGCTTGCATGCTTGCTTGAGGACTTATAACTTTTATTGGAAACGATTTTATGTCTTTTGTAGATTATTGATTGTAATATTTATGACAAACTGATTTAGGACATATTATATTTAGGGATTTCAATTTTATGGCATATGATATTATGTGATATTAAGTTCGGGTAAGTTATCATTCGGACAAATGATGATTAGGACAAAAAAAATATGGCACTTTAAATTATGGATAAAAAAGTTAGGTGACACAATAGAGAACCTCGCCACGGTCATCACGAGACTGTTGGTTCTACCCCGCACCCGAAAAACTCAGCCGTCATCGATTGGCTACAGACAACCATCGGGATCAAGATTGGGATTTAGACACATTATCGAAAACAATCGTAAATCGCCACTCTGTATTGTATTTAGCTTAGCTAGTAGTTCTTCAGTATCAAAGTTATCCTTCCATATAACTAATGTATCTTCCATAACCTACCTATCTCTAATAAAATCCCGAAGCCTGTGAGAAAAACATGAGCTAAATGATTTAATAGTTATTTATGCTACAAGTGCGGAAAGTAGGTGATTCCCGGCGAGTGGCATTTTTATTCACGAGCGAACGAAGCGAGTGAGTGTATAAGTCGACACGAGTCGGAAATTATCTTACGCACGTGTATCATACAACGTTTTATTATGCATTGTGCGAGGAAATAAAAAAATATTAAGATTTACACAGATCAACTCCGAACTAAGCAAGAAATTAGTAAAATGGCGGGCTTATTTTAAATACATGCGCGCTCAGCATATCTACTACTGCGCATGTGCAAATAGCTGCCATGTCGTATCGCAAAAAGGCACGAGCAAAATATACGTTCAGCCAAACATATTTAATGAATATTCAAAATTAATTTATTGATCAAAATCTAAATCTAGAGTAATTAATAACGCGTTTAATGAAGTATAAGTTATATTGTGCCTACTTAGTATTATATAAATAATAATCTGTACTTGACTAATTTGTAAACAATTTCTCAAATAATAAAAACTCTTTGCATCGGGCTGACGACGGAGTTAAAAATTAAAAAAAAAACTGAAATTTAAAAAGCACTATGCGAAAAAGTGGCACTTTCCGCACAATTTGGCTGCTTTTTTTTTTTTTTTTGTGGATGGGAAATCATCAAATGACTTCTCCCGCTCTGGGCGGAGCGGGAGGGCGTGTCAGACTTTTACTGACTAAAACCCACCCGTGTTCCTTCTGTTGCCTGTGCCGGGGCCACGGTAACTCTTTCGAACATCCCGCAACCCTAGCTGGCATCAGCCCTAGCGGACCCCGTCAATAGTGCTGACATCTCTTTGAGGCGCGCGTGGAACACGACGCGCCGTCGACTCGGGCCTGGTCCTTACCGGACGGCGAGCTACCCATTGCTCGCCGTCCGCAAGCCCGCGCCTACGGTGGCCGGGAATCGGCTGCCGATTCCCGACGCCCAGGGCGTCTCCTGCGGCGACTAGGGGCGTGAGGGTGCAAAGCTTGCCTCTCCCTCACGCGTCCCGCCTCCTCCTTCACGAGCATTACTGCTTCGCAGAAGGAGGTAATGGCTTCCCATGCACTCTCGCTCCGTACCATGGCCTGGACCAGGGCCGGACGCGAGAGATCGCCGCCGCCGATCGCTTCCGCGAGGACACGGCGGTGCTCCGCCCAAGCCGGGCAGACCTCCACCGTATGCTCCACCGTGTCCTCCGGGCGATCCACACAGTGGTGACACCCGGGCGTTTCCTCCCGCCTTATCCGGAACAGGTACCTCCCGAAGCACCCGTGTCCGGTGAGGACCTGCGTCAGGCGGAAGGTGAGGACGCCGTGGCGCCTCTCCAGCCACTCCTCAAAGAGGGGACTTATCGCCGCAATTGTGGCGTGCCCAGCGCTGGGTTGCGACAATCGCACTCTCCATGCCGCCATGAGATCCTGCCGGAGCTCTGTCCGCCGTGCCGCGATTTCTCGCGGCAACGGAGTTACGCCCCGGGTCCTGCCTCCTCGCGCCACTCCCAGATGTGCGCGAGGACTTTTGCCTCCAGATCCCATGGCGGTAATCCGGCAAGGAGGTTCGCCGCCTCCCCGGAGACCGTGCGGTATCCCCGGGCTAACCGGATGGCCATGACCCTCTGGGACGCGTTCAACCGACGGACCGGTCGCCGCCTCACGGAACGCGCCCACACCGGAGCTCCGTAAAGGGCCATGGACCGCACGACCCCCGCGTAGAGCCTCCGGCAGGAGGCGTTTGGACCCCCCAGATTGGGCAGGAGCCGCCCCAAGGCAGCCCCGGCCCGCTCCAGTCTGGGAGCCAAACGTCGGAAATGCTCCACGAAATTCCACCGGCTGTCGAGGACGAGTCCCAGGTACTTCATCGTCGACTCGACACCGATGAGAACCCCTCCTACCGTTATTTGGGAACCCGATGGTGGTGCGTTCCGAGGACCATGAAAACACATGGCCTCGGACTTGTGCAAGGCCACCTCGAGTCCCAATTGCCGGATCCTCTCTGCGATTGTCGCAACCCCGCGTGCCGCTAATTCGGCCGCCGCCTGGTGCGACCTCCCCTGCGCCAGGACCAGCGTGTCGTCAGCGTAGCAAACTACGCTGACGCCACCAGGGAGGTCGGCGCGCAGCACCCAGTCGTACCCGATGTCCCACAGATGCGGTCCCAGAACCGATCCCTGCGGGACACCGCACGACATCTCTCGCCGGTTCCACTCTCCCCGGTGACCGGGGTAGATGACGGCCCTGTCCGTCAGATAGGCCTCGACCACGCGACAGAGGTAGGTCGGCACTCGGTGATACCGGAGTGCCTCCCTGATGCAACTCCAGGGCAGGGTGTTGAAGACATTGGCGATGTCTAGAGACACCGCCAAGACGACCCCACCCCGGGCCACAGCATCCCCCGTCGTGAGGGCTCGTACGCGCATGATGGCGTCCACCGTAGAGCGCCCCTTGCGGAAACCAAACTGGCTCTCCGCCAAATCCGGCCCCACCCTCACCAGCCGCCCGACAAGGCGGTCTGCAATGACTCTTTCAAAGAGCTTGCCCACCTCGTCGAGCAGCACGATGGGCCGGTAAGCGGACGGCGAGTCCGCAGGGCGCCCCGGTTTCTTAATGAGGACCAGTTTCCCTGTCCTCCATTGAAGCGGGAACTGGCCCCTCTCCAAGCATGCGCTTAGGAGCCCCCTTAGTCGAGGCCCGAGAGCTTCCAAGGCCAGGACCCAGGCTTTTCCAGGTAAGCCGTCGGGTCCTGGGGCGGTATTCTTGGCATTCAGCCTGCGCACCGCCACTCTCAGCTCTACCTCGGTCACCTCCGGAGCATCGTCGTCATCGTCGGCTGCGTGGTCCGCATCCGACACCGCAGGAGGCGGAGCCATGGGCGGGGGAGTATGTTCCCCTCGCGAAGGGAACAGAGCGCTCACCACGTCCTCCACGAGCTGGGGCCGGAGACTCTGCGTCAGCGGGGGAGCCCATGGGCGGAGCTTGTTCCGCACCATTTTATAGGGGCGTCCCCACGGGTCCCTGTTCAGAGTCTCCAGCGACTCCTCACGGGCCAGTCCCTTGGCCCGCAGGATCTCCGCTCGGAGGGCGGTCTTCGCCGCTCTGTACCCCTCGTACAGCTCCGCCTGAATGGCTTCCGTATCCGGAGGGCGGATACGGAGCCTGCGGTGCCTGGTGTACCGGCGTCGCGCAGCAACGCACGTGTCGCGCAGAGACGTCAACTCCGGCGACCACCAGCACACCTGGCGCCGGGCGCGTCCGGGCCGGACCCGGGGCATTGCCACGTCGCATACTTCGGACATGGCCTCCTGGAACCACCCCGCCTCGTCATTGATGTCAGCAGGCCTGTCCGGTGGTGACACCCAGGCCTGCACGATCGAGGCTTCCAGGAGGAGCTCCCGGTCCAGCTGCTTCAACGCCCACCGCGGACCACTCGGGGCCTGTCGGACCGGCGCGCTCGAGGTCTGGGCGGAGACGTCAAACCGGATGTACCGGTGATCGGAGTAGGTCTCCACCCCCTCCATGACGCGCCAGTCGAGGACACGCGGCGACAGAGCGGGGCTGGCGAACGAAATGTCCACCACTGACTCACCCCGCATCCGCACACACGTGGGGACAGAACCCCGGTTTAGGACGACCAGGCCCGTCTTCAGAGCCCAGTCCTCCACCATCCTGCCCCGTGTGTCCGTATGCCGGGAACCCCAAGCCACATTCTTGGCATTGAAGTCCCCGAGGACGAGTACAGGGAGGGAACGGAATCCGACGACGATGACTCTCAACTCCGCAAGGGAGTTGTGGAACTCGGCGAGAGTTCGGTTCGGGGAGAAGTATACCCCTACCACGACAATCTCCCCGAACCGTGCTGCCACGCAACCCCGTCCCCTCTTGACCGCCTCGAGGGACGGGGTACCGGCGGCGGCCGATGAAATTAGAGTCACTGAGCCGCTCAGGTCCTCCACCCAGTCATCCCTGGGCAGGACAAAGTACGGCTCAGCGACCACGGCGATGTTAATCGACCACTGCGCCATGCTCTGGAGCAACAGATCCTGAGCGGAGGCGCAGTGGTTGATGTTCGCCTGGAGGAGGCGTAATGGGGCCATTATTGGCACTCCATATCAGCCCCCTCCCGAACCCCCTGTGAGGGCCCTGCCGCGGTGGTTGCGGCGACGGCGACAGTGGAAGCGGCAGCGGCGGAGGCGGCAGCGGCGACGGCGGCAGTGGTGGCGGCTTCGGCGGTGACGCTGGTGGCAGAGGGCTTGCTGCCCCTGGGTTTGGCGGGTGGAGCGCAGGCCTTGCTCCCAGCCCGGTGATTGGCCGGCTTGCCAGCTGCCGCACACGCGAAGCAGTGCGGCGCGGCTTTACACGAGCCGGCCTTGTGACCGGGCTGACCACAGCAGAAGCAATGGCCGCTACGGTCCACCTCCGAGGTGCATTTAGCTCCCACGTGGTTGCCCACGTGACAGCGGAAGCACCTCAGAGGTCTGGGTTCCAGCAGTTTCACCTGCGTGGAAACCCAGCCCACCTTGAGCCTTTGGCCCTCCCCAGTTATTTTTCGGGCCACCGCCACGGGGCAGCTCACTGTAACAGTTCGCATCCCCGTGAAGTCAGGACGGATGGTGCCTACCCTAACCTGCTCGGCTGAGCACCCTCCAGTCCTAACAACGGCGGCCACCACCTCTCCCTCCGTCGCTGAGTCGTCCAAACCCAGTATGCGCATGTTCGCGCACTTGGTGGGTCTGGACACTCGGGCCTCGTCCGCATTTAGGGACGCCCTAAGCCTCTCGGCCAGAGCGTCAGCGGTCGGGCCGCTGGCCGCACCGGGAACCTCCAGCATCCGGGCCCCAGTCGCAGTGACCCTTATCCGGATGCCATCGGCAACGCCGAGCTCCTCGAGGTTCACCGCCTCCCTCGCCTTGGCAAGCACGTCGCGGTAGGACACGCCCTTCTTCTCCGCTTCCGGCTGTAGTGTGATCACTACAGCTGCGGACCTCGGGGCACGGAGCCTAGCCGCGACGATTCGCTCCTTGCGCCGCTGCCGCCTCTCCTTCTTTTTGGCCGCCCTTGCTGCCTTACCCGCCTTCCTCTTCTCCCCGGCTACTTGCCATTCGGCGTCAGCCGGAGGAGATTTAGGAGGCGGGGGCAGCCGTTTCGCCGCCGGGGCTGGGGCCCTCGCGGGTTCCTGCACGGCCCCGCCTTTCGCCTGCCCCGTTGATGCAGGCTTGACCGTGGCAGCCGCGGCGGCGGCATACGATGCCGCCTTCCGCTGGCCCGAGGCCGGCTGGCTCGCCGCTAGCGGGGGCCGCAGGACTATGGCCTCCAGGGCGGAAAACCGGCTTCGGAAGGCAGCCAGCTCCTGCCGGACCAGGGCCAGAACCCGGTCCTCAGCAGGCACGGGCCCGACCTGCCCATGCCGCGCCTCCCCCTGTGGCACCTCCCGGGGGCCAGCTCCTCGGAGCCTGGCCAGGTCCGCTCGGAGCTCCTCATTCTCCTTTCGGAGAAGCTCCATGGCGGCTGTCAAGCGAGCGACCTCCGCCCGCATCCCTGTCATTCCGTCCGACGGGGGCCTGAGGTGACTGGCCTCCGCTGCCGCCATAATGGAGGCCCTGGCTGCCGATATGGCCTTGTCTTTAGAGGACTGAGTCCTCTTCAAGGCCACACTCTTGATCGCGGCTGCCACGACCTCTGCGAACCTGATCGTTTGCTCCGAATTGGAGCCGCCAGCGGCGTCCGGCTCACCACCTGCTGACTCCGACCCAGCCGAGACTGACCCCAACTGCGACTCTGGCTCGGCCGGGCTGGCTGGGCTCGGCTTGCTGGCTTCTTTGGTGAGCCCTCTGCCCACACCCCTTTCATGGGCCCCACCCCGCCGGCTGATTTTTTTACGGGCCGAGCTCAGCCCACCATCCGAGGAAGACCCCAGGCCATCCCCCGGTTTGGGGCGCTTCTTGAAGAACTTTTGGTTCTTCCCAGCGCCCCCCACCATTTCGCGCTCCGGGCTCTTACATGAGCCCTTCACGCCAGATGCGGCGTCGGACTCCGACCCCGCATCACTCCCCTCCTCTTCGCTGCTATTTTTGTTTGTTTTATTATCCATGTTTGTTCCCACGAGTAAAAAACTTTGTATCTTCTCAAAAACCAGTGGTTCGCACTAGCGACTAATTTAGCTACCCATTAGTCAAGCTATCAACCTCCCTCACGGTGCGCCGCCGCTTGGAGGTTTGGGGTGATTTTTTATAGAGGTTTTCTTCCTCGCGGCCCGGGCGGTTAAGCCAAGACCCTCGACCCCCGTCAAAAGTCAGAGACATGACCTTGACAATCTTCGGGGCTACGAGAACAACGGTGGCAGAAAGAGAAGGCCTCTTCCTGCCTGCCCGGCGGCAGAGTTAGTGCACACCGAGCCCGCTCTTACTCCGCCGCTGTGCGTCTCTGCTTAGAGCACAGAGAGACACACGTTGGAGCGTACTTCTGACAGGATATTGGCATACGGGCAACAAGACCCCTTAGGCACACAGTACCTAATGGGGAGTCATTGCCCGTACCCCAGGGTGCACCGTCCCGGTGACTGGCCTTCCCCCCGGACGCATCCATAAGGGAATTCCAGCCCACAGGCACACGGGGAGGTTTCCTGTCCAAGCACCCCACAATTTGGCTGCTTGGAAAACGCTCTTTTCGAGCACATGCATTGTAAAATATATTCCATTAATGAATACCTAGAAGATAATGCAAGATATGTGGATAACTTTGTACGTTAAGAATTAGTTTGTTTAATTCCTAGTATTTAATTTATGATTATGTTTGTCATTTGCAAATTTATTTAAAATATAATTTTTATACTTAATACTGAAAGTATCAGAAATGTTATTATGTTTCTGACTATTCATATGTTCGAAATAAATTTTGTTTGCAATATTGTTACCATTGTTTTAGGATAAATAATTTAGCTTTGATTTTGCTTGTCATTTAATTTAATTTTTTTTTTTGCCATTTCTGGGTCGGTTCCATAGTGAAAGTAGTTCATAATGATGAGTACAATGACCCCTCAAGAGGTTGGTAGTTATTTAAATTACACCTTATATTTATTCGTGCTCAGTGACAATAGTAATTATTTTACAAAGTATTGGGTATTTGGGTCACAACACGTGTTTTCATATTGTAGTCGGTTATCTGCTGTTATCATAATACCCACAGCCACTAGAATCAATATCAGTCAAGCGCCACAGCTCTTCATGTCAAGTTGTCAACATAATTTGTAGATGACATGTTTACAAAGTATTTAGTGGTAACAGCAGCTCGTTGAGTTCGATACACCGAGTACAGATATCGACATTTGCCGCCAAATGGTAGATACAATGCTACGTAAATATTTTAAAGGTATCGTTGAAATGACAGGAATATGAGACTCCATTCTGTATTATAATAGTATGTCAATTTGTTTTTTTTTTCTCGCCTGTCTTTTCATAACACATTTGACATTGGCAGAATTGTCGACATCGGCACCATTGCCATAGAGTAAAATAAAATAGTATAGCCATATTAGCCTTTCCATCTGTTGTTCACTGAAGAGTATTGCTATTAATTAACCCATTGGATTCTAAAACAGTAACAACATCCAGAATAACGTTATTTAAACTTTCTTCGTTTGGTTTCTTATTATACTTTTTTGTATCCATGTCTATTGAGACACCCATACCGTAACCCAAAACGACCATTATCCTAATGAATATTTTTAATTTGACAATGTTGTTAATTTTTTCTTTTATTTCCCAACCCGTCACTGCGGCCCGCGGTCGGGGAGACCGGAGCAATCTATTTTTCTAGTGCTGCCCTCCAGCTAGACCACCTGCTGTGATTTTAATTGGAAATTGGCCCTCTCTATTTGTAATGCTCACAGCCTCATAGCGCCATGGTGGGTGGTCACCCTCTGTTTCTTATTTTCCCTTTATTATGTGAGCACCGAGGACCGATTCTGTGTTCGCGTACCGTCATGTGTTATGTAAATCGTTCCCCATTTGTTAGTTGGATACGCCGGAATAATTATGGTTTTCCTTAGTACCGCATCTGTGAATATTTCAAGGGATAAATGTAAAGGTATGATAAATTTTATGTTGGACGCAGGTAATGAGTTTAATGCTGTGTTATTATGTTTTATTACAGCGAAAAAAGCTATGCCTTTTTTTTAATAAAGTGGCTTCTTCATGAATTTTGAAACCTTTTTGAAGGAAATTACTTTTTTAGTCTCTAAAAACCGCCGAGGCCATAAAACCTGTATATTTTCACTTCATTAGAACAACAAGTTGATAATAAAATAATTTGCATATTATTCTGAGTCTTATATTTAAAAATCCCTTACTTTAATGAAAAATCGCGGCTTAAAAATAATCTTTATATAAACAAGGTGTTATTTAAATAACACACAACCTCTTAAGGAGTCATTATACTCATAATTATGAACAACTTTTACTATGGGAACAAACCTGAATTCGCGAAAAAAAAATCTGATGTTCCTTACATTTCGACGAGTTATGCGAACATAAATGTAACAGCTGATTTTTTTCACGATTTTAGTTTTGGTCCCATAGTAAAAGTTGTTCATAATAATGAGTACAATGTACCCCTTAAGGGGTTGTGCGTTATTTAAATTACACCTTGTATTATTGTATCTTGAGCCCTTGGGCCAAGTAGTTTCGAGTTTCGTTCCTTTTTAGTTTTGTGCTGGCTAACGTGATTACTGCTCATGCCCTCAGGGTTATAGGCATGGATATTCTCTTTACACAAATTGCAATTGCTCTTGCAATTTAATAAATGGTTCGTTTACAACCCTTCGTTTAGTGATTGAGCAATAAATATTGGTTATGGGGGCAAAAATATCCCGAGAGAATACGGGTTAAGTGTGAGATTTGAGATTATAGTTGTTTTGATGAGTGACTTCCGGCAACACTTTTGGCGAATAGGTACTTAATTTATTTCGTGGTCTGCAGAGTCTGCAGAGCCTTTCGCAGTCCATTTCTGGATAATGATAAATATTGGTGTCGATTCTCTTGTACACCGAACTAAACTAAACTGTCACTAAAATTTCTTATTTTTGGTTAAGAGAATCTTATGCTATTCTGGAAACAAAGTTTTCTAAACCTATAAACAATTTTTACACAACTAAAATCAAGTTGAGTAGATCATATACCAAGATTTATCGGTAATTAAAAATAAAGAGTGAATGACAGTGAACAAAATGATCCGAAGTGCAAAAAAAAAAAAATCCTGAATAAAATCAATTATTTAACTTTTATCAATAAACAAGCTTTTGGCACAGTCATTTTTCAAGGATAGTTAACTTATCTAGGCGCTATTCTCTTAGCTAATTACGAGTATATTAACTTGTATGTACTTTCTTTTTATCGACTTTTTTCCTTAACTATAATGTGCTTCTTATTCTTATTAGCTCTTTTTTTTAATATTATATTCTTTATCTCATTGGTTTGTTAGTCTGTAAGCCTTCTTTAAAATAAAATAAATAAATAAATAATTATTTAAATAAAATACAGGGAGCATAATGAATGCGTTAAACTATATTGTTTTTCATATTTTAATAAATTAAGATGCAATAACCTGTATTTGTTTTTATTATCTGTAACCTATGTGGTCTTGCTAGGGTTGTACACCGATAACGATTTAGAGTGCGCGCGGCTGAAATCAGAACTAATCGCATGCCGCTGTCTTGTCGTTTATGTCAGGTCAATATAGTTAATAATTCAGCTCTTATATTTCTTTGTATCTAACTGAGACCACGTTTCCACGAGCTAGAAATCTTGATGAACATCTAATATGGTAAAATACAACAATAGGTTACAGGCAACATTAAGCACGCCACCAGTTGCGCGCAAACTTATCTTGTGCGCACTCTAGAACTTCGGCGATATTTTTTCGGTTTTCAATAAGAAAAAATATCTTTATTTTTCTTTAGCAGTTTTAAATGTGTTGGAACGGTCTCGCAATCTTTCCAACTCTTTTTGTATATTTTCTAAAAAAAAATATTTCTTATTTCGCAGAATCTGGAAGTGGCTTTGATTATGGGAAGTGGATTTATCCACTTCTTTTACAAATCGTAATGTAGTACATTAGATGTTCAGTATAACAATCCCTTTATGTTTCAGCTGCAATCAATATGCTTCTTAGTGATTTACGTAAGATACGTATGATTTTCCAAACTCACAAGCATCCAAACTTTCAAGAACCAGAAGAGAAATGACTGTGCTTTGTAAGTTTTTTAGTTCATGACAACTAATTTTATTCCACGCCTTTTTATTTGCGATTAATAGTCGGATTTAGTTTGACAATCAAAAATTTAGGTGAAAAATGTCAAATTCAGAATAATAAAATTTTAATTTTCACTAAATTGAATAACTAAACTGACATTAGTGCTGTCAAACCATAATATAAATAAGTTGTGTCACTTTAGTCAATTTCAGAATGGGAAACGTCGTTAGACAGGAATAAACGAAATTTTGGTGATTTTTAATCTAGTTTAGAGAATTTTTTGACAAGAGAATCGGAACCAATATCTCCTATTACGCCTTCTAAAACACTTGTGAAATAGAGTCATCAAAATTCTTACTAATATGCCAATGATTACAAAACTCGCGTTTGAAAAGCCTCCTTATCTAGTGTTAACCTTTCAAATATTATGTCACTATCATTTTTGGTTAAAGCCTCTTATGAAACAGTCATTTGTTAACGATTTAAGGAAAAGATGATGTCATTAGAGTGGCATTTATTTAGACGGTTTGTGATAATTTTGAGTAACAGAGAACAAACATTACGGAACTACTGCAGTAGGTTACCCGTCGCTTCTTTATAGTAGCTATTTTTTTTAGGTAGAATAGACCTTTTATAGTGTATAGTTGAAAACCCCAAAGTGCGCAACACCATAGGCGCCGAGAAAAAAATCGCCAAAGTTTCTTTCAAGGTTGGTGAGATACTGGGGTTATTAAGGGTGGAGAATAATCACGTGTCGAGTCTAAATTTGTTTCCAAGTTATAATAAAAAGGCGTAGTCGACGAGCCCGGCTCAATGGTTTAGAAAAATATAACGACGAAGGGGTGGCGAGGTCTTTTTTCGCTCACTCACTAGACCCCGCCATCCCCTTTGAACCTAACCTGTACGAGTCGCGGTGCCCCCAGTCCCGAGCTCGCTTCGCTCGCTCTTGCATCCTTAGTTCTCCTAATAACAGTAGTACTAAGTTATTACAGGAACATTGCCTTTGGTAAATACGATGAGCGAGAACTGCCAAACGTTAGCGTCACGGTCACTTACCTTCGTTTCTTTACCAATGATCTTTTAAGAGTACAAATAAAGCTTTATTATTTTTAATTTTATTAATTATAATATCACTGGGGGCTTTATTATTTGGGTTTATTATTTTATTTCTTCTTTATGTGGGTGTACTGTTAAGGTACACCTCTGCCCAACCCTTCGGGGGAAACAAGGCGTGATATTATTTTCTTATGTTATAATATTATTTGCTTCATAATTGAGTTTATTGCGGTAGCAGCTATTTAAAAATGAATTAAAGTTAAAAACTGTCAGTCATTAAAATCCTCTGTCACTTTGTCTGAACGTAAAACGGCAACCTAGGAGTGAAATTCGTTAATTATATGTGGTGAAATGTCAATTTTATTATACAAATATAGTTGAATGTATCTACGAGTCGACGCTATGGGATATGTTCTCACGTCACACTTAGCATTGGTGACAATAAGTGCTGCTAAAAGTAGGCATGAAGAAGTTTTGAATCATGTGTCGAATAAATAAAGATTATTTTATTAATTCTAGAGAATCTAGGGAAAAAGTTTATTAGTAAGTACATAAAGGGTCTTATCAAAAAAGAGAGATTCTACATCTCTCTTTTTTTCCTGTACGTATTTACATATTTATCCGCACACCATTGCGCCAACATTCTTCGAGTAAAGGCAGAGATGTATTGAGTGGTCTACACCAACATTTGCAAGCCTATTACTATTAACCGGGCAAAATCCAATAACCGGGCTACTACTTAGAATTTACCAATAAAAAGACCATTTTTTTATTTCCTATTAGCTTTATAGATTTATGCACTTACCGACCATAATTGCGTAGGCTCTCAAAAAAAACTCAAACACGAGAATCCTTGATATTAAATTGACCATAAGTATTAAAAACTATTCCACCTCTTTCGACCGTCTGTCATAAGGTACCGAGGTACAAAGAAACCGCTTCGATTCCCATGCACGTAACAACAGCACAGCGAGGGTTAAAGACCTGCACTGAATAGGTTCATAATGACAGGCTGGCGGGCAACCGACGAACCCCATAGCAACTAGCAACTCATTTACGTCAGATTGACGATTCTTTAGAAAATCTTGGAGAATGATGATGAAAAAATGTAAAGTAGGCTTGTTTGCTTGTATAGTGTGCATTTTCAGTAAAAAAATGTTTGTCAAAATAAATTCATGGCCCCTGAAAAATGGCACTGGTTTCACAGACCAATAATAAAATCTTCTATCAAATCAAATCAGTATTTCACGCTACATATGTACATCTTCGTGGTGGAATAGGGAAAATGACAAATTTTTTTTCTTGTCTGTCAGGTATGTAGATTATTAAAAAATATTGGCCACGTATTTTTTCTTTAAGTAAACAAAAGATTACGGCGATATATTGAGTTAAAATGTGGCATGACGTCACGCCTTGCTAGATTTTATACCGAGTTGTGACGTAGCGAGCCCCCACTCCCCAACTATAATGCGTTTTGTATATGTAATTTTTTATTAATATGATAATGCAAAAAGTACGTGTCTAATATTTTTTTATTATCTGACTGACTCTAATCTAACCATTTATCGAAAAATTATACTTTTGCAGTATTAATTGCGAATTTTTGAGGTCGGGCTCCATGGCCAAAGCCCAAAATATGATAAATTTGACAGCCGAAATCATGATACACAAAGCAACCTAGTGACTAGTTTAGAGGAACTGTGAATTCGAGTTTGGAGTTACACAGGGTCAAATTAATAAATTAGCTAGCAAAACTCCGCAGGCGTGATGGGTATCGACACCTAAATATGTTAAAACAAAAAATTTATTAATTTCATGATTTCTTTTTTGCATCTTATGTAATAAATATAAGTTTAAAAAATCAGTTTTTTTTTTTGTGTAGCTTCACAGACGTGTTGGGTACCGATATCTATGACCCCAAAATTAAAATAAATTATCACCAACAATTAAAATAAAGTTTAATTTTGTCGTGTTTAGATATCGATACCCATTACGTCTTCGAAATTTTGCTAGCTGATTTATTTTGACACTGTAGATTACGTTTTCACCATCAAGACCCATATCAAAAACTCACTCTGTAGAATTCACGATTACTATGAGAGAATACATACTATAATAGCTTATGATATTGTTAATGATGTCGTTATCAAACAAATCCTTCTTGCGACAAGAAAAGCGAAGGTGTTTACTCAATCAAGGCTCGATTATTCAAGGTCATGTCTGACATAACTACCATAGCTAATAAATTAAGTACATACCGTTCAAATATAACCAAATGACGTAATTCTTAATATCAATCTGTTACGGCCGAACCCAATAACCTATCTATCACCAGTTTTGGCGTACTGGAGATAGAAAAACCTATCTATCTATTGGTTTGGTTTTAACGTCCCAATAATTTATAAGAGATTATGAAATCTTTCCGGTCTGACATAAGGACAGATGGAATTAATTATACTGTCTACCATCAACATCGATGTCTTTTACTGAAAATAGGTTATTGGGTTCGGCCGATAGACGTTAAAATGGATAATGATTAGCCATAGCTATTCTACTGTGCTCAGTGAGCTGGGACGGATGACAAATCTGGATAAAAAAGTACCTACTATACCTACAGCTTCAGCTGGTTAGCGAAGTTACCATAGCAACAGCGGATTAATTAACAAGTATCAGTGCGTCTAATCTGTAAAAATCTAACTGTGGAAAGTAAAGGAGGGCATTCACGATATCGCCATTTGGCGTGGCTCCAAACGACTAAAGACAAATTGAACGATTGGAAATTCAGAGTTTTGCATCATGCCAAAGGATTTTAACATTCACGATCAGTACCCTCGCAGACATTCGCAGTGAACCACTTTTCAACCTTATCACCTTGGCAATAAGGTCGAAAAGTGGTTCACCGAAAATGTCCGCGATGGTACCGTGGAGAAACGAACATCTATACACCGTAAGGACTATTCTAGCTTGCAGTGCTCGGCCGCAATAGTAACGCTTGCTAACAGATGTGGTCATCGTGTGCACGGAATTTTGTTTTCAAATTGGTCAGATATAAGTTTCCTCGATAGTACATCACGCCATTTGGCGCGATGGACTGACCGTATTGAGCTGTCAATAGTGTCAATCCCTAGCGTCGTGGAATGACAGCTCCCTTCACCTAAGTTTTCACGGAGAGATTTTAACAAATTAAGGACGGCTATATACAGTCGGAATTCCGTTTCGGAATCCCGTTTGGAAAATATCGATTCGGAATTTTCCAAGGCAACAAATCAATAAAAAGGGGGTTCAGCACCCTAATTGCATAACACACTATCAATCACAATCTGAATAATTTTGAAGCAAATTGCTAATCCATTGCTTCATATGCTCGAAAAATTTGTCAGCTCAACAACGTAAATAACGCAATGAATGTTGTTGAATTGTCAAAATAAGCACTAAGCGCACTAAGCGTTTCCAAATGTCTTTTGTGATGCGCACAGCAAAGGAGTGGAACTCTCTGCCTACGTCTGTGTTTCCCCCCGATCTCTTCAAAGTGAGAGTGAACAGGCTTCTTCTGGGTAAGCTCGCTCCATCGTCGACTTTGTCTCTGTCATCTCTGACCTAGACTAGAGTCAAGAGCAAACCTATCTCAAATAAAAAAAAAATAATAAAAAAATGAAACAGATTCCTACTGTAAGTTTGTTACGCAATTGGCCCGCGGTTCTCCGTTGGAAATTTTCTCCGATTCGAAATTTCGAATGGTAGTCTGTGCGTGATTTTGTATAGATTTGCTGCCTTCGAAATTTCGAATCGATATTTCGAAACGGAATTCCGACTGTATGTGGTCGGCGTAAATCGTTAGGTATACTTATTTTAGATAAATCATAGATAATACGCGGAGAAGGTGATATGGCAGTGTGCAGAACAGTGACTGGCAGGTAAGTAAGTAATGACAACCTGTTTCAGGAGAGGACAGAGATAAAAAGAGAGTTAAGAATTGCTGATTCTCAAAAAACTTGGTGTTATGTGGTTCGTTAAAAAGATAAAAAACATAATTAAAGCTATTTAACACATACCTACACTACCTAATAAATTACTACAAAATAAACAAATTGAGAAATTACTGGCAGAAAATAAAGCTATCTACAAAACATTAGGAAGTTAAACCACGTTTAACGTTCGTATGCTGCATTAATATTCATAAAGCCGCCGAGTCACCGTCTATCAGGAGTTGACTGATAAGGCATCTATTGATACGAGCATGTACCTACTTGTGTAGTACTACTGTACAGTGGCGCAGCTACAATTATCATTAGAGGGAAGCCGAAGAAAAAATTGTTCAGTTCTCATAAACTCAGACAAAAAATTTTAGGCATTTTTGTAATATTTTTAATCTTATGACGACTGTATTAAACTGGTATTAAATATAATTATGTCATGTGATGTGATACACAGTCTACTATTGCCAAATAATATGGTACACCTGTGTGTGTAACCCTGTAATGTCTACATTAAGAGCGTTGTTACATTTTATCACCCCTCTCGCTCACACAGGATCAATTTTTTAAGAATGTTAAATGAAAAGATGATTTTTTGAAAAATGTGATCAATGGGCTCCCTACTAAATAATATTAATTTAATAGGTAATTATTAAAAACACATTTCTATTGTGTTATCTAATAAACTTAGATCAATAAGTATTATGATCTGTTTTTGAGATGATTTAAATAAATGCTACAATAAAAATGTGTTTTTAATAATTACCTATTAAATTAATATTATTTAGTAGGGAGCCCATTGATCACATTTTTCAAAAAAGTATATTTTCATTTAACATTCTTAAAAATTTGGTCCCGTGTGAGCGAGAGAGGTGACAAAATGTGACAGCCCTCTTAAGAAGAGTGGGTGTTCCGAAGGGAAGTCCATAGGAATCCGGTTGTATGAAGGGTGCGCCCCTGCTACTGTATGTACGTGGTGTGGTGGTTGAGGCCGTCCGGCTTGAGTGTTCTTCCTTTTTCCTCATTTCGTAAATCTAGAAATGTATTAGCTGTGGTAGATTTATTTCTTATGTGAACTTTTAAACAAGGATGGCTGAGTAAAATTTTCTTAGGTACAGACGGCTATATATCCAGCTATATAATTCCAGTATAAACTGACCTCTCATTGTACGGAATCTTATAAAATTCGAGATCAGCTTATAGGTACTGGAAATGTATAACTTGATATGTAGCTTGTGTGTTGTGTGTACATAGGCAAATTTTTATATATTTCTACGAAATTTGTTAATAAAAACACCACTCAGAGAGCGAGCGGGCCATAATCCATCACACGGGCCCAGTGCGGGTTGATGGATGTCACATGTCTTCGATTTTCTTGTTCTAAGCATTCAGGATTCCTCACGATATCCATTAAGCACCAGTTACCAACCTGTCTTATACAATGTGGAGACGAAAATACGACAGTAAGGGAAAACACTGACGATACGAATGCATAGGAGCATTTAGAAACTATAAAATAAATCCTAGCAATGAAATTAAATAAAAACTTTTTTGCCAAAAATAAAAACCGACGTCTGAAAAACTACTACAAAGTGAAAAATAACTTTAATTTCGGAAGTCGGTGTCTTTGGATCTGTATTTTAGGTTTTTTGCCACCGACTTCCGAAATTAAAGTTATTTTTCATTTTGTAGTGCTTCTTGGAAGTCGGTTGTATTTTTTTTTACAAAAAAGTTTTTTATTTTTCACTTTTTGGTGGGGTCGGTGTGTAATTTCTCTTCTTCGTCTTATGACAACTGCTCATCACCTTTTACAACATATTGGTTTTCCCGATGCAGGGTCGTTAATTTTTGAGGAGTTCTCCTGGTACTTCACCATCAGCTCCACTTCACCATTGCATTGTGACGAGCGTATATTGCTTAGCAATCATTTTAAAGTAATCGAATCGCAATCCATGAAATACTTATTATTGAGTAGTTCCGGTGGCCATCTGTGGTCTTCATCATCAGTTCCACTTCACCAAATGGTGCTTTTCAGGAGCAGATGCAAGAGTTACTGTAAAAAATACCCAAATCGCTATAAGTGTGCCTATAATAATTGAAGAGTTTCCTCGATTTCTCCACGATCCCATCATCAGATCCTGACCTGTTGACAATGGGACCACCTGTGAAGATACCCTTTCAAACGAAAAAAGAAATTTCCAAATCGGTCCACCCGTCTTCAAGTAATCGGGGAACACACATAAAAAGAAAAAAATATTCCGACAAATTGAGAACCTCCTCCTTTATTTGAAGTCAGTAAAAAAAGTGATTATTTTCGAACAAACTAAATGGTAGGTAGTGATGAGCCGACCATGGGTTTTGCCAATCTTTGTCTAGCTATAGTGACTTATCTATTGGATATATTTGGTTGAATTATTGTATGCACACTGGAAACGGCATTAGATAAACACAGTTTAATTGATTGTCGTATTGTCGTCTCCACCTCAGGTCTTTCACACCTTTTACAACACCAAGAGCAAGAGACTTAATATTTCTCTTTATGTGTTGTATGAATCAAAATCAAAATAAAACCAATAATGCAAACTAGTACTTAAGTATAATAAAAGAAACAACACCATCCTACTCTTAAAGGTAAGCAACACTAAAAGATAACCATTTTACAGATAAAACCCATCAGCTGTTAACCGTAGTTTAAATCTTGGTTAATCTGTAGTTAAACTCTAGTATGATTGCGGTGCCTAATTAGTGTTTCCTGTATAAAAGTGAGCCACCTGCCGTATGCTAATAGATGCCTAGGTAGCTTGTTAACGAAGACAAGGGGCTGCAGGTACACGATTTAATGGTACTAGCTTCAGCTGTGTTTTTGTCTAGATTAGTGGAGTTGCAAAGTTACAATGAGGGTTTATATTAAAATTCACGCCACCAGGAGCTAGACCACCATCTCTTAAAGCAGTATTCTTATAATCTTACTTCAGTGTGGGAAAGAGATGGAGCTAGACGTCCTGTATAGCTCCATCTCTTTCTCACACTGTAGTAACATTAAAAAAATATTGCTTTAAGAGGCGGTGGTTGGCTCCCAGGCGCCACTGACAAGAGGTCTTCCATTTCGACAATTAATTCATTATTCAGTTACGACTAAAAAAAATATAGGCGCTTTGACACTTTTGACAGATGCCCGGACCTGACGTCTCAGTGCTGCCACCTAGTGAACGTCATTTCAGAAAACCTTCATTGGGTGCGGAATAGTACAATAACTTATTTTTGAACAAGAGCTGCAGATTGCATTGCTTACATTTTCCCACTGCCTTCTACATGTCGTTTAGCAATGCCTTACATACTCTTTTTGCTTTATCCAAGCAGCATAGTAGTAATCAGTTCAATATAATCAATCCTCACAAGACGACACCGCGCGCGCAGTGGCGCCCTCGTCGTTTGTATTTCTTTTGTGTTTATTTCTTTAAATGTTAGAATGAAAATGCAGAAAATAAGTATGTTACGTTGTGATCCACAAGAGTATACGTTATTATTATTACAAACGGTAGTTTTACGTCCGTTTTAAGGATTGTAATAAAACTTAACAATGTAAAACTGCCGTTTGTTATAATAACAACGTATAGTCTTGTGGAGCACAGTGTAACATGCTTATTTTCTGCATTTTCATTCTAACATAAAAGAAATAACCAAACAAATGATGTAGCGCCACTGCGCGCGCGGTGGCGTCTTAAATGGATTAATTTTATTGAACTAATTACGTTCATGTTGCTTGGATAAAGCAAAAAGAGTATTAAGGGTCGTCCGTTCGTAGCACGTAGAATTATTTCGTATTCTGTGATTTCTGCCGAACCTAATGGGAAAAAGACGTTAGTTTTGGCTTATTGTATATTCATTTTAAAAGTGTCTGTGGCGGCATCGCCACAATGGAACGCGTCACACTGACGTCACGCAAAATCCTGCATCGCGCAAACAGAGTTTACCGCGCGACTAGCATATATACAACATCCCGACATCAACCGTCGGGCAGTAGCCCACCAGACACAACACCCGTCTGGTCGGAGGATCCTCCCTTTTCTATGGAGGATGAGTGAACTTTACACCCTGTTCCTCATGCCTCTATACTGGTGACCCCGAACATGAACGTCAGCGCAGCCTTCGTGCAACTACTACAGCGTGACGTCATCAGCATCACTTCCTCGAGCTTTCGAGCAGCGAGTCACACAGCCAGCCAGCACCCACGGCTACAACGGGTATCCTGACCACCAGCATGCAGCGACCGCGCATACCTGGTCATCACCCTCAGCCTCATCAGCAACCTTGGCACAGCACACTGCACTCTCGGCCGGTCAACAAGCAGAGCCCTTCAAACCTCTCCTGGTCGACGCCAGCAGTCAGCCTCAACCCGGCGCTGTACCACATCCAACGCACTGGAGCATAACGCAGCGCCACCCCGACTCACTGGGGGCATCTCCGCAGACAGTTCCGACTCACCGCGAACTATGCGGCACCCGGTTCCGACTCATTGGAACCTCAACTGGCCCTGGCAAGCATCGCAAGATACACGACTCAGCCCACTATCGACCTCCGGTCTCCGGAGGGGAGTGATGTGGCGGCATCGCCACAATGGAACGCGTCACACTGACGTCACGCAAAATCCTGCATCGCGCAAACAGAGTTTACCGCGCGACTAGCATATATACAACATCCCGACATCAACCGTCGGGCAGTAGCCCACCAGACACAACACCCGTCTGGTCGGAGGATCCTCCCTTTTCTATGGAGGATGAGTGAACTTTACACCCTGTTCCTCATGCCTCTATATGTCTAACTAGTACCACTGGTACTAATAAGGAAACTGATAATCCAAACTTGGATCATTCACTAAACTCATATTATTCTGCTCTACAATCTATTGCAGTTTTTTTTTTACAAAATTACCATCGACTTTTACTACAGAGCCTCCGCTGGCGTGCCCCGAGGAATGTTACAGATTATATTTTGTTCTACCTTGTATGAAGATAGACCCTTCTGGTTCCTTAGGACTCGTACGTAATAAATTATCTAAAATCTTCTTACTTGCATGATCTCACGAGTCAGTTTTTTGATTTTGCGCTGTTTTTTCTTTAATCTGACATGGGGTCCCCGCAGTATTTATTTATGAATCCTTGTCAGACAATAAATTAATGAACCCCTGTTTAAAGAATCTTCATGACCACCGTTTACATGAAATAATTAGGTAGATACTGGTATGTGATGGAGAATTAGTAAAAGAGTACTGTTGAGACGCTTGTCTAGTAAATAACTACTCTCATGATGGGTGCTATTGATTGAGTGAGGTCCATTCCTGTAGTAAGCAGATCTTGAAATTTTATGGCCTGTTAAACATGTCTTCAACCGAGTCAGATATTTCGTCTATGTAGCGTTTGTCGCTTCTTACGGCCTCTATGCCATTAAATGAGTTGAAAAGTTAACGTAGTCTTGTCTCCAATGGCAAGAATACTCAAATATACACCGTGTGCTTTTTGTACACAATATATACATATATATGTATACATATCATGTTTCCTAACTATAGGACATTTATCACAACTTAGCATTTACACGATAATTCGCAAAACACTTCAAGTTCGTCCACCTCTGTCAATGTTTTGCTGATAATGAATAGGTACAGTCAGCAATAGAGATGAGTATACAGGTAGAACACCAAAAGAAAAAGGCAGGATGGTGTGAAAGATGATGTAGACAGAAAGGGGGTTAATGCATGGAAGAAGAAAACAAATGCTGCGTTAACCCTATTAGGATAAAGACGGAGTATGATGATATAAATACTTGCAAAAAAATTTACAGTATGCTGTGCATATGCTGAGCAGTCTAGCCTTCGAAATTGGTCTTTTGAGTAAGTCTGAAGTTTAAAATTAGATGTAACCTTACTTTTTTGTTAACTGTACTCATAGAGCTCTACCGAGACAAAACCTTGGAATTGTAAGTAGTTAGAGCAAATGTTTGAACTCACTGAAGTACGAAAATACAGCATTAGTATGTACTGAAGAAGACCTTCTATTTATACATTGGAACTATAAGATAAGGTTCAAATTCCCATGACAAGTGAATCTTTCAAGTAACTAAGACACCGACGTATTATATTTAATACTCGTGTGTTTAAAGGAACAGAGTTACATAAAGAGATCATTGTACTGTAAAAAGGTGTTTTTCATATTCTAATTAATGTATTTTTATTGTAATGAGGTTTCGTCACACATGTTTGAGGCTACTGGCGTGGATTTGGAATAACATTTACATTCATTAGGTGTTAAATGAAGCCGCTTGTGGGGTTTGATGGTCAGCGTTAAAACTAAACAAAACTAAACGTAACTTATGGAATAACTCGCTAATGATTTGATAGTAAGTGCTTGTAATTGTAGTGGTGTTGTTTGAAACAATATTACTTAGATGGTCAGGCCTTGTTAGTGTAGTGGCCGCAAGCGCTACTGCTGAGCATGAGGTCCTGGTCGATTCCCGGGTTACAAGTGTTATTAGATTTTTCCATCTGGAATTTGTCAATGGCAGCCTGGAGTCTGGATTTGTGCCCGGTTGATGGCAATAGGCTCGCCTTCTATTAAACGGGACTTATTAAACATAACTGGCGAAATGTGGGTGTACTATAGATACACCTCCGTCCAACCCTTCGGGGAAACAAGGCGTGATGTTACGGTTAGGCTTGCGTTTAACCGCTATGTCACCTGTGGCGTTGATGCGGTCGAGTTGGTCTTCTACATCGTGTCAATGGCACGACAGTTTATTAAATTTTGTTGGCACAAAACTTCACCACTACCGACGACGGTGGCAGTGCAGGGGTCACTTTGGCTGCATTTTTTGGGGCACAGAGGACAGGATAGGAGGTGAAGCATAGTTTACAACACAACTCCACCTGCCATTGGCTTGGCACGCGACGATGGGAAGAGGCCAGACGGAATGACCATAATGCCTTGGAAGTTGGGTAGGCCTTTGGTATGGGATGCAACCTGTGTCGACACCCTCGCACCATCCCATCTTCTTAGCACGACGGGCTGTGCTGGGGCGGCTGCTGCAGGTGCAGAAAACCTCAAACGGCGCAAATATAACAACCTCATTGGGAGCTATATGTTTGAGCCGTTTGGGGTTGAAACACTAGGGCCGTGGGGTCCGAGTGCTCATCGAGCATTTCGACTCTTTACGGGACTAGAGGCCTGGCCTGTTTTGAGCCCAAAGAATCAGCATTGCCATTCAGCGTGGCAATGCTGCCAGCCTTTTGGGCACTTTTCCCATTGACAGCGATGCGGACGAATTTATTGATGCCCATTGAGCTCTTCCCCCTTTTTTATTTTTTATTATATACTTGTACATAATATAATTATATATTAGTGTTATCTACTCCACCTCCACAGCCTTTTTTTTTTGGGTGAGAAATCGTCAAATGACTTCTCCCGTTCTGGACGGAGCAGGATGTCAGACTTTTAATGACTAAAACCCACCCGTGTTCCTTCAGTTGCTTGTGCCAGAGGCCACGGTAACTCTTTCGAACATCCCGCGACCCTGGCAGAGACACACACCCACAACCTGTTGCCGTTCCGTCGAGGTAGCCTCACTTTACGAGGTGGTGGTTACAACCTCCCACTTGAGTTCGGAGGCGGTTCAGAGATAGATAGAATTAGGTAAACTCTCGATTTTAAGTTTTCCAAAGGTAATCGCTTTCAAAGCGTTTCGTTTTTGTATTTAACGACTTTCAACAGGATTGACATATGCTTTTCGGTAGCATATGTCAATCCAATAAATTTTTAATAACGTTTCATCTCTGCCTTACCCATCGGGGAATACAGGTGCTCGCGCCAAATTTCACTCCGCTGAGTGAGTGGTGAGCTCGTACATGCTTCGTGTGAGTGAACCGATGACATGGAGTGAAGGACTTCATATCATTCAGCTGAAGCGTCGCATGGACCCACTTTCAAAAAAACAACTTGCCTTGTAATTTTGAAGATTATGCTAAATAACCTATTCCGTGTATAAAATTAATATAACATTATATACCTGCCGTTAAAACCTCTAGTGATTAAACTACGAGACTCTGCCAGACAAATAATTTTCAAGGACATCGTGACCTCTGTAGGTGAATGCGTTGTTGACTAATCTTCTGTCGGAGAGGAATTGGCAACGTCATTCTCGTTTTCTTTCCTTCTACTCGAATTCATTTAAATATACCTGAACCGCTTCTCCAACAGATGATGTTATGTTATGTGTTATCTCTGATAGACTTTCATTTTATCTAGGCCCTCAGGTTTTATCTAAGTACGAGTATATTAATTATTGGATAAACTTCTTATAGATAACTAACAAACTATTAAAATTAAAGTAACTTAACCTAACTAAAAATATTAACAAACTAAAATATGGCGTCGCTAAATTCCTCCGCACCGCTGTCGACGGGTAATAATGTACTCATGAGACTGGCGGCATTGCCACGTTGTATGGCAATGCCTAAGCTCTGGCCAAGGTAAAAGCCAGCCCTTGGGTCACAGGAAGTGTCAACCAGCCGTTTCAACCTCAAACGGCTCGAAAATATAATTACCGGTAACGTTATTATACTTTCGCCGTTTGAGGTTTTCCGCAGCCGAAGCAGCAGCGCCATCACAGCACGCCGAGCCAGGAAGATGGGATGGCCACACGGGCATGGGATACACTAAAGGCCTACCTAACTTCTATGGTAATAAAAACATGCAGACAGTGTTTTAACAGTTATATGTATGTATGGTGGTGGGAAATCTACTAACATTACTTCATCAGTGGAAAAATGATTCCTCATTACACAAAGTGTATCATGTCATATATTTCTACTGTATAATATAGGAAGCTGAAGATATCAGTGGCTCTTATCATAGCACGCAAGCCGTAATGATCAACAGAGTGAGACGAATTGCTTAGAAACCTGTCATTTGTTTCCTCACTAACTTATCTTTGAGTTCATCGTATTAGAAGAGTTGGTAAACGGTGCCTACATGATTATGTTGTAAAGGTATAAAATATAATTGGAATCAAGAATCTGTGTCTGTTATCTTAATCAGGAAATAAATACTTTTACTGTACAATTAAGCTACAACAGTGGATTTTTCAATAGTGGGTTGTAAGTTTCTAAATAGTAACGAAGTACAGTGATATAACCTAGGTAATGTCTGACATGAAGAGCACTGGATTTAATATCGTTAATCTATACAAATAAATAAAATTGAAGTGTCCGATTGTAATGTCAAAATAACAGCTTTTTACTAAATGCATATGAAAGTATATACGGTACTTATAACTAAGAATTTATTTTTGTCTGTCTGTTTGTTCCGGCTAATCTCCGAAACGGCTGGACTGATTTCGACCAGACTTTCACTGGCAGATAGCTGATGTTATAAGGAGTAACTTAAGAGTGTTGTCACACTTTGTCACCTCTATCTATCGCTGACACGGGATCAAATTTTTAAGAATGTTAAATGAAAATATGTTTTTTTTGAAAAATGTAATCAATGGGCGACCTACTAAATAATATTAATTTAATAGGAACTTAATTATTATAAACACACTGACCGCCTCGTTGGTCTAGTGGTCGCAATCGCTACTGCTGAGCATGAGGTCCCGGGTTCGATTCCCAGGTCGGGCAAAGTGTTCTTGGGTTTTTCTATCAGGAACTACTCAGTAGCAGCGCGGAGTCTGGATTTGTGCCCGGTAGATGGCAATAGGCTTCGCCCCCTATTACATGGGACTTAAACAACTGGCGAAATGTGGGTGTTACTATAGGTAAACCTCTGCCTAACCCTTCGGGGAAACAAGGCGTGATGTTATGTTATATTATAAACACATTTTTATTGTGCCATTTATTTAAATCATCTTAAAAAGAGATCACAATACTTATTGAGCTAAGTTTATTAGATAACACAATAGAAATATGTTTTTAATAACTAGATACCTCGCTGCTTCCCTACGACTAGGAGCCCCTTGTTGCTCTCCTCTTCGCTGTCACTGTGGCGAAGTTGTCAACAGCCTCGGACACCACGGCCTGTCTTGCAGCCGAAGTGCGGGTCGCATAGCGCGGCACGCGAACATTAATGACATCATCCGACGGGCTCTTGTCACCGTCGGCGTTCCAGCTGTATTAGAACCTAATGGCTTGGCACGCGACGATGGCAAGAGACCGGACGGCATGTCTTTATTTCCATGGAAGGTGGGTAGGCCTTTAGTGTGGGACGCAACTTGTGTCGACACTCTTGCGCCATCCCATCTTCCCGGCTCGGCGTGCTGTGCTGGCACTGCTGCTGCGGCTGCGGAAAACCTCAAGCGGCGAAAGTATAATAACCTTATCGGTAATTATATTTTCGAGCCGTTTGGGGTTGAAACCCTCGGGCCGTGGGGTCCGAGCGCTCATGGTTTGTTTAACGAAATCTCCAAACGGCTAGTTGACACTTCCCGTGACCCAAGGGCCGGCTTTTACCTTGGCCAGAGGCTAAGCATGGCCATACAACGTGGCAATGCCGCCAGTCTCTTGGGTACATTACCAGTCGACAGCGATGCGGAGGAATTTTTCGACGCCATATTTTAGTTTGTAAATAGTTTTAGTTAAGTTAGGATATAATTTTGTTATTTTATTAATTAATTAGGTATAAGTTGTTATCTAAAATATTAATGTATTGAAAAAGTAAAAGTTAAATTAGATACCTATTAAATTAATATTATTTAGTAGGTCGCCCATTGATTACATTTTTCAAAAAAGTCATCTTTTCATTTAACATTCTTAATAATTTGGTCCCGTGTGAGCGACAGAGGTGACAAAATGTGACAGCCCTCTTAAGTTACTTTTATTTTAGAAAAAGAATTAGGGTTCCGCGCAAAAACATAAAAGCCATGATATTGTGAACAAAAAGTCGGATTTGAAAAATTCTTTTTGCATTTGGTAGCCCAATTCTCAAGAATTGTTATAGGCCATTCAACATCACGCTACGACCCTTAGGAGCCGAGCAAAAAGAAAAAAGTCAGAAAGAAGACTAAGCGAAAACGAAGTAGTAGCGCACCTGTGCATATCGCAAGCCGCGTTAAAGAACTTCGTTCCGTCATTTTTTTTTTAATTCTGCCTGGGTAAAAAAACGAAATTCTATTTAGTCCGTCAGTCAGATAACAAAACAATATTAGACACGTATTTTTTGCTTTATCATATTAATAAAAATTACTTAGATAAAACGCATTAAAGTTGCGGACTGAGGGCTCGGTACGTCACAACTCAGTATAAAATCTAGCAAGGCGTGACGTCATGCCACATTTTAACTTAATTAAGAAAAAATACATGTCCAATATTTTTAATAATCTACCTGACGGACAAAAAAATTTAGTCATCATCCCTATTAAATAGATGAAGTGCCTTTTATGAAGGAAGCGTTGTTTTTTGCAACTAATGATAGTATGTACAATACTGAAGGTGCTTACCCACCTGCATCTACATAGGCGTGACTTGTAAATAAAATTGTGCGGCTCAAAATATGTAAAATGATTTATAGAAAACAGGTTGCTCTAATCCAGCTGTCATGATAATTTATTATATTATGTGCCAGCAGGGGCGAAGCTTTCATACAACCCGATTCCTATCGGCTTCCCTTCGGAACAACCACTCTTCTTAATGTCTACTATTGCCTAATATTATGGTACACCTAAGTGTGTAACTGTGTATCACATCACATTACATAATTATATTTAATACCAGTTTAATACATTATAAGATTAAAAACCTACAGTTTTTGGTCTGCGTTTATGAGAACTGAACAATTTGTTCTTCGGCTTCCCTCTAGTAATGATTGTATTTGCGCCACTGGTGCACGGTGACAATAATAAATATGCAAGAACCTGAATCGTGTACAGCACTGCAATACCTATTGTAAAACTTATAATTGATTAGATTTAAAAAGACATATCAAAGCTTGTACTAGCAGAATCATAAAGATAAAGAAGTTTTTTTTTATAATTGCTAGGCTACCGTTTGGCTACTACCTCAACTGGTGGCCTGGTGGTAATCGATGATGCGGTCGACATTGGTGCCACTTTTGCATGGAGGTAACCTATTTATTCATAACTTGAAAACTTCAATGTTACAGATAGTATCACACACAATGAACGAGTATCTTGAAACTCAATCCTTCTATCCTATCCTTCTAATATAATATTATAAACGCGAAAGTTTGTGAGGATGGATGGATGTTTGTTACTCTTTCACGCAAAAACTACTGGATGGATTTGGATGAAATTTGGCACACATATAGTTTATAACCTGGATTAACATTAAGATATTTAATAGCCCGATATCCCTACGGGATCGAGACTTATGCGGGTGAAACCGCGGGGCGCTGCTAGTCATTCATTGCATTCCACAATGTGTACTTACATAGATGGTAACTTATTAATGATATCATTATGGATCCTAGGCACACTGAAATAGTAAGATAGAGGAAGCTTAGCATAGCTTGGCTTAACTCTAGCATAGTTATGTCTATTCTTTGTTTTAAATACTGAGCTGCCATTAAGTCAAACAAGCTCTAAATCCTTAAAAACTCTTTGCATAACGTGTCAAAATTATGCTAAATTAATGTCTGCGGTTTTGCGCAATACGTCATGCGCACGCGGCTGTCGCGGCGTTCTCTTTTCAAACAATAGAATTAACGCTCGCATAGTTTTTGTCACAGTGAAACGGAGCGAGAAATTTTCTTTAAAAAAGTATACAATATGTATGTGTTCTCGGATGTATGTCTGTAGTAAATACTAATTAGTTTGTTCGTGTTGTGATGATGTGCTCGAGTTTCATCTGAGTTATCGCTTTTCCGCAATTTTTTCTTGCGTCTCAGGTTCTTTGTAACCGCTACAAATAACTGGATTGCTTAAATTATAATCTCTATCGGATACAGCCGTGCTACAAATGATTACCAAAGTGATGTTTATCCAACATATGTTTGGATAAAAAGTCAACTTTGCAGTAGCGCAGCTACAATTATCGTTAGAGGGAAGCCGAAGAAAAAATTGTTTAGTTCTCATAAACTCAGATAAAAAAATTGTAGGCATTTTTGTAATATTTTTAAATAAAAATTTAAAAGAGCAGGGGAAAACAAAATACACGTGAATTTATGTGTCAAGAAATCAACATTAACAAAGAACGTTAGTATAGAAAATGAAAAGAAAGAAAAACATTTATTTTCGGTAAATATGACGCAAAGAAAAACACAAACACAAAAATAACAATCATTGAATCTATCTCGTTCACGCTTACATACTTTTCTATGTAAGTCCCTGTCATAACTTGCTGTAGTTCGGCTTCCCCACTTACCTACGACGTGGTGCTGCGGGACACGAAATCACGTGTGTCTGTACCTACGAATTTAGTACCGCGTTCTGACACACGAGGGCCGGCTTATTTTGACGCTGATGTTATCGGAAATCTTTGTTTAGACAAAAAAATAATTAGGCATTCTTGTAATGTTTTTAGTCTTATGATGTATTAAACTGGTATTAAATATCTGTAATGTGATCGATACACAGTTACACACACAGGTGTACCATATTATTCGGGGATAGTAGACATTAAGAAGAGTGGTTGTTCCGAAGGAAAACCGATAGAACTTTGTAATAATGAAAACTGTAGTCAATAATCTTATAATTTTTGTTGCAATGCAAACCCATTTCATATCAATAGATTTTTCTTGGTATTTTCATAACTTAGACTAATTTACGATTCCAATACTTTAATATCATTTTAACATTGTATAATCCACATAATTCATCAGCCGTAACATTTTAAAAATGCTAATTCACGGCATTAACTCGAACTTTCCCATATCCAAATATCTCAACACCAACGGAAATGAAATTGTAATAAATCTCTCTTTCACCAGTTAACAACCTTTAATTTGTATATTTATAGTCAGTAGTAGGGTATGTTACCCCGCTAACCATGGCTACTTCCTGGTCACTGGTGGTTACTGATGAGCAACCGACCGTGGCACCAACTCAAGTGGAACCGAGATCTACTCGGAACAACTGTTGATTGTTTTAAGTTTCTAAACGATATTTTTTGTGCTAACTGTAATGTACTTTTACTATCGGATTCTCAAGGCTTTGTGCGCTGAACGATTCAGAGGAGGTATATTTTTTGGCCAGTGTGACTTGTCTGTCCAGGGCTTTTTATTAGAGGGACTAAATAAAATCAAAATGGTTCTGTTACAGTCATTATAATATCATTATTGTCGTACTGCAGGACAAAGGCCACTTCTCATACAGAGAAGGCACGACGAGCATTGATCACCACGCTTGCTCAAGACGGGTTGGCGATTTCTAAGTTTATCTTGGACACCACTGACATCGGTGAAGGAAAATATCGTGAGGAAACCTAGACTTATAGTTGATATTAGCTGTGCCTCGCGACTTCGTTCGCGTGGAAGTCGTAAGGTACACAATATACTAAAATAACAGCCACTCCCTCGTCCGCCGACCCGTCGCGTGGCATCGCTTAGTGTTCATACTGACTTTTTTCTTTATGCTCGGCTCCTAAGAGTCGTAGCGTCATATTAAATAGCCTATAACCATCCTCTAGAATCGGGCTATCAAATGCAAAATAAAAATTCAAATTTGACCTTTTGTTCACAATTTCATAGGTTTTTTTTTTGCGTGGAACCCTAATTAATTGCCTAAAATAAAAGTAGAAGTTACTCCTTGTAACATCAGCTATCTGCCAGTGAAAGTCCCGTTAAAATCGAGTCAGCCGTTTTGGAGATTAGCTGGAGCAAACAGATAGACAGACAGACAAAACTTTTAAAAATTGCTTTTTGTTATAAGTACCGTATCAGTGGCGCAGATACAATTATCATTAGAGGAAAGCCGAAGAAAAAATTCTTCAGTTCTCATAAACTCAGACAAAAATCTGTAGGTTTTTAATCTTATGATGTATTAAACTGGTATTAAATATAATTATGTAATGTGATGTGATACACCGTTACACACACAGGTGTACCATATAATTTGGTAATAGTAGACATTAAGAAGAGTGGTTGTTCCGAAGGGAAGCCGATAGGAATCGGGCTTCATGAAGTGTTGTACTTTCATATGCATTTAGTAAAAAGCTGTTTGACATTACAAACAGACACTTAAATTTTATTTATTTGCATAGATAAGTCTGAAATCGTCCAGTAGTCGCTTCTATTTGTCAGTAGTAAAAAGAACAGTTTGTCAGTAGTGAAGTGAAGAGTGTTTGAAGAAGTGTTTGTTTGTGAGTAGCGTTTGTGTTGTGAGGAGTCTGCATGGCTGGCGAGCTAAATCACGAGCTATGTAGATATAAGTATTTGCTCTTACTTATCATTACCTACAGCGAGCGGGGCAAACAGCCCCGCTGTGGGTAACAGTGGAGCTGTTTGCCCAAGCCAAGCATGGAGTCACCCCTTGTAGAGCATTTGGTCATTTTGATCCATACTTTTTTTAGCAGATCTATCATCAAAATTAGAAAGAAAGAAAGAAAAGTAGGTTTATTTGTCACAGGAAAACGTGCTTTCAAAAAGATAAGAATAATCAGAAAAAAAAATATATATCTATATTATAATCATGAGAACAAAACAGAAATAGTCGGCAGCTGCACATCATGACTGTGATAAGAAGGCTTCCACTCAGCATGATGCTGTGCTATGAGGGACTCACAGCACAGCGCTGATTTTCAGTAGTCACCCAAAAAAGACATGAGATTCTATTACGTTCATCTATTCTTCGGGATTCTTATTAACAATCCCCGATGTGTTTCAAAGAAAAATTGTAGACTGGGAGTCAGCAAATTATGTGAATAAGTAGATGTTTGTTTACCATTGAAGATAATTAAACTGCATCTGCTAATTTGTTGCTGCTTAGTCGACAAGTGAGCTAATTGAGCTAATATAAAATGACTTTGAACGTAAACCTTCGTTCAAAGACTATTAAAACTATTTTCTGTCACTAATTAGTCATCATCTGCCTAGCCTTTTTCCCAACTATATTGGGGTCGGCTTCTAGTCTAACCGCGTGCAGCTGAATACCAGTATATTACATGGAGCGACTGCCTATCTGACCTCCACAACCCAGTTACTGGGTAATACGATACCCCTTGGTAAGACTGGTTGTCAGACTTTCGGGCTTCTGACGACCCGTAACGACTGTCAAAGATCCACGAATGACAGCCGGGACCAACGGCTTAACGTGCTTTCCGAGGCACGGAGGAGTCTCAGTATGTAAAGATGGTCACCCATCCACGGACCAACCCCGGCAAGCGTAGCTTAACCTGATGGATCGACCCATGCGGCTGTTATTACTTAGCCACGAGCTCCTAAAATTAGTACTAATTACCAATACACGATTGTTTTTCGTAGCGAATGTAGACAATCTGTTAATTTCGTTATGGGACTTGGCAGTATGTATAGTCGCATAATACGTGTTGATAAAAATACTTTATTATAGAATAAGTTCTTACTAAGTTAATTAATTAAACTTGACGATTTTCAAATTATCTAATAAACTGTGAAGAATATATTTTTTCCACAAAAATAATATACCGTCTTAATTATTAAAATTACATAGCAACACGCATGCAACCTCCGAAGGTTTGGGCTGAGGTGTAGGTAGGTGTAGGGATAGTACACCCACATTTCGCCGATTATAATTGAGTCCCATGTAATAGGGGGCGAGCCTATTGCCGTCAACCGGGCATAAATCCAGACTCCGGGCTGCTACTGAGAAATTCCAGATGGGAAACCCAATAACACTGTGCCCGACCTGGGAATCGAACCCAGGACCACTAGACCAACGAGGCAGTTATTCTTAAAATTATTCACATTAGAATACAATCAATCTGCCTAGCCTTTTTCCAACTATGTTGGGGTCGGCTTCCAGTCTAACCAGATGCAGCTGAATACCAGTATTTTACATGGAGCGACTGCCTATCTGACCTCCACAACCCAGTAACTAGGTAATACGATACCCCTTGGTAAGAATGGTTAACAAACTTTCGGGCTTCTGACGACCCGTAACGACTGTCAAAGATTTACGAATGACAGCCGGGACCAACGGCTTAACGTGCTTTCCGAGGCACAGAGGAGTCTCGGTATGTAAAGATGGTCACCCATCCACGGACCGACCGCGGCAAGCGTAGCTTAACCTGATGGATCGACCCGTGCGGCTGTTATTACTTAGCCACGAGCTTATTCACATTAGAATACAATTTCAACAAAATCAAGAATGACATGAATTTTAATAATATGGCGGAGATTTAAATCTTGAATTATGTTTTAAAGGTTATTCGGATTTTGTATAATTTATGCAAAATTGAGAACAATATGATTTCAAAATGAATACGTACAATCGGGTTTGCTGAATAAATTACACCAATATTTTATTTTATAATATGTACTTATAATAGATACAAAAACGTTATGTGATACCAACGTCCGTTATATAAATTATTGTATTTATAAAAAATCTCCACTAAAATCAGTCAAAAGCAAAATGAAAGCAGTAAAAAACATCAAAAATATTTTCCGATACCGGGAATCGAACCCGAGCCTCCTGGGTGAGAGCCAGGTATCCTAGCCACTAGACCATATCGGATGTTACAGATGAAGCCGAAATTAGAGTAAAGCTCCAAAGTCAATGTTTAATTTTTACAAAATTGCTTTTTATTTTGCAATAAAATATTTTTATTATCTTCGAACCAGTAACCTATTTTATCTACAATTGTATACTAATATTATAAAGAGGTATATAATTGTTAATTTGATATGTAGGGGGTAATACCAGAACTACCAGTCGGATTTAAAAAAATATTTTTGCATTTGATAGCCCAATTCTTGAGGATAATTATAGGTTTAACATCACGCTATACTCCTTAGGAGCTGAGCAAAAAAAAAAAAAATCGAAAGAACGTTAAGCGAAAACGCAGTAATAGCGCGGGCGCGCGATGCTATGTGACGGGGTGGGTCGGGTCGGGGAACAAGATATACGCGGACGAAGTCGCTGGCAGAAGCTAGTCTAAAAAAATACTTTCAAACGTAGTCTCTTTAGATGTCAATAGAATACTAGGTACCTGTTATTCTCTCGAATGAGTTAGCAATTGCAAAATATTTTTAACTCCAGTTAATTTGACATGTTTGTTTATATTACGATGATTTATAGTTATTTAAAATGTGTTCCAGTTAATTTTAACAGTCCTGTTACGTTTCCTAGTGACTAGTGACCTAAATGAGTTGTCACTATTAACGGATTTAGACTGTTTGACCGTGTGCAGCGTGCAGAGGTACGGCGACCACAGCTTAGTTTTAAAATGGGATATTTTGCATCACAGGCGAAATCTCAAACGAACTTATTAATAAAAATCCTTGTATTATTATATATATGTATGTATTTATTGTATAATTATGTAACTGGTACACCACTGACTACCTACAGTATTGTCTCTCCTTCTCCCTTTCATCCATCCAAAGGTTGTCTGTAGAAGATCGCTTTTAGCGATAAGACCACCCATTGTGTCACCCTATGTAAAATTTCTACATTTGTATATGTAATTTTATGGTGTACATTATATAAATAGTATTCTATCTTCTATTTATCTATCTACTTATAAATAGGGGATTAAAGTTTGTATGGAAATCTATAATTTATGCTTGCACACGGCTAGTTAGATTATAATATTATTATTCATAACATACCTATGTAAGTCTTCTCGGTAAATATAACATGTCAATTAATTAACGTTTAATAAACAACCTTTCGTTGAGCTCCTTCAGTTCTGAATTGAGCTGCACGATTTCTGTCAAATGCGTGCACTGACTTAACAGGTCCACTCAATCTGTGTAGTTCTTTCCTCAAAAGACCATTTCAGATACCAATCTACGTGGTATTCACATGATCTGATCAAGATTATGTCTGGACTTTAAAAGAGACTGTGACTTCCGAGTTTGTTTCGGCCTTTATTTTCAGAATAGTAAGATAGGAAACGCCGGTCTTATCTAGTTTTTATTAAAATATGATTGACGTGTAAAAGTTTTTGTACAAACCTGCTTACAGAACTAAGATCATATATCATTTAACCTCTTAAGGGATCATTGTACTCATCATTATGAACAACTTTTACTGCGACACCAAACCTGAAATCGCGAAAAAAAATCAGCTCTTCCCTACATTTTAACGAGTTATGCGAAGAAAAATGTAGGGAACAGCTGATTTTTTTTTGCGATTTCTGGTTTGCCGTACTAAAAGAGGTTCATAATGATGAGTACAATGACCCCTTAAGAGGTTGTGCGTTAATTCCGTGACATGTTGTTTATGTCGTCGTAGACTGTGCTCCAGGCCGAAAATGATGGTCACCTCATCCATGATCTAAGAGTTATTATTCACCTGAACCAGTGCGTGGGATGTGCTACCAACCTAATGCCCGAGTGCACTATTTTGGTTTCCACGCATTTAATTTTATGCACAGAACATAATTCATTTCCATGTTCTTGGAATACTTTTGTGAAATATTTGAATGTCATGTGTCACACGTGTAAGTGCAGCATCCTAAATGAGTAACTGGCAGGGGCGAAGCCTTCATACAACCCGATTCCTATCGGCTTCCCTTCGGAACAACGACTCTTCTTAATGTTTACTGTTGCCAAATAATATTATGGTACGCCTGTGTGTTTAACTGTGTATCACATCACATTACTTAATTATATTTAATACTAGTTTAATACATCATAAGATTAAAAACCTACAGTTTTTTGCCTGGGTTTATGAGAACTGAACAATTTTTTCGTCGGCTTCCCTCTAATGATAATTGTAGCTGCGCCACTGTTAAATACAGTAAGCAGGTTTACGGGTGAACACCAAGTTGAGAGGGCATGAGCAGCTTAAAATATTATCTATAGCTAGGCTACAAACTAATATTTACCTGTGAGCCCCAAACTAGACAGTTGGTTTGTATCTTGGGGCTCGGGGTATGAGTTCCAGAGTAGTGGCTAGAGAGGTGATTTCAGGTGCTGTATGGTATGTCTGCTATGTTTGTGTATGGTGTGTGGTGTGTGTGGTGTGTGGTCTGTGGTCTGTGGTGCGTGTGAGTGCGTTTTTGTTTCCATTGTGCGTCGTTTGATTCAGTGTCAGGTCAGGTAAACCTTGGACTAACTGGAAACCTATGGATTTTGTAAAATGTCAAATAGATCACACTATCACGTCCTGCCGGGAGCTCGTGGATAAGTAATAACAGCCGCACGGATCGATCGATCGGGTTAAGCTACGCTTACCGGGGTTGTCCGTGGATGGGTGACCATCTTTAAATACTAAGACCCCTCCGTGCCTCGGAAAGCACGTTAAGTCGTTGGTCCCGGCTGTCATTCGTGAATCTTTGACAGGCGTTACGGCTTGTCAGAAGTCCGAAAATCTAACAACCAGTCATACCAAGGGGTATCGTATTACCCAGTAACTGGGTTGTGGAGGTCAGATAGGCAGTCGCTCCATGTAAAATACTGGTATTAGCTGTATCCGATTAGACCAGCACCCTAATTGCGTAACACACCATCAATCACAATCTGAATGATTTTGAAGCAAATTGTTAATCCATTGCTTCATATGTTCGAAAAATTTATCTGCTCAACAACGTAACTGACGCAATGAATGTTGTTGAACTGTCAAAATGAAACCGATTCCTACTGTGAGTGTTTTACGTAATTGCCTCGTGGAAGCCAACACCAGCGTAGTTAGGAAAATGCTTGGCTGATTGATTTTATCACGTCCTGCCGGGAATACTCGAGTGTTACCAGGAACCCTGCCAGACCGAAAAAAATGTTTCAGGTTGATGTCAAGTGAACGGAATATGCGTCTAAGGTGTATGCTATTTTGATCTTTGTTATCAAGTAATTAAATATAGTTTTCTATGCAATAATGTGTTCTGGGGCCGTATTATGAAATATTAATGCCATTATGATTCCGATCCGAAAAAGGGATGGTGTTATCGGTCATGCTATGTCTCTCGCGCGCACTGGAATCATGATGGAATTAGAACGTCATAATATGGCACCAGTGCTTCAGCTTCAAGACGTATTATATGTCTAATCTAAACCGACTTGATTGATACGAAAAGACTTGGAAACTGACGAAGGTATCACGGACTTGACAATAGGTAGGTACTTCGGAAATCATCCAAGATGAGACGAGATAAATATGATCCTCTGTTTCATAATGTTACCTGACCTTGCTATTGAATCTCGGATTTCAGAGTTTATGAAGACAAGGTCTTCATAGAATAGGTGATGCTCATTAGGTGACCTTCAAGTTGAGAATAGTAATATTAGGAACCAAATTATGAGGTTTTTGAATGATAGTAATTCTATATTTACCATTCTTGCGTACATCGAGATCGAGATCCGTTGACGACTATAGGCTTGTCACCTGTTACATGGGACTGGGACTCATAGCTGGTGTACTATTTAAGGCGGGTCACCGGCGGGACAAAGAAGGATCGAACGCTCAAGGTCGTTCAGTCGGAGAAGCGCCTTAATGGCACTCTATACATCCAGTCTACATTTTGAATCTATCTACAATAAGCGTGATGTTATTATAGGAAAAGGGTTCTTTTTAAAAAGTCACTGCTCTTCATTTGTATATTTGAATCTCCGTTGATATCTCCCAATGTTATGACGCGATACAACGTCACCATTTTAAATTCCCAAGTTGTTCTCAAGTGGGTCCATTACATGCAAATCATCGGCTCATCACGCGTTGACCTTATTGTCTTCAATTCAGTGAATTGGTTCGCCCACGTGCTTCAACTGTGTACCTACATCGCAGGATATATATTCTGCGATGTATGCCGTTTATTGACCTAAGTGGACCGCTCTCTTCTTTTACGTTCTGATGTTAGGAGATTTTGGTTTTAACTCGGCTCGGCGTGGTTAGACTTCCTAGACCATTTTGGGTTTATAGGCTCCATTTAGTGGAAAAGTTGTGTGGAAATCGGTTGTCATAGTTTGGGCATGTGATGCGGGGATTGAATGAGAAAAATGTCGTGAGGGAAGTTTTTTGAGTATGAATGTGGATGGCTATAAGAGTAGGGGAAGATTATAAAACGATGGATGGGCTGTGTGAAAGATGATAGGACTAGAAAGGAGGTGACTACCGAGATGACGACTAACAGAGAAGTGTGGAAGAAAAAAACATTTTGCGCCGACTCTAAATAAATTGAGTAAGTAAGTAAGGGCAAGATAATGATAATGAGGTTTAATTTATTAACAAGAGACCATTTATTTGAGATCATTGTAATTAATGACTGAAAATCTTTAACGCCAAAATTGGCAAAAACTAGATTAGGTAAATAAAAAGCAAATATTAATGTAATGCGATACGCACAATGCACATAAATGTAGGTAAGCACCTATATTTATTTACAATATTTCATCACGTACGGTATATTTGATACAACCATGCGTTGTTGCAATTCAATCTCAGCGTCGCGTCGTCAGCAACACTGTCGCTGTATGATAGGGTATGCACTCACTGGTTCAAACGTTATCATTTAAAAGTTCAATAAAAATCTGCCTAGCCTTTTCCTCAACTATGTTTGGGTCGGCTTCCAGTTTAACCGGATGCAGCTGAATACCACTATTTTACATGGAGCGACTGCCTATCTGACCTCCACAACCCAGTTACTGGGTAATACGATACCCCTTGGTAAGACTGGTGGACTTTTGGGCTTCTGAGTACCCGTAACGACTGTCAAAGATCTACGAATGACAGCCGGGACCAACGGCGTTGTCTCGAAATTAATCATTAAAAAAAAAAACGTCGGTGGTGCCAATTTAGTAGGTCAATAACCTGTATACAGCAATTTTTAAGAGTCACAAAAGCCTTCATTAATCCGTTCGAATACCGCTAAAAGCTCTCTTATGCTGTACCAATGTCATTTAGCCTTCAATAACGATTACAGTTGATGTTCTCAACAAAATTACTTATAATAAAGCAATTTATAATTCAGACACTAAAAAATAACATCATTCTCTGGCCGCTTCACACTCACAGTCTCACGCACACAGAACACACCTCACGCACAAATTGATCCACGGATTTCCCACGTAGGTAGCTATGAAAAAGCAAAACATTTGACGTCAGCTGTCAATTTGACGTTCAACATCTAATATGATACGTCAATTTGCGTAGCGTTCATTTTAAACTAATCTTTTATCACCAATGTATTGCGTCTACTTACTTAAAAAATACATACCACTAAATTGCATTCTGTGATGCCAGGGAATGTAATCGAAGCCTTCGGATTCTCGTTCGATTTTGCTTGAAATTTGGAAATATCAATCTTGGCATTTTGGACCTGTTTGGCGGAGTGTGGCTGTACAGTTGAAAGTGGCTTGGCAATATACATAGCTGGTTACATTTCGGATCGATCTAATGCGATATTAGGTTATATACCTATTTGTGAATCGATTATCAAGTATATATCATATTATGTCAAGTCTTATACTACTTACGATGATACTCAAATTATGTACTTGACGGAGAAGATACGTCTCTCTAGTTATCGTCAGCCATATTTTAACTACGAGCTGCGAGATTTTTATTGTGAGCGTGTTATGGGTACTGTTGGTTATTGCGCTATAGAACAACCGTTTGCAGATCAAATCAAATTAATGCCTGTCATAGAGTTTTATCCCGATAAACCTTAACAATCTTATCCTCCTTGATATTATATTGAATTAATTAATTAATGAAATAAATGAAAATGTTTTAAAAAAAATATACAAGGTGTAATTTTAATCACTGTTAACCTCTCTAGAGGTCATTTTACTTATCATTATGAACAACTTTTACTATGGGACCAAACCCGAAATCGCGAAAAAAAATTCAGGTGTTCCCTACATTATGTCGAGCTATGCGAACATAAATGTAGGGAAAAGCGGATTTTTTTTCGCGATTTCGGGTTTGGTCCCATAGTAAAAGTTGTTCATAATGATAAGTACAAAGACCCCTTAAGAGGTTAACAGTGATTAAAATTACACCTTGTATAATGTGGCTTAGTCTAGTATTTGGAACATGTATTGTACATGTTTCTTGCCGTTGTGAAGTTCTCTTCGAATACCCCTAATACAGAGATCCCTCTGCATACCAAGAAATTCTCTAACAAAATATAAAATTAGAATTGTACCAAATGAGTGAACACCCTAACAAATACAATATGTCTACTCAAGCCTACCAACATATCAAATGATCGGTTACCGCTTCACTTAATATAAGACTGAATTTAGCAATTTATTTACTGCTGCGTAAATAATGTCAGCATATTTTATATAAATATGGCGCTACATTATTAATTACAAGGCGTTTAACACGTTAACTGCCATGTCAGTCACCGGTGCCTGACAGAGTCACTATCTGTTCAGGCCACGTCAGCCACCGGTGACTGACAGTTTTTTTTATTTTCAATTATCTATTAAAATAAACAAAAGGGAACACTTTTTATACATAATTATTCATATTAAACCATTTGGAATCAATACTCAAGAAATTAAATTTGGAGAATATAGAAAATATACCTTGGCAGTTAACGTGTTAATGTTTACGTGGTTGTCAGGGAAATTAAAATACTGACCTAAATGTGGCTACTTCAATCAATCTGCCTGCGTTTTCATAAATATGTTGGGGTCGGCTTCCAGTCTAACCGGATGCAGCTGAATTAATACCAGTATTTTACATGGAGCGACTGCCTGCCTGACCTTCTTCTCTCTCTCAACCCACGTAGCGCACGCAACGGAAGCTCTCAAAAGGAATAATTTTTCCCCGTTTTTGCAACATTTCTCATTGATGTTCCGCTCCTATTGGTTGTAGCGCGATCCTCGATAAATGGGCTATCCAACACTAAAAGAATGTTTCAATTCGAACCAGTAGTTGCTGAGATTAGCGCGTTCAACTAAACAAACACAAACTTCAACGAATAACTTCTCACGAAGAACTTCTCAAAAGGTGTCGAATATTTGAGTTTCGAAGTAATAGCCGCGTTATTACAGATTATTTAAATAATACAGTAGTACAATCGTTAAAGTGTCTATTAACTATGAGAATTGAATTGGGCCATATTTTACAGCCCAATTAATTTTACAACATCGATTTTGAACTTTATGTAAGTTACCTAAGGTGCATAATAGTCTGTGGTGATAATTATAATTTTACGATTTCGAAAAGGTCGTGTAAAACCGTATACGATTGATGGAATTCTTTGATATTTGTGTTACAAATTTTATAATCTCATTAGTATTTAAATATTAAGTTTTATTAGTAAATAAAATGATGAATTTATGTAAAATAAATATTCATAAAATTCAAATGAACTTTTTAAAATTAATGGCAAAAAAGGAAAAAGATATTGCATCGACCGGGAATCGAACCCGGGCCGCCCGCGTGGCAGGCGAGCATTCTACCACTGAACCATCGATGCTCATACGGTTCCGTGTAAAATTGATAACAACAATCTGTGGTACGTACGTAATCAACGCACTTACATACATGCAAAAAAAGTAATCTTATCTATTACAAGTACTTCTAAATAATATAGATTAGTTTTCGCTTCTAATAATAACATTTTAATCTCATTTCATTTGCGTTTGTTCTGATAATACTATGAACTTTAGTGTGATTATAACAATAAAATGTTTATTTTATCAACTTATGTAAATTACCTCACCAAGTTTGGAGACACCTTTTAAGCAAAGATTTGCTTGTCTTAGGTGGTTCCGCTCTTCCAGTTTACATTGTTTGTTTGTATATGTATATGAGAGAGAATAAACAATAGATAATTTTGAAAGCATGTCAGTGTTATTGGGTTTTTCAATCTGGAATTTCTCAGTAGCAGCCCGGAGTCTGGATTTGTGCCCGGTTGATGGTAATAGGCTCGCCCCCTGTTACATGGGACTTAAACATAACTGGCGAAATGTGGGTGTACTATAGGTACACCTCTGCCCTAACCCTTCGGGAAACAAGGCGTGATGTTATGTTTATGTCTAAGGTTTTTAACAATACAAAATAAAAAGGTATATAAATAAATATATTAGATTACTTTTCGCGGCAAAAAATAACATTCTAATCTCATTTCATTTGCATTATTGTTCTGTACTGTGAACTTTAGAGTGATTATGAAATGGAATATTTGCAAGGAATGAAAGGCTTCTGGCATAATAAACACAAAAATAACATCACGCCTGTATTCCCCGACGGGTTAGGCAGAGTTGTACGGTCAGTGCTCTGCATTACCTGACCCCTCTTACAAGGAAGAAGAGGGGAAGAGGGGTCGGGTAAAGACTTCTTTAAACAGGCGCCGCTCGCGATGCGAACTGCGCGTGACCCAAAGGCACCGCTCGTCGCGCGACACGCGGTGCTTTTGTGTCGCGTGCGATGCGCGTTTCGTGTCGGGCCTGTTTGCAGGAGCCTTAATGCAGAGCGCTGACTGTACCTATAGTAGACCCTCATTTCGCTAGTTATGTTTACGAGTAAGTCCTATATTAAAGGGGGCGAGTCTATTGCCATTAACCGGGCACAAATCCAGATTCCGGGCTGCTACTGAGAAATCCCAAATGGAAAACCCTAATAGCACATGAAGGAACTAAGTCCCGAGTTCGTTTCCCGGGTACCTAAAGTAGAATCTATAGCAGGATTAAAAATTTTAAGGACTGACATCTACGGTAAATTAGCATAACATAACATCACGCCTGTAATCACCGAAAGATTAGGCAGAGGTGTATATATAGTATACCCAGATTCACTAAAAGTCAATAACACATTTCCCAACCCGGGAATCGAACTCGGGACTTCATGCTCAGCAGTAGCCGCATAATAAAATCTCTCTAAAATTAGTTCTTACTAAGATGTGCAAACACTAAACATTAGAGATAACTAAACTAAACACATATATCTACTTACCTACCTATCTATGTAAAGTGCAATCAACTTCCTACAGTCAATATTTTTTTTTCACGAGCACCAGTCGTGATGCTTCGCAATTGGCTAACGAGCTCTCGTGACCGGCCGAGCGTCGAACCTGGGACCACTGGGTTGGCTGTCACGTCACTACTAACAGTTAAATTGTTTCAGATTATGGTATTTATGTGTTGTTTGTTTTATAACGTGGTATTATGGTGGTTGTGACGTCATGTCTGTTTGTTTTGAAGGGAAAATGTTCTATGTCAAAACAACTCGAATGTTGATTGGGTAATTTAGTTACGATGACGTTGACTTGTTGGTTGTTTTGAGGGTTCCGTACCTAAAGGGTTCCGGGACCCTATTACTTAGGCTCCGCTGTCCATCCGTCTGTCACAGAGCTGTATCTTTTGAACCGTAATAGGTAATGACCTACTTGAAATTTGATGAAACAAACATTTAAATAAAGTTAAAAATTAAAGGATTTGGATGGATTCCGTGTCTTCGTGCATGGGCCACAGCATTATGCTGAGCGTTGGCCGTTTCGCGCGGTAGTGGCGCATATTTCAGTCTAGATTTAATTTATTATTTTTAGAATAGGTATATACCCATCTGTTTTGTTTTTATTAGGCTATGATATATATAGATCCTGGCCGATTTCGGCCACAGCGACTTGGATCTGCCTATTGATGACATCGCTGGTGTGCCCTCAGGTGACTGATATAACCAGTTTTTGCCGCGAAAGTGCGTCCACATTCAGGGCAAGTCAGCACCCCTCCGATGTAATTATATTGGATGGCCGCGGGTGGTCGAGCCTTGAGCTCGTCTCGTTTAGCATCGAGCTCCTCTTTACGTCGCCTTTCAAACGCAAACACCTTAGTGCTCACGGTATGCCTCCACAGTGACCGGTCTGCTGCCATTGCCTCCCATTCTGACGTCTCTAGATCACATTGCTTCATGTGGCGCTTAAGCACATCTTTGTACCGAAGGAGTTGGCCGCCTTGTCTCCGCTTGCCATCCCGCAGTTCTGAGTAGAAGATGCGCTTCGCCACTCTGTCGTCAGACATTCGGGAGACATGGCCAGCCCACCGCAACTGCCGCCGCATAAGCCTCTATTCCACCAACATTAGCTCGCAGTAGTACTTCCGTGTTACGAACACGGTCCGACTAATGGATGCTCATAATGTCTCGTAGGCATTTCAGATGGAATCTATCTAATGTGCGAACGTGCTTGCGGTATAGACACCATGTTTCGGAGGCATATAAGAGATTTGGCAGAACTATTGCCATGTACACAACGCAGACTATGATAAACAACAATTGTATGTATGTATGTGCGTCACTTTCACGTGAATAAACAGTTTTTCTTTCTTTTTCTTTCTAAACGGGTCCCCGTACAAGAAACGTGTTTTTTTCGGTGGTTTTTGCTCTATATGTAGTGTTAAATATTGTATGGTGGTACGGGACCGTTCGTGTGCGAGTCCGACTCGCACTTGACCGCTTTTTTAGGAATATTAGGTTAGTGTGACTGTTTTTGGATTTGGAAGCTCGAGCAAAATGTTAGTCTGTATTTACCTGCTTCTGTTAGAAAATTATAACAGGTCCAAATAGTATTTGTTGTGCCTACTTTTTTTTTTTTTTTTTTTGTGGATGGGAAATCATCAAATGACTTCTCCCGCTCTGGGCGGAGCGGGAGGGCGTGTCAGACTTTTACTGACTAAAACCCACCCGTGTTCCTTCTGTTGCCTGTGCCGGGGCTACGGTAACTCTTTCGAACATCCCGCAACCCTAGCTGGCATCGGCCCTAGCGGACCCCGTCAGTAGTGCTGACATCGCTTTGAGGCGCGTGGAACACGACGCGCCGTCGACCCGGGCCTGGTCCTTACCGGTCGGCGAGCTGCCCATTGGTCGCCGTCCTTGTTGTGCCTACTAAGTTTTTTGTTTATAAAGTGTTATTTCGGCCCATATGGCTAACTACCTAGTGGTTATTCTGTACTAGCAGTCTTGAATCTCGACCCCATAGAGATATCGGGATAAAAACTGTCCTATGTGTTAATCCAAGTTATAAACTATCTGTGTGCCAAATTTTATTCAAATCCGTTCAGCAGTTTTTGCGTGAAATAGTAACAAACATCCATCCATCCATCTTCACAAACTTTCACGTTTTTAATATTAGTAGAATAGGAGGCTCGTACCGCTTAGTTTCATACTATCTATGTATACCACTTCGCAGGAAAGGGTTAATAAAACACTTCACTTATTTATGCCCTTCCTGAAAGCCTCCCTTTTTACAGGAACTTTCTTTTTATGTTAACTTTTGGCTTTAGGGCTCCCGCAGATCGGCGCGACGCGACGCGACTCCGGTAGGACAATTTCAGTGAAGTTTTCATAGAAATTGTTCCACCAGAGTCGCGACTGTCTGCGGGAGCCTTTATAAAGAAGGTCAGCTAAGAATTGTGAGCTGTTGAGCACGACTAACGCAATAAAGTAAAGATAACAAACATTGAGATCAAACGCGAGCCTATACAATTTCGGAAAATATTATTAACCAAGTTCTGCTGACCTCTTGTAGCATAATTTGATTCCTCTTTGCTCTGAGGTTGAGATCCCTCCGTCACTGTGAGGTGTAGTTCCAAACTCACACTTAAAATCAAACATTTACCATAGTACATGCATTTGCCACTGCAACTTGCACTAAAAAATAAATTGTTCGAAAATTGAACAGGCCACCTTCTCCCTCGCTTCGCTCCGGAGTAAACTCTAGAATCCTTCGTTGCACTTAGGCAGGATCCAATACGGCGCCCGGAACCTAAGACACTGCTTTATCCCCTTGGTGCATAATCTACTATTATTTCCTTGACCAAATAGCGTCAAATTAGGTTCGGGTAGAAAGCATGTTATGTGACCGCGCCCCGCAAGTTGAGGTGGTCTGCATTAAACTTACAGACGATACGCCACTGGAATATTCTCAATTATAGGGTTGACCCTTTTTCTGAACGCATTAGAATTTATGAACAATCGATCCCTAATGTTTTAAATGAAATGAAAGTTCAGTTCTGTAAGTAGGTTGCCTGCTTGACGGTCTTCTACAGATTATACTTCGGGGAGTGTGCTAAAGAACTCCACGACCTCATTCCGCCGGCCCCCTTCTATCAGCGGACATCTAGACGCACTGCAGGTTACCATCCTTACCTAGTTGCTATCCCACCAATTCGCACTAAGCGTTTCCAAATGTCTTTTGTGATGCGCACAGCAAAGGAGTGGAACTCTCTGCTTGCGTCTGTGTTTCCGAACGCATACAACCCCGATCTCTTCAAAGTGAGAGTGAACAGGCTTCTTCTGGGTAGGCTCGCTCCATCGTCGACTTTGTCTCTGTCATCTCTGACCTAGACTAGAGTCAAGAGCAAACCTATTTCAAATAAAAAAAAATAAAAAAAAGATTCTTTTCAGGTCACGAATCTTTGACCAGCTAGGTACTTATCTCTTATGAATCCTTCATGTGTGACTAATTAAGTAAAATGGCAGTAAGTTATCTATATTCTAGACTCTAAAGCAGGCAGAGGTGCATCTATACTACACCCACATTTCGCCAGTTATGTTTAAAAGTCCAGGGAGTATCATCAACCGGGTACAAATCCAGACTTCAGGCTGCTACTGAGAAATTCCATAATGAAAAACCCAATAACACTTTGCTCGACCCGGGAATCGAACCCAGGACCTCATGCTCAGCAGGAGCTTTTGCGACCACTAGACCAACGCGGCCATCAAAAGATATAAAGGTAGGTAGGTTTTGAAGATTATGTATCTGAAAGTGATGTCACTCAACGGTGCGATCATCAGGCGATCCATTCGTGTGCGGAGAAGGGCTTACCTTAATGTATTTTTAACCCTGAAAATCTTCAAAGCTTGCAGATACGCGCTGTAGCAGCCCTGAGCCGTATTTAATCCCTCTCATTCTGAGGGTTTCCACTTCGCGACCCAGTTTCCCTCGAAAAATATAACCGTTATTTCAGCTTCCATTTTATATTTTTACTTCCTTAATAAAAATAGGTGGAGGTGTGCTCGGAGTTTCGATTCCTGAACTTTATAACGCTTCAAAGTAATGGTAGAGGGCTTTCTGGGAATGAAATACAGCATTTAACAAACCACGATGTTCCTCCACTTCGTTTTTGGGGCGGAACTACCTATCCCATTGTACTACTTACCCACCTATACAAGGTGTAATTTAAATAACGCACAACCTCTTAAGAGGTCATTGTACTCATCATTATGAACAACTTTTACTATGGGACTATACCTGAAAACGAGAAAAAAAATTACTGTTCCCTACAGTTTGATGAGATGCGAACATAAATGTAGGGAGCAGCTGATTTTTGCGTGCCTTGGAGAGCACGTTAAGCCGTTCGTCCCGGCTCTCATTTGTAGATCTTTGACAGTCGTTACGGGTAGTCAGAAGCTTGAAAGTCTGATAACCAGTCTTACCAAGGGGTATCGTGTTGCCGAGTAATTGTGTTGTGGAGGTCAGATAGGCAGTCGCTCCATGTAAAACTGGAATCCGACCCCAACATACATGAGATGATGATATCACTATGATCAAAATATGTGTGAACGTAAACAAAGCAAAAGGTGTAAGGATCGTAGAAGGTCGCGTTATATAGCTTCTGCCTACACCCATGGGAAGAAGGCATGAGTTTATGTACCATCGCTGACATTTGCGGTGAACCAGTTTTCGACCTTATTACTATCGTATAAGGGTATAAGGTTCAAAAGTGGTTCACAGTAAATGTACTCGATGGTACCTATGTATGTGTATTATTATGAAATCTTTACTAAGATTGAAAATAAAAACTTAATGCATTCAGGTCTTTGTCAATTGTATTGCAGTAAGTCATACATTTTCATGAGTGTGTGATGCAATTGAGTTTCCCATCGCTTGATGAATCATCTTTAAAGAGGATGTTTCTTTGTAATTGTTGTCATTCATCATCATAAATATAGCAGTTATTGTCATTTAACGTTTTTTTTTCTTATTGTTACAGGTACCTACAAAAACATCTGTGTCTCCATGAGTAAGAAACAGAAAATCAAACGAAGATATAGCTCCGTTTATACATATTCTTACGGTCGAACCCAATAACCTATTTTCAGTAAAAGATCGCTTGTGATGGTAGACAGTAGGTGTAATTTTATATGTCATTATGTCAAGCCGGTAAGATTCCATAATCTCATAAAGATTATTGAGACGTTAAAACCATAGATAGATAGGTTTTTCTATCTCCAGTATGCCAAAACTGGTGATAGATAGGTTCAGCCGTTAGTTTATCTCAGGTTTTAATATCTGTAGATATAATATAACACAAACATAACATCACCTCTGCACATCACCATGTCTGCCTCGTTGGTCTAGTGGTCGCAAGCGCTACTGCTGAGCATGAGGTCCTGGGTTCGATTCACAGGTCGGGCAAAGTCTTATTGGGTTTTTCTATCAGGAACTACTCAATAGCAGTCTGGAGTCTGGATTTGTGCCCGGTTGATGGCAATAGGCTCGCCCCCTATTACATGGGACTTAAACATAACTGGCGAAATGTGGGTGTACTATAGGTACACCTCTGCTTAGTAAAAAGTTAGAAAAGACGAGTAAAAATAAAATCTGAAGCGTTGCAGAGCGACACTGAACGTAAATAGGAACACAATCTTGTAGCTACACTATCAAGGCATCTTTCAGCCAGATTTGAACTCACTACGTCGATTTCTTGAAATTAGCGATATTTTCTGAACTGTTGAGAATATCTCAACTGTAAAATGTTTAAATGGTAGGTGGCCTCGTTTTAACCCATTTGCCTTTGGACTACTCGGTCTGGGGCCTGGGGCACCCTGTAGATTAAAAGCTAATAGAATTAGAATTAGAATTTATTTATTTCCAACGTAAGTGTTACATTGTACACCACACATTAAGATTATGTATTAATCAAAATAAGTACTTACAATAAGATTAATTTACAGAAACATTCTTGAGAATTGAGTAAGTAATCATTTCGTATACTAGAAACATGTGTTTTTGTTCAATTGAACAAAAACAAAACTGATGTTAAAACTATGTTAAGAAAAAAAAAACCAAACTAATTGGCGGTATACAGATAAAAATTCATTACCTTCCGCGCTAGTCATAGACTGTGTTACGGCAAGGTAAGTATTCTCGCTCCAGAAATACCAACTGTAAGTTAATTGACATAAGGACATAATACAATCGTAATATAGCTTATTTAAAAATAACTTAAAACTATGTTTTTTGGTCGCTTGCTACGTGATGCATAATTTTCCTACTCCTTGTAGTCAAATTAAAGAAAATGCCTGAAAAACTAAAAAATAAATAAAAAAAGTAGCAGCCAAGTGTTTGTCGGACTCGCACACGAAGGGTTTCTTTCCACCGAACAATATTTAACACTACATATTTTTTTAAAAAAGTCGGCAGGTGTCGTGGGATATCCGGTTGGAACGAAGTTCTTTTGGCTGTATATTATGTACCATGGGAGAAACAAACATCTAGACACCGTTAGAACTATTCTTGCTTGTAACGCTCGGTCGCTATAGTAGCGCTTGCTAGCAGATGTGGTCATCGCGTGCACGGGATTTTGTTTTCAAATTGGTCAGATGTAAGTTTCGTCGATAGTACCAGCTTCTGCTCGCGACTTCGTCCGCATGAAATTTCTTGTTCCCCCGACCCACCCCCTCGCGTCGCATCGCTTGCCTGCGCTATTACTCGTTCTGCTCCTAAGGATCGTAGCGTGATGCTATATATAGCATCTATGCATAGCCTATAGCTTTCCTCAAGAATTGGGCTATCAGATACAAAAAAGAATTCTTCAAATACGACTGCTTCCAGTCGGATTTGAAATATTCCAGAGTTTAGCGCGTTCAAACAAACAAAAAAACAAACAAACTCTTCAGCTTTATTATTAGTACAAAGTATAGATTAGATAGATTAATAATACATAGCAGTGGCGAGGCTTGACATTTCGTAGGAGGGAAGCCGAAGAAAAAATTGTTTAGTCATACAAATACGGTTATCACGTTGTGGCGCCGGCTTTTTTGAAACAATTTGTGTTGTTGTTGGAATATATATTACTTGGCAATCGTAGACATTACTGAATGTGCTATTTTTCAATAGTGGTAGGTGAAGTTACTCTTCCGATCCTCCAAAGGGAAGCCGGTAGGAATGGAGTTGTTAGCGCGCTTCGCCTCTGATACATAGCCATCTAGTATAGTTTTTAACAAGCTAAAAACTGTATTATTAAACAAAAACCAAAACTTTTGACACTTGAAACTGACGGCCTAACGCTTTGTCGTTACGTCACATTTTCTGTCAGTTTATTCCTACTACAAGCCGCGATAAAGAACATTGTCCTAAAAATACTTTAGTAAAAAAAAAATCTAAAGCTGGCTTCCCACGGTGCGTGATTCTTCGGATTATCACGCACGGCTCACGACTACGGACAGCCACGCACCGCACACAAGGCTCTTCCAACAGTGTGTGTCAGTCTGTGTGGGTCTTGAGATTCCAAGCCATTTTGTCATTCCAAAATGTTGGTAAAAGAGAAGCTTGCACCGCACCTTTGAAGTTACCGACTTGCCCTGGGTCGGACGCACCGCGACGGACATGTCCGCGCTACCACGGACGATACTTTTCCCACGATGCGTCGGTGCGGGCTTGTCCGCGTCCGTCCCCAATATCACGCACCGTGGGAAGCCAGCTTAAGTAATAGCACGGGCAGGCGATGCGATGCGACGGGGTGGGTCGGGGGAACAAGAAATTCCACGCGGGCGACGCCGCGGGCTAGTAAACTATAAACTGACCATAAAAGTCTTATGAAAGAGCCAATAATAAAACGTTTTAAGTAATAAGTAATAACATTATATATGTGTGAAAATCTATCGAAATGTGCAAAGAGATAGAAGCGTGTTATGTAGGTTATTAAGGCTCCTTCAAACAGACGCGAATCGCGCGTGTCAGAACCCTGACTCAACAGAACTCCAACCCAACTCCAACTAGATGCGGATGTGACTAACGACACCCCGCACGCCGCACCGCTGCTATATAAGCTCCCGCGCCCCTAGCTCCGAGAGAGTCTTCGTACCGCCAAGCTAGCGTTAAGACCTTGAAATTGTAATCTTTACTTTAAGTCGATTGTGAAATTAAAATTCTTTTTAAAAACACAATCGCGATCTTCAATCATTTGACTGGCGCCCAACGTAAACGCATCGAAAGAGGCTACATCCCGACTTCACTGACTCCTGCATCGTGTGAAGCCGCATAGACCTCCGCTGCCTACGAACACATACTGTGAAAGATGAAGATCCTGCTGCTCATCATCATCGCGTGAGTAGTACTGTCGTTTCCCTTTCCTCACCTGGAATATCCTTTTTTTTTGTGTGACCGATAGTAGGACGACAAATTATGACTTTTATTTCCGACTGTGTTGACGAGACAAACCTTGCAATCTAATTTACCGACCGAGAAACGAAAAGTCATCAGTAGCAATTGACAATGGCTAACCCTACGCCTAGACCCTACAACTCTCCAGACATTATTTTGTCTTTTAATGGCGAAAAAGGTAGTAATATAACGACCTTCACACGGTCAGTAGACTTATATCTTGCCATCCATACACACTTACCTGAAGACCATAAGCTCAGTGTAGTGTATGGAAAAATAACTGGAAAAGCCCAGAACTTTTTATTACAACAGGTAACAGTCACCGGTGGCTGGACTGCACTAAAGAACTTATTGACTGACGAATTTGCTACGCGAAAAACCCTAAATAATATCTTAACAGAAATAGGCGCGCTAGTAAAAAACCCAAACGAAGATTTCGCAACCTACATCGATCGCTTGAGAAACCTACAATACGAAGCACAAAGCCTAAGTGCATCCGGAGAAGTAAAAGGATTAATCGAGACCGCAATAAAAAATAATTTGGTCAACTACTTGCCCTATGCATTTCAAATCAGTAGCCTACAAAAGGATTGGAACACTGTCCGCCAAGAAGTGCTACTAGCCGAACTAGAAGGTAGACTCACAAAGAAAAATATAACTCCAACTAATTTGACTAAACCAACTCCTAAGTTTGAAAATAATACTACCCAACGTCAGCATGTGTATCCTTCACAGCCCAACGTATTCTTTCAATCACAACCAAGACATACATACCCTACGTCACCATTTAGTGCACGCATGAGAAACAATCAAAACACTCAACAATTCCAACCGAGATACAACCCACGAACTAATAACATGGCATTCAGGCAACCATTTAATAACGCTCTACGCACAGGCCCCAACGTATATAACGCACCGGCCCCTGGACCATTTAGACAACCAGACGTTAGCATGAGGACCGCTCCTCAACTCGCGATTCCTATCAAACGCCCTCGAGAAGAAATGAATCACATTTATGAAGAAGAAATTGATCCCCTTGAGGAGTATAAATATTATAACGAGAACGAAAATGACTATTATATTGACGTTCATTCGGAAGAACCCAAAGAGGATTTGGATTTTTTCCCAGGAAACAGACCAGCTCATATCTCCATAACGAATATTAACAGCGCGTTACCTTCTATTAAAATACATAACTTACAAGCCCAAGCATTGGTCGACACCGGTAGTAGAAAATCTTTTATAAACTCTGAACTCTGCGACCATTTATTACAACATAATATAGCTATATACATGGACTAATATACATGGACGAACCTTTCGTTATAACAACGGCTAATAACACGACTACTCATAATGGAAAAATACTCCTGGCATTAAACTACATAATCGCTACTCAAGACACAATGCATGTACCTCTGTACGTACTAGACTTCTCAGACAAATACAAACTCCTACTAGGATGGGACTTTCTTCACTCCCATGCTACTTGTATAGACTTAAACAATCAAACTTTAAAAACATCTGAAACTACTATCCGAATGTATCACGCCGAAGTAAAAGACGATTTAGCGTCCCTACTCGAGCTATATAACAACTTATTTACCGAAGACGTATCTAAAACATGCTACCCGTTTGTCAAACATCAAATTCCACTGATAGACAAGGAGCCTGTTTACCAGCTACCCTATCGACTCCCCGAAACTCAACGACGAGAGGTTACTCGACAGATAAGTCAAATGCTCCAAAACGGAATAATACGCCCCTCAGATTCCCCGTGGTCTAGCCCCGTGCATTTAGTCGAAAAGAAAACTAAAGAAGGCGAACCTAAGAAATGGCGAATGGTAATAGACTACCGAAAACTGAACAAAAAAACGCGATCAGACAAATACCCCCTGCCTAATATAGAAGAGATCTCTCAAAACGAAACGGATCTAAATATTTTAGTACTCTTGACTTAACCGCCGGCTATTATCAGATTTTAGTTCACCCCGACGCTATAGATAAAACCGCATTCTCTACCCCCGACGGCCACTACGAATATCTACGTATGCCATTTGGTCTTAAAAATGCACCCGCGATATTCCAACGCGTAATGAACTCCGTATTGCAACAAAACATACAAAATAACGAGTGGCTAGTGTATCTTGATGACGTAATAGTCTACGCAAAAACGCCAGAAGAACACCACAAAAAACTCCAAAACGTTTTAAACACATTAAAGCGCGTTAACTTGAAAGTAAATAGAAGCAAATGCGACTTCTTTCAACGACAAGTGTCATTTCTAGGACACGTACTATCGGCAGAAGGCCTCAAACCAGATCAAAAGAAAATAAAAGTAATTCAAAATTACCCCATTCCAAAGACGGTTATAGAGATTAAATCTTTTCTAGGACTTGTCTCCTACTATCGTAAATTCATTCCCCGCTTATCGCACGTAGTCAAACCAATGACTAACGCTACGAAAAAATTGCACAAATAGATACCAACGACCCTGCTTATCGAGAAGCATTCCTAAAAGCAAAACAGCTAATCAGCAACCCACCGATACTAGCTTATCCGGACTTTAATGAGTTATTTATCGTCACGACCGACGCAAGTGACATAGCATTAGGTGCAGTAATATCACAAAAAGGCAAGCTTACGCCTCACGAACACTATCCGAATGCGAAAAGAAATACAGCACCTTCGAAAAGGAACTACTCGCGATAATATACGCCACGACTCAATTCTGACCGTACATATATGGCCGGCAGTTTCAACTGGAAACAGACCATCAACCCTTAGTATGGCTTTCAAAATTAAAAGAACCTAACGCACGTCTCAACCGATGGAAACTGCGACTCCAAGAATACGACTATACGATCTTATATAAAAAGGGATGTACGAATCATGTAGCGGACGCCCTATCGCGTATCGAAGTTATGCACAGCAACTGCGCCACAGTCCATAGTACCGCCGATGACTCATCGAACGGTTTTGAGATAAAGCATGAATATTCATCAAAACGGGAAACATAAATAACCAAACTATTCATTCTACTACTACTAGCAAAAGGCCTAGCGACTTACAGTTCCTCCGAGAAATAAATTTACCCTTTAACCATAGCGAATCCCAGAGCTATTTTAAAAACACTAAGAAGCAAATAGAAATCCGAAAAGAAAAGAATTTAAAAGTCAAAAACACCCAGCTAGAAAAAGCGCGACGGGAGCCTATTTTACGTAGAACAAAGCGATAAAAGGAACAAAAGCGCCCCGCGATTCAAAGGTACCTTTGAAGTAATTAAACTACGGTCTCGAAATAAGTACGAAGTAAAGTGTTCCCGAGTCACAAAAACCACGTATCCCAACTCCACATAAGAAAGAAATATAATGATCAAGGTATGCCTACGTAACATCTGCAATTACCAGAATCCCAGGAAGCTCGATCCTCATCATGGACGGCGAGCGTAAAATCAACTGCGGACACTGGACGATTATCTTCCCCATAGATGTAGAACCCCTGCGTATAATGTATAGTAAAGAGACTCGACTAATAACTTAACTATCGGATAAAACGAACAAACTCGTACTCAATCAATTAGAACATATTAATCAAAAAACCCGAACTTATATTCAACATCTAATTTCAACAAGACTCAAAAGAGGACTAATAGATGGATTAGGCTCCATCATTAAAGCTCTCACCGGCCACTTAGATCAGAACGACATGACTAACTTAAACAATAAATTTAGCATCTCTGCCTCTGTAATGAAAAAGTTAAACGAACGCTTATTAAAAATAGAAGCCTCTCAGGCACACAAAGCAGCGCATACCGATCAAGCACTAAACGAAACTCATTTAATCCAGATCGAAAATGCAATGATAAATACCTACGAAACTTGTGATGATATATTAACTACTGTTACCTTCGTCCGACACTCCATACTACACCCAATACTCATAAGCCGTGAGATATTGAAAGACGCTTTAACGACATTACCAAACAACTTGCATTATGACAAAAACTTAGTCAACTTAGTGACACTAGCACAAACCGACGTACATATTGAAGACGCACTCGTACAGTTAATTATTCAAATTCCCCTATATCAAGAAAACACTTATTCCTTAGTGACCTTCTACCTGTCTCGCAAAAGAAAGACAGCACCTGTACCTATCCTTCCCATCCTAAACGACAGTACTTATACAAAGAAAAAGAAATATACGAAGCCCAGCGATGCAACCGCATCTCCTGCGACGCAGCTCCGGCAGCTCAATGTATAATACAAAGCTTTCAAGATCAGAAACTCCAATCCGAAACGTACCAAGTACGGTGCCCAGTGACTTACGTCGAAGAGATCAATCAAAAAATGCTGTATCGGTACTTCAATCAAGACACGATTTACCAAGGCGAAGCGATCAAGGAAGGATCACACTTCCAACAACAAGGCGGAAGCACTTTGAATGTCTACCATCCAGAAACCTGGCTATCAACGGATACCACAATGAATAATCAAGAAGTGGACTTCGATCCAGATCCGGACCAGATTAACGAGGACATCAATAAAATCGAACAAAAGCATACCCGAACGATGTCCGATCACCTCATCACGATGGGATACCTACTGCCCATCATCCTGCTTGTTAATATTAGGATACTTTTTATTTAAGAAGTTCAGAAGAAATCCTCAACGATGTTCTTCAGAAAAAGGAGGGAGGTGTCAGAACCCTGACTAAACAGAACTCCAACCCCTAGATGCGGATGTGACTAACGACACCCCGCACACCGCACCGCTGCTATATAAGCTCCCGCGCCCCTAGCTCCGAGAGAGTCTTCGTACCGCCAAGCTACCTTGAAATTGTAATCTTTACTTTAAGTTGATTGTGAAATTAAAATTCTTTTTAAAAACACAATCGCGATCTTCAATCATTTGACTCGCGCGACACAAAGGCACCGCTCGTCGAGCGACATGGGGTGCCTTTGTGTCGGATGCCTTAAGCCGGAAGTGATAGGCGCCTTACACTTGTACAATAAGTTATAGAATAGAATACTTTTATTTTCAGACAGAGTCCATAGGGTTAGTAACAATTTGACTTAACATCTATAATAGTGTTAGTACATAGGTACAGACACAGATTAACATAAAATTAAATTTAAAATTCAGCTTGAAGCTGCATCTACCTCCGCAACATCGGGGAATCCCCCTATATCTCGCTCACTTGAAGTAGTTAAAGTTAGTTTAGGTGAGTTGACGGAAACCACGGATTTAGTGACACTCGCAAGCTTTAGTGATAAGCGCACACATACTCAAAAAGGGACTAAAAAAATTATATCTAGTTGGGAAAGAAGAAATCTAACAAATATTTGTTGGCATTTTATATTTTTGACAATTTATAATTAGATTATAATACAATTTAATTAAAATCTATAATTTATTGTTTAAATTAAATTTTTAAAAGTTTAATAATGTTTTTAGCTTTGTTTAATTACCCATGAATGACTTTTCTTACCTATATAATTTGTACGCCACAAAGGCCAAACATGACGGATCTTTTTTGTTTATGAACAACCTCCATGCCTTTCATGTGTACACTCATGTTTCTACAACTAAATGTCTTATCTTATCTTATCTCGAAAGTTTATTAAGTAGCCCGATTTACAAGTAAAGATTGGATATTAATCCGCAGTGCTCGCGAAAGTAGTAATTTGTCAACTAACTCAAGAATATGTTTAACGCTATTATAAGTGAAGAAAGTAAGAACATGTTTAAAGCTATTTTATAAGTGAAGAAACTCAGAATATGTTTAACGCTATTATAAGTGAAGAAACTCAGAATATGTTTAACGCTATTATAAGTGAAGAAAGTAAGAACATGTTTAAAGCTATTTTATAAGTGAAGAAACTCAGAATATGTTTAACGCTATTATAAGTGAAGAAACTCAGAATATGTTTAACGCTATTATAAGTGAAGAAAGTAAGAACATGTTTAAAGCTATTTTATAAGTGAAGAAACTCAGAATATGTTTAACGCTATTATAAGTGAAGAAACTCAGAATATGTTTAACGCTATTATAAGTGAAGAAAGTAAGAACATGTTTAAAGCTATTTTATAAGTGAAGAAACTCAGAATATGTTTAACGCTATTATAAGTGAAGAAACTCAGAATATGTTTAACGCTATTATAAGTGAATATAAGTGAAGAAAGTCAGAATATGTTTAACGCTATTATAACAATACAATACAATTTATACAATAGTAATTTATTTCTCTCAAAAAAGTACAATTTTGGTTTATAGTATCTAAGTTACATACAGATTAGAACCTTAGTGAGAGCTGGAGTCTATCACCCATCACTCATCATGGTGGGTGTGGGCTGGGCTGGTGTCTTAGTGGGGCTGGTCTAGTTCAGGACCTGTATGACAGATCTCCAGGCTCACACCCATAAAATTACAATATTAAATTGCACTTACGCACTACAACATAATTATAAAAGCTCCAAGTACTGAGAGGAAGAACACTAATATTCAAAAATAACAGGAGTTGTGCTATGTGTAGGTAAAGTAAAGAAAGTCAGAAGGTTGCTGAGTGTGCAGTTTGATACGTTGTATGTGAACCGTACCTATATATATAGTGGCAGTCACTGTAAAGAGCTGGAAGTCATGGAGAAGAGAGGCCTAAGCCCAGCAGTGGGATGACACAGAGTGACAGTAACCAGACAAACCAGCACCCTCATTACATAACATACTTACAGTAGGCATCGGTTTCATTTTGACAGTTCTACAACATTCATTGCGTTATTTACGTTGTTGAGCAAACAAATTTTTCGAACATATAAAGCAATGGATTAGCAATGTGCTTCAAAATCATTCAGATTGTGATTGATAGTGTGTTACGCAATTAGGGTGCGCGTGTCTTTAACACCAATGGCTCTAAAGGCTCCCGCAGACAGGAGCGACGCGACAGCGCAACCGTCGTGACTTTAGTAGATCAATTTCCATGAAGTTTTCATAAAGAAATTGTTCTACTAGAGTCGAGTCGCGCTTGTTTACGGGAACCGTTAGTCGCAGAGCAGACCTTACTAAAACAAAGTCTTATGTATAGAAAACAATATTAGACTACGGATCCCACATTTTTACCATTTTACAGTTAATTGCCTCTGCCTCGTTGGTCTAGTAGTCGCAAGCGCTACTGCTGAGCATGGGTTCGATTCCCGGGTCGGGCAAAGTCTGATTGGGTTTTCCTATCTAGAATTTCTCAATAGCAGCCCGAAGCCTGGATTTGTGCCCGGTTGATGGCAATAGGCTCGCTGCCTGTTACATGAGACTTAACATAACTGGCGAAATGTGTGTGTACTATAGGTACACCTCTGCCCAACTCTTCGGGGAAACAAGGCGTGATGTTATGTTATGTTATAATTAATTCTGAATTACCTATGTGTATGTCTATCGCTATCGTAACTTAGGTTACAAAGTTATGAACCAACCCATTACTATAGTAGGTATATTTCAATATTCCTACGAGTGCGATGTTATGGTAACTGATGTTATGGTAAGTGGTGGTAAATGGTAACCACCGTAGAGGACACGTTGCCAATCGTTACGACTTTTATGGCAACAATTATTAAGAAGGGAATTTCGACTCTAGTTCGAAAGAATAAGATGCAAATTGCGATGTACGGAGCACATTGAGAAAGCGTAATAGATTCCAACGATTGTAAAAATGTGAAGAAATAAATGTCTGTCTTACAATGTAGGGGTATACCGGATTCTGAACGACTAATATACTTACCTTATATGAAGATCTTGATATGCATCTTGGAGTGCATTAAAATAGACTCTGTAAGTACCTACCTACTTAAAATTATGTCCCCCTGACTGCCTAGTGTGCTATACAGGGTGTATCAGAAAGGTGTGGTTAAATTTAAGGGTGTGGTATAGACCATCAAACTGAACAACTTTCTCCTTGGGACCAACATCGTAATCGAGAAAAAATAGCAGCCGTCCCATACATTTGGATATTTTTTTTCTCGATTACGATGTTGGTCCCATGGAAAAAGTTTAACAAACCACACCTTTCTGATACACCCTGTATAGCCAGTCAACTTCGCCACCAACTAGCTGACTGATCAAAATGTTTACTACAACAAAAACTACTCGTATTTTTGCAACACTAGATGAATGTATTTTCTTGCCGATACCTACGTTAAGAGAAAAAAATTATGTTATGTGAGGCAAGCCTGTTCCCACCAACCGGGTACAAATCCAGACTCCGGGCTAATACTTAAATTTTTCTTTTCTTACCTAAAAACACCTTTGCCCAAGCAGTAGACCGAGCTCCAGAATCAGGCTCAAGAGTCGCACGGAGTCAGCACTTATAACAACCAACGAGAATCTTATGGTAACCTAGTACATATTGGCATGAAATATAGTCATAATGGATAATAATTGTGAGAGATTGCAAGCTCGTGCTGACCCGATTCCCACAGTTGACACATTGTATGAGAATATTGCAGATATCCGTGCTTTATAAATGTTAATATTAATTATTGTGAGAATCTGTTGTATTGCCAATTGCATGATGTGTCTCGATAAGAATTGGGACGTAACTTTTCCCATGAGTATTGATTGTATCAAATTGATGTACAGCCTTTGTTAACTAGTTTAATATTTGATCCATTATCTGCCCATTCTACAAAGAAAAGAAATACGTTTATTTGCGGTAAACATGACGCAAAGAAAGAACACAAATATGAAAAGAACAAGTTGGGGGGAAATATGCGATACATCCACGCAGAATGGCCATCGCTCTGCATAATGCTGCGACCCTATGCGAGACCGAGCCCCAGCGCTGAGATTCAGCGACAGCCGTTGAGGTGATGACGTCAACCGGTGCAGCATGTAATGAGATAAAATTGACAAAATAAAAAATAAAATACTTAGTTCTAAATAAAATAAATTCTCATCATCGACATCATTTCAGCCCTTTTCGTCCCAGTCACAGTAATTTGCTTATCTTTGCTGCTTCGTTCCAATCTTAGCCTGCCCAGACAATTACTGGCAATCGTTTTCAAAGCGTTTTGTATTTCTGCAACGACTTTCAACAGGATTGACATACAGGGTGTAAGGGACAGCCCTCCGCAGATTAACAGGGTGCATTAAGGTCCTTATTTTGAATACCGAAAAATTGACATTTTTTTAAATCATTTTTTCAGTTACTTATCCTTTATTTCAATGTAAAATTACATTTTTAGTAAATGAAACAGCTAAAATAAAAAGATCTGCAATGGATGCTGAAATACTCGGCGGCCGGAGGCTCGGTGCGCTGCCGTTCGCTACGCGCATTTTGCCACGGTAACGATACATTGCGTGTGAGGTAATAAAATAAATCAGTTTTATTGGATTCCCATAGCATTCCTGAAATAATTTCATGTACCGGTCATCTTATTAGGATATACTGAATTCACTCCATCAGCCTGCGGAGGACTGTCCCTTACATCCTGTATAGACCATTCACAGATATTGTACCTTTGACAGCAGCAACCCAATAACAACCTTATCGTGACGAGAACAAAGATCATTAGGATTTTGACTGGCTTGTCAATGACCTTGACCGAACAGCAACTTTATTGCTACGACAATAAAGATCACTATGATTTTGACAGTGATGCAAAATCAGAGGTAAGATAAGGGACTTATTTTCGGTAGCCTATGTCAGTCCAATACATTTATCCGCTCAAAGAGCGATACTTAAGGTGATGTACTTCAAAAAAAGAAGATTCTCTACTGACAAGCTTTACGAATTATGTAATCTGCTGTCAGTGAGGAAATTGTATATCCTCCTTATCATCCTCAAAACGCACAAAGAGATACCATATGATGCTAAAATACTAAAAAGAAGGAGGAAACACTGCATAGGAAACGTTCCTACAACTAGGACAGAATTTGCCAGTAGACAATATAAGAAACGTTCAGCTTTTTTATACAATAAAATAAATAAACTAATGTATATTTATGATAAAAAAAAAATATGAATGTAAAAAGACGTTAAAAATATGGCTTCACAGTTTAAATTATAATGACACAGAGTTACTTTTGCAACGTGTGACTTAACAATAAATATGATTGGTGATCCTATTCGCTTTATCGCCTAATTAGCCACTCATGTACACTCAAAATCTCTCTCTCTCACACACACACACACATATACACACCCCCACACACATACACACGCACACACCCCAACGCGCACGCACACACTCATACTCGTAAAAGTGATTGTATTATTTTGTATTTTTAGTTTTTCCGCTCTGTTTTTCATTTTTTATACCCGTTTAGCTCGTACGTTTATAATGTAAGGGAAGAGCGGAGCCTTCAACTACAGGCATTTTTATGCTTAAATGGAGACTCCTCGATATGCAGTGTAAGCCAAATGAGATGTATGAAATAAACTTATTTTATTTATTTATTTTATGTATGACTTGTCCATCATCGTTATTGCTGTTAGAATGTCACTTTGTCTAGCCCCTCTAAATTGCCAGGGTCTCCTAAGGGAATCTTCTTGATTCATGAATTCATTCCTTTAAAACATTCATCAAAGTCTTTCTGTCGCTCCTGTTCACCTTGAAGTGACAGAGACAGCTTCAGACTTGTGACTTCAATCAAATTTGAGAATTATTCGGCCATTAGTCGCCTTTTACGATGCCGAGGTCTGTCACTGGACCCTTATGGTAATAAAGGAAAGTATAATTGAAACCCAGTGGTAACTAATAGTCCCGGGATTCCGTTGAAATTACATCCTCGGATTGATCCTCAAAGTTCGTTGTTTAACATCCAAAGTTCTAAAAGGCTAGGATTCTAAAGGGAGAAGCTATTCTGGATAAAGAAATTTTAATTTTAGTTCGTATTAGATTATTATTCTTCACAGAATCAGCATTGCCATCCAACGTGGCAACGCTGCCAGCCTTTTGGGCACTTTTCCCACTGACAGCGATGCGGACGAATTTTTTGATGCCTAATTTGCTCTCCCTTTTTTTCCTTTCTTTATATACTTGTTTATAATATATGTATATATTTTAGTGTTAGATAGTATATTGTATTTAAGATTTGTTGGTATTAAAATAAATAAAAACTTCATATATTATATTATTTTTTTTATAAAAAGAAAAGTTCGTATTATCGAAAGTAGCAACATTTTTTTCTCACCATTTCCGAAACTTCCATACAAACACTTACTTTACACGGGTTTTTTAAGAAAAACCTTCCATTTTACAGCTAAAGTTGCTGGCTTTACCTACCAGGCGCGGGCGGCACGAAAATTGTGTTATTGTGCTCGAACGTGCTTGGAATCCGGTGCTTTGATTGGTTTTTTGTTGCGTGGCAGCGGTAATGTAATATACAGTCTGCCAATTCAGTTTTGCATGCTGTTTGGATTTTTCGGTTTCGAGAATTTTTATAGGGAAGATTTTGGTAATTTTATGGGAAATACTCTTACTAGCAGTAAGCTTTTATATGTTCAAAGGACCTTAGGATTTGGAGCAACTAGAAATAGAAGGTGGCAGGGACAGATCAGATCAGGGATCAGATAGATAGAATACTCTTTACTATGTACACCATAAAAATTACAGATATAAATGTGTGTGCGTGTGTGTAACCCCAGAAATGTTATCATTTTTCAAATCAATAATTTGTAACTACAAACAAAGTCCAATAAATAATTCGTGGTTCTTAAATCCCGGGATTTAAACGTCATTAAAATTATTCCGGGATTTTAGAGGAGGTATTATCCACTCTATGTTACTTCCTTCCTCGAAGTTTAGGCAAATTAGCACTACCTATTCCGATCACTGCACATCACTGTAGACTAGAACCCAACCACCAACACAGCTAGAAAAAAATACATGGACCCTAGATAGGTAACCTACTTCTTCAGAATGCTAACACATCACTTTCGCCTCAACTTACGCAGCGTTTCTCAAAGGTAGGCGTTCGTTTGTTTTTTGCCTAGCTTTGTAGCTTCGTCAACAGTCTGGCAGGCTGACGTCGCGACAACAACGTGGCATTCTTCTCACGGCTCGTTTTTATCGGACCCCTCCTATTCACCATTAGATTGCCTTGCGAAATATTTTATGGGAGATAAAAAAGGACATAGAGTGGAGTTTGATGTGAGGATGTACTTGTGGCTTATGTTTTGAAGAAAAGGAACATACTTCGGTAATCTGCGGGGCATTGCGTAACACACTTACAGTAGGTGTCGGTTTCATTTTGACAGTTCAACAACATTCATTGCGTTATTAACGTTGTTTAAAATTAAATGAAATTAAATTCTTTTTATTTCAGACAAAATTAATTTGTCCATAATTGTTAGTTACATCGTCTTAAATCTATGTTAGTATTTCAAACATTCATAAAAATAAAAATAACATAATTCAAAAATACAATTAATAAAATCTTTTGTGTCATAATGTCATCTCATCACATGAAGATGGACGAACCTCCCAAGCACTGCAGACTCTGGTTTCTCAGAAATCATCCTTAGCAGACGACCGTTAGCAGACGATAAATTTTGCGAAAATATGAAGCAATGGATTTGCAATATGCTTCAAAACCATTCAGATTGTGATTGATAGTGTGTTACGCTATTTAGGGTGCTGGTCATATTTAAGTTTTTTCTTACGAGCAGTCAGAGAAATTAACTGTCAAGCAATTGAAAATAAAACTCTTCGTCAATTTGCCGAGCTATTTCATACAAATGTCAAAGATTTACAAAATGTGATTAGAATTTGCGGACAATTTAAGTTGGTAAACAAATAATTTTCCTGATTTGAATGTATGCTAGAGATATTATGGGTTTTAAAACCTCTGTGTCTATTCTGTGTTCGGTATAGCGATTAAAGAATGGCCGTGTTTTAGCTATAGAAAAGAAAGAAAGAAGGAAACATATAGACATATTTTTCAGAAAAAGTAATTGAATTACAATTTCTTTTTTCCCTGAGAGGACAAGATCTTGCGTAAGCGACTACACAGGCTTGCCGAAGCATCAATTTTTTTTGCTGTGTAGAAACATCCAATACAACAGAATAATGGAAGTGATTGTATTCATACAATGAAATATACTTCAAAATACAACTTGAGCTTAGGTCATCGTATCTTTTCGATCAATCAGTTGTAAAGGTTCTTAGAATATTGCTTAAATAGGCCACTCCGAATATACAAACTCCTTCTGATGGACACCTTCAGGAGGCAGGTGAAGTATAGCTATTGCAAACTGCAGAGTTCTGCTAGTCATGTGAACCTCTGATGCAGCTGTCACTAGTGGCAATTAGACTGGCAAAAACAGTCATCCAGAGCGATTTCACTAATGAAAAAAAAATCAAAATCAAAAGTAATTTATTCAAACTAGGCTGAGAATCAGCCCTTTTCGAACGTCAAAAATTACATGAGACTGTCCCCCAAAACGCCCGCCCTTCACCACTTCCTAGTGCTTTAGCTGGGAAGAAGAAGTGGCGCAACAAACTTCCCAGCAGCACAGATGTCTGTTTAGCTAGAAAAACTTAATTCTGTACAATAGTACCTATGCAAAATTATTTACATTACGCAAATCAAAAACATTAAATAAAATTATTTGCCATGTGTCAGCTAACACAGCTAATATTTTTAGATCAGCACATCTAAACCGCGTTCAAGAGCTGTCAGTGTCATTATTGTTGTTAAATATTGACACTGACAGGTCTTGAACGCGGTTTAGATGTGCTGATCGCGTTGAGTTTTTTTTTTTTGAAATTGGCATTTAGAACCGTGCCTGTTGAACAGATTCAACACAGTAATTGGAAATCTTTTCTTGCTGTTGCAATAAAGCAAAGTCAGGTCTTACAAGGCAAGACTATCACAATGCCCGTTTGAAAATCAAAACAAAATTACGCATGTACCCTACAATCTGAAAACATAACGGAGGCTCCATAAAATTGCCTACTTTCATATAACTTTGAACTTGAATATGCGCACGCGCTGCCGCCGGCGCTTCTGAGTTGCTATTACGAAAATGTCAGGTGTTAGCTGTGTTGCCAGCACATTACCGTTTCCTGGAACGTCGGGGCACTTTGAAATTAAAGTTTTGCAAACATTTTTTTTTTCAAATGAACTCTTGAGGAAGTCGTGAAAGAATTTGGTTGTTTTAAATATTTTTGAGAAATTCACACATTCTTAAGTTCCGTATTGCCGAGTTTTTTTTTTTTTTTTTAATGAAGTCTGCGTGATTTTAATGCAAACGAATGAAACAATGTTGATGATTGATTGAAGATTGTCAAAACAACCTTGGAGATTCCTATAATTGATTATATTCACATTCAGCCAATTATTGGTTTGTAATTACACTAATTACTCATTCGGAACGCTTGAAAGTATTAACAGCACCGATGACATAAAATAATATTTTATATCACGCGCATGTAGGAGGTAGGTACTTAACTTTAAAATAAAATTTTCGATATACTTTACTAAAAAACAATCTGCGAAGTCATTTTGATAAAGCATAAACTTTTATGCCACTTTCGTGAAAGGAGGCCGTAGATTATGTCGCCGTCTCGATTTATTAATAGAGCATGCATTTAGTCGAATCTCAAATAATTCTCATTTTGTTTTCCTAAAAATATTATTGAACACTAATATAATGAATGATAATGAATGAGCCTCTTTTTGTCAACCTCTAATAATTCCTATTTTGGAGATTTAAAAATACTAAATAGCGAAGTAACTGCGACGAAATAGGATGTAGCGCTCGCCGGCCCTCCCTCCCACACTCCCTCACAGAGAGGAGGCCTGTGTCCCAGCAGTGGGAACATTACATGCTGATTATACAGTTATGGTGCTGCTGATCGCCGGCCGGGGCACCGCTCGCTTCGCTCGCTCGGCTCACGCGCGGTTTGCACAGTTCCAACCTAACCCAGCTGTGTGTAACCCAGGGTGCCCTAGCTTAATTACTGCGACCAACTGTGAGAAAGCCAGAAATTTAAAAAGATGCTCATTTATTTAAAAAAATGTGCATCATAAGAAGCCCAGACAGTTTTTAGAGGTTCGTTAATTTAAAAAAGGTCAATGCGTTTTAACAGGATCAGTTAAATATTTCCCATTGATTAACTGACAATTTCTCGATCGCCAGATTGATTTTCCCTATCCACTTTGAGGGAGATAGCTCCAAGATTAATAGTTAAGCGATGCCTGAATATTCAGACCTATTAAGCTCCGAGATCGTCTTTGAGAACGCTAAGACGCAAGTACATGTACTTCTCTAGAGAATACTTGCCTTCAGCGTATTACTTAGCTTGTATAAGATTGAGATTACAAGGGGATTTAGATTTCGCTACGTCCTTGTTATGTAATCTTCGATGTACTGTCTTCCACATAGCATGTCAATGTTTTAAACGGTTAAAAATAACAGATAGTATAATATCACTTGAAATAAAGTTCACATGATATAATTTTCATATATGGTATAAAAACAAATAGGTAACCTAAATTCATGTGATCTAATGTTATATTTCATATGACCTTCTTTTGCTCTAATAACATTTATTATAATGTTGATTTCATATAATTTTTAATTTGTTTATTTCTCTTTTTATATAATATTATAACGTTCAGTTGACCTTATTTTTGTATTTACTAATTTTCAGCCTAAATTCTGTAATGAATAAGTAAATATCAGGAAACATTATACTGTTATAATAGTAACAGTTGGGTTAGATGAGGTTATAATCTCATCTAACCCAAATGATGTCACCAATAATAGAGGGAATCTGGCGCTCGGCGGCGTCTGCCGCGGCACGCTCGCTTCGCTCGCTCCCCTTCGCGAGCTGTTCGAACCTTTTTTTTTTTTGTTTCGGGGTGGGAAATCCTCATGGATGTCCTCCGCCATGGGGCGGGTGGAGGGGTCTGTCAGACTCTTACTGACTAAAAACCACCCCGGGGTATCTCACACCTACGCCGAGGGTCGCGGGAACTTACGATCCTTCCGTAACCCCCGGCTGGTGCCGACCCGCCACGGCAGGCCTCTCCTCGCGACGTCTAAGAGGGGCGCGCGTGGAACACTACGCGCCGCCACCTCGGGTCCGATGTATGGGGGGCGACGGACGTCCCCGAGTCCGTCGCCCCTGGACCCATTTAGGGGGGCTGGAAGAGGGCGTTGTCCGCCCTCCGCCGACGCCCAGTGCGCCTGCTGCGGGCTGGGTGAGAGGATGTGATCTCCCTCTCCCTTTCTGCAGCCTCCTTCTATGAGATGACTGTCTCGCTGTTCGAACCTAATCTAACCTAAACTGCAAAAATATACAAAACAAAGTTGACGTTTCTAAATTATATTAAACGTTACTTATAGATTTTGATTATTATAGTAACTGAACATATACTAATTGAATATTAATTCAAATGTTCATTACAGAAAATGCTCAATAAACCATATAAAATTAGGTAAAATGAAATTAAATCAATAATTCAGTATATCATTTGATCGTTATATATAAAAAAAAGGATATTAAATGAAATTAGGTCATTGATCTTTTGTTATTATTTCAAACGTTACCCGTTTTAAACATCCATCTAGTAAATTAGTTGAGCTCTTTATAAAGAGGTTTCACCAGGAAGTAGTATTCTACAGGATATTACTTCCTACCACCATACCAAATTCTGGCACGAAGCAGCGTTTTTGTGCATCGGCTTGAAAGGTATGAGTCAACAGGCACTGACACCTTTCACGATTGCCGATGTCCAGAGCCAATCGTGACTACTAACCAAAAAGTGGGCAGCCTGCAATAACATAAAAAAACACTGTCAATATTTATTAACAAACCACAAAAATCGAGGCACAAAACTGTTAAAATTACTCTCCAAAACCCATTCAACTGAACATCAAAACATTCAAACCAGACGTGATGTTACAAAGCTTTTGGAGTAAATGCTCAAATATTTGAAGCGGTGTAAACAAATGCACGAGTAGACAATAAGATACCATGCACATGCGCAATCCACATACCATAGCCTGTGTTTATGGCGTTTTGTTCTTGTATGGTGAACGTAAGTATTGGGTACTGAAATGTACCGTAGTGTTGTTCCAAGAGGGAAGGATTAGGAACAAAGAGCACAAGAAAGTAAATGAAAGGCATTTACTTGTCAGCAACACAATAGCGAGTGGCAATGCTGCCAGCCTTTTGGGCACTTTTCCTGTTGACAGCGATGCGGACGAATTTTTTGATGCCCTATGATTATATATATATATATATTTTACATTTGTACATATTATAATTATTATTTTAAGTCTGTTAGCTTATATAATATATAAATATTATGTATTGGTTTAATTGAAATCTAGAAATATAGCGAGTTAAATTTTTGTCCTTTGACAGCAATAGTGCTTGGAGACAGAAATAGTATACATTTTCCTGTAATCTATGCATAGAACTATTTTCTATATTTCTTTCAAAATTTTAGGATCGGCAGTTTCGGAGATAAGGGAAGAAATGGTAAATTTTCATCAATTTCCATCAATACTCCTTTTGCCTCGTTTACATTCATACATCTGGTCTTACACGCACGCCGGTTGCGAGTACTACGCACGATACGACCACGACGATAAAACGACGACGACGACGACGACGACTATTTTACGATTATAAACAAATATATATATATTTAAAATACTCCAAACCCAACCCCCCCCCCCCCCCAATATGTCCTTTTAATTGGATGTCACACTTTTTTTTCTTCAAATTTTGCCCCCAAAAGTGTACTCCATATTCAAAATTTATTTATTTACGTAACACGTCCTTGTTTGGGTCACAGAAATTCGTACGTGCACCAAATTTCAACCTGTGACAGACGGACACAGAGACACACGAGTGATCCTATAAGGGTTCCGTTTTTTCATCAGATATACGGAACTCTAACTAGCGCTCTTTGTAAAGGATATCTTGCGGAGAAGTTCTACGACCTTACGCTTCGCACCATCAAGCTGCTACACTGACTAACTAACTAGTACTTTAACACATGTTCGACAGAAATACCGATGGAGACCGCGTATCGGCAAGCGTAGTGTGGGACGCCCCCCAGCTAGATCGACTGACGACCTTAAAAAGGCGACTGGGACAGACTGTATTCGGAATGCGGAGGACAGGGTGTTGTGGCGCAGCCTGGGAGACGCCTATGTCCAGCAGTGGACTGCAATATGCCGAGTTGATGGAAGCACCGACGGTGATAGAACTTCCCCGGTCGAGCTCTTTCATAAAGAGGACACTGCTACATGCACTGTTTATAAAGTGTCTGTCTCCACTACCATCCAATCTTGTTAAGTAATTGCCTCGAGAGCCAAAAACCACCTGTCATTATTTGATATAGAAAGATAAACCTCAATACAGTGTAAATTAAGTTCAGTTCAGGGCCACAACATGGCATACACAAGGTCATGTCAGTCACGCAAAATTGTTTTTTGTCAGTTCAATCTTTCTATACTTCCAGTTTTTTTTTTATTGATTGTTTAATTTGTTTTCTCACGGTCCACACTTGCAACAGTAACTCCAAAATCTTTGGATTTGCAGATCGTATATATTTCAACTTATTTCTATTATGAAATGAGCTTACAGAGTTGAAATTTAATGACAAGATTTCTTGGCAATAACCAAAGGTGAAAGATGTCTTCGTTTGAAAATCGTAGATAAGGTGTAGCATTACAACGAGTAAGTAATGCCGGGGATACACAATGCTTTTTCCTACAACTAGTGCTAGTAGACTAGCAAGCTAGTCGCTTTGGCCTCGTGTATACAGAACTATCGTCATTTTTGCAAGTGTCAAGCTGGGATAGCCATCATCTGCCTAGCCTTTTCCCAACTATGTTGGGGGCGGCTTCCAGTCTAACCGGATTTACATGTAGCGACTGCCTATCTGACCTCCACAACCCAGTTACTGGGCAATACGATACCCCTCGGTAAGACTGGTTGTCAAATTTTCGGGCTTCTGACGTCCCGTAACGACTGTCAAAGATCTACAACTGACAGATAGGACCAACGACTTAACGTGCTTTCCGAGGCACGGAGGGCTCTCGGTATGTAAAGATGGTCACCCATCCACGGACCAATCGTGGCAAGCGCTGCTTAACCTGATCAATCGACCCGTGCGGCTGTTATTACTTAGCCACGAGCCCCATGCCGGGATAGTAAGCCAGGGTATTACATACTTGCTATCCTAGCTGGAGTAACTAGCCTTGTGTATTCCGGCCATAAGAGAATCGACTAACGGATCGATAAGCAGCTAAAATATTAACGATTAGCCAATGATTACATAATATGTTTAACTTAAACATCGTCATTGACTCATCAAAGTTTACAAATCTTTTCAATCGACTAATCTTGCAATCGATATCGTAATGCGTGGCGATAATCGACTAGAATGAAAAAATCTTATGTTGATTCCTCTAGCTTCTTTACATCAACGTTTTTTTAGGACTGGAAATAAATTAACAGTTATGGAAGCGAAAAAGTGTAATACCTACTTAGGTACCTACATAATAATCTTGTGAATCATAGAATCAATCAACTCAAATATTTTTGGCATCAAAAAGATTTTGAAATTTCCAGACATCTGGACATCGGGATACCTTGAAATGGGTAGAGCAAAAAAAAGTTTATTGGTGAATGAAATGGCAGCTGGTATAAAGTATGTAGTGGTTTCCTGAAACTTTGTCGTTCATCGTATAGGTTAAAAGGCCAATCAGTATGACACTAATCACTATCAAATATTAAAGAGTTTAGGCCGTAATTGATACTGCACAGGCAGTAAGAATTACAATGAGCGTGATTTCATCTCCGAATGAACACAAAGATACCGGTGGCAGCCGAATAAATCCATGAGAATCACGTAACCACAAGAGAGGGCCTTATTACGTTCAAGCCGATCCTGTGAACGGAAGTAGGTCACCTGTAGTGTTGCCATTAGATTATACCAATATCGGGAATATTCGGTGGGACGGAAAATTAAGTTTGGACTTTTTAGTCGACTTTGTTTTGTTTTTTTGTAAATCGATTATTTGATGAGATTTTTGGTGCAGGGTAATATTGTGATTTATTTTTTTAAGCGGTTTTTTAATGGCTTGATTAATAAAATTCAATATTATCATGGATAAACTTACCTAAAAATGGTTTTTTCGAAAGTTACCGCTGTCTGTTATCTCCGTCTGGTAATCGAATATAAGTAATAATATCAATCCAGTCTACTTACAATCTCGTAGGGTTGGCCTACCAATATCCGACAAAATTGTATAGATCAAATAAAATCACACGTCTAAACGAATTTCATCCTCTCTAAAATGGGAAATGGCGTAAAAAATTGGGCCGGTCGGCAACCCTACTCATCATTTGACGAGTGCCCCTGGGACCATGCTGATAGATCCAGTTCACGAGTACTTTGAAAGTGGGACACTGGCGTTATCTTATATTTCCTTGTCCGTGGAGACATTTTGCTATCTCCGATTTATTTAGTTTAGAGAAAAAAGGATTGACTGTACGTGACTTTTTTGATGTTAGCTGGAATTATTTGGATTTACGTTTTCTTTTATGTAATGTCAATTTATTTTAGGGATGTTTCTATAATAAATAATGTAGAATATTTTAGAAGTATTTCTGCAGTAATATTTCATAGATATTGCGAAAATATCAAAGCATAATGTTTCATTAGTTACATTTATAGCTAGCTGCTGCGTTTCGAATAAATTATCTATTTCAATTACATAGTTACCAGTTCTTACATCAAATACGTAATACAAAAGATATACCTATTATATTTGCCATAATTACCTTCCTACATCGATATAGCAAACGAAAGGCAATGACACTATCCCATTCAGCCTAACAACTAGCAAGTTTAACCAGCTACCACGCAAAGCGGTTGACATCTAAAATTTATTAATACAAAGCCGGGATATACACCAGCTGCATATTGCAATGCAACGGGAGCCCTGAGCCAGCCAGTCGCCGTGCATCGCTTGCGCGGGCCACACGTGCGATCTCCGCTTTATCGAATAACAATATTTAGTAACATTCAAAAATCGAATACTCTCATCTCTAATCGATTCTATGTTCGAATTTCAATATTAGTGTATTGTGTTTCCGATTTTAGTGTTAGTAAACATTAAATTTTAAATTAGGAACGCTAATTTTTAACGTTGATTATGTAGTTTCTACTTTCGTTTGAGTGAAAATAAACTAAAAATTGCTGGTACAAAATGTGTGTGTAAGATTCGCGTAGTGTTGTGAACCGGAGTGTGAAGGGTGAAGTGTACTAGTGATGTGAATGAAGTTTGAATCTGACACTAATATGTTTGGAGTATTCATTAGAAGGTGGAAACCTAAAAGGTGGGTGGAATACTGTTTTAATTGGCATCATTTTAGTTTGTTTACATGCTGAATTTGATTTGAATTTTAAATTGGGTAGGTAATGAAGTTTACGAAACTTATATTTTGAGCATTTCGTGCGGTTATATATTTTCGTGTTCATAGCTTTTTTGAAGGTGCAATGAGAAGTAATGAGTGTTTTATTTTTCATTATAATCATTATGCACATTTAAACGTCATGGGGAAAATTACTAAGAGTATTTTATGCTTTATTTATGTTTTCATTAACACGAAGTTGCTAAGTACTTAATTGCCTATCTGTATTTATTTACTGGAATAAATATTAAATCATTCATATTATTGTAACAATGGTATGGTGTTATTGATATTTTATGAGAATGTATTGCTTATTATTTTGCATTGGAATTACCTACGTAGCTATTTTTTTTTTGCATTCATACTGGATACAAAACGAAATATTTGCACAATTTGCATGTAATGTAAGTCCAATGTTAATTAAACGATATTGTAATATTAATTTCATCAAATAATTGGCAGAGTTGCATTAATTTACCTCTCAGGTCAACACAAGTAGCATCAGGGTATTCCCATTATTTTATGTAAGTAGTTAAAAGAAAAAAAAAATAACCAAACAAAAGTCAGCTAGACATCTGTCAAATTTAAAAAAAGAATTTGAGAAGCAGCTCTAATCTCTGTCATTTCGAATTTAGAACAAGAGTCATGTGAGTTAACTCAGCGAGGCTACTTATTGTTTTGTTTTTTGTAAGCAATGTGTTAACGACGGTTTATTTTAACGCCTAGTAGGTATGTCTAGCATCTGTCAAGTCACTTGGTCGTCTACAAATAGACAGCGTCCATCATGTTCCGTGTCGTAAAAGGGGACAAAGGAATTGCAAGCACACCTGAACTCCTGCCTGGCTACTCCGTATAGTACAGCTCTATTAAAAATAAAACATGTAAGGTTTGATTAATTTTTCTTTGTTTGACAGTGTAAACAATTTAACTAGCTTACTAACTAGTAGGTAGGTACATAACTAGTTTTGTACCTTACTAAAGGTAGGCTATTTTAGCAACAAACCATCAAAAGTTAGTACACTTAGCCTCCTACATACATTATTTCTCAATTGTTCTACAAACCTACACAGTTGAAAGTCAAAGCGCAAAACAACATTAAAATTAAGTATGCAAAAATTACTTACTATGCAGTCAAATAGTTCAAGAATGATGAAACACAATGAACACTCATTACTACCCATAAATTAATTCATGACTTCAAAAGAAACTCATAATTCTATGTAGAAAATATTTAAAAAATAATAGCGCGCACACACACGCGTTTCTCCGAGCTATTCGCACTTTTTACAGCACGAGTCGTCAGCAGCATTATTGTGTTAATTTTACTCGCTATTACTTTTTTTTTGCAGTAGAACCAGTTCCGAGTCGGCTGAAAGAAGCGTTTTCTTTGCCACTTGTGCGAGTGTAAAGAAATAGGTTAGGTCGTTCTGTTTTTAAAATTAAACGTGTTCTAAGTTTAAAACTAGATCCGAATATCCTGCTTGTTATCTGAGATTCATTCTTTGAACATCGTTCTAGAAATTGGGTTAACGAAACTTATTTTTTTTTCGTTCAAGCTGCGTCATTTTCAGACTGGTCCGGATTCTCAATTGTCGAACTATTGAAGCCAGTTTTCCTGAACTAATGATTCTCAGTCCAAAACTGCATAGCCAACAACTTCGATAATCTAATCTAATTTAACTAGCCTGTATTGTCCCACACCATTGAACTGCTTTTAACACCTTTTATACGCAATCTCGGACCTAGGTCATACTATGAACCCTGCTGACATAGCAACATTGTGTAAACCCCGTATTACCATTGTTTTTATTATTTATTATTAAACGAACTGTACCGTTGTCGAGCGTGTGAATTAATTTAATAAAGGATTTGCATGTTGTGTGTTCAAGCGTGTTAGTTCTGTCGCGTGACTCGGGAACTAAATGAATTAAGTCTGAATGGAATTGTGTCACCCTGTGCCACATGAAATGCCAGGTGGAATCTCTCTCGTGTTTGTTTGTAGGATTAGAGAATTATCGTGAGTGAAGGGATTTGAGTTTTAATGGGATTTAACAGATTATTTTTAGCCTTCATGGTAGGGCATGGCGTATTAAACAAAGCGCTTCTTGAATTTGTAAAGATACATCTTTTGCCATCTCCTGTCGAAATCTTTGAAAAACGTATCACCTGTAATCACCTGTGCACTTGATGATCTTATGAATGCGTCAGTGAGCCGAGTTCGTGTAGCTGAATTCTAGACCAAACATAGGTAGGTATTTTGAACTTTTTGCCATCGATATAAGAAGTAGCTTCACTCTGTCTTTCTCTTTCTATTCTGACATCTCAACTTTGCATCATGGTTGACATCTTTTTCAGAAAAAATGGCTGTTACAATACTCGAGTTTACGAGATATTGGCAAAATTGTGGTGTCTCTTCCACAAAACAAAAGCTATCAATGAAAGGTTGAAGTAAGGAACATTCATCTATAAAGAGGTACCATTGCGGACATTTGCGATGGACCACTTTTCAACCTTATTGCTTTAGTAATAATGTCGAAAATTCACCAAAAATGTCCGCAACGGTACCAAAAATTTGTGAGTTTGTATGTGGGGGTAATCTTGGGAACTGTTCTACTGATTCGATTCCGAATATTCTTTCACTAATGAGAAGCTGCAGTATTGCCGAGTGTCAAAGGATAAACAAGAAATTTTACGCGGATGAAGTCGCGGGCAGAATCTACATACTTAGTAGTTATATCTATATCCACTGTTGTTGCCTTCTGAATTTCCTACCTCGGCTAGTTTGTTTATTTATGGCATAAGATCTGTCCTTAACATATTCCGTAAGTATCTTAGACTATCAAACAAAATTATAGTGCCAATAAATCACTTTTCAATACGAAATACAGCATGTTTAATGTCAAAATATTTATTGCTTGTCATACTCATAAGGTATTAACTACAAAATATCTAAGAGACATACCTACGTAAAAGGAGTTGTTAATTAAAGTCTAAAACAAATTGCCGTCCAAAATCTACATGATTTTATTATCAAACCGTTCCTTTACATAATATAACGGCCACAGGTCTTGATGCGATTCGTGTTAGCATATTATATTTATATTTATATAAATTGTTCATAGCAATATTTTCATTGATGAAAAAACTTCTCGAGTGTTAATTAGTGTTGGAGTTGTTTTATTAAATGGATTCAGAAGAAAATAGTTTTATAAAGCTTGAGTGAGATTGTCGCTGTCCCCGGAGAATAATGTATAAATGCATTTTTGGGATCTGTGGGTGCTAATACATCTGCTCAATTTTTTTCTTCATTTTCATACAGTTCTTAACGAAGTTACAAAATATTAGAATAGTACTAAAAGATTTAACACAGGTCTTAAATTACGAGAGTAAAGTGTTACCCCCTTATTCATTAAGGTTGTTTAAAGTTAAGTAATGATTAACGACTGGTTATCGATAGATTTTTTGACATTTATACATCACTTGACTTTAAGCAACGTGTATGGAATAAGTGGGTTAATTTATTATTACCAAAATGTATTCCCAATTGTTATACCTTCCGCCAGATAGCCGTGGAAGAAAAGTCGTTGACGCCTTCTACCAATGTATTCCCATATTTCAAAACGATACTAAAGAATCTTAAGGCAGTGTCGCTAACACGATCAAAACAAACGTATCGCGGTACGAGGCGTCCTGACGCGTGCACGTGGCATGTTTTTTTTTGTTTGCATTTAAATGCAAACAAAAGAAAAGTACTGAAAAGTATCGAAACTTAAGTTTCGATACTTTTCAGTACAAATGGGGTTAATGACTTTTATTCCACCCTTATCCGGCGTAAGGTATAGTATGACAAACAGTCATAGAATTATGTTCCCGTGAAAAAATATTCGACTAGATAATAAATGCAATTATTGCAATCGACGAAAACATGTTTTTTATTTTTCATGAAAAGTTGCGTTTTTGTAATTATCATTTTATTATCCGGGAACGGCGTTGTGAGGCCTAGACAAGGCTTCGACTATTTATTGGGATAATAAGGATGAGTTTGTGACGCCCACAAGTAATGGCAGTAAAAGATAAGAACCTTCCACAATGCCAGCTAACGGCCGAACCCAATAACCTATTTTCAGTAAAAGACAGATCGCTATTGATGGTAGACAGTATAATTCTATCTATCCTTATATCAGGCCGGTAAGATTCCATAATCTCTTATAGATTATTGGGATGTTAAAACCATAGATAGCTAGGTTTTTCTATCTCCAGTATGCCAAAACTGTTGATAGATAGGTTATTGGGTTCCGCCGTAAGTAATCTATTTTGACAATGCTGCACACAGCATCGACAAAATAGATTACCTACTTAGCTGCCACTTAGTCGAGACTTAGATACAGATAATTTGTAATTATGTTGGCAGTACACAAACTGCCTGCATAATTACAGTCAGAAATAGTCTCGACACCATTCCTGAGTCTGACAAACTCAAAAATCCGCAGCCGCAGAAGTGCGCATTACATTCATCTGCCGAGCTTTTTTCCCAACTATATTGGGGTCGGCTTCCAGTCAATCTGGATGCAGCTGAATACCAGTATTTTACACGGAGCGACTGCCTATCTGACCTCCACAACCCAGTTACTGGGTAATACGATACCCATTGGTAAGACTGGTAGTCAGACTTTCGGGTTTCTGACAACCCGTAATGACTGTTAAAAATACACAAATGACAGCCGGGACCAACGAAGACACGGAGAGATTTTGATATGTAAAGATGGTCACCCATCCACGGACTAATCGTGGCGAGCGTAGCTTAACCCGGTCGATCGACCCGTGAGGCTGTTATTACTTAGCCCCAAGCCCTTCATTACCAAAACAAAATTCACTCGTAAAAGAAAACAAATCTCTCCGCAGCAAACGCCTTGTAACAATATTCAATTTATTTAAAAACCTTACATAGTGTCCATCACATTTGGCCATAACCCAAGCATTCCATTTCTTGGTAATTAATTCTTGACACGTGCCCAAATGTTTGGCCGTATCGCTCGCCGGTGGTATTGTTCGACAAATATATACCGAGAGTGTCTCTGTGACGACTCATTTCCGTATCCGTAGTGTCTTAATAATAAGACTGATTTTTTTCTATGAGGCGATGATGGCTGGTGATTTTGTGTGGGTTTGATTCGGAGATATTTTGATTAGGTTCTCCAGTACTTAGTTGGGTTAGGATATTATATTTTTATGTTAATAATCTGTTAGTAGATATTTATGAAGTGTTCCCCTTTAACAATATTTTAGGAACTAACTCCTACGATTCTGAACTGGCAGAAGTTACTATAATTTCAGATTGTAAAACATTTACAGCTGTACGTATTTGAAATTCGATTTAATTTCTGAAATTATTCTGTTCATGGTGTGTTCTGATTGTGATAGATTTATTGTTCAAGCCACTTATTAATATGAACACAGTCATCTAATAGAAAGTTGACGGTCTATCTATCTGCTTTGCTACAGAAAAATACACAACACAGTGGCTTTGTTAAACTTCTCGAAAACCGCTTTCGTATTTTACGGATTATTATGCCAAACAGCTGCCACAAGAAAATCAAGCTAGAAGATACTGTAACACGAATTCAGCAGAGCATCGCAATTTGATAAATGTAAAAAGGAGAAAAATGTGGCTTCGTAATATCCGAGAGTGGACTAGCTCGGGGCTCCATTCCAGCAAGACAAAGAAAAATGCACGAGAAATACTGCCCTCAGTGAATTGTGAATGAACAATGTAAATATACTTATACAAGAATTGCTGTAAGTTTTACTGGTCTATTAGACTGAAAGCGAAAGGTCTGGGTGAACATTTTTGGAGGAAAGATGCCAATACTCGCTCGGTCTTTATTACTCCGGAGTTCAGTGAGGTTCCGAACTCTGGAGTAATAAAGATCGACAGACAGATCTATAGTCCCTTATGAGGAACTCACAAAAATTATTAACCGTTATGTTCAGGGACCGAAAAACTTTATAAATTACGGTACCGGTATCGAAGAGTTTCGGTTACATCTACGACTAAGGTTACGGCTATCTGGGTAACCAAAAAGAAGAAATATGTTATCTCTATTTAGGTTACCGTTTTAATACCGGTTACCTAAAAATGACATTGATTACAAGAAAGCAACAGAATATCGCCAGCCAGCCGTGATTGGTCGGCGTTCACCGGCGCGCAGGTCGACTCGACTCTTTGACTAATGCCGACGCGTGTAAGATAGAGGTAATTTTTATTTCGGTTACCTGTATTAATACCGTTGTATTCAATTTAAGAATTAAGGTAACCTTTAAACCCGTATTGATCATACCGGTTTTGGTCCCTGGTTATGTCGACTTGTGGGATGCCTATGTCCAGTATCTTACTTTAGACAGGAATAAGTATAAGAACGGCAGAGAAGATGATTCGATAATGATTCTTATTTGGTACTAGCTGTGCCCCGTGACTTCATTCGCGTGGATGTCGGAAAACTACTTCCCTATTAGAACCGGATTTTGCGCGGAAACCTGATCCTTTTTCTAGAATAAACGTAGCCTAAGTTACTCCTTAAAACATCGTCTAAATCAGTCCAGCCGTTTCGGAGATTACCTGGAACAAACAAACATACAAAAAAAAAACTTATTTTTTGTTGTTATAAGTTCCGTAATAAACTTTCATATGCATTTAGTAAAAAACTGTTATTTTGACATTACAAACAGGCACTTCAATGTAATTTATTTGTATAGATAGGAAGTCATTTGTGGCTCATGGCTATTGAAGTGTATGGTCATGACTATTTTACAAAACAAATATACTATACCTATGACACGTAACAAAATAATATGCAAGAATTATTAATCGTGAACGGAAACATAATAAGACAAATGCAATTAACTAATGTCGCATAATTACGACGTTCGGAAACAATGAATACGACGCCGCAATATTAAGTCCATCTCAATTTTGTATTAAAAGGCTATGAACAAATGCACTGCTTCGTGATACCATCGAAGTTAAAGATGCAGATGCAGTACGACTGTACGACACAAAGATTCCATCGATGTTCGATCGAGAGGCAAGTTTCAAACAAATTCCTTTACCGGAAACCCGACTATGTCACCTATTCGAACTGTCAAATTACATTTAAAAAAATTGCAATACTTACATAGGTATTTAGTCGGAAAAATAATAAGATGCAAGTAAAAACTAATCATTCCTTGACTATACCTAATGGAATAAACAAAACAAGTATAGCAAATTTTTTTTTTTTTTGTCACGCATGTCATTAAACGTACGTTCTTGACCCTGTAGTAGTATACTAGTATTCTCATGGTACATAAAAGGTCTTATATATAAATTTAAGTAGTTCCACATATTTTGCTAACTTAGTTCAGCGTGCAAGAAATACCTTAAAAATAATATTAAGTATATACATACAATACAAAAGCACTTTTGACATCACGTGGTAAAAAATCAATTTACTTTTATTATACTCGTATTACTAGTGAGATCATATTATTATTTGGATCATATTATTATTTGGGGTCTGTTCTCTCTGCAACTCTTTTCCTGCTATACATCAATGACCTACTTCAGTCGTACGCAGATGACAGTACAGTTTCAGAGAGATATGTACTTCTCCAGCGCAAAAACCAGCGGGGCCGAAGTTCGTTCCTTGAGAGAGGCCATGGTAGAGCGGACAGATTTGACCTTAAGCCTTGTCTCCCAGTGGGGTGATGAAAATCTGGTCTCTTTTAATGCCACCAAAACACAGGCGTGTCTTTTTACCGCTAAAAGGAGTCCTTTCGATCAAACTCCTACTTTTCGTGGTATATCTGTTCCTGTAACTGATCGGCTCGAGCTCCTAAGCATGGAGTTGACATCATGTCTCAACTTCAGTGCCACCATCGAGTACAAAGCTCAAACTGCGGCCAAGAAGCTGGGCATCCTGAATAGGGTGAAGCGATACTTTACGCCTGGACAGCTTTTTATACTCTACAAAGCGCAAGTCCGATCCTGCATGGAGTATTGCAGCCACCTTTGGGATGGCTCGGCCAAATACCAACTTGCCGCGCTTGACTCGGTGGAACGCAGAGCTAAGAGGCTCATTGGCGACGTAAGACTGGTGGATGCCAAGCTTAACAGCTTGGCTCATCGCTGCAAGGTTGCCTGCTTGACGGTCTTCTACAGATTATACTTCGGGGAGTGTGCTCAAGAACTCCACGACCTCATTCCGCCGGCCCCCTTCTATCAGCGGACATCTAGACGCACTGCAGGTTACCATCCTTACCTAGTTGCTATTCCACCAATTCGCACTAAGCGTTTCCAAATGTCTTTTGTGATGCGCATAGCAAAGGAGTGGAACTCTCTGCCTGCGTCTGTGTTTCCGAACGTATACAACCCCGATCTCTTCAAAGTGAGAGTGAACAGGCTTCTTCTGGGTAAGCTCGCTCCATCGTCGACTTTGTCTCTGTCATCTCTGACCTAGACTAGAGTCAAGAGCAAACCTATCTCAAATAAAAAAAAAAAAACTTTGCTTGTGATTTTAAAAAAGCACTTATTGTGTAGAACTCATTATGAGAGAGAGCCATAACTTAAGTTTCTTTTTAAAGTAACTAATGGCAGTTCTCTGATCTGTTTGGGTATTTGGTTAGAGATGTCATTTCCTGCCCCGAGTTCGTCTATAGTTTTAAACTTAAGTCGCCCGAATTTTGCCGATGAAACTGCTAATTTGTGTCCTACAGTTCTGTGCAATTATTTATGACGATTATTTTCTGCATTTCATTACGAACATTAGGAAGCGGAAAGTACTAGTCTGAAAATTACGACCGCACATAATGGTGTCAGGCAATAGATTTATCTAAGACCGCGTAATAATTATAATAAACAATTTATGATGGTGTTTTTTGTATTTGTAAGACTTGTTACAACATACGTTTACGAGGCAGGCGTTTTAGAAAGATGGTTAATTCATTAAACTGTCAGAGCAATTTACTGCTACATAAATCTAGTAGGTACTGAATCGAGATTCATGCATAGGTATCGTTCCAGAAAATAGCTTCATACCTAATAATATAATAATTTTTAACAACGAATTTATTCTCTAAAATATTTCACCCAAAGATTTTTATAGGTATCGTTGATGGTCAGGACAACTAATTGTTAAGCAATATGTCAACACGGCAAATTTACGTAGGGTGTCACTTTTTTTTAAACAATTAATTTCCCTGATTACCAATTCCCTGATGTACATACTATTCTTTAAATTAGGTCATTCGTAATTAGCAGACTATGTTGGCCAATTCTGACCACAACCACAGAGTAAAAATAACAGTGTTACAAAGCAAGATTTAAACGAAAATAAAGATCAAACCGCGCCGACTGTCAACTGTCAAACTGTCATACATAGTAACCAATGTTCTAATGATTCGACTGCTAATAAAATATCTTATTAATAGATTCATTACTTTACCAATACCGTATCCGATGACCGTTTAAAAAGTAATTATAGTTAATTACGTGGCTGGCCGTAGGCGGTCTTATTTTTACGACATTCCGGATTGTGGCAATGTCGAATCGATATGACATGCTAGAACAATGTTGGGCGGTTTATGTATTTTCTATTTTTAGAGATGTAGGTAATGGTCGTATTTAGATTCCGGTAGATAACTTTCTATAATCATAAACTTTCTTCAATCAAAAAATTGTGTCTGGAGCTATATTGTTTATCTCCCACTAATTATTTTAAATATCCCATACCTACATAATAAGGTCTAGAAATTGGGAAATTTTTTTTTTTTTTCCGGAGTCTGGATTTGTGCCCGGTAGATGGCAATAGGCTCGCCCCCTATTACATGGGACTTAAACATAACTGGCGAAATGTGGGTGTTACTATAATAGGTACACCTCTGCCTAACCCTTCGGGGAGACAAGACGTGATGTTATGTTATGTTAATTATTTTTCCTCCATTTGCTACTCTATATTTAGAAAAAACTTAATGACATTGCTTGTGACATAAAAACTTAAAAAGAGTATTATATTCATCAGTATAATAACACCTTATCTGAAGGTATGTTATCAACTATCGTTTTTTTATAGTTTTTATCAGTCATTGACTTGAAAACTTTATTTATAGCAATTTTATAGTTCGGAAGACATCGTGAGAAACGGTCCAAAGAATGTCCGCGATGGTACACATATACGACGTACTCAAAACACAATTTTACTCTATTCTTGCAAATTCTTACGAGCTTGCTAGCATATTCAAAAAGTGCCATCAAAATTTTAGTACCTACATTAATACTGTTAGTCTTCAAGAATTTAAGTACCTACTAAGATGTTATAAGCCTATTGGAAGAGATGGGGCATGGCCCATGGGCCCCTATGGCCGTGTTGCCGCCTTGTGTGGCCCATCATTATATCTGCAGTAATGTAAGACCACCGGGTATAATGACTCATTCAATAATGTAATATTTATATCTAATTAAAAATTATGGGTCGAAGATGGGACATTATTTTTTGTGTTAAGAGGGCTGTCACATTTTGTCACATCTCTCGCTCACACGGGATCATATTTTCAAGAATGTCAAATGAAAAGATCGTTTTTTGAAAAATGTAATCAATGGGTGACCTACTAAATAGTATTAATTTAATATGTAGTTATAAAAACACATTTCTATTGTGTTATCTAATAAACTAATAAGTATTATGATCTGTTTTTGAGATGATGTAAATAAATGCCATGTTAATGTTCTTAAAAATTTGGTCCCGTGTGAGCGACAGAGGTGACAAAATGTGACAGCCCTCTTAAGAAAAGACGGTAAACTATAATTGGTGGATAATGATTTCTTTATACATACATACATAAACTCACGCCTTCTTCCCATGGGAGTAGGCAGACACTACAGTACGCCACCTGCTACGATCCTTACATACTCCTTTTGCTTGTTTACGTTCATACATCCTTCTAAGATGAGTGATCAGATCACTAATAAGCGATACAATATTATAATAATTAATTTACAGTTTTGGATGTGTTTTTACAATCAGCATCCATCCATCCAGTGCCGATTGCTTGAGTGACGAGCGAGAGGTCGTGAATGTCATCTCTGCCTATCTATTGTGCTGTTGGCGTGATAAACCCCAGGAGCAACCCTCATGGTTGGAGTGGTTAAGGCGAAAGCTCCAGGGTAGCCCGCGAAATTCAAATTTTCTTACGTTTTTTGCAATTTGCAGGTCAGTATTGCGTAACGTTAGATGTTGATTAAAATATGAATCGCGACCGTACCAAATATCTATTTACAGAATTATAATCATTAAAGTCATCAACAACTCTCCAAGACCAAGTAATTCTAAGAATTACTATTTCATGAAATCTTGACATTTGAGGATTATACTAACTTAAGGAGTTATATTACTTATTCTAATGATTATAATTATGTCAAAACATATTTGTTACGGTCGCGAATCATACTTTAATCAACATACACCCAGACACTGAGCTGCAAATAGCAAAGATCGTAAGAAAATTTGAATTTGGCGAGCTACCTTAACGCTTCCCCCTTAACAGGAAATCTCCGTATCTTTATCAGTCAAACAACAATCAACTCAGCCTATCTCAGTCCACTGCTGGACATAGGCGTCTCCCAGGCTGCGCCACAACACCCTGTCCTCCGCCTTCCGCATCCAGTCTGTCCCAGCTACCTTCTTAAGGCCGTCGGTCCATCTATCTGAGGGGCGTCCCACACCACGCTTGCAGATACGTGGTCTCCACTCCAGGACACGTCTGCTCCACCGGCCATCGGTCCTTTGACAAACATGGCCAGTCCACTGCCACATCAGCTTGCTTACTCTGCAGGCTATGTCGATAACTCCGGTTCTTTTCCGGATCTTTATCTGTACCATTTTGTAACGCAATTCAAATCTTGCAAAAACTTTCCTGGTTATAAATTTGTAAGTCGGCTCGCTTTTCATCCAATCGAATTTAATCGACAATATTCTTAACATTAACAAAACACCGCCTTGTAAAATACGTTTCTGCACTTTTAAACAAATCACGAGCGATGTAAAAGCATTTTAACTGTTTTGTTCCTTTTAGTATTTAATCCAGTCGAATTGAAGGGTCATTAATTTTGGTCCGATGTCGACGATGCGGTTGGAATGTAGCACGTTATGTCGATCGAATGTCGATAAAATTTATTAAGTATCGATACATTGAGATTGCGGACCGCTAAATCGTCTATTGTCCGAGCTCTATTATTAAGAGTTGTTAGTATTGTTTATTTCTATAGTTGTCGATAAAAATGTCGTGCAGAATGTTGTTATCGGTGGGTTATTTAGTTGTATAGGAAATGGTAGAAAGTTTTTAATAGTGCTTACATGCGTGAATTAATAGTAGGTACGTGTATGATCCCTGAGGCGTTACCAGATATGTTTAACTTGATGCTGTATTTGGCCATGGTATGTTTAATACTGCACTATCTAGTTACAAATTCGAGACTCTAGGCTCCTAATACATTGAACTAAAATAGCACTGCATTAAGTTTCAGTAATCAAAAAACAAGCTTGATGATGAGGAAGATGTAAAGTAGAATCTTTAGCTGGATTCAAAATTATAATGACTGACATCTACGTTGTAATAAGGTTAGGCAGAGATGTACCTATAGTAGGTACACCCAGATTTTGCCAGTTATGTTTTAAGTCCCAATTAACAGGCTTTTGCCATCAACCGGGCACAAATCCAGACTCCGGGCTGCTACTGAGAAATTGCCCGACCCGGGAATCGAACCCAGGACCTCATGCTCAGCAGTAGCGCTTGCGATCACTACACCAACGAGGTAGTACGATAAATTAATCCTAATAAACGCACGAAAAAGACATTTAATTTGGCTGTTGAATGCTCTGACAGAATACTGATGAATACCTCACCAGTTAATAGTATGATGACCCACATAGACAGACCGTTCAGTGTAATCACAGTCGAAACCACAAAAGCCTACTTTTTCAAGTGATACTAATAAATCTTTTACGACTGGCCACTATTGTGCAGTTTTTTTTAATTTGAAACATTAGTAAAGTATACAAAAAACGCATTGTAGCTATCATCTTTAATTGTGTTCATTCATCTGGTGTCGACTGTCGAATAGCTCGAGAATAGGGACGCCAGGTCGACAGTTATTCCAGGACAACTTTTCTTTTTTACTTTTTTATTTCAGAGATTTTTTTAAGGCAATTTTGTAAAAAAACACTGGCTTTTAATCACAGTAATTAAGTAATTATAGCTGTTCCGTTTATTGAAACAAATAAAAACGAAAAAAAAATACGCGAAGTACCTATAATTATTATTTTTTACTGTCAAGTATATAATAGGTAATGATGATGTCGGCTTAATTCCTAATTGACGTCAGATTATCATGTCATAATCGTATTGTTTTACTGTATAACGAATTAATCGCCAAGCTCATTACGGAGCACTGACCTTAAGCCGGTAATTAGTGCGGAATACCAGTTAACTAACCGCCATAGTCAGTGATTGAGTTACTGATGTGGGCCAATGAAATCTTATCAGTGGCAATCTATTTTTAGCATTATAAGCGAACTAGAAAAAGAAAGAGGGTTATTTTTGTCTTTCGACTGTATTTAAAAAAAATAGTTTTAATGATTAATTTGTTATTATTTTTTGTTTAGTTTAACTGTAGTTTTTTTAAATGAAAAAAAATACGAAAAAAACTCAGGAATATTTTAAAAAGCTGCTGGAATAATTTAACTTTGGGATAATCTATCTTATTCCTAATTATTTGGTCTCCCTACTCGAATCTGGGGCAACCTATGAATGTCTTATTGATACAGTATTGCGTTTTAAAAAAAATTGATCACTTTTGACACAATTGTCTTGGTTTTATTTTAGTTATCTTTTGAATAAGGTTCCGTATGAATTTGTATTAGGTTTAGTGCTGGGAGACATTGTAGGTTTACTAAAATGTTGTCGTTTGTAAAGGCACTTGTTTTTACAAAGATTTATCTCACGAAGCGACACGCGCTTTACTTGTGTTAACCAAGTCTACAAACACGCTGTGAATGTGTGTGTAAGCGCGGGAGCTCTCGGTACCGTCCGAGGCAATGGCGAAGTCGGAAGTGTGTGCGTGTGTGTGTTATGTGCTGACGCTACGATAAAAATACTATAGTAAGACATTATTTTAAGGATTTCTAGTCTGTAGTGTGCAGTGCACTGCTTTAATAGACAATTACACATGTCTAAGGTATACTTTTGTATTTTATCTATGTCCTAATGTTGCAAACCTAGTTTTTGATCTGTCTTATTGAGCCAAAATCATTCTAAGCTAAAGTACAAAACTTGTTTTTATTCTAAACTCCTTATTAGTACAGCTTTAAGTTTTAAAAGGCACTCAAGTCCTTATTAATGTTATGCAAGGAAAACTTAGAGTGTAAGCGGCTTATCGCCTAGTTGAGCGAAATGGGTCGGTAATTGACGCCTGCTAAAGAGGTCGATCCTTCTATAAGTCAGCTTATGTGTCTTTGACACTAATGTGTGTATCTGAGTATATGAGGAGTAATTTAAATAACTGAAAACCTCTAAGGGACCAAAGTTGATTTCGCAAAAAAATCTGCTGTTCCATACAATTATGTTTGCATAAATGTATGGAGCTTACTTTTTGCAAGGGACAAAGAACTAGAATCAATTCTATTTTCTTGTTAATCTTTGACGTTCAAAAGTGCCTCATTGTACCTATTTAAAGTAAATGATTTGACTTTTGACTTTGACTTTGCCAACTCGAAAAAATGCTGGTTGATTTTTTTATTCGCGATTTTCATTGTAAAAGTTGTTCATATTGGTGAGTAGCTACAATTACTTTTTTAAAATGTTTTCAATTATTTCAATTACATCTTGTAGGTATAACAAACATAAATGTTGAATAAGGGTCTCCTAATGATCATGCTTGGCACACGTTTGATTCGTTCCTTTGCCATCACAACCAACAGGAGTGGAAAGGAATTGGGTTTGCCATTCGGACGTTATAAGACAAAATCTGGTTGATTTATAGATTTACTAGTTTTTGCCCGCGGATTCGTATATACTACTAAAGTAAAAAGTATTCTATGTAACATAAGCCAGGTCTACCCATGTGCCCAATTTCATCCGGTGTACACTACTCATGTTTAATATTAGACTTTAGATTGATAAATACATGGATTACTTAATAAATATTTGAATTTAAGATCTTTGGAACTTGCGTTCCTCGACAAAAAGAAAAAGAGAATATATTCAATACAGAGGATAAAAAATATACTTAATTTAAATCCTTTTATAAGTCACAATTTCACATACACGATCTACAGAGAGATTGCAGAACTGCCTTCTTGGTTGAACACTACAATTAAACGAAATCCTGTGCGGAAATATCGCCTAGTATTAGTAACATTACCTAACACAAGACCAGAAAACTAACCGCGATACATTAATCATAATTTCACTACGGAACTCTACCGACAACCTGTACTTAAAGAAATCGATGAGTCATACAAAACCAGTATAAAGAGCTCTCGCTTTTAGTGGGGACCCTATAGAATTGCGGGCCTATACATGTATACAAAATGGTTTTTTATCTGCGCGTCGTGCGAAAAATCTCTGGCTAATAACTCGTTCAAAATAACTGGTACGAATAACCGTTGTTTACAGTACAATTCGCGCTACGGACCTACAGTGGGTTAGATGGTAATTATACCGGCAGGTGGGATTTTTGTAGTAACACAATTAAATCTTGGACTGGTACTGTTTGTGAATGGGGATCTGCTTCTGTCGTAAGCACCTATCTATTTCTGCTAACAAACAACATTCTTGAGGTTGGATGATGTCGCACATGACAACATGTACTAGTCATAACTCAAAATTAGACATTTCGAGTAAAAGTGATTTGAAAGTTAAAAAAATCATAGAACCAAAACTATGTTCATGACTCTTACAGAAATTGACTTTTTTGTGTGAGTGTCTTATGTCAGTATGTAGGTAGATTAAAAATTACTTGATCCATAGGTAATCTTAACTCAATTCGGCCATTTTTTGAGTTATGACGGTATATGTTGTCATGTGCGATGTGTTGTACGATAATGAGAGTTGCAATTGTACGGAACTAAAAGGGCTGCAGTATTGAAGGCCTTGAAATTAAATATTTACTTCTGAATCCACATCAATGGAAGTTCTTATATCCCTCCTGACTCATCATCTTTCTGCCCTTGTTCTATGTTACTTGGGGTTGACGGAACTCGTTTTCTTCTTCCATTCTCCCCTGTCCACCGTCACGCTATCATTCTCCTTTCCCTCTCTCCTTCTCTTTCATATCATTCCTCACATAATCTACACGTCATACCTTTGGCCTTCCTCTGCCTACCTAACTATTCTGTAAAAACTCATTACCAAATTTGAATCGAGTATAAACTTAGTTCTCACTTGTACCTGTCATAGTCATTCTGCTTTTAAGGCGGAAGTTGCAATGACTATACAAGGTGAAATTTTAATCACCGTTAACCACTTAAGGGGTCATTGTACTCATTATTTTGAACAACTTTTACTATGGGACCAAACCCGAAATCGCGAAAAAAAGATCAGCATACACCTACCACCCTACATACCCTACATTTTGACGAGCTATGCGAATATAAATGTAGAGAAAAGCTGATTTTTTTTTCGCGATTTCAGGTTTGGTCCCATAGTACAGGTTTATAATGATGAGTACAATGACACCTTAAGAGATTAATAGTGATTAAAATTACACCTTGTATATACGTTTAGGTTATAGAAAATTAAAACAAACACTTGTACATATTTACATTTCATTCACCATTCTATATCTATCGACTGCAAGCGTACGCTAATTCACCAACAATTACACTCACATAACGTTTATTCACCTAAAACATAACATTATAATAAACATCGGAATGAAATGGCGTAAGCCACATCTTGGAAACCCGCCAACCCAGACTTCAATGCACTTGAGATCCAATTTATGATGACCTTTACAACTCTTCAAATTTCCCCCGAATTCAACAATTTTTTGCCAAGAGAGGAGGGTGAGGGAGGTCAAGAAAAACTGGTACTTAATTGCTCTAAATCAGAATGTTATGTTTTCAGTTGGCGAATTCATTTATGTCGCAACTTTGTATCAACTGGATAATATCTATAAATCAAGCTTGTTATTGACGATGCTTCCAGCTATGCAATGATACCTTGGTAACGAGGCATATGGATGAAATATTTAAAGCTTACGTATTTGAAATAGGTTAGTGAATTTTATATGTTTTAAGTAAGGTTCAATGTCCAATGGCTAGCAAGGTGAGTATGAAATGCGAATAGTATAAAAATATGTCTAAAAGTCAAATGATGTGACTGAATTTGACCCTGGCCATGAATGAATAATTGCAGGATTTAATATGTCATTCAGTTTTTGAATCAAGATACGTACTAATATTATAAATGTGAAAGTTTGTGAAGATGTTTGGATGTTTGTTACTCAATCACGCAAAAATGGCTGAACGGATTTGGATGAAATTTTGCACACAGATAGATTATAACCTGGATTAATACATAGGATACTTTTTATCCCGGTGAACCGACATCCACGCGGACGAAGCCGCGGGAAAAGATAGTTGGAAATGAAGCCAACGATAACATCTTTATGATGTAGGTACTTTTTAAAGCCAAAAAAATCGACAGTAATTTCACAACTCAATGCCATAAAAAGAGAAAGTTTACCATAAATAATAACGATGTTACTATTACTGTTGTCTACAATAGTATTACGATACAAAAGTCTTCCATAGCCAATATTTTATATTGTTTCTGAATAAAATTGAATGCCATCTTAATCAAAAACAGACTTTAATAAATTATAGAAAGCTGATATGGTATGATGTAATGTTTGTAAACGAATAGTATTACAAAATATAGGCTTTATGGACAATCATATTATAAAGCCTTATATTTTGTAATACTAAAGGTCACAAAATATTAGGTAAATATTAGCAGCGACGAGGGGGAGGTGTCTGATTTATCAACGTCCTTGCTAATATCTATCTCATCTTTATACAGTGTGTATCAGAAATCGACCGACGGTGATGATAGCTTTGGTCAAGCCCTCCCAAAATAACAAAACATATGTTCCGCAAAATCTTATTAAAAAATTGTTTAAAATTTATTAACAAAAAAATATTCCAGGAAAAAATCAAATAATAGTGAATTTATGTTGAATTTGTAAGTTTTTTTTTATGGAGAATCAAAAGTAATTACGGACAGAGTAAAAATAAAATATTTACACATGAGAGTCAAAGTCGCATGGCAATTATTTTGTTTTTTTTTTTTTTTTAATCTAATATATCTTGAAAACTATAAGATTTTTTTTTTTTTTTTGTTATTTACCATCTATAGTATGTCGGTCGATTTCTGGGACACCCTAGTATACTCTAAACGGTCTTCTGTTTTCCACTGACTTGGAAGTAAAAGAATATAATTCATCATCTCTATTATTAGCTCCATTTCAATACTTGATATTTGTTCTTTCTTTCATCGCAACTGACGCTGTCCTTTGGTAAATAATTAGTTTAATTTTATCAGAACTAAGTACTAACCATGCTCATTGCAGTGATAAGTTTTTATTAAAATATTACAGTCGCAAGGGTCGATCGATCAGGTTTAACTACGCTTGCCGTGGTTGGTCCGTAGATGGATGACCATCTTTACATACCAAGACCCTTCCGTGTCTCGGAAAGCACGTTACAAGCCGTTGGTCCCGGCTGTCATTCGTGGATCGTTGACAGTCGTTACGGTTCGTCAGAAGCCCGAAAGTCTGACAACCAGTCTTACCAAGGGGTATCGTATATTCAGTAATAGCGCTGTAGAGGACAGATAGGCAGTCGCTCCATGTAAAATACTGGTATTCAGCTGCATCCGGTTCGACTGGAAGCCGACTCCAACATAGTTGGGAAAAGGCAAGACAGATCATGATGATATTCTTTTTCAGTTTCGAAATAAATGCAAAGATTGACCGTTTATAATGCCCCCGGAAACAGAACATCACGCGTGTATTCCCCGAAGGGTTAGGCAGAGGTGTGTCTATAGTAAAATCACATTTTGCCAGTTATGTTTAGGAGGCGGGCCTATTGCCGTCAACCGGGCACAAATCCAGACCTAAAAAGAAGCCTTCTCAATATTTCCAAGGCTTCCTTCAGACTCTTCTTCACTTGAAACTAAACACGAAAAAACTTGCATCAACATACGTGCCAACGAGACCCTATTACTAAGGCTCCGCTGTCCGTCCGTCTGTCACAGGGCTGTATCTTTTGAACCGTAATAGGTAGACCCTTGAAATTTCCACAGAGTGTGTACATACAGCTCCAGAGAAATCTCACCCCCAGAAATGCATAAAAGCACGCCATCTCTGTGAAATCAATGAAACTACTAAGATATTCTAACTAGAAACAAAACACTGACGGCGCTCATGCAAGCGACCGCTAGGTAATCCATCCATCCATCCATCCATCGCATCCTACCTATTGATATTTTTGAACTTCCAAATGTGTTCCACAAACATAATATTTTTTTACAAATTTCTAAAAACTCACAACATAATTTTAAAATGTAATAAAATCTTTTAGGCCGAAGTAAGAATCGAACCTGAACCATTTTTCTCACGAGACCAACTATTAGACAGCTGCGCCAACCAGTTTCATATTATAGTTGTGAAATTTATCGATATATTATGTTTATGAATCATCCATCGCACCATTCATGTCGGCCGTGTCATTTTTATACATAATGAAGGAGATTGAGGGTAAACTAATTTTGCTAAGTTAAACTTGACGTCGCATAGTTACTCGTCTGCTTGTGGTGTTCGAATAACTACTTATATTTACAATAAAATCATGCCTCGATTGAGTAACTTTTTAAAAGTGAAAATAATTGTCCTTTGGGAACAAAATCAAAGTTTAAAGAGTATCGCTCGAGAATTAAATGTCGACGTAAGTGTAATCTAAAATAAAATCCGTTTATATTTTCATTTTTTTCCATTAAAAGTCTAAATTTTTAATTTATTTCCTTATAGAGAAACACAGTTCGTTTATTGGTGCGACGCTATCAAGAAACTGGTGAAGTGAAGTGTAACCGCCAAGGGCCACGTCCGATTGCTTACACAAATCAATCCAACCGTCATCGTGATATTGTTAATAGCCATACCACGGATCCTTTTACAACCACACGATCTAGTGCTATAAGACATGGCATTTCGCTTACCACTGTCTAAGACATTTACATGCAGCTGGGATCCATAATTATAAACCTGCCAAAAAAATTTAACTAACCGAAGCTCATCGTCAAGCCAGGATAAGATTTGCAACCCAATACATGAATTTTGATTGGGAAAATGAAATAGTCATTTTTACCGACGAAAAGACGTTTAAGTCCGATAAAGATGGACGTAAAATACTGTGGAGAAGACCAGGCGAACGCTACAAGAATCAAAATGTTTTACCTTTGAGGACTAGTGGCCGGTTAACGCTGGGTAAGCAATAGTTAATTTAATTAAATATTAATATTTACCTACTCACTTGATTGAAATATAAATACTATTTATTTGCTAAGTTATGACTCATTAGCGCTGTGGCTATTATTACTAAATATGTTAATATTAGTATCTAATAATAATTATTGTTACCTTTATGAATCATTACAGGATAAAATGTAAATGTAAACAAAGCATAAAAAGTGTTTTGCGGTGTCACTTTTACAATGAGGTATAGTAATAATACTTTTGTGTGTTTTCAGGATATTGGGGATGGATGTCTTTGACAGGTCCTGGAGAGCTTGTCGAAGTCGGCGCTCGAATGAATGGTGAACGTTACTTGGACATATTAAGAGACGTGATGATTCCAACTGACAGTTCGCAACGTATACCCTGATGGACATATTTATTTTATACAAGATAATAGTTCGGTGCATCGGTCAACACTGGTTATGGACTGGTTTTCTACACAAAGGGACATAACTTTGATTGATTGGCCGTCTAAAAGCCCAGACTTAAACCCGATAGAAAATTTGTGGGGTCAAATGGTGCTTAATTGGGACTCAAGTAAAGTCAGAACTAGACAAAATTTAGATGAAGAGGTTATGAGAACTTGGGAATTAATGCGATTATGTGACATTTGTTTTAATATGGTAAAGGGAATGAGATCAAGATTAGAAGAAGTTATAGAAAGTGAAGGTTACCCACTCCGTTATTAGTATAGGTTTGACCCCACAAGTTATAGTTAAGTTTTTTATATGTAGATTATTGTTTTTTGTAAACAGTTTTGAAAAATCTCGAGAGATGTAAATTGTTGTTCTGTTTGTTTCAAACGTGAGTAACATGTTGGTTCTCTTGTGAAATCATCAAAACTAAATTATCAGTGTTTTCAGTAAATACCTAAATATTTTTTAATGCTGATTTTTCCAAGATATCTGGCGCTGGAAAAATCAGCCTAGCCCAAAAATTCAACATTATTACTCGGATAAAGAGCCAGAAACGCAGATCCGAGGATTAATTTTGAATTTTTGACAGTTCTCCCATACAAAAACTGTCACAGCCTGGCCACGGGACATTCGCTGCAGCGACTATTCGCGCGATCTCTATACATCTGTTTTAGTCGCCAGATGTTTTGCCGTTCGGTTCGCGCGAATAGTCGCTGCAGCGAATGTCCCGTGGCCAGGCTGTCAGGCTTCAATTTTGTCAATTTTATTCCATGAATAAAAAATATCTGTCGATTGAAAAATTAGCCTAAAGGGGTTAATAATTATATTAATGAATACCATAACAATAAATAATACTAAGTATTTATGTGAATTTCCTTTATTCCGAAAGACTGCCATAAAAGCACCTACTTCCCCTCTCAATCCGCAACACCCCACTATCGCCCTACAGTTATCACCGGGTAGCCTAAATATGCTGATGTTGGTTAGCATATATGACAATTTTGTATCAATAACGTAAACTATCTTGCATGCTTACTTGTAGAATCGATGTCAATAACTACAGAACACTAACTTCATTGATGTCACAGAGATGGCGCGCACGTAAACATCGTTGTGTAGTACATACCTATATCCTTTAAAAGATGTCGCTTTTTACAGATTTCTAGGGGGTGAGGTTACACTGGAGCTGCATGTACTACTATAGCCGCTATAGCAACAATTATAAAAATTGAATAAAGTTAAAAATTAAAAAGGGGATCCCTTTTTAATTTTTAACATTATTTAATTTATACAAGACACCCGTTTTTTTCGGCGTTTAAAAAAACTTAAATGTAGTGCTAAATATTGTACGGTGGCACGGAGCCCTTTCGTGTGCAAGTCCGACTTGCACTTGGCCGCTTTTTTATCAGTCAAACAACCCGTTAGCAGGACAACTCGATTAGTTATCGATTGAAACTCGTTACCTAACGACCAGGGCAATGTTAACACAATCTAGCCTAGATATTCACCTATTTGCATACAGAACTCATTAACTCTCGTTATACGACCTAATCGTACATTCACTTTTGGTATTACGTAAGTCTCGATTAATTTGTATCGATTCTCAATCGATTGTGTGAGCGTATGATCGATTATTTTTATGACGTTATTGGTAGTTGATATTTAGTAATGGTATTTAGATAGTAAGAGTGGTTATCGTTGTCCACATTTTAGTTGGTAGTTTGAATTTTCCGAACTGATCTTTTGGCATAGATTTCAAGATTGACCGGACGACGAACCAACATACCAATTCATAAATATTTAAAAATAAAAAGATTTGGATCGTGCCTGGAATTGTGCCCGCTAAATGGCATGGTCTGCTAATAAATATTATGACGTTAGATTTCTTAATTTATGGAAAGAATTAATTGAAACAGACTAAACTAATCCTTAAAAAGGGTAAGACAAAGATAGAAGATATGTATATTATCATCATCAGTCTAAAGCAGTCCACTGCTGGACATAGGCCCTTCAACTGGATTCTCAGCAACTCTCATCCAGCTGCTACCAGCCACCTTGCGAAGATCGTCGCTCCACCTAGCCTGAGAGCGTCCTACCTTACGTTTGCCGATTCGCGGTCTCCACTCAAGAACACGTATACCCCAACGGTCATCGGTTCTACGGCTAATAATGGCCGGCCCATTGCCACTTCAGCATGCTAGAAGAGGCGAGAAGAGAATAGAAGATATATTATAACAGAAATCATTTACTTACTGTTCCCTATTACAACAAACAGACACACTGACGCACATTCTAACTAAACGAACAGATCCCGTTGCAATAATACATAACACGGAATCTGCCATTGATTTACAATTCGCTCACTCGTACCATTGCATGCCAACCTTGGCATTGCCACTGACTGTACTTGAACTAGAGACGCTGCCAAAACTGTACATTAGTTGCGAATCGGAACAGGTCAGCTGTACAGTTACTTATACTTTGTAACAATCAATTTGTTCAGGCGTTCGTTCTAGTTTATCAATTGTTTAGCCATTGTTGGGGTTAAAGTGATCGTAGTGAAATTATTTTTTGAAAGTAGGTTGTTCTCTTTATACCTTGATAATATTATTATTATTATCTTCTTTAGGTTAGCGATTTGGTCCTTTGTCATCATTATCATCAACCTTCTGCCCTTATTTGGGTTCGGGGCAGTATTTATTGCTCTTCCATTCATGCTCTATTAGCCGTCATTTCAATCACACTCAAACTCAAAGACCATTTACAGGTACTTTTGAATTGTCAAGGAGTTGGTCAGTCAGAAATATGAAGCTAGTTGCCCATTCCAAAGCGTAGTAGGTACCTATGGCGAAGAACGGGCAAGAAACTCCATGGACACTCTTTTAAATTATATTGTTACAAAAATATTAGTTACATCATTATGTTAAATTTATAATTAAATGTGAGAGCGATGTCAGAAAGATGTACGTATAGGGTAAAAGTGGGATAGTTGCCCTAGGAGGATTGATGCCCCAAAATTCAAATTATGACTTGTAAACGTTCTATGATCGCAGTTAATACTTATAAGCAAAGAACACCCCCCACCCCGCTAGTGTGCGAGCGGCAACCGCTGTGATTGGATGTGTTGCGTGTTCATGAAGAAAGATCGACGGGCTCGCTCACAAAGATCGCGGATTACGAACGTTGATATTTTAGAAACGCGTGGAACTTTTCATTTCCAAAGGTAAGTTATATTATTTTATTATTATTTGCAAGTGTATAGTTTAAATATTACCGTCAGTGTAACATTTTGTCATTTTTTAAAAGGGATTTTTTTATTTTAATTAGGGCAACTATCCCTATTGAAAAGGATAGACGCCTCGGCTACATGAGGATTGTACCATGTACGGCGACTATTGCAATGAATGCGGTAGGATTAAACGAATGAATACGAAAAAAACACCGTAGACTGAACTGTAGAAATACTTTTTTTTTCTGAAGCTGATTAATATAAGAACTAATAATAATTATATACCAAAGTGAAGAAGTGAAATATACCTAAGTGAAGAAGTAGAATAAACCAAAGTGAAGAATATTTTTTTTTTTCTGAAGCTGATTAGTGAAAGAATATGAAAATTAAAACCAAAGTGTAATGTGCCATAACTAAATATTAAAATAAAATTTGTTAATTATAAATATGCTTTGATTTATACCTAAGGGCAACTATCCTCATAGTGACAACAGCATCGGGGCATCTAACCCATATAAGAGGCATCTATACTCAGAACTAGTACTGTAACTTTTGTTTTTTTCTATATGTATAAGCAATAGCTGCATTGAATTTCTTTTTAAAATATAATAAATAATGGACCAATGTACGATTACATTGAAAAATTGGTTTAAATATAATTTATTTGTAGGAAAAAAAAATCAATTTCAAAATGTGGGGCAACTATCCCACTTTTACCCTACGTTAAAAGCGTCCAGAGTAGAAAACGGAAACAAAAAATAAAATAATTAAAATAAGCCGTGGCAGCTAAGAGATGACCAGTCCCATCCGACGGCGCCCGTTCACGAACCACACAGCACATCTGTTTTCTTTGGTCTATTACAATTTTCGTATTATTCTTGAGCTATTTATCTTACTTTTGTTTCCTTTATTCAAAACTTCAACACTAGAGATGTTTGCAAAAAAAAAATCTGTCGTTACCTCGTATGAACATTAGCCAAGTCAAGATTCTGACGTCATTTTCTCTATCGTGTCACCTGGGAATAAAGCTTAAAGTGGAACATTTTGTCCATTATATTATCTATACAAATAAATAAAATTGTAGTATCCGTTTGTAATGCCAAAATAACAAATTTTTACTAAATGCATAAGAAAGTACCAATATACGGTACTTATAATAAAAATACAATTTTTGTCTGTCTGTCTGTTTGTTCTGGCTAATCTCCGAAATGACTGGACCGATTTTGACAGGGCTTTCACTAGCAGATAGCTGATGTTACGAGGCGTAACTTAGACTACTTTTATTTCAGAAAAATAATTAGGGTTCCGCACAAAAAAATTAAAACCCATGAAAATGTGAATAAAAAGGCGGATTTAAAAATTCTTTTCGCATTTGGTAGCCCAATTCTCGAGGATAGGTATAGGCTTTTTAACATCACGCTACGACCATTGGGAGCCGAGCAACAAGAAAAAGTCAGAAAGAACACTAAGCAAAAACGAAGTAATAGCGCGGGCGGGCGATGCAACGCGACGTGTCGGGGGACGAGGGACTTTTATTAAAATATGGCTGTTATTTTACTATATTTACTGTGTATCTTCCACGTGAACGAAGTCGCGGGGCGCAGCTAGTTATATAATAATAATTGTCAAATATTATGCCCAGCCTATCAATTACCAACTATATTGAAGGTCGACTATTAATTTCGCAAATTGCTGCCTAACATAATTTCGCATAATATTATAATTAAACTTGATTACTTTCTAATAATCGATGATAGGCTACATAACATTGTAATGTTAGCTTCAGATAATGCTTATGTAATATCCTTTTATAGGCATTTACTTAGTTGTCAATACCTCGCCTTACATTCATCGTCTCAACATGACCAAACAGGTATTTACAAGGCAGATGTGAGTGGAAACGCCGTGAGAGGACGCCCTAGGAAGACATATAGTGATCTTATTGGTGACGTTCTTTAGTAAGGTCAGGTGCGTAGTACTCGCAACCGGCGTGCGTGTATGACCAGATGTATGAATGTAAACGAGGCAAAAGGAGTACGTAAGGATCGTAACAGGTGGCGTTCTGTAGTTTCTACTTGAGTTTATGTATTATCATTTGTCAATATAATTAGCCAATAGTTTACTCACATTATAATAAAAATTCTGAGCAGTTTTCAGGCGTAAGCTACTTATTGTTTTCAAATTATTATGTTGTTGACTGCCTCGTTGGTCTAGTGGTCGCAAGCGCTACTGCTGAGCATGAGGTGTTGGGTTCGATTCCCGGCTCAGGTAGTGTTATGGGGTTTTTTTTGTCTTGAATTTCTCAGTAGCAGCCCGAAGTCTGGATTTGTGCCCAGTTAATGGCAATACGCTCTCTCCCTATTACATGGGACTTAAACATAACTGGCGAAATGTGGATGTTCTATAGGTACACCTCTGCCTAACTTAACGGAGAAACAAGGCGTGATTGCATGAAGTTAGTTATGTTGTTAAGAAGCGAAATTATTTAACGAAACACTTATTTACCTACTTCCAGGGGAAAAGAAATGAAACTGAAAAATTACGATAACACATAATTATTAGTTGTGTTATTCAAAGTCAAAGTATTTTATTTATTGAACATAGGTAATATGGTGCGTGGTATAAAATTTGCGTTGTATCACTATGTTTTGCCTTGCAAGGCGTACAAATTAGGCGTAAAAAACTACAAACTAAATAAAACCGTTTCAAACAAGTAACGTCGTAAACAAGATAGAATAACAAGTGGATCAGATATTTTTTATTTTATGCTTCTATCATCTAAAAACTCATTGATAGAGTAGTAAGCCTTTTCAATTAAGATTTTTTTAAGTTGCGATTTAAAATGGTTTATGTTGGTCATGCTTTTTAAAGTTTTTGGTAGTTTATTGTAAATCTTTGGACCCATGCCGAGACAACTCTTTGAGAAAAGTGCAGTATTGTGTTTTTTTTGATTTTAGTGTGCTTTGGTGACGTCTAGTAGTTATTATGAGCCTACGTTAGCAGACGTTCGCAGGAACGTAAAAATATCGCGGCGATTGTTTTTCGCGCACTGGATTTTCATCGCTCTGCTTATCGCCGAGAGTTGAAAATCCAAAAGTGTGTTTTTTCGACGCCCTGTAATGCACTTTGTTGGATTCTCAATACTCGGCTAAACACAGAGAGTTCAAAATCCAGTGCGCGATAAAAAATCGCCGCGATTGTTTTACGTCCGTCCCTGCGAACGTCGACTAATGCCAAAGTGTGTACTGTCTTTATGTAAGTTATTAATTATGTACTTACGCTTAAAGATTACCAACTAGTTTTGCAACGATGTTTGACGATTTACTGACATAACGTTATTATGATAGGCTTGTAAATTAATAATGTTCAATAAAGATTAGCAGGTCACAACCAGGTATGGTGGAAATGGCGATTTCTTCACTATAAAGGCTCATTCAAACAGGCGCGACACGAATCTCGCGTGACACAAAGGCACCGCTCGTCACGCGACACGCGGTGCTTTTGCAGGAGCCTTAATTCTGTTGTCTTGCAGCGTTTAACTCGCATTTTATCCATTCCAGGTTACCTATTAACTTCTTCTAAATTGGTAGCGATATCTGCGTTCTTGTAAATTAGGTTTCAGAAGTAATAGATTGGTACATATGTTTTAGAGTAGATACACATAACTCCGACAAATACCTACATTGGCACATATCTGCAATCATTTAGGTTTTAAATAAAAATATGTAAGGATCGTAGCAGGCGTTCTGTAGTTTCTGCCTAACCCCATATTAAAAAGGCGTGAGTTTATATATGTATGTAACTAAAAATAATCTCAAAGGTCAGCCTATTAACACACATGATCAAAGAATAAAGGTTTATGGGGAATGAACATAAAAATAATACCTACCAACATTTTAACACCTTCTTTAAGCACCCCATACGCCTACTTAAACCTATATTACAGTTAATTCCCTAAAACTACGTGTTGCTGTACCCACCGTAAAGCTTTAAGTGGTTCTTTGAGCGAATCATAAATTTAAGCGAGTAAGCACCTCTTGTGACGTAAATTAAAAAGTTGTAAAACGAAACAGCACGTGGAAGCGACCCGTGGTTTGTGACCACTGTCTCACGCGAAAATCAAAGATGGCGGATGGAGATGCACCTGAGAAACACCTTCTCTTACAAACGTGGGGTTATTGTCACTATACGTCCAAAGTAAAGCATGCTATCGATTTGTCTCGCCGTTATCGATGCCTGTAGGCAGATTAAAAAAATAAAAAGGAATTTAAAAGTTATGAGCCTCGAAAGATCCGTATTTCAACACTAATTTAAGTCAACTTTAGGCGTAAATAAATAACAGATTCATCCAGTATTTCAGTCTAGCGTTTGAATCCAGTATCACTCGATCGATATTTGATCAATAAGCGGTTGCTCTATTCAAATACAGCGCTGCGCTGGACGGAACATGGTTTAACAAAATAAGTGCTGTTCATTTCATGCTTTTGGATCTACTCGGCTAGTAATAATAGTTGAGTTGAATTGAAAGATTTAAACAGTTATTTCTTTTCGTATCGATTTTTGTAAATAAGTTTAGTCAAACAAGATTGCCTGCTTGTCGGTCTTCTACAGATTGTACTTCGGCCAGTGTGCTCAAGAATTCCACGACCTCATTCCGCAGGACCCCTTCTATCATCGGACATCTAGACGCACTGCATGTTACCATCCCTACCTAGTTGCTATTCCACCAATTCGCACTAAGCGTTTCCAAACGTCTTTTGTGATGCGCACAGCAAAGGAGGGAACTCTCTGCCTGCGTCTGTGTTTCCGAACGCATACAACCCCGATCTCTTCAAAGTGAGAGTGAACAGGCTTCTTCTGGGTAAGCTCGCTCCATCGTCGACTTTGTCACTGTCAGCTCTGACCTAGACATCTCAAATAAAAAAATAAAGTCATACTACTACATACATTTATAAATTGCAGTTGAACAGATCTTATTTTCTATTTGATGATTGTATGTGATAAGGTTTCTATTTTATCTAGAAAGAATCTCAAATAGATCAAACAGTATAATCAGCAATGTCACTTATTCCTATGATAGCATTTATCTTATCTAGTTACCTACTGAGTTATATAAAACTTAGCATCATACAAGGTAACGAGACATCTAATTCTAAACGGATCCTAATAGTTCATCATTGAACATTTATTCTGTTTTCATCTATTACAAATCTCACCTGAACTCCTCGAAATGTTAGGCAAAGGTATAATGCAGTAGAGGCAAGGCTACAGTCATTATCTGGGTAAAAGTCTGTCCTAATTTCCTAAACCCTTGTAATCTGGGGATCGAAACCAGGAGGACTCGGAAGTCGCGGTTGCGAAGTTGCGACCAACGAGACACTCAATTTCTCGTAACGTAAGTTCCAATGGAAACTTACCTCACCCATCTTAAAATACCGTGAGCATTTCACAAGCTGATTTACAGACGCTAAACAGACTTCACAGAACATCACAGTTACGCAATTACATTCGTACATATACAAACTTACTTATATGCTCTAGATTTTAAAGTAAAACACCGTTGAATTCTGTGGAATTCATACTTATTCACCTAAAAGATACTCACCTAAAAGTTTGATTTACATAGCTGCCAATGGAAGTGCATCTTTACTCTCAAGTATTGATATTGATTTGACACAGAAAGAGATTATTGCGAACGCTGCAGCTGGGCGAGACTGACTAGTTACCGTGGCAGATACCCGAAGGGGGTCCACACAATAATCGAAGTTAATTTATTTGAATGCACTATTTAATTTGAGTTCAATAATTTTAAGTTATTCGAAATCAATTATTTTTATAATAATGAAAAAAAAATAAAAATAATATTATTTGTAGTTTTAATTGTTTTCAATTGTGTGGAATTAATAAGCTTTTTTATTATTATTATTTGTTGATTTATTTCATTACAACCTAGAAGCGGAATTCCATTCCATTTAGAATCATTCAGATAGAGAGTGCTTATTCGACAACTGTGATAAAGGCCTTTCAGCCCTTGTCATTAAGAATCTAATGTCTATTACTTGTAACACATTCTGTCAGTAACATCCATTGTTAATACATTAATTGCATTAACTAGTTGCTTCACATCCACATATCATCAAGGGAAGCAATTTACTATTGTGTCGTCGGAAGTGTGTCACTGACCCATTTCCTAGCGTCATAGAGTAAGAATTTACAGAAGCGACAGTTCCTATCCGCATGTATTCCCAATGTCTACAGTTAGATCGTTGGCCACATACGAAATTCAACGCAGTCATGCTTTTTCAGCATAGGTACGTCGTTCGGTAATCGACAAAATGGACCACCATTGTGTTAACACGAGATAAATCAAAACCAAAACTTCAATAGTAATTTATTCAAATTAGGCTAAGAATCAGAACTTTTTGAACGTCAAAATTACCCATGACAGTCCTCAAAAACGTCCGCCCTTCACCACTTCCAAGTGCTTAGGCTGGGAAGAAGAAGGATGGGGCTCGGAACGTAGTGAAAGTGCAACTAGATTGCAGTGGACCGATGACATCGACTGTTCAGAACGATTCAGTGTGGTGCATGGCAGCCACGTTTATTGATCGACCATCACTTGTTTTGAGGCGATCAACTTTGATTGGTCGATTTTGATCACCCGCAATCTAGAAGCATCTTAATGGGGAGCAGGTGTAGTGTTATTTTTGCTAGCATCAGCGCACGAAATAGAAAAATAAATGAGTTTCGTTTCTGTACTGATTTTTTATTCTGTGTGTGTAGTTTAGAGGCGCACCCATTTGTATAGCGCACGACAGTTGTCATATTATTAAATGAAGTCCCATGTGGCATTGAGGTGCTTAGTTGCCTACCTCAATGACAAAGAAAAATAAAGGGATTGAGTTGAGGACAGCACACCTGCCTTTAATACCGTTTTTGTTGCGATTGGGCTTTGGCAAGCCGGTTTTGGGTTTGTCATTGATGAAATGTTGAAGAAGTAAGACGAAAATAAAGCGATTTTTTAGGAAATGGAAGAACAGAAACATGGATACATTTTGAGTAAATTGCCAAAAAAATCCTTTTTAACCATGCATTAAGAAATCACTAACTAAGGCTGTTGACATAATTTCTTCACACCGTTCACGACTATAAAATTATCAGAGCAATTACTAAGGTAGAGGACATTTACAATCGTCATAAAACCATTAGTAAGTCATTGCAATGTAACTGTTATCTCGGTAAGGTGAGGTATAAATTAGAATGATTGCCGAGAGTTTTATCAAACTCACGGTAATCATTCTGATTTATACTTTATAACAATGAGATAAGAGTTACATTGTAATGACTTACTAATGGTTTAACGTCATTCTTTGATCGTGAATGCGCTGCTGATGTTTCATGAGTAATACCTTAGTACCTATCCTGTACCTACTTGAGGAAATAGCCCGTAGGCAATACTTCAAGCCCGCACCCAAACGTCAGCACAATGATAACAGTCATATATAAAAGTTAACCTATTTATATACCATACTACTTCTACCTCGCATACAAATCAATGACATGACAAATTCTCTATAAATACATGGCCCATTCCTCTTGTCGCGTCATAGTGTGCATGAGACTGATTTATTGCATGTTTTCAAATGCCTAGGCGCGTGTATCTGTATCATGGAGAGAATAACTAATGAAGTACTATAGCTTATGCATGTATAGGGCAAACTCACTTTGAAAGGGACTTGGTGAATTCGTTTCCTGCTATCCCTTTGCTGCGGGCGCTGCGGCCCGCAAAACGGCTTCAGTTTTGCTTCAGCAACACCCTACATAAAAGCACTATACTGTCCACAATTTAGCAAGCGGTAACATAACATAACATCACACCTTGTTTCGTCGAAGGGTTGGGCAGAGATGTACCTACAGTACATCCACAAGCAAGAAACCTGTACATCGTTTTTCCGATTGAATTATTTATTTACTAATTCACTCCATTTGTTATCTATTCCGTGAGCTCTCCCTAAATTAAGCCATACGCGGCAGGTGTGACGTCAAATTTGTTTACCATTGTCAGCCTTATTTACTACAAATGGAAGATTAATTATCATAATGTATTATACCTAATCTAGAGTAACAAAGCAAATGGTACAGTGTGAAATGGCTAAGTACTAGAAACCGCTTTTGGCAATGTTCGAAGCACCATCACATATCGCTAAAGGCGAATGGGTAAAGTGGAATTGTTCTGCGTGCCAAAGAAGCACTTGAGACCAGAATCTACATATATTGGAAACATTCTCTTGAAACTTAAGCCAGGCAAAGCGTTATTAGTTTTCAAAAGCAGCCTGTAGTTTGGAAATCTGCCCGATATTTACTTAAGGTGAAAGCGCCAGGGTAGCCCGCGAAATTCAAATTTACTTACGTTTTTTGCAATTTACAGGTCAGTATTGGATTGTTTATTGATTAAAATATGATTCGCGACCGTAACAAATATGTATTTACAGAATTATAATCATTAAAGTCATCAATACAACTTTCTAAGACCAAGTAATTCTAAGAACGATTATTTCATGAAATCTTGACGTTTGAGGATTATACTAACTTAAGGAGTTGTATTACTGATTCTAATGATTATAATTATGTAAAAATATATTTATTACGGTCGCGAATCACACTTTAATTAACATAAACCCAGATACTGAGCTGCAAATTGCAAAAATTGTAAGATAATTTGAATTTCGCGGGCTACCTTAGCGCTTCCCTTTTAAATGAAAACTAAACCTTTAGGCCCGAGTTGGGCACAACCGTTGCCAATCCCCATATGTAATCTCAGTATATTGTGTTTAGGTATCTTTATCTTTACATATTATAAATTAGTCGCTTTAGTGTCTGTCTGTGTAACCGCGTTATGCTTCTAAACTATGCGACAGATTTTTATGCGATTTTTACCATAATTTAGATTAGACAATTCATTCCAGAAGGTTTATGTGTATACTACATTGATACTTAAATAAATCGCTATGTTTTGTCAAGTTTAAATAAATAAATAAATTGTTCTACCAGGGGGTCAACCACCACCTCTTAAAGCAGTATTATTTTTAATGTTACTTCAGTGTGAGAAAGAGATGGAGCTATACAGGACGTCTAGCTCCATCTCTTTCCCACACTCAAGTAAGATTAATATAATACTGCGTTAAGAGGTGGTGGTCTAGCTCCAGAATCGCGTAATCTTGTCAAAATGAAAATGTCAAGAGCGGAATAAAGGATACACATCAAGGAATGGAAGTAAATTCGTAAAAATTTAAAGTACTAAACGTACGGTTTTCTAGAAAAGCAATGGCTGCCACATAATGGCCGCAGTGGCGACTGTTATGAAAATGATGGCAGCAGGGTTTACGGTGTCAAAAAACGCTCTCTAGGAAGACACACCAACTTGCTTTCATATATAACGTTTCAGTGACGCTAAAACCGGCCAAGTGCGAGTCGGACGCGCACACGAAGTGTTCCGTACAACCGTACAATATTTAAAACACTACATATAAAAAAAAAAAACTTCAGTTCCAAAAATGGAAAATTGGGGATCCTTTAATTGTTAACTTTATTTAATTTTTATTATTTGTTGTTATAGTGGCAATAGAAATACACAATCTGTGAAAATTTCAACTATCTACCTATTACGGTTCATGAGATACAACCCGCTGACAGACAGACGGACTAACGGACAGCGGAGGCTTAGTAATAGAATTCCGTTTGGCACTCTAAAAATTAAAAGAAGTCGGCTAGGTGATAGCGAGGCTCACTGACCAGGGTGCATCGGTCGTTGTACCTACATTTAAGAATCGCCACTTGAATAGGAAGACCTGGATGAGACTCGCACAGACTAGCGGGAAGGCGCCGGAGCCGCGGCGTGAGGGAGCAGGTCCGCGCTCTGCTGCGCAGGCGGGGCAGTCTCCCTCGCCGCAGCTTGGATACCGTCTCCTGCACACAGCGCGTTCACTTTTGCACGTTTTGAACGTATTTCTACCATTGTTCCGTAGATAGGACCAAATATTAACTACCGAAATCAAAAGGCGCTGGTTCTTGGTTGTAAAACAAAAGTATTATTTGTCAATCAAACGTAAGAACCAATAGGTCGCGAAAGCATAGACCAGAGGTTCCCACACTTTTTTTCTCATAGACCACTTTCAAAATTTAGCTGGTTCCGGTGGACCCCCTGCAGCTACATTTCTACCATATTCCCAAAACTCGACAAAAAATTTTAAAATTAGATCTAACTATGGAAATTTGCGTTGTCTGCGTTGACCCCTGGGGGTCCATCTGGACCGCTTTGGGAACTAAGGGCATAGACAAATGGAATAAAAAGGTCATAAGGCTTAGCGCAGACTTGCACAATGTTGATGACTTGAAGAGATTATTTCATTGCAGTCTGCTGAAATCTTCATAAAAATCTTGCTAACAAAGATGAAGTACTTATCTACCAACAATTCCACAACTAAGCGCTAATAACAACATTAAGTCTCAAAGGTCTATGTATATATTTACTGCCACCTTCAGTTCAAAGTTTCGTGCTGTCAATCATGTTTTCCAGCACGTTTCCGTGTCTTGATTCTAAGGCCCGTTGTACACGGCACGGTTTCTATACGGTACAGCGCGTTAGCTGCACCGTTATAGAATAATCGGGTGTGCATGTCCCTTTAACTGTGAAGCGGCCTCCTAGAGGTCGGTAACAATAGAAATTTGTGTATCATATGTCACAGTTACGGGACATGCTGACCCGATCGTTCAAAGATGGAGTAAGCAGCAGGTTTGCTGGTAGTTACCAGATGACGTAGAGCCGCCATGTCTGTCAACAAGCCTCCATAGTGATCCATACAACACTGATGACGGTGCCTACACACGGCGAATCAACCGTAGTTATTCTCGGCGAAAAAACGTGTGTACACGCGTCTTCCTCAACATAAAAGCCTGTTTCGCCCGTCACCTTTCTTCTGTCATTACATTACACAGTTTAGTCTTCATTACAGCTTAGAACGTGTCGATTTCTCTCACGATATCTTCCTTCACCTCGTGGAGGTAGATTACATGTTTGATTGCTTTTGCACTATTCAGGAAGAAATACATTATTAAATGAGGCAGTTGGGCTAGTGGTGGCGGGATGTAAAATATTATGATTATTAAAAAAAAAAAACTCGGCCAAGCGCTGGGGATGGATTTATCTCAAAACAAACTTAATATTGTAGTTGAAAAACATGTTCTCCCATACATCGATATACGTCACGGTCAATTCTCCAACTGCAAATGTAAGTTTGTAATCACACAAAAAATATGTAATAAAACTACAAATTAACGATTTTCGGATTTTTTCGTTTACTTGTGCTATGAGACATTGCTTCTTGCCAAATTTCATGATTCTAGGTCAACGGGAAGTACTCTATAGGTTTTGATTTATTTGCGAGTATCAAAATATGTCGCATAAATGGCTGTATTCTTTTATTGCGTTGACTTAGAAGCTTGATTTTTTTAGAGCTCCAAGGGACCGTAAACCTACGTATTTGATATTAATTTCAACTTGATACCACCACGCGTTCCTGAGAAAAAGGGTCTTGACAGACTGACAGACGGACAACGAAGTGATCCTATAAGGGTTCTGTACCTCAAAATGAAAAAAAAGAACCCTAAAAACACAAAAATATGACCGAAATATTGTTTTAGTTGTTTTTTCATAGTCGCGATAATGTCAAAGTTCAGTAAGTCAAGTCTGTGTTAATGAATTCGCTAATCAGCAAGGTTACGTTGATTCTTTGTTTATCATCGACTCGAAAACTAAAGTAGGTATACACGATAAAACAGGCGTTCCTTTTAACATCGTATGACATTATAATTTACGACGTTGTTATAATAAAAGTGGGATAGGTCGTATTTTACATACTGTGGAGGTTATTTGAATTGCGTAGATGTTTTGAGTCTATGGTAGCCTAAAATATACAGTTCTGACCATGTAAACAACAATCATAAATAATAAGAAGTTGGAGGACTAATGAATATAAAATTTTATTTTTAAAAACAATATTTGACATTCAACAATAGACTGGAGAAGTGTGACTCATAATGATCTGCCCTTTTTTTTTCTGATGTGAAATCATCAAATGACTTCTCCCGCTCTGGGCCTAATTGACTAAAACCCACCCGTGTTCCTTCAGTTGCCTGTGCCGGGGCCACGGTAACTCTCTCGAACATCCCGCAACCTTGGCTGGCATCGGGCCCTAGCAAACCCCGTTAATAGTGCTGACATCTCTTTGAGGCGCGCGTGAAACACAACGCGCCGTCGACCCGAGCCTGGTCCTTACCGGACGGCGAGCTACCCATTGCTCGCCGTCCGCAAGCCCGCGCCTATGGTGGCCAGGAATCGGCTATCAATTCCCGACGTCCAGGGCGTCTCCTACGGCGACTAGGGGCGTGAGGGCGCAAAGCTTGCCTTTCCCTCACGCGTTCCGCCTTTCGTTTTTCGCCTTTCGTTTCGCGAGCATTACTGCTTCGCAGAAGGAGGTGATGGCATCCCATGTATTCTCGCTCCGTACCATGGGCCGGACGCGAGAGATCGCCGCCGCATCGTCATCTGCCCGGGCTTTTCCCAAATATGTTGGACTCGGCTTCCAGTCTAACCGCATGCAGCTGCAAATACCAGTGTTTTACATGGAGCGTCTGCCTATTTGACCTCCACAACCCAGTTACTGGGTAATACGATATCCCTTGGTAAGTCTGACAGTGTCAGTGTCATTGTGACTATCAGGGCCTGTTTCGTAATGTCCCGTGGTCCAGATAGACATAAAACCTACATTATCTACCAGATCAGGTTCATTAGAAAACCAGCCTCAGACAGCATCTGTCTGGCATTAATGCTGAAATGAATCTTTTTGGCGCAGCCGTGAGGCACACACTATTGTTTTTAAAGATTATTTTCACTTTTTTATTTTTATAATTTGTACTTTGTGTTTCACGAACTGTGTCCAAATAAACATTATTCTTTCTTTCTTTTCTTTTTTCTCTTTCTTCTAGAAGATACTTTTAGGGGTACTTATCAGGAGACTGAGAAAAAGTGTCTTCTGGTGCAGCAAATTATAAGCTAACCCTGGCCCGGCCATGGCCATGCATATAAATAGCGACACTGACACTGCTTTAGCTCCCCAGCTCAGGGGACCTAATATATTAAATGACATGATTACTGCCGTAATCATCATCGTCTCCGGTTGTACTTAAACCGTTCATCTACAGATTAACATTTTATTTTGCTTTTAAACCTATCTGGCCGCTATACCTACTTGATACTGAAACCGTCTAACGAATTCGTACTAAGTTCATAGTTAAAAGCCGTGAGGAAACTGCACCCTAATTGCGTAACACACTATCAATCACAATCTGAATGATTTTAAATCAAATTGCTAATCCATTGCTTCAGATGTTCGAAAAATTGTCGGCTCAACAGCGTAAATAACGCAATGAATGTTGTTGAACTGTCAAAATGACACCGATTCCTACTGTGAGTGTGTTACGCAATTGCTCCGCGGGATAGCATTTAAATTCAAGTCAGTCAAAGACGTCTGCCATATTGCACTACACGTTTTGGTTTTCACTTTCCGGGCTGCATTGTATAACGAGACAACTCACTTTGCTTTTTTGTCCTTCAAATTCTTTTATTGACTAATCTTATAAATTAGTACTGAATCTAAACTAATCCTACTTCCTACTATATATGTAATATTATAAATGCGAAAGTTTCTGGGGATGGATGGATGGATGTTTGTTACTCTTTCACGCAAAAACTACTGAACAGGTTTGGATGAAATTTGGCACACAGATAGTTAATAACCTATATTAACATATTTGATACTTTTTATCCCGATATCCCCACGGGATTGAGACTTATGCGGGTGAAACCGCGGAGCGCTGCTAGTCTTACAATAATGAGGTGGGGAGGTGAGGTAAAGTTGTTGGCTTATATTATGTGTGTGTAAAATGTAAACTCTGAAAGTGCTGAACCGATTATAAAAAATCATTAACTTATAGAAAGCCTATTTGCCGTTAGTGATTTATATTTGTGCTGCGGCCACATTAATATTATCAACTTTAGAATTTAGTTTTTCACCTAAATATAAAACACACAAACATGGGGAAATATTCAGCAAACATTTTAACAAAGTAGTTAAGTACCTATGCAAATAAATGTCAGTCATATTTATGAAGAAACAATAGCATCACCTCTTTTAGATGCTATTCTCAAATATTTACCAACATCTGTGATACCGTTAGTGGGGCAAACAAATAGTGGGCGATGATGGTTATTACCACGTGGGATTTGGGCATTATTTGTATTTATTATGGCTAAGTAATAACGGCCGCACGGGTCGATCGATCGGGTTAAGCTACGCTTACCGCGGTTGGTCCGTGGATGGGTGACCATCTTTACATATCAAGATCCCTCCGTGCCTCGGAAAGCACGTTAAGCCGTTGGTCCCGGCTGTCATTCGTGTATCTTTGACAGTCGTTACAGCTCGTCAGAAGCCCGAAAGTCTGACAACCAGTCTTACCAAGGGGTATCGTTACCGAGTAACTGGGTTGTGGAGGTCAGATAGGCAGTCGCTCTATGTAAAATACTGGTATTCAGCTGCATCCATAGCTGCAACATAGTTGGGAAAAGGCTAGGCGGATGATGATGACTAGTTTTAATGGCAGACGTATGTGATGTTTACTTTATATTTTAAATGTCTTTCTTTTGTGATGCGCACAGCAAAGGAGTGGAACTCTCTGCCTGCGTCTGTGTTTCCGAACGTATACAACCCCGATCTCTTCAAAGTGAGAGTTAACAGGCTTCTTCTGTGTAAGCTCACTCCATCGTCGACTTTGTCTCTGTCATCTCTGACCTAGACTAGAGTCAAGAGCAAACCTATCATAAAAAAGAAAAAAAAATTCTGTATGCTTATATGGATTGGGAATTAGAAGATATTCTCTTGATAAAATTATGCGTGTCTTGTTGTCTGTTAAAAATTCTATACATCTATACTTCGATATTATGAAGACGTATTTGTGAGCTTGTATGTAGGGGGTAATCTTCCGAACTACTTCCGAAAATTCTTTCACTAATAGGAAGCTACAGTATTGCGAGTATCATTGGATATACTTGATAATATTTTATGTTAAAACAAGAAATTTCACGCGAACAAAGTCGCGGGCAGTAGCTACTTCTTCGTATTCGGTAAAGTGCGTTTCACGAAAGTATTCCTTTCTCCGTAATGTTGGTAGCACGGAGATCAGTGTAAATCATTGTACAGCAACACTGACTTCCGTGCTACCAACATTACGGAGTAGGGAAGAGGAGGGAGGGGGAGGGTATTTCATGAAACCCACTTTAGGTCCAATGATAAGCGATGATGTTCCTAGAACTTAATAGTTAAGAATTATGCACTTTGGCGTGACCTAAACTCCAAAGTTTCCAAGTAGTTTCATTATAAAATCACACGGAAATGGTTTTGTAGTCATACAAGGTGGAACAGGACGATTGACATTCCTTTAAACCACGTAAAGAGAATCATGTTCTTTACCCGTATACAAAACATCAATCAAATCCAATAAATACTTTAGCCACAGGAAATTATTTTTCATTTTCTTATTTTTCAACATGATGTAGATCTGAGTCCGTAATAATAGGTAAACATTGCCGCCGCCGCGCGCGCCGTTGGTTAGTGACTTTTCATAGATAAAGCGTGTTTACTTTTTATGCAGTTGATTCTGCTATTTATTTTGTTTGAAAACTGCAATTTTTTCATTTTGCATTAACTACTGATCTTCGTGTTTTAAAATGTTTCGATGGACTAGTACTGTGCTCGTTTTAATTTAATGTCGTACGTCCAGATCCACGTTGTTTATGTAGGTATAACACCTAATGCTACAAAACAGTTTAATTATGCATTGGAGCGGTTTGAATAACATTTTCCTGTTTAATAGTAGATGTGTGTTTAACATTTATCAAACTCTATTTTATTCTGCATCGTTACTGCCTTATAAACAAGCCATTTTATATATTTTAATTTATGTATTGAATTGATTCCATTGAAAATTATCATTGTGGTGTTAATTTAGTGCATTGATTTATCTATTAATTTCATGTATCATCATATCATGTTTTATCCACACATTAATCATGCGAAAGTTAATGCGGTAATACTGCCATCACCTTTTCACTAAGAATTTAAAGGTATTCCACTCTTAGCACCGATTTCAACAGCACTTGACCGAATAGCACCTGAGCACTTCCACTAACAGCAATGAAACGAAATTTAGTAAAGTGCGATTCGGTGGATTAGTTTATTAATGTTATTTTCAGTCCCCGAATGGCACTTGCTTACAGTTTGTAGTGATGGGACGTATGTATTCTTTGTTCAGGACATTACGAAATATAACATATCGATACGGCAAGTGCATGTCGGATCACGCATAGTAAAGGGCTCCGATGTCGTACGTAATGAACGCGGTTAAATGTTTACGCATGCAATTTTTTTAAGAGGCCTGTCGCATTTTGTCACCTCTTTCGCTAACACGAGACCATCTTTTTAAGAATGTTAAATGAAAAGATGCTTTTTTGAAAAATGTAATCAATTGGCGACATAATAAATAATATTAATTTAATAGGTAATTATTTAAAAAACATTTCTATTGTGTTATATAATAAGCTCTGCTCAATATGTATTATGATCTGTTTTTGAGATGAGTTAAATAAATGCCAGAATAAAAATGTGTTTTAATTAACCTATTAAATTAATATTATTTATTATATAATCACGCCATCTACAATAAGCTTTGACCGACCTTCCCAATTAACCCTAGAAAGATAATCTGCGTAAAATTGACGCATGCATTAACGAAATATTGTTCTAATCTTTCTAACTATTGCGAATGACGCGCAGTGCGTTCAGGACATCTCAGTGGTGACCTGGAGCTCCTCCAAGGCGTGTTTATTACAGAGATAAGGCTCACCAATTTTGAAATATTACAACCGAGTGGGATAAAATGACGCATCTGAGTGTGACTTTGGATTCTGGACTTCCCTTACTTTTATGTTTATCGTGTTGTTAGTATATATGTTTTATTGTAGTTATGTTTATACGTTCAATCACAAAATTATTAGCCACTATAGGTCGTCAAAATTTATATGATGACCATAATTTTCCGCTCTTGTAGAGAGTGATGACGAATTTTTTGGCGAGGACACTGAAAGTGGAAAACATAAAGTCGAATAGTGCAAATTTTTATGGAACGTTTTTACAGAAGTGCCTGTATCTGAATTACGTACTTTATGTACTTATTGCTCTTCCAAAATAAGAACAAGGTGTACAAATGCAACATGCATTATGGAAAAAGGAGCAAAATACTGGCCTATGCCAAAGTGGTTCCAGATGCATTTGAAATAAAATTACTGTTTACCTTATAATAAATAGTATCTCAATTGCTTAAAGTATGTGTTTTAATGACTGATGAATGGTTAAAGTTCTTAATTTGGGATAATTAAAAAAACTTATTCAAAATTAATTGATTTTTAAGAAGTTTATAGTTTTAATTCGTGTTTTTGTTATTTAAAAAAAAATACATTACTATGTGACTATAACTTGATGTTTAATTTACATAACAAAAAAATATAATCCCCATATTAATTTCCCGTTTAAAATCAAATTAAAGCATGCGTAATTTTTACGCATGATTAACTTTAACGTACATCTAAATATGATTATCATTCTAGGGTTAAAAGTGGGAATATTTATTCGAATGTCATTGAAATAGTTTTTAGGACAGAGGTTGCTTTACGAATTAAAGACGGATAATTTTTTTATCGCGCTCTCTCTTGGCTTCGAGCCGAGCGATGAGACGTCCCCGTATAATTCGGGAGCGCCCCTAATTGGACCCCGAACACACGAACCTCCGTCGGCTCGTGAGCGTATCCCATTGGACCCCAGAATGACGACATACGACACACTAAATTTATAATGAAAATATTTATTATGCTACTCCTCAAATCTTATGAATGTGCGTTAATTCAGAGAGTTGGATAAAAAACTCATATCTTAACGCCATTACATCTTTCATATTTAGCGTGAAGTTTATTAATTTACCTTTATAAAATCCAAGTCTGTAAATGCGATCAGCCGGGGTTGCGGGCTGTTCGAAAGAGTTATCGTGGCCCTGGCACAGGCAACAGAAGGAACACGGGTGGGTTTTAGTCAGTAAAAGTCTGACACGCCCTCCCGCTTCGCCCAGAGCGGGAAGAAGTCATTTGATGATTTCCCATCCATAAAAAAAAAAGTCTGTAAATGCGATAATCGCCATTTTGATGACAGTGGTGGTCAAGGCTAAAAAACATAAAAATTGGGGATTTCGAACGTCTATTACTCCACCACAGGCATAGTGAATAATACATAATTTAATTATTTGACGAATTCATTCATTGGAAACACGGACTTGAATAGACTTTAGTTCAAGACTTTCGAAAAAGGTATGAAGGAGCTTCATGTGCACATTGTTTTTTTTTTGTATTCTTTTATGCTGCATAGTTTTTGACATTAGTGTAGCAGTCTGTATGTGTGAGGCGTTAATTCGACCATTTGTTCCTAGTTGAAATACTGTATGATTTGACTTAACGAAATTGTTAATAAAAGTGACAAGGTCTGCCAATTTTTGTTTACTGATAGCAATACAAATAAAACATTACTCCTTGCTTCAGGTGAACAAGGTGGAATTATCCGGTACAAAGCGTAACTTCCGCTGGTTTGTACCGACATGTTTTGTTTGGTAATTCCTTGGGACAAAATAATACATCCCATCACTAAAAAAATATTTTACGTAGGTGCCGTTCGGGAACTGAAAATAATAATAATAAACCGTTCCACCGAACCGCACTTTACTAAATTTTGTTTCATTGCTGTTAGTGGAAGTGCTCAGGTGCTATTCGGTCAAGTGCTGTTGAAATCGGTGCTAAGAGTGGAATACCTCAGAATTTATTGATGGATGAAATTAAATTGTTTTATTTGTGTTATGGTCCTCCCTACTATCTACTCCATCAGTTAAAGTAGACAGGTGATGGACTACCATGAAAACCAGCGGGGTAGTTGGGAACACACTTATTCAATCAATCTCTTTCATTTTGACAGTTCAACCACAATCATTGCGTTTTTGACGATGTTGAGCAGACGAATTTTTCAAACATATGAAGCAATGTATTAGCAATTTGCTTCTATATTTTTGTGTTGATTGTGACTGAAAGCGTGTTGCGTTAGTGTGCTATTTTCAGGACATGAGACAACAAAGCCTATCTTCGACTTATTCGCTTCCCACAGAGGCGTGTGCACTCTTTTCTAATACTTATTGTGTTATCTAATAAACTTAGCTCAATAAGTATTATGATCTATTTTTGAGATGATTTAAATAAATGCCACAATAAAAATGTGTTTTTAATAATTACCTATTAAATTAATATTATTTAGTAGGTCGCTCATTGATTACATTTTCAAAAAAGCATCTTTTCATTTAACATTCTTAAAAATTTGGTCCCGTGTGAGCGAGAGAGGTGACAAAATGTGACAGCCCTCGTCCAAAAGGCAAATCCAGCCAGAACAATCCATAAAGCACAAAACAAATCCTCTTTATCTTAGTCTCACAAAAAACCCTTTTTTATTATATTTTTTGTTCTCTCTGAGAGCATTTTTTCAGTCGGCCATAAACCTACGAATCCCGATTGATTTTCGTGGTTAGAATTCAGATTGGGTTTTCCCAGATGAAAAACGGTTCCAGACGTATCTTTGTGAACGTTCTTGGCATTGCGGAAAATGGTAGATACAACGGTTTTTATTAGTTTGTTACTGTATGTTACAAAGAGTATGCTTTTGATGTTTTATTTACGACTGGCGTTTATTGGATGGATTTTGTTTATTGGTGCTTCGTAGTCAGTACGAATATAGTCTTTTTTTTTCTATTTGTATGGAATTTTTATGCGATAGCAGTGGGATACAGTGCTTCGTTTCGATAAACGTTTTAACTATTAAATAGGTATACGCAAAGATTCTTTGAATCGCTTTGACACAGGATTTCTCAATTTGAACGCATTTCTGTTCTCGCTTAGGTATTTCCAGGATGATAATCTACTGGGCCCATTAATTAAATTGTTCATTTACTGGCAGTTTTGATGAAGCCCATTCCAAAGTGTAGTGGGTTCCTTTGGAGAAGAACGGGCAAGAAACTCCATGGAGACTCTTTTAATATACATATACTCGAAAAAATACAGGAGTTCATGGACAATGCAAAGTTGCATCAACGCAGAGCCTAAACCGCTGGGGCTACAAACCTGAAATGTTGCACACGGCTTCCTTTTATAATATAGGGGAGTACTAAGAAGGGGTTTTTGGAAATTCGACCTTCAAGGGAGTGTAAAGCGGGATTTTGTTTTTTGTATAAAAAATCTTATTCCTTAAGTTAATATACTTACTTGAAACTTGGCACAAATACTTATCTTAGCAAATTATGAAATTAATATTTTTTTTGTTTTTCTAAACTACCCTCTAAAGGTGGATTGGGGGGGTGTCAAAGTTTGTATGGAAGAATTTTAACGCGCGGTCCGATTAACTCGAAACTCAGTGACCGGAAATAAAGAATAACGTGTTTCAGGGTTTTTTGAAAATCTACCCCTGACGGGGTACTAAATTACAAATTCCACGCGGACAAAGTCGCGCGGGAAGTGCTAGTGAACTATCATATATGTACCTTTGTATGTATTGGATAACAATAACAAAGCTATTTCTGCTGACAACAAACATATGCAAAACTTAATCGAGTGTCAAACAACATTTGTGGCACTTGGCATGTTCTATCGTCTATACTTCTATAATAGTCTATGTTTATGTTCGTTGATTGTCTATACATACTCCTATAGCGTGTGTTTATGTGCATGGAATACGTCGTGTTGCGTGTGCCAATATAACACATTCATTTGTTTATATCGTTGTCTCAATGGCGGTAAGTATGTTGACAAGTATTATAAATTTTGAATTGTGCTGGAGTTGCGTTTGTAAACTTCTGTGTTTGTGGGTACGATTACTGGGTGGATTGGTTTTCATTGTTTTAGCTAATGAATAAAGCGTACTTTGATACTTTAAGATGCATTTGTAGTGAGTTTCCTTAAGTTAAATGTCGTTTGGGAATTCCGGAATTGCTTATTTTATTTTATGTCAATTAACGTCCTTGTTTTAATCACAAATCAATAAATTTGTATAGAGTTGTGATATTGTGGGTGTACTCTATGTACCTACACCTCAGCCCAACCCTTCGTAGAAAGAAGGCGTGATGTTATGTGTTTTTGTGATATCGGTTAAAAGTTTTAGAAAGGGTTTACTAAAACCGTCACAATACTAGTATTCATAGACTGTTGAAGTAGGGATTATCATGAACACTCATCATACCGTAGGAAATCCGGCCGATAGCATTGAGTATAGGTACCAATTTATTATTACAAATGTTTATAAAATAAACCTAGTAGATATGTGGTTTATAAAATAAATAGGTACCATTGAAACAGTGCGTCACCGATGCAGCAGGGATCACGCTTAATGATTACAGGTCATTTAAGTGCGTAATATATATTGTGGCAAATTAATGATTAATTTACGTTACCTAATGCTACGGTCCCACGGCCTGCTTTCTCACAGGTTAGATCGCGCCAGGCCAAGCCGACAGGCCGTCGGAACCGTTGATCCGATGAGGCCTGCGGTGGGAATGCTCGGCACGGGCCGTGACAGGTTTCGACAGGCGTGGACGCGTGCAAGGCCGCGACAGGCCTCGAGAGGCGTGGACGCGCGTCAGGCCGCGACAGGCCTCGGCAGGCGTGGAACCGCGGCATATGAAGCTGATACTTACTGCAGTAATGGGATATTATGACTTAGTGACTATTGCTTGTGGGCTCGTGGTTATATCATAACAGCTGCACGGGTCAATTGAAGGTTAAGCTACGCTTGCCGCGGTCTGTTAGTGGATGGGTGACCATCTATTATTAATAATTAATGATTAATTTATTAATAATTTATGTAACCAGTATGTCAAAAGATAGTCAAACAAATAGTTTTTTGACAGCTGCGCGCACAGATAACACAAATCCTGCGGCGCGCGGCGTGTGAGTCGATGCCGATGGAACGTAATGTTGCCATTTTTAATATTGTACTTATATAAAAATTTAGATTTAAGTATTGTGTTTATTTTGTTACTTTTTTAAATTACATTGCATGCTGCACCGGCTGACGTCATCACGTCAACGCCGGCTGTCGCTGAAAATCGCCAATGAGGCTCTGTCTCGCATAGGGTTGCAGCATTATGCTGAGCGATGGCCGTTTTGCGTGGATGTGACGCATATTTTCCCCCAACTTGTTTCTTTTTGTGTTTGTGTTCTTTTTTTGCGTCATGTTTACCGCGAATAAACGTATTTTCTTTCTTTCATTACATACAAGACCCCTACGTGCCTCGGAATTCGTAGATCTTTGACAGTCGTTAGATACGGGTAGTCAGAAGCCCAAAAGTCTGACAACCAGTAAGTATTACCAAGAGGTATCGTGTTACCCAGTAACCGGATTGTGGAGGTCAGATAGGCAGTCGCTCCATGTAAAATACTGGTATTCAGCTGCATCCGGTTAGACTGGAAGCCGAACGAAATATAGTTGGGAAAAGCCTAGACAGTCAGTGGCTATTGCTAGACGACTGGTCATTATTTTCTTAAAAGGATCCAAGCGAAAGGAGGATTCAATGATCCTGTCTTTTTGGCTTACGTTACTATAATTACAATTTTTGAAGTGTAAACTTCTTTAGGCGCATTGAGCGCTTTTTGGTAGGGAAAATCTTACGGGTACACGCGACACATGCACACGTCACATGCGCTGGACTGGCGACGCGCCGCGGCCTGTGTACATGTTAATGTTTTAAGTTTTCACTTCTGCCGCCAGTGACCATGACTGGCAGTTTTTTAAATTTTAATTTTTATAATTGTTTTATTTGTATTTATGCCAATACACGCATTTTCTTTCTTTCACGGCTGAGCATGGTCCATAATGAACGTTGAATCCCAGGATACGTAAACAGATAAATATTGAGAGGACGTGGAAATTAGGTACGCATAACATAATCAGCCTTGTTCTCACTGCTGGGACACAAGGCCTCCCTCTCGGTGAGAGGGAGTGGGCTGTAACCCACCACGCGGGCCCAGTGCGGGTTGGCAGATGTCACATGTCTTCGAATTTTTGGTTCTAGGACATGCCGGTTTCCTCACGATGTTTTACACAAAGTAAAGCGCCTGCCTGGGTTCGAACCCACGACCTTACAACTCGTAAGTTGGGGCCGTTACCACCGAGCCATCACTACTCTTGATATTAGATGGAAATTAGTTAGTATATTGTAACATTGTGAAAAGTTGAAATATCCTGGTGGTCTATTCTTTAAAAATCTCACCGTGATAACTGTTGTGAAGTAAGCTGTCATTCCAGCTGATCTAGCATCAGGTGGAATGACAGCTTACTTCACGATTGACACTATTGACAGCTCACTTCACGCCTAAGTTTTCACTTTTACAGTTTTGATTTTTACAGAATATATCGGCTGTTCGAACTTGCCATCAGTTATCGTCGTTTCAATTCAACCGAAACTCTGTCGGATTTGAATGACGTAATCATTTGTTTAACTTCTTTTGTTTTATTTACATAATGAATGGTCAAAGAGGAAGATCAGCTTTCACGAACAACTAATGTCGGCCACGGTTAAGTAGACATAAACATTAACATAATTTTACGATGTTCTGAAAAACCGGAAAATCTAAAATAACCATAAAAATAAATCAAAATCAAAGGAAATATTAGCACAAAGCGTTAATAAATTCAGCCACAACGGCGGGTTACATCTACTATCGCCGTTTATAATATTATGGTTCCCATTAAAACAACAATCACTTCCCTAGACTGGATGGCGCGGATGGTGTAGTGCGACTAATAGTTTTGATACTTTGAAAAGGCTATTGTTGTGGTATTGAAAGTTTTTTTCACAGTGAGGAATTGCATTGTTTCTGAGTATTTTTAATGGATAGTCAGACCAAATTATAGACTAACTTTTACGTTCTCCATTCATCATGAAACATTAAGCAAAAGAGGAAATTGATGTTCGTTCAATTTCCTTTGCAGTAGGACAGTTACCAGCTTTACGTATATTTATTTATAATATTCTTACTGCTGGCGTAATTTTATGTTTTTTTTTGTGTAATTTCACGACAAAATGTGTAAAATCGTGTGATGACAACTGTCATCGAATGTTTTTTTAATGTGTTTTGACAAAACCTTGAATGTTTCGTTGTTTTGCTAAAAGTATCAAAACTAAAATTCCCCGCATATGCGCACACGCATCAGGGATTGCGACAGGCGGCTCGGGCCCATTGAGAACAAGCGTGGGCGGCCCCGTCGACGACCGCTGTTGTGATACTAAATATTTTACAGGGTTACCAAACCTTTGGAATATTGCTCTATTGTGTTTGTAAGGGAAAGGAAAATATCACTGATTTTGACAAAATGTTATTGTGGTGAGGCGAATGAGGTGGTTTAAAATAATATTGTTTTGAAGATCGATCAAAAGCGAGGCATTAGTAGAACTTTTAAATTCTTTATGGCTACCCAAACATTGAACCCCCAGTGATCTAACCCCCAGTTTCTGGAAACCTTTTGAATTGAATATTAATATGCTGAATTCGGTTGTGAATACTCATGTCAAGTGATTTTGATAGGCTGTTTATTTCAGTCAACCTGGCTTGTAGAAATCGGTTGTTAGACTATTTTAATAAAACACGTTGTGCTTAATGTACTATTTTCAATGTCCTTTTGTGCAAACTATACCTACCAAAAACTACATTTAAAAACGAAATAACCTACGATTAAAATTAATTTCTTATTTTTGACATCCTTATTTTATAACCCGTGCAAGACCTCATGGCATCGGCAGATCGCCTAGAGGCGTGGTCTGTGATTTCTAATGTTTTAGATTTTTATCGGCATCTGTTGTAATTTTGCGTGGGCGACTTGTATGGGTTAACGAGCTCGGAGGTAACTAAATAAAGTTTATATAATTTATGTTAGTGCGAGAATATGTGTCACCATGTGAATGTAAGAAATGTCAACAGTGTTTTACGGTTTGAATTTTTCTGGGTTAACGATAGGTCAGGAAAGTAATAATAGATTGTTTTAATTTTGTGTTTTTATGGCAGTTTTTCTCATTGTGAAATTTTTTGGTGGGCTGAAACCCTACTCTTATTATTTTAAATATGAATTAAAAATCCAATTCATCATTCTCCTGTCCTTATCCCAATTTATTTGGGCTCGGCCCAACACGTCTTTTTCTTTCATATTTCTCGCGAATGACACAATGGCACGGCTCGTCGCTCGACGAGCGGTGCCATTGTGTCGCGTGCGATTCGAGTCCTGATCCTCCCTGGTCCTGAGTCCTGATTGCAGTAGCCTTTAGTCGTCACCTCTTCTCTATTAGTTGTCATCCCGGTAGCCACCCCCCTTCTATCCGTATCATCTTCACACAGTCTACCCATCGTTGCTTTGGTCATCCCCGTTTCTTCGTCTTCAATTAAAAATGCAATAAATTTATAAAATTACCACAAAAACATACTAGCTTACAAGAAACCCTTAATTCAATTTTCTTAAGCTTAGATTCCAACAGGCCAGTAAGGCCAAATTGAATTTTGCATTGTGGGGTATTAATTATTTACAGTAAGATTAAACCACAGACAATTTAATCACGAAAATAAACAACGTTTACTGTAATCTACCTGTAGGTAATTGAGAAGTAAATCTTTAGATATAATGATGTTTTGACATTATAGGTAAGTGGGTTTTATAATACATTGATATTAAAATTTATTATACATATAGGTAGGTAGGTATTTACTTATTTTATTTGTAAAACAGTATCAGTGAGATGGTTGTTCAATGACATTTTCAAGTTACTGGTCAATTACTGCTTTCAATTTAAAATAGAAGCTGTCATTTAGAAACGAATTACGTAACTATTCAATTAATAATTTGTATGATATGAATCCACAAATCAATCTATGATTAGTGGCATCATTTTGATCTAAACGAAACTGGCAATTTTTTTTGGGTCGCCTTATACATATGTAGAATCACTCCGTGAATCTCTAATTATGAACGTGTCATAATCACTGTTCTTGGTAAACATATTGGTAGTCACACATTTAAAAAAAAATATTTTAACTTCTAAAGCAAAAATCTTGTGTCCTAAGCTATAGATAGAAACACACGAAAAGAGACAGGTTAGTTTGAAATACGCCACTAGCCGGAAATCACATCATCCAAGTAACCGACGCAAAATTTTATATAATTTCATATCTACACTTGTGAGCAACCAAGTAGACTCAATTCCTAATCATGCATTTCGACTCAAATAGAAATTACTCGAACTTAACCAAACGACACGTCAGGCTTAAAAAAATAACTTTTGCATAAATGGGATAGAAAAAAAAATACTTTGTATGCACGGGTTGTATTGGTATGGAGTTAAGTCAATTTGGTTGCTCGCGAGTGTAGACATTGCCTAATTACATGAAATTATATCAATAGAAAATAACTCCACATATGCTGGTTGTATTTATGACTAAAAATGTAAATGCCCATGATTGAGACTAATCTCCTAATTTACAGTGTAAATAGCAAAAATAACACGAAAAAATATACCAATATAGTTTTTTAAATTGGTTTGGCCCAAAATTCAGCAACGCGAATACCGTTTGCTTCTGCAGCCATTAGGTTCTCACGTGTAGATACAGGGCATGCAGTGCAAGAGGGGAGGTGAGACTGTCTGTGGGTGTGGAGAGACGCCGCATGCGCACCAAAGATCTGAGGGCCAACCACCACCTCTTAAAGCAGTACTATTTTAATGTTACTTCAGTGTGAGAATGAGATGAGCTTATACAGGACGTCTAGCTCCATCTCTTTCCCACACTCTTGTAAGATTTAAATAATACTGACTTAAGAGGTGGTGGTCTAGCTCCTGAGCCGTCCATGAGCCCCCACTTGTGGAGGTGATCCTTGCTGCGGCCTACTTGGGCACGAAGTCTACTGAAGGTTTTTCAAGTAGGCTACGGTATCTTGTGCCAGAATTGGAAAAGACTAATTGGAAAACTAAATTACTTCTAACTCACCGGCCTAACTTTTGTTTGGTTGCAACGTACCAATAATCAATCATAAGGGACCAATAATCCTAAAGGCTTCTACAACCAGGCGCGACACAAAGGCACCACGTGTCGCGCGAAGAGCCGGTGCCGGTGTCTTTGTGTCGCGTCGCGAGTCGCGAGTCGCGCTTTATTGCAGGAGTCTTAAAACGTTTGTTGCTGGATAAAGGCCTTTTAGCTTATTAACTAAAACTGACTTGATCGTTGGTCTAGTGGTCGCAAGCGCTACTACTGAGCATGAGGTCCTGGGTTCGATTCCCAGGTCGGGCAAAGTGTTATTGTGTTTTACCATTAGGAGTTTCTCAGCAGCAGCCCGGAGTCTGGATTTGTGCCCGATTGATGGCAATAGGCTCACCCCGTTTTTCATGGGACTTAACTGGAGAAATGTGGGTGTACTATAAGTACACCTTTGCCTAACCCTTCGAGGATTACAGGCGTAATGTTATGTTCTATTATAAGTATTTAAAAAAAAACAAAATATGATTCCGTAATCAGCGACCTTAGCAGGTGAACTGATGGTAAATAATTAAATGATAAAGATGTTGCATCCAATTTTTGCTCACGTTTAAGTATAAAATAGCAACCTCTTATTTCTATGATAAAAAGAGTGCAAACAAATATGCTGTGAATTCTAGATCATTAGTATTGTGATTACTAGGAAAACTCTTATCAGGATTAATAAGAACACATACTCGACATTCTTTACTGATAACACTAACTAATTAACATAGATTGGTACCTTCTTCTCCAAAAACACATGTTAGCTCGATAACTAGAGGTGCCCATGAAGATTCCGCGTATCGATAAAAAAGTCGATCTAATTTCGGCCCAGCTCTATCGTGACGATAGCGATGAAATATCGATTAAATACACTTCCCTGTGTTGCTCTCGACATATTTATTGGTGATTAATCTTAAAACGCCTACATTTAGAAATAAACCATCGGAATCGGACTGTCGGAGATAGTCATGTTTGGGAGATAGCTTATTTTAAGCAAGTGGAATGTACATATAAATCCGTTGAATTAGTAGATAGCCGATTTCCCATACTTCAATATCTCAAAATGGTGCGGCTAAAAATGTATTTCTACATCACATGCCGCCAATTAAGTTAAAAAAAATAAAAATCACAACTTGGGGCACGATTAAAATTATTGTTACGATTATAACTCTGTGTCTGTCTGACACTTGAATATTGGAATGATGAGCACCATATACGAGAAAAAGAAGTATCAAATAAAATACATACTTGCAGCAATTCAATAATTAATGTATCAAGACCGTTTAGTTTCCTATAAAATATAAAAACATCACATAAACAAAACAAAAATAAAAAAAATGAGAAATGTTATCCGTTCAGGAACGTCCTTACTAGGCTAGTATTTTCCATAGAAAGAAACCAAACAGATTTTATCGGTAGAATCGCGCGAGTCATAAAATTGCGTCAAGTTAATAGGACCATTGTAGGCTTATGCGCAGCATAGCAACATATTCTCCTATTAAAGGCTCTCCCTTATCAAATAAACAATAGGTGAAGGGAAATCTGGAACATTGTAGGCAATCATCATCAAATTGATTGTGGAAACAATCAGAAGGGAACAAGTTTCCCAACAGCACGTACCGATTGTGGAAACGATCATAAGAGAACAAGTATCAAGTATGTTGATCATTCGGAGTTAGACCATAATAAAAAATCGTTGGTTACCTAACATACCGGTTTAACAGCCATTTCGCGTAACATGCAATAATTCACGCGTAAAAAGAAAATTCCCTACAAAATCTACATACCTACAAGGTGCACCATCCGGACGTCCTCGTAAAACTGACTGTTTCCTGGCTAGTGAGAACAATGATATGGTTCTATGTAACTACTTTGTTAAGAAACAGCTTGGTATACATGAGGAGATGTTGTTACAAAGACACCTAGGCACGCTTTAATGAAAGAATTTTCGTTTAACACTGCAGGACGCAAACGAGAGACAGAAGATTTATTATTACTATACTCCAACCGTATAGTATCCTTCAAAGCGTTATGGGTCTCTTCTTAGTGAAGACTTCAAAAGGATTAGCAGACTTACTTTGTTTTACCTTTGTAACAAGGCAGAACACCGATTTTTGTGTCCAAATTGGGAGGGGTCTTTGGTCAACAGTTGACTGCTGTTTGTTGAGTTAAATGAATAATACATATCTGTACCACGTCTGCTTATTTCCTTTTATAGTACACCAGAGGTAAACCTCCGCCTTAGCTTTCGGGGAAACAGAAGTGTAATGTTATGTTTATGTTCATCTGTTATCGAAATTGCATCGTACAAAAAAGTCACCAAAGATCGCGTTTCAAACGAACACAAAACCTCGAACTTTTGTCCAGATAATCATTCGGACTTAGAATACTAATATCAATCCACCTTAAGGTGGATGCGCTAAGATAGCCTGCGAAATTAAAATTTGCAGGTCAGTGTAAGACTTAGAAAGATGTATTGATGGTTCTTATAATTATAATTATGTAAATACAGATTTGTTACGGTCGCGAATCATATTTTGATCAACATACAACCTGACACTGACCTGCAAATTGCAAGAAACGCAAGAAAATTTGAATTTTGCGGGCTACCTTTGCGCATTCACCTTAACTTCATGCCTGATTCAAGTGGATTACGTCATCCGCCTCCAGAATCCATCTATCCATAACTTACAAAGCTACTAAGTTCTCTATTAACCATTATCGACTTAAGGCACATTTCTATTCAAATCGCGTTCAATCCGGTGCGTCCTGAGAATCACTAAGTGTAGCTGGATGAGGCTGATTGATCTGTCCATCATTTAGTACCTGATGAGACTGTAATGGATGGCCACACTGGTACTTTGATGTACGCTTTCATCCTGTATCGAGAAGTGTTTCGAATTATTGATTTATGTTTTGGTACCTACTGAATCTTAGTATTTGTGTTACTTTGTGACAGTTTTATTTCTGTATTTGAGCTGAACAATAGCTTAGTAGGGGGGAGGTAGTAATCTAGGGGGTCCAAACGCCTCCTGCCGGAGGCTCTACGCGAGGATCGTGCGGTCCATGGCCCTTTACGGGGCTCCGGTGTGGGCGCGTTCCGTGAGGTGGCGACCGGCCCGCGGGTTGAACGCGTCCCAAAGGGTCATGGCCATCCGGCTAGTCCGGGGATACCGCACGGTCTCCGGTGAGGCGGCGAGCCTCCTTGTCGAAATGCCGCCATGGGATCTGGAGGCAAAAGTCCTCACGCACATGTGGGAGTGGCGCGAGGACGCAAAACGACGGGGCGTAACTCCGCTGCCGCAAGAAATCGCGGCACAGCGGACATAGCTTCGGGGGGATCTCATGGCGTCATGGAGAGTGCGATTTTCGCAACCCAGTGCTGGGCACGCCACAATTGCGGCAATAAGTCCTCTCTTTGAGGAGCGGCTGGAGAGGCGCCACGGCGTCCTCACCTTCCGCCTGATGCAGGTCCTCACCGGACACGGGTGCTTCGGGACGTACCTGTTCCGGATAAGGCGGGAGGAAACGCCCGGGTGTCACCATTGTGTTGATCGCCTGGAGGACACGATGGAGCATACGGTGGAGGTCTGCCCGGCTTGGGCGGAGCACCGCCGTGTCCTCGCGGAAGCGATCGGCGGCGGCTATCTCTCGCGTCCGCTCTTGGTCCAGGCCATGGTACAGAACGAGAGTACATGGGGAGCCATCACCTCCTTTTGCTAAGCCGTAATGCTCGCGAAGGAGGAGGTGGAACGCTTGAGTGAGAGGCAATCCTTGCATCCTCACGCCCCGTGGATCATTTTGATCATTGTTAACAAGTGGAGGATCCGCGACGTTTTCAACATTTGGTGGTTGATCTATGTCACGTTGCTGACGAAGGCCTTCTAAAACTTCTACCCAACAAGGTTTACAAATGTATTCAGCATTGTTAAATAATATAGCCGTGTCTAAACTGAAGTAGGTAAGTAGCACTGTACTATCGAGGAAAGTTACATCTGACCAATTTGATAACAAAATTCCGTGCACACGATGACCACATCTGTTAGCAAGTGTTACTATAGCAGCCGAGCACTGCAAACAAGAATAGTCCTTACGGTGTATAGATGCTCGTTTCTCCCATGGTACAATAGGAATATTGATTTCCGCTGAAGCTGAACTGAACAATCGAAACCAAATCTAAAAAGCTCACAAAAACTCTTCCTCCATTCAAAGAAGACGCCTTGCTCAAAAATATTTCTTTCCTTTTTTCTCCGCTGACAAATTATCGTGAAGAAAAACGTGGCAAGCCGTAATGAGCTCGGGCTAATGAGTTCCCTCCACAACGACTTTAGGTATCTAATTTTGCTCCATGGAACTTAAGTAAACTAGTCTTTTAAGTATTATGAAACTTGTTTCTAGACCGTCTACAGATCTTTAGTACTCATTTTTAATTAACTTTGTAAGAGATAAAGAATTATTGCTTAATAGTTGTGCCCCTTTTTTTGTTGATGGGAAATTATCAAATGACTTCACCCGCTCTGGGCGGATCGGGACTGTCAGACTTTTACTGACTAAATCCCACCCGTGTTCTTTCAGTCGCTTAGTATTAGTATTCTTCCTGACTTTTTCTTTTTGCTCGGCTTCTAAGGGTCGTAGTGTAGCTAGAATTGGGCTACCAAATGCATTTTTTTTTGCGCAGAACCCTCATTATTTTTCTAAAACAAAAGTAACCTAAGTTACTCCCCGTAACATCAGCTATCTGCCAGTGAAAGTCCCGTCAAAATCGGCCCAGCCGTTTCGGATATTAGCCGGAATAAACAGCCAAAAATTTTAAAAATTGCTTTTTTGTTATACCGTATTACCGTTTTTTTAGTACCGTATATAATGCTTTCTTTTAAATGCATTTCGTAAAAAGTTGTTATTTTGACATTACAAACAGACACTTCAATTTTATAAATTTGTGTAGATTATTTTTGTTTTTTCTAAATAGCATCTCCCTACCTACCTACCAAGGAGGTTGTCGGCTGCCTAACCGGACTTTCCTTGTCCCTCAATAAATTAAGACCATAAAACTTAAAATCGAAGCGACCACGCGCTAAGAGCACCCCCTGTGGGGAACAGGCCTCGGCTAAGGGCGGCTTAGGGCTAACCTAACCTAAACCGAGGCCCGTACAGAAGATTCGTTTATTTTTTAGGTACAGGCATCCGCCGGGTATGACGTATCGTGCAGTGATTGTTAAGTATCACGTTAGAATTCATATTAAGAAATGCTCTTTAGATGATTTGATTACTTTACATTAACGTTTTAATAGTTAATTTAAGCCTAGTTGCTATCCCACCAATTCGCACTAAGCGTTTCCAAATGTCTTTTGTGATGCGCACAACAAAGGAGTAGAACTCTCTGCCTGCGTCTGTGTTTCCGAACGTATACAACCCCGATCTCTTCAAAGTGAGAGTTAACAGGCTTCTTCTGGGTAAGCTCGCTCCATCGTCGACTTTGTCTCTGTCATCGAGACTAGAATAGAGAACCTAGACTAGAGTCAAGAGCAAACCTATCTTAAATAAAAAAAATTAAATACAACTTCCAATACCCTAATTACTTGATTGTATTTTGACAAAAATTTTAAAAGTATAATTAGGGTAGAACATAATTCTGACAGAGTCTTGGGCAATAACTTACTAAGAATCTGACTCTGTTCAAAAATATATACCGTTGTGTTAAAAGTATTAAGAATTTTATTCGGCCTAACTCCTAGCTAACAACTTTTTTCTCAGACTGTAATAGTTATTAGGACCTAATTCATAGCTACCAGACTGTTCTATCAAATACCATTGCTGACTTATGTAATAACTAGCGACCCGCCCCTGCTTTGCATGGTTTTTACGACATGACAAAACATCGCGATTTCTTAATTATTTGTAAGTTTAATAATAATATGTATTACCCCATCGCCGTATCTCTACGTTGATGTCGTGATGGGGCTTGCGCGCTCCGAACTCTAGGTCTGTGCCGGTGGAGGTTTCTTTGCCGGAACAGGTCTAGGATGAGGAGCCAGACCAAGAGAGATACAGAAACCCGCAGGGCAGCATGTGGCGAGCTGCTGGGCAGTAGCGACCCCACGTACCCTATCTCCCGGGAGAAGTCATGTTCCTCATCTCTGGCTTGCCTTTATTGGCCGGCTGGAGTGAACACTGACGAGAACTGACCTCCCACCTCATTCTTGCCTTTATTGGCTGGCTTGAGTAGAGATTCGCAAGAGCAAACGTGCTCGGAGGAAGGAAGTAGTCCAATAAGATGCTGGTAGGGATCTTGACCGTACTTCCGGGATTGTCCTGATAGCCGTGGAATACCTCTCCACTCCTCTTAAGCACCTCAAGACATGTTGCCCCCTTGTCGCTACGACACTATGTGCTAGCGACCGTTTCTGGGGGCCCATTGTTGAGTGTGCAAGTCACCCCCTGCCATTTTAATCGTGTATTGTATTTATCAAACATTGGTCAGGCAGGGGCCATAGTCCTTCCATAGTTTTAGATAACCAGTCCACTTTAGCCATCCAAACCCATAGCCCAATATTTTTTTTGTCTCCATATCCTGCAATAGTCCTACACCAACCGGGAGTTGTCCTTGGGTGCACTTGCATAGTACGCACAAGGATAATCGTCGGTTGGTGCCTCATTTCCATTGAAAGCGTCTAACGGGCCTCTGCGAGTTGGCTTCGGCCCCTCATATGCCTTTCAAAGGTCCGGGAGCCTAGGGTCCCGAGAAATATCAAAAAAAAAAAAATGTATTATATAATAACCATTCGGAATAAATTCTCTAAATAATGGTGAAAACCGCATCAAAATCCGTTGCGGAGTTTAGAAGAATAACGCGGTCATAATATGCATAGATACAAGACAAAATATTACCTAATGTATAGGTGTACAGGTATCGTTCCAATATCGATCAGTTCCAATGAAATCAAATAAAATATTCTTGAAGGACGAACAAATTGGAATGTTTTCAAGTGGTTTTCAACTAATCAATAGTAGGTAGACCGATACTGTATCAGTTATATTATAGTAGGTATTAAATTAATACCATATTTTTTAGCCTGCCTCGTTGGTCTAGTGGTCGCAAGCGCTACTGCTGAGCATGAGGTCTTGGTTTCGGTTCCCAGGTCGGGCAAAGTGTTATTGGGTTTTTCCATCTGGAATTTCTCAGTAGCAGCCCGGAGTCAGGATTTGTGCCCGGTTGATGGCAATAGGCTCGCCCCCTATTACATGGGACTTAAACATGGCCAAAATTTGGGTGTAGTATCAATAAGTACACCTCTGCCCAACCCTTCGGGGAAACAAGGCGTGATGTTATGTGTTATGTGTAAGTGAATCCTTTCGTATGTCGAGCGATAAATGAGTTTTTGCAAATGGTTGAATAAATCAATCAAATCTGTCCATTGCAGTCCGGACCGCATTATGTCAAAGGCATTTTATCGAAACAAACCGATGTTACTTTAAATGTTTTGTACAAGTTTTGATCCAATTTTCATTTACAAAAGCACACTTAAGTAAAGAAGTTGTTTTCCGGGTCCATTTTAATAAAAATTGAATAGAATATACTTTATTATAAACCAAAATTGTCGCACAGCTCTTTTACACAGATGTGAGGCTGTGTAATTCACGTTTTTAACGTCAAACTAAACCCAACAACGTAGAAAAACAAGGTATATTTATTATTATGATGTTCCTGTCATCTTCAAGTTCTTCACCTCACTCTACTCAACACAAGCACTTTGGAACCTACGTAAGCCTATGTCCCTAGTACCTACATACATCCACAATGTGTCTAGAAAATAGGCCCACGCTCCACTGAAAAACCAACCTTATGACCTTCTAAAACTGAGTCTATTCCCGCTTGTAAGCTGGTAATTATTTCTCCTACATGACTGGGGAAGTGGCACCTATGTTGTCAGCAAAAAGGAGGGTACCTATGTCTGTACATACATAAGTACTTTTGATACCATCATAGCACTTAAGAAAAGCGTAGTCTGCGAAAAAGTTTTCTGTGTTATGAATTATAAGTCTATGTTATAAACATTAAAATGGTATTAATGTAATCGGCATTAAAAGTATATTGTTATAGGCAATAGGCATTTTCTTATATGTTTGGTTAAACAATGTAATATGGTATGTTTAAATGACGTTTCAACACGGAAATGTCACTTAAATAGAAGTTACACAACTTACGGTAATTTTCTTTCGCAATTTTCAGTTAATTTACGGTAAATGGAAATGAAATTAATCTTGTTTTAATATTATTTCTATGTTGACGTTTAGCTTGTCCGATATTAATAGTATCGTTATTGGACAACCTTATTGGAGTACTTAAAGACGCGAATGTTATTCAGAAATTAAAGATATTTCAAAAGTAGTAAACATTGGTGGCCTAGTAGTATCGGCCCCGACTTACGAGTCGTAGGTCGTGAGTTCGAACCCAAGCAAGCACTTTACTTTGTGTATTTAATTTCATCACCACTGCTCTCAAAACTTCGTGAGTAAACCAGCATGTCCACCAACCAAAGGGTCGAAAACATGTGACATCCACCAACCCGCACTGGGCCCGCGTGGTGGGTTACTGGCCACTCCCTCTCGAAGAGAGGAGGCCTGTGTCCCAGCAGTGGGAACATTATAGGCTGATTATCCTTGAAACCACTTTGAAGTGGAACAAAACCTCATGTCGCTGCCCTAAGTTGTCTCTGTACTAAAAAACTGTAGACTTAGACTTTGGTTACTTAAGGGGAAAGCTCCAGGTAGCCCGCGAAATTCAAACTTTCTTATGTTTTTTGCAATTTGCAAATCAGTATTAAGTTGTATGTTGATTAAAGTATCATTCGCGACCGTAACAAATATGCATTTACTGAATTCATATCATCAAAATCAGTAATACAACTCCATAAGTTTGTATAATGCTACTTGTCAAAATTTCATCAAATAGTCATTCAATAGAATTACCGGTTCTAAAGAGCTGTATTGATGACTTTAATTATTATAATAATATAAATACATACTTTTTACGCTCGCGAATCTTATTTTGACCAACATACAACCTAGTACTGACTTGCAAATTGCAAAAAAACGTAATAAAATTTAAATTTCCAGGGGTTACCCGGCGCTTTCGCCTTAAAACAATGCTTGTATAAAACACAAATTTAGAGTTAAAGCGGGAAACAGTCAGTTACAACTTACAACACCTGAGTTATCATTAACATATTTCTGCCCAGACTTAAGCAGGAACCATCATCAACATATAAAGGCGTGGGCGCAATATTTTTTTCCTTTACCAAAGTTAAGTAATCTTACCCATATAAATATCAATATATTAACGCTCCAAAAACCGACCAGTATCTACCTACAACCCACATCGCTGTTATCATTTTAATTGACACCTCCATATCTAAATGACGCAACTTTTTATTTCTATTTTCAATAGTATTAATTGAATATGTATTCGTTTTATTTTGGGTTCCGTGTCGCAGAGACGAACTCTAAAAATTGATTGTACGAGTATTTGTATTTGCGCATCTGTCCAGTTGTCAGTCTGTTTGTCAAGTTGTAGGGGTTGGAGGCAATATTGGCTTTGACGAGCGAGTATATATATATATATACAATTCAGTATTAGAATGGTACATTTCTGCGCTTTCGTCATTCTCTGTGTGTCGGATGTCTCGAATATCTTAAAAGGACTTTCTGAATCTCTTATGTAGATGGATGTTTATAGAACATGTCCTGGAATTAGCGCACAACCTCTTAAGGAGTCATTGTACTCATAATTATGAACACCTTTTACACGTACTATTGAACCAAACCTGAAATCGCGGATAAAAATCAGCTGTTCCTTACATTTAAGTTCGCGTAAGACGTCAAAATGTAGGGAACAACTGACTTTTTTTCGCGATTTCAGTTCTTGTCCCATAGTAAAAGTTGTTCCTAATGCTGAGTACAATGACTCTCTAAGAGGTTGTGCGCTAATTCCGGGACATAGTGTATGTACCTAATATTAATAATCAAAATTGTTACCTAAATCTCTTGTAACGTCTCCTGAAAGTTTCTAGGGCAGAAAGGAGTTTTTAACTGATTAAAAAGATGCTGGCTGTCACTGAAAACCAAAGATAAGGCTCTGTCTCGCATAGGGTCGCAGCATTGCCGAGCATGGCCTTTTTGCGTGGATGGGACGTATATTTTCTCCCAACTTGTTCTTTTTTGTGTTGTGTTCTTTCTTTGCGTCATGTTTACCGCATATAAACGTAAGTTCTTTCTTTCTTTCTAATAAGCTTACGCTTCTCATATTTCAAAAACTCCACATAAGTCCAGTATACTTACAAGATTGCATTGTTGCAAAAACACTCCATAAAATAATTCAACCATGTACGGAATCATAACACCAAAACAAGTGCTCACCCGTTGTTTATCTCACCCGCATGCAAGCAGCCAGTGACCCGTGAGTGACACAGAATCGTCATTGATAAGCGTTTTAATGACTCTCGAAACGACATCATTATGTGGTCGCACGTCATCGCACAAAGGTAGATTTTTAACTGTAGACTTATTTCTTAGTTCTTCTTTGTGTTACGGGAAGAGGAAGAATGCGTTTTGCAATTCATAATGCCAAGTGGCCCGCGGGGCAATTGCGTAACACACTTACAGTAGGAATCGGGTTTCATTTTGACAGTTCAACAACATTCATTGCGTTATTTACGTTGTTGAGCAGACAAATTTTTCGAACATATGAAGCAATGGATTAGCAACATGCTTCAAAATCATTTAAATTGTGATTGTTAGTGAGATATGCAATTACGGTGCTGGTCTAAGTTTAACAGAGACCACCTTGAAAGGTTTTGCACGTAGTTGCACAGTTTGGTATAGACTTTAAATCCAACTTCCCAGGACTTTAAAATGGATATCAAACTCTCAAGCTTTTGCGAGAGATTCACCACAATTTCAAAATAGTTTGGTATCAGTAGTTTTTATGGCTGTGAGAAAGACGTCCTGTGATCGAATAGAAGGAACCGTTAGTTTTTTCCCCGCTTTGCATTAAGAATTATGTCTCCAGTATAGTGGATGCGTTTAATACCACAAACACTCTCTCTGGTATCATTAGTGGATCTTCTCGTTAGTTGAAGTTCAAAAAATAAAATAAAAAATCCTAGCATATTTACCAGCGGCGTAGCCTTCATACAACCCGATTCCAATCGGCTTCCCTTCGGAACAACCACTCTTCTTAGTGTCTACTATTGTCAAATAATATGGTACACCTGTGTGTGTAACTGTGCATTACATAAATATATTTAATATCAGTCATCATGAGATTAAAAGCCTACAGTTTTTTGTCTGAGTTTATGAGGACTGAACAATTTTTTCTTCGGGTTCCCTCTTATGATAAATTGTAGCTGCGCCACTGAGGTTTACATTTGACAATAAAAGTAAATACTAAAATTAACAGCTTTCATTATGTAAATAATTAGAAATCTTTTCCATTGCTTTTGTGTCGTCACGGTCTTTACCTTTATGGCACTAACTACAAACAATACCTAATGTGTTGAGTTTAATTATGTGTAACGTGAGCGAGACTAGTTTCTCTTCCTAGTTCATTTACACCGTAAAGGCTCCTGCGCACAGGCGCGACACGCGACGCGAATCGCCCTCGACACAAAGGCACCGCGTGTCGCGCGACTAGCGGTGTCTTTTGTGTCGAGGGCGATTCGTGTCGCGTGTCGCGCCTGTTTGCAGGAGCTTTCAAACTCTTCAATATGGCGTCGATCTAGCTGGCTCATCAATCTACATACAGCGTGTATTAGCGTTTATTAGGTACAGACCATCAAATTAACAACTTTTTCCATGGGACCAACATCGTATTATTAGCGAATAAATAATTAGCCGTCCCATACATTTGGGTCGCGAATACGATGTTGGTCCCGCAGAGGAAGTTGTTCAGTTTGATGGTCCCTTAATGCTTTCGTGTACGCTAATCGAGACAAAATAGAAGTTTTATTGATATGACGTGTATAGATGTCTACCGTCCGCGAAAGCGTTAAATATGACCACACCTTTCTGATACATGATGGATGGTCCCATAGGAGAAACAAAAATCTATACACCGTAAGGACTATTCTTGCTTGCAGCACTCGGCCGCTATAGTAACGCTTGCTAACAGGTGACTGTGGTCATCTGTGTACGGGATTTTGTTTTCAAATTGGTCAGATGTAAGTTTCCTCGATAGTACTTCTTTAGGCTCAATGTTGTCAATATTGGACTCAATTATTTGACACACGTACTCACATTCACACTTATTGCAATGAAACTTAACATTAAAAACATAACTGGCTGTACCTACCATGCATATCTCTTCGATCGCCAAGGGATTTGAGATATGAAGACGAATTTAAAAGTTTCGAATTAAATATATCCATTACCAAATGGATAAACAAACAAAATGGTTGATCGCAAATATAATTTGGGCAAACGGGGTATTATAGATTCATCCAACATCCAGTGCGGGTGCGGTGCTCCTGAACAGACAATGCCCCATCTGCTAGAGTGTCCCAAACGTCCATTCACCTGCATCCTAGACGATCTGAACAACGCCTCTGACGCCTTTGATGTGGCCACCTACTAGGCCCAAACAATATGAGAAACATCTTGATTCCAAACTTTTAAATAATGTCCAATAGGTATATTGTTGTAAAACATCTTATAAACATAACCTACATTGACACCTTGTTCCCACATAATTATAGGAACCTTATTCAACACAACAACACACAGGATATAACCTTACAATGGACGGATCTGTGCGCCTGAGTCTCCAAACGATAACATTCATATCGTCCTGCCAAGCAGCCACACAATTTTGCTTCCACACTAGATCAGAAATACCCTATACAGGATGACAAAAGACCTAAAATTACCAATTTTGTATAGCCCACTCGGATGCACGTGCCTAGGGGCTGTTCCTAACAATAGGACGCCCCTCTATAATCCTCTACACATAATAGACCACCCCACTTGAGTAAATCGATATTTGTAACAGGAACAACCCTAAAATGCAATTTTGTGCACATTTTTGTTAACAACTGATGTTTTGCACAATTCTTATGGGGTGGTTAGTGTAATGATGTTAGTTACGCGATGCTGTAGGTACTCTTATCTGGCTGAGAAGTACCAGTTTTCTCAATCCTGCGGGGTAGTTGCGTCTGTCACTTAAAACTGGCTGTCATTTTGACAGTTCAACAACATTCATTGCGTTATTTACGTTGTTGAGCAGATACATATTTCAAACATATGAAGCAATGGATTAGCAATATGCTTCAAAATCATTCAGATTGTGGCTAAAATTGTGTTACCCAAGTAGGGTGCTGGATAGTATTTGGTTGGCTACTCATACAGAGATACAAGGAAGATACCTACTGCAAAAAAAAAAGATTACATTATAAAGTATGTAAATTATATAACAAAACATCACGCCTTGTTTCCCCGAAGGGTTAGGCAGAGGTGTACCTACCTACTGAAAATATATGTAAGTACTTATAAAAAAATAAATTTAAATTGATGTTCTTATACCACATATGGTAATTTTTGGCAATTTCCCGAGATCTGTATAAAAATTACCAAATCAACCTTAAACCTTAATACACTTAAACCTCACGAATTTTTACGTAACCTCAAAGTCTAGATCCCCATAATAACCCCACCACTGATTACCAATTAAACGCTAGATAAAACTTGTTGTGACAGCTTGTCATACTGACCGTTTTACTTCGACGTTTATAGCGAAATCAATCAGGCTGTGACATGTTTAGAATAAAGCTGGTTATTCAATATACAGTCTTGCAGCCTTGCAGCTCAGCCGGATTAGAAGACCAATTATTTCAATAATAGACAGCTGTATTACAATAAAGTGTGTCATAACTGATTGGGCTGTTAGCGATAAAGAAATGGTTAATTTATGTTAATATTTGAAGGATTTGACGATTTCTATCTCTAAGGCTTTGAATTTAATGGCTAGGACCTTTTGCCACAACAATTTCGAAATGACGTATAACTCGATTTAATTAAGAATTGGGTGCGTCTTACAGAATTTCTGATTTCAAACAAAATTTAACTTTAAAAGTCATCAGGATAATATCATTATTAATGAAAATGGGATGTGCTGCACATACAGTATGGGATACACTTAGGTTACCGTCATACGATTATTGATTCTATGACGCATTATTTTTGTATATGTGTATTTTGTGTACACTATATCTACATACAATAATATTCTTCCTTTATTTATGTGTCTCTCTCTAGCCTAGCTTGTAAATCAAAGAGTACAAGACTGCGTCCGCAATCCTGTTCATAGCCTTATTCGTTCTCAAGTGCATCGAATTGGTAATGATAATGACTTTCCGTCTCCTCCGACTATGATTATCGCATCTTCTATAATGAAAACGCTTTAGTTTTATTATATTTCGCACAATATTTCTTGAATCATGTTTAATCGGTCGTCGACTCTATTTCTGTAAATAACTTGTATGTTTCTTAAACTAATTTGTAAGACGCAAGCTTCAAGCTAGGCTGATCTGTGTAACGGTATAGGTCAGGTATTAGATAACACAATGCCGGTAAAAACGCCGATGTGATCTGCGCTTTATGTTTTATTAAAAACAGGTTTACATGATCAGCCTATATTGTTCCCTCTGCTGGGACACAAGCCTCTTCTCTGTGAGAGGGAGTGGACCATAATCCACCACGCGGGCCCAGTGCGGGTTGGCAAAACTGGTTTGTATTGTAGTAATTAGTGAGGTTGACTGCTGTGTGTGTTATTTAAAGAAAAATTGCTGTTCCATACATTTTGACCGCGTAGGTATTTCACATTTGTAGGAAACAGCTGATTTTTTGTTTTAATAACCGACGAAAAATTACAATGCAGGAGGGTCCAGAATCATGTACTGAATCCATGATAACCGGATTCGCGTCGATGTTCCTGCCACCCTGTATAAGTAAGGCATGCTGTGGATAACTCGTTGATCTACTGCTGAGCATTAGGCCCATAGTTCGATTCCCAGGTTGGGCAAAGAGTTTTTGGGTTTTCCATCAGGAATATCAGTAGTCTGGATTCGTGTCCGGTTGATGCCAATAGGCTCGAACACACATGGATTGTTGTATTACATGGGACTTGAAACATAATTAACGGAAGAAATGTTGGTGTTTTACATCTCTGTCTGACCCTTTGGGGATTAGTCGTGGTGGGATGATAATGATGACCTGTAATATCTTTCCCTAACCTCCGAATCTGTATTCTACCATTCTCTATTCTTTCTCGTAGCGGAATAATGATAAACACTCCATTTGACACCCCTGTTTTATTTTCTACCGTAGAAGAGCTTACAGAAATAACCTTCATTTTATCAGCCTGCAAATGTCCATTGCCTCATATGTGCCTCCCAATAACCGTTACAATGAACGGTCAAAAGCCAGAGGGCCATTGCCATTATCAATACATTTGGCAGAGAAATTGGTGATAGCAGTTTGTTGTTATGAGCAGACACGAGGACAGGAGGGGTTGCTGCCCATCCTCCCGCCTAGCCTTTCTCGTTTTGAAGGTTTAATATTATATTATTGTGATTTTTGACGGTTGAACACACTAAAAGCTCCTGCAAACAGGCGCGACAGGCGACGTGACACAAAGGCACCGTGTGTCACGCGACGAGCGGTGCCTTTGTGTCGGTCGCGAGTCCCGCCTGTTTGAAGGAGCCTTTACAATCACAATCAGATGGATTTTGAAGGAAATTCATAATCCACTGCTTCCTGTTATGTTTGATAAATACAATTCGTCTGCTCGAGAACGTAAATAACACAATGAATATTGTTGAATTAGCGTTGTAATAGTGATGATGACTATTTTTTTTTGTCCGTCAGGTAGATTATTAAAAAATATTGGACACGTATTTTGTCTTTTTTTACGTAATCGACAGATTACGGCGATGCATTAGGTTAAAATGTGGCATGCCGTCACACCTTGCTAGATTTTATACTGAGATGTGACGTAGCAAGCCCCCGCTATCCCACTTTAATGCGTTTTATCTATGTCATTTTTTATTAATATGATAAAGCAAAAAAAATACGTGTCTAATATTTTTTATTATCTGACTGACGGACTAAATATATATTTTTTTTTCCCCAGCCATCATCCCTGTTGAGACTGTGGAACGCAATAAATTACCCCGCAGATTCTCAACCTAACTCGTTTTTTTGTGTTTGTGTTCTTCCTTTGCGTCATGTTTAATAAATAACAGATTTTCATTTGTTTTTCTTTATCACAGTTGTCACCCAGAACCAATTAATAAACTTTCCTTCCCGCTTCTTTGTTTTGATAGACAGATGTCAACACCATCATGCTATTATAACGAATCACAACAATCCATATCTCTTTAGTAATCGGATGTCGTTTGACGCAAATCGATAACCCCGCGATTATCCATCATAAATAATAACATTATTCGATTTTCTCGATGCTATCTCTGTAATAAATACATTTCAACTGGTATATCATAATGTAAACTATAAATCGCTTGCAAAATATCATTTCCTTGGTTATTACGACATTTAATATTGTAGTAAATGTTCTGAGTTGTTTGTTTATTCAATATTCGTGCTGTTGCTGTGTGTTGTGACTTTGTTAGGCAATTATGACACGAAATTGAAATTTGTAAACCGCTGGCCCTGTAGCCCTGTATACATACAGACAAAAATGTGTAGGGACACAGTCGTGCCCAGTTTGACAATTAAATGTATGGAATTCTTGTCTTGAAAACTATACTTTTTCAATTTGTTTTGAATGTATTTTTAAAGTCCAATCACTCAAATTGGTATGTAAAAAAATATCTAATATTTGATTCAAAAAAGTGTCCGCGGAGTTTATTGTCCTTCTTCTCTATAGGAACCTCTACGCTTTGGAATGGGCAATTAGCTTCATCTTTCTGACTGACTCCTTGACAATTCAAAAGTAACTGTTGACTGTAAATTCTTTGAGTTTGAGTTTTCTCAATCTGTTCAACGAATCTTCTCATTTGTACATTTGTAGAACGGAAGTGCTTCCATGTTTTCTGTAACCACAAGAAATGTTTATACAACACTTATGTTAATTCCAAATATGTTGTTTGTTCCAGGTAAAACCAAAGTTACTTCGAACGAACCTTCAGCACAACACAACCTGGATGTTTTGTTTTAAATGAAACCGACTGCTTATGTGTGGTCCTTCTTTGGAAAAAAGGACCACCTTTGTCGATTTGCTTCCTGTGGATGTTGTAAGTTGTGTGGTACCGTGTGAGTTGGATCAGCAAATTGTAGAATTGTAATTGCAGCAAAACTGGCTGAGGAGAATTCTTAATTACACAAGCTTATCTTTTGCTTCAGTGTAGGATGTTATTAAAAACGAGGAGAGAGGCTCGTAGCTAATAATAACAGCGGCAAAGGTCGATCGAAGGTTAAGCTATGCTTCCCGCGGTCGGTTCGTGGATGGGTGACCATCCATTTTCCGTATAATCCATCCAACCGTTATCTTTAAAATACCGTTTTAGCCATAAGACCGCCAATTGTGTAAAATTTCTTCATTTATTACCACTTATTTTGCTCAGCTCCTACCGGTCCTAGCGTGATGTTAAAATTCTATAGCCTTTCTCATGAATTGGCCTACCAAGGGCAAAATTAATTTTTCAAATCAAACTGGTAGTTCCAGAGATTAGCACGTTCAAAAAAAAAAACAAACAAAAAAACTTCAGCTTTATTAATAGTGTATGTAGATAGATTTAAATGTTCTACATAATGAAGAGTCTATCTATCTGTCTACAATCCAACTTTGTCTACACGCTGTAGTCCTTATGGTATGCATTTAATGTATGTTTTCTGTGTCAATTCGCTCTATAAACTCAAAGGACCACCGGTCTGTAGCATCAGTCCTGTCGGTACCGTACGTTTAGTGCATAGCAATGTTTTCAATATCACATACGATAATTCAGACTATTTGTATGCAAAATGGATTGTCAGCGAAAGTGTAGGGTGGTATCAACATTGCACTAACTTAGTTCTACAATACTTGTGTGTGTTTATAATTATACTCGCACTTCCCGCGCGACTTCCTCCGCGTGCATTTTGTACTTTGATACCCCGTTAGGGGTAGGTAGTCAAAATACCCCGATACACGTTATTCTTCATTTTTGGTCTTAAGTATAAATATTGAGTTTCGAGTTAATCGGACCGCGTGTTAAAATTCTTCCTTCCCCCTCCCTTTAGGGGGTAGTTTAGAAAAATAAAAAATGAAAACTTTATAATTTACTAAGTCTAGTATCCGTGCCAAGTTTCAAGTTTATTAACTCAAGGAATAAGATTTTGCAAACAGACTCCCCCCTTTTCACCCCCTTAAAGGTCGAATTTACAGAAACCCCTTCTCAGTGCTCCCCTACATTTCAATTCAATCTTTTATTTATTGTTCAATTTCATCATTATAAAAGGAACCCGTGAGCAAAAATTTGCGATCCTAGTCCCAGTAGTTTCGGTTCTGCGTTGATGAAGCAGTCAGGACAAGTAATTATAATATGTGTAGATTGATCAGGAGTTTCTATAAGTCATGACTCGTGTACCTACAGGTATTCTAGTCTGTATCGTGTTGGCATCGGCTTTCAATATCATCAGTTAAGTTTCTCACTGTCAAAACTTAGGTGTGAAGTGAGCTTGAAGTGAGCTGTCAATAGTGTCAATCTACATCAGACAGCTCACTTCATTTAAATTTTCACGATGATATTTTTACAGAATAGACCGCCATGATATTTTTTACTTTTCACAATATTTCAACGTACTATCTAATTTCCACGTTCTCTAAATATTCATCTGTTACGTATCTTTGTCCCAGGGATTCAACGTTCATTATGGACCATGCTCAGCCGTGAAAGAACGGAAATGCGTGTATTGGCATAAATACACTGATTGCTGATTGCTCACATAGCGACATGTGATTAGCCCTCCATCCAATGCTACCTTAATTACCTTCCTTTCTACAGAAACCTTCTGACATCCCTGTTCTATCCACCTCTTCTCCTCCCCTTCGTGAAACAGCATGATGTTATGTACCTATGTTTAAGTAAACAGACACTCGCATAGCAACAAAACTCTCATCCACAAGAGCATTTCATGCAGTGTGCTCCCGCTTTACACTTCAGTACTATTCTAACAAAAGTGTACCGTTCTCGAAAGCGGTGTACACACGGTCCTCCGTTTCTAACGGGTAATATGATGCCGTGTGTTGTATTACAGGCACGGTACAGCGCTCTAGCTTCCTGGGCTTCTGGATATTTTGTTGCAAATGTAACGATATACTGCTTTTGTTGTTACGAGATGAGGATGTAGTTCTAAATGGTTTGTGTTTTCGTACATTTTTGCGTCAGTTACGTTGTCAAGCTTCAGCTTTTGTATATTTGCATATTTGAACTGAACTTGGAATATTCGTTTTATTTGTAAAGGATTGCCGTTCATAGTACTTGCAATTAATGTTTTTTAATTACATTTACCAGACTGTAAGGTTATTTCTAAATTAAGCTTCAAATTAAACTGCAAAATACGTATGCCTAATTTCAATTAGGCTCAAGGCCCCTGCAAACAGACGCACGCACGATACAAAGGCACCGCTCGTCGCGCGACACGTGGTGTCTTTGTGACATGTCGCGTGCCGCGCCTGTTTGCAGGAGCCTTCAGACTTCAGGAGGATTTAAAAATAGGATTCATTATGAAAGAAAGGACATTAAAAAAGCCTTCATAGCAAAGTTAATTCCACTTGCAGATTAGTATAAAAACAGTAAGTTCTCCCTTCGAAAAATAAAGTAGAAAAAGATGACCATCCCATATACAGCCAACAAATTAAAAACGAACACCTTTGTCTGCACTCCATGTAGGTACAGGACATATAAAACCAGCCGACAAAACACGACGCGAACCCAGTAGCCTCGTCATATCCAATTTACTTGACGCCAGTTATAAATTTGAAATTAAAACCCACACTAAATTAACATTTATGCTAACAGGCTGTAGGTCCTAGACCTCCGATCCGTAATTTGTTTATGTTTAGCTGATCTCTATGACCATCCCTAGTCCCTACATTAGATACTATAGCTTCAACTTCATCTATAAGGTTGAATTTAGCTTTTACACCATCAGCAGTCGTAACTTCTATACACGGAGTCCAATTAACAATAAAATTTACGACTCGTCGTTCAACATTGGACCTTATTGTTTGTAACAAGATTTAACTTTGATTCTAGAGTTGGATTTCTATTATTGCTGTTACAATTAGGTTGGGAATTGTACTGATTGGATTCAGTGCAGACTTTATTGTCGTTTTTATTCTTCTCTCGTGTGTTGCTTTAATTTCTGGGAAAATGTAATTGTTTTATTTCGTTTTAAATTAGAATTCTTTTATGAGTAGGGTTGACATTCAAACAGCCAGCGGTCGGTATATATAATATGGGAAAAAATATATAAAGCTAACTTTTGTGTTACCCATTAGATGAATCAGGATTCTATAAATCAAGGTAAATACTGATAGGTACTATTATGATTGCCTACTAATAGCAACCAACCCATGTTCGTGTAATAACGTCACAATCTATATCTACTACTGCAAAGTTGTCCTCAGAAAAAACCTTACGATTACCTTAAGCTCCTTTAAGTATTACAAAACCTTTAAAACGACCTCTAAATCTAACGGCATAAACTAGATCCTCCACAAATCGTAATCTAATCCGACAATCAACACCTGAATTCGGCGTTCTCAAAAGCGTCCTCGAAATCCTTCGCTGCAGCCACAAAGCCAAGTTCTTTGATCAAGATCCGAAGCAAAATCTGGCGAGATCAAAGGGGATATACTCAGCCAAGACTAGAGGGCTCTCGTGAATTGCAAACAAGTGCAAGTCAGCTGTAAATTATGCAACCCGCTACGAACGTCCTAGTTTTGAAAAGGCTTCGAAGAAAATGTTTGATTTCGCTTGAGTTACTTCTGCTTTAAGTAGTTTTTAAGTTTTCGTGTTAAATGGTGCGGCAAAGTAGGTAGCCAGTTATGTAATGTTTTTTTTTTTGAATCTTTAATAGTATGATAGCAAAAGTTTTGTAGAGTTAAGTAATAAGTTATCAACAAGAACTAAAAAACTACGAACTACCTACATATTTAGTAGCCTTTGAAGCCTGAAAATGATTTTCTATGTATTTAATAGCAGTTGATTTAGTATTTTCTTTTCTTTGAATAGATTTCAAATTGTAAGCTAATGACTTCTCAATGTAGTAGAAATCCCTTTGGTCAGGCTTCTTTCTGACATTGATTTATTACAAGCTGACGCATTTTCTTTCATTCCCAAATCAACAGCCTACTAGCTCGTGAAATTATAGCCTGTGGCCTTAGCCAATAAATCCACAGTAACGTTAATCACAAAATCGATTCCAGAAAAGTAATGACCTTTTGGTATCAAAAAGTGGGGTGAGGGAATAAAAAGTTTTATAGTATCTTCGTACAAATTCGGATCGAGGACTGTTGCGTCTTAAAGAAATGACTGAGCTCTATAATTAGTGGGGTTCTTTGCTTTTATAGACGCCTGGTGCATGGTGCATGCGTTAAAACGAGTAATTTGTGCATCGTTAAACATAGATACGAGTGCATTAGCTGTTCGGAGTGTAAAATTAGAAAAATGCTGTGCTGTTTAATTAGAATGAGGGTACACAGTATAATAATATGAGCAGCTGTGTGTAATTGCTAGTGGTTTTAGACTATTGAGGGAAGAGGATAGGAGTAGCTAGTCAGATGTTTGCATATTGTTTATTCAGTTAACTTTATGTGAATACAAAACCCAATGGTTAACAGGTGACAGAAAAGTACGAATGGTTACGTGTAAAGGAGATGTGGCTTCGTATTCAAATCACCATCACCTACTGGTTTCCCAAACAGTGATTACGGCAGTATCCCCTAAGTACGACCGATTATTGGAGCCGCTATAGACTGATGTTCAGCAGTGAACATAACCAAACAAGTTATTACACTTGGAAATGCATGTTTAAGAAGCTATGAATATGGATGAAGTGAAAGACGCCTGTAAGGACCGTAGCAAATATTCAACCATAAATATCTAACATCATGGCGTGAACTGCATGCATTTATATTACTGTCGACACCGTTTAAGCATCAGCTTTTAAGGCAAATACAGCCTCAGAATCTACTACAGTTTTATTACTAGCAAGGAAATTCAAACAAATAGTGTCCTATGAGTCAGACTTGGATAAAAACATGTTTCTTAATACTTAATTAACATGGACGAATTCTACAGTCAATTAGACTATCTCCCCTTATCTATTCAATGAAGGACCGGTTTTAACATCTTCAATCCCGTTATGAAAATACGTGGTTCCGAGTAAGTTCTTCGTAGATCGACCAGATAGGACCTAGGATGGTACCTTGGGGAACGTGATATGTTTGCGTGAGTTGCCGGCCTGTAAAGATATTTTTAGAATGTTTGTTTTGTAAAAAATAGTTGGTGTTTTAATAAACTAAAGCAGAATAATTATGCAAGTCAGGTTTTAATAACAATTTATTGTTATTTCAGTATTTTCGTGACATAGCGACCTTTTCAATAGCCTTTGTTACGTCATCTAAGACAATTTTGCTCTTTGTTTATAAAAATAACATAAATCCCAGATTTTATTCCCAGATATGGCAAGTAAGGTCGACGTACTCCGATAATTTACTGATGAATGTTTTAAATTCCAATCTGATATCGAGCTTTATCGCTATCCATCGAGGACTTCCTTTAGGAATATTAATTTAAATTCTGGTTAGTCACAGGTAAGACCCTGTATGTTCCTTACATAATTCTTACTTCACCTTGATTTACCTTTAAGGTCCAAGTACTGACTTTTAACCTTGTTATAACTTTACTATTATAATTTAAAGTATACCTTTGGATTACGAAAGAAAGATACTGAATCCTAGCCTTGGATGTCTTTCAAATTAAACTTTACTGTAGTTCAAACGTGCTTAAGATAGGCTCAATCAATAAAACTAGACAAGTTTTTCTTATTTCCTACCTACATACGAGAACAGGTGTGTGAGATGGTTGTGTGTGTGAGCACACAAAAGGAACGCTATGTTTTACGAGAAATTCTTCTTGAAGACTACTAAGATAGTAGCTCAGTTTTACGTATTGCAAGAGGTTGAAATAGTAAATACTTTATAGGCCGACGTTCGTTATTTTCAATTCTTCTATAGAAGATGATTGAAGTAGAAGAAAATCCCTTTTTACACCAAACCTATATGAATGAATGTAATGCACCGATCCCAGCGTAGTTTGACCAGACTCGATTACTCGAATGAACCCAAAGATTCACACTAGCCCCTGTAGCCTCATGTTTCATGGTGCATCACAGACCATTGCATATCAAGGATAATGTGCGATAATGCCTCATTCCGCCGGCCCCCTTCCATCAGCGGACATCTAGACGCACTGCAAGTTACCATCCTTACCTAGTTGCTATCCCACCAATTCGCACTAAGCGTTTTCAAATGTCTTTTGTGATGCGCACAGCAAAGGAGTGGAACTCTTTGCCTGCGTCTGTGTTTCCAAACGCATACAACCCCGATCTCTTCAAAGTGAGAGTGACAGGCTTCTTCTGGGTAAGCTCGCTCCATCGTCGACTTTGTCTCTGTCATCTCTGACCTAGACTAGAGTCAAGAGCAAACCTATCTCAAGTAAAAAAAAAAAAAAATGGTAGGGAAAACGTGCCCTTAGGATATGGAAGGATTGTTAGAACCGTACCGGATATGCAACCTACAGTAGGCAATGGAATTGTGGAGAGACGGGTGACATTTATCTATGGATGAAATAAGTAACTATTTATTTATACGTTTTATTGTACACATGAGACAAAAAGAGCAATCGTATTTAAAACTAGTAAAGTCGTTTTAAACGATTGAACTCGAGCTCGGGCGCGAGCCTTAACGCTTGCCAAATATTGTTACGAGTACATCAGTAAGTTCAGAACTTTTATCGAGCTAAATCAAGTTATTAAAAAATAACAGTAACACGAAAAAGGTACGCCAAACGGTGGCAAGTGAGATGTACGCAAAGAAATGCTGGATTTGACACTACACGACGTTTTATAAGAAAGCCTTCTCGGAAATCACACTGAGCTTATAAAATCTCGTAAGTTAGGAGATGAAGCGGTTTTGTATTGATGAGTACAAGTCGTAGGTAATAAAACTGTGAGTGAAAATGCTGTAAAGAATTTAATTAAATACTATGCTATATCTAGAAAATTAAAACTTTATTGCTAATGGTCTTTTACTTGGTATGTGCGGGTGGTGCCATTTGTCGGGGTTTAATAACAATCTTTGGCACTTGTGAAAGCTTTCAACTACTCGTTTTTTTTTAATTTTTGGCACCTATTACGGCTTTTTGTCTGTTCTAAAAATAGTTCGTAGGTGTTAATACAAACGATTATGTTGCTGATATAGGTACAGCAGAGACTTTTTTTTAAAGCTCAACAGATTTAGATGATCTTTTAGCCCTTATCTGGGCAAGTGTATCAGAGGACATCTGAGGGTTTGATTGATATGAATTTCAGCATATAACCTACAGGCTACAAGGCACGGGTCTTAGAGTTTTGCCAAGTTAGGGACTAAGAGATACTATCTGTATACCATTTGTAGTAGTTTGTAGCTATTCGTGTAATGTAACCACAATTTCAGCGAGTCTTTACTGAACCAAGTCGCCAACTCGAGTTTCGCATGCAAAAATTTTCTCACGACACCTCTGAGAAAAAACATATCGCCATTTCTCTCACCTTGCACCATCTCCTTCGTATTGTATGACAGAAACATGACGCGTGAGATAATGCGACTGTACATACATAAACACGCGTGTCCGTCCGTGTGTAATAAAATCATTGGACGTATGACGCGGAACAATGTACTTTTGTACAGGAGATGTGTTAGGTTTTATAATTAAGTATGTATGTGTGGGCCTGTATGTCTGAGTTTGTTTTCCGTGCTAAGACGAGTAGGGTTTTATGAAAATCTTTTTTTTTAATACTATTTGTTAGGCTTGTCCAGTTCTAATTTCTAAATACTTACTCGTAAAATCTTCTTTATTATTGGTTTTCGTCCCGGTTATCTATCTTATCTCATTCTTCCCTGATTTGCTTTAGCCTTTCCTATCTTCTTTGCCCTCCCCTCTTCCCGTTATCAGTCTGCTTTCTTAATCCTTCGGCGCCATTTATTTCGCTGGTAAGCATCGTCATCTGTAAGGCCAAGCTTTTGCATGTCCTTCCGGACATTTGTCATCCAGGTAGTTTGCAGTCTACCTCTCCCTCTTCATTTTGTATCCATGGAAAGGGAATTTTTCACGATATGGTCATCGGGTCTATGCATAACATGTCCGTACCATCTTAGCCTGGACTCTGCAATCTTCTCTGTAATTAATTAAAGGCGTTAATTTGAAACTCCATTTTACGTGTTCATTACGCACTTTGTCTTTGAGAGTGACTCCACCCGCCCAACGTAACATGCGCATTTCAGTGGTATAGAGTTGTTGCTCATGGATTTTCTTCGAAGCCCACGTTTCACTACCATAGAGTAAAACGGGCCTCACAGCTGTTTTGCAGACCTTGCCTTTGGTTCTTATCGGCATTGGTGGTCTAAGCCTTTCCCATGTGTTAAGTAAATGCTTAGATACGTTCAAGAATGTATACGGATATAGATTAATAGATACTTCAATTACATATTGTCCATAATAGCTATGTTTTGTATTATCATTATCGTCTTATCTTCAACTTTTTTCTTTCTTCCTACCTTTAAAGTATTCCTAACATGACATCTTTATTTTGTTTGATTAATTTCTTTATTTGCTTGTTTTTTGTTTACATCAACGTTTATTTAACTGTACTTTGATTGTATGACAAAACCGTCAATACACCTACATTGTAGATACAAGTACGCTTAACCCAGCTATCTGCATATGAATGTTATCTGTTTGTCCACTCTCTATCAACTTTTCCCTATAAAAACTGGGCATATACGCACGCACACGGAGTAAAACTACATGCTTACTTAAGCACGACCTAGTTAACACATCCAGGGAACCAAGATCTCTAACTCAACTATAATTACTCCTATAGATAGGTCAAGTTACAATGGAACTAGCGTCCAGGAATCACAGATCCATTATGTCTAGAATAGCCTGGTTTATGAGAGGTCATGTTTAAATGGTAGTAATTGTAAATAATGAAGACTGTAAATTGATTATCGACTATGAATGTTCAAAGAAAATGGCGCGGCATGCAATGCTTTCTACTTGAAGACATCAAACATTTTTATGACGTGTTTGATTATTGCCGTCAATACGTGCTTTGAGTATCAAAATGTTTGTACGCATTGCCGTTTGCCGTAGCATTTTTCCGAAGAAGGAAAAGGGTTATTTGAAGTCGTATTTTCGTTTGAAGAAATGGTTTATTTATAGAAATAAAGGAACGGTTATTAATTTTACTAACAGTTGCAGGGGTTATGAGATGGCTTTGTCGATGATGCCTAGTAATTAAAGAATTTGTTAGCCAAGACTTATCTGGTAGTGCGTGGCAAATTTGTTAAAAACAAGTATGAAACGTTTAGATTTTATTCAACGATAAGTATCCAGATCCGAGTTTATGGATACGCAGAGACCAACTCTGCCTACGTTCCAGGATCAATTTGATAATCAACCACTTAAATCCCGCTACAGAAGCCATAAAACAAATGACCATCTCTAAAAACAAAATACAAACAAGCGATCCATCAAAATTTTACAAATAAACATGCGTACGCGCAGCATCTCTTTTTAAATTAAACATGAACGTAAAAACTTTATAAAAAAAAACAAGGCAAAGACATGCCCGGCTGGCGCCACCGACGTAGTAAAGAAAAAAGTTTTTAAATATAAAAAATATAATGTGATTATTAATCCTGAGATATGGCATTGAAAGTAGGGCTGCCAGTGAAAAGAAAAATGTAACTGTAACCGACTGCGATGAAAAAAAGGGGGTTATGATTTTTCTAACAGATTTTAATGAGTAAGGTACCGACTTTTCACGTAACCAAGTCATTAGCTGACGAAGAACTCTGGAACCAGATAAAACGCACGTGAGTAATGGCGTACATAATTAGTCCTGAATATTATGAACACCCGCGAACGTTCCCGGTCGCCTTCTTTTCGCCCTTATTTCCTTAATAATAAGGTTGAAAAGTGGTCTACCGGGAACGTTCGCCTACGTACAAACAAAGGATTTTTTTGCACCGTTCCGTTCCGTGTGCGAAGGTCGACATAATGTATCAATGTCTGAAAATGCCTAATGCCTAAAGTTAACAATGACTTAGTACATTTTTCGAGTAGGTAATCTAGCTTTTAAATATTACGTATTTCAGGGTTAAAATAATCAAGAAAATTACTCAATTCGCTCAGAGATTCCAATTTAAGATGAAATAAATAGGGTTGCAAGGCGAACACGCGAAACTAAAATTACCTTGTTCTTTTTATGCTTAATTGTTTATTTTGATGTAAAATTGGACCGCCTTGACCAACGCCACCAAAACAATAAAAATCTTGTATTTTTTTTATTAAACTGGAATCAAAGAAAGCATACCTATTGCAAATAAATAAAAACGTTTTTATGTCAATTACTCTCACTACCTACTAGTTAACATATTTATACATAGACAGACTGACTAATACCTCCCATAAAATATACAAACGTCAGTAGAATAAATTAATGGCAGACTTTAATTTATACTTCTGATTACTTACTAACTTGAACTAAGGATTTCTTGATTCTCCTGACATAGTATAGTACACCTTTTACTTTTGCTATGCAAATAAATCTTGGTACAGCCCTATTGGAACCGGAATATAAGGTGGACACTTTAATATCCTGCGCGTGAGTTCGTGTTGTGACCACACGTCAAGCGTAAGGAGGATATTCTGGGATTACGTGCAAGAAGTAGTTACCGGTATGTGGAGTTCTGTGATCAGAGGGATCAAAATATTGTTCTCTTTTCGACCAAAGGAAAATGATAGTGACAGTTGACGATTGATTGATGCCAAGATGACTCAAGGATTGTATTTGGAGAAATAGAAGTTTAGAATGTGTTTTCAGAAAAAATATTTCTAATCTTTAAAAATTGGTAAGAATTACCCGTTTTTTTTCGTGTTTTGACCTGGACCTTCAGTTTTTCTCAAGTTATCCGAAAATATGTATGTATTACCTACCATTCAATTAATAATTTAAAAGTTAGTAATGCTAGTCTACTAGTAACTTTGCATCAAACTCAAACTCAAAGCATTTATTTCAAACACACCAATTACAGGCACTTTTGAATTGTCAAGGAGTCGGTCAGTCAGAAATATGAAGCTAGTTGCCCATTCCAAAGCGTAGTAGGTACCTATGGAGAAGAACGGGCAAGGGACTCCATTTATTTAGTTTTAATTACAACAAAGCGTAGTTCAGAAGTCGTTGTTTTAAAAACTGATTTAGACTTTAGATAGAAGCCAGAAGTTTGTTTAGAACAGATCTTATTCTAGTGACTACAGTGAGAAAAGTACCTAAGTTAGGTTCTTTAAAAGAAAGTCCCCCTTTTTCCCAAAATTATGGCTTCTCATCTCATGAGTCACCCATCTCGAGGCTAATTTGTTACTACTCTTATTACTGGCGCTTATATTTTATAAAATTTGCATCCATATTGAATAGTGGACACACTGGTCACTGGTTGAAGGCTTGGAGGTCGAACTAATTTGAGTACGCACTTACCTTCCGGATCTGTTTGCAGGTATCTTAATTAAGAGATCGCTTCCTTGAAGGCTCCTTGTATGTAAATTAAATTGAAGAGAATGAAAACTTTATTTTGAGTGCGAAAAAATATGTAGGAATTAATTTACCACTTAATTTTTATAAAGTGCAAGATATAATTATAATTTATTTATAACTTTTTTTGTCAAGTGCGACTGCGTCTGTCAGTCTTTTGTTTTGATAATAATTAGTTCAAGTACTTTTAAATAAATACAAGGTGTTTCTACAAGATTTAGGTGTAGATTTATTTAGCTAGCAAACTAGCATCCTAGCACCTAAGCATTCATTCTATAGTTAAGTTGCATTGCTAAAGTATCGTCTTAGCGGTGTATGAAAACAAAAAGTGACGAAATCATAAAAAAATTGCGGAAGTAAGGCAAAGAGGCAAAGAGGTCCCTATGTACTTGCCTCTCTATCTACTTGCGCCACTGTCTACCTGTAGACTTGGTACTCAAATAATGAAGGCATCTTTGATTTATCTGCATACAAAAGCATTATAATGGTGCATAGAAACCGCTACAACTACTTCGTCGAGTGAGACGTCAAGGCCTAACAGCCTTTGTGTAGACATCATAATTAAGCAAAGTGCCAGTACGGTACTAATTTCCTAGACTAGCAACACTAGAGGTCACTGACCTATATTGACTGGACACAGATGATCGGCAGTTTAGTTTGTTTACGCTGGTTGTTTTGTAAACAAAATGTTGGTTTACGTCCTATGTAATATGCTTGCCCCCTTATTACATGAGACGTAAACAAACTGGCGAAATGTGGGTGTACTATAGGTACACCTCTGCCTAACCCTTCGGGGAATGCAGGCGTGATATTTTGCTATTTTGGTTTAGTTGAGTAGATTTTAATTTATTTATTTAAACTTTTCACACTCAAAATGTATAAAGACGAACTTAATGGCTTAGACATTCTCTACCATTCAACCAAGGGTGGTGAAGAGATTAGATGGCAGGTGCTCTGTTTGAGAGGAACAATTATTTAAAAGATAACATAATGAATTAGGTATACATAAAATAGGTACACAAGTACATAAATAGGTTATAAACTTATATTAAGTACACATACATACATACATATTTAATTTACTAATGGAAATATTTATTACTTATCAGCCAGTTAACTTTATACCTTACGCCAGATAAGTGTGGAATAAAAGTCATTAACCCCACTTGTACTAAAAAGTCTCGAAACTTAAATGCAAAAAAAAAAACATTCCACGTGCATGCGTCAAGGACGCCTCGTACCGCGATACATTTGTTTTGGTCGTGTTAGCGACACTGCCTTAATATTTTTTCGTATCGTTTGGAAATATTGGAATACATTGGTAGAAGGCGTCAACGACTTTTATTTTTTTCTTATCTGGCGGGGACTATAGTTGACTTTGACCACTAAACGTTTAGCTATAGGTATCTATTGCTATTATCGTTGTTTGGAAGATAAGTCAGTGATTGCAGTCGTGTGTTGTGAGTAACAAGAAAAGTACGCTACAACTGCATTTCGAATAACAATAATTAAGATAAATTTTCATAGGTTTTTATTAAATCGAGCCTCAAATAATTCTCATTTTGCTTCCCTAAAAATATTATTGAACACATAATAATATAATATAATGAATGCGCCTCTTTTTGTCAACCTCTATTAATTCTTATTTTGGGGTACTAAAAATACTAAATAGTCAAGTAACTGCGACCAACTTGGATGTACCGTCCGCAATGGTACAGACATAAAGCTACCCGAAACTGTCAAATTTTCCCAATCAACCTTGAACCTAATGCTTTAGCGATAAAGTAGAAAATCTGTTAAAAAAATTTGACAGATTCTAGTAGCTTGATGTGCGTCTGTACCTAGCGCTCGCCGGCCGTTGCCGCGGCACCGCTCACTTAGCTCGCTCGGTTGATCACAGTTCTAACCTAATCTAACCAATTTGGTCGGGGTGCCCTAGCTTACTTTAAAAAAGGGTTCATCATTGAAGGTCAGTAAGCTTTTAGAGGATTAGTTAAATATTTCCCATTTTATTAAAATAAAAGTTCCCATTGTTGGGACACAGGCTTCCTCTCAGTGAGAGGAAGTGGGCCGTAATCCACCACGCGAGCCAACTGCGGGTTGGTAGATGTCACATGTCTTCGAATTTTTGGCTCTAGGACATGCCGGTTTCCTCACGATGTTTTCCTTCACCATTTTGAGAGCAGTGGTGATGAAATTATTTACACAAAGTAAAGCGCCTGCCTGGGTTCGAACCCACGACCTACAACTTGTAAATCACGGCTGTTTTATATATTTTATTATAGGCTGATTATTGAGATGAATTTTTCAAATGAGAATAGGTTCTGAGGAGATTTCAAAAAGAGAAAAACTAAATTCTGAAAAATACCTAATGGTAGGTATAATCCTCGATTGTTGCGGATCGTTCTTGTAAATGATGTAAATTAAATAATTATCATAACAATTTTATAATACGTATCACAATACCATGGCACGAGAAAGAGTCTTCTCCATAGGAAACTACCTTTTGGAAGGGGCAACTAGAATCAATTTTAGTTTTTTGTAAATTTTGACGTTCAAAAGTGCCTTTTATGTGCATAATTTGAAATAATTTGACTAGTGTGAATCTTTGGATTCATTCGAGTTATCGAGTCTGGTCAAACCGCGCTGGGGTCGGTGCATTTCATTCACTCATTCATTGAGTAGTAATGAAAAATAACACTAGGTAGGTATTCACATAACATAACATCAAGCCTGTATTCCCCGAAGGGTTAGGTAGAGGTGTACCTATAGTACACCCACATTTCGCCAGTTATGTTTAAGTATGTAACAGTGGGCGAGCCTATTGCCATCAACCGGGCACACATCCAGACTCCGGGCTGCTACTGAGAAACTCCAGATGGAAAAACTCATTAACAGATTGCCCGACCCGGAAATCGAACCCAGGACGTCATGCTTAGCAGTAGCTATGGTGACTACACATTGAAAGTAAACATAAAACAAGTTATTTACATGCCTTATTTGATAAAGTATTTACTTATAAGTACTTACGCACTAATATGGCGCACAGTCACACACTACCTTCAAACCATCTAGTACCTAACCACTGCCGTATTCCATATAGGGCAGTCTACACAGACGGTGTAGGTCAGGTATTAGATAACACAATGCCGGTAAAAACGCCGATGTGATCTGCGCTTTATGTTTTATTAAAAACAGGTTTACATGATCAGCCTATATTGTTCCCTCTGCTGGGACACAAGCCTCTTCTCTGTGAGAGGGAGTGGACCATAATCCACCACGCGGGCCCAGTGCGGGTTGGCAAAACTGGTTTGTATTGTAGTAATTAGTGAGGTTGACTGCTGTGTGTGTTATTTAAAAAAAGCAAAACAAAAAAACACAAAACAAATGCTGTTCCATACATTTTGACCCCGTAGGTATTGCCCTTTTGTACAAAACAGCAGATTTTTTTTAATAACCGACGAAAAATTTCAACTCAGGTGGGTCCAGAATCTTTTACTGAATCCACGGTAACCGGATTTGCGTCGCTGTGGATAATTTACAACTCAGATTATCATTTATTTTACTTGGGCGGCCCCTGGGAACACAGCTAACATTTTAAAATACGCTTCACAGCACCAGAACACAGTACCTCACATTCACACATAATTATACAGTAATTACAAAATCTCACGAGATCGTGCCGAACAAATTCGTATCATACTGTGTTCATTAGTTTATCACTAGAAGACGAACGAACAAACAAGTGCACCATAGTGCTAAATCAGATCCATAGATCGTTAGCGGATGATTAACGACCGTGGGAATGCGCCTGCGAGCCTCTGGGAAAGCAAGATAGATCATGGATCGAGGATTCCGCTTTGGTGGTGGAAAAACGTTCAGGATATGGACTTGAAATGGACAAGGATTGGAAATTGAAAACGGGTTTTTTGAAGGTTAGAAAAGTAGTGGTTTTCATTGGAGGTGTTAAAACGTTCGAAATATTTTAAGTGCGTTAGGTATGCTGCAGGCATGATATTTGACAGCATTTGGGCACGAAATAAATGTCAAGACTAAAAACTTTTTAATAGAAGTTAACAGTGTTGATAAACTTTTAAAAAACAATAGAAACGATGGACGAATGGTGTAAATTAATAGTAATAATAATATGAGGTGTAACTTTAATAACTGCCAACCTCTTGAGAGGTCATTGTACTCATTATTATAAACAACTTTTACTATGGGACCAAACCTGAAACCGCGAAAAAAATCATCTGTTCCGTACATTTTGACGAGTTATGCGAACATAAATATAGGGTCCAGCTGATTTTTGTTTCGCGATTTCAGGTTTGGTCCAATAGTAAAGGTTGTTCATAACGATGAGTACAATGACTCCTCAAGAGGTAGGCAGTTATTTAAATTACACCTTATATATAAGTACTTATATATATAAATTTTCGCTTCACAAATGTATACAGTGAAAGTGTTTAATTAAAAACTAGCCTAAAGAAAAGTTTACGTTTATGAGAGACTGGTATCTGTAATAGGCATTGCAAACTACACCTGTTATACGAGTCAAGGATGATGAAAGATAATAATTACGTCATATAGAGATGTGTAGAAGAAAAAGACAAGCTGCGCCGACCCCAAGAAAGTAAATTATAAAAAAAAACCTTCCCCTCCTTTTCTTATATTTGCACATGGAATATATAAATATTATATAGCCTATGTCACTCCCACAATTAAGACGAATCTAACGACACCTCAAATGTTGACATCCATCAAGCCGTTAAGGCTACAGAGCGTGCCAAAGAAATAGACATGATGTATACTTATATATATTATATGCATACTCTCGAAAAAGAGCAGTCGGGTAAAAAGGGATAAGGGCAGGAGATAATGAGTTAAACATTAAATACGAACTTAAATAAAGCTTCCTAACTTTACCGTTTCTCGGTAAATCCTTTTAAGATGTCTAGTTTGTATTGTGACAAAAAGATTTAAGTACCGCATCTCAAATATTCCATGCCAATCTCAGCCCCGTTACAAACAAACTACAAGTCACTTCTTTCTCAGATAGATCGTCGTCCAGCACGATCTTAGAATCGTGCGCGCGCGCCGAACAATTTATTGTCGGAATAGATCGCTGTTCTAATTGCATCGCACTTGATTTTGATTGTACACAACCGTTCTTGATTGGTGGATCTTGATCAGTCTCTTTGGTGTATATTCATGATCATTTTGCATCACGATGGTGGTTGAACAGGCTGTCTGTCGTAATGGTTTTGTGTCTTCTTTGTAAGGTAACAATGGATGAAGATACCGCTGATATGGGATGTTCTCCTTGGTTTTGTATGTCTTGGGAAACCTTCTTTAATAGCATAGGTGTTGTTTTGAAAATGCACAATCTGGTGTAAACATATGAGCCGTTTTTTATTAATTGGCTATTTGATGTCTGTCGACATAAAATTGGGTAGAGCAGTGGTTCCCAAAGTTGAATGGTCCGTGACCCACCTAATAAAAATTTCCAAATTCGGGACTCAACCTCTTGGTTGTCATGGAGAAAAAAAGGGGCATAACTATATGAATGAAGGACGGTTCAAACAAGAAAAAGAACATTCAGTTACAATCGAAAATTTTAATACCTACTTAATATTGCACTTCTTGTATTTAAATAAGTCAAAATAGGAAACATTTATTTGTTTTCTATTTTAAGTCATTACAGCTATAGCAACAACTGCAATTCATTATTTTAGTTACTTTTAATCGTCATGAGTTCGATATGTTCAATTTATTTCGGTATTTACTTTTAATATTAATCTTAGCTGAAAATCAATGTATCAAGACCCATCTCGCTTGCAACCCACCAGTGGGTCGCGACCCATAGTCTGGGAAATGCTGGGGTAGAGTCCAAGTAAGCAATATATTAGACGTATGACCACCATCCCCGAAATATTTTGAAGGAAATTGCTAACCTATTGCTGCATATGTTTGAAAAATTCGTCTGCTCAGCAACGTAAGTAACGCAATGAATGTTGTTGGACTCTCAAAATTAAAGGCATTGCCATTGTAAGTGCGTTACGCAATTACCCCACTGCTCTGTTCTTAGTATTTAACTCACTGTCAAATGACTTTAATCGTCGTCATATTCTATTAGTTATTCACTTTTAGAATGAGATAAACGCAAGCGACTCTTTAGCGAGAAAACTTTTCATCATGTCACGATCATGTTTTCGATTTATAGAGGCTAGCTGCTAGTACGAGTACAATAGGTATGTGTAAAACTCATTGTCCATCTAAACCACAGAAGCCATGCGAGTAGCTGTGGTTGACGAGTTTTTGTGGTTTCCTTTGTGCGTGTCGACTGCGGGACATCCCTCAGTGATTCACAGAGCACTTAGAGCACCCATTACAATAAATATCTTGAATTACGCAGTCTGCGTGGCTGTTCGAATCGTCTTCATCGTGTACACACATACTTTGTTAAAGAAACTGGTCTATGAAACTTATTTCTTTGCTTGACCCGTCGTTGGTTTCATAGTTTACTGCTGTGTAACCTGACCTTTTAATTCTTTTTCTTTTATTTCTCGTGTGAACATCATGGCCGTTTGTCCCTCAGAACACAAGAAGGCTTTGAGATCTCCATTGGAAAGCATAGTTGCCGTTTCTGCGCCAGTTATAAAAGTTTTGACTTTTTGATTTGTAGCTTGGATGCTTTGTAAGCCCTTTGATACTTGTATTTTCTTCTAATCACCTCTTCCACGCACTCCAGCACTACTCTATTCTACTTGTCTTCTTCTATAAAGCAGACATTCTTCATCTCTTACTCCATCTTCACCTCCCTTTTCTAACAATTATGGATTTTAGTCCATCCATGGCTGTACACTGTCTTAATAATTATCCTAAGTGTGAAGATTATCTACGGGTACCAACCTAACGGGTTCTAACAAAAGCAAAACAGTTCCTAATGCAGATGTTCATTACTATCTCATTTGTCATTCAACGAGCATACTTCACGATCACGAAGCGGACAGAATAAATTAGAATTTAGTAGTAAAAGAGAAAGTTTGTTCACAGTGGCGCGTATTTAGCGTTAGTTTGTGCTAACTTGAATCGCTCCGTCGTTATTGGGTCGTCACGAGTTGTATTAGATTTTCCTTTTTTATTGCCAATTTCATGAGAGTTCTTGGGAAATGGGGTTTACTTGGATTACATGATTATATTGTGTTTCATCTAATGTATTCATGCTACGATTTAGTTCTGTGAAACTTTGTTAAGCCGTTCTTTTCTTTGTTTTTTGATCTAAAGTGATTCTGATTGGTCTAGACTGTTGACATGCATATTATACAGGGTGTAAGGGACAACCCTCCGTAGACTGATGGGGTGAATTCAGTATATCATACTAAGATGACCGGTACATGATATTATTTCAGTAACGTTATGGGAATCCAATAAACCTGATTTGTCTTATTACCTCACACGCAAAGTATCGTAAACGCGCGTAGCGAACGGCAGCGCAGCGAGCCTTCGGCCGCCGAGTATTTCTACATCCATTGCTGATTTTTTTTATTTTAGCTGTTTTATTTACATAAATGGAGTGCTGCATACAGATAATGTAATTTTACATTGAAATAAAGAAATATTAACTGAAAAACGATAAAAAAAATTAAATTTTCCTGAGTAATTTTCCGGTGGAATATAAATTCAAAATAAGGAGCTGAATGCACCCGGTTAGTTTGCGGAGGGCTGTCCCTTACACCCTGTATACAAGAAACGTGCTTTCCTATAAACTTGGCAAGAGTTACGGCAAACTGCCCCGGTGTACAAGTAAAGAAGTTTTCCCCACTGGGATGACAAATTAAGTGGGGAAGACCCTGCACATGCACATCCATACTTTGTTTTGAAGGTCACTTCCTACTTAGGAGAATTTCTACTAAAGATGCTTTAATCGGTCTACCGCCTAAAACTCTTAATTTAACACGAATAAAGCCGAATATTGAATGTAGATAGCTTTTCTATCTTCAAAACTCGTATAAACTGTGTTCACATTTTCAAAATTGGACTCTTCTATATTAGATTTTCACTCTGACTGATATTACTTTCCCTCCTTACGTCCTCCTATACGTCAACCTCAATCCCTATTTATCATATCAGGTTTATTATGAAAGCTAACTCCCAACACGGGTTACGCTGATCATAGGTGACGGGATACGTTCGACTAATCCTGTTCCACTCCAGCGCATGTTGCGACTGCGACTAATCGCGATAATTTGCGTCTAGCTGCAATATATCGGGACTTGGAAGTGGTAAGGAGAAAATAAGTAAAGGAGAGGTTATTACAGGAACTTAATCTAACTCTTTAAGGTGAAAGCGCCAGGGTAGCCCGTGAAATTCAAGTTTCTTACGTTTTTTGCAATTTGCAGGGCAGTGTTAGATTCTATGTTGATTGATATATGATTCGCGATCGTAACAAATATGTATTTACAGAATTATAATCATTAAAGTCGTCAATAAGACCAAGTAATCCTATTGAATGACTATTTCGTGATATCTTGATATTTAGGATTAAACTGACTTAGAAGTTGTATTACTGATTCTAATGATTATAATTATGCAAATACATATTTGTTACGGTCGCGAATCATAGACTTTAATCATCATAGAACCAGACACTGATCTGCAAATTGCAAAAATCGTAAGAAAATTTGAAGTTCGCGGGCTACCTTAGCGCTTCCCCCTTAACAATAAAAAAATATAGTAGCACTAGCTTCCGTGAGGTTAAGCTGCATTGCCGCGATCTGTTTATGGATGGGTGATTATTCTTCAAACATCCTGGTTCTGTCGTGCGTCAGTGGAGAGCAGTGTGAACCATGAATTCCGAACCGTTACCCGTAACACGAAGCTAATAATCCTTGCAACACACAAAGAGAATTAGCTGATAAAATTAAAGTACCTACCTACTAATCAGGCTTTTTTTTTTGGAGGGAAATCATCAAATGACTTCTCCCGCTCTGGGCGGAGCGGGAGGGCGTGTCAGACTTTTACTGACTAAAACCCACCCGTGTTCCTTCTGTTGCCTGTGCCGGGGCTACGGTAACTCTTTCGAACATCCCGCAACCCTAGCTGGCATCGGCCCTAGAGGACCCCGTCAATAGTGCTGACATGTCTTTGAGGCGCGCGTGGAACACAACGCGCCGTCGACTCGGGCTTGGTCCTTACCGGACGGCGAGCTACCCATTGCTCGCCGTCCGCAAGCCCGCGCCTACGGTGGCCGGGAATCGGCTGCCGATTCCCGACGCCCAGGGCGTCTCCTGCGGCGACTAGGGGCGTGAGGGTGCAAAGCTTGCCTCTCCCTCACGCGTCCCGCCTCCTCCTTCACGAGCATTACTGCTTCGCAGAAGGAGGTAATGGCTTCCCATTTATTCTCGCTCCGTACCATGGTCTGGACCAGGGCCGTACGCGACAGTTCGCCGCCGCCGATCGCTTCCACGAGGACACGGCGGTGCCCCGCCCAAGCCGGGCAGGCCTCCACCGTATGCTCCACTAAAGTACTAACGAGGCTTGAGACACCCAACACGAAGTTAACCAACAAAGCGTGCCTGTGTTTTCTATGTAAGCTGTTTCGTAATATACCTACCAATACAGCGGTAATAGTGATGGATTTTAACATTTTTAAACACTTAACCAAATATGGCACTTCGACGCAAATAAAAATCAACACTTGCGAGCAACCAAATTGACTCAACTCCTAATCATGCATTTCGACTCAAATAGCAATTACTCGAAAACAACTAAACCAATTTTAATACTTATGGCACCATCATATAGCTAAAACGTCAGTCCTTAAAATACAATAACTTTTTCATAAAGGGGATGACAACTTTTTGAAAAAAAAACCGTATTTCACATTTTCTACAAACCAAATTTAGAGAACCAAAGCAAATATGCATCGGCAAGGTGTGTCCCACGAGGCATATCTTAGGTTATTTGCAACTCCTCGCCAGTTGTGATTTAGTGAAATCTGTATCGAATCGTAGTATGAAGACTGGCAGCCGTGCGCCGGCACACCTTGCGTGCCTATTTGTGACCTGAATTAACTTTGTGGCTGGAAAACTATAGGATGCCTATAGGTAGGTGTGTGGAAATAATGTCACGAAACTGTAAGTACCTGCTCGAGGTTTCGTGTTGCTGTCGTTGCTGGCAACATCCAATTTAATATTGTTGGCAACAATAAAAAAATATATTTTTGGTAATGGCAACACTGGTAGCAAGTTTTTCAAAATCAACTGTCAAGATCGAAGTTATTCGGTGACACACTTATTGTTAAACGCGGAGAAGTGATACCAAACTTAATCCTCGAAAAATGTATGGTTAAGGATATTATAGTTCATTTGAAGTTTATACTGGTTGTAACTTTACTCCGCCTTAATTGATAAGTAGGATAGACATTACAATTTAATTTGTGAACATTTTCATCCACATAATATTATTTGTGATCAATAATAATATTCATAATATTACAAGATCTCGAAAGCTACTTGTCTAGTTGGGCCGGAGCCATGATTATTTTTTTAAATTCAAGGACGTAGTAGTGAGGGGGTCTGCGCCCCATCACTACATAATTTGGTCTCGGAACGTCGTCTCTACGACTCTATCAACCTGTTTGGAAAAGGAAGTCGTGAAATAAAGTAATTTAGTATTTATAATATATCTGTAGTCGTATTGAATTACTTTAATAGAACCGCTTCAATCATTTTGCTAAGATGCTATGAATTTATATACTTCGTTCTAGGGTTTTCAAAAGACAACGAAGTGCGGCTTATCGTTCCTCCGCTTATTGAGAAGATGGATTCCGATGCAGTGCAAAGAATTTATTGGACTCTCATAATTTATCATTGTGATGACGTTGACCTAAAGTTCCGTTTTGAATCAGGATTTCGTCATAAGTAGAAAAGCTATCTGTTTAATCAGGTCACTTAATGCCTGGTAAAAGTTTTTTTTGTATCTTAGCTTTACGGCTTCAATCAACTCAGCCGCAGTCCAATACTGGACATAAGCATCTCCCAGGCTGCGCCACAACATCCTGTCCTCCGCCTTTCGCATCCAGTCTGTCCCAGCCACCTTCTTAAGGTCGTCGGTCCATCTATCTGGGGGGCGTTCCACACTACGCTTGCCGATACGCGGTCTCATGGCCAGACCACTGTCACTTCAATTTGCTTACTCTGCAGGCTATGTCGGTTACTCCGGTTCCTTTCCGGATAACTTCATTCCTGATTTTATCCTTCAAAGAAACCCCAAGCATAGCCCGCTCCATAGCGCGCTGTGCGACCTTGAATTTGTGGACCAGCCCAACTGTCAGTGGTCACGTTCACATTATTGCTTACATGCATTGAATAATATCATCTCAGCACTTTCCTTCAAGTAAATACAGAGAGATAATACTGTCTACTTTCTAGAAGCCAGCAGCCCTATCTTCAAAATTCCATAGATTATAAAGCCGTGTGGTGTAGACAATTTCAGATATTTATTGCGTCGGTTACTCAGTCTAGATAAATGCCAGTAATCTAGTTGAAATAGGCTCCGATCGCACGCCTGGAATAATAGGAAGTGTATCTATTTGTGTTGTGCAAATATCAGAAGCTGATAAACTGATTTTCGTGATGTTGGAGTTCGTGAGGTGAAGAGAGGAATATATTTGAGATTTGGGTTGCGTTCTGGTAGTCCAGCAGTTGACATCTTTTAGCTCTAATGATGATTAAGATGAAGATTTCGACTAAATTGGGCTTTGCTTAAGAACTCTAAATTTGTTTCCGACTCAAACTCCGACCTACACTAGTTTTTAAAATATGACACATAAATAAACTCACGCCTTCTTCCAGGATTAAGCAGAAACAAATCAAGTCCTCATCTAGATTTTAAAATATATTTGACGTGTAAAAGTGATTGTACATACTAACCTATAACTTATCGAATTAAAATCATTTATCATTAATCTGCTTCAAATATGTGTTGGAATTTTTTTTACGACAGATCTGGTTAAACTAGCAGCATAATCTGGATTACCTAGACTGAGTTAGAATAAAGAAAAAAAATGCCTTTAGAGTTAGGTACCTCACTTCAGCCCAGGCTACAGACCAGGAGTAACAGGAGTTGCCCTGGGTTTGTAGCCTGATGCAATGACTATAAACTTAAAACTTAACCTTACCATAAATTATTGTTTAACCTTTTTTTTTCATATTTGCATACCAATACTCATCCTCTTAATCCCTTTACGTAAAGGGCACGCGCCTAAAATGGCAAACCAGTTACAGGATACAAGAAACAATTTCTTTTTTAAAAAAGTAGATTTTGAAGTGTAAAATAAACAAAAGTTGACATAGCAGAAACGATGGGACTTGGAGACTCGGGGCCAATTTGACCCGAGGTAAAATGCACCTCTCACAGCATGATGCCTGGTATAAAGTGTCTTCGAAAACGAGGATGTATTTTTCGACTAGCCATATTTTCTGGTGTCGCTTGCCGGATAGTCCTTGTAATTATGTAAATTGCATGAGTTATTTTCGATAGTGTCTCGGTAGATATATTGGACACGGATAATATGAAAATGTGAAGATTTATGGATGATTTTATTGTAACCTCTGATCCTGTAAATCTTTTGTTGATTTAAAATCAATTGTGACCGAGGTGTTGTGTTGATAAATTATTGTGGATTAAGAAACCAGGAAATTGATTTATTTGTTGAGTGATTGATTTATTTGGATTACTCTTCGTTAAAAATCTCCCAATCGCTATCCTTTCAAAAATTAACAAAGATTTTTACTCCATCATTATATGATGTTTATGTATCATTCAGAATTAAAACGAAGAACCGATACTTCAAAAAAATACTATGAGCAAGTAAACTGATTTAGTTTCGAAATTAACCATTGAAACAATCGAGTCTCCTTTTCACATAAAGGCTCCTGCAAACAGACACAAAGGCACCGCGTGTCGTGCGCCAAGTGGTGCCTTTGTGTCGCGCCTGTTTGCAGGAGCCTTAATAATTGGGAACTTACAGCAGACTACAAAAAAAAAAAAATCGAATAGACACAGTTAATTAGATAACCATCGGTATTCTCTGTAGCAGCAGTCATAACGGTCACTGGGAGATAAAAATCTCAATTATTTCTACAGCTAATGAGCTTCTTAATGGAATTTAATAATTTTTGTTTCCTTGAGTATTAATTTTATTGTTATTGTTTTCTGTAAGGATATTATACTAAGTTGGCTGGGAAGAGAAGGTGCTTGCGGTGTGTATATGATCTTTTGTTTTGTTATTCGCTTTAATATTTTATTTATCTCTGTAAACGAGTTTCATTTTTAAACGACGAAAAAAAAGGAGGAGATTCTCAAGTCGACGCGTATTTTTAAATATTTTTTTTTTCATGTATGACCACGCATAACTTCTTACAGAATAGTCCGATTTGAACGGTTCTTGTTTTATTCGAGAGGAGGAGGTAACTTTGGTTGGGTGGTTTTTGAATTACCTTCAATAATACTTATTTTTCCCACTTAGTCTATGTGGATGATATTCTAATAACCTCCTGTCACTGTTATTTACATAGCAGGTAGTGGTATTCGAATTTGTGTGGGGTAGGTACCACAACTAAAAAGTTAAGAAAAAATAAACACTTTTTTACAAAAAATAAAAACGACTTCCAAAAAAAAAAACATCATCTGCTTAGCCTTTTCCCAACTATGTTGGGGTCGGCTTCCAGTCAAACCGGATGCAGCTTAATACCAGTATTTTACATAGAGCGACTGCCTATCTGACCTCCACAACCCAGTTACTGGGTAATACGATATCCCTTGGTAAGACTGGTTGTCAGACTTTCGGGCTTCTGGCGACCCGTAACGACTGTCAAAGATACATTAATGACAGCCGGGAGACCAACGGCTTAACGTGCTTTCCGAGGCACGGAGGGGTCTTGGTATGTAAAGATGGTCACCCATCCACGGACCAACCGCGGCAAGCGTAGCTTAACCTGATCGATCGACCCGTGCGGCTGTTATTTCTTAGCCACAAGCCCCTAAAAACACTAGTGAAAAATAACTTAACATAATAATCGAACACATAATTAGTAATCCGTTAGATTTTATCACAAGAGTCTCCTAACAAAACGAATCCTCTCTCACAATCTCTGAATATGGAACTTAGCCGGACGTAAAAATACCGCGGCGATTTTTTCTTCGCGCACTGGATTTTCAACGTTCCGCTTAGGGCCGAGAGTTGAAAATCCAACAAGGTTTTTTCGACGCGTTGGAATTCACTCTGTTGGATTCTCAATGCTCGGCTCAATAACGAGAGTTGAAAATCCAGTGCACGATAAAATCCCGTCGCGTTATTTTTACATCCGTGCGAACGTTGACTTAAGGTTCACTTAAACCACGGGTTATTAAAAGTAACTGATACCGTACACAATGAAACGATTCACTCAAAAATAAACTTTAGTACATAAAATATAAATACGATGCTATCAAAATTGTAATCAATTCAGCTTTATCACTCGTTGATAATGCATGCAGTGTCGTGGAGTGCATGTCATCCGGTTATCGGGTGATGACCCCAGATGCAGGGTCGGATTAGAACGGTGTTATTGGTGGTGATCGGTCGTTTATGTGATTATTAATGACTTGACTGATTTAAACCGGATTTTAAGATAATTAGTGATAAGAAAAACCTATTGTAATAAACCAACTGGATGTATACAATTTATTGTAGTCTGTTGAATCATGTCATGTCATGAATCTAAGATGACCTACCGAATAACAAAAAAAAATTTTTTTTACTTTTCAAAATTCTACACATCGGCAAACCTTTAATAAACACATTAATAACGTTACTAAGGTATCTAAACATCATCAAAATGTCATCAAAAACCAAAAACAAATTCAACAAATTGAGCCATCTATGGCCCCATAAAGTTATGAGATTGCACCTTTCGCACGCATGCACTTCGGAGGTCGCATGCACCATGCACCCTTCGGCCCCGTACCTTGTCCGTGCCTGTCAACGAAATGATTTATACCGGTAATACAAAGCCGATAAACTATTTATGGTAAACTCAAAACAAAAGCTTTTTAAACAGTTTTTTGTTCTCCGTGTGCGATCAATGTCGAAAACAAAATGACTGAATTTTTGACGTGCAATACTGGAATTTGGGACTGGGATTTTGTCATTTATTTTTGTCTGACTGTTTCTGAAAGGGTTATTCAATTATCTGTGGTCGAAACTGTTGTCAAGTTTTTTACATACTGTTGTATAGAATCAAGATTTAACTTAACAGACAGCTGTGCTGCTGGGGAGTTTGTTGCGCCACTTCTTCTTCCCAGCTAAAGCACTAAGAAGTGGTGAATGGCGAGCGTTTTGGGGGACTGTCTTATGTAATTTTGACTTTCAAAAAGTGCTGAGTCTCAGTTTAATTTGAATAAAAGACTTTTTCATTTTGATTTGGTTGGAATTTTTTATGTCCGACATTCGATGACAAGGCCTTCATGTTAGCCAAACTTTTAGCAACCAACCGATCTTATTTGTACCGTTTGCGAGATTACTACCAATTTGCTCAGTGATTGGAATGGAATTTCTCAGTAGCAGGCCGGAATCTCTGGATTTGTGCCCGGTTGATGGCAATAGGCTCGCCCCCTATTACATGGGACTCAAACATAACTGGTGAAATGTGGGTGCAGTACTATAGGTACACCTCTGTCGAACCCATCGGTGAATACAGGCGTGATGTTATGTTATGTTTTGTTGTTGTTGCTTAGTGATGTCATACATGAAGAGATAAAACTGAAATCTTCAATCTTTGTTAATCAAGCGATTTAACAGAAAGACTGGGCTGTCGAATAAGATAGCAATTATCCTAAAACCCTTTAGTTGGTGTAGGGTAAAAAGTGTGGAAATAATAGTGACAATGACACACACATAACACATGAACTAAAAGTTAATATGTATTATTATATCAGACGCTAAGAAAATGGAACGGACTTGTGTAAAGCACAATCAACACTATTCTAAGTTTTAAAACAATTATGACGTAAAAATTTAAGTTAGAATAAAGGCTCGCCTGTCTGCGGGAGCCTAAAAACTGCATATTAGTCTCATAGGCTAGATTTTAATTAAAAGAACCTGGTTCTTTTTAAATAAAGCATAAAAAATAAAATATTCAAAAAAAGTAGTTGTGATGGCTGCCTATCTTTGTCCTTTATGTCTATCTCAACAACTACATGCCCGTACAATGTTATTCATAGGCACCTACCACAAACAATGGAACTTCTCGGAACGTTTTGCTATAACAAATATCACCAAATATAATGTATTCATTCCTTTGTTCCAGGTACGGGCGATTTCTAAGTAAAACTGGCAGCCGATCGATATGGTTCCTACACGGTAACCAGCGTAACACACTATCAATCACAGTCCGAATGATTTTGAAGCCTATTGCTAATCCATTGCTTCATAAGTTCGAAAAATTTGTCTGCTCAACAACGTAAATAACGCAATGAATGTTGTTGAACTGTCAAAATGAAACCGATTCCTATTGTAATTGAGTTACGCAATTACCTCCCAGGTAAACTAGGACAGGTTGAGCTTTGATACCGGACTCATTAGACACTTCGAGTTTTAGTAGAAATCCTCAACTTAATATTATAAATGCGAAAGTGAGTTTGTTTGTTTGTTACGCTTTCACGCTAAAACGGCTGAACGGATTTGGATGAAATTTGGCACATGGGTAGACCATGACCTGGGTTAGGACATAGGATACTTTTTATTCCAGTAGTTTGTTCCCTTGGGATAATTTCCGACCTCAACGCGGGTGAAGCCGTGGCAAAAGCTAGTTGAATTATAATAATATAATACGAGTCTACGAGAAATTCCAGATAGAAAAACACAATAACATTTTGCCCGACCTGGGACTCGAACCCAGGACCTCATGATCAGCAGCTGCACTTGCGACCACTGGACGAACGAGGGCTAAAAAATAATTTCTATTTTCAATAAAAGCACCTAGGTATATACCTACTATGAATAGAAGCCTAGTTAAATAAAAGCATTAACCTCACTTTGATGTACTATCGATGAAACTTACATCTGACCAATTTGAAAACAAAATCCCGTGCACACGATGACCACATTTGTTAGCAAGCGTTTCTATAGCGGCCGCGCGCTGCAAGCAAGAATAATCCTTACAGTGTGTAGATGCTGGTTTCTCCCATGGTACCCACTGAGGTACTACTAGTTCAATGATGGTACCACCGGAAGAGAAAACGAAACCCAACTTAACCAAAGACAAAATAGCCACAACCATCTATAAAACATTAAACGGGTTTCATTGCGATGCAGTCATCATAATTTAGTTGTAATATCTATGCTAAACAAAAGGTGCACAGGAAATGTTTTGTGAACTCATAAAATGTGATGGGAAACGAAGCATGGCTTGTTTATGCTCAGTGTCATCCGCTCTCACTGTGAGCAAGGTCTTGCGTGACTATGAATGAGGTTTGATTTAGATTTAATTGCTATAGTAACGACTATGAATATGAATTAATCTAATTGTGGACTGAGAAGAAAATCTGCAGGGCTAAGTCGGATTGAATAAGGGAGTGAACAGTTAAGAGGGTTGTCGCATTTTGTCACCTCTCTCGCTAACACGGGACCAAATGTTTAATAATATTAAATAAAAAGATGCTTTTTTGAAAATTTAATCAATTGGCGATCTACTAATTAATATTAATTTAACAGGTAATTATTAAAAACATATTTCTATTGTGGTATCTAATAAACTCAATAAGTATTATGATCTGTTTTTGAGATGAGTTAAATGAATGCCACAATAAAAATGTGTTTTTAATAATTACTTATTAAAGTAACATTATTTATTAGTTCGCCAATTGATTATATTTTTCAAAAAATCATCTTTTCATTTAACATTCTTAAAAATTTTGGCCCCGTATGAGCGAGTGAGGTGACAAAATGTGACAGCCCTCTTAATTCTATTTTGTCATCTGATTTTTAGAAAAACGAACTGACATCGATATCAGTGGTAGCCCAGTGATAACGGCCTCCACCTACTAGTTTTTAGGTCGTGGGTTCAAACCCAAGCAGGCGCTTTACTTTGTGTAAATAATTTCATCACCGCTGCTCTCAAAATGGTGAAGGAAAACATCTTGAGGAAACCGGCATGTCCTAGAACCAAAAATGCGAAGACGTGTGACATCCACCAAACCGCACTGGGCCCGCGTGGTGGATTAAAAACCATTCCCTCTCGAAGAGAGGAGGCCTGTGTCCCAGCAGTGGGAACATTATAGGCTGATTATAACTTGCATCTTCATAGCTATATTGTCTTCTTTTTGTCTTAATACATTGAAGAATTAGCATTAAATAGTATTTTACGTATACCTACTGTAGGAGGCAGATGTTATAAATCTGTCTCACATCGGTGTTTGTTAAACTCAAGATTATAATATTCATCACTAATAATATAGCTACCACACTTTCTTCATGATAATATAATAAAATAACAATTCTATTATTTGCACTTAGGCCCAATTTACATTGCCGCGAAACGGAATGGAGCCGAAGTTTTGTGACGAAATTTTGTAAAGCATAATGAACTTTATGTCAATTGTGTAAAGTACAACTACAGACTAGATTACAACAAACAAATGAATCTCTAGGAAGCAGTCAACGAGAATGTAAGTCACCTTCCTACCTCATCAGCTTTGAGTGATCACTTGTCTAAGCAAGACAAATGTTAGGTACAAACACACATTCATTAGTAACAAGTTATTATTGAAAACAGTTCTAAATAAGGAATAAACGTGAGAAACAAACATAACTCCCGTGAGTGGCGCGACACGAAAACTCACTTAAGTTTAATTAAAATAATTAACTCATTAATTTATATGCTGACATTTCTTACTATTCATAAGGTTCCGTGTTTATTACTTCTTGTAAGTAAGTGAATTCATTGGAAGTTTCTGTAAATAAAACAAGAACTTAATTATGAAACACATCAGTACTGTAGTAAGTATTGCACATTAGCTGTTGTTGCTTAAACATAACCGGCGAAATGTGAGTGTACTATAGGCACACCTCTGCTTAACCTTTCTGGGAATACAGGCGTGATGTTATGGTTTATTAGTTGTATTAATTTCATAACGGTAGATACAAAAGTAGGCACAACTTTATACAAAACCAATCTCCAACTGCCAAGAAATCTACGTAATAATATTTTATTCAATTCTTTGATTGATGATAATACTGACATTGAAATCGGCCGATCTATACTGTTTAAGGGCGAATCCAAAGAATATATTTTTTTTAATTTTTGACAGATTTTCCATACAAAAACTGTCAGACGTCAATTTTATTCCGCGGATAAAAGTTATCTGACTTTGGATAAATCAGCCCTTAATCTGACCGTGATAATTTAAGTGAAGTGAATAATGTCAAGCCCTAGCATCAGGTGAACTGACAGCTCACTTCAAGATCTAAGTTTTCTCAGTTTTTTTTTTATCGTTGAAAGGGCCTGCTCTTGATATCGATCACGCCTGATGAAAAGCGATGGATGAGGTCTATGATGGAACGAGATGCCTGTTCAACCTTGCTTTGGAGGCAGACGGGTTATATGTGGAAGGGAACACAGACGCTGGCAGAGAGTTCCACACTTTGGCTGTGCGCATAATAAATGTAGAGGAAGCGCTTAGTACGACTACTCGGGAATCAACAAAGTGCGGAGTAAAAGGGCTATGGTGAGATCAGGTCGTGGATATCTCTTAAAAACAACAGTTGGTTTACTACAACAGCTTAGAGCGGATGTCACCAATGAAACTGAACGCGATCAGCACATCTAAACTACATTCAAGAGCTGTCAGTGTCATTATTCCAAAGAAAATAATGACACTGACATCCCTTAAACGTGGTTTATGTGCTGATCGCGTTCAGTTTCATTGGTGAAATCAGCCCTTAATTGGCGGAATGTGGGTGTACCATAGGAACATCTCTGCTGTTATGTAGTTGAAAAAAAAACTTCTAAATCACGCTACCTCCCATTACTTAAACCACAGCCTCTTCATGGGAACCACCACATTATTAATTAAGTATTCAACATACAAAGTTAAAACGTCGGTATGACAAAGGGCGTACATTTCGCTTGCAAGCGCTAAGTTACCTTTCTATTTCGTACCGGTAACTTAAGTTAGCGGTACTTACTTGAAGGTTTGTTTGTCTTTACTTAGTTTACGGTACAAGATAATGTATGGGATTGAGAGATGGGGGTTTTGATTGGGGGTTTAATGGCATGATTAAGGCAGTGCACAGTGATTTAGCCATTAGCTTTTTTGTGGTACGGGCTGGGGATGGGGATTCGATCTTCATACGAAAATTTGCGCATGTACCTTTATTTATTGTTCCCATTTTGGGATTCCATTATGTCAGCAATCGCTTGCAATATACGAGGAATCCTAAGAATTTATTGCCCGCAAATATACGAAATCAAAATCATAAGTCATTTATTCAAATTAGGGTGAGAATCAGCATTTTTTGAACGTCAAAATTACAATGCCCCAAAACGCCCGCCCTTCATCACTTCCTAGTGCTTAAGCTGGGAAGAAGTGGCGCAACAAACTCCCCAGTAGCACAGCTGTCTGTTAAGTTAGAAGATCTTAGATTCACGACATACTGAAACTAAAAAAAAATGTGTGTGTCAGCGTCAGCTCCGACGCATGATTGGAGTTTGCTCCGTGAAAGGTGCGCAAGGTACGTTGCGCAGAAAAACGTAACGCTTCACTCCTCATATTTCCATACCGGGGCCTTAAGTAAATGAAAATCGATTCTTAAGGAGTAAATTCCAAAAAACCTTTTCATATTTACTTTACCGAATTTTTGAATGTAACAGCATAAAATACATATCAATGCAGTCGAATTGAATTCCGCTAACTGTACGCGACATTGATCGATGAGATATTTTTACGAAACTGCGCGTGATTGGCTTCTAATATGCGAATCAGAAAGGGCCGGTGCATAATGGCCTCATTACGAACTCTTTAGTGACTTTGAATGTATCATTATGTTTTTATACCGATTCATGTTACAAAATGAGTGAAGAAAGAATTTTGAATTTTGTTTTAGATGTTGTTTTTTATGTTTCACTGATTGCCTTTATGTAGATATATACTCGTACACTGATTGTCATCATTACTAATGACGATTGTTAAGGCATTTTGCGAAAATATTGATTCCCAAATTAATTTTTATCCTGTCCAGGGTGTCCACTGTGATAAGCTCTGTTTACAAGAACTAGGTACATAACGAATTGCTTACATATTGCAAACCAACTTCGATTCACTGCCTAAAGCACAAAGTAAATATAATACCAGGCCTTCAAGGTTCGGCGGCGATCTCTCGCGTCCGGCCCTGGTCCAGGCCATGGTACGGAGCGAGAGTGCATGGGAAGCCATTACCTCCTTCTTCGAAGCAGTAATGCTCGTGAAGGAGGAGGCGGGACGCGTGAGGGAGAGGCAAGCTTTGCACCCTCACGCCCCTAGTCGCCGCAGGAGACGCCCTGGGCGTCGGGAATTGGCAGCTGATTCCCGGCCACCGTAGGCGCGGGCTTGCGGACGGCGAGCAATGGGTAGCTCGCCGTCCGGTAAGGACCAAGCCCGAGTCGACGGCGCGTCGTGTTCCACGCGCGCCTCAAAGAGATGTCAGCACTATTGACGGGGTCCGCTAGGGCCGATGCCAGCTAGGGTTGCGGGATGTTCGAAAGAGTTACCGTGGCCCCGGCACAGGCAACAGAAGGAACACGGGTGGGTTTTAGTCAGTAAAAGTCTGACACGCCCTCCCGCTCCGCCCAGAGCGGGAGAAGTCATTTGATGATTTCCCATCCACAAAAAAAAAAAAAAAAAAAAAAGGCCTTCAAAGTTCAATATGCTCTGAGATTTTGTGCAAGAAATGGTCAAGTGAACAGGCCTTGCATGTTTATATTTAAAATACTATAGGTAAACAGTTAATTAACGGGAAACCACCCAATCACACAGGAAATCCTAAACACAAACAGCATTTTAATCAACCACCAAAATCCAAAACAAATGACGATTTCGTCACTTAAATCCACGCCCCGCAAAAACATTGGTCGGTAAATTGAGCAAGCTTGTGCCAGGAAATAGTGGGCGGTCGGTTCTGTAAAAAATGTATGCGGCAGGAAGTGAGGTACAGGTGCGACGCGTCTGTCTGTCTGTACGTCCGAAACTCGAGACGGGGCGAGTCACTACGGAGTTTCTTGTGAAAGAACTTGGGTTATAGGGCTGCTGGCTGATTTTGCAATTTTGGGGAATATTTTGTTCTTTGCAGATGGTGCCTAATTATTGTAACAAATTTGTTTCACTATTTTAGGGACTAGTTCGATGGGCCACCTGTATCGCACACGACAAGCGTTACAGCGTCCCGGTTTGGGTACCGGGTACCTAATTAGAGGCACATAAACATTTTAGCGTTATTTCTGGGATGACAACTCCCTTGCTATGCATTTGGTAGTGAAGATGCGACATCTTCGATGTTCCTAGGCGACGGTAATAACTTATCGCGAGGTGGACTGCCTGAAAACAGAATAAAAATAGGCAGTTTTAGACGGTTTTAAGTTTTAGGGGTAGTGTTAGGCTTAAAACTAACATTTGCATGCGAATATGACATCTATTAAAAAGCCATTAGCGTGTTAAATAGAGTAATTTGGTTACAGCGTTGAATCGTCGCTATCGTTGAGTCGTTGAACTCGTTGGAGCATGTCGCATGTCGTGAACCTGTAAGATTTGCAATAAGTGCTCAACACGCCTAAAGAAGTTTTCACTTCAAAAACTTGAAACATTAACATGTAGGGCAAAACTTGGCTAATTCGTGATATGCAGCTATTCGGTGATAGATAATTGTGTTTTATTACCAAGTTACTACTGACTTGATAAATGTACATTTTTCAATCATTATAGTATTTGCCACATTTTTAGATATAAGTTAGCAAAACTTATTTTGTCTACTATATCACAGTAAATTTAAAAAATAGTCTGATCAATGAATCGAATTTTACAAGTAAAAAACAAAACTATCACCGATTACCCAAGTTTTGCCCTATAAGGCCGCTGCGCGTCGCCAGTCTGGCGCAACACGTCACATTAGAGTTGTGACGTTAGCATGTCGCATGTCGTGAACCCGTAAAATTTCCCCCTACCAAAAATCGCTCAATACTCGCGAGCATGTCGCAAATCTCGAACCCGAAGACTTTCCCCTACCAAAAATCGCTCAACGCTCGAGAGCATGTCGCAAGTCGCGAACCCGTAAGATTTCCCCCTAATAAAAATCGCTCAACGCTCGCGAGCATGTCGCAAGTCGCGAACCCGTAAGATTTTCCCCTACCAAAAATCGCTTAACGCGCCTAAAGAATTTTTCACTTCAATAAAAAAAACCTTGTCTGTGCATCGTGTTTGCAAATTTTGCTTGGTTAAGACAGTGTCAACATTAGAGCATCCTTCCGAGATCCGTTCTTTACAACAGCCATCCTTAGAAAAGCTTCCAATTGATCGCTTTTGAGGTCTTTGCGTCCAGCTAACCCACACAACCTTCACCTGACCAGACCATCTGTTCCTCTTGTAGGGCTTCCTAAATTCCTATCACGTCTAACCCAATTCTATCCATTGCTAAATATACAATAACTTGTCTATCTTACGCCACTTCACTGACCAGTGCTGATCGCAATCACATAATAACCTGCAATTACGAGCTTTATCGTTCAAAATCATGATTTTACGATATAATTGGCCATTATGAGTATTATCTCTCCCGGTAGCCCTACACCGTACAAGTTTGGCGACATTGCGCAAGCGCATAAATCTCACTGACTTGCACGATTGTTCTCACATAATCGCCGCATGATGAATTATAGTTTTTCAGCCGATCGATTCAATGAACTTAAACGGGAAGTGCTCGTAAGGTTTTTTGTTTTAGTACCCACATAATAAATTGATCGTGTTGATACGAAAAATTTTGTTTACCGTTATACGCAATTAATTATGAGTTAACCTGTAAGTTTGGTAGTTAACGGTGCTTTTTAATGTTGAAGCTAATTATTTATATATTTGAAAATATTATGCATTCGTTCTTGGAATAATCCTTGTTAAAAAATATGAGGTAATTTACAAAAACAGTTGTTCAACTGTTACGTTTCCAAACACATTTAACACTTTCGAAGTTACAATGTCGTTTCAACTCTAAAAGCTGCTTACTCCTGCCATCAAATTATAGCGTCGTATTGAAAATTAAAGAGACGACTTATTTAAACAATGCAGCAGGTGTGAGGCACGTCCTTTCCGACAATAATTACAGTTCGACTGAATACCAAGCGACTGACGTTCGATTCATTTTGAATATGGAACAAAAAGCCGAACAATCAGCAAGCTGGCGTTCGGCTCGTGCGCGCCGTAAGGAGTTTTTTCTGTAAAACGTTCCTATTTTGAAGTTGTGTTTCCATTGCTTCTTTTTTATTGGTTCTTTGTACGTTTGAGTTAAGTATGGATACTTTTTTACGGCAGTTGCTTCTGCCAGTTGATTGATTTGGACGACAGGTGCGTAGCGGAACAACATTTTAATTGTTATGAATGTGTTCGTAACGGTTAGAGAAGACCATTTGTCGATGAAGTAAACTGTAGGGAATGGTTTGTCAAGCTGTTTTTTGGAATTACGAAGAACTTTTTACTGTACAGAAACAAGTTATTTAAGAAGTGAAGTTTGTGAAGAGATGACTCAAGTAATGTTATGTTCTCGGCAACTTAACAGGTGAACCTATAGAAATTTAATTTCATTCTCTACAAAGACTATGAAACAGGCCCTTACACATAAAAAATAACATAAGGTAAAGGCTCCTGCAAACAGGCGCGACACGCGACGCGACACAAAGGGTGTCTTGCACGACGAGCGGTTCCTGTGTCTCGTCTGTTTGCAGGAGCCTTTACTCATCTCAACATACCTAAAGTTATGTAAACTACTTAAGTATGTTCTTCTTAAAAAATAAAAACACGTTCCAAAGTTTTTCACACGACAACACAAGCATTCCTTCTGTTGTAGGTGTCATTACTTTTACACAACAGTTGGTCAAACATTTGGACAAGCTCAAATATGTACCTTACGAATATTTATTTCAACGTGGGAACCCATTTTAAGGGAATTTTGTGTCTTACAAATTATACAAGGTGGAACAGGACGATTGACATTCCTGTAAACCACGTAAAGAGAATCATGTTCTTTACCCGTATACAAAAAAAATCAATCAAATCCAATGAATACTTTATTCACAGGAAATTATTTTTCATTTTTCTTATTTTTCAACATGATGTAGATCTGAGTCCGTAATAATAGGTACACATTGCCGCCGCCGCGCCCCGCACCCCGCACCGCACCGTTGGTCAGTGACTTTTCGTAGATAAAGTGTGTTTACTTTTTATGCAGTTGATTCTACTATTTAATATTTATTTTGTTTGAAAACTGCAATTTTTTTGATTTTCCATTAACTACTAATCTTCGTGTTTTAAAATGTTTCGATGGACTAGTACTGTGCTCCTTTTAATTTAATGTCGTACGTCCAGATCCACGTTGTATATTAATCCTTGATAAAAAAAAATATTTGGAAACTATTTGTAATTAAGTGATCTTTTAAAGAACTTCCGTGAAAGCACGTTAAGCCATTGGTCCCGGCTGTCATTCGTAGGTCTTTGACAGTCGTTACAGGTCGTCAGAAGGCAGAAACTTTGAAAACCAGTCTTACCAAGAGGTATCGTATTAGCCAGTAACTGGGTTGTAGGAGTCAGATAGGCAGTGGCTCTCATTCCATATAAAATACTGGTATTCAGCTGCATCCGGTTAGACTGAAAGCCGATCCCAACATAGTTGGGAAAAGGCTAGCCAGATGATGATCTTAAAGAACCTAATCCTATTTTTAAAACACGTATTTTAATTAGTTCATTATACCTATTTTCGAAAATGTTTTGACATCCTTTTTAACATTTTCTGGTGACGATGATGATCAGTGATCGGAATAGGTAGAGCTAATTTGCCTAAACTTCCAGGAAAGAAGTAACATAGAGTGGATAATACCTCCTCTAAAATCCCGGAATAATTTTAATGACGGTTAAATCCCGTCATTTAAAAACCACGAATTATTTATTGGACTTTATTTATAGATAAATAGAATACTCTTTACTATGTACATCATAAAAATTACAGATATAAATGTGTGTGTGTGTGTGTGTGTGTAACCCTAAAAATGTTATGATTTTTCAAATCAATAATAATTTGTAACTACAAATAAAGCCCAATAAATAATTCGTCGTTTTTAAATCCCGGGATTTAAACGTCATTGAAATTATTCCGGAATTTTAGAGGAGGTATTATCCACTCTATGTTACTTCCTTCCTCGAAGTTTAGGCAAATTAGCACTACCTATTCCGATCACTGATGATCATGATAATCAATAAATTGTTAATTAAAGATTACCAACGTTTTTAGTAGTAAAATTTACATGGTGTGGGCCAACTACAATGGCTCTGTATGGTAGCTTGTGACATTTGCACGATTTTATGGTTTTCCGTTAATACTCGTATCGCTTGTTGGATGTGAGGAAACAGATGCCATACTACATTGTTGTACGGGACGCAATAATGACGTACAGCTGGATCTATAGTTTATGGAATGGATAAGCTGTATTATTACAATTTGTAAGCCGTCACAGGCGCCATCATTTAGTAACGCATGATGCGGTGGCCACCACATAGCGTCTGAAACCGACCGGCGAATGACGTCACTGAATTATTGGTATGTTTTCCTAGGGGAAATAATAATGGTTCCGAAAAACAAATTAATCTCCAGCGATCTGTGGCCGACTATTATTCTAATTAACCAGCGTTATAATGAATTACCGACAAAAAACCCAAAACATAAACGAAAAAAAATTTCCAATTTAACAACAAATAAGAGTATGTTCAAATTACATTTTCTCCTAAAAAAAAATGGATCTTCGAATATCAGAACTAAACTTCCGAATAGAATACTGAACCTCCGACAAAATTACTAAGTTACCGACAACAAAGGTGTATAACCACTCAGAATAATATTTTCAGTATAATGTTACAGTTAAAATAGCACCACAGTCTATGAAATATGAAAGGTAATTTATGAATTAATACATAGTAGGCAAGTAAAGATAAAAATTACAAAGCATAGTTTTCAGTAGAACGTATGCTGGTAGAAAAGTATTATAGCAATAAACAGTCATGTTTATTTTTCGAAGATTTCAGTATCTCATTCGGTCGTTTCGTCATTTTTATTCGGACAAAAGTAGTCGGAAAGTTAGTATTTTAGGCAGTAGATTTAATATTTTGAGTAAGGACAATTCTTCTTCTTTTGTCGGAGCTTTTATTACTACCCTTTTCCTAGATAGCTTTTTTTGACGCGCCATAAAGTCAAACCCCGCTGCGATCATTTTCATGACAGCCATCACTGCGGCCGCCGTTCATCTACCGTAGCTGTACGTACTGTTGAAGTTTTTTACCTAAGTTCCACCTGTCACCTGTTTCCTAATACTATGTTATTTCCCTCCTACAAATAACAGTTTACTCCTACTACCATCACAATTTAAGATAACAACTCGTAATAACATTTCCCGGAGCTGTTAAATGAAAACATTATCGATACCTGTTGAGTGGTTTTCGAGATTAGCGTACACATACGTGCCGGAAATTTGGCTGCGTCGGATTAACTTTGGCGGGGCGCCATTTTATCAGTCCTTTCAGCATGTAGTATAAGAATTCTATGTTTTCATTATATTCTGCCGGTATATTCTTCAAATATTTCACCGTGAAAACTTGGTGACGTGAGCACTGAGCTGGCATTCCACCTGTTGAACCTAGGGATAGGGATGATGCCCGGGTAAAAAAAAACTATTTAATTAGTCCGTTAGTCAGATAATAAAAAAATATTAGACACGTATTTTTTGCTTTATCGTGTTAGTAAAAAAATACTTAAATAAAACGCATTAAAGTTAGGGAGTGGGGCTCGCTACGTCACAACTCAGTATAAATCTAGCAAGGCGTGACGTCATGCCTTATTTTAACTGATCCCCGAAACGGCTGGACCGATTTTGACGGGACTTTTACTGGCAGATAGCTGATGTTACAAGGAGTAACTTAGGCTACTTTTATTTTAGACAAATAATTAGGTTTCCGCACAAAACAAAAAAAAACCCATGCAAAACTAATAACTCTGGAAAACCAGACGGATTTGAAAAAACATTTTAGCATTTGGTAGCCCAATTCTCGAGGAAGGTTATAGGCTATTTAACATCACGCTACGACCCTTAGGAGCCGAGCAATAAGAAAAAAAGTCTGAAAGAAGTAATAGTGCGGGCGGGCGATGCAACGCGGCGGGTCGGGGGACGAGGGAGTTTTATTAAAATGTGGCTGTTATTTTAGTATATTATGTATCTTACGACTTCCACGCAAAGTCGCGGGGCACAGCTAGTTCTTATACAATCGCGACAATCGTGTTTGGTCAGGACGTGGGGATAGGCGACCATGACCACCAATCACGCCAGTTTGTTCGCTACCCAAAATAAATATCCATTAGGATTACTGCATAGAACTAGAAAAATGGTAAATCCATTTAATACCACATCGCTAATCCGCAGTATGTCACCGCCCATTGGCTAAAAGCAATAACAATAATTTAATATCCTGTTCTAATACAAAATGTATGCTATTAAGTGCATTACAGAATTTAACATTATTTCACAGTAAACGGCTTATCTTTGGGGCATAAATCATATTGTTTCGTAAATAAAATTACCATGTATAAGTAAATAATATGGCGATCGAGCTGTGGCTATGGGGGTTTGAATTTCTATGGTGGCTTAGAGGACCACTATTAGATATATCTTCTCTACATACTGCTGGGGAGTTTGGTGTGTCACTTCTTCCCAGCTAAAGCACTAGGGCGTTTTGGAAGACTTTCTTATGTTATTTTAACGTTGAAATAACTTTTTTACAAAAAAACACTAACAAACACTCCACAAATTAAAGTAATTTTTCACTTTAAAAAAAAAGTATTTTTTTTCTTTCGTTTGTTTTTGGAAGTCAGTTGTTTTTTTTTTTTTTGCAAAAAAAGTTTAATTTTTTATTCTTTAGTCGTGGTACCTACCCCACACAAAGTCGTATGCACTCAGTCAGTACAGTCGTATGTACTTGCAATGTAAATAACAGTGACAGGAAGTTATTATAACATCATCAAATTACACTATTAAAATTTACAGTTTGCCATACAATATTATCAATTTAACCTCGTGTTAGCAACCAACTCTGAGTTAAGTTTATCACGCAAGTGGGCCTAAGTGGACAAAATACGTATTATTGAAGGTAACTCAAAAACCACTCATCAGAATTTGACCAAATTTATATGGGACCAATCTGAATGTATATCCTTTCAAATAAAGAAAGAATTTTTCAAATCGGCTTATAAATGACGGAGTTATGAGGTAAACAACATTTTTTTAAATACAACCGAATTGAGAACCTCCTCCTCTTTCTTGAAGTCGATTAAAAAGTGCTGATTCTGAGCCTAATTTGAATAAAAGACTTGATTTTAATACCTATATGTATGTAAAACAGTTCCGTGTATGACTGTTAGACCTACAAAAGTCAAAGGAAAACAGAGAAAGATTTTTCCTAAATGGGTACCTTAGACGGCAAATCCTTCCCATGGTTTTCAACTTCAATCTGACCATCAAAAATCTACCAGTGTGCACGTTTTAATAAACTGTAGATTAATTAACTGTAACACATATCTTCTTACGGCCGAACCCAATAACCTATCTATCAACAGTTTTGGCATATTGGAGATAGAAAAACCTATCTATCTAGGTCTTGACGTCCCATTAGTCTTTATGAGATTATGGAATCTTACCGGCCTGACATAAGGAAAGATAGAATTATATGTCGACCATCAATAGCGATCTGTCTTTTACTGAAAATAGGCTATTGGTTTCGGCAGTTAATGCTTCAAAGGGAAACTCATGATAAATGATTTTATTTCTGTAAGTAGGTTTATACAAACACTTTTACACGTCAAACATTTTTTTTTAAACTAGATGAGGCCGGCGTTTCCTATCTGACTACTCTGAGAAGAAAGGCCGAAATAAACTCAGAGGTCACAGTCTCTTTTAAAGTCCAGACATAATTTTGGTCAGATCATGTGAAGACCATGTAGGTTGGTGTCTGAAATGGTCTTTTGAAGAAAGAACCACACAGCAATATTACTTTATTTATTGCTAAGCATAACGTATTAATGCAACTGAAATTGAATTTAATTGATTGAGTTGATGCTGCTCTATGACTAATTCAACTTCCAGAAGTTCCATAATAAAATTTATTCTAGCTATTGTTCCTACATCCTATAGGAAGTACTAGGGTGGTCTGGCCATAAACCAGACCACCCCGCATGCAAACATATGCCCAGAAACAGAAATAAAACGCGCATAATTACGCATAGATATTGGAAGCCATGACTATTATCTGCAGGCACCATTACTTCCCTCGGACAGACTATTAGCATAAGTAATATTTCGTTATTGCGGTATTGTTCTGCGTACGAGTTTGTCAAAGGTTGAGGAACGTAAATATTCATCTAATCGCGTGATTTTAACATTAAACAACTTGTCCCAGAATTAAATGTACAACTTCTTAATGGGTCATTGCACTCATCATTATGAACAACTCTTACTATTAATAGAACCAAACATGAAATTGCGAAAAAAAATCAGGTGTTCCCTACATTTTGACGAGTTATGCAGACATAAATGTAGGGAAAAGCTGATTTTTTTTTCGCGATTTCAGTTTTGGTCCCATAGTAAAAGTTGTTCATAATGATGAGTACAATGACCCCATAAGAGATCGTGCATTTAATTCCGCGACATGTTGTAGGTACCGTTCGAAATGTAGGTACAGTCAGGTAAATTAATTGTTAAGCAAATCGATACCTTACGTCAAGTTGCCGTGTTATAGCTATTTAATAAAACTCAAAGAATAAGGCACTTTTACACACGTTTTTCTTGCCGTGAAAAACTTTTTCGCCGTGTGTAGGCACGGTCGTCAGTGTTATATGGATCACTATGGTAGGGAAGCTTGTTGACGGACACGTTTTATCTACGGCGCGGTTTATACGCCGTACCGGAAAGAAACCGTGCCGTGTACAAAGAGTGACAGTTGTGTTTTAAATAGACGCATAATGTCAGTTGATATAGTTAACGCTTTTTAGCACAACAATAACGGTCATTGCTCTTTCACTAATTTCTCTCCGTAGGAACCCCAAACAAAAACTATGTATGGTTTTTCATTATTGGAACATGTTAAAGATCACGATAGATATTGTTTCAGGATGTAAACGGACTTTATTTCAGTTTTTGAAATAAAAAGTGCTGTAAAATGTAGGTGTGTCAATGACCGCTATTGCCTACTAAAACGAGACAACTATTATAGTTGTCTCGTTTTAGCAGGCAATAGCAAGTTAACTATAATAGTCAATTTGCTTAACAATTATTAATTTCCACTGACTATAACTAAAACCGTAAATTCAAAGCGAGGATCGTGAATTGTTGCTCATATTTTCCATAGTAACACTTGTAATTTGTAAAGTTTAGTTAATATTAGAAAGGAGCAGGATTAGAGAGGAGCTCGTGGCTAAGTAATAACAGTCGCACGGGTCGATCCATCGGGTTAAGCTACGCTTGCCGGGGTTGGTTCGTGGATGGGTGACCATCTTTACATACCGAGACTCCTCCGTGCCTCGGAAAGCACGTTGAGCCGTTGGTCCCGGCTGTCATTCGTGGATCTTTGACAGTCGTTACGGGTCGTCAGAAGCCCGAAAGTCTGACAACCAGTCTTACCAAGGGGTATCGTATTACCCAGTTACTGGGTTCTGGAGGTCAGATAGGCAGTCGCTCCATGTAAAATACTGGTATTCAGCTGCATCCGGTTAGACTGGAAGCCGACCCCAACATAGTTGGGAAAAGGCTAGGCAGATGATGAGTTAATATTAGAAATATTTTAATGGCATATATTTATGTAAGTTTACATTATGTAGGTACGTACTTACCCATAGTCTGACAACAAAGAACAAAGAGGTAATAAACAGGAATGTTGCTAGATGTGACATTCTATGGCTTTCTTCTTTAAAGCTGTTTGCAATTAAGTACGCTCGTTTCATAATTAGTTAAGTTTCAGAGTTTGCTCGTGAAGTTCCTGCTTAGTATAAGTTTCTTGAAATTATAAAAGCATCTTTTGCTTTGAAGAATGTTTTCGAACTAGACGAAGTTGAGTAAAGGCTCCTGCAAGCAGGCGCGAGCGGTGGCTTTGTGTCACGCGCGATACGCGTCGCGAGTCGCGTCTGTTTGAAGAAGCCTTAAATTTTACAACGTTTTAGTTACAAAGGTAGGCAAAGACGTGTAGTACAGTCTCTCTCCAAATATCTTACGGGTCCACTTTTACGAATGTTTACAGATTTATTTATTAAATGGTAGGTGGTAGTGCCGTATACGTGTGTAATTAAACTAACTAGGTAATTAATAAAGGCATTGTTCTTGCTAATGAGCCTAGTGCCAATTGCAGCGAAGCTAAATCTGGCAATATGCCAAACGGGCCCGCAATTACAATTAAAACTTTTCTTTAGCCTTTGCCAAGCGTATTAATTAAAGTAAAAGAATTGCTACCTACTCCCATAATATCCTGAAACAAAGAAAGAAAATGAAATTTATTTGACACAGGCACACTACATCATCATCTGCCTAGACTTATCCCAACTATGTTGGGGTCGGCTTCCAGTCTAACCGGATGTAGCTGAATACCAGTATTTTACATGGAGCGACTGCCTATCTGACCTCCACAACCCAGTTACTGGGTAATACGATACCCCTTGGTAAGACTGGTTGTCAGACTTTCAGGCTTCTGACGACCCGTAACGACTGTCAAAGATCGACGAATGACAGCCGGGACCAACGGCTTAATGTGCTTTCCGAGGCACGGGGGGATCTTGGTATGTAAAGATGGTCACCCATCCACGGACCAACCGCGGCAAGCGTAGCTTAACCTGATCGATCGACCCGAGCGGCTGTTATTACTTAGCTACAAGCACACAGCCCACTGGCACACTACATATACACAAAAAAAAGAAAAACAGAAAAACTTAGTTATAAGAGTATTTGTGCCTCACGGCTGCGCCAAATAGGCCCGGTTACGACAAAATGTACCTATTTAGAATGACAAGCAAAAAAAACAGCAGTCAAAGTCGGTACAAAAACAAATATCCAAATCTACAGCTAGAAGTGCTAAGTAAACAAACAAAAAAAAAATGGAAAAGTAAAATGATACTGGCCACTAACAAAAGAAAACGTACAATATCTCTCCTGCCTCATCCAGTACCACTACACCATTCTAGATGAACGCACGCACTTGACCCCTCCTGACTTGACACTTGAGCACTTGGACCTCTGCCCGTGCCACATAGAGTATGTGTCTCAATGCTTGAAGCTCGTAATTAGACGCACAATATAATGTACAATACATACAAAGGTCCCGGTTGCTAAATATTTATGTAGAGAGAGAAGTTTTATTTACGAACGGATTTATACCGGGTTCCTAAAATCTACAGTTAGTTGTAGCCTTGGATATTTATTTCCTGTAATTAATTTAATAAAGCAATTTTCTTTGTGAATGCTAAATAAATAAACTTTGAATAAGGAGTCATGCTAAATTATGAAAACTACACACAGATTTTGACTTAAAAGTGTTAGTTTTAATACTTTTTCTCAAACATGTTTGGAAATTCGAGTATTATTTTAAAAACCTTCGAGATTTATCGAAAATGCTGTACTGGTCACATACATGCGAGAAAAATCCCTGTCCTGTTTAGCGGCCGAATAAATTACTATGAAAACTCATATCTGTCGTTGTCGTGTAATTTAAAAATGGAACGAACTTTTTACTTCGACACATGGCAACCAAGGAGGTAACTTATCAAAGATTTTATTTGAATCTCGAACTGGCTTAGCGAATAGAGCTGTTTAAAATAAAAAAAAAGAAACAAATGAACATATTGGTTAAATGATCGTTGTTCGTCATCCATTCTGATAATTTACTTAGTATGAATTTCTGCGCTTTATTTGAGAAAAGTACTATTATGTATAAGCCTTGACCGCAACCAGCCATTGATGGACTCACGTATGTGTCACGTTCGTCCATCAATGCCCCTTTCGCAGGCCGCAGCGTAATCTATTATTAATTTATCTAATAACCGTCGCCGTAGGGAAGTCGTTAGGTACAGCATTAGTTTGACAGTTTGGGGATAGTTAGATAGTTGAACTGTTGAACACTTGGTAAGCTGCTTAAGTTTAAGGAAATACAAGTTGAGTAGTTACCTTCTAAGCTGCTCGTTGAGTAAGTTTAAGAAATGCTAATGACGTTAAATGTGGCAATTTGTGCAAGTTTCTGAGCATTCGTTTAGCGTTTGCAGTTGGAGGCAGACTATTAAAAAAAAAGGGTGCACATTGTATGAGAACCAGTGATCGGAATAGGTATTGCTAATTTGCCTAAACTTCGAGGAAGGAAGTAACATAGAGTGGAAAATACCTCCTCTAAAATCCCGGAATAATTTTAATGACGTTTAAATCCTGGGATTTAAAAACCACAAATTATTTGTTGGACTTTATTTGTAGTTACAAATTATGGATTTGAAAAATCATAACATTTTTTAGGGTTACACACACACATACACATTTATATCTGTAATTTTTATGGTGTACATAGCAAAGAGTATAAATTAACACTTGATTCAGAAGAAACTAAAATTATTTTCATAAAAAAAAAACTAAATAACTAAATAAAGCATCTACTATGTGTGTACGTAGATACTTTAATTCAACCAACACTTTACGCGTCTGGCAACACTTTAATACCAACCCAATATTTTATATTCCGTCGCCCTTTCATTCAAAGGCATGAATATTCAGAAAATTCAAAGAGTATAATCGTGAGTTCTCTTACATCGTGATTCGAAGTGAAATCAAAGACTCATCTCACACGATTCACGACGCAATAAAAATGTATCCGAAACTAAAAGTCGAACAGTCGAGATCATATCGCGAATTTATTTGATGCTCGTATTTATTCCTGTGGTTTTGCTTGGAAGCGGTTCTGGTAATTTATAGCATTTTTATGCTGTTTCCTTAGTTTATTTTGGGCGTAGATGTTGAGGGATATGAATAATCTAACTTATCTACATATATGAAAAACTTATTGGTTTTGTCATTAGAAGTTAATTAGGCTACGTACGTATTCTATGTTGAAAAAAAAGACTTCTTTAAAACAATGACTTGTGATAATAACAGTTAGATAATTTTTAAGACAGAGCAATAAAAATGTGTAAATTGAAAAGTTAGCAAATAAATAATAATAAAGAAAACCAATAAGTTTAAAATAAAATCCAGATAGGTACTACATGTGTCTGGATTTTATTTTAAACTTATCGGGTTCAGTATCGATTTAATCGTAACGTAACGCGAGTATTTTTATCTTAAAAATAAAATATTTAACACGTTGACACACTAAAGTTCCGTAATAAAATAAAGTTACTAATGTGCAAGTTTGTATTCACTACCGAATTTAAGTGTTACCAATAATAAAATAAAAAAAAAGAACTGCAATAAATATCATTCAACTCATTCTTGGAAACGGGAATCGATTGGACTTTTTTCGATAAAAAAGGTTTTTATTTCCTTATATTTATAATACCTCATAATGTTGCAAGATGCAAAATAAAAAGTTAATAATTTATTGACCCTTTGGCACGTGTAGATTCGGACAATCGATAAGTAATCGTATCCTGATCTTATAAAGATTTGAAAGGATCGAAAAATAAGTCAAGACTTCACGGATCTTTATCTCTCTTTAGCATTTGACTTTCAAAGATGTAAAGGCTTTAAAAGGAATTAATTTTATCGTAGAAGACTAATCATTACTTTTATAGACTAGAAAATGATGTCTCGGTCGAAACCAATTACTAGAAGTCATCACATCTTACCTTAGCGTACGATGTGATGACTTCGTAGTAAAACAATAATCTTTTTGACATTATCACTCATTTATAGCCTGATACAAGGGCCACTCAGGGTTTATAGCCAGCGAGTAATGTATGAATAATAAAAGTGATAATGTAGAAAAAAGCATTAAAACGCATGCGTCCGGGAGGTACGCGATAACATCGCAAAGAGGGGACGTGTCGCAGGCGCATGTCGCAAGGTAATTATGTTATTCGCGCAGACGTGACGCTCGATTGTTTTTTGTTCTTTTTAGAAAGTTTTTTGCATGTGGCACCTAAGTGGTAGCATTTATCGATAATAAATAAGCTTATGTGCTATTTGTATTCAAAAATGTCGTGTAATTGCGTTAGAATTGTTTTTATTATTTCTAAACAAATCCCGCTCAAAATGATGAATTCTGCTACGCTATGAACCATTTGGTCAGATCAGATATTCTTAAGGGCTCGTGCAGACTGGCGCGACGCCACACCGGTAGAATAATTTATATGAAAACTTCATGGAAATTTTTCTACCAGTGTCGCGTCGCGCCAGTCTGTACGAGCCTTAACGCAAAACAAAAGACATGCCAACATTTCCAAAAGTACTTATTCTAAACAATAGTATTATAAGCTTTGTTTTAAAGTTAAGCTATCAGTATTCAGCGACCTCACAGGCAGTAATAAACCCGTACATGTCATAAATATTCCCTTTTCACAGATAAGCGACTATAAAGGACATGCGCAAGCGCATGTAAGGTCTATTCAAATTCTTGTTTCCAGTGGATGTTATTTCCAGTTATACAAATTTCAACTTAACTCTTTAAGTTATAATTATATCAAGTTAAGTAATTTTGGAATGACTATGACTAGGAGGTGCTATCGGAAAAGTAATGAAAAATGTTGAAGTTGTAGTGTAAACTGAATTTTTATGTGGAGGTAATAATAGTTATTTTTCCAAAAACTCATATTTTGTATACAAGTTTTGAAACTAAGTTGGGAATGCAGATTAGGCATAAAAAAAGCTATCGTGTCGCATCTGAAACAATTTTGTATTAAATGAACATTTTTTAGAGTACGTTGTCGCACTGCTGGTTTATTTTGAGACAGTATTTTGATATTTTTATACTGTAACTGCGTTCTTTTTGAGTGATGGGGTTGGCGCGGTCGTTGCTGACGTCTGTGTGGAGCAGGTATCACACTATAGCTTTGATTGTAGATTTCGATCTGCTTATCGAAATTTAAGAAGATGTAGTGACAAAAATTGAGAAGAGTATGCTTAGATGGTTTGGTCATGTTGAGAGGATGAATGAAAGTCGATTAACAAAAGGTATTTACACGGCAGATGTGAGTGGAAACGCCAGAAGGGGACGCCCTAGGAAGACATATAATGATCTTATTGGTGATGTTCTTCAGAAAGGTCAGGTGCGTAGTACTCGCAACCGGCGTGCGTGTATGACCAGATGTATGAATGTAAACGAGGAAAAAGGAGTATGTAAGGATCGTAGCAGGTGGCGTTCTGTAGTTTCTGCCTACCCCCATGGGAAGAATGTGAGTTTATGTTTTTATGTATGTATTATCGAAATTTGTGCACTTTTATTTAGATGCATATCTATTTAATTATCGATATTTTATTTAATGACATGTTTAAAAGTGAACTGTGGTATGACCAGCACCTCAACGGGGAAGCGCTAAGGTAGCCCGCGAAATTTAAATTTTCTTACGATTTTTGCAATTTGCAGCTCAGTGTCTGGGTGTATGTTGACTAAATTATGATTCGCGACCGTAAAAAATATGTATTTAAAGAAATTGCAAATTGCATAAGACGTAGGAAAATTTGACTTGAATTTGGCTTTCACCTTCATTTGCTCATACAAGGTGTAATATATGTTCGCATAAGTCGTCAAAATGTAGGGAACAGCAGATTTTTTTCCGCTATTTTAGGTTTGGTGCCATAGTAACAGTTGTTCATAATGATGAGTACAATGACCCCTTAAAACGTTTAGCGTTGTTGTAATAACACTTGTGTAATCACAAGTGCTCGGAATATGAAAACATGATCGTAGAAACTCTAGTAAAATCTAAAAACGATCAATTGCGATTGTCAAATTTTATGTACAATAAAAATATATGGCAATTGGTAGTTTCGGGGATCCCTAAAGGATATGTGGTTAGCTTTTACCAGTAGGTAATACCGGGCGTACCATAAGCAGGGTAATTACCCTGTCCGATTAAAAAAAGCAAATCCCATGTTACATTTCAAATTGCACAATTATTGCTTTTAATATATTTATCATTAAGCCTGGTGTAGTCTCTCAAACCTTGATCCATACTACTAAAGGCATAACAATTTCACGACGTCGGCAACTAAGTATGCGTGTCCATTTTGTCCAGCACTTTGCATTTTATCTGAACAGTGATGTGATAAATTGAGGCGGTTCTTAATGGCCCTATATCGCTCGCTTTAGGGTTAAGATTGTATGTTCAAATGCATGCGTTTCGCTCCTATAAAGACTCCCGCAGACAGGCGCGACGTGATGTTGCGTCGAACAATTTCCATAAATTTTTCATATAAACTGTTTTACTAGAGTCGAGTCGCGCCTGTCTACGTGAGCCTTAAGAAGTTCTACTGTTCGTAGTTTTATGGAAATTGTAAAAGACAAAAGAAAAATACAAAAATATTTATTTCATCTCAAACATTGTGTCAGGCCGCCCCGTATGTTACAATAGTACTTGGTCGGAACTGTTTAGCCTTCTTTAGTGAAGAAGGTAGTAACATGTTACAATTATAATATAATAGAGAGAACAGAATTTCTTAACTTGCAGAAATACCTATTGGAAAGTTATTCGGAGCAAGGGAGTTGGGAGTTGTGAGATCTAGAATAGATAAACGCTAAAAATAGCTGATAAACGCTAATTGACGCCTGTTTGTGGAGTAAGTTAATCTAGGAATAAGGACTTAATGCAGATGTAAGCATGCAATAAGTAATTAAGTTGCATTTTATATTCTAAATGGCATCTTATGCTAGATTTCTCAATACGTAGGCTGAAATAGTCCGATTACTTAGCTTGAAGAAATCTATCCAAACCCGATTAGCAAGCGCAGGTATCCATTTATTCGTTGCTGATTTACTTTGAATGCGATATCTTGGTATAAGCTATCAGCTGACTGAAAAGTCTCTCTCTCTCACTCATTTGAGTTTCTTCCATCGTGCATTTCATTCATAATAGAGAAACTACCACTCCAATTGCGTAACACACTTTCAGAATCTGAAGGATTTTGAAGAAAATTCCTAAAACATTGCTTCATAGTTTGAAAAATTCGTTTGCTCGACAAGGTAAATACTTAAAACGCAATGAAAGTTTTTGAACTGTCAAAATGAAAAACCTTGCAAGGGCTAGTGGATTATGCCAAAATGATGGGCGATAGTGACCTTCTCCGGTCTACTGAGAACAATATCCTGCGATCACCCGCCATTCATCCGTCTAGCAGTCTAGATGACTACGATGATATTAAACCTTTTTGACCGTTCACAAATAGCTTTGATTAGTTCGAAGGCCCATGTTCAACAGAAGTAGTTCTAAATGATGTACGGACGATGCCAGCCGGGGTTGCGGGATGTTCGAAAGAGTTATCGTAGCCCCGGCACAGGCAACTGAAGGAACACGGGTGGGTTTTAGTCAGTAAAAGTCTGACACGCCCTCCCGCTCCGCCCAGAGCGGGAGAAGGCATTTGATGATTTCCCATTCAAAAAAAAAAAGGCATTTGCTCATCAGTGGTGGTCACTGATAACACTTGCACTAAGAAAATCGCCCTTACCACTTACATAAAGACGCTGTCCATGTCAATTCTTACTACAGATATAGGTACGGTGAACGTACTATTGTGTATTTTTAAGGCGATTATGAAAATGTTATATACTTCTTGCTATTGTGTGAACTTAAAAACACCTATAGCAATATTACCTCATACCACAATTTTTTAAATACCTCAATTCCTATGAATTAGATGAAACAGTTTCGTTTGAAAACCTGTTTGGCCAGGTGTTGCGGTGAGTCTTCCGGGACCAACTTCCATAGTGTCCCGTTATATGTCGCCATCTTTTTCATGGGAACCTATCATTTGTTTACCACGGTTAATGGCTTCCCGGGATTATGTGCACTTTGTCTATGCCGTCAAAGTGCCATAGAGTAACCACATAAAAGAATATGGAGATATATAAAGATAGGATATGGAGAAATATGTTTGTTTGATGGTTGTAAACTTATACGGAGATTGACCACATTAAAGTTAGTGGGATTTTTTTGATAAAGGTTTGTTCTAGATTTGGTTGAGAAAGAAAAGAAAAATATAAGTAATAAATCTTCTAAGTAGATCTACCTAGTATACTTATTGGAAAGATAACTTTAAAATTACACCCCACTAGACTAGGAATTTCAGGATTTGAGTTAATCACAGGATTGACTGTATGGAATTTTCTGGAATCTTTTTCGTTTTCAGCACTTTCAAAGATGCTTCATTAAAACTGAAGGTCGTTATTAATTTTATTTTAAATCTTCTACAAATATTATCTATGTTCGTGCACTTCTCAATCAAAACTTCTAAGTTCGCAAATCTTTCACACATACATAAGTATCGCTTCATAAGCGGAGCCCCTCATGCTATAACTTAGCCACTTGCGAGTGCCAACAGCCCGCTTACTTGCACCACACTAACCCATTTCCACTCAACTTTTATAAATTATAACTTGCGTGGGTTACCAAGGTGCTGATAAGCTCACCTCATTTTCAAATCACCATAGTTTTGCATAACGCTTATTAAATTACTGTTTCTTTTAGCTTAAGTTGAGTTTCATAAATGTAACTTATGGCCATATGTTACATAGAAGAAACGCAACTTTACTTTTTGTAGTTTCTAAGGTTCCGTTTCTCAAAAGAAAAAACGGAACACATAAAGTGTTGACAATTTGCTCCGAATCTAATGGACCGATTTAGTTGAAATTTGGTACACATATCAATTTCTGTGACCCAAACACGTATACATGTGTTACGTAAACAAATGAATTTTGAATATGGGGGTCACTTTTGGAGGGCCAATAAGAAAATTAAAAAAAAAAAGTTTCGAAACTATACCGTGTGACATATTAAATGAAGGGGTTACTGTGGGGGTCTTGAACAGTTTTTTTTTTATAATTATAAAGTAAATAGTTTTAAATTTATTTAAGAAAACAGACGAAAATTTACCATATCTCCAAACCTACTGAGCCTAAAATTTTGAAAAAAAATTACAGAAAACAGTTACATACCTATAAATTACAGGAAAACCTATAAGAAGTCTGTGGTCTTAAAATGACAACGTTAATAATTTCTCTTAAATCTTTCAATATTGTGCGGACAAACCTACATATTTTGTAGTTGGAATGTATAGGAGAACATGTTTTTCAACTACAATGTTAAGTTTGTTCTTGGGATAATAATGTTTCTTCTTTCTTTATCCCAACTATGAACCCTTCATTGTGCGTGGTCCGACACGCACTTGGCCGGTTTTTTGCCTAGGCGTCGCGACACCTAAATGAATGCGCGTTGTTGGATTTTCAACTTTCAGCGCTGAGTCGAGCTTAGAAAATCCAACACAAAACTATGTTTTTTTTACTTGAACGTAGGCCTTTTAATTAGCACTGACACGAACTCATTACTAACTATTAAATCATTACTTAAATCATGATTCAATCCTATGAGAGACCATCATTTGTGTGTGTGTGTGTGTATGTGTGTGTGTGGATTAGCTCGAGCTTAGTCATAGATTAAATGATAAATGATAATAATCCAGTGGACGTGAGAAAGGCCATGTTTTTCTTATACATCATCATCTGCCTAGCCTTTTCCCAACTATGTTGGGGTCGGCTTCCAGTCTAACCGGATGCAGCTGAATACCAGTATTTTACATGGAGCGACTGCCTATCTGACCTCCACAACCCAGTACCTGGGCAATACGAGACCTCTTGGTAAGACTGGTTGTCAGACTTTCGGGCTTCTGACGACCCGTAACGACTGTCAAAGATCCACGAATGACAGCCGGGACCAACGGCTTAACGTGCTTTCCGAGGCACGGAGGAGTCTCGGTATGTAAAGATGGTCACCCATCCACGGACAACCCCGCCAAGCGTAGCTTAACCTGGTGGAGCGACCCGTGCGGCTGTTATTACTTAGCCACGAGCTCCTTTTTTTTATACATTTTTTAATTTTACAATTTTTCTTATACATTTGATAAAATAAAAAGACGACTAAAGAGAAAAATAATAACATAACATCACGCCTTGTTTTCCCGAAGGGCTAGGCAGAGGTGTATCTATTATAGTACATCCACATTTCACCCGTTATGTACCTATAAAAAAAAAAAAATTAACAAAAAAAGAAAGAATATATTCTATTGTGAATTGATTGAACTTACATTGTGTCAGAATCTGCAACGATGAAGATATTAGACTCAACGTCCTGAGTACAAAAGATTAATACTCCAGCATCATATTTGGGTCATCTTCCACACATGAAAAATAAAAATGCGTTAAAACGATGAAAAATAAAGCATAAAATGTGATGGCAGAAAACGGTGTCAAAAGCAAATGACTCGATTAAAATAATTACGTAAAGCACCGTTACTTTTTATTAAGGGAAGGATATTTTTAAATTATCTTGTAAAGTTTTGGATATAACAGACAGTGCGGTGTGGTTTCATTATTACGATACTTTTGGCTACATAATAATCGCAAGGAATTCTGCGCTTGCGGTCAGGTCATAGATTGCCGTTAAACACCTGTCCTTATATTAAACTTGCTTTTGCCCGCCGGGTGTCGCCCGCATGAAGGTTGGAAATTATCCTACGGGAATGTACTGCAGGGATAAAAAAAAGTATCTTATATATGTGTTGATCCAGGTAATAAACTATCTGTCTGCCAAACTTCATCCAAATCCGTAGGAACAAACGTGTTTGCGTGATTGAGTAATAAACATCGAAACATCCAAACTTTCACATTTGTAATATTAGTAGGATTATAAGGCCGAAGAAGAATTCTAGTTTAAAAAAAAAATGTTTGACGGTAAAAGTGTTTGTATAAACCTACTTACAGAAATAAAATCATTTATCAAGGATATTATTATCTATTATCTGGCTACTCGGTCATGAACTTTGATGCTCTCTACCTATACATCATTAGGACATCGACGCGCAAACTATTAATTCAGCACTTGATTCTAGACACGCAGCGACGAAATTTTTCGTTAGTAATTTAAAAAAACTGCTGTTTCATACAAAAGTGCAATATCAACACGATCAAAATGTATGAGACAGCTGATTTATTTTTTAATAACCGATGAACAATTTCAAGGGGGTCTATAATTATGTCCCTTACACCCTGTAAGTACCTTTACCTCGTCTAGCTGTGGAGTTTGATAAGAAAGAACAACGCCAGACCGTCTGCATATAATTATGGTAAAAACACATATCCAGGGCCCAGGGGTGGTCTGTTGGGCACGCCACAATTGCGGCGATAAGTCCCCTCTTTGAGGAGTGGCTGGAGAGGCGCCACGGCGTCCTCACCTTCCGCCTGACGCAGGTCCTCACCGGACACGGGTGCTTCGGGAGGTACCTGTTCCGGATAAGGCGGGAGGAAACGCCCGGGTGTCACCACTGTGTGGATCGCCCGGAGGACACGGTGGAGCATACGGTGGAGGTCTGCCCGGCTTGGGCGGAGCACCGCCGTGTCCTCGCGGAAGCGATCGGCGGCGGCGATCTCTCGCGTCCGGCCCTGGTCCAGGCCATGGTACGGAGCGAGAGTGCATGGGAAGCCATTACCTCCTTCTGCGAAGCAGTAATGCTCGTGAAGGAGGAGGCGGGACGCGTGAGGGAGAGGCAAGCTTTGCACCCTCACGCCCCTAGTCGCCGCAGGAGACGCCCTGGGCGTCGGGAATTGGCAGCCGATTCCCGGCCACCGTAGGCGCGGGCTTGCGGACGGCGAGCAATGGGTAGCTCGCCGTCCGGTAAGGACCAGGCCCGAGTCGACGGCGCGTCGTGTTCCACGCGCGCCTCAAAGAGATGTCAGCACTATTGACGGGGTCCGCTAGGGCCGATGCCAGCTAGGGTTGCGGGATGTTCGAAAGAGTTACCGTGGCCCCGGCACAGGCAACAGAAGGAACACGGGTGAGTTTTAGTCAGTAAAAGTCTGACACGCCCTCCCGCTCCGCCCAGAGCGGGAGAAGTCATTTGATGATTTCCCATCCACAAAAAAAAAAAAAAAAAAGGGGTGGTCTGTGGTGAATAATCTTCCTAGATATTTTTCCAACAAAGTTAGGGTTAGGGGGGGTTAAAGTTAGGGGCCTTCCAGTGTAACTAGATGCCACAGAATCTCAGAAATTATATGTAATATGTATGTATGAACTGCTATCGGACCTCTACATATTTGAAACTAGCGACCAGTCTCTGCTTTGCACGGATTTTATGACTTGATAAACGTCAACATCGCCGGTGGGGCTTTCCCGATTAATTTAAGGCGAAAGCGCCAGGTAGCCCGGGACATTCAATTCCTCTTACGTTTTTTGCAATTTGCAAGTCAGTATTAGGTCCGGTTGTATGTTGGTCAAAATATGATTCGCGACCGTAAACAGTATGTGTTTACAGAAATATAATAATATAAAACCTTTCGTATGCCGTAATAACAAAGACAATTAAAAACCCATTGTGTCTCGTGTAGATCTGCGTTCGATACGAGGGTTATTGGGCCCGCGTGGTGGATTACGGCCCGCTCCCTCTCACAGAGAGGAGGCCTGTGTCCCAGCAGTGGGAATATTATGGACTTATTTAGGTATAGGAAGTTAATTCGTCGCATTCGGACCTCTAATTACTTGGCCATAATTTCCGATCACTCTGTATAAGCAGTCAATCAAAGTTAACTAGAACCGTATTTATAAAGCATTCGGTGAACCCTTTGTTTAGTCACAATCTACAAATAATGCACAGCATTGTACCAACGTGGCTGTTATAAATAACGCGGTGCAAACGATTTGCGTATCTCGTATTATTTAGCTATTTCATCTTCTTCGCGGTGCATTTGTAGAATTGGAGTAGACTAAACAAAAGCTATCTACAGCTATATGCTGATGGAGTTGCCATGGCGATGCAGCGCGATAGGGTTGTTTGCGGTGGTGGGGCAGAAACTGCAGAACGCCACCTGCTACGATCCTTACTTACATACTCCATTCATATTTCATAGGGATGATGCCTAGGTAAAAGAATCAATCAGTCAATCAATCTGCCTAGCCTTTTCTCAACTATGGTGGGGTCAGCTTCCAGTCTAACCGGATGCAGCTGAATACCAGTATTTTATATGGAGCGACTGCCTATCTAACCTCCACAACCCATTAACTGGGTAATACGATACCCTTTGGTAAGACTGGTTCATGCCTACCCCCGTGAGAAGAAGGCGTGAGTTTATGTATGTGTATGTATGCATCATTCCTATTCCTTAAGCTAGCTACAATGTTACCTGGAAAATCGGAAAACCCGGGAAAAACGGAAAGTGCTTTTTTCTATAGATTAATGACAGGACATCTGTCGGGTCAGCTAGTAGTATTCTAATTTAAAAAAAAATTATAGTGGATCGGTTTCTATAATTTTAATTATACGAGTATCTACATTATTTTACTTCAGTGTTCGTTGTCAGACCTAAAAGTATATTGTAAATAAAAAAACATAACACACGCGTAATAGTTACAGGTAGATTCGTATATACCTGCACGCACAAAGATTATTTAATTGAACCAAAATCAGAGCGTGAAGTCTGAACTACATAAATAAACAAACGCGAGTCGCGAATGCGATGCAACGCGAACGTTAACGTTTACTGTTTACGTAACTACTTACAGTAAAAGGTAATAGTAAGGTATGCTAGATGCGAGTGCTATCATTTAGATGCACGTCAGTACTCCTAGCACTAAATATTCAAAAGCTATGTAAAGGCTGCCACAGAGAGGCGCGAAACGTCGGTGTCACGCGACTCTGGTGGAACAATTTTCATGAAAACTCCATGGACATTGTTCTACCGAGTTCGCGTCGCGCCTGTCTGTGAGAGCCTTTATGTTATATTAGTAAATAGTAGTACAGGTCTTTGTAAAGGAACTCATCCGGAGAAGTACCTACTAATACTAGGCTATTATAGTCTTCAGGGCAAAAGCCTCTTCTCATACGGAGAAGTAACGAGCATTGATGACCACGCCTACTCAAGACGAGTTTGCGATTTTAGTCTTATACCCAGGAGGAAGTCCAGGTTTCCTCACGATGTTCTCCTTTCACCGATTTCAGTAATGTCCAAGATAAACTCAGATAGACCTTGTTACTATTGTACCAAGATGTTCTTTTCTCCCATAGGAGAAATAAACATCTATACATAACACCGTAAGGACTATTCTTGCTTGCAGCGCTCGGCCACTATAGTAACGCTTGCTAACAGATGTAGTCATCGTGTGCAGGGGATTTTGTTTAAAACTGGTCAGATGTAAGTTTCCACGATAGTACCAGCACATTAAGACGAAAGCGACAGGGTAGCCCGCGAAATTCAAATTTTCTTACGTTTTTTGTCGTAATTTGTAGGTCAGTATTAGGCTGTATGTTGATTAAAATATGATTTGCGACCGTAACAAATACGTATTTACAGATTTACTCTAAGACCAAGTAATCCTATTTAATGAAAATCTTGACATTTGAGGAGTTGTATTACTGATAGTAAGATTATAATTCTGTAAATAAATATTTAATACTTTAATCAACATACAACATCCAGACAAAAAATTGCAAAAATCATAAGAAAATTCGAATTTCGCGGGCTATCTTGGCGCTTCCCCCTTAAACATTAACCAAGGCAACTATTTTCATTTTCTCTGATGATCTTGCTTCGGCTACTGTACGTAACAGTTAAGTTTGGTATGCATAAGTATTTGTGTTGTAATTTAGATGCAACTCATGCGGAAAGTAACGACGTTGGTGACATCTCACGTAACTTCTGTAAACAAAGTGTGCTTTATTGCAGTCAGCATTTTTTGGTAGTGTCCTCGTTATTTAAGCTGATGTTGTAACTGAGATCTTTACATGAAAGGCATACAACGAATAGGAAGTAATGTACAGATTACGAAATAGTTACAGTTTTGTATGGGTTTCACAGTAAAATAGCGACAAATCGGGGGAACCAACCAACCGACGATTATCCCTGCATGCATTATGCAAGTACACACAAGGACAACCCCCTGTAAATTATAAAGAGATTAAATATGACATAATTAATCTTATAAAACTTCTCAGCACTAGTTAATTAAAATGTGAAACTCAATATTCTATATCTCTTCAGAGATATTATTACGGGTACCTACATAACCGATTAGAAGATAATTTTATGTAGGTAATATGACTTAATTAACTTGTTCTAGTCCTAAGTGTCTCAACAGCTGAGCTTGCTGGGCTGCATTGCAGGAGAAGTAGTACTTACTTATTCTTGGTTATTTTTCGTTATGATGTTCGACCACTTAGAACATTAGTTTACGCTAGTAACTTGCTTTTATTTTTCAAATTTTTTGTAGCCCACTATCATTTGTAACCGACCTCAACAAAGGAGGAGGTTCGCAATTCGTTTGTATTTTTTTTTTTTCAAATATATTTTTTACTTAATAACCGATTTGAAAAATCCTATTTTTATTAGAAAAAATATACATTCAGATTGGTCCCATATTATAAATTTGGTAAGGTTCTGATGAGTGGTTTTTCTGTTATCTTATTTTTTCCATAAAATGTGTGTTGATAATGTTATAATAATTTCCTGTCACTGATATTTACACAAATAGTGGTGTACGACTTTGTGTGGGGTAGGTACCACAACTAAAAAGTGAAAAAGAAAAACTTTTTTGCAAAAAAAAAAACAACAGACTTTAAAAAAAAGCACTGTAAAGTGAAAAATAACTTTAATTTCTGAAGTCGGTGGCAAAAAACGAAAATACAAAACCATAGGCACTGACTTGCGAAATGAAAGTTATTTTTCACTTTGTAGTGTTTTTATTTGAAGTCGGTTGTTTTTTTTTTGCAATTTTGCAAAAAAGTTTTAAACAGAACCTGTTTCAATAGTAGGTACAGATAACATAAAATGAAATCAATGTTACAATAAAATTAATGAATATTACGCTCCATTGCAGAAGATTGTGCGCTTTTATAATTTCTACCGTGACTATATTATCGTGGGCATCAACGTCCACGTCCACAATTATACTATCGTGGACATCAACGTCCACGTCCACAATTATACTATCGTGGACATCAACTTCCACGTCCACAATTATACTATCGTGGACATCAACTTCCACGTCCACAATTATACTATCGTGGACATCAACTTCCACGTCCACAATTATACTATCGTGGACATCAACTTCCACGTCCACAATTATACTATCGTGGACATCAACGTCCACGTCCACAATTATACTATCGTGGACATCAACGTCCACGTCCACAATTATACTATCGTGGACATCAACTTCCACGTCCACAATTATACTATCGTGGAGGTGGACGATATCGATAGTATCATCACGTTAGAAAGAATAAAAGCGCACATTTGCTACAATTTTGGAGGTAGAAAGAAAAGAATAAACAACCGTTTAATTTGTGGACAATAACTTAAAAACCGCACGGTTGGGTTATTTAATTAACTGTATTGTATTGTATTTATTTATTTCTCAGTATATGGTACTTTGAGATCTTACATTAAATATTGTTTCACACATACTACCATTGCTGGTGTAGAAATATTAAATAACAAACTAGAAACATGTAAATCAGGACTAGGTACATTATAAGAATATTTATAAAGTTACGAAATTTTGTATTAAGTTTATGAATTTATAATTTTAATGACAAATTAATAGACCGGTTAAGATTAATCAAAAATGCATTATTTATAATGTCAAAAAAATAGAAAAAAAATTACAATGTCCAAAAATTCATTGACGGAATAAAAACACATGTCTAAGAGCCAAGCAAACGTTTTACATTTAAACTTATTAATTGATAACATTCTGAGCGCAGATGGGAATTTATTATAAATTTTAATTGTCATACAACTGACATTTCCACTGTATAATTGCAATCTAAAAATCTTAAATAACGAGCACCTCGTCAGAAACAACAATAAAACAATTGAAACTCCAAGAAATATTGACTCTAACAATCAACAAGATCTTTTAACCCGCTCTAGATTCAATCATATTCTGTTCACTGAAGTAAAAATAAAAAAGTCAGCTTATCATTCTTGCTTGTTAAGTACAATCGCGATCGCCCTATCGTCTGTCATCCGTTCAGCTACACGGTCTGACGTGTCTGTTTTATCTATGATCAGCGACTTGCACTTGTTCAGCCATTTATACTGCGTTCGTAATTAAGTATCCAAAGAAGTAAACACATGTGTTTCTGGAAAAATAAAACGGACCCACAAAGTTCAGTTTCATTCTGGAATAAAAAATAACAGCAATTTGGAAGAGCAAGGATTTGAATGTGGAATAGTTACGGAGCTGTGAACTTTGTGGTTCAGGATTGTCAGTGTCTTAATCAAATTGGTTGAATTTCGTGTTAGACTTGGGGCAGGGCGTGAGAAAAATGGTTGTTTTTTTTTTGGTGTTGCCATTTAAGGAGTTCGCGAAGATTGTTGCTGGCCGAAAAACTGCTTGAATTCATATATCTGTCTTTTTTATAAGATCTGTGTTAGATATTGGTTGACATTGAAACTAGCCTGTATTAGCGCACTGCAGAGGCTTCTCCCCACACAAAGAAGAGCATTAATCTTCACGGAACTCCGAGATAAATCGAACTTTAATTAATGCTTCTGACGTTGTTGTAGGTAGTCCCGTTTCATCTCTGATTATTATCTATACGTATATCTGATCTGATTATTACTTGTCCCGACTGATTCATCAACGCAGAGCCTAAACCGCTGGGGCTACCAACTTGAAATTTTGGCAGTTGATGCCTTTTATGTTGCAAGCATCCACTGAGGAAGGATTTTTATAAATTTGACCTTCGTGAAAAGGTGGGATTTTGTTTGTATGAAAAATCTTATTATTCCCACGAATGCTTATCTAAGTAAATTATGAAATTTGTCATTTGTTGTTTGTCTAGACTAACCCCTAAAGGGGGATAGGGGTGTCAAAGTTTGTATGGAAGAATTTTAACGCGCGGTCTGATTAACTCGAAACTCAGTATTTATACCAACCAAAAATAAAGAATAACGTGTATCAGGGTTTTTTGAAAATCAACCCCTAACAAGGTACTAAAGTATGAAATCCACACGGACGAAGTCGCGCGGGAAGTACTAGTTTCTTATAAACTTAAAGCATCAAAAACCAAAATCAATCATTCTTTTTACCTTTTAACCTATAACCCCTCAATCTGCATTGATCTCGATCTATTAATTTATACTAACATCCCATTAAACAACAGACCAGACCTTATTCCCTATTAAATCATACTTATATTAATATCAATAGAACAGAGCCCACTGAATATTATCTTACTTAATAGCCGTATAAAAATACAGTACACCTCAACTGCATGTAAGTGCATTGAACCGGCGCAGGCGCAATTAGTTCGCAGATAGGTTAAACAGAGCGCTGTTAACATCGTGTAGGCAGTGAAAGAAGGTTGGTACTAGTTTGTTTGTGGTTTGTTTAAGTGGTTTATTTTTAGTTGATTAAACGGGTATTTGTTGGCGGGTTTGTGTTTGATGCTTTTTATTTTGTACTTTGAAGATAAAGAAAGAAAGAAAATAGGTTGATTTGCGGTAAAAATGATGCAAAGAAAGAACACAAACACAAAAAAGAAACAAGTTGGGGGAAAATATGCGTCACACCCACGCAAAACCATAGGCCATCGCTCAGCATAATGCTGCGACCCTGTGCTAGACAGAGCCTTAAATTAATAGAAAAAGACATATTACTTCCAAACCTTTTGATAACTCTCCACAGAAGACTACCTTGGATATTTCAATGATCAAATCAAAATGAAATCAAAATGTTAGACAGTGGAGGCAGGTCCGGAGGTCCAAGTTTGTGGACTACTGAGAGTTGGAAATTAGTGCTTTTGTACTATGCTACGAAATAAATTGCTTTAGGCATACAGTTGCATTGGAATCGATAGCATCTTGGTAGATACTCGCAGAATGGGTCAATGGGAATCGCTGCAAATGAAAATAAAAACATGGAAAAAATATTTACTGCCTCTTTTGTCTAGTGGTCGCAAGCGCTTCTGCTGATATGAGGTCCTGAGTTCGTTTCCTAGGGTCGGGCAAAGTATTATTGGATTTTTCCACCAGGAATTTCTCAGTAGCAAACTAGCAGTCGCTCCATGTAAATTACTGGTATTCAGCTGCACCCGGTTAGACTGGAAGCTGATCCCAACATAGTTGGGAAAAGGCTAGGCAGAAGAGAATACCAGCACGTAGTCTGAATTTGTTATCAATAACGAGCCTATAGGATTTCTGCCCGGTTGATGGCAATAGGCTCGCCCCCTATTACATGGGACTTAAACATAACTGGCGAAATGTGGGTGTACTATAGATGCACCTCTGCCCAACCCTTTGGGGAAACAAGGCGTGTATATTATTTGAACATAATGACATGGAACTCTCTTTTCAGTTTGCCTTTGTTCTAGGACATAAAGTTTATTGTCCTTTCAAATAAATTATTATAATGAACATTTACTATTTAACTAAATAGCTAGCTGATGTGAAAACAAAAGACAGAGGACTTACTGAGAATATTCTATGTAATAAAAATTAAATGCTGTTAGTTGGTAAGCGCATCACTTGACTACGGGAATTTTGTATGAATAATTGTTTGGAGAGGACAGCGTCTGCCATCATGATTCCAGTCCGATAAAGGGATGGTGTTATCGGTCATGTATAGCTAGGTCTCTCTCGCGCATTGGAATCATGATGACATTAGATCGTACATATGGTACCAGCTAGTTTTAAAATAAAACCATATTGTTTTTTTACTAAGCCAAGGTAATTAAATTCATTCCTCCCATGCGTTAAAAGATAAACTTTTACCGGATAAAATTTTCATGACAAGAACCGAAGAAATTAATTTTAGATTGATAATAATTTAAACGAGATCTTTTTGCAATTGAACTTTAAAATAAAGAGAATTCATTCGTTTTAAATTAAACTGGAGAAAGTTCCTTTGAACTTCGATTAATTTTGCGTTATCATAATTGCAGGAGATATCCGAAATTGTTCGTTAATAAGTGAAAGCTTATTTTACTGAATTATTCATCTTTTACGCCTTCATCTGATTAAGAGGCTATAAATATCCTGTTGATTGGATATTGACTTTTGCGTCGGGTTTCAATTTTTTTTTCTTCGGTCAAATCTTAGCTCAGGGTCAGCACCCAAATTGCGTAACACACTATCAGTCACAATCTGAATGATTTTGAAGGAAATTACTAATCCTTTGCTTCATATGTTCGAAACATTTGTCTGCTCAACAACGTAAATAATGCAATGAATGTTGTTGAACTGTCAAAATGAAACCGATTCCTACTGTAGGTGTGTTACACAATTGCCCCGCTGATTTGATGGCGCCCTTGCCTATTTCAACTTAAACAAACACCCTGTAACGTTTATCTGGGGCTGTTGCTTACTCTCATCTTTTTTTTTTTTTTTTTTTTTTTTTTTGTGGATGGGAAATCATCAAATGACTTCTCCCGCTCTGGGCGGAGCGGGAGGGCGTGTCAGACTTTTACTGACTAAAACCCACCCGTGTTCCTTCTGTTGCCTGTGCCGGGGCCACGGTAACTCTTTCGAACATCCCGCAACCCTAGCTGGCATCGGCCCTAGCGGACCCCGTCAATAGTGCTGACATCTCTTTGAGGCGCGCGTGGAACACGACGCGCCGTCGACTCGGGCCTGGTCCTTACCAGACGGCGAGCTACCCATTGCTCGCCGTCCGCAAGCCCGCGCCTACGGTGGCCGGGAATCGGCTGCCAATTCCCGACGCCCAGGGCGTCTCCTGCGGCGACTAGGGGCGTGAGGGTGCAAAGCTTGCCTCTCCCTCACGCGTCCCGCCTCCTCCTTCACGAGCATTACTGCTTCGCAGAAGGAGGTAATGGCTTCCCATGCACTCTCGCTCCGTACCATGGCCTGGACCAGGGCCGGACGCGAGAGATCGCCGCCGCCGATCGCTTCCGCGAGGACACGGCGGTGCTCCGCCCAAGCCGGGCAGACCTCCACCGTATGCTCCACCGTGTCCTCCGGGCGATCCACACAGTGGTGACACCCGGGCGTTTCCTCCCGCCTTATCCGGAACAGGTACCTCCCGAAGCACCCGTGTCCGGTGAGGACCTGCGTCAGGCGGAAGGTGAGGACGCCGTGGCGCCTCTCCAGCCACTCCTCAAAGAGGGGACTTATCGCCGCAATTGTGGCGTGCCCAGCGCTGGGTTGCGACAATCGCACTCTCCATGCCGCCATGAGATCCTGCCGGAGCTCTGTCCGCCGTGCCACGATTTCTCGCGGCAACCTTACTCTCATCTTGAGATTTAGTTGAAAAAATATGAACAACTTTCATCAACCTTGATTCCTGATTCTGGTTTTAATTTAATTTAATTTATTCAATAACAATTTACATTGTGTCTGAATGTTTTACAAAGATACAATAAGCAAATAATTAAAATAATAAAGGTTAAAATTAAATTTAATTAAGTAGTGCAACACAATCTCATTACCTACCTACATTAAGACGGTTGTCACATTTTGTGACCTCTCTCGCTCACACGGGACCAAATTTTTAAGAATGTTAAATGAATAGATGCTTTTTTGAAAAATGTAATCAATGGGCGACCTACTAAATAATATTAATTTAATAGGTAATTATTAAAAACACATTTTTATTGTGGCCTTTATTTAAATCATCTCAAAAACAGATCATAATACCTATTGGGCTAAGTTTATTAGATATCCCAACGGAAGTGTGTTTTTAATAACTACCTATTAAATTAATATTATTTAGTAGGTCGCTCATTGTTACATTTTTCAAAAAAGCATAATATTCATTTAACATTCTTAAAACTATGGTCCCGTGTGAGCGAGAGAGGTGACAAAATGCGACAGCCCTCTTAATATTATTTACATTCATAAAAGTTCAAAATTTCAAACAATGTCAACTAATAAAAAGAGAAAACAAAAAACAAACAAACTAAATACATGTTCACTAATACTTAACTAATAATTTCATTGAATTACCAATAACAATAATAAAAATTATAAAATTAAATTACAATGTCCACTATCTAGGCATATTATATTTAAATTAACAAATAAAATAACAGTCCAGTATAAAATACTACAAATAAAATTCACTATACTAATCTAAATGTGTCAGAACCAGATACTATTGTCAATGACATTAAAATCCACACGATTCGATTCGAATTCGATTAGAACCAGACAAAAACTTTTGTATCTGATAATTGTATCATAGCAAATTATTGCAAAGGTCAGACGAAAACCTTTTCCAAAAAAAAATAGTTTTGATACAATCATTTCTTCCGCTTAATCGAATACGGAATGCACGCGAACATGCAAAAACTTTTCTAAGAAACTCCTACATTATTGTATACCAAACGTGTGGTAGGCCACGCCGTCTTTTAGCAGAACCTTTATTTTCGTTTATCCTATGTATGTATACAGGGTCAAATTAAATTAGCTAGCGAAACTGTCCCGGTCTTTAGAAATACCAACTAAACTTTTATACATATGTATAATATATGACACTTATCTAATTATGTATTGCTTGTTTCAGGTATGTGTAGACGAGCTATTTACTGAAGAACTTCCAGGTTTAAGGGTCCTGCAAACAGGCGCGACACGCGACGCGACACAATGGCACCGCGTGTCGTGCGGTGTCTCTGTGTCGCGCCTTTTTGGAGGTGTCTTAACTCATTTTTGCCGTAAGTTGTACTACACACACACACACACCCCCACACACACACAAAAACAACTCACGCTGTTCCCACTGCTGGGACTCAGGCGCTTTCTCTCTTTGAGAAGGAGAGGGCCGTCCGTCTGGGGTTCCAAACCATGACCATCACCACCACCACAAATAATCACACGACAAAACTTAGCCATTAGTGCCCTTTTTTTTGGGTGGGAAATCATCAAATGGCTTCTCCCGCTCTGTCTCTATGTCAAACTTTTACTGATTAAAACCCTCCAGTGTTCCTTCAGTTGCCTGTGCCGGGGGCCATCGAACATCCCGCGACTCTTTCGAACATCCCGCAACTTCTTATGCTACGGCTACATTGTCGCGATAAAGCGAACTATACTTCGCGCGCTCTCTGTTGACAGCGAGACGTCGCGTCGAGCTGTGTGCGAAAGAGAGAGCAGCGTAGTTTAGTTCGCCTTATCTCGATAATGTAGCCGTAACATTACAAAGATCAGTTTTTTCTGCATACAACTGTGACTGGTTATTTTAAACAAATGATGATGACGATAGTCCGGAAATGAATCGACCGCTATTAGGCACGCTTCATAGAAATTATTTCAGCGGTTAACCATATCCTATGCGGACCATTAATAATATTGATTCCATGGTATACAAGGTGTGATTTTAATCACCATTGATCTCCTAAGAGGTCATTGTACTCACCGTTATGGACAACTTTTATTATGGGACCAAACCTGAAATCGCGAAAAATAATAAGCTTTACCCTACATTTATGTTCGCATAACTCGTTAAAATGTAGGGAACAAGTTTTGGGACAACAATTTCTTCTTCTTCATGCTAGCGACACGATAAAGTAGAATGTTACTATTACGTCCTAATAGGGCGGCCACTGCCGGCATTTCCACTCACATCTCCCTTATCACCTCCTTTTGTTAGTCGCCTTTCATTCATTCTCTTAACATGACCAAACCATCTAGAGTCCAACCGTTGAGAGAATGCGTTCTTGACACCTCTCAGTTTCATACTAACGAAGATGTGTTTTGCAAGTTTGATCCTTATAGTTACTAGAAATTGTCCAACTGACAGGTATCAGGAAAGCATTCTCTCGATTTAAGCATACTCTTTTAAATTTTTGTTACTACATCTTCTTTTAAACCGCACCGTTGCCTCAATGATACAACATTCGTCTAGTAAACTAAATTACTTTGGCCCAGTAGGCGGCAATACCACTTAGTGCCACTTACTTTATGTACTTCTTTTTTCTCATGCTACGGATACATTGTCGCGATAACGTGAATACACTTCACACGCTCTCTCTCGCACACCGCTCGACGTCTCGCTGTACAACAGAGAGCGCGTGAAGTGCATGAATTCACATGAGAGGCACAAGATAACACTAATATATATATTAGTATATATATATATATATATATTATGTAAAGTATACAATAAAAAATAAAAAGGAGGAAGAGCTCATTGGGCATCAAAAACTTCGTCCGCATCGCTGTCATTGAGAAAAGTGCCCAAAAGGCTGGCAGCATTGCCACGCTGAATGGCAATGCTGATTCTTTGGGCTAAAAATAGGCCAGCCCTCTGGTCCCGTAAAGAGTCGATCAACCGCTTAGCGATGTCCCGAAATACTCGATGGGCACTCGGACCCCACGGCCCTAGTGTTTCAACCCCAAACGGCTCAAACATATAGCTCCCAATGAGGTCTTTATATTTGCGCCGTTTGAGGTTTTCTGCACCTGCAGCAGCCGCCCCAGCACATATAATATTGAATATAATATATTATATTCAAAACTGAAGTGGCAATAAGATTCTCAAGAAATAAAATGCCGTGAAAGCTTCTTTGATATGTTTGGACAAGCTACAGTAAGCATTATTGTCCCGGTTTAGTGTTAGTGAACATGTTCGATACACCTAATCAAATGAATGTCTTGTGATGACAGCCGTAAATAAATTATGTGCATTTGATTATTGCGCAGTAAAAGAAAATACAGGCAAGACAAGGGTCCAGCCTGTTTTTGTTTGTAAATTACTTTAAAATGAAAGGCCACATCATATAAATGTTATATCTATGGGCCACATATTAATTAAAAGAGTAAGTGAGGCAAGGAAAACCAAATCAAACAACTTTAACAATTTTATTTTGTTAAACATACTGGTTTCATTTATCAAGTTATTTTAATACTAAAAGCAAATAAGTTAATTTCTTTCATAACTGTTTGGGTACTTAATTAAAAAGTCGATTATAAAATTTTGTTAGAAACTCGAAGACTTTTGCTCCTTCTATAAATATTTTTGTGACTTATTATTCCACCCAATATTATACAATGATTTACGACATTGAAATCAAACCATTAATCTTTTACCTTATTGGTCTATTTTACAAAATAAATCGATTAGAATTAAGTCGTTTTAAATTGAAACTCGAATAAAAATCAACTAAACGCCCGGAGCTACGCGCTAAACTGTCAATCAAAATAATCGCGTGTCTATGTTAATCGATTATAAGTCATTTAGTATGAATAAAATTATATGGATAGATCAATAAATTGAAGTAATAGTTCTTGTTTTGTGGTTTAATATCGAAAATAAAACCAGTTAAATAGATGAACAAATTAATAATCTTCGTCGTTCGCAGTCGCTGTTAGTTTCTGGACAAAAGCCGCTTTCAACATGATAAATACTGGATATCTATATGAACTCTGCTTCAATATTAACTAACTTCTTGAAAAATAAAATGAAGTTCTGTGTATGATTATGTACTTTGTAAGTATGGGTACTTATAGTATTTTTATCTCACGAAGCTTTACGCGCTTTATTTGTGTTAACCTGTGAATGTGTGCGTGAAGACGAGTAGCGTCAGCACACACACACACACGCACACCCCACCCACACTTCCAACTTCGCCATTGTCTCGGACGGTACCGAGAGCTCCTGCGCTTACACACATTCACAGCGTGTTTGTACATTTGATAATCATATGTAAAGCGCGTGTCGCATCGTAAGATAGAAATACAAGTTTACATCGGCATCAATCAACATCGTCAATTCGGAACCTCAGTGTATTTCATGGATTTAAATACGTTTCTCAATGGCGCTGGCGCTGAGAAGTTGGGTTTGGTAGTTCCTAATAATTTGTGCTTGTTAATCAAAAATACCCTTCAAAATATTTAAATTCCTTTATGATATTATTATAAAAAGCCATTTATATTCAACTATTCACGCTAATAACTGCGCTGGCAATCAATCGCTTCAGGCTGAGAGTTAGTACTTAAAATAGAATAACCTAGATCTGGTGAATCACGCGCAGGTTCCTGATTTATAATAAGACAACGGGGGAATTTAAATGTGTTTGTTCAGGAAACATACACGTTTGTAAGATTGCTTGGCGAATTATTCCGCGGTGGCGATTTTCAATTGTTTTGATAAAATGTTTCTTGTAGGAATTACTGAAAAAGTAATTTTTTGCTAAAACGATAGTATCAAAAATAGATAAAATAAACACTTACACACATACGTAAACTTACGCTTTCTTCCCATGGGGCATAAAATAAAATTGGCCATTAAAGTCAGGGAAAAGCTAGAAAAAAAAAAAAAAACGATTTTAGATTTTTTGCTTAGCCGGAGAATCCATCCACGATTGGCCACGATCGCAGCTAACAATTCCCTACTGCGGGAATTTTAAGAAAGCCGCTAACTGACGTTTTTAACAATTTAGGTAATTATTTCCACCGTCTAATCTCATCCCGAAATCGCCAGAATTGCTTAGGTATGTAAGTAATCTCAAGATTCTGCAAAACCAAACGGTAAACCTAACCACTAACTTTAACTCAGCCGTAATCCTGTATCATAGCAGTAGTACCTAACATCGCGTGTGCCTCCAAATGAATTTATGGCAACACTAGACGCGGCCCGCGGCGCCGTTCGTGTGTACCGATGATTAGTACAGGTAGCCTCCGACTCTCAGCCCAGGACATAGAACAAGCGTGTAATAGAAGCGAAACCCTTATTGGAAAATCCTGAGCGAAATTTCTATTATTTTTGGCCGTAAGCCATGCTCAATACAGCCAGCACCGTCATTGCGAAAAACACTATCAATCACAGTTTGAATGGTTTTAAATTTAAAGCATATTGCTAATTCATTGCTTCATAAGTTCGAAAAATTTGCCTGCTCAACAAGGTAAATAACGCAATGAATGTTGTTGAACTGTCAGGTTTTTATCTGTGTTCAGGTTTGGTCCCATAGTTAAGGTGTTGTACGTTATTTAAGTTACACCTTGTATACAGGGTGTAAGGGACAGCCCTCCGCAAACTAACAGGGTGCATTCAACTCCTTATTTTTAATCATATTCCACCGGAAAATTTCTCAGGAAAATTTTCATTTTTTTATCGTTTTTTCAGTTACTATTCCCTTATATCAATGTAAAATTACATCCTCTGTACGCAGCACTACATTTATGTGAATATAATAGCTAATATCAAAAAATCAGCAATGGATGTTGAAACATTCGGCGGCCGAAGGCTCGGTACGCGCGTTTTGCCACGGTAATTTTACATTGATATAAGGGAATAGTAACTGAAAAAACGATTAAAAAAATTAAAATTTTCCTGAGAAAATTACATCCTCTGTACGCAGCACTACATTTATGTGAATATAATAGCTAATATAAAAAAATCAGCAATGGATGTTAAACACTCGGTGGCCGAATGCTCGCTGCGCTGCCGTTGGCTAAGCGCGTTTTGCCACGGTAGCGATACATTGCGTGTGAGGTAATATAACAAATCAGGTTTTTTGGATTCCCATAACGTTCGATTCCTAAAATAGTTTCATGTACCGGTCATCTTAGTATGATATACTGAACTCTTCCCATCAGTCTGCGGAGGACTGTATAATAGATATTTTATTCTATGATCCAAGTATTAGGAGCCTAGGCTATTCAGGAAGTGTTCTTGTACTTAAAGCAATTAAGTGTACCTATCGCTAATTTATAGGAGTACTGCGTTTTATTACTGAGTAATAGTGATTTATTGGGTACATATTTATAGTTACTATGGTTCGTTGATTGTCTATATACTTGTGTGATTGAGGCAAGGGAAGGATTATGGGTATATAACAAAGGAGTGTTATGATTTCCAAATATTAATAAGATTTGTAATGATTTTAAATACTAAGCATAAAATTGAAAGTATGTGATTTGTCTCAAATGATTTTTATATCAGTATATTCATGAAGTTAAAAAGTACTGGTTTTTTAACGAAAGGGGATTGGAAACATGATGTTTGGAGCGTGTCGCCTGTTTTGTTAAGTTAGTTCTCTTCGAGCCTTGGAGCCAAAAGGTTATTTTTAAGAAGTCTAAAGTCTACTGTTAAATTGAATAGTAAGTAGTACCAAGTTTGTATATGTGTAAAAATATAAATACAGCAATATTCGTACTGAAAAGCTGTTTTATTACAGAAGCATGTTACTTGAAGTTATTTAGATGCTTCTACACATACCTACATACATAAACTCACGCCTTCTTCCCATGGGGGTATGCAGTAGCTACAGAACGCCACCTGCTACGATGCTTATAATAAATACTTACTCCATTTGCTTCGTTTACGTTCATACGTCCGTGTGTCCTTAGATGCTTTTCTTTCTGGCTTTCTAGATTGGTTGTGTAAAGGCTCCTGCAAACAGGCGCGACACAAGACGCGACACAAAGGCACCGCGGGTCGCGCGACGCTCGTTGCCTTTGTGTCGCGCGCGTTTCATGTCGCGAGTCGCGCCTGTTTGAAGGAGCCTTTAGGACTACTTACGATTTGCTGAGACTTAGGTACTTACCTATCTTATGAAGACCGTAGTCGTTTTAATGCTGCAACTTATGCAACGTAAAAGTCAACATTAGATAATTGGACTAACTCGGTGAAAGAATTAAGTTTTATCATAGGTACTACAAATAAGACTACTATTAGGTATAATACAATAAATAAAATACACACCTCATGCAATGTCGAGAACCGAAACAATCTTATATACAAGTAGGTAGGTAGGTACAGCTGCTTCAAAATCAACACACAAACTAGCATGAACTTCAAATTTCCACACAGCCAAATCACTTCAATTCAAGTAAGGGTCAAGCCTCATGTCTCAATCAAATAATCTAACATTCCAGAGTGACCACACAATAAAAATTGTGGTCATTTATATAAAGTAAACAGAGACTACGCAACTAATTTTATATTAGATTTGATTTGATATAAAAAGCGGTAGTTGCTTTGTGGTTTGAAGTGACAGATGAGATTGTAGTTTGAGCTTGAGAAGAAGTTGTATACGTCCATCACTTGCTGTTGCCCGCGACTTCGTCTGCGATCCAGGATGAAAAGTAGCCTATGTCCTTCTCCATGTCATGGTCTACCCATGTGCCGATTTCATCCAAATCCGTTCAGCCGTTTTAGCGTGAAAGCGTAACAAACAAACAAACTCACTTCCGCATTTATAATATTAGTTAGGATGTTGGTAACGCAAGACCTCAGACACCCCAATTAGAATAATTAATTAATTAATTATAAGTTTAATTTATTGCTGATTTTTCAATCGTCAGATAACTTTTATCTGAGGAAGAAATATGGCGGTTTGACATATTTTCTATACAAAAGCTGTCAAAACGTCAAACTTATTCCACAGATAAAAGTTATCTGACGATTGAAAAATCAGCCCTTAGTTACACCAACCTTATCATTTTTTATCTTGTTATGACGCGGTGGTATTAAAGATTTTTTCTGAAAATTTTAACATAAATAAAAAAGGGCGGAAATCGACTCAGAAGCCGATTCTGAACAAATTATTTTCAGGTCTTGCATTCATTCAGTTACGCCTTATATGGGCAGTAAATAATTATGCTCCTAAAAACCTTATCGCGAAACGCAGACGTACTTAATGCCAATTAAGGCTACGTTCAGATGGCTAAATTTTAAAGCGCGTTTTCGAATCGTGTGCCTAAATTCATGGTATTTACGTACAACCGATCACTTGAGCGTGCGTTAACGCGCGTCAAAATTTAGTGTGAATTGTTTTTGACGTGCGTCGACGTGTGTTACTTTTGAACTGGGCCTATAAGGCTGTTTGTCCACCGCACCGTGAACGGAACGTCAACGAGAACTAGATGATGGCGCAGAAGTAGCGACAGTACATTTACTGTAGCCGGCTTTTGTTTTGTCTATTATATCGATGGTCTAGAAGACAATATTTTAAATGCAATATTGGTATTTTTTCAGGAAAGTAGTTTAAACAAAGTTGAACGTTTAACACGTTTTTACGCCGAAATGTGCAGTGATAGTGTGTCATTATTTTAGAGTACTTATCTGTGTTATTTTTGAAATTTGCACTTATAAACATGTCATCATCTGCCTAGCCTTTTCCCAACTATATTGGGGTCGGCTTCCAGTCAAACCGGATTCAGCTGAATACTAGTATTTTAAATGTAGCGACTGCCCATCTGACCTCCACAACCCAGTTACTGGGTAATACGTAACCCCTTGGTAGGACTGGTATCATACGTTCGGGCTTCTGACGACCCGTAACGACTGTCAAAGATACATGAATGACAGCCGGGACCGCTTAACGTGCTTTCCGAGGCACGGTGGGGTCTTGATATGTAGGTAAAGATGGTCACCCATCCATGGACCAACCGCGGCAAACTAGCTTAACCTGATCGATCGACCCGTGCGGCTGTTATTTATTAGCCACAAGCCCACTTATAACATGTATAATGGAAAAATCGGGTGTATCGAAAATGCTTTGCAACGTCTGCGCCTTCGAACGTACAAAAGCAGAAGAAGTTGTCGCGGGTTCTGCCTGGCATCCTCCTAGTTTTTTTTATTTCTTCGAAGGCGCGCTTACCCCGCACGACAGCGAGATCAAACTGAGCCGCTGAGTTCAGTCGCGGTGGACAAATGTTCGCCGCCAACGGGACGTCACGTACGGTTCGAATAATCTCGTTTCTCGTTGACGTCCTGTTCACGGTGCGGTGGACCAACAGTGATATTTTGCGTAGCAGATAACCGTCCTGGAGCCGTATTATGAAGTATTAGGGAAGATTTATATTAGACCGGTCTGTGTCCGGGCCGGGCGCGAGCCGTGCCAAACTTCACGAGCATTTTATATAAAGCAGTCTGGCTACACCGTGCAGCGTCCGTGTCCCGTCCGAGTCTTAGTCCCTACAAATTGAGCAGACACGGACACGGCACAGTCTAGTATAAATCATCCCTTAATGCCTGTCATGTATATCTAGGTCTCTTTCGTGCACTGGAATCATGATGACATTATAACGTCATAATATGACACCTGACAAAGGTTTTAGCACGATCAGCTGAAAATATCATATTCAGCTAAACGTGCTTAAACAATCGCAAGCGAGAATCTATGTAATTTAGTGTTGTTGTTCTTCCTATCACTTTTTCACTCATATGCCTTTTTCATATACTCTAAGGATTTGTACAAAAGTGTCTTCTCTGCCTCGTTGGTCTAGTGGCCGCAAGCGCTACTGCTGAGCATGAGGTCCTGGGTTCGATTTCCAGGTCAGCGTCGAGGTTCTTCTGGAATTTCTTAGTAGCAGCCCGGAGTCTGGATTTGTGCCGAGTTGATGGCAATAGGTTCGCCCGCTATTACATGGGACTTAAACATAACTGGGGAAGTGTGGGTGTACTATAAGGTGCACCTCTGTCCATCCCTTCAGGGAAGTAAGTAGTCTTCATCATCCAATCTTATTTAAATACTACTTACATTTTATACGTGTTTGAAAGGCACTACCCTCCTAGAGCATTTTATTCTAGCACAGAATTCTTTTTTGCCTACCCACATTCAAACGAAGAAAGACTCTTAAATAATAAGACCGGCTGCAAGTCACAACTGGCCTTAACCGCTTGCTGAAAAGGGACGTTTTCAGGCTGAAGTAGTCCAAGGTCTTCACAAATGAGTTTTTTCTTTGATTTATGTTTTTTCTACTGCGACGTAGAACCTTCGCTGGAGAACCAATTTATTATAACTTATGTTGGTACTGAAAGTTGACAAATTGGTGCAGTTTCAGTGTCTGGCTTTTGGCTTAGGTACCTATTTGAGAGCAGATTGTGAGATCGTTATCGCCATTTGCTAAATGGTTGGTAAAAGGTTAGATGTATGAGCAAATGGGGGTGTAATTTTTGAAATGGCACACACGATAAAGAATGAGGTTACCTCGAAAGAGTTATATAATAAAGCGGACTACATACTAAAATCTATACAAATAAGTGTCTGTTTGTAATGTCAAAATAACAGCTTTTTACTAAATGCATATGAAAGTAATAAAAGGTACTTATAACAAAAAACTAATTTTTAAAATTATTGCCTGTCTGTCTGTCTTCTATTTGTTCCGGCTAATCTTCGAAACGGCGGGGCCAATTTTGACGGGACTTTCACTGGCAGATAGCTGATATTATACGGAGTAACATACGCTGATTTTATTACAGAAAAAGAATTAGGGTTCCGCGCAATAAAATTAAAACCCATAAAATTGTGGACAAAATCCGATTCAAATAGGGAAATATTGACATCCACGCGGGCGAAGCCGCGGGCAACAGCTAGTTCTTAATAAGGATGCTGTAGAATTCAATTACTCTGCCCAGGAGCTAGACCACCTCCTCTTAAAGCAGTATTATTGTAATCTTACTTGAGTGTGGGAAAGAGATGGAGCTAGACGTCCTGTATAGCTCCATCTCTTTCTCACACTGAAGTAACATTAAAATAATACTGCTTTAAGAGGTGGTGGTTGGCCCCCTGGAACTACTGAGCTCAAGCAAATAGTCTTCCTCCAACAATAATAATCGCCTGTTTCACCATTTTCTGATTAGTTGCGGTTCAATTTTATCCAGCAGCAATTTCACACTAACATTGAATGAAAGCAGATACCGACGTACCTTAAATCAATTCCCAACAGCTTATATTCGCACTTTTAAAATACCACGCAATGCACTTTTCTAATCTCTCGCCTCTAATCAAAACACAAAAGGGCTCTCCAAGTGGTTATTACGCAAAACCACAAAGAGTTACTTATGATGTGACCTTACTATTGTGGACTCCCATGACGTGACCCCAAACAATTGCGTTGGGAAATACATCACGCCTCTGAATTCTTTGAAGGTGCATTTCGCTGGCCTTTTAGTGGATTGGTCTTGGATTTTGAAGTTGAGGAGACGTTGTGGACTGTTCTGTTTTCTCTGACTGTGTAACTGGCTAAACTTCGGCAGTTCAGTGGCGTAAATACCACACGAACACACATACAATGGCATTCGATCGGAATGCCTTTCATTCCGACAGTTCAGCCATGTTCATTGCATTATTTAAGTACGTTGCTGAGGAGACGAATTATTCAAAGCAATTGTGGCGGCATCTACATCGCCACGAGCGAACTACAATATATCACACTGACGTCACGCAAAAATCCTGCATCGCGCAAGCAGAGTTTACCGCGCGACTAGCATATAATATACAAACGTTCCAACATCAACCGTCGGGCAGTAGCCCACCAGACACAACATTCGTCTGGTCGGAGGATCCTCCCTTTTCTACGGATGATGAGTGAATTTTGCACCCTGTTTCTCATACCTCTGTACTATAAATTCTTCAACATGATGTAGATCTCCGTAATAATTTACAAAAAAAAAATAATTCAAAAATTAGAAAATGAAAAATAATTTCTTGTGGCTGAAGTATTCATTGGATTTGATTGATTTTTTGTATACGGGTAAAGAACATGATTGCTTTACGTGCTTTATAGGAATGTCAATCGTGCTGTTCCACCTTGTATATATATAATTATATATATACATAGATAGATGTGCTACAAAAATCCGATATAAATTCCGATAAATTCCGATGCAAAATCATGCCTTACCACGAAATCATATTTCTAACTCCGGTACAAGGGAAGAGCTTTTTTATTTGGGATATAAAAATAAGTGTGAAAAATCTCTTCATAGTTCAACTTTAGTTTTATATGATTCTGCTGCAATCTGGGTGGTCCCTCTCCTTATTGATATACGTAATATCCTGTTTTACATAGCTACAAAATAATTGCATTTTTAATTAGCAACAGCGAACTAAAATTAATTTAAGTATTAATTAAACAGCATTATTAATGCTGTAAAATTGAATCTCCTGCAATAATTTCGAGAGCAGGGTACCTATTACATTTTATTTTTTTATACAAGCACTTGTCCTGTAAAATTGGAAATATAGGTCTAGACTGGTTTATCATGGATGTCATTAAGGAGCAGTTTCCGTTGTGTTAATGCCAGGATGGTGGACATCAGTGGCGCAGATACAATCATCATTAGAGGGAAGCCGAAGAAAAAATTGTTTAGTTCTCATAAACTCAGACAAAAAACTGTAGGTTTTTAATCTTATGATGTATTAAACTGGTATTAAATATAATTATGTAATGTGATGTGATACATAGTTGCACACACAGGTGTACCATATTATTTGGCAATAGTAGACATTAAGAAGAGTGGTTGTTCCGAAGGGAAGCCGATAGGAATCGGGTTGTATGAAGGCTTCGCCCCTGGTGGACATGATGTGTGGATGTATGAGTACGTTTAACTTAAACGCTTGGACGTCAGTTGTTTAATAAATGCTACTGTGATGATTAGAGCCATCGGAAGATGCTGCTGCTTTCAAGGTCATAAATAGTTGTGCTGTTTTTATCTACATATTATGAATTTGAAGTACCTATACAACATGTCCCGGAATAAACGCACAATCTCTTAAGGGGTCATTGTACTCATCATTATGAACAACTTTTACTATGGGACCAAACCTGAAATCGCGAAAAAAAAATCATCAGTTCCCTACATTTATGGTCGCATAACTCACCAAAATGTGACAGACAAAAAAAATTGTACTGTTCCCTAAGTTGAAGAAAATATAAGCCAACAAAAATAGTTTCACAATCGGATTAATAGTTTCGGAGAAATGCGTGGACAAACATACATACACCTATAAAATTTTATATATTTGAATGGAAGCCCTAATATATTATCATAAGTCAATATAGTGCAGGTACAATGATATTACATACACACGTGTCGAATTGATAACCTCCTTCTATTTTTGAAGTCGGTTAAATAGCTGTTATTTTGACATTACAAACAGACACTTCAATTTTATTTCTGTTTACTGTATAGATGTATAAAAAACAACGCCCAGTATTGTATGTTTTGTCTCTCATGTTTTCAGTAGCCTGCTCCGAACTCACTATGCTATCTGTTGGGAGTATCATGCAGACAACTCTTTCTGCCTATTAAAAAGCTAGCTTACCTCCGTTCTACGCACGTCCACTTAAAAATAACATGCACGCTACTTATTAACACCCGTTGAACGATCGGTCCACCGAACCAGTTGGTAAGGTTCTAAAAATACACCCAGCAATCATCGGCCGTCAGTCTGCCGGCGCCACGTTGTCACACCGTGAGGATAATGACGTCATAACGATACTCATTATCATTATGGATAAGCGACGCAGTTTGCCGATGGACAGAGGACAGTTAGCTGATAAAAATAAACGATGATTTATTGGATTGGCTAGGGTCTCTTATTGAGAATTAAGTGTGCTGGGTTTGGCAGAAAATTGTAGTTATCACTTTTAAAACAAAATTAAAAATAAATACAATTATACCTAGATACTTATAGGACCAGTGGTAACAGCCCCGACTTACGAGTAGTTACGAGAAGGTCGTGGGTTCGAACCGAGGCAGGCGCTGTACTTGGTGTAAATAATTTTATCACCACTGCTCTCAAAACGGTGAAGGAAAACATCGTTAGAAAACGTTCTATGTTGTACATAGAACCAAAAATTCGAAGACATGTGACATCTACCAACCCGCATTGATAGATTACCCACTCCCTCTCGAAGAGAGGAGGCTGGTGTCCCAGCAGTGGGAACTTATAGTCTGATTATTGAGATATGGTTGTTCATTAGTCGACGCAAACATCAGTTGATCAAAACATTGGATATGTTCAGGAAGCCTTACTGACGAAGGTAAAACTTCGCTGGTGTCTACAGGGTGTAAGGGACAGCCCTCCGCAGACTGATGGAGTGCATTCAGTATATCATACTAAGATGACCGGTACACGAAATTATTTCAGGAACGTTATGGACTGTATCGTTACCGTGGCGAACGGCAGCGCAGCGAGCCTTCGGCCGCCGAGTCCATTGCTGATATTTTTTTTATTTTAGATGTTTTATTTACACAAATGGAGTGTTGCGTACAGATAATGTAGTTTTACATTGAAATAAAGGAATAGTAACTGATTATACGATTAAAAAAAAAAATCTGAGAATATTTCCGGTGGAATATAATTCAAAGTAAGGAGCTGAATGCACCCTGTTAGTTTGCAGAGGGCTGTCTCTTACACGCTGTATCAACGGTAGCAAGAGTGAACGAAAGAAGCGCGACTTAAACCAAAAAGTTGATCAATAAAGACTATCAAGACTTTTCTCCTGAAAATGCAAGAAGCTTATATGTATAGGCAGTAAATAGTTATATTAGATGTTTTAAAAGCACAAACTCGGGTATTTAAATATTTTGTCAAAATGTGGACCAACAGTTGGTGATTTAGCACACCGCAGAAGCGGATGGAAGTGTTACGTCACTTCCTGTACAGAAACAATTTGGTGTTTCTTTGATGTGACTGACTTCTTCATCTGTCACTGGAGTTGTTGACTAATCATGCAGAGCTTTGAGTTTTTTTTCAGTTACGTAATTTCTTACATAATGGAAGCTGCTTTAACGGAGTTAGGCAAAAATAATGGCACACATCTTCGGTTAATATTTCTTTAAAATCGGCCTTTGATAAATCCGTCCATAGTTTTATCTCTGCCAGAGATAGTGGTGTTAAAAATGTGGAAATCAAAAGCAAACATCGAATATTATTAACTAATTTAGTACCTATTAAGTTACTCAAGGTACTCAAGGTAAGGTAGTTAAGGTACTCGTACTGTCTTACCATACCAGTGGCGAAACCTACATATAACACGATTCCTACCGGCTTCCCTTCAGAGGTTCGCATCAGCAACTGAACCGCTATTAAAAAATGGCATAGTCAATAGTGTACTATTGCCAAAAAAATTAAAAGCGGCTTCGCTTCGGCTTCTCTCTTACAAAAATTGTCACCTCGCCGCTGTACCATACATTTTTCACATAGAAACAGTAACAAAAATAACCTTACCACAATTCAAAACATTACCATGGTAATTCTCCATAGGAATGACATTCCTTATCGGAAGTTGTCGCGACGACTTATAACTGCAATTTCCGGAGTACACCATACGTCGCGGCAATTTCAAAAGACAGCAGCTGGAGTCGATTGGATGCTGACAGGAAACCAGGTGTTTAGACGAGGTGTTTAACTTGGGGGGATTATGATTGGCTTAAAATTAGACGATTCATTAAATAGTTAATCAATCAATTCACCATCTCAATGAAAACACTGCTGTGGAAAAATGCGTGGAGAAAGTGTTCTAGTTAATTAAGACCCAGAATAAAGTTTAATAATGATTGAAATTTGAGTATCCAGGTAAATAATAATAATTATCAATAAAACATTACCTAAATATAATGCTAAGAACTGTGCTGCGCTGGCCGCAAATAAATTGGGAACATGGGATGAGGGTAGGAGGATGATGAATCCAAATACTGAACAAATGCAAGTGTGATTTTGAATGCAAACGCTCTTATATGTGTCGGAAATACGTTAATCGTCGTTTGACTAATCGGGACGCCAGCGCAACCAAGCGGCGCTCGACAGAGTCTACAACATAACGCTGGTCGACCGGAGTTGAGTAGAGTTAGTCGGTGGCTGTCGAGCAGTAAACACGTTTTGAAACTGTCGCGCGTTCCGTATATTTGTGTCGTGTACCTACAGTGTGTGAATTGCTAGTGTGATTAATTTGAACGTAAATTATAATTTGATTTGAACTGCAAACGGTTTTTCTATTGCGCAATAACCAACACTACACATAGCACGCCCACAATAGTTAAAACATGGCTGACGATAGCTAGAAAGATTAATTTATTATTTATTTATTTAAAATTTCGTAAATAACGCCCTAACAGCTATATTGCGCCAATGCGATGTTACTACTACAAGATATACCTTCCCCGTCATATGTGTTAGGTATCAGCCAGAGTCTGCTTATTCCAATGAGGAACAAGGGCGCTCCAAGCGATTGCTATTGCAGGAACTATTGACACAAACAAATGCCTCGCTAATCAATCCCAATATACTATCTCCACAAGCTCTTCCATAACACTAACGTTTCATCCCGTACCGCCTATGTAAATGCCTAAAACCATTCACAGTATTTCATAGCTGCTATGGCACTAAGAACTGTTCTGTGACTTTTTAATCGACGAATAAAGATGACGAGGTTCTCAAGTCGACGCGTATTTACATTTTTTTTTTAATGTGTGGTATGACCATGCGTAACTTTTTGTAGATTAGTCCGATTTGAACGATTCTTATTTTATTTGGGAGGGTATACCTCGAAGTTGGTCACTTGTAAAATTTATTAACTTTGCTTGGGTAGTCTTTGAGTTAGCTTCAATAATACGTATTTATCCCACTGTGGATGTCGTTATAATAACTTAATGTCACTGTAATTTTCATAGCAGGTAGTGGTATTCGAATTTGTGTGCCCTAGGTATGTACCACAACTAAAAAGTGTAAAACAACTTTAATTTCAAAAACCAAAAATACAAAACCAAAGACACCGACTTCCGAAATTAAAGTTATTTTTCACTTTGTAGTGTTTTTTGGAAGTCGGTTGTTTTTTTTTTTTTAATCAATTCAATTCAACTTATTGAGTTTTACTTGAACACACTTGTTTTACTGACATCATGAGGAAACTTGGACTTATAGTAAATTTGTCTGAAATCGTCAACCCGTTTAACTTGAGCAAGCGTGGTGATCAATGCTCGTGCCTTCTCTGTATGAGAAGAGGCCTTTGCCCAGCACCGGGACAGTAAGTAATAGGCTGGTATAATAATTATTCTGTGGCGTTACGTAACCGTGACGTTTACCATATTTAAAATGTATACAACGTGTTTCTGGATGTATGCCATTAAATGAAAACGAGCACAGTACTAATCCATTGAAACATTTTAAAACACGAAGATTAGTAGTTAATGGAAAATTTAAAAATTGCAGTTTTCAAACAAAATAAATAGCAGAATCAACTGCATAAAAAGTAAACACGCTTTATCTACGCAAAGTTACTGACCAACGGTGCGGTGCGGGGTGCGGGGCGCGGCGGCGGCAATGTTTACCTATTATTACGGACTCAGATCTACATCATGTTGAAAAATATGAACATGAAAAATAATTTCCTGCGGCTAAAGTATTCATTGGATTTGATTGATTTTTTGTATACGGGTAAAGAACATGATTCTCTTTACGTAGTTTAAAGGAATGTCAATCCTACTGTTCCACGTGGTATATTCTGTGACGCTTAGTATTCACAGCGCCACCTATCGGTAAAACGCAGTAATTATAGATGGAAGTGTAACGTTATGTCATACTACACAGGGAGTCGTATTGGCGCCCCTTTGATGTCACTGCGCACCGCTTTGTCTGTCACCCGTACCGTACGTAGACACCGCTAGTGATGCGAACTTTGATAAAAAAAATTAGTCTCAGTAGTTTCGGTGAAGGGTATGGTCAATTTTTGTCTATTTTCTTACATAACTTAAAAACTATTTATTTTAAACTAAATATATATTCGATAATCCCGTAGTAAGCTCTTTCATTTGATATGTCACACGGTATAGTTTGCAACCTATATAATCTTATTTGGCTCTCAAAATTGACTCATATTCATGTTTGGGTCACAGAAATTGATATAAGTACCTATTAATTTAACTTCATTGCGCATGCTCTGCGCGGTCTCTAAACACTGAAGGAGTACACCGTTATTAATACCTGATGTTGCCCTTTTTTATGTGTCATGTATAGTATATATACATCTTTTGTTGGAGATCCTAAATCAATAAATAAATAAAAAAATGTATGTACCTTCAACTTAATCGGTCATTAGATTCGGAGCAAATTGGCTATGACAGACGGACAGACGACACACGAGTGATTCTAAAAAAGTTCCGTTTTTCCTCTTGGGGTACGGAACCCTAAAAAGATGGTGTGTGCTTATGACCACACGATTTAAGTGAAAACTTAAGACTGGAGCCGAGTTTACCCGATTCAACGTCACCGACCGACTGAATCAACATACACCCAGACACTGAGCTACAAATTTAAAAAATCGTAAGAAAATCTAAATTTCGCGGGCTACCTTAGCGCTTCCCCCTTAAATAAACTCTACTTGCTAAAAAGCCTCGTTTGACTGCCTCGTTGGTCTAATGATCGCAAGCGCTACTGCCGAGCATGAGGTCCTGGGTTCGATTCACAGGTCGGGCAAAGTGTTATTGGGTTTTTCTATCTTGAATTTCTCAGTAGCAGCCCTGAGTCTGGATTTGTGCCCGGTAGATGGCAATAGGCTCGTCCCCTATTACATGGAACTTAAACATAACTGGCGAAATGTGGGTGTTACTACAGGTACACCTCTGCCTAACCCTTTGGGGAAACAAGGCGTGATGTTATGTTGTTAAAAAGCCATAGATAACTGTGCTAAAAAGTTTATTCAAATTCATCTTAACGAGATTAGAATCAGGGTTTCAGTAAGTACGTGCCTATTTTGTGAAAAGATTTTTCACTTACCTCACTAAACAGATTTCAGGTTTTCCCCAAAAATAGGATGGCAGGAGATTACGCAGAAAACCTAGTCTGGTTTAGGCTGAAAGTACTCAATAAAATTTACATTTTCAGTCTTATGTCGAAGCGATTCTAGTTTTTGCTGAAGCGTTGGACCTTATTGCCCCAGGTAGGTCTACTAATGACCGATTTTCAGTGCTACTTTGCTGAAGTTCATGGCGGTGGATGAATGGACCATATTATTAAATGCATCAGCTGAAGATAAGATACTAAATTAGATAAATAATCATTATAGATTTCCCTGTCAAAAAGAATTAAACATAAACGAGCTCATCTCCACATGTACACACTCACAAACAAAATAAAATAAAATAAACAAAGCAATGACAAAAATATTGGTCGTCACTGGCGACATTTTAACGACACTCATACGTCCACTGAAAAACACACTTACCACCCTGTAATAAGGTTTAAATTACTTTGGCAAAAAGAGATATAAGACTCTTTTAAAATGTTCAAGATCGCTTCCTTTCCGCTCTTGAGTGAACTAAATGAAGTTGTCTAAAAACAAACGACTGCTGATGAGCTGTTTGGCTTAATTTCACATTCTAAATGAGTTCATTTGAATAAGAATGTCGCAAAGTTCCAACAATAATGAGATTTAGGACACTTTTAAGAATGACTATGGATTTAGGCTGCGACTTAAGTCAGTTTATTTATGGAATCATTGAGTAGGATTGTCCATTAGTGTTAAAAAAAAAAAATATTCAAAATACATTCCTTAGTAACTTTAATTAAAATCTGTAAGTATCAAAATCTGCGCAGGGGTTTTCGAGATTGGCTTTAACAAACTGACGGAGGTTATAAAAACTTAAATTAATTACCTCCAACTCAAAACATTGACTACAATTAAACCATATTATAAACAAGCACTTTTGAATTGCCAAAGGGGTCGGTCATTCAGAAAGGTGAAGCTAGTTGCCCATTCCAAAGTGTAGGTATTAGAGACCTGTCAGTGCCGCAGATACAATCATCATTAGAGGGAAGCCGAAGAAAAAAACTCTTCAGTTCTCATAAGCTCAGACAAAAAACAGTAGTTTTTTAATCTTACGATGTATTGAACTGGTATTAAATATAATTATGTAATGTGATGTGATACACACACAGGTGTAGTATATTATTTGGCTATATAGACATTAAGAAGAGTGGTTGTTCCGAAGGGAAGCCGATAGGAATCGGGTTGTATGAAGGCTTCGCCCCTGATACCTGTAGAGAACAACGGGCAAGAAACTCCATGGACACCCTTTTAAATTATATTGTTATCTAATCTACATAATAATAGTATATCTATTTATGGAAACTATTATTTCAGTCGAATAACCATTTAACTATAAAGGCTCAGCGCGTCGCACCGTCGCGTCCCGCCTGTCTGCGGAAGCCTTAGTGATCAATGATGGATTATCTTACGTAATTAATAACTCAAATGTCATATTGATGCAGCTGTCACTTCTAATATAATTAACGATCCACTAAAACTTTCATTAATCAAACCTATTAGTGTTCAGATAATAATTAAATAATTTGAAACGTGCTCTCATCCTCAATCCTACTAATACGTAAATAATATTATAAATGTGAAAGTTTTTACGTTTGGATGTTTGTTACTCAGTCACGCAAAAACGGCTGAACAGATTTGTATGATATTTGGCACACAGATAGTTTGTTACCTTGATTAACAAAGGATACGTCATTTTAAATAAATAAGTAATTAAATAAATAAATCTTTATTTTCAAAAAGCCAAACACAATATTTGTCCGTCTCAACTAAAATATAAGAATGCTATTATATAATAAAATACGGAGCTATGCATTATTTGAGACAGAGTGAACGTCTGTGTCTGTGCTAGTGTACACTGTGTTACAGACGCAGGCGCCTTCCTCCTATTGTTGATTTGCAATTTGCCGCAAATTTTAAACATAAAAACTTAGCGTATCACTAGTAAATAAAAAAAACTTATTATAATTTAAAATATTTTAGCATGGAATGAGTATGTGTCGTGTGGGTGTATGTTTTAATTGTGTGTTTCGTATGTGTCATTGTGTAGAGAATAAAAGAGCATTTAGGTATGAATTAAGACACCTCAGTAAGATTTTTTTACAAAGAGTTGTTCAGTCTTGTCGTACGTTAACTACCACGATTCGAGTCGATTTTATCCCGATAGTACGTTCCCATGGGATGATTTCCGACCTCCACGCGAGCGAATCCGCGGTCTAAAGCTAGGTAACCATAATTTTAATTAACGTAATGATTCGACTCGACTGCTAAGTGAAGTGATACATGCAATTATTTTGGAATTAATGGAAGCGTGAAATGTGTGAATGATTGATTGGGTTATAAAGTGTGATTGAATGCGTAGTTTGGAAGTGATGGAATTGTTTAAATTAATTGATGTTTTTGTCATGACGAACTAAAACAGAAAAAATACGAGTTAAGGCTCCCGCAGATAGGCGCGACGTGACGCTGCGTCGCAATTCTGGTACTTAAAACAATTTCCACGAAGTTATCATATACATTGTTCTACTAGAGTCGCATCGCGCTGTCGCGTCGCGCCTATCTGCGGGAGCCTTTAGGTAGGTAGATGGGGACAATTGTAGCATTTTAGGTTTAATGTTTAATTCCGAGGTTACTGCTAATATTGTGGCAATCGTGCCAATATTAATTGAGACTTAGTTTATTGGGCTATGAGTTAGCATTATCTTTAGATGTGTAGAAACATTACTATCTACCAGGGGCGAAGCCTTCATACAACCCAATTCCTATCGGCTTCCCTTCGGACCAACCACTCTTTTTGCTTCTGGCCTAATAATATGGTACACCTGTGTGTGTTACTGTGTATCACATCACATTACATAATTATATTTAAATACCAGATTAATACGTCATAAGATTAAAAATCTACAGGTTTTTGTCTGAGTTCATGAGAACTGGACAATTTTTCCTTCGGCTTCCCTCTAATGATAATTGTAGCTACGCCACTGCTAACTACATAATATACTACCTATAGGATACCTATACAATACCTACGTAGTTCTACAGTCCTATTGCTACTTGCTACTGAAAAACTGGCCAAGTGTGTGTTGGACCTCGCACAATGAAGGGATCCGTAGTTAGGATGAATGTATCCCAAGAACAAACTTAACATTTTAGTTGAAAACTATGTTCCCCATACATTCCAACTGCAAATTAATGTTGAATGGTACATTAGTGGTTTTGTGCTAATAAAGAATTTTTCTATTTGTGTTTGTGTTTGTTTGTTATCATTAATTTAATTTAATACTAACATTAGGTTAAGTTATTAAATGGACTTTTATCTGAAATAAAATATTTTAATTTGAATGTATTGCATTGCAATGCATTGATTTACCGTGGGGTCCGGTTAATTTTAGTATATTTTCTTAAATAACTTGAAAACAAAAAACTATAAAATATAATTGAGACCCTCACAGTAAGCCCTTTCATTTGATAATTATGTCACACGTCGTACAGTTAGCAAAACTTTTTTTTTTTATAAAAGTGACCCCCAAATTCAAAATTAATTTACACGTCGCGCGTCGGTTAAACGTCTGTATTTCGGTCACAGAAATTCATATGTGTATGAAATTTCAACATAATCCGTCCAATTCGGAGCAAATTGACTGTGACAGACGAACAGCCAGACAGACGAGTGATCCTATAAGGGTCCCATTTTTTCCTTTGAGGTACGGAACTCTAAAAACGAATGTTCTCAGGAAAAACTGTGAACACAGTGAAGATAACTAAATATGTGCTTATTTAACTTACGGTCGGACCCAATAACGTATTTTCAGTAAACGACAGATCGCTATTAATAGTAGACAGTATAATCCTATCTGTCCTTATGTCAGGCCGGTAAAATTCCATAATCTCGTATAGATTATTGGGACGTTAAAACCATAGATAGATAGGTTTTCTATCTCCAGTATGTTAAAACTGATGACAGATAAGTTATTGGGTTCGGCCGTTAAAACAATACACATGGCGAAATGTTGGTGTACTATAGGTATACCTCTACCTAACCCTTTGAGGAACACAGCCGTGATGTTAAGTGATGTTATAATATCCTTAAAACAAAAATATTTACCTTTCTTCAAACTCAAACTTAAGTTTAATACTAAGCAGGTTTTAAGGCCCTCTTATAATGAACATAACAAACACGACAGGACGCGGCTTACGATGGCTTAATCCTGTAAACGCTGTTTCCAACTTAATACTTTAATTACTAGGTAAAAGCAGACGGGATTTGGTTATCAACTTATCACGAGTTAGCGAGGAAAGATGTCTTGATGTTTTTTATAAAAATGCGTTTGAAAGATAGCAACTAAACTAGTTTAAAATAATAAATAGGTAAATATAAAAAAATATAAAAAAATATTTTTTTTTTATTTCAGACAAGGTCCATTTGGTTAGTACAACACACAACTTAAAAACTAGTGTTAGTACTTATATCTACCAGAAAACAAAACAAAACAATTATTAATTATAAGCCACAGTGGCATTTAGGCGTATCCAATGCCCTATAGGACTCTCCCACCTTTTTTTTTTGTGGATGGAAATCATACGCTATAGTGCTCAGGGAGAGCTATACAGGACGTCTAGCTCCATCTCTTTCCCACACTCAAGATTAAAATAATACTTCTTTAAAAGATGGTGGTGTAGCTCCAGGATACTGTTGTTGTTGTGTTGGTATGCAGAGCTTTCTAAACCCGATGATTTTGTGCTCAGTCAATTAATTTTTAGCTTAAGTACAGTTAGGGAAATTCATTGTTAAGCAAACTGATACACTACGTCAATACGCCGTGTCGTGTGTGTGTGTGCCAATCAATTTGATTACTTAACAACTAATTTCCCGGACTTCACTTATGAGTTGTTGATGATTTTCAGTTTTATTATAAAACCATAAAACGGAGCTTAGTGGCCATTATTTTCCGTTTTATGGATTATAATATAACTTAACAATGTAAAACTACCGTTTGTAATAATAATAACGTAGGTAGCACATCAATCTGTCAAATTTCTTTAATAGATTTTCGACTTTATTCCTAGAGCATTAGGTTCAAGGTTGATTGGGAAAATTTGACAGTTTCGGGTAGCTTGATGTGCTGGCGTCCGGGTCCATACCTATAATCTCGTGGAGCACAATAACTTGCTTATTTTCTGCATTTTCATTCTAAAATAAAAACACCAAACTATTAAAAATATTAACACCATACTATGTAAAACTACATTCTTACAAATAAATAAATTCTAATTCTATTAAACAAGCAAACAAACGACGAGGGCGCCACTGCGCGCGCGGTGTCGTCTTAAGGGGTCGTTGTACTCATCATTATGAACAAACTTTATTAAAGGACCAAACCTGAAATCGCTCATGAAAATCAGCTGCTACTTTTGCTCCCTACATGCTCCCTACATTTGACGAGATGCGAACATAAATGTAGGGAACAGCTGATTTTTTTTTTTTGCGATTTCAGGTTTGGTGCCATAGTACAGTACAATGACCCCTTAAGAGGTTGCGCGTTATTTAAATTACACTTTGTATACTGTTTACGATTATTAATAAGTATTAGCCTAAAACAGTATTTAGGTATTACTTCTAGTACCTATATATATGTATATACAAGATTAGTTTTAGTTTATGCGAAACCCGAAACACATGTCTGGTATTTTTATGTAAAGAATCTATGTACAAAATTTCAAAAAATTATTATGATAAATCACAAAGTTATAAGCTTGTTATATTATCTGGTTAACCGTACAAAAACATCGAGCCTTTTCAGGAAAAACATCGTAAGCGCCAAAAAAATCACAAAACAATTTTTTCTTCGTAAACATCTTGTCGCGATTGCTCTTAAATTTTATTTTAAATTTACACGACTTTATTGTTATAAGAAATTATCATCGTAAATGACAACATCGTTAATTAGGAAAGAAAAAACCCTTTCCTGAAAAAAGTGCGAATTTTCGCTTACGATGTTTTTCCTGAAAAGGCTCGACATGCTCAGCACACGGCAACCCCGCGCCGCCCGCGCCTCTAACATCGTCTTGCGCTCATTGATAATAATTTGGCAGTAGGTACCTAACCGTATGGCGACTGTATTGTAATTAACTGGTGATAACATTTTCCATCACACTTGCAGGCTTTGGACTGTCGTAACGGTCAAGTGTAGGTAGATATTATTATGTACTTTATTCGTAAATGCAGCCGTGATAAAATGTAGTCAATGCGATTTGTTGCACCTTATGCCAACCACTTAAAGTTCAAAGTGGATGAAAACACAGCAGGCTGTAGGTACAAATAATAACTATCTACAATTAACCAACTTGGCGTGTTTAAAAATGGTAATCATCACTATTTTATAATAACTGACTTGGTCACTACTTACAATGTTGTTTTGTGTACTGGACGTTTGTGTATGAGAAAGACATGGTTGCACGATACTTTTTACATACGATAGGTACACGGTCAATCGAAACAAAGGCCCACGGCGACCACACACGCCCGCGCGGAGCGTAGCATGTGCGGATAAACCTGTAGCATCCGGGCGACTGAAAGGGTTTATTTACCCCCGCCCCGCTGCTTGTGCGTCCGCGCCTCTACGCGCCTAGTGCGGCCTATGACTTGCTGTGACCTGTGTTGTGCACGTATGATTGCGGATAGAGTACTTAGTGTCGCTCGGTGTCCAAATTGTAAGTAACCCTTTTAACCCTTTAACCGCCAACGTCGGATTGATCCGACAAGTATTTTCGTGTCCATTTCGCCAGGGTCGTATACATATTTACGACCAAATACCGTAATAATCCACTGTGCCCGGCGCTGGGGGCACGACAACTGATATGAAGTCGGGCGGTTAAAAGGTTAAAATATTAAAAAAAAAATATATTGGAATCAATAAATAAATTTAAATAAATTTGGAATTAATAAATATTCGATTCAGTTACCTATTCTGAACAAACTATATTCGCATATACTATGGTTTCGCATATAAGTACTAATAATAATATCATTGGTCAGGCAGGGGCCATAGTCCTTCCATAGTTTTAGATAACCAGTCCACTTTAGCCATCCAAACCCATAGCCCAATTTTTTTTTGTCTCCATATTCTGCAATAGTCCTACACCATCCGGGGGTTGTCCTTGGGTGCACTTGCATAGTACGCACAGGGATAATCGTCGGTTAGTGCCTCATTTCCATTGAAAGCGTCTAACGGGCCTCTGCGAGTTGGCTTCGGCCCCTCATATGCCTTCTAAAGGTCCGGGACCCTGGGGTCCCGAGAAATATAAAAAAAAAAAAAAAAATAAAAAAAAAAAAAATGTTGTATATCAACTTACACAAAATAAAGGCGTAGGTATAACATTCAAAGCAAAAGAGACATTGCATTAGATAGAAGTTGCTTACCTATCTATACAAATAAATAAAATTGAAGTGTCTGTTTGTAATGTCAAAATAACAACTTTTTACTAAATGCATAGGAAAGCAAGTATAAACGGTTCTTGTAAAGTTGTAACAAAAAAGCAATTTTTAAAATTTTTGTTTGTCTGTTTGTTCCGGCTAATCTCCGAAACGGCTGGACCAATATTGACGGAACTTTCACTGGCAGATAGCTGATGTTACGGGGAGTAACTTAAGCTACTTTTATTTTAGAAAAATAATTAGGTTTCCGCGCAAAAAAACTAAAACCCATGAAAATATGACCAAGATGTTGGATTTGAAAAATTCTTTTTGCATTTGGTGTCCCAATTTTCGAGGATAGTTATAGGCTATTTAACATCACGCTACGACCCTTAGGAGCCGAGAAAAGAGAAAAAGGCCAGAAACAACACTAAGCGAAAACGAAGTAATAGCGCAGGCGGGCGATTCAACGCGATGGTTGGCGACGGGTCGAGGGACGAGGGAGTTTTATTAAAATGTGGCTGTTATTTTAGTATATTGAGTATCTTACGACATCCACGCGAACGAAGTCGCGGGGCACAGCTAGTACTTACATAATAAACTAATAAAAGTAAATGCTATAAAGATCCTCGAAACGATCAATTGCAATTGTCAATTTTTACGTGATTAATACACATTGCATTAACCGTCTAGCAAGTGCAATTGAAGCGATTGTCAATATTACTACTGTAGAAATTGATCGTTTCAGGGACCTCTTAAATCCATTCTATCCATCACACTATCCATCTCGTTTCATTAAGTAGGTACATTATGTTGGGAACTAACATCAGTTATGTCAACAACAAGACTGCTACTGCACCGTGTGCACCGCCTGGCTGAGTGATTTGATAAGACTATGTTTGACTGTTTTTATGATGTTACCCCCCGTGTTTTGGTTAATCTCCTTGCTATCGGCATTACAAATATATTAGGTCAAAAGGTCAAGGGGTCGAAACGCTCGGGTCATGGGGCCCGAGTGCGGATCTCCTTTTTAAGGAAATTTCTCGCCGACTACGACTGGTCGACACTTCACGTGACCATAGGCAATGCTGCCAGTCTTCTGGACTCGTTTCCGGATGACAGCTATGCGGACGAGTACTTCGACGCCTAAGTTTCCTTTTGTTTTGTATATTTATTTGTATGGTTAGTTAGTTTTTTTTTTTATATTTACATAATATATAAGCTAACAGACTTAAAATAATAATTATAATATGTACAAATGTAAAAATATATATATATATATAATTATAGGGCATCAAAAAATTCGTCCGCATCGCTGTCAACAGGAAAAGTGCCCAAAAGGCTGGCAGCATTGCCACGTTGTATGGCGATGCTGATTCTTTGGCCAAAGAATAGGCCAGCCCTTTGGTCACGTGAAGAGTCGACTAACCGCTTGGAGATGTCTCGGAAAACCAAGTGGCCACTCGGACCCCATGGCCCTAGTGTTTCAACCCCAAACGGCTCGAACATATAACTCCCAAAAAGATCGGAATATTTTCGCCGTTTGAGGTTTTCCGCACCTGCAGCAGCCGCCCCAGCACAGCCCGCCGTACTAGGAAGATGGGATGGCGCAAGGGTGTCGACACATGTTGCATCCCACACCAAAGGCCTGCCTAACTTCCAAGGCATTATGGTCATTCCGTCTGGTCTCTTGCCATCGTCGCGTGCCAAGCCGTTGGGTTCTAAAACAGCTGGCACCCCGGCGGTGACAAGAGCACGACGGATAATGTCATTAATGCTGGCGTGCCGTGCTATCCGGCCTGCGCTCTTACTACAAGACAGGCCGTGATGTCCGAGGCAGTCGACGGCTTCACCGCACTGGCAGCGATGTTGAGCCCCGCAAGGAGCGCCCAGACGCAGACAGGTAGCGAGCCGGAAGGTGGAGTCACCCAGCAAAGTGCCTATGTTGGGTGACGGTAGTGCTTGAAGCCAGAGGCCCGACTCCCATTCACCCACAGCCAGCAGGCGGGCACGCTCAGCAGTATTGGTGGACGTTTTGATAAGATTATTCCGTACCAACCTGCAGAGCGGTTCATCCAACTGTCTCTGGGAAGATGGGTTCACGGGCCGATCTGTATCCGGGCAAGTTGCTATCCAGGCGTTCACCGCATCACTCAAGCATGGCACTTCAGAGTCGACCAGGGAGGGAGCTAAAATTTTCCCCGTCAACTTTTCAGTGCTGTGGACAGAGGACAGGAACGCCGGTAAGCTAATAGTGGTAATTTTGCGGACGCCGAGGCCGCCAAATTCCAAGGCCGTTAGTTAGTAGCAAAATAACGAAGGAAAAGTATATACATATTTTCTTCTTATCTGTTTTAAAAAAACTGGCAATCGAGTATTCTCGCCGCCATGGCATGGAAGTGCTCAATTTAACCGGAGCTAAGCTAACGAGTTTACGAAACGCGTAAGTGCAGGAAGGCAGCCCAAGGAATATGCGCCACTAAGCCGTCGCAGCCGCGCGGGCGAGCGTCCGTAGCGCACATTACAAGGAGCGTTGCCTGGCAACGAGCGCGTGACGTCACGTGCTGTAGACCTTCTAACGAGAGCTAGTGATCTTTACAGTTGTAACATCACACTAAAGAACACACTTCCAATGGATAGTTTAGAATCAACGGTCATACTCTTATTATAAAGAAAATTTTGCTTGTGCGATGTAGGAATTTTAGTTATAACTTCTTTGTTTTAATGAAATTATGAAGTCATTTTATATCAAAAAGTGTGTGGCTACATTATCAACATATCCAGACAACATTTTATTTAAATTATTGTATGATTTAGCTTTTATCTCAATTTTTAAAAATCTTATAAATTATCTTTACAACAGCGCCCTCTAGCGTTTAGGAATCACACTAATTACGAAGAGACTGGCTACCTATGTAACGAAACCAACACTAGCTGGATTTTTCAAATGTTGGCATGCGAGAGAATGAATATTATATTTTTAATTGCGTTGTTTTCATAAAAAATATTTGAACATAATTTTTTTTTTCATTGTTTCAGAATATCAAATAATGAAAGGGATGAAAGTCCGACAGACGGCAACGTATCCCCAGAGCCACCTGACCGACCACCCGGGAAGGTACGGCAAGTGCACCCGGAAGAGAAGACGCAAGTTCTTGCATACGACTCCACGTACCGCAAGAAAAATAAACCGAAAAACCTCCCTTTAGAAGAAAATCATTACAATCATTTGGCAAATTCTAATGTTGCTATGTCGCCAATGTATCCGCTTACACCAAATATTTGCGTGGAGGGTGGAAAGATTGAGTTCATAAAGTCTCCACCAGAGAGCGCTAGAAACAGCGTGGCGCTAGCGTCGCCGCCGCAAACTCCTTTGTTGGCGCGGCGCGGCTCTCGGGAGAAACGCGAGGCTCGCATCTATGATGAGCCGACTGAGAAGTTCGACGGTGATAAGGTAGGTGGCGCTGTCACACTTACTCATTATTTTTTTATTTAGAAAATTGTTTTCTATCGTGAAGATAACTCGCTCAGCCTAATACAAGGTAAAGGAATGGAAGACGTTTGAACATGAAAGCAGTGTCTAAATAATTTGATCGAATAGCCCAAACGGCTACCTACTTACTTACGTACTTATACCATACTAACTAGAACTGTAACTAGAAAGAGGTGGTGTTTGTATTCTTGCCCGAAATTCCTTAGATTATAAAGATTTGGCTCTTTGTAACACCATGTCAATGAACAAAGTGTCTGAATGTTGCGGCGTAGAATTTCCTTCTTTGGACTTTATTATGATTTGCTTATACAGAACCCCAGATAGTAACATAAACTCATTCTTTGACAAACTTAAATTATTACTACTTATGATCTGTAATAAAACTAAAAAAAAAAAACAGTTGATCTAAATATAGATACACACAAAAGTAATAAAATAGCATCACGTCTAAAAGACGTAGTAGTAATAGTAGTATGGTATCTACTTACATATAGACCAACCTACTAGACAAAAGGCCTGCATTGATCACTTTATAAGTAGCATTAAAGATGCGAATGGTAAAGTTCACGAATTATTTCTTTCCGACCACAATACAGGTCAAACTTTAAATTTCTCCATTAGTAATAAACCCGTAAGACTGAAAAATTGGTATGTTTACAAAAGAGACTAAGTATAGTAAAGATAACCTAGATACATTTATAAATTGTTTAGCAGCACTTAGTTGCTCAGAAGTATATGATCAAGAAAACGTAAATTCAGCTTTTAATATATTTCATGAGCCGTTTTGTTTATTTTACAGCCTTTGCTTTCCGATCAACAAAGTAAAAATAAATTTAAACTGTAAGTTACTAAGGTGGATCACAACAGGAATCAGAAAATCAAGTAAACAAAAAAGAAAACTAAGGCATCGCCAATACATGTCCAAATCTGAAGATGATACATCAAACTACACAAAATACAGTATTATCTGCAAAAATTGCGTTAGCTGATCAAAACACCTCATAAATTCTAAAATAATGTCATCGGCTAAAAATAAAAGCAAAGCTGCGTGGCAGATTATCAAAAACAAAACTGATCACGATTACACTAAAACAAATATTGATAAAAGTCGATAATAATCATATCCCTACGGAAATTGCTGAATCTTTCAACAAATTTTCCATAAATATTGCCAAAGAATTACATAGTAAAAATAAACCGTCATCAGACAAAAAACATACAATTGATTTACCGAATATGACTCAAACCACGATTTTACATTCTTGTTATGAAGATGAAGTAAAAATACCACCATGTCCCTTAACAACACCAAATCGGTTGGATTTGACGGTATAGCAACTCACACTCTCAAATCCTGTGCCGCCATTATATCTCCGATCATTGAACACTTAATAAATCTCTTGTTCTGGCAAGGTATTTTTCCAGATATACTCAAAAAAGCCATTGTTAAACACTTTTTTTAAAAAAGTTGACACAAAAACTTAACTAATTACCGCCCTATAACATTAATATCTAACTTATCAAAAATCTTTGAGAAAGTCATGCATCGTGGACTCACAAACTATTTAGAAAAATTTCAGATTATAAAAGAGAAACAAAACCGCTTTTAAATGGGAATATCGACTACACTAGCAGCATTTAAACTGAAAAAAAAATGTAACTGATAACTTAGATAAACGCATTCTAGTATCTATTAGTTTCTTTGATATGAGCAAAGCTTTCGTCTATGTCAACCACGAATTACTAATACAAAAATGAAATAACTACGGAATTAGAGGGATAGTTATTGATTAGATAACTAGCTATTTATCTAACCGACAACAAAAAGTAGAAATAAGCTCAATAACGAGTCCACATCATAGATTTCTAAGTATATTAAACCAAATCAGGAGTACCCCAAGGATACTTGGCCCATTACTTTTCCTCATTCACATCAACGATTTATCTATAGCTTTACAACAACAGTGCATACTTTTTGCTGACGACATATCAGTAATTGTAACAAATTATAGTAAATCAGAAACCAGTCACGAAAAAAACCTTACACAAGTATTAAAATGGCTCGAAAACAATTATCTCTGTGCAAATCTAAATAAAACCAAACACATAAATTTTCAAGTTTACAATTCAAAACAAAAATCATTTAAAGCTAATTGTCAAGGACAACAAATTAACGAGGTAAGTGAATACAAATTTCTTGGACTTAATCTAGACCAGCATTGTAACTGGAAATTACATATACAGCAGCACGTCTGCAAGAAATTAAACCAGTTTGTATTTGCTCTTAAGCGTTTAAGACGAACCGCCAGTGAAGCAGTTGCACATACCACTTACTTGCGACAGGCATGTTTCCTCCTTATTCAGCTATGGGCTCCTACTGTGGGGGAACTCGACGAACGTAAATGAAGCCTTCCTAGTGCAGAAAAAATGCCTAAGAGCAATCTGCGGTATCAGTCCATCAACATCCTGCAGACCTATATTTAAAAAATTAAAACTTTTAACACTACCAGCACCCTAATTGCGTAATACACTATCAATCATAATCTGAATGATTTTGCAGCAAATTGCTAATCCATTGCTTCATATATTCGAAAAATTTGTCTGCTCAACAAAGTAAATAACGCAATGAATGTTGTCGAACTGTCGAAATGAAACGGATTCCTACTGGAATTCCTACGCATTTGCTTGCATTACGAGAAGACCTGCGGGGCAATTGCGTAACATATTACAGTAGGAATCGGTTTCATTTTGACAGTTCAACAACATTCATTGCGCTATTTACGTTGTTGAGCATACAAATTTTTCGAACTTAAGAAGCAATGGATTAGCAATTTGCTTCAAAATGATTCAGATTCTGATTAATAGTGTGTTACGCAATTAGGGTGCTTGTGTATTTGTGAAAGAGCACTCAAAAGTTTTTAAAGCATGCGACTTGCAGTCAAAATGTACTCGTCGTGACCCAACACGGTTAGGAATTCGTTTACATCAAAGCACATTATGCCATAAAAATAGCTTTATCACAGCAATTAAAATATTCAACAATATTCCAAAAGAAATAAGGGAACTCACTCTAAACACTAAATCCAAACTACAAAAATGGCTTATTGGCAATTGCTTTTATAGTGTCAAAGAATTTATTGATAAAAAAGTAACAGATAAATATGGTTACAGAATTTTCATTCCGTACCTATCTACATTGTTAAGATTTCACCAGTGTTATTGGACATGTTAGAATAATATTTTTAACAAATGAATGTGTCGTTTTAAATTTTTTCATATAACCTGATTAAATATTTGTATGCCAGTCCATGGCGAAACATGTAAGATCATAATTATATTTATAAGACTTTAATGTATGTACCATGTTTTAAGGCAAATAAATATATTCTATTCTATTCTAGATTTGTGAGCAAGTGGCGTAGTTCCATCATCCACACTCCTGTAAAACCATTCCGAAAACGACATGTTTTGGGTTTTTAGCGTAAACAAATTCACCATAACGAAATGTTTCCTTTTCAAAACTTTCATGTCCAATCCACAATCTTTCCGCGAATTCTTTGTAAAAGTTGCCAGTTTGGGACGCATTCAATTTCAAGTCCAGCAAAGGGTCTGACTGACCCTTGTCAAATTTCAAAGTTCACGTTTGCTCGTGTTTTGGTGTTTATGCAATTTTAACCGTTTTTGTTTTGTTTTTAACCGACTTCAAAAAGGAATCTTAATATTTCGCTATGTTGTATATTTTGGTACTTACATAACGCGTGTCGGATCATGTATGGGGTATGTTGATGATTATAAAAAAACTTCCTGTCACTGTTGTTTGGATTTATAGCAAGTAGTGGTATACGAATTTGTGTGGGGTAGGTTCCACGACTAAAGCGACTAAATCGTGCGCGACACACAGGCACCGCTCGTCGCGCGACACGCGGTGCCTTTGTGTCACGTACGATTCGCGTCGCGTGTCGCGCCTGTTTGCAGGAGGCTTAAAACGTGAAAAATAAAGAACTTTTTTTAGAATAAAAACTTTTTTCGAGAACATTTTCATGTTGTATTGTTATGTGGTTTATCTGTGGTGAATGAAGTTTGTACAAATAGCAAATTGAACGAAACCTAAATACCTGCTGAGTCTGACAATTACAGCTTCTAATGTTCTAGTTTTTAGTAATTATTCTAAAAAATTAAATGTAATAAGTACTCACCTATTTTTGTAACATCAACATATAGCATTACTACAATTATTTTTAAAATGTAATAAAAACCGGTCAAGTGCGTTGGGACCACGCACAATGAAAGGTTCCGTAGTTGGGATGAATTTATCCCGAGCACAAACTTAACATTGTAATTCAAAAACATGTTCTTTCATACATTCCAACTGCAAATGAAAGTTTGCTGACTATTACTCGTTAACTTGTAAATGTAAAGCCTACATAACTGTGATAGTTTCCCTTTCAACTTCGTTAATATATCTACTACTGTCGTGATTTTTTTCACATACCCAAAAACAACCATTTAGGTAGCTGGCAGTGAGGGGGGGAGGGGGGACGCTTTAGTCTAACAAGGCCCTATAATTATGGCATCGTCATCCTGTCTCATAACTTACCTTATTAAAAAGTAAAAAAAAAAAAACATCCCAACCACCACCTCTTAAAGCAGTATTATTTTGATGTTACTTCAGTGTGAGAAAGAGATGGAGCTATACAGTACGTCTAGCTTCGTCTCTTTCCCACACTCAAGGAAGATTAAAATAATACTGCTTTATGAGGTGGTGGTCTATCTAGGCTCTGAAGACTTTCAAAGTTAATATTGAACATGAACAAAATATTTTGATCAACTAAGTACCATAATCCAATGTGCGCTTTTATAATGTCAAACGTGACGATATTATCGTGGATGTCCATTGCCACGTCCCTACAATGTATGGAAGTACATGCACAAACGTCATCGTGGGCGGAAAGATAGCGCTTTCATAATAATATATTTCCATACATTTTTCTTCCCAGTCTTATCGTGACGCCCATTAGGTCCCTACCTACCTACGATCCATATTTCCCTTCACCCCCTAATCGGGAGCTGCTCACATGTAATTGGACGGTTGCACCATAATGCGACTTTAGTCGACACTAAATTGTTTTTGAAAGCCTTCACGAAATCTTCCCGAGATTGACTCAAAAGGTTTTGGGGATATTGTTTTGATTAAGGCTTTAGAAATTTGTCTTTTGTTTTGTTTTTATTGATTTTTTTTATCTACTTTGTTTTGTTTATGATACGCACAGCGTGTTTGTTTGGGCATAGGCCTCTCTCCGATACCTGAACCAGCCCGTCTATAGGTACTCACTTCTGCGTAAGTACTACTTATACGGCACTCTCCGCTCTGCCAATTTCAACGCTGCTCAAGTACTCATGATCCTCTGCCTATCCTTTTCCCAATTATGTTGGGGTCGGCTTCCAGTCTAACCGGATGCAGCTGAATACCAGTATTTTACATGGAGCGACTGCCTATCTGACCTCCACAACCCAGTTACTGGGTAATACGATACGCCTTGGTAAGACTGGTTGTCAGACTTTCGGGCTTCTGACGACCCGTAACGACTATCAAAGATTCAGGAATGACAGCCGGGACCAACGGCTTAACGTCCTTTCTAATTTCCACGCTACTGTGGTATGTTAAATTATCTTCCATTGTAATTCATCTACTTCTATTCAGACTGTGACAACATAGGTAGGTATTACAAAATGTCTACTACATTACCAGCAAAGTTTCCAACAATATCTCCTTTAAATCACCGAAATCAGCGCAAAATTCAATATCCTTTCCAATAACGTCGTAAAACTAATATCAAAGAAAATTCCTTGAACATTTGAATTAAATTCAAACAGCGCGTGGTATCTGCATCAAAACTTATTGCACTCCAGACATGCAAATGTGATAGTAGACCGTAAATTGAATTAATTGCACAGATTCTGTGAGTAAATCGACCTCTGTGTGGTACCCATGAATCTGTATTATCATGTTGGTTTATAGTGGGAAGAAATTCTAGTGAACGGCTCTAATCGGAGAACATAATATATAGGGAAAGAGTTAATGTGAATTTACTTAGTGCTGGCCGAGTACTTGCAGGTACAATTTAGTATCTATGCTGTAGATAATATTTAGTTGAATCGAACCAAAAACATAATAATCGAACGTGAATTTACTCTCCTGAAACAATTCGCTTCGTACACATACCTTTCTAGTTTAAGTTAGGATCACAATCTGCACTCTAATAATGCGTAACACACTATTAATCAGAATCTGAATGACTTTGAAGCTTATTTCTAATCCATTGCTTCATGTGCTCGAAAAAGTTGTCTGCTCAACAACGTAAATAATGCAATGAATGTTGTTGAACTGTCAAAATGAAACCGATTCCTACTGTGAGTGTGTTACGCAATTACCCCGCTGCTCTAGATGTACATAAACTCTCGTACTATACATTTTCCCCATGGAGACAGATGGGCATAGATTTAGTTTTGGTAAACAGCTGGCCAAGTACTTTGATTACAAGTAAAAACAATCACATCTAAAATTAACGTTTTAAAAAGAAACTCGCCTAATGCGGAGGTTATCCTCCTCCTTGTTTGAAAGTCGGGAAAGAATTCGCTTCAAGTCAAGCAACAGCGGAGCAGTGGTGGCCCAGTGGTAACGGCCGCGACTTACGAGTTGTAGGTCGCAGGTTCGAACCCCGACAGGCACTTTACATAGTCTATTTTATTTCATCACCACTGCTCTCAAAACGGTGAAGGAAAACATCGTGAGGAAACAAAAATCCTAGAAGCAAAAATTCAAAGACATGTGACGCCTACCAACCCGCACTGGGCCTGCGTGGTGGATTACGGCCCACTCCCTCTCATAGAGAGGAGGCCTGTGTCCCAGCAGTGGGAACTTATAGGCTGATTACGCTATGCAAACAACAGTTCATTATATTGCGTAACCACATTTGCAATCTCGGAATTTTTATTCACGAAACAAAGACTTTATATTTCACGAGACAAAAACTGTCACTTAAAGTCTCAACAACTTTATAGACGAGAGAAACCGATCAGCTATTTAACTATGCAAATCGGTTTCCGATAATGTGCCGTCTCCAGACGGTCTGCGGATTTGAGCGTGTAGCACATCGTCAATGATAGCTTTATTCATATTAATGGCCGCTGTAAGGCCAATTTGGTTCCTAGATAGTGGTTCTGTGTGAAAAGGGCTTGGAATTTGTCGGGATATTAGGATGTTCTGTAATTGGCCAGCTGTTGAGATTTTAAAGTAGCTCTTCTTCTCGTTTTAGGACGTGTTCATTATTGGATCGTGTAGGATCCTCTGCAAAAGTTAGTTCAAGACACAGTACATTGTCCTTTTATGGATAGACTCTCCTTTGAACCAGCTGCATCAAGTTTAATTTAATACAAACGACCGATAAATATTGGCTTATTATTGGTTAGGTAAGGGCTCCAACACAAAAGAGCGAATTCGACAATTCGCAGCTTGCAGATTTTTGCGATGCGGTGCGAATTCGCAGTTTTGTGTGGGAGCCCTGACTCGAGTTAATGGGGTTAAAAACTTAAAGCTCGTCATAGGTGACACCACTTTTGTCCGTCTTCACACTGCCATTGTTGTTTATTTAATTTATTTATTTAACAGACAACAAAAGGTCCAGACTGTCAAATACACACAAACAAAAATACTTAAAAGATGTTAGTAGGTAACAATAATCCTATAACCTACGTTAGTATTTATAAACTAGTATGTTAGTAACAATGTGGCTTATGACCTATGTTAGTACTTATACACTACGACAGACAATGTTGTTTTGAGTAGATGTCCCATTAGGGGGCTCTCATCAAGCCTATCAGCGATCACCCTCAGTTGCCGCTGCCACGCAATCTGGCGAGCAGAGACGCACTTTTCTTCCGTACGATAGCTGAGAAGCTGTCGACTCGGGCTTTTGCGAACATCTCTGACACACTGCAGTGCGTTTATGTGTTCACTGTTGTGTCAATTACAAAATATACGAAAACCGGACAAAAATTTCTACGAAGCTGTCTTCAGCTGACGGGTTGACTGGTTTGACCTTCGTAAATGAAAACATAGAGAGCACAGCAGTCTTCTTCAGCCTTTTATAGATAATCTCATCACCTAGAACAGACAAAAATTATATTATCTATCTATGTGCGAAACATTCTAAATAACTATGAGATTCAGTGCAGGATATGTGTTAATATTAGGCAGTAGGTAGTTTGGTATGAAGATTAAATACAATGCAACATAGCGAATGCTGCTTAGATGCTACTTAGATATTATTATATTTTGGTCGATTCAAAGATAATCTTCTCACACACACCCTTAAATAATCAATTTATATAAATACCCACAAGTGCCTGAAACGAAAACACACTTAGTCCACGCTTAGTTCTCTGTTTTCTGACAAAAAGCGTCGCCTGTGTACGAATTTCTCTGATAAAAGTCTTCAGGTTTAACATGGATAGCACATAACCTCGACGTATTATTGAGATTCCATTTTTTTCTTCGGAGAGCTCTCTCCCACAGTTTTCTTCTTTTAACATCTTTGAGGAATACATGGGTCCCCGATTTTTTGCAGTCAACAGCTGCGCAACAGGGCATATTAAATATTTGTGAGTAAAAGAAGTTGATTGTTTACAAAAAATGTATGGATAATGACAGCTAGCTGTCAAATTTTAAGACGGACAATAGTGGCGACATCTGAAGTGAGCAAGTGGCAGTTTTTATCCTCATTGTGAACCAACGAAGTAAAGATATCAAACCTCAAAGAAATACTCCATAAACGAGTTCTTAATTTAAAACGAAATATTTTAATGCCAAAAAGTTCGCAACCTCAAACGCATCAAAAATATAAAAACGATAAAAACCTATTTTGAAACAATTTGAAATTATTTCTGACAGTACCAAAACATGACAGTCTGACAGTCGCATTTATTTCGAAAAATAACCTAAATTTTTCCGATTTCTGGGTAGAACAAGAAAACAAATAGCAAAATTTCTAATGATAGTAATCAGGCAACCGGAACAAACAAATTACGAAATCATGAATCCCGCGTCGTTTTTGATAGCTCAGCTGGAAGAAAATCATCGTGTGCTCTACCTTATATTACTGGTCATGTTTGTAGTCTTCGTCATTGTGGATGTCAGAGGCCGTTCCCCAGCCAAGCCGGTGAATATGGTGGTGATGCCTGAGCCCCTCACCAACGAAACCAAAGCTTGCGAATCAAATACATCTGCAAAGAAAAAAACTAGTGCCTTCGACTCCAAGGAAAACTATGTTTTGATTAAGAAAGCGGAATAATTTAAATTGTCAAGTTCTTTTTTGTTTGGGTTTTAAGTACTTATTTAATATTTTTTGAATTGGTTTTTGCTTTTACATAACATGTATCTATACATTAAAAGAGTGGAGTTTCTGTTTGTCTTTTCTTGTAGTCCAGATAATCCAGTTGAGCATAAGGAATCAAAGACGACCGTTTTAAAATAATTATTACCTATTTGATGATGGCGCTGTGGTTAAGGCCTCCCCTGCTCGAGGTTGTGGGTTCAAATCCGGACAAGTACGGTGACTTGTTCAATTCATATTATGTAATTACTTACTAATTTTATCTTGGAGCTTACCGACATCCGAAACCTGGACTATAGATAATACTAGCTGTGCCCCGCGACTTCGTTCGCATGGAAGTCGTAAGATACACAATATACTAAAATAATAGCCACATTTTAATGAAACTCCCTGGACCCCCAACCCGTCGCGTTGCATCGCCCGCCCGCGCTATTACTTCGTTTTCATTTTTCGTTACTTAGCGTTCTTATTGGCATTTTTCTTTGTGCTTGGCTCCTAAGGGTCTTAGCGTGATGGTAAATAGCCTATCATCCTCGAGAATTGGGCTACTAAATGCAAAAAGATTTTTTCAAATCCGACTTTCTATTCACAACTTCATGGGTTTTAATTCTGTTTCTAAAATAAAAGTAGCTTAAGTTACTCTTATAATATCAGCTATCTGCCAGTAAAAGTTCTGTCAAAATCGGTCCAGCTGTTTTGGAGATTAGCCGGAACAAACATACAGACAGACAGACAAACATTTTAATAATTGTTGTTCTGTTATAAGTACCGTTTATACTTTCATATGTATTTAGTAAAAAGCTGTTATTTTGACATTACAAACAAATACTTCAGTTTTATTTATTTGTATAGATAAGTTTGAAATCGCCAACCCGTCTTCGTGGTCATGCCTTCTCTGTATGAGAAGAGGCCTTTGCCCTGTAGTGGGACAGAGACAGCTTGTTATTATTATTTATTTATTTATCCTCTTATGGGTAAGTAGGTATGGGTAGCCTATAATACCTAGTCTACACTTAGGACCGACCGACAGAACAAGCACTAATTATTTACTTTCATAGAAGTATCCAATACCTCATGAGGTCCTGGGTTCGATTCCCAGGTCGGGTAAAGTGTTATTGGGTTTTTCTATCTGGAATTTCTCAATAGCAGCCCGGAGTCTGGATTTGTGCCCGGTTGATGGCAATAGGCTCGCCCCCTATTACATGGGACTTAAACCCTTCGGGGAAACAAAGGCGTGATGTTATGTTTAAGTATCCAATACCATACCAGACGATGCGTGGAGCACTAATCCGACATTCCCACGTCTAACAGTATTGAAGATAGACAGAGAGACGGTTCTAAGATTAGGTACATTTCCCATTCCCATTTACTTATAGAGAGCACCATAACTTGCCATAACGCAGGTAGGTAATGACAATCCCACTTTAGTGTGCACTACGCTTGTGTCTACTCTCTAGTTCTGTTCGTGAGGCATTAGCTTAAGTGCCACCTATGTTATTTTGTGCCTTGGGGTAAACAATGAGTGATACTGATATCGAATGTAGTACCTACAATAATTTTTTGGACGTGGTGGGCTTTGCAGAATATTCTTCAAAAGATTTTTTGCCATAGGTATCGTAAATGACAAATTAAAATTACATGACTGGTAAAATAGTAACAATTAATCAATGATTCAGCATATTTTATTGATTCACAGAAGTTAGTATCAGTATTGATTTAAAATCGGATGCGAGAGTGATATCGCAAGATGAAAGCTTACAAAATCAGAATATTTAATTGAACTAAATACAGAACCTTATCTTTTTTAGACGTTGGTTAAAAACAAAAGGCACAACACGAAAGTAAGCTTAATGAATTGAAATACCCAGCAGAATAAAGTGTAGAAACAATGAATGTTCTAAACACCGAATCGGAACACACATTACTCCACGCGCCAGATTACAGCGAAGCAAAACTTCTGGCTTGGCATGCGACCGCTCCATGTCCAGAAGTTTGGTGTTTCCTTGGCCTGGTGCCACGGTTCGCAATAAAGATAACTATCTAGATCTCTATTCGTTTGTTCCTACAGCATTCTCACGGATTTGTTGCCTAGGACAGCGGTTTTGCGAAGTTACTTCGTAGTGTGTCTCTTTTTGCTTGAAAAAGTTTAATTGAAAATAAAAAATGCTTTGAACGCCATTTTATACAGGGCAAATTTTTAATCACTAGCCAAATTTTCACAGGGTGATCTACCCATGAATATGAACAACTTACATTATAGGACCAACTCTGAAATCGCGAGAAAAAAATCAGCTGTTTCATACATTTTGGCCGAGTAGGTATTGAACTTTTGTATGAAACAGCAGATTTTCTTTTCGTGATTTTAGAGTTGGCCCCACAGTGAAAGTTGTTAATATTCATGGGTAGAACACCCTGTGAAAATTTGGCCGGTTATTGAAAACTAACCTTGTATATACATATAACTGAACGCGATCAGCACATCTAAACTACGTTCAAGAGCTGTCAGTGTCATTATTCCAAAGAAAATAATGACACTGACAGCCCTTAAACGTGGTTTATGTGCTGATCGCGTTCAGTTTCATTGGTGAAATTAGCCCTTATAATTATACATAAGGGAACAGTTCCAATCAAACCATTTCAAATGCAAAAGAATGAGATGCAAAGACAAAATTTAAAAAAAGCTGATGACCATAATTCCAAATCATCGTTCACTTCACCCCAACTATTGCAATGACGACAAAGTATTGTGTTCTGACGTTTATCTCATCTTTTATCGAGAAAATCTTAGTACCTTTAGTATCTTATCTTAGTAATTGTTTTCTTCAGAGAGGTCAGGTGCGTAGTACTCGTAACTGGCGTGCGTGTATGACCAGATGTATGAACGTAAACGAGGCAAAAGGAGTATGTAAGGATCGTAGCAGGTGGCGTTCTGTAGTTTCTGCCTACCCCCATGGGAAGAAGACGTGAGTTTATGTAAGAATGTATGTGTGTAATTGTTTTTTAATTTACATTGCACTAGCTTTTCTTTTCAAACAATCTATGTGCCCGATGGGATTCTCATCGGCAAAAGTGACAAGCTTCCATTCAAACATTCATCCCCCCCTATTAAATCCATTTAGGGGATGAATTTTCAAAAATCCTCCCTTAGTACTAAATTTCGTTATTTAAGGAACTTTTGCGCAAAATTTCATACTTCTAGACCCAGCCGTTTGTGCGTTGTCAGTCAAATTAGTCTTAGTTTAATAAAAAAAATATTAAATAGATTAGCTTCCCGACACCCATCATCTAGCTAGCGCAATGAAATTACATTACATCACGGCTTTTAACCCCGGCCCACTTGCATGTTTAGTCGGGTTAAATGAATAGATGTAGAGTTTGTAAACTCCGAGTTAAGTAACTAACATTTTAACTCTTCTTACGCATTGCGCCACTAAAAAGTAACACCGGGTTAGATAACCTGACAATAGTGATTTTTGAGTTGGGAACATTGCATTTTCAATCGACGAAACATAAAATAGGATTGCAGTGTCTATGGCCTGATATGTAATCCGACCAAAGATGAACTAACGAACAATGAACGGAAATTGTATACCCATCTCTTTTACACAACATTACGATACGTAATACTTTCTTGTCTTTAAATTTTATAACATGACATTTCATTTTAATCGATTGTATGTGGTTTCCATGGAGACTTAGTTTGTTGATTGACAAAAACGTCAGATATGGAAAAATATGTTTTAAGTATTTTTTATAATTTGTATTTATTTATATATGCGTCCATGAGTATATTGCCTGCTGATGTAGTACCACATTTTCACATACCTACTATAATGTCGAACAATATAAAATACAAAATAAGTTATCAGCAGAACCTCATAGGTAATGTCAATTTATTTCATTGAGGTAATATGTACTACGCACACATATTACCTCAATGATTTATTTTGGCATTACTTACACTAACCCAGAGTTTAGCGACGTAACTCTCCCACATCGGTGGGTTTTATTTAAAAGTTTTTCTCTATGTTTACCTCTGATTCTTGATGGCGCAAGATTAATTATTTTTTTATCCCTGAGCTAGCTGTTAACTCCGAGTTATACATATAGGATAACCCATGAACACGCAAGTGTGCCTAAGTGTAGGCAAACGAGCGTATTGAATGAATTCCAATCTCGCGGATTGTTGGCATCTCCTCCTCGGGGCAATAAAAAATCTTTATAGATTGTAATGTCTAAGTGCGGATGTCTGGCGAGTGTCTGCAGCGGAATGTCTAGGCGATAGACATCGAGGCGATTTGCTTTTTGACTTAAAAAAAGTAAACGGTTATCAGGCGTTTCTCTCTGTAACTATTTGGTCCACAATCAAGCTGCATTGGTTTCTACGGTGGAGATGTTTAATTAATAGGTAAACAATTAGATTATTCTTTGTAATTTTATAATTGGGGATTTTTATATACCCATAACATAACATGACTCCTGTATGTATTCCCCGAAGGGTTAAGCAGAGGTGTGTCTATAGTACACCCACATTTCGCCAGTTATGTTTGTCCCATGTAATAGGCGGCGAGCCTATTGCCATCAACCGGGCACAAACGTAGACTCCGGACTGCTATTGAGAAATTCCGGATAGAAAAACCCAATAACACTGCCCGACCAGGAAATCGAGCCCAGAATCTCATGCTCAGCAGTAATGCTTGCACCCACTAGACCAACGAGGCGGAGGGATTTTTATACAAGGTGTAACAGAACGATTGACATTCCTTTAAACCACGTAAAAAGAATCATGTTCTTTACCCGTAAACAAAAAATCAATCAAATCCAATGAATACTTTAGCCACAGGAAATTATTTTTCATTTTCTTATTTTTCAACATGATGTAGATCTGAGTCCGTAATAATAGGTAAACATTGCCGCCGCCGCGCCCCGCACCCGGCACCGCACCGTTGAACAGTGACTTTTCATAGATAAAGCGTGTTTACTTTTTATGCAGTTGATTCTGCTATTTATTTTGTTTGAAAACTGCAATCTTCGTGTTTTAAAATGTTTCGATGGAGTAGTACTGTGCTCGTTTTCGTTTAATGTCGTACGTCCAGATACACGTTGCATATAATATCTTGCCAAATTTGACACACCCTAGCACTGCCTCCACTAACCTATAAAGTAGCTTTCGAATTTTAGGCAACTCCATGTTCACTTTAAGTTCCCCATCATCACTTCAGCAGCAGTTCTATGCTAAACATAGAAAGAAAAGCGTGAGTGAAAAGCGATACATTAAACGAATGCTGGTCAATCCATCAACCAAAAACGTGACTCCGTTTGTCCCATGCCCTAAAACAAACAAAATAAAAGTTAACTGCCCATAATCAATAGATAATGCATAAAATACGACGCTGTTACAACGCCATGCGTATACATTTTTATTAGCTACACGACCATTGTAACTTGAACCCATACGACACATAAATCTTTGACAAGTACACTTGGAACATAAAAATGTTAGAGACTTGGAAGCTCACCTTACATTTGTCGATCGAGAGTGAGTGCGTTAGGTCACCGTGTATTGTTAAATTTTGAGGACAGGGAGATTTTCTGCATCATAATAAAAAAGTACTTGAATTCATTTTATGACAGCTTTTTATTATATTAGAGTTTGTGGACTGGTAGGATAAGCTTTTTGGGTAATGCAGAAATAATGTAAATATTTATCTGTGTAGTTATAAAAAGAGTTAATAAAATACGAATTTATTGGCATAATACTGAGGAATAAGTAGGTAGGTATCAAAGCTTGAATTTGTTTATGACAAATTGGACAGAACAAGTCTTTCTAGACTCCGCAGTTAAGGTCATCATTGCTCAGAAAAGACTTAAGAACAAATTACACAATCTTATTTCACTGAATCGTCCGGAAAAGGTTTTGTGTTACGATACGAAATCAAGTTTTCATTATCAACGATTTTCGCCATTGGCAGTTCAGTGGTGAAGTGAGAGTGGTGTTCGTTTATCCGGGAAAGTCCCACTTAACGTCAAAAACATATGCACTCTAAAATCTGTCACCCTGTATAGAGAGGCTTTGATAGATTTTGTCCACGTTTTTTTACATGCAAATGCAATCAATCACGGAGATAACTGTCATTTAACAGATTGCCCAGTTGATGTGCACTCGGCCGGTGGTTTTGATTAAAATATCGATCCCGGTTATGAATAAATTGGCTTAGAGATTGTTTGCGTGATGGGAGTTATAAATGTATTGATTGATAGTAGGTAAGTTGTGTGGTCTATTTCTCATGTTGATTAGTTATAATATGTTAGTTCCATGGATACTATACCAGCCTTACCAGGGATGTTAAAAATATAGATGTTAAAAAAACTGAATATACCTACTCAACTACACTATAAATACCTACTGAGCTAAGCTTCCAAAGTATAACAGTAGGATAACCGTACTTTAGGGTTCCGTAGTCAACATGGAACCCTTATAGTTTGCCATCTTCGTCTGTCAGTTCGCGGCCTAGCTCAGAGACTCTTAGTACTAGAAAGCTATAATTTGGTACGGGTATGCATATATTAATCACGCCGACAAAGTGGAAAAATAAAATCTTGAACAAATCATTTTTGTAGGGTACCTACCTCCCTTGCACGTAAAGTGGGGATAATATGTATATTTTTTTCTCGTCTCCATGATGTGCGGTATCGTTGCATAGGCCGTTCAGTATTATCCATAAATATTGCGGGTTTGTTAAAACTATTTTTCGATTCAGGGATCCGTTTGCGTAATGACGCATATACTGGATGATTTTTTTTACCGTCTCGAAATTTTTACAGGGTGTTCTACCCATGAATATGAACAACTTTCACTATGGGACCAACTCTGAAATCACGAAAAAAAAATCTGCTGATTCATACATTTTGGTCGAGTAGGTATTGAACTTTTGTTCATTCGTCGCCTTTCTTTTTTTTTTTTTTCTTTTGTGGATGGGAAATCATCAAATGACTTCTCCCGCTCTGGGCGGAGCGAGAGGGCGTGTCACACTTTTACTGACTAAAACCCACCCGTGTTCCTTCTGTTGCCTGTGCCGGGGCCACGGTAACTCTTTCGAACATCCCGCAACCCTAGCTGGCATCGGCCCTAGCGGACCCCGTCAATAGTGCTGACATCTCTTTGAGGCGCGCGTGGAATACGACGCGCCGTCGTCGACTCGTCGTCGCCTTAAAGTGCTAATTTTTGTTAGAGTCAAGTGTCCCTCCTGCCAACTAAATGGTTGCTCTTGGATATGTGAAAAAATTCACGGTAGTAGTATATTTAACGAAGTTAAAAGGAAAACTATCACAGCTAAGAAGTAGGCTTTACAAGTTAACGAGTAATAGTCGACCAACTTATATTTGCAGTTGAAATGTATGTGAAAACATATTATTCAACTACAATGTTAACTTTGTTCTTGGGATAAATTCATCCCAACTACGGAACCCTTCATTGTGCATGGTCCGACAAGCACTTGGCGGGTTTTTACTAATAGACTTCGCCAAAATCTGAAACGGGTATTCGTGCAGACTGAGCAACTTTTTCATGAGATCTAAACCACCATTACCATGGGAGAAACGAACATCTATACACCGTAAGGACTATTCTTGCTTGCAGCGCTCGGCTGCTATAGTAACACTTGCTAATAGATGTGGTCATCATGTGCACGGGATTTTGTTTTCGAATTGGTCAGATGTCAGTTTCCTCGATAGTACACTCTTCCTGATATTTTCCTTTTCACAGCAGCACCAAAAATATCAAAAGCACTTCGACAAGAAACTACCTTTTCCAGGAGCTAGCGTTTAAAATTTATACCCAGCACAATCTGAATTTCATAGGTCGTGTAGACTGTCTATGATATACACGGCACACCTGGCTGCAGCGCCATCTGTTGGTGCCTCGCAGTAATTAATTCTGCCATAGCCGTTGGACGGTGGCCAATAGTGTTTTTGCATGAGATTTATGTTAAAGTAATAATAGGCTGCAAATATAGGTGTTGGTTGCTTTATTTTTTTTTAAAGCTAGTGGGAAAATATAGTGTCTGTGAATATTTAGAGGTTTTTTGGTGGGAAAGTGCGTGGGTTTGGAAATAGTGCAGAGCACTGAAAACCATTTCACTGCACGAAAAATCAACGGTTTTTGTTCGTTCCATTATCGTTTTAAAATATATTCCTTTTCGTACAATATCCTGCAGTTACTATTCATGACAAGAGTTTCCATTTATTTATTTATTTAACAGTTTATGTACACACATATAAACAAACAAGAAGAAAGGAACAGAAAAATACGTACAAAGGTGATGCTTATTTCTAAAGAAATCTCTTCCAGCATACCTGCGATAGGAAAGTAGATAAAGAGATGCAGAAAACGTGTGTAAGAGTAAAAGAGAAAACAAAATACATAAAATCACAAACGATACACTAATATGAATATAAACAAATATATATATATAAACATAAAATATAAGTACATACAAATACATACATTATACTACCAAAATAAATATCACTAAAAAATATACGATAATAATGTCCATGCCATTATGTTATGTTTCCATTATTATTATTTATTTCTACTTGCTATAGTTTTTAAAACCTTTGATTAAGTAGCTTGAAAGGTTCCTTTCTTCTAGAGAGACTGACAGACAGTGAATCCGGTACAGTTTCTTTATTTTACATCAGAATCCTCATCAACCAGTATGAACGTACATACATACATAAACTCACGCCTTCTTCCCATGGCGGTAGGCAGAAACTATAGAACGCCACCTGCTACGATCCTTACCTACATACTCCTTTTGCCTCGTTTCCGTTCATACATCTGGTCATACACGCACGCCGGTTGCGAGTACTACGCACCTAACCTTTCTGAAGAACATCACCAATAAGATCACTATATGTCTTCCTAGGGCGTCCCTTCCACTCACATCTGCCATGTAAATACCTTTTGTTAGTATGAACGTAAAGGTTTTAAAATTGAAAATATGTATTGTTAAGTACATACACATACAGGTAATGTTTAATTAGTTTTAAAGCCCTTATTCATATCAACAATGACCTTCGGTGCCGAGACATGAACGCTCACAACAGCTGTCCACCGCATACGAGTAGCACAAAGGGCCATGGAGCGAGCCATGCTTGGCAAAACCCTGCTAGACCGAGTGCGTTACACCGAAATCCGTCATCGGTCGAAAGTCTACGAAATCGGTCGGGGACAGGAGATGCGCTTCAAGTGGAGTTGGGCAGGAAATTTAGTTAGACGCGGAGATGGCCGATGGAGTAAAGCTGTGACCGAATGGTGGCCAAGGTTAGGCCAAAGAACCAGGACTGTCCAAAAACGCGTTGTTTAATGATATCGTCAAAGTTGTTGAAACACCTGGCTAGGGGACGCACGGAACCGAGAAGTATGGCAGAAAAAAGGAGAGCTCTATACCCGGAAGTGGGTGATTCTGGGCCGAAATGTTGATGATGATTCATATCTATGGGTGACACTAATTGTATTTGTCGCAAACATTTAAACCAATACGCTATAGGATAGTTGTATTTTCGATTCGAAAATCGTTCGAGTTTACGTTTTAAGTAAGTTTACTTGCTATGTATTTTCTGGTGTACAATGAAGTATACAGGATGTAAGGGACAGCCCTCCGCAAACTATCAGGGTGCATTCAGCTTCTTATTTTGAATCATATTCCACCGGAAATATTTTCAGGAAAATATTCATTTTTTTTAAATCGTATTTTCTCTCTGATTAATTTTCTCTTCCACAAGTGCACAAGCCGCGCGCTAAAACACACCAAGTCCCATACTTATAACTTGCAAGTTTTAACTTAAAACACACATCGTCGCGCCATCACTCACTATTCAAAAGTTACCCCCCGGCGAACCCAATTTGAGTAATGGAAAAACAAATTTCGCAAATGGATATGGCCATGCTCTTTGATGCCTTCCCCTGCCCTATGAGCCTTATGAGCCCTATAGCCCTGTGCCTTGTGATAATTCGTTTGTATCTGTTCAGTCAGATTGGTACTGTTTCGGGAAGTTAATTAGCTGTTTACAAAGCGGGTTTCAAACGAAAACTGTTTACGTAATTGGTTTTTTACATACAACATAACATCGTGGAATGAAAAAAGGGAGAAAATATCATAAAATAAAATAAATACACAAATATTAAGAACTGAATAAGTCTACCTCAAATGAAGAGAAACAGTTTCCATAATAAAATACTATTACGATAACATTTTCTAGTATGTACTAACTTAAGTATACCTCAAACGGCGAAAATATTCCAATCTTTTTGGGAGTTATATGTTCGAAACACTAGGGCCAAGGAGTCCTAGTGCCCACTTGATTTTTAGAGACATCGCCAAGCGGTTAGTCGATTCTTCACGTGACTAAAGGGCTGGCCTATTCATTGGCCAAAGAATCAGCATTGCCATACAACGTGGCGATGCTGTCAGCCTTTTGGGCACTTTTCCTGTTGACAGCGATGCGGACGAATTTTTTGATGCCCTATGATTCTATTCACTCTTTTTTAATATACACGTATATATTATTACTATTATTTTAAGTCTGTTAGCTTATACATATATTATGTAAATATTCTATTCCGACATAAATTCAACTTAGTAAGTATACCAAGTTTTCATAAGATCTTATTTTTCTTAAAACGGAGAAAATTCTGAGTCCTACCAAGCGATAGCATGAAAATATTGCGAAACATTATCCTCAATATTTTAATCAGCTTTTACTTAACTAACGGGCACATTGACGTCATCAGATCCCACAAAACATTAATTAAATAAACACAAACATAGTAGACAATAGTGCACATAAACAAATATTGTACTATAGTACATAATAACATCGTATCAATCATAAACAGAACATAACAACCGAACAATACCGTCATGCGACATCAATGGGACGTTAACTAAATATAAATGATCACAGAGTAATGCGCGGTGACAGAGACTATTTAAACTATTTTTTGGCATCGTAAAAGGAAAAACTGGAGGAGCTCGTGGCTAAATAATAACAGTCGCACGGGTCGATCCATCAGGTTAAGCTACGCTTGCCGGGGTTGTCCGTGGATGGGTGACCATCTTTACATACCGAGACTCCTCCGTGCCTCGGAAAGCACGTTAAGCCGTTGGTCCCGGCTGTCATTCGTAGATCTTTGACAGTCGTTACGGGTCGTCAAAAGCCCGAAAGTCTGACAACCAGTCTTACCAAGGGGTATCGTATTACCCAGTTACTGGGTCATGGAGGTCAGATAGGCAGCCGCTCCATGTAAAATACTGGTATTCGGCTGCATCCGGTTAGACTGGAAGCCGACCCCAACATAGTTGGGAAAAGGCTAGGCAGATTGATTGAAAAGGAAAAACTGTTTATTCACGCGAAAGTGACGCACATACATTAAATTGATGTTTATCATAAGCCTAAAAACAAAAACAAGTGGGTATATATTCTAAAAATAAAAATTTTCCTACACGGAAATATTGCGTCACTATCGCGAGAAATGGCGAACGCTCAGCATAATGCCGTGGCTCGTGCACGAAGACACGAAACCACGGCGCTGGTTTTCAGCGTAAGCCGGCGTGTCGCTGTCTCAGAACAAATATAAAACATCAGTTACTTATTGTTCCGACGCACAGAACAATCAACAGAGGTCGCTGTGGAGACAAAAAGACGTTGTTTCGGCACGGCGCGCACAAAGATCTTCGGGGCTTGCTCGTTCCATCGTATACTTCATCCATCGCTTTCCACCAGGCGAGATCGAGGGCAAGATCTGGCAATAAAAAAAAACTGAAACATTAGTAACATGCAGGTATTTTATTTATCTTTGATGACTGCTCTTCATAAAATTACCTTCTATCATGACCTTACAACCATTCATCTGAAAAATCGTGAAGTCAAGTGGACAGGGGTTTTGGGCAATCCTACCCCGCTTGCCGCTACCCCCGTAAGCATTGTTTTTTGTTTCTATCGGGATATTAAAGTAAAACTAACCTTATTCGATAATTCAAGGCCATCTCCATCTTCTACCTTGTTCCATTAATTGACATTTATATCGTGGCTAAATAATAACAGCCGCACGGGTCGATCGAAGGTTAAGCTACGCTTGCCGCGGTCGGTTCGTGGATGGGTGACCATCCATTACATATCGAAATCCCTCCGTGCCTCGGGAAGCAAGTTAAGTCGTTGGATTCCGGCTGTCATTCGTAGATCTTTGCCAGTAGATACGGGTAGTCATAAGCCCAAAAGTTTGACAACCAGTCTTACCTTGGGGTATCGTGTACCTAACTGTTGTGGAGGTCAGATAAGATAGGCAGTCGCTCCATGTAAAATACTGGTATTCAGCTGCATCCGGTTAGACTGGAAGCCGACCGTAACATAGTATGGAAACGGCTACGCAGATTGATTGAATCTACACAGGCAATCAGAAGTTCATAGATTTCGACCATGAAGGTCATATAAACAAGAAACTAGTTATTTTTTTTGCTAATCACGATCAGTCTATAAGTAGCCTACGATATTACAATAAAATCTCATAATTTTTTTTCTGCATCATCGAAACTAATCTACGCACATTAATTGAGATCCATTTTAAAAGGTGGTTCATTTCATACTCATGCTCGTCTCACGCGCATCGTCAATTGACAATTGTGTGTAAGATTGTCGAACGTTGCGCGGGAGTGCGGTTGCGGGTCAAATTGTAAATAAATAAATAAAGAAGTAGTGTTAAAAAAGAAGTGGTTTTTTAAACAGATTTAGAAGTGATATTTATGTATGTAAGTTTTCTGTGGGTTATTATAAAACCGTTTTTTTTTCAATATTTACTAGATTAGGAAAGTGTTTAAATTAAGTGTAAATCTAAATAATTTCGCAGAGTGATAGGTTGTAAAATTAGGTTAATTATGTCAATGAAAAAGTTGTTGTAGTATTAGTTTATTTTGTTCACGTAACCTATGAACATAGATAGGAAAGAGTTTAAATTAAGTGAAAATCAAAATAATTTCTGACAGTGCGAGTGTTTGATGATATTGATAAAGTGTTATTTTGTGAATTTGATGTACTACAATAACTATACTCATTCCTACAATAATAACAGCAATAATGGATATTATTTCAAGGTGAGAATTAAAAGAAAAGAAATTTTAAGCATAAGTTTCTTTCTTTAAACAAGGTGTAATTTAAATAATGCACAATCTCTTAAGTTGTTATTGTAATATTGTACAACTTTCACTATTACTGACTGCCTCGTTAGCCTAGTGGTCGCAAGCGCTACTGCTGAGCATGAGGTCCTGGGTTCGATTCTCAGGTTGGGCAAAGAGTTATTGGGTTTTTCTGTCTAGAATTTCTCAGTAGCCGCCCGGAGTCTGGATTTGTGCCCGGTAGATGGCAATAGGCTCGCCCCCTATTACATGGGACTTAAACATAACTGGTGAAATGTGGGTGTACTATAGGTACACCTCTGCCTAACCCTTCGGGGAAGCAAGGCGTGATGTTATGTTATGTTATATGTGTTTTACTATTACCACGGCAGTATGAGACCAAACCTGAAATCGCGAAAAAAATGTGCTTTTCCCTTCATTTATGTTCGCATGACTCGTCAAAATGTAGGGAACAGCTGATTCTTTTCGCGATTTCCTTGTGTATAGAAAGCAAAGGCAAAGGGTCTAACTATGTTCTTACTTTAGCTTTAATTCAAAACATAAGTATTGTTCTAACCTTATTTTTTCTTTTGTCTGATCTTTATTCCTTCACATAAATCAATCTATCTTTATCTACAGAGCATTGAGCATATCACAATAAACGGTTGGACTCAATTTCTCAGTAATTCAATAGAGCAATGCTATGTATTCTTGAGAGTGATTTACAGCTCTGTCTACAATAAAACACATACAAACATGTTCAACAAGAAACAGCAAACAAAACACTAAACCTTGTACTTTTTATGCAAAAAAAAACATCTTAATGATTCTCTTCCATCCTTATACCTGTAAAGGGTGCTCTTATACGGGCAACTCAATTGCTAATTTCTGGTCAATATTAGTCACAAGCAATTTACCGCAATCAACCACAACAACATCTCTAACAACATTTAGCAATAGTTGTTAGACATGTCGTGGTGGCATGCTTCTTATCTGATATGCATCTTACGCCCCAAGTTGGGAGTTTAAACCAGGCAAACACCAATGTGACTTTTTCAAAGTTATACGTACTTTCTAAGTTGCTAATTTCTTAGACACCACTGACTGACGGTGAAGGGAAACATCGTGAGGAAACCCTGGACTTAAGTCTGAAATCACCAACCCGCACTGAACCAGCGTGGTGCTCAAGCTCATTCCTTCTCTGTATGAGAAGTGGCCTTAGCGTGATACCCGGGAAATTACAGGCAAAAATTGTTAGACACAGCGAACACCATATTGAGCGATATTGTGCAACTTAATTAATTTTCCAATCGACATTAACTGTACAATTTAAGGAATGAAAAATTTGATTGCTCTGATAATTTCTTCACTACCATTGCCAACTGTTGCCGAGCAATAATTGCTGAAAATGGTCCGTATAGGCGCAGTTTGATGATGATAATATTATGTTAATTATCTAGGAGTCAAAGTTTGTCAATACAGAATACTATGGAGCAAGTTGGGGCCAAATTGCCGAAATACTTTTAGGAATTAAATTCTAGATTTCTCCAATTATTGCGCCACTGTCTTCAGCAACTGCTGCTGGCAACAGTTGCCCGTATAATCGCAGCTTAACGCTGTAAGATCACTTCGAATCTCTATCTCTTGATAGCTCAACATTCTTATGTGAAGTTGGCATACTTGTGAGCGCAGGCTAGAGATAATTTCTCGCGTCCGGCCCTGCCTTGCGATTCTGTAAAATTCGATCATGAACTCGCATCTCACTTCGCTGTTCACTCTCACTTCGCTTGTGGTTTAAAATGACATTGATTTGGTATTCTGTAAGCATCACCTAGTCACTTGCGAAGTGAAGTGAGTTCTGTTGCGAGCAATATTGTACTAGTGATTACCACACTCAACAAAATGTTAGTCGAGATTTATCGATTCCAGTTTTTTGACACAATTGTTGAGTTTTTGGCACAGAATTTTAGCTAATATAATGTTTAAATAAAATGTTCTTATTTTCTTATTTTTTGAGGCAGCTAATAAGTATAAAAACAGAAAATTCTCAATTTGTGCCATGAATGTATGCTTCCCTTACGCAAAAAAAAAAAAAAAGTCAAACAATACTTGTACCTATAGTACGTTGCGGTTTGTTTGATTTTTCAGTGCCGAGTATAATTGTAAAATAACCATGAAGTAAGTATATATTTGTGGTTGTGAAGTTTAAATGATATTAATTAAAATATTATTTATATTAATTTCTAATTCAACAATAATATTCTAGTCCAAATGATACACGTTGCTGTCACCCATCGTCGGCTCAAGTTGAAACTCTGGTAGGGTACATGGAAAGAAACCCTGGCATGGCGAAGGGTTTCTTGAGAACCCAAAAGGCCAGAGAGCGAAGTCGAAGCCAGTGGGAGGAACTAACCGTGCGCCTAAATAGTTTAGGTGGCACAATAAAAAATTATAAGCAGTGGACCAAGGTTAGCATCGCTTTTCTTTACTACATGTTAGTTAGAACCACATAACATTCCTCAAAGTAAACCACTTAAATTGTGCGTTTATAATTTCTTTGATTATATGTCTGATTGTAGTATTGGTAAGGTACAAGTTTTTAAAATTGGATGAGCCCCCTTTTAAATTATTAGTAATAATGAATGGAAACTTTTTAAGAATCATCTAACCTTTTCGATTATTGTCTTGCAATGCCATGTAAATTTTTTCTTTCTTTCATTTAACTTTTATTGTGGTGTCATCATTTATTTTAGTTTGGCGGATGTTATATTATACTAACTCATTGTTTTCGTGTGTCGTTTCATATGGTACGCGACACATCGGATGCAGCAGGGAGAGCCAGAGAGGCCGCGCCTCTCAGCCCTACTCCGAGCCTCAGGGAGAACTTCATCTGAGCTTCGTCTTCTATGTTTAACATTCGCGTGGCCCAGAGTAGGATGGTCATCCTCCATGTCCAGCTAGTCTATAGTTTAACTGGGCTATGTGTATACATATGATGAATAAATGTAAATAAATAACAATGTAAATATAATATTAAATAGATACTTTTATGTGAGTAATTGTGAACCAGTGTTGTAAATAATTATGTAAGTTTTGGTTAAGTAAGTGTAGTACATTATTATTAGTTAAATAAATAGGTAAGGAGTAGCAGACAAATAAAACACTTTTATACGGATACTAGAGCGGTTTTATTGAAAGTCCATTGGTGATTTGTTACATACGTTTGCCCCGCAAAGCCCCCAGAATTTGCGTTTTAGGTGTGCACCAATGCAATGTACCTACTCGCCTCTAGGAATATATATACCTGTTTCATTTTCAATGTGCCTCTGTATTTTTGAAGAAATGTGCAAAAAAGGGGGCCGTGCCAGCCAAACATTTTCAGCACGGCCCCCGTGTACCTTGAAACATATATAGCGTATTAAAAAGTTTCTTAAACACAAGGAATGTACTCTAATAACACGTCATATGTGCCGCAACAGATGTTGTGATTTCTTAATAACAAATAATATATAGATGTGGATAGCGGGCCGTGCTGGAAAATAAATTATAAGAAAATATCTAAAAAAGACAAAACAACCTTAGCCAAAAACTACATATCTATTAAACTATAAAGAAATCACAACATCTGTTGCGGCACATATGACGTGTTATTAGAGTACATTTCTTGAGTTTAAGAAACTTTTTAATATGCTATATATGTTTCAAGGTACACGGGGGCCGTGCTGAAAACGTTTGGCTGGCACGGCCCTCTTTTTTGCACATTTCTTCAAAATACAGAGGCACATTGAAAAAGAAACCGGTACATATATTCCTAGAGGCGAGTAGGTACATTGCATTGGTGCACACCTAAAACGCAAATTCTGGGGGCCTTGCGGGGCAAACATACATGATTTGTTTGGATTTGGTTTAATTTGACACTGCAGACTTACTATCGCACCTATGTTCATGTTAGCTACAAGGTACTCATTTATCATCCAGACATAGTCAATTATTATAATTCAATATACTACCCATTCCCACTAGCGGCACCTGTTCACGAGCACGACGCATGAACCAACCATCGCTCCGCTGGGGAACGTAACGACCCGCCTCACACACCACAGAATACATAATAGTACTAAGCGGCGACACCACCAATAAATTAATTATAACGTGAACGCCATAGCCTATTTACTAAGTTTCGCCTACGTAATTGCCCTAAAGCTAAATCGGCGTTAGATGGAAAATCCCTAGTTTGCCTCCTTTGAGCTTCAGCAATTGTTTGGAGCTCTTCTAGTCTCTCTTGTTCTGAAACAGTGCATTCCTGCGCGATTGCACATGTTGTGCAAAACACAGCATGCAATAACTATTTTTGCAACTACATCTGGATGATAATTGAGCACTCTGTGTACTAACAAGCACCTAAATCGTCCTTTTAGGAGACCAATTGTTCTCTCTACTGAATTGCGAGCAGTTAAGTGACGGTCATTGTAGAAAGCTTCTGGGGAATTATTTTCAGCACCACTAATTGGCGTCATAAGGTAGGCGCGCTGAGCATATCCTGAATCACCTGAAAAAATTAATAAGTATCAAATAATTATGTAGTTTTTATACCAAATTAGGCTTATAATATAAGCCTAATTAAGAAGAATAGAATATTATTAGAATATTATTCTGAAGTAGGGGTAGGGAGGGATTAACTAACCGAGCAAAACAACTTCTTCACCAGCATTTGTTAATGCCTCTAAGTGGGCTTTAATATCACCATAATTAAAAATGAAGCTATCATGAGTAGCTCCACCATATGTTGGATCAACATTTAAAATATTTAGATCTGCATCTGTTATCTGAAAAAAAAATATAAAAAAGAAATATTAACTAGACTAATTGAATAAATAGTAGTAATAGATCACAACATTGAAATCCATTTTACCAGTTGCACATTTCTAGCATGGTAACCTTTGCGGCAGTAGAAACGTTCTTCGTTCTCTACTGGTTTTATCAATGCCACCAGAGTGCCATCGACACATCCAAGAGCTGCTGGAAAGCCAAACTTTTTGTAGAACCTGTAATATAAAGTAACCACTAACATGATTAACTATCACAAACATGTAAAAATCTCAGAAGGGTGGTCACTTTAAGTACCTACCAACCTTTAATACCTACTAACCTTTCTTTTAACATTTGTCTTTCTTGTATGTTTTGAGGGAACCTTATATATTCTTTTACTATATCCGGATTATTTAGAGCTTCTACTACTTCATTTATGCAACAAGATGCTGATGATTGTGATAAATATGTCCTTATATTTTCTTTTATTATTTTCTGATAACTGCCATTAGCCAAGAATGACAAGGTGCATAATATCTGTGAACCAATAAAAAAAAATCAAGTAATCTAGATCTACTCAAAACAAAATAGGAACCAATTTGGTTATTACATGCCTAATAATAATACCAAGTACCTATATTATAAGCATAAATATAGGGTCCTTAGACTAACATGAAAACATAGCTAGCAGGGAAACAATCTAAAGGGAATACTCCTTATTATGAAGTGTATTCATGAGTTTTAAGCTATAAATTATGTTGGTGTGCTTGGTTACAAATCTATCAGATAAAAACTGTGTAAAAACTTACAAAAGTAACTTTATACTTGGTAAAATGAAGCACTTACTTTTACACGAGTTGAAAGTCCTTTGCCTCGACGTTTTGTGGGCTTTATCAGAGGCAGTAACTCATACTCAAGTAAGTTGGTCAATTAATTCCTTTGACAACCTATATACGCTCACATAGTCGTCATCTCGGGTTAACAAAGATAAACTTCGAATTTGGTTAGATTGTCGACGCTTTTCTAGATTATCCAAAACATGAGCCTCTTCCAATAAAGATTTAAGCAAAAACATTCTTGCCATCGTTATCGCTTATACACTTTACACAAACGCCTAAAAAGAAGTTTTTAACCACAAATTGTATAGTTATTGTACTAATTTTTAACACTGTGACCTAAAAATATTATTTTAACACTATCTAAAAACGATTTCTTCTATTTTCACTCGTAAAATAGATGCTGTTTATTTGACACTTTGAATCGGGTTCAAGGGCGAAGTGAGCGTCGAAGTGAGTGTCGAATTAGCTTACAGAATGCCATTTCAAACGTCATCTCATACTTTATCTGTCAAAATCTCACGATCAATTTAGTTCAACTCACTTACGCGCTCGCAAGGCTGGCGCTAGTGTTGATTCGAATTCTCAAGCGAGTTTATAGAATACCAATCATGAAACTCACAGCGGATTCAGATGCGAAGTTTAGAGTGAGGTCTTACAGAATCGCATTGCTGGTCCAGGCCATGGTACGGAGCGAGAGTACATGGGAAGCCATTACCTCCTTCTGCGAAGCAGTAATGCTCGCGAAGGAGGAGGTGGGACGCGTGAGGGAGAGGCAAGCTTTGCGCCCTCACGCCCCTAGTCGCCGCAGGAGACGCCCTGGGCGTCGGGAATTGGCAGCCGATTCCCGACCACCGTAGGCGCGGGCTTGCGGACAGCGAGCAATGGGTAGCTCGCCGTCCAGTAAGGACCAAGCCCGAGTCGACGGCGCGTTGTGTTCCACGCGCGCCTCAAAGAGATGTCAGCAGCATTGACGGGGTCCGCTAGGACCGATGCCAGCCGGGGTTGCGGGATGTTCGAAAGAGTTACCGTGGCCCCGGCACACGCAACAGAAGGAACACGGGTGGGTTTTAGTCAGTAAAAGTCTGACACACCCTTCCGCTTCGCCCAGAGCGGGAGAAGTCATTTGATGATTTCCCACCCCAAAAAAAAAAGGCTAGAGATAATTGGACGCATCAACGTGTTTCGTTGTTTTTGTGTTACTAACATAGCTCTGTTACTATCCCTTGGGGAGTACAGGCGTGATATTATGTTAATAAACTGGGCAATCGACTATTATCAATGCAGAATATTGAGCAATTAGATGCAATATTTTCGAAATAGCTAACTAAAGCATGTTTTAAAAAATAATCCACTAATTGCTCGACTATGGCCATCAACTGTTGCCGGGCAATAATTGCAGGAAAATCGCCCGTTTAAGATCGCTTCGTATCTCGACCGCGCGATGGCTAAACATTTGTAAGTGACGTCGGCACACCTGTGAGCGCAGGCTAGAGATAAATGGACGCGTCAACGAGTTCCGTTGTTTTTGTGCTGTGTTGCTAACAATCTCTGAGCTTTGTTGCGCTGTTTCGAGAATTATGGGGGTAATGGAGTCTGTGGTAGCCTGCCTGTGACTGATATAATTTTGTTTAGGATTTTTATATTTTACTAGCCGCGCCCCGCGGTTTCACCCGCATAAGTCTCGATATGTTTAGGATATCTGGATAAAAAGGATTCCATATGTTAATTCAGGTTATAAACTATCTGTGTGCCAAATTTCATTCAAATCCGTTCAGTAGTTTTTGCGTGAAAGAGTAACAAATATCCATCCATCTAGCCTCACAAACTTTCGCGTTTATAATATTTGCAGGATAGTAGAATGTGGTTGCAACTTCTGAAAAAGCCGTAATCTTCAGAGAGGCTCATCAAAGTACTTTATTCATTTACAGATTTTCATGCACTTAGCTTAAATAATAATTTAGAGCAAACATTATCTTCATCATACATAGATACAATAATTTCCACTTTTCGAAATTCATTATGAAACTCTTCCTTTCAGCAGTTTCTACACAAACACTGTAACGTAAAAGCCCCTCCATATTCCACTTAACTTGTTATTAATAAGGGGCACACCAGACAACACGCGACAATGACACCAATTAAGGTTAAACGATTGTAATGATGCTCACTTATAACGATCTATGAACGACATACGTGAATTAGAAAACTACACATTTCCTAACGTCATTTCCTAGGGATTTTGAATGTTATGGCTAAACGTAGGCGAAGCTACAACTACTTTCCCTCTCCGCCATAATTAAAACGAAAAAAAATGCTGTCCCACCCTGTACTTAATTTAAATCACGACCTGTCGCAGGTTTTCTTAAGGCGATGATAACCGACTTTTAATGATTTTAAACTGAATATCACGTCTAAACGAGTAGTTTTATTGACTTGAAAAAAATATATGCTAAATAAGAGCATTTTCTTAATAACTTCATATGTGAATATTTGAGATTATATTTATATTACATAGTGTAATTAATTTGTGAAGTTATGTCTAACGCGGATAAAAAACTGAAAATAACGCAAAAACTATCAAGCGTATTTTTATGAAACCTTCACCATTACAAAGATAATTTAATTATTTATCTGTTAGTACACGTGTTTTAATATAATACTGTTTGTTTTATGTATAATAAATTAATAACGCGGCTAATTTGGGACAGCGCTCCTTGATTGGCGAGTCCTATTAGTGGGTGGACGTACGACGCGTTGTGTGAGCTCAGCACAGAACACGCAAGCTAGGACTCAAGGCCGTTGGCATATATCTGCGTCTTAAGTCCTATTTACACCTGGTTAGGTGTCTTCCTATGCTCTATATTTATTATTTAGACTAGATAACCACAGGTCTTGTTCGCAAATCCGACAATGTTAGTGCTAGCTATTTTAACTTTTTCCTCTGTCTGTCAGAATTTTTGACATTGTGCTCTTTTGACATTCTAAGCTTTTGACTTTATGCGCTTTTGACATTGTGCGTTTTTGACTATGTGCGCCTTTGAAATTCTACGCTTTTGACATTCTACTCTTTAGACGATTTGCAACCCATTTATCATTTCGCGCTTTTGATCTTATCCTCCTAAATGCTTAACACGTACCCCTATAATGATAAACGTTACTCTAAGTTATCATTAGCGACTAACTATAGATGACGTTTAAACGTCACTTAACTTTCAGCAACGTTTATAAATAAACCCCATCTATACAAATAAATAAAATCGAAGCTATTTAACATCACGCTACGACCCTTAGGAGCCGAGCAAAAAGAAAAAAAAAGTCAAAAAGAACACTAAGCGAAAACGAAGTAATCGCGCGGGCGGGCGATGCAACGCGATGGGTCGGGGGACGAGGGAGTATTATTAAAATGTGGCTGTTATTTTAGTACATTGTGTATCTTCTACGACTTCCACGTGAACAAAGGCGTGGGGCACAGCTAGTTATTGATAAATAGACTATGACCATCCTCACATACCAAGCCGTTGGTCCCGGCTGTCATTAGTAGATCTTTGATAGTCGTTACAAGTAGTCAGAAGTTCGAAACTCTGAGAACCGGTCTCAACAAGGGAGTGTTACTCAGTAAGTGGGTTGTGGAGGTCAGATAGGTAGTCGCTTCACGTAAAATACTGATATTCAGCGGCATCCGGTTAGACTGGAAGTCGACCCCAACATAGTTGGGAAAAGGCTAGGCAGATTGATTGACCAAGATGCAGCCGTTAAAAAAAGCATTAATCTTGATAGTTGATACTCGTCTCGTAAAAGGTGACTTAGTTTGTGTGAATAATGTTTAAGACTAGTTCTCATGTGTAAACATAGTTACGTAGTTTATTGTGAGTTAACTTGTCTTTACAATGGAGTTTATAAAACGATTTGCATACTATTTATAGGAAGTTTATTAATTTATTATAAACAAATGGAGTAATAACATCATCTTGCTTAACTTTTAAACGTTTGCTGAATCATCATCAATCATCGCGCTTGGCAAATTGATTTATGATCATCAAAGTTTGCAAAGTTTCCAATAAAATTATCAATTTCGTTTTACTGTTTTTATACTGGTGTAAAATCATCATTGACTGGTAAGAACTACAAATGCCTTTAACCATTTAAATCTTCACGAGGTAGGAATGTAGATTCGGGTAACATAGTCCGTGGTAGCATTGATTCGTTGATTTCCAAAATGGGAGTTTGTGGGTTGAAATTCGGACAAGTATTTCTGTTCATAATATACAGGGTGTAAGGGTCAGCCCTCCGCAGACTGATGGAGTGAGTTCAGTATATCATACTAAGTTGAAATTATTTCAGGAACGTTATGGGAATCCAATAAACTTGATTTGTTTTATTACCTCACACGCAATGTATCGTTACCGTGGCAAAACGCGTGTAGCGAACGGCAGCGCGGCGAGCCTTCGGCCGCCGAGTGTTTCACCATCTATTGCTGATTTTTTGATTTTGGTTGTTTTATTTACATAAATAGAGTGCTGCGTACAGAGAATGTAATTTTACATTGAAATAAAGGAACAGTAACTGAAGAAACGATAAAAAAAATTGAAAATTTTCCTGAGAATATTTCCGGTGGAATATGATACAAAATAAGTAGCTGAATGCACCCTGTTAGTTTGCGGAGGGCTATTCCTTACACCCTGCATGTATTGGACTTTCTGATTAAACTCAACATCCGAGTTAAAACTCGGACATTTCTGACCATCGGTGAAGGAAAACATCGTGAGGAAACCTGGACTTATATTATTTTAATACAGCATGTCCAGAAATTAACGCACAACCTTATAAGGGGTCATTGTACTCATCATTACGAACAACTTTTACTATGGGATCAAACCTGAAATTGCTAAAAAAAAAACCAGCTGTTCCTGCATTGTATGTTCGCATAACTCGTCAAAATGTACGGAACAGCTGATTTGTTCGCGATTTCAGGTTTGGTCCCATATTAAAAGTTGTTTATAATTATGAGTACAATGACCCCTTGAGAGGTTGTGCGTTAATTCCGGGACATGTTGTATAGAAGGTTTAATATCCTAAGTCTGAAATCGCCAACACGTCTTGAACAGGCGTGCTGATCAATGCTCGTGCCTTCTCTGTATGAGAAGAGGCCTTTTTTTTTAGTAGGACATTAATAGACTGGTATTATTTAATTACTCTAGTCTAAATCTATTTTTTGCCTGCACGAATATTCAGACTGTATTTTAAACGATCTTGTTAACTAAAAAATACTAACTCCCATCAAACACGAAACTCAAAGTCCTAAATTGTCTTCAAATAGCTTCGTAATGAATTCGTCATCAATCAGCCGGTGACAGACGAATGGCCGAGAGGACAAAGGGCTGTTTAGAATTAAATATAAAAAGAAAAATGCGAAACCGTTTCCAAGTGGTCGTAGATTTATGGCAAGAGCGTTTTATTGTGATGTTAATTGCATAGTGATGTTCATATGTCATTGGTACTTACAGCTACGAGTACGTTGATGTCCTTGCTGAGGTGGGTATTTTAATGGTACTTGGTTGGACTGTTACTCGCACACACGCTAAGCCGTTGGTCCCGGCTGTCATTCGTGGATCTTTGACAGTCGTTACGGGTAGGCAGAAGCCCGAAAGTCTGACAACCCGTCTTACCAAGTGGTATCGTATTACGGTTGTGGAGGTCTGGAGGTTAGATAGGCAGTCGCTCCGTGTGAAATACTGGTATCAAGCTGCATCCGGTTAGACTGGAAGCCGACCCCAATATAGTTGAGAAAAGGCTAGGCTAGATGATGGTTGGACTGGCAAGGTAAATACACGACAATTTTTTATCACTACCTCCCCCTACACCCACAGGTTGTTCTACACATGAATATGAACAACTTTCAATATGGGACCAACTCTGAAATCACGAAAAAAAAAATCTGCTGTGTCATACATTTTGGTCGAATAGGTATTGAACTTTTGTATGAAACAGCTGATCTTTTTTTCGTGATTTAACAGTTGCTCCCATAGTGAAAGTTGTTCATATTCATGAGTAGAATACCCTTTGAAAATTTGGGTAGTGATAAAAAAATTGTCCTATAAAGCATTTAATTAAAAAGGCTTTTTTATACAAAACCTCAAATAAACCTCGCCGGTGAACCCACCTGTTCTATGTTTTCTATCGGCATATTCGAGGCTGACATAACATAAAAAGTATAACATAACACATAACATAACTTCACGCCTGTATTCCCCGAAGGGTTGGGCAGAGGTGTACCTATAGTACACCCACATTTCGCCAGTTATGTTTGAGTCCCATGTAATAGGAGGCGAGCCTATTGCAATCAACCGGGCACAAATCTAGACCCCGGGCTGCTACTGAGAAATGTCAGATGGAAAAACCTAATAACACTTTGCCCGACCCGGGAATCGAACCCAGGACTTCATGCTCAGCATTAGCGCTTGCGACCACTAGACCAACGAGGCAACTTAAAATTAAAGTGGCTTATTGTGTCTGTCTGTGACCGCGTTGTTCTTCTAAACTCCGCAACGGATTTCGATGTTGTTACTACCATCATTTAGAGAATTTATTACGAAGGGTTTACGTGTAAAATACATTCATATTGAACTTGCATAGATTAATGAAATCTCGGTTTTGTCAAATCGTAAAAATCATGCAAAGCAGGGTGCAGGCGCTACCTTTTATTTGACAAAAGCAGCGCCAGTTAGATCATCTCAGCTCAGATCAGATCAGCTCCATCAATTCAGTTGATTAATTAATCAGTCCAGCCTTTCACAGACACAATTCACTACTGTACGTACCTATACCTCTCCCAAAATGCGCCACAAACCTCTAGTTGTATTATCCTAGTCATAAATATTTTAAAAAGGAATAAAAAATACATAGGTACCAAAAGATACATAAACATTAATTAAAACTATTAGCTACATAACTCTAAACAAAACAGAAACAAAATCCAATAAACGGTTTCCTACATTCGTTATTCAATTAAAATGTGGTAATTATTCTCAATTTTAATTTAGCACCGACTAAAGAGGAATGAGATAGGTTCTCGGCAGCGAGCGATCACACCGTTTTGCAAGGACTGGCTGGAAAGAGTAAAAAAGAATGGAAAAGGAACCACTGCACACTACAGTCGTTCTATTACTCGGTGGGACTGGGTAAGTGATCGGTGTTTCTGGTTTGCTATTTTTATCGATGTTTTTTTTTCTTTTGAGTTGGTGACGACTTTTGGATTTGAATGGAAATTGTTTTGTAGCAAATCTATGTATTTCAAGTAATAACAGTAGTAACTAGGAGCGTACGTCTTTTGTTGTGTTGTGAATTAGTCGTATTACTGCTGCTAATGCTGCGGTCCCACGGCCCACTTTCTCACAGGCTAGATCGCGCCAGGCCAGCCCGACAGGCCGTGGGAACTGACGATCCGATGAAGCTTGTGGTGGGAATATTCGGCACGGGTCGCGACAGGCGTGGACGTGCGCCAGGCCGCGACAGGCCTCGACAGACCATGAGACTGCGGCATAACGCAGATTGGGGCGAGCCGTTCCGCGTTTTTCCGCGAACATCACGCCTGTATTCCCCAAAATGTTAGGCAGAGGTGTAAGTACCTATAGTACACTCACATTTCGCCAGTTATGTTTAAGTCCCTGTAATAAGAGGCGAGCCTATTGCCATCACCCAGGCACAAATCTACTGTGAAATTCCAGATGGAAAAACCCAAAATAACACTTTGCCTGACCCTGGAATCCAGGAGCTCATGCTCAGCAGTAGTGCTTGCGACCACTAGACCACCGAGACAGTCCAGACAGATTATAATCCACATAGTAAATTGTACCTACTACCTCAGTATTGGCGTAGATGATAAAATGCTTGTTCCTGGAAACTTATTATAATTCCCATTGTCCCCATCACGTTGTCACTACGTCATATTATCCCAGTGCTGGGTCAAAAGGCCTCTGTTCAATGATGCTACTTATCATTCCAATCTAAATTAGGAAAAGTCGACTGGTACATTTCAAAAATTCACCCATCAAATACCATCCGGGCCGAGTTTATTAAACAAAGTTCCACCATCACACGATAATTATCATCTCGATCTCTGACATGTGACGAAGTGCCCTACACTCTGCAGCCTACACGTTAGATTAGCCATTGTCCGCTAATGATCGATGAAAGAGGGTGTGTTTTGTATGGTGGGGTGTGAATGAGAGGCGGGCGCGGGAGCGGGGAGTGAAGGATGGTTGAGAGCAATGTAGGTAAAAACATCTTTCGTGAAGGTAATATTTATGACTATTACAAATGTGATTTTACTCACTTTCACATTGTTCTGTGTTATTGACCACTTAATTAATAAAGTAAGATCGAAATGGGATAGCTATTCAGCTATTCATTGGGATGTCCTCAAGACATCGCGTAATGAGATCTACAGTCGGACCATCTACGTTTATACACAGCCAATTTTATGAGATTTTAGGTAAAGCTGGTCTTAACTTTAAAAACCGGTTTTAACTTAGGTACATATCAATAAAGGAAAAATTAATATATCAACTTAAAAATAAAAATCTTTACAAAAACCTTTCTAAACAAAACTTTCAGTGGTTTAGAGAAATAAACTCAACTAAATTACGTACTCATTCTAAAATTATTATACGAATATAAACAGTCGAATGCAATATATTTGAAGAGGTGAAAACTAAATAAAATGTGCAATATTCCTCTATCTCGTTCTCACTGACGCATTTTTCTATATTTTTCTCCATCGTAACCCGTTGTGCACTGGCTTGCTCTCGTCCATTATCAAGCTCTGCCACGTGACCTAAAGTGACGTCATAACGGGATCGCTATTGTATGAATTTTTACTTCCCGATTAGGAGGTTTTGTCGCCGGCTTATTTTAGAACATTTTTTTGATGTTGTTATAATTCAAAGCTAATAATAGGCGTTTTTGTTGTTGTGTTGTTTGAATGTTATGGTAAATTATATACCCGTAGCGTAACTATATTTGTTGGCAATAGTAAACACTATTGATTGTACTATTTTTCATGCGTACCCCCGAAGGGAAGCTGGTAGGAATCGTGCTATATGCTGTTTTCAGCACTGTCGTTTACCATACTAAACAAAATCGCTCCGCTTCCTTTCACATCTTACCCCACACCCCACTCTCTAAGGTTTCATAGGGTCTCAGTTTAATTCGGCCGGGTTAATCTCGCGTTATTGTCTGAAGGTACGGGGGTTCGAGTACGGTCACGGTAGCTTTGTCAATGATACAGGAGAGGGCCACTCTCGATAGATCCGTCAATATGTAGGTTTTAATCGTGTTCGTACGGATGTGTGGATCGGTTATGTATTTAGTGTTGAATGAAGGTCCTTGTCAATGATTGGTTTACAGATGTTTATGCTAATTGGATAAGGTGATTCAAGTGCTGTCAAAACGAAGCCTGTTTACTTGAATTCAAGCTGTTTTACGGACTACATTTGCTCACATGAAACGTTGGAAATAGTAAGACACTTTTAGAGCTAAATAATCGAAATATTCTTTTTGGGCAAACGCCTAAAACTCCTACGGATTGTTAGAAATACTTCTAAGATGTATAATTTCGGGAATTTTGTTCCTTATGTTCCAGTACTAAGACAGTTGTTACTCTAAAAATTGGTTCCAAAGGTTTGTTGGTTGGGAAGCAATACCAATTTCATCTATTCTAGAGTTCAGCATTATTAAAATTATGTGGTGGTATAGTAACGTTAAAAACCTATTTCCTATTGTTCTACATAGTATGTATATGCAAGGTAAAACCCACATAAATAATTACCCTGCAATACAATAAGGCCTCGGGTAAACAAATGGTGCAAGACAATGTGAAGACAGTCGGCCACAATTGCACAATGGGACACTTCGGCGATTGCGGGGAGCGAATAAAGGCGACAACACAATCACACTGTGAGTGTACACATTTGAAATGATTTGATGGCTTTTGGATAGAGGTACTAGAGCAGTAAACCATATAAAGTTAGTGAAATACGTAGATTTTTAGAAAACTATACTTTTCAATACAAATTAAAACTTTTTAAAACACACTACACGATCGATAAAGACTGATTTACATGGAAGTAATTTTGTTGCTTGAATTTGATTGTATGCCACAGGCAAGAAACTTGCATCGTGTAAATAAGGTTTAATTCAAATACTATATACAGATACACACTTATGTACATGTAAAGCTAGGTACGAGCAATAGCTATAATTTTATGTCTAGCGTCATTCTCTTCGAACTTTTTAACAATTCGAAGGTGAGCTAGATAACCTCTCGTATGCACCTAGTGGATCATGCTGTCAACCGATGGCTTTGGCCCAAATAGGTTTTGTTTTTAAAAAGTATTTAAAGGCTTCTTTCTTGCACTTGTTCCTTCAATAAAATTAACAAAACCTCAAACAAATAAAAAAAACAGATAAGTATGTACGCTCACAGATAGAGCGATTCTTCCGAGTTGACATCTCGACAAGGGCGGCGACGAATTTATTGAGCGCGTGAAAAATGATACAACGCTGTGACAATCCTGGGGTGGTCCCGTGCAGGAGCTATACACATGTTGATGTACTATGTTTAATTGAAGCGGGCTTGGTAGTGTTTTATGTCTAAATATAAATAATTTGAAGCGGTAAATCAGATATTAGTTCAGCAGAACCGATGACCGTTGGGGTAGACGTGTTCTTGAGCGGAGACCGCGAATCGGCAAACGTAAGGTAGTCCTGGGGCTAGGTGGAGCGACGATTTTCGCAGGGTGGCTGGTAGCAGCTCGCCGAAAATCGAATTGAATGGCGTGCAATAGGAGAGGCCTATGTCCAGCAGTGGACTGCTGCAGGCTGATGGTGATGTGATGATGATGATGATGAGATAATAGAGACTGATCATTGTTTCACAGTGAGAAAGGATTTTAACCAACAATAATCGGGAAATAGATCGGATAGGTATCCGATCTATTTCCCGTCTTTGATTTTTTAAACTGAACTGACAGGAACTCCTTCAATAGGTTTGTAAATATTCAATATCCCTAGAATAACTAATCCTTTAAAAAATTTAAATTACTTTTTAACTCTACCGGAACTTCATCAACATTTACCTCTATTAAAAACTCACCCCTGCAACGACCAATCACAGACGATCCTTGCCCGTATTTTTGCCCACATCTCGCCCCCAGCAGTGGAGATGTTATCTTGTTGAATGATTAGCTGGAAACTGTTCCGCTTATCCGGACGCTGTCTGCTAATGACCGATGTCGATTGTCTGGTAGTTTTGGCATTTTGTTTGTGTCTGATTTGGTACTAGCAGATTAGTGCATTAGTGTTTGGAATGTGTTGAAAAATTATTGTTTCTTTAGGGGGTTTGCTCCTGAAAAAGAAATGTGTTATATTAGTTCGAAGGCTTGGTTTGTATATTACGTTTTGTGTATAAGGCATACGGTTGAACTGATTTTAATTCGGTATTTTTATGAAGAAAGCTGTAAACAAGCATAAAGGCGAGATTCAGGTCTTTCTTGCGCTTACAAATGTACAATACAATCTAGTAATAGTAGGTATCGTAAAAAGATAGGGCGATGGGTATGGGGTGGCCTATGTTAAGCAGATAAGGAGAATATTGATTATTCTAGTATGTTTATCGTAACATTCTTACAAACCATTAAAAATGTGAAAATCGGATATGACTAGTTTTAAAATTCAACTCGCACCGCTCAAACCCATTCAACTGAAAGAAACAAGTGACAATAGTTCCTGCCTATCAACGTCCATACTACTGGACATTAATACAGCGATCATTCCGAAAGATTTCACCCCCTCGGGGACATAACTATTATTTATTAGCGCATGCGTCCTGCTTGGCGCCATCTAGCTTTGGAACTTAAAGAGTTAAGAGAGTGACAGAATAGGTAATCATCGAAATTAATCACGCGCGTAGTTTTCATGTAGACAGAGAAATTATGAGAACAAAAATAAAACATCATAAATTAAATTACTATTTTTGACAGACATTCATGCTCTTAATAATTTAGTTATGACTATGCAAAAAGCAGCTGTAGCCAGCACAGAACCGGTCTTTGGGGTGTGGCATGTCCACCAGTAGACGCTAGACGTCTTTTGGCGCAGTTAATGATGATGCAAGGAGACTTCTTCCTTCTCCCAGTAACGCCTTTGGTATTACCTATTTACCTTTTGGTGAAGCTGTAATATGCTAGACGAAGTAGTTTAAGTCGAGAATATCGAAATTTACAAGTTACAAGATTCTCTCAGAAGATTTCCCAAAAAAGGGTGTCTCCAAATCTTCCTAGTTCTACGCCAAAATTTCTGTCGCACTTTCTATTGTTCTTATTCATTGAAACGTCTCGCAAAAAACGTATTCTCGTCTAATTATTCCTAACACAACGCTATAAGGTCCATTTTCCTTCGCCATTTATATATTTACGTTGGTATTAAAGGGTAGGCAGCATTGTTCGTGAGATTTCGTTCGGAAAGCGGTGCCCTTTGCTAATGAGCCGTTTGAAAGGAAGTGGGTTGTGTTCGTCATATTTATAGGACAGTTAGTAAATGATAATGGAGATCTTTTCATGATTATTGACACCTTTTGTTTAGTTTCTATGGTGATGGGGTTGGGGCGAAAGGGAACGTCATTTTGCTGAAGGTGAACTAAAACAGGAAAATATATGACAGTTATTCTAAGTTTTTTGACAATACATCGATGAACATTGAATGCATTAGTTCAAGGTTTTGGCTTAAGGGGGAAGCGCTAAGGTATTTCGCGAAATTTTCTTACGATTTTTGCAATTTGCAGCTCAGTGTCTGGGTGTATGTTGATTAAAGTATGATTCGAGACCGTAACAAATATGTGTTTACAGAATTATAATCATTAGAATCAGTAATAATCTTAAGTTAGTATAATCCTCAAATGTTAGGATTTCATGAAATAATCATTCAATAGGATTTCTTGGTCTTAGAGAGTTATAATGATGACTTTAATGATTATAATTGGGGCATATAGAATATAAGTGCCTCTATCTCATTTTCAGGAACCGAAAAAAACGTTTTTCTAATTTAAGAGTCAGGGGTTTTCATACTCTCTCTGTTTTGATTTTATAGTATGTGATTTAATATTGGTTTTGGCTACCTTTATTTACTATGAGTACCTACTAAATAATAAGCCGAAAAAAAATCAAACGACTTAGCTATCTTTTATACCAACAGCTACAGTTATGTAAATACATATTTGTTACGGTCGCAAATCATATTTTTATTTAAAAAAAATTGTTAAACAAAATTAATTTCGCGGGCTACCCTGGCGCTGTCGCCTTAAAGAAATTGTCATTTAAAACACAAAAAAATGTACACAATAACATTATTTTAGCTCATTATCTTTCATCACATTACTGTTACGCATTTAATTGTAATCAATTATTATGGCGCCGTAAACAAAGGGTGACTAACAAAACTTCAAAACATGCACAAAAGTATGATTTATTACATACACAAGCCTTCATATTTTAACCTTAATTTCATAATATCATCATAATCACCAACAAAAGCAGCAACTCTAAAATTATCAAAATTCTTGAAATAACATTCTTGTTTCAAAATCATCTCCCGCGCCGCATATTTCGGATAGCACCCTGTAGGGGTGCTCAGGGCGTACTTCCGGCTAATGACAGTGGATAAACGATGTCACATCCGGTTAGCTTTGTGCTCAATCGCTCCATTTCCCGCGATGTAGACTTTACACAAGTTTAATGGAAGCGTTTTGTTAAATATATGAACATTTATTTATTGAGTTTAATGAGCATTCACTTATTTACGTTTTTTTTTTTTATATTAAGTACCTGTGTTTATTTTGAAATCTGAATTTCTATACCTAGGCATACTTTGAGTGAGGTCACTCTCTTACACAATTAAATGACAGAATAACATATTTGCATTTTGTTAAAGAATGAAAAATTATTAAGTAGGGTATCCTAAAAAAAGGCATTTATTTTCTTGGTCTACAGGTAGGTAGAGTACAATAGAACGTTCATAATAAAATGCGATTTACATCAAGCAATGACGCATACCCATCCAATCTATGTTAACTTTGATCAGTCCCAGACTAAGCCACTCTTCAAAGAAGAAGCGCTTCAAAAACAATGTAATAATAATATAATAATATTCCACAACTTTCACACAACGTCATCTAGTCTCAAACTAAGCAGAGCTTGTGATATGAGTACTAGACAACTGATAAACATACTTATATATTTCTAAATACATACATATTATAGATAATAACACCCAGACACAGAAACAAATGATCGTGCTCATCACACAAACATTTGTCCTGGGTGGGAATTGAACCCACGACCTCCGGCCTAGTAGTCAGGGTCACTAACCACTAGACCAACAGGCCAGTCAATGTACATAGGTACATTATGTTACAATAGGTTATAATAGCTCATAGGAGCTATTATCTTAAAAACCGCATCCCCAAGACATCAAACGAAAACTTCAATCATAAATCGTCTGTGTAAAATCGACAGAAGTCATTAAAGCTAGAATTGCCACTCAAACGCCCTAATTATAGTCGCCTCGTTAATTTCGCACGAAATCAAGAAAATATGCCATAACTTACGAGTTCCGAGGGAAAAAATAATTAAAAAATACAAAATGGCGTCGTTTAATGACCGTTTTAGAGAAAACGGCTGAAGTGAGTGGCGACGTTCCTTTTTATTTTGTTTGTTGGTAAATATTTAGACGTGAGACTGGGAAGTAGGTTCTTTTGAGGATTAAGATGGTCTCTTATGACTAAGATAACTTATGTGTAATGAGAGTAAAGTTCTGGGCACTATGATTCAGGCAGTAAAGTAAAATCCAGAAAGATGACGTCATCACCATCATCACTGACATCCTCTTCCCTTTTGTGCCACGCTTGCCTGGTCATCCAGGTCTTCCCCGCGTTCTTCTGAAGGTCTGCCAACGATCCTTTTATCGTCTATCGGAAACCATTACGTTAGGGCTCTGCTCCACCTGATAATGAAGATGATGTCGTCAGTGTTAAATTGTGAGAAGTTTCAAAGTTCATAATTATTGGTCATGTTTATGTAAGATATCTACTGAACTTGGATCTCTTAATCGCCAATGCCTTTCAAAGAAGCTTACGAATTTTTGTTTCTCTTTAATTCATGGTTTATTAACCTTTTGAACGCCATTGTCACATATACGTGACAAGCAAGCGCGTGCCCTGTACGCCAACGACACAAATATGTGACAAAAAATGCGGTGCACTTTATCACGAAATAAACAATTAAATCATTACTTTTGTGTGTTTTTATTTGTATACCTTAAATATTTAAGCTCTTGTCCATATTTAATTGCTTGAAACGAATTAAATTATACCATGGATATAGAGAAATTTGATGACAAAAAAAGAGAAATTAAACGTTTAAAAAGTGTGGCTTGGCGTGGAGGCCACGCGCGTGCGTTTATGCTCTGGCGTTCAAAAGGTTAATACTGTGTCTATTCCCTTTGGAATTCGACATCGCGGCAGGCTGAGACGAAGATGGCAGGACGAGCTCGACTCCTACCGAAAGGACTGGCCGACACTAGCAAAAGACAGAATTGTGGGGAAAAGGGAGAGGGTGGCCTTTGCCCAGCAGTGGGACAGTACAGGCTAGTTAGATAAATTAGATTAGATAGAATACTGTGTCTATTCCTTTTGGAATTCGATATTTGATTCATTTTGGGATCATCATCTGCCTAGCTTTTTCCCAAATATGATTGGGTCGGCTTCCAATCTAACCGGAAGCAGCAGAATATATATTTTACATGGAGCGACTGCCTATCCTACTTTAAGTTTTTTACTAACAGAACCTTCTGTTTGTTCTAGGAACTTCTGGAGAAACGTATCAAGCAACTGGAGGCTCAATTGGAAGAAGAGAAGAGAAGGACGCAGAGGGAACGGATGGCTGTCACCAAGCTGCAGAACAAACTTATTAAGGTAAGTCCTATGTTAATAAATGCTGAGCGTATGAATGAGGCAATGTTTCTTCAATTAGTTTGCTCAACTGTCTTTAACAGCGCACTGTTTTTAAGCAGATTGGTGCAACGTATACATGAAATTATAACACACATTGAAACTAATTCGTCTTGTTGTCGTGTTAAATATTTTGCATTGGGAAACTAGGAGGGCTCCTTTCCACTCTCAATCTGTACTCAGCATTAATCCCCTTTTTTCTAAGTTACGACTGCAACAACAAAAAAAACTTTTCATAAAGAAGTTATTATTTTCAGATATTTTTCAAACATAAAAGTGGGATCAAAATTTATTTAACTCCCCACAGAATTATGGTTTATTTTCCTGTTAATATGTCCTTTCAGTATTTTTTGTTATACCACTGAATGCAGACAAACAGAACCATCTCCCAAATTAAACCTAAAATCACTCAAAAACAGAATTGCATTGAAACAAAGTAAACAGCAGACTCCTGCCTACCTCTCAATCATCTTTTACCGAAACAAAAGACACGGTGGCTGATTGAAACCTTTTAAAGGATTATGTATGAGTGAGACGAGAATTGATTGAATTTTTCGTTTGCGCTCATTCTCGGGGGGCGGGTAATCCGGAACGTTAAATATAGGTAGCTGTTAGATTGAGACAATTATTTTGTGATGATGGCAGACTGTTTCTATGGTTACCTGGGTTAAGGAGAAGACGATCACACCCCAGACGTTACTTAAACGTTTATTCTTGCACAAAAAAGTGGCACTCCGATGGTTTTTCCTGTACATTAGGTATGTGAAATGTTTGGTCTATGAAAAAATAAATCTGCTGTTTCCTACATTTTGATCGCGTAGGTATTGCACATTGTAGAGGGCATAGCACAGAGCTAAGAGGCTCATTGGCGACGTAAGATTGGTGGATGCCAAGCTTCACAGCTTGGCTCATCGCCGCAAGGTTGCCTGCTTGTCGGTCTTCTACAGATTATACTTCGGTGAGTGTGCTCGAGAACTCAACGACCTCATTCCACCTGCCCCCTTCTACCATCGGACATCTAGATGCACTACAGGTTACCATCCCTACCTAGTTGCTATTCTACCAATTCGCACTAAGCGTTTCCAAATGTCTTTTGTGATGCGCACAGCAAAGGAGTGAAACTCTCTGCCTGCGTCTGTGTTTCCGAACGTATACAACCCCGATCTCTTCAAAGTGAGAGTTAACAGGCTTCTTCTGGGTAAGCTCGCTCCATCGTCGACTTTTTCTCTGTCATCTCTGACCTAGACTAGAGTCAAGAGCAAACCTATCTCAATTAAAAAAAAAAAAAAAGCACCACATATTTTTTTCATATTTCAGGGTTGGTCCCATGTCTAGTAAAAGTTGTTCATTTTCATGAGCACTACACTTCCTTAAAGCATGTCTCTCGTTTAACCTAACAACGTTCTATACACCAGCACGATAAAGAAGAAATTCGTAGATAAGTCTTGAATAGCTAATAATACCTATAAGATTGTTGGAGCAAGTCTCATCGGAATATCTACACATTCACGTTACACCGAACCCGTTTACGAGAATAACATGCTTCAACAAACTTCACCTTAACGATAACGATCCGACACTTGTCAATATTTGGCTTCTATTAATTAAAGCTCTCCCCTATAGGCGGCCGATTACAGGAATCTGGTACCTTCCGTCAGGAACTAACACATAAAATTGAACAGATACGACTGTCGGCTGAGAAAATGTATCATAATTCCATTTTAGAGGCCATTCATATGACAAAAATGCTTTGCAAAAACTGCTCGCATCTAACGCGGAAGCGGGGGGGCGTGAAGGCGCGCGGGTGTGATGCGGTCGCTGCGCGATTGCTACGCGTATAGTTTATATCGATAAAAAATGTACGTTAAGACGAGGGACTAACTATTAAATTGCAAACTTTCTGAGGAGGGAGCGGCTCGTAAGCGACGCGCGCGCGCTTTCGCGCCGAAAAAAATCGCCCATACGTGAACGCGCTCGAAGGATGACTCGTTAGCACTAACTTTATTGAAGCTAGACGTTCAAAAGAATAATTGTTTATTTGCCTGTCTGTTGTGAGTTCACGGCTCACCGATTAATGAAACTCAGTCAAAAGCTAAATGTTTATTCCTGAAAATAAATAACTTTACCTAAACAACTTACAAAACTCGTTTATATAAGTATATTTGATTCTGTCATTTCTGCTAATGTAGAAAATGACTAACTGACTAGGAAACCACAAAGAGCCTTCTCAATATCACTACAGAATAATAAACTAAAATAACAGCCACATTTTATTTTTTTATTTTTTATTTAACAAATCTCCCTCGTTCCCCGACCCGCCGCGTTGCATCGCCCGCCCGCGCTATTACTTCGTTTTCGCTTAGCGTTCTCACTGACCTTTTTCTTTTTGCTCGGCTCTTAAGGGTCGTAGAGTGATTTTAAATACCCTCTAACCATCATCGAGAATTGGGCTACCAAATGCAAAAAGAATTTTTCATATCCGTCTTTGTTGTTCACAATTTCAAGGGTTTTAATTTTTTTTTCGCGGAACCCTAATTCTTTTTCTAAAATAAAAGTCGCTTAAGTTACTCCTCATAACATCAGCTATCGGCCAGTGAGAGTCTTGTCAAAATCGGTCCAGCTGTTTCGGAGATTAGCCGGAACAGACAGACAGACAAAAAAATTTAAAATTGTTTTTTTGTTATAAGTACCGTATATACATACTTTCATATGCATTTAGTAAAAAACTGAGGGCAATACCTGTAATTGCCCTACATTTTTGACATTTGATTGTCGCTGAGATGAGAAATGAATATATTAGGGGAAGTTTGAAAGTGGCGCCAGTGACTGAAAAATTGAAAGGGAATCGTTTGTCTTGGTATGGTCATGTGAAGAGGAGGGATGAAACGCATGTTGCTAAAAGAGTTATGAGTTTACATGTGGATGGATGGAGAGGGAGAGGGAGGCCAAAGAAAAGATGGATGGATTGTGTGAGAAGTGATATGGAAGAAAAGGGAGTCAGTGATAGTTTGACGAGTGACAGGACAGAATGGAAGAAAAAAACGTGTTGCGCCGACCCCAAATAATACGGGATAAGGGCAGGAAGATGATGATTGTCGCTGAGATGAGATTGCGACTACATTTTGATCGTTTTTAGTTACGGGAATTGGGCTTCTATTTTTTTGACATTACAAACAGACACTTCAATTTTATTCATTTGTATAGATTATCACGCCTACCCCATTTACTTACTCTATACCAACCTCTATGGATTGTTCAATTAAAAATTGTGTTGGTAAAATTCAGCAGAATACTTTTTTGCTCGTCGAAGCATTCAAGGGCCAATAAGCGAAAAATACCGTTAATACTCATTTTATCTGCGTTTTATTGATATTTGTCGGGATATTGCACTGGTATTTAAACATGACTCGTTCACATTTTGTTTACATTTGTTCACAATCGGAGTACACGTAGGTACAGTCAGGAATGTTTGCATTGGGACCACATATGTACATATATTTTTTGTGCATAGAATAGACTGACAAAAAAAACTGTTTTTTTTTATTAAAAAAAATTTTTTTTGACCGTCAGGTAGATTATTAAAAAATATGGGAAACGTATTTTTTCTTTTTTTACGTAATCAAAAGATTACGGCGATACATTGAGTTAAAATGTGGCATGACGTCACGCCTTGCTAGATTTTATACGTAGTTGTGACGTAGCGAGCCCCCACTCCCGAACTTTAATGCGTTTTATCTGTCATTTTTTATTAATATGGTAAAGCAAAAATTACGCGTCTCATATTTTTTTTATTATCTGACTGACGGACTAAATAGAATTTCTTTTTTTTACCCACGCATCATCCCTAGTTCAATATTCGAGAGTTAGTCTGGCTTTGGAAAAATGCGTGTTCGTTCATTGAGGGTCAACGTGACTTTTTTCACTTTTTTGGGAGCTAGCTGTGAGCAGAGAACTGATGTTTCGGAACAAAGGGGTTAATATTTTGTTTGATGTGTTGGAAAAAGAAAACAGAAAAAATATGCTCTATTCATACAGTTTTGTGAAACTGACTGGCTGACAAAGCATAACACAAAACTACTAATGGGGCACAATTTTTGGAAGATATTATTCATTTGGTGGGTTTAAGATGCATTAAGAATAGATTTTTGCGAAATCAAAGGATCATGACCAACGATGTATGGAAATCCGTCTTAAGTTGAAACACAATAAATCTTTATTTATTATAGACTACGCTTTATATACTATTAAATAAAAGTATTCATTTTCACACAAGTATCCGAGTTTTAAAGTAATTAAACAAATTCGGAGATAACCTAAAAAATATGTCTAAACTACTCGCAACTTATAAAATGACCACAGATCAATCATGTAGGTACAAAACAACATTCTGATTTCTGGGTATCAAAAGTGAACAATTGACACATCGCTTTCTCATTACCACCGGCATCGGTTGATCAGAATCAAGCATCGACATGATTAGAATCTCAAGAGTTCTGAAACACAACACAAAAACGTCCTGGCGTAATAAAACACAATTAAATATGAAAACGTCCTGTCGTTAGTTACATGAAACACGCTAAGTTGTTTAAAACAAACACACCAACGAATTTCCGTAAGTATTAGTATTTAAGTGGAGAGATTAATCGCGGTGAGTATTCTCATTCGACACATAAACAGTAATGGCGGCTTCCGCAGGCGCTGGCTTAGGGATGGCGATCTAGAATCGATTTTATAGGTCAAGCAAATTGTTTTTTTTTATCGATCATAAACAATGAATTATAGATTTTTTAAATCGATTTTAGAAACTTGAAAACGAGTTCCGATGTTTTTCCTGCGAATTGCAACTTTTAAGTTTAGATATCGATTATTCATTACATTTGACTAATTATGCTAGCAACACCAAAACGAATAAGTGATTATCTATAGTAAAGCTGTCGATGTAGAATAATGGCGGGAACAGATCTATCAGAACTCAATTTATTGCTGGATCGATTCTTTCCTGCGATTCGGATAGATTTAAAAATTGATCTTGTTTAGGAATAATCGTCATCCCTACCGGTACGTCTGTCATCTGCCTTGACAGTTGCATCTGCGTGAGACGAAACACAAAAATAAATATTTTCACAACGGAACTATGAAATACATATACAATACCTACGTTATGATTATGATATTACTAATTATTTGCTATTTATGAGTTTAATATCATTTTGTGATGTTTTATGTAAAGGCTCATACTTACGTAACTCGTACAAATGAAGAGAACGAAACGTTCATCATGACTATACGGAAATGTAGTACCTAGCAATCGTTAATTTACTGTTTATCTTAAAATCATAATTCCGGATACGAAAACAAAATTCCTGAAGTGAAAAGCTTGTAAAAAATAAGAAAATAATTTGTATATTAATTTGGTTTTCATACGTGCAACTTTTCAAGACTGCTTTTGGTCAATCTCCTTTAAAGGTCGATTTAAAAAAATATATATTTAAGCATCAACTGCACGGAGATTGAAAGTTAGTTGCATTTATCCTTAGGGACATTTACCTTATTACTAAGGTTATAAGGTTGAAAAGTGGTTCACCGCCAATGTCCGCGATGGTACTATCGAGGAAACTTACATCTGACCAATTTGAAAACAAAATCCCGTGCACATGATGACCACACCTGTTAGCAAGCGTTACTTAGCGGCCAACCGCTGCAAGCAAGAATAGTCCTTACGGTGTATAGATGTTTTTTTCTCCCATGGTACATTAAATTCAATAGATACCTCTAACGTCCAGCTATGGTCAAATGACGGATAAGTTAAAAAGCTTGTATGTAAGTAAAAATTTGGTGAAAGCACCGTCGTAGAAATATACCATCGTAAAAATTTTATTGTCAACGAAAGTTCTCTACCGAAATACAGTCAACTCCAAGTCAGTTAATACTTCTGAACCCACACTGTCTTGCCGTTTACTGGGACGCCTACCCGCGGTTATAGTAACTTCTAACGACCCAATTAAAGCAGTGGCAGTGTTTGCGGTTGTGGGTTCGATTCCCGCTTCGAGACAGACATTTCTATGCACTGTAAGTAAGTGTTTGTAGTTCGATGCTTTTGTGTTGTTTGACTCTGTGTTAGCTTTGAGATAACTGGAAGTGTCTTGAGTATCATGTGTTCCCTCCTCTTTGTATGTAGTGGAGGTATTGTGCATCTATTTTGCTTTGGCATGACGGAATTATTGTTGTCATTTTTAACCGACTTCAAAAAATGAGGTTCTGCATTCGACCCGTATGTTTGTATGTCCGCGATTTTCTCAAAAACTGCTGATCCGATTTTTAACCGACTTCATTGATTTAATAGAGGAAGCTTGCGCGGTGGTACCATATTAATTTTATTAACTTTGCTTGGGTAGTTATTGAGTTAGCTCTTCTGCTCTACTTATTTAATCCACAATGTATCTTGATGATGTTATAACCTCTGAACTTCCAGTCGCTGTTTTTTACATAACAAGTAGTGGTATACGAATTCGTGTGGGGTAGGTACCATAACTAAAAAGTAAATAATAAAAATTTTGCACAAAAAAATAAAACAACCGATTTAAAAAAAAACACTACAAAGTGAAAAATGTATTTAATTTCAGAAGTTGGTGGCAAAAAACTAAAAAACAAACCCAAAGACACCGACTTCCGAAATTGAAATAATTTTTCACTTTGTAATGTTTTTTTTTTTTGGAAGTCGGTTGTTTTTGTACACTGTTTCTTGGTGATGAAGAATCATTCATCCTTCCAACACTATCGTTTTTATTTTTGGTCTTTGTCTCAAAACGCCTGTTGCCATCAACATTTTTCACTTCATCCGGGTCCATTTCATTTGCTTTGTCTTTCTTGTTGATGTCTCTATTTTCCATTGACATTTTTAATCTCCCCAATCCTACAATAAAAAGTCGGTACCGACTTCTCAAATTAATTCCCAAACGACTTGTAAACGCAACATCAGAGAATCCGCGGACACCGATAATAATCGATCGTGAAAACAAAACGACAGGAACGGCGCACGATCACTTTGACGCAGCCAATCAGCGGCTGAATTCCCAGCAGATTTATCACAACGGGTTTTTGTACCGCACAAAGGTAAAGGGATATTTTTGTAGTGCACTTGTGCGTGAAAACGTGTCGGGTCTAGGCGTAGAATAATTTTTTAGGAAAAACCTAAAAATGTTGGCCTTTTGCTGATTCCTTTGTAATATTTTATGGTATGATAAATAACACAGTTGCGAACTGTGTGGACCAGTACGATGCTAGGCTTGACTTGAGTCATAAAGGTACGAGTTCGTAGCCGACTGCAGATAGCAGCAGCAGACGACGTGTCGCTGCGACACTACTGGTTTCTATGTATTTCTATGAAATACCTTCGCAGCTAGCGACACGTCGCCCGACTATACGTCGCACGGCCGCAGACGACGTGTCGCTGCGACACTACTGGTTTCTATGTATTTCTATGAAATACCTTCGCAGCTAGCGACACGTCGCCCGACTATACGTCGCACGACCGCAGACGACGTGTCGCTGCGACACTACTGGTTTCTATGTATTTCTATGAAATACCTTCGCAGCTAGCGACACGTCGCCCGACTATACGTCGCACGACCGCAGACGACGTGTCGCCCGACCGCAGATCAGTAGTGCCACCGAAGCTGGAGAGACAACACGTTGAATCTTTCTCAAAAAAAGAGTTTTCCGATTCTGAGGAAGAAAAACTGATGAACCAGGTGGCCCAATATCCTGTAGGTACTATAAGATATATCTTACGGTGTCGTAAAAGATAATATTTGGAAAAATATACCGTCTGCTGCAGCCATCTGCAGTTAGGTTCGGAATCATGACTGCAGCGACATGTCGATTGTTTTTTTTTTTTGCAAAAAGTTTTTTTATTTTTCACTTTTTATTGGATAGGTTTGTAATTTATCTAAGTTACAACGTCTTAATAACAACTGCTCATCACCTTTTACAAAATATTGCTATTCCCGATGCAAGAACGTTAATTGTTGAGGAGTCATCCTGGCACTTCACCATCAACTCCACTTCACCATAATTATGCATTGTGACGAGCATAATTTGCTTAGCAACCATTTTAAAGTAATCGAATTGCAACCCATGAAATACTTATTATTGAGTAGTTCCGGTGGCCATCTGTGGTTATCATCATCAGTGCCACTTCACCAAATGGTACTTTACGACAGCAAATGCACATGTTAATTGTTACTATAAAAAATACCCAAATCGTAATAGGTGTGCCTATAATATTTGAAGAGTTCCCTCGATTTTTCCAGGATCCCATCATCAGATCCTGACCTGATGACAATGGGACTATCTGGAAAGTATACCCTTTAAACAAAAAAGAATTTTACAAATCGGTCCTGCCGTCTTCGAGTAATCGGGGAATACACATAAAAATAAATCCGACGAACTGAGAATCTCCGTCTTTTTTTGAAGTCTGTTAAAAATGAGCTGGCAAATACCTCATTTGCCTGTAGCACACAAATAATTCTTCTACTTACAAACACTATAATATTTCACCCCTTCAACCGCATCACTCAAAACGAATCTTAACTACGCTTCATCCCCTTACTTCCCACACTAGTTTCAGCAGAGCTGAAACATTGCACATTTATTCCACATGCAGATTCCATTAGCTGCACGTTAAAACTTGGGGCCAATGGCTCCAGGGTCCAAGTCTTGGTAAACAGTCTTTCGTTTGTCGACTGTCTGTGTTTAGTTTTGTACCGAGACTGTCTACCAGGACGGATTTATCTGTCTCATTGATGGTCTAGAAGACAAACGTGAGCAGAGCAATTTTTGTAACTTTTCAGAAAAGCAGCAGTTTTAAAGATATTATGTGAAAAAAAAATGTGCAGGATAGTGTGTTTATTATTTTGTCATTATTAAAAGTGTTGATTTATAATTAATTGAAAAAAATATTAGGTAGGTTGTACTAGGTACTCTGAATAAAATGCAAAAACAAGACAAAATACATATCTTCACTCAGAACCATACAATGCTTAGTACCTATTTTGTTATTGTAAGTAGTGAAGTATTATTGTATACTAGTGTTCATACAAAAGTTATCGTTCCTTTATGGGAAATTAGTTCCATCTAAGATCCATCCGCTTAACGTTCCCACTGCCGGGGCAGGCCTGTCTGAGAGAGGAAACGGGTCGTAATCCGCCACGCGGGTCTAGTGCGGTTTGAGGATGTCACATGTCATGGAACTTTTGCTTCTTGGACATGCCGGTTTGCTAACGATGTTTTTCTTCACCGTTTTGAGAGCAGTGGTGATGAAATAAATTTACACAATGTTATATGCCTGTATGTGTTCGAACCCACGCCCTACAATTCGTATAGATCATGCTGCAACTGAATCCAAAACAAACCAACCTTTCTGCTTACCCCTACATTACCACCAACTAATTTACACCACGACAATACAATAAATCGTATTGTTACTTCAACTCAGATTGAACAGCACAACTTGCAAAACGCTCCCAGACGATATATGCGTTAAAGTTTAGATTTTCTAGCATCCTCCCCTCCCTCCTCTTGCTGTACCAAGTTAGGATTAAAGGCTGTACTAGGATTTAGGCAGACAATGTGGATGAATGGACTTAAAGTATAGTATTACGGAATGTCTGGAGAAGTTTATGATAGTGTTCTACATGTGAATATGAATGAGTTGTCTGGTAAAGAGCGAGCTAAGCTTCACGCGTTTGCGTAGTTTATAGCTATTAAACGGTTTGTTATTCGCTTCCAGAATAATTAGACTGTAATTTACTCATTTGTAGATTCACCTTCATCTCAAATGTCTTATGGACCCCATCGGTTGAACCCCGCTTGAACATTTTGACGAGTTGTGCGGACATACATGAATGTACAGAACAGCAGATTTTATTTTTCGCGATTTCAGGTTTGGTTCCATAGTAAAATTTGTTCATAATGATGAGTACAATGACCCCTTAAGAGGTTGTGCGTTAATTCCAGGACATGTTATATACATTCATATTAAATTTACATTTTAATACATAAATGTCGATGTTTTATCAAGTCGTGAAAACGGTGCTAAGCAAGGACGAGTCGCTAGAAGCATCTAAATCGAAATAACCCCGGAATGTAAGTCAATAGCAGCATTGTTACATATTAATTAAAGTGCCGATCTCCGTCTGCAGTGCTGAGTAACATTGTTTACGAAACGACACAAAGAGACGAACTAGACGCACGTTTTATTAGCCAGGTCTTAGCAGAACGGAATGCTGGTGAGTTAGGGCTGATCCGAGATACAATGTCTTTAGTGGTAATAGTTTTTAGTATTGTACGTCTGTAAAAAGACGAAGGAAAGTATCGTTAGGAATGCATATCTAGAAACAAAATTCGAAGACTGAATTGCGACGTCCAGTGATATGCAGTTCTCGCTTAGAATGGAGGCCTGAGTACTGTCAGTGGGATTTTAGGCTGATTTTGTTAGCTCTCCACGCAATCATAGTATCATGCTTAGCGATATCATGTCGGTCTTCGCGGTATCGTGGTACAAATTAGGTTGACAAGAATAAGTTTTTGAAAAGAATTGCCAGCTCTATCAATGAGCGTTACTAAAGGCCACCATCAGCACTTCCTGACTGCTAGATAGCAAAAAAACTATTTTACAAAAAAAAAAAAAAACAACAGTCTTCCAAAAAAAAAAACAATAAAAAGTGAAAAATAGCTTTAATTTCTGAAGTCGGTGTTTTAGGATCTGTTTTTTAGTTTTTTGCTACAGACTTCCGAAATTAAACAAATTTTTAATTTTTTATCAGTGTTTTTTTTTTTGGAAGTCGGTTGTTTTTTTTTTTTGTATGAAAGTTTTTTATTTTTTACATTTTACTTATGGTACTTACCCCACACCAATTTGTATACCACTACTTACTATAATGTATCTAACAAATAACAATATACATAAACAGTACTATAACATCATCAAGATACACAAAGTGGATTAAATATGAATTATCGAAGCTAACTCAAAAACAAAGCAAAGATAATAAAATTTATATGTGACCACCGCGCAAGCTTCTTCTACTAAACGACAAAAGAATTATCAAAATCGGTTCACAATTATTGACAAAAATATCGATGAACATGCATTAAAAAAAAAATCATTCAGACGAACATAATAATAATCTCATCCTCTTTTGAAGTCGGTTAAAAATACTGCTGTCTCCAAACTGATTTGATTTGTGTTAACTAATATTCCTAAAAAAAATATTTTAACTTTTTGTATTAAATTAACTATGATTTTGGCAATATTCACTGTGCCCGTTCTTTGTTGTTGGCGCAGAAGCTTCTAGGAAGTTCAGGTCGGTCAATTCGGTGATCATCGTTAGGCTGATGAATGATGATAACGAAGTTGTATTCACTTAAAATCCTTAAACCTAATCTTATTACATAACATCCTGTCATTACCCTCTGCAACAGACCGCCAAGACAAATCGTCAAGGAAACATACAAATGAATCAATCCCTCTACTAATTAGCCAGGGAGTCGGCGCGCGCGCAGCTCAAAAGCAGCCGCGCGCGCCGGAATGCGCGTGACCAATGCAATTAGTGGGTCCTTCAGCCGGATGCCTTGCTTGCATTACGTTAGGTATTTGACTCTAAATTTTCTGCTTTCTATCCTTTGATTTTGTAATCTATTTGCTGGAACACAAGGTTGAATTTCGATTGGTAATTGATTTTGAGTTTCTTTGACACAAAAAGTCTTAATCGCCCAATTGGTGGAAGGCATTTTGAGATTAGTCATTTGGAAGTTAAGGTTGGAATTTCAATGGGGGGGTTGAAATTGCAGTTTCTTTGGCTGATCTCCAGGATGCCATTCCTCACATTTGCAGTCTTATATTTTGATTGCAAAGTTGTGACACCTTTAGGCATTTATCATTGTTTTTTATGTTATAATACGTTTCGTCTACTCTGTGCGAGGATTTATTTTATTGTAAGCTTAAAGTACGGAGTTTATTTCTAGGTCGGTACTTAAATTACAGGAAATATTCTAGGCATGTTTGAGTGCAATGACATTTTTATTTTGTAAGGCCTCACGTGTAAAGTTAATCGGTTTAATGCTCGGGTTTTGTATGAAAAGTTAGATTATAATTACGATAAACCGTTTTTTTATTGCAATAAGAGGTAAGTACTAATATGGAAGTCATCTTCGATCGGTACCTTTTGTGTTTTTTTGCGTCTGTGCGTTTAGTACAGTCATTTGGTGCTCAAAAAGGGGGTTACCTGGCGCGAGCGGCAATTCACCAATTTTCAAAACTCCCGGAAAACTTTCCAAGTAACCCACTGGCGATGACGTAGAAGAAATTTCTATCTGTGACGTTTCGCTTGGTACTGGAGACGACGAACTCTCACAACCTGGTCCATAAAAACACAAAAAAAAACAAATATATGATCTTATCACCTGTATAGCATAGCGAAGCGAAAGAATGCGCTAAATATTGCATTACTTACATGTGGATTACACCTACTAGGGATACAAAAAAAAGGCGCCACTTGGTTTACCTCAATGGTGGTGTGAAAATAAGTTATTTGGCCAAAACGCATGTTAGAGTAGACTTTGCAGCGCTCGTACGCTAAGGAATCCCCGAAACGATTAATTGCAATTGATCAATTGCCATCAATTTCTATAGTAGTAATATTGACAATCGCTTCAATTGCACTTGGTAGAAGGCCAATTTGCGCATCAATGTGTAGGTATCAATCACATAAAAATTGACAAATGCAATTGATCGTTTCGGGGGCCCTTATAACTATTCATTTTATTAAAAAAAAAGATTAGGTATAAAATATAGAAAATTTTCTGTTTTTAATTAACTATTTTCATCGTAAAATGAGTCGGCAAGGAGATATTGGTAAAAAACGTGTTTTTGGGCGCCATTTTTCCAAAGTGGCGGCGCGAGCGGCAAAGATACGAGGTGGCAAAGTAAAAATTCGAAAAGAGGACGGCGAATTCAATAAAATCACCAATTTTCAAAACTCCCAAATAACAGGACTACATAAGTCACCCCCTGTGCACCTAAGTAGCTTTTCAGAGCATATGTCGTCTGGATAGATCCAGCTAGTACTTCCAGTCTATGAAAATATCAATCTTGCAGCAGAAATTTTATCTTCATATTTCCCAATTTATTCATTCCATAATTAACTGCTTCTATATTAATGACGCCCTATCCATATCTGTATGTAAGATCGAGTATGGCAATAATCGTAACATGTCCCTACTAATCAAACTTAAGGGATTCAATTAAACAGGATGCCGTCAGATGACCCGACACCCTTGTTTAAGACAAGATCTTTATGTGTCTCCTTCCCTTCTGGTTTGTTCGCACTGGGTCGGAGAAACGCCGCGTTTTATACAAATATAAATGTTCAACATCTTCAAAAATAAGCGAATCTTCCAAGAACTAATCTTTCAAGGACATGTTTCCTTTTGGTTGGTTTGATTTGTTTCTCTTCTTCATCAACTTGTAAATTGGCTAATTGACAAACTACGTGGCTGCTTTGACAGCGCTGTAGCTACAGCGCAGTACCTACATATAATATAATTATGTATTTTTTTGTAAGTTTTTTGATGTTTGCAGTACACAGAATAGACATTCTATTCCTGTGTTTGTGACGTGACGTGCTGAAGTATCTATCTATCTGTTTGCAGAACATTTTCCATTGTTTAAAGAAAAGAAAAAAATGCAGCGCCACAGGAACGGTTTTCCATCCCAGTGCGTCCCAATTCCTTGTCAATTGCGATCTTAAGCACGTCCTCTAGTCTTGTAATTGTTTCTTATTCGTGCAACACATCAAGCGACACGGGGGGCGGCCATTTGTAACAAACAATTATGTATGGACGAATATAATCCTATTATGGATCTATTGGGAATAATTGAATATTTATAGGTTTTGGGCAATATGTTAGGGTTGGGAGATGGTATACAGATATTTCAAGGATAGGCTATAAGTTCTATTGGATGCTTTTGAAAATAATGGCAGTTTCAAGTTCAAAAATAAAACAAATAAATATTTCATTCAGGGTCTACGCTAATTTTATAAGTCCTGAGCACTTAGGGCTGGCTGGCTAATCTTTTCACACCGGCTGATTTTGGAACCATAAACCTCTTTAGACTGCAGACACAAAAATGCCTGAAACGACACTTACAATTAATAATCTTGACAAAAATCTCTTTTATTTTTTTTTCAAAAATGATTCTGAGGCAGGCATTATTAGGTATGGGACTAATTATTTATTATCTTTCATATCATCGTCATCGCAAAGCTAGCATTTTCCCATCTACATATACAGGGTGTGGCGTAAATAGTGGTCCAACGTTAAGCGGTCGATACACCGTATACTCAGCTATCACATACCACAATTTGAAACTTTTTTTCCATAGATCTCAGAATAAAATATTTTTCTATTCTTGTTTGAAAAATGTACAACTTGCTTTACTAATTGGGCTGTACAATTCAGCTCTTTTTGAATAGAAATGGCTACAACTTTTGTTTAAATTATGGTGTCGGTTATTATTGTACTATTTTAGAATCTGCAGTAATTGAACAAGTTTTTAAAATAATGGGCACCGACAGTGTGGCACATTTTTTTTACACCATTCGCACCCCAAGTCACACAATTTTCTAGACATTTGAGTTACATTTTGAAATAAACACATTTTTCTTTATTACCTATAAAATTACATTTACAAAATTACTTGCATATGATAGCACATGTATTCCACAGTTATAAACAGAAAAAAATATGGTAAAATAATATATTTTTTTAGAAATTACAGCCACATTAGTAAAGCAAGTTGTAAATTTATCAAAATAGAATAGAAAAATATTTTATTCTGAGATCTATGGAAAAAAAGGTTCAAATTCTGGTATGTGATAGCTGAGTATACGGTGTATCGACCGCTCAACGTTGGACCACTATTTACGCCACACCCTGTATGTATAGTATTTTTATCCGACGAAGCGACACGCGCTTTACTTGTGTTAACCAAGTGTACAAACAGGCTGTAAATGTGTGCGTGAAGATAAGTAGCGTCAGCACATAACACACATACACTCACACTTCCGACTTCACCATTGTCTCGGACGGTACCGAGAGCTCCTGCGTTTACACACATTCACAGCGTGTTTGTACACTTGATAACAATAAGTACAGCGCGCGTCGCTTCGTTAAATAAAAATACTGAAGCAGCTTCCAGTCTAACCAGATGCAGCTGAATACCAGTATTCTACATGGAGCGACTGCCTATCTGACCTCCAAAACCCAGTTACTGGGAAACATGATTCCATGGTATTTGATAATCTTCCATAGATATAGATACTGTTCTTTCCCGTAACAATGCTGTATTTAAATCAATTCGATATAAATAAATTCACTTTTTTCTTAGTTTCAGCTCACACTAGATCAGATTCGATGCACTCCCAGGCTTTCAGCTAACTCATTTAGCGTATGGCGCAGCTCTAGTATCGATATTCTTTTTTATTTTTGTTGCGCTTACGTCGAAAAGAGATTTGTTTAGGTCGCTTTTTATGCTTTTAGTTAGGTACAATGTGATTATATTGAAATGCATTTTATGGTACGGGGAGAGTTAAAAATAAAGCAATATCTATGAGGTTTTAACAAAACAAAGTGGAAGCAGGCACGGAATAGGTGACTTTAGCGTTTAAAATTTTACTCTGGGTTTTTATTTATTTATAAAAGTTTTTGTTTATTATTATTTATTTAATTTATTTATAAAAGGTTACGTCACCAGTTCATGTTTGTGTCACGTTTACTGTTTTGTACATAGATCGGTTTTTATTATAGTGGTTATTATTCGAGAGTGTTCTATTCGATTCTATTATTAAAATAGGATATTACTTTATTATATCTTTACAAAATTTATTTTTAAAAAGACGCACCATCACTACATTTCAGCTCAGAATAACCAGAAGGTTTAGACAAGGTGACAATCGCTATCGAAGCGTTTCATTATTCCTACAAAGACTTTCATCAGAATTGACATAACTTTTTCGGTACCCTTTGTCAATCCTATACATTTTTGACTTTTCCATCCTCGTTTTTATATAGTTAACCTGTAAGAATGTCACTTTGGTCCTCTGAATAGCTGCAAATCTATTTTGCAGAAATCTCACCGTGGAAGCTTAGGGCGAAAATACAAACGTTTCCGAACGTATACAACCCCGATGTCTTCAAAGTGAGAGTTAACAGGCTTCTTCTGGGTAAGCTCGCTCCATCGTCGACTTTGTCTCTGTCATCTCTGACCTAGACTAGAGTCAAGAGCAAACCTATCTTAAATAAAAAAATAAAAAAAATAAAATACACATGCCTATAGCTTGCACAAAACTATGCAAGTAGCTTGCATGCCATTGTGTCATTCACCAATCAGAAGCTACAATGGTTCATTGGTATACAAGCTAATGTGTATTTGTGAGCTTGAAGTGAACTGTCAATAGTGTCAAACCATGCATCAGCCGGAATGACAGTTTTCACTTAAGTTTTCACGGTCTAGATTTTTACGGAATAGACTGGACTGAATTCATTAACACTATTCCGGTATTCCTTAAACCTAGTTTATACCGGAAGTCCTTCCTAAATCTTTTCTCACTACTAATTACAGGCAGATGTCATTCTCTAAACCTATAAAACTCAGCCGTATATTTCCGGCAAACTTCAAAGACTCGAAAGTGCTTCTTAAACAAAAATCAATAAATACTAGTTATGTTACGCGGCGTTGCTTGCACCTGTTACTGGCTGTTTCTGAGAAGTTCATCTTTAAAAAACCACAGCGAAGAGTTAATGTGTTATTGTGGTCGGTTGACAGATGTGCGCTATTTTCTTTTAGAAGATGTAGGGAAGGGAATTTTGTTCCTTTGTGGTAGGTCTGTAGACTTTCGTAAGTCATTGAACGTCGGGAGATCGGTGATTAAATTTATCATAGCATCATGCATATAATCGCCGAAGGGTTAGACAACGGTGTATTTATAGCACACCCAGATTTCGCCAGTGGGTACATTAAATTGATAGGACTAAGATTTTAAATAAGGAAGTTTAAATAAGTGCGTTCGCTATTATCACTTGAATCAATACCGTCTTTGGATCGACTAGCTATCAATTGGCTCTCTATAAACTATCGATGAAAACAATGATGGCGCGGCCACTCACAACAAAATTGTTTTGTTGTTTTGTCTCTGGTGTGTCTACTCAGACACTCGCATAATATCTCAATAGAATTCAAAATAGACCATGCATGACCTCTGAGTTTGCTTCGGCATTACTTCTCAGGTATCAGTCAGCAAGGAAATGCTGACGGCATATAGTTTTAAAATAATATTGACCAAATATGAGAACAATGACGACAGAGTATGTATCTCCTAGAACAAACTATACAGACAGACACACGTACACATACATACTTACCTATAAAAAGAGAAAAATCACCTATGGTCAGACCACCATGAAAACTAACCCATTTAATGTAGACACAGCAATATTCGGACCCTCAATACAAATGGCTGGTCAAGCTCCGTAAGTGATGGTGCTCATTTATCATACATATTATTGCACCTATGTGTACCTACGGACGGACAGACGGACACCCTATGCGTAGATGTTCAAGCATTTATTTATATCAGGTGGGTGAGAAATTGGGCGATTATTATTACAAACGTTGATTGGTACATACCATAAACTCACGCCTTCTTCCCATGGGGATAGGCAGAAACTACAGATCGCCACCTGCTACGATCCTTACATACTCCTTTTGCCTCGTTTACATTCATACATCTGGTCATACACGCACGCCAGTTGCGAGTACTACGCACCTGACCTTTCTGAAGAACATCACCAATAAGATCTCTATATGTCTTCCTAGGGCGTCCCCTTCCGGCGTTTCCACTCACATCTGCCGTGTGAATACCTTTTGTTAGTCGACTTTCATTCATCCTCTCAACATGACCAAACCATCTAAGCATACTCTTTTCAATTTTTGTCACTACATCTTCTATTAAATGATTGATTTGATTGGTAGTTTTAAAAATGTTGCAGACATTGGAAGTGCTTTAGATTAGTCTCTAAAATGCATTGAACATGTGTGAGTTCTAGAAATAATAAACTAATGGGATAATGTAAAGTCGAGATAGTGTCACTTATTTAGTTGAATTCAGCTTTTTATGAAAATACCGTTTTGATGAAAACTACTAAACATTTTACACTAAATATGATTTATAACATTATTTCTTACCACTTAACACTTACCTAACAATAAATACGCCACAGTTTCTCTAGCAAGAGAGACTCTGAACTCTGAAAAGATTTGTTCCTGTAAATTCGCTACTTAGTACCAGAAACCGGGTATTGTTTTATTCAAACAAGCTTCATACTTAAAGCAGATATGCAAATCCTTAGTGTTTATGATTCTCTACGGAGACGACCATCTACTGTGGTGTATTCTTAATGTTGTCAGATTTGCACATTTACGTTTTGGTTTAGTACGTGTCTTCCGTCTTAGTTTGGTTTGAGCTTGTTTATTAGGGTTCCGTTCCTCAAAAGGAAAAAACGAAACCCTTATTCCTATAAGGGTTCCGTTTTCCGTGATCCTTCACTCGTGTATCTGTCTGTCTGTCCGTCTGTCACAGCCAATTTGCTCTAAACCTAAAGGACCGATTAAGTTGAAATTTGGTACACTTATCAAAGTTAAATCGTTTATTTCAAATAGGCACATAAAAGACTCTTTTGAACGTCACAGATTAACAAGAAAATAAAATTGATTCTATCAATTTCTGTGACCCAAATACGGAGGAATTACGTAAATAAATGCATTTTGATTATGGTGGGGGGCAAATAAGAAAATTAAAAAAAAAAACTTTGCAAAGTATACCGTGTGATATATCAAATGAAAGGGCTTATTATAAGGGTCTCCAATAGATTTTTTGTAATTTTAAAATAATTAGTTTTAAAGTTATTTAAGATAATATACGAAAATTGACCATACCCCTCACTCTTATCTCCGAAACTCCTGAGCCAAAAATGTTGAAAAAAATACAAAAAATAGTTCTATACCTATAGATTACAGGAAAACCTATAAGAAGTCTATGGATTTAAAATAACATGGTAAATCTCTCAATATTGTGCGTACAAACTTACAGTTTTTCAACTACAATGTTAAGTTTGTTCTTAGGATAATTCTGTCTCTTCTTTCTGCGTCTCAAATATGGAACCCTTCCTTGTGCGTGGTCCGACACACGCTTGGCCGGTTTTTAGATTAAGGGCTGATTTTTCAAAAATCAAACTAAACAGGCTAGCCGTTTAATCGGGGTGCCCCAGCTTAGTTGCGACTAACTGTGAGGAAAGGCCAGAAAGTAAAAAAAGGGAAAAAGGTCAGTTTTAGAGGATCAGTTAAATAGTTTTCCTATTTATTTTTTAGATAAAAGTTATTACTATTGAAAAAAAAGCTCTAAATTGACTAGAAAGATACCTTCTCGTCTTTCTCCAAATGATACTGGATTTATGCATTGCCATTGTGTTATTATATGTTGCACATGGAGTAAGCTTGGTCATTAGCAGTGATAGGAATAGGTAGTGCTAATTTGCCTAAACTTCGAGGAAGGAAGTAACATGGAGTAGATAATACCTCCTCTAAAATCCCGGAAAAAATTTAATGACGTTTAAATCCCGGGATTTAAAAACCACGAATTATTTATTGGACTCTATTTATAGATAGATAGAATACTCTTTACTATGTACACCATAAAAATTACAGATATAAATGTGTGTGTGTGTGTGTGTGTAACCCTAAAAAATGATATGATTTTTCAAATCAATAATTTATAACTACAAATAAAGTCCGATAAATAATTCGTGGTGTTTAAATCCCGGGATTTAAACGTCATTAAAATTATTCCGGGATTTTAGAGGAGGTATTATCCACTCTATGTTACTTCCTTCCTCGAAGTTTAGGCAAATTAGCACTACATATACCTATCACTGGTCATTAATATCTCGATATTTGTATAGGCTAGTATACCCTTTCTGGTGGCTGAGCATTGTAGGTACTATCGACAAAACGGACGTCTTTACTCCTTAAAGTTGCTTTTTGTATACATTGATTCATTAAAGAAACCCTGCCCCTATGGTCCTTTGTTCTCGTAAAATAATAAAAAGTCGGAAAGGCACAAAAAATTTGCAAGCAATATTGTTTCAAAATCGGAAAGGCCTGGCTTTTGTCGATGGTACCTATGACCTATGTACTAAATCATTTCTAAGTTATTTTTACGCCACGCAAGTAAAACCGTAAGCAAATAAGTTTTGAAAAGCTTTCCATGTACAAAAATGTCCAACAGTAAGGGAATTTAAATTTTAATTAATAACATTTACTTACTCCTTACATTTCAAAGGAACTCTTCCATTCAATAAAACTTGCAAATACCTTCGAACCTGAAGAAATTAATTGCATCTGCCACAACCTTATATAATGAGCAATAAGGTTGAAAATAGGTTGTAGATGAAAAGTATGTTTGTGAAGACAGGGCAGTAAGAAATTATTAGACGTGTCCCGTCGTTAGAAATCAAAACAGTAGAAACTTTGGTAAGAAGGGTACATGGTAGTGAACTGCGGAAAAGAACGTGGTATGTGGCATTTTGAGTTTTCTTTATAAGTAGTAGATTTATTTTTAAAGATTTGTTGATATTTTTATTCATTAAAGGAAGAAAGAAAAGAAAAGACAAATATTTTATTTGGAACACGCACAGGAAATACAAACAGTAAAAACCGGCCAACTGCGTGTCAGACCACACACAATGAAGGGTTCCGTATTTGAGATGAATTTATCCCAAGAACAAACTGAATATTATAATAGTTGAAACTCATGTTCTCTCACATTCCAACTGCAAATGTAAGTTTGTACGCACAATATTAAGTTAAATTGTAAATCCTATTAGCTGTGATAGTTTTCCTTGTAACTCTGACCTCGGCAAGCGCAGCTTAACTGTATATAATCTACTGAATTCGATTACGTGAATTTTTTCACATATGCAAAAATAACCATTTAGCTGGCAGGGAGGGGGGGGGGGGACTAACAAAAATTAGCACTTTAAAGCTTAATATTTCGCAAATGGATCCTTGAATCTAAAAATGGTTTTCACACACCCGGTCTATCCAACGACACCCCACACCATGGTATTGGCGACAAAAAAGTCATCCCCACTTTACGTGTACGAGAAGTACCTACCCTAAAACAATTTTTTTGTAAAAAATTATTTTGCCACTTTGTCGGTGTGATTGATACCCATGCCAAATTACAGCCTTCTAGTACTAAGAGTATCTGAGTTTAGCCGCGGACAGTCAGACAGACAGACATGGAGAAACTATAAGGGTTCCTTGTTGACTACGGAACCCTAAAAAACGACATTTATACTAACAAAATACTTGTAACTCTATCATACGTGCGAAAATGAAAAGAAGACTTCACTCTTTCTACCTGCAGCCTAACGGCGTTCACAGTTCATTGGAAATAAAAAGTTCCTATTGAAATGTCTGTAAAGTTAACAATGATTCTTTCAATACCACAGAAAAACGAGAAACACATTTTGAACTTTATGAAGCTCTTTTGCTCATAAAAGAATATTTCTTCGTAAACATCAAATCATTTTCCACTTCTCATCACATACCCAATCCTAGAATTCCTTACCATCGTCAAAACACAGAAGTTACTCGCCGTGTATAATTACGAGGTAAATGAGCGTGACCGAGAAGGGGCAGACTTAACCCTTCACCGTTCTCTACGCATTTATTGTTTTAAATAAACTTGTAAACAGATACAAGTTATAATTGCAAGGGTTGATTTTGAATTTAATGATAATAATCAAAAATATTCTGCGGTGATTCGAGATGGGTTGAAATTAATACTCGAATGGTTAAATTTGTATTTTGGTTAATTTTATCGTTGGAAGCAGGTTGTTGGACTGTTAAATAAATTAGTAAAATGTCTGTTTTAATGGTACGAAACTAACATGAATCTGTATTAAGACTCATAATTAAAAAAATGAAATAACTAAAAACTGCTAAAACACTTAAAATTGTCTAAGGAGCCTCTGCGAGTTGGCTTCGGCCCTCGTACACCTTCCAAAGGTCCGGGACTCCAGGGTCCCGAGATACGTCAGTAAAATATTTTTTTAATATTTTGAAATGTTAATTTTTTTTTTCTATTTTAAGAAATATTTAAAAATGAACGATAAACGATAGAAATGAATGATAAACGAAATAAAATAACAGTTGCTTAAAGTTGATTTGGAATACATACAGAGTAAATAACCTTAAATTGTCACAAAACACTTTTGTAGTAACAGAAAGAGATGAACATTGTCAAAACCTAGCACAAACATTTTTAAAAAAGTTTTAACTATCGTATCGCCACTGAAAAATGAGTGTAACAGCGCTATGTAAGTCTATTTAGTAACTTAAAAGTACCAGCACCCTAATTGCGTAACACACTATCATTCGCAATCTGAATCATTTTGAAGCAAATTGCTAATCCATTGCTTCATATGCTCGAAAAATTTGTCTACTCAACAACTTAAATAACGCAATGAATGTTGTTGAACTGTCAAAATGAAACCGATTCCTACTGTAGGTGTGTTACGCAATTGTCCCGCAGGACCAATGCACCTTTATAATTGTCTATGGAGGAACACGGTTCTATAACGTTACCAAATCGTGGACTAGCATTACAAGTTCAATGTATTCTTGCTAGGCGCACAGTAAAACAATAACTCCTGTGCATTTCTAGAGCACAATGCACGCATCGCACATAGTCCCGATTCGAACATTGCTTGTCGTCCGGGGCAAACATAATACGTTGTATTTAGAATGTCTACGTCCGTCCTTGTCTCGTCCCCGATTTACATATGAACATGTTATGAAGCGTAGTAGGAATTGTTTGTACAAAATATTATGCAAGGAACAAACTGTGTGGAAGCCCCTGCGACAGTCCGTTGTGTGTCTTGTACTCTCTGTTTAAATTGTTGAGACGACAAATTACCTAAAGTATTTAGGAGTTGAACGTAACTTTAGGCTTCAGAATTTCTGCTTTGCGTAATTCATGCATGACTTGCGCGTAAATATAATATGGCAGGCCTATTTAGCCAAATTCTGTAGACATTTTAAGAGGAGACAGGCCGTGCGAGGAATTTGAAAAATAGGTATTTAAAGAAACTATTGCCGTCGCGCTGCGCCCGAACAATCAAGTTATCAGTGCGATAGGGACAGCTGCAGCTCAGACCGATTATATCACAAAAAGTTTAATTTGACGAGATCGACGTTTCTTATTCCCCTTTATACTCCTCGAAAACAGAAACGTTTCAGTTATTTTGTACATTCAAATTTCAAGAAAGTGTATGTGTAGGTCCTTATCATTTTCCTTTGTGTTACTAAAAAAAATGAATTTATCTGGTAGTCCTCTAATCACGGCGATAAAAATGGGGCATTTTTTTTGTAATTTTTAGAGGGTCATATTTTCTTTACTAATTAGTTGCTGAAAAAAAAAGAAATGACAGGGACGTGTCTACAACAGACCTTGATTTTATGAAAAATAAATGATTGTTGTGACAAAAGGGGAATACATTTGTATAGAGAATCGCAGGCCCTGTTCCGTCTTAAGCATTTTGACAAACTGTTTTTAATAGTGAGACGGTACGTCAAGTGGCTTAATGGAACATTTCACTAAGCAATAGATTGTGGCGAAACTGGACACTGAATACAGTCCCTGGCGTTTCGGACGTAAAATCCGAAACAACACAACACGCAACAAAAATACAAATCACACGCAAAAACCAGCTAAATACGTAAACAGTGACATTCCATGGTGTCCCATAAAATAAAATGGCGGCCGTAAGAGTGGACCCATAAACAAGGTTAGGCTTGCACCAACATTCCCAGATTTGGATAATTAATTTCACAAATTAATGAAGGGTGGGTCAGTTAATTTTAGGTAATTTACTTGCTAATATACAACATTTTGGCACATATGTTTGGAAGGCAAAATTGTGAGGTCCACCGTTTATATGTTAACGGTTTGTTTTTGGTAACATGACAGCTGGCTGGGAATAATTTTATGAGGGATATTTTTTTGGACATTAAAATGGGCGGTAAAAATCTTGGGACGTAAAATAATATGGTTATGAAGTTGGATGTAACGTACAGAGAAGGTAATACTTACTGCCGGGGTATAAAATGTTACATAGTTATTCGAATTATTTTAAAGCAATGAAAGAGTTACCGTGGCCCCGGCACAGGCAACTGAAGGAACACGGGTGGGTTTTGGTCAGTAAAAGTCTGACACGCCCTCTCGCTCCGCCTAGAGCGGGAGAAGTCATTTGATGACTCTTTCCCATCCAGAAAAAAAAAGGTCTTGCACTGACGATAGGCGAAGTACGTAACGTAAGTTTGAACTTCGCCTGTCACAAAAAATATTAACTGTTGTAGCTATCTGTTGCAGCCAAATAGGTACTAGATACACTAAAAAAAAAACACCATGCTTAGAAAATCGAAAACCGTAGTTTTTTGTATTTTCTGTGTGCAAGTTCCAGCGATAACCCAACTCACCCTTAAATAAAATCACCCAAAAAAATCCTTATCACCATTTTCGATACCCATCTACATACGGTCACATATCACTGCAAAACCAGGTTAAGCAGAGGTTACACGTGTCGTATCTTTTATTCAAGTGAAGAGCTCCCCCGATAGCACCGTGCCTTAATTAAGGGGTGTACACACCTGCTTTAATCACAACACCATTATACATGCATTTGTATGTCGTTTTAATTAGAGATTGGTTCCGGAATCGGGGAGTGGGTATTGGAGTTGCTTAGTGACGTCATATAGAAAACTTGTAGTGAATAGGTCCTCTTCTTCCTCTTTAACCAATTTTCAGGCATTGCTGGGTGAATGAGAGAGACAGAGACACTTTCTGAAAGTATCTTTGCGTAAAACTGTTATTCTGTAATAACTATTGTCGTTCACTTTCTGTTTGTCATGGCATATTCGATTCTTTAGTTATATAGCCTTGAGTGTCGTCTCTAGTCATCGTGATTGTTGGGTTTAACGCATAAAATTAAAAATTAATCGCTATCCTTCTTGTTCCTTATGCGTCATTCTCATAAAAGCTGCCTTTTGTTTTGCCATTTATTTCATAAATATTTGCATTTATTATAGTTTATTATTTTTGCCAAAAACGTATTCCCAAATAACCATATATTAGCAAAAAAAATATAGCCTAAAACCAAGACGTTACATTGCTATTTGGCATCCTACAATGTCGCCGTAAGCAATTTTAAAGTCATAAAGACATAAAATTTGCACCCACGTAGGTACAGCATTTTCAATATAAAAGTATAATTTTACCCGCATAATATGTCGAAACCGAATTATGTTATTATATTTAATATACGTTTTTAGGGCTCCATACCCAAATGGTGGCAACAAATAGAGTCCCTATTACTAAACTAAGACTCCGCTGTCCGTTTGTCGCAAGGCTGTATCTTTTGAACCACAATAGATAGACACTTGAAATTTTCACAGTGTCTACTACCATATATAGCCGCTATAACAAAAAAATTATGAAAATATAATAAAGTAAAAAATTAATGGGGGTCCCGATACAAGAAACATATTTTTTCGGTGTTTTTTTTACCAAAGTATTTATAAAAATATGTAGTGCTAAATGTTGTACGATGGTACAGAACCCTTGGTGTACGAGTTCGGCTCCTCGGACTTGGCCGCTTTTTTACGCTATACTGTCATAAATTGTGCATCTGAGGTCCGGTCACTGACCGCTTGAGTAGGTAGGGTGACGTTGCGAGGCCACTAAGATGGCGCATCTCGGCGCTTTGCTAGTCTATAGCTTATTGTTTGTGCACGTAGTTGATGAGAAGGCACGTTTTAAAGTTTATTGGGAATTAAATGTTTATTTAATGAGTAAGCTGTTTGTTAAAGGCTATTAGTAGATATTAGTTCTAGTGTTTTCTTTAGAAAATTAATTTGTTGGCCAGTTTTGTGAATGTTTGTTAACAGTATTTTAGAGCAAAGTAATGAAAAAAACGTAGGTACAGTTTTCCTTTTAGCATATTGTTCGTTATGCAAGCTAGAACTTTGAACTTCAATATCTCCGAAACTAGAAGGAAACTACAAGAAAAATATCACAATGTCGGGATGAATAAAGTGACTCTCGGCTTCGTTAACCGATTTTTTACACCCGTTATTTTCTTAATGTATCTTTACAGATAATTCTGCTAAGAAGCAGTGATTTCTTGGCGGCTGGTAGTGACCAGCCGAACCCAATAACCTATATTCAGTAAAAGACCAGATCGCAAGATCAGATCGCTATTGATGGTAGACAGTATAATTCTATCTGTCTTTATGTCAGGCCGGTAAGATCCCATAACCTCGTATAGATTATTGGGACGTTAAAACCATAGATAGGTTTTCTATCTACAATATGCCAAGCTGGTGATAGATAGTTATTGGGTTCGGCCGTAAGTTTGATTCACGTTTTATAAATGTTGGTAAACAAACCGAGATTTTTCTCGCTTTTCTCCCCATGTTCCACAATCGTCAATAAGCAACATTTTAGCGTTCATCCGGACCCATGATCCAAATATTAATTTATATCGCCCACCTCTGCGGTCACCAGCCGCAGGTGCGAATAATACCTTTACAAATGATCCCCTACCCGAATGACAAGTGATGCCGAAGGACCCTGCTTGTATAGATCCCGTAAACTGTTTGAACGAGACGAGTTTACAAATGATTAATTATCGTCCACAATGTCCACTTCTGTATTTAAGGTAGGCTTCGGGTAAAAACAAAAAATATTAATTTGCGATTATGATGACGGACTGGACATGCCAGAATACTCCTGCCAAAATTCCTGGGGTTTCGTTAGATCTAGGGGACGAAAGCATAAAAGTATTATAGTCGAGCTCGTAATCTTTATCACTTTTGACAAAAACTCCCAGTAAATTGGAGTTTCAGTATGGTTGAATGGAAACTACATGTCTGGGACCGATACACCATTGTTCTGTCCATCTTTTGTTGGCAAGAGTCGAGAGTGCTGCGATGTCTTCATATTACAACTTCAGGTTATGGGGTTCGAGAGTTTCTTTATTGAGAAATTTTGAGTGTATCAATTAAACCAATATACAAATTATACAATAACAAATTATACCATGAACAGACGCCAGCATATCAAGCTGCTACAATCTGTCAAACTTCTTTAATAGATTTTCAACTTTATCGCTGAAGTATTAGGCTCAAGGTTGATTGGGAATATTTGGCAGTTTCGGGTAGCTTGATGTGACTTTTTCAACATTAGGATAGTATACATAACGATGAGTACAGGCTTTTTATCTCACGAAGCGACGCTTCTTGGATATTTGACATCAGTGTTACGTCGTCCTTTGTGAAATTATAACGCTCTCTTGGACGCTAAGTCTCACTGTGAACAAGATCTTGTCAGTATGTTGTGAGATGAACGTATGGCTGTCGAGTCGTTGTATATACTTTATGTTGTATTTGTCTTTTAACTAATGTAATTGGCCTTGTCCGTTTTATGTTAAACTAGCAGCGCCCCAAGGTTTCCCCCGCATAAGTCTCGATCCTGTAGAAATATCAGGATAAAAATTATTCTATGTATTAATCCAGGTTATAAAATATCTGTGTGCCAAATTTCATCCAAATCCGTTCAGCAGTTTTTGCGTGAAAGAGTAACAAACATATACACACACTCAGAAACTTTCGCCTTTATAATATTAGTGCGAAGTGTGATAAATAAATAATCATCATAGAATATTAATATTTTATTTCTTCAGAAAACTTCCAGCTAGGATACAGATAGTTTTAAACATTAGTGTAGGAAGGCCAATTATAAGTTTTCAATGATAATATTAGAGTAGAACAAGAGGCAGTAGACATGCAAAAGGAAGTAAACATTAAAAGCACTCGGAGATAATTTTGAATAGACTTGACAGGTTTCAATTATCTTCGAGGATATAGTAACATGGTAGAAAATAAATCTTAATTGTCAAGTTTACTCCACAAGATATCAAAACAAACGCTTGAAAAGTGTTTCTGCCTGATTAATCATAATGATGGTAATTAAATAAAATAAAAAATAAAATTCATTTAATTCAGACAAAAGCTGTCCATAATTTGTTAGTCTTACATTAATTATCTTAAAAACTATGTTAGTAATGACGTGATCAATTAAAGTACCTATAGGTACACTTAAATAAAGTAAGTACTTACAGGTTTTTAACAAACATTATCGTTTCTCTCATTTAAATCCAAGTGCCTTAACAATTTCATATTTCAGATCCTAATTACAACATTATTAGGGCAAGAACATTTGTGTTACCGGGAAATGTGCTCGGTTTGTATTATGGTACGTATGTGAGCGGGCGGTTAAGCGGTGGAAACGGAAAACGTGGTCAACTTATATAATGGCCACCTTCTGAGCCAAAGTAATCTAGTTAAGCAGAGAAATGTTGTATCATCGATTCGACAAGAAGAAGAAGCGGTGGGCATTGTTAAATAGAAAATACTGTATAAAGAAAAGTAGTATATTTGATTCAGGGCGAATTATGGAGTATTAATGCCATCGTGATTTCAGTCCGAAAAAGGGATGGTGTTATCGGTCATGTATAGCTAGGTCTCTCTGGCGCACTGGAATCATGATGGCATTAGAGCGTCATAATATGTCACCAGGATTGAAAATAATACCCTAACTATGGCAATCAATAACTTGATGTTAGGATAATAGGCTGGTATAGCATTTCTATCTCACAAAGCGACACGTGCTTTACATGTGGTTACCAAGTGTACAAACACGCTATGAATGTGTGTATATGCGCAGGAGCACTCGGTACCATCCGAGACAATGGCGAAGTTGTAAATGTGTGTGTGAAAGTACTCGTCTTCACGCACACATTCACAACGTGTTTGTACACTTGGTTAACACAAGTAAAGCGCGTGTCGATTCGTGGCATAAAAATACTTATCCGGAAAAAATGCATATAAGAAACGTCTGGAAAATGTTAGCTGTGAAAGGAAAAGCTTAGAAGATTATCAAAAGAGCTCAATTGTTCCAAGACGGTATGTGCTGTGGGTAGTAATTACCAGCTTTCTCAATTTTAAACCAGCTTTTGTTATTCTTAAACCGCTGTATCCCTTATCTTAAACCCCCCCATTTTACGCAAAATTAAATCTGCGCGGTTGCTCATGGCAGACATTAAAATTACATACAGACTTTCAAATCGGGATACATTCGTGTTGCGGCACCACCGGTAGCACCCGCCTGCATTATTTTCATATTTTCAGTGCCGAATGTTTCAGCCATTGTAAAGGGTTTTGTATGAACTTTATGTAAGCGGTAATTTATTATGGGAATTTTAGAATGAAACACTTCTACTATGTTGTGAGGTTGTGAACTTTTGGAAAATGTAGGAAAAGAAGTGGGCTTATTTTTTATATCGTCTAGTATTTGTTACGAATTTGATCTATATCGTGCGGTCATGATTATAATTTGGTTGTAGGAAAGGTGTGGACGAACTAAGTGGAAAGACAATGGTATACAATGTGGAGATGACAATATAACAATAAATGAGACTCTGGCAATACTAAATCATCATCATCTGCCTAGCCTTTTCATCATTTTCAAAACATGTCTATATAAATTAGATTCCGTGTAAACCAACACTTTCTCTTGTCTACAAATAAATTAAAATGCAAGTGTGCAACCTATACTTAAAACAGGACCTATTTCCCGAACGAATATACTTTACAGCCTTATAAATTTAGCTATCAAATTATTTGGACTCTAACAGCTTAGTGATAAAGGTGATATTTGACTGATTAAAATTAAGTAAATTCGAGCAAGTTAGCGGCAGGGGTAATAAAATGGCGCTTAGTTCTCTGTTATTGCTTTGGTACGTGAGTTTTATATTATTAACTGAATTAAAATGTGTTCCTTTTTTCTTATCGATTGTCACAAGTTTAAATATTTATAGTCCATTATTGCAATAATTATAGGTTAGGTGAGATTAATGCGTTATTCATAGCGTTTACTTAGCTTTAAAAATGAGGCTGCCGTTTCTTCATATTATTACTAAGACTAAGATAGTTCAGCAGGGTAATTGCGTAATATAATAAATTTTTTATTGCAATACCTTTAATTTTGATAATTCGACATTCATTGCGTTATTTACTTTGTCGAGCAGACGAATTTTTCAAACATATGAAGCCAATGGATTAGGAATTTCCCTCAAAATCTTTTCGATTGTGAAAGAAAGTGTAACAAGCATTAGGGATGATGACGTAAAGCTTTTTTGTCCGTCAGGTAGATTAAAAAAAATTGGACACGTATTTTTTATTTTTTTAAGGAATCAAAATATTACAGTGATACACACCGGTGTATCGCTGTAATATTTTGATTCCTTAAAAAAATCTCACCGGAACTCACCGGAGTTAAAATGTGGTATGACGTCACGCCTTACTAGATTTTATATTGAGTTGTGACGTAGCGAGCCCCCACTCCCCATCTTCAATGCGTTTAATCTAAGTATTTTTTTATTATTATGATAAAGAAAAAAATACGTCTCTAATATTTTTTTATTATCTGACTGACGGACTAAATAGAATTTTTTTTTTTTTTACCCAGGCATAATCCCTATTGGGATGAAGGTTTAATTTTTAGGCCCAAAGAAATCTGACGTGCTTAGTTAAATAGCAAAAGCCAATACTTTTACCTAAACCAAATCAAAATCCATTTAGCACGTTAAGTTTTTAAACTAAATCCTTGTTAAGGCTCCTACAAACAGGCGTGACACGCGACGCGACACAAAGGCACCGCTCGTCGCGCTACACACGGTGCTTTTGTGTCGCGCCTGTTTGCAGGACTGTTAGTCTAAACTATAGTTTAAAACCCAATTTTGCAGTATGACAGTCTAGGTTCCAAAACACCTTTTAATCCTAATCTAGCTTCCTCGTCGATTAGTGCCTTTTTCTAGCCATTACTTCGTTGAATGGCTTATATAGAGGTTCCCTATAAAGAGATTCCCCTTGAACGCAGTTTCAAGATAGCTCCCAAATTAAGCATTGATTATTTTCAGTGTTTGATGGTAACAGAGGGGCAATTCCCGTATTTTTAAGAACGGGAAACATTTAACATTCTAATCTCAGTCTCAATCTGTCAAAAATTGTATGGGTTTTTGACATTCATTGTCGCTGCGCTGAGATTGCGACTAGATTTTGTACGTTTTTATTACGGGAATTGACCTTCTGATGTTTTGGGTCCTTTTCCAATTTCCTATGTATTTCCACCTTGTTTATTTGAACATAACATTACGCGTGTATTCCTAGAAGGGTTAAGCAGAGGTGTAACTATAGTAACCCACATTTCGCCAGCTATGTTTAAATCCCATGTTACAGGGGGGCGAGCCTATCGCCCCCTATTTATTGCTGGTTTGATGTTCGCTGATTTAACTTTCGTCTTCACTAAGTATACGAGTATCTATCCAACGTTATTGATATTGCTTCGTATTATTTGGGTAGCTTATGGCCGATTTTTTTGATGAGTTTTATCTGAGGAATAAATTTTGACAGTTTGACAGTTTTAGTGTAGAAAACCGCCATTTTTATTCTTCTGATAAAGGTTATTTGGCGATTGAGAAATCGGTTCTTAACTACTAATAATTTCAAAATCGAGCGTGTGAATGTGATCATATGCTCGATTTTGAAACAATTGTAGGAATTGAAGTGATGATTTTCTGATCTAAAAAAAATACAATATGAATTTCCGAGATTAGTATCTATAAAACATAGTCGCTTTTCGTGTCTGCCTGTGTGACCGTGTTGTTGTTCTTCCAAACTACGCAACGGATTTTAGAGAATTTATTCCGGAACGTTTATGTGTAACTTATACAACATGTGCCGGAATTAACACACAACCTTTTGAAGGGTGATTGCACTCATAACTATAGACAACTTTTAATAAGGGCCCAAACATAAAATCACAAAAAAAAAACAGCTGAGCCCTATATTTTGACGAGTTATGCGAATATAAATGTAGAGAACAGCCGATTTTTTACCTACAAACATTCCGAAATAAATTTTAATATTAATGTGTTATACATACCTATGTATAATATGCATAATACAGTAATATTAAGCTTTCATTGTTACAAAGAAATCGCGATCTTTTGTCGAATCCTAAAAACCGAGTGAAGCACGGGAGGGTCGCTAGTATATAGGTTTTTTAAAACAGACGTTGGTCTGTGTCAGCTTTATTTAAAGCTATACGTACATTAATTAAGGCAACATGCTTCTCCTTAGCCATGCACAGAGAGGACGTAGTCTTAACTACAGGAGACGTATCGATTTGAGGCTAGCTACCAAATTGGCCTTGCAGATTGGACGTAATTGGTGGATCGTCTGCTCTGTAAGGCATTATCTTGGAAAGCATGTGCATGGAGTAACATAGTTAAAGGGACGGTATTTTAATAATAACGAGATTTAAATGCCGTAATATGCAAAATAGAGCATCACAGGTGATTTCGAACTTAAATACTTAACAGTTAACGAAAGATAAACGTACCCAAACTTTACCAAACCATGCTACCTATACAGATCATCATCTGCCTAGCCTTTTCCCAACTATGTTGGGGTCGGCTTCCAGTCTAACCGGATGCAGCTGAATACCAGTATTTTACATGGAGCGACTGCCTATCTGACCTCCACAACTAAGTTACTGGGTAATACGATACCCCTTGGTAAGACATGGTTGTCAGACTTTCGGGCTTCTGACGACCCGTAACGACTGTCAAAGATCCACGAAAGACATCAGGGACCAACGGCTTAACGTGCTTTCCGAGGAACAGAGGGGTCTCGGTATATAAAGATGGTCACCCATCCACGGACCAACAGCGTCAAGCGCAGCTTAACCTGACCGATCGACCCGTGCGGCTGTTATTACTTAGCCACGAGCCTCTCTGTGCTATACAGATACTTGGGTAGATTTACCGCTTACTTTTGCATTTTAGTAATCACCATACTCTCTCTCAATATCTTACAAAACGTAATTAAATAAAAACTTATAATTAAATTGTAAAAAAGAGACTAAGTATGTAACCAAAAACCTTGTTTATCTTAGTTTACAATACCATCAAACTCAATTCCCTTGCAACAGTAAGAGGGCAGACAGATGTCTAACTTGTGCATCATTGTCAAGTAGTTAGGTTCAGTGTTAGAGGATAGTTTAAACGATGAGTTGAACTGTGGTTGTGGGCTGTTAATAGCTGTTTTAACTCGTTATGTTGCATTAGTTTATGTTAGAAAGATGCAGTTAATGAAAATGAAACTCATGTAAGCTGTCGTGTTTGTAGTTAAAGAACCAAATTAATAAAAGGTACCTAAGCATATAAATCAGTTGAAAAAAAAAAACAATAGTTTCAAAATTTTAATTATACAGGGTCAAATTAAATTAGCTAGCGAAACTCCGCTGACGTGATATCAAAACACGATAAAATAAAAATAAAAAATATTTGATTTTTCTTTTTTGGAGGTCAATGAACCCTAGTACGTAACTTGATGTATGAGTTGAGAAAATCTGTTTTCTTTTATTTTTATCGTGTTTAAACATCGTTACCTACTCATCACGGCTGTGAAGTTTACACAAAATAAAACTGAATTTTTAAACTGATATTCAAGTGACTACACTAACTGCGGTTGATGACCCCACAAAAAAAAAGATTTTTTTTTTTTGTTCTATCATGTTTAGATATCCATTACCTACCCATCAGGTCTGCGAAGTTTCGCTCGCTAATTTCATTTGACCCTGTATATTAAAATTTTCAAACTATTGTTTCTAACTTCAATCCCGTCCTACAAGACTACTTACTATCCACTTTTCTCCTCTCACACTAGTTTCACGTAAACCTAATCGTAATATCGACTAAACAGACCATTACATTACATAATTACAATATATCAAGTAAATTGCTTGTTTGCGCGCTTAATTATTTTCAATAAACATGAATCATGTACTCGCGTCATTCATCATGAGATGCTGTGCTTGCTTACAGCTGAGGGTATGAAGCTCTATTGGTATAAGGGCGTTTTTCAGGAAAAAATCTACCAGTTATGCAGCAGAGGATAAATATTGCAATTAACCAAGCTAAACTAAATCTATTCAGATTTTTAAGTGTATAATGATGGCTCTGTTACTTGGCTCACCTGATATTAAGCGGTATGATATGCTAGTGGAAAAAATCTAATTGGCTTGTATTCTATACATAATCAGCCTATAATGTTCCCACTGCTGGGACACAGACCTCCCCCTGTGAGAGAGAGTGGGCCATAATCTACCACGCGGGCCCAGTGCGGGGTGGTGGTGATGTCTTAGAATTTTTGGTTCTAGGATATGCCGGTTTCCTCGCGATATTTTCCTTCACCGTTTTGATAGTGTGGTGGTGAAATTAAGTACAGAAAGTAAAAGCGCCTTGTCTGGGTTCGAACTCACAACCTGTACTCGTAAGTCGGGGCCGATACCTCTGGGCGACCACTGCTCTTGCATTCTTTACTAAATTTAAATGTTGAATGATGTGAAATATTGCTTGGCGGCAGGGATGGGTACCTCTTATTACAACGTAGCTTACTTAGCGGTAATTCTTTTTTGGTGGACTTTATCACTGTTTTGCTTTTTACTAAAAGTTTCCTGAGCACTCCATCTTTCTTTCCATTCCCCATAATTACAACAAAACCCCTTCACAACTGACAAACAGTCCTGGCACAGTGACAAAGTTAATTAACCCGCCAACATGTACTTATGTAACTACTCGTAAACATGGCCCAACGAGTTCGCAACTCATTAACTGAAGTGTCATTCGCACTACAATTCTGTTCCAGTTTAGTTTTATTGAAAAATTCAAGTACCTATAGGTTTTACGAGTATTTCAGGTTGCTTTGCCTGAAACTTCCAGATGAGATGAGGATGCTAAGAAGGATGTGTGGTGTTATGCGAATGGATACAAAAAGAAATGATAAGACACATTTTGTCCTCCATTCTGTCGTACCAATATCGGTGCCCATGGTCCGCTAATAAGAACTATTAACCATTACAACATGCTCAACAAAAACTTTAATTCAAACCTGGACATATTTCATGACTCCTTGACTGGCATTCGAAAAAAAAATACTTAACTATTATCATTTAGTCACTTAATTTCTGTTATACTGTAGAATTATGTATTTGAATTACGTGTTATGTTCACGTCCTTCATTAATTTGTATTCTCTTGTATTTTATTTTATTGTCGTTAAATAACTTTGTTTAAATTTTACTTTTAGTTTATAAGCAGCTTCTGTTCAATGTCTTATTTCTTTAAATGTTATGTTCACCTATAATTTGTGTATACATTAGCAGTAATACTTTCCTAAATACTCTTATAAAACAATGTTGAATGTATATGCTGTTGGTGTTCTTTAGTAAATAAATAAATAAGAGAATGTCTGAAAGTGGCATCGGTGACTGAAAAGCTGTGTGGTAATCGGTGCGGGATATGTGATGCGGAGGAGTGAGGAAAATTTCGTGAGGAAACTTATGAGTATTAATGTGGAAGAGCAGGGGAAGACCAAAGAAATGATGGATGGACTGTATGAAAGATGATATGGCTAGAAAGGGGGGTGCTGCTACAGTTATCATTAGAGGGAAGCCGAGGAAAAAATTGTTCAGTTTTCATAAACCCAGGCAAAAATCTGTAGGTTTTTAAATCTTATGATGTATTAAACTGGTATTAAATATAATTATGTAATGTGATGTGAAACACAGTTACACACACAGGTGTACCATATTATTTAGTAGTAGTAGACATATAGAAGAGTGGTTGTTCCGAAGGGAAGCCGATAGGAATTTGCTTGTATGAAGGCTACGCCCCTGGTGACTACCGAGATGACGGCTAATGGAGAAATATGGAAGAAAAAGACATGTTGCGCCCGCCGACCAAAAATATATTGCGATAAGGATAAGAGAATGAAAATGCTTAAAACTTTCAGTATCTCGATGAAATACAACGTCTCCCTTTTGATATCCCATAACTCCAGGAATCAGCTGTTCCCTACATTTTGACGAGTTATGCGAATATAAATGTAGGGAACAGCTGTTTTTTTTCGCGATTTCATGTTTGGTCCGATAGTAAAAGTTGTTCATACTGATGAGTACAATGACCCCCTAGGGTTATGGGATATCAAAAGGAACACGTCGTATATTATTTCGTGTGTAATATTTTAAACTCAGCCTGGAACTACTTTCCACCTGCATCTAGCTGCTTTCATCAGGTGGTCGGTGTATAGTCGGGTACATAGTTTGGGTATATTTTTCAAGCTTGTAGCTTCCTACATTCACTCACTTGCAGTCTCTGCTCAAGGACTTTCCTGACTACAATCATTAGAGCAAAATTAATAATTACCTACATAGCAGTGGCGCAGCTACAATTATCAATAGAGGGAAGCCGAAGAAAAAATTGTTCAGTTCTCATAAACTCAGACAAAAATCTGTAGGTTTTTAACCTTATGATGTATTAAACTGGTATTAAATATAATTATGTAATGTGATGTGATGCACAGTTAAACATACAGGTGTACCATATAATTTGGCAATAGTAGACATAAAGAAGAGTGGTTGTTCCGTAGGGAAGCCGATAGGAATCGGGTTGTATGAAGGCTACGCCCCTGTTCCATAGTATGAATTCATCATCATCATAGTCTCTTTCGCCATTAAGTTTGAACGTGTGAAAACTAAGGTCTATTTAGTCACTTTTCACTGCTTAAAAATGTTCAAAACCGCGTCATAAATTTACTTTGAAAAACCCAAAAAAAATCACGAGCAGCAATTCATAAACTTAACACGTCGTAAATTAAAATGTTTGAATGCATAATTTCAGGAAAAAACATGAAATATTTTGCTCTGAAACTACGCTAACGCAGCATGCAGAAACATGAAAAAACAGGATGAATACGCTTAATATTTTTATGGCGGAAATGCATTTATTTACAAATGAAAAGTGGGAAACACTGAATCTAGTTTGTAGTTACACATTTTTAATTAGTGCTGTAAGAAACTCCAAACTCCTATAGCGGCATGAGGAACAGGGTGTAAAGTTCACTCATCCTCCATAGAAAAGGGAGGATCCTCCGACCAGACGGGTGTTGTGTCTGGTGGGCTACTGCCCGACGGTTGATGTCGGGGCGTTGCGTTGTATACATGCTCTTCGCGCGGTAAACTCTGATTGCGCGATGCAGGATTTTTGTGTGACGTCAGTGTGACGCGTTCACATGTGGCGATGTAGATATGCCGCCACATCACTCCCCTCTGGAGACGATGCGTGCGATGCTTGCCAGGGCCAGTTGAGGTTCCAGTGAGTCGGAACCGGGTGCCGCATAGTTCATGGTGAGTCCGAACTGTCTTCGGAGATACCCCCAGTGAGTCGGGGTGGCGCTGCGTTATGCTCCAGTGAGTCGGATGTGGTACAGCGACGGGTTGAGGCTGGCTACTGGAGTCGACCAAGAGAGGTTTGAAGGGCTCTGCTTGTATTCAGCTGCATGACAATGACTGGTATTCAGCTGTATCTGGTAAGACTGGAATCCAACCCCAACATAGTTGGGAAAAGGGTAGGTAGAAGAAGAAAAGAAATGGCAGAATTGTGATCAAATTAGCACTAAAATGAACTATAATGATGACAATGTACAGTTAAAGTAAATAAGCGTTACAGTGAGCGTTATATTCTTTGTTAGAAACTTAATGACTTAGTTCCCTAATTCTAAGCTTGTTTCAATTTTCACTGTCCATATCAACCAGGAGTTTTAATACCTATTGTCATAAACTTTTAAATTATGTAGCTTAACTCTTTTCGCTTACTCTCTGGTCATCGACTTTTTTTGCAGTAAACCTCTTTGTATTTTTTTTATAATGCTCTATAGCTTTTACTTATAGAAGCTGCATTCTAATTAAAGCAGTTACTGCCGCCAATTACATCAACTTTCCCTAAAACTCCTGAAAGTCACTCTTATATTGATGACATCACAACTTCTAACACGTATGTCATTAATTATTGACAACAATATAAACGAATGCTCGACCACGCCTTGCTAACGAGTTCACAAATTCATTGTTTATTAACTATACAAAATGCGATTAAAGCGAAAGGTAGGTTTGTGTGTACAGGATGTAGTTTATTTGTGACTTAGTAACAATGGAAGATAATTGCTGCTATAACTTTGCTTCCTAGGAAAGCGGCTCCGTCATATAATAACGGCTGTCACAAAAATCTGTAATTTTCACCAGTTTTTGACGTTAAGGCGACTATACCCGATTTTTAATGATTTTAAACTGAAAATCACGTCTAATCTAGTAGTGTTAATGATTTGAAAAAAAAAATATATGTATGTTAAATTAGAACATTTTCTTAATAACTTTATATATGAATATTTACGATTATGTTTATACTACATAGTGAAATTAATTTTCAAAAGTTATGTCTAACGCGGATATAAAACTGAGAATTACGCAAAAACTATCTAGCGTATTTTAATGAAACCTCCACTATTTTTTACTACTTGTTAAAAAAAACTTTATAAGTTAAACATTTTTTACCGTTACACTTTAAAGTTTCAAAGACCAGTTACTTAACTTGAAAACATACTCTATTAATCCTCGCAAGTTTGACAACAGCCTGTATAGCGATGCAACGGAAGGGTGGACGGCATACATTCTTAATGTGGCGCTGACAGCGAAATTGAGCTTGGATGTAACAGAACGAATTTTCAGTTAACCGGTTAATGAACGTTACCTGACTGGTTTTCTATAACCGGTTTTGAGTTAGGTAATTAATTGAACTAATATGACTGACTGACTGGTTAACTGGGTTTGTGTTTTAATTATGTCTCTTACTTATTTATTTTGCTCTTAGCCAAGACTCGTTTTAAGATCTAAATCACCTCGTAAAAGCTGATTGGAATAGTTTCAATGTGCACAGAACCAAGGGAACTCAAATACAGAAAATGCATGTTATAATAATCTTGTATATTTTTTCTATGATAATATCTATGTAATTTGAAATCTGCTTACTTATCTCCCATTTTAATTTTAAAACTACATTTAGAAATCCCAAAAAAAAATTGTTCAAATAAAAGATTAATAGACAAAACATACCTGCCGACCCCAACACAGTTTGGAAAAGGCTAGGCAGATGATGATGAGACAAAACATATCTATGGGAAAACATCAGAAAATTTTAGAGCTCGGAAAAACTTTCAAAACACACACACCTCCACACCATTAAAGATGCCTTAGCAAACATAATAATAGAACACACATCATTACAACTTCACCTTCTCTCTACATAATAAATAATTGATAAGTTCTGCCAACTAATGGTCCAGAAGAGATAATATGAAAAGTTGACGAAGAGAGGAAGCAGCTCCATAAATGAAGAACCTTACTCGCTCCATCTACGGTATAACTTTGTGGGGGAGGAAACAATGTGTGAGAAACGAGGAACCATGATGTTATTCATTATACCGGATGTCCGATTGATAAATAATTGTGAGGAAAATGTGATATTTTCTATTCTTATGTCTTCAATAATAAAAGATAGGAATGAAGAAAATAGTAGTTTATTTGGTAGGTTAAATGGAAAAAAGACTATGTTTTCAAGGATCCTGAAAATCTGTTGTTGCTACTGAAGTTAATCATGGCATCATGCAGAAAATATAAAGTATGTATTATGTGGCATATTTATCTACTATGTAGCGTATGCATGTATCTGTGTATCTATTATAGTATAGATACTGTACTTATATACTTTTTATTTGCACCAAGAACAACCCAATTTAATGTCCATAAAATCACTGTCCATTCCAAGGTTGTCTGGAAGAGATCGCAGTATGCGATAAGGCCGCCAATTGTATATTTTGTAGTTTAAGATGTGTCTTTATGTAATGTGTAATCTGGTGTACAATAAAATATAAATAAATAAATAAATAAAATACTTCATTCAAAAATATTTTTTACCAATAAGACATTTCCCAGTTTAAAAAAGCCTTTCAATTATATATGGAGCAAAACCAACATTCGTTTAATCCACACTGGCATTAGTTTTCCACACTCTCGCATTTCCTATTTCTACAAATTATTCTAACAAACTTTTTCTCTTGTTGCAGGTAACCAAAACATTTTACTACTACGGCTGTCGGTAAGGTAAAGCTCGACTCCTATTAATCTAAACGTTCCCAAAAGGTCCTAACATATTCTTTCGCATTTATCTAGGTCTGGTTAATAAAATTACAGAGAAGCATGTTAGGACAAATTGCTAGCCCGCCCACGCATGAATATTTTGTCGCGTATGCAAATGTATTTCGGAAGCGTGCACGGCGCCCGCTCAAACCTCGTGTCTGCTTCCGGCACAGGGTGGCGGGGACAGAGAATCAAGTTCGTTGTATTGTTGAAACAAACAACCACTTATGAATTCGGTATGAATGAAGTAAATAGTAGCTTTTGCTCACAGCTGCGTCTAACAAAAAATCTTTAAAAAGTTAATTCAAACTCTTACTTATATACAGAGATCGGAATAGGTAGAGTAAATTGACCTAAACTTCGAGGGAGTAAGTAACTTAGACTGGATAATACCTCCTCTAAAATCAAGGAATAATAACAATGACGAAACAAATAAGGACACAATTTTTGTACGGAACACTAAAAAATGTAATATGATTCTTCAAATCAATCCTTTTTAACTATATAAAAAGTCCAATAAATAATTCGTGATCTTTAAATTAAGAGTTTTAGAGGAGGTATTATCCACTCTATGTTACTTACTCCCTTGAAGTTTAGGTCAATATATGTTCCCTATTCCGATCTCTGCTTATATATATTGATGTATTTTCTTGAATAATGCACAGGACCTCCAAACTTGAACTTCTTGTTGGTGACTACAGCAATAATTGAGATAATAATGTAACATATGATCAAAGGACCTTTCTAGTCATCATCACTTATCAGTTGTAATCACATTAGATCCTTAGCAAGCTTATTTTCAAGTGCGGGTTTCTTTTGCTTTGCAAAAAAAAAAATTAAAAAGAAAATGTCATAGTGCTACAAGGTTCTTTTAATGTGTGGCCAAAATCGAAACTAACGCTGCCATCTTGTTTTTAGGGTTCCGTACCCGAACGGTGCCAAACGCAACCCTATTACTAAGCCTCCGCTGTCCGTTTGGTATGATGAATAGACTGTCCGTCCGTCTCTCAGCGGGCTGTATCTCAGGAACCGTAATAGATAGACCGTTTAAATTATCACAAATTATGTATTTCTATTGCCGCTATCTATACATCTATACAAATAAATAAAATTGAAGTATCTGTTTGTAATGTCAAAATAACAACTTTTTACTAAATGCATATGAAAGTATATATGTACTTATAACAAAAAGCAATTTTAAAAAATGTTGTCTGTATGTCTGTTCCGGCTAATCTCAGGAATGGCTGGACCAATTGTGACAGGACTTTCACTGGCAGATAGCTGATGTTACGGAGAGTAACTTAGGATACTTTTAATTAAGAAAAATAATCAGGGTTCGGCGGAAAAAAATTAAAACCCACGAAATTGTGAACAAAAAGTCGGATATGAAAAATTATTTTTGCATTTGGTAGTCCAATTCTCGAGGATAGTTATAGGCTATTTAACATCACGCTACGACCCTTATGAGCCGATAAAAAGAAAAAAGTCAGAAAGAACACTAAGCGAAAACGAAGTAATAGCGCGTGCGGGCGATGCAACGCGACGGGTCGGGGGACGAAGGAGTTTGATTAAAATGTGTCTGTTATTTTAGTATATTGTGTATCTTACAACTTTCACGTGAACGAAGTCGCGGGGCATAACTAGTACGTAATAAAAATAAAACAAAATTAAAATTAAAGAACCTCCCCATACAAGAAACGTGTTTTTTTTTACTAAAGTAAAAACGCAGTGTTGAATATTGTACGGTGGTACGGCACGCTTCGCGTGCGAATCCGATTCGCACTTGGCCAATTTTTTAATACATTTCACAAAACAATTGCACAAATGATTACCAACAGCGTCTCCCTTGCAACATTAGAGTGCCAAAATATCCTTGAAGCAGTGTACACAAGCTTTTAACTTGGCACAGACTTCCTCTACTCTTTAAAAACAAAACACAATCACCACAGTGCTACCATTGATTGTTTTGTCTGTTCCATCCACTTTTGAACTTGTATTACTGCATATTACACACTACACATCCGGTCACAGGACATCCGTAGCGCGCATGCGAATTAAGTCTCCGCTTTTGTCGATCTGAATGCTTTATGGCGCATCTTGAAAGGGTTGGACTGCGCTCTGAAGGGGAGGATTTAAGTACCAATGGATTTGGACGATTATACTGGCATAATTTAATGGGAAGTGTTGTGTTTTTGAAACAAAATGAATTCATATTTAAGTCTTTTGTCATTAACTTCATGATTGCAGTGATGGAATAGCGTAAAGTAACAAACAAGGTCTTTCTTCTGAACTGTTATTCATAAAAACATTATCCTCCTTCTGGGGCAGTCGGGAAAATGGATCGTGACCAAACCAGGCTCAGTCATTGTCTTCTCCAGACCTTGTCAGTACATATTTACGACTTCTTCGATATTCCAAGTTAAAATGGATTAAGAAATTAAGTGGATTACCTTTGTGCTACTCCTATAGTGTAGAACCAATATCAGTCATATATTTGAAAATCGGATTCGATTTAAAAGAAACTTTATTCCCAACAAAGACATATGTCACTTACTTGAGAACAATATAGTTGCCGGCACGAGTCGTGAGCACAAATTCCACATGAACTGTTGTTGCCGTCGTCAGTGGGCTCTTGTATTCTGTTTTCTACCTGTACACAAATAAGCTTGATCTTATATTAACCTCATTGCCCCTGCCCGTGTACAATTTGCCGTAATAGGAAATAAGATTCGTAAGGTTTAAAAGTAGAGTTTGTGCTCACGACTCGTGCCGGCAACTATACTAAAAACATTCATATATTACAAAAAAAAGTTCGTCATTAGTATAATAAGTAAATACGAGTAATCCATCCAATGCATTCATTTCTCCAGAAATGATCGATCCGCAATTATGTGCTGGCTAAGTTGAGTTTTGAATGCATTAACCCTTTAACCGCCTACGACGGATTAATCCGACAAATATTTTCGTGTCCATTTCGCCAGGGTCGTATATTTACGACCAAATATCGTAATGATTCAAGTTGCCCGGCGCTGGGGGCACGACAACTGATATGAAGTCGGGCGGTTAAAAGGTTAAAAGAGTGATTTCTTTCTTTCGTACAGGACGGTAATTTGTTAATTGGTATAGATTTGTAATAGTATCCTGTCGATTGTCGAATCTCATATCAGTGTGTTATTAATGGCGCGAGAAAATCTTGCGTAAAGTTGGGATTAGACGAAAGGACGATCTTTCGTATTGTCACTTTCCACTTACAGAATTTTTTTTTAATGCTTGATCTGTCCCACTTCCAGGCAAAGGCCTCTTCCAATTCCTTTACTTTTGACGATTTTGTGCTCCTTCTCACCAATTTTTAAGGAAGCCGTCCAAGATTAAAATAAGATACTTATTACAAAAAAAACTACACACACATTATTTATGGAGTGTTTACGATATTGCAAGGGATACCCTAATGTATCGACAAGACAGTCGATAACTCTCGGCAGGCACTCGCGAGATTGCTCGCCTCGTTGGCGCCAAACGGCGTTAGGCCAACAAGGATTAAATGTGGGGGGTTCGGTTTTATGACAAACGTTGGTCAAGAACGTCGTTAAAAATGAGAGTGCTAGGGAAAATATACGTTTCCCGAGAAAATTCTCTGATTTTGCTTCACCGTTTCGTACGCATCTATTGAAAAAGTAAATCTTTCGATTGCCTAATAAGGTTATTCATCTTATACTTAGACGGAATTTATTTAGGTATCATTATTAAAGTGGCTTTATTGCTCTGAAATGTTTGATATTTCCGGACAGTTTAATGCTTGAAATACGGGGAAGGCAGCGCTTGTCGGTCCATGGTTAGCCACAAAAATGCAAGAGCTTCACTGCACACTATGAATGAACACTATGCACTAGAATGAACGCTATGCACTAGAATGAACACTATGCACTAGAATGAACGCTATGCACTAGAATGAACACTATGCACTAGAATGAACACTATGCACTAGAATTAACACTATGCACTAGAATGAAAACTATGCACCAGAATGAACACTATGCACTAGAATGAACACTATGCACTAGAATGAACACTATGCACTAGAATGAACACTATGCACTAGAATAAACACTATGCACTAGAATGAACACTATGCACTAGAATGAACACTATGCACTAGAATGAACACTTTGCACTAGAATGAACACTATGCACTAGAATGAACACTATGCACTAGAATAAACACTATGCACTAGAATAAACACTATGCACTAGAATGAACACTATGCACTAGAATGAACACTATGCACCAGAATTAACACTATGCACTAGAATGAACACTATGCACTAGAATGAACACTATGCACTAGAATGAACACTATGCACTAGAATAAACACTATGCACTAGAATGAACACTATGCACTGGAACGAACACTATGCACTAGAATGGTTTGAACAAGTGACATTCTATCAGCGATAACGACAATAGAAAAGTCAAAAATGTATTGAAATTAAACTACTGAAAAAAAAAATTGTCAATCCTGTTGAAAATTGTTGTAAATCGAACCGCTGTGAAAGCGATTGCAACTCGTCCAGGCCCTCTGCACCACAATACTTAAATTTCGGAAAACGCAAGGTCGCACGAAGGTCACATACATATTCATAAGCATAATCAGCCTATATTGTTCCCACTGCTGGGACACAGGCCTCCTCTCTGTGAGAGAGAGAGTGGGCTGTGATCTACCACGCGGGCCCAGTGCGGGTTGGTGGATGTCACATATCTTCGAACTTTTAGTTCTAGAACATGCCGGTTTCCCCACGATGTTTTCCTTCACCGTTTTGAGAGCAGTGGTGATGAAATTATTTACACAAAGTAAAGCGCCTGTCTGGGTTCGAAGCCACGACCTACAACTTGTAAAGCGGGGCTGTTACCACTGGGCCATCACTGCTCTCACATTCATAATAGGCTTAAATACTGGAAAGCTTAGTAGACTTTAATTCAGATTTGAAATATAGGCGCTATTATATAAAACTATCTAGATTCATTCATTATTCATTCATTCATTTTCATGCCTCATTCCGCCGGCCCTCTTCTATCAGCGGACATCTAGACGCACTGCAGGTTACCATCCTTACCTAGTTGCTATCCCACCAATTCGCACTAAGTGTTTCCAAATGTATTTTGTGATGCGCACAGCAAAGGAGTGCAACTCTCTGCCTGCGTCTGTGTTTCCGAATGCATACAATCCCGATCTCTTCAAAGTGAGAGTGAACAGGCTTCTTCTGGGTAAGCTCGCTCCATCGTCGACTTTGTCTCTGTCATCTCTGACCTAGACTAGAGTCAAGAGCAAACCTATCTCAAAAAAAAAAAAAAAGATGTACATTATCGCTGGTAAGAAAAACAGCACCGCACATCACTCCATAATCTAATCATATTAACACACTCCAAAGATCTATTTTTAAAACGTCGAATAGTCTACCAATTTTCTATGCCATATAACTCGCTTCCGTTCATAAAATACCAATTTCAACCCTCTAACGGTATTCGGGATCAGGCGTCTATGGTACGTCTATGGGGTGCATAAAAAATGGCATGCTTTGACGACGGAATGGCGCCGACGATGATTTACCATCGTGCTTTTTAGTTGGGGGTTTTAAGTGATGCTGAAACGGATTGAGGTTATCTGCTGTGACTTTGAACAACAGGGATGGATAAAATAAATAAGTAATTGGTGAGAGCAAGAGAGGCTTTTTGTAAGACTGTGGATTAATAGAAAAAAAAAAAAAAAAACAAGAAAGTAAAATAGGTTTATTTGTCACAGAAACACGTGCCTACAAAAAACTAGGATAATCAGAAAAATAAAACAAAACAGATCCACATTATAATCACGAGCTCAAAACAGAAATGGTCGGCAGCTGCACGTCATGACTGTGACAAGAAGGCTTCCTCTCAGCATGATGCTGTGCTGCGAGGGACCCACAGTACAGCGCTGATTTTCAGTGGTCACCCGAAAAAGACGTACGGATATCAAGTCAGGTTCCAGTTACTTAAAAAACAAAACAACCAGTAATTACTTAAAACATGCTGCAATTATACAACCAAATATATGGATAAATTAATATTTCATAATTGAAATAACTTAAAAATTAATCCTCAGGCATCACCGTGCCTAACAACTTTGGAATGGGCGTCATCTTTCTGACTGACCGACTCCTTGACAATTCAAAAGTGTCTGTAATTGGTTTAATTGAAATAAGCTTTGAGTTTAAGATTGCTTCCTTGGATTAGTTACTTCACGATGCATGTTAATGTGAGCTTGTTATGCTATTGTTCAGCTTAATCACCAGTATAGAGGCATAAGGAACAGTGTGTAAAGTTCCCTCATCCTCCATAGAAAAGGGAGGATCTTCCGACCAGACGGGTGTTGTGTCTGGTGGGCTACTGCCCGACGGTTGATGTCGGGATGTTGCTATGATATGCTACTCGCGCGGTAAATTCTGATTGCGCGATGCAGGATTTTGCGTGACGTCAGTGTGACGCGTTCCGTTGTGGCGATGTAGATATGCCGCCACAATATTATTCAAAATTGGCGTCCGGTAAAGCAGTTTGATTGGTTCATCCAATGTTATTATACAAAGGGAAGCTTATGCGCGGGTGCGTATTTTGAAACGTCAGCAGTTTCTCTATTATTGGTAAGCGAAACTGATAGATTACAAAACATTTTTCACGTAACATTGTCACAATAAATCGTTATTCAATCCAACACTAACCCATGATTTATTAACACCACAAAACTGCACTGTATATTAACAAACCTAGTGTAAAATCCGTTTGTCCGAAAAGCTCAACCATCCGCAAAGATATCGGCAGGTATTGCAAAACTACAATAACTACTCTTGAAAAAACAACAGTCTGCACGAGCACAAAATGCCATAAAATGCAAGGTAAACCCATTATCGGTGGCCGGCCGGAAATGCAGCGGACGCCATTTTTCATAGCCACCGGTTGTGACGGCAGTACACGTCACCATTCCGGGTTTTCGCCAGTTTTTCCACCGGGGAATTATTTAATGTTATTAATGTTGTTTACTTGATGGTACGGTGAGAAACAACACATTTTTAAAGCTGTTTGCTTAGACGTAACAGGTTGCAGGCCCGTAATTTTAGCTGAAAGTTTGCTTTGCCTGGGGTTCAAACTAACACCTAACCAAAAGCAATCGTTTTCTACAAAAAAAAAAAACCATAGTTATTATGCATACATACATACGGGTGAATAAATGTAATTGAATAGCAGACACATCAAAATTATTCCAGTGGTATTAACCACTCAATGGGTGTTTCAAGGACAAACGATTATATTATTGACTATATATAGACTATAGATTTAGTGTTTACTAATCTTTTAATTACAATCATTGTAAACTATAGTTTTGTATAAATTAGAAGCATCTTTTCAATTTTGTAAATGTGAGTACCATGGAGCGGTTTTATGTTATGATGTAGGTATGTTGACTTGAAAGAGTATGGCAGTTGAGAGTATGTCATGCTCACTTAAATGTCTCGCTGATGGTGGCGCGTGTGTTGGATCATTCGGTTCCCTACAAAATGGTTGAGCTGGATGGTGCTGATCCACGCGTCATGTTCGTGAACGGGCGCCATCTGTGGAGACTGGTCATCTCTTAGCTGCCAGGGCTTATTTTTAATCTTATATTTTAAATTGTTTTAGTTATCTATTTTTTACATTGTTCTCACATATAGAAGCAACAAGAACAATAACAATGTACCTACCCAGGATTTTGTAACAATTTTGATTTAAAAGAGTGTCCATGGAGTTTCTTGCCCATTCTTCTCCATAGAGATCTACGTTTTGGAATGGGCGACTAGCTTCAATTTTCTGACTAACTGACGGACTCTTTGACAATTCAAAAGTGCCTGTAATTGGTTGAATTGAAATAAATGCTTTGAGTTTGAGTTTGAATTATTAGAGTTGATCATTTAGGAAATAGTGTTGATGTCTATAAATCTATTGTGAAACCACGTATCTATCATGTGTCATATATTGATCATGACATTTTCCTATTGCCCATAACACAAACAATCAAGACGGAAAGTATTAGTAGTAGTTAGTTGATATAGTTCCCTGCCCGGCCTGTAAACCTCCTCCTCTTGGGTACGACTCATCATCTACCTAGCCTTTTCCCAACTATGTTGGGGTCGGCTTCCAGTCTAACCGGGTGCAGCTGAATGCCAGTTTTTTACATGGAGCGACTGCCTCTCTGACCTCCACAACCCAGTTACTGGGTAATACGATGCCCCTTGGTAAGACTGGTTGTCAGACTTTCAGGCTTCTGACGACTCGTAACGACTGTCAAAGATCCGCGAATGACAGACGGAACCAACGGCTTAACGTGATTTCCGAGGCACGGAGGGGTCATGGTATGTAAAGATGGTCACCCATCCACGGACCAACCGCGGCAAGCGTAGCTTAACCTAATTGATCCACCCGTGCGGCTGTTGCCAAACTTAGCCAAAAGCCTCTCGGTACGATTGGAAACCCCTTTTTGCATTGTTTCTACTCTAATAATGTAAGTACTTATACTTTTCGCAGATCCAGACCAAAAAAGGTTTATCTCAAACGTTCAAAAAACCTTCTCCACTAAACTTACAGCAACACCGTCCGGATTTTCCCGGATTATAATTAAAGAAGAAACCATTTCTAAACATAAAAGAGGTTTTAATGCAATGTTTATTACTCAAAATAGTTCATTATAAGCCCACAGGGTCCCAATGTTACCGTCACTTAATGCTTTCCTGTCACAGAGACCACGGTAGGAGTTAAGCCGGAAGATTTGGGCAATAAAAGCATTGTACGCCAGGATTTGAATGCGTTATGTGTTATTTAAATAAAAGCATACTAATTTATTTAAATAGAGTTCATTGTTACTGAGTGTGGCTTCTTTATTTTTGGTTTTTAGGGACCTGTTTGGTGGAGTCTGCTTTTTAAGTAACTACAATGCAGGCATTTAAAATGACAAAATCAATAGACCGCATCATTTTCGTTGTTTATATAAGGATCTATTGAATAGATCCTTATATCAATCAATCTGCCTAGCCTTTTCCCAACTATGTTGGGGTCGGCTTCCAGTCTAACAGGATGCAGCTGAATACCAGTATTTTACATGGAGCGACTGCCTATCTGACCTCCACAACCCAGTAACTGGGTAATAAGATACCCCTTGGTAAGACTGGTTGTCAGACTTTCGGGCTTCTGACGACCCGTAACGACTGTCAAAGATCTACGAATGACAGCCGGGACCAACGGCTTAACGTGCTTCCCGAGGCACGGAGGAGTCTCGGTATGTAAAGATGGTCACCCATCCACGGACAACCCCGGCAAGCGTAGCTTAACCTGATGGATCGACCCGTGCGGCTGTTATTATTTAGCCACGAGCTCCTCAATATAGATCCTTATATAAACAACGAAAATGATGCGGATACATCATTAAATCATATGTAAGCAAAAAACACATTTTTGAAACCGTTATTAGAACCATAAAAGGTTTCATTATAATTTCGATGCTACCAGAAAATAATCCAAAATGCTTTGCATAGACTTCTTGACATCTAAATAGACCTTCAATCAATCACACAAAATCATAAATACCCAGCCGCCCGAACCACATAAACCAAACCGAACTTCGAAAAACATCCGACCAATTTTATTTTGATCATAAAAACATATTCGCAATAGATTCTTGAGAGTGAAAGCGACCGGCGCCGAAAGGTCTGCACTGCGCAATCGATACGGTCTTACCTCTCAAGGTCGACTATATCTGGACGGTCTACCTTTAGCTTACCTGGTTTATTTTCGTTCTGACCCTTGGGAAGTACGGAAATGGAGATTGCTTTTTGAGCAAAACTTTTTGGTTTAGTGAGATCTTAATTGGGTATTTCGCAAGAACAGTGGGGCTTGAGGTTAAAATTCTGTTTTCACGTAGACTTTAATAAGTAAACATTTAGCAACCTTAGGTATAGCTCCAACATGAACAAGGTCCACTATAAATTAGCATGTCAAGCTTAGTTTTCATTTGTTTGCACTCCCCGTCACTTGTCCCAGCGTCAGACAGCATGTGTCTAGCATTCATGCTGAAATAATTAACCTTTTGGGCGCAGCCGTGAGGCACACACTATTATTGTTAAAACATTATTTTCACTTTTTTATTTTGTTATGTATTTGTATTTTGTATTTCACGAACTGTGTCCAAATAAACGTTATTCTTTCTTTCTTTCTATTTACCTAGAAGCTAGAATACGTTTTGGGCAATGTTTATTGAAGCTATAAGGGAATTGTTTCAAAGGGTCCCGGGATGTCATTTTTGACGGACGACAGCGATTGCTACAATGACAAATAATTATTATTACCTTTGTAGGTACTCAAAAGTTGTGTGGCGTTTCTCTATGTATTTTACTGTCTGTACGTAAATTTAGTTTAGACATTTATATTAATTGAAGCCTATGTTTGTAATGTCAAAATAACAACTTTTTAACGTTTAGACAGTACTTATAACAAAAAAGTAAATTTTTATTTTTTTTGTCTGTCTGTCTGTTTGTTCCCGCTAATCTCTGAAACGGTGGGACCGATTTTGACGGGACTTTCACTAGCAGATAGCTGATGTTACGTTGAATAACTTGATCTACTTTTATTTTAGAATAATAATTAGGGTTCCGCGCAAAAAAAAATCCATGAAATTGTGAACAAAAAGTCGGATTTGAAAAATTATGTTTGAATTTGGTAGTCCAATTTTCGAGGATAGTTATAGGCTATTTAACATCACGCTACAACCCTTAAGAGCCGAGCAAAAAGAAGAAAGTCAGAAAGAACACTTAGCGAAAATGAACTAAGAGCGCGGGCGGGCGATGCAACGCGACGGGTCGGAGGACGAGGGAGTTTTATCAAAATGTGGCTGTTATTTTAGTACCTATATTGTGTATCTTACGACTTCCACGCGAACGGAGTCGCGGGGTTCAGCTAGTAATAAAATAAATAAATAAATATTATTGCCGACTACGAAAAAGACTGGCAAAGCGAATACAATTTAAAATGCAATAATCAATATTGTGGCATAATAATGTTGAAGTCATCTAATTAGAATCCCCAATCTGTCTGCTATTCTTTCACACCAAGATTACCAAACAAAACCCATTGATTTCTTGGCATTAACTTCATAATAATAAGCGAAAGTCAACGATCCCGGGAAATTCTTCCCGAATAATAAATCATTTGGGAAATCCATTACAACATGAGCTTGGCTTAAATCCAGGACTATGTTACTAAGCTCGATAACCTACCGAGGACATAGGACGAGGCACAGTCAACCTCGTAATTCCTTTACCACCGGTTAGAGGTCACTTGCACATCATAAGACGACAAGGTCTATTTGCCTATGTTACAGTTAAACTCTGAAATGGAAATGGGCAGGACACTTGGCTAGACGTGGTGATGGGACCAGAGCCTTAAGAGACCCCCCATCGGGACGTCATGGCAACGTCGCCAGGTCGCGCTGCCAACTAAATGTATACAGCTATATGGTGGGTGGCTCACCTGGCGTCCACTTGGTTACTCAGCCAACCATACATTTTGTTGGCGACGCGACCTGGCTGTGCCGCCGTGGCCTCCCCGTGAGGTATGGCTCTTACGCAATGTTTGCCGAGAGGCGGTAGCAGACCTACAGCCAGGTGCATGGGTGGACGACTTTCGGAAAATCGCGGGGAAGTCCTGAATGAGACTCGCACAGACCAGGGAAGCATGTCACAAAAGGGAGGAGGCCTATACCCTGCAGTGGGTGGCACACGGCTACCAATGATGATGCTGACAGTTAGATAGCTTTCATAGTGAGGTTACAGTTTACTGAGAATTGTTGTCAGAAGTGGTAAACCAAATACGAGGTTGTCTATATTGTTGTCCGGCCTTAACCCTATGCGTTGTTTTGGTAAAAATGACCTTCGGGGAAGCTTCTGGAATTAGTTTAGGGACTCGTGTAGGAGGTAGGAAAAATATTTTCTTTTGGTACTTAGTTGGATTTAGAGGCAGAGTGAAGTTAAATAATTTGTGGGAAGTCTATATACATCACTGCCTAAGTTTGTTTCTTGATCAAATTCGGTAGTTATAAAGTATTGTGTTATGCGAACATAACGTAATTTAACTACTGTTTTTGATATAACTATGTAGCTGTACTGTCAATACATGTATTTTCATCCGTAAGGAACTCAAACTCAAACTCAAAGCATTTATTTCAATTAAACCAATTACAGGCACTTTTGAATTGTTAAAGGGTCAGTCAGTTAGTCAGAAAATTGAAGCTAGTCGCCCATTCCAAAACGTAGATCTGTTTGGAGAAGAATGGGCAAGAAACTCCATGGACACTCTTTTAAATCAAAATTATTACAAAATCCTGGGTACATTGTTCTTGTTGCTTCTATATGTGAGAACAATGTAAAAAATAAATAATTAAAAACAATTTAAAATTATCATCTTCCTGCCCTTGTCCCATGTATGCATTACTTGGGGTCGGCGCAACACGTTTTCTCTTTCCATTTTCCCCTGTCAAAAGTCACGCTATCATTCACTCCCTTCTCTTTCATATCATTCCTCACACAATCCATCCATCTTTTCTTTGGCCTTCCTCTCCCTCTCTATCCAACAAAAACAATTTAAAATATAAGATTAAAAATAAGCCCTAGCAGTTAAGAGATGACCAGTCTCCATTGACGGCGCCCGTTCACGAACATGACGCGTGGACAAAAGTATACTTACAGACTAATTTATCGTTTACTAAAGTAAACCAATTTACTTAATGTAGCACACGCCGAGATAGTTTTCTGATTTTACCAAAGGTGAGAAGTAAGTTTGGCAAAAAAAATATGAAACACAATATTAAGCAACACAACTCCCTCATGTGTGGAAAAGGATCACTCTTTCACTGCATTCAACACTAAATATTTAATCGCAAATAACTCCCTTCCTAAACACTAATGCATTGGATGGGTGTATCATAATTGATACAGCGACGATTGTGGCGAACTTTATAAACATAACTTATTTTAGAAGCATTGTTCTCATGTCTCTACTTTGTGTCTTTTTTGAGAGTAAATATCTTTAAACCTAAATATAATTTATCAGTAGACAGCTAAATTATATCACCAAATTCTCGCCCTCACAGGAAACAAGTCAAAAGATAACTAAATATTAAATATCGCGAAATGGCACAGAACCTTTCAGTTTTGAACCCCCGGCCCTACAGGCGCCGGTGAGGCGGTGGTGTCGTAATACTGTGAAAGTGCCGTCAGAAATAAATAGCTATGGCCTCTCTTGTTTTGTGTTGTTTTTGAAGATTTGAGGAAGGAAATGTATAGGATTTTCCAGTCTTTGTGTACGTGCTTCTATGGTGTAAATAATTTAATAGGTAGTCATAGTCATTTATTAATTAACAATATGTTTTTAACTGAATTTACACAACTGAAATTAAAAATTAAATTACACACAAAACAAAAACAAATAACATTCATTTTATAATAATAATACGAGTAATTCTAAATGATACAGTGATCAGATACGAATTACAAATATTCAATGGCATATAAATATTTGTTTAATAGGATATTTTTGGTTTTGTTTTAAAAGAACTAGCTTGGACCATGTTTTTCAGATCCAAAGGCAATCTGTTAAATAATTTTACTGATTGGTATCCGTGGACTGTGTTCCACAACATTGAAATTCAGATTGATCATACCTTTAAGGTATTTTCTCTGGGTGCCTTCCCTTATCTCTCATTCTTCTATTGTCTCAATTTCATGAAGATGACATCCGTTATCTCCAGTTTCAAGACCCAAATCTGTAACTAAGAGCAGTCCGAATCCCAGTGTAAATCGAATGCGTCTTAATTTCTTTCTTTTACCTATCATTATTGTAATATTACCTCAAAATATAGCTATAGCCCATAAACACACACTAAAGTTATCAAATGTCTGTTAAAAATATTGTTTGATTAAATTGTAGTACCTACTCGTGAATCGAAGCGGCTCATAATGCAATACCTTCATCAAAACAACCCCGATCTCTTCAAAGTGAGAGTGAACAGGCTTCTTCTGGGTAAGCTCGCTCCATCGTCGACTTTGTCTCTGTCATCTCTGACCTAGACTAGAGTCAAGAGGAAACCTACCTCAAATAAAAAAATAAAATAAAACTACAACCTTAAATAATTCACGAGGACGTAATTTGTATAAAGTGGCAAATGTTCACGTTCCAATACTAAAAGCTGTGATATCATCGATTTCTACATCGATTCAAATAAATCCATTCACAACCGTACGAAGAGAAAACAAATGAAACTGACTTTCAGCATGCTCACCACTCGCACCGAGCCACACAGTTTCCAACATCTCATTCCGATTACAGGAAGCGTTGATTGACGTGTCGGCGATAAACAAGCGAGTCGCGCGGCGCCGCCCCTCTTTTGTTCACCTTGTTCGCCGCTTCCACCGTGTTCAACGTGTCATAGAGTACTAAAACCGTATAGAAACGTAACTCATGTACAGTTCCAGGCCGATGAAATGAAATGATGCTTATTTCTGCAAGTAGATCTTTTAAGACGCTTATACACGTATTAGTCAATCTTTTAAAGCTAGATTTCCTCATAAAATGGTATGCCGAGTTTTAAGAAACGTTCGTCTTTGTAGAGCGTCTCTATCACCCGTGGCTGTGTAGCATAACCATAGCGTAGTCAGGCAATACCGTTGTTCGCCGCAGGAGACGCCTTGGGCGTCGGGAATTGACAGCCGATTCCCGGCCACCGTAGGCGCGGGCTTGCGGACGGCGAGCAATGGGTAGCTCGCCGTCCGGTAAGGACCAAGCCCGAGTCGACGGTGCGTTGTGTTCCACGCGCCTCAAAGAGATGTCAGCACTATTGACGGGGTCCGCTAGGGCCGATGCCAGCTAGGGTTGCGGGATGTTCGAAAGAGTTACCGTGGCCCCGGCACAGGCAACAGAAGGAACACGGGTGGGTTTTAGTCAGTAAAAGTCTGACACGCTCTCCCGCTCCACCCAGAGCGGGAGAAGTCATTTGATGATTTCCCATCCACAAAAAAAAAAAAGGCAATACCGTTGTCACTTTTCAGACACAGGTCTTCGCTCCATGAGGCAATGGGCTGTAATGTAATCCACCACGCAGGCCCAGTGCAGATTGGTGGATGCCACATTGAATTTTTAGTTCTAGAATATGCTAGTTTCATCACGATATTTTCCTTTTTCACTTTAATGAGAGCTGTGGTGATGAAATAAATTGCACAAAGCAGAGTTCATACCAGATTCTTTAGCCATCACTACTCTCCTGCTTGTGTAAAAGTCTCTTTTTGGAAGTACGCATCTAAACAAATTATTATTACGTCATCTATGACCATTTTCCTCGCTTTCACATTTGACACTTGTGTGACGAAGGTACAGTGGGGAGCGTTTGAAGTTACTTTGACCAGCCGTCAAAGTGGAATGTTTTGTTATACAATAGTTAATTGGAAATCGCGTTTGATTTCAGTTAAATGCGCGTTGGTTTACTCACCAACGCCGTACGAATAGGGAGGGATATTATTCGTTTGGCGAATTTTGGTTAGGAAATAGGTAGGGTTTGTACGATAATTATTAGTAGGTAGGTATGTTCTCATAAGAGAAACTAATGAAAACTCCTACATAGAATATCCTAGTACTCATTTAGTCGCCCTATAATGACTTTTTGACAAAAAAGCTATTGTATACAGGGTTATTTTAATTAAATTGGCTAGCTAAATTCCACAGACGCGATGGGTATCGATATCTAGACATGATAAAGCAAAAAAAAAAAAAAATGTTTTTTGTGGGGTCATTGACCGCAGTTATTGTAGTCACTTGAAATAGCAGTTATTTTTTTTTTTTTTGTGTAAGCTTTACAGACATAACTGGTATCGGTATCTAAACACGATAAAATATAAGAAAACAGTTTTCTCAACTCATACTTCAAGTAACAACACTAACAGCGGTCGTTGACCTCCCAAAAAAAAAAAAACATCAAATATTATAATTTTTAATATTATCGTGTTTAGATATAATGGATACCCATCACGTCTGCGGAGTTAAAAAATGACCAATTTGAAATAACTCTGTAGGCATCATTGAATCTTCTGTTTAGGTGAGCGCTAAATTAACACTGTCTGTAAAAAACTCTTCTCCTGAAAAAATGCCTCCAAATAATCTCAATAATGACCAAGAGCTTTATAAATAGATTCAGAGACCAATATTTTATTTTATTTATTAAGGGATAATAAACAACTACAACATATTTATCACATAAGGTTAACAAGACTTAAAGTAGTAATGTTGCAGTCCACTGCATTATCCGCAGATAAGACATACTTATTTATAGATCAGTGGTTGCCACTAGACGAGCATTACCAAAATTAAAATTAACAATACTTTGAAATAAATAAATAAGTTCATGTATAGCCAGCAAAAGCTACAAAGCCAAATCAGATCAGAAAAAATTTCAATTACTAAAATTATGCAATAAATAACTAATAATAATAAGATTACAGTTGAGATAAAAATTTTATAATATTAGATTTAAATTTATTTTTCGAGCATGCAAATATATCATTAAACGAGCATTACCAAAATTAACAATACCTACTTTGAAATAAATATATAAGTTACTATAAAGCCAGCAATAGCTACAAAACCAAATCAGATCAGAAACAATTTAATTTACCTAATTTATGCAATAAATAAATAATAATAAGATTACAATTAAGATAAAATTTTTATAATATTAGATTTGGGATTGACTATCACATAGTTTCAAGCCAAGCTATGATAACTCTTGCAAGACATTTTCTGTTATTGTAAATTGTAAATATAAATTGTCTTTGGTTCCTGGCCCTGACATTAAGCAATAGGTAAATTTTTTGACCTTTATACTGCTTGAATATGCGGCCTTTGGCTACTTTGTGCGTGTGTTTTATGTCAGTTTTTTGTTTGTGCAGAATAAATTATTTTTATTTATTTTTCTTTTTTTACATGAAATATATTACACGTTTCCTCATGATTGCGAGGTCGCTATTTAGGTAAAAGTCCTGCTACATACCAAACCTGCTCCTGCGGTTTGAAATATAACTATGTCCTAGGCACCCAAAAATATAATCTATCAACAATGATCTTTGATATATTGCTCATTCTCTTGATTTAATCTGCCGTGTTGGTCTAGCGGTCGCTAGCGCTACTGCTGAGCATTAGGTCCTGGGTTCGATTCCCGGTTCAGGCCATGTTATAGGGCTTATCCATCTCATCATCTGGAATTTCTCAGTAGCAACCCGGAGTCTGGATTTGCGCCTGGTTGATGGCAATATTTTCGCCCCCTATTACATGGGACTTAAACATAACTGGCGTAATGTGGGTGTACTATAAGTACACCTCTGTCTAACCTTTCGGGGAATACAGGCGTGAAGTTATGTTTATGTCTCTTGATTTAATCTCTTATTTGACTTTAATATTACCAACGACAGCGAGTACTGCGTAAATAATACTAGGTACTTATGAGATGGAAAAATGAAGTCTACAGAGTCTTTTGAAGCGAAACTGCATCCTCCATTTCCATCCCATAAATCATTTTCCATACAAAACGCGTTCGTATCTTTGCTTAATATTCATATAATTTAAATAATTTATACTTGGAGTCGTTTGCTAGTCTAGACACTGATTTTTGGCAAAGTCAAGGCTACGCTGAACTGTACAGTCGATAAAATAAACAGTAATACGTGTGTGATGTAACTGTTTAATATTTGAGCAAAGAAAATTGAGAATATTTCGTTTTATAATTGGATAGACTGTGGATTTTTCCATATTATTTTGTAGAGTTTTGGCACGTTATGTCTAAATTGGATTGGCCACCGGCCACCTTATTTGTGGCAGTAAAAATTTTTGTCTTCTAGGTATTCAGGCAAAATGGCCTAACTTTAGGTTAGGCCATTTTGCGATAAGACAGTTTTTTTGTATTTTTTTTAATAAAAATGTAACCAACAGTGCTAAGAGCAAAACAATATTTAACAAACAAATAATGCGGAACACAGAACGTAAACTGAGAGAAAATTGGAAATGTATTTTCTCGTTCGGAAATTCTGGCATTTTAAAGCCAATATCAGAAACATATTTCAGCAGCATTACTGGGTACTCCAATTTAATGGTTACCTAGTATGTATCTACAACAATTTTCATACCCGTATTTAAATGTATTTTTTTAAAAATGTGTATATGGCCATTTTTAATGCATATTTACAACTTTCCAGCTCGACTGTACTTCGCCAATGAATAAAAGTGATCTCGTATCCTCTCTCTATACTCTTTACGTTGGTTCACGTCCAAAATAACAAATTTAAAACGACCGAGCAGCGTATTCTCAAAAGCGAGTACTTATTATATTGAATTTTAGGGGAGTTTGGCCTTTGTGTCTGTAAATGTTTGAGAAAATGCAATTATGCATGGGTATGCTTAATTTAACAGAGACATTATTAATCTAACTTTAGGAAATTATTTAAGTTCAGAAGTGTTCGTTTACAGTAACACAAGTAAAGTCGGTAGAACTAGGTACCTATAAATTTATTACAAAATGCCAAAAATCGAAGTGTCGTTGAAAATTGTCGAGTTATCATATCATGAAGTTCTGAATCGGGTGGCTGAATAATTACGCTATGTTTCTAGTAAACATTTGTTAGTAAGGATGACCTGACCCTACCTGTGGATATCGTTGAAGACAAAAGAATTACAAAGCATAATCAGCAAATATCACCTTCCTGATAACATAAAACTACCGGCATGATATGGCATTCACATCACAGAAGAACATCTACAGTTCTCAGTACATATGTATAAACTATCTATTCCTCCTCTTTATCTAAAACGTGACTTAAACTATTGATCCATTTGATATCCATCTGTCAAACTGTCTGGGTGACATGGATATATATTTATATAAACTTATTGTTTAAAAACAAAACATGGCAATAAAAACCAATATCCATGTAAAAATATATTTATATAATATATTATATAAAATTCACAAAACACACCCTAATATTACATCTAAGTATTGTCACGAGCATTAATATCTTACAGTTACGTACGATTCAAAAGCGGTTTTCTCCTAAAATATTGAAAGATATTCTATGGTGTATAAAATTATCGAGACCATAAAATAAAAAAAAAATTACTTCACGTAAACCTACCTTCTGACCTTCTGAAGCTAGGTGTACGATTGCAATAGGTCGTTTCCAATGGAGAAGAGCCGGCAAGCAACTCCACGGTTACTCTTTTAAAAATAATTGGCTTTTACAATGTTTTCAAATTACATTGTTAATAGGTATGTGAGGACAGTGTAGGCCTGTCAACAAGTACCAGGTACTTAACAAAATATTTTTTGTTATTCTCACATTCACAAAATATAAAAGATAAATAAAATAATAAAAACAAAAACCAACAGGCTTTTGTTACCAAATGACATGATTGCTATTAGAAAAGTTACAAAAAAGAATTAATATCCTATCAACAAAAACCACTAATAAATAGTTGAAATTAGATTTGTAAATAATGAAAAGATAAAAAAGGAAAAAGAAAAAAGTTTCAAGTAAGTAAAAAAAAAAAATCGTAATTTGGGAGCAGATAATAGAGATTTATATAGATATGCCACTAATGAGGTACCAGGGCAGCCTCATGTGAAGAAGGAATTATTGACCAAACTTCCTCGTCTTCACCGTAGTCTTTAATCTCCTATATGCTTTTTTGAAATGCGTTTGATGTGGTTTTGAACTTTCCATCGCTAAGTTCTGTAACCGACTTTGGCAACTTGTTATAAAAGTGAAAGGGTTTTTCTCAAAGTTGCAATTTTTATTTCACGGGAAAAACGCTTTTGAATTTTGCGTAACTGTGAGGTATTATGCTTGTGACTGTACCTACAAATTTATCCTTTACACATCACTTTACTTACTTTTATTTCCGTAATTCGCTAAATAAATTTTTATCGCCATAATCACAGTACAAAATATATGTAACACTGGATGTTTAAAAAATACACATGTTGATACGTCAAAAGTTTCATAGAGAAAAACATTTGTGATAACATATCTCAACGTTTTATCTTATCATATATCACTGGTTAGTAATGACCTTTATTCGTCAAAACCTATTTCCTGCATTTAAAATACCTTGAGGATTATATTCAACTTAGCGATAATACGTAAATCTTACATAAAGTTCAAAAAATCCATCACTGTTGCTAATATTGGTACCATCTCTAAAACCACATATTCCACCCACGTGTTACTAAGCTACTTTTGGAGACCGTGCCCACTAGTTTACTCAGTTTTCTCAAACATCTTTGGGAAAAATATCAGTCAATTCTTGAGGGCTTGCTGCATAAACAAACTTCGTTTCATACCTTGAATCAATATTCAAACACAACTTTTTCAAATCCACATTAAAATTCAAAAGCACAATTTGATGCGTCTTATCCAAATCTTTTATTATAGCCATCAAATTGAATGCGGCTGTAAAGTCTAACTTCTTTAAATTAACACCATCTATGACTATTGGTATTTCGGTGTTATCATGAGAAGTAGCTCTCATTACACGTTGACGAACATGCTCAGCAGCACAGTAAGCTACATTCTCAGACAAAGTGACCACCATAAGATCTCCCTTCTCACACTTCAGTTTATTGACTTCCACAGTAGGTCTTGCTACATAATACAATAATAGTAAGGCTTCTAACACAATTCCAGCTACGATTCCATATTCTAACCCAGCCAATAAACAAACAATCATAGTCACTAAACACAGTAACAACTCCTTTATACTATTCCTCCACAAACTCGCAAAAATGCTGTAATCGATCATTGAGCACATAGCAGTTATAATGAGACCAGCTAAAGATGCTTTTGGTATGTAATAGAACGTTGAAGTCAATAAGGTTAAAGCGACAAAAAGAAGTAAAACCTTAGTGATCCCACCAGCAGGAGTCTTTACACCTGAAACATGGTTCAGTGCTGTTCTTGTAAAGGAACCAGTGATGGGCATGCTTTGTCCAAATGATCCAACAATGTTACAAAGCCCGACCGCGATCATTTCTTGAGTAGCGTCTATCCTACCACCGTCAGCGAAAGCTTTAGCAATAGCCACTGTTTCTAAAATCGCCACAAAAGGTATCACAACTGCTTGCAGTCCTAGTACTTCGAACATTTCTACGAAATTATAAGTTTGATTGCCAACTACTGTGCTGAATGGTGGCAAACCAAACGTAGGTAGTCCACTGCCAATGTCACCAATTATTAACAAAGGTTCCGTGCCAAAGGTTGCTTTAAAGCCGTAAGCAATAATCATTCCTATGACCACGACTACAGCATTTCTTGACAAAGATATAAACCATCTCATTTGTTTTACAAATCCATCAGTTCGTTTGCAACCTTGTCCCATCTTCTTCAACAATACCAGCATAAGTATAGTCACTGAACTGAGCACAGCTTCCCAAAGACTTGCTGTGGTAATATTGGTGAAAAAGTTCTGCATCGACTCTAAAAAGTAGTTTCCTGAAGAACCTTTTAATCCAAAGAATGATTTCAGTTGCGCTGCGGCAATTTGTAGTGCAGCAGCACTTGTAAATCCAGTTATCACTGGCATCGAAATGAATTCAACTAGAAAGCCAAGGTTGAGGATACCCATGAGAAATATGAACACTCCTGATAAGAAGGCAGTGAGGATGGCGAAGTCAGTAGAATAATCGGCGACGTATTTAGCGGTCAAGGCGGCAAGAATAGCAGTGGGTCCAACAGTGACATTGTAGCAGCTTCCAAAGATCACGTATATGATTCCAGAGGTTAGGGATGCGTATAGTCCATACTCGGGTGGCAGGCCAGCAATGACGGCATATGCAATACCTTGGGGTATGGCTGTAAGTCCCACTGTTATGCCAGCTATGATATCTTGAATGAAGTATTCAAATTTATATTTCGGAAGCCATTTAATGATGGGCAATCTCTTCTTCAAAACATCCATGCTGCACGTTTTTTGGAGACACTTTTTGGTTTTTCTTCGATACACTCTGCTTGCAGGTTCATCTTGGTTTTGGACCGTCATTGTGGTGAACGTGTAGTGTTCACTGCGGTGTTGAGGTGACTGAGTACTAGAAGTACTAAATTGGGCACTTGAGATTTAGTCGTTTATCTAAAGTCAAGATGATTATCTTGATCGGTCATGTCAGCAATATTTAAGACTCTTATGATTACTATTGTATCGGCTTCTGTTCTTTCGTGAATCGGACAGAGTATCATACGTTCACATGACTTCTTATCTAAGAGCAGTGGTGGCCAAGTGGTAACGGCCGTGACTTAGGAGTGTAGGTCGTAGGTTCGAACCTAGACAGGCGCATTACTTTGTATAAATTGTTTCATCACCACTGCTCTCAGAACGGTGAAGGAAAACATCGTGAGGAAACCGGCATGTCCAAGAACCAAAAATTTGAAGACATGTGATATCTACCAACCCGCACTAGGCCCGCGTGGTGGATTATGGCACACTCCTTCTCATAGAGAGGAGGCCTGTGTCCCAGCAGTGGGAACATTATAAGCTGATTAAGCTTATCTATGTCTATTATATGTATATACTAGCTTCTGCCCGTGGCTTCGTTCGCGTGGAAGTCGTATGACGCCACAATATACTAAAATAGCAATCACAATTTTATAAAACTTCCCTAAATACTACGTTTGTATACGTTACGTCGTTAGTTTTGTCTCAGCAGCCAAAAATACAGAGAGTCAATGGTGTCACACACGCTGGAAGATAATATGAAATATACAGGGTGTAAGGGACAGTCCTCCACAGACTAATGGGGTGCATTCAGTATATCATACCAAGATGACCGGTACATGAAATTATTTCAGGAACGTTTTGGGTATCCAATAAACCTGTTTTGTTTTATTACCTCACACGCAATGTGGCAAAACGCGCATAGCGAACGGCAGCGCAGTGAGAATTCGGCCGCCGAGTATTTCAACATCCATTGCTGATTTTTTTTATTTTGGCTGGTTTATTTGCATAAATGGAGTGCTGCGTACAGATAATGTAATTTTACATTGAAATAAAGGAATAGTAACTGAAAAAACGATAAAAAATTAAAATTTTCCTGAGAATATTTCCGGTGGAATATGATTCAAAATAAGTAGCTGAATGCACTCTGTTAGTTTATACACACACCTGTATCCCTTACACCCTGTATATTATTTTCGACATATCGCTCACCGTACAATGAAACACCACACATACTGAAGATAAGATATCTTAAGATATTGGCCGATTTGCGAAAGTTACCTACATTAATAGTTGAGATAGTTGGCGATTTTATCATAAGATAAAACAACAGGATGTTCTAATATTCGCGTAAATAATAAACAACGATTTTTGGGTAGTCTTTATTGTAAAGCGTTAATTTTATTATGTGTAGGTACTTAGTTAGTGAAATACAAAATATTTCTACCTACTAACACTTCTTATAGTAATGTGTTGGTAAAAAAAGAGTGAAGACCTTTTTATACTATACAGGGCATTTTTTGAATCACTATCCAAATTTTCGCAGGGTGTTCTACCCGTGAATATGAACAACTTTTACTATGGGACCAACTCTGAAATCACGAAGAAAAAATCAGCTGATTCATACAAAAGTTCAATACCTACTCGACCAAAATGTATGAAACAGCTGATTTTTTTTCGTGATTTCAGAGTTGGTCCCATAGTGAAAGTTGTTCGTATTCATGGGTAGAACACCCTGCGAAAATTTGGATAGTGATTAAAAAAATGCCCTGTATAAGGAATTATGTTAATAACCTACAATAATTTGCATGGCACCTCAGCTGCTGCAGTCAGCGGCAAAAGTCGATGACCGTTACGGAATTTTGGTAAATTATACCATAGAATCTTAATTAAATAACTTAACTCTTAAATGTATTCTATCTATACTAACATAATACAGCTGAAGAGTGTGTTTGTTTGAATGCGTTCATCTCTGGAACTACTCGGCAGTCGGATTTGAAAAATTCTTGCATTTGTTAGCCCAATTCTGGAGAAAGGTTATATATAGGCTAACATCACGTACAGTTGTCCGTGTGAGAAGCAGCTCGTACTGAGGTCGACACCCGCAGCCTTCAGTAGCAATTTCCCATTGCTTGCGAAGTTTTTCGTTGTTAGTGAAGTAATGAACGCCTGCGTTCCTGCATATAGTGCAGTACCTAATGGCACAAAACTGATACACTGGCTGATGCATTCTTACAGATTATTACTGACGAACGGTTATCATTAATATAATATAACAGTAGATGCCAGCTGTTTTAGAACCCAATGGCTTAGCACGCGACGATGGAAAGAGACCAGACGGAATGACCATAATGCCTTGGAAGGTAGGTAGGCCTTTGGTGTGGGATGCAACGTGTGTCGACACCCTTGCGCCATCCCATCTCCCTAGCACGGCAGGCTGTGCTGGAGCGGCTGCTGCGGGTGCGGAAAACCTCAAACGGCGCAAATACTCCAGTCTTATTGGGACTTATATGTTCGAGCCGTTTGGGGTTGAAACACTTGGGCCATGGGGTCCGAGTGCCCACTTAGTTTTTCGAGACATCGCCAGGCGGTTGGTCGACTCCACACGTGACCAGAGGGCTGGCCTATTTTTTGGCCAAAGAATCAGCATTGCTATACAACGTGGCAATGCTGCCAGCCTTCTGGGCACTTTTCCTGTTGACAGCGATGCGGATGAATTTTTTGATGCCCTCTGATTATTTACCCCCTCCCTTTTTTATATACCTGTACATATTATTATTATTATTTTAAGATTGTTAGGTTTTAAATTATGTCAACAGTAGATTGTAAACACACGGGATTTCTCATTAAAAGACCTAATCAAATACATTTGTTTTTTTTTTACAACGATTGATGACAGAAGAGGCCTAAACTTGATGTTTTTCTGTGAATGTTCTACGAACTATCATGAATAATATTATAACAAAATATTTAAAAAAAAAGTATCACAAAAAATATCAATAGTTGGGAGTGGAACTTACAAACACAGGTTTGTAAAGTAGTCGCCGAACCGCTAATCTATGTGCTTCGTTGAAAGTCGACAAAATAGCCGTTCTTATATAGTCATGATTGACTGCTTAGCCCCATAAAGGTATCGTGATGACAATCATTTAAAAAGTTAAATCTGTAACTATCACCAATGTTCTAAACATTTGGCCCATCTTTTGACAATTTGCGGTAAACTAAAGAGGAATACTAACATAATACAATATTGCTCATTCCCCATAGCAAATAGCGTAATAATTAATAGCCTACAGATGCTAGCATATAATCTATCCGGTAGTATATTTGCGTGATGCTGGAACATTTTATTTATTTTAACATAAAACGGCCAAGGCCAATTACATTAGTTAAAGACACAAACACATTATTTAAGTACAATAACAAAAGTATACAACGACTCGACAGTCATACGCTCATGACACAATACTCCAGACATACTGACAAGGTCTTCTTCCATCCGTCCGCGAACACATCACAGTCAGGTCACGTCCAAGAGAGCATTGAGCGCAGTGTGCGAGGGACAGGAAAACAGACAAACAAACAAAAATTCCAAAAACTATATTTTCGGCATTAAAATCATTCCTAGACCTCGTAGCAATTACTTTTTTTTTTTCAAAAATATCCAATATATTTTACTTTTAGTATTACTAACTTTCTGTCTATCACTTTCTCCACCGTTTATTTCACTTTGACATTAAATACATTACAATAATATATGCTCCTCTATACTCGTGCTTGTAATATTGCACGAACTTACATAAAGAACCCTCTTAATTGAATTTCCCTCATTTATGATTAACAGTAAAACGCTGCCAAAACTGCGAGGTATCAAATTTAATGGGTGGTCGTAAATCCCATTCGATTTATCCGGATAACATAACGGTAGGTGACACCATAAAATTGTTCTAATAAAGTTACCGCAAGATTTTATGAGTTAATTTTATGTTAACACATACTTTTTGAGATAGTCATCAAATTTAAGTGTACCGAGTACGTATTGGTACTTGGGCAAATAAAACCATTTTAAAAACATAAGGGAAACCTTGCAAAAAAAAAACAAATATCGTCGTAACCAGAGTTCTCAAAAATGCAGTAAACATTTAATTAAGTACCAGAGGGCTTAGACAGGGTTATAATGATGACGGAAAAGCCAATAATGGAAAGTTATTTCGCCTAAATCTAGTTTGAATTATTTTATCTATTATTTTTTTTTTTTTGACTGAAATTGTTTTCTATACTGTGTTTACAGAACTTCTGCAGATGTATGTAGTTTTTTTTTTCTCTTTATTTGTTTTGGGGTTTTTATCTAAAAAGATATGCCAACCACATCGTGCCTTTTAACTTCACATTACATTAACACTTATAATCAACCCATACAGCATACTAAGCAGTGAATTAAACAGTATGACATACTTAGTGATAAATATGGAAGTCACAAATGAAGAGTAGTTATTAAACGACATAACCTTTGGCACCTTCTGAAGCTGGTTGAGATAAAATTGATTAAATTAATCCCACATTAAGCTCATTTAATTCCATTAGACTCTCTCACGCCCGATCCGGATAGAATCAGCAAATGCTAGTTAATTCTTAGGTAATGTATTTCAGATTGGGTAATGTAGGACGAACAAAGATTCTTATCTAGTATTCCTGAGAATAATAATAATATATTTTTTTTATTAGTTACAGCAGTTTTGTTTGAAACCTGACAATTTAAATCCATCACCTAAAAGCACGACTTTTTTCAATATTCCCATAATGTACATATCACTATGCGCATATTAATTATCTAACTAGCGAAATGTGGGTGTACTATAGGTACAACTCTGCCCAACCCGTCAGGGATTACAGGCGTGATGTTACGTATTATGTTATTTACATAACTTCGATGCCCTTTGTCGACAGATATCCTTGACTTCGAAACATGTGACATACATACATAGCTAAACACTTCGGAATATTTGCATCAAACTCGTTCATATCTAAGATACCAACAGGAAAAGATTTATATCTATGATAGCATACAGTCATTTTTATAGTTATCTATGTTTCCTTAAAAAATCAACTTTTCTTACGTAAGTTACACAGATTTGCGTATTTCCGCCAATGTGTTGTTTAGATCAATATCATTGATGTCCTACATGTTTATTGAATCCTACTTTTACACGTGGATCAGATTAAGTATAGAAAAATTCAAGTGACAGGAGTCGGGAGTGGCTTTTTGACAACATCGCCTCATCCTTTATCTGTACCATAAGTTGTATAGTCATCGCTTATTTTTTTCGGTGAACCCGAACGCGCGGTCGCGTTGACAAAGGAAGCCTTCTGGTTTTCCAAACAAATATGTGACATGAACGCGACGGTCGCGTATTCGCGCAAACGATATTTTTGGTTTGGACGCGGTGTCAGATTATTAAGTTATTAAAACGTGCATTATGCACCGACCGACGATTGGTGATATTAACCCAAGCTGGCAGACAAGTGCAGTTGCCTGTTTGGTTCTTTGTAGAATGTTTTTAATCACTATTGCCACAGTATTGGACATTGATGACACAATTCGGGCAGTTGCAGTAAATGAATTAACGACTAAAATACACTTTATGACTCCCACGTATTGTGTTCCACGTGCGCCTCAAAGATATGTCAGCACTAACTGAAGGCGTCCGCTAGGGCCGATGCCTGCCAAGGCCGCGGGATGTTCGAAATTCGAAAGAGTTACCGTGGCCCCGGCACAGGCAACTGAAGGAACACGGGTGGGTTTTAGTCAGTAAAAATCTGACACGCCCTCCCGCTCCGCCCAGAGCGGGAGAAGTCATTTGATGATTTCCCACTCAAAAAGAAAAAAGGCCTCCCACACAAAACTGCGAATTCGCATCGCATCGCAAAAATGTGTTTTATGTTTGACAAAAGGCACAGTTTTACGCAAAACTTTTGCGTCCGATGCGAATTCGCAATTCTGTGTGCCCTAAATCCTAACCTGCGGCTAAAATACCAAATAAACATATACAAATATTTATTCTATAGGTACATAAACATATACACATACGAGCAAACAAAACGCTCTATTTCCCCGTAACTAACCGCTGGGGTACTTTCGACCCAACGCACTTTGGTTTGAGCAACAAACATGGTAGGTACCTAGGTATTAATTTCTCGAGATGTTATTGGACGAGGAATTAAGCCTGCTTCAGACGGATTAATGAATCGTATATGAGATATGCTTGTAATATTATATTTGCGGGATATATTGTTAATTTTGTAGTTTTGGTAAGGGTTTTGGGAAATTTTGATTACCTGTAAGTGTAGGTAAGTTTAGGTTTGACGGATTTTAAAGCAAACAATCAATCAAAAATGAAACCGTAACTTGCTTATATATACAGGGTGTCCGGTAATTAATGGATAACCTTGCGATAGCATATAATAGACCCTATGGCCGTTCTAAAAAAAATACAAAAAAAATGTATATCCCAAGTAGTAAGTACCTAGGATATAATTTTTTTAGAAAAAAATTCTGTGTAATTTCTAGTCACATTATTTATTGCCTCTCTGTCGGCGGCATAGTCAACGTACAATATTATAACAACAGATAACCGATGGAATTCATTCATTTGTGGTTGTGGTGATGAAAAATGTAAAAAAAGTTAGTATTCTTTTTCAAAAAAATCTTAGTTATTACTTGGGATATATATTTTTTTTGTATTTTTTTTAGAACAGCCATAAGGTCTGTTATATGCGATTTCAAGGTTATCCATTCTTTACCGGACACCCTGTATATACAAGGTGTAACATAATTGACGCATAACCTCTGAAGGGGTCATTGTACTCATCATTATGAATAACTTTTACTATGGGACCAAACCTGAAATCGCGAAAAAAATCAGCTGCTCCCTACATTTATGTTCGCATAACTCGTCAAGATGTAGAGAACAGCTGATTTTTTTTTCGTTATTTCAGGTTTGGTCCCATAGTAAAAGTTGTTCATAATGATGAGTACAATGATCCCTTAAGAAGTTGTGCGTTAATTATGTTACGTCATGTATAATCTCTCCATACGAAACTAAGTACCTTATGAAAGGGCCAACTGGAATAATTTTTTCTTGGAAATGTTGACGTTCAAATAAACGCCTTTTAATGGCCTACATGAAATAAATTATTTGACTTTAACTTTAATCTTATTATCAAATTATAATGCTCAACGTTACAGAAAAATAACAACATGTTTATTCTTTTGTGTACATTTTCAAGCATATTTCTTACCAGCTTTCCGTCTGTAACCTAAATTTTAATTTGAACACAATAAAAGCGTGAAATACCTTATCTAGAAATCTCCGGAAAATACCTAAATTAATATTTTTTCAACAACCCTGTGGCTTTTTATGATCAAGGTCTGAGCAATCATTTATATCTTACCCATTAAGGACGCTTACTGCTATTTAACCTAGATTTTTCTTTTCGTGATAGCGAACGTACTACAAATTGTTTTTCTTTTTATTTTCAGGTATATACACACTAATAAATTGTTGCTAATGGCGTTTAGTCCTGACGTAAGTACTAATAAGTTTTATTTTTTACCGTCACACAAACTGTTAAACCAAGAAATCGTGTGTAACCATCATTTGTTAAGGCCAAATTAGCCTTAAACGTGATATTAATGTTTCTTGATTTTTTTTTTGTAGCATATTTTTATTTCTTTAGACTTCTAGAGCCTAAATATCTCCACTGATACTAACTGATTTATTTTTAGTGACACACTTTAAACGGACATTTATTTTATCAAATTAATTTACTAATACTTTTTTTTACTGGCAAAAACTTGTTATAGTTAGGTAAAACCGTCAATTTAATTTATTTATTAAATTGTAATAAGTTCTAGAATCAAGCGTTAGGTACCTACTTTGCGGGAACCAATTACAATGAATTGTTATACAATTTCTATATTATATTATTTAATTTTAATTCCGCAAAAAAAAAAAGAACATGTATTGTACATGCAGAAGGCAAGATAAATATAAAGCAACGTGCAACTCAAACCTACTCAAACTTTGGGTTGCATGGATCTAGTTTTTAGCAGAATTATATCTAAATATTTAAATTGCATAACACACTTAAATTCATAAATAAACTCATGCCTTCTCACGGGGGAAAGCAGTAACTACAGAACGCCACCTGCTACGATCCTTACATACTACTTTTCGTTTACGTTCATTTAAGTGGTTATACATACGCAAGCCGGTTACAAGTACACGCACCTGACCTTTCTGAAGAACATCACCAATAAGGTCACTAATATCCTTCTAAGGCGTCCCCTCCCGGCGTTTCCACTCACTTCTGCCATGTAAATACCTTTTGTTAGTCACCTTTCATTCATCCTCTCAACATAACAAACCATCTCAGCATTCTCTTTTCAATTTTTGTCACTACATCTTCTTTTAAACCGCACCGTTGCTTTATCACATCATTCCTCAGCCTATCATTCATATTTACACCACAATGCTTAGCAAGCTTAGCATTTCCACATCATTTATTCTACATAATTTCATGCCTCTCTTGTCACACCCAACATTCACTATTAATTAATTCTAATAACCGACAGCCAAGCAGATTGAACAATACAACAATTCAAATACCAACCCATTGATTCTCCATTAACAATTAACAACAAAATCCTCTCCTGCACATATTGTCACTTGGCTATAAACTTGCAATTTCCACAACAATAGATTCCTTAGACTTAAGTATAAGTGGGTATTAATTCCGCCATATATCAGTGGGAGTAGTTTCTTCGGCAGCTGGGTCTTAGCGACCCTTCGAGCAACAAAGGGTTTAATAAGATCGGCGCGCAGTGAACGGTTAACTCGCCTATGATTTACTCATTAGTTTGTTAAGGAATGTAATGTTCCACATTACATTCCTTTAGTCCATAGTTTTCATATTTGTATTCTATGTTTGAGGTGGTTACGTGATTTTCCCAAAATTATCCTAATTAGGTACCTAAGTTACGACACCACAGATAAAATACATACCCACACAGAACTTTTTCCCAAGGACTTTTTCCCATGGGTGTACGCAGAAACTACAGAACGACACCTGTTTACGTTCATACACTGCGGTGGACACGCACGCCGGTTGCAAGTACTAGGCACCTGACCTTTCTGAAGAAAATTATGTCCTTCTAGGGCGTCCCGGCGTTTCCACTGACATCTGCCGTGTAAATACCTTTTGTTAGTCGCCTTACATTCATCCTCTCAACATGACCAAACCATTTATGCATTCTATTTTCAGTACTAAAAATATACGGGAATTCCTCAGTTTGATTCTTGTTACTAAAAAATTGTAACAATTAATATGTGCTTACGAAAAAATGCAGCAATTTCTATCCCGTCTACTATGTAATTAAACTTATGATTCTTAATAAAAAAACAGTTCATAACACTCCCTAGTCAGTTGACTCTCTTAATGATGATGGATCATCGACAAACGCCAGTAATTATCACTTTATTGACTATTAAGACCCTCTCCCACGAACCGACTGACTATTAAAAATAGTTGTTTAGTCAACTGAAGTTCGTGACGCGGAAATGATTTATGGGATGAATTTTAAAACGGTTGCTGTGTAGTTTTTAATGAGAGTTGTGAGAAATTGGATGAAGCTCTTTTTTGTAAATGATACAAATGATTTTGTATTTACTCACACGATGAGTATTCCCCTTCTGAAGGTAGAGTATTGCACTCATTACTTACGTACGCAAAATTTGCAACTGGACGTAGAATTATGGACACCAGCCCACACACATAAACTCTCGCCTTCTTCCCATGGGGGTAGGCAGAAACTACAGAACGCCACCTGCTTCGTTCCTTACATACTCCTTTTGCTTCATTTACGTTCATACATCTGATCATACACGCACGCCGGTTGCGAGTACTACGCACCTGACCTTTCGAAGAACATCATCAATAAGGTCACTATATGTCCTTCTAGGGTGTCCCCTCTCGGCGTTTCCACTCACATCTGCCTTGTAAATACAACGCAATACAATACGATTGTACCTACCCATAAATATTAAAATCTCATTTTAGCAAGAAGAAAATACGCTTTTACTTTTGAAAACGCCTATCAAACTTACAGCTTTTTGAGAGAACCTGTTCTACCAATCCAGTTTTCCAGGATAATTATGTCTGTGCTGCCAGTTCTTTAAAATTCTTTACATAAACCATTATTTCTAACCATACGTAAAAATAACTGACGCACAGCTAAGCCAATAAGCGAAACACGTTCCTTCACCACCGACTTTATCTCATCGCCATAAGGTTCAAATTCCTCAGTCAAAAATCTGTAACTTTGTGCGTTATCGGTAATGTTGGGAACATATGCGGGGGCACGCGCTCCTACATCACCGTGTTATCAGCTCGAGTTGGGCTTGAACCCGCTACCCTATCGGACGAACGCAGGCTGAAATTTCGATAACATCACGACGTATAGGATGCGAGTTGAATTAAAAAGATGGCAGTTTTTTAGATATTTTAAGCTGGTCTGGTAGAAGAAAATGCGGGTTTTGACGTCAATGTAGAAAGTAAGGGTAAAACTAGATATTGTGTAAGCTCGTCAAAGGATATCTGCGTCAACAGCCCTGTAAAGGTCATAAGAAAAAAGTCGGGAGGTGTCGTGGCACACCCGGGTGGAAAGAAGTTCCTTTTGCTGTATATTATACAGAGCCATCTAGTGTAAGTTTGTAGAAGCAAAAAACTTATAATAGATGACTCTGTATTACAAAACGAAAACTTTTGACACTGTTTCGGCATAACGCTTTTTCGTTACGTGACGATTTCTACCAGTCAACTCCTACCGCAAGCTGCGTTAAGGGGACTACAAGAGCTAAAAGTTTTATAATGCCTAAAAGTATAGATCCATTGCAGTAAACAAAATCAGAAAACTATACGATATTCTTCAGGAAATATGCTAGTTAGATAGTGTGTTGAAAACATAATACAACTAATTTGATACGATAGAAAAACAACCACGAAGATACCTCGAAAAATTTCTTTTAACGATTAAAAACCATACTAATATACATGCAATCATTCTGATTTTTTGTCAGATTATTCTACAAGCAACATATTAACGTAATAGTGTTTGAATTTTTTAGTTCAATCAATAGATTTTTTGTAAATGGATAATTGCTTCTTAATTTGCAATAAATTACCAGCGTTGTGTCATCGCGCTTCTCTTTCTTTTCTATGCAGTTCGACAGTGACCACGCTTTAGCTGTTGTCAGCCTCTAACCCTTTATAGGACGGCTCATACAAAGTGGCCAGTGAACTGGACACTCACACAAATAAATCGCAATCTTTCTATAACGACCTTGAAGTGACTATCCAGTTTAAAGGAGAACTTCGTTCCAAAACCCGTGAACGTTAATTTTACGTTTGGGCTTTGTCCTAATTACCTACATCTATTCCGAACTGGTGCCGTCGCATACAACATTAATTGCCAACAGAAGAAGAAACTGCATGTTTTGACAAACAAGAACCCCTGTTAAATAGGGCTAAACTAGGAAAAACTTACATCTGCAGTTTCCCATACCAATTGAGTAACTAAGGATCTTATACTTTTATGTGACAATCCCGTATACATTACACAGCATTTTCGAACCACACACTGCTCAGTGCTCATCCCTCAGGCTAAAGACATGATGACACGATACACACTTGTCATCACTATCTCTTAAACGAAATTCCATACAGGGATGAAAAAAATAAATCTGTCAAATTCAGAAGTGCTGATTCACGTTAATAAATTTGGGTGCAAGTCTCCCATTTGACGCGTTCAGGCAATAGAAATATTGGGGTGATCGGGATAAGCGTTGCCCCCTTGTCCCTTGGCGGGGGATATTGAATGCTTGTATCAGCACTGATTTGTTTCACAGTGGTTAGATGGCGGTGGAACTGTGGAAGTAGGTATTTATGTGACGTCACGTTTTTATGGTTTGCTAAGTGTGAGTGTTAAGGCCTGTGGCTGTAAGATTTCGAAGTACTTTTGTTGGTACTCAGGCCATTGTCAAAATAATATTAACCATAGTCAGCAATGAGCAACTACTCATGAAGGCCGTTTTAATGCACCTTCAAAGTTAGAATTTGGTTAATTCTTAGATCAGCTTCTTCTCTCTTCCAGACATCAAAATAATTCGACGACGAATGTCTAAACCGTCTTTAACTCACCATTACCGAAGTGAAAACAGTCTTATAACCCCAGCAAAAACTCCTTACCACAGAACCAAATCTCCCATAAGAAAATTGTTTTCAAAGATATCATGGCGTATGATAAATGCCGGCATTAGTCCTGGGCTGCCATATCCAGGCATGTTAATCTAAAACGTCGTCTGCACGCACCGAGAGAGATATATCATGGGAATGCTGAGAGCAATCGGGGATTTTTCACATCATATTTTCCAGTTTTCTTCTAGTCATTTTTATAGGGATTTTTATTTGTAGTTTGTGCTGAGTTGAGCTTGAGAAGTAGGTTTAGATTTTTATTATTTTCTAATTAGCTAAGATGGACTTTACCTATGTGATTTCTACGTCAAAACATGGATTGTCAATAGTATATAATAAATAACGCATACTGCTTTTATGAGCATTTAAAAAAAAAAACCGTTTCATTGATGAATTGATGATAGGCCATTATTCAATCTGCCTTATATTACTTACAGTAGACTACTAAACAAAATATTTCTACTTAATATCAATCTTGATATTAAGTAGAAATATTTTATTCATTTTTATTTTATTCATTTTTTTCTAACTATACTACTATGTTACTATTGATTTATCATGTTGGTATTTAGGTTATCAATGGCACATAAAAAATGAATGAACTATTCGAATTTCCCAAATTATGATCCCCAAACTCAACTTTCCTCAGAAACATAATAATAGCCAGAATAAAATACAATACTTTCACCTGACTCTACCTATTTTTAAATATTATCTCATATCCATGGCATTGACATGTCTAATCACGTAGAAATAATGTCTGAGCGAGCACATCGTTGTTGTCCTTTAAAACCAGGATACCATGACCTTCGATCCCCCACAATTTTAACCACAAGGGGGTCTAAATGTACGGATAGAAGGATCAAGTTACACTGGTCCTTCGACCCGGATACCTCCCTATACCTTTTTTTTTTGTAAAATTTCAAGCTTCTGAATAGAGAATAGTTTCCAGATGATTAACTTGCACCGTTAGGCACCGATTTGTTGCGAAAAAATACTTCATCTGTAAGGAGGCTCAGATAGGAGTCCGTATTTCTTGCATTTTATTATGATTCGGTTAGTGGGTTATAGATACTCTTCTTTGGGTTGGTTTTTACTTCCTGATCGGAATAGTATATAAATATGAACCATGGTGACAGAATTTTCAGGAGGATTCAAATAATTTATATAACTTACAAGCCCGATAGGATTTCCCATCGGGAAAAATGACGAACTTTCATATAAAATTTTAACCCCCTTTGGGGATGAATTTTCAAAAATCATTCTTTAGCTCACTTTCATAACATAAAAAACTCTTGTGCAAAATTCCAAGCTTCTGAACGCAGCGGTTTAGGTTGTGCGTAGTCTGTCAGTGGATGAATGAATGAATTTAAGATTTTTGTCTATTACTAGCTTCTACTCGCGTGAAATTTCTTGCTCCCCCGACCCACCCCGTCACATCGCATCGCCTGCCCGCGCTATTACTTCGTTTTCGCTTAGCGTTCTTTCTGACTTTTTTTTTTCTTTTGCTCGGCAGCTAACCCCACCTAGCGTGATGCGTGCACCTAGCGTGGCCTAGCGTGATGCTTAAAAATTGGGCTATCAAATGCAAAAAGATTTTTTTCAAATCCAACAAGTGGTTCCAGAGATTAGCGCATTCAAACAAACAAAAACCAAACCACTCCACACACCAATCAAACTCTTTAGCTTTATTATTAGTATAGATAGATTTATTTAGATTTTCATATGTTGAACGTGTTGTTGCATTGCAATTCTTCCAGTATTCGACTTTGCTAAAAGCGATTTGTTACATTTATTGATCAATAAATGAAACGAGACTTGTTATACAACTTACGTAATATTTCACGAACTGGACCCCGAACATTAATCTCTGTTCCACGTTAAACGCCTGTATAATTGAGGTCACATCAAAAACAAACATATTAATATTAACATTACCTGATGCCTCTCAAAATCGAGCAAACTTAATAAAGCACCTTTACTCACTCATGACACATTGGAATAAAATTGAAAATTGCCTGCGCGAACTTTAATCCAAATTAGAAACTCTCAAACTTGATCTGCACACTTACAAATACACACCACCCGACTCTTATGTCACAAAAAATAGTGTCGATATTCGATTGTTTCAGTTTTACAACAGTTTGTAAATGTTTGGGTCGCTCGGCCCTCATCAAACGTACTCTGGTACAGACAGAGGTAATGAAATAGCTAGCAAATGAGGCGTGCGTAGTTGCCAATAGCAACCTTTCACATCAGTCATTTGTGACGTTGAGTTCGAAGTAGGGATGTACCACCGTACTGGGTAACTAGGCTTAATGCTGTGGCCGTACGTCGTAATTACTGAGTTCCCGAACGAAAGCTTTGGTAAAACCAATCGATGGAGCCTTTGAGCCTAAAAGCTATTAGGGAATACAAAGGTATCAAAGCTAACGTTATATGCCTCCTGTTTGAAAGCTTTAGCTGGAATATTTGTCTAGGAATTTCGCCTAATTTTACCCTGAGTGTATTCATAGCTGAAACTGCTTTTTACTCAGTAGGTTGCAACTGTTGACGGAAACAGTTCGTGTGTTTTGCTCAAATATGGAATTATATTGAAGTATGCGGGAGATAGGAAGGGGCTGTGTATTTATTTATTTATTTATTTAGGATCTCCAACAAAGGATATACACAAACACGTGGAATAAATGATCGAAGACAAAAGTATCGCGTACGTGTACTCCTTCAACTATAGGAGACCACAGCATGCCTAATAGAATATATAACTAGCTAACAAATGAAAATCAAAATTCTACACAAAACAAATTTGGTAATAAAATTAGAAAAATAAAATTGAAAAAAAAATTGAATTAACAATGTCATGGCACAATTAGAAAATTAAAAATAAAAACATAATGAAATTGGACACATAAAATTAAAATAATAAAATAATTAACAAATAGATAATTTTTTGAGGCATTTTTTATAATTTGTAAGAGAATCACAGATGTCAAAATTGGTGCTCTTAGATAAAGTGTTATATTGCCTACAAAGTGTAGCCATTACAAAAGAAATAGATATGTTAATAAATATTATGTTCTTAATTTCAAATGTTCTAAAACTTGAAATTCTTGGGAAACACCAAACAAACACGAACATACTATGAATTCAATTTGTTGTGAGTAGCTGAAAATTATAAGAACCAAATCCAAAAAAAAAAAAAAAAGTTTAAAAAAAAAAAAGTTAAAAAAGTTTGTAATTTTTTGGATACTGCAAAATATTGTAAAATAGAGCTGATTTACGGATCATAGCCGCTAATAAAAGCTAATGTGGTTTTCAGTTTGAAATAACTTGGTGTTTATGCATGTGTGATTAATTTCCACAAGCACATACAAGTTAGATGGTTCTGCTCCGGTTTTATTGAAATTATTGTTTATTACCATCACCCGACTGCAAAGAAGGGTTATACAGGGTGTCCGGTAAAGAATGGATAACCTTGAAATCGCATATAACAGACCTTATGGCTGTTCTAAAAAAAATACAAAAAAATATATATCCCAAGTAATAACTAAGATTTTTTTGAAAAAGAATACTAACTTTTTTTACATTTTTCATCACCACAAACACAAATGAATGAATTCCATCGGTTATCTGTTGTTATAATATTGTACGTTGACTATGCCGCCGACAGAGAGGCAATAAGTAATGTGACTAGAAATTACACAGAATTTTTTTCTAAAAAAATTATATCTTAGGTACTTACTACTTGGTATATACATTTTTTTTGTATTTTTTTTAGAACGGCCATAGGGTCTATTATATGCTATCGCAAGGTTATCCATTAATTACCGGACACCCTGTATATAATTATTAATTGTGACTGTCACACAATTTACCACTGTTTCGAGTAAGGAACAACTAAACTATTTAGACAAAAGAAAATTCCGTGTGTTCGAGTGGAGAAAGATATATAGGAGATCGCATAAAAACAGTATTCGTTTTACTTCAAGCTCTCATTCCAAGTTATTAATTTATTTGATAAAAAAGCAATGGAGTCAAAAGTCAAGCCATTTATCCTGTACCGAGACAGAAGAATAAGATTCTTTGCATGTTGTATCGCTAAAATCCTACACCCGATCCCATTTTACTGACAATAAAACCGATCCATACACGTCTGCAGTCTATCTCGCCCACAAAGGGGGGGGGGGGGGGGTACGGGGGTTATTTTGAGAAATAACGAACATCAACTACGCCCATTAATAACTGCTTTTGTTTACCAACTATTTTTTTGTTCGGTTTTAGGGTTCCGTGCCTACGCAAATAGTGCCAATGGGACACTATTACTAACCCTAGGCCTGATCTGTGTGGCAGTCAGTCACACGGATATATATTTTTATTCGTAATAGGTAGCTAGGTGAAATTCTCACAAATTACGTGTAATAAATGGCCTCTATCATGGTAAAAAACAAGAAAGTAAACTATAACCGTCTTAATATACCCGGAGTTTTACACCAATATACAGGAGTTAAAGCTTATATTTCGAACCATACATTTTTTGAGGTATACGTTAAGCAGAGGTGTACCTAAAGTACGAGTATTAGTAGCCTATTGCCAATTTTTTGAGGTATCTCATTACCAGAGATCGGATATTTGGATGCATATTTACCTAAAGTTGAGGTGTTGACTAATATGGAATGCACTTTTGTATCGATCGTAATAATTTCGCGATTCAGAAATAGATAAATTTAGTAGGTACTTTTTGACTATAGATTCGACACGCCTTCCTCTTACACCCTACATACACATATATTTGCATTTCAAGCAACTGAATAGTTATGTGATCCCGGTGTCTCGGTATTTTTTAAATAAATAATAACACATGTTTAAGAAGTCGTTTCTATACCATGTATCCGAATAGTGGTGCATTCCCAGATTTTCTGGAATCCCGGGATTTATATTAAGAAAAAAAAATTAAGAAACCGCTTCCATAATTTCCTAGCGAAAAATTAACTTTAGGTAAATATGCATCCGATTATCCGATCTCTACTCATAACATAACTGTACTCCGGGTTTATTAATAACGGGGTTATGGGGTGGTACGGAACCCTTAGTGCGCTAGTCCGACTTGCACTTGGCCAGTCTTTTTTCCACTTTTCATAATTTATTTCAACATTTTTAACCTTTGACATGCAGTTTACCCGCTTCGCCCGGATGGATAGTAATGGAAATTTTATGGTGGTTTTTATGGCTTTTTGAGGGTTTCTTCGCGAAATTGTGTGTTTTGTTAAAAAAAAGCGTTTTGAATTAAAATGAGGGACGGACTGTGGGTGACAAAAATGCTCAGAGGGATATTTTTATGGTGTGGACAAAGGTGCGTTTAATGGTTTTATGTTTGTGAGATTTTATGGGAAATGTATTCATATACAAGGTTGTGATATAGTCAGTGCAATACATGAAGTTTACTAAAGTTTAAACCACCACCCTTGTAGCTTCTATGTTGCATAAAGTTTAATAAGTAAATAAAGAACCTAACAGAAAATCTTTACGAAAATCCGACGTAAAAAATGTTTTAAAGTACACACATTAGGAAATCCTAGAAAAAAGTTACAAAGAAACTGGCTACTTTACAAACATGTAGGTAATACTAAATTCACAAAATACATTTAAGCAACCAAACAGAATCAGATAACTCCGACAAAAATATTCAAACTCCTACATTAAAACTCAAAGAAATCTTAAGCCGTCTCATTTAAAATCCACTTGGAACTTAAATCTACAAGATTTACTACGCCATAACACTTCTTCTAGAAGAATAGATAAACATCAGAGCTAATATTTTCTAACATAAATTGTCTAGCGTCGATATTGACGGTGCTATAAAAATATTAGACGTATATACCACGCTGTACGGGACCTAAGACGTGGAACCTTACTAAGATTGTTCTCGTTCTCGGTTTATTGTCACTTGGGCATTAAATTAATAGAGGACGAGCCTCTTGCCATCAACCGGGCACAAATCTAGACTCCGGGCTGCTACTGAGAAATTCCAGATAGAAAAACTTAACAACACCTTGCCCGACCTGGGATCGAACCCAGGACCTCATGATCAGCAGTTGCGCTTGCGACCACTAGACCAACGAGGCAGTCAGTAACGTAGCCTATTATAATTATGCTAAGCTATGCCTTAGCTATGCCTCTGGTAAGAGGACATGAACTTATTTATGTTTTCAAAATTACATAAATTCCCGAGAAAATATCGATAAGCGCTATTGCAAAAGCAATATCTAATTTAAAACATAATAATTTTTTTCTAACCGTAACCTATTCATAAAAAAAACTAAAACTAATTAAAAAGCTATTTGAGTTATTTTACAGACAACTGTACAGGTTTAATTTTGTTTTATATACATAATTATTGTCGCGGCGCGCGTCAGCACTTTTATATGGTATTTAAACTGTAACGTTCGCACTATGTATCACTGCACTTTATCATTTGTATCAATGAAAGTATCAATTAAACACTCGCCGCAGAAGATTGTGTCGTTTATCATTTAATACGCGATCTTCCTGCCTATATCAACGAGAACCAGTCATCTATAATTTATCATCTAAGTGTAGGCGTGATCAAAAATCCCTACAGTTTTGTCTTCTTCTTTCAAATTCAAATCGTAATTCGAAAGAAATTGACTAAACACTTTTTAAATTAAAATAGGTTTATGCGTTTGAGTTTTTTATGAATAAAAAAAAATTAGGCAACTCTTTTCAGAAAACCCTTGGACCTGGACAACATGGTTGTTGAGGTCTCCATGTATAAACAAGACTTGTTTATTGGTGGCGAGTTTTCTCCATACTCATAAAATAACAAAGTCACTTTAGTTCGACTCGTACGTATGAAACCCATGATAGAGTCTCGAAACAAACATTAAGATGGTTCTCTATAACAAATCACCTGGACGGTGATTTTCACCTGTGTACAGTAAATAGGTATCTTATACGGATATCTACAGTGTGTGCAGTATTTATATTAATGGTTTGAATAAATACTTAAAAATACAGGGTGTAAGGGACAGCCCTCCGCAGACTGATGGGGTGAATTCAGTATATCATACTAAGATGATCGGTACATGAAATTATTTCAGGAACGTTATGGGAATTCAATAAACCTGAATTGTTTTATTACCTCACATGCAATGTATCGTTACCGTGGCAAAACGCGCGTAGTAATCGGCAGCGCAGCGAGCCTTCGGCCGCCGAGTATTTCAACATCCATTGCTGATTTTTTTATTTTAGCTGTTTTATTTACATAAATGGAGTGCTGCGTACAGAGAATGTAATTTTACATTGAAATAAAGGAATAGTAGGTAACTGAAAATACGATAAAAAAGAAAATTTTCCTGACAATATTTCCGGTGGAATATGATTCAAAATAAGGAGCTGAATGCAAGGTGCATTAGTTTGCGGAGGGCTGTCCCTTACACCCTGTATAGTATATCTGGCTAAAATTTAAAGATGATAGAAATGACACTTTTCCGATAAATACTCAATTTTCGGGTTAAAGAGACTCAAGAAAAGTCATGAAATTCTGGGTTAATTTAATTTCCTTCTTATGTTTTTGATCACGTTTCAAACAAATTCGGTTCCTACCAACCATCTTAAGGTGCAGTCTAGAGTTTGTGGTTCAAATCATCTATACATATATAATTACTTGTCCCGACTGATTCATTAACGCAGAACCTACACCGCTGGGGGCTACAAACTTGAAATGTTGGCAGTTGATGCCTTTTATGTTGCAAGCATCCACTCAGGAAGGATTTTTGGAAATTCGACTTTTAAGGGGGTTAGACCGGTAATTTTTTTTGTATGAAAAATCTTATTTCTTAAGTTAATAAACTTGAAACTTGGCACGAATACTTATCTAAGTAAATTATGAAGTTTATCATTTTGTGTTTTTCTAAACTACCCCCTACCTACCCTACTTTGACACCCCCTATCCCGATAAGTTTGTATGGAAGAATTTTAACGCACGGTCCGATCAACTCGAAACTCAGTATTTTTACTTAAGACCGAAAATAAAGAGCAACGTGTATCCTGGTTTGTTTTGAAAATCGACCCCTAACGGGGTACTAAAGTATGAAATACACATGAAATCATTAATATACTCTTATATCCACATTTCAATGCGTCTTTAAAAAAGTATTTTCCAAAATAAAACATTACATATCTTTAAGAGTTTAATATCATCTTGTCATCAACAAGTGAACGACCTTTCCTCTACATCTCAAAACAGCTGCCTCTCAATACCTATTCTTTTGTCCCCACTATAGAACAAGCCTTCCTTTTCTGAGGCCAGGCCGTTGCCCGTCTGCCTCATATAATAGAGATGTACCTACAGATTTGTATGGAATACCTAGGACCAACCGCTCTAGACCGACCCCCTTAGCATTCCAGCCGGTCTTTAGTCTAGACTCAATGAAGGTTTTATATTAGACTTTGATTAGAAGGCTCAAATTAGTTTTAATGGGAGTTCATTGTTTGGTGTGTTTTGAATTTAGTCTGCGATGGAAGGAGGTCTATCGACCAGATATCTAGCTAGTATCTATCAATAGCCTTTAATAAGACTATACGAGCATTAAGTGACTTTGAAAGTGCATCTGGCAAGTTAAATTCCCCTCTTGTTAAAACTCCTTTAACCGAATATAGGTACGTGTGCTGTTATCTGTCTGCTGTCTAACGTAAGGTTACAAATGAGCCTAAAAACAAATGAAAGTATTAAATAGACTATTCGAATGACCTCGTCTTAAATAGTTAGTACATATGTATTACAGTATTAGCAATTTATTAAGGGTCTATTTATAAACGTCAATTAAATTTATGAGACGTTTAAACGTCAATGTATGGCTAAAACAGTCGCTAGTCATTACTTAATTTTAAGAAACAATGTTTATAAATAATCAGGTAATTTATTAAAATAAAATATTTATAAGTATAATTATTTTAAACTGTACATGTCATTATGTAATATCGAGAAACACTAGTACCTCAAGTGTCACAAATGACATGCCTCGCGTCTGACAGTGCAAACTGTACCCACTTCATATCGCCCGCCGCTCAGTCGCTCACGTTTGAAATGTCATGTTTAATTAAATGCTCATGAAAAGGGGGAGAGTTACAGGTACGAGTTGTTTTCATTAAGTAAATATGTATATATGTAGATGTGGTATTTCGATTTTAGATAGACTCTAGTGAGGATGAATGATTTCGGGTCATAGTGAAGTTTTCAATGATGATTTGTTTGTCTATTCTACAAGTTTCCATTAGAAAACATCATAAAATGGGGTTTCTAAATGCTTCATCAATTTTATCTTTTAATCATTTTTTTTTCACGCCGCTTGTAAGTGGTTGCACCTTTTTTGTGATTATTTTCATTTTTCTTTAGTGCATTTTAGGTCTGCTTAAGATCTGCCTACCCCATGCTAACATTCGCTTACATATATCTAGTTATGCTGCAGATACCTAACAGCTTGCAAAAGCCTTTTAGCCTTTATTCGTAGCCTTTCTTTTTCATAATCCCTCTTTCCCATCGAGAACAAATAGTACCACATTATCAAGTGACACAGAATGACACTCTGTCTTCAACTTGACGTGAATGATCTTGAATACAGTGTGACTATCACTGACTCCACTTGACATCTCGTGTCTATGACATACGATACGTTTGGTTTACAGTCGGTATCAAATACTTATCTATAGTATGAGTAGGATAGTTTGTATTGGGCAATCAATGTGTCACTAAATGCGGTCTATTTAGAAAGCGCTGAATCGATTACGTACCCAAGTATGCCGCTGCAAAATTGGCGAAATGGGGCATTATCGACGCATCCAAAATTGGTGAAATGGGGCATTATCGACGCATCCAAAATTGGCGAAATGGGGCATTATCGACGCATCCAAAATTGGCGAAATGGGGCATTATCGACGCATCCAAAATTGGCGAAATGGGGCATTATCGACGCATCCAAAATTGGCGAAATGGGGCATTATCGACGCATCCAACATCCTGTGCGAGTGCGGTGCTCCTGAACAGACAATGCCCCATCTGCTAGAGTGTCCCAAATGTCCATTCACCTGCATCCTAGACGATCTGAACAACGCCTCTGACGCCGTTAATGTGGCCACCTACTGGGCCCAAACAATACAGGGTTAGTTTTCAATAACCGGCCAAATTTCCACGGGGTGTTCTACCCATGAATATTAACAACTTTCACTGTGGGGCCAACTCTAAAATCACGAAAAAAAAATCTGCTGTTTCATACAAAAGTTCAATACCTACTCGGCCAAAATGTATGAAACAGCTGATTTTTTTCTCGCGATTTCAGAGTTGGTCCTATAATGTAAGTTGTTCATATTCATGGGTAGATCACCCTGTGAAAATTTGGCTAGTGATTAAAAAATTGCCCTGTATAAGAAACATAGATGTACCGTCTAAACGAAAAGAAGATGAAGACTAGATTACTACTAGACTTTACTAGATTATGAATGGATTTGCTGCTTTTGAAACAGAATTCCGAGTCCGACTGTATATGGCGGACTTAAATGCGGTGTGCTGCGGTTTTCAGATTAACAAAAAAAAAAATTAAGTAAATATTGCGAGTTGTGAAAGTTCTTCGGTAAACGTACGAGGAAACATTTAAATATAATCCTCTTGTCTAGCAAACGTACATACTTATTTATTGATATATACTTTATTGTACATCAGAAAATAAATGTAACACTATAAAACACACAAAAAAAAAGTTTACATTAAATATACATTATTAAGTTTGGAGCCACCTTTTAAGCAAAGATTTGCTTGTATTAGGTGGTTCCGCTCTTCCAGTTTACATTGTTTGTTTGTATATGTATATGAGACAGAATAAACAATAGATAATTTTGATAGCATGCCAAAGGTTTTTAACTATACAAAAAAAATAAAAAAATAACAGTTATTTAAATAAGGAATATGGAATGCGCTGTGTTTTGTGTGTGAGGGGGGAGGGGGGGAGTGTGATGCAGGGGTGTGTATGTTGATGTCGAAGGTGTAGATTTGTTGTGTATTTTTGTTTTAGTCAAGCGATAAATTGAATCTACAGTTTATTACTAGGTATTTTGTGAACTATGTGATATACAATATATACTTATCGTTTCTGTTTGTTTGTTTCATGGTGAGTCTGAGTTTATGTAATTGTAACTGAGCCTTTTACGTTGTTAATAACTTCCAGATAGTTTGAAAGACTATTTAAAAAAAAAACATTGAATATCCACCCCTAAATGCTGCCTCTGTTTACATACCCGCAGATAACTAACAAAACACGGAGAAATGTTCAATGACATAAATATACGTTTACGTTAAATCAAAATCGTACTAAACTATGTAATACATCTTACATTGTTACCTTCGAAATAGGACGTTTCCTTCAAAATCGAACTTACAAAAAGATCTCATTACTGTGGCAACACAGTGCCAGAGAAATGCCAAGAAAGTGGCAGAGTGTGCCAAGCTGGCAAGTGATGGATCGGCCAGTTTCACTGGCAGTTTAATGAGTGAGATCTCGGCTTTATCTGCTAGCTTGATGTTTGATGGATGCCTGCCCATCGGTAGTCAGGGGGAGATAATGTTACGGGGAATATGGGCCGTCACGCTTTCGATCCGTAGCGGGGTGGACAGGGGTGTCATTTGCAAATTTTTGGTTTAGTGGCTTACAACCGATTTTTTACTGGCTGGTTTTGACATCGATCGTCAATATATATCTATGCTCACGAAAGTAAAGAAAATTAGTCTGGAGCGCTGTCACCGGATACGGTGAAATGAGCATTATGAAAATAAATAAATTAAGTAAACTAATGTACACGCCAACATCCTACTTAATATTATAAACGCGAAAGTTTGTGATGATGGATGGATGGATGTTTGTTCCTCTTTCACATAAAAACTATTAAACGGGTTTGGATGAAATTTGGCACACAGATCGTTTATAACCTGGATTAACATATAGGATACTTTTTACCCCGATATCTCTACGGGATCGAGACTTATTCGGGTGAAACCGCGGGGCACTGTTAGTAATCTATATAGTTATGGCAATATTTTGTAGAGTTGTTGATTTCAATCGTAATAAAACAGACTCCAAACAAGACAAGACTCATGTTAAGTTTTCAGGCTGAAATGAATGTTCTTAGACATAAAGAGAAAGAAAAATTGTTTATTCTGTACAAATAACAAAACGGTATCTACATAAAATAAACAGCGTTTATGTATAGTAGTATCTAAAACTGGATAGTTAACTCAGGGAGACATCATGAAGGTTCCGAAAGAACATAACAGGACTCGATTTAGACCAATTTAGACTGTCTTATCTTTTCCCAATCTTAAGATTTTTGAAGCCCTCATTACCCCTATGGGAGACATTAAAACTAAACTAAACAAAACTCCAATATATACAAAGACTAAAAAAGTACATCAACACGTGTTCGTAAACATACGTACCTAAGTACAGTCGAACAAGTTATTTGCACTACACTGCCAATATTCATTTAATTGTGTGCGTAATAACTTTTTAAGCTTATGGCGTCACTTCTCCATAGGAAACGACCAATTGGAACAGTGCACCTAGCTTCTTAAGTTTATTATAAATTGAACTCGCTTTTCGTTTCTGTCTGCGTGTGACCGCGATGTTCTTCTAAATTACGCAACTGATTTTTTGTAGTATTCAACATAATTTAGATAATTTATTCCAGAAGGTTTATGTGTAAACATTGATATTTAACTAAGGTATAATAAAGAAATCTTCTTATTTTGTCCAGTTGTAAAAACCGTGCGAAGCAAGTGTGTGTCGCTAGTATGAAATAAAATATGTACTTTGAATTTGAAAGAGTGAGTATGTAAAAGAAATGATTTCTCAGCACACTCACAACATTGTTTAAAAGTAAAGACTTTTAAACAAGTTGCAAGTTTGAAGTTATCTGCCTGTTTTTTTAGTTGAGATAGGTTTGCTTTTGACTCTAGTCTAGGTCATAGGTGACAGAGACAAAGTCGACGATGGGGCGGGCTTACCCAGAAGAAGCCTGTTCACTCTCACTTTGAAGAGATCGGGGTTGTATGTATTCGGAAACACAGATGCAGGTAGAGAGTTCCACTCCTTTGCTGTGCACATCTTAAAAGATATTTGGAAACGCTTAGTGCTAATTGGTGGAATAGCAACTAGGTAGGGACCTGCAGTGCGTCTAGATGTCCGATGGTAGAAGGGGGCCGGCGGAATGAGGTCGTGGAGTCTTGAACACACTCACCGAAGTACAATCTGTAGAAGACCGAAAAGCAGGCAACCTTGCGGCCTGTATACCAAATAACTTGTTCGACTGTACACGTAAATAAATTTATCATAATATGTAACAGTGCGGGGGTCCCACGATGATGACTATTTTGGTTGCGTGCTTTTCGTTCACAGCTGGTGAACTAATTGCGTTGGGTTCATTCATAAAGTTTTGTAATTAGAAGTGGTGTGGTGCTTGTACACAATGGGCCATGTATGATTATAAGTATGTCAGCGTCTCTTGTATAGTCTATGAAGGCAGTCATTTTTGCCAAGATTTCTGATGCGGTTGACTTTATTTTGTACCCATTTTTATTCGTTTTAATGTTAAGAATATATCTGTGAATGGTTTTCATTGCATTCTATACTAATACTAATGTTTTTTTTTTTTTTGTTTGCAGGTAATAAACGAATGACAAACAATTACCTAGTGGTCTGTGATGATAATTAGCCAGGACTTCACTAATAAGTAAGTGTTAAAGGTCCCAGAAACGATCAATTGCAATTGTCAATTTTTACGTGATTGATGCGCATTGATGCGCAAATTGACCGTCTACCAAGTGAAATTGAAGCGGTTGTCAATATTACTACTATAGAAATTGATCAATCTGAATTGATCGTTTCGGGGACCCCTTACATTAATTAATTGAAAAGCTTTATTACAAAGAAAAGTCTTCCTAATCTATCTCTCTTTATTTCCTGCAGAAAAGACATAGCCCTTTTCCTAAAACTAAAATGAACAACGCATTCTTTCGTCTAGCACTTTGACATTTCCAATTCTATTGAGTTTAGAATTCTTTAGACTGCATCTAAGCAATATTTAATAGACTTCGGAGACCAGACTAAGTGAATACTACTAGTGGTACTGAATTTAATTTACTTTTGAACTGCGACTTCGTTTTATATTCTGCATTGTTTATGGATATGGGGGCTTGTGGCTAAATGATAACAGCCACACGGGTCGATCGATCAGGTTAAGCTACGCTTTCCGTGGTTAGTCCGTGGATAAGTGACCATCTTTTCATACTAAGATTCCTCCGTGCCTCGGAAAGCACGTTAAGTCGTTGGTCCGGGCTGTCATTCGTTGATCTTTGACAGTCGTTACGGGTCGTCAGAAGCCCGAAAGTCTGACAACCAGTCTTACTAAGGGGTATCGTACTTCCCAGTAACTGGGTTGTGGAAGTCAGATAGGCAGTCGCTCCATGTAAAATACTGGTATTTGCACCTGGTTAAACTTTACAGTTTAACCAGGTGCGGGTGCCGACCTCAACATAGTTGGGAAAAGGCAGGCAGATGACGATTGTTTATGGAAATGGAGTTTGAAACAGCTGCAAGTTTGCGAATTAGAGATTATTTTTTATATTTATAAAAAAAAACGCATGTTTTTTATTTGTCGCTTGCGCAAAAAAGGCGAAGGAATAGAGAGAAAAACGGTCAAAGTCACAGACAAGAAGCTAGCATTTTTTCCAAAATGGCGACTGTGAGTAAAGACCCCAAAGTAGTCGCCACATTGTCTTGTGAAATAAAACGCAACTGAAATAAAATTTTCAGGATTTATAGCAGCATATTTCACATTTATTATGTACTATGGTACCTAGTAGCATTTTATTTTTATTTAGCAACGATTCGAGCCCTTTTTCATCGTTATGAATTTTATTTTCTTATTTATTTTTATGGAGCTTAGACTAGTCTGTAAAAATCGGTGATTATCTATGATAATAAAATGCATTTGGTTGCTCTTTTATAATATTTATCGAAACCCTCCACCATTTGTATGTGTTTGTGTGACTGTGTGTGGAAATCCTTGTTAAACGTGTAATCATTATTAAATCGGCATTGTACCTACACTCTTAGATCATTTTCCTCACACGGAATCACTTCATCAAAAACTCATTACCGTTCTGTTATCCTTGATATAAATGATTATAAAAGCTGACACGGTGAGGCCTTGTTAGTAAACAAATACCAACATTTCCATACTAAACAGCTGGTTACCATATCTCCCTCTCTCTCCCTCCCACCATAGTTTCCTCCTTATCAAAATACCTAAAATATGGGGCTATTAACTAAATTCAATATTAAACGTAACACTAAAAAGTGTTATCCTTTCGATTATTTAGTGCACCATTCTATTATGTTATCGCAAAACCGTAATAATTTACCCCTCTTAGGGACAACAAAGAGGCCAAATAAGTTTGGCCCTCTCTTTAGGAGTGAGCGAGAGTTCCCTTCGTCCTACGGCCCGATTCAGTGTGGGGTCGGATCCCGGAGAGAAAGGACGCGTATTCGGTTGGTGTTGCTGGCAAAGCGCTGGATGGATCGCGAACAGACATAACCGAATGAGTTTAAGTGCGAAGTGGCCTTGCAAGAACGTTAGTTTACAAACATTTATGTGTTTTGATCGATTATTTTTCCGCTGTCCAGTGGTCGGTCTTGTTTCCGAGCGTCACGTGTCTCCCTTATCAAGTCGCGTGTGCTTTTCAAACGAAAGGAACCGATAAGGAGTCAAAAATTATTTTATATCAATTTTTCAAGGTGATTCTTTCATTTGATTTTTGTTTTCTTCTGCATTTACCTAAAATCATATATTTTACATAACATTGTTTCTATTTATTTATTTTTTACCTCTGTCATTATGTTTTCTTTTTGTAAATATGCATTTATTTTATTGATACCATCGTAACCACCACCGACATTGATCAGCCACCCACATCACGCAATAAATAGTCCCACTTGAGCAGAAACGATAATTAATTTGATTATAAAGCAATAAATTAAAAGGTTTTATGTTTGTTATTATAAACAGTAAGTAATATACTAATGTAGTTACTGCATCGCAAGTATTTAACAAGAAACTTATTTATGACAGTTAAATCGATTAACAAAACATTTTCTAAGCATTTGAATAAACTACCAAATTACGTTAGTAATTATATTGTTTTAAATAAAATAATAAGTACCACCAAATCGATTTGAACATAACTTATTTATCATGATTTTTACCAAAACAATGTGATGTAGACAGGTAGGGTTTACAGCTGTTTCTTTTTATTATGATATGCGATATTTATGATAACTGACCAATTTATCTTATGTAACAGACTCTTCTCTTATATAGCAGTAATTGGCAGAAACTCATTCATCTTAACGCTCGCTGACAAACAGCCTGCTTATTTTATACACTAACTGAATCTAGAATACCTACATCAATCAAGTCAACCAATATCGCAGAAATTAATTCATCCTAGCACTGCCAAGCATTCCATTTATGTAATACAATATTTTGTAGAAACTTACATCAATTTATTATTTAACAGTGCATATCTACACAAAAATAACTTGTTTTTAATGCAATTGTAATTCTAAACTAATACTAAACTCACTCTAAAAACTGACAACGTTTTAAGCTAAACCAATTTTTTCGTCCGAAAAATCCATTTATTTGTTACAATTCATACAGCGTAACTGTTTCTAAATAACTCCGAACAAAGTCACTCAAAAATTAAAAACATTTGGCAGTTCTATCCAACATCTAACAGCTGCCAAATAATCAACTAACTTAATTTTAAACGAATCTGTTTTAAACAACACTAAACTTAAAACTAAAATCACTCAAAAACTAAGACGTTTTAGCAGAAACTCGTATACCTACCTCACTCTCACTGCCCAACAGTGGCGCAGATAGAATCATCATTAGAGGAAAGCCGAAGAAAAAATTGTTCAGTTCTCATAAACTCAGACAAAAAACTGTAGGTTTTAATCTTATGATGTATTAAACTGGTATTAAATATAATTATGTAATGTGATGTGATACACAGTTACACACACAGGTGTACCATATTATTAGGCAATAGTAGACATTAAGAAGAGTGGTTGTTCCGAAGAGAAGCCGATAGAAATCGGGTTGTATGAAGGCTTCGCCGCTGCTGCCCAACGTTCAACGTATGATTCACAATTTCACAAAACTAATCTATATGAGAATGGCTATCTGTTGGTCACTGCCTAAATAACACTAATCATAAAACTTAAATCACTTCAAAACTAAAAGCGTTTCAACAGCAACTCATTTATTTCACTGTCAAACATTTCACTTAGTTAATACAATTCATATGGCAAAACTGTTTCTAATTAACTTCTAAAAAAGTCTCAAAATATTAAAAAGCAGCAGCGGCAGTTATATCCGACATCCAACAGCTACTAAATAGTGACTAAAATTAATGTGTTCAAAACGCCTAAACAATACTAAACTTAAAACTAAAATCACTCTAAAACTAAAAAGGTTTTAGCCGAAACTCATTCATCTCACTGCCAGCGTATCGTTCACAAAACTAATCTATATTAGAACGGCTATCTGTAGGCGAGGGCCCAACCCTTCGTTTGCCGTATTTAAAACTACGCTAACTTCCATATCGATTCATGTAGGTATTGTGGTTTGTTAAGCACTCGCCACATGTCTGGTAATAATGCTTTTGGGTTACACGAAATAATTATTAGGGGTGAAGCATGTATGGAATTGAAATCTTTTGAGGAGAAGAAGTTGCGAAAACTTAGCTAATTAGTTACCTATTGATTTTTTTTTAATAATTGCAATAAGAATGGCAGCTTTGATCGCTTTTTTTAATCAACAATCCTTGTCTAAAACTGTAAGTAGGCAAATGCTGACCGAAAATCTATGAAATGCAAATCAAACATTACCAGCTTAATTTAATAAGTAACATTGCTTAAAAATCTTCAAAGCGAAAGACGCTCATGAAATTATCAATAGACATGATCCTTTCTACCAACCACATGTCAGAAATATGAAACCATGAAAACAAGAAATAAACAATAATATAAACATTACCATCCACATTTGGTAAATCTAAAACAAGCTAAGTTTATCGATTACTAACTCGTATGCAGGTCGGTGCAGGATGACTCACTGGTTTTACTGCCTACCCCACGGGCCACGGCATAATGAGGGGAAACGCGGCCTATTTGGACATGTGCTCTAGATTGCTGATCTTTTTAATTTTACACCGCTTGGGGTGTAAATTGATGAATTTAAAGTTAGGCACAGAATTGTAATTTTTAAAATTGCAGTTCAAATAGGAATTTGAATAGCACTATTTGTAAAAATGATAAGGAATGTATGCTAGTGTTGATAGGTATAAAAAATAAATTAAAATGAAATAAATCTGCAAAACCCTGTTTGTACGCTTATAACTTGATGTGTAGCTAGATTAATGTCATAAAAATACGTAAAACGTAGTTAATTGAAAAGTAAATCTGATCAAATAAACACGAGAACCAGAATCTCATTCACAAAACACAGTTAAATTGCTAAGTGAGAGTATGGCCATTTATACTTTGATTCATACTGGCTCGCCCACACACACGTGGGCTTGAATGAATAAGACCTGCCCTTTTTAGGGCGATGTCGTAAGCACTGATAAGGCATTGACACATCTTTACTCTGGTTTCATGATGTGGTAATTTTGACAGATTTATGTATGTTGATGTTGGTAGTAATGAGATTTTTTTTGTGTGAATATTGGTACTGCACTACTTAATATGTTGCTGGGGAAAAGATGATTTTATTTGATAATGGTGTAGTTAGGTATTTTTTTGATATGGGTGAGATGGGTCAAATAAAGGAGTATAGTAAATGTCTTATACTAAAATAAAATTGTTTGGCTGTAGGATAAAAAGAAAATTAGGGATATTAAGTTTTTAATCAATATTTTATAAGTTATACCTACTCCCCAGTTATGTAATTACTTTTACTATCTTACGTTTATCTACTTATCAATTTTGGTTTTGACTTTCATTGTTCTTGCTTTTCCGATTAAAAACAAAATTTTCGTTTCAGCTCTACGTGAACTGACTGTACCAAAGTGGCTTTTTACTAACAATTAATTATATAAACTGTGTTCAAAATATAATAAGACTATTGTGATAGTGATTGTCCAAGACATTTTGTGTCCTAAACTGTGCCAAGAATTTCGTTAAAATTATACAAGAAACTGAGAATTTAGACTCTATGTGTACGAGAAATAAGGTTCAAGTTTAATTCGAGGTTGTTGGGGAGGACCGGCATTAATGGCTACGAATGGGCACCAACTTATCTAAATTGAACAAGACCAGAGTCTCCGGTGTCAATCATGTTAGTATATTTTGGCATTTTTAATTATAAATTGTATGCTTTTCGACGGGTTTGTTTTGCTTTTGTCTTGTGTTTTAATTGCGTGGCCATTTTATTACGCTTTGGAATAATATGCGTCGGTAGACACATCTTGTTTTAAATGTTAAAATAAATTTTTACGTTTAACGTTTGTAGTTAGATATTTTTGTCTTAGGCAAAACATTTTACAGTATCGATTAGAGTTTCCTACAATTCTTGTCCTGGTGAAAAATAATTATGGAAAAATAACAGCTTGTAACTGTGATTTCTGAAGTAAATCAAAAACGTCAAGCCAAACATAAAATATGATATATCTACAGAATGATGTTTCCAAAATATTTTTACGTACGACAATTATCATCAAAACAGCTATATCCCGATAATCCAGGCCGCGGTATAAATCCATTTTATTGCACACGTTTCCGCCTCGATGATGCATATACCATTAAAAAGAGAGTTATATGTGGCGGCATACCTTGTAAATCAGTGTTATTTGTCGAGGAAACATTTTTTTCGCCTTCCCAGATGTATGCTGAAGTTATTGTCGCAGTGTTTTGGGAGCCCGGCCCGTGAAAAGATGTATCTTTTTCTTAAAAATTTGGCTGGAAGCACAGTTTCGAGGATTTTTTTGGAATTATTAATCCATCTAAGACCGCCCATGGTGCCATTCTATATTAAATTTTACATTTATATTTGTAATTCGTATGGTGTACGTAATATAGAGTATTCTATTTTATTCTATTCTTGGTGAAGAAACGATTAAAATTGCATGGTAGACGGTTAAAATGAAAACACTATTTTATCAACAGTAAAATAATTATTGTATTTGTAAACGATTCTCAAGAATTATGTGAATAATATCTCAAAGTAGACGTTTTTCTTGAAATATTTAAATAAAAATGGAGAGCATCTTAATTCATTATTAAAAACTAAGTAAACAGTGAATTTTCTTAAACATCTTAGAAACACTTGAGATGCTTCTATAAAGTTGAAACTTTCAACAGTCAAGCTGCCGTCGCAGCAATCTTAAAATTGTTGTCCGTGTCTTTTGCAGTGTTAAAGATATTTTCTTATCGTACTACAGTATCTACTAGGAACAATTTCTTTGAGTTTATGTTTTGTCGACGGAAATCAAAATGATTGAGTATGGGAAGGAAATATTTTTTGGTCTTCAAGTCATAAAATTCCTTTTTTCCGCTGCTTTGCCCGCGTGAGGTCGGACATTATCCTACGGGAACGTAGTACCTACCGTGATAAAAATTATCCTGTGTGTTAATCGAATTTATAATCTATCTGTGTGCCAAATTTCATAGAAATTCGTTTAGCAGTTTTTTCGTGATTGAGTGACAAACAGCCAAACATTTTTTTTCATTTGACATTTATAATAATACAGTAGGAATATTTGACCTTTTCCTATAAGATTCTTAAATATTGATGAAAAGCAGCTAACATTTGACTGTTTATATGTTGGAAATCGCATAAAATCCGCTATGGCTTACGATCAGTCAATATGTTCCAAGTGTGTATAAAAACAATTTATTTCGCAGACCTCTGCCCTATTGAACGAAATTGTAATAGCTATTGGCAAAGGCAGTTTTGTCAGTTTTATTCGTCTCGCGGCCATTACTGAACGCCATAACTCAGTTGTCTGGCAACATTATTATGTGCCACGCTAATCGTGTTGCCATACTTAATGGCAAAAATGGCGAAGACGCTTGAGTATTAAAGTTATTTATTGTATGGATATGGGAATTATTTTTGTTTATGCTTATCTGTGAATAACGTTTGCAATAAACACTTTGTTAATTTTCTTTTTGTGGTCGTTCTGCAAATAAGGTGTAAGTTCGCTTTATGACTGCCGACTGTGTTGCCAATATTTTGTTCGTACTCGTCGTATTTATGGAGATATCGAACTTTAAGACAGTTTTATGGAACAATTAAATTAAAGTACGTAAGTACCTACTTCTTTAATTCAGCATCTTATATAGTTTGGGTAAATATTCCAATTAAGCATTGTGAACAAGTTAATAGAAGAAAATAAAACAAAATTACACGACACATTACTAAAACAACAACAACTCCTACTCCCACCGCTGACTCATTTCCCCATTCCACTCTAACAATATCACCAACATCTAACTTTCAACCTATCACAATCATTCATCATCGGAGCAGCAATTTGTGAAATTGTTTGCGTCACCGGCCTCAGATGTGATGTGATGTGATAATACATCACGATCATGATCGTGACGTCATCGCGCGTCAATCACGCGCGTGCCGGTGACGATTTTGAAGATAAGCGGATTAAAAAACGATTATAGTATCGTGGCCGCTTTGAGCTTTTAAAAATATTGAAATTGGAAAGCATCCCTTTTCATATGGATGGTTTTTTTTTTTTGCTCAAGTGTCAAGCGCTGTGATGTTTGGCAAGCTCATACCTAAATGCAATACCTAACTTAACTAATTAAGTTCATAAATATTTTTTCGAGATCACGTTTTCTAGTTTAGGTATGTAAAGTCTAGCAATAACACTGAAACTAATCGGAAAATTTTCATATTTGTCGCAAAAGCCAAACCATTTCTTTTAATCCTGAATTTAATATATTTTTAAAATAATTCATTTAATTACTAAGTATTTTGCTATTTTAATTTTAAGTAATAAAGTAAATTCAATATTGCAGAAAATCCAAGACCTAGATTGGGGGAAGACACAGCCTCCTGTAACACAGGTGTTTTTATCTTGCGCAGGAGTCAGGGCTTCACTTTTTTTTGTACACATTTTTATGCCGACAAAGAAATGATTATTATTTCTGTAATTAGTACTAATCATAATCATAATCATAATCATAATCAATTTATTTGTGTAACATAGGTAGTGAATACAGTTCTTATTTTAGAGTTCATAGGTCGCTAAGAAACAGTACTTACTTGAGAAATGATGTTTCAAATCTCTTTTGTAACTAAATCATCTGTTCAAACACACAACACAGATGAGTTTATTGCTACATCACAAATAGATCAAACGGGGTCAAAATCGCAGTTACAGCAACGAAAGAAAGATAAAACTCATAAATTCATAAAACAAAGTAAAACCTAAGAGATACAGTTTCGAAGTTTGTTTACTACCAACATAAACAAGATAAAAAGCACGGCGCCGGCCAGCCGACCAATCGGATTGAGTCGCGACGACTTCCGTTACGTGCGCGGGAAAATTCAATATCCGGCTGGATATTCGATCAGTCGATTACATGGGTCCGGATTACCCCAGTCTCCCCGGACGAAGGCGGTTTAAAAAAGTCCGGTTTTGTTACAGGAGGGGGATGTGGGGGTTTTTGGCTGCTGTGGTCAAGCTCCGTTTTATTTGCAGCAGTTAAAAATAATGTGATTATTGACTCGAAAGTAATAAATCAAACTCTAATTATAATACACCTCACATGTGGAATGTGAGCTCGGCTGTCATTGTGCCGATTGTCGTAACGGCCAATGGCCTGATGGCCGAAAGCCTCGACCAACATCTCTCGAGGCTCTCGTTAGGCGGTTGGATCAAGAGCCTGACTCCTCAATACGGCTCATATTGTGGGGAGGTTCCTGTCTCTGCAGCTCTAACCACCGGTAGCTTGGACCCTGCTCCCGACACCGGCGGACCTCTATTTTTTATATTTTAATTTTTTTTATATCTTTTATTTTAAGAATTATAAATTAATATACGATATAAATGGGTTTATTCGGAATTAAAATTAAATCTACCTTATAACTTATTAAATAGTAAAATGAAAATAATATCGTAATTTAACTAAAACTATTACACTAAAATGGCGTCGAAAAACCTCTCCGCATCGCTGACAACTGGTAATGTACTCAAGAGACTGGCGGCATTGCCATATTATATTGTGTAGCAATACTTCGCCTCTGGCCAAGGTAAAAGCCAGCCCTTGAATAATAATATTGAATAGAATTTCTGAGGTTTCCGTTAGTTTATTTTTGTTCAGCTATGAAATCGCAGGTCAACTGATTTGTATTTCCACCAACCAATCATAAAATTTACTTTGACGTATACGCCAGTCATTTCCAGATATTTTGAGGAAACTGATATTGAATTAGTTTAACAAGAAAAAGAGAAATAGGCAGCCATCGGCACTGCCGGCAGAACTGATAAAACATTAACATGTACACAGGCCGCTGCGCGTCGCCAGTCTGGTGCAACACGTCACATTAGAGTTGTAACGTTAGCATGTCGCATGTTGCGAACCCGTATGATTTACCCCCTACCAAAAATCGCTCAACGCGCCTACAGAAGTTTTCACTTCAAAAATTACTACAACGTCTACAGTGACACATACGTACCCCTGAACTTGGTCTACACAATAAAAACAATCCTTAACAAACTTCAATAAGATAATGAAAGCTTCATTTACTGACGTCAATGATTTAGACAATTGGAAGTCAATTGCTGTACTTATTCTGACAAGACTAATAGGTACTTAATATAAATGGCGGTAACTGTCTGATTCTTACCAAATAAAGCAGCTTGTCTTCAACAACAGACATTAAGCCGACGCGACGTTCGTACGGACGTAAAAATATCGCGGCGGAATTTTATCGCGCACTGGATTTTCAACTCTCGGTGTTGAGTCGAGCATTGAGAATCCAATAGAGTGCATTCCAGCGCGTCGAAAAAACACACTGTTGAATTTTCAACTCTCGGCGCTAAGCAGAGCGTTGAAAAGATCGCCGCGATTTTTTTACGTCTCTGCGAACGTCGGCTTACTTAGGCAATATAGACGGATATAATAAAAACGCATTTCTGTGTGGTAGACGGCATATGATAATGCTATCTACGGTATATTTCAATAGACATGTTCAGAATATAAACACGCACAAACGACTGGCGAAATGTGGGGGTACTATAGGTACACGTCTGCCTTACCCTTTGGGGAATACAGGCGCCATGTTTAGTCTACATCTACACTCATTATGGCACTGAAATTCGATCAGACATCGAAATCGGATAGCAAGCATAGCTACATCAAATACCTTAAGTGAAAATCGGTAACATGTAAATATTTTTGATCAGACAAACGGACAAGCATATCTAAAATAAGTGCCTGGCCTTGTAACTCTGACCTGTCGTGCCCTATGGCCAAAAATTAAACAATTTAATTCCTTTGCCTGTTCTTAAAGGACACAAAACGATCATAAACCTATTTTAAACACTAAACCACATGACAAAAGACGAAGAAACTTTAAAAAATACGTCGTAAAAGAGTGTGAAACATCTTTTAACTAATGTATAGTGGATAGCTAAAAGTTTCAGTAATTTATTTTCAACGTAACTTGATCACGTTACGACGAGCGGTCATTACGTACCGCGTCCAGCTGTTTCATTAAAAAAGAAGATATTTCTTACTTCATTCGGTGTGCGGGGAATCATTTGAATAATTTCTTGTCTGTTATGTACTATTCATTTACATCTATCGTTTTTACTATTGTAGGCAATGTAAGATTAAATTATATCGAACGCAGAATTAATTGATTGAAACTGAACTATTTCTAGTTTTACAATGTCAAAGTTTATCATATTATTTGCAAAATCTTGCTCTCTTCTCCTGAAAAAAATTACGTTACTACATAATTATACTTTAGTTTTTATTTGTTTGCTCCTTACACTGTTCTGATAATACTATCCTCCTCCTTGCGTCGTAGTTTTCACTACCGAGGGTCGTGATTCCCCCGACGTGAAGTCATTTTTTGTCTGACAATGTTTCGCCATCTGTGACTATCCTTGTGTCAAAATCAGCAATAACAATGTTTTTAATTGTGTCTACTGTCTGCTACTATATTAATTGTAGTGTAGGGTATAGCTATTCTGTTAGATGCCTGCTTCAGTAATCACCAATGCATAAATTCTGTCTAGTAACCAATACCTCTATTGTTGCCAACTCTGACACACGACCAACCTACATGCACATTGTAGTCAAACTGCCAACCCTGCCACGTCTCGTATGCCGCATCTAATTGGTAATTGAAAACGGCCGCGGCGAGATCAAAGCGTCGCGCGACCAATAAAATGTCAGGGTGCATCGCTGACAGCACTGTCGGCTTAGGGATGTCACTCGTGTCTTATTTCATTATCAGTAGTAATGTAGTAAGTCTATTCGACAATAATTTAGGGCATTTATTTAATCCTACCGAGCTTCAAATAATTCTCATTTTGCTTTCCAAAAAATATTATTGAACACTCCAATAATATTGTGCCTCTTTTTGTGAACCTTTTATAATTCCTATTATGGGGTATTAAAAATACTAAATAGGCAAGTAACTATGACCAAGTTGGATTTTGATCACAGTTCCAACCTCATACCTAACCAAACCCATTTGTTCGGGTTGCCATAACTTACTGCGACCAACTGTGAGAAAAGGTCAGAAAAAGAGGCTTATTTATTTAAAAAAAGTGTTAGTTAATCATTGCCCATACATTTTTTAGAGGTTTATTAATTTTAAAAAGTCTGACAACCAGTCTTACCAAGGGGTATCGTATTACCCAGTAACTGGGTTGTGGAGGTCAGATAGGCAGTCGCTCCATGTAAAATACTGGTATTCAGCTGCATCCGGTTTGACTGGAAGCCGACCCCAATATAGTGGGGAAAAGGCTAGGCAGATGATGATGATTAATTTAAAAAAGTGTTCTTCATTAGAAGTTGAATTAATTTTCAGAGGATCAGTTAAACATTTCCTGTAATTTATTTATTGGTTTTAGTTTAAACCAGCTTAGTTCCTAGACTTCCTAGTATCTTGTTTATGTTAGAAGTTTATTTGGAGTGGTTCAGCTTTAAGCTTTACCTGTACTTAGTGCTTGTAGAGAGAGTTTCGGAGTTTCAGATGGTGTCTTACCAAATGACTTGACACTTATAAGAAGCAGTTAGCCTAAAGTAGGGATGTAGAAAGATATTTAGATAAAGTAACTTGAGGTTTTCGTCTCAAGCAGACTGAAGAAACAACTTGCTAGACTTTTCATGAGATGAAAAACGAATGAACAGAAATAGCAGCCTTGAAACGGAATTCTTTGAAAAAGAAAGAAAACTTAGTTATGGCGATATTTATTTATTAAGGTTTACTTCGGTTTTTAAAAGGAGAGGGAAGCCATTGACCTACAATGGGACAAAACAGGCTAGTTAGATGGAAATATTTCATGTACCATCGCGGACATTTTACTAAGGCAATAAGGTTGAAAAGTGGTGCACCCCAAATGTCCGCGATGGTACAAAACATGGCAGGTAGGTACCTAAATAAGTCAACCTTATTTACTGTTCGCCATTTTTTGCTTCATTTGCCCCCATAATAACCAAATGTAACTATGAACATGAAAACCACACGAATTAAATAATCTCAAGCCCTACTCTATTATTTACCAAAACAACTGACTTCCAACCGTATATCAACCTCAACAAAGTTGAAATTCAATTGTGGTGCCAGTATTTGTAGACCAGCGACCACCGGTAGCAAATGCATCATGTATATATCGAATGAATTGCATTTGTACAAACAGAAAGGGTGCTTTTAGCTCGCCATTGCAAATATTGATTTATTGTGTTAGATTTATGTGCGCCGGAGACTGAATAATACGACGTGGTCAGATTTTATGCGTAAACGCATAATTGTGCGTCTGTAATTTATGCATGGTTTTGCGCCAAGTTCAGGAATGGGACACCCTGTATGGTGGTGCGAAAGTATGTGAAACATGCTGTGTAGTGCGGTGGATTAATCCGATGGTTGTTAAATTGAAACTAATGAGTGTTAATTATTTAGGACCGGTTAATAATTATTTGCAAATTAAATTATAGTGCAGCATTGTTCCTATGTATTACTATGTGAAATTGCAATTATAGTAATGGATTTTTTAGTGTAGTAAGTTTTCTAGCAACTTCAAATATCATCGGTAGAAATGCAAAAATCTGCTTCCATATAATACGTTTTATAACGTTATTTTCCCCTTCATCTTGTTGATTGTCAGCGGTCAGATAAGGTGCATCTTATGCGGTCCCTAAACGGTCAAAATTTCTTGACAAGCACGCTTGACGAGACTTGACGCTACGTCAAGCATGCTTGTCAAGCATCCGCATTCATTTTCATTTTAGTTCCCGTAGGACACTGAATGTGTTGCTTGACAAGCACGTATCTAAACGGCCAAATATGCTAAACAAACATTGAAAAAATATAATTTTTCATCAAGCATTATCAAGCACGTAGTTTGCTTGTAAAGCACATCAAGCGTCGTTATAGACGGTCAAAATTGCTTAACAAGTACGAAAAATTCATGTGCTTGTCAAGCAATTTTGACCGTTTAGGGACCGCATTAGGTATCGTTTTTTACTTTTCAGCAGAAAGTATCTACTTATTAATACTCTACGATCGGACACCCCACCACAACTTACAGACACTCCTAAAAGCCGCAAAATCATCTCCAATATTCTCCAATAACATAACATCTTCATGCAATCAAAAGTGACAGAAACATACTCCCCACACCATAATGTTCAAATAATAATGCTTTTCGTCGAAAAATCGCTGTCTACGAAAAAAATCCAATAGATTTAACGCCATTTCTATGTCCAGTAAGGTGCACTTTTTTTTATTTAATTCTGCAAATCCACCCTTGTTTTTGTGGGGTGCCAACGTTTGTAGTACAAGTCACAGACGGTCAGCAATTTAGGGTGATGCCCTATTTAAAATGAGCTAGGGTTATTAATGTGTCTCAGTAGTGAAAACCATCATTGTGTGTACAATACCTTGCATAATCTTTTTAACAGACTTCTAAAAAGGATTTTTTATACCTAAATGTTCATCGATATTTTCCATATTGCAAACGCTATGTAATTCTTATGTCAAAGGTTGAAAAGGCCAAAAACTCATACGCAGCACTTCGTAGAGCAGTATTGTAGCGTTTGTAGTTAACACTGAAGCAAAACACACGAATTAAATAATCTCAAGCCCTACTCTACTATTTACCAAAATAACTGACTTCCAACCGTATATCAACCTCAACAAAGTTGAAATTCAATTGTGGTGCCAGTATTTGTAGACCAGCGACCACCGGTAGCCAATGCATTATGTATATATCGAATGAATTGCATTTGTACAAACAGAAAGTACCGCTGTAATGTAGCAAGTCTATAATAGTCTATCTACTTTTGGAATTTATTAGGATTAGTAGGATTAATGATAAAACGACATTAGGCGTGCCTCCTATTATCTACATGAGACTTAAACATAACTTGCGAAATGTGGGTGTTACTACACTTACACCTCTGCCTCACCCTTCAGGGAATACAGCCGCGATGTAATGATGATGATAATAATTCATGCTGCTATTTTTTTTAACAAATATTTTGTTCTACTGCCTCATATTGTTTTGTCAGCTGTCATCCCCCGCTGATTACTTGCAACTCGGACCACCCACCACTTGAGGGTACTAGAAATCAATACTCGACAACTGTCGGTTTTGAAGCGTTTAGTTGAGAATTATTCAATTAATCCCCCCGAGAACTAATTTGTTTTGATCCTCTGGAGTATTTGTTAAACTTCCAACAGTAATGGACACAATGTCTGGGAGAGAACCTGGGTTTGCGGCTGGATTATTGTTTGTAACTTTGTACTGGTTGGGCACGGTTCAACTGTTTTGCGTTGAAATTGTTATTGTTGGAAATTCAACACTTATAGTATTATTTAGGGTAAACTCTAAACTAGAGCAATATTTGAAATACTTCTGTTTCCAAATTAAACAGATATATATATTGTTATCAACAGTATCATCATCAAACATTTATATCGACAAAAATATTCAACCACATATTTCAAATGATTGCCGCGTGCTGAATTATGACAAAATACCCCACAGGATTGCTCATTGTATCGTCTATAGGGACGGCCTATGTTTGGCATTGGATATTTGCAGTGTGGCTAGGAATACTGATATTAGTATTCATAATAGCAGGGTCGTTTATTTCACCATAATTAAGTAATTCAGTATCATCATAATCATACAAGCTGTTACCCAATTGAATTGGAATATTATGAGATCTAGTTATGTATGTAGATATATCTGGGTATTAAAACAGGTGTCGCCAGTCGAGGCCTGTCGCGGTCCGTGCCGAGCATTCCCACGGATCATCCCATACATTCGGTCAGACGGGCGACGACAGGCCACCGCAGACCGACTGTTTCCACGGCCTGTCGGCCTCACCTGGCGCGCTCTGGCCTGTGAGAAAGCGGGCCGTGGGACCGCGGCTTAAGATATCCAAGCTTCTAGGTGCAGCTAGATTTGATTTTAATGATGATGATTTTATAAGTATCGACATTATATTTCCTTTATTACATAAATACGCTTAAAAATACAATTTTACTTATTAGAATATAAAAACATTTAAAATATAAAAAATAGTAGCCTACCGGTATCGGGGGCAGGGTCCAAGCTACCGGCGGCGGTCAGGGTTCCAGAGAGAGGAACCTCCTAACAATACGAGTTGGGTCCAGAAGAACCGCCTTCTGAATCAAGGCCTTAATCCAACTGCCCAACGAGAGCCTCCTCAGGTGATGATCGAGGCTCTTGGCTATCAAGCCATTGACTATCACGACTATCGGCACAATGATCGCTGAGTCCACATCCCACATGTCGACAACCTCGCGAGCCAAATCAAGACACTTGATTTTTGTCAACATAATTAGTGTTATTTTTTTTTCTTTCGTGATTTTCCAAGCCTTGATCACAGCATTATGGTCAATTTTTTTTATTTGAAAGCATTTCATTTGATAGCATGGTGGCTATAATTAGCCATGCAAATATTCAGTTTTAGCCACAAAACAATTATTTTTAAATTAATTCAATCTGCCTAGTCTTTTCCCAACTATGTTGGGGTCGGCTGGATGCAGTTGAACCAGTATTTTATATGAAGCGACTGCCTATCTGACCTCCACAACCCAGTTACTGGGTAATACGATACCCCTTGGTAAGACTGGTTGTCAGACTTTCGGGCTTCTGACGACCCGTAACGACTGTCAAAGATCCACGAATGACAGCCTCAACAGCTTAACGTGCTTTCCGAGGCACGGAGGGTTCTCGGTATGTAAAGATGGTCACCCATCCATGGACCGAACGCGGCAAGCGTAGCTTTACGTGATCGATCTACCTGTGTGGCTGTTATTTACCACGAGCCCCTCTTCCTAAAATTAATTACACCCCACAAAAAGCCCCAATTTAAAACTGCTTACAGTATTCCGACTTTTTGTCTTAAGCTTGAACGTAGATAGTTTAAAACCTCCTTTTTAGACACTCAAGCGACGAACCAGAGGGATAAGCAAAAAAACTAAGTCCTTTAAGAAAAAAGTCGCTGAAGCGCTGGACAGCTTGTAAGCAAAACAAAGCGAAAAGCCTTTGCGGAGACTGAGGCAACTTGATTTTACAGCAGTTTTTATAGAACTTTTGTTTTTATAGAACAATTAAGTCTTAACTTGAGTAAGCAAAGTCAGGGAAATGAATTGCTCACCATAGAGTCAATCTGGTAAACAATTAATTTCCCTGACTTTCACCAACTTATACATTATTGTCCATATAACACAGCAAATTGACGAAGTGGGTCAATATGATAAATAATTAATTTCCCTGACTGTACTTACTTAAGGCAAAATGACAATAAGAAATTACTTTAAATACAATCATTAAACTATGGTTAACGTTTTAAAATGACTTGCGTCCTGCATGTTGTGTTAGGTAGTAATAAAAAAAAAAGGATTTTAGACCAAGTTATGGAGATTTCAAATGGAACCTAAATGTCTCGTTATGAGTCTCTCCTAAAGATACATTTCGTGAGAAAACTTTTTCCAGTTTAAACACATGCCATCTTTGTATCATATAAGTCTAAGTACATTGTGAAGTAAACTTTTAAGAAAAATCTCAACGCAAAATCCTCTTCTACAGTCACAATGCTTTGAAGAAAAATATTGAATACATTTTCCCGTACCTTCACATTTAATGTATCCGAGATCAAAAGACAACATTTCCCATTCATGTATTACAATAAAATGGACCATCCGTCTTTCTGTCAGCACATTAGATATATCGGTGACAGTTTTATGTTTGTCCACTATGCAAATCGCTGGCCACCCCAGTGATGTGCTGGCGTGAAGATTTATATCGATACTGTTCGGCCACCGTGAGTAGGGATGGGATTGTTTAGCTTTGGTTGGATTTTAGGATAGTGTTGTTTTGATTTTGAGTTGCATTTTCCTGTGGTTCTGTACGGTTTTTTTTTTTTAATTTCCTTTATGCTTTCTGGAACTGATTGTTACAAGTCTTATTTGTTGTTAGTGACTTATTTGCGTCACTTCTCCTTCACAGGTCGAGAAAATGGTGAAGGATCGATGTTTTAGGCGCTGTTTTTGTAAATTTTGGACTTCAAAAGAGGTTGACACTGACTGTTGTGTTTCTGAAGTAAGCGATAGTTTTTTCAATATGGAATGAATTATCATCATTTAGCATGAGCTTAATCAGCCTATAATGTTCCCACTGCTGGGGGACAGGCCTCCTCTCAGTGAGAGGGAGTCCACCACGCGGGCCCAGTGCGGGTTGGTATGTCACATGGCTCCGAATTCTTGGCTCTAGGACATGACGGTTTCCTGACGATATTTCCTTCGCCGTTTTTGAGAGCAGTGGTGGAGTACGCAAAGTGCCTGCCTGGGTTCGAACCTACGGCCTACAACTCGGTAAGTCGGGGCCGCTACCACTGGACCACCACTGATCTCTTCATCATTTAATATTTCTTTAATTGTCGCCTGCTAAAGGTTTTAATCTCACCTTGTCTGAGAATTGCTCAACTGTCGAGTGCTAGCCTAAAGTATATTCCTTTATTCGAAATTTAAGCTATAGAACCACACAGCGGTTTGTACAAAAACACTTGATTGTGACAACCAACATCTTACATCACACCAATTTTCTTAAAAAAAAAAAAACTGGCCACGCGCGCCTTGGACCATGCACAATGAAAGGTTCCGTAGTTGGGATGAATTTATCTCAAAAACAAACTTAACATTGTACTCGAAAAACATGTTCTCCCATACACTGATATACGTCACGGTAAATTCTCCAATTACAAATGTAAGTTTATAATAGCAAAAAAAAATTATGTGATAAAAATTAACAGTTTTCGGAGGTTTTCCTTTATTTGTGCTGTGAGACCTTCCTTCTTGCCAAATTTCATGATTCTAGGTCAACGGGAAGTAGGTTTTGATTTATTTGCGAGTATTAAGTCCGCCTTTGTACTTTTTTAAGTGTGAAAAGTTTAAATAAATAAATAAATAAATAAATAAAATATATCGCTTAAATGGCCAAATATTATTTTATTGCACTGACTTAGAAGCTTGATTTTTATACAGCTCTAAGGGACCGTAGACCTATGTATTTGATATTAATTTCAACATGATACCTCCACGCGTTCCTGAGAAAAAGGGTCTTGACAGACAAACAGACAGACAGACGGACAACGAAGTGATCCTATAAGGGTATCGTTTTTTCCTTTTGAGTTGGAACCCTAAAAATAATTTAAACAAATCCGAAAGTCTTCTGAAACAAACAGCCGATCCCTTTCTCATTTCCTGTCGGGAAAACGTTGAAAAAACAAGAAGATCATCAATTAGTATCCAAACAGGGTATTGTTCCGAGTTTGTCTCTCTCGTTAAAAATACGCATCGGAGCGAGAGCGTCGCGCGAAGACCAACTCGCCTTGTTTAAGCCACTCACAAACTTCGGATTATGTAGCGTTCGCAAAAATATTTTATAAAAGTTTGACGGAAGTTTGAAGAGTTTTTAGGAGATATTTTTCGTATAAGTAAAATAACCATACTTTAGTATAGACTTTTGTGATAGATTTTTTTTGGTGTATTTTTGTTAGTTATAGGTGTACCTACATACCTACTATTGGTACATCTCTACGTAACCCATCGGCGAAAACAGGCGTGATGTTATGTTTCAACATTTAAGCTATCTAAATCGACTTAAAGCAAACACAAACTAATGTCGTCTGCCCTATTAAGCAAAATGTAAATAGAAAACAAAACTACATTCTAAGAAATATTTATTACTATTTTTCCATTATTGACAACTATACTGTTACTTAATTTACGATTAGAGCCTGTAAATACAACATTTAACTTACAATCAATTTGCCTAGCCTTTTCAGAACTAGGTTGGGGTCGGCTTCCAGTCTAACCGGAAGCAGCTGAATACCAGTATTTTACATGGAGCGACTGCCTATCTGACCTCCACAACCCAGTAACTGGGTAATACGATACCCCTTGGTAAGACTGGTTATCAGACTTTCGGGCTTCTGACGACTCGCAACGACTGTCAAAGATCCACGAATGACAGCCGGGACCAACGGCTTAACGTGCTTTCCGAGGCACAGCGGAGTCTCCGTATGTAAAGATGGTCACCCATCCACGGACTAACCCCGGCAAGTGTAGCTTAACCTGATGGTTTGACCCGTGCAGCTGTTATTACTTAGCCACAAGCCTTCTTACCTTACAAGTTACATGAACTGATTAATAGCTCTACACGCCTTACAAAAGGCTCAAAGCCACAGCTATTCATGAGACTGCTTATCGATCCAGATTGCATAAGTAATGTCAGTTTGAAAGTCGGCTATAAAGGCCTTTGTGATCCAATTCTCGCCATCGATTGTTTTACAAATTCAGCTGTTTATAAACTGCTTTTAACCCTCTATAGGACAGAAACGAAATTTGTAGTTTTAATTCTAACTTTAAGGCCAAATTTATCAATTAAAAATCGACCTTAAAGTTAGACCAGGCGGGTGGTTACAGGCACTGTACAAATTTCATTTCTGCCTTATAAAGGGTTAAAGTTTTAAAAACTAGAACGAGAATTTATTGGTAATTTAATAAATACAAATTATAAAGAAACTTAAAACATATTTTTCCACTAACTAACGAACTAACTAACTATACAAATAAATATACAAAACAAAAGGAAACTTAGGCGTCGAAGTACTCGTCCGCATCGCTGTCATCCGGAAACGTGCCCAGAAGACTGGCAGCATTGCCACATTGAATGGCAATGCTAATTCTTTGGCCAAAGAACGAGCCAGCCCTCTAGTCACGTGAGGTGTCAAATTTCCTTAAAAAGGAGACGCGCACTCAGTCCCCATGACCTGAGCGTTTCGACCCCAAACGGCTCATAACCGTAGTTACCGATAAGGTTACAGTATTTGCGCCGCTTCAGGGTCTCACCAGCTGTAGCAGCAGCGCCAGCATAGCACGCCGTGCTTGGAACATGAGATGGCGCAAGGGTGTCGATACAGGTTGCGTCCCACACCAGAGGTCTACCCACCCTCCAAGAATTTATTTGGATCAATGAAATGATGGTTGTTGTTGTCATTGACAACAGAAAAAGGCCGATAGCTATTGGATTAAAATGTCAAATACGTAGTTATTTTAATAAATAATGAATTAGGTATTCGTCGGTAGGAGTAATGAGCCAGCCATGTTAAATGGAAGTCCAAACAGGTTTAAAAAAATACCTACGCCAAATAAATAAATTAATCTTTTTTTTTTCAATACATCTTTAGATTAGTTTAGGAATTGCCGCCGGGGTAGGGCTACCATATGAAATCCCCAAATTAAAGTACACAATAGTAGTAATAAAATCCTCCATCTTACATAAATACACCTCTTACTACACAAAACCGTAATTAATTATCTCGTCCTATAACATTTAATAACAAAAACACGACTAGTGCATCACATTAATTGTACAAACAAAATCTTTTTGCGATCCGTACTCCCTTGGGATTATAGCCCTCTGGACTGAGGATTCTTAGTAAATAGTGTAGCCCCCCAACCCCTCCTTCTTACCGTAAAACCAATGGCATTCAGCTCCAAAGGATTTAATACAAGGGTATGTTTGGTGAATGAGAAAATGCCCAAGAGAAGCAGAATTATCTTTATTTTTTTTGGCAGAATAATGGAAAGCTTATTCCTGAAGATTATTTTTGTGTTGTAAGTGGAAGAAAATGTTTTTCTTGTCTATGGTTTGGCAAAAGGTTACGGTATTTTTGCCTACAGTTTACACCACTTGGAATATTGTGTCATATAATTTGAGATGCAACGGCTTTTTACTATAAGCAGCTCTAGAATATTATTCTAACTTCTGTGGCCGGCATATCTACATCGCCACATGCAAACGCATCACACTGACGTCACGCAAAATCCTGCATCGCGTAATCAGAGTTTACCGCGCGACAGTACGTATATATAAGGTGAAATTTAAATAACTGCCAACCTCTTGAGGGGTCATTGTACTCATAATTATGAACAACTTTTAGTATGGGCCCAACCAGAAATCGCGAAAAAAAAATCAGCAGGTCCCTACATTTATGTTCGCATACCTGGTCAAATTATAGGGAACAGCTGATTTTTTTTTCGCGATTTCAAGTTTGGTCCCATAGTAAAGTTGTTCATAATCATGAGTACAATAATCCCTTAAGAGGTTTGCAGTTATTTAAATTGCACCTTATATAAGTATATACAACATCCCGACATCAATCGTCGGGCAGTAGCCCACCAGACACAACACCCGTCTGGTCGGAGGATCCTCCCTTTTCTATGGGGGATGAGTTAACTTTACACCCTGTTCATCATACCTCTATACTTCAAACTTTAAAACCTTTTCTATGCTGGATCATCATCATCAACATTGGCAGCCGTGTTCCACCCACTTCAGAGTATAAGCGTCCTCCCTTTTGCGCCATGCTTCCCTGATCTGTGCGATTCGACATTATTAAAGAAAAACGCATAACAAAGTTCTTTATTTCTCAAAGCATTTTCCTTTACCTGCAAACCATAAATTTTTCTAATTAAAACTGAATACTCGATGCTGAAAAACTATCTGAACTGCGCAAACGTTTGGAATTCCTGCATAATTCCCTTGTAAACCACTCCTGATAACGCGGCCATGTTGAATAATCATAAAAAGGAGTTTTTATACCCATTGATAGTAGAACTATACCAGGAATTGTGAATCAACACGCACAGGGAATAAGTTAGTGAGAAAATTTGGTTTTTCTATGCGACTTTCATTGACATCGGAGTTTTTCCACTGATTTTTATGACAAAAACTGCAATAAGAATTTTCTGTTAAAAAAATATGTTTCAATTTGCAATTTCGCAGTTTTTATTTTGGTCTAAGTAACTACATAGTACATAGATACATAATTTGAGACTAATTATGTTAACATTTCTAAACAGCTTTTTGAAGGATGATCTAATATTGTCATTTACTGTTCCTTTAGTTTCAAAACTGGCTGTAATATTCATACCTAGAATCAAAATATTTTCTACTAGCTACTGCCCTCGACTTCGCCCGTGTGGTAGACAACTGTAGGTACTATAAAACATACCTATGGCCCTCGGCAATAATATAGCTTTCTGTTAGCGAAAGAATTTTCGAAATCGGATTCCAAAGATTACCTCCTACATCAAAACTTACAAAGTTTACCTCTTTATAATAATAGTATAGATTAGCTGATCTATCTCTGTATCTTCCTTATTTGAATTGGATTTTATTCCTTTTTTCATGGGTTTTAATTTTTTTTGCGCTGAACCCTAATTATTTTTCTAAAATAAAAGTAGCCTAAGTTACTCCTTATAATATCAGCTATCTGCCAGTGAAAGTTCTGTCAAAATCGGTCCAGCCGTTTCGGAGATTAGACGGAACAAGACAGACAAAAAAAAACATTTTTTGCTACACTTACCCTATATACCTGTGTTTTATCTGTGCTGAATTGTCTTAGTTTGTAGTCTTTCTCTGTACTTATTAAAATAAAATAAAAATAAATACCTTCATTTGCATTTAGTCAAAAGCAGTTATTTTGACATTGCAAACAGACACTTCTATTTTATTTAATTTTATGTAGTATGTGTGTATGCATAGATTAGATACTCTTTACAATCAAAGGAGCTAACAAGATCACGCAAATTATAAATCAAAGGCATTCCATTTTAAACATAATTAAATTCTACCAGTTTATCGAAACTATAGCCTCTTCAACAAAGGTTGGTTGTTAAATCTAATTGAATATATGTATAACCGTGGATAGGTTTCATTAAATCAAGCCTGACTTCGGAAGGTATGTTGGTGTAAATTAATCCAATTTGGGCTGACGAAGTTATAGAGTAGGTATTATATACACTTACCTATTAGGTGCTAGTGTTGTAGATGTAGATAATATCGAAGTGTTAGTGTTGTGCATAATATCGATTATGATGTCGGTATCTACTCTAGTTATACTCACGAATGCTAAAGTGATTAACAGTTCGGCTAATAACAACATTACCGGGTCTGCTAATCGAAGTGGCCATTTACCAACATATGTTTAAGTATTGTAAAATGACATGAGTGATGCCAGCCTTTTCACAAAAATCCAATGTACCTATTTGAAATGTATTGGTATTGTTTACAAAGGTGTATTGTGTCAATAAACTTATTTTATTTATATATGATATAGGATAATATTATAATCATCAATTATTAGAAATTTGATAAAAAAATTGATTTAAAATACATCACCACAGACTACCTGCGGTATTGTCTCTAATTTCTCCCTTTAATCCATACAAAAGTTGTCTTTATAAGATCGCTTTTAGCGATAAGACCGCCCATTCTGTTACCCTATGTGTAAAATTTCTACATTTATATCTGTAATTCATATGGTGTACATAATAAAGAGTTCTATTCTTATTTATTTTGGGTAGGAAATCTCATCGAGTCAATAAACATAAAAAATCCACTATGATAGAAAATTTAATTTAATATTACAAATGACTAAAAATAAACCTCTCCAATTACACGTCACTAAAGTGTATTTATACGTATCCTTTCCAGTGCTAAAATACATAACATAACATCACGCCTGTAATCCCTGAAGGGCTACGCAGAGGTGCACCTATAGTACACTCACATTTCGCCAGTTATGTTTAAGTCCCATGTAATAGGGGGCGAGGCTATTGCCATCAATCGGGCACAAATCCAGACTCTGGGTAGCTACTGAAAAATTCCAGATGGAAAAACCCAAAAAAAATTTGCACGACCCGGGAATCGAAGCCAGGACCTAATGGTTGGCAGTAGCGCTTGCGACCACTAGACCAACGAAACAGTCCTAAAACGAATCAAAATCAAAAGTCATTTATTCAAACGATTTGATCAGACGAACTGAAGCTGTCAACTTGACAATGAAATAATTATTTTTTCCAAATTAAAATATAAATAATTATAATATAAATTTTTTATCAAGATTTGATAAAAATTGATTAGCATGTGAATATTAGCCATTCCACTATTAAATTGAACTCAAAAACAAAATATGGAGAATTAAACACGTCACGCTGCTACCAGTATAAGAGCGCATTGAAAAAATCTATGCGATACAGAAGCGGATCAGTATCGGCATTTCCTGCCGATTCCTACAGTTCCACACCATATACCGTGGCACTAAGTGCAAACTGCGATTCTCGAAGCTCAGTTGGAGATCCAGACATAATTTAAAGCAACGCCAACTGACTTTTTGACGCGACGCCGACGCTGTCTCACGGCAACGGTTGCCGGGGCTGCGCCAAAATGACATACGGCGGCGCGGCGCCCCAGGCCGCCAGCGCGACTGCGCAGCTGTCATCGTGCTTCAGTTGGCTTTTGACAGATTTCTTTATTACGTCATTTTTGTTATTTTTGTGTTGTTTTGCTAAAAATCGTGTAAGTAGTCTTTTTTATTATTAATGCTGAACAATGACGACAGTAGTAACGCCGTACGAAGCGCCAGTCAACCTGCCACATCGTTGGATGTCCTAGTAAGATGCCCCCATTGTCCCCAAGCACGCTTTTTTAAAGGTGAACGTGGCTTGAAGGTACATTGGGGTAAGAAACACAAGCTCCACAATGTGCCTTCATCCTGCCCGACAATACCCACTTCCCTAACACCTATTTCACCCGCTCAACCCTTTTGGAAAACACTTGCAAAATTAAAAACTTCAACCCCAGTTTTAAAGAGAGTTCCTCGTGGCGCGAGACCATCCGTGGCTTCAAGTTTAGCGCGTTGTGTTCGCCTCGCCGCCCGAGAGAACTCTCAAAGTGCTTGGGAGCAACCACTCACCTTCCCGTTTAGAATTCTACATGTGCAAAAAAATTTGGCAAATAAAAAATCTTTAACAGCACAAATCAAGGATAATTGTAACATTTCGGCCCAAAGTTTCGACTCTAAATTAACAGCGCACCTCCCCCAAAGAGGCTTATTGCACCATGTGGAATCTAAACTAGGCGAAGGTGATATCAGTGGTGCAGCTAGGATCATCTTTAGCAGCGATGTGGTTGCGCCGTACTCTCCAGAGACACTTACAGCCCTGGAGAGCAAACATCCCGCCCCGGCAGATGACCTCTCCTTCCCTGTCCCTCCCGATCCGGAATCCAACACACTTGAAATTACAGCTCAACAAGTGTGTGCGGCCGTGTGCTCCTTTCGAAGTGGCTCCGCCGGCGGTCTCGACGGCCTGACACCTCAACATTTGAAGGACCTAATGTGTTCAGGCGCCGGGGAAGCTGGTGAGTCTCTTCTGAAGGAGCTGACGGCCCTCATCAATCTCATGCTCTCCGGCAATGTGAACGAATCCGTCATTGATATCTTGTATGGGGCAAGTCTGTGTGCCCTGCGCAAGAAGGATGGCGGCATTCGTCCCATTGCCGTAGGGTCCACTTACCGTCGTACCGCAGCCAAAATTTGCTGTGCTTTCTACAGCGAAACACTGGCCAGCAAATTCCAGCCCCTACAGCTGGGCTTCGGGTCGAAAGGGGGCTGTGAGGCTGCGGTACATGCATTATCGACTTACCTCAACAGCGGTAAAGGTGAGGTCATCCTTAAGGTTGACATTAAAAATGCCTTCAATTCCGTAAACAGGGACACCTTGTTGACAGAAGTCCAAAAAGAAATACCCAAAATTTACAGTTTCCTATATCAATGTTACAGGCACCCCTCTAAATTACTTTATAAAGACAACCTTTTGAAATCAGCCGTTGGATGTCAACAGGGTGACCCTCTTGGGCCTGTCATTTTTAGTTTGGCAATAAATCCAATTATTCGACAACTAAATTCTGAATTCAACGTATGGTATTTGGATGACGGAACCCTAGGAGGTAATGTAGACACAGTCTTAAAAGATTTAGCTTTTATAAAAGAAAAATTTAGTTCCATCGGCCTAGACCTTAACCTTTCAAAATGTGAAATTCATCTTCCCCAAACCACTGACAGACAGACTACCATAGCAAAATTTAATACAATAGCACCAAATATCAAAATTACGGAAAGAAACTCTCTTCACCTCCTAGGGTCCCCAATTTTTGACGAATCCTTTCCAACGTTTGTTGAGGAAAAAATTCAAAATTTTCATGACGTCTCGGAAAGACTATTCAAAATTAACATCCATTCGGCCTTCACACTAATTCGATACTGCTGCTTTGGACCAAAATTTACGTATAGCCTTCGCTCCTCCCATCTATGGAAGCATCCACAACTTTTAGAAAAAGTAGACCAAATTATTAGAAACACACTAACTTCTATTCTAAATGTGGCCCTGGACGACCGAGCGTGGCAGCAAGCTACACTTCCCATTCGCCTGGGTGGTCTCGGCGTCCGCAAAATTTCAAGTATAAGTTTACCGGCCTTCCTCTCTTCGGTCCACGGTACCGACAAATTAACCAGGAAAATTTTATCTTCCTCACTGGTCGATTTTGAGGTACCGTGTTTGACCGATGCGTTGAACGCGTGGAAGATGGCTTGTCCCAATACGGATTTACCTGACAACCCAGCCTCCCAGAAACGGTGGGACGTGCCGCTCTGCAGTATTATACGGAATACCCTAGTAAATACGTCATTTAATACTGCTGAGCGTGCCCGTCTGCTGGCTGTGGGAGAATGGGAGTCAGGCTTGTGGCTTCAAGCGCTTCCGTCATCCACCATAGGCACTATGATGGATGACTCTTCGTTTCGGCTTGCTACGTGTCTCCGCTTAGGCGCACCTTGTGTTGCTCCGCATCGGTGTCACTGCGGTGAAGCTGTCGACAACCTCGGACACCATGGCCTGTCCTGCTGCAGGAGTGCAGGCCGCATAGCACGACACGCCAGCATTAACGATATTATTCGTCGAGCTCTTGTCACCGCCGGCGTACCAGCGATATTAGAACCAAGCGGCTTGGTACGTGACGATGGGAAGAGACCAGACGGCATGACGTTGTTGCCTTGGAAGGTGGGTAGACCTCTGGTGTGGGACGCAACCTGTGTCGACACCCTTGCGCCATCTCATGTTCCAAGCACGGCGAGCTGTGCTGGCGCCGCTGCTGCGGCTGCTGAGACCCTTAAGCGGCGCAAATACTGTAACCTTATCGGTAACTACAGTTTTGAGCCGTTTGGGGTCGAAACGCTCGGGTCATGGGGCCCGAGTGCGCGTCTCCTTTTTAAGGAAATTTCTCGCCGACTGGTCGACACTTCACGTGACCAGAGGGCTGGCTCGTTCTTTGGCCAAAGAATTAGCATTGCCATTCAACGTGGCAATGCTGCCAGTCTTCTGGGCACGTTTCCGGATGACAGCGATGCGGACGAGTACTTCGACGCCTAAGTTTCCTTTTGTTTTGTATATTTATTTGTATAGTTAGTTAGTTCGTTAGTTAGTAGAAAAAGATATTTTAAGTTTTTTTTAACATATAATTAGTAGAAAATAAAACATTTATTCAAACTAGGCTGAGAATCAGCACTTTTCGAAAGTCAAAATTACTTAAGACAGTCCCCCAAAACGCCCGCCCTTCACCACTTCCTAGTACTTTAGCTGTACATACTATATAATACATTCATACCTAGGTCTAAAATACATACCAAGTTTAATTTAACTCTACCTACAACATTTCTGTCACATCGATACTACGTACAAACAAGTAATCATAACAACTCTACCCCAACTAGTTAGCCGGTACAAATTCCGCGATAATTAGTCGCTGCTCGTTCAAATCAAGGGTCAAAGCGACCTGCTCGACGCTCGTCCGTTTGCTCGAACAAATTACTGCAAGGTTACATCTACGAAATTGTAGTCCAAACCTTTGGGTTTCTCATCAAATCAGGCAGGTATAAGGTAAAACCCTTTATTTAGAGAAGTGTTGATATTGAGAGGTTAATTGGTTTTTGGACTTTGGGGGATAACCCTGGCTGGTAATAATTGAATTCTAGCTTCTATTACATAGCATGAAATCACGCCTTCTTCCCATGGGGGTAGGCAGAAACTACAGAACGTCACCTGCAATGATCCTAATATATGTACTCATTTTGCTTCATTTACGTTCTTTCACCGAGTAATATACGCACGCTGGTAGCGAGTACTACGCACCTGACCTTTCTGAAGAACTTTTCAAACTTTTTAGCTTCTATTAATGAATGAAATGCACCAACCCTAGTTTGACCAGACTCGATTACTCGAATGAACCCGAAGACTCATACTAGCCCCTGTAGCCTCATGTTTCACGGGGCTACAGAGACCATTGCATATCATTGAGTATGTGTTTAAATAACAGGTATCTTCGGTTGATAAGTATCCTCTACCTTTTTGCAGGTTCCGAGCTACCTCTCTGCCAACATCTTTCATATATCCGGTTTGGTAGTCTATTGTCAAGCCACTTTTTTATCGTGTACAGCTGTACAAGCAGCAGTGTATAAGCTGTACAGTAATAATTTCATGTCCTGGTAAAAGATTAGCTCGACAGCAGGTTGGTGGCAGGACTGCATGTAAAAATACTGGTAGACCAATATTTCAGGAATATCTTACAATACTTCATTGTGTAATGAATTATGTAGTTCGTTTCACATACTCCTAAATACATATCATACAACTTTCTAAACTAACGTTTTTATATTTTCAACTTGAGCCTACCGAAACTACTGAACTACCTCACAAGCGTTCAACTATCGACGTCTTCAAAACTTCGTTCATAACCAATTCACGAGCCGGGCACAGAACCCCCTACCATGGGTTATAACGCACAATTGCACACCTCATTTGGTTTTGAAATGCATTCCATTGTGTGCGGTCGAGTTTGTCTGCTACAGAATCGAACCTGCGCTGAACGGCCTTTGAACGTCTGGCTTTGATTAGAGGTTTAATTTTGGCGTTTGTTGTAACTAGTTGGTTTGGGATAATTAGTTTTTGGCAAAATCTATAGCAGCGTAACATGACAGTAAAACATTGCAAACCCTCTTTCTGGAGCAGTCGGCTAAAATGAACACTATATCACATTCAATCTGCCTAGCCTTTTCCCAACTATGTTGGGGTCGGCTTCCAGTCTAACCGGATGCAGCTGAATGCCAGTATTTTACATGGAGCGACTGCCTATCTGACCTCCACAACACAGTAACTGGGTAATACGATAACCCTTGGTAAGACTGGTTGTCAGACTTTCGGGCTTCTGACGACTGTCAAAGATATACGAAGGACAGCCGGGACCAACGGCTTAACGTGCTTTCCGAGGCACGGAGGAGTCTCGGTATGTAAAGATGGTCACCCATCCACGGACAACCCCGGCAAGCGTAGCTTAACCTGATGGATCGACCCGTGCGGCTGTTATTACTTAGCCACGAGCTCCTCCACTATATCACATTATTAAGATATTATTAATACTCCATATAATGTCTTACGTTAAAGTATCATAATAGGAATTTTTTTCAACAAACTTGCTCGTAAAGTGGCTCTTATTGACCCGCTTTTAGGTTCATAATGCAATCTATTAAACACGCGTGCTCTTTACTTTATATGCACTGCACTAGTGCGGTAATGTGCGCCACAAATAACTATTTAGTAGTCGGAGGTGTGCGCTTTTTTATTTAATCTCATCAAAGAGACTATGCCTACTGTCATATATAAAATATGATAAATTAACATAATATTTCATCAAATTATTTATTTTTGTCAAAAAAATAACATTCTTTCGTGTTCTGTATCCAAATAACATACAAAATATTCAGTTTTTGTGCTTTTATTACCTATTAGACTGTTTGACGGCGTGCGTTTGCCTCTCCATTCTGCGAAGACACGAAATCCGCGGGCAATATTTCATTTTTATTTTAAATACGTAATTAGTTTATGAAACTTTATTTATTTTTTGCCTCGCAAGTGTGTTGAAAAACGTTGTTTGAAACGCGTGTGCATTGATCATTACACACTTGAATCATAATGTACTATTCTGTATTAATGAGTAATTTCGGGTTATAAAAATATTTTATTAACTAATAAAGTTTAGAATATGTAGTTACGACAACCAGCATTCTGCAGGGTAATTTCATAACACACTAACAATTGTAATGCCTTTCATTTCGGCAACATTCATTGCGTTATTTACTTTGTCGAGCCGACTAATTTTTCAAACATATAAAGCAATGGATTAGGAATATCTTTCCAAATCCTTCCGATTGTGAAAGAAAGTGTGTTGCGCAATGAGGGTTTTCATGTAAATTCTCGCCACCAGTTGGCGCCACTTTGACAAGAGGTCTTCCATTTCGACAATGAATATAAAATATTTGATGACGTTCGTCATTCGTCTCCTTCATTCGTTTATCAATCAGTCACGACTAAAGAAAATAGGCGCTTTGACACTTTTGACAGGTGCCCGGACCCAACGTCTCAGTGCTGCCACCTAGTGAACGTCATTTCAGAAAACCCTCATTGGGGTGCTGGTTACCATTTTTTCCAAGATATTATTTTAATGCGCAGAGGGAACTTCACCAACTGCAGCTAACCAACACTAACTCACTAACTGCTAACTGTACATTTGGTGATGTCTTATCCAGTGTCCAGAGAAAGCCAATTTATAGCACTTTTCGCCATCCTAACTCAATTTCTTAAATCCTAATCCCCAACCCTACGATATCGGATTAAACTAAGCAGATTACATACTAAGTGCAGGCATCGATTCGGCATCACGATACGAAATTGTTTATTGAATTATTTATAACTATAATCTAAAGCTTTTCATGTTCATGTAACATAGGGCGATGAGTCATTTTAGGGGTAGAAGGGATTACAGCTAGATAATTGGGAGTCCAACTTATTGATTCTGGCAGCTGCCGATTTTATTAGTTGTCCTTATTTTTAGGGCGTTATGATGTATGGTCTAAAGTTGATAGGGATTTTTTTTGTGCACGCACTAATGGTAATCTTATATTTTATTTTTATGTTTATCTGGGCTTAAAGATCAGTACTTAATCAAATCTATGTTCCTGGATAATGTCAGGAAAAACTATTTTTAATTAAGTATTAGAAATTTTATTCCTTTTCATAATTGAAATGAAATTGTTTATTCTGTAAATAGGATATCGGAATCACTTTTACACGTTATATTAAAAAAAATATAAAAAATAAGCTAGATGGAGTCGACATTTCCTATCTGACTACCCCTGAGAAGAAATGGCGAAAAAAGCTCAGGAGTCAAATCTCTTTTAAAGTCCAGACATAATCTTGGTCAGATCATTGTGAGGACCATGTAGATCCGTGTCTGAAATAGTCTTTTGAGGAAAGAACCACACAAAGAGTGGACCTGTCCAGTCAGTGCAAGCATTTGGCAGTAGTCGTGTGGCTCAACTCAGGACTTAAGGACATAAATTAGATACAATTTATTTTTATTTAAAGAATATACCTCAAATATTACTTCTTTCTTCGTATTCGCACTTCCTAGTTTATCTCAAGTTCAGCTTTCAATCATGCTTTTCCTCGAAAGTATTTGGCAAGAAAAAGATACCTAAAATTCACACCCTCTAAAAAATAAAACACGATTTAAATAATCTCCCATTGTAATAAAATATGACACACTCCGAGGGTCAAACCTATAGAACAAAACTTAATTACCATCTATTGTAGCGTATCGTAAATCATTCTCTCTCACGAACTAGCCACTGATGACGTCACGCCAAACAAAGCCCCCCGATTGGTCCAAACGGAGTCACGTGACCGGCGCGTGGCAACTCTTTTACGAAATTAGACGGGGAGCTAGCGTACTTTTATGTCATTCAACGTCATTACAGACGTTTCGAAAAAGGAAAAATTTACATATTTTTTTCATCTGCACAGCACGCTGATTGGGTAATCAAAGAGTTTTATGGTAATCGTTCCTTGTTGGATTAAATGGGTCATTTTGTGATTCGAAAAATGGCAGTTTAATTGTGTCCGGGAGCGCAAAATGGCGAATAATTTTGCTCGCTACAGTGGGTTCTTTTATTTTATTCACGCTTTTTAACAGTATGTTAGCGTAACACCCTACGTAATTGGGTGCAGCCAATTAGACATTACAACAACGTTGAATGCAAAATTGCCTTTAGTTATTCCTTATAACTTAAGAAAAGTGAATGCCTAGAAAATGTCGTTTGCCACGATTTTAAACAGTGCAGTGTTTTGTTTGTAAGAACCCCTTTCCACATGACTAGCTACAACATCCAAAACAGGAGCACACAACTGATTTACAATATCAAACAAATATTGATCTTCACTATTTATTTGTGTGCCCTGCTCACCCCCTGTAAAGTCCCCTTCGAAGGGTTTACTTAATACCTAACGCCTAAGCAAACTGTGATAGTACCGGGATGCTGTCAATAAGGGATGTTTGGTGACGAATTAAGGGATGCAAGGGTCTTAGAAAAACGAGAATGTTTTTTTCTGAATGACAAGTTAAGGGAAAATGTTTTGGGGAATTTCGATGACTGTTTAGGTAAAAAGGGAAAGACAAATTAGTTCTTGATTAAAGTTGAAGAAATATAATAAAGAAAGGAACTCAATAATTATTACTTCCTTTTTATTATTTAAATATGATCACCAAAGACTGGCATCCTGAAGGCGTAAAGAAAAATTAAGCCCCATGCCTTTTTTTAAATTTTTTGTTTACTTATTAACACATAAAACATTCTGGACTACCTACTTATTTGAAATTGGATATTTTCTGATAGCAAAAAGAGACACTTTTACAAATGGAGCATTCCTTGATTCGTGACCTTAAAATCGAGAGTCTCAATAATTCCAAAGTACTTAAGTTTCGTAGAAGTCTACCAAGATATTTAATTCAAAGAGGTACCCAATTTTTTACACACTTCTAAGGAAGAAAACAAACAAACAAACTCTATTAAAAACAATAATACAATCATAATTCAACAATCTACAATCCAGATGATAGCTGAAACGTTCCGTAAATAACAGAATTCACTTTATTAAACTGAAGTTTTAATAATTTCATAAGAAACATCATCAATCAATGTCGGATCCACTGAAGATCAGTCTGTTACGTGAACAAGTTATATTTAACCGCCTCTTTGGGTTACCGACCTAATTTTAAACGATATTATTTTTTTGAACGCAAGTCAAGCAGTCTTTTGTTTAGCTTCGATATGAAAAAACAAGAGAATATCTTGGTTTTCATTTGTTTTTATTGTTTTTTTCATTCATTTACTTGCTTGCTAATGTTAAAGCCTGATTTACACGATGCGACGAGGATTTTCTGAAATGGCGCCACTAGGCGATGGGTGAGGCAATAGCATCACTAGTGGTGGCAGCCAGCGCCGAGATGTCAGGTCCGAGCACCTGTCAAAAGTGTCAAAGCTCCGATATTTTCTTTGTTGTGACTGAATGATGAATGAATGCATGGAACGAATGATGAACGTCTATTTTGCTTCAAAGTTATTGTATGCCACAGGCAAGAAACTTATATCGTGTGAATGATGAGGCTTTAAACCAAAAAATACTAAAAGAATGGTAATTATTCGATCATCAATCTTCGCATAAGGATTGATGTTCACAATGCTTGAATGCTTCAGCCCACGACTGTAATTCTGATCTAATTCGTAATCTAATGGTCTATCACAACAAATACGGAATGATAGGTTAATCAGACCATAATCGCCTATTTATTTATGGTATCCTGGTATATTGTCGAAAAGAACTCTGTAGTATTTTACTTCATGTTTTCAATTGACGCGAAGTACTGAATTAATCTATCATTTACTTAGGTACTTACTTCAGTAAAATAAAGAGTTTCTACTAAAAGATTATGGGTGTTATGCAAGGATTATGGCCCAGTATCTCTCACAGAGAGGAGGCCTGTGTCCCAGCAGTGGGAAAGTTGTTGGCTGATTATGCTATGCATATGCCACGAAAACATTTACATCTGCATCTTTATCGACAGCAAACATCTGGCAGAATTACTACGTTATATGGCAATTCTAATATTAAATATTCATTTCAATCAGTAATTACTGTTTATTAGCTAATATAAAAGTAGTAGCGACGACCCAGTGGTAACGGCCCCGACTTACGAGTTTGTAGGTCATGGGTTCGAACCCAGGCAGGTGCTTTACTTTACGTAAATAATTTCATCACCACTACTCTCAAAACGGTGAAGGAAAACATCGTGAGGAAACCGGCATGTCCTAGAACCAAAAATTCGAAGACATGTGACATCTACCAACCTGCACTGGGCCCGCGCGGTAGATTACAGCCCACTCCCTCTCACAGAGAGGAGGCCTGTGTCCCAGCAGTGGGAACATTATAGGCTAATTATGTATGATTATGCATTGAATTAATCTACCATTTACCAATCACTCAGTACTTCAACTTCAGTACTTCAGTAAAATAAAGAGCATGTACTAAAGGATTATGGGTACTATGCAAGGATTATGGCCCAATCTCTCTCACAGAGAGGAGACCTGTGTCCCAGCAGTGCGCAAGTTGTTGGCTGATTATGCTACGAAAGCATTTATACAAATTTATCTGCATCTTTATCGAGAGCAAACATCTGGCAGAATTACCACGTTGCATTACAATTCTAAAAATAAATATAGCAATTTTTTCATTTAAATCAGTGTAATTACTGTTTATTAGCTGATATCACAGCGGAAATCGCGTCATAAAAATTTATACCAGCATTACTGTAATGAAATATAGCATAAGCACAGCTCTTCACTTATTTCCTCATACCTGTAGGGAAGTGCATTGGCTGGTCGTTACGCTACGTACACACTAGAAGCTTTCCTCCTAGCCACGTACATTTCTAGGACGTGGCTAGGAATGTAATGTGCCGTACCTGAATATAATGTGAAAGTTAAGTGTTATACTTTTGAATTGAATTTGTCGTGAATTGTACATTGTGGTAGGTATTTGTTTTACTGTGGTACAGACTATTGCTGTGATAAAAGCCACACATAATGGTTATTAGTAATATATTTACCACAATTTTCTTTGCAGAAATGAGCTAAATTTACATTTTTGAGTTTAATAGACTGCAGTCTTTGATGCAGTGCCTATGCTAATGCCTTTTTCAATCAGTAAGTTCGTACTGATTGAATACAGAAAAAAAAAAATAGAAAACAGAATGTAGTTTACATCCATCCAGAGCTAGATAAAAAAAAAATCTAGGTACAGTTATTTTGCTGCAACTAGGTAATTCCTTATTTATCATTAACGAACGATGAGCTCCGATGACAGTTCTTTTACATCTAAAACAAAACTTAAAAGTCAATGCATCTTCCTAATTCGCAACAGTGTAGACCGAACTTTAGCCACGTCGCGATGGTAAACTCCTGATTGATCGACGCCACAGCAATGAGCTTTAAATTACTGGCTTCCGTTCAAATGGAGACGTGTGATACGTTTTGCTGCAGTTTCATTAGTATGCTTTATAGAGTGTGAACTATTTATTACGAAATCAGACGGTAACTGTGATTTACGTGATCTGTATTGAGTAGGTACAACTGTTCATCTCGACAAATGTATGAAAAGGTAGAGGACGCTTCGCCTTACTTCTGATTTTTCCGAACCTGACCCGAAAATCCTAACCCTAGACGGTTAACGTCAGGGGCACCTCAAGGTTCGGTTTAGTTAGGTTCCTTTTAACCCTGCAGACAGAAATAAGAGCCCCGCCATGCGGGGCTCCTTCGACCGTCAGTCTATCGGCGAAATGTCTCGTCGAAGTAAAGTCTTGTCGGTGTTCAGTCTGTCGACGTAGTGTCAGTCAGCGTTTAGTCATACACTCAGTAATTCTGCTAATCTGATAATGCTCTACATACATTATTAAGAAGATTTATCAAACCAAGAAACTTATTAAACACCATCACTTAACTTGTATCCACATCCTAAACACAATAAAACTCCTCCCTCCAATTAATCACCAGAAACGTTATCATACGGAACAAATTAAACATTTTGTTTGCGTTACCACTTACCAGAATGTTACAATGTACAAACATTTTACCAAAGTTGGCTCAAGGGCGTGCCACGTCCCTACCGTTAACGTCACGGAGCTGTCAAAGTGACAGATGTCAACTTGACAGTTGACAAGTTGACAGGTGTGGAATAGTGGTGTGTTTTTGACAGTTATTTGGTGGTAGGGGTGATATAGTGGAAAATAGTAGTTTTCTTGGAAGTTTTAAAGGTATGAAATGATACATAACGTATGAGTTGCTTCTGTCTGCTGCATTGAATTTTCAATGAGGAAAGTTTATGTTGCTTTCTTATTAAGTGTTAGTTCTAAAAGTTTATACTATGGGTTTGTAACTAAACGAAATGCTAGCAAATGTAATATTTGAGATCACTTAATGCAGTCATTATTTACGTTTGGCTGGCTTAACAATCTTCTTGCTTAGCGAACTTCTTGGACGCTTTTATGTATTATAAAGGCGTCTAAAATCAAAGTCACCCTTTGTTCATTTTATCTCACTCATTTCAGCATTTTTCATTACAAACTTTGATAAACATTAGCTCCAAAAATACACAATTTTGTCACATTCACCTTCCCATAAACGTCCCGACAACATTTCCAAAGCGTCTTTTAGCTATAAAATAAAAATATATGTTGGAACTCCGTTAGCCACTGAGCCGAACGTTAACGGAAATAGACGAAAATAGCCGAAACGATTTCCTTTTCCACACCTTTTTTATTTTGTTTTTCAAAAGACTTGTGTACTTTGCACGGATGGGTTGCCATACTAATTTGTGGTTTTCTTTGCTAATAGAGGACCATTTTTAATATGTTTTAGGGTTTATTTTTGTCTGTAAATGAGACCGGAAAGTTATGGTGCGTGTCGGGTGTTTAGCATCGAGTTTTGAGCGTGGTGGAACTATTTTAAACTGTTTGGAGTTCACGTTAATTTATTGATGCTTTGCGACTGTCTTCCAACTATCCAAATGCTTCTTCAACTGTTCGAATCAGTCTGATAAATTGGATGGTTAGTTCTACAATGCCTGGGGAGTTTATTTTTAATATTTAGCGAACATTTTACCTTCTGATGCCAGATACTTCAATCGTAATGTATTCAAAACTTTTTCGTGCAACAGTTTTTGGTAAACGTACTTACTCTTCCTAAAATCGAGATCGTTCAATTTCTTTAATTTTATGTTGTTTATTTATAAACATTGCATGAAGTTAAATAATGATTAACATTTGCTTAACCATACATTTGATCTTTAAACGTCTCTTAACTTTATGTAACGTTTATAATAAAGTCGTAAGTAAGGTTCTTTGCTTCATAAAATTAATCATTATTTTCCAAAAAAAATACTAGTTTCAAGCTAAACGAGCCGAAAAAGAAACGGCTTTTCATTCAACATCCATCTAAAATGGATGACATTTGAAATTCTATTCACCTAATACCCAAAAACAGTGTGGCTTTATATATAGACGTGTAAACTTGCTTCTCCCTTTCCGATCTATTTTAATATCTCAAGAATTAGTATCGGAATAGAATTAGGTGCATTAACGACCACTTAATGCTAATGTTTCTGTAGATGTTTGTTTTTGTTTAGATTTGAGAATTGAATCAGTTCTACGTAGGGATCAATTTACCATTGTTGTTGAAAGTATTATGATCTTAGAAAGAGATATGGATGAGCGAACATACTTTTTGAGGGTTATTTCTGTATTCAGTGTTTTATAGAAACTTGTGAAAATGACCACTATATGCAGCATCATAAGTAGTTCTAATATTCATCGTTCTCCTGTCTATACAGGGTGTAAGGGACAGCCCTCCGCAAACTAACAGGGTGCATTAAGCTCCTTTAATTTAATTTTTTTATCGATTTTACAATTACTATTCTTATATTTCAATGTCTAATTACATTCTCTGTACGTAGCACTCCATTAATGTTAATAACATAACATAACATCACGCTTTGTTTTCCCGAAGGGTTAGGCAGAGGTGTACCTACTTAGGTACACCTCTGCCCCTATGTACCCTATGTTTAAGTCCCATGTAATAAGGGGCGAGCCTATTGCCATCAACCGGGCACAAATCCAGACTCCGGGCTGCTACTGAAAAATTCCAGATAGAAAAACCCAATAACACTTTGCCCGACCTGGGAATCGAACCCAGGACCTCATGCTCAGCAGTAGCGCTTGCGACCACTAGACCAACGAGGTAGTTTATGTAAATAAAACAGCTAATATAAAAAAATCAGCAATGGATGTTGAAATACTCGGCGGCCGAAGGCTCGCTGCGCTGTCGTTCACTACGCGCGTTTTGCCACGGCAACGATACATTGCGTGTGAGGTAATGAAACAAATCAGGTTTATTGGATTCCCATAACGTTCCTGAAATAATTTCATACACCGGTCATCTTAGTATGATATACTGAATTCACCCCATCAGTCTGCGGAGGGCTGTCCCTTACACCCTGTATATTATTTTATTTGGGATCCGTGTAGCATGTCTTCTACTTCCATAAATTTCTTTCAGCCGTCATCTCCAATGCGATGGCTGGCTCACTCCCTTTCTAGCCATAATTATCAACTTTCACAGGTACTTTTAATGTCAAGCCCTACTGCTGAGTACCTACAAGGTCCCGGGTTGGATTCCCAGGTCAGGCAATCTGGAATTTCTCAGTAGCAGTCCGCTATCTGAATTTGTGCCCGGTTGATGGCAACAGACTCACCCCCCATTACATGGGTCTTAAACATAACTGGCGAAATGTGGGTGTACTATAGGTACTCCTCTGCCTAACCCATCGGGAATTACAGGCGGGATGTTATGTTATGTTTTAATGTTATATTATACTTTATGTAACGATCTCTCTAATCAGGACGAGAATTGAATAGATTTTAGCTCCTTTTACTTACCTATCATGTTACTGCTAACTTTATCAGCATCTATCAACAGTATCATCTTATCACCTCATCCTCCAGACGCCATTACAACATCCAACAACAACAACAACACGATAACCAACTCCTCAACTTCCAATATCCAGTCCAGTCCAGACCTCAAACAAAAAGCTCTACTCCGACCAAACATTCTTGGTACTTTGGTCTTTATAAGATTTCGGATATCTTATCTATAAGCACAGATTTTTGTGGCCTTTTACAAAGTTGGCTCGGTCTGCTGGAGCCAAATGAACTGGAGCTGCAAGATACGGCCAAGACTAATTATCAATTAAAACTTCATCAAAGTTTAAGTTAGTTCGGAGTTTGGTGGTGGTTCAAGGAAGGAAAACAATTGGGTTCGTTTTTGGACGGTGGCAATGGGCTTTGAAGACATTTTAATTTTATAATATGGTGTATGTTTTCTAATGATTGTGTATTAAAACCTAACATAACATAACGCCTTGTTTCCTCGAAGGGTTGGGCAGAGGTGTATCTTTTTTGGTGTTTTTCATCTGCAAATATTAGCAAAGTTTTCTATCATTTAAAGAACTTACTTCTTATTAAAGACTCTTCCCAAAACATAATCACTTATGCTTCTTCTCCTCTCGTATCATAACAAATTAGTTTTGAAAATAGCTTAAATTGTTGAAAGAATGCAAGAAGCAAGCTGAGGTGGCAATGGGCCGGCCATATTAGCCGTAGACCCGATGACAGTTGGGGTAAACGTGTTCTTGAGTGGAGACCGCGAATCGGCAAACGTAAGGTAGGACGCCCTCAGGCTAGGTGGAGCGACGATCTTCATAGGGTGGCTGGTAGCAGCTGGATGAGAGTTGCCGAGAATCGAGTTGAATGGCGTAGAATAGAAGAGGCCTATGTCCAGCAGTGGGCTGCTGTAGGCTGATGATGATGACGATAATTGGTTGGGCTGAGTAAATGAGTCCCCAGGGTGCGACAGGCTCCACTTAGACTATTTTAATGTTCTCTTTGGCATAATTCTTTGTAGCGTCAGTATTAATTTCATACATCTTGAACTTTACTGCTGCCTGACATAGAGATCGCAAATAAGCACACAAGCCCGTAACTTGAACCACAATCAAGATAAGATCTTCGCTTAACTAAGTACAGGTAACTTTGAACCACGGTTAGGGGCAAACAGCTTATGTTTATATACTTCTTGCTTTTAATCGTCAAACTTTGTTTAATACCTTGATTATAGTTTTAATGAACTTTATCTTCACAGTCGTATCGTTTAATATTTTATAGTCATCAACTGCCTAGCCTTTTCCCTACATATGTTGGGCAGCTGAATACCAGTATTTTAAATGGGGCGACTGCCTATCTGACCTCCGTAACCCAGTTACTGGGTTATTACGATACCCATTGGTAAGACTGGTTGTTAGACATTCGGGCTTCTGACAATCCGTAACGATTGATAACGATTGATCCACGAATGACAGCCGGTACCGATGGCTTGACGTGCTTTCCGAGGCACGGAGGGATCTCGGTATGCAAAGGTCACCCATCCACGGACCAACCGCGCCAAGCGTAGCTTAACCTGATCAATCGACCCGTGCGGCTGTTATTACTTAGTCACGAGCCTCTTGAATTCCTAATATTTTATAGTAACTTTTAGTAAAGGCACTTAAATTTGAATAGGTATAGATTCAAGAATAGGAGCATCAGCATAACAGCAATGAAACAGTGCCAAAATGAACACTAAACTCTCTGAAATTCCTACGTACAGTAACGGCCGAACCCAATAACCTATTTTCAGTAAAATACAGATCGCTCTTGATGGTAGACAGTATAATTCTATCTGTCCTTATGTCAGGCCGGTAAGATTCCATAATCTCTTATAGATTATTGGGACGTTAAAACCATAGATAGGTAGGTTATTCTATCTCCAGTATGCCAAAACTGATGATAGATAGGTTACTGGGTTCGTCCGTAAATTAACAATACTTAATGAACTTATTTAATCGTGAAACAGGCATTTACAGTGACGATAAACCTGGTTAGTTTAAAAAAATCAATATTCGTGGCATGACCTAATTCTATGGTCACGTCATAAAATCCCTCAACCACTTTCATACTTGGTAAATATAATATTTCACACTCAACATCTGCCTAATAGCTCCAACTTCCAAACCGAACATTTTTTCAACCGTAAAATTAAGCCCTTCAAACAATACACTCCAATTTTCAATATCAAGCGCTATCTGTCGTCACGTGTTCGAGACGGATCCGATACGTCATGTCGTACCATGTGACGTCATAGCCGGACGGCCGGTCCAAATTGGATTTTTATCCGATCCTCTAACGTCGCTTCCTGTAATGTCGAAGCTGAGAATAAATTGTTTTTGTTCTGAAGATGTCTTTGTTTAAAGTTTTTCTTTGATAAAAGTGCTTTTACGGAGTGTTGAGTAGACTTAAAAGTGATGTAGCTAGTTTTGTTGAGTTGCTGGTTACCCGAAAGCCTTTAAAATTAGCAGAAATTGTGAGGAATCCAGAGACAGAAAACAGCGTCTGTGTTCCCTACCACCTATAAATCGTCAGGCTTTAATTCTTGTTTGAATAGGCATCTTCTGAGCACGCTCGTGCCATTGTAGACCTCATCCATCGCTTTCCATCAGGAGAGATCACAACAGAAAAAAAAAAACACAAAATTAAGACTTAAATTTAATTCAGAAACGGTTAATTCTGCGTTAGTAGTGAGGAATGGATGGACGGTTTTCCATTCATTTGTAACATCTGTTCAAACATTTGTATTTACATTGAAATCGGATGAAGTTTGTTACTCAAGCACTGTTAGTACGTAAGATTTAGTCGATATTTTGGTCGAACAAACACGATTTTCCAGAGACGAACTGCGCTTCAAATCACATAGAATACCAAAAACAGTTGAGGAGAAAAGCTATCCGTATTCTATTTATAAACATCGCATTGAAACTGAAGCTTATATCTTTTAAAACTCCACCTTTTCCTATCTATAAATCATCTGCTATAGTTGCTCAAGTTTCGCATTGAATATTATGAAATTTTCTTCACAGGAAATTGAAATTGTTTCAAGAGAAGGTACCGACGGGTTTTGCGAGGCTGTGTGCGAGATAAATGAACATCTCAATAGTTCGATGTCAGTTTGACACTTTAGTTTCATAGTTCTGGATATAACTCGTGTCAGTTTGGAGTATTTTAGAGCGACTTTAACTGTATGTTATGGATAAGTTTGAGAAACCGGAGTTTCCTATAGAATTTGAAAGACAATACGGATATTTTCATTTGTTTTTCTAAAGCTTTTCGTTGAGCGAAGTGGGTAATCAAGTAGAACGTTCTTTACTGAAGGAGACATGTACAAGTGTCCTTAAAAAGCTCCTGCAAACAGGCGCGAGACGCGACGCGACACAAAGGCGTGCGACGAACGGAGCCTTTGTGTCTCGTGTCGCGATATAGGATTGTTCTACTCATTGGGTAATAAATCTAAATTATTGTACGTTAATAAGAACAACACGGTCAATGTCACACTACCATGTCATGATGAATAACTTAACTCTTCAATTGGGTCAACCATTTTTGAAAATGAAGATATCTTCTACTTCTACTTCAGCTGACAATAGCATTCTGTCCAAGATGTTAATGATGTTTATCTTGGTCCACAGCGTGAGGGTGCTGCCCGCAGCGATGCGGAACGCGAGAGACGCGCGCGCGGCGACTGGGAGGCGCGGGCGCGCGTCGCCGAAGCTGACGCGGCCAGGCTCGCTGCCAAGCTCCATGCTGCCCAGCGTGAGATTACCAGGTAAGCAGAAAGTTTTAGGAGATATTAGTATGATATCTAACGGAATGGCCAAGTCATATGGAGCATTATGGGGCAGTTTGAAAGTACTAGGTTAAAAGTACTGGGAAATTGAGAAGATATGTCGTTAAAAAAATATTCTTTCTTTCTTTATTTACATGTTAACGAAGGTACATCATGCGTTCGTCTCTTTTATTTATCAGTCTTTTTTTCTTTTGTTTTGCAATTTTATTCAAAATCACACTATCTAAATACATATTCGTTATTATTTTTATCTGACATCAATTTATTTTATATAAGTATGCATACACACGTTGTTGCAGTATAAAACTGATTTACATCCGTCACCTCACACTTCAAGTCCAGTTGAAAGTCAGCGTCAGACTAGTTGTCTGGCATTTTTGCTGAACTGGGCCATTTTGGCGCAGCCGTGAGGCACAATTTAACTTTTTATTTAATTTTGATTTTTTTTTGTCTGCTGTATATTATATTGTGTGCCTTTTAGTCTGTGCTAAATAAATGTATTTTCTTTCTTTCTTTATCTAAGAGAGTGACCAAGTTAGATGCGGTAGAGTTTGCCTGTACTGTGCAAGGCTAAACAGAGATGATAATTAAATAGACCACGAGACAAGCAATTTTTTAATTTGCCCTAAAATATGCGTGTATTTATCTGAGGAATAAATTTATATAAAGTTATTATTGTTTGTACGAAATCAAGTGAAGCAAAAAATGCATGCATTTAGTCGTTATAAACTACGTCAAACTGTCTTCGGACTTTCGAACTCAGACATTAAATCCAACCTGATGAAAGACAACTACAATATACATGTTCTCCAGGCACAACAGTTCGCATTTACATCAAATCAGATTCAAAATAACACGAATTTTATACCAAAGAAAAAATTACAAACCAAACCACATTTGCAAGCGCAAAAAGCAGAGATGAAAAGCCGACAATAATTCGTTGAACAGCAAACAACCACTAACGAGATTGCGGACACACCATAGTTGGTAATTAAACAGAATACCAATTAAAATATTGCCTTTTGCAAACAATTCGACGTATATAACTGAAATTCTGAATATTAGGTTCGTTAGTACCGAGACTCGGTGATAACTGGAACCGTCGTGATTTTTGGCAGGGACGGGCTCGGGAACTAGTAATTTCAGTTTTAATTAGTACGTAGATGTGTTTCAAAACTTATTCTTTTGAGCACTCATGTGATTAAATGTAGGTTGGTTTAATCCGGCCTGGCAATGGAATTTATGGAATCGTTTGTCATTATGCCGAAAAGAAAATATGGCATTGCATAATTTTTAGATCTATCTAGTTTATGCCTACATAATCCGTCCGTTTCATCGGTTTTAATAAATAAACATACCTACCTTTATTTTATCACTACTAATGTATACAACTTCCCCATATTATCCACTTTGATAAACGCCTGAAAATGATTGTAGGTAATTTACTAACTATAATTATAATAACTTTTAGGTACCCTAATTGCGACTCTGTACTCTGCCGTGTAAATTGATGAAGCCATACCAATTTGGCGTTCACGTTTCGACGCTATGTCGATAACCGATGTTATGGCACTGTTCGATTTAATGAGCCTTTTAAATCGAGAACTACAATCAATTTTATTGCCAAATTATATCGAGTCACATTGACGGTACTTAGGCGTTATCTGACTGTGTAACAATGGTATTTTGGGTAGATAATGTTCTAATTGCCTAATTGAAATAAGATAGGAAACAGTACTGGAAGTGTAACGTCAGATAAAAACTCAGAAAATGTTTTCGATACTGGGCATGCGCACTTTTTTTTTTATTTGAGATAAGTTTGCTCTTGACTCTAGTCAAGGTCAGAGATGACAGAGACAAAGTCGACGATGGAGCGAGCTTACCCAGAAGAAGCCTGTTCACTCTCACTTTGAAGAGATCGGGGTTGTATGCGTTCGGAAACACAGACGCAGGCAGAGAGTTCCACTCCTTTGCTGTGCGCATCACAAAAGACATTTGGAGACGCTGACTGTAACGCCATCTTCAGGTCTCGAAATAAACGAGATTCTTTTAGAAACCATCCCCAAGGTGACGTTAGAAGGATTCTTGTCCGTCTATAAAATACGCAAGATAACAAACAGCGGCCATATTCTGCGTTCATTCTCCGGACAGGGAAAAACCTCTTCGTAAATGAACGCCTTTCATGCAAAAATTTAACAGTTGATCCTGATAAAACTCGCAAACAATTCGAAAATGCCAACGAAAAAATACATAATTCGCATTTCGATAATTTAATATCGGAAATTAGAATCGGGAGAATCCGTCGAGCGATGCCTATCGAGCTCACTTCGGTAATTAACGAAGTTGAGTTCCAATTTAGAATTTACGGTACGGCACGGTAATCGGCCGGTGTCATTGGATGGCGATAAGCGTTCGTCCGATTGGCCGATCGACCGTAACTTTTCGGGAATACGAACTTCGGGATTTACGGTCCAAAGTCCGTTATGGATTTGACCCAATTTGTTCGGGACTCGAATTGAAATTGGATTTTTTGGACCGTACCGTCCATCTATTTATTGGTCATGAGGTTCTTTGTTGACTAAAAGGTACTTTATTTGACGCTTACTTTGCGTCTTCCGAATTTTGGGATAAAGGAAGATAGTGTCGGTGCCAATTGTTTTATATAGTTGAAGACTTTCGGCTGGTTCTTTTCCTTATGTTCCTAATAGTATTGGCCCTTTTCAACTCAGCAATATGAAATATTTATAGCCGTTAAAAAAAATGACTGCCTCGTTGGTCTAGTGGTCGCAAGCGCTACGGTCCTGGGTTCGAGTCCCAGGTCGGGCAGTGTTATTGGGTTTTTCTATCTTGAATTTCTCAGTAGCAGCCCGGAGTCAGGATTCTCTCGCCCCCTATTACATGGGACTTAAACATAACTGGCGAAATGTGGGTGTACTATAGGTACACCTCTGCCTAACCCTTCGGGGAAACAAGGTGTGATGTTATGTTATGTTAAAAAAAATGAGTAACCCTTGCCTAAATGAAAATACCTAAGCCATCGGACTAAATCAAAGTTTTATTGACTAAATATTATCTCTAAATTAATTCCAGGTGTTAACTTTCAAATCTCGAACTGACACTACTCTATTAACAAAATACCTACAACATTTTCTATGCCCAGCTTACAGTAATAAAATCCCCGAGAATTTTCCAATTTTCCTCTTCTATCATACAACAATTGAACCGAACTCCAAATATATCCAATGTCAATCAAAAAACGTGTGAACAGACATCTGCTCCTATATAAAGACCTCAGAGGGAAACAAATTCGTTTGCTGATGTACAGGCAGCGACAAAAATAAGAAAATATTGTACAATTTGGCAAAAAGTTGTTTATGACAAAAAATAACTTTTTATGAATGAACTGACTTTTTATAATGAATGACTTGGTTGCGGCTTCAAAACCTGGTAGCTACTACATACTAATGTGACTGCCCGACACATTTCTCTCAAAATAATCTTGCATAACACTGACTCAAAAAAATCTACGAATCGATTCTTCTCTGTTGAGATTTATATTAAAGACTAGCTGACCCGACAGACGTCTTGTCCAAATTTCAATCATTCGTACAAAAATCCCAGAAAAAAGGGCGTTCAGATTTTCCCTAATTTGATCTTTTCCGGGAAACTTTCAAGCTTTCTTTCCACAAAAACCTAATTCGGACTATTACGAACATTTTAAAATAAAAAATGGCCAAATCGGTCCAGCCGTTCTCAAGTGATGCGCTTACCAACGAACAGCATTTCATTTTTATATAAATAGACGCCTTTGATCTAAGTCCAACATTATCATGTTATGATACTCATCTAAATGCTGTCTTTAAAATACGAATAATTTCATTAATGAATTACAAAATTCACGTGTCAATTTGATAACTTTCAGCATAACTTTCAAAATTGCAACACGATGTGAATACACTTGCGTCGCCAACTGTACTAAGGGCCATAAGAGGATTATTGCGGTCTAAAAAACACTAATACAGTCTGAATGTCTGTTTGTTTAGTCTGAGGTGCGTTTAATGTTATTGTGAGTGAAATAAGGACTAGGGAGGAGAGAGGAATACTCAGATTAATCTGAAGCGATCAGAATGTAATGTGCAATCGGAGGGGAGGTTGCTTTCGAATTATTGTTCTGTCGTGTGATGAAAATAGGTTATTTTTTGTCTCACAGTATGTACTGTTTTCAAAATCTTTTAGAATGTTTTGTTTACTTTGACTGAATCTATTTCTGTGTATTTTAGTATAGTAAATAAACACCAGAGGGCCTAGACAAAGTGACTTTCTATAGCGAACATAGTCAAAAAGCACGCGGTCGCAAATTTTGGCTACTTTGTGTGCATTTTATGTAATGTATTTTTTTTTTTTGTAATGTACGTTTTGTTTGTGCAAAATAAACAAATTTTCTTTTCTTTCTTTTTAAAAATGTATGGGACTGACAATAATAAGCTATCGAAAAGTTTATGTCAATGCTGTTGAAAGTCATTGCACAGTTACGAAACGCTTTGAAAACGATTACCTCTTGTCTAAGCTTTCAGGTAGGTAGGTTTCCGTAGCGTACCAACCCAAAACAGTCTTTAACAGCAAGTGAAAAAAACATTAAAATATTCTCATCTACGAATATTTTAATGTTGTCGCCTGAAATCACTTTTACCTATCTTATATCAACTTTCATATAAATGTTAAGGAATTCGGTATGCCATTGCGTAACACACTATCAATCACAATCTGAATGAAGCAAGTTGCTAATGCATTGGTTCATATGTTCGAAAAATTTGTCTGCTCAACAACTTAAATAACGCAATGAATGTTGTTGAACTGTCAAAGTGAAACCGATTCTTACTTTAAAACCCGTCAAACGTCCGCCTACTAGAAGCCGTTTGCATGTGAGCGCTCAACGGTTTTCACGATTATATTTATTGTCGTTTCGAGAGTACTTTGCTTGAACCTACGGGGCTTCATACGACGTTTGAGAGATTAAGTGTGTTACGCGATTTCCCCGCAGTACTGTCGAAAAACTTTAACTAAATTCAAAGTCAAACTTACGACATCTGCCCTACAAAGGTATATTTCCATCAAATTTGCCTACGACATAGCACAATAACTTCAAAATTCCAGACACGTAGCGTGTGGTAAGCTCGTCGACCCTTGCCTCGAATTTGTATGAAAGTGATGCTCTTACATCGATTTATAAAACGCTGTAGGTACAGTTTTGATAGTGCGGTGTGATAAACTATGATACATCACTCTGACTCATTTTTTTGAGATTGTGTTGATGTTCAGAATCCGAGCAGGTTATAAAATATGTATGACTAGCTTTGCCCGCGACTTCGTCCGCGTAATATTTCTTGTTTTAACATAAGCTATATCCAATGACATCCGACATTATTGTAGCTTCCTATCCGTGAAAGAATTTTTGCAATCGTATATCAGGTGTTTTCAGAGGTTACCTTTTACAAATATGTAAACAATCAATTTTAATTGTTGAAAATTCTGGTAAAATGAGTAAGTTGTAAGTACTTGTATCTAAGTTATTTCATAAATAGCCAATTCAAAGTTAGAATGAGTTCTTTACACAACGTGTTTCTTTTATATGTAATAACTCTAGTTGTGATATACAGGATAAGTTTAAAAGGAGTGCGGATATTTTAGCAGGTAATCAGGTGCATAAAACTGAACAATTTTCCCCAAGGAACATAGGTCGAAATCTAAAAAATAAAATTCAACTGCTCATACAAACATAAGTCACGTGACCAGTCACTTTGTATGAAAAGTCGATTGTCAATTTTAAGATTTCGACCTATGTTCCTTGGAGAAAGTTGTCCAGTTTTATGCACCTGATTACCTCCTGAAATATTCGCACTCCTTTTAAAATTATCCTGTATAAAGAGTGTATTATTTTTACATATTGAATGTAACCCTAGGGTTTTAATCTATGTATATTCTATATAAAAATAATACAAAAAGTCCTAGAATATGTGGTCCAAAAATGCATAGTTTCGAAGATATCATCAAGACTCTTGATGTGTGTAGGTATGTGTCTAAGTTTCATTCGTAAATACGAGTAATTCATTTTCATTCATATCAATTATTCATAATTAAAGCTAAAGAAAAGCGACGTTGTCCTAGTCGTGTTTTACATTAATAATCGTAATTATGTTGAATTATTTTGTATGAAAAATGAAAACAAAAAAGCAAAATGTTAATTGAAAAATAATTCATATGCCAGTTGATTTTCGTCTCATTCATACTCTAGAATTAGGAAATATAAAAAAAAAACACCTTGTATACGATCTTATGATTTCTAGAAACAATGATTGTGACATATCGATTACCCATGCATTGAGCGTCAATAGATATCGAACGGTATCTTAATATAAACAGGATATTATCATGATCGACGATCTTAATCGATTTATAGAGGTGTGAGGAACAGGGTGTAAAGTTCACTCATTCTCTATACAAAGGGAGGATCCTCCGACCAGACGGGTGTTGTGGGTGGGCTACTGCCTGAAGTTTGATTTCGGGATATTGTATATATGGTAGTAGCGCGGTAAACTCTGATTGCGCGATGCAGGATTTTTGCGTGACGTCAGTGTGATGCGTTCCATTGTGGCGATGTAGATATGCCGCCACAGATTCATTACTTTTGAGTCCAACCCGAAGAGTGCCAATGAAGCATTGATGCAATGCTCAGACTAATCTAAAACGATTATGAAAGCTGACGCTGCTGCTATTAATTAATTCACAATCATTTATCTGTGTGCATCATTCTCGAGGTCTCTGAAATATATTACATCGGCTCAGCTTAGCTGACCTTACTAAATAGCATTACTATCCTGGCTGGCCTAAAGTAAAATCTACTCATTTATACACACGTTTTCAACGAATAAAACAGAAAATAAACAAAACAACACCGCATCGATATCTCATATTTCACGGACAATACCGATAAGTATCGATTACAAACCGAGTACTCGGCACGTGCGCTTTACGCAAACACCGCACGTTGCGCCATCAATATTCATAATCGGTAATCTTATACCGATTCATCGGTCCTCGTATTAAATCGACTTCACAAGTGCTTAAATCTTACTGTAGATTTTTTGTTATGGAATCATGAAACCATGATGCTTTATGAAGTGATCTTTCGATCCGATAAACGAAATGAGATAAAGCTGTCAAAGTCAAAGAAATAAATAATAATAATAGTTTTAAAAGCCCGTATTGGTTAAGAAAGTGTTTCCGTGAAACGACCAAATTAGTCATCATTGTTTACACCATAAGCTCGAATTAAAATTACTGCTCAACTGCTGAACAGATTCTTACAAATAACGCATTTTTTTTTTCGTAGATTTGATCACATCTCCTATAATAATATCCTCACTATACTGATAACAGCTGAAGAGTTTATTTCTTTGTTTGTTTGTTTAAACGCGGAAATCTCTGGAACTACCAGTCGGTTTTAAAAGAATCTTTTTGCATTTGATAACCCAATTCTTGAAGAAGGCTATTTAACATCACGCTAGGACTCTTAAGAGCCGAACAAAAGAAAAAAGTCAGAAAGAATGCTAAGCGATAACGAAGTGATAGCGCGGGCAGGCGATGCGATGCGACAGGGTGCGTCGGGGGGACAAGCTAGTAATATTATATTTATGTTCTACCCTTGACGATCTGAACAACGCATTTGATGCCGCAATAAACCTGGCCACCTACTGAGACCTTACAGTATAATATAGAGGTACCGTCGATACGAAAAGAAGAAAATTAACATAGCAGAGAACATCACGCCTGTATGTATGTATATGTACCGAATGTGTATGTGCCGAAGAGTTAGGCAGAGGTGCACCTATAGTTCACCCATATTTTGCCAGTTATGTTTAAGTCTCATGTAACATTTGTCAATAACATTTGTCCGAACTGGGAATCGAACCCAGGACCTCATGTTCAGCTGCAGCGCTTGCGACTACTAGACCAATGAGGCAGACGAAGAACAAGATTAAATTCCTTGTATTATAGTGAGCAGAAATCCTGGACACTATCGGCAGGTATCGATTACAGATCGAGTTCAGTCACGTGCTCCATTCACAAACACCGCACGCCGCGCCATCAATATTCATAATCGCTAATCTTATATCGATTCATCGGTTTTCATATCGAGTAGAATTTGTAAGCGTACATTTGCAAGTCTATCCTGTGAAGACTATGGAAGATGAATTATGGCTAGGTTAATAAATTGAGTTATGAGAAAACGATCGATTCGAAACGATCAATTGCAATTGTCAATTTTTACGTGACTGATACACATTGATGCGAAAATTGATCGTCTACCAAATTCAATTGATGCAATTGACAATATTACTACAATAGAAATTGATGGCAATTGATCGTTTCGGGGACGCCTTAGATTACCTAACTCTTGTAGGTATTCCATATATCTGGCCATAATTAGAATAATTATGTCTTGATTACCACTCCATTGGGCCAGAAAACACTTTGAAAATTGTGTCAAAAACATTGGATTCTTTAACTAACGACTCCATACTTCTGCAATCCGGTAGCCAAATGCTATAACTGACCAGATTCATTTAAAATTTGAATTTGATTTTGTTAAAAGAAACGGTCTAAAGATACTAGATATACAGGGTGTTAGGGACAGCCCTCCGCAAACTAACAGGATACATTCAGCTACTTATTTTGAATCATATTCCACCGAAAATATTCTCAGGAAAATTTTCATTTTATTTATCGTTTTTCCAGTTACTATTCCTTTATTTCAATGTAAAATTACATTCTCTGTACGCAGCACTCCATTTATGTAAATAAAAAACAGCTAAAATAAAAAAAAAATCAGCAATGGATGTTGAAATACTATGGATGTTCGCTACGCGCGTTTTACTATGATCACGATAAATTTCGTGTGAGGTAATAAAACAAAGCAGGTTTATTGGATTCATAACGTTCCTGAAATAATTTCATGTACCGGTCATCTTAGTATGATATACTGAATTCACCCCATCAGTCTGCGGAGGACCGTCCCTTACAACCTGTATCTATGTATACTTCATCAGCTATTAAATTCCAATACCCCTACCTACTGACATTCAACAAAACACAAATTAAACAAACTTCTTTCAACGCCTCTCTATTAACAGTATATCCATCACGTTTAATAACGCTATTAGTTCTCAAAACAACTGTTCCTAATATCTTTCAAACTATAATTGAATTGAACCGTGAACTTCGTCTGGGCCGGTATGATCCACGTATATCTATTTACGTAGTCCCCTTGCATCGTAAAACTTATAAATAATAAACATTACCATCAAACTGGGGGTTGGGTTCAAAAGAAAGAATTGGTTGGATCGTCCATATTCTATTGTTGATCATTTTTGTTACAGTTCTTCTGAAAGATAACCATCTTTTAGAAGAACTGAGCATTTTCATTATCAATAGTTTAAATAATTTCACTGTAGAATCTGAAATCTCGAGAATTTTCAGCCATTCTTCTGTATTCTCCTTGTTAGTTTTAATATTTACTGCTACTAAATAGAAGTTTCTCAAAGTTTTTTTTTTTTTGTTTATGGTGTTCATTAAAATTTATTTCATTAGTCGTCGTCGTCTTTATTTTCACATTCTAATATTATGAACTAGCGATCTGCCCTGCTTCATACGGTTTTTAAGACTTGACAAAACATTGGGATTTCTTTATTGTATGTAAGTTTAATATTGATATATTATACACATAAATCTTCCGGAATAATTTCTCTAAATGATGGTGACAACTGCATCAAAATCCGTTGCGTAATTTAGAAGCACAATGCGGTCACACAGACAGACACAAGTGACTTTACTTTATAATATGTATAGACAGAAGTTGGCAAACGCGCTACTTCTACTAAAAGAGTAAGAATTCTAAAAGCGTCTTTTAAAACTCATATGAAACGATAACATTACTTCAAAATTTGGCTTCTTTGACAACCCTAGAACTTAAGGCAAACAGCTGCACAGGGGAGATACGAGTTTATGTGATACTATCACATAGATCATTAGACATGTGTTCGTTTGACGATCGTGATAGCCCAGCTTTGTCCCACCCTTATCTGGACCATAAAAATGTTATGTGTTCCTGGCCAAGCTTGAAGAAAAAACTATGATTTTATGTGTGTATTAAGTGTCACGTCTCTTCGGGGCATTTTTATTGTGCGATGAACGGAAATACACGAGTTGACTGTAAAGGAATACACCGCAGGCAAGAAAACTAACGTCTAGGTATGTTGAAAAATGATCCTTATGTCCAGAAATCCAGATGCCCATAATAATAGTCATAGTTAACAATAAAATATCTACGAGAGTACAAGCACACATTACTCATTTTTCCTTCACTAATGAACAATTTCCGTTAAATTGTAAATAATTGAGAATCGTATGTCAGTCGATCCATATCCAATGTGGTTCTAAGTGTGTCTTTCGAGGTACCTTCATCACTTTCGATGTCCACAGCAAAATTGATGACAGTTTCCTTCTACTGTTTAAAGTCCTGCATTCTTATTATTATTTAGCCACATATCTTCCTACGTTAGACTCTATCTACGGCCACGTGAGTCCAGACCTTTATAATATTAGCCTAGTTCATCTCATCATCTCCTTCTGGGCCTGCCGCATTAATATAGTTACCAAAAACCTCTTTTTTTTGTCCTTCCCTTCTGTCATAATTTGAGTTCGGATCTTCTCACCTATTTATACAGGGTTATTTTAAGTTCGCTAGCTAAACTCCGCAGACGCGATAGGTATCGATATCTATACACGATAAAATAAAAAAAATAAAAAGATTTGATGTTTTTTTTTTTTGGGAGGTCAACGACCGCGGTTAGTGTTGTTACTTGAAGTATGAGTTGAGAAAAACTATTTTCTTATATTTTCTCGTGTTTAAATATCGATACCCATCACGTCGTGAAGTTTACACAAAAAAAAAAACAGATTCTTTAAACTGATATTTCAAGTGGACCCCACAAAAATCATCAAATTAATTTATTTTTTGTTTTATATGTTTAGATATCGATACCCATCGCGTCTGCGGAGTTTAGCTAGCCAATGTAAAATAACCCTGTATAGTTACCAAAAATTGTATGACAAAAATCGGTATTACTTTATTTGGAACCGTTTCCCTAAACCAGTAACTGACACTCCTCACACAATTAATTTGGAGTGAAAATCAATAAAATTCCAAGTGCTATACGATATTTCTAGTAAAATATTGAAGCAGCTGTCGCGTCGTTTGACGGCTTGTGAGCGCTCGACTAAAAATAATAAGACACCCGAAACCCGTCTCCCTGTGTACATACCCTGAAGGGAATGTAGCACCATAGATATTTTGAGTTTAGATTATTTTCACTGAAGTTTCCTTTAAAATATTTTTGAGTGACAGGTTTACAATAAAATATTGGTGGAAGAAGATTGAATTTCCTGAAATGGTAGTACATAGGAACAACTTTAAGATTAATATTGATCAGTACTTAATTTTGATGATTTCTGAACGATTTATAGGTATCGTTATTTCCGATAGCCGTTGATATCCCGAACCTGTTGTTTGGATTATTTTTTGGAATGCTTAATTAGCTTCAGTAACTTCAATGCAATAAAAACAGTGAATAATTTAACTAAAAGTACATGAAAAAATATACCCCCAACATTCACAGTATAAGCTTCCCAAAAAAGCCTCTCCCCTGCTATATTTTTTCTTATATCCTCCGCCACATTCCTCTACTTTAATTTCACGCCTACTGTACAAAATTAAGATGTCATTGCAACTCGATACCAGCACATAACGACACCCCCTCACCCCCTCCCTTTCTAATTGTCTGTTTTATTTGTCATCTGACACTGAGGACTCAGAGCCGCTTGTTTTTTCACCCGAAGAACGAATTTAGGTGTAATTTTAGACTGAACACTTGGTGGACGTGTAATTATTTCCATTCCGGGAATGTAAGGAACACTGAGTGTAGCTTGTCAAGTGCAGTCATGAAAAGCTGTGTTTGTTTAAGGTAAGGGCTGATTCGTAGAATCCTTGTGGAAATGCAAAGATGAAACGTAATATTAGGAAAAGAATACGTAATAAATATTTTATTGTACACCGTAATTATAATCGCAGAGCTCGAATAAAATACAAACCTGAAGAATATTTTAATTAAGAACTAAAACACTGCTCAGACGAGAATAGTTTTTGAAATTATTATCATAGTCTGCTAGAAAAGGAATCGGTTAAATAGATCGGAATGATCCTTAATAGCTAAACCGGCTACAAAGTTAATGCGATGCATGCAAATACTCCACTTAAAATCTCCAACTTACTTAAACCAACACACACAGGTAAATAACAACAACTCACAAGGGAAACATTACCATTAAGATAATAGAAGAGGATTTATAACAACACAGATAAAACACCACTCAAGTACGTGAGCCGTTCTCCCGCTTACTGAACATATTAATGATCAACATGTGTTCCGCACTGTACGATACGGATAATAGTTTGAATTAGTATTAGTAGAAGTAGATTATAGTTTATTTATAGCAGGATAGGAAGTTGAAATTCAGGTAGGAGAGAAGGATGATGTAGATGATGCTGTTGACTGAAATAAAAGAAAAAGGTAACTTGGCAACTTCAAAAGTAGTCCAAGAATTGGAATCAAGTAAAGGTAGCAAAAACTATAAGGTCGATGTAAAATATTGTAAAAAAGAGGAGGGCTTTATGAGAAAGGTTCTATTGATCAATATAAAATTGTATAACCCTTTCTCACAGCCAACGCATTTACAGCACTCTCTTCAATCGAAATTTCAGATCCAAATAAGCTGAATTCGATTCAAGAATTCCTTTTTTATTTCAAGAAGATCTCAAACTGTAATTCGTTTAGTTGTTACGAGTATTTTGGTCATAGGGAATTTGTTTCCACTTTATTTCCATTCACATAAATTTACAATCGTCCAATCATGTTTGTCATTACTTATCCGCAATTAGTAACACATTGTACGAAACTTGTGTTGAGTTACCTATTTCTGTAATGAGTGAAGACGAGTTTGGTTATTTTTAGACTAGTCTTCGTCGTCGGTCCCTGTTTAAAACCATTTTTTTTATATCCGCTTATCAATATCTACATAGCTTGTGATTAATGCCTGCCTCGTTGGTCTAGTGGTCGCAAGTGTTACTGCTGAGCATGAGGTCCTGGGTTCGATTCCCAGGTCGGGCAAAGTGTTATTGGGTTTTTCTATCAGGAATTTCTCAGTAGCAGCTCGGAGTCTGGATTTGTGCCTGGTAGATAGCGATAGGCTCGCCCCTATTACATGGGACTTAAACATAACTGGCGAAATGTGGGTGTACTATAGGTACACCTCTGCCTAACCCTTCGGGGAAACAAGGCGTGATGTTATGTTTTTATGTAATGATACGTCATGATGAATCCCGTAGTAAGTTATAGTATTATAGATATAAAAATCTATACCTATTAATCTTTGCGATTCTCCAGAACCCCAATCGGCAGTAATCAATGCGACATTTAATTCCTTTTTTTTAATTTTTCCAAAATTACCACCGGTCATAACATTTTGGACAGTAGCTGCATTTGAATTAGCAACATCACGCCTCATCACTTGCATAATATTTTCTTTGTTGATTCCATTCTGGTCCTAAACGTTATCAACTCAACGTTATCAAGTAGATTATATCCTCCATACAACAGTCTATCTTGAAACAAAAACAATACAAAATGGTATACACTCGTCATACCGTCTCAATGCGAACCATGGACCGTGAACGCGAGGGGGGTGAGTAGACATGTTGCATCGTGAACATCTGCAGCTCTTTTATTAACAACTGTTTATGATATCAGTCTGCCAGGGGAGGTTTTATTTTTAATTTTCGTTTCTGTGGAAGCTGCTTTTAAAATTATTTTCAGGGTAGGTAATGTTAGAATTGTTTAAGGTTACGGCTTCTGCCTCTTTTATCCATAAAGGAGGCTTGGCCATTTACCATAATTTTTTATCATCAAAACTTTGCTATTTATTTCTAAATATCTTCTCATTATTTGAATCACGTTCATATTTTACCTCTGCTCTTTACTCTGAACTCTTCTTTTTGCCTATTATTATTTAAAACAATGAAAAAATTCCTATTGCTAGATACCCAAATGAACATGAAAAATCTTCAATTCCGAAATAACAATATCGTCTAAACAACCTATGCCCTGCAACGCGCACCACTTGTCAATGAAAATTACACGGAACAGCCCCTCATCTTTGTCACATCTCCTCTACCAACACACCATGCATCTACTTACCTACCATCTACTCAAACTTCAACCTTGTGTCATTGAAATACGATATTGATTACCTTACACTTGCTTTCGTAACTGCAAAGTTAAATTTGTCCAAAACGCTCTGACATTACCGCTTCAAACTGAAGTCCAAGTCCAAAATCAACTTTATTGCTATGTGATACAGTTTCAAATGTCATATCAAGTAGTGTCGGATGTTTAGCTACAGGTCTTTCATTTCTATGTTTGTAGGAACGTTCGCAATTAGCTCTGAGAGTGGAACGGAACGTTTTTAATAGATGACATGTTGTAGGCGTGTTTCTTTTGTTTCTTGTCTTGTCTGTGATGTCACAGGATCTTTGCTCCTTTTGCAAAAGTTAGAAAGAAATTTCATAAAAGCTTTTTTAAGCAGTTTCATGTTTTTAATTCTATTCTACGTTTTCTTATCTACCTACCCGGCAAAGGTCTAGTCCATGCTGTTGTATAGGTACAAGAGCATGGGAGAGACCTTTCCCTCATTACCAAGTTACATTTTATTTATATAATATCAGTACTGCTTATCATTTTTGTATATCCTGTATTCTACATAGAGTAAATGACATCAGACTCATCAGTTCCATAACCCCGCAAAAAATCACTATGAAAATTCAGATCTATTTTTTTGTAACAATAAGAGCACCTAATAATTTTACACCATTTGCAATAAGTATTTTAAGCAACTGACACATAATATTTTTCCTAGGGGTTGAAAATCTCCTATAGGTAATACCTCAGTCCTGTAAACGCGGGGGTAAACACTATAAACTTCCCCTATTGAAGGGTGCAATGCATTTGCATACAATGTAATTTAAATTTAAACTGATTCGCGTTATACATAAACAACGACCAATTTTATTATGTTTTTGCTTATTTTGGATTTAAATTGGTTTATAAAAGTTATAAACCTCTTCTTAGCCACGCTCTTGGCGGTTCAGCACCTTTCAGCTTTTTTTATTGAGAGCAGCCTGCAGCTCTTTAAGGTTATCATATTTTTTAGGTATGTGAAGAACATCGTCAAAATAACCAACTATTGTAAGTGATCCTTCTTGTGACCGCTACTTAACCTTGCAAAAAATATTTAGCTCTACGTTTTTGTCATCAATTTGATCAACTACCGACCACATTTTTTTATAGCGGCTGAATTGCCGCTGTGGCTAAGTAATTAAGTACTACGCTATAGATACTGGAGTCTGCGTATTATTTACCTTTATAAGATTTGGACTCATAGAACGATCACGATTCAGAAAAATCCTAACGAGAACAACGTTTTTTAACGTAAATTTTTATTATAGACCATTTTACAAAATACCTCCAAAATCTAAAACACCACGACACTTTGAACCTCACCTCTAGCCGTTCCAAACAGCCTGATATATCGCAGCTCACCCCTACTTCGTATTCCGTCCACGCGCCCTCCGCGACCTACCCTCCTATCGATCCCACGTTTTATACTTTTTGCGGGAATCCCTCTCGATGACCTTCGGGAAGTTCGTGGTTTTGTTCTGCTACAGGTATTTTTCTGGAAGGTTCTGTTTTAAGAATGGATGTAGCAAGGTTGTTAGATTTATAATGGCAACCTTGGGTGTAAGAATGGTAGGTAGTGGAAGCTATGTAAAGTTTACTCCTTATTGGTATAGGTTTTTTAAAATCTTTATTTCATTTAACATAACATAACATCACTCCTGTATTCCCCGAAGGGTAAGGCAGAGGTGTACCCATAGTACACCCACATTTCGCCAGTTACGTTTAAGTCTCATGTAGTAGGGGGCGAGCCTATTGCCATCAACCGGGCACAAATCCAGACTCAGGGCTGCCACTGAGAAATTCCAGATGGGAAAACCCAATAACACTTTGCCCAACCCGGGAATCGAACCCAGGACCTCATGCTCAGCGCTTGCGACCACTAGACCAACGAGGCAGTCAATTAATTAATTTCATTTAATAAATTATTAGTGAGGTTTACATAAGAGTTGATGTCCCTGTTAACTGTGTTTTACTTGTGAATTGAGGTTTATTAAAACCATAAATGCGTGCACTGACTGGACAGGTCCACTCAATCTGTGTGGTTCTTTCCTCAAAAGACCATTTCAGACACCAATCTAAATGGTCTTTACATGATCTGACCAAGATTATGTCTGGACTTTAAAAGAGACTGTGACCTCTGAGTTTGTTTCGGCTTTTCTTCTCAGAGTAGTCAGATAGGAAACGCCGGCCTCATCTAGTTTAAAAAAAAAATGTTTGACGTGTAAAAGTGTTTGTATAAACCTGCTTACAGAAATAACATCATTTATCATAATACCCCTAACTAAAAAAAAATATAATATTGTTCTAAAACATTGCTATAGATCCGATTTTATTATTGAAGTAGTAAGTTCAATTATGACACTAAACATCCAGGGCGTCCCACGGATATGCCATGTGGCATATCCGTAGAAGAAAATTCATGGTCTTCCTTTTATTTTTGACACTATGCTATTTAGAAAAAAATAATCCTTATGATGAAGCCTTTTGATCGGTATGATAAAGCTACAGGGTGATTATTTTTCTCGTGTAACGGGTTCGATTTCCGGTTCAACCATGTAATTATTTAAATATCTATGAATGCAGATTAAATTGTTTTTTAAATTCAAATAATGTCTTCTTTCAGTAAAATGTTCCAACTACAATATTCAAGGTACTTTCCCTCCATGTGGCATATCCGTGGGACGCCCTGTATACTCATGATAGACGATGATCCCCTGCACCAAAAGAGTGCAGTATATGTATATTGCAGTATATATAACGAAGTTACAAAAAACCCCGTCTCATCTTCCATGATGTAACCACTGAAGTAAAAAGTCGTATACCGGAGAAAAGTTGTAAGGGATATGACACGAGCATTCCTTATAAGTTTCCGATAAAAGTAGGAGTTCTCCGAAGTACGTACATTGTCAGTTCATAAAGTGAGGAGCTTCATGCCAGCCAGATGGTGCTCCTCAACAATATTGCTAACTTCTACTTTCCTTTCTACTTACTATGTTCAATAACTCTGTTTTATTTCGATTTTATATTTGAGGTTTTGTTAGGCGATTTTCTGAGGTTTAATGTGTTTGATCTTTATATTATTTTTCCTTCCTAACTCATTAAAGGTCTACCTAAAACCAAATGGATGGTAAATTGGTTTTCTATTCGTCCGAATGACCGAAACCTACCGATGACTTATAATATACAAAAGGTGTGGATAGCTTTGACTCTTCCGTATTATCCAAACTGCAACTTAGCAATGTTGAACTTTCCCTAAATTACAGTTTTGCTACATGTATATCCCAAAACAAAGGCTTAATGACCCAAATATACATTCTTCCTTTCGACGCAAAAAACAGCAAAAACTTCTCAAAAAACCAAGACGAAAACTGTCATACTTGTGAGTAATAGCGGCTTGCATACCAGGCTCGCATGAACGCAGCGTAGTCTCGAGATTGCAGTGCTCTGTAACGAGCAACGTGACCTTTTGTGAGAGATATGCTGAGATTGTTGCTTAATAGCTCTCATGTGTTTTGGTTCGTTAAGATTCCGTCATTTATGTGTGTTTTAAGAAGATATTATAGCGGTTGTTGAGTTTAAGAAATGTGGATATGAATAAATCGTCTACATATACAACTACGTAAGTGGAATCTGATAATAACCAGTGCTCATATCGACTGCGATCGACGACACATAAAAAACAATGACAAGCCAATTATTTTTAGTCGCATTTATTAAAGAATTCAGTTCTAAAGAACTGTCATTAAGACAAAGTAAGATCTTGCCAAAATTCGGCAGTTACGGCAGTTTAAGTGAAAAAAAAAATCCCATCTAAAACTTTCTCGTATTTGTACTCACATACCAACAGATTGTTATAACCACTTCGTTTCAAATTGAAACGTTCACTACTGAAGCGTAATATGGCAGGAGATAGGAACCACTAGATCTAATACCTTTGCCCGACAGCTTTAGAAAGAGGCTTTGTATTGCTTCGAAAGGAGCAACGTATGTGAGAATTGGAAGAAATTGCTTTCGGGGATTTAAGGTTACACCTATTTTGACATGAATGTAAAAAATCAGTATAACTTCCTTGTTCCTACTGCTCAGCACTGCTTGCACCCGAAAAGCTATAGAAAAAACAGCACAATTGCTTAGCAAAATTCAAGCTATATTCATCCCTTATTTTTTTACAAGACCACTTTCACCGGCATTTTGCCAAACATTTCCTAAAAAAAGTCGGAAGTTCAGCGATAATCTCACGAATGCTCGGCGTTTTTCTTATCTGCGAGGAATGAGTGAATGATAATGAGCGGCGAATGAGAGTGAAGGAAGGAATGAAGGCGCGGGAAGTAAGAATAATATTGTGACGGGTCGCATGCCTTCGAAGACGTGACGTACCTCCGGGTGAATGGTGGCATGGGATAGTGAGCTATTTTTGGTTTATAAATATTTTTTGATATGAAAATAGTTAAGTGTAGTAAGTAAGGTATCTTAAAGGAATCTAGGTGATGAATGATACTGATGACTGAGTTTATTTATAGAACTAACTAGTTGTGCTCGCGACTTTGTTCGCGTGGAAGTCGTAAGATATACAATATACTAAAATAACAGCCATATTTTGATAAAACTCCATCGTCCCCCCACCCTTCGCGCTGCGTCGCTCGCCCGTACTATTACTTCGTTTTCGCTTAGTGTTATTTCTGACTTTTTATTTTTGCTCGGCTCCTAAAGGTCGTAGCGTGATGTTAAATAGCCTATAACTATCCTAAGCATTGGGCTACCAAATATAAAAAGAATTTTTCAAATCCGACAATTTCATGGGTTTTATTTTTTTTGCGCGAAACCCTAGTTATTTTTCTAAAATAAAAGCAGCCTAAGTTACTCCCGGTAACATCAGCTATCTGCCAGTGAAAGTCCCGTCAAATGGTCCAGCCGTTTCGGAGATTAGCCGGAACAAACAGACAGACAGACAAAAATATTAAAAATGCTTTTTTTTAAGCACCGTATATACCTTCTTATGGTTATTTAGTAAAAAGTTTTTTATTTTGATATTACAACCAGACACCTCAATTTTATTTATTTTTTATAGTTATAGATGTATAGATTTCAGCCCAAAGTAATGATTTCCATTAAAATGACTATCGTTCAACGAGGTTTATGTGTGCAACGTAACGGTGCGAATCATGATTTATATTAAGCCTAAGACCATAAAACGAAATTCACAAACCTGCTGCTTCAGCTATATAAAAGAAGAATACTGATCATAAATACATACACCATAACAACATCAATATAAATAAAGATTAGCAATAATTTTGACTGCCTTCCTTATAAATAAACATAGCCTCTATGCATAAAACAGAGACAAACAACACAATGCACCCTCAAGAAATCAGGGTGCATTCCACCCTAGCCTTTTTCCAAAGATATATGATTTTAATAATCGCCAAGATTACGGTAAGGAGGGACTGGAGACCTTCGGAGTGTCCCTTTGAGTGCTGTCTGTCTTGAGAAATTGTCCCGGTAGCTATTTCATTTGTGAGAGCCACTTGATATATGCCAACTCTTATGTTGTATTCAAAGAGAACTAGAGGACCTTTTTTTCATGTCGAAGAATTCCTTTTATTTGATTTTTGGATTTCTGAACTGTTGTAGTTTGAATTTGGCGGTGAATTTTCAGATTTAAGTACTTTTTGGCTTGATATTGGTGCAGAGAGGAAAGGCAGTTTCCCTACCAAAGTCAGACACATATGTTACTCGCGTGAACGTCTAAATTTAAATTCAAAATCTCAAAGCAAACGTGCACATAAGTACAAAATCTTAGCTCCCGTCAAAATTTTACACAAGAACAAATCAAAAACAGCTGTTTGTGAAACTGGTTGCTCAAGTAGTAATTAAAGTGCGCGTTAATCTCACGTTATGCGAAAGTCTTTCGAAGTTGGCGAAACGTAGCGAGGAATGAGCGAGGCGGCAGTTTGGAGAAAATGTCACGATTGCGAATTGAAATTTTGAGAATATGATCCGTGCAGTGTTGAAACTTGGGAATTAAAAAGTAATAGAGAACTGAAATGGAAATAGTTGGAACTTTTTTGATATATGATGTCCCCACAGTTCGTCCAATCATTTTGTTGACAGTAGAGTGTTTGAGGATAATTCTTAATATTTTCTTTGAGCAGTAGCGTGAACGAAGACAAAAATCTTTCTTTTGAAAACCGTAAGAGGTGTGGCATGATTTTGACGGAAATCTTCGAGATCTACATAGCTTTTGGAGTATTATAACAATTGCTACATCATAAATCGCCAGCTAAGCGCGAGCTAAACGCAAAATGACAGCCCGCGAAGAAGCCTCAAATTCAAGATGGCGACACAATATGGCAGCGACCGCGCGAGTGACAAGCCATTATTGAGACTGCAACGGGTGCAGTGGTTTCTTAATAAACGGCGCCGGAGGAAGTTATTAGTCGTCATACGTGGGAGCAAGGTTTAATTTTAGATGACAGGTGTTTATTGTTACAAATTTTGGGAGAGATGATTAATTTGGGAGATTACGTTAGTTCTTGGAGGATAATTATTGCAGAGAATTTGGCTATATTGATTTTGGTTTAGTGGTAGTACACTAAGAATTCCAGAATACGACTGAGTGAACACAATTGAAATGGAATTTAAGTAACTTCTGAGCAGAAATTCCGAAAGCAAACGTAGTAAGTACGTAAAAATCGTCATCCTTAGTTTCTGAACACTGACAATTTCGTGAAGGAAATAATAATAAAAAATAAAAACCGGCCAAGTGCGTGTCGGACCACGCACAATAAAGGGTTCCGCAGTTGAGATGGATTTATCCCAAAAACAAACTTAACATTGTAGTTGAAACACATGTTCTCTCTCACATCGATATAAGTCACGGCTAATTCTTCAACTGCAAATGTAAGTTTGTAATCGCAAAAAAAAAAATTACGCGATAAAACTACAAATTATTTATTTACGGACATTTTCCTGTACTGTGAGACCTTGCTTCTTGCCAATTTCATAATTCTAGGTCAACGGGAAGTACCCTATATGTTTCGATTTATTTGCGAGTATCAAAATATGTCGCATAAATGGCCGTATTTTTTTATTGTGTTGACTTAGAAGTTTGATTTTTTTAGAGCTCTACGGGACTGTAGACCTACGTATTTGATATTAATTTCAATTTGATACCTCCACGTATTCCTGAGATCTTGACAGACTGACAGACAGGCAGACAGACAGACATACAACGAAGTGATCTTATAAGGGTTCCGTTTTTTTTCATTTTAGGTACGTAACCCTAAAAACGCAAAAGTAGTAACAATCTTTTCCTAACCTACCTAGTAAATAGATGAACTCTATAAATACGCAAGTGATATGATGTTATTAACTAATCAAGAGCACAATATGCAAGAAGACCTTACACACAAAATAATGTACGAAGTTTCAATAGCACTCACTTTTGTCGTAGATCATATTGAAAACACGCTTCATTTAGTATTCTTTCTGAACCTTTCTTTTGCCTTTGTCCTGGATGCAGGGACAGCACAAGTTTAATTGAATTAAATATTGTCTGGCTGGTAACTTCGCGTTCGCTGCAAGTTTCCTTTTATTTGTCAGACAAGACTATTACAGAGCAAATAATTATATTAGGAACAGTAGACTACAAAGTTAAAACATGATGATATTAAAAATTCATGGCTGCCACGTTATTTGACGTCTTATTTTTATGATATTTTTTCTTGGCGCCCTAATAAACCAAACTGAAGTAGTTCATGGTGTAGTTTTCCCGTGATTGTTGAGAGCAGTGGTAGTCCAGTGGTAACGACCGCGACTTACAAGTTAGTCGTAGATTTGAACCGAGATAAGCGCTTTTCTTTGCGTAAATTATTTCATCACCAATTGCTCTCAAAACGGTGAAGGAAAACATCGTAAAGCAACCGGCGTGTACTAGAACCAAAAGTTCGAAGATATGTGACATCTACCAACTCGTACTCGGCCCGCGTGGTGGATTAAGGCCCACTCCCTCTCATCAAGAGGAGGCCTGTGTCCCAGCAGTGGGGAACATTATAGGTTGTAAAACTTGCTTTGAAAAAAGCAACTGAAAAAGCGGCTTCTGTTAGAAGTTCGTAATAAGTCATGTGGAATTCGAAGAAATGTGCACGTCTTTCTACATCGTTCTCAGATGTATAATTTCAACATGAATGATGTAACCAATATTTTGATTCAAAAGAGTGTCCGTGGAGTTTTTTGCCCGTTCTTCTCCATAGGAACGTACTACGCTTTGGAATGGGAAACTAGCTTCATCTTTCTGACTGACCGACCCCTTGACAATTCAAAAGTGCCTGTTATATATATATTTTTTTTTTTTTTGAGGATGCTGCAAATACCAAACAACTTGTGACTTGCTTTGAGAATTTTAAAGAATTAAGAAAAAAAATATTGAAGAATTCGTGTTGGACGGTAGGTACAAGGCAGACGAAACTAAAATCCACCTAAACGAAAAGCAGAACCAACCACCTAATGTTTTCACCTCCAACACGTGTTCTTTCCACCTCCAACTAACAGCACTTATCGTTTATTTCACGTTCTACCGCCACAGCCAGACACCCGAACACAATCTTCCATACATTTATGTTTATTATAAATGATGGCAGTGTTCTGGGCGTGTACTAGAACAAAGCTGGGGTCTTATGAAATTAGTGAGGCTATGAACAACAGGCGAGGATATAAATTAGTTTACCGGAGACCAAGGATCGTGATAATTCGGTGTAAACTAGACCGGATTGATGGTCTGGTGGTAGTTGGCGTTAATTTTATTAAAGTTATTAAGTTAGGGACATATATTTTGTGTGCGATTATTTAGAATTTTTGTTTAGGTACTGTTTGTAATGGTAGGTAGTGGCAAAGTGATCAACCAATCAAATCGGCTTCTGGAGCTGAATTAGAAAATATCTGAAATCCGCAATACATACAGAACGTGACAATTTCTTCTTCTACTTGATTAAGAATCATTTAAGAGTCCCCATATTACATATGTACATATATAACGGCAAAATTTGGGTGTAGGTACTACAGGAACACCTGTGACCACAGAACAGAAAAAAACATCCTGTGACGAACCCTTCCGGGAATACAACTACGATATTAAGTGTTATATCATTCAAAAAAAATGTGCACCGTTCTCAACCATAAAGCGGGTTGCAGACCAAGAGCTAAGCTAAGGTAGTTTAGCTTAGCTCGGATAGCCGAGGTAATGTTTCATACTTGTGTCATAGTTTGCGATCTGCACACAAGTATGGAAAACTACGCAAGCTATGTGAGCTAAGCTAAACTAACTTAGCTTAGCTTTTGGTCTGTGCAACCCGCTTAAATACAGTTCAAAAACTAAAGTTAAAAAAAAAACCATTGGTATCCCATTCATTGATCCCTGGGCCACTCCCAATAAACAAGCGGGCCACTTACTATATTAGTTAATTCTGCCCTCCAAAGCCTAGGGTCGTTTCAACTAAAAACTGCATAGGGGTGAACATAATTTGTCATCAGCACAACTTTCAACAATTGACGCAAATGATTCCATTGCGTGATTTTTACGTTTTTGTACGATTTCTGTGTTCTTAAGTTAATTGAGCTTTGGAACTTTTCTACTTTTGTTATGAATAGGAATTAACTGCTTCAGGGTGTTATTTTTCTTTTGTAAGTTATTAGTCACTTGTTTACTTTTTGATACGCTGTAGCGTTGGATGGACAAGCTTCCAAAATAAGGAACATCAAAAAAACTATTTTTTGGAGTTTACTCCTTAAGGGCTCCTTTGCTCCTTAGAAGCTCGTGGCTAAGTAATAACAGCCGCACGGGTCGATTAATCAGGTTAAGCTTCGCTTACCGCGGTCAGTCCGTGGATGGGTGACCATCTTTACATACCGAGACCCCCCGTGCCTCGGAAAGCACGTCTAGCCGTTGGTCTCGGCTGTCATTCCTGGATCTTTGACAGTCGTTAAAGGTCGTTAGAAGCCCGAAAGTCTGACAACCAGTCTTACCAAGGGGTATCGTTATCGTATTACCCAGTAACTGGGTTGTGGAGTTCAGATAGGCAGTCGCTCCATGTAAAATACTGGTATTCAGCTACATCTGGTTAGACTGGAAGCCAACCCCAATATAGTTGGGAAAAGGCTAGGCAGATGATGATGACTCTTTAAGAATCGATTTTTATTTATGGCCCCCGGTACGAAAATTTTTATGAGGAGTGAAATTAATACAAGGGTTAACACAAAAGCGATACGTTTTTCCGCGCAACGTACCTTGCGCATCTTTTACGGAGTAAACTCCAGTCGTGCGTCGGAGCTTTTTTATTTTATATGGAAGCTTTGTTTTTTTTTTTATCACGTTGGCTTGGCTTTGGTTTTATTATACATACTGAAAGGTATTAATATTTTCCTAATAAGACCTTTAATAACCGTTACCACAAAACATTAAATCAACAACAAAGACATTTAAATACTTGGAACGGATACCCTTAGAGACACCATCAGAAATACAGTAAAATTAGGAAATATTCCGAATGAAATCAACGGCAAATACTAGGGGACCAAGCGACGTGAGGGTTCAAACGGAACTACGCCCTCTACCGGTTTGTTTTAATGCAATTGTCATGCAAATTCCAGAATTAATCGCACCCGCTTAGTGTTTTAGAAGTTTTATGACCCTTATTACCATCGGCATAAGTGTTATTTTATTAAAATTCAAATTCTCTTTTGTTTGAAAATGATAATTGTTAAAATGCAGGGAAAATCTTGTGTGGTCGTGCTTCGGATGTGGAAACTGGCATTGTATGGTAGACTGTGTGTACTATGTAAGTATAGGTATATGGAATTATGCATAATGCGATATTTTGATAATGACGTCGTTTAAACTTTTAATAGGTTATGCTATAAGTTGTATTTCAGTAAACATTCATCACTTATGTTGCTTCACAATGTGATTAAGTAAAATACACATTTCTTTCACAAACCATCATCTGCCTAGCCTTTTCCCAAATATATTGGGGTCGGCTTCCAGTCTAACCGGATGCAGCTGAATACCAGTATTTTACAAGGAGCGACTGCCTATCTGTCCTCCACAACCCAGTTACTGGGTAATACGATACCCCTTGGTAAGACTGGTTGTCATACTTTCGGGCTTCTGACGACCCGTAATGACTGTCAAAGATCCACGAATGACAGCCGGGACCAACGGCTTAACGTGCTTTCCGAGGCACGGAGGAGTCTCGGTATGTAAAGATGGTCACCCATCCACAGACCAACCCCGGCAAGCGTAACTTAATCTGATGGATCGACCCATGCGGCTGTTATTACTTAGCCACGAGCTCTCTTTCACAAACCATTCTAAAAAAATACAGTCATGTATTTTTTTAGACTGGTTTTCTTTCACATCCAATTCTTAATTGAATACCAATCAATACCCATTCCGAATGATACACAACACGTAGCTCAATAACATCCCATCTAATTATATGCCCGAGCGCATAAAAAAGGGAATCAAAGCAAACAATGCATCACGATTGACAAATATGAAAATTCATAAAAGGGCCATAATCGCTCCGAGCGACATCTACAAAGAGTTTCAAAAAATTTGATCCAATTATACGTTCTATTTTTGAATTTCATTTTTTCCAATTCTCGGACGTGTGGCCCCCTAGGCGTTTGATTAACAGCCAAATTTATCATGGTCCCGGCTCTAAATTAAAAAAGTAATAAGGATAATTCGCGTATATTACTGTACCTGCTGGTTCAAGTACCTTTTAGTATTCATCGTTTGTTTTTATTAGGTAGGTACGTACTTTTATGTTTTATGCATTTCGAAGAGATTTTTCAGCAGAATTTCGAGCACATTCTCGCATGTTAGGTAAATAAAGCAAAAACGCTACGAGAATACAATCCTTAGTATAAATGTTTTAGAGGTGAAAATCAATTAATTTTTGGCAGCAGAGATTTCGTATACCTTCAAACGGCTTTTAGCAATCCACATTAAAATATTAATATTCATACAGTTACCATAAAAATATTCAAATACGGACTTCCCATATCGAATAGGGTGACCATACCGCGTCAGGTGTACGGAACGTCCCTAGCTACTGTTTATTACCGTCATATTTCAGCCCCTGAAAAAGACGGAACCCTAGTTGATTTGCAACTGACAACGACTTGGCGTAATAACCGAAGGAACCCTAATTTTGGGGGAATAATAGGTATTGCGTAGGTGCTACGTTTTAGATTTTTATAGAAGGATTTAGAGGTGATTATAAGATTTTGTTTTTGCTATGAATAATGTAAAAAAAATATTTTACGTACAAGCTGGAAAAATCATAGGTAGGTATTATATCTGACATATGAACGTTAGTTTTACCTACCTATATACCGGGATTGTGATTCCCACACGCAAGAAATATTTGTTTAGGCACAGCTAAATGGTTGCTCCCGGGAGGTCGTGTCTGTTTATGCATACAATGTAAGATTTGTCGATTTGTTTGACTACCTCGTTGGTCTAGTAGTCGCAAGCGCTACTGCTGATCATGAGGTCCTGTGTTCAATTCCCAGGCCGGGAAAAGTGTTATTGGGTTTTATCTGAAATTTCTCAGTAGCAGCCCGGAGTTTGGATTTGTGCCCGGTAGATGGCTATAGGCTCGCCCCCTATTACATACATGGGACTTAAACATAACTGGCGAAATATGTGGGTGTATACTATAGGTACACCTCTGCCTAACCCTTCGGGGAAACAAGGCGTGATGTTATGTTATGTAAGATTTGTTTGTAAATGCACTTACGATACGGAAAAGAAAAGTAACGGCGAGGAAAACTCCTTGAAAAATAAAAATAATTGCGCGTTTTCATTCCACAATCGCATAATGACTTTAGTTGATGAACGCTTTCGGGCGCAGTAAGCTAATCGAAGACTCTTTTCTATCTTGTTAAAAAAATACCCCACCACAAAAAGTATCTACCTATTCAAGAACAAAAAGAAATACCCCAACGTCCTTTCAAAACCGGACTACTTAAGAACCAAAGGACCGAGATCCCCCACAGTACTTCCTCTAGAACAATTTGCGATCATTGAGGACCGAGGACCACCCGCCGACGGCAATTGGTCACTTTACCGCTTGCACCAAGTCACATTACCACTTCCTGTCACAATTATATCGGTGAAATAAGGATGTGAGGGAATTGTGGGAAGTAGGAAGTCATACAGTACTTATAAAATTGGGGTAGATTTTTCTGAAGTTGGAAATCGTGGAACTGGAAAAATGTGTTTCATGTTTGCTGCGATGACGTGTAGTCGTTGACATCTTGTGAAATTAATCTGGCCGATTACAATATCTTTACGATTAGACACGAGACTCGCCCCCTATTACATGGGACTTAAACATAACTACCGAAATGTGGGTGTACTATACACAAGCGTGATATTATGATGTTATGTCGACACAAGAATAAATAATAGTTTTAGAAAAAGAAATTGTAATTCTTTGAAAACCTTCAACAGATTTATAATTTTGGCACAAGTATAAATAAAAGTAATGAAAATATCGCTAGTCGACTTTAGAGCGACTTTCATCAATGAAACTGAACGCGATCAGAGCATCTAAACCCCGTTCAAGAGCTGTCATTGTCAATATTCCACAACAATGATGACACTAATAGCTCTTGAAAGCAGTTTAGATGTGTTGATCGCGTTCAGATTCATTGGTGAAATTCGCCCTTTGAAGTAGCAATATCTAGCTTTGAACTGAAAATGGCAATTTTACTCATGTCCTCAAAGCTAGTTTTACCAAACGTCCTCTCCAAAATTGAATGGCTCGCGAAATTCATCGGGCTTCCATCCGATAGCCTTTGATACAGACAGCCGTCGGCGGATCAACACTGCATCATATAATGCACTCCATACAACTGAAAATGCACTTTATTACGTTGAGGTAAAGCTGGATATTACAGCAGTCTATTGTTTGGTAACACAAAGCTTTGTATTTGCTGGAGATGTAAGTGAGTTTGGACTTTATTGAGTTGGTAAAAAGAGTGTGTTCGGTGGAATATAGATTTGTTTGCAATGGAAGGTGGTCACAGCATTCGGTATAACGCCTCGAAATTAAGCGCGAATTGAAAATATTTATTTCACATGTTACTTTTAACCCTTTGAGTGGCCAGTGTTATTTATTCGAATTTTAAAATACTTTAAGTAATGAGTCTGGTATGTTGATTTTAAATTACGTGTTTCGTTTGAGTCCCATCAGCTTCGGCTGCATCGAATTTCGCTTATTTATTTTATCATGTTTTTCTTTTTTGACAAATAAAAATTAAACCTCCTTTTCTTTTTTTCAGGTAAATATTTTGAGATATTGGCGTGGTGATGGCGTGTCTACCTTATGGGTGGTAGGTTCAATGCCTGTAGGTAAACAAACATTTGTTTGACCAATCTGTTTGTTCCGTCTGACTTCGTAGGTAAGTTTGTACTTGTGATTTAAGTGTGTAATGATGACACCCACGACACAAGAAATCCCAAAAACGGAAAATTAATGTGAGTACATGTTACACAGTAGATAGGTACCATTGCGGACATTTGCGGTGAACCACTTTTCAACCTTATTATTACCGTAGTAATAAGGTTGTAAAGTGATATTGTGTCGGTTTACTGATACTTTTAGCAATGAAGAAGATTATTTATTTACCTAAAACAAAAGTGGATGTAATTTTCAAATTCATTCCCTTATTGAGTAGCAAAAGGCATGCTCTTTGCATTCTCTAGGCAGGACAAAATGCATGCTCTTTGCTTCATTTACGCTTTGATAAAAACTCTGATACAATTCAATCAATCATTTATTTTGTAAAACATAGGTATAGTACAGATAGTACCTATATTGTCTAAAACATGTGCACTATGATTTACTAACATTTGGTGTACAAAATAAACAAGCAATTACAATGAAGGTGGCATGTCAATAGAGTACATTAAAAAAAGATAATTTAATTCGAAATATATGTCAGTTCGGTAAACAGGTCATTATAATTTTAGATAAATAAACACATTCATACTTAATCAATAAATAAAATCATAAGTGTTAAATTAAGTCTGTTTATCATTAGTAAAGTCAGCGATGGAGTAGTAACATCTATTTAAAAGGAATTTAAACAAAGACCTCTTAAAGGATCCCAGACACTCTTTATTTCTAATAACTGCTGGTATACTATTATATATTTTTGAAGCCATACCTAGCACACTTTTGCCGAAAAATGCGGTTTTATGAGAGGTAGCATGAATAGTATTCGGATGACGGCGAGAGCGCAGTTTTTCAAATAAATGCAAATTACAGCGAACAAACACTCCCATTTCAAATATTTACATAGACGGTAGAGTGAGCAAACTAAGTTCCTTAAACTATGGTGTACAACTATCGATCGATTGTAATTTGGTAAAAGATCACAAGCACTTTTTCTGAGCTTTAAAAGCAATGTCTCTGTCAGTGGAGTTACCCCAGAAAATGATTCCGTACCTAATTCTGGAAGCCACATAAGCATTATATGCTATTTGTACTGTAATGCGGTTAACCGATTTTGATAGTCTTTACAGTGCATGCGCAAATTGGCTAAGCTTCAATTCCAGAACATCTTCTACCAAAAGCATTCTACAAAAATTTTCTTCAAGTTCATTGCGTGGTTCAATTGTCATTAGACCTCCAAATTGTTTATAACATATTGACAGTCCACAATGAACATCAGAACCGTATTTTCTTGAAAAAAAAAAAAAACGACACAAAGGCACAGTTGACAGCCGAGAGGCAAAAAAACTTTCAGCACCTAACCCTTAGGAACTACGTAACAAACCCACTTAGAAGTTTTCAGCGACAAACTGTGCCCCCCCCTCCCTGTCAAGTCTAGACTTCAGGTGTCCATCGAAAAAAGTCCCTGTCCGGAACTTACCCCCATTAAAAACATTTTCCCCATTCCAACCCTAATTTTCTTTTTACTTTTCTAAATTCAAACAGGCTGTTATTTTGCTATAAACTGTTTATTGCTCTTTCAATATTGTTCGATGTAAAAGTTTCCGAAAAAGTTTTCGGCTGTTTTGTGTGCTTTCCAATTAGTTTTTATTTATTGATTAGGGGTTGTATCTTGAAGACGTCTGCTCTTGTATTGATGCATCATCTATTAACATTTCTTAAATTAAATAATAATTTACTTTAGGTTTAATTATGGCCAAAACCGTATGATTTTACCACGACCTACTACGACTTCGGCCCATCATTTTTTCCGCGGGCTCGTGATTTTGAATATAATTGACGATTCTACAAATAACCATTGAAAGAAAAATCTTGAAATACTTATATATATATTTTTTAATAAAGTGGATGAGATAAATATGACAAGACAAAAACAATTCTGAAGCACAGAATAATGTTTAAAATACAATGACCTAAACATCAAATCAAAGCTATAGGACTCATTACAATAACCACTCGGACAAAATGCAAGATGGCGGCCAATCGCAAAGGGGCAAGGGGCATTTAGGGGTATTTAGAACCCAAAGTTTTTGAAGTAAATACGGCTTGCTTTGCATTCCAAAAGCCTAAACATTATTGTTTAGTTAATTGTTTCGTTGGCCGTACAATTCAATTTACTCTTTATTAATTTTAAGCGGTTTCTAGAAACGTTCAGAGTTGCGCAAAAAGTTTCTGAATTGCAATGTGGTTGTGTGTGGTTTAACTGGAATTGTATTATGGAAGTTTAACGTGTGAACATGGTAATTGAATGTTCAAGTTAGGTTTGATTATTTTTGAGATTTGCAATAAATTAAGAGTAGCATACCCAATGGTATCGGCACTGACTTACGGAGTACGGTCGTAGGTTCGAACCCAGATAGACACTTTACCTTGTGTAAATTATTTCATCACCACTACTATCAAAACGGTGAAGGAAAACATCGTGAGGAAACCGGCATATCCTAGAACCAAAAACTGGAAGACCCCGCACTGGGACCGCGTGGTAGATACGGCATTTACTTAAAAGGAGGCCTTTTTCCCAGCAGTGGGAACATTATAGGCTGATTATGCTATAGAGACCTATTTAAAGTCCTGTAATCCAGTTACCTACATGAGAGACATGTTGAGAGCATCCAGGATCAGTGTCTGTCAATTGTAGCTCTTAAACACTTAGGGGGTTATTTATAAACGTCGATTAAAGTTAAGCAATGGTTAACTTCTACTTTACCATGCATTTTTTGAAGTTAAAACGTCTCCTAACAGGTTATAACTAAATTGATCAAAGGTGATTTGAGTTAACAAGCTTTCAGATACTGTTATATGATCCGTAATCATAAAAAAGCTTAGGTACTATAATATAGGTCTATTCCATCCGTTCATCCATTGCATTCCATTCCATTTCGTCTACTTCCATTTTCATAAACATCGATAATTAATTCAAGCCACGCCGTTAAACTCCAAAGTATAGCACAGAATTCGAATGATTTATTCAAGTTTACACACGAACTGTAATAAACAGTCGTCCATTGCAGCCTGCAGCTTGTTATCATTTGCACCCTTCCATTGTTTGCATAAGTCACTAAACGCACCCCTGCTAATGAAAACCTGGGGAAAATTCGGGAAAACTCGCAATGATAGAGGGGACGAGCAGGGAAGTATAGGCTGACGCGTTTTGTTGTAAATGATAACAGTGTGTTACTTTTAAAAAAACTTTGAAGCGTATGTTTTTGAAAATAACGTCGCAAATCGAATACGTGACATACCTACTGTTATTCATATAATATAATACTATAATTATATGGTATAGCTATTAAATGATACGATAATGAAGTCATTTTTCAATTAAAATTAATTTACCAGTAACAAAACGTAGCGTTCTTAAAAAACCTTGCTTGAAATGAAACTTAAAATTGGAATTTTAAAATTGCTGAGACGGATTTTCGGCGAAAGCGAGAGAGTCGTATTGATGATTCTAATTCTACACGAGTAAAATACATAATATTATTTTTTCCCGATTTAAGCCAACCTAACCTGCAAATTGCAAAAAATGTAAGAAAAATTTAATTTCGCGGTTTACCTTGGCGCATACCCCTCAATAACTTTTACTAGCGCTTTTCTTTTGATAGCTAATTTATAGTGGGTTAAAAAAGTTACTTGGCATTTGTTTTTCAATAACAAAAATACTTTCAAACTATCGAAACTGGCTGTAACTGACAGCACAGATAAATTCAAAAGGGCAGTGCACACTCAAATTGGGCGAAACTCAAACTTATGTAGATCCACGACAGATGTCGCGGCTCCCCTCGATTATCGTATGCAGATTAAGTGGGAATACCCCTCTATGCTCACCGTAACGTAGTTTTGAACCCACCTGTTTTTCAAAAATGGATTTTCGGAATTGTTTTTGCATTTTGCAATTTATTGCTTGTAATAGGGAAGGGATTTGGTTTGCATAATTTTCGTTGCGTGGTTTTACTACACTTTCTATGTTAAATAAAAGTTCATGTGTGTCTGGAAGGCATGGCTAGTTTATTGATGGAAATATATACATTATGCAAACTACTAATAGGTACCTACTAACTTTCTATGTTTATTGGAAGTATGATTTAACTCATTGACTGCCGGAATCGCGGATCTACGCGAGACTCAATGGATTTTTAAAATTTTCTCTGTAATTACGGCATACAAACGTAATTGATTATCACTTCCTGCGATAATTGAGCAATTTTTAAGGTCTTTACTTAGTCTTTGCCGGCTATTGTTATATGTTTGTTTCAAGTGAATTATCAACCCCTAAAGAAACTTCATGTTTACTAATTTTATTATGATCAAAGGACTTAGTTGTTGGAACTAATGAAACTTTTAATGTAGTTAACATATAAATAAAATGGCTAGAGAAAATCTTTATTTATTCAAAGTGCACTTTAGTATTTATTTACCTAAATGAAATCGTTACAAAGATATGGCTAGTGAAAAGACCCCACAATGCTCACCGTCCCCACTACCACCTACCCTCTATTTATTTGCACTAAAACCTGGTGTACATTATTAAGTCCTGTATGAAGCCATCAAAACCAAGTTTATAATCTCCTGGGCTATGAATAACTTAGACATGTTCTGACATCTTGTGTAGGGCTTGTACCTTCTAATGAAAATAGAAAGTCGTAAGGTAACTTATGACAACACTTTTTTCTTTACAAATGTGGAGCAATATGACAATAAATGAAAACACAGGCAATACTAGCCTAAGAATATTTTTAAACTATCAAACAAATCCTAACAACGAATTTAAAAGTGATTTTTTCAAACATACTAAATATGTAGTATTAATGAGCTGACGTATGGGTTTTGCCAATCTTTGACTAGCTATAGTGACTAAACTGTTGGATATATTTGATTGAGTTTTTGTATACAGACTGGGTCATTAGATATAAGTACAAAGTTTAATTTGTTGTCGTATTATCGTCTCCACAAATAAAAGAGTTATATAACTTTGTTTTTATTAGTAAAAACAATGCAAAAAATAAGCTGTCATGGGGACTGCTGACAGAAGTGAAAACTTAAAACTAACAGTTGCATGCGAATATGACATCTATTTCAAAGACATTAGCGTGTTGAATAGAGTAATTTGGTTACAGCGCCCTCTATCGTTGAGTCGTTGAACTCATTGGAGCATGCTGCGAACCCGTGAGATTTTCCCCTGCCAAAAAGTGCTCAGCGCGCCTAAAGATTCACTTCAAATATAATAGTACCTACAGGCCCTGACTGTTGATGAAGTTGACGATCAAAATATATGGTCTTGCTAACTGCCCTTTTCATATTTTTTTCTTAAGTAACTACAGAATATGTGGTAACATTATTTACAAAAATAAACAAATTACTTTGTGAAAGAGCTTCACAAATGATCATAGTCTAAAATATCGAGCAAACAGCTGATAACAATTATAACTTCCAGCATAAATAAGCCCATGCTTCACCACCTTCTTAAAGACTTCCACACATTATTTATCTTAAAATATCCCCTAAAATCCTGCTTTTATATTTATCTTACAACCCTAGAACAGGTAAGTTCGCTCATCATTTATTTACGCGTGCGTAAAATTCTCCCCCTAATTTGGGTAATTATTTGAGTAGGGAATCTGCTATTCAAATATTGAAAGTGTAGGTACATCCCTTTGAAGTTCCTCTCAAGTTTCGGGCAAAATAATGAGTTATAAACTATATAGGTTTTCGGCTTGACGTTGTATCTTTTTGTGTGTGTTTTTCGCCTACTAGCCTACCTACCCCTTATTAGTAATAGGAGCTTTATCAGAACTTTTATATTTTGAATTTTAATGATGATAATTAAGCAGATTTAAAAAGAGCGGGAGGATTTAAGTATTGATGTACAAAATATTTTAGCGGAATCGGTTTCGAATTTATCAAAACTAAAGTTGGTAAGGGAAGTGATGGGATGAGTGTTAAGTTATTAATAATAAGATTGAGTCAAGTATTATTTGAGACACAAATTGTGCGAATCTGTTTTGATACTATTAAATTAAAAAACTTTGAAGATCTGATATCGTAACTTTTGTTTAATAATTATTATTATAGGAGCTTTATCAGTAATAATTAACACAACATAACATAACATAACATCACGCTTGTATTTCCCGAAAGGTTAAGCAGAGGTGTACCTATAGTACACCCACATTTCGTCATAAGTCCAATATAATAGGGGGCGAGCTTATTGCCATCAACCGGGCACAAAACCTGACTCCGGGCTGTTCCAGATGGAAATACCTAATAACACTTTGCCCGGCCCGGGAATCGTACCCAGAACCTCGAACTAGACCAACGAGGCAGTTATTTATTTAATAATATCAAAACAGATTCTCATAATTTGTTTCCCAAATAATAAGTACATACTTGACTCAAAATCTCTGTTACCAACCAAACCTGTAGAAAGGTATTACTATTCCCTATCGGATTTAACCATTTCAAAAGGTATACAGTCCCAAAAAACTAATAAACGCTCACCTTTATTTGATGTTAACCCTTTGCTCGAATGGTAAAATGGTAAAGCGAATGGTAAAATTTCCGTTTCACTGGAATACCTGTTACTTCAAACAGTCGATGTATAACGTGTTAAGTCCAGAATAAACACCTTCAACCCTTTAATACGAACGGGGTACAAACGACCCCATTTCACGCTCCTATAATTGGTGACGGTTTACAAAGAATCGCTAAGGAAAATTTTCCGTTTCAAAAGAAAATTTTATGTCAACTGAGTTCATTGAAAATAAACAAGAGTGTTTACTTTTGATTATTATTGGCATCTTCTTTGTTTCGAACTAGATAATTCTATTACGGCGTCTTTATTAAAAACTTAATTTATTTTATAAAAAAAAAAATAATAACAGTGGTGTAAATCCGTGAAAATTTTAGTCAACGATATTTCACAAATAACACACATCGCTGTTAAAAAGTTCTCATAAAAAATTAATTTCTCTTTTGATAGATGAAAAAGCAAATTGATAGTGTTAAGCGCGAAATTCGCATACGCAAAATTGCATTTGCATGTATGATGAATGTAAATCCGGATTCTATATTGTTTTTGGAACAAAGTTCCCTGAACACTTAGCGAATGAGAGCTAAACCAAAAAAAGTGTAACATTTTGACCGTTACGGCACTTTTGTTACGGTTTTATTCGCCAAGTGTGCGAAAGCGAAAGGAACTTTGAACTTTCTCAAATATAAATACTTCTTTTTTTTGGGTGCGAAAATCATCAAATGACTTCTCCCGCCTGGGTGGAGCGGGAGGGTGTGTCAGATTTTACTGACTGAAACCCACCCGTGCTCCTTAGTTGCCTGTGCCAGGGGCCACGATAACTCTTTCGAACATCCCGCTAAAATATAAATACTTCCTTATCTTACTATTTGTGTGAGGATGTGTGTATCTAATCGAGACCCAACCCTATTGAAACCATACAACACAATTTATATCTATTACACTCCAAATCGATTAACACCATCACGTATAATCTTAACCTCCTCTACCTGAACAAACTCAGTCTGTCAGTCCCGAGTGAGGTGTATTGTGTTCTTTGTATGTTGGGGTCTATGGTACCCCATTAGCATTTAAGGGTTATGGCCTTTTGTAGGCCTTAACTTAATCGGTTTGTGGCCGCGCGCAGAATGAATTTGAACTCACGTGCCGTCGATACATTTTATGCTGCAGAGACTTCGGTTAGTCTAAATTATAAGCTTAAGCGGGGTTAGCTTAAAAAGGAAGGTGTTCCAAAGATGTAATCAGCTTTAACAACGCAACAATCAATTTTTGTTATACAATAACTCAATTAGCTGTTGTCAGCTTCTTGGCTGACAACAGCTTAAGCGCGGTCACTGTCGGACTGTATAGAAAAGATTGAGAAGCGCGATGACACGACGCTAGTAATTTATTGCAAAATATGAAACAGACTTGACTGGACTAAAAAATTAAAACACTACTACGTTATTAAGGTGCTTGTAGGATAATCGGACAAAAAGTCAGAATGATTGCATGTGCATGTATATTAGTATGTTTTTTTTATAGTTAAAATACATGTTTAGAGGTATCTTCGAGATTTTTTCCATCGTATCAAATTAGTTGTATTATGTTTTCAAAACACTATCTAACTTGCATATATCCTGAAGAACATCATCTATTTTTCTGATTTTGTTTACTGCAGTGAATCATATATTTTTAGGCATTATAAAACTTGCATGTAGCTCCTGTAATCCCCTTAAGGGGGAAGCGCTAAGGTAGCCCGCGAAATTCAAATTTTCTTACGTTTTTTGCAATTTGCTGGTCAGTGTTAACTTGTACGTTGATTAAAATATGATTCGCGACCGTAACAAATATGTATTTACAGAATTATAATCATTAAAGTCATCAACACAACTCTCTAAGACCAAGTAAACCCCAAGAATTACTATTTCATGAAATCTTGACATTTGGGGATTATACTAACTTAACAAGTTTTATTACTGATTGTAATGATTATAATTCTGTAAATACATATTTGTTACGGCCGCGAATCATATTTTAATCAACGTACAACTTAACACTGACCAGCAAATTGCAAAAAACGTAAGAAAATTTGAATTTCGCGGGCTACCTTAGCGCTTCCCCCTTAAGGTAATCCCCTGATAAACATGAATAAAATGCTTAATGCTGACAGTTTCATGTGACGTCAGACAGTACCAATAATTACAGTATCTACTATGTGCCGCTAGAGCAAAATTGTAAGCAAATTATTTAGTTAAAATATTTAATACTAAATCTCTGTGAAATCAAATGAAAGCCCGAACGTATTAACAGCAAAACAATAGCAAAACCGCAATACAAAAGTCACGAGAAAATGCAGGAAACACACAATTCCAACATATTTCATAAAATGTTCTTTTCCAATCACATCGCTGTATTCCATCCAACATACCATACCTCCATCTCTTTATAGCTTCACAGCATTTCTGGAACAATAGACGTGAACACTGTATTAAACTCCAAGCGATGGTTTTAAGGTGGCGACCGATACACCATTGTTCTGTCCATCTTTTGTTGGCAAGAGTCGAGAGTGCCGCGATGTCTTCATATTACACTTTTAGGTTATGGGGTTCGAGGCTTGTTTTATGGAGAAGTTTTTAGTGCACATGCCAGTTAAAACTTAGTTCTTTTTTATAATTTTCAACGAGTGATTTTATAATTATTTTCACAAATCTTATATATTTACAATATACAAGCTAAAACTGAAATTTTGGGCATTAAAAAATGCGTCCGTATTGCTGTCAATGGGAAAAGTGCACAAAAGGCTGGCAGCAATGCCACGTTGGATGGCAATGTTGATTCTTTGACCTAAAAATAGGCCAGCTCTCTGGTCACGTGACGAGTCGACCAACCGCTTGGCGATGTCCCGAAATTTAGTCTTGTTAGCGGTGTGCTTATACGTTCAGAAAGTGCTTATTGGTTTAAACCCATTTTGAATCGTCACTCAGTCATCATATATCTGATTGTATCTGTATATCCTTTGTTGGTAATCCCAAATAAATAAATAAATATACAAAAATTATGTCGTGTTCCAAATTAAAATTTAACACTTTTGTTAGAATTATGACTATTTTGTGTCTGTGATACTCTTACAAACTTAGTATTATATAAAGCTACATAAATGCAAACTTACAATTGTTACATTTGTAAGTTTGCATGTAGGGGGTAATCTTCGGAACTCCTGATCCGATTCCGAAAATTCTTTCACTAATGGGAAGCTACAGTATTGCCGAGTGTCATCCTAACTAATATTATAAATGCGAAAGTGAGTTTGTTTGTTTATTTGTTATGCTTTAACGGTAAAATGGCTGAACGGATTTGGATGAAATTTAGTACATGGGTAAACCATGACCTGAGTTAGGACACAGGATATTTTTTATCCCGGTAGTATGTTCTCGTGGGATAATTTGCGACATCCACGCGGGCGAAGCAGCTGGCAGAAGCTACTTATGAATGAAAGACATAACTATAAGAAAGAGGTAGTTGTTGGTGGTAGTTTGGCACTACCGAATCCTACCATCGTAAATATTGCGGAATCAGCAAGACTACCTCGCTACACATCTTTTCTTTATCTCGTATCAATGCGTAACTATCCACCGTACGATAAGATTTCCCTTGGTACAGCGTCGGATTTGTTTTTCAGACGCATCTGGTCGATACGGATTCGACAAAAATAGGAAAAATCCGGGATGATGATTACTCTGGGTACGGTCGTGACGATTTGGAAAACGTAAAATATATTGCTGCGTACATATTGCATTCCGCTAACGATGATGGTAAACTATTTGTATGCCATTCTGATCGTCAATTTTTACATGCATTGATCTGCAGTTTGGTTTAGGTATTCCATCACAATGATGTTCCGCGAAAACGTATGAAAAATCAGGCACAATTTTTTTTTTTAATTTTTCGTACGAGTACAACTTATAACTACTTGAACTTCTACCTCATTTTTCTAATTAAACTAAGTTATACCAGTATTGACTTCGGTTTAACCATATTTTTTTTCGGTCAAAAAAAAAAATATATAACATTCAAAGACTTTCTTAGAACACACCTATGTACTATCAAGGAAACTTACATCTGACCAATTTGAAAACAAAATCTCGTGCACACGATGACCACATCTGTTAGCAAGCGTTACTATAGCGGCCGAGCGCTGCAAGCAAGAATAGTCCTTACTGTGTATAGATGTTCGCTTTTCCCATGGTACTCATACATGCTTCCAAACATCTGTCATAGACCTTCACATATCTCCCCTATTGTTTATAGCAAATTAAAACAACGCAACATCCCCAGAAGCAGGTGTCAACTGCTCATGAAACCCTCCATCACTGGACCCCCACCATAAATAGCGCATCAGGTGTACCTCGGCACAAAACGATGTGTTCTTGTTTTTTACTCAGTGATTTTGTAGAACAGTTCTGTTGTGAACACGAGTTATTGCTGTATGAGGTAAGGTTATGGAAGGTAGCTATAGGTGTCTTTGTGTGTGGGATAGAGGGTAAGCAGCTGTGGCTATGTTCTTAGGCTTTCTAGAGGAGAATAATGTTTTGAAAAACTTGGTGTTGCATTGAAGAGTGTAAGTGCATGATGGTTTTCGTTTTTAATTCTTGATTGTACGGATTAGTTTTAATAAAAAACTCGGGTTATTGAATATTGGTCTCTTGTTCTGTAAAGCTCAAGTTCTGTACCGTTTAGCTACAATAATCTACTTACTATTAAGATCCGTACTTGTGTATAATTTTCTTCAACCCACCCAATATCGTTCCGTCACTTGTGACAATTCAGTTCCCACATTTACTGGGTCGTTTTTTACTTCATTGCTGGTACTTGTACTGGAGGTACTTGAATTTCTAAATCTAATAAGCACATTTCCACTTCAAAAATCACTTCCTACCTTTTTTTTAGGTGGAAATCATCAAATGACTTTTCCCGCTCCGTGTGGAGACATTTTACAGAATTATAATCATTAAAGTCATATCAATACAACAGCTATCTAAGATAAAGTAATTTTATTGAATCACTATTTCATGAGATCTTAACATGTTAGGATTATACTAACTTAAGGAATTGTATTACTGATTCTAATGATTATAATTCTGTAAATACATATTCGTTGCGGTCGCAAATCATACTTTAATCAACATACAACATCCAGACACTGAGCTGCAAATTGCAAAAATCGTAAGAAAATTTTAATTTCGCGGGCTACCTTAGCACAAACCCCCTTAAAGCTTGATGCACTTTCCCTATTTCCAAAAATTACTTCCTACCTAAAACCCTACCGTGTCGTATCGCGGTACCATCCAGTTTTTTTTTACTTGTCTATATAAAGTAACGGTTCACTGCTAGCACCTTGTTTCTTATACTTTCATAAGTATTCTCTTTGTACAAAACCACTGTAGTTTTCTAGCTAACTGCGCCATCGTCGAATATACATATCTTTGATTTTAATAGCCATATCTTTGCACTTTTCCATTTCCAAGAATCGCTTCCTACCCGAAACCGTAACGCGTCTTGTCGCGTTACCAGCCAGTTTGGTGGTAACCATGAAGTAATCTCTTTGTTAATAATCGAATCCACTGTAGTTTTCTCGGTAACTCTGCAACGCAACATCGTCAAGTTTATTAAATTCAGTCAGTTGAGTCTTTGATTTTATTTTCCATATCTATGAGCTTTACCTTTTCCAAAAATCACTTCTTATACCCAAAACCGTAACGCGTCGTGTCGCGTTACCAGCCAGTTTTGTTTACTCTATTCTTGGCGATATAAAGTCTATGTCGGGCGTGTTAATGGCCGCGGTGAAGACCGGAGGGTTCTGCGATTTATGGATGCTTCTAGTGGATGGTATGAGGGATGAGAGAGAGGATGTGTGTGCTGTGGAGAGGATGAGTTTTAAAATTTTAAAATGGATGGTGAAGAGAGGAAAGTTAAAAGTGAAGTGTTGTGACGGAATAAAGTACTTAATGGATTGAGATAAACCAATCTAATTCATAGAGAAAAGAACTTAATTAACTATTTATGGTATGCTGCTATGGTCAAACCCGATTTCAGGCCAAACAGTTTGTCCTAGGCCAAACTGGTGTATCCTACGCGTGATATGTTACGTTATTTTATACATGACATCACGCCTAAATTCCCCGAAAGGTTAGGCAGAGGTGTACCTATAGTACACCCACATTTCGTCAGTTATGTTTAAGTCCCATGTAATAGGGGGCGAGCCTATTGCCATCAACCGGGCACCAATTCAGACTCCGAGCTGCTACTGAGAAATTTCAGATGGAAAAGCCCTATAACACTTTGCCCGACCCGGAAATCGAGCCCAGGACCGCATGCTCAGTAGTAGTGCTTGCGACCACTAGACCAACGAGGCAGTCACAATCATTAATCAAAGTAATTATTTTATTATAATTATAATTTGTTTTACTTCAAAAAAGTGTGTGTCTGTTACAATAAATATAATTTTACAAAATTCAGGTATAAATCGTAAAGAGAGTAACAATGAACAGAGTCTGGCGCCCTAATTAGGTTATATGGTAACCTGTATTAAGGTTCGCCAGCCCAAGTTCCCACAGAAGGAGACCATGCAGGAGAATATGTTGCAGCCAACCAGTTTATGGTTATCTTTTTATATTCACGTGTTTCTGTAACAAATTAACCTATCATTGTTTCTTTTCTTTCTTCTCTCGTAATGACATGACCTATAGAAGAACAGCTCACCCCGAAAACCTTTTCTGATTGGTAGCACGAACTGTGTTTCTCATGTTACCCACGGCCACGCCGTAAACGTTCCTGATTGATACGAAAGTTGGAACAAGTTGTCATCTTGTACGAAACAACATGGGCATCATTTTTATTTATTATTATTTATTTATTTAAACCACAATTAAACACCTTCACAGAATTACCCAAGGCGATGTTATAACAAACTAAAAATATAAAAATAAATGACCTGTAAGCAAACTTACAAAGAATAATCTACTTACTACTAGGTACAATGATTTTAACGAGATAAAGAATTTAATTTTTTGAAGTGAAAACTTCTTAAGGCGCGTTGAGCGCTTTTTGGTAGGGAATATCTTACGGGTTAGCGACATGCGACATGCTCCCGTCAAAACTGTAATGTGACGTATTGCGCCATTCTGGCGACGCGCAGCGGCCTTGTACATACATGTTAAGGGGGAAGCGCTAAGGTAGCCCGCGAAATTCATATTTTCTTACGATTTTTGCAATTTGCAGCTCAGTGTCTGGGTGTATGTTGATTAAAGTATGATTCGCGACCGTAACAAATATGTATTTACAGAATTATAATCATTAGAATCAGTAACACAATTTCTAAAGTCAGTATAATCCTGAAATGTTAAGATTTCATGAAATAGTCATTCAATAGGATTTCTTGGTTTTAGAGAGTTGTATTGATGAATTTAATTATTATAATTCTCTAAATATATATTTCTTACGGTCACGAATCACATTGTAATCAACATACAACCCAATACTGACCTGCAAATTGCAAAAATCGTAAGAAAATTTGAATTTCGCGGGCTACCGTGGCGCTTTCGCCTTAATGTTTTAAGTTTTCATTTCTGTCGGCAGACCCCGCATGATTACCTATTTTTCTACACACGTTTATTAAGCAACATAATTTAGAATTTAACAAAGTGCACGATATCATCTGATGATTTCTGATAACACTCAGAATGGTACCTCCAAGGCCATCAACCAAAACTGAAGGTCAGCGCGTAACCAATCGCGAATTTCCCTCTAACTCCTCTCCCTTGTACCACAACCCAAGTACAGCACTAGGGTTCCTTTGGCGGCAGTATAAAACGCACCTGTTATACAGTGGGCGAGTGTGATTGCTTCGTATAATTGAATTACGCAGTGAAAGATATACGATTTCATTATGTTAGGTGGCGCTTTATAGCTAACTACGGATCCCGCACCAATTTATTTTGAATATATTGAATTGGAGATTTTTTTTTATGAGGTTTTTATTTTTATATGGCAAAGTAAAGGGCAACAAAATAAATAACAATATAAATGGAAGGAATGTGCTTACCTTAAAACATATTTGTTTGTATTTATTTTCATAATATACGGGCCAAATATTTATGACGAAACAACTTTATACGAATATGTAGGTAAGTATGCGTTTTATGCAATAATATCAAGTCAATTCAATGTGTTTTAAACTGAAAAATGATAAACTTAGGAAGTCTCTTAAATAAATACAAAACACTTTTCATATATATAGGTTTACGTTATAAATCATAAAAGCACTGTTACCTAGGTAAAATAATTTGCGTCTGCCGAATGAAGGGTTTAAGTAGTTATAACACTATGTAAACAACCCTCAACTTCAAGACAAACATCTTCCCATTCAGCTCAATAACCCTACAACAACAATAATATCTTCATCAACAATACAATACATTTAAACAAGCTAATCAGTCGGCAAATACAGCTAATATAGTCAGAATTCTAATCAAATGCATACAGATACTAACTTACTAGCATATCCTCGTTCAATCATCCGCTGTTTGCTATGAGCCAATAGGAATGGTATATACATATCTTATGGCATCGACCAGAGGGTTCGGAGCTCCGAAAATTCGCTTTTACATAATATAATATTGACACAGAAACATCACCATTCTCCTGCCCTTAGGCCAATTAACATGGAGTCGGCAAAACATGTCTTTTTCTTCCACACTTCTCTAATAATCGTCTTCTCGGTAGTCACTCCCTTTCTAGCCATATCATCAATAGCAGACAAAAATAGACTACAGTATTTCATAGTCAGCCTAATTCTGGAATCAAAGCGTTGGGCCCGTAAATTCCAATGGCTGTTTTATATCACATCATTCACAGCCCGACTTCACCCACTCCTGGGTATAGGCCTCTCTTTTCTTGTGAAAATCTACACGCTCCTATGTCCAATCTCATCCAGGTTTATTCAGGTTTATTCAGTTTCTTCATGCGTATCCCATACCTATCACAATAACTTCGCGATCAAAATGTAACTTATTTCTTGAATAATACAAAGTGAAAAATGTTTTCTATTACATAAACTATGCCCAGAGATGATAGAAACAAGAAACTATTTTTTTTAATTCAAAATACATCACTAGGTACCTACGTACTAAAAGATTTCAACGTGCTTAGTTGCTATTTACTTATGTATTAAATAGGTTTTTGTTCTTTGGTATATACGTCTCCCATTCACCATCTCCCAAATAAATTTGACAATAACAACCAAAGGGTCTCACAAAGGTGGTGGTGCAGATTTGAACAAATGTTTGCCGTACGCATTAGGAACATGTAGCTCATTAATATTAACCCTTCGTGTGCCGGGAAGAAAATTAGCGCCGATGTTAACAAGCAGGTTTAATTTTTAATTTGAATCTACCTTGTTCATTTTCTTTGGGGAAGCTAATATAAAATCCACATTCGTGCTTGGATCAACTCTCAGTTTTCATTCTGTAATAAAGTCTACTTTAGGTTTTTTTAAACTCTATTTATTAACAAATTCCTTATAGAGACATCATGAATAGTAGAGTTATTTACCGACACCAAATACTAAGCTTCTTGCACCACCACTGCTTGGTAGCTTATTATTTGTAGTCGGCATGCACACAGACATCTCGACAATATCGATATCTAAAAAATTATTACGATAATCTTGGGGTTTCAAGCTTGACAGCGGAACAATCAAAAATTCATAAGTATAATGATAAATTCAGTTGAAACTTTTAATACCTCATTCTTGAACACATAAAGCGAAAACTATTGTAGTTATATTAGCACCGCCCCGCGGTTTCATCCACATAAGTCTCGATCCCGTAAGGATATCGGGATGAAAAGTATTCTATATGTTAATCCAGGTTATAAACTATCTGTGTACCAAATTTCATCCAATTCCGTTCAGTAGTTTTAGCGTGAAAGAGTAACAAACATTCATCCATCCTCACAAATTTTCACATTTATAATAATAGTAGGAATTAGTAGGATAACAGGATCCTTGAAACTATAAGTTTCTAACTGCATTTAGTATTTTAGGTAAACAGTAAACGTGTTGCTTCACTCTCAAGTCACATCACACGTTGTAACAGGCGCACTTTGCAAATTGCCTGCATCGGTAAGACGTACGAAACTTACCCTGAAGTTTAGTGTTACATACACTTGATACAGGAAATACTGTTAAAATGTATTGCATAACTTTCTGTTCGGATGTAAATGGGAGAACTGCTTGTTATTGTAAGTTTTGGATCTCGATGAATAAACAGATATCGTGCTATTTTTCCCTATGTAAAATTTCTAAATCTATATCTGTAACTCATTTGGTGTACATAATAAAGAGTATTCTATTCTATACTATTCTATTCCTTACAATTTTACAAGACGTCGACTACGGTCGTTACGGTCTATGCATGGGGCACAGACGGGTTAATAAAACTATTCAGTGTAAATAATCACAGCAGGGTGACATTATTAAGTCCGGATATTAAATAGTAGATTATACATCAAGTGAAAAAAAGGAGTTTAATTCGAGGACTAAGTTGGATCCCGAGAGCAGCGAAGGATTCTACTCGTAGATCCTGAGCGGAGCGAGAGATACAAGGCCCGAGATGATTTTTTTCTTCACGAGTTGTGTACTTTATCATTGGCTCCGAGAAAATTGTATGTTTTCAGGTACAACTCCGAAATTTTGGCGGGAACAAATTATCTACTATAATTGCTGCTTTAGAACAAAATGATTCCGGAGTCAGTGTCTCATTTTCGTCACTGGAAGAACTAATTTTATTATAATTATATTAATAGATTTTCTAAAGACAAAAAACAACCACGTTATATAATATAACAGATAGCAAAGAACCTAACTAAAATTGGCGGTATTTTTTTTAAATTTTAATTGTAGGTATAGATCTATGGAAAGCTCCATTTAGCTAGCCAGTAGGTACTTTCAGCACGTTTTTTTTTTGTACATAGTTCGTACTTATTCCAAATTCAAAATGTTTTTATTCACTCAGTGACTAAAAGAGAGTTTTATTCACTGTTATCGATGAATCAAATGCCCTTTTTCGAATGGCATTAGTAAAAATTTTTTTTTAAATACTTTCCAGTCATAAATAAAATATCATCCTAACTAATATTCCAGTCTCCAGGGAATAGTTTCCACTACTTTCCACTGAAAATCCAGCAACGTCGCGACTCCACAGTGCGCCTAACAAGCATACTCTGCAAATTGGCCCCAACCCTGCAACTGCGACGCGCCATCGTTAAGCGAATTTAGCGCTAATTGTGTTTGACAGACCATGCAGTGTGAGTGCATTGTCGTGTGCGACGTTTTGTCCGCGCCGCGCAACTTTTGTGATTCTGTTACAGTGTCAGATGTAAAAGAGAAAAATGTCGGACGCTCGTCATATTCTTTTGTTTTTTATAAAAATGCGCTGTTAAAGAGATTAGCTTTGTTCGTGTAATTGTTGATGGAAGCGCTCAGAGTTATGTGGAAGTAATGAATAAGGCGATTAAGGAAATGTTATATTTCAAATGTTTTGAAAGCTAGGTACCATTGTGTCTTCGCTAGAAGAATGTAATTAAGAGTTAAGGAACTCAATAAAAAATTATAGGTATATATCATATATGCATCAACTGCATAGGTCAAATTTATTGTTTCTATTAACGTCTCTGACTCGTTAATGCAATGATGACAGGCGCAATAGATCAAGGAAGTAGTTAAGGAAAGAAAAATATGTCTCATTTTTCCTCACATATCCCGACAAATACCCCAAATCCGATTTCAACACAAACATTGACCGTAACACAACACCTTAAAACACACAAAAAAAACAAAAGAGCACAATCAAAAAACAATAATATCGGCTATTTTCCCTCACTTTCTGTTAACCCCCCTGTAACCGTATACCACTTGGTATTCTTGTCGCAGCGACCAAGTGCCGTGATTCCACGGAGTAAATAACACTTCTGTGCCGGTTTAAGGCTGCTCCTATTGTTTGCAGTGTTCGTACACTAAGATGAACTGAGCCGGAAAATTGATTGTTTGGCCAGATTATTGAGGTTTAAACCAGTTTTATTTGATTTTAAGTATTCGTTCAGTGTTAAGCTAATTTTAACGTTTATCGGCTGGTCGTAAGCTTTTGGTTTTACGGTTTGGTGGAATCAATTTTATGCTGATATTTAGCACCAGTTTTCGTCCATTTTTATGTGAATACTTTTCTTAAGGAGTTCTGTTGTAATACCGAGAAAGGTTCTTTAATATGTAGGTACATATTCGTTCTAATTAATAAAATATACCTACCACGTACTGCAATCGCAATCCAATAAGGTTTTATTGCTGCATCTATTAAGCTTTTATGACTAAACTAAGACAGTCTACTAATTTGAATTTGCTGTTAGATAAATTAACCTCCTTTACCTACAACTTGCAGGTAATAAAACAACAAATAAAGCTGAATATTCTCGCAGGTCCCAGGAGACACTAAATTTCGCAATCATTATTTGCACCAGACCTCTTGTAATTCTACATTTCCACCGTTCGCTCTAACCCTTTAAATCTAAGTCTAAATTTGTAGCAAAGCTGTCTGTCTATCTGACCGTCTGTCTCGGGGCGCTCACGATCTCAGACCTAGGATTACCTTGGTTACCATTACCGGATCCCTTCGGGCTTTAATAGAAGTCAGGCAAACTAGCGGTCGGGTAAATATTGACAATGTTTGGTGTAGCTTGTTATGGCCAGGGGAGGGTTGAACTTTAAAGTCTAGTTGGAGCTGAATTTTGGATATTGTTACCGAAGCAGTTTTGAACAGTACGTTAGAGAAATAAATAGCAGCTATAAATCATAGTGATACTGTTTGGTTAGAACAGAAACTTATAGAACTAGGCAAATTTAAAACAACAACAGTTGTAAATATTTTTGAGCAGGGCTGTTTGATACCTGGTTGTTGGTCTCGATTTAAGGCTGTCAGAGAGATCATGGGACTAATCTGTACTCAACGCAAGTTGCATAACTAATCATAGTTCTAGAAAGCAGGCCCAAATGTCCAAAATGATTGTTTACCACTGACCCAAAACTCATCAATATCCAATACTTTAAGAGCAGCTGCCAAACAGCGAACTTTTTCACAATTTTTGGGCAAGACAAAGGTGAAATGTCACGTGACATTCGAGTCACGTCCCCGCAAGAGATTACGCGGTGAGCTCGGTTGGAGCGATCACGCACGGCCGGCCGCCATTTTAATTTGCAACTGTCGAAAACTTGTGCCGTCGACGTACACCGTCACGCCGCGTGTAAAGGGTTAACGAGAATTTTCTTTTTGATATTGTTTGGCTATTTCTGTATAGTATATTTTGTATATTGGTTTTAATTTTAAATTAATTGGAAATGTTATTTTGAGTACAAAAATCACACGAGGGTTAAATAAATTTGGTACAAAAAATATCGCGAGTTTACTATGCGATACAACTAAGAATAGGAATATCCTTGCGCCATATTGTGACGTTTTAGCAAAGCAGCGGCTCGTTTACTCATTTTGGAGCGGTCAGTGAGATATAACAAAAACAATTTACTAAAACGGATAACAACAAATCTTTTTAAGCCGTATATTTCAAGTTTCATTTGTCAGATCGAGGTCATTGACGTTCCTATTCATAGTTGTATTGCATTGTACATACGTTATGAGAATGATGAGATGCAAAGCAGATGGGAATTCGAATAATAATGATGTAGAGTTGAAATTTTTAAAAATAAGTTTTTTTTTTTTCAAAGCAAGAGCACATTGATAAACAATATTTTAACCGATAACATCTAAAACAAGAAGCATTTGTATCTGAATTCCACTACCGGCCCACTAATCACCATTATAATCAAAATCACCAAAAACATCGTGTTACCAGGACATTAGTACCACCTAATTTAGATGGTAGATATTGCGAGTCAAAAGGTAATGGTTTTTGGAAACCCCTAGAACCCATAACTGTCAGGAACTGATATACTACGTTAATTATCACGTTTATTAGAACACCATACCATTTAAAATTTCATTCTGATTTTACTGAAAAAATGTTAAATAATTTTGTCGACTCTATTACATGCTAGAGTGGTTTGAAAAAGGTCAAACATTTTTCTTTGTTACTGAAACTTTTTAGTACAAGATTAAACCAAATTAGTTTTATTTAATGTTAATAATCTAAGTTAATTAACTAAATGAGAGATCCGGCTAAGAACTAAGCACTGCGTCCTTTCTCATCGTAGGCTAAAAGGTCAAGGTCAAGCTCTCTCCGAAAAGTATTTTTTTAGATAATATACTATTAGAGACTACAGCATCCACTGTATCGTGTCAAAATGATTGTGAAGGCACTAGATTCATTAATTTTCCGCTGTGGCATATCTACATCGCCACAATGGAACGCATCACACTGACGTCACGCAAAAATCCTGCATCGCGCAATCAGAGTTTACCGCGCGACTAGCATATATACAACATCCTGACATCAACCGTTGGGCAGTAGCCCACCAGACACAACACCCGTCTGGTCGGAGGATCCTCCCTTTTCTATGGAGGATGAGTGAACTTTAAACCCTGTTCCTCATGCCTCTATACCGCCTTATTAAAATTATATAATCTTAATTGAAAATATCTCAAAAGCAATCTGTTCTGGGTCGAGAGCCATTCTAAAATGTGAACAATTAACATAAGTGAAATAATTACTTACTTTAAAAAGTTGATTAACCGAACCAGTCATAGCTCTTAATTTAAGCCATTATGCCCCCCTCCCACGGTCGCGTGACAATATCAATAACGCTGTCCAAATAATAGGTGCGTTGAAAATCTATGAGACGATACATCATCGTTACTTTGTACTATTATTATTTATAATGGAGTGAGAATTTGTTGAAAAATAACCGCTTCTAATCTATTGTTAATTGAGTCACTCGGTTTGTACATACTTAAAATTAGTTACATAAAAGATTTAGAAAAAAATACCTGTGTGTTGAGTAGTTATGTTAAAACACTGAAACAGACAGTCGCAAATTATATCACAAATTCCTTTAATTTTGAAGCCTCGCTTCCATTGTATGTAACATCTTAAGACAAAATTACTCAATTTTTCTTTAATGTCAAAGTTCTCTCTTCACCTATCATCTTTACTTTCTTAGTCATGTTTCTTCATTCTAACACATATTTTCTCAATACCCGCTTATGGCATTATCCATTCATATTCTAATTATCTTCAGAATAAAATCCGTTCTTCCTCCAACGTCCAACACTCCTTTTCATCTAATTCAATTAGTCCTAGACCACCCGTCCTTTTTAATTTTCTATATAAATTGAGAAATTCTCGCTCAACGTCGAACTTAATGAAACCCATCACGCTCTATCGTAATGATAATGGTAGTTGTTTAACCGTTAGGTGTCGCCACCGTCGCCCTCACATTACACCGTCTAGACAACGATTATTGAAAAATTGTTTACCGTTCATGTGCGACCACCTTTATGGTAGGGTGAGTGGTATCAATTTGCGCTTTGATTAAGACATGTGTTTGAGTTAGTCATTTTAATATTAACCGTGTATTTGTCGCAGCGATAGATTGAGAAATTGGAAATTAAAATGTTGTCTTTTAAAAAATGTCCGTATTCCAATAAATTGGAAGCTAGACCACCACCTCTTAAAGAAGTATTATTGTAATCTTACTTCAGTGTGTGAAAGAGATGGATCTAGACATCCTGTATAGCTCCATCTCTTTCTCACGCTGAAGTAACATTAAAATAATACTGCTTTAAGAGGTGGTGGTTGGCCCCCTGTCCCGGGTAGGTATTTTATTATTATTGTTAATCATTTAATTTCAGAAACGATCTAAATTCCTTACTTGGTACATACATTTACAGACAACAGATTTCCCAACGAAAAGATATTTATTCCCTTATAATCAATGTGGGATTTAAACTGAACAACAATGATAAATATGTCGTTTGGACATCATTTTATTAATTTCTTCGGTAGAAAGAAAATAGGATTTCATTGAACTAATGATAAAATGCAAAGCGTAAAGCTCCAAAAGGGGGTTTCTAATAAAAAAAGCAAAATTACTCCATTTAAAAACTAGACATTTGTCCTTCTGTACCTTCAAAAACAAACGACCCTCTTCAGAGTGAGTTACTCAATAAAATCCTCTTCATTTAATACTATTTAACGATGGCAATTATTTTTGTCGAGCCATGTCATCCATTCGTGAGACAAAAGGTCTTGAAAAAGTCGTTTGTTTTTAACATTTGAATGCTTTGTTTTATTCTTTGACAAATTTTGGTGGTAAGGAAAATAATTGTGCTTATGTTTTTGATTGTATTATTGCTGTTTCGTCTACACAAATATGTAAAGAAGCTAAGGAGAACTTTGCTAGTCTGTTTCAAGAAGGGTCTATAAAAGTTCCAGCATCCACCTGTTTATATGACTCAGTATCTCAATATTGGCTTTGAGTTTTGTTCGATTAGTCCGACATGATCTCTATTTGCGATTATACTTTCCTCTCCACAATATCATATTCAGCCAATAGCAGTCCACTGATGGACATGGCCGGACAGCCACTCTCATCCATTGTGACATAATGTATCAGTGATAAGGCTACAATAGAAAATAACTTAATAAAAAATATCTAATTAACAATCCACTATCATTGGTATTGCAGTCATAAACGGACACCCACTAATAACTCCACTTGGATTAAAACGACACATAAATTAGATAGCCAACAGAGAATTACGCATGCAAATTGCTTTGACGCTAAACTAGGACTTTCCGTCACATATAGTTTTCCCAGAATACTGGAATCCAGTTAACGATGAAGGGAACAAAACTGTTACCGTCCCTGTCACTCTCCATAACTTAGACAGTTACAGTTATAGCTGTCTCGTTTGCACTTTATAATTTGGTGGAGAGATCGAGGTCAGTTTTGCGTAATAGATAGAATTGACGTGGTAATCCTAAGCTTAGTTAAATACTGAGGAATATCAGTTTAAATAACAGTAGCTTTGCTCACATCGAGAGAGCTCAAAATAAAACACTATTGATTTTAGGAGTACATTTGGTTGAGTGGAGAGTTTATTTGGCTTAAATATTGTTATGTTTGTGTTTAAATATTGAGTGTTTTAATGGGCTAGCTATGTATGTTCTGTCTTTTAACAAGTTGTGTAGTGTTAGTGTAGAATAAACGCTTTATGAAATGTGTATTAATGTCTTACGTGCAAAGCCGATAGTATCCATCGTTTCTCTAGCTTCCTCATAGGCACGACCATGTATGGTAGTATACTTATCGCTGTTATTATCGATAACCCTAGTGAGGGATAAAATAAAAAATGGCGGTTTATTTTCTGAACTCCAAGATAATCACTTGGCACTCCCAAAAATTACGGCTTCTATATCCTATTCCAATCTACTATCAGAAAAAAGAAAAAGAAAAACGCGGAACTTAGACCCTTCTCCGATTTTATGCCGGAATATTTATTACTAACTTAACAGATTAAATATTTTACGGGCACTTTTAAGTGGCTTCGCAGTCATTCGATATGCGTTAAGCCAATAGCTACTGTTTTGTTTGAATATAGAACAGAAAGATACAGAAAATCTAGTTTGTACAATCCGATCCATTCGATTCAGTATTCACTATTTATCCTAATGTATATACAAGGTGTAATTTTAATCACCGTTAACCTCTTAAGGGGTCATTGTACTCATAATTATGAATAACTTTTACTATGGGACCAAACTCGAAATCGCGAAAAAAAAATCGGTTGTTCCCTACGTTTTGACGAGTTATGCGAACATAAATGTAGGCAAAAGCTGATTTTTTTTTCGCAATTTCAGATTTGGTCCCATAGTAAAAGTTGTTCATAATTATGAGTACAATGACCTCTTAAGAGGTTAACGGTGATTAAACTAACACCTCGTATAATAATATACTATCATAATATATATATATATATAATATTATAAATAAAAATGTGAAAGTTTGTGTGTTTGGATGAGGCATTATATTGGGACAGGCCTATGTCTAGCAGTGGACGTCTTTCAGCTGAAATGATGATGCTGATATTTTTTATCCCGGTAAATGATATGACTTAACGACTATGATCAATTTTGAAGTCCACGCAGATAAGTCACGGGCAGAAGCTAGTATTTATATATGTCTTCTTTCCGCTCATTATGTAGACTAGAGGTCTCCAAACTACGGCCCGTGGGCCAGGTCCGGTCTGCGAGCACCAACAATCCGGCACGTGGAAGCGGGCAAACGATTTTATAATTTTTTATTTATCGACCAATTAAAACATATATAATAAACTGTATGTTGGTTGTTGGGAAGCTAGGTCCTGGCCCTTGGGGGCTTTAGTATAGGAGTTAGTCTGGCCCTTGGGCTAAAATGTTTGGCGACCCATGAATAGACCATCATAACCCACACAGATGGCAGTTACATTGGTGATAACTACGTGCATTGCGTACATTGCCCATGATCTTTTCATTACCTCTGTTGGTCGCCTTTTATTAAAGAAAACCAACGCTAAGAAAAGTTTGAGCCTTATTCCTTTCTAGAAATATCCCAGCAGTTCCATTTACCTATCACACTACAGTTAATGTTAGTGTCTAATGTTCTGTTTCATGTACGAAGTTAACCTTCTGAAACTCTTCACTTCTGAGACTCTAAACGTCAAAATGAAATATGTCCGTAGTGGCTATTGTATGAAATGTAACACTTATTTCCCTTCACCCTGTAGCTCGTAAATCATCTTTGAGGTTTAAGATTTTGTTTTAAGTAGTTTGATTCCTTCGAGATTTTGTTTGTTTGTGGAATCTGATCTGGAATGTGGCTTTTAACTTGACTCTATGGTTTCAGTTTATTATTTACTTCTTTCCTTTTGTAGCTTAAAAAATATTTTATACCTATGCATAATGAGATGTGTCAGTCTGTTTCTTGGAATTTGTATTACTTAGATTTAAATTTTCAAGCATGAATTGACATATTTACCAGCATTATAATGCATAATATTTTCAGCATAAGACGTGATGATTGTGATGAAACAGCATCCAACATAAAATTCCATCTGTATATTTAATCCCCCAGTCACGCCTTCATTGGTGTATCACATAAAAGCCAAATATCCATTACCCAAAACGGACATTCACACGTCAATCAGCTCCCTTTTCAAAATCAAATGTCAAAGCGAACTAACGAAACTGGATATAAGTGGATATAGGCAGCGAAATCCGGTTTAAACCGGACTGAGCGCGAACTATTCGTTGATGCTACGCTCAAACTGAGTTTGACTAAATGCCTGACAATTCAGGTGTCGCCAGCTATACCAATTAGCGCTTTCTATCCAATTTACATGTCAAAAGAATTATCTTTTAAAATAAACTTTGACTTAATAAAGTTTGAAAAAGGGAAAATCAACGTTGCAGTGTAATTTAAGATAATTGGTTAATTTGTCAGTTCGAACCTTTGACTTATCAGTTCGACGGTTGGTTGTAACGTTATTAGCACTATTGAGGTCACATAGATAGTTCTTGCCTGATGGAGCGTACAATATTAAGAGTGTTAGAATGTATTTTACGGTTTACCATGTAAAACACATGGAATTCTCTTTAACTAAATTCTAATCTACTTACGATAAGTGTACTTCTGCTTAACTCATCGGGGAATACAGGCGAGTGGCTATGATGTGTAAATTACAATACTGTTGGATAATATATTCTTCCGTTTTCATCATTATTTTTTCCCAACCTGCGCGTTGTTTTATGTTTTAAAAAAATCGAATGTATTTATATTCCAACGCAGCGTAATGTTAACTACACCTCAATTAACTGTATTTGGTTACGCTATTTACATAAAGCAAATCATGAATACACAGAGACACAAAAAAAAATCCCAATTGAAATTGATTTAAACATTAAATATTTATTATTTTCCAATCAATCAAACAAATAAAACTTACAACTAGCGTTTGTTTATCATCGTATACATAGCCCATAAAAAACTATAACCAATGATTTTGATTTTATGCCCCGTCACACACCAGCTGTTCATAAATTCGAATTGTAACGCGAGAATGGCGTGTTTTATTTGTTATATTGTCTGTTTATACTCGTAAAGTTGTTGCGTTATAGCATGGTAACCTTCAACTGTTGCTGTATATAATGATGATAATGCACAAGGAATGAATGCCCATTGATATAGTTGAGATTCTTATCTAAAATGCTATACATTGGGTAGCTAAAATACTATGAATGGGTCTTGCCACTTATATAATATAATACTAAAATTAAAGTGTAATAAATATTTCCTTTATTTGTTTCAGGTACGTCCACAAAAAGGCGCATAAAAACGACCACAAATCAAAATCACAAAAAGGTTTTTATAAAAGAGTTTCTTTATAACAAGCATGACAAAGAAGTAGGATTACAATTTGATACTGTTCCACTTTTAATATACCAAAGATTCCAAACAAAACATGTACGGCTAAACCCCTCTATCTATAACGGTCACTACACACATAAGCAAACAGGCGAAATAACCAACAAATCTCAATCCTAGGGAAGAGGCGAAATGTCAAATGCCATACGAAAGGCAGCACAAGATTAATGCGCCATTACAGGCGGAGCGAAATAAATATATGATATAAATCCGTTACCCCAGCCGAGTGTATTCGAGTCTGACTACCGCAATAATGTGGTGGAATATGAAATCTGAATTTACTGCAACTTTTACGAAGGATTTTCGGAATAACTTTAGATATTAAACTGCCATTCTTGATGTGGACGGTTTAAAAAAGAAGAATGAAGTAGCTAAATATAGTAGATTTAGGAACGTAGGTAATGCAACTAAAGCCTTGCTCTGCAAATTAAATTATTTAGATAATAATTCATGTTATCCCCAAGCCCTTGAGACTCGTTTTGTCTTTAACGACAATTTATTTAACAAATGTTTTGCAGAAAATAGGAAACCTAGAGCCCAAGATACCATCCACTGAACAAGCAATCCCTCCAGACAGATGACAAAACCTTGCCGACAGAAACTAATAGGATCCTGTCTTGGCTATTGCAACTTTAAAATAAAATGACAAATACAAGAAGACCTGAAATAGTTTTCTTGATGCAGCCATAAATATTATGAGAGGGGAAAATACTAGTTATACCAATGGCGATAGCAAGCTTTACTGTGTCTTTACGTTCATCATTCCCAATTAGATAAAGCATTAGAAATATACACAACTATAAAGAATAGCTAATTATACAAAATCGATAATTTTTCCACTTCTTTCTTCTTAACATTAATCATGATAATCCTTAAAATAAATTAAATAATCTTGTACAAAAGAAGTCCACAAAGTCGTTACTCGGAATATAAAGAATTTGCATACTTAGCTGGAAACTCAAAAGCTGTGAATCTCTTCATTAAAGCAAGAGCGAGCAAAGCGGACTCCAAGAGATCCATTTCACAGACTCAGAAGTTTATTTACACTTTTTCTTTAACACCGACATTAAAGTTGATGTTAGCTTGTGAAAGTGTTCTTAAATATCAAAAGGGTTGAGGGTAATATGAATTTATCTTACTGAAATTATATACTTTGAGTAATGTTAATTGAAAATGGTTCTCTTTGAATTTATAGTTTTCGATTCAGAACAAGGATTTGATCAAATGTAGTGCGCAAATATTCGTTAATGGAAAATTGATCTCCTGAGTTAAATATTACGCCGTTAAAACGAAAAATAACACGTGAACCAAAAAGTTACCTAATTGTTTTTCCTTTTAGCCTCAATATTTTTAAACAAAATAAAACATTGATTTATTTAGACGATATATTTATTTTCAACTAAATGGTATTTCATGTTTTTACAACAGCAAACTGTAAATATTTCTTATTACATTTTAAATTCAGACCCCTTTAAACTTCCAAGTTCCTAAGGAGCAATTCTTAATAAACAATAACCCTTCACAAAACTGCCAAAATCAAAACCTAATCATTCGCATCCTTAATACCTTGCAATAAAAACAAATACAGCTTTTGGAGCAGCATCACTAACTTTGTATGAAAGCTACCAAAGCATGGAGTCATTGTATGGTGAAAATTTAAATCAGTTTAGCCGAGTTTCGGATTATGACAGTGTGAAGCCCCAGGCCGTCGCCCCGACGCCATCTCCATGCAAATTGGGCCTCGGATATGTAGGCCGCATTTCCAGGCCGGATATTCCGGGGTGGATTTAAAAATTGTTTTTTTGCTGCCTTAGCATAATTCGCAATTTGTTAGCTTTATCACTATTCGTATTTGGGTCCGTTGTTTTGTTTGTTTATTTGATTTGATTGTCCTTTGCTGAATACTTGTCTGCTATTATCAGAATGAAGGTCTACTTTTCGTATAATATTATATGTTCTAACTTTTAGCCCTCATTCGCACGGCCCTTTTTCAACGCGCGTTAACAAAACACCGTAGGATTGGCTTTGCGTACAAATGTACCGTTTCCAGTTGTTTCATTAGAGTGCTTTTGAACGCGCGTTAAAAAAGCGCCTATGTGAATGAGGCCTTAAACCTACATCGTTTATATCAACGTCTAAACAAGCTCAGACTGTCCGCAAAAACGTCGCAGTAGCAAAAACATTTCCACATTATATTCCACCGCAAATATTTTCATAGCACTATTAAAAGTATGAATCTTTACTTTACTGTCACAAGCAGAACTAACAAACAGTCCTAAAAGCTGAATAAACATCGTTGTCTGGCCGCAGTATCCCCATTTATTTTTAATGTTCCATACCTTTTGAACTCAGATTTATACGTAAATCTTTGCTGTCACTACCAGAAATGGCGAATTATATTTCCTTCTGGTTCTGTGTGTTTTAGATATTGATTGAGCTTTAGTCGATCAAGCCTGTCATTGGTTTGTTGAATTGATTTCTGTACAAGAAATTGAAACGGTGCTAACTTTGAGATTAGTTATGAATGGAAGCGAAAATTATTTGAATAAATTTTCTTTGGTGCTGATGGGAAAAGTGATTGACCGCCGTTGCCATTCTATTTTGTTTGACGTAACTTTCCAACTAAGCAAAAACAAATAAATGAATCCCAAGAAAATATATTATTCTTAGTTGATGGACGAACTGCAAATCAAATCCCATCTCTTACTACAATTGGCTGCGAATACTTGCCGAATTCTTCCAAAAACATCGTTGGCCCAAAAACTAAATCGATTAGGCTTACAATACAAGAAGTTTCCTACATTGATGTTTTCCCATAAATCAAATGTAATTTCGAGAAAATCTACCCACTAAACTTGTTTCCACGGACTATTACGGCGGTAAATGCAGGAATAGTGTATAACAAGGAACATTTACGTAGTTTGTGTGTATATATGTATGTATTTACGTAGTAGGAAACAAGCAAGTGTGATTGGGAAAGTTTTTTATGTGTATATCCTGGGTGTTGTGGGTGGTGCTGTTGAGCTATGATTTATTTTATTGTAGTGTAAATTGGTTGTGGATGGCAACTATGTTGTTGATTATCTGGTCTTAGATCTACTGCTGCATGTATGTTGCTAATGAGTTCATCTACTTCAAGATATTCCTGTTGTTTTAACGTTGCTGTTCTATAAATAAAAATATTTCCATTTGAATTCCATTTTGAGAGTTTTCCCTCCTTTTCTTATAACAGGGACATAAATTACCAATTCAACGATACTTCTGAATTTCAACGGTTACCTTTCTTTGGTCATTAATTGATAATGATGATGATGGAATTACAATTCTCATTCTCTAATTAGCAAATTGGTCTAACCATCAAGATTTTACTTTACAAAAAGCTCGACTTTCAGGATTCGAGAGCCTTTCGCAAATTGCTCAAAGAATTATATGATATTAACCTTATTACCACTTTCCCTGAAGTTATCAAAGCTGGTTATTAGTTCGTTTTAATGTGAAACGGAACGTAATAATGTATAATAATTTCTTTTAAATTGTTCCTTTATTTGTTTTGACCTGGCCTGACCTGACCCGGTAATGTTCCCTTGCTTTGAATAACTGTGCTATCGAAAGTACAAATTCTAGCCATTTTTATTTTCTTAAGACATATGAGAGTTCATTAGGCCAGCAGCCTAATTGCGTAATATACTTACAACTGCAATGCCTTTCATTTTGACAATTCAACAATATTTGAACGGGATGAGAGGGCTAGTTCTTGTGCTCTCACCTCTGCTCGTGTGCGCTGGGTTGGAGGAGACCACTTGGATCAATGAAAACTCCTTGTTGCTTGAAGACTATTTATTGAAAACGTTCACAATCTTGATCTGTACAATCTGAACAATGATCTGAATATAAGTAAACAAACTGAAAATGATCTGAACATAAGTAAACAAACTGAAAATGATCTGAACATAACATAAAATCGCTTTTTTTTTTTTTTCCTAACTATGGCATCTCGTAGTTGGCCAAGAGTGGCCGTGACTACTTAACCGGTCAATCCTGTGGCTGCCTTAAGCTAACTCAAAGCCTCCAGCCAGGGGCGTGTTACTATAAAATCGCTTTTTTTTTTTTTTTTCCTAACTATGGCATCTCGTAGTTGGCCAAGAGTGGCCGTGACTACTTAACCGGTCAATCCTGTGGCTGCCTTAAGCTAACTCAAAGCCTCCAGCCAGGGGCGTGTTACTTATAAATACTAAGTGACTGCGCGCTAAGGGCACCCCCTGTGGGGTACGAACCTCGGCTTAGGGCGTCACTGGGGGGACAGCAAGTTTGGGACAGGCTGGATCAAAATTGGATAATTATTATTAATCTGGGGAATTTAAAGCTACAGGCTCAGCTTCGGCGCGGGCTGGCGCTTCTTCGAGCAAGGGTCGGGGGGAATTATTAACTCGGGGTTTTCGCGCTGGACCTCGGCGGCGGGGTCGGAATGTCGGTCTTTTGTGTTTGTGTACTGTACTGGTAGCCCTATTGCTTTCCTGGAGGAGAGTAATAGGGTCGTCTGGGTCTAATAGTGTGTGCCTCGGACGGCGGACTTTACTAATATTGGAGGGGGTATATTTAGCGGCCGCGACAACTAGGGGGTTGCGATGTTTGGCGGCGGTATCAAAGAAACGCTTGGAGTTGCGTTTCATGAACTGGAGGATGGTGGGGATTTTGAGATCGAGATGGAGGATCTCGTTCCGGACATAAAAGGGGGATCCCGTGATCATTCGGAGGGCACGGTTCTGTAGGGTCTGCATCCTATGGATGTGGTGGGGTTTCGCGTGAGCAAAGACTGCACAGGCGTACGTCATAATAGGACGTATGCACGCCGTGTAAATGCGCAACTTGCACTTTAGTGACAACTTGCTTTTTGCATTCATTATCGAGTGGAGTCTACCGAGAGCGAAAGCGGCGCGCGAACGAACCTTCTTTATGTGCTCTGCGAAGGTGAGGTGCTCATCGAGAATCACACCTAGATATTTGGCTCGCTTCTCCCAAGGGATAGGCTTACCGAACATGGAGATTGGTCGGGGGGGGGTGGGCCTATGGCGCGGTTTTGAATAAAGAACCGCTTGACTTTTGTCGGGATTCACTTCAATTCTCCACTTCCTGAACCAGTCGCCAAGTTTGGTGACCGCTCTTTGGAGAGTGAGAGAGATCGAGGCTTGTTTGGTGCCCGAGCAGTAAATGGCCGTGTCGTCTGCGAACAGAGCCAACTGTGCCTTTTTGCTCCTGGGTATGTCGCTAGTGAACAGCGTGAAGATGAGGGGGGCAAGCACAGAGCCCTGGGGGACGCCTGCGCGGATAGGGTGGGGGGAGGATAGTGCTCCTTCGATGCGATAGCGGAAGGTGCGGTTCGACAAGAAGTCTCGTAAGATGAGTACGAGACGGTCCGGCACACCGAGTTGGTAGAGCTTATATAATAAGCCGTTGTGCCAGACTCTGTCAAACGCTTTCGCTATGTCGAAGTATATAACACCCGTCATCAAGCCACGCTGGAAGCCAGCGCTTATGTGTTCGATGATGCGGTGGGCCTGATGCACACAAGAGTGCTGGGTTCGAAAACCAAACTGTTCGTTTGGGATGAGGCCTTTTGTTTCGGCATAGTCTCTGAGACGCTTATAAATAAGTTTCTCATAGACTTTGCCGAGGACATTGAGCAGACTGATGGGGCGGTAGCTCGAGGGCTCAGATTTGGGCTTTCCAGGCTTGGGGATGCCGATGACAGTGGCCTTTTTCCATGCATCTGGGAAGATGTTATTGCTCATGGCACCATTGAAGATGGTGGTCAGTAGCATTATGAGGTGGGCAGGGAATAGTTGTATTACCCTGTTTGTGATGCCGTCTGAGCCGGGAGCTTTGCGGGGCTTTAAACCCTTGATGATATCATGCACTTCGTCTGGAGTGACGGGAGGCAGAGGATAGTCAGGGTTTTCGACGGGGGGAAGGGAGGCTCTACGTTCGACTTCAGCGTCGACTTTTGACAAGTGAGCTTGGTCTACTGGTTGAGAGCTGGGAGAGCATTGAGCCTCGAGGCTGTTGGCTAGGCATTCAGCCTTGTCAGCATCGTCGAAGGCGATGGTCTTGTCAGGGCGGAGTAGGGGGGGCATGGAGACTACTTCATTGGACTTTAGTTTCCTTTGAAGTTCCCAGAAGGCCTGATGAGTGGGCTCTAGGTCGCTTAGCATCCTGTCCCAGCCAGCGGTACGCAGCTCCGCTAGGCGTGTCTTTACAGCTCGCTGTAAATGGCGCATATGGGCTTTGTTCGCAAGGCAGGGGAAGTTGCTGTATGCACGGACAGCCGCGTTCTTCTCGCGCAACAGTTCACGCACATCGTCCGGCAATCTCCAGCGACGGTCATCGTCCGCTGGAGTTACCTTTGAACAGTCGTTCAGGACTGATTGTACGTGCTCAGTGAGCGAGTCGATCGCGGCCGTCGTGTCTGCGACAGAGTCGAACTGATCAGGGATGGAGTCCAGGTGTTGGGAAGAAGTGGATTTCAGGCTATTGCTTACTTTCCTCCAATCTGTGACTATTTTGGTGAGAGGGGGTTGAGTGGGGTCATGGAGACCGACACGGGGGGCCAGTTTCATGACCACTGGTCGGTGGTCAGAGGAGAGCTCTTGTACCGCCTCTATAGAATCCAACCGTAGGTTGATATTCTTCAGAAGCGCTATGTCGAGGACGTCGGCGGTATGGTTGGGGTCGTGGGGAAAGTGGGTTGGAGTCATCGGGGCGATGACATCGAAATTTAGTATGGGGCAGAGACCGAACAGCTGTCTCCCTCTGGCTGAGGTGGTGTTGCTGTTCCAGGCAGGGTGTTTGGCGTTGAGGTCGCCCGCTATGATAACGGAATCGCTCAGGCCGAAGAGGGCAGAGAGGTCGTCAGAAATCGACTGGGGATTTTCTGACGAGGTTTGGGGGGGAACATAGGCCGATACTAGGGTGATCGGTTGGTGTCCTGACATGCCTAACCGGCATACAGACACTTCTAATTTGGATAGGGGGGGAGGGTCCATAGGGATGCAGTGAAGAACCTTTCTATAGTATATGAGGGTGCCACCCTTGTGACACCGAGACCTGTCGTTGCGAACTACGCAGTAGTTAGCGATTGACGGGTTACGGACGTTGGGCTTGAGGAAGGATTCCTGTATAAGGAGAATATCAATTTGATGATCACGGAGGAACTCGGCGATCTCATCGCGTTGATCGCGAATGCCATTGGCATTGAAGTAGCCTAATTTAAGGGATCGGGGCTTAGTTCTCCCTTTGGCTTCTTTATCCATAGTGGGGGTTGGGAAGGTTGGCGAAGGAGGATAGGGCTTGGGTGATTTCGGGATAAGAGTTATATATCTCCAGAATCTGGAGAAGGTTGCCGGCATTTCTGGCAGCGACTAATTCGCTTGCCATTTTCCTGGCGCGTGGGGTGAGGAAGGCCGTGAAGGTGCCCGAAATGATGTTAAAGGGGTCAAGGGGGTTAGGGCCAACCGTAGTCGGTGAGTGGGGGGGTGCAGTTCTGGCTGCAGGGGCGGTTTTAGGCGCTTGCACCGGTCTCGGGGGGAGGGCGGGGGCGGGCGCAGCGGCGCGGTTGAGGGGGTCCATCAGCGCTGGGATGGATGGAGGTGGGGGGCTGGTTTTGGCCAGGGCCGGGAAAGCCCTTTGATGGTTAAGGGCCGTCCAGGGGCTAGGCCTTTGAGGGCTTAGCCGTTCTGGCATTTGGGTCGAAGGGGCGGGGGCTTCCCTTTGCTGGCGGGCGACTGCGCGCTTGGCCAGTTTGGGGGATAATTTCGGGGCTTTAGGGCAGCCCCGGTAATTTGCCGGGTGACCTGACTCACCACATAGCACACAGCTAGGTGGCTCGGTGCAGAGGGTACGGTCTTTAGGGCGGGGGCAGTCAGAAGTGCCGTGCTCGCCCAGGCACTTGACGCACCTGGGTTTAGCGTGGCAGTTCTTCTGCGCGTGGCCGTATAGCTGGCATCGGTGACACTGACCGATGAAGCCATATTTATTGGGCTTCTGGATCTCAAAGCCCACGAGGTGGCATATGGTTTTTACACCAAAGATCGGGTGGTGCCCTTCAGTTGGGGGACAGACGACAAGGACCATGTCGAATGCTTGACCACCTCTGGCGCGGTGCATTCGGTGGACCTCCGAAACAGGGATATTTTGGGCCTCTAAGTCGGCCTTGATGGCGTCAGTAGGGATTTCTTTAGGAATCCTACGAATTACCACTCGGGTCTGGCGCTCCTCGGGAAGAGTGTAGGTGTGGAAGGACACACCTCTCGCCCGAAGGAGCCTGGTGAGCTCCCTATAGTCCTTGGACGTAGGGATGCTCACTTTGATACCCTGCTGGGTAGAGCGGGCGTTGGTGAAACCGATCTTTTGCTCGGTGCACCATTGGGACACATCTGTCCACTTTGCCTTGTCCTGAATGAACACAGGCGGGGGGGGTGCCAGCTTCTTGGGGGCAGAAGAAGCTGGAGTCAGGGCGGGGGGGGCATCCTGGGAGGAGGATGAGGGGGCGCTATTTGCCGCGGAGGCAGGGGTAGCAGATACAGGCTTACCGGCTTGGGACGGACTGGCTGGGATGGGTGCCGTGGGGACAGAGGCAGAGGAGGAGGTGGGGGCAGGGGCGGCGGGGATGGCTGCCGCCAGAGGCTTTTTGGCCTTACCGGCCTTTGAGGAGGCGCTCTTCTTCCTCTTCCCTCCCTTTCCGACGACTTGATAGTCGTCTGAGGAGGAGGAGGAGGAAGTGAGAGAGATGGCGTCTTCGGACTCTGAGTCCGAAGGAGGGGTGGAGGTGTCCATCACCTCGGGCTGGGGGGAGACTACGGACGGCATCGAAACCGCCGTAGGAGGGGTGCCCCTGTCTGCTACAGGGGGGGAAAGCGGGCTCTCGAGAGCCTCGCTTGGGTCGACGTGGCGACTACGCCAAGCCTTCCCGTATTTCAGCAAGAAATCGGGGTCCTTAAAAAGGACCTCTCTTGCAAAAGCTACGATGTCTGCGTCAGACATCGTAGCAAAAGGGAATTTAAAAGAAAATTAGGGAAAAATAAGGGGACCTAATGATCCTACTCCTACTCCCCGGGTGGATGGGCCCGGGGATGTGTGGCCCTCCCTGTCGGGTGCAGACAGGGAGGTGTGTACCTACTGGTGAGCCCTAGAGCTGAAACCTGTCGCCAATCTTAATGTGCGACAGGGCCCTGACCAGTCTAGTGCGAAGGGTGTAGACACACCCTAAAGACACTAGGTGAGTAACTGTGGAAGGAAAACTGTCACCAGAGCCGACTAGGAGACCCCCCAAGGCCGGTTAACTCTGGGACCCGTCCAATTGACTGCCTTACCCTGAAGGGGCTCAGCGGGTGTGTTGGGTCAACACCCCCTTGACTTGGTTGTCACCGTGAGGTATCCGTCAAGGACCACGAAACTGTGGTTTTTTCCCTGAGGGGGTCAAGGAGACACGCCGAACGTTTATGAGACGGACGACGTCAAAGAAACAATTTGTCAACGATCGCCTTGAAAAAGGCAATAATTGATAAAGGGTGCAGTCAGAGACTACTGGAGTCGGTGCGTGACGTGGCGTCACGAGCGAGCGTCGATGGCGGTGAGTCAGCGGTGAGTCAGCGGTGCAGCGAGCGAATGCGTCAGCGGCACGACCGTCCACAGCGGAGTCGAGCGAGGGAATGTATAAAATCGCTAAAAATGCTCTACTATTGTACTATTTTACATAGGCGCAAGTAGCGGCTGGGGTAATCTATTATACATTTCAACATACCAATCACAGCCCTACTTGCTTGCGCTCCACTCTCGATCCGAGCGGTTTGCTTCCAAACCGGTTCAAACTGGTTCTGACTCGTCGAGAATGGAGCGCGATCGTACTTACTAAGAACTTATGACTAGAAACTTATACACTATTATCTACACTATTTACAAATCCATATGAATAGGCCGTTCTTCATTCATACGGGTGTGGGCGTCCTGCACAATATTCATTGCGGTAATTACGTTGTCAGCAGACGAATTATTCAAACATAACGGACCAATGGATTAGGAATTTCTTTCAAAATCTGAAATATTGTGATTGTGATTAATACTTTCCAATAAAGTTTTCAAACAACGCTTGAATTGTCGACCGAATAAACACAGCTTATGTCGGTCTAAGATTGAATATTAATGAACATTTGACTATAATATTACTATTTACTTAATACTTAGACTTTAATATAGATAAAAACATTGTCGGAGAGAGAGGCTTTAATTAAATGTTAAAGTATCTGAAAACAAAGAGCAAATATAGTAAGGTAGCACAAAAATGTATTGTTTGTAATATACTTAACATTACGTCTGTAATCTCCGAAGGGTTAGGCAGAAGTGTACTACCTATAGTAAGCACAACCACATTTCGCCAGTTATGTTTAAGTCCCATGTAATAGGAGGTGAACCTATTGCCATCAACCGGGCACAAATTCAGACTCCGGGATGCTACTGGCTTAGTTGTTTATTTTGCCTGAAAATGGACCTGTGAAACTTAAAGTTTCAACTCTTTCACAAATTTATCTTTACCCATCATTAGAGTATCTATATTCAAATTCAAGCAACTTTATAGCTTTGAAAAAGAAATAACGACACTCGTTACAGTCGCACAATGTCGCACAGATCGAGTTCCATTCAAACAAGAAGTCTGTGCTGAAACTTTGTGCTGTCTTGTGCTTGTACTACTTGTACTCTTTGTACTTGCACTTGCAAACTGAAAGCTAACACCAATGTCTGGGACCGCCTTTTTGTGATGTCTGCTGGGAAAGTTGCTCTGTTTAGCGTGAGTTAGAATATTTTTGCTGGATATGTCTGTTTTGATGTTGTTTTGGATTGTATCGTTGTTTGTAATAAATATACGCCTCGAATTGAGAACCTCCTCCTTTGTTTTCGGCGGTTAAAAACGCAAAGATTTTGTTTATACGTATCTACGATTTAATTTAATACAGAGCGCCACTTGCATAGCCACAGCCAAAACGTTTTAACGTCATCCTAATTACAATCATCAAATTCAACATAAAATTATATGATATATAGATGAAGCTAGTTCATCTTTGTAACGGATCGACCCATTGACAATTCAACAGTGCTTGTAATTACTTTAATTGAAATAAATGCTTTGAGATGAGTTTGAATTAAGTTATTCATTAAAATATAACAAACAACTCGATAATCAAACAAATCCTTACTGATTATAGTTGACATCATTAATTAGCGTATGTCCGCACCAATGGGTAACAACTGGAACCAACAACAACCCCATGTTTGCTTTCCACGTTGGTTACCTTCCTAATTGCGATGTAGTCTCGGGTGTGTTTAAGTTTGGTGGGTTATTTACTTACATAACGAATTAGGGTAAATATCAGACGTGTTGCTAAGACGATAACGTAGCATTTGAAACTTTAATAAAAAAAAGAGGAGATGTTTAAAGAAGATGAAATTGTTGAGGAAGTTAGATAGGTAGATGAAAGCCAAATTTTAAATGCTATGGACGCAGACCAAAGTCTTAAGCTTGCATCATGAGCGTTAGGTAATAGTAAAAGACACAGTTAAACAAACATTGAGGAAGCAGGTCATAAGCTTCTTGTACTTTTAAAAGAGTATGTTAATTTTCTGACTATTCGGCAAACTGGAGAAAACGACTGGCAGAGAATTGAGCGTAGTAGACTAGTAGCTCAAGAACGAGGACGTATTTCGAAAGCCCATCAAATAGCATCACGTTCTTAACTTTACGTACCCATTTGATTGATACAAGATTATACAGATGTTTTAATAATCGAAAAACAATTCAATAATTAAGCGTTACAATCAATAACCACTACAACTACTACTACTAGTACTATGTTAATATTGTTAAATGAATAAATGAAATGAAATCAATGGAATCACAATACAATGTGATCACAATGACACAAAGGCCGGCTATTAGAGTCAAAGCCTCTGTTAACCACAGAATGTGGATGTACATAATAACAAACAGTATACTATTGTATATGCATATACAATACAATATACAGTATATTGTATATGTAGTCATGATTGTTGTGGCCACCAGTAGGTAATTGCATTATAGGTGTTGGTAATGGCCGTGTGGAGTTACTAGATACAGGCTCCGTATATGGGGTGTTAATCGAATTCAAAGATGGAACGATCGTCTTGTGTTTTCCTTTATTTTCTCTTGTCTTATGTTCTTGGCCTTTGAATGTTTGATGCATGTCTATCAGCCACGAAAAATCAATTTTGAAGTCAAAATAAAGCCTGAAGTTGCTAAAAATCAATTCGCTCGCACGAAAAACCTCAAGAAGCAGACTCAATTATCATCGTAAAGATTCCAAGATTATAAAAGCAACAGATTTTCTTATGAAACCCGCAAAATGTAAGAAAAATATTTTAACAAAATTTGAGCATGTGAAAAACTTATTTGCATTCCAACATTTGCAACATCTAAATATACACGTATTTACGAAAGTCCCTGGACTTATTTCGTTCACAATTGCCAGTGGCTCACATAAAGAGATCTCATTCCACGATCGGGCTCGTCATTTCTAAGAGATACCCAAATAGGGTATTTTGTGAGGTTGCCTCGTCCCTGAACATCAAAAGAACCCGCCACTTATTACTGAATTAAAGTGAAATAGTTTGCTTCTGTCAAGTTTTGAGTTTATTTTGGCTTTCGCAAATAAACCTAAATAGACTTTAAGGCTTTTCTTGCAATATTTTGTTTATCTCGTTCCTATAATGTAAAGCAACCTACTATAATGCAACATTTTCTTTGTTATAGACAAGCATATTTTCATTGAATATTCGATGTCTTCTTCGTCTGAGCCATCATTGTTGTCTTCTTATCATTTTTGACTGACCTTGTTCCTTAAATAATATTATGCTTCATAATAGTTATCTACCATCTGTTATAGCTCCTAAATATCACCCATCAATATGCTTTTACAAAACACGCTGGGTTTCCTAAGTTTTTTCTTAGGTATAGAAAATGTCTTTTAAGTTTACAACGAAAACTGAACCTCATGTTCATAAGTTGCGTATACGCCTGATACTGGAAGCTTAAAGTCTTAAAGCCTATCAGTAAACATTGCGTACTTTGTATATTTTGGCTGCGTCATTATTACCTTCGCATATCGACTTCATTAATTAGTTGTGTGGGACAAGTCACAAGCTGATGCTGTGAAGGCTTTAACTGACAACAACACGTTTCATTTGGAGAGTAAGCAATGTTTTTGTGTACTGCAGACTTCTGTTTAATATTCGCAACACCCACAATTGCCGCGAAGTCACCTCAGTATGGTGGGTACATAAGAGTAGTCAGAAAAAGTCTACACTATACTAAAGAATGCGGAAAATCCAAGATAGAAAATAAATACATGCTTTCAAACTTTAAACTAGAATGGAATGGGATACGTTGTAAACCTTCCTGGTTTGTATTCGCGAATGACCGAAATTATTAACTGATTTAGATTCAATAGATTAATTTGAATCGACAGATTCTATTTCTTTAATTACTTCTATTTCCTTAAACAACTACTAAAGTCTTCCATGTTTATTCATATCGACCGCCCGTTTTCAGTTTTTAAACCACACACCTAATATTTACATTTAGTAACTAGGTCGCGAAGTTCACTTGCTATCTTATCATCATCGTTATACGTGACAACGCAATCTAAAATAAGCACACACATAAATACGTACACAAAGTATTTAAAATCCACTTATCCTCTTAATATTTTTCATGAAGAGTAGGTACTATCGAGGAAACACATCTGACCAATTTGAAAACCAAATCCCGTGCACATGATGACCACTTCTGTTAGCAAGCGTTATCCTTAGGTGTATAGATGTTCGTTTCTTCCATGGAGTACATGTAAAGTCAATCCATCATGCGACTATATAATAGAACAAAGTTCCTACAATGACAAGAGAAAATCATTTTATTGCATTAGGGTGCTCCAATTTGCTGTAACACGAAGGAAACCTGACCGTTTCATGTCAATTAGGTACCGTGGTTTCACGCAAAGGGATTCCAGTCTGACTACCAAAATTCTCAGGGAAGTTGAATTCACGAACCGATATTCGAGTATAAACCCTGCTATTATATGCCTTATTTATTTGGGTATACTTTATGTTAGTTCCTATGCAACCATAGCATATTTCAATATGGTAGACCGAGATATCATTAAAATTAGTCTTTACGTTACCTTCATTTCTCTCCTCCCTCTTTAACTAAAGCCAACTCAGGGGTTTCAAAACCTTCATATTTTCCAAGTAACTAAAGGTTAATTTAATAAGGGTTCAAAATTATAACTAATTATCCCAGATTAAGGATGGAAGTTGAGTCCCAGTGCAGCCCCAAACAAACAAAGTTAAGCTGACTTTCAAAGCATTATCACGGATTTTGCAGGTATTTGCAAAAATTTGCCGCCATTGCAGGCGGTACGTGACTCCGCATCTGAGTCGAAAATTTTCGCTGCGTGCAGATTTTCGATGATTATCCTGTTGAACCAAACCCTTTTCGAGCAAGGTTTTTAAAAATTTTACGGTAATTAGGAAGGGATTGACTCGTTACTTTTGTTTGGAAGAGTTAATAAGATATTTCAATGGCATGTTTATTTAATGGGTATTTTAATATTTAAGGCCGAACCAAGTTTTGCTTCAAACATCGATTTTATTTTGACTATCTACAAATGTTTGTGTTATGGCGCCATTATTTACACGTCGCTATTATTCTTGTAAATATTCTATGTTTAATTTAGTTTATTTTTTTCATTCTTTCACATCCACCTTACTTTTTCGAAATTTCTTTTTATGCCCAATGACCGGCACAACAAACACCACACCGCATGAAATTCCTACTTCTGTATTATCATATCAAGTGGTTCCAAGTACACTTAACATCACAATAGCCATTCCCTTTGTTAGCCTTCGTGTTATTGCATTAATGTCCAATTCCTATTGCAAGCTTTCTGGACTTTATATTTGTGTATATATTGGAAAGAGTCAACAGGTTTTTTTATTGCGTTTTTTATTTGTATTGCAAGAAAGAATGGGATTCAAATGTTACTTTACTTTTTTTATCAACTGCTTCTTCATAAAGTGATTTGTTACCCTAACGTCGGCAATCTCAGCTTATTTCAAGTTACATTCTGTGCTTGTCCCTATACCATCTAGTATTTCATCTTTATTACTTCTAGTGGTTTGTTTATTAACTGTCATGTCATTTAGGTACTTACATACTTTTTTTCATATAAATCATTTTCGAACTTTTGTTTGTATTTGAATATGTGTCTTTGTCTAGTTTTTATACAAGTGATATAACTAATCAATCTGCTGCTGCAGCAATTACACTTCCAGTTAATTATAATATCACCACCACAGGTGGTTTCGTTTCAACTGGCACTAATGCATTTAGTTTTGCAACTGTTATACTAGCATCTAAACGACAGATGTAAGGATAACCAGCCAACGAGTTTAGCAAACACCTGTCTGGCCACGTTACTAGTGCAAGAGGAGTTCTTGGCACAGTAGACAACTTCTTTGTCCTTTGGGATCCTGGTACTGAAAACATAATTGAGTTCTACATTCATATCGATGTTTGGGTATTTGTCTCTATTTTGATCTAAGCTTTAGTCAAGTTCATATGGCACTCGGTGTTATAGAAAAGTTTCGGGTTTGTAAAGTGCCGTCTTTATCACTGTATGACAGTCTGTATTAAAAACTCCTTGTCTTCCCATATTAAGAAACGAATCTTCGTTTGTTAATATGGGAAGACAAGAAATGACTCTTGTAGCCATCTGGCTACAAGAGTCATTTGGCGCCTGAATGAAATTGACAAGGCGGCGTTGTTGATCAACATTTGTGAAATTATCAAAGAAAATTGTATTGAAAAACAAGATAGTGACATTAATTCCCTTTTTAACCACGTCCCAAAAGATCCTTGTACCCTTATCCTTGTTCCCTAGACGGTCAAAATGGCTTGACAAGCACGTGAAGTTTTCGTGCTTGTCAAGCATTTTTGACCGTCTAGAACGAAGCGTGATGTGATTGACAAGCAACTACGTCCTTGATAATGTTTTATGAAACGTTATATGCAATGTTTGTCAATGAAAATGAGTGCGGATGCTCGACAAGCATGCTTGACGTTACGTCAAGCCTCGTAAAGCATGTAAATGCTTGTCAAGCAATTTTGAGCGTCTAAAGACCGCATACAGTTCAAACACCATCCAACTAGGCAAGAAACGCCATGATATTTATTTAACTGTTTATCGATCATTCTATTCACCATTAACTTATACAAGAACATCAACTATCATCATTGTCTCCGCAACAGTGGCTTTACGTAAAAAATGTCGTCCCATAAGAAATTTCTTACCATCCAATAACCATAAAGACAATTTTTTCGCCCGTCTACCGGTAAACACCCTGGTGGGAAAGAGATAGGAGTTAAATTGTATGGGGGTGAAAGAGAGGGGGGATAGAATTTTTGCTTCGGCTCCAACACTCGTTGCTAGTTATTTATGATGACCTTCATCGCTGAGTTTAAATACTGGTGCATTTAGAGCATTCTGCTTACATTATGTTTTTAGGAACGACTTTATTTTGTTTTCAAAACGTTTTTCTCGGCATTTAATTGAATCCAAGAGAGCATTTGTATTGTCAATTGTTGAAGTAGTTGAGTAAGAAATAATATAATTGTATGCTCTAGGTTTAGGAAATCTTTACATCTTTTATGTTCATTGATATAGGAAATAATCGATTGTTAAGAACACATTAATCTGATGAAATATCGATAACGTTATGAGTCGTAGAGAATCGGCAAGAGATCCTGATCGACCTATTGGTATCCTAATTAGTGATTGAGGGAAGTTCATTGTCTGAAGTTAATTGGCTAAGCAACGAGGCCCTGCTTATTAATAGAGCCAAACAGCAGTGCTCTGTGCTCAGATTGTGGATAAATCATTGTATGACCTTTCAATATACCGATAAATGATAAATGATTTTATTTCTGTAAGTAGGTTTGTATAAACACTTTTACATGGCAATCATACTTTTTTTTTATCCTATCTGACTACTCTGAGAAGAAAGGCCGAAACAAACTCAGAGGTCTCTTTTAAAGTCCAGACATAATCTTGGTCAGATCATGTGAAGACCATGAAGATTGGTGTCTGAAATAGTCTTTTGAGGAAAGAACCACGCAGATCGAGTAGACCTGTCCAGTCAGTGCACGCATCTGTTAGTAATCGTACAGCTCAACTCAGAACTTAAGGAGCTCAACGATTCGACGAGCAATACCAAAGAAAGGACATTTACGTAGGCCGCATAAATAACTCAAACCGCCAGACCATGATTAAAACTAACCGAGAGAAAAAGAAAACAAAAAAAACAAGGACCCACATAGTCACATTCACAAAAATTAAAGTCATTGTTTATATAAAATTCATCAATGTCAATGTGTACCTATATCAGAAAAAAAAAGTTAGCAAAAAAAAACATTCAGTAGGAATGTAAAAAATTGGAGATCTTCAGTAAACTAAGAAGAAGGACGTTACACTTTCTCAGAACACACAAACAAAACTAATACCAACTTCCACGCGTCCCTTTATCAAACCATACGACTCCAATAAATATTCTAGAACAATCTCCAACACGACTTTCTATACAAAATTAATTTACGACGGAAACTTTAAAATTCGCTACAACCTGCATCTACGAGTTAGTGTCGGGTCGTAATTCTGTCGAGACGTCTTGAACCTCCGACCAGACGTCGTCGGGAAGTACCCTTGTCACTAAATATAGCACTTTTTATATAAAACTGCTGCACTTTTTGACACTTTTTGTGGTTTTAAATCTTGAAAAATGGTGGAGGTTAATAGTTTTCACTGAGACTTTTACTTTTATTGAGTTTTAAAACCTGTGTTGCTATTTCTCGTGTCACCAAACTTTTTTTATATGCAGCTTGGTTTGAAGATGTCTTTGACTATACCTATTATATTTAATTTACTTCGTTCGCGTGGATGTCGGAAAACAACTTACCTATTTTCCTAAAGTCCCGTCAAAATCAGTCGAGCCGTTTCGGAGATAAGCCGGAACCAACAGACAGGCAAAAATTAAAAAATTGCTTTTTTTTGTTATTAGTACCGTATATACTGTCGTATGCATTTAGTAAAAATGCATACGACAAAAATCTGATAATTTAACATTACAAACAGACACTTCAGTTGTATTTATTTGTATAGATAACATTAATCCTGTTTTCCCCGAGGTGTTAACACATAACATACAGCGAAAGGAACTTGTGGAAATGGAGGGGCTTATGACTAAGTAATAACAGCTGCACGGGTCGACTGATCGGTTTAAACTACGCTTGCCGCGGTTGTTCCGTGGATGGGTGACCATCTTTACATACCAAAACCCCTCTGTGCCTCGGAAAGCACGCTAAGCCGTTGGTCCCGACTGTCATTCAAGGATCTTTGACAGTTATTACAAGTCGTCAGAAGCCCGAAAGTCTGACAACCAGTCTTACCAAGGGGTATCGTATTACCCAGGAACTGGGTTGCGGAGGTCAGATAGGCATTCGCTCCATGTAAAATACTGGTATCCAGCTGCATCCGGTTAAACTGGAAGCCGAACCCAACAGAGTTGGGAAAAGGCTAGGCAGATGATGATACAGCGAAAAGAACTTCGTCCCAATCGGGTGCTCCACGACTTTTTTTTAATGGCCACCTAATTTTCTGTAACAGAACCGTTCTTTCTCTGAACCAACAGTTTAACGAGATGAATACCCGAAATTAACCTTCCTATTAAAAATTGTCATATCACTAACACACTATTTATAACTACCCTCAACATTCACAAATCTGTTCACACTCACCCCAAAATTTGCTGTGGACAGTAATTTGACAGGCGGTATCGGGCGCCAAACAATAGGCCTTCTGTATACGTCACAGGCAGCCGCCATGATGGGGCTTGTATCATAATATTTGCTTGCCCATGCATATTTTGGTACTGATTGTGTTATTGACGGCTTACAGGATTGTGGGCGAGTAGATATATTGCGTGATGTAGTGTTGTAATGATTTTCATTGGTGTGTAGAACTTTATTGAAATAAACTGGTTTCAAGGATACCTTTTTGTAAGGAACTAAGTGACGAATCAAGGTCAATCACCTTATAAAAAAATATAACAAAATTTTGGGCACATTATTATGGTGACTACAATCATCATCTGCCTAGCCTTTTCCCAACTATATTGGGGTCGGCTTCCAGTCTAACCGGATGCAGCTGAATACCAGTATTTTACATGGAGTGACTGCCTATCTGACCTCCACAACCCAATTACTGGGTAATACGATACCCTTATTATGGTGACTACAATAAGTCCATAAAAGTTTTAAAAACATAACATAAACCTAACATCTCGCTTCTAATACCCGAAGGCTAATAAGCAGAGGTGTACCCACAGTACACCTACATTTCGCCAGTTATGTTTAAGTCCCATGTAATTTGGGACGAGCCTATTGCGATCAACCAGGCACAAATCCAGACTTCGGGCTGCTACTGAGAAATTATTGATAGAAAAACCCAATAACACTGCCCGATCTGGGAATCGAACCCACGGCCGCTTTTTATAAAGTACCTCCATAAAGGAGACATTTGTCACCTTTATGAAGGTAAAAGTCGCTTAGTGACTTTCACACAAAACTATTTACCTACTCTTATCAATTTTTTTTAATAACAAAGCATCATTTGAAAGCTGACATTTCTAAAACAATGTGCGAGCGATGAACCCGGAGGTCGAAAGCCGAATGCCGAACGCCGAATTTACGAGCCAGCTTATCGTTTGGCCCTTCCCTAATTCGATGATTCGAAATTTTACTGTCTTCGCCTTCGGTGTCCATGTGTAGAAACATTGGATTTATATTAAGAAATGGAAAACGGTATATTGAAGGTGCAGTTCTGGATTTTTGGGGTTTTGTGTTACAAGTGATATTTGGATATAAAATAGAGGTACGAGGAAGTATTTAAAAAAAAAAAAATATTGATTAAAATAATAATTAAGTAATAAAATGATACCTTAGTAGATTATACTTAGAATAAGTTAGTTGCATGAATACCTAAATAAGTCCTCTTCCTTCAAACTTTTCTTTTGCTGTGCCCGACAGGGTCCACGATTGTTTCGGCAAATATTTACTTACCACCTAAGCATATACATTGTGGAATGCAATAAATGATTGAGTATTGAGTATTGAGTATTGAGTATTTTATGAGCGTTTGATGTTTTGCTCAAGACTCACCTTGAAGATGAGTCTAGTCGAGTCGGATTAGACTCATCGTACTGAGGGTCTACTCCGAAGCGATAAATCAGAAGTATCGGCCGAATGTTCGGACGATTACTGCTACACTTTTTTTATTTCGTTCTGTCAGTTCGGATCCGACCAAACGTCAAAACGAAGTTGTTATAATTACATCCCTGTTTAGCCCATGTTTTTTTTTTTTTGTGGGATTAGACTCATCTTCTACAGATGACAGCTGTTTGATGCCGGATATTAGTTTGGGCTAAAGACAACAGGGCATGTTTTACATAAACTGTAATGTATCATTGTTGTCATTGTTACAATTTACTTTCTGATATTTCGTTGTAAATAAACTGGGGATCAGCCTTTGATTCAAACTTTCCATGAACCTTAAAGTACTCCGCTGAGACTGCTCATGCAGTTATTTACGTTCCCTCCCACAAAAAAACCTCCTAACTGCATAAACCACACAGCTGCATCACAGAAAAGCGCAGACATTTAACACCTGAATAAAATCACTATCTGCCCTTCAACAAATTCGTTCTCAAATCCACGAATACCCTCAAAGTCGCCGCAAATTGGCAAAACATATCGGCGGCTTTGCCAGACGGACTGGCGGTCTGGCAAAAGAAATCGATTGAAGTATTGGTGCCATACAATCTTGCTGAACTGTTGAAGACTGCAGCCTGGAGCAACAGTTCCGAACGGCTGCAGTTGGTGGAGGGGCTAAACAGAACGCGAATTGGAAATGAAAAAGAGATTAAGAACTCCTCCCTTGTTCTTTTATCCATTTCCAATTCGAAAAGGGATAAGAGAGGATTAAGATGAATTTTAATAATTTTTAAAATGTTTTAGGACACATGGGGACACTAAATAATACCATAAGCATTAGTAAGAACATTGCTTGAACTACAAAGGCTGTATTTTTACTTATTTTTTATAGTTATCACGTTATTAGTAGTACAAATGAACAAACTGCCAATCCACTAAAAAAAGAGCGCGATAAAATGGGTGTCCTTTTCAAGATCATATTCAGGATCAATGTTTAATGAAAAAAAAAAAAAAATAGAAAATAAATTACCGAATTAAAAAAAAAAACTTTAATTGGCTAAACTCTTTTACAAAATACGTACGTTATAACCCCTCCAAGTCAATAAAACCGCTTATAAACCCCGCTCACCTAATAGCCACAACACCAAAGCTAGAGCGGTCGCAGCTGCAGAGGCTTTCAGTGTTTTACAGTGGCGCGCGGCGAGCGCAGTAAGCGAAGTGAGCGGTGTGAGCGAAGTAAGCGGTTAGAGCAGACGTCTGATACAAATGGCTCGCTAAATACTTTATTTATTTCATGTCTGTGTTTTAATGTGGTGGCAATGTTTGGTATTGGAAACGTGTGTGTACTCTGGGTGTAGTGATTAGTAAAGATTTTTTAGGATTGCTGTTGATTTTCTCTAGATACTTATTTTGATTCTACCGTGCCTTTATAATAATAGTGACAACGACTTAAAAATTATGTTAGTAAACTTTACAAACTAACCTTGAACAACTAATTTACGTGGTCCAACACCATGTTGGAACGTGTCTCCGTACACAGTGTCAACGTGATAAAGAAATGTATAAGGAGGAATAGACTTCATATACACTTCATTATACACTTCATTATTCGTTATACACTTCATTAGTTATTCATATGAAAAAAAAATCAAAGTATGATTTTAATCAAGTTTCTAAACTCTGACCAAATCTCTGATTAGTAAATCTGATGAATAATTTCATGCGAGTGGTTTTGATTGATTGATCAAACAATCAATCAATCATGTTAGATGATAAGGCATTTAATTCAATCAATTTTTTACTTGTTCAGTTATGTAATACCACCAGACCACCTTTTAACAAAAACAAATCTTATCTATTTCCGAGAGTCTACATTGTTGAAACTTTGAAATATATTTCAGTGGAGAGATATCTGAGATATTAATTGTTTATCTAATTGACTACCAACTTATAATGCCTGTTTACAACATGTCCCGGAATTAACGCACAACCGTTCGTAATGATGAGTACAATGACCCCTTAAGAAGTTGTGCGTTAATTCCGGGACATTTTGTACATGTTCAAATCTCTGACAGTTGTATGAAATGGCTATATGGCAACAAATTGTTGTAGTGTGTCAATTTGAAAAACCGTTTCAGTGACGGTACATCCCTATGACGATTCGACCCATTCAGCTGAAAGTGGAATGACATGACAGCTAATGAAACTGACAACCAATGGGGAAACGTCAGTATTATCGAGGATTCATCACGAATCATGATCACTGAATAATGAATAGAGATAAATTAATTAACGCATGCACACTGCCATAACAATAGCAATGGGCTGTGATTGGTAATTAATTAATAGGGCATTTATATTTAAGAGATCATCGTCAGCAGCATGGGGTCAAAATATTATACTGTAAGCCTTTAGTATAGCATTGATGTGTTCGAAAATAAATTTTAATAAAATATGTCGGTAAGTATATAGCGAAATAGAGCTCGTCGATGCCTATACTATTCTCCAACCATACAGCGTGTATCAAAAAAGTGAGGTATGTATAGATCATCAAACTGAACAACTTTCTCCATGGGACCAACATCGTAATCGGGAAAAAATAATCAACCGTCCTATACATCATCATCTGCCTAGCCTTTTCCCAACTATGTAGGGGTCGGCTTCCAGTCTAACCGGATGCAGCTGAATACCAGTATTTTACATGGAGCGACTGCCTATCTGACCTCCACAACCCAGTAACTGGGTAATACGATACCCCTTGGTAAGACTGGTTGTCAGACTTTCGGACTTCTGACGATCCGTAACGACTGTCAAAGATCCACGAATGACAGCCGAGACCAACGGCTTAACGTGCTTTCCGAGGCACAGAGGAGTCTCCGTATGTAAAGATGGTCACCCATCCACGAACCAACCCCGGCAAGCGTAGCTTAACCTGATGGATCGACCCGTGCGGCTGTTATTACTTAGCCACGAGCTCCTCAGCCGTCCCATACATTTGGTTTTTTTTAATCTTTAATTTTATAAGAGGCTCTTATCCACAGTGGCATGTCAGCCTCATCGTAGCTTAAACTATGATTAACTAAATCTAGAAATACAATGTAAATTATTAAAGTCTAAACAAATTGGCAAATAGATGTGCTATCTCCTGAGATAGCACATCTATTTGCCAATTCTCCTGAGAAGGCTGCGCTAAAACTTTAACATATGAATCAATATTATATTTATTAACTTGTACCGGTTGGGTAGGTAGGGCAAAACTTGGGTAATCGGTGATAGTTTTGTTTTTTACTTGTAAAATTCGATTCATTTATCAGACTATTTTTTAAATTTACTGTGATATAGTAGACAAAATAAGTTTTGCTAACTTATATCTAAAAATGTGGCAAATACTATAATGATTGAAAAATGTACATTTATCAAGTCAGTAGTAACTTGGTAATAAAACACAATTATCTATCACCGAATAGCTGCATATCACGAATTAGCCAAGTTTTGCCCTATTGAAGATTTGTATGGGATAGTTGATCATTTTTTGCGATCACGATGTTGGTCCCATGGCTCTCAAGACCAAGTATTTGGTATCGTGCGACTTTTAATTGATATTTCAACGTTTAAAATAATTAAGAATAATGAAACGGTCAGAAAAAGTAGATGGCGGGGCTCATTTCCTTGAATGCGTTGAACAAATGAACACCCTGAAGTAAGCTAAATACTAGCTTTGACGTGGAGTTGAGGACACCAGCCTGTCTTATGCCGCGGTCCCACGGCTCGCTTTCCCCACAGGCCAGGTCGCTCCAGGCCGTGGGAACTGTCGGCCTGCGGTGGCCTGTCGTCGCCCGTCCGATCGAATGTATGGGACCTATGTGATGATCCGTGGTATGCTCGGCACGGGCCGCGACAGGCCTCGACTGACCGTGGGACTGCGGCATTATAAAAACCAATACCATCCTGAAGTATTAAGTAACTGGTGAAAGCAAAATCGAGAAAAAAACTTAAGTAGACATAGACACAATTCTGTCCAAAATAAGCACACATAATCCCAAAATAAAAATTATCCAAGAATAACGAAACAACAAAAATGTTAAAACACTCGTAAATTCTAACGCATTTTATTGTGCTACACAAATGAAGGACCAACACGAAAACGTTTCAGCCAGAGATGGGATGAGAAGATTCCACGATTCGTGAACACTGTTATCTTCATGAAATTGTTCAGTGAACAATGATTTCGATTACTTAGCATTGTGAGATATTTGACTGTAATAAGGCAAGGTTTTGTAAGAATAATTGATGAAATTAGATATATTATTTAAATTAATCTAAAACTTTCAAAGCGTTTGCTGTTGAAACTACTTTAGTGATTTCGCTTTTTTATTCGCACCCACCGATAGCACAGTTTTTATGAAGTTGCATTCCGTTTTTATCAAAACCTCATTAATAAGTTCGTACTTCGTCGTATTAAAAACTTTCAGAGCTTACCTTTGAAGATGTATTTACTACTTATCGAAATACTGTCAAGATTTATAACATTCAAGGATAGCTGTATTTCATGTTCAATTTTCAATTTCGTATATTCTCTCGAATACAGACAAAATTCAACATTTAGACGAAACAGAGGAGCTGCTGGCATTGTGTCGGTAATTACGACATGTACCTACAAGTACTTGCATGCAGTATGTCACCAACACCTACAATATGGTTGCAGATAAATATTGACTGTCACATTAGAACTCACGGTTGTCAAGTGCAGCGAACAGATTGAATGTAATTTTTTTTTTTTTGAACTTCATGGTGACACTCGTGTCTTGTATCATGTTTCCTGTTCATAAATATTTATGCATAAACGAATCGTCAATGCTTGAATAATGATGATTTGCGTTCATTTATTGGAAAGGGCATCTAATTACATGTCATTTGAACTGTTAGCAAAATTACGGTAGGTAATAATGCACCCAGTAATCCGATTGTGGAGGACAGATAGGCTGTCGCTCCATGTAAAATATTAGTTGGGAAAAGGCTAGGGGGATGATGAATAATGAACTCCGATAAGCTTTCGGTTTATTAGATTGATACCTCATCATCTGCCAGCCATCCTTCATTAGTAATCAAATGTATAAAACACTATGTGTGACTATCGCATTGGTCTTACGGTTAATGCTCGATTCCAATAAACATAAACGAATCGTTTTGCTTACCAATGGTAGCTTTTTTATTGTCAAACTGGGCATATAAATAGATTCGTAAGCTAATTTTACCTGTGGTAGCTACTTCCATATGGGAGGGTCTACTATGCAAAGCTATGAGGTATTTGCGTCATTATTGGTAGATACAAGGGTGTTAGTTTTAACTAATAACTGTCCGTAAATTATAGGAATCGGTCATTAGACATCTTCATCATCAAATTATTCATGTGCATGTCCAAATGTTTACATCAAATTATTCAACTCCATGATCGAGTGTTTATTCAGTCCGTGGTTCAACAAACCCGTGTGTCCCAACACTAGGCGGCAGCAGACGTGCGAACTGTAGGCTCGTCTCCGCAAACATTAGTCTCACAGCGCAACGTGTGCACAACACTACTCGACCGCAGACTGTTGTAATTGTTGTAGCTACAACACTAGCGGATTAATAGCTAAGGTTTGAATCAATATGTCTGGAGAACAGGTGATGGTGGATCTTTTAAAAGGTGTAGATGTTCTATTGTATATATACTCCATGTCGTACGTATTCTACGTTTAACATTTTAGCGAGTAAAACTTTTACGAATTGTAAAGTGCTCAAAGTTCAAAGTTACTCTAACTGAAGAAAATTGGCAGCTTAACTTCTGTAAATGGTTAACTTCATTATTTCAATATCCTTTTACTCCTAGGTAGGTATTACATTTTAGTAGTTCTTTTGATCAGTATTGTTGAATATCTTTTTGCAAATATTCTTTTCTTCGACATTGCGCACGTTATTAACTATGCATTTGAACACATTAATAATTTCATTGTGTACCTATACCATTTTGTATATGCTCATTTAATAATAAGGAAAGCCTAAATCAGAAATGAGGTTTTAACAACATATACCTTAGACCAAATAGATTTAAGTTTGTCTAGTTTGTAATTTTGTAATCTCGGTAAATTCTAAATTTTAATTGTTATATGGGTGAAAAATGATTTGATTTGATTTGATATATAGTCTATGCCTAATGATGTTTGTCCACCGCCACGTCAATGGGACGTCAACGAGAGCGAGATGACGGCGCCTAAGTAGCGATACATAGATTTACTATGGCGGCGTGTCCACGGCACGCCCTCACCGGGACGTCACGTTCAGGACAACTTCTTATTCTTTTACACGAAAAATCCCAAGACACAAATCAGTCTTATCAATCCTTATTTCTCCAAAACTCGAACCTTTCACCTTCGGAATCCTGGAAAATCTAATAAAACCGAAAGATACGGTAGATAGGTCCGAAATTACGAGGTCACTCGGGTCCGCGATCCGTAAATCTGTCGCCGGGTCCGTTTAGGGTCCTATCGTACGATAAGAACTCCGTGCCGCAGATGTAGACCTGCCTTTTGTCCGTGTTTATACGTTTATGGCCGTAAGTGTGATTATGGGTGGGTAAGATAAAAAAAGATGAATGAAATTACCTAAAATGAGAGAGGAGTAAAATAACTAACATGTAATGGGACCAGTAGAAGATGAAATTGATGCATAGTATCCGGCTGAAGCTTTAGTGGACAATGTGAAAGATTTTAATACTGGGTACAGGGGGCCAATCACCACCTCTTAAAGCAGTATTATTTTAATGTTACTTCAGTGTGAGAAAGAGATGGAGCTATACAGGACGTCTAGCTCCATCTCTTTCCCACACTGAAGTAAGATTACAATAATACTGCTTTAAGAGGTGGTGGTCTAGCTCCAGATTGTTGAAACTAATTCGCCTAGTTGTTGTATTACATTTGATGTGAGGTATTAAGGTCGAATGATTTCGGAAATCATGACATTTTAGAACAAATCTAACTTAGAGAGTACCTATTGATGATTCTTATGGTTATACAAATCTAACTTAGAGAGTACCTATTGATGATTCTTATGGTTATACAAATCTAACTTAGAGAGTACCTATTGATGATTCTTATGGTTATACAAATCTAACTTAGAGAGTACCTATTGATGATTCTTATGGTTATACAAATCTAACTTAGAGAGTACCTATTGATGATTCTTATGGTTATACAAATCTAACTTAGAGAGTACCTATTGATGATTCTTATGGTTATACAAATCTAACTTAGAGAGTACCTATTGATGATTCTTATGGTTATACAAATCTAACTTAGAGAGTACCTATTGATGATTCTTATGGTTATACAAATCTATCTTAGAGAGTACCTATTGATGATTCTTATGGTTATACAAATCTAACTTAGAGAGTACCTATTGATGATTCTTATGGTTATACAAATCTAACTTAGAGAGTACCTATTGATGATTCTTATGGTTATACAAATCTAACTTAGAGAGTACCTATTGATGATTCTTATGGTTATACAAATCTAACTTAGAGAGTACCTATTGATGATTCTTATGGTTATACAAATCTAACTTAGAGAGTACCTATTGATGATTCTTATGGTTATACAAATCTAACTTAGAGAGTACCTATTGATGATTCTTATGGTTATACAAATCTATCTTAGAGAGTACCTATTGATGATTCTTATGGTTATACAAATCTATCTTAGAGAGTACCTATTGATGATTCTTATGGTTATACAAATCTAACTTAGAGAGTACCTATTGATGATTCTTATGGTTATACAAATCTAACTTAGAGAGTACCTATTGATGATTCTTATGGTTATAATTATGAAAATTTGTTATAATTATTTGTTATGATCGCGAATCATATTTTGATCATCATACAACCTGACACTGACCTGCAAATTGCAAAAAACTTAAGAAAATTTGAATTCCACGGGCTACCTTTGCGCATCCACCTTAAATGAATGACTATTGGAGTCAAACAGGTCAATGTTAATCTTCCTCATATAGAACCTTATGAATAGATCCTCACTTTGTCAATCAGGCTCTCAATAAGACAAATCCTCGCCAACCAGTAAGAACACTAAAACACGATCCCAATAAAATCTAGTAACAAATTGTTATAGTGCTCGTCTAAAAGTTTTTATTTGCTTTCAAATGAAACCCTTTCCTACACTGGTTACATTTGGAGTGCCGCCAACTGCGTAATGAAAAGCCAAGATCGATACAAGTTCACGGCCAAATCTTAAGCCAAGTTTAAGACTTAATATTCATCCGGTTTAGTGAAAACGATAAACAAGAACAAGAAAAGAGTGGATTTATAACCTTCACGATCGCGATATATGAATATTCAGCATTGTTAACATGAGAACTCTGTTCAATGATTTGATTTTCTTGAGCTCCTATAAAAGAAGTATTTGATTTATCAAAGAATTAAAGCAAAATATTGACGTGTTTTTCTATCTACTCTTATATCCATGATGAAAATAATATTTCATAAATCATGATGGTTTGGTTCAAAACAAGACTTACGGGATCTCGGCTAACGATAGACCCCTGAACAGATTAGCGAAACCTCCCTCGAGACCACACCATCGCATCGTTTATCGCCTATCTTGTTACCCTTGCACAATGACTTTAAAAATATTATAATATAAGAATGATTTAGTTAAAAATATTGATAGATCTATCTTATTTTGAGTGTTTTTTTGTATTATGTCCATAAGTTAATGATTTATGTCGTAGTAAGTACCTAAGCGAAAAACAGAACCTAATCATATTACACTCAACACAAGCATCCTCTGTCGATTTATCAAAAAGATAATTTTGACTTCGTTCGTAATCAATACAGACTTGCATGTAGCAGACAATACAAAATGAATCAATAAAATTCAGTAACAGAAGTAGCTCGTATATTTAAAATATAATTTCGCTCGTCAAATGACACAGAAATATCTATAAATAATAATTGTTTAGATACAAATTCTTTCCTCTGACGTTACTAGTCTCGAGGCAGACGTCGCAATTTCCTATCAAACCCCGTTCAGCATAGTTGGGATTGCTTCCTTATCTCGGATCAATTTCTAAATTATATCCATGTCCTTTTCCTCAAATATATTTTCTAAAATACCTTTCTAGACCACTGCTGCTTTGCTGTTGAAGCTTTTAAAGATATGAGCATTTACAGCAAATCAAGTTTAAAAAAAGTCAACATCCTGGAGCATCTATGTCACTCTTACCTGTCAGTCTCGCTCTAAAGCTCGGTGTGTGAAATTAACGCCAGGATACTGTAACTATACTGCTAGTATAATTTTCCGATTCTGAATTATATTATCATCTGTTACATAAACTATTAATATTACAATATTAATTCAAAATTGAATACCAATATCTACACTCAAACGTGAGCCATATCAAAATACTAATTAGACAATGTTAATATTATTACTTCGGCATTAGAACTGGGATTGAACGAAGTTATTACTGAACCACAACCTACTGAAGATATAATTAGAATTCAGTTTATATCATCACAACTTAATTCAGTAGTTAAAAAAACACTGAATCAATTTAGAGAAAAAGAAGATTATTAAGATTATTTTCATGAAATGTAATTTTAGTAATCAAACGATTATTTATATTAAACATAACTTCCCACATAACGTAAATAAACCTAAAACCATACCATCATCATTCGAATTAAATATTCAAAGAAAATTACGAACCGTAGAAAATTTCCCATTCCCCCACTTTCTCAGCGAATTGTTTTACTATGTATACCGGTCGGGCAATAAAAAAGTATACGCTATAAGTGCTCCAGCTTTGTCGTTTATAGCGCAACTTTTTATTGGCGTCGTTTAAGACGTAATATAAAGTTGGTTGGCTCGTAAATCAGGCTTTTCTACCAACTGATGGATGGAAAGTAATGGGACCTAGACGTTACCTTGGAGGACCACGTAACAGTTAGTTACGGATAACCTAGGTCATATAAGGTTAAAGTCGCCTTGAACTTTTAAGCTTGTCACAATTTTGTCTTAGCTACAAAATAAATTAGAAACAGCGATAGGAATAGTACAACAACACGAGACAAATTGATTTGATGATGTGATTATGACACTCAAATGCTTCACCAAGATTTCACGCACACAATTTTAGAAACACTGGACATTTTTACTGCAACGTCCACGAACACGGAACACATCACTGCACTCTGCATGCATGGGATGGCTTGATGTGGTCCCACTGCATCCATTGTTTACGTCACATCTCTCTAACAAAACAAAAAAGGATCGCAAGTCTGCTGCAAAAACTCTTACATTCATAGTATCAGACCATCTGTTTGGTCGGCCATCACGTACGTCGCGCGTGCTTCCCTTCCTCCAGGAAATGAATTAATTCGACCACCGAACTGATTTACACGATGCTGAGATTTCAAGGTTTGCTTTTATCTGATTTTCCTTTTTGTGGTATGTAGCTCGAGTGGGGTTTTTATTGTTTTGTTTTGTTAGGCACGTTGGGAGTGCGTGTTTTATTGGATTTATTTGTGAGCAAAAATTGTCGTGAAGTGTTCCGTAAATAACATTATGTTTTGTGTTTTAAAGGCCTTTCGTGTATCTTACATTTGCTTATTTACTGATACAGTCATTCGTTTCTATTTATTCAAAATGGAAAAAAATATTTCACTAAAATGTCATTGCTTCAAAATTTCATATCATAATCTTCAATTTCATCAGCTACAATTTATTTTCTGCCTTCTCTTTTCTTCTTTATCACCCCTTCACAATTTTTACTTTACTTCTTTACTTTCAAATCAGCCTTTTCTCTAGTATAAGAGAAATCTTCCAATACTCAAACTTTTACGTACATCACATTCATACTCACTAGCACACAGATGTAACACCTAACCCACTTGGCACTTGGTGTAACTAGCTCGGGATAGCAAAAAGCGGATTGCCACTTAAGGTGCTAATTAACTCGTGCAGTGCAAAGTGCCGTCAAGCGTCGAGTGTGTCTGGCCTTCAGGGTCCTCACGGAGATTTGTAACGTTGAACTGGCTATGGATACTCGGTTGTGAGTTCACAAAACTAGTTTTAGTTTAGGACCAATATTTTGTAACAATATTATGAGTGTCCATGGAATTTCTTGCCGTTCTTCTTCGTAGAAACCTACTGCGCTTTGGAATGGTCAACCAGCTCCATTTTTCTGACCGACCGACTCTTTGATATACATATAATCTAAAAGTGTCTGTAATTGGTTAAATTGAAATAAATGCTTTGAGTTTGATGTTTTGTCATAAGCAATTGCCAACTCATTATGTGCTGTTATTTACATGGGCAACAATGTTGTATTATTTCGAAACTACCCCAACGTTATTCAAAAACCTAAAATCTATATTGTTTCTGGCTTGAAAAATATTTGTAAGGATAACACATTCTATCCCAGATTTGATATTTTAGCTTGTTCGTGAAATTTTAGGTTGTTATGACCTAGGACCATAACAGCCAATTTTACCCTATTGTGATGGGAGTATTATTTATTTTATTTTATGTCTCCTAACATCATTATCAACAAATACACAGCACCCAACATTTCACAAAATAGTTGTCAAATTAAATCAACTCTATCAGCTCTACTGCCGTCCTGTTCACCAGACGTAGAGCTCGTCGCGTCGGTTTCAATTACAAACTCCATGCAGTAGTTATTTCGTAATTATCATGGAGAGCGAGCTCTATGTAAAGCTTAATTTCACTCGCTACAAGAGGCGCATGTACGTTGCTTGCTCTATTGTTAAACTTAATTATATTCTATTTGATACTATTAATATTGTGGTCTATATTGGTTTGAGTGGTGTTTGGTTTTAGTTTTAGTATAGAATTATGGAAAGGCTTATCAATTTTTTTTTATGGAGGTATATATTTTGTACAGCAAAATTATGGTTTTAAAAAAATGCCAACGTTGTTGACACAAGCCAAAATTGTATTGGTTTCTTTATTCAAACTAAATCTGTTGAAAAATTAAAATCATAATCAAGAAGGTTACTCCGTTATTTTTGATGAACTCATCAACAAATTTAATTAATATTCAGGACATCATATTTACATAATATATAAGCTAACAGTCTTAAAATAAATGTCCATATGTAAAAAAAAATATAATCATAGGGCATCAAAAAATTCGTCCGCATCGCTGTCAACAGGAAAAGTGCCCAAAAGGCTGGCAGCATTGCCACGTTGTATGGCGATGCTGATTCTTTGGCCAAAGAATAGGCCAGCCCTTTGGTCGCGTGAAGAGTCGACCAACTGCTTGGCGATGTCTCGGAAACTGTATCAATTCGTAATATAACAATTCCTTCGCAATACCTATTCCACAGGAAATCCCTTTACACGCCTCTAATAATCACCCACTCAACACATAATACATGCAAAAGCCTCATCCAAAATTAAAAGCCATTGTAACATCCATTATAAAATCCACGCAGTAATTAATATAGGCAAGCAACATTACACAACATGACTAATTAATATACTCCACTCCGATTCAAACCCAAATTCCACCAAAATCGGCTCAAATGAAGCTCCACCATCATTCAGACATAATGCTAATGCTACTTATTTATTTACGGTAATCCATTATGCCAACCATGACCAAATACCTCTAGAACCTTCTATATTACTAGTACTTACAGGTCTAGCTAAACTAGTTGGATAAAATTCGCCAACCATTTCTCCAAGACATTTCAATTCCTTAGATTTGCATCAAACGATAGGTCTTGATTAAATGGCTACTGTTTGAGTTTCAAATAAGGTTCGTTCAAGTGGTCATGTCTTCGATTCAGCCAGTATAAGTTGGCCTGCCTTCCCTCCCTTACCGAGTTAATTTAGTTAAGGCTTCATGGAGATTGTTTGGCGTAGATGGGTCTAGTTATAAAGGTTCGTCTCTAGTTGGGTGTGCCGTGACCGCAGCTTTGCTCAGCGTCTTAGCGTAATCTTCTAGTGTAACAATATTAGCATATTATTATGTATCGTGTGTCATTCTTCTTACATAAGTTACGACCTTGTGTTCATATTTACTATGGGTGCTTTTCCGCAATCAGTTCTACTATGACATTTTGGCTCGTGACCAACTTCCTAAAGCGCTGCTGAAAATGGAGTCCTTGTTACTAAAGGTGACGTATTTGTTACTTCCTTGATAAACAAAATTGTTCGATGTTTCTGATCATAACAATCAGTTTTTATTATTCTTACTGTGCCGAAGCGGTCCCACTGCAGAGCAAAGGCTTCTCCCAAATTCTTCCACGTATTATTTTCCTAAGTCACCTCGAACCAGCCCTTGCGGTACGCGTCCAGATCGTCTCTCCTCCTCTTCTATTTTAATTATTACCTAGCCACTGTCAAGTTACTGGAAATCGCTTCCCTTTTTTCATCTTGAGCTAGAACAGACCAATCCTATCTCTAAGTATCTTGCTCCATAGTCAAGTAATAATTATATATAGCATTTACCCCAAAAAATACTACCAAAATTCTTTTACGACCCTGCTAGTTTCCTCACCATCACAATAGACGAGGGTATCTCCAAAACACTCGATCGAAAGTACTCCCCGCCCTTTCCATGTCCATTGCCCCTAGAATTACGTACATTTAATGTTGTGGATGATCTGCGTGAGGCATTAGGAGCGTCTTGGACTTGAGAGGACTACTTACGGACTGTGGTCATTAAAACGGTTGGTGGATTACGATTTCTGATGTTTTCGGGTGGATGTGGAGAGGTAGCGGCTTTGATGTTGGGGTACTTATTTTCAGTAGGTTGTTATGTAGAATAGGATATAAAAGATAAATGAGGAACTTACAAAGAAGACATGCTCTGCCGACCTTAAATAAATTGAGATAAAAGCAGGAAGATGAATGAGAAACTTAAGGAAAAGCAACCTCATTAATATACGACGACTTAAAAGTTATGAATCCATCTATTGACAACGTGTTAATTAAATCACGGGTTGCATCATACAGATCCAAGAACCAAACAGTGCTCTCAACTATTAACTTGCAGTATTTATTTACCATTGTACCAACGTTGACAAAAAACGACACGTCTGAAGCATTTCACTCAGTCATACATTGGAAACTCTATCAAAAATCCCAACTATACTAAGTGAACTGAAATCACGCGTGAAAAAACAGAAACGAAAGAATTTAATTTAACATACGAGAACCTGATGAATCATTATGCACTCCAGTTCACATTATTTACGATTTCATTCCAGACGAATACACTGGCGAGCATAAAATTAACCCTATTCACAAGGAAATAGAATTAAAAAATATATAAAATTGAAGCACTTTATCGTGAAGCGAGGCGACTCAAATTGGGTTTTTTACTCTTCCCTCACTTCAGATAATATACATGTGTTGGTCGGACAATGCTGTAATCTAGTTGGACAAATTAAATCTTTGCCTGTGAAGTGAACAGTGTATTTACATTTAAGTTTAAACCCTGTTGTTGTACTTTAAGGTTGAAATTTCCGTGTCGATAAGTCATATGTGTTCCGTTTAACGGTGCCTTTTAAAAATAGATGCTCGTGAATTTATCAGTAAAGCTGGCCTTTTCATTCACGTTCCCGCTTGGGTAGACAAATGTCACTTCCACGCTGATGCGGGTATAAAAGTTAATACATAAATATCTATTTTAATTTAGGAAGTCAGGGTCAATGTTTTTTACATAACTTTCAGTAGTAGATATTTATTCCATTTGAAAATCATAACATTTCCCATAGCTCTAATAACTTGATAAATACAACAATAAATTATATTAAAATTAACTACTTGAACAGCTGAAATTAGCATTACCATTGAATGAACCGGAAAGCGAAAAAATAATTTGATTTCAGCAACCGTTCTTATGAGAATGAAGAATTACCAAATGAGCTTTATTATTCTGTGACATTTTCGGAAGAATACGTTTCGACGTAATTTTTCCAATAATACCTCAAATAGGCTCATTATTAACGATTGCCGTATTACGTGGTCTCATAAAAGATTTCCGTTTGTTACAATACTCATTACGGTATATTGATAGCTTCAAGCATACGTAGATCGATGTAATTGGCCGTACAGTGTACAATCGATATTAAATAAATAAGTAGGTTTAAGAGGGTTGTCACATTTTACACCGCTCTCGCTCACACGGGACCAAATTTTTAACAATGTTAAAAGAAAAGATACATTTTTGAAAAATGTATTCAATGGTCGGTCTACAAAATAATATTAATTTAATAGGTAATTATTAAAAACACATTTTTATTGCGGCATTTATTTACATCATCTCAAAAACAGATCATAATACTTAATTACATATGTTTATTAGATAACACAATACAAATGTGTTTTGATAACTACCTATTAAATTAATATTATTTTGTAGACCGCCCATTGATTACATTTTTCATAAAAGCATTTTTTCATTTAACATTCTTAAAAATTTGGTTCTGTGTGAGCGAGAGAGGTGCAAAATGTGACAACGCTCTTAACATTTTTTACATGTATCTAGGAGTTTTTGATGTACCTATCGTTTTTCATGAAAAGTATACTGAAATTCAGCCTAGTTTGAGTTGTAACACGTATATTATTAGTTGGTAGAATATTTAAATTAAAAAAGTAAGTATCTACCGATAACTTTTCGGAATCTATAACTTCGCGGTATATGTACACACAAGTGTCGCACTACCAGGAGCGCAGCCTTCATACAACCCGATTCCTATCGGCTTCCCTTTCGGTAGCACCACTCTCCTAAGTCTCATCATCATCTTCCTGCCCTTATCCCGTATTATTTGGGGTCGGCGCAACACGTTTTTTCCTTCCATTCTGTCCTGTCACTCGTCAAACTATCACTGACTCTCCTAAGTCTACTTTTGCCAAATAATATGGTACACCTGTGTGTTTACCACGTCACATTATATACATATTTAGTAACAGATTAACACAATCATCTTAAGATTAAAAACGTTACAAAAATGCCTATAATTTTTTGTCTGAGTTTATGAGAACTGAACAATTTTTTCTTCGGCTTCCCTCTAATAATAATTGTCACTACAGAAACCTTAAATCAATTGGCAACTCTTTCTTTCTCGCTATGTACAAAGCATTTCCTTACACATAACAACAGTATAAAATCACGCCTGTATTCCCTGAAGAGTTAGCCAGACGTGTCCCTAATAGTACACACACATTTAAAAAAAACACACAAAAGATAGACAAAGAAAATTTTAATAAGACACCACCCATCACACAGCAGATACAAAATATTTTACTCAACTTATTTCCTTCATTCTTGAAGCCATTGTTTTCTATAACGCTTTGCAGAATTTCATTCAGTGCAAAAAATATTTCAAAGACTACTTCAATTTTCTACTCTGTGCCTAAAAACATAGAGTTCACTTTTAAATGATCGAATGTTGATCTTAAAATGAATTTTTTCTCCGTAGTTCGGATACATCTTAAACATGAATATCTTGTACATTTTCTTGCGCAGTTATTTGGAGTTTCTTTTCTCTTTATAGTCTTGGAAATGTTTTTGTTGTATAATCATAATTTCCTTCGATGTTTTTGTCTAATGATGTGTTTTGCGAGTCTTTAGATACACAGAGATTTGGTACTTGATTACTGATCGCAATTAGGTATCTCTGGTTATTTCACAAAAAAATATTGTACGTTGAATGACGCCGTCAATATCCCTTACTATGGATAACATAAAAAAAAATACTTATTTTTAGTCCGTCATTTGTTAACCCAATTACACCTCAAGCAATACTTACCTATAATAAATTACCACACGTTCTAAAAGAATGCGTTTGCAAAATTTAAAAAATCACAAAACGCACTTAAATCATTCATAACATATCCACATGATATCAAATATACTTCAAAACAAAAAAATATATATAATCTCCATACCCTCAAATTCTAACCCCCCGCCCGCGGCGCCATAAGATATGGCGAAAAAACTGACGACGTCAACGTCGGGAAAAACACCGGCATGGGAGTCGAAACGCTATAAAGAGGCATATCTGAGAAGTTTGACATGTTACAATATTATGGGTATTAGATAACTGTGATATTGTTACGTTCCGCCCTCAGGCACTTCCTTGTTTCCCTTTGCTTGAGAATTTTTAATATTTTTTCCATTGCTTCTGGCTATGTTTTGGGTATCATTATAAGATTTACAATAGATTAGGAGTTTTTTTTTATGGTATGTGTTTGCTTTGTTGCTACTTTTAATTGCATAACTTTCGAATTTTACAATTCTGAAGTTTCCTGGTTTTTAGAATACCATTGTAACTTTTTTATGGGAGTTTTCACTGCCGTAGCAATTGCGTTTCTTTAAAGAATTTGAATACCAAGTGTAAATTAAATTTGCAGGTTCTTGTTTCTTATTTACGTTAATTAAATCACCAATATGCGGTTAGAAGCCCTAACTAACCCTAATATTCTTGGTGTCAATTAAAACATATAAATAATATTTTATCAAATCTAATAAACAAATTCCTTTGTTTCAGGTATGTTCCATGATCTTTTCACAGCAGCCTAACAACGATACGTAAGTCCTTCTATCGGTACTAATCTCCTGTTTCCAATACATTGCGTGTTTACCAGTGCCTCGTTTTACGATTATTGCAGCATAGACGACAATATCCACCACACCGTCGGTTTGCCATGGTTTCCCATTAATAATGGTGGTTTAGGGCTGTCAAATGTTTGGTGTTAGAGAATAAAACATTGTTCTTTGATCTTAACTCAAAATTAAAATAAATAATGTGGAATTATAATATGTTATTTAATGATAAAATACGAAATAGTATATTACTTTTAACTAATTGCGTATGTATATGACTACAAACGTTTAAATCCTATATAATAATTGACTGTCGAGTTGCGTATCTGTCGAGACGCGCATCTGTCAAGTTGCGTGTTAGCGTTGCGTCTTTGACGTGGTGCCAATCTGACAAGATGCGTTCTGTCAACATACGTATTCGACCACTTGCATTTCGGACGACATGCTAGAGATCCTTTTCGTCGTGTTATCAGGTTCAAAGAGTTAGTGTAAACAATCTTATTTACTTACTCTATTTTATTCTATTATATTTCCATATTAATTATACTCGTAATAATATTAAATGGTAGCTAGTTTGACGTCAGTTAGCAAACTAAAAAAAAAGTATCTCAATTGAGTAACTTCATATCCATAAGATTAAAGTTGCGGACGGCATTCGTGTTCCAACCGTGGAGTCGTACAGATGTTCTTAGTATTAAGGGGGAAGCGCCAGGTAGCCAGCGAAATTCAAACTTTCTTATGTTTTTTGCAACTTGCAAGTCAGTATTAAGTTGTATTTTCATTAAAGTATCATTCGCGACTGTAACAAATATGCATTTACAGAATTATAATCATCAATATCAGTAACAGCACTGCATAAGTTTGTATAATCCTAGTTGTCAAGATTTTATGAAATAGTCACTCAATAGAATTACCTGGTCTTAAAGATTTGTATTGATGACTTTAGTTATTATAATTATGTAAATACATACTTTCTACGGCCGCGAATCATATTTTGATCAACATACATCCTATACTGACTTGCAAATAGTAAAAAACCGTAAGAAAATTTGAATTCCCCGGGCTACCTGGCGCTTTCGCCTTAAGTGTAAAACTGTGCTGAGTGATCATGTATAAAAGTGACGTATTATTATTAGTTTGGCACAAGTGACATGTTATTAGTTTTACAGTAGTATAGGGTGTCTCAGTAAGAGTGCACTTTTTAAAATTGGAATATTTTTTTTTTCATGCAAGTGGCAACTCTGAAATTTGACAGCTGTCACCTCTGTTTATTCCGATTATTAAAAATGGAGCGCTTTTTGAAAGAACAACGCGTTATAATTGTGAAAACTCATTACAAAAATGGGGAAAGTTATAATAACGGAATAAGTCCGTTATGATAACGGACTTCTTGTGGCCTCAACTGGACGGCATGAATCTGGACAACATGTGGTTTCAGCAGGACGGCGCAACCTGCCACACCGCGCATGAAACAATCGACGTATTGCAGCAATGATTTCCAGAACACATTATCTCACGAAATTCTGATGTCAACTGGCCACCAAGATCGTGCGATTTCGCGCCGTGCGATTTTCTTCTTTGGGGTTTTGTGAAATCTCGGGTTTATGCGAATAAACCCGAAACCATTCCTGAGCTCAAATCGGAAATCCAACGCGTCATCGGTGAGATACAGCCACATCTCTGTACAAAAGTCATGGAAAATTTCATGAAAAGAGTAATGGCCTGTCATCGGGGCCGTGGGGGTCATTTGCCGGATATTTTATTCCATACTTAATCGGAACATGTCTTCTTTACAATACAATAAAAATATCACAACTCTGTCATAAAATACTTGTTTTTATTTTAAAATGAAAAAGTGCACTCTTACTGAGACACCCTTTACTTATAGTAAACCAATTTATTTAAAATAATTAAAGGTTTGATAGGTGTGAACTAAACTTTTAATTAAGCTTGCCTTAGAGATGTGATAAAATTACTGGCAAAATATTTATTAAGACGAACAGAAGAAGTGAATTAAAACTTGCCTAAGCTCATTCAACTTTCTAAACAATTTCAATACTTCCATCCCTACACATCGTTTGGTTATCACAATTCCGCGTGGATGACGCCGATGTCCCCCGAAGTCCCTCGAACATCCCCGATGTCTTTATTGGACGATTTTTGTTTATGTGGTATAAAAGCCAACATTTTATTGTCATACCTGAATTATTGCTTCGTGATAACGGTGTCTGTGGTAAATCTAAAGCAGGAGGGATATTTGTTATTAAAACATAAAACGGTCGGTTATTTCATAAAGTTCACTGTTATGATGAGAAACCCCTAAATCGAAAACAAACAAAAAATATCTTTAATATTCAGAAATTCACGTTACACACAGTTGCCTGTGTGAATGGGACCTAAAAAAAACTGAAAACACAAAGGAGACACTTAGAGAAGTAGAGCCAATGAGTTTTTTTTTTTTTTTTGAGAGCTATTTAACGTAACCTGAATGCCGCGATATAATTCAAACTCATTTCCTGATAACCCTAAAATGACTAGTGCAGAACCAACATTACAAGACAATTCATCCCGCACTGGCAAAAACTAAGCAGGTCTAAAGTAAACCCCCGCACTTAACCGTCGTCGTTATATGGCGAAGACAGTGCTCCCCACAAGTCCCCACTTGCTATCTTTGTGAACAAGTCCAGTTTGGCCCATTAACCCTCTGCCTGCAGATAATGGCTCGATTGTCCCGGTTCGCTTCATACTAAATATATGGTAGGGCATGGCTCCAAGGTTTTTGTAGGCATTTTGTTACTTGAAATTCTTATTTTAGACAATGGATAAGAAAAAAAGCATTTTTCTAAGTCTCTCACTTTTTGCTCTCTACCATATCCATCCTAGTCTATTTAATTAGCATATTTAAATAAATAATCGCCGCTTCACAACTCAGTCGCAGACTGTGGAGTTTCTTGCCCATTCTTCTCCATGCGAAACTACCTTTTGGAAGGAGCGACTAGAATCAATTTAATTTTCTTCTAAATTTTGAGGTTCAAAAGTGCTTTTTAATGGCCTATTTGAAATAAACTAACTCATAAGTTCTTGTGTGATATCTTCCGACTATTACTATTCCGGTTTCAAACACAGAACACATCGAAATCACAATATGCAACACACACACCATCACCCCTATCACTTCCTCAAGTTCACACACACACACACACACACACATACAGTGCCAGCACACCTCTAATTTACTACCAACACAACAAAAACACACGCTCACCTCACGTGATGACTTGCCGAAAAGCACGAATCCGCTCGATCCATTACCCCGATGAGAGAAAGTATTTTATAGCACAAACTTGCGCATTGCGACGCTCCTAATTACGTCTAAGTGTGGGTGAAAAATAGTGGCGGTCATTAGTTGGCTTAAAATGGCGGCTGGTTTCATTTGTCTTATGTTTTTTACTTTTTTTTTTTGCTTTAGCTGTAAGGCACTCGTTTTTATTGATAGTTTTAATTAAAATGTGTATGATGTAGTTTGTATGAACTAGTTCCTGCTTATATAAAGAGAATTATTTTCTTATAAAACTTTATTCAAACAATTAATCATCCTGATACCACGTTTTAAAGACTAAGCTTAAAGTTACTTATCAATATGAACCAACAAATCAATAATATGGCAACTATGCTCAAAGCCATTTCACTGTATGTAAATTGCTAACATATGTCACATGCAGTCACTGCAAAGGTAATAACAAATATGCATCAAATAGGTAAGTGATTGAATACGCTGCATTGGTCACACGCACTATTTCCGGTCATACCAATTCTGCCAACCCTCACGCGCCATTCGTTTCCGGAAGACAATGGCCAGCCAACCCGTTCCGATCGCAGATTTCCCGTCACTTCCGTTCCGTCGGGCTCGAAATTCGAATCTGAATTTCGAAAATATATTTTTGAATTCGAAATGTCCAGTCCATTTTTATACCCGCCATTCATTTTGGGGTTATTTATTCTGTGCCATCATGTGTCATCAAAGGAAGCTGACTATTGTTCGTCGAAATGTTCAATTATTGATCCGTAGTACACAATTTCATGAAAGTTTCAGGCAAAATCCTTGGATAACTGTAAACATTTTAAAACCACGCCTAAATGCGCAGAACACTTATTCGAATGTTCGTTTTAAAAAATTCAAACTCAAGTTTGAACCGATAAAGTTTTTTTCATCGCTTCGCCGCAATCGGAACCGCTACGAAATGGAATTGCAGGAAATATTGACGATAGAATGACACTCGATGCACTCAAAGGTAAAGTTTCGACTGTAAAAAGCCATTTTCTTACTACTCGTGAAACGCTTTTGAAGTAAAATATTTCGATATTTAAATATATTGGAACGTATTTCTTTTTTTTAATTTCGCTGGTTTTGTTTGTTTCTTGAAACACTTTTACGAATAAATGTAAAGAAGTTTTTGGCTTGACGCATTCAACTACTAATTCCCATGCTGACAAAGTGGATTATATTTCTATGGTTATTCCCGGGTCCCGGTTGGGCAAAGTGCCTGCCAAATTGACTGCGGTGAAGCCAAAAACGAAGGGTTATGTGTTTGACCTGTATGTATTTATGTATGTCCATCCCTGTGTTTCCTCGTAACTACTAAACGGCTGAACTGATTTTGATGAATGATAGGTCGTTAGATACGGTTTTATTGCGCGAGTGTCACTAGATATATTACAATTTAAAAAAAATCTAAATGGAGGATTTTTGGCACCAAAATGTATGTTTTCAAAAAAAAAATCTCCCAAACCTATCGAGTGGGGTATCGAAATGAAGGGTTTTAAGAGGTGATTACAAAAATATATACAACTTATATATTTAAATATAATTAGAATGAGAAATGATAAAAAACAATCCCGAACCTTTGGAGGGGGTGAGTAAGAGGCCGTTATCGCCCCGATTGTAAGCGGGTATTGTATTTAGGACCGATACCTAAAGCGTTACTTAGTACAGTGAGAGAAACTGGTGACTGCATGAGAGGTCATCTCGTTTCCATCTTTTTTAAAGTTCACCTTTTACACAGTCGGGTTTTCAGATTTTTTAAATTTATTTTTTTATCCATCTGGAATTTCTCAGTAGCAGCCCGGAGTCTGGATTTATGCCCGGTTGATGGCAAGAGGCTGGCCCCCTATTACAGGAACTTAAACATAACTGGTGAAATGTGTTTGTACTAAAAGTACAGTACACCTTCTGCCTTACCCATCGGGGAATACAGGCGTGATGTTGTTGTTGGCTTGTAGCCATAATCAGAAATTCAATTAAACACTAATCTACGACATAAAACTTAGTTGTTTCGTATTTCATTCGGCTTAGCTGTACTTCAACGACCCTTCATCTTTATTGCGTGAAATACGCAGCTCGATTAATTTTCCACCAACTGTTAAAACTGGGTCACAGAATCGCTAAAACGTTGACAAAAAAAAACAACGTAATAGAAATCTGTAAAAGTTAAGGAAAAATAAAGTGGAGTACTTCTTTTCGGTTTATTTACACTGTTTTCAATAAAACACTGGCACACTGCACGAGTCGGCAATGAAACCCAATTTCAAACAAAGAAAATATGTCATTGTGTACCCGACAAACTTTTGACATAACAATAAAAATGTCTGCGTTATCGTGCATAGTAGAGTTTAAGCCAAGTCCACTCTAAATTTTTAAACCAAGTTCAGAGTTTGTAACAATTAGCATTTTTTACATTCTTTCGCTTTGGTATTTGGAAATGGAAAATGAGTTGCGAATTTTTGTTGTGATAAAAATATTTTGTTTGCCGTTCCGAAATTAGGTTGGCATTTAATAGGTAGGTACTCTATAAAAGAAATTCGTCCTTAAAAATATCGTTGCTTTTGCGAAACATAAAATGTTTTCGACTGCCTCGTTGGTCTAGCGTGAAATTTCTTGTTTTAACATAAATCCTACGACAGTCGCCAATACTGTAGCTTCATCCCATTAGTGAAAAAAAATTCGGAATCGGATCAGGAGTTCCGAAGATTACCCCCTATACATACTCACTCACTTTTACCTCTTTATAATATTATTAGTATAGATAACGAGTTGCATTTCTGCAATTCTTTCTTCCAGGCAATCAGTACAACAAAATACTGTTACGTAACTTCGTGTTCGACTTCTGAAACAGAAAGAAAAGGACCATAGTATCTTAATACACCCTCCCTTTCCCTCCATTTAACTATCTCAGAACTTTGCCGCGTCAATTTATGCGCATATCAAATCGCTATTATGAACTTTGCTGTGCGCCTAACTCGAAGAATCCAATTGATTTGTATCCATTTTTGAATTTTTCAAATTCATTTGACATTTCAGGGGAATATGAAATGTTAAAGTTAACCCAATTATGCGTTTGAATGAGTAATTGCGTATGCTTGAGACTAATTAAGTACCTATGGGATGTTACAACGTAGGGGCTCGTGGCTAAATAATAACAGCCGCACGGGTCGATCGAAGGTTAAGCTACGCTTGCCGCGGTCGGTTCGTGGATGGGTGACCATCCGTTACATATCGAGAGCCGTCCGTGCCTCAGAAAGCATGTTAAGCCGTTGGTCCCGGCCGTCATTCCTTGATCTTTGACAGTCGTTACGGGTAGTCAGAAGCCAAAATATGACAATCAGTCGTACCATGGGGTATCGTGTTACCCAGTAACTGGGTTGTGGAGGTCAGATAGGCAGTCGCTCTATGTTAAATACTGGTACTGGCAAGGCGCGAGTTAGTTTGACTCTAGAGCATAACTTTGGCTCAAATCGAGATAAATCTTTAGTGTCATTAAATCCACACAACAGTTCCGCAAGTACGCGTCTATACCGCCATCTATTAGTTATCGAAGGGATACCACGTTCGGTTGTGTGGTCGCGACACGGCGGGCAGTTAAAACTTCAAGTCTAGATTTGGGCCAAAGTTATGACCTAAAGTCAAAGTAACCCGCCGAGACGGTATTCAGCTGCATCCGGTTCGACTGGGAACCGCACCCTAATAGCGTAACACTATCAATCAGAATCTGAATCATTTTGAAGCAAACTGCTAATCCATTGCTTCTTAAGTTCGAAAAATGTGTCTGCTCAACAACGTAAATAGCGCAATGAATGTTGTTGAACTGACGAAATGAAACCGATTCCTACTGTAAGTATGTTACGCAATTGCCCCGCCGACCCCAACATAATTGGGAAAAGACTAGGGGGATGATGATAATGGTATGTTACAATGTGGTCATAATAATATTATTATGCCTTAGTTTTCTCTGTATATTTGCATACAATATTTGTAAATAAAGCGTAGTAACGGCTTTGCAAAACTCCAAAAGAAAAAGAAAAATTCTTTAGCCTTCTTTTACTGTAAGCTCGAGTTCTGTTTGTAAGTTTCAACGAAGCCAGAAAGAAACAATATTTCTAGAAGTATTGCTCAGTTCTCCAGATTCTTTTTATTTACTAACTTTAATACTTTGAATACTTTCACAGTTTTGTACCAGTTAAATCTATACATCTATGTATTTATGCAAATAAATAATATCGATTGCAAAATTCCAGAACATACAAGTGAAGTTTAATAAAAGCTTTTAAAATTGAAGCGTCTGTTTAATTCAATAACAGCTTTTTACTAAATGCATAAGAAAGTATATACGGTACTTAAAAGAACATTTTTTTAAATTTTTTGTCTGTCCGTCTATTTGTTCCGGCTAATCTCCGAAACGGCTGGACCGATTTTGACGGGACTTTTACCGGCAAATAGTTGATGTTTGTTATACTTACTACTTTTATTTTAGAAAAAGAATTAGGGTTCTGCGCAAAAAAATTAATACCCATGAAATTTAAGCTATTTTGCAGTAATCTCTGGAACTATCGGTCGGATTTGAAAAATTCCTTTTACATTTGGTAGCCCGAATCTCAAGGATGGTTATACGTTATTTAACATCACGCTGCGACCCTTAGGAGCTGGCAAAAAGAAAAAAATCAAAAAGAACGCTAAGCGAATACGGTTTAATAGTGCGAGCGGGGGTGCAACGCGATGGGTCGTGTATCTTACGACTTCCACGCGAACGTAATCGCGGGGCACAGCTAGTATTTTATAATTTTGTATGAACAGCTTAAAACTTCTTTCTAAAATAACTACACTAAAACGATACAAACTTTTTAAAACACGTTAAAAGGAGACAAACCTAATACAGATAAAAGTAACGCCAGACACACTGCAAACATTTGCCATTGAGACCCCGGGAGCCGAGAGCCGAGAGCCGAGTGCCGAGAGCCGAAAGACGAGAGCCAGCGTTAAATGCTTCGACACAAAACTGTGGAGACTGAACTTATTTTCAGTATCGCATGCCGATGGTGCCGCCCGATGGCCTCCGGGTTTTGTAGGGTGACCATGTGCATGGTAAATACAGGAAACTAAGGAATAAGTGCACCAATAAACTGTTAGTTGCTTAAAATTGTAAAGTAGTGTAATCTTTAAAAAAAAACAGTGTATTCCTAGCACATTTTGGATAATAATTAATACTGAACATAACATCACGCCTTGTTTCCCCGAACGGTTGGGCAGAGGTGTACCTATAGCACACCCACATTTCGCCAGTTATATTTAAGTCCCATGTAATAGGAGGCGAGCCTATTGCCATCTACCGGGCACAAATCCAGACTCCGGGCTGCTACTGAGAAATTCCAGATAGAAAAACCCAATAACACTTTGCCCGACCTGGGAATCGAACCCAGGACCTCATGCTCAGCAGTAGCGTTTGCGACCACTAGACCAACGAGGCAGTCTGATAATACTGAATCTATTACAAATAGGTTTTAGGCACGTCATTCGGCAAATAAACCAATTATTTTGGTTTCGACTAAAAAGATAGATTATAGAACACAACAGAACGGGTTGTTAGACCGAAACAACAACAAAAAATGTAACAAACGAGGCCTAGATATCTCCACATGTTTATCTGAACCTGACTGTACTTGAAGAATGAAAAATGTGAATTGTGGGACGAAACAGGAAATATATTTAACGTCAGACGAAAATGTTGGGAGTACACAAATTTGTTCTCTTTGAGCTTGAATCGTATAATCTGAAAGTCAACTCCAGTCCTGAAAAGTCAAAGTCCTAACCCCGCCATAGCGCATGGTATCCGCTTCAGAGGCAGATTCCCTACATTGCTGCGGACTAAGATCTCGGATTACGCAACAATTTAAGTTGGATTCCGCCCCCGGTACCGAAGGCCCGGCCTTCACGACTCGGGGAACATTCACTATTTGGATAAGACATGCATTCATAAAAGTACCTATTTCCATCCTTCCACGTTGGTATAAGAGATGAAGGGACATGCCATTATGCTACTTGGCAATGTTTCTAGCTCATTTAGTTACCTAAATGTGCATGTGTGCGTGTGTGTGTGTAGTAGTAGTTTTAAAAAGTCGCTTAAAATATTTGAAAATTAGTAAAAATTTAAAGTTTCCAACAAAAAAAATTGTATACTCGACCTCCTCGTTGCTGTCGTTACAAATTATTTAAGAATATTGTCGTGAGGAAGTGTTGTGCACGCTGCTACTGTTACTTATCAATGACGTCAATGACGTCATTTCAATGACGTCTCTCGACACTCTAAAAAACTACTAACTTGTAGCCAAAGACCGCATAAGAAACCTAAAAATTTATTAAAGTGATGTGAAAGGTAAAAGTAAGAGTAAAAACCCCTCGACTTTACTGACTCGTTGTTGTCGTTGTTGTGCCTGCATCGTTGGTCTAGTGGTCGCAAGCGCTACTGCTGAGCATAAGGTCCTGGGTTCGATTCCCAGGTTGGGCAAAGTATTATTGGGTTTTTCTACCTGGAATTTCTCAGTAGAAGCCCGGAGTCTGGATTTGTGCCCGGTAGATGGCAATGGGCTCGCACCCTATTACATGGGACTTAAACATAACTGGCGAAATGTGGGTGTACTATAGGTACACCTCTGCCTAACCCTTCGGGGAAACAAGGCGTGATGAGTAAGAGTAAAAAACACAAATGAAAATTTTAAAATAAGGCATATCCACACGTTTAAACAATCTTGTATCGCGAAGTTCATCCGTACTGCTAAAGGCGACACGACTAAACGGAACGACTCGCTACTTATTAGTTTCTCACTTAACTCGGATTCTAGTCGCTGCGATTTGTCGTGTTTGTTACTTAACTCGGATTCTAGTCGCTGCGATTTGTCGTGTTTGTTACTTAACTCGGATTCTAGTCGCTGCGATTTGTCGTGTTTGTTACTTAACTCGGATTCTAGTCGCTGCGATTTGTCGTGTTTGTTACTTAACTCGGATTCTAGTCGCTGCGATTTGTCGTGTTTGTTACTTAACTCGGATTCTAGTCGCTGCGATTTGTCGTGTTTGTTACTTAACTCGGATTCTAGTCGCTGCGATTTGTCGTGTTTGTTACTTAACTCGGATTCTAGTCGCTGCGATTTGTCGTGTTTGCTAAGTTTAGTTTGTTTGTTGGTGATGAAAACATATTGAATGCTGTAAGAGTTTTGCTGTAAGTATACAATAATTGAATTTCGGGGTTTTTAAGTTGACCGTTGAGTTTCGAAATGATAGCGTAATATCAGAAAACAAAAATATTACAACGCTACAAGGTTATTTTGCCGCGTGGGCAAAATCTCGTAATTTTAAGAACGTTCTGTCTGATCTCGGTCTCAATATGTCAAACATAATTTCCCTACATTTTTGACAAGTTTTTATTATTTATTTATTTATTTTATGTATTTAAACTTTTCACACTTAAAAAAGTACAAAGGCGGACTTAATGCCTTAGGCATTCTCTACCAGTCAACCAAGGGTGGTGAAGAGATTAGATGGCAGGTTTTTGACATTTGATTGTCGCTGAAATGAGATTGCAACTAGATTTTGAACGTTTTCAATTACGGGAATCGGGCTGCAGAACTAACGGCGCCATCTTGTTTTGTCATATACAATGAGGGTTTTCATGAAAATTCTCGCCACCAGTTGGCGCCACTTTGATAAGAGGTCATCCATTTCGACAATGAATATAAAATATATGAACACGTTCATCGTTCGCTTCATTAATTCGTTCATCATTCAGTCACGACTAAAGAAAATATAGGCGCTTTGACACTTTTGACAGATGCCCGGACCTGACGTCTCAGTGCTGCTACCTAGTCAACGTCATTTCAGAAAACCCTCATTTCACAAATGTTGACCAACAACATCCCCTGGCAAAGTCATTCAGACGCCAAAAGGTCCCTATAGCACTGTACCTATATAGGGTCAAATAAAACTAGCTAGTGAAACTGCGCAGACATGATAGGTATCGATATCTAAACACCATAAAAGAAAAAAAAAGATTTGGTGATTTTTTTCTGGGATCAACGACCGCTAGTAGTGTAGTTACTTGAAGTATGAGTTGAGAAAATCTGGTTTTTTTTTATCGTGTTTAGATATCGATACCCATTACGTCGTTCTATTTTTCTATCTACGTCTGTGAAGTTTACACAAAAAAACTAAGATTCCAAGTAAATATACTACACACTTAAAATCGTTGACCCAAAAAAAAATCATCTAATCTTTTGTTTAATCATGTTTAGATATCGATACCCATCACGTCTGCGGAGTTTCGCTAGCTAGTTTCATTGGACCCTGTAAAAATGTCAGTTTGTAATTAAGCAAAAAGCAACCGTAACTCTAGACAAAAATACTAACTTTTCAAAGTAAACAAATCCCAAACTAGAACAGCTAATTTCCAACATTCCAACTTTTCCTTTCTAATTTAATCAGCAAATAGATCTGTCAGCAATAAATCTTGAAAACCATTGTACACAAACTAGGAGATATAACTCATTTGTGCTGAAAAACATCCTGAAACTGGGTGCTGACCTAGAAAGATGTCACAATGTATAGGGGTAGGATAATGGAGTGTGTTTTGTAATGTTTACTGCGTCAGATTGTGACTATGAATTGGCAGTGGACTTTAGATAATGATCTGATTAGTGGGAAAAAGAGCTAATTAATGACATAACATTTAATTTTACTTAGTCAGTATCCCGGCAGGACTTGGAGAATGTAGATTTAGGAGGAGGGATTTAACCGCCTCTGTGGTCTAGTGGTAATACCACCTGTCTTTGACATAGAGGTCCCGGGTTCGATTACCAGCGAGGGCAAAATTTTCTGCTCGTTTTGGTTGGTGGAAGTCTTGTTCTAAGTCCCCAACTTATCTAAGTCTGTCGCCATAACAACAATGTTAACAGCGTTGTTGTGTTTCGGCAGTTAGAGGTAAGACAGCCAGCTCCTCAGTGAGGATTCCGGGTGAAGCTCGCTTCCACCTTCAGCCTGATCATCACTTACCATCAGGTGAGGTGCTGGCCAATAGTTTACCCGTTGTGGTTTTAAAAAGATTTAGGAATAAACAAATTTTGTGTTCGAAACAAAAGAAGTAAATAAAGGATTGATAACTTTACAAGCAACGAAAAACTTATCATCCTTTTATTTTTGCGATTTTCGCACAGTTTTTATTTATTTACACAAAGGAAGCTAATCTACAGGAACAATGTGTGAAGTAAAAAATGTCTGCTGGCAGTGGTGAAAATACATAATGGCTAGTACTGATGTGGCGAAAATTAGGGAATTTTCGTCAAAGCATGCTAAGAGTTAGTGTCTTTACCACACAATGACAAAATTATACCCAACTATACAGGGTGTAAGGGACAGCCCTCCGCAAACTAACAGGGTGCATTCAGCTCCTTATTTTGAATCATATTCCATCGGAAAAATTCTCAGGAAAATTATCATTTGTTTAAAACGTTTTTTCAGTTACTATTCCTATAGTTCAATGTAAAATTACATTCTCTGTACGCAGCACTCCATTTATGTAAATAAAACAGCTAAAATCAAAAAAATCAGCAATGGACGTTGAAATACTCGGCGGCCGAAGGCTCGCTGCGCTGCCGTTTGCTACGCACGTTTTGCCACGGTAACAATACATTGCGTCTGAGGTAATAAAACAAATCAGGTTTATTGGATTCCCATAATGTTCCTGAAATAATTTCATGTACCGGTCATCTTAGTATGATATACTGAATTCACCCCATCAGTCTGCGGAGGGCTGTCCCTTACACCCTGTATACCAAAAAAAACCTATTTAATAAACAAACAAGCCTCAACAATTAGCCCAATCATTTATTAAATTATACAAATTCGTCCCGGTCGGTTAATATATTTTATAAGTGTCCCCCTGAACTAGTTATTCACTTGTTTTTATTTCACAAAATGGCGCTGTCGTGATGTTTGTTTACTAGATAGAGGTGTAATGTTAATTATTGTGACGGGATTATACTAGTTTGACACGAATGTCCCGAAGGATATGTCACCATTTTGAATAGTAACACTTTTAATATGAATATGATTTTAATTGAGGTCATCGCTGTATCCGGCGAATGAATGTTTTTTTTTATTATGTTGATAGTTTGACGTATACAAATTGAGATGCTCCTTCTTTTAGAAGAAGATGTATAGTAAATGGATAGAGAATGATCAGAAAATCTCAATCGTAAGTAATCGTAAGTAGTAGGAATCGTAGGTATTCTCTAGTTCTGTATTTACAAGTTCCATGACTTTCTAGGAGTCTGGCATCTTTACCGCCACTTAAATAAAGGAAGTATCTTCAGTACACATGTCTTAAATATTTTCTCTCAATTTACTATTTATCTATTCACAAATAAACCTAAAAAATCAGGCAGCCCGTACTATCTGACCTACATAGAGCAAGGCGCAATGACCTTTCATTCCGGAGTTTTCGAGCAAGCATTATTTTAAGGCCCGGCCCGAATTCCCACGTCCCCAACACGCGACATTACGTCATAAGACCATAAAAACAAAGTCCAAAATACATTGCGTGTCCAGAAAATTTAATTTACGAATTTATCTAACGGAATCATACAAGTATAAAGTTCGTAGAGTTGCCAAGTAAATTAGTTTTTGACGTTCACGTGTCGTTTGGATATATTTTTATGGCAACATTGTCGTAAACAGTTGATAAACTAATTGCAATGTTTGTTTTGACGTTTCTTTTTTTTTAATTAGGTATGTGTTGCCATTAATTAGGTCAACGCATGTACTATTTTATGACAGTAATTTAGTTAATTATACAGATGTTATTTTCTTTCCTTGTCTTGGCAAACTTTCTTTGTGTTGTCGAACAGAATGAGAAGAAAGGAAAAGTCGTGTAAGTGTTAATTGCTTTTCCCTTTTCTTGTACCCAATCGGCGTAAATCTGTCTTTGTATGAAAGGGCCATTAGTATTTCTGGGAAAAACAAAAGCTTTGCTAAAAATAAATTAACAAAAACTTTTTTGACACAGTCTTCCTGAATTTTGTTAAATACAATTTGAATTATTATGTTTTTAATCCTATCTTAAGAGGACTGTCGCATTTTATCACCTCTCTCGCTCACACGGGACCAAATTGTTAAGATTTTTAAATGAAAAAATGCTTTTTTGTAAAATGTAATCAATTGACGATCTAATAAATAATATTAATTTATTAGGTAATTATTAAAAACACATTTCTATTGATTATGTAATAAACTCAGTTCAATAAGTATTATGATCCGTTTTTAAGATGAGTTAAATAAATGCCACAATAAAAATATGGTTCTAATAATTACCTATTAAATTAATGTTATTTATTTGTTCGCCAATTGATTACATTTTTCAAGAAAGCATTTTTTCATTGAACATTCTTAAAAATTTAGTCCCGTGTGAGCGAGAGACATGACAAAACGCGACAGCCCTCTTAAATCACCACTCAGATGGGTGACGATTTTGTTACCATGATTATGATATAGTCTAATATGGTAGAAGGTTAAAACGGATCACTAAAGTATTAGAACTATTAAAACACGTAGGTGTGCCTAAGCTGAAAACGTACTGTAAAAGTACTCTACCAAGTATTTACCTTACCTACCTCATAATTTTTAAACAAATAGAAATCCATTATAAGACACATGCCAAAAAAAAAAACAGAAACTTACCGTCCGACAAAAAAATCGTCTTAAGGGGGAAGCTCCAAGTAGCCCGCGAAATTCAAACTTTCTTATGTTTTTTTGCAATTTGCAAGTCAGTATTAAGTTGTATTTTGATTAAAGTATCATTCGCGTCCGTAATAAATATGAACTGACGGAATTATAATCATCGAAATCAGTAATACATCATCATCATCTCCATAAGTTAGTATAATCCTAATTGTCAAGATTTCATGAAATAGTCATTCAATAGAGTTACCTGATCTTAAAGAGTTGTATTGATGACCTTAATTATTATAATTCTGTGAATACATATTTTTTACGGTCGCGAATCATATTTTGATCAACATATAGCTTAATACTGACTTGCAAATTGCAAAAATCGTAAGAAAATTTGAATTTCCCGGGCTACCTGGAGCTTTCACCTTAAGTGAAAATAGTTCCGCGTTTAGTCGCATCTAATGAGATCGAGTAGAATTAGACGTCGTCAGCGCGTCACATATATTGTCGCCATTGCGACTGCTATCCCGGAGTGGGGCGGCCAGGGCTGCTCGAAATATGAAAGGGAAATTGAAAGATTTTAGTTTTGCGTGTGAAGGAATCTTTATATTTTTTTTTATTTTTATTATGTCAGATCGAATCAAATCGTGCACCATTTTTTACAAAAAAACTTGTTTACAAAAAAGTCAACCGACCTCCAAAAAAGACACTACAAAGTGAAAAATAACTTTAATTTCGGAAGTCGGTGTCTTTGGATCTGTATTTTAGGTTTTTGCTACAGACTTCCGAAATTAAAGTTATTTTTCACTTTGTAGTGTTTTTTGGAGGTCGGTTGTTTTTTTTTTTTTTTGTTGGGAAAAAAGTTTTTTATTTTTCACTTTTTAGTGGGTCGGTTTTTAATTTATCTAAGTTACAATAGCCTAATGACAACTGCTCATCACTTTTTACAAATCATTGCTTCTACTTTCGTAAGTAGACAATATAAAGTCTGCCAAAACCCTTCGAGTTTCCTCATTCTTCTAGACTTTCTTAATAAGTGAATAAGTATCGTGAACTAAGGATTTATATACGTACATCTTTTAACATATCATACAGCTTAAATCGACTCCTTCAAAAACCACCCGTTAACGTCAAAACCATCTTGCCAAATCTCCATCATTAAAAAACTTCTTAAGGAAATAATCCCCCAGTTCAGGCCAACCCTACAAAGGGACAAAGACAAAGGGTCCAGTAAAAAGTCGTTTGGGAAGTCGCAACGAGCTATAAGGGACTTTCGATGCTTTAGACGACTTTTTTTTTGATTGCGAGCGTCTCGGCTTGTGAAGGAAAATCGCTTTCCATTCATAGATAGTTAGGTATTTGTGGGTGTTTGTTATTTTATGTGTTTAGATAAGTATGTAAGCGTAGGTTCAGATCTTGATTGAGGAAAATCAATACTTATGATTATATTAGACTTACCCCCTATTACATGCATAAGCATAATCAGCCTATAATGTTCCCACTGCTGGGACACAGGCCTCCTCTCTGTGAGAGGGAGTGGACCTTAATCCACCACGCGGGCCCAGTGCGGGTTGGTAGATGTCACATGTTTTCGAATTTTTAGCTCTAGGACATGCTGGTTTCCTCACGATGTTTTCCTTCACCGTTTTGAGAGCAAGGATCGAACTCATGACCTACAGCTCCGTAAGTCGAGGCCGGTACCACTGGGCCACCATTGCTCCTCTATTACATGGGCTTAAACATATTTAGATAATTGGCGATCGAATGTGGATGTTTATACCGCATAATAGGGGTGATGTTATATTATGATATTAAAAAAAAATTAAAACACGTTGTAAACTATTTAGATAGTAGGTACTTGCGTGCTAATATATTTCTATGTATACGTAATACAGAAATATGTAATATTATGAACCTACTTTAAATACTTACCTTGATTTTTATGAACGATTCAACAAAATCAGTTATATACAACCTGAATAAACAAAACGATATCCAAATTCCTGAAAATCATCTATTTCGTTTCAAAAACATCTCAGACCGCCAAATCTCCCGTAAAAGGACCGATTCACGCCGCACCACAGACCTACATCTATCCAAAACTCTAGAACAATACGAGAAAACAAAGATGTTTGTAAACAATACAGAAAATTGGGCTTCCATTAAGATTCCAAGCCAGTCTGGTACAGACTGAAACAAAAACATTCTGTAGATGAATATTCAAAGGAATGGAAATGATTTATCATGTTAAACAAACCAATGGTCTTGTGTTCATTCGTTTTGTTGTGCTTGTGATGTATTTCAATAAATTATGTTTGTGCTGACTGCTGCTGAGCATGAGGTCCTGGTTTCGATTCCCGGTTCGGGCAAAGTGTAATTGGGTTTTCCATCTGGAATTTCCCAGTGGCAGCCCGGAGTCTTGATTTTTGCCCAGTTGATGGCAATAGGCTCGCCCCCTATTACACGGGACTTAAACATAACTGGCGAAATGTGGGTGTACTATAGGTACACCTCTGCCTGACCCTTCGGAGAATACAGGCGTGATGTTCTGTTATGTGTGTTTGTGCTATTATTTGGATGGAATTTGGTGATTTTAAATGAAATATAAACATAAATTTTAATTTGACGCACCAATTCATTGATGTTTTCGTTATAGGTAATAAATAAAATCGTAAAGTTGATAAAACCCAAAAACATGAAGTGATTCAAATGGATAACACTCAAACACCTACTCTACAGCACGTTTTTTATACATTTTTATACTCGCAAGTATAGTATAAAATTGTGAAGCCACCATTGAAGGGGTCCGCTAGGGCCGATGCCAGCCGGGGTTGCGGGATATTCTAAAGAGTTACCGTGGCCCCGGCACAGGCAACAGAAGGACCACGGGTGGGTTTCAGTCAGTAAAAGTCTGACACGCCCTCCCGCTCCGCCCAAAGCGGGAGAAGTAATTTGATGATTTCCCATCCACAAAAAAAAAAGTATAGTATAAAAGCATTTCAATTTAAAAAACTTAATGGCTTTTTACCGTTATTTATTATCGCTAAATGATAGCTACTGAATTTTAGCTAATAATAAAATAAGGACAACCCTTGTCTGTCCTTGTCTTTCTCTGTAACTTCTTCAAAGTAAACTCTGTAAAAGCTCCCAAGACATACAAATACACTAGAAATCCAGTACACTAGCTCATAAAGCGAGTGATACATCCCCTCATCCTGGGTTATATTTAAATCAGTCGACAGTAAGCCGCGTCCAAATCCTGGCGCGACCTATATCTGCGAGCCGCCTAATGCCGCCCGGGAACTTCCGTGAGCGAGGTGGCACTGATAGCGGACAAGAATTGGTATAAGGCTATGCTACACTGAAACTACAATACCAGTACAAGCGGCAAGTATACTAATGTGGTAGTTGTTGTTAGAATGAAAATTTCAAAGGTTATGGACGTTGAATAGAATTGAAAGAATGTCGTAACTCAAATGTGTTGCAGTGCGATATAATGTATCTGAGTAATTAAATAACAATAGTCATCTGGAAATTGACATCTTGCTATAAGACCATCCGATCAACCGAACTTGAATACATAAAGTCAGTTTTCGTCATTGTTCTTAGAGTTTTCTTTCTTCTTTGTAAACATACTTCGTAACTATTATGCGACCTTAAAGTCTGGCTATCAATATAATCGTTTGAAGTTGAAGTTTAACTTCGTGACCAAGATATGACACCTTTCAGTTTTCTATAAGATCACTCATTTTGTTCGGCGATTTGGTATGAAAAAAGTCGGCGGCCAGGAATGGATTACATTATATGTATTTGAATGGTGGGCAGTAGTAGAAACATATCTTTGTATGGCGACAACGCTGTAATGAATTTGTAATTTCTTACCTCAGTACGTTTCCTGTCACCGACGTTCTAATTCTTACCTGATATACAAGGTGTAACATAATGAATGCACAACCATTTAAGGGGTCAGCTGCTCCCTACATTTATGTTCGCACAACTCGCCAAAATGTAGGGAACAGCTGATTTTTTTTCGCGATTTCAGTTTTGTTCCCATAGTAAAAGTTGTTCATAATGATGAGTACAATGATCCCTTAAGAGGTTGTGCGTTATTTATGTTTCATTTTGTATATCTCCGAACCTAAACTGTTCTCGACTTTGATAAAAAATATGTAATTATTAATAATGGCTGCCAAAAAAATATATCCCAGAAGATCTCCTTTCCTAGCTGAACACCGTATATCCGCAATTAAGACGTAACCCGCCAATCGCTATCAGTAGTGCCTCAAACCCCGACATCAGTTACGCAATACTCTACCCGACTGTAAAAAAAAATAATAACACTTTGCATAAGCATTTTTCGTCGCTCTGCTTGAAATGGAGCCGTTTTACATTCAAATGCACTAAAGTAGACCAACAATTGTGCGAAAAATAGGTTAAGTGGGTACATGTATTGTGTGGGAATCTTTTCAGTGCATTGCGAGATTATATCCGCGGTATAATCATTTTTACTGTGCTTTAAGCACGAGGGAAAATGTGGTGATGTGGGAAATTCAGAATTGATAGTAGTGTTTTTACGAGGATGCTCTACTTGAGAAGGTTTCCGAACTGCGTAGTTTTAGTCAGGTACTTTGGAAATACTTGCAGTAGTCGGTCATAAGACCAGAGGGCAATTCTATTTCTACAATCACTATCGCTTCAACAATAACCTATTCGTTGACATTTCGATAGCTTATTTCAACCCCATACATTTTTGACTTTTGAACGATTGTAGAAATAGAATCGCTCCGAGGCGAATGTCATTTGTCTAGGCCCTCAGGGATCTTACGTAGTGAAACTTCAACTATATACCTACCAAAACAATTCAATTAAATTTATTTATTTATTCAGTAATACCTAATTCAAATAAAAACTTCAACCATATAAACTAAATATGCAGTTTTAATTAATTTATCCTAAATTCCAAATAACAAATTGATTGGCAATAGTTTGGCTTTGCAGATTTGACCACATTATTAAAATAGTAGATTGTGCACACATAACATTTATGTAGCTGAAACAATCAGCATTTAGTGCCAGAGACTAAACAATACATGACTTTGTACTTTATGTTTAATTAAGATAGACAAAGATTTAATATTTATTATTAACTCTCTGCCTGCGTCTGTGTTTCCGAACGTATACAACCCCGATCTCTTCAAAGTGAGAGTGAACAGGCTTCTTCTGGGTAAGCTCGCTCCATCGTCGACTTTGTCTCTGTCATCTCTGACCTAGACTAGAGTCAAGAGCAAACCTATCTTAAATAAAATAAAAAAATTAAAATGTCGGTATTCTAGATTAGTTCAATTACGTTAATTTTCAATTTCCACCCAAAATCCACCTAAAATTCACTAGTATCTCGTTCACAAATCCCTGTACGAACACAGTGGAACATGGCGCATATAAACAAAGATTCACTTTCACTAGATGAGCAATATCATGAATAAACATAGCAAGCGATGGCGGAAGGTCGCTGGCGCCGCGCTCTGATTTACTGCTGCGTTCCGTTGGCTTTTAGAGCTTAGGACAGAAGGGACAAGCGGTAGCGGGGCGGGTAATGAAAATGGGCGTTAATTATTGCGAAGTCATCAGCCACAACCGCGGGATGTTCGAACGAGTTACCGTGGCCCCGGCACAGGCAACTGAAGGAACACGGGTGGGTAAAAGTCTGACACGCCCTCCCGCTCCACTCAGAGCGGGAAAAGTCATTTGATGATTTCCCAACAAAAAAAAAAAATTAAAAAAGGCATGTACAATGGGAGAAACGAACATCATGGGTACACAGTAAGGACTATTCTTGCTTGCAGCGCTCGGCCGCTATAGCAACGCTTGCATTGCGGTCATCGTGTGCACGCAATTTTGTTTTAAAATTGGTGAGATGTACGTTTCCTCGATAGTACCTTAACTTCACAATTTATAGTTAACGCCCATTTCACTGCGATCCTAAATTCAAGCTTTTCATGTAATGATAAATATTAGCTGTTATGGGTCCCAGAAGCTAGTCTTGCACAACTTGCATTAGATCTTTATTCAGATTGTGTATCAGTAATTACTTTGTCATCTCTCATCAGACTGTTAACGTCTGCTAAGCAACAGGGGGCTGCAAATGGCAATAGCTTCTGTGAACGGTCAAACGTTATAACTTTTATGACCAAGCTTCACCAAAATTGGTTGGTGAATGAATGCAGTATGTTGAAAGATCTACAAACAATACCAGTGCAGTATCTTGTTTATATCAATGTTACCTCTCCATACCTCTAAATTAAAGTATTGATTGTCTTGTGATTACCAAGTGTACAAACACGCTGTGGATGAGTGTGTAAGCGCAGGAGCTCTCGGTACCGTCCGAGACAATGGCGAAGTCGGAAGTGTATGTGTGCGTGTGTGTGTTATATGCTGACGGTACTCGTCTTCACGCACACATTCACAGTGTGTTTGTACACTTGGTAGACACAAGTAAAGCGCGCGTCGCTTCGTAAGAATACTATACATACGATCTGTCACCGCTTCCTCTTATAACTTACACATCGTAAATCTCTGTACATAAAACTGAGCTGGTATGAGTAGACACAATTCGTTCTGTACTCATTGTACAAACGGCGATGTTAGGATGCTCACACACGAGAACCTACTACTGTCACGAGTACGTATGTTGGACGCTACGTACATCCGTACTTGTGTCGACTTCCTTATTGTTGGGCGAACTTGAATACATTTGTTTTATTTCGCAATTTATGTACGGAATATAAAGCATTGTAGTAAGTTTGTTTTTGCTTGATTGTGGAGATTCTTTTAGATTCATATCGTCATAGTCATTTATTAAGTAACAATAATTTGTATCTGAATTTACAACATTAGTTCAATTATATGAATGATACAATAATTTAAATCAGATAGGAATTTCAAATCTTCAATGGCATATAGACATTTGTTCAATAGGATGGAGTTTCGCTTTTAAAAAACTAGGGTGGAGATTTAAAAGATTAATGATAAGAGTTTTTGAATTTGACGACATTGACGATTGAAAAAAATAATGATCGTGAGCCTCATTATGCTATGGCAGGTTTTCTATACAGGTATGTCTATTTTGATTTTGTTATTCGGAGACAACATAAACAATGATCGGTATTAACCATTCACATAGGACCAACTGCAATACTACATCACGGGATGGGGATCACCAATAGAGTGGCACCTAGGATGAACTATACACATTACAAAAACAGTCGATGAAATTATATTTCAATAAAACAAATTAAAATTATAATTCGTTCAACCGCCACCGCCCACAAAATTCATTAAAAATAAAACTCAAAACTTTAACTTATCTACATTATTCAGTAACTCTCGTTGCTGTCTGCGCATTCGAACCGCCGTCTAATTGAATCACACCATCTTATAAAATATTCATGCGATATGATAATCTGTCTAGCCTAGCCCCTGCCATAGAATAAGAAAGCCGCATAGATACGCAACTCATGTATTTTCGTTTGTGCGTGCACGATTGCCGCCGAGATAATCACCTACCGCTGCTTAGTACGGTCTTGCTACGAAATTTATATGACCCTGCTACGACTGTGCTACGAACCTGCTACGTCCCAGCTACGAATCTGCTACGACCCAGCTACGACCCTGCTGCGATGCAGCTACGAATCTGCTACAACCCAGCTATGAATCTGCTACGACCCAGCTGCTCAACTAAGCAAAAAATGGTTGTTATTAATGTCGATAATCGATCGTGCCGCAATACTGCGTTATAAGCTTCACACACCCCAAAGCTGTAGGCATAATTAATTCATAATTTGTAATCTGTTTTTTTATATTTATATACCTGTACTCCTGAAATAAAAATTATTTATTTATTATTTAATGCGGGCATTTCGTGTCTGTAATTTCTTATTCTTTGCCCTGCCCACCAGATTATGGTTGACGGATTCATAGTTTAGGCAAATGGTGAAGTTTAGTGTATATGAGCAATAATACATGCGGAAGGGTGAGGGATGAATGCTTTGCATATTGGGGAAAGCAATTGATTTGAATTTAGGTACTGATAATTTGATTTGGGAGTCGCCGGTTTGGTGAAGTTGAGGTGTTCACTGATTAGTTTATTGAGGATATATTTTGAAACATCGGTGTATAGAAACCAAATAATTTTCTGACTTTAAATTTTCGAATATAACATGTCAAAGTTCTCAGTCATAACTTCAACTTTTAGTCAACATCACGATAAAGGAGATCGTTTATAACAATTGCCAATAAAAATCGCGTACTTGAAATATTTCCTGCCTTTCTTTTCCGAGGATATGATACATCAAACAATATCGCATATCAAACAAAGGGGCATCAAAAACAGTTCCACTTTCAAATATTTCTTCCCCCACTTTTTTACAATAGACAAATATGAGCCTATAGTAAGTAGCTTACTCTCTTGTAAAGTTAAAAAAAGAACCCAAGTCAAAGACAAAAAACATTCAGCCGATAGAAAAAAGTACGTAACACCGCACTGGCGATGGCGCTTCGAAATTCGTTATCCTTCAATTCCTTGCCCATAAAATGTAATCTTGTTAAAAAAAAACTTATTTCATAAAGTCAGAGGGAAACTGGGGTAGAAATTAAAAGAAAGGAGCTGAAATTTCAGTGGAGAGAGAACAAAAAATATATTTAATGTTCTTTGTAGTAATGGAGAGCACGATTGTAACTGCTTTGTAGGTTTAACAATTATTTGGCGCAGTTTAGATGGGAAGTTGCCGGTTCCATCGTAAAAACTTTATTTTTATTTCCCCTGTGTTTGGGATTTTTTTCTTTGTATCAACTTATAGCTTTTATGTAGGGAACAATTGATATTGTTCCGTTTACCGTTTTAATTTGTAGTAACTTGATTTTTTGTGAGAATTTCAAGTTTTTTGTTGGTGGTTTTCGTTATCAAAATTGGGTCAACTCAAATAGAGTTATCGTGGAAAAATATGTTGGTTATTTACACGAAAACAAGGTTGGTTTACTGAAATATATTCTACCTGGAAATTGCTGTGAATTAAAATATAGTTTGAAAATAATGAGCAAATGTGAATTATGTAGCTGTTCGTATCATTATAAGCTTCTGCGAAAAATACACGCTTATTTACTAAAATAAAATTAAAATTACAATTTCAGACTGCCTTCGCCACACGGAAAGCCAAGATTAAATGTCAAATTCACTTCCCTTTATTACATATATATATATTCCATACAGCAACCAAGTATCGAAATGCCGTCACGTCATAAACAAATAAGTACAGAACTACCCCCCATAGCGAAACAAAATTTAATAACACCGAGAAGCAACAAAATAATCGAATTTCAAGATCTTGTTTGAGAAAATTAAAAAAAAAATATCGCTCCCGACTCCTCCCGACTCCGCCCGACGACGGCCGAACGTCAACTCAATTTTTATCTTAATCTGTATTATGAAGAAAGTGAGTGTGCTAGCTTTAATAAAATTTTCGCCGACCATATAAAAGAGACGCGAAATTACTTGGAGTCGTGTCTACTTGAAAGACGGGGAGGAATATGTTTGGGAGTTTTTTTTTAATTTTAATTTTGTGTTTGCTTTTTGAAGTTTGGCTCCGCGTTATTAAATTAGTATGCTTCCTGTATTTTAGATTTAATATCAAAATTTGACGGATTTTGACGTTATGCCTTCTCTTTGTCAATAATATTGTCAAATCGGATCAAAGTTCGGTTTTGTTCATATTATGTGCAGACTTCAACTGTTTTACGTCCTTGTCATTTCATTTTCTCTTTTAAATCGGAACCCAGTAACAACATCGCCAAATCAAATAAAAATAAGATCCACTTATGGAAACAGGATTGAACTGCATCCAAGAGGATGGTAAAGCAAATATAAATTAAAACGATTTCAATAATTAATTGGTCCTAAGCAAACGTTGCTTCAAACGTTTCCAAAGGGTTACATTTGCACTTAAACTTGGATGTTGGACTGTTGGGGAACTCTTGTTGATGACATTGCGTTGGATACTAAACGAGTTTGCTATCTTTTATTTATGTACGTTTCATCATCTGCCTAGCCTTTTCCCAACTATATTGGGGTCGGCTTCCAGTCTAACCGGATGCAACTGAATACCAGTATTTTACATGGAGCGACTGCCTATCTGACCTCCACAACCCAGTTAGGTAATGGGTAATACGATACCCCTTGGTAAGACTGGTTGTCAGACTTTCGGGCTTCTGACGACCCGTAACGACTGTCAAAGATCCACGAATGACAGCCGGGACCAACGGCTTAACGTGCTTTCCGAGGCACGGAGGAGTCTCGGTGTGTAAAGATGGTCACCCATCCACGGACCAACCCCGGCAAGCGTAGCTTAACCTGATGGATCGACCCATGCGGCTGTTATTACTTAGCCACGAGTTCCTCTACTTAGCTCCTATTTATGTACACATGAAGACAGAAGTGCATGGAGAGTTCCAAACCAAAATCGTTTGTACAGGGGTTTCATCGCCTTAATAATATGTCTTGGATGACATAGATGGCGCTAGTATAGTAGTTGGATTGGAAAATATACAAGAACATTATCTTGTTTTTTGCTAGTTACAATATTACTCAATTTTAACACAAATTCTCCTACGACATTACAAACCTTATAAAGCAAAGCACGTAATAACTAGGATTCGAACTCGGTGGCATAAAATTTACCGATACCATTAGCCACTGGACCATTGCGTCATTACGCATTGAGTTGAAATTATCCTTCTCTTTATTATATTGAAGTTGTTAAGTGACTTTAACCCGTATCATAAATCTCAAAAGAATTGAGGGTAGTTTAATATTGACTGTGTAAAAATTAAATCTTTTTGTTCAATCATAATGTTCTTTACTATCTATGAGTGAGTTCAGTTACGATTGCGTTTACAAGTTTTTAATATTTATTTTTATCATGAGTTCGCGGTCAAATATTGATATGGCTACGAGGGCCCAAATAATAGCATTGCATAATCAAGGCTTAAATTATTCTGAAATTTCGAGAGAAACTGGCTTAAACGTAAGTAATGTTTTAAAATCACTGTTCGTTATTTATTTTATTATCCATGGTTATCGATACACGAAAATAATAAATAATATATTTCCCTTATAGGTAAAGATTGTCACTTTATGGATAAAGCGGTTTCAAGAAGAGGGTTCGCTGGAACACCGTAGTAGATCTGGCAGAAGACGCCATATTGACTCAGACCAGCGTCAACTTATGGTGCAAGGTTATGAGGAAAATGGCTTTACACCAACAAGATATTACGCAGAGTTGTTTGATACATCTTTGCGGACGGTGTATCGTGCTCTTCATAGTGAAGGTCTGCATTATCGTCGACATGCTATTAAGCCATTGCTAACCGAAGCTAATAAAAGAGCACGATTGGAGTTCGCTTTGAAATACAGAAATTTCGACTGGAGCAACGGAGTCATCTTCAGTGATGAAAAGACTCAAGTCTAGCCAGCATGGGCGAGTTAGGTTGTGGCGTAGGAATAATACGCGTTATGATAGTGATCACGTTGTGCCTAACTCTGAATCCGGTCGTATAACAGTGAACATTTGGGGATGGATGAGTGCTGCAGGACCAGGAGAACTTACTGTAATACCCAGTCGTGCAAACAGTGTAAACTACATAGATGTGCTGAATGACGTCATGTTGCCCACCGTACGGAATGTTTTTCCTGTAGAAGACATGCCAGTGATAACGTTCGTGCAGGACAATTGTCCTATACACCGTTCCATAATTGTGCAAGAGTGGTTTAGCCAGCAATTCCTTGATTATTCCTTGGCCTGCGAGATCGCCAGATTTAAACCCCATTGAAAATTTATGGGGCGTTATGGTTCAAAGGTGGGACAATAGGAACGAAAGGACTAAGGAAGTACTGAGTACTCACTGCATGCAGGTATGGGATTCTATACGGGGTCTAAATTTATGTGAAAAATTAATAAACTCCATGGGTTCGCGGTTGCAAGCTGTAATCGATCAAAATGGCGGACACACGAAATATTAAAAAAATAATATAAAGTGTTGACTATTGGATTGAGTAATAACAAAGACCGGGGTAGCTATAATTTATTTGATAAATTACAGTGATCAAACTTAGTGTAAGTGGGATAAATTTATTCACTACTTTATAACAACAAAATGTTTTTACACTAATGATTTTGATTTCTTATATAATATAAGAAATTAAAATAAAAACAATATAAATATAGATTCCTTTCTAATATAATTAATTATTTATTTATTATTATAAACAAATTGGTCCCAAAATGACAGCTATAACCCGGTCTTACAATTGTTATTGATTTGAGGTTTAGCTTCAATTTCTTCCTCGTTCTGGAACGAATACTTAAGCTGTGAACCTTAGTCATAACATAATGCACAAATCAATCATTATAGTCAATACCACTAACCATAATTATGCAAAACGTAATTTTTTTATAATTTGTGAGTAGGTAAAATATTTACAGAACTAAGGTTGCATATACAGTGTGAGTCTTTATAATGTGCACATATCGAAATGAGGGAATCTATGCTTAATTTTATCGACGGAAAAAATGTTTAAAAAAATCTAAATATTTATTTATATTTTTTATGGATTTTTAAAAAAAATTTTTTGCTTTTGTGACCCCAGTGTATACAAAACTGTGTAACTTTTAAACTAAACGATTTATCACGATGAAACAAACTCTATAATGTTTGGAAGTAATTAGGTGTCGTCATAAAATAAAAATTATGGAAAAAAAATAGCCACATTTAAAAATAAACATTTTTGTTTGGCAAAAATCTGATTTTTTTTCATTAATTTTTACAAAAATTGTAAAATTTCTCAATAACATGCCCCCATCACCTTCTTTTTTTATAACTTTAAGTTATTCTTCATTGTATTAGGAACCTAACGGTAAAAATTGCATGTTTTTAACTCAACCCCAACATTTTTTATCAAATGTCAAAGAAAGGCCCAACGCATAGCTACGCACATTGTTTAACAGGTAGATAAACTTTTTTTTGTTAACTTTGTTGTGAATGCGCGCGGGTCGTTTCAAAGATGGCACTCCGAACGCGGAATCGTATTGTTCTCATAAGGGTGGTTTGTTTGGGATGATAATTAATGCAAAAGAGTTCAATTGAAACCCATTTATTATTAAATACAAAATTTAATGCATCAGGTTCTCAAAATGTCCACCTCGTTGTTGTAAACACAAAGCCGCGCGAATTAGAATTTGGTGTGTCGCTCTCCTTATCATTTCGGGATCATTGCGAATATCATTCGCACAGTTTATTATGCGGTCACGCAAATCGGCCTCACTGTTGATGGGGGTACTGTAGACGCGTTGCTTCATGGTCCCCCATAGGAAATAATCAAGGGGCGTCAAATCGGGTGAACGCGCAGGCCACCCTACAGGTCCTTGCCGGCCGATCCATTTGTCATGATAATTTTCGTTTAAAAATCTTCTTACATTTGTAGCGTAATGGGCAGGACATCCGTCCATCTGAAGAAACATCCTTTGACGCACAGCCAGTGGGACATCTTCCAATAACTGAGGCATATCATCTCTCAATAGACTTAAAAATCTTTCACCAGTCAACGTTCTCGGCAATATGACTGGTCCAATCAACATGTTATCGATAAGACCAGCCCAAACATTTATCGAAAATCTTACTTGGAAAGTAGATGACCGTTTCAGTTTCGGGTTTTCACCTGCGCGGCACCATCTGTGTAAATTTCGACAGTTAGTAATACCGTCTCTAGTGAATGTCGCTTCGTCCATCCATAGTATTTTTCTTGGAAAGTTTGGGTTTGCTCTGGTTTTTCTTTGAATCCATGTGGACATCACACACCTTGGACGCCAGTCTACGTCTTCATGTAGATGTTGCACCCTTTGATAGTGATAAGGATGCAATCCTTCTTTCTTTAAAATACGCCACACTGATTTTTGGGATATTCCGTGACGAAGAGCCAGTCGTCTAGTACTTATGGATGGATCAGCAAACAAATCACTTAATACTGCTTGTTCAGTAGCCGCATCAATAATTACTTGAGGTGGCTCGCGACGATCTCTACTTGATCCAAGTCCAGTGATCGACAACCTTCTGTGAACTTCCTGGAAGTTTCGGGCAGATGGCACTGGTTGCCTGTTAGGATACGCAGCTATGTAAGCCGCGCGCGCAGCTCTGGCACTTCCTTGTCCCACTCCATAATAAAAATGTATGTCGGCGATGTGTGCCGGGGAAAATTCACTTAAACGCGGCATCATGTAGCAGCGAACGAAAGTTATGAAAGTCCAGCGAACGAAAGTACCGAAACACATGTAGCAGCGGCGAATAATTCGGAGCGACTGCCAGTCTGACATCTGTCATAATTCAAGTTCCTTTGGCTGGCCCTACCTCCCCGACCTGCGCACATTCAAAAGAAAGTTTATCTACCTGCTAAACAATAGCTATGCGTTGGGCCTTTCTTTGACAGTTGATAAAAAATGTTGGGGTTGAGTTAAAAACATGCAATTTTTACCGTTAGGTTTCTAATACAATGAAGAATAACTTAAAGTTATAAAAAAAGAAGGTGATGGGGGCATGTTATTGAGAAATTTTACAATTTTTGTAAAAATTAATGAAAAAAAATCAGATTTTTGCCAAACAAAAATGTTTATTATTAAATGTGGCTATTTTTTTTCCATAATTTTTATTTTATGACGACACCTAATTACTTCCAAACATTATAGAGTTTGTTTCATCGTGATAAATCGTTTAGTTTAAAAGTTACACAGTTTTGTATACACTGGGGTCACAAAAGCAAAAAATTTTTTTTAAAAATCCATAAAAAATATAAATAAATATTTAGATTTTTTTTAACATTTTTTCCGTCGATAAAATTAAGCATAGATTCCCTCATTTCGATATGTGCACATTATAAAGACTCACACTGTATAGTGTAAGGTATTATAACATTATGTAAATAAAACTAAATACTATAAGAATAGCACAACACAGTTTTGATTTAGAATACTTATAACATCTATTATACAGTTTTACTTTGTTAATGTCTTCCATTTTGTAATAGAGTTATTCAGTTATAAATTTTACTTGTATTTCTCATAACAAGTGAATTAAATAATTGTCAATTGGGTGTAAAACTGTTAGGTTAGGTTATACACTGTATAAGAAAGAAAGAAATAAATTGTATTCTTCTTTGAGAATTAAATGTCTTAATGTATAATATCACTAAAATAGTTTAATTTCTTATCCTTTACGAGAACTAAACTTAGTAAATCTTAATCTGTAAGAAAAATATATCTAAATCTTCTTACATAAATGTTTCTTACTAATAATACTAATACTTACCACCAATTACGAAAGTAATTTATATATATTTATTTATACAATGTTATATATAGTAGAGTAGTATATGTATACTTGTATATTATGCCTTTATTCATTTATACATCTTATATTATTTATAACAAAAAATAAAATAAAAAACGTTTAAAAATATAAAAAATAGAATATAATAATAAAATTTAAAAAAACCGACTGTGAACTGGGTTTCGAACCAGTGCCCTGTGAAACGTGCTTTGTTATTCTGTCATGCTTATCCACCTGAGCTACGATCTACTTATTGTAGAATGCGAAAATGAGAGCTAGTTTGTGAATGTAGGGATTTTTATTATTTATGATCTACGCCATCTGTAGTCGAATTAACTAATATACCAATTGGTTTATTTGGTTTGGTTTAGATGGCGCTGTATTAAGTACTCGGAAATAAGAAAATAAAATAATTTATGTTTATTTGAATATAAATATATTATTATTTCTTAGTAATTATTTTAGGTATTAAAAACCTTATTATGTGCCTCTGCATAATAAGGTTTTTAAGCTTTGCGGTGTTATTTTCATGTTTGAACAGCGCCATCTAGTCGTCTCATGAAAGTCATGAAACGTAATGCAAAACCTCAGTCAAAAGTCGACCTTAGGCTCTCCATGCACTTTTGTCTTCAATAGTACGTATGTTGGTGGTAATTCCGTCTAAGTAGTTATAACAATATAATATTATTCGACTTGTGAGCGAAAAATATTTAGTAATTTTTGCCACCAACAAGGCGATGTTAGTAACTTTTGTTTATCAACGGTAATGTAATGAGTTCTACATAAGCTAATTAAGGTTTTCCTCGCAAACATAACAACTTATTGTTTAGAATGAGGTAGTACATAGTACATATCATGTACCACCTCATAGGCGTAAGTAAGCCTATGAGGTGGTACATGGTATGGTAAATTAAAGGTATAATTATAATATTTCACGCATTCAATACATCACCTTCTGCATAGCCTTTTTCCCAACTATATGTTTGGGAAAAAGGCTTCCAGCCTTACTTGATGCAACTGAATACCAGTATTTTACATGGAGCGACAGCTTATCTGACCTCTGCAACCCAGTTACCGGGTAACACGATACCCCTTGGCAATCCTTGGTCACCCTTTTCTATTAAGAAATTCGCAACAGTATCAAACGCGCCATCACTACCCGGATTCGCACACGCCTCGTAGGTGTTTTTCCCGCTCGGACGCTTCCCAGTTTGCTTTGAGAGGTCTCGCAGGATATTGCTAGCCCCCAGCCATGCAGAGATGGATTCTAGTCTTGTAAAAATGAGGACTAAAGATAATATCCAATGTTATTTCTGACTGTGGTTAGAAGACAATCTTTGCTAGTGAGGACTTCAAATGGAGATGAGTATAATCAGCCTATAATGTTCTGACTGCTGGGACACAGGCCTCCTTTCGGTGAGAGGGAGTGGGCTGTAATCCACCACGCGGGCCCAGTTCGGGTTGGTCAATTTTTGGTCTAGGACATGCCGGTTTCCTCACGATGTTTTCCTTCACCGTTTTGAGAACAGTGATGAAATAATTTACACACAGTAAAGCGCCTGTCTGGGTTCGAACCTACGAGCTACAACTCGTAAGACGTGGCCGTTACCAATGAACCATCACTGCTCCGCAGGAGATATGATGGAGATTACTCATTCTTCAATCTGTACTTCCAATTATACATTTAAGATGCAGAGATGGGACTTTGATACCTAAACTTCTTCGTTATGATTACAGTCTCATTCACCAAGTTCTTTTTGGCTTCGTAATTAGTCGTCTAAAGTGAGGTAGAAAATATCATGATATATATGGTATTTTCTACCTGACTAACATAAAACACTATTCATATTTGTGGTGGTGACGACTCATCTATTAAAATCATGGCGACATGGAAACATCGATCACAACCGAATGCAATCCAAAAATATTTCACATTAATTTCATCGAAGCAACAAACAATTCAATTTAAAAAACAATTTCATTAAGTGCCAACCAACACAGACGACAGCTTAACAAAAATTCAAAAAAGGAATCCGTAACAAGCGTTTATCATCCGATTTATAGCGAAATAGCCAATCAAAACGCATGGATCGCACACCTAAACCAATAAAATCGAGTTCCATACAAATAAAAGACGTCCAGCATGGTCTGTATCAAAGAGTCCTATGCACACAACTTGGGAGCCATTTAATTGTGTACCAATGTCTATTTGGACGTTCGTAACTTCGTCCGGATTATTATCGTTGTTTGCAACCCCTGCAAGGTTTCGGTTTGGATTTTCTCCTGTAAAAGGTCGAAGGGTAATATTTGCGTGCTTGAATAGAAGGTATACTTATTGGTTGAAGGATGGATGGGTTTGTAAGTACGTTGTGGATTTGAGTAAGTAGTGTTTACAGGGGTTCTTAGAACAGGAACTTGAGAGACACTATGTATGTATCATCTCAAAGTCAAAGTCAAAACGTTTATTGTGAACTAAGTGTACAATGTTGGTGTTATGTCTTGTCAGTACTTATGACTTAGCAGCCTTTTACAAGCTTTGCAATTATCATATCATATATTGCAATATCTCTATGGGTTATGTCTTGTCTCGCTCCTTGTAGAAAACCACGCTATCTAGTTACTAAAATAGTTGGTTGCATAGTTTCTTCAACAAAATGTTTGTATCTTAGTGACTATAAAACATGTCCCGGAATTGACGCACAACCTCTTAAGGGGTCATTGTACTCATCATTATGAACAATTTTTCCCAAAAAAATCATCAGTTCCCTACATTTATGTTCGCAGAACTCGTCAAAATGTAGGGATTTTCACCTATTCCTTGTGGAATCTCATGCAATATTGTTCGTTTTATATGCTGTAGTTTTGACAGTTCGACTCAAAACACTCAATTGTTATCGATATAGGTCAGGTAGGATCATCACTTTGGTTGATAATGTGTTGGTTTTATGAACCACTAATGCTGTAATAATCTTTCGTTTGGTAGTAAAATGTTTGGTATTAACATTTGAATAAATAACAGTGATAATCATCAGAGAATTAAATGAACTTAAAATTTATACCAATTAAATTAAAAGACGTTTTCGTGCGTAACTTGACACAAGAAGCTAGTGATAAAGGATATTGTGTTACCCAGTAACTGGGTTGAGGAGGTCAGATAGACAGTCGCTCCATGTAAAATACTGGTATTCAGTTGCATCAGGTTAGACCGGCAGCCGACCCCAACATAGTTGAGAAAGTAATTTCTCACTTGCAAGGAGGTACGAGTATTATGACGCAGTTCATGACGTAATAATCAGGACGTGATTGCAATTCAGTTAAAATCCGAAACACACATGATAGAAACATTAAGAAGAACAAAGAGGAAGTATTTGTCAAACAGTGGAACACAATGTAGGCTACAAAAACACTACATAGCTCTTTAGGACCATAAGACCTCATAAATTCACAAACTCAAAGCATTTATTTCAATTAAACCATTTACAGGCACTTTTGAACTGTCAAGGAGTCTGTCAGTCAAAAATGTGAAGCTAGTTGCCCATTCCAAAGCGTAGTAGGTACCTATGGAGAAGTACGGGCATGAAACTCCCCTTTTAAATTATATTGTTACAAAAGTATTAGTTACATCATATGTTAAATTTATAATTAAATCTGAGAACGATGTAAAAAAGACGTCCACTTTCAATCAATCAAAAACAATAAAAAACAAGTCAATTAAAAACCTATATCTATTTCTATACTTACTAATATTATAAAGCTGAAGAGTTTTGTTTGTTTGGTTGAACGCGCTAATCTCAGGAACTACTGGTTCGAATTGAAAAATTCTTTTAGTGTTGGATAGCCTATTTATCGAGGAAGGCTATAGATTATGTAACATCACGCTACGACCAGTAGGAGCGGAGTATCAATGAAAAATGTTGCATAAATGGGAGAAAAATTATTCCTTTTGAGAGCTTCCGTTGCGTGCGCTGCCTAAACGGTTAAAGATACACAAAAATCATGTATGACAGAATTTTTTCTCTAAAATAGTTCTAAAATAAAGTACGCGGTAGTATATGTCTATCTTTTAAGGTTGGCCCACTATAACTTTTTTAATAGTAATCAAATTTGTTATAAAATAATGCATTACATATTTGCGAAGGTGTTTTCATAAACGTGGTATAAATCCTTATCCAAATAAATAGTTTCATAATCAAAGTTGATTAAGTACATGTAAATTCCTTTTTAAATTATTCGAATCGGCCCTTTCGTTTGGGAATTACGACGGGTATAAAAATGCTTAAAGTAAGAAAAGCGCTGAGTGTATTAGTTACTTACACATTTTATTTTTCATCGACTGTTTGAACGCGCTAATCTTTGTCACTACCAGTCCGATTTGAAAAATTCTTTTTGCATTTTATAGCTGAATTCTTGAGGAAGGCTATAGGGTATGTAACATTACGCTAGGACCCTTAGAAGCTGAGTAAAAAGAAAAAAAGTAAGAACGAGCGCTAAGCGAACACGAAGTAACAGCGCGGGCAGGCGATGCGATGCGACCGGGTGGGTCAGGGGAACAAGAAATTGCACGCGGACGAAGTCGCGGGCGGAAACTAGTCAATCTATAAACATAAAAAAGCCAAAAAAAAAACAAATAAATATCCACAAGAGCGCCATACATTAGTATCTCCGTAAGTAGTTTCTCCAACAAACATTATTCTTCCCCGCTTAACGTATTTACGTTATTTATACGGAACCCAGATGTACACAGACATGTGGAGGATTCCGCTATTCTGCGAACACTGCTCAACTTATGAAAGTTTTTCTTGTTCAGCTAATACAAAAGTTGGCTTTGTTCACGAGGTAGGCCGTAACCTAGATACAAAATTAGACTGTGTTGCAAAACTGATTCCTGGCACACTGGCTTCCGATTTGCCCTAGTTTGGCAATAAGTCAAAACAATATGGAAATCGCCATAAAGAATTTAATGTGTTTTAAGACTTTCTAGAAATGTATTTACTCAAATAATTACATGACAGATGCTAGAGGTCGTTTTTCACGCTTATTGGAAAACACAAATTTAACTAATTTCGTGTAAGTGCAGCGGGCAATTGTTATATAAATAAATAATTAAGTCCCCCGAAAAGTATCTAAGCACGTTATTCGAATAGGAATTTAACTTGCAATAAATTCGAGGATACTATTATCACAAATGTGCTACTAATTATTCTAATTAACAAAAAAACTTCTTCATAAAAAACCAGACATATTCAAGACAACCCACAACCCTAAACCATAAACAACTAATAAGAAAATAAAACCCAATTCCATAAAATCCTGAACAAATTAGCTTTTGAAACGTTCAAAAGGAAAGAGAAAGGTTCTCGGCCGTTTTGTGTAGAACCCCCCCCCCCCCCCCTCCTTTCACCCCCACTGGACCCCAAACACAAATATGAGTATAATTACCCCTCTAATGTGATATTACGCTTAGGGGAGCATCCTTGGCAGGGGATGCTGTTAGGAATCAGGATGCATGAAATTAAATTGCCTGCTTTTAAGATAGCTAAGAAATTTCTGGATAATATTTTTGTCTGTGAGACCTAGGGGTGTATTGTAGGGTTGAATACAGGAATGGTTATTGCTGTTTGTGTTTATAACATTGCTCTCAGTGGCTTCTTAAGAGTGTATTGTATCGTTCTTGGCGACGAAATCCCTATTGGCATTTTCTTTACACTTAAAAGTTGACGACGTTTGACGCTTTTAAGGCCAGGCCAAGGCGCCAGGGTAGCCCGCGAAATTCAAATTTTCTTAGGTTTTTTTGCAATTTGCAGGTCAGTATTAGGTTGAATGTTGATTAAAATATGATTCGCGACCGTAACAAATATGTATTAATAGAATTACTATCATTAAAGTCATTAACACAACTCTCTAAGACCAAGTTTCCCTATTGAATGACTATTTCATGAAGTCTTAACATTTAAGAATTATACTAACTTAAGTAGTTGTATTACTGATTCTAATGATTATATTTCTGTCAATACATATTTGTTACGGTCGCGAATCATACTATAAACAACATACACCCAGACACTGAGCTGCAAATTGCAAAAATCCTAAGAAAATTTAAATTTCACAGGCTACCTTAGTGCTTCCTCCTTAAACTGTTTTAGTATCAAACGAGAAAAGTCTTGTCAAGAAAAGAATATTGAAAAATTGCCACTATACATAAAGTAATATAACATCACGCCTGTAATCCTCGAAGGGTTAGGCAGAGGTGTACCAATAGTACACCCACATTTAGCCAGTTATGTTTAAGTCCCATGTAATAAGGAGCGAGCTTATTGTTATCAAACGGGCACAAGACCAGACTCAGGGCTGCCCTGGACGTCAGGAATTGGCAGCCGATTCCCGGCCACCGTAGGCGCGGGCTTGCGGACGGCGAGCAATGGGTAGCTCGCCGTCCGGTAAGGACCAAGCCCGAGTCGACGGCGCTTTGTGTTCCACGTGCGCCTCAAAGAGATGTCAGCACTATTGACGGGATCCGCTAGGGCCAATACCAACTAGGGTTGCAATATGTTCGAAACAGTTAACGTGGCCCCGGCACAGGCAACTGAAGGAACACGGGTGGGTTTTAGTCAGTAAAAGTCTGACACGCTCTCCCGCTCCACCCAGAGCGGGAGAAGTCATTTGATGATTTCCCATCCAAAAAAAAAAGGCCTGTTACTGAAAAATTCCTGATGAAAAACCCCTAATAACAATTTGCCCGACCTGGGAATTGAACCCAGGACCTCATGCTCAGCAGTAGCTCTCGCGACCACTAGAGCAACGAGGCAGTCAACCTATTCCCACTATATTTATATTAGTAATCAATTTTAAAAGTTGCAAGCAATTGACATCACACTTGACACATTCAGCATGCTTCGACCACATTACATCTTTGGAATTATTTAACTACCCTCATTAAGGATTCAAAATATGACTCATAAAAAAATCGTCACTGAATAATGACAGTCACGTACCTCGATTTAGGCGCATATTTGTCACGCGAGCGCGCAAGGGTTATAATTGTGACAGACAATGAGGAGAAGGGTTGATAATCATATTCTAAACGTCACTCTATTAATTTGAGAGTACGCTTTTTTATGTTGTGGGTTGGTTAATTAAATGAACTGGTTTAGTGTTTAATTAATGTTGAAAAGGACATCAGCGGTATACCTTCTCTTGTGCCTAACAGCGTACAGTAATCAGCCATTCGTTTGCCAATCGCACATGGCAGTGGCGAAAGCACCATATAACACGATTCCTACCGGCTTCCCGTCGGAGGTTCGCATCATCAACTCTACCGCTATTGAAAAATGGCACACTCAATAGAGTCTAAGTACTGTTGCCAAAAAATATAGTTACACTACGCTTATTCAATACACCATAACATTCAAACAACAACAACAAAAATGTTCTAAAATAACCTGGCGCCAAAACGTTATAATCGGGAACTAAAAAATCATACAATAGCAGTCCTGTCATGACGTCACTTTAGGTCACGTGGCACCGCTTGATATGGACGAGAGCAAGCCGCTGTACAACGGGTTACGATAGAGACAGAAATAGATTCAAACTCAAAGCATTTATTTCAAATAAACCAATTACAGGCACTTTTGAATTGTCAAAGTGTCGGTCAGTTATAAAGTTGAAGCCAGTTGCCCATTCCAAAGCGTAGATCTCTATGGAGAAGAACGGGCAAGAACTCCACGGACACTCTTTTAAATCAAAATACTGTCTCAAAACATTGTTACATCATTCATGCTCAAATTAAGTATGTGAGAACAATGAAGAAAGACGCGTACGTTAAAAGCGTCCGCAACAAAAAGATAAAAACCAAAAACGATTCAAAAATTAAAATAAGCCGTGGCAGCTAAGAGATGCTAGAAAAATGCATCAGCGAGAAAGAGATGGAAGAATATTGCACTTTTTATTTAGTTTTCACCTGTTCAATTTTTTTTTTGTTCCTATAATAATTTTAGAATTACCTACCTAATACCTAACCTACCTAATTAGTTTAGTACCTAATTTAGTTGAGTTTATTTCTCTACAACATCAGTTTTTTGTTGTGACAACGTCTTTTTGGTTCTGCTATTGGACGATAGATGGTGTTAAAATAACGTAAAGACTTATTTTTAAGTTAAACGATTTAATTAATTTTTATATGGTATATGGTATTATAGCTAAGTTACCCGTTCTTCGCCACTTTATTGAGAAGAAAAACTTAGTGGTGTACATAATTTTATGACATCGATGCTGGTGAAGAATATGTATATTATTCAAAAACACTATATAAAAGGTATATACCTATTCTATAACTGATTTCAGCATGTTTCAAGCGTTTATAGTTTTAACAAAAAATGTTTTAATTGAATGGCTAAATAAAAATTTATTATCATATGTACAAATGTAAAAAAAAATAATATATATATAATCATAGGGCATCAAAAAATTCGTCCACATCGCTGTCAACAGGAAAAGTGCCCAAAAGGCTGGCAGCATTGCCACGTTGTATGGCGAAGCTGATTCTTTGGCCAAAGAATAGGCCAGCCCTTCGGTCACTGGTGGTTGGTTTTAAAAAGGTGGAAAGGGCATGTACGGCAGCCTCACAGCCCCCTTTCGAGCCAAAACCAAGCTGCAGGGGCTGAAATTTAGCTGTAAGCGTTTCGCTGTAAAGCTTACAGCATATTTTGGCTGCCGTACGCCTGTAGGTGCACCCAACGGCGATGGGACGAATGCCGCCGTCCTTCTTGCGCAGGGCGCATAAGTTGGCCCCGTACAAGACATCCACGACGGCCTCGTTCACACCGCCAGTAAGCATGAGGTTAATCAGGGCCGCAAGCTCCTTCAAAAGCGACTCACCAGCTTCCCCGGCGCCTGAACTCAGTAGATCCTTTAGATGTTGTGGAGTCAGGCCATCGAGGCCGCCGGCGGAACCACTTCGAAAGGAGCTCACGGCTGCAATCAACTGGGGGGCCGAAACGTTCAGGAAGGTTGAATTTAGGTCGGGAGAGTCAGGTGGGTCGGGAAAGGTGAGACCATCCGCAGGCGCTGGGTGTTTACTCTCTAGAGCTGTTAGCGTTTCTGGAGAGTAAGGCGCCACCACATATTATAATTATTATTTTAAGTCTGTTAGCTTATATATTATGCAAATATTTTGTTCAATTATCATTAAATCTTTCAAAGTCTGTTTTTAAACAATTTAACCGATCAAACAATTCTAAATATAATAACAAAATGAATATAAATAAAATTGGTGAAGTAACGAAAACTAAGTTTCTAGGCGTTACTTTGGATCAAGACATGAACTGGAAAACCCATGTAGAAAATGTCTCAAAACAAATAAATAAGTCTGTATATGCGCTTAAAAAAATTAACGGCAATAACATCATATCATGCATATGTTGAATCGGTGTTACGATATGGATTGATTATGTGGGGCAATAGCACCGATCAAGATGGAACATTTGCTGTACAAAAAAAATGCATTCGAGCAATCTACGGGCTTCAATCCGACGACTCTTGTCGGCCGGTATTTCAGAAACTTGGTTTGTTACCGCTACCGTCTCTTTATATAAATGAGATATGTATGTTTGTGTGGAAGCATAAAGAATTATTTACAAAAGCAGACGATGTACATCCTCGAATCCGGCGCTAAATATAATAAAAGCTGTTTGTATATGTGTGTAGAAATATTTAATAGGATACCGAGCTACCTAAAAATTCTTAATATCAGATTATTTAAAAGTAAATTGTGTGATTGGCTGTCCGTTAATAGATTTTATAGTCTAAAAGAGTTTTTTGACCAAAAAATTAAATGACTTAATTGTATGCACGAAAAATTTGGACGTTTATATTGTTAAGCAAAAACATGTATGCTCTGTATTTAATCTTTGTACCACCTTTTATACCACGTTTTTATGCAAATAAATGTTATTCTATTCTATAAAGCCATAATACAAAACGCAACAAAAAATTATTGTCCCTTTACCAAAATCCCATTTAATACTTCTAAACTTAATCGAAGTCCCCTTCAATATTTTAATACTAAAACACATTATAAAATTCGTCAGAAGACAAACTCCGTAGCTTCTGTCATAGTTTCCGAAGTCCCTGAACATTCTTACAGCGGAGTTTTGCAAACAAATCATGAATATTGAAGTGAGACTAAATAAGCTGCTAATCTCCCAAGAGAGATTCTGCAAGCGGTTTAAGTTATAAACTTTAGAAGAGTACTAGGGCAGCTAAAATGTTTATTTGAAAGCAGAAAAATATAACGAACAGCAATATATAAAGTATGTTACAGAGTATGTATATTCTATTATTATCTACGGCTAATAATAGAGGTTACTCAATTTTATTGTCAATATTTCTTCAGGTTTTTCAAATAAACTTTTAAAATATAACAGGTATTTCTGCATCTACATTTTTTTTATCTACTTACACAATATTTTATATGTTATGACAAAAAATTTATCTCACAACTCGGCAAGCATATTGATTTATTTACGACAGCATGTTCTGAAAATTCGAAAAAATAACGATTTTATTCAGGCTGTTCTCTTAAAAGGTAGTCGCTAAAAACGATAAGTTGCACCACACGGAACAAACCAAAAACTCCTTTAAATATACTCTCAATATTTAGGCAAAACGGTTTATACGTCGTCAAATGGCTTAATGGCTAAATAAACCGAATTTTAATAGGAAACTTTCTGAACTAATTATTTTCCCATGGGCCACCCTCTATAAGGGGAAGATGGTAAACACAGGAGACGTAAAGCTGCTTCTTTTTATTTTTATAATTTAATAAGGATGCTTTCCAATACTTTAGTAGCTTTAAATGGAGGAAATTGTTCGCTAAAGAGGGCTTCAAGATTCTTATTTAATTTTCAAAATTGGACGTCGCTTTTTGAGATTTTTGTGAATAAGCAAATTTTTTGTAGGGTCTCTTATGTAGAGATTTTTATTAGAGATTCTTTTCTTTATTTAAATAGTAGCTGTTGCCCGCAGCTTCGCCCGTGTGTATGTCAATACTTCCCTATTTGAATCGGAATTTGTTCACAATTTCATGGGCTTTAATTTTTTTGCGCAGAACCCTAATTCTTATTCTAAAACAAAAGTAACTTTAGTTACTCCTTATAATATCCGCTATCTGCCTGTGAAAGTTTCGTCAAAATCGGTCCAGCCGTTTCGGAGATTAGCCAGAATAAACAGACAGACAGGCAGACAAAAATGTTTAAATTTGTTTTTTGTGTTATAAGTTCCTACCGTATACAAGGTGTAACAGGACGATTGACATTCCCTTAAACCACGTAAAGAGAATCATGTCCTTTACCCGTATACAAAAAATCAATCAAATCCTATGAATACTTCAGCCACAGGAAATTATTTTTCATTTTCTTATTTTTCAACATGATGTATCTGAGTCCGTAATAATAGGTAAACATTGCCGCCGCCGCGCCCCGCACCCCGCACCGCACCGTTGGTCAGTGATTTTTCGTAGATAAAGCCTGCTTACTTTTTATGCAGTTGATTCTGCTATTTATTTTGTTTGAAAACTGCATTTTTTTAATTTTCCGTTATCTACTAATCTTCGTGTTTTAAGATGTTTCGATGGACTAGGACTGTGCTCGTTTTCGTTTAATGTCGTACATCCAGATACACGTTGTATACTCTCATATGTATTGAGTAAAAAGCTGTTATTTTGAAATTAAAAACAGACTCTTCAATTTTATTTATTTGTATAGATAGATGATGAATTGTAAAGTAAATTATATGGTTACAAACACATAGAAGATCTTCACCGGAAAAATTGGACGAGATTTAAGTTCACGACATAACTGTCTTATGTCTTCGTAGTATAGTCAGGGAAATTACCTAATTGTTTACCAAATTGACACACTATGTCTATTTGATAAACAATTTATTCCCCTGACTTTACATAATAGATACAAGTCGCCTTTTACCATCACTTAGTTTTTAATATGACATTCGTGATCAACATTTCAGGGGCTTTTGGCTACGTAATAACAGGCGCGCGGGCCGATCGATGAGGTTAAGCTACACTTGCCGCGGTTGGTCTGTGTATGGGAGACTATCTTTACATATCAAGGCCCCTCCGTGCCTCAGCAAGCACGTTAAGCCGTTGGTCCCGGCTGTCATTCGTGTATCTTGGACAGTCGTTACGGTCTTCAGAAGCCCTAACGTATGATAACCAGTCTTATCAAAGGGTATCGTATTACCCAGTAACTGGGCTGTGGAGGTCAGATAGACAGTCGCTCCATTTAAAATACTGGTATTCAGCTGCATCCAGTTAGGCTGGAAGCCGACCGAAACATAGTTGGGAAAAGACTAGGCTGATAATGAATCGTGATCAACATTTCATATATAGATTAAGTTACATTAAGGACGAATTCGACCAAACTTTTCTACCTAGTATAAGTCTAATCCAGCGAATAAATTTTTAATTTCTGACAGATTTTCCATACGAAAACTGTCAGACGTCAATTTTATTCCGCGGATTAAAGATATCTGACTTTGGTTAAATCAGCCCTTAGTAGTGTATGTCTTATTTAGGTCCATGGATTACAATTCACTTTAACGGTGATCCAATAAAAGATAATTCAGGTCATAATTCAGGCTCATAATTATTAAAATTCACAGCGTTTAAAATAAAACATAAAGCTACACAACGTCGAACATTGTTTAACTTTGTTCGTAACAGTTAATTAATACACCTTTCATGATAAAACAAAATGTCAACGTAACAAAAATGCTTTTCAATAAAGCCAGCCGATGTAACACGTAAATTTGACCAGGGTAACCAGACCTCCCCTGTCCCTCCTTCATACATATTAAACTAGGGACTTAATGGATATTGTTTGAATCTCACAGGTCTACGTAAACTGGTCAACACCTGAACAGTTATTATAATTTCGATTGGCTCCCGTTTGATTTCGCACAAATGCTGGATAATTTTCTATTCGAAGTTCGGCAGAAGACTGTGGACAGACGGAAATTACATTTTTTGATAGTAGCTCAAATTGAAAGTTAATAATAAGTCAATTGAATTTGTACAGTTTTTTTACTGAGATTATAGAAGTTTTGTTTTATTTGTTACAGGTAATATTACCAAAGCAGTTTGCAGACGGAGAATGTGAGGTAAAGAAAGTGCTATGTGAAACATCTTCTCCAAGAGTTATGGATGCATTGCTTCATGGTTAGTATACTTTGAGCCCGAAAAAGATGTCTGTTTTTTTTGGTTCTTTGAAGGATGTTTTTCAGGAAACTTTATATAAGATCACTGTTCCTCCGTCTGCCACAGAGGTTTTTTTTTTTTTGAAATCTTAACGGCATTAAATCAGAAATTAAATGTTACTTTATTCACAACCTGCTGTTATTAAATAACTTTCAGCGAAGTATTTAATGACTGAGGGCCAATTTCACCAATGAAACTGAACGCGTTCAGCACATGTAAACTGCGTTTGTGAGCTGTCAGTGTCAAAGTTTTAATGGAATATTGACACTGACAGCTCTTGAACGCAGTTTAGTAGTGCTGATCGCGTTCAGTTTCATTGGTTAAATCTGCAGTTAGTATCTTCATTGACAGTTTTATAGTTTAAAACAAGATGGTTTATTGGATAGCACATTTTATGGTTCTCACATTGGTCCTTAGTCCCATAAACCCCATACATAATTTACGTTCCCTACAAGAAGTACTAGGCGCTCATAAACTGATAGAAGGCGAGATCCTTCACAATTTGGGCGCACGATTTATCGGCCGGTGTAGCGCCAGTACCGTGATTAAATATGGCCGGCCTTGTAGGGTGGCTGTGATGAGCTCGTGTTTATTAACACGTGAAGCAACGCTTTTCTTTGCATGTAAATGGTTATTTTATAACATCTACATGTATAGTAAAAAAGGGAAATTCTTCTGCATCCCTACAAAATGGTTGAGGTGGATGGTGCTGATCCACGCGTCATGTTCGTGAACGGGCGCCGTCAGTTGAGACTACTCATTTCTTAACTGCCAGGGCTTATTTTTAAACTTATATTTTGAATTGTTATTTTTGTTTCTTTACATCAATCTTACCTTATAGAAGCAACAAAAATAATGTACCCAGGATTTTGTAATAATCTTGATTTAAAAGAGTGTCCTTGGAGTTTCTCGCCCGTACTTGTCCATACAGATCTACGTTTTGGAATGGGCAACTAGCTTCAACTTTCTGACTAACTGACGGACTCTTTGACAATTCCAAAGTGCTTGTACTCGTAATTGGTTTTATTGAAATAAATGCTTTGAGTTTGAGTTTGAGCGTCAAAAAGTTTTTTTTTTGTGCAGGGTTTTTATTTAATGTTGTCTGAAGGCAAGGCATGACTTGCGAGGGCCTGGACTAAGTGACATTGTATTAGCGGTTACGATGATGGAAAAGTCAAAAATGTATTAGATTGACATTAAGTTACCGATAGGTTTATGTCAATCCTGTTGAAACTCTTTGTTGATTGCCACTAATTGTTTAGGCCCAACACGAAACCTTTCTCAGATCCTTTCGTTAATCAGAAAAAATATGGACCACTCACCTTCTTAACTATACCTACATATTACTATGTACTCTCCGACATTCTCTCACGAACAAAAATCCAAAATTTTAATCAAGAAATTTCATCAAGAACTTTGTCCCCATTTCGAGCTAAAATATACCCTTGCCTTAAGCAAACCCTCCTTGAAGGCGAATAGGCTGTAAGAAATTATCTTTGCTTCACTACAGCGGTACAACTAGAAGTGTTGTCGTTAAAACCCTTGAAACTGGAGGGTAACTTCGGGTAACTTCGGAAGTTCCGAAGTATAAAACCCTTTGTCCACCGTTTCGTTACAACCAAATGAAATCCTTAAGTTTCTTTGTTGAAATTTATTAACAGTAAAAATGTTAATCTATGCCGTTTTGTCTTATGTTTCTGTTTTGTTTTTCCTTTTTTTCTGTTTTGTTTCGTGACAATGTTATCGGGAATGTGTTATAGAAGTTGGGCTTTAAAGAGTTTTGATGGCGCAGCGAAAGATCGGCTTAGTCGAAAGTTTGATGGACTGATTGCTTAACTTCTTTATGGCTGTTGCATTATTTTTCATCTTAGGGATGACTTTTCCAACGTCAGATAACTTTTAGCTGCGGAATGAAATTGACGTCTGCTAGTTCTTGTTTGGAAAATTACAATATTTTTCCCCGGATAAAGATAAAATCAGCGCTAAATTATATACATACCTACAGATTTATTTCCTGGTTTAAATTAAATCTGCGTGCCCCATCTAGAAGTTTAAGTTGAATGGGCATAATTTGGAAAAAAGGGACTTACAAAAATCTCAAAATTTAATTTGATTTCTCAATTCATCAATAAAAAAATTTAATTAAGCCCATCAAATTAAAAAGTCCTCTACTTTCCTAGTCCAACCGGAAAAACGAAAAACCCGATTAATATTTAACGTAATAACTCATAGAACATCCACCCCTTTTTGCCATTAAATCTTTTTTTTTTTTCTTAACCCGTCAGTCGCAAATCTTGGGTTCCTTCAAGGAGAAATTAAAAGTCGGGCCCGTGAGCACCCTAAAGCTCTGCTTACCTCTTTGTGTTGTTAATCAGATGAAATATTTAATTACTTGTTCCTGATGCTGCAGCTGTCAGTTTAGACAACCCTTTTAGGGAGTTTAAGTTAGGAGATGAAGCGGCAGCGATGGTAATGGATTCAGAAGATGAACTAAAAAACACAATTTGAATTCATACTTGGAATGCCTTTTGTTGTAGATGCATAATATTGGAATAGTGAATTGACGTGACTAGGAAAAAAAAATCAAACAACTGTTTAAAAGTCAAAATACAGAAATCTTTATCAAAAGTATTTTTTTTCCTTTATTAATAAGAACTCAAGCTCTTAAAAATGTATTACAATCTAGCCTAATAGATTAATAAGCGACTTAAATCTAACTTATTATTTTACGTGACTGATTACGTTATAACTAAGAATATTGTCCATTTGCACTTTTACATAATTCCGTAGCACTTTCTTAGGTTCTGATAACTATAAACACTTTGTACATGTGTTACATGTTTAGCACAGCATTGTCACTATTATTCATTCACTATTTATCTACTACACTAACTCAAATGGTTCCGTTCTCTTTGGCCGACGCACTATGTCCGTGTTGTCTAGCAGCTGAATTGCCTCCACATTCACGTGTCGGTGGAGTCTGTGTTCGTGGGCTTCAGCAAATTTTTGGATGATGGTGGTGACGAGTTCCATTCAAGGTCATGGTGCATTTACAGCGTACCTACATCAGAAGGTCTTTTAAACTTTTTCAAAATAAGAAACACTTTTTTACCTTGCACATAGAAGTCTTATCAAAGCCGTCTTCTCCTATATTCTAGACCACACCGTAACTCATCTAGCTGAACTAAATATACGTATTTCATTCCATGCACAACAACCGTCCTTCATTATTAAAGGTACTTTTTTACCAAATTTCCACGTTCTAAGATTATAAGGGTAAGACTCAAGGGTTCAATTAATTCCCGATTTTTTTTTCAATTCAATTGAATTCTGAATCAATTGGTAGCAGTTAGGGGACTAGCGTTAATTTGAATAATCCAATGATTGCAGTGATGCGGTTTAGTTAATTAGCTCGGTGAAGATGCTTCCAATTTGTGTAATTGATTTTGCGTGTTAGCTGTTAATTTGTGATGTTATTTTTGTTAGTTGCCTGTGGTGTGTGTGGTAAACATTGCTTGTGGTTTTGGGGTTAATGTATGATATCAGGCAGGATTAGAATTTTAGGATCAGGTAGTAGATAGGATAGGGAAGTTTATTTTTTTTTGTATGTATCCTATGTTGCAAGAAATTGGCTCTTTTAGCATTTATTTATTTATTTAATATTTCATGCACAGGAATGTACAGAGGCGGCATATTATCACGGCGGGGCGCGGCGGGGCGCAGCGGGGGGGGGGGGGGGGCGGGGGGTGGGGGGCGGGGGGGGGGTAGCATTATTTGGTATTTTAATAGCGACCTGCCATATTGCTTCAAACGGGTGCATTGGTGACACGTCAAAACATCAAGATTTCTGTGCTATATCTAATTAACACAATACTTATTATATTTAAGTTAATTATTAATACAATATACATAGAAACCTTTCGGATTAACTGCTCTAAATGATTGTGTAAACCGCATCAAAATGCGGTCACACAGACACGGATTTAAAGCGTCTTTATAAAATATACATCTATAATTATAAAAATATATAAAATTGAAGTGTCTGTTTGTAATGTCAAATTAACAGCTTTTTACTAAATGCATATGAAAGTATATATGATATTTATAACAAAAAAGCCATTTTAAAATTTTTGTCTGTCGGTCTGTCTGTTTGTTCCGGCTAATCTCCGAAACGGCTGGACCGATTTTGACGGGACTTTCACAGGCAAATAGCTGATGTTACGGGGAGTAACTTAAGATACTTTTATTTTAGAAAAATAATTAAGTTTCCGCGCAAAAAAATTAAAACCCATGAAATTGTAAACAAAAAGTAGGATTTGAAAAATTATTTTTGCATTTGGTAGCCCAATTCTCAAGGATAATTATAGGCTATTTAACTTTACGCTACGACCCTTAGGCCCACTTGCGTGGAAAATTTAACTCAGAGTTAGTTGCTACACGAGGTTAAATTGACAGTTTGTCATACAATATTGTCAATTTAACCTCGTGTTAGCAACTAACTCTGAGTTAAGTTTTTCACGCAAGTGGGCCTTAGGAGCCGAGCAAGAAGAAAAAGTCAGAAAGAACACTAAGCGAAAACTGAGTGATTTTTATTAAAATGTGGCTGTTATTTTATTATATTGTGTATCTTACGACTTCCACGCGGACGAAGTCGCGGGGCACAGCTAGTTAATAATATGTATAAATTAATATTTTAAACAACGCTTGACTTTTGTTTGAAGATCATTGTATTTAAACATACCTACTTGTAGAAAAATCATTGTGAATCAGTTTCAATATTCCCATTTTTTAAACTTTTCAACGTTGACTACTTCTAAAAATCTAATCACGAAAAATGCAACATCAAAATCAGAACATAATCATTATAATTTCCATTCTCTCAAAGTTATGGAGATTCGCTAATCACATTACTACACGTAATACATCAGAACACAGTCTCGTCTTAAACAAATCTCTTTACTTCCCGACGTAATCTCTCTAACTACGTAAACGAATTACCTTCTGGAGAGATGCCATCAATCTGGGATAATGTAGGACCCATCTTCGGTTAGTTTTGAAGACGTTCGATGTTATTGTTTGGGTAGTAAACTACTGGAAACATTGTTGTCTGATGAGATTGGATTACATAATAAAGTAAATGTTAATGAATGGAACACTATTGGCCTCTTACTCATCGAGCAGTCATACAAATTCAATTCCAGTTTTTTATGAAATAAAAACTGTACTGTATTTTAGTAGATACTATCCCCTTTATTTATAAACGTTGCATAAAGTTAAGAGACGTTTAAACGTAAATATGTATAATTGAACAGTCGCTAATCATTACAACTTTAAGCAACGTTTTTAAATAAACCCCTTAAATGACAACATTAATGCTACGCTTTGATAGAAAGAGAGTTTTTGCCACAGATCATAAAATTTGCTATGCTTTTACAACGTTTCGCATAAAAAACTACCTTAGGTATTTATTAGGATAATTATCTATACAAAGAAATAAAATTGAAGTGTATTTTTATAATGTCAAAATAACAGCTTTTTACTAAATGCATATGAAACTCTAAATGGTACTTAAATGGTACTTATAAAAAAAAACACAACTTTTTAAAATTTTTGTCCGTCTGTCTGTTTATTCCGGCTAATCTCCGATACGGCTGGGCTGATTTTGACGGAACTTTCACTAGCAGATAGCTGATATTAAAGCTAGTTAATAAATATAACTTAAGTAATTATATAAAAAACCTTTCCACGCCAGTCCTGTCCTCCACAAATTCATGTCTACCCTCATTTTGACGCAAAAGTCGTAACGTTGTCGGAGAAGAACCGTCGCCTTGATGTATAACATTAATTTGAATACTCTCGGAGAGGACATTCTTCCCCGTTCTACTCAGCTTATCTCTAATAAGGTTGAATGGAAAATTTACTCTGTGAACGTTTTATAGGGAAGAAATTTAGAATTGTGAAGTTTTCCTGACACTGCAGGTAATTTTAAAAAGGTTGCTAAGAAAATGATTTCTGGGTGAAAACCCTTATTTATTCGACACACTTTATTGAAGACAACAACATTGAGCATGCACGACACTGGACAGCTGTGAGCTAATGATAATGAAAAGACACTTGGGAAATATAAAACATATTTTAAATTCACAAGATCTAATTGTCAGTTATTGGCATTCGCTTGTTGGTGAATACAGCAATGTATTAAATACCTAATAAGTAATACCAAACATTTAAAAGAAAACACAACAAGAAAAAACAGTAATTAAACAAAATACATACAATGAGCAACTAGCTTCAAGTTCAAATGTCAAGCCATGAAACATCACAACTCAGACAAACAAATTCAGTTTAACCATAATAATTACTCGTAAAATCCAAACAAGTACGTCCTCTGGGTTTTCTTGTAAACCTCATAAATTCACATTTATCGCATTCACACAGAAGCCTAATTTATGCCAGTTAAGAGTTAGGTTTATCTCTTTAAGCCCCCAAATGTAATGGTCATGGTGATAAACCATTGGGAAATAAATCTTTTGGCCAACTGGTTAGCCACTGGCTTAAGAAGTGGCAGAAAGAGACGGAGGTATGGAGAAATAGTGCTGTCTTTCTCTGGCTTGAAATGTGAAGTGGCTTGATAACTCAATTAATGTTTGAGGATTTTATGTAGGTAATGAATGTATGTCGCATTTTGATGGGAGAGATTTTAAAGTTATAAAAACTGTGGACAGTCTTCGCGAGTTGAGTTCATATAAGTAGGTCCTACTCGTTTTTTTGATATATTCGTAATTTTCTTGAGTAAAATTTGCTCATTATTTGTGGATTAAATCTGCTTTCACTGTCTTTTTTTCACTTTCAATGTCTGAGTAACTTTGAAGTAATATTTAGATTTTTGTTTGACATTCAACATCTCGGTATATCGGGTATATGTCTATGATGGAAACCTCCACCTTACGGCCAGACAAAAGTCATTGAATTGACATAAGGTACCGAAAAGTTTATGTCAATCCTGTCAAAGTCATTGTAGAAATAAGAAACGAAGAATCAAAGCGTCCTAAAAAAGTGTCTAGGCCCTCTGTAGTTTCTTACGGCTCCTATATCTTGGTTGAGCCATAACACATTCATTCAACGTGCCGCTACAATGACGACATTAATTTAACACACGGGTAGATCTAGTGGCCAATAATCATAAAAATTATAATAAGATTAAATTAATATTTTCTTACAAAGTAAATAATAAAGCTCTCTCTTTCCTTCAATTCGCCTACTCTTTGCACGTTATTCGTTTTAATTTCATTGATGCGATGTTGTGATCCGTGACCCCGGCAAATGATCTCTGCGCTACAGTTCTTTAAAAGTACAGGTTGCTCCAAGATGCTATTTTAGAAAATTGTAAATAAATCAATAAATACTTAACGTTAAATTAAATTAAATTAAATTATCTTCATAAAACGAAAACGCGAAACCGTGTGTTAAATTAATATCGATATTAAAGCGGCACGCTGTATATCCCCACAAATTATTTCAATTACTTTCAAAATCACTCAAATTAACTCCCAGAATCGAATCTCAATACTTTACAAATATTCGGTTTGCGTGCCGATCGACATATCTGCGACACGAAGCCTCGTCCGAATGTTTATGAGTTAATCGCAGCTTTGAAGTTTGACGAAATGCTAGTATTTATAGCTTCGAGCACGACATGGGTGCGTGGCTTTATGGGGATGGTAGGATAGCTATTGGTTTGAAATTGGTGGGGAGGAAATGTCTGTTGTTGGAAGATAATAAGAATAATGATTTTTGGCTGTGATTTTCCCACAATAAGGTAAAAAGAAATTATCCGGAAAAGAACCGGAGTAACCGATAGAGCCTGCAGAGTAAGCAAACAGAAGTGGCAGTGGTCTGGCCATGTCTGTCAAAGGACCGATGGCTGGTGGAGCAGACGAGTTCTGGAGTGGAGACTACGTATCTGCAAGCGTAGTGTGGGACCCCCCAGCTAGATGGATCGACGACCTTATGAAGGTGACTGGGACAGACTGGATGCGGAAGGTTGAGGACAGGGTCTTGTGGCACAACCTGGGAGAGGCCTATGTCCTTTAAGACTTTTTTCCTAGAGAAAAGGAATGAAAGGAACGAGCATTGATCATCAAGCTTGCTCTCACTTAAAATTTTTGTTAAAACAATATTTTTCTCGCGCAATTTTCAGTGATCGCAATACGATGTTGAAATTCTGTAATAGCTTGTAGTGCATTCTGCTAATAAACGGCTACAGTAATAAATCAAATACTACCAACCACTGACTGTACTATGACCAAGTGTAACAGAGAAACAGAAATCCCATACCGTTTTTCATAAAGTACCTTTACAACACTTCCACAAACAGTAAATCCGGAAGGTCTACATAACAGACGACCCACATAACACCGCCCTAAAAGATGATACCACAACACATATACTAAATAAATGCCTTAATTCTCATAAAATTCAATGCGACACCCAACGTTGCGTTTCGTTTTACGAGCCCGTCGATCGTACAAAAATAGTTGATGTCGTGCCTGCTGCCAAATGAAAGTGACATAAAAACGGAACGCATAATAACATCCAGCGTAAGTCACTGGATTGACTCATAAAGCTTTTACATAAATATCTGGGTGGGTAAGCAGTGGCAGCGATTTGTGTCGAAATGGGATCTGAAAGAAGTGGAATACTGTAACTTTCTGGAGGAATAGGTAAGGAGTTTGTTAAACAATACTACCTTTATTGAACATTTGATATAATCTCTGCTCAACAATAAGGTTTTCAACTTAAATAAAATTATGTTTTATGTACAACAACTTTTTCTATAGGACCAAACCTGAAATCGCGAAAAAAAAATCTGCTGCTCACTACATTTTTGTTCGCATAACTCGTCAAAATGTAGGGAACAGCTGATTTTTTTTCGCGATATCAGGTTTGGTCCCATAGTAAAAGTTGTTCATAATGATGAGTACAATGATCCCTTAAGAGATTGTGCGTTATTTATGTTACATCTTGTAGAATGTCATACAGTTCTTTGGAATGCTAAACATTGAAATTTATATACCTACTGACACATTTTCCTAATTTTAAAAAAGTGGAGGTCAGATCTTAATATAATCATAATTAGTATACCTACATCACATAACGAGTATTAATATTGAGTAGATCTTATAATTAACCACTCGAATGTGATGAATTGTATTTATAAAAAGTGTTTTTTTTTATTTATATTTTAAAGAAAGACATATTACACCACAAACCACCGGTACTGCGACCCCACCGCGTCATGAACGCGTGAAGTCGTCAGAGATTTATAACCACATAAAGCATAAAGGAAAATACGCTGAATAATCAACTGAAACGTTTGCCAGTAGCAGATCGATAAACAAATGTTTACTGTGTACATTTATATTTATTTATGTGTATTATTATTTGCACCAATATTCTACTGACTATACACTATATTTGACTGCCTCGGTGGTCTAGTGGTCGCAAGTGCTACTGCTAAGCATGAGGTCCTGGATTCGATTTCCAGATCGGGTAAAAGTGTTATTGGATTTTTTCATCTGGAATTTCTCAGTAGCAGCCCGGAGTCTGGATTTGTGCCCGGTTGTTAGTAATAGGCTCGCCCCCTATTACATGGGTCTTAAACATAACTGGTGAAATGTGGTTGTATTATAGGTACACCTCCGCCTAACCCTTCGGGGAATACAGGCGTGATGTTGTGTTACGCTATATTCTACTATCTGCTTCGTAGGTCTAGTGATTACAAGTACGGCTGCTTTTGGGTCCTGGGTTCGATATACCGGTCGGGCAGAGTACATATTATTGTTTTTCCATCAGCTATTACTAAGGAGCTACCCGGAGTCTGGATTAGTGGCCGGTTGATGGCAATAGAATCGCCCCTTGGCACCATCGCGGACATTTGCGATGAACTACTTTCAACCTTATTACCTGAGTATTACTAAGGTAATAAGGTTGAAAACGTCCAAAATGTAGCTATTCTATAAATACACATTTGTCTATCCCCTAGACAGATACAGGCGTGATATTGTTATGTTTATAATCTATAAAGTAAGCGAAAAATGTGTAAAAGCAAAGGAAACGTGTGTCAGTAATTTTCGGCCTGAAAAAACATGATAAATTTGAACTTCGTTTATTACAATTTTACTCTTAAAAAATGTTCCCGATTCTTTTTAAATACTGCCTGTGATGTGTTACTTCAAAAAGCAATATCCATGTACAAATGAAATTCTTTGTGTTTGTTAATGGTGGCATGCGGAACAATATTTTTTACGTATTTACTCTTGTATAGCACATGTGATATTCTGGCCAGTGGATTGGCAGACGAAATAAATATTATGACGGGAAATATTTTATAACTATTGATATTACTAGGTAACACGACCGATAGACGTTGGGACGTCCTGTCCAAATGTCAATATTTCATTAATAATCCCATAGAAACAAGGACGTTCAGTTTTCCCCGAGTTTAAAAATTTAGCGGGAAAATTTTCCAGTTTTTCTTTCCATAAAAACCTAATTCGGACTATTACAAACATTTTAAAACACAATATAGCCAAATTGGTCGAGTGGTTCTTTATTTAGACTTTTATAATTTTTGTGAGAAACGTTAACAAACACAAACGTTTGACTGTTATCACACACATGTATTTATTTTGGATTTGCCCGACTACAATAGTTTCGACCTCCAACGGGATCTCCGTTCGGGGCCAAAACTAATCGGGCAAACCATTATTAGATAATTATAAAATATGATCTTGCAGAAAATCTGTATTGAACGAACGTACTAAGACGTTTCGCGTCAAAATAATAAATGAACGTCGAAATAAATGCCTATACAGACGGGCGGAAGTTACAGACAATGTTCTGTGTATGTGTGGCTAAACTCCAAAGCAGGCGGAATGGAGAAGGCAACTCTGTGTATGTTTGAAAAAATCGAGCAGAAATAGTTGAAATGAAAAATCTTTCTGGCCAGGAAGACTATTACTATGATTTTGGATGTTGGCAAATTAATTGACGAAATATATACCTTCTGTTTTAAGTTCATAACATCACGCCTGTATTCCCCTAAAGGTTAGGCAGAGGCGTACCTATAATACATCCACATTTCGCCAGTTATGTTTAAGTAATAAGAAGCGAGCCTATTGCCATTAACCGGGCACAAATCCATACTCCTTGTTCCTTGTTGTCTTCTGTTTTGAGTTATTAACTTTAAATTGCTAAATTATTTCAGTAAAGATCGTATTCGGAATATTAAAACCCTATCGTAATAAGTTCACACACTTAAAATGCCGCATCCAAATCTCCTCCCACATTCTTAACCCCCTAAATGAATGGCGGCAGTGATATATTATCATGTACCTGAGGGGACTGAATACTGACAGATGCTGAAACACCTTAATGAGGAGCCGCGAACGAAAATGATCGCCAAATTGATCTCATCGGGGTATTGAGGATAAAAATGTGTGGAGAAAATGTGACATACCTAAGTGTTTTTGCATGGGGAAAATTGTGACAAATAGAGAGATGTGTTAAGTAGGTATTGTGTGATAGTCTTTAATCGGTACGTATAGTAAAATGATTTTAACCTCTAATAAATTATACCTGAAGGCCAATTCTCGTACTTAAAAAACGTTCAGATTCAAGTCGCAGTCTCATCTCAGCGACAAACAATGTCAAAAACTTGACAAAAATGTAAGGAAGTTAGAGGGTTTTTTGATAGATTGAGAGTGTGTGTAGAATGCGGACGTGCTTAAAAATACGGGAATTGTCCCCTTGGTCTTGGCTTAACCAAATATTTAATACCCAAAGTATTGGCGACTCTAAATAATTTGTTTAATTATTTATCTCATACGATATTTACGCCTATTTTAACTTAATCGATATTATCATTAATAATTTGCCTCGTCTATTAGGTGCAATGAAGAACATATTTGGAAATATTTTGTGAAATTATGTGAAAATGATATCTAAGAAAAATCATCATTTTTAGAAACTAATATCAATCAGGGTCTCCTGACAAATATCATGCACAGTGGTCATGCATAGTGGTTCACTGAATTCTACGCAATTGACCCAGTCAACCGTAGCGCTGGCCTTGCTACGACGTAGCAAATGCTACGGATTTCGTAGACAGCTACGCAGCTACGGCGTAGGCATATTCGGTGCGTGGAAATATCAATTTTGATTTATGCGTGTGTAGTCAAGCTTGCTAGTAGAATTAGCACAAAGGCTTCTCGGCTACCAGAAGAGCAATCGAAATATGTTATGTTATGTGTACTATTAAAAAAGAAGATTTAGTCGAAACTTACTAAAACTTGAGTACCTACTGTTGTAAATGATAATTAAAAAACTCAACAGAATTTTTAAACCGAACAAACCTATTTACTTATAGTGCCTATAAATTACAAACAAGGCTTACATTAAATCCTCATAATTAGTTATTGAACGTTGTCGTTTAAGATTCTCTCAAACGCAATAAATAATATTTTCATCCAATCCCATAATTCCGAGTTTATATCCCAAAAAAAATCTTCAACTTCTCGCCCATACACTAAGCAACATCTCATCGCCCACTTAGCTACTAAAGCCAAAGATGTCTTACTACCACTCGATGTCAGAACAATGACCCTCAGGGCTGTAGTTCTGACAAAGGCAGTCTGGCCTCAATCTATTGTTGTCAATGGCCGATAAAAATGCCTTTGTGGGCCTGAAGAGCGGATATAACCGTCTTGTGTTTCTTTTTTTAGAGAATTTCGTAATTAGGTCGTGTTTGGTATTGTTAAAATGTAGATACGGTTCGGAAAATGTAGATACGGTTCGGAAAATGTAGATACGGTTCGGAAAATGTAGATACGGTTCGGAAAATGTAGATACGGTTCGGAAAATGTAGATACGGTTCGGAAAATGTAAATACGGTTCGGAAAATGTAGATACGGTTCGGAAAATGTAGATACGGTTCGGAAAATGTAGATACGGTTCGGAAAATGTAGATACGGTTCGGAAAATATGGACATATTTATATACAGCTTTGGTTTACGTTATTTACGCGCCATTGTATCATTGATTTTTTAATAGATTTTATTCTAAACTGTTCCTACTACAAAGTTCTAGAATAAAAATAACCGAGAATGAACCACCACCTTCTAGTACCATAAATAAGAAATGAAACCATCACCATCTGCCTAGCCTTTTCCCAACTATATTGGAGTCGGTTTCCAGTCTAACCGGGTGCAGCTGATACCAGTATTTTACATGGAGCGACTGCCTATCTGACCTCCACAACCCAGTTACTGGGGAATACGATACCCCTTGGTAACACTGGTTGTCAGACTTTCGGGCTTCTGACGACTCGTAACGACTGTCAAAGATCCACGAATGACAGCCGGGACCAACGGCTTAACGTGCTTTCGTTTGTAAAATAAAGATGGTCACCCATCCACGGATCAGACCCGTGCGGCTGTTATTACTTAGCCATAAGCCCCTCATAAATAAGTTACATGTTCATGGTTTCATTTCTTCATAAATAAGAAATGAAACCATGAGTCCTAAATTACACAACAGTTGTTTGTATTTTATAACAAAACCCAATCAATGCAAAACTCTATTACAATATAAATGTAAGTAATTACTTATTCACATCATTTTTTTTCCTACCATACAAAAACTTATCCATAAAATCAAAAAATCAAAATCAAAATAATTTATTTGACATAAGCCTACATGGGCACCTTATCAAACGTCAGAAGTTAGGTGCACGGTTCCAATTGGTCGTTTCCTATGGAGAAGAACCGGCAAGAAACTCCACGGTTACTCTTTTAAAAATACATAGACAAACACATACATAAACATAACTTCACGGCTTGTTTCCCCGAAGGGTAAGGCAGAGGTGTACCTATTATAATACACCCACATTTCGGTTCAGTTATGTTTAAGTCCCAAGTAATAGGGGGCGAGCCTATTGCCATCTACCGGCATCTTCTATCTATCCATAGAAGCACGCATATTTTTTTAGCCACCGCGCGCATTTTAAACCCTTAGGCTGTATCTCCACTAGAAATGAGCGAGGATGTGTGAATCTAACGAATAACATCGCTTCATTTTCATAGCTTGAGCTAAGCTAGTGTCGTTATTGGTTAGTTTTACGGACATTCGCCGCTACGCATGCTCGCACATCTCTTATAGAAACGCACCCTTACACCGTACGCTAATTTCGATAACAGAGTATACAAGTATACGTCCCTGTTATAGGAAACTCATTCTGTACTTCCCACACGCATTTTCCCACCATCATTTCACCTCGATGGTGCAATCTACCAAATAGATAGACAGCTGATGATTAATGAGAAGAGACGAGACAAGGGGGGAAGCAAGGGTGAGGGGGGATGCAATCTCCATAAACGACCTCTAATGGCTGCCCGTCTAAGACTGACGGTAATCTAATCCAGGTTGAATCGATGGATGGAAGATGGAGATAGGCAAGTGTGAGCTGTTGTTCTGGTTATAGTAGGATGTGTTGGTACGACGATATTAATACATTGATGATGGCTTTATATGTGGTGGTTAGATGCTATGGGAATGACTATTGTGTCTGTTTGTCAGTGCCAATTGTAATGCATTACTTGAAGTGGTATTTGAACCAATACGGATGATGCCTACGTAAAAAAAGAAATTATATTTAGTCCATCAGTGTGATAATAAAAAAAAAATATTAGACACGTATTTTTTGCTTTATCATATTAATAAAAAATGACTTAGATAAAACATATTAAAATTGAGGAGTGGGGGCTCGCTACGTCACAATTCAGTATAAAATCTAGCAAGGCGTGACGTCATGCCACATTTTAACTCAATGTATCACCGTAATCTCTTGCTTACGTAAAAGAAGAAAAAATACGTGTCCAATATTTTTAAAAAATCTACCAGACGGATAAAACAAAATTTGTCGTCATCCTAATTATTGTGTTGCATTAATTGAATTGGTGTTTGAATGAGAGATTGCCTTTTGTAATGTTACAAGCTAATTGTAACCAATTTTCTTCTTTATATTCCTACAGCGACAGTGAGTCTAAAAGCAATAAAGTACTGTAGCATCCTATCAAAAAAACACTTAGTAAAACACTAAACCCCTTCAATGCACATTCTCTTTTACCATTAAAACAAAAATCCTAGATTCACCCGTTACTTAACACCATAACTATAACTCTAGGAAAGTTTTTCAAGTCAATTTCCATATTAAAAGTGCAGGATTCAAGATGGCGACGCTAATCTCTGGCGCCATTCAGTCGACGTCACATCCGGATGTCGGGTTGGCTCGTTTCCGCTCCCACGACTTCCGGTTTGCAACAACCTTGAAGGAAAAAAGTGATAAAATGACACTGAAATGATTTAGAGGTGATGGTACAATCGTGTCATAAAGTGAGATATCACAATAGTGTTATTGATTGTTAAAAGAAATTGGTCACTGTAATGAGACGAGTCTGTGTTGCGTTTTTTTTTATGGTATTATTAGATGGAGAAAAGAAGAATTGTGAAAAGTTTTCCCTGTAAAAGAATATATCACAATAACTCTCACTCATTGATAAAATCTGTAATTAAATCTGAACTGAAATTAAAATTGCATTGTGATTTTTCCAAATAAAATAAATTAATGTAAATTGAGATAAATTCTCGCCTTAATCATTTCACAAAATAGTCCCTCCTCTCTGAAACTTGCTACAGAATCACACCTTTCTTAGGTAGAACAATGACACAAATCTCAAAATCCTGAACGTTACATTAAACTCAAGAACGTGTCACTTGAACTTTGAACGTAACGGTGATGAATGTGGAGGAATTCTTCTCACTAATTCACATTTAGTTAAACTCTTGAAGGGGATGTGTTTTATTTCTTCTCCATACAAAAATATTTTTGTTTGAAAAGAAACGATTCACTATTAATGAACATTATTTTTGAAGATGTAGGAGTCTTCGTTACTATGTGTAGTGAGTACATAATGAGCCTATAATGTTCCCACTGCTGGGACACAGGCCTCCTCTCAGTGAAAGAGAGGGATGTGGTGAATATACATAATTTGTTTTTACAAACTAATCATGGAAAAACTTAAAACTGCTCTCTCTAACCTATAAAACAACATTTTTGCTACATTTAAAGCAAATCATAAAATTATATCCTTCACCGAAAAATATTTATCTCCGAATTGCGAATTTAAGAACATCCCTTTGTATGAAAAGCGTAAAACGTCTCACCTTAAACGCTCAACATTACACATAGAGCACTCATTACCAAAGCAATATTTCGCGAACTTTCATCAAGATGGCGGACTTTAATTCCCGCGCTTTTTAAGAGCTCTGATACACGGTACACGCGCTGTCGTGCGTAATAATATCAGTCACGAAAATGTGACGCGATCGAGGTCTTTTAAAGGTCGAATGTAAGTAATTAATGTGAAATGCAAGGTAGCGAAAATAAATTAGATTTAAGCCGCGTTGGGGACAAAATATCGTGAGAGAGAGGATTAAGGGTGTTAGATGCACGCAAGGTTTTGTAATTTCTTGCTTTTTCTTACCTATGAAGGATATGGGCTGAAGTATTACAATTCTACACACAAAATCCTCATCATTTTAAGGTCTAGTGTAAAGGAACTTTTTAACAAGTGGAAGAGTAATTAGGGTAGAGTAGAGCGAGTAGAGTGCCCGACAGGGTCCATATTGATCTTTTACTTTTGAAAAAAGAATTGAGTATTGACGTATTTTGGTTCAGGGGAATTTTTATCTATTATAAATGAAACGCACACCCCAAATAATAAACACGTATTTCAGGTCCTAACGAAGGTAGAAAATACTAAGATTATAAAAATTGAATTGAAAAGAGCACCTAAAACACGAAATCTTATTTTCTTTAATTCTACCAACAGTGTGTCGTCTCTCTTAATCGGTACAATAAAACATATTACCGTAGAACCGTACGTGCTCCGTTTAATAAGTTGAAGGCAACTCTAATCTCATTGTTACGGTAATGTGTGACAAAAACGAACGGTTCAACTTGTACCGTCACAGTAACTTTTATTGAAGCGATCAAACTGAACGTTTTGTACCTGAGATGGCAGAGAATTTAATAAGAAGTGTCGTTTCTGCGTCTTATTGAATCTTTAATGAACAATAAAAATGGTGATATGAGAACACATAGAATTTATTAGTACGAATACTAAACACGAGGAAATTAGTTGCAGTACGCACTAAGATTGCTTTAACAATTCCACTTTATAACTGGTTTTGTCAACATACAGGACATTTTTTTTTATCACTACCCAAATTTTCACAGGATGTTCTACCCATGAATATGAACAACTTTCACTATGTGACCAACTCTGTAATCACGAAAAAAAATCAGATGTTTCATACATTTTGCTCGAGTAGGTGTTGAACGTTTGTGTGTGACACATCAGATTCTTTTTTTCGAGATTTTAGAGTTGGTCCCATAGTGAAAGTTGTTCATATTGATGGGCAGAACACCCTGTGAAAATTTGGGTAGTGCTATAAAACTTCCCAGTGTAAATCCTAAACAGCAAAAGCAACATAGAGAAAAGAAAAATCAAACAGCACTTCTTTCGCACAAGTAAGAAAAAAAGGAAAAATGGCGAAATGTGGGTGTCCAAGGTACATCTCTGCCTAACTCGTCGGGGAATACAGGCGTGATGTTATCTTATGTTAACAAAAAAGCAGTCATCGTTTTCGTGCAAAAATTACAAAATATTTCATTAAACATCATGCCAAATTTTCTATCAATCTATCATAGCCATGTCACTCTTAATAATAATTAAGAGAGAGATCGGTGAGTTGCATTAGCAACAACTACAAACTCACCATCCTAAATAATACCGCACCAACCGAAAATCCATACTACCTTCCAATTTGAACTGTTCTACAGTCAACGGCTACAATTGAATGGGAGTACATAAATCAAGCTGACCTCTTAACTGACCGATAAGTCAATCGACTATGGAAATGTTGGTGCTGAGTGGAAGCCCGTGTTCTGTACTCCAGGGTAAGTTATGGTACGGTATCGAGGGGGGAGGGAGGGGAAGAAGCTGGATATAGTGGACATTGAGCTGTAGTGGAAAGTGGAAAGGGTTGTAAGATGACAAAGTTGGCGAAAAATATGTTTATATTTATTATTTGAAAATATGTCTTTAAAAGAGAACGGATGGTCAGAAATGTTTCAACATTCTGCTACTTGATCCTTTCGGGATAATCGACTCAATGTGGTCACGAAACAGAAAGCTTATCAAGTGCTATAATGTCGATAAGCCTGCAGGCTGGCCTGAGCTTTTGTTTGAAAAGTATTCGATCAAACTCCATAAGTAACTTTCTAGGCTAACTGCCTCGTTGGCAAAGTGGTCACAAGCGCTGCAGCTGAGCGTGAGGTCCTGGGTTCGATTCCCAGGTCGGGCAAAGTGTTGGGTTTTTCTATCTGGAATTTCTCAGTAGCAGCCTGGAGTCTGGATTTGTGCCCGGTTGACGGCAAAAGGCTCGCCCCCTATTACATGGGACTTAAACATAACTGGCAAATTCGTGGTCAGGTTATATAACTTCCTAGGCAACCTACCACGGTGTCTATTGATCACGGTGTGATATTACAACTTTAATCTTCAACACATCTTCAAGCAGAAAACATCTAAACAAATTCTCCCCTTACACCACCCCCCACCAAACTTATGACACTAATATCCATCGCAATGTCATAAATTGGCCACAAATTCATAGTCCGGCTATTTATGTTCATGGGCTATTACTGCGGCTATTAGGCTACTAATCGCCGGTGATTCCCGTGATCCGAAGTGGCCGGTGACTATAGATTATGCGGCAGATGTGCCAAACAGGTGGGGACTTATGGGATATCATTTAATGGCTATTGTATCTTGCTTGATTTGTTAGGGCGTAATCGGGAGGTGGTGGTGGTCGAAGATTTTCAAGAATTTTATGGTCTAAAAACGTGTGTAAAGACGTGTTGTTTGGCTGTCTAAGGACTGATTTAACCAAAGTCAGACGGGCAATTCTCGTAATTTTAAGAACATGATGAATGTTCTCTAATCAAATGTCAAAAATACCTATAATTTCCCTACATTTTTGACATTTTATGGTCGCTGAGATGAGATTGCGATTAGATTTTGAACGTTTTTAGTTGTGAGAATTGGGCATCTGATATCTTTTATCCGTGGAAAAAATCTGACGTCTGACAGTTTTTGTATGGAAAATCTGTCAAAAAAAAATGTATTCGCTGGATTAGACTTATTCTAAGAATAAAAGTTTGACAGATTCGCCCTTAAACGTTGTTATAGTGTGTAAGTTGTTGATTTCTAAGAACCATAAAAAGAGATCAATAAATATTTTAGTATGAGCCAAAAAGGTCTCTTTTATCCAATGTTTTTCTAAGAGAGATCACTAACGGCTGAACCCAATAACGAATAAAATAAAATAGAAAAACCTATCTATCTATGGTTGTAACGTCCCAAAATCTATAAAAGATTATGGGATCTTACCGGCCTGACATAAGGACAGATAGAATTATACTGTCTAGCATCAATAGCGATCTGTCTTTTACTGAAAATAGGTTACTGGGTCCGGCCGTAAGTGTTAATAAAACCGCCGGTTTGATTTTTTTTATACCTTGACACTTTTATAACATTACATGCCCATCTAAGAAACGTGTTAGGTTAAGCATATACCATACCTTATACCTGCAAGTAAATAAACCCTTCATCAAAATAATAATTTCAAAATTATGAATACTAAATCAATATCACTTCATATTATACATAGATGAAGTAAATTGAATCCATTGTCGAAATTAAATTGATTTCAGTATCTGAAACCAGTTAACGTAGACCTCTCGAGCTGAAGAAATCTCATTGTATTTGAACATATCAATGAGCTGTTACAGATCTTGTGAGAATGGTAGCTACGCTTCATTGGGTCGCTTTGTAGCCAACGATAGCTCATAAAGAGGTTGAAGAAAAGGGCATTGCTACTTCTACATTAATATGTAGTTATTGAATAATATAAGAAATTCAGTTATCATTTGGTTTTACCGATTTCGACAGCTTTTAATCACACATTTGACACTAAGCAGTTGCTTTGAATAAAGTTGCAAACGCATCACACGCTGACGTCACGCAAAATCCTGCATCGCGCAATCAAAGTTTACCGCGCGACTAGTATATCAACAACAACAGTAGCCCACCAGACACAACACCCGTCTGGTCGGAGGATCCTCCCTTTTCTATAGAGGATGAGTGAACTTTACACCCTGTTCCTCATGCCACTATAATAAGCATACACAGACAGTTTTAAGGAAGAGAAAAAATGAAAGGAATTATCATTAGGTTTATCGTTATATTGAGTTGCACGCCATGTGTGTTTGTGTTTCTAATGCATAGTTTTTTTGTATAAAATAAAGAGTGTTATAATTCCATTGCACTCGTCTTTTTTCAATTCAATAGTAACTCATGAATGTCACCCTCAACTCCCGATTCGGCCTGTAAAACACGAGATTTGACTACAGATCATATTTCAATATGATTGGTAGTTTTGTTTCGTCAGCCAATCGCATCAGCTCACCCGAGAGTTGACAGCTAGTTCAAAAACTCGACCGGATTTTTAATCTCTCTCTTTATTTTTTAATTTTTTTTTTTGCTCGCAGTTAGTTTTAATCATGGTCTGGTAGTTTGAGTAATGTATGCGGCCTACCCAAGTGTCCTTTCTTTGGTATTGTTCGTCGAATCATTGAGCTCCTTAAGTTCTGAGTCGAGCTGTACGATTACTGACAATTGCGTGCACTGACTGGACAGGTCCACTCAATCTGTGTCTTTCTTCAAAAGACTATTTCAGACAGGTCATATATGGTCTTCACATGATCTGATCAAGATTATGTCTGGACTTTAAAAAGAGTGTAAACTCTGAGTTTGTTTCGGCTTTTCTTCTCAGAGTAGTCAGATAGGAAACGCCGGCCTCATCTAGTTTTGAAAAAAATATGTTTGACGTGTCACAGTGTTTGTACAAACCTACTTACAGAAATAATCAATTCATTTATCATCATTTATCAATCCTGGGTGGAAGTAGGATGTATAAAATGTAATAGTCAAAAACTTGATCAGACTTTTTAAAGTATGGGTGCAAGAGATTGGGATGATTTTTTTCTAAAAAAAATATCTGTTACACAAACACACACAACTTACCCCGCTATCTCATACTTCCAAGCCACAACATAGCTAAGATTTACGACAGCATGCCTACAGCCTACAACATATTCACATATTGTGTACAAAAACTCATTTACAGGTGTTGTTAAAAGTGGCACATGTGCGGCTCATAAAACGCTTATCGCTTACATCAATATCCGAGCCGAGTCAGCGCAAGTCTAAGGGCTGAGGCTGCGGTTTTAGGCTTATGCGGGGGCGATTTTATAAGCGTTTTAATTTTATTAACCCGTCAAATGTTCGCCTACTAGAAGACGTTTGCATGTGAGCGCTCAATGATTTTCACGATTATATTTATTGTCGTTTCGAGAGTATTTTGCTTATGAACCTACGGAGGTTCATGCGACGTTTGAGATGTTAAGGGTTCTTGTTTAAATTGGAAGATAATTGGATTGATTTTTCTCTCTGCTTTGTTGTAAAGCCTGCCATCTCACTGAACAGTAGAAAGCGTAAAGTTATAAACAGGCCCCACGCCGTAGCTGTCGTGTAGTCGTAAAAACACAGAAAATAGTTCTATACTTACTTATAGATTACAGGAAAATTTATAAGAAGGCAATCTTAAAATAACATGGTAAACCTTGTATGGTGTGTACAAACTTACATTTGCAGTTGGAATGTATGGGAAAACATGTTTTTCAACTACAATGTTAATTTTGTTCTTGGTATAATTTTTTTTTTCTTCTTTTTTCATCCCAACTACGGAACCCTTCATTGTGCGTGGTCCGACACTCACTTGGCCGGTTTTTTATACTTTCTGTAGCTATGTAATCAAGTTGAAATAGAACAGTTTTCATTTTTCCTAGAAAATAAGTAGCAGTTACAGAGACCACACCTCGTAAACTCTCGAGCTCGGTGCGACTAAAAGCGCGCTTCACACTACCAAATGGGCTTACACATTGTGTTCGTACATTGTTCCAGCGATGTGAGCTTTAATAGCGACCGTGTTACACGGCCACCGGTTTTTAAACGCCTTTTCAGCTTTGTTACTAAAGAAGTGTGTAACTGTGGAAATTGTGAAGGAAATAATGCTGTATTTAATTGGTACTTGGGTGTGTTTTTCCTGGGCTAGGAAATGGAAAATAGAGGCCAGTGTTCACATATGTACAGATGTGGAAGTGGAGCTGTGTCACAAGCCATACTTCACTTCCTATCTTGTCCTCTGTGCCCCAAAACATGCAGCCAAATTGACCTCTGCACTGCCACCAGTAACGCCGTGGAAGTGGGAACTTTTGGACCAACAAAATCTAAATTACTGACGTGCCGGCGACGTGAAAAAGAAGACGTAAACATTAATACATGGTCTAAAGTTTGTGTTAGAAAAAAAAAAAACATATAAAACTAATTACGCTTGAATACAATTTTCTTAAATCAGCATTATTACATCAATGACCACAATGACATACTTTCAATATTAAAATAAGAACTCAAATCGTAAACACACATTCCAACAAAAATTCTATCGGAAAAAACAAATAATAATTATCACCCTGTTTAAATTTCATTCAATTAGTAATTCGCATTGACAGGCTGTCTGACCCTCGACGGTCGTCTTTTTTTAATACTTTTTTTTAAGTTATTATTTACGAACTACTCTACAATGTTTTATAAAATATGTTTTAACCATAAAAGATTGCTTAAAAGTGTTTCAAAATCCGGACAAACCTATTGAGGTTTTTGTGGTGTTTCTGTTTATATTTTATTTTGTTCCTTAATTAATAAACAATAAAAGTTTTAAAAACATAATTATGGGTACCTACTACCTACAAATATAACAGGAGAACAATACATATGACAAATAGATAAACTTGCAATAGTCTGCGAGTACAAGTACAAAGACTCGAACTGAGCTCGTGGCTAAGTAATAACAGCCGCATGGGTCGATCCATCAGGTTAAGCTACGCTTGCCGGGGTTGGTTCGTGGATGGGTGACCATCTTTACATACCGAGACTCCTCCGTGCCTCGGAAAGCACGTTAAGCCGTTGGTCCCGGCTCTCATTCGTGGATCTTTGACAGTCGTTACGAGTCGTCAGAAGCCCGAAAGTCTGATAACCAGTCTTACCAAGGGGTATCGTATTACCCAGTTACTGGGTTGTGGAGGTCAGATAGGCAGTCGCTCCATGTAAAATACTGGTATTCAGCTGCTTCCGGCTAGACTGGAAGCCGACCCCAATATAGTTGGGAAAAGGCTAGACAGAAGATGACAAGTACAAAGACTATCAATATATCTTTTCAACGAGCTTTCTAGGTTTCCAGGAAAGTCTTTATTCATCCATCGGACAAAAGCAAGCGCAGGCAGGTCTAAGCTAAGCCACAATAAATCTAGCATTGAACCTACTTAAAATTCAACTCTTCGCACTATAGCGAATTTATACAGGTCCTAGCCACGTATATCTAGTCGTCTCAAATCTGCTATAAATTATCGGCAATCATAAAATATTATGGGATAGTACCATACTTAGTACAGTCCGCGCGCGAGCTCCGAGAAATCATAAGGAATGTTGACGTAATGAGCTAGAGTTGCGATTTAGTCGATATTACGTTATCGATACTAACACATCTTTTGCCTCCGCGCGCGCGCATTTAATTAATCATACTAATATTATAAATGTGAAAGTTTGTATGTTTGGATGTTAAGAGGTTTTGATGTTTGTTACTCAATCACGCAAAAACGGCTGAACGGATTTGGATGAAATTGCACACAGATAGTTTATAACCTGGATTAACATATACGATACTTTTTATCCCTGTAGTACGTTTTCGTGCGTTAATTGCCGACCTCCACGCGGGTGAGGCCGCTGGCAAAAGCTAGTTATGAAATAATTCTATGAGGATAGTAAGTATGTGCTTGAAAACAGAAACAGCCCGCTTCCTCAGCCCCTGATTCCTCGGAGCTCGCGCGTGGACTGTAGGTTGGTACTCTCTGTGAAAGAGTTCGTCCGGGGAGGTACCGACCACCATTGACTTTATTTCTACCAGCAAGCAATATTGCTGCTGTGAGCATGTCAATAAGTCAAATGAGATATTTCATCTTTGCCTCTACGATGGAAACGCACCTGCGATATCTCTGGTATTTCAAATCCACAAACAATACAGCAGCAGTAACAATTTCTGGTAGCACAGCATCATGCTGAGTGGAAGCCTTCTTGTCGCAGTCATGACGTGCAGCTGCCGACTATTTCTGTTTTGTGCTCGTGATTATATACATTTGTATGATTACTGTTGTATTTTTGTATGCACGTTTCTGTGACAAATAAACCTATTTTTCTTTCTTTCTTTCTTTTCTTTTAAATGTCTATAAGCGGCGATAACAACATCATCAGCATCATGATTGGCAGTCTTGTTCAACCCGCTGCTAAAGCCATAGGTCTCCTCACTTTTGTGACATGCTTCCCTGGTCTGTGCGAGTCTCATCTAGGTCTTCTCTCCTTGGTGACCAACATAAAGACAGTAATATTTTCCACACTGCGTATGAAATACTAACAGCGCCCCATGGTTTCACCCGCATAAGTCTCGATCCGGTAGGGATATCGGGATAAAAAGTATTCTATGTGTTAATCCAGATTATAAACTGTCTTTGTGTTAAATTTCAATCAAATCCGTCGAGTAGTTTTTGCGTGAAAGAGTATCGAACATCTATCCATCCATCGTCACAAACTTTCGCGTTTATAATATTAATAGGAAGTAGGATGTCCACATTAACACAGTTCCAGTGAACTGCTAACGTTTCACTAAATGCCTTGACCCCGTGATATTTACCTGACATTATATTTGCTCGACCTACAAACTTTACTGCTGAAGTATTACACTACATCATTGAATTTCATGAGGGGGTAGGCAGTTTCGAAATCATGCAAAGTAGAAAAAATCTATATACCAAGAATATTTTCAGCTTTAGTTTGAGCTGAAAATATTCTTGGTATACGTATAGATTTTTTAAATCCTGAGTGCAAGTAGGATGTATAAAATGTCAAAAACTTGATAGGAGCTCGTGGGTAAGTAATAACAGCCGCACGGGTCGATCGATCAGGTTAAGCTACGCTTGCTGCGGTTGGTCCGTGGATGGGTGACAATCTTTACATACCGAAACCCTCCGTGCCTAGGAAAGCACATTAAGCCGTTGGTCTCGGCTGTCATTCGTGGATCTTTGACAGTCATAAGTCCGAAAGTCTGACAACCAGTCTTACCAAGAGGTATCGTATTACCCAGTAACTGGGTTTTTGAGGTCAGATAGGTAGTCCATGTAAAATACTGATATTCAACTGCATCCAGTTTGATTGGAAGCCGACCCTAACATTTTTGGGAAAAGGCTAGGCAGATGATGATTTTCAGATCAAATACTAAAGACGATCGGCAAAAAACATCTGGCAAATACTTATTGTGTTTTATCTTATAACCAGCGCCCCCTTGCCAAAGCTAAACTCAAACCTAGGACTCCTTAGGTGCACATACTCCGTAGACCGTAGGTGCATTTTTTAGTTTGTATCACTCAAATGGTCTTTAGACTGCCTTCTATACAACTCGTTCTCTTACCTAAACGTTGAAAAATGGCCGTACATCAACACAGGAAATATCTGTCTTCAATTACCTATTCATGACGAGGGAGAAGGGTTGTACGAATATTGTATTTTTAATCCGGTTTTAAGACGTTTAGTTTTCGTCTTATGGGAAATTAAGAAGGCAGAAGTCCCTTGATGTTAATATTTTACCAGCGTAAAGGCTCCTGCAAACAGGCGCCACACGCGACGCGACACAAAGACACCGCGTGTCGCGCGCCTGTTTGCAGGAGTCTTAAACCTATTGCTAGCATCCTATTTACTTAGTAGAGCAGAATTTTTTTATAACTAATTATAATCATGTTGCTTCTAATAGGGATAATGACTAAAAAATATTTTTGTCCGTCAGGTAGATTATTAAAAATATTGGTCACGTATTTTTTTCTTTTTTTAACGTAATCAAAAGATTACCGCGATACATTGAGTTAAATGTTGCATGACGTCACGCTTTGTTAGATTTATACCGAGTTGTGACGTAGCGAGCCCCCACTTCCCAGCATTAATGCGTTTTATCTAATGCATTCTGTATTAATAAGATAAAGCAAAAAATACGTGTCTAATATTTTTTTATTATCTAAATAGAATTTCCTTTTTCTTTTACTCAGGCATCATCACTATTGTATTTATTTGTCATTTGATTTGGGGAATTTTAGCAGAAGTAGGCATTTATTTCCAGTATACCACATAAGACGGCTCTTATTGACAAAGGATGGTATCAAACTGTATAACTAAATACCTCTAGGCATCAGCCAAGGAACTGCCACTATTTAAACAGAAATAACACAAATTAACAAAGTTTCTTCAATAATAATTAGTCTATAGTTATTTTGTAAGTTTTGTGTTAATATTAAATTAGGTAGGTAATATAAAATTTAATGCAAGGTTAGGTACATGTTATAATTATTATTGTTTTCATAATACGCAGGACACATCGATTTTGATATTGAGTCAACTTTCAAAACAGCAGATTGCAGTCTAAGAGAAAATGAGAAACTATAGAATACTAAAATCTAAAAATCTAAATCATTTTTATAGCTTGTAATAAAATAGAATACCTTTTATCATACACGACCACACCATATGAATTACAGATATACATAAATGTAGAAATTTTACTTAGGGTGACAACTAACTGGGCGGCAACTATTCACACAGTTAATTTATTTGATCTACATACCTCAAATAATGTCAATGGTAACAAAATCACTAATAAGGAATACGCTAGACCTGCAACCCGTGCGTAATCCTAACAAAAGGTCTTCATAATCCCTAGACCTTTGACCTCTGACCTCTCGTTATCGCAACCCAGCTCTAATTGGGTGTCGTAGAAAGAAATATTGCTACCGACCATTATGTATTGAGCAGAGAAATACTGCTGACCACCTTATGTGGGCATTGAGGGGCTGTGCTGGAAATGTGGGCATTTGTAAGGTTTCTTGCAAACGTTGATGTATGGAGTAAGCAATTATGAGGAACTAGGAAAGGAAATATTAAGAGAATCCAATTTGGCGCGTACCTTACTATTTGGTATTTTTTTTTATATTTACCCATGTGTAGAATCCCAAATACTGTTAGAACCAGCGTGAGGTACTAGTTGTCTGGCATTTTTGCTGAACTGGGCTTTTTTGGTGCAGCCGTGAGGCACACTTTACACTTCTTATATTTACTTATTTTCAAAGGTTCAGATCCAGCAGAGCACCAAAAAAAAAACGAATGAATGAACATTAAAGTTAAAATCCTAATTCATACGCATAGCATTTCACATCGTTTTTCATTAACATCAGTACTTGCTGCTTGCTCGAATATTTTCAACACAAAAACTTCCTCAACGTAACATTTTACAAACTCCCCCAAAAGACTGGGTGTTGCTGTCAAAAAAATATAACTGTCAATACACATCAGCCCCAGCACAGGTGCGTCAGCTACTTGCGTTTGCGTTTTATTAAAAATTTACATTCATCGCTCGCGTAAGGCATATCGTCAGTAAAACTTCTGCCTACAAGCACAAAACAGATAGGTACAGAAGGTTGGATCCAGACAACTAGCGAAAACGCACGCACACATAGACACTGCCTCGTTGGTCTAGTGAATGAGGTCCTGGATTCGATTCGTCGGGCAAAGTGTTATTGGATATTTCCATCTGGAATTTCTCAGTAGCAGGCCGGAGTCAGGATTTCTGCCCGGTTGATGGCAACAGGCTTGCCCACTATTACATGGGACTTAAACATACTTGGTGAAATGAAGTTGTTAAAGGTACAGCATAATCAGCCTCTAAAGTTCCCACTGCTGGGACACAGGCCTCATATCTCTGTGAGAGGGAGTGGGCCGTAATCAACCACGTGGGCCCAGTGCGGGTTGGTGGACTATAGGTAGGTACATCTCTGCCCAACCCTTCGGGGAATACACATGTGATGTTATGTAATGTTACATAGACACGCTTTACGTACAGCGAGTGCGACAGACTTTCAACCGAGTTATGGGTCCCCGAAACGATCAATTGCAATTGTCAATTTGTACGTGATTGATACACATTGATGCGCAAATTGACCGTCTACCAAATGCAACTGAAGCGATTGACAATTTTACTACAATAGAAATTGATGGCAATTGATCGTTTCGGAGACCCCATAGACCGATATCGCCGTACGTACGCACTATGGACGTATATTGCGTACGTGCGTAATGTTTGCGTGAGCCTGTTTCCACTCGTTGTCTGGAGTCGACCTTCTGTACTGTTCTGTGCTACTGGTACACCGAGGCGTAAATTATGCGAACAACGGCTCGTTTCTCAAAGTGAATTTTGAGGCTTAAAAATGAGGCTGAATATTTAAGAAGTATCTTGATGATGATGACGAACTTTGTGGGTTGGCTTCTGGTGTTAATAAGCTGATGTAGTATCGTCAGTTTAGAAAGGTAAATTATGGATTAGCTTGCGTCTACTTACGTAATCTCATATTGATGAGTACCCTGCTTTGCATCTACATCAGAGGCGAAGCGCGCTAACAACTCCATTCCTACCGGCTTCCCTTTGGAGGATCGGAAGAGTAACTTCACCTACCACCATTGAAAAACAGCACATTCAGTAATGTCTACGATTGTCAAGTAATATATATTCCAACAACGACACAAATTGTTTTAAATAAGCTGGCGCCACAACGTATTTGTATGACTATTTAAAACTAAACAATTTCTTCTTCGGCTTCCCTCCTACGAAATGTCAACCCTCGCCACTGATCTACATACATATACTATACATATATTAATATTATTAATATAATAAAGCTGCAGTTTGTTTTTTTTTTTTTTTTTGTTTGAACGCGCTAATCTCTGGAACTACCAGTCGGATTTGAAAAATTGTTGCATTTGATAGCCCAATTCTTGAGGAAGGCTATGTAATATCACGCTACGACCCTTAGGAGCCGATCAAAAAAAAAGGAAAGGTCAGAAATAACGCTCAGCCAAAACGCGGACGCGGTGCGTCGGGGGTACAAGAAATTTCACGCCGACAACTCGCGGGCGTAAGCTAGTTTCTTGATAAAATCTTCTTGACTCAGAAGGGTGACTCGGTTTCCTTCCCTTTTCAACTTTCAGCAAATTTCGATAGGTTTTGCCCCCAATATAAGAAACAAAGGACTATACTAGACTGTATCGCTATAACACAAATATTTGCCAAAGTCTGACAAGACGAATAGTTCATACGAAAAAGGCTGTAGAAGTTGGTAATTGATCGAACGTTTTCACAACAAATCGAATCCGGTTATATCCTGTGGGATCTATAACATGTTTCATTGTTTTATGCTGAAGGGAGTTAGTAAACATGGCTAAAGTTTATTATTTATATTATTAAAAGGATCTTAACTCTAGATAGAAGCTGAATTTTGATTACTTACTTGGTGAAATTAGCTGTTATATTGTATTGCAAGAGTACTAACACCTCTTTCTTTGAAAATTTACTGAAATAAATACCGACTCGAAGATCTTTCTTACAAACTTCTGTATAAATATAAATTCAGACTCTTCTTAGGTAGGTCTATTGTACCCTACGCACAACAGAGGTCCTGCCGATCTATTCTATATACATCACACCGTGAGCACTTAGGTGAAGTGAGTTTGAAGTGAGTTCAATTCCTAGTAGAGTAAGGTGGGATGACAGTTCACATCACGCTCACTTCACCTAAATTTTCACGGTGGGATCTTTCCAGAATATTACCACTGAATCCTTTAGGTTTCAGTGTAAATGAATTTTGAAGAGGAAAGTTTTGCTTGCCTATAAAGGATATACTTCAAGCCTTAAAAACTTATACTATTTAGAAAGATTATTTGTAAAACTTCAGATAACCACAATTTTTACTGAATCCCATCTATGCATTTTTTACTGCCATAATTTTAAAACAGCCGTGAGCCTCCTTCTTTTTTCCATACATTTTTTCATGCCTCGCACACACCAATGATTCGAATATCATGCAAATGCCACAGACTAACTGATATACAATGAGTAATTACTTTGGCATTAGCAGTGTGCCCAGTACACTGTGGCACGTTGGCGACAATGCGAGGAGCGTGGCATGAATGTAATCCTCGCGTTTAGGCAAATACATCGATATGGGGGAGTAATGGTCTATGTATGGGCGGGAAGCGATTTATGATGTGAAAAAAGTGACTGTACTATAGGTGTAAGGTATATACCTATAGGTATTGGACATTATTAAAGGAAATTAATAGTTAGCATAGTATATTTGAAGAGAGTGGGCAGTTGTGTAGGTGATCAGTGTGTTTAATATGCGGTACGATCTTATCGGCACTATTTCCCATCGCCTTATCTGTAGTACTTCGTTATCTTGCAAAATAATTCGCCAGGTTAACTTAGAGCACTTGCGTAAAACGGATCTAATTAGGGTTCCGTAGTCAACAAGGAACCCTTATAAATTCGCCATTTCCGTCCGTCCGTCCGTCCGTCCGCAGCTTAGCTCAGAGACTCTTAGTACTAGAAAGCTATAATTTGGCATGGATATACATCGACAAAGTGGTAAAATAAAATCTTGAAAAAAAAAAATTTTAGGGTAGCTCCGGTACGCGTAAAGTCGGGATGTTTTTTTTTTCTCGTCTACCCCATAGTGTGGGGTGTTGCTGGATAGGTATTTCAAAAATATTGCGTGTTTGTGCAAACAATTTTTCAATTAATATTATATTTCGATTTGTATTGTATGCCCAAAAGGCGGGACATAGCTGATCAACATCACTGTAATTCTTAACACCTGTATCTATTTCTGTACCTATGATCCACAATAAATATGATTGATTGAAAAAAAATTCACGGTAGTAGTTTAAACAACGAAGTTAAAAGGAAAACTATCACAACTAAGTAGGCTTTACAAGTTAACGAGTAATAGTCGGCCAACTTACATTTGCAGTTGGAATGTATGAGAGGACCTGTTTTTCAACTACAATGTTAAGTTTGTTCTTGGGATAAATTCATCCCAACTACGGGACACTTCATTGTGCGTGGTCCGACACGCACTTGGCGGTTTTTTTAAATCCTTTTTCAACGGTGAATTTATGAGTTTTCCCTGGCATACTGACTCGGCTTTCGCCGAAGCGTTTGACTTCAATTGCCATTCTGATTAACACTTTACGGGACACTAAACGCCCCCAAACTAATAACAATAAAACCGATTATATATGTGTGTATGTATGTAGAACTTTAATTCATCTACATATAAGGGAATAGACGCGATTGCTTGACTGATTTATAAGGTGTACATAACAAACTATTGCATATAGAACTCTCTGAATGTAAACGATACTACCGCATATCGCTACATTCCTCTGCCTTGCACCACACCACAGTACCTACCGACACAGGTTTTAATAGATAAGATTTACGAGCTCTCATCTGGTCAAGGGTTGAATGCGACGTAATTTGTCGCGGCAGGGGAGGCCAGGGGGAGCAGTAGCCATGTTTGGCTAGCTGGGTAAAAAATGGTAATTGTTTACCGTGGTTTTAATACTCTTTTTCGGATTTTCGTAGTAAAAAGATCGTTTAGGGTTCAACAGCAGTGATTTTGTCTGAGTACCTTTTTTGTCGTTTTATACTGACACTGCGTTTTCGAATTGTTTTGATTGCTCTTTTTTCTTTTCGTGCAACACAATTTTTACTAATATCTCCCTGCCAAAAATTGTTTATACCTACAAAACTATCATCCCCAAGCAATTTCCCGAAAATACCTCCACGAAAACAAATCCCTCTTCTACCCGCAAAACATGTGGGTATTAATCAAAAATAGGAACACACCCCGGTCGATACTGCCGTGACTGGCTGCAGTAAAACATTGCCCGCGTAAAAAAAACACGGTCGAAAAAAAAAACAAAACATTAAATTACACTGTAATAAGGCTCGGTATAAGGTAATCGACCCCCGAACCGACCAACTAGATACGCCACGTGGGAAATACGCGAAAAAGGTTCAATTGCTGCCCTGAAATTAATTTGTGTATGATTAATTTTGTTTAAGTTTGACTTGAGCTTTGTGATTTGGTAACTTTTGTTGTGTAGATAATAATTTTGGGAATTTGACCAAAAAATCCACATGTTCTTTTGTTTATATGAATATTGAGGAATTTTTTAAACATCGCGTGTATGAGCCTGATCGCTTGCCACCTGTAAAATCCCAGGGTGTTACACGACTGTGTCAGGTAAACACTTCCTTTAGATGGAGCTTTTGACTATTATATTCAAACTGTTTAGAATGTTTATTCGGACACATAAAGTACAACAAAAGTAATTTGCAAAAAATACAATAAAAAATTATTAGATCTTATAACCTTGGCTGTTAAATATGCGGTATTGTATAATTAGTTTTCGACATTTAGTTTCCCAATACACGATGCCAGCTTTAGGAATCTATTAAAACCATTACATTTATTCACACCAAACGCAAAGATATTAAAAATCGAACACAACCACAATAAGGAACTTTAAAATTCTAATCAAAGAATCCTATGTTGCCAGTTTGAAATAAAAAAATTAATAATTTCTTACAGCGGGCGGAGAGAACTCATTCTATTCAGAGTTATTGAAAAAGTTCCATTATTCAGTATCTGTGGAATGGATTCCGTTGCTAGCTTTATAATAAAAAGGATTCGTTATGGAACGAGTTAATAATAGAGTGATAACCAAGCGCGGATTGTCCCAATTCTTCAGTTGTAAGGAGGAAGGATTCATGTGGTATTTATCGGTTGATGTTACAAAACCTATACTCATGAGTACTTCTTGATTAATCATTCAACTATAAGGAAAAACTATTGCAGACATGTTAAAAATCTCCCTGAGAGATGGGACTTCTTTAGGACAATACAACAATACAGGGCCATATCTTAGAACAAATCTCTTTAACTCAAAAGAATTGCATAATGAAGTTGAAATTAAATGAATTAACCAAATCGTCCAGACAATACCATCTCTATTTGTGCAGCAATTTGACCGGTTCTCTCCAATTACTAAACGCAATATTTAGTGTTACCCCGTAATACCCTTTACGTCCCTTAACACCGTAATCTTGGCCCTCAACGGTGTATTAATAATTAAAAGAGGGTGAAATAATCATTTCGAGGGGTTTTTGTTTCAGGCATTATCTCCTAAGAAGGCTCTCAAGGCCTTTTGTGATGTAAAACCTTAATACAGCTTCGGCAGAATTAAGTATTAAAATTGCAACTGAACGTTGATTAATTTCTGAGATTTAAACAGTGGCATTGTGGCTTCGAGATGAGCATTTTCATAATTCAGGTTGTTTATGTTCATTTAAAACAGGGTTTAGGAAATCCGATTTAGGTTCTTGTTTACTTCGAAAATGTTTTGTAGAATGAAAATAAAAAAGAGATATGGTTCTGATAGTTGACTTAAAAAGGAGGTTCGACAGTATTTTTTTTTTTCAACTAGGCCACAACTAAGTTTGAAACACAAAAATAATGAAAAACTGCGGCATGCGCAACGAATTAAGAATATGCGTGTATGACCAGATGTATGAACTTACACGAAGCAAAAGGAGTATTTAAGCATCGTAGCAGGTGGCGTTCTGTAGTTTCTGCCTACTCCCATAGGAAGAAGGCGTGAGTTTATGTATGTGTATGTATTGAAAAACTCTCACAGTGCCACTGATGCTTTTATTATCTAAAATAGCAACACAAAAAAGAAACAAGTCCCATATTTCTTCACTTAGCCGTCATTTGACGATTTGACGTTGATGCAATCCCGCGAACGGACGTCCCCTGCTAATGAAATCCCAACGTACGTCAAATGCACTTCTTTCATCTCTTTCTTACTTTTAAGGAAAATCTTTTGTTCCACTCTATCGCAGAGTATGCAAATCTTCAGCTCGCCAGTTTGATCCATCTGCATAATGAAGTGTTTTGTAAGATCGTTCGTCTTCTGTTGTTTCTGATGTATTCTGTCTTCGGCGTAATTTTCTTGATGAAACAAAGTTTGATGTGACAGTTCGTCAAAGCAAAATAAAATAATGGCTTTTGAGCTAGCTTTGAAACAGGACCAAAGAAAATATAATATTATATATGGACTACTGACAACAATAACTTCTACCATTTGTTCATATTTAATTCTACATCTTGGAGGTTTTATTCGCATCTTCTTCGAATGATTGAACTTGATTGTGCTCTGTAGAAGTGTAATTATATCCGAAGTGAAATAAAATAATTATGTATATGTTTGTGGATTTATTTTAGGGGAGGCTAAGTAATAATAGTCACATGGGTCCATCCATCAGGTTAAGCTGGATGGGTGGCCATCTTTACATACCAAGACTCCTCCGTGCCTTCGAAAGCACGTTAAGCCGTTGGTCCCGGCTGTCATTCGTGGATCTTTGACGGTCGTTACGGATCGTCAGAAGCCCGAAAGTCTGACAACCAGTCTTATCAAGGGGTATCATCGTATTACCCAGCAATTGGGTTATGGTTGGAGGTCAGATAGACAGTCGCTTCATGTAAAATACTCGTATTCCGTATCTGGTTAGACTGGAAGCCGACCCCAACATAGTTGGGAAAAAGGCTAGGCTGATTGATTGTTTGCGGACTTATTTTATCCAGTGATCTAGCACTAGACACGATCAAATCCAAAACTTGGGACACACGTCACTAATAAGGCAGTAGGTTAATAAAACTGATAATAATGCCCATATTCACTAAACACCTGAAACAATGTAAGCACATATTTTTGCAGTTTTGGATTTTCAACCCTCGGCTCAGCGTCGAAAGTTGAAAATCTAAGAGCGCGTTTTTATTTAGGCACTGATTTAGGTGTCGCCTATTCACGATAAATATCAATATTCCAATCACGTGCGACAACTCGGCAGACTTGCCCGACACTGCGCTTGAGTGTTTGATACGGCCGTTATCTGAAACTTTTGTTCACTTTAAGCGTTACTCCGTCAAAGTCACAATTTACCTCATCTATAAACCATCATATTATATCTTATGAAGTACTTACAAAGTGTGTATTGATTGTTTTCTACTCTAGAAACTTCTGTACAAGTTACAGGAGATATAACCATGCCATGGTCAAAGTATATGCCAGTGTCGTCTCTCGTAATGGCTTTTTCAAATACAACGTAATTTAATAAAAGGCCTAAGGCGTCGTCCTAATACAACCCGACGAAGTGATCATCGCGCGAGTAAGCGATGCGACTATCGCGTGGTCGCGCGAATTCCGTGCCCGCGGAGCCCGCTTCGCAGTTTTCGTCCGACGCGACATGATTATCGCCCGAATTCAATCAAGACACCTATTATTCGACATCAATATGTTTGCTTACGCGTTCGAACGAACTTGGTTCTCGCGATTACAATTATTTTAGTCGCGCGACAATTAGGACACTTATTCGACATCAGTATGTTTGATCGCGGGTTCATACGACTAAAATACGCGCGAACTTGCGATGATCGCGTAGTCGCGTTGTATTAGGACGATGCGTTATACGATTAAATAGCCGTTCCTATCCTATTCAGTAACTGAAGAATCTAAAAGACAGCTGATTATTGCCATGTTATGCAATTCTCTATATATAACTTTTATCCCAGATGAGCCTTGTAACCTTTAGTCTTTATAGAATTAAGGTATCTTATTAAGGTTTTCTTTTCATCGTTGCAGGATGGAGGAGACGGTGCGATCGCTACTGCAATACAAGAGCCGCGTGGAAACTCTGAAGCAGGAGAAGGCGTCCTTATCATCAGCACTAGAGGTAACAATCCTTCCTTATCTTCTTTCACATAAAGATCATGACATACGCATTACGCACTCATGCGAAGATTCGGTTTTTTGCATAGCCGCAAATGCTACGCAACCGTACTAACTTCTAAGCACTTCAATTACAAAAAAATTATTAGTGAACTAACTTTCGCCCGTGACTTCACCCCATGGGAACGTACTACATCGGGATAAAAAATTCTATGTCCTAACCGAACGGTTAACGGCTTAATACGATTAAGCCGTTAACCGTTCAAGCGTGAATATTTAATTAACAGACAGAAGACATACCGACCGCCAGACAGACGTACTTCCGCATTTATTATATTATATTATTACTATGGAAGTATGGACTATGGATAATATTATGTAAAGCATGCCGAAATCCATAAACAACAGGTACCGGGATTAACGCACAACCTCTTAAGGGGTCATTTTACTCATAATTATGAACAACTTTTAATATGGGAGAAAACCTGAAATCGCGAAAAAAATCTGTTGTTCCCTCCTACATTTTGACGAGTTATGCGAACATAAATGTAGGGAACAGCTGATTTAAGAGGTTTTGTGTTAATTCCAGGGCATATTGTATTTGATTAAGCGTCAGTAGTTGATAGAACCCAGTGCCAGTGTAGTAAGAGTTTCAATATATGATATACATCAAAATCGATTCTTCGACCACTGCATTCTGTGGCCAGACAAGCAAACTTTACGATCCCTATCGAGATGGTGTGCCCACGTATATGGAACCATAAAATGCGAATAAAAACTTATCTTCATAGCGCAAATTCCTGAGCAAATATCCTCTAAACTGTGGAATTAAAAATTCACGAAAGACCCCTGGATCTCCCCTGTCCAGGGCAAAATGGATCCTATCTTCGCTTTGGTCATTATTAAAAAAGTTTTTTCTGGATATCTAGTTAGACTGGTGTTCTAACATAGACTTTTAAGAGGAATCAAATACAAATATTCAAAATATTTCATTATGGCTGGCTGCATTGTTCTCTCCCCCATTTTTCGATGAAAAGTTAGGGGAGAAGCGAGTAAGATGGACTCACAATGGACTCTACCAGCCGTAATGTTTGTTTCCGATCAGATTTCAACCGTAACCATGTTTTTGTTTTGTTTATATTTATATCTATATTAATATTAAAAAGAGGTAAAATTTGCGAGTTTCTATGTCCCCCGAAACTGCTTATCCGATTTCAAAAATCTTTTCACTGGTAGATGGTAGATAGCTACTCTATTGCCAATTCCCAAGCATATTTTGTATATTATATTATTTGGTTTATGGTATATTTGGCTTCCACGCGGACGGAATCGCGGGCAGAAGCTAGTAGAAAACAAATATTGTGTAACAATTTCAGTGAATACAAAAGAACTGTGTAAAATTCTCCACATTTCTTATTATTTTACCGCGAAAGCCATATTTAAATCTTCGTCATAAATATGTTGAGCTATTATTTCATAAACTAAAATAATTTGATGACTTTTTGCTAATAAACAAAGACTTTTTCAAAGGTAGAACTTGTTTTTCTTAACTCTCACATATTTACTTACTTCATAAACTTTACAGCTTTAAAACATTTTCACCTGAACTTGTCTGCTTTAAAATTCCATTCACTTTCGTATTTAAAAAAGAATATAAAAATCCCTGGTATATTCCTGTTTCGTTACACCGTTGGTCATTGTGTTCTCCCCTTTGCTACGTCACAGCTATCCATTTTGAATGGCGGATGAGAATTTTGATTTTTCCATTTCCCTTCACTTTTTGAATGATATTCGTGCATTTCGTACCTGTACTCCATTGTGTAACAACCCCATGCTTTAATATCGTCTTTTAACGTTTCAGTACGGTCAGACGCTGAAATGGGAGGGAATTTTTATATTTGCTGAAAATGTATGCGGAATCCCGTTTCATTTTATTTTCATACACGTGTTCGATTGAATGAACAGAGAGGAATTTCCATATTTTGCTGTCTGTGAGATTCTTTCGTTCATTCACATACGAGTTGTCTTTAACAGCGTCTAGAATTTAAGTCTTCTGTACTTAAGTAGCGTACATTGACAAACTTCCAACAGCTTATTTTGTCTCTTCTCCCGCTTTTAAAGTAATCCTCTTACATAATATCCATTACCACCCACACTGCACCGAAGTGACACTTATCAAGAAATCCTCTTGCAGCACTAATTACGCAAAAACGTCTCGTCCCCCTCACAAACACGTTCCGTCCATAATCCCTCAAAGAACGTCCAGTTATGACCGGCGCAAACCAGCCATAACCAGTTAGAGCCGGTTTGAGCCGCCTCGCCCCGCGGGGATCAAAGAATAATGATGAAATTAAAGGGGACTCTTAAAGTGACAGGGATCTAGATGTATTGGTTTTTCTCGTTAATTAATTCGTCTATCTGGAGCGGTTATAATCCAAAAATGATCGCGTGTCCCCCTCTGGTCAATAAATGCTCTTTAATGTCGCTAAACGACCGTCCCAACCGGGGACAAGCCTTGTTTGTTGTGGTTGTTTTCTTGCTAAACGCTTTTTGGTTTCCTAAACATTCAGTTTTATGGTATAATTTTGAATGAAAATAAGCTTACAAGTATCTAATATACCTAAGCATAAGCATAAAGGTGGGAATGTTAAAATCCGTTGGCGTGATGCATTTGGAGGTCCAATCACTCCATTTGACTTCATTGTTTGGAGCCACGCCAAATGGCGCATTCACGTATAATCAGCCTATAATATTCCCACTGCTGAGACACAGACCCCTCTCTTCGAGAGGGAGTGGGTTATAATTTAATATAAAAATATAGAAATATCTTTAATATAGAAATTATAATTTTATTTAGGTACACTATTTTCAAAAACAGTACAGTAATAGTTCCTGTATACAGACTAGTATATAAAGAACTAAACCAACATTATACCAACCAACAGCTGACGTTTTGTTTGTTTCTAGTTCCTATATGAAATTGGTGCTTCAGGACTGATCCTAACAGTCTAAATTACCTAGAGCACTTTCGGGATCTAAGCACACTTTCTGATGGTATTTGGTTTGATAATTCTGTTCTAGTTTTAGTATCAAATTCCAGGTTCGAATCCGAAACATTTAAATTGGTGTCGTGTATTATACAATACAGGGTCAAATTAAATTAGCTAGCGAAATCTGCAGACGTGATGGGTATCGATATCTAAACACGATGAAATAAAAAATAAAAAGATTTCATGTTTTTTTTTGGGGTCAACGACCGCTGATAGTGTTGTAATTTGAAGTATGAGTTGACAAAATCTGTCTTCTTTTGTTTTATCACGTCTACGGAGTTTCACTAGCTAATTTAATTTGACCCTATATGAGTATAAATACATAGGTAGTTTAATTTATCACATTTATCCAACACTGAAAGAAACAAAATGATACTGGGTGGGTGGGTCTTATCATATTCATTTGTTTTATTTTCCTAAATAAAACTAAATAAATATGATTAAATTCAAGAGCCCTGCTGGTTGCTGCGCTTTTCATTAGGATCAAAATGATTATTGTGCCTAACTTTTTTGATCTGTGTAACCCCGTGTTTATACCTAGGTATAAAACAATTGTATTCTGCGTTTACACCAAGGTATAAACCATAGATTCTATTTCTACATGCTTGTTTTGTCTACTGTTTTCTTTCTCGTTTACACCTAAAACAAATTATAAAGTCTAGTTGTATGTATACAAAACTTGTAGAATACTTCTCAAAAGGGTTAACAAAACATGACTAGAACAACGTCGATACATGTATGATACATTATGTACATATGTTCCACGATATGTTTTTGAGAAGTCTTTTCTAAGACGTGTTGGAAACCAGTATCACAACTTGTTTAAGGGTGTAAACGCGGGTTGAGGCTGTGCGCAAACCAAGACTAATCAATCTAAAAACAGTTCTGTCTGCAAGTTCCACAGCAGTGTTTTGTTGTGGTGTGCGCACAGCCTAACGTGACATAAGCCGGTCCTCCACATAGGCTTGATCCAAAATATAACAACAAAGATATAACGTAAAGGTTTGAGAGTCCTCCGCGAAGATTACAGAGCGCACCCTCGTAATAACTGCTAAATGACGGACTGACAGACCCCTGATAGTTTAATATGCTTTAAGTATCACATCCACGCAGCCTGATATCAATCTACAATTCTACATGTATGCGTAGTGTTTTGGACTTGGTCTTAAGAAAATTTTGTTGACGGTAGCCTGCAGTGGTCTCGAACGTCATAGAGCGAGATCGGTAGAGTTGCCGTATATTTGTACCCAAAATCGGTATTTGTTTATTTATTGAAAAAATTACAGACTAATTTATAACGAGAGCCCATATCGGTAGAAATACCGAAAAATCGGTGGGTTCGAGACCACTGGTAGCCTGGTACAACGTTGCTTCTGTGGTTTAGATTCGTATTAGTAATACAATTTCCTCGAAGATTCTTTATGAGATTATTTTCTCTTCTGATAAATGATAATGATAAATGATTTTATTCCTGTAAGTAGGTTTATACAAACACTTTTACACGTCAAACATTTTTTTTTTTAAACTAGATGAGGCCGGCGTTTCCTATCTGACTACTCTGAGAAGAAAGGCCGAAACAAACTCAGAGGTCACAGTCTCTTTTAAAGTCCAGACATAATCTTGGTCAGATCATGTGAAGACCATGTAGGTTGGTGTCTGAAATGGTCTTTTGAGGAAAGAACCACACAGATTGAGTGGACCTGTCCAGTCAGTGCAAGCATCTGTCAGTAATCGTACAGCTCAACATAAAAGTTAAGGAGCTCAACGTTTCCGCAATTCGCGTTTCCTTCTGGGTTTCCACAACACAAAAGACATGATGATAATCAAGCCATGTGATTTGAAATCTGTAGAAAACTACCTAACGAAGATTGTTCATTCTTAACCGACTCCAATAAATGGAGGTTCTGCATTTGATCCTTATGTAAATATGTATGTTTTGATTGTGATTTAAAATTGTTTTAATTTACCATAGGACTTTGTTCAAATTTGTAACTAGCAAAAGTACCTAATCATTTTTAAATTATATTCTTCAAAATAAACTAAAAATAAAATCGCCATTATCCTTCACTTAAAAGTGAACTAAAGCCCACTCAGGTATCAAGAAGGCACTTTGAAAAGAGCAGTGCTATGCTCCAAACATGACACAGGGTCGCCCCGTAGGGCGGACATGACGACAATAGAAAAATACAGTGAACAGTAATAAAGGTTGTAGAGTGATCACACACACGACTGTGTGTTCATGCCTTAATGTTAAACACACAGAAAAATTATGAGTGGCGCAAGTGATGAGCGGGTGGCGGGATGAAATGTAAGCTGGCGCGGAAGTATTTCGGTTGCATCTACGACTAAGGTTACTAGTATCTTGGTAACCAAGGAGATAAAACACGTTACCTCTATTTAGGTTACCGTTTTAATATCGGTTACCTAGAAATGACTTTAATTACGAGAAAGAAACAGAATATCGCCAGCCAGGGGCCGTGATTGGTCGGCGTTCGCCGGCGCGCGGGTCGACTCGACTCTTGACACACACACAACACGCTGACGGGTAAGATAGAGGTAATTTTTATTTCGGTTACCGGTATAAATACTGGTTGTATTCAATTTAAGAATTAAGGTAACCTGTAAAAAAAATGTTGTAACCGAAAAGACCCGAAAAAGTATACAAGCGCAATCTCATTGTATAAGTAATACGTTAAACCCTATCAAAACTTCAGATGATAAGGTTAAACGTCGTTTGTTTGTGTTTGATGAACTCCGAACCATAGATTAGAGCAATTAGGGTGTTCCTGAGCAATCTCTGGATCTATAAAGGTTTTAAAATTGAAAGAATCTATTTTCTGGCATCTTCCTCACACAAAGTCACTGACAGTCTACATTATCCCATTGTTGCTAAGCAAACAGTTATCATTATCTGGTAAATTATTATGTTATGAAACCTTCCGAGACGTCTGATACCCGTGGAATCTATAGCAATAAAACTATTGCAATAGATTCCACGCGATTGCGATTATATTAGAGGATTGGTAAAACTACTAATCCACTAAACTAACCGCTACTTCTCAACACTAACAGCATATCACCCACACACATACAATGAAAACCCGCGCTGGAAGGACATTAAAATGGCGGATAGCGGGAAATCGTCTATGCACAATAGCTGGGGTTTCCCGCTTTAAAAGGCCACCCCCTCTAAACAATAATTCAGCTACACCCCAGCGAAGTGCAAGGGCGCAGTTACTGAGGGCACTCGGATAGGGTTGCGGTTCAAAAATCGATAGTTTAAGCTGCCTAATAAATGAGTGGAGGTTTCATGGAAAGGTGAATGTTTTCATGAAAATAGTTATGAGAATCCATAAGTACATGACGTAGTCAATCAAAGTTCATTAGGAAAGAAATAGCTTAATATGAATGAAAAGAATATGCACCGGCTTATTTTCAGTTTCTTTATTTTTACTTACTACTTACTTAGATGAAATATAGTTTTTACGGTTCCGTACCCGAAGGGTTCCAAATGGAACTCTTCTTCTCTTCTTACTAAGCCTCTGCCTTCCGTCCGTCTGTCTGTCAGCGGGCTGTAGGTATCTCATGAACCGTAATAGGTAGACAGTTGAAATTTTCGCAGATTGTGTATTTCTATTGCCGCTAGAACTAAAAATAATAAAAAGTTAAAAATGAAAGAATATAAGAGACGTGAAGAAATACAAGAAACGTGTTTTTTAAACTGAAGTTTTTTTTTTTAATATGCAGTGTTTAATGTTGTAGGTACGGAGGTCCGGAACCCATCGTGTGCGAGTCCGATACTTTAATAAACATTTCCAATAACTAACACAGTTTCGCTTTACAGCTGATTTTACCGGTCAGCTAACTTTTATCCGTGGAATAAAATTGACATCCGACAGTTTTTATGTAGCAAAACAATAAAAAATTCATAATTTATTTGCAAGATAAGACTTTAATACCTATAAAAGTTTGGTCGAATTCGCCCTTAGTAGTTTTCTGCAGCCCAAAAAAGTTAAATGCTAAACTTTGGTGATGATGACTGGCTGAAAGCGTAAACATAATCTCTATACTTGCGAGACCGATTACTGGTCGCTTTGATTTATTATTACTAATAGATAGATAGATGCTAGTTTGACTGACAGTCATTCATCTACATTAATGGCCAATAATCAAAGATAATAAAGTTCCACACATTAATAGAAAACAAATAATCACAAGGTAAAGAAACAGTAGGTAAGGCGTACGCACGGACATAAAAATATCGAGGCGATTTTTCTCGCGCACTAGATTTTCAACGCTCTGCATAGCGCCGAGAGTTGAAAATCCAACAGTGTTTTTTGACGCGTTGGAATGCGCTGTTGGATTCTCAATGCTCGGCTCAACACCGAGAGTTGAAAATCCAGTGCGCGATAAAATAGCGCCGCGATGTTTTTGCGTCGTGGCGAACGTCTGCTTACCTAGAGAAAGTTACCTATTTCTCGTGACTGTCCCACAATGTCTAATGATTGGTGGATATTACTATTAACTTCACGATTGCCGTTAATATAGGGTAATTAAGCTCTGACCTTACTTTCTATGGAGAAAAAGTATGGGATTTACTTACATGGTACGTATTTTGTTACCATTATCTGAGACCTGTTTTTAAATAGTAGTGCTATTTAAATTTTATGCTTCTATACTAACCTCTTTACTAAAAAAACGTTGTATAGCGTCTGTATAGTTACACAACGCTTTGTCTTCTTCTTTCGAAAGTCAAATTATTGACGACTGAAAGAGACAGATCGGTGTGTAACTATTCACCTGATATAATGCATTTCTTAGTAAGGTTATACTATAAAAAGGTAAAATTTGTGAGTTTGTATGTAGTGTGTAATTTTCGGTTACCGATTCCGAAAATTCTTTCACTAATTAATGCCGAGTGTCATAGGATATATTTTATGTTAAAACCAGAAAATTCACGCGGACGAAGTCGCGGAAAGAAGCTAGCTTAAGATAATTCCCATCCCTTTCAAAGTTGCGGTATTTAAGCCTGAAATCTTCATGTCTTTTAATTTGTAAAATTAATTTATGGAACCTAGAATAAATGATCTCAAATCAAAAACACCCGTAAGCATAAACCTGGTGAAAATGTTAATTCCTCGTCTGTAAAGAGGGTCTATGGCTATACTGGTGAAATGGATAGAGATTTGAGTGGTTTATGGAAAGATTCCTATCTTTCCGATACCTGATTTTTACCTGTAAAGTCTTGTAAAACACAACCACAACACATATCCACAATAACTACACTTAAAAACGTAGTATAAATTACAATATTTTAAAAACATAGTGCTGCACCCCTACGGATCACAGTCAGGGGTCTAGGGTGCATGCTCTGCCCCCCGGCGCCGCCCGCGCCACGAATTTACACTCACATACTAATTGTGTTATGTTACCTCTTTATGTTGTTTGTAAACGAACGTTTTTGGGATTAATGTGTAAGTGTAGGTAGGGGTTTAGGTATTAAATAAAGTGCGTTTATTTAGAATTTTCAGTAAGAATTTAAATCATTTTGTTGACGGGCAGAGTCTCGGAATTCTGTGCTAATTTTCGTGATTTCGATTTAAGTATACGAAAAGAACAAAGGAGATCATTAATTTTGGGCTAAATTACAAAAGTGCCTTAGTTTTACAGTAAATGTGTGATAAAAAAAAAACTATTAGGTACTATAATTATATTACTTTTATTAGTTTAACTAAAACATACTGGAAACAGTGTTTTTCAAACTGCAAATAACCCGACAGATTCGTGCAATAAATGTGGCCTCACAAAAAAATCACCAAATAAATTTATTTTGTATTTTACCGTGTTCAGATATCGATACCCATCGCGTCTGCGGAGTTTAGCTAGCCAATTTAAAATAACCCTGTAGGTATATAACTTTTTTTTTTTGTTAAAAATGTATAGACGGTGAATCCTTTGTAGAGCCTAAAGATAGTTGGCGTGGGTCTGACAATTTGTATGAATTATTTTTGTTCTTTCGTAACGACGCATCAGTTCATGGCGTTGAAAAAGATCCCTGTTTACACCGGAGATATCATACTTTTGTGACTCGATAACCCTTTCAATGCTTTGACTGCACAATCTACTGCCAACTATTTTGAGAATCACCCACGGCAATATTTGCTAAACTAAAGCAACAAAAAACCCTGCATTTCCCTTACAAATGTCGTTTTATATCTCGTCCGTGACAACCAAAATGTTGTCATAATGACGCAGTTTGTTAGAAACGGCGCCATGTCGTCGGCGACTGGCGAATTAACTTAAATAAAGAGAAAAAGAGGAAAATATCTGAAGATAAACAAAGTGTACAAGTAGGTTGGGTTCATGCTCCATTTCCGAGATGACCCAGTAAATATGTGCATCTGGTGTTTAGATAAAATGCTGTTTTTTCTATGTAATTTCTTGGTGGTATAGTTTGCCGTACCTATGTTAATTCTTGTCGCTTCGGCTTGCATGTAAAGTCAGAAAAATTAATTCTTTGGCAAATTGATGCACTCCGTCAATTTACTTTGATGTAGCCATCTATATAGTACATACTAATTCCATGTAGCCATTTCATTCAACTGTCAAATAATGACTGTTAAGTTGGTATTAAGATAATTTACGTTGGTAGTCAATTTGCTTATCAATTTATTTGGTTGAATTTACATAGGATTGCATTAAATTGGTGACAACTTTAGGGATGGACACAGAGATGTTTGTCTATACAAAACATGTCCACCAATATAATTATTAATTTAGACAATATGCACCAGCACCTCAATACATAACAATTACCCTCTAATTAGAAACCTATCGACACATAAGCCTAACCACGACCACATCAATCCGCAATACAAGCTAAAATCTACCACTAATTAGGCGCACCTAGACCAAAATACCAAAATAATTAACGTCGACTATCTGTAATATTTAGCGAACGTTAAACCGCTGCATTTTAAACTGCAAGCAGGCAAGTTATTCAGTACTGTTTCCGGATAGGCAGCGACTGAGGTATCTTCATAATTACGTTTGCGAACCTCCGGGCCCGCCATAGTTGAGCGCTAACGAAACCAATTAGTATGTGTCCATTGGGTTGTACGACACGATATTTTCGGAATGGTCATTGTTTGGGTGTAAACAGCTGTTTTGATCACACAAGACTGTTTATGTTAGAATCTGATTTATTTCCTTGAAATGCTAATTTTATAGAGCACAACATAACAGGCGAAATGTTGGTGTATCTAGGTCGCCTAGTCCTTTGGGGCAAGGAGACGTAATGTTATGTTATTTGTGCTATGGTATGTTATAGAGCTCATCAGAGGTATATAAATAAACATTTAGAATTAAGTATTGAGTTATTATTTTATTCCTTATTTATAACGCATTGTATGCTGCACCGATCGATGTCATCACGTCAACAAAACCAGCGCTGGAGCTCTGTCTCGCATAGGGTCGCATCATTATGCTGAGCGATGGCCGTTTTGCGTAGATGTTACTTTTGCATATTTTCCCCCAACTTGTTCTTTTTTGTGTTTATATTTTTTCTTTGCGTCATGTTCGAAAATGTATTTCCTTTCTTTCTTTCGTTAGCTCTTGCAAATAATGCCAATATTTTATTCTGTCTTTTTTTAACAATGTCTGCATGAAATACATTCATAAGGATTTCTACCTCTCCTAGGTAGCTCTATTTTAAACTTCTAATAAGTTCCTGACAGACGCATTGCTGACAAACTATTGTATACATTTGTTTAAGAATTAATTAATCTTTCATCTAAGCCAAATATTTGCACTCAATAATCTCTACAAAACCCTTTACGTAACCTAATCATCCTCGGCTCTGCTAAGTACGTAAAAAGACAACATAACATGGGAAGCTTTAGTAGGTAAAAGTATTCTCGGCCACAGAAATCCTTAAAAATAAACCGTACAACAATGGAAACCCGACCAAGGTAGCTGTTACAGGCACAGGATGCCGAACTAACTCTGCGCATATTCCGCGATAAGATAAACCGACGAAATTGGAAACTAGCGCCATCTATTAACCAACCGGTAGGATGTTATGAATTATTGATAGAATAATAAATGGTTGGCAGACCAGTCACGCGGATAACTTAATCTAAATATTAACGGCCGAACCCAATAACCTATTTTCAGTAAAAGACAGATCGCTATTGATGGTAGACAGTATAATTCTATCTGTCCTTATGTCAGGATGGTAAGATTCCATAATCTCTTATAGATTATTGGGACGTTAAAACCATAAATAGATAGGTTTTTCTATGTGTGAATGCCAAAACTGGTGATAGATAGGTTATTTGGTTCGGCCGTTAGTAACTTGTAAACAACAAGGTACCTAACTTTGTTTCTATGACCGAATTCCGGGTTTCCTTGACCTATCAGTGAAAGGTTAAAAATACCATGTTAGAAACCATCACTCACCAGAAACACAGGAAAAGGTAAGGAAAAAGGCATCCATAAAAGGATCTCTGTTATTTATTACCTTCAAGAGTATTTATGCGCATACTTTGCATAACATCAAAATATCAGATATCTCTCATTGGGGTTGTCTAACTCGTTTCAGAAGCCCAATTCCCGTAACTAAAAACGTTCAAAATCTAATCGCAATCTCATCTCAGCGACAATCAAATGTCAAAAATGAAGGCAAATTAGCGGGATTTTTGACATATTGAGACTGCGATCTGAGGGGCAATTCTCGTAATTTTAAGATTAAGAACGTTCGCAGTCTGATCTCAGTCTCAATATGTCAAAAATACCTATACTAATACCCAACATTTTTGACAACTTTTTGACATTTGATTGTCGCTGAGATGAGATAGCGACTAGATTTTGAACGTTTTTAGTTATGGGAATTGGGCTTCTATGAATATTCTTAAAATTACGAGAATTGCCCCTTTGATACATGATATTATTAACCCTTTATTTTGAAGCCTTTCCTATGTTTCTAGAACGTTTTTCCCGACAGTAGATGTAAATACTTTTATTTCCTACATTTTTTTTTTAATTTTAACTTCTCGTACACAATAAGATCCAAACGCGGACTTAATGTCTTAGGCATTCTCAACCAGTCAACCAAGGATAGTGAAAAGATAAGACGGCAGGTGCTTTGCTTGAGAGGAACATTATAATAAAAATATATTTAAAAAGTATCATAATAATAATTATCATTTCAACAGTACATTACAAACTATTCCATACCCGATTAGTAAAAGAAACTACAATAGTAACTTTTGCCCCCAACATTTGTGAAGCGTGACCGCCGAAGAAACCTAATGATGTCTACACTGCAGGCATGATTAATGACCGCCCGCTTTAATTCTAGTTATTGCCGTAAATGTAATCACTTCGCTGAAAGCCCTGTCGTTCCATACGAAACAATGACTATTTTCAGCATCAATGCGATTCTGATTTCTAATAAACCATTAATCTTGTGATTCGCCAGTTTCGCAAAACTATGATGTTACGTAATTGTTAATTAGTGGTTTTACTTGTCATGGTAGTGTGGATAATTTAATTAGCTGATTTAATTAATGTGTTTATAGCTAGTCGCTCGCGTGTATTTTGATGTGATCAACGTGCAGAAAAACAAAAGTGCTTTTTAATTAATATTTAGTGCCTCATATTCGAATTTTGAAATGCTTGTAGGATAATAATTCAAAAACCAATCTGTCTAGCCTTTTCCCATTTATATTGGGGTCGGCTTCAAGTCTAACCGGATGCAGCTGAATACCAGTATTTTACATGGAGCGACTGCCTATGTCTATCTGACCTCCATAACCCAGTTACTGGGTGACACGGTACCCCTTGGTCAGACTAAGCCATATGAATAATTGCTAAGAATAAAACCACTTGGCATAACAAAGTGCTAGGTTACCTAACCCGCCTTTAAAAGAACATAATATCGCTATTACAAGCAACACAGAGAAAACGACACTTGACAAATCGTAGCTGCTATGCAAAGGGTTGTGATTTATGCTCAAACTTGTGTTGTTATAACCAAACATAAAACTAAGGAAAGCGTAATATTCAGCCGGTGATTGATATCATAAATTAGTTTTATAAATGGTCAGTTTTCTTGAACTGACGTGTAGTTTTTATTTTTTTATTTGTTCTGAAACATAGCTACTCCCAGAAAGTAATTAACGCATTCTAGATTTTCGTTTAAGCACAAGAAATGCTTTTTTTAACTGTGCATATTTAATGGCATATTGTCAAAATTATTTTCTATTTTCTAAGAATTAATACCAATGGCCAATGTAGCCCCATGAAACATGAGGCTACAGGGGCTAGTGTGAACCTTTGGGTTCATTCGAGTAATCGAGTCTGGTTAAACCACGCTGGGGTCGGTGCATGTCATTCATTCGTTCTATTTTCTAAGAATAAATACCAAAAAAAAAACAAATTGCATACGTACTTATAAATACCAACGGTCTAAGTATTTGTCGAAGGAAATTGTCCTTTGATTGAAATTTAATAAAAAAATAATCACGAAAAACCTCTAGAAATGCGACGTTGCCAGCCCGCTCGCGATGAACGCTGTTAAGGTGTCAAAAATGCTCTGTATTTAGACCCGCCGATATTGTGTGACCGTTCACCGCTTTCTTAAGAAACCAACCCTTATGCCAAGAGAAAATTACATGAAAAAGAAATAATTACATCCACATAATTATGAAAAAAATATCACACTATCTGAAATCCGTCGATTTCATAAGCACATGTAAAACATGACATCAAAACAAATAAAAGCGAATTAATAAATGGAGTCCTCTAACACTCCACGATTCGATGGGAAAGCAATCAAACAGGATCTTCACTTTAATTACATGATCTCGTGAAACATCTGCGGTTTCATTCCAAATTCAAAATATAAATTAAATTCACTAAATTAAGTACGCAGACGGCAAAATGGCGCGGGCGGTGTGGCGGTTGGTAAATAATTAAATATTGAAATAAACGCACGTTTGATTTGCCCGTCAATCACGAATTTTAATTAAATTGATTGAGTTATTATATTATCGTATCCCAAACGGTGTAGTTGCATTGTCTGTTTGTAGCTTTTTTTTATTAAAGACATAATTAATTTAATTATATAATTGAGGTATCAGCTGCTTCTGTACCTAAAGGTATTAGAAATAAGAAACCTTCTTGACAGCAAGATAAAACCTTTTTGCATTATCTATTAAAAATAAAAACTGTATCATTTGACATTAATTGTGTGTTTGACAGCGGCGGTGACAGCATCCAGCGTCCATTGTGTATTAAATCAAAATTAACTACATAGGATAATATTATCTTGTAATATTGACAAAATTGTGTTGACTTTTCCATAAAAGCTACAGATCAAGACTTGGAAGTTGAAATATTTCATATTTTTGAAGGCATCCAATTAATTCATTTGAATTTTTCATGTAAGTAAAACTCCACTTTCATAAAACGGTAGAACGTCTAGACTTTTCCCACCTAAAACTGTGCAGTCATAATTATAAGCATGTCCAAATTGAAAGGTCTCGCCATTCAAACCTAACAACCCTTTCATTGCTTATCAACCGCGTGTTGTTGCAGACACACAGACAAAAAGATTCGTTGTCTCGCCCTCACTCGATGACTAATGAAACCCTCACACCGCATAAATATTACTTTAATAATACACTATATTGCTGGGTCATTACGATTCAAAATCCTCTAAGTTGAGTAGAATTCCAGAATGACAAATATCAGTAGACCCATGACTCGGAATAGAAATACCCCTGAGTGATGTCTTGTTTGAAGTCCAAGAGGGGCGGAGTTGTTCAATTTACACTGGTTTCGTTTGTTGTGAAAACTCCGGCTTAATTAAGAGTGTGAACGATGGTCCCTTTTCGGGGGTATTTTTTTAGTGAAGCAGTATGCCGACGACAGGAGTGGCCCTTTTTTTTTTTTTTTTTTGTGGATGGGAAATCACAGGAGTGGCCCTGACGTTTTGATGAGTGAGAGTGAAAAAATATTGCTGTGGGCGATAGAAAAGCTTGTTTTTCTTCTTTTTCGGCCGTCAAGTTATTATTAAACTGCTTTATTTTACGCCTTATTTATTAGGCGATAAACAGAACGAAAACAAAATTTGAATAACCAAACTGACACAACAAATTATATTTGAACATAAACAATCTTGTTTGCTCCCAAAAAATCCATTGGGCGTCAATTCCCTCGCTTTTTTCGCCCGACGTTGCCTTCACTGTCAGTGCTTGTTGCAGGCGTCTGCGGCGCACTATCAGAGCCAGCTGTCCACCCTAGGCTCTGAGAACGATCGGCTTCGCAGTCAACTGTCCACATTATCGGCCGGCCTGGGTGCGAGCGACCAAGAGCGACGGCTCGACGATGTGGCGCAGCAGGTCGTGCGAGCGCTTCTGTCGCAGAAGGTGAGGATTTTGAGCATAATAGTCATGCAGGATTGAGACAAGCACCTGACGTCACGTCGTAGTTCTTGCAAAAGGTTAGCATAGCACTGCCTCGGTCACTGTTACTTTCTTTCTTGGCACGAGCACTGGGTTTGGTTTCTGGAAATATAAATGTAGACGCTTCTGGTCCCACATTGTATTAAACTTTCGCCCTCATCCTTATTCTGCAGAATTTATACAAAATTTTCAAGATATCGTCGTTGATATTTACAGGCCGTGCGTTTTAAAAGCACTCTTTGATACCAGCCGGAAGTCGACGAGTCCTTTAAAAGATTAAAACAAAGAAACACAGTCGGTAATGTTAATCCGCAAAAAAGGGAATGTCTGCAGTAATCCCCGCTGGCATTAAGATGCATCCCGGAAATTGTTTTCTCATAATTATAGTCGCCCTTGTATCCGCGTCCGTGGATTATGTGGTGCCTACATTCGCACATAAATCGCCCGAAATGGGACATTTCGGCCTTAGCTGGCACCGTAATAATTTTAGAAGGCCTGGTCCACTATAATCTGGGCATAATCTGTCCTATAATGCGACCGTTTTGTGTTTAAATCCAGTTTGTGAATGTCCGCCATGTTGCTGTAGTTTTGGCGCCAACTTTCCTGATAAAGATGGCGCCGGTTGCAAGCGACGACCGCTTTTGATTGTTTTTCAAAGTTTGACGCTCCTGTTTTCACATAACGCTCGAAAATGTTAATGACAAACTTTGGTCGTTAAATATTCATTCAGCGTGAAGTATTTTACTGTAGGGACTTAAAAATGTTGATATGACTCTTCGTAAATGTTGCCAGCTGTTAAGTGAAAAGCTAAAGGGTCAATGAATCTTTGAAGAATAAATACAGAAGAAACTGAACCCTCTTATAAAAGAATTAACTTCTACAGTTAACATTACTTGAAAGATTAAACCCACAAAATGATTCCTAAATTGTTTTATCGCCGTAAATGGTCAAGTTGGAGCCATAAACTTAATTTACGAGGAAACTTCGTTCACTTAATCTTCATCAATATTCTAAATCTATTAGCTGCTCAGCCGTGTAAATTCTGCGATGACATTAAGGATATTATCAGGCAATTAACGTCATGTGGTGATTAGAAATGATGAATGCTTGTCTCCTTTGAGTTTATTAACATATATGAGTAGGTGTATAGATAGACTCCTTCTGAAGTAATTAGAGACATGTGAGATGAAAGACGACAGGGAAGATTATTAGTTTACGTAAGGGTAATTTTGAGTGAGTTGATACTTGGAAGGACATGATGACGGAATTACGATATTACTTAGCGATGTATTTGTTACCTATTTAAATTGATGACGTTGTAGATTGGATTCTTGTATAACATATAAAATAGTACATAGCTAGAATTGAAAGAGACTCTGGTTTACTTAGAATTTCTGAATTATAACCAAAAACATATTAATTTTATAAACGAAAATGGGTACAAGACACACAAAGATACATTCATATCTGTATTTTTATGGTGTACAATAAAGAGTTTTCTATCTATCTACCTACAAGATATAAACTAATGCTATAAGCAATATCGACGAGATCTAATAAGACACGAAAACAAACAATCAATTCCACTCCTTAAAATAATTAAATCAAGTCTAATTAATACAGCAGTCTCCCAAAAACATCTCAACATCTTATCGTCAAAGAAACTTATCTTCGTCCCCTCGACATGGCATTACTTACCGTTACATTTATATCCTTTCTGTCTAAACGAAAATCACTTAAAATTTATAACTCTACTTCATTAATATTATTTACGCTTTATTAAATTTATTAAAACTGTAGCTGAAGTTCGTGGAAATGTTTAATTAAACCAAACTTGGTTTGTGCATTATGGTTGGTGAGGTTCTCCGAATTTATAAAGAGGGAGGCACTTATGCACCACACGGAGCAATAATGCTGCAGTGTGACAACCTCGTTGACGTTTGATCCCCTTAGGATAGTGCATTCTTTTTTACATATCGACGGTTGAAAGGTTTGGTTTGGTCGAAAATGAGTTATGAATGCCATCCTAAAAAGCGAAAAATTTTAAGTAGGATGGCATTCATAACTCATTTTCGACCAAAATGTCGCTTATGCCCTATTACCTTTTAACCATCGATATACATTAGACCACGGATCACAAATCAGTTTCATGCGGGGTTTCATCAAGAAATGAATCGAAAAGAAGCCCTTTTAATTAAGCAATAAACAAATTATTATATAATGAACAAAAATAACAAAGTAAGTGAAAAAGTGTAAGTGTAAAGGCTCCTGCAAACAGGCGCGACACGCAACGCGAATCGCACTCGACGCAAAGGCACCGCTCGTAGGGCGACAAGCAGTGCCTTTGTGTCGCGGGTCGCGCCTGTTTGCAGGAGCCTTTATAGTTATAGTTTATAGTTTAGCCTTTATAGTTTATAGTTGTGAAAATGTATTTTTTTACTTTGAACTGTCTGAAGTCTGGAGTTAAGCAAGCTAAAACACAAAAATGTTATTTTAATAACATAACATAACATCGCGCCTTGTTTCCCCGAAGGGCTAAGGCAGATGTGTACCTATAGTACACCCACATTTCGCCAGTTGTTGTTATTTTAATATTTAAGTACCTATAGTTTCAGTTATAAAGTTTATTGTTTACTTATGTTCCGCACAAAATAGGTCGGCGGTCTGCCATTTGGTGACTCCTGCATCACACAGTGCACATACTACTGATTCAAAAAATAACAATCTTATTTGTCATTCGTAATATAAACTTGTCACCAAAGGAAAAAGTCGAATAGTCTTAGTTTTTTCAAGCATTGATTGAGATGTAGTTGACGAGACTTACCCAAAGAGTTTCGGGGGATAATTTTTAAAACACCGAAATATTTCTATTTTTCCTATTAAGAACATGATATACCCAAAGCATCCCAAAGTTAAGCTGCCACCAAAACTTCCTATAAGCTGCTCAAAGTTCCAAACTAAACCTCTCCTCTAACTAAGTTATGAGCGCTCTAAACCCGCTAAATCTTCCTCAGCAAGGTCCGAGAGTTTCCCGAAACATCCTTATTTCGTATCCGAGTATCCGAGATCCCCCTATAATTACCCCACTCGAATTTAATTTAACTAATGAAGTATAATTAAAATGTACGCGTTTATTTCGAAGACGTTTTGACGAGATCCTGTGAGGGGGGAGATTCGGTGAAGTTTTCTACCTTGATGTTGATAGCTGTTGGGGAAGACGCGTAATAGATGTTTTAGGATTTCAAAGATATTTTTGGTAAAGATTTGGCGAGATTGGAAGGTCTCTTTATGTTTTTGCTTTGTAGAGCAACTTCATTTAAAATTCTGATTAGTTCTTATTTGTTTTTACTGCGTTAGGGTATACAAATAGCTAATTCTAAACAATTGCATCTATGGTTTCTCGTATAGAGTTTACAAAAATCGATTCAACTGAAACGATGAGATTCACAGTTAAAATCGAGTAATTATTTTACGATCCAAAAGTTATGATTGCATACACCCTATCCGCTCCGTCCCATGTGACTTCTTCTAACCACATTTACTAACAGAATATCGTTTTCTTTTCTCCAGAGCGTACGCGAAGAATTGGGATGCGCGCGCGCCCGTATCCGCGAGCTGGAGGCTCAGAACCGCGCGTTGAGCGCGTTGCTGGTGCGGCAGCTGCGACCTCAGCCGCGGCCATCGCCGGCGACGCCTCATACGCCCCTCACGCCTCATACACCAAGGGACTTACAAGGTATAGTTTTATACAGATCCTTAGATCTACAACGCTACATGCGAACTACGCATCGAAGATCTGACCTCACAGAAGTCCTGCATCGCGCAAGCAAAGTTATCCAAGCGTAGTCGCTTGGAGAACCCAAAATGTATGCTAGTGCATAAATTTTGGGTTCTGCAGCTGGGTTCATGCCCTCAGGTATGACCTGCTATGCGAGATTCGCCTTAAAGCAAAGAGTCGCTTGATTGATGCGACATGAACTCAAGTAATAAGAGCTATAGAAATCGGTAACCTACCACTTAACAACAGTTAGAAGACGAAAGAAAAATAATTGTAAAAGATAAGAAAAGTTTTTTATTTTTCACTTTTTAGTGGGTCGGTTTGTAATTTATCTAAGTTACAATAGCCTAATGACAACTGCTCACCAGCTTTTACAAAATATTGCTTTTCCCGATACGACGTTAATTTTTGAGGAGTTTTCCTGGTACTTAACCATCAGCTCCACGTCACCATATGCATTGTGACAAGCTTATATTGCTTAGCAATCATTTTCAAGTAATCGAATCGCCACCCGTGAAATACTGTTCCGGTGGCCATCTGTGGTCTTCATCATCAGTTCCACTTCACCTAATAGTGCTTTCCGAGAGCAAATGCACGAGTTACTATAAAAAATACCCAAATCGCTATATGTAGGTGTTACTATAAAAAGGTGTACTATAAAAATACGCAAATCGCTATATTTGAAGAGTTCCCTCGATTTCTCCAGGATCCTATCACCAGATCCTGACCTAATGACAATAGAACCACCTGTGAAGTATACCCTTTCAAACACAAAAAGAATTTTCCATATCGATCCAGCCGTCTTCGAGTAATCGGGGAACACACATATAAAAAAAACATTCCGACGAATTGAGAACCTCCTCATTTTTTTGAAGTCGATTAAAAACAAAAGCTTTGATTAAAAGCACGGAGTAGAAATAATCGGCAGCTGCACATCGTGACTGTGACAAAAAGGCTTCCACTCAGCATGATACTGTGCTCTAGGGGCCACAGCACAGCGCTAATTTTAGGTCACCTCAGCTTTGTTGTGTTTAGCATTACCTAAGTTTATAAACAAATACTTCTTGTTTCGTGTCTCGTCGTCTTAAACCAGCATAAGGATGTGAACACTATAAAATCTTATTCAGTCTTCACATCCTTATGCTGGTTTAAGACGAGACACGTCATCATTTTCGAGTCTATAAAAGCATTTTTTCCAAAATTCCAGTGCACTTGGTAGACGTCGGTTCCTGCGGGTCTCTGGTATCGTTCAGGGACTCCCCGCCCCCCGCGCCGCCCGTGCCTCACCCGCACCCCCTCAGCCACGACGACAAGCGGCGCCACCAGATATTGGCTGATATCTGGACTGAATTGAAGGTAAAGTGACCAAACTAAGTTTTATCTCAAGTTTAAATTAGTAAGTAATTAGTTAGTAAGTTTTAGTTTTAGTCTCACCTTTGTACGTATTTTTCTGTTCCTTTCTTCTTGTTTGTTTATATGTGTGTACATAAACTGTTAAATAAATAAATAAATACAAGGAAGAAATTAAGAATAAAGAAATGAGTAGCCAAAGTAAGCAGTTCATCCGAGACCAAAGTTTTTAGTTTCAACTTTGAATCACCGTAACTGACATCATTATCATTTCAGCAAGATGACGTCTACTGCTTCACAATAAGGCTTCCTCAAATTGTATCCAAACTGAAATATTGCTATGATATTATTATACCAAAGTGTTGCATCAGTAGTAAGTTTTTAATTCTGTGATGTTTCCAACCTCTTTAGAAGCTTCATCAATCCAATATCAAAACACTCCTCTCATATTCCAGGGTCTGGAGGTAACTCCCGCGAACCTGGCGCGTGCGCTGTCCGCGGTGGACCCCACGCTGTGGGCGGCGCCGGCCAGGCCGCACACGCTCAGCCTCAGCATGCCGCAGCCCACCACCGACCCTGTCAGAGGTAATAACCCAAAGAACATCGGAATCACCGTTTGTAATGGACGGTAATTCCATTAGTCAAACGGCGTGAATATTGAATAACTCTCGGTTTCTGAAAATCAGGTCAGTCTTGGTCATTGACCTACTGTCAATCTCTCGTGTTATGAAGATGATTGCTTGACCAATATAGCAACGTCCAATAACCTGAGATTTGACAGCAGGTTCAAATAAGCTCTTAGAAACATGGAGTAAGACAACTGACAATGAGACTCACAAATCCTCAATGTTTTTCAAACCTCCTGTTCTTGAATAAACGATTGATTGTCAAACATGCAAATCGGTAGCCAATCTTCGATTAATCGGGTTATTGCATCCGAATACTATTTTGATTTCTGTGTGCTCAAACATATACTTTTTTTCCATTGCAGGAGCAAGTGGGGAAAAAGTAACAGAAGAAGAAAGTTGCGAAGTCGGCGAGGCGGGTGCCGAGTCCCCTGAGAGTGGCGCCAAGGACGAGGGCTACTCCACCATGTCTAGTGACGTGCAAGCGGACGCCTCCCGACAGAGCGACCACGCGGCCGACAGAGCCCTGCCAGACCTCAACGAGGCATCAGATGAAACAGACAACCAAACCATCGTCTCCATCAACCCTAGAGAATCTCGAAGACACGCAAGACTCCTAGCCACGGATGCAGACTACATCTACTTCCCAATAGGAGTCGCGTTCGCTGGCGTCAGAGGCAGCTACCCTCCCTCGCGACCAGTGCTACCCTTCCAGCATGTAGTGCGAAGCTTCTCGGATTCACATCTATGTTTAAAGTTAATCGCTGGAACAACTTGCCCGACCAGCTGCCTAGACACTCCAACGCCTAGCTCTGGTGTTTTAGTACTAGACCTGAAACCTGTTCCTGAAAGACCGCTGAGGAGAGTGGCTATCGCTTCTACAACAAGCTCTGAAAGGGTATCGTGGGGTAGCACACTAGATGATCGAGCTGATGGCTCTCAATACGATGCTGATTACGTCCAACATTGGCTAGAACTAGATGATGCAAGATCAGCGTTACAACAAAGACATAGGGATCTAGCCGATTTAGAATACGATAGGGCTGAATTGGAAGACTGGAGCTTATCACTATCCTGCGAAGATCTCAGGGACAGGCAGTCTCCCTTTGCCGAAATAACGACGCCTGGTCAGATATCCTTGTCAACGTTACCCAGCATCAGAGAAGATGATGCGTTAGAATTAGAAGAAGATGTTGGTGATTGCCTTTGGAATGATTGCGGATTTGCAACGATAGAAATAGATGAATGCAGAATACAAGATGATCCTGATACGTCGGAGAAAAGGTGGGACTGCAATGGCACACATTCACCCGGTGGTTCCTGGTCCAGTGCATCAGACGCACCTGATAAAAGATCTAGTACAGCACTGAGCGAAGACGGTGACTGTGCAAATGTCGGCCTAGATTTCACCAGAGATTTCTATCGTCTCGTGAAATATGAAAGCACAAAGAGCTTAGCGTCAAATTCGTCCAGAGGTATTCCTACGCAAGATACGAGCAGTCATTTAAGGATCCACGATGTTCAAGCAATGGCTTTGCAGGACAGAGAGGTGGCGTTGCAGAACGTCCTGCATTTTATTGCTGAGCAGCAGAAATATTGTAGGGATAGGGAAGAGTCTGATTCTGTGTCGTCGCGGCCCCTATCGGAGATAAGGGAGTTACCACCTCCGTATGCCACGGCGGATTTCGATGATGACTCGGTTGGTCCTCGAAGTGAAGTGTCTGAAGACAGACAGAGACCTGACTCCTTCGGCAGCTTCTCTGAAAACGATTCTTGTGACGTCCTCCACGGCGACCGGCCTATGGTTGCCTTCTGTGATACTGTATCCGAGCCACGGTCCACGCCGAGATTCATCGAACGCGAAGACCCTTACACAGAATCTGAAGATTTCTTCGACGAATTTTCCAGAGTTGAAAACGCAGAGAACGAAATAGATGAGAGACACCTCATAAAAGTACAGAGAAAGAATGAAATTAATAAAAGCATTGATGTGATTGAAACTGTTGAAGTTGAAGACCAGCCTTTTGCTGCTGTGAAGGAAGAAAGGCCGAGTGATATCGAATCTAGCCGAAGTTTAGACCACAATTCAGCATTGAAAGAGAATATTGTGAATATAATGTTGAACAAGCAATCGCCGCTTGAGAGGGAAGTGGAGCCTTGCCTAACGAAATCGTCCAGCTTTCCGTACGTCAGCAACGAAGAGATATCCTTAGTCGAAGAGGTTTTAAGCGCTTGTCGAAGAAGCACAGGGGCTTTAGTTCCTGTGCCTGAAGAGGAAGAAGGGTCGTCCCCAGAGACTGGTTCCCCACAAATGACTGAATCCAATACAACTAGCACATCTACGGCTGAAACTGTGATAGTAAGTAATAAGAACGATGCAATTAAAGATGGGAAACTGAGGGAGAGAAGCCGGATTCCGACGCTGATGGGAGGGAAGAGGCCACCGTCTTCGCCGAGCAGGAACAAGTCGAAGATTCCCGTGGTGGATAGGAATAAGCCCGGGACTGCACAAGCGTCGGTTCCGGAACCGATTATTGTGAAGCAAGAACATACGTTGAGTTTTCATGAAGCAGCAACTTCAAAAGATGTTATTGAGGAACTCAATAGGTGAGTGTTCGGTTGTATAGAATATCCTCATTAAAATTTTAGAGATCTTCGAAAATAAACACGTGTATGGCCTTGGTATTCTAGTTAAATTATTGGCTTTTATGACGCTATATTATTTTTGTTTTGACGATGTAAATTTTATCAAAACAAAGATACGAACGACCCATTAAAGCATTACCAAACTGATTACGATAAGTCGTTGCAAATCGCGATCGGACGTATAGTGACTTTTATATCCTTGACTTAAGATTACGCTCGTGATATGCAAGAACTATAGTGCTCTTTCCCTATATCTTAAAAGATATATCTAATGTTGTGCATAATTATGATACGTGTTTTATTATTTTTTTTATTTATAAAGTACTAGAAAATATATAAAAATAAATTACTCAGTTTTAAAACGAGTGTTTTTTTGTGTTCAATATATGTACATACTAAAATTTATTAAAGACTCATTATGAACAAGTTATTTTCGTGGTATGTGTTAAAATCGTATTTTTTTAAATACTTTCAATAACAGCTGTTTTATTTTTATCAATTCTTGTGTTATCATAGTTTTATCGTCTTGAATTTTAGTAATAACTTGTTGGCTTATGTTTTCAGAATGATACGTCAAAGCGAGGGTGCGACGGGCGCGGCGGAGGGGAAGACTGAGGAGCGGGGGGAGAAGCCGCACGCGCACAAGGACAGTGCGTTGTGGGCTCCCACCGGGTGGGTGCATGTGGAGAAGGATATCGATTTTAGTGATCCCAAGGTAATTATTATTATTTTTGTTGATTTTGTAGGAGAAGGAGGTAGGAAAGTGGGGGAAGATTAAACGTGAGTGATAATAAGCGAAAGAATGTGTGTGAGAAAGAAGAAAGGAAATGAGTTGGTAAGTATTTATGTATGTTTATCATTAGTTTCTTTTCTTTGTTTTTTTTTTTTTTTTTGTAAACTGACTTATTTTTGAGACAAGAACAAATGATTCAGGTGGAAGGTTTTTTAACCTAATATAATTTTACGCCGTATGGCTAACATTTACTTTATAATAAAATTCTGAGTAGATATTTTTCCGGTCTTGATAAACCTTTTTTTTTCTATTTTGTCAAAGTCCTGTTTTCAAACACGAATCTGATAACAAAGAATTTGTATGGACGCCACCACATCAAGCTACCCGAAACTGTCAAATTTTCCCAATCAACCTTGAACCTAATCTTTTAGCAATAAAGTCGAAAATCTATTAAAGAAATTTGACAGATTGTAGTAGCTTGATATGCTGCCGTCTGTACTTTGTATACTTATTCTCTCGATTCTTTATTCAAAAACGGACTGTCTACAGTCCATTTTTAAACAAATTCATCATCATTGTCATTTTTCAACTGTTCTATACCGATCCCAAATCGGTAGACTCAAACGTACCTACCTATTCAGTGGGTTATGATGTTAACAGGCTATGTACCCTTGTTTTTGTTGAAGCGATCATATACTAAAGGCTTTATCAACCTGTTCCAGGCGCGAGCCAACTTACTGGACGTGATGCTAGCGTCGAGCGACTCGTCGCCGTCGTCATGCGGCTCCTCGCCCGCCGAGCCGCCGCCGCCATACTCGCGGCTGCACCGGCTGCACCGGTCCAGGAGGCAGAAGACAGGTGAATACGGGAACTGTTTGTTATACAACTTGTTAAGGTAACGATACTTGGTCAAATTAAATTAATTTGCGAAACTTAAAAGCCATAGTTGAAGGGTTCAATCAGACCATTCAAAGGCATTTTTGAACGTCAAAAAACCTTTAAAAAGAAGACTTGAAACTAGTCGCCCCTTCCAAAAGGTAGTTTCGAATGGAGAAGAAACTACATTGGTATTATGTGAAAACGATGTAAGTACCTAAAATAAAATTAAGCAGCGGTACCTATTTGCAAATGAAGCAATAACAGATCAATTCAGTGTGTTGATAGATTCATGGTTCTCACATATTTACAAATATTGAACAGAAGTATCTTGTTTTAACATTATCAGATATCAATACCCATCAAGATAAGTTTCGCTAGTTAATTTAATTTGACCCTGTATAGATAAAACTGGGATGTACTCTCGCAATGTCAATATCTTTCAAATCTAAAGCTGTTGCTATGCCGAATTACAATTAATTAATTTAATTATTACCAATTATAATGAAGTCACTTTATAGTATTGACAGCGAAAGTTCAGTCCCTGAAAGACAAATGGCCGGTTCATAAAACGATCCCCATTTTGAGTTTGAAATTTCTTTCTAGCGTACCTAACCTCATCTATGCAGCTATGGATCAATTTCGTAATTCTACTTAGTCATCCCTCGAAAAATCTTCATGCAATCTCATGAATCGGCCATTTTGTCGTCGGCTATAGTTTTACTTGATGCCCCTAGTGCAAATTGACCCGCTTGACGTAATGACGTAATTTTTTTCTTTATTTTAATGTTTTCTAAAGCCTGAGCCAAACAAGATTGTGTCAGTGTGTTCAGGAGACATAACGCAGGTTCATTCTGGCCTTATACAGGTTGAATTTCTATCTGAGTTCATAACCGAAACTAATTTCGGTACTATTTTAAATCTAAATCTTAAAAACAATATGTGTGTGAAAAAGTAAATTAAATCGTATGCGATACTGCGCTTTCTGAATTCAGATATTTAATTCGGGTTATGAATTTAGATATTCCATCTGTGTAACACCAGTCTGACTTCCAATATCTTCGTGCTCTGAATCGAATCGTTGAGAAAATCGAATCAAGTTAAATGTCAAATTGACAAGAAGAAATGTCAAACTGCTAGTGTTGTGCTAGTGTGGCATTCGATTCAGATAATTATCGAAAATGTCGAGAGTCCCTGACGATCTTTTTTAACATTTTGAATAAATATTTTCTATAGTCTTAATTCTGTTCTTTATTCAAATAATTTATTATTATTTCATAAAATCAAGCATTAAAAATGCTCTTCCATTTCTGAATTTAATTCACTTACATTTTCCATTTGTTTTTAATTTTGCTTTTTTTGTCAAACGTTAAATGTTGATAATATCATATCATTTGCACTTACACTATTTTTTTTAGAGTAGTACTCAATGTAATATTTTCTTGGAACTTAAAGCTCAAATACAAGATTATTTGCACACGACTTTCTGAAATCTCAATATCTGTCTACATTTAACGTTTCTCTTAAGTCTGCACAGATCTTGACTGCATGATTTAATCTGCATTGACAAAATTATTTTTAAATCCTTTTACACAGTTTTTTCTTAGAGATTTTTAAAAAGTATCTATAATAATAAAAATAAGTTAGGACCTGCTTGCATGACAGCTCATTAAATATAAACATATTTCAATTAAAACCTCATGTTTTAACGTTTATTTTTAATTATATTAAGTGAACTGTCTTGCAGGACAAGTCTCGAGGACAAACTACCAAAGATCTGTGCTGACGTATATGTGTCATGTCATTTCATGTTGTCTGTCGTCACGACCAGCCACGTCACTCGTTTCCGCTCTCACTCACACGCACCATCTCACTCTCTCGCCTCATTCCGAGTAGAACGTCATCAGCAGGCAACGCCACGCTCATTACTCTGTCAATCTATCAAACCAGAGGTTGATTTTCTATTGAGTAGAATTAAAATAAAATCAGTAAAGATTTAAAGGGAGATAAAAAATATCGATGCTTCTAAAATCATATCCCGAAGTTACACATTAAACTCGGGGTGTAAATTTGAGAACTTAAATAAATTAAGCTAAAGAATATTAAGGTTTTGGAATATTTCGTGTGTCCGACAAAAGTCGAGTCTAAAGCTGTAGCAAAAGTTTTTATTTCAGAAATATTTAATGTAACGTAAAATTTGGGGCTACTGCTTTCCACTCGCCTTTTGTCTGCTCTCTATCTAGCCTTTGTGGGGAGAATTTTACTTCGGGATATGACTAAACTAAGTGTGAGCGTGGTGTGGCTTGCGTCGCGTGTGTGTGCGAGCGGTGCTGGACGACGGGGCGCGTGGCTCACGCGTGTTGTCTCGTCCAGAGGGCGCTCGCTTGTAGAGTAGGCTCGTGCTGACGCTCGTGTTGGTGCAGCGGCCGCGCTGCGCGTGCGCGGGCCGGGTGGGCTGCGCGGCCGGTTCCGGCGCCCCTCCATCCTCGGCCGCGAGGGGTTCTTCGTCCGCTACGGCGAGCCGGAGCGCGCCGCCGTCGCCACCTTCGACTTCCTCGACGACTTTTCCGGAGGATCCTCCCCGGAGGCACCCAAAGACTGTACCTAAATTTTTAGCAATAAAACGTGTCCCAGATCGTTATATTTTTCTATGTCGTTGTGATAGACCGCGGCGATGTGCCGACGGTATGACGTCACCGTCCGACGCGTGTCAGCCGATTATGTTTGTAGTGCAGCGTCGACGACGACTGCGCGATCCGCCGGCTGCAGCTTGTTAGATACTTCTGCTTCGAAAACTAGATCTCGTAGGTGTCGTAGTACTCACTTTGGATTAGTAGGTCTATGACGAGGCACCTAGTCTTTTTAAAGAAATAAATTCTTCCTAGATATTTGTTAGTAGGTGTGGGAAGACTAACGCATTAAAGACACGGATGCGATGATAATTGTATAATTGGAAATTGTTTAGTTTATACGCGACTGACTCGTTCAGCAATAATGTTAAAGTTACTGATGTATCTCGCGAGCCATCGGAGCTATTGAGTGATTTGCGCTTAGCAAAAAAAGACTTCCGGCGAGCGAAGACAGCTTCAAAAACAATATAGTATTAATTTGGATCGATTACTTCCTGCGTTAACTTGCTTACGCTTCGTACCAACGACCGACAACTTAGGTAAGAAGACGAAATAATTAATTGACTAAGTGATTGAAAGCTGCGGCCTCGAAGTAATGTGATATTTTTGTATATACTGTAAGTCCCACTTATTTTCATATACATTTAAATGGATTCCTTTCTAACTGAACGAAGCGTTAACGTTGGAACTAGGGTGGAGTTCTGTTTAGCAGAGTCTGTGCACCTGTCACGTAAACTCGATCGCGCGAATCGATCACTGCTACCCTTTATTTTGCACAAACGTGTTGAGTAACGAAGCAGAAAGGGTTGGATGATCCAATTGCGCGATCGCAGCGTAATAATCATAATAATAGGTACTTATGTAAATATCGATTACAATTTACTTATCGAACTAGAAACTACTTATCGGTTAAAGAATAGTCATAACAATCGAATAACCATTTATAAAGATCCATTAAAATTGAAGGGTACTAAAGTATGTTAAGTGTATGTATATAATTATTATGACGTCATTGATATGCTATTTATTTTGTATCATTTGCGTATTGTCGATCTTTTCTGTGTATACTTAGGTACATATCATGAATTTGTATTATTTATTAAGGCAACGATACACTATAATTTTAATGTTCGATAAAAGTAGCAAACGATGATGGTGGTTCCGATACTTAACTGATTGAAAAACTATATTTTCTATCGATATCGATAATTCTATTGATTTCGTTTCGTACAACCCTATGTCCAAATCAAACACAAAATGACGAGAACTGACTATAAAACAGGCTACAAAGTTTAAATAATTAGTATCAATACAGAAAATTTAAACAATTGGTTCATTTGCATGAATATCTTGAAAATTACCATCCGCTTGTTATTTTTATCACGACAATAGCGTCTCGCTATTATATGATATCTGTAAAATTATCCTCTTTGGACACGGTTATAAACCTTGGCAGAAATGTACACTTTAATTATATTGTTATTTTAATGGCTGAACCAAAGCGATTTTACACGAAACAATTTTTCGCCGCCACTTGTTAGCTACAACACAGTTCCTTGTTTTTTTAATTGGCAATTATTTCATACCCAGCTTTTTTTTTAATGGTGAAGAATGAAGACAATAAAGGAAGATTTATACCTATTATTAATTAATGTAAACGAAGCGACGACTCGATCGATATTATCTAAAAATATTAACTTATTTAGTGTAAGCTACTAATGGCTACGATGTAATGCCTAATTTGAAATTTAAAAGACGTCCCCTTATTTGTTTTGGATACACACACTGATGTATGAACTGTTTCGATAAAAAACATGTAAAGAATGACTATCTAAATGATTATCTAATGTTTTAATACTAATGTTTATATTCAAATTCCTCTTATATTATTAACGAATTTATACAATTGTAAAAAATGTGTACCTATTATGTAAACGTGATGCAGTGTTTGTATCCAAACAAGAAGTGTAAAATCCTTATTCTAGTAAGTTGCTACAAGTAAAGCTCTTGGATCTTATCAGAATTATCTGAGTAACAACCGTAGTTATATTTAAAGTTGTTCAAAACTCAAAACGATTTTTTTTTCAAACGACCAATCTGTTTGTTTACCCTATCATACATTAGTGTCATTGTCATAATATTAAAAGAATGAATAAAAAGTCGACTATACATTTGTCATGGGAAATAAAGATGTCCCTGTGTTTAATCGTAGGATCCAAATGGTACTGTGATTGGTAGCTACCACTGAATTTTGGAGCACAATTGGAAATTTAAAAGATTAATAATAAAATGTGGTAATTGCTCGGTATTGGGTACATTTGTCGGTACATTTTAACCTAAAAGATGGGTATACTTGACATAGGTAGGTACTTTGAACAGTACAAAATGTGTAGAGTAACAGTATAATTTAATTATCTACTATTACAGATGGGTTCAATAAACGATTCCGTTCCCAAATTATATATTTTGTTTTAATTGATACTGCCTATCCCCCCCCCCCCCCCCGTCTCAAACTCTTGCATTGCTTCGATGCTATTAACTGGGCCAGGGTAGCCCGCGAAATTCGAATTTTCTTACGTTTTTTGCAATTTGCAGGTCAGTATTGGGTTGTATGTTGATTAAAATATGATTCACGACCGTAAAATATTATAATTAGAATTATAATCATTAAAGTCATTTGTAATTATGTAAAATATATTTGTTACGGTCGCGAATTATACTTTAATCAACATACACCCAGACACTGAGCTGCAAATTGCAAAAATCGTAAGAAAATGTAATTTTACGGACTACCCTGCCCCCCCCCCCCCCCCCCCTTAATAATATGTGCCACGTACAATACTTTTAACCACTTATGAATATTCGATAATATTCATGTTTCTAAACTGCGAATTTGAAATTGAGAAAAGAAAACTCAGCAGGTGTCTTAGGACACCCGGTTGGAATGAAGTTCCTTTCGCTGTATATTATGTATTAATACAGAGCCGTCTTGTCCGACGCCCGACTGTAGTTTACTCCTCATACACGATTTCAAAGTGAAAGGTGCACAAGGTACGTTGCGCAGAAAAACGTAACGCTTTTGAGTTAACGCTTGTATAACTTTCACTCCTCATAAAATTTCCATACCGGGGGCCTTTTATGAAACCCCATTCATGACGCGAATCTCTAAGGGAACTGTTTAAAAAAATTAACATAATGACGGTACCTGGTGAATATAATGAAAACATTAACCTCCTTACTAATAAATATCAGGTGAATAGTTACACACCGATCTGTCTCTTTCAGTCGTCAGTAATTTGACTTTCGAAAGAAGAAGACAAAGCGTTGTGTAACTATACAGACGCTATACAACGTTAATTAGTAAGGGGGTATGTTCGAAAAAATCTACATCCTTTTAGTAAGTGACAGACATCATTTTTATACTAGAAATAGGAACAAAGTAGATCAACCACGTTTCAGATTTCAGATTGTGTACACACTTCTTTGGTGGGGTAGGTACGGTGTAAAATGTTATAATAAAATACTACTCGATATTCTTCAAATAAACAAGAAGAAAATTAAAACATGCATTGAACGCACACTATGTAGACAAGCATATTATAAGTTGGATGATATTAATGCTGGTCTTGCTCCACAGCTACTTGGGGTCACTAGTTAAAATTTTAATATTTGGAAGAGATGCTACCCTTTTTGGAACGAAGTTCTTTTACGCGGCTTGCGGTAGGAGTAAACTGGCTGAAATCATCACGTGAAAAAGCGCCCATACTTGTATGCCCCCTTCCATGCGACTTTCTTGAAGAAAACTAAGGTCAAAATGAAAATCCAAGATGGCGAAATTTTCAAATTTTTCGTCATGGGTGTCGTTTTCATAGTTTTCGAGGGTGCTAAAGCCGATAGTGACGTCAAAACATAATCCAAGATGACGGCTGCGAAAATTTTCAATTTTTTCTTCATGAGTGTCGTTTTCATAGTTTTCGAGGGTGCTAAAGCCAATAGTGAGGTCAAAATGAAAATCCAAGATGGCTGCTGCAAAAATTTTGTATTCGTTTTAAATCATACGTGAGAATGAACTTCGAGTTGATGAATACTACAATTTCAATACGGTAAAATCTCTCAAAAACATTGCAACAAATACAATAGTTTTGTATAATTTAGAAGCATTTTTTCAATTTGGTAAAGGTACCATGGAGCCTTTTATTGTGTGTTTGTTTATTGTGTTTTTGTTAGGATGTAGTTGTGGACATTTAAGTAATTAGGGACGACTGACACCGAAGTCACTTTTCGATATACAAGTTGCTGTTATTTTTGTATCAATTTACTGATAATAACTTTTAACAACATGGTTGAACATCAATTTTAATAGGCTTTTACTACGTACAAGATACGCAAGATACGCATTTGAACTACCTATTCGAAACTTCCTAGCTATGGACAAATAATTAGGAACGGATAAAATGACTTCATTTATTAAACGATATTAGAATTTATTTAATATTTACAATACTGTTAACCGTCGTGTTGTCTGTTTATCTTCGTTTTGTCAGAAAACAATATATTTTTCCATTGACTTGCTGTCCAGTCGCCATACTTTCTAGCAAAATCTACTTAATCTTGCTTTTCGGTGCATCTTCTAGAGAAGTGGTAGGTACTCTCCGGGCGATTCTTCCAAATAACTTTGCATCCGTTAAGCGTATTCGTAGGTACTGTAGGTACGCGCTGATACTCCTCCATTGCCAAAAACTCCCCTTCTTATAATTTCAGAACCCTTAAATGGATCAGTCTTCGCTGAACGAATAATGTAAGCATCATCACACGGTGTCGTTTTTCTAGATTTAAGTTTTCGAAAAACATTATTGGTAGTGACGAATTTCTTGACGTGATTTACAGCAGTATAAACTTTAGTTTTGGAGCACTCCATGTGATCAGCTATCTTTTTATATGACCAATACAGTAGAGGAACTGCAGCATATTTGGAATACTGCAGGTAAATCGGAATACTTAAATATTTAAATAAATATAAACGCCATCTGTATTTTTTTGCCGTAAACATAACTTCATGAGACACACGAAGCTAAGGATATAAAAACACAGGACGCTATCTGGACATTTCTGCTACCAGCCACACAGAACCGTGACGTCTCTTTTGGAAACTTTTTCGGTAAGAATGCAATCGTTGATAATCATTTATATATATACGTAAAATCTTAATTATAATTGTTTAAATTGTTATTTGGTCTTTTTAGTTTATGATTTTATTTTCATTTTGTGAATATTACTGGAAATAAAAATTAGATATGGAATTTTAGGTTAGGATGACATGTTGTTAATTTGGAATACCGAAAGTGAACATATTTCGGAATATTCCAAATTATATGCATATTTCATATGTAGATGTTATAACTCATCTGTTTTTTTTAGAAATGTCTACATCGCACCACCAGTATAAGAAGAGGAAGAGGTGGGATAAGGAAGCCATGTTGGCTGCGATTGTCGCTGTTCAAGAAAAGAAAATGGGATATTTAAAGGAAGAAACCAACAGAAGCATCACCAGTGTTCTTGATTCTTGACGGACACTACAGTCACACCAAGAATATAGAGTTGATAGATCTTGAAAAACAGCATCATGTGACAATCCTATCACTACCACCTCATTGTACACATAAAGTCCAACCACTGGATCGCACTTTCATGGGGCCCTTAAAATCCTACTATAGTGAAGAAGTTCGGGTGTTTCTCAGAGAAAAGAAATAGACCCTTAACACCATACGATGTGTCGAGCTATTTGGAAAGGCTTACATTAAGTGCCAAACTGGAGAAATTGCTGCCAATGGTTTCAGAGTCGGTGGGATATATCTATTTAATCGAAATGTGTTTACTGAAGCTGATTACATGGCCGCTGCTGCAGATTTTAAAGAGAATCAAAATCTTCAAATTATTCCAAGGACGCTCGCCTCACCTATGGATGCTCCTCAACGAATGAATGAAACTGAGCCAGGACCGTCAGGTAGTGGAATAGAATTTCATTCCCTTGTTACTCCAGCCGATATTTCTCCCGTGCCCATCGCAAAAAAGAGAACAAGCAATAGAGGTCGTAAGTCAGCAAGATCAGCGATAATTTCAAGTTCCCCTTATAAGAAGGACCTTGAGAATACACAATTTAAAAAGACTGATAAAGCAAGCAAAATACAGAAAAAAAATATTAAGGAAAAAGGCAAGAAGAAAATAACGAAAAAGACAAACAGGGGAAATATGACAGAAAGTGAATCGTCAGACTCTTCTGATGTTATCTTATCTCTGGTAATAATACAGACTCTTCTGACGATCTGGCCACGACAGATAGTGCTGCAGTCCCTACTGAGGAAGACGCTGAATGTTTTTTTGCAACGGCAAATATAGCGAGGATAAGAGGGGAAGAATGGGTACAGTGCTTAATGTGCGAATTGTGGGTTCATGCTGCTTGTGGTGGTTATGAATCCGGTGTGTATATCTGTGATTATTGCAAGAACTAAGAATAGTAAACTTTAAGTGCAAATTAAACATTATTGTGACACATCTGTGATTATTGGGACTGATTAGTTAATTATTATTGTAGCCTATTTTGTTAAAATTTTGATTACCAAAGACTTTCAAATTGGTACAAAGATAATTAATTTACGTAACTACGTAAGAAAAAGTATAAACAATTATATAAGAAAAATGAAATTATAATTTGGAATACTGTATTCCAAATTACCTTCACTCTAAGTGAAATCATGCTTTTGGAGTTTTTCATTTTGATAAAAATTTTGACAAGGTTCCTGGTTTATTTTTAATTTGATTGTTTGTATTATTAAAGTTTAATGATTTTCTAATAATTTAATGCATATTTTATTGTCGTATCCCGTTTCTTTTTCAATTTATTCCCAAAAAACAAACAAGTATTCCAAATATGCTGCAGTTCCTCTACCATAATCGTTTTCCGGGTTGATGGATCACAACTTTCCTTTTTACCCATGATTTTGAAATAATTATGCACTTTGGACTGAAAAAATGTAGGAGAAAGGAACCAAAAGAGCAAATCAAAAAATGTGCTAATTATTTGTTTTCGAAATTGAAAATTGAGAACATATTTTTTTTCGTTCTTTATTATTTTTTCAGCGCCCAGTACCTACCTTTGAAATGCAGCCAATTTACGATAAATTGATTGTGTGTGAAGTGCAACTATTTTGATTATTGAGTATGAATCATTAAAAGCTAATGCTCATTATTTTATGTGGTTCAAAGTTGTTACCTATCTGTATGTTGATACAAAAGTGATTTCGTTATCAGTCGTTCCTAAATAAGTATATGTATGTCCACAAGTCCACAACTGTATGTTGACTTGAAAGAGCATGGGGCGGTAGAGAGTGCCTAATGCCTCGCTGATGGTGGTGCGTGTGTTGGAACCATAGAAATATATTCGCTCTATTGTTTCTTTTATCTATGGTTGGATCCAGTTACTGGGTTGTGGAGGTCAGATAGGCAGTCGCTCCATGTAAAATACTGGTATTCAGCTGCATCCGGTTAGACTGGAAGCCGACCCCAACATAGTTGGGAAAAGGCTAGGCAGATGATGATGATCTATGGTTGGATCATTCGGCTCCCTACAAAAAACTTTTTCCAAAAAAAAAAACAGACTTCCAATAAAATCACTAGGTAGGTACTATGAAACATAACATTTCAGAAGTCGGTGTCTTTGGATCTGTATTTTAGTTTCTTGCCACCGACTTCCGAAATTAAAGTTATTTTTCACTTTTTGTCTATTTTTTTTTTTTTGAAGTCGGTTGTTTTTTATTTATCAAAAAAAAGTGTGTGTGTAGTTCCGACACACGACTGGAGTTACTCCGTGAAAGGTGCGCAACGTACGCGCAGAAAAACGTAAAGCTTTTGAGTTAACGCTTGTATTATTTTCACTCCTCATAAAATTTCCGTACCGGGGGACCCTTATATCGCTCACCTAGCAGTATAATGGCACATTTACAAAAAAAAAGCGAAATTGAGTTTTTACGGCCTAAGTATTTAAAAGTGTATAATTTATAAAGCGGTAAAACGGCACGGTGTTAGTTTTATCTATTAAGGTCTATACTAGTTGCTAAAACCATAAAATCCATGATAAAATGTAAAATGAACTCATAACTTCGTTTCAAACATTTGTAAAATCTTTGACCCTCATTTCTGTAAAATAAGAAAAAAGTAGATGTGTCATTATACTGCTAGGGAGCGATATGAAAATCGATTTTTAAGTAGTACCTAAACTCCAAAAAATACAGACGAACTTATAACCTCCTCCTTTTTTGAAGTTGGATAAAAAGATGGTTGAGCTGGATGGTGCTGATCCACGCGTCATGTTCGTGAAACGGCGCCGTCAGTTGAGACTGGTCATCTAATAACTGCTTATTTGTAATCTTATACTTAGGTATTTTGAATTGTTTTTTCTTTTGTAAATTTTTCTAACATCTATAGAAGCAACACGAATAATGTGCGTGCGTGTGCGTACAATACACACGTATATGTATAATGTGTATGTATGTATGTGGATTTTGTAATATCTTGATTTAAAAGATTGTCCTTGGAATTTCTTGCCCGTTCTTCTCCATAGAGATCTACCTACGTTTTGGAATGGGCAACTAGCTTCAACTTTCTGACTAACTGACCGACTCCTTGACACTTCAAAAGTACCTGTAAATTATTTAATTGAAATAAACGCTTTGAGTTTGAGTTTGATAACTCGGTCACAGTTTTAAGCAACAAATATGTGATTTTCATAAACTGATAACTTCAAAATTAAGTTCAATAATGGCGCAACAGGGACACCGTATTTATATTAATTTGACGTGTAAGTGTTTTTAAACCAATTTACATACCTAAATAAATATTTTTTCATTGTCTTTTATTTTTCATTACCACTGAGCTACTTAGTTCAACATGGTGTTGAAGTTTGTAGGTAAATTAGGTACTTTTACGAACAAAGTCGCGGGAAACTGCTAGTAAACAGGATCATCATCAGCCTATAGCAGTCCACTGCTGGACATAGGCCTCTCCAATTGAACGCCATTCAACTCTATTCTCGGCAACTCTCATCCAGCTGCTACCAGCCACCCTGCGAAGGTCGTCGCTCGAGGGCGTCCTACCTTACGTTTGCCGCTTCGCGGTCTCCTCTCAAAAACAAGTCTATCTCAACTCATCGGTTCTACGGCTAATATGGCCGGCCCATTGCCACTTCAGCTTGCTTATTCTGTGAGCTATGTCGACAACTTTAGTTCTCTGCCGGATCACCTCGTCTCGGATTCAATCCATCAGAGAGACTCCAAGCATAGCCCGTCCCATAGCTCGCTGAGCGACCTTAAATTTATGGACCAGCCGTACCGTGGGTGTCCACGTTTCGGCTCCGTAAGTCTTATCAGGCAGGACGCACTGATTGAAGCCCTTCGTCTTTAGGCTCTGTGGAATACGCGTCGAGAAAACTCGACGAAGCTTCCCAAACGCTCCCCAGCCCAGCTGAATTCTTCTGTTAACCTCCCTCTCAAAGTTGTTCTTCCCAAACTGCAGAGTTTACCCGAGGTAAACGTATTCTCGAGCAACCCCGAGAGCACCGCCATTAAGAGCAATCGGTCCCGGAGTGACGTGTTCGTTGAACATAACCTGGATTTTGTCCAAGTTCATCCGGAGACCAATGCGTACAGAAGAATGAACCCAGTGTAGTACATAGGATAAATGTTTCAAAATGTGCATAACAAATCGATATCCAACAAGGTTGCATTTTAATATTTCTAATTACGCGGCTACCCGCATGCTAGCCTATTTTTGCCACACGACCATTAACTAAACATTGATAAAAAGGTGATAAGAATGTACCTACCTAGTGCAGTATAGACATAAATGTAACAATTAGCTCGACTTGACGCTGATTGCACGTTATGTGGGTTTTACGTTACCTACCTATAAATAATGACTGGTTCAATAATACATCGTTTTTTTTTTCTGATAATTGCTGAGTGACGTCAATTAAAACGGACGTCAGATTTTTTTTAAAAGACTATTGTACCGAGTTTATATTAGGTAATGGTTTGATGTCGAATGTGCATCTACCTATTACGTGTTAGGTGCCTACCTACGCAGCAACTTTTTGGTCAATTTGGGGTCAACCCTTACGCTTGGCTGTTTGCTACACACCTCATTATTTGTCCCAAAGTGCTAGAGACCGACTTAATAGACCTATCAATGTAATGAAGTACCTACGTGTACATAGTTGTTAAAAGCTCTCCTCACCATACTTGCAGTAAGTAGGTGGGTAATAGATATTACACTATCGGCCGAACCCAATAACCTATTTTCAGTAAAAGACAGATCGCTATTGATGGTAGACAGTATAATTCTATCTGTCCTTATGTCAGCCGGTAAGATTCCATAATCTCTTACGGCCGAACCCAATAACCTATCTATCATCAGTTTTGGCATACCGGAGGTAGAAAACCCTATCTATCTATCTATGGTTTTAACGTCCCAAGACTATGCACTATACTAGACTATGCTATGCTTTGTATTTTGTTTTCTCTTTTACTCTTACACACGTTGTCTACATCTCTTTATCTACTTTCCTATCGCAGGTATGCTGGAAGAGATTTCTTTAGAAATAAGCATCACCTTTGTACGTATTTTTCTGTTCCTTTCTTCTTGTCTGTTTATATGTGTGCACATAAATAAATTATTGGGACGTTAAAACTATAGATAGATAATTTTTTCAATCTCCAGTATGCTAAAACTGGTGATAGATAGGTTATTACTATTAGGTTCGACCGTAAATAAAACACCCAGCTTCGGCAACCTCAATAATAGGCAACTACAATAGATAATCTCGATGGAACCATGAACTATGCTCGACTCTAGGCAATGTCTAAACGTCAACTAACTATTTAGTCATTTCTGTTTACAATCTAAACAAATCATACACTTCTTAGTATTTAATCTTATTATTCATGAACTTAACATGAATCAGCCAATAGAGCCACCCAGATCTTGACACAGGGGCCTTATTTTTACGAAATGGATGACACAACACCATTTCGGAGATTCCTTCTCCTCCATATCGCTCTTACTTCTCGTTGCTGACAATCAACCAATACCGGGATGGGTAGGTAGGTAGATACGTATACAACATCATTACATAACACCATTATCATATCATAACATAACGCCTGTTTACCAAGAAGGCTACCTAACAGTACACCCACATTTCGCCAGTGATGTAAGTCCTATGTAATAGGCGGCGAGCCTATTGCCATCAACCGGGTCCAAATCTAGACTCCGGGCTGCTACTGAGAAATTCCAGATAGAAAAACCCAACACTTTGCCCGACCTGGGAATCGAACCCAGGACCTCATGCTCAACAGTAGCACTTGCAACCAACGAGACAGTAATGGGTTTAGTAAACTATGCAAACCATCTATGTAACTAAATTATCCACGCTAGTGACGGTATCTGTACTTCTGTATTTTACCGGTGCTCGCCCATTTGTCGGATACCTCTCGTGAATACTGTTACCTAGCTTCAAAACATCCGCCATAACAACAGACACAAAGGCAAATCAGTTCACGACAACACGTGACTTGCAGAAATGTAGCGTTCAATGACCTTAATGAGCAGTACAATGACAGGATACCTGCATCGATGGATAGTTGTTAGTCCACGTTCGCACAGAGAAGAATATCGCGGTGGGATTTTATCGCGCACTGGATTTTCAACTCTCGGTGTTGAGCCGAGCATTGAGAATCCAACAGAGTGCATTCCAGCGCGTCGACAAGTCGCCTTAGTGCCTTTAGGTTTAGTAAGCAGGCCTCTTCGGTAACCAAGCGGAGATTTGCAGTAGGTACTTAGTTTATATTTAAGTACAGTGGATTTCATTTATTACGACCTTGGTTGTAGCGACCATTTACCTATAGCGACGTTAAATCTAAGTCCCTTGAATTTAAAGCATACTTTAGTACAAAATTCATGTGGCTATAGCGACTTTGGATGTAACGCCGAGTTCGGGTGTAGCGACTGTTTTTAATGAATCATTTGTAACAAATTCCTAGAAATCCCATGCAGATATTGCGACCGGAGTCGGCCGCCAAAGACACAAAGATTTTTTTCTTTCACAAACATTTCTTATCTTTTGTTTACATCCATTGCACACAGATGGTCAGCAAGTGTGGAGACCTTTACCTTTTGTTTATAGATATCAACTAAGTAGGTAGGGGAAGCGTGTACGTTTCGGAGCTTTTATGGTTCAGTTACAAAGTGATATTCTGAGTAGCAACTGGGTTTAGTAAACTTTTGAATAAGTATGGCTGCTAGACGCACATTCACTGTTAAAGAAAAGGCGGAAATCATTTCAAAATTGAAAAACGGTGAAAACAATGCTGATTTGTGCAAAGAGTACAAAGTTTCCCATTCAACAGTATCTACGATGTGGAAAAACCGTGATAAAATATTAGAATGCTTTGAATCCAAATCCTTAAAAATTAAGAAAAACCGCAAACCGACGCATCAAGATATCGAAAATGCCCTTCTAATGTGGTTCAAAGCCCAAAGAAGCCAAAACGTACCTTTGAGCGGTCGTCTGCTGCAAGAAAAGGCTAATCAATTTGGCAGACTGTTTGGAAAAATGGATTTTGAGTGTTCGGAAAGCTGGATATACCGATTTCGTCAACGACACGATATTGTAGTAGGCAAAGTTTGTGGAGAAGCCGCTAGTGTATCGCAAAGTGACTGTGACAACTGGCTAAAAACAGTTTTCCCAAAATTGACTGAAGGTTATACTGATAGCCAAATATGGAACGCTGACGAGACAGGTTTGTTTTTTAAGTTAACTCCTGACAAAACCTTGAAATTTAAAGGGGAAAAGTGCGTTGGTGGAAAATTATCAAAAGATAGAATCACCGTGCTTGTTGCATCAAGTATGGCAGGGGAAAAAAGAAAATTATTGGTCATAGGCAAGGCAAAAAAACCCAGATGTTTCAAAAATGTTAAATCTTTGCCAGTTGATTACGAAGCAAACAAAAAGGCCTGGATGACTTCAGAGATTTTCGAAAAAGTTCTACGCAAATGGGACTCCCAGTTAAGAAATAACAAAAAGAAGATCATTTTATTTATTGACAATTGCCCAGCTCATCCTAAAATAGAGAATTTGACCAACATAAAACTGGCATTTTTACCACCAAACACTACATCAGTGATTCAACCGATTGATCAAGGGATAATTAAAACCCTCAAAAGTCATTATAGGAAGATTTTAGTACAGAAAATGATGAACGACATTGAAAACTCGGCAGGCCCGTTTTCCGTTAATATTTTAGATGCCATTGAAATGGTAACTACGGCATGGGCTCGGGTGACTCCAGATACGATCAAAAAGTGTTTTCTACACGCTGGGTTCCGTAAATCTTCGGCTATCACAACAATTGACGACGACTCCGATGATGAATTGGACATACCATTGGCACAACTGACTACAGTATCATCAAGCGGAACAAATGTTGCGGACTGGGCAACATATGTTGATATTGACAGTCAACTTATCACTACTAGCGATTTGTCCGATAGTGAAATTGTTGAAACTGTTGTTCCATCACATACGACGCAAGATGAGGAAAATGAGGAGGAAGAAGAAGATTGCAAGGAAGGTGAGATTCCTACAACTAAGGATGTGTTAGGTGTTGTAACAAAGCTTAAAAGATACTGTTTATTTGGTGATGGAAATGATATTATAGATATTGAAGAAGTAATGAAAATAGAATACACCCTACAGCGTACACTAGCACAAAAAAATAAATTGAAGCAAACTAATATTACACATTTTTTTAAATGTACCGGTGAATAACTATGTGTGCAAATATTTTCAATAATAAATTAATATAAACTACACATGTGTACGTGTCTGTATCTCTTTACCTTTGCCTGTAACGACTTCCGGATATAACGACGAAAATAGAGTGGTCCCTTCATTGTCGTTATACCCGAAATCCACTGTAGCTTCAACTCCCCGTATCGCAAACCACTGTTGAATATGTTCAGCAGCCTATGGCCTATGGGCCTCGCCAAAATGCGCCACAACACCCGATTTTCGCATCGAGTCGATTACGGCTGCCTTTTAGGCGATTGTCGCTCTATCTAGCTGAGGGAGGTCCCACGGGTTTATTCCCGGTCGTCCCCGCCCCGTTGTCCCCACTGGGCACGAGTGGGAAAAAAAGGGTTTATTCCCGGTCGTCCCCGCCCCGTCATCCCTACTGGGCACGAGTGGAAAAAAAAAGTTCCAATCGTCACCACTGGGGAGGAACGAAACTTTTTTTTCCCACTCGTGCCCAGTGGGGACAACGGGTCGGGGACGACCGGGAATAAACCGAAATAACCGTCCCACGCTACGTTTACCGATGCTTGCTTGATTGATGTTTAGCTAACAGTTATTAAAAAAACATATTTAGGTATATTAAATACTTCTCGTTACATTCCAATGGTGTTATAAGAAATAAATTGGTGACTTCTATTTTGACAATATCAATTCAAGATGTAGTGTGTGCATTGCATCATGCATCATTTTAACTTCAATGGGGTAAACAAAAAACCAATTAGGGCGCACTTGTTGACAACCACGTACACTCCATGACGCATAGCAGAATTTCTGATAAAAGTGTTATAATACGCGTTATGTAGCTTCAGTGACTCCCCGGATTAGTCAGCTCATACAGAATGCGCACGCAGACAGGGTGACGGTGACGGCATAGTATCATTCTATCGGTCGGTGGCAAAAACCTAAAATACAGATCCAAAGACAATGACTTCCGAAATTAAAGTAATTTTTCACTTTGTAGTATTTTTTTCGAAGTCGGTTGTTTTTTTTTTTGTTTTATTGTAAATATTATCTATAAAAAGTTTCGTTCGTCCCCAGTAGTGACGATTGGAACTTTTATTTTCCACTCGTGCCCAGTGGGGACGACGGGGCGGGGACGACCGGGAATAAACCATATAATTGTGGTTCAGTTTTGTTTGACGTTTATAAGGGATGTTACTAAACTTAAAACATTGCAGACCAAATTGCTAAAAATACCACCAAATTGCAACGATGCGGATTTGTCAAGAATCACTGAGTTTGCGACAGACAACGTTTGAAATTATATCAAGTTTTTTTCTATTCCCCGGTCCCCCTGCGAGTTCTATTCAACCCGTTTCACGGTGTTACCAGATAAGGTTTTCAGACGATACAATAGAATTGTCACTGTTTTTTATTTAACTCGATTTTCCATATTGGGCGGCCATATAACCTTTTGACCGCCACGTCAAAAAAGCAAAACCGTGCCCTCAATGCCAAGCTATGAATTCATCCTTTAAAGGTATCCTACTGAGCATCTCCCAATGTCCTATTATTAGACTGCTAGATGACGATATACATGGGAATTTACAAGGTGCAATAGCTTCTAAGGAAAATGATTTAATATTCATAATACTTTGAGACAAATAATAGGCACCTACTAACTATGTAGTTTTATTGACATTATTGCTGAAAATAAACATTAATTAGTAAAGTTGTTTAAATTATTTTGGGAAGGAAACCTGCAATACGTATGTGTAGTTTTACAATAAGACATTGGTCGGTCATCAATTTATTCATCCTTTTGGATAATTTTAGGTGGCTGAATGTCATAACCATTAAAGTTTTAACTCCTTCAGCAGTAGGTATTGAAACGGTTTTAACCATGAAGTGTAGGATTGCCTTGATCAGAAACTCGTTAATTCTCTCTCATCTCAAAACCGACAAGTTTTCGGCTTTTAAAGAGAATCCAATACATAATTATTAGAAGCATGTGCCAGTATCTATATCCGGCACTCTCGTCTCTTGGACTTCATAGTAGCAGAAAGAACACCGTGGAGTTTGGTCGATCAGAGCCATGACAATCATACATAACCCTTAAATCTTCTGCCAGGGTGTGAACAAAAAAGGTAGATATGTATACGCAAAAAATTCCAGCCTTCACGCAGGCCTCAAATACTGAATTATTAAATATCTACCAACTTACAATAACTGAAAAACGGTAAATAAGCTGTAAAGTATATTAAATGACTGGGTAAAATTATAAAACGTAACTATAAACTAATAATAAAATACAGCGCCATCATGCCGGTCCCTTTGCGCATGTCAGAAATACTGGGCTATCGAAGAGAGACCTGAAATACCAAATCGATTGAAATTCAAACTGCCAATAACTCTAAGCATTAATAAAACGTGTTAGTGCAAAAATCTGCGGAACACACACTAGCTGTTATATTTTGAAATTGTTAACACAGAAATCATTTTGAGAACTGGTCACACTAAGCCACCTTGTGCTCCATTTTTTTAAGGATCAGGATTAAAGGATTCATAGAAAATAATAAAAACCAAAAAAAGTTAATTCATTTATTTAAATATAAAATAAAATAAAAATGAAATTGTCATGATATTATATTTGAATCTAAAAAATCACAGACATATTAATATTTATAATCAGTTTACTCTATTTCTTGTAACGATACAGCGTTCAATTAGGGGAGAGTCCTACAGTACCGGCCAGCATCCAGTACCGGCCAGTTGCAAGTTCTTTAATTCTATAATAGATGACGCTAAGAGTTTCACCGATATTAATGCGTTACACTCGTGCAAGTACATGCCCCGCGCGGCGTCAACCTGTCGGAACCGGTTTATTGTCAGTGCAAAGATTTATGTTGAGTGCGATGAACACGTGTTACGTAATTAAATTTCTGTTGGTGATTTTCGAAGTTCAGTGATTCAATTCAAAACAAATAACTCCTGGTAAGATTACTATGTATATATGACTATTAGATGCCGAATATTAATTCAACCTTTGTACGTTTGTTTTCATCTGAAATCAAAATTCCTTTTTTTTCCGTTTCCTTCAGTACCGGCCATTACGATGTCCTGCAGTACCGGCCATTTATTAAATTCGTTTTTAAAAGGTTTGCATTACTTACAGATACACAAAAATGCCAAACGATGCAAATGATGGTCAAACGAGGCAAAAGAAGGGCGCCTGGGATCCGGAAAATATGCGTAAAGCTGTAGAAAAGGTACTGAATAACGAGATGAGTGCACGTATGGCCGCAGAACGCTATCAGGTACCCCGAACTACGCTGAATGACATAATGTCTTGAAGAAGACTGGATACAGTGTGGAAACTGTAAAATTTGGGTTCATGAGGCTTGTGCAAACATATCGGAGCTATCTGATCAGTACATTTGCGATTACTGTACTGTCTAAATGGTTACCTACTTACTGGCCGGTACTGAAGGACAATTATTTTTAGTCTGATTTTTTCTAGTCTTTAAATTGCAATAATAAAGCTGATTATTTCTAAATGATTTAGTAGTTTTTTATTTTTATTAAATAGCCTAATAGTACTTATAAAATATAAGGAGGTACTGAACATATAACCTTAGATATTTTAATTTTTTTGTGGATAAACCTTAAGGTGACGGTACTGTAGGACTCTCCCCTATAACTATTGCAATCGTAAATCGACCGGTCGGGTGGATTTTATTGTATCGATAAGATTTAAGTAATTACAGGTAACAATCGGTAAAATGGAATGCAAATGACTTAGCAATAAATTTTTAGAGGCGATTTAGCTAAATTAATTAAATAGGTAAAAAGCGTATCCAGTATTATTTCTTCGTTGTTTAAGTGAGTGATAAGTCGTCATTTAAGTAGACTTAATATTGTATTGCTATACTTGCTTTAGGTACATAAGCTAGATAACACCAGTATCCTAATTGCGTAACACACTTTCAATCAGAATCCGAGGGTTTTGAAGGAAATCCTTAACCCGTAGCTTCATATGTTTGAAAAATTCGTCTGCTCAACAACGTATATAACGCAATGAACGTGGCTGAACTGTCAAAATGAAAGACATTGCGATCAACTCGCATTGTATGTGTGTTACGCAATTATCCCGCCGTTTTGTTTATGGATGATTCTATTGTACATAATGATATGTTAGCATAAAAACGGAAATTAAAAAAACGGTTTATCAAAAATATGTCCCAATAGATCTTTTCTATAATTAAAATGAATACGCGTATAACGAACAGTTGGTATCAATTATTTAATGAACAAAAACAAAAGACCATGCTGTAAATATGTATTAACTAAGTTTATGTAAGATGCCTATAATAATAAATATTCTAGACAAAAATAAATAAAAACAAATATAAAAAATAAAAATGGCTTAATCTTTATCTTTACAGCTCTTGTATGTAGTGGACAAATTGATCCAATACCCGATTGGACGCACATTATTTCGAATAATTTGAATAAAAACGAAGCGTGTCCACTACGAGCCATTGTTACAGAAGCGATCACAAATAACTGCGAAAAGAACTAAATTATTGGGAGTGTCGCCAGAACAGATATCATTATTATTTAACTAATAATACCTAATATTGTACCAATCCGTTTGTGACGCAAATTGACTTAAAACAGTAAAAAAGTAGTGCCTAGGTATATATATATAAATAATATTTTAACAATTTACAATATTGAGGACTGCTTTTGAATAAATACAGGCAGTGCACACAAGAAAACATACACAATTTAGTTAAAATTATAAAATATAAATAATTTACATAATAATTTTGTACACAAATCGTCAATATTTCAGTAATGGCAAAATTATCATCGTTCGTCATCTAAATGTTTCTGAGTATGAGTCATAAATCAAAACTATCATTAAAATCTCTATGGTAGGTATATGAATGTAGATCAACTGTTCTATTTTACTGATAACGCACAATTACAATGGCTTTTGGTTAATTTTGTTTTTGGGTAGCAGCCAATTACTGTTGGAATTGTATCAAACTGAGTTTTTAACCTTGAATGAAAAACAATTACCGACCCTGAGAAAAACCGTACTGATCAACGTAATGTTAGGATACAGATTATATATCTAATACAATGATCTATAGGCAACAAAGCAATCGGCATTTTTTAAATGCTCAACGTCAATGAAACCTTTTTACAATCTAAATGTAAGAATAGTAACTGAAAATATTAGGATGTGCAGTAAAATTTGAAGTGCCGAGAATTTATGGAAAACAATAAAAACTAACGTTTGTTTCACGTTAAAATAAACGTTAAATGTTGTTTAAAATGGAGTGAAGTAACTATTGCACGTTCGTTTTATATTCTCCATACATGACTAGAATAGAGTAATATTAAGAGTTTCAAAGTATGAAATTGTCAAATTCTATACTAATTCGACACAAAGTTGTCATTTTTATGTATTGAAACATTTACTCGTCTTTTGAATTCATGAAATACCTTATTACACATACGGCTAAAGCTAAACCATTTAGACATGTTTCTTGTTTAAATTTACAAGCTAGACAAGGACCTTACTAGCTAGATAGGAAATTACGATAACAACTTGATTTTTGATAAGTATAGAATATTATGCGGTTTATGGGCCCACACATCGCATAGACATCAATTTTGAGGGACACAAGTGCTGCTGGACTAAAGGTGTTATATTGCAGCCAGCAACGTAAATAATTCATCGATTGTTGAGAGTTATAAGAACATTAATTCATAATAGAGCAGTATACAGAAGTCGTTGACGATTATTTTAACAAAGAGAAGCGTATCATTTCATAACAGTACCCTTAATTTAATTAACGAATAGGTACTATTATTTAACTGAACAGTCCCGATAAAAACTACAGCACAATAGAAATGGCAAGAGAAAATAATACTTTCCAAATGCCTATTGTTTTTTCTAAGTTTTGCATTATTTACTTATAATTAACCTTATTCTACACACAGACAAAACAGAGGGCAAAGCTGAACATCTAAAGGTCGTTGACGAAAAAAAAAAATACGTCATTCGCGCCAATTTTCTCATTTTAAATAAGGAAGAGCTACATTGTTCGTATGTTCATTCAATAGCTACAGTTGTGATGAAATATGTTTCATAAGCGATTAAATCAAAACCAAAAGAGTTATGGGTTTTTTAATTCTTTCCATAATTCAAATTACTCATCTTTTTGGATTTTACGTTACCATTCCCTTGCTTTTAAATTCGTCAAAATACACTCTGTAAAATTGACTACCTAATAGAGCAAAGCCGTAATTTATGGGCAAATTACCACTATAATTACTAAGTAAAAATGACCGCAAGCACAGCAAATATTAAATTAATGGTTTGTCACAAAATGTAGTGTAATTATCGATAAGACTCGATACCTATCAATGTTTAGCTTTACCCTGTATAAAAATTAAGCTCAACACTTCACTGGATTTTCAATAAATATTTAAGTCTTGTGATGAATTTTAAAATAAATTGGCGTTAAAAGGAAGCCGTCGAGTCAGATGACAGGTAATTGCATTTTTGGGAGTCACAAAGAATAAAGTTATAAAAGTCAAATTATTTTTAAGACCTATGAGTCGATTTTGATAATTTCAAAGAAAGAGTATTAATGTATGAATCCTTAATCAGAACAGACCTTAATAAAGGGTTGTTAAGGTAAATTCCTTCGAAGTGGAAAATAACATCATCCACAGATAAAGTTAAAACTAAGCAGTCACACTCCTATTTAAAGCCAGGAGAGACTATTTATTATTCTATATCGTTACGCTTTACCTAAAACCTCTATGCTCCTTAACACGACGAATTCCTTCTTCAACAATAAGGTAAGAGTCTCTAATACTAAACAGAGCGACTCGTTCAAGGAACATTCAGTAGTACTTCTAATTCCTATTAACGCCAATAAGATTATTCTAGAATATTTCTAATCTTCTCACTTCATGTCCCGACTGCTTCCAAATAGGGGTTGCTTCTGGCCTCCTTCTTTATGCGAGCTGTGTAAAATATTTTTTTATTATTATTTGAAAAAAAAATGTAATTAAGTATTCGTGCAATGATAAAAACCGTGCCTGTTTGAAATTGGAACCATGCTCGGCATTCCATGTTTGAAAATTATGAAATGTTTAAAAAGATTAAATTAGATTAGTTTTAGTGACTTACTAAATTACTTCTACTGGTTAAATCGTTTAAGAATTTAATGATGTAGGTACGTAATGAATCAATTCCAGGCTTTCCCAAGCCTCCGCTACTTAGATTATAACTAAACTTACATTACACTTATTTTTAAGCTACACACAGCCTCTAGGCTAAGTTCAGACAGCAAGCGCATAAAATTTCCATAAAAATAAAGAATCCGTAGTTGTAATCCGGTAATAATAGCACCGCAATTATCTGAACTTATTCTTATCCCAGTTCAAAATCTACCATACTCCCACAGACTTTCACTGACATGCAATTTCCCGGGAAACTTCCCACGGGAAATCCACCAATTTTATCTATAGTAGGAATTTACATACAAAACAAATATTATATTGACCAAACACCACTTTATTTGCAGACTTTAGGAATAAGTAAAATTTCAAAAGAATTTCTTCAGATAACTTTTGTGTCACTATAATATTCTTATAAACAAACCAAGACCATATTGACTAACCCGATACTGCTCATCAAGTTAGTAGTCATAAAATTACGAACGACGAACAAACATTTAATAAAATATTTACACTTCTAGATGAACATGCATAAATAATAAACATTTCTATACACATTCCACATGTTTGAAAATACACGTGGTCATTTAGCACAATAAAATGCTACAAATACCAACGACTGGCATTGACAGATACAATGACTACAGCAGACAAAGCAAATATTTGTCTATATGAACACCTGAGCGTTTCCCACGATACTCCACTAACCAAGATAATGTTTGGTACATTACTACTAACTACAAAGATGTCTAATACGGAACGTTGCAAAAACCGGTAATAACTTCGGTAATGTCACCAAAAGAAATGGTAAGCAACTCATGAGATTTCTAATCTAAAAGTGACGGGACTGACATGTTCTATGTAAGAAAAAAAGTCCCTAAATCAATGGCCCACTCGCATGTTAAGTCGGGTTAAATTAATAAATGTAGAGTTTGTAAACTCAGAAATAATTAATTAAGATTTTAACTCGTATTACGCATTGCTCCACTAATAAGTAATACCGGATTAGTTAACCTGACATTAGTGTTTTTTGAGTTGAGAACATTGCAGTTCAATCGGCGAAACATAAAATAAAATTGTCCTAATATGTAATCCGACCAAAAATTAATGAACGAAAACTGTATACCCATCCCTTTTACACTACATTACGATACATACTTGATACTTTCTTGTCTTTGAATTTTATAACATGACATTTCATTTTAATCGTATTGCATGTGGTTTTCATGGAGATTTAGTTTATTGATTGACGAAAACGTCAGAGAAGGAAAATTACGTTTTATGTTATTTTTAATTTGTACTTATTTTTATATGAGTTCATATTCATGAACTAGAGAAAAAAAATTATGATGATGATTAAAATGAAATTAAAGTAATATTGCTTATGTATTGATTACATTGCCTGCTGATATAGTACCGAATTTTCACTTACTAGGTATAACGTCGCACAATAAAATAAAAAATAAGTTATCAGCGGTAGCTCATAACGTCAATTTATTTTGACATTACACTAACCTAAAGTTTAGCAATTTAACTCACCCACAGCAGTCCGTTAAAAATTTAGAAGTTTAACTTTAGGTTTACTTCTAACTCTCGGTGGCGCAAGATCTGAATTAGCTGTTAACTCCGAGTTATTTAGGATAACCCATGAACGTGGGCCTAAAGGTAATAAAAAACTATGAGTCACGCTGAAACCAAGTGTTCTGTCACTTATTCGTCCTTGGAAAACGTGTTTTCGACACATCAAAAACTTACCCATTAATGATTTTACTACAGAATTCTATAACACACAATCGATAAACTATTAAAGTAAACATTGTTCTTACTTTAACACAAATTGTGTCAACAAAGAGCACAATAAACATTATCTAGTCTATTGAACAATGTAATCAATAATCACTAATCAGTTTATTGTAAATCGAATGTGAATAGTCGTATTCAATGAACTAGAAACCCATTACAATTCAGTCAACCATTACTGTTTCACAAAGTGTGGGAACCAAACACACTGGTTAAAATTTTTTTTACAAAAAAAAACAATCGACTTAAAAAGAACACTAGAGTAACAGACCCAATTGCTAGCACTTCACCAATTATCAGCACATTCAGCACCTCGGCGAATAAGTTAAAAATATAAGTTTCTTTTTATGGTTTTAGTATTGCAAAGTAAAAAAATATACTAGGGAAATCTTACTTTATACAGTGGCAATATTTTCAATACGTAAACATCAAAAATGTCGCCAGCGTCGTAATACAAAAACTCGGTCTGCAGTTGTTGTTCTTCGGCAATTTTTACTCATCGGAGGTATTGTTTAACTATCAATTTATCATTCTGTTTGTAATGTTTTATGATAATTGTAATTAAATCTTAGTTTTTATACTTTTTATAAGGTTTTTACCAATGTTTGGTTACTTGTTCCAATATGATTTTAAAGATTTTCGTTAGATTATTTCAAAATAAGGGGTGCCAACGTCTAGGTAAATTTTTAAACAGACATCCAGTTTATCAGCACCCATGCTGAACATTGGGTTAATTAAGTGTAGACCAATTTACAGGTTTTTTTTTAAATTTCGTCTTTGTTAGTAAGGATTAATATTGAATTTTAATGTTAAAAATATGATTTGACATCATTTCCCAAATGTTGGCACCATGCTGAAACTACATTTTACCGTTTATCCGAATGCTGATAATTGGGCATGCCGATAATTGGATTGGAAAAAATGTTCCCACTGCTGTGCCATGACCTGGATAGGTATAAGTTAGGTCTACTTTAGAAAATAAGTGTAGCTAGGTTCTCATTTTTAATTATTATTTTTTGCAAAGGTTCATGCTTGTTGACAATTTTTTTTTCTAAGAAATTTCTAACATATTAATAACAATAAAAAGCATTTTATTCATAATTTTACATGATGATGATGATGACATGATGTTAATTTAGGGAATAATAAAAGTCTTATATATAAAAGCCATAATTGAAATTATAGGACTTCTTAGTGTTGTTTATTGGATCTGTTACCCTACAAAGTGAAAAAGCTTATTAAAAATAACTTTACTTTCGCAAGTCGTTGTCTTTGGTTTTGTATTTTCGTTTTCTGCCACCGACTTCCAAAATTAAAGTTATTTTTCACTTTTTTGCTGTGGTACCAACCCCACACAAATTCGAATACCACTCAGCTATGTAAATTACAGTGACAGGAAGTTATTATACTTCCACATAGACTAAGTGGGAAAAATATGTATTATGAAAAATACGTATTATTGAAGCTAACTCGAAAACTACCCAAGCAAAGTTAATAAAATTTATATGGGACCAAGTTCTAGTAAAAGTATACCCTTTCAAACAAAAAGAATTTCACAAATCGGTCCAGGTCCAGCCGTCTTCGAGTAGGTAATTGGGGAACATACTTACATTAAAAAAAATTAAAAAAAGATTCCGACTAACTGAGAACCTCCTCATGTAGTATGCCTGTGCGTAATATACAAAATATACGAAAGTGATACCACAGGATGATTTTAGCAATTCGGTGGGGCCCGCCCGAATGTACGTCAGCTTTCAACTGTAACAAGGGACAAAACTCCAAAGGCACTAGATTCTTGCCAAATACTTTATTACAGACAAGGACCCTTGAGAAACCAATCATAACCTTTTTAATGGCGGATCCTTGAAAGATCAAAGAGAAACATGATGGAGCCCTTGAAAATGAATTACTATAGTCATAGTCATCAAAGGTACTGTATTTGACATCTTGAGACATGCCTTCGAATCCCTGTTTAGAAAAACCCTTCCCTGGTTGCCTGAAAATGAAGGTATTGCTTGGTATGGATTTTTTTAAATAATAACCCACAAAATGAGCTTCCCCATTTCTGTTATCACCTTATTAATTTCATATCATCGTGAAAGTAATAACTCGCCGTGATAATATCAGTCATTATCAATTTTATTGGGAATTCCATTATTGATCGTTGAGATATGAATTGCGGTAGAATCATTAATAAATAATGTTTGGAGCTGACATCATTGTTTTTATACTACTACTCACACTTGGCTTTTATAATAATAATAAACAAATGGCTTTAATAAATTTAAAAAGATTGTTTCTTAATAAAAAAAACAATCTTTGGAGGAAATTACTAGAACCACTGCGCTTCGCAAGTGAATGCAAATTGAAATACTGCCACCAAATGTACCGTTTTCAAGAAAGAAAAACAGGCAAAACTACCTATTATAATCTACCTACTTAAAAATAATTTGAATAGAAACAGGGTAGTTTTACTTTACGTTCAATAAAAAAATAAAATTAAAAGGTTTTGATTGCTTCAACAAAAGAACATTTATAAAATTATACTAAGTACTAAATAATATGATAAGCCATTTTTTGTGTCCACATTTTTTAGATACTACTAATTGAAATGCAAATTAACATTTACTATCGCTTTTTCCACTAAAAAAGCGATCCCAATTTGTTTAAATGTTTTTTATCTATTCAAATGTAACCCAAATCTTCAGTATCCTTAGGCGAGGACACATTTGACACGTTTTGCCACTTTTCGAGTTTTGTACAAACTTTCACACTATACACGCCATATGCAGTTTATCAACACATCTGGCTTCCGCCAATTCGGCATGCAATTAGAGACTTATCATTAGGTACACGTAAACCCATTTGCTTTACTGATAAGTGTATAAAACCAGTGATTAACATACTGAAGTTAAAAATGTTAAAATTGTGTTAGTTTTACTATAAATATCGATACCTACTCCGAGAGCAAGACAACGATTCAGATAAATCAGAGACGTATGAGGAAAACGAATCAAGAAGTTACATAATATAGACAAAATCTTGAAACAGCAAAATAATCATTGCGAAAATATTTGGAGTTAATAATTAAGATACTTTATGACCGTGCAAAATACTTAACAACATAAGGATGGAGTGAAGACTTAATGCCCTCTATTGGTCTCCAGATGAGGATAAGTATCGACAAAACAGAACTTAGGATTCAAAGTTATTGTTCAGCAAATAACAAAAGTTCATTCAAAACAAGTGCTGGAATGAGGAAAATTATGAGCTCGCGTCTATACTTATGCTAATTACATGTTATCGGAATACCCAGGCATAACAACTCCCAAGTATAGGCATAATAACATTAATAATAACTGACACCCAGACATTTACGAATTAACACCACAGACACAGACACTGTATTTTTTCCAAATCTGTTCGGTCAGATTTTGATTACCACATAATGTCATGAGCTGAAGCACAGATTTATCAAAAACTCTTTTAAAATAAAATGAAAGAAGAATGAAATCCTTCTTGGCTCGGAAATCCCATAAGAACATCCCCTGGGAAATCAAACATACTGTCTAGTATGTTATCAAAGTAACCCTAAACTCTACTACTGCCGACCTATAAATAATTATTTGCGTTGCCAAATCGTATGAGGAGTATAATGTATATTTTTTCCGCCTAACTTTAGCCAAAATCATAACGTAAACAAAACAGTCTCGATCAAATATGACTAAATAGTCATTAGTAAGCTAAGCTGTTGATAAATAAGGAATAAACGATGTGGGATTTACGCCCTGAGTTAACTGTCTTCCAAATCTTGAAATGACGTGGAACAAATCTAGGTCCCTCAGAATTAAATCTGCAAAAATGGAGTTTTATCTCCATAAACTACGGGCTTATGGGGACCAGTATGATTGTAGTGGTCTTGAACAAATAATGTGTCATCTCATGTGCATCAGTCAACAGTTTGTCCTTTAAGCTTGCACCAGAGAGGATCTTACTTAACCTAACCACGAACATCGGAATTGGCTTCGCCATCTACTGGGCTACATTATTAATTTAGAAGTACCGTAGACATGGGTAGAAGACCAAAACAGAGGCAAGCAGACTTAATCGTCGAAGCAGTAGGAGATGATAATAATTAGTCTTACATCAGCCAACAAACACCGATTTTATCAAAATCAAAACTGCTGGCAATCAGTCAATTTATCATTACTATCTCTGTATTTTTATACCGCAAGATGTTATGCTCAAATTACAAAAGGCCACGTCAGTAGTAAAACAGCCACGCAAATCGGTGTCACCGGCCGGGCGGGAATTACAATTACACCATATTTTGGTGGATGACGAAGACGCGTTTACCTCCCACTCTCGACCTACGTGACCGGAACGACGTGGTCCATCTGCTGTTTGCCAAATATTTTGTCTATGAATTCCTTATTTGAATTTCGATTTCTTTTTTAGTATATGCGGCTTTTTACACGGTTAAATGTCGGACGCAAACCTATTTGATATACTAGATAAGTTTGGGTATATCTTAGGGATTATTAGCAAATAAATGCAAGCTTATAAAAGACGGTTTTTTTGTGATGGCCAGCGGAAAAAGGTATCAAGGTTGATTTTCTGACTTCAAGACCACTGAAAAATAGGAAATGCAAACCCAGCGCGCTGTTGAATGTTAGTGTTCGACAGCCTTTACGTGAAAACATTAATTGTTTGTTTTGTTTTGTTTTAGAAAACCATTGTTTACGGCTACGAGAATCTTTATCGTAGGTGTTGCTGTAGAACTATATTTATTTAATACTTTATTGTACGCTAGAAAATGCATAACTAAAAAATAAAATCGAATAAAATTGTTCCTACGAACATGGGATGTAGGCCTTTAGTGGTTTAACTGAGTAGGTAACAAGAAGAGGTTATATTTCCCGACGTAGGATCTCATTTGGGCGCCAAGTGCCCAATATAAACGGTCCAGAATACAATTTATTATTACACGCCTTTTTGGGGAAAATTCAGGTTCCAGCGGGGCAATTGCGTAACACACTCACAGTAGGAATCGGTTTCATTTTGACAGTTCAACAACATTCATTGCGCTATTTACGTTGTTGAGCAGACAAATTCGAATATATAAAGCAATGGATTAGCAATTTGCTTCAAAATCATTCAGATTGTGATTGATAGTGTGTTACGCAATTAGGGTGCTGAATTAGATTTTCCAAATCGTAGGGAAACGTAGGTGTTACGTGTAAGTTACATAAACGAGAACGATAACGGGTGAAAGTCAATATGTAGGTACAATTGTGTTCAATAGTATTATACGATCGGCGTAAAATAGTTACGATGGCCGATGGATTGGCTGTTTTTTGAGCAAGTTCGTGTGTGCGAAAAGTAATAAAAAAAATATATAGCGTAACATCACGCCTGTTTTCCCCAACGGGTTAGGCAGAGAGAATAACAAAATATATATAATGCAATTAAAAGATGTAGTACAGCTATAATTATTAATACATACTTTTGTTTAAATCATCATCAAGAACAAAGATCTTGATAGGAATTTTAAGTACAATAATTGGCTGAATTTTATCTTATTGTACAAGTTGTACTGTTCTATTATACAGATACACAAACTAATAGATTGAATTTCACGCAACAGACAGATGGGTCTCAGTTACTTACGGTAAAATATCTACGTAAGGTCCTGCTATACAGGGTCAAATTAAATTAGCTAGCGAAATTCCGCAGACGTGATGAGTGTCGATAACAAAACACGACAAAAAAAAGATTTGATGATTTTTTTTTTTTTTGGTCAATGACCACTGGTCAGTGTTGTTGTTTGAACTGTTAAAATCTGTTTTATCGTGACACCCACCATCACGCCTGTGAAGTTTCGCTAGCTAATTTAATTTGACCCTGTAGAATTATGCAACAAAAACGCAGACAGTGCTGATTACCAAATACAATAGAAATGGCAATATGAAAGCCGGTTACTGCATATGTAGGTGATAATTTGATCGTTTGTTAACCACTTAGCAAATAGTAACTACGCTATTTACATGATTTATGACTTTACCATACAAAACATTCGAAAATTTGTGAGCCCGATAGTCTTACCAGACTCGAGAAACTATTTTCATATTTTTGTAAAAAAAACTTAAAGAAAAGTATACTTATTCATTAATCCATTTGGAATAATTAATTCAGCACGTATAATGAGTTGTTTTAATTGCGCACTGGAAACAGCTGTTGCTACCAGGAAGACGGAAAATTTATAAAAATAATAATTAAGGAACGAGATTACGTAGGTACATATTTTAATTTTATTTATTTGAAAATGTAAAGAAAAATTAAATGCTGTTCATTCGTTGGTATACTAGAAAACGGCTGGGCCGATTTGGCAATTTTTGTGCTAAAATGTCCGAATTTTCGTCCGGAAAATTTTCAAATTCCGGAAAAACAGAACTTCCTTTTTTGTATGAACACAAAACCAAAACTTACGATTCTTTCGTTGGACAGTATCCATTGGATACATAAGCCTAATTCTTTTTTGTTTTGTTTATGGTCATGGAAAAGTAATCAGGAAATAAAATCGGGAGAATACGGAATATTACGCAAAATTAGAGCAGAGGTGGCCCAGTGGTAACAGCCGCGACTTACGAGTTGTAAGTCGTATCTTCTAACCCAGACAGGCGCATTACTTTGTGTAAATTATGCCATCACCACTGCTTTCAAAACGGTGAAGGAAAATATCGCGAGGAAACCGGCATGTCTTAAAACCAAAAATTCGAAGACATGTGACATCTACCAACCCGCACTAGGCCCGCGTGGTGGATTACGGCCTAATCCCTCTCACAGAGAGGAGGCCTGTGTCCCAGTAGTGGGAACATTATAGGCTGATTACAAAATTGAAATTTGGACAGGTCTGTCGGGTCAGCTAGTAAATAATAAAGATACCGCGTTGGTTACATTAGATAGTTCCAGTTATGGTAGATGACACTACTAAACTTATATCATACATTGCACAATCTCTTTTCTACGTCACATCGAGATAAAGGAGAATGTATAGGCCACAGTATATTACAAGACATTTACAACACACTCAACTTTGAACTCTAACTCTAAGAAGATAAACTTTATTTTTAGTTGTTGTTGTTTTTATATTTTTATATGAAAGTTATTGTCTCTTATTACCGCTTTGCTGACATACGTGTCTTTAGCATACGTTTTATATCGCCATTTATAGATAATTTAGTAATGTCATCCACCAGTCACACCTATGTAAAGTAGGGAGACAGTAATAATAATTGTTGAGGTGCATTGACACCTTTGAATGAATAATTAGGTTGATTGCATTGCACGCCTAATTTGTTTTTATTGTTGTGACAGATGTTCTTTTATTTATTTCTATTTAATTATGTAAATGATCTACTTTGTCTATACTTAATCAGCAAAAATATTGTTTTACTCATAGTTAAGCTTAAGGTAACAGTATTAATTATATACCTACATATGTTATATTTCCTAAATGGTATTATTGTAAGAAATATAATTAAGAATGATCTAGAAAATAGTAAATCCTTATTATGGGTCATATAATATGTTTAGTTTTCAAGAGAGGAAATGTATTATGTATTTCCTGTTCCATTGTATACTTCATTCAGGGCCGATTTGACCAAAATCAAATATCTTTTATCCAGGGAAAAAAATTTATGTCTGACAAATTTTGTATGGAAAATCTGTCAAAAATTAAAAATTTATTTGTTGGATTAGTATAAAAGTTTGGTTGAATTTGCCCTTAGTTACTTATGAAGTTTGCACTTAAATAATTGGTCAATTCAAATGTCATTACATTCCTTATCTAAATACATTATATTTACTGTTACTTACTTTTCCACAACAAGTAAAATTAAATCACTAACTCCTATTAGAATGACTAGATACTTATACAATGTTTGCATTTAACCAAAAATTACTTTTAAATAAACACAAAAATAAAAATTATAACCCACACCCTGCACACAAAAAAGCACAGAAAATCATGCACACACACACGCACAACAGCCAAAACCAGAAACATCTACTTACAACAATATTTAGGAGAACTAGAAGCATTAAAATAGATTAGATAAGTAATTAATATATAGCACATGCAATTATAATTAATTATTTGTATTATATTTATCAATGCAATTACAGTCGAAACCATTTATAATGACTCCAATGGGAACATCGGATTATGGTTGGTGCTTAGTTTGGCTATAAAGCCGAACAACCATACCACAACAATCTCTTTGAAATTGTTATAAACGGTTTTGGCTATAAGATCAACAACATCAAGGAAAAATGTTAGGATTTATTTGATTTTATACCTAATTGATTTGCCTGAGCTATGTATTAGTAATAAATTTATAATCCTGTAAGTTAATGCATTTATGTCTAGAAATTTCCTACATAACATTTAATAATTAAATAAATAAATATCCTTGAAATTGGACGTCATTGTAATAATAGATTACATTAAGTATGTCAAGTGCTTAAGGCATAAAAATGTTCAGTAGGATATTTATATACCATATAATTGTAGTCATCACCAAAATATGCACAGAATAAATTTTAAATCTTACCTCAGCATAACCCTGAACTGTTCCAACTGCCGTATACTCTCCGAGAGTTTAGAGAAGGCATTAAAGAGTGCCACAACCTCTGTCCTCTGTAGCCTTTCGTGGGATTTGTGTCTGACGGGTAGCTTACCCTGATTCGGGTCACTCTCAGGACTGTTCCATTTGCTAGAGAACAATATTTTTAATGCGGTTCCCAAGCCTTGTGTTTGTAGCTTTCCCCACAACTTGCATTTGTCACACCCAACGCAATCCATTATCCTTGAAATGTTACGGAAGTGCTCTCGGAACTCTACCTTCAGTGCTGCTGCCTGACTGCCTCCATTGAACATTGAGGATTCATTAAAGTGATCAGGGAAGGAGTAGATCACACCCAGCATGTTATGAATTGCCTGCCGTGTTTCTTCATCTTCAGTAGGATTACCAGTAAAATACTCCTCTCTCTCCAAATAAGGTCCAGCTTTTGCCAAAGCTCTCATTTCCAATAAATAAACAAAATATAGATTCTTCAACCAATTGGGCCCTTCACCAAATGTCTGAGATGGATCAAAACGACGTTGGAACTCCTCTAGATTAGGCCCCCACTCACCATCAGATGTGAATCCGGCTCCTTTCTCAAACAATAAATATTTTGAACATAAGTGTACATTTATACTGGTGTGCAAACCTGATACTGCTCTGTAGAATACTCTTTTTTCTAAGCACATATTGCCTAAATCTGAAGTCATCACAAATGGGAAAGATCCATAAGGATTAGGTTTGGGCCGAAAGCAATTTTCCTGGTAAATACTTTTCCAGATTCTGTTAGCTGAAGGTCCTTTATAGCCAGTAAATCTTTCAGGGTTCAGTAACAGGTCCACATATTCAGCGTCTACATCCTTGTCATCATACCCACAGAAGTTCTCCAGGGCATCATCATGAGCTTTCCATTTAGCTATCTCATGTTGACTGGCAGCACTGATGGTCAAATTCAGGTAGCCCAGGTCATGGTCATGGTCTGAATCAGTGTCACAGTGCTCCTGCGCCTCCTTCGTGTACTTGGTCGCCGGGCTCTCATCTATATGATCGTTCTCGTAACCATTCTCCACGCCAGGCACACTCTCCTTAGAACAAGTCTTAATATGACAGTACCTCATAGCACATTTGCTGTCGTCCGCCCAGAATGGACATTCCTTTTTCAAATTCACTTTGTAGAAACGAAAGTAGTCCTTCCTTATTAAACTTTGGAGGCGCGGATAAACCTTCACGTTATTGAAGTAATCGATAGTGTCAACATTGCACGAACAGTCGCCCAGAGATCCGTGGAGTTCGTCAAAGCAGGCATTGCTGTCGCAAGGCTTTGTTTCATACAGCTCCGTGTCGTAACCGACCGCTTGGACTATCACTAAAGCGAATATTATAAACACTACACAATAATTTTTGTATGCCATTTCGGTACTGACTTTCGCCATGGCATGAGTATTTCTAATAGATATAGTAAATAGACGACCGTGTTCTATCACAGCACATTTGAAACTGATGAATGAGTATTCACGAAGTTGTGAAAGTGGAACTAAACACACCGAAGACGAAAAGGCAGGACGTGCTCAAACAAGCGTTCGCACTTTTCATGATTCCGTACTGATTTGACAAATTGACATTGACACTATTGACAGCAAACTGCAAAATTGACAAATCAATGCAGCTCGAGTAATGTCAATGTCAAAATGCGTTCAAGGAGTGGACTTAAGAGGGCAGCTCCAGGTAGCCCGCGAAATTCAAACTTTCTTATGTTTTTTGCAATTTGCAAGTCAGTATTAACTTGTATGTTGATTAAAGTATCATTCGCGAGCGTAATAAATATGCATTTACAGAATTATAATGATCAAAATCAGTAATACAACTTCATAAGTTTGTATAATCCTAATTGTCAAGATTTCATGAAATAGTCATTCAATAGAATTAAGTTGTATTGAGGACTATTGTTTGTTATAATTATGTAAATACATACTTTTTACGGTCTCGAATCATATTTTGATCAACATACAAAACACGCAAATACTCATACTGACATGCAAATTGCAAAAAACTTAAGAAAATTTGAATTTTCTGGGTTTTGTAACATAATCGATGATCAAGAAAACTATGACGTGCACCAATCAGATTCGTTGTTTTGTTAATGGGATGATATTCTTGATGGTATTACTAATATTAAAAAAAATTATTGTCTTTTTATTGTTTGGACTCGTACAATATTACAGACGAATAAAAATTGTTGAAAGAAAACCTACAATTCTATTATAATCAGACTTATTATTGTTATGAATTATGGTGAAGTTATTTTATTTGAAATCTGATTAATAAAGTTTGGGGACATGGGTGAAAGGTATTCTACGTATCTCCTCTTACGCGTATTGGAGTTTAGGTTGTGATCGAAGAGCGGAAGTGAAACTCCATAATATTATAATTTATTGTCACACACGTATTATACTTTAAGTGCACTATATTTAGCACATATAACTAATTAAAGTAGTAGGAACAAAATAAAGTAATGACTTGAAATCTAGTCCATGTCCTGCGATGGTTGATGAGCAAGAGATAGTGTTGCCAACTTTATTTTTACGAACCCACCAAATGTGTTTTCTCAAACCGTAGACAGAGAATAGAGGTAGACATGCTCTTAAAATAATAATAATTGGGAAAGTGAGATGACATGTATGTCAAAATGTATATGTGTGAGCAGGACATAGCATAATTTTTCTATCTCTATTTGCGTATCGGTTTTTTGTTGTTTGCCATCTCTAGTCATAGGTGGCAAACAAGTTGTGGTGTTAAAAGATTTTCGTTGATAAAAACTGTGAAACGCTTATTTTGTGTAATTTTTGACTTTATTGATATTCCAAAGGGTAATATTTGTTGTGTAGTGATGGTGAATTGCTATATATATGGCTGTAAAAGTCGTAGTGAACGAAATCAACCAAACATAACCTTTCATCGGTAAGTAGCATTTTGTATCTATTACTGCAAGTAAATCAAAGAATTATTGTACTCAAGACTATTTTCTGTCAGTAATAAGCAAAATTTATTGATAATTTCATCAAAACAGATGATACAATCCTAACTTGTTTTTTGTAATAACCGACTTATGTGTGAGGCATATTAAGCTAGGTTGTTATCTATGTTGCTGCGTGACATTTGTCAATAGTCGGATAATAACTTGACAGGGATACCAGCACTTGATTATTTTTACCAATAAACGTATTTAATTTTTACTTTTATTTTAGTTTTCCAATTGAACCATTTTTAAGAAATATGTGGACTGGTACGGGCCGAGTTTATCTAACTATACTATTTACATCTTGAGGTGAAAATAAATTTATATCTTAGTTTAAATTGTTATAAAATAATGATTACAATTCATTTGTTTTCGCGCTTCATCTTCACCCCGGAAGCATTTAGTTCGCGCGCGTCCTATTTTCATTTGCTACACTACTTTTATGTAAAGCACTCTTGATTATAAAGTTTTACTATAAGATTAACCCTGAAATATCAAAATAAATTTCTGCTGTTTCATGCAAAAAGGCATGAAATTGATGTTTTAGTTTGCTATTTCAAAAAAAGTGAAAAAAAGAGAAAAAAGAAAAGTAAAGTTATAAATACGTCACCCCCTGAAAGGTGACAATGAATTGAATGGATAACTCTTTGTAGACGTAGTACAATCAAAAGACTCAATTAGTACCAGATTACCTACACGACAGGGGTAAAGTTTAAGTATGGCAATATTAATTGCACGTAGCTGTAGTAATGTACTTATGTCGAACTATCGCTATCTCATACTGCATACGCTGAGGACTTGTCTACCTCTATTCTCTGTCTACGTCTCAAACCACCAGAAAACCACTAATCCAACTCGACTAATTTCGTACTAAGTGCACGTTTATAAAGGGTACCTCAGTAAGAGTGCACTTTTTCATTTTAAAATAAAAACAAGTATTTTATGACAGAGTTGTGATATTTTTATTGTATTGTAAAGAAGGCATGTTCCGATTAAGTATGGAATAAAATATCCGGCAAATGACCCCCACGGCTCCGATGACAGGCCATTACTCTTTTCATGAAATTTTCCATGACTTTTGCACAGAGATGTGTGAGATGTGAGGTGTGGCTGTATCTCATCGATGATGCGTTGGATTTCCGATTTGAGCTCAGGAATTATTTCGGGTTTATTCGCATAAACCCGAGATTTCACAAAGCCCCAAAGAAAAAAATCGCACGGCGTTAAATCGCACGATCTGGGTGGCCAGTTGACATCATAATTTCGTGAGATAATGTGCTCTGGAAATTGTTGCTGCAATAAGTCGATTGTTTCATGCGCGGTGTGGCAGGTTGCGCCGTCCTGCTGAAACCACATGTTGTCCAGATTCATGCCGTCCAGTTGAGGCCACAAGAAGTCCGTTATCATATTCCTGTAACGAATGCCGTTCACAGTCACTGCAATTTCGGCCTCATTTTCAAAAAAGTAAGGTCCAATCACGCCGCCTGACCAAAATCCGCACCAGACAGTTACTCGTTGTGGGTGCATTTGTTTCTCATGGATTGCATGAGGATTTTACTAGTCCTAAATTCGACAATTTTGTGTATTCACGAAGCCATTCATATGGAAATGCACTTCATCGGAGAAAATGACTTTTTTCGAAAAATTGGCATCGACTTCACTTTGCTCCATTACCCATTGAACGAATTGCCGGCGTTTTCCGTGGTCTGCTGGTTTGAGCTCCTGAGTTAGCTGAATCTTATACGCATGAAGGTGGAGGTCTTTAGTCAAAATTCGCTGCATAGTGCTTCGTGAAATTTGAAGTTGTTGAGAACGATGCCGAATTGATGTTTTCGGGTTTTCGGCGACACTCTCGTTTACAGCAGCAATGTTTTCAAGAGACCGACCGGTCCATTGACGCAAAGGATTCTTATTATCCATAATCGACCCAGTTTCTTCAAATTTTTTGACCACTCTTCGAATGGTTGACACATTAAGTGCACTTTCTTGGCTGAAAATTTGGCGAAGTTTGCGAGCGGTTTCAGCGTAACTTTCCCCATTTTTGTAATGAGTTTTCACAATTATAACGCGTTGTTCTTTCGAAAAGCGCTCCATTTTTAATAATCGGAATAAACAGAGGTGACAGCTGTCAATTTCAGAGTTGCCACTTGCATGAAAAAAAAATATTCCAATTTTAAAAAGTGCACTCTTACTGAGACACCCTTTATGTAAAGTATTATTATATGTAAAGTTATATATTAAATAAAACACGGACTCATATCAAAATGTGTCACCAGTATTAAATCAATGTAACTTTATCTTTTTTTTTTTGTAACTGACGCATCTTGAGGAACAATTTTTTTAACCGATTAATTTATAGTAAAAAATCTAAATTTCTTTAGAATTATATTCAAACATTAATACTCACTTTATCCACTATCCCTACAATACATTATTTCATTATAAAAAGCTATTTTCTTTGAGTAATAAGCCATTTTGTAAGGTAAGTCAGGTTTGCTAAATCGGTTATTTCCCGAAAAACGTCTTTTTTGAGTTATCAGTCAGTCAGTATATGATTAATTAAGCGTACGATACCAGCGGGGCAATTGCGTAACATATTTACAGTAGGAGTTGGTTTCACTTTGACAGTTCAACAACATTCATTGCGCTATTTACGTTGTTGAGCAGATAAATTTTTCGAACTTAAGAAGCAGTGGATTTGCAATTTGCTTCAAAATGATTCAGATTATGATTGATAGTGTGTTACGCAATTAGGGTGCAGAGACATTTTTTTTTAAATTCCTTACTTTAGGTTTCTATGAGTATGGAGCTCGATTTTCAGACCACTTGTGGTGTGTTCCATGTAAGCCTAGTTTTTCATTGTTTTGCCATCGTGACCTGTTTATGGTGGTTGTAAGGGCGTCTGACTTTATTGTCGCGAAGAAAAACGTCAGTTGCTGACGAGAGATAAAAGATGATGGTTGAGGATGAAAAGATGCAGGGATTGGTCGTACAATCGACATTTTGTGTCGAAGTTGTACGACAGTCTGCAGGATCGTTTGTAGTATCAGTTGCGGAAACTGGAACAAGCAATACAAGGCAAATGAAGTGTTTCTCCGTAAACCAAGGTCGTCTTTGAAAGCGGATCGCAAGTCAAGAAGGACGAAAGGCAGTGTTCGTACCCAAGAATCTTGGTGACACGAGAGCAGCCTTGAGTTGGCGATAAACACGCTCAATCGTGCCGTTGGCGCAGGGATGGTATGCCGTTGTTCTAATTCGTTTAGTGGCGATGAGTGTCATCATTCGGCGGAACAGATCAGACTCAAACTGAGTGCCTTTGGTCTGTCGTAATGACTGACGGTCACCGAAACGGGTAACCCATTCTCGTGTAAAGGTTTCTGCTACCTCCTCAGTGATCCGCATTGGCCAGGACTCAGGCCATCTAGTAGTTCTGTCAATACCTGTCAAACATTAGCGGTAGTCACTGCAAATCGACAGGGGGCCGATGATGTTAATATGAACATGTTTGAAGCCTGGTGGTAGTTCAAAATTACCGATAGGGGAAAAATTGTGATGCGATACGTTGCGTGTTGACACGCGTCGCAAGTTTGTGCCCACTCTTTGCAATTTCTGTTGACTGAAGGCTAAACGTAGCGTTACGTGGCTAAGCGGATACTAGCTCGTGTACCGGGATGACTAAGGTCGTGGACCTTGCTAAAAGCTTCTCTTCGAAAGGAAGGGGTAAGGTAAGGACAAGGCTTGCCCGTGGACACGTCACAGGAGACAGAGATGTTAGTTCCTGTAATATTAATATTGGTCAACTGCAAGCTTGACCCTTGAGTACGCAAGAAAGATAGCTCTGATTCTGGCTTCTGTGATTTGGCGAGGGCTTCGTAGTCCTGGTCAAATGCGATAGCGTCGACACGTAACATAGCGTCGGCGAAGACGTTGTCCTCTCCCCTGATGTATTTAACTGACTGATAAAATACAGTTGGTTCAACTGAGCAGGAATGTTTTTCACCGCTCTGTACAACAAAAGCATAGAGAAGCGGCTCATGGTCCGTGAAAATGGTCACGTGTTGAACCTCAAGAATGTGGCGAAAATGTTGGTACGCTTTCGTACACCGCACAGTAACTGGCCACTGTGTTTTCTTATCTGTTAGTTTCATGCTAAAAAAGGCAAGAGGGACCCACTTGCTGTTAACGAGTTGTTGAAGACAGGACCCAATGTGGACGTTGGAGGCGTCAGTAAACAGTCCAAGGCGCGCCGTTTACCGGATATTGCTGAAGAGTGGCATTAGCTAGACTCCCTTTGCAGGCTTTCAATTTTTCTAAAAGTAAAGGTGTCCATAAATGGTTTGGCACCTTTGCCTTTGGTTTCAACCACAGATTTTATAAGCGGAGCCTGGAACAGTGCAGTGCGAGGCACGAATCGGCGATAATAGTTGAACATGACGAGAAAACGACGCACACCTCCGACTGTTTTAGGAGAGGGAATATCTAGGATAGTTTGGACACGATCTTGAGGAGGACGGGATCCCTCGGGACTGATGTGGTAGCCTAAAAATTCACTTCTCGTGCACCAAGGACGCACTCTGAGGGGTTGATTCTACATCGCCACAATATAAAAAACGGTCAAGAGCGAGTCGGACTCGCACACCGAGGGTTTCGTACCATCATATATAAATATTTTGGACGTGTTATTCTATGTACAGTCCTTCAAAAGTAGGAATTTGTAGAATATTGCAGTTTTAAGTCAGCGCCATCTCTTGACCGATAGTGGAACTATATATATAATTTTTGTTGATGATTTTTGAAAGTGTGCTATTTAGAGACATCGTTTTATTTTTCCTGTAATCTTTACATAAACTTCTATCACATTAATAAATTCAGATTTTTCTTCTATGCAAATTTCAGGGGGAGGGGGTACGGTATATTTTTTTTACATTTTTCATCAAGTCAAAAACTGTGCGGCCTAAAAAAAGAATAAAAATGTTTGAGAATGTGCAAACAACGCTCTTTCATAATAATATAATATCCCACATGCCCTAGTAACCCAAGTTCGAATTTTTAAGACCCCCTTTCAGTCCCTGTTGCAAAAAGAAATATATATATATTTTTTTCTTTCTTATTTGCAAAATAGTTGGGCAAACGTCATCTAAATCTGTTCCAAATTTCAAGTTTGATAGCATTAGTAGTTCTTGTGACAAGACGCACAGACAGACAGACTCAGTTGCACCATAAGGGTTCCTTTTTACCATTTTGGTACGGAACCCTTAAACCCTCACACCTGTATTGCTCGAAGGGTTCGTCAGAGCTATAATAGAACACCCCCGAGTTCAAAGCATAGGGGCCGCCAAGCCTATTCAAATCCAGACTGGGCTAGTCTGGGCTGAACATTTATATCTGTAATTCATATGATGGTATGCATATTAAAGAGTGTTCCATTCTCTTCTTCTACAGAGAAGTTCTTGACTGCGGCGTTGGTCGCAAGCACCATACTGAATACAATAGAATCTGGAAGCTGAAACTTAAATTGACAAAGCAAGGCGTCAGGGTCAGGGCGATGGCTAGACTGGGTTCATGTTTCACCTGCTGCTGGTGTTCCACTACATGGTCCCGTAGTATTTGTTTGGGTTGGTAGGTGCTTACACTGGGAGATTAATTGTTATCAAAGAATTTCAGAGTTTTTGAATTTTTATTGAATCGTGCATCTAATGTTTACTTAGTAAGTAGGTACTAGTTTGGGTATCGTATTACCCAGTAACTGGGTTGTGGAGGTCAGCTAGGCAGTCGCTCCATGCAAAATACTGGTATTCAGCTGCATCTGGTTAATAGACAGAGGCAGATGATGATGAATTTGACCGAAAAAGGGGCGGAAGCTTCTCCTTGTACCTAGTTCTCGGTCGGTCGGTCGGTTCGTTCTCGGTGGTCCTAGTTCTAGTTCGGCTTACCTACGGCGGCGGTCTTATTTGACCTCGCCTTTTCCCGTTACGCTGGGTCGGCTTTACCAATCATGCGACGCCCTCTTCCTGGCCATGGAAAGGCATTTTTTCACGACATGGCCATCTGTTCGTCGAAGTACATGACCGTACCATCTCAGTCTGGACTCTTCTACTTTAACCGCTACGCGCGGCGGTCAGCTTTTTATTATAGTGCCGACCATTCTACAACACCGTGTTTTTATTATGTTGGGAACAACTCTCGTATCCGGTAATTACAGAAACATTTAAAAAGCCATTGTGTCGCGTAGATCTACGTTCCTCTTAGAGCCAGTCCACACTGCTCCGTTGCGTTGCGTTGCGTCGTGGAATTTTAAATGAGCAAGCGTCATTGAAATGCGACGACGCACGCACCGTGTGGACTGGCTCTTACCCTTCGTATGCCGTACGAATGGTTATAATCAGATTAACTATCATTCTCTATCTGAGAAATAAAAATAAAAAAATGTTGAAGTAGAAAATTTATTTATTCCATACAATACAATATAATTCATCCACAAAAGCAGTTTCATCAGAAATACACAAAAAGAGATTCAAAATACAATAAACAGACATTTGCTCCCGATATCATTTACTATTTACACAGGCATGTGAAACGAGTAATAAATCACATCATTTTTTAATAGAAATGCATAAATATCAAATTTTTAACACTTTAATATTATTTGTAAAATGGACGTACCTAACTTTATAACGCCGATTTATGAAAATACTTTTACTTCATATAATTTCTATTGTTTATCAACATTACAAACAGTCGCTTAACTAACTTAACATTAACTAAACATTATATTTTAAAATGGTGCAACAAAAGAAAATTAGTAACTAATTACAATGGTAAGGTACAGCGCGTCTGCTCATCTAGAGGCATCAAGTTTCCATTGATGCTTGAAGATATAGAGTAAAATACAACATCGTACCGTCTTAAATGAGATAACATGACCTAAAAAAAATTTACTATTGTTTTAAAACCATGTAGGTAAAGGCTGACGTCACTCGACTCGGGAGTTAGCCTCTCGCCTCGGACCAAGTTTGTCGCTGTAGCGTATTTTAAGTTTATAGGTTGTGTTTAATAATTAATCAGTTACTTTTACCAAACATTTTTTTTTCGACAACAGATTTATGTATGTAGTCCAATGTCTGTTTTCGGTCGCCGAGGTAACATCACCGGTTTTCTCGACAGGTCTCCAGGGCAACGTGTTTGTTGTCTTCTGTTTAAGCTTATACAATACAAGAAGAATATCGCACGTTAAAATTATATAAGAAAAACTATGTATATGAAACCACCACCACCTTTAGTAGGGACTAACTCACAACCATAAAAAATATTAATACGCTTTTCAGTTTTACTTGGTCAATGAATATGCAGCCTAAGGGCCAACGTCAAAAGTACAAAGTTTAAAATATAATCATGTGTGTCTCCAGCTTTATAGTTGTGCTCAAAAGGCTCTTCTCTTTAGTTCTTTTTACGAATGTTTTTTCTTTCTTTTTTTGCAAAATTAAAACAAAAGTAAACTTTTTCCAGGTTGTATTTTTGAAAAGGTGGGACTTGCGCTAGACCGAGCTAACCTTAATTTAACTTGTACATAAGTAACTTATGTTTTTGTATCTGTCGTTGATTTTTATTGTTCTTAATCGAATGTTAATTTCGTGATGTCTTCGTTTTAGGCATACCTGAAATTATCAAAATATATCAATCAGTATTTTGAAGTTTTTCTGTGAAAACACATAATAATACAAAACAATTGCATCTAAGAACACTGGTACCATAGAAAATTAAACACAAATGTATTATAGGTACAAACATAAATATTATACAAAATAACTATTGCTTAAAAAATTTAAACCCTCCCATGCCAACCAGAAATAATTAGTACAAAATAATTTACAACAATATTACAACAAACATTCTTTACAGAAATTGTTTAATCCTGTTGAATGAATATTCGTCTGAGCAAGTAGAAATTATTCAGTTTGGTATTGTAAAAATAACTTCCACGCTTCATCCCACAACAAAAATAATAATTACATAATGAAATAATTACAACAAAAAGTAAGTACTTAAAAACAACCACAAACATGCAGATTAGTATTTTTATTTACAAAAACGTGACTTACCTAAGTATCATGCTTTGGCCAAACAATTCCAAAAATAAAAGTACATTTAATTTTGTGCAATATTTAAAGCTTTGGGCTTAGCAGCTTATAGATATGGGCCATAAAATTAGGGTGAGATTAGTAAAACAAACATTATTATTTATTACACACATTCTTTATTGATTACAAAATTCAATCAAATCAATCAGTGCAAGGCACAACTCTTTCGTCTTATTTTTCCTTCCCCCACAATCTAACTATTAGGTATGCCTTTAAATAGGTCTTCTTTTTCTTAATTTGGCACACACATTAAAAAATTTACTGATTATATTTCAATAAATATGTAACAAAATAATCATAAAAATTCTAAATTGGATACAAATATATATTTCCATAAAATAAAATCGAATCAAAACATAAAACAGTCGACAGTAGTAAGACATTTTTTATTTATCAAAAACTTACGTACCTAAAGATTTCTAAACAAGTTTTTATGAAAATACAATATCACATAGCAAGATTCTAAATGTTATACATATAAAAATAAATGGGGGTTCCTTAAATCGAAGCGTTTAAATAGAGATAATATTATTTAGTAAGTTTTAACATTTAGAAGGACTCTTTATTTAATATTTTAATAAATTATTTAAATATAATTATTTAGATATCATTTATAATGTTATAATCTAATCGTAAAGAGCCCCGATGAGACCCTTTGCTAAAAAGTTATGGAGCATAAAATAATAAGCAAAATATTTAAAATTAATAATTAGATTTGAAAAGAAATGCTATTAGATCTTAATAAAAATGTTTTAAATAAGGATGTTGTCAATGAACCTGTATAATTTTTATACATATCTAATTCCCAGGTGAAATGCAGCTTTCTTTTTTTGTTAAAAATGCAAGGCTTTGATCATAATCGTCAGATACTGCAGTAAGAAAGCAGGTAGGCAACATTAAGCTGAACATCGAAAGTCAATTAGAGCCTATATTTCTCTTTACGACAATTAACCTAATGTTATGTTATGACGGTTTTTGTTCTGTTCCTAGTTAAAATCTTCTGCGATGCGAAAAAAGCCAGTAAGAATTTTCTTTGTCTGCAAGCCTTCAAATGACGTAATGGCACGGTTGGTTAAACACCGGTCTTCCTAAGCCTGGGGCCGTGCTATAATGAGTAGACGCCGCCATTGTTAAAGCGTGAGAGAGAGATGCAGCTATACAGGACGAATAACGCCATCTCACTCTCACTGATACTATGATGGCACTAACGTACGGCTTAATCATAATATTATAATCAAATGTAATCAATTAGTTTGCGTTAGATTTTGTGTTAATTGCGCACAACAATGTTAGATAAGCATATTTCGAATATAATAAGCGTTATTATTTTAAACATACAGTTGCATTTTTCAACACGTCAATCTTTTTGTCAAAATTACACACAGTTCGTACCATACTTGTGTTTCTTTTAAGTGGGAGAACCATTTGGAGTAGCCTACTTACGGCCGAACCCAATAACCTGTATTCAGTAAAGAACTAATCGCTATTGATGGTAGAAAGCATAATTCTATCTGTCCTTATGTCAGGCTGGTAAGATTCCATAATCTCTTCTTATAGAGTATTGGTTTCGGCCGTTAGTAGATAGGTTGATTGATGCATCCCTTTTTTTTATAAAAAGAGGTGAGCATCGCTTTTAGATTCATTTAATTGCATTACTTTGTTATTTGCTTGTAAGTTACATATATTTATTGCTGTAAAGTTAACTTTAGGCTCATAAATAATTTTTTTTATCAAAATGGTTTAGTGCGTAATTTTGACAAAATCACTTTCATATTAACGCTAAAATTTAGCCTTATTATGAAACCACTTGATTTTATCAAGCAATTAATATGGCATACAATTATTTGAGATTCTAAACCCTTTGGACACCATCTCAAGTGAAATTCAAAAGGATTTTAAAGAATATGCTACTTGTAACGTCTTTAAGCGTCGTAAATTCTAGAAAAATGCATTTTAATGCAATCGTCAAAAAATAAAAAAATCATGTTAAAAATCGTTAATTGCATCAAATCGATTAAAAATCGATATCGAATTAAATCGGACGCCAAAAGTAGCATTTGTGCTTGCTGTCATGGTGTCCTAAAATAAAAAGTCAATCAGCCATGCAGTGTACAGTCCGCTCACAAAATTAGTTAACAAGTAAAAAAGAACCAAAAAAAAAATTGTGTTCATAGGTACCAGTTTTAATGTACAAAATATTAGTAGCGAGACCTTCTGTCCATATTTCTTATGGAATTGGCGAGGCACAGCGAGAACAGCGCTCCGACCACCTGAAACACGTAAAAAATAACAATTTAATTACTAAGCCAAAACACAGACGGCCACTTTTTACCTGACTGTACCAAAAGGAGGGTTAATGTTTTTTATTTACCGATTTTGACGACGTTGAATGTCATAATAAGTTCGATTTTGGCAGACTTTTGACTAAGAGGGATGATGACTAATTTTTTTTTGTCCGTCCGGTAGATATTATTAAAAAATATTGGACACGCATTTTTTTTTTTTTTTGTAATCAAAAGATTACGGCGATACATTGAGTTAAAATGTGACATGACGTCACGCCTTGCTAGATTTTATACCGAGTTGAGACGTAGCGAGCGGGCACTTCCCAACTTTAATGCGTTTTATCTAAGTCATTATTTATTAATATGATAAACCAAAAAATACGTGTCTAATATTTTTTTATAATCTGACTGACGGACTAAATAGAATTTCTTTTTTTTTTACCCAGGCATCATCCGTATTGTATCCTCTTTCCTAGCGAATCTCACAAATGGTATTGGCTTATGAGATCCGATCGGAACAAGCCGATTTTTTCCCTATAGGTTGTCTACGATAGTTCTTACATAGACTCTGATGGTTATTTTGACTGAATCAATACCGAGCCTGACTAACATCGATCTTTGGTTAGACAAAAGCCTCTCCCGGAAAGAGGCATCACTGCCATCATCATCATCCCAAAAGATCATTTCAGACACCAACCTACATGGTCTTCACATGATCTGACCAAGATTATGCCTGGACTTTAAAAGAGACTGTGACCTCTGAGTTTGTTTCGGCCTTTCTTCTCAGAGTAGTCAGATAGGAAACGCCGGCCTCATCTAGTTTAAAAAAAAATGTTTGACATGTAAAAGTGTTTGTGTAAACCTACTTACAGGAATAAAATCATTTATCATTTATCGCCTCCAGCTTAGAAAACCACGTTAATGAGCCTAGTAGGCTTCAAACATTTCACCAACGTTAAGAAATGTCTGAATCCTACTTACGCTAGTAATAATAGTCCTATGGTTTTCTCACACTTACATACAACTTAAGATGTTTAGGCTACCGAGTTGATTGATTATGGCAATCCATAACAATTATAGCGCGGCAAAAATCACACACTAATTAGCTCTGTTGAAATAAGATGTATAGGTATATATTTTGTCTCATATTTAGTCTCTACATATATGGTGCAAGACGTATATGGCATCCAGTCTCGCGATGTTTGGAGAAAGTCGTATTTTTATGTAATAGGTCGGCAAACAGGCTGGCTAGCCACCTGATGTAATGTGGTTACTACCTACATATAGGAAATTGCCATGTACATATAGAAAGCTATACATTTATAGTATAAGCTGACCTCTCATTGTACAGAAATCCTATACAATGCGAGATCAGCTTATATTGAAATGTAAAGCTCATGTCCCCATGTCTCCCATACCTTCAAAGAGGAACACGGCATTACTTCATCAGTCATAACTGGTGTTTCTACACAATTTAGGCGAGGCACCTAATCGAAAAACCGTAAATCGCAATAATAATCGCTCATTTTCGCAATAATCACGAGTTTTTGACTTTCTTGGGTCCATCAATAAATAGTCTAGTCTTTTTTTTGTGGATGGGAAATCATCAAATGACTTCTCCCGCTCTGGGCGGAGTGGGAGGGCGTGTCAGATTTTTACTGACTAAAACCCACCCGTGTTCCTTCTGTTGCCTGTGCCGGGGCCAAGGTAACTCTTTCGAACATCCCGCAACCCCGGCTGAAATAGTCTAGTCTAAGTTCGTGTTTGACTGAATGCCGTTGGTTCTTCTTACATTAATATAACCTCTTCTGACTAGCCCTTCTATGATGACCACTAAAATTAAGAGGGTGCATTCTGAAAGTTGGCAAATATTTCGCTGGCATATAGATAATTATGAAATATCGCTCTGTGTTGTACTAAAATGATGATTGTGAATTGCAACTTTCAAAATGCAGAGCAATAACGTCAAAATTGTTGTAATACACACCTCAATACAGGCAATACCAATAGCGACTCCAGCGATGGGCTTGTTCCATTTCTCGTAGAGGTCGGATATGACGCTCGCGCAGCCTCGGTTGGCAACCTCGATGGTGCACTTGCCTCCGATGGCGTTTCCGAAGGTGCTGGTGGTGCTGCAGCAGGAGTCGGGCAAGGTGAGGCTTAGGCCGTAGTCCTGGGGACCGTTCTTACCGCAGCAGGCGAACTAAAATTGCGAAGGAAATTCTTTGTTAATGGTGGCCATGGTGGGATACCTACAGGTTGATTTTAGGCTCCTTCAAACAGGCGCGACTCGAGCGCGACACAAAGCCACCGCTCGTTGCGCGACACGCGGTGCCTTTGTGTTGCGTGCGATTCGCGTCGCATGTCGCGCCTGTTTGCAGGAGCCTTTACTGATGCATTCATCGGAAAAAATAGTTCATGCTCAGGTAAAAAGTTTAGACAGTCAGCAGTTTGGTATATGACTGCCCGGGTGCGCCAGACGACCGTTTCTTATGCTGGCTGCGTGGACGCTCATTTAGGTTCTTTGAAATATGGTATCCGGCGTCCGGCGCATTCTGAGCAGTCTTGCTGCCAACCTAGCCGGTAGTCTTTTCTTTTCACCACTGGCAGCTTTTCTCGTATAGCTAAGCTCGTGCTGACACGAGATACCTAATGATATGACTTCCTAGGAACGAAGATATTTTCTCACAAAAGGGCTACATAATATTGTCTCTTCCATTTTATCCTAATAGGGGATACAAAAAGGCAAGTTCCCATTAAGACTCAGGCCGGTCACATACAATCCGAATTCCGTTTTGAAATATCGATTCGGAATTTCCGAAGGCAACAAATTCATACAAAATCAAGGATCATCAAACACAACAATAGTTTCCCGTTCGATCGAACGGGAAACTACTGTTGTGTGTGATGATCCCTGATTTTGAGACAGAATTCCGACTGCATGGGGCCGGCCGTAATTTGAGGTGCATGTCATAGTAATAGGCTGATATATAATAGGTAGGTATAGGTATATTAAATAGTACACCGGCCCTGGGTATTTCTTAAGTAAGTACCTGTTTCTGTAAATTATTTATTTTCCTGTGCATTAAACAACAACTACTATTCTATGCAATAACGTCAACCTTGATAATAGGTCCATCGTTTATTTGTAATCCTAATCCTATAATAGAACATGTCCCGGAATTAAATGCACAACCTCTTAGGGCGGATTTCACCAATGAAACTGAACGCGATCAGCACACCTTAAACTACATTCAAGAGCTGTCAATGTCATTATTCCAAAGAAAATAATGACACTGACAGCCCTTAAACGTGGTTTATGTGCTGATCGCGTTCAGTTTCATATGTGAAATCAGCCCTTAAGCGGTCATTGTACTCATCATTATGAACAACTTTTACTATGGGACCAAACCTGAAATCGCGAAAAAAAATCAGGTGTTCCCTACATTTTGAAGAGTTATGCGAACAGAAATGTGGGGAACATATATTTTTTCCCCTTAAGAGGTTGTGCGTTAATTCCGGGACATGTATAAATATATTTTCTTTCTTTCTTCCTTCGCACGTTTGGTCTTAATCGACCATAAAATATTACCTATCCTATAAAATATTTACCTGTTGCTGAATATTGTTGATAACAGCATCAGTAGCCTTGTCAACATCAGCGCCGGATCTCTTGTCGAACAGCGAGTTGACGGACTTGACCAGACTCGCCTTGATCGTGTCACCATAAGCGAACAGGAGAACTGCTATCACCACTTGCACGATGATGATCACCAGCAGGAAGATCGCGTACTGAAATGTGAAAATGAATTAGAATTAATCGTTTAAATTCTTGGCTTGTTTTGTTGTTAATGGTAGTACTTACTATACTACCATTTAAGTTTTGTTATTGATGGAAAAGTGTGAAGATAAAAATAAGATAATATGGGAGCTGCATCTGCCAACAAACTGCTGTGCAGTTTGGCAGAAGTAAAACTGATTGTAATAAGTTATCACCACTAAAATAAAAATTAAAAAAAAAAACAAAAATGTTTCTGGGGTCTTGGGTTCTCTTGCACCAGGTCATCAGCAGAAACTATGTCACAATAGCTACCATGGGAGAAACGAACATCTGTACACCGTAAGGACTATTCTCGATTGCAGCGCTTAGCTGCTATAGTAATTAGTAACGCTTGCTAATAGATGTGACCATCTAAATCCCGTGCACACGGCACGGCAAATTGGTCAGATGTAAGTTTCCTCGATAGTACATCAAGCCGTGGTGAATTTTAGCCGGTCTACAAGATGGTCTAGCTAGGCTGACTAGTGACTGTCAGAGTTACACTGAACGTTCTTATCGAAACGCGTGGAGGCTATTTTGTAGAGTTTGATCATCATAATTATGAGACTGTGAAGGACATCATGACTGTAATATCTAGCACAAAAAGGATGCTCGTCCTCTTTAGATAAAAACGTAAAATAAAACTTATTTTACGACAACTGCACTGCAGGATGAAATGAGAGGGAGCGGAACCTATTGTATACCTTGCCAAGTTTTTTTTTCTTTCTAGTTTTGTAGAATACTCGGACAATTATCAGATAATTGTCCGAGTAGACTAGATTCTAGTCTGTGGCATGGCTTTGTTGATTGTTGAGCTGAAGCCCAATGATCCAAAATTCGGTCTATCAACCTGCATCATCCCAGAAATATTAGGAGAAATAGATACGCCTATCATTTGCCTTTATTCCTTTTAGGGGTCAATAAAGAAGTATCACAGTTTGCCAATATTAACAAAAGGAACCATAGACATTAAGCCAAACAGTTCAGAAAGCAGTTCTAAGCAGGTACATTTACAACCGAAACTGAGTTAATAGTTTGAAGTCTTGTTATGAACCTACTGCTTCCGTCCCACGGTACTTACATTCGACAAAGGCCCTTTACACTTGGTATAGCATTTTTATCTGACGAAGCGACACGCGCTTTACTTGTGTTTACCAAGTGTACAAACACGCTGTGAATGTGTAAGCGCAGGAGCTCTCGGTACCGGCCGAGACAATGGCGAAGACGGAAGAGTGTGTGTGTTATGTGCTGACGCTGACGCTACTCGTCTTCACGCATACAGTCACAGCGTGTTTGTACACTTGGTAAACACAAGTAAAGCACGTGTAAAAAAACCCAATAGAATTTCGTACATCACACCTACTGAGAAAGCGAAACGGATGTCTACCATAGCTTACATTCTATTGCGTGTTTCGAAGAACAACGAGCGTCCAGAGTTTGAATATACACAGCAGTGAGTGGATTGTTTGACATTGTGTTTGTCAATCGAATGATAAATATTTTGTGTACCTACTGGTTTCGTTTGCCAAATGTGGGCTGTAATTAATCCAATCTATTCCAATCTATACCTATACAAATGAATAAAATTGAAGTGTCTGTTTATAATGTCAAAATAACAACTTTTTACTGAATGCATAAGAAATATAACAAAAAAGCAATTTTAAATATTTTTGTCTGTTTGTTCCGGCTAATCTCCGAAACCGCTGCACCGATTTTGACGGAACTTTCAATGGCAGATAGCTGATCTTACGGCAGGTAACTTAAGCTACATTTATTTTAGAAAAATAATTAGCGTTCCGCGCAAAAAAAAATTAAAACACATGAATTTATGAACAAAAAGTCGGATTTAAAAAATTGTTTTTTGCTTTTGGTAGCCCAACTCTCGAGGATAGTTGTAGGCTATTTAACATCACGCTACGACCCTTAGGAGCCGAGCAAAAAGAAAAAAGTCAGAAAGAACACTAAGCGAAACCGAAGTAATAGCGCGGGCGGGCGACGCAACGCGACGGCTCGGGGGACGAGGGAGTTGTATTAAAAAGTGGCTGTTATTTTAGTATATTGTGTATCTTACGACATCCACGCGAACGAAGTCGCGGGGCACAGCACAGCTAGTGTGTTACAAACGTCGCTCTTACTAAAATGGTATTACGATTTAGATTAGGTCGTCAAGATCGTTATTTCGCCAATATAGTTATGGCAAAAACAGGTTCCGTTTAGCACATTTTAAGCAGTGACAGAATCTACACAAATATCGTAACTGAGATACTAAAAGGCTCTTTCCAACAAAATAAGAATATCACCTTGCTCAGCATAATAGTCTACAGAAAAACGGAAGCCTCTAGAAAAAATAGCGGTATACTAATTCAGTAATGCCAGTCACAAAAAGTTACACCTAGCAACATAATGTCATATCTCTTTCTCGCTCCCGATAATTACGACATGCCGTCTTACTTCCACGTGTCATCTAATATAGTGCTATTGTGCGTTTTTGAAGGTCGAATGTTGGGTAGGTAACCTATACCTACTTCTTTTTACTTATAATATCATTGGACAAAATAGTTTGGTCTGGATACATACCGTGACAACCATGCAGTGACTCTCCCGTATCGCTCCGCAGCAACCAAAGAAGGCTATCACGAACATGATAGCGCCTATGATAATGAACACCCACGGCGCGACCGTCAGGTGTGTCTTGAGCTCATCCTTCACAACCGTCCAGTTGAGCTGGACCGCCACTCCAATGCCTATGACTGCTAGGCCGAGGAGCTGTGGACAGAAAAAAGAAACAGTTTTAGCAGGCACTTTGTGAAAATAATTTCATCACCACTGCTTTCAACACGGTGACGGAAAACATTATCAACCAAAAATTCGAAGACGTAACATTTGCCAACCCGCACTGGGCCTGCGTGGTGGATTCCGGCCCACTCCCTCTCGAAGAGAGAAGGCCTGTGTCCCAGCAGTGGGAACATTACAGGCTGATAATGCAATGCAAAAGCACACTGCTGCAAGAATCTTTTGGCGCCTGAATGACATTGACAGGAGGGTCGGTAAACATTTGTGAAATTGTATAAAAAAAAGATGGCGGCGTTAGTTCCGAATTAGGAGACGCGCCAAAATTTGTACAGCTCATATAGTTTTACTTTTATACAAAAATCTACGATAGTGAAAAAATATACGCCTCGACTTGAGAACCTCCTCCTTTTATTATAAATTCCCATTGCCTTATTAAAAAATTTGATTAGAATACGGATCTTCTTAAAAAGTTCCCCGCTAGAGTAAAAAATTTAAGTCAGCTCATGATGTTTGAGAAGTAAAAAAATCAATTATACATATAAAAACTGCACTTACACACTGCCGTGCCGATATTATGTAAGATCGATACGAAAACTTAATTTAAGGATTACGTAATTCCAACTTTTGAACTTCCTTATGACTAGACAGCATTTTTGCGTTGTTGACGTTTTGGGGGCTTGTCTTAAGACAATTTAGGGCAAATCCGTGCATAGTGGAAAAGAGAAAAGAATCCGAACGAATTTCGTAATGAAATTGGACATTTTTACTCCTCGTTTTCACGATAAACGCTTCAATTAACTACCAAAAAATGTTTCAAACATCGGGTGCAAATACCGCAAAAACAACTGCGAATGAGTATCTAAGTAATTTATTTTAGTGGCCACTCGGCCAAGTCACTCCGGTTGCGTCGGTGACTCAATACGTTAGTCTTTCTGGTTGGCCTATCTGACCAGCCAATCTATCGGGTCATGGTCAATCAATCTGCTTAGCCTTTTCCCAACTATGTTAGGGTCGGCTTCCAGTCTAACCGGATGCAGCTGAATACCAGCATTTTAACATGGAGCGACTGCCTATCTGACCTCCACAACCCAGTTACGGGGTAACACGATACCCGTTGGTAAAGCTGTTTGTCAGACTATCGGGCTTCTGACGACCCGTAACGACTGTCAAAGATCCAAGAATGACAGCCATTCTTAACATGCTTTCCGAGGCACGGAGGGGTCTCGGTATGTAAAGATGGTCACCCATCCAGCTTGACCTGATTGATCGACCCGTGTTGCTGTTATTACTTAGCCACGAGCCCCTCATGAGGGTCATGGTCATGTTAGGTAGGTATACCTGAAAGTGAATAGGTCGTTTTAATTGGTGACTCCAATGAGTAAGGGGATGTACCAATGATGTTGATATGACGAATGAATGCCAACGCAAAGTACTTAATTACAATTGTTTCGGATTAAAATTATTTTGTTTTTTTATTTTACTATACGGTGTCCAGAATTAGCGTTCATCTGAAGGCATAATTTTCGTGACACTATTTGTTCGGATGAGCGTTTTCTCTCCATTGCACCATCCATATTTTTCCTGATGATGATCCTATCAAATTGCAAAGAACGAGTTCCATTTTGATCCCCGCAACCCGCATCGCGGGGATAGTAAAATCAACGTGTCCTATTATAATAAGTAAATAAATTCTAACTAATCTCATCTCCATAATAAATCATTCATCGAATCAGCGTTTACCACACCTTCCAACCACACATCTTTCATCATGGCCTTCTAATATCTCAAAAACGGCTAATAATCTGTCCTAATTACGAAAATCAGTGTTAGAATAGAACGGAATCTAGTGAAAAACATGATGGAAGTAGGTAATTGACTGTGCGTGGAGATACAGATTTAGAATCGAGCGATGGACCGCGCACGTGGTTCCGACATTTTATTTTCGTAAAATGAAAACAAGAGAATGAAAGATGCTTTATGTGTACTCTTATCTCATTCGAGGTCAGAAGCTTAAGATTCAGAGCAGATGGTATCAATGAGAAGGTTAATTTTAAAATAACGGTTAATGATAGCGAAAATGGATGTCGGAATTTGGGGCAAGTCTTTAAGTTTTCTAAAAACGTATTTATTTTGGTTTATTCCCGGTCGTCCCCACCCCGTCGTCCCCACTGGGCACGAGTGGGGAAATAAAGGGTTTATTCCCGGTCGTCCCAGCCCCGTCGTCCCTCCCACGAGTGGAGAAAAAAAAGTACCAATCGTCACCACTGGAGGAACGAAACTTTTTTTTTCACTCGTGCCCAGTGGGGACGACGCGGGGCGGGGACGACCGGGAAAAAACCTTTATTTTGCCTAGATATTGCCAAGATCCAACATCCAATATTATCCTAGAACCAAAAATTCGAAGACATGTGACATCCACCAACCCGCACTGGGCCCGCGTGGTGGATTACAGCCCACTCCCTCTCTAAGAGAGGAAGCCTGGGTCCCAGCAGTGGGGACATTATAGGCTGATTATGATATGTGTACGTGTGTATTGCCAAGATCTTCTTGTTTTCGTTAACTATCTCCCAGACCCACCAGTTCCTCCATTCAGTTCAGAACAGATGGTCTTTCCACCTGTTCCCTTCACAAACTCACACAGCAAACAATGTCACCGGAAGGAAATTCGGCGCTTGTCACACGGCATTAATTCAATTGTTTGGGTATATTATTATGAATATCATACCTACTTGTGTGAAAAAACGTTGATGTAATTGTTGAATCGTAGATTTGTATAGTACTAAAATAGCATGAGGGTTTTTCCGGCTGCAGTTCACACGCCCAGCCACATGTGTTGAAAATACACCAGGGCACCCGGCTGCAATTCTCATACAGTATACAACATGTTAGGGCCGCGCTGAACCCTACAAATTATACCACGTGGAACAGGAGGATTGGCATTCCTTTAAACCAAGTAAAGAGAATCATGTTTTTTGCCCGTATACAAAAAGTCAATCAAATGCAATGAATACTTTAGCCACAGGAAATTATTTTTCATTTTCTTATTTTTCAACATGATGTAGATCTGAGTCCGTAATAATAGATAAACATTGCCGCCGCCGCACCCCGCACCTCGCACCGCACCGTTGGTCAGTGACTTTGCGTAGATAAAGCGTGTTTACTTTTTATGCAGTTGATTCTGCTATTTATTTTGTTTGAAAACTGCAATTTTTAAATTTTCCATTAACTACTAATCTTCGTGTTTTAAAATGTATCACTGGATTAGTACTGTGCTCGTTTTCATTTAATGTCGTACATCCAGAAACGCGTTGTTTAAAAGGAGCAAATTTTAGCGGTAGTAACTTGAGTTCGCAGCTTACTAGCGATAAGTAGTAAGTAATAAATCTACAGTGTAAGTAAATCAAGAAGAAAAAAAGTTACTTATTTTACCACCTCTTCGCTTCCCGTCTCTCATCGAGGTCCTTGTGGTTTGTCATACGCATTCAGGGGTGCGTGGTGACGTGTGTCGCCAACGCAACGCACGTCAAAAAGTGGGAGATGGTCGCAGGTCGATAGCGGGTACTAGACGAACCCCTGCCGTCCGAAACAGTAATATTATGGAAAGGGAGAAAGACAACCGATGGGCCCCATAGTTTTGTTGCCGTGTCAAGACTATTTACTTCTCAAAAATTTAGTCGTATTTTTACATGTTCATGTTTTCATGTATCGACATTTCTTTTATCCTAGCATTGGAAAACATAATTAATATTTATTTTATTTATTTTACTATTGACATAATTTAAAACCTAACAATCTTAAAATAATAATATGTACAGGAAACTTATATCTATAATACATGATAACACTAATATATATTATGTACAAGTATACAATAAAAAATAAAAAGGGAGAAGAGCTCATTGGGCATCAAAAAGTTCGTCCGCATCGCTGTCAATCGGAAAAGTGCCCAAAAGGCTGGCAGCATTGCCACGCTGAATGGCAATGCTGATTCGTTGGGCAAAGAATAAGCCAGCCCTCTGGTCCCGTAGAGAGTCGACCAACCGCTTAGCGATGTCCCGAAATACTCGATGAGCACTCGGACCCCACGGCCCAAGTGTTTCAACACCAAACGGCTCAAACATATAGCTCCCAATGAGGTTGTTATATTTGCGCCGTTTGAGATTTTCTACACCTGCAGCAGCCGCCCCAGCACAGCCCGCCGTGCTAGGAAGATGGGATGGCGCAAGGGTGTCGACACAGGTTGCATCCCACACCAAAGGCCTACCCAACTTCCAAGGCATTATGGTCATTCCGTCCGGCCTCTTCCCATCGTCACGTGCCAAGCCGTTGGGTTCTAAAACAGCTGGCACCCGGCGGTGACAAGAGCCCGACGGATGATGTCGTTAATGCTAGCGTGCCGTGCCATACGACCAGCGTTCTTGCTGCAGGATAGGCCATGGTGTCCGAGGCAGTCGACTCCTTCACCGCATTGACAGCGATGTGGAGCTCCGCAAGGAGCGCCCAGACGCAAACAAGTAGCGAGCCGGAATGTGGTATCACCCAGCATAGTGCCTATGTTGGGTGATGGTAGCGCCTGAAGCCAGAGGCCCGACTCCCATTCACCCACAGCCAGCAGGCGGGCACGCTCAGCAGTGTTGGTGGACGTATTAATGAGTTTATTCCGTACCAACCTGCAGAGCGGCTCATCCCACTGTCTCTGGGAGGACGGGTTGTCGGGCAGAACCGTATCCGGGCAAGCAATTTTCTAGGCGTTCACCGCATCGGTCAAACACGGCACTTCAGAGTCAACCTGAGAAGGGGCTAAGATTTTTGCGGTTAACTTTTTGGTCTGTGGACTGAGGACAAGAACGCCGGTAAACTTACACTAGAAATTTTGCGGACGCCGAGCCCACCAAAACGAATGGGTAGTGTGGCTTGCAGCCACGCACGGTCGTCCAATGCCACATTTAAAATGGATGTTAAAGTACTTCGAATAATATGATCGATTTTGCCTAAAAGGTGTGGCTGTTTCCATAAAGAGGAAGAGCGGAGATAATACATAAAATTTGGACCGAAACAGCAATATCTGATTAGAGTGAATGCCGAATGTAGATTAATTTTTGAAAGTCTGTCCGAAATATCGTTAAAATTTTTGATTTTATCGTCGATGAATGGTGAAAAACTATCTTCTAAAATTGGGGAACCTAGGAGGTGCAGTGAACGTTTTTCTAAAACTGATATCTGGGGCTATTGAATTGAATTTCTGTATCTGTATTTCGATTGTCTGTCCGTATTGTCACAAAGGTAAATTTCGCATTTGGAGTTGTTGAGGTCAAGGCCGATGGATTTGAACCGCTGCTTTAGGAATATAAGATCTTTTAGAACGGTGTCTACGTCACCTCCTAGTGTTCCATCATCTAAATACCAGACATTAAATTTTGAATTTAGTTGTTGTTGTATATGTACAGGTATATAAAAAAAGAGGAGAAATAATCAGAGGGCATCAAAAATTTCATCCGCATCGCTGTCAACAGGAAAAGTGCCCAGAAGGCTGGCAGCATTGCCACGTTGTATGGCAATGCTGATTCTTTGACCATTATTTATTTTATTTTGTTTATATCAGTTCCACCATTAAAACTTAACCTGAATGTTGCCAGAAACTGTGAACTGTAATACTTCAACAGTAGATAATCTTCTAACAGCCCTTGTCCTGTCCTGTCCATGTTACTTCAGGTCAGCGCATGTTACTTGTCTTATCACCCGTCTCGTTATTATCCACTCTCTCTATTTCATACCAACCCTCACAAAATCCATCCACTTTTTCTTTTTCTCCCTCTCGCATCTGTCCATCAACATAACAATACTTTCACAGTATTAATAACCTAATTAACGCGTCAATCAAAGCTCTAACCAACCCTCATATGAGCCAGTCCAGTACGATGAACAGCACCTCAGTAGTATGACTTGTACTACGAAAATCGCCCTTACAGCTACGAAATCATCGCGCTCTCAACGCCAAATTGTACTATAGACGTGTGATCGTCGACTGTACTTTAGCTGCAGTGTTATTTCCTACGCCGTGACGTCATACGAGTGACCCCTTTTGCTCACGCGTGTATGCGAGCTCGAAACGAATCAGGCTGAAAACATGATTGAACTATTTCCGTACTAATTCGTGCACGTCTGTTTTCAATTCACATGGGAAGAAAAATATTGGTAGTATATGCTGGAATCATTGATGAGGATCAGGATCTGAGCATCAAGCTGCTTGGTAGTTTCAGAGTTTTTAATAGCCTGTCAATAAGATCAAACAAAGTTTAATCTAATGGCAGTATGCTGCGAGTCTGTGACTAACAATGCCTTAGTGAATGTATTGTGGTGACAATTTTCCTGCTTGTGATAATTGGGGCTCAAGTTCAGCAGAATGGTTATCGGGCTCATTTTATTAACGAACAGAACTTGGGTACTTATTAAACCAACACAGGCTTATACAAGAAGTGTAATCAATAATCATAACTTTAAATGAGTCAGTCGTATAACTTACAGCCAGATGGTTGAATACAAAAACTGTTAGTACAAGAAAGAAAGAATAAGTGCAATAACAAGTGAATATGGTGACATCTGTACTTTGTGTTTACAAAACAATGTCTGTAAACCGTTTACATTTACAATTGGACTCAGGAGTCGGACATATTCAAAATTTTAGCGTGCAGCAATCGTAAATGCACCTGCCAATACTGTCAACTGACTAAGTGGGGTTAAGTAAGTTAAATGGGAAGGTCAATTGTAGCAGAAGGAGAAAGACGAGTTCCTGGAAGCAAATTTTCGTGTTGGGAAGGAAAGGAAGACCACTAAACTGAAAAAGCGGCCAAGTACGAGTCGGACTCTCATACGAAGGTGTGTGCAGCAGATGAGTTATGTCGAGTGCTACACGATCGCTGGTATAAAAGTTGATGTCAAGAGGATACCAAAGGAGTAGAAACGAGACTTGGTAGCCCCAGATAAGAATGACTGGACTGTTTTATGAAAGAAGGATCAGGAAAGACGACAGCCGTGAGAAATAGGATGGTGCTAATGAGGAAGGTGATATTTTTAAAACTAACCGGTATCACGAATGCACCCGGAGAGATGGGCAAAGATCGTCACTCACCGGACGCCTCAGGGAGGACATCGCCGTCGAGGTAGACCTGTTCTGTGAGCTAGACCGTGGCTAAGGTGTTGTGACGATCTGGGGGCCAACCATCACCTCTTAGGGTGCGTTTCCACTGACGCGGAGCTGGGTGGAGCGGAGCGGAGAAGAGCCGTGAAAAGTGGCAAGTGTTTCCACTGAAGCAGAGCGGAGTGGAACGGAGAGGAGCGGAGTGCAGCGCGCGAGTCCTGTCCTGACAATTCTACCCTTCGCTGCCGCGCCGCACCGCCCCGCTATCCTCCGCTCTGCACCCCAATGCTCGTTGTCCTCCGCACCGCATCGCCTCGCTGTATTTTTATTATGAATATCCGCTCAGCTCTGCTCCACCCCGCTCGTGCTGTTTCCATTGAAGCGGAGCGGAGATTTCGAGCATAGTGATTGGTCAATTCGTGCACCGCTAAGCTCCTCTCCGCCCCGCTCCGCGTCAGTGGAAACCCGGCCTTAATGCAGTATTATTTTAATGTTACTTCAGTGTGAGAAAGAAATGGAGCTATACAGGACGTCTAGCTCCATCTCTTTCCCACACTGAAGTAATATTAAAATACCTAATGCTTTAAGAGGTGGTGGTCTAGCTCCTGATCAGGTTTGCGGGGCCAACATGGCGAGAGATCGCACAAAATAGAGGTTTGATAGGAAAACGGGGAGGCCTTTGCCCAGCAGTGGAACAGTGGGACACAATGTAGACTACCAAAAGAAAAACCGGTAGCAGCTGGATGAGAGAAACCTAGGACCGAGCGTTGGATTCGAAAGGCCTATATTAAGCAGTGGTCTGTTAGAAGCTAATGATGATTAAAACTAGCCAAAAGATGGCGTAGCCAGAGATATCAGCTCCATAACCAAGATTTAATTATGCAACTGCATACAAACGTGGCACTGCTGCCAGCTTTTTGGGCACTTTTCCTGTTGACAGCGATGCGGATGAATTTTTTGATGCCCTCTGATTATTTCCCCTCCTTTTTTATACATCATATACTTACAAGTACATATTATTATTTTTTACCTCTTTGACATATCTCGGGACCCTCGGGTCCCGGACCTTTGAAAGGCGTACGAGGGGCCGAAGCCAACTCGCAGAGGCCCGTTAGACGCTATCAATGAAAATTAAGTCTGTTAGCTGTAAAATATCTTGTTTGATAATAAAAAATCAAGCTACGTTAATATGCAACTGAGGCGCAACTTACAAGTTTTACGTAACTTCACGAGTTCAAATGTTGAAGATGTAATCTAGACTAGACGTAACTCTCATTTGACCTTTGATAAATACTTGATTGTGTTATTGCTTTTTTCTCTTAACCTTTGTAAGTATTTATATTTTAATGATGTCGCATTATCAATATACAACGTAGGTAAGTAGTACGCTCTTCATTCTATTATTTAACTCGCAGGCAGAAGTTAAACAGCACGCCTTGATTCTCCGAACGGTTGTAGTACTCCCGCATTTCGGTGAAAGCGCCAGGGTTGCCCGCGAAATTCCAATTTTCTAACGTTTTTTTGCAATTTGCAGCCTTTGCAGGTCAATATTAAAATATGATTCGCGACCATAACAAATACAGGGTGTAAGAGACAGGGGGTGAATTAAGCATATACCATACTAAGATGACCGGTACCTACATGAAATTGTTTCAACAATTATTCAATTCAATTATTTCATTTTTAATTATTTAACGTTATGGGAATCCAATAAACCTGATTTGTTTTATTACCTCACACGCAATGTATCGTTACCGTGGCAAAACGCGCGTAGCGAACGGCAGCGCAGCGAGCCTTCGGCCGCCGAGTATTTCAACATCCATTGCTGACTTTTTTATTTTAGCTGGTTTGAAATAACTGAAAAATCGATTTAAAAAAAATTAAAATTTTCCTGAGAAATTTTCCGGTGGAATATGATTCTAAATAAGGAGCTAAATGCACCCTGTTAGTTTTGCGGAGGGCTGTCCCTTAGGGTGCTTACATCGGTACCGACCCGCACAGATTCGCCTGTACCGGAAACCTGTTCCTTTATGTAAGCACCCTTACACCCTAACGAATAATAACGTTGCTAAATTGAAGAGTACAACTGTGACGTAGCATGACAACTGAAGTGACTGGTATTACGTTTAGTCGGTTAACCACGTCACGTGGTTTTTGTTTACCCTGTGGTGTGGTTTACCTTTATTTAATTACCTAAACCAATGGAGTTAGTCTGGAAGAATGGGTTGTGTTGTGAGTTTATTTGAAAGTAAAGAAGGTATATTATTTACTGGAATTGGATTTCTAAAAAATATCACTTTTAGCACTTCACAATTTACAGCTTTTAAAGTCTCATTTCAAGATAAAAAGAAAATCACGAATTTGCTCAGTTGCTAAACAGACGAAAATACATTATGTGCAAGTATGTTGGTATGTGGGACAAACTACAATTTGCAATACTCAAACAGATGTTAATTTAAAAAAAAAAGAAAATGAATTAAGTAGAACTGGCAACACCGCCGGCAGAAAGAAACATCAACAACGCTCTCACGTACTTATAAAAAAAGCTATTTTTTAATTTTTTGCCTGTCTCTCTATTTGTTCCGGCGAATCTCCGAAACGGCTGGACCGATTTTGACGGGACTTTCACTGGCAGATAGCTGATGTTACGGCGGGTAACTTAGGCTACTTTTATTTTAGAAAAAATAATTAGGGTTCCGCGCAAAAAAATTGTGAACAAAAAGTCGGATTTGAAAAATTCTTTTTGCAATTGGTAGCCTAATCCTCGAGGATAGTTATAGGCTATTTAACATCACGCTACGACCCTTAGGGGCCGAGCAAAAAGGAAACAGAAAGAACACTAAGCGAAAACGAAGTAAGGCCTCTGCCTCGAATTTTGCGGGCAGCGGGGCGGCGGCGGCGGCGGGGCGGGAGCGGCGCGGGCAACGCAGACCCGTTCTCGAAACCAGCGAGCAGATCGCGCGGCACTATAGCGGCATAGTGTTGTGTCGTCGAGATATTTGTTTTTGTTCGCATACGAAATGTTTGACCAACAAGAATATTTTGTAGATAATCCCATTAATTACTAGTTATTTTATTAACATAATAAAACATTTTTATATTTGCCTTCAATATTTAGTTCGTTTATAATTTCTTACCATAACTGATTAATTAGCCTCCTATTTTTGTGGTTCACATCTTTGCTAAATGATAAATAAATGATAAATGATTTTATTTCTGTAAGTAGGTTTATACAAACACTTTTACATGTCAAACATTTTTTTTTTTTTTAAACTAGATGAGGCAGCCGGCGTTTCCTATCTGACTACTGTGCTGTTCCATATCGGTGTCCTATCAAAAATAGCTGAAATAATTTGTTCCTGTACGTCCGAGGACATTTCGATACGTCACAAAAATAAATTGCGCAGCACTATCAATGCAGACGCGCGGCGGTCACCGCTTGACTGGAGTGCACCGCTCGTCGCCCGCTCTCGCCCCGCTGCCGCGCCGCTGTTTTCGAGGTCCGGTCCATTTAATTTTACGCATAAAATCCTGCCGCTCCCGCGCCGCCGCCGCTGCCCGCAAAATTCGAGGCAGAGGCCTAATAGCGCGGGCGGGCAATGCAAAGCGACGGGTCGGGGGGGGGGGGGGGGGGAGTTTTAATAAAATGCGGCTGTTATTTTAGTATATTGTGTATCTTACTTCCACGTGAACAATATCGCGGGGCACAGCTAGTGTGATCTAAAATACAGGCCTAGATCACAAATCCAATATGTTCTGCACGTACCTATCGATTGGAGGCGTTTTAATATGACATTTATTAATGGTCGTCAGTCGATTACGTTATTTAGCTGGCTATTAACGGATGTTATCTGAACAATTGCTCGTCATTCCGTCCGAACCCACTCATCGGTTAAAGGTTATCGGATACATGTCATGATGTGTCTGTCATGTATCTGAAAATGCTTTGATCATAATTACAATATTGATATATTTTTGTCGTTTGAATTACTTAGGAGCTACGCCCACAATTCTAGGAAAGTATGTATATTGGTTAGAATTATTTACTTAGATCGAAGATAATAATAACACATCACGCCTTATTTCCCCGAAGGGTTGGGTAAAGATGTACTTACCCACATTTCGCCAGTTATGTTAAAATCCCATGTAATAGAGCGAGCCTATTGCCATCAACCGGGCACAAATCCAAACTCCGGGCTGCTATTGAGAAATTCCAGATAGAAAAACCCAATAATACTTTGCCCAACCTTGAAATCAAACACAGGACCTCATGCTCAGCAGTAGCGCTTGCGACCACAAGACCAACGAGGCAGTCAAACCAACAAGTCAAATATCGAAGATAATCTTTATCGTATTATGGCTAAGTATAAAGTTAACCTCGGAATAACTAAGCCGTACCTAAATAGGGAAATGACGACCATTCTTTGCATTCATTCATATAAGTATATGAGTTAACTCTTTTCTAAGTGCTAATGATACCTCCTACTTGATAGTTCACATAGAACAAAGGTACCTATTATTGTATTGTGTATGTTAAGAAAATCCTGTTTTTTTTTCTATATTTAACTTGTCAGAAAAATAAAAAAGGCCTACCTAAGTCTTTTGCAACATCAATCATGCACGTATATTTCTTTATTCAATTTTTCAATTACTTTCAAAACTATAGTTACCTACTCGAAACGTATACATATTTTCCTCAATTTCGTTTAATTGGACCTAAAATAAAATCTACAAACAGTAGCTCTGGTAGCGATAAGTAAAATTAATACTAATCAACGAACAAGACCGCCATTGCTAGCTCGCTTGTGACTTGTGGGACCCAGACGCCATTACAATGCCGCGAACAGCAAATTGTCACGCCAAGCCAAGAAGTTGATCAATCATAATTATGCGGCAGTTAACCCATTTTAAACAGGTCTCTATAAGGTTATAATAATATTAAGTAGGAGTTAGGTAGACTGGGATCTAGCTTGTGAATGGAAGGCAAAACTTAGTAGAATGTCAATTCTAAAGCAAAATGGTTTTGCTGTGCTACTAATTCCCTCGCAACATACAGAAAAACGGGAGTTTGTCCAACTTTATCCAGAAATTGGACTGCGATGGACTGTTCTTTACCGAACGGAGGTCGGACTAGATGTGGATCAAACCTTTCTGACTGAAACGCGGATGTACACTGGATTCTTCGCCTTCCGTATCCAATTTCTCTCTTGCATTCTTTCAGGTCATTGGTCAAAGTGACTTGAAGGCGCCTCGCTTGACGCATCAAAGGCATGTAGGGAGGGATGGATTCATTGTAGTGCAAGTTAACAGCATAAGTCGAACTAGCGGCCTGTATTGTTAGCTAAGGAATGATATAATTTGGGTATTTGGCTAGTTCGTACTCATGAGCTCATTAGGAGAAAGATCGATGAAGTTTTTTTCAAATATTTTCCTGCTACATAAGGTTGTCAAAGAAAAATTTTTACGCCTACAGAACCCAGCGACGACGTCGCGTTTATGTCCACAAACAAAACTATCGCCCTTTCAATACACTTTTTACTTTATTTAAAAAACACTTCGCCATGGCGTGAGGTAAACGCCCCAGTTGCTGACCCCCTTTCATTATCGTGAATTTATAACGCGTCTTGTTTTAAAAGTCGTATGGTTATGCATACCGTGGCCGAGATATTTCACAGGCGGTTGCGTTTGCATAACTACAGCACACACTGTATAGATTATGTACGGCAGCTGAGTAATCCTGTGCACATGTTACGTAATGAAATGGCAACCATGATCGCATTCACTTGAAAAAAATATAGGTAGGTACTCATGTTTTATGTAATGAATGATCTTTATAAATGCATTTGTGTAACGTTAAATTCAAGTTATTGTAGCATTGAGAGCATTCAGTACTAGCTTTGTAGATCTCATACGCTTGTTTAAAACTCGATGATAAAGTTAGTTCAACATGAAAAAGAACCATCAAAATATTTGTCACGACAAATAACCGTACCAAATTGCAAACGAGTTTCCTTTCTGTATACCTATGCAGTTAAACCGCCATATTTACTTACCGAATAACGGTTTTACTGATAACCGTGTCGTGTGAATATAATTAACATTTCAACCGGTTACTGAACTAGTCTAAAACCTAGGCCATTTACCTGTGACTGAAAGCTCATAGGTATGACTCAAGGGATCACCAAACCCCCGGAATTCCCCCGATCGGCAAGCTGCCAACAACAGCATCGCCTTTGTTATTAAAATAGGGATGAAGACTAAACATTTTTTTTTGTCCGTCAGGTAGATTATTAAAAAATATTGGACACGTATTTTTTCTTTTTTTACGAAATCGAAAGATTACGGCGATACATTGAGTTTATACTGAGTTGTGACGTAGCGAGCCACCACTTGCATTATAAATAAGTTTTTTTTTAATTATCTGTCTGACGGCCTACATAGAATTTCTTTTTTTTTTTTACCCAGGCATCATCCTTATTGTGGAGTTGACTGGTTGACATAATATTTTTTTTTTTAATATTACGTTTCCTGTAAAGTGAACGCGGGATATTGATTCATTGACCCAAATGGACCTGACACGCTTGACTGACCTTATCGCATATGATTTCAATCAAACACACGCTATACTTACATATATGTATAAATAGAAAAATAACCAGAACCTCGCCAATTAAACCAGACTATGAGTCGCTTGTTAAATTAAAACCATTATCTAATGCTGGGCAGGTCAGTGATATGATGTGATATTCATTCTTCCCAATTTTCGAACACTGCAGTGACATCTGCTGGTCATCGGTCATTCCGGCACAAATAAATGAAGACAAAGAGAGTATGAGACCATCTCTTTCACACTACAACGAACAACGAACGGTACGTAGAATTACACTAATAGTTCGAAGCTCTGCCTCTGATATTTTTATTTGCATTAAAGCTTCGTCATCATCAGATTTACACCACATAATTTCTTTAGCACAACACGACAGACTTGTTTAAAATATTCGTATGTTTAAAACAGAAATCAAGCACCACGAAATAAACCAATTTCCCTCAAACTTGCCATTAAGCACCCTTTAGCAGTTACGGAAGGTTGAACACCATAATAATCACAGGTTGCTGTATGGGGCGTCAGCGTCACACTTATGAGCGTACGCTGGGTATCGTATCCAATGTTTTTACAACAACGACCTAGATATTCCAATACACAGTGCCCGTGAAGGTATTTGCAGTTGAGAATTCTGTACGTGACTTAAAAAGAAAGCTCGTTTGTATCTTCATTGTATTAAATACGACTGTATGGGAAAAACGTCCTAAAGGAAAATTATACATAAACTAGCTGCTCCCCGCGGTTTCACCCGCATAAGTCTCGATCCCGTAGGGATATCGGGATAAAAAGTATCCTATATGTTAATCCAGGTTATAAACTATCTGTGTTCCAAAGGAGAATGAGCAAAATGGTACCCGGCTCCAATAGATATGATTGTAGTGTCGTTTAAAAGGTCTTAACAAGAGGAACAATATTTATTATAGCCGCCAGTCTCAAATCTGATTGCGTTTGGAGATAAGCGACAGTCTTACTAACTAATAAAAACCCTGTTCTTTCGGTTGCCCTTTGCGTTCCAGGGCCACGGTAACCTGTTTAGACAGTCCCGTGGCCCCGGCGATAAACATACATATACGAGTATATTAGGTACCTCTTATCTATGTAAGAAAATGAGTACCAAGGTAATATTTTCTGCATTTCCGTTCATGTTTTCTATTAATAACGCGTTTACGTAATACTACCATGCACCACTCCTTTTAACTCGAGCCCCGCTGCTCCCAAGCGCGGGATGTGCGCAGGAGCAGTGGCGGAGGCGTCGGTGTCCGCGTCAGTCACTCGTTCGTTTTGCGCTCGTGACGACGTTTAGCTGCTGTTTGAGTTTCTTTTGTGTTTTCATAACTCGGTTTTATTAACTACTGACCCCTGCGCTCCTACTGGACTTGTTACCCGCTATTAACGTTGACCTGTGCTAGTGTTGTAGACTATACTGATTTGCTTTTCGAACTGGAATATTGCAATGGAACGTCTCAACTGTGTAATGTGTCGGCGAGCTTTATATACCAGAAGATACCAACAACATGTTTTGACAGCTAATCTGTCAAGAACGCGCCCTGAGTTCGCTGCGTTTATTCATGAACATGCCGTTCTGGAGGTAAGCACTTCCATTATTATAATCTAAGTGTAGTTTTATTTCACCATTCCTACGTCCGTGCCGTTTATTCTCTTAATCTAAGTATATTTGTTCTTCATTTTAAATAAGCACAGGTGATGCCACTTAAGACGGTCATTACCAATAACAATAGATAAAGGTTAGCAGTACAAACAAAAGGGCCTATCCTTTCTAACTCGATATTAGCTACGGACACTGTGCGCACGTGTGGAGTCATCGGACCTTCGAAAGTCACTTCTATTATTCTAATGCGCTATTATTTTGTATTAGCGTTGCATAAGCTCTGTAAGTGCAAGCGAAATGGACATAGAGAAATGATTTATGGCCCGACGACTTTGTTGAATCTGCGCTTACTATAACAAAAATGTTGTTAGGTTACGATCGACTCTTTAATATTTTGTATTTACGTGATTTATTTATTTATTAAAGAACACCAACAGCATATACATTCAACATTGTATGTGATATTGTTTTCTCAGTTTTTTTTATCTTAGTTCCAAAAAAATAAAGTACTTATACAAAAAAAAAAACATGAAATCATATTTTTACTACTTTCAGGTGGTATTCGATGGCACACGACGTGTGTGTCACCGATGTTGCAGTCCGCTGATAATGCAGTGAGTAGACATGCGAACCCTGCCGTGCCCGGAGCAATGCCGGAAGCAGTGTCTGAAGCAATGCCAGATGCAGTGCCGGAAGCAGTGCAAAATGTTCAGGAATTTCAAGTTTCGGAGTATACACGTGCTCCAAACACACAACGGCATTGTATATTTAACGACTGTCCAAACGCAACTCGCCATCGAATCCCAATAACAATAAAAACTCACATCTTTTGTGAATATAAGCTTTATATTCCAAATGGTGCAAGAGTGTGTACACAGCACTTAGAGAACAATGTTTGGGATGAGCTACCTCAAATATGTAATGTCACTCATGATTTTAATACAGACCAGTTTACTGACATTTGTGACATGTTAAGAATGGCCTAACAACGGGGACCTCGGCTAGACTTCAACACTAGAGGCGCTTTAACCAACGAGGAGATGCACTTTTGGACAGGACGCAAGTGCGAAGAGTTTGATGCTATGTTGGTACAAACACCTACACTAAATGAAAGATGTAGAGAGCCGAAAACTACATTAGGTATTTATCTTACAAAACTGCGTACCGGGGAGCCAGATGAAAGACTTGCGACATTATTTAACATGTCACGACGAAAGCTTGAACGTTTGTTGGTTATTGTGAGGGAGTGTCTCAATAACAATTATGTCAGGCTGCATTTGGGAGTGGATCACATTGGCAGACCACAATTATTGGAAAAAAATCTCACTATACCAAAAGCATTATTTTGAAATGAAAATAATGATAAGTTATTATTGATTGGCGATGGTACTTACATTTACATCAATAAAAGCTCGAACTTCTTATTCCAAAGATTGTCCTACAGTTTACACAAGTTTCAGAATCTACTGAAACCTTTCCTACTTGTATGTACTGATGGATACATATTAGATGTAATGGGTCCATACGCTGCAACAAAAACAGATGCGCAAATAATGGGCGACATTATGAATGATAGACAACATCCACTACATTGCTTACTCCGAACAAACGATGCTTTTATATTAGATCGAGGTTTTAGGGACAGCTTGGACCTCATTGATGAATGTGGGTATGAATCCTATGTCCCACCAACAAAGAACCGCCAAGAGACACAGCTGACCACTGAACAATCCAACGAAGTTCGATCGGTAACGCTATGCCGGTGGGTTGTGGAAGTGGTAAACGGCCGGTTTAAACGTGATTTTAAGCTCTTGCGGTAAAAATATTTTAATAAGTCACTGCCCAATATGTTCACTGATTTTAAGATTGCCACAGCTATCACGAATCACTTCCACCAACCCATCATGGATAGCGTACACGCAGACGAATTCGTCAATATCACAAGGCAGAAAATAGATACCCCGAATCTTCTGCATATGTATGTAGAGAGAAAACGGCTTAATCACAGAAGAGTAGATTTTCAGAGGATGGAAGCGAGCCAGATAGAAAACTTCCTTTCAATGACGGAGGAGGATATAATTCTACTAGCGCTAGGTACATACCAACTCAAGCTGGCAAGATCTTACTGTGCCGAGCATTTATCAAATGGTCTGTATATAATTGAAACGTACAGAGAGGGAGCACTTGAAGATCTGCCAGATTATGGCATACACGAAGATGCCTGGCTTTTGCGTGGACGAATCCAGTCGCGACATATCCGTATAAAAACATATTTTTGTTATATATTGATCAACAGTGCAAATAATATTGTCCAACAGTATTGCACATGTTTAACCGGGCGACGTACGATGGGCACTTGTGCACATTTAGCGTCCACCGTATGGTACCTAGGCTATGCGAGGCATACGGGATTTACTGCTCCGGCATCTTTCCTCAATGCTGTTATAGTTGATACCGATATGTAATGTTTTAAATCTGCTCACTTATTGCTAAAATATATGATTTTTATTTGAAGAACGCTTGTTTTCTTATTTCTTTTAATAATAGAATCTCAAGTGTGTTATATCATCGTCTAAGTCTATCTTATTCCAGCTTTATTTTACTAATATAAGTAGTTTGTAGTAAATTCTCATTTATAAAACTTAGTGAGATTACTGCTTCCCAAACGTGAATAGGGACAGGCGCCATGGTAGACGTTTTTTTGCATCAAAATGTCTTTTCAATAATATATTAATGATGACTATTGGAGCGGGTACCACGTTCCATACATTTTTGCCCATTCTCCTTTCATTTAAATCCGTTCAGTAGTTTTTGCATGAAAGAGTAACAAACATCCATCCATCCATCCATCCTCACAAACTTTCGCATTACTAGGATTAGTAGGAAGTAGGGTTTCAAAGCAGTTATTGTGGACATTCCCAATAGGCTTAAAATAAACCTTTCTTGACTTCTTGGTATACATCAGATTCCAGAATCCAAAGGCATTGTTTATCTAATACCTACGACTCGTAAGCATGTTGCTCAGATTTACAGCCGTCGATCAAACCGAAATCAATTAAACGATGAATCATGAAGCACAACTGACATCATGATGATGATTGATGGATGAGGCAACACTGGTGCTATAATGAGTTTTCTTTAGCCACTGGGAATAGTCGAGAGTTGTCAAACATTGAGTGGCTTTGTGCTTTAAGAGGGCTATCACATTTTGTCACCTCTCTCGCTCACACGGGACCAAATTTTTAAGAATGTTAAATGAAAATATACTTTTTTGAAAAATGTGATCAATGGGCTCCCTACTAAATAATATTAATTTAATAGGTAATTATTAAAAACACATTTTTATTGTAGCATTTATTTAAATCGTCTCAAAAACAGATCATAATACTTATTGAGCTAAGTTTATTAGATAACACAATAGAAATGTGTTTTTAATAATTACCTATTAAATTAATATTATTTAGTAGGGAGCCCATTGATCACATTTTTCAAAAAATCATCTTTTCATTTAACATTCTTAAAAAATTGATCCTGTGTGAGCGAGAGGGGTGATAAAATGTGACAACGCTCTTAAACAAAGGCTTTTTATTTTAAACTTTGGACATGATTCGTTAGAAGTTAAAGTTTGAACAAAGGATTTGAAGAAGTTTTGTTCTAGTGACAATGACATCCTTGGGTTGGGTTTAGAAACGTACCGACACTCTAGAAAGAACGTGATGCCATTTGAGGGTTCTAGAGGGTCTTTTGAACCCTCCACAACAATGTATTTTTGCCGGAGACGCGTATTTTTTTTATAAAAAAAAAAACTATGTATTATTTTTTTAGGTTAGGAACATATACTCCATAGGTTTTGGTAATTAAATAAAGGTAAAGAAAAAACCACGACAAGGTTAACAGACAACAGTCACTTCACTTGTCATGCTACGTCACAGTTGTGCTCTTCAATTTAGCAACGATTTATATAGTTTATAACGTTGTTAAATGAACGACCCCAAAAATAGTAAAATACGTTAAAAGTAAAAAAAAAAAATCTAATTACAAGTAAAAGTAAAGCATAGTGTAAATTGTTTAAATTATGTTAGCTGTAGCAGAAGTGCAGAACCGAGTTAGTCGGTGTTAGCCTACCCAATAGAATATAAGAATTTCTATGGCATACCCCGACTCCACGTGGTACTCTTTGCCGCCCTACACCAAGAGTGAGCCGGAGGCGTGGAGGGGCTGCACTATCCGCAGCGCCGGAGAGGATATATTTCACAAGATGGAGCCAAAAAAATCGTTAAAAAAAACTATGTATCTCCGGTGGGGTTTACTTACTCCCCACTCCCCTAACGAGGCGGCACGAACTTTAACCTCCTCCGTTGTGCTTTCATTTTAGACAGCAAAATCTTGGATCTTGTAACTGAAAATACGTAAGATTCAAATTATGAGCCTCTCAAAACCAGACCATGTAAGCCATAATCTCCTTACTCAAATCAATCTTAAAATCTTAACCGCATAATTTCACGGTCCGCAGAACATGGCTACAAGAGCCAAAAATTCATCAGGAAATCTTGCGAGGTTACACAACGTGCGTGACCCAGCCAATACCATTACCAGGTGTACAACTATGGCGAGGATTGCATAAGTAAGGTCGGTGACCGAGCGACAATGACGAGGAAGGAGGTGAGGTCTGAGGGCGGAAGGGCATAGACAGGCCATGGCGATCTGTGGAGTCATTAAACGCATGACGTCTGATTTGTGGGCTAGACGAAAAAGTCTTGGAAAATCTTTGGGGGAGTCTATTTTGGATTGGCGTTTATTTTAGGCCTATATTTGACTAGTCTTTACTCCTTCTATTGATTTATATGGATATGCATGTGGTTTTAATAGTAAAAAAAAAGACAGGAAAATTCTGGACAAAGCAAAAAATATTTTCGGACTCTCAAGTCTTTGGCAAAATCTTCCGAAACCATATTAAATTAATTTTTCACTGATGGGATTTTGAAGTCGGTTGTTTCTCCTTGAAACAAAACATTCGTACTAAAAGGCCTGATATGTTGCCTGTGACATGTAGGCTATCAAAGCAAATATAGCAGGAAGTTAATCTAATTAAAACCAGATCACGTGTTGGTGCTGAGCTGCTGAATAGTACACAACACACATTACTATTCTGAACCAAACGTTAACTTCCAATGCCATCGCAGATAGAACCATTTCAAGTGTATGTTTGGATATTACTATTACTGTTTCTTTTTTTAAGGCCACTCACTGGCCACAAACAAGAGCAGATTATCTAATAATTTTATTCTGCGATATTATCTCGAAATCAACTTGAATCATGGATAATTACTTCAGACCCTGCAACAGCTTAATGATTGGCAATTTTAACAAGCTCATCTGATGACGATGACCAAGATACAGACGATTCTAAGTTGGATTTCACTGCAAGATGATCCTTGGATATCGTCTAACGACATTGAAATAGCTTACATCATCCAAACGTTATATCGCTTGTGGGTGGCATATTATGTAAATCATATGAGAATTTCGCTTGAGAGTATGCAAGAGATTCGATAAAAATTATAGCCGGATAAATAGATCGTGACCTCATTCATTCATTCGTGAATATTAATATTATTAACGAGTCAAATTCGAAACATATTTATAAACAGCCATGTAGTTAGTTAGAGAAAAGATCATTTAGAGTTTCTGAAGCAAACGTTTTATTATGCGTACTATTTTGTAGTATACCGGGTGTAAGGGACAGCCCTCCGCAGACTGATGGGGTGAATTCAGTAAATCATACTAAGATGACCAGTACATGAAATTATTTCAGGGACGTTATGGAAATCCATTAAACCTGATTTGTTTTATTACCTCACACGCAATGTATCGCTACCGTGGCAAAACGCGCATACCGAACGGCAGCGCAGCGAGCCTCCGGCCGCCGAGTATTTCAACATTCATTGCTGATTTTTTATTTTAGCTGTTTTATTTACATAAATGGAGTGCTGCGTACATAGAGTGTAATTTTACAATGAAATAAAGGAATTAACTTAACTGAAAAAAACGATTAAAAAAATGAACATTTTCCTGAGAATATTTCCGGTGGAATGTGATTCAAAATAAGTAGCTGAATGCACCCTGTTAGTTTGCGGAGGGCTGTCCCTTACACCCTGTATAATATGTATATTATAATAAATTTCTCAGGCTCTGTTACAATGATCATTGGTCACAGATGTCTGACCACCCTTTTTTACGGTCTTCTTTTTTTCATTTACAAAAACAAGGGGCTCAGCTAAAACCTGATGCTGCGATGCTATTGGTTGATGAGCCTAGGTAAGCGTTACTATAGCGGCCGAGCGCTGCAAGACGGAATAGTCCCCCGAAACGATCAAACTGCAATTATTGTCAATTTTTACGTGATTGATACACATTGATTCATAAATTGATAGTCTACCAAATGCAGTTGAAGCGATTGACAATATTACTAGAATGGAAATTGATTACAGTTGATCGTTTCGGGGTCCACTTACGGTGGTCTTAACGTTCGTTTCCCTGATTGTACATTGTGACAAGGAAACAAAGACTTTATTTAACTGAGCAGAGTGTGGCTTTATCAAATAATCCCGAGGATTTCCGAAGAGAAACGCAAATACATACTAGTGGCAAACTGGCAAGGCTGTGGTGCGCAACATCCGAGGACGTGTACGTTAGTTACAAAAAAACTATTGCATCAACGCTGGATGTTAGCAACACTGGTATACGTGAAACCAGTTTTAAAACGAGTTTTTTCTGGACTCGGACCGAAAATATTCGGCGTCTGCTAACCGTTTTCAAGGAAACGAATACTATTTTAATTAAAGTCGGAAATGCCTGCTTATGAAGCAAGTGTAGGTAGGCCCACGTGCTTACTTAAATGGTGATTAAATGCATCAAAATCTGGGGATTTCTATATTATTTTAATATCGTTCCTTGTGATCTTTTCTGTGTGGAAGATGGCCTAAATAAAATATGGCTTAGGTACCTCAACTAAAGTAAGTAATAGGGCAAGCATGTTAAGTGTTGCGGGCGCCAGTTCGGCGGCAGAGGCGGTCGTGGCGATGATGTCACCTCGGAGCCAGGTCACGTGTACAATGTTTGAATATCATGGATTGTGGCTGTGTCGTCAACGATGATTTTATTGCTTCGACAATGGGCAAAATGTCCAGATTAATCACCAGCACTAAACTTTATTGGTATAGAGGACCTTCTTAGGATATCAAGATTATCATCAAAGTTGTAACTGTCCGTTGGGGAATTTACAAGCTAGTCTCTTTTGTGGTGTTTAACTTTACTGTTACGTGGCTGGTTTCATGCATGTAAGCAAAGAGGATTGCAAATATGCAAGGATTATTCAAATGCCTTAGCTCAGGTTACGTCATGCATGAGGATAAGCTTCGGGAAATTCTAGCCTTAAGTCACGATTACATTCGCCGTTATCCTCCAGAACCAGACCAGGGACTTTTCCTTGACCCACTTCAAAGGAAAATACAAGGTCTTTTTGATATAGCCTTCATAAAAGCTGAACAAACTGATTTTATTGGAGTGCAAGACGTTAAATCTAGTGACCTTGATGTTAATCGTTTAACTACTGGTGTTACGCTGAATTTTATTGTCGCAACTAAAAACCGTATTATTCATCAACTTGAAGTCACAAGTTTTGTTTTTGAGCCGGACTGTTATGGCAACGTTCCCACACAAATTTCCAAAACAAGACAGTAACTCTTCATTAATTATTCAATGAATTCACCTGTTGACTTTCGGAGGGTGAATGAGTAAGGAAAATTGACTTTTATCACGCAATCTTCATGGTTGACCCAGTTTACCACGGAAGAAATTAATAAGTTGGCCACCAGCTCACCTTTAAATACAAACGTAGATATAAGTCAAATGACTAGGACTAAAACTTGCGTTACGTTTCTAACCACAACTATGGGCTTTTAGACGTAATTAATAAAATCAGTTTCTTCCGTTAGGGACACCGTTTCGTCTTACATCATTAGTTAATTACTCTAAATTGCGGAAACCATTAGTTTGCATCAGTTTTACTGACTAGACAGATGTCCTATAACTTTTTGACTCTTACCTTCACAAAACCGTCGTGGTTTGGTTCAGATGGTTCTAATCTATTCAATCTAAATGGCTATATGCCAATAATGAATCGAAATACCTGTATTAGCAAGTATTAACTTTATCGACATTCTAATTTTCTTTCGTTGTGGAAACGTCGTTAAAATTTCTTATCGAATAAGCAGTAAAACAGGTCTTTGTCATACCAACACCACCAGAGCGTGGCTTAGTATGTATTAAATGTAATTATTCCAGTCCCAAGCAGTTGTGAACCAAGGTCAGACATGTTACATTTAATGAAACGTAAGCTGTGAGCAAGATGACAGTAATACGTACTAATATTTGTACATCTGTTACTGTCAAGGCACCAGATTCTTTGACATTACTTATCTCATTCAAAGAGAATGGCTTTATTTGTTGACGTACTTCTTAAGTCTCAAGAATAACTTGCGTTTTGAGAATTACTTTAAGAATGAGTATGTACACGGCTACATATCAAGCTACACATTTCCAGTATAAGCCGATCTCGCATTGTAAAGGATTTCCGTACAATGAGAGGTCATCTTATACTGGAAAAGTTTTAGCTTGATATGCAGCCGAGAATACAAGTCTGTTTATTTGAGATCTTGCTTAACACTTTTACCACTAATAGAAGAAAACTTTGTCAACTCTATCTGGTCTGGTAAAAACTTTCAAGCCCTTTTGTTGCTAATTGATCAAAATTTGATTGCCTTTCATTACGGATTGATGAGACTGGTTCGTTATCGCGCCAACTCACATTGCTGCAACAGCCTTCATTTACGACGTATTTACGACCGTTAGTAGGTACTTGCTACGTGATGCTAAACCAAAATGCGGTCCGCGAAGACACGTACGAAAGACAATACGAACAAAAATGTGCCAAGATGTTGATAACGCAACAGATCAAATTCTTTATTGCCGTGTAGCCAGCGTCCTTCCAATGTACTGCTACTATAAACATCCATGATGTCACATTGTTTGTCTTTGCGACATTGACTACATGCCCACTAAGGAGAGAAAAAATGCATTAACTGACTGACGGCACTGTTGGTGATTCATGATTTCATTCTGTAGTCAATACTATTTAAAACGTATTACATACGTTAGAAACTCGTTTGAGCGGAAACTTGTTGGTGGACTACGTATCTTTGTAGGACTGAATTTTGAAATTATATTAATATTATTTTTTATTTATCTTCAAACGTTGCCGTTTTATCAATATGGTTATGGTTTCATATCGCTTTGGGTTGTTTAACAGCCAGTGAGTATCATGGGAATGATAAGTTTACACGATTTAGCCAGTTCCCTTAGCGTGTGGATTTATTATCATGGGGATTTGAAGTTCACAATTATAATAATAATTAAGCAAATGCATAGCTGTTTATGTAGCATTTAGACAATAATGTTTACAACTTTAATTAATATTAACTTTTTTTTATATAGGTACCTACTAAAACGGTTAAATAAGTAAGCACCTACTATAACGAAATAATTTATGCCAGTATTCTCAGAACATAATAATTAATATGTACTACATTTATCAAATATTGGTCACGTAGGGGCCAGTCCTTCCATAGTTTTGGATAACCAGTCCACTTTAGCCGGCCAAGCCCATAGCCCAATTTTTTTTTGTTTCCGTATCCTGCAATAGTACTCCATGTAAAATACTGGTATTCAGCTGCATCCGGTTAGACTGGAAGCCGACCCCAATATAGTTGGGAAAAGGCTAGGCAGATGATGATGATCCTGCAATAGTACTACACCAACCGGGGTTTGTCCTTGGGTGCACTTGCATAGTGCGTACAGGGATAATCGTCGGTTGGTGCCTCATTTCCACTGAAAGCGTCTAACGGGCCTCTGTGAGTTGGCTTCTGCCCGTTCATATGCCTTCCAAAGGTCCGGGACCTTATGGTCCCGAGAAATATCAAAGACGTAAAAAAATAATACTACAACATAATCTATTAAAAACATTGAATAACAACAACAGTACGTTTCACCCTACGAATTCTATCTTCGAATCGGTCAGACGGAGAGGTAAGACGTATTCTATCTCCTTCTTAATGCTTACGAGAGACAGAAATAGAAGATGTGGTAAAGTTTATCTACTTTGTTATTGAGGATTATTGCAAGAAATAATGCTGTGACGAAGTTTGAGGATATAACCTAGAAACATTAATTTTACACGAGCTTACAATTAAAGGTGTAATTGAATTAACTTCTGAATAAAAATCTAGCGGAAAACCCTTTTTAAAAGATCGCTGCTTCAAAATGTTGGAAATACCCACAACAGGGCGTCAGTTCACTGTTGGCTGGTCAAGCCATCACGTCTACCGGAACACAAGTCAAGCAAACCGGTTCCTATCCAAGCCCGCCCTTTCCCCTACTCACCGCGACCAGCAGGTTGAAGAAGAACAGCACATATTTCACAAAACTCGTTCCACATCCCATCTTGAATGAGTTAGACACACAGTTGGTATATTATGTTCACACACAATCGCACTTTGTCACTCGCGGTTGCTTGTTTATGTGAGCGGAGCGTAAGCGCGACCCACCACCTTTCACGTTGGAAATGCTACTAAAGAAAATAAGTATAAGATCGCGATGGCGGCGCGTCCCCCCCGCACCCCTCGTGGTTCCATGAATCATGACTAGGGTGACCACAGTGGGTTTAAGGGTCCCTGAAACGATCAATTGCAATTGTTAATTTTTACGTGATTGATACACATTGATGCGCAAATTGATCATCTACCAGATGCAATTGAAGCGATTGACAATATTACTACAATAGAAATTATTGGCAATTGATCAATTGCGATTGATCGTTTCGGTGACCCCTTACGTTGAGTCAGTATCTGCGTACTTGGTGACGTTTGAGTAGCTTTATTCATCAAGTTTAAAAAATAGAACTTGTTCAGTAACGTCGCTGTAGCTTAATTTTTTCGAATATTCTTCGTAATGGGAAATACTTTTCCTCCTATTTCTTTTACATTTAGCCATCCGACGACGGCTGTACAAAAAAAAAACCAGCACCCTAATTGCGAAATCACAATTTTGAATCAATTTGAAGCATATTGCTAATCCATTGCTATACATATACAATAATGTTCGATTTTGTCTGCTCAACAACATAACGCAATTAATGTTGTTGAACTGTTAAAATGAATCCGATTCCTACGCAATTGCACCGCTGTAATAAATGCAATGATATACGTAGATGGATAAATCAATAAATAAAAATAAATTTGCGCAAAGGCCTGTCCTCGTATTTTTCTAGGCTTGCAGTATTACGCTGCTTAATTTGAGTAGGTAGGTACTTACCTATTATTTGATTTGTAACTCTTTTACTGACACAATTAAAAACATTCTAAAACATTAGTTTTGTGGATCATTAAAAAACCACCACATCCTAAAATACTTTGTCCCTTGTCTGAATAACAGTCTCAACAAAAACCCGCGCGGTATGGTGGTCCTATTCATGACCCCTCATTCACCTGTCGTCTATCTCGCTCGCACTTTGGGTGATTCTCTGCCCCGCTCTAATATTTCATCTCGTCTCAACAGGCTCACTTTGCAACTCGTGCAAGTAATAATTTTGGATAGTTTGATGTAATTTCGTTAAAATGTAGATAGCTGAAATATTGATTGTTAAATGATAATAATAGTTTCTGAATTTTGATGTATACCTTACGTACATATATAAATAAGCTTAGTACTTACTGTATTTGTTTATTGCCATTATAACGCATAGTAATGTCCCAACCCAACAAACACGAGTGTCTGTTCCGTTTCTTAAGTTTCTTTATTCACGTGGTCTGGGACGCGAACGTTTTGTAAAAAACTGGAGGTTTTGTCCTACCTATACGTAGGTAGAAAAAAAATTTCTTTGTTCAACCTACGGCCGCGATTTTCTCAAAAACTGATGAATCAATTCAAGATGCAGTCAATGTTTCTCTCATACATACAATACATATAAAACCACCTACCTTACCTACCTACTAGTTCGGTAGGTAGGTGTTTATCAAGCTATAATTCCAGTATAAGCTGATCTCTCATTGTACGCAATTCCTATACAATGCGAGATCAGCTTATACTGGAAATTTTAGCTTGATATGTAGCCGTATGTACCTACTCACCCCAACAGTTAAAGGACACCATTACACAGATTTGATTTTTAATTAATTAGGTTATGGGTATCCGCCATGCCATATAGCATATACCTAACTATTTAATTTAAATTTTTCCATACGGCGCTGTTAAACGACTTTTAATGATTTTAAACTGAAGATCACGTGTAAATGAGTAGTGTTAATGATTTGGTAAAAATATACTAAGGTAAGCCCGCGAAATACAAACATTCTTAATATGTTATTTGCTATTTTCAAGTCAGTATTATGTTGTATGTTGATTAAAGTATCATTCGCGAGCGTAACAAATATGCAATTACAGAATTATAATCATCAAAATCAGTAAGTAATACAACTCCATAAGTTTGTATAATCCTAATTGTCAAGATTTCATGAAATTTTAATATTCATTCAATAGAATTACCTGGTCTTATAGAGATGTATTGATGACTTTAATTAATTCTGCAAATACATATTTTTTACGGTCGATAATCATATACTGATCAACATACAACCTAATACTGACTTGCAAATTGCAAAACACGTAAGAAAATTTGAATTTCCCGGGCTTCCTGGCGCTTTTGTTTTAAAATAGAGCATTTTAAAACCGACTTCAAAAAAGGAGGAGGTCAACAGTTCGTCGGAATATTTTATTTTTTTATTTTATTTGTTCCACGATTACTCGAAGATGGCTGGACCGATTTGGAAAATTCTTTTTTGTTTGAAAGGTTAACTTAACTTAGGTTTACCTTTCCAGGTGGTCCCATTGTCATCAGGTCAGGATCTGATGATGGGATCCTGGAGAAATCGAGGGAACTCTTCAAATATTCTGCCGTGTTACCGAAAAAGGGCACAACTAACACTTTTTGTCAAAATGAGTTATATATACAGTGTGAGTCTTTATAATGTGCACATATCGAAATGAGGGAATCTATGCTTAATTTTATCGACGGAAAAAATGTTAAAAAAAATCTAAATATTTATTTATATTTTTTATGGATTTTTAAAAAAAATTGTTTGCTTTTGTGACCCCAGTGTATACAAAACTGTGTAACTTTTAAACTAAACGATTTATCACGATGAAACAAACTCTATAATGTTTGGAAGTAATTAGGTGTCGTCATAAAATAAAAATTATGGAAAAAAAATAGCCACATTTAAAAATAAACATTTTTGTTTGGCAAAAATCTGATTTTTTTTCATTAATTTTTACAAAAATTGTAAAATTTCTCAATAACATGCCCCCATCACCTTCTTTTTTTATAACTTTAAGTTATTCTTCATTGTATTAGGAACCTAACGGTAAAAATTGCATGTTTTTAACTCAACCCCAACATTTTTTATCAACTGTCAAAGAAAGGCCCAACGCATAGCTATTGTTTAGCAGGTAGATAAACTTTCTTTTGAATGTGCGCAGGTCGGGGAGGTAGGGCCAGCCAAAGGAACTTGAATTATGACAGATGTCAGACTGGCAGTCGCTCTGAATTATTCGCCGCTGCTACATGTGTTTCGGTACTTTCGTTCGCTGGACTTTCATAACTTTCGTTCGCTGCTACATGATGCCGCGTTTAAGTGAATTTTCCCCGGCACACATCGCCGACATACATTTTTATTATAGAGTGGGACAAGGAAGTGCCAGAGCTGCGCGCGCGGCTTACATAGCTGCGTATCCTAACAGGCAACCAGTGCCATCTGCCCGAAACTTCCAGGAAGTTCACAGAAGGTTGTCGATCACTGGACTTGGATCAAGTAGAGATCGTCGCGAGCCACCTCAAGTAATTATTGATGCGGCTACTGAACAAGCAGTATTAAGTGATTTGTTTGCTGATCCATCCATAAGTACTAGACGACTGGCTCTTCGTCACGGAATATCCCAAAAATCAGTGTGGCGTATTTTAAAGAAAGAAGGATTGCATCCTTATCACTATCAAAGGGTGCAACATCTACATGAAGACGTAGACTGGCGTCCAAGGTGTGTGATGTCCACATGGATTCAAAGAAAAACCAGAGCAAACCCAAACTTTCAAAGAAAAATACTATGGATGGACGAAGCGACATTCACTAGAGACGGTATTACTAACTGTCGAAATTTACACAGATGGTGCCGCGCAGGTGAAAACCCGAAACTGAAACGGTCATCTACTTTCCAAGTAAGATTTTCGATAAATGTTTGGGCTGGTCTTATCGATAACATGTTGATTGGACCAGTCATATTGCCGAGAACGTTGACTGGTGAAAGATTTTTAAGTCTATTGAGAGATGATATGCCTCAGTTATTGGAAGATGTCCCACTGGCTGTGCGTCAAAGGATGTTTCTTCAGATGGACGGATGTCCTGCCCATTACGCTACAAATGTAAGAAGATTTTTAAACGAAAATTATCATGACAAATGGATCGGCCGGCAAGGACCTGTAGGGTGGCCTGCGCGTTCACCCGATTTGACGCCCCTTGATTATTTCCTATGGGGGACCATGAAGCAACGCGTCTACAGTACCCCCATCAACAGTGAGGCCGATTTGCGTGACCGCATAATAAACTGTGCGAATGATATTCGCAATGATCCCGAAATGATAAGGAGAGCGACACACCAAATTCTAATTCGCGCGGCTTTGTGTTTACAACAACGAGGTGGACATTTTGAGAACCTGATGCATTAAATTTTGTATTTAATAATAAATGGGTTTCAATTGAACTCTTTTGCATTAATTATCATCCCAAACAAACCACCCTTATGAGAACAATACGATTCCGCGTTCGGAGTGCCATCTTTGAAACGACCCGCGCGCATTCACAACAAAGTTAACAAAAAAAAGTTTATCTACCTGCTAAACAATGTGCGTAGCTATGCGTTGGGCCTTTCTTTGACATTTGATAAAAAATGTTGGGGTTGAGTTAAAAACATGCAATTTTTACCGTTAGGTTCCTAATACAATGAAGAATAACTTAAAGTTATAAAAAAAGAAGGTGATGGGGGCATGTTATTGAGAAATTTTACAATTTTTGTAAAAATTAATGAAAAAAAATCAGATTTTTGCCAAACAAAAATGTTTATTTTTAAATGTGGCTATTTTTTTTCCATAATTTTTATTTTATGACGACACCTAATTACTTCCAAACATTATAGAGTTTGTTTCATCGTGATAAATCGTTTAGTTTAAAAGTTACACAGTTTTGTATACACTGGGGTCACAAAAGCAAACAATTTTTTTTAAAAATCCATAAAAAATATAAATAAATATTTAGATTTTTTTTAACATTTTTTCCGTCGATAAAATTAAGCATAGATTCCCTCATTTCGATATGTGCACATTATAAAGACTCACACTGTATATTCGGAATCAGGAAAAGAAGGCCTATCTGCCTGATTATTTGTGGATTTTTAGCTACAAAATAAACAGAGATAGCATAAGCTTAAAGGGCACAACTGCATCATTTTTTAAGTTTTATTACAATAAAAAGGCATATTGTGAGATATGACTTTTATTTCACCTTTTTAGTATTGATATATTTAATGAAAAGGGCATAAGTGACGTACGTTAAATATAAAAGGCTTATGTGGCAATTGTGCTTTATTTTTTATACGAACACTTTAGCAATTAATGTAGAAAGAAAAGTCACAACTGGCAGTTATGCCCTTTCTATTTAAAATGATGTGAATGAAGGTAAACATTACACTCGATAAAAGACTGTAACATATTTTTTGATGGATGAAAATTGTGACAAAGTACCAGTTTGCAAAACTTTTTTCCTCACTATCTTAGGCTACACCAAAAATAACTGTAAAGCAGTAAGAAATGTTATTGACAGTAACTATAATAGCGGTGAATTGATTCCAGTATCTGCAGTTACTGATGGCCGTGGACACAATCCGAATCCTAAAAAAATTGAACCTACTAAAATCACGGATCATATAATGTCATTTAATCCCACAATATCACACTACAGACGTGAGCACGCACCTAATAAAAAGTATTTACCTTCAGACCTTAATATACGTATGATGTACAAGCATTACTGTGAAACTGATCCTCAAACGCAAGTATCTTATGGATTTTACAGAAAACTTGTAAGAACACTTAACATCTCATTTACAAAATTAGGCCAAGAAGAATGTGAGATATGTGAAAAATTTATCATACACAACCTTCAGCGAGAAATGATTAGGCACAGACATTGCCAGGAGTGTAAAAGTTACGAAGAACACCATGGGAGGTATATTTTAGCTCGAAAAAAATATGAAGATGACGCTGATAACCAGACTCAGAAGAAGAATAACCCTGACACCCTCATTTTTGCTGTAGATTTAGAAAAGGTAATAATGTTACCCCGTATGGAGGAATTCAAAACAGTGATGTTTTGCCCGCGCCTTATTGTTTTCAACCAAAGTTTTGTGCCAATTGGCTATAAACATGTACATGACATGGGTCTTACATTTGCAGCCCTATGGCATGAATCCATATCAGGCCGAAAAAAAGAGGACATCATTAGCTGCTTTGGGGCCTTTTTCAAACAAAACCGAGATCTTAAACATATAATTCTGTGGCTGGATAACTGTGCAGCACAGAATAAAAACTGGTCTCTTTATTCATATCTCGTATATTTAGTAAATTCTGCAGAAGTTAACTTTGAATCCATAACTTTACGCTACTTGGAGATCGGTCGTACATTTATGGCTGCAGATGAATTCCATCACAGAGTGGAACGATCTTTGAAAACAAAAAAGCGTATCTACGACTTTGAAGACTTTTGTAAAGCTATATCTGATACTGGCTTTCGCACCATGGTAAAGAAGATGGGAGTTCAAGACTTTTATGATTATGAAGACTGCTCTTCGACGTATAAAATAAAAAACTCCAACCCGCGAGCTTACATGAATAATATTTCTGAGGCAAATTTTCGAAGAGGATCGAATTTACTTTTTTATAAACGCAGTCATGGTACTGACAAATACTTTGAGCTAGATTTTCTTAAGTTAAAAAATATTAAAGAAGGGATACCACCTCCACGACAAAAGCTTGTTCCGAGGGGTATCACCAGTGAAGGGAAATCTGCCATACTCACAAAGCTTGGTCCACTTATGCCCACTAACAGGAGGGTTTTTTGGGAAACTTTGCCTGTAAATGATCGAGCAGTCGATTTGTTTCAAAACCAAGAAGATTGAAATAATGCGACTGATTTTTTATACTCACTTTAGTGTCGATTTAATTATTATGAGAATTAATATTAGGTGCTTTGAAGTTTCTAATTTTCAGGTTTAGAATTATTTTTTTGTTTAATTTTGATAATAAAAAGTTCCTACTATTTTGTAACCTTGTCAAGATTGTGATAGAGAGATGCATAGTGCCATTTTTAGTAATAAGAAGTTAATTCCATTCATTGGATTGTGATAAAAATGTAAACTACTTAGATGTTTGATACATAATTGTTATGATAATTATTGTTTTTGTAAACTTCGTTTTCTTTTTTTGATAAATATATTGAAGTTCCTAACTGGCTGTGTTATCTAATTTTTAACTAAGAGAGATTTTGAAGTGTCATTTTTAGTAAACAATTCTGTTTTTGTTCTGTTGAGTCCTTCAATATTATTGATATAATTTATAATTGTTAGTACTTTTGAAATTTTGTTTGTGTAAACTTTTTGAAATAAATGTTTTATTTTCTTACATCTGCCTTATTTTATTTCTTATACAATGACATTTATCAGACACAGTAAAATACACTCACAAAGTATAAAATATAAATATTAGGAATTCATTCTAATATTTACAGTACTGTAGTACCTACCTATGTAATTTATTTTGATAATTTATAATGAAAAGGCACAAACGACTAAATATGCCTTTTTATCGTAATACATAATTTATTTTGATAATTTACAATGAAAAGGCACAAACGACTAAATATGCCTTTTTATCGTAAAATTTTGAATTTTTACTCAAAATTTTACATTGAAAAGGCATATTTGGTTATATGTGCCTTTTAAACATAATATTGCTCTTTTCATGTTATTTTTTATGTTAAGTTAAAAAGAAATATGCTAATTATTAACTATATTCATTAAAATTATAAATATAATATTGCTATCGTTGTATACATACTAAAAAAAACGCAATTTTTTACATTTACACAATTTCAAAAAACACATTTTAAACGTGTTGTTTTTAACGAAATTCATAAAATATTTTAATCTCGATTTTCTCAACATTTGTAAAATGTTAGTTGTGCCTTTTCTAATTACGACGGCAGTATTATAGTCACACCTATAGCGATATGAGTATTTTTTATAGTAACTTTGTGCATTTGCTCTCGGAAAGCACCATTTGGTGCAGTGGAACTGATGACGAAGACCACAGATGGTGAGATTGTCACCGGAACCAGTCAATAATAAGTAGGTATTTCACGGGGTGCGATTTGAATACTATAAAATGATTGCTAAGCAATGTAAGCTCGTCACAATACATATGGTGAAGTAGAGCTGATGGCGAAGTACCAGGAGAACTCCTCAACAATTAACGTCCCTGCATCGGGAAAGGCAGTTTTGTAAAAGGTGATGAGCAGTTGTATTAGGCTATTGTAACTTAGATAAATTACAAACCGACCCACTAAAAAGTGAAAAAAAAAACTTTTTTATAAAAAAAAAACAACTGATTTCCAAAAAAACCCTACAAAGTGAAAAATAACTTTAATTTCGGAAGTCGGTGGCAAAAACCTAAAATACCATTGATTTAAAAAGTAAAGACACGGTCAACCGAACGTTTGCCTGACGCGTACACCATATAGAAACAACGCCATCTATTAGAACTACTCTTAACTACGATGTCGATCATCGTTGACGTAACCTTGTAAGAGCGTGGTACTTTTCGAGGTACAAAGAAATAAGGACTCGGTAGGAAATTTGCATATTAAATACGTTAATACGTATTTTCACTGTACTTAATTACTTATAAATTTTTACCAGTACCTACATAAAAATACATTTTTGTTTATAATCAACAATTAAAAAAAAATTGTACATAAAATTATGTACCTACACATTTTTTTTAATCATAAATATTAGTAATTTAATAATCTTTTCATTTCATCGGCTACAACGCGCGCCGCTGCAAAGTTATGTCGCACAACCGTACGGTAGGCCTGGCCTCGCGTCGTCTTTGCTAAACATTGAGACAAGTGGGAAAAAAATTGTTTTAAATAATGTTAGAAATTGATTTAATTAAATATTTTTGATTTACCGCAGATATGAAATGTTAATTTTTTTTCATTACGCTTCTTTTCGTAGTTCACCAATGCTTCACGACACAAACTTGGCATTTTTGCGCATACGATTTACGACTTTATGGACATAGGTTGTACATAAGTTATCGCAGGCAGTGAATTTATGCCAATTGGCCCTCACTTTTAATACCTTTGCCTTTTTGGTGGCCGTTGAAGAAATTCGGAATTTTTAGCGGGAAAATACCATCGCTGTTCAATTATACAAAACGGTTAAGCAAAACTGGTTCCATTACAAAAAGCAGTAAATTCATTTTCGCAATTTCGTCGACAGACAGTCTACATTACGAATACCAATCGGGTACCTAGACATGTAGTTATTTCGCTTTCGATTCGCCGTTCGACTTAGCAAAAAGTGGAGGCTCCGTGCCCTGACCATAAACAAGCGGCGAAGGGAGAAAGTTTCTAAAGAACTCGCGAACACTTTCCAATACGTAGGTATTTACGCCCTTCGGCTGCATCCGAGTTGAGAATTCATACATATTTGACGTCAGACAGCTCATTTTTGCTGAAAATAATTTATTTTTAGAATAAGGAGTTTTAGCAGAAAATTGATAAGTATCTATACAGGGTGTAAGGGACAGCCCTCTGCAAACTAACAGGGTGCATTCAGCTCCTTATTTTGAATCATATTCCACCGGAAATATTCTCAGGAAAATTTTCATTTTTTTAATCGTTTTTTCAGTTTCTATTCCTTTATTTCAATGTAAAATTACATTCTCTGTACGCAGTACTCCATTTATGTAAATAAAACAGCTACAATAAAAAAATCAGCAATGGATGCTGAAACATTCGGCGGCTGAAGGCTCACTACGCGCGTTTTGCCACGGTAACGATACATTGCGTGTGAGGTAATAAAACAAATCAGGTTAATTGGATTCCCATAACGTTCCTGAAATAATTTCATGTACCGGTCATCTTATATACTGAATCCCATCAGTCTGCGGAGGGCTGTCCCTTACACGCTGTATAAAACTAGTACCTAGGTACTTCAAAAAAAGAAGCAATATCTATGAAATTTTAGCTACCTACGTAATTCAAGAGATGCTCACTTTTACGCGCCTAACCCATAACTGTTGTTTCTTGAAAACAATTGCCGCATAATTATTCAATTTTGAAAACTAAATATCTAATTCTAAATTTAAAATAGGCTCTGTCTTACGTGAACCAAGCTCACCTACCTTCGTACTTCGTAGTTACCTTCAACTTTCTATTTCACTGTAAGGAATTTAATTAAGTTAAAGGTTTGCCTATTTGCTATAGAATTCATTATTTCACACCTGCAACTAAATAAGCAAAAAATGAATACCTAGCTCATTCCCTTGCATGGGTTTTAATAAATTTATTTCAACGTGGGTAAGCCAAATTGACCTCTAAAAACACTATTATCTAACCTTAGATCAATGTCGTTATTTACATGACGATCACGATTCATTTTTCTATCAACATCGATAAATAATGCTTTCGATTATTGTTCGATGTTACACGGAGATGACAAATATTATGTTCCTAGCTATTATGCTGAATGGTGGGTAGGTTAATTAGGTACGTATTTTAATAATCACCAGGGAAGGAAGGAAGCTAAACACCGAAATTATGGGAAAATATTGGGAAATTGTAAAGAAATGACAAAATAAATACTGGATCATTTATTGGTATTAAAACGTACAAAAATCAATACAATATTCTAAATTCTTAACTATGTCAAATTCGTCAGTAGGTACCTACTAGGTTTCGGGTAGAATAAATCACATTTATTTAATGCACACAACCCACATAATCACTGTTCTAAAGCTATTATAATAAATAAGTAATATATTTAACACTTTCGGGACACTAAACCACAGACTAAACCAGAGGCGGCGTAAGGCGTGGGCGACGTGGGCCACCGCCTACGGCCTCGCGGTCTAAGGGGCCTCGCGCCTCGAAGGCCCGCGAAAGCAAATATAGATATAATTACTCATTAAGCAATAAATAATAAAAAAACCGGCTAGCAAGTGTCTGGCAACACTATCCTACCACATTCGTTTTTTAAATATCTAGTCTGGCAACATTTGCTGACGTTGCGTTGCGTGTGGTGAATGACGCGGGGAATCCTCGCTTCGCCCGCTGAAGATTTTCCATTCTGTTTGCTCCGTCTATGTTCGCGCTTCTAAACACATGCATTCATGCAATCATGCGACGACGCATGTACCTAATATTTTAATGTATTTCCAACAGATTTCGATGTGAGAATAAGTGTTGCGTTTCATTGTTTGAAAAATTTGAAATAAATAAAGAACTGTATTATAACTGTTGAGTGTGAAAAGTGTGTTTTTAAAGAACAACACGTCCTACCCATTTATTTATTAAAAGCAAGGTAAGAAAATATTGATAAATTTTGTAGTTTTTAGAACTTGTTTATATCATGCCTTCGATTTGTTATATGTACGTACGCAAACTACCTAATATTTTTTTAAATATTATTTACAGATTATAATATTTCAGGCTTACTTAACATGTCAGGCCCAGGCCCCAGTAGAGATAGAGATGACGGGAGAAAATGAAAATCTGGTTCAGCAAAACGAAAAAGCTGAACAAGCTGTAGCAAATCAGATTTGAAGTTCAAGTATGACGAAATTTCTCAAAAAAACTCCTTCAGAATCATCTGAATCAATTGCTTCGACTTCCACAAAAGATATAGACACTTCCGATTCCGAGACTCCGTCAACTTTTGAAAGCACTCCAGACGCAGTGAGTACCAAGCTAAAGTCATAAATACAGGTAGAATCAAACTCCAGCCTATCCACACCAGTTAACAGCGATACCAGTGTGCAGTCAAACAAGCATTTGTGTGTTCGGATCCGGCACTGTGGAAGTTTCCCATAACGGATTCTCAGCGTCATGATATAGTTCAAAGCGTAAAGCGCTAATAAAAAATTATTTAGAAGTACAATGGGTCAGGAAAAACTTTCAGCGTTGGCAGTTCTATCTATCGAGGCAAATATAGCATCTAATCTAGATTATAACACAGTTATTAGGGAGTTCAGTAAGGCTAAAAGCAGTAAATTTCTGTTTCTTTAATTGTTTACTTTACTGTTAGTGCATGATATAAATTCTATTTTGAAATATCAATTACAATTATATGTTAAAAAACTTAAAATATCTTTTTCCACTAACTAACGAACTAACTAACTATACAAATAAATATACAAAACAAAAGGAAACTTAGGCGTCGAAGTACTCGTCCGCATCGCTGTCATCCGGAAACGTGCCCAGAAGACTGGCAGCATTGCCACGTTGAATGGCAATGCTAATTCTTTGGCCAAAGAACGAGCCAGCCCTCTGGTCACGTGAAGTGTCGACCAGTCGGCGAGAAATTTCCTTAAAAAGGAGACGCGCACTCGGGCCCCATGACCCGAGCGTTTCGACCCCAAACGGCTCAAAACTGTAGTTACCGATAAGGTATTTGCGCCGCTTAAGGGTCTCAGCAGCCGCAGCAGCGGCGCCAGCACAGCACGCCGTGCTTGGAACATGAGATGGCGCAAGGGTGTCGACACAGGTTGCGTCCCACACCAGAGGTCTACCCACCTTCCAAGGCAACAACGTCATGCCGTCTGGTCTCTTCCCATCGTCACGTACCAAGCCATTTGGTTCTAATATCGCTGGTACGCCGGCGGTGACAAGAGCTCGACGAATAATATCGTTAATGCTGGCGTGTCGTGCTATGCGGCCTGCACTCCTGCAGCAGGACAGGCCATGGTGTGCGAGGTTGTCGACAGCTTCACCGCAGTGACACCGATGCGGAGCAACACAAGGTGCGCCTAAGCGGAGACACGTAGCGAGCCGAAACGAAGAGTCATCCATCATAGTGCCTATGGTGGATGACGGAAGCGCTTGAAGTCACAAGCCTGACTCCCATTCTCCCACAGCCAGCAGACGGGCACGCTCAGCAGTATTAAATGACGTATTTACTAGGGTATTTCGTATAATACTGCAGAGCGGCACGTCCCACCGTTTCTGGGAGGCTGGGTTGTCAGGTAAATCCGTATTGGGACAAGCCATCTTCCATGCGTTCAATGCATCGGTCAAACACGGTACCTCAAAATCGACCAGTGAGGAAGATAAAATTTTCCTGGTTAATTTGTCGGTACCGTGGACCGAAGAGAGGAAGGCCGGTAAACTTATACTTGAAATTTTGCGGACGCCGAGACCACCCAGGCGAATGGGAAGTGTGGCTTGCTGCCACGCTCGGTCGTCCGGGGCCACATTTAGAATAGAAGTGTTTCTAATAATTTGGTCTACTTTTTCTAAAAGTTGTGGATGCTTCCATAGATGGGAGGAGCGAAGGCTATACGTAAATGTTGGTCCAAATTACTGTTAGTTGAGGTATATGTACTTAATATTGTAAAATAATTACATTGAAGAAGTTTGCATTTTTATGAATAAAAATTTGAGTATCAAATAATTTTTTCTCTTAACAAAATCCGTCCTCTTGCGTCATCCATCATGGGGCCTCGCAAAATATATCTTGCCCACATCAAATTTAGGTCTTGCCCCGCCACTGGACTAAACGCCCGTATACGTCACATAACACATTCTTAATCTAAGGTCATAATAACAATAAAACTTCTATTGTCTCATTCAGTGTCCCGGAAAGTGTGTATTTAACCACTCTACATAATTAAAATGCGATTATCATAAAAACACGCCATCTTAGATTTTTTGACGTTTAAGCTGTCAGGTTGAAGTCGCTTTAAGTAAGGTTTTAAGACTTTTAAAGAATTTGCCGACTCATCAAAGTGACGTTCGTTTGGCCCTGATCTCAGGTTATTGTTCTGAGGCCCTGATCAATGCTGGACTGGACGGCTCTTTCTTTATTCTATTAAGGCCGAATTCGACTATTTTTTAAAATCTAGTTTCGTAGTCTTACTTCAGAAGTACAGAGTAAGAGTAATATTTAAATAATTTTGAATTTTTGCCAGATTTTCCATAATATACAAAAACTGTCAGATGTTTGAATCGAATTTATTCACAGGTTAAGACATACTAGGCGAGTACTTATAAAAGTTCAAGATCGCCAATATTGTTACTATGTCTTCCTAGGGCGTCCTCTCCGGGGCCTTTCCATTCACATCTGGGGATTTACTCCCTAAGTCCGTCAACGAAGATACGGGCCCGTCCGAAAATAGTTAATCTGTCAAAACAAGTGTAAAATTAAAATTTTCGGACGGACGAAACCTTGTTTGTGGACGAAACACATTGGGCGTGGAGACAACTGTATAATCGTGTTGTCATTCATTCTTAGTTCGGAAACTGAACTAATCTTATGTCCGTAAGTGATACGGAATAGGAAACGCCCGTAATTTCGGCCGAAACTACGGACTCCGTGCTTAGGGAGTAGACACCCTGCTGCGTAAATACCTTTTACCGTTACCATTATTTACACTTTACAGTAACATAATTTTTCAAAAAATGCTCTTAGTAAAGGCACAGATTTTCAGAAATTAAAATACAAATAAATAAAATTGAAGTATCTGCTTGTAATGTCAAAATAACAACTTTTTACTAAATGCATATGAAAGTATATACAGTACTTATAACAAAAAAGCTATTTTAAATTTTTTTGTGTCTGTCTGTTTGTTCCGTCTAATCTCCGAAACAGCTGGATCGATTTTGACGGGACTTACACTGGCAGATAGCTGATGTTACGGGGAGTAACGTAGGCTACTTTTATTTTAGAAAAATAATTAGGGTTCCGCGCAAAAAATTAAAACCCATGAAATTGTGAATAAAAAGCCAGATTTGAAAAATTATTTTTGCATTTGGTAGCCCAATCCTCGAGGATAGTTATAGGCTATTTAACATCACGCTACAACTCTAAGGAGACGAGCAAAAAGAAAAAAAGACAGAAAAAACACTACGCGAAAACGAAGTAATAGCGCGGGCGGGCGTTGCAACGCAGCGGGTCGGGGGACGAGGGAGTTTTATTAAAATGTGGTTGTTATTTTAGTATATTGTGTATCTTACGACTTCCACGCGAACCAAGTCGCGGGGCACAGATAGTAAATAAATACAATTTCAAGTTTTCTAGACTAACCCAAAAAGTTTCAGACGCAATAGAGACCATGAGACTGAGCTGTTGTACCCACCGGCGATTTTTTTTGCGTACTGGATTTTCAACGCACTGCTGAGCACCGAGAGTTGAAAATCCAACAGTTTTTTTTGACACGCTGGGATGCGCTCTGTTGGATTCTCAATGGTCGGCTCAATACCGAGAGTTGAAAATCAGTGCGCCATAAAAAATCGTCGCGTTTGAAAAATCGCCTGTTGAGCTGATTCTGGAGTCTCAAACATTTTGTGTTCTACTCAATAGATACTTTTTATATATTTTTTTTTTTTGTAGTCTTTAGGCTATTTTGTCTAAGTATGATACTGTTTTGTTGAGTATGCGCGCCCCCATCGTTTTCGTATAGCGATATTAGTCTGACTAAAAAAAGACAGTCTTGACTCAACTCTGCGCACAGTCTTTGATTCACATGTCCAGTGACACTGTATAATGACGTCAGAACATGTTGTTTGTGCCTCTTTATTACGATTTTATTGCACAACCTTGGCAAATCGGAAAATGAGGAAAAATATTTTTCTTTGGTAGTTGAGAGTTACCTTGTAGTCTGACGGTAGACGAACATCAGCAAACGTGAAAGAATAACACGTCGATTTACGAAGATAAACTAGAAAATATCTTGTTTTGTAGGTATACTTATTATTTCAACATTGGTGGGGTGCAGTTGAATTTGAATTTGGAAGTCAATGGACAGTCAAATTAAAATTGTGAATGAATTAATGAATGAACTGCACCGACCCCAGCGTGGTTTGACCAGACTCGATTACTCGAATGAACCCAAAGATTCACACTAGCCTCTGCAGCCTCATGTTTCATGGTGCAACAGAGACCATTTCATATCAAGGAGTAGACCGTGGGGCGCGGTAATGATAGGGAAGATAAATAATTATTGTAAAGCAGAATATTCGAGCCTATGTATTACATACCTACTACCTACACCAGACTGTTCAAAACTAAGTAAATATCTAAGTAATGGGGAAGACCTGGACGAGACCCGCACAGACCAGCACGCTAATTGCGTAACACACTAACAGTAGGAATCAGTTTCATTTTGACAGTTCAACAACATTCATTGCGTTATTTAAGTTGTTGAGCAGACAAATTTGTCGAACATATGAAGGAATGGATTAGCAATATGCTTGAAAATCATTCAAATTGTGATTGGTAGTGTGGTACGCAATTATGGTGCAGGGAAGCATGGCGCAAAACGGAGGAGGCCTATACTCAGCTGCGGGTGAACAAGGCTGTCGATGATGATGATGAAGTATGTAAATAATTATATTTGTGACAATACTGTTGTGTTTGTTCATTATTGCTTTAGTCTTTATTCGTATTGCGATCTCGATGCAGTACAGTTTCTTCTTACGTTACGTATAATATTAAACCTACAATAAACTACATTACAAAACATTATGTATAAGTTCAAGTTTTTCTAAATGAACAGACAGCTGTGCTGTTAGGGAGTTTGTTGTGCCACTTCTTCTTCCCAGCTAAAGCACCAGGAAGTGGTGAAGGGCGGACGTTTTGAGACTATCTTATGTCATTTTGACTTTCGAAAAGCCAAGCATTCTCAGCCTAGTTTGAATAAATGACTTTTGTTTTTGATTGTAGTGTCCCAAACAAGTAGGACGGATTCCGGATTTCCTTTACTAATGTAATAAACTAATAAGGTAATGTCTTATCGATATTAATCTTGCATTGTGTATTCTAACTACACACTATCAACAAAGAAATTGTAAATATTTCAAACGAAGACCGAATATTTTTATGTTTTTCAGGCCCTAGAGTTACGACTGAACCAATATCAATATCTACAAAGTATAAAATAAAGTCGCTTTCCGCGTTTGTCTGTATATCCTCTAACTCCTCCTAAACCACGCAACGGATTTTGATGCAGTTTTCACCATCGTTTAGAGAATTTATTCCGGATGGTTTATGTGTATAATACATTAATATTTAACTTTGATATAGCTCAGAAATCTCGACGTTTTCACATGTCACCACATCAGTACATTGCTTGCACCCATGCATAGCAGCGGGGCGGGTCGGTAGTTTAAAACAAACTTAAAACATAGTGTAAGTTAAAGAGCAAACAAGGCAGTGTTTATGATCGCTCATGATTCTCACAAAGTCATACAACAGTCGACTCATAAAGATGTTAGTCAAGACACGTCATCCGTGACGTCATTGGAAACATCCTATTCGTCAGTCACAGAAAACAATTGTACCGCAAGGAAAAACTATTCTTGAGAACTCTTTGCTTAGGTACGTAAAATGTGGGAGGAAATCAATACAAATATAATATTAATTGATTTTAAAAATACATTAAGCTAAATGATTTAGTAAGAAAATACATTAAGAAAATTATACAAAATACATTAGTGGCGCAGATACAATCATCATTAGAAGGTAGCCGAAGAAAAAATTGTTCAGTTCTCATAAAACATTAAACTGGTGTTAAATATGTTTATGTAATGTGATGTGATATACAGTTACACACACAGTTGTACCATATTATTTGGCAACAGTAGACACTCAGAAGAGTGGTTGTTCCGAAGGGAAGCCGATAGGAATCGGGTTGTATGAAGGCTTCGCCCCTGCTGTGATTAGAGAAAAGGTAGGAAATGGAGGCAACAGGAAGACCCAAAAATACTAATAAAGAACAATATTTGTCGGACCCGTACACATTGATTAACATTACATTTTTATACATAAAATCCTTAATTTCATGACCCATGAAGTTAGGGTGCATTTTGGACACCTAAGGAACAAAAATAATAACAAAATAGCAATGTTTGGAAACTACATTGGACGGAACTTGCATATGGAGACCATTATGCCCTTACGCAGCCTAAGAGTCAGCGTTTCTCAACCTTTTGGTAAGGCTGTCGGGCCGCTTCGCCTGCCAAAAGAGTTTACCTAAACGTATTTTCTTCCTTTTCTTTTTCTGAACAACTTTGTCTACCACCGCTAACTTCTAACTTCCAGCATCCTAATTGCGTAACACACTAGCAATCACAATATGAATGATTTTGAAGCAAATTGCTAATCCATTGCTTCATATGATCAAAAAATTTGTCTGCTCAACAACGTAAATAACGCAATGAATGTTGTTGAACTGTCAAAATGAAATCGATTCCTACTGTAAGTGTGTTACGCAATTAGTGTGCTGTTTTGAAATGGAAGCTTCAATTGAGTTGATTAAATAGCCAAAACCCTATGACTAATGAATCTGTAAGCGTAAGGCTTTGCACTCTGATGCTGGTGTAGTCACTGTTAACATTATAATTTTTTTTTTAAATCTGGGGTGTCGAAATTTTCATTGTTTTTGCGATAGGACGCACCGTTTTCGAAATATAAGCAAAAGAAAAGAAAAAAAAAGACACAGTACTGTTTATGCACCAGAAGTCGAGGTGTTGGTGTGAATAGTTCATGCTAACTCATTTTATTCCACAACTAAAAGGTTGATTAAAAAATCGCGATTAAAAATAGTCACATTTAGTTAGAACATCAAAATTTTAGGTGAAAAACGTCAAATTCAGAATAGCAAAATTACCATTTTCACTAAACTAATATCTCAGTGGCATCTTAGTGCTGTCAAACTAAAATATAGTTAAGTTGTGTCAGTTTAGTAAATTTTAGAATGGGAAATCGTCGTTTGACAGGAATAAACTAAATTTTGGTGATTTTTAGTCTAGTTTAGACGCATTTGTGACAAGAGAATCGGCACTATCATCATTTCAAAAGACCCCGATAGAACCACATGTCAAAGACCGACTATCTGTAATGCAGAGCCCCCATCGCCAAGGTTAATTACCCCTTAACTGCAGAACAGGCCTAATTTGTACTGATTAGAAGTGTTCATTGTTTCAAACTACGTGGAGCCAAACTCATAGACTTATAAACATTGTTAGACCGCATGACCGCATTTAGTGTTTGCTTACGTCATATTTTCGTAAGATTTATTTAAGGCTCCCGCAGACAGGCCCGACGCGACTATTAGAACAATTTGTATGAAAACTTCATGAAAATTGTTCTACCAGAATCGCGTAGCATCGTCGTGTCGCGCCTGTCCGCGGGAGCCTTTAGGCATAGGATGATTTACGTTATGTTTACTATTTGGTTATTATTACAAAATAATTGTTCATAGCTGCAGCCATTTTATAATTATACAGTTCAATCAGTAATGAAAAATACAAACTAACAATTTGGTAGTAGATTGTGGAAGGTACAGTCATTATTTTTATCAATTAATTTAATGGAAGTGATAGGAGATAGGAGCGAACGGGGTTTTACTGTTTTATTTTTGTAAAAAAAAAAAGTTTGTAATAAATTATTGATACGGTTAATAAATATTTTGTGGCAAGAACAATATAATACGTTCACACTTATTCTAATAAACCTTTCTACACACTATAAAATAATGATTTTAATATCTAAAACTCTGTACATAAATAAATCTGAAAAACGGACTAAGTTGGGTGTACGAGTTTACCAAACAATATTGATATTATATTATAAAAGAATGCATTTTTATGTTACCCAAACGTAGTCTTTGAACTGAGTCTTGTTGTTTTGTTGGCATAATTAAAACCTAATTACTTGACACATGTATGTCACATTACGACAATGCTTAATTACGTACAATACGGCCGATAAATCATGGCCGGTCTGAACGTAGGCTCTCCGAACTTTCGCGCATGTCCTCTCACTCACACTCGCCTCATATCACCATTGTGTTCCTAAAAATGTCATTCCTGCCTTCTGCGCAAAGTTCGGACCAGCCATGATTCATCGGCCGTAATGGTACTTTAGAAATCCATCAACCTTTGAAGTGTCCTTTATCATAATTGTGCACATGTCATATCTATCTACACTATAGTTTCTTGGCTTATTCTACTAATACTTAGGCAAGGTAGGAGCTGGGGCAGTGGGTGTGGCGAGTAGCGAGTCGTCAGGATTCGCAAAAGTCGACTCTCTGATGCTCGTCGAGTTCCTGATAGATGCTCGGCGTTTCTCCTTGATGGCTTGCGCGAGGAAGAATGTGCAGAATATGCCTGTGCTCTGTAACAAAAGAGATTGATTTGAGTATATAGCCGTATATCGTTGATAAGAGGGAAGTTACATTTTACATCCTTCTAATATTTCCTCGGGTAGTGATCGCTCCGAAAAGTCCAATTTTGCACCTCCAGTTGGCTCCCTCGTTTTACTAGACACTGATGAAGGTGAGGTAGAAACAATCATCTTACAACTACGTAATGATTGTGCTGTAGGTTGGGATGGAATATCGTCAACCTTGCTGAAAAATTGTCGCCAAATACTGGTGCCACCAATCACCTACATCTGCAATCTTTGTTTACATTCAGGAACGTTTCCTAACGGACTCAAAAAAGCTATAGTGCATCCAATATTCCAATATATAAGAGCGGGAACAGATCCTGTGTCAACAATTACAGACCAATTTCTATCCTTTCTTCGCTTTCAAAAATTGTTGAGAAGATCCTTAACAGACAAGTTAGGGGTTTTTTACATAAACATAGCATTATTGCCGAGAATCAGTATGGCTTTAAGCCAGGGGTTTCGACGGAAGATGCTGTACTGGATCTCACACAATTCGTAGCACGTAAACTTGATAATGGGGCTAAGTGTTTGGGAATATTTCTAGATCTATCTAAAGCTTTCGACACAGTTTCTGTTCCCAAACTTAACTCAAAATTGGAGCTCCTGGGTATACGTGGCATAGCACTTGAAATTTTTGAAGATTACCTCAAGAATCGCTCTCAGCAAGTTAAAATAGATGCATATCTCAGTAATGAGGAAATCGTGACATACGGTGTGCCTCAGGGAAGCATATTAGGTCCCACATTGTTCCAAATTTATATCAATGACCTTTGCAGGATGATGCTACCAAACTGCGAGATCTACTCATACGCTGACGATACCGCAATTATCATCTATGGTTCTACTTGGGAAGAGGTTAAAATTAAGGCAGAAATAGCACTAAATAGTATCATGAACTGGTTCCACCAAAATCTACTTACACTAAACTTGCAAAAATCTTGCTACATTCCTTTCGCAATCCGACGAAACACCAAGCCACCGCATAGCTTTGCTGTAACAGCTCACTCCTGCCTCAACTCGTCATCACCGTGTTTATGTCCTACACTAGCAAGAAGAGACTGTGTAAAGTATCTAGGCCTGCAAATAGATGATGGCCTACGATGGGACAAACAGCTAGAAATGATAACCACCCGGAAAATGCGTCTTATATACGTTTTTAAATCCCTTAGAGAATCGGCTGACTTAGACACACTAAAAATGGTTTACTTTGCTCTGTGTCAGTCGATTATCGGATATTGCATTACTGCTTGGGGTGGTGCAATTAAAACAAACTTCCTGAGGGCAGAGCGAGCGCAAAGAGCCGTACTTAAAGTTATGTCTAAGAAACCGTACTTATATCCAACCAAACAACTTTATGATGAATGTAAGGTATTAACGGTTAGACAGCTGTTCATCTTGCAGTCTGTCCTCAAAACTCATAGAGCCATGCCCAAATCCAACCCAAAAAAACGCACAAATGTCCCAGCAGGAGTAACGCATAAAACTAGCTTTGCCGAGCGCCAATATTACGTCATAGGGAATTATATATATAAGAAACTACACAAAATACTAAACATACTTGATTTAAAGACACACACTAAAACACAACATCACTCAATGGCTACTACAACAGGACTATCTTACAACGAAGGCTCTTCTATCACACATCTCGTAAAAATCCAATCGTAAAATCCACGCACGTAGACACACACATGCACGCACCCCCCCCCCCACACACACACCCACCATGCACACACACTCACGCCAACACGCACATACACGAACTCTCACTCACATACACAGCACACTATTTACCTAACCTATCTACATTTATTTCATAGAATAACCTTAGCTTACGTAGCATCGACACGGTTTCACTTGTTACAGAATGTCAATATTATTTATTGTACCCATATGGCTGAACCCTATCTCTTAAGATACAGGCTAGACCTAGTTTAAGGGATAGAGTCTATATAATTGTGCTTATAGTGTGAAAAATGTAAAATTTATAATCTACAATGTCTACAGTGCAATGTGTTCTTGTTTTATGAAATAAATATTTTTATTTTTTTATTTGATATTTCTCGGGACCCCAGGGTCCCGGACCTTTAGAAGGCATATGAGGGGCCGAAGCCAACTCGCAAAGGCCCGTTAGACGCTTTCAATGGAAATGAGGCACTAACCGACGATTATCCCTGTGCGTACTATGCAAGTGCACCCAAGGACAACCCCCGGATGGTGTAGGACTATTGCAGAATATGGAGACAAAAAAAAATTGGGCTATGGGTTTGGATGGCTAAAGTGGACTGGTTATCTAAAACTATGGAAGGACTATGGCCCCTGCCTGACCAATGTGTGATAAATACAATACACGGATAAAATGTATTATTATTATATTATTTTTTTATATATTTCTCGGGACCCTAGGGTCCCGGACCTTTGAAAGGCATATGAGGGGCCGAAGCCAACTCGCAGAGGCCCGTTAGACGCTTTCAATGGAAATGAGGCACCAACCGACGATTATCCTTGTGCGTACTATGCAAGTGCACCCAAGGACAACTCCCGGTTGGTGTAGGACTATTGCAGGATATGGAGAAAAAAAAATATTGGGCTATGGGTTTGGATGGCTAAAGTGGACTGGTTATCTAAAACTATGGAAGGACTATGGCCCCTGCCTGACCAATGTTTGATAAATACAATACACGCATAAAATGGCAGGGGGTGACTTGCACACTCAACAATGGGCCCCCGGAAACGGTCGCTAGCACATAGTGTCGTAGCGACAAGGGGGCAACATGTCTTGAGGTGCTTAAGAGGAGTGGAGAGGTATTCCACGGCTATCAGGACAATCCCGGAAGTACGGTCAAGATCCCTACCAGCATCTTACTGGACTACTTCCTTCCTCCGAGCACGTTTGCTCTTGCGAATCTCTACTCAAGCCAGCCAATAAAGGCAAGAATGAGGTGGGAGGTCAGTTCTCGTCAGTGTTCACTCCAGCCGGCCAATAAAGGCAAGCCAGAGATGAGGAACATGACTTCTCCCGGGAGATAGGGTACGTGGGGTCGCTACTGCCCAGCAGCTCGCCACATGCTGCCCTGCGGGTTTCTGTATCTCTCTTGGTCTGGCTCCTCATCCTAGACCTGTTCCGGCAAAGAAACCTCCACCGGCACAGACCTAGAGTTCGGAGCGCGCAAGCCCCATCACGACGTCAACGTAGAGATACGGCGATGGGGTTGGTATTATTATTTTGTCACCTCTCTCGCTCACACGGGACCAAATTTTTAACAATGTTAATTAAATGAAAAGATGCTTGTTGTTGATGTTGTTGTGGTGTTGTTGTTGGATGCTGATGAATGTAATCAATGGGCGACCTACTAAATAATATTAATTTAATAGGTAATTATTAAAAACACATTTCTATTGTGTTACCTAATAAACTTAGCATAATAAGTATTTATGATCTATTTTTGAGATGATTTAAATGAATGCCACAATAAAAATGTGTTTTTAATAATTACTTATTAAATTAATATTATTTAGTGGGTCGGTCGCCCATTTCATTTAACATTCTTAAAAATTTGGACCCGTGTGAGCGAGAGAGGTGATAATCTGTGACAGCCCTCTTCAGCTGAAAAATATATTTAAAAAAAATGGAGTACTGTGTCAGTTTTTTTTAAAGGATCCTAAGTTTAAATGTGTCCAATCTTGATCATTTTAAGCGAGAAATTAAATACTACACCCACGCTATCCGGCCGAGACAAAATGTTGCTTCTGGGAAGCGATGTCGGAAGTAAATATATACACAAAAATGTGACGTATTTTATACGATAGGAGTTAAGAGGATTGTGAAGCTGTAGATTTTCATACAAAAAGCGATAACGTTTTTCCCCCTGTAAACATAGTCTAATGTTCATAATTTTTGGAAATGTTATAAATATAAAGAAAAGCTAGGTCCGTAAGTTTTTATTATAAAGAAATATTGCATACGATATAAGTTATTAGCATCTAAATATCTATAATTTTGACTTAAAAACTTCCTCGAGCGTGTTTTTTTTTATTTAACTGAACTGAACTACTAAAAAAGAAAAACGTACAGACCTAGATTAAGGTGTACTGAAACTAATGAGACCAAAATTGTCTCATTTCATAAAGGTTTAGGGGGGTGAAAACGTTATCGCCCGAACCTCCTACTCGGGCTGCGTATTGGCACTTCACAATCCTCTTAAGTTTGAGAGTTTAGCTAAAGAAATGTCTAGTAATATTATAAAACTGGTGAGGGTTTCGTTTCCAAGCACCTAGGATATCACTGTTTACACCATTACTATGTTTTCTCCTAGCCAGGCAAGCAAGGAAATTGTGCGCAGATTGCGTATTTATTGCTAGTCAGTAAACTACGTTCAGTTCCGTTTTATTTATAGAAAATGCCATGTAATTACTGTAGGACGACAAAAAAGAGGGAAAACATTCCTTGTTCTCGGATCTTTGATAGTCGTTACAGGTAGTCAAAAGCCAGAAAGTCTTTAGACAACCAGTCTTATGAAGAAGTAGCGTGTTAGTGTTACCCAGTTGTTGAGGTTGTGGAGGTCAGAAAGGCTAGGCTAGGCTAGGATACTTAGTCGTTACAGGTAGTCAAAAGCCAGAAAGTCTTTAGACAACCAGCCTTATGAAGAAGTAGCGTGTTAGTGTTACCCAGTTGTTGAGGTTGTGGAGGTCAGAAAGGCTAGGCTAGGCTAGGATACTTAGTCGTTACAGGTAGTCAAAAGCCCGAAAGTCTTTAGACAACCAGCCTTATGAAGAAGTAGCGTGTTAGTGTTACCCAGTTGTTGAGGTTGTGGAGGTCAGACAGGCTAGGCTAGGCTAGGATACTTAGTCGTTACAGGTAGTCAAAAGCCCGAAAGTCTTTAGACAACCAGCTTTATGAAGAAGTAGCGTGTTACCCAGTTGTTGAGGTTGTGGAGGTCAGACAGGCTAGGCTAGGCTAGGATACTTAGTCGTTACAGGTAGTCAAAAGCCCGAAAGTCTTTAGACAACCAGCCTTATGAAGAAGTAGCGTGTTACCCAGTTGTTGAGGTTGTGGAGGTCAGACAGGCTAGGCTAGGCTAGGATACTTAGTCGTTACAGGTAGTCAAAAGCCCGAAAGTCTTTAGACAACCAGCCTTATGAAGAAGTAGCGTGTTAGTGTTACCCAGTTGTTGAGGTTGTGGAGGTCAGACAGGCTAGGCTAGGCTAGGATACTTAGTCGTTACAGGTAGTCAAAAGCCCGAAAGTCTTTAGACAACCAGCCTTATGAAGAAGTAGCGTGTTACCCAGTTGTTGAGGTTGTGGAGGTCAGACAGGCTAGGCTAGGCTAGGATACTTAGTCGTTACAGGTAGTCAAAAGCCAGAAAGTCTTTAGACAACCAGCCTTATGAAGAAGTAGCGTGTTACCCAGTTGTTGAGGTTGTGGAGGTCAGACAGGCTAGGCTAGGCTAGGATACTTAGTCGTCACAGGTAGTCAAAAGCCCGAAAGTCTTTAGACAACCAACCTTATGAAGAAGTAGCGTGTTACCCAGTTGTTGAGGTTGTGGAGGTCAGACAGGCAGTATCTCCATGTTAAATACTGGGTATTCAGCTGCATCCGGTTAGACTGGAAACCGACCCCAGCATAGTTGGTAAAAGGATAGGGTGATGAGGATGAAATAATTTGATTCAAAAGACTGCCAAATGCTCTCTTTTATTCAATTTAAAAGCAATAAAAGACTATGGCAATTGGCAACAGCGTAAAAGTAGTTAATCCAGTTTGGCGACCAAATCACATTTTAAAAACAAAATTACGATCTTAAATATCAAATTATAAAACTGGAATTAATTGGAGCTAGATGAAATTACCATACCTACTTTCAAATGACTTTGTTTTTTATCTTCTTTTATAATTGCTAGTGTTTGTAAGGTGATTAACCTGGTTGACACTCATCGTATGATGTGTCATAATAATAATTTTATCTTCGTCTCAATTAAACTGATTAGTCAGAGAATCATACGTGATTTGGGTTTTTCGCAAAACAACTGCTATATGACGTCTGCGGCCGTATTACGACGCGACAAACCATCATCATTCCAATACAAGAGAGATGGGGCTATACAGGACCATACTTAAGTATTATACCTTTTCGGTAGGAAACAAGGTTCTCCAAGATGGCTTCAAAAAAAGGAGGTTATCAATTCGATACGTATGTATGTAATATTATTGGAACTGCAATATACTGACATATGATAATCTATTACGGCTTTCAATCAAATATACAAAATTTTATAGGTGTATGTATGTTTGGTCACGCATTTCTCGCAAACTGTTAATCGGATTGTAAGCATTAATTTTTATTGGCTTACATTTACTTCAATTTAGGGAACAGTCCAAGTTTTATCAAAATCGGTTCAGGAGTTTTTAAGATATGAATTAATACGTGTAAGTGTGACGGCCTGGCGTATTGATACGAGCTACGGATGTGGTGTCAAAGGGAAAACAGCTCAAAACCTTGGTCAAATTCTAGTGCAATATTTACATCAAAACTATTAACTGCTTATTAAAAACAAATATTCCAATTTTTACATAAAACTAAAAATTACGAAATAAAAAAGTAATTTAAAAAAATTAAATCGACTTCAAAAAGAAATGAACTAAAAATTATGAAATAACTTTCATTTCAGAAGTCGGTGGCAAAAAACAGAATACAGATCTCAAGACACCGACTTCCGAAATTAAAGTTACTTATTTCACAATTTTGAGTTAATTTCTTTTTGAAGTCGATTTAATTTTTTAAATTACTTTTTTTTACAAATCGATATTTATCTCAAAAGCTGCATGAAAGGCTCAATCTCAAACTATTGCAATTTATCCCGAAGTTAAACTACCTACATCACTTATTCAGCGAGTTACATTTAAAGTATTCTAACTTTCTTATTCATTCTAACTGTCCCTTTAATCTGTATAATATAAACCTATCGAAGGCAGACAGGCGCCAAGTTCCCGACGTATCAAATTAAATCACTATGTAACATCATCGAACAACAAACAACTGAGTTTCAGAAAGTCTACTTTCCATTCGAGAGAAAAAAAAAATCACGCTAAGATGCTGAAGGAAACAAAAAAATCTTGGAAATATGATTGATGCTGAAGAATGACCCTACCAGATAAGCTAGAAAGGCTGGATAGATTTGGCGTCGTGAAGGAACTAAGTTAAGAGAATGGAAAACGAGCAGAATCCTCCAGCACAACAAAAAAGTCACAGGAACTGAATGTTCTGGTTCCATATACTTAATATTTGCTTCAGTCTGTTTATGCAAAAAAAAAAAAATAAGGCCTGCAGACAGTTGAACAGTCTAAGAGATCTAATTGGCCCACAACGTGACATTTTTGATCTGTGATCGCTCATACCTACGTGTGTCCGTCTGCGTTCAGCCCTTTGCAAACGGAGTCGCTGCGCAGTAACAAATTCATATGTCAGCGGGGGTGAGGGGTGCGGTACTGCGCAGCGACTCGCCTTATGTTCCGAGCTGCTATAAAGTTTGACGCGTACTGTACCAAGTAAAGCTTCTGCATATACCCATGTAGTTAGTGTTCATAATAACTGAGCTGAGTTCAGCTGCTATCACCACCACCCACGGCTTGGTTAACACAATACGTGCACTAATGGTCACAGGGCATGTTACTCTGACGCTATCTTCATTAGTGGAGTAAGCTGCCCCATAGGAGTTGGCGTATAACGAGAAATATTGATAGTGTGGCTGATACTGATAGTACAAGAGCCCACGATCAAAACCATGTCACATCGTTTTACGGCCAAAACCGTATAAAATCGTTAGTTTAGCTGATTCTGAACCCGACTCGATGTGCAGTATCGGTCAGAAACGTTGCAGTTTCATGGGAGCCAATTTATACTAGGTATGTCAAAAAAAAAAATAAGCGGGCGGTTTTACACAACATGTCTGATATTAAAAATGTACATAGGTTTCGTCATTTTACTGCGAAAAAGTTTGTTTTCAGACATTTTCCGTGTCACATGAGGCCTGAGCGTATTTTCAAAAATGTCAAAAAATTGAACCGACCTTTTTCATAGCCTGTTTTCAGACATTTTTAATGTCATAACTGGCGAAATGTGGATATACTATAGGCAAACCTCTACTTAACCCTTCGGGGAATACAGGCGTGATCATGTTATAGAAATGTCACCTATATTCCAAAAATTAAAAGAACGTTTCGGGTCGGGCGGAAAACGCGCGATGCTATGCTTGTTAGCTTGTTACCCTCCTATTCCCCATGACAGCGATGATGAGTTCGACAATGATAAAAATTATTTCTATGTTAAAAACGATGAATGATTTTCAATAAACAGCATTTTTCAAAGGTTATCCCAGTTTCCTTTTGTCCAATTTATTAAAAAAAGTTCTTCAATATTAGTTCGATGGTTTCGGGTATGCTCTTTATTAATCGTACGTAAATACGCCGCAATACGATTTTTAAATAATTTCTGCCCATCTAAAAGTTGTCTGATTGGTAACGTGATAATTCATGAAAATTTGTCACATATTTTTTCATCATGTCCAACAGTTTTCAGACAGAATGCTATGCTACGTTACCGATCGCGCAATCGGGAAAATTTTTCAACCCATTCAAAATGGATTCAACACGTAAGATGCTCACGCTTTCTTCTGAAAAAATATTTATTCGCATCAACTGAGCCACGTTCTCTTGAAAACAAGGTTTTCAGACGGTTTGCTAAGGGGTTTTTTTAAGCCTCATTGTTATCTCAATTGGTCCCTTGGGTACGTGCGTGCGTTTCTGAAAATTGTGTTTGCGGTATCTTAAATCTATCGTTCAACTACATTCTGAAAATTAGACCGATTGCTATGAAACAGTTCGGTATTTTTTTTGACATTTTTGAAAATGTGGTCAACTCAGACGTGACGTGGAAAATTTCTGAAATTGGGTTTTTTGGATTCAGAATAACCAATCTATCGATTTTATACGGTTTTAGTCGTAAAACAATGAGGAAAAATTTTTGGTCATGGGCTCTCGTACTATAAAGCGTGATAGGTTTTATACTTGATAGTAGTTAGATAGTCAGTTGTTATTTTGTAGCGGTTTGTATGAAAATCAATTTGGAAAGCCCCAATAACATGATTCGTCATTTTAATATTCGAAATCCCAGAAAACCCTGACTAACAAATGCATGTCAAAGTCAAAGTCGAATCATTTATTTCAATTAGGTCATTTACAGGTACTTATAAAAGTCAATAATTTACTTAATAAAAAGAGAATTGCATATTGCTTGCTTGAGTAAGTATAAAATATACATAGGTAGGTATTTAGTTGCTTTTCGTGTCTGATCGACTGCTTTTTTTCACCATAATTTTCTGCGGAATTTATTCCGGAAGGTCTATGTGTATAATACATTCATTTTAAACTCAAATATAAAAAGAAATCTCAGTATTTTGTCAAGTCTAATTTAAACCGTACGAAGCAGGAGGAGTCGCTAATTTTATTATAAAAAAGAACACGTTTCATTCCAAAATCCATGTTTTAAACCAAAGAAGTATATCATGAAAACGTTATTATAAGCATGCACCGATAAAGTGATAGCTGGCTCATGTACTACGATTCGTATGAATCGCGGCGTGCAATTGAACACCACCCACGGCCCATGCTACGGTTCTCGGCGCAACGCAAGTGAGCTAATGACGAGAATTGGAGACCCCTCCCTGGATATCCACATGATCTAATTCCGTTATTATTCTCGTGTGGATTGAATTATATTTTCAAAGAAATGAAGTTTTTGCAGAATACTTTTACCTACTGAGATTACAAGCCGTGTGCGGTCGGTGTGCCCGATGGGATTTCCCATCGGCCAAAATGACGTTACTTACTTCAATCTTCAATCCGTCCTTTTAATGCTCACCTTATGGAACTCTTGTGCATTTCAAGCGTCTAAGATGCAGTGACTTAGGCTGTCAGTGAATTAATTTAATTTTTTTATGAAGTAGAATTTTGTTTACCATTTTATTTTGTTCTGTTCTTTCGTTTCGGAATTGCCCGACTGTTGAAGGCCGGCCACATACAGTCGTAATTCCGTTTCGAAAGCAGCAACTCCATTCATGATCTAGTAAAGTTTAGTAGTAATCTAGTAGTAGTAGATTAAGAATGGATTTGCTGCTTTCGAAACGAAATTCCGACTGTGTGTGGCCGGCCTAAAATAATAACGGGGCGAGATTGCGACTTGAAATAACCGGGCAATCCCCAAACACAAAATGTGATCATTAGGTACCTAATCAAATCGTAAGTAAATATTTATTTAGGTAATGACTATTGATTCATCATTATCTATGTCTGTTCAGGAGCTAGACCAAGTAAAGCAGTTTTATTGTCATCTTATTTGGGTGTGGGAAAGAGATGGAGCTAGACGTCCTGTATAGCTTCATCTCTTTCTCACACTGAAGTAACATTAAAACAATACTGTGGTTGGCCCCCAGGAAATGACGGGTTGCACGACTTGCACAACACATGGTAATCTTTGGTCCGACAAATCGGGTTATTTTTCGATTAAACTATTGTTTGTTGTCTACAACTGGAGTCCGACCAAAAATGGATTTTATTTTCGGCCGAAAACGAAAACAATGATTTTCTGTTTGTCGATAGGTTTTTCTTTGGTAAACTTAAAGAAATGCAGTCTCCAAGTTAATAATATTATATTTAAGTGTTTTTAAACTTAAATCACACGAAACTGTGACGAAACTTTATTCGGTCAGACTAACTACAACTTATCAGAGTCAATATTGGTTTCACTGGGAAAACTAAGTAAAAGGAGACCATTAGAACATAAGTTTTTATAAAATATGTACCGACTAATAAAAAAGAAAGAACAATTGTTTATTCTGCACAAAGATAATACACACATCAAACAAATACACACATCAAACGTCAAAGTAGCCAAAAGCCTCGTATTCAAGCAATAAAAGTTTGACAATTTCATGTTTAATCTAGTAGAAAAGTGAAGATTAATCACAGCAACTAGAGCTATTAACAATTTTCGTATATATATAGATTGATAAAACAACTTTATCAGTCTATAAATAGAGTCGGGATTACCAGGTTGAGAAAGCTAGCAGACTTGTCAACACTAGTTGCAAACAGCGAACACATACCACAGCATTTAAAATGCGTCAACTTTTCATCATCATATTATTTTTATCACATTAAATAGTCTACAAATGAACAACATTATAAGCGCAGAATAAATTAACAAAAAAAAAACCATTGTAGCATGCATGGTGGGTATACAAATTAAAAGACTATTGTCTAGCGTTTTTGTGAAGATGCTTTCCGCTCCGTTCGTCACTGTTAGCGCGAAGTACACAAGTTTGGAAATTATGTCGTCGTGAGTTGTGTGACAACACACGACGGCTTATGAAACCAATGTGGTGCTATTCTGGAAAGATCCCACCGTGAAAATTTAGGTGAAGTGAGCGTGATGTGACCTGTCATCCCACCTTACTCTACTAGGGATTGAGCTCACTTCAAACTCACTGCACCTAAGTGCTCACGGTGTGATGTTTACAGAATAGATCGGCTGGACCGATTTGGCAAATTTTTGCTTTAAAATGTTCGTAATGGCCCGAATTAGGTTCTTACGGAAAAAAAATTGGAAAATTCGGGAAAACTGAAAGTGAATTTTCTATGAATAGGTAGTTTGTATGAATTATTGAAATTATGACAGGACAACGTCTGTCGGGTGAGTTGGTCAATATTAAAAAACAATATATTTGACGTCAAAACTTCTTTAGTCACGTTGAGCGCTTTTTTATTTAAAAGAGTGGCGAATTGGCGATGGAGTTTCTTACCCGTTCTTCTCCATAGGAACCTATTACGCTTAAGGCGGAAGCGTTAAGGTAGCCGGTCAGTATTAGGTTGTATGTTGATTAAAATATGATTCGCGACCGTAACAAATATGTATTTACAGAATTATAATCATTAAAGTCATCAATACAACTCTCTAAGCCCAAATAATTCTACTGAATGATTATTTCATGAAATCATAACATTTCAGGACTATACTAACTTAAAAAATTGTATTACTGATTCTAATGATTGTAAATACATATTTGTTACGGTCGCGAATCATACTTTAATCAACATACACCCAGATACTGAGCTGCAAATTGCAAAAATCGTAAGAAAATTTGAATTTCGCGGGCTACCTTAGCGCTTCCCCTTAAGAACGGGCAACTAGCTTCATATTTCTGACTGACCGTCTCCTTGACAATTCAAAAGTACCTGTAAATGGTTTAATTGAAATAAATGCTGAGTTTGAGTTTCAATAAAATGCGTTATGTGATGTGCCAAATCCGTCTCCAAGTTCTCATGTAAGTAACTTGATCCATTGTATATTTATTTATATAAAGTTTCCCTGTAATCGTTGGATAAACATCCTGCTAGCTATCTATGGGGAAGAACCGGCAGTTTGCCAGCATGAGTCAAACATAGTCAAAGGAATCCGCTATGAAACAAAGTGACATTGTCATTGATTATAATGTACTTAGACATTGTACTCAGAATAGCGCAATACTTGTTGAATGGCTGACTGATACTAAGTTCCACTTTGTATCTAACATCCTGTGCTTTTTTCTTTGAAATGATTAGGGACTTAATATATCCCTTTATCCATTAACGTCTTACAACATTAATGTTCTTTATCTATGTAGGTATAATATTATTTTGTCTGTTCCCTTATTGCAACATGAAAATGCCAGCGAAAGATAGGTCGTTTATTGTATTTTACTTCATGTTTCCTTAGCGACTGCGGTTGAGATATCGTGTAGTTAAGAATACCTTTCTGGTATTATGTCACTATTCACATTCACATGTATTTCGACCGTTTTCATAACAAAACGTCAGGGAATTATGATGGGAAGACGACCCAACGTGCGTGCGACGTAAACGTGTGTACTTACGTTAGATGCAAATGATGCAGTACCGCGTTCGAAATTTGAATGATGTTCATAGATGAGATCGATTTTTTTTTTGTAGCACCGCACGTAAAGACTATATTTATTTTAATAAAGTTTACATAGGTCTAATTTTTATCGTTTTCCAACGTCCAAAGCTGTTATCACTACACTAGTCATCCTCCTAATAAATAGGCTACTTAGGGACCTACTAATGATAGTATATTATTATCGTTTAATTTCTTTATGCACACGCAAAGCGGAAGCAGCACGTACGAAACGGGAAGCTTCAGTAGTAAGAAGTCCTATAGGATTTACATTCAGGAGGCAAAACAGAGCCGGAAGATGGAAGATTAGACCTATTAGTTATAACTGTTTACCTGACCCTTTTGGCATACTGATACCGATACATAGAAGAGCAAAGCCTATCGCTATCACCTAGCAGTGGTGCAGATACAATCTTCATTAGAGGGAAGCCGATGAAAAAATTGTTCAGTTCTCATAATAAACTCACGACAAAAAACTGTAGGTTTTTAATCTTATGATGTATTAAACTGGTATTAAATATAATTATGTTTTGTGATGTGATACACAATTACACACACAGGTGTACCATATTATTTGGCAATAGTAGACATCAAGAAGAGTGGTTGTTCCGAAGGGAAGCCGATAGGAATCGGGTTGTATGAAGGCTTCGGCCCTGTCACCTAATATTATCATTAAAATTAATTTAATTTTACAATCCGAGTAGTTGTGTACGTAGCTCTGGCCAATCAAAAATCAATGATGTGGCCAACTAGCCAGCATTATTTTGGGTAATTACTTAGAAATATCAGTCCCATCAGTTTTGAAACTTCTCAGCAGCACAAACACACGCAATAAAGACATTTGAGATATTTTGTAACACGATTCCAATAGTTACGCACCGTCCAAACATGCTCCAAATTCAAAATAATAACAATGGCCGATGGCGGTTAACGGAACGACTATTTCTGTCACCACACCGTATTTAGATTTATTTTCATGATAACATTGAACTGTGAAGCGTTGAGAACGTCCAAAAGAGTAAATATTTCTTTAGAACAAATTGTACTTTTATAAATTAAACTAACTGATGGCGTATTCGGCCAAACAGGAATAAATTTTATTCTCGGAATGAAATAAAACGTCTGATAGTTTTTGTATGGACAATCTGTCAAAAATTTAAAATGTATTCGCTGGATTAGACTTATACTAGGTATAAAAGTTTGGTCGAATCCGCCCATAACGAATTTCCTAGAAATAACAAGTTTATTTTGTTTTCAGTTTTAATATTCCTGACGTGCTCTTTTGCAATAATATTTAAAATTAAAATGTAATTGGTTATTTGAATTTTTGATAAAATAAATTATATCCTTTCTTATTTTCGTGACATGCTTGTAATGTATCCGTTGACATACAGCCAGTGACATTTGATGTAATATTATGATCTCTTCTAATAAATTTTTCAAATGACTGACATTTTGTAAAATGGATTTATAATATTTTATGTTATAAATGATATTAATTTATTTTTTTATTTAAGTATTTATTTGTTAACTTAAGTAAAGAAATACATATCTTATGTTTGATGAACAGAGCGCTATGTTATGCCAGGAAGCGTACAAATTGATTAAGCCATGCCCATGTGACGGCAGAACATGGAGAACTAATGTTATGACAACATCTAAGTACCAATCTACCCATGTTTGCAAAGATATAAATGATTATGATTAACAATTAGAGTTTACACAAAAATTCGCGTAACGTGTGACGCAACTAGGAAGTTAATTCTGCAATGTTTAACATTCCTTGAAATGATTAGGCGTTACCTAAATATTACACATTGCTCATTGATTTAGCTAGTGCGACTTTTAATAGCATTGGATTATAACATGCTATACTATATTGATAAAAATTATTACAAAGAATCTAAAAAATAATTTAACTAATGAAAATAATGGATGAGCTTGGAACTTCGAAAGTTTGTTGTATTCAATGCTCATTTATGTTATTCATTAAATTAATGGAAAATAAATTAATGATAAGCAGGTACCTAGGTATAAAATTGGGGGCTTGTAGACAGAGGAAAATACCATAATTAAGTATGTCTATACTTACTTATTCTATACAAATCGATAAAATTGAAGTGTCTGTTTGTAATGCCAATGTAACATCTTTTTACTAAATGCATATGAAAGTATATACGGTACTGGTAACAAAAAAACCATTTTTATGTTTTCTGTCTTTCTGTCTGTCTGTTTGTTCCGGCTAATTTCCGAAAAGGCCGGACCGATTTTGACGGGGCTTTCACTGGTAGATAGCTGATGTTATAAGGAGTAACTTATGCTACTTTAATTTTAGAAAAAAAATAGGGTTCCGCGCAAAAAATTAAAACCCATGAAATTGTGAACAAAATCCGATTCAAATAGGGAAGTATTGACTTCCACACGGGCGAAGCCGCGGAAAACAGCTAATACTTAATAAAATAGTAACGAAGTCAAAACTGTGCATTGAATATTTTTGAAAAAAGTAATTGCTACGAGGTTTGGAATGAGTCGTACATTCCCGTGGGATATTTTCCGACATCCACGCGGGCGAAGCCGCAGGCAAAAGCTAGTTTAAGTATAAAGTGTTTACGTACAGTTCGACACAACATATATGTAGCTTCGGCAAAATTCGTAAAACCGATCACTATCCGAACTGACTGCGCCTTCAAAATCACCAATCTTTATAGTATTAAAGAGGTCATTTAAGGTCACATAAGGTTACGCAAACGCAATAACTTGTAAAGTGATATAACCAAATACATTCGTAAAATTGAAATAAATGAATCAAAATTTTCAAATTCATGCTACATCAAGTTGTTACTGTACGATATGCACTGTATGCCAATCTATGAGTAATTTGGCAAATACTTGATCTTTTTCAGGGTTCTGTACCTCATAAGGAAAAAACGGAACCCTTATAGGATCACTTCGTTGTCAGTCTGTAAGTCTGTTTGTCAGTCTGTCAAGACCCTATTACTCAGAAACGCGTGGAGGTATCAAGTTGAAATTAACATAAGTAAGTATGCCTACGGTCCCTTGGAACTTGGAGCTTTAAAAAAATCAAGCTTCTAAGTTAATGCGACATATTTTGATACTCTCGAAATAAATCCAAACCTATAGGATACTTCCCGTTGACCTAGAATCATGAATTTTGGCAAGAAGCAAGGTCTCACAGCTCAAGCAAAGCAAAAAGTCAGTAGGTAATTTGTAGATTTATCACACATTTTTTTTTTTGCGGTTACTAACTTACATTTGCAGTTGGAGAATTGACCGTGACGTATATCGACGTACTTATGCGAAAACATGTTCTTCAACTACAATGTTAAGTTTGTTTTTGGGGATAAATTCATCCCAACCACGGAACCCTTCATTGTGCGTGGTCCGACACGCACTTGACCGGTTTTTTCCTTCAACTTACTGATAACTTTTGTTAGCGGCTGTACAAAAATAAACTTCCTCAATATCGCTCCATACTTGTAGACACTTCAGTTTAATATCTGAGTGCTAAAGGTCACGCGCGATGATGTTATGCTACCTACAAGGAGCTACGGCCTTACATTGTACCAACTGAATCATTTGTGAATACCAATGACTCAGATGCAGCGCGCTAAAGGATTACAGGCACCATACATTATTATTGTTATGGTAGGACCACACTATGGTTAAGCGTTAGGCCTTCGGGTACTAGACGGGCTATACATAGCGTTTCATACGAATGTGAGCCTTATTTGTTACTAGTTCACGTGGAAGTCGTAAGATAAACAATATACTAAAATAACAGCTACAATACATTTTAATAAAAATCCTGCTGCCGGTTGCGCGCCGCGCGTTGCATCATCCGCCCGTGCTTTGTTCACAATTTAATGGGTTTTAATTTTTTTTCGCGGTACCCTAATTCTTTTTCTAAAATAAAAGTAGCGTAAGTTACTCCTCTGCCAGTGAAAGTCCAGTCAAAATCAGTCTAGCCGTTTCTATTCTAATATAATCGGTCTAGTTTTCTTGTTATAAGTCGGTACATTATGTATAACAAAAAACAATTAAAAATTTTTTATATATTTCTTTTAAATAGGTACATATGTTCTTTCAATATGCATTTAGAAAAAAGCTATTACTTTGACATTACAAACAAACACTTCAATTTTATTTTATTGTATAGATGTTACTTCATCATCATCATCCACTGCCCGTTTTCACCCACTGCTGAGCATAGGCCTCTCTTTTCATGTGCCAATAATCCCAACGCTCCTGTGTCAGCCTCGTCCAGGTTCCACCCGCGAGAATAACAATGCCGTTCGCCCATCTCGCCGCCGGACGACCGACGCTTTGTCTTCCAGTCCTTGGACGCCACTCGGTCACTGCCTTATTTAGATTTTACTTAGCAAAGTCACACCGCGATCTGTGATTTTTCCCCATAGAGTGCAAATATGAAAGTATTCACATAACGTTAATTATTAGCCTTACAAAACTGACTTATATTTTCTGTAATATTTCATATGTATCGCTGTTGGTTTTCTGAATAAAATAAAATAAATAAATAAATAAATAAACGTTAAAGGACAATGATCACACCTAAGCTTGATTATAGAGACTGGAATGCCGCATTTAGTGATTAGCTCTAGCAGATGGCTTTGTGCTGCCGTTTTTCTGCGTTACTACAGAATGGCAGCAACAGATAAATGGCCTAAAAACTTTCAAGGTGCAGCTTCAAGGTCGAGGTTAAGTTAGCATGAAGTCTGTCGTAAGATGAACTCGCAGATGGACTTAATATAGGATATTATGTGAGACCATAGGTAGATATGCCGCACAGCATAATAGATGTCATAATGGAATGTACGACTAAACGCCGACAGACACTACGCCGACAGACTGAACACCGACAAGACTTTACTTCGACGGGACTCTTCGCCGACAGACTGACAGCAGGTCGACGGAGCCCCCTACGCGGGGTTCCTATTTCTGTCTGCAGGGTTAGAAGGAACCTTACCAAACCGAACTTCGAGGTGCCCCTGACGTCGACCGTCTAGGGTTAGGATTTTCGGGTCAGGTTCGGAATAATCAGAAGTAAGGATGTCGGCGAAGAGTCCCGTCGAAATAACGTCTTTGTCGGCGTAGTGTCTGTCGGCGTTTAGTCTTATAATGGTCATAATGCCGTGTAATACTCGGTTCCTATAAACAAAAACGAATCGTTTTTCTTACCAAAATGGTACCTAGCATTTTTTATTGTCAAACTGTACATATAAATAGATTCGTAAGCTAATTTTACCTGTGATAGCTACTTCCATATGGGAGGGTCTGCCATGCAAAGCTATGAGGACTTTGCTTCATTATTGGTAAAGATACAAGAGTCTTAATTTTAACCAATAACGGTCCGTAAATTATAGGAATTGGCCAGAAACGTCTAGATGACTAACACCTACCTACTTCATCTGCTCGTTTATTATCAGCCTGTATTTAATCTCAGACTTCCAGATACGTGCAGCTCACACCACGATCCTTCTGTCATTAAAAGTCAATTATTACGTTACGCCAATCGTTTTTAATAAAATAATGGAAATCTTTAACTGCATGGGTGTCAAGGATTTTCATGTGATTTCTAAACGTTTAATTGCAGCTTTGTAACCCTACGAAATAAACACATGGCTCTGAGGAATTAGAAATATATTATTAAAAATTAAAAAGCAGTGATGCAGTGTTGCTATTTTCAATTATTTTCTGAACTATGTCAATGATTATGTATCTGTCGCAGTAAGACGATTTTAGCCGTGATATATGTAGTTATACGCCTAGGGATTTCTATGGATATAGCTATATACCGTAATATTGTTAAGTATATGAAAGCGGTTCATAACTATCTTACTAGGAATTAACTATGATACAAGCACGATCTAGTCGGGCACTCCGGCCAAATAGGTTAGGTTATGGTTAGAATTGTGACCAACTACGCGCGAGCCGAGCGAGCAAAGCGAGCGGTGCCGCAGCAGCGGCCGGCGAGCGCTGGGCCGAAATTACTCGCTGTAACAATAAAAAAAACCGGCCAAGTGCGTGTCGGACCACGCACAACGACGGGTTCCGTAGTTCGGATGAAGAAAGAAGGGACAGAAATCCCAAGAACAAACTTAACATTGTAGTTGCAAAACATGTTCTTCCATACATTCTAACTGCAAATGTAAGTTTGTACGCACAATTTTGAGAGATTTAGGTACCGTGTTATTTTAAGACCATAGACGTCTTATAGTTTTTCCTGTAATCTATAAGTATAGAATTATTTTCTGTACTTTTTTCAAAATTTTCGGAGACAATTTTCGTCTATTTTCTTAAATAACTTTAATGTATTTTAAAATTATAAAAAAAAAACTATTCGAGACCCTTTAATTTGATATGTCTCATGGTAGTTGCAAAACTTTATTATTTTAATTTTCTTGCTGCCCCCCAAAAGTGACCCCTATATTCAAATTTCAATTATTTACGTTACACGTCCGTGTTCGGGTCGCAGGCGGCCGGCAAGGCAATGTTAGTATAAAAATCATACTCAGACCAACAAAAAAAGTTTGCAAAGTTAACTATCGAGTGTAAGCCGACGTACGCGCGGACGCGAAAATAACGCAGCGGGATTTTATCACGCACTGGATTTTCAACGCTCTGCTCAGCGCCGAGAGCTGAAAATCAAACAGTGTGTTTTCCACACGTTGGAATGCACTCTGTTGGATTCTCAATGCTCAGCTCAACACCGAGAGTTGAAAATCCAGTGCGCGATAAAATCCCACCGCGTTATTTTCGCGTCCGTGCGAACGTCCGCTTACAATGGAATAAGTCGCGGGCGATCATGCATCAACGACGTCACGACGTCATGACGTAGCTAGAAGTCGAAAACAAAAATGATTCACAAAAAGTGACTGATGTTTCCGAGTCCCGTGACTATAAAGCCGTTAGTAAATATGTGTACAGTGACTCTAGTCAGTATATTTATTTGTCATAATCATAAAGGAATAGGTACTTACATAGTAATTAACATATAATGTTTCCTGTTTCCCTACCTACTTCTAATGCTTACCGTTTAGTAAACCTTATAAATAAGTACTGTAAGTACCTACCTATGTTTTAGGATTTACAATAATATTGTTCTAAACATTTATTAACAACGATATTATTATTAATAACTTATTAATAGAATGTCAAATCAGACAATGCGTTTTATCATCAACTCAACATAGTTCGCGGAAAGTATTCAATTAAATATCAATTTTACCTATTAATAACTAGCTGTGCCCCGCGACTTTGTTCGCGTGGAAATCGTAAGATACACAATATACTAAAATAACAGCCACATTTTAATAAAACTCCCTCGTCCCCAGAGACCCGCCGCCTTGCATCGCCCGCCCGCGCTATGACTTCGTTTTCGCGCAGCGTTCTTTCTTTTATCTTTTTGCTCGGCTCCTAAGGGTCGTAGCGTGATGTTAAATAGAACCTAGCCTAAAACCATTCTCGAGAATTGGGCTACCAAATGCAAAAAAAAAAAATCAAATCGACTGGCAGTTCCAGAGATTAGCGCAAAATAGCTTAAATTTCATAAGTTTATTTTTTTTTGCGCGGAACCCTATTTTTTTTCCAAAATAAAAGCATAAGTTACTCCTTAAATCATCAGCTATCGGCCAGTGTTTAAATCGGTCCAGCTGTTTCGGAGATTAGCCGGAACAAGTAAACAGACAAAAAAATTTAAAATTGATTTTAGTATACTTTCATATGCATTTAGTAAAAAGCTGTTCTTTTGACATTAGAAACAGACACTTCAATTTTATTTATTTGCATAGATAGACTATTGAATGAATGTAAGAATACCTACATTGAATTGTTTAGCATTTTCCTGAAGGCTGGCTGACAAACAATGTGAATCAATTTGAAATATGTAATGTTTCGTTATATTTAGGTACGGATTTAAATACTTTGTCTCATTTTCATCATAATATTAACTAATATAATTATAATTCAATTAAGTTTTTTGAAGTTACAATTACCTAAAATTTTGAATTACTTATTAGATAAATATTTTCCTGATACCACGTGTTTTTAAGGAAAATATTTTATAGCCTAAAACCTCTACACTACAGGATAAGTTTAAAAGGAGTGCGGATATTTCAGGAGGTAATCAGGTGCATGAAACTGGACAACTTTCCCCAAGGAACATAGGTCGAAATCTTAAAATTGAAAATCGACTTTTCATACAAAGTGACTGGTCACGTGACTCAAGTTTGTATGAAAAGTCGATTTTCAATTTTAAGATTTCGACCTATGTTCCTTGGGGAAAGTTGTCCAGTTTCATGCACCTGATTACACTTATCCTGTATAGTACGCGTCAAACTTTATGGCGGCTGTGAAGTGCGCTACTCGCTGCGCAGTACCGCACCCCTCACCCCCCGCTGCCACATGAATTTGTTACTGCGCAGCGACTCGCCTCATGTTCCGACGCGCCATAAAGTTTGAATCGACCTGTACCGACATATATTGTTAATTGTGGAACAACAAGAAAGTAAATACCTTTATTTATGGAATAATGCGCTAATTATGTAGGTTACTGGTAATACAGAACAAACTTAACATTGTAGTTGAAAAACATGTTCTCTCATACATTTCAACTGCAAATGTAAGTTGACCGACTATTACTACTGCCGTGAATTGTTTTACAAACGACACCCTACATCATGGTATTAGACGAGACAAAAAAATTCATCTTCACTTTATGTGTAGGGGAGGCACCATAAAAATGTTTTTTTTTTCAAGATTTTAATTTACCACTTTGTCGGCGTGATTCATACGTATATGCATACCCGTGCCAAATTACAGCTTTCTAGTACTTACTAAGACTAAGAGTCTCTGAGCTAAGTCTCGCACAGACAGACAAACGGACATGGCGAAACTATAAAGGTTCCTTGTTGACTACGGAACCCTAAAAAATCTAAACTACCATGTCTCTATTTCTACAAACAAAATTGAGGTTATTTTGTAGAAACAGCAGGAAGTAATCCAATTAATATTTTCTAATGGCTAACAAAGAAACTGAATGTGTATGTTCATTGCTATGTCCGGATAATAAATTATATAATAAATGCTTATATGTTCCGCTGTATAGTGACCCGACCGTCATCATTACTCTCATTGAAGATAATTAAGTAGATAATTAATATCTCGTCCAAATGATTCACGTTGCGTGGACTGTCCTTTCCATTGTCGCTTACTGCGATGCATTTTTTCTCTTATCTCGCCTTGTGCAGTCGATAAAATACAAGTAGGTACATAACATAACATCATGCCTGTATTCCCCGAAGGGTTAGACAGAGATGTACACCCACATTTCGCCATTTATCTTTTAGTCCTATGTAATAGTGGGCGAGCCTATTGCCATCAACCGGGCACAAATACAGACTCCGGGCTGCTACTGAGAGAGAAATTCCGGATGGAGGCGTCATACTAAGTAAATATAGTAGGAAGGTGCTTGGTCTCGTTAATATTATTATTAATGAGACCAAGCACAACACAAGGCACCCTTTCTCAACAATTATTAAGGTACATTTTTACGGTTGACAATAATATTAGCAAAAATTATGAGAATTACGCTTTTTTGACAATTTTGTGATTTCAAACAATTTTCAAACCGATTTTTGAGCCTTATGCTAATTTAATAACCTAATTTATTGCTGACTGTTATACTTTTGTGTGTAGGAACTTAGGTAGCTATCTGTTGTAGCTTAGTTTACAAATACAAGAATCTAAACATCATAATCTCGACACAAGGTTAGATATAAGGCGCGAAGACCAACCGGCACCCTAATTGCGTAACACATTATCAATCACAATCATTTTGAAGCAAAATGTTAATCCATTGCTTCATATGTTCGAAAAATTTGTCCGCTCAACAATGTAAATAACGCAATGTATGTTTTTGAACTGTCAAAATGAAACTGATTGCAACTGTAAGTGTGTTGCGCAATTGCCCCGCTGGATGTTTAATTAAATAACTAACAAAAATTATAAAAAATGCTCTGACTCACTTTCAGAACACCGGAAAAAAGCTTAGAAAAACTCAGGCATTCTTGATCATAGCACTATAGTTCAATAAAATCCATTCAACCTCTTAATCCAATATTACGGTCTCTAGGAGACATTTTCAAGACTGAAATAAGTAGGTATAGTGTGTCGAATGAATATAAAATACGAGGAGTGTAGCCCTCCCTCAACTCAATGATGGAACTCTGGTTCCTCCCTTTTCAAAAGTTGAACCCTGGTTCCTCCACTTTCCAATACATATTTCTAAGTCATTCAATATTATGATGGCCCAGTGGTATCGGCACCGACTTACGAGTTATAGGTCGCGAGTTCGAACCCAGGCAGGCACTTTGTGTGTTTAATTTCATCACCACTGCTCTCAAAACGGTGAAGGAAAACATCACGAGGAAACCGGCATGCCCTAGAACCAAAAAATTCGAAGACATAATGTGACATCCACCAACCCGCACTGGGTCCGCGTGGTGGATTACGGCCTACTCCCTCTCACAGAGAGGAGGCCCGTGTCCCAGAAGCGAGAACTATAGGCTGATTATGCAATATTATGAAAATTATTGGCCAATTTAATTAATTTTAAAACGTATTGATCACAAAACACATTTATTCGAAAAACTACAGTTACACTATTTACAGTACGACGTTCAACAAAAATCACGCTCCATCTATTCGATGCTATCAAAGTATTTTGCCTTTTATGACTTTGTTTTACGGTCTAGAATCGTGTGTGATTTTCTGGTTGGTTTTAGGAAGTGTTGATTAGTGCACTAGGCCATACCAGTAGCGATGGCTGGGTACATTCCATTTAAGGCGAAAGCGCCAGGCAGCCCGGGAAACTCAAATTTTCTTACGTTTTTTGCAATTTACAAGTCAGTATTAGGATGTATGTTGATCAAAATATGATTCACGACCGTAAAAGGATTTACAGAATTATAATAATTAAAGTCATCAATACAACTCTTTAAGACCAGGTATTGAATGACTATTTCATGAAATCTTGACAATTAGGATTATAAAAACTTATGAAGTTGTATTACTGATTTTGATGATTATAATTCTGTAAATGCATATTTGTTACAGTCGGGTATGATACTTTAATCAACATACAACTTAATACTGACTTGCAAATTGCAAAAAAAAACATAAGAAAGATTGAATTTCGCGGGTTACCTGGCGCTTGCCCCTTAATGGCGCGTTTGATGACATCCTCTCTGTTCTACACCACGGCAATTTTCATATTAAGGTGGTCGTTTATCAATGTCATATCATTCCCGGTTGGCATTTATGAGCTCAGTGATATGATATGCTGTATTAAATAGGCTAAAATGCACAAATATTAAGTTAATACTCGTCATTATTGTGGCCGGTGATTTTGGTAAATAGGCAAATATTTTGTGATTACCAGTGATAGGAATAGGTAGTGCTAATATGCTTAAACTTCGAGGAAGGAAGTAACATGGAGTACTAATACCTCCTCTAAAATCCCGGAATAATTTTAAAGACGTTTAAATCCCGGGATTTAAAAACCACGAATTATTTATTGGACTTTATTTATAGATAGATAGAATACTCTTTACTATATACACCATAAAAATTACATATATAAATGTGTGTGTGTGTGTGTAACCGTAAAAAATGTTATGATTTTTCAAATCAATAATTTGTAACTACAAATAAAGTCCGATAAAAAATTCGTGGTTTTTAAATCCCGGGATTTAAACGTCATTAAAATTATTCCGAGATTTTAGAGGAGGTATTATCCACTCTATGTTACTTCCTTCCTCGAAGTTTAGGCAAATTAGCACTACCTATTCCTATCACTGGTGATTACCCTTCTGCTAAAGATTTTGACTTTTGATATAATTATGACATTTTAACGAATTTCGTCCTCGTTGGTCTAATGGTCAAGCGCTACTGCTGGCCATGAAGTCCTGGGTTCGATTCCCCAGGTCGGGCAGTGTTATTGTGGTTTTTCTGTGTGTTGTGCAGTGGTTTTGTCTGGATTTGCTCCTGGTTGATGTTAGTAGACTCGCCCCCTATTACACTGGCGAAATATAGGTGTACAGTCACGAGCACTAATATGTATACACTTGGCACAATTCAAAAGCGATTTTCTCGTGGAATTACGATTGCAATTTTGAGATAAGACCTCTTTCATAATAGTATGGGTTTAAAAATACTGTTCGTAACAACATAAAATTACAATCAATACAGTAGGAGAAAATGACTTTTAAAAGTTGCTCAGTGCTCGTGACTGTACTATAGGTACACCTCTGCTGAACCCTTTGGGGAAAACAGGCGTGATGTTATGTTACTATTAAAAAAATAAGAGAATGTTGCACAAAATGAGTGAAACAGAAAACCAACAAATAAAATAACTTTATGCTTATTGAGTATGACCGTGAACAAAATTGCTAAATTGAGCAAGAAAACGTTACGAACGAGAATTAGTGAACGAATTTTAAATGTTTCATTTATGTTGTTACCATAAATAAAAATTGTTTTTTTTTTTTTTTTTTTGTTGAAAGAAGGAGACGTTTTTGTAAGTAAATGGAAGGTCGCTTCACGATTGTTTTGTTAGTAGTAGTTTAGTTTTGGTAAAGTTGCACAAAAATGACGGAAGTTTTAAGCATTTTGGTTTACTCTTTAGTAGAAAATATACATTTTGTTTTTAATAATGTTTTCTGCAGACACTTTTAAAAATTGTGAAAATTAGCAGTACATAGTTGTCATTTTAAATGGCCATAATAATGATGTAACCAAGAGAAAGAGAGAGAAAATATTTTTTTTAATAAACCAAAAGAAAATAATTGGAGGCGCCGGGTATCGATCCCGGTACCTCTCGCATGCTAAGCGAGCGCTCTACCATCTGAGCTACGCCCCCGACGATATCTTTACTCAAATATTAGATAAGTCTTAATTTTCTGTATGTCGTGCGTACTATCAGCAAGGTAGCGACCTTACTTTCAATACGTACGAGAGGACACATTGTATTTTGAACTCTGTTAAAGGAGGCTTTAGTGTTTTTAGGGTTCCGTAGTCAACAAGGAACCCTTATAGTTTCGCCATGTCCGTCCGCCCGTCCGTCCATCCGTCCGCAGCTTAGCTCAGAGACTCTTAGTACTAGAAAGCTATAATTTGGCATGGATATACATATTAATCACGCTGACAAAGTGGTAAAATAAAATCTCAAAAAAAATTTTTTTTGGGTACCTCGTATGTACTACGTAAAGTGGGGATGTTTTTTTTTCTCGTCTACCCCATGGTGTGGAGTTTTGTTGGAAAGGTCTTTCAAAAATATTGCAGGTTTCTGAAAACAATTTTTCGATTAGAGGATTCATTTCTGAAATATGATATTAAGCTTTAAAGTGCTAATTTTTGTTAGAGTCAAGCCCCCCCCCCCCCCCTGCCAGCTAAACGGTTAGTTCTGGATATGTGTAAAAATTCACGGTATACTACAACGAAATCAAAAGGAAAACTATCACAGCTAAGTAGGCTTTACAAGTTAACGAGTAATAATCGACCAACTTACATTTGCAGTTGGAATGTATTAGAGAACATGTTTTCAACTACAATGTTAAGTTTGTTCTTGGGATAAACTCATCCCAGCTACGGAACCCTTCATTGTGCGTGGTCCGACACGCACTTGGCCGGTTTTTTTATTGAGTAGTACAGTGTTTTGTAAAACATTAGGAGAAGGCTTCCCCTTTTCCCGCCAAAAAGTGGAAAGTGGTAGGTATACTTTATTAGTTGCCAGTTGTCCGCAAATTTGATGTTAATCATTAGAGTATTTAAATAAGCAGCTAAAAAAGTCGACTATTTTAAAATTGTGAAGAATCCTGCTACTTCACCAGGTGTGAAATCACTATTCAACAGCCCAAGCCGAGTAAATAATATTAATAATAAAACAGCTGTTATAATATTTGCGTCAGCTGTTTACAACGCGCCATTGATAAACGTACTTACTAAGAAGTAGATTTATGGGTTTTTTTTTGCAAGATCGACAACAAATCAAAACATGTTAATAATACAGTAGTGATGTATCTTTCATGGTTTCATTCAATTTCTGAACTGTCATAATGAAATAACAAGTAGTAATTATACAACATGTCCCGGAATTAAATGCACAACCTCTTAAGGGCTCATTGTACTCATCATTATGAACAACTTTTACTGCGGGACCAAACTTGAAATCGCAAAAAAAAACTGCTGTTCCCTATATTTATGTGCGCATACCTCGTCAAAATGTAGGGAACAGTAGATTTTTTTTCACGATTTCAGAGTAATCGGACTAAATCGGTGAGACGCCATGTCGAAAGTCGATAGTGATAATTGATAAATATCTATTAACTACCACAAAAGTGTACATTTAAAAAAAATTATCTGTATTTTTCCCGAATTCTACAGATTTTTCTCTTTTTATTGAAGTAGTGTACATAGACCTGTCCGATTTTGAAACGTCTCCTTTGGGATCGCATGACAGTTTGAAACTGCATTTATTTTTAACCGTATGAACAGTGGGATATTGACGTGTGATAATGTTATTACATATTTTTACCGGAAAGTATCGTACTGACCATCGCCGTGTGGACCCCTTACACCCAGGTTCTGAAAAGTCAATCAAGACAAAAATTTGCTGAAAGTCAAATCGTTTATTTCAAATAGGCACATAAAAGGCATTTTAGAACGTCAAAAAAAAAAGCCCGAAGAAAATAGAATTGATTCTAGAGTTGCCCCTTCCAAAAGGTAGTTTCGTATGGAGAAGAATGGGCAAGAAACTCCACCGTTACTCTTTTAAAACTCATGTCACTGCTGTGCTGTGATAAGCTGACGGAAATAATTAACAACAGGCAGTGCACCACTACATCCTCTAAAGTCTAGATCTTCCGCATGCTCATCTTTAAGGCCATAATCGCATAGAACGGCTCACGACTCAATCGCCCAATGCATGCGTTTTAACCAACAGGATGCACGTTGTGAATGAATGAATGAATAGAAGGGATCAAGGGGTGTGGTCTGTCACCAGCTGCGCTTCCGCAGTAATATTTTCTAAACTGAGCATGCTTAAGTTTTTCCGATAGTACCTACTAATGATAATGATATTATTTTTTGTAAGTAGGTATGACAAAGGTTAGACAAACACTTTTAATCAATAAAATTTAAAAATAAATGAATGAGGTCGGTGCTCCCTATCCGACTACTCTGAGAAGAAAGACCGAAACAAACTCAGAGGTCACAGTCTCTTTTAAAGTTCAGACATAATCTTGGTCAGATCATGAGAAGACCATGCAGATTAATGTCTGAGATGGTCTTTTGAGGAAAGAACCACCCATATTTGAGTGGACCAGTTCAGTCGGTGCACGCGTTTGTCAGTACTATCGGTATAACTCTGACTAAGTTTTCGGGAAAACAGGCGTAATATTATTACGTTTAAAATGACAATCCCGCAACAAGTAATTATCCGAATCTCCTCGTGTCGCTTCGAGACCGCGACCACGCCCGGTGTCGCTGACGTCATCAGCCGCGGCTGCGCAGGCGCATAATTCAGAACAAGGTTACCCGGACCGTTGGCGCTCCTTGCTACTCGATAACTACACTAATCCTGATTTACACCTTGTCGTTTCTTGTCTGTTAGGAGATTTTGGCTCTTGGGGAATATACTAGACTTAGCGTCTTTAGGATTGGTGTAGTGACGACTTGAAATTGAGTAGGTTTGGTGAAGTGAATAAAGTTACTCTTTTCTAATTCTGCCGCCCATTGTGTCACCTTGTAAAATTTCTACATTTATATCTGTAATTTTTATAGTGCAGGTACTTACATAATAAAGAGAATTCTATCTATCCATTCTGTTTGGAAGAGCTGATGAGAAGTTGAGACCATGATAATCGGATGAAAATTAATAAATGAGAGAAATTAGACAGAAGTGTTACTATAGTATTTTTATCTCACGAAACGATACGCGTTTTAGTTGTGTTTACCAAGTGTACAAACACGCTGTGAATGTGTGCGTGAAGACGAGTAGCGTCAGCGTCAGCACATAACACACACACTCTTCCGTCTTCGCCATTGTCTCGGCCGGTACCGAGAGCTCCTGCGCTTACACATTCACAGCGTGTTTGTACACTTGGTAAACACAAGTAATGCTTAGCGCGCGTCGATTCGTGAGAACAAATTACTGTAGTTAATATAATATTTTTTTGGGACTTCGAGTGATCATCAAAATGACTACATATTTAATGACACATAACATTTAGATTTTTCCTTAACTTTTAGGTTTTGTTTGAATAATTTTGCTGCAGGTGAATGACACTTAATTTGTAACAGAATTTTGTCGTAATATTAAAACGAACGACCGAGTTATTTATTATGCAAAAAAATGCTAAAATTCTCTAAAACGCAGCCATCACGATTATGCTAAATAAGTTCAGAGACATTAATAGATTTAAATTAAATTATAATAAAATCAGGGTTTCTCACTTGCAGAATTAAAAATAATTTAGCTGTTTTTGAAACGGTTTCATTGTAATTTCTGTCTTTTAAGATACAGGATACCCTAGTTTAAGAGACAGAGATTAATCTATTGTGTACAGATTTCTGCAACATCCAAATTTTTTTGTTAATGTTCTCTATTCTGTATTTTTGGGAAATAAAGATATTATTTATATAACTAACAACAAAAAGGCTAATAATTCATGTTATAGATACCTTAGCGACGATTCCTAGGTATTTAGATACAATATAGGGACTACTTATTAGGTCAAATGAAACGAACAAAGGAAAAATTGCGCACAAACAACCACAATTTGATAACAACAACAATGAATCATCATCTGCCTAGCCTTTTCCAACTATGTTGGGGTCGGATTTCACTCTAACCGGATGCAGCTGAATACCAGTATTTTAAACGGAGCGACTGCCTATCTGACCTCCACAACCCAGTTACTGGGTAATACGATACGCCTTGGTAAGACTGGTTGTCAGACTTTCGGCCTTCTACGACCCGTAACGACTCTCAAAGATCCACGAATGACAGCCGGGACCAACCCAACTCGGTATGTAAAAGTGGTCACCCAGACACGGACCAACCGCGGCAAGCGTAGCTTAACCTGATCGATCGGCCCGTGCGGCTGTTATTACTTAGCCACCCACGAGCCCCATTTGGTTTACAAATTAATGTTAGGCAAATAATAAAATAAAATTGTTTACAGTTGCCGGCACGAGTTGTGAGCACAAACTCCACTTTTAAACCTTACGAATCTTAATTCCTATTATGGGAATTCGTACACGAGCAGGGACAATGAGGTTATTATAAGATCAAGCTTATTTATGTACAGGTAGAAAACAGAATACAAGAGCCCACTGACGACGCAACAACAGTTCATGTGGAATTTGTGCTCACGATTCGTGCCGGCAACTATACCAGCCCTTCATCACTATCGTCATATTTCAATACCAATTTAATAAGTGACTACGATACGCTACGAGATATGCTACGCGATACGCTACAAGATAAGCTACGAGATACGCTACGAGCTACGCTACGCGATAGGCTACAAGATAAACGCGACATACTACGCGATACGCGAGGAGATACGCTACGAGCTACGCTACGCGATAGGCTACGAGATAAACGCGACATACTACGCGATGCGCGAGGAGATACGCTACGAGCTACGCTACGCGATAGGCTACGAGATAAACGCGACATACTACGCGATACGCGAGGAGATACGCTACGAGCTACGCTACGCGATAGGCTACAAAATATGCTACGCGAAATGCTACGCGATACGCTAGGAGATACGCTACTCGACACGCTACGCTAATAGTTTATCTAGCTAAGAAGATGCAGTATCCATTTGAATTAGGAAATGGGTAATAAATAAGAAAGAGAGAAAATATGTTTATTTGACGCAGACTTGTTAATATTATATACAGAATCCCACATACAAAGATACATAGATACGTATGAAAAACATAAACCTGTCTTTGTTGTCGCGCAGTCGGGTAAAAAAACTCATGCTCGGTCAACACATTGGTGATCGCTCTATTTACCATTATCGGTAAATAGGAAGACGATGCCTGTAGTGTAAGTACGGTACAGCCATCTGTATTTTACGATAAGTAAGAGAGGTTGCTGCATTATTTTCCGAGGAAAGAATCTTGACGGCCCGTCTATCACTTATGTAACGACTTTAACCACAGAACAGATAAAAGAAGTACCTCTTTTATCTGTTCTGTGATTTTAACCATCGGTCTGTTAGGCTAACAGATGAACATTGACAGAATAGACAGTATAGACACAATATCACAACAAGTCAAGTTAAGTCAATATTTTGGCGTACAACTCATGTAAAATTCTTTGTTCCAACGTGCTGAATTTAAAATTAGCTACAAGATAATGGACATTTAAATATTACATAATACAATGACCTCACTCCCGCGCATCTATCGTGGATTCGTGGTGCCTAATGTTTTGGGTTGCCAACAACAAAAAGTTTATTTATAATTTTTTTTTTTTTGTAAATGGCTTTTCCACGTTATTAATAATATTGGACATGCTATTATATTTTTATGGATTGTGCTAAAATAACTGTGGGTTTGTTGGTATCCTAACTTCTTAACTAATATTATCTATAAATGCGAAAGTAAGTTTGTTTGTTTGTTAGTTACGATTTCACACTAAAACGGCTGAACAGATTTCGATGAAATTTGGCACATGAATAGAGCTTGACCTGGGTTAGGACATAAGATACTTTTTATCCCGATATTCAAACGGGATCGAGACTTACCACGAATAGAGTGGCGGGCGTGATATTACAGTAGCACGTGGAAATCCGGTGCTGGCTCATTTAAGTACCTACAGGTAACATTTTAATCTAATCTAGGTCCTAACTATCTATTTAGATCTCCAATTGATGACAGTCGAAACCTTGAACTAGTCTTCTGGGTCAGGGCCTATGAGCCCTTTCTCATTAATTAATTATATGGACTGCCTCGTTGGTCTAGTGATTGCAAGCGCTACTGCTGAGCATGAGGTCCTGGGTTCGATTCAAGATGTTATTGGGTTTTTCCATCTGGAATTTCTCAGTGGCAGCCCGGAGTCTGGATTTGTGCCCGGCTGATGGCAAAAGGCTCGCCCCCTATTACATGGGACTTAAACATAACTGGTGAAATGTGGGTGTAAGTACTATAGGTACACCTCTGCCTAACCATTTTGGGAATACGGGCGTGATGTTATGTTATGTAATTATAGGTACTACGTACTTGCCTAGGTTAACAAACAAGGCATTCGCAGGTATCATGGAAGATAATTATTGGTCAGTTGGATGATGACGGCTAATGACGTAATGAACTGATGATGAATGGTTGCATATACATGATTAATAATAGTAGTCCCCTAGACCGTATTTCGGCTATGGCGGCCAATCTTAGCGGAGACTAGCCATCGACACGGGAGATATTAGTGTACGAGTGTGTGCGCAGACACAGGTGCAGTCTCTCTTCCTTCACTCTCATAGTCCAATGGGACGGCAATCCGACACGACCGGAGGGAGATCAGGCGCAGGACCAACAGCTTAACGTGCTTTCCGAGGCACGGGGGTATCACACCGCCAACTTCCAAACTCCGGGCTGCTTCTGAGAAATTTCTAATGGAAAAAACCTTATAACACTTGCCCGACCTTGGAATCGAACCCAGGACCCCAGCTCAGCAGTCGCGCCTACTAAGAGATCAACGGGGCAGCTGGGGCGGGCTATAGAAGACATGTTAGGTTAAAGAAACTTTGCATTATTAGAATTAGATTAAAAATATTTATATTACATTTTGCAAATTATTTTTCTGCTGTAGCAACACCGTTCACATTGTCTTGAATACCGGTGATTACTCAATTAACTTTCAAGGTAAGGTAATGTTTTCAAGTAATGAAAAGATAAAGTTGTTTGTGGGTAGAGTTTTACAATAGAGTCTAGTACATACGAGTATATATGTGTTTACTAAGTAATAAGTATACTTTTGTTTGTCTTAGGGCCGATTCGACCAAATTCGTATAAGTCTTATCCTGGGAATAAAATCGCTAATTACTCTGGAGTTAGAGAACCTTTCGAAACCTTACCTTACCTTTCCTTTACCAAATTTTAATCCCGGAATAACTGTCTATCCGAGAGTAAAACGTTATACCGCCAAAATACATCGAGTAAAGAAGTTATCCGAGATTAATACAATGGCGGCCGCTACATTACCAGATGTTTTCGTATGCTTTTTGCCATTCAGCAAGTTTTTGCTTCATTGTAACACCGGTAAGACCGTCTGTTTTTTTTATTTTCTACTATACTCAAATGATTTTCCACGAGTTCCACCAGCAAGTTTTTCTCAGAATGTAACCAATTTGGGCTACGTTTCCTTTTTCCTTCAGACATATTATTTATTTTCATTCACCACAACACAAATTCAAAATCATCAACTAAGCCGACTCGAAAAGATAACCTTGCTCAACTGACAATGACAAGTATGACAACTCGTGTTATTCATTGATGAAAACAGCAAAATTTTGTGGACATAAAATCTTGCGTTCCGCTTTATAATCAGTTGTATTTCCATTTTAGTTAGGAAAAACGCAAACGCAGTTATCCGAGAGTAAGACCAATGAGTAAAATTATTCAAGGGTCAGTTACTCTGGTAGTACATGGCATCTGGTCGAATCCGCCCTTAGTAATCATAGGTACGGTATATAGGCCGCGTTAGTGGTAACGAATCCTGTATAAGCTGGCCTCTTAGAGCCCTACCTCACTAGGAAACTAGTGGCGGCGCAACCATGGTCGCATTGCCAAATAATAATGTATGGTTGGTTGCGCAACCGATCGGACGTTTGGTGAAATACACACCATAAAGCTATGTATATTTTGCTGGGAGCGACCGTTGTTGCGCCACTGGTATCCTAGTGAGATTAATTTACAGGGTTGTTTTTAATTGGTTAGCTAAACTCCGCAGACGCAATGGGTATCGATATTTAAACACGATAAGATAAAAAAATAAAAGAGGTGATGTTTTTTTTTGGGAGGTCAACGATCGCTGTTATAGTGCTTTTTCTTGAATTATGAGCTGAGAAAACTGTTTTCTTATGTTTTATCGTATTTAGGTATCGACACCAATCACGTCTTTATAGCTTACCAAAAAAAAAAAATAGATTTTTTAAACTGATATTAATTTCAAGTGACTACAATAATTGCGGTCGATGATCCCACAAAAAAAACATAATTTTTTAAATCATTTTTGTTTGCTTTATCATGTTTTAATATCGATACCCATTGGGTCTGCGGAGTTTAGCTGGCCAATTTAAAATAACCCGGTATAACCCATCGCATTTACGGAGTTAAGCTAGCCAATTTAAAATAACCTGGTATGCAACATGTCACGGAATTAACACACAACCTCTTAATGGGTCATTGTTCTCATCATTATGCGGAAAAAAATTATCTTAATCGCAAAAAAAAAATCAGCTGATCCCTATACATTTTGACGAGTTATACGAACATAAATGTAGGGAACAGCTGATTTTTTTTCGCGATTTCAGGTTTGGTCCTACAGTAAAAGTTGTTCATAACGATGAGTACAAGAACCTCCGTATTACGCTAGGTCAGGCCAAGGTGCTACCACCAACATGCTGCCTTCTGTACAGTGATGATTTTGTCTACTTTCTGCTTATACTAGGGTCAATCCGGTAGTGTAAACTAGCTGTGCCCCGCGACTGTTGACTTCGTTCGCGTGGAAGTCATAAGATACACAATATACTAAAATAACAGCCACATTTTAATAAAACTCGCTCGTACAGTTGTCCTCCGACCCGTTGCGTTGCATCGCGTCGCCCGCCCGCGCTATTACTTCGTTTTCGCTTAATGTTCTTTCTGACTTTCCTTTTTTTGCTCGGCTCCTAGAGGTCGTAGCGTGGTGTTAAATAGCCTATTACTATCCTCGAGAATTGGGCTACCAAATGCAAAAATAATTTTTCAAATTCGATTTTTTGATCACAATTTCATGGGTTTTTTTTTTTTTTGCGCGGAACCCTAATTATTTTTCTAAAATAAAAGTAGCATAAGTTACTCCCCGTAACATCAGCTATCTGCCAGTGAAAGTCCCCTCAAAATCGGTCCGCCGTTTCGGAGATTAGCCGGAACAAACTGACAGACAGACGGGCAAAAAATTTAAAAATTGCTTTCCTGTTAAGGTACCGTATAGGTAATCATTTAGTAAAAAGTTGTTAATTTGACATTACAAAAAGACACTTCAATTTTATTTATTTGTATAGACGTATACATAGATACCATAATGTTATATTTATAACGTATTGATATTCAATTTTTAACCCATTCAGGGAACTGAACGAGACACAAAGAAGTTTTACTGTTTTAATGCCCATGTCCCGACTCTGTTATCTCTCTCAAAATTCCCAAGGTAGACTTATTCTTTAGTACAAAGCTTAATTTATCACCTCACCAACATTGTTTTTCAATATAATAGGTAGGGGAAAAAGTTTCTTCGCATTTTTTAAGAAAATTCAAAACATTTTTTAATATAGTTTATTCACATTTAACTAAAGTATGTAGGTACCATTTTGTTCGATAACTTTTTGCCATCTTGTAGGTAGGGACATGATCCCATTGCTATAGAAATTTTGGGACTTCTGATCAAAATACCGCGACAAGTGGTTTTGGCAGTCCTCTCGTGATGTTAACCTGACAGTGCCTAAAGAATTCTGAAGAGACCGAAACAGGTGGAAATCTGAAGGTGCAAGGTCAGGACTATACGGCGGATGCATTAACACCTCCCAGCCAAACTCTCTTAATTTTTGCTGAGTGGCTAAAGATGTGTGAGGTCTAGCGTTATCATGATGAAAAACCACACCCCTTCTGTTGATTAATTCCGGCCGCTTTCTCTCAACTTCTTGCTTTAATCTCATCAGTTGTTCGCAGTAGAGTTCAGAATCGATGGTCCTGCCTGGTGGTAACAGCTCATAATGAATAATACCTTTCCAATCCCACCACACACACAGCATCACCTTGTTGCGAGTTAACCCGGGTATCGCCACAGTCTGTGAAGCCTGACCGGCCTTTGACCACGACCTTTTTCGCACGTTCTTGTCGTACGTGATCCACTTTTCATCACCAGTTATCAGCTTCTTTAAAAATGGTTCGGTTTCATTACATCGTAATAAAGAATCACAAATGAGTACACGGTTCATTAGGTTTCTTTCAGTGAGCTCGTGAGGTACCCAAATATCGAGCTTTTTTGTGTACCCAGTTTTTTTCAAATGCGCCAAAACTGTTTTGTGGTCAATTCCCAGTTCTTCAGCTACGTCGTAACTACTGATATGCCGATCTTGCTCCACTTTTTCAAAAATGGCATCCATTTTATCCGTAATAGGGCGACCAGAGCGACGTGCATCTTTGACATCAAAATTTCCGGATTGAAAACGCTTAAACCAAATTTGTGCTACTCTCACAGACACTGCACCAGGTCCATAAACATCGCAAATTTTTTTCGCGGCTTGCGTTGCATTTTTACCTTTTTTGTAGTAAAATTTTAAAATGTATCGAATTTCTTCATTAGATTCACTCATCTTGACAGTACGAAAAACAAATGAAAATCACACATTTTCCTAATTTGAATTTGGAATTATGTTCTTTAAAATTTAAACTTTCAATGATACCAAAACCAGCCAGATACAAATAGTATAGCCAAAGAGATTTGATTACAAGTTCATACATACTATAATGCGAAAAGACTTTTTCCCCAACCTAATATGTATAACAAAAGTTTGACAGTGCTGTGTTGTGTTACCAACTTTAAGTGTTGTATGGACGCCTGCACATCAAGCTACCCGAAACTGTCAAATTTTCACAATCAACCTTGAACCTAGTGCTTTAGCAATAAAGTCGAAAATCTATTAAATAAATTTGACAGATTGCAGTAGCTTAATGTGCTGGCGTCTGTACAATGCATAATAGTTCGTGACAAATAACTAGACCCAAGATGGTGATGAGTCGCTGTAAAAAAAAACGTAAAACGTCACTGCGCAGGTTTATGTTATTTAACGCGCAGCGCGCTCTTTAGCAACAAAAATTCTTTGTTACCAACCCATCTAAACACGAAAAACATGCATAGACTAAACAAAATCAGGACAAACTTTAAAGTACTTTCATAAATAAAATGGCACTCAAACTTCAAGCATTGTTGGAAGGCATATTTTTCAGTTCACGTCATAGCCACAAAGAAATTGGTACTTAATACACGCGTTTTTAGGTCAAGCATCGTAAATTCATAAATTATTTAGCTTTACTACCTACGTTTGATGTTGAAATAGGGATGTGCGTGTGTCGATAAGATTAATTCTATTATTTTATTTCATGCGACAGGAGATATTCACGTAGGTACATAATTAGTGCCGGAAATAAAATTGCCGATATATTCTGTATAAAACTCACAGTGAATACTTAAGTAAACTGAGCTTCAAGTGAGCTGTCAATCCCTAGCATCAGCACCCTAATTGCGTAACACACTTACAGTAGGAATCGGTTTCATTTTGACAGTTCAACAACGTTCATTGCGCTATTTACGTTGTTGAGCAGACACATTTTTCGAACATATGAAGCAATGGATTAATAATAATGCAATAGGCTTCAAAATCATTCAGATTGTGATTGATAGTGCGTTACGCAATTAGGGTGCTGTTGGAATGAGCTCATTTTAAGCTCAGTTCTGCACCTATGTTTTGATGGTGAGATTTTATAAAGATATAATAAAGGCGACAATTAACTTACTGAATAACTTAACTTTGGGACCAATTTTGAAATCACAGAAAAAAAAGCGGTTCCCTACTGTTTTAAACTATATGCGACATCTGTTTTCTTTTTTGAGCATGAGGTCCTGGATTCGATCGGTCGGGCAAAGTGTTGTGGGGTTTTTCCATCTGGAATTTCTCAGTAGCAGGCCGGAGTCAGGATTTGTGCCCGGTTGATGGCAATAGGCTCTTCCACTATTACATGGGACTTAAACTTATGTAACTGGCGAAATGTGGGTGTACTGTAGGTAGATACACCTCTGCTTAACCTTTCGGGGAATACAGGCGGAATGTTATGTGTTATTAACTCGTCAAAATGTAGGGACCAGCTGATTTTTTTTTTAAATTTCTATTGAAGATTGTAACATTGTCTATAAGCAAGCACCTCGTTCAAGCAGATCGTCGCAACTGGCCAGCCAGCATTAAGACAAAGAAGGCAGTTAACTTTCTATGCATCAAGTGAAGCGGTACTTTACCAAGTAAATCCCTAACGACTCTTAGATACAGAGTTATCTCACTGCTATTGCATATTCCTTATGATGACGTCATTTCAGAGAACATAGATTTGTAGCTCTACTACATTATCGTACAGACGTGATATAAGACTTGAGTAAAATATTTTGAAATAGTAAGTACGAAAAATAAAAATTAAAGGTAGGATAATAGAGTGAAACACGTGTTCTTTCTTTTAATGGCTGTCTTGTACCCCTGATCGTTATATTTTTGTCACCTAGAAGTGTCAGCTTGGGGCTTGGGGTACGGACCTCGGCTATTTTACACTTATCACGTGTACTTTTTTTCTTAACTTTATTGCGCAAATTCAAAACGTGCCAATTGCCTAATACGTATTTCTGGAATTGTTGATTCTAGAATAAGTTTGTTCTTGGGATAAATTCATCCCAACTACAGAACTCTTCATTGTGCGTGATCCGACACGCGACACGCACTAGGCCGGTTTCATTCTATTTTCAGTTATTTGTTTTTGCAGTCGGGTTTTTTGTCTTGTTTTTTTAAATAATTTGCTTTATTTGCTAATAGGGGTAATTACATAAAGTGAGTCTAGATTTATTTGGTAATTATTTAAAACAGATTATTAACATAAAAATATAATATCCTAAACTAACTAAAACTATTAAAAAACTAAAATATGGCGTCGAAAAATTCCTGCGCATCGCTGTTGACTGGTAATGTACCCAAGAGACTGGCGGCATTGCCACGTTATATGGCAATGCTTAGCCTCTGGCCAAGGTAAAAGCCAGCCCTTGGGTCACGGGAAGTGTCAACCAGCCGTATGGAGATTTCGTTGGCCACACCATGAGCAATATATAAATATTACATAGCCTATGTCGCTCCCACAATTAAGATGAATCTAACGAAACCTCATAATTATGTTAAAATCCATTAAGCCGTTAAGGCTACAGAGCGTGCCAAAGAAATAGACATGATGTATACTTATATTGTATATTATATGCCTCACTCACGAAAAACATTACCCTCCTTCTGAGGCAGTCGGATAAAACCATTCACCACCAAACATTCTGCTAACTTTGGTAGTAAGTACACAAACAAAAACTTCCCATCTGCCACCACCAGTCGAAATAGTGCTTGATGAACTACAAAATATAACATTCAATTAGGTACTCTTTCACAGAACTATCGATAAAAGTCAGAACAAAGTCGTTCGTGTCATCGCGTGTCAACAGTGGCTTATCGCGTCCGACCATGTTATTGTTTACATCGAGATAAGGTTTTTGTTGCCCTGTATCGTTTATAGTAGGTACATTTAAGGTTATGTCGTAATAATTTATTATTTTCTTGCAGAAGGACCAACCATGTCTTCACTTTGACACTTGTATAGAGTATTTTATCCAGCATAGGCCGCACGTCATTGATAATGATAACTAAACCAGGGGGTCTACTCCGAAGCGATATCCGAAGTATCGGCCGAATGTTCGGACGTTTCGTGCTACACTTCATTCTATTTCGTTCGGTCAGTTTGGATCCGAGAGCTCGTGGCTAAGTAATAACAGCCGCACGGGTCGATCCATCAGGTTAAGCTACGCTTGCTGCGGTTGGTCCGTGGATGGGTGACCATCTTTACATACCGAGACTCCTCCGTACCTCAGAAAGCACGTTAAGCCGTTGGTCCCGGCTGTCATTCGTGGATCTTTGACAGTCGTTACGGGTCGTCAGAAGCTCGAAAGTCTGACAACCAGTCTTACCAAGGGGTATCGTATTACCCAGTTACTGGGTTGTGGAGGTCAGGCAGGCAGTCGCTACATGTAAAATACTGGTATTCAGCTGCGTCCGGTTAGACTGGAAGCCGACCCCAACATAGTTGGGAAAAGGCTAGGCAGATGATGATGAGTTTGGATCCGAACGAACCTCATTTTGACGCTTGGTCGGATCGGAACCGACCGAACGAAATAGAAAAAAAATGTTGAAACATCAGAACATTCGGCCGATACTTCGGATTTATCAACCGACTTCCAAAAAAAATACTACAAAGTGAAAAATAACTTTAATTTGGGAAGTTGGTAGCAAAAACCTAAAATACAGATCCAAGGAGTAGAAGAGAGTGCTTTTTCGAGTCTACTCCACTCTGCTAAAGTTTAAATAGCTCACCCTCCAATCGAACTAGTGAGATCATGACAAGAGAAAACTTACTCAATTCTGTGAGGACTTTCGTCCAAATTGATTGTCGGACAATGATTGCAGAACCCTTATAAGTTCCTTTCCAATCTCCAAATACCCTTCTGAAGGATAAGGGTACGATGTACTTCAATACGCAAATATAGTAAAGTACCTAGGTATGTAGGTACCTGCATAATAGTTTTGGCTCGAACGATGAACTTTTAATATTGATTCAGAGTTTCAGACAGACGCGTCAGCCAAGACGCAGGGGTAGCACCTACGTCATACAAGACAAAGGAGAAGATAACTTTTCATTGCTCTTAGTGTTCAATACCAAACAAACCCGATCAGTTCAAAATAAAAAAGTAATTTAAACAAATTAAATCGACTTCAAAAAGAAATTAACTCAAAATTATGAAATAACTTTAATTTTGGAAGTCGGTGTCTTGGGATCTGTATTTTAGTTTTTTGCCACCGACTTGCGAAATTAAAGTTATTTCATAATTTTTTGTTACTTAATTTCTTTTTGAAATCGATTTAATTTGTTTAAATTACTTTTTTATTTCGTAATTTTTAGTTTTAAGTAAAAACTGGAATATTTGTTTGTTAGTTTTGTTGTAAATACTGCACTAGAATTTGAGCAAGGTTTTCAGACTGACACCACACCCGTAGCTCGTATCAATAAGCCAGTCCATCACAATTTTGACGATGTTGATGAAACTTGAACTGTTCCCTAACTTGAAGTAAATATAAACCAATAAAAAAAAAACACAGTCACAATCCAATCGGATTGTGACTGTGAAACTATTAATCAATAGTTTCGGAGAAATGCGTGGACAAACATACATACACCTATAAAATTTTGTATATTTCCTTGGAAGTCCTAATAGATTATCATAATTAGTTCAATATATTGCAGTTCCAATAATATTACATAATTATGTACATACGTGTCGAATTGATAACCTCCTTTTTTTGTCGATTAATTAAATTGCTTTTATTGTATCCTATAGGTATACTTACAATAAACTGCATTACAGAGTTAGGGGCAACCCCAGTTAATTATAATTTATAAAATACAATACTTTTTAATATTTTATTAAATACTAACGGTTGTCCGCGGCTTCGCCCGCGTGGATGTCAATACTTCCCTATTTGTTCACAATTTTATGGGTTTAATTTTTTTGCGCGGAACCTTAGTTCCTTTTCTAAAATAAAAGTAGCCTAAGTTACTCCTTATAACATCAGCTATCTGTCAGTGAAAGTCCCGTCAAAATCGGTCCAGCCGTTTCGGAGATTAGCCGGAACAAACAGACAGACAGACAAAAAAATTTTTAAATTGTTTTATTGTTTCGTATACATTTAGTAAAAAGCTGTTATTTTGACATTACAAACAGACACTTCCAATTTTAATTATTTGTAAAAGGTGCTAGTGTTGGGGCTGCCTTCCTACTAACAGTTAGTAATGTCTATTTTTATAATGTTTAGACCAGGTGAGTTAAACTTAAAACTAAAATGATGAACACAACAGGAGACCTACCTAGGTCTAAATAGTGGGTGGGTCGATGTGGGCTGAATATGCAGACACGAATTATTAACCCAGCTAAAACAAACAGCACCCTAATTGCGTAACACACTATCTATCAGAATCTGAATGATTGTGAAGCTTATTGCTAATCCATTGCTTCATATGTTCGAAAAATTTGTCTGCTCAACAACGTAAATAGCGCAATGAATGTTGTTGAACTGTCAAAATGAAACCGAATCCTATTGTAAGTGTGTTGCGCAATTATCCCGCAGGTGCCCAATAAGGATCCTACATACAAATTATCACAATATTACGTCACACTACAAACGAAACGAAATCACTTTCACTATTTCAAATGTTAGCATTACAGATTACAGCCTACTCCAAAAATAAGTGTAAATATCGACCATTTTGTAAGACCTTCCCTTCCCCCGCTTGCCTCCTTTAAAAGGGCGACCGAGGGGGAATTTGATGGTGTCACAGAGGTCTTGGTTTGGTCATGCGTAGGCGACGCGAATGGTGCAGCTTTCTACGATTGCGCAAGATTCCGACGTGGTACCATTTGTTGGGACCGGTTTGACAACTTTTTTAACGGTCTGTGATTTGTAACTCTTGGGTACAATAGTGTGGAATTGCCATGTGGTCCATAGATTACAAAGATATTTTATGGTCTACGGTGTTGAGTAGACCACCCGAATCTCTTTTGGTTGTAAAAAGAAGTTTAGTCCGTTCGCAAAGAGAGTCGTCGTGGGGTGTGACCGCAGCTTGCACCTTTTTTGTTTAGCGAGTAAAACAATAGCGCATCTGTGCCATTTTAATCCTTTTAACTATTCATTTAGTTTATGATTTCAGATACCAGTTGAAAGAAACCAGCTCCTATTTACATGGTGCTCCCACACTGCTGTTAAAAATGTTTACAAACATTTTCTAACACAACAAATGTTAGGAATTGTTAGATGTTTTGAGTGCTCCTACACTGATGGAAAATGTTTACAAACATTTTAGAACATTTGAAAACATGACATCGAGCAATTTGGATTTACGTTCCGAGGCGTCTACACGAAAATGGAAGAAGATTTGCTAATTGGATTAGCTTTTCATATTATTTTTTGTTCAAAAAAATAAATAAAAAGCGCTCTAACTGGATGCGCCAAACACTAAGAGCTAGAGAAAAGTGTAGTGGCACAGACTATCTCAAGGATTTGGGCATTGACGGTTGCTTAAATTATTTTTTAAGAATGTACAGTTCTGAATTTGAATACAGAATTTAATTGGGAGGAAAATAGGTATACAGGACACTAATTTTAGAAAATCTATAAGCATTACGGAAAGACTTGCTGTAACGTTAAGATTTTTGGCAAGTGGTAGCAGTTATAAAACTCTTGAAAATGTGTTTTAGCACAAAACAAATGATAACAAATGTTTTAATTGTTACAATTTGTTAACTAACAATTTTGTTTAGAAATGTTTACTAACATTACCGACTTACCTAACATGAAAACATTTCTTAACATTGAGATGAAATGTTTGTTTAGGAAATGTTTACTAATGTTTGTAAACATTTTTAACAGCAGCGTGGGAGCACTAATAATTAAAAGTTTTAGTTCGTTAGTGCACATTTTAGCCACGACCAGACAGAACAGACCACCGAACAGACTCTAAAAAGTTGCATAGTGATGTCTTGAAAGAGAGTTTCCATTCCCTAGTAGAGGGAAATCTCAACCGTGAAAACTTACCTAAGTGAAGTGAGCTGTCATTCCATCTGATGTTAGAGATTGACATTATTGATAGCTCACTTCACACCTAAGTTTTCACAGTGAAAATTTTACAGAATAGATTGGCAGCTCTTGGACTATTAAGCCGATCGTCCACCGCCAGCTAAACTAAGTTAGTTTAGCTTAGCTCGCATAGTTGAGCCAGTTTTACATTTTAGTTAGCTTAGCTGGCATAGTTTGCGGTGGACGCACATGTATGAAAAACTGGCTCAACTATGCGAGCTGAACTAAACTAATGTGGTAGTGGACGATCGGCTTTAATTTTCACTCGGCTGGAGTTTTGTTAAATTTTGTTGTACAATAAAGCATATTCTATCTATCTACCTCTATATTACATCCTAATAATAATCGTGAATCTTATTGGAAATAGTTTTACAAACAAGATAGGTACTTTTTCATGAAGTTTTTGCTTAGAGAATCGAGATAAAAAGAGCCTACAAACAAATTGAATTGAAGCTAACGGAAGACCTTTAATACTGACCTCGACATTCACACTTGAACTCACTCAAGTTTCTAATAGAGTTATTAACAATAGTGCCTGGTAATTAAGTTAACAATGTCTATGGAATTACTAAATGATGCACAGGAAAAATAATTGCGAACTGTAGTCTGTACTGATGAAATAGGAATGTAGGCAGGTATTGTTGTGTGGTTGCTAACTGAGATACAATACGCTCGACCTCACTCTATTTCATGGCCATGGCGCACACTGTGCGACATGCGACTGCGATACCGCGGCGACTAGACGCAACGACAGGCTGCGACCAACCATTTTCAAATATTTTGGTCAAAGCTCCGCACACTTTTTTTCTTCTCCCGCTCCGACTAAAACCCACCCGTGTTCCTTCACTTGCCCATGCCGGGGCCACGATTACTCTTTCGAACATCCTGCGATCCGTACACTTCTTGACGTCGAGTTGCAGAGTTGCAACGACAGGCTAGCGTCGCACTCCCTCGCTAGTCGCTACATGTCGCAGCGACTAGACGCACAGACAGACAGTCGTATGCGACAGGTCAGCGAATCGGCGTCAGTCGTGCTGTGAGCGCGTACTCTGCATCTTCGCCTTCGCATGTTAAGCATCAAGGCAAGTGCAACTAGAGGCTCCATATTCATTCACAAGATGAATACACAGCCGTCTCTCTCGAATACTCAGAGAAAATGATCGCTTCCTGCACGACATCTGTCGTAAGGACTAGTCGTAGACGCAAATGACAGCTCTCCGTCGTCGCAGTGACAAGAGGCCTGTTTGCGCTGGTACTATAACAGACGTTCGTACGGACGCGGAAACATCGCCCGCGGAAAAATCGCGTGCCGTGCTAGGAATGGAACAAACAGAATGCGGTACATCTGATGATACAGCCACGATTTTAAATCGCGCGGTGTTCGATTTTCAACGCTCGGCTTTGAGCGTTGAATGAGTACGACACACGAAGTTCTGTGCGCATCGACATTCTAAAATAACTAAAAATTTTTTCAGGGTATTGTCTTAAACCATCATAGAGCGTCACAAATTGGCCTTTAAAATACGGATCATTGTTCAAGGGATGCAAAATTTTTTCTGCTTTTTTGTCGTCTCCTGGCCACACAAATAGCTACCCCGAATATTTTTACTTACTTCCGCACTGCACGACGAATCAGTTCAAAGTGATTTTTAACGCTCGTTCGAACACTCTGTTGAAGGCGTGAAAAAATCGCGCCAGGCGATATATCCACGGCGCGATTTTTACACGTCCGTGGGAACGAGGGCTACGTCAAGGTAGGTACTTAGAAATCAAAGTGACACAAACATGTCCCTTCGAGATCTGAAAATAATACTAACTACGCTGTACAAGCAATTTTTATCCAAAGATAGACAGAAACTAAACATAGGTAATGCCTACGTGGATATGCTTAATAAAGTCGATTTTTTTGCCCTTGCTGGTCATATTAAACGGATGATTTAAAAAATACCTACCAATTCGATCGACCGATCTATCTTAGTAAAAGTTCAGAAAAGTCATGTATCCACATCGTCTTCCTCATCTCATCTTCCTTTACATCGTCATCGCCTATCTCATGGCGGCGCTGCTAGTAGGGCAAAACTTGGCTAATTGGTGATATGCAGCTATTCGGTGATAGATAATATGTGTTATATTACCAAGTTACTACTGACTTGATACATGTATATTTTTCAATCATTATAGTATTTGCCACATTTTTAGATATAAGTTAGCAAAGCTTCTTTTGTCTACTATATTGCAGTAAATTTAAAAAATAATCTGATCAATGAATCGAATTTTACAAGTAAAAAACAAAACTATCACCGATTACCCAAGTTTTGCCCTATAATGAAAAATGTGGGAACATTATCTTAGTATGATTCTATGTAAACTTTAGTTCCTCGTTTTATTTTATTTTGTAATTTTTGGAAAACTTACAGATAGGTAAATAGTGCATTTGTTAATAACATGAATATGGCTAATTACAAGTTTTCATAGATAGGTAAATAATTATAAGTTAAGATAGTAGACGGTGTTAAATAATGTTAATTTAAATAAACATAAACAAAAGTTGAGACTATTTTGGGTTGTCAAAGAAATGTTTGCCAAGAGTATGTTTTAATTTACTCACAACAGTATTTAAAAGATCGATATCATCTTCCCCTAGCTTAATGAGAGCCGATGCACAATATCACCGCAAAGACATCTCGAAATCTTTGCGATGCGGCGCCGCAACGCATTGTGGCGGGCTGACACCAGTCGGGGGTGCGGTGCATGTACAAATTTCTCTCGGGCCCCCGACTCATGGTACTGGAAGGAACAGTGGGATTTTAATCGGTAGGAGTCCGACATAGTCCCAGACGGAGGGTATCCATGAGGATTTCCCCACGGAAAAAAAAGAAAAGGTTAGAGCTCTGGCCCACAGGACAGATAAGAGGAACTAAGTAAACCTCTTTTATCTGTTCTGTGCTCTGACCAACCGCGCGCGAGCCGAGTGAGCGAAGTGTGCGGTGCCTGGGCAGCAGCCGGCGAGAGCTAGCTGGCTGCGACATAAGTACATATACACGGCTCGCCCTAATCATATACGAGTTTTGTCTATACAGGGTGTAAGGGACAGCCCTCCGCAAACTAACAAGGTGCACACAGCTCCTTATTTTGAATCATATTCCACCGGAAATATTCTCAGGAAAATTTTAATATTTTTTATCGTATTTTCAGTTACTATTCCTTTATTTCAATATAAATTTACATTATATGTACGCAGCACTCTGTTTATGTAAATAAAACAGCTAAAATAAAAAAATCAGCAATGGATGTTGAAATACTCGGCGGCCGAAGGCTCGCTGCGCTGCCCTTCGCTACGCGCGTTTTGCCGCGGTAGCGATACATTGCGTGTGAGGTAATAAAACAAATCAGGTTTAATGGATTCCCATAACGTTCCTGAAAAAAATTCATGTACCGTTCATCTTAGTATAATATACTGAATTCACCCCATCAGTCTGCGGAGGGCTGTCCCTTACACCCTGTAGATGGTTCTTTTCGGTACTTGACGGTGCGTGCTACAAACGAAGTTTTGCACAGAAATGAATAAAGGAGATGTTTCAAAATGTATGGAGCCCCGGCCAGGTATTGGTACACCCTACTAAAAAATGGGGAAACACAATTAAAACAGTTTCCAATCATCCAATTACTTTTAATTGGCTTTGTTTGATAGTAAAGTACAAGAATGTACAATTGAAATAGCAACACACAACAAAAACCCATCATGGCGGTAAGTTGTCATGTTGATTGATTATTGACGTTTGATATGTTTACTTCTGTCATATTACATTCTCAAGGAGAATCATAACATAACATTGTCGTACTTTTAGTCTTTTGCAATATTATTTTAGATCTAATTGTAAAGTCGAAAATCTATTAAAGAAAACTGACAGATTGTAGTAGCTTGATGTACTGGCGTCTGTACATAAAGTATAGTCCAGTTAAGCAGACGACAACCTCATAGGTTGACCTGCGATATGCCAAGATTTTTACTTATAGCATAAACGTACAGAATACAAACATTCAATAGTCGAAATATTAACTCAGATAAAAACAATGTAGCGATAAACGAAAGCCAGGTTGTTAAAAATAACTCGAGAGAACAGAACATCAGAACACGATCGACAACGAAAGCGACTGAAGTGACAGTAGACAGTTCACGATCTATGATCAATGGTCGATCTATGGTTTAGGTACTGTCATTGGTTTTTAACCACAGCGTACCTAAATTGGCGAGACGCCATATTGAAAGTCGATAAAATAATTGATAAATATCAAATTATTACAAGAGAAATATGCATTTATTATGCAATTTATCAGTATTTTTTCCGAATTCCACAGATTTTTCTCGATTTTTCGAGGTATTGTACATATTCTGGGCTCATTTTGAAACATTTCCTTTTTTTTTTTTTTTTTCTTGTTGAAGAGAAAACAGGGCATTTCTTCGATATAATTTTGATAATCCCTTATATATCTATACCATACATATTTCCTTTGCCGCACGCCAGTATAGTTGGCGCTCTTCACTCTCAATAGCGACTACTTACATATGATTTCATCTGTTATTTTGGTGCATTATTAGCTTTTATTGATGCAAGAGACAGAATTAAACTCGTCTGGCGTATATCATGATGTCACTTGCGCTTTAAACGAGGTGAATAAAAAACAATATAACATCTTTAGTATGTGGCATTTGCTGAAGTCTATTTTTATCACGTGAATAATGTGTAACAACAATGGCCATTTACCCTACATCACTCTGAGCTATCAAATGACCACTAACTAGGTACTTATGTGACAGAGAGTAAAGCCTCCTTGACTTTATATTAAACACTAGCTGTGCCCCGCGACTTCGTTCGCGTGGAAGTCATAAGATACACAATATACTAAAATAACAGCCACATTTTAATAAAACTCCATCGTCCCCCGACCCGCCGCGTTGCATCGCCCGCCCGCGCTCGGCTCCTAAGGGTCGTAGCGTGATGCTAAATAGCCTATAACCATCCTCGAGAATTGGTCTACTGGTAGTTCAGCGTTAGCGTTTTAATATTTTTGCGCGGAACCCTAATTCTTTTCTAAAATCTTACTCTTTGTAACATCAGCTATCTGCCAGTGAAAGTCCCGTCAAAATCAGTCCAGCCGTTTCGGAGATTAGCCGGAACAAACAGACAGACAGACAAAAATTTTAAAAATCGTTTTTCTTTTGTTATAAGTACCGTATAAACTCTCTTATGCATTTAGTAAGTAAAAAGCTGTTATTTTGACATTACAAACAAAAACTTCAATTTTATTTCTCTGTATAGATAACATTACATCACGCCTGTGATCCCCAATGGGTTAGGCAGATGTGTACCTAGCTATTACACACACCTTTACTTTTCGCCAGTTATGTTTAAATCCCATGTACTAGGGGGCGAGCCTATTGCCATCAACCGGACACAAATCCAGACTCCGGGCTTCTACTAAGAATTTCGTGATGGAAACACCCAATAACACTGCCCGACCTGGTAATCAAACCCAGGACCTCATGCTCAGCAGTAGCGCTTGCGACCACTAGACCATCAAGGCAGTCATGTATATTAAAGCTACAAGTTTTTAATAAAACCTGTGTGGTACGTACTTACCTACTGAACTGTCAGCACATTTAGCATCCTAACTACATGACAGACACGCTAACCTTGCTGTTAAAACCTCAGCTAACTTCCAATCTAAACAGAGTTTCGAGTTAAAGAACAACAAAACTAGCCCTGTGTCCATAATTAATCATCTATGCAAATAAATAAAATTGAAGTGTCTGTTTGTAATGTCAAAATAACAACTTTTTACTAAATGCAGACTGATGGGGTGAATTCAGTATATCATACTAAGATGACCGGTACACGAAATTATTTCAGGAACGTTATGGGAATCCAATAAATCTGATTTGTTTTAATACCTCACACGCAATGTATCGTTACCGTGGCTAAACGCGCGTATTAAACGGCAGCGCAGCGAGCCTTCGGCCGCCGAATATTTCAACATCCATTGCTGATTTTTTGATTTTAGCCGTTTTATTTACATAAATAGAGTGCTGCGTACAAATAATGTAAATTTACATTGAAATAAAGGAAAGTAACTGAAAATACGATAAAAAATATTAAAATATTTTTGAGAGTATTTCCGGTGGAATATGATTCAAAATAAGGAGCTGTGTGCACCCTGTTAGTTTGCGGAGGGCTGTCCCTTACACCCTGCATAAGGTATTTAAAACAAAAAAGCTATTTTTATTATTTTTGTCTGTCTGTCTGTCTGCCTCTCTGTTTGTTCCGGCTAATCTCCGAAAGGGCTGGACCGATTTTGACGGGACTTTCACTGGCAGATAGCTGATATTACGGCGGGTAACTTACGCTACTTTTATTTTAGAAAAATAATTAGGGTTCCGCGCAAAAAAAAATAAAACCCATGAAATTGTGGACAAAATGTCGGATTTGAAAAATTAGTTTTGCATTTTGTAGCCCAATTCTCGAGGATAGTTATTAACATCACGCTACGAAAAATGTCAGTAAGAACACTAAGCGAAATCGAAGTAATAACGTGGGCGGACGAGGAAGTTTCATTAAAATGTGGCTGTTATTTTAGTATATTGTGTATCGTACGACTTTCACGCGAATGAAGTCGCGAGGCACAGCTAGTTTTAAAATAATAAGTTAAGCTGTATAAATATTTGCCGTTTAGATAAACACAAAATTGTGAATAAGCAATTGAGAGAAAACATGTTGTAATTATAACACAACAAAAAATGTTTTTCCCATAAAGGTCTCAGCACACATATGGGATCGGAAAGGGATCGTAACCGTAACGCCTTTCGCCTCGCTGTCAACCAGGCGTCAACCTACCGTATGCACGTAACGAAAGCGTATCAGCAGCGCCTGTACGTCAACTCGGCTACGGCTAGGCGACACCGCGCTTACGCCTCGCCGCCCCCTGGCTGACCTGGTTGGCACCAGATCTCTTTCTCCCTTTGCATCGTTATTTTGTGTTTGAATCGAACTTAAAATTTTAAATAAAACATACGCGCAACACGAATGAAATACTCCTTGCGAATGGCGGCGTCTTTAGCAGGCAAGTCGCGGGAGGGGAAAGGGGAAAGGGTGGACGAAGAGATGTGAGCTCGGGTACGGAGAGACGTAAGCGCGGGGACGATGAGCCGTAAGCGCGGGAATTCAAGTTCGGAGCCTGTTCCGAGGCGAGGCGATTACGTTATTATTCCGATTAGTGTGCGTTGCAGTAGGGAGTTTAATACAAACCATTCTGAACGGCTCGAGGCGATACGGTGACGATCCCTTTCCGATCCCATATGTGTGCTGAGACCCTAATGAGTAAAAGTAACCGTTGATTAATACTTAGGCAGTCTGTAACCCTTGATAACCCGATTGTTTCAACACTTTCAAGTACTTAGTTACCTAAGTACCTACGTAGCGTCATCATCATTCGTCATGATAACCTATTTCGTTATTAGAAATTCTATTACTTGATAGATTTTTCCATAGTCATTAAAAATAAGTGATATTGCCATGACACACTCACTAATTATTATTAAATTCCACGAGGAGCAGTTTTCTTATATCTGTTTAGTTTATTTATCACGCAAGCAAATAGATATCAGCCGTTCCCTTCTATAAAAATCTCACCGTGAAATCTTAGGTGACGAGAGCTAGAAGTGTGACTAGGTATATTTAATTAATCCCTTCAAACAGATCATGATGGTATCATGGTAGTTAATGGTTGCAGGATGTCCGCGGAAGTCCTAGAATGAGCGTCTCACAAAGAGCTCTACTAGAGTCCGGCCGTCGAGAGAATTGTCAGCTGGACAATTTCTATTTGTAATAGGGATCAAATTCGCAAAACACATATATTCGTTTTTTTTTTTTCATCAAAACCCATGTGCCCTTTCAAATGCAAAAGGTTCCGGTTTTTAAACGTTTTCCGAATCATACATATGTATGTCACGCCCTCTGCCTCGTGTAAATAAAAACTAAAAGAATAATTGCTAAAGTTTTCGTACAAAACGCTTATTTATTTCTAATCGGCTGCCAATGACCCATGTCCAGTTACCATCGCGTTCCAACCATGACTGGTCACTAAAAATAGATATTACACATTTTTATTTACACCAGTTTTAGTGTTCAGTGGCGAACTAGTAGGTATGTTGTCGTGCTAATAAGTTTATACATACTCGTACAGCTGTTAATTAGGTGTCTACTCAACAGTCTTCAATTTATACAAATGAGTAACAAATATTATATTTTTTGTGTATGCTCTTTTTAGGGTTCCGTACTCGAAGGTGCCAAACGGAACTCTATTACAAAAAATTAAAATTCATTTATTTCGGGTAACTAGACCCATAGAAGACAATTACAAAACATTCAACACTAATAATATAATCGAATAAAATAATAATAATAAAATTCATAATAAATGTCGAAAATTCAAAATTAAATAAAATTAGTTAAATAGCATTAAAATGATAAAATTACGATACTTTACAACACATACAAGACACTCAAGAGTTAATAACGCCTGCAAAACGGCAAAAAAAAAGCCAAAAGCCTCCGCTGTCCGTCCGTCCGTCTCGTCTGTCTGGCAGCGGGCTGTATGACTATATCTCATTAACCGTAATAGGTAAACAGTTGAAATCTTCACAGATTGTGTATTTCTATTGCCGCTATAACAACAAATAATAAAAATAAAATAAAGTTAACAATTAAAGGAGGTCCCCATACATTTTAAACTGAAGTATTTAAAAAAATCATCATCTGCCTAGCCTTTTCCCAACTATATTGGGGTCGGCTTCCAGTCTAACCGGATGCAGCTGAATACAGTATTTTACATGGAGCGACTGCCTATCTGACCTCCACAACCCAGTTACTGGGTAATACGATACCCCTTGGTAAGACTGGTTGTCAGACTTTCGGGCTTCTGACGACCCGTAACGACTGTCAAAGATCCACGAATGACAGCCGGGACCAACGGCTTAACGTGCTTTCCGAGGCACGGAGGAGTCTCGATATGTAAAGATGGTCACCCATCCACGGACCAACTCCGGCAAGCGCAGCTTAACCTGATGGATCGACCCATGCGGCTGTTATTACTTAGCCACGAGCTCCTCGTGGAGTAAGTATTTAAAAAAATATGTAGTGTTAAATATTGTACGGTGGTACGGAACCCTTCGTGTTCAAGTCCGACTCGCACTTGGCCGGTTTTTAATATTTCAAGGGCTTTATCGCCGAGCGATAACGTCGCCGTGTATTTTATTTATCCTTGAAAGTCAAATTTGAGTCTGGTTTTTGTGGATCGACCTGTCTGACCTTTGCAATCTTTTAACGTAGGTCAATTATCCTTTCAAAGTAGACTGTGGTATGGGTTTGGGTTTAAGATATTGTCGTTCGTACGCCTGATAAAACCTTTCAGTATCTACATTTAAAAATATCTTCAGAACCCAAGTAAGTATATTGGGTTACCACTAGAAGCTAGCATACAAAGAGGAAGGCCATAAAGCAGTCCGATCCTGTATGGAGTATTGCAGCCACCTTTGGGATGGTTCGGCCAAATACCAACTTGCCGCGCTTGACTCGGTGGAACGCAGAGCTAAGAGGCTCATTGGCGACGTAAGACTGGTGGTTGCCAAGCTTCACAGCTTGGCTCATCGCCGCAAGGTTGCCTGCTTGTCGGTCTTCTACAGATTGTACTTCGGGGAGTGTGCTCAAGAACTCCACGACCTCATTCCGCCGGCCCCCTTCTATCAGCGGACATCTAGACGCACTGCAAGTTACCATCCTTACCTAGTTGCTATCCCACCAATTCGCACTAAGCGTTTCCAAATGTCTTTTGTGATGCGCACAGCAAAGGAGTGGAACTCTCTGCCTGCGTCTGTGTTTCCGAACGCATACAACCCCGATCTCTTCAAAGTGAGAGTGAACAGGCGTCTTCTGGGTAAGCTCGCTCCATCGCCGACTTTGTCTCTGTCATCTCTGGCCTAGACTAGAGTCAAGAGCAAACCTATCTCAAAAAAAAAAAGCAAAGACACGCTCTCTTTGCAGTTGATCATTTCATGAAGCGTTCGGTCATTTCATGAAATGGCCTACTAAAATCTACCATATCGTTTAAACATCAACGTTTAATATCTCAGTCGACGTTTGGCCATATCATTAATGTAGGGTATCTGTCGTAGTCCGATCGTAAAAATAGCCATATCATGATTTGCCTGGCCATTTCACGATACGCCGCCGTTTTAAGACTTGGCCAGTTATATCTCGATGCGCCTAATCGAATGTCGTGCGGATCGACGAAAGCAACCTATTTATCGACATTCCCTGCTGACTACTGGGTATATCGCAAAGTAGTTGCATTTCACGCCGCTTGTGGCACTCCGACCAAATGGGTTAGGTCAGGTTAGAAGTGTGACCAACCGCGCGCGAGCCGAGCAAGCGAAGCGAGCGGTGCCGCGCGGAAGCGGCCGGCGAGCGCTACATCCAACTTAGTCGCAGTTCCATAGGAATTATTCGAGTAGGAATAGATGCACAACGAAAACAAAGCGACATCAACGCCTCTACCTATTTTACGATATGATCACTATTGTTTGGCCACATCTTGAAGTAGTCGTGCGCTTAACTGTTTATATCGTCAAACGTTGGGCATTCAATGATCTGGCCAGACCACATCATGATGTAACCAGCGGTCGATGTTCATTTAATGAAAAACGACCATTTCATGAAATAACAACACACTATCAGTCGGAATCTGAATCATTTTGAAGCAAATTTCTAATCCATTGCTTCATATGTTCGAAAAATTTGTCTGCTCAACACGTAATAACGCAATGAGTGTTGTTGAACTGTCAAAATGAAACCGATTCCGATTGATAATGTGTTACGCAATTGCCCCGCTGGCCACGACATATCGAAATATCTGAGGATATGCCTTTAAATCCCTTATTAGGTACTTGTGTCTGTTCCAGGCAAAGCGTTTATACATCTAAAATGTGGATTTGGACGTACGACATTAAATTAAAACGAGCGCAATACTAGTCCGTCGAAACATTTTAAAACAAGAAAATTAGTAGTTAATGGAAAATTTAAAAATTGCAGTTTTCAAACAAAATAAGTAACAAAATCAACTGCATAAAAAGTAAACACGCTTTATCTACGAAAAGTCACTGACCGACGGTGCGGTGCGGGGTGCGGGGTGCGGCGGTGGCAATGTTTATCTATTATTACGGACTCAGATCTACATCATGTTGAAAAATAAGAAAATGAAAAATAATTTCCTGTGGCTAAAGTATTCATTGGATTTGATTGATTTTTTGTTTACGGGTAAAGAACATGATTCTCTTTACGTTTAAAGGAATGTCAATCGCCCTTTTCCACCTTGTTTTATAAACTATTTGGTTCCAGGTAAACATCATCATTGCTCTATGAAAACATGGAATGATCTATGGTAGCGTGATACAAAGTAAGAGGTGGGATATTTTATATTCCATTGCTTTCGCCAGCAATCAACGTTTTTTTCACGTTCTTATTTTCATTGATAGATCGATAGAGGCATGAGGAACAGAGTGTAAAGTTCACTCACCTCTATACTTGTGACCCCGACGTGATGAATTTCTACATATTTATGTTTACAGGGTGTTCGGCGCATAGTTGAACAGACGAAAACAGCGAAGTGGTGCGGTCATGTGCTATTATATACTCACGCCAAAAAACTTGGACTTTTACCAAAAAAAAAAAAACAAAAAAAAAAAACAAAAAAAATTAAAATAAAATTACCAAAAAAAAAATTTTAAAAAAATACCAAAATTCATCGCTTAAACCCAAAATGCCAAGAAAACTGTGTCAAAGCTGGTTGGTTCTGTTGTTAAATGTTGTTAAGTTTTGATAAAATTCATACTTAGAGAGTTAGAGCAGATAGTAGATTTTTGATTTTTTTAATAAACTTGATTTAAAAAAAAAACGTGGAGAATATCCGAGTTCTTTGGCGTGAGTATATAGTACACATGACCGCACTACTTCGTTGTTTTCGTTTGTTTTGTTCAGCCATGCGCCGAACACCCTGTTTACAATATTAAAATAATATAAGTGTAAATTATGATTGTAGATATAAGTGCATAGTTGTATAATGTGTAGTTAATGTTATTATATAAGATAAATGTTCTGGTCCGCCACATCACTCCCCTCCGGAGACCGGAGGTCGATAGTGATGTGGCGACCCAGTGCGATTTAGTGATGTAGGTACACTAAAATAGTCCTTTGACAGGATTATAAAAAAACTATCATTTTCGACATTTCTACGTCGACGCTTTATCAGCCAATCCTTTGCATACATAACGTAACAAAACGATGATTCATTAAAACAAACCCGAGGGACGCTATTGACGACATGACGTTTACTTATGGCACGCAATTGTTTATGACAAGGCCGCCATTGTTATTCAGAGTGTCACCAATGATGACCGGACCAACGTTTCGAGGCCAGCTGTCCTTTGGGATCAGCTATACATATTTTGCCTATGACCATGTTTTTAAAGGTCGCTCGACCACGAGACACGTGTATGTATTAGGAAAATATAAGTCTATACAGTAGGGTTCCTATATAAAATTGTTATTTTGTCTGAAAATAGGAAATATTTTGTGGCTATAAAATAAGTTATCGTTCAAAAACATGTGATGTTCCATAAGTTAGGAGGTAAATGAAGCAGTAGACGCCACGCAGCCAGGTGGAACACGGTAGACTTCACAGATTATAAAAATTAAAAGACTTGATGCCTAAATGGAGAACCGAATGCTGTTGCTCACCTTTCTCTGGTGAGAAGCAATGCGATTATAACAGACTAGCTTCCGCCCGCGACTTCGTCCCCGTAAAATTTCTTGTTCCCCTGACCCACCCCGTCGCATCGCATCGCCTGCCCGCGCTGTTACTTCGTTTTCGCTTAGCGCTCGTTCTCACTTTTTTTCTTTTTGCTCGGCTTCTAAGGGTCCTAGCGTAATGTCACATACCCTATAGTCTTCCTCCAGAATTGGACTTTATAATGCAAAAAGAATTTTTCATATCCGACTGGTAGTGACACAGATTAGCGCGTTCAAACAATCAATAAAAAATAAAATATGTAAGTAACTAATAGACTAAGCGCATTTTTTTTACTTTAAGCATTTTTATACCCGTCGTAATTTCTAAACGAAAGGTCCGAATTGAATAATTCGAAAAGGAATATACATGTACTTAATCAGCCTTGATGATGAAACTATTTATTTGGATAAAGATTAATACTATGTTTATGAAAACACCATCGCAAGTAATGCATTATTTTATAACAAATTTGATTACATTCAAAATGTTATAGTGAGCCAACCTTAAAAGATAGACATATGCTATCGCGGACTTTTTTTTAGTACTTTTTAAGAGGAACAATTCCATCATACATTATTTTTCCCGTTTACGCAGCGCACACAACGGAAGCTCTCAAAAGGAATCAATTTTCCCCGTTTTTGCAACACGTTTCATTGATGCTCCGCTCCTGTTGGTCGTAGCGTGATGTTATATAGCCTATAGCCTTCCTCGATAAATGAGCTATCCAACACTAAACGAATTTTTCAATTCGAACCAGCAGTTCCTGAGATTAGCGCGTTCAACTAAACAAACAAACAAAAAACTGTTCAGCTTTATAATATTAGTATAGATATTTGCAGACCTGTTAAGACAGGATATGGTATATAGAACTTTTATTATATGCATCACCTCATGTATTAGGTACCCATATTCGAGCAAATAAATGATTTGATTTGATGGTTCAAGCTGAACTAGCTGATACACATTACATTCTATTTTTAATATTTTCTATTTTTCCACGTTTATAACAACCCAGACGATAACGAAATAAGATATCAAGCAGCAGACTTCAAACGTCCTCAAATTCTCAATTTATCGATTTTAAAGGCAAAACCTGCGTTCTATCTGAAAAGCCCTATCAATATTCTAGTGCATTCCCTTAAAATTCTGAAGTCTCAAGAATATGTTCACCAGACGAGACGACATTAGTATTCATTTTCGCACCCCAAGATTAATGCTCCGTTTAGCCTTGAAAGGACCGACCCTAGTCCTTAGGGGAGAAATGGAGGGAAAAATAATATGGCCAAACAAAAGTATTGTATTGATATCAATCCCCTCTTTATAACCTCTGCCAGACGAATGATGTCACATTGGGAGATTCAAGGACATTTCGGAACCTGTTTGGTCTACCCCTCGTTTAAGCAGTCGCGATCCACAATTTATTCGTAAATAAAGATACTTTACTTTCTATTCTAAATGGATTTGTATTCAAATGAAGTCGTTGCTGTTTTTTTGTAATTATTTTATTTAAATGTGCTGGTGGTTCACAGACAGGTTATTGAATTAAGGATACTGAGAACTCTAGCTGTTATTTCGCGATACAAAGTAATAGAAAGAGCCTTTAATAATAATTTGTTTGTTTTTATTATTTATGCAATGCTGTAAAATTTATGTTATAAAGTAAGAAGTAGCCAGTATTTATTATGTGTGTCAAGTAATAATAAATGACGTAGATATTTTTTTTTTCGTTGCTATGGCGTCTGTACCACCTATATATGACTCTCTTAAAATATTTTGTGTATTAATACATAGACCTTATTACGTATACAACATGTCCCGGGATTAGCGCACAACCTCTTAAGGGGTTATTGTACTCATCATTATGAACAACTTTTACTATGGGACCAAACCTGAAATCGGGAAAAAATCAGCTGGGGGCCAATCCAAGGCGAAAGCGCCAGGGTAGCCTGCGAAATTAAAATTTTCTTACGTTTTTTTTTGCAATTTGCAGGTCAGTATTAGGTTAAGTATATGGTGATTAAAATTTGATTCGCGACCGTAACTATAAATACATATTTATTTACAGAATTATAATCATTAAAATCATCAATACAACTTTCTAAGACCAAGTAATTCTATTGAATGACTATTTCATGAAATCTCTATGACTATTTCATGAAATCTGTTTCCTGAGTTGACACGTTTATTCCGCCTCTCTCTTAAAAAAAGGATGGTACCAAAATCCTGGAAGCTTGCAAATGTGCAACCAGTGCCCAAAAAGGGCGACCGTGCTGACCCTGCGCATTACCGTCCGATCGCCATTACCTCCATTCTGTGCAAGGTTATGGAAAGGGTACTGAACAGTAAGTCGCTGACCTACCTTGAAAACAAGGATCTCCTTAGTGACCGTCAATATGGCTTTCGCCGGGGACGGTCAACTGGCGATCTTCTTGTGTATGTCACGCACTGCTGGGGCGAGGCCATCGAGAAACACGGCGAAGCACTTGCTGTATCGCTTGATATCTCGAAGGCTTTTGATATTGTCTGACACGCTGGTCTACTCAGCAAGCTTCCTACTTATGGCATCCCTGCTGATTTTTGTAGCTGGATATCAGACTTCCTTAGTGAACGGTCGATCAGAGTAGTCGTTGACGGCTGCTCTTCCGACCTTATGGCTATTGATGCCGGAGTTCCTCAGGGGTCTGTTCTCTCTGAAACTCTTTTCCTGCTGCACATCAATGACCTACTTCAGCCTGGTATTGTTGGGTACGCAGATGACAGTACAGTTTCAGAGAGATACTTGTCCAGCGCAAAAACCAGCGGGGCCGAAGTTCGTTCCTTGAGAGAGGCCATAGTAGAGCGGATAGATTGACCTTAAGCCTTGTCTCCCAGTGGGGTGATGATAATCTGGTCTCTTTTAACGCCACCATAACACAAGCGTGTCTTTTTACCGCTAAAAGAAGCCGTTTCGATCAAACTCCTACTTTTCGGGGTACATCTGTTCCTGTAACTGATCGGCTCGAGCTCCTAGGCATGGAGTTGACATTATGTCTCAAATTCGGTGCCACCATCGAGTACAAAGCCCAAACTGTGGCCAATAAACTGGGCATCCTAAATAGGGTGAAGCGATACTTTACGCCAGGACAGCTTTTAACTCTTTACAAACCGCAAGTCCGATCTTGCATGGAGTATTGCAGCCACCTTTGGGATGGCTCAGCTAAATACTAACTTATCGCGCTTGACTCGGTGGAACGCAGAGCTAAGAGGCTGATTGGCGACATAAGACTGGTGGATGCCAAGCTTCACAGCTTGGCATCCACCAGTTCATCAGCTCATCGCCGCAAGGTTGCCTGCTTATCGGTCTTCTACAGATTGTACTTCGGTGAGTGTGCTCAAGAACTCCATGACGTCATTCCGCCGGTCCCCTTCTACCATCGGACATCTAGACGCACTGCAGGTTACCATCCCTACCTAGTTGCTATTCCACCAATTCGCACTAAGCGTTTCCAAATGTCTTTTGTGATGCGCACAGCAAAGTATTGGAATTCTCTGCCTGCGTCTGTGTTTCCGAACGCATACAACCCCGATCTCTTCAAAGTGAGAGTAAACAGGCTTCTTCTGGGTAAGCTCGCTCCATCGTTCACTTTGTCTCTGTCATCTCTGACCTAGACTAGAGTCAAGAGCAAACCTATCTCAAATAAAAAATCTTAACATTTCAAGATTATACTAACTTAAGGAATAGTATTACTGATTCTAATGATTATAATTCTGTAAATACATATTTGTTGCGGTCCCGAATCATACTTTACTCAACAAACACCTAAGCACTGAGCTGCAAATTGCAATAACGTAAGAAAATTTGAATTTCGCGGACTACCTGGCGCTTTTATTTTAATCTTATTTCAGTATGAGAAAGAGATGGACATTGAACTCCATCTCTTTCTTACACTGAAGATTAAAATAATACTGCTTAAGAGGTGGTGGTGGCGCCCAGGTCCCTACATTTTGACGAGTTATGCGAACATAAATGTAGGGAACAGCTGTGATTTTTTTCGCGATTTCAGGTTTGGTCCCATAGTAAAATTTGTCCATAATGTTGAGTACAATGGCCCCTTGAGAGGTTGTGGTTGTGCGTTAATTCTGGGACATGTTATATAAAATCCGTTCCTAAAATAAATTAGAAGCTCTACTTTCCACTGGGCTTTTTTTTTTTTGTGGATGGGAAGTCATCAAATGACTTCTCCCGCTCTGGGCGGAGCGGGAGGGCGTGTCAGACTTTTACTGACTAAAACCCACCCGTGTTCCTTCTGTTCCCTGTTCTGTCTGTGTCTTCTGTTCTGTTCTGTTTCCTGTTGCCTGTGCCGGGGCCACGGTAACTTTTTCGAACATCCCGCAACCCTAGCTGGCATCGGCCCTAGCGGACCCCGTCAATAGTGCTGACATCTCTTTGAGGCGCGCGTGGAACACAACGCGCCTACGGCTACGATGGTGCCAAAGTAAAAATCTTTTTTTTGTGTACCTAACTAGTCAAATAAATTATTCAGTTCAGGGCGAAAATTGAACTGCCGACCTATAAACTGCGTTATGGGGGATATGTTAGCGTAGCCCGCGAAATTCTTATTTTCATATTATGTTTTTAGCTATTTGCAGGTCAGCGTCAAGTTTTATGTTGATCAAAATTTGATTCGCAACCGTAACAATTAAGTATTTACAGAATTATAATCATTACAATTATCAATACAATACAATACAATTCAACTTTCGAAATAGTCATTAAATTGGGTAATTTGAACTTAGAGAGTTGTATTGATGATTTAAATGATTATTTTTCTATACTTGTGTGTCGTGAATCATATTTTGATAAACAATAACCTAATACTGACTTGTAAATTGCAAAAAAAACGTTAGAAAATGTAAATTTCGCGGGAGCCCTGCCACTTTCTCCTTAGAGTTCTATCTGTACTAACTACTAACTAACCTGCAATATAGAAGCTGCTAAAGCCGTCATCGCGACCAACAGGAGCTGTTGTCTCGCGTAATCATGCAGCGGTTGCCCACATCCTCTCTGGTACAGCATCGAGCAATCTGACGCATAAGGCTTGTGGATGGCGTCGAGCGGACCCTGACCGCAGCAGGAGAAGGGGACCTGGCCCTTGGAAGTGTAGTCGCTTGGACCTGTCACGCCACAGCATTCGAACTGGAATTAGAAGTAAAGAGGTCAGATGATGTAGGAAGATGAGAAGGATTGTTTGTTTGATGGTAAGTCAAAATTTCGAGGTTGTTTGAAAGAATTTTAACTTAAGGCTCCCGCAGACAGGCGTGACGCGATTCTAGTAAAACAATTTCCATGAAGTTTCACAGAAATTGTTCTACTAGAGTCGCGTCGCGTCTGTCTGCGGGAGCCTTTAAGGGAGAATAACATCTATTTTGGCCAAAGCTTTTATCCTTAATACAGCCTTCGCATGTATTCCAATCAATGGAGCGTTTTACTCTTTCACTTTCACAACCATAGATGTACTATTATCTATGTTCACAACCAAGCTTACAGCTTGTCAATGCCAGCATCAAATCTCATATTAAGGTGAAAGCGCCAACGCAGCCCGCGAAATTCAAATTTTCTTACGTTTTTTGCAATTTGCAGGTCAGCATTAGATTGTATGTGATTAAAATATAATTCGCGACCGTAACAAATATGTATTTACAGAATTATAATCATTAAAGTCATCAATACAACTCTTTAAGACCAAGTAACTCTATTGAATGACTATTTCATGAAATCTTAACATTTCAAGATTAAACTAACTTAAGGAATTGTATTACTGATTCTAATAATCATAATTCTGTAAATACATATTTTTTACGGTCGCGAATCACACTTTAATCAACATACACTTAGACACTCAGCTGCAAATTACAAAAATCGTAAGGAGAGGCTTTTTACAAGCCCGATACCGAAGACTAGTCTGCTACTTATAATTTTCTATTGCTTAGAAAGAAAAACCCAAAAACACTGCCAAAAGTATAAGATGATTAAGGCTTTCAGGTTCCTCTTGGGTCTATTAGAGACAGAGATTCACAAACAGATAAAAGAGGACTCTCTTATCTGTTCAGTGGAGATATTAGAAAAGAGAGGAGGCCTGTGTCCCAGCAGTGGGAACATTATAGGCTGATTATGCTATTAGAGACAGATTAAAATACACAACACAGACAGACAGACACACAGAGACAAATTAATAAAGGGTATTCTATCAATCTATCTAAAACACTGAAGCAGAAAGATAGTTTCAACAAACCCCACCTTAACTTGTAACCTGTCCCATCTTATCGCATCAACATTCGTGGAGTCATTATTCTCCAGGGCATGTTCGAAGTAGTGCATGATGGTGGACTTAATGTCGATCTCCACATTGTCCCACACCACCATGGCCCATACGAAGCACGAGAACTCGATCACCACCACCAGAACTATCAGGATTCCCGTCTGGAAACATACCATTACAAAATCAATAATTAATTGTTTTCCACCAGGCGAGGTCGAAGTCCCCAGCCCCATTCAGTTGGTACATAATTTAAAAAATAATGCGACAAGGGATTTTTTTATTTTTTATTTGAGATAGGTTTGCTCTTGACTCTAGTCTAGGTCAGAGGACAGAGACAAAGTCGACGACGGAATTCACGTTCCGTGTAGGTATTCCATTGGTTTGTATTTTATATGTTTTGGTTTCGGACTCAATCGAGAGAGATTTCGTTCCCGAAACTTATCGGATAATTACTAAACATAGGTACCTAAGTAACGCGATAGACCGCAAAGATTAAACAATGAAAGTTAGGAATGCATAAGGATAGCAGCATCCAGTTTCATCTGCTGATAATAAGTAATGAATGATATTTGAATCCTATGTTTTTAAGCCAAATCATGCAACTATTCTTGTGTTATTCAGCAAAGTAGTAAGTACTTAAAACAAGAGTAGATCAACGTAACATAAGTTACTTAGGTAGTGCTATAGATGTCGAGGTGAAAATCTTTTAATTAACTAATTAAATGATCATGATTCGAGGCCCGACAATGCAAGTATTTAGATACCTACAAACGCTACCTAGCGCATGTTTAGATTCTCATAGGTACCAACTGCCTAGGATCAATTCTTAGCGTTCTATCATCCGGCCTTTGTACTGTAATCATACAGTTGATCTGTTAACTCTGGGATCAATTAGATAACTACGCGTTTATTATAAAATACTGACACGCCATGCCAGCAGTCTTCATGACTCACGAAACTGAATAAATACTTACAATAATGACATGAATCTGATGCATTGACTTGGCAGTTCTCCAGCCGATCCATGCGATGGAACATGTGATTATGGCCATCATTAGCAGAAGAATGGCTGGGTACTCCGCATTGACACCAATGAAATGCCGGTATACGAAAAGCCTGTAAATAAGAAAACCGCTTATGCCGAACAGCACAACCGCTGACATCTGTTGACAATAAACGGAACTATTAGGGAAAACTATTATATACCGACCAAAATAAAACGTCGTTTGTTTTAGCCGACAAAAATATTTGTCTCACTCTATCAAATGGAAAAGGGTGGACTACTAGCGCCACTGTCAAAATAGTAATGTACTATTAGATTTTGTTGGGTTCTCTTGATTGATCGTACAATGCACTCAAGAAAAAGTCACTGCAATTACAGCAATGAATAAAATATGTGTCAGCGTCTCTATTGCTTTATTCTACAATCAGTAATAAAATTGAACGAAAATAATTGACAAAAGTGGAAGTTATTGACCTGTAAGTGCATGTTTTAACATAGTTGTTATGACAACAAAGAGGAAATTTGGTGCCACAGCTCTATTCTACGAAAATAAACGTGAAGTTTTCACTAAAACAATAAAATACTCACTGCGAATAATACATTGAAGGTTAGAACGAGATATTTCCAGCAATTTGTTGAGAGTCCCATTGTGATTTTGTGTGTTCACATGTCAGAAATCTTGTTTGAAACTTGATTCAAAACAAAGAGCGCTCGTTCCACACGGGAAATGTTTGTGTACAGAGAGCGTAGTGGCCGCAACTCACGGCTCGAGTGATGCAACCGCTGGCGCTGACTGTACGAAATTAAACATTCGACACTTTTATCTTTCGAACGCAACTTATCAGTTTATTTATTTAATTTTAAACAGAAAAAGGCGCGTCATTTTTAAATGACGAAGATTCTAAAGCTTCTGGGAATCATACTTCATATTGATGTCGATTGGGCGCTATCAGCATTGCTTATCATGATAACAGTTTAAAACTGTTGTAGTAATAATGTAATCTAACCTAGTTTCGACTGAGGTAGATATATAGCAAAAGTTTACGTTCTGCAACGAGGCTGTGGTTATAAATAACCAGTTGACACTTTAGCGTTTTGTGACGTCTGCGTAGGTAACGATACCCGGGCTACATACTATTTTGCCATATAGCACATCTATGATTTTGACTGTTTTTTGATGAGCTTTATTTTTTCCTATAACCGTAGGAATATTGATTAGTAAGTATTCCATTATATTTATTCATAACGCTATCATTCTTTTCTATCTACTTACCTAATTATCTACAACATTAACATTAACATTATTGAAAAACGAACCTATAAACTGTTTTGAATTTTCCCGCCGCAAAATTTATTGTCAGCTACCTCCCAGCGTTTGTCTTTAACCTTTAGTGATAGAAGAAAACACGAAATTTTCTTAGTCGTAGGTATAATTTAATTTATAATAAATTAGAAACAAATATTAATCTAATCATGGTAACATGCTTACATGCGTTGTTCTGAATGTAAAAACCTAAATTATGAAAAAACATAATACTTTTAAATTCTTAGAGCAAGATTCATAGACCGCACTTTGACTACTAGGTAAGTGTTTCATACGAATGAAACCCTATTATTTTGTGTGTGTTCATATTCGTGTATGCAAATGTGAACTGAGCAAGCGGTTTATACGAATATGAACATTATTATAAGACACAAATAAAGTTCACATTCATTTGAGACGCTTGCTTTACTTAGCACAGTCAAAGCTGTCTGAGAATATTACCCTTAATTCGTAGGTAGGTACTTACACCGGTAGATTTGAATCATGATCGCAAAGACAAAGATTTTTTACAAGGAAGTCTGGCAGTTGGTCTAGTTCCACCATTTCCATGACTTTTGTCACTTCTTTTTCGATATCTGGACTGACCGGCCCCGCCTGCCTTGCTGTTCGCAACATAACTCTCGCTTTGTCTATGTCTCTGTTGTACATTGCCAGTAAAGCCAGCATCGCCCATCCATCTGCTAACAGAGGCTCGCTGTTAACAGCAACGGACAGCCAACGTTCAGCAAACCATTGCTTGTCTAATGAAGCATAAATTCGTCCAATAAGAAGAGCCGTATGACCCGAAGGGTTATTTTTATGGGCGCGCGCAGCCCTCTGCAGTGCCGTCATAGGATTTAACTTAAAGTCGGACATAGTTGCCGAATACAGAAGCGAGGAACATAGCTCGGAGCCGGCTCTCTCGGCTTCCAGTAGTGCTTTCTCACATTCATTATCCCAGTTACGAGAACGAGCCAGGCAAGTTGTACGTATTTGCGACATTTTAGGCGAAGGCCCAAACTTCTTGATTGCTGCAAGAATCTTCTCCATCGCAGAACTAAGGTCACGCCTTAAAATTAGCGAGGCAGCTCGTAAGTAATACACATCCAGACTCACTCTATATTTAATGCTGTCATTGCCACGGCTAGCACAGCCATGCTCAAAACACTGCAAAAGTTTCTCGGAAAATTTGTAGCATCGAAGACAAAGAAAAAACGCAGCTGCAATCAATAAAGGGTTATCACTTGATACGACTTCTGGCATCCAATATACTTCTTCCTCTCCACTGGTCTCAGTCCATCGCACTATAATCTGATCCCAGTCTACGGGTAACGAAAAAGCTTTTCTCATTTTCTTTGCAGCAACAAATGCTGCATGAATATGGTTATTGCAGTGATGGAAAGTATGAAGGGCCGCCCAACCAATTGAATTAGCTGTGCCGTCTGAATATTCACCTTTTACAGCAATACGTAGGGCTGCACCGGCCATATCTGAGCCCTCCTCTCCTCGATCAAAGTCTAGGCCGCCAAAAATCCATAGTAAGAATCTATTCTTAGGTAGGCTGCTTAAAGCTTCAAGCAAGTAATTTTTAGCATGTATATCATTGCGATCTTCCAAACAGCGTAAAATCTTAGAAATTAATGCGCTTGCGTGATTTTCTGCCACTTTCAAGCATGTCTCCAAATGTATATCGGCAATTCTAGTATCTCCGGCCATTCGACATCTCGCTGCAGCGGTCTTAGCCGGAAGACGAGGTGGTGGCGGTTGAGGAGCAAAAGATGCTGTCACTGCACGTCTACTTGCAGCATGTTGGCCAGTCACTGTGTCCTCATAATCTAGATAAGAGCATTCTCCTGGAGGGAAACTTTTGAGCATTGTTCTTACTCGCATCAGTAGACGATTCGCAGCAGTTCGTTTTATACCCTGGTTCATTTGTATCATACCTTTACAGGCTAACTCACTTAGCTCCTTATGCACGGCCAGAGCACCTCCTTCCTTTCTTAAGGTCTTCGCATCAATACCAGGATCAACTGGACTACTATCGGATTCCGCTTTTTTTAATGGGATTTCGGTCTCTTCTGGTAGAGGAAACCCCATTATTTCATAAAGATTTTCCAATTTAGATTTAGGAACTAAAGCATCTGCTAAATCGAATCTTATCACTGCATAGGCAGTATGTCCAAATTCATCTATTATATTTGGATCCGCGTCACGCGCACTAGCTTTAGCACTCGTGGGTTCCAGCTTCAGTAGTGGGCCGATATCGTCAGGTGTATTAGCTTCATTATAAAGTACCAACTTCGAACAAACAGTGACGCCCGTTTGACCTGGTTCTAATAACACTCTTGCATCTACTAATCCCATATAACGTCCTCGTATATCTATTTTTCCAGTTCTTGGCACACCCGCGACTTCGATCATAAATGGTGACGATAATCTTTCATATAGTCTCTCTGGATCAACTTGCACGCGTCTCATAGCGTTCCAGTAGAAAGAACGACATTGTTGAGTACCTCGACATCGTAAATCATTTGGAACAAACTTATCTTCAGTGTGGACGTTCATTGCTGTGTTAGCGGCATAGCCGGCAGCACTGACAGCTGCAAACACAATTTTCTCAGCACTTGGTGTGCTCAGGGATAAATTAAAGTTTATAGCCTTTGGGTCATGTACTTTATTTAATCCTATGGCACTCACATAAAATGTGTTTTCTTTCGCTACTGGCAAACAATGGACTGAAATCATAGTAAGTACTAAAGGAACCAGGTTATCATCTTTCGTGCCCAGTGAGTTGGCACGAACGATAACTGAACAATCGGTCCTTTCCCCTGTAAGTATAGAAACTAACGGTGATGTTATCAATATTTTTTGCTCTCCCAATAGCAATGGAAATAAATCTACACTTGCACCGGCGCGGTTATCCGGATGACTTAAAGGATCTGGATCCTTTGGAGCTTTTCCTCCAACGGCACGCAGTAGAAGAATTAAAGGCGTATTCGCGATCATTGTTTGAATGTGTTGATCGCTAAGGTTTAAAATGGGTAGCGATTCAGACTCAAGAATCTCATCATTACCCCATGTTCTTGATAATAAAACAATTCCGTTAAAGTAGGCCAGCAAATTAAATTCTCCTGAACCAGGCGGGGTACCTTTAAGAATTAGGGTCAGACTCACGGAACGTGGAGTTATGGTCCTATCACTGGATATTATTAGATCTGTTTGAGTGTCAGTTGTCCCAGATGATAATGTTTTATGACTTTTAGGAGTTTTAGCAGTTTTAGGAGGCATTATTTAAGCGAATATTTTCAAATAAATTTTAATTCCTAGTTGAACTCATGATTTTTGGCTTTACTGGAGCCCAAAGTACCATACTCTTCAAGAACTATATACCGTATCCGATACCCCGATACCTTTGAATCCCGTTCAGTTGACTGAAAATGACATTGACAACCAATAATCTATACATAAATACAAAATAAATAAAATTGAAGTGTCTGTTTGTAATGTCAAAATAACAGCTTTTTATTTAGTGCCTAAGAAAATATAATACCTATTTTATACGGTACTTATATCAATAAATGAAATGCCTACGAGACATTATGAACATCCATTGGTCGGACTGTGTTCGTAACACGGAAGTACTACGGTGAGCTAATGTCGGTGGAATAGAGGCCTATGTAATGCGGCGCCAGTTGCGGTGGGCTGGCCATGTCTCCGGAATTTCTGACGACAGAGTGGCGAAGCGCATCTTCTACTCAGAACTGCGGGATGGCAAGCGGAAACAAGGCAGCCAACTCCTTCGGTACAAAGATGTGCTTAAGCGCCACATGAAGCGGTGTGATCTAGAGACGTCAGAATGGGAGGCAATGGCAGCAGACCGGTCACTGTGGAGGCATACCGTGAGTATTAAGATGTTTGCGTTTGGAAGGGGACGTAAAGAGGAGCTCGATGCTAAACGAGACGAGCTCAAGGCCCGGCCACCCGCGGCCATCCAATATAATTACATCGGAGGGGTGCTGACTTGCCCTGAATGTGGACGCACTTTCACGGCAGAAATTGGTTATATCAGTCACCTGAGGGCACACCAGCGATGTCCTCAATAGGCAGATCCAAGTCGCTGTGGCCGAAAACGGCCAGGATCATATATGTATATATATATCAATAAACAATTTTTAAAAATTTTGTCTGTCTGTCGGTTTGTTTCGGCTATTCTCAGAAACGTCTGGACCGATTTTGACGGAACTTTCACTGGCAGATAGCTGATATTATAAGGAGTAACTTAAGCTACTTATATTTTAGAAAAATAATTATGGTTCCGCGCAAAAAAAATAAAACCCATGAAATTGTGAACAAATAGCGCGTGCGGGAAATGCAACGCGGCGGGTCGGGGAAGTTTTGGTGGTGGTATTTTAGTATATTGTGTATCTTACGACTTCCACGCGAATGAAGTCGCGTCGCGGGGCACAGCTAGTAGTGTAGAAGGATAATATCGTTGACAGAGAATTTAAATTTTTAATGCTTTTTCAACACACTTGCTCGTAAAGAAAGTGGCTCTTATTGAGCCGCTTTTAGGTTCATAATGCAGTGTATTAAACACGCGTGCTTCTTTGTTTATATTACCGCACTAGTGCAGTATTGTGCGCCACAGATAACTATTTTCGAAGGTGAATAAAATATGATAAATTAACATAATATTTCATCAAATTATTTATTTTTGTCAAAAATAATAACATTCTTTCGTGTTCTACAGCCAAATAACATACAAAATATTCAGTTTTTATGCTTTTAATACCTATTAGACTGTTCAACGGCTTCGTGGTCGTGCCTTTGCCTCTCCTTCAACCTGCGAAGACACCGCAATGGAATCTGCGGGCCATATTTTTTTTTTTACATAGGTAGGTAGGTAATTAGTTTATGAAACTTTATTTATTTTTTGCCTCACAAGTGTGTTGAAAAACGTCGTATGAAACTCGTGTGCTTTGATCATTACATACTCGGCTCCCTTATCGCGCTCGCCCTCGAGTGTAATAACCAACATAGCCCACTTGTATCATAATGTACTATTTTGATCTCAGACTGAGGAGTCTGGGAATACACGTCAGATTTTTTCATCAGATTGTCGGATCCGATAGTCTGATCCGGCTACCGGAAGGCGTTGGGACCATTAGTTTGTATGAACATTCATTACACGTCCGATTGATAGTCGCGCCGGACGTCCGAGCCGGAAACTGGCGCGCGGCGTTTCCAATTTTACTGTGTCGGTCCGATTGTCTGAAGGCGCGGTCTGCATACTTCTCCACAGAGACAAATAGACGTCCGGTTCCTCCCTCCGACTTGCCAGTTGATTCTAGCGTTGACACCGAACGGACGCATCATTATGGTTCGGACAATGAGCGAAAATTATTCTTAAATTAATACTAAAGTTTGTCATCCTATAGTTTTTCAAAACTACCCGTGAAAGGGATTTTAGGGGGTGCTATAGTTTGTATGGAACAATTTTAAAGCGCTCCTAACGGTTACCTCGAATAACCGTATTAATACTTTTGACAAAAAATATAGACAAATTATTGAGTTTTTCGAAAATCAACCAGCAAAACGGGTACCTAATTAAGTTTTGGGGAGGATTTCACTGCGTATCTGGATTAAGTCAAAGTAATAAACATTAAATGACGAAAGTCATGATTGAAGATTTTTTTTAAATCAATCCCTTTCGGGGTGAAAAGGGAGGATCAATTTATATATGAATTTTTATTTTTCCTTTCATCAATAAATTAGTAATAAGTTAAGGTGGCGTTCTGTAGCTTCTGCCTAACCCCATGGGAAGAATGCGTGAGTTTATGTATGTAATAATAAATAAAAGGCTCTTAATTATCAATTTTCCAAAACTACCGGTTAAAAGGGGTGGACAGGGTGCTAAATTTTATAGGACAAAATAAGAAACCCACGCGGACAAAGTCGCGGGCTAAATGCTAGTATGCAATAAAAAAGTAAATTAAAAAAATCTAAAAACCCGACTGCGTAAAACTGAACTTTAAAACAGATGGAAACAAGATGACCTATTTTGTCTCCAAACAATCTCATGCAGTCGGAGGCAATATGTCTTTATTGTTAAATTTATGAAGGCGCCTTTAATGTACCTAGTAAGACTCGCGAAATAAAGACGAATCTAACGACATACCATAGATCAAAATCTGTTCAGCCGTTTACGAGGGAGCATAGGGACAGACATACATACAGGTCAAACACACAACCCTCCTTTTTTGCTTCCGCATTCTTTCTATATTTAGAGTGCGTGACAATTTATATAACGCATATGCACCACTGCTTATTTTTTTGGCTAGAGCCTATTGAGGCTCTAGATCGACAGAAACTTAAATTGGAAAGCACATATTGATGTGCTTTCCAATTTAAGTTTCTGTCGATTGTTAGGCCTAAAAATTTGGTAGTTTTAGCTGTCTGTATTTTATTATTATTATATTCGATGTCAAGATTAGAGAACAATAATGATCGTTGGCTAAAGTGCATTATCAAAGTTTTATTTATATTAATTTTTAAGTTATTATTATTAAGCCACGCTAACGCTTCAATTAATGTATTTTTATGTCCGTTTCATATGTATCCTTATTATGGCATGGTATAGTTATCGTGCTGTCATCCGCAAACAATGTCATGGGATGTTTAATGGATTTAGGGAAGTCGTTAATATAAACTGTAAACAAGGGTGGTCCAAGTACACTGCCCTGCGGAACTCTATGAGGGACGGTACGCTCGCATGACGTAAAAATCTCTTCACGTTTTGAGCTCATATTTATTTTGCTAATTTGTGTTACTTGTTTTCTGTCTTGTAGGTAGGTATGATTGTATAAGATTAAATATGTTTCCTCGTATACCATATGCGTCAAGTTTATTTAGTAATATATTATGTTGAACATAATCAAACGAAAGAATGCTCTTTCTTTCTCTGTTTACACAAAGAGAATTTAGTAGAGTGGAGATAGAACGCACCATCGCTCGTTTGGTCTAAATGGACTCATCGTGGTAGCATCCGATTAGATTCAAAGGCTAGGCAGATGACCGACCGAGGCAGCCGATTCAGGTTTATGTTCATTAAGTTTTTTTTCTTGGCAACACCCTGAGCTTATTAAAGGTTTGTAATGTCATTTTTGACGGAAAAAAGACAACAGCGACTGATTTTTTCTTCTTCTGAAAAAGCGTTCCATTCCAGTTTTAGTATATATTTTAAACTCTATTATCTATACATCTCTTATATTGTCCTCTTTTTAGAAAGAGAAACGTAATGTTAAAGAGAAGTTTTATTACAGTGACTATTGTCCACACTATTGTCAATGACATTTCTATGTGGAAGTTGGAACTTTGACTTGTAAATATTTTTTTTTGCAAATAAAATACATCGTAAAATGATATAAAATGTACACATTACTACATGGGTTTTACAAATACTTGGTGCAAAAAGACGAATACTGTGTGTTAATATTAGGACTTGACAATGCAGGCAAAACGGTAAATAGTTATTGAGATATACACAAATAGAACCTGAACGAATTCACGTAAAAAGTTTTCCAAAAACAAATTTAAATGATTTTATTTGAATATTTTCATATTTCACAGACGTATCTGGAGGCTACAAAAACAAAATTTACCAAGAAATACAAAGCAATGAACCCCAATAGGATAACAACGACAGTTGGACTAAATATAGGCAAAATAGATGTGGATGGCGTGAGGCTTAACTTTTGGGACCTCGGCGGGCAGCAGGAGTTGCAGTCTCTTTGGGACAAAGTATATATCTCACATAAATAATATTTTTAATATACCAATATAAATTCAGGGCTTGTGAAATTATACATTAAATGATAAATGATTTTATTTCTGTAAGTAGGTTTGTACAAACACTTTTACACATCAATCATATTTTTTAAAACTAGATGAGGCCGGCATTTCCTATCTGACTACTCTGAGAAGAAAGGCCAAAACAAACTCAGAGGTCACAGTCTCTTTTAAAGTCCAGACATAATCTTGGTCAGATCATGTGAATACCATGTAGATTGGTGTCTGAAATGGTCTTTTGAGGAAAGAGCCACACAGATGGAGTGCACCTGTCCAGTCAGTGCACGCATCTGTCAGTAATCATACAGCTCAACTATTAGAAAACAATACTTTTGGTGACCGCAGTCCAATAAATATGTTACAGACTTGGTTTGTAAGCACACTGGTAATAGTAGAATGTTTATGAAAAACTTTTGAATATCAAAAACACCCAGTTTTTTTAAATTTTATTACTGATAAATCTATAAAGATTGTTTTCAGTATACCAAAACAAAATCCACAAAATTGCAATTTAGGTATCTACATTAAGTTCACTTAAAATTATTTTTATAATTTATAATTAGTTTATAAATTAAATGTTTTCAGTACTATGCAGAGTGCCACGCTGTCATTTACATAGTAGACTCGTCTGACAGAGAAAGAATTTCAGAGTCAAAGGAAACATTTGGTTAGTAATCAGTTAACTTTCTCTCTGTAGAAAAAGGAATATTTATTCTTGATGCTGTATTTTCGTAAAACTGTAACATCATCATCATCCAAGCCTTTTCCCAACTATATTTGGGTTGGCTTCCAGTCTTACCAGATGCAGTTGTGAGCTGAATACCAGTATCTACCATGGAGTCTACTTATGCAAAACTATACCTAAATTGCGTAATACACTGTCAGTCACGATCTGAATGATTTTGCCAGTGATTGCGGATTTGAACCGTGCTTGTGTAGATTGTTCCCTAAATAAAAATACATTTTTTCTTTCATAGAAATGTATCTAAAACCACTTTATATTGTATGTTTCAGACAGAATGATAGCTTCGGAGCACCTGTCCGGGGTCCCGCTGCTCGTGTTAGCCAACAAACAAGACATTCCAGACTGCATGGGAGTTCACACTGTGAAGCCCATATTCAACCAAAACGCTCACCTCATTGGAGCAAGGGACATTATGCTTATGGCCATATCTGCTCTTACTGGGTAATTGCATAGACAAATATAATGGGTCACATACATTTTCGCGTCGGCATAATTCTTCACAAGTCAGGTGACAAAATCGAATAAATATTGTGCCACCCGCCTCTGGCGATCGTGCCGAATCATGCCGAGCCGAACAACTCTGTAGCACGCCAAATATAATACGTCATCTAGAAGAGAAATTCTCGCTCGAAACGCATAATTCGCGCTTTTTCCTTCTAGTATTGGGTGCCCGGTTTTACTGTTACCTGTACCTATATTTTTGTTAATTTTCTATGGTAAACAGTTCTAGATAACTTTTGCCCCAGTTTGTCTGTTCAGCCGGTAAGCTGGGCCATTGCTTGAGAAGCCTACAAAATTAAGGACATCAAAATGAGCAAGTTCTTCCCCCCCCCCCCCCTCCAATATGCAAGCCCCCTGATCGTTTTCGATAATAATTATAAATATTATCGTGTTTGAAATATATAATGTGTCATAGATAACAAAAATTTTCGTCACTGATAATTACTGTTTTTGTTTCAACTTTTCAGACTTCTATTTCGTCAATCTGTGATTTGGAAACCTGAAAGTATATTTATTTGTAAAAGAACCAAAAGATAGAATGTGATGTGATGTGACTGACTGCATTTTCAGATTGTGTTAAGGGTGGTACTCACCGCCGCGAGCATTCGCTTCAAGAATTTGTTATGCAAACATTAATTTCGCGAACGTTTGTTACACAACGAACATTAATTCGCGAAACAAACAGTTTGGTGACTAGAGTGCTACAGTCAGCCTCAAAAAGAAGTATACACAGACTATATTATGGAACAATGATTGTAGACAATTAAATGAATCTTTTTCCGTGTATAAATCTTTTTAAAGCTGACAGTAAAGTGAATCCAAACACGCAAAACAAATTCTCTATGCTCGCGACCGAATGATCGTCTCGCGAATGAATGTTCGTTACAAACAAAATTGCAAAAAAAATTCGCGAAGCGAATGATCGCGGTGGGTAGGTACGGTCCTTGGACATGTCTATTGTATTACTTATGCTCCCATCTCACATAGTTTGTGGGTTAACGGCAATGAATAGTTGCGTCAGCGCGCATGTTACTGACTATGTAATTATTTTATTAGTACATAAGTAACAGTAGTGGTACATAACTTAAAATTAATTACTAAGTATATGCTAATCACCCAAATCATCCTTGTACAGTGAAATTTATTTTTACAACTACAATTTTTTTAACATCAAACAAATTTTATAAGCCAGTCACAAATTTCATACTTAGTACATAATGAAAATTAAGTCTCCCTAACATGGATTTGTTTAAAATCTACTTCTTTTCTTATCTAATTTAAACAAATTATATTTTGAAGTGTGTAATTAACTGTCATTAAGACACTGGTGCCGATTCTCTTGTTCACCGAACTAAACTATCACTAAAATTCCTTACTTTTTGCCTATGAGAATCTTAAAGCTATTCTGCAAAAAAATAAACCCACACTCACTAAACTCACCACTAAACTTAAAAATAATTTTGACAGAACTAAATCGAATTTGACAATCGCGACTCCACGTGGTAAGTACTTGTTTGCCCTACCCCGTGATTTTAATTTGAGCCGGAGGCGCGTAGGGAGGGGGGAGCAGCCCCAACGTGTTTTATATGGAATTTTTCACTTTTTGTATGGAAAATATGAAAAATTATTACCAACATGTTGACTGTTAAGGGTATGGGTGTTATGAAGGGAGGTCGAAATTTTCATTATTTTTGCTATAGGACACACCGTTTTCGAGATATAAGCAAAAGAAAAGAAAAAAGATACAGTACTGTTTTTGCACCTAAGTCGAGATGTAAATTCAACTAATTTTATACCACACCTTTTTAATCGCGATTAAAAGTAGTCAGATTTAGTTAGAGAATCTAAATTTTAGTTGAAAAACGTCAAATTCAGAATAGCAAAATTACCATTTTCATTAAACTAATACTCAATACTCAATATCTTTATTGCTTTACCATAATGTGTACTTAGGTGGTAACTATAATATATAATTGAGATCATTATGGACCCTGTAGGGCACAGCAAAAGGGTAGGAGAGAGGAAGCTCTGTGGCATCTTAGTGCTGTCAAACTAAAATATAGTTAAGTTGTGTCACTTTTGTCAAGTTCAGAATGGGAAATCGTCGTTTGACAGGAATAAACTAAATGGTGATTTTTAGTCTAGTTTAGAGGCATTTGTGACAAGAGAATCGGCACCAATCTACAGTGAACAGGAAACTAGTGTTTATTTATTTTTTAATTATAATGACCTTTTTACTCATAATAATTCCTTTTCAGGGATGGAGTGGATGAAGGCATCAGATGGCTAGTGGACTGTATAAAGAGAAACAGCGTTGACCGACCGGCGCGCAACCACGACGATAACTTATAAAGGCGACACCTACACCCGGTGCATGTATATTATGTCTTACGCGCCCGAGCGAACGACACTACCGATACAATGAATAATAATTAGTTTTCCTATTAAGATAATGATGTGACTCGTACGGCCCATTGTTTTGTACATACAGTATTGACATTTAAGAATAAAACATTACTAGAACTGGTGCTGTATTGCTATCCTTTTTCAGTGATAAATTGTACCTTTGATAAGAGATACGTTGTGACTGGATATTTGAGGAGTACCTGCACCTGATAAAACACTTCTGATAACAGTACAGTTTACACCGTCGTGGAATATTGTGGCATAGCTTGTGAAATGTTTTGATTAAAGTAATTTTAGGACATTTTGATAGTGTGGTTTTTAAATTTTAATTATGGCATACCCTATGTATGAAGTTGATTGGAGTGTTTTGCCGCCAGAACAAAACAGAAGGTAGGTGAAAAGATAAATGATTAATTAGCTGCTAATGTTATAAAACATAGATCATGATAATGCCTCGTGAAATCTGTTGCATAAATTCCACCGTGTAAACATATCAATCATGCACAGTAGCAGAAATGGAGCAGAGCGGAAATAGTTTTCCGTTTTCTAAAAAGGTTTTCCACGTAGCGTTCGTTCAGGATTCACAAGTTGCCAGTTTCTTTCATTCATATTTGAATTAAACTTGCTTACTATTTAGTAATTCACTCTAAATAAACGTACATAATAATATATTTGATTTACACTTCGTTTTTTATAAAAATCTAAACTTTATACATACTGAAATAAAATAAGGAAAGTTATTTGATCAAAAATTAAGCAAACGTCATGTGCGAGTCACGGCAGCCATGTTGAATTTCTTGCAACGCACCACGGAAATGTCAGCTGGCAATTGTATTATTTCTTTATAATTAATAAAATAAAACGTTTAGTTTTGACAAAGCACTTTTTCTGTGATAATAAGTGAACATAAAAATGAGCCAATGAGCGCATTTGAGTTTTAATTAGAAGTGAAAATATGACAGAAGTTAGTCAAAGGTGGCATGCGATTTCACTTGCATTTCTATGGTTTGTGACGAAATAAAATGATCGCAGACCTAACTAAATACGTGTGAATTCCTTTTTAGTTCCTTACGTTATGATTTTAAGAGTATTCCAGTGATAGTTTTTGTATCAGAGTGGTTTTTCGTTTGACTGGTTTTTGACCTCTCGTTCTTTGCACCTGGCCCCCGTGAAGTAAGATTACCTGTGTTCGTGAACCGCAAGAAACATCTGTTGTTGCCTGTAACGGATTGATAAATCTGACAAGATGAACGGCTCTGAATCCGGGTAAATTATAATGTTATTATTTTCCTTGCCAAACAGGTTAAATCTGAACATTTACTTTCCATGATTTCCTGCCGAATTACCTTTTGAATAAATTGTGCTGATGTGAGACTTATTCCCAGTAAATTGCGATAGTACAACAAATAAAAGATCATTTACTGACAGATTTATGGTATTTATTGCTACATATTTCATTCTTTTTTCTAAATGGTTGATGATGATCTCATTGTTTATATTGTTTTGATGTGTAGAGTCAACTGAATGCTATTCTTTCATTTATTAGCATATTTCCATCAACAATTGTGTTAACATCCACAGTTATTTGTATGTATAACATTTATTTATTTAAAAAAGCACAGCCACATACATACATTAAACTTATGCTAGAAATAATCTTAAAAACTAAACATTCACTAAGCTTGACCCATAAATATTTCATCAAACACCTGTCCTTTTTAATTTGTTATTATTTAACTACTTCTCTTAATTTACACTCACTTCAGTAATCTAATGAGCTACTTAAATACATTATTAAATTTAATGTTATGTTAAATAGTGTAATGATGTATTTATTCCTGTCGCCTTCACTGGCTACAGGATTCTGTTAATTTACTTATACAGCCTAAATGATTTTATGCTGAAGTTATAAGAGTTCTGTATTTCCCAAATTATATAATTTTATTGCCTTCCTAACAGTTTCAAGATACCTTATTCTTTATTGGTATAACTCATATGCTCCTAAAATTTACCCTGCTGAACCTAACACATTGATTAAAAAGGCAGACAAGCAGATTCCTATATGAATTTAATTACATTCATCAAGTTATACAAATGGTCCATCTGTAATTTATAACTATAGTATGTACACAATGTCGCCAGCCATTACATAAAGGTATTGTTAGAGTAAACAAAGCTATAGTGGTATGTTACATTCATGGACCAAAGGGCATGAGGTCATTAAGCCTTTTACCTGTATTAGCCCTACCTGTGCTGTCAGGCTTTTGTATATTTGGGAAATATGTCATAGAAAAAATCATTACTTAACAACTGTTGTTAGATTAGTATATGTTCGGTACAGTTATTAATTGCGATTGAAGTCCTAATAATAACTAAATCCAACATAAAATTACTTAGATAATAATTATTGATTATTTCTGAAACTATTTTCATACTCAAGTAAGCCTTGATTTAGCCATAGATTTATTATTGCTTATTAAGAATACAAATACTTATTGTATTACTAATTTGATAAAAAAATAACAATTGTTATTAAAAATAATGATTAAATAAATAAGAAACAATACCTACTTATATCTGACATTAAATAAAAACAGTATGTTTTTATACTGCATACTTATCTAATCAATAAAATGTACCTCTTTCTGCATTGAACCAAAAAATAGGTTCAGTTACGTTTAAAACACAATCACAACAATATTTTTTCATGCATGTGTATAATGTTGTGCATTGTATTATTACAACTGATAATTCACATGGGTAATTGATCCTAATTGATTGTTGCGAAGTCATGAAGTTATCAATTGTCAATCTATGAGTACACTCAATTATTGACCCTCCTTGAACTATGCCGTTGATATCATCAATTTTTAATCTAGGTAATTCAGGGATGGCCTAGCCATAAGAGATATAAATACGTTTTGGGAACTCATGTGAGGACATTGACTCCCACAAATCTGTCTGTATTACAAACTGGTTATCGGAACGGGTTTTTGTATCAGTATATACTGAAATATCATCGGGGTAGACGTGATCTTGAGTGGAGACCGCGAATGCGCAAACGTAATGTAGGACGCCCTCAGGCTAGGTGGAGCGACGATATTCGCCCTCAGGCTAGATGGAGTGGGTGGCTGGTAGCAGCTGGATGAGAGTTGCCGAGAATCGAGCTGAATGGCGTGCAATTAGAGAGATCTATGTCCAGCAGTGGACTGCTGTAGGCTGATGATGATGATATATTGAAATTAAGTTCAGTACAGTAGTTTGGTGTATAAAAGAACTTTACCAGGTCATGAAAAAATTCCAAAAGGTTTAAAAATTTGTATTACCTACAGCCTAAAACTTAAACCTTAAGGGGAAGCGCCAGGTAGCCCGCGAAATACAAAATTTCTTATGTTTTTTGCAATTTCCAAGTCAGTATTAAGTTGTATGTTGATTAAAGTATCATTCGCGACCATAACAAATATGCATTTACAGAATTATAATCGTCAAAATCAGTAATACAACTCCATAAGTTTGTATAATCCTAATTGTCAAGACTTCATGAAATATTCATTCAATAGAATTACCTGGTCTCAAAGAGTTGTATTAATGACTTTAATTATTATAGTTCAGTAAATACAAACTTTTTACGGTCGCGAATCATATTTTGATCAATAAATTATTTATCCATAGTGATTGAGGAAATAGTACAATAAAATTGAAATCATCTTACTATGATTCCGCTTGTTATCCTTACTCAACATTGAACAAAAATATAGGAAAAGATTTACAAATATAAATACACACAATCAAACCATAGTAAAACAGATTTCTGTTACAGTATTTTTATCTCACGAAGCGACACGCTTTACATGTGTTTACCAAGTGTACAATCACACTGTGAATGTGTGTGTAAGCGCAGGAGCTCTCGGTACCGTCCGAGACAATGGCGAAGTTGGAAGTGCGAGTGTGCGCGTGTGTGTTATGTGCTGACGCTACTCGTCTTCACGCACACATTCACAGCGTGTTTGTACACTTGGTAATCACAACTAAAGCGCGGGTCGCTTCGTGAGAGAAAAATACTATAATCAACTCAGCCAATCGCATTCCACTGCTGCGCCACGACACCAGTTTCTCCTCCTACTTATGTCTCATCAGAATTTTGAATATTTGTTATCTAACTCCATTCTTTTTGCAGGTTCAACCCGGCGTTCAATATTGCCACAATAAAGCAAGTGGTAAATGAGGCCATAGAAAGAGGTAAGCATAGTTCATAATTATTGTTGACAAAGTAGGTTGTACAGCTAGTCAAACACATGCTACTTGATGGAGGATGGAGGTTGCTTCGTCAAATTGACATCAATTTGATCAATCTCGTCTTGAGATTGATCAAATTCATCAGTCATCATCATCCATTTATCAATCTACGCATAAAGCACAAGCCACACTGGGAACGAAGCGAAACGAAGCTCAGTTCGTTTAGCTTTCTTCTGCGTCTTTTCATACTTCGGTTCACACCGCGTACTAAGCAAAACGGAAACGGAAGTAGGTATGAAAAGACGGAAAGCTAAACGAACTTAGCTTCGATTCGCCTCGTTCCCAGTGTGGCCTACGCTTAATACAATCAGTATAGAGTCAATCTGATCAAACTGCCGCCTAGTTAAAAATGAAACCTCCATCATACAGTTAGCTGCTTTAACATATTCAAGGAAGAGCAAAAAAATGCACTACCCTATTTTTAACCGACTTCAAAAAATGAGGAGGTTATGCATTCGGCAAGCTTTTTTTTTCATTTCCTTCCCTGAATGTGGTGTACTATAGATCCAGTAACTTAGTTCAACAATAAGGAAAGAAGCAAAAAATCTTTTAACTAACTAGTCTTGACTGATACAGTCGTCAATAAATTATGGACGGTAAAGACAACAGCAGTGCACGGCAGTGGTGGTGGTAACGGCTCTGACTCGAGTTTAGGTCGTGGGTTCGAACCCAAGCAGGCGCTTTACTTTGTGTAAATAATTTCATCACCACTGCTCTCAAAACAGCGAAGGAAAACATAATAAGGAAACCAGCATGTCCTAAAACTAAAAATTCGAAGACATGTGACATCTACCACCTCACACTGGGCCCTAGTGGTAGATTACAGCCCACTCTTCACAGAGAGGAGGCCTGTGTTCCAGCAGTGGGAACATTATACGCAGATTATAATGCTAAAGACAACAGATTGAATTGAAAATGCACTTTGGAACCATATTAATATGGACGCAATTTGCAACCATGAATAAATAGCATTGAACGACTATTTCTTTTTACGTAAGTTCAGTTAGCATTCTCACCATGACTAATTCAATTGTAGTTATATACTAATATTATATAGATAATTAAGATAATATACAATAACATTTTCAATGATTTTGAAGTTCGCTTTCAGCTATTTACTAACAAATAGAATTCACCACATACAATTATTGTCGAAACCGATGGATTAAATCGTAATTCCGAAAATCTTCTTTTCCTACACAATTTCTCGTGTAGGAAATTGCTTGAAATGAGCGTGACATTTAAAGGCTTATAGACGGCTTCATTTGATTGAACTATTTAAGAGGTACAAAATCCCAATAAGAACCCTAGGAATATTTGACTCGCTGAAATTCATATCGTAACAAAATATGTCTATTTCAAATTCAAAGTCAGAATATAACTTGAAATGTCTATCTTATTACAGTTAAACTTGTTACTTTGCCTCGCGAATGCTTTAATAATTTCTATCTCGCAAAGTTAGCGCGTCGTAACCGAATCGTTCCCGGTTAATTGATCGTGACACTTTGTAAGTGGGAAAAGGCTTTTAAAGTTGAGCTTTTCACAAATTGAACGCAGAACGATGATTACTTGGACACTTGTGATACTGGCTTACTGCTGAAATTATCCGGTGAACCGGGTCTGTTAAATACTTAACTAAAAGTTACCCTTACCTCCAAAACTACTCTTTTAATAGCAGTCAAGTCTTTAAACCTTTATTGAGACAGCCAATTTATATGCAAAGATAACCAAACGTTAATTTATTTATTTATGAGTGAGAACCTATTATTGAGTAAAATTTTTCCGTTTCAAAATTCAATAAGTCATAAAATTACCTTCCGCTCGTCAAACAATACAGCCTATTGATCCAACATTGCGTCACCAATCAGAACCTTTCTCAAGATCGATTCGACAATGATTCACCAATCACGTTTGATATCACCTAGATTTAGATAACGCACTCCAAACAAGCACTGATCAACGCTTTCTATGTGTGTGTGTCGTCCGTAACAGTCGCGCCGGTTTCAGTGCGGATGCCGACACCGACCCGTCTCCGGGACCTTATCAGGCAGATCAGAGCCGCAAGAACGGCGGCTGAAGAGAGAAGCGTGGTCAACAAGGAGTGTGCTTACATACGGTCTACCTTCAGAGAGGAAGATAGTGTGTGGAGGTGAGTTTCGTGTCTATGGTTTTGTATTTTTTTTCAGCCACACAGACTACTATCCTTTCCTGTACTTATTGGTCGCAAACTCTTCGTCAGTTTTTGAAGAAAAGCGGCTTTAAGCACTCCAAAAATTACTTCAGAAAAAGAACCGCCCCTATCCATCCTTTACATTAATTTACACTTAGAATTCTTCTGATGAAATGGCACTGAGCACCCCGTTAGGTACGTCAAGGAGGACATAATTCGCTCAAATGTGAACCATCTGTGATCCGGTTACCAAATCCGACTACACAAACGGACACAAACAAACGAAGTCACACTTCCTTAGTTTCGGCAGTTCAATGAACCTCATTATTGGCCTGTAGCCCAGTCAATATTCTCTTGCATACAAAATATTACGAAAGTGAAAGAAAAAAGCGTCTGATCGTAATCAAACGGCGATTTATTAGCCTGATGTAATTGCAGGCCAGTTGTCACGCACGAGTAGATTTATTATACCAGAACTTTTATCGAAAAGGCTGAGTAATGCTGAAAACCATACGACTGATGGAGTAGCCCAATCGATTTTCTTACTAAAATTGCCCTTAAGATGGACGGTTGAAATTCGTATTTTAGTTGCCGGTTGGCAACCGATTTGTTTTGGCCGATCCTTAGTTGGTCTGCTTCCCATTTTGATTCAGATGACGGTATTAATATCAGGGTGATTCTGTTTCGATTTGATTGATTATCCGGAAAATTAAACATTATTAAAAGATTAGCATTATTGGTTTTTCCATAACATCATCAGTACAGCAACTAGCAACGTGCGAATACTTGTTAAAATAACAACCTTTTGTGTAAATGGGAAAATCAATGTTTAAATCACTTGTCCCGACTGATTCATCAACGCAGAGCCTAAACCGCTGCGGCTACAAACTTGAAATTTTGGCAGTTGATGCCTTTTATGCTGTAAGCATCCACTAAGGAAGGATTTTTGGAAATTTAGCCTTTAAGGGGGTGAAAAGAGGGGATTTTGTTTGTATGAAAAATCTTATTTCTTGAGTTAATAAACTTGAAACTTGGCACGAATATTTAACTAAGTAAATTAAGAAGTTTATAATTTATTGTTTTTCTAAACTTAAGGGGGATTGGGGGGGCAAAGTTTGTAATCATCATCTTCCTGCCCTTGTCCCATGTTACTTGGGGTCGGCGCAACACGTTTTCCCTTTCTTTTTTCCCTGTCAAAAGTCACGCTATCGTTTTACTCCTTACTCTTTCATATCATTCCTCACACAATCCATCCATCTTTTCTTTGGCCTTCCTCTTCCTCTCCATCCATCAATATTGAGGGGGTCAAAGTTTGTATGGAAGAATTTTAACGCGCGATCTGATCAACTCGAAACTCGGTATTTATACTTAAGACCGAAAATAAAGAATAACGTGTATCGGGGTTTTTTGCTAATCTACCCCTGACGGGGTACTAAAGTACGAAATCCACGCGGACGAAGTCGCGCGGGAAGTGCTAGTATTCAATATTCCATCTGAAAAATTTGTGTGTGATAGATCAGATAGGTATAAACTTCAGTCATAAGAAATGCTTAGTTTACGTTCTTTCTATGACGTACCCTACAAAAACCGGGTCATGAGTCGTGACCTTTGGCGCAAACGCAAATTGTCAAGTTCCTGGTCAAAGTTTCAGCTACCTACTTAACGTAACACTTAGCGTTGCATTGATTTGAAAGATAATTTCACGTTATTTGTTTGTTTTCACGGCAAATATTCATAGGTACTTATCAGATAAGTCCTAACAAAGTATAGATACGGTCGCCTGAAGGTCGTTCGAAAACCACAACAAAACCGCAATGTACAACGTTACATGACTGCGGCGTGAGCTATTCGCTGGATACGTAAATAAAATAACAGCAAAGGCAAAGATACATATTTCTATATTTTGTAAATATGTTAGACGCCAAACATCATTCTAGCTTTGTAACAATAGTCGTCTTTAAAAATATTGATAGATTCAGTTGCATATGGTTACAATAGAATGCGACCTTGGTACTGAATTCCCTGTCAACCAGCACCCTAATTGGGTAAAACACTATCAATCACAATCTGAATGATTTTAAAGCATATTGCTAATCCATTACTTCATATGTTTGAAAATGTTGTCTGCTCAACACGGTGGTCTCGAACCTACCGATTTTTCGGTATTTCTACCGATATGGGCTCTGTTCTACCGAAATACCCAAATATAACGATTTCAGTCTGAAATCGTAGAAAAATCGTTATATTTGGGTATTTCGGTAGAACAGAGCCCATATCGGTAGAAATACCGAAAAATCGGTAGGTTCGAGACCACTGGCTCAACAACGTAAATAACGCAATGAATGTTGTTGAACTGTCAAAATGAAACCGATTCCTACTGTGTGTTACGCAATTGCCCCGCTGGTTGGTGTAGGTGTTTATAGCAAAAGAATACGTCTTATCGTATATTTTCTTGAATACAGTTATATATTTAGTTGGTGGTAGGGCTTGTTCTAAGTCCGCCTGGCTAGCTACCACCATCTTATCTAAGTCTGTCGCCATAACAACAATTTTAACAGCATTGTTGTGTTTCGGCAGTTAGAGGTAAGATAGCCAGTTCCTCTGTGAGGATTCCGGGTGAAGCTCGCTTCCACCTTCGGCCTGATCATCACTTACCATCAGGTGAGATGCAGACCAAGGGCTTCCCCGTTGTAGTTAAAAAAAAAATTGCTAGACTTAAAACTCTTCTGTAACGCCAACCAATCATCGTCATCATTCTCCTGCCCCTATCCCAATTTATTTGGGCAATTTATGTGTTTTCTTCCAGCTCCAACCAATCTTCCCTTCCTTTAAATGTCGCCTGTGCTTGTGCAATGTACTAACGTAGTATTTTCCTTTGTAAAAGTACCATGTGGCCTTTACATCTTTGTCCCTAAATTCATGACATTTTCGCTGAAATTAGAGCGCTCTTTATTACGGAGACGGGCCCGGCTATTCTCTATGGTATTTTTGTTATACGAGGAAAGTAAAACATTTATTTTCAACCATTATAAAGAGCTTATAGCAATCATGTTGTGACCTCTTCTAAAAGTTATTTATTTATGATCCCGGGACCTCCAACATAAGAAGTCCACAAAAAATTGAAGGATGCTAAAATAGGTTTTTTGTCTGGTGTACCTACCCCCCTTCAATTCCAGAACGGGGTACCGTTCTCATAATGACCGCAAAAACACGATTGTTTCTTAACTGGTGGCAAATATAAAGAATCAAAGCTGAATCCAATCTGCTCGTCTTTATGACTTGCTCTAAGGACATAAACAGACAGTCTGCGTTCATTAAGATTGTGTCATAAACTTAACGGAGCAGTAAAATTGGAATCCCAGTCTGTGTACACTAGGTATATGCTTATCTCTGACGTCGCTATAGTGATAAAAAAAATTATTAACTTAAAAGAAAAACGTGAGTCATATTTCGGTTTTTCTCAATCGCCGAAAGTGATCGAATTTGCCGATCCCTTGATCCATCGGAAGTTCACGCCTTGGAAGTAGTCTTCCGGCGATTGCCATAAATTAAGATTGGAATGATAACTTTAAGCCGCCGTGTCGCACAGACGTAAAAATGCCACGGCGATTTTTTTCGCGCACTGGATTTTTTACGCTATGCTTAGCACTGAGAGTTGAAAATCCAACAATGTGTTTTTTCAGCGCGCTAGGATGCACTCTGTTGGATTTTCAATGCTAGGCTCAACACCGAGAGTTGAAAATCCCGTCGCGATATTTTTACGTCTGTGCGAACGTCGACCTTCATATTTTATGCGCCTGCTATGAATGGTAAATAACAATGCGATTTTATGAACATTGTTGGCACTACCTACACTCCCATTTTGAAATAGGTAGGGGACTCCTCCAATTATCGTGGTTATTGCAAAGATTCATGTCTAAAATTAGATAGTGGGCTGGCTTTAATAGGGAGATATCCTATTGTAAGAATATCATCTTCGCCAGTGGTTGCCAAAGTTGACTGGACCGCGACCCACCAAAGAAAAATTTCCAAATTCGGAACTCACCTCTTGCCTGTCATGGAGAAAAAAAGGACTTAACTATTGAATGAAGGACGGACTGTTCAGATAAGAAAAAAAAAAACATTTTTTTATTTGAGATAGGTTTGCTGTTGACTGTCTAGGTAAAAAATTCAGTTACAATCGAAAATTTTAATACTTAATTAAATACAAGGAGTGCTATTTCAATGAGAAGGATGTATTTGTTTCCTATTTTTTGTCAGTATAACTTTAGCATCATCTTCTATTTTAGTTAATTTTAATTTCAATGAGTATGATACGTCCAATTTATTTCGGTACTAGCTTCCGCCCGCGACTTTGTCCGCGTGAAATTTCTTGTTCCCCCGACCCACCCCGTCGCATCGCATCGCCTGCCCGCGCTGTTACTTCGTTTTCGCTTAGCGCTCGTTCTTACTTTTTTTCTTTTTGCTCGGCTTCTAAGGGTCCTAGCGTAATGTTACATACCCTATAGCCTCCCTCAAGAATTGGGCTATAAAATGTAAGAAGAATTTTTCAAATCCGACTGACAGTAACAGAGATTAGCGCGTTCAAACAGTCAATAAAAAATAAAATGTGTAGGTAACTAATAGACTAAGCGCATTTTTCTTACTTTAAGCATTTTTATACCCGTCATGATTCTAAACGAAAAGTCCGAATCGAATAATTTAAAAAGGAATTTACATGTACTTAATCAACCTTGATTATGAAACTATTTATTTGGCTAAGGATTAATACCATGTTTATGATAACACCTTCGCAAATAATACATTATTTTATAAAAAAATTGATTACCATTAAAAAAAGTTATAGTGAGCCAACCTTAAAAGATTGGCATATGCTATCGCGGACTTTTTTTTAGTACTTTTTAAGAGGAACAATTCCATCATACATTATTTTTCCCGTTTACGCAGCGCACACAACGGAAGCTCTCAAAAGGAATCAATTTTCCCCGTTTTTGCAACACGTTTCATTGATGCTCCGCTCCTGTTGGTCGTAGCGTGATGTTATATAGCCTATAGCCTTCCTCGATAAATGGACTATCCAACACTAAAAGAATGTTTCAATTTGAACCAGTAGTTCCTGAGATTAGCGCGTTCAACCAAACAAACAAACTCTTCAGCTTTATAATATTAGTATAGATTTAGTTTTAATATTATTCATAGCTGCAAAATAATGTTTCAAGGCCCACCCAATATTCGCTCGCGACCCATAGTTTGGGAAATGCTGATCTACATTAATATTATGAAGAGTTAAAGTTTCTAAGTTTGGATGTAGGAGGTAGTCTCTGAAACTACTGACCCGATTTCAAAAATTCTTTCACTGATAGAAAGCTACACTGTTGCCGAGTGTTATAGAATATATTTTATGGTATAGTTAGCTTCCAGGCGGACGAAGTCTGGGGCAGAAGCTAATGACTAACAAAATTTTGTTTTTATTGTCTTCCAAAAATTATTAGTTCTGATGGTAAATCAACCACGCTTTTATCTGGTCGTATATTTTCAATACAACATGCAGCAAAACACATTTAAAACATATTTACATAAGCTAACAAAGTGGGCGACAAACTAATTTGCAACAGGTGATTGATTGTGAAGTACTTGTGTGTGTAATATTGCGCACATAACGCCATTATTAGTCCTCTCAGGTCACTAAGGTTTACGTGTTATTTATTATGCATTATGTCAGATTGTAACTGTCTAAGTATTATCTCATTAGTCTTTTAGGACTGCCTAGATGGTCTAGTGGTCGCAAGTGCAGTAGCTGAGCATGAGGTCTTGTGTTCGATTCCCAGGTCGGGCATAGTGTTATTGGGTTTTTCTATCTGGAATTTCTCAGTAGCAGCCTGGAGTCTGGATTTGTGCCCGGTTGATGGCAATAGGCTCGCCCCCTATTACATGGGACTTAAAATTACTGGCGAAATGTGGGTGTGCTCTGCCTAACCCTTTGGGGAAACAAGGCGTGATGGTATTTTATGTGTTTTGTTATACTTTACCGCGCTTGTAAGATAAGGTGAGGCTGTTTTTTTTTTTTTAAATCAGTAGACAAACATACATCACTCTGCAATAAGTTGCACATACAACAGCACTGTTTTCCGTCTTTCGTATCCAATCTACCCTAAATAAACTACCCGAGACATTTTCCTTCCCCCTAGACGAGGTGACCGGAAATCGAACACTCCAGTATAAATTCTGGAATCGGGCCCGCCTTCACAAGGAGTGACAGATTTGTTTATTTAGGAACATTCCTAATGAAATCTTGCTTGAGTCTATCTGTTCTTATACGTAGGGTGTTCTGAAAGCCTTGAGATTTAACTTTATTTTTCACAGTTTTGCAAAATAATTGCCTCCACAATTAATACACTTCTGCATCCTTATAAACCAATCACTAAAAATGTCTTTCCATTTCTGTTCAGGAATTTCCGCACATAATATTGTCTCAGGCCGAAAGTAAAGCTTCTTCGTCCCGAAATCTTTGCCCTCTCAATTTACTTTTCACGAAAGGAAATAGTCCAAAGTCACATGGTGCCAAGTCTGGGCTGTAAGGCGGATGTTCAAGAAGTTTCAAGCTGGCATCTCGCAAAAATTGGCATGTAATGTCAGCACGATGTGTCGGAGCATTATCATGATGAAGATACCAGGTGCAGAGTTGTGACTTTGGACGAAGCTTCTTGAATTCCTGAATAAGTTGAGGAAGGCAGACAGTGGTATACCAAGCAGTGTTTACAGTCTTCTGCTCACGGAGAACTACTTGTTCAATAATTCCCCGAATACCGAAAAAAACACGATCATTTTCTTTTTTATCGACTTACATTTTTTTACTTCAGTCGGGAGTTTCTTCGCCTTCTATCACCCGTATATTATTTTGCTGCTTTGTGGGCACGTCGTAACAATGAAGCCATGTTTCGTCGCCCGTGACGATTGAAAGAGTCTTTAGATTTTCCGTTTTCAAACTTTGCAATCGTTTTTTACACCATTTGACTCGCTGTTCCTTTTGTTCATCGGAAAGTTTATGGGGAATCCAAAGAGTACAAACTTTTCTATAACCTAAATAATGGTCAATAATTGAATGTAACGCTGCTGAGACAATCTGCAGTAAGGGCTCTATTTGCCGGTATGATATTCGCCGGTCAGTTTCAATTAAATTTTTAACTGCAGAAATATTTTCTGGAGTAATTGCTTCCGCCGGTCGTACTGAACGCGGGTCGTCTTCTAGGTTAAAACAGCCACGCTCAAACTGTTTGTACCATTTGTAGATGGTTGCACGAGAGGGACAGTCATCACCAAGTCTAGGCTTCATTTCTTCTAAACAGGTTTGTGGACTTAATCCACGTAAAAAGTTATAACGCAAAATTGCGCGAAATTCGATAATCGTCCACGAAGCCATTATAGTGAACTTGTTCGAACACGATCTGCGGCAATACTAAATGCAATCAAATGACAACTGACACTAACGTATATCATAAATTCATAACATAAACAATCGAACTACGTGCTCGTGTCAGCCATTCGCCTTAGTATTATTAAATATCTCAAGACTCAGAACACCATACGTACATACAAATAAATAAAATTGAAGTGTCTGTTTGTAATGTCAAAATAACAGCTTTTAACTAAATGCATTTGACATTATATACGATACTTATAACGAAAAAATAATTTTTAAAATTTTTGTCTGTCTGTCTGTTTGTTCCGGCTAATCTCCGAAATGGCTGGACCGATTTTGATGGCGCATTCACTGGCAGATAGCTGATGTTATAAGGAGTAACTTAGGCTACTTTTGTTTTAGAAAAAAAAATAGGGTTTCGCGCAAAATAAATTAAACCATGAAGTTTTTAACAAAATCCGATTCAAATAGGGAAGTATTGACATGCACGCGGGCGAAGCCGCGGGCAACAGCTAGTAATTAATAAAATTATGCCCGGCCTGAGCGTTTACAATTATTGTTGAACCTCAAGATATTATAATTCGTAGACCTCAAGTCCGTACATCGCATTAACTATTAGTTACGAACTCAATTTTAATGATAACAAGAGATCTCAATCTCTCCGTTTCAATATTTAAGCACTAGATACGTCGACACAGATTTCCTTATCAGTGACTCGGGCAATAAATTGTCATCCATCTTACGTTAAATTATGTACCAGTTTCGGCAAAATGGCCCAAAATAACAGGTAGGTATATACGTGATCTATATATAGATATTATTCGCCAAATAATCGTATATTATCTTAGGATCTAACAAAGCCGGTTGGGCAGAAGTTATTTGGAAAGAAAAATAACGGGACTACTGACCAGCGGGGCAATTGCGTAACACACTATAGGAATCGGTTTGATTTTGACAGTTCAACAACATTCATTGCGTTATTTACGTTGTTGAGTAGACAAATTTTTTGAACACGTGAAGCAATGGATTAACAATTTGCTTCAAAATCATTCAAATTGTGAATGATAGTGTGTTACGCAATTAGGGTGAACTGTAAGGTCTTAAAGTAAATTTAGTTAGGTAAAGATAGATTAGATCGGGCATCTCACTTAGTAATACAATCTCAATAGAAATATGGGCTGACCTCCGTTTTGGCAAGTAATCAAACAGTGCCGTGAAAATAAGTCTGGGTCCCAAGAAAAAGTAGATAAATAATGTTTTTTTAGTTTCTAATATTGATAACCGTGCCTTTAAATACCTATCATTATCGCAAATAACTCTGAATGGACCAGAAAAGACCACTATCAGTACATCTACCATGAGTTGTTAATGAAAACCTACTCGCTAGCGTTAAAGTCGCTAGCGTATTGACGTCGATCGAATAGATTTCGATAATGCTTGCACCATGAAGTCATACGCAGGCGCTCGCGTAAGCTCGATAGATCGTGTCGTCTAGCTAACTTCACTCCTTATGTTTTGTTTCTTTCTTTCTCAGTAATAAGAAGAGAGGCTCCCATGTCGTCTATTCAATTTGTAATTTTGTTTACGTTGTGTGGTTCGCGGCGTTTTTGTTTTATGCAGGCCCTACACGTTCAAGTAATTTGATCAAACAGGCTGGTCCAAACAGTTTTATCAAATTGGCATAAATGTTTGTGGGAAAATTTGATCAAATTTAATGAGTCGTCAAATGGCATGAAGAAATATGAATTTTCGTATTTCTATTCGATCAAACATTTTGATCGAACGGTTTGATCAAACAAGTTGAGCATGTGTGTTGCGAGCGCTCAGTTGCTGCTGCGTAGTGTCTTAATAGTCTGCGTAGTAGTGTCGTAGTAGTGTGTAGTGTAGTAGTGTCTTTCTTCTTAATTAATGGACTGACTAACGACAGAAGCATTAAATATGTTTCCTCATTCATTCACAAATAATTATGCCAGTCTTTAAGAACAAATTTCAATGTATTTAACAAGTTTATTTAGCGAATATTCGTCTCTTTTCATGAGCCTCTTTTTATACCACATAGTACGACTTTATGTCCTTTTTTGGGCCTTCAAAACAAACACTATGCTGTCTATTGCTAAGGCGTTACTGTAGACATTGTTAAGAGCGTTGTCACATTTTATCACCCCTCTCGCTCACACAGGATCAATTTTTTAAGAATGTTAAATGAAAAGATGGTTTTTTGAAAAATGTGATCAATGGGCTCCCTACTAAATAATATTAATTTAATAGGTAATTTTTAAATACACATTTCTATTGTGTTATCTAATAAACTTAGCTCAATAAGTAGATATTATGATCTGTTTTTGAGACGATTTAAATAAATGTTACAATAAAAATGTGTTTTTAATAATTACCTATTAAATTAATATTATTTAGTAGGGAGCCCATTGATCACATTTTTCAAAAAAGTATATTTTAATTTTTTTTTTCAAGCCTGCATGAAGATGTGTAGTCACTTGAAAGATCATGCCAATTTGATAAAGCTGTTTGAATCAGCCTGTTAGACCAAATTACTTGAACTTCTATGGCCCGCATTAGATAAGCCAAGCCACTTGAAACTTTAAAAGTGTAATAAATTAGCTAAGCTCAAGTGTCGTAGGTAATAAAATGCAACATTATTCAATAATATGCACAAATCTTCAAATGCTTCTTTAGCGAGTCTGTAAAATTTGATAAACTATTTTCCAATTGGTATCCAACATTAATTCTCATTTTGGCTTGAAATTCACGTTATTTAGGTAGTTGGTCTTCAAATTCAGCGGCCACTAACATATTCCATGCTAAACAAGTTCTTCCAGGCTTTATTTTGACTTTAATAGACTGAAAAACGTATATAATTATAATGTAAACATATGTTTCACACCTCAAAACGCTAGTGAGCTACGTTACTACTATCGCAAGCGTATTTTTCGATAGCGTCTGTCGAATTAGTGACTCATGGTGCCGTTTTGTATGGTGACAGCTGAAAAACGTCAGTGACTATCGAATAGATTACGTTAGGTGTCTTACCTATCGAAATCTATAGTGCTCATGGTACGAACTTTAATTCTTTTTGTGACCGCTAGGGGCGCTGTACAATATTTCATAGATATCATTTACGGAGACGCTAGCGTGTTTTGACTGTGTAAACTCATGGTAGAGCTACTGATCAGTGGTTCTAGAGTAGGTACAAGCCCATTACTGGACAGACAGAGAGACGTTGCGTTTTGGAATTATGTAAGGACGTCTATATTATGTCTGTGCAAGGCTGGGGTAACCTAAGCCTCAGGTACACGAGGGTTCGTGACCACAAGTCCTGTCTTTGCACATCAGTAACACTGGCTCCCATCAACCGAGCCAATTCTTCATATCTAATCAAAACTCCATGTCATCAGATTTCGGAGCACAGCGAAACCCTATCCCATTAAACATTTCATTTCTAATTAAAACACCTTGTCATCAGATGTCGGAACATAGCGAAACTCCTATACATCCACATGCTGGGCTACCCAGCACACTTCGGTCAACTGGAGTGCCTCAAACTAATCGCCAGTCCGCGGTTCACGGACAAGCGAGTCGGATACCTCGGCGCGATGCTGCTGCTGGATGAACGGCAAGACGTCCATCTGCTCATCACCAACTGTTTGAAGAAGTAAGTGGATATTTAGCCTATTAGCCTTTAGTGTCCAACTGCAGGGCAAATACCTTCCTGCGAGTAAGTGGAAAAGATAATAAATTTTATTATGTTGTATGACAGTGACGATGTGAATTGGTTTTGATCATTTCTGAAGAAAGAAAGAAAGAATAACATTTACTCTTCATGAAATACAGATAACAAAAATAAATTGAAATCCTTTAAAAACATAGGGTAACTGTATACGTTACGGCAGCGCCGAAAAGGTCCATTTCAGCCATTGTCCATTAATGCCAGATAGATACTGACTGACGCTGTTTTTTTTTTTTTTTTTTCATTTAAACTTCGGTCTGTTAGCACTTGAGTCTGCCAATATAGAAAGGTATATTTTTTTAGCCATCATTCTTTGCAGACGAATTGGCAATCGTATTCTATTGATATTTGCAGAAAGGGGGACGGTGTCGACCGTCCTGTTGACATTTCGCCTTTAATCTAACCAAGGACCCTTCTACTCCTTTGTTGTTGAGGAAGTGATGGCCCTTTTCATCCTCTTAAGGACACTTCACGACTGTTTGCTGTAATGTTAAGTGACATCCTGAACTTATTGTTTTAATAATTCTTCTCATGCAGCCATGGAGATAGGCACAAAGTACAGAACGCCACCTGCTGCGATCCTTACATATACACCTTTTGCTTCGTTTACGTTGTTTTAACTCGCAACTAAATAATAGAACGTTATGTTTATTTTTCCCAACCAATCCTTTGTTTGGTTATTGAATTTCCGTTCACGGTTTAAAGAATAAAATTCAATTATTCACGTTCAGTAAGCTTATACCTATTCTCGATTCTCATACGTTCAATTTCGATCCCCAGTGCCCAGGCTACGAAACAACTTCGGGCCGAACGTCGTTCGACGTTAGTAAAATGAGATTAGGCCCACGGTTTCGTTTCCAATAAATAAACCAGGGCCTTGAACTTTCAAATGGCGTCAGGAGATCAATAAATACTGGCCTAAATTACTCGTAGACAAACAAAACGCGTTTCACCTTATAAAAGACTAAGAACTTGACAAAAATGTAAGATTTCTATAACAAAACTTAGCCATATCAGTCTTCCCGTATTTTTCTGGACAACGGCCATTACTAACAACTTTTAAAGTTGGATAGCTTCCTGAAGTAAAGTAACTTGTTGTGGATGTGGAGCTGTGGCGAAAATTACGTCCCACCTCCTATCCTGCCCTCTGTGACCTCTACGCTGCCACCGACAATGCCGTAGAAGTGGCAAAGTTTTGGGCCAACAAAATTGTATAAACTGTCGTGCCATCGACACTACGAGGGAGAAGAACTTATTGTGAAGTTAGCCAATAGAGACGCAGTTTCATCTAGTTTTACGTTTCTATCTTGAAATGTACCTTCACTTAGTTGCTTGTGTTTGACCCGAATGGTTGCATGCTTAGCGTCAATTAGCGCTCAAAAATCTTACGAAAGGTTAGGTTCATTACCTTTAAGCGTTCTGTATGGCGAAAACGAAGGAGTTTGATGAAGTACTATAATGTAAATGAATACATGAATGATAAACTATGACTGGAATTGCAGTAGATTTTGAATATTTAATTGAGATTACATGAATTGCATGATTATTACATTTACCTATTACATTCACGCATATAAAATAAACAATAACTATTGTATAATTATATAATTTACTATCCATGTTCTGAATTCTATTATTTAATTTTATTATTTAATTTAATGTTTAATTTTAATTAATTAGTTTTTCCCTGGTTGCTGTGCCCTTACAGGGTCCATAACTGTATCTTATTAGCTTTAAGCCAATTTGTAACACCTTTATTCACATTATGGTATGCAAATAAATTAAATGAAATGAAATGAAGTAAACAAAACTTTTCTTTCGTAACAATACACACAAAAAAAAAAAAAAAACAAAAACAAAAGAAAAAGTAATCTATATTTAGACAAAACTAACGGACTCCATTCTTCTTTATTACTTTATGAAATAACGTTACATTAACAGGAAGCGAGGAATTACGCCACAGAACGCGTATGAGTGCCGTAATCCCGCCATGTCCGGTGGCTTATGATTTAACAATCACAATATCACATTAGTACCTACACTATGTAGGAGCGTAACAAAAATGAATAGACAATTCCGAACAATGACATTCGCCCACATAAGTAATTTGCGACCCGTATGTTGGTCGCAGAATTATGATGGTTACATTCTTATTATAACATTGCCCTCTGTAATTTGATTTCACTACAATGTTTACCTTTAGTTAGATAGTTGCGTATTTAAAATAGAATTATTTATTAGTACGAAAGTCGTTAGAAAGCTCTTTTACATTATCTCAAAGTGGTTTTGACAAAGCTGTAGGGAATATTGTTAGGATGTTTCTCTTGGCATTTTGGCCTTATTTTAAGAGAATTTTCTTTGGCTTTTTATGAAGCTTATCTTGAAAGGATGGCGGGCTGGGTGTTTGCGCACTGGGTAATCGGATATTACAGTATTAACTTTTGTAGAACAAAATCTTTTTGTTAAATAAAATCGAATAAAAAACTCGGGGCAATTCAGTCGGCAGCAACCTTTTACAGAAAATTTTCGTCGTTGCTCCTTTACGATACCCGAGAATTTTGCATATTAGACAACCTCATAAATATACTCCTATCCGCAGCCCCCACAGAAAAGTATGTAACCATATCTGCATAGATAAGCCGGGCGGGCCGCAACTTGAACACTGCTGAACTAAAATGTTAACAATTACCGACGACTACGTTGTTCAGGCTTCTACATTTTCATTGCATTCGCTGCGCTTAATGGGTGGCCATTTGCATTTTGTAGTTGGATTAGGAATTGGCGTTTTTTAAATCTAAGTTATTATAACATATTTTTAACCATCGTGATCTAGACAAAATCATCATCAGCATCATCATAGGCAGCCTTGTTCTACCCACTGCTGAGTATAGTCCTCCCTTTTGTGCCACGCTTCCCTGGTCTTACCCGCGATCTTCTGAATGTCATCCACCCTTCTGGCTGTTGGTCTGCCAACAATATTTCTACCGCCTCTGGGCAGCCATTAGGTAGGGATTAGGTTTTTCTTGCAAAGAGCAAAATCAAATGCACAATAGTCACGGATAATTCAATAATATACAATCCAGACATGCAAAACTAAACGTTCATAGGTAGGTACAATGCATTCGCAAATATTCCCAGACTTCTGATATTTCAGAATATATTTTTTTTCATTCTATTCATATCTGCGACCAAAGTCACAATGCAAATCACGAATTTGCATTGATACCACAAAACTCACTGCTATTAAAAGGTACAATCGATATTTGCATCGATATTCGATATGCCATTCATTGATTCGTTCGTAGCATGCATAAAGCCTTTTGTTCTAACTCCTGTAGACCAATAAAAACGTGTCATCATATTATCCTGTATAGTGATTGGATACATCATTCTGTCATGTACCATCGCGGACATTTCCAGTGAATCACTTTTCAACCTTATTACCTTAGCAATAAGGTCGAAAAGTACATCTACAATACGTGTTAATGGTGTCATATAAAGGCAAAAGCAGAAGGTTTATGACCATTGATGTACTGGCATCATAATTTTATGCCAATAATAATTATGTTATTAGTAGTAAACATTGACCCGGTCAATTTATGTCTTAATCATAGCTAGTGTCATTATTATCGTCTCTCATTTGACCTTTCTAGGCAACCCTAGGCCAAAATAAAATCTGTATTATTAATATGTGTGTAGGAGTATTCTGCCCACTTTAATCCTGTCTGGCACCCACGGAAAGACATCTAAGTTATATTTTTATACGTGAACCACAGGGAATATGTAAAGGTCAGCTCTGGTTCATAATCTTAACGCAATATCACGCCTGTATGTTCCTCGAAGGGGTAGGGAGTGGTGTAATACATATTAATCTGAAGGTAATAGGGGGCGGGGCACAAATACTTTATCTAAATAGTATATGAAACAATTGAAACAGCACTATTCATTAAACTGAAGGACTATATTAATTCGGTTTGCATATTAACAAAAACGGAAGCCTATATGGCATCGCTTAGTCCTGGCTACAGCTCATATAATACCTATAATATATCACCTCACTAAAACATTAAAAATAGAACAAAAATGTTCAGTGCATCCATTACGTTTACATTTCCATAAATTAGTTGATAACGCCTCCACCTGCCATTTTTATCGGCAAGCAGATTGCGCTGGTCGTTGACATCGCGAGTCACATAGCCTTGTGTTAAACTGTCATCTTAGTATGGATTATGTAAAGAAATAATTGATTAAGATATTCTTAATATCACGTCTAGTCTATACCTACTTTATGACTTGTGGTAACGGTATCCCAGTGGTAACGGCCGCGAGTTACGAGTTTTAGATCCTAGGTTTGAACCCAGACAGGCGCTTTACTTTGTGTAAATTATTTCATCACCACTGCTCCCAAAACGGTGAAGGAAAACATCGTGAGGAAACCAGCATGTCCTACAACCAAAAATTCGAAGACATGTGACATCTACCAACCTGCCAGAGGCGAAGCGCGCTAACAACTCCATTCCTACCGGCTTCCCTTTGGAGGATCGGAAGAGTAACTTCACCTACCACCATTGAAAAATAGCACATTCAGTAATGTCTACGATTGCCAAGTAATATACTGGATGATTTTTTTTTACCATCTCGAAATTTTTACATGGGTAGAAACCCATGAACATGAACAACTTTCACTATGGGACCAACTATGAGATCACGAAAAAAAATCAGCTGTTTCATACATTTTGGTCAAGTAGGTTTAAACTTTTCTACTATACAGCTGATTTTTTTTTCGTGATTTCAGAGTTGGTCCCATAGTGAAAGTTGTTCATATTCATGGGTAGAACACCCTGTATAAATTTCGAGACAGTAAAAAAAATCACCAGTATATTCCAACAACAACACAGATTGTTCCAAATAAGCCGGCGCCACAACGTGATAATCGTTTTTGTATGACTATTTATAACTAAACAATTTCTTCTTCGGCTTCCCTCCTACGAAATGTCAATCCTCGCCACTGCAACCTGCACTGAATATGGTAGAGATCTAAACCTGCACGCTCCTCCACTGCTAGCTGCATACACTTTTAAAATGTTTGTAAAGAAAGGGCATTGTCCACTTTGTATGGTAATTGGGCTCGGTGTGAACAGGCACTTCTAAGTATAAATATAATACAGACTTAATAGCTAATACCAGTAGGAAAGAGAATATTGTAATATGATTGTATCGTGATGCTCGTAAGACTTGTTTTGCTTACTTATTTTTTTTGAAAAACACATTTTTATTTCTACATTTTGTTATTATTCTGACTCATAACTTAATAATATGTTGTCTAGGATCTGGGCAGGTGGATAATATATTATTATCTTGGTAGTACCCACTTAAACAATACACCGGCCGATGTGATACTCAAAACCCAGTCATTTTCTTAGTATTCGATACCCTAATTAAAGGAAAATCGTTAACTTATACGGTTTTTCCTTAACTACGCTACCTGTCCCGGTTAGATTGCCAATTACGTTTCACTCTGCAAGTTACCTATTAACTACCAGAATTGCCAACTTAAGGTAAAGAATGCTGAACGCTGATTGGGCCTTTATTCCCTCCGGCTTTTAAGTCGACCGAAAAGCTCCATCTTGATTGGCCAACCCATGTTGCTCGACGCTTAATTAGTCCTTTATGTCTTGCCTTCTCTGATTGTCATACATGGGTCTTATCAATTCTTAATGCCTTCGTCAGGTTTTGTTTTGAAACTACAAATTGTCTTTACGTGACTACCGAAACGAGGCTTTGTTATTCAGGTCTTGGTGCAATACGATCCTCCTCATAGATTATTCAAAGTACTCCTACAGGGGCCTTTTGTTGTTACACCTACGATGACATGTCATGCTTTTAGTCTGAGATGTTCGCTCCCACGCACAGGAGTAAAATCATCTTACAAATGTTATGTATTATTTCTTCAAGCGGAAAGAGTCACAAATAACATTATTTATGTAATTTTCTTGGGAAAAGGCGTGTATGTAGTACAATAGCTCCTTGAAAAATACATCACCCAGTAAACCCTGGTTCAGCCAGCCCTACCTTACTGACTGGCTAATATTTTCACCACTGAAACTATTCCTTTGTGCCAACACAACAGAAGAATATCCACCTCATCAATAAAGTACATTTCTAACCCCACAAACCTTTTCTCAACAGTGACCTCAACAGCAACACCCAGTTCGTAGTTGGTTTAGCTCTATGTACCCTCGGGGCCATAGCCTCTCCGGAAATGGCCCGGGACTTAGCCTCAGAGGTGGAGCGCCTCATTAAGTCTCCGAACGCGTATATCAAGAAGAAGGCAGCGTTATGCGCCTTCCGTATTATCAGAAGAGTTCCTGATTTGATGGAGATGTTCCTGCCTGCTACTAGGAGCTTGTTGACGGAGAAGAATCATGGTAAGGATACTGATCTATTGTCCTGTGGATTCCTGCGACATTCACCAGATCAATGGTCCACTTTGGCTATATCAAGCAGTGGACGTCTTTCGGCTGAAATGATGATGATGGTGTATATTATTATTCTGGAAATCAAACAGAAAAGGCCTTACAGTTCGACAGAACATAGATGTAGCATCAGCAAAATGCATAAAACCGATCACCATACGGAGTGCGCCTTCAAAATCACCTATCTTTATTACTGCTTTAGGCGAAAATGACCTTTACGCAAAGTCAATATAACTTGTACAGTCATATATAGGATGACTGGTAATTAGTGACCGATACTTAAACACATGATTTTACACATGATAACAAGCAACTTTTACTATGGCACCAATCCTGAAATCGCGAAAAAAAAATCAGCTGGTCCCTACATTTTGACGAGTTATGCGAACATACCTAAATGTAAGGAAGAGCTGATTTTTTTTTCGCAATTTCAGGATTGGTGCCATAGTAAAAGTTGCTTGTTATCATGTGTAAAATCATGTGTTTAAGTATCGGTCATTAATTACCAGTCACCCTATATAACCAAATACATTCGTAAAATTTAAATGAATGATTGCAAATTTTCAAATTTATGCTACATCTTAAGTTGTGTCGTACTGTACCTATATTACCTACTGTTACTTATCACTATTAGTTAGCAAAGGTATGGCTTTTGCTAGATATAAACAGTTTTATGTGTCTTGTGTCTAGACTTCTTGGTCAGACGACGTCCATCCTGGTTTTAATACTTATTTTTTATTTTATTTATTAGCGAAAACAAACAGTGACACATTACATTTTGTAAGAAGAAATACAAAAAAGATACGACCAAATGTGTAACCAACAACATTTTCCACGGAATACACATAAAAAATAATCTTTACAAACTACGCTATTTAAACTAAAACCAACAACAATTAAAATACAACAATTTAAATTAAGAAAACATTTTTGTGTTAAATAGTAAAACAAAAAAAAAACAAAAAGCAAACAAAGAAAAACTCATCAACGCTGAAAATCTTAATTAAAATTTATTTTTAAATCTACCAGCAGAAAGAGCAAACATATCGAGATGATGGAATTGCTTGTTGTAATTATTAGTTAGTCGACGCAGAGGTGCCCCCGCATACATGCGTTACTGCGGCAAGAGGTAACTGCAAACAGCGGCCGTGCGCGCACCTTTGCGCGTACTTTATAACGTTGGGAGATAATTCCGATGAGACCAGAGACATTAAAGTGCAGAAGATACTTAATACATAGTTTTAATTTAAAAAGCTTCTAATATTCACGTCTCGTGCATTAGCGTAAATATATGAACACATAAAATTGTTATTGCAAGTCATACACAGAAGATTACAACATAATATTGATCCTGATATGTCAATAAGCACATGCAGAGAGTTCCGACGTGAGGTACGCTATGTTACTAAGGCACCTGTCCCACCGCCGGCGATTAACGTAAAGCTAATAAAGCTAGCAGGTAAAAACTATTCGGCGACGAGCGATTATTCGTTGGTATGCGTGTTTATACCAAGCGTGAGTCTCTCGGTGAGTATTCCGCCAAGCGAGGGTGGCTGAGCGAGTACTCTCTTTGATAGCTCTTGTCGCTGACAAACGTACTTGCCGGCAGTGTGAACGGTGTGAACAGTTAGCGATCAACTATTAACATTTATGTACATATCTGTCGTGGCCAGATCTTTGAATTGATCATTTCATGAAGTGTTCGGCCGTTTCATGAAATGGACCATATCGTTTAAACGTCAACGTTTAATGGTATATCTATGTCAGTCGACGTTTGGCCATATAATTAATTTAGGGTAATAATACCCTAAATTAATAGATTAGATACCCTTAAGGGTATCTGTCGTGGTCCGATCGTAGAAATGGCCATATCGTGACGAAAGCAACCTATTTATCGACATTCCCAGCTTGGCATATCGCAAAGTAGTTGCATTTCACGCCGCTAGTCGCACCCCGACCAAATGCGTTAGGTTAGGTTAGTACTGTGACCAACCGCGCCCGAGCCGAGCAAGCGAAGCGAGCGGTGCCGCGCGGAAGCTGCCGGCGAGCGCTACATCCAACTTAGTCGCAGTTACATAGGAATTATTCGAGGAGGAATGGCACAACGAAAACAAAGCGACATCAACGCCTCTACCGGTGGATAATCTAACTATTTTACGATATGATCACTAATGTTTGGCCACATCATGAAATAGTCGTGCGTTTAACTGTTCATATCGTCAAACGTTGACTACTCAATGATCTGGCCAGACCACATCATGATGTGACCAGCGGTCGATGTTCTATTTCATTAAATGTTCGAACACTTCATGAAATGATCAATTCTACTTGTTACACGGAACTTACAATCTTTCGTACGTTTCATGAGCGAGAAAATAGTTGATAGCTAGTCGCTTCGTCGTTGGCGGTGGGACAGGTGCCTAACAAGGTTGTCGCACCTTCGTGGCACATAACACCTATATGTGGGCGTCCAAGCAAAAAGGGTCCAGTAGTGGGGTATTGAGTTAAGATCAGATTCACTATCTAAAATATTCAATTGATAATAAGGATTAAAAAAATATTAAAAAACTGGCACATTTTTTTTTATCAGACATTTGAAGTTGAAACTCTGAAAAAACTCAATTTGAGAAAAAGCATTTTCAAAGTTTGATTTTTGGTACTTACTTAGTACATTTTCTGGTACTTAGGAACATCATATAAATTCATTTACTATATGAACTTGTAGATAATTGAGCATTAATTAATAATCAATTAAAAACGAGAAATGCACTTTTTTCACCCAACTTTACAAAACTGTGTATATCTCGGAAACTAAATGCCGAGAACTGGACCCTTTTTGCTTGGACGCTCACATATTACCTTGCTTTACTGGCTGGCTCAAATTCCACCCCATGGAGTTATTTCTATTAACTTTTATCAGATTGCGAAATTCCGTACAACGAACGTTACTACAAGAAAGCCCGGTTTAGATTTCGTTGAGTTCTTATAGGGTTGCTCCCTTTTCGTTTAATATCTAAACTTTTATTTTTCAACGATTGTTATCTAAGATATCTGAAGATAGTCAGCCTTGGCGAAAGATTTTATTACAAAAGACACTTCATAACAGCGGGGTAATTGCGTAAGACACATAAAATGGCAATCAATCGCAATACCTTTCATTTGACAGTTAAGCCACGTGATCAGCAGATAATGACGTTGTTGAGCAGACGGAATTTTTCAAACCTATGAAGCATTGAATGTTAAAATGAAATAAAAAAGCATTGCGATGGATTGCCATGTGTGGTATGCGATTACTCCGCCAGCTACATTTTAGAAGGACCCACTGCCTCTTGTATTCCAGATGCTCATCATTCATAGCCGCCTGCGTGTATGCCACCTAAGAACATACATAAAACCAACCACGAGTACTTGTCAGAACATAACGATTTTATTACATTTACACATGTCTAACAAACTAATTAAACATTGTATAAACACCACCAGGTGTGCTGATAACTGGCGTGACCCTCATCACTGAGATGTGCGAGAACAGCCCTGATACCCTAAACCACTTCAAGAAGGTGAGTCTTCAAATATCAACCTTATTTCCTTCTGTTAAAACGGATTTTTATTTCAAACAACGTGCGTCTGATATTTGCATATACATTAATTTAAAATTAGAAATAAATATAAGGTAATATTAGTACAGCAAATATAAATCTTATGCAATCAGGACTAAGGTTGCCTTTTGCAAGTAGATTCAAAAGCATTAGGGTTGTCATTTCACTGTTATTTGTTTTGGAAATAGGTTAAGTGTGGATGATAATTATGGCGAAAAATATTTTGAGCTATTCATGATTTACATGATTTTATTTCGTGATAACGTTTATACTAAACGCCAAGGCTCGTGGCAGTCGTGGTCATGATACGTGCGAGTAGGACGTTACATATACAAGGTGTAATATAAATAACGCAAAACCTCTTAAAGGGTCATTGTACTCATCATTATGAACAACTTTTACTATGGGACCAAACCTGAAATCGCGAAAAAAAGTCAGCTGCTCCCTACATTTATGTTCACAGAACTCGTCAAAATGTAGGGAGCAGCTGATTTTTTTTTTCGCGATTTCAGGTATGGTCCCATAGTAAAAGTTGTTCATAATGATGAGTACAATAATCCCTTAAGAGGTTGTGCGTTAATTATGTTACAACCTTGTATTTAGTACGGGATTTTTAACAACTTGACTTGTACCGAGTCTCGTGTCGTCTCGCTCTTTCATTTTATGACCTCGCCTGCCACGGACGTTGGCGTTTCATATAAAGTACTTGCATAAAATTATGCTATGCCATTTACTACCTAGGAGTGACAATAGAGTACAAACAAGTCATTATTTTATGTCTTTTACTAACCACGTGTGAAAAATAAAGTAGGTAATAATTATAGTACCGCTTTAGAGGTCGTACCTACTAATATTCTACGTTCGTTTTTAAATAGATAATTAAATGTTGTTTACCATTCTAGACCTGTGCAAATGACATTGTTTTTACTACAGTAGTAAATATTCATTAATTGGCCAACGTGAAATAACATTTCTTCGTCGTTAGGTTTAAAATGTATTGGAATTGATTAATAAGATTATTAGATTTTTCTTTACAAAATGGCTGAAAGTACTTTTGGGTAGTTTACAGTTATTGAGTTATAATTAAGTTACTCTTGGAAATTTATATTTCCTTAAAAAAAAGTGTCATGTTTATCGATAACTTTTTTATACGGACAGTTAAAATTAATATACACATAAAACAGAGTATTATATACAGAAAACGAATATAGGTATGTATTCGTTTTTTTTAAATCATTTTATTATCTCTTCCTGCAATATGCAGTTCCTGCAATGTGAGTGGCTCGTGGCTACATAATAACTGCCGCACGGGTCGATCGAAGGTCAGAAGCCTAAAAATCTGACAACCAGTCTTACCAAGCGGTTTATTCAGTAACTGGGTTGTGGAAGGTCATAAAGGCAGTCGCTTCATGTAAAATACTGGTATTCAATAGCATCCGGTAAGACTGGAAGCCGTCGCCTACGAAATTGAGAAAAGGCTAGGCAGATTGCTTTTCTGCAAAATGATGGCTCATAATGAAACTCCGCCACTAGGCCTTCTGGCCGTCACTAACCCAACCTTATCTCTATCGAACGCATCCGAGTTAGTAATCGATATTACATATAACTCGATATCTAACAGTAATCGAGGTCGTTAAACCTGTTTGCGTCGTAATACAGGTTTTCATTCTATTTGATACTGCTAATACTGGACCGTATATGAGGCTTTTAAGAGTAAAATACATGAGTATGTACTTGTAGTTAGTGTTAATTTTCGGACATGGTAACTTTTTCCCTACTTTCATTGTGTCTTGCAAGCTGCAGCAAAATTTAGCAGTTTTGCTAAAAGACACTGCCATCTGACCTACACAAGATCACGTATTGACTATGTAATATTTGTAATCTTATTCCGCCCTTTTATCCATATATCTATACTTAAATAATTGATTGTCCTGACTGACTGATTCATCAACGCAGAGCCTAAACCGCTGGGACTAAAAAGAAGGATTTTTGGAAATTCGACTTTTGAGGGATGAAAAGGGGGGATTTTGTATGTATGAAAAATCTTATTTCTTGAGCTAATAAACTTGAAACTAGGCACGAATACTTATCTAAGTAAATTATGAAGTTTTTCATTTTTTGTTTTTCTAAACTACCCCCTAAAGGGGGATTGGGGGCTGTAAAAAGTTTGTATGGAAGAATTTCAATACGCGGTCCGAATAACCCGAAACTCAGAATTTATACTTAATAGACCAAAAATGAAGAATAACGTGTATCAGGTTTTTTTGAAAATCTATCCCTGTTGGGGTACTAAATCATAAAATCCACGCGGAAGAAGTCGCGGGGGAAGTGCTAGTACACTATAAATATACTGATTAAAAGATGTAGCCGTACCTACGTACTTATATGGACGAATACAAAATTATTTGGTCTACCAATAAATTAAGTTAGGTACACTGCGACGAAATTGGAAACATAAATAAGTTGTACCTATTGCATGTGCCATATTATCAATGGGGCCCTTGGGAACAAGTTGATGTAGTATGTATTATCCTATTTTACATGTACCTCCTGTGCATTAATGTCATATAAATTCAGGTCACAATATTGACCATTTCTGTTTGTAAAACAAGTCTGTAAATACATAGACCTCCATAATATTCCAATGACACGTAAATAGCAATGTAAATAATACTCCTCATGATTGTGGTTATCTGTCTCGTCGTTTTATACCAGTACCTACTTGCCTTATCACTCTCTAATCATATCAATCTTAATGGCAACGTGTACACGGTTTGTTAGACTGGAAAGCTATTGTTTTTGTTTTATTATTATACGTGGCAATATTATTCTACTGTATTATAATAAATTGTTGGTAATCAAACATCCGATTCTCTCGATCGTGTTCATAACAATGGTTGTACGGTCTAGAAATAAATGTAGAAAATAAATCATGAATTTTTGAGCATGAGGTCCTGGGTTTGATTCCCAGGTCGGGCAAAGTGTTATTAATTCCTTCAGGAATTTCTGAGTAGCAGCCCGGACTTGGCAATGGCTCGCCCCCTATTACGTGGGACTTAAACATAACTGGCGAAATGTGGGTGTACTATTAGGTACACCTCTGCCTAGTGCCTAATCCTTCGGGGATTACAAGCGTGATGTTATGTTATGTGTTATGAATCACCAACTTATCAGAAATGTCAGGAAAACGTAGCTTGGTTTAGGTCATCATACACCTTCCGATCAACAGCCTGTGATAAGCTAAGTCGTTCTTAGAAAAATAACTAACCGATAGGAATTGTCTGCAGTATTAAAATATCAGTTTTTATATGAGCAGAAATTCTTTAGGATTCAGTCACGTGCGTTCTATAATTTTAAAAGTAGCTCTGTACACGCTTCTAGTTTTACCTAACACTTGTATAAGTGTCAAATAGTTTGCTTAGCCTAAAGCGACTAATGATCGACCTGCTCTTATCCCAATTTATTCGGGATCGGCGCAGCATCTATTCTAAAGGCCAGCGCACATCATCGGACAGCGGGGCAGAGTACTCTTTTAGCAACGTAAATTCATACGTATCTTAATGGTAACAAGTACAAGTAACAAGATTCCAAACCACGGAGACCGACCACGGAGCAACAAAGGGTATTTCTCTCTGCGGTATTGAAGAATGCGCCGGAGGATATCGCGGCGGTATGCATAGACATGTGTCGCTAGCAAACGATCGCGGGAGAGAGGCAGTGCAAGCGAAGCTGCACTCCGCATGTCCCCCGTGGCATACCGCGGGATGCTCCTCAGCAAATCCTCCTCGATGCCGTCCGCCGGTGTGCATTGGCCTTTATGCGACTGCATAACCGAATGAAGCTATTCTAAAATCTTCTAAGTAATACCCGGGCGTAGGTATGACACGAGCTTTACAAAGAGACTGTCCCACAGGTGTGAGTGACAGAGACGTCCGCTCTACAAAACCAAACTTCTAAAACTCTGAACAGTGAACCACTCGGCCATGATAACAATATTTTACTTTGACAGCACCTTTATTTCGTAACAGCAAGGCTGGTTTTCGTAAATCAAGTGTTACCATTGACGTCCGCGATACACTATGGCTTTTTAATTGTTTCTGTAATTATGGCGAAAGGAATCGTGAATTCAAATTTGGAGAAATAATGACACCAAAATGATGGCCAGTATGATGACTTCAAAACTGCATATTTTTTTATTTGACTCATCATTATTTTGATTTTTTTGCCAGTACATACATGGAAATGCCCAGTGGCTCGATTTAGGAGTCCGGGAGGGTATATTTACGGCCGGGTACTATAATAATCCTAGTTGTAATTATTATAATTAATCGTTCGTAAAGTATGATGTAACACTAATGATGTGTTTGTGTTGTCCCGTAGGAGAGCGGGCAGCGCGAGGTAACATACAAACGCTGATCCATGCACTTTATACGTATTGGTAGTCTGATGACAATGTATATTGAACCTTAACTACATGCTGTCATAGGCAATAATTCTATAGAAAGTGTCACCAACAAAAATTCAATGTACGATGTCACGCGAATTCAAACCTTAAATTCATGCATTTATAGGCGATGATAAAATGTATTTTGTATAAAAGTGTCTCCATCAAAATTCAATTCAAATGATGTCACCAAGTGTTAATATAATTTGCGGTGCTCGAGCCATAAAAGCAACCTTGTGTTATCTATAAATTCTGTGGTTTCTGAGTATTCAATCAATTCTTCTGATCTGAAATATTCTTAGAAATGTATTGTCTCGACGATAAAATCAATTTATCAGTAGGGTGACCATCTAAAATGCAGGCAAATATCAGGGACAGAGTGCACAGACATACTGTTGCGTGAAAAAATAAATAAGTTATCAGAAAATATCAGATACATACACTGTCAACAGACTACATAACAAGCATGATTGTAATATTGTGTTGGTTATATAACCATATTTACACGTGGGTTATAATATTAAGCTGTTTGCCGGAAGCCATACAGTCAACTAAGTCATGTCATTAGTACTCATGCAATTAGCCTCATGTTTTTACTAGAAAATAAGGACGAAAACTTTACATAGTTCGGAAAAGGGTAGGCAGATTTATTAAAGAAAAAAAACTTTAAAAAATAATACTTAATTATACTCAGGCGTTAAGAGTCTACAATACCTCAAATTGCTTAGCATTATCCTCCATTATATCGAAGATACAGCAGCATTCTTTTTGAAATAAATATATGGTAAAGTTGAGGATTAATTTTTACAAATATGCTTGATGAAAACACGATTCCATAAAATTTTCTCGAGAAAAAATAAATTACAACGTTACTTCCACTCCGAACAATAAACCGCTAGTATTAAAAAAATACTGCAAATTAGATCATGAAACTTTGCATAATAACTGAACTAAATATAAAGCAGATACTATGTTTTTTTTTAATTACCATTATTTTCATCGTAAAAAAAAATTACTTAAACTATCGCCGCCTTGGAACCTCCTCCCTGCCGCCCGTCTCGCTCTCACACAGTACGCGAGCAGTAGTGTGGGAGCGAGATAAAGAGTGAATTTGAGCTGAGGTATTATGGGCTCTTAAGGTTATTATTTACGTGGCTAGTTGACTACATGGCTTTCGCAAAATCATGGGACAGAATCATAAAGGTTTAAAACAAAACTCAACCATTCGAGTAGTAATAGCAAAGTAAGAACTTGTGTGAATATCATTCGAAGTAGGCACATACATAATTAATAATTATGCATAATAATATTATCATAAGTATTAGGTAGATAGAACTTTCTGAAGAACATCATCTTCTTACTTAGATAGAAACTACTCTTTCTAGTAACTACCAAATTATTTTGTTTTATTGCTTTCACGAAACTACAAATTACAACAACCTCCAACCATTGAACCATTTGTTTTGTCTTCAAATTAAGTGCTCAAAAATAATATTTAAGATAGAAAAGTTCTTCTTTTTAAAATGTCTCTTTTTAAAAAAATACCTGTGGTCGCCCTTGAGTTTCGTCATAGAAAATATAATATAATATGACTGATATTGGTAAACACTTTTTCTATGCTATATTCTATACAACATAATATCCCGGAATTAACGCGCAATCTCTTATGGGGTCATTGTACTCATCATTATAAACAACTTTTACTATGGGACCAAACCTGAAATCCGAAAAAAAACTGGCTGATCCTACATTTTGACGAGTTATGCGAACATAATTGTAAGGAACAGCAATTTTTTTTTCGCCATTTCAAAGTGGTCCCTGCATAGTAAAAGTTATTCAGTTCGATGGTCTAAAAAACTCCTTTTAAAGTTTGTCGGGTTAATTTTGAAACACCTTTTTAATAATTTGGTAGTTCCTTACTTTCGATTCTTCCTATAGTCTATTCTATCCATGTATGTAATTGTAATTGATAATAACACTTGGGATTTCCAGAGATTTTGAACAGTATAGTACTCAGGGGCGTAGCCTTCATACAACCCGATTCCTATCGGCTTCCCTTCGGAACAACCACTTTTCTTAATGCCTACAATTTTTATCTGAATTTATGAGAACTGAACAATTTTTTCTTCGGCTTCCCTCTAATGATAAGCTGCGCTACTGATAGTACTTATTAGAAAATAAACGTGTAGACTATCACAGCTATCATCATAACCAAGCTGAATAGCATTTCAAATTCAAAAAATTAAAATATGCTATCATTGTTTTTGTTGATGAAGAAAATTTTATCGAAACTTAAACATATCGGCTTAATAGTCATATTGTAGCGTAAATGAAGGCATTAAAAAAAGTTACTAAAGATTTTCCTTATATATTAAGTTCCTTGTATGCATTTATCTGAAAATCCCATCCCACACATTACTAACTACTTAAAACACAGTATGGATTCAGCACCAAAGAGTAAAAGTGACTAATAATTACTGAGGTTGAAGGTCATATTATTTTCTTTTTTTATTGTCGATGTAAATGCCAAGTCCCATGTATATTCGCTGTCGTATAGTGTTGTAAGCCTGTAAACTCATTGATATATCTCCGACAGTATTTAGTATGTATTTAATACTTGCCTGAAAAGTAAAATGTTTGTTTTTTTTTCTCGCTTCGCAATCTTTGTCTATGTGCATTGGGCGAGTTTTTGTCTGTGGTCAGTACATGTAAGAGCATGGGTTTGTTTGTAGATCGTACCGAATCTGGTGAGGATACTGAAAAACCTGATTTTGGCCGGGTATTCACCGGAGCATGACGTCAGTGGAGTCTCAGATCCGTTCCTGCAGGTAATGTTAAAATTTTGAATATTTTTATTTTTACATATAATTTAATAATAATTTTTTTATAGTGCAAAGTTCATTAAAAAAAAACACGCTAATAAATAATTTACACAGGATTCATATTTACATAACATTTATTATTTACATATTATTCAATTACTGATTACTTGTTTCCTTTTGCTTAGCTACTACATGTTGTTGTACAAGTCCCTTATCTAACACGCAGTTTGCAAACAAATATATTTATTTTCCGCTAAACTATGTAACTATCGCAGATAATCTTAAAAATAGTTATTTCCCCTCTTGCAAATGCTAAAGGAAATGTTGTCACAGAACTACTTACCTTTTGCATAATTAAATCATGCGCTTCCTCTACAATATCAGGAAATATATAATAACGCTTATCCGATTTTCCTTATTTGGCACAATTCCAAACAAACATTTATGATAGCTATTGTTTAATTTATTCCCAGATTTTCTTCTTTTTCTCTAATATGGACACAAACTGTGTGCGAATTGCGTTACGGTAAATTATATTGGTAATTGAAGAAGACAACGGTAACCTATCTCGATCTTACAATAATGCACAATTTTGAATTTTAGGTAAAAATCCTCCGCCTCCTCCGAATACTAGGCAAGAACGACGCGGAAGCATCAGAAGCGATGAACGACATCCTAGCCCAGGTTGCCACCAACACGGAAACCAGCAAAAACGTTGGCAACACCATCCTATACGAGACGGTCCTCTCCATCATGGACATCAAGTCCGAGAGCAGTCTGCGAGTGCTGGCCATTAACATCCTGGGCAGGTTCCTGCTGAACAACGATAAGAACATCCGATACGTGGCGCTCAACACGCTGCTGAGGACCGTGCACGTTGATACGTCGGCTGTCCAGAGGCATCGGACTACCATTTTGGAGTGTTTGAAGGTGAGGAATTGATTTTCTGACCTGTATATTTCGTTGTAATTTGATTTTTTTGCCGACTTCTAAAAAAGGATGAGGTTATGCATTCGGCGAGTTTTTTTTTTTTCATCTATCTAGGTACACCGATTTTTGACACTGCGGACAATATACCAACAGCAAACTTTCTTGCTAAGAATTTACACAGTGCAAGCAATTTGCAGATGTCATCTTGGTTAATAAAACTTGATGTAGCAAAGAGACACTTGAGAAAAAATAGTATGTATTAAGTTACGTTCTGTCAATTTTATAAAATGATCATTTGGCAAATCCATTAGAGCTTCATGGTGCTTTAGCTTATTGTGAGGTCTACCATATGTAGGTCTGAACTTAAACCTCACAATATTACTGAATCGCATACTGCTAGACTTCTAGCCAGCGAACTTATAATGGCACCATTCGCAAAAGTACTAGATGTTGAAATAAGTCAATATCAAAAGTTATTTATTCAAACTAGGCTGAGAATCAGCACTTTTCGAACATCAAAATTACTTAAGACAGTCCCCCAAAACGCCCGCCCTTCACCACTTCCTAGTGCTTTAGCTGGGAAGAAGAAGTGGCGCAATAAACTCCCCAGCAGCACAGCTGTCTGTTGTTATTTAGATGTCATTAATAAAACCGTTTATTTTTCAGGACCCAGACGTCTCAATCCGTCGCCGTGCAATGGAGCTATCCTTCGCTCTCATCAACGGACAGAACATTCGCAGCATGATGAAGGAACTGCTCGCATTCCTGGAGCGATCCGACGCCGAATTCAAGGCACACTGCTCTAGTGCTATGGTGCTAGCGGCCGAACGATACGCGCCGTCCAACAAGTGGCACCTTGATACGTTGTTCAGAGTACTGCTCAAGGTAAGAACCACATTCCAACTATTTTACAAAAAAAAAAACTTTCAGATCGGATTGATTAGATATTCTAGCTTTTAACCTAAAAGCTAGCTGCGGAGACAGACGTTGGTTTTATAGGAAGGTTGCTGCCAATGTGCATCAATCTAATTTAATGTATGTACACAAATCACAATTTCTGATAATCAGACTTAGGTCTTATAAAATGCAGCTGCAACTTGAAGCCAACTTTTTTTTTTAGTACCTGTGGACAGCGTTGTGGGTTATATTATTATTAAAATTGTTTTTGTTAAATTAGTTATAAGTTCTTATAATGTAACCGTTTGCTGTTCCTTTCAATAAAAAATAAAATAAAACTTCAATATTTTGTTAAAACGGAAATTCTATCCAATTTGTTAACCTGTTGTTAAAATCACATGTCATCTAAATATGATAGGTTTATATTGAGTTTGACGATTTACTGATCAAAGACTTATTTCAGAAACTGCGTCTCCATCATATAAAAAATTCTAATAAATAATATTAATCTATTTTAGGCTGGAAACTACCTCCGCGACGACACAGTATCCAGCACACTTCAGATCGTTTCATCAGCAGCGCCCGAGAGACAGGCGTACGCGGCCATGCGGCTGTGGACCTCGCTCGAACGATCCGCTGTCTCGGGCGACGCCACTGAGAAGCAACCACTAGTACAGGTAAGCTAGGAGAAGAAATCAAATCAATAGCCTGAGAATCAGCACTTTTTGAACGTCAAAATTACGTAAGACGGTCCTCCAAAACGCCCGCCCTTTCCCATATTTTTTAGCGGGGAAGAAGTAGCGCAACAAACTCCCCAGCAAATAATCTCTGCGGAATCTAACAGTACTATTCTCTTCCCAAAGTCGGAAATCCAAAGAAACTATAAAGATGGTAGAGCTCTTTCTGAAAGAGGTCTAGAAAAGTACTGCCACCATAGCTTTTTGTGCCGCTAAGAAGCGTTGCTGTGTGTCGGTTTGAAAGGTGTTGATGTAATCACAGAAGAGATGTTTCACCAGTCTCTGAAATGACAAAGCAGTTGGAGTCAGGGCTTGGAACCGGTACCAAAAGTACAGGTTCTGTATCGGTACTTAGCGGTTCTTGCCATTTCGGTACCTGGGTACTGGTTCCAGACGGGTACCGATACTCCACCTAACAAGTACTGGTTCCAAATTCAGGTACCCGGCACGTTCAACAAATCTCATATATGCATGAGGAATCTCGCACGGTTGGCAACCTTGAAGTTATTTTTCTAATGCCTACTAGCCGATCAATCCTTTTTACTATATCTGTTTTCTCACTCCGAATTACGGAAATATTTGTCTGGCACCGGTACCTTTAGTACAGGTACTGCTCTGGTACCGGTACCAATGGTACAGGTACTACTCTGGTACCAGTTTCACACCGAGGCGAATGGTACCGGTTTCCAAAAATACCTAAGCCCTGGTTGCAAATGCCTTTACTTGATGTTGAAATACAAATATGTTTTTGTGTTTAGGTGGCAGCGTGGACTATCGGAGAATACGGTGACTTACTGGTGTCTGAAGCCAGCAACGCTATTTCGATGGTCGATGAGGACGGCGTTGGTAAGTCATTCATTATTTTATTATTTGTGGCGTAGGTTATGTCTGTCCTTACTGTCCAAGCACATTAGTAAACCTTTCGTCCCATTTTAAGACATCGGCTGTGTAGAAAGAGAGTATATTCTTGGTCGAAAACAATATTAATTAGGTATCCAAGAGCCCTTTGCCTTAACGATATTCTTCAGTAGATATTTAAGATATATATGATCTTGTTCCATTTCAGACGACTTCGTCCGTCCTTCGGAAGAGTATGTGATTGACGTTTATCAGAAGTTGTTGTGGTCCACACAGCTGTCCATCAACACGAAAGAATACTTGCTGCTTTCGCTCGCCAAACTGTCCACTCGGTTTATCACGCAGCCAAGCCAGGAGTGAGTAACTACCTATTTGAGTACTTATCTCTATTTATTTACCTACATGATACGCTCGAATTGGTACTGTCATTGGTACCTCAGTCTCCGTTATACAGTGGGTGAACGCGCAATTTTTTACAATGAACTATTGAAAGTTCTTTAGGGTGTCACAATATGCAAAAGAAAAGAAGATTATTATTAAGCCATGAACCACTTGCATAAACTGACATTTAATTTCGTTTATTTTCAGTAAAATCCGAGTGATCATCGACACATTTGGATCCCACATTCATATCGAGTTGCAACAGAGAGGTGTTGAGTTATCGCAACTGTACAGGTAAGCGTTCGCATTGATCTGTGTATATCTAGAGAACTAGTAGTGTCTTATAATTCAGTACTGGACAGTTTTTTGCAAAATTAGATAAGACATATACTTGTAAAACCCAAATAGACATAAAATATACTACACTCAAGTACAGTATTTTTATCTCACGAAGCGACGCGCGCTATACTTGTGGTTACCAAGTGTACAAACACGCTGTGAATGCGTGTGTAAGCGCAGGCCGTCGATACCGTCCGAGACAATGTCGAAGTCGGAAGTGTGTGTGTGTGTATGTGTCTTATGTGCTGACGCTACTTGTCTTCACGCACACAGTCATGCGTGTTTGTACACTTAGTAAACACAAGTAAAGCGTGTCACTTCGTCAGATAAAAATACTATGCCTGTTTTTGCGACTTTTATGCGCGTTCGATATCGCAATAGATTTTGTAGACTGTATTTCTATTGGTAAATAAGATATTTAAAAGTATAGATAATCCCAGTGCCATTATTTCTGCTCCTTTATTGGAAAGCAGCTTTTATTTTGTCTTCTTCTTTTCGAGTCGATGGATGTATTAAAGTCGGTAGCCACGTTAATCATGGCATCAGTGGCGTATTTTGTCTTATTTTCATGCTAATGATTAACATAAATTATCAAGGAATTACGCCCACTTGCGACCAGCCCTACTGGAACGCATGCCAGCGATGGAAGCCCCAACAAGCGGGCCCGACGCGCGCGACGACAGCGACCACGAGCAGGACCTGTCGGACACCAGCCCCGACCACAAGCCCGACCAGGTCGCTGTGAGTACTACATGACGCGTTATTTATACTAAACTAGCGACTCGCCCCTGCTTCACACGGGTGCAATGGCGACATGTCAAAACATTGAGATTTCTGAGCTATATCTAAGTTAAATACTAATGTTTTGTACACATAAACCTTCGGGAATAAATTCTCTGAATGGTCGTGAAGGAAAAAAATATTTATTTGGCACATTTCACAGTACACGCAATCTGGTGAAAATCGAGTCAAAATCAATTTTTTTAGAAGAACTAAGCGGTCACGAAAAGCGACTTTTATATTGCAAGGTCATGTTGCCTTGATGATTAATTTCCTATAAAATGAGTGAAGACAACTCTCAATTGTTGTTTGGAAACTAGTCTGTCCTCTTTCCTGTCAGCAGTATCTGCGATAATTTAATTACATTGGTTTTGGTATCATAAGAATTTGGTCTGATCTTAAATTCTTTGTTGTATGCTCTAGGACGCGCTATTAGACTTGATCATCGGCTCCGACTCGCTGACGAACGGCGACGTGGACCACAAACCGCCGCAGCCGCCCGCCAGCAACAATAATACTAGCAGCAATGTGAGTACACGTGTTATTTGTTTTCATAGTTGAGAGACTTCTCGAGTGCAGGTTCCTAAGTCTGCTGTCTAGAAAAGACTCGAGCTATGGCCAGACTAATGCGAATCCTAAGGTATTCAGACTGGTGGAAACCAATAGACGCGCGCAGTCGCGTCTCGTGTCCTGCGCGGGACTCGCCTCGGTGTGGCCAAAGCTTTATAACGATACTCTGCTGGTTGATTAACGGCCGAACCCAATAACCTATATTCAGTAAAAGACAGATCGTTATTGATTGTAGACAGTATAATTCTATCTGTCCTTATGTTAGGCCGGTAAGATTCCATAATCTCTTCTAGATACGACGTTAAACCCATAGATAGGTAGGTTTTTCTATCTCCAGTATGCCAAAACTGGTGATAGATAGGTTATTGGGGTCGGCTGTAAGTGAAGTATTGTATTGCAGATAGATAGGCTAGATAACTCAGATAGTTCGTTAGTAGGTGTTGGTTCGTACGACAATTGGAAATAAATGTCTTATCATTGCATTTTTCCAGGATATCCTAGACCTGCTGAGTGGTTTGGACCTGACTCCCACCGCGCCGACTAACGTCATGAACAACAACCTCCCCACGCCGGTGTCTGCACCGGCGCCGGTATCACTACTCGACGGATTGTTCGCCGCGCCTGCGCATATAAACACACCAGTCACGCAAGGTACATACAGTATAAGGACACAAGACGAAATGAGACGAAGAGTTTTAGTAAAAGTTCACTTCTAAATCGCAAACAAAAATAAACACAAGGACAGATGATCGCTGGGAAAAAATGGTTGCCAAAAGACATAAAGCGAGAACACCCCCACCCAGGCGACCCAGACGAAGATGGCGAGATGAACTAGACCGCTTTATGAGAGTTTGGACCACAAACAGCAAACAGTCGCTATTCGTGAGAAATGCAAAGAGTGAGGAGGCCTTTGCCCAGCCGTGGGAATTCCTCATAGTTTCCGATTTACCCCTTTCAAAAACTGACTCAGTAGCTGTAGAAACACCGGTGTTTTGAATTCACGGACCACTGTGCTATAATGATAATATCACCTTTAGTATTTTTAGGGTTACTTACCTCAAAAGGAAAAAACGGAACCCTAATAGGATCACTTTGTTGTCAGTCTGTTTTAACACATTTAATGCAGTGACCCGCCTAGCGAGTCCATAGAAAATGTAGGCGGCATCCGTGTGTTACGTTCGAAATTTGCGGCGGTGGTGACTGTGTTAAATGAAATTATCCTTTTTCAGTGGACCTGCCAACAGTGACGGCTCTCGAGAAGAACGGCCTGCGCGTAGTGTTCGGCGTGCAGCGCGGCGGCGACGTGGTGACGCTGAGCATGCGCGCCAGCTCGCACGGCACGGCCACGCTCACCGAGTTCTTGTTCCAAGCCGCGGTGCCTAGGGTGAGATAAAATTTCAGGGGAAAATGTCGTAACTAATACGTTTTTATCTGTGTTTGGTGGTAAATATGCTTCGGAAATTCGACAACCACACTACACTGCCCTTGTATCCCTTTTTTTTCTTACATGTCCACTAACCATTCCTTGTACGGGAAATGGTTTCCGTTTTTCCCCTTTATTTGATTCTGTTGTTCTTTTACTCTACTCAGGGTTACAGTAAGAATATTGGGGACCGGGTTTTATCATTTCCCGACTATGACGAGGGATCCCTCATCATTCCTAAACTACTCGTCGTATTGGCAAACGATCTATCACACTTATTACTAAATATGGCATAAATCATACAGATTACGTGTGACTCTGGTTATACGAAAACCGAAACCGATGTTATTTTGTTTCTATGTCGAGTTTATACCATTTTAGTTGGCGTTTTTGTCGTAGTTGGGTATTAGTTTTTTAACTTTTTTTATCCTATCAAATCTTGTTCAGAACTTTAGAGTAGGAAACTTAGGCTCAAAACAGACCGAAAGAGCAGCAGCCGGCAGCAGCAGCAGGCAGTTTCAGTTTCGAAGCATTTTAAACTTTATCTCCATTAATAAAATACATAGTATCGCTTGAATGGCTGGAAAGGGTCGCGCGGCCGCCGCCGACGCTGCGAGCAGTCTTGCTTCCGGTCAAAGCGGCGATGCCGACGAGAAAACGAGAAGCTGACGGTCGCTGCTCTTTCGGTGTGTTTTAAGCCTTATTGTTGTATTTTCCATTTTGCAGACGTTCCAGTTAGACATGATGTCACCTTCCGGCACCGTATTGCCGCCCCAGGGAGAAATCACTCAAGTACTCAAAATCACAAATCCATCCAAAGTAAGAAACATTATCATAATATCCAAGCCCAAAACCTAGTCTTGGTATGCATTATTAAGGGCGCACCGAGCGTTTGCCTTCGTCTCTGTCTTTTTCTTTACGTGTAAAGAGTAAAGAAAATAACCACACTTTTTCAACGTTTTTCGTCATATTGCTCTTAAATAAAAAACTATCATGTATAAACGCTCCAGTCATCTATGAACTTTATTTTAATAAATGAATCGTAATATCAATTTTTTTTTTTTAAGTAGGGAAATAGAGGAAAATATTAATTCCTATGTAATTTTTTCGGTGTCGTGTGAACGTGGAATGAAACAAAAATGGACATTCACTCGAGTGAATCTGATCAGCTTTAGAAAACCCAAGTTTCAATCCTCACAAGCAAACACTAAAGAAAAGCAAACCAAGATGAAAAATCTTTCATACTTAAAATTTTTTTTCAATGTTTTCAGTCTGCCCTTCGACTGCGGATACGAGTATCGTACAACGTGGACGGTGTACCAGTTCTCGAGCAGGCGGAGGTGAACAGCTTTCCGCCCGACCTGTTCAACTGACGAGGAGCCAGTCCGCCCGGCTACTGCCTCTAGCCACCTCACTGCACGATCACCTGTGTTTTATACAGAAATTACTAGTTACACGGTCATCGATTGTTTGGTTATTACGTAATATTGTTAATATGTCCCGAAAAGACAACCTTTTGACCGCCACAAATGGATCACAAGACAAATTGTGTCCAGCTCATCACGGTCTTTGCCTTTTAGTCATGACAATGGCGGTTGGGCACAATTTTTATCTTGTCATCCATTTGTGATTATTGCGGTCAAAAGGTATGTCTGTTGTTTCCAGCTCGGCTACTTGGGAGAACATCGCTGATACAGGGAGCCGTATTTTGGAAGCGTTATAGCCCGCAGTGTTAGTGCTTTTCGCACTGTTTAGCTCGCATCTCTGTCCCGCATTGGAAACAATGATGGCTTTAATACGTCAATACGGCCCCTAATCGGAATACCCAATTCCGAGCCTTTTCGCAAGTAGTCTTACGAAAAATATTTTATGTTGAGATTAAACTAGCTTTACAAATCGTGTTGTGATCTGGATAGCTGATAAGATCTCATTAGACATGTTCAAATTAAATTAGCTAGCGAAACTCCGCAGACGTGATGGGTATGCATATTAAACATGATAAAACTAAAAATTAATGAATTTGATTATGTTTTTTTCTTTGGGTCATCCACCGCCGTTAGTGTAGTGAAAATATCAGTTGATATCTTAAAACGATAAAACAGATTTTATTAACTCGCACTTCAAGTAACAACACTACCATCGGTCATTGACTCCAAAAAAATCATCAAATCTTTTTAATTTTAGTTTTGTCGCGTTTAGATATCGATGATGGGTATCGTCTGTTGTGCTTCGCGAGCTAATTTAATTTGACCCTGTGTATATTTTATTGTATATGAATGCTGCGTTGCACTGTTTATGCTTCAATACATAGTGCGATATTTACGATAAGATCCGAAAAAAAAAAACAGAAATTACCAACCTTTTTTCTTTCTCTCATTGACAACAATCGATGACCGGCTTCAACTACGTCTCAAATGATGGCGAGCTCCATCCTACTCGACAAGACTGACCACACACCGGCCACCTTCACACTGAACCCGCGATAGCCGTCATGTCGAGATGTGCACAGCTTTATGTAGCTCACCTGTTCCCACTGAGATTCGCGAAACATTCCATGTGTTACGTAGTGTTTAAAGTTTATGTCCGCAGAAGGATACAGAGTTACAGATTGTTGGTTTATCGTTGGGTGACCAGAGATCAAAATGCGAGTCTATTACATAATAGAAACCTTGAGGTCAGTAGAGGTTTTGCGTTTAAATTTCTCTGGGCACTTCGTCAGTATTATTACAATCTCAAAGCAACTAATATCAGTGTGGTCTACTTACTGCTTCTATTATAAAAATGCTATTTTTTCGAACCGACGATCTAGCACTCAATCACAATGATCGGATCTTATTAACTAGCTTTTCTATCAATTCTTCTCGAAAGGCAAAATTATCTCTGAAATAGTTGCTTCTACGTAAAATTTCTAGCATTGCGACACAAATGAAAAACGTTGTCATTAAGATTTTTATTAATAAGTCGTATTATCTTGTGGTTTCGAGCCGTTGTGAACATTCCCGAATTTGAACATTTTGCCCTTGATTGATAAATTGTAAATTGATGTACTAGGACTTTTGTGTCGCTCGAGCTGTACATAAATTGAGATTGTGTGTATAAACGATTTATAGTAAGCAACCTGTGAATTGGAGGGCTGTATGGAATGTACTTAATAAAATATAAATGAATCACTAATAATGATAAATTTTGTGTGATAATGCACTTTAGTACGCAGGCCAAAGTACTGGCTTTGTGTGGAAGTAGTCAATGGTCTGGAATACACTGGCGAGCTAAAATTTCTAGTCACTCTTGCATGATAGTATGGTATTTATGAAGTTTTATGAACTTTCCAGTCTGTATAAATTGTTTTAGAACCCAATTATTTATAAATTAATGTTTGTGCCTTGATTTTTTGCTCGTCGTTGTATTTTGTATCATATAATTTAATTTCCAGATAGTCTCTGTTTGATGTCACTAGTTTGAACGTAGAGTACTAACTTATCTGTGTACGACACCTGTGAGCCGCTTCAAATGCTAAACAGTAAAGTTGACAGTACTATTCCTTTTATTAAGAATTTTATGTTTTGCGACGATGTAAATAATGATATACATCTCATCAACACGTAGTTATGCAAATTATGGATTATTGTAAGATTTTTACACGCGTTCGGCGTCAGCCGGACGTTTTTAACATTTAGATTAGTTATTATCATTTGTTTATTTTCATCCTATTTATATTATTTAGGTTATCGACTAACCAGCATATTCTAATGAAATATCTTAGGAGTATGTAAATTTAGATATAATTTTGGAAGCTACTGGAAAGATAGAGAAGTCGCACGTGCTCTTAATAGTTTTTATATTCTCTGTAAAGCATTCATGTGACAATCATGGAAGCATATATTTTATTTTTGATTATGTAAAGAGAGCTTGGCAAAAGATTATATCGTCAATTTGGTGCTTCGTTTTACTATATCAGATAAATAGAAGGCCCTCCACAATGTGAGATGTTTATGATTTTGTGTATAACTAAAGCTATGTGAAAGATGTACATAATGATTATAATGATTTTATGTAAATTGGTTAATAAATATTTGAGAATGTTTATATAATCAACTTGTTGGTTTCATTTCATTGCACCCACTTCGCTTTAATTACCTGCTTGCGAATTCGCATCAAATTCACAGCTCGCAGATTTTTACGATGCGACGTCGCGTCGCAGTTTTGTGTGGGAGACCTTAGTCCACCAAATAAGATCACCTATCAGATAAGATATTCAAACTATCATAAGATAAAATCACACGTCAGTTATGATGATATTCAAATTGATGACTATCTACCAGATAGCATAATCTTTCACGTCATAAGATATTCCAAAAGATTGTTTACATGAGATATCAATAAACAGTGAGCGTTATGCTGAGCGATGGCCATTTTGCGTGGAAGTGACGCATATTTTTCTTTTTAGTGTTCTTTGCGTCATGTTTACTGCAAATAAACAATTTTCTTTCTTTTATTTGATAGATAGAATCGTAAGTTGCGTCCTAACATGGATAACTTGGAATCCATATTTTAAAAACATAACATCACGCCTGTATTCCCCGAACGGTCAGGCAGAGGTGTACCTATAGTACACCCAGATTTCGATGTAACAGGGGGCGAGCCTATTGCCGACACGGGCACAAATCTAGACTCTGGGCTGTTAATGAGTAATGATTCTAGATGGAAAAACCCAATAATCCCCCCTCCCCTTAAGCCCTTTTTTAGATTTTCGCAAATATCTCAAAAACTAGACGTCCTAGCGCTAATTTATTTGATAAAAATAATTTGCCTCGATTAAGGACATGACCAATGGTATAAGAACAATAATAAAAGTATCGAACCGTCGACACGTCGCCGCTTATATTTGGACTAGATCGAGGTTCGCCGAGTCAATGCTTAAATCCCCGTCCATATTATGCGTAACATGTTTGATCACTTTGTTTGGAAAGTTGTTAGCGTATCTGTTTTAGAAGAAGAAAAATTATGCATACTCTTGTAAAATGGGGATCCCACAACAAGAGCAGTTAGTAAAAAAAACCATACTTATCGAAATTCACAGATACATTTATTAACTTACAAACATTTAATACACATTGAGTTTAACACAATTCCTTTACTCGATCATGGGCGTCGCTGGCGCAGGTCGTCCGCTCACGCTGTTGAACAACCTGTCTTTGATCATTTGCGCCATCAAGCCATGGATAACTTCGATGGTGGTCTTACAAGCGTCCTTAGTTGCCTTTCCCAGTTTGTCTTCAGTTCGCTTCTCGTGTGGATCTGCGCCCGCGACTATGAATCCGCCGCGACCTGGCAACGAAATTTTAGGTCAGAACACATAAATTATAAGATTACTTGCAAATGTCGCAGGCTAATTCTTATTTAGTGAGATAATAAAATTAAGCAAGTAGGTGATCTCTTAGCACTGTTGCTACAAAATATTTTTTATTCATAGCACTCATGTCAATAACTTACAGACTCTTGAACACGCACGGGTCCCGTATTTCCTACTCCTCATACTCAAATATACTGCGAATCTCATTCCTTTTTTTAACACATTGCAATATGGTTTATTTTACCATGGTTGAGTTATCCTGCCATATCTGACCCATGCACGTATTTCCCTTTCCATGTTCAATTCGTGACAGATTGGATACCTATCCAACCTGTCACGAATCGACCGGCTGGTCCGGTTGGTTGTGTACCTACACAACCATGGTGAAACAATCTATATTCCAGTGTTATAAAATAAATGAGCTTTCGCAAGATTGCATAAGTGTTGATTGCTATAAAAATTGAGAAAACCAAGAAAACAGGATCAAATGAATACTGATTTTAAGTAGACATGCTGTGCCCACCTGAAATAAAAATAAGCGCATGCGGATGATGATGTGTATTAATAAAAACTTACCCAAACACACTTCACTCTGCTCTAACTTATCAGACAAGTCAAAGATCTGTCCAGTAGTGTAATCAGCATTAGTGATAAGACTGGAACTACTTAGTGTGTTCACCCAGTACTTGTTCCAGAGAGAGTCCAGTAGCCTGCGGTCCAGCGAGGACTTGAAGTAGGATACCTCCAGTGAGTAGTACTGCTTGCAGTGGACTCCAAAGTCTTCTATCTTGTTGAGGGGGATTGTCTGGTATTCAGAGGGCTCCTCATTGGCTGGTTTATAGCCCTGGAAATATTTTAATGAACATTTAGATACTGGTGAGACAAGCAGACAAGTTAGCCAGTAATGGTAGGTTAGCATTGCCACAGAGATGTAAAACTAGGTGAGTTCCCAAGATATATCAGTTTATTTTTTTTAACAGAATATAATATAAATTGAGTTTGATCAGTTGATCACTGAACAAAAAAATTTTATATTCCATATCAATTGCCAGGAGGAAAAGCCATCAATACATCAAGCAGGAAGAGTTGTTTATCTTACACAAATATGCAGACTTTGCAATACCAACCTTAGGATATGTCCTGAAAGCACCCAGGCACACTTTGCCAGCTGAGATAGTTCTGACAGGGTCAATGACAATAGCCACAAAGGGTTCCTGGAAGTTCTGATTCAACATCTGTGTGGAGACATCAATACCAGACAGCCAGCAGCCATAGCCTGGATGACTGTGATACCAACCAATGGCATTTTCATGACGACCCACCTAAATAAATTACATAACAATTTAAATCATTTAAAATTGTCTTTCAAAGAATAATTGTTTAAAAACTTTATAAATGAAAAGATTTATCATTACTACACATAGTTATGTATTTTTAAACTATCAACAAGATTGCGAGTCTTGCACTAATGAATTGAAAATAATATTACTATTTACCTGCTTTGCTGCCTCTATGTAAGCTGTCATGTACTCATAAGCCTGTGCTTGAGCATTTACCCGAGTTTCAGTACCCTCTACTGGCAGCGCAAATGAGTCCATCACTATCATTGTGTTTGCGTCTACCTTACCTGTGAAAAAAGTTAGCAAAAAGGTTTGAAAATAAGATCTACATTTGAACATGAGGGTGTAGGAAGTAGGTTGTACCTAAAAGTAATCCCATGACTTCCAATGTTCCTCCAGACCTTGCGTGCATCACCATTTTGAGTAGAGCTAAGGCAGATATTTTGATATCTTTGAAGAAATGAGGACTGAAACAAAGAAGCATTACAGTCAGTTTTGTGTCCTAAGTTGCAAATTTTATGTGTAAAAATGTTTTAAGACTTACTCTTTCTCCCATGGCTTCGCGGCAAGTATGTCTTGTTGTTGTTTTTTATCATAACGATAGATTTCGTCCACACTGGATACAGTATCGATGTTATTCGACATCACCCATGTTTTTTGAGCGATGGATGACTGTGAGTCGGCACTTGTAGATGCCATTTTTCACAACTTTTAGTAAATTACTATTCGTTATGATAATTCGAACGTACACTCAAAAGTTATTAAACACCTTGAATTGAAAAATGATTTGGTTGGAAAAACAAAAGTTCAACAAACGCACAATGGGTGCGTTTTGATTGATAATCATTTGACACTTGACAGAGCAAGACAGTTAGCTTTTGACACTGACAGATGTTTCATAGACAATCATCATCTGCCTAGCCTTTTCCCCAACTATGTTGGGGTCGGCTTCCAGTCTAACCGGATGCAGCTGAATACCAGTATTTTACATGGAGCGACTGCCTATCTGACCTCCACAACCCAGTTACTGGGTAATACGATACCCCTTGGTAAGACTGGTTGTCAGACTTTTGGGCTTCTGACGACCCGTAACGACTGTCAAAGATACACGAATGACAGCCGGGACCAACGGCTTAACGTGCTTTCCGAGGCACGGAGGGGTCTTGATATGTAAAGATGGTCACCCATCCACGGACCAACCGCGGCAAGCGTAGCTTAACCTGACCGATCGACCCGTGCAGCTGTTATTTCTTAGCCACAAGTTGTTTCATAGACAATACGTGTTGTTTATTCCGTAGAAAAAAATTGGATTCCTGTTGTCTCGTCGCCAAATCTTCGCAAGTAAGATACTTCATAGAAGTTAGTTTTGCAGTAGAGCTTTAAGGCCCCCTAGCAGCGGCGCTAATGTGATAAATTATGATGCATGCTAAACTTTTCTTTTGAGCATGACTAGAAAGCATCATTTTGAAAAACAAAGTTATTTCTGCGGTTGTAACCGAAAACAACCCATATCTCAAAAGCTATTGACTTAAATAGCAAAGTTATGTAGATAACCTATTTAATTATGGGGAAACCCCACACGCTTCTATGCATTGAATTTTTTTTATCATCCCTCGGTAACATTGTATTGACTATGGGGAATGCCAGGACCGTGTGCAGCACAAACTTCAGAGCAGCACCACAGATTACTGAATAGTTACGCAGCACTAATGGCCAGTTAATTTTGCGATAGTGTACGTTCGAGAAACTACAGGGCAATTGCGTAACACACTTACAGTAGGAATCGGTTTCATTTTGACAGTCCAACAACATATGTTGTTGAGCAGACAAATTTTTCGAAATTAAGAAGTAATGAATTAGCAATTTGCTTCAAAATGATTACGATTCTGATTGATAGTGTGTTACGCGATTAGGGTGCGGGCCCCAAGAGTTTCCAAACTGAAAATCCTAATTTATTACTATTTTATTTATACCCTATTTCATTGTTTTACCCAATTTGTAAATGGCACCTGATTTCACTTTTTCTAAAGCCGGTGCTAGACACAGCAAAAATATTTGAACACTTGTTTGAACACTTGGTGCTTGTGAGGCATGGGTATTCGGGTATTTGTTCAAAGTTTACTTTACACTTTGCCATTCGGTGTCGGTTTTTCGAGCGCACATCAAAGCGTTCAAAGTTCAAATGTGTGCGCCTGCTACACTTGCACAAAGTTCAGTATTTCAATTGCCTGTTGCTCGTAAATCACTGAGCGGAACGGTCGCTTTGTTCAGTCGCAAGATAAACTGGAACCATTTATAATGGAACCCTAAAAGTAAACATCATAAAAATAGAAATTTGGTCAATGAAGCTTGGATCAGGATAAAGAGTAAATTATAAGTGCATAGCTCTATCGAAGAATTTAAAAAGAAAAATAATACAGTTAAAGGGAAGCGATAAGGTAACCCGCGAAATTCAAATTTTCGTACGATTTATGCAACTTACAGGTCAACTAATTAAACTATCACTAAAACTCTTAAATGCTCTAAGCTAAAACTCCTTACTTTTGGCTATGAAAATCTTAAAGCTATTCTGCAAAAAAATATCACTAAAATAATTTTGACACAACTAAATCGAATTTGGCAATCGCGACTCCACGTGAGTAGGTACTTGTTTGCCCTACCCTGTGATTTTTTTTGAGTCGGAGGCGCGCAGAGGGGCAGCCTCGACGTGTTATTATTAACTTTTCACTTTTTGTATGGAAAATATGAAAAATGATTACCTACATTGTTCAGTTATAGGGATGTATAGGCATTATAAGAGCGGTCGAAATTTTCATTATTTTTGCGATAGGACACACCGTTTTCGAGATGTATGCAAAAGAAAATAAAAAAATATACAGTACTGTTTTTGCACCAGAATTCGAGGTGTTGGTGTTCATGTCAACTAATTTTATTTCACACCTTTTTAATCGCGATTAAAAATAGTCAGTTTTAGTTAGAAAATAGTACAATAGTAGTAGTGTAGTGTAGTAGTAGTAGTTTAGTTATAGTTAGTGGTTTTAGGTGAAAAACGTCAAATTCAGAATAGCAAAATTACCATTTTCAGTAAACTAATAACTCAATGCGATCTCAGTGCCGTCAAATTAAAATTCACTTTAGTCAATTTCAGAATGGGAAATCGTCGTTTGACAGGAATAAACTAAATGTTGGTGATTTTTAGTCTAGTTTAGACGCATTTGTGACAAGAGTATCGGCACCAGTGTCTGGGTATACAAAATGGTAATGTGGTAATTTGGATGATTGGTGTTTCTGATGTAATAATACCAATTGATTTACCAACTGCGGCTTATGATAGACAACTGCTACTCGGCATTCGCAGTCAATGAGTCAAAGTGACAACGGTGCCACTTCAAAGTTAGTAGGTATTGCAGATTTAAGATAACAAACAGGATGGACGACGATTTTGTGGACGCGGTGCCCCAATGTAGCCTGCGAAATTTAAATTTTCTTGCGTTTTTTGCAATTTGCAGGTCAGTATTGGGTTGTAAGTTGATTAAAGTATGATTCGCGAACGTAACAGATATAGGTTTGGTAGATGGGTGCAAAGCCTGAAGGAGGCGATATCTTAGACCATTTAGAACTTATTAACTTAAACTTAACCCTAGATTCATAAACATTAGTCTCACAAACCGCGCAAATCACGTAAACTCTTCTAACTTTGAGAGTGAAAGAGATAGAAAGTTCAACTCCTTAGTACCTTCCTAGATCATTTATTAATTAGTTTTGCACTGGTCGCATGCGAGGGCGCACATGTTTAAAATTAAACTGTATTTTATTGTTTTTTTATAACGTAGCAATCTAAAATCAACGAAAAAAATATATACGTCTGAGAGGCGAATGTTTATGAATAGTGTATCCACCAAGTATGTTTATGAATCTAGGGTTAAACTTGGCTTAGACGAAGTCTGTTCCTTGTATTTTTTTTTTTTTGAAACTAAGGTTTTTTTTTCAATTAATAGTGTCCAGTAAAAGCGGTTATGTTATTATTTTATATTTATTTAATGTGTGATTACTCAAACAAAATAATTCCCAAGCATCTGTGTCATCAGATAAACATTCTACGCCATATTCAAGTTTAAGAAACTTTTAAAAATCAAGAAAATGTTTTGTTTATGGCATAATAAAAAAATTGCCTCAGTTGTTCAAACCTTTTTAAAAACATGCTTAGTCATTGCCCTATTCTTTTGAAGTACTATTTACGCAGATGTCTCATCAACTCTTGCATTTAGGATGTACAAAGCAAATTGAAGTCGAATATTAAATTTTTTAACAGACCAAATTAATGCAACATTTTTGCTAATGCACTGTTGTTTTTTGTTACGAATCAGTTATCATTAACTGATTCCTTCTTAGAATTATGGTGCACGCGCACCAATCGAATTCTGGGAACTCGCATAACAAAAGCCGCCACGCGACGATAGCAAACTTGCCCTTTTTTCGACTCTCAGGTAGCGTCTAGTGAATTGTTATTCAATAGAAAAATCAGCTTAGTTGCTGAGGATAAAAAGTCGTTATTTATTTACACTAGTACTAGTACCCGAGTAGTCGGGTGGACTCGTCACATCTTCGGACCCTCAGTTAGTCTAGTAACGACTGCCCTTGTGACAAGAGTTTTAATTGCAAATTCGTGTTTAGGTACACAATTCACCGCATGAGGTTGTGCGCTCCTTCACGTGTTGATTTTTGAGGTGTTTAAGGTGTTGACCCTAGCCCTAGCTGTGAGCTCCATCACTGATTTTGGGACTTTTATTTGTGTGATCAATCGACTATGGCTCATAGAGTATAGTAATATAGATTGGGATTGCTATGGCTACTTTTCGAATGAAGAATATGCGGATATCGTCTTCATGTATGGCAGAGCTGACGGTAATGGATCTTTGGCGCGACAGATGTACCAAGAGAGATATCCGAATCGCAGATTACCTAATGTCAGAGTGTTTTACAACACATTTCGTCGACTATCTGAAGTTGGAATCCATCACGCGGAATCATGACTTAACCCGGGAAGACATCACCCAAGTATCGAGGAAGACATTATTGCAGCTTTTGATGCAGATCTTACTACGAGCGTCAGAGTAGTAGCTCGAAACCTCAACATTTCGGTATGGAAGGTGTGGAATACGATGCACCGAGAAAACAAATATCCTTTCCACAGCACGGGTGTACAAGGTTTGGAAAATGAAGATCCTCCACGAAGGATTCAGTTCATAATCTTCATCGATGGACCGACAAGGAGAACAATCCACACTGGAAGAACCAAGTGTCGTTTCAAAGGAAATTTTCAGTTAACCTGTGGGCAGGAGTAATCGGCCGAACGTTGATTGGCCCCCACTTCCTACCAGATAATTTAACTGGAGAAAATTACCTGGATTTCCTCCAAAACTATCTCCCAGAGCTTCTGGACGAGACCGAAATACAGATATTGGCAATGAGAAGACCAATGACTTTTCAACAAGATGGTTGTCCAGTACACTGGACCCTAAACGTGAGTGAGAGAACATTTAAATAATTGTTTCCCAGAGAGCTGGAGTAGCAGAGACGGGCCCATCCCTTGGCCACCTTGATCACCCGATTTAACTCCTTTGGATGTTTTCGTTTGAGGACGGGCCAAGGAGCTCGTCTACATGCACGTTGAAATTTTAACTAGAGAAGAATTAATAGAAAGAATCCAAATGGCTTTTAAAGTCATGAAGCAGGAGATGAAATTAAAAATCACGACTACAGAAGTGAGAAGACGGGTACGCACTTGTATAAGACACCGCGGTCAACATTTTGAACATGAACAATAAATTATTTTAACAAAAATGTTGTTTTATTGATCTGTTCAAAAATAACAATTTTCATACTCAATTTGCTTTGTCCACATCCTAATTCCAAGAGGTAATGAGATATCTGCGTAAATAGTACCTCAAAAGAAAGGGCAATAACCAAGCATGTTTTTATAAAGGTTTGAACAACTGAGGGAATTTTTTTTATTTTTTATTATGCCGTAAACAAAACATTTTCTTGATTTTTAAAAGTTTCACATGAATATGGCGTAGAATGTTTCTCTGATGACACAGATGCTTGGGAATTATTTTGTTTGAGTAATGTAATGACACATTACATAAATATAAAATAAAATAAAAAATAATAACATAACAGCTTTTACTGGACACTATGAACAATTAATTGAAACAAAATGGGTATTATTGTTACAAACCTTACGAGTTTCAAAAAAAAAATACAAGGAACAGACTTCGTCTAAGACAAGTTTAGCTTAATAAGTTCTAAATGGTTTAAGATATCACCCCTTCAGGCTTTGCACCCATCTACCAAACATCCTGTATATTTACAGACTTCTCAAGAAGTCAAGATTTCATGAAAAACCTAGTCATTCTTAGAATTACTTGGTCTTTGAGAGTTGTATTGATTACTTTAATGATTATAATTCTGTAAATACATATTTGTTACGGTCGCGAATCATATTTTAATCAACTTACAATCCAATACTGACCTGCAAATTGCAAAAAACGCGAGAAAATTTAAATTTCGCGGGCTACACTGGCACCGCGTCCACAAAATCGTCGTCCATCCTGTTTGTTATCTTAAATCTGCAATACTTACTAACTTTGAAGTGGCACAGTTTTCACTTTAACTGCGAAAACCGAGTAGCAGTAGCCTATCATAAGCAAATCAATATTTAGCAAATCAATTGGTATTATTACATCAGAAACACCACTCATCCGAATTACCTTGCTTTCTAATAACTTACATCAGCCGTTTGTTTACCGGCATCAAAGATCACCGGAAGTCTATTTCATCATGCAAAGTATGATACTGACTCACAAAGGGAAGTCAGACTTTTAGGAAAAATCTATACAGAATTAGCATAAATATTAGACAATTTGTAAACATTAACTTGTAATTATTGTATAACTTTTGAACGAACGAATCAAATAGTAAATAATTTTATTCATTGATTGATTTGTATGGCTCTATCCAACGCTTTGAATAATTAACTGTATGTTTTGTCTTTGTTTTACTTATGCAAATTACCATACGTCTATTTCAGGTGCTAGCAATTGTATGAGTGACGTTACATCTCTTATCTCAACTCAACCAACGCTATCCTTTTCTTTCATTCAGTTGACGTCATTTTGTCAACACCCCTTGATAAGGTTGCACCAATCACATTGAACCACATACACATTTTCGAGAATCTAGAAAATTATTTATTACTCGTCGAGAACCCGAACATGTACGACGCAATTGTTAGTAGCTCGCCCGCGAGGAAATATCATATAAAAGTGCTCTAACAAATGGTTGATACGGAACTCTGATAGTATGCTAAAGTTAAGACATTAGATAATCGCCAACTACGACCAGTGTTGTGGAGTGTTTGTTTAGAAGTTGTGTTTAAAGAAATCAACAAGATGAGCGCTCCTATAATCATCACGGTGCCTAACAACTACCTGGCTATGGAGGCGCTTGAGGAGATGGATTCCAAGGTGCTGGTTGACCTACCATCTCCCGCTCCCTCCAGGAAGCGCCGCCTGGACCACTTGTCATGGGAGGAGAAGATGCAAAGAAAGTGAGTCATTAAATGATTATTTTGATGAAACATTGCCTGCGTGTCGCGTAATGCCTTTGTAGAATGGGAGGTCAACTTATACTGGGCAGCGGTCAATGACGTTTCGGTGTTATTAGGTGTTTCTTCATTGTTCTGATTGTTGTATTAATTTGGTTGTTTGTTTATCACGGCCATCTACATAATTATAAAGTGTAAAATTCTTTCCATCTGTATTTTAATTAATATTTAGTATAAGATCAGTCGAATGGCGGTAAATGAAATGCGAATACTTGTCATAAATTTAAGAGTATGTTGACCTCACGTTCCGTTATGTACAGAAAGTTAGCACTAAATATTATATTATCAATAAGCATTATTATCGATAGCAAATTGTTATATCTGGATTGTTTGTTTATCAGGAAGCTGAAGAACCGCGTAGCGGCTCAGACTTCGCGTGACAGGAAGAAGGCGAAGATGGATGAAATGGAGGATCGGATCAAATACTTTATGGACATGAATGAGAAGTTGACAAGTGAGGTGAAGAGCTTGAAGGCGTTGAACGAGCGTCTATTGAGCGAGAACGCAACGCTTCGCAGCGAAGCGGTGGCGGCGCGGAACGTCGCGGAGGCCCCCAGACCAGCAGAGTCTATTCCTCAGCAGAAGGAAGGGCCCCCGACGGCGATCCGCGCGGCGCGCCTGCTGCTGGCGATGTGTCTCCTCTCACAGACCTCCTCGCACACTTCGATTCAGATGAGTACCTCGATACCCTCACTCAACTTGCAGACTCCCTCTTCAAAGAAATTGATGCAAGTGCTGCAGGAACGCCTCAAAATGTAAGTAAAATATGAAATAAACCAAACTATTTACATCATAAAAATTACTCATAAGACTTCTGTAGCTGACTGTACATTTTTTTACAAATTTCCTGTTTGTGGTGCCAGACAAATGTAACTTCATTTAGGTCAGAAGAATATGAATCATGCTGCAATAGAATAATCAGAGTTGAAACTTTACACTTTCACCATTTTACATATTCACCAGCTTGTCAACAGATTAAATACTTTGATAAGATAAAATTGCATACTGTCTGTAACTGGGTTCCTAAAGGGATAAGATACTATTAACCCACATCCTTATCTGAAATGGACCAACACAGATGATGCAATGTGGAACAATTGTTGCATCATAATATGATACCAACAAAACAACTATGTATAACTAGTCTCATGCTGGTACCAAACTGGTCTGTTATGTAAATCATTATTATTAATGACATAATGCAATCTCATAGCACAAACTATGATGGACATGGCTTTTACTGCATCAGTGCATTTTCATGAGTTTATATCAACAGATTACGGTCTCGCAAATAAAAATCAAGTTACTTTAACACTGTTTCTGCTTGTTACAGGACACAATCGGGAAAACTGGAGAGTGCATTGAAGGACCTAAAGTGGTGGGGACCGAAGCAGAGCACCTGGAATCCAGTGAAGGTGGAGTCGTAGACATCAAGCACGACGTCCACAGGATACTGTCCCAACACTCCTATGCGCATCCTTACAAACCAGAGATAGTTGTCACTGACTCAGAAGAAGTACAAATTAAAGAAGAGAACAATGACAAAGGAGACTTGTTCTATGCCAGCTGTGATGAAGCCAATGACTGCATCACGATCGAAGTGCCATGTGAAGAACATGTTGTAGAAGATACACCTTTACAGATTAAGACAGACTTCAGCACCCTGATAGACAACTGTTCAGGGATCACGCTAGAGTGTGACATGAAAATGCTGTCTCCAATGACCATGTCACCTAAATCTGTAGAGGAGAATCTAGGCCTGTCTCCATCGCACACAATCTCTGACCTGGGATATGAGTCATTGGCCTCACCACTCAGTGAGCCGGAATCTATGGACTTGTCAGACTTTTGGTGTGAATCATTTTCAGAACTGTTCCCTGGTCTAGCGTAGAATATTTCTGCATGTTGACTCCCACCAAAGACTGATTAGTTTTAAGTTCTATCTAAGTTATTGAATCTATATTGTTAAGTTATGAAATGACAATTTAATTAGTGTTTCTTTACCTATTTATTAAGTAAATGTTTTTATAATATATAACAAATTATAATATAGTGTTTAGTTAGGATGCACATAGATTGTAAATAAACAATGTCCTGTCGAACTTCGTTGTTTTCTTTGCATGTGGTAGTTCCAGTGAGTAGTAAAGAGTGCCTAATTAAATCATTATCATGAAGAATTAATGCCATTGAAAATCATAGCTTGGTTTCTTGATTCAAATTATTCTGTTCACAAAATAATAATACAAGGATAACCAAATTGAACTTGGAATTAACCAGTCTAAAGGGTTCCCGCAACGATCAATCGCAATTAACAATTTTTACGCTGGTAATAATAGTTCTATGTTTTTACGTGATTGATACACATTGATGCGCAAATTGACCGTCTCAAGTGCAATTGAAGCGATTGTCAATATTACTACAATAGAAATTGATGGCAATTGATCGTTTCCCAGACTCCTTACAAATACAAAACAATGAAAATGCTCTAATAGAATTTAATATTACCTACTGAAAGTCAACTTCGAACAAATTCTAGGTTTCCTCAAAAAAGAGTGATAAAAACCTGAAGTCCAGTTTACCAATCTACCAGTTTGAGTGCATTTAGTATTTTTTGTACATAAGTATTACTTACATAACATGTGTCTCTGCTTACCGACGGAATAATGAGCCATGGAGAAAATTTTCAAATTGAATAGAAATTGCTTTCATTTCTGCTTACCGACGGAATAATGAGCCATGGAGAAAATTTTCAAATTGAATAGAAATTGCTTTCATTTTTTCTATGACTCATTAATCATTAGAATAACTTTTTCGAAAAAAAAAGTCAAGGTCATCCGGACGACATGCGTGTTGTCAATCGAATGGTATGATATCACCCCCCCCCCCCCACCTTAGTGCCTAGACTAAAATCTTATACAACGCTAAAGGGGAGCTGCTGATTCATACAAAAAATCATGTAAAAATAATGAATAATAATGTCATGAACTTGGGATTCCCAATACACATCAAAACAAAGTCGACAATCCGGTTTCTAGATACGGGGAAAATCGTAATACAGAAGTAGGTAAGCTATCTATTTCTGATACAACTCAAAATGGAATTATCAAACCGTCACGAAAAGAACGTGCTGATAAACGTAAATTAATGATAAAAACGTAATTAGCGGTAATTATAAGCACTACTTTACTCAATAATAAGAATATCGATTGGTACAAAGTACTGGAGACAGACACATGTGATACACAAGTGTTCTTTACAGCTTTGTGTTAGGTCTCCTTTCAAGGTGATGATGGGTCGATCATGTATTATGTTGTAATATTTACATAACACACACATACACACGCGCACCTGTAATCCATGAAGGGTTAGGTAGAGGCGTAGGTATAGTAAGCTAGACAACCCACATTTCACCAGTTAAGCACCTGCTACACGGTCGCCAACCGCATCCCCGACAGAGGTGACCTTGGTTGGCGACCGGCAGAAATGTTTCAATGTTTGGTCGTAAACTACCATCTACACGGTTGTAAACCACCAAGGTCACCTCTGTCGGGACGCGGTTGGGGACCGTGTAGCAGTTAAGTCCCAGTACAATAACATAACGCCAGTATTATTGGAAGGGGTGGAGTGAAGTGTAGATATGTATACACCTAACATCACGCCTGTAATACCTGAAGGGTTAGCACATCACGCCTTGTGTCCCCGAAGGGTTGGGTTGGTATAGTCATGGGACTCATGGCTAAATTATTTACATATTTCCATACCACAGCTCGAAAGCGCTTGGATACGCCCACAGTCGCCCACTGTTCGCTAACGACGAGGCTAATAACTATGGTAGGTACAATAACAGCACAAATCACTATGTAATCAGTGCTGGCTTATCGGGATTTATCAAGCACGGTTCTTTATTTTTCAAGTTTTTAACGCAGCTTGCGGTAGGAGTTCACTGGTGGTCGTCACGTAACGAAAAAGCGTTTTGCCCGAAAAAGTCACGTTTCAAGATCTCAAGTTTCAAGTGACAAAAGTTTTTGTTTTTGTCTTTTAATACAGAGTCATCTAGTACCTAAGTTTTTAGAAGCTAAAAACTTAAGGTACTGGATGGCTAGATGGTTACTTTTAATAAATAATATACAGCGAAAGGAATTTCGTTTCAACCGGGTGTCCCACGATATCTCCCAACTTTTTTAAATTTAATTTAGATTATTGTGATTATTTTAAACCCTACGTACCTAAGTACTATAATTTACCATAACATAACCAACTCTATTATCCAACCGTTAGAACCTATATTTGAAGATAGAATCTGAGATTATGAAGTTTTGGAATAACAAGCACTAAAATATATATATTATGTAGGTACACTAGTACTTGACAATAAAAAATAAAAAAGGGGGAAGAGCTCATTGGGCATCAGAAAATTCGTCCATGTCGCTGTCAATGGGAAAGTACCTACCCAAAAGACTGGTAGCATTGCCACGTTGGATGGCAATGCTGAGTCTTTGGGCTAAAAATAGGCCAGCCCTCTGGTCCCGTGAAGAGTCGACCAACCACTTAGTGATGTCTCGAAATACTCGATGAGCACTCGGACCCCAAGGCCCTAGTGGTTTCAACCTCAAACGGCTCAAACATATAGCTCTATATTTGCGCCGTTTAAGGTTTTCTGCACCTGCAGCAGCCGACCCAGCACAGTCCACCGTGCTAGGAAGATGGGATGGCGCGAGAGTGTCGACACAGGTTGCATCCCACACCAAAGGCCTACCCAACTTCTAAGGCATTATGGTCATTCCGTCTGGCCTCTTTCCATCGTCGCGTGCCAAGCCATTGGGTTCTTAAACAACTGGCACCTCGGCGGTGACAAGTTAATGCAGTTAATGCTGGCGTGCCGTGCCATCCGACCAGTGCTCTTGCTGCAGGTTAGGCCATGGTGTCCGAGGCAGTCGACTCGCTGAACAACAACAAGCTAAATGTGAGAAAGTTCAAATTCCATTGCAACCAAAAACTTATTGGGACCTTTTTATTTCAAATGGTCACTCCAAAATCAGCTTAGAATTAGAACGCTAAAGTAAATAGTGATTAAATGGGATGGAATGAAAATTATCGAAGATTATGAATAAAATTTAAGTATGTACCTATCAGTGGCTCGGCTAAAATCATCATTAGAGGGAAGCCGAAGAAAAAAATGTTCAGTTCTCATAAACTCAGACCAAAAACTGTAGGTTTTCAATCTTAACTGGTATTAACTATAATTATGTAATGTGATGTAATGCACAGTTACACAAACAGGTGTAGGTACCATTTGGCAATAGTAGACATTAAGAAGAGCGGTTGTTCCGAAGGGAAGCCGATAGGAATCGAGTTGTATGAAGGCTACGCCCCTGGTCCTATAAATAAAGACAAAGGCAAGGTAATCTAGAGCAGTAGGTAAACATCTGGAGAGTGACCTGTGAACAAGTAGGTAATAGAATTGTTCACAGGTTTACCTACAAATACCTAGGTATACCTAGGTATTTGTACATACCATTACTACGTAACTTATACCGGGTGTAAGGGACAGCCCTCCGCAGACTGATGGGGTGAATTCAGTAAACCATACTAAGATGACGGGTATATGAAATTATTTCAGGAACGTTAACCCTTAATTGGGCATGCCGTGTGTGGGTTCTACTCGGTTTTATAAACCTAGTGGGAATTTTTTATTTAGGTATCAGATTAAAAAAAAAAAAAAAAAACAAAAAAAAAAAAAAAAAAATTTTTTTTTTATTATTTTAATAAAAAAACAACGTGGGAAATATACTCCTACTGCAAGTGTAGGGCAAATGAAATGAGCTCTATGTGGGAAATAATCTACATGTTGGAGAGTGCTGGTCTAGAATGATAATTCTCAAAGCATGGATCAGCACATAAGGATACCAAACATATGGAACAAGAATATTTTGTCCTCTGCTCTTTTGCTCGGGTGCTACAGAATTTACACCTTCTATATTTAGGTACTAATGCGTGGCATATGGGCAAAGACACATTCTTTGTTCATATAATAATTGATATATTGTGGGATTCATGTAACTTTTGACGGCTTACAGACTCTTAAAATGATGTGGGAAGCATTCTCCTTTAGTCCAATTAAGGGTTAAGGGAATCGAATAAACCTGATTTGTTTTATTACCTCACACGCAATGTATCGTTACCGTGGCAAATCGCGCTTAGCAAACGGCAACGCAGCGAGCCTTCGGCCGCAGAGATTTCAACATCCATTGGTGTTTTTTTTATTTTAGCTGTTTTATTTGCATAAATGGAGTGCTGCCTACAGAGAATGTAATTGAAATAAAGAAATAGTAACTATTACATGGGACTTAAAACATAAGCTGCGAAATGTGGGTGTACTATAGGTACACCTCTGCCTCCCTTCGGGGAAACAAGGCGTGATGTTATGTTATGTTATGAATAGTAACTGAAAGAACGATAAAAAAAAAATGAAAATTTTCCTGACAATATTTCCGGTGGAATATGATTCAAAATAAGGAGCTGAATGCACCCTGTTAGTTTGCGGAGGGCTGTCCCTTACACCCTGTATAATTTATGGATTGCCCGATAAACACATTTATTAAACAAAAAAGGTAAAGTACCTACTAGAAAATTCCATTCCGTTCTAGGTATGTTTTGCAATGTATTTAACATTGCTAATAATGTTCAGCGTTGATAAGGAAATAGTTAACCAAAACGACTGTTTTAATACATACCTACCTAACTATGGTTACATAATCAGAAGGATAAATGTAGACAATATCTACTGGTATACCTACGAGTGGTAATTAGTTACTATGTAAGAGATTTTATTTCATATATTTAAGCGGCAATAGCCCAATTGACTGGCAAACGATGCGTCGTGACTTCGATGCCCACCCTGTGTACAGTCAACCGCACACATCAGTGGTGCACTTGCACTACGAAAATCGCCCTTACTGCCACAACTTAAAGGGCCTCTCAATGTCAAATTGTTACCACTGACGTTCGGCCTACTGTACCTACTATTAATACAAGCTTGCTTCGCTAAGATAAAAGAGAAAGCAGGAAAAAAATGTCTAATACGTCATACGGTATTATAATGAGCATTCATGATAACCCCGTATATTAGGAAAGTCTCTGTTATTATAATATTCACTAGAAATACATCCGTTGTGTATAATAATAAAAAAGTAATATCTAAAAAGGCGTATTTCTTAATACCCAGTGGATGAAGCAGACAGATGCTACGAAGGACGAATCAAAATCAATAATGATATAAATTATGCAAACACACCTGTGTGCTACTTCGATAAGTTTGTAGGTCGATGGAATGATAACTGAGATATCGATTTTTATAATTGAAAAATGTATTAAATATGTGACGATGAAGTTATGAACAAGGTAAAAAACCGACTTTGGAAGACGACTATTGTTATGTGTGATTTCATGAAAAGATAGGTATGTACTTGGAAACAGATAATCCTTATCTGTAGGAGTTAGCATTTCAATTAATGGCATTATGCTATAAACCTTATCTTTCAATTGCAATTTATTCTGATTTTCATGAACAATTTGATTCTTTTACTCATCTTTTCATAGTCATCAACTAATACAATTTACTTCTCATCACTTTTTATGTGGAATAAATGACTTAATTCAAGTTAATAATATCAATAAAACACCAGCATTACAAAAACATTAAATATATTTGTTAAAATATTACAGATTCAATAAAATCGTGTCTCATAGATTACATCATACATACTCGTACGGTACGTTACTAGCAACATTACCAAAATTTTCTGTAATGTTGGCAACACTTCAACGCTCGTTACCTACCATTTCTATCAACTAACTGAAGCGATAAACTTTAATGCCAGCACTCATGGACGCATTTTGAGTTACAATTATTTTAACTTTTGTTATGTTATCATGGCGATAAGAGGTTACTTTCTCTTTTGGTAGTAGGGAAAATACGTATTTTGTTCAACCGGCCTGGTTAATGTTTCCTCTATAATATTTTGGCGTATGTATTTACAAATATTTCTTTTAGGATAATGTATTTTCATACATTATTCCACAGCAGCAAAACATGGTTTTGCTTGTAACAAAGCATTACAAAAATGTTATCTCGTGAGCACTGGCCTTAACAAGCTAGCCCGATAAGTTTGGCACTTTCTAACGAACTTCGAGCAATAACGTAGAATGGAGTAATAAAAATAGAATAACAACATAGCAAATAACTATACAGCATAACGCTAATGGAAGATACAGAACTTATTGATATAATTGAGTCAAATCGATTATATTACTGAAAGCGTATAACATAAATAAAATGCATGTAAAACTATCGGATTGTCAGAGCAGCACGAATATATCGTTCCTTGGAAACAACAACGGAATTGTGTGTTTATCTCTTCATGGAAACATGGTGGGTCCTCCTACTTAGGGCGGATTTCACCAATGAAACTGAACGCGATCAGCACATCTAAACTACGTTCAAGAGCTGTCAGTGTCATTATTCCAAAGAAAATAATGACAAAGACAGCCCTTAAACGTGGTTTATGTACCTACTGATCGCGTTCAGTTTCATTGGTGAAATCAGCCCTTATTCAAGTTATATGTAGTTTCAAATGAATCTCGTCCAGCCAAAACGTCATCAAAATAAGAATTAGTCGGATCAATTTGAAGTGAAAACTGAGACGTTGAGCGCTTTTTGGTAGGGGAGAATCTTACGGGTTCGCGACATGCGACATGCTTGCGTCATCGACATGCATGTTTTCACTTCTGTCGGCAGTTCTTGTCATGAAAGTTTGGCATACTATACATATAATAGCAGGTGGCACAACTGATGGTAACCTTGGTCACCGCCGCCTATACACCTCCAACACCAGTCATCGCAGAAGCGCTACCTACTCTTCGCTGAGAGAACTCAAGTTAGCGTTTCAAATGACAATAAACAAAACTTATTCCTTTTTGAAAGCGTTGAAAGGACTCCCACAAAGACCTATAGAGGGTTGAGGAAGAACAGGGTGTATAGTTCACTCATCCTCCATGGAAAACGGAGGATCCTCCGACCAGACGGGTGTTATGTCTGGTGGGCTACTGTCTGACGGTTGATGTCGGGATGTTGTATATATGCTAGTCGCGCGGTTAACTCTGCTTGCGCGATGCAGGATTTGTGTGACGTCAGGTCTTTGATGTGTAGTTCGCATGGGGCGTTGTAGATGCCACCACAGACCGATGACACTGTGAAGGCCGCAGGAATCCACTGCAGCACAGAACCGGTCGAAGTGACGGTACTTAGGGGAGGCCTAAGTCCAGCAGTGGAGGTCTTTCGGCTGAAATGATGATAATTCCTATTTTGTTTTTTTTGTAGCTTCCAAGAAGGATTATATTATCTACATCTACCATTATCTACCTACTCAATATCAATAGGTAATTCCGTCATTGTTTCCTCCTTCATAAAATGTAGCAAACTAAGCCTTATCAACTAAAAGTAATGTCTGAGACATCTTTGACCGTACAATATTAGCACTATTTGCAATAACATTTCCAAAATTTATATCCTATCTATTCGTAGAACGATTTTTAGTATAAACACTATGCTTAATTAGTTAAAATCACATGCACTAGTTAAACTACATCCATAAATACTAGAATGTTATAATGTGAGCTTTTTTTTTTTTTGTAGTTTTGTTATAAATCTTTATATTTACATCTCACTTTGAAGTTGTATTCAGATATAATTTTGATTTATTTATACATATTTGTATAGCTGTGATAATTTTGTACGTTCAATTTATTGTTTATATTCTAATTGCAGGACATGATCCAATATAGTCCCTTATCTATTTTTACTTCTTCTTTCAGTAAAGAAAATAACTAATATTTCTAAGAAGTATAGATACAGTATCAACGACTTATTGTGTAGATCATTGCTGTGACATATTCCATTTATTCTACCGTTCTCGAATTAAAAAATAAATAAAAATCATGTTGAACGTTCTAGAAAGAATTTATGCTAAATTGACATAATAAATCAAACTTTAATAATGCACAGTATACTTTATTGGTATTATCTGAAGATAGTATTTTTTTTCGTTCGACGCTAGATGGGATTGATGCCCTCATTAGGTTATGTTAGGTAGGCGAAATAATGTTATGGCCGAAATAGGAGCCAAGCAAAAGGGTTTTTTAGGCTGTGTAGATAAAAAATCTGCCACTGCTAAGGATGTTTTGGCACATGGCGTTTTATTACTATAGTTTCTGCGTACCCCAAAAAGGCGTGATTGTGTTGGTTCAGAACATTCGTTTTGTTCTAAAAATATTTAAATAAACACGGCATATCGTATCGAATAGCACTCAAATTATCATAAAATACCTATATGGTATTATCGGAAACCGTGAAGGCCATTCCTACGCAGTTATCGAGTATATCTGAAGTGAAAATTCTCGTAAAATTGTCGTTAGGCGCCATATCCATTGTAAACATCTTTATACAATACTGTGCATTAATAAAGCAGGAAATTCAAATAAGTTGCGACATACCTCATGAATATTTTATCTTGACAAAGTACTTGTTTATACAATTGGTTTTACTCTATCTTTCGATAAAGACGTAGGTATTAAACGCATGATCCTCATGGCGCAAAAATAATCTAATTTTTCATACATTTTCTAGACGAATGATGTCTGTGTCGTTAAGTTATTATTTTGATAAGTTTCAAACTGATTTTTATAACATAAATAAAGTTAGTATTTCTTTACATGTTACAGCATTTATAATATCATACATTTTTTTTGTAATAGACGTTATGGCACTAGCACGACTTACAGTCGATACTTAGTTATAATTAGAACCTTTGCCTTCACAATTTGAACATTTCACAATAAAATACTGCAATCATAAGTCGATATTATCGATTTTCAGCCACAGCGCCATTCGTTATTTATTTATTTATATTTCGAACGCTCACAGTTCATAAAAAACAATCGATAGCCCAAAAAAAAGTTTGAATTTCGAATAACTTTCTTTCGTCGATATTCGTGCACTGTAACGTCACATATCATGACAACTTAACCAAACAACTTATCGAAGCACGTATGACAGTATGGCTTATCATTTTGTTCTTTGAAAGTTCCTTTATTGAGTTGTCTAAGGCAGAAGGCGCATACAAAGTGTTCGGGGTGGAACTTCCTGAACATGGCGGTGATACAACGGCCAGCGATGGGTTTGTGGCAGCCAGCGCAGAGGGAACCCCGCTTGCCATGGTAATGGGTCTCGCAGTAGGGATGGCTTTCGTGTTCGAAGAACGAGCCACCGTGGAAAGGCTCGCGACATTCCTGAAAAGAAAGAAAAAATATTTTTAAGTTAGATTATGATGTGTATTGTGTAGTATAAGAAAATAAGTATGACAGATTATAGGAAAACAGGTGTCAGTTTGATAAGGATGTAAATATTAAAGAAACGGCGCATATTAAGGCTATAATCAAGATTCTAAACCTGATTAATAATTATATGAAGTCTTAAGAGATATTTGTTGTTATCATTTAATGGATCTAATAGCAATAAAGCCGGAATTGGGAAAAATTAGTAATGCTCGTTTTTTTTTAAATAGCGTTGGTAGTGTTTGCAGAGAACACTTTTCCATTTGAATTTAGAAAACTGCGTCTCCTATATGGCAGAAAAGTTCTACTTATTTTTAACGGTCAAAGTATGTTTTGCTGCCCGCCAAGAGTTGTTTACTCTTCTATAATGGGAGGGCGCTGCGTACGCTTGTGGTCTGGTCTTTTTCAATGTTGTGAAGTAGGCAATTGTGTTATGTGTGTGTTTAACTCAGTTCAATAATAACGAAAAACAATGTTAACCCTGATCTACTTTGGTCTATACCATAACCTTCCCTAATTTATAAACATTTGTAGCGATAGAAATAAAACCGAGAAGTGAACTATTATTACCGCGAAATATGTATACCTAAGTACTGTTGTATTCACTGTATGTGTTACCTTCTTTGATATTAATATATAAATTTTTAAAAACAAAATAAGTGCATTAAGTCGTGCATGATCTTTTTTTATTTTGTTGTAAGTTTTGATTATTTGGTAGACAAAGTTTATAAGCATTTGAGCATTTGACGGGCTTTTGTTGATACCTCTTTTGCGATTTTCTGTAATTCTGTTGCAGTTTTAGTGTTTCATAAGATGAAAAAAAAAACTTCATAATAAAAAGAGAACAAAAATATCGTTTTGTGTTTTTGTTTATTTTATAGGAATTGTTTTGTAAATATATTAATTTGGTAACAATTTATAAAATTTGTGAACAATGGAGTTAAGTTATATTACATTTTATAAATTGACAACATGGCTGTTGGCCATGCAGACTTTCCCAAAAATGAAAAAAAAAAAACTGTATGAAATGCTAATAAGCTGTCAAAATCCATACAGTTTACATCCACGAATGAATAATTACGTCATTGAGTGTTATTTTCATTTGCTGGACAATTATCATTTGGCGGGAATCCATGAAAATGTCACATTATTACGCGAAAAAAACATACAAGTTGTGTTTTATAGTGTAATGACGTGAAAAATTATGTTGTCAACACACACACACACACACACAATTATGTTGTCACATTACAGAGAGTTATATTTTTGTACATGTTTTTACGATTTTCCTATACCTACAAGTTATGTAACAATCATATCTGTCTTTTAGTCAAGTCGTTTGGGAAAGAGAAAAATATATTGAGATCTTTGAGATAGATCAAGTAGGAGTAACGTCTTTGCTAGTTCAACAATAAATAAACTGCTCTCAAGATAGCAGAGGGACAATTCTCCTAATTTTAAGAACATTTTCAGTCTCAATATGTCAAAAATACCTATAATTTCCCTACATTTTTGACATTTCATTGTCGCTGAGATGAGATTGCGACTAGATTTTGAACGTTTTTAGTTACGGGAATTGGGCTTCAGGTCTATGTGAAATTAGTCTCACATAGACAAGACTATGTCACCCAATCAGATACTACAGTAATAAGAAAATCTTAATTGATTCCTAAAAACGCCGAATTTAAAACAACAAAATGGCGCCCTGAATAAACGGCGCGTACTGGAACCGTTTCTAAGCATTTTGTTTGCATATTACGCAACGGGCCTGGCAAGCTCCCGCGCTTCATTTCGTAACTATAACAGTTATACAGCCACTATTATTGAGCATTAAACTTGCACTATTACCCTTATTTCTCTGTATGTTTGTCCGCGTAACGACTGGGTATTAATAGAGCGGTGGGTGTAAAAATAGCGTTAAATCCGATGGCCCATAAACAAAACGCTCTGATTACTAGCAGCCGGTGTGACTGCAGACGTCCTGTGACGTCACACACACCACTATTTATAGAAAGTTCGGGAGCCGGGAAACCCTACACTCGGCACTTGACCTGCTCCACAATTTCGCTGCATTTTTCCCACAACGTCCTTCCCTACACAACAATAATGAGATCCGATAAAAGGTCATTGTCGTGCGCGTACGCACGTGACCTTGAATGCCTATCAGAGGGCACATCCGCAATCTCATATAGTTTTGTATTGTTTTTATTTATTTTTGTTCTCTTTTTTTTGTTTCTCTTTCTTTTTAATTTTGTTATCTTTATTATAAATCTTATCATTACAATAATATTACAAAAATATATTACATAAATTAATTTCCCTATCAAGTACTAACGACTAGTTGTTGTTTCATTTCATGTGTAAATAACATCTGTGTTTGTGTGTGTGTTTAGATCATTCCCTTGTGGTTCATAACGACGAGCATAGCTGTAAAAGAAATTTGGGAGGGCATATTGAGAGGGGGCATTAGTGATGTCATCCTTTATTCATCCTCATCGACTCCGACGCATTTCGGGCATACCGGCTTTCCTTCCATGGCATAGAAAGATTTGCCTTTGACAGCCTTTTCGCAGTCCTGTGAGGTAAATATTATATTAGACATTCAATATCCTAAATATACAAAAGTTTTGGGACTTTTGAATATTTGGGAGAGCTTTGATACTTGACCTGGCATATTGGAGCCGTATTTGTATCTAAATCAACAGTTTCAGCTTACAAAGATACCTGTGATGAGGAGACCTATACTGACCTTGCATACGAAGCAGTCAGGGTGCCATTGTGTGTTGAGTGCTGAGATGTAGTTCTCCATGATGGGCTTGTTGCATCCGCCGCATTTGGGCGCGAACATGTCGAAGTAGTCATTGCGGCAGTAAGGCTTGCCATCCCTCTCGTGGAAACCATCCTCACCAAATTGCTGGCCACACTGAGCACAGAAGAAGTGCTCTGTGTGCCAGGTCTTTTCCAGCGCTGTTACGCATTTCTGAAATTGAAAAGACACCTTAGCACTATGACTTTACAGTCGAAGTTTAGTTGCGCAAATTTTACGAAACTAACATCGAGGATTGGTCCATTGCAGTAGGCGCATCTGGGCGAGAACAGGTTGTGGTAGTCAGGCTCGCAGTAGGGCCTGCCGTCGCGCTCGAAGAAGTTCCGAGTGCCGAGTTCCTGGTTGCAGTGCGCGCAGGTGAAGTGCTCGGGGTGCCACGTGCGACCCAACGCGGTGATGACCTGGAGCACACAACAGTTCGTCATTCACTACTGAAATCACTGAACACTTTTGGGAGCAGAATTGGATTTCACTGTCTTGCTGAATGATGTTTGAGGTCGAATTCTGCCCCCGTCACGGTTGGATATCCACCTGTCCGACGATGGGCTTATCGCAGGCGTTGCAGCATCCCTTCTGGGGGGTTTGGACTCCTTGGCGGCTCATGTCTGCCCGAAGAGATCCGAGCATATGCTCTAGAGAGGCGGACTCTGGTTGCCGCGGGTTGCTGCGGTAGTGTTCTTGCCACGCACGCTTCTCGCGATATACGTGGGTACCGCTTTCAACTCCAGTGCCAGTGCCGCTCACCTGAGGAATTGAAGAAATGCTTATGAGACGTGTTTCTAAATTGCCATCTTGAAAGGTCAACTTCGCTAAATACAATCTACTTAATGAATGATGGCAACATAGAAACATTGAGTGAACGGAGTTGAGATTGAACTTGAATATTTTATTTGGACTTCGATAATAAAATTTTCAAAGTCCAAGTAAAAGATCGAAAATTCATCGTAGTCCCAACGTACAGAAGTAAACCCGCCCGTTCGTGGTGGATTGGAGCGAATGCCGTCCGAGTGAAATGTTTGTCTATGTACTCTAATATTATAAGCTCGAGTCCCCACCACGCCTGTGATGTAACGCTGGGAACTATCTTTAGCCGGCGGTCATCGCGTGGGTGCGAGGGAGACGGCGCGATTGCTGGAGGGACTGCTTCTAGCGCGGCTGGAAATAGCCGTGGACCAAGAAAGGCCAGTTGTAAATATTATAATAAACGGAAAAGAGGAGACTGCTGTAGTGCAGTGTGCCGAGGTGGCCGTGACAGATGCCGACCGATATTGGACCTTAGGCTGGCGATGACTCACAGGTGTTCCTAGGTACATTACTATAGAATCGAATCGTAAACTCGACCGAAACGATCCACCAGATTATAAATTCTGAGTTTATTCAGTAAATTCGCGTTCATGAATGAAAAATACTCTGATAACTGTGTAGGACATAAACAATGGTACAAGATGCGGCAATTGCGACGCCACCAGCTCCAATATCTTTTTGGCAGCTTGTGAGAGCATCAACTATCCTTTATTTTACAAGTAACCTAGGATTGCAAAGTGATTTGTTCATAAATTGCAATAAATAGCCATTCGTACATTAGCAATTAGATGAAGATACACATCTTGAGTACAATGGAATTTAGGTTACTGTGTTCTCAAAGTTTTTGTAGATCGATTTATTGAACTTTCATGCGCAGGTACTGCACTCCTGTTACTTTTTCATGGCATGAATACATTACATAGTTTGCGGCACAGAACATAATATTTACGGTATGAAACTAATAAAAATGAGGCAGATGGATGCCAAAAAATTTGTTTTGATATCATGTAGACGTCAGTACGTTAATTTTTTGTTGAGAAAGGGAATCTTTAGGGAATAATGAAGATGGTCCAATGGAATAATATAACATCGGAATTACGACCGTCCATCAAACTTCAAAAGCCCTCCATCCAAATGGCTTTTAGAATAATAAACACAAGATATACGTAATGTAATGAGATACATTACACATGTACATCTTTTCGGATTTGCACAAACTCGTAATTCATTATGATTATTGTAATCTACGACTAAGGCATTTCAACGCAATGACAAACACATCTGCAAAGCTCTTTAGCCAGAATTTCTGATATTTGTGATAGCTTGATTATGAACTATAAAAGATTCCCTTCTCCTTCTTCCTCGTCGTACCGATGTTTCCAAATTATGTGAGTTCCGACCAAAATTCAACCACGTCAACCGCGTGCATTGGCCTCGCAAAGGTCTTACCTGAAATATACAGGGTGTAAGGGACAGCCCTCCGCTCCGCAATCTAACAGGGTGCATTCAGCTCCTTACTTTGAATCATATTCCACCGGAAATATTCTCACGAAAATTTTCATTTTATTAATCGTTTTTTCAGTTACTATTCCTTTATTTAAATGTAAAATTACATTCTCTGTACGCAGCACTCCATTTATGTAAATAAAACAGCTAAAATAAAAAAATCAGCAATGGATGTTGAAATACTCGGCGGCCGAAGGCTCGCTGCGCTGCCGCTGCCCTTCGCTACGCGCGTTTTGCCACGGTAACGATACATTGCGTGTGAGGTAATAAAACAAATCAGGTTTATTGGATTCCCATAACGTTTCTGAAATAATTTCATGTACCGGTCATCTTAGTATGATATACTAAATTCACCCCATCAGTCTGCGGAGGGCTGTCCCTTACACCCTGTATAGTTTTTCCTAGCCAAAAGCGTGTTCTTTACATTTATATTCACTTTTGGAAGCTGACGCTTTTGCAATGGATTCGCATCTGTGTTAAGGTAGAATATGCAAGGTGTAACATAAATTACGCACAACCTCTTAAGGGATCATTGTACTCATCATTATGAACAACTTTTACTATGGGACCAAACCTGAAATCGCGAAAAAAAATCAGCTGCTCCCTACATTTATGTTCGCATAACTCGTCAAAATGTAGGGAACAGCAGATTTTTTTTTCGCGATTTCAGGTTTGGTCCCATAGTAAAAGTAGTAGTTGTTTATAATGATGAGTACAATGACCCTTTAAGAGGTTGTGCGTTATTTATGTTACATCTTGTAGTTATGTAGTCACCGACTTGTTTGCAAAGCGTAGTACGGCTTATATTGGGACAGACTGAAGTCAGTGGCCTAAAGTTTCTTCAAACGAACATGTTTTTGTTTGAAGTTTCGGTTTGGATCCTTAACTCAGCTGATGATCCTAAAACACTACTAAACCAAGTACACCTTCAACCACTTACTTTAAAATCAGAGAGCGAAGCCATCAGATCATCCAACTCCTTGGTGGCATTGGAAGCATGATGATGATGACGTACAGCCGGCGCCGCCTGCACTTGCGGCGGTTGCTGCTGCGATTGAGCTGGTTCTACCACCGTCTCCTGGACTGTGACTGTCACCTGTTTGGTGCCGGGACGCGGGAGGGTGCCCCCTTGTGAAGGTGGGACTGGCGAAGTTGAGGCGCGACTGGGGACAAAAGAAAAGGAATGGTCAGGAGGGATTCATTCACGTTTCAATATATGAAATATCGAAGCTCTTTACCCGCAAAGTTCCTTGGTTTTCATAGCTATATATAGGTTTACTATTCTTGATCAGTTTTTAAAATGCATATTTCAGACATTTTAGTTTTTGGCTGATTTTTTTTATTTGAGAGAGCTCTCTAGTTGTTTGATTTTGGAAAATATGGCTCAAACTCAAACTAAAAGCATTTACTTCGATTAAACCATTTTGCAGGCATTTTTGAATTGTCAAGGAGTTGGTCAGTCACAAATATGAAGCTAGTTGCCCATTCCAATGCGTAGTAGGTACCTACTTAAGGAGAAGAAAGGGCAAGAAAGTCCATGGACACTCTTTTAAATTATATTGGCACCTCGATGACCTCTTTCATTCCAACGAGTATAGCTTTCCAATTAAATTCAGCTTCATAATCAATGAACAAATAATAATGAATGAATATAGATATAGAGAGGGAGCGCAGGTCGCTGGCTGTTGGCTGTTCGATGTAATATGCTGGTTCAAAGATCTGCACGTTATACAAATCAAGTAAAGGTAACTCTTTTTAAAGCTTTCTGCCAGTCTTTTTACACGTGCAGTCTTTGGACCAGTTTTACGCGGAGGACATACAGCGATCTGCGTGTCCAATACAATAACACGTTCAGGATACTGTTGGTATTGGAACTGTCGTGGCGTTGTAGTGCGTCCGGTATGTTTGCAGAGGCGCACACAGATGATTTTTACGCCATAATAAGAAAAAGGACCTCATCCATGGCCAGCCGGCTACGCACCGCCACTAATAGTCTCCTGTGTGTGTTCCGAGGTCGGTGGGACTCCCCTCTGCTACACCACTGGGTAAGGATCCACACCAGTTGAGCATATTATTTCCCTCCTTATTTTATTACTAACACTAGCCTTTAAGTAATTTTGTTATATACTAACACTATGGACTTATGTCTGAAATAAATAATTTGAATTTGAATGAAATCCGTCCGATCATCAAGTAAATTAAAACTTCTCTATAAACTGAAATGACGACACTATCGAACATCTCGACGGCTCGTGATTGGTCCACATGTCATGCATCTCTTTTGTTTACAGAAACCAGTTATAAATGACTCCAGTACGTGAAGACCTATTAGAGTTTGGCTGGCGCATGCAGTGCGTCTTAATTCCCTAAATAGCCGATTGTCCTTCCAAAACGATTATTTATTTAGTAGTTAATCTGTGTCAGGTGTGCATTCGTTACTGTGGCATGTGCAGGGACTGACTTGAAAGAGGCAAGAAAGGAATTAATCCCGAGGGAGGAAGGAATTATGGATCGTATATTTTGTTTGACTGTCAATAGAATATGTATTTGACGGTTGTCTATAGGCACGGTTTCTACATCGAAAATGGTGGATTTTTTTATTAGTTTTTTTATCATAATGTTCAGTTGCTATATAATTTAAATAATTACCCGCTGTTGCAATTGACTACTGGTATGGTATGCCTACGTTTTACAGAATTTCCTACATCGTGTTAAAGATATGGAAGAGCTTCTTCCAACCACCAACGATCAGTAAGATAGAAAACCAGCCATTAGAAAAAAAAATAGGATATTATTTCAGTCGATTAAACAGGCTATCAAACGCCCAATTGCACTAAGATTCTAAGAGCAACGATAGTGTCTAGAGTAGCCAAGAGCTTTTAGCCTGTCCATTGAAGTTTACAAACATTTCAATCCAAGACTCGATTGTGTAATTTGTTTTACTCCGGAAAACAGAACCCATTCACCAACGAAATGAAGACGAAGAATGAGAAGTCTTTCATTCGTAAAAAAGTACGGTCAACCGCACTACAGTAGAACTAGAAAAACCGCTGCCACAAACCTAACTGCTACGAAATAAAGGTGCTGTCCATGTCAGATTGTTGTCATAGAATATAATAGAAAAAGTTTATTTGCAGATGATTTGTAGCAAAATAATGTTTCGTTCCAGGTATATTCTACCATTAGGCATGCAATATACTTAAAACTAATACTTATATAAAATTTTACAGAGTTTGGTATAACGAGCGGTTGACTGTACAAGAGTGATCTTTTGAGGGAACTTCTTTCAACAGATTTTAATCCTCATATTCATCTTCTCAGGCCGTCCCTGTTCACACATAATGTGTTCTAGTAAACAACACTACACATACGCTTGGTAGAAACTCGCCGGCAGGTGCGATTACCGTCCTATAGCACATAAATACTAATTAGCGAGCGGAAATGAGCGCCAGAGCCGCTCGGCCATGCCAGAAACAATTATTTTACATTGTCAACCTTTGTTGGGGATTTTGAAGAAGTTTGATTTATGCATGAGTGAGTTGCGATGTGTAACATGTCAAAGTTGTATGATAAAGTCGAATTTCAGAAGTTTTGAACCAGTAGGCTGTCATACATATACAGAAATGTTCAGGGTTTAGGAAAGCTGATTTTACGATATAAGTTCCCAAGAGATGGCATAAACAATGGCCTTTCTTACAACGTAGCGATTGCTTTGCTTTTCACGTCGCAGGGATGTTTCGTGACTATAGTACAAACTCTCTCTCTCTATAATATGTACCGCCATGGTGGGTTACTTCGATTCTAGGGCATAACTTTGGCCCAAATCTAGACTTGAAGTTTGAACTGCCCGCCGTGTCGCGACCACACAACCGATCGTAGTATCCCTTCGGTTACTAATAGATGGCGATATAGACGCGTACTTGCGGAACTGTTGTGTGGATTTAATGACACTAAAGATTTGTCTCGATTTGGGCCAAAGTTATTCCCTAGAGTCAAATGCCATGACGCCATGACGATACCTATAGTCAGAAAACCAACTATCATCTATACTGACGCATCCTACTCTCACTCCACGTATTCAGAAAATGAATTCAACATTGGGTAACGTATAGCTGACTTGTAGATCCTCTAATGAACACAGGCGTCTGTAATAGACAGCCTCAACCTCGATATTTGGAGACGATACCATTTATCAAAACGTCTGGCAAGTAGAGTGCTAATCACAATATTATAATGATATCAATGTCAAGGTAATTTCTGATAATCCAACTAATTTAATCCCTCAGTCTCTTTTAAATTTACGGCACGCAGACGCCACATTTAGCGTAACATTGATGATATAAAGCTCTCTGTAATAACATAATGATAGCAGTTACAGTGGGTACAGACCACAAGGTTAAAATGTGGAAACAAAATAATGAAGGGTTTGTTTTGCTAACAGCTATTAGTTCAATATGAAAACTAACATTTTCTTTTCTCAGTGACTGCTGCTTTAACCAGATAGTAGAGATCAAGGGCGGATCCAGGATTTATTTCTGGGAGGGGCACAAGGTCCAGACAAGTAAGAGTGTCGCCTAACATTGCACTATGTCTTTGGGATTAATTATTTATCAATGACATACAGTAACTATAAAAATACTTGTAATAAAAGTTTAATAATGATAATTTTCTAAATTATCACCAATGTTTCCTGCTGAGGGGGCAGAGCCCCTTTCTCCTCCCCCCCCCCCGTATCCGCCCTAGATCGAGATATTCTATCATATAATCATTTTGCAACCTATTTGATCTACATTCAGAATTTTCTTTCAAACTTGAGGAGACCTGAGACTTGAGAGATTATCAGCTATGCCTACTATTGTTTACATTTTCGTTACCATCTACAAAGCATTGCATTAGCAAAGGGTATCTGGTGGAGCATTGACTCTAATACCAATAAAACTATCTATACTTACAATATAAATTAATTCTCCCATTCAGAGTTCAATTACCTTCCTATCAATTGAATTATTGAATCGAATTCTCTCATCTATATCGTCTGGATCCCATCATAATTCTACAAAATATTGCTTGACGCAAGTTCGATCACTGTCAACGTGTCCAGGTTCAAAATAATACAATATTTATTACAACACACTATAGATCTTAGTATATCGGTCGATATATAAAAATATTCACATTCAACGGATGTAGTGGATCGCTGCCAAAATCCGATGATGAAAGATTGCTTGAAAAAATACGCGTTGCCTTCAAATCAGAACTTTTGCGATGGGATTACGATAATAACATTAAAACCTGGCGGATCTCGTCTGATATAAAACCTTGTAGTGTATTTTAAACAGTCAAGTTTGGTGCATCCGTCTTCTTGTTTCTTTTTTGCGTCTGCGACCTAGACCTAGTTTAAGAGTATTTTGGATCATAGCAACGGAGTGTGAAAGCTTTTGGGACTGTACTTTTCTTGTCGCAAATCTTAGCTAAGAGTCTTTGAATGATCATTTTACCTACCTACTAGATAAGAGCTTTAATTTTTTTATCATAAGTAGGTACATCAGAGTAGCATTTAATTCTGCAGCGCTAATGAAAATACGCATATGTAGGTACTTGCACTTTAGTACCTAACATAATAAATCTTTCCACAAGACATTACAAACCTATCATCGTGGTATGTCACTGAAGACTCCAGAAGTAATTGTCTTACACCAGGCTGCATACCTCTAGGAAGTTATTATAAGATGTAGTGCAGTTGTCCAATATTAGCTTTCGCACTTACTGTATGTAGTATTTCCATGTCAATGTGAAAGATAGGAAATTTTTATCATTGCTTCTCAGCGGCGAGGTATGAATTTTTATAAGAGAGAAAGCCGAAGCGAAGCCGGTTTTAACTTACTTACTTATCAATAAAGTAAAAATTAATTTATTAACTTAAAAATAAAAATATATTTTCTATACTAAATTTAACACGTATCGTAGGGCAAAACTTGGGTAATCGGTGATAGTTTTGTTTTTTACTTGTAAAATTCGATTCATTGATCAGACTATTTTTTAAATTTACTGTGATATAGTAGACAAAATAAGTTTTGCTAACTTATATCTAAAAATGTGGCAAATACTATAATGATTGAAAAATGTACATTTATCAAGTCAGTAGTAACTTAGTAATAAAACACAATTATCTATCACCGAATAGCTGCATATCACGAATTAGCCAAGTTTTGCCCTAAATAGCAGAACCAAAAATAGAGCTATCACTACACAAAAAAATCTTTCAATGTTTTACAGAAATAAACTCAACTAAATTAGGTACTAGCATTCTAAAATTATTATAAGAACATAAAGAATCGAAAACAATATACGTACAGTTGAAATATAAATAAAATGTGCAATAATCCTCCGTCGTTCTCGCATTTTTTATATATCTGTCTATATCGTAACCCGTTGTACAGCGGCTTGCTCTCGTCCATACCAAGCGGTGCCACGTGACCTAAAGTGATGTCATGACGTGATCGCTATTGTATGACGTTCCCGATTATGACGTTTTGGCGCCGGGTTATTTTAGAACATTTTTTGTTGTTGTTGTTGTAATTCAAAGCGCGTTTTTGTTGTTTGAATGTTATGCTGAATTAAATACCCGTAGTGTAACTATATTTTTTGGCAACAGTAGATACTATTGACTGCGCCATTTTTCAATAGCTAGGGTTAGCGCTAGGGTTGCTGATGCGAACCTCCGAAGGGAAGCCGGTAGGAATCGTGTTGTACCTATGGTGCCTTCGCCAATGTATTATAAGATTTCTTGCCTGGTAAAAATTACTAACTAGTTCTTGCCCGCGACTTCGTCCGTGTGTATTTTATATTTCATAATTTTTTTTAATACAAATATACGTACAGGGTGAAAAGTAGCCTATATCCTTCTCTAAGTCCCAGGCTACATATCTGTCAAATTTCATAACGATCGTTTCAGTGGTTTAGGCGTTAAAGTTAACAGACAGACAGATTTCTTTATAACATTCATATGGATATTCGGTACTATAGTAATTCTGCAATATTCCAAAGCTAGATCAAAGGTGAGTAATGTAATCGATCTTATTTTAGTAGTTTAAACTGAACACGTCAGACAGCTGTATTTTCTGCGCTCGATTTCAATCAGTCCGTTCAGATCATAGCATTTTCCTGGATGTCTGTCTATTGGTATAATATATTTGAGACTTATTTTCATATTTATGATGGTATCTTAATATCCAAAAATCTCAAAAAATATCCATGGACATTTGGACACCGATAAAAAAAAAGAATCATCGAAATCGGTTGACGTGGTAAAGAATTATTGCTGAACATGTATTTAAAGAAAAAGATTCCGAAGAATTCAGAACCTCCACCTTTCTTTGAAGTCAGTTTAAAATGTTTAATGCAGCAATCCCCCGCCTCGTAGTTTTCTCCAAGAACCCTCATCGTTGTTCTCGAATCGCATATATTTTTCCTTAATTTCCGTCCGATTATTTGCATAAATAGGGTTACATTGCATTCTTCTCCATAGAGATCTACGTTTTGGAATGGGCGACTAGCTTCAATTTTCTGACTAACTGACCGACTCTTTGATAATTCAAAAGTGCCTGTAATTGGTTTAATTGAAATAAATGCTTTGAGTTTTTTTTGAGTTTTGACTATAAAATTACGAAGCGAAGATGAACACCCATAACGCATTGCGTGGTCGGGTAATAAAGATCCATCTTCACTTACGCATTTATAACTTTGGAGGGATAAGCTCTGAAGTCAGTCTCATTGCAGAGTAACGCAAATAAACTCAACATGGTTCGAAATTATATTGGCGCAGATCACGACTCTGACTAAGCTAAGAATTTCAATATCTACATTAAATTGGTTTCTGCTGTTATACGTTTTCAATTTAGTAAAGTTATTATTTTAAGACTGTTGCACACGAACTGTCAAATTGAATTATTCCCGAGGGCAATTGAAAGTTAAATGTATTGAACGCTTTTAGCATTTCTTACAAAAGACTTTGCTTTTAGGTTTGCAAAGATATGATTACAGAGAAAAATCCTGAGAGTAAATGACTGTAAGTGCTGAATCCACTTTACAACACCGATTACAATAGGAATCGGTTTAATTTTGAGAGTTCAACAACATTCATTGTACTATTTTACGTTGCTGAGCGGACAAATTTTTCGAACATATGAAGCAATGGATTAGCAATAAGCTTCAAAATTATTCAGATTGTGATTGATAGTGCTACGCAAATAGGGTGTAGAACTATACTACACATATATACTTAGAAAATTTCAGTAGGTATCAAAACTGAAAATTAAAAATTGGCTAGTCTAATGAAAGGTTTTCATTAGACTTTTTTAGGTAATATTAAATGATTTATTTATTATTCAGAACGCTAACAGTCTAATATTTATAAAGGTAAGTAATGAACAATCGGCGCTTACAATTGCCATTTACAAGCTTCTACAAATTAAAACACGAAATGAAATATTGAAACAAGAAAACATATTTTGCGCAACAAACCCCTATCGTCTACATACGATATACGAAAGATCATTCCTACGGGAATCAGCCAGTCCCTCCAGACTCCGGCGTGTGGCCACACTGAAGGGGCGATTATAATAACAAAACACTGCCATGACGTCATCCCGTGCTATTTGTGCACGATATAAAAATAGGCAAGTTTTCACACGGCCCAGTCGACGGCCCACGGCCCGATACACTATCTAAACGTGATTATTTTTCAGGTTCCGTACAAGAAAACTCATGAAAACTTTAACAAATTGAACAACTAGGGGTTCTTCAGTTTGTACCACCTTCATGGGATGCAACAGGCTAGCAGCACAGAAACAATTGAAGGACGGAAGAGAGGTATTCTTTGCTTTATACGCTTTTTTTTGCTTTAAATATCGGTTACGAAAAGATAAAAGTCGTAATGAAAATGGAATTTCCGGTTGAAAGCACCCACGAGTTAAATCTATACTGGCTGGCATACTCAGATGTTGGAAATAATAAAATGGAAGTGAGAATTTTTAACTGAAAAAGACGACTTGCTACTTCCACGTGTGACTTTTCTTATACATAGATTTTAAGGCAGGTAATTCGTCGGCAGATATGTATACTAAATCGCATATATATGTAAGCACCTTTGTCTACTAAAATAAAAAATAAAAATTTAGAAATGAACATTAGTTCTTAACATTCTAAAACACGATCTACGTGAAAGCTAATAAATTCAATCGTACATAACACTTCTTCTTTATAGTTCTACCACTCTGCGGGCTTATTGCCAAGGCAATATGACGCCTATTGCTATTGCAAACGAACTGCACATAGTGCACATGTGCTCATTAGTAAATGCACGAGTTCCTTTATGCATACAAATAAATAAAATTGAAGTGTCTGTTTGTAATCTCAAAATAATAGCTTAGCTTTTTACTAAATACATTATGAAAGTATAATTATGGTACTGTACTTCTAACGAAAAAAACATTTTTAAAATTTTTGTTTGTCTGATTGTTCCGGCTAATCCCCGAAACGGCTGGACCGATTTTGACGGGACTTTCACTGGCAGATAGCTGATGTTAAAAGGAGTAACTTAGATCTAGTTTCACCAAACTGTTCATAATCTGACATTAGTAAATCAGCCATTAAAATAAACATCGATGTTAATGGTATTTATGTTCCACCAGAAAAAAATGACAAACACAGAAGATGTCAATGTTCACTGACAATGAATCATTTTAGCTAGCCGTATAGATTCGCGTTTTCATTTCGATGATTTTGACCACTGACTAAATGTCGGTTAGTAAGTTAACGGACCTCTAGGGCAGCAATTAAATTTAACGCCTGATTAAGACAGATTAGCTCTTGGTGAAACACTCGCTAATCTTAATGTCCCGTTAACATTTTAACAGAAGATAAGGATAAAGATTCTAACTAACATGGTATGGTGAAACTAGGTCTTAGGCTACTTTTATTTAAAAAAAGAATAATAATTAGGGTTCCGCGCAAACAAATGAAAACCCATGAAATAGTGAACAAAATCCGATTCAAATAGGAAAGTATTGACATCCAAGCAGGCAAAGCCGCGGGCAACAACTAGACCGTAACAAAGTGACTGCCAATTCTATAAACAATAGTTACGTAGGTGTAAAATGCTAAATTAAAATGACAGTAAACAGCAACAGTTTGACTAACGATAAAGTAACATTGTGTAAGACTTCCCCAGGCTAGGAGGAGCGACGATCTTTGCAGGGTGGGGCTGGTAGCCGAGGAGTTGAGGCCTATGACCAGCAGTGGACTGCTGTAATAACTGCCGATGATAAGACGCTGTCAGACAAGGTGGGGCGACGAGCTTTGCATGCTGCTCTCAGGCTAGGAGGAACGAGGTACTTCGCCAGCTGGCCGGTAATAGATGGATGAGATTGGTCAAGAATCTGGCTAACTGTCGGTAAATTGAAGAGATAATTGTGTAGTAGTGAGCTGCTTTGTGCTGATGATGATGAGGAGCTAGCATCACCTGCCCCTTCAGTAAACTTGTCATTAAACCTACAGACGCAAATATGAATATGTTCAACTAAATCAATCTTTCTAGCCTTTTCCCAACATGTTGAGGCCGGCTTTCAGTCTAACCGGATGCAACTGCTGGTATTCAGCATGAATATTTATTTTACATGGAGCGACTGCCTATCTGAATATCACAACCCAGTTACTGGGTAACATGATACCCCTTGCTAAGACTGCTTGTCAGACTTTTGGGCTTCTAACTATCCGTAACGACTGTTAAAGATCTACGAATGACAGCCAGAACCAACGGCTTAACGTACTTTCCGAGGCACGAAGGGGACTCGATATGTAATGGATAGTCATCCATCCACGAAGCGACCGCCGCAAGGTTAGCTTAACCTTCAATCGACGCGACGAGCCCCTTATATGATTATGTTCGATAAGATTATGTTTGATATACCAAATTATTTATAGAAGTCGAGACGTAATAATTTCTACAAGAATTGGCAGTGCCATCAAATGTCATTTTCTATTACATATTCTAACAGATGGGCTACTTGACTTGCTTGTACATATTTACTTGCATGTAATTGTTTTATGTAGCATCATATTTCTATGCCACAAGCATTATACGTATATTACTTTGGCAAAAATGACAATATTGTGCTGCATTTATCCATACTGATGTTATAAAGAAGTATTTGTGAGTTTGTATGTACGGGGTAATATTCGGAACTTCTGATCGGATTCCGAAAATTCTTTCACTAGTGGGAAGCTACAGTATTGCCGAGTGTCATATGATGATATATTTTATGTCATTGATAGAACAAGAAACAGGCGGAAAAAGTCGCGGCCAGAAGCTAGTGGTATAATAAAGTGAGAATAAAAGTGGGTAATTATGGGATTTACGGTAAATAGAAGTGCATGCTATCCTCATTGTGAATAATAAATTGTTTTGTAATTATCTATACAATCTTCTATACAAATAAATAAAATTAAAGTGTCAGTTTGTAATGTCGAAATAACAACTTTTTTCTAAATGCATATGAAAATATAAACGCGGTACATACATATACATATATAACAAAAAAGCAATTTTTAACATTTTTGTCTGTCTGTTTGTTCCGGCTAATCTTCGAAACGGCTAAACCGATTTTGACGGAACTTTCACTAGCAGATAGCTGATGTTACTAGCAAAAACTAAGGCTACTTTTATTTAAGGAAAATAATTAGAGTTCCTCGCAAAAAAAAATAAAACCCATGAAGTTATGAACAAAAAGTCGGATTTGAAAAATTCCTTTTGCATTTGGTAGCCCAATTCTCGAGGATAGTTATAGATAGCCTACTTAACATCACGCTACGAAACTTAGGAGCCGAGCAAAAAGAAAAAATTCTGAAAGAACACTAAGCGAAAACGAAGTAATAGCGCGGGAGTGCGATTTAACGCTGCGGTTGGCGACGACGGGTCGAAGGACGAGGCAGTTTTATTAAAATGTGGCTGTTATTTTAGTATATTGTGTATCTTAAGACATCCACGCGAATGAAGTTGCGGGGCACAGCTAGTGTATTATAAATTGTTGAATCGAATTTAGCACATCTCTACCGTACTGACCAATATGTGGTAATATTTAGGTGACAAGAAGAAAGAAAATATGTTTGTTCATTTCGCTGATCTTGAAATTCAGCTGAACAAAGATGAAAATTTTAAATATTACTTTCAAACCTTGCTTCTTGCTTGAGGTTAAGTAATAACAGCCGCTCGGGTCGACCGATCAGGTTAAGCTACGCTTGCTGCGGTTGGTCCGTGGATGGGTGACCATCTTTACATACTAAGACCCCTCCGTGCCTCGTTCGTCGATCTTTGACAGTCGTTACGGGTCGTCAGAAGCCCGAAAGTCTGACAACCAGTCTTACCAAGGGGTATCGTATTACCCAGTAACTGGGTTGTGGAAATCGGAAAGGCAGACGCTTCATGTAAAATACTGGTATTCAGCTGTATCCGGTTAGACAGGAAGCCGACCCCAGCATAGTTGGGAAAAGGCTAGGCAGATGATGATTACTTTCAAGCCTTGCTTCGTTATTTAAAACTTTTATAGTTCAAATTAAAACAAGTTTGTGACCACTTCTACTAGTTTTTATGGCTGTAAATGTATTATTTGAGGCCACATAATGGCTCGTTCACAAACTTAAAAAAAAAACATATTTTTAATCTATACATCTAAGTATACAAATAAATAAAATTGAAGTGTCTATATGAAAGTATAAATGGTACCTACTAACAAAAAAACAATTTTTTTAAATTTTGTCTCTGTCAGTCGGTTTGTCTGTCTGTTTGTTCCGGCTCATCTCCGAAACGGCTGGACCGATATTGACGGGATTTTCACTGGCAGATAGCTTTTATTTTAGAAAAAGAAATAGGGCTCCGCGCAAAAAAATAAAAACCCATGAAATTGCGAACAAAATCCGATTAAAATAGGGAAGTATTGACATCCACGCGGGTGAAGCCGCGGGCAACACCTAGTACTAGTATAAAAGTATAATTTAAACAACACGGGTTTTCCTTTTATTAGAATTAATATGTCCAAGTACTTGGCAACTCGAGTAGGTCTTTATTTATGGTCGAATTTCTGGCATTAGATATTTCTATAAACGACTAGTGGAAACTTTTTTCTTCGGACTTGTTGACTTTTTGCTAGTTTGAATTATATGTTTTCTGGCGGACCAGAAAAATAGTGGGTGTGTCAACGATCGAATAAATAGAATATAGTACGTTGTAGATGTGTGTAATACTTTTATCATTTTTCGAGATTAAAGAAAGAAAGAAAGAAAAATATTTTATTGGGACACGCACAGGAAATACAACAATAAAAAGGACATTAAAACTAACATTATCATGAAAACGATTAAAACAAAAAAACAAAGAAGACCTGTGCGAGGCCAATGCTGCGGTATTTGAGATTAACAATATATGTATTATTGAAAAAATGACTAAATAATGAACTCTTCCTAAAATTGATTTTGTTTACTTGCTAGTAAACTAGATGGTCGGAGAAGTCGAGGGCGGCCCAAGCTCAGATGGTTGGATGGCGTCGACCAAGATTTAAGAACTGTTGGTGTGAGAAATTATATAGCAAAAAGCCGGAAATAGGTCACGTTGGAGAAATATACTCGAGCAGGCTAAGGCCCACTCGCGGCTGTAAAGCCGCAGATGATGATAAAAATTGATTTACTTTTCTATAACTTTTTTCGTTTACTTCTCTGGTTATATATCGGTCATTTAAAATGCGACAGTAGTAAAATAGTTTGTCAGTCACAACCTGTTCTATTTTTCTACAACAATACATTGCTATGGTACATACTAGACCGTGGGAAAGACTGATAATAAATTTTCTATATCGCTATTCTATACATAACACGTGAGGTCATTGGTAGGGACTATCTTTACTAGGATCGACATTTCAACTATATTATAATCATGTGACAAACAGTTCGAGTGTATAATTATGAAAGAAAGACGAATTCATAACGGTCATGCGATGCGAGCAAACTGATCAGTAGCTACATCATTGTTTGCCAGAAAGCATCCATTTCTTATAAGCACATCATCCACCAGAGGATTATTTCAAGTAACGCCGGTCCTATCAGACTACTGGTGTGCAAATCCAAGATATAACACAGCCAGCTAAGACAAAACAGGAAAAGTCAGCAACAGCTTAATAATTTATAGATAACTTCGAAGTTCTGAAGCTCTGCTGCGTAAGCGTAATAGATGAAGATGTGCTTTGTGCTATATCCGAATATTTCAAGAACGATGACATTGTAGGTCTTTAAGATCTTAAATAATTACGACCAATAAAATGCAACTTACCCATTGGGAATTTCTGCGCTGAGCTGGTCGAGGAGAGAGTCCACCGTTGGTCTGGAGGAGGCCGGGCTGGCTGTGCCGTTGGTACGGGCATATCCATCAGATACTGTCAAAGAATAGAAAAGATAGTTCATTAGTAAAATAAAGATGTAACCTCTTTCTGAAATGTACCAGAAAGAGAGACATATCTGTGCCCCCCGGTTGATGGTAATAGGCTAGCTCCCTATTAAATGGACCTTAAACGTAACTGGTCAAATGTGGACTGCATTATGGCCTAAAATCGGGTGGGATACTAGTCGAAAGCGAATCCAACGTAAGAAAAAAAATTCAAACCACCTTGAACAAGGTGGTGCTTAAAATCCGTACAATCCTGCTTTCTAAGGGAGCCCACACAAAACTGCGATGCGAAGCGAATTTGCAGTTTTGTGTGGGAGCCCTAGATCTCAATCTCAATCTTGATCCCGATCCTTGTCTGTAACCAATCAACGGCCGAGTTTGTCAATCTGAGTCTCTGAGCGGGCGAATCACAAGCAGCCGTCAAAGACTGCGGATCAAGATTGGGATTGAGATACATTATAGAATTCTGGCTTCAGTCGCTGAAAGTATCTATCTTGAAACTGCTAGAACATTAGATTTTATGTATCTCAAAGAAAGCAAAGTACAGGAAATCCATAAAATCTGTAAATACAGTGTCAGGTTACGTATTTTACGTCTTTCACGCGGTCTTTATCGAAACTGCAATCGTAAAACGAGCGTTTGTTCAACTTGTTAAGTGATTATTTTACGCAAATACCAGTTCAATAAATAAATTGGAATGAAAATAGTTTTTGTGAATAGTTTTTTTACTTAAATTGAAGCATAATCAGAAAGGTAGGAAAACACGGGGCGTCGGTATTTCCATTGCCATAGTACCTACCTATGTGATAACTACAGTTCGTTTGTTAAATAATTATATACAGAGTTATATTAAATATCATGCTTAGATATCGATACCCATCGCGTCTGGTTAGTTTAGCTAGCCAATTTAAAATAACCCTGTATAATAGGTATATGCATATTAAAATTGATGCAAATCGGTATCTCGAAATGCTGGTAATTAGTAAAAACATTTATATCGGCTAACGATCTGTTCACAGATGGTAAGTGTTGATCACTTGTTGAAAGCAATCAAATGACTTACAAGGCTTTCAATACACATAAAAATCAAAAGTTTGCCCGAACATATTCCGTCTGACCGCCCAAAAATGTCCAGCTCCAAATGAACGCTGCAGATTTATAAATTGCTGCAGCTATGTTATTTACATACATACATACATATGTAACATCACGCCTGTGTTCCCGGAAAGGTAAGCAGAGGTGTAAGTACCTATAGTACACCCACATTTCGCCAGTTATGTTTAAGTCCCATATAATAGGGTGCAAGCCTATTACCATCAACCGGGCACAAATCCAAACTCCAGGCTGCTACTGAGAAATTCCAGATGGAAAAACCCAAGAACACTTTGCCCGACCCGGGAATCGAACACAGGACCTCATGCTCAGCAGTAGCGCTTGCGATCACTAGACCAACGAGGCAGTCGATGATTTATGATCAAGAAACCTTGCTAATCATACTCAAACGTGTACAAAACGTACCGAAACTTCTGGCAACAATACCAACATTTTGAGAACAATAATTCTAGGTTCATTAACTTTAAGAGCAAAACGTTTATGATTAACAAACAATGTTACGACTACTTCGCAGTAGTTAACGGGGTGTTTACATACAATTTTGACAAGTACGAATATGAAAACTGAAATGTATGAAACATTAAACGTGGTCAAAAATAACGTTTGTTTTGATAAAGGGAACGAGACAGGTGGGATGGTCTTGACGAATTCATCCAATGCCAAGTCCAGGCCCTTGTGGAGAAGTGATCGCTTGCCAGTACGTCTGGCGTCTGAGGTTCCTTGCCACAAAACACGGAGTCGCCGCGCCGGCAACGTCTAGAGACGGTGTAATAAAATTCGTGGCGCTGAACGTGCGTTGAGCTCAAAACTTCTGTCACGGACTGCTTTCAAAGCCGTCAGTTTCTATTCGTCATTAAGGTGGATGCGCAAAGGTAGCCCGCGAAATTCAAATTTTCTTGCGTTTTTAGCAATTTGCAGGTCAGTGTCAGGTCGAATCTTGATAAAAATATGATTCGCGATTATAACAAATATACAGGGCCACATTAAATTAGCTAGCGAAACTCCGCAGACGTAATGGGTATCGATATGTAAACACGACCAAATAAAAAAAAAGATTTGATGATTTTTTTTGGGGTCAGCGTCTGCTAGTAGTGTTGTTACTTGAAGAGTGAGTTGAGAAATTCTGTTTTTTTTTTTATTTATCGTCTATAGATATTGATACTCATAAGTCTGTGAAGTTTACACAGAAAAAACAGATTTTCTAAACTAATATTTCAAGTGACTACACGGCCTGCGGTCGGTGACCCCAAAAAAAAAAACTCATCAAATCAATTTCTTTTTGTTTTATCGTGTTTAGACAACGAAACCCGTCACGTCTGCGGAGTTTCGCCAGCTAATTCAATTTGACCCTGTATTTACTACCTTTATCACCTAAGAATCATCAATATATTTCTCTAAGTTAGTAATTAGTAAATCAATTTGAATTTCTCGGGTTACCTTTGCGCATGCACCGTAATGTCGTAATGCGTCCCACTGGGCTATGAGAGTAAAGGAACAGAGAATACACCTGTGTTTGCGCACAGAATATTATTATTAAGACGTGTGACATAAGGTGAAACGATTGGTTTGTATGGAAACTGTTGACAATTCCTCTAGGAGCGGCCACTAAGGCGTCTCCGTGTTGTGTTCCTTGCTTTTAGCTATGAAAACATCAATGTTTTCTGTAATAGTCTACTATAAATATTGCCTTAGGAAAGTTATTAAGCTGTTAGACGCAGATGTTGAACCCTTAAACGGTTGACCTGTAACTCCTGTAAGGTTAAGTGGCCCTAATGATTTATTTATCGTTTTACTAGGAGATAAATCGATGGGCACGCATCTAATAGTATTATATCTATTGAATGAAATGCTAAAAGCATTATTGTGATTGATATGCTATTTGATCTGTTAGGAACTGTGAAGATAGTTCAGATACAGTACCTACTCTAATTTTCCAGTGTTTGAACACGGAATCCTAAAACCGATTCTAGCCATGACGTAAGCACATAGTTTGGGGATAAAGTAACGACAGATGAAGTGGCGACAACTAGATGAAGCTGTGAAATGTTTTGCACGTTTGAAGACCAAAGTCACACATATGTAAGGATTGGCAACTGTGGGCAGGTATGATCAATGGCTTTTGAAGAGGACGGAATGGAAGTGGCTGTCAAAATAGATTTAATTGAGTTTTACGATGCAGAAGTTAACGCATTTTTGAAGAAGGAATTTACTGAGAAGTTCTCGGAATAGACTGCACAAACTGTAAAAGCCGATTTGCAGGTAAAATAATGAGCAATAATAAATGCAAACACGAAACAGCTAAAGTTGAAATTTCGTGGCCATTACATCTTGTTGTAGTAATCTCTTATAACTTGATTATACCTACGTTGGAAGCAGTTGAAAGATCGGAAAGAGTGAAAAATTGTTACACGCGCCACAAAATTACACTCCTATCTTTAGATCACCGAAAGCACGGAGATTATGAGATAGCAACATGCAATTTCAAAACTAAATATTAAATGCAGTCTACATTTCTAGCGATTTTGCCAAAACATATGAGAAGTAACAGTTCTTTCTATAAAATATGGTTTTGTGTACAACATCTGATCCAAATGTCTGAATACAAGTGTCAGGGTGATGCCAAATGTCGTTAAATGAGCGAGTAATTTAAGTTTATTGGATTGAAGACATCATGCACCACTAATTGGACTAGCTTCTAATGAGAACAAAGTGTTTGCTGACAAAATTCTGAAGAAACAAATGAGTGTCATAACATAAGTTCACAGACCGAGCTGAAAATATTTTGTGTTACGTTTTGTTAGCAAACAAAAAGAATAACATGTTTTATTTTGATGGATTTAACAATTTACAAAGGATTGTGTTGCAATACGTGAAAACTTTTTTTACAAAAAAAAAAGAAAAAACTAAAAGTGAAAAATAACTTTAATTTCGGAAGTCGGTATCTTTGGGTCTGTATTTTAGTTTCTGCCACCGACTTCCGAAATTAAAGTTATTTTTCATTTTGTAGTTTTTTTTGGAAGTGTTGTTTTTTTTTTTTTTTTTGTAAAAAAGTTTTTTATTTTTCACTTTTTAGTGGGTCGGTTTGTAATTTATCTAAGTTACAATAGCCTTATGTCAACTGATCATCACATTTTACAAAATATTGCTTTTCCCGATGCAGTGGCGTCATTGTTGAGTTCTCCTGGTACTTCACCATCAACTCCACTTCACCATATGCATTGTGACGAGCATAAATTGGTTAGCGACCATATTAAAGTAATCGAATCGCAACCCGTGAAATATCTACTTATTATTGAGTAGTTCCGGTGGCCATCTGTGGTCTTCATCATCAGTTCCACTTCACCAAATGGTACTTTCCGAGAGCAAATGCACGAGTTACTATAAAAAAAATAAGATGTAGGTGCGCTATATGATGAGTTCCCTCAATTTCTCCAGGATCCCATCAGCAGATCCTGACCAGATGATAATGGGACCACTTGGGAAGTATACTCTTTCAAACAAAAAAAGAATTTTCCAAATCGGTCCAGCCGTCTTCGAATAACCGGGGAACATACATAAAAAAAAGATTCTGACGAACTGAGAACCTCCTTCTTTTTTTTGAAGTCGATTAATAAATAAAAACTCGAATGCTACATACACTACTAGATTTCACACATATCGATATGCTCTTCAAAAACTTTATTTCAATTTTTGGAACGTGATTAACAACAAAAGGCTTAATAATAAAGCTTGACATGAACACTATCATAATACCAGATATTAAGAACTCAAGAAAGAAAATATATTCAAAGCCAGTAATATAACATTAGTTTGCAAACCAAACAATCTGGAACGGTGTTCTATTTCTGATGGGGCGAGGACTGGCCTTGGTGTAGACATTTGCCGATTACTTACAGCTATAAACATACTATTTATTACTGTATTCCGATGTCTATGCTGATGTACGGCGCGATGAAAAAGTTTTGGCTAAAGAAATTGGTACCGTGGTCGTGAAATTGAGGGATTACAATAATTACGGCGAAGAACATAATTTTCATCGTATAGCAGCAGCAACAGAAAATTCAAAGCCGTTATAAAAACAAACAGTAGGAACAATTATTAACAGTGCCACTAACAATAATCATAAGACAGTCAAGAACAAAGTAAGTCCCATTCCGAGTAACGATCATCATCATACTCATGAAAGTACTCTGTGATCATACTAGACCAGTCGTAGTAAGCGCTTCTCCTCCACAGTTATCGGAATAGGTAGTGCTAATTTGCCTAAACTTCGAGGAAGTCACATAGAGTGGATAATACCTCCTCTAAAATCCCAGAATAATTATTAATGACGTTTAAATCCCGGGATTTAAAAACCACGAATTATTTATTGGACTTTATTTGTAGTTACAAATTATTGATTTGAAACTTTTTCATTTTTTAGGGCTACACGCACATTTATATCTACAGATATAAATGCAAAATAAAAATAAATAAATAATAAAATGAATGATAAAAATTACATTTTTTATGGTGTACATAGTGAAGAGTATTCTATATATAATTCGTGGTTTTTAAATCCCGGGATACTCAATACTCAATACATTTATTTGCATTCCACAATGTAAACTTAGGTGGTAGGTACATTATAAAAATATACATAATTGTAGATCATTGTGGACCCTGTCGGGCACAGCAAGATAGGATAGAGGAAGAGGGCTATTATTATATTATTATTTGAAAATAGTAAAATATACATGCTTTTCTACTACTCACTTCGACTTTGATTTTATTTATTATTCATTTTTCATTCACTATTCATTTTTAATTATTCATTTAATTTATCATTAAAATATTCATTAATATTATAATAGCATTTATGGATTAGGTATTGTTTTAGTTTAATTGTAAATATATTAAATTTTTGTTCATTTTTAATTACTTCCGGTAATTTGTTATATATTTTAACTGACATTACTAAAGTGCTTGTTGAGTGCATTTTCAGCTTAGAGCCACCAGGTAGGTTTAGCCTATTTCTGTGTCGTAGTGTATATTTAGGTTGTATGTTTTCTCGTGTAGTGAATAATTGTTGGTTGTTTCTAACAAATTTGCATATTTCTAATATATACAAACAGGGAAGTGTTAAAAGTTTGTGTTCTTGGATTTAAACGTCATTAATAATTATTCCGGGATTTTAGAGGAGGTATTATCCACTCTATGTTACTTCCTTCCTCGAAGTTTAGGCAAATTAGTACTACCTATTCCGATCACTGGTTATTATGCGCACAGCCTAAGTGTGGAGCTCTCTGCCAGCGTTTGTGTTCCCTTCCACATATAACCCGTCTGCCTTCAAAGTAAGAGTGAACACGCATCTTCTGGTCACGCTCGTTCCATTATAGACTTCATCATCAGGCGAGATCGAGGTCAAGAGCAGGCCCATTCAACGATAAAAAAAAATAATAAAAAATCATTCTCCTGTCTCTATCCCAATTTATTTGGGGTCGGCGCAACATGTCTTTTTCTTCCATACCTCTCTATTAGTCACCCCTTTTCTAGCCGTATCATCTATACAAATAAATAAAATTGAAGTGTCTGTTTGCAATGTCAAAATAACAGCTTTATACTAAATGCATATGAGAGTATAAACGATACTTATAACGAAAAAGCAATTTTAAAAATTTTTGTCTGTCTGTCCGTTTGTTTGTTCCGCCTAATCTCCAAAACGGCTGGACCGATTTTGACGGGACTTTCACTGGCAGATAGCTGATGTTATAAGGAGCAACTTACTTACTTACTTACTTTTATTTTAGAAAAAGAATTAGGGTTTCGCGCAAAAAATTAAAACCCATGAAATTGTGATCAAAATCCGATTCAAATAGGGAAGTATTGACATCCACGCGGGCGAAGCTGCGGGCAACAGCTAGTCTTTCATACAGTCCATACATTCCGAACCGATAACAATTAGTATTTCTATTCTCTAGTTATTTATTTATTTGTGCACAACTTATTACCTTAAATATACTGTTGACATTACAATATATAAGGCCATCAGTAACAGTCACAATACCCCCCGTACTAGTTGATACTGAATTACAGTTATACTAGTTTCAAATTTTCTTTTCACTACACAAATATTTTTCTGTTAAGCTTTGTTATTACATGGAAATCAGCTGCCATCGCTACGATATCTAGGTCAATACGATATTTTTTTATAATAATTATAGTGCTTTCTAGCATGAAATTCAGGTTACAGGGCTAATATATTACAGAAACGCTACAACCGAGGTCATCGCAAATGAAGCGTTTCGGCGTACATGAAATAATCTTCACATCCTACACGAGCTACGAAATATGGGAGCGCTTGGTTTTGATAAATCATATTTATCTCAACTTTGGGAGTAACAAATTGCTTTTGATAGTGCGATGGTGTATTTCGGTGGTTGTACGTTTAATTATTAGTTTTGTCAGATGCTACAGGTGCTTCTATATTGGAAATCTTGTTATTAGCTTGTATTATTAGTTTCTGTGATTCAACAATTATCTGCTCTTTGGTTTTATTATAAATTGCCAGATTTGTTTTCGAAGATTCTATGATACTACTAAAATGGCTGTCAGACAGGCGTATAGGACAATGGGAGCACTTATTGATATTGTCAGCCTGTATAATGCATGTGTTGGCCAAAATTTCCCCTCCATTATTTCAATTATGTTTTCTTTACTTGATTCTTCTGGCCTGGCATCTCACACTGATGAAGCATCTTAATTCATCATAATATCATTGGATTATCACTCGAGTTTTTCAGTGTTCTAACCTTGTAGTAATTTTTGTATTTTATAAGTGGCAGTGATTTTTGTGTTTACAGCCAAATTCATATTTAGTATAATAATTTAAAGACGATGAAAGAAACTCGCATTACCTTTTGTTTTACTTATCATTATGACATAGCGAGAACATGAGGATTATGACCAGTAAATAATTTTAAAGCTCATGATGAATGATTTCAAATAAATGAAAAGAAAGATTTACTCTTGTTGACCTTCGTGAGTTCAGCAAATAGAAATTAGGAGTTTTTCCATTCAGAAGTATGTAATGTCTCTACTAAATGAAAATATGCGTTTAACACTATTCCAAGAAAGTGCGTCAATCAATACTATACTATACCGGCCACTTTCGGTCCCAAAGCCGGGCAAAGACCGGCAAATCAAACTGCTATTATCCTGAAATATAAAGACTAAAGACTCACCATTTCTTTCACTATACGTAGTCGACTTGTCCACATAGTTCCCGTATCTCGCGTTGCTCAGGTCATCGAGTAGGGTGTCCAACTCCGTCAGGTTACCGCGTCCACTCCTGTCCGTCGACCCTGTCCTGCCATAGCCGGGCTGTGTCGAGTTATAGTTGGTCTGTCCTGCATTGTAAGTGGATTGTCCCGAGTTGTAACCAGGTGAGTGGCTACTGTAGGTTGTCTGTGTTGTGCTGTATTCGACTGGAGCTACTTTCTTGGTCTCTCTGAGCAGCGATGTGTTTTGGTAGGTCGGCTGTGGACAAAGAAAGAGTTTCTGGTTATTGTTTGTTGTAAAATAGTAAATTAGTTAATGATAAAATAAGGCCCCATACTAATAACAATGTCCTTCAATACATACTAATATTATAAATGCCAAAGTAACTGTTTGTCTGTAACCTTTTCATGCCTAAACCACTGAACCGATCATCATGAAATTTCACAGATAGGTAGCCTAAGAGAAGGGCGTAGGCTATTTTTCATCCTGGATATTTGTATTGATGTACCTAATACACAACACACACAGACAAAGTTGTGGACAACAGCTAGTGCAGCAGTGCTGATACAGCAGTAGTACACTGGGGTATGAACTAAGACAGTACCTAATTAATTAGTTTTGTAAACTGACCATGGTCCTACGCGTTCTTCGATTCTAAGAAACCCAGATTGTAACCTCGAAAGGGAATGTTTTTTACAGAAGCACGTTCACAGAAATCACAGATCTGATATGGCCACGAGGAGTATATTCTATAATAATTGCGACTAAACCGGACAGCTATTCGAATCCATAAGCGCACAGCTAATGCGGTGACTTAACGATGATGATGGTCACGCCAACAATAATGAATGACAAATGACATAACAAACGAATAGGTACTCATATGTTATGCTTACTCATATGTTTTAGAACCTGGATATCTAAAGTATCTACTACTTTATTTACAGGAGTCGTTATTTACCCAAATACCTACTTGAATCGTTATAGATAAAGTAGGTTCTCCTAGTTACTATGTATTTTGTCAACTTTGGTTTCAGCTCTGTTGCTATCCAGTGTAGATATAAAATATACTAATTAATAATGTTTAAATATGTTTAGTTTATTACAAGAATAGAAAAGATAGTAGAATATCGGGTGTAGTGGAGCGCCCAGAGGAACAACAATTCTTCTGGCACAGACTGCAATAGGCACTAGGCAGAGCGGATTAAATGATTGAGGAACATATCAAAACGCTAAATATTTCCCACATGAGTCTTTACTGAAGGGTGCAAACTGCATGACATATCAAGGTCCAGTTACTACTCAGTTGCTAGTAAATGATGACAATTTAAACACTCTGTTATACAAATGGACGTAAAACTAGGATTGGCCGTAGTGTCTGAATTCTGCACAGAAAACAAACATCGAGGAAAACAAGTCTCGTGTTAACATCGTAAAATAAATGGAAGAAGGACGTGACGGGTGTTATTTATGATCTTGATAGGTACGGACACAGACAAGTTTTGATATTTTGATACTGATTTATTATTTACTAGCTCTTGCTTCTAAGCCGTAGCCTTTATTTATTTTTTTATTTGAGATAGGTTTGCTCTTGACTCTAGTCTAAGTCAGAGATGACAAGATACAATCGACGATGGAGCGAGCTTCGAACTTCATTCGTAAACAAACTTCCAGCATTAGAGACCTCTCAAAAATGTAATATTGCCGTCTTAATGTAAGGCTAACACCTCTAAGGAGTCTCTAACTTCTGAATTGAAAGTTTCTATCTCCAGTGGATTAAGGTTTGCTTAGCTGTAAGTACTAAAGATAAATCAATCAATCTGGCAGCGGCCAAACGGCCGCGGACCCCTACCGGCCCTTTTCCCAACTATGTTGGGGTCGGCTTCCAGTCTAACCAGATGCAGCTGAATGCCAGTATTTTACATGGAGCGACTGCCGATCTGACCTCCACAACCCAGTTACTGGGAAACACGAACTCCCTGGTACGACTGGTTGTCAGCCTTTCGGGCTTCTGACGACCCGTAAAGACTGTCAAAGTTCCAAAAATAACAGCCGGGACAAACTAAACAGCTTACGTGGCTTCCGAGCCAAGGAGAGGTCTCGGTATGTTAAGATGGTCACCCATCCAGGGACTGACCGCGGCAAGCGTAGTTTAACCTGATCGATCGACCCGTGCGGGCCGTGCGGCTGAGATACTAAAAAAGAACTTCGTTCCAATAAATAAAGATTAAAATTATATAAGAAAGACGGCTAGGAACTAAATTAGAACTGAAGGAAGTTGATCGTTATTGATGACGTTGGAAAACAACGTTGTCTATAAACGAGGAGAACTAAACATGGGAAGGAAGTACTAGTAGCGACATCTACACTCAGCTCAATACTTCTTGGAACCATTTCAAATACAGAGTATGTTCTTATGTCATTTAAAGCTAGATGGCGCTGTACATCACTCAAGGAGGAAAGTTTTGAACAGAGGATAAAAATTAGAAAATTAACACGCTAAACAGGTAATACATTAGAAAAAATACTATTAAATTTTTTAGATACAGGTAACAATTTACAATATTATAAATGGTTATCCAGATTACAAAATAGAGGAGTAATAAAGCAATTACTGCACATAAAATCGTACACACAACAGCTGTGGTCAACACAAAATGTACACACGTGAAACAAGGCATGTAGTAGTAAATAATGTTATTAGACCTTGCCTTGTTTAGTCTCCATAAATATTATTATCGTGAGTCATGATTTAACAGTTTTTAATACTAACCGCAACTTTGTGAGCTAGTAAGGTCACCTGTGTCATAGCAACATCTTCTAAGCGTATAAAGAACTGAACGAGATTAATAGTTGCTTAGAAAATAGTAAAATATACAGACATAGGCTTTTGAACCAAAATGGGAGCAATATAAATTACTAGCAGCGCCCCGCGGTTTTAACCGCATAAGTTTCGATCCCGTAGGGATATTGGGATAAAAGTATCATATATGTAAATCCAGGTTATAAACTGTGTGCCAAACTTTCACATAAATCCGTGCAGTAATTTTTGCGTCAAAGAGTAACAAACATCCATCCTCACAAACTTTCGCATTAATAATAAGAAAGAAGTAAGATAAGATTAGTAAGATAAATATTTAAAATTGTGAGTGTTCGATTGACCGGATGTATAGACGAATTTTCAGCCATAACATTTTGTGTAAAACAATCGAATACATGGCAAAATCTGTTCTAATTACCATCAACAGAACAAAAACGGTTTGACGCACTATGTTTGTGACTTAGACTTGTGAGTTTTTGAGGAAATACAAGTTAGGATGTTTGAATTGCCTCTCCCATCACTGCCCCACCGAATCCAAACATCTTTCTGGCTACTATAAAATAGTTACCGAACGCGAAGTAACCAACCACACCACACAACTGAATCAGATTCAATCCCAAGACGATAAATATAGAGTTACAAATACAATACCACATCTAAGTAAATAGTTTATCTGTTATCATAAAATAATCAACATAACAATATAGAAACAAGGAATGTCTTGTGACTTGAATGAGGACCAGTTGTACTTGACTCCAGTGCAGTAGGCCACTGTTTGTAGGCCGAACTATGTATTACAATCATGTATAATATTATAAAAGCTATTCTTGATAACATGGATGAATGTAAATAAGTTGAAATAACTAATCTTTGGTTTCTTCTAGAAAAGAGGTAATGGCCATAGTCAATTTGGTGGGCCAATGAAAGAATGATCAGAAAACAAGACTTCTCACATTGATAATGTTGCTGTTGTAAGCAAAGAAATCATCAGTCTAGAAGATTGTTGTCAAAGCAGAGAACATAGAATCAAGGGAGCCGTTAATTTGATGCTAGAAGATAGATGAATATTAAATATTAAGACCTATATTATACTGGAACACCATGGTTGGGCAACCAATTGGACGCCTGTGTGACCCTCCATAATGCTGAATACATTTTCCTGGCAGCACGAGCGTGGTTGCGCCACCAGGGTAGTGCAGTGTACTCTTGCTCTTAATACTCTTCTCTATCTATTGGCACCGAAAAAAGTAGAGAGTAGATATTGTTCAAACTTTATCCTTTCATCTTTGCTTCAAGGACTATGCTGGCATTGATTGTAAATAGCTCTTAGCACATCATTGCGCTTTTATGTCCGTTAATTCCTAGAAACCAGAGATTACTATACAAACATTGAGTAAACTTTGACTTTGAACATTATTAATATCCATAAGTCCTAGAATACTCATCCATTCGTCAACATGTTATTAGTGGATCACTTTGATGAGTAAATTCTGTGAATTTATAGTCATTTACTGGAATATAATAAAACGATATTCGTCACGTATGTCATTAACAATCATATTTTAAAGGGAATATGGAAACAAAACCTTAAGGAGCCTTGAGAAGTTATTGTTGAAACAACTGTATTTCAATATAAATAATATTTATATAAGCAATGAGGTAAACTGAAAACTTATAAATACTTGGAAAGGCGGCTTGGTACAACTTGGAAAGGCCCATGATCAGCAGTGGATAGCTAAGGATTACTTGAAACTGAACAACTCGGAAGACCTTGTCAGGCAAGGTGCCATTGAAGCGTCCACACTGGTGGATCTCGGTTACAACCTTTCCCAGGACAAGCACTGAAATATAGCCTTCAGAGATAACTTTATTATGCTTAACAATCTCCTTGTAATAATTATGTATTTTATTATCAATAGGTTATTCACATACGGCTCACCAGTCTGGTGGCCCAGAACAGCCCTGAGCACAGCCCAAAAAGATCTAGAAAAACTGCAGCGGTTTGCCTGTATGGCAATCACTGGCAGTATGAGAACTACACCCACAGCCGCCCTACAGGCAGTGCTTGAACTGTCACCCCTACGCCTTATCGTGCAAGAGGAGGCGGCCTTGGCCGCCTTTAGGCTCCATATATCAGGAACCCTAAGCAAAGACTCTAGAAAATACGCCTAAAGGAAGATGCGATCAAACGACAACCAATGATGGCATCACCCTGCGACAAAGCCCCGAAACTACACTACTTTTACTTTCTAAAGCATTACAACATAATACTCACAGAAGAACAGTGTGACTGCTCAGACTTGAAAGAGGTGAGAATATACATTGACGGATCAAAGACCGACTACAGGACAGTCGGGGTTTCCTCACACGACCTTCAATATATCCAGCCCGCTGGGAACGTTCAACACCGTCTACCAGGACAAGCGGTCTACGCGATAGAAGCTAGGAGAGTTACGGATGCCCACATACGCATACTCTCCGACAGCGCCTCAGTTCTCCAATCCTTAGGGAAAAAATATATTACCTCGAGACTAACAGTAGAATGTCATAATGCACTAGAACGGATAACGGTATCTAACCGCAATACACTGCAATGGACAAAAGGAAGCAGCAGATCATTAGGCGCTTACGCGGGTGACGAATTAGCTAGGAGAGCATCCAGCACGTCAGTCTGTGGGCCCGAACCTATTGTACCCATTCCATTCAACCAACTACGCAAGTGGCTACAGGAGTTCACCCCCACACAAGCGGAGAACTAGTGGACTTCGACACCAGGCTGCAGGCAGTACAGGGAAGCTATGATATCATTAGATGGTAGGCTGACCAGGCATTTTTTACGGCAGGATAGGAACGGCCTGCGTCTGGTGACGGGGACACTGCTCGCTTAACAAACACTAGGCATAACGGACAGTCCTCTGTGCAGGGCATGCATGGCGGCTGAGGAAACCGTTGCGCATGTGCTCTTTGAATACACAGGCGTCACCCAGATCAGGACAGAAACCATCGGGGTCACCCAAATCTTTTAAAGACATTCTAAACAGACCAGAAGACATAATCAACTTCTGGAGGGAGGTGGGCTGGTTGGAATAACCACCTACGGCCGCCATGACCCACGCACAATGGTCCACATGAAGGATTAAGTGCGGAAACCAAATCCGGTAACATAACATAGAGTAGGTTATTTGAAATAAGAGATATATTATCATACAAATATCGTCTCGCCAACATATCGTAACGTCAAAATGCTATCTTTCTCCACCATAACATCATGCCTGTATTCCCCGAAGGGTTAGGCAGAGGTGTACTCATAGTACACCCACATTTGGCCAATTTATTTTTCTACCATACATGATGTTTATGTAAGTAAGTAAACAACTATATCGCTATATTGTAGGATGATCGACTATAGTGATGGGCTATCTCGTAAAAGACGGTAATTCGGGTCAGTTGGGCATGGCCGTACTTATACGGTACATTAACGCTTATTAGCTTGGTGGATTGTTATTGAAAACAATTCTGTTGGGAATAAAGTAGGTATGGTGGTTGAGCGACCATTAATAGACGATTACACAATTAAGTTGGTTTACACCCAACTTAATTCTGCTAGCTGAATGCATTACGAACAGCAGTTTTGGTACTTAAAAAGCATAGATTTACTCTCGAACCTCCTCGTCTAACTCCTAATTTGATTGTGTCTCACAAATTGAAAACTACAGCAAATTCGAAGTTATGCAAAATGTCTTCAACCTTCAGTCCACATTGCAATCACACTATTTAATAAACTGACAGACTTCACTAAATCTTTAAGGATTAAGCTGTCACTTACCGAAGCAGGTTTAGTATAATCTGACGATATATTCCTAGATCCATTTATCGAGCCATAACCCGTAGACGAGGGTGAATTCAAACTGCCTCCCGGAGAGCTGAGGCGTCCGGGCGAGCTTCCTCTGCCAAGCGGAGAGCTGGTCCTGCCAGGTGACGCGGTTCTTCCACCAGGGGAACTCCTGCCCCCAGGACTGCCTACCCTGGCGCCAGGGTTGATGGAGTTCTGAAGGTCAGCGAGCAGCGCATCTGGAATCAAGGGAAATGGTAGCTTTAGTACTCGAAGTCGGCATTAGTTTTTAAAACGGTTGAGACTTGCCTGATTATCAGGCTTTTCTACAACCTACCTACTTTTAAATTCTGACAGAAAAAGATCAAGATGAGAACTTCATTTATTTATTTACTATTAGGTAGCACTTCTACTATAACTATTAACTTCTTTCTCTTTGTATAACGGGGAAGGGAGCTTTGGAAGAATACTGTTAAACTGCTGCTTAATTTTCGTAATGACACAAATCCTTATTATGCAAGTGTTCAGTATGACAACGTTTAAACTTGCTAGAGACGGACACAGAACCACTCAATTTCGTAATGCAACATGACTAAGAAGAAATTAATGACGAGGAATGAGTAGAAACTACAGATATTGGAACTTGTTGAGACTTAAAAGACCGATTGTTGTGTCTAATTCAAAACAATGTAAGGTTCACATGCATCAGTGCAAACTGATCGAAAGATTTACTGAAAATACTTCAGCTTTTTATACGGTAAAAGAATTCATAATACATTTCATTTCATTTAATTTCATATTAGATTTATTTAGTTTTTTATAATACAAATGTTGTTGTTTTTTTTTATTTTATGTTGTATAATAGAGTGAAAATGTATCTTTTTGTCTATGGCCTTAGTTCCCAAAGTGGTCCAGGTGGACCCCCAGGGGGCCACGGGAGACTCAACGGGGGTCTACGTTGGGGTCTATCTTCACATTTTTTGTCACAGTTTTGGGAATATGGTAGAACTGTAGCTGCAGGGGGTCCACCGGAACCAGCAAAATTTTGAAAGTGGTCTATGAGAGAAAAAAGTCTGGGAACTTCTGGCCTATAGTGTAACGGCCGAACCCAATAACCTATCTATCACCAGTTTTGGCATACTGTAGATAGAAAAACCTATATATTGGTTTTAACGCCCCAATAATCTATAAGGGATTATGGAATCTTACCGTCCTGACATAAGGACAGATAGAATTATACTGTCTACCATCAATAGCGATCTGTCTTTTACTGAAAATAGGTTATTGGGTGTTTTGTATTGTTTGTCAGAGTATATGTAGTATATAGGTTAGGTTTTATATTAAAACTTATTGTAAATATTCGTATACTCCTTTTAGCGGCGGATGTGTCCTGAACTTATCCATAATAATAACCAACTTTGTACCTACCATATCCGACGAATAAATGTCTTTGTCGTCGTAGTAGTTAAGTATGGAACTCAGAAGATGAAAATTAAGGGTCAATTCCTAAAACTGACAGCAAGGCTGTATTAGGCTTTTCCCCTATTTCGGAGACTTCCAGCATACGTAATAGATTATTTTATTTTACGTTTTTTTGGAACAACAAACGAAGATTAATCCACTCAACTATCATTAACAGTACGTATTAGCAACTGCGACCTTTTATTAATATAAGTTCATCTCACGTTATCGCAAATTATATGTTATCTATACTTATGTACGAGTATGTCTATTTTCTTAAGTTTTTTTTTCAAGACCGGTAGCTTTTGCTCGGATGAATTGTAATAGCTAAAACTTTCGTCCACAATAGTCGATATCAACGCTTGAGTCATCATCTGCCTAGCCATTTCCCAACTATGTTGGGGTCAGCTTCCAGTCTAACCGAATGCAGCTGAATACTAGTTGTTTACACGGAGCGACTGTCTATATGACCTCCACAACCCAGTTACTGGGAAAAACGATACCCCTTAGTAAGACTGGTTGCCAGAATTTCGGGCTTCTGACTACCCGTAACGACTGTCAAAGATCTACAAATGACAGCTGGGACCAACTGCTTAAAACGTGCTTTCCGAGGCACAGGGGAGTCTTGGTATGTAATGGATGGTTACCCATCCACGGCAAGCGTAGCTCGACCCGTGCGGCTGTTATTATTTAGCCACGAGCCGTTACGATATATCAACGCTTGAGTATTGCCTAGAATTGCCTTGAGCAATTTATTTGAGCAGATTGAGGATCTCTTTTCACCACTTTTGGTGGTAGTTCAAAGAGACAGATCAAGATTACTAAAACTTAAAAAAAAAACCACAGTTCATGGTCGAAAGCAGTGTTTCTGTACAACTAATTGGACTTTTTCGGGGAATAGGTTAACTAGATCCATATAGTGCATGTCGATGGGCTGTTGTCGTTTAGGTACACCAAGCTTCATTGGGACGTCATTCCTCAATCAATATTATTGAACAGTATTAAATAATAATTAATTAATAGCATGTATTTATTATCCAATCAATTAACATAAATAAAGTCGCTAGCCGCTTTTGTCGAATGACATCATATTAATGTTGTTGGAGCAGAACGGGGTCCTTCTAATTGAACGGAATTAATATTATGGCACCAAACGATGCAGTGCAATAAATTCAATGTTTTGTATTTTAACATCAACACCCATCTTATTTTAGGAACGGCTTCCGGAACGGAGTAATAAAATATATATCTTTTAGAGGTTAAAGCACAAAAATAATACCCGTTTTAAGACGAATCTAAGCGGATCAAGACATCAGAAACAGAGAATGAATTTGCCCATAAACACAAACATAACATCACGCCTGTATTTCTCGAAGAGTTAGGCAGAGGTGTACCTATAGTACTGCACCCACATTTCGCCAGTTATGTTTAAGTTCCATGTAATAGGAGGCGAGCCTATTGCCATCAACCGGGCGCAAATCCGGACTCCGGCTGCTACTGAGAAACTCCTGATGGAAAAACTCAATACTTAACACTTTGCCCGATCAGGGTCGAACCCAGGATCAGGGTCGTCTCACCAGTCGCGGTTACGACCACTAGACCAACGAACGAGGCAGTCGATGAATATGCTTATTCCGATTAAACAGAATCCTCCTAAATTATGGTCTTTTTGTGGTCACTCCAAGAAGGCTTGCACATGCAGGTCGCAGTGACCTAGGAGCTTTTAAGTAGGTACTCTACTTTTTTGCCAAATTACATTTTGTTTACTCCCAAATGTCGGGATCGGCATGGGAGTTAATAATGATTACGTGCGTATTCTCTGTTACATCCGGAGCTAAGTACTGAGGCTGGGGAATGTAGAAGCATCGAGTTTCGAATGTAATCGTTTTAATAAGTAAATAAGTTGAAAACAGTACCAAGAATTCAACCAATTATACTCATATAAATTACGCTTGCGGAAATATCACATAATACCTAATGGTCATGTTTATGGTTATTTACATGGTGATTTATATCATTTCATAACAATTATGTAGTTTCCTCTAAGTCTAGTAATTATAACTTTGTTTCAGGAATTAAATGATATTGCCACACCATTGTAAAACCCCAGAACGGCTATGTCAGATTTACCACAATATTTAAATCCAAACTGACCCAATCACAAAATCACCCAAAACAAATGAAAGGGTCTCAAGTTTTTGCATAATTAAAATTTGATACATTTCGCAGCGCAAGCGCACCCGGCCGATACAGTACCCCAAGACTTGTTTGTCAGGAACTAGTTTGCTTTTCGGAGTTCAATGGCTTCTTAAGCCTTTAAATAAGAATACTCTCCATATAAAAACCTACTAACGACTATATTGGCATAACTCCTTATCGGTCAAATTACGCAAATTGCCTACCACCATTAGATAAGCACTATTACACAAGGCATTGCTACAAGAAGCCTCTGTGATAATTATAGGTCACCTGATAAAAATTATAGATGTCCCAACAATACAAAGCACTTTTTGTACACTATTATAATCAAAGTTTCAAACAAGAGTAACCTCAATAACAGTTATGTCAATAACAAATAAGTGATTCAATGTCAGTATAACTAAGAACAGGATATTAACGAAGTAAATACTACGGATTTCTAATAAGAATTAAAATATTTATACCCAATCCACCAACAGCTTCATAAACCTCTTCGTATTGTATTTTCTTAGGCGAAGGATTCTTTTTCAATATTTTCCCGTAAATATCATCGTTCACTGTATAATGAGACTGAGACATTTTCAATATTTTAAATTATAACTATTTGGTTTCACTTAAAACGGTTCACAAAACTGGCCGCGGCGAATTCGCAAGAAGCGCCAAAAAAGGTCAAAAAAAGTTTTCGCCTCAAGGGCGGAGGAAGGGATTCTAAATTTAAATATATCTCCTTTGCCCTCGTGCGAGCAAAGAGGCGCGGGCGACTCTCTTATGGACTAATGCAGTACTGATTCACCTCCGCAAGCGCAGACCGCACAAAAATCGCTCACAACCATATTGTTCACATAAATATTTGCGATTCTTTAATCGTCCGTGTTAGTAGAAGCGCTGAGAGAGATGAGGTCACGAATTAGTATTTCGGTCGTGTTAGTTGCGTATGTCAGGACAATGTAAACCAGCTCCGTTATAGAGGTATACAGAAAGTAAAACAGATGTTAGATATTCTAATGCTTAAAATAAAGCGCTGAAAGTGCTTTATGGTGCGGTCCATCAATGAACTCGCTGACGCTGCTTTGATAATACGGAGTTGAGGCGTCATGGGATGACGCGTTCTCGGTGGAATTTGTCTGCTAGCCCTCTCTGGCAAGTCGTGAAGTTCCGTTTAGTTGGGAGGGAAAGGAGAGGGCGATGCGATTAGTAAGTACTTTTGGAATTTCGTGGAAGTACTGAACTCTGGTCTGCGGTCAGCCTGAGATAATAAGGGCATGTGGCGTACTTAATACTTTTAATAGGAACGTAGATTGTAAGGAAAAAATCCTTAATTTAATTACGAGCTTAGTTTCTTTAAGATTTAATAACTTGTTTGTGTTTGTTTTCAAATGATCAGTTATTAAATAGTTAGTTACAACAGTAAAGTCAAATGGTGATACTTCGATTAGGAAAATGCAATTTTCCTATAGGCAAAATTACTATTTGTTTGCAACCTATTCCCATTATCCTCCTGGCAATGGAATTGTCAAAATATTACCTCGTATCATACCAAACTAATTAGATCAGTTAATCTGTATGACAAAACATTTTTTGCAAAAAAAAAAAACAACTGACTTCCAAAAAAAAACAAGTACAGAGTGAAAAATAACTTTAATTTCGGAAGTCGGTGTCTTTGGATCTGTAGTTTAGTTTTTTTGCCACCCATTTCCGAAATTAAAGTAATTTTTCACTTTGTAGTGTTTTTTTTTTTGGAAGTCTGTTGTTTTTTTTTTTTGTAAAAAAGGTTTTTTATTTTTCACTTTTTTGTTGTGGTACCTACCCCACACAAATCGTATACCACTACTTGCAGTGTAAATCACAATGACAGGAAATTATTATAATATCAGCAATATACACTAAGTGGAAAAAATACGTATTACTGAAGCTAACTCAAAAACAGCTCATCTGAACTTGATCAAATTTATATGGGAGCAATCTGGAAATATATCCTTTTAAATAAAAAAAAAGAATTTTTCAAATCGGTTTAAAAATGACAGAGTTCTGAGGTAACAAACATTAAAAAAACAACCTAATTGAGAACCTCCTCCTTTTTTTGAAGTCGGTTAAAAAGGATAGCTACCTTGCAAAAGGCCAATTATCCGCCATTTTTCGATAATAATATGTTATACAAGTAAAGGCTTTCATTTAAAATCCACGTTTTCGACCTTGGGGTGCTGTCGCGGGCTCTGCCATGTCCATAAAACCATCAAATAAAAAAATTCGAAGATTTTTCAGTTCTCATTTAACAAATCCCAAACTTTGGGGTTTACAGCAAAGTTGATTTCTAAAGTAATTAACTAGACTAAATATGCTACAATTTGGGATTTGAATCATCTTAATATACTTAACAGTTACGATACTTAACAGTTAGATACGATACTTCAAAATATAAGCAGATAGGACTAATTCCACAAAATTTCGATTTCTTTTACATTATATATTAAATAAATCTTGAACGGTTTTGCTGAAAAACATTTTACTAGAAAGCAGCTAGGCAGCACTCTAAGGTGGAGAACTTGGATTTTAAATGAAGGCCTTTACTTGTATAACATTTCCAAACCTGGCGGCTACCCGACATTTTGCATGGTAAAATGTTTAAATTTATTAGACTATAATATACCATATTGGACTAGTAGATTGGTAAACACTGTATTCAAAAGAGCCAAAGAACAGAGCGCAACGACAATACTCAGGTTCTATGAAAAATATAATTATTTAAAAAAAAAAATGTTTAAAAAAGATTCCGACGAACAGAGAACCTCCTCCTTTTTTTGAAGTCGGTTGAAAAGACATCTAATTTCAAAAGTTTCTCACTCAAGATTGGTGGTAAAGTTGAGAAACTTTTTCCGATTTTCCCGAAAAAATTGGAAAACTTGCCCCAAACGTGTAGAAAAAGTGGTCACTAACTAATTTGCCATCAGAGGTGATAGAGACTAGCACCCTAATTGCGTGACACACTATCAATCACAATCTGAATGATTTTGAAGCATATTGCTGATCCATTGCTTCATATGTTCGATAAATTTGTCTGCTCAACAACGCAAACGCAATGAATGTTGTTGAACTGTCAAAACGAAACCGATTCCTACTGTAAGACCTAGTTTCACCATACCGTGTTAGTTAGTTTAATCTTCTATTAAAATGTTAACGGGAGATTAAGAGTAGCGAGTGTTTTACCAAGCGCTAAACTGTCTTAATCAGGCGTTAAAAATTACTGCCCTAGACGGCCGTTAATTTACTAACCGACATTAAAATTTAGTCAGTTGTCAACAGCATCGAAATAAAAAACGCGAGTCTATACTATACGGCTAGCTAAAATGATGCATTGTCAGTGAACATGTGACATTGCGACATTTTATTTTGGTTGCTTTGACAACTGACCGATATAAGAGTGAATGATACATCCTAACACCAGGGGCCCGATTCTGTAAAGATAACCAACTTGTCAATAGTGTATTGGTAGTGTGTCTAGTAGTGTCTCAATAGAATAGTTATTGACATTTGGTATTCTACAAATTATTTATTAATATGGTCATTGACTTGCCGCTGTAGTGCCATTGAAACGGCATAGAACGACTATTGTTATAATTGGTAGTCTGGTCCACTATAATGTGTCAATGGCATCGTGATGGCCAAAGTTACGGTAGTCTGTAAATATTTTAAGTGTATTTGACAGTTGTGTCTATCGTGTTTGAATAGTGTTTTGGCCATCGAACCGCCATTGTGAAGCCATCGAACAACGTCACCTCTTTTCCCTATTGAATTAGTTCAATTTGTTTGTTTTTTTAATTTAAAATAAAGTGTCCGTGTGTGTGCGCGTCTTACGTATTGAAAATAATAAAGTAGATGTAGTTTTTCACCACAGTGAGGCCTTCTGTACCTACTTTGCGGTGGCGTATTTTGGCATTGGCTAATAATGCCGACCGGCGACGTTTGCTTTTGCGCCAGCGGCAGCGCCGCAAATCTCGCGCACTAATGAGGCTGCAAGTGCATGCGTTTCGTGAACTTCCCGAGACAGAGTTTGTCAAAACGTTTCGGCTTGGGAAGGAGCAATCAAGGGAGCTAATTGACGAGCTGCGGCTGACAGCGACGGCAGAATGGAATCCCTGCTGAATTAAAAGTTTGTATGTAAAGTTACCTAACTTGACACTCCGACCCAACTTATAAAACCGACGTTGAATAATTATGTAAGTGATAAAATTATACTATCAGAGTTATGAATTGCCGAAAGTTATTCCTTAAAACTGAAATAAAAATGTTTGAAACATTTCAGATACATATTGCACTGAGCTTCTACGCCACAGGGTCATACCAAACAATGGCTGGCCAAAGCGCATTACATAATGTCTCACAGACTACACTGTCAAGAGCTGTGAAACAAGTCACCGATGCATTGAACCAAATCTATCAAAAACATAATTATAGTTTGGCCAATGCATCCCTAAGAAAGAAATTATTAGAATTATTCTTCCAACAATAATTGGGATTTTTCGCTTAGAGTAAAAGTACGTATTCCCGTTAGTGTACTAGTACCCGTTAACAAGTCAGTTTTTTTATTATTGCATTTTTCTACCAATAATAAAGTAAAATTTGCGAATGGCAATACCTTCTCGGTAATATTTTGTACAATTGTAATGGCAACATTGTCCAAAAAGTTTAATAGCGTCAAAACCATGCGATGACAAAAGTTTGCTTTGTGAAAATATTATGTAAGTTCAAAGTTCTGTCAGGGAACTACGAAACCACCACGTCGCATTGATGAGCTAGCCATACTGCGACGGATAACGTTAAGGTAAGAGTGTTAATTTTCTAAAATATTTGAGTATATTTTGTTGCGATATAACTTATAAATTGAGGTGAATCTAATTGAGAAATAAATAATTTTGCCGTTCACATCTATTGGTACTAACAAACCCTTCTTGACCTAGTACCCGTTAAAATCGTATTTTTTTTACCGGATATTGGTACCCGATGAACCCGGTAATACACGTTGTACCGAAACCCGTTATTGTGTACTTATTGCCTTGAAATAGGTCTCATTTTCCTTTAAAACTGTAGAATACATTGCCGGATGTTGGGACTTGCATTAACAGTTGCATTTAAACCCGACATCATCCTTATTGCCTTGTGTTATGTTCTCTTTTCCTTCGAATCAACAGAATGTAGTTTCTATGTTCCTTGTTTGTGTTGTAATCACCTGGATTCGATTGCCTCTTTAGTTTTTGATGTGTAACATCTTTACTATCGCTTCTGGGAGTGATTGATTGGTAGGTGAGTGGTGAGTGATTGGTCAAATTGAATTGGATTTGGACAAAGACATGGACCTGGAGTCAAAATCGTAGCCGAAGTCAAAGCAAGGTGAGATGTCAGATGTTACACATCATATGCGACTACTGTAAGGCTCACTCGTTTTTTATGATTTCCTAATTTTTGCACATTTCGAGTTACTGCTGTGCTGTTCTGAAATCAGCTTTTTCGATGCACATCATGTGACGCGCTGCTGTTTTAGTATGGATATTGATAACCACGCAGTAATTTGAAGCAAACTTCAGACCGAAAAACTTACATGACTCGATCTGTGGATACCCGACTAATTTTGTTCGCTTGTTAGCATTTAGTAGAAATACCTATTATTTCTACTAAATAAACTTGTTCTTTTTATAACGCTGGCCTGTCTGTGTTTCTATCATGTAAGCTCTTGAGTTAATAATTTATCGTGTTTATGACAATTGAGGCAAGATTTTTAATTATACTGCCCTGGGAGACAGAAATCCATACCATACTCCACGTTTCTTTTTCACAATTTGTAACCTTTAGGTTTTGGTTTGTTTTTAAGTAATTGAATTACTACCATGTTTTAATGTTCGGTCGTTAAAATATTTTAAAATTATTAATATTTTCCTATTGATACGGATTCAGAAATTTTCAAGAACAGTGTTATTTTTTTTTCAGATAGCCATGACTGATAGGCAGAAGGCCATATTAAAGGCAATAGAGGCAGTCAAAAAAGGAGCCTCAATTTCAGCTGCTGCCAGGCAGTTCGGTATCCCACGGTCGACGTTGGATGACAAATTACGCGGCCGCTATTCTGTCGAATGCTCCAAAGGACCGGCTACAGTTTTGACGAAAGAAGAAGTAGAACATTTAAGCAGGTGGATTATTTTTATGGCAAATAGTGGGTTTCCCGTAAATAAGGCGCAGTTATTCGATAGCGTGAGTTTATTGGTGAAAAAGATGAATCGAGATAACCCATTTCGAAATGGCAGACCAGGTCGTCATTGGTTTGAAGCTTTTATAAAGCGACACCCTGAAGTAGGCCAGCGAGTGGCCCAAAATTTGACGCAAGCCCGTGCTTTAGTCAAAGAAAGCGATATAAGAGCATGGTTTAAAGAAGTGGAAGAATATTTTATAAAGACACATCTCGAAGAAGCAACTCGAGATTCACGTAGGATTTTTAATTGCGACGAAAGCGCTTTCTTTTTGTCACCGTCCGATAACAGAGTTCTGGCAAAACGAATACATTTGAAAATGTTTCATTAATAAAAATGTTTTTTTTTTGGATAAGCCCTTCTTTATTTTACACAGAAATGCAAAAATAGTATTTCTGTGAACTTTGACGTAAACCAATAGAGTTGAAATTCGCATTGAAAATTACCGGATTCAGGGACAATTTAACGTTTACTAGTACAAATCTACCGGGTACTGGTACAATTAGCCCTTTATTTTATATTTTTCTATCATTGTTAAAGAAAATGTGTACTAAATAAAAAAAAGAATATTACAATAAAACTTGTTTAAATTATCTCTCTAGTCATGTAATTATTTTTTTTGTAAGTCTTCTAGTTTTAGCATAGCATACCTGCAAAGTCAGTGAAGTTCAAAACTTCACGGTTACTGGGCCGTTTACCTTACCTTATCGTCGTCGTTTTAGATGATAATCAATGAACTTAAACACTCTATGATAATATTTTGCAAAATAAAATTTTAAATTAATGAAAACCGCCGCTGCAAGTTTTTTGACAGTTGTGTTTTTTTTTTTCAGAAAGGCAAAGACTAAAAATCGTCACGATAAACATCTTATTTTTTAACAATAAACGCATGTTATTAGTGAAATTTGATGTTTTTGATATTAAAACGTTTTTATATTATTATAAAAAACTCATAATATAAAGATTTAATTGATAAAAATAGGATTTCAAAAAGTGGTAGGTTTGGTGTACCTCTGTGGTCGCATGGTAGATTTTTGTTAGCATCACTAAAAGCTATTTGTTCTGCCACACTGTCGAGATTCTATCGACACATAACTGAGACACCATTGACACACCACTGCAACGCCATTGAAGTTTTTGCAAAATATCAAATTTGCAACAGTGGCAAATAATGTCTGTAGTGTGTCGATAGTGTCAATGGCGTGTTGCTTAACTCAAAGTTACAGAATTGGGCCCCAGGTTTTGTATTTTTTTCTGGTGGAACGTAAATACCATTAACATCGATGTTTATTATAATGGCTGATTTACTAATGTCTGATTATGAACCGTTTAGTGAAACTAGGTCTAAGTGTGTTACGCAATTATCCTGCAGGAAGACGACGAACCAAAGTGATGAGGTAGATAATTGTATTTTTTTTTTCGTTCAACAATCAGTATTAGTATTTTTAAGCCTTTAAATTGTCGGTCATCATCATGACTATAAGGTTAGGATTTGAATCTGGCAAGTAACTCTTATTCATCACATTACTGACTTACAGTGAAAGGAAATCATGATTACAAAAAACCGGGATCAAAGGACCTAATAATCTGAAATCGCTGACACATGCAGTGAGCAAGCTTGGTGATCAATCATTGCTTCTCTATGTCAGAAGAGACCTTTGCTAAGCAGTGAGACGACGATCACAAATGACGCTGTGTAATAACGCCTTACTATATTTCAATAGCAACAAGCGTTTGTGAGATGGAAAAACGTTGCGATTATTTTATGAGAAGGCGCAACAGACGTGCGCACACGCAATGTTGAAATAGTTCGTAGAATCGAACACAAAATCGTTTTAGATATCGAGTAATGACAAAATAAACATTCAAATAAAACAATAGAATAGACTGTGAAAGAAAATCATACAATTGAAGTTCTATTTAAGAACAGCTGCGTAAAGCTATTATGTTGATAGTTTTGATTTGTAACATTAGATGGCGTTGGTGGTACGAGTGCGGCGGGAAAACATGTTAGTTGGAAACTCTAAATCATAAAAGCGGAACCACATTTTTGTGGTATGGTGCGTCGTGTGTCGTGACACAGTATAGACTAATCAAACGAATCTGTTCAGGACCACGTCATATAAGAACGGCTTTTAATTGGCTAACTCAGTGCCAAAAAGCGTCACAACACGACACAGCTTATTAATGCGGATCCTTCGACTATCTTCGCAGCCCTTTTCCGGCTTAAGACATGACGATAATGACAGTGACAGTTCAGAATATGAAGAAACCTCTAAAGAGAAACAAGAATACAATAACCTAGTGCATGCACAAGCTTTCAAGATCCCAGTATAATAAATAGCTAAAATTAATTTCATAAAGATGATTAAGAACATCACCGGAGTGTATCGAATCAAAACTATCACAAATCACAGGAAATAAGGCGCTTCCTAAAGTAAAACGCGCTAATTAAGATGCGTTAAGATTAAATTAATGGCTTAATTAGTCACGCAAGCACCTTCAAATTTCACCATCACATACACTCCTAATAAACCGTATCAATAAAAGGTCGTTCTTCTGCCTCTCTCCTATTAGCTAGAAGCACTTCAAAAGCTCTTTTGGTATACGTAGAGAAGCCAACCAAGACAGCTGAGAATATGTTAGCGGGTCTAATTCATAATATCGTCACTCGTAAAAGGTCAATATTGAGTGAATCACCACGTTTGGCTAACGGAGTAATTGTAATAATAGGAGTACCTAATAGTAATATAATGGTAAGCACAGGTGTGTTCATCATGAAATTAATATTATTCCATATCCAATATTAATCCGTTCATATACCCAGAAAGAATGATGTTGCCCTTAGCAACAGTCCTTTGATTCTGGTTTACGAAACTCTCAGAAAGATACGGGATGGCCTATTTTCCCCCGACAACAATGAAACGAGGAACGTACTCCTAACGTTTTCCTACATCCATACTGCTTTACCTTCGAAAACTATAGTGATGTAAACACCTGCTTACGATGGCTAACCATAGACGTCCGATGATTCTTTAAAACCTTTAGGATTCAGGAGCAAGATCGAGCTTTGGTCAAGACCACCAGCACAGAATATGGTTTGACGACTATAGATGGTGAACTAACCGTAAAACAAGCAGAATTATCTACCGATTAGAAAAGACAGACGAATAGCTAACAGGTCATGGTTATGCCAGGATATACCCATCAGTATATTGTCATAGTTACTTTAAAAGATAGTAGTTTTGTCCATCAAAACAACTAACCTACATTGATTAATTGCCGTAAACGATGTGTCACTGTGCATGTTTTAAATCTCTCCAAGATTAAATCAACATCATATCTAGGTGAAAAGCTATTAATAACAGTGTTGTAAGACAGAACAAGTAGGTAGTAAACAATGCGATATAGCGTTCGGTAGAACATTTTGCGGTGCTGACCACATTTGACCACAGCCCGCAAGGTTATCTCAGGACAACTGACACCTCGTGGTCCACTGATACCGAACACTTTCAATTGTTCTCTTATGAACGTAACTTACTCCAAATCTGAAACTAGGACTGGTTTTTTTTTGTGGTCGTAGAGAATAAAGCTTTTGTTACGTTGGCTCATGATCATGAGATATGAATGGGATCTAGAAACTTTTTTGTTCCCCGTATCATCGTCATAGATTTCGCATAGCCTCGTGCTATGCCATTGCTTCTTCGAAAAATACTATGATCTACATTATATGAAGTCGAATAAAATAAATTAGCGCTTAGTACGTCGGTTCTAGAGCCAAATGTCATCCATTTACACGTTATGAATAAAAGATTCGCTGATTACAAGGAAAATATTTTCGCATTTGACTAACAAAGACCATAACTTGAGCGACATGATAAAATCGGACATCTTCACAAAACCAATAGACGCGATTACGCAAGTTTTGTTTACGCAGCGGTCCCGAACGCTCCACTAACACGCAACCGATATAGCGCAAGGCCGTACAATAAAAGCGACCTGACTCACTCATGAATAAGTCCCAAACACCTCATATATTTCACTCACCAAGATATGCACTGAAATCGGTAAAGTATTTCCTCCAGTCCGTGGACTTCAGTTCGGGAGGACTTGCTGGTCTTCGCTCGACACTGTACTTTCGCTCCAAAATCGGGGAGAAGGAAACAGATTTTGGGGATGCAGAGCGCGTGCGCACGGATGCCATCCCTCTGCTTGGTATAAAAGGCGGGATGGGTCAAATTGGCGACAGTCGTGGCTGGACCGCGGCTAAGAGTAGACTGGTTATTTTCGGTGTGATGCAGGGTTATCTGCGGCGCGAGTGACACCGGGTGATAGCGCGGTCACACTGTGAGCTGACGACAGAGTTGCGCGACGCGCTATTCCCGTCAGGTGGTCATTTCCGCCGTTACGTATTTCACAACTGATCGCGGACCGACTTCATTAACCTCTTTGTAAAAAGCGTGAAAAAATATAATGAATGTGCGTAGGGTTATGTCTGAGCCAGTATGTTATGTAAGTGACAGTTTTGTGTGTGGCGGCTATGTGGGCGGGCGGCGCCCTACAACTGTATCTACGTGAAACTCACGTGGAAGCCGCGGGTAAACAATATGAACCTGTTTTCTCACACTAAAGAAAAAAATTGGCTGCTGGCTTAGAGATTATTTTATTTTCAATACATCAAAACACAAAGATTCGACGGAAATACAAGAGCCCATTGAAGCCAATTATACTATTATACAGTAGATTACATATAATGACGTATATACATTAGTAGCACGCGTGGAAGTAGGGCAAACATTACTAACGTTTACGTTTGTTATTTCGTAAACAACGGTGTGGACTGTGGTTATGTCTGAAATAGAGGCGTTGTTTAAAAGAACTACTATAAACGGAAACATTGATATTTGAATCAAGTCAATGTAGCTACGTAGTTTGATTGAATTTTCTCATGCCACTGTGAAGCCGTAACGAACGAGTAAATCATAATGATAAAGTAAGGCTAAAACATAAACTTTTTTCTAATATTTCTCTCAACCATGTCATGGAAGCATTAGCATCGGCGAATGGTCTTCGCATAAAAATAATGATGAGAGAAAGTCAGTAACTACTAACTCATTGAGGAAGCAATACATCATGCAATTAATTGGAATAATAATCTAATGCCATTAAGAAGTGAATTTATGAATTTCAAATCCAGTTCCGTTGAAGAGCAGAGAGAATTACCAATAAGACAGCATAAAAATTGAAACCATGGGAAGGGCTATGATGAAATTCGTATTAGATCTGATTACAGACTTCTGTTTTAAGGCTTCATATCTAGAAGGCACACAAAGTAGATAGTCCAATTACGTTAATCACATAAATTCTCCAGCAGAACTTTAAGACACATTTTAATTTTGGGAAACGAGAAGCAAACAAAGATTTTTTGAAACCATTATGTAGAGTACCTATCTTGTTCTGATAAATAAAGACCAAGCCATTTTAAAAGGAAATTGTATAAAACGTATCGATATTGTATCCATTGTCTCTGGCGTGTGGGTGACGCCCATCCGTGGGTGGGACCATAGTAGAAGTATTGAAGGTCGCCATACCTTAGATAAAGATACAAGCAATAAACATCTTAGTACCATTGCTTGTACCCGCAATTATAACAACTGTGTTGCAACTGGGAATATCTAAGTCGTAAACCTCTATTATAAGACCCTTCATTATCCTGGCCGCCGTATCATTAACGAAAAGGAAACCAATTTTCCTATTTTTCTTTGGATTAATTTAGTTTCAAGAGACATAAAAGTTCCTTGTGGGACCCTGAATGAGATTTCGAAAAGTCAATTTTGTGATCAATGCTGCCTAGCTTGCTGCAGCTATAATATGTCCGCTTTAAAAATGTATGGTGAACTAATTCCAACAGTAGCACAAATCATCTTTTTCACAGTAAAATGCTGGAAGTAGGTGACTATGGTGGTCGTGGGCGATGGCTATCTTGTCCAGCTACTAATAATTAAGTGGTTAATAAAACCTTTTAATCCCACACTTAATTACCACACGTAGCCTCTACATCAATGGAAATCTGTTTATCGTATAAGATTTGTATGGGATTATCAATGATTTCTAATCATCATGTAACATAAAACCACACCTACGATGATGAGCTTCATAGATTTCATTTGCAAAAGCACTACCGTTTGTTAAATCTCTTTTGGTAGAATACGTATTTATTTGAAAATCGACGAACGATGAAACTGGTTTTCAGCCTAGCACGTGTCCTTGCTCCATCTTTTTTCTCGAAGTATTTTCGCGAGATGTAACAATGGTCTATCCATAAAATCCAGAAGAAAAAGTTTGAGCATTATCCTAATTCGAATCCATGAAATGAACGTTACGTGATGGACTGATAGTACTGTTTTACTTCCTCGCCGGGAATCAAAAACCAAAATGGAATGAACATAATTGGGCAATGAAAATGGGTTGAAAAGGTACGCCATAACAAGACTAGTCGTCTCTGACTCAAGTACTGCAATTACTAACAATTACCAGAATGCTCTTATTGGATGATAATTGTATTTGGCAATCACATTACTCATAGATTCATAGCTACACAAGGTAAAGTGGCATTTTACGAGATGAGCTAACTGCCTGATACTGCCAATACAATTACATTATGTTGGCAAAAAATAGACCAGAACAAAGGTACTTAAATCGGCTTAGATTATGTGTTTCAATCATCTAATAAACACATGATGAAATCGAAATTGATACTTGGAAGAGTTAAAATTTCTACCAGAACTAACACAACACATAATAATCTAGATGCAGTGATTTTGTTACATTAAATAACATAACCTAATAAGTAAAGATAACAAAGCCGACGAGATAACAAACATAGAGGTGTCAATAAAGACTAGATAAGATTTGATGTGGACGAAAATAGATTAATAATGGCAGAGTCCCGACCACGAAGTAGACACAGTAGGCATTTTCATACTTAAGAAAAATACAAGTAAAACTCAAGTGCTATTAATAAATTATTATAGAAACTGCCACATGTTAACAATTAAACCGTAATTCACGTATTGACAGAGAATTATGTCTTTAACATGTTTCTAACTAAGGCCAAGTGTTCGACAGAATTATGACTTCGGCGGAGGCCAATAGGTTCAGTTTAATGGCTCAATACGATAGAATGGAGTTCTTAGACATAGGTGTATTTAAACCAGCCTACTAAATGTGTATATCGGTTAACAATAACATTGTTAGAAGACGTGGCTTTAGAGCATATCAGGAATTATATAAAATACATAATATATTAAAGATTTCGCTACCATATATCACAAATATACGCTTTTAATAAAGTTTCTTTTTACCAAATACCTAACCTAACATAATCGGATCATCTACCCACAACATTGTCTAGACATTATTACAAGCTTGCTTAAAAAAAACATAATCAATCATTTCAACATTCTGTTCTTCATTTGACGTGCAAGCGCCTTAGCTTGAGAAATTAATTAATTATAGTACCTTCGACTGTAACTAATTCTGTTTAAGACATAACATGAGTATATTAATTGCATTCATTAACAATTATGGCGTGGAATGAAGGACACGACTTTTAAAGCAGGTTGCACTAAAACATAGATTCAGTTGTTGATAACAAGGCAAATATGTCAACCTTTTATAGGTAGTACTGAATTTAAACAAAAACTTAGTACCAGTTCTAGACAGCCCTTTTTTCAAACCAGTAAGTGGTAGACTAGTAGTTTCATAAGTTAGAGATAATAAGCAAAATTAATTAAGAACTTAATGCATTCGTAGCCCATGAAATTGTTTTGCTTTTAAATGAAGCAAAGTACGCAATAGAAAAGCAAATGAATAAAGAAAATTGTTATGACTTGGATTACAATATAGAAAACGCATAGACAATGAATGAATAATACAACATATCAATGGACTAGCTTGACATCAAAATTTCACGCCATAACAGAGAGTCGTTGACAAACTTAAAGTTTCCATTTTCCAAGTATCGTAGCACGTGGGTATGTTGAATGACATACAGATCAGCTATGCATATTTTATATAATAGACATGGAATACATATCACAGTAAGATATGAAAAGCATGAATGAGGAAGCGTGCTTACTGACTAGCTAAGATTATAAAGACATAACGGTTGTGATAGAAATGCACGCTTCAGATGCATTTAATGTTTATTATTATAATCAAGCTTGATAGGAACTGCACCAGATTCAGGCAGGTCTAACAAAACATCTAAATGGCATAATGAGAGCATACAATGTAAGCAAAGAAATCTATAAACTTCTCTATCCCGGAAACACTTCAGCAACTTATGTTTGTCACCAATCTAACGCGATCTCTATTGGTTGTCCTATTTCTACGATACTATTCGTCCTTTTACTATTACTTTACTGCCACTTACTACTTACTTACTTTTCCTATTAGCAAACAGGGATCTCTCTAAATTGGCCAGTACGATGGCCCTCTTTTATTTATAGGCAATTAACACTGATGTTTGCGGCGTCTGATACTACCGCTTCATGTTCAATTGATTGACTGTTGACATATTGGGATATGATGTTTAAACATGGTTCGACGTACGCGCAATGATCTCTTTAAATGATCTCTTTAAAAATAGGGTGATATTTTGAAATAATCAAAGAAAATTAAGCTACTTATATTTGAATTGTAATTAGCGTCAAGTTAAAGACGCACGCATAAGAACGAATGGGCGCAGTTATTTTTAAATCCACGCTCTAATTACTGCTTTGTTACATCAAAGGGTTATTAGTCGAATGGCCGCCAGCTCACAGGGTACACCGCACTAACGAACACAAGTCGCCGAATTAGTCTCACACTAGACACGTCAACCGTTACCAATTGATTCACAGAGACCGGAGAAAAACGTCCAAATTAAAAACACGGCATTCGTTTCGTACGCAACTGTCGGTCGTCAACGAACGCTCCGCGCTCGGTCGCAGCGGTTTGATCGGATGGATGTCGTCGTAGCGACTGACAACTGTCGCGGTCTCAAGACGCAACTGTGGGACGGTGGCTAATGATCTCAGTTTCATTGTGGTGCGGAATTGAGTTCGTAATGGGCACATGTGGGCGATGGACGTATCGGCAACTGGTGTCCAGGGAGGCAGGGGATTGCCTAGTAAGAAGGCATAGCGGGTCGCAGCGTTCTCGGAAGCCGCCACGGATGGGAATGCAGGACGCGGTCGGCGAACAGAGGAATGCTGCCGACTTGAGCAGATTGCTTCCTAGCTCGTGGCAAAATTATTGCAGAAACGTAATATTGCGGAAAAAGCCATGTCCTTGATTCTTAACTTGAGTAACTTATAAAGCCAACGCCAAAGATTTTCATTAACATTTTGTAAGTTTTTTATGGTTACCCAGTTTAATCACAAACGATTGGCTAATGAATAGTCACAATCATGTTCGCTAAGAGCTTACCATAAAAATAAAACAAGCTAAGTAAATGATAAATGATTTTATTTCTGTAAGTAGGTTTATACAAACACTTTTACATGTCAAACATTTTTGTTTTAAAACTAGATGAGGCCGGCGTTTCCTATCTGACTACTCTGAGAAGAAAGGCCGAAACAAACTCAGAGGTCACAGTCTCTTTTAAAGTCCAGACATAATCTTGGTCAGATCATGTGAAGACCTGTCCAGTCAGTGCAAGCATCTGTCAGTAATCATACAGCTCAACATAAAAGTTAAGAAGCTCAACGATAGGTAAGGATAAGGAATAATGATAAGGAAGTTATACATACTTAGTTAAAACGAAAACAGAAATACCAAAGAAAGATCGCTAACGACGATGACGAGGTACGTACCATACCGAATCGCGTGGTCAATGCCATTCATGGTGAACTCAACAAAGCGTAAAGCACGGCGAAACATTATTGTCTTGAAGTTTCTAAACGACCGGACAAGATGTCAATAATTCTTAAAATATACTAAACTGAACATAGATCAAGAATACAATGTGATATAACGGTTTCTAGAAAACCGCCTGCACAGAAATATCTAACTTGAGTCAGTATGATACTTGTGTTACAGCGATGGAAAACCTAGTCAAATTTAGGGTTGCAGACGGAAAATTACTTTTCGCATAACAAATAAGAAACAAACATAACAAATATTAATTTGAATAACAGAGCATAGTAATGAGAACAGAGGAAACAAAGAATAAGAAATATACCAATAGACTATAGAGACAGAAGTAGGTACTGTGGTGACCCGACACGATACACAGGCAGGTCACCACGTAGATTGTCTGTAGGGTCTCGACTTCGAGGTGTTTTGGGGAATCTACGTAGAAATAACACGCAACACTATTCTTGTGATTTATTTGCTTATATGAAAGCAACAATACATTATATGAGTAGGGCTAGTACTTCACTGACTCGACATAAAACAACATGACTATACGTCATAATTTATACCTATTCTAAATTCCAAATAAAACCAGTGTTTGTCTTATCAGCCAATGTCACAATCCAAAGAGGATTCATGCGGAAGGCAGGCTCACTCAAGTAAGGCCTCTACATCAGCTACGCCCCCACTGGATAAATTGGGCTACCAGGGTGCCCCATTTTATCCATAGGAAACGAACATCAAGACAAACACTGTTTTAATTCTACCTATGCCTGACTAAAGAGGAACCTACGCACCGGCTGAAATATACAATGTGGGGTCTTCTATCCCTTACAGGAGAAAGCTGGGCTCAGCAATAACGATCCGCGAAGCTCCGGCACTCTGCCGAGCGTCCGTCACACTAATCCTTAACATGTGCCCCAAAGCACCCACACAAGCTAACGTTTTGCTGTCCCAGCCTCATTGGCCAAAAACCGGTGCGGCAAAAAGGATCCAACGTGCCCCCTAAGTGTTAATACGAAGATGTGACAAATTCACATCTGCCCAGACGGGGCTTAAGGAAGAAAATTTAAACTAATCAACCTAAACTTAAACCACACCGGATGGGTATGAACATGAGGGAGGTAAACGTTCAAGAATCAATAGTTTATGTGAAGTCCTAACTCATGGTCACACTCCAGAGGGAAAAATCTCAAAATATCGCGAAGTCACTAAGCTCCATTGACTGTCAGACAATCCTGACCAAACTGTGGGTCCACAATCGTCAGTTGGACCAGTTGTGTCAACCTGACACACCTCGCAAGGACTATGCCCCGTCAGCAAGGTTGGTTTCAACCTGACTGCTTATCCCCCCCGTTCAAGACTGGAACCACAGTTTCAAGTAACTATTTCCCTCTTCTAAAACGCCTTAATATATCTGGAGGATGACCATCCTATTCTGGGCCGCGCGCATATTAAATATCGAAGATGGTGCGCGTAGATGGCACACTGATGAGGCCCAAGTGAGGCTCTCTGGCGCGCTGATGAGGCCCTAACTGATGGAACTCTCCCTCATATGAACTCGGCAACACTTTTCTTGTGATTTATTTGCTTATATGAAAGCACAATACATTATATGAGTAGGGCTAGTACTTCACTGACTCGACATAAAACAACATGACTATACGTCACAATTTATACCTATTCTAAATTCCAAATAAAACCAGTGTTTGTCTTATCAGCCAATGTCACAATCCAAAGAGTATTCATGCGGAAGGCAGGCTCACTCAAGTAAGGCCTCTACAGTACCTACCTATCAACCCAGAAACTAGGTATTTTTTTTATCAAATCATCATCATCATTAGCTCAGCCTAATTCCCGACTATGTTGGTGACAGCTTCCAGTCTATCCGGATCTGATCGTCACTTTTGAGGCCTAAACACCATAAGAACAACTAACGTAGTACACTAACCAGACATTCCAAATATCCGATTAGCATTACTTATCCATAATGAGGTGTATTCGTTTCCTGGTCGGGCGCGAGTGGGTGACCACTATTTTTGGTAACTTGCCTCTGGTCAGCCGCGCAAATTGTAGGGCAACCGTAGTTAAAGGCGAAGATTGTTATCTACACTTGTTTTTGTACGATGCTAATGATATGTTACAAGTACTTACCTACTGTACTTTTACTGTGTTTTTGTAGCTATAGATACCATTAGTTCCATGGATGAACAAAGTGGTAAGAAGTGATAATTATGTGTGTAATTGGTGAATAAAAAAGGTTTGGACCTCTTAGAACTACCTAACCTAACCGTAGTGATATTACAGGAATTTAATTCCTGGTACAAAAAACCCTTTAAAATATGTTTGCCTAAGCGAGTAAAGAAGTAATTCCCATCAAAACTTTCAAATCGTCAAGTCATTTATATTGATAAGTTTTACGACCACTCTCTTCATTTATATCTAACTATGGAAGTATGGAACACATAATCGCGGTCATTTGAAAACCTTCTTCAATATATAGACAAACATTAAAAGCAATAAAACAATATAATGTTTGGGTTTCTAAAATATACAGACATTGCTATGATACAGGGGTCAAGAAGGTACATGAAATGGTAGAGCGAAAACGGTAGACGACACTTATAATAAACTCACGTCTATAATTAGATGTTTCAAGTGGTTCAAAGTTCAAATCAATTCACTTAATCAATACTTGAGCTAGTAAGACAAAATGCAATGCACACAACCGCAACATACAAAAACAGCGAAGTAGACATAAAGAAACAGGCACCAAATCAAATTCGCAAACCAAAGTAAACCAGTAAATAAACAATCCTAGACACCCAAGAGATTGTAAATGAAACAAAACAAACAGTTTTATTAAGAGATCAATAGAGGCGCCAGTCCCAGATCTTACATAACAATCTGACCACAGACAGTGATGCACTAAGCTTTTAATTGAAGCAGCACAGTGTGAGGTCATTAATATATATGTACAGCGTTATCTTGAGTGACACCACTAGTTAACTCCATTCATTTCGCACCGTAAATATATTGCAGTTAACAGATACCACAATTTATAGCCAATTGTTCCCAGATATACGATTAACGCGAAACAATTTATCGTTTAAATAGCGAATAAAGTAGCCGACTGTAATTGCAATATTATAGGAGCTTTGAAAACTGATATTGGTGGTATTTCTGTGGAAGAAGCGTATAATGTTACTATTCTAACGATGAAAGGTTCATAAGGTCTTATGACTTCCTTTGGCAGGATACATAAAACAAGTATCAATGTGGGCATTATTATATGTGAACTAGATGCATTTATCAGAATAGTTGACTTTCATATAGCAGATGAGCGGTCAAGTGCAGACGGAATCTGTATTGCTTTTAAGTGCTCTGTTTCACATTCGACATACAACAAACTTTTAATTATTTTACACAATTTGTGGACGCTAAAGTTTGGAATGATTCAAAGGAAAGTTCAGTGTTGGATTTCGTAAATTCAACAGGATATAGCCATGGCAAGCTTGAAAGCTTTCAACACGCGATCTAACCAAGCTTCAACTCTATCAAAACTTTCAATCGACCGGAATGTACACGTATGTTATAAATAAATAAAAAAAATAATGACGTTCAAATATGATCACGATCACATTCTGGTCTCATGAGAAACTACTCGATCGCATGAAAACAGGTAAGTAACGTTAGTTTTTTTACCTAATTAAAAGCCACCGGTACAAATTGTCTGGGAACATATACGTGTTTGATATCACGGGAGGCGTGCCGTCTATGCCGTATACAGTTCACCCCCCGTTGGTGCATGGGACGATGGTTGCAAACTTCTTTCAAATGCTAACTAATGGTGAAACTGTCGAAATGTTTGTGAAAGTACATGTCGATTCCCACTAAATGTAGCTGATTTTGTAGATGGAATAGAAAGGTTAAGCGAAATATCTGAAGTTTTAAACGGATATTTATTTGAGACAGAAGATCTATTACCTGGAGTGGTGGTACGCTGGGCGCTTGAGAGGCTCCTAAAAACAGCATCTTTCGAGTTATTTAAAACTAGACGTCAGATCTAGCCATGAGACCATGCGTAAAAATATAGTCAATCAAAATGAGAACATACTCTCTTTTAAAGTAGGGCAGTATCAAGATATTGTTCTAATGCCAAGCATTTGTGCAACAAGCTTGTGGCTCAAGCACGATGATGACATCTCATACATTGAACATCAAGATGTGTATAAAAGTGTACTCTTAAAAGACTTAGGATAGGCGCGCGCATAGTGCGCATACATAGCACAAAATTAATATAGATTTGGTATGACTGAAGGTTTAAACACTTTAAACAGTACACTTTGGCATGGAGAGCTTCTAGGACTAGGATGTATGCATATAAATCAATATTAATAATTGACGTTTTTAACCGACTTTAAAAAAAGAAGGAGGTTAACAATTCGACACGTATGTATGTAATTTTATTGGAACTGCAATGTATTGACATATGATAATCCATTAGGGCTTCCAATCAACTATACAAAATTTTGTAGGTGTATGTATGTTTGTATATATTTTTTTATTCACTTACATTTACTTCAACTTAGGGAACAGTGCAAGTTTCATCAAAATCCGGTCAGTAGTTATCAAAATAAGGACTAATACGTGTAAGTATGACGGCCTGGCTTATTCATACGAGCTACGGGTGTGTGGTATCAAAGGGAAACATTTCAAAACCTTGGTCAAATTCTAGTGCAATATATACAAGGTGGAACAGGACGATTGACATTCCTTAAAACCACGTAAAGAGAATCATGTTCTTTACCCGTATACAAAAAATCAATCAAATCCAATGAATACTTTAGCCACAGGAAATTATTTTTCATTTTCTTATTTTTAATACAAAAAAAAAAAATATTCCAGTTTTTACTTAAAACTAATAATGACGAAATATTAAAATAATCAAAAAAAAATCGACTTCAAAAGAAATTAATTCATAGTTATGAAATAACTTTAATTTAAGTTAAGTATTTCATCATTTTAATTTTTTTTCATTATGTTCTTTTGAACAGGAAATTAAAAATCTAACCAATGAAGCTGGTGTTACTAATTGTTTATACATACATTACACACTTAGTATACATGTGAAGAAAGAGTTAAAAGCATCGACAATAATAGTGCTCGAAATAGGAAGATGATTCACAAAAGCGAATAAATTGTAGATTGTGAATTGCAACGACGTTTACGACTTTCTTGGTATGATCGTAAATAATGGCATTTTAAAAGAAAAAATTGATTTTGATCAATGGAATTTGATAAGAACTGAAATGCATGAAACTGAAAGAAAACAATTAAGTACTTGTATGGTACTGACAAAAGGTCAAGTTACATGGTATTTTTACAAAGCCACCAAAATTCCAACAGTATTTACCCAGATGGTAATAAGTTTGGTGCTTTCAAACGAATCCTGTACGAAGTCCAAGAAATGAGGAAAAATACAAGCGTGGGAAACCAAACTGAGAGTCAACGAATTAGTATCACTGCTAAACAAGAAAAACTTTTTCCAAAAAACGATCTTCCACCCTGTTCTCTACATCCTTAAGAATCAGTCGGTACAGCCGATCAAAATGCACCACAAAGCAATTCAAGCATTGATACACGTCCAGAAAATAAAGGGCACGATCTAGCCGAGGTAATGAGTGCATTTTCCCGTGAGTCCGCTTCGCCGGCGCACCCATACTTGGAGGGACAGCGGATCCGCGGACCGATTTGACGCGTTTGACACACTGATTGCTGTTATTTCTCAAAGCCGAGTCGCCGCCATGACAGGTGGACGTTTATTTATTAGTAGATCATTATCTTTTATGACTCGGTAATATGTTTTATCTTTCGCCCTTTGGCGGGTAGAAGGTAGGAAATGTATTAATGTACTCTATACATCAGGGACGTCTTGCAAGCTAAATTATGTACTATGTACGGTGTATGGAGTTATGGACTCTTAATAAGTGAAGAATATTTTGAAGGACTTGAAGGTTTAGCTGTCAGTCATTCTTGGAGCTTCGATTCACTTTTCAAATTATTGACAGGTTGTAGGTACTACATAGCTCTTCCTATTGATTAAACTTTTGACTACATATTGAAATGCAAGGGAATTAACGGACACCAGACGAGTTAAAATAATATGTTTCCAAAAGTGCTTTTTTATTAGTTGTTTAAGTAAATAATAATAACGAGGGATTTAAAACAAAATAAATACCTACAGAAACATATATTTGCTTTTGAAAGCATTGAAATAGCTCATGAACTTCACAGAACAACACATAAAACGCAGACACTGTAACCACACACAGAGTGCTAAGGAGTTTGCGTCAGAAAGCTATAACTAACTATCAAATAAAAATATTACATTAGTATAATCTATTCATAAAACATTTCAAAAACAGATGCCGATTTAAAACCCCATAAACGTCATCAAGGCCTTTCCATAAAGAGCTGATTAATCCATCAGCACTCCTAATACGAAATAATCAAATGAAAACATGAAACGGTAATTAGCATAGTCAGCCAACGACCCGACATTCCTATTTACCAAAAATGCCTGTCACTTACCCGTCATTATGGCGTCGATGACGTCAAGAGCACGGTCCTTAGAGAAATTCCAAAAGTCACTGATACTTTCAAACACAGGCTTTTCCAAGAAGATTATAACAGAACTGCGTTATTCCAGAATGTTCGCACTGGAATGCGAGCTCCCGCCATATGTTTCGTATAAGTCGGGATAACTAGTATTGGCAACCGGGCGTAACCATGTACTTATGTACCATCCTTTATTGAAATGTGTGGGAGGTTACTGGTTGGAGCTAAGGAACTTCCCGCAGATCAAACGTTAGTCATAGGGCCGATTGTTCCACAAATTGACTCAAATGAACAACCTGTTACTGAAAACACTTACACAATAGTGATATACAGTGTGTAAACTTTTGTTTTGCCAAAAGTTAGCCTACAAGCGGTGTAAATATTAAACTGTGTAGCCGCTACCCGCTAGGGTTCAAGGATCCGCGACTGACATTGCAGTTTTCCCGGGGACGTGGGCGGGCGGGTGCATTCGACGCGGCACGGCAAGGGTTAATGCACCCGTGACATCACCTAGCGCCACTGTGATAACGATCGATCAGGAATTAACAAACCACGGTACTAAATCATTAAAAATGACATAAACTATATTCTAAAGGGAAACAGAAGAACAAATTGAAAAGAAAACATAGGAAAAAGCAATTAAGTAACTAAAAGAAAAGTAATTTTTTCATCAAGCCTTTTATGATTATAAAAAGTTCAAAGCGCCACCTGGTTTATCAAGATAGAACTTATTAGTCAACAGTTTCAATATTATAGTATGAATCATACGTTTCACTGTGCTGTGGGCAAAAGCTGAAGTTTTCCTAGGCAAGCACAGATGGCGCTGTATACAACCGCTATCAGTTATAGGAACAGCAGAGAATTTTCTGAATAATATCGCTTCTGAAAAGCTACATATTGACCTACGCTAAGCTAGTGTAACTTTTGGCAGAGAAGAAAGAAAAAAACAATAATATAATTAGTAGCATTCAAAATAGAGATAACAAATGAGCCCTTAGAACTTTTCCTGAACAAACAACAGCTGAACTATGAAGATTATAATATTAAACGGAAAGCGTTGTCTGGAAAATTGACAAATTATGCTTTTTAACGTAGCCAATAATAGATGTATGAATAACTGGCGACAAAAATAAAGGGACTGGCGGAAAACATTTGGCTGGTAACAACAACGAAATGAGGTTGTTCACCGAAACATCTTTAATCACGGTCTATGTAATAAACAGAAATATTGGCAGAAAATCGATTTCAATAAACAATTTCAATTCTTTTTCCCTTTTCCTAATTTATTTGGGGTTTCTACGTATATCTTGTGTATGTATTTGAAACTTTATTCTAGTTCCAGACTTCCAGAGTTAAGCTGAGTTATGTCAAAGCATTCATAATGCTTATGCTAGATGTGGTCGCTTTTATGAGAACTTGACTACAGACCGGAAAAATGCCGGAATGAAGGTTTATGACTTATAACAGCGTGATGTGTTAATTTGGGGACATCCTGTTTTTCAGCAACAACATAAAAGATTTAAATCTGATAAATCAAAAGAATTTTATTTATAGACTGGAGGGACATTTTTAACCTAAATAGATCAACATAAACAAAAGAAAAATATTAAACGATTTGTAGATATCTATTCTACTTAGAGAAGCCCTTAATTACCTTTCCTATCCAGTAGTTGCGACCTTGATCACTGGTTAGTCGAGGACAAATGGACAATTTATCAAATGCAAATAATGGATCCCTCGACGCGATTCATTTAGATTAGCAAGGTAGGGCTGGGTCAGGGCTCTGCTTAAAGCTAAAAGCATATTAGCCTTATTGGATACCACTGAACTGAACTGATAACAAAACCATAGCGGAATCTAAAGAGTTCGATGTATCTCTATTACATCGAACTAAACATTCCGCAATGGCTAGCTCAAGGAAATTATTTCTTTACACGCGAGATTTTATTAGAAGAATTAAATAGTATAGAATAATAAATGATAAAGAAGCAAATGTCAAAGAAATAAATTCGTATTGTCAAAGTAAATCATTAGAAGTACAATTTATTTGAAAGACAAACAGAAGACGATGTAGATACCTACGATAAGCAGTGTAATATTATGAAGAGAAAAATAAATATAATGATATCAAGTAACGCAATAATTAAGTAACAAACAAATAGAAGGAATGAAAGCTACTCTATAAACCAATTCGGTTATCAATATTCAAGAATGTATCGGATTACTGATAGATTAGTTACTATTAAACCATTTACTTTCCTTTTGGGGTATATACGTGATTAGAATTATGATGAACAACCGGATGTAGGGAGTCATTACATTTTGGCAACAGAATTTTAACAATTGGAATCGTTGATTGGAATGCATAGTTGATCCTCTCACGTTTTATAATGAAGAAATAATTTAACTTAACTGAATTAAAGATATGCTAGAAATATGTGGAGTAGATAACGAGTTCTAAAAGATGAAAGCGTTGAATGTTCTAAAATAACGATTAGCAAAATACTTTCTAAGTGAAGTTTCGTAAGACGAAAGAGTTGAAAACCTTTTAACACAGTTCAATGTCTTCTAAATACTGTAAAGCTTTCTGAAATAATTTTAAAGAATTGTATCTTTAAAACTGGAATATTTTATCTTGGCTCGTAAAGCAATAGTGTTGCAAGATAGCAAAATATTCAAATGATTGTCACAAATTAAAACCCAGTGGGCATTCTGCCAATTGTCACAATTAATTGCCGCACGTAGATGCATGATGCCGGTGCCAATGACCCTTCATTGACGAGTTTTTCATAAGCTATTCATTGAGGATCAATTTATAATTTTCACTCAGCATCATCTGCATAGCCTTTTCCCAACTTCGTTGAGGTCGGCTTCCGATCTAACTGGATGCAGCTGAATACCATATTTTACACGGAGCGACTACCTACCTGACCTATTTTCTATAAAAGTGTTAACAATCATACAAATTATAACTGGATTCGATTTTAAACAGTATGAAAATAATTAAAATAACACCATCTCCTACACCTAAATCAACATAATATCCTATATTTCTATCACATCCACCAATAAAACTGAATGTCTGGCTATAAAATAAAATTTAGTAAGGACATGCAATTTCTCAAAATTGTCCAGTCAGGTTCCAATAAATATTGAGTCTACGGACTCTGAAAGACTTTCAACATGCCATCTTTATACACGATTAACGATAGTGTAAACATCGTGAAACTAACGTTCTATAACAATTTGTGCAACGTGTTTTTTCCTGGCCAACTGGATACAGGAACTAGGGCAAACTACTTTATTTCTGTGCCCATTTGTCTTCTAATGATCTTACTCGTAAATATTGAAAGGGATTAACAATGTTGGTAAGCAGATTTTTAAATAAATGACTGGTAGGAAAATCTTTTGAAGTTGGGTGATTAAGATTCTTGACTTGTACCTATGGGTATTTATAATATTCCCTTTACGATAAAATAGATCTTTAATAAATGAAGTGGATCTGCAACACAAAATGTGTCTTGGCCATTGTGCCCAATCGAGAGCATACAAGGGAAAACTGGGGTGAGCTGATAGAGCAGCGTTTATGTTTAAATTGCTTGCTTCCCTTAGTTAAGTCTGCACTTGTTAGAGTTGCAATTTTGTAATGACCTTCTGGGCCAAATTCAAATTCGCCATCGTATATTATCGCGGCCTATTACTTTTCGCCGGTGCTTGATTTAGTTGAATATGATCATCCGTAACGACCAACACGTAATCAAACAGATAAGAGTAATTAGCATTTAATAAATTGCCACTGTTTTTACTACTGCAAAATAAAAGAAAGCAGAATATGCGGAAAGGTTATACTTAACACTAGAGCAACATCAAAGCGTAACACATGAACAAATATGGAATCAGGAAATATGATTCAGGTACAAATTGGACCTAAAATAGCTGAGTGGAAACAAGCTCGCATACCAGAAGTTCAAATGCCGGTAACTCAGACGCACTAATTAATTCCTGAAGAGTAACACTGTGTGGAAATGTGAGCCAAATGGGCGATTGAATCAAGCCTTTATTAGTTAAATCAGATGTTAAACAACACAGCTAATATGCAAATGAAACGATAATTTCTACGATGAATGATTTTTTATTTGAACATGGTTATGAGGGAGAGTCTACTAATGGATCTAAATTCTCAGATAGTTGAATGAACTTGTCAGGAAAACTAGAGGTTCAATGTCGTATCGCCAAATAATGGTTTCATGCATGCTTCTAATTTTGGAGTCTTTGTACTCCAAATATGGAGTTCAGCATAACATTTGGTCCACAAAGGTTTTAGTATTATACTCCTTAGAAAGACATATTAGCAAAAACAAGAGGATACCATAACGAATTGACAACAGACGCTGTTATTCTTAAACATGGAGCCACTATTATTTAAAACTGTCTTTCAAATTAAAACGATTCACCGAATGAATAATAGCAAAAGTATTGACTTTTCTCAACTACATACATATGTTGGGGTCGGCTTCTAGTCTAACCGGATGCAGCTGAATACCAGTTTTTTACATGGAGCGACTACCTATCTGACCTCCACAACCCAGTGACTGGGTATTCGATACCCCTTGGTACTGGTTGTCAGACTTTCGGGCTTCTGAAGACCTGTAACGACTGTCAAAGATCCACGAATTACAGCCGGGACGTGCTTTCCGAGGCACGGAAGAGTCTCGGTACGTAAAGATGTCACCCATCCACGTACCAAGCCCGGCCAACGTAGGTTAACCTGATGGATCGACCTGTGCGGCTGTAATTACTTAGCCACGAGCTCTTCACCGAATGAATAATAGCAATGGATAAGTAATGAAGAATGATATTACAAAACGAGTCCATATTCTAATAACCTAATGATAATTAAACATTAGCGACTATCCGATGAACACACATGGCATTGAACACGCAAAGTTTGGTAATTGAAACTAAATATGGGTTTAAGTTAAGCAAACATGTGACTCATATAATAACAGTGAAGCTATTTATTTTAGCCTTTCATAATATTATTATTTTTGGTAAGACGGGATCAACAATGATTATTTTGGACAATGAACCTAATGAAGTGAATACGTTTCTACATAACTACACGTAGGGTACCGTTACTTGTAATGACGGAGACGAATCGTCACGTAATGTATACGATTCTTAGGTTACAGAAACATGTATGCCTACCACGTATACACATTTTCATAACAGGCTTTTTTTTCATTATTAGGCTATATTTCACAGGTACCTTGATAACAGGACTGCAATGGTTTATCCAATGAAAATATCAGGATCGGATGTCGACCGAAAATTGTATAATTTATCTTACTTTTGGTGTCAACTGACTAGGTACCTACTTGTGTTAACTGGACTCGATTAGTGTCTGGATACAATAACCAAGAAGTGGACTAACCCAGTTTTTCATAAGTACCTGAGGCAACTACTGTCGTGGTTCTTGCCTCAGGTACTTACACTGTCGTGTAAAGGACGTAAAACATTTACAACTTAATATACTACAGAAAACAGTTACTACAGAAAATCAAGTTATTTTTACGAGAATGATTCACACATCTTTTAAAATACAATAAACTGCTAATGTTATTGTCTCCAAGAAAGAATTACGAAGTAACGATAAAAAAAATAGCTCTAATAATATAGAGATACAAGAATAATTGATGATTAGATTAACATTATCACATTAAATACGCCCGAAAATCACCTGAGAGGTAACTTTGTAGAGGTACCTGAGAATGAAAAAAATGGGTAAAAGAAGGTTAATGATGTTGGTACACTTTTTCTGAAGTTGAAAAGTCTGATACGTTATTTATATTGCCACCGGACTGGTAAACCAATTAGCAGAGAAAACAGAAAAAAAGAACACAAACAGCTTAATGAAAATAATTGATCAAACTCTGTAAACAAATAAATAAACCACGTAGTGATCTTGAAAACAGACCTCCCTTGGTATGAAGGTGATACAGAACCCGAGAAAGATTTACAGGCCATTTAATGTAAGTCCATATTTGGACGCTTTCGTCTGGCCTTCCAAAGAGACCTGAGTCAGAGACACAGCCGGCACACTAAACGTGTATTGTCGTAACACTGGCCACTAATAAGGAAATCTGGATGAGCATTCCATGTCTATGGTTATTTAAAACTAGACGTGCCGAGTTTGGCGCTAAACTGGCGTAAACTGGACAATGTGCCACATATGTTTTAATTTAATTGTACGCTTACCAAGCAACGCACTATATGCTGCTCAAATATTTAGCGAATGCCTTGACTTCATTTTCCGTACATATCTGTTTTGTCAAGGCAGTTTCTGTTTACGTTTTCAGCTTATTTGATTAAAATGCAGTTAATTAATCCAGCTGTTTCTTTGGATAGTTTTAAATCTTTTAATGTTTGATACATGAAATCTTTACGATCTTCTTCTTTTGGTATCGACGGTATATCTATATGAACCTATTATCTGGCCATGTTTATTGCGGCGTCAGAGGCATTGTTCAGATCGTCAAGGGTGCAGGTGCACAGACATTTGGGACACTCCAGCAAATGGGACATAGTCACCTTGATCAAACTCAAATACGAACGATAACGCAGATTAGCTAATGAAGGCAAACGACAATTCATTCGGTACTGATCAATCTTTATGTATTGAGGTTTTAATTAGACTCTAGTTTAGGGCAGATTATAAATGAACAACATTTGCATAAATATTGAAATGATAATGAATTCTCTACGGGCAGTCTTTGGTAATGCTATAGACATAGAAATAGATATGAAAACGTTCTGTGAATAAACAATCAAGTTGAGAGACTCAATGAAATAACATATGGCATGGCCGACAGTTGCATAAACGTGTTACCTTACTATTAGCGCAGTATTGTGGATATAAAAGGAACAGAATAGATATTTCCAATCGTAACTTACTAAATTAATTAACAGCTGTATGTTTATGGAAATAAGTCAAACAATAATTGGCATTCCATCATTTCAAACGAACTCATGTGCCATTCAGCGCTGCTCTTAGTCTTCTTACAAAATATTGGCTAACAACAGTGTGTGATAAATCCAAAAACGTTGGCACTTACTTTGCTTCCTCTAAAACTATTCATATCTCTCTGAACCAACTGAAATCAAGCATCCGCCGTCCTGCACAATTGCGTAACACATTCTCAATCACAATCTGAATGATTTTGAAGCATATTGCTAAGCCAATGCTTCATATGTTCGAAAAATTTGTCTGCTCAACAACGTAAATAACGCAATGAATGTTGTGGAACTGTCAAAATGAAACCGATTCCTAAGTCTACTAAGTTCTTATAAGTGTGTTTTACGCAATTACCCCGCTGTTCCGTCTCACTTGTTTCTCACCCAGGTGCCACTGGTCATTCAGAACTTGATTCTTAATTATATCCATCTCTGCAAGCGACATTATGTCATGACCTCGCAAAGGTCGATGTCGAGGCGACTTTATCCACCTTTTATATAAGATATCATACTGATACACAATTCAATGAAAACTTGTTTCCCTCAAGATTAATCGTCTTTCCGATTTCGATGTGGCGAGTGTGCCAAGGTTGTAATTCTGTTTAATTATATTAATTCTTGCATATTTTTTACGTTAAATAAACGGATAATTGAAGAAGAAAGTGTGGTCTTTTCAAATTCTGTAACAATCTCAAACAATAATAGCTTGAAAATGGTACACCATTGAAAAAAAATTCTAATCGAAACAGATGTTCCGAAAAAACGTTAAATAAATCTTTTCAATACCACTACAATAATACAGATAATGTAGTAATAAATCTAATAACACAAGCGTATGCGTACGCGCATGCATGACACACATATGCAAATCACATGGCGTTCGCGGCTTTATTATGTAATCCATGAGTGTCGTGCCCTAGCGTTAATTACTAACAATAACTATGTGCTACGGCAAATTCAATATCGTTTATGTGTCTATAAAATAGTTCTAAAACGTGTTTATCACAGATTCGAAGAGCATCATAAAGTGCTAGATGAAGAATTGGTTTATGGTAGACAATACTAAGAGGATAGAGTAAATACTACAAAATTATATGAACTTAATGTGACTCTAGCTAAAGCTATATAATATGACAATTTTAATGAGAGGGCAATATTAATGGTTATGCCAAAGAGCAACTAATCAATACCGTTTATATCAATCACTTGGGTTATTAGGTTATTGCAAAGATCACAAGAATTATAAGAGTTTTAGGAAAAAATACATCTAGACGACGCTGGTGTCTATACCTTACAGTAATTTAGACCGTCGGGTTTGTCAATAAATTGCTAGAAATTATAAAAATAAACTAAATACTTATATGCCACATAATTACTTATCAAGTTTATAAAATTACGAGTATTTGAAGCGTTTCATGAATTATTTGACTTTGTTTAGTGTTTAACATTTAGTAATTTAACATTGATTTATAACAAAGACTATAATTATAAATATCATGTACATGTGCTTGTGCCTTGAGGGACCCCTCTCTACGATTCACATAACTTAGATTTGCAACAAATCTATTAATTTCTATCGGACAAGGAACAGTACCAAACCTAGCAGATCAACCAAGAGGCCTCAGCTATTTTCAATAATTCACGGAATTCTCAAATCGATAAAAATATTGAATTTGTAACGCCTCACGAATCTCACGATACTTACAAAGATCTTTCGCCGATACAAAAATTATAAACGAGAGACATCAGCTCTATCTTTCTTGTTGATATGTTAAGCTATTTTAATTACGATTAAATGTATTTTTAATTTCAAATCAAATAATTAAATCAGTACTGCAGCAGGTAATTATAAGATAACTAATGGATAGACTAATTCAACAGATGAGTGTTATCATCTCATGTTACAATAAGTACATGTTTTTAAATTAAAAGAATATAAGTATATACAGCAGATATAACATGTTCAACAGTACGCCTGGATTTAAATATCAAAGACATACAACAAATAGCTACTTGTCTGTCATAGGCATACCAAATTCACGCCCTTTATGCAATTAATTAAGACAAGCAGATGGGATGGAACGGCCCACCAATATCATGAGTGGACGTCCTAACATCTTCCACGAATGTCCCCATTTGTGAGTCGGTAGTTGGTTTTAATATACCTATTCCTAGAATATTTAACAGGTTTACAGAACTATTGATCATTTTCATCCTATAATATGCATTGTTTTAGTAACCTTTCCAATTACCAACTCAAGCTCACACAACCTCTATCGGACCTCTAACAACATAATCCAATGTAGAACATTTTCGCATATACCACGAATGTCACCGTACCACGTTCCGTTTAATGATGAAATACCACATTTAGCAGCTAAACGCTAAATTGCAGACGTGGGCTTGGCCACAATGATAACTTAGCAATGCCTTCCACACAGATTCTGGCCACAATAGACTATGTACATCACATTTTGTTATATATGTAAAACTAGTTGCACGACCACTTAAGATACCAGTGGCCCTATATTGTAAGTGCTAAAGAAAACTGCATAAAACGATAACGTAAAACAAACATAATTGTTTACAGCAAGGTCTCTTCTGAAATACACTATAAAGCTGATGATGAGACAGTAAAAGTGTTCGTACAGTTTGGTCACCACCCACGAGGTCTTCCAGGAATAGACACCACCGTCATAAAAGAACGGAACAAAACCGCAAACCCGTCAACTAATGCTAATGAAACCAAATTAACCTGACTACAAACAGCAAGGATGACTTCACTAGAAGTACTCTATTAAACATCACATCTTTTAAAATTTAATTGAGCCGACTCTATTAAACGACCATACGTTTTAGTTAGGACAATTGGTGTGCGAACTAATCATGGAAATAAACAAACGTGTTGACACATCAACCCGTTAGACGCTCAACTAAACATTCCAAAAATAGCAGGCTGGCAAACATCACTTGAATTGTAAAAGAGAAATGTATGTACATTTGTACGGTTCACGCATCGTAGTAAATAAACACACATTGAGAGAGCAGTCTCACGATTCGACGTGGATGCACTCGAAGAACTCACATGAGAAAATAAATACTAGCACCGGGAAATGATAGTGAGAACGTAGTTATAATGTTACCAACACCCAGCTGTAGCCACACTCGTAATTACAGTAAACAAACAACAGCTGAATGATAGACACCGATAAATATCCGTTACACCATTTTTACACAATTAAACCGATTTAATATTGATGAATACTCACAGCCGGGCGATATTCCGTTCTCCTTCATAGCGCAGCGGAACGGATAGTAAGTGCCTGGCAGCACCTTGCCATACATTGTTCGATCCATCTTCAGCCAATCACAGCTGACTTTGAAAATTAAAACACCCACAGGAACAACGCCGGCGTCAGCGCACCATAATCACAGCCTACACACTATCCGCGTAAACTACGTCCTCCGCGAGGAAATGCAAAACACTTGCAAGTACTATACAGTGCACCCTGTGTAAAAAATTACTGATTTATGCACGCACGATATTGAGCTATCACAAGGACGCGATGCGACTGAACGCTATCGGTATAATTTAGTCGTATTGATCGTCATATCGATGATTTTGACTCTGTTATCGATAAGCGTAGTGATAAGTGATAAGGCAATGTCACGGGGGCGAGGTCGCGGTGCTCCGAGTAGAGTATTCGTCAACGCGGCGCGGCCGCAACTGTCGTGTGGTGGTGCCGGCGCGCGCGCTGCCACACCGGCTACACTTCCAGTATTATTTATACGCGGGGACGACAACAAATCAATGCAATTGTCAAAATCGATCCATTTGTTCCGGCTCCTAGATAACTCCTATACTGAATTTATTGAGGAAAATCATAAAACGAACAATAAACTATTTTAAGATCTGGCACTAGATCTTATACGACTAGAAATCGCTTTACTGTCACTGAGCATTACTGTGAATGATAGATCTTTTGATGCCATATATTGACTTCAGCGATGTGGCAAATTCATCTCAAACGCTCAGCTAGATCAAAAGATCCGATAAGATGTTAACGTTAGTCTAAATAATTCCTGTATGGAGTATGTATTCTCAGTTTGGAGGTAGAGTTGTCAGCAAGCCAGAGAGAGGGCGATCAATCATGGATCCCTTGGCGAGAAAAAATCTAATTTCGTGCCTCGTTCCCGCCAAATTTTACCGCACCCAAGCCACATCCGGCAGCAATACGATGCGCACGCGTCTCTTGACTTAAGACATCCGGCTCATCATTCCACTCCATCACACTTCACTATAAGTTTACGATTGTCATTAGAGAAGTAGCAACTATCACTTTGAACTATTTGAAAAGAAAGGGCTATAAAGTTTAATAACAACTCTCAAAGATGAATAGAAATCGTGTTAATTAAAGAGAAGTCATTAAGTTTTGTAAATGTCGCTTCAGTTCATAAATCGCCGTGAGAGTATGCATACTTTGCACAGGCATTCCGCAAATTGCTGCTTTTACGTAACGGCTAAACATGGACATAGGAGTTTGTACAGCGAAGTACATTTTACTACTTGTCCATTTTACGATCGAGTTAACTGTTCTATTGTTCCCTGGCTGGTCTCTAATAAGGAAGTAAATATTGAGTGGTAGGTACTGGTACGGTGCTAACTCAACTCTCAACCCACCCACTTGTATAACAAACTATCGTACCGTGCAAAGAATTAACCGCTGTTTGCTGAGGCTTCTTGAAGCTGTTTGTTTAAAGACAAATTGTTATATTCCAATATTTAAATATTATATATCCCAAAACCTTACACTACTTAAATACTTTTTATCCCAAAACAATTTTCTGGCCTCAATATATTATTCATCTTTTATCAATCGTTACGACTATTTCGACCTTGATGGGTCTTGAACTTACGGTCCTTAAACGTGATTAAAAGTTTGAAACCAAGCCAAGAACAATCGTTCTAACTGCCAAGGGTATTTATTTTAAAAATAGTAAAGAAACATTAATGAAAGTTCACAATCACATAAACAACCCGCCAAGGAGACTTTACAACTTGCTCTGTGGAAATTAATAAACTTCACAACACAACGACATAAATGCGGAAAAGCTTCCGGGGAAAACTGTCACCCATGTTAAAATATTATTTTTGCTACCTATTCTTCATACACTATCAATTCAAACAAATAGAATAATAATATCGTTTTCATTATTAACGTCGACGCATCTATCCGGGAGCACCGAATATTTAAATACGATTGAATTAAAAAGTAAAATCTCTAAACTCAATGTTCTGATTTCGAAGTGGATCAAAATTTAAATTAAGAAAACGTTACAAATGGAAAGGTTTTCCAACCAGTACGTTAGGACTGGATACACGCGTACGACTGACAAATGTCGGGAACACGTAACACGCAACTCATCGTTGTCAGTGACGGTGTGATGGTTGACGTCACTAAACTATGTATTTACAGCCTTATATACACGAACATACCAAACTGATACGATTTAGGTCAGATAGGGAAAGTTAATGGTATTGAACTGAAATTGGCAGACGCTACGGTTTATCAGTTGTGAGTCTGTAACACTGAGTTCAAGGCTGCAATTATAATTTCCAAGTAATTCTGAGATCATTAAGGTTTCAAGGTTTCTGAGATCACTCATGCATTGTATTAAACGTGATGTAATTTAAATTCACGGTCAATACGGAAACTCTTACTCCTTAGACAACTCTTGAACTAATTATCTAGAGGATAACAATTAATGTATTCTAAAATGTGTAATGTGCATGAGAAGATATATAAATAATATGTTATGGTGTGTAGTAAACAAATCATGACATACTATACTTCTCGGCAAGACTTGATCTCAAATATTGCTTATTAAATTAAAGCGATATTATAAAAGTTTTAACTATCAATATAATTACATATTACCTAGCAGAAAGGAACGATAACAATTAGCAACAGAATCTGCATAAGCCTTCGTTTTCTGCAGTCATCGTGTTCCCCAAATATTTTTAAAACTATCATCTACTGCTGACGACGTAAATATATTTCAAACGAACATCCTATCACTTGACCAGAGTAAATCATGAAAGAACTATATCGACCCACTGTCCAAAGCTACATGTTTCCAATCACACAAACAAGATAGGTGTGTCGCCTATTACAACATTCCCCAGTGCACGTCGACCACTAATTAAATTAATTAGGTAGAACGGGAACGAAGCACATTAAGCGTGGTATCGCGTGAACTGTGCGTGTAAAATGTGGAAATGTGATACCTATGGTAATGACACACCATTTTTTTGAAGTTGGGAGTTGTGTCTAGAGTGTCGAAGGCCTTTGGAAAGTCTAAGCGCTCTATAGGGATAGTGTTCAATGCCAAATTAGATATTCTTAAAGTATAAAAATAGTGTAATTTATAGCGCTTTTCCATGTCAACCTACATCAATAGCCTCCGCCTCTTCATCTTCATCCTGAGTGTTATTGCTTTTAAACCTAATGTCTTCTTAATTATGTTTGCTACGGGTCGAGTGGCGGTTCGCACTACATAAATCCGTTTTATGATGCTTTATTTTATTAGGTCATCGGGTCAGGATTTTCCTTAATCTGAAGTTTTATCTACATACGTCCTGTGCCATTTTTAGATTGCTATTTTATTTGCTTTACTAAATCCAAGTTATAATAATTGTATTGCAAAGTTTGTGAATCCAGTCCCTACAGTGTTTGAAAGTTTTCGGAAAGTGTCAGTGCTACTTGTATTGTAATTGAAGTTGTTAAATTGGTTATGAACTTAATATAATGACCGCAATTAGGCAAATAAATTGTCACCTCCCAATTAAATGAACTCGCACTAAACTTGCAAAGGAACGAAGTGATGATTAAAGACGAAAACGTTTATAACATCCATAATAATGTTGATAAAGAGACAAACAATTACATCTGTTGTTGCTCTTGAGTTGTTTTTATTTTATTACAATAATTTAACAATGAATGATTAAAGACCTTAGTGACCACACTGTCTTGGCTGCGTAATCATCTTTCACTTCCTGTCGATGTTAAAGACAGTAAAATAAAAAGAGATCTTTATAATGGAGGCTGGAGAGATGAATCAACCTGAGTAAATCCATCCATTTCTAAAGGTCAGTCAGATACACAGTGATTCTTCGACGGGACCATACGTTTCAACAGTTTTCAAGGAAAGTTACGTTTACTAGTGGAGAGTGACGTGCTTTGACGATTATATCGAATGCCAATCCATCACTACTTAGCCAGACAAATTTCAATAGCACGTATATATTGAGATCTCACCAAGTTACACCATCTGATTAATCGATTATTATCGTCGCAGCTCAACAAACATTTATCTCGATTTCAACTCAAGAATCCGATTTATTGGTCTGTCAGTTCACATGGACATTCCACACTGACATGTAACAGATTTCTTGCATTCCCCCTCTGGGATACTTCTTGAGTGTCTGATTAATCCTACAGCTATATTTTTAGAATATACATGTGGGTATGGGACTATGGATAAATTAACGTACATCATAGCTTGTTAAGATATGGCTCAACCATTTAACGTTGATTGGTTTTTAATGGGAAATTGCGCGCCATATTGTGTGGTATGATATAAGTAATATTGATGGACTGCTGCAATATCTCATTTTAATCTTCTAGTTAGTGGGAGCAGTCAACTGCATCGTCGTATTCTATAAATAATTTGAGAGGATATAAGTAGGGAGGAGTATAGAGAACTTTCTCATGTCATTTGTCGGTCTCTTTCTTGTGTCCATCTGCAATTGCTATTCATGATAAGAGCGCCCTTGTATTTGCATCTGTTTTTAGTTAATAGTCTTGTTGTTCAGTCAAGTTCAGTCGTTATATGGGAGATTATTTTTATATCTCGCTGTTCTCACAGGCATTGGTCGTGTGGTGACGTGAGCGTGTTTATAAGTCAACATTCATTCACCATTTTTTTCTATCGATTTCCTGGATTGCTAAATTCTCTGTGTCTAGAGTGGTCACTTTGATCATTACCATCAACCAAAGCTTTTACGAAACTCTATTTACATTTGATCATAAATAATAATTATGATAGTTTATCTAACCCGTTAATGGCTTTAGAAATAACCCCTTGATGACACGCCATCGCCCTCGCGGTGATTAATGACCGGCGTTGTCGGTCCCCACCTTGCAATCGTATTATAAAAGCTATTATGTTATGTGTGTAAACGTAGCTAGCTATAGCCATAATGTTTGCTCTATCATTATTCGAGGGTTTTTATGGTAAAACTATGTCCAAAATTGACGTGGCGGAGTTGAAAATACAAGTACGATGGGCTATTCCTCTAAAGAATTCTATCCCGGATACTTCCAACCCGAACCATAAACTGAGGGAACCCGGGTTTCTAGAAGCTGGGTAAGATTTGAAGGTCATTTGGGTTAACGTGCTTTTGAGCTGAAGTTACTCGATAGTATTATTTAGGGCCACAGTCATTCGGGCTTTCGTTTTTGGTTATGAAGTTTCGTTAACCGCACTCTAGCGCGTTATGGTCCTTAAAAACAGCGCCAATCAAATAAATAGATTAATCTCGCGAAATTATAATTTGATTAGTATATTATTTGCGTTTCGCAGCGTCAAAGAACTCATTATCCCATAAAAAAAATTATATAGTTATTGTAAATGAATTCGAGATACGTTTTCAATATTTTATAGCATGTGCGTAAACTCAGATAATGCGCCACATTCCTACATACCTGTTTCGGAGTGTGTCGTGTCTCCCTTGAAGATGTTATGTAACTTATTGATTAGCGCCATTTAGGCTTGTATTTATTACTACGAAATGAATTGGGCGTTGATAGTTGATTTAGACGGTGATAGCACCTAGCCTACAAAGTGTAAGGACCAAGCTATCTGACCACGTAATTTATGTCGCCGATCTTCCGTTGACGACAGATCTTCGGTAAGATGTAAGGTGAAGCTTGTATACGCGACGGAAGATCGACGCCGTCAATTAGGTACTTCAGATATGGCTTGGACCTAAAGACTTGGGCACTCGGATGGAAGCAATAAGTGGCAATTTTACACACAGCAACAAAGTGTCCCGCTTACTTACCCCTCTCATAGATTTGCTGAGTAGCAGTCGCGACACGATTCGGCTTTGCGTGGTTTGACATATTTAATGGCTTAATGCAAATGTTGCAGAAAGTAGTGTGCGTTACTCCAGCAGGAAAGTAGCTCCTAGAGTGATTTGAATGGAACGTATAATTAGTGCGTGTTCTGCCGTAAATGTGCGCCACATAAAAAAATTTATGCGCTTTGTCGTTTTGAAAAAAAAAAAACGGAAAAAACGATTCCTGCTGGAGTAATGTTGCTCCAGCAGGAAAATTCTAAACGAATGATCGGAGACAGAAATATCGTGCATGGGCAGAGAGCTTATATTTGTGCAAAATTGTGCACTGAAAATATAGTTTGTGCGTCTTCAGGTTTTCAGGTCTAAAACCATTGTATGTGCGCCTGTAGAATAAACATACACGAGTAGCTCTTAATTTGTGCGTATTTGTGACAGAATTATATTTAAGAAAATATTTATAATTTTCAATAATAATATTGAATATTTTCACTATACATTTTTGAATACACTCACTAATTTTTGGTTTACACGTACACATCTTGGGTTGAGCCGGTTTCTTGTATTTTGCCGTCAAAGTTATGACACCGTCGTTTTGACTTTTACCAATATTATTCGATAACGCATGCGATTAAAAAAAAATTGCGATTAAAAGTGCGATTACTTAAAAATTATAAATATTTTCTTAAATCTAATTCTGTCACAAATACGCACTAATTAAGAGCTACTCGTGTATGTTTATTCTACAGGCGCACATACAATGGTTTTAGAGATACACGATTCTGCAAAACGTTACTCCAGCAGGAAATAAAATATCTCGAAAACCTGAAGACGCACAAATTATATTTTCGGTGCACAATTTTGCACAAATATATGCTCTCTGCCAATGCACGATATTTCTCTCTCCGATCATTCGTTTAGAATTTTCCTGCTGGGGCAATGTTACACCAGCAGGAATCGCTTTTTCCGTTTTTTTCCAAAACAACAAAGCACAATTTTTTTATGTGGCACACATTTACAGCAGATCATGCACTAATTATATGTTCCATTCAAATCACTCTAGGAGCTACTTTCCTGCTGGAGTAACGCACACCAGAAAGTAAACTTAAAAGCTTAAATCAGGTCATGTGTACCTATATAGTCTTGTATCCAGTTGATGCACTGCAAACTATAAATACAGGTGAGAATAAATCATTAGGATAAGCTACAGTACTAATGAATGACAGTTAAGGCCGATTCCTATAATTTGTGGAATGTTATTGGTTAAAATTAACTCTTGTATCTTTACCAATAACGAAGCTAATACCTCATAGCTTTGCATAGTAGACCCTCCCATATGCAAGTAGCTATCACAGGTAAAATGGGTAGTAATAAAAGCTCCGACAAAAAAAGATTTGTCCTTACTCAAAATATTAAATCTACTGCCTAAAATACTAACTTTCCGACTACTTTTGTCCAAATAAAAATGACGAAACGACCGAATGAGATACTGAAATCTTCGAAAAATAAACATGACTGTTTATTGCTATAATACTTTTCTACCAGCATAAATTACGTTCTACTGAAAACTATGCTTTGTAATTTTTATCTTTACTTGCCTACTATTAATTCATAAATTACCTTTCATATTTCATAGACTGTCGTGCTATTACATTATACTGAAAATATTATTCCGAGTGGTTATACACCTCTGTTGTCAGTAACTTAGTAATTTTGTTGGAGGTTCAGTATTCTATTCAGAAGTTTAGTTTTATTATTTGAAGATCCATTTTTTTTTTTAGGAGAAAATGTAATTTGAAAATGCTCTTATTTGTTGTTAAATTGGATATTTTTTTCGTTTATGTTTTGGGTTTTTTGTTGGTAATTCATTATAACGCTGGTTAATTAGAATAATAGTCGGCCACAGATCGCTGGAGATTAATTTGTTTTTTGGAACCATTATTATTTCCCAGGTAGCTTACAAATCTATTTATATGCCCAGTTTGACAATAAAAAATGCTACCATTGCTATGCAAAATGATTTGGTTTTGTTTATAGGAACTGAGCACTAATGAATAAATCCTTACTTTACTGGCTATGCTATTTAGCACAGCCTCTACACTAGAGAATATAATTGTAACAGCATGGCACCCATACCTTAAAAAAAACAATTAAGTAAGCATGTGACCACCTAAGTTCAGTGAATCAAACAAACACCACATTCATGGTCTTAAAAGTATTGTATCTGGTAACACTTTACAAAATATGAAGTTTCTTTTAGTGAAAAGCAACCTAGTTTAAAAAATTGTCATTCCTGTAGTCAACATAACACCCTGTTACCTTAGTCCTTCCTCCTTGTACCCAAAAAAATTAAAAAAGAACTTTGTTGATCACATAAAATTTCCTTGAATTTTAAATAATGAATCATGCTACAACTTGACAAAATGACTATATCCTAGTGGCCGGTACCGACCACAATATTTTTATAGGCGATCAATAGGTAATTAATTCGTATTATGAATGAAATTCTATGTTAAATTCTAAGTTAAATAATAATTATAGTATTTTCCCCCTTCCCAAGTAGGTTTTTCCTTAAATTAGATTAATGTTTTATTCAATAAATGTAAGAATGTTCATTAATGCTTTTATACACATTAAAATGATAATATTTAATACTTGAACAGGTCACCGACATAATTTTATGTCAGACTGTTTATCTTTTATTGTATACTCAGATAGGGAAAAGTAAATAGTTTGTCATCAAGTTACAAAGAAATCGCTTTTAGCCTATCCCTCTGGCAACAATACAATCATCACGTAGGATAATCTGAATCACAGAATCCATGTGTAAGTAAAACAAACAAAAAATTGAACTCGGGAAGTGACATGTTATTAGCATTATAACCAAAAAGCGCATAAAAGTTCGCACTTACACTTGGCTACAGTGCCATGGATAAGACTAGAAGGTCCGACAAGGAGCAAATATGCAAATTAACAAGTTATTTTAGCAGAACACGTCATTTCATATACACAGCAACCCAAACAGGTTATGATAAGACTAAACTCACCTAAATCATCCATTGTTTCTGCAAATACGAAGTCTCACCCCTCACTTACACTACACTTTTTACGTTCCACTATTCTTAAACTTACGCTAAATTATAAAAGCAGCAAAATACTACAATAATATTGCAAATCAAAGTTAAAAATTACAGCCCAATTATGGCAATTTAGATATTTAGCATTTTTTGGCGAAATGTTGGCGTGACTGAAAACTTGTCAAAACATTTTAGTTTTGTTCCTGGACGAATAAGAAAGGTAACCAAAACTTGAAAGATGAATGAATAAATTAAAATAAAATATTTCTTCAACTTCTGAATGGTGAGTATTTGACATAATAAATGTTAAACATTTGTGAAATAAATTTTCTTTAGCTTCAAACAAATCACTTTTTTTTTGTTTTCAAACGAAGACAGTTGCACCAACTGCAAAGCATTGTAGAGTGTAAGACGTCAAATGAAAACGTTCCGAAACTAGTACTAACATTGTATGTATTGTAGTTGTTTGTTATAGACCATTAAAGCAAATACAATTTTTTAATTCATATAAAGTAATATTACAAGTAAAGTCATAAAAGAAAATAAAAACATGAATATCTACTGTATGAAATTTTATCATAATAGAAAGAAAGTTATTTATTTCATACTGAGCAATGCATGTGTTTTATTCAAAATACTAAGTTTTAGAACGTCAAGTACTTGCTGTATTGATTCACCGCAGTTGCTTTCGTGTTTGTAATACGCCCAAATTCTTTTAATTTCCAGTTATTTGTAGCGAAAACAAATTCAGATAACATGAGCAGTTCAGGGGAGCAGTTAACCCTAGCTAGGGATATAAAACGAGCTATCGAATTGCTTGAAAAACTTCAACAAAGTGGTGAAGTTCCTGCTACGAAGCTTGCAGCTTTACAGAAAGTGCTACAAAGTGATTTCTTGAACGCTGTTCGTGAGGTGTATGAGCATGTTTACGAAACTGTTGATATTCAAGGCTCGGCGGACATTAGGGCTTCCGCTACAGCCAAGGCCACAGTGGCCGCATTCGCTGCGGCTGAAGGCCACGCACATCCACGGGTTGTCGAGCTTCCGAAGACAGAGGAAGGTCTAGGTTTCAACGTCATGGGTGGCAAAGAACAAAACTCCCCTATTTACATATCAAGAATCATTCCTGGCGGCGTCGCTGATCGTCATGGAGGACTCAAAAGAGGTGACCAGCTGTTATCAGTCAACGGCGTGTCTGTAGAGGGTGAAAACCATGAGAAAGCTGTGGAATTGTTGAAGCAAGCTGTTGGTTCAGTAAAGCTGGTTGTTAGATACACTCCAAAGGTTTTAGAAGAGATGGAAATGAGATTTGACAAACAGAGGACTACACGGCGGCGCACCAATTACAATTAACTATGAAATGACAGACAAACAATGATTCATAGTCAAGCTATGATCAATAATTATATCATGGTATGTTTGACGAAGGTGCCAATAAGGCTACAAGCACATGATAAGACATGGTTGGTTATCCATGAGATAGACTTATTACTAATAACTAGACAAACTATGTTGGAATGGGGAATAAATAAAACTGTGCTACATCAATAATTTTAAAAACAAATCAATGCATCATGTTTTATAGCTGTGAATGACAAACTTCTGGCACATCATTCACTATCTGATCTCACTCTGCAAGTATGCAAAGTGTGTAGCTTCAATAAATATTTTTTTCAAGCCTAGACACATGCAATATAATTGCTTGAAGTGAACTTAGGAGTACACTGTTCCTTGTCATCTATGTTGAAGCTCTGGAAAAGCTGTAATAATTATTTAGCTAGATCTTGTTAAAGTTAATTATGTTGAGTACCTACTTCTGTTTACTTTGTATAGTAATAAGAAACTCACTGTAATGAACACATTATTCCTAAGTGCTAAAAGTATGTCACAGATTTAGAGAAGAATAAAAAAGTTTGGGACAAGGCCAAAATCAAGATAGGAAAAATTAGAGGCACTTTTTGAAGAAATTTGATATTGCAAATATTGTATTTAACTCACAATGAAAACTTCCTGTGCACCAAAATGCATTAAGGCACATTTACATGGAGAGTTTCTAGCCCTTTTTGAGACGAGAATATTATTCTCTCCATGTAAATCAGCATTTACATATTATTTGCTTTGAACAAAAGAAGCAACTTTATGTTACCTAGTTACTCATATATTAAAAAAGACTTGAGGGGTAAATAAATAATAAATATACATAATAATTGCACCTATTATTGTGTTGATGGATTAATTAGTATAAAATTAAATACATTGGGTATTTGGCTCACAGAACAGATGGCCCATGGGGCTGAAAGGATCTGGAGTGACAACTGTATACCGGAAGACATAGGATTGGAAGGCCTCCCACAGGGTGGACCGATGACCTTGTGAAGGCCTCAGGAATCCACTGGATGCAGGAAACACAGAACCGGTTGAAGTGGCAGTGCTTCGGGGAGGCCTATGTCCAGCAGTGGACATCTTTCTGCTGAAAAGATGATGATGACTGGGTATTTAACTCATTTAATTAGAATAAATTAACATTTTAGAAGTACTTAATTGATGAATTTATTATATAAACAAATTGTGTAATTGTAAAAGGGAAAATTGTTATGAATTTATTTAAAGTTGTCAGTATTTTAGGAGGTATAAATAAAAGTAAATATTACAGTCATACATTTTATTTTAAACATAATTACATGTGCCTTAGTCCTAATTTCTTTTAAAATATTCTACCAGCTATCGAAACCACCAAAACCGAATTTTTCATCCTTTTTAACCCTTTTGGCGAGACCTTCCTGTGTCTTCGTGGTTTTACTGCTGGTTGAGGCGGCAGGTGGCGCCACTTCTTGTAAGTTAAGGTATTTGCCCACACCATCCCTGAATACTTTGAGGGGCTGTTTCGCCTTTTTCGGCCTCACCTGTGAGCCTTCAGTTTCTGCTTTCCTTTTGAGTTCCTCTGCTCGGTCTTTGACAAGCTGTAAGAACCCAATAACAAGAACATTTTATAGGAAATTATTATTATTAGATCCTCAGGCTTCAAACTGCATAACGTTTAGTAGTACACAGTCTGATATGAGATTTGCTCTTGGTTAATTTATACCCCTTTACAGATTTTCATTTCAATGAAGAATTCGTAGTTATTAGCACAAACAAGTAATTGAATGAATGAATAATCATTTTATTTGCTAGAACGTAAGTTATTGTAAGGTTGATTCGACGTTTCGGTTGTGTAGGTATTTCAAATAATTTGATTACAAATGCAATAGATTGATTATATCACAAAAACTGGTCAATTGCGAGTCGGATTTGAACACGAAGGGTTCCGTACCACCGTACAATATTTAACACTACATATTAAAAAAAAAAAAACTGTATAAAAAAACACGTTTCTTGTATATGGACTCCCTTTAATTTTTAACTTTATTTAATTTTTATTATTCATTGTTATTGCGGCAATCGAAATACACAATCTGTGAAAATTTCTACTGTCTACCTATTACTCTCTGTTTATTGTGTCTCAAGCAGACTGTGCAGTACTACAAGGATAGAAAAACGCCTGTCTTTGCCTGTTTTTTAGATTTATCGAAGGCTTTCGATCTTGTCAGTTATGACGTCATGTGGAATAAGTTGCTATATGAGATTTCTGTACCAATTGAAGTTGTATCAATATTACGTATACGTAACGTATTGGTATAGCAATCCACGCAATTGTGTAAGGTGGAACGGCTCCTTGTCAAGTGTGTACCGTTTGGAATGCGGAGTGAGGCAGGGTGGATTAAGCTCGCCTCGCTTGTTCAGCCTGTACATTAACCGGCTGATTGTTGAGCTCAGCTGCACCAAAGTTGGATGTCATATTGATGGAGTGTGTACTAATAATCTGAGTTACGCAGACGGCATGGTGCTGCTGAGTCCATCAATCAGTGCTATGAGGAGGTTAGTGTCGATATGTGAATCATATGCGGTGACTCATGGGCTCAAATATAATGTTGGGAAGAGTGAACTAATGCTCTTTAAAGCCCGTGGTTTTTCATACCCAGCTTTTCCCGATGTCTCACTGTGTGGCACTCCTCTGTGTAGGGTGTCTAAGTTTAAATATTTGGGTCACTGGGTCACCGATGATTTACGTGATAATGTAGACATAGAAAGGGAACGCAGGTCGCTGGCTGTCCGTGTACGAATGCAGTTAAAATCACGCTTTTTAAAGCATATTGCCAATTTTTTACACCTGCAGCCTGTGGGTCAGTTATTCGCAGCGGGCATACAGCGATCTGCGTGTCCAATATAATAATGCACTCAGGGTACTGTTGGGGCTGCCATGGCGTTGCAGCGCGTCGGGGATGTTTGCTGAGGCGCGGGTGGCTTTGCCGCTATCGTTAGGAAAAGATGCGCCTCCCTACTCGCTCGCGTTCGTGGCAGTACCAACACTAAACTGGGTGTATTTACTGATCGGTGGGAGTCCCCCATGCTGCAAAGGTGGGTACGGCTTCATGTCATTATTTAATTTTGTTGTCAATACTAACATTAGTTTTTTAAGTGGATTGTTAATAACAAAATACCTATGGACCTAGTCTGAAATAAATGTTTATTTATTCATTACGGTTTTGCAATTATATTGCAGAGAAACGACAAGTATCTTTATGCATATTACCTGTTCCTCAGCTTCAGCGAATGGATCCACGAACACCTGCGCGACATCTATGACAATGTCCTGTATGGGCCGGTCTTTATTGTCCACCTCTATCTGCTCCATGGCAGTCAGTGTGTCCATGCCGCCGACTAGCTTGCCGAAGATCGTGTGCTTACCGTCCAACTGTTTGCACGAACGGAAGGTTATGAAACTGGAATGGAGCGGTTTTAAATAATTTTAATTTTACTAACACATTCTAGGCTAAGAAGCTATAAGTTGTGATGTAAGTATAAGAACCGGCCAAGTGCGTACCGGACCTCGCACAATGAAGGGTTCCGTAGTTGGGATGAATTTATCCCAAAAACAAACTTAACATTGTAGTTGAAAAACATATTCTCCCATATATCGATATCTGTCATGGTCCATTCTCCAACTGCAAATGTTAATTTGTAATCTTAAATAATTTTTTTTCCTGATGAAACTACAAATGAACGGTTTTCGGACTTTTTCTTTTACTCATGCTGTGAGACTGCTTCGTGCCAAATTTCATGATTCTAGGACCACGGGAAGTACTCTATAGGTATTTATTTATTTGCGAGTATCAAAATATGTCGTATAATTGGCCGTATTTTTTTACTGCGTTGACTTAGAAGCTTAATTTTTAGAGCTACAAGAGACCGTAGACGTACGTACTTGATATTAATTTTAACTCGACACCACGCGTTCCTGCGAAAAATGATCTTGACAGACAGACGGACAACAATGTGATCTTCATTCATTGACGGCGATCTATGGTTTGTCCCAAGTGTACAAGTCGCATTTAGTATGAATACCCTATCCATATAATTATAGCATCCTTGCACATCGACATTGCAAAAAAAACATTACAAGACCTGTCTTTTTTTGCAATGTCGATAAGGCTCAAAATCAATTTAACATAATTGCATATTTTGTAGCACAGCAGCACTTCATTGTCTGTCTGGTCTTAGAAAAATGAAATTAAATTCACGTACAACTGTGATCCATTGGTGTTTGGTCCAGAGTTAGCCAGTGACAGCACTCCTCTGCCAGTATGATGCAGGTTTGGTTTGACCTCATCTTCAAATGGTTTCTTCCACACTGATTCACCGCCCAATCCTGTGCCAGTTGGATCGCCGCCTTGTATCTGAAATAATTATTTCTACTATAAGTTTGTATAAATCCAGTACTGGAAAAGGACTCCAGCCATGATGTTGAGGCTTTTGAGCTGGAGCCCCTCAATTGTCGACCGACCTCCAAGAGATTGGTAACAATAGAAATTTAATTGTGTCTCATAACATGTCAGTTGGTTTATGGGAATAAAACATCTTTTATATTTACCACTAGCTGTGCTCCGCGACTTCGCTCGCGTGGAAATCGTAAGATACACAATATACTAAAATAACAGCCACATTTTAATAAAACTCCCTCCTCGTCCCACCGCGCTGCGTTGTTTCGCCCGCCCGCGCTATTACTTCGTTTTCGCTTAGCGTTATTTGTGACTTTTTCTTTTTGTTCGGCTCCTAAGGGTCGTAGCGTGACGTTAAATAGTCTATAACCATCCTCGAGAAAAATATTTTTCCAAATTCGACTGCTTGTTCCAGAGTCATTATTTTTGTTCACAACTTCAGTGGTTTTAATTTTTTTTTTGCTCGGAATCCTAATTCTTTTTCTAAAATAAAAATAGCCTAAGTTACTTCTTATAACATCAGCTATATGCTAGTGAAAGTCCCGTCAAAATCGATCCAGCCGTTTCGGAGATTAGCCGGAACAAACAGACAGAAAGACTAACAGACAAAAAGGTTAAAAATTGTGTTTTTGTTATAAGCACTGTGTACACTTTCATATGCATTTAGTAAAAAGTTGTTATTTCACTTTAATTTTATTTATTTGTAACTGCTCTAAAGGTATAGTAAAAAGTTACAAACCTTTAAACATAACATAACATCACACCTTGTTTCCCCGAAGCGTTGGGCAGAGATCCTATAGTACACCCACATTTCGCCAGTTATGTTTAAGTCCCATGTAATAGGCTCGCATTGCCACCAACCGGGCACAGATCCGACTGCAGGCTGCCATTGAGAAATTCCAGATAGAAAAACCCAATAACACTTTTCCCGACCCGGGAATCGATCCCAGGACCTCATGCTCAGCAGTAGCGCTTGCGATCGCTAGACCAACGAGGCGTCAAAAACCTTTAAATTCCGAATAAACATTATGCTTACCATAAAATTCCGAATAGATCTATGGAACTTGGTGCCATTATAGTATCCATTGTTGCAGTGCCTTATGAAGTTGTCGCATGCTTTCGGAGTTAAGTCGCAGTACAACTCGAAGTTTAGAGGACCCAGGTTTGTCACCAGTCTCACATATCCTGAGGAAAAAGTAGAGTAAAAACTAAGAGACATAATATTACAGATTTGAGAAGTGAGACATTATGAACACTATCAAGGGCAGTAAATGAATGGAGCATAATAGTAAATTGGTGAATGCACAGCAAACTAAACTTGTTATTGTGGTAGGACATGCACTAGGCACTTAATACAACTTATATCTAATTAGACTGAATTAATGAGAATGAAATAAATATAGACTAATTCATATTTAAAAGTTTGATGTGTAAAAGTGTTTGTATAAACCTACTTACAGAAATAAAATCATTTATCATTATCATTTATCAATCAAATTTTAATAGTCCAAAATCTTGGTAAGAACTGGCTCAATGGATCCATGCTTTTCCATACGAAACTACCTTTTGGAAGGGGCAAAGGGGCAATTAGAGTCAATTCAACTTTCTTGTTAATATTTGACATTCAAAATGTGCCTTTTATGTGCCTATCTATACAGCTATACAAACAAATAAAATTGAAGTGTTCTGTCAAAATAACAGCTTTTATTAAATGCATATTCAAGTGTGTATAGTACATAAAACAAAAAAACATTAATTTTAATTTTTGTCTGTTTGTTCCAGCTAATCTCCGAAACGGCTGGACCGATTTTGACGGGACTTTCACTGGCAGATAGCTAATATTATAAGGAGTAACTTAGAATATTTTTTTATTATAGAAAAAGAAAAATTAAAACCCATGAAATTGTGACCAAATAGCGCGGGCGGACGACGTAACGCAGCAGGTCGGGGACGAGGGAGTTTTATTAAAATGTGACTGTTATTTTAGTATATTATGTATCTTACGACTACCACGCGAACGAAGTCGCGGGCACAGCTAGTTTGAAATAAACGATTTGACTTTGACTGAACATGCAAACAACAAAATATTGTAAAAAAAAGTGAAGTTTTGCAACCAACCTTTTTTCTTCACCATATCATATTTGACATCATCTTCACAAATAATAGCTGCTTCGTGCACTGTCTCAGGCATCATAGCAGTGGAGGTGAAGCTGGCAGCCACCATGCCAGTAGAGTAGTGAGCGGCATTGAACTTATCTGCAACCTAGTATGAAAATGGTTCTTTATGAACTGGCACGGTCTATCATAATGACTTTAAAAATATTGTGTCTTCAGTAATTCTTTCCATTGTTAATCAAAAAGGATTAAATTAAGGATTTATGTTAGAGGGATAGGTTATCATATCCAAGTAAAACTTGTTTACTATCCAACTTTCACTGTTTTTTCCTCCTCTAATATTGTATGCTGTGGTAAAAATATTGGCCAGTCAGCAAGGCCGTAATGAAGCTAACTGTCCAATGGGAATCCTATGCCACTCATGAAGGCCATGTGAAGTACCATGGGAGAAACGAACATCTACACACTGTAAGGACTATTCTTGCTTGCAGCACTTGGGTGCTATCATAACGCTTGCTGACAGATGTGGTCATTGTGTGCACGAATTTTTGTTTCAGATGTAAGTTTCCTCGCTAGTACATGTTAATGTATCCTATCCCACTGTTTTCATTATGGTAAAAGCAGGCTAGAAACTGCCAGTAAACACAGGAAGACACCAAAGTGCCTGTGGCGGAGACAATCTTAAAGTAGCATTAAAAAGAAATAACCACCTCTTTTTTAACTTCTTTCTTTTCTGGAGCTTTGTACTCCCTCTCTAGTTCTTGTAGGATGTCTTTTGTTTCATTTGATACCGTCTTAAGTCTTGCATGTGGGTCTTTTCTCATTGCTATTTCCTCTGCAAAATAAACACATCTATACTCTATACAAATAAATAAAATTGAAATGTCTATTTGTAATGTCAAAATAACAACTTTTTACTAAATGCATATGAAAGTATATATGGTACTTATAACAAAAAAGCAATTTTAAAAATTTTTGTCTGTCTGTCTTTTTGTTCTGGCTAATCTCCGAAACGGCTGGACCGATTTTGACGGGACTTTCACTGGCAGATAGCTGATGTTACGGCGGGTAACTTAAGTTTCCTTTATTTTAGAAAAATAATTAGGGTTCAATTCAAAAAAAATTAAAACCCATGAAATTATGAACAAAAAGTCGGATTTGAAAAATTCTTTTTGCATTTATTAGCCCCATTCTCGAGGATAGTTATAGGCTATTTAACATTACGCTACGACCCTTAGGAGCCGAGCAAGAAGAAAAAAGTCAGAAAGAACACTCAGCCAAAATGAAGTAATAGCGCGGGCGGGCGATTCAACGCGACGGGTCGGGGGATGAGGGAGTTTTATTAAAATGTGGCTGTTATTTTAGTAGATTGTGTATCTCTATCTTAAGACATCCACGCGAGCGAAGTCGGGGGGCACAGCTGGTACATGATAAATATTGTGACTACATACTTGTCTGATAGGAGGCTGAAATTTAAATCCTCCATCTTGAAGAGAAGAATAAATTCTACTAGCAGAGTTTGTTGTTTTGCTTGATAATTATTTTGTCAAAAACTTTTTATAAAATTCTTCTGGATCAGAAAAATTGTAAAAACATTTGAAAACAAAATTGTTGAATTTAGTATGCAACATACATTTGATGATTATCCCCTGTAGAATGTTTAAAAACAAAGATAATAAACAATATCGATGCCTAACAGCCAAAAAGGGATAAACAACATTTTTTGCGAAATCAACTTACATGTATACAGGGTGTAAGGGACAGCCCTCCGCAGACTGATGGGTGAATTTAGTGTATCATACTAAGATGACCGGTACACAACATTATTTCAGGAAAGTTATGGGAATCCAATAAGCCTGATTTGTTTTATTACCTCACACGCAATGCATCGTTACCGTGCTAATACGCGCGTAGCGAATGGCAGGGCAGCAAGCCTCCGGCCGCTGAATATTTCAACATCCATAGCCGATTTTTTTATTTTAGCTGTTTTATTTACATAAAATGGAGTGCTGTCTACAGAGAATGTAATTTTACATTGAAATAAAGGAATAGTAACTGAAAATTAAGTAATAGTAATAAAATTAAGGAATAGAATAAAGGAATAGTAATAAAAGAGCTAAAATCAAAAAATTGATGTTGAAATACTCGGCGGCCGAAGGCTCGCTGCGCTGCCGTTCGCTACGCGCGTTTTGCCACGGTAACGATACATTGCGTGTGAGGTAACAAAATAAATCAGGTTTAATGGATTCCCATAATGTTCCTGAAATTATTTCATGTACCGGTCATCTTAGTATAATATATAGAATTCACCACATCAGTCTGCGGAGGGCTGTCCCTTACAGGCTGTATAATTATACAATGTGGATCTGGACGTACGATATTAAATTAAAACGAGCAGAGTACTAGTCCGTCGAAACATTTTAAAACACGAAGATTAGTGGTAAATGGAAAATTAAAAAAATTGCAGTTTTCAAACAAATTAATAGCAGAATCAACTGCATAAAAGTAAACACGCTTTATCTATGAAAAGTCACTGACGAACAGTGTGGTGTGGGATGCGGGGCGCGGCGGCAGCAATGTTTACCTATTATTACGGACTCAGATCTACATCATGTTGAAAAATAATAAAATGAAAAATAATTTCCTGTGGCTAAAGTATTCATTGGATCTGATTGATATTTCGTATACGGGTAAAGAACATGATACTCTTTGGTGTGGTTTGATGTGGTTTAAAGGAATGTCAATCGTCCTGTTCCACCTTGTATAAGTCGATTTTGCAATAAATGTTGCTTATCCCTTTTTGGCTGTTAGGCATCAATATTATTATCATAGTTTACCTTCAGTTTCCACCCGCAAATTATTCTTAATATGATGAAAAGTAGAAATATTGAACTTGTTCAAGTTATTAGGATCCTGTATAACAATAATATCAGTCCTGGCGAAAGGAGTGTCATTGATAAGGTCCTTCCAGTTCTTTCCTTTAATGTTAAGTTGTTCCACTGCCTCATTTGAGTACACATTACCACTGGTTTTAATAGCAACAATGTATGAGTTCTTCGTAAAAGGTTTGAATAGAACAGCGCAATGGTAATCCCCTTCAGCATTCTTGAAGAAGTTCAATTTTGTTAGAGTTTTGACGTCTTGTTTCTGGAAAGATGGTTTTCGTGTTTTTACAAAGTTACCAATTAAGATGTTTGGTTTCACTCTTTAGGCTAGGTACAATTACTTTTACAATAAGCATGAATAAATAAGGCGACTTACTTTCCCTGTAACTGGATTTACTTTGAACTTCTTCACAAACTCTAATATGGCTTGTAACTCGAATATATTGCCATCAGAATCGCAATATGGGTCTTCGAAAGGCTGAAGACATAGGCAGCAATGGTCAAATGGTAAGCGTTTGAAAGTAGTATCCTCTTCTTTAAGAGTGCCTGATCTTTTGCCACCATACAGAGTAGTCCACTCCGTGTACGTGAGGTACCTATTAATTAACAAAGAAGAATGTTATAAAAACATTGGAAGAAATCACTAAAGAAAGGTGTATCTTGTAGCGTACTACTTGCATTTTATCCTTCTGATGCTGTCGTTTACCCATTTTGTTAGCTGTTTCGTAACGCTTTTTGGAAGAATGTTTCTATTTATTCAGAAATAAGTTCCTGGCAGAAAAACACAAAACCTATAAACATACACTTTTTGACCAACAACTGTCAAACAGGCGGGTTTCAGATGCAAGATTAGATTAGCATAACATCTAGAGCATAAAATAAGGCATAGACAAGTATGTTTCAGTTTGGTGAGGAGCTCGTGGCTAAGTAACAACAGCCGCACGGGTCGATCCATCAGGTTAAGCTACGCTTGCCGGGGTTGGTCCGTGGATGGGTGAACATCTTTACATACCGAGACTCCTCCGTGCCTCGGAAAGCACGTTAAGCCGTTGGTCCCGGCTGTCATTCGTGTATCTTTGACAGTCGTTACGGGTAGTCAGAAGCCCGAAAGTCTGACAACCAGTCTTACCAAGAGGTATCGTATTACCCAGTAACTGGGTTGTGGAGGTCAGATAGGCAGTCGCTCCATGTAAAATACTGGTATTCAGCTGCATCCGGTTAGACTGGAAGCCGACCCCAATATAGTTGGGAAAAGGCTAGGCAGATGATGATGAAGTATGTTTCAGTTTCATACTTCTTCAGCAAACTCTTTTCCGTCTACAAAACGAGTTCTAGCTTTAGTCCAAGTCTAAACCTTCGAGTCAGTTATTATGTTTTGAACTTTATTCTGATAAATAAAGTTTTTCTACTAAGGGCTGATTTTTCAATCGTCAGATAACTTTTATCTGGGGAATATGTTTGACGTTTTGACAGCTTTTGTACTTATAGAAAATGTGTCGAACCGCCATAGTTATTCCTCAAGTAAAAGTTATCTGACGATTGAAAACTAATCGATTACGGTTGCAAAAGTGAAATTAAAAAATATCTCACTCAGGTAGTTTCTATTTTGCAATGTGAGCAACACTATCCTATCCTTAAAAAAAAATAAGTTTAAAAATGTCGGAATCTGGTTGTGCTTCGTATAATTTTTATTAACTTCATTAGTTTATTGTGTATTGCTTATTTTCCTATAAACTAGTATAATTAGATTAAACTATTAATCTGTAAGTATTCAAATGCCTTAGATACTTTTTACATTTGTCATTGTATTTGTTTTATAACTGAGCTTGTGTGCATTCCGTGAATTTCAGTGGGTTGTTTGTGTTGGTGAGGGTGACAGACAAATGGATGAAATGTGGTAGAAGTGGATTGAAGCTCTGTTAAACCTTGCCGGAACACACCAAACTCGAGTTTTATCTTTGAATAAGGTATATTTAATTCACCTATCTCTTATCAAGGAGTGGTATTAGTGCGAAAATTAACAGGCTGCCTATTTACGCTTTGCAGTGCGGGGCATCTAACACGGCGATTACACTATTATCGCTGCACAAATTTTGCACATGTCGTGGATGAATTTCGTTGTATACTAACTATTACGTATCGGGAGCCGTCTTTTTCATTCAATTGGGTCACCGGTGAATCAAAAAATTGTAAATTATCGGATAACGCCAGCCCACAAGATGGCCGACTGTTATTCGTAAGGTACAAATAAATCTTTTTCCATTACCTTCTGCATTGTTAATTTGAGTTAAATAGTTCAGCAATTGTCAGTAGAGCATAGTATTTTTTGTTTGTTTGAATGCTGATGTTTGGTGTACTAAGTGCAGGGATTAGGAATGTCTTTGTTCTAGTGATTTTGTTCTTGCTTGAAATAAAAAAAACATGTTCATCTTTTGTGATTTTGTAACTAAAAATTACTTGCAATGTAGTTGTAGCACTTGTAGCTGCATTTATATGACTCACAATCAATGATTCTACAATGATCAATGAAGATCATTTCCCATTTTCATGTCATTGCACTTTCAGAGTTACTTACTCATAACAATGTTGTGTCATCAAACCTGTTTATTTTGAGAGTCATTATTCTAAGAATATTCATACAATTTTAAAAGCCAATGTTAATTCCTTTGTCAATCATGAGAGCATGGTGTTCATCAGACATTATTGCAAGCTTCCCCACCAATCATGAGAGCATGGTGTTCATCAGACATTATTGCAAGCTTCCCCACCAATCATGAGAGCATGGTGTTCATCAGATATTATTGCAAGCTTCCCCACCAATCATGAGAGCATGGTGTTCATCAGACATTATTGCAAGCTTCCTCACCAATCATTACACTCATATCACAAGCATCACAAGCTTTTTAACTAGCAGCTTTTTGGTGTAGCGGAATGAGACGTTTGGTGCTTTTAGATAATGAGCGGTGCGTCTGGTTCATCAGGGAGTGGTACGGGTCGCGGCAGAGGCGGTGCTAGCTCAAGTGGGGCCCTCGCAGACAGTAAACCAGAAGCAAAAGAAAATAAACCAAATCCCAAGATGTCGAAGGCACTGGGGACATCAGCCAAGAGGATCCAGAAGGAACTTGCAGAGATTACACTAGATCCACCACCAAACTGCAGTGCAGGGCCTAAAGGAGATAACCTGTATGAATGGGTGTCCACCATCCTAGGCCCGCCTGGTTCGGTGTACGAGGGCGGGGTTTTCTTCCTAGACATCCACTTCTCACCAGAATATCCATTCAAACCTCCTAAGGTAATAATTTTTCTTATAATGATGAAGACGTTTTGTCAGGTAGGTAATTAGTCGATTTTTTTTGCATTCTCTGATACCTGTCTACTTAAAGTGAAGGAACTTATAGAGAAAAGAGAACTGGAGTTCCATTTCTTCCATTGCAATGCCAACAAAACTCATATCCTCTTTAATTTATGATGGTTGACAAAAAAGTATGAATTACTGGCTAGATAGACATCTCAATGTTTTTGCAAACAATGGAACTAAATAGATGGAAAGGAAATTATTAACGAACCATACAAAGTAAAGTTGTTAATTAATTAGAATATGTAGTTACATATTTTCGTATTCAGTTGAATACAAACATATTGAAGAAAGTGAAGATTGCATACATATTTACATCTTTGTACTTATTTACATTTCTAGTCAAAATAGGCGCCTGTTTCGAAATTATCATAAATTGCATCTTTTCAGATAAATAATAAAGTCACAGTCTTTATTATGTTCTTTGGGACGACCTTTATACTCTCGTGGCTAAATAATAACAGCCGCACGGGTCGATCGAAGGTTAAGCTACGCTTGCCGCGGTCGGTTCGTGGATGGATCCATTACATATCAAGAGCCCTACGTGTCTCGACAAGCACGTTAAGTCGTTGGTCCCGGCTGTTATCCGAAGATCTTTGACGGTAGTTACACAACCAGACAACCAAAGGGTATCGTGTTACCCAGTAAATGAGTTGTGGATGTCAGGCAGTCGCTCCTTGTAAAATACTGGTATTCAGCTACATCCGGTTAGACTGAAAGGCGTCTCCAACATGGTTGGGAAAAGGGTAGGCAGATTGATTGAGTCGACCTTTATTAGCTGTAATTTTATTTGAAGCTTTCGGAATCGTAGCAATATTAATGAATCCACATGTTTTCATGTTCAACATTCAAAGAAGCTCATAAGAATATTTCGCGACAATCATTATCCAGTACCTATAAAAACTGTTCATGCAACATAATGAAAAGGAAACGGCTTTATCAATCATGGTTTATTCATTCCACCCTTTGCACATACTTACCTATAACATCAAATCAATGCAGTCTCCCCAAACCCTAGCCGGCCGTGTCTAGCAACGCCCTAAACCGAGGTCCGAACCCTGCGAGGGGTCGCGAGACACCCCTAGTATTTAATTAGTGCTGACATCGCTCTGCACTCGCCATTGTCCGACAAATCAATCATTGAATTCCAGACATGCCTACAAAGTCCATTACACGTCATGTTTATTTAGATTAAGTTTAAATTCGCCAAATATAATAGGAATTAACTTTTGATATAGAAAATTCCGCAATTTTAGTTTCCATCTAGATTTTCAATGAACTTCATAAGAATGAAAATAGTTGCTAGAATGTAGGACGAGGGCAATCCTCTAAAAATACATCGCGGGCGCATCACATCAATCAATGTCACTCATCATTTTCTTGACTCGTCAAAATGTATTGTGCATCACACCTACTTATCCTCAAACGATATCCGTGTAGACAGAATAACTAATTTACCGACCGGCGATTTTTGTACGCATTCGCCTCGATATCTCGGACGTATCTTTACCTCATCTAAATTGGATCCTAATTATTAGTTTTTGTTTAATGTCGGAACAGGCAAAAGGTTCTAAGAAATACTTTTGGGTTAGACCTCGACTTTCAAACCACTTTTTCTGCAGTTACAAGGGTATTGCATCGAGATAACCACTAAAGATTCATTGGGAGAATTATCAAGGAGTTTTGTAACTACGTATCGCCATGTGGGTGTATACCTTAGTAGTATTAACTATGTAGGCATTGTGTAAAGCTTTAGAGGGTTTCACTCGTTAACAATATTGTTATGTGGGGCACCCTCACAGAGTGTTTAATTACGGGGGTGCCAGCAGAACACCATTATGACATTTCTATTTTACAGCCACAAGCCCCAAATGCAATTTGTTTTCAGCTGATAGTTATTATGACGCTGACGGTAGTCAGTGCGCATACCATTATAAAACATTGCCCTTAATTCTCTTGCAAATGGCGTGAGACAAGATTCATTTTCGTCCCTCCTATAAATAGCCGATTGCGTCACCAAAAGTACCTGTATCCTTTCCCGTGATGTAGTTTCCTTTACTTATGCGAATTTTATTGTCAATGATCTTTGGCTGTATCAGATGCTTATAACACATAGATTTTCTCGCTGGTCATGGGCCTAAAACTCTTTAGATTTACCACTAGATAGGATTTTTTTATCGTGGTTCCGTCATCGTTCTCGTTGAAGATACTGTTGAGTGGACCAAAGCATTTGCGTTCCTATCTAACACCTCACTATGTTTTCATACATCTACCGATGAGTTGCACTATATTCTGACAAGTTTCCTGTGATTGATCTCAGCATGCTATTTTCCGTTGGAGCAATATCCTGACTAAATTGATACGGATCTCAAATAGACGAAGCGTATTATGATAAGTCGTTGGTTTTTACCACGCACGTTGATTCTTCGTAGATCTGTTGATACTCCCGAGTAATTGGATTTGCTCTCTGACCATTGGACGGAGTCGATCAAAGACATTCGGATAGTAAACCATTTCGTATTTTCAGAGAATCATGACTTGGAAAATACACGGCATTGTAATTTTCAAGTACCTTAATGCTAAGAAGCCTATACTTTTCTTTCCCGATCAAATGTTGATTACCTACTTTGACGCTTTCCATGCCCTGCAGTCAGTAGCTTGTCATTAGATTGTCGCCGAAGCTCAATAATTACTGTTTGTTTACTCAAGACACTTGCAGTATTCTGTTATCAGTTCTGTGGTGGTAACACTGATAGATGCCAAAAGGTTATCTTTATCAACTTCTTAACATTTGTGATTCCATATTAATTATTCCACTTATCTGTTCCAGGTGACATTCCGGACTAGGATATATCATTGTAACATCAATAGCCAGGGAGTGATATGTCTAGATATTCTCAAAGACAACTGGTCGCCAGCGCTGACAATATCGAAAGTTTTACTATCAATATGCTCCTTGCTCACTGACTGTAATCCAGGTATGATGCGGTTTTTATTATCATTTAGAGATTTTATTCTGGAAGGTTTATGTGTGGAATGCATTAATTTTAAACTTGCACATAATAAAGATATCTCGTTGTTTTGTCAAGTCATAAAAACCACGCGAAGCCGGGGTGGGTTGCTAGTTTACTATAAACATTATTGTGTGGTCTGAAGCAAATGCATAATTATATTCATTTCCCTTGTTGTCATAACAAGTTAGCTTTCATTGTAAGATAAGGGTAGCATTTAAATCCTTATCAGTATAATTTCATCAGCCCTTTAGCAACAAAGAATTGTTTTAGTAATGCAAACAAAATCAAAGATATTTATATTTATAAGTATCTCTGCCTATGCTATTCAGAGATAGTCGTGATGATAAAGCTGGATAGTTGAGACCAGTATTTACTACCGAATCAATAATATTCTATGTTGCATGTTAAGTTTCTAACAAAAGCTTTGCTCCAGTCTCGAGAGGTCAAAGCCCTTTCGTCCTCAATGTCCTCTTGATGTTTTGTTCACGCTTTAATCCTATCGCCCGTGTTTATTTATATCGATACTAGTTTGTAGTGCGTCGTTTATTAAAAATCGATGATGGATGGAATGGGAATTTTCATTAGACAGATAAAAGGTTGACATCAAAATTGTATCAGAATTTTGTCTATTTTTTGTGTTATTCACACAGACAAATAGCGACGCTCAACGATTTTTTATATAGCAAATGATTTGACTTGGATGTCTATAGATGCATCCACACCAGAGTTACTTTTTGTGGAGCAACGTTTGGAAGTGTTAGTGGGCAACAACAGATAACACAAATTTATAGCAAAAGTTATAGAAAGTTACATAATGTTATTGTGTTGCTAAATGTTGTTCTACAAAAAGTATCTTCAGTGTGGATGCACCATAACATGGCAAAAACTAGCATTAAATCATGGCTAATTTGTAAATTGAAGGTAGTGACTGTCTTGAAAAGCATTGATGGAGTCGTTGACGATCTTCTCGGCTCTTTCTTCGGCTCACAGACTCTCAGACACTAAGGGCTTTTGCCCAGCTATGGAATATTACGTATTTACGAGTATTCAATTAATTTTTATGATTTACTAACAGTGATAATTATTTTGTCAATTTCCAGCTGATCCTCTAGTGGGCAGCATTGCAACCCAGTATCTCCAAAACAGAGAGGAGCACGATCGTATCGCGCGCCTCTGGACTAAGCGCTACGCGACATGATTGCGCTGCCCCCGCCCGCCGCCACGGAACAACCTGCAGTATCATACTCAATACCATTCTGTTCTAAATCCATCCTGTTCACGTAAATGTAAGCTTATAATGTTATATCCAATCACTACTCGCTCTTTGGGACACATTTGTTAACGTCCAGACTCACAACACTTAACAAATGTGTACCACCAAGCGCGTTGTTTACAGCTTATTAATTTTTAGTTGCAATTAATGTGATGTCAACATGCTAATGACGGTCTGAAATATTTTTAAAATGATGAACGATTTTGTTGTGAATTGTATGAATTTCTGTTAATGTTTCTAGCTCTGTGTTATATAAATACAGTAATAAGTTTACTAATGAAAGTGTATTGTAGGTTTAACCAGTGATTTGAGTCAATTTTGCCGCTATAACGCGATGATCTCATACACTCTTCAACTGTTACTAGTATGTGTAATTAGTATGTCTGGACTATGCGATGCCTACTATTATATATATTTGGGAATATGTCACACTATTGTCTCATAAAATGTTTTTAATTTCAGGGTAAAACTTGCATGTCATATTGGATCTACATTAATACTTTCAAAGACAATATTTTTCTGCTGTCAGTGTCCCCCAATTTTAACTGTATACATATTTGAGTAAATCGAAGTCTTTTGTCAGTTGGCTCTTTTTAACAACACGAGAATAATTAATTGAACACCATGAAATATGAAAGTGTACACAAATGAAAAACAACAGTTTTCTTCCATGTTATGTATGACATTCATACGTTTTCTACCTCCACCACTGATGTCTTCAAATGAGTTATTGAATGGTTGTAATTTCTCTTATCCTGTTGTGAATAAATTTTTGTAATTCTTAATAATATGATAGTACTTATAATTCTTGGATAAATGTGACAGAACTGACAGCATTGACAAGTACAAACTAAGATGGTTTTAAAAGATTCATGAACAACCAATACATTATTAATGACTTCAATGCTTTGTAATTATAATTAAGAAATCTTATTTCAAGACGAGGCAAATTTTCAAGTGAGATGTCACAGGCTGTAAAAACAATGCAAAATGATAGTTTTGTGAATATATAAAAATATGAATGGCTTTTGTTGGAGGATTAAAGTTTAGGTCACCCGGTAATTTGAAGTACTGCTTATTATATTTATTAATCGAATCTAGTTTGGTTGTATTATTATTGCTGAAGGCCGAATGAGTCAACTCAAAACTGCAAAAGCCTTATTTGACTGAAAATGAAGGAAAGTTACATTAGATAGGTTTTTCAACTTGGTCCATTTTGTTAACGATTAGATAGTCAAATTATTTGGAATTTTAGGACTTTGAATATAATTTTTTGGGGACATATTATTTGTTTGTTTTGAATTGTGCAATCTAATGTGGTTCTATATAAGAAATAATTGAGTTATATTTTTACATTATTCACTATAATATACAAGTTTAACATTGATTGACTAGAATAGGTCTGGGATATAATAATTAATAACCTATTTATTTTTATAATATGGACTTGTGAAAGTATATAAATTACATACTGTGTTTGTTTTCGTTATGATCGTTTGATGTAAAGTGATTCGACAATATGTATTATGCGGCGTCGTCATGTAAGAAGCGGACTGTGGTTTTGATATCATGTTTTACTTGCTATCACATATCAATGTAACACGATGAAGAAATGAAATTTAGATTTATTTGTTTTAATGATTTTAACTACTTGAACCAATATCTTGATGAAGTGCCAAAACTCGGGCACATTGGCTCCGCTCCAGTCTGACATCTCCAACTTTTCTAAAATATTCCGTTTAGTATGTAAACAGTATTAGATGTAAGTTATTTTATTGTCTAGATAATGTATAATGTATGTCTTAACCCTAGTACTAATTAGAATTTTAGCGTTGTAATGATTTTAGTTAAAGGTGTATGTATGTCGCGCGTATATGAATGTTTTGGCGATACCGTCGTGAAAATGAAGATTTTATAAATTGGGTGATATCGCGAGTGTCGGAACTGGTGCTGTGAGATTCAGATGCTTGCGACATACAACAGGTGAATACGAACTTGTATTCGGAATTGGTATACTTTGTCATTGTGATTTTTTTATTATTTTAGTACTGTGACTCTTAAATGTGTTGCTTGCAAGACAACAGCTGTATGTAACGCGACTGATGTTCCTTGAAATTCAACGTTCATGCTCTGATACCTAATAACCATCCTTTGTTATTACAATTTATATCATGGTATAAAATAGGAAAATAAAAATGTGTGTAACTAGGACACTGAATGCTGTTTTATTATATTCCCGACTAGCTGCGCCCCGCGACTTCGTTCGCGTGGAAGTCGTAAGATACACAGTATACTATAACAATTTATTTATAAAGAAAAACAACAGACTTCCAAAACAATATACCACAAAGTGAAAAATTGCGGAAGTCTGTGTCTTTGGTTTTTAATATTTACGTTTTTTGCCACCGACTTCCGAAGTTAGTTATTTTTCACCTTGTAGTGTTTTTTTTGGAAGTCTGTTGTTTTTTTATAAATAAGTTTTTATTTTCCACTTTTTAGGTGTGGTACCTACCCCACCCAAATTCGAATACCTACCATCTATCTATAGTTTTAACTTACCAATAATCTATAAGAGATTATGGAATCTTACCGGCCTGGCATAAGGACAAATAGAATTATACTGTCTACCATCAATAACGATCTGTTACTTAAAATAGGTTATTGGGTTCGGCCGTAAGTAATTAACAGTGACAGGAAGTTATTATAACATCATCAACATATATACACTAAATGGAAAAAATACGTAGGTATTATTAAAGCTACCACAGGAGTAAATCCTTTTATAAACTTTGCAAAAAGGCATATATATGTCGCGCTAAGTCGTGTCAGAAGTTTGGAAGGCGTAGTTTTATCAGGTTTGGGCGCCGTCGCCAGCAAATTGTTAAATCAATCACACGATAGATCGTTGACGAAGTCAGTCTTCTAATAATCAAGGCGCAATACATAAAAGCATATGATATAAGCGCAATTTGAAGCATATTACCATTAAAATCATTTATAGCCAGAGTGCATCTCATGACAATTCCAATAAACCCAAACACGGCTAGGATACATACTGTTGTATATTGCGGAGTTCACGTGCCTACGTTTCGGCTTCATCATAAGATCAGTTCGATGGTACCATTTTCATCGAACCATTTATTTAAATTTGCTTCGTCATAGTTGCTTAACTATCTAAATCGAGATATCGCCACCTATGAAATACTTATCAATGAGGAGTTCCCGTGGCCATTGTTGTCTTCTTCGTCAGTACCACGTCACCAAATGATACTTTCTGAATGCAAACTATGTGTTTGCCTATAATATTTGAGGAGTTCCCTCAATTCCTTATGGATCCTACCATCAGAACTGGATTTTGATAAAAATAGGACCAATCTGGAAGTATGACCTTTCAAATAAAAATGAATTTTTCAAATCGGTTTATAAATGACGGAGTACTGAGGTAACAAACATTAAAAAAAAAACTAACCTCCTTTTTTTGAAGTCGGTAAAAAATAACAACCACATTTTAATAAAACTCCCTCGTCCCCGACCCGTCGCGTTGCATCGCCCACCCGTGCTATTGCTTCGTTTTCGTTTAGTGTTCTCTGTGACTTTTTTCTTTTTGCTCGGCTCCTAAGGGTCATAGCGTGGTGTTAAATAGTCAATAACTATCCTCAAGAATTGGGCTATCAAATGCAAAAAGAATTTTTGGAATCTGACTTTTTGTTCACAATTTCAGGGTTTTAATTTTTTTGCCCGGAACCCTAATTATTTTTCTAAGGGCTGATTTTTCAATCGTCACATAACTTTTATCTGGGGAATATGTTTGACGTTTTGACAGCTTTTGTATAGAAAATGTGTCAAACCGCCATATTTATTCCTCAGGTAAAAGTTATCTGACGATTGAAAAATCAGCCCTTAAATAAAAGTAACCTAAGTTACCGGCCATAACATCAACTATCTGCCAGTGAAAATCGGTCCAGCCGGTTCGGAGATTAGCAAACAGACAAAAATTTTGAAAATTGCTTTTTTGCTATAAGTACTGTAGGTATATCATTATGCATTTAGTAAAAAGTGGTCATTTTGAAATTACAAATAGACGCTTCAATTTTATTTATTTGTATAGATTAAAACTCATTTTTGGATAATGCAGATTTTATTATAAATATACTCGACCTAGAACAACGTTACAATGAACTAATTGTTCCGTTGTTAAATTAGATGCAATTCTTATAATTCACTTAGAAAATATCTATGGACGTCGCAACCGAAGAGAGGTCGCGTCTTGTTTCGAGACATTGCGTCTAATCAACAAACGAATCGTACAAATCTAATAAGATACAAGTAATAAGAAATGTGCACCACTTCTACATTGGTTAAATATGAATAGTAAAAGGTACAATAATCATTTTAATACTAGAAAATTGAATTGAGATTTAGATAAATATAAAAAGTATGAGATTCCGATAAAGTTTTTGGCATAATGTATCCATTTCTATTCAAAAAATCAGTCTTCTACACTGAGCACACTTCATTGTGAACTTTAAGAAAATCTGTGCATTGTGATTTATCACTCCCTCACTTGCAAATACATATGGCAAAGTTTAAAATTACACGCATTTTATATTGACAATACAGTACCTCCTGATACTAATGTTAGAGCACTTACGTAAACAATTAAATCTTACAATAAAATAAACAAATTATCTGGAATAACAATAATAAAATAATATTTCAAAATATACAGAAATCGTAGAGGTGTATTTGATCACAACTTAGTAAAAAAAATGTAGGTATTTGTGGAAAATATTGGGCACTGCTATTAACATCTAGGTCTAAAGATTATGCAAAAATACCCATTTTACGTGTTTATACGGTTTCGTACTGACTGCGAATCGAGCGAGCGAGACAGCACGCGAATATCACACCAAGTAGCTGAAAAAGAAAAAAAAAACATTGTTATTCAATCATTGTTTGTTATTGTTGTTGTTATGGTCATTGTTATTGTGTAGTTGTTTGTCATTGTTGTTTTGTTGGTCTAATTTCGAACAAGGCCTCGTTATCTACTATGGGACTCCTATAGGCTAATTTGATTAATTACACAAAAATCAAGTTCATTTACAGGGCAGGTAAAGTCGACAACATGGTTCAAAATCGTGTGCGTTACGCCAGCGGAATGTTGTCCCTTTTAAGAATTTCGGCTTGACAGATAATTAGTACCTCATCTCGTGTAATTGTGCCCGAAATTTATGATTTGTGCGTCCAGCCGATCCAAAGATATTCACGAAAAACAGATTCCGCTGGAGTAACGTTACCCCGGCGGCATGTTTTTTAACCGGTGGTCGTAGCTAGCTCGTTACAAACTAGCTACTTAGAAAGATGTAATTTGTGCATAATTGTGCCCAAAAGATGAAATTTGTGCGTCTTGAGGTTTCAGAGCTATTCAAAATGCCGCTGGGGTAACGTTTAGCAAATTGCTGTATCTCTTAAACGGCATGACATACAACTACGATTTTTTTTTACGACGGTGGGTCTTAATTTGTGCACTTTTATTTTTTCTATAATCGACACCGTTGGAAAGTTAGATATGTTTTTTCAAAAACATTAAAATCGATCCTTGCGCTTCAATGAGAAACCCTAGAAACGTAACAACTATGGTGGTTTGTACCTTTTATGAACTCAAAGCATCATGTGAAATTAGATGTTTCTATTCCAACTCCTTAGAGAGTTATTCAATTTTAATTAAAATCTGGCTACCATATAATGTAACGCTCCAATACATGAGTTATTATTAAGTGACGGTAATTATGATTCAACCAATAAATAGTACCTTTATTAAATTGTTTATCCTTGAAGTTTCAGCTGAAACATCCTTCTAACTTCTCAGATATAAGAAAAAAACCATAGGAAAATAAATCTTACGATTAACCGAACCAATTCGAATGACTGCAAAAAAGCGGTCGCACAGTACATTGTGCCAACCTTTTTAAATTGGTAGTATTATAATTAAATTTTGAGCGGTACAGGTGCGTACAAATGGTTTCAATAACTGTTTGCTTACTTTTATATAAATATGATTATTTTATTAATACAATTCCTTGAAGTTCGGTTAGGTGTTGACTTTAGTATTTTCCGTCTCGTTTTATCTCCAATATGAACTTTTACCTATGAGAAATTCCTTACTTTTGCCTATGAGAATCTTAAAGCTATTCTGAAAAAAAATATCATTAAACTTAAAAATAATTTTGACAGTATTAAAATTGAATTTGACAATCGTGACTCCACGTGGTAAGTACTTGTTTCACTTGTTTGCCCTACCTGATTTTTTTTGAGTCGGAGGCGCGCAGGGGGGGGGGGTGTCAGCCTCAACATGTTTTATATGGAATTTTTCACTTTTTGTATGGAAAATTATTACCAACATGTTGACTTAGGGGTTTATGGGTCTTATAAACGGGGTCGAAATTTACATTATTTTTGCGATAGGACACATCGTTTTCGGTATATAAGCAAAAGAAAAGAAAAAACAAGATACAGTTTTTGCACCTGAAGTCGATGCAAAAACTGAACTGAAGTGAGTGACTGAAGTCGAGGTGTTGGTGTGAATTTTAGTTCATGCCAACTAATTTTATTCCTCACCTTTTTAATCACGATTAAAAATAGATTAGTTAGAAAATCTAAATTTTAGGTGAAAAACGTCAAATTCAGAATAGCAAAATTACCATTTTCACTAAACTAATAACTCAGTGGCATCTTAGTGCTGTCAAACTAAAATATAGTTAAGTTGTGTTACTTTAGTCAATTTCGGAATGGGAAATCGTCGTTTGACAGGAATAAACTAAATTTTGGTGATTTTTAGTTTAGATTAGACGCATTTGTGACAAGAGAATCGGCACCATTAACCACTTTTCTATCAAATAGAGTGCATGGGGAGCCACCCCTCATCGGCAACGCAAAGAACTTTATTACAAGTGTAGAAGCATTTACCTGAACAACAGCGACACCTATGCCGACGCCGCCAAGCACCATAGAAATATCCTTGAAGTAAACAACCAGCTTGTTAAGGCACCCATCTTTGTGGAAGTGTTCAGACTTTTCAGTGCACGGTGCGGCGACTCCTCCGGTGATCTCCTGGCCGGAGCAGCAAGTGCTTGGCAGGGTCGTGATGTTGTTGGCAGCCCAGTCTTCGGGGCCGTAGATACCGCAGCATTGCAGCTGGAAATGGAAAATTGGAGGGTTATAGGTGTTCATAAACTGGTTTGCTAAGTTCTAGAGTACTTCCTGCTAGGTTAGGACCACAAAAACATATAGCCTATGTATATAGCATATTCGAAGCTTTGCGGGGAGTGAGATTTAACCCACTCAGTTCTTACAGAAAAGGTTGAAAGACAATTACGTGCATCCTCCCGTCACGTCTGCATCTTTTATACGTTCCTGTTTATAAGTATTTAGATAAAATGCTTCATGTATTTACCATAAAACATGGCCAACCAGTAACCATGAATACATTGATTTTTTATTAATAATGACTAACTAAAGTTCTTAATAATTTATTACAATCTAGCCTAATAGCAATTTAACCGGTTCCGTGCGGAGGTATTTTTAGCAATCTCTAGTGCCTGGCGTCAAACAAAGATTCCGTGATGCCTCTGGGGCACCAATTTACGAAATTACTTGAAACGAACACTCACTGTGGGCATGATATGGGTGACAAATAAAGACACTTATTTACTTAGTTTTGTATCCTCTCGGGCACCATACGCCATACGCAATAGATTTACATGGTGCCTGTGCGGCATCATCCGCACGGAAACGGTTAACTCTTAACTTATTATTTTACGTGAAAGATTATGTTGTAACTACGAATAGTGTGAATTTGCACTTTTTCACAATTCCGTACCACTTTATTAGGGTCTGATAATTAATTAAAAAAAAAACACTTTGTTCATGTGTTACATGTTTAGCACAGCATTGTCACTATTATTCATTCACTATTTATCTACTACACTAACTCAAATGGTTCCGTTCTCTTTGGCAGACGCACTATGTCTATGTCCGTGTTGTCTAGCAGCTGAATTGCCTCCACATTCACATATCGGTGGAGTCTGTGTTCGTGGGCTTCAGCAAATTTTTGGATGATGGTGGTGACGAGTTCCATTCAAGGTCATGGTGGAGGTCGTCATTTCTAATGTACCATAGTACATTTACAGCTTCCCTGAATACTTTATTTTGGAATTATTGGATTATTTTAACGTACCGTCCCAAAGTTGGAAGCCATGCGTCCAAATTGGCATAAGAATATCCTTGTATAATATAATTTTATTATGTACCTATAGATGACAGGATTTCCTTCCGAGCAACCAATACATATTTTTTATAACGTATGTCGAGTTCCTGTCTTTTCTTTTTGACGTGAGATTTCTAACGCAGTTTGGCGTCAAGAGTTGCCAAGATATTTGGCTGTATTAGCATAAGGCACTTGCATGTCGTTTATATACATAGATTGGGTGGTAATCGCAGTGTTTGTTAGTGAAGTAAATGTGAATTGATTTTGACTCATTCAGTTTGATCTTCCACTTTTGTGTCTAGTCATAAACTTTGTTCACAGCTAGCTGATTTTTTTCTATTGCTTCTTTGTGGCTTCATCCGCTAGCCTAGCCATAATAGCAGTATCATCTGCAAAAGTCGCAATGTTGTTGTTTTCCAGCTCTGCAAGTACAGGATTGGGCCTAACACACTGCCTTGTGGTACCTACCGCAGATTTTATAGTTTTTAGCTCGGAATATGTATCTTCTTGCCTTATTCTGACCATTCTGTTATTTATATAAAATGATTCTAGACTGCAAATTCTGGAAGTAGCATGCCTCCGAGTTAACATATCAGGCTCTCATGCCAAACTTTATCAAAAGCTTGCGCGACATCTAGGAATACGGTGGCGCAGACCAGCTTGTTTTCGAGTATTTTTTTCAATAACGTCAGTTATTCTGTGTACCTGGTCTATTGTAGTGTTTTTCCTTGAAGCCAAATTGATGGTTTGGTATTAGGTATTTTTCTTCTATTATTGATTTATAACCGTTTTAATAATATTTTTTCGAATAGTTTCGATAATACGGGCAACAGAGAAATGGGTACATATGATGATGCTTCATGGAGTATTTTCCCAGGCTTTGTAATCATAATGACTTCAGCAACCATCCATGGCTCAGGTACATGTTTAAGCATTAATTCAGCATTGATAAGTCTGGTCAGCCTCACTATGGCTTTGCACGGGAGGTGTTTTAGAATTTCTGTTGTTATGAGATCATAACCCGGGGATTTATTCGAGCTAATGATGTTCTTCTGAATTTCTCTCAGAACTTCTTTAAGAGTCACAAGCCGAATTCTTTGATTTTGTGACAACTTTTCACTCGTCAAGTATTTCTATGAAGCTTTCATTGGGTTGAACAGTATCTTCAAAGTATTGGGCAAACCTAAACGCTTTAAACGCGCGCACGCGCGCGCGCGATTTAAACGCATTTTTTTTTTAATTTTGTCGACGCACGTCGTTCATTGATATAAGGTGTACTGGGGTAATTCCGACGGGAATTTTTACGAGATGTCTAGAGGTCTACATTTCGGTTAGTTATGTAAAGTAGTTTCATATTTACTGCCATTAATAAGCGACTTCGGTTAACTTAACCTTTTAACCGCCCGACTTCATATCAGTTGTCGTGCCCCCAGCGCCGGGCAACTTGAATCATTACGATATTTGGTCGTAAATATACGACCCTGGCGAAATGGACACGAAAATATTTGTCGGATTAATCCGTCGTAGGCGGTTAAAGGGTTAATGAAAAGATTTAGCCAATGGATATATTAGATTCATAAATATGTAGTTGGATTCACTAGATAGAGCATTTTGAATTTTTGAATTATAATTTTTTGGTTTACGGGAAATTACGAACTATCTTGGGGTTATTCCGAAATTATTTAAACGTCGACTTTATTGTACTTTGACCAAAGGTTTACATTTCTTTTTCAATCGTATTTACCCCTTACACAAAATATCATGAGTTTTGTATTTCGGAATTACCCCAAGAAGAGAATTTTATGGATTTTCGGAATATACCCTTTTTTGGAATTACCCCAGTGCACCTTACAAAAAACCCAAGATGCACACTCAACGTCTAAAAAACGTCCGCAAAAAATGAGCGCAACATTCTAAATTGTGCGCTCATTTCAAATAGTCTCGCGTCGCTCGGGTTTGGGAGCAGTCGTTAAAAATGCCGAAGTGTTCTGTGAGAAATTGTAAAAATATTACGTCAAGAAGGTTAAAAAAGGATGGGATATCGTATTTTCGGTAAGTAAAAAAGTTTATTGATTAGTTTTTGTTGGTTTTATGACTGATTATAGCAAGCAATGTGTGATTTTGATTTATTTTTTCTAAAAACTTCATTCAACGCTCAAAGTACAATACGGCCAACTTCAATGGCTGCTTGTTCAGTGTTAGAACAACGCATTACAGTCTCCTTTTTATTTTAGTCGCATTATAAAAATGACCCTGTTCTAATAAGTAGTCGATTTTTTTTATTTTTTATAAATAAATTTATGTACTTTTGAACTTTTTTGTATGTAGTTTTTGACAAATATATTTACGTTATATAAAGTATAGGTCAGGCGGTAGCCAATTTAACATTTTTGTTTAATGTTAGTAAATATTATGATATATAACGATTAATTTATGTGCCAACTTATGAGTTCGCGACATGCGGCATGCTAAGGATAGAAGTGTCGCGTAGTCTGTAAGTGTCACATTATAAACTTCATGGAAACTTCTAATTTTTATATTTTAGTTTTCCTCGTGACCCAATACGATGTGGAGAATGGACATCAATCGTCAGTCAACAAAGGCGAGAAGATTTTTTTAAGCCGAATAATTCAAGCGTCGTTTGTTCCGAGCATTTTTTGGAGGAAGATATGTATGTCACATCAAAAGGCATAAAACGTCTTCGTAAAACGGCTGTTCCTAATGTAGTGGTAAGTAACTCGTAAGCAAGCTAAATGAATTTGTCAAATAACGTAGTACCTTCGTTCAAATTATTTTTTTGTAATTGTATTTATTTTTTACAGGATATGACTCCACATGACCTCAAGATTGTAAGTAACTACGATGAAGAACGCACGGAACCTAAGTGCCACTATATTTTGAAATATTATTTGGTATGTTAATAGATACTTATTAATTTTGATATTGCTTACAGATTGAAATACTGGATGATGGCGGTGATACTGAAGTGTGTCGTACGAGTTCAATGTTTAAATTAGAAATTGAAAAGAAATTCAAATCTCCTACCACTTCTCTAAGCACGGGGTCAGTTTTGGATACACCTCGAAAAGTTCGTATAAAAAGCGAATTTCACAAATACCGCAAAAGGTTAATTAGCAAGGAAAAAGTCATTAACAACTTAAGGAAAAAGAATTCGAGACTTGTTAAAAAGACTATTTCACTAAATAATGCGTTAAATGTTTTAACGAAAAGATTTAAATTAGACTCAAATTTATGTCAAGACCTATCCACGTATATAAAATCAACTGAATTGTTTAATTCAAAATGTTTAAATAGTCTAACAAAACAAAGAAATGTTTAAAGTATCCTCCCGAGGTCAGGAAATTCGCTTTAATATTATATTTCTACTCACCAGCAGCTTTTTTTATATTCCGGAATTGTCTTTTTTATATTTGCTATGGACACTTAATTTCGTTGTATTTTAATTTTAAATTTTTTAATTGTCTATGACAATTCAAAAGTGCCTATAACTGGCCTACTTGAAATAAATGCCTTGATTGATTTGATTTTTGCAAAATAAATACCATTCATCATTATCGTTTTGAACCAAATATTTGAATAAACAATTTTAACAGTTATTATTTGTTTTTTTGATATACCCATAGGCTACCCAAAAACATGTTTATGAACAAATAAAAGTATATTTATGTGTTTAAAACACAATTTAACAAACTCTAAAAATGTATAATGAAAAAAAAAAGTCATGTTCGACTCCACTCAATGCCTTGTTCTACCGACCACGGACGGTCATAAAATTTTACTGCTTTAAGTACACTGCGTTGTAATAACAGCTTTAAACAATTCGCGTAAGGTTGAACTTGCAATAATATATGCTTGTAGCTTATAGAAAGAGACAGAAATAGTGTTTCGGGACACTTTCGAGCGTTACTTTTATTCGAGACTGTGCATCTTGGGTTTTTTGTATATCAATGACGTCGTTGGATGGATATTAACAACATATTTGTTAACTTCAGAGTCCAGTCACGAATACTAAATGACTGCAGACAAAGGAATCCCCGCAAGTAGACTCATGTTGAAAGGATAATGTAAACGAAATTAGTAATGCTCGTCTTACTTCGCCGATGAATTTTTTATTTATTTAAAATGTGTTAAAACATAAGGATTTTACGTCTTCCACGAGTGGCTATATACCTGAATGTACTTACGCGGTACGTCTGGCACAGCTTGGGTAGTCAATTCCACAATCACTTTGCTGACAGGATAATTTTTTACCACGACATGACCGCTTATCAAATAGGTCGTGCCAATAAGAAAGAAAGGTGCCCATCGTGCATTGATCTTTTATATTATGTAGTCTGTACCTACACCATGACGAATCCTTACCAATTTCAGGCTAGTAAGTGATCGGGAATTTGTTACGGTATAAGGGTGCTTGCATAAAGAAAACGGTTCCCTGTAAAGACAAGTCGATGCCAATTGGTGCGGGTGACATAGTCTCGTGTTAACTTATACGCTCATACATAAATAAACAGTTAAAACATAGGGTCACCCGGGACTATTGTAGCCAGGGGGCAAATGTAACTGATATGGATAACTCGTTATTGTTTCATATGTTTCATAATGAGTTACTTCAATTAGTTAAGTTTGCCCCTGGCTACAATAACCCCGCGTGACCTTATAACAGTTTATTTCCGAACATCAACTTACAGCGATTTGTACCGGGAGTTGGGCCCGAAAACTAAACTAAAAATGTAAAATATTGTAGGCACTCACATCAGTCTGAATGATGTCGAATGTCTTAGCGACGTCCTTGTTAGTCGGGTATTCCTTGATTGTCTTGTTCAAATGATCCACTATGGAGTTCTCCAGATCCTGGTGCTTCATGTAGCCTGCGATACCGACAGCCAGCTCAGCCACGAAGATGATAAGCAGGAACACTGAGAACTGGAAAATATAATATAATGTTAGACTTGAGACTTGAATTCAATGGATTGGTAAGAGAAGAACAGGATCGGTCATTTGGCGATGCTTGGGAGAGGGAGGCCTATACCTACCTAGCAGCTAGCTATTCTCTAGGTTAAATTAAAATGATGATAAATAGGCAGGCCTTGGGTGAACTGGCCTGACAGCATTGTTTGCAGCTGAACACCTGAAAAGCCTCCCGGTTGAAGTTTCCATCCGGGAGACGCTTCAGGTCTTCAATTTAGATTAGGAAACGCAGTTCTGCTCTCTTGCTTTTTTAAAAGCTATACAATTGAATTACAACTATAAAATAACTATGTTTGAGACCGTATTACCACAAAGTATGTATATAAAGAGCTTGTTATAAGCTTCTAGGAATTGGGAGAGATAAAAATAACATTTGATTACACACTCACAGAGTGTTGAATGTGTTGATTGCCATGTGCTCAAATGACGACACGATCCACAAAATGAAGGCATAATCTGATTGTCCGAGTTATAACAATTGCGGTTCTTTGTTTGTTATTTATCTAGAACATCTTACTTATCTCGTTAGTAATTGGTACATAGACACATGTCTTTATAAACCTAGTAATAATGACACTCGTAGGGGTTGACGTCATGTCTGGCAACAAACGTTGGCTGAACGCCCCATAATCTTTTTTAGGATATTTAACACGACGGGAAAAATACGTTGTGTTTATTTACTAAATGTGTATTGCGTGCCTTGTATTTCTAATGATTTACAAAGAAAAAAACAAAATCTGACTGACTAGCATTACTTAAACAAAACTTTTCCCTGCCTTTTGACGAGTTATGCGAACATAAATGTAGGGAACAGCTGATTTTTTTTCGCGATTTCAGGTTTGGACCCGTAGTGAAAGTTGTTCATAATGAACCCTAATGACCCCTTAAGAGGTTGTGCGTTATTTAAATTACACCTTGTATACTGTATTGTACACCACAAACACACACTATGCATATTTAACAGACCCTTGGTTTCCGAAAGCCTGGTTGATCAAGACTCCTGCAAGTAAAACTGCTGTTAAATATCATGTTAGGTTGTTGTCTAAAATAATAACCTGAATGGACATAACAACAAATCTAATAGGCTTTTACTGGGGGCAACTGTTTGCAATATATACAGTGTGAGTCTTTATAATGTGCACATATCGAAATGAGGGAATCTATGCTTAATTTTATCGACGGAAAAAATGTTAAAAAAAATCTAAATATTTATTTATATTTTTTATGGATTTTTAAAAAAAATTGTTTGCTTTTGTGACCCCAGTGTATACAAAACTGTGTAACTTTTAAACTAAACGATTTATCACGATGAAACAAACTCTATAATGTTTGGAAGTAATTAGGTGTCGTCATAAAATAAAAATTATGGAAAAAAAATAGCCACATTTAAAAATAAACATTTTTGTTTGGCAAAAATCTGATTTTTTTTCATTAATTTTTACAAAAATTGTAAAATTTCTCAATAACATGCCCCCATCACCTTCTTTTTTTATAACTTTAAGTTATTCTTCATTGTATTAGGAACCTAACGGTAAAAATTGCATGTTTTTAACTCAACCCCAACATTTTTTATCAACTGTCAAAGAAAGGCCCAACGCATAGCTATTGTTTAGCAGGTAGATAAACTTTCTTTTGAATGTGCGCAGGTCGGGGAGGTAGGGCCAGCCAAAGGAACTTGAATTATGACAGATGTCAGACTGGCAGTCGCTCCGAATTATTCGCCGCTGCTACATGTGTTTCGGTACTTTCGTTCGCTGGACTTTCATAACTTTCGTTCGCTGCTACATGATGCCGCGTTTAAGTGAATTTTCCCCGGCACACATCGCCGACATACATTTTTATTATGGAGTGGGACAAGGAAGTGCCAGAGCTGCGCGCGTGGCTTACATAGCTGCGTATCCTAACAGGCAACCAGTGCCATCTGCCCGAAACTTCCAGGAAGTTCACAGAAGGTTGTCGATCACTGGACTTGGATCAAGTAGAGATCGTCGCGAGCCACCTCAAGTAATTATTGATGCGGCTACTGAACAAGCAGTATTAAGTGATTTGTTTGCTGATCCATCCATAAGTACTAGACGACTGGCTCTTCGTCACGGAATATCCCAAAAATCAGTGTGGCGTATTTTAAAGAAAGAAGGATTGCATCCTTATCACTATCAAAGGGTGCAACATCTACATGAAGACGTAGACTGGCGTCCAAGGTGTGTGATGTCCACATGGATTCAAAGAAAAACCAGAGCAAACCCAAACTTTCCAAGAAAAATACTATGGATGGACGAAGCGACATTCACTAGAGACGGTATTACTAACTGTCGAAATTTACACAGATGGTGCCGCGCAGGTGAAAACCCGAAACTGAAACGGTCATCTACTTTCCAAGTAAGATTTTCGATAAATGTTTGGGCTGGTCTTATCGATAACATGTTGATTGGACCAGTCATATTGCCGAGAACGTTGACTGGTGAAAGATTTTTAAGTCTATTGAGAGATGATATGCCTCAGTTATTGGAAGATGTCCCACTGGCTGTGCGTCAAAGGATGTTTCTTCAGATGGACGGATGTCCTGCCCATTACGCTACAAATGTAAGAAGATTTTTAAACGAAAATTATCATGACAAATGGATCGGCCGGCAAGGACCTGTAGGGTGGCCTGCGCGTTCACCCGATTTGACGCTCCTTGATTATTTCCTATGGGGGACCATGAAGCAACGCGTCTACAGTACCCCCATCAACAGTGAGGCCGATTTGCGTGACCGCATAATAAACTGTGCGAATGATATTCGCAATGACCCCGAAATGATAAGGAGAGCGACACACCAAATTCTAATTCGCGCGGCTTTGTGTTTACAACAACGAGGTGGACATTTTGAGAACCTGATGCATTAAATTTTGTATTTAATAATAAATGGGTTTCAATTGAACTTTTTTGCATTAATTATCATCCCAAACAAACCACCCTTATGAGAACAATACGATTCCGCGTTCGGAGTGCCATCTTTGAAACGACCCGCGCGCATTCACAACAAAGTTAACAAAAAAAAGTTTATCTACCTGCTAAACAATGTGCGTAGCTATGCGTTGGGCCTTTCTTTGACATTTGATAAAAAATGTTGGGGTTGAGTTAAAAACATGCAATTTTTACCGTTAGGTTCCTAATACAATGAAGAATAACTTAAAGTTATAAAAAAAGAAGGTGATGGGGGCATGTTATTGAGAAATTTTACAATTTTTGTAAAAATTAATGAAAAAAAATCAGATTTTTGCCAAACAAAAATGTTTATTTTTAAATGTGGCTATTTTTTTTCCATAATTTTTATTTTATGACGACACCTAATTACTTCCAAACATTATAGTTTGTTTCATCGTGATAAATCGTTTAGTTTAAAAGTTACACAGTTTTGTATACACTGGGGTCACAAAAGCAAACAATTTTTTTTAAAAATCCATAAAAAATATAAATAAATATTTAGATTTTTTTTAACATTTTTTCCGTCGATAAAATTAAGCATAGATTCCCTCATTTCGATATGTGCACATTATAAAGACTCACACTGTATAATTATGGTAATCGTTCATGCTCCGTGAGCGCAAAATTGCCCAAAGTCATTATTCGTGTATGTAGGTAATTTACAGGTCAGCAACTTTTACACAAGAGTTAAATTAATAATTAGAAGAAAACCATTTAATAGATAGGTACCCAACCAACGAAAAGCCAACGTTTAATTTGTGGAAAACTAGATTTCAAAATGTTCTAATTTTATAAAACGTTGGTAAAAATTTAGTTTTTTTTTCTAATTAATTGTAAGTTAATCGTCTGAATAGGTTGTTATTTTATCAGTAAAATCATGTAGACAGAATCCTATAAACACTTAAACCACAAATTCAGAATAAATTGTGTCTGAAAAAGATTAAAACCATTTACTTATTCCTGTTACTAACGCGAGATTACAAACACTGTCATATCATAATTCACAATATTTTTGTTTTTCTTATTATGTTCTGATATTTATGGAAATATGACCGAAAATAAAAAATGGGGAGCTTTAATAACTTTGTCATTATAACAGAAATATTGTTCGTTAGATTAAAGGCTTGAAGGGAATAAGATGTGAAATACGTCTATCTACCGAATCAATTACTATACAAGGTGTAATATAATCAACGCACAACCTCTTAAGGGGTCATTGCACTGATCATTATGAACAACGATCCCTTAAGAGGTTGTGCGTTATTTATGTTACATCTTGTCTATTAGGTATGCAAGTAGAAACTCAGCTTTTTTTGATCAAATTCAACTTTATTGAAAAGATACTTGTTACAATAATCGAAATATTCGCCATTACTATCTACGACCTTTTGCTATCTATCGGCTAGCTGATGAATACCTTCGCGATAGAAACTTGGTGGTTTCAAAGCAAAATAGTCATCAAGCCATTTTCGCACATCTTCAATTTTCATGAACCGTTGGTCTTTTAAATAGGACGAAATCGACCTGAATAAGTGGTAATCAGAAGGAGCCAAGTCTGGGGAATACGCCGCATCCTGGATAGCTTCCCAGTCTAAGGAAAATATGAGTTTCTGAGTAGATTTTACTGTATGTGAACGAGCGTTGTCATGCAGCAACATCACATCACTATCCGCGTTCCTTGGCCCGTAAATGGTCTTTTTTCCTCTAGAGTATCACTTAATTTGCTCAATAGAGCTCGGTAACGTTCAGATGTAACAGTTTGACCAGGTTCCAGAAGCTCGTAGTATTATAGAATGCAATGGCGTAAATGTTGCTTATCACTTTCCGCATTTATAAAATTGATACACACACAGTGACAGCTTGTGAATAACAGAAACTTATGTTATAAAAACAACGATGACTAACCTACATGTATCTAAAACAACGGGCGAATTGGACGCGTTCAAAATGTTTTTTTAATGTAACCAACTTCAGAGCCAAGTTTCTACTTGCACACCTAATAATATATATTAATCAAAACAAAATAAGGGCCACTTGTTATTTTTACATTTCAGTGTTATCTAAAGAACATTGACTAATTGCTAAGTAGCAAAATATTGATGTTACGAACTCTTCGGTATCTAACCTCTTTGATGTTATGCTTGAGATCAAATGCTAGCCATAATAAAAAAAAAATGCATTTTAAATTTTCTTGTAATCTTGTTTCGATTTTGCTTTAAGTTTTGTTTCGATTAGCGGCTTGGTATTCCAAAAATTATCATAATTTTGTTTAGATATCTTGTTAAAACAACATCTAATGTTAATACGCCACAAATACGAAGACATATGGACATAATTACTGCAACCAGAGCCGTTACAATGATCCAAGAAGGAAATCCGTAGCGGTCTGTGGGTTTGCAACTGGGTTTTTCTCGAAGATCTATCCAAAATGCTCGGAATCGCTTCCAAGACATTGGCAGTGTTGCAAGAAGACCAGGTTCGGGTACATCCGGCTAAGTGCCTGCCGAGAAAGCACAGTGACGGCTCGTAAGTTACAAAATCACGTACGGTTGACAACAGGTACTCGAGTCAGTGACCAAACTATCCGGAATCTATTGCACGAAGACCAGCAAACTTCAAAACGACGAGTTGTTCGAATTCATTTGTCCAGGGCTCAACGTGCCAATCATTTAAGTTTCTCCCGTCAATACTTGGACTGGGGTATAAATCAGTGGGGCATGGTGCTTTATCCCCGACGAGTGCCAAAGTAATTTTTTTTAATGACGATCAGCGCATTAGGGTGTGGAGACGACACGGCGAGCGATTTTTGGAAGCCTGCATACATGAAGTGGCCGTTGCGGTGGTCCCAACGTAATGATTTGGGGGGGAATGGTTTACACGGCAAAACTGAGCTCGCCATTTTAAATGAGGGGTTTGTAACTGCTCAGCGTTACATCGAGGAAGTCATCAGGCCTCATGTGATCTCATTTGCTCAGCAAATGGGTCCTGGGTTCGTCTTGATGCAGAACAATTTCCATGCACACACAGCTCAAGCGACCCAGTCTGTGCTGGAAGACTCTCACATTCAAGTTTTACCGTGGCCAGCCAACACTCCGGACTTGAATCCAATCGAGCCCATGTGGGACCAATTGAAACCCTGATTGACGCTTTGAAAATTGCCTGGGAAGAGAGTCCAGCTGAAAACGTGAGGCATTTGAACGTGAGCATGCATTCCAGACTTTAGGAGTGCATAGCTAAAAGAGGAGGGCATACGCGTTATTAAGAAACAGAAAAAGAAACAAAAAGTGAAGTTTTTTTTAGTTTTTAGTGGCTTTTCGTCGTTTGTTTTTTATCTTAAAATCTTAAATTGTAATTTTTTATTTAAAGTTAAATAATTATGTTCATTGATAATTTATTTAAACAGTTACTGAACGGTAAACAATAACATTGTTTTATTTTTTATTGTTTTACTATAACCAAACAATTATTATTTTTTTTTTTTTTTTTTTTTTTTTGCAATATAATATTTTATTATGGAAAGGTTAGAGACATCGCCAAGCGGTTGGTCGACTCTTCACGTGACCAAAGGGCTGGCCTATTCTTTGGCCAAAGGATTAGCATCGCCATACAACGTGGCAATGCTGCCAGCCTTTTGGGCACATTTCCTGTTGACAGCGATGCGGACGAATTTTTTGATGCCCTATGATTATATATTTTTTTTTTTTTTTTTTACATTTGAACAATTAATTAATTTAATAATTTTCATGGTACACCTTAAATACCTAGTGGTGCCCTTATTTTGTTTTGACTAGTACCTATATAAATATAACTTTTTATCCCAGTACATGAAATAGTTCCAAAGCATTTCTAGTTTCTTCTAGTTTCTTGCATAAAAATCCTCTACGTACCTATGCACTGATAAGTAATTTTCCTACGAGTAAAGTGAACGGGTATCTAAAGCCGTTTCCGCCACAATATTAATCGGTTATTGATTCCTATATTGTAGTGGGGGCTTCTAAAGTGGCCCAATAACCTATCTTGTCTAAAAATACATGACCAGCAGAAGCTTTTGTCTGAAAATTTGCAGTTCTGTTTTTTTTTCTAGCCACTTTTTTAATACTGTAAACAGCAGAGCAATCAAATATGTTTATTGTTTTCACGTTATAAATCCCCTTTAGGTTCAAGGCAATAATAAAGTCATGTTTTACCCCCGACGCAAAGTTTGACCGCCATGTCTGTCTGTGGCACCGTAGCTCTTAAACGGGTGAACCGATTTGAATGCGTTTTTTTTTATTTGAAGCAGGTTTTCTAGCGATGGTTCTTAGATGTTTTAATATAGGTTTATTAAGTGTTTGCTCTAGCCGGGAGCTACATAATTTTATTCAGGATTCCTCATCATATTGTATCAAGACTGTTATAGCACAACTTTTTTTCGTAAGTTAGTAACAAAAATCCTTGCTAGATGTAAAAAGTGAATGTACGGCATAATTTTAACAGGTGCCCAATTGAGGAAAACGAAGAACAGGTATTTGTAACCAAGGGCCGTCTGCCGATAACCAGTTTCAACATTGGCAAAGTGAATTTCTCTAAATTGTTTCATAAAACTTATGTCTTTAGTAACGAGGTCACGAAGATCCGTTAGTCCAATATGTCGTAGGTCTGTATGGCTGAGAGGGGGTGGATCATTTAGTTATTTAAGCTTTATTTAATTCCGTACAATATTTTCAATTCAATTACATAACTTAAGATAAAAATAAATTACAAAATAAAATAGGTAGCTATACATACTTCATGCATTAAACAAAATATTCGTTGTTTTGTACGGTCCCCCCACGGGTAAAAGCCTCCTCCAAGGAATGCCAGTTAGTCTCTATCCGTGGCTGTGCGCTGTGGCTAAACCCTCCATGGGGCGGCTCTACTCATGGTTAATTAATTTAGGCCTGTAATAGTTCCACTGAAGTGGAAGTGAGTAAGATTTCCCTTTGTCCTTCAGGACAAAGGCAAATTCTTACTCATAGGAGAAAGGTTAATTTAATTAATTGAAAATTGAGAGACGAGTAACACACGATTTTGGAGTTTTGGACCTACAGCTAAGTAAGAGGTATGTGCGTTATACAGGGTGTAAGGAACTGCCCTCCGGAAACTAACAGGGTGCATTCAGCTCCATAATTTGAATCATATTCCACCGGAAAATTTCTCAGGAAAATTTCATAAATTTTCAGTTACTATTCCTTTATTTCAATGTAAAATTACATTCTCTGTACGCAGCACTCCATTTATGTAAATAAAACAGCTAAAATAAAATAATCAATCAGCAATGGATGTTGAATCGGCGGCCGAAGGCTCGCTGCGCTGCCCTTCGCTACGCGCGTTTTGCCACGGTAACGATACATTGCATGTGAGGTAATAAAACAAATCAGGTTTATTGGATTCCCATAACGTTCCTGAAATAATTTCATGTACCGCTCATCTCAAAAAAAAAACTCAAAGCATTTATTTCAATTAAACCAATTACAGGCACTTTTGAATTATTAAAGAGTCAGTCAGTTAGTCAGAAAATTGAAGCTAGTCGCCCATTCCAAAACGTAGATCTCTATGGAGAAGAATGGGCAAGAAACTCCATGGACACTCTTTTAAATCAAAATTGTTACAAAATCCTGGGTAGGTACATTGTTATTGTTCTTGTTGCTTCTATATGTGAGAACAATGTAAAAAATAGATAACTAAAACAATTTAAAATATAAGATTAAAAATAAGCCCTGGCAGCTAAGAGATGACCAGTCTCCACTGACGGCGCCCGTTCACGAACATGAACATCTTAGTATGATATACTGAATTCACCCCATCAGTCTGCGGAGGGCTGTCCCGTACACCCTGTATATGTGCGTTAGATGAAGTGGAGACATTAATTATAAATTAGTCGTTAACATTTTATGCTAATCTCTGTTGAGCAACGAACTACCAAACCCATAGCTACCTAAGTATTTAATATACAGTTTTATTTATTTATTTAAACTTTTCACACTTAAAAAAGTACAAAGGCGGACTTAATGCCTTAGGCATTCTCTACCAGTCAACCAAGGGCGGTGAAGAGATTAGATGGCAGGTGCTCTGTTAGAAATGGAACAATTTGTACATAAATAAGTCATAAACTTATAATACACATACATACATATTTACTATAATATATACCTATATTATATACAAATTCAAGAGAGAGAGGTTTTGAGATGACTACGCTATTTATTTTGAAAATAATGAAAATCGAAGCGCGTGAGCATGACCGGTCAGTCCTTGACCACAAACGCGTTTATCGCTGCCCATTGCAAGGTCGGTACAAAATAATGTTATTCATTGACCTGAACTACCAGCGCTGAACTAAGTCAACACTTTATTGCTTTGATACCCCACTGTGAGCTTAATGGAAGACTTGTGTCTGTCCTAGGTTTTAATAGCTATTGCTAATTAATTTATTTAGGGCGAGCAGAATTCCATTTATGTTGACCTATTTTGATGCTGGAGATTTTCATCATTATAAACCACTTTTCCAGCTTTTGCGTAAACTTAGGCTCCCACAGACAGGCGCGACGCTACTCTTGTTGAACAATTTCTATGAAAACTTTGTGTAAATTGTTCTACCAGTCACGTCGCGCCTGTGTAAACGTGAGCAAAATGGCCGACCGATCTCTCAGGTAGGTGTTAATAATGGGACCTGTATATTTCAGTGTTGAGAAACCGCAGCATCCTCACTTTATACAGTAGCTTTCAGAGGACTGAACTAAACTTCTCACCCATTGAGTCATTCGAACATTCCTAAGCCGAATTTTTATAGTCAACATACAATTTTCTCTCTCCAGAACTGTGTTGTGCGAGCTGAGATTTTTCAAGCTTTAAATTCAGTGCATAACAAAATAATTTTCTCAGACTAACACTATATTTATTTAAACAGGCAGTTCACATTTTATTGCGTAGATATTTTAGTTCCAGCACTGTTGAAAACCTTGCCGCGCAGATTACCTAAAACTCGTCTAGTTTATAACATACATAGACTGGAACTAACTACTGCACATTACTAGGCACGTGACTGTCCTGTAGTTCTGAATGGACCGTTTTCGATCGATATAGAATTTTAAAGGGTTCCGTATTTCAAAAGGAAAAAAATAGAGCCCTTATAGGATCACTTCGTTGTCCGTCCGTCTGTCCGTCAAGACCCTTTTTCTCAGGAACGCGTGGAGTGAAGTTGAAATTAATATCAAATACGTAGGTCTAAGGTTCCTTGCAGCTCTAAAGAAATCAAGCTTCTAAGTCAACGCAATAAAATAATACGGCCATTTCTGCGACATATTTTGATACTCGCCACTAAATCAAAAACCTAATAGGGTACCTCCCGTTGACCTAGAATCATGAAATTTGGCTAGAAGCAAGGTTTCATAGCACAAATTAAGGAAATGTCCGAAAATAGTTAATTTATAGTTTTATCACATTTTTTCCCGCCATTCGTGGGACATTTTAGTCCTGTAACATTAGTGACAGCTACCTCGCTCTGATTTGCAAGAGATAGTGTTTACATATCTACTATATAGTAGATACACTACACAGTAGAATCGCAGATGCGTTACCATTATGGAATGCAATCTCGTTCGAAAATCAAACGAGATCTCGCGAGATTACACAGGAGTCTTTCGAAGCGGAGGATGTGTTTTTCGGGAGGTCTAAGGGAGAACTCTTGCAGATTGCAGACAATTGTTTGCGCTCTGTAGTCCCTACCTGTGTAGAGGCTGAAATAACGTTTTCTGCAGCTGGGTATTTAGCCTGCAAAATTAGAAGCCGTCTGTCAGACGACACATTAGATACTTTATGCTTTCTACAAAGCTACACCTTTAATGGTGTTACTTTTCAAAGAGTTCTACTACCTACTACTAAAAATGCTTAAAACACTTATTTATTCTATGCTGATATGTACTACAAAACGTTTTAATAACTATATTTTCTTTAACAGCAGTCCGATCTAATGTTATTGGCCGCGCGACCTTTGCACTATCGATCGGGAGTGGAAATAAGCGATGATGCTGTTCGCTTTATCTTGAAGCAGAACACAGCTATGTATCTTTTTATGTAAATTAACTTTAAGATAATCTGTCAATTTGTACGCGGAACTGAAGTTTCTAGTTTACTGATGAATGATTTGTAAATTCAAAATCCATTTGCGTTTTTACCAAAACTAACATTTATTAAACTATTAATAATAAACAAGGCAAAAGGAGTATGTAAGGATCGTAGCAGGTGGCGTTCTGTAGTTTCTGCCTACCCCCATGGGAAGAAGGCGTGAGTTTATGTATGTATGTAATAATAATAATGCTGCTTTGGGGGGTCCCTGTCCCTTATGTCTTTGTTAGTCTTTAAAGATTTTACATCGATGACCTACATAATTATGTTTCATTTCCTGAATATTTCCCTGAAGTACACAATTCTTCTGAATTGCGGTAACAAACCATCGACATACAATGTACCAATTACTGATGTCATGAAAGTGCCTTCTTCACAATGCTGTAAATGATTCAATGGCGGGATATTTTGATGCCAACCTGACTCACCACCCCACGCGATAAACGGTAGAACAATATTTATGGATAATGTGGAAATATTACAATAAATTGTTTTGTACTGTGAATACGAGAGCTGTGAGAGATTTTCAACGTCTGGACACCCAAATTGTTCTCAAAACAAATGATGAAATGACAGAAGATGTTTTTGCTTACGAAAAGAGGTGGATGCAATTTAAGTAAAAGACATTTAATATTTTGTCTTGGCATCTTGGTTTTGTTGAAGGATTGGTTGAAGCCTATAATAATCGTTTTTGATGAATCAAAGGATTAGTTAATATTTTTTTTATGAAGAACGGTACTTTTTATGTACCTAGTGCCTCCAAGTCTAATTGATAACAAACACGAATTGGAGCACGTCTAGATACAATGACGATATGTCACGCAAAAACCAATGACTCATTTTTTGTATTTGTTTATAAATAAAATGAAACAAATAGAATTTATACGCATATGGCTGTCGGTCAGTACCCGTCGGATTGCAGTCAACAAGTTTACAGCGATAAGTAGGACCCTTACACATTGGTGAATTAGTAGGGCGATTTAATGAGGCTGACACATGCAATGTAACGGTTCGTGAAAGAGAAATACTGCACGAAAGGTAACCTCATAAACTGCTTCACTTATTTCGGCAATTCTTTTTCCACATGCCAAACACAAAGCAGAAGGAGAGGCTACATGTTACTACTCCCTTTCTCCCAGAAATAACCTCAAACAAAATTAGGACGGATCGATACTCGATAGCACTGCTAGACTTAGTATATCCATAATAGGTAGTTTTCCTACAAACTATGTAAGAAAACTCTTCGTTTTCCGAAACATAGTTTATATCCGAGCAGCCTTGCCAAGTTTTCTGGTTTTGACAGCTGGACAGGTTTACAAAAGGGTTGAGATTTAGAAATGCAGGTTAGCGGAAGATGAAATATATACCTATACATAAACTCACTCCTTCTTCACATGGGGGTAGGCAGAATCTACAGAACGCCACCTGCTACGATTTTGCGTTAGTTCGTTCTATATCTAGAAGAAATAATTGGACGATTTGATTTTTGTGCACTGACAATAATTATTTGAGCCTCCCGATGATCAAGTTCGTCTAGACTGGAAGGATCAGTTAAAGATCGTTGACCAATTAATTATTATATACGCCAAAGATGCAATTCAAGCCATAAGAAGTTTTGGGCACCAATCAATCAACTCAACCTATCGCAGTCCACTGCTGGACATAGGCCTCTCCCAGGCTGCGCCGCAACACCCTGTCTTCCGTCTTCCGCATCCAGTCTGTCCCAGCCACTTTTTTAAGTTTTGGGCATAGTTCTGCTAAAATAAGCTTCTTCAGATGAAGTAAATTCATCTGAGTAAGCTTCTAGGACTTTTACTAGCCGCATCGTAATCGTATCATCAACCTAGCTAAAACGTCATCAGGCAAGGAATATTCATTACAACAGTTTTTGTTTAATTGTGTAGAGCGTTGTCACATTTTGCACCTCTCTCGCTCACACAAAACCTAATTTTTAAGAATGTTAAATGAAAAAATGCTTTTTTGAAAAATGTAATCAATGGGCGGTCTACAAAATAATATTAATTTAATAGGTAGTTATTCAAAAACACATTTCTATTGTGTTATCTAATAAACTTATGTAATTAAGTGTTATGATCTGTTTTTGAGATTATGTAAATAAATGCCACAATAAAAATGTGTTTTTAATAATTACCTATTAAACTAATATTATTTTGTAGACCGCCCATTGATTACATTTTTCAAAAATGCATCTTTTCATTTAACGTTATTAAAAATTTGGCCCCGTGTGAGCGAGAGAGGTGCAAAATGTGACAACCCTCTTAACGAACAGGAAATTCCACATGTCCGCTGTAAGCACGTTTAACTGTACCACTACTGCTAACGATTTATCTGGATATCACGTCCGCACATTGTTTTAATAGTTTTGATTATAAAAGCGTAAATTATTTGTGGCGCTGAAATTTTATTTTTAGCGAAAATTCTGGCTAATTGACTATAATATAGGCACTTTTACTTTTGTGTTTTGTATGTAATTTTCATGATCTTATGCAGATCGCATTTAGCCATTTTTGTTGGCATTCCAAGATATAGTTTCGGTTTTCCTTCTCCTGATTCCCGTCCCTATCAGTTCTCTTAAGCCCATTCGTGATTACTAGTGCAGCAATAGTATATGTTTATGATAAACAACAGAAAGATAAAATAGCATGAATGAAGCAGCCAATGAGCGTGCCGTAGATGACTCAACTGGATATAAATTGTGACATTATCCTCATTCTAGACTTTTCTAACGCGACCACCACTTAGTGCTCATGTGTGCTATTGAGTTGTTAGCTCGTTATTGTGATTGTTAGACAAATTAATGTTTATACGTCTTCAAAGCAAGCGTCCTTTGAAATGATTTCAATAATCTACAAAAATTTTGATACACAATGTTTGGGATGCCTATGAAGCGAGGTATGTTTGGCAAGGGACGCTTCGTTATGGATGTGAATTAAGTAGCTGTTAGTACAACCTAATTACTATATTGATTATCTGTATCCTGTCCGGGACATCTCTAGTAGTTTCGGTTGACTGACAACGGGTCATCTCTATTCCTTCAATATGGCTCGCTCTCAATTAAACATAGCCCGTCTGGTTCATGTTATACTTCAATAAATATAAAACAGTCACAAGTCCAAATGTCTATCATTTACATAAGTAACATCATAACATGGTGTCAGAAGTCAAAACCGAGGAAGATTTTATAAGAAGATTGAAAAAATGCTGAACGATACAGAAGTCAAGGAGGTACGTAAAGATGCGTGCTCTCAGAATTATGCCAATTTTAGCAAGATACCCGAATTGCAGGTAGGCATCAACCAAAATAATGGTTTAGAATGGAAAAAATGGTGGCAAAGTTTTGAAGTATTTTTGTTAGCTACCAATTATGAAGCTGCCTCCGAAAAACGAAAGATAGCCATTTTGTTACATACAATTGGGGAGAAAGGCGTAGAAATATACAATTCTTTCAACATGGTCACGGACAAAGTCACTATAGATCAAGTAAAAAAAAAGTTTCAAAATTACTTCGAACCACTGAAAAACTTAACCATGATTCGACATTCATTCTTCACACGTGCACAAAAGGCAGATGAAAATATAGATACTTTCTTGACTGATCTTACAAACATAAGCAACAAGTGCGAGTTTGGAACGTTAAGGGATTCGCTGATTCGTGATATCTTTTTCAAAGATTATTGCAAGAGATAGACCCAACGTTAGAAAGAACAATTTCATTAGCAAAAACCGTCGTCATGGCACAAGAAAACGCGCAGAGAATAGACATGCAAAACACAGAAAATATACTTCATATTAAAAAGTCTCACTTAAAGTCACAGTCAACGTGAACAAGGAGGAGTACCACAAGTCATAAAGGTCAAGCATTCAACAGGCAGTGCAGTCAAAGCCCACAGGGTCAACGTAAGGACAACAACAAACCCTGCGGTTGGTGTGGTCAACATCATAGATTCAAGTGTCCAGCATCCGGAGTTAAGCGTAACATATGTAAGCGTACTGGTCATTTTGCAAAATATTGTTTTACTGCTAAAAAATAATGTCAGAAACTTAGAGACCGAGTCCAGGCAGAATTCCAACAAACAGGCAGAGGTCAGCGCTGAAAACTTTTTTATAGGGTCTTACCACCTGTCTGTCACCTAAAACTACAAAGGGATGCAGTCCCATGTATTGATCCTCCAAGGAAAGTCCCATTTGGATTATATAATAAACTAAAAGAAGAGTTGGATCGCATGTCAAAAATGGAGGTCATAGAAAATGTCACAAAACCAACTGAGTGGGTAAATTCTGTTGCCATAACAATGAAAAAGTCAGGTCAGTTAAGAATTTGTTTAGATCCACGAAATCTTAACAAGTATATAATTAGGGAGCACTATCCACTTAAAACTATAGATGAAATTAGGTCAATTTTAAAAGGAGCTTCTTATTTTTCCCATCTAGATGCATATTCTGGGTTTTGGATGATAAAACTCGACAATGCTATTTCAGATCTGTGTACTTTTCAAACACCATTTGGTCGTTATCGTTATTTAAGGTTACCTTATGGTATAAATGCATCATCAGAGATTTTTCAAAGAATAATGACAGATATGTTTGCAGATTTAGAAGGTGTCTTGGTATTTGTCGATTGTGTATGGAGAAACTAAAGAAATTGATAACCAACGTTTGCATAAGGTCCTGCAAAGAGCTAGAGACTCAAATTTAAAACTAAATAAGTCAAAATGCATATTTTCTGTCCAGGAAGTATGTTTTCTAGGTTATGTCTTCAATAAAGAAGGTGCAAAGGTAGACCAGGAAAAAGTTAAATAAATGTCTAAGTCTAGCTAGGAATATTCTCTTTTGGCCCAATATGAGTGCAGATATTAAAAATATTGTTGATCAATGTCTTATTTGTGCAAAATTTAAATCAAATAATCAACAAGAACCTCTTCAAAATTACAGTATTACAAAATATCCATGGCAACAAGTTGGAATAGACTTGGATGTATTTTAATAATAAAAATCATTTAATAGTCACAGATTATTATTCTAAATACATAGAGCTTGCAATAATTAACAGTCATTATACAGCAACTAACATAATAATTTTATTGAAATCTATTTTTGCTCGTCATGGTATAGGTACCTATGTCACTAGTGTCAGATGGAGGTCCCCAATTTAATTCAGTAGAATTCAAGTCATTCTTATACAATTGGGATATTGAGCATATCATTACTAGTCCATATCACCCAAAGTCAAATGGTCAGGCTGAAAGTTCAGTTAAAATCATGAAGAATATATTGAAGAAATGTCAAGAATCAAACTCAGATCCATACATGGCACTATTGCAATATAGAAATACACCAAAGGCTAATTTTCCGTCGCCAGCAATTGTTAATGTCCAGAAATTTAAGAATGCATATACCGGTTAGTAGTAAGAAACTTAAACCAAAGGTAGTTACAAAAGTAACTCGTAAGTAAGTAAGTAGTTTTGTAAGTAAGTAGTTTTGTAAGTAACAAAAGTATTCATTAAAAAATGAATACCAAACTGGCTTTAAAAAAGACCGTGCTCAAACTAAGTACTATTATGATAGGAATAAAAAACCATTATCAATTTTACAACCTGGAGATCATGTAAATTGTAAGAAAAAACCAGATTCAGAATGGCTACCAGCATTTGTAATTGAAAGATTAAAATGTCAAAGGTCATACATATTACAAAAAGGTAATAAGTATAGAAGAAATAGAACACAAATTAGGTTCAGATGCAATGAAAGTTGTCACAAGTTTGACAACAGTGACATGCAATCCAACAATGGAATAACAAATAACATTTTGGAAAGGGAAAAGAACATGGGTGAAAGACAGATGGTGGCAGACAATACATCCAGTATTAATTATAGAACTAGGTCAGGAAGAGAAGTAAGAAAACCCAAGAAGTTTTGTTAAAATTAGTTTATAAGCATATTGTTTAGATACTTTTTTATATAAGGTCAGGAATGTTAAAATTAGCTCATAAGTTTAATGATTTATGTACTTTATAAATAAGGTCAGGAAAAGAAGTAAAAGTTCTATTAAAAATAGTTAATAAGCAGATTGTTTACTAGTGTAACACACACTCAATAATTATGTTTGTGTTAGCTTTTAAGTTAGTTTGAATACGTTGTTTAATCTTAATAAATAAATACTCAAAAGGGGAGATGTTAGTAGTACAACCTAATTACTATATTGATTATCTGTATCCTGTCCGGGACATCTCTAGTAGTTTCGGTTGACTGACAACAGGTCATCTCTATTCCTTCAATATGGCTCGCTCTCAATTGAACATAGCCCGTCTGGTTCATGTTATACTTTAATAAATATAAAACAGTCACAAGTCCAAATGTCTATCATTTACATAAGTAACATCATAACAGTAGCTTATCGCAAAAGTTAACATGGTGAGTGAAGCGTGAAACCGAACCTAATCTCACTGAGTACTTCTCCGAATCGACAGTCCAAGTTCTGTGAAATGATTAACAGACGTAGTTGTTAGCCAGACTGTTTATTGATTAGAAACGTTAATGAGTCGATGTTTTAAATAGTCATTAACTATCAGTAAATACCAACGTAAGTACCATATTGATTGACCCTTGCACATCTTCAGGACACGACCTTCGAACTATTGCTTCTACGCCTACGAAAGCAAAATCTTCTGTCTACGTCAACACTATTTAGTCGAAAATCTTAAGACTATTAGGAACACAGCGATATAATAGTTGGTTTATAAGTAGAAAAGGATGTGGCCATTTAACTGGATGAGACGACAGTTGCGTGTCAAAGGTCGCAGGTTGACTTCATCTCAGTCAATTGACCGCAGGGCTGCGGTACAAATTAGTGCTTGTTTTGTTTATTTGTTGCTCAATTGCTTGCCATTTATTTTCAGTTATTGGAATTATGGCAAATAATTACAGGAGTACTGGTTTACGGTATTTGGGTGGGACCAATAATAAGTACTTAAATCGTAATTTCTGTTGACCAAATAAACCCAAATCAATTGGAATAAAGGCAGGAGCCCACGAGGATAATTTTCCTCTTTTCGAGCCGATGGCAAAGGTAAAAATACTGTATTATGTTGAGTCCCGTGTGAGTTGAGCCCGGTAGGTGGTCACGCCAATCGCGGCATCAGTGGCGTGTTTTAGGTCCTCAGAAGTGCAGGTGTATGAACACTTTGGACACTCCAACATATGGGACTAGTTTGGACAGCAGGATGATGAATTTCTGTTTGCCAAATTCGGTCGGTTCACAGAAATAAAAATAAATATTCTTTTGAGCTTATTGTAGTTGTATTTAGTGTATGGATTGTAGGAGGTGGCGTTCTGTAGTTTCTGCCTTTTTTCCATGGGGGTACCCATGGAAAAAAGGCGTGTGTTTGCGTTAAGTATGTAATTATGTATGTATTGTATTTAGTGTAAGTCAGTCGGACTCGGGACTTTCGTAATGATGTTCTGACTTACCTATGTATATATGACTAATCTGTAATTATTTTAATCCGAAGTAAACTTTATGTTCGTTTAAAGAAACGACATAAATTACGCCCACATTTTCAGATAGCTATCTATCTACTTATAAACAAGTCAATCTGCTGTACCTAAACAGTACCTAAACAGATGGCGACTAGTTATGCAATAAAACTGCAATTCGTATTTCATTGTGTTGTGAATGTATGCTAAACTAGCAAATTGTTAGCAGTGCTCGGGGTCAAAATCGAGCATACGATAATTTGTATGGATGTAGCACGATTTTACGAACTAATTGAGAGTTTCTCGTAGATAGTATATGGAATGTAGGTATCAAGTACTTCGTGAGTAATGATGAAAAAAACCACCAGCGAAGTTTGATGACGCGATCGATAAGTTTGATTCAATTAATTAATTTGTTAACTTCATCATGACATTTTACACAAATAATTTTCAGTTTCATTTACCTGAAATATTAAAAATGAAAGGTTTTCTTGTTCTCGAAAGTAATTAATAATAACTTTCATTATTTATTACGATTTCTTTGAATTTGTTTACAATTCCCGACATTGCACTTGCCTTTGGTTGACTAATCAATTACCTACGCATCGCATTGCAGTTCTTAGGGCTATGTTAAACAATATTCAAGGCGCGGTTAGGTATTGAAACGGTTGGTTTGGGTAATAAGCTGAGTGTCTCTGCGGGATCGGGGCCCTCAGACGCGAACCCGTTGGTTTATTGTCAAACTTCTTAGGGAAAGAACTGTTTAAATAGGTACCTAACCGATCGATGGTTTGAATGTTGGTGAAAACAGACCTTAATTTGCACGTTTGACATTGCACGTTTAACCTCGTGATTATTGCTAATCAATAACGACTACTTCAAGTACTTATCAGTTATTGGTGCAATATAGTCGTAAATAGAGTTTTATTTTGGAATGCGTAGGATGTCTGCACATTTGTAAATAATAATTTTTATTAACGTATGAATGTAAACGAGGCAAAAGGAGTATGTAAGGATCGTAGCAGGTGGCGTTCTGTAGTTTCTGCCTACCGCCATGGGAAGAAGGCGTGAGTTTATGTATGTATGTAAGTATTATTAACATAAACATTACATCACGCCTGGTTTGGGCAGAGGTGTATACGTACTGTGTAGTGTATACCACAGAACAAATTATCTGTTCTGTGGTATATACGAATTATACACTCAATCACCACGCCACGGTAATATTATTACCGTGACCACGCTCAGCCTCTTTCCCTAGGTTTTTGTCGTTTTTATACAATTTCTCAATAATAATTTTATGGGTCCGTTTGGGCATAGTAAAAAGAGAGGAAGTACGTTATCTTCATACAAACGCACCGCGCGCGGCTTGTATGTGTGCGCCAAAGTATCTATGCGTCGCCGCACGCACACTTCAACAAATCTCGGCCCGTTTCGCAGCGCGCCAGTCGGGGCTAACAACGCACGAGGTTCGCGCGTCACGGCTTTTCGGCACCGCTAAATGAATGAAAAATGTGTGATAATCGCAGGAGAACGTATTGCTGTGTGTTTGGGTGTCTCAATAATTCATCGATTCCAGAATTGTCTCTGTTCAAATTACCTATTGAACAGGAAAGAAGTCACTTTTTCTAGCATATCATTTTTACTTGATGATGAGATACCTACTTACTTATTTTTTGTTGTATTAGTTTTCTATCAGACAGAGGAAGTAGGTAGGCCTACATTCCTACTAGAATGTACTAGGTACTTTTGATCTGTCAATTGATTTGCCGCTATTGCTTTGTTTATGTTTAGTCATGCCGATTTCTCAGTACCTATTGTAGGTATAGTAACTAAGTACCTACTTACAGTTATACAATCGTACTTAAAAATAAGTAATTGACTAATTGTGAATCAGATAAATAGAGCAAAGTTCGAATCACCTACCGTTTACTCGTGCTCATCACCGCCCCGCGCCGCCCGTCTGCTGGCCCGTCGCTCTTTCTTTCATCGTGAAAGGTTTCATCATCGTTTAGGTACCCAGACAATACAAGTAAAAAATACAACTTCCCGACCCTTGCCAATTTATTGGCACTGAATTAAAATTTTTGCAAAAAGTGACAACCCTGAGACAGTAGGCAATTATATCGTGGATTGTGCCGGAGATAGCCTACTTCCTCTCTTTATACTATGGTTTGGGTTTTGCCTGGGCTCAACTTATGGTAACCAAAGGCTGCATTAATGTGCGTCGCTCTTCTCTTCGGTTATTCAATGAAATAACCGAAAAGTAATATTTCTACAAATCAATGGATTTGTAGAAATATTGCATCATCGTAAAATATTACTTTCGACTTGCCGGCATTGTCTCTAGAATTTACGTTTCTAATTATTGGCCCGAATCATGTGCCGATTTAAAAAAAAAATTGTTCTTAAATAAGAATAGGTACCTATGTGACAGATTGACACACCTAAATTCAACGATAACAAAATTAAACATACTGCAATTTAAAATATCAGTAAAAAACCTTTATTAGGAACACTCTAAACAAAGTAAATGTGAAGAATGAAACAGTTTCACTGTCTTATTAATAATTAATTTAAAGTTCGGTTTTATGTCCGACAATTACTGTATTCGCAAATCTGGAGCAGCATCCAATCTTGACCTAAATTTGTTTTTGGTATACCTCAGTATACCTAAGCTGAAAAGCCTGCTTCACAACTATACGTTGTGGTAAAATGAAAGCAATTAAAATTGCTTTTTTGGCTACTTCAGGGTATTCATTTCTAGCACCAACCCAAAACTCGGTCAGTGACACCGAATTCTGAAATACAGTATGGGTTTTTCTTATTTAACTTTTTGCGATATTCCAAAATAATATTTCTTACTGTGGAAATATATCTATTTAACAGACAACAAAATAATTTGATAAAATGTAGCTGATTCACGGAACCCACTTTAGGATTCGCTGGTGTATAGTACAACATCCACATTTCGCCACTTTATGTTTAAGACCCATGTACTGGGGTCAATGTACTCATCCTTATGAACAACGTACGCTATGGGACCAAACATGAAATCGCGAAATAAAAATCAGCTGTTTCCTAAATTTATTTTCGCATAACTCGTCAAAATGTAGACAACAGCAGATTTTTTTTCGCGATTTCATGTTTGTTCCCATAGTAAACGTTGTATCCATCGACAAGAATTCATTTAATGGTCTAGGATCCATTATAGTATAATTGTATAATGATTATACAATCTTTTTGAGGCTGATTACCTAATAAGGGTCAGGATTATAGATGTTTTAGCTACACATCGCTTGTTACAAGTTGCAAAAAATGCAGGTAATATAAATCAACGGATCTTATACTTGCAAAACGGATCCGTAGGTAGTGCTAATATATTCCGCAAAGAAATGCGGGCCTAGGCTGGCCAGTACATGATACCGCTTGCTTGATTAATATACGACTGACAACTACGGATCACGACTTGAATGTTAAGTAAATTCAATATTAGTATAAAGGACTTTACGGACAGTGAACTGTGAAGGACCTTTTGGTTTAAATTTAATTACTTTTTTTCAAAGAATTATAATGAGTATAACCCACAGAAATAAGAATAAAAACGTGAGAAATTTAATTTTTTTTATTCCTTTGTAGCTGTTCCAAGTTTTTGAAAGTTTCGGATGGATGGTTGCACATGGATATTACCTACCTGCCTATAGACTAGCCTTTCTAACATAAGTAAGTGGCTATAGGCATGGCATATAGGTAACTAGCTTTTGCCCGCGGCTTCACCCGCTGTCTGTTTACCAGGATAAAAAGTATACTATGTGTTAATCCAGGTAGACATGAGTGCCAAATTTCATCCAAATCCGTTCAGTAGTTTTTGCGTGAAAGAGTAACAAACATCCATCCATCCATCCTCACAAACTCACGCGTTTATAATATACCAAATGATGAAGTAGGATTATTTTCTAGCAGCTCTAATGTGGGCCAATGTTTTATGTAAGGCCCAAATACCAGAACGATGAATCTTGATTTCCAACTAGATTTAAATCGAGATTTGCATGTAATCTCGCTAATATACAGGATGAAATTGAATTCATGGACATCCTCTTAAGGGGCCATTGTACTCATCATTATGATTAACTTTTACTATGGGAGCAAACCTGAAATCGCGAAAAATAAATTCAGCTACATTTTGACGAGTTCTACGAACATAAATGTAGGGAACAGCTGATTTTTTGTTCAATCAAACTATGCTATACTTCAAGGATGGTATCGATTACCAGCACCTACAATAATTATGTCATCGAGACGGAGAAAACGTTGCTACAACCCGGAATCCGGTTGCACACGAGTAGGAAGTACTTATTACAAGTCCTTCACGCCTTTCGTTCCGGTAATGAGAGGGACAGAACAATAGGTGCGGTGGTATCGCTCGATCGATATACTACCGTGCCGTGTAACATGGTTGGTTTATAAAAAGAAGATGGGTTAGCTAGTGGATTCACCACAAATCAATAAATGCATGTAGTGCTAAATATTTTATCATTCCTTCTCTGTTAATTGTTTGAAATGGACAGAGACAGTATGATGTTTTAAAAACGTTTAGTGACACGCATTTTTAGTGATTAGTGGTGCATTCAACTAAAGCAGGTAAGTTGTTAATAAGTTCAATATTATTTTAATAAACCGGTTCTATTGATGCGTTCTGTTTTTATTAAACTGATTGTCTATTTAATTAGTTAGCCAGTAAATAAATAATTATCCCTAGCCTTTGCTAACAATAGGGGAATTCCGCAATGTGACGCAAATACTGGAAACTTCCTCCAGCCACACAATCAGATAATAATTTTCCTGAACTTAGATGTTTGAGAAAAAAAAGAGGGTACAATTAGGACAGCTGATCAAGACTTATCCCATGAGGGTTTCATGGGATAAGTCTCGATCAGCTGTCCAGTAGGTTGAGATACCATGTTGTAGTTGTTTTGTTGATAAAAAGAAAGTTATAAGCACAGGGTGATAGGCAGCAAATATAAATATTTACATTTTGCTTGCATCATACTGACTGCAGTACACAAGTAGAACTCTAAACATAGAGACAGATATGGTAATAAATTTTAATAATCATTTGTATCTCCACTCAAGCCGGCCAATAAAGGCAAGAAAGAGGTGGGAGCTCTGTTCCTCTTTAGTGTTCACTCCAGTCAGCCAATAAAGGCAAGCCAGAGGTGAAGAAAGAACTCAAAACAATAATCAATGTGTTTTACTTTACAAACTTTACATAATAAAATTAAGAGCATTTAAAAAGGCTTGGTAGTTTTTATGCTGTGATAATGATCAGCAATAACAAGCTGAGTTAATAGACTTTGTATACCCTAGTAGACAGTATGCCTGAGCCAAGCTCACGGAAGAGAGAGCAAAAGGAAGTAAAAATAAAACTTTTCTCCTGCTTTTCCTGTCATAAATTCAAATTGTTTGGTCACAAAACCTAAAAGAAACTTATTTGAAGGCATATGTTGTGTATCATTCAAAGGATTGTTATTGAAGTTCTTATTAACTCAATAAAAAGGTCAATCTAGCCAACCTGCAGACAAAAGCTGACAAACAAGATAAATAATGTGCTTAAACAGTAAATACTCACAGTCACTATCATACAGTGATTTTCCTTGACAGCACCGCAGCATCCGAAGAAAGCGACAATGAACACAATTAATCCCACAATGATCAGAACAATGGGCCCCGTTGTGTAGAAGTTCTCATCTGTCAGGTTGATGTACGGTGAGGAGTTGATCTGTGCGTTGATGCCAACGATCAGGATTATGAGACCCGTGATCTAGAAGAAGATAATTATGTTTACATGGTGTGGGGAATTAAAGAAAAAAAAAAATTATTTAATCTTATGTGGGCAGTAGCTCCAGTAAGTAGGTAGGTAAGTACCTAGTCAATATTATTGTTTTTTTTTTAAACTTCTTAGTTAACATAATTTTATTAAACAAACCCAAGATAATAAATTAAGTTTTTAATAATCCTAGAGCTGCATGCTAGAAAAAAATATTCTTTAGGTACTCGAGAAAGCAGGTTTCATGTGCCTTTTATTTTTCACACAACATTTCTGCATCATGATCTATAATACAAGTTACTCTGTGGATCATGATTAACCTTTTAACCGCCCGACTTCATATCAGTTGTCGTGCCCCCAGCGCCGGGCAACTTGAATCATTACGATATTTGGTCGTAAATATACGACCCTGGCGAAATGGACACGAAAATATTTGTCGGATTAATCCGTCGTAGGCGGTTAAAGGGTTAACAGCGCGTTTTCTGCATTTTAACAGGCAATAGTAATAACTAGATTACTTTTAATAAAGAATAAAACGGTGATTCAAGTCTCATAACTTGAAAAAATCGAAGGTGAACAAGAAAAAAAATGCTTGCTTACCGCGAACAAAAGATTGAAGCAAAACAGCAGATATTTCACACACGACATTCCAGCGCCAATAGCCATGTTTAAATCTTGTCTTATAATCTAATTATAAAAATTTAGATCTGGAACAAAAGACACGAATATTTTAATTCCTTTCTCTTCATACGGTCGCGCAAGGTAAACATCGATAGGAGTGTTGGCTAATGGCTTGACGGCACGGTCAGGTGAATCACTCTTTAGGTAACTAATAATATTTACACTTCTTATAAATTTTTAATAATAGCATTGCAGTGCCGCTTCTCGTTTATATTCTTTATATCCGACAATATTATAACAAAGCTTACCGCCAAAATTTATCTTTGCGATAAAACAATACAACACGAGCGACGTCTGATCACAGAACATACCATATACTACCCTTGCGTCCGATATACGCCGAAAATAGCGAATGTCTGTGTTACCATAAAACTTTACAAAAGTCTACAGTCAGGAGATGAGCAAATGTTGCTAGAGTATGAACGTTATAATTTGAACGCTAGCTTTTTGGTGATGATCAAATTAAACCTTTAATACTGCATGACTTTTTATTTATGTTAGAAAAAAATATATGTGGTAGGATACACTAAATAAATAGACACGTGTTTCAGGATTTTTCTTTTTATTGAATAGTTTCAGAAAATTTTACACTTTTCCACTTTGGATCACATTTGGTACATTGAGCAGAAAACATGCAGAAAATGAATTTTTACACTTTTTAAAACAATATAAACTTACCTTAGTACCAATATTTAGATAACTTTCTTTCCTGAAGTATTTATTTGCAAGCACTAACACTGAGATTTGTATTTTTTACACAATTTCGAAAATCAAAAACTCGCTCCGCACCGGTTCATACCTGTTCACTGATTTTGATGAAGAATGTAGTTCACACAACTTGCTCATAGATGGCGGTTTTATAAATAAAATGAAGCTCGTCTGAGACGAATTTGACACAGTGTGCTTATAATAAGAAAATCAGTTTGAAACTTAAAAATATTTAAGATAATATGGTTTGGTTCATTTATGAACCACGATGCGGTAAAGGGTTAATGCCACATCGACTTTAGCAGGCTCAGCCTCCAGTCCGTGCGTTGGATGCCAAACAAAAAAAAAAAAAACAGGCTACTTCTCATTGCAAATTTTTAAGATTTACGTAGATAAAGTCTAAGATTGGTCAAAATAGACAGAGCGGCCCTGGGGTGTTATGGAATGGTTGGTAATTGTAAGTAGGTACAGAATTCATAGAATTGGTTATCATTTATTTAGATTTTTAATTACAAATAGCAACATGAAAACGTCTTGTCCTTCATCTAATCTGCTTGCCCAATACCTAATTTTTATTGAACCACGAATGTTTAAGACTGAAGACTGATCTGAAGTCTGTAATGTTTTTTGTATTCGGAGATTAGATGGATAATATGTCGAGATAACGAAGATATTGGGTGTGTATGATTGATAATGCATCATCTCATTTTTCAGTCAACTTATCATATTTGGTGGATATAGCTACATTTTTTAAAGTTTTTTTTTGATTATTGTTTGAAAAAATGGGTTTAGATTTAGATTTTAATTTCAAAGTTCCTAAAGTTTTGAAGTCAGTGAGGTACTCGCTAGCAGCTGTAAATGGGGTGTTCTTGGTGAGTTTTGATGTGTTGGCCTCGAATTCTTTCATTGTCAATTTCACCCGCGAACATAACAAGTTGTCTAACGATATCTATCTTGTGTTTTGGAGGACTGGGTTTCGGCAGTCTCGTGATCAAATTCTCGCCATTTGGCTATGTTAACGTAGGTTGTAGGTACCTACGTTTTATTGCAAAATAATGCTTGTAAAACGATGTGTACGACGCAAAGCTGCGCAATGGCTTAACATCAAGAGGTCCTGGGCTCCTGGGTCCGCTCCTCAGGTCCAGCCATGTAGCAGCCAGAGCCTATTTGAATATAAGTTCGCCCTACCTTTATACAGGGGCGAGTCGTAATGTTAGATCAATAAATATTAAGTACTACATTCTTAATTACTATTAAACATAACAACACAACATAACTACACACACTAAACTATTTTAAACATAACTGGCGAAATGCAGGTGTGCTATAAGCAGTTACTACCTACACCTGCCTAACCCTTCGGGGATTACAGGCGTGATGTTATGTTATATTATTTAGTATTTTAGGAGGCACTGTTGCACTGATAAAAAGATTATGACAATCAAAACAAGAGATTAGGTATCCTGCTTTCTTTTCAGAGAATTTCTGAGATTAAGCAGCTGTCTGGTAATGTATGTAGGTATGTTTGATTCCAAAAAGTTTCAGCTCCAGCACCCTAATTGCCTAACACACTATCACTCACAATCGGAATGATTTTGAAGCAAATTGATATCCATTGCTTTATATGTTCGAAAATTTGCCTGCACAACAACGTAAATAACGAAATGAATGTTGTTGAACTGTCAAAATGAAACCGATTCCTACTGTAAGTACTTACAGTAGGAACACGCTTGTGTTACGCTAATGCTCCGCAGTTTAACAGTTGTTGTGTTGTGTTGTTGTTGTTGTATTCACGTATTTGAAGCTCGAAACGCCATTGTAAGAACTATCTCAAGTCAAACTTAAAAGCTATAATAGGGTAAGGTTGCGATTATTGGACCACTTAACTTTGAGTGGTTATAACACCTGAATTATGACAATCAAGGGAATCGTGATTATTAAATTTTATAGGTCTTATACATATGTCCTCGTAGGTGTTTTCGGATTTTTTGTTTCAAGCATAAAGGAACAAAACAGAAAAAAATGATTTTGTGACAGTTCCCTCATTTGGACCTCAGTCTCTTTGATTGGACCTCCTAGTTGCTATGATTGGACTTAGAACATTTTGTGTGCTGGTCCATTCAAGGTGCCCAAGGAAATTGAAATAAAATAAAATGTGATACAAAATTAAACACAGTCTTTATTATTAATAAGAATCACGAGTAATCACAACGTCATAATTTAACGTTGAAATGCAAAATTTTAAAAATCTTAACTAAGTATTTGGCTATTAAATAGCATATTATGAGATAGGTTAAATAATCAGTCTAGTCTTAAATGTAATAATTGTGAGCATTGGTTAATTAACCACTTAAAATAATAAAATAGATGAAACTTAACATTAAGGCACATGTTCCACATTATAAAAAATCAACATAGAGTACCTACTTTCACTGTTGATTTGTTAAAAGCTGTGGCTGTGTTGAAAGAAGTTGCTCTAGGTTGTCTTAGATTTAATTCAGGGTTCAATTTTAAAAATCCATAGTACCATTTTTTACCAGCTAATTGTTTTTCTTTATTATATCTGTTCTTCAAACCGTTTTTCTCAGCTATTTTGAAAGCCAGACTTCTTACATCACTTGGTGTAATACCATACAAACAGCGTTCCAATTGTTAAATATGCTCCATATTTTTTTTTTCTATATCGGGTGTGAGATCTTCCGTCGAACATATTATTTGCTTTTCCCTTTTAGCTTTTAAATTTTTATCATCCAATCTTCGTTTTAATGTCGCTTTTGGTACACCATATATCCTGCTTGCTTCGTTTAATCCGACCTCTTTTTTACTCAAAGCTAGTAACGCTAATGTCATACTTCCTTCATTCCAGTTATAATACTGGCCTCGTTTTGCCATGCTAAAACAAAAAAATATATATTAAAAACCGAAATTTTAGAAGTTGCCTTCATTGGACCGGTCCAATCAAGGAGCCTTGCACTGGTCCATTGATAGCAATTCGCTGCTACCACAATAAAATATAAATAAATAAAAAACTATTAATGTTATGTACTATTTGGTTGGTAAATTAGCTGAACAATTAAATATGTTATACTACTAAAAATAATCACATTGAAAAACCGAATAAATCTGTAGGTACTTACATGGTAAAGTATGTCGCGCAAATATTATATCGGGAGCTCTTAGAACACACCGACGCGCGTTCTTCCCGAACGAAGCTCACGGCGACATTGGCGGTTGAGGGGGCGGGTGCGGGGTCGAATAGGCAGCGTTTCGTCTTATCGGACAATTATTATTACAATTCATTTCCGAGAAATCAAAGCGGTCCAATCAAGGCGCTGGTCCAATGGTCGCAACCTTACTAATTGCAAAACATGAGTGAGTATTATGTCCATTTTCAATGGAATATACTTAGTCTGGCCATAAATACTGTTACAATTAAAAATAAACAAAATATTACATTTGAATTTGGAATCTGTCATTTCTATATGATTGTTCATTGAGGTTTCTCATTGTGGCGCCAATACATTGTACAGACGCCAGCAGGTCAAGCTATCCGAAACTGTCAAATTTTCCCAATCAACCTTGAACCTAATGGTTTAGCGATAAAGTTGAAAATCTATTAAAGAAATTTGACAGATTGTAGTAGCTTGATGTGCTGCCGTCCATACAATATTTTGCGATATTAAAATGGAGTGGGGTGATAAAGAGAACCGAATCGCTGTGATTGCATTACACAAAGTAGGTATGGAGCCAAATGCAATTTTTAAAATTCTCCATACGCTTGGTACCTATTAGTAAAATGTTTGTGTACCGGGCTATTAATAGGTACAATGAGACCTCCTCTGTTTGTGACAGAAAAAGATCTGGCCGTCCACGTAGTGTTCGTACGAAAAAGGTGGTCAAAGCAGTAAGGGAAAGAATTCGAAGAAATCCTGTCCGAAAGCAAAAGATTTTATCTCGGGAGATGAAGATAGCATCTAGAGCCATGTCGCGTATTTTAAAAGATGACTTAGGACTTGCAGCCTATAAGAGACGTACTGGTCATTTCTTAACTGATAATTTAAAAAATAATAGGGTGGTAAAATCGAAACAACTACTGAAGCGGTACGCAAAGGCAGGTCACAGAAAAATTTTGTTTACGGATGAGAATATTTTTACAATTGAGCAACATTTTAACAAACAAAATGACCGTATTTATGCTCAAAGCTCTAAGGAAGCTTCCCAATTAGTCGACAGAGTGCAACGTGGGCACTATCCGACTTCAGTGATGGTTTGGTGGGGTATTAGCTACCTATGAAGGAGTGACTGAGCCATACTTTTGTGAAAAAGGTATCAAAACATCGGCACAAGTGTATCAAGATACCATTCTTGAGAAGGTAGTGAAGCCCCTTAACAATACCATGTTCAATAACCAAGAATGGTCCTTCCAGCAAGATTCGGCGCCGGGTCATAAAGCTCGGTCTACGCAGTCTTGGTTGGAAACGAACGTTTCGGACTTCATCAGAGCTGAAGACTGGCCGTCGTCTAGTCCCAATCTTAATCCGCTGGATTATGATTTATGGTCAGTTTTAGAGAGTACGGCTTGCTCTAAACGCCATGATAATTTGGAGTCCCTAAAACAATCCGTACGATTGGCAGTGAAGAGTTTTCCCATGGAAAGAGTGCGTGCTTCAATTGATAACTGGCCTCAACGTGTTGCAGCCAATGGAGACCACTTCGAATAAGCTTTTTATATTTTAAATTGTTTTTTATTTATATATTAAACTAACACACTGTAAAATCAATAAATGTTATTTGCAATAGAAAAATGTAATGCTATAGGTAGGTATCTACTATTTGTTCATAATTAATGTATCAGTATACAAAAAGAATCGTACCTAGTACTATTTATTCGCCTTCAAAGTGCAACATTTAACTATTTTTACCAGATTATCAAATCACGATTGGTAGTACGCTCCAGTTCGACAGAATGAAAATAAGTTTAAAACATCTACCCCTAAAATGAAGACTATTCATGGGCTGCCGAATGTGGCCGACTAAGGTTTTCGATGACGATTCTGTCACCTTTCGTAATCCTCCCACCTAGTGCTTAATGAACTGTATTTTACTACGCCTTCCAGTCAGACGTTAGGTACAGGATTCATCATAACAAAATCTTCGTACCGCTTCTGCCATACCGTTTTTTTGACTTTGGAAAAGTCATTGAACCCTTCGACTGGACGTAGTACATCACATCATTGGGTGTTCGTTGAAGGAGTCCCTATAGATGATGACTGAGATAGAGTTTCAATTATTATTGGTAAAACTACAAAATGGCTAATAAGATCTTTCTTTTCAGCTTACAGGCTTCCTACTTCTAATCGTGGGTATAACAGTCTTGGTAACATTCTCCGAATACGATGCTTTCCTCACGCAGCGGTTCTTCAATGTGTCAGGTTTTGTGGTGGCCACAGGCATCATAATACTGCTGGGATCCGGGCTGGGAGTCTATAGCGCCATCTCGCAACAATTCTACTTTGTAGCCGGTGTAAGTTTTACATACCTACATACATACATAAACTCACGCCTTCTTCCCATGGGGGTAGGCAGAAACTATAGAACGCCACCTGCTACGATCCTTACATACTCCTTTTGCCTCGTTTACGTTCACACATCTGGTCATACACGCACGCCGGTTGCGAGTACTACGCACCTAAGTAAGTATTATTGTTTAGAATATAGAAAGGGAACGAAAAAGATGGACTTCACTGATCTACCTATAGACTAGAGAGCACGCAGATTCTGGAGCTTTGTGTAATACAGATACCTAAGTACTGGATAGCAGGATACTTGTGCAAAAGATACTTTTCTGACTTTTTACGCGAATCTATTTGCGTGAACGGTGTCTTTTCACGCAAATGGTTTTCGCGCAAGTGTCCTGTACCTACTAGATCCCCATTTCACATTATTATGTGAAATGGGAATCTAGTAGGTACAGGACACTTGCGGGTTCAGATATTTCTGAACCCAGGCCCTTGAAATACCTTTAAATTATTACTATGAAAAAACTAAAACCAACGTTACTGGTTACTTCCTCAAAATTATGAATCCAGTCGTTAATACAGTATGTGGTGCTTCTGCTGGTGACGCTGGTCTTCGAGGTCGCGATAGTGATCGCAGCCTTCTCACTGAGCAATGATGCAGCCGAGGAGATCAGGCTGCCAATGTTGCAGACGCTCCAGCAATACGGAACCAGGCTGGAAATTAACATGTTGTGGGACGATCTACAGAGAGGAGTGAGTACCAAAGTGTTTCACTAGTTTTTTACAATGCTGAGTTTATAACTTGAAAAGTTAGTTGAAGAAGTATGTTACTGAATTGAGAGAAAGGTCAACTTACTGAAAAGTCCAGCATAATTTACTATTCCTGTTAGCTCGATTCAGTCATGGTCTCCTTATCAAAAACTGAGAGCAATGTTTCTATTAGTCGCTTTAAAAGTTTAATAAAAACCCGGCCAAGTGCATGTCGAACCACGCACAATGAAGGGCTCCGTAGTTGGGATGAATCTATGCCAAGAACAAACTTAACATTGTAGTTGAAAAACATGTTCTCTCATACATTCCAACTGTAAATGTAAGTTGGCCGACTATTACTCGTTATCTTGTAGGTAAAGCCTTCTTAGCTGTGATAGTTTTCCTTGTAACTTCGTTATATATGTACCTATACTACTGATGTGATTTTTTTCACATATCCAAAAACAACAATTTAGCTGGCAGGGACACACATACTTGACTCTAACAAAAATAAGCATTTAATAGCTTAATAATTCGCAAACGAATCCCTGAATCGAAAAATGGTCTCACACACTCGCAATATTTTTGTATGGCCTATCCAATGACACCCACACCATTGGATAGACGAGATAAAAAGTCATCCCCACTTCAGTCGTAGAGGAGACACCCTAAAAAAATTTTTTTTTAAAGATTATATTTTACCATTTTATCGGCGTGATTAATACCCATGCCCAAATTACAGCTTTCTAGTATTAAGAGTCTCTGAGCTAAGCCGCGGACAGACAGACAGACAGTCGGAAATGGTCTGGTTATTTTCTTTCATACATCACTACCTATGTATAACTAGCCACACTCCTCTCAGTTTCAAGCTCTTTCTGGCCTTTTTTCTTTCACAAAATTCCATTAATCCTTTCTGATCCATGTTCATCAACTTTATTCCACCTCTTATCCTGCCCTCAGTGCTCCAAAATATGCAGCCAAACTGAACTGCACTGCCACCGACGACGCCATGGATGTGGCGAAGTTTAGAACCAACAAAATTTATTACACTGTCTTACCATCGACACGAAGGAGAAGCGTTGCTATCTATCCACATTCATATCTAACCCTTATTACCCTTGTCCCTTTCCTTGTCATAGTAATGCTCCTATTTCTCATCATCTAAGACCTTACCATCTCTGCTTTTCTCTTACAGGCGCATACTTTCTCTTATGTTCTCTTCCTAGTCCAATCACATCACACATACCTCTAACGTTCTCATCTCAGCTGCATTTTAAACCTATAAGTTAGCAGTGGCGCTGCTACAATTATCATTAGAGGGAAGCCGAAGAAAAAATTGTTCAGTTCTCATAAACTCAAACAAAACACTGTACGTTTTTAATCTTATGATATATTAAACTGGTATTCAATATAATTATGTAATGTGATGTGATACACAGTTACACACACAGGTGTATCATATAATTTGGCAGTAGTAGGTAAGTAGATGAGTGGTTGTTCCGAAGGGAAGCCGATTGGAAACGGGTTGTATGAAGGCCCTGTAAATTAGAAAGGTATGCTTATATGCATGTTATCCAACTTCAAGAACCTTTTATCTTCTCCAGTTAAAATGCTGCGGTGTTGGTGGTCGTTTCGACTGGATATCCAACCAGATCCCGGTCAGCTGCTGCTTCATAGACTACGGCACCATCTCTCCGTTTGAATGCGCTACCTCCAACGCGAATGACGTCGGCTGCGCGACCGTTCTCGGCGAGTGGCTGTCCTACAATGTCTATGTTATTGCCATCTGTGCGGTGGTTGCTTCGTGTTTGCAGGTCAGTAATGTTAGTACCTACTTTCTTTCCTATTTTTACCGAACTTAATTTTGACGTTTGTACAACGAACTTCATTTTGACGTTTGGTCGAAGCCGAACTGACCGAAAGAAATAGAAAAAAATTTAGCAGGAAACGTCTGAACATTCGGCCGATACCTACCAATAGGTAGGTACTGCTTCCAGGCCATTATTGTCTTCCAGTTGTAATTAATGGACTTTCTAGTTCTAGGGTCCATAATACAGAGAATCTAGGAGCAATAACTAAAATGGCGAATTCATGTCCAAAACCGGCCAAGTGCGTGTCGGACCACGCCCAGTGAACGGTTATCCCAAGGACAAACTAAACATTGTAGTTGAAAAACATGTTGTCCCATACATTCCAACTGCAAATGTAAGTTTGTACCTACGCATTGAATATTGATAGATTTACCGTGTTATTTTTAAGACCATAGACTTCTTATAGGTTTTCCTGTAACCTAAGTATAGAACTATTTTCTGTATTTTAGGCTCAGTAGTTTCGGAGATAAGGGGGAAATGGTTAATTCTCGTCTATTTTCTTAGATTACTTTAAAACTATTTATTTTAAAACTAAAAAGTGTAAGTATATATATAAGATCCTCACAGTAAGCCCTTTCATTTGATGTATCACATGGTACAGTTTGCAAAACTTTTTAAAAATTTTCTATTTGCCTCCTAAAAGTGACCCCCATATTCAAAATTCATTTACTTATGTTACACGTCCATGTTTGGGTCACAGAAATTCATATGTGTACCAAGTTTCAACTTATTCGGTCCATTACGTTCGGAGCAAATTGGCTGTGGCTGACGGACAGACTGACAGACACACGAGTTGACACGAGTGATCCAATAAGGGTTCCGTTTTTTCCTTTTGAGGTATGGAACCCTAAAAACTAATCATATCCTTATGTAGAATCCAGTCGTAGCACCAATGTGTGTAATTTTTTCCGAACTCGGTCCTTTGTATGGGGTTTCTGATTTCTGTTCTGGAAACAATCTCCTTCTATTTAAGTTTCATACTTATAAATACATAAAGGCTAAAATAACGTTTTAGTGATGACGTAGGTAAATGTAGTACCTCTGTGTCGATATAATCTTCCAAAATCGCTAAAGTATCGCTGTATTCGCGCTGTCGCATGTCGTGTCAATTGAATTAATTAAGATCATCTAAAATTGCTTGGCCCTGACCGTTCTCAATTATAACTAACTACCTACTAGGTACTTATATTGTGGATTCTTTCGACATAATATCGTTTCGACCAGCGCAGCGGGCCAGCTACTAACATCATGTTTTTTTTTCTCTCTCTCAGTTTTAATCATGGTCTGACAGATTTAGTAATTTATGCGGCCTACCCAAATGTTCTTTCCTTGGTATTGTTCGTCAAATCGTTGAGCTCCTTATGTTCTGAGTTGAGCTGTAAGATTACTGATAAATGCGTGCACTGACTGGACAGGTCCACTCAATCTGTGTGGTTCTTTCTTCAAAAGACCATTTCAGACAGGTCATATATGGTCTTCACATGATCTGACCAAGATTGTGTCTACACTTTAAAAGAGACTGTAACCTCTGAGTTTTTTTCGGCCTTTCGTCTCAGAGTAGTCTGACTGATAATTATTGACCGATACTTAAACACATGATTGTACTCATGATAACAAACAACTTTTATTAGGGGACCAAACCTGAAATCGTGAATAAAATCTCCTGCTAAAATGTAGGGAACAGCAGATTTTTTTTCGCAATTTCAGGTTTGGTTCAGGTTTGGTGATAGTAAAAGTTGTTTGATAACATGCATCAATAATTACCAGTCACCCCATATAGACTTGAGTTATTTAGATAGAATGTCATCGTCATTTATCGTATTTTACCATAGGCCATTTATATAAAAACAGACAATGGTGCCGATTCTCTTGTACACCGAACTAAACTACGAGTAACTAAACTATCACTAAAATTCCTTACTTTTGGCTATGAGAATCTTAAAGCTATTCTGCAAAAAAATATCAGTAAATTTGAAAAAAAATTTGACAGAACTAAAATCGAATTTGACAATCGCGCGACTTCACGTGATACTTGTTTGCCCTACCCCGTGATTTTTTTTAGAGCCGGAGGCGCGCAGAGGGGCAGCCTCGACGTGTTTTATATGGAATTTTTCACTTTTTGTATGGAAAATATGAAAAATGATTACCTACATGTTGAGTTTTAGGGGTTTAAGAGCTTATTAAATGGGGTCGAAATTTTCATTATTTTTGCGATAGGACCCACCGTTTTCGAGATATATGCAAAAGAAAAGAAGAAAAAAAGGTAGTTTGTTTTTGCACCTGAAGTCGAGGTGTTGGTGTGAGTCGAGGTGTTCATGCCAACTAATTTTATTCCAAACCTTTTTAATTGCGATTAAAATAGTCAGATTTAGTTAGAAAATCTAAAGGAGATGTTTCAAAATGGGCCCAAAATATGTACAATACCTCGAAAAATCGAGAAAAATCCGTGGAATTCGGGAAAAATACTGATAAATTACATAAATGCATATGTAACAATTTGATATTTATCAATTATTTTATAGACTTTCAATATGGTGTCTCGCCAATTTAGGTACTCTGTGGTTAAAAACCAATGACAGTAAACCATAGATCGACCATTGATCGTGAACTGTCTACTGTCACTTCAGTCGCTTTCGTTGTCGATCGTGTTCTGATGTTCTGTTCTCTCGAGTTATTTTTAACAACCTGGCTTTCGTTTATCGCTACATTGTTTTTGTCTGAGTTAATATTTCGAGTATTGAATGTTTATATTCTGTACGTTTATGCTATAAGTAAAAATCTTGGCATATCGCAGGTCAACCTATGAGGTCGTCGTCTGCTTAACTGGACTATACTTTATGTACAGACGCCAGTACATCAAGCTACTACAATCTGTCAGATTTCTTTAATAGATTTTCGACTTTACAATTAAAACTAAAATAATATTGCAAAAGACTAAAAGTACGACAATGTTATGATTCTCATTCAATGTTTGTTTGACAATGTAATATAACAGAAGTAAACATGTCAAACGTCAATAATCAATCAACATGACAACTCACCGCCATGATGGGTTTTTGTTGTGTGTTGCAATTTCAATTGTACATTACTACCAAACAAAGCCAATTAAAAGTAATTGGATGATTGGAAACTGTTTTAATTATGTTTCCCCATTTTTTAGTAGGGTGTACCAATACCTGGCCGGGGCTCCATACATTTTGAAACATCTCCTTTTAGGTGAAAAACGTCAGAAATTCAGGATAGCAAAATTACCATTTGCACTAAACAAATAACTCAGTGCCATCTTAATGCTGTCAAACTTAAATTTAGTTCATTTTAGTCAATTTCAGATTGGGAAATCGTCGTGTGACAGGAATAAACTAAATTTTGGTGATTTTTAGTCATTTGTGACAAGAGAATCGGCACCAGTGTTAGTCAAATAACAAATTGTTCTCTTTTTTCAGGTACTACTATCGTTGATGGGCGGATACTTGGCTTATAGGTCGAAGTTCGAAGTGGTCGAGTTGGAGTCTTAAATAAATATTGTGTATTTAAAGGTTTTTGTTTTATTTTTATTCACTAGTTTGTAAGACAATTTATATTAAATTACCTATTCTAGCTAAGAGTAACTGAAATGAATGTACAGACACCAGCACGTCAAGTACCGAAACTGTCAAATTTTCCCAATCGACCTTGAACCTAATGCTTTAGCGATAAAGTTGAAAATCTATTAAAGAAATTTGACAGATTGTAGTAGCTTGATGTGCTGCCGTCCATACCTACGAAAGTTAAATCTAACATTTAGTGATATGATGTCTGCTAATTTTCTAAATAGTTATTTTAATTTTGAATATTTGTTTTATGACAATGATTTCATTACAGTTACTAACATTGTGTAACATTAAGTACTAGGTACTTACTTTTAAGTATTTAATTTAGACCTACTTGTTGATATAAAAATCAAATAATAAAAATAAAAGTAATGGTGAATTTATTTCCGCACTAACTAAGTATCTCCTGATTCCCCACTTACCTATTTTATGTAAGAACTAGCTGTGCCTCGCGACTTCATTCGCGTGGATGTCGTAAGATACATAATATAATAAAACAACAGCCACATTTTAATAAAACTCCCTCGTCCCCTGACCCGCCGCATACTTCGTTTTCGCTTAGCGTTCTTTCTGACTTTTTTTTCTTTTTGCTCGCCACCTAAGGATCGAAGCGTGATGTTAAATAGCCTATAACCATTCCCGAAAATTGAGCTACCAAATGCGAAAAGAATTTTTGAAATCCGACTGGTATGTACCTAGTTCCAGAGTTATTATTTTTGCATGGGTTATAAACTTTTTGCGCGGAACCCTAATTATTTTTCTAAAATAAAAGTAGCATAAGTTACTCCTCGTAACATCAGCTATCTGCCAGGGTCTATCCCGTCAAAACTGGTCCTGCCATTTCGGAGATTAGCCGGAACAAACAGACAGACAGACCTACAGCCAGAATTTTTTAAATTATATACCGTATATACCAGTGGCGAGGCTTGACAGTTCGTAGGAGGGAAGCCGAAGAAGAAATTGTTCAGTTACAAATAGTCATACAAATACGATTACCACGTTGTGGCGCCGGCTTATTTAGAACAATTTGTGTTGTTTTTGGAATATATATTATTTGGCAATCGTAGACATTACTGAATGTGCTATGTTTCTATGGTGGTAGGTGAAGTTACTCTTCCGATCCTCCAAAGGGAAGCCGGTAGGAATGGAGTTATTAGCGCGCTTCGCCTCTGGTATATATACTTTCATAAGCATTTAGTAAAAAGCTGTTATTTTGACATTACAAACAGACGCTTCAATTTTATTTATTTGTATAGAAAAGCGGCCAATTGCGAGTCGGACTCAAACACGAAGGATTCCGTACCATCATCTGCCTGCCTTTTCCCAACTTCCGTAGATACCTACCACCGTACAATATTAACAATCGAACACTACATATAATAAAAAAAATAAGTATTCATAAATTATTATTTTTGTTTTAATGAGGAGTACCTACCTATGCATTCATTATCTGCCTAGCCTTTTCCCATCATGTTGCGGTCGGCTTCCAGTCTAACTGGATGCAGCTCAATACCAGTATTTTACATCTGACCTCCTTAACCCAGTTACTGGGTAACACGATACCCAGTGGCAAGACTGGTATGCATTATAGTTATATTTCACACACGAAACACGTTTCTTGTATCTTTATTGTATCTTTGTTAGTTGTTGTTATACATAGTAGTACACACTCAGTAAAAATTTCAAGTGTCTACCTATTACGGTTCAAAAGATACAGCCCTGTGACAGACGGACGGACAGCGGAGCCTTAGTAATAGGGTCCCGTTGGCATCATTTGGATACGGAACGCTAAAAACAAGCCAAAGATACAAGCTATATAAGTAAATACAGGTACCTAAGCATGCCTTATCGGAAAATACCGACACAATTTTCCTTACTTATAGATTCCCCGTTGTTCAGGAAAATGACAGTTGACGTCGTTCCCGTCCCGCCTACATTGTATGCATAAAATGTTCAGATTATAATGGAAATTAAAATGAAAACTGCTTTATGTGTTTTTCTTATCGCAACCTACAAGTAACATCGTACCCGTTACGTACGAGCACTATGAAGCGAGTTCAAATTAACACATTTTGTCATATCGACTGCAAATTGCAAGCGAGCTGCTATTGTGCGCTTTAATCTCTCTGTTTCTAAATATTTTTTAACTAATAAATAATTCATTAGTGACGTTTCCTTCGATAAATAATCATAGAGCACAATTCCAATTTCAAAATTTTATAAACCGTGTGTGGTTCAGTTTGAAACATATCGTGCGAGAGTGAGCGACGTTCGCCTCCGATGAGATAAATCCGCTTGTTTTCCTTATCAAGATTAATGTACCTACCTATAGTGATAAAAATATCCGTAGCCAGTTAAGAAGACGACAGTGGAAGCTGTCACGCGAGCGTACACGTAGCAATTTGAATAAATTACAACAAAATGTGGTCGAAACTGTTTACTACTGTTAAGTATATATTAGTGACTGTAAATTTTCTGTTTTTGGTAAGTAGTGTGTGTTTTACGTTGTTATTGTGGCACGGGAGGTAGTTCCATGTTATCAGTGTCGCTTGTGGTTTACAGATCACTGGCATTATTATTCTATCGGTCGGCGCGTCCGTACAATCAGCGTACAATGGCTACCATCCGTTCTTATCAGATAGATTCTTCTCTCTGCCAGCGTTCTGCATCGCAACCGGTGTCATCATATTCCTGATCTCGTTCCTCGGGTTCTATGGAGCCTTCATGGAGAACTACTTAGTGAACATGGTGGTAAGTGGAACAATGTTATCTTAACGTCATTCGATGGCCGTGAAAGCCTGTTATCTCATAGTCTGTGTTCTGTTCTGATTCGTGCAAAATGACCCTAGTGATTTTTATGATTCATTCATGATAATTGAAACTTTAATTGATCGTTCACGGAATTGAGCTGCTGAGTGTTTGTTAATGATACGGAAATTAATGATATAAGCAGCCAGACATGTTTGAAACATAGTTATTTAGTCCCAATCTAATCACAGGCGATAAATTTTCGTCTCGATTCCAATGTCAACCCTTTTGTTCTATTCTAGAGGCAATTATCACTGTAATGCTAATATTCTGTGAGGCTGCGTCACTGCTTGAAATTAAACATAATTATCATGATTGCCAGGATATTCACGAGATAATTACATCATTATTTGTTGGAACCGTTTTTGACATAAAATGTCCGTTGTTGACGCATGGCTGGGCTGGGATGTACGGAATTAGATCTGTTTACTTTTTGTTCGAAGTACCGGCCGCCTGCCCTACATACGTTGTGAAGGAACGTCCCAAAGAAATGTCAGTAGTATCTAATAAATTACCACGCACACATTCAGAGATAATGAAAGCAAATACTGTAGGTTATTGTTTGTGTAGTTTTTAGATTTAAATTGTATGCAACTTTTTGTTTTTGGTATCACGATGGATGAGGAACGAGAAGAGAAATTTTATACAAGTAATAATGCTGGTAGTGATGAGTACATATCTACCTATGTCTGTCGTGACGTGACTCTTTACAATGACCTATCAGATACAAATTGCACTTAGAGATACACAGACACTAGTTCGTACTTTACTTTGATAACGAAACAAATGAAGGACTACCAAATAAACGTGATCGAACAAATCACGGGTTCTATACTCACGCGTCAAAAATATTAATTACGTGTCCTCAGGCGTCGTCCTAATACAACGCGACTACGCGATTATCGCGCGAGTAAGCAATGCGATCATCACGTGGTCGCGCGCTAACAAAAACTGGGTGTCCTAATAGAACGCGACTACGCGATTATCGCGCGAGTAAGCAATGCGATCATCACGTGGTCGCGCGCTAACAAAAACTGGGTGTCCTAATAGAACGCGAATACGCGATCATCGCGCGAATTAACGACGCACCTGCGCAGTCGGGTCCTGTCCTGTCCCTCACCCCGCTCCCCGACCACGCGACGCGATTATCGCGCAAATTCAATTAGAACACCTATTCGACATCAATATGTGGGGTATTGAGTTAAGACCAGATCTAGAATAGTCAGTTGATAATAAGGATTAAAAAAATATTCAAGCACTGGCTCATTTTTTTTTCTCAGACATTTGAAGTTGAAACTCTGAAAACATTTGATTTGAGTAAATCATTTTCAAAGTTTGATTTTTGGTACAACTTAGTACATTTTCTGATGTTTCTAAGTACATTTTCTGGTACTTAGAAACATTATATAAAAGTCATTTACTGTATGAACTTGAAGATAATTGAGCATTAATTCATAATCAATTAAAATCAAGAAATGCAATTTTTTCACCCAACTTTACAAAACTGCGTATATCTCGGAAACTAAATGCCGAGAACTGGACCCTTTTTGCTTGGACGCTCACATATGTTTGATCGCGCGTTCGGAAGAATTTAGTTCTCGCGAATAAATTACAATAATTTTAGTCGCGCGATCGCTTCGCGTGAATGCCAATTAGGACACCTATTCGACATTTACACTTTTACAATTGATAACATTTTATAAACAGATTCCGTAGATTCGTTACCTACCTGAAAAACACACCAAGTGTTGGTTGCTATGGTGATACGTGGCTGGTTACCGACCTAGCGACAATTGGTAATAAATTGGTCATTCATTCAATAACAATTTTTTTTCTTTATATAGGTACATAATATAGGTATATATTTTAGTGTTAGATTGCATATTGTATGTAAGATTTGTGTATATTACAATAAATCATTTTTATAACAATTTGGGAACTTAAGTAAACCTACACCCGACTAAGGCAAAGCCAAAAAGAGGGTAATGATTTGAGCTTACTAATCGGGCTATGTATGTAGGCATGCTCAGCTGTTGCATCATATCTCCTTCTTTTTTTTTGGATGGGAAGTCATCAAATGAATCTTCTCCCGCTCTGGGCGGAGCGGGAGGGCGTGCCAGACTTTTACTGACTAAGGGCGCGTTCCCACTATGTCGTGACGATTAATTTATCGTTGGACGACTGTCGTCTCTAGCTGTTCCCATTATATCGACTGTTTATTGACAATCTGTCGTCACTGCAAAAAAAAGTCGTGGACGACAGTTAATCGTGTCGTCCTATATGTGAACACCTCCATCTAAATACACAAGCCACGACGCTTTTAACGACACGATAATCTGTCGTCACGACATAGTGAGAACGGGGCCTAAAACCCACCCGTGTTCCTTCTGTTGCCTGTGCCGGGGCCTAAACTTCTCGTAGTATTTTGACCAAAGAGTTATTTTAGTAGACGGGATAATAAAACTTTAGGTTGTGGGTAGATAGAGAGAAAACCTTAGAAGTTCCGCAAACGTTTCTACCCTCAAAACAGTTTACTTTGCACTTGCTCACTCCGTTCTTACATATTGTATAACTGCTTGGGGTGGAGCTGGGAAGTGTCTTATCCTTCGGCTTGAGAGGGCACAGAGAGGGGTCCTTAAGGTTATGGCACACAAACCCATTCGTTTCCCGACTCACGATTTGTACTCGTTATGGAAGATACCTACTGTAAGGCAGTCTTTCATTCTATGCACAATGTTACGGAAACACTCGGAGTTGCCTTACGACCCTAACGCCACTATTGAGCGTAGACGTGGATGTAGACCGGACAGAGTTAGTGGCATAGTGTCGGCGAAACTTGAAGTGGTCCGGCGGCAATACAATTTCTTTAGTTCGAGGCTGTACAATGGGGTAAACAGTGTACTCCATATTCATTCTCGTTCTTACAGGGATTGTAAAAAACTCACTGATGACTGGCTTCAAACCCTCACCTATGAAGACCTGGAGAGATTGGTCAAACCCTGATTTGTTCCCAATATCGACCTCTTCCTTCCGAAATAGACTCATTACACATAAATTAAGACACACTCACGCACACACACACACATACTCACACACCTATGCAAACACCCACACGCACATAATGCATTCGCTCGTACCTACATATATTCACTTTATTTTTTAACGTATTATTTTTTTTGTAATCTATCTCCTGTGTTTAGTATAAATTCTAGAACGCTATCGTCCTTTTCCTGAGGTGGGCGTTAATTCCTACGACACAGTATTTTACTAATGTAGGTATTATCGCACTAAATGTTATTGTCATACTGTGTTTTTGTTCAATAAAGAATTTATTTATTTATTTTGTTTAGATATAAACCAATTTTTATATGGTTGAGTTTTCGCGATGGCTTCCAACATTGATTTCCTTTATTGCTTCACGACAGTTAATTAGCTATAGAAAGGGCTATAGGTACCTCATAGTCAGTCAGTAGGGACTGGTCATCTCTTAGCTGCCACGGCTTATTCTAATTTTTGAATCGTTTTTGACTCTTATCTTTTTGTTGCGGACGCTTATAACGTGCACGTCTTTCTACATTGTTCTCACATACTTAATTTCAACATGAATGATGTAACCAATATTTTGAAACAATATTTTGATTTAAAAGAGTGTCCGTGGAGTTTCTTGCCCATTCTTCTCCATAGAGATCTACGTTTTGGAATGGGCGACTAGCTTCAACTTTCTGACTAACTGACCGACTCTTTGACAATTCAAAAGTGCCTGTAATTGGTTTATTTGAAATAAATGCTTTGAGTTTGAGTTTGGATATAATAATATGGGCTAGGTGTATGTTGTATTAAGTCAAGTTTTTATTAGTTGTGTACGTAAGTACCTATGTATTTATTTAATTGAGAATCTTTCGTGGTCCATCAATACGTCTGGCATAACATAACATCACGCCTGGTTTTCCAGGAAGGGGTAGGCAGAAGTGTACCTATAGTACACCCACGTTTCGTCAGTTATGTTTATATTCCAAATCATCAAGCTGATTTTAAATTAGTTCTATACTCTCTCGCTCACACGGGACCAAATTTTTAAGAATGTTAAATGAAAATGTGTACGGTTTACGTACATTTGCCCTAGTTTTAATCTAGCTTACTTGTCAATACCACCTTGTCAACCACAATGTTGGAATTTAATATTTTATAATCAGTGTGCATTTAAGCGACCACGCCAACTAACGCGTGAGAATCGCCAACAAGAACCTAACTGTGACGTACGGGAATAAACTTAGAGAATAAACTAAGAGGGTTGCCTCTTAATTAGCATTTAGCAGATCATTTAATTAGTCGTGATTGATTAAAATTTGAATCCTGATAAATACCGAAGGGAAGTATCATTATATTGCGTTGCGAGCTCTACACTCGAAAACGACAAAGCTGTTTCTGAAGATGTTTTCTGTTTATTGATAAAGGAAATGTGTACTTGAAGATACTACCTACATATGTATATGAATCAGCAGACTACACGCAAATGCAGTATCTTTGTTTGATCCCAATACTCAAAGACAGATAGGGGCTTGTGACTAAGTAATAATAGCCGCACGGCTCGATTGCCGCGGTTGGTTCGTGGCTGGGTGACCTTCTTTACATACCAAGACCCCTCCGTGCCTCGGAAAGCACGTTAAGCCGTTGGTCCCGGCTGTCATTCGTGGATCTTTGACAGTCGTTACGGGTTGTCAGAAGCCCGAAAGTCTGACAACCAATCTTACCAAGGGGTATCGTAGTACCCAGTAACTGGGTTGTGGAGGTCAGATTGGCAGTCGCTCCATGCAAAATACTGGTATTCAGCTGCATCTGGTTAGACTGGGAACCGATTCCAGCATAGTTGTGTATAGGCTAGGCAGATGATGACTTACAGACAGATAGGTACTGATTTCGAGGAAAGTTTTGACTATGAATGTGAAAGGAGGAGAAGGACCCGAAGGACAGAGCAATGATGGATGGACTGTATGAAAGATGATAGATGAGGCTAGATTTATTTTGTAACAGTACTTATTTTGATTTAAAAGAGTGTCCGTGGAGTTTCTTGCCCGTTCTCCATAGGAACCTTCCAGTGACGCAGCTACAATTATCATTAGAGGGAAGCCGAAGAAAAAATTGTTCAGTTCTCATAAACCCAGACAAAAAACTGTAGGTTTTTAATCTTATGATGTAATAAACTTGTATTAAATATAATTATGTAATGTGATGTGATTCAATACACAATTACACACACAGGTGTACCATATAATTTGCCAATAGTAGACACTAAAAAGAGTAGTTGTTCCGAAGGGAAGCCGATAGGAATCGGGTTGTATGAAGGCTACGCCCCTGGAATCTACTACGCCTTAGAATGCTAGCTTCATATTTCTGACTGACCGACTGCGACCCCTTAACAATTCAAAAATGCCTGTATTTGGTTTATTTGAAATAAATGCTTTGAGTTTAATTAAGTTAGAACGTTGAATATTTAGATGACAGCTGAAAAAGATGTATGGAAGAAATTGTGAGGGCGAGCGAGAGGACGATGAGAATCTAGATTTAAGGCACCAAAAGGTTTATTCGGCGGAAGTAGGTAGGTACTCGTAATTGATCGTAAGTCCAACAATTGGGACTCATGCATGCTAGGTTTTAACTCATCTAGAACAAATTGTTAGTATTTCTTTATGTAGCCCATGTATCCTGTTTTTTAGCGTATGATGGTAGAACAAGAGGCAACAAAACATTTGGTAGGTAGCTCCTTACGAGTATAGTTTTTAGATGCACGACATTTCTTCATCCACGACTTTACATTATTAATTTACCTGAAAGATGACGTGTAAGGTGTTCTTTTTTTTAATTATTTTAGTCTTGAATTTTTCATTATTAGTTCAGATGTCCGATCAAGTCAAAGACTCGTCGTCGTCCAAATTCTACATGGTCGTAAGAGACGCGATGGACAGATACCGATGGAGGCAGATCATCCGCTCCCGATGCAACCTTCAGGCTGACCACGATCCTCAGACATGAGGGACCGACCCCAGAGAGAGAGAGAGAGTTCAGATGTAGTGCTAGATCTCAGTACCTATCGTTTTTTACTATATCTACTCACCTACTATCAATTTACCTACCCTCTTACTAATAAACGTTGAATAGCGTCTGTATACAGGGTTACCGGGAAAGTCGTACTGAATATTAAAGGATGTTATTATTCAGGTCATTTCCGATGAATTTCATTCTGAAATAAAATGTCCGAAACTTAACCGTTATGGAGATATTAAATTTTAAAGATTATTTTTAAAAATCCTTTATTTTTTGGCTTTTAGTCGTTTTCTTTGGGATTAGAGCTCGTAGAGTCGGTTTTTTTGATGTATCTAGTTAGAGGACATGTCCATTAATAAAAATGATCAACAGAAACTGAACCTACTACTAACAGCTTAAAAAACTGCTCGACAACGGTTAGCATTATGAATTTTCTAATAGAGTGTTCTTAACTTTGATAGGCTTTAAAAAAAAAATGTATGGAACTTATTCTGCGAATAACTTTACAAAGTTCTACGTCTCTTTAGCTATTCAAAAAGGTATAAAACTTGCTATTAAATAGGCAAAACATTGCCCAAATAACTGTTAAGTTAGGAGAGGGTACATTTTTAGTTTGAGGTAAAAGTAGCTAAAATACGTAAAAAAAAGACAAAAATTTTTAGCAATATTTTTATAATTCATGTTCTACATGGCCGCCGCTATTTCTTACACAAAGTCTCATTCTTTTTCTTAAATTACTTTTCACGACGGAAGTTCGTAGGTTCCGCCTCATTTCCTCAGCCGCATCAATAATTTTTTGTCTTAGAATATCGACATTTGCGATCGGTGTCATTTGGTCGTATACTAGGCTTTTCATATGACCCCACACATAAAAATCCATCGGCGTTAAATCGGGGCTCCTCGCCGGCCATGCTATGGGTCCGCCTCTTCCAATCCATTGGTTTGGGTAATTCTCGTCCAACCATGCTCGAACACTTCTTCTGTAGTGCGCTGGGCAGCCATCATGTTGAAAGAACATGTCTCGTCTCAATGCAATAGGCAAGTCTTGCATTAAAGAGGGTAACTCCTCCCTCAAAAAGTTTTCATATGTCTCGCCATTCAAGTTATCGGGCAGGAAGTATGGCCCTATCAAGTTATTTGATATTATACCCATCCACACATTAAGACTGAATCTCCTTTGTGACCCTTTTGGTCTTTTTTTCTTGGGGTTACCTTGCGCTTTGGGAGCCCAATAATGGGTGTTATGATAGTTTGTGATGCCGTCTTTGTCAAATTTCGACTCATCTGTCCACATGATTTTCTTTAAAAAATCCGGATCTTCATTATCGGCATTGAGCATAAATCTGCAGAAGTCTAGTCGTCTCAATGGATCCCCTTCTTCAATTACTTGCACTGGCGTGTAATGGTAAGGGTATTGCCCAGAACTGTGCATTACGAACCAGACTTTCCACTGGGAAATACCAAGCCGTCGAGCGACAACGTTTGTTGACGTGGTTGGGTCGGCTTCAAAGAGACGTCGTATTTCATTATCTTCGTCGTCGTCATCAAGAACACGAGGTCGTCCCATGTCAGTCCGACGTACTAGCACAGAACCAGTTTCTCGTAGTCTTCGATAAACTCTGTCAAATACGCCAATATCAGGTACTCGGCGAGTAGGATACCTTAGCATGTATTCATTGCGTGCACGCAACGACACTCCTTCGCAAAATCCATAACACATTAGGATGTCAGCATATTCCTCGTTGGTAAATGTTGCCATGTTCACAACACAAATCAAAGTCCAGTTACAAGCCACGTCACACAGTTAGAAGATGAAACAGTCCAAAAATCCAAGCCAAGTCGCGTTTTTACAAAAAAAAATCGGAGGGCACGGATAACACATCTACCATGGAAGAATCGCATGAGCAGACTAAACAAACACCACGATCCACGATTTGACAATTCAGACATTTAAAATGACATAAATACCTGTCACCGCACGTCTCCCGGGCACAAACAATGTCTACCCAAACCTTTTTTCATTGTTTAAAAGTGCCAGGTAGTAAGCCGGATTCTTTTGTATCGAAATTCTGTTATGTTGTACTACCAGAGGGGCCTATTCTAATAACATTGTTTTAAGATTTTATGAACAAACCTAGTAGATGATATACCTTTTTGAATAGCTAAAGAGACGTAGAACTTTGTAAAGTTATTCGCAGAATAAGTTCCATACATTTTTTTTTAAAGCCTATCAAAGTTAAGAACACTCTATTAGAAAATTCATAATGCTAACCGTTGTCGAGCAGTTTTTTAAGCTGTTAGTAGTAGGTTCAGTTTCTATTGATCATTTTTATTAATGGACATGTCTTCTAACTAGATACATCAAAAAAACCGACTCTAGGAGCTCTAATCCCAAAGAAAACGACTAAAAGCCAAAAAATAAAGGATTTTTAAAAATAATCTTTAAAATTTAATATCTCCATAACGGTTAAGTTTCGGACATTTTATTTCAGAATCAAAATCATCAGAAATGACCTGAATAATAACCTCCTTTAATATTCAGTACGACTTTCCCTGTAACCCTGTAGTTACACAACGCTTTGTCTTCTCCTTTCGAATGTCAAATTACTGACGACTAAAAGAGAGAAATCGGTGTGTAACTGTTCACCTGATATAATACGTTTATTAGTAAGGAGGGTAGTGTAAACTTACACTAAAATTGATAGTAAAACATGTTACGGTTAACAGTCAACGCATAGGAATCTTTTCGTAGATTCACACCCAATGTCGCTATGATTTCCTGTTTGCAAAATTTATACCTAATGTCTGCAAACAAAACGAACGAAAAGATAAGATAGACCACACTGGCTTACAGTGTATCTAAATATTTTCCTTACATTGAAATTATAAAGGGAGAATGTAATAAAAATATTGATAAACATCATAACATTACGCCTGTAACACCCGAAGGGTTAGGCAGAGGTGTACCTATAGGACACCCACATTTCGTCAGTTATGTTTAAGTCCCATGTAGTAGGGGCGAGCCTATTGCCATCATCCGGGCACAAACCCAGACTCCGGGCTGCCACTGAGAAATTCCGGATGGAAAAACTCAATAACATTGCCCGACCCGGGAATCGAACCCAAGACCTCATGCTCAGCAGTAGCGCTTGCGACCACTAAACCAACGAGGCGGTAAATAAGGCCTAATCTGAAGGCACTACGTATACTTTTGGGCATGCTCGTTTCATCATATAGACCTCATTAATCGCTTTCCATTAGGCAAGATCGAGGTCAAGAGCAGGCGCATGAGTGTGCCTAATGATGATTTTTTTTATTGCTAAAGCAATAAAAAAACAATTAAAAAAACACTGATTAGGATTTATACCATTAAGAAGGAAGCGCTAAGGTAGCCCGCGAAATTCAAATTTTCTTCCGATTTTCGCAATTTGCAGCTCAGTGTCTGGGTGCATGTTGATTAAAGTATGATTCACGACCATAACAAATGTGTATTTATAGACTTATAATCGTTAGAATCAATAATACAATTCAAATGTTAAGATTTCATGAAATAGTCATTCAATAGAATTACTTGGTCTTAGCGAGTTGTATTGATGACTTTCAATAAAATACATATTTGTTACGGTCGCGAATCATCTTTTAATCAACATACAACCCAACACTAGCCTGCAAATTGCAAAAAAAACGTAAGAAAATTTGAATTTCGCGGGCTACTCTAGCGCTTTCGCCTTAATTACAAAATCAGACGCACTTTTTGAGTGTGAAATCTAGTAGGCTGCACCACACTTAAAAGGTGCGTTGATTGAGACCGTTTACGAAAAAAAATAGTTTGTTCAGCTATATTGTGTTATCATTACTTAAGTATTGTCTGACGATAACAATCTTTTCAACAAGGTGTTTTTTTGTTTATCAATAATTAAATATCAGGGATTCAGCATTATCACGATTGGTCTTGGATTGGTCTATACAAAATCGCTTTCGAGACTAAACAACTGATAAAGTCCTCTATAGGGGGCGATTCCAGACGAGCCTTTTGCCATTGATAAATCTAGATTCCGAGCTTCTACAGAAAATTTTCTAATGGAATGCCCCAAAAACACTGCCTGACCTGGTGATCGGACTCAGCCCAGGATTCAATGCAGTGACCACTAAATCGGTCTATAACAATAGGGATGAAGACTAAACCTTTTTTTGTCTGTCAGGTAGATTATTGCAAAATATTGAACACGTATTTTTTACGTGGCAGTGGCAATGCTGCCAGCCTTTTGGGCACTTTTCCTGTTGACAGCGATGCGGACGAATTTTTTGATGCCCTCTGATTATTTCCCCTCCTTTTTTATATAGGTACTTGTACATATTATTATTATTATTTTAAGACTGTTAGTTTTTAAAGTATGTAAATATTATTCTTATCTAATCAACTGAAATAAACTAAATCCAATTTTTTCACGTTATCAAAAGATACATTGAGTTAAAATGTGGCATAACGTCATGCCTTGCCAGATTTTATACTAAATTGTGACGTAGCAAGCCTCCACTTCCCAAATTTAATGCGTTTTATCTATGTAATTTTTTATTAATATAATAAAGGAAAAAATACGTGTCTAATATTTTTTTTACTGACTAACGGAGTAAATAGAATTTCTTTTTTATACTCAGGCATCATCCCTATTACCTTTCAGGGAATACAGGTTTGATGTTATGTATTTTTATGTAATTATAATAACGATTAAAAAGTAACAGTACCTACATTTCGGTGAGCCACGAACTAAGAGCACCGCTTGTACTGTACGGCCGATTTATCATGGCGAATCCGAACTTCGCGCAGAAGGCTGCGCAGTAACATTTTTTCGGAACCAAATGGTGACATGAGGCGAGTGTGAGTGAGAGAACATGCGCGAAAGTTCGTACAGTTCAGGCTCGCCAAGATGAATCGGCCGTACTGTACCTACCAATCTCGAGGCTCAGGTGCTATATTATGACATTCTAATGCCATCATGAGATTCATGAGCCAGCGCGCGAGAGAGACATGGCTATACATAACCGATAACACCTTCCCTTTTTCGGACTGGAATCATGATGGCATTAATACTTCATAATACGGCCCCAGGAGTGCGATTTTACAAGGTTATACATAATACCTTCCAGCATGACGATATTATTGTAGACAAAAGATAAGAGATAAAATAAAACACTCGTGAAATTCTAAAAATAAAATCCATAGTAAATAATAGTATAGATGAGAAAGGAACACTGTCTGACTGCGTGTTCTTAAAACGGCTCTGAACAGATTTCGATTAAATTTGGCACACGGGTAGACCATGACCTGAGGGGCAATTGCGTAACATATTTACAGTAGGAATCGGTTTCATTTTGACAGTTCAACAACATTCAGCAAACAAGAACACAAGAAGCAATGGATTAGCAATTTGCTTCAAAATGATTCAGATTCTGATTGATAGTGTGTTACGCAATTAGGGTGCTGGGTTAGGACATCCCGATAATTCGTCATCCACGCGGACGAAGCCGCAGGCAAAAGGTAGTCCAAAAATAAAATGAAAATGGTTTAAATTTGCTATTTACTTATTAAAAACCTTATTAATCTTAAATTCATTCATTCACTCACCGACAACCTGTTCTTTAAAATTATTTCTATGCAGACAACACACAGCCTAAACCGCTGGGTCTTGAAGTATGAAATTTTGCACAAGAGTTATTTTTACAACGAAAGTGAGCTGGTCCGCACCGGCCGCAACACACGCATGGCACGCAACGGATTGTGAATTCATACAGCACTGCGTTCACTATCGGTACCGCCCGCACCGAGCGCTCGATTCATTTCTTCATACAAAGCAAACCAAAATCCATTGCGTGCCGTGCGTGCGTTCCGGCCGATGCGGACCAGAGACAATTGTGTAACATACTTACTGTAGGAATCGGTTCCATTTTGACAGTTCAACAACATTCATTGCGTTATTTACCTTGTTGAGCAGACGAATTTTTCGAACATATGAAGTAATGGGTTAGCAATAAGCTTCATAATCATTCAGATTGTGTTTGATAGTATGTTACGCAATTAGGTTACAGGGGCAATTGCGTAACACACTAACCGTTAGGAATCAGTTTTATTTTGACAGTTCAACAATATTCATTGCTTTATTTACGTTGTTCAGCAGACACATTTTTCGAACTTATGAAGCAATATGCTTTGAAAATTCATTTAGTTAAATTAGGGATGAAAGTTTGTATGGAAGTTTCATATTATTCATATTTGCCAATGGTAAACCCCTCGAGCATACGACTTGTCTTTTACAAGATCCAAATGACTATTCCCCATGAATCTGACCATCTAATTCACATAATTGACCATTTCCAGTTCGCGGGCGCCATGATACTGATGTTTATCTTCCAACTGTCTGCCTGCATCGCTGGGTACGTGTTGAAGGGTAACACAGTGGTGCTGGTGCAGCATCAGCTTATCTCCACAATGGACCTGTATGGCGTCAACAAGAGCGTCGAAGTCACCAAGCTTTGGGACCAGGTTCAGGAAGATGTGAGTATTGATTTAACTTAATTACATAATATATTATTAGGTAAAAATCCCTCAGGCTAAGGCTATGTGCACTGATTCAGGTGTTGGGAAGAAGGGTTGACGATAAATGATGATCAATTACTTACAACTTTGTATATTGTTACCAGTCCATCGACACGTACAGAAAAAAGGCCAAAAATAAAGTTACACGATCTTAAAAAATATTTCAAATGACAGTTGTCTACCCTTACCACTTACGGCCAAACCCAATAACCTATCTATCACCAATTGTGGCATACTGGAGATAGAAAAACCTATCTAACTATGGTTTTAACGTCCCAATAATCGATAAGAGATTATGGAATCTTATCGGCCTGACATAAGGACAGATAGAATTATACTGTCTACCATCAATAGCGATCTGTCTTTTACTGAAAATAGGTTATTGGGTTCGGTCGTTAACTAACATGAATATTGCAACAGATCATAACAGATGTAGCAACAGATAAAATGAACTGAACTATTAATACAAAACAAATACTTTTATGCAACGTGTTTCTGGATGTAAGGTGTACTGGGGTAATTCCGACGGGAATTTTTACGAGATGTCTAGAGGTCTACATTTCGGTTAGATATGTAAAGTAGTTTCATATTTACTGCCATTAATAAGCGACTTCGGTTAACTTAATGAAAAGATTTAACCAATGGATATATTAGATTCATAAATATGTAGTTGGATTCACTAGATAGAGCATTTTGAATTTTTGAATTATAATTTTTTGGTTTACGGGAAATTACGAACTATCTTGGGGTTATTCCGAAATTATTTAAACGTCGACTTTATTGTACTTTGACCAAAGGTTTACATTTCTTTTTCAATCGTATTTACCCCTTACACAAAAGTAATAGTATCGCCAATATCATTTCTTATAGTTTTGTATTTCGGAATTACCCCAAAAAGAGAATTTTATGGATTTTCGGAATATACCTACCCTTTTTTGGAATTACCCCAGTGCACCTTACGACATTAAATAGAAACTAGCACAGTACTAATCCATTGAAACATTTTAAAACACGAATATTAGTAGTTAATGGAAAATTAAAAAATTGCAGTTTTCAAACAAAATAAATAGTAGAATCAACTGCATAAAAAGTAAACACGCTTTATCTACGCAAAGTCACTGACCAACGGTGCGGTGCGGGGTGCGGGGCGCGGCGGCGGCAATGTTTACCTATTATTACGGACTCAGATCTACATCATGTTGAAAAATAAGAAAATGAAATATTATTTCCTGTGGCTAAAGTATTCATTGGATTTGATTGATTTTTTGTATACGGGCAAAGAACATGATTTTCTTTACGTGGTTTAAAGGAATGTCAATCCTCCTGTTACACGTGGTATAAAAAATTGTAACAATACCTTTACAAAATTAATAGCTCGTGGCTAAATAATAACAGCCGCACGGGTCGATCCATCAGGTTAAGCTACGCTTGCCGGGGTTGTCCGTGGATTGGTGACCATCTTTACATACCGAGACTCCTCCGTGCCTCGGAAAGCACGTTAAGCTGTTGGTCCCGGCTGTCATTCGTAGATCTTTGACAGTCGTTACGGGTCGTCAGAAGCCCGAAAGTCTGACAACCAGTCTTACCAAGGGGTATCGTATTACCCAGTAACTGGGTTGTGGAGGTCAGATAGGCAGTCGCTCCATGTAAAATACTGGTATTCAGCTGCATCCGGTTAGACTGGAAGCTGACCCTAACATAGTTGGGAAAAGGCTAGGCAGATTGACCTTTACAAAATTAATCTCTCTCTAATATCTCTTAATCTCTTAGATATTCCTAACAAAGTAAATTATTGGAACTTACAAATTCAATCATTTAGTATTTAAACATAGGTACAACAAATAAGTCAAATGGCAACAACAAATAGATAGATCAGTGTGACCATAAACAAACTTCAACCAAGATATTATTTGATACGTTATCAGTAGCGAAGATCTTCGCAGGTTTGCTAAGAGGTAGCTGGCTGTAAGCAAATAGGGTGCATCTGAGGAAGAAAAGAAAAGGAAAATAAGCCTTACGAGATACACGCCTCTTTTGTCTTATTTCTAATGCTTATTTTTTTAAATTATTTTCCTCAAATTATTTGCTTACGGCAGAATGGCCGAGGAGCGCGTGCGATTGGAACGGCCTATGACCTGGGGGCCAACCAGCGTGAGAAAGAGATGAAGCTATGCAGGGCGTATACCTCCATCTCTTTCTCATACTGAAGTAACAATTTCTCATAACTGCACCTACCACTGTTTGTCTCTGCATCACCCAAAGGTTGACTGGTAGAAAATGCCTATGGCATTAAGTCCGCCTCTGTACTTTTCTGTGCATGAAGTATTAAATAAATAAATAAATAAGTAAGATTAAAATAAGAGCTATTATTATTATTAGTATTGAGCTTAAGAGGTGGTGGTTGGCCCCCAGGAGTCAGGAGTGGACTGCTATAGGCTGATGATGATGATGATAAGTTGGTACTGTAACGATTCGCCTGGTGCTTTGGACGAACCGTTAACTAAAGGGGGATTTGTGTGTTTAAATAATACACCGTAACACTATTCTGTATACTTCTATTCATAAAATAATCACATTTCATGTTAAATTACGCCATCAGTCAGGGCCGGGAGACCGACTGTCAACCTATCTTGTTTTTCCTATTTCGAACTTTTAAAATCAATGTTTGTCTTCTTAAATTAATAAAATGTTTAAACTTGTGAAAGTTGCATGCTAATGGCACGCCCGGTTAAAACCTCTTCAGTGCCATTCATTATATCCATGAAAGATGTATACTGCCTGCCGTCAGTACGTGACGTAGAGTTTTTGCTATATAAATGGAAATGCTTGATGTACCCAAAAGATAGTCGAAATTCTTGACATTTATTTATTTATTTATTTAATCTTTTCACACTTAAAAAGTACAAAGGCGGACTTAATGCCTTAGGCATTCTCTACCAGTCAACCAAGGGTGGTGAAGAGATTAGATGGCAGGTGCTCTGTTAGGAATGGAACAATTTGTACATAAATAAGTTATAAACTTATAATACACATACATACATATTTACTACAATATATACCTATATTATATACAAATTCAAGAGAGAGAGGTTTTGAGATGACTCTACGCTATTTATTTTGAAAATAACTCCGCAATCTCCGCTTAAATGCATATCGACTGGTGACCGTCCTGATGTCAAGAGGTAGCGCATTCCAAAGAAGAATGGACTGAATATAAAAGGAAGAATGAACAAAGTCAGAAGTATGAGAAGGACAGAGTAGGAGAAGATTGTTAGAAGAACGAAGATTCTTAGCGTGTGAAGAACATAGATATTGGAAGTGAGACACTAGATAAGAAGGAGGAGTGGGAGAGTTAAGAAGGGAGAAAAGCGTGGTCAAAGCACGCAAATTTCTTCTCTGGCGAATGGGCATCCATTTGAGCTCAGACCTGTAGCTCGACACATGGTCATATTTTTTTTTGATTTTTACATTCATTTACCTATGAATTGTAATAATGAACACAATGATCCTAAAAAAGTCAATAATCGAGTTCACATAAAATAAGAAACAAGTTCATTGGTTCTAATCGTGGTGGTAATATTAAAAATGCGACTACTGTAGTGGCACCCTGGAGGAGTCAGAAGTGAACTAGATATTACATAGAATAAGATCCATCTTCATATGATAAAATCACATTATTGACGGAATCATAGATCAGAATCGAATGTAAAGTCTTCCTAAAAAATGACACATTTTCTGGTGGAGATACCTCCACCAGAAAATGTGTCTTTTCCAGGAAGATTTTTGAGCTGTTATCCAAATGGTTATCTGTTCCAGCTCTAATACCTACCTATGCTGGTTTACTGTAGTCTTTCCGAAATACCTGAGTAGGTGGCCTAGCTTCATCTGCTTTTACCTGGCCCATAGAAGTATCTATTTTAAAGCGACCGCAGAGACAAAGTGAGAAGATTCTATATGAGCCGTAAAACAAACTGTGTGACCTCTGTGTTCTGTGTATTTGAACTAAAAGCGACACTAAATAACCTTTTCAATGTTAAATGTAGGTTGGTGGGGTCGGCCAAGCCTTCTAGTCAATGTAGTGCCTTTAATTAATAATGGCAAGCTACCATTAGTATCTCATGACCCTCACCTTGCTCAGTTCTACACGCAACATTATGATATGCTTTCAGTATACACGCAAACTTACAGAACAATACACCTGCAGTCCCGAAAAGATAGACAGTGGTGACTAGTAGAAGGTACAGTCATTTTGAAGGGCGAATTTCACCAATGAAACTGTACGCGTTCAGAACATTTAACACGGGGTTTAGATGTTCTGACCGCGTGTATTCCCCAGCAATTATGAAACTGAAAGCTCTTGAACGCGGTTTAAGCTGACTTCCCACGGTGCGTGATATTGCGTATGGACGCAGACGAGCCCGCACCGACGCACCATGGGAAGAGTATCGTCCGTGGTAGCGCAGACACGTCCGTCGCGGTGCGTCCGATCCGCGGCGAGTCGGTAACTTTAAAGGTGCAGTGCGAGCTTCTCTTTCACTTTGCATTTTGGAATGACAAAATGGATCCAATCTCAAGACCCACACAGACCGACATGCACCGTTGGAAGTGCCTTGGTGTGCGGTGCGTGGCTGTCCGTGGTCGTTGGCCAATATCACGGATCGTGGAAAGCCGCCTTAAGATATGCTGATCACGTTCAGTTTCATTGGTGAAATTCACCCAAGTCTCAGGTAAGGGGCACACCGAAACTTCAGGCTACTACTGCTTCAATTGAAAACTTAATAAAACTTTGCCCGACTCGGGAGCCCACACCAACCCAACCTCGCACTTGGCAACCGCTCTTACGACCACGAACATCGAGTCAGTCACAAAAAGTCAAGCAACAACAAAACAAAAGACATGCATGTACTAAACCACTTACCAAACTCTTCCCCAGTTCCAATGCTGCGGCGTCAACAACGCCAGCGACTGGTTCCAACCCCTGGGCACGAACGACTCTCAGGGTCTGCCAGTCAGCTGCTGCAACCACGTCTACGGAACCGTGGCCACCTTCAACTGCACCTTGACTGCAGCACATGCCACTGGTTGCTCGGAGTCCTTCGGAAATTGGGTGCAGTCCCATGCAGCTGGGATCGGCATAGCTGGTATCTTTTTAGTTTTAATGCAGGTGAGAAAACTTGGGACTGAGGACTTGTCTTTATTTTTATCCAAGAGAAAACCGGGGAAAAACCGTCCATAACTAGGTCCTTATGGGCGGTTTTTCCCCGGTTTTCTCATCATATGCTATGCCACCCAAGACGATTACTGTTAAGAAATGTGTCTCAATGAATTACAGAGATTAAACGTGTAGAATGTGGATGCTTTTAACTTATAGACAAAATACGCACTGCATTTTTAGGGTTCCGTATCCAAATGGTGCCAATGGAACCCTAATACTAAGGCTCAGCTGTCCATCCATCCGTCCGTCTGTCACAGGGCTGTATCTTCTGAGCCGTAATAGGTAGACACTTTGAATTTTCACAGAGGGTGTACTACAATGCATAGCGACATTATAGCGGCCATTGTCGCTATAACAAAAAATACTTTAAAAAAATATGTCGTGTTAAGTATTGTATGGTGATACGGGACCCTTTGTGTGCGAGTTCGATTCGCACTCGGCCGCTTTTTTTTTAAAATTGCGATCAAATTATACTGATTCATTCAGTTGATGTAATACATCAACTGAGGCTATCCTCTGCCTAGGTATTTCACTAAGTAACGTCAACACCATTTTAATAACTTAATCATTGCAATTACTAGTTCCATTACTTTAATTAAGTAGTTTGGTAATCTTTATTAGTCGAAGCAGAACTTGGCTGCATAGAAATTCGGTTTAAAGACATTTATTTCTCAAAGAACAAATTACAGTTCACTTAAAGAGAAACTTAACTAAATTAACAATAAGTTGTAGTTTACATTACGACGTTCAAGCCATCCAAGAAACTGAACACCATAGTTTCAATTAAAATTATTTTCTTTTATTTTAATATTTGTGTTATTTTTTCAGGCTCTGGCAGTGGCAGGTGCTTTATGGATGGCAAAAATATCTAGAGAAGAGCGAGGCGCCTACCCTTAACGTAGAGCTTACCCTTAAGTTTGATATTAGTATATTTATTACCTACATTACTTGTTTTAGGAAAGGAGTGTCGGTCCATACGAAATCTGTGTCATTTATTAATCCAGAACAAATAATGATTAACTTAAAAAGATGAAAAACATACCTACGTACGCATTTGTAATTAAACTATTTATTTAATCGTTAAAGCAATAAATAATAACATGTTTTAAGCTATACTTCATCACTGGGATTTTTTCTTTCACGAACCATACTTGACTGCATAAACCATATTAGTATAAATCCCAATCCACTATTTACAATACGGCCGATGAATGATAGCCGGTACGAACTTTGCGCAGAAGGCTGCGTAATAACATTTTTAAATTTCCGTACCTCAAAAGGAAAAACAGAACACTTATAGAATCACTTCGTTGCCCGTCGGTCTGTCTGCATGTCAGACTTTCAAGACCCTTTTTCTCAGAAACGCGTGGAGGTATCATATTGAAATTAATATCAAATACATAGGTAGGTCTATGGTCCCTTGATGTTTTTAAAAAATCAAACTTCAAGTAAACGAAATAAAAAATACGGCCATTTATGCGACATATTTTGATACTCGCAAATAAATCAAAACCTATAGGGTACTTCCGTACTTCCCGTTGACATAGAATCATGAAATTTGGCAAGAAGCAAGGTTAATTTGTAGTCTGATTGCGATTACAAACTTAAATTTGCAGTTGGAGAATTGATCGTGACGTATATCAATGTATGGGAGAACATGTTTTTCAACAACAATGTTAAGATTGTTTTTGGGATAAATTCTTTTCAACAACGGAAACCTTTATTGTGCATGGTCTGACACGCACTTCGCCGGATTTTTTGGGAACCAAATTATGGTGACATGAGGTAACCGCGAGTGTGGGTGTAAATGCGCGAAAGTTCGGAAAGCCTATGTTCAGACCGGCCATGATGCATCGGCCGTATTGTACTTATAATAACAAAATATTTGTCAATTAATTAATCTGCCTACCTACCTAGTATATTATGTAAGTATAAATACATAACGAGGTACAAAATATATATCTCTAGAACCTAAGTATATTTTTTCAAATGTTATCTAAATGAAAACGCAACAAAGAAACTACTTTCAGTTATATTTCATTACTTCAGCGGCCGACAACAGAGGCATTGATGGACGAACGCGAAAATGTGGGCCGAGGCGAAGCCGAGGCACACAGTCATACAGTGAGTCCATCAATGCGCGGTTGCGGCCAATGCTAGTATAGTAGTTTTTTCAAATAATGCGCGGAAATTCAACAATTACTTAATTATAAATTCCAGAATCAATGATGAGCAACAATAAACGCGCCAATATGTTCATTTGTTTCTTTTTTACTTTAAAATCCAGTTCGAGATTTAAATAAAATCTTTGACAAGTTACCTATTATTGCCGGCACGAGTCGTGAGCTCAAATTCCATCTTAACTTTAACTGCCCTCGTCAGCATGCTCTTGTATTCTATCTGTATATAAATATGCTTGATCATATATTGATTATATTGCTCCCACACGTGTGCTACCTGCCGTGATAGGAAATAAGATTTTTTAGGTTTAAGACTGAAGTTTGTCCTCACGACTCGTGCCGGCAACTATACCTTCTTGGTTACATGTGTCGAAGTAAAAAATTCGGTCCATTTTTAAATTACACGACAGTGAGTTTTCATACTAACATTGCCGGCCGCTGCTCGCATGTATTTGACCAGTACAGCATTTTCGATTTATCTCGAAGAAGGTTGTCAAAATAATGCTCGAATTTCCAAGCATGTTTGTGAAAAAAAAAATTATAGGGCATTTCTCTTGCATACACATGCGAATTGGTAAATTTAGCAATGAATCCAGTATTTAATTAACTAAGAAATTGATATACATAGATGTAAAGATCCAATAAGTCTATCTAGCCTTTTCCCAACTATCATTATGTTGGGGTTGGCTTCCAGTCTAACCAAATGCATGAGCTGAATACCAGTATTTTACATGGAGCGACTGCCTATCTGACCTCCACAACTCAGTTACTGGGTAACACGATACCACTTGGTTGGACTGGTTGTCCGACTTTTGGGCTGCTGACTACCCGTAACGACTATCAAAGATCTACGAATGACAGCCGGGACCAATGGCGTAACGTGCTTTCCGAGGCACGGAGGGGTCTAGAAGAGTCATATTTAGTTCTACAATAATAATTCCTATGAGTCAGACAGTCAGTCTGTTTTATTTGATTTAAATTACCTATGCTATAAATATAAGGAAGGAGACCTATGTAAACACACTTGTTATCAATTAATTGTTGTTACGAGTATTGAAAATTGCTCAGTGCCTATATGTTTGTTTTTGTTTAGATATATAGGTAGGCTAAGCCATGGGTAGGTTACCCATGACTGGCGAAGTAGTCATATTATTTCAATCACATAAGTACATTTATTATTTTATAGATAGATACCTATATTATATAAGTTAAAAAATAAATTATATTGTTATTTAAACTGTAGGTAAGTAAATACGAGTAATCGTTTTTTAGAATTAACGAGTTATCTACTCAAAGTACGTTGTAAAAAATCTGTCATTTTGATTTACTTACCATAAATAGTATATTTTTAACAGAGGAACCTTCATTTTATTTACATAATGACTCTTTTGTTGTAATGTAGATAAGTTGTAAATACTATAATGTACTTAAATAAGATATTAAAACTTGCGTTCTGCAGTCAAATCATTTGGCGGGAGTATAAATATGAAACGATTAGCATTTCATAATACTCCAGTCAAATGATTTGAAATCCCATGAAAACAACACGCCCATTGGAACCGTTTTTATTAAAAAAAAGAGACAAATTGAATTATCAGCTATAAAGCCCCTTATCGCTAGAGGATATTTTGTTGTTTATTATTTGTTATACATTTTATTTAACTTAATACCTAATTATGTAAGTGCATTGTGTTGTGGTACGAAAATAAATGTTTTAAAAGTAAGCATGTTTTCGTTTCTAATATCATGGTCGAAGTCGGCATATAATATAGAAATAGATCCAATTTTTTTCTTCTTTTTTTATTCTTCCCTTGTTGAAATTGTTGCTGCGTTGTTGAAATTTTCAAAAAATGCGACATAGAAAAAAAATAAAAAAGTCTGAAGTCAAGTGAGAATTTCCCAAAAAAATATTAAATACCATCTAGCTCCTAAACTATAAGTAATCGCTGAACATACATGGGGGTATTTCGGGAAGCCCTTGGAGATAAAAAACTTTTAGAAGCCTCTCCGGCTTCTAAAAGTTTTCTTTGTACGTGGTTCCACGGCCCACCCTGTATAACGGGTGTAAAAATACACTTACGGCCGAACCCAATAACCTATTTTCAGTAAAAGACAGATCGCTGTTGATGGTAGACAGTATAATTCTATCTGTCCTTGTGTCAGGCCGGTAAGATTCCATAATCTCTTATAGATTACTGGGACCTTCAAACCATAGATTGATAGGTTTTTCTATCTCCAGTATGCCAAAACTGGTGATATTGTTATTGGGTTATTGGGTTCGGCCGTTAGGGGTTGTCCATTAGTCAAGAGATGTTTTTAGCAACTTTTTCACCTCCTCCCCCCTGGTGATACGTGGTGGGGTTTTAGACTAACCGCTCCCCCTCTACCCAAAATCAGGTGCTTTTTGGTACCTACGTGTTTTTAAAATCTTAAAAATTTTAAAAATATTTTATCTTTATATAGTAATATTTGGCGCCAAAATTACAGACTTACTGGCGGCGACTGGCAAGCCGAGCCGAACGGTTGTCGCAGCGGGCGGGGAAATCGTTGCCTGGCAACGGCGAGTCAAGGTCACGCGCCGCTTAATTTCGGTTTGTAAATCGCGCGTTCAACGAAAAAATAAATACACGTGATATCTCACTACCCCCCCCCCCAAGCCCCTTCCCCTCCCATCCCCTCTCCCTTTATGATATTTCGTGATTTTTTCTGAACCCGGGCGGGGTTTTTTGAGCTTCACGTGATTAATGGACAACCCCATAACGAAGCCGAGAGTCACTTGTTCCTCACATTAAATGTATATTTTTTTGGACTAGACTATAGCTGGGAACATTCTGGTAACGGATAATATTGAAGGTCTAAGTTCCAACTTCCAACAAAGTGCAAACATTTTCGAGCTCGCTTCGATCGCTGTTTTATCATATTATATTATTTGTTATACGTTACATAACTCGACAAAATAAATCCTATTTCTGTATGATTGGTTAAAAGAAACTCTAATCTAGACCCGAGGGGTAGGAATTCGCTACGATCAGTCTTGCATTATGCGTTCTCATAATTCTTTAGTTTTTCTGCATAAGCATTTGCAACGACACTGACCATGTCATGAGGTTCATCTGGCAGCCGTAAATTGAACAGGATTACATTATTTCTTTTAATAACACCTTAATTAAGACAATAGCAGGATTATTTCATTCCACTGCTCTTTTTATTAACATAACATAATGGCTGTATTCCCCGAAGGGTTAGGCAGAGGTGACCTTATAGTACAGTCACATTTCGCTAGTTATGTTTAAGTAACATGTAACAAGGGCGAGCCTATATTGCCATCAACCGGGCACAAATCCAGACACTGGGCGCTACTGAGAAATTCCAGATGGAAAAACAAAAAATCCCTCACAAACCCTCCTCGAGGGTTCACTTTCACGCAAAAGTAATGCCCGTGACCCATCAGGAGGGACTAGCAATATGGATGGAGGCATGGAATATGAGCTCTATGAAAAGAGGGTGGCCTCGAATGTGTAAGGTAGGTTTTGTACCTTGATGATTCCTCAATTCCACTAAGGAAAATTGACGTTTATGTCAATTTATAACAAGTTTTAACTGTCAATGTCACTGATGGAAGTGGAGTCGAAGCGGAGTATGGGTTTCTGACTACAATGAGCTCCGGAAAACTTAGTAAGGCAAACTAGACTCATTCTCTCAATCATCAATTGCTCGTAGTCAGAATACCAATCATCAATCGCTAGCTAACGCCGGCGTAGCGACGTATAGCTCTGTCGTGGCAGTGGCGTAGTGATTTCGTAGCGCTAGCTAGCGCCGGCGTAGTGACGCATAGCTCTGTCGTGGCAGTGGCGTAGCGATTTTGTAGCGCTAGCTAACGCCGGCGTAGCGACGTATAGCTCTGTCGTGGCAGTGGCGTAGTGATTTCGTAGCGCTAGCTAGCGCCGGCGTAGTGACGCATAGCTCTGTCGTGGCAGTGGCGTAGCGATTTTGTAGCGCTAGCTAGCGCCGGCGTAGCGACGCATAGCTCTGTCGTGGCAGTGGCGTAGCGATTTTGTAGCGCTAGCTAGCGCCGGCGTAGCGACGTATAGCTCTGTCGTGGCAGTGGCGTAGCGATTTCGTAGCGCTAGCTAGCGCCGGCGTAGCGACGCATAGCTCTGTCGTGGCAGTGGCGTAGCGATTTTGTAGCGCTAGCTAGCGCCGGCGTAGCGACGCATAGCTCTGTCGTGGCAGTGGCGTAGCGATTTTGTAGCGCTAGCTAGCGCCGGCGTAGCGACGCATAGCTCTGTCGTGGCAGTGGCGTAGCGATTTCGTAGCGCTAGCTAGCGCTGGCGTAGCGACGCATAGCTCTGTCGTGGCAGTGGCGTAGCGATTTTGTAGCGCTAGCTAGCGCCGGCGTAGCGACGCATAGCTCTGTCGTGGCAGTGGCGTAGCGATTTCGTAGCGCTAGCTAGCGCTGGCGTAGCGACGCATAGCTCTGTCTTGGCAGTGGCGTAGCGATTTCGTAGCGCTAGCTAGCGCCGGCGTAGTGACGCATAGCTCTGTCGTGGCAGTGGCGTAGCGATTTCGTAGCGCTAGCTAGCGCCGGCGTAGCGACGCATAGCTCTGTCGTGGCAGTGGCGTAGCGATTTTGTAGCGCTAGCTAGCGCCGGCGTAGCGACGCATAGCTCTGTCGTGGCAGTGGCGTAGCGATTTCGTAGCGCTAGCTAGCGCCGGCGTAGCGACGCATAGCTCTGTCGTGGCAGTGGCGTAGCGATTTCGTAGCGCTAGCTAGCGCCGGCGTAGCGACGCATAGCTCTGTCGTGGCAGTGACGTAGCGATTTCGTAGCGCTAGCTAGCACCGGCGTAGCGACGCATAGCAGCATCGTAGCGTTGTCGTAGCGTAGACGTAGCGCTACGTCTACGCTACGGCAGAGCTACGCCGCGAATCGTCTGAAGTCGCCAACACGCCAATGAGCGGCGGTGACCTGGTGATGAATAATCTATCCTATGTGACAGAGCAGTTGTCATGCATGTAATACCAACAAAAACAGGCGAACAAACAATATTATTTCATTATTAACAACATGTCTCTACTATTGATTGTCAGTGCCACTGACCAAATTAGTATTAAACCGCATTGCTTCGAAATAAACATCCTAATTGGACATTAAATCTGTTACCCTGTATTGACTAGCGGTAAATCTAACCTTATTATGGTTTTCCTCATCCTTTATCAAATCAAATAAATATTAAATTAAACTTTGCTTGTTACTCCACCATTTGGATCACATAACATTTAGCACCGTCCGCCGCGTGACGTCTACTATTTGTTATTACATTAGCGCTCCACTCAAAAGCCAACTAGCTAATTGGTTGAAAGAAAAACGTCATATTTTCCTTGCCTCCTAAATGCCTCCCGCGAAACAGTCACCGTTGGACGAGGCGCGCGAACGTTACCTTATCAACTTGATAAGGAACAGTGAAAATTTTCAGTATACTTTCGATTACCGAAGAGGAAAGATCATTCGGACATTTTGTGCTACAAAAATGACGAGGAACAGTCTAGAAGTAGGAATGAAGTGCATCAAATACATGCTGTTGTGTATAACAGCTATATTTGTGGTGAGTTTTTAAATCTACCATAGATTTGTTGTATAGTTAGATAGATACGCTTGTTGTATAGTTCTATGTAATTGCGCCATATTATTTGCGCAAGGTCTTATCTGTTTTATAAATGTGAATCAACTTTTTTAGATTGCTAATCATACCTTTGTCTCCATAAGTACTTTTAAAGGGGTTTGGACAGAGGAGAGATATATTAGATTGTTTGAACTAAATTGCTGTTAGTAAATAAGGTGCATGTCAATAATACAGTAGGCGAAAATCGACCTGAAATAATTTTTATTTTAGTAAAAGTTTTAGTTTAGTTAGACATAGTATGCATTGCAAATATGTATCGAATTAGCGTTACAGATAAATTTTCATAGAGAGAGATATTGCCAAAGCAATTAAATGCAAATTAAACATTTTTATCTAAGTATTTAGTTCCTTTGAAGGAAACTGAAAGGATATTATTGCACTACGTTCTTAGTTATATTAGATAACGTTCCAAAGTTGTGTAATTAACACTAAATGATAACGATGAAGGCTAATTAACGGTGATGCTAACCAGTTTTAGTCACAATGGCGATAAGTTGAGTATGTAGGTACTACACAAAATATTGCCAGCAATACAATTAAGCGGCTTATCTACACGAGTTTGAAGGCTGGCAACATTTTTAAGGCATCATTTAGCTTTGAATTTCGAATATCGGTCATGTTACGCGTTGCCGCGATTCGCAATGACCCTCGTTGACCATTCTTCGTTCATAATTAATTGTAATTTGAATTATTCACCTTGAAATAATTCGTTTATGGCAATATATAGTATAGTATTTATATTGCTTCTAACTTTAATTTAGGCGATGTGTTTTTGTTTTTGTGCTCACACCATAAATTATTATTATAATTCTATACGTGAGGATTTGTTATTGGCTCTCTGGTGTTTTGGTTTCCTTTTTGTTTGTTTTTATTGGCTGCAAGTCCTCCATGTACTAAAATAAATAAATAAATATATATATAGCTTTGAATAATTGAGTGGGAAACTAGTGGAAGCAAAATATAATTAAAAACCATGCATTATTAGATTAATTGGCAGAAATGCAGCCGTTTGTAAAGAATGAAAATAATGACGATTGTGAATCCCCTCTATAAACATAGGTAGATTTAAAGAACACTGGGACTAATCATCAATTCAAGGAAAAATAAACAAAGCCCGACTACTGCGGCTAGTCGTCTATGCTTGAAGAAACTTCTCGTTATGAAAAGATATAGTTAGGTATCTTTTGATTAGCCACCCACTATGATCCGACAGAGACCGCGCTTACTAGTTTTTGAATCCATGCGAAACATAAAAAACAGTGTTATAAAATTCTGAAAAAAAGATATATCTTTTATAAGGATCTGGCAGACATGCAATATTTTTTAATAACACGATTAGATTAACTTTGCTGGATAGAAAAAAATCCCAAAGTTACCCCTTTTCGTAATGTTAATCAATCTCATACTTGAACAGGTACAAATATTGCCATATTATGATTCTTAAGATTTCTGATCAAAGATTAAACATTTTTGTTATTAACTTAAAAAGTCGTCGATACTTTCTGAAAATTGCTAAGAAGAGGGACAAAGTCACTTCTTACAATTTCCAAGCAAGAGGGATTCATTCTATTGGTCTCTTGGGGGTTGAGACGCGTGTCACAAAAGCCCGTTGATTTCGGTTAAGAGCTTGTCCGAATCGCTCCGGGTTTTGAGTTGGCGCACACTTTAATCCCCAAAGCATTTCTGCCAGGTCGGGGTTTTTGTAATACGCCCTGGAGACCTTTAAAGAGGAACCTTGCAATGCAAAATTTCAAGTAGCTTTGCCACGTATACAGTGTCAAATTAAATTAGCTAGCGAAACTTCGCAGATGTGATGGGTATCGACGGACGGGTGGATGGGTATCGGGGCGATAAAATAAATATCAAAAAATTCTTAACTCATACTTTCAAGTAACAACACTACCAGCGGCGGTTGACCCCTAGTGAGGTGTAGACACCCATTACATCTGCGGAGTTTCGCTAGCTAATTTAATTTGACTCTGTATATGTTGAAGTTTGAGAGGGCCTATGATGTCCAGCAGTACCTAGACATCTTAAGGTCGATTGGGTTTCACGAAGGAAAGAAAAAATCGTAACCACTTTCGCTGGGTTTTTCATATTAGCTTTTGCCTCTCTACAAGATAAGGGGATGACGTCAACCACAATGGATAAGTACATACTTCGGATGTTTACCATCCATTTACCGGATTAAGTAAATCCCTTGTATCTACTTACATATACTCGGCATATAATAACAGCAATGTCCTAGCATAGTTATTGGTCAATTTGCTAAAGGGATTGTAGTACATATTATGATGTTATTGTTTAAAGTATTTGCAAATAGATATCTATACTCATTATAAGAAAGAAGTTATGTATTCTTTGTAATTCAATAATCATTTATTTTCTACGTGAGTAACATATCTGTCACCATTTCTGTATTGGGTATTGTAAAAAGCAGCGAGGGGATGAGCAGCAGCCCGGATGTCTCATCTTGCAAAAACAAAACACTGCGATAACCTACCAAAGTTCTGCAGTGGACATATTATGAGGAATTTAATACACAAGGTAGGTACATATGGTATCTAAACACACGGCAGTATGTAGAGCCAAGTTCGGTCGGAGAACAACAGGGCAAAGTAACCCGTGTTGACTTACATTAACCATTTCGAGCTACTTAGAACAACCCGCAGGCAAATCAAAAACCATTAGAACTATAAAGTTGAAATTTTGCGTGCCTATTAAGTTCCCTCAATCACCTAATGAAAGTGGTGGTGGCCCAGTGGTAATTATTTCATCACCACTGCTGTAAAAACGATGAAGGAAAACATCGTGAGGAGACATGTCCTAGAACCGAAAATTCGAAGATATGTGACATCCACCAAACCGCACTGGGCCCGCGTGGTGGATAACGGCCCACTCCCTCTCACCTAGAGGAGGCCTGCATTCCAGCAGTGGGAACATTATAGACTGATTATGCTAATCACCTAGTACTACCATTATCTAGATAAAGGTAAATAAATGCCAGCTAAACTATAAATATTCTTTTATAGAAAAACAAGACAATAGCCATCTATTCAAAATCAAAGAGTGCTTAACAGGCTAATTAGAATTCCTAACTATATGAAGACATATTCTAAGCAATATAATAGCAACGTGAACTGCAATATTAATTCACAGTATTATTGCAGCTGACATATCGCCATGTTTAGGTACATAGGTACTTCTATTTCAATAGCCATGCAATAGAAACAATGAACCGTGTATTATATTGTTCTTGATTTCCTCGTGATCTGAATTTAGTCATACTGCGGCGGTTATAGCATTTTATTGATGTTAAATATTACCTACTAGAAGTTGGCTAAAGCTGTGATTTTCTAACGGCCGAACTCAATAACCTATTTTCAGAAGACAGGTCGCTATTGATGGTAGACAGTATAATTATATCTGTCCTTATGTCAGGCCGGTAAGATTCCATAATCTCTTATAGATTATTGGGGCGTTAAAACCATAGATAGGTTTTTCTATCTCCAGCATGCAAAAACTGGTTATTGGTTTCGGCAGTAAGACAGCAGTGAACGGTCACACAGTAACGGCTGTCCAAATGCAGAGCGTTTTGTGTCAAATGCTGGTGAAAATGACAGATTTTGATGACAGTCGTAATCATTGTAATATGACGTAACCGCTCTTCTGTTCTACGTTTCCGTCAGAAATGCTAATAGAGCCTGCGTGTGATCAGCGTTTCTCCGGAATACCTCGAAGCCCTCCTCATTGTCTAAATAGTTACAGCCTTTTGTTTATACGAATCCGCCATCTTCATCATTTCATGCAGAGGGCATATCTATAATGTTCCCACTGAACACAGGCCTCCTCTCGGTGAGAGGGAGTGGGGTGTAATCCACCACGCGGACCCAGTGCGGGTTTGTAGATGTCACTTGTCTTCGAATGTCTGGTTCTAGGACATGCCGGTTTTCTCATGATGTTTTCCTTCACCGTTTTGAGAGCAGTGGTGATGACATTATTTACACGAAGTAAAGTTATTCGAAGGGCGTTTGGTAGCATTTCATTGGTCCGTTATCAGCTTATCTGTCCAGTTCGTCCTATCTTTCTTAGTCAACCATTTCATAATCAAAATCAAAAGTCTTTTATTCAAACTAGACTGATTATTTTTCGAATGTCTGAATTACATAAGACAGTCCCCCGGCATGCCCGCCCTTCACCATTTCCTAGTGCTTTAGCTGGGAAGAAGAAGTGGCGCAACAAACTCCCCAGCAGCACAGCTGTCTGTTCAGTTAGAAAAATAATTCGAATGTCTTCCTGAAAAATGGAGAACGAAAGGTTTGGCCTTGATTTGACCTTTCCCCTCGTGCCCTGTTATTTCTGCATAAACGTCAAGTACTAGGTATGCTTCTGAACTTTTAAAATACCAACGTCACTAACAAGTCATGTCATCATCAGTCTACAACAGTCCACTGCTGGACATAGGCCTTTGCACGCCATTTAACTCTATTCTCAGCAACTCTCGTCGAGCTGCTACCAGCCACCCTGCGAAGATCATCGCTCCACCTAGCCAGAGGGCGTCCTACCCTACGTTTGCCGATTCGCGGTCTCCACTCAAGAACACGTCAACGTGATTGCAAAGTCAACTGATTATGGACTTGCACTGTGATGTTGATTCACTATTGACGGTTTTGGTGCGGTAGAGATTAAAGTTTCGGGCTACTTTTTCTCTGACAGCTGTCGGTCGTTATTGGAACACTCGGAGCCTTGTTGCTTGGCGCTTCATTGACGAAGCACCATGTGGTTATGTTACAGTACGCAAAAACAGGAGCAGTGATCGACAGACACCAAGTTTTAAAGGAACCTTCTATCAAACCGGTTATCAGTACTGTCTTGGAGTGGGAAGAGAAGCCTCAGCAACGATAATATTGCGCTGCATAAAATAATTTATTCAGCACGCCAGTGAGGCCGTCCTGTCATTGTGTTCAGTCGTTTATCAGTATTATTGATTTCAGACTATTTATGGCTATATATATAAAGTATATCTATCGATGGCATTCCATGCGATATCCGTGCCATAAACACCTTTATGTAAATAAAGCTTAAGTCTGTTATTGCGTAACAGTTTTCAGGCGAAGTAATTGACCAAGCAGTTGTAGGAATCTATACAATGGTTCAGAATAATGAAGTCATTAGAAGAAAATACAATGGTTATAAATATACAAGGAAATAGTCTTCTGTTGTGAGTGATCATGATCACGTTTTTAACACACAATAACCGTTTTATCTTGTAGAAATACTTGATTTCTATGTACATACAAGAGATAATATACAGGGTAAAATTAAATTAGCTAGCAAAACTCCACAGACGTGATGGGTATCGATATCTAAACACGACAAAATAAAAAAAAATTGATGGTTTTTTTTTTGGGGTTAACGACATCTGGTAGTGTTGTTACTTGAAGTATGAGTTGAGAAATCAGTTCTTTTTTCGTTTTCTCGTGTTTAGATATCGATACCCAACACGTCTGCGGAGTTTCAGCGGCTAATTTAGTTTAACCCCTGTATTATTTTGTTGGCTGTATGATAAATATTGTAAAATTAATATCGTGTGCATTGCATGTGACTGCATGTCCTGTTTTGTTTTCGTATCCAATAGGACAGAATTTTTATTTAAGGAATAAATATTTCTTGCTAAACACTGGTTTGCTACTAGTAGATCGTGATTGAAAAACAGAATAGCTTAATCAGCCTATAATGTTCCCACTGCTGGGACACAAGGCCTCCTCTCTAGGAGAGGGAGTGGGCTGTAATCCACCACGCGGGCCCCGTGCGGCTTGGTATATGTCACATGTCTTCGAATTTATGGTTCTAGGACATGCCCGGTTTCCTCACGATTTGTTTTCCTTCACCGTTTTGAGAGCAGTGGTGATGAAATAATTTACACTATGTAAAGCGCCTGTCAGGGTTCGAACTTACTCGTAAGTCGCGGCCGTTACCTCTGGGCCACCACTGCTCACCACACAGAACTGAACAGACTAGGTATGGTAGGTGTAAAATGTTCAGTAATTCTGTTTTTCAATCAGGTAAACTGACAAAATAATAAATAGAACAAACATCCTCAATCACATTGCACATAAATATTGTGGCATTATACAAGGTGTATTTTAATCAGTTTTAACCTCTTAAGGGGTCATTATACTCATCATTATGAACAACTTTTACTATGGGACCAAACTCGAAACCGCGAAAAAAAAATCAGGTCTTCCATAAATTATGACGAGTTATGCGAACAGAAATGTAGGGAAAAGCCGATTTTTTTTCGCGATTTCAAGTTTGGTCCCATAGTAAAAGTTGTTCATAATGGTGAGTACAATGACCTCTTAAGAGATTAACACTGATTAAAAATACACCTTGTATAACCACAGGATATAATTATTTTATTCAAATATGTATCAGAATAGTGATAACATGGGTGCAGGCATCCACTAAGTGAATGTAACCCACTAAAATTAAAACTTAAACATTCTTAAAGTTTTTACCAACAGTCTGCACTACTGAATATAGCTGAACCATAAATTCAGACGTCTACTGTAGTACGTACTCTAGCTAAACCAAGAAAGAAGCTTGATTTTAAGCAATTTTTCTAAGTAATAATCTTGTTTTTATAGGGACATTCTCCCCCCATTATTTTTACTGTAGAACCTACGTAGGCAATGCCGCAATGGATAGGTAGGCAAAAATTAAAACAGTTCTCACAACAAAAAAAAATTTTTTAAGTATTATCAGCTTATATACTGCACTAAACTGAAAGAAATGATACGACCTCTGCAGAATGACTTGTTAAGCGGTTGCTCATGAGTGTATCGATTTTCAGCGTCCACTCATATGTCAAGGTCCTGGCTCGTTCGTGGCCACTTGGCTTTATTATGATCCGATCAATATTACGGAGTTTCATATGCATACCAACGCCCAGTCTTATGTTTAGTATGTACTTATATAAAATGTGTAACTATGTCTGGCCACACACCAAGATTCTCATAGATAGGTAGATCATGAATGACACTCTAGCTAGAGTAGTAACGTGAGCTGCTAGAGTCCTAGAGTGATCTAGTAAAGTATTATAGCTTCGTGTGTGAGGTACACTGCTCCTACATGAAATTACATACATACGCTTTCTTCCCATGGGGGTAGGCAGAAACTAAAGCACGCTACCTGCTACGATCCTTACATACTCTATTTGCCTCGTTTACGTTCATACATCTGGTTACACACGCACGCCGTTTGCGAGTACTACGCACCAGCCGATCTATTCTGTAAACATCACACTGTGAGCACTTAGGTGAAGTGAGTTTGAAGTGAGCTCAATCCCTAGTCGAGTAAGGTGGGATGACAGTTCACATCACGCTCACTTCACCTAAATTTTCACGGTGGGATCTTTACAGAATAGCACCACTGACCTTTCTGAAGAACATCACCAATAAGGTTACTATATGTATGTCTTCCTAGGGCGTCCCCTTCCGGCGTTTCCACTCACATCTGACGTGTAAATACCTTTTGTTAGTCGACTTTCATTCATCCTCTCAACATGACCAAACCATCTAAGTATACTCTTTTCAATTTTTGTCACTACATCCTTTTTTAAACCGCACCGTTACCTTACACACATAATATGAAATTAGTCGCGTTTTAGTGGACATTACCATTACTGGCCACAAAAAAACTGTCTTAACACTTGACAGACAGCTGTTTTGTACCTCGTTATTTTAAATAACAACGCTTTAAACGTGAATGATGGCTCTTGATGGGCGAGTATTTGTTTCTTGATTTGCTTGTGGTAATCTTAACAATAGATACGTTTGTTAGATTACTACATCTTCCAGATATCTGAAAAGGAGTTGTAATTAATGTTTATTTTTTATTTCAACTTAGTTTTATTTTTCTTAGTTTGTCACACAGTTAAATAACACTAATATATATATATATATAATATGTTTGAGCCGTTTGGTGTTGAAACACTAGGGCCGTGGGGTCCGAGTGCTCATCGAGTATTTCGAGACATCGCTAAGCGGTTGGTCGACTCTACGGGACCAGAGGGCTGGCCTATTCTTAGCCCAAAGAATCAGGGTCATATTCAAAATAATTGTAAGTTACGGATAGGAAACAAATATGAATATTATTTGATTGTAACAGAAAAATAACAGAAAGGAATTATTAGGACAAGTGTTGACAACTGCAAAATATGAAAAATGTAGATGTGCCAATATATTGCTAGGTGAGCGATAAGGTTTCTATGGTCTGAAAATAACACGGTAAATCTCCCAAGTTTGTTCTTGGGATAAGTTCATCCCAACTACGGAACCCTACATTGTGCATGGTCCGACACGACGACGATGCATGCCCTTAGCCGGTTTTTGCAAATTGCAGCTCTAGTAGGTTGTATGTAGATCAAAATGTGATACGCGACGATGGTAGTGTAGGTATTAATATTAAGGCGAAAGGATTCTAATGATTATAATTATGTAAAACTATAACTATACTATACTATAATTATTACGGCCGTGAATCATATTTTAATCAACATACAACCTTCCACTGACCTACAAATTGTAAAAAACGTGAGATAATTTGAATTTCGCGGGCTACTGTGGCGCATCCCCCTTAACTGATTCTGAGACTGCCGACGACGAGAGGCCGGGTACGCGTCGGCGAGGCTGTGCGGTTAGTACAAACGGCGCAAGCGGTGATATACCCAGTAAAACATGCACACACAGACAATACATGGCACAGCAATGCAATACATGGCACATTATTCGAAAACTTTACATACTTCAAATAAATTGAAGTAAAAAAAAAATGTTTTGGCTAACCTGAGGTGCAGTAAGTATAATTAATATTTTATTATCATTAATGTATATGTGACACCATGTGAATAACGCCTAATCATTCATATCTGTTACGTAACAGAAAAAGTGACGGATAAAATAACGTATATGAATTAATTGCACGTGTCTAACCTACAAATCTATTTATTTCCACACTAATTTAAATGTTATACGAATATTTTATATTTAAAACAATTAGCACAATACAGACATTTTCTAGTATGAGTAATAAAACAGTAAACTTACTAACCGCTATTTTAAACGTCTCACATTGAATATTTACTTTTAAAAGTCTAATTTTCTTCGACAACGAAACGAGCTGAGAAACTATATTGAACAAAACGGCCGATCATTTATTCTTACGTCGTGTAGTGACAGGTAGTGGACTAATGTTGCCAGTATATCAAATTTCTTTATTACCATGGAAATAATATTAAAATATCATAACAGAGAAGAATAACAGATATGTGTAAAATCAGGAGACTCATTAATAAATTAAATTTGAAGAACAATAAATAGTATTTTATATTTTGTTTAGTGGAGTGTTGAAAGTTTAAACAATATTCTCTGAATATAGTTTATTTTTTAAACTTTTGTGTAATGGTTAATAGTTAAATTATTTTTTTTAGTTTACCGTCAAAGACGTGGACATTGAATACTTGTATGAAACGGAATCTACGCAATGTTTGGTTTCATTTTTTTTTAAGAATTGTTTAGCTGTATCAAATGTTTCGTTGTTTTTTATTAAGCTCAAATAAACATTTAATCTGTTTGTTTATGAAATTCTAGTCAATTGTATCTCGTTATAAAAATAATTGGGTTGGACAATAAGACAGTAGTAAATATACAATTATTTTGAATATGACCCATCAGCATTGCCATTCAGCGTGGCAATGCTGCCAGCCTTTTGGGCACTTTTCCGATTGACAGCGATGCGGACGAATTTTTTGATGCCCAATGAGCTCTTCCCCCTTTTTATTTTTTATTGTATACTTGTACATAATATATATATATATATATATATTAGTGTTGTAATTTAAATAATTTAATATTAACTTTACTTAAACTAACTCTGTACCTACTGTTAACACAGGAAAAAAATATTTATTAGAGCATTTAATAGAAGTAATTGTTTTCGGTGATTCATTTACTTATTTTATTGGTCTCTTTTTCCTCCTCGGGATACAACAATACCTAGTTATAAATAATATTTATGTCTCCTACGTGGCATATGTTATGGGCATGGTAACCAAGTATAGCTACTATTAAAGTATTGATTGTGTGTAAACTTATTACAGAAAACTTACCGAGAACTTTACTACATACTAACCAAAATCCCGTGCAAGCTAGCAGGCGTTAGTTTCTTAACGTCTTCTTTTTCTGTTGTAGCAACACAAACTGTATATACAGGATGTCCGGTTTCGGAATAACAAAACTTAAAGGGGTAGTACAAGGTGTCCAGAAAGGGTATCGGGTATTTGTAAGTTCAATGAAACAAAAATTATTTGTATGCAATAAAAAAGTTTATTGTTTATTATTAGCATATGAATTGGAGAATTATTTGGAAAAGATGATGTTATCCAAATGATGACCGTTACGTTGCTGGCACTCTTCTAAACGGACACGAAGATTGGCGATAACACGTTGACACATAGCTATCGATATTGCTGCCATTTCTGACCTGATGTTTTGCTTTAACTGGGTTAGATTCGTCGGATTGTTTTGATAAACCTTACTTTTAAGGTATCCCCATGCAAAATAGTCAAGCGGGCTAAGGTCGGGGCTTCTGGGAGGCCAGTTGATGTTACCCCTTCGCGAAATGACTTTATTAGGGAATAATTCGTTAACAACTTCCATTGAGTCATTTGAGGTATGGCAAGTGGCCCCATCTTGCTGGAACCACGTTCTTGAGTTGAAACCTGCAAACTCCTGCAACTCTGGGACCAAAAAATTTCGCAACATATCGCAATAACGGTCACTATTCACATTAATTGCTCGGCCTCGTTGATCTTCATGAAAATAAGGACCAATTATGCCTTTAGCAGACATAGCAGCCCAAACAACGACCTTTGGGCTATGCAGGGGTCCTTCATGCTTTCGTCTCGGATTCTCCACTGCTCAGTACCGACAATTCTGCTTATTAACATGACCATTCAGGTGAAAATTTGCTTCGTTACTGAACAGTATGTTGTTAAAGTTGTTAAATCGCTGCAGCATTTCGTTCGCAAAATTCAGTCGATTAGCATAGTCCGTATCCTTCAATTCTTGAACCAATTGAATTTTATAGGCTTTTAGATGTAAGTCTTTCTTTAAAATCGAATGTAAAGACGATTTTTTGATGTTCAACGCTTGGCTTCGCTTTCGGATGGATAAAGACGGATTTTGACGAACCGACGCCTCAACTTCTTCAATTGTTTCTTCATCGCGAACTGAACGAGGACGACCAGAGTTTTGAATTTTAACTGTCGCACCTGTATTCTCGAACATCCTGATCCATTTCCTAATGCTATCGTCGCTTGGTGCGTGGCGTGTGCGATATTCCGCACGATAGAGACGTTGAGCAGTCACTATTGAATCACCATTACGATAATACGCTCGTACGCAAAATGCGCGATGCGTCCCCGAGTACTGTTTCATCGTGACTAAAACTCCACAAAATGGCGGACGCCACGAACCCCTCCCCGCACCCTTTAGACGCCCCGTTTCGAATATGGCGCGAAAACAAATACCCGATACCCTTTCTGGACACCTTGTACAAACCATCAAACTGAACAACTTTCTCCCAGGGACCAACATCGAAATTGTGAAAAAAAAAATCAGTCGTCCCATACAAAACTTCAATACCTACTCGACCAATTGTATGGGACGACTGATAATTTTTTCGCGATTACGATGTTGGTCCCCGGGAGAAAGTTGTTCAGTTTGATGGTCTGTATCACCCCTTTAAGTTTTGTTATTCTGAAACCGGACATACTGTATAGCTCATGGTGTTATAGGAATATTAGCCAGTCAGTCAGCATCAACTGGTAGTGGGGCTGACGGATCTGCAGGGTGCACCGAGCTCACATTTAAAGCCTCAATCTTGAAGACTATTGAATGCATCATTATTAATTTCCTAACTCGCTAACTGAGAGGAAACAAAAAAACATATTATCCACTACTTTTTTCCTTTAAAATATATTGTACTTGTATTAATTAATCATTTCTTTCTTTCCAGCTAACTTCAGCATTAATAATATCAGTGGGCACAACGATCTACGCGATCTACCATGACGTGTCCTTCTTCCTTGACGACAAGTTTTTCTCTCCGGCCACCTTCGTCATCGCCATCGGTATCATCATGCTGTTTGTGTCTCTCTTCGGGTGCGTTGGCGCACTGAAGGAGAGCACCTGCTTGGTTAACATTGTAAGTAAATTCTTTATTGAACAGTAGGTACAATAAATGGTACATCGGGCCTTAGAAAGAGGCTGTTTGTAAGTGGTTCGCCTAAAAATCTGAACTTTTTCTAAAACTTAACACTGCATAGACCTATGTTTAAAAGTGTGGGATTAAAAATGGTTTCATAGACATCACTTTATGACTTAAGGGGGAAGCGCTAAGGTAGCCCGCGAAATTCAAATTTTCTTACGTTTTTTGCAATTTGCTGGTCAGTGTTAAGTTGTACGTTGATGAAAATATGATTCGCGGTCGTAACAAATATGTATTTACAGAATTATAATCATTACAATCAGTAATAAAACTTGTTAAGTTAGTATAATCCCCAAATGTCAAGATTTCATGAAATAGTAATTCTTGGGGTTTACTTGGTCTTAGAGAGTTGTGTTGATGACTTTAATGATTATAATTCTGTAAATACATATTTGTTACGGCCGCGAATCATATTTTAATCAACCTATAACTTAATACTGACCAGCAAATTGCAAAAATCGTAAGAAAATTTGAATTTCGCGGGCTACCTTGGCGCTTCCCCCTTAAGTCTTAAGAGCATTTACGACGTACGGCATTTCATACAAACTTTCTAGTCCTTGTTTTTTGAAATTAATGAACCGATTTTAATGAAACTTCATACGCATAAGCAAGATACATAGGTCTAAAAAGTTAGTGAAGAACATTTTCGAAATGTCGTAATTAAAAAAATATATACGAGTATATTGACAATCTCTGTTTTTATGTTCCAATTAACTTTTTAGACCTACGTATGTATCCTGCTTATGCTTATGAAGTTTCATTAAAATCGGTTCATTCATTTCGAAAAACAAGGACTTGAAAGTTTATATGAACATACGTAAACGCTCATAAATCAGATATTAGGTTGGTAAAATCAGTAAATCGAATACGTGTGTTGTCGTAGCTTTAGCTTCGTAAAAAAATAGAACACAACTTACTAAAATATTGCTAGTGTAAGCAGAGGACATCTTTTGACTGAAAATGATGATAAAACATGTTCTCATCTTAGAATAGGTACCTAGGTACTTTGCATGTGCTTCGGATTACTAAGTTCACAAGTCTTCAATAGTAGATTGTTTGCCAAGGGAGTTAGCTATTTTAGTTCCTGTTTACGAAGAATAAAAAAGAATAGAAAAAAAAATTAAAGCAAACAAAAAAAAAATAGAATAGATGTGATAAAAAAACTTATTTTATCCACCAAGTAACATATTCTCATTTCTCACCAGTTCGCAGTCATCCTCAGTCTGGTCTTCATCCTGGAGATCGCAGCCGCCATCGCCGCCTACAGCCTCCGATCGCAGGTCACCGGTATGCTGGATGAGAAGCTGAGGGTCACACTGCCGTACTACTATCAGAACGAAGAGGTCGAAGACGCGTTTGACTTCATTCAGAGCAGGGTAAGTTGTATTCTTGGACTTATTAGAGTCTGTGACGCAAGATTCTTTGTCATTTTACGGGCTCTTGACAGTGTAGTAGTTTTCACTTCCCTCAGTTGGATCTGGTTCTTAAACCAGCTCATATCTCATTCATTTAATTAATTCCTTGGTCTTTGATAAGTTGGAGTTCATGTGTAGCTTTCCCTGTCACAGATCTCTCTTTTTCGGTACTGCATTTTGTGATTGTAAGGTCATTTTAATGGTAGATTGAATTATTACTTATGAATAGTTAAAGAAACAAAAGAAACAGCGATACATTGAGCATCCCACCACTCACACGAATGCGTGTTCATTGGCCAAATTGTATCTTGCCCACTGAACACGCGTGGAGTGTTTCAGAGTATCGCCGCGCGCCGTGGCGTATACAGTGTGAGTCTTTATAATCTGCACATATCGAAATGAGGGAATCTATGCTTAATTTTATCGACGGAAAAAATGTTAAAAAAAATCTAAATATTTATTAATATTTTTTATGGATTTTTAAAAAAAATTGTTTGCTTTTGTGACCCCAGTGTATACAAAACTGTGTAACTTTTAAACTAAACGATTTATCACGATGAAACAAACTCCATAATGTTTGGAAGTAATTAGGTGTCGTCATAAAATAAAAATTATGGAAAAAAAATAGCCATAATCAAATATAAACATTTTTTTTTGGCAAAAATCAGATTTTTTTTCATTAATTTTTACAAAAATTGTAAAATTTCTCAATAACATGCCCCCATCACCTTCTTTTTTTATAACTTTAAGTTATTCTTCATTGTATTAGGAACCTAACGGTAAAAATTGCATGTTTTTAACTCAACCCCAACATTTTTTATCAAATGTCAAAGAAAGGCCCAACGCATAGCTACGCACATTGTTTAGCAGGTAGATAAACTTTTTTTTGTTAACTTTGTTGTGAATGCGCGCGGGTCGTTTCAAAGATGGCACTCCGAACGCGGAATCGTATTGTTCTCATAAGGGTGGTTTGTTTGGGATGATAATTAATGCAAAAGAGTTCAATTGAAACCCATTTATTATTAAATACAAAATTTAATGCATCAGGTTCTCAAAATGTCCACCTCGTTGTTGTAAACACAAAGCCGCGCGAATTAGAATTTGGTGTGTCGCTCTCCTTATCATTTCGGGATCATTGCGAATATCATTCGCACAGTTTATTATGCGGTCACGCAAATCGGCCTCACTGTTGATGGGGGTACTGTAGACGCGTTGCTTCATGGTCCCCCATAGGAAATAATCAAGGGGCGTCAAATCGGGTGAACGCGCAGGCCACCCTACAGGTCCTTGCCGGCCGATCCATTTGTCATGATAATTTTCGTTTAAAAATCTTCTTACATTTGTAGCGTAATGGGCAGGACATCCGTCCATCTGAAGAAACATCCTTTGACGCACAGCCAGTGGGACATCTTCCAATAACTGAGGCATATCATCTCTCAATAGACTTAAAAATCTTTCACCAGTCAACGTTCTCGGCAATATGACTGGTCCAATCAACATGTTATCGATAAGACCAGCCCAAACATTTATCGAAAATCTTACTTGGAAAGTAGATGACCGTTTCAGTTTCGGGTTTTCACCTGCGCGGCACCATCTGTGTAAATTTCGACAGTAATACCGTCTCTAGTGAATGTCGCTTCGTCCATCCATAGTATTTTTCTTGGAAAGTTTGGGTTTGCTCTGGTTTTTCTTTGAATCCATGTGGACATCACACACCTTGGACGCCAGTCTACGTCTTCATGTAGATGTTGCACCCTTTGATAGTGATAAGGATGCAATCCTTCTTTCTTTAAAATACGCCACACTGATTTTTGGGATATTCCGTGACGAAGAGCCAGTCGTCTAGTACTTATGGATGGATCAGCAAACAAATCACTTAATACTGCTTGTTCAGTAGCCGCATCAATAATTACTTGAGGTGGCTCGCGACGATCTCTACTTGATCCAAGTCCAGTGATCGACAACCTTCTGTGAACTTCCTGGAAGTTTCGGGCAGATGGCACTGGTTGCCTGTTAGGATACGCAGCTATGTAAGCCGCGCGCGCAGCTCTGGCACTTCCTTGTCCCACTCCATAATAAAAATGTATGTCGGCGATGTGTGCCGGGGAAAATTCACTTAAACGCGGCATCATGTAGCAGCGAACGAAAGTTATGAAAGTCCAGCGAACGAAAGTACCGAAACACATGTAGCAGCGGCGAATAATTCGGAGCGACTGCCAGTCTGACATCTGTCATAATTCAAGTTCCTTTGGCTGGCCCTACCTCCTCGACCTGCGCACATTCAAAAGAAAGTTTATCTACCTGCTAAACAATAGCTATGCGTTGGGCCTTTCTTTGACAGTTGATAAAAAATGTTGGTGTTGAGTTAAAAACATGCAATTTTTACCGTTAGGTTCCTAATACAATGAAGAATAACTTAAAGTTATAAAAAAAGAAGGTGATGGGGGCATGTTATTGAGAAATTTTACAATTTTTGTAAAAATTAATGAAAAAAAATCAGATTTTTGCCAAACAAAAATGTTTATTTTTAAATGTGGCTATTTTTTTTCCATAATTTTTATTTTATGACGACACCTAATTACTTCCAAACATTATAGAGTTTGTTTTATCGTGATAAATCGTTTAGTTTAAAAGTTACACAGTTTTGTATACACTGGGGTCACAAAAGCAAACAATTTTTTTTAAAAATCCATAAAAAATATAAATAAATATTTAGATTTTTTTTAACATTTTTTCCGTCGATAAAATTAAGCATAGATTCCCTCATTTCGATATGTGCACATTATAAAGACTCACACTGTATTCAATATTGTAGTCATTTGAGACACTTAGTCACATTTATAGGATCATTTATTTGTCTTCAAATAAAGCGTTTATTATTGTGAGTTTGTGAGTCAGTTGTCCAATTAGACTCAGCACTCTGTTATTGTAAATTAAATATCCTTAGTATATGGCATTTAATATGAATCTTTATTAAGGAAAAATCGTTGTTTTCAACTTTAATGAAGATAAATGAGGAAAATCAACATTTTTTATGAATGACTTTGGTAAACTTTTAGTAGACATAGGTACTATAGAATAGGTACAGTTGGTACATCTATTATTTACATGTCAATGTCATTATACAAGATGTTTTTTTATATGTCATAAGTGTCATAACTCTAGGATATGAACACAGACTAGTTAGCCTTGGTATGAATGAAACCATATTAACCGGTAGAATCAACTGGAATATGAATTATTTTTCAATGATCATTTTTTTTTTGTTTTAATTTTTCATAGAAACTAATTCGTCAAAGTCACGATTATTAATGTAAAACACCCTTACGTGAAATATGACAACGTCGTTTTTTATTTTGAATGATTGGTATGAATGAAAATTAATTACTCGTACTTATTAATCAATGAAACTTAGAATGAACCTAATTTAATTATGATTGGCGGTATCTTCGAAACTATGCATTTTTGGATCACATATTCTAGGACTTTTTGTATTATTTTACTTGTAGAATATAGGTAACCCTAGAGTTATGACATAAAAAAAACACGTTGTTTAGCATAGTATACCACATTTTGTAAGACGTTTAGGTGGTTTGATAAGACGATGCGTATGCGCCACCTAGGTTTTTCCCTTAAAACAAAGAACTTACATAGGTAATGATTGTGTAAAGCCATTTTTATTCAGCTGTAAAATGTTAATCAGTCGGTATATATTTTCCAGTTGTACCTAGTAGTTTATATTGTGCTCAGTCAACTGTGACGACTCGACGGTAGCAAGGAAGTTGATAAAGTACGGTTAGCAACGAATGTAACTTTTATTAAAACACTATTTTCAAAACTTTATTATAATGACTTTGACTGATCCCTGGGTCGGGCAGTGTTATTGGGTTTTTCCACCTGGAATTGGACAGTAGCAGCCCGAGATCTGGATGTGTGACCGGTTGATGGAAATACATAGAATAGAATAATAACTGGTGAAATGTGCTTGTACTATAGTCTATAGGTATACCTCTGCCTAACCTTTCGGGGAATACAGGTGTGATGTTATGTTATGTGTTTATTCTAATGATTTCATCATTGCATGTATTTCGGTAGTCAACAGTTTGTTTTGTTACAGTGCTCTTTCACTGCTGACTGTACGTAGTGTACGTACAGCAAGGCTAGCTTTCACAAGGTTTTCACAATGAAGGCCAAGCTGGAGTAGGTCCTCTTTAGTCTAAAATAGCTTTGTTCTAAAACTAGCTGTGCCTTGCGACTTCGTTCGCATGGAAGTCGACGCTTTCTGCCTTTTTTTTTACTCGGCTCCTGAGGGTTGTTGCGTTATTTTAAATAGCCTAGAACCATCCTCGAGGAATTAGGCTACCAAATGCAAAAAGAATTTTTCAAATCCGACTTTTTGTTCACAATTTCATGAGTTTTGTTTTTGCGCGGAAGCTTAATTCTTTTTCTAAAATAAAAGTAGCCCAAGTTACTCTCCGTAACATTAGCTATCTGCCAGTAAAAGTCCAGTCAAAATCGGTCCAGTGGTTTCAGAGTTTAGCCGGAACAAACAGACAGACAAAAATTTTAAAAGTTGCTTTTTTGTTATAAGTAACATATACAAGATTAGTTTTAGTTTATGCGAAACCCGAAACACGTGTCTGGTATTTTTATGTAAAGAATCTATGTACAAAATTTCGAAACTGTATCATGAAAAATCACAAAGTTATAAGCTTGTTATGTTATCTGGTTGTCCGTACAAAAACATGCTCACCACGCGGCAACCCCGCCCCGCCCTCGCCGCCACCGTCGTCTTGCGCTCATTGATAATAATTTGGCAGTAGGTACCTAACCGTACGGCGATTGTATCGTAATTAACTGGTGTAAACATTTTCCATCACACTTGCAGGCTTTGGACTGTCGTAATGGTCAAGTGTAGGTAGATATTATTATGTACTTAATCGTAATTGCAGCCGTAAGTGATACAGTGTAGTCATTGCGATTTGTTGCACCTTATGCGAAGTTCAAAGTGGATGAAAAGTGTTAAACATCGCATTACTTAACCACAGCAGGCTGTAGGTACAAATAATAACTTTCTTCAATTTACCATCTTGGCGTGTTTAAAAATGTTAGTAACTAATCACTATTTTACAATAATTGACTTGATCACTACTTACAATGTCGTGCCATTTTTGTGTACTGGACCTTTGTGTATGAGAAAGAAATGGTTGCACGACACTTTTTACATACGATAGGTTACACGATCAATCGAAACACAAAGGTCCACGGCGACCACACGACCGCGCGGAGCGTGACACTGCTATGAGTTGCCGTGGCCGTGACCTGTGTTGTGCGGGTATGATTGCGGACAGAGTACTTAGTGTCGCTCGGTGTCCAACTTGTAACCTTTTTAAAATATTTTTGGGACAAAATATAACATGATATAAAAATTATTGGAATCGATTCAATTACTTATTCTGAACAAACTGTATTCAGGTTTCGCATATACTAAAAATAATGTTGTATACGTTAACTATACTATATATTCTTATGCATTTAGTAAAAAGATGTTAATTTGACATTACAAAAAGACAATTCAATTTTATTTCTTTGTATAGGTAGAAGTATAGATAATGGACCTTAATAAAATTCCAAACTAACTAATTTCACACCATTTTCCAGCTGAACTGCTGCGGTGTCGATAGCTACATGGACTGGAACGTCGTGCCACCTCCTCAGGGAACCTCCGGCATCTCCATCAGCAACATCACCGTCCCCAACTCCTGCTGTGCCCAGTCCCGTTACGAAATCATTGGGGACATTGAAATCGCCGAGTGCACGAAGTTGTATGCCAATGGATGCCTTCCCAGGGTCTTCTATTTGGTCTACCAGAGCGCCGGTCTGTTGGGCGCTGGAGCCATGACCATTGCTTTCATTCAGGTTGGTTGTTGTGACTTCTCATTTTTTCATCTTGACGAGTAGATCGCAAATGTAAAAATAATATATTCTGTTAGATGAGTTGGGCACAGTACTTAGCTGGCCACGCCAACCGTGGTATCAGTGGCGTTTTTACGCCCTCAGAAGTGCAAGTGTAGGTATAGACCTTTTTTCAAAATGGGTCTTAGTGGCCCGTGACATTTTTCATGTTGGCTAGTTGGTTTGAAAAAGCTGATGCATAAGAAAGTAGTTTTGCATGAACAGAGCCGGGTGTTGCGGCTCAACTTGAGAGAGGCCTAGATCCAGCAGTGGATGGGGATTGGCTGAGCTGATTGTGTATTTATCAATAGGGCCGCTGCCCATTTAGAAGACAATTTTTTCCTAAGGGCTGAAGTTGATGTGCATGGGCTCGACCTGTTTCCAAAGAAGATTACTTATTAAACAGTCTCTTATTTGGATTACCTAGCTGATCATATTACTAACGAATAATATGATGTTACGAAAACAAGTGTATGGGGTCCACGAAACGATCAATTACGATTGATCATTTGCCATCAATTTCTATTGTAGTAATATTGACAATCGCTTCAATTGCACTTGGTAGACTGTCAATTTGCGCATCCATGTGTAACAATCACGTAAAAATTGACAATTGCAATTATTGATTGTTTCGAGGACCCCTAACTTTGATGGTCATGCATATCATTCTCGATCTAACAAAATAATTATGTGACAAGCATGGGTATAAGGAAAAACACACATTGTGGCCGATGACGTGACAACGACGTCACAAAGTCATTGGAGTACAAATTGAGTTAATGAGGGCATTTGTTTTGTTTATTATCAACGATCATTTAGCATACATTTTAGCCTGATTTTGTAAAAAAATATACACCTACTAAAACACGATAAAACCGATCCTATTGTTTTATCAGCACAATAAAAACCTAGTCCCCATTTCCCGGATCATAAATGTTCACGTTTATCTTATCGAATTACAGATTATCGGCATTGTGTTCTCATTCTCGCTGGCCAGTTCCATCCGCAAGGCGAAATCCGAACGCGAACGCAGACGGTGGGAGATCCAGGAGCGAGTGATCAACGCTTACACCTCCCTCAACCCCAACGAAGAGAAAAAAGCGCCAGTTGTCTATGTCCCATTCCACGGACAAACAACCGCCTAAGAAGAAGCTGTATGAACAGTGCCTTGGCCCTGGTTCTAAGTTTAAAAATAAGGTTTATAGATAGAACCAGGTTATTGTGATAGCACTTGTTTTAGATTTTATTATAAGTACGTACGCTATGAAGTCAATTGTAGGGTGTAACAAACTTATACAATTTACAGAACCAGGTTTTAATTTTAAATCACACCAAAATATTTTCCTATACTTAGCGGGAAATCGTGCCATTACACTTTTGGCACAAACACATATCGGTTTGTGATAGGAATATATACTTAGTAAGTACCTACATATGATAAAATAAGTCATTTTTACTAATGTTATAAATCTCTGTGAAATTATATTCTTAGGTGCAAAAACATTCCACGTGTTCTCAGCTTCTTTTAGATATCCTTAATTGATTACGTCCAATTCCCTACCTTCTTCTTACCTATATTTTCTCCCATTTCACCACTCTTAATCTTTTGCAAGATTACTAAAAACTATAGAAAGTTGATAGAAATTCTAAATTACTTAATATATTTTATCACTATTTTTATCAGTAAGTCTAAGTAAGTATTATAAAAGTATTGTAAAGAAAGAAATATTTTTATTTATACAATAGTTTGGCGTTTTTATTTACCTATCCAAACCTAAGTAGTAAGTAGGGTAAAGATCATTAACAGTAAGTATAATCAGTAGTTATTGACACTCCTGTTAGGTATAACTAAAGCATTGGTATTAGGTGTTAGGTGAAACGAAGGAGATACTTTATAAAAGAGTGACTCATGAAAATGACAAGTTTTACTATAACACTAACCCTTAAATTGCGAAAATAAATCAACTGCTCTTTATACAACATTAGTTTTAGTTTATGCGAAATCCGAAACACGTGTCTGGTATTTTTATGTAAAGAATCTATGTACAAAATTTCAAAACTGTATCATGAAAAATTACAAAGTTATAAGCTTCTTATGTTATCTGGTTGTCCATACAAAAACATGCTCACCACGCGGCAACCCCGCCCCGCCCCCGCGGCCCGCGCCTCCAGTGTCGTCTTGCGCTCATTGATAATAATTTGGCAGTAGGTACCTATAGAGTACTTAGTGTCGCTCGGTGGCCAACTTGTAACCTTTTTAAAATATATTTGGGACAAAATATAACATGATGTAAAAATTATTGGAATCGATTCAGTTACTTATTCTGAACCAACTATATTCAGGTTTCGCATATACTAAAAATAATGTTGTCTAGTTATTATGTTCGCATAACTCGACTAAATGTAGGGAAGAGCCGTATTTTGTCCTTTTGTAAAATTTGTTAGTTTTTAGGGTTCCGTATTCAACAAAGAACCCTTATAGTTTCGCCATGTCCGTGTGTCTGTCCGCGGACTAGCTCAGAGACTTTTATTTAGGTATACATATTAATCACGCTGGCAAAGTGGTAAAATAAAATCTTGAAAAAAAAAAAAATTAGGCCTACCTACGCGTAAAGTGGGGATGACTTTCTTTTTCTCGTCTATCTCATGGTGTGGGGTGTCGTTGGATAGATCGTTCAAAAATATTGCGGGTGTGTGAAAACCATTTTTCGATTCATGGATCCGTTTGCGAAATATTAAGCTTTAAAGTGCAAATTTTTGTTAGAGTCAAGTGTCCTCCCCCTGCCATCTAAATGGTTGTTATTGGACATGTGAAAAAATTCACGGCTGTAGTATATAACGAATCACAGCTAAGAAGGCTTTACAAGTTTACGAGTAATAGTCGACCAACTTACACGTATGAGAGAACATGTTTTTCAACTACAATGGGTATTAAGTTTGTACTTGGGATAAATTCATCCCAACTGCGCAACCCTTCATTGTGCGTGGTCCGACACGCTCTTGGCTGGTTGTTATGTGTAGGTACACTCCCAGAAAGTATCGGTAACCGTTCTCCAAACAGACTGTGTATACAGGGTGTAAGGGACAGCCCTCCGCAAACTAACAGGTTGCATTCAACTACTTATTTTACATTACATTACACCGGAAATATTCTCAGGAAAATTTTCATTTTTTTAATCGTTTTTTCAGTTACTATTCTTTTATTTCAATGTAAAATTACATTCTCTGTACGCAGTACTCCATTTATGCTAATAAGACAGCTAAAATAAAAAAAATCAGCAATGGATGTTGAAATACTCGGCGGCCGAAGATACGCTGCGCTGCCGTTTGCTACGCGCGTTTTGCCACGGTAACGATACATTGCGTGTGAGGTAATAAAACAAGTCAGGTTTATTGGATACCCATAACGTTCATGAAATAATTTCATGTACCGGTCATCTTAATATGATATACTGAATGCACCCCATCAGTCTGCGTAGGGCTGTCCCTTACACCCTGTATATGGCTGACCTGCACCCCAATTGCGTAACACACTATCAATCACAATCTAAATGATTTTGAAGCATATTGCTAATCCATTGCTTCATAAGTTCGAAAAATGTGTCTGCTTAACAATGTAAATAACGCAATGAATGTTGATGAACTGTCAAAATGAAACCGATTCCTACTGTAGGTCTGTTATGCAATTGCCCCGATGGGCACTCCCCTCTGCTAGAATCGATATTTGGAAGCCTAGTACTTTTCTTTAGCACTGTTATTCGAGACCCCACTGTGCATCATAGAGAGCAAAATAATAAGTTACGGGTCCCAGATGATGTAACTGGGAATAACTATCGATGTGAGAAGATTTAGACGAATTGAGAACGTCCTCCTTTTTTTGAAGTCGGTTAAAAATTAATAAAAGGGTTTTTAGGGACAAGTTCTCTAAAACACCCTAGAGGCTGATGTAAAGTGAGGAAGGATGCTAATCGAGAAAGACAAAGGAATATCCCGGTTAGTTGAGATGTTGAATAAAATTAATAGATATTAATGAATATAAGACAAAAAAAAATTATTAATAATTTTTATTTTTTAGTCTTTTGATCCTAACGCTGCTGGGAAGCTCTCTGCTGGGGAGTTTGTTGCGCCACTTCTTCCCAGATAAAGCACTGGAGAGTAGTGAAGGACGGGCGTTTTGGGGGACTGTCTTATGTAATTTTGACGTTCAAGAAGTGCTGAATCTCAGCCTAATTTGAATAAATGACTTTTAATTTTGGTTTTGGGTACTAAGGAGCTTAGGACATTCAACCTGTCCGGTTCTGAACAACAACAAAGGAAAATATATACTTAATATTTTAGTCAGTAGATACTTATCTACTCGACTTTTTTATGAAAATGTACAGCGATAACAGATAGGGCTTAAGCGATAAGCGAATGGATGTGGTTATCATCGTGAAATCCGTATGTATCGAGATACGCATATTTACATGGCACTTGTGGCTGTGAGTTTGATATAATATAACATTCTAATGATAGGTTTGTCTTGGTACTTACAAGACGTATCAATCGCCTTTATTTAGCAATATTATCTATCACTATAGATTTTGCTCGCAGCTTTGCCCGCGTGGAGGTTGGAAATTATCGCACTGTGCGTACGTGACGTACTACCGGGAAATAAAGTATCCTATGTTCTAACCCAGGTCATGGACTACCTATAAGAAAAATTTCATCGAAATCGGTGTAGCCGTTTAAGGCGTGAACAGACAGAGTTACTTTCGCATTAATAATAATATTAGTATGGAAGTGAAGATTTAGTTAGAAGCAGGGTTTGGGATCCAAAGATGGATACATACTCGTAAAATAGTTTCAGAGAAAAATGCCTGTAATAGAAAATTGGTTAATATTCAATTTCATCATCATCTGCCTAGCCTTTTCCCAACTATGTTGGGGTCGGCTTCCAATCTAACCGGATGCAGCTGAATACTGAAAATTGGTTAATATTAAATTTCATCATCATCTGCCTAGCCTTATCCCAACTATGTTGGGGTCAGCTCCCAATCTAACCGGATGCAGCTGAATACCAGTATTTTAGATGGAGCGACTGCCTATCTTACTGGGTAATGCGATACCCCCTGGTCTGTTTTTCAGATTGTCGCGCTTCTGAAATATTGTATTTATTAACGTAATAAATCTATGTCACTTTGACAATTTTGGCACTGCCTGACAGCATAAGGGCGACACTACACACGCTTGTAGCTGGTTCAAAACTATGCAAGTAGCTGGCATGCCGTGTGCCATAACAACTTCTGATTGGTCAATGTCACAATGGCATGCCAGCTACTTGCATAGTTTTGTACCAACTACAGGGATGTGTGTTTTCGTCCTTTGAGCTCGCCTTTATCTATACAAATAAATAAAATTTAAGTGTCTGTTTGTAATGTCAAAATAACAGCTTTTTACTAAATGCATATGAAAGTATACACGGTACCTAAAACAAAAAACAATTTTTAGAATTTTTGGCTGTCTCTCTGTTTGTTCCGGCTAATCTCCGAAACGGCTCAACCGATTTGGACGGGACTTCCACTGGCAGTTAGCTGATGCTATAAGGAGTAACTTAAGCATGTCATCATCATGTCCTGTCATCTCTGACCTAGACTAGAGTCAAGAGCAAACCTATCTCAAAAAAAAAAAAAAAAACTACTTTTACTTTAGGAAAATAATTCGGGATCCGCGCAAAGAAATTAAAACTACTAACAAAATCTGATTCAAATAGCCGCGGGCACCAGCTAGTTATCTAAATAAAATAGGAGCCATTACCGTCATTTGCCAACGGAGCGTTAGTAGCAGGAGCACTTTGCTTGCACCATACAGACCGGTCAATACAAAAATGACAACCACGGGCTTTGAAGTTAATATTTAATAAACTGAACTAACAGACTGAAGGTCAAATATAACCAGCGGGTAATCGATATTAACAGTTACAGTTTTTAGTATCTAGATTACAGCCCGTTACTGAAGTCGTAAAGCGGATTTTTTTAAGTACGAAAAACAAAGAAAACTGATCTAAAATTATGTTTGCATATCAAAATTAGGCAAAGATAACATTTTTAAATCGTACGAGTGCATTAATTACTGATATTGCAAAGATAACTTACGATAATAATCTATTGAACGATTAAAACAGAAAGCCTTTGTAAAATAACGTTGTTATTAATTAGCTTTTTCTTCAGTAACACGCTTCGTTTCAGGCTGAAGTTCGACAAATCGACACGCATAAGTGAATTTTAAAGGCTCTACGTAATCAGTGCACGTAGTTGGAAAACACACTGTGTTCCTTAATGTGGAAAACAATCGTTATCAGATTCCAGTTTAGTTATCACTAAGGTACGCGGCTGTAACGTATCGGCTAAGGAAGCGCTTAGTCGTTTTATAAGTGGTAGATAATTAAAAAAATAACAATGACGGGCGAATCTCCTCCTACACCAGCGCCGGCGGTGACGAATTCGGGGATGCATTTCACGAAGACGGAAACGGAATACAATATGAAGTCTATTAGATTTCTATTGTTGACCATCACGGCTATGTTTATTGTAAGTATTTTTATATTTATTTTTTATACTATAATCACCATTATTCTCTAGCTCTTTGTGTAAATAATTCCATCACCCATTACTCTTAAAACGGTGAAGGTCATGTTCGTGAACGGGCGCCGTCAGTGGAGACTGGTCATCTCTTAGCTGCCAGGGCTTATTTTTAATCTTATATTTTAAATTGTTTTAGTTATCTATTTTTTACATTGTTCTCACATATAGAAGCAACAAGAACAATAACAATGTACCTACCCAGGATTTTGTAACAATTTTGATTTAAAAGAGTGTCCATGGAGTTTCTTGCCCATTCTTCTCCATAGAGATCTACGTTTTGGAATGGGCGACTAGCTTCAATTTTCTGACTAACTGACCGACTCTTTGACAATTCAAAAGTGCCTGTAATTGGTTTAATTGAAATAAATGCTTTGAGTTTGAGTTTGAGAGTTTGAGAAGGAAAACATCGTGAGGAAACCGGCATGTCCTAGAATCAAAAACTTACTTACAGACATGTGACATCTACCAACCCGCACTGGGCCCGCGTGGTCCCTCTCGAAGAGAGAAGGTTTGTATGCCAGCAGTGGGAACATTATAGGCTGAATATGTATTCTATTGCCCATATCCCAATTATTTTGGGGTCGGCGCAACATGTCTTCTTGTTCCTTTAATAGTCGGGCAACCGTCTTTCCAGCCATATCATCTTTCACACAGCCATTGTTGCTTTGGTAGACCAAGTGAGAAGAGGAGTGGTGGAATAAGGTAGGGATAGATCCCTACACACTTACGGCCGAACCCAGTAGCCTATCTATCACCAGTTTTGGCATACTGGAGATAGAAAAACCTATCTATCTATGGTTTTAACGTCCCAATAATCTATACGAGATTATGAAATCTGGCCGGCCTGACATAAGGACAGATAGAATTATACCGTCTACCATCAATAGCGATCTGTCTTTTACTGAATATAGGTTATTGGGTTCGACCGATAAATGATAATAATAATTATGCATTTTTTTATTTATTGCGCAACTCAACAAATTGGCCACACTATGGTTTTTCGATTCTAGCCTTCGTTCTCGACTACACTAATAAATTGAATAGTGAATTTCTAAGCATCTATGTACCCTAAGTATCCAATTCCATCAGTATCATCATTAGCAGCCTTGGTCTACCCACTGTTGACTATAGGCCTTCTCCCTTTTGTGTCATGCTTCCCTGATCTGCGCGAGTCTCTTCCAGTCCAGGTTTTGCCCGTATACAATTTACTAACTGCTTAGGTACCTACCTATTTAGAACCCCCCCCCCCCCCGGGGAAAAACAGGCGTCATAATGTTATATGAAATTAGCAGCAAATGGATTGATGAAGTTCCTAAATCAATATTATTCTCAAAACATATAGGGTGACTGGTAATTAGTGACCGATGCTTAAACACATGATTGTACTCATGATAACTAACAACTTTTAGTATGGGACCAAACATGAAAGCGCGAAAAAAAATCTGCTGGTCCTTACATTCTGACGAGTTATGCGAATATAAATGTAGGGAACAGCAGATTTTTTTTCATGATTTCAGGTTTGGTCCCATACTATAAGTTGTTTGTTATCATGAGTACAATCATGTGTTTAAGTATCGGTCACTAATTACCAGTCATCCTATATAAGCAACTTCTGAAAAGTTGCAAACTGTATTATTTACAAGTTCTAACTGCATTAAACAGTAACTGTTATCTTTATTATTCTTACAAATCTGTAGCTGTAAGTACCTCAATGTTTACATTGTGCAAGTAAACTTTGAAAGTCACATTGCACACTTGCAGTGGACTTCGTGCATAAGAGCTCAATTTACAACAAAGCCATTCCAGTCTTCTACATTTTCTGGCTATTTTTTACTGATCGACAATCAATTAAGTCTTGTATTGGATTTTTTTAACAAGATTGCATTTTGATATGGCGTCATTTCTGTTTATATGATATTTGAGTAAAGTCCCCATCACCCAAAATATTATACAGGGTGTCCGGTAATTAATGGATAACCTTGCGATAGCATATAATAGACCCTATGGCCGTTCTAAAAAAAATACAAAAAAAATGTATATCCCAAGTAGTATCTAGTAGTATCTAGTAGTACCTAGGATATAATTTTTTTAGAAAAAAATTCTGTGTAATTTCTAGTCACATTATTTATTGCCTCTCTGTCGGCGGCATAGTCAACGTACAATATTATAACAACAGATAACCGATGGAATTCATTCATTTGTGGTTGTGGTGATGAAAAATGTAAAAAAAGTTAGTATTCTTTTTCAAAAAAATCTTAGTTATTACTTGGGATATATTTTTTTTTTTGTATTTTTTTTAGAACAGCCATAAGGTCTGTTATATGCGATTTCAAGGTTATCCATTCTTTACCGGACACCCTGTATATAGGTACGTCAGCGTTGATAAAAAGAATGATTGATATGGCCTGTCAGTATTGTCTAGTCACACAGTATTAGCTGTTAAACTTTTTGTTATCATAGGCATGTTTAAAACAGAATACAGATCTATTGAAGTTCATGGCATTGAAAGTAAACCGTGAGCTGGAACCACGACTTAGCTACATTGTGCGCCATTTTACCTATCTTCGATCTTATACTTATTCACTTAAACCCTTTGTCACTTCCGCAAATTCAATCGAAATCAGCACCCTAATTGCGTAACTCACTATCAATCAGAATCTGAATCATTTTGAAGCAAATTGCTAATCCATTGCTTCTTAAGTTCGAAAAATTTTGTCTGCTCAACAACGTAAATAGCGCAATGAATGTTGTTGAACTGTCAAAATGAAACCGATTCCTACTGTAAGTAGGTATTTATGTTGCGCAATTGCCCCGCAGGTAGGATAGGATATACGAGTATAAGTATATACCTAAGGTTTGAAGATAATGAGACCGGACACTTTTAATTTTACAAAACTTAATTAGATCCCTAGTCTCTACCAGCTCTTGAATGCCACCATCTGCCATCCAAGACATAGCTAGCTGCATTATGCCATCAATCTATAGTCGATTTGAGGAGTTGCATTGTAGATGTTACCATAGATACATCTGTACTTACTTACCTGCCATGTACCTATTAAGCTCAGATTTTTTTGTAAACTGCCTTATCCTGACTGTCAAAAGTCTGTCCTAATGCAAACATGTTTTTGGTGTCATCGGTATAATCTTACTGGTTAATCAACGCTGACCCACCGTGCTGTAATCTCCTGGTAAGTCCTACACCTATGATAAAAACAATAAAATTTATTATCTACGAGAAAAAAGGTTATTAAACCGTTTCTTGGCCTAACTATTTATCTAATCAAGTCTGTTCTCGACATGACACGGTTTTTTTCTTGTTCACAAACATAAACTCACGCCTTCTTCTCATGGGAGTAGGCAGAAACTGCAGAACGCCACCTGCTGCGATCCTTACATACCTACTCGTTTTGCTTCCTTTGAGTTCATATATCTGGTGCCATATTATGAACTATTAATGCCATCATGATTCCAGTCAGAAAAAAGGGATGGTGTTATCGGTCATGTATAGCTAGGTCTCTCTCGCGCACTGGAATCATGATGGCATTAGAACGTCATAATATGGCATCAGGAGCTAGACCACCACCTCTTAACGCAGTATTATTTTAATCTTACTTGAGTGTGGGAAAGAGACGGAGCTAGACGTCCTGTATAGCTCCATCTCTTTCTCACACTCAAGTAAGATTAAAATAATACCGCTTTAAGAGGTGGTGGTTGGCCCCCTGGTCATTCACGCACGCCGGCTGCGAGTACTACACACCTGACCTTTCTGAAGAACAGCAAGAATAAGGTCACTAATAATTTATGTCCTAGAGCGTCCCCTCTCGGTGGGGTTTCTTGTACATACCTAATAAAGATTTTTACTAATTCAAACCAAAATTCAAATTCAAATAATTTATTTTCTTTTCACAAACAATGGCATCATAAGAGTTTAGACAAGCATAAAACTATATGACACTAGTTTGTGAGAGACTGGTGTCTGCACTAGGAATACTTGTATGGCAGATTACCAGGGTCGCACCACACGGTATGCAAATATATATGTATGTGAAGGGATGGGTACTTATAATAAAAATCAATGATAGACTCGAACACATTTAAAACAATAAAACAAAATAGAAGTAATTAAGTGGAAAAAAGCGTGATCTATTATGTGTAGGGAAAATAGCATGGACTATTTTGGATGTGTTAGTGATTCCTCAGTTGCTTTTGAGTATTGAGTATTGAGTATCTAAGTACTGGAGAAATTCAACTAGAACACTCTTACAAGCCTTTGTTGTTAGGTTGTAGATCGTGGTAATACGATTTATTTTAGTAAATTTAGTAAGTAAGTACTAATTACTAATACCAGTACGACTAATACGTAGTATGTAGGTGATATGTAGTAGTTACTATATAATTTATTATTATGTGTAAGCTTTGGTACCAGTTAAAATAGTCCTCGAAACTTTATTATACGTGTCCTCGTCGAGTCTAGATGCACAAGGACCTCATTAGGTTACCTTCTATCTAGGTAGGTAGTGTTCACGGTACCATACGAATATGGCAAAAACAAGTCAATTATGATAAAAAATACAAAGAAAATGCAATATTCGATTTTAACATAACCTAACATCACGCCATGTTTCCCCGAAGGGGTTGGCAGAGGTGTACCTATAGTGCATCCACATTTCGCCAGTTATCATCATCAATCATTTTATTTCGGAAACCATCCATATCGTGTTAGTATTAGAACTTACCAAACTATGTTAATAAGTAGCATGAAAATAAAAAAATAAAATCAAGATTACAATCAAAATCCAAAATTAAAATCAATATCAAAATTAAAAAAAAAAATCAAAATCACAAAATTAAAATTAAAATCAATTGCAAAATAATAATTACAATAAAAAAATGAAATAATAATAATAATACCAAAATTACAATTAAAATAAAAAAATAAATAAAAAAATAAAAAATTAAATTAGAAATAAAACCAAAATTAAATTCAGTTGAGACCAATCAAAATTAAACAAAATTAAATTAACATGAAATTAAAATTAAATCAAATTAAAATTAAATCAAAATATTTTTTTTTTTTAAATAAAAATGTGTTAGTAGTGAGCGCCCAAAACAATGCGCATCCATTTATTTTGGATAGGGCAATCCGCACGCGATACAATCATCTGCAGGATGCCGTTGCTACTGCCTCGCACACGCTGTGACAAGGAAGCTACCCTTTTGCGCACAATCGCATGGAAGCCGTCCGTTCGCGCCTCCGCAAACATACCAGACGCACTACAATAGCGAGGCAACCGCATCAGCATCCTGAAAATGTTGTTATATTGGACACGCAGAGCATTAGCAGCCCGATGAGTGTAATTTATCCACAAACTGCTCGAGTAAAAGGATTGACAATATGCCTTGAAAAGAGTTATCTTTACTTCCCTCGAGCAGCGAGCAAACCTACGCGCAACCATGTTCCCCCTGACTGCCAATGCTCTGCGCTCCCTCTCAATATCAGCATCATCCTGCAGAGCGTCTGTCACAACGTGCCCCAAATACCTGAACCTGCTCACCACTGCTAGAACTGCACCATTAAACATAATAGGCGGAACATGGAGTGGAGCACGTTTTCCACTCTTAAAAACCAGAACTTCACTCTTTTTACAGTTATATTTCAGTCCATGTTCCGCCGCGTACGCCTCACAGATCGCCACAAGTTTACGAACTGCGCTCACCGATGGGCCCAGCAGTACCATGTCGTCTGCATAACTGATGTTATTGACGCTAACACCATCCACGAAACAACCCACATGAGTACTGCTGAGCTCACAGATGAGGTCATTAATATATAGGTTGAACAACAGAGGAGAAGTAATGCCCCCCTGCCTCACGCCACACTCCATGCCATATTCCTGGGAGAGAGCCCCCGCCCATCGTACCTGGTTTCTCTGGTACCGATACCAATGCCTTAACACTGATACAACCTCTACCGGTACACCAGCGCTCTCCAGCTTCATCCACAGTCTATCGTACAAAACAGTATCGAAGGCTCTGGATAAATCCAGAAAGCACGCGTATACCGGCGTACTCCTCTCAGTGTAATACCCGACAGCCTGCTTAACACACAAGATAGCACTTTCCGTAGAAAGTCCACCTCTAAAGCCGAATTGGGCATCGTGTAAATCCACATAAGTTTTAAGGGTGTCATTAAGCAAGCTGTCAAATACCTTGGCCAATACCGTAGCCAGCGATATAGGCCGATAGTTGCTCCTATCTGATAGATCCCCGGTCTTGCACTTTACAACCGGAACAACGATCGTTCTGGTAAGCTCATCCGGCAAATAACCATGACACAAACAGAGATTGTAAAACATGGAGAGTACGCGCGGCAGGTGAACTCCTGCATTTCTTAGATGCTCAATGCTGAGACTGTCAAAGCCTGGAGACTTACCTCGCTGCATACTGTGAATAACTTTTTGCACTTGTTTTGCTGTAAATCTCACAACTCGCTTCTGAGTACCAGTCTCAGCACCATTACACCCAAGAGTCGAGGGTCGCCTCTGTTCCGCAGAATCACAATGTGGCGCTATTTTAAAATGGTCTTTAAAGAGATCAGCGATCACGTCGTGATCACTGATCCAAGTTATGTTTAAGTCCCATGTAATAGGGGGCATTCGATTTTGTCAAGAATATTATAAGTATATATCCTTATCAAATGTAGAAAGTACCTTCAGTTGTTTGTTGAGTATTCGATCACTTAAAGCATCTTATCAATAATAATTTATAATCTGAGACGGAAAAATTGTCTGGAAATGACTCATTTATGATTGCGTACGACGAAAACAATGATGTTATTGAAAAAAAAAATTAAAAATAACCGGCCAAGGGCGAGTCGGAACCACTATACGACTAAACGCCGACAGACTACGCTGACAGACTGAACACCGACAAGACTACTTCGACGGGACTCTTCGCCGACAGGACATCCTTACTTCTGATTATTCCGAACCTGACCCGAAAATCATAACCCTAGACGGTCGCGTCAGGGGCACCACGAGGTTCGGTTTGGTTAGGTTCCTTTTAAGCCTTCAGACAGAAATAGGAGCTCCGCTATGCGGGGCTCCGTCGACCTGCTGTCAGTCTGTCGGCGAAGTGTCCTATCGGTGAAGAGTCCCGTCGAAGTATTGTCGGTGTTCAGTCGTACACTCGTCGGAATCGCGCACAAAGCGTTCCGTACCATAGGAACTGTTATACTTACTTTTCCTTCTTTTATTTGTCACAGATAGAGCCCATAGTACCTAATAGTGTTTTATGAACATTCCAACTGGCTAAGTGTTAAAAGAAACTAGACCGACAGACGGCGTATAGGCTTTTATGTATAAGCCAACACCGTCTGCCTTCGGGTACCATTATAATAGGTACCCGATGGAAATTACCACAGACAGAATAGATGAAACCTCTTTTATCTATTACGTGAAAATTACAGTAGGATGTACAGCTCGATTCAAACTTTACGGCGACCCGGAACATGAGGCGAGTCGCTGCGCAGTAACAAATTCACGTGTCAGCGGGGGTGAGGGGTACGGTACTGCGCAGCGAGTAGCGTACTTCAGCGCCGCCATAAAGTTTGACGGGTACTGTACTTGCCTTTTTCAGTTCTTAATCATAACACCTTTGTATTGCCAAGATACCACCACTCTACTACACAAAATCAAAACCTCTCAAATTATCTTAAGTACCTACCTACTTCCTAACTTATTTGTCAATTCCAGGTGATATCCATGCTGATGGTCGTGCTAGGTATCTCGGTCTACTCCTACTACCATGGCTTCTCCTTCTTCTACAACGGCAAGGTCGGCGGGCTCATGACCCCATCAGCAATGAGCGTCTTCATCGGGCTGGCGTTGCTGATCGTGTCCATCTTCGGATTCTTCGGTAGTTTGAAGCTGAGCACTTGCATGGTCAATGTGGTATGTATCATAAGTTTAAGGTTTATTTACTTGGCTCTAGCATATAGGCGGAAAACGTAACGATATGTTTAAAATTATTTCTTGAGAGTAGGCATCGTAATTTTCAAGGGATGGAGACCAAAATCCATTCAATTAATAAGTATCTCTCTCTCGACATTAGTAAGTATCACCTAAACTTTTCAATTTATTTCAACTAAATGAAAGTTTGAAACAGTTAATCGGCGTTCGTACGGACATCAAAATATCGCGGCGGGATTTTATCCTACATTGGAATTTCAACTCTCGATGTTGAGCCGAGCATTGAGAATCCAAAAGCGCATTCCAGCGCGTCGAAAAAGCACACTGTTGGATTTTCAACTCTCGGCGCTTAGCAGAGCGTTGAAATTCCAGTGCGCGAAAAAAAAATTTGCCGCGATATTTTTACGTCCGTGCGCCTGAAACTTCCAGACCTGCCTCCTTGCATCACGGAATCAGCCTGGTGGCCAATTATGTTACGGTTGCACTACCATTATTGCACTGATGTAGAGCAACTGACATGTCACCTTCACGATCTTTCCGATTGTCGTTTGTTGGGAATGACAGCCAAGGTTTAACTTCCCCGACGACGTCACACATTCGATTTATCCAAGTGCTTACATTGTAAAGTACCTAACTATTATAATAGTATGTAGCTCTAATCAAGGCTTTTCTTTTCAGTACGCATGCATCTTGATGACGGTATTCATCATTAAACTGGTGGCAGTAATCCTCGCATTCACTATGAACAGTAATAAGATATTGCATTACATTAATGTACCGGTTTGGGGCTATAACGACCTTGAGATTCAACAGGAAGTTGACGCTCTGCAAGCTACTGTAAGTTTATAACAATAGGGTTAATTTACTATTTCTTAGACAAAATACCAAAACAGTTGATAGAGACGCGAGGCTAATAAAGGGCGTAGGATAGTAAACGTGCCCATCATAATACCTATTGTGTTAGTTCATGTTGTCTTTGAATAGCATTAGGCATTTTCAAAGTGCGTCATGTGCGTGTGAAGTTAAGGGGAAGCGCTAAGGTAGGCCGCGAAATTCAAATTTTCTTACGATTTTTGCAATTTGCAGCTCAGTGTCTAGGTGTAATTTAATTAAAGTATGATTCGCGACCGTAACAAATATGTATTTACAGAATTATAATCATTACAACCAGTAATACTTACAACTCATTAACTTAGTATAATCCTCAAATGTTAGATTTCATGAAATAGTCATTCAGTAGGATTATTTTTGTCTTAGAATTTTATTGATGACTTTAATTGTTAAAATTCTGTAAATACCTACATATTTGTTAAGGTCGCGAATCATATATATACATAATATTCACCTGCAAATTGCAAAAAAAATTAAGTAAATTTGAGTTTCGCGGGCTACCCTGGCGCTTTCGCTTTAAATGAAAGAGCTAGTTTTCAATTTCATTTTTGACCGGATTTCGTAAAAAATTCGGTCCGAGAGCAGTGCAGAAAAACAGCAAAATTGATAATGACTTTATTCAAGAGCCAAGCAGTCTTACGGCTGGGAAGTGGTACCAAATAATTTAGTCACTGGCAGGCTGGTCAGTTATCCAGAAGAAATGGGTTTAATTTACAAATTTTTTTTCCAGTTCGGTTGTTGCGGCAGTAACACATTCATGGACTATTTGGACTTTAACTTCACTAACAACCAGACAGTAGTGCAGGCTAATGTGATGATCGATTCCGAGATGGTGACGATGATGGTGCCCAAATCATGCTGCTTCTCCTACACTGCGGGGGTCTGCGACAGGATAGCTGGCATGGGTTGTAAAGAAGCGTTAGTAAACGCGCTGGTGCAGAATTCCACTGTCATCGGTGTGCTTGGCGTTTCCGTTATGTTTATTAACGTGAGTGTGTTTTGTTTAACCCAGGTTTGTAATCTAAGGGTGCTTACATAGAAAAACAGGTCCGGAAACCTGTTCGGTACCGACCCGCACAGGCTGGCCTGCACCGGAAACCTGTTTCTTTATGTAAGCACCCTAAGGCACCTGTCCCACCGCCGGCGAGGAAGCGACTATCAACGATTTCGATTCATCGCTGACTGTTTACACCGGTCTCGTTTGTCGCAGCGACACGAGCTATCAAAGAGAGTATTCGCTCAGCGACGCGACGTTCGCTTGAAGTGTAGAACACTCGCTGAGGGATTCACGCTTGGTACTTACGCATACCAGCGAGTATTCGCTCGTCGCCGTAGTGCACTCGCTGCTCGCCAACTCGTTTTTAGTTGGTAGCTCTAGTCGCTTCTCGTTAATCGTCGGCGGTGTGGGACGGATGACTTAAGGGTGCTTGCATAGAGAAGCAGATTTTAGGGCCCCGACTCCCGGTATAGATCGCTGCAAGTTGATCTTCGGAAACAAACGGTTACAATCATGTTTTACGTGTTTCTTTATATGTGAGCGCATAAGTTAACTCGGCACTATTTCACCCGCACCGATCAGTACCGAGTTACTGATTTGTCCTTACCAGTAATCCGCTCCTTTGGGCAAGCACCCTGAAGTTCCCTAAGGAAGGTATAATTAATTTGTGGCTTATCGATTAGTGCCATTAAATATTTAACACTTTCAATGCCAACCAAAATAGGTACGCATAATCACTAGCGTGCCCAAAAATAGCAACGTTTCATCTCTGACTCGGGAGGAGAGTTCTTGGCGTATTGATTTTGTAGAGAACCCGGGAGCCGGGTTATTGGCAAGTGAGGTAAATCTAGCCGTGGTTTCGAGGTGGGTACTAGTGTACGTTCATTGTTATAAGCGTAGATTAAGAATTCCAAGCTCTACATATAGCTAGCTTAGTGCGGACGTGCTGGAGCTAGACCACCTCTTAACGCAGTATTACTTTAATCTTACTTGAGTGTGGGAAAGAGATGGAGTTAGACGTCCTGTATAGCTCCATCTTTTTCTCACACTGAAGTAACCTTAAAATAATACTGCTTTATGAGGTGGTGGTTGGCCCCCAGGCCTCACGTAAGTCGAGTTATGGGCCAACAATCAAGTCCCATAAAACGGCTCAATGCAGTCGCCAGTCTGGTCAGTGTCAAACTTTACGTTTTTTAAAAGTATTGGTACAAATCGGAAATTAGACAAAATAAAAGCATTTTTCTGAACACGGATAAAACAAACTTCAAGCAATAAACTGCCAGGCAGCAGTGCTTTGAGGATAATCCCCGTCTCCTCTATAACTTTATCTGACTCGGTACACGTAGGTATCTATCTGTATTGAGGTAAATCCGTATGATTCGTATGCAGCCTGTTATCTTGCCCTAGACTGCTAGATCTTGCATGATTTCTATTGTTATCGTAACTTTATTACAAAGAAAGTCATTGGACAAAGATAGCACTGTTTGCAAGAATATCCCGGCCCCACTTGCTTGTCTTTGAGGTTGTTTTGATAACAGTGCGTACCTACTTAATTAATGTTTTGTTTTCACAAAGTAAGTAGGTAGTTGAATGAAACCAATATCAGAAATGAATGTTGAAAAGCAAATAGTTATTTGTTCGCTCTAAAAATGTTTGCTCATGAATATGATCATGGTAAGCACGAGTTGCGCAGTATTGTCTTACTAACATAATTTTGTGTTGGTAGCAACATTAAAATGAGCAGTGTTCCCACCGACATGTTTCCCGCAACACAAACACAATGTTGTCGAAACGATGTTGTGCAACTTTTTTTAAACATAACATCACGCCCGTAGTTCCCGAAGGGTTGGGCAGAGGTGTATGCCTACACACACATTTCGCCAGATAGAACAAGTCAATTGTAGTAGAAGGCGAGTCCATTGCTATCAAGCGGGTATAAATCCAGCTACTCGCTGCTACTGGAAAAATTCCTAATGAAAAAACCCAATAACACTGTTCGCGACCTGGGAATCGAACCCATGGGTCCTCACGATCAACAGTCGCGCTTGCTACCAATATACCCAGTAAGCAGGCTTTTGAAATCTATACAAATAAATAAAATTGAAGTGTCTGTTTGTAATGTCAAAATAACAGCTTTTTACTAAATACAAAAAGTGTATACGGTACTTACAACAAAAAACAATTTTTTAACATTTTTGTCTGTGTGTTTGCTCCGGCTAATCTCCGAAACGGCTAGACCGATGTTGACGGGACTTTCACTGGCAGATAGCTGATGTTATAAGGAGTAACTTAGGCTACTTTTATACCACGTGTAACAGGAGAATTGACATTCCTTTAAACCACGTAAAGAGAATCATGTTCTTTGCCCGTATACAAAAAATCAATCAAATCCAATGAATACTTTAGCCACAGGAAATTATATTTCATATTCTTATTTTTCAACATGATGTAGATGTGAGTCCGTAATAATAGGTAAACATTGTCGCCGCCGCGCCCCGCACCGTTTTGGTCAGTGACTTTGCGAAGATAAAGCGTGTTTACTTTTTATGCAGTTGATTCTACTATTTATTTTGTTTGAAAACTGCAATTTTTTAAATTTTCCATTAACTACTAATATTCGTGTTTTAAAAATGTTCAATGGATTAGTACTGTGCTCGTTTTCATTTAATGTCGTACATCCAGAAACACGTTGTATAAGAAAATTAGGGTCACGCGTAAAAAAATTAAAACCCATGAAATACTGAACAAAATCCGATTCAAATAGGGAAGTATTTAACATCCATGCGGGCGAAGCCGCGGGCAACAGCTGGTAATAAATAAATTCCATTGGCATAAATTTGGTTACAGAAAAAATGTAAAACCGTGACTCCAGAGCTAGGTTAGAGTACCTACCGGTATTTCAGAAGACAGTGACTTTGAATACTTAATCAATGTTCCAAGTGCTTAATGAAAATCTTAAATTCACTCAGTGACTGACATCGCACAGCCTAAACCGCTGCATCTAGAAGTATGAAATTTTGCACAAAAGTTCCTATCACAACGAAAGTGAGCACAAAGGAACGATTATCGAAAATCGACCAAACAACATGTTCACAAGGGGTTAAGAAGGGGATGAAAGTTTCTATGGAACTTCGTCATTTTTGCCGACGGAACATCCCGCGCACACGGCTTGTATCATAACAATATTTGTTTTGCAGCTCCTCGGCATCATCTTCGCTCTGCTCCTGGCCCGATGCATCAGGAAAATGAAGAGTGCAAGGGCTCTGATCACATGGAAACTCCGAGAGAACATGATCATGCAAAGAGAGGCAGAGGAAATGCAGAAGAATGAGGGCCAGGTCTACATTGATCACCAGGCTTCCAGTCAGGCGTAAACATTTTTATAAAAAAAAAACACATCACTATACAAGGTCAAATTATATTTGCTAGCGAAACTTCGCAGATATGATAGGTATTGATAAAAAAAAAAGATTTACTTCAAGTAACTATGTGTTCATCACAGGAGATCGTTGACCCCCAAAAAATATCATCAAAAAGTTCGGTTTAGATATCGATACGATACCCCATCACGTCTGCGGAGTTTCGCTAGCGAATTTAATTTGACCCTGTATTTTTAGGTACCTACTTAAATATAGTTTTGCATTTGTAATAAATTATCACAAGTAGGATTTTGTGGACAAAACAGGGCAATGACCTACTGGCATTGTTTTTGATTTGAATTACCTCCTAAGATGTTTTTAGACATTGGTTTGGGTTAGAAGGTACGTATCAGCTATAAAATATTGTTTTTACAAGGAAAATATAACGTTTCAACGTGATGATTTTTTAACGTTAAGGGTCCCCAAAAAGACCACCGCAATTGTCTATATTTACCTGATTGATACACATTGATGCGCAAATTGACCGTCTACCAAGTACAGTTGATGCAATTGTTAATATTACTACAATAGAAATTGATGGCAATTGATCAATCGCCAATGATCGTTTCGGGGATAAATATTTGCCTATATTATGTTTGTAAGATATGTATTCGTATATTTTCGATGTACTAAACATTTTGTAAATAAAACAACAATTGCATTATTATTTTATGTGATTAACAGAAGCTTATTATTAAATGGCATTTTTAATAAAATATTAATAATGTAGAAATAAAACTATCAAGCTGGACAGCAATATTTGGTATTTATTTAAAAAATCCTGTCCTGACTACTTATGAGATAACTTAGCGTAGGAACATTGTAAGTAAATATTATATATATTATGAAAAACATTCACAAACTGGCGCAGAAAATACAGACATCAGTGTACAATATACAGAGCGTGCCACTAGAGGTAGATTAATAGAAACTGGGTGTGGTCTACTTTTAGTGGTAGGTAGGTACACCCTGTATATTTTAAAATAAAAAATATCTTCATACTGACATCGTCGTAATGTTTTACAATATTGTTATTCATCTGATCGTTACACAAGAAAAGTGATAACATTTTTTTTGCTAGATTGTTTATTCGAAAGAAAACTAACCATCTTTCGCAGTATACAAAGATGTACACCAAATATTTTTAAATATATAAACCTTTATACATATATCAGAGTGAACAATAAGCTTTTAATATAACTAACAAACATTGCTTATCTGAACATAATACCAATGATAATCATTTTATTGCTAGATTGATGATTGATGTCTCGCGGATAAAAAACTGAGAGTCACGCAAAAACTATCTAGCGTATTTTTATGAAACCTTCACCATTTTAAAGATTTTTTTAAAATTATTAATCTTTTTTTTTTTTGTTTTATGTGGGTCTAATTTGGGACAGCGCTCCTTGATGGGCGAGTCCTATTACTGGGTGGACGTACGAAGCGTTGCGTGAGCTCAGCAAAGAACACGCAAGCTATGCACTCAAGGCCGTTGGCATATATCTGTGTCTTAAGCTAATTGACGGCTAATTCGCTTAGCCATCATTGCGGTATTCATCACTGACTCGTGTGACTGGCCCGTATTACAGAACCTCATTCAAGACTCAAGAATTACTTAAAACTAATTTAAAGCCATTTGATTGGTTGAAACTAGTTTTAAATAATGCTTGAGTCTCGAGTGAGGTTCTGTAATACAGGCCTTACTAATATCAACACACAAGTATTCAATTTTATGAAGTACCATTCAATTATATTTAAACAAGTGTACAAAGATAAGGTCAAAGCAATTAATAAAAGATAATATTGCTAATTAGCGCTAAATAAATCACATTATAATTAGTTAAATGTTTAGCAATCACAATATGCACTGTAAACTAAAATATTTTGAATATTTGTAATTTAGTTTTTCACTCAATTTGCCAACCAAATATACATTTGACACCATCCATCACCAAACTTTTAAAGTACCATATTTTATGCAAAATAAACGTTTATTCTATTCTATAAACTTTAGTACTTACTAGGAAAATACATAGTATAGTAAGTATTTATTCAAGAATGTGATCAATATATACGTATAAGTAAAGGTATGCAAATGTACCATACACATTGATCATATAATTACCTACGGGTAGACTACTCATTAGAATTGAATAATCACTGATCATTCATACAAATACTGGGATGTACAGAGATATTTCTATATAGGTATATGATAAATCCCACATTCACAAGTGGACATTAACCTAAGTACTTAACTATACTATATCAGCTAGTAAATATAAATATGTAACACATAATTATGTAAAATAGGACCAAATAAAAAAAAAACAATCTGCCTAGCCTTTTCCCAACTACATATATTGGGCCGGCTTCCAGTCTAACTGGATGCAGCTGAATACTAGTATTTTAAGTGGAGTGACTGCCTATCTGACCTTCATAACCCAGTTACTGGGTAACGCGATACCCCTTGGTAAGACTGGTTATAAGACTTTTGGACTTCTGACTACCCGTAACGACTGTCAAAGATCTACAAATGACAGCCGGGACCAAGGACTTTACGTGCTTTCCGAGGCACGGAGGGGTCTCAATATGTAATGGATGGTCACCCATCAACGAACCGACCGCGGCCAGCGTAGCTTAACCTTCGATCGACCCGTGCGCCTATTATCATTTAGGCACGAGCCCCAATAGAAAAATTAAGGGAACCATGAATAACAACCGCACATAGTTTATCTGAACTACCATCAGTAGGTTTTAAAGAAGTAATGTCTTAAATCTTCAAAAAAACTAATACTTAGCCCTATTATACAGTTGAATTAATGAGGACCAGTTTAAAAATAGTTTATTGAGCAGTTAACTTCTACATTATGCATAAGCAGATAGATAGAATATGCTTCTATATTTATCTGCCTATGTTTTGAATTTAACCATGCAATGCCTCTCGAAAACTCAACCTGAACAATTTTTTTTTTTAAGTAGTATCTATTATGAAGAAATCTAATAATTTAAGACCAAGTGTACCTAGTGGCTTGACACAAAAGTTTAAATAACTTACTGATTTTAACCTATTGACCCCGCCCAGTCTGATTAATACGGCAAATATTTTTAAGTTTGTGCCGCCTCAGTCTTGTTTATGGGACGGAGAACCTATGTTCGATATTATCATAAATCGACAAATCGACGACTCGTCGATTTTTGAGCTGGCCGCTGGAGGCACAGCAATTGATATAAAACCAAGCAGCAAATAGGTTAATAACCTAGTTAAACATAATTATATACGTAAATAAATACCTTTTTCCCCCAAGACAGAAAGTGCCACATGCTGATTCTCACGTACTCCTTTTACTTCGTCCACATTCATACATCTGGTCATACACGCGCGCCAATTGCGACAACTACGTACGTGACTTTTTCGAAGCACAGGATCAATAAGTTTATTGAACTAGTCCTTCTAAGGAGCCCCCTTCCAGCACTTCTACTGACATCAATCTAATAAATTCCTTTTTTTTAATAGACTTTCATTCATCATCTCAACATGACCAAAGCAATTCTATTTCAATACCATCAAATGAATAAATAAAATTTTATATAACTAAGTCATGTTTCGTAATTTGTCTAGTGGTACAAATATGTACCACCGTAATATGGGTGTATTATAGGTACACCTCTGCCTAACCCTTCGGGGAAACAAGGCGTGATGTTATGTTACAAATATGTACTAACTTTCAGTCCTAATTATTCTAAACTCAGGCCAATGATATGAGATAAATACATAAAATTGCAAATATCACGTTTAAAATCAAGAAATCTAAGTTGATGTTAGAATGAAAAAAGTATAGAGAAAAGTCATAAAATAATTTTAGTTGCAATGGAAACTGAACCATACGCAATTAAGTTACAGTTTTTAATACCAAGGCATGAAATTTATCTCGTCTCATTGGCTTTTGTTTAAGCTATTTGGTTTTCGACCTTTTTATTTTGCCCGATTATGGGTGATAGGCTCAGACCTGTCGTTTTAATACCATTGTTAGGTAACCCTTCATGACCATTAATTATTTCTTTCTGATTGTGATGTTTCTGGTGTTCTACAGTATCATATATTTTAGCGCTGTGATCCCAAAAATGTTTACCAATTTCTCTGATGGTGTTTCCAATGTCTTGTTGGTCACCATAAAGGTAAGGTGGGGTAAACTCTCTGTATGCAATACAAACTCTTCTTGATGTGATATCTTCCCGTAGAACACAATGTTCCCAGTGGTATCTTGCCTCTCCGTAAATGATTAGTAGTGATCTCCTGAAATTGTTAAAAAGGTACAGTGAATTATAATTTATGGTAATCTATACAAATAAATAAAATTGAAGTGTATGTTTGTAATGTAAAAATAACAGTTTTTTACTAAATGCATATGAAAGTATATAAAGTATGGTACATAAAAAAAAAAAAAAATTTGTCTGTTTGTCTGTTAGTTCCGGCTAATCACCAAAATGGCTGGACTGATTTTTACGGGACTTTCACTGGCAGATAGCCATTGTTATAAGGAATAATTAAGGCTAATTTTATTTTAGAAAGAATTTTAATAAAAACTAGGGTTCCATGCAAAAACAATAAAGTCCATGAAATTGTGAACAAAAAGTCAGATTTGAAAAATTCGTTTTGCATTTGGTACCCCAATTCTCGAGGATAGTTATAGGCTATTTACCATCACGCTATGACCCATAAGAGTCGAGTAAAAAGAAAAAAGTCAGTAAGAACGCTAAGCAAAAACAAAGTAATTGCGCGGGTGGGCGATGCAACACGGCGGTTGGTGGATGAAAGAGTTTTATTAATGTGTGGCTGTTATTTTGGTATATTGTGTATCTCACGACTTCCACGCGAATGAACTCGTGGGGCACAGCTAGTATAATATAAATCAAAACTCTTCAACAACTGAGCTTGTCTTAAGTCCACAAAGTATTTCTCATACACATAGATATTGCACAATGTTTTATTATTTTCATGAAACATTTATCATTGTGTAATATACTTGAACTCAATAAATTTGTGATTTTCCATAAGCAAATTTAATAAAACATGTTATTCTTTTACAAAATAAAAGGCAAAAAAAGGTGAAAGCATTTAATTATATCAAGGAACTTGTCATTCAAAGAATTAATAATAAAACTCACCGTGCCATAGGTATTCTAATTATAACATCATCAGCTATCACAGATTTGCATGCATCCAACATTGACTGTTCCATTTTGTTGTCTGTTATAATACTATTATCGGCAGCAACCACTGGACCATACTGTTCAGCACAATACAGGTTGTATTTCTTGGTATCACCTTTGAAAGCAGTCATAGTGAGCACAGAGTCAGATAAACAGTTCACAGTAATTATTCGCTCACCCCATATCCAACAATCATCAATGTGAGGATCGATAGACGCCCCCTTACTAGGATCATACTCCAAAGAGCACTGTTCAATAACATAATAGTTCTTCAACAAATCTATACTCACAAATCTCTCCTGCAAATACTTAGAAAATTCCGGAAATCCCTCGAATTTGCCGACCACTACTTTTTTCTTTTTAAAATTGGTTTTGGGACCATAATTTTGCTTTCTTCTGCCGCTCTGCGACACGTCCCATGGCACTTCATCGATGTTTTTAATTAGAAATCTTTCCTCCTCTTCAGATATGAAATCCATTTGTATGTATACACCTGGGTAGTCTATAGAGTCTCCTTCATGGTTAGGATGTTGTTTGTAGGAGTCTAGGTCCCAGCCTCGCCAGGCTTTGTTACAAAACGGACAATAAACATAACCTTTACTTTTGTCAAGATTCAGCTGTAGTTTTATGTTTGCCGCTCCGTATTGGGTCTCACATGTCAAACATGTTCTACAACCTTTACAACCACACGGACGTGGCCTATTCATTGTTTCACAATGAATTAAAAGTGGTTTCACAATGAATTAAAAGTACTCTGTGCAATGTCAATGAATGAATAGTAATAAAAAAGTAATACTAGCACGCACGATAGTCGATACTCCGGCGCAAACCGGTGTTGCCAACTGCTTTCCAGAAAATGTGAAAGCACTAAATCTTTGAAAATCATTGAAATTAGAACTTCATGTGTAAAAATGTACCAAAACCTATTTTTTATTCAAAACTAATTAGTAATATAATCAAATCAAATGAAATTAAAGTCTTCATTACAATCGGAGTCAGAATCATCATCGCAGTCTGGGTATGTGGATGGGTGTTACAGAAGATTGTGAAGTTGATTGGAATTTTGTAACTGAAGCAAGATATATTAGTTGCTTTTAGGCCAGTTCGAATATACAACATATCATTACGTACTATCTGAACAGAGTAGTCAGCGAAGCTATAATACAAGGTGTAGTCGTGCCGAAAAGCTACTGGCGGGATAGGTGGCATGCGGTGAGATTAAAACACCACATCTTCAAGGAATACACGAATAGTTACTATTCGTGTATTCCTTGCTCATCAAGTTGTCATGAATTGCAAATTATAAACTGTTCTAAATACATAGTATCATACTTAATTTAGGAGAATTATACACAATAATTAGGAAAGAACGTGTTCTCACCATGATGACGTTTTAACAAGAGAAGGAATGAAAAAATTGTTTTTGCGTAGAGTGAGAACCATACTTTATGATATATGAACTAATAATTAAAGCGGACTATGCATGTCGTGGCTAAGTAATAACAGCCGCACGGGTTGATCCATATGGTACGCTTGCCGGGGTTGGTCCGTGGATGGGTGACCATCTTTACATATCAAGACTCCGTGCCTCGGAAAGCACGACAAGCTGTTGATCCCGGCTGTGTCATTCGTGGATCTTTGACAGTCGTTACGGATCGTCAGAAGCCCGAAAGTCTGACAAACAGTCTTTCCAAGGGGTATTGTATTACCCAGTTACTGTGTTGTGGAGGTCAGATAGGCAGGTGCTTCATGTAAAATACTGGTATTCAGCTGCATCCGGTTAGATTGGAAGCCGACCCCAACATAGTTGGGAAAAGGCTAGGCAGATTATTATAAGCAGGTTTCAACACAACACTGAATTAGTGTATGAAGGCTCATTCTAATCCATTGCTTCGTTTTTACTACGTTCATTTGGCTGATCACTCGTTCTACGTTGGCATTGAACATGCACAAGATAGCGCGTTAGGCACAAAAAACTATTTGTAAGCAATGACACAACAGAAAATGCAGCAAGATCTAGTATACCGAAAGTACTAAGTTGGCAGCACTGGCGCAAACTGACACTGTCTGTGACTAGTCAACGTCAAAACGACGTGTGTCATTAACAATGGCAAGCTGACATTTTCAGTTTTTTCGGGATCGTTCCAAGTCAGTAGATTTATTTTGTTCTCGAGCATTATGATGATGAAAGAACAGAGTTTGGTCAGGTTTTATTATTTGCTAGCTTAGATAAAATAGAGAAATAATACGGTATTTATGTGTAGTAATTATAACCCTACCATTTGTTTCGGAAAGAACTTGCATAATTACACTTCGTGGCTGCTATTGACAAGCCTAATTGAAATAAACGCCTAGTATTGTTTTTCTCGACACTATATTAATTAGCACTATCTTAATAAATAAATAACCAATAACCATTCTGATATTCAAAGTTTGCTACGTATCTACAGATACCTAAACATTAGTTTCAACCCCTCCCCCTTCCCCTTCTAACAAATGTATTAGCATAAACCGGCTTTTGCCGTAAATCGGTAAACCAAAATGAGGTCCAAAATGAGCCAACATCAGAGTTGGTACTTGGTACGAAAGTTACTATGACTGTAGTCTGTGCTTTCCACCTTAGGCTCTGATTTCTGACCAGCCCTAGTAAGCCCCACTGACCGCTGCCATTCGTGCTGGTGAACCACTCTTTTTTGAAATTATCACTGTTATTATATATCGTTCGAATTATTCCTATTTTCTTGTTAAAGACATTTTTGTTTATAGTATAGTGTAAGTATAGTAAGTGTACTAAGAGTGTGTGTTTAAAGAGCACACTGGAATCCTACTAACACTATTATCCTACTAATATTATAAACGCCAATGTTTCTGAGGTTACTTATTTACGCAAAAACTACTGAACGGATTTGGCACATAGATCGTTTATAACCTGGATTCACATATACATACTTTTATCCTGATATCCCTACGGGATCGAGACGTATGCGGGTGAACCCGCGGGGTGCTGCTAGTATGAAATAAAATCACCTTGAATAATGATAACTGACATAATTTATTGATTCATCAATTATTATGTATATAAAAACAGGTTGTTTTTCCAAATGTTTTATGTTAACATTAGAATACAGTAAACAATGAAACTATATAATTCATAAATGTAGGCATGCACTTACTAAGCTTTATTATTTCTTGCAACTTATTTCGGTACCTATAGTTTAACATTATTTTATAAATTATATACATAAGTAAAATGAACGAGGGAACACCTTTCTCATACTTTACCTTTACTAACACTTTCAGTATCATACCTGTACGAACGAAAGTAGGACTCGTAAAAAAATTAAAAAAAACTTACTTTGATACGTACTTTGATAGATGGATACATAATAATGGTACCTAAAAGCCATAAAAATACCTACCTACCTAAAATCACATAAATAATTGGTGTCATTCTTTGAGACAACCTTTAGAAATAAATATGGCATCAACATTAAAAAAAAACTAATTAACTAAATATTTTTTCAAAATCTCATGAAAGCTACATCTATACGATATTATTATTGTGATTGAGAAGCTATTCTTTGTGAAATGTGTTGGTATAATTTTATTAGATCTTAGCATTACTAGAACGATAATAAAAATAATAGGCTAAAGTACGACTTGTTACGGTTGACACACCCGGTAGGCCGCGTCCTATTTAAAAGCGATCGTCGCGCGAATACGCGATCGGTCGCGTAAATCTCACTTTTGTCCCGAAAATCAGAAAGCGCCCTCTGTCGGCGCGACCACGTGTTCAGGTTTACCGAACAAAAAGTTTGAACGATCGTGTATTCGCGCCACGATTGTTTTCAAATAGGACGCGAAGGTAGTTTTAGAAAGCGCCCTCTTTCGGCGCGACCACGCGTTCAGGTTCACCGAACAAAAAGTTCGAACGATCGTGTATTCGCGCCACGATTGCTTTTAATAGGACGCGGTATAGTTTTCGTCACTACACAATCCCAATAACTGTTCAAACAATACCACCACCACCACAACGCGTATTGGTGATATTGTTATTTATTAAAAGATATTATAAATTAATTAGGTACTTAATTGTGTTTAGGCACGGTGTATCATAAATGATGACTCCTATTCACTATTTTGTGTCTTTTAACCAAAATATTCAAATTTTTCGTTTTAAAAATTTGGTGTCAGTTGAATAACAGCACTTTGTTTAAAAATTTACGTTTACAAGATAATATCGGGTTTGTGTAGTCTCTCATAGAAAAATACACCTGAACAAGTCAAAATATTTTATAACATTAAACAAAAACTTATATATTTTGGTTTTTGTATACATAATTTATTTTATTAAATCTATTGATATTTTTGTACTAAGTCTAAGTAAATAAAGTTATCTTAGCAATACGAAATACAGTTGGTAACAATATTCGGTGTAAAATGACAAATAAAAAGAGGATAACATACAAAATTTTTGTTTGTGGCCTGCCACATTCCGGAAGTCCTCGTGTTAACTATTTTTATTTATTTAATTATATCTATATTACGAGTAATACTAGAATGTAAATAGTGCTCTTGACTACAACGAATTAATATATTTTTTTGTTAATATTTAATGAATTTATGTTGTGTCGCTAGGCTCAAATTAAAATAACAATATTCGTTTGATGGATCATAAAATGCAAACATATTGCTTTAAGTGTAGGTAAAAATCCAATTTTATTAAAATTACTTAAATTATCAGCACCAGTAGGTAACCAATTGTAGACATTAAAATGCTTGTATTCTTTACGATAAAATGTTTAACATTTTTATCTCAACTGCGCTATATTTTAATAAATATCTTCCAATAATATTATACGTAACACATCATAGCGTGATTAATAACTAACTACGCACCTATAATTTTATGCAACTTTAGAATGGCAGTGTCATGTACGTAACTAAAATATATTAGACAAATTCTCATAGGTATTATAACCACCGATACCCATGTTACGTGATAAAAAGTAGTTAAAAGTGTCGTGTCCTATACCATGTCGGGAATATTTGGACAGAATTAATTTTCTGTAATAGTATTTCAAAAATACATATTCATTTTCATGTGAAAATTCGGATAACGCCAGACTACGTTAAATTCACGTCAGCAGTTTAAACCTTCAGAACTTCAAAAACTGTTTCAATCAAGTTCATCAAAATCCAGCACTTTGAAAGTGGGATGGGAGACGAGCGCGTGGGGCGGCGGCGAGGGCGTGGGCGGAGCTAGCACAACCGCCGGCGGCCGGAGCCCCTGCGCTACTGGATGCTAGTCATCCACCAGGTCCCACAGCATGAGGGCGGCGTCAGTACCTCCAGCGCTGATCATGCAGCGGTCGTTGAACAGGAAGCGGGCGCTGTATATAGCTCCGCTATACACTTTCATTTCATTGTATTCAGCTTTCGGACTCGCACAGGGATACCTGAGAACAGTACAGTAGAGTCATTCATTTATAGTCTTACAGTAAAAGACAGATCGCTATTGATGTAGACAGTATAATTCTATCTGTCCTTATGTCAGGCCGGTAAGATTCCATAGTCTCATAAGGATTATTGGGACGTGGAAACCATAGATAGGTAGGTTTTTCTATCTCCAGTATGCCAAAACTGGTGATAGATAGCTTATTGGGTTCGGCCGTTAGTAAGTTTGTACAATGGATAAAAGTGGTAAATGTCTCTGTCTGTATTTTTTTATTTGAGATAGGTTTGCTCTTGACTCTAGTCTAGGTCAGAGATGACAGAGACAAAGTCGACGATGGAGCGAGCTTACCCAGAAGGCACTGGCACTCCCACATACCGACGGAACACAGCAAGCTGCTTGGCGCCAGACTCCAGTGGGATGGTGGTCGCGAGCCGGGCGGCCCCTTGCGGAGCCTACCACCGCTATGTGGGATCGTTCAGCCGTACCACGGGCAAGCCCGTGGTGCCGATGCCCGGGGTGGACCACTAGGAGGTAGATCCCAACCACCCCAAAAGATAATTAAATTACCTGAATAAGCGGACGTATCCATCCAAGTCGCCGCTTACGAGAAGGTCGTGAGCAGCCGAGCGACTCGCCGTAGATATAAGTGTCGTCATTGGGTAGAATCGGTTGTTCCACATCCCTAAAAATAAGGCGATTGAAGTTAACTTTACCATTCTACTATCTAGAATCTTGGTTTACCAAAATGTTTTAAGATATCTTCGAACCTGATACAAGGAATCCAACTGTAGAGTTATATGTAGACCATTTTACGTCTTTCATAGCGATTGGACTCTTTTCTGGCGATAAAGATTTAATATCCCCTGCAAGAAAATTTTACAGTTTAGAAACAATTTACAAATGGAAAACAAAAAAAAAGTAATGAAGGTATACTTACAAAAGGCCAGATCGTAATCAGCGGTAACAGTTTGCAAGTAATTGCCGTCTAGACTCCAGTCGAGTTGCACGAGAGGTTGCGCCCCTCGGATTTTGTTCGATTTCTTATACGAAAATCCGTCGCGGGACACACGGAACAGGTAAATGCTGCCGTTTTGTGATCCTATGGCGAGAATATCTCCAGCTGAAATACAACATGGGAATTATTACCAACTTCAGTAGATTCGAAAGTATTCAATTGATTCGTAATGAGTGCTTATTACTTTCAGGGTTTTGATGGTTTTGGCTCTCTAACTACACCAGTTTAGCATAGTTTTCTTACCAGAATTATATGCCAAGCAACTCAGGGGTGAGCCACAAACTCGTAGAGTGGCTACATGGGCACCTGCATCTGCATTCAGAACTACTAGATGACCTTCAGTGCTTCCAGCAGCCAGCGCTCCTCCACTTGGATGCCACGCCAGAGATACACACTCATAACCGACCTGGAAATGAAGTGCCCGTTTCGTAAATAAGCCCTAACTAATCCTTGTTTGTTGCTAGAAATAAAAACAGTAGAAGAAATATTTTGGTATATTACCTGAGTTGCAAACACAAGTTTATGTCCCTTCCATAAAGCAATATTTTTGTCATGTCCCGCAGTTGCAAACATTTCATCGTCAGGATGTACAGCCAGACCCATTAGTTGTTTGTGATGTCCAAACACCACCTGTAACAGAGGACAGGTTTTTTTTTCAAGACCAGAACTGAAAGTTATGGCGCCAATTGGGCTGTAATTTTTACATTTTAAATAAATGATTGATTATTAAAAAAAAAACATGCAACTGAATTGAGAACCTCCTCCTTTTTTGAAGTCGGTTAAAATGACTACGTACCTGATTAAATCTTCTTTGTAAAGAACCTTCCATAATATTGTTACGAGTCGTGCCAACGTAAATGTTACCATCGTTTCTGCCAGGCCTCTGAGGATAAATACTACGCACCCCTCCAACAGATTCAGGCAACTGAAAGTACAATATAATTTAATAGGAACTACAAAAATAATACTTTCAAAGAAATAGAAAAAGATGTAGTCTGACAAACCTTTGTCTCGGTAATTCTCTTATAATTTTGAAGAGAATCCCAAGCTGCTATTTTCCTGTCCTTTTCTCCTCCTGATATTAACGTTCCTTCAGAAAGCATCACCAGAGAACTTATACCTTTAATGTGAGCCTGAAAATATAAAAGAATGATGCATGTGATTTTACATTTTAATAAACTATTTACTTGTTACCATTCGTGAGAGTTTTACCTCAAATTCCATTCGCACGAAGTAAGCTCCATCGCTATCGACGCTGTATATTGTGATGAAGCCATCACTATCAGCCGTTACTACATCACCGTCTTGCTCAAACTGTAACGCAGTTACATGTGTACGAGACGGCTGTAAAGAAATAAAAAAAGTTATAAATACCGATATTTACGGTTTTTTTTAAAATTGATTTATCTCCACTCTACAACTTACGCGGGAAACGACTCGCGCGTTCCTTATCTGCGTTAGGGACATATTAAGCATATTCAAATATCAAATAGAACCTCATTTTGGAAATAATCTAAAACGAATAAAAAACATACCGGTTTGATAATATCAGTGCGTTCGAAGAATCCATCTTTTCTGCGATTCCAGAATGCCAAGTGCCCCTTTCCGTGTGTGATGAGTAAGTTGTCGTCAAGTGGATGGAAGGCAGCGCCAGTAAGCTCCTCTTGCAAAGTCTGCAATCGCCAATGATATTGTATGTATGTACACACGGCTATACATTTCCAGTATAAGCTGACCTCTCATTATACGGAAATCCTACACAATACGAGATCAGCTTAAACTGGAAATTTATAGCTTGATATGTAGCCGTGTATGTACACAGTTATTATCAAAATAAATATACAGGGTGTTTGGAAGGTGGGTGCAAAGCCTTAAAGGGGAGTTAATACAGACCATCTAGAACATTTTGAGCCATATTTGTCCTAACCAAAGTCTGATATTTATTTTTTTAGAGAACTTTTACGATTTTGGTACCAAAATCCCAAAATTTTCCAATTAAGGCCTAATAACGCAAAGATTGAGTGAAAATTTCTATTTTTTTTAATTTACTTTATTGGCCTAATGTGTGTTTAATGGTATGAAATCATTTCGAAGCACCGTATTTACTAAAAAAATAACTTTCAGACTATTTAAAATAAAAAGAAAAAAAAAATTAAAGAAAAAAAATGGATTTTAATTGACATTTAAAAAATAAATAAAATAGCTACTGGTGTTCAAATAATTTTAAAAACATGCTGAGTTATTGCTCTTTTTTTTTAAGGTATCATTTACTTAGATAGCTTTACAATTTTTGAAGTTAGGGTGCCTGAACCAGTTAAAGTCGATTTTAAGGAGTAAAAAAAAAAGACAGTTTTTGATTTGATTTTTTAATTTTGATGTTCAAAATGGCTTCCGCCACAGCGTATACATTTACGACAGCGATTTCTAACTTCTGTCGTGGTGATTTTAAGCTGCATTTCTTCTTTCATTGTTCTGAAAGCTGCTTCTATTCTTTGAATTAGTTCTTCTCTTGTTGAAATCTCAGTTGTGTATACGAGCTCCTTTGCCCGTCCCCAGACAAAAAAATCTAACGGCGTCAGGTCGGGCGATCGCGCGGGCCAAGGAATGGGCCCATCTCTACCTATCCAGCTGCCTGGAAAACAGTTATCAAGATGTTCTCTGACAATCAATGTCCAATGAGATGGACATCCATCTTGTTGGAAAATTATTGGCCTGTCCGTATTTAAAATGGGTACTTCCGCATCATCCAGGAGTGTTGGGAGATCGTTTTGTAGAAAATTCAGATAATTTTCACCGTTTAAATTATCTGGTAAAATGTGGGGCCCAATCAACGTCCGTCCAATTACTCCAGCCCATACATTAACGGAGAATTTTGCTCGGAAAGACACCTGAAACAAAAATTAATTCTAATTAAAGTGTTCTTTGAAGATGTGTTGAACATCTGGACTTAAATTAATAAACATTAATTTGTATACCTGTTTTTTCCAATGCGGATTGTTGTCCTTGTCAGCCCATTCATGTAAATTATGGAAATTCGTGATTCCTTCTCTAGAAAATTTGGACTCATCAGTCCAGAGGATAGATTTTAGAAACCATCTGTCGTCAATGTCGCTATTGAGCATAAATCGGCAGAACTGCATCCTTCTCCCAGGATCGGTTTCTACCAAGCCTTGCACGCCTCTACCGTGAAACGGATATTTATGTTCCCGATGCATGGTACTCCACACTTTCCATATTGAAAGGTTTAAGTTTCTCGCCACAGTTCTGACGCTGGTTGTAGGATCCGCTTCAAAGGCTGCAAGTATTTGTTCTTCAACGTCGGGGTCATGTCTTCCTGGATTCACTCCGGGTACTGCATGATGGATGCCAGATTCCGAAAGTCTGCGATACGTGTTGTAAAAAACTCGAACATTAGGTAGCCTGAAATGAAATTGTTTATTAGTAACGTCAGTTACAAATCAACATGGCAATTGAAGTAATAATGTTAGTATTAGAAGTTACTTTACCTGCGGTTCGGGTAACGTTCTTGGTACAAACGTCGTGCCAAAGCTCCGTTACCATCAGCTCTGCCATACATAAAAACGATATCCGCTTGTTCCTGAGATGTAAATGCAGCCATGGCAATCGTACATACACTCAATTAAAATGTCAATTAGTTCAATAGTCCGAAATAACACGTGCAGGAGCGTAAAGCTACAACTGAACACGGTAAATCACAAACGCAATACAAGTAATTCCAAAATTAATAATCAACACGCGCAGGAGCATTAAGCTACGACTGAGTACGGTGAATCAAACGTCTACTCGCAACGCGCAAGGGCAGAGCAGTGAAGGAAGAGAGAGAAAAGATGACATCACCGAAGCGACGGGTCGGGTCCATCTCAGGTACTAACGAATTTATAAACTCAAAAAGCATCTTTACATCCTCGGCAATAAGACCTAAAGTTGTCTTTATCATAACAAAAGAATCAAGAGCCCTTTGTTATCGTACGCCGCCCGGTCCGCCGGCCACCACGGCAGCCTTTGTTTCGTTTTGTAAGGCCGACTTTTTTTAAGTGCGTCTAAAAAATAACCACTTTAGACTTTAGTTTAAAGTTATTTGAGGAAAAATCAGGTTGATTTTAATTTTATTGAAATTAGAAATTTCTTACCCTTAATTGGTCCAGGCACCCTAACTTCAAAAATTGTAAAGCTATCTAAGTAAATGATACCTTAAAAAAAAAGAGCAATAACTTAGCATGTTTTTAAAATTATTTGAACACCAGTAGCTATTTTATTTATTTTTTAAATGTCAATTAAAATCCATTTTTTTTCTTTAATTTTTTTTTCTTTTTATTTTAAATAGTCTGAAAGTTATTTTTTTAGTAAATACGGTGCTTCGAAATGATTTCATACCATTAAACACACATTAGGCCAATAAAGTAAATTAAAAAAAATAGAAATTTTCACTCAATCTTTGCGTTATTAGGCCTTAATTGGAAAATTTTGGGATTTTGGTACCAAAATCGTAAAAGTTCTCTAAAAAAATAAATATCAGACTTTGGTTAGGACAAATATGGCTCAAAATGTTCTAGATGGTCTGTATTAACTCCCCTTTAAGGCTTTGCACCCACCTTCCAAACACCCTGTATTTCTAGATTATCGAAGAAGTTAAAATTATAGATACCGTACCGTACCGTCATGGTACCTAATGGTGATGGTACGGCATATTAAAATCATAAAAAAGAGTTAAAATACCAAGCGAAAATTAACGATGTTACTTTACTGAATAAAAGGGCGCGAATCTGCAAAAAAAAGTTGCCATTCTTAATAAATCGTAACCGAATCGTAACTCAGTAAAAAAGTAGCTACATATATAAAAGTTGTATTTCGCGATACGCTTTTTTCCTAGCACGTACCTAATGTACCAACCATGTTCAAGAGTCGTCGCGTGACCCGATAAGATGTTACTTGACAATTATGAGGAATTATTACTTAGCTAGCGAGAAAAATAATATTTTCTTACTATATTTTCTTGTAATAAAAATAGGTGTTACTTATGATCAATCGTGGTTATTTAATAATGATTGAGTGTTACTTAGCATGGTGTTTATTACCATACGGAAGCCATTTTAAAAATTGCGTGGTTCTACGACGAGCTAAAGGCTTTATTACTAAGCACATCTACTCTAGCCATAAGCTGACGATTATTCTGTTCTACACAATTTCCAGGATTTACTGTAATCCACCTGGAACAATGTGACAGATGTGATAATTTGCATAAATAAAACAATTTCGTAGCACTTTATAACTCGTAGCATCGTAGTCTCGTAGCAGATTATAATTATTTTATTGAAATGAAGAAAAATATTACGCTAAATAAGACACTTCCGAAAATGAAAATTAATAGCCATTAATGACATAGCATTTTACGTCTATATTTTCATTTCGTAGCACTCAGTAAATCGCAGCATTATCGTAGCTCATAGCCAGGGGGCGTGACCACGTTCAAGTGTGTTGAACTTGCAACCAAGCGCTACGAACTGATTTATGCCTTCGTAGAGCATTTGCACGCCTTATCGTAATCTATGGATGGAGTTTTTCGTTTCTTTGCGATTGCGAAAATGGGTTCCTTCGAGTTTATTGTTTCGTTGTTTACGTTGCACTTTATTTTTAAAAGAAAAACAGCCTGTTTTGTTTTATTTTTTTGCTGGTCGAACTCTTAAATATTATTTGTTAATATTTTATTTTTGCTTATTCTTCGGAGTAATTCACATCGCCCACTCGTACCTGTCTATTGTTTATTCGTCTAATTATATTGTTTATTCGTCTAATTATTGAACAAACCGTTGGCCACCAAAATGAGTAAATAGCTGATCATTCTTCATTGGTATTTACGTATTTTTATAAATTAGGGTATTTTTCACAGTTTAGTTTTGTCTACTGGTACAGTATTTTAAAATGGCCAACCTACTTTAATTTACAAAAAAAAAAAACTAATTATTGGCAACACTACCCATTTTCAGACAATCATGGCATATTTTCCACTTAGGGTGGATTTTACCAATGAAACTGAACGCGATCAGCACATCTAAAGTACGTTCAAGAGCTATCAGTGTCATTATTCCATCAAAAATAATAAAATAAAAAATAATAAAAAATAAATAGTGTTTTATTACAGCCAAAACCAAAACCCAACACAAAAATTTGAATTAAAACATGGGGTTATGTAAAGCTACCCATACTCTTCAAAACAATAAGTCTATCCTCAATTTTTTTGTCGTCATTTTTTGCTCTCACTTAGGTGAACAGAAATCCAGTGCACAAATAAAGGGCTTGCTAGGTTGCACGAGACAACCCTCAAAATGCTGTTACTGGAGCATCTCAAACTCTGCCAAAAAGACGCGACCCTCGATCCCTCATAATGGCATAAAATCTGGGACCCTCGCTTTAGCAAACATACTCGAGGCACTGCAGTACCTTGGCAGTTTCATAAGGGTTCGGTAAGCATCATTGTACTGAACCTCTAATGAATTGTACATCTTTTTTGTGAAGTTGCACCAACGTTGGCAGGTGTACATTGACAAACAATAAGCTCTGAACAAAGTGTTTTTTACGTCTTTGGTGCACCTCACAAATTTGCGCGCGAGCATGTTACTCCTCACTGAGAGGGCCCTACGCTCTCATTCTATGTCGCAGTCGTCCTGAAGTCTATCCGTCAAAATGTGCCCTAAGTATTTAAACTGCTTTACGACCTTTATGGTCGCACCATTCAAACACAGACTGGGTATGTTCATGGGATAGCTCCAGACCTGAATACCATAGATTCGGTTTTCAGAACATTATATTTCAGTCCGTGAGCATCAGCATAATGCTCACAGACAGACAACAGTTTCCTCAAACCTTTGATCGAGGGACTCAAAAGAACCATATCATCAGCATAGCTCAAGCTGTTCACGCAAACATTGCCGAAATGACAGCCAACTTTGGTTCTTCTGAGTTCCGCAATCAGATCGTTGACATACAGGTTAAACAAGTCCGGAGAAATAAACCCTCTTTGGCTAGATAGAGTGTCACCCCATCTCACTTGATTGGTTTGGCCCCCGTACCACAATCCCAACAGATCTACAATTTGGTGAGGTACTTGTGACTTTTTTAGCTTGTCCCAGAGGATTTCATAATTCACCAGGTCAAAAGCTTTACTCACGTCTAAGAAGCAAGCATACACTGAGGTTCTCTGGTGGGTGTAATAGGCTATCGTATTCTTAAGGCTAATAATCGCAGAGTCTGTTGAGAGTCCGGGTCGGAAACCAAACTGCGCATCGTCAATCTTTATATTCTTCTGCAGTTCAGGCTGTATGAGGCGCTCCAGCACCTTGCCTATAACCGTACCGAGTGAAATTGGCCGGTAGTTACTAGATCCACACAAATCACCTGTTCTATTTTTGATGACTGGAACCACCACAGTTCTCATTAAAAGTTTCGGTAAGTAGGCGTGTTTGACACATAAGTTAAAAAATGCACATATTATGTGGAAAAAATAAGTTGGCGCTTCCCCAGACAAGGTACTCCACACTGAGACCATCATGTCCTGGTGACTTACCACGCTTCATATTCGTCACTGGAGAGATTACATCTTCTAGCGTAAATGGTGGCAGTGACTCAGTCACGACGGTATCATTGCTGAGCTTACCATCCGCATGCAGGGGGCAACTTTAAATTTACTGGTAAACAAATCAGCTATTTTACATTTTTCCTGCAATCCATCAACAGAGACAGGAAGGCTCTGTTTAAAATTCAACTTTTTAGTCGCGTTCCAAAATTTAACAAAATTATTTTCTTTTCTATGTAAGGCCAAAATATTCATTTTTATACGATCTTCATTTTTATGACACCTTTGATTTTATTTTTAAATGCAGAACGACTACTATGCATATTTGAAAAATCAATCTTTGTAAAGGCCTACCAGCCATCAAAGATAATGGCACTGACAGCCCTTAAATGTGGATTATGTGCTGATCGCGTTCAGTTTCATTGGTGAAATCAGCTCTTAAAAAGTAGGTAGATACTTAATATGTACGTTGATATAAAAATACATTATTCTTTTTAACAAAACATTAAAAAAATCTCGGAATACTTTAAAATCCTCCACGACTACGTTGACCACACTTAAAATAAATGCATTCTGCAGCACCCATATCTCAGATCCTATCTCCTTTCTAAATTAAAAAGCGGGGACGTTTTAAAAACGTCACGAAAGCTGGCAACCCTCGCGTTTCTCAGGTTAGGTGACAAAGTTTATGGGTTGATATCGGTGCTAACATGGCGCCCACATCTTAATGTACTCACCAACCTTGAGGGTTCACAAGGTTGCAGACACTACGTCATACACATATTATACATTCTGTGGTTTATCTAGATTTTATTAAATTTATCGTAACGTCATATTAGTTACTCGAATACTTGAATGCAGATATGTTTAAGTATATCTAGCTATTTATATCTGAGGTTAATTTTCGGTATTCATGAATTATGCATGTTATTCTGTGGTTTCTATACAAGTACATGATGGAATTAATAAGACAAACGTCACCAGAAACCAGCTTTTCATACACACGGTGATTTTTAATTCAATGTTAACAGAGAATTAAAAATCACCGTGTATAATGTGGAGACGACCATACGACAATAAATGAAAACACTTACAATACTAATGCATAGGAGCATTTTGATACTATCAAGTAAATCCTAATATCGAAATTGAAAAAGTTTAAAAAAAAATACTGAAATTAGTGATGGGCCGACTATGTCTATGGTTTTGCCAAACTTAGACTAGCTATTGTGACAAACCGATTGGATTTATTTGATTGATTTTTTGGTATGCAGACTGGGAACGTCATTAGATATAGGTACCTACGAAGTTAATTTATTGTCGTCTCCACCTTGTATGCAGTACAGTAATCATGCTTGGATCCTCTGATGGCGTATTACCTCTCGACATCGTCATAAATTCTCTCTACAGAAAGTGTGGCGCCATAGAATGTTGTGCACGTAAACAGTGCTTAACTTACGAGAACCGAACCTTACAGTCATAATACTCCGTAGAAAAAGAAAATCATTACGGCGGAACATGCACACACAGCTACGTTTATGTTAGCATTCTATTGTTTTCCGATAAGTTTTTCAGCACCTTGTACACATGGAAAATTACTACCTATATGGCCGCTGATACTGGCTAAATTAGGATGAAACTAAATTAAAATGAAGAGTTTCAACTTACAGCAACTTTGCCTAGTAGATGTCCCCATTGCCACTGCCACACCGAGAGAATGCTCTCACGACCGGCATCCACAGCCAACACGTAACTACCGCCATTCTGTTAGAAAAATGTTCACCTTTAAGTGTCTAAAAACAGTTCTCTCATTAAAGAAATCTCTGGGAAACGGGTAAGGTCCAGACTTGCTAAGGGCTTTCCAAAATAATAATAAACATAACACAACATCACGCCCTGTTTCCCCGAAGGGTTAGGCAGAGGTGCACCTATAGCACACCCACAAAATAATAATAAATATAGAACAAACCTTAGAACATATCAGTGCTGACCAATCATGACACTAGGTCTCTATGTGAACGATGAGAGATTGCAAAATGGCCATCATCAACTCCAAGCCAAATGCATACCATATTCCTAATACACACAGACGGGAACACAGGCCTCTCTGTAACTGCGCTGTAATCCACCACGCGGGCCCGCGCCCTAATTATGTAACACGCTCACAGTAGGAATCGGTTTCATTTCAACAGTTCAACAACATTCATTGCATTATTTACGTTGTTGAGCAGACAAATTTTTCGAACATATGAAGCAATGGATTAGCATTATGCTTCAAAATCATTCAGATTGTGTTTGATAGTGTGTTACGCAATTAGGGTGGTAGTGCGAGTTTGTGGATGTGACATAATCTTCGAATTGGTTCTAGAATATGCCGGTGGCCTGCCGACGTTTTCCTCCACCATTTCTGGAGTAGTAGTGATGAAATAAATTGCACAAGGCCGACCTGGACTAAACAGATTTTTCTTCCGCAATATCTTGGTACTCACAAGCTGAGAGAAGGCGACAGCGGACACGCCCGCCTCGAACTCCGCCATGCCGAACACGTGCAGTGTCTGTAGCGTGTCGGTGCTCCAGATGCGCACGTGCGCCTGCGCTCGCCTGCCGCGTCCTGCGCGCTGACCGCTTGCTACCAGCTCGCGGGATGGGTGAAGTTCCATGCTGGTGGAGGAAATGGTAGGTACAGTATGGTAGAAATGGTCCCAGATCAAAACGAATAGTTCCTCAGCAGAAATGCACTCCTCTCGGACAGGTAGGTAATAGGTAGGTATATGTACGTGCTGCCATTTGGGTAATAAATAAAAATCCTTTATTAACACACGACTTAGAAACTATAGCGTTAGTATCTACTTATAGCTATCAGAAAAAACAACACAAACTAGTCATTACTATGCCACGGTGGCATGCAGGCGTAACCAATGGGGCTGTCCGACCAAGCATATTACAAGTTAGAGGATTATATCCAAGATAAGAATGCTTGGAAACATGCTGGTCCTGCTCCTTAGGACAATCTAGAATCTAGACAAAATCAAACTGGTTGCTAATTAAATTGTATATATTTTTTATGACACTGATTTTACACTCTGCGATCGTATACTTTTACAATTCTTGTGAATATGTGAGCACCGTTTATCTAACACATATGTAATTTATCTGTCATTACTTCATTTTTCATTGTGTTTACCTATTGCGGTATAGTAATTTCATTCTAGGTGCATCGTCTTTAAATGTAATTATATAATACAAAATATAGTAAAACATTTTAAAACAGTAGCGGTGGAGTTTCTTGCGCATTCTTCTCCATACGAAACTACTAACTACATATTTGAAAGGGGCGACTAGAATCAATTTTGTATATTTTGACGTTCAAAAGTGCCTTTTATGTGCCTATTTGAAATTAAATGATTTGACTTTGTCTTTATCAGCTATAGTTTTCAGGATGCTGTTAGGACTGGCGCGTACCCTGCGTATAATGCAAGCGCAACGTAAATTTATTCTTCAATTTTTGATACTACATTTTCATTTGTCTCTGTATCACCCACAGGTCGAACATGTCTATGGCAGTAAGTCCTAAGGCGGTAGAAATGTGAAGCTTTACCACTGTATGTCTTCCGTGTGGCCGATGTAGTGTCGCTGGGACTCCTCGTCTCTGTCGTACATGATGGCGACTGCTGCGACGTAGTACAGCAGCTCCCCTGTGGGCAGCACCCACAGGTTGCGGCGGGAGTCAGATCCGCGGTAGCCGTAGCTGTGGCAGTTGGGATAATTTAACTTGTGTAATTGGTCTAAAATGACTAAAATGAACACTTAATTTTTTTTCAGCGATAATCTTCTGTTAGGAAAATGTAGGTAAGTCGAATCCTATCGTAATATCTTTTTACAAAAAGACTGTAAGAACATAATTATAATTGAAACCAAACGAAAAGATACTTAATGCCTTTCGGCCTTTTTGCTTCACAGTTTACCGGAAATATGAATATAGAGTACTTATTAATTTAATAATAAAAAAAATACTCGCCCGTCGCCAGTGCATTTTTATAGTAGTTAAGACTAAATGACTCTTACTTGGGCTGCAATACTTACACCCAATCAAGTTGAAGTTTCTTCTCTGGCGGTGAGTTGTCAATGGGTGCATGGTGTATGGGCGGGTAGAACGTGCGCCGCAGACCTCTGATTGTCACTCGGATCGGCTCTTCTTTGAGAACTTCTAGTAGAGTATAGTCTGTACAAATGTTATGGATATTAAAATATTGCATGCTTTCGTACGAATTCGACAGTTACTTATACGTTCATTTGTGAATACATAAATATAGAAAGTAAACCATAGAGATATAAAAAACAGATATCTATGCAGTAAACGAATCATGCACGGTGCTTTTTACAGTCGATATTAAAGGTCCAATTTTACAGTTTTTACAGTTTAGTTTTTTTTTTACAGTTTAGCTGACTCTTGTTGGAAGCGTCATAATGTTGTATATTATTACAATAAAATAACACTCAGTCTTACTGGCGATGCAGATTTTTTTGGAAGGCCGCTAATGGTTCGTAATGGTCTCCTTCGGGTTGAATGGATTGATTGGTAGATGAGAGATACCTGAGTTACGAACGATCTCTCCTTCTGGCGCATACAGCACTCGAGGTCGACTTTTGCTCCTCGCGCGTCTCCCGCGCATGTCCTCAGCCATCGGAGGAGCCGCCACGTTGCCTCTTGATCGAGATCTACAACTCACGATATTATGATTCATGCTTGTTCAGTAATTTTGTAGATCACCATTTTAAACAGGAATATTTTAACTATTTGCAGGGTTAGATACATACAGGAGTATGTATAGAAAGAATAGCGCAACTGAGGAGGATCAAACTCCTGGAAATACTTAATAGTGGAATCTTTCGCTCGTACGTCTCTGAAGGCTTTGGCCCCAGTGGGCTACAGCCACTTTTAGCATTAAACCGGCACCATAAAAAGGAACTAAGTAAAATGAAATGCCACTAATAATCTATTAATAACAACTATCTATTAAATAAACACTAAAATCTACTGAAACAGATTACAAACCTTCTGATAGGCGACTCAATAGGTAGTGGTGCACTGACTCCAGGACTCAAAGCCGGAGCCACCATCAGCGAGCCCAAGTAAAATGTCTCCACATCAGCGAACTCGTTCCGCAGCTGAGAGAAACTTCTCACCTAAAGACATGAAGACCATACCTGTCACTTATTCTAGGGAAGAAATGAGGAGCATGGCTGTATGAAATGTCGATCAAAATTTATTTCAATGTGTCAGTTTCGCTTTATGTGAATTTAAAGATGAAAGTATGAACGCACTTTAGAGCTTTTTTGAGAAAATAAATAACCGGTAGAACATTAGACCAAACGATACGACACCGAACGATATTTTACGGATTATAAAAAGACATGATTGAGTTGAAAGATTCATTGATGAATGAGATGAGACCTTAACATTAGTTTTACCTCTTGTCCGGTTATAGTGTACATTCTCTTAGCCCCGCTCATCTTCAATACTTGTCCTAAATCTTCCAACACCTCCTCAAACGGCTGTGTTGTACGTAAGTTTAATAAAACACGACACTGCAAACAAAACTATTTCATAAAACCTTATCATAACTTTAAAAACATATGAAAGTAGACAATGGGCATGTTGTAAAGCTGCCTAAAGGGATCTCCCAACCAACAAAATTAGTAAATAAAGATTCGAAACTGAACATAATTTTCCAACGCCTTAGCTCACAAAATAATAAAAAAATCAGAACCTAACACAAGCAAACTGATTATATTGTACTAGTTATATGTTATGGCTAGACTTTACGGAAATTTTAGGTACCATGGGAGAAACGAACATCTATACACCGTAAGGACTATTCTTGCTTGCAGCGTATTATTCTTTAAGCTAACACATGTGGTCATCGTGTGCAAAGGATTTTGTTTTCAAATTGATCAAATATTGATTTCCTCGATAGTACGTAATGCAACTCAATATTAAAGTCTAATAATGGCTTTAAACTTTACAAAAATTACAAGTAATAGGAGCTTTTCAGTTTCCAGAATACCCTTTATAAACTTTTCCGAACCTAACATTACTTACTTCCCTAATAGTTCTCTAATACGAATATGAACACTTATGAGTCGACCTCGGTGTTCGCAAACCTTCGGCAATCGCCAGTGTTTACTAGTCAAGGCCTTTGCACTGAAAGCACTTATTACACTACAAATCGTTTTGGCGTAAAATCGCATTTAGTATGGAGCCCCACAATCTATGATGCCTTTTACATTGTAGGTATAAATACGGGGTTTTACATTAGTTTTAATTAAGGTTTTCCGCTTAGTAACATGCAATTGAATAGTATTAATATGATATGTACTTTAATTTGAATATAATTACCGTATTAAAACATTTTGATGCAAACTATTCAAGTTTCCTAAAACGGCCAATTTCTAATGGAATAAAATTATTTACTTGGTGTATAACATTAGATACCTATCATATAATGGCAAACGCGGTTAATTAAAACACATTCAATTATATTTTAACAAGAACTCCTGCAGTGGAAAAAACGACGTACCCCCTCTTCATTCCTAAAAATAGAGTTGTGCCGATTTATGGTAGCTCCTTGTATTCCATAAAATGCTTGGGAAAAGGCAAACCGCAAGATGATTAAAAGCTCGTTACCTGTATAGAATGGTCCATATTATTGATGATCCTGATGACGCGACCACTGGCCGGCTTGCCGCCGCCTGGGGGAGGAGCATCGGATTCTGCGACCGACTGCTTACGAGTGCCAGCTCGCGACCAAGCACTGGTCGTGCCGGTCGCCGTACCGCCGTACCACATGCCGTTCTTTTTGCCGTAGCTCGCTGCCTGTTAGTAAAATGTAATTGTTATTGTAAGAGTAAATCTTGAATTTGATATGACATCGTTGAAGACGGTCAGAACTCGCAACTGAACGTTATATAGAAAAGGCAGAATTTGGGGATAAAATACGGACTTCCTACGTCGATTAAATCATCAAGCTTTGGATTTGCAGACAGAATTCCTGCTAGTTCCTTGAAACTGTGTATCCATTTACCTCAAATCCTTAAATTGAATACCTAAAGAGATCAATCCTTCGCTGCAACCAAATTCCAAGCAAGTTGAAGTCTTGCAATAAGATTAGCCAAAATGTTATAGAATGTGCGAATTGCTGCAAGATAGATAATAGACAGGTATAGCATAGATTATGCAAAGTGAATACTTACCTAAGGCTGTAAGCAGAAGAAACTGCTGCTATCAAGAAGAACGCAGAAAGAAGAAGAATGTTACCTACATATAGCCAGTGCCTAAATGACTAGTGCATCTTTTTATGAAGAATTAATAATAATATGGCGAAAAATCGGTGTCTTTCCTAGAAAAATGACACGTGCTAAAGTTTTAATGACTTGCCTACAGCCTATATAATGAGACACATGCTTCAGCTTCATTAATTACCTTATTCATTTGTTTCTTTTCACTCGGTATCGACGCGATGGCAAGGTAAGAATTTTTCTGTTGTGAAAAAGAAGTTTTTAAGACAAAGGACAGGAAATATTGGCTGCAGGTTTATTAAAACTTGTTGTTTATTTTATTAATAGATTTTTTAAATTAAATGAATGACTCATTAAAAACTATTTACTTTACGGTTCGACATACCTAGCATACCATTATCGAACTAAATACCAAAGAAATATTGAAACTATTTTATTCAGGTCAATAGGGAGTACGGGTTTCTTTCAACTGGTCGAAAGGTACAACATTCCTCCGAATGTGGGCTTCAAGTGCTTTTATTAGGCTTTCGAATGACGTCATCAGAAGTAAATGTTTTCAGTTATTTCGGTATATAAGCGGACCGACCTAGAAGTATGGAGCCTTGTGCCCATGACACGGATACTTTGTTTGATGAATGTGCAAACTAACTGTGAATTTTCACTGACATGCATACGAAAAAAAACCTGCATAAGCTATGATTTGTAGACGAATATATCTTTATCGTAATTGTATGTGAATTGAAATAAATTAAATTAAGGAGGACGCGCTAAGATAGCCCGCGAAATTCAAATTTTCTTACGTTTTTGAAATTTGCAGGTCATGTCAGTATTAGGTTGTACATGGTGGCGCAATAGAACGTGCTTATTTAATACATGATAACTAAATAAAATATACATGGATATGTGAAGTAAAACTATTGAACAATTTGTTATTAATTGCAGTTTTTTTTTAATACATCATTTAAATGATGGCCCTCTCGCTGGCGGCACTCCTTCAATCGCGAGCGGAGGTTCGTAAAAACCTTCTTCAATAATGCTGGTGTAGTTGTAGCCATTTCACTCCGGATGTTCTCTTTGAGCTGATCAATATTCCTCGACCTTTTAGCACGTGGCTACATGTTGAACCTGTTTTTTCTAATCGTTTAACCCAAATTTTAATCAAATTTGCACTCGGAGCTTCACGACTTTGTCGTAATCCGTATTCAGAGCAAAACAGTCGTCGAGTTGCGATGTAAGAACGACCGTTTTCATTGGAGGAGTGCCGCCACCGAGAGGGCCACCATTTAGATAGGTGTTGTAATTTAAAAAAAACTGCAATTAATAACAAATTGCTCAATACTTTTACTTCACATATCCATGTATATTTTATTTAGTTAATATGTATTTTAAATATGCACGTTCTATTGCGCCACCCTTATGTTCATCAAAATATTATTCGCGACTGCAAGCATGTATTTATAGAATTATAATATTTAAAATCGCCAATACCTACCACTCTCTAAGTTCAAATTACCCTATTGAATGATAGTCATTCAAAAAATGTTAGAAAATTTGAATTTCGCGCGTTACCCTGGCGCTTTCGTGATTGGTAGACTGCGACTTGACGCGCTATCATGTTACATAGTTTTGCCCATTCGAGATTCAGACGACGAGAAAATGAAAATCAAGTGAAAGGTTCTGCAGTTCAGCTTTTGTAGCAGAACTTTTCCACTCACAATCTAATCATGAAGTCATTTAAGAATGAAATATGAAAACCACTAAACTATTTGACTTCATGTCCGATAGTTACACATTGCATTGCAATGCAAGTTTATTCCACTGGTAACATTTCAACGTTTTTCAATGGCCGACGTGTGGGGAATGTAACAAGGAAAGTGGATTTATTCAGAATTTTATGGTTCTTTGGTAAATTCCCTTGCTTCCGTTCCGTCGGTGGCCGTTATTTTTTAGTTTCCCGCGAATATTGCTTTTAACCTAGTTTTCATGTGCGACTAGAATGTCAGCGGTGCTTTTGCGAAGATTTGATTTTAAATCAAAGATTGAAGTTTTTTAGGGTTATGTTTATTTCTGGGATTTTCCGGAAAGCACGTTAAGCCGTTGGTCCCGGCTGTCATTCGTGGATCTTTAACAGTCGTTACGGGTCGTCAGAAGCCCGAAAGTCTGACCACCAGTCTTACCATGGGGTATCGTATTACCCAGTAACTGGGTTGTGGAGGTCAGATAGGCAGTCGCTCCATGTAAAATACCGGTATTCAGCTGCGTCCGGTTAGACTGGAAGCCGACTTCAATATAGTTTGGAAAAGGCTACGCAGATGATGATGATGGTTTATTTCTGGGATAAGTATATACTATACTAAACAAAGCAATTGCAGTGGATATTCTCACTAATTCTCAATTAAGTTTCTTTGTTCCGTGATTCATGACGATTGTTTAAAAATTAGATGTCTGGTTCGCGGTCAGTGATAATTAATGTTCAGATATTTACTGAATTCATACTTTATCCGGTGATACGATGAGTCGATTACATTTTGTAATGAGTAAAAATGAATTCATTTTATTTAATTGCGCAATCAAATAAATTGCAAACAGTTTGGATGTTTGTCAATCAAAACGAAATTCGTTTACAAATTATTCTAACACGTCAATGAGCTTTCCAAATGACGAAATGATTGAAGAAAAACTTTACGAACACTAAAGCTCACCATAATAGAAACCCTCCAATCTTCCTTGCTGTTCGCGCAATACCGAATATTTAGCCGCGGTATGTTGTCACGACAAGTCTCCACCGAGGACAAGCGCCACCGGCGTCCGACCGACCACTGATCGTGTAAACAAAAACCCTGCTTCATCCAAATTATTCCGAAGTCCTTGGCCGGTGGTACTGACCGTCTTCCAAGGACAGCCTTATCGCAAGTCTGTGCGTGCAATTAGAATAACGTGCCAAAGGGTCCAGCGAATCGACCTCCCCGCCCCCTCGCGAAAGTTCTGCATTCACACGAATCTTGGGGCCGTAACTGATGGTTCGGGGGTCTATGTAAAGTGGTCTGTACACATATATCGGCCACCACGTGTGAGGGGCACGCTGCTTCGAGGTCACGTCTCAAATTGCTGCATAACTAGTGGACTGCGGCGTTTGAAATTAATATGTCTGAAAATGTTAGTCATTTTGTCGTTTACGAGGAAAATTGTATTTCGTATCCATAAGGAAGTTGAATTAAAAGGGCTCGCGAACATTTTATGGGGTGTTTTAATTGTATTTCTTTTAATACTAAAAAAAACAACCTCAATCGGTGAAGAAGGAATCAGATTCTGATGTAGCGCTAGATAATAAAATATTATACAAAGATGGCATTAGTGAAAGACGTCGCGACTTTGTATCAAAATTTGAAAACATAGTGGGCAAAGAAGCCACGTAAACTCGACAAATGTGGTGAATTATTGAATAAAATAAAGATTGCACTAACGCAGTTAACTTTCCTTCCGAGTTAATACGGCAGCTAATCAAAAAGAGTTGATTTTGGCCCGAGATGTCCTGGAAATTGGAGCTCAGTGGGCAGTTGCTGCTAAGGATGTCAAAGCTTTTGAGCGATTCATGTCTCAGCTCAAGTGCTACTACTTTGACTACAAAGACCATCTCCCAGAGTCCGCATTCATGTACCAGCTTCTCTGCCTCAACTTTCTATTCCTACTCTCTCAAAACCATGTAACTGAGTTCCACACGGAGTTAGAACGTCTTTCAGTAGATGTGATCAGGGCTGACCCTTATATCAGGCACCCGTTGGCTTTGAAGCAGTATTTAATGGAGGGCAGCTATAATAAGATCTTTTTGGCAAAGGACAATGTACCAGCAGAAAGCTACACCCTCTTCATGGATACCCTTCTAGATACGGTCAGAGGAGAGATTGCTGCATGCATTGTAAAAGCTTACCTTGGCATCTCATGTGCTGAAGCGCCTAGACGACTGAATCTGCCTTCCCAACTAGCTATACATGAATATGGCAAAAAGTGTAACTGGGTCTTAGGTGCAGACAACTGCTACCATTTCAACGCGGCTGAGGATACGTGCGCAGCCGCCGCTGGAATACTGCCCTCTGCCGAACTTGCAGGACAAATCATCGAATATTCAGGCCATCTTGAAATGATTGTGTAGTTTAACTTAGATTTTTATGTACGATTCGTAACTAAATTTCATAATTGTAATAATTAATACTTGTGTAGAACGCAAATGAAATAAAAACAGACAAGATACACATTGGGTATTGGGTATCATGTGCATTTTAAAAATGGTAATTTTTGAATGCTCATCCAAAGTTAAATATTTTCAGCAAAAGACATTAAGGTAGAAAGTTAGAGCTGAAATCCATTACGTTAAGGTATTATTAAAAACCTTGCTACACCATTCTCAAAAAACTCTAGCACCCATTACTTTTACCCTGAACTTAATAACTACCATTAGCAACAACAAACACTACAAATTATTTAAATACCACGCATTCATTAAAGCATTTTGTGACATAACCTCACTTTTGACGGGCCCTTTCGACAACCGGGGTCGAATCACGCATTTCATTTGAATACTCAAGGAAAACATTGGCTTATGTACTTGATAAGAAAACATTAGCATTCCATTTTCTTGTAAATGATTTTATAAGTCCTTATTAATGATCTTGGAAAATTATTCATGGATTTTTCCAACAACAAAAGCATAAATGAGCTGCAGTTAGGTTTTAAGCCTGATTTTTATTGTGAACTACATTGACCTATGCTGTTATTAAGTAAAATTGTAATGGCTGCAGATATTATGAGTATGTATTTCTGTTAAGTACATAATAATGCCGTACAGGTATAACTGAACGCTAATGAGCTCTAATGGGTTGGGTAGAGTTATAATAAATATCTTTTTATAAAATTGTGCGTCAACAAGTCTTGATTTTTCCTTTTTCAGTCCTTTTACAAGTACATAATGTACTCTCATAGTAGCCAGACAGGGTACAGCTATGAAAGAACACTTTTTGAATAAAAAACTTCAGGAACGAAGTTCCTTACTTATAATAGAAAGAGACAGAGAGAGAGAGAGAGAGAAAGTCGCATGGAGGTGGCATAATGCTTTTTCCTTTCGTGACGATTTCTACCAGCCAACTCGTACCGCAAGCCGCGTTATTGAACTTCGTTCCAAAATATTAAACTAAGTGTGATTATTATAACATGTTGTCTCTCTGTGTTGCGGATTGTTTGATAATCTACAGACAGGGTGACTAGTTATTCGATGCGTTTCTTGAAAGGTCTTATACTTACTATGGTTGTTTGCTAGATTTAATTCCAACCCCATGTTATTGGAGTGTTTGCTGCAAAGTGTTCCTTGTGGACGCAAACTAGCTCTAATATAAACCCTTTCAAGGAATATCAACCTGTATATCTAATACTGATAAACTACGTTAAGTACCTTGTTTCGGCTGTACACACAAGACACGTCACAGGATTTCTCAATCAGCCGGACCAGAAAATCTATAGCAGTAGTAAGAAAGTACACTCACAAAAGGCTCAGTGGAGTACACCGGCAGGGAGACGACGACAAACGGCGACTCCTCTTCGCTTTCCAGCATTGAGCTGTCAGCAGCCTGCAGCCACCGGTACCGACTCGGACGCCACAGCTTCGCAGCTGTTTCTACCCCCACGAGAACCCAACCACCAACTCACAGCTCAAAGCTCACTCTCGCGACTTATTACGTCATAGGCTGGTAGAGGAATTTTTACGAGCAAAGTGGCCTAATAAAACATTTCATGTTCTTAAGGCGAAAGCGCAGGGTAGGCCGCGAAATTCAAATTTTCTTACGTTATTTACAATTTGCAGGTCAGAATAAAGTTGTATGTTGATTAAAATATGATTCGCGACCGTAAAAATATGTGTTTACAGTATTATAATCTTTAAAGTTATCAATACAACTCTCTAAGACCAAGTATTTCTATGAATGACTAGTTCATGAAATCTTAACAACATTTGAGGATTATACTAACTTAAGGAATTGTATTAATGATTCTAATGATTATAATTCTGTAAATACATATTTGTTTCGGTCACGAAATGGTCACGAATCATCCTTTAATCAACATACACCCAGACATTGAGCTGCAAAGTGCAAAAATCGTAAGAAAATTTGAATTTCGCGGGCTACCTTAACGCTTCCCCCTTAATTTAAAATTTCGATTCGTTCATTCTATGATATAATATGGCGAGAAAGGTGGTGAGTATTAAATAAACGGCGAATGCGTTTCCGAGATCCTCGATAAAATCTCAACTAGTGATTCGTTCGACAAAGTTATCAATTTAAGCAAAATTTCTTCGTTAAGTATTTCCTAATTTGCGGGGAGCAAACGAGACACAATAGGAGTTTTATTGTTATTACTGATATAGCCGTATAATAGTGTCCTTCAAACCGTTAACCGAGTGTTCAGAAAAAGATATCAATATTGAACGAACAGCACCATCGAATAGATAAACTCAGAAACTCAGTTTATAGAGATCGGAAGAAAAAAACATGCTTCACCGACTTAAAATATATTCGGCCTAGGGCAGGCGAATGATGAATCGCTCGATTCATTCATCTGCTTGTGGAGAGTCAAAGACTTTGATCGTAAATGTCACTTGCGTTCAACACCTCGAGTCAAGTTCAAGTACCTACTGTTAGCAACGCGTGTGTCTTCGTGTCAACCCACCGTTTTGCATGCAGTGATAGTCGTAACGTATAGTGGGTGACGTCTGTCCGGTCGCTACGGTCATACATTTGCATGTACTTACATTAAACTAGATACGCGGATTGCACGTTTGAAGTTTTTCGTTGTGTGGAGTTTTTGGTTAAAAATGTCTTATATAGGGTGACTGGTAATTAGTGACCGATACTTAAACACATGATTTTACACATGATAACAAGCAACTTTTACTATGGCACCAATCCTGAAATCGCGAAAAAAAAATCAGCTCTTCCTTACATTTATGTTCGCATAACTCGTCAAAATGTAGGGACCAGCTGATTTTTTTTTCGCGACTTCAGGATTGGTGCCATAGTAAAAGTTGCTTGTTATCATGTGTGAAATCATGTGTTTAAGTATCGGTCACTAATTACCAGTCATCCTATATAGTGATAAGTAATTTGAGCAAGAATTCATTGTTGTGTACAAGAAAATATGGAAGCAAGATTTTATTCGAAGATTCACTTACAATATATACTTTCCCGACGAACTGCAAGTTTGCATTAATTTACATAGAAATGAAGCTTGTCTACTACTCTTGGGTTTTTACAATAATTGGAACGCTTTACCTGAACCACCACTGAATCAAAACAAATAGAAGTTACACTGCTATTCCACACAACCTGATATTTAATTTAATATTCAACACTTTGCCACGGCAGTTTCTAAGGCCCTTCGGATGCAAATGCACGACCTATTAATGCAATGGTCACGCTAATAATAATAATGCACTTTTTTCTTAAATGGGGCAAAGGCGTTCACGTCAGTCTCGGTCTGTCTACGAAGATCGAATCTCATACACGCGACTCCATGCACTTTTATATGGCTATAAAAAAGAAAAAAAGGTCTTAAAGCGATTAAGTTGCCGTGGCGTGATCTCAATACTTAATAACACACGACTATAAGTAGCATTATTGTATTTATTTTATGATTACATAAAACTTTATTGTGAGGCGGTAAAGGTTTATATGAGTTAATGCAGGAGTTGTTTTTAGTAAAGTTACTGGCCATATAACTTAGTAGTTCACATATGCTTAACACATTATTACTATATGTATGTGCATTATTGTTTTTACATTAGACTACGAATGTTTTTTTTTTTAAGGCTTATCAACATATACAATAGATTAACTAGCATGCTGTTAAATGATAATTGATTTTATTTTAGTAAGTAGGTTTGTACAAACAATTTTACACGTCAATCATATTTAAAAAACTAGACGAGGTCGGCGTTTCCTATCTGACTACTCTGAGAAGAAAGGCCGAAACAAACTCAGAGGTCACAGTCTCTTTTAAAGTCCAGACATAATCTTGGTCACTCATGTTAACTGCTGTGATTTGTAGAATAACAACAGCTATTTAAATTACATACATAACCGATTAAATTCAATGGCTTAAGTTTTCAGAAACAGAGATATTTAGAATAGAGATTATCAGTTTCAATGTAGAGTATAAGATTAATGAGTATTATCTTTCAATAAATATGTGAGAAGTGCACACATGGAACAGTTGGCCTATCATCTGCATGTAATTGCATATAACTTTATTAACATACCTAATCGCTTATTACAGATGCGCCAAACAGATATAAACTAGGTCATAAAATGATCGATTTTACTTCGATAAACTTGAAAACATGAATTGTTTTAGCCACTTCACTTTGGATGCACTCAAAATATTATTAGATAACCGAAGGCATCCCACGGTTAAATTCAAGGAATTCCCTTATTATTGTTCAGATTCACAGAGAAAACACGTCTATATTCTCAGCCACCATATATGGTACTAGGCTCACTCGCAACAGCTGACTAATTTGCAGTACCAACAAAACAAAAGCCCATCGCAACAGCGGAACGGCTTAAGACACGCGAAGGACACGCGAGATGATACCCTAAATACACGTAATAGGGGTCTATATTACACCGAATGCTGGAGGTACGATTACGACGGTTGGATGAAGCAGACTATTCGAAATTTTATTTGTCGGTGGAGGGTAGAAACGCGGCGAGGGGGGGCCAAGGTCACTCTCAGTAGATTCCACGCAATGTAACTAAAGCACGGGTAGATATGCATCAGCCCAGACGTCGTTTTAAGCTCTTTTATGTATCACGAGAAGCAATTATGAGCTGTTATGCCCACTGGTGGTCGATCAGGCGACTGAAGCACGCGACCGATAAGAATTTCGACCCACTCATTATTAAAGGCAACGTAAACAAGAAGGGCCACTTCAGTTACCAACCTTGATCCAATTTTTTGGTACTAATTTTACGTAATACTTCTTGGAAGCCGAAAATTGTAATTATTACATGAAGCTTTAATTAAAGTTTCACAAAGTGTGTCAAAGTCGGATTTGCTTGAATATTGGAAGAGTTTTTTTTTTAATAGTTGCTATTGTTGGACCCTTTACATGCCCGGGAAGAAAATGTTGTTTTTATGAAAATTATGCAAATATTTTCATAGGACTTGCATTTCTTTTAATAATTTATTGTTTCAGTCATGCACGTGTTATAATTGAAATGTGAGAATATTAAAACCGTAGTTATTCTACTACGTTTAAATGTTGATATTTAGTCAAAGAACCATATAAACACTCCGATAATTACTACTTTATTTTTTAAAGTTCGTCCCTGTCTAAATTACTACACTACTTCTTTCTTTCAATGACAACATCTAAATATGTCACCGAAAAAAAATACGAAAACAATGACACAGCACATCTCTATCTAACTTTAAACAAAAACGAAAACGTAAACGCACAAAGTCACGTTACGTTAAGCTATTAAGTAGCAGCACAGTGACCCACATCCCCGATTTTCAGTGCTCAGCACTCACCAGCTTAGTTTACAATGCTTCGATACGCTTCACTGAAATCACGAACGACGTACAGCGGAACAAAAGTGCAATTTAGACATTTCCTGCTGAAAGTACAGGTAGGTAGAAAAAAGTTTCATATGTGCCGTTAAAAGTATACGAAATTAATTAAATTATTGTATGATTTATATTTGAGAAATGGGCAAAGATCGTCGGACACTGGACGCCTGAGAGAGGACACCGCCCCGTCGAGGTAGACCACAGTGAAAGTGGTGCATGTGACGATTTCATTATGTTTGCAGGCCCAACATGGCCAGAGATCGCACAAAATGGATAGGCCTTTGCCCAGCAGTGGGACACAAAGTAGGCTTAAAAAATAAGATAAAGATTTGTCAACTAAGTAATCTTTTTGTAATAAATGTGCAAATGTATCTAAAGCGGTTTACCGTCGGATGACCTATCTACTAATGAAATTAATACAGATTAAATGTTTGGAGTGTCTCAAATCACTCCAAAAATACTAGACCGAGACAAAATTATAACCGAAATACAGTGGAGATAAGATTACGCGTAGGCTGTAGCCCGTAGCTGATCGGTTACGAGCGTAGCCAGCTACGCCGTAGTAGCTGCTACATATTCGCGTAGCTGGAGTGCCCAAAACTGAAGCCCAATTCCCGTAACTAAAAACGTTCAAAATCTAGTCGAAATCTCATCTCAGCGAAAATCAAATGTCAAAAACTTGTCAAAAATGTAGGGAAATCACAGTTATTTTTGACATAATGAGAATCAGATCAGACTGTGAACGTTCTTAAAATTACGGGAATTGCCCCTTGTACTTAAACTCAGAATAGAGCGATGTTCAAATACAATAATGAATTCTCTAAAAATCACAATAAATTTCAAACTAAAACAACACAACTGCTTTTGCCTCCCCTCCTACATATAATAATTTGCCTTATAAATATTAATATTAACTAATGCATTTCTCATACAAGTCCGACTTTCCAGTAATTTACATCGTGACTGTACGAACCGCGCCCAAGTCGTTAGGGACTCCGCAGTATTGTATTAGCTGTATGAAACATTGTTCTTGACTGAAATATGAAAACACGGTTATTAGATTTCTTCTTATCATCGCGTTTAATTCTATTAACGATATTAAAAGGGTTTAAACAAAATGAAGAACTTATTAATCATCAATTATCCATTTGATTTAGTTTGCATTTAATAAGGTGCATTATCAAAATATAGACATAGGACCTCGTAAAGTTCTTACGAAGTGCACAGAAAGATGCTACCTACGCAAGTGCTACGAAGTCTATGAACTGCTACGAAATGCTACGAAAAATCCAACCGTGGCTACGCACTCTTTGTGATATTTTGTGTTAAAATATTTTAAAATTATAGTTTGTTTTATTGTCCACAGTTTCAAAAGCACTAAATCTCTATGAGTTATTTCGAATTTATGTTATCGAAACCAATCTAAATAATCGTAACCCTGCCAAAAAATTTCTACATAACATTTTCGCTATTCACGACCTCGTCTGCCAGCAAATCAGTGACCATAATCTCACGTAATCAATGCTCAAATCGACGACAAACTTTAATAAAACCTCTATAGCTCAAGCCTACAAAACACTCCTTCGTAAAGTATAATAAATTGAATTATTTACGCTACGTTTTGCGATAGTCATCGTAAGAAACACAAAGAATTAGTTTTTAATCGCGTGATCCCATATACCTCGGTAAAGGTTTTCTTACATACATTATGTAGTTGAACGGTGACCGACTATTATTCTATTTACTTATTATTCATTTATTCACTCGTTATCGATGTGTTGATGACAGTTTGTTTTTTAGGGTTCAGTGAGTGACATGTGAAACGTGCACGAATAAGGCGCGAATTTAGGTTGGATGAATTAATGTTGTGTGATTTGGTGGAGTTATACAAAAGAATTTAAGTGTTTTGAGAATTTATTAGTGTGCCGTAATATTTTAAGCACGTGAAACGTAATTGTGTTTGGATGTCACTAACAATAATGATGTGGAATTTAGCGTGTGTCTATCACGGCTACTAAATAATTTAAAGTCATGAATGAAGTACTGTTTTTAATTGAATAGTGTTTTTGCAAAGTGTGACATTCATCTCGCAAAAAGTTTTCAAGAAAACAACAAACCAATGGGGCAATTGCGTAACACATTATCAATAGGAATTGGTTTCATTTTGACAGTTCACCAACATTCATTGCGTTATTTACGTTTACGTAACAAATTTTTCGAACTTATTAAGCAATGGATTAGCAATTTGCTTCAAAATGATTCAGATTCTGATTGATAGTGTTTTACGCAATTAGGGTGCTGGTCCTTCTTTTAATTAAAATTCTGATGTTCCACTTTTAAAACTTGTCAGTATTTGGAAGTTACTTCTTAGTTGGGAGTTTATTTTATGTTCAAGTAAACAACACAACAATATTGAGGAAAACAATCATACGGAACCATTTTTTTTTTCATAATGAAGTATGCATTACAATTACCCTATATGAGTAATAATACTTATTACAAAGTAAATTAACGACGCGGAAAATATTAAAACTGGGCCACTAAGACGAATTACTTTCATAATGCCTTTAGATTTTTCACAATGTCCTTCAAACTAATCTTAATAACAGTTTACGCCTTTTTATGAGGAAATAAAAAGTTGTAGTTTTTTAATTCCAATAATTGAGTTACACGATAAGGCGTTTCATTTCCTTGTAACAAACATAACATAACATCACGCCTTGTTTCCCCGAAGGGTTAGGCAGAGGTGTACTTAAAGTATACCCACATTTCGCCAGTTATGTTTAAGTCCCATTTAATAGGGGGCGAGCCTATTGCCACCAACCGGGCACAAATCCAGACTCCGGGCTGCCACTGAGAAATTTCAGATGGAAAAACCCAATAACACTTTGCCCGACCCGGGAATCGAACTCAGGACCTCATGCTCAGCAGTACATTAGTCATTAGTAGTTAGTAGTCATTGCCTTGTAACTTTATGAAAATACTTATTCACCTTCGCGCAGGTTTTCGTAAGGACTAGGCCAAAAAATTTTAATTATAAGGTATCGTGACGAATTTGAAATTTGGCCCTTTGTCCTGCTTTGCTCAAAAAGGTGATGGAATTGGCTACGCATACTACCGCCGATCTTTGCTCGCGCCAGCCCGCGCCGCTGAGCTTGTAACTTTAAATTCGCCCCAAATTAATCTACATCCGATCCAGCCTGTTCCTGGCTGCCGTCCCCCAGCGACGTCCTAAGCCGAGGTCCGTACCCCACACTTCGCTTAGTTTAAAAGTGTTATGCCCGTAATTTATTGAGGCATCCACAGGATAGACCGGTTAAGCAACCGACAACCGAAAACAAAAAAAAAAAACAATAAACAACCTTACTACCAGTTTGTAATGGAACGGGAAGCACTGCCTGTAACCATACAGTCTTAGAAGCAATCTTCATAATAAAGTTTTTACAATATACATAGGTGGATACCTAAAGTGTCTTTTTCCGGAGCCCATAAATATCCACATAACCACTTTTAAGTATAGATTTCAATTGCCACTATCACTACGCTTTGCAGATACGTTGGTGATCGCGGTTTCTTATCATTAGCAGACAGGCGGATGCTACTGCCTATCTATACAAATAAATAAAATTGAAGGGTCTGTTTGATTACAAACAAAATTGTTATTTTGACATTAGTCAAAATAACAACTTTTTACTAAATGAATAGGAAAGTATAAACGATTCTTATAACAAAAAAACAATTTTTAACATTTTTGTCTGTCTGTTTGTTCCGGCTAATCTCCGAAACGGCTGGACCGATTTTGACGGGACTTTCACTGGCAGATAGCTGATGTTACGGCGGGTAACTAAAGCTACTTATATTTTAGAATTCCGCGCAAAAAAATGAAAACCCTTGAAATTAATAACAAAAAGTCGGATTTGAAAAATTCTTTTTGCATTTGGTAGAAATTCCAATTCTCGAAGATAGTTATAGGTTATTAAACATCACGCTACGACCCTTAAGAGCCGAGCAAAAAGAAAAAAGTCAGAAAGGATACTAATCTAAAACGAAGTAATAGCGCGGGCGGGCGATGCAACGCGACGGTTGGCGACAGGTCGGGGGACGAGGGTGTTTTATTAAAATGTGGCAGTTATTTTAGTATATTGTGTATCTTACGACATCCATGCGAACGAAGTAGCGGGGCATGGCTAGTTTAGAATAAATTCATTTGTTCATTGTAACAGAAATGACCTTACAGACCCACTTCCGGACTCCTAAATCGATCCGCCACCGTGCGTTTTATGTTTTTAGGCACAAAACTTCAAAATAAGTCAGAAAAAACGTTTTTATGCAGTTTCGAAGCTGACGTACTGGTCATCATTTAGGTATCAGCATTGTTCCTAATTTGAATTCACGAAATTGAATAAGTGAAGAAAATCGGACTTTGGTCGCTTTTAAAGAATCAACAAGCTTTGTTATTACAAAAATAGACCATTTTAAATGATAAATTGACCTATAAAGGAGCAAATGTTTATAATAATTTACCGTCTAACATTAAAAATGTAAGCTCGTTCAACATTTTTAAATCTCAACTGTCTAAATATATAACAGAAAACTTTTCTTATCCTAAGTTACATTAATCAAGTCGAGTAATATTAAAAAAAAAAAAAATGTTGAGCGGGTACCTATATAACATTACGCATTTTGTCGCTTTTATTGTTTTAAACTACCCTACCAGCTAATGATATTACTTATTAAGTCTCTAATGATGTTACGATTGTGTTACGTAAACAGTTTTTTACTTACTTATCTCGGTGGCGGTTAATTAGATTATTAAACTAAATGTTATCTTGTATTCTCATGTAAGTGGCTTTATTGTCTTTTTGGGAATAAATGATTTAAACAAAATTGGTTACTTTTTTTTTTAGGTATAATATGATTAACAGACGTTGCAGTACAGGGGTGCCTGTATTTTAACGTCTATTAATCGCCAAAGAAAAACTATCTCATTTCTATTATATTTTCACTTAACTTTGTTTACATAAATAAAAAATTGCAGCGGAATAATTTGTAATCTATAAACCACTCGTTTGTTGAATAATCCAGAAAAAAACAACATAGAACTTTGAAAGCATGATGACAGCAAGCCTGAAGTGTTGCCCTTGTCAAAAAAAATTACCCAAGTACATTTTGGGGAAATAAGACGTCTTATCACTTGTCACCCTTATAACTTTAATTATTACATTTTAAATGATGGTGCAACAATAGGCAGGTAATCACATTCTATGGTCCTTGTTAATGTTACTGTTAAAATTAACTTTGACGGAAACTATAACGCAGCACTTGATGCAACCCACCCAGTCTGCGGGCACGAAACTAGCGACGGCGATTGTGGAGCGGCGCGGGGCGGGGCGATTCGGCAGCGGGCTTGGGATGGGTACGAAACTGGCGGTCGATCCAATAGGAAGTAGCGGCCGTCGAGCGGCTAAATCAAACAACTTTGTCCCCGTCGCTTGCGCATCACTACCGCGCCGCCACCGCCCGTGCATCGCTCGATCGCCCCGCACCACTCTCGCCCGTTTCATGGGCGTCTCTTCAGAATGCTATACTTTTGATTACGCTGCCACCGCACCGCGCTGCCCCGCAATCGTCGCTCGGCCGCCGCTAGTTTCGTGCCCGCAGACTTATAGTTTCGCCATGTCCGTCCGTCCGTCCGCAGCTTAATTCAGAGACTCTTAGTACTAGAAAGCTATTATTTGGCATGGATATACATATTAATCACGCCGATAGAGTAGTAAAATAAAATCATGAAAAAAAAATTTTAGGGTACCCGTAAAGTGGGGATGTTTTTTTTTCGTCTACCCCATGGTGTGGGGTGTTGTTGGATAGGTGTTTCAAAAATATTGCGGGTTTGTGAAAAAAAAATCGATTAAGGGATCCGTTTCTGAAATATAAGCTTTAAAGTGCTAATTTTTGTTAGTCAAATATCCCCCCCTCTGCCAGCTAAACGGTTAGTTTTGGAATTGTGAAAAAATTCACGGTAGTAGTATATACAACGAAATTAAAAGGAAAACTATCACAGCTAAGTAGGCTTTACAAGTTTATGAGTAATTGTCGACCAACTTACATTTACAGTCGGAATGTATGAGAGAACATGTTTTTCAACTACAATGTTAAGTTTGTTCTTGGGATAAATTCATCCCAACTATGGAATCCTTCATTGTGCGTGATCCGACACGCACTTGGCCGGTTTTTTTTTCTTCGTCCGAGCATTATTTAAAAAGATAAGAGACCTTTAAAAAAATATGCAAGGTGGCTCGATTCAGGTGTCCAGGAGTGTATTACATGATTAATTTATCTGTAACTAACATAACAACCAGATACAACCATAGACAGTGTTCCCCAAACTAGGTACCTGTATCATGAGGACCTCAGTTGAAATGACTTCTTAAAAAAAAAAAAACAAATTGTTGCGTGTACATGGATGTGATGACGTGGAAGAGGCGAAGTATTGGGCCAACAAAATTTGTATTACTGTCCTGCCACCGATACAAAGAAGAAAAAGAAGGAGACAATTGATTAAAAATGTACTATGTTCTTGGCTTCCTAAAAGCATTACATTTACGTGAAACATTATAGACCAAAGCTACACTCGATTCGAATAAGGTGTGGATTATTCCAACGGAACCTACGGCTTGTCCTTTGTAGAACACCGCCTATCTACCATAACTTTGATTTTCCAGGTCAATATGTAAATCCCGCGATATGATATGAAAGGAGACTGATTACATGGAGCGTCGTGGACGCACTGAATACTAAGTACATAGCTCGGTGGTCTATTGCAAACGTCCTTCTTATTAGACAGGTATTAAATGCGAGGGTGCTGTAACGTTATGTGTATATGCTAATACTGACCCTACTAGTTGACTGAAATTTTAAATAAACGGTTATGGTTCGGCCGATAAAAGAGTATTTCTCTTTGTTGAGCTGTTTTGGCAAAAAAAAGAAAATCAATTAAGTTTGGCGTAGTAAGATTGAGTTGACGTTGTTGGAAAGAGAGGACTTGACATAAGAGATTGTTACTTGATTTTTATGTGAAAACTAGATACCATAATGTGAGAAATATATTCCAAGTTATCCTGCTATCCAGCCAGGGTTGCGGGATGTTCGAAAGAGTTACCGTGGCCCCGGCACAGGCAACAGAAGGAACACGGGTGGGTTTTAGTCAGTAAAAGTCTGACACGCCCTCCCGCTCCGCCCAGAGCGGGAGAAGTCATTTGATGATTTCCCATCCACAAAAAAAAAAAGTTATCCTGCTATACAGGTGGACAGATGTGTAGCAATAATCTAAGTTGCCTTTTAAGAGGAGAATTCAAATGAGAGGCTTAAGTAAATAGCTCCAAGATGTGTCTAGTACCTACCCACGTAATTAAACAAAGAAACCAAAATGCAGTTCTTTACGTAATAAAACGCACCGTCAAACAACTCCTAAACCAAACATATAAAGTGGAAACGCCTTTCTTTACGTCGAGATAAGACGTCCAACGCCGTCAACAGCCAGTCTCAAATGTGGGTAATCCACGCGTCGCCTTGATGCATAATAAGTGCAAGGTGGAGCATTGCCCTGTAGATGTCGTTGGCGGCTTAGCGGTCGTAGGCATTTGACACGGGGCGGCCATGATGGAAAATGTGCTCGGTTTTTCGTGGTGTCGATAATTGAGTGATTATGTAATTTGGTCTTTGTATGCTTCAATGCAATGCTGTGATTATTATCTGGACTTGAAATATGCAGAAAAAAACATTATTGATTGATTATTTAGGGCTGATTTTAGGTCATTAAGTAGATTCATATAAAATGAATTGATTTATTTTTAGTACGGATTAATGCTAAAATATTTTTAAGAAGATGAAATGTTGATGAAAAGATGTAGGTAATGATTGATGACCGACTAGCCTAGAATCAACGAAGTTAAATCAAATCTATGTGGTTACTAGTTTCACGAATGCACCAAAATTAAGCAATTGAATGCCTATTGTAGGTTCGCGTACCTACTTCGAGACAATTGTACGAAGTAAATAAGAGAATCTATAGGTTTAATAACAGCCCGTATTTACATAACGATGATTAGATTTTAAAAACAATATCGCATCGCCCCAAACCAAATTCGATTGCAGAAGAAATTAGCAAACACGCAAATCAAAACTTACGACTTCGGAAAACCATTTGAATTTCGACCAATTTCCGTTAAAACAGTGTTTAGCCCAAACGTAATTTATTTGCAATTAATGTTACCGATGTTACAAAACAAAGTTGTATGTAATCAAAATGCAAATAAGAGGTTGAGGTGCGTGAGTCTTATCCTGTGACCCACATCTCCAAGGTTGGTTTCCTACGACATTTTGGCGTTCACAAAACCCGCAATTGTTTTCTAAATGGAATGGTAGTAATTGAATATTTTTCGCGTTTAAGAAGTGGGGCAGGTGTTAATTATATATTGCGGGGGTTTGTCGTCTAGACTCTATACTTATTTTGCAGCATAATTTTAATATTAGGGGTAATTGATAGCGATAAGGAGTCTGGTAAGTGTTTAAAGACAAAAACGTAACACATTCTAGTACCTACCTATTGATGAGGAGATTGATATGAATTTGTATAAATTAGCTATGATTTTTTGTTACTACCTACCTATTTCTTGCAAACATCATAGCAAGTTTTCTTAAAGTATTAAGTAAGCCTTAAACATAGACGAATAACTTAAAATCTTGGCTCCACACCCGAAACGCAACCCAAAGTGATTGAACGATTAAGCTTGAATGACTACGTTAATTAAGAGCAAACACACGCACTTGTGTTTGAAGCCTAAATCTCATTTAGATCAAACTACTTCTTTCAATGGTAATGCAGTCGTATTCCTATCATTGCAGTTTCCATTTTGGCTAATGAATATCTACTATAATACTCGTAACTTGTGCGATTGCCAACTGAAAAATATAATCTTACCTTAAAAGTCTTATAAGATGATACGACGTAAGAAGCTCCGTCTTCCAACTCCTCAAGCCTGTACTTTCTGTCGCCGTCCATGCCAAAGATGAATCTTGCTCCTCGAGGCAGTTCCAGCCTCTCCGACAGCCTGTCGAGGAGCGCGTCCATCGATGCTAGGTCTCGACCCGGCTTGAACCGGAACTCGACACCAGGATGAAAAGGATCGCCATTTCTATAGAAGGTGACTCTTCTGGCTTTCCAGAAGTTGAGATTAGCGTATCGGCTTGCTGGTTCTGCTCTGGTGGGTCTAGCAGTTGCTTCGGACCCTTCGGAGTGGTCTTCGTTGCGTTGTGGTGGTGTTCCAGGGCGGGAGGGGCGCCAGTCGCCGGGTTCTCGCTCGTCGTCGGACTGCGGTTCCGGCTGCTGCTGCGGTGGCGGGTCGGGCGCCGGTGCGGGCTCCGGAGCAGCCTGGCGACAGGGACGCGTCAGTAGGCGCGGCCGGGGGTGCGGGCGACGCGACATCCCTCGGTCCGGCCCGCCCGCGGACTGCCGCGCGCCCCACAGACCCACCCACTTCCAATCAACTGATACCACTGTCTATGTTCATTCATGAACTGACGATTCATGCCGGCCACGTGGTTGATTGATTGAGAGTAGGTGGATGATCACTTAAACTAGGGATGCATTGGCGATTTCAGTCTTGGGTCAAAATTTTGATCAGAAGTGTTACTGTTAATCATACTAAGTCGAGATGGAAGAAAGACTTGAAGAAGCATTAATAGTTTGTGTTGCCTTATCAACAACAATGAATTAATTATGTTAGAGCTTAGATTTTGGGCGTCGATCCACACGCTCGTGTTGGCTACGCTCGTTAATTACCAAAATATGTAAATTATAACATTGTGAACAGGGTATTTACTTCTTCACCCACAGTGCCTACACTTTTTTGAAATCTGGAAGAGACTTCTTTAAGAAGAAAGAAGATAATTTAATAAAACACATAAAGTTAATATATAATACGGGAACACTACTTAGGGGTAGGCACCCGGGGCTATTGTAGCCAGGGGGCAAATGTGACTGATTGATATAACTCGATGCAACAATAATCAGTTATCTCAATCAGTTACGTTTGCCCCCTAGCTACAATAGCCCCTGGTTATTAACCTTTTCCCTGTGATTTGTTTAAGGCTTTTGTAACTATTTAAATTAAAATCTGTATCCTCCACGTTCTTTCAAAGACTGGAATGACACTAAAAACTTAAAAAATATAATACACTCACACAATAATCGAATACCACCGAAATCATCACAAAACCTTGACTCCACTGTCCGTAGCAGCTAATGATTTGTAAAAGTTTAGCCCAGGTATAGAAATCGTTAGATATTCTTCAAGATAACGAGTCAGCCAACTGCGTGACTAAGTAAGACTAGTCACGACCGTCGAATGGACGGTTACTTTAACTTACAAGTTATAATACAAGCTGTAAAATGATTCAGCGTGGTCCGTAAAAGTAATATGTTAGTCACACATAGTTATAGAAGTTATGGTTGCAATCATAAGTTGAGTGCGCCTACGATTAGCTACAGATTATCTATGTGAGTCAAACTTCGGGGAATCTAAAGTCATTACAATTGATTTTTCTTTGTTTTCTTAGGCGATCTTATCAGATTCTAGTTGTTTGGTTTCAATCAGATTATTTCAATGAGTTTAAATAAATGTGGCTACACAAACAATTTAATACCAATACACGACGTAATGGAAAGTAATGGACTTTTAAACAAAGCAGTTAAAAATCGTTGTCAATTATTTGCCAAAACCACATAATTAAATCATTAATTATTTTGTTTTGTTTAGTAAAACCTCACTTTTTAACTAATAAGCTCATGACTCTGTATATACGGAAAATTTAGGGGACAATACCTACATATTTTTTCAAAGTACCTATTCAGTATAAATCAACAGGTAACGTCATGAAATGCATACAAATGCTCTTAAGTGTTCTTATTAAAATTATTTAGGTACATCACCAAATATAGGTATACTACAATCGATAACAATAGGTAATTACAAATTAATCTAATCTTACCACTGCGGTCACTGGCATCGTATCCTCCGTCGTCGCCATTTTAATTAAAAAACCAAAAAACACCAATCACAGCACTAAAATCCAGTTCGAATAAATTCAAATTCAGAATACAATTCGCGAGCTCGCTTCAGCCTACTACGTAACTTCCGGGTAAAAACATTCGATGTTTAAATTACGAAAAGGTTCACGACGACAGTTTAAACATTCACATGGTTTTTTTTTGTAATTTAAATTTCAAGCACTGCATAAGGCTGAGAGTTATAAAATTTTAAACAATGTTCATTAAAGTGTTTGGTTGTTTTTGTTGTGAATGTGGTAGTCGTCCGGTTATGTTTTGTTAACGGAACAGAGTGACGGCTGTTCGAATGGGCGGCAACGAGCGGCCAGCGGCCAGCGCACCCGTGTGCGTCAGTGTAGCGGGGCCAGGTGCCCACATAATCGATATACGATCTAGGACACTGAAATACAGGATTTCTAGCTAGTTTAATTCTGGGTGGAAGAAGGCAGATTAATTTTGCTTGTATGAGTTGTGTTCAACAAATTGCAAGATATTACTAACCAAAAACAATAAATTAGTCACTGAGACAATAATATGTATTTAGATACAGTTTTACTATTCGGCTTCAATAATTCTAACTAAAGAATAGATAAATATCGATGACATAACCATAATAATAAATGGCACCCACGAAAACATCCTATACAACTTAATGCACCAAGCCTTGAAAATAGTAGAGGACTGGTGCAATAAACACTAACTATTAATGAACCTTATCAGCCCTACAAAAAGCGAACTGATCCTCTTCACAAAAAAGAGGAAATTGACGACATTACAACTACCACGATTCTTTGGAGCCTGTCAACTGGAACCAAATACCTGGGCATCTTTTTGGACAAACAGCTGTTTTGGGCAAAACATACCAACTACATCACCACAAAAGTCAGCATATCCCTGTGGCAGTGCAAGCGACTGCTTGGCAGAAACTGGGAAATTAGCCCCAAGGTTACTTATTGGCTATACATCACAGTTATCCGACCAATTATCACATACGGCTCACTAGTCTGGTAGCCCAGGACATACCTGAGCACAGCCCAAAGAGTTCTTGAAAGACTGCAGCGGTTTGCTTGTAAAAAAATTTACATGGAACTAACCCTCCTGAATAAAACAAGAATCGTTAAAATCGGACTATTCTGTAAAAAGTTATTTGTGGTCGCATACAAAAAGAAATATTTACGCATGGACTTAAGAACTTCCGCCTTTTTTTCGTCTGTTATAAAAAGTTAATCATGTTGTAAGCAATGTAGACCACATTGCTACGTCGTAGCCAGTTTTAAGCTGCAACGATTGAGTCGTTCTTTTATTCGTTTTAGGGGCTGTCTTTTGTAGCTGATCTAACTGATTCTTAACCTAATTTTTAATTTGTCTTGTCTGACAATGAGGACATCGAGCGGGAACGTAGGGCACTGTCTGTTTGCTGTAACATGTTGGCACGTAGGTTTGCACGCTGTACTAAACAAGTAAAGGTGACCTTATTTAAAGCATATGGTCAGTCTTCTTATACGCGCAGCCTATGGGCCAACTATGTGCAGCGAGCATACAGTGTCTTGCGCGTCCAGTACAACAATGCGTTTAGGGTGCTGCTGGGGCTGCCGCGGTTTTGCAGCGCTTCTACGATATTCGGGCAGGCGCAAACCGATGGCTTTTATGCTATTATTAGGAAGCGGATTATTATAATTGACTAAATGTAATCGAATGAAACATTTTAATGAATTTAAAGATGATTGTAATTTTAATTTTATTTATGTGAGTAATGCACTGTTGTTATTTAACACGTTCAACGCCACGGAATAAAATGATAAATTTCCATTCAGGCCATGTCGGAAAATGTTGGGCGACATGAGTTATCTTCATATTTATAAATATTTCCGCAGTTATGTCAATGTTTTGTAAGTTAAAAATGCATAAATATGCATTTTAATAAATATTTTTTTTTTTTTTTTTGATATTTCTCGGGACCCCGGGTCCCGGACCTTTAGAAGGCATATGAGGGGCCGAAGCCAACTCGCAGAGGCCCGTTAGACGCTTTCAATGGAAATGAGGCACTAACCGACGATTATCCCTGTGCGTACTATGCAAGTGCACCCAAGGACAACCCACGGATGGTGTAGGACTATTGCAGAATATGGAGACAAAAAAAATTGGGCTATGGGTTTGGATGGCTAAAGTGGACTGGTTATCTAAAACTATGGAAGGACTATGGCCCCTGCCTGACCAATGTGTGATAAATACAATACACGGATAAAATGGCAGGGGGTGACTTGCACACTCAACAATGGGCCCCCGGAAACGGTCGCTAGCACATAGTGTCGTAGCGACAAGGGGGCAACATGTCTTGAGGTGCTTAAGAGGAGTGGAGAGGTATTCCACGGCTATCAGGACAATCCCGGAAGTACGGTCAAGATCCCTACCAGCATCTTACTGGACTACTTCCTTTCTCCGAGCACGTTTGCTCTTGCGAATCTCTACTCAAGCCAGCCAATAAAGGCAAGAATGAGGTGGGAGGTCAGTTCTCGTCAGTGTTCACTCCAGCCGGCCAATAAAGGCAAGCCAGAGATGAGGAACATGACTTCTCCCGGGAGATAGGGTACGTGGGGTCGCTACTGCCCAGCAGCTCGCCACATGCTGCCCTGCGGGTTTCTGTATCTCTCTTGGTCTGGCTCCTCACCCTAGACCTGTTCCGGCAAAGTAACCTCTACCGGCACAGACCTAGAGTTCGAAGCGCGCAAGCCCCACCACGACGTCAACGTAGAGATACGGCGATGGGGAAAAACTATTATTTATTATTATTATTTAAAAAAAAAATTATACTATTCATAAAACGAAAAGTCGATTTTTAGTCAATTTCAAATTTTTTGTGTGGCTTATAGGGAAAGTTAAGTGTCGCCCAGCATTGTCCGACATGGCGGTGAACGTGTTAATTTTGTTGTTATTTAATTGATTGTGGTGGGTATTTGAATCTTGGTTACTAACCTAATTTCGTAAGTATACTAACAAAAATATGGCTCACTGTATCTGAAGTAAATAAAATAAATTAAATTAAATGAATTAAATTTTATTTTATTTTGTTTAATAAACAGCTGAACAGCTACTTAAAGTTTTCTAGTTCATATCCCAGATTTTTCGATGACTTATTGACGGGCCTACACTGTCCTCCCATACTTAATAACACTGTTATTTGAAAACATTGTAAAAGCCAATTATTTTTAAAAGAATAACCATGGAGTTTCTTGCCGATTCTTCTCCATAAGCAACGATCAATTGGAACAGTGCGACCAATTGGAATAGCTTCTGACGTTTCATAAGTGCCCATGTACGTTTATGTGAAATAAAATATTTTGATTTTGATGAGTTCAAGAAATTTCTAATAGGAAGACGTTATTTCTATAATGTGCCAATACCGCTATAATTGATTATTATTTAAATTATAAAAGTAGTATAATCTTCATTCCAATATATAATTATTTTTATTTAACTAAGATTCATCATTCCAATAAACTGTTTAGCTATTTATTGAGACTTTGTCTTTTTCCATATTTTACATAAAAAAAAACAAAACCAAAGTGGAAACGAAAATATGTTTATCTAACTTAAAAGTGGTCTTGCTAGCCCGACGCACACGAGTTGCCCGCCGGTCAGCGAAGCATATCGTGGCGGCGTGTTTATGTAGGTTAAGACTATATTTTTTCACCTCTTACTTTGGGGAATGTTTCGCGTTTTTATGAGACCTAATTACGTTTTCTAATTATTATTTATGTTTATACGCACATCGTAATGTTGTGCAATTCAAAGAAAGTGCTCTAATTTAAACAAAACCCGAAATAAGTTCTTCATTGATTTTGTAATTTTGTAAATTAGGTATAATATTTTTTCATATTACCTATCACCAGAATTTAAATATACATCAAATCATGCAAAATATCTTTAATAGTAAGGGCAGCAAAAATACATGACGCCTGTAAATGTTAGTAATAATTGTAATAACAATGCCACTTTAATATTATTACTTCCCATTGCTTTCAGCAAAACTATTATCCTCCGTGAAAACAGCAAATACCCAAACATGCATAGCGTGCCAAAACAACACGAGGTACTTACCTACCCATACCTAGTCGTAAGTAACTATACTACAGCCAAGTTTAATTGTAGTAAGGATACAACCCCAGGACACTACTTGGCCAAAAGCCAAGCCAAGTCAAGTCACACGTGGACTTCAGGAATATAAATGGTCTGTTCCAAAAGTGTCTTTTTTTTATTTGAAATGGGTTTGCTCTTGACTCTAGTCTAGGTCCGAGATGACAGAGACAAAGTCGACGATGGAGCGAGCTTACCCAGAAGAAGACTATTCACTCTCACTTTGAAGAGATCGGGTTGTATGCGTTCGGAAACACAGACGCAGGTAGAGAGTTCCACTCCTTTGCTGTGCGCATCACAAAAGACATTTGGCAAAAAATAAACGCGTGTTCAATATTTTCTTAAATAATCTACCTGACGGACAAAAAAAAATTTAATCATAGGAATGCCTATTAAGAAAGGCCGATGGCGACGGTGCAACGACCATCCTTATCATAATTATATAGGCATGGCGGTCTTAACAACATTTTATTCACTGGAAATTATCTTAGATATAGCATAGTGATTTTCACCTAAAAAAATCCTTCAGAATTTTGGGAACTCGGTGAGAAATGGAGCCCATTACGACAGGCAGGGACGCGGGCGCAGCTTGTATTTAATAAAAAAGTAATTAGGTTATTCTTCTAGTTAGTTTTATTAACCTAGAACAGTAATTACTGCCTTACGTTTAATACTAGTGTGAATATTAAGTGGTGACGAATTTCTAGAATTTTCTTTAACACGTAATATGCATGTGACTCGGAATTTTGTGTTACACTGGCCCCGATTGTGTAGGGAACCAGCACCAGCAATGGTAATTAAAAATGGCTATTCCATGCTTGCAGAAACAACAAGAAAGAGGTTAATATAAAACCTGTCAAACTAATGACACCTTACAAATTTTCTGGGTGATTTTAGCTCTCTTTTCTAATTGCCAGATCTCAGTCTCTTTCTTCAACTCTTTCATGTTTACCTGCTGCTAAAAGTTAGGAATACTTATCACCTAGAAAACGAATATAACGAACGAACAACAAATCGTTTTGTCAGAGAAAACTTCCATTTTACAGGGTGTAAAGGACGTCGACGCGCAAACAAACATGATTCTGGACCACAGCGTAGAATTTTTCCGTCGGTTATTTCGGGTTAGATCATCATCAGAATCATGTGTTGAATTCATGGTAACAATTTACGCGTCGATGTCCGGAAATAAGTAGTATCACCGTGTATAATTTAAACTCCATCTCTCTGACTTTCTTGTATTAGATCAAAATTTAATATCGAATTAAGCACTTATTAACCAAAATTTAGTCATAAAATATAACAATTATATTAAATTAATACTATAATGCTACTTAATATGCTCTGTGACATTAGCAAGCTCACTAGCTCAGTGAATTTGCATAAACTATAGGACGTTAAATATTGTGTTCTCGCGTGATTCGACGCTTATGTATGTTTTGCAAACAAAGCTACTTTATTATTTATTATAGGTTTTAAATATGATTAATCAATGTCATTAAACATTTATAAATCACATTACAACCAGCAGCCGATCGATTTTGTGAAAGTATTACCGTGAAAACTTAGGCGAAGTGAGTTTGAAGTGAGCTGTCAATAGTGTCAATCCAAGAATGAAGAATGAATTAAGTGCTATCATCAGGCGTAATGACAGCTCACTTCACTTAAGTTTTCAAGGTGAGATTTTTACTGAATAGATCGTCAGCATCTAAAAAACTATAAGGTTGCTTTACAAACAGTTGAAACAGTACCTATCACAGAAGAAAAAAATATTTCAAGAGACCTTGAGGCAATCCAAGAAGTAGCGTAGGTACACAAACCAATTTAAAGAAAATGATTGGCCACTCAAACACAAACTCAAAGCATTTATTTCAATTAAACCAATTACAGGCACTTTTGAATTGTCAAAGAGTCGGTCAGTTAGTCAGAAAGTTGAAGCTAGTCACCCATTTCAAAACGTAGATCTCTATGGAGAAGAATGGGCAAGAAACTCCATGGACACTCTTTTAAATCAAAAATTATTACAAAATCCTGGGTACATTGTTCTTGTTGCTTCTATATGTGAGAACAATGTAAAAAATAAAATATTAATATCAATTCAAAATATAAGATTAAAACAAGCCCTGGCAGTTAAGAGATGCTCAGTCTCAACTGACGGCGCCCGTTCACGAACATGACGCGTGGATCAGCACCATCCAGCTCAACCGTTTTGTAGGGAACGGAATGATCCAACACACGCGCCACCATCAGCGAGACATTTAAGAGAGAATGACATACTCTCAATTGTCATACTCTTTCAAGTCAACATACCTACACTACATCATAACATAAACAGCTTCATGGTACTCACATTTACAATATTGAAAAAATGCTTCTAAATTACACAAAACTATAGTTTGCAATGATTGTATTTAAAAGATTAATAAAATCTTACTACCAAACGGAAAAAAAATCCTACCTATTGAATTACCTATTCAACATCTAAAACTTGATTAAATCAAAATTAAGGTCATAATGTCAAAAAAAAGGGACGCATTTTTACCAAAAATTAAAATTTTAACAAAGCCCAAGTGGCTGTGGAGCAGGACAAGCATTTTTATCTACGATATAATCATCCAACTTATATGTAATATGCTTGTCAATATAGTGTGCGTTTAATACATCTTTTAAACTGCTTCTCATTTAGTTGAAGAATATCGAGTGGTATTTTATTATAATATTTTACACAGTACCCCATAAAAGAAGTGTGTACTTTAGACAATCTGGTACGTGGTTGATCTAAATTGTTCCTATTTCTAGTGTTAAAATTATGCCTGTCACGTATCTTACTAAAACGATGTAGATTTATTCTAACATATATAATGTTTTCATATATATATTGGCGTAGTACTGTCATGATGTTAATTTTTTTAAACAGTTCCCTTAGAGATTCGCGACTGCGGAGGTTGTAGATGGCTCTGACAGCCCTCTTTTGCAGAATAAAGATAGATTCAATATCTGCAGCTGGTCCCCACAGCAAAATACCGTAAGAAATGACGCTATGAAAGTAACTAAAATAGACCAGTCTCGCGGTATCCACGTCTGTTAATTGGCGGATTTTCCAAACAGCGTAAGCGGCTGAACTAAACCGCCCTGCAAGTGATGTTAAGTGAAGACTCCACTGCAGCTTTGAGTCTAGCGTAATTCCCAGGAAAACAGTCTTTTCGACGAATTGTAGTATTTCCTTATTCAATGCAACGTGACATTCACTACTTCTAACATTTGGTAACGCGAATCTTATGCATTTCGTTTTCTTCTTATTTAATACTAAATTATTTACAGTGAACCAATTATGGACTTTTAATCCTCACACCGTTTCTTTGAACTTGCTGCAGTCTATTATTCAAATATGATTTTACTAAGCTAAGCGTAAGTTTGCCCAGTCCGTAATGCTCAAGTTTCAAGAGCAGTGTTTCATGATTCACACAATCAAATGCCTTGGATAGGTCGCAAAAGATGCCTATTGGGATACTAGATGCAATAGAGCATCTTCGTGCCTCTTCCCATGCGTAAAAGATGTGTTTTATAAAGGTGACACCGGCGTCAGTTGTAAAACGTTCTTTGGTGAAACCATGCTATTGATCGTGTAGGATGATATTACGATTAAAATGATTGAGCATTTGCTTTAACATTACTTTTTCAAACACCTTGCTGAAAACCTGGAAAACCGATACGGGTCTATAATTATTAGTGTCTTTGCTGTCCCCGGATTTGAAAAGTGGAATAACTTTACTGTACTTCATTAAATCTGGAAATACCCCTTGATCAACACACAAATTAAATGTTAAAGCTAAATAGGGTGCAATTGTCTCAATAATGGATTGACAAACTTTTGTTGACATGCCCCACAGATCTTCGGTAATTTTGATCTTAAGTTGCTTTAAAAGCCTTTACAACGAACGGTTTTTTCTTAAACGCATTGAAGAACCCCATAAGCACTGCAATTGTCTGTAAATGAACTGAACTGACTATTAGGCAAGTGCAATACTTTTTGGAGAGATGGGATGAATGGATCAGCTTAAATAAAAATCATCAAACTCAAACTCAAATAATTTATTTCAATTAAACCAATTGCTGGCACTTTTGAATTGTCACGGGGTCGGTCAGTCGACAGTCAGTAAGATGAAGCTAGTTGCCCATTCCAAAGCGTAGTGGGTTCCTATGGAGAAGAACGGGCAAGAAACTCCACGGACACTCTTTTAAATCAAAATATTGGTTAAATCTTTCATGTTGGAATTATGTAGGTGAGAACGATGTGGAAAGACGTGCATGTCAAGATCGTCCGTAATAAAAAGATTAAAAAAAAAAAAACAAAAATTAAAACAAGCCGTGGCCACTAAGAGATGACCAGTACTCTACTCATGGCGCCCGTTCACGAAAATGACGTACGAATCAGCACGATTCAGCTCAACCATTTTGAAGAGAACTAGAATAGAATAGAACAGAACAGAACAGAACAGAACAGAACAGAACAGAACAGAACAGAACAGAACAGAACAGAACAGAACAGAACAGAACAGAACAGAACAGAACAGAACAGAACAGAACAGAACAGAACAGAACAGAACAGAACAGAACAGAACAGAACAGAACAGAACAGAACAGAACAGAACAGAACAGAACAGAACAGAACAGAACAGAACAGAACAGAACAGAACAGAACAGAACAGAACAGAACAGAACAGAACAGAACAGAACAGAACAGAACAGAACAGAACAGAACAGAACAGAACAGAACATAATAGAATAGAATAGAATAATTCTATTCTAATATAGAATAGAATATTCTTTATTGTAACACCACAAAAATGATCCAACACATGCGCCACCATCAGCGAGGCATTTGACTGAGCATGCGCCAGGGCACACTCTAGTCAATGAAAGACGTACCCAGTAAATAGTAGCTTTATATATAGTCGGTACATAGTACTCACACATGTGCAACGCGATTATATGTACAGTATAAGACATTGAATTTATACAATGCAAACATAGTTTTTCCATCTTCAGCATCGAATTTTTTTCACAGTAAACTAGATTTGAAGAAAATGTATCTGATCTAACCGCTAAATCGTAACACTTCGAAACTTGATGCCATAGACAAGCGAAAAGTCAAAAAAGTTTCTGATTTCCGTTCGATTGTCACTTTCAACAAGCTACGAATATTCCGTAGCACTCTCGTAGCGCTACACGTTACATAAAGCTTGCAAAACGTAGAATATTTTTATCCTCGTAAAAAGAGACATAATAACAGCCTTTCTTATTATTTATCTGCAGTTAGTACTAAAGCTTAATAATATATGGTAAGTAGTGTCGTGTCGGCATCTCAAAAATGCTTATATTTTTCCTTAATGCTCAGCCATTTGAGGAACAAACAAGCGCTTGTTACCTCCAATTACGATTAAAATGCCCGTTTCGTACTTGACCCGATTCTTGCTGTATCGTGGTTTGTCGCAGAAACTGAAATCTTCGGTATTTCCTTTGCTTTATTGTAGCGGCTGCTACGACTCGTAGACGTGCTACGGCGTAGCGGCGCGGTGAAGTTTTTGACGTGATTATAGAAAGTTGTTGCTGTAGCTAATTTGTTGTTCTTGATTGATAATTTTACTAATGTTTGGCAAAGACAATAAGTCTCAATAGAATTGGCTCGTGATCCACAGCCGCACGGATCGATCGATGGTTAAGCTACGCTTGTCGCGTTCGGTTCGTGGATGGGTGACAATCCATCACATATCAACACCGTTAAGCCGTTGGTTCCGGCTGTGATTCGTAGATGTTTGACAGTCGTTACGGGTAGACAGAAGCCCAAAAGCCTGACAACCAGTCTTACTAAAGAGTATCGTATTACCCAGTTACTGGGTTGAGGAGGTCAGATAGGCAGTCGCTCTATGTAAAATACTGGTATTCAGCTGCATCCGGTTAGACTGGATCCGAAGAAAACATAATTGAGAAAAGGCTAGGCAGATTGAATACAATAGAGTTGGCAATGATTACTGTTTTAAATTATTGTATAATATCTTATAAAAGATTTGTAGTAACGTAACTCTGTCTGTCTATCTGTTACCTTTTCACGCATACACCGCAGAACGGATTTTTTTAAATATATAGGTATAGGTATATAGGATAGGTTTGCCTTTGACTCTAGTCTAGGTCCGAGATGACAGAGACAAAGTCGACGATGGAGCGAGCTAACCCAGAAGAAGCCTGTTCACTCTCACTTTGAACAGATCGGGGTTGTATGCGTTCGGAAACACAGACGCAGGCAGAGAGTTCCACTCCTTTGCTGTGCGCATCACAAAAGACATTTGGAAACGCTTAGTGCGAATTGGTGGAATAGCAACTAGGTAGGGATGGTAACCTGCAGTGCATCTAGATGTCCGATGGTAGAAGGGGGCAGGCGGAATGAGGTCGTGGAGTTCTCAAGCACACTCACCGAAGTACAATCTGTAGAAGACCGACAAGCAGGCAACCTTGCGGCGATGAGTCAAGCTGTGAAGCTTGGCATCCATCAGTCTTACGTCGCCAATGAGCCTCTTAGCTCTGCGTTTCACCGAGTCAAGCGCGGTAAGTTGGTATTTAGCTGAGCCATCCCAAAGGTGGCTGCAATACTCCATGCAGGATCGACTTGCGCTTTGTAGAGAGTTAAAAGCTGTCTAGGCGTAAAGTATCGCTTCACTCTGTTTAGGGGGCCCAGTTTCTTGGCCGCAATTTGGGCTTTGTGATGGTACCGAAGTTGAGACATGATTTCAACTCCATGCCTAGGAGCTCAGCCAATCAGTTACAGGAACAGATGTACCCCGAAAAGTAGGAGTTTGATCGAAACGATTCCTTTTAGCGGTGAAAAGACACGCCTGTGTTTTGGTGACATAATCAGATTATCATCACCCCACTGGGAGACAAGGCTTAAGGTCAAATCTGTCCGCTCTACCATGGCCTCTCTTAAGGAACGAACTTTGGCCCCATTGATTTTTCCGCTGGACAGGTATCTCTCTGAAACTGTACTGTCATCTGCGTACCCAACAATACCAGTTTGAAGTAGGTCATTGATGTGCAGCAGGAAAAGAGTTGCAGAGAGAACAGACCCCTGAGGAACTCCGGCATCAATAGCCATACGGTCAGAAGAGCAGCCGTCAACGACTACTCTGATCGACCGTTCACTAAGGAAGTCTGATATCCAGCTACAAAAATCAGCTGGGATGCCATAAGCAGGAAGCTTGCTGAGTAGACCAGCGTGCCAGACCCTGTCAAAGGCCTTCGAGATATCAAGCGATACAGCAAGTGCTTCACCGTGTTTGTCGATGGCCTCGCCCCAGCAGTGCGTGACATACACAAGAAGATCGCCAGTTGACCGTCCCCGGCGAAAGCCATATTGATGGTTACTGAGGAGATCATTGTCTTCAGGGTAGGTCAGCAACTTACTGTTCAGTACCCTTTCCATAACCTTGCACATGATTTGGATGAAACTTGGCACACCTAGGTTAAGATATAGGATAGTTTTTACCCTGGTAGTACGTTCCCGTGGGACAATTTCCGTCCTCAAAAGCTAGTATTTAATAATATTATTAAATAATAATATACACTAGTAATATACATAATTATGAAAGTGTCGCATTTTCTTTTAGTTTCTTCCCAACTAACCCTGTAACGTTTGGTGCTGGGAACGGTCCCGACTTACGAGTTGTAGGTCGTGGGTTCGAACCCAAGTAGGCACTTTACTTTGTGTAAATAATTTCACTGCCACTGCTCTCAAAACGGTGAAGGAAAACATCGTGAGGAAACCGGCATGTCCTAGAACCAAAAATTCGAAGACATGTGACATCTACCAACCCGCACTGGGCCCGCGCGGGGGATAACGGCCCACTCTCTCACACAGAGAGGAGGCCTATGTCCCAGCTGCGGGAACAATATAGGCTGATTACGCATGACCCTGTAACTTTGGTACCTAATGACATAATGCGACGTATTTACTATAATAATAATGTACAATAATAAATAACATATCGCGGCAGATTGCTTGGCGATAACTTCTTTATGGAGGCTAACACGCACTGACACCCAGCCATTTTTTAGTTCCTTGTTACCGAAAAGAAAATTATTTATTTGAATGAAACTTCCGACATTTAACTATAATGATGAGAAGTGTAACTGTAGGTAAATTATTCTTGCCTATTTATTTAGTACCTATGCCTAAAGTTTTAAACTTCAAAAACTTCAACATATATGTACGTTTTTTGGCAGGCAATTCCTGGATTTTAATTTATCTTTTTAAATGTACCTTGCCCTCCATGTATCGACTCACATCACATGGTGTATCAATATGTTTAGTTTTCTCCATTTCATTCAGTTCTTGCGTTAATTTTTTGCTTTGTATTTCCATCAGCTGTAAAAGATAATATAGGCAGTAGCTACTTGATAGGTATTTTACACAAGAAATGAGATGTTCGTTTACATAATAGAAATCAATAAGGCCTTTCTACGAACAAAACAAGTAGCCTTTAATGACTAAATGAGGTGGTAACATCAATAGCCACAGCCAATAACGGAAACTCATTTTCCTTTCTCCAACCAAGCAAATTCCAACTTCATTCCCTTTTATTAAAGTTAGTTTTAGTTTGTAGACATATTAAGTGGCCGGCACTGAGTGACACCACTGTCATAATATCGGGCATCCGGTCGCTGATTGGTTGAATATCAGTCAGATGTAGGCCCGCCCGCCCGCGTAGAACGCCCGCCCAGTTGGAGGATACAACTCGGGTTGCTTAGGAACGGAAGTTGTTATTAGGTAAAGAACCGATGTGACGTTTTGTTCAAATATTACTGGTTGCTAATGAATGAAGATTGGTAGAATGTTTGTTGCTGGTTTTCTTTGCTATTTGATAACATGGCATCTCGCACGTACTGCCCGAGGAAAGCTTGTGCAAGGGTAGTAACTTTGCCTGACCTGGGGATCGGACCCATTACCCCATGCTCAGCCGTCGCGCTTGCTAGCACTACAATAGAACATGCTTTGTTGAACGACAAAATTACAACGACTAGACCAACGAGCCCGTTGGCTTTTCAACATGACTTTAGAATGGAAATTAAATGAGGCTTAAAAAGCAAAACAATTTGTAGACATGTACCATCGCGGACATTTGCGGTAAACCACTTTTCGACCTTATTGTTAAGGTAATAAGGTTGAAAAGTGGTTCCTACCTGTCACTCATCACAAGTATTTTTTTTTATTAAACTGAACATCTAATAGTTGTAAGACGTCGAATTAACCAAAACTAAAGCCAAAATGTCAATAACGGTCATGGTTACTCCTTAGGTAGGTTATGTACATCAGGTTTTAGGCCATAAAATAATTATGTAAGCACTTAACCTAAAACTATTTGCCTATTTAAAAAAAAACACTCAAATCATTATATTTAATCGGTTCATCTAAACGTGTTCAAATCTAAGTTGTTTAACCTGTTAGCTCAAGGCTAAGCAAGGCGATAAGGAAACATACCTACTTACCTGCCTACCTCGTAATTACCTAAAGAGCTTGACCCACTAAACGTTTTGAAACTTGCTTTGAAAGTGTCTTTTGTGTGGCTCCAAAAATTATAATAAACTACCTAAAAGCTGGAAGCAGTTAAGTGACGTAGTGTTCAAAAAGAAAGTTATTTTTCTAGTAGATAAAGCTTATTATAGATTTTTGAATATGTTTTACTAATTTATTATTTAATTTATCATGACATTTTTAAATAATTATCGGAGTGACATTATACTTTATTTTTATTAATATGTGCATGCCACTATTTAAGGCAAACGTGATGATCTGATAATATATCTACATGTAACATCTCTTGCATGCTGACAATTTGTGTTGTATGTATTGGACTCATGTTTGAGCAAATAAATGATTATCTTATCTCATCTTACTTGTGTTGCCCAAAAACATTGTTAAAAAATCGTGGTATTATTCAAACTGACATTTTAGCTAAACCATGCAAGTTTGAGAAACCAAACAAAATCATGTTTGAAGAGAATACAATTTTAAAGTACTTAAACCCTATCCTTATATTTCGATTACATACACTTGAATTTTTTTTCTATCATTTTTTTTACCTTCTCGTGGAGATACACCTACCAAAACAATTATGTGATAAGCCATGTATATTATAATCTCTTTCATTGACGACTTTAACCGATTTATATTGCCGCAGTTTGCTGTTCATAATAATAAAGGATTAGTAAATATTCAAAGATGATTTTTATTTTGACATGACGCACCAAGATTTTTGTAAATATTTTTATTTGTATTTGTTGTGAACATTAGTGGCTTGTCACGTAATTATTTTGGTAGGTGTACCTCCGCGAGAAGTTCCAAAATAAATTATATAAAAAAAATTCAAGTTTTTTTAATCGAAGTTTAAGGTTAGGGTTAACTGTAAAAATATGCATTATATGTATAGTCTGTTCTATTCGATTCTCTTCAAACATGATTTTGTTTGGTTTCTCTAACTTGCATGGTTTAGCTAAAATGTCAGTTTGAATAATACCATGTTTTTTTAACAATAACATGAACACCTCGAAAACGGAAGAAGATCGAGGGCTGATATTAGGCATACAGTGATCTTAGCAGGAGCCATTACTCCACCTAAAAGGATTGCCAGATCTCTCGTGGGGGGCACTCTTGTTTGCTTAGCCTGCTAGACCCTTAAAGCATGACTTTGTTTCCATCTCATATGGTATTTATTTGTAATAGAATATCAAACGCTTAGATTTTTTTAAATCTTGACACCAACTTGACGATCGATGATCGGCTACCGCCTACCTCTGTCAAACTTGCCTCCATGGCCCTTTATGTTTGACCCTTTCCGTCGCATAAGGCGTCGTCCTAATACAACGCGACTACGCGATCATCGCAAGTTCGCGCGAATTTTACTCGTACGAATCCGCGATCAAACATACTGATGTCGAATAAGTGTCCTAATTGGCATTTGCGCGATGCGGTCACGCGGCTAAAATGGTTGTAATTTATTCGAGAGAACTAAGTACGTATGGACGCGCGTTCAAACATCGGTATTGATGTTGATTAGAAACTACCTAATTGAATTCGCGCGATAATCGCGTCGCGTAGTTGGGAAACGGGGTGAGGGGCAGGGCAGGACCTAATCTGCCGCGTCATTAATTCGCGCGATGATTGCGTATTCGCGTTCTATTAGGACACCCAGTTTTTGTTACCGCGCGACCACGCGATGGTCGCATCGCTTACTCGCACGATAATCGCGTAATCACGTTGTATTAAGATGACGCCTAAGAGTTAAGTCCTCCAGAGCGGCATAAAAGCAGACAATCCTAGCTCTATGTTATTGGTTTTATTTGCGTTTTTCTTAAGTGGTACCTAAGCCTGATAATTAGATAATAAATAAATAAAATAAATCATTAATCATAAACACAATCTTAAATAGAGAAAGGTGTCTGAGGTAGGATGGTCCTGAGTTACAGATCACCCGGCTCTCTTTTAAAGGACATGTTAATTTACAAAACAGTTAAAGTTAAGATATAATAGGTAAGTATTATAAAGTCTGAAAATGCAATTGAGTGCAGAACGTAGAAAAAAATTTAAATTAAAAACAAAATCAAAGAAAAGCAAGTCAACTTATATGTAGTTCAAAGAAATATACAAATTATGTATATTATTATTCATTGATACGTAATTAGGTATTTAACTAACAAAATATAATTATTAACCACTATTAAGCATATAGGTATTACCTATGTACGGTATCTAAGTAGGTACCTAATTTTGATCGGTGTCGTGTCGTGCTGAGAGAATACCTAAGGTAGGTTAACAGTGGCGCAGCTACAATTATCATTAGAGGGAAGCCGATGAAAAATTGTTCAGCTCTCATAAACTCAAACAAAAATCTGTTGGTTTTTAACCTTATGATGTATTATACTGGTATTAAATATAATTATGTAATGTGATGTGATACACAGTTCCACACCAGCCGATCTATTCTGTAAACATCACACCGTGAGCACTTAGGTGAAGTGAGTTTGAAGTGAGCTCAATCCCTAGTAGAGTAAGGTGGATGACAGTTCACATCACGCTCACTTCACCTAAAATTTCACGGTGGGATCTTTACAGAATAGCACCACAGGTGTACCATATTATTTGGCAATAGTAGACACTAAGAAGGGTGGTTGTTCGGAAGGGAAGCCGATAGGAATCGGGTTGTATGAAGGCTACGCCCCTACACATCAAAACCGGCCAATACCACGCACAATGAAGGGTTCCGTAGTTGGGATGAGTTTATCCCAAGAACAAACTTAACTTTGTAGTTGAAAATAATATGTTTATCCATGCCAAATTATAGCTTTCTAGTACTAAGAGTCTCTGAGCTAAGTTGCGGACGGACGGACAGACGGACATGGCGAAACTATAAAGGTGCCTTGTTGACTACGGAACCCTAAAAACGTAACTACGTTTTTGATGTGGACGTGAATGTAGTCGAACATGAAGTCGAGAGAATTAGTTTTAAAAAGTTAACTTTGATTCCTATCTTTGGATTTTTAACTAAAACAAATATTCGAGACTATTTAACTAAAAATACTTATTTTATAATCTTCTGCCGGGGAGGCCAGCCAACAAAGAAATGTAGACAATAAATAGTGTGTGTGTGTGTGCAAGAGGAGAATATGGTTAAGTACCTACGTGAAGTTCATGTCGCGCGGAGATAGCGGGTCGGTACTTGGTTGACATCACAAGGTTCGGCGGCGCGTTAAACTAAATAGGTACTGAATATTTATCTTGATCTGTCAATCGTTTCAGCACTGTAAGAATCATCCCTAATGATCGCTTAAAGATTTCAAACAAAGGTACAGCAGAACAAAAAGTAAGTATGAAACTACATATTAAAATTTATTTTGTCTTCATACCTATCGGTATAATATAACCTACTATAACAATCGTAATTTCATACGACCCGCCAAATATGCAAAGAAAATAAGGGCGCACGACACATTCGTGACACCAAAACGCTATAGCGTGTAACTCATCTGAAAACTTACATTCTAAAACCAACATCTAACGCTACAAAATAAGGTTCAAATTGAAACAAAGTCGAAATAACAAAGAACTGTGGTGTATTTGTATTTCGTAGAAACGATGGCTAGACGAAATAAACGTCGCGTATGACGTTTGCCCCACTTATGTCCAAGATTTATCGAGTATGACGAGAAGTATTATTTTTCAGTACCCATTTACTTGGTAATTGCAAGTCTAGACGATGGAATCTTTTTAATTTGTGCAATCTTGTACCTGCACATGTATGTATGTAGGTACTATCACAGTTTTATAATCTGTAGAAGGCATTTTTATGAAGCTAGTTATGTACTTAGGTATTGCAAGTAAGGTATAGCTAGAGAGCAAATTTTAGATTTCAAAAGCTCTAGCACGAACGCGCAAAAACGTAATATATTCGACCGATTTTTGAATCGGAAAATACAACTATTAAGTATGTATACCATTTTTCTTTAATTTTTTGCAACAAGCAAATTTTTTTTTTATTTGAGATAGGTATGCTCTTGACTCTAGTCTAGGTCCGAGATGACAGAGACAAAGTCGACGATGGAGCGAGCTTACCCAGAAGAAGCCTGTTCACTCTCACTTTGAAGAGATCGGGGTTGTATGCGTTCGGAAACACAGACGCAGGCAGAGAGTTCCACTCCTTTCCTGTGCACATCACAAGAGGCATTTGGAAACGCTTAGTGCGAATTGGTGGAATAGCAACTAGGTAGGGATGGTAACCTGCAGTGCGTCTAGATGTCCGATGGTAGAAGGGGGCAGGCGGAATGAGGTCGTGGAGTTCTCAAGCACACTCACCGAAGTACAATCTGTAGAAGACCGACAAGCAGGCAACCTTGCGGCGATGAGTCAAGCTGTGAAGCTTGGCATCCATCAGTCTTACGTCGCCAATGAGCCTCTTAGCTCTGCGTCTCACCGAGTCAAGCGCGGTAAGTTGGTATTTAGCTGAGCCATCCCAAAGGTGGCTGCAATACTCCATGCAGGATCGGACTTGCGCTTTGTAGAGAGTTAAAAGCTGTCCAGGCGTAAAGTATCGCTTCAGGATGCCCAGTTTCTTGGCCGCAGTTTGGGCTTTGTGATGGTACCGAAGTTGAGACATGATGTCAACTCCATGCCTAGGAGCTCAGCCAATCAGTTACAGGAACAGATGTACCCCGAAAAGTAGGAGTTTGATCGAAACGATTCCTTTTAGCGCTGAAAAGGGTTAAATCTGTCCGCTCTACCATGGCCTCTCTCAAGGAACGAACTTCGGCCCCGCTGGTTTTTGCGCTGGACAAGTATCTCTCTGAAACTGTACTGTCATCTGCGTACCCAACAATACCAGACAGAAGTAGGTCATTGATGTGTAGCAGGAAAAGTGTGTGCAGGAAAACAATTGACCACACATAGATATTAAGAATAAAGTCTTAAAGCTAAGTATAATACGCGTCAAACTTTATGGTGGCTGCGCAGTACCACACTCTTCATCCCCGCTGACACATGAGTTTGTTACTGCACAGCGAATCGCCTCATGCTCCAAGTCGCCACGCCATAAAGTTTAAGTCAGACTGTAAGTATATATTTTATGTGCGAAACGAGCATTTTGAATTTTAAAACCGTTCGAATTAACGTTACGTTTACCTCCCTACTCCAAGCGTCCGTGATAGGCCCACAAGCATCGTCAAGTTTTTTTTTATATTTTTATATCTATGGCATCTCGCAGGATGGATGGCCTAGGAGGTTGTCGGCTGCTTAACCGGGCTTGCCTGCGGGTGCCTCAATAAATTAAGGCTTCCAGCCAGGGCATAAAAGTTAACTAAGCGACTACATGCTACGGGCACACCCTGTGGGGTACAGACTTCGGCTTAGGGCGTCGCTGGGGCAGCAAGAGACGGGCTGGACCGGATTTAGATTAGTTTGGGACGAATTTAAAGCTACAGGTTCAGCGGCGCGGGGTGGCGGGAGCAAGGGACGGGGTGGGCATGGCTGGAGCGTTCGTGACGGACTTCGGCGGCGAGGACGAAAGGACGGCGGTCGGATTTTGTACTTGCAAACAGTACTGGTGGCCCTACTACTCTCCTGGATGAGGGTGCTTGTGGCGTCGTTGGGAATGGAGAGTTTGCCTCGGTCGACGAATCCTACATATATGGGAGGGAGTGAGCGAGCGGCCGCCGCAATTAGGGTATTGCGGCGCTTTATAGCAGAATCGAAGAAACGCTTTGAGAGGTGTTTCATGTACTGCTGGACGGTGGACAAGGCAATATCAGGCTGTGGTCAGACTCGTTTATCTTGTTTAGTCTGCCGAGTAGGCCGCCGGCCGGCAATGTAGCAGTGTATTGCAGACGTATATTACGTGTAGCGGCATATTTCACCCGGTTCACGCACACATTCGCTACAGGGTGTCTGACTCAAAAATTCTCAAAATTGTCTCTTCAAAGGATAGGTACTCTGATCGATTTGTTTTATTTCTCCTTGCATTACCAGCCAGCCATGCAGTCTTACCAAAGGGCGCCACCCAGCGTTACCTAGTAAAAGCTTTTGGGCTAGGAAAGCGGTCCCGTTATAACCAGTGATCGGAATAGTAGTGCTAATTTGTTTAAACTTCGAGGAAGGAAGTAACAGAGTGGATAATACCACCTCTAAAATCCCGGAATAATTTTAATGACGTTTAAATCCCAAGATTTAAAAACCATGAATTATTTATTGGACTTTATTTGTAGTTACAAGTTATTGATTTGAAAAATCATAACATTTTTTAGGGTTACATACACACACACATTTATATCTGTAATTTTTATGGTGTACATAATAAAGAGTATTCTATCTATCTATAAACAAAGTCCAATAAATAATTCGTGGTTTTTAAATCCTGGGATTTAAACGTCATTAAAATTATTCGGAGGTATTATCGACTCTATGTTACTTCCTTCCTCGAAGTTTAGGCAAATTAGCACTACCTGTTCCGATCACTGGTTATAACAGCCGCCATGGAAATCTACATGACAAATTTCGAGCAGAAGATCTAATTAGAAGGAAAATACTGAAGAAGTTCAAGAAACATTACGAAAATCCATGCGAATTCAATTCATGAAATTTATTAGTAAACTACAAAATTAATATCAATCATCAAGAATCTTTGTTTTTCTTCTTTTTCTTTTTAGGTACACTCTGTGGAATATCGACAACATTTATGTCTAAAACTTCATTACATTTTTTTTCAGATTGATGTGTTATCTGAGTTTCAATAAGTTCAGTTTCATCTGAATCTACTTTTCGTTTCTTTTTTGATTTTTTTGCAACATCTACATCGTTAGTAACATCTGCGTTTGTATTATCTTCGTTTACTTCTGTTTCTTTATATTTGTCTTTCTTTTTCTTCTTTTTAGGAACCTCTGGTTTCGATTCCACAACTAAATCGCTTAGTTGTTCTATAATGTTCTCTACTGGTTGATTATTTTCATCATTCTTACGCTTCTTTTTCTTCTTTTTGGGAGCTTCATCTGCTTCCCCCTTGGTTAATGTCGAGTTCGGCTCCGGATCTGCATTTTCGTTGACATCAGTATCAACTTTATGTTTTTTCTTTTTGGACTTAGGCTTTTCTTCGACGACCTCTTCAATGTACTCTTGATTAATTTCAGTATTATCTTCAGCAACTTCGTTTTCATCCAATGCATTCTTTGATTTCTTTTTGTTATTGCTGTCATCACTTTCTTCATGTTTGGATTTAGGTTTATTTATAGTTCTCCACTCTTTCTGAATTTTCTTTTCTGCATTTAAACATTTCTCCATGTCTTTTTGATCTCTATCGAGGACAGCTAAAAAGAATCCTGTAGTGAAGTCTGATTCAGGTTTGGAGTACATACACCTTGTGCCCATACTGCCGTACATGCCCGAGCCGATGTTATTCCATTGTCCTTTCAGCAACTCTTTAACATCTTGGACCCTCCATTTGGCTCGTGAGGTTTTCACTACGTTAGTGATAACTCTTTCATTCTCTTCAGGGAATAAGGAGCAAGTACTGTAGACTATTCGTTTTGCTTTAGGAAAGGCGTTCATTGCGTGTTTTAAGAATTTTTCCTGCAATGATGTTAGCTTTGCGAGTCTTGTGCTTTCTATGTAGCTGTGAACGCAGAAGTCCATTCCTGAGAATAAAGGAGAAACTCTGTTAAATATAACTTTAAAACTTTTGAATATTGAACTTTACACCAACAACATAAGATTGCTTTTTACCTGATCCCGAACAGCTCGGATCAAGAAGAATATACTCGACGTCATCCATGTCACCCTTCTTGATTTCCAAGGCGTCCTTATGCATTGTCTCCACGCAAGTAGACCCAGTTTTTGCAACAAAATCACACAGTACTTGGTATCTCTTCTCATTTCTTTCGACTGCAAATACTCGGCCCTGAAAAAGAATTGTGAGATGGTTAGCTTTCGGTTCTTTATAATAACATAAGTTTTTATCAGAAGAAATTGTAGCATTGTTAAATAAAGCATCTATAATCTATCTTCATATGTGGGCGTCCAAGCAAAAAGGGTCCAGTAGTGGGGTATTGAGTTAAGACCAGATTCGGTATCTTAATAGTAATAGTCAATTGATAATAAGGATTAAAAAATGTTCAAAAACTGGCACTTTTTTTTAATCAGACATTTGAAGTTGAAACTCTGAAAAAACTTGATTTGAGAAAAAATATTTTCAAAGTTTGATTTTTGGTACTTCGTACATTTTCTCATGTTTCTAAGTCCATTTTCTGGTACTTAGAAACATCATATAAAGTCATTTACTAGATGAACTTGTAGATAATTGAGCATTAATTAATAATCAATTAAAATCGAGAAATGCAATTTTTTACCCAACTTTACAAAACTGCGTATATCTCGGAAACTAAATGCCGAGAATTGGACCCTTTTTGCTTGGACGCTCACATACAAATATTATAAAGAAAAAAGATTTTTTTTTTTTTGTTTGTTTGTTACGCATTCACGGCTAAACGGCTTAACCGATTTTGATGAAATTTGGTATGGGGATACTTTGAACCCTGGGGAAAGACAGGCTACTTTCTATCGATATACCACGCGGGCAAATATAAAAAAGTCGTTTTTCGAGTCTATGTGATTGACCGCTTAGTTTTTCTAAACTACACAATGGATTTAGATCCGTTTTCACCATAATTTTGAGAATTTATTCCGGAAGATTTATTTATAAACTTAAATAAAGTACTTAAAGAATTCTTGGTGAGTCGTAAAAGCCGTGTGAAGCAGGGGCGGGTCGCTAGTAACTCATGACTCTAGGCTATAAATCCAAAGTGGCGGGGCCTGCAGTCAAGCAATGGCGCCCTTTACACTTTTTATGTGATTTTTTTATTCACAGAATATGTTGAGTGTCTGTGTCTAAGAGTCTGTGCTAAATAAATGTAGTTTCTTTTTTTCACACAATGAATGCCATGCTGCAAGCTACAGTTCTCTACTCGAGAGGATCTAGGTGACCTATTTAGCCAGAAACATGACGGCGGAAAGCAGTTAAATATTGCCTGTGGTGCTTTTATTATATTTTTCATGCTAGCAATTAAAGTTTTACTAATGAAGTTTTCTTTAAACGTTTTATGTTTTCTTTGTTTTATTACCTCATACATTTGCGTTTATATTAATTTTATTATTTTATGTTAATAGCTTGGCGTCATCTATGTTTGTACCTAGAGGTACTATGCTTGGGTCGACGTCTTTCTTTTAAAATGAGTGTTTGGAAAAATAACTTCAGTACCTCACATGAAGTTCAATTTGCACTACTTACTTACAGCTTTAATTGCTTTAACGACTTTTTCAATAAGTACATAGTGCTTCTCATTTTGAAATCAACTAAATTTAAATTCATTTAAAGTTGATATTCAGTTATGAGGAAATAACATCAATTGAAAACAAGAATTTGAATATGGAATACGTACAGTATTTCTGATATATGCCGCCAGTTGCGTCGTCTTCATACCAGGGGCTGCGCACATGTCCAGCACTACGCTGCCAGGCGGAGGGGCTAAGAGATGTACTGCCATTGCAGTAGCCTGGAAGTAGGAGACAAGTTGAAGTTTCAGATGAAAGGGTAATTTAATAAATTGTTATGTATGTCAATTGGTTACTGGAGTAAATACAATATTGCAACTAATATTTTATTTATAAGAAAAAGCTGTAACAGCAGCAATATGAGGATGCTAGAGAAATGATTTTGACTTTGAAAAGCTATTACAAAAACATAATATCGTGAATGCTTCCTATTTGAACTTGAACATGCATAGCTTTTGCTTAATTTTCCTAAAGAGTTATTACCAACCTTGTCTTGAAGAATAATTTTATTCTCCAAATACAATTCATGTTCGTGCAACTTCGTTCCAGATGAGAATACAAACATGGTCTTCACATGATAGTCCTGAGTGAAATCTTCCTCCGTAAGATTCTGTATCTGTTCCAAGTAGTCAGCGTAAGACCCTGAGGTGCACCGTATGAAGCGGTACCCTTCATCTTGGAACGCTCTGATGGCATCCGAAGTGGTGAGTAGATTGGTGTTGATACGGACATATCTCGGTCTGGGAGCAACTAGATAAACCAAACAAGAATAGATGTTTTGTCAGTGAACTATCAACAAAGTAAAATACTATTTAATGCTATTTACTCTGGTGTCTATGACAATAGCAAACACAAAAGAAAGTAAATGAAAAGTACCACTTTTCAGTGGCAAGAGGTGTGTGCAAATAGTTGTTGTTGCCTGTTGCATTGCAATATGTAGAATCATAAATAGCTAAGCATTCTGAGTTACAGAGTAATAGGACAGAATATTTATTTATTTAAACTTCTCACTTATAATAAGGCACAAAGGCAGACTTAATGCCTTAGGCATTCTCTACCCGTCGACCAAGGGTGGTGAAGAAATAATATTCTGTTATCTTAACTATCTTGCTCATAAGTGGATGTTCATAGATACACAACTGCTTGCCCTGTATTTTAAACCTATTGACTGATTGGTTTTACATCAATTGCCCCCAGCACCCAGCTCAAAAAAATACAAATCATCTATTTATGATAATATCGGGTCGTGCAATTAAATAGAAAACAAAAAACGAACATAGGTTCTCTGTCATATAAATACGACTGAGGCGGCACAGGCACAAAAACATTTTTGTCATATATAGCCAACCGGGACAGTCAGTCGGTTAAAAGAGGCTTTATTATCAGCTGTATATAATTGGTAATTGTTGTAAAGGCAGGCTATGGTGGGCAGAAGAAGTAAAATAAGAACAAGGACATTATATCTTCTATGTTTAATAGTAACTAACTATGAAATTTTAGTACATATATTAACTATTTTACAGTATCAAAACACTTTATTTAAATCAGTACTTGTTTACACATATAATTTTTATTATGTTTTTTAAGTATAGCTAGTATTTCGAAAAGATAGCACTAAACGGTTATAAAAGCAGACATTGTAATACTGTATTTGAAAAGGAATGTTCATAAATGCATTAATCATGTTTCAAGTTCAAAGTGCTCTTCTCAGTGGTTTCAGCTGCAGGCACGTCTGAATATGCATGCTGGTCTATCTCATTACCATCTGCATCAAATTCTTTCTCATGGTAGGCTTTGTAGACATAAGCACCTATTATAATATTCACTACCACTACTGAAGAAGCTACAGACCACACATTCACCAGAAATGTTTCTCCTGGATAGTTTGTAGTAAGTACATGCCGTACACCGAAAAACGTGACAAATGGTAGAGTAAACATAGCAATACTATAAACTAATAGATTTCCCAACACTATTGCAAATTGTTTCGTTTGTTGGGATACAAATGGAGCATTTGCATCGCCTGAGTCTGCCATTGTGCTTAGTTAATGTCGAAATTAGATCTGTAAAAGAATAAAAAAAGAATTAATAATTACCTTCCGTCTTCAAGTCATCTTGGTGGTCAGATATGTATTTCTCAAACTGGTCTTTGTACGAGAGGACTGTTTGCTCCGGCTTGCTTTTGCCAGGTAGAGCCTTTTTGCCGAATAGGAGTTCTGATGTGAGAATTTTGGCAAGCCATGGGTCTAAACGTGATTCTTTTTCTAATAATTTACAATTCTCAAATATTTTGTCTATGTCACTCGCATGTTTGATCGTTTCTGTTATCAGTGCGAAGAGCACATTCGTCCTCTGTAAATATGACAAACTAATAGTAGTAATATACAAAATTCGTTTAAATTAACATTTCCAGTTGAAATACTTACGAAATGCCGTAGTTTATCGTCGTACAATAAAGTTTTGACGCTGCCGCCTTCAGTAGAAACTTGCTTAAAGATATTAGCAGCAATTTTGTAATGTCTTGGAACCTTGACTGAATGTTCAAACATTTTATTCAGCGCAATACGTTCATAAAAACCTTTTCATTGCTAAATAATATTGCCTAACACCCTCAATTCAATACTCATAATGTCACATTTGTCACGAGACAAACGTCAAATCATTTATCGATTTAGGTTAAAATTCGTTCATCATAAATTTCAAACGTTTCAAACACAATGTCATTATTTTAAATATTTGTTCCTCCAAACATGCTATTTACATTACAATGTTTTATTTATTGATTATATCACATTTACTTTGTTTGTAACGGTTAACTGTATTCTTGGTGGTTCTATTATAAAAACAGTTTTATCCATAACATCAAACTATCATCAATAAATCTGAACGTATCCAAAACTACATAGCCACACTGCCATAGACAATATTGCGTTCCATTGCCGCGTTCGTGAATTGTCCTTATAACATTTTAGGGTTCCGTATTAACACAAGGAACCCATTAAGTTTTGCCAAGTCCGTGTGTCTGCGGTTAGACTTAGAGATCCTTGTTACTAAAAAGCTGTGATTGGGCATGGATATACATAGTAATCACGCCTACCATGTTGTGAAATAAAATCTTGATTTTTTTAGATCCTTCCTTACAGGTAAAGCGTGGATGATTTTTTTTTTAATGTGAAAAGTATGCACGATAGTCCATATACATAATAACGAAGTTAAAAGGAAAGTTATCGCAGCAAAGAAGGCTCAATAAGTTAACGAGTATTAGTCGACCAATTAATTACCTATTTTTGAGAATGCTGGTTAACCTGTAATTGGTGACTGTAATTCCGAGGCTATTGTTACCTACAGTACTTATATAATAGTATATAATATACAGAAGCTGTTGGTGTACCTTTATAAATAAATAAACTAATAAAATGCACTTGGGGTAGTAAACATTCGAAAAATATAATCCATAAAAAATAGTTAAAACCTATTTTACTCGATGGTATTCTAACTTTGTGATGTTATTGTAAAATTAAAAAATAAACATTTAAGTTATGGAGTTATGGGTTAATTTATGATGAAAACAATATAAATAGAAATATCCAATAAAGAGATTTATTTTGCAAATATGGGTACATTATATGGCGATATAGGGAATAGGCTCAGCCATATTTTAGCAGTAGGCACGCAACAGTTACAAAATTATCTACTAAACTAATCTATTAAACTTTAACAAACAGAACAAAAAACAACACCAAAACAAACATAATTTATAACCAGTATACAAAAGTGAGTACATGTGTTACTACTATAACTTTAACTCCTTTCTTTTACGGGGTAGGGAGACAGGATTGAGCGGCACATAATGGTGTGGGGTATTGATGGATCCCATAATTAAAAATATTATTACGTTTCTAAGTGACTGCTATTTAGATCAGTAGTTTTTGGATATATTTTCGGTCAAATCCGCAAAAACAACGTTGTTTTTGATAGTTTTTTCGAAAAATACTGTGAAATAATGACACTGACACTAACAGACTATGACACTGTTTACTATTAAATCTTTTAAAATAAATATTTATTCCACAATTTTCGCTATTGCACCTACCACTGTTCGTCACTGCATCACCCAAAGGTAGGACTGGTAGCAAATGCCTATGGCATTAATGCCCGGTTTATGAGATCCTCAAATAAAGTCTCAATAGTAATTCACTCGAATTTTAAGCGAAGTGTTTAGAAATACGATTTCGAACCAATAGTCACTATCGAATGGATAAACTCCGTTTAAAACCCTCAGAAACCGGACATTATGTCCGCCTTTGTACATTTGTTTGTGTGCTATTAAAAACTTATTTTGGGGGTCTATTAAAGCAATACATATACATATATAATAATAATTGAAACAGGTTTGATATTATAAACGTTGCTATGTTTGTAATTGTTATAGTAGTAAGTAGATTATTCTTTGTAAGTTTGCTTACAGGTCATTTATTTTTATATTTTTAGATTGTTCTAGCATCGCCTTGGGTCAATCTGTGAAGGTGTTATAATTGTGGTTTAAATAAATAAAATAAAAAAAAAATAAAATAAAATAAATACTGTTCAATGTGTAAAATATGTTCATCCCAACTACGGAACCCTTTACTTACTGTGTGTGGTCTGACACGTACTTTTCCGATTTTTTCATAGCACCCCGTTCTTTACCGTAAATAAATATTTTGTTATTTGCAAAACAAATAATACAATGATAAATAAAATGCTATCTTTTCTTTAATTTTTAACAGCATATTTTTCAAACCACAAAGAATAACCCGATATGAGTATTAAAAAAAAAACGAATTAAAACTATACCACAAACAATTTACTTTGCCTAAAGTTTGTTGCACGTAATCTTTATTTACAATTTCGCAAAAACATATTTTAATAATTTACGTTCGTACGTATAGTAGAGTATGAAATATGTAAACATTTTATGAAGAGGTAATTAAATAAATAAGTCTTCCACGCTTGTTGTGATGTTGTTTGTGTAATATTATAGTTGTCGTTGACAGTTTCGTTTCGAATGGCGATATGCTGGTCGTAAAATACCAGGAAATGCTATGATTCAACATCGCTGTGGTTTCAACAACAGTGACTGATGTGTTGTGTCCATTATTTTCAGTAGAGGACAGCGACCGGGTCGCTGTAGACGCAAGTTATCAGTGAAAGTATGTAAAATGTCGCGGGGGTAATTCGAGTAACCTGGGAAAATAGTACCAAAACAATGGTTCCTGCGCCGAGTTGTCCGTTTACGTGGGACTACTGGACGTCCTCGCCGTCGGACGTGGTGGAGCTCACGTGTCTGCTGCCGAACTCTGTTTACATTCCTCTGAGGATAAGCTGGGATGCCACTCTTCAGGATGTCAAAGAGGTTAGTGTGAGAGAGGAACACCCTCGCGTGACTCACGCCTCTCGCCGACGATATTTTAATTGCATTTTTGGAAAGTGGGTCAAAGTATTGGGTAACATGTTTACAGATACATTTGTTAGGTACATTTAGAAAGTAGTTTACATTGTTTACAATAGCATGCACTAATTTTTATCATGTAGGTGGTTTTATAGATGTTCTTGAATTTCTGATAAGCAGTTCTCTGTCATACATTTTTGGAAAAACATGTGTAACCTACAATCCTCTATTATTATTGTTCAGTCATCAAAGTCTGGTGCCAAATTAAGTAACATTCATGATTCAGATTTGGATTATAATTCTTACATCTGTAATATTTCATTCCATGCTAACAGTTTTACTTACATATTTATGTCAGGTTTATGTGGGTTTTGTTTGGTTGCAAACAAATATGTCACGCATAAGTTAAAATATGAATACCTATTTGTCCAATAATTCATCATGTATCCATATATACTTACCATATTATTCACATTCTTTTGAATAAAAATTTTAGGGGGGGTTAATATTTTTCACCTTATTTAGAAAACTCAGGTTATCATTCTCTTTTAAACATTTCCTGTCATTGTTATCATTATTATTTTTACATTCACACTGTGTCTATGGGAAAATAATTTAGAGAATAGGATGATGTAGGTATTCATCCTATTTATTTACATCTGTATGCATTGAATAACAACATGAGGTAACTGTTAGATAGACCTTATTTATATGCTGATATGATTATGAATCATCATAACACTATGACTAGATATTTCATATGAGCCATTTTTGTACTTAATTCATGAGGTACTGACTTACTATGAAACTAAAAGAAAAACCAACAAGCAATGATACATTGAACAGTTCTCGGTTTAAATATCTGGACGTCATAGAGAAGAATTTTTGAACATGAGTGGCTTGATGTAGTCTAACAGTAATAATAACCTACATATAAAGAATAACATTAAAGACGAAGGTGTATTCTTAGCAAATCTATGGTTTGTTCATTACAATATGTCGAGTCTACCAAAACCTAGCATATTCATGGGCATAAATGCACCACTTTCTTATGCATATTTCTAGAATACATACTGGCTATGAAAGCACAGGTTTCAGCCCAGAAATTGCTCAATGAAAAAGTAAATGTCAAGTATACACATAACAAGTCATATGTGATCAGAGCACTCAAAACTGACCATCTATAATAGGCCTTACAGCAGCTACTAGAACAGAAATAAGCCATGAGTGGATATTAGACATCAGTTCATCAGATTGTCGACACAAAAGTTATCATTGTGTTATTTGCAGTTTGAAGTCTTGATCAATATTTCTTTTGTTACAGGATATATGGGACCGGGCGGTCAACTATCCCCTTTTCGGGATGTTGCATGAGATGTCCAGCTATGTGTTCCAATTCGTCAATTCTCTTGCAGTGCCAGAAGAGGTTGATGATGAGAACAAGCGCATCCGTGACATTAAACCAGTATGCGGTGTGCTTATGATTGTAAAAAAGTCAATTGAAAGGCCTGGAGAACAGTTGCTGAATACACATATTAGTCATTTGATTGGAAAACGTGAGTATTTTGTTACTATCCACATACTACAACTAGCAAAAATCATCACTAACATGAAGTAAAATCTATACATCTATACAAATAAATAAAATTGAAGTGTCTGTTTGTAATATCAAATAAACAGCCTTTTAGTAAAGGGATATGAAAGTATATACTTTACTTATAACAAGAACACAATTTTAAAAATTTTTGTCTGTCTGTCTGTTTGTTCCGGCTAATCTCCGAAATGGCTGGATCGATTTTGACGAGACTTTCACTGGCAGATAGCTGATGTTATAAGGAGTAACTTGGCTATTTTTATTTTAGAAAAAGAATTAGGGTTCCATGCAAAAAATTTAAAGCCATGAAATTGTGAACAAAATCCAGTTCAAATAGGGATTGACATCCACGCAGGCGAAGTCGCGGGCAACAGTATATATAAGATGTTTGCTGTTTGTTTACACAAAAATATTATATATTTTTATTTTTTAATGCTGTTTGCACACAAAATACGCGTTTAGATGAGTCGGCGCGGCGACTTAAAAGGCCATCCCACACTACTATCCACATTTTTGCAATGATAAAAAAGTTTACAACATTTATTTAATGTAGACCTTAGTAATAATTATCAATGACTGGATGTGTAATGTTATTTTTAGTTAGATAAATATTTTGTTTTTAGATTATTCTAAACATCATCATCTGTCTAGCCTTTTCCCAACTATATTGGGGTCGGCTTCCAGTCTAACCGGATGCAGCTGAATACCAGTAATTTACATGGAGCGACTGCCTATCTGACCTCCACAACCCAGTTACTGGGTAATACGATACCTTCGGGAAGACTGGTTGTCAGACTTTCGGGCTTCTGATGACCCATAACGACTGTCAAAGATCCACAAATGACAGCCAAGACCAACGGCTTAAAGTGCTTTCCAAGGCACAGAAGGGCATTGGTATGTAAAGATGGTCACCCATCCACGGATCAACCGCGGCAAGCGTAACTTAACCTGATCGATCGACCTGTGCGGCTGTTATTATTTGGCCTTAAGACCATTCCAAATCTGAAGTTAAATTTAGAAGGCTGGTCAATCAATACCAGGCGTATTATGTCTTCCTCAATGTGTAAGGAAAAGTATAGGAATAAACAAGAATCTAAATATGGAAACAACTAAATGTTACGTTAAATAAGGAATATTAGCAAAAAAATGCTTGTGTGACTTGTGCCTTAAACTTTATATGGATATGATAAATACCTACATGTGGTGAATTTGATAAGCATGTTTTGGTTCATTGGGATAGTTGTTCAAGTAGGTCTACATTGACAGCCTCATTCAAAGGTGGAATAATAATCAAAAGGCACTAGTGCAGGCATTTTACAGTAGGCCACGTGTCATTGGTAACAAAACTAGTGTATAGCTGACCTTCCATGCTACGCTAGGCCAGCTCAAGGTCAAAGTGTTACCACCACCGACGTGCGGTCGACTGTACATAGATAATATAAATATAGCAGCTGTTTTTTTTCGCGATTTCAGGTTTGGTCCCATAGTAAAAGTTGTTCATAATGACCCCTTAATTAATTATATCATTAAGTATTTACATAACTTTTTATTAATGAAATGATGAACCTCTACCCACAAAAGGTTGTTGACCTCTAACATGTTCGATTGTGTGTGTATCTAATTTCCGCCGTAACGTTTCGCGGCAACCTAAAATACTGATTATACTATTGTTTATTGAACATTGAATTGATAAGGCCTTGTTACATCAGTATTTTGTTTACTTTTATAAAATGACTAGCTTCTGCCAGCGACTTCGTTCGCGTAGAAGTCCCTCGGCCCCCGACCCACCGCGTCGCATCGCATCGCCCGCCCGCGCTATACGTTTTCGCTTAACGTTCTTTTTGCTCGGCTCCTAAGGGTCGTTCGTAGCGTGATAGCCTACAACCTTTTTCAAGAATTAGGCTATCAAATGCAAAAAGAAAAAGAATATTTCAGATCCGACTGGTAGTTTCAGAGATTAGCGCTTACAAACAAACTATTCAGCTTTATTATATTAGTATAGATTTGAGAAACTAAACTAGTTGGAAAAGTAAAGTTATCACATTAACATTATATACGCATAGTGTTAGTGCCTCTTCAATGTTTAACACAATTGTTTAGGACAAAAAAACCCTTTAAAGCTCATATTTGACATTAGGCGTTCGTCATCTTGATCGATACAAAGCATTCGGAAACGCTCCGCAGACGGAAAACCGACTAGTAATATTAGCGGGTTGATTTGATAACTCGACCGATTTATAAAATTCGGGGACTCCCCCGCATGGACGGAAAAACGAATAGTGAAATTAGTTCGTTTACCTGATCGATGCACAATGCAGTTTGGTGGGGGCATTTTCCACCCCGCACGCCGCAGTACGGCACTCTTTTTATACGCCAATCAAAGCGTGTTTTAAAAACATAGAAATTTATTAACCTCGATTGTGGGTGTTTGTGAAAAGTTTGCAGGATCTTGTAAAATGTCCATCGACCAACGAAAAATTGTTCCTCGTATGCGGGCTGTACAGCATGCGTTTCAAAAATCTCCCACATCCCGTCCAATGAAACTTGCTCGGAAAAACTACAAAATTACTAAAACCATATTCTTCCCCAACAGGCCTCAACGAATTCGACAACATTCGAAGTTCGGAGGTGAATGACTTTCGGATGCGGATGCGGTACCTAGCGGAGGAGAGTCTAATCAAGCGAGCGCAGAGCACCCGGCTTGAGAGACTGCGGTACCAGTGCCCTCCAAGACTGGCAGACCATCCCGACACGCCGACGACCCTGAAGACCAACCTAAACCAACATTGCTTTCTACTCGTCACGCGTGTCCCGAATTCAGAGGTAGGCAGGGAGATTTGAACTGTTTTTTTTTTAATATCAATATTTCTGTGAGTGCTGTTTGTTAGGTCTGCATTGCGATTTTGTTTCATAGGGACTGGCTGTCTTTTTCAGCCAGCTTAATGTACGCACCGCGAGAAAATTTTAATCGTCGCATTATCTCGACCGAAACGAGACGCGACTATGTTTAGTAGTAGTAAGACGGGCTGGTGTCCGCACCTTCACGTCCAAGCGCGTACGGTGCGCGTCAAATAACTAGACCCAAGATGGCGTCGACTGCGCATGTAGGTACAGTCGTTGTAAAAAAAAACGCAAAACGTCACTGCGCCAGTTTAAGGCGATAGCTCCAGCAGGGTGGCCCACGAAATTTAAATTTTCTTACGTTTTTTGTAACTTGCAGGTCAGTATTTGGTTGTATTTTGATTATAATATGATTCGTGACCGTAACAAATATGTATTTAGAGAATTATAATCATTAAAGTCATCAAAACAACTCTCTAAGACCAAGTAATTCTATTGAATGACTATTTCATGAAATCTTGACATATGAAGATTATTATATACTACCTCAAGGAGTTGTGTTACTGATTCTAATGATTATAATTATGTAAATACATATTTGTTACGGCCGCGAATCATACTTTAATCAACATACACCCAGACACTGAGCTGCAAATAGCAAAAATCGTAAGAAAATTTAAATTTCGCGGGCTACCTTAGCGCTTCCCCCTTATTTGACGCACAGTCGCACACTGTAATTTGCGTACAGACGCGCGCGACTGTTTACTCATTCATAGTCGGTACTCGTTTCGACACAAGATACTACGGCCGAAGTATCTTGGCGAGTCCGAACTTCGCGCAACGCAGCCTGCGCAGTAACATTTTTTAGGAACCAAATGGTGACATGAGGCGAGTGTGAGTGATCGATTACCATTGATGTTACAATTATAATTATATTATTTTCATAGAGCAGATTAAAAAGCATATAGAGCGCATAGAGTAGATTAAATGATTTGAATTTTGAGAATTTCCGTTTCGTTTTCTAACCGACTTCAAAAAAGGAGGAGGTTCTCAGTTCGTCGGATCTATGTTCCCGATTACTCGAAGATGGCTGGACCGATTTGGATAATTCTTTTTTGTTTGAAAGGGTATACTTCCCAGGTGGTCCTTTTGTCATCATGTCAGGGTCTGATGATGGGATCCTGGAGAAATCGAGGGAACCCTTCAAATATTATAGGCACATTTATAGCGATTTGGGTATTTTTTATAGTAACTCAAGCATTTGCTCTCGGAAAGCACCATTTGGTGATGTGGAACTGATGACGAAGACCACAGATGGCCAGCGGAACTACTCAATATTAAGTATTTCACTGGTTGCGATTCGATTACTTTAATATTATTGCTAAGCGATTTATGCTCTTCACAATGCATATGGTGAAGTGGAGCTGATGGTGAAGTACCAGGAGAACTCCTCAACAATTAACGTCCCTGCATCGGGAAAAGCAATATTTTGTAATACGTGATGAGCAGTTTATATTAGGCTATTGTAACTTAGATAAATTACAAACCGACCCACTAAAAAGTGAAAAATAAAAAACTTTTTTCCAAAAAAAAACCGACTTCCAAAAAAAAAAAAAACACTGCAAAGCACTACAAAGTGAACAATAACTTTAATTTCAGAAGTCGGTGTCTTTGCCTCCAACTTCCGAAATTAAAGTTATATTTCACTTTGCAGTGTTTTTTTTTGGAAGCCGGCTGTTTTTTTAAAGTTTCATTATGAAAAGTTGACTCCAAATCAGTAGTTTTATTGATAGAATATCACTTTACATGTAAAAAAATATTTTATGAAAAGATAATTGCAAAATTTCTACGCCCCTTCGTTATACCCAATTTTTTCCAGACGCTAATATAGTCATCCGTCATACACCTACGACATTATTATTTTTTCTATAAATGTGCAATAATTATTATGTCACATGAAAAAACTAAATAATAGACGAGAAAAAAAGGATGTCAGTCGGTTGACGTTTTGTATGAATTCAATTATTGATGAATATAGCTGATGCTGTGCTGTAGTGGTTATGGACGTGATTCGGCAGGGGATGGAGTATTTTATTCCATTCTCCGACATCCCGCTCGGTCACTAATCCCGGCCATGGTATAATGCAGAATGCGCCCACGCTGAAGCCCGAAAAGAGTCTGCCTACCAAGCCTGAGTTAAGGCCCGTGACCGCAAAGTTAGAGCGCGTAGGGTTCGCGCGAAGAAAAGAGCCTTTAATTCTGCCGCCAAGTTCTGCAAGCGAGTTTCACGTGGGGCACGTTTTGACCAGGTCGGACGTATTGGCACGTGCAGCCTGTGGACCAAGTATACCCAGCGGGCATACAGCGACTTGCGCGTCCAGTACAATAACGTATTCAGGGTGCTTTTGGGGTTACCGTGGCGTTGTAGCGCGTCAGGGATGTTCGCGGAAGCGTGCGTTGACGGGTTCGCTGCGATCATGCGGAAGCGATGCGCTTCCATGATGGCGCGCTTGCGCTCCTCCTCCAATGGCATCCTGAATGTGTTTACAGACCAGTGGGACTCTCCTCTCTTACGAAGGTGGGTAAGTCTTCATACTCACTTATCCAAATAGGCGGTGTACCATTGAACGAACAGTTCAATGGTACACTACCTACTTGTTTATTATTGTAAAAATTTACTACTAACATTAGGCTAAGTTATACTAACAATATATGGAATTGTAATTCTGAAATAAAATATTTGAATTTGAATTTGAATTGGGGTAAAACTGGCTTCGCATCCGGGTAGTAAACAGTTCTGGTCCCTGTCTAAAGCGGCTGAAACGAATTTCTGTCGACCCACTTTACCTCCAATGATGGAACCTGATGGGTCGCTGGCTCACTCTGCAAGTGAGAAAGCTGACGCTGGCTCCAAGCAACCACTTCTGTACCTCATTGTGACTCCTCGACGCCGGAGATCGCAGTTCGCATTAAAGAGGTCCGAAGAGTATTTTGCAGTCTAGACAAGGCCAGCGGGCCGAGCGGGCTAGCGAGTGTTGAGGCAGTGTGCGCCTGAACTGTCTACTGTGTTGACACGTTTGTTCCGCCTCTCTTTTAAAAAAAGGATGGTACCAAAATCCTGGAAGCTTGCAAATGTGTAACCAGTGCCCAAAAAGGGCGTGCAGACCCTGCCCATTACTGTCCGATTGACATTCCCTCCATTCTGTGCAAGGTTATGGAAAGGGTACTGAACAGTAAGTTGCTGACCTACCCTGAAGACAATGATCTCCTCAGTGACCATCAATATGGCTTTCGCCGGGGACGGTCAACTGGCAATCTTCTTGTGTATGTCACGCACTGCTGAGGCGAGGCCATCGAGAGAAACGACGAAGCACTTGCTGTATCGCTTGACATCTCGAACGCATACAACCCCGATCTCTTCAAAGTGAGAGTGAACAGGTTTTTTCTGGGTAAGTTCGCTCCATAGTCGACTTTGTCTCTGTCACCTCTGACCTAGACTAGAGTCAAGAGCAAACCCATCTCAAATTAAAAAAAAATGTACCGGATGACTTTTTTACCGCCTTGAAAAAAATAGGGTGTAATAGGTGAACGGAGTAGAGCCTATGGCTTAGAAATTTTTCAATAACATAGAAAGAAATTCTGTTATTAAAAAAATATACATGTTTCACCTATTATACCCTATTTTTTTCAAGACGGTAAAAAAGTCATCCGGTATAGTATATGTATATTTAATAGTTTTCTGGTGATACATAGGATGAAAAAGTGATTGTTGTAATATGTGTGTGCTACTACGCGCGTTATTAAGGGTGCATCGAGCGTTAGCCTTTGTATTTTTCTGTACGGGTAAAGAGTAAAGAAAATAACCACACTTTTGCATTTATTCGGTGTTTTTCGTTGTTATTTTCATCATATTGCTCTTAATTAAAAAAAAAACTATCGTGTATAAATGCTCCAGTAATCTATGAACTTTATTTTACTAAATGAATCATAATATCAAATGACTTATTTGTATAAAAAAATATGAAAATAAATGAAAAAAATACTCGAAAAGAGGTAACTTTTCGAATTTATTTTATCGAGCCTACTTTATCAAATCGTGTTTCCATCGTGTATAGGTACTGCCTAGTATATATCCACACTAATACCAATATATAATAACTGTAAGTTTTAAATTATGTAATTGTTTAATACTTCAAACAACGGTTATAAAAACGTGTTTGTGTGTATAAAAAGCTCGGTGCGCTATTAATCAGCGACGTGCAGACTATATCGCGTTTTATTCCTAGGCAAGTTCAATGTTATTGGTTTTGGTTCCTGGGCACCACCTCTTGTAATGTCGTGGCCATATCTTAGAATTGATCATTTCATGAATTGTTCGACCATTTCATGATATGGTTGTATTTCATGAAATAGAACATGGACCGCTGCGCTGGTCACATCATGATGTGGTCTGGCCATATCATTGAATACTCAACGTTTGACGATATGAACAGTTAAACGCACGACTAGTCCATAATGTGGCCAAACATTAGTGATCATATCGTTTAATCCGATCCAGCATGTCCCCTTGCTGTCCTCTCCCAGCGACGCCCTAAGCCGAGGTCCGTACCCCACAGGGGGTGCCCTTAGCGAGTAGTCGCTTAGTTTTAGTTTTTATGCCTGGCTGGAGGCCTTAATTTATTGAGGCATCCACAGGCAAGCCCGGTTAAGCAGTCGACAACCTCCTATAGGTTGAACTGCGAGATGCCATTCCCCAAAAACAAACAGTGATCATATCGTAAAATAGTTAGATTATCCACCAGCAGAGACTTTGATGTCGCTTTGTTTAGATTATCCACCAGCAGAGACGTTGATGTCGCTTTGTTTAGATTATCCACCAGCAGAAATGTTGATGTCGCTTTGTTTAGATTATCCACCAGCCAAGATGTTGATGTCGCTTTGTTTAGATTATCCACCAGCAGAGACGTTGATGTCGCTTTGTTTTTGTTGTGCATCTATTCCTATTCGAAAAATTAATATTTTAGGGTCCTAAAAACTAAATAGCCGAGTAACTGCGACCGACTTGGATGTAGCAATCGCAGCCCGCTGCTGCGGCTCCGCTCGCTTTGCTCGCTTGGCTCGCGCGCGGTTGGTCACAGTTCTAACCTAACCTAACCCGGTCGGGATGCAACTAGCGGAAATGCAACTACTTTCCGATATGCCCAATAGTGAGCTGGTGAAATGGCCAGGCAAATCACCATATGGCCATTTCTACGATCGGACCACGACAGATACCTTACATTAATGACATGGCCAAACGTCGACTGACATATCATTAAACGTTGACTTTTAGCTGGCCATTTCATGAAACAACCATTTCATGAAATGGCCGAACACTTCATGAAATTATCAATTCTAAGATCTGGCCACGACATATACAATGTGTATAACTACATACATCATGTACCTACTATTGCAAAGTCCTAAGTGCATCAGAATGTTGATACTATTGCGGATACCAAGAATCATGTATTTTTTCCTTTTTGTTTATGTAATTTGAAGTTACAAAGAGCATGCAATTTGAGAACTAGCATTTGTTACATGCTTACGACATTATGGATACAGTGTACTTTGACCTAAGCACCTTTTGATGTATAACTAGATGCGATAAAATAAAGACATATACCATTATTTCTCGTACCTACCTTGTGCTTCATGTCGAACCTGCAGGGCAATTGCGTAACTCACTTACAGTAGGAATCGGTTTCATTTTGACAGTTCAACAACATTCATTGTTTTAACAAGTACTTACCAAATATATACTCGACGGTTATGGCGTAGTAGTTGCTTAATTGTTCCTAAATTACTTTCAAATATTCTCATTAATATTTAAATAACATTCTTTGTATTTATTCTCCCATAATAAGTCATTTAATTGATTTTTATAACAATAATTTAGTATTCATAATATATTGAGTAATAAACTGACAGTTGATTTGAATATGGCGGTTATGTGTCTAAAAGGGAGGAAAATCATTTCAAAACATTCATTATATATTGTGAACTAGTGCTAAGGACGTTGCTCTGCCCAAATACATACTGAGTGTGAATTATAGGTCGTGTTTAATTGTTTAAACCCTGCTACTGAGTATCAATTGCGTTATTTACGAGCAGACAATATTTTTGAACTTATGTTGCAATGGATTAAAATGATGAATTGAAATGAGATTGAAATTTGTTTAATAATGATCCAGATTGTGATTGATAGTTTTCTGGTGATACATAGGATGAAAAAGTGATTATTGTAATATGTGTGTGCTACTACGCGCGTTATTAAGGGTGCATCGAGCGTTAGCCTTTGTATTTTTCTGTACGGGTAAAGAGTAAAGAAAATACATATCCGGTGCGCGGTTTAGGAGGAGTTAGCGGATATACAGACAGACGCAGAAAGCGACATTATTTTATACTATGTAGAGAAAACACGCAAACACATTTGACCCAAATAAAAGTAGGTCTGAACCGAAAATATGTGACATAATCTACATTCGATGGCAGGAATTGATCAGCTGTTGTTGATATAAATATACCAGACCAGTCTAGACATGATATCTGTCGGTGCCTCTCACTGGCAATGACAATGAAAATCGCCAATGTTTTTATATTTATATATCCACCACACAAACTTGCTTCATAAATTTAATGGCCCAAGTCGCACATTTGACAGTTTTATTGAAACAAATCGCGGCTTTCTATCCATAAAGGCTCCTGCAAACAGGCGCAACACAAAGGCACCGCGTGTCACGGGACGATCGGTGCTTTGTGACGCGTCGCGTGTCGCGCCTGTTTGCAGGAGCCTTAATACTTGTTCATAATGCAATTTGTAAAACTTTAATTTATCTGAAGAATTTTTTGCGATGTTTTTTGAATTACTTACATTAATTCTTTGTCGTTTAAAATATTTGTGGGAAACAATGTTTTTTAATACTATACTAAAAACATATTATCCTCAAATTAAAATAATAACGTAGACCTACTGGTGTTTTTTTGTTTTGCTAGAATCACCAAACAACACTTTTAAGACATTAAAGGTATGACTACTCGAGCCTTCCAAGCGCTTAGACACCATAATAATATGGATTACACACATAACATAACATCACGTCTGTATAAATTCCCCGAAGGGTTAGGCAGAGATCAATCAATCATTTAGAGATGTACCTATAGTACACCAACATTTCGCCAGTTATGTTTTAGTCCCATGTAATAGGGGGCGATCCTATTGCCATCAATCACAAACGAGGAATTGAGAACGAAGTATCTTTAGATCTCAGCTTAGCCGAAAGCGGCATGGGAGCCCGCGAAATTCATATTTTCTTACGTTTCTGCAATTTGCAGGTCAGTATTAAGTTTTATGTTGATTCAAATATGATTCGCGACCGTAACAAGTATGTATTTACAGAATAATCGTTAAAAGTCCTCAATAAAACTCTTCTAAGACCAAGTAATCCTATTGAATGGCTATTTCATGAAATCTTAACATTTGAAGATTTATACGAACTTTAAGGAGTAGTATTACTGATTCTAGTGATTATAATTCTTTAAATACATATTTGTTACGGTCGCGAATCATACTTTAATCAAAATACACCCAGACATTGAGTTGCAAATTGCAAAAATGGCAAGAAAATTTAAATTTCGTGGGCTATCTTAGCTTATCAAATTTGTTGGCCTGCGCAAATCAAATTTTCTTAAGTTTTTTTCCACTTGCAGGTCAGTGTCAAGTTGTATTTTGATATGATTCGCGACAACAACAAATTAGAATCATCAATACATTTCATTAAATAGTCAATCAGTAGAGTAATTTGCAACTAAGAGAGTTGTACAATGTGGAAACAACAATACGAAAATAAATAAAAACACTGGCAATACCAATGCATACGAGTTTTTTGGAACTATCAAATAAATCCTAGCACCGAAATTAAAAAAGTGATTCTTTCAAACAAACTAAATAGTAGTGATGAATATGCGTTTTACCAATCTTTGACTAGCTATAGTGACTAAACTATTGGATATATTTGATTGAATTTTCGTATGCAGACTAACGGCCGAACCCAATAACCTATCTATCGCCAGTTTTGGCATTCTGGAGATAGAAAAACCTATCTATCTACGGTTTTAACGTCCCACTAATCTATAAGAGATTATGGAATCTTACCGGCCTGACATAAGGACAGATAGAATCGTACTGTCTACCATCAATAGCGACCTGTCTTTTACTGAAAATAGGTTATTGGGTTCAGCCGTAAGAATGTCATTAAATAAACGCAGTTTAATTTATTGTCGTATTGTCGTCTCCACCTTGTATACTTGTATTGATGATTTTAATTATTATAATTCAGTTAATACATACTTGTTACGGTCGCGACTCATACTTTGGTCAACATTAAACCCTGATACTAACCTGCAAATTGCAAAAAAAAAACGTAAAACAATTTGAATTTCTCTGAATGAATTTGAATGTCTTGTTATCTACCTGAAGGACTACGGGATGTTGGAATATAAATAGGGTTAAAACTATTATTGATCTTCAGTGTGAGATTCTTCTTCTTCCAATTTTTCCTCTGGTTCTATTTCCTCGTCGTCAATTTCGCCTTCTTCGATCCACTGCAACATCAGGGCTTTGCTTTCCTCTCTGAAATATTAAATAAAACGGTTACAGTGGATAAAGGTATACTATAAAAATGAAGCACGAAGATTAATCAAAAGGAATGTGAGTGCCTCCTTGTTCTAGCGCGACACTAGGATCCCAGGTTCGACCACGAACTGTGTCCAAATAAACGTTATTTTTTTTTTCTTTCAGGAATTTCTGAATAGCAGCTCGGGAGTCCGGTTGATGACAATAGGCTCGCCCCCCAACATAACTTGCAAACGTGCGTGTACTATAGACCTCAGCCGTCTCCGGGAAAGACAGGCGAGATGTTATGTGAATGTCATTACCATAGATTATGGTCATTACCTTTCCTCGGCAGTAACAATGTATTTGTTAAGCCTTTTGAGTCGTGGTAGTGCTGCTAATGTCTCAACCCTCAGTTGAGGGTCGTCCTCTTCCCCTTTCACCTCTGTTTTCTCTTCACCCGTCCCACCCATGTATGGACACCCTTTTAGCACCAGCGTCTCTAGGCTTTTTAGTACCTAAAAAAAATAATTGCATGTCATTATAATTTTAAACATACCTGGTGAAATGTGGTTAAACTAAGAGTTCTCAACCTCTTTTTAACCGACTTCAAAAAAAGGAGGTTACCAATTCGACACCGTGTATGGATGTAATATTACTGGAACTGCAATTCACATATGATAATTATCTATTAGGGCTTCCAAACAAATCTACAATTTTTTATAGGTGTTAAGGTGTATGTATGTTTGTCCACGTATTTCTCCGAAACAATCGGATTGTGACCATTTCTTGATAGGCTTACATTTACTTCAACTTAAGGAACAGTGCAAGTTTCATCAAAATCGGTTACACGACGTGACGGCCTGGCTTATTGATACGAGCTACGGGTGTGGTGTAAAAGGGAAAACAACTCAAAACCTTGGTCAAATTCTAGTACAATGTTTACAATAAAACTATTAACGACTTTTACAAACAAATATTCCAGTTTTTACTTAAAACTAAAAATTACGAAATAAAAAAGTAATTAAAAAAATATACAAGGTGGAACAGGACGATTGACATTCCTTTAAACCACGTAAAAAAAATCATGTTCTTTACCCGTATACAAAAAATAAATCAAATGCAACGAATACTTTGGCCACAGGAAATTATTTTTCATTTTCTTATTTTTCAACATGATGTAGATCCGAGTCCGTAATAATAGGTAAACATTGCCACCGCCACGCCCCGCACCCCGCACCGCACGGTTGCCGCGTTGGTCAGTGACATTTCGTAGATAAAGGGTGTTTACTTTTATGCAGTTGATTCTGCTATTTATTTTGTTTGAAAACTGCAATTTTTAAATTTTCCATTAACTACTTAATCTTCGTGTTTTAAAATGTTTCGATGGACTAGTACTGTGCTCGTTTTAATTTAATGTCGTACGTCCAGATCCACATTGTATATCGACTTCAAAAATAAATTAACTCAAAATTATGAAATAACTTTAATTTCGAAAGTCGGTTGCAAAACACTAAAATAAAGCCGATCTATTCTGTAAACATCACACCGTGAGCACTTAAGTGAAGTGAGTTTGAAGGGAGCTCAATTCCTAGTAGAGTACCTAAGGTGGGATGACAGTTCACATCACGCTCACTTCACCTAAATGTTCACGGTGGGATCTTTACAGAATAGCACCACAGTTCCCAATACACCGACTTCCGAAATTAAAGTTATTTCATAAATCATAAATCTCAATCTGGACACTTAGCCTTTAAGGAAGAGGAGTAAAAAGAAACTGGTATAATCACTCAGACTCCAATTTCTGCTAGCTTTGGCAAGTCAGTATCTAAAGGCGGAGGCTGACTTGTAACGTTTGTAACGTATCATTCTAGGCGAGCTTGGTTACAAAACGGCGATACACAAGACGCGGCGAACGCTCGCTTCGAGCACTTGACCCATACAAATACAATCCGCCTTTCTTTGTATTTGTCAATAAATAAGTGTTTTTTTCATTATCCCATTGCATTTTAACTTTGGAAAAGTATATTTTTATTTTGGAAAAGAGAGTAAAACGAGATACGTTGTGCTTGCGACGCCGCGTCAACCTGCACTGACTAACTAGTCGGTGCAGTGTACAAACTTGTAAACATGCGCTCGCATCGAGCGGCTCGGCTCGCTGCACTGACTACTGTAACGCGTAACAAAAACTTGATACACTACAAACGTTACAAGTCAGTCTCCACCTTTATACAATGTGTTTCTTTTGATATCCCATAACTCTAGGGGGTCATTGTACTCATCATTATGAACAACTTTCACTATAGAACTAAACTCGAAATCGCGAAAAAATTTCGTGTTCCCTACATTTTGACGAGTTATGCGAACATACATGTAGGGAACAGTTGATATTTTTCGCGATTTCAGGTTTGGTCCCATAGTAAAAGTTGTTCGTAATGATGAGTACAATGACCCCTTAAGAGGTTGTGCGTTATTTATGTTACACCGTGTTTATCTGTCGCAGTAAGATGGTTGTAGCCGTCCGATGATTGTATGACAACCATTTTACTGCGACATATCAATACCCATCGCATCTGCGGAGTTTATCTAGCCAATAAGTGTAATTACCCTAGAGTTATGGGACACGTATTGTATCGTAAAGCCACATGTTGCATGCATACAAATACTGCAACGTCTGTAATGTACATATTTCAAGAAGACTACACGCAGGTATCCTGGTGTTCATTGCATTAGTTATTAATTAGTAATATATTAAAAAAATACAGATGCATACCCTCAGCTTCTTGATTTGTATCAATGTTGCAACTTTACAATTCCTAAGATTGACATACTGCAGTTTTGTGAGGCCTTCGTCGAATCCGTTCAACAGTTTTATAGGATTATTACGCACATGAAGAATTCTTAAATTGACCAGTTTCTCCAGCCCAATAAGAGTCTTCAATTTATTTCCTTCTAAATACAAGCTATCTAAAAGAGGAAAATCAAAATTCGAGATATCTGCTATGATATTGTGTCTAAAATCTAGAACTTTTAAATTATGCATCTTGTTTTCGAAGGCTACGGTTTCAATTTGGTTGCCGCCAAGTTCCAGAGTGCTCAGTTCCACTTGCACCACATCGTGAACCGATGTGATTTGGTTGTTGTTCAATATGATGCATTGAAGGTATTTCATTGGTTTTATTGCTGCCGAGGTTAATTTGTTATTGTCAGCTTGAATAAGAATCAAGAAGGGCAGTTCTGCAATAACTTGTAACGCATCTAAATCTAAGCAGTTATGGGAAACGTCCAAGAACATGAGGTTTCGGTAGTGCTTTATTGCGTTGATACATGTCAACTTCAATCCGGTAATTGTGCATTTCAAATATGTGTACCTGTTGACAATATTAAACTTCATCGATGCTGTTTTCATTGTGCTAGATACGTAGTATAACATGGAAATAAAAAGTTATACTTAGATATTTATTTTATGTATCATCTAATTATATACTAATAATAAAGCTGAAGAGTTCGTTTTGTTTGTTTGTTTGAACGTGCTAATCTCTGGAACTACCACCAGTCGGATTCGAAAAAATATTTTTCCATTTGATAGCCCAATTTTTGAGGAAGGCTATATGCTATTTAATATCGCTCTATTTAACATCCCCTTAGGAGCGGAGCAAAAAGAAAAAAAAAACTCGGAAAGAACGCTAAGTGAAAACGAAGTAATAGCGCGGGCGGAATGCGATGCGACGGAAAAAAAAAATCGACTTTATACCAAATGGTCCAATCGGCTACGTACTTTTATACGGGAAGGTCGATTTTTTATCGCGAATTCAAAGTTGGTCCCATAGTAAAAGTTGTTCATATTGATGCGTAGAACATCCCCTTAAATTTTGTCGCATGTTTTCAAAGTCAGCCTGTATAATAAAAATGAAATGCTATTCGTTGGTAAGCGCTTGTCCCCCCCCTATATGACCGTTCTTCCTTTCTCAGTAATCTCTTGTTCCTCTGTACTCCTTTTCCTACCTCTACCTGCCTGCCACCTGTCTACCTGCTTTACTTTGTACAAATAAGTTTCCTATATATAAATGTATAGTCTCATTTATTACTTTAAATAATATTAAGTTATAATTTTTCGTCATTGCAATTTGCTCATTAATCAGTATGGTATCATCACATTCGTAAATAAATGTCTGTCAGTCTGTCATGAGCCTTTTTCAGGATCGCTTGGAGGCACAGCTTACCAGATATATCACTCCATACAAAATTTTTAATACCTACTGCTATACTAGCCTATTCTTTCGTGTCGCCCGACGCTGCGAACGAAACTGTACCTAACCTTACAAGCGTAAATTGAGTTTTGTTTTGTAGCTGCGCGCCGCTGCATCACAGGCTGCGTCACCTGCGTAGTTATTGTGAATTGCTAAAGCTAAAACTTTCGATAAAGATGTCAGTAGGTATATTTGTAGTACACTTTATGAAAAAAAAAAAAAATGCTTTTTAATGTTTTAGCATGTTTAATTGTTAAACTTACTTATGAAAGACCGAGGAATATTTTTATGCTAGGTAACTATTTAGTATTCTGTAACCATACCCCGAAGCTGCAATTGTAAGACAAGTAAAACACATCATGTGTAACGTGTAGTACCAAACTATTTAATAACCATTGACGTAACTGGCCACGAATACGAATGAAATACGAAATGGAGGTAACTGAAAACACAATTAATTGATTTGTTCGTTCATTTACACAATTAGCGTAATACGTAACTACTATGCTTCTACACTATGAAGAAATCTGCGCTGGCGCCATATGTGACGCCATGCTCGCTTTTCTAACACTTGCACGCTTTTAAATAAACATAATCATATGAAAATAACATTAACAAGATATTAAATATTATTGAAAATTAATTTGCACAGTAGATTTTTGCTAAACGTAATTTTCAAATGACAGTTGACAGGTGATTGACCTTTCTATTCTTATCTCAGACGCATAGTAAAAGTAATTACGTACCTTCCAATAAAATACTAAACACGAAACGTGTAAGTTTAAACAATTTACTCATTTAAAAAACGATAGTAAAACTGTATCAGCAGTTAACTGAAAACAGATAAGTTTTTATCTCTTCTCTTGCTGGATCTACATCCATCAACTGCACAATACACCAGAACCAACCATATCATAAGAATTTTAAACTAAGTACGTCAGGTCGACCGAAATATACGCGTACGTACGCGCCTCGCGGCTGTCGGCAACCCAGTGAGAAATTGGTCGCGTGCGAACCGGCTGCCGGTAGGTAGTTAGCGTGCGTAAGTACATGGAATGATTTATCTGGTAATCTGTAGTGGAGGTATCAAGTTGAAATTAATATCAATTACGTACGTCTACGGTCCCTTGGAACTCTAAAAAAATCAAGCTTCTAAGTAAACGCAATAAAAAAATACGGACATTTATGCGACATATTTTGATACTCGCAAATAAATCAAAACCTATAGGGCACTTCCCGTTGACCTAGAATCATGAAATTTGGCAAGAAGCAAACTCTCACAGCACAAGCAAAGGAAAAAGTCCGAAAATTGTTAATTTGTAGTTTTATCACATAGAAGAATTACTTTTTGTAATTACAAACTTATATGTGCAGTTGGAGAATTGACCGTGACGTACATCGATTTGTTTTTCAACTACAATGCTAAGTTTGTTTTTGGGATAAACTCATTCCAACTACGAAACTCTTAATTGTGCGTGGTCCGACACATACTTGGCCGGTTTTGTTTATTAAAATGATAAAGCAAAAAATACGTGTCTAATATTTTTTTTATTATCTGAGTGACGGACTAAATAGAATTTATCTTTTTTTACCCGGGCACCATCCCTATTATCAGGAAGAAGGACAACATATATGTGTTTACCCGTCTCCTTCAGCGGTCTTGCCTAGCATGCTACATCTGCTGCTTATAATTGATTTGGTGAGATCCTTAAAATGGAGGGATTCCTTTTCCTTCAAGGGCACGTACTCGTGCACATTCTGCTCCTCTTCTGGCGGTTCGTCATCGTCGTAAGTTATGTTGAAATGCGATTTCATCATTTTTAACTCGGTGCAGAAGAAAATTGACTGACAAGTTTTGACACATTAGTTTGACATGTTCGGTTTAAAAAATATGTTTTGGTAGTAAGTCGATTTTGACGAATGAGGTTTTGTATGCAATGGAATTGGTGTCCTGTCCTGTTATTTCACCGACAATGAACTTTCACATTTTCATTTGGCAAGTAATGATCGATTGGAAAAAACATGATTTGTCATTTCATCATTTTAACAAGTTTGTCAAATAGTTCACTTATGACTATACCTGATAAACTTTTGTTTAATACCATTGTATTATTTGTCAAACAATTGCTTTTTTATCCATGTTATCTCATAAAACAATGTTTGGAATAAAAAAACTTTTTTACTAACTTAAAACCGACTTCCAAAAAAATCTACTAAGTGAAAAATAACTTTAATTTCGGAAGTCGGTGTCATTGGATCTGTATTTTAGTTTTTTGCCACCGACTTCCGAAATTAAATTTATTTTTCACTTTGCAGTGTGGAAGTCGGTTGTTTTTTTTTTTGTAAAAAAGTTTTATATTTTTCACTTTTTAGTGGGTCGGTTTGTAATTTATCAAAGTTACAATAGCCTTATGTCAACTGATTATTAACTTTTTACAAAATATTGCTTTTCCCGATGCAGAGACGTTAATGGTTGAGGAGTTCTCCTGGTACTTCACCAGCAGCTCCACTTCACCATATGCATTGTGACGAGCATAAATTGCTTAGCAATCATATTAAAGTAGTCGAATCACAACCCGTAAAATATTTATTATTGAGTAGTTCCGGTGGCCATCTGTGGTCTTCATTATTAGTTCAACTTCACCAAACGGTGCTTTCCGAGAGCAAATGCACGAGTTACTATAAAAAAAAGCCAAATCGCTATAGGTGTGCCTATAATATTTAAAGAGTTCCCTCGATTTCTCCAGGATCCCATCATCAGATTCTGACCTGACGACAATGGGACTACCTGGGAAGTATACCTACTCTTTCAAACAAAAAAAGAATTTTCCAAATCGGTCCAGCTATCTTCGAGTAATCGGGCAACACACATAAAAAAAAGGATGCCGAGGAACTGAGAACCTCCTCCTTTCTTTGAAGTCAGCTAAAACGTTTTACATTAGGTAAAAGGGTAATTTTAATTAATAAATCAACGAAAATAGAAAAAAAATATTAAGTTTAGTAGGCAACCCGGAATTGAAATAGTCGAATGTAAGTGACGTGCTTGTGACGACGGCGACGCTGACGATGATTTACCCCCTATTTATTCATATACTCTTTCATTTACTGATAAGTTTTGACAGTGGTTTTGACGCATTAGTTTTACAAGCTCGGTTTAAAACTATAGATTTTTTTACACGACTGCTCCAAAAGAGGAGTGTTATGTTTTCTGGGTTCATGCATGTATGTATGTGAGTTTCTTTATTCCACCATAACTTTTAAATGTCTGAACAGATTTGGATGTATACACCCGACTGATACTGGCTATACAGGGTGTAAGGGACAGCCCTCCGCAGACTGATGGGGTGAATTCAGTATATTATACTAAGATGATCGGTACACGAAATTATTTCAGGAACGTTATAGGAATCCAATAAACCTGATTTGTTTTATTAGCTCATAACAATGTATCGTTACCGTGGCAAAACGCGCGTAGCGAACGGCAGCAGCCTTCGGCCGCCGAGTATTTCCATATCCATTGCTGATTTTTTTTATTTTACCTGTTTTATTTACATAAATGGAGTGCTGCGTATAGATAATGTAAATTTCCATTGAAATAAAGGAATAGTAACTGAAAAAGCGATAAAAAGAAATGAAATTTTTCCTGTAAAATTTTCCGGTGAAATATGATTCACAATAAGAAGCTGAATGCACCCTGTTAGTTTGCGGACGGCTGTACGTTACGCCCTGTATATTAAAAAAAAAAATGGCGGCAGTATGGCTTCATTTCCAAATGTGAAAAAATATTTTTTCTTCAATTATTACAATCAAATTGAAGGCCTTGATGAGTACATTACAAAACAAAAGAAAATAAACTTGTCACTAAAATGTATAAAATAAAAAATAAATAATAAAAAAACACGACTCACACAGTCGACAGTCGGGGGGGTTTAATCTAAGAGGCAGAGAGAGACTGCAATGACAATTTTATTTATCTGTTAAGTCAGGGAAATGAGGTGACATTTCGCTTTGTATATTAACTAATACAACTTGTTTTTTAGTTTTTAGTTCATTTTCTGCAGGGCGGTCGTGTTTTTTAATTTTTTAAGTTGTTTATTTTTTACGAATGTATTACTTGTTATTGGAACTCTTTGACGTTTCTTCAGTAATTAAGTTTACCCTGTTTACACACTGACGCTGCAATAAGCAAAAACACGATGCAAACTGATCAAAATGTACGAAAAAATAACGCGTTTTGCAGCGGATCCCAGCAAAAATCACCGATACCTAAAAACAATATTTTATCAAGGCCATTATCATTTCCTCAGGTATCATTTTCCTCAAGCGTCCCCGCGACGCGCACACCTCAACAACACATCGAAGTAATCCTGCGCAAGCTAGCCAACTCCCTGAACATGCGCGGGGAGCATCCTCACAACTACGTGCTAAAGGTGTGCGGGCGAGAGGAGTACCTGTTCGGAGACTATCCTCTGATCCAGTTCCTGTACATCCAGGAGATGCTAGCCACTGATGGCGTGCCGCAAGTCATGACGGTCAGCATGGACAAGTTACCGCTAACGCGTGAGTTGGTGATCTGTGTTGTTTTATTATGATTGGGATTTTTTATACTGATCAGTTATATCTATACCTACTCTGTTTTTTTTTAACACTCTCAGCGCCATGTGGTCCGCGGGCCGCCCACATGGCCTGTTTCTCTAGAAAATGCTCATATATACATGGCGCTGAGAGTGTTAAAGTCTTGATTTGCTTTTCATTCAAAATATGAACTACTTATTTTGTTAAAACGTTTTGATTTAAGTACCAAAATCATTTTTTTCATATAGAAATATGAAAAAAATTCTAATGATTTTGGTTTTGAACCAGCTTCCTTTAGGCTTAATTTACATTGCACCGGGACGGAATGGAAGAGAATTTTTGTAAAGAAATTGTACAAAGCATAATGAACTTTATGTCAATTGTGTAACGTACAAACTAGATACGAGCTGCTAGCTGCGGGAATTCCCGCAAAAGCGCGAGAATTCTCCGGAAGACACGCGACCTGACTTTTGGTTCGTGTCTAGTTTGTACTTTACACAATTGACATAAAGTCCATTATCCTTTACACAATTTCGTTACAAAAAATTCGCTTCCATTCTGTTCCGTGGCATTGTAAATTGAGCCTTAGGGTCTATCCACTAATATCAGAATTGCCTTCTGGACTCTTAAGAGGCCGTCTCTGGTCGCTGATTCACCCTTATGGTGGATCTAGAACTTGTCTACGCATGTCTGGGCGTTTCGGACTTCCGAGCATGCTTGACGTAAATAAACATTAACCCGGTCACTCCGGAGACTAGAAGGTATTGACTAAAGTCTCAAAGTTTTCAAAAATCCATCATTCAGTAACGGTTTATGATAACTTTTAGACTTTACCACCTGTAAATTTATACTGTTCTACCATTAAAGGATTCAAGGTTAAAAACTGACGTGAACATACCCCACAGTAAACCGCGACCTACCCTACTACCCCTGCCTGCCGGAGCGGAGACGATTGACCTCGGAGCACTCTAACACGATGCGACGGAAGAAGAATGAGTCGTCGTGGAACATAGAGAAAGAATACTCGTGCGTCGTACAGAGTGTCAGCAAACTTAACGTGGACCCCGGGAATGGTGCTGCGGTGAGTTTAGTAATGTTTATTCGTGGATGGGATGAATAGGGTATATGACAGTTTTACGTACAACGTAGAAGATAAGAACAAAATTGTTTAAATATCTCAAAAAATGGCGAAGTTATAAGACGTTTTAAAATTATGCTAGACAGAGACAGCACTACTGCAATCTGACGTCACAACATAGAAACGCCGTAGGTAGTAAGTTCGCGCTACTCAGTACAATGACCGTTTTGTGTGATAAGGATAGAATAATTATTTCCAAAGCGTATAAATTCTCCATATTTCAACTGATTTTATTTATGTACTAGCTGTTTACTAAAAATAACAGCCACATTTTAATAATAATTCCTCGTCCCCCGATCCGCCGCGTTACATTGCCCGCCCGCGCTATTTGTTCACAATTTCAAGGGTTTTATTTTTTTTGCGCGGAACCTTAATTATTTTTCTAAAATAAAAGTAGCCTAGTTACTCCTTATAAAATTACATTAGCGATCTGCCAGTGAGTCCCGTCAAAATCGGTCCAGCCGTTTCGGTGATTAGCTGGAACAAACAGACAGAGAAACAAAAAAATTCAAAATAGTTTTTTTGTTATATGAGTACCATATTATTATACTTTCATATGCATTTACTAAAAGCTGTTATTTTGATATTACAAACAGACACTTATAAATTCGAAAGTAACTTTGTCTGTCTGTCTGTATGTTACCTTTTCACGCCTAAACCACTGAACGGATTTCGATTCCACTGAAGTTGGCAAGGAGATAAATGACATCCTGGGGAAGGACATAGGCTACTTTTGTCTCAAAAATAATCCTACAGGGGGTGATATAGGGGATGAAAATTTGTATGGGAAACCCAGCATTTCTTAAGTTAGAGATATGAAAATTCAAATCTATGCTTTTGGTGGAATATAAAGAATTATATGGTTCAGCGTTTTTGAAAATTAATCCCCCAAGGGGGTAAAACAGGTGTGGATTTTAAAAATCACAAATAATAAAAATGTTGTGTACCTCTTTTTAAGAGATTTAAGGGATTGAAATATAGTCATAGTTCGTATCTTGACTTCTTAAGGTAACATTTTAGTCTTTATTTTTAACCGACTTCAAAAAAAGGAGGAGGTTCTCAATTCTGTTGTATGTTTTTTTTTTTTTTTTAATGTTTGTTAGCTCAGTAGGTACTCTCCGTCATTTAAAAACCGATTTGGAAAATTCTTTTTTTATTTGAAAGGACATACTTCCAAATTGGTCCCATTTTTATCAAAATCCAGTTCTGATGATAGGATCCATGAGGAATTGAGGGAACTCTTCAAATATTATAGGCATATCAGTGGCGTAGATACAATCATCATTAGATAGAAGCCGAAGAAAAAATTGTTCAGTTCTCATAAACTCAGACAAAAAACTGTAGGTTTTTAATCTTATGATGTATTAAACTGGTATTAAATATAATTATGTAATGTGATGTGATACACAGTTACACACACAGGTGTACCATATTATTTGGCAATAGTAGATATTAACACATTCAGTGCTCAGCACCCGACTCCCGGGTTATTGTTGGACCCGGGAGTCGGGTGCTGGGCACTGAATGTGTTAGAAGAGTGGTTGTTCCGAAGGGAAGGCGATAGGAATCGGGTTGTATGAAGGCTTCGCCTCTGAAGCATATACATAGCGATGTTGGTATTTTCATCAACAAGTCAAGCATTTGCATTCAGAAAGTATCATTTGGTGAAGTGAAACTGATGAAGAAGACCACAGATGGCCACGGGAACTCCTCAATGATAAGTATTTCACGGGTGGTGATAAGATATCTCGATTAAGATAGTTAAGCGTCTATGATGAAGTAAATTTATATAAATGGTTCTGATGAAAATAGTACGAATCGAACTGATCTGATGATGAAGCCGGAAGGTAGGCACCGGAACTCCGTAATAAAACATTGTATCCTAGCCGTGTTTGGGCTTATTGGAATTGTCATGAGATGCACTCTGGCCATAAATTATTTTAATGGTAATATGCTTCAAATTGCGCTACTTGAGTCGTATGATATGTGTGGCCTTGATCGTCAGAAGACAGATTTAATCAACGATCTGTCATCGTGTGGTTATAGTTTGTTGGCGACGACGGCGTCCAAACCTGATAAAACTACGCCTTCCAAACTTCTGGCACGACTTAGCGCGACATATATTTGCCTTTTTGCAAAGTTTTTATTTGAAAGGGTATACTCCTGAGGTGGTTGCATATAAATTTAGTCAAATTCTAATTCAGATTTTTGAGTTAACTTCAATGATACCTATTTTTTTACATTTAGTGTATGTTGCTGATGATATAATAACTTCCTGTCACTGTTATTTACTCAGCAAGTAGTGGTATACGAATTTAGGTGGGGTAGGTAAGTACTACAACTAAAAAGTGGAAATTAAAAACTTATAAAAAAAAAACAACTAACTTCCAAGCAAACATTACAAAGTGAAAAATAACTTTATTTCCGGAAGTCGGTGGCAAAAAACGAAACTTCTAAACCAAAGACACCGACTTTAGGTGTATAATTCGTTAAGGTTTTGTATAAATTGACTGAAATATGATGATTGTTGAAGATGTCGGAAAAAACCATTCCGACTGGGAGGTTTCTGGCGTGCGCCGCGTAAACAAATAAGAGTATTACGGAACTGAAGGTACTTTTAATCCCAGTACTACGTTCTATATTTTCCGACATCACGCGGGCGAAACCGCGGGCAAAACCTATTACACTAATGTATACAATAACTGTGTTTTTTCCTGTAACATTTTTAAAATAAGTATTTTCCTGTATATTTTTAGAGTAGTCAAATATCATATTGTATGGATCAGAATGTTGGGCCACAAAAGGGATGAATTAAAGGCAATGGCATGCAGCTACGATGAGAATGCTAAGAGGGGTATTTGCGGTGTTATGCTGCAGTCCCACGGCCCGCTTTCTCACAGGCCAGATCGCGCCAGGTCAGGCCGATAGGCTATGGGAACCGTCGATTCAATGAGTCTTGTGATGGGCCGTGGGAATACTAGGCACGGGCCGCGACAGGTCTCGACAGGCGTAGCCGCGTGCCAGGCCTCGACAAATAGAATACGTATATAAGAGAAAGTCTGAAAGTGACACCGGTGACTGAAAATTTGCGTGGAAATCGGTTGTCATGGTATGGGCATGTGATGCGGAGGAATGAGGAAAATGTCATGAGGAAAGTTTTGAGTATGAATGTGGATGAAGTGTTTGAAAGATGATATGGCTAGAAAGGGGGTGACTACTGAGATGACGACTAATAGAGAAGTATGGAAGAAAAGACTTGCGCTGACCCCAAATAAATTGGGATAAGGGCAGGAGAATGATGAATGGATAGAATGAATCTAATGATGTGTTTGACGTAACGTTCGGGTAATATATTGAATAAACTACATTTAATGCGCCTTTGTCGGGTCTCTTACGCACGCTTTCCACCGATTCTAAACCTCACAATAGCTCGAATTCGTCGCGGAATTTGTCCTTTGGTTTGCTTGCGGTGACCATAAGTTGTTTTAATACCTAATATTTGTATTCATAAAGTGTCGGTGACCACGTTTTGGTTATTTTATTATTGTTGAATCGGAATTGACTACTGTACAAATTACATATCGTTGTCTGTAATGTAATTTAAACGTAATTTATTTTATGTCTTCAACTGTAGCCGAACTTTTGGGTTAAGGATTCATGTTTCGGTTCACTAGCGCCGTTAAAATTAAGAACTGCTCATGAATACCTACCCCAGTCGAGACTTGTATCCATCCATTCATATGCTGCCTAAACACGAGCAAAAATGTTTGCACATAATTTTCAATACTCAATCATTTATTGCCTTCCACAATGTGTACTTAGGTAGTAACTTAACTTTTTATGAGATATTATGAGCCCTCTCGGGCACAGCTAAATAGTAGGAGAGAGGAAGCTTTAAAAACTTATCAGCTAATGTTATACAGGTTGTTAGGCAGACAGTTAAAATACCTCAGTTTAAATTCACTCTTTATCTCGCTCGTACGGTACTGCTCGCGGACTGAGTGAGAGCGAGACTAAGGGTGCGTTTCTGCTGACGCGGAGCTGGGTGGAGTGAAGCGGAGAAGAGCAGTGAAAAGTGGCAAGTGTTTCCACTGAAGCGGATTGGAATGGAGCAGAGCTGAGCAGACCGGAGCTGCATTGAGCCGTGTTCCGATCAGTGACGATAACGTGTCAAGCTTATGACATAATATCGTAAACTAAAATGCAGCGCGCGAGTCCTGTCCTGACAAGTCTACCCTCCGCCGCCGCGCCGCACCGCCCCGCTACTCTCCGCTTCGCTGCCCTCCGCCCCTCTACTCTCCGCTTCGCTGCCCTCCGCCCCTCTACTCTCCGCTTCGCTGCCCTCCGCTCGACACCACCGCCCTGCTCAACTCCGTTCTGTCTGGCTCGGGTCGCGTGTTCATAATAAGTCCGCTCCACTCCGTTCACACTGTTTCCACTGACACGAAGTGGAGATTTCAGTTACTGTGATTGATCATTTCACGGTCCGCTCCTCTCCACTCCGCCCAGCTCCGTGTCAGTGGAAACGCACCCTGAGTGGGGTGCTGGGCGGCAGGGAGCACCGATAGTTTACGTAATTATTTTAAGGTGAAAATAATGGTAATTTAAAATAAATAAATAAACATACTATCTGCTTCATATTTAGTTCAGTTATTATGCAAAGTTTCATGATCTAATCTGAAGTATTTATTGAATACTTGCGGTTTATTGTTCGGTTTGGAGGTAACATTGTAATTTTTTTCTATAGAGAAAATTTTATGGAATCGTGTTTTCGTCAATCATAGTACTTAACATTAATCCTCAACTTTACCATATATTTATTTAAAAATGAATGCTGCAGTATTTTCGATTTAACGGAGAATCATGCTAAGCAATTTGAGGTATTATGGATTCTTAGGGTGCGTTTCCACTGAAGCAGAGACGAGCGGAGCTGTGTGGAGACGTGCCGGAATCGTCCAATCGCAGACGAGACGAGAGACTCGATGAGGATTTCAACTATTGTGATTGGTCGATTCCCGCACGTCTCCGCTCAGCTCCGCTCGTCTCCGCTTCAATGGAAACGCACCCTAAAACATACAAAAATGGCGGATCTGTGGAACCGTTTGCTACGTGTTTAGGCCCTATAACAAGACCCAGGCCACACGGATTTTTTCAAATGACTTTTTTTTTAATTTATTCGAAATTCGTCGTTGTTCAAACTTCAATAATTTCATTTAAAAATAACATAACTGGCAACATTTTTTTTTAATCTAGAATAATTGTAGAATCTTATAAAATTCGTATTTGACGAGATGATTGCTAGAACATTAAATACGAGCCCTTAAATTACAAACTAATTTAAAAAAATACCGAAAGCCGTGAAAAAAATAGTTATCTGATTTCTAAGAAAGTCACGCTCGCTACGCTCGCTCGGCTCGCCCGCGGTTGGTCACAGTTCTAACCTAACCTAAACCAATTGGTCGGGGTGCCCTAGCTTAGTTACTGCGACTGATTCGTCATCAAAAGCCACACCAAACGCTTATTGTGACTGCAGATAAGCCATTCTGCATCACGTCTAAACGTGGGTAGCAGTTTTGTTAAATATAACGCAATAACAATCCAGCTGAACGTTGTTCATCTGCTTTACATAACGGAGCTGTTTTGCAAAACAGTTAGCGGTTATTTATCGTTTAAATATTCGTTTACAGTATAATAGCATTTTCTTATTAATAAATGTTTTAGTACTCTTTTCAATATTTATTCGAATATTCGCAGGTAATATGTCAAGCTGGCATCTTCCACGGCGGCAAGCCTCTCTGCGAGACTCAGAAGACGAGTGCCGCTGTCATGGTCGACGGAGTGGCTGTATGGGACCAAGAGCTAACCTTTCCCATCTTGGTGTCCAACCTGCCGCGCATGGCTAGGGTCTGCTTTGGCGTCTATGAGGTCACCAAGAGTAAGAGCAAGAGGAGAGGAAAAGACTCAAATAAGGTATGCTGTTGAATTTTGATTAATATAGACTTTAGACTTTAGTGATAGCTAGTAGTAGCATTTTAAAACAGTGGATAAACTGCTGCATATACAGGGTCAAATTAAATTAGCTAGCGAAACTCCGCAGACGTGATGGATATCGATATCTCAACAGGATAAAACAGATTTTATCAACTCAAATTTCAAGTAGCAACACGCCCAGCGCTCTTTGACCCAAAAAATAAATCATCAAATCTTTTTATTTTGTCGTGTTTAGATATCGATACCCATCACGTCTGCAGAGTTTCGCTAGATAATGTAATTTAACCCCGTAGATAGACACACCAGCTAGACCAGGTTTATCGAATCATTCTACGTATTTTATTTCATTTATTAGGTATTCCTGTTGATAGTGCGGTAGAGGGGCTCGTGGCTAAGTAATAACAGCCGCACAGGTCGATCGATCAGATTAATCTACGCATGCCGCGGTCGGTCTGTGGATGGGTGACTATCTTTTCATACCGAAACTGCTCCGTGCCTTGGAAAACCACGTTAAGCCGTTGGTCCCGGTTGTCATTTTTGGATCTTTGACATTCGTTACGGATCGTCAGAAGCCCGAAAGTCTGGCAACCACTCTGGGGTATCGTGTTACCCAGTAAGTGGGTTGTGGAGGTCAGATTGGCAGTCGTTCCATGTAAAATACTGGTATTCAGCTCCATCCGGTTAGACTGGAAGCCGACCCTAACATATTTGGGAAAAGGCTAGGCAGATTCGAGTGCGATATATTCTTTATATTAATTCTCAAGTCCGCAATTGAAGCAGTTCGATGAAGTTGTCAGTGGTGGCACAGCGTTAGATTGCCAACCTTGTATACAAAGTCGGATATCCTCGACTGTATGATTTCACTGGCACCTATGCCTATACTTTCTAGTGGCAAGAGCAGGCCATAGTTATATCCAGTTTTATTTGTTTATAACAGCTAACAACTGACAAATTATAAAGCTTATTTTTTATGTATGTTGTTTGCGCTATTTACGACATTTGGGCCTCTATTTCATCAATAGTTTTCTAAAACATCCCCCCCATCTATTCCAGGAGGGTGTAAACAGACTGACGTGGGCGAATACGATGATATTCGACTACAAGGAGCAACTGCGCACAGACGGCGTCACGCTGTCCATGTGGACGCACGTCGCCGACGACACGCAGGGCGATGACCTCGTGCTGCATCCTTTAGGTACTGTCGTGTCCAATCCTAACACGGACTCCTGCGCTGCCTTGCAGGTTAAGTTCTCTAAGTAAGTATGAAGAAGTATGTTTATTGATCACAAATACACAATGTAATAAAATCTAAAATCATAACCTCATCGCTGTCACTGTGGCGAAGTTGTCAACAACTTTGGACACCACGGCCTGTCTTGCAGCCGAAGTGCGGGCCGCAAAGCGCGGCACGCGAACATTAATGACATCATCCGACGAGCTCTTGTCACCGTCTGCGTTCCAGCTGTATTAGAACCCATTGGCTTGGCACGCGACGATGGCAAGAGACCGGACGGCATGTCTTTGTTTCCATGGAAGGTAGGTAGGCCTTTAGTGTGGGACGCAACGTGTGTCGATACTCTTGCGCCATCCCATCTTCCTGGCTCGGCGTGCAGTGCTAGCGCTGCTGCTTCGGCTGCGGAAAACCTCAAGCGGCGAAAGTATAATAACCTTACCGGTAATTATTTGGGGTTGAAACCCTCAGGCCGTGGGGTCCGAGTGCTCATGCTTTATTCAACGAAATCTCCAAACGGTTGGTGACCTTCTCGTGACCCAAGGTTTGGCTTTTACCTTGGCCTAGAGGCTAAGCATTGCCAAACAACGTGGCAATACCGAAAGTCTCTTGGGTACATTACTAGTCGACAGCGATGCGGAGGAATTTTTCGACGCCATATTTTAGTTTGTTAGTAGTTTTAGTTAGGTTATGTTATAAAATAAGTACATTAGACAACATTAGAGATAAAAAAAAAAAAACTGGAAAGTTTGTGCTGTAGAGTGTAGACAATTAAACTTGCGCTCTATCAGATGACGATAATTTATTTCAGTAATAGATGATCAAGCTATGTTGTTCAAATAAACCATGAAAACTGAGATGATAGTCTTATTTCATTCCTATACCTAATCATTAATACGCTTCACTTTCAGCTACGACTGCCAATACCCCGTACTATTTCCTAAAGAGGAGACTGTAAAAGACTACTCTAAACATATCGAGACCGTGTCCCCGGAAGCGATGGAGAGGCTAAGCAGGGATTATGAGAGGCTACGAGCCTTCGCAGAGAAGGATCCCATGTATGAGATGCATGAACAGGACAGGAAAGATATCTGGGCTTCGAGGTAAAGTATAAAGATTTTTTTGTCATAATCGGCAGGATTTTAAACCTAACAAACCAATTTCGTAAAGTTACAAGTTTTTAAAGTGAACACTTCTTTAGGCGCGTTGAACACTTTTTAAAGGAACAACTTGAAAAACATGTGTCATGTGACATGCTCCAACGAGTTCAACGACTTAAGAGCGTTGTCACCTTTTGCATCTCTCTCGCTCACACAGGACCAAATTTTTAAGAATGTTAAATGAAAAAATGCTTTTTTGAAAAATGTAATCAATGGGCGGTCTACAAAATAATATTAATTTAATAGGTAGTTATCAAAAACGCATTTCTATTGTGTTATCTAATAAACTTAGGTAATTAAGTATTATGATCTGTTTTTGAGATAACGTAAATAAATGCCACAGTAAAAATGTGTTTTTAATAATTACCTATTAAATTAATATTATTTTGTAGACCGCCCATTGATTACATTTTTCAAAAATGCATCTTTTCATTTAACATTATTAAAAACTTGGTCCCGTGTGAGCGAGAGAGGTGCAAAATGTGACAACCCTCCGCTAGATGACGCTTATGTCTTTGGAATAGATGTCATAATGCAACTGTTAGTTTTTAGTTTTCACTTGTGTCGGCAGTCCCCATGCCTGCCTATTTTTTTTTGTGGTGTTCAACCTTAAAAATGCAGAGAACATTCTAGAGAAATAATACAAATGTTTTAAAAATCGTACCAAATTAAATCCGAAAAGAATATTAGTTTAAAACTGGCATTAAAGCTCACCGCAGACTAAAAAGCAAAAGATTTGAGTTGAGAATGGACCTCAATATCAGAGTCGAATGCTCGAGGAGAGAGAGGAGTCTATTGATGTTTGCGTCGATGCTTATGCAGATTTGCGTTATATGTCACTCAAAGTGTATTATGCCATATCTTCGGAAAATCCTACTCTCAGTCTGTTTGGAACAAAAAATAACATCAATCTACCGTTTTCCAGGGAACGTTTCCGTAAAGAAGCACCGGAGCTTCTTCCAAAACTACTATCCTGCGTAGAATGGGGCGAACTGGCTGAAGCGGCCAGTGTGCGGCGCATGCTAGCAGACTGGCCCATGCTGCGAGTGGAGTCCGCGTTAGAACTACTTGACTATGCCTACGCCGACTGTGCCGTCAGGAGCTTTGCAGTCAAGTGTCTCGGCAAGATCAGGTCAGATTTACTTTCTAGCTTATTAGTACATGGCATAGGGAACTTTAAAGTACCTAACAGCACCATTACCTACCGAATTCTGGTCGAAGCTTATTTATGATATTTAAATGTAATCGTCGATACGACGAAGACGAAGCACCTAATAGCATATTGGAATTAAACAAGTATCGAAAACAATGTTAATTAATAACTTTAATGTTAATTAATAACCTTCCAGGCTCAGGTCCACATGTCACCCGGTCAGGGAGTGGGGAAATATTGTTTGCTTACGGTTTGATTAAATTTGTTGACACCTTTTCAGACATATGCCGTCGGTAAATTTATAAATTCACACATATCTGGACACCGGCCGTCAGTGTTTCGGAACAGCATAATCAGCCTATAATATTCCCACTGCTGGGACATAGGCCTCCTCTCGGTGATAGGGAGTGGGCCGTAATCCACCACGCGGGCCCAGTGCGGGTTGGTAGATATGTCACAAGTCTTCGAATTTTTGGTTCTAGGACATGCCGGTTTCTTCACGATGTTTTCCTTCACCGTTTTGAGAACAGTGGTGATTAAATAATTTACACAAAGTAAAACACCTGTCTGGGTTCGAACCTACGACCTTACAAGTCGTAAGTCAAGGCAGTTACCACTGGGCCACCACTGCTTTCAATGTTGTGTTTCAGAACATCCCCTGAAAAAAGACACTAACCCGGTAGCCCTGAAAGTTCTGCTGTTACGATGTAGTTGTTCTTTTTGGTGCTTGCTGCATGATTTTACATATTCTTCTTTGAAAGCTACTGAAAGGGGGAGGCCTATGTGCAGCAGTGGACGTCTTCGTGTTGAATTGATGATGATAATGCACTACTGCAAGTGTTTCCGATGTAACCATCCCATAGCAAGCAACTCATGGATTCATTAAATTCAGTACTATAAAATTGTGTTATCTTCCACAGTGACAACGACCTCCTACTCTACCTCCTGCAACTGGTGCAGGCGTTGAAACACGAGTCGTATCTCATGTGCGACCTCTCCGTGTTCCTACTCAAGAGGGCCTTCAAGAATATGACCATCGGACATTACCTCTTTTGGCATTTAAGGTAATGTTATGTTTAAATTATTATTTTACTGAATTGATCGTTAAAATATTTATTAGGTGCAACTTAACAAACGTGATAGGTACCATACCCTAAAAAAAAGCCAAGACACCATAGTTCATTATAAATAACTAGCTTTTGCCCGCGGCTTCGCCCGCGTGGAGGTCGGAAATTAACCCCACGGAAACGTGCTACCGTAACGCGCACGCATATTTCAGCCAATTTACACAAATTATACACCTAAGCCTTCCTCATGAAGTTAATTGGTGAAAACCGTATAAAAATCATTTCGGTAGTTTAATAGTTTTTGAGTTTATCGCGTTCAGACAGACGGACAGACGCGGCGGGGGGACTTTGTTTTATAATGTATTTGTATGTAGTGTTTATAAATTCGTAACGTACGGTCAACCGCACGTCAGTAGTCGCACTTGAACTACAAAAACCGCCTTTACTGCTAGGAAATAAAGGGGCTGCTTATGTTAATACCATGGGCGTAGGGAGGCTGACGGGACTTGGGGGGGGGGCTCTTGGCTAAGTAATAACAGCCGCACGGGTCGATCAATCAGGTTAAGTTACGCTTGCCGCGGTTGGTCCTTGGATGGGTGACCATCATTACATAATACCGAGACCCCTCCTTGCCCCGGAAAAGCACGCTAAGTCATTGGTCCCGGCTGTCACTCTTGGATCTTTGACAGTAGTTACGGATCGTCAGAAGCCCGAGTGACAACCAGTCTTACCAAGGGGTATCGTGTTACCCAGTAAGTGGGTTGTGACGTTCAGATAGGAAGTAGCTCCATGTAAAAATACTGAAATTCAACTGAAACCGGTTAGACTGCAAGCCGACCCCAACGTAGATTGGATTGAACATAGGGCTGACTGAAAAAAGTTTCAACATGGTATTATAACCTATAGTAATGTCTTTTTTTTCATCCATTTTCCAATATATTGCCCTTAGGTCTGAGATGCACGTGCCGGCAGTAGGCGTCCGCTTCGGTCTCCTGCTGGAGGCGTACTGCCGCGGCTGTCAGGACCACATCAACAGCCTCACGAGACAGATCACTTGTCTCGACAAACTTAAATGTAAGTTACTGCGTATTGTCTATCTTATTGTGCTAACTTTATCATTTAGCGGAACTGATTACGCGTATATACAATATGACTAAAGTAATATTTTGAAAAAAATTAACAGAGATGAAGAGATCTTTTTCTATAAACCTGCATGCCCCTCCACTGCTAGCTGCATACACTTTTCAAATGTCTGTATAGAAATTTTAGTGGAGGGGTGGGCAGTTTTATAGTAAAAGATCTTTACACTCGCAAACGAAAAGGTTAAGGGGGAAGCGCTAAGGTAGCCCGCGAAATAAAAAAAATCTTACGATTTTTGCAGTTTGCAGCTCAGTGTCTGGATGTATGTTGATTAAAGTATGATTCGCGACCGTAACAAATATGTATTTAAATAATTATAATCATTAGAATCAGTAATACAATTCTTCTGTAAAGACATATTTGTTAGGGTCGCGAATCATATTTTAATCAACATATAACCTAATACTGACCTGCAAATTGGAAAAAAACGTAAGGAAAGTTGAATTTCGCGGGCTACCCTGGCGCTTTCGCCTATATAGCACTTTTTGGAAAGCATCATTTTAAATTCCTTCACACATTGCTTCTTTGCTGGCAGTGCGTTACGGAATTGATAAGTTTCATGCCCGGGCACGTAAAAATAAACTTTGCTTAAACTTTTGATTCCGCAAAAGTAAGTGAAACAATTTTCAAATATTGAAAATTCTGACGAATACCATAAAAAAAGATATCATTAGATATTTGCAGGCTCTGCGATCAAAAGCAAACGGTACATATTTTTTATCCGTTTACATTGTCATTCCCATAAACTCATTCGTAATACAGTTGTCTGAGCATTATTTTGGCTGTGTCAGGGGCCAGCCAATGCGTGCGCAAGAAGAAGGAGATAAAGCAAGCCCGCGCCGCCCTCATCCATCACCTGCAGGAGCAGCACTGTGTCGAGACACTGTGTGATTTTGTGTCGCCCTTAAACCCTAGTTTTGTGTGCAAGAGGATCAAGTAAGTGTAAATAAAATACATAACTGGCCTGAGGTTCTGAGGTTACGCTGTGAAGAACCTTTTTTTGTGTGAGGGGTTTTAGAGTCAAGTTAATTATAGACAGTAATATTAGTTTGCGCCATAACAATTTAGTTGTGTTTGAGAATTTTTGACACCATTATTAAGGCGAAAACTGACTTACAACGTTTGTTTGTAGTGTATCGAGTTTTTGTAACGCGTTACAGTAGTCAGTGCAGCGAGCCGAGCCGCTCGATGCGAGCATTGCGAGCGCATGTTTACAAGTTTGTACACTGCACCGACTAGTTAGTCAGTGCAGTTGACGCGGCGTCGCAAGCACAACGTATCTCGTTTTACTCTCTTTTCCAAAATAAAAATATACTTTTCCAAAGTTAAAATGCAATGGAATAATGAAAAAGCATTTTTATTTATTGACAAATACAAAGAAAGTCCGATTTTATGGGTCAAGTGCTCGAAGCGAACGTTCGCCACGTTTAGTGTATCGCCGTTTTGTAACAAGAAATGGAGCGCGCTTGAGCCATGTGCTCGAAGCGAGCGTTCACCGCGTCTTGTGTTATGTGTATCACCGTTTTGTAACCAAGCTCGCCTCGAATGATACATTACGAGCAAATGTTACACGTCAGTCTCCGCCTTTAGATTTTCTATTTTGTTAAGTACCTGGTACTTATTGACAGGCCTGCACTGTCCTCCCATACCTATTATAATACTATAATTTGAAAACATTGTAAAAGCTAATTATTTTTAAAAGAATAACCATGGAGTTTCTTGCCGTTTCTTCTCCATAGGAAACGACCAATTGGAACCGTGCACGTAGCTTCTGACGTTTCTTAAGTGCCCATGTAGGTTTATGTGAAATAAAATATTTTTATTTTGATGTAGCCCCTTAAAAATCAATGTCACACAAACTATCCACTTAAAAAATGAAAATTAATGTGAAGAATTCTGCTTTTCGCACTTTCGTATTCTCCAATACACTGTTCTAGCTAAAGTTTCATATCCTAGGCCGGACGACTGCCGAGTAATGGACAGCAAGATGCGGCCTCTACAGCTTCGCTTCGAGAACGCGGACCCCTCGGGGGCCGACATCAGCATTATACTGAAGATCGGCGACGATCTGCGGCAGGATATGTTCACGCTACAGATGTTACGCATCATGGATCGCCTGTGGAAGAACCATGGATATGATTTTAGGTAAGTTGAAAATTTTCTTCAGCTGACCCGTATGACGCGGTGACTGACCAAAGCTCCATAAGCTATCGGAGAAATGTTTTACGCATGCTGTTTGATACCGACCCAATCTTGACGTTTGAAACGGCCAAAAGGTTGATAAGGCTGCGTCCTATTTAAAAGCGATCGTCGCGCGAATGTGCGTTCGGTCGCGTGCATATGTCACTTTTGTTCGGAAAACCGGAAAGCGCCCTCTGTCGACGCCACCACGCGTTTAGGTTCACCGAACAAAGAGTTCGAATGATCTGACGTGAGGCTAAGAGTTTTATAATTTACTTGAATGAACTCGCACTTCTGCAACGGTAAGATAAATCGAATAGCTACCCCACATCTTACGGCATTTTAGTCAGATGCAAAGTCAAAGTCAAGTAATTAACTTTAATTTAATAAGTAAAATATACATAAAAAGTCAAGAGTTATAAAGATAATAAATTGCTGGTGTCAAACAACTTCTTTTATGAAGAAAGCTGGGCACGAAGCGCGATAAAACATTTTTATTGTTACTACAGTACGCGTCAAACTTTATGACGGCTCTGAAGTGAGCAATTTGCTGCGCAGTACCCCACCCCTCACCCCCCTGACGCATAAATTTGACTCGCCTCATGTACCGAGCCGCCATAAAGTTTGCATCGGGCTGTAACTGAAAAGTTGGTCCGAAATAAACATTACATTTATTTATTTGATGTTATCTTTTCGCAGAATGAACCCGTACAACTGCATCTCGATGGAGTACACGGTAGGTATGATCGAGGTCGTCGAGGACGCGCAGACGGTCGCCTACATACAGAAACAGAGCGCGCTCTTCAATGCGGCTTCCACTATTTATAAGTCTACGTTATTACGTGAGTATTGTATTAGTTCTTTGTTTTTTTATTTTATTTTTTAATCATTTAGTTTGTTTTCTACATGATTCATGCCTTAGGACATAATAAGACATGTAAGCAAAGTCTATCAGTGTTATAGTCCTGTAAAAAAGTTTTGTGACTGTCGGTAATCACTTCCTAAAAGACTGAACAGAGAAACATTAACCCCTAAGAGGTGAAATGTGCTGTAAAGTGCTGTTTTACAAAAACTGGTTTATCCTACGTGTATTAATTTGTAACTTGGCATAACTTTCTTCAGAGCAAAATGATAAATCATAATTTTTTGGCACAAATACATACTTAATTTTCACACACAGAATGGCTACGAAGAAACACAGAGAACAACGAGGCTGCTTTCAATAAGGCAGTGGACGAGTTCACAATGAGTTGCGCCGGCTACTGCGTCGCGACTTACGTGTTGGGTATCGCGGACAGACACCCGGACAACATCATGGTTAAGACTAGCGGTCAGGTGAGCCAAGAACCATTCATACTACAGGATAATAGCTTCTTTGAATAAAAAAAAAAAGGAAAGATAGAAAGAAAATAATGTTTATTTGGTCACAGAAACAACAACAGACAGATAACATCACGCATATTATTATATTCCAGAAAGGAATGCACAGAGGTGTATTCGTACATCCTCATTTTACTAGTTATGTTATGAGGTCCGTGTAATTTAATATAGGGCAAGCTTATTGCGATGTATTCCCGTTGTCCCCGTTAACCGAGTTCCCGTCACGGTTTTTTAGTAATTTTACTAAATTATCTGTGTCCCCGTTAAACAGGGACACGGCCTACAATGTTTTTACTTTTTACATTTTTTTTTTTTTTTTTTTTTTATATATATATATATTTCTCGGGACCCCAGGGTCCCGGACCTTTAGAAGGCATATGAGGGGCCGAAGCCAACTCGCAGAGGCCCGTTAGACGCTTTCAATGGAAATGAGGCACTAACCGACGATTATCCCTGTGCGTACTATGCAAGTGCACCCAAGGACAACCCCCGGATGGTGTAGGACTATTGCAGAATATGGAGACAAAAAAAAATTGGGCTATGGGTTTGGATGGCTAAAGTGGACTGGTTATCTAAAACTATGGAAGGACTATGGCCCCTGCCTGACCAATGTGTGATAAATACAATACACGGATAAAATGGCAGGGGGTGACTTGCACACTCAACAATGGGCCCCCGGAAACGGTCGCTAGCACATAGTGTCGTAGCGACAAGGGGGCAACATGTCTTGAGGTGCTTCAGAGGAGTGGAGAGGTATTCCACGGCTATCAGGACAATCCCGGAAGTACGGTCAAGATCCCTACCAGCATCTTACTGGACTACTTCCTTCCTCCGAGCACGTTTGCTCTTGCGAATCTCTACTCAAGCCAGCCAATAAAGGCAAGAATGAGGTGGGAGGTCAGTTCTCGTCAGTGTTCACTCCAGCCGGCCAATAAAGGCAAGCCAGAGATGAGGAACATGACTTCTCCCGGGAGATAGGGTACGTGGGGTCGCTACTGCCCAGCAGCTCGCCACATGCTGCCCTGCGGGTTTCTGTATCTCTCTTGGTCTGGCTCCTCACCCTAGACCTGTTCCGGCAAAGTTACTTTTTACTTATTATTAATTCAATAATAATTTAATAAAATGACTAACAATGACGGGGACAACGGGAACACATCCTTATTGCCATCAATTGAGCACAGATCCAGACTTCGGCTTGCTATAGGATAATCCTGATCAAAAAATCTAATAACACTTGAGGAATTGGTGCCAGAACCCAACCATCACCAGTCGCACGACCAATGAGACAGTCAGTGTTATCGTCCTAAAGTGCAACACGCCTTTCTTCAGTAATATACAAGATACTCACCATCTACGCTTACCTAACACTCCAATAACACCCATGTTTCCCTACAGCTATTCCACATAGACTTCGGCCACTTCCTGGGCCACTTCAAGCAGTGGTACGGGTTCAAGCGAGAGCGCGCGCCCTTCGTACTGACGCACGATTTCATTCACGTCATCAATAAAGGACAGAAGGGCTCCGGGGATAACTTGCCTATCGATTTCAAGATATTTAGGGAGCATTGTGAAACGGTGAGTTTTTAATTATTTTTAACTATACTCTTATTATTAATTCACTGGAAAAAACTTTCAGGTTTTAAATATTCACTCTTTGAGTTATGGTTTCATAAATCGATTTAAAAAAAAATTTGTACAGACGCCAACACATCAAGCTACCCGAAACTGTCAAATTTTCCCAATCAACCTTGAACCTAATGCTTTAGCAATAAAGTCGAAAATCTATTAAAGAGATTTGCGTCTGTATATGAACTTGCTTTTATGCTGTCGTTTCGCTACCTCGTAAAGTACAAAATAAGACTTTCTGATTGGAAGTCTTTTGACACCTAAAGTTTTTATACTGGCTCCTGGATTTATGTGCAATCATAACAATTCCTAGTTTTACAATAATAAAGTGTAATTATCCATGCGTATTTTTCACAGGCGTTCAAAATCCTCCGTAAGCACGGGCACCTAATTCTATCACTGTTCTCAATGATGATCTCGACGGGTCTACCCGAGCTCAGTTCGGAGAAGGATCTGCAATATTTACGTGAAACTTTGGCAAGTATTTTATTATCTTCCATGTAATGTGTCTGAATACCAATATTTTATGGAGTGACTGCCAATTGACCGTCCGACAACGTCTTGTACAGGCGATGCTGGTGATCCGATAAGTTGGAAGGTGAAACCAACATATTAGAAATATATAGGGTGACGTAATTAGTCACTGGTACTTAAACACATGATTGTTGTACGAGTATCGCCACATGGAATTTATTGTTTTAGTTTTTACCTTAACAAGTATATGCTTATTCGGCAATTACTTGTTTATTTTCGCTGAATAGGCTATCGCGCCTTACAAAAATCACCTACTTTATGTATATATATATATATATATATTAATGTTTTTCCTAATAAATCGGTCAGTCAATTACGGACACAAAACAGTGATTTTATTTCCTGTATACATCCCGTGTGATTCGTACCCATCAACAATCTACATACACAAACTGCCTGTAGAATTGTACTCATGATAACAAACAATTTTTACAATGGTACCAAACCAGAAATAGTGAAAAAAAATCTGCTGTTCCCTACATTTTGACGAGCTATGCGAACATAAATGTAGGGAACAGCTGATTTTTTATCGCGATATCAGGTAAGTTGTTTGTTATCATGAATACAAAAATGTGTTCACTAATTACCAGTTACCCTATAGAAGAACCTTATATGCAATGGCCCATCCCTCAGTTTGTTTGCCAAAGCAACTAACTTAGTCAAAACATTGTCACAGGTAATGGACCTATCAGAAGAAAAAGCAATGGAGCATTTCAGACAGAAGTTCAACGAGGCCATGAAGAACAGATGGACGACATCGTTCAACTGGGCCATCCACAACATCGACAAGAACAACTGACAGCGACCCGCGAGCCGCCGGCTCCCGCCACCACACTCCCACACCACTCTGTAACACGACATGGCCGACCCTCATACGGTAAAAGAGGTTATAACACTCACTTTTATCACTGAAGATTCATTTTACTGTACTTGTAAAGTTACTATCGCCTAAATGTATATAAAATACAGTGAAATTGATTCGTTTAGTGGTAAAAGTGCGTTAGTAAAAGGATGTCGCTGATTAATATTCAGCGGTAACACCATCACATAAGGTCCAGTTTACAACAACGGACGTAAGTGGCAATGCTTATTGCTTCATTATAATTAAAAACTGCGATAAAATACGAGGTAATTGAGAACATTTTGGCATTTTAATCAGTTCATATTTACCGTTCATTAGATTACATTTTTCGAGGTTTTTAATGGACAGATTGTACTATCAAATATGTAATAATGAATCATTTTTTAATTACTATAGCGGTTAGACGAGAATTAGTCATGCCTTATTGAAATCGTTGAAATTGTTGTACAATTTTTACACCAGAAACAATAGTAGGTAATTTAGCGATGAATTAGCTTATGAAATTAGCAGAATCAGTTTTCAGCGTTGTGGCAAATAAAATGTTGGTCAATTATTGAGAACATTGTCGTTGTGACGAAACCATTGTCGATACTTCGAATAGTTAGGGCGAGTGATAGAATTAATGATTTTTAAGGACATTCGAATTAACAGTATTTCTATAGACCTTCCATGGTCCTTTTCCTTTTATTCGATATGTTATATCGAGTAACAACACAACCTTTCGTTCGTTTAGAGACAGTGGTTATCGCTCGCCCCTCACATGCATTTTTACTTGAATGAACTGATTATACTAACGGATTAATCCCGTTCACATAAATTAAAATTAGAACTACTTAATATTTTATCCGTATTTGGAAACATTTCAAATGAATTAGATCGCTAGACCGGAATTGTATATAACAAGTTGTAAATCGGTTGTAAGAAGGATTTAGAAATGTATGACGGAAATGTGTCAGCTCTATATTCAACTTAAAATATTACTATGAATTTTGCATTCTGTTTCTAAATAAATTGTAATGTTCGAAATATAATCCATGCCAGGATATATTTAAATGAAAACTTACTGCAAAACAACGGTTGGTTTATATATTTATCTACTAAACGAATCCTATTGAACTAGCCAATCTTGTCTGTAATTATAATATTACTCTGTCGCCATATTGCTTTTAAATTACTGCCATGGATTGTATTTATCGGGTGTATGACTTAATTTTTCCAGATCTTAAGTAGTTTTTTTTATTATAAAAAAACAGTGAACAACGAACTTAATCTTGGAAATATTGTCCATCGTGCTGTATGACCTTGCGCCATCTATCAGGCAGCATACGGATGCCGTCGCGAAATAAACTTGCAGGCTGCGAGGCGATAAAATCATCGACGAATTTACGCACATCATCCAGCGTTTTGAACTGTTTATCCTCTAAGCCGTGCTGCATTGACCGGAACAAATGAAAATCAGATGGGGCCAAGTCTGGCGAATATTAATTATTTATTATTATTTATTCATATGCCGCGTGTGGGAGAACTTCCCATCCTAAATCCAAGAGGGTCTTTTGAGTCGCGCGAGCAACGTGAGGTCGAGCGTTGTCATGCAGCAGTATGACTTGCCGGCTTCCTTGCCCAGTAAATGGCCTTTTCTGATCCAGCTCTTCGCTCAATTTGTTCAACTGTCGACTGTAGCGTTCCGCTGTCACCGTCTGACCAGTTTCCAGAAGTTCATAATAAAGCACACCCTTCATGTCCCACCAGATACACAGAAGAACTTTCTTTAAGTGGCTGACCGGTTTGGTGTCGATGTAGAGGGTTGCCTGGGATCTACCCATGACGTTTTACGTTTGGGATTCTCGTAAAAAATGTACTTTTCATCACCCGTCACAATTTTCCACAAGAAGTCCTCGTTTGTTGCCGGACAAGCAGTGAAAGACACGTGTTCATACGTTGACCTAGGTTGTGTTCGGTCAACACATGTGGGACTCGACTTCCAAGTTTATGAATTTTCCCCATTTGGTGCAAACGCTTGGAAATAGCTGTTTGGGTGACTCCTAATTGAGCTGCAAGCTTTTTTTGCGTTTGCGTTGAGTCCTCATCTAGTAAACCTTGAAATTCCGCATCTTCAAACTTTCGAAGCTGCCCAGGGCGCGGCTGGTCACTAAGATCGAAATTACCACTTCTAAAACGTTTGGACCAATAATTACATGTTTCATAAGATACAACGTCGTCAGCAAGAATACTACAAATTGATTCCCGTGCTTAAGAAGCATTTTTTCCTTGTTGGAATTCAGTGCCGAATGTAGTGTTTGCGTCTTAGAATTGTAAAGTTTACGATGGCAACTGTGCCATCGTAAACTTTACTATTCTGAGACGTTTTGTAACTTGTATTGACTTGTCATTTGGTGTTCTAAACTCTTGTGCTCGATCCTTACAAAATCACAAAAGACCGCGAAATATTTCTGTTTTAAATATAGTTTTAAGCTCTAAGAAAAAATCAAATTGAGTCATACACCTAATATTTTGTCAGGAAATCGGAAAATTTATAGCATTTCTGTCTACTGGTTATTTTTGTAACAAGATTCTCAACTTGTGAACGGGATGAGGTTGTCCAAGACTGAAAATTGTTAATGAGACGTTGGGTGCAATGACGCAAACTACTTAAGATGGTCATTAGCTAATATAACTAACGATATAAGACACTATAAGGTGTCAAATTAAATCTACCCGTGTAAGGCCATGCCATTGTAACCACCTGAAATTTGTTAACTTACCTATGTGAAATGAAAAGAGTGTGAAAAGGCACTAATTTGCTGTCGACCAATCAAATGTTATCCTGGTAGTATATCAACATTTCGTCTCGACTTTTAAGACGTTCATCCCGCGCGGACAACGTCGCATTTCTAGAGGTTTTTCGTGATTATTTTGTTAAATTTAAATCAAAGTACTATATTTTACAGCCAAGTACTAGATCCAATAGAAGTATGTATGCTTTTTTTAAGATTTCCGTACCCGAAGGGTGCCAACGGAACCCTATTACTAAGCCTACGCTGTCCGCCGTCAGTCTGCCAGCGGGCTGTATCTCATGAACCGTAACAGGTAGACAGTTGAAATTTTCACAGATTGTATATTTCTATTGCCGCTATAAAAGCAAATAATAAAAATAAAATAAACTTTTGATAAGTATTCAAAAAAAATTTTTTCTTACCCTGGCATGTGGGGTGTCATTGTCTAGAACTCATCGAGTAAAGTACAAATATAATATATTTTTTTTATCTTCTAAAATGAAGAAATAGAGGGTCGTAAAAGTTGTCAGTTTTAGACCATTTTTGTACGAGCTCTATCGCAACTACTAAACAAGTTAGGAATTTGAAACTTGTGTATATTATGTACCATATACTGTTTTTAATCAACAAATCCTAAAAACGCTGATCCATAAGGTACTTTGTTTAAATATGGGCGATTTTCTGCAACTGCAAAAAATAACTTTGTAATTCACAGTTAAATACAAAGTTATCTTTGCGATTGTTAAAATTTAAGATGAAAAATATTCTTCGTTTAGTATTGACCCGACTACGGCGAAGCAAAAAGGACGGTTATGATTTTGTTTCATTTATCTGGACTAAAAAAAAACTGAAGGACGGCCGACCCTTGGTGTGCGAGTCTGACTCGCACTTGGCCAGTTTTTTGACAGTTATTTTGGCATTTACTCAAAAAAAATTGACAGACATCGTCAATTATTTTCTTATTCCGATTCTTACCGATTCTTATTACGATTAAATATTTTTATTTTTAGAGAGTAAATGTTAAAAATTATAAATGCTAACGATCTAGCATTTGGCTGAAAAACAATGTACTTTGATTTTAATTTAATAAAATTATCACGAATACTCTAGAAATGAGACGTTGCCAGCTGGCGCGGGATAAATGCTCATAATTCGACCTCAACGCTCTTAAGTGTAGAAAATTCACGAATTAAATTATTAGCTTCGAAAAAGTTATAAACTTCTAAAATGTACCTCTATAATGCCGTTAAGTGACGACCCAGACATTCGGATGTCGCTCATTATTGATTAGTGAAGAAATATACGGATGACTTGTGATTATTTAATGATCATTACTCTTAGTTTTTTTAATAATAAATTAATGGATATTCGAAATTCTAGGAACGTTTGAGTCACCAAAATTGATGCAGTTTTTAGTCACGTCATGTTTAGGGCCTTCAGACGGTAGTACGGCGTGCGGCGGCTGATTTGGCTGTGATATAATCGCGCTGCGTATGCGCATTTAGTTGAAGGACTTGCTTTTAAGATGTTTAGTTCGAACTTGAGGTTAATAATAGTCATCACTGATTACTTAGTTATCATACAACTGATTATGTTTGATAATTAATTCTAGTATATCTAAACTGTATGATAACTTATTATTTGAATATAAATGCGATTTGGAAGGAAATATCTGCATAATATATTAATTCTTGATTGGACTAGTATGATATCTTGTCTCCATTATGAGATATAATTGACGGGTTATCTAAAATAATAGATGTAAAAATTGTATAGAATTTGTATTTAGTTTCGTTAGGTGTTAGAATTTGGATCAAAATTTAATTTTACTCTTTAGATTAAGGCATGCGTATGCTAGTTAAAGGTAATGGTGTTTGTGGAGAATAGAAAGAGACGATAAGGATGGCCGCCGCACTCCTGAAACCTTATGAAATATAGTAATAGACACTTTTTGAATGCACGGTACATAACGCTCTTATAAAACGGAAATAAGGAGCCAATACAACCATTCAATAAGTAACCCGAGGGCTTCATTATTTTCACTCTCAGTAAAAAAAAAATTGTAACACATCAAAAACATTTTGTTTCGCGTTGCACCAAGCGGTTGTAAGGTCAATATCGTGCATTTTAAAAGTGCTTCTCACATAATATTAGGCGAATTGCTCTCATTTTTAAGCGTAGGTGTAACCATCTACGCTTAAAGCCGCAAAAATTATGTTTCACAAATTAGTGAAAACATCATTTTTGCACGTTTATTTCGAGTCCCTCGCGGCTTGACAGCGGCGATATTCTTTTATCGATTAACTTATTCGATTATCACAATTACGATCCGATTGATTCGAAAAGGAATTTCGTCACTACTGGTATATAATTTAAATATATAGCTTAGCAGTATTATATTGTCATATGTTCATAATCAATAAACACTCGCTTTTAAGTTTTATATAACTTCATGCTACCTCAAGCTGTCGTGTATTCATCGAAAACAATTTATTTGCCCCATTCAAGACTCCATTTTGAAAATAAATAAACGAAAAACCGTAGTAATGTTACGTAAGAAATTTATGTGCGCATACCCGGGAAATGTTAGAAATTGACGGGTTTAACAACATTACACAGCAGAGACGTGAACTTACCATAGAATATAGAATAAAATTAGCACTTGTTGGAAAGCTCTAGAGAAAATATACACGACCTAAAGTCGATTGATATGAATTTTATTATAAAAAATGCCTTATCACTATAGTTAGTCAAGTTGTTGCTACACGGCAGTTGTGAACGTTCTAGGTAAATTGTTATGCGGTTCAATATAGTGTTATATCGCCCAATATACGAGTAATTAAATACCCTAAACTTGAATTCAAAATTTTGGAACTACAAACTCAATGTCATACATGACAAAGTTCAAATTCCTATGCAACCAAATTCATTTAAGGACTTTTTATTGGAAATGTGCACTCAAAAATCAACCTAGCCTTTATAACGCTAAACTAGATTGTCGAGTAAGTGGCAATGAATGTAAATTTCCTAAGATTTTGAATTCAAATATACATAGCTCTCAAATTAGTCACGCTGTAATTTAGACAGTGACCGGTCATCACTTGGTAATTTTACTGTCAATATTGTATCGCTAATATATAAGTATTTTGCGCGGATCTCGTAATTTTATTAATATAATACAGTTTTGACTTCGGCTAGGTCAAGTTCTAGATTGCATTGCTAATATGAAGGTGATATGCATTGAATATTCACTTAAGTTATCTGTATGTTAAAACCTAAAAAATGGTGTTGACCACTGGTGTTGGCTGTGACAACGTCTAAGACGAAAAAAATATAAACGTTGACTTGAGATCCTCCTCCTTTTTTTCGTTAGTTAAAAAAAAGTTAAAATCTTTTAGCTATAGTTGTAACATACATAGGGATATATAACTATATTGAATTATAGACAATTTGCGTATTGCAAACTTTTTGGTTATTCTGCGTTTCTTTGCTCTGTGCTGCGACTAAGACGTTATCACATCAAAATCAGGATGATGATATACAAATATCTTCCCAAGCGAATGTTCGATGTTGATTATTTACAATCATACAGTTATTGCATGTCAGTTGTCTTCAATTATACATAGACGTAACGATTAGTCTACACTACAGATAAGTCATTTAATAAGTAATAGGATGCGAATTAAGAAATATAAGCTCTCCCAAACCATATGTGCTGGCGACGGCTTGCATTCAAGGTCTTTCCATGAAAGGGAAAATATTTCATTTAAAAAATGTCATTGAATAATGAATATCTTTTTTGTTAGACGTAATAAACAACTTTGATCTATGGAAATTTCTTTTTTAAATGTAATAAAGTAGTAATCATTTTGTTTAGTTTTTGTAACAGCAAATTATTTGACTTATTAGACGCGTATTAGGGCAAGCGGCAAACTTTTGGCAGTTATAGAATAAACTAGCTGTGCCCCGCGACTAAGATACACAATATACTAAAATAACAGCCACATTTTAATAAAATTCCCTCGTCCCCGACCCGTCGCTATTACTTCGTTTTCGCTTAGTGTTCTTTCTGACTTTTTCTTTCTGTTCGGCTTCTAAGGGGATGTTAAAGAGCCTATAACTATCCTCGAGAATTGGTACCAAATGCAAAAAGAATTTTTCAAATCTGACTTTTTGTTCATGATTTCATGGGTTTTAATTTTTTTGCGCCGAACCCTAATTATTTTTCTAAACTAAAAGTAGCCTATATATAGTGCAATCCACGAAGACGCGCCCCACTATTCCTCATAACCGTTTATAGTATATGTGTGCAAGCTTCCGTCAATGTTTAAGTGTTGTCGGTACACACTAATTACCTATGAGTGTACACGCACACTACAATGAATAGACTAATCAGGACAGAGCGTCATGGTCAAAGTGAAAGATGCTCTACTTCAATTTTATATTTTTTACCCGACCGCAAGGAAAGGGTTATGTTTATTTTATTTTTAGGTGTGGATATTTTATGTGTTTATTAGTTAATATCGATAATATTACTATTTTTATAATGGGAGGTAATTATAGATATTAATGAAATACGGAAATAGTTTTATTGAACTTTATTGAGAAATGAAAATCGTCAATCACTCGTTTCAGAAATATCTGATTCAGAGTCTGATGTATCACCGACATTTACAATAAAACTAAAATCAAGATCACAATGTCTCATGTATTCGTCTTCTATTTTTTCCACGTGCTGACAAGTATTGAACAAGACATCTTTATTTACTCGATCAAATGCTTCATTTAAAATGGGCATAATCGAAGTGTAATTTTGATTGATATTGCGACTAGCAACATCGTTTTTTACAATACCCCAAATGTTTTCGATTGGGTTTAAATCTGGATGATAAGGTGGCAGCCGAAGCATTGTGAATCCATGTTCTTTCAATAATTCGTCAACTTTGTACTTGCGGAAGTTTTCTTTGTTTTTTAATATAAGGTCATAAAGTTCAGGTTTTTTGTAGCTTGGTTCAAAATAGATATTTTTTGCATTCAGCCAAGTCTGCATGTCTAATTTGTTGGAGTTGGATGTTGGTATTTTTTCCGAACTAGTATTGTGATAGGCTGCATTATCCAAGACTATCACGGCATCATTTGGGAGATTTGGTATAAGTTTCTCCTTTAGCCACTTTAAGTAATTTTCTGTGTTCATGTTATCGTGGTAGTCTCCGGATTTGATCTCTGCTCTGTATGTCAACAACGCATTTGGTACGAAACCCTCTGCACTTCCGCCATGTACTATAATTATGCGCACTCCTTTTGTTAAGTTTTGTTTTATTGCTGTTTTACAACTTTTTTCGGCCCAAGACTTTTTTTGCACGTGGTTGGTATGAATATATGATTCATCTGTGTAGACTATAGGTCTACCTGCATTGCGAAAAGACTTTGCCTGTTTTAAATATTTCAATCTTAGCATTTGAATATCATGTTTTTCGGTTAGCACCTTCCTGTTATTCTCAGTTTTTCTCCATTTATAACCAAGTTTAAGTAACAATGTTCTTAGGGTTGTTATACATCCATCAAATTGTATACGGTCTTTCAAAACAATATTAAGTCGTGATAATGTTGAAAATTGACGATGTTCTATATGATAGTTTTGGATAGTTCTTCGGACTACACCAATATCAAATTCGTCAAAATTAATTTTTCGTGGTCTTACCCTTCTCTTCTTCATAGGTGATCTAAAAATAGAAGCACTTCTGTATACTAAATTCGAATGCGACGTACTCGCTTCATTTTCAGACTCAATATCCGCTTCCGTAGTCGGCTTTGTTGTACTCTCCGCACTTGGGGCTATAGGAACTATCGCATCCGTCTCCATAGTTATATTCGATTCCATAGCAGGTACTGTAGTTTGCTTCATTATATTAGTATATTCCTTTCTTTCACGTAGAATTCTAGTCACTGTGCTTTCAGATACTCCAACAGCCTGTGCGGTTCTCCATCGCGCATCAGTGAGTTTTTCTGCATAATTTTTACTTGCTTCTTTTTTCATAAAATCGTAAACTTTAGAAATAATTTCTCTTGCCTAAAATTAAAAAAAAAAAAACATTACATAGTTTTACTTATTTGTAAAGATGAAATGAAATCCACTATTACTAAAATTTGCTATTTATTAAAATTAAATTACTTTCGTTAGCTAATTTCATGTATTTTAGTAACTACAAACTTCTTTACATACCTGGCTTTTAAGAACAACACGCTGAGATTTTTTCGACATTTTAAAAATATATAAAGTAGAGCAACTTTCGTGACGAGTCTGGATTTTCGCAGCATAGAGTGTAGTATTCGTGTGCATCAAACCGCTGACGGTTCGCGACTGCCGCTCGGAGCAAACTCCCCGCACCCCGCGATCCCCTCAACCAAAAATTGGTGGGGCGCGTCTTCGTGAATTGCACTTGCAATTGCATGCCAGTGAAAGTCCCGTTAAATTCAGTCCAGCCGTTTCAGAGATTAGCCGGAACAAACAGACAAAAATGTTAAAAATTGCTTTTTTGTTATCATGTTGTTGTTGTTTTGGTATCATATAAACTTTCTTATGCATTTAGTAAAAAGTTGTTATTTTGACATTACAAACAGACACTTCAATTTTATTTATTTGTATAGGTAATATGGATGATGACTAAAACATTTTCTTTTGTCTGTCTGGTAGATTATTATTGTTTTCTTTTTTTTACGTAATTAAAAGATTACGGCGATACATTGAGTTCAAATGTGGCATGACGTCAGGCCTTGCTAGATTTTATACTGAGTTGTGACGTAGCGAGCCCCCACTCCCCAACTTTAACGCGTTTTATCTAAGTCATTTTTTATTAATATGATAAAGCAAAAAATACATGTCATGTCTAATTTTTTTTTTATTATCTGACTGACGGACTAAATAGAAGTTTTTTTTTTACCCGGCCATTATCCCTATTTTACCGGCTTCGGTGCAAGATATAAAATCTACTCTTATTCGTAAAATTCGTTTTCTAAAAGCCACAAACGACAGATCCAGTAACTATTGAGTTTACTTAGAATAATATTAGACATATCACAAATTGAGCCATGCAATAGATAATATAGATAGCCAAGAAATTGATACCTTTTTGCGGTCCAGTGTTTTTGTAACACATTTTTTTAAACAGGTATGTTTGAATAGCTAATTAATAAACGTATAACTTATTAAGACCTGTGGTTTAGTTTTCAATGTTTGTTAAATCAACTTTACATTAGATTTGAGTTTATCACGCATTAGTTTGCAGTAGCTGTCATTAGTTTGGTTTACTGTAATACCTTGTCTTGATCTTGATTTTAAGTGCTACAAAGATGTCTTTAATTAGTTCAACCTTGGAATTTGATATTGTGGACAAAAACATTCGACTGTTAAAAGTTAATAACGCCAAAATTAATTACATTTGCGTGGCCTTTGCTACAATTATTATACACCAAGGTACCGTTGAAGCACACAGTCTTATCATCTAGTATTCTACATCAATCTAGTTCGTTTGAAGTGACGCGTGAAGTCTGAAATATGAGATGAATACCGCGGTTATGACACCGATCCTTTGGTTCGAGTTATTAGGTCAATATTTTCACGTCTGTTTCCACTGGTTACAAACTTTATTGGCAAAGGAAGCATTCTGTAATCAACATAACATACATACATAACATCACGCCTTGTTTCCCCGAAGGGTTGAGCAGAGGTGTACCTATAGTACACCCACATTTCGCAACTTATGTTTAAGTCCCATGTAATAGCGGGTGAGCCTATTACTATTAATTTATCAAGAGTTCGGTTAATATAGATTTTAACTAGCACGTTATTTTTTTATAGAAACGTGCTGTTAACACATGCGTCTGGATATTGTGCTTTTTGTCTGCTTCTATGGTAATTGTATAAGAAATGAGCCCATAAATTGTTTTTTAATTAAAAACTCGAAATAAATTAGTATTCCTTTCTCATCATCATTCTCTTGTCCTTATCGGTGCAACATGACTTCTTCATACTATTAATAATATTATTTGCCCAATGGATTTGATATGAGAACAAACTCAGGTCATATTAGTATTTCTGTCTCTCATGACCAGTTTTAAGTAGCGATGTTGTGGTGACCACAACCGATAGTTAGTGTCACTATAATTATTGAGATTAAATATCTTATGCTATATGATATTTGAATGATTTCTGTGTCAGTGCTTATAAATTGAGTTCTTGGCGCCAATATAGATGGATATATAGATGCTGTGAATGTGTGTGTAAGTTGCCAGCGGTTTCACTCGCATCCTGGGTTGACAACATTATGAACCCGAAGCCGTTCTTGCGCGAAAAACATCTTAACAAACTTTCACATTTATAATTTAAGTTAATTAATATTAAGTAGGCGCCAACCGAGTTGATTATTGAATATAAATGGACAAAAATAGACTATTTAAATTTATAATAGAAACAATACGACAAATGGACGAAGGAATTACGGAAATGACGGTTTTATAAACGTGATAGAATGACGCATGCAATTAATTAGCGACGTCATTGCAATGCCGAAATAAAAACTAAATATAAGGTCCACATTGAATCTATTTTACTGTATTGTGAAATATATTATATAATAGACGGAATGGAATGAATTATAGGAAATACTAAAGTAGGAGTTAGATAACCGCGTCACTTTGAATGGTAACCAATAAGCATGTCTTTACGAAGGACTTCACACGTCATAACTTTATTCATGCACGTCAAAGATATAAAACTTCGCAAAAGCCCGAAAATAGGTTGGATTTGTAATGCCAGTTTACTATGTCAAATGTTCAAAAAACTCTGCAGACCGAAATAGTTAAAATACTAGATGATGATAACTCTGCTAGGTCATAGACTTAATTTAATACAGATACTTAACTTCAGTAATTCAATACACTGATGCTCTGAAAGTCTCATATTACCTTCCCTGAGAAGATTCAGGTCAAAATGAAGCGATAGTTTGCAGTGAAAGAAGTTGACGAACTTAAGTATCTGTCTGTAACTGCTAAGGGCAAATTTTACTAGTGAAACGAATGCGATCATAACATCTAAACCGCGTTCAAGACCTGACAGTGTCATCACTTTTATGGAATATTGACACTGACAGCACTTGAACTCGGTTTAGATGTTCTGATCGCGTTCAGTTCCATTGAAGTTCACCCTTTATCTGTGGCAACAGCGGTACTATCAAAATAAACCATATAACACTGCCAATAAGTGAATAGTAGACTGATCGCCTTCTCATATTAGTTAGCAATAGATATAAATACAGTTATAATACATAGACGGTACATATGTAGCTCAAGTTCATTTATTATTAATCGCTAGGTACGCAACGACGTGTTATTGTTATAAATTTAAACAAGTATGGACAGGGGAACTGTATCAATGTATAGGACAAAGTTGCATAGAATTTTGTTTTATCCGTTCCAAAATAAAAACTTTTTGAACATAGCATGAACAAGTATATTATGACAACAAAACCTCTAAGGGCGAGTTTCACCAATGACGCGTTCAGCACATCTAAATCGCGTTCAAGAGCTGTCAGTGTCAAAATTTCTTGTGGAATATTGACACTGACAGTACTTGAACGCGGTTTAGAAGAGCTGATCGCGTTCTGATTCATTGGTGAAATCCGCTCTAAGCCTATGGACGGTCTCAAATGGTACAATATTTATCATCCATTCTGTCTCAACTATGGCCAATAAAACACTCAAGGGATTTGTTTGTTGAATATTCCTAAACAAAAACTTGGTTTTAACCTAGGGAGGATAACAACACCGCAATTTTTTGTCAAGTCTTTGACCCTTGACAACTGAAACAAAAAAAAAAAAACAAATGCTGATTCTTTCTGATCGAGTTTTACTGATTCGTGCTGATTTGATTTAGTTGTTCTTTTATTATTTGTGTAGAGGTGTATCTTTCACCAAACAATCACCCTGAATGACATTAAACATTAAAAAAGAAAACATTGATGCAGTTTTCCAGTTCTAAAATATAGTTCCATAAGCCTCATTGCCATAAACTAGCTTAACATAAACACTTCCATTAGAAACCGTAGCTTCCCATAGCGAGTGTATGAAATGTATTCGTATGATATGACAGATTGTTAGGTAAAATAGTCACAGTAAACTTAATAAGTCATCATTATAACTTTAATTTAGAGATGGGGACATATGACTATTGAAGACATATTTTTAACAAAACGCATCGTTGGATGGTCTATTATATTACCTACCTACTTAAGTGACGTAGGCAAAATTTGTGACGACTTCTAGAAAGCCAAGATACAAGAATAGAGTTTGAAATGTTTACTGTCTTTTTCTCGCCCTCCAACCGCTTTTGTACGTTTTTTGAATATTCTTGTTTTCATTAGCTTATCCACACAATACTTTTGGTTTTTGTATGAAACATTCAATGAAATAGTGACACATGTCGTGATACGGTGAAGCGTGCCCGGTCAGCTGAATGTCGGCTCATTAGAAAGTGCATGACCAGTTTCTTTACGCATGATCGGACATATTGGCTATCTTGGGAATGTTGCATTTACAAATATGAAGTAGACAGGTCTCTATATTGCGGATAAGATTTCATAGGAAGAAATATAATTTTAAAGTCTCCTTAAGACGCAGATATATACCAAACGGCCTTGAGTGCATAGCTTGCGTGTTCTGTGCTGAGCTCACGCAACGCGTCGTACGTCCACCCAGTAATAGCCCATTAAGGAGCGCTGTCCCAAATTAGACTCATTATTAATTTTTTTATACATAAAACAAAAGGTAATATATTAAAACACATACTATAAGATAAATAATTATCTTTAAAATGGTGAAGGTTTCATAGAAATACGCTTGATGGTTTTTTGCGTGATTCTCAGTTTTTGTCCGCGTTACACATAACTTTACAAATTAATTACCCTATGTAATATAAACATAATCTAAAATATTCACATATTTAGATATTAAGAAAATGTTCTAATTTAACCTATATTTTTTCCAACTTATTAACACGTACTCGTTTAGACGTGATCTTCACTAAAGTCGGTTATCGTCGCCTTAACATATTAGCAATAACGTCACAACTTATATTTTGGAGATATAAATAGGACTGAAGGTTAATTTAGTTGTTAATCGTGCGTAAATGCATTCTTCTGACGTTTTTACATAGCCGTATGTCCTCATCTTTACGTCATAATACATAATATATCTATCTTTATTGAATTTAGGGTTAACAAACAACAGACTTATCGTAAACGCAGCTGATTAAAAATAAAATAGATTTTTCCTAATAAAAATTAATTATAAATAGATTTTTTGTATATTTCAGAGATAAAAAAATATACAACCGTTGATGAAAATATTTTTATTTCTCGAAACAATATTCAAATGAAATGGAACTCTTAAGATGAACTCTCATTATGGATTATTTTTGTTCCGTTTAAGTCGCTCGGTGTATTGTTTTAATGGCATTTATATATACCTATGTAATAACTATGTACGGCGCATGGTATACTATGTAAGTCCTATTGCTTCCTATGTAGTGCTAAATAGTAGCGTTGCGCGAGGGGAACGATTCTGATGTATCATTGTTACTTTTGTTTCGATAAACTTTGTATTTTTATAGTTTTTAAGTGTTTATCAGGGAAAACATTTGTAAGTAAAATATGCTTGGCTAAGACAATTTATCCTGAAATTATAAATGAAAGAAATAAAATACGTGGTATTTACTATTTATCTTAAGGTTTGGGTAATGTTGACTTATTGTAAAGTTGTCAGCCATATGTAAACAGCTCAGTCGCCTACATCGCGCAACGTCACAATACTTTTTTCATTTACACAAGTTCCGTTTGTGCAATGTAAATATTACCGTCGTCTTATTTATGAATGATAACGAGAAAATTATCAAGAACATCTGGAGTGCGTGTAAAGCGAACGTGAATGTTTGAGTTATATTTTAAATGAATTATTGCACGATGGAGATATAAAGCTGGGTTATTGTGATACTGATGCAGTAAAATAACTCCGGTATCACCAGTAAGTTGTCACCAAATATTATTGAAGGAATAAGTGTTAGAGGATTGTCATCGAGTTTAATATTAAATAATACAAACATTAATTAGCCATATTCCTAAATCATTATTATAATTAAGAATCACGATACATCTCAAGTCTACATACAATAGTTCCTTTGTCATGTGTCATTTTGTAATCATACTACTAACGAGAATGTGTAATAGATTCGTATAAATATTGTATAAAGTAATTTACTGAAAATATTTGCATCTATCTCAAATGTCATTTTATAGAATAAATTAAAATTATTATATTACGCTTATTTATTTGTATTATTTTCTTACCCCTTTACTACGACACCCTTTCCACCCTCTATCAAGGATTTTTACCTTTCAAGTTCCTTGCTACTCTGCGATGTATCTGAGACCAACGCAACGCGAAGAAAATGTTTGTGTAAGTATTGTGACGGCTAGAACATAGTTCGATAGGTTATTTAAAATGTCAAGAAGAAGTACGTAACGTCGGCCTAATTCGTTAACCTGCTAAGTCCAGTTTTTCTTAGTTTACAGCGTCGAAGAAAAAACTGAATAATATTCATTCATTTAGCAATCAAAGTTTTGAAAATCCCGTTGGTTTCTATAATTTTTCTTGATATTTTAAAAATATAATTAGTAGCATAACTTACACACAATTTTTCAGAAAATTCAGGAAAATCTATTATATGTGAATTTTAAAATATATTGTACGAGTATGTATCAAATTTTAAGAATATGACCGATATTCGTAGTTTAAATAGGAATAAATCTTGCTGTATGTACATCGCACTCGCCTCCACAGAGTAGGCAACTCGTTCATGGGTCAATGTATACGCTTTTACAACAAACTTCCCATTAACATTCGAAACTTACCCATTAAACGATTCGCTCTATTAAAACCAAACTTTGTAAAAAAGGGTAAGTAGGTACTATACAATTTCTGGTTATTTAGAAGACAAAAAGGCTTGGGATTGAGCTGCTCGCTCTGCTAAACCTTGTGATAAAACCGTAAAACTTGACATTTTAATTATTATGCAAAATCATCATTATATATGTACCATTTTATATAGATACATAATGACATCGTTGAATATTATATACAAAATGACATGAATATTTACTTTGAAAAGTATTATATTACTTTCATTATCGTGAACTAGCTGTGCCCCGCGACTTCGTTCGCGTGGATGTCGTAAGATAATATACCAGCCTTTCCCAAAGTGGGCGATAACGCCCCCTTGTGGGCGCTGCAGGCCTAAAGGGGAGTAGTAAGAGACCCAGAAAAAAATAGGGGCGTTGTGTAGAGGCTTAGGGGCGATTTGTAATTTCATCTAGGTAGTGGTTTTTAAGTAGGTGAAAAAATGGGGGCGCTAAAAAATAATTTATTCTCAAAGTGGGCAGTAGATAAAATAAGTTTGGGAACCCCTGCAATATACTAAAATAAGAGCCACATTGTAATAAAACTCCCTCGTCCCCCGACCCGTCGCCAACCGCCGCGTTGAATCGCCCGCCCGCGCTATTACTTCATTTTCGCTTAGTGTTCTTTCTGACTTTTTCTTTCTGTTCGGCTTCTAAGGGTCGTAGTGTGATGTTAAATAGCCTATAATTATCTTCGAGAATTGGGCTACCAAATGCAAAAAGAATTTTTCAAATCTGACTTTTTGTTCATAATTTCATGGGTTTTAATTTTTTTGCGCGGAACCCTTATTATTTTTCAAAATAAAAGTATCCTAAGTTACCCGCCGTAATATCAGCTATCTGCCAGTAAAATCGGTCCAACCGTTTCGGAGATTAGCCGGAACAAACAGACAGACAGACAAAAATGCTTTTTAAAAATTGCATTTTTGTTATAAGTACCGTTCATACTTTCTTATGGATTTAGTAAAAAGTTATTATTTTGACATTACAAACAAACAATTCAATTTTATTTATTTGTATAGATAGTTGTGCCCGCGACTTCGTTCGCGAGGATGTCATAAGATACACAATATACTAAAATAACAGCCACAATTTAATAAAACTCCCTCGTCCCCCGACCCGCCGCCACAGATTACCAGATAAATCACTCCATGTAATTACGCGCGCTAACTACCTACCACGCACGCAGCCCATTTCTCAGTGGGTAGCCGACAGCCGCGATGCGCGTACGTACGCATATATAGTTTAAAATTCTTATGATATGGCTGGTTCTGATGTATTATGTGCTGTTGATGGATGTAGATCCAGCAATAGAAGAGTTAAAAAACTTATATTTTTACAGTTTACCTGCTGATACAGTTTTACTATCGTTTTTTTAAATAGGTAAATTGTTTAAACTTGCATGTTTCGTGTATTTTAGGTACGTAATTACTTCTACTATGCGTCTGAAATAAGAATCGAAAGGCCAATGCCCTCCATTTGTCAACTGTCATTTGAAAATTGCGTGTAGCAAAAATCTACTTTGTGCAAATTAATTTTCAATAATATTTATTATCGTTATTATCTTGTTAATGTTATGTTCATATGATTATTGTTTATTTAAAAGCGTGCAAGTGTTAGAAAAGCGTGCATGACGTCACAAAATGGTGCCAGCGCAGGTTTGTTCATAGTGTAGAAGCATAGTAGTTACCTATTACGCTAATTGTGTAAATGAACGAACAAATCAATTAATAGTGTTTTCAGTTTCCTCCATTTCGTATTTCATTCGTATTCGTGGCCATGCGGAGTGGTTACGTCACTGATTATTAAATAGTTAGGTACTACACGTTGCGTACGATTTGGGCTTTACTTGTCTTACAACTGCAGTTTCGGGGTGTGGTCACAGAATACTAAATAGTTACCTAGCATAAAAATATTCCTTGGTCTTTCATAAGTATTTTTAACAATTAAACATGCTAAAACATTAAAAAGCATTTCATTTAATTTTATATTATTTTATAAAGCGTACTTATGTGTGTGGACTTTTTGTTCATAATTTTGACTTTTTCTTTCTGCTCGGCTCCTAAGGATCGTAGCATGATGTTAAATAGCCTATAACTGTCTTCGAGAATTGGGCTTCCTAAAGCAAAAATATTTTTTTCAAATCCGACTTTTTCTTCATATTTTCATGGGTTTTAGTTTTTTTACGCGGAACCCTAATTATTTTTACTAAAATAAAAGTAGCCTAAGTTACCCGCAGTTACGTCAGCTATCGGCCAGCGAAAGTCCCGTCAAAACCGGTCCAGCCGTTTCGGAGATTAGCCGGAATAAACAGACATACAAAAATGTTAAAAATTGCTTTTTTGTTATAAGAACCGTTTATACTTTCTGCGTTTAGTAAAAAGTTGTTATTTTGACATTACAAACGGACACTTCAATTTTATTTATTTGTATAGATATAGATGTGAGCACTATGTGGGTCATTTATTTGTTTTTCTTCATCAGTTTTAATGATGGTCTGGCGTTTTGAGTACTACGGCCTACCCAAATGTCCTTTCTTGATATTGTTCGTCGAGTCGTTGAGCTCCTGAGTTGAGCTACACGATCTGATCGGATCTGTCCAGTCTGGTTAGTCTGAGAGTCTGCCTGGACAGATCCACTCTTTGTGTGGTTCTTTCCTCAAAAGACAATTTCAGACACGGATCTATGTACATAGTTCTCATATGATTCGACCAAGATTATGTCTGGACTTGTCTTGAAATGTCGACTCCATCTAGCTTTAAATGTTTTTTTTAATATGACGTGTAAAAGTGATTCCGATATCCTATTTACAGAATAAACAATTTCATTTCAAACGAATTCAATCAGTAATCATAATATTTATTATTAAAAATTAAACAACCAGTCTTCTTTAATAGTAAACAGTGTTAAAATATCTAAGATAGACTGGTGGACCGTCACGTGGGCTTGAGAACGTTGTCAGTGCAAAACTGAGGCCTCAATAGGATTTAGCAGGTTTGCGATGTGGAGATTAGCTGGTGGTCAGAAAGCAATTTTTCGGGCATAGCATTTGTCCCCTTTTTAGGCTAATATCGCCGTTATTCCTAAAACGTTACGGTACGACGCAATGCATCCAACCATCTACCTTATTTTCAGTCTCAAGTTCCCTCTCGTAGGGGCAAAGATGGACCATTACCACCGACGGTCACAAAACGATTAACTTTGCTTGCTCCGTCGCACTTAATGCTATTGATAAACAAATGCAGTTTTATATAATAGTTGATAAGTTCGTGAATTCAGTTGTAGTGCAGCCTTCGAGGTTCTGTGCGTCATGTCATCTCATCTCCTGCGGCAGTTGAAAACCGGTGACCGATTTTTGCGTCATTCAGTGCGCTTCGAAAGGTGTTTAGTTACAGACATGTTTGTGCATTTTGATTCAATCACCTAAGGTTAAGTTTCTAGTGGCTTTCAGTCAAGGTATGTTGTTATTTATTTACTTTAATTTCATTCGCCTTCAATAATATGACTTAATATCTCGAAACCAAAACTTTAATCGTAATTTTTTATAAGTTTAATATTTTGTAAGGGTCCCCGAAACGATCAATTGCAATTGTCATTTTTTACGTGATTGATGCGCAATTGATCGTCTACCAAATGCAATTGAAACGATTAACAATATTACTACAATAGAAATTAATAGCAATTGATCGCTTCGGGAACATCTTATAACAGCGAGACGATGCTATTTTATCTAATTCAATATGGACAAGCACTCGCAGACTTTTATCGCCTGATAAAACTAGAAAAGATTAAGTTGTGCATCTTCCTTTTTAAATAGTTTAAGAAATAACATAAATCTTGGCTTAGCCAGAATCTCATTTCGGTAGTGATTTTTTACTTCAAATCATATCAGTAGGTAGGCATTTCCATTTCTGGTTCGATCATGAAAACCCGAGTGAGAACAACGAGATGATGAACTAGGTACTGGGTATAGATAAACGTTGAATTCTAGACACTGCTAATAATGAAGGAAGCTGTGCTACGTAGCTAAAATGACGTCGTGCACGTTTAAAACGAGTAGCACAACGCCGCCATTTTGAAAGTTGCAAGACGTTAGATTATTCTGATGTGTACAATGCGAATAAGCACTCAATATCGTAACTAATTTACCTACCTAGGTAGGTTACAACACGCCCTATGAAAATTATATGTATACAAATTCCTTCATCACCTAGTGATGTACCTAAGCAATAATTCGATAACCTAGAATGTCGAAGTGGTTGTCGTGTGAGGCGGACCGAAACCTTCATTATCTTACAAAATTATAAAAACCAGAGTGTAGGTTAATTCTCTTAAATCTATCAATGTGGCACATTGTGTTGTAGGTACTTACCTACCTGTGCAGCAATAGTAGCAGTATCTAGCACAACACAAGTGTGTAGGAAACTTAGGAAATTCAAGATGACGGCCATATCATGTGTGAGATGAAAAACTTTTTACAAAACTAGCCTATCCTATTAACTACCTACTATTTTATTATCTTAAATGGGGGCGAAGTCGACAATACATCTCGCACATAACAAGACACATGCTGACGGATTGTCCCGCTAGGGCGGACCAGCGCGTCACAACGCGGCCTTGTGGCAAACAGAGCTAAGTTTTAATTTCATGGTTCTGTACGTAGAGACGAGAATGGGTGGAGTACCAATGTTTCCTATCGCAAAGAAGAGATTTACCTATACACAGAATTTAGCAAGCACCAGTATCCCTCTTTTTCGCAAAGATCCGCACCATTTATCCAAAATTGCTCATTCCGTCGTGTATAACCAATCAACAACGTTTTGTAGCAAGGCTAATTGCTCAGCATGAGCAAAATTTTGGGGACTTAAATATCTGCACGCGTAGAGGCTCTTTTGATTGCGTCTCCGCAGAGCATACTAACGGATCTCCAGCTCCTATTTTGTGCTATACTTAGCATGTAGCAGTACAAAAGATACCCCTAGCGAACATAATGGGTCTACCTACGTCAACTAAAATAAATAATGACGTGTATCAGGGTTTTTTGAAAATCTACCCCTAACGTATCGCAGTCCAATGCGGGATAGGCCTCTTGCATGTTGCGCCACACCCTGCCCTCCGCCTTCCGCATCCATTCTGTCCCAGCCACCTTTGTGAGGTCGTCGGTCTACCTACGTATAAGGTAATTAAGTGAGGTATTTTCAATAAAGTCTTCAAAACGAACTTTTTGTTTCGGTCTAAATAAGCTCACTAGATTACCTACTGTTACAATTTATTTACAAAGCCGACGGCGATTTGCTTGACATTCATGCTTTGTTGTGCCTACAGGTTGTCCGGCCGCCGACTGAGGATGACCCAGGCGATATCTGGATCTTCAACGTAATAGGTAGGTAAGGTAAAAAGAGCACCGCAGTTGCTATAGGCGTTCGGCGTAACCGCCAATCATCCTTAGGGGTCCGTGAAACAATAAATTATCATCAATTTCTATTGTAGTCTTCAATTGCACTTGGTAGACGATCAATTTGCGCATCAATGTGTACCAATCACGTAAAAATTGACAATTGCAATTATTGATCGTTTCGGGGACCGTTTAGAACGGAGAGTGCATTTTCCACGAGAACAAGGCCTAATAGGTATGCGTAGTGTGCACGTATGAATGTGTTCCCCTATAGCTACATGATTAAATGCCTGCCCATGACCCAACACACTGGCACGGTATAATAACATCGCTTTAGTAATTGATTCCCTAACCTTAGAAACGTAGGTACTTACCCAAATACACTACTCAAAATAACAGCCACATTTTAATAAAACTCCCTCGTCCCCCGATCCGACGCGTTGCACGAGTTGCATCGCCCGTCCGCGCTATTACTTCGTTTTTTGCTTAGTGGTCTTTCTGACTTTTTTCTTTTTGCTCGGCTCCTAAGGTTCATAGCGTGATGGTAACTATTATATAACTATCCTCGAGAATTGGGCTAACAAATGCAAAAAGAATTGTTCAAATCCGACTTTTTGTTCACAATTTCATGGGTTTTAATTTTTTTGCGCGGAACCCTAATTATTTTTCTAAAATAAAAGTAGCCTAAGTTACCGCTCGGCGCGCAGCTACAAAGTAAAACTCATTTTACGCTTGTAAGGTTAGGTACCTAAAATAAAAGTAGCCTAAGTTACCCGCCGTTACATCAGCTATCTGCCAGTGAAAGTTCCGTCAAAATCGGTCCAGCCGTTTCGGAGATTAGCTGGAACAAACAGACAGACAGACAGACAAAAATTTTAAAAATTGCTGTTTTTTTATAAGAACCGTTTATACTTTCCTATGCATTTAGTAAAAAGTTGTTATTTTGACATTACAAACAGACACTTCAATTTTATTTATTTGTATTGTATATAGATTTACAATCAATAAATATGTTATCAAGAAGTAAACAAGAATAGTTTTTTCCATCTCAACTTAACACATGTATTAGAAACCAAGTGCTCGTGCAAAACCTCAAACGGCGCAAATACTCCAGTCTTATTGGGACTTATATGTTCGAGCCGTTTGGGGTTGAACCACTTGGGCCATGGGGTCCGAGTGCCCACTTAGTTTTTCGAGACATCGCCAGGCGGTTGGTCGACTCCACACGTGACCAGAGGGCTGGCCTATTTTTTGGCCAAAGAATCAGCATTGCCATACAACGTGGCAATGCTGCCAGCTTTCTGGGCACTTTTCCTGTTGACAGCGATGCGGATGAATTTTTTGATGCCCTCTGATTATTTACCCCCTCCCTTTTTTATATACTTGTACATATTATTATTATTATTTTAAGATTGTTAGGTTTTAAATTATGTCAATAGTGCTCGTACATTTTGGTCCTTCGAGCTATGTGTTGGTGATTTGTGTTCTCTCGTGTGGCTGCGAATCGGTTCCGTTGGCCTTCCACAAGTGACAGTCTCACTTGATATCTTCCGTCTTCCAACCTTGTAGTGGCTGACTTGTAAAGTTGAATGCATTCTTCGTATTATGGTATTTGATTGTCTTCAGGAATATCTTGTATCTCCCAAAATTGCAGAATGCCTTGTAAGTTATTTAGGACTAGGTTGCATTGAAGACTTTGGACCCCTCCGAACAAAATCCACCCAATGCGTGTTTACTGCGCAATAAAGCTACTTGTATCTTCTTGGTGAATCTTGTGCATGAAGATCTTAGCATGTACAAGGTCTTAAGGCTCTTAAGGGGTCATTGTACTCATCACTATGAACAACTTTTACTATGGGACCAAACCTGAAATCGTGAAAAAAATATCAGATGCTACCTACATTTTGGCGAGTCATGCGAACATAAATGTAGGTAACAGCTGATTTTTTTTTCGCGATTTCAGGTTTTGTCCCATAGAAAAAGTTGTTTATAATGATGAGTACAATGACCCCTTAAGAGGTTGTGCGTTATGTATGTTACATCTTGTATATCCGCTCCCAATAATATCTCAACTGGGTTGCTGATATAGAACTGAGGGTCGGCTAAGACAATTTCTTCTACAAAAATCCCCACGATGGTTTAGAAAATGTTGAGATCGACAGGTTCCTTGTTAGGTTGTTCATTATGAGAACATTAGTGCTAAACTTGTAGTTGTCGTCCAATGATGTACAGTTTGATACTCAACATTCCTTTGCAGATCTTGTGATTTAATACCGACGCCAGTAATAACTCCCCTGCAGTTCTATCGTGGCAACCTTAGCTCTTGCGCTGCGTTTTCGGTGATCAAGGAAACTTGGGATCCTTGGTCAATAAGGGCTCGCATCGTTCTTTTTATTCCATCAGCTCCTACTTTACGCCTGGACGGCTTTTAACTCTCTACAAAGCGCAAGTCCGATCCTGCATGAAGTATTGCAGCCACCTTTGGGATGGCTCAGCTAAGTACCAATTTACCGCCCTTGACTCGGTAGAACGCAGAGCTAAGAGGCTCATTGGCGACGTAAGACTGGTGGATGCCAAGCTTCACAGCTTGGCTCATCGCCGCAAGGTTGCCTGCTTGTCGGTCTTCTACAGATTATACTTCGGTGAGTGTGCTCAAGAACTCCACGACCTCATTCCGCCGGCTCCTTCTACCATCGGAAATCTAGACGCACTGCAGGTTACCATCCTTACCTAGTTGCTATTCCACCAATTCGCATTAAGCGTTTCCAAATGTCTTTTGTGATGCGCACAGCAAAGGAGTGGAACTCTCTGCCTGCGTCTGTGTTTCCGAACACATACAACCCCGATCTCTTCAAAGTGAGAGTGAACAGGCTTCTTCTGGGTAAGCTCGCTCCATCGTCGACTTTGTCTCTGTCATCTCTGACCTAGAGTCAAGAGCAAACCTATCCCAAATAAAAAAAAATGCTCCTGTCACCTTGATAATTGCAGTTGCTAAAAGAACTGTCGAAGCAAGTTTTTGTTGTGCAACATGAGCTCCGGGACTTGATTCTTTCAGGGGGCACGGGGCCGAAAACGTTCGATGACGTCGTGTTTTCATTTGCAGCATCATCTAACACCGTATTATGTTGTCCGTTGCATTTTCAGCAACGCTGGCTTGACGTGCATTTTTTTTTTCATTATGATTATACAGGCAATTTGTACAAAAATTGAGTCGACTAACTGTTTTTCTCTGGCGCCATTTCTTTGAATTGCTTGCAATAATATATGCCATGATGATCTTTGCAGATTGGGCAGGAGATGGATGGAGTCTTCTGTGACTTGTTGCTGACGTAGTATTGTTTTTTTCCCTGATTAGATCTAGAGTTCCCTGAACTTGAAGGATGACGTGTACAATACGGTAAAACACACAGTCGAAAGTGTACTCAACAATATTAGTAAGAATGTCGATTTACATTAAATAAATATGCGTATGCCAGCGTGCTAAATAAATGTGCGATGTAATCGTACAAATACCCTTATTCCCTAGACTTTGTTGAGTTAGTCAGTAGTATATATCTGCGTCAAGAATAACGTCAGTTAGTTAGGTTCCTGCTTAGGTTTACCTAGTAGTCTATTAGGTATAGCTGAGCAAGTATTTCAAAGGCTGTCTTCTTCTCTCTTGTTTGAAAAGACAATACACTGCCTACATCATAACAAAGGAAATATACTTACATATATAAAGTCACATTCCTTTCCCAAGGTGGAAAAGCTATTAGTTCTGTAAAAATCTCACGGTGAAAAGGTAAAGTGAATTTGAAGTGAGCTGTCATTCCACCTGATGCTAGGAATTGACAGTATTGAATTGACAAATCAACATGTTTGGAAAATAAAAATACGTACTTTACTACCTAGGTAGGTAAAAAACATTTAAAGGATGTCGGTGAAAGTCAGCCTATAAGAGGGAGAAGGAGAGGGGGGGAGGGGAGCGTGTGTGGAAAAACTTTCAGATTTTCTGAAAAACTTTCATGTTCCAGTGTTGTCTAGTTTTATTAGCGGAGTAAAAACAATAAAACCTTTCTTATAGGTTACCTATAGATTTCTTTTGCAAAACCTTAAGTTGTTGGAAGAACAGAGGTTATAGATTTAGGAAAATGTACTGAAAAATACATTGTGAACTGTTTACGACTGCTGGCAACACTAAGTAGGCATCCGCCGGGTATGACGTATCGTGCAGTGATTGTTAAGTATCACATTAGAATGAAATGCTCTATAATTGATTCGATTATTTTACATTTACGATTAAATTCAATATTACCAGTATTAGCTTACCGGCGTTCCTGTCCTCTGTCCACAGCACGGAAAAGTTGACCGAGAAAATTTTAGCCCCCTCCTTGGTTGACTCAGAAGTGCCGTGTTTGACTGACGCAGTGAACGCCTGGACAGTGACTTGCCCGGATACAGATCGACCCTTGAACCCATCTTCCCAGAGGCAGTGGGATGAACCGCTCTGCAGGTTGGTACGGAATAATCTAATTAATACGACCACCAATACTGCTGAGCGTGCCCGCCTGCTGGCTGTGGGGGAGTGGGAGTCGGGCCTCTGGCTTCAGGCGCTACCGTCACCCAACATAGGCACTATGCTGGGTGACACCACCTTCCGGCTCGCTACTTGTCTGCGCCTGGGCGCTCCTTGCGTGGCTCCGCATCGCTGCCAATGCGGTGTCGGTGTCGACTGCCTCGGACAACATGGCCTATCCTGCAGTAAGAGCGCAGGCCGGATAGCACGGCACGCCAGCATCAATGACATCATCCGTCGTGCTCTTGTCACCGCCGGGGTGCCAGCTGTTTTAGAACCCAATGGCTTAGCACGCGACGATGGGAAGAGACCAGATGGAATGACCATAATGCCTTGGAAGGTAGGTAGGCCTTTGGTGTGGGATACAACGTGTGTCGACACCCTTGCGCCATCCCATCTTCTTAGCACGGCAGGCTGTGCTGGAGCGGCTGCTGCGGGTGCGGAAAACCTCAAACGGCGCAAATACTCCCATCTTATTGGGACTTATATATTCGAGCCGCTTGGGGTTGAAACACTTGGGCCGTGGGGTCCGAGTGCCCACTTAGTTTTTCGAGACATGGCCAGGCGGTTGGTCGACTCCACACGTGACCAGAGGGCTGACCTATTTTTTGGCCAAAGAATCAGCATTGCCATAAAACGTGGCAATGCTGCCAGCCTTCTGGGCACTTTTCCTGACAACGATGCGGATGAATTTTTTGATGCCCTGTGATTATTTCCCCTCCTTTTTTATATACTTGTACATATTATTATTTTAAGATTGTTAGTTTTTATGTCAATAGTATTAGAACAACTGTTTTATGGCATAATAAAGACTAGAGAAATAAAAAATAAAAATAAATAGATATTATACATAAATAATATACAACTTTCAATAATTACTTGATTGTATTTCAACTCAAATTGTGCAAGTATAAATAGGGTAGAACCTATGCGTAGACATAATTGTGACAGTAATTAGTCTTGGACAATACTTTGCTAAGAACGTGACTGTTCGAAAATATACCGTTGTGTTAAAAGTATTCAAGAATTTTATTCGGCCAAGCTCCTGCTGTTACATTTCAGTTGTGGGTCATCATCTACACAGGATGGCTGGGTATTAACGAGAGCTGGCAACACCAAGTAGGTAGGCATACGCCGGGTATGACGTATTATGCAGTGATTAATATATATACATATCTTAAAATATTTATTATCTAATTATATATTTCAACGTCAATCTTGATCTTGATGTGATAATCCATGATTGTATACATTTTGCATGCCTTACGGTCGAATCACTTGAAACGTGTACATTTAATAATACCATTGTAACAGTGTTTTCAGCAAAAATAAATAATTTGATTTGATTTGATTGTTATGTATCACTTTAGCATTCATATTAAGAAATTTTACAATTACGTTTAAATCGTTAATTCAATATTATATGTATACAACTTCCGATAATTACTCGATTACGTTTCGACTAATATTGTAAAAGTATAAATACGCTAGAACATAATTGTGACAGTTAGTCTTGAACAATATTTTGCAAAGAACGTGATTCTGTTCAATAATATACCGTTGAGTTAAAAGTAAGTATTCAAGAATTTTATTCGGCCGAATTCCTGCTTCGTTGCACTACAGATTTCTTTGAAAACCCAACAGAGACTATTGGTTTAGAAAAATGTACTGAAAAGTACATAATGTGAACATAAGTTGGTACTGAGTACTTACTGGGGGCCAACCACCAACTCTTAAAGCAGTATTATTTTAAGGTTACTTCAGTGTGAGAAAGAGATGGAGCTGTACAGGACGTCTAGCTCCATCTCTTTCGTGTTTGTTGTAGTATGTTGTCGCCAAATTACAATGGAAAGGTATGTTAACGGGTTCAATAATAAATTCTGCCGCTCATTTGAAGGGGATTCATTGCATGGCGTTAAAAACGATTTGGTGCGCGAGCACGTCATTCATAACGTTAGTAGGTATTGTAATGGCCTACCACGATACTAGGGCAGACCACTACTTGTATGTGTGGTCACTTCTAGAGGTGCACTGCTATTACTATTTATTGGCTTATGGAAAAGCACGTTACATTGTCAACCGTAAAGCTAGCACTGACAATATAAAACAATTTGACTATAAGTCATAGTTTAAACCTATTCTATATTTCAATTGGCGTTCGAATGTTTCCATATTCAAATACCTAGCGGCCTGTCCCACGTGAGGTTGCCACCGGCATTAAACCTCTACAGTACCTAAATGTATTCAAAATGTTTTTGAGATCAACCTTTCAGCCCGATTCGCGTTCAACGGGACGACCTTGAATAAGGTACTATAAAGCACTTATATAGTTGTTTACTATTCTAGGGGATTTAAAATGTTCGTTTCGGCCTATATTATTATAGTTTTGTTTAGCATTGTTCCTCTCCTAACAGAGCACCTGCCATCTAATTTCTTCACCACCCTTGGTTGACTGGTAGAGAATGCCTAAGGCCTATTAAGTCCGCCTTTGTACTTTTTTGAGTATGAAAAGTTTAAATAAATAAATAAATTATTGTCTTATTTTCCTTTAAAATTAAGCCAATAATCGTAAAAGGTCAAAAACTGCAATCGATGTTCATGTTTCAGTTTTTATTTCGACATGTCAATGTGGGATTAAAAAACTTACTAGTTTTGTAGAAAAATAAAACACAGTTTTGAATTTAAACAACGCCGAAACATGAAAATCTAAATAATTTTCATCGCGTTCTAAGCTAGTGGAGACTGTCTCTTTAGGATCTAAAGAGGCATTTTGTTCTTAATTCAAACTTATTTTTTTAACTTATCTGTTTTAAAATCAACGTAAAGTCCCTTTACAACCTGTATAGTAACATGAGACGACGTGGTCTCGTTTTATTCCACTAAAGCTGCAGTAAAAAAATGTTAAAATACATGCATAAAACTCACGCCTTCTTCCCATGGGGGTAGGCAGAAACTACAGCACGCCACCTGCTACGATCCTTACATACTCCTTTTGCCTCGTTTACGTTCAAACATCTGGTCATACACGCACGCCGATTACGAGTACAATGCACCTGACCTTTCTGATGAACATCACCAATAAGATCACTATATGTCTTCCTAGGGCGTCCCCTCCCGGCGTTTCCACTTACATCTGCCAAAGTTAAAATTATGCAAGAATACTTGAAGTTCCAAGTTATAAAAATGTAACTAATCAGAAAATTACTTCAACATAGGTATATTTAAGTAGTTACCTACTTTATCAACATCCTTTGCATACCTTTATTTATTTCATTCACTCTTACAACAAGCGAAAGCCTTTGTGTTTCAAACAACCGAGCCAGAAATACAGTCAACGTTAAATAAACGTAATTATCGTTAAGTTAATAAGATTGCAGGTGTCCGTATAAATTAAAGAATGCTTAGTGGCCGAGATAGACTGACAAAACATAGTTTAAATGTCCGCCAGACATTGATTAGTCGATAGACCGCTTTAGTTTATTCTTCCGTAGCGCCGCAGTCACACCGCTACGCAACTTACCCAAGCGCGCTTCTCTACAATTTCCCGCCAAAAATTGTGACGTAACAATATTTTCGTGCATCTGTGTGAATATGACAGTGATTTTTTGATATATTTTTTTTTTAATTATTGAAGTTGTGATAAAGGAATAAAATTATAATGACGGCAGGGAATGAAGAGCATGAGCCTCTGATCACGTCGTCTGTTGATAACCAGCGTGTTGCATACAATAATACGCCACCAGTAAGTGTATAAAATTATTTTGTTTTATTTTAGAGAAAGATTTAGCAGTAGGAAGGCATTTTTCTAACGTGAAGAAACAATCTCTCCGTAAAAGGTCTTTGTTAAAAATGTTAAAATCTCGACGAGGCAAAGTTATAAAATAAGATTATTTTACAAATGAATGTTAGCAGAGATGACGTTGTTTTGTTTTGATTAGATAAGTTACTAGGTTATTCATAACTGGCACTAGTAACTAAGTCCATTCAGTAATAGAGTTGCTATAGGCGTAGGCACATCTGGTTAGTCTATCATTGACGCGCATTCATTCAATTGAAATGGTCTTCTCCATAGGATATATATTTTTTTAATTGGTGCTGAAATCCAAACCTACATTGTATATAATATACCCATAACCTTTAACTATCTAGATACAGTTTGTATAACTTAATTACAAAATGACTTGGGATAAATATTTAATACTTCGACGCCGACGGTTACGAGGTGCGGCGTACAGCAGAAGGCTACAAAATTTCCACATAGAATTAATTGATTAAAACCAGACTATTCTCCGAATTTCTATGAATGCTCAGTCATGTCACATAATGGGACTTATAAATGTTATATCTTGGATATTTATCAGACAAATTAAATATAGCAGTCAGTACATTTTGGTGCGGCACCATAATAATCGGGAAAACCAACCCAGAATAAATTAATTTATTAATATTTTATTTGTTTTACAAATGGCTACCAAAAATTCCATGCTGTGTTCAAACGACATAATTATAATAATTATGCCGTTTGAACGCAGCATGGAAGTTTCGAGCTATATGAAAAATAAACCGGACTCTATGTTCAAACCTACGAGAAAAATGTTACCAAGGTAAGGTATCGTCGATTCCGTGGGCTAAGACGAACTTTAAATTTGGAACTGGTTTCCTAATGCCCCGTTTTTTTAGTTTGAACTTTGTTCTAATATCTCTAGTTAGTAAAAAGCTCTTGTATTAAGTAGGAAGGTCATTTTTTAAACAACATAACATAACATCACGCCTGTTATAATCCCCGAAGGGTTAGGCAGAGGTGTACTTATAGTACAGGTACACCCATACTTCGCCATAATATAGATAGTTATGTATTTTTATAAAGTTCATTAGTGAAGTAAACGTTAAAGTTGCGACATCGTTTGGACAAAATATCTTCAAAATTAACGTTAGAAGGGCCTGTACGCCCTTCGCTTTCGACCGATCAACAGTTAGGTTGTGGCGATGTCGCAACAGCTGTTTATTGAAGACACGAATGTAGTTTTATATAAGCAACTATTCATTCTCTTCGCATGCGTGGCAAAAGCTTCTATCATAACCTTTACGCAAAGTCGGTTAAAAACATAACCCTTCTTGGCCGTGGGGTAAAAAAGCTTCCAACGCAGGCTACGCTTAGTAAAAAATTTAGCTTTTGTTGATGAAGTATTCTAAAACATTGGATTACGAATTTTTAGGGATATATTTTAACCAAGTAGAATTGTGGGTAAAATGTAAGCATCTACTGTGCTTCCATCTACAACTGGAGGTCTACTCCGAAGCGTAAATCCGAAGTATCGGCCGAATGTTCGGACGATTACTACTATTTAGGGTTCCGTAGTCAACAAGGAGCCCTTATAGTTTCACCATGTCTATCCGTCTGTCTGTCAGTCCGATCGCAGCTTAGCTCAGAGACACTTAGTACTAGAAAGCTATAAATTGGCATGGATATACATATTAATCACGCCGATAAACTGGTAAAATAAAATCATGAAAAAAATATTTTATAGGGTAGCTCCTGTACACGTAAAATGGGGATGATTTATTTTCTCGTCTACCCCATGTTGTTGGATAGGTATTTCAAAAATATTGCGGGTTTGTGAAAACAATTTTTCGATTAAGGGATCAGCTTTTGAAATATTAAGCTCTACAGTGCTAATTTTTGTTAGTCATGCCCCCCCCCGTCAGCTAACCAGTTAGTTTTGGATATGTGAAAAAATCACGTTAGTAGTACATGCAATAAGGTAGAAAGGAAAACTATCACAGCTAAGTAGGCTTTACAAGTTTACAAGTAATAGACGACCAACTTACATCTGCAGTTGGAATGTACGTTTGCTACAAAGTTAAGTTTGTTCTTGGGATAGATTCATCCCAACTATGGAACCCTTCATTGTGTGTGGTCCGACGCGCACTTGGCCGGTTTTATTCTATTTCGTTCGGTCGGTACTAACTAAGAAAACTTCCGGAGGGGCTCGTGGGTAAGTAATAACAGGTCGATCGATCAGGTTAAGCTACGCTTGCCGCGGTCGGTCTGTGGATGGATGACCATCTTTACAAACAGAGAACCCTCCGTGTCTCGGAAAGTACGTTAAGCCGTTGGTCCCGACTGTCATTCGTAGATCTTTGACAGTCGTTACAGGTCGTCAGAAGCCTGAAAGTCTGACAACCAGTCTTACCACGGGGTATCGTATTACCCAGTAAATGGGTTGTGGAGGTCAGATAGGAAGTCGCTCCATGTAAAATACTGGTATTCAGCTGCATCTGGTTAGACTGGAAGCCGACCCCAACATAGTTGGGAAAAGGCTCGGCAGATGACGTAGTAGAAAACTTCCAAACATTCGGCTGATGCTTCGTATTTATGCTTCGGAGTAGGCGCTCTGTTCTCAATAAGTACTGTCGAGTCTAGCTAGGTATATACTCTCTGGTCTATAACTCCACTGATCATCTTCAATTTAGTTCAATGGGTTCCTTCCTATTGCATAAGAAAATGGATCCATTAGATACAATAATGTCGATACTTCAAGTTTTCTGTTGCTATGAGGAAATCTATCAGACAGTCGTAATAACGTATGAAAATGATTCCGTTTACTTTATAAAGATCAAAAAATATAATATTGCTATTGCGTACAAATTGCTAAACTTAGTCATTGAGGAAGCAATTTTTATTCTGATTTTATCAAACTTTATCTCATCATCATTTTTATAGACTGCAAAATAATAAAAATGTATGCATAGTTAATAGGACTACATGACCTAAAGCGTGGTCTCTGTCGGACTGCATAGAAAAGAAAGAGAAGCACGTTTAATTTTACGCTGGTAATAATTTATTGCAAAATATGAAGTAATTATCTACTCACCAAAAATCGATTGATTGACTAAGTAATTAAAATACTATTACGTTAATATGTTGCTTGTAGAATAATCTGACAAAAAATCAGAACGATTGCATGTTTAATAGTATGATTTTTCGTGATTTTTTTCCATCGTTTCAAATTAGTTGTGTTATGTTTTCAACACACCATGTAACTATGTAGCATATTATTATATCCTGAAGAATATTATACAGGGTTGTAAGGGACAGCCCTCCGCAGACTGATGGGGTGAATTCAGTATATCATACTAAGATGACCGGTACATGAAATTTTTGCAGGAACGTTATGGGAATGTAATAAACCTTATTTGTTTTATTACCTCACACGCAATGTATCGTTACCGTGGCAAAACGCGCGTGGCGACCGGCAGCGCAGCGAGCCATCAGCGCCGCCGAGTATTTCAACATCCATTGCCGATTTTTGATTTTATCTGTTTTATTTACATAAATGGAGTGCTGCGTACAGAAAATGTAAATTTATATTGAAATAAAGGAATAGTAGGTAACTGAAAATACGACTTAAAAAAAATAACATTTTCCTGAGAATATTTCCGGTGGAATATGATTCAAAATAAGGAGCTGAATGCACCCTGTTAGTTTGCGGAGGGCTGTCCCTTACACCCTGTATATTTTTCTGATATTGTTTACTGCCGTGGATCATATACTTTTAGGCATTATGAAACTTGGCTTTAAGTCCTGTAGCCCCTTAATTTAATTTATTTTAGAAGTTAAAAGTATAGGATTCTGTTATCAAATTGTATAGGGCTTTGTTCCGTATAAACAGGGAGTTCCGAAACTGAATTTAGGAACTAAATAATTCTAGCTAGACATTGGCTAGTTGTAATCAACCTAAGTAGCCTTTTTTCAGGTATTTTGATTTCGGCTGGCTTCCAATCCAATATTTTCAAAACAGTTGCAAATCATCACCTTTCCCTCCCACTACTAAAATTGAATAAATACTTACATACGTGGGCTACACTTGGACAAAAACAAGCAATCTTGATCCACCTGAAGTTTTTGCCTTGATTTTATTAAAAAAAAAAGCTAATATTCCACTCAGAACAATCATGTTTTAATGTAGGTTATGTTAAGAATCAATATAAATATTACTTAATGTACGTATTTGCATATAATAGCTATCTATTCGTGTTTTTCATTCATCCTTTCTGTTTATACATGTGTGCTAAAAAAACATATAATTAAAAAAAGTCTGGTAGTAGTAAGTTCTGTCGTAGCAGGTCGTTAGCACTAAAGCTATATGAAAATAAATTGAGAGATAATCTGTTGATATAGGTAGGTCTACTAAGTTTAGCTGTAATATTTTCATACACCTCATTTTTTCCACTCCAAAAATTACAATTTAACCCATTATTTCAGGCAGTCAAATGATGCGTAGTAAAATAATAAACGTCTACGAGATTGTCAAGTTATAGTACTTTTATCTGACGAAGGTACACGCGCTTTACTTGTGTTAACCATGTGTACAAACATGCTGTAAATGTGTGCTTGAAGACGAGTAGCGTCAGCACATAACACACCCGCGCACACACACACACTTCCGACTTCACCATTGCTCACACACACATTCACAGCGTGTTTGTACACATGGTAACCACAAGTATAGCGCGTCGCTTCGTGATATTAAATTACTATACCAAGTTGCTATATTTAGTCACTAATAGTAGTAGAAGTAGAACAATAAACGGTTAGAGTCAAATAGTTATTTAATTTTATAAAGCCACTAAGTTTTTGGTCTCATTATACAAGGTGTAACAGGACGATTGACATTCCTTTAAACCACGTAAAGAGAACCATGTTCTTTACCCGTATACAAAAAATCAATCAAATGTAATGAATACTTTAGCCACAGGAAATAATTTTTCATTTTCTTATTTTTCCACATGATGTAGATCTGAGTCCGTAAGAATAGGTAAACATTGCCGCCGCCGCGCCCCGAACCCCGCACCGTACCGTTGGTCAGTGACTTTTAGTAGATAAAGGATGTTTACTTTTTATGCAGTTGATTCTGCTATTTATTTTGTTTGAAAACTAATTTTTTTTAAATTTTCCATTATCTACTAATCTTCGTGTTTTAAAATGTTTCGATGGACTAGTACTGTGCTCGTTTTCATTTAATGTCGTACGTCCAGATACACGTTGTACATGATAGCGTCCCAATTAAAATCGTTATTTACCATTGTAGCCATGACTTCAATGTCATGGTTTCAAAGGTTGGATAGGACCTTCACTACTCGTTCAAAAATATTTATATTCTGATGCATGCGTTGCGAGTTCATTTAACATATTTATTAAGTAGAATAGTCCTACTTACCTATAGGAAAAAAAAAAGAATGAGACATAATTACGTGGCGTCCGCCATAAAGAACTCACCGGAAGTCATATGGCCAAGGACACGTTCTTGACCAAGGGAAATCCAACTATCTCGTACCTTCGAATGCTCGATTACTTTTGCGTTTATTCATTAATGAAATGTCCGCTCGTCCGCTCTCTCTCCGTGTCGCACGTTTTGCCTGTGATGAGCCTGCGCATGAGTTGCTTTGCTGTATAATAGTGCGAATCACGAATCTTACTTTTGACTTTGCTGCTATACTTTAAAATGTGATGAAAAAGCATTAACTATAATACCGATTTTTAAATGACAAACTAGTGTCTAATTGAACCTCAAATAATTCCCATTTTGCTTTCCTCATCTGCCTAGACTTTTCCCAACTATGCACAGTGTGTCGCCTAGAACAAGCTAGCCAGAAAATTGTTTATCGATGTTCTGAAGTTCCAATGTGTTCATTATGACTGTTTATTAACATTTTAACGATTTTTAGTGCATGGTTTCAATTAAAATTAAATTAAAAAAGTTCACCAAAATATATATATATTTTTATATGTTTTTTTCTAATACCAACACACTTTATTGCATATATACTACACACACAAAATTTAAACGAATTAATAAATTGACAAAATATGAACAAAATTCTGTGAAATTTTTATTAATTAGCTTAATATATTACATTACCCTCCTTACTAATAAACGTTGTATAGCGTCTGTATAATTACACAACGCTTTGACTTCTTCTTTTGAAAGTCAAATTACTGACGACTGAAAGAGACAGATCGGTGTGTAACTATTCACCTGATATAACAAGTTTATTAGTAAGGAGGTACGTATTAAGCTAATTAGTTAACCTAATTGGGTGGGACTTAAAACTAAAATGACTAATTACATGACAAACCTACATTATTACACGATTGAAATTAATTTAACTTATTTATAACATTGTATATTATATAAAAACTTCCGGGTCTGTTTGTAAGTGTGACTAGTTGATTTAGATTCTACGTAGTACGCCAGAGCTTCATCGCCAGACAAACATCGTTGTTCTTTCTTCTCGTCAGTGTGGTTTTCGGGGTATCTCTAATTTGTTCTGGACTCTCACTGACCTGTCTTATCAGATTGGCCACAGTTCTCTTCCCCGAAAACTAAATAAAATTACTAAAAAAATGGATAGAAGTTGAGTTGGTAGATATAATCAAACATACTTACGCGATACATAATAAGTATTAATATATATATATATATATATAAATATATATATCTTCAGAAATTCGGGAGTAAACCAAATTATAAACACGTCTTTGCAGTGGCGTCTGCCAAGTGGACAATCTTCGGCTTCCAGGGCCAGCCAGTGGGAGCTGAGATGATGTTGATGGCTCTGCAGGATCATTTAACGTATAAAATGTTATGTTGTCCTCTAACCATACCTTGCCAGATGAAATGCCAGATGGGATGCCAGAAAGCGATCCCGAGTTCTTTTCGAACTCAACCATTTCTCGGAAAATTTTGCAGAAAATCTTGAAATAACTGCCTTAATCTCTTTCAACGATTGCTCCATTACACCGCTAAGGTCGTGTTCTGTGGAAACTTGTAAAGCGCAGCATTTTTCTCACTTTTGGAAGTTTTGACTCATTCCTCAAAAAGTTCCATTTTCAAAACATTAAAACTGCTTTCTGAAAAAATTTTTAAAAAAAATTGGGTCAATTTGGGCAAAAAATTCTAGGTCTATTATAAACTAGAATAATGTATCTTCTACTTGGCAAAAAAAGGGCCCGGGGAAATGAGGGGACTTTTACTTATCTCTTTTAAAATTCAATTATAAGATTTTTTAATAATTTCTTTTAATTAGCGAAGTATTTCTAACTAACAGTGTAAATAATATTGAAGATGATAGTACAAAAAAAACTACTTACCCTTGGTCACCAAATCCATCACTAATTCACTACTTAACTTTAAACAGTAACGTAGGAGATGTATTCGTATTAGCAGCCAAAATGCAACTAATTTTATGCATAGGCGAAAGCGCCAGGTAGCCCGGGAAATTCAAATTTTCTTACGTTTTTTTGCAATTTGCAAATCAGTATTAGATTGTATGTTGATCTAAATATGATTCGCGACCGTAAAAAGTATGCATTTACAGAATTATAATAATTAAAGTCATCAATACAACTCTATGGATTAATCTCTCTCTCAATTAGGATTATACAAATTATAATTCTGTAAATGCATATTTGTTACGGTTGCGAATGATACTATAATGAACATACAACTTAATACTGACTTGCAAATTGCAAAAAAACATAAGAAAGTTTGAATTTCGCGGGCTACCTGGCGCTTCCCCGTTTACCCGACTTTATTTTATACTTATCGCAAATGATTTGACTCATTTATATCAAAACAATAGCTGCCATTCTGACAAACCATTAATGCTCTAAGTACCCACATTAACGATTCTCAGAACTGTAAATGTTGTTTTTGTCCAGCTAGCATGTTGTAACATACCGTGCTATGTTGGGGTCAGCTTCCAGTCTAACCGGATGCAGTTGAATACCAGTATTTTACATGCTGCCTATCTGACCTCCACAACCCAATTACAGGGTACTACAATACCCCTTTGTTAAGACTGGTTGTCAGACTTTCGGGCTTCTGGCGACCCGTAACGACTGTCAAAGATCCACGAATAACAGCCGGGACCAACGGCTTAACGTGCTTTCCGAGGCACGGTTTCCATATTGCTAATATAATGATTCGCGCGTGGCTACGTATGCTTAGAAGAGCGCCTCTTTTTGTGAACTCCAAATATTTTGATCTCCTAAAAATACTAAATACTTAGCCAAGTAACTGCGACCAACTTGGAAGTAGCGACCAGTAAGTTTGTAGGAGATCAATTAAATGTTTCCCTTTTTAAATCCTATGCAACAGGTTCCAACCCTTCCTATTATTTCGCACGCTCATTCCCTTTAAAACGTTCACGAGTTTTTTTTTTCCTTAATAATTTTAAAATCTTTAAGCAGCGTGAAACTTAGCACCTGGTCTACAGCAGCTGTCAGCTTACACAGAGTGCTACGTAACTCCCACGTGCTGGTAACTTGACACTGGTTCCGGATATCGGGCCACCCCTAATTCCGTCGTAATAAAACACCGAATTTACCGTCGGGTTTCTTAATTAGGAGTTCATTGTATTGTTAAGTAATTGGTGGTATTGATCGTGGGATAATAACAGACATATAAGAAGTAATATATTAATTATGTGTGATTTAAATGTAACTTCTTTATTTATTTATTGTATCGAGTTGTCATGGAAAACGATCAAAAAAGGAATAGGATAGTCTGTCGTAAAAGGGGATTAAAGGATTATGGACACAGGTCAATAGCGTCCTTCTGCTTGCCAGTACAGTAGACCGCACGTCACTGGCAACAAAACTAGTATGAGCAGACCTTTTATTCTTTTAAAACTCCGTACTACACTAGGCCGGCTGAAGATCAAACATTACTACCGACTTGTGGTCGACTGTACCTAAAGATCACTTGCGATTCTCATTCTGTCTGCTAAATGTAGAAATGATAGCTGATTTCGATATCAACGACTCTGCTTGACATTAGAATCCATTATTAACAGCAACAGGCTACTAAAGAAACTTAAGTAAGTACAACAGTTTTCCACGCGATAAGTTTAATCGCTTATCGGAAAACCGACACTTACTTACGCGAGGGGAGTCGCCAGTGTAGATTACAACACTTAAAGATTGACCCTACAATTGCTAAAATATATGAGTTAAGTAACAAGTTAAACACATTTTTTTTTTTGCACTTTTAATGGCAATTAAACTCCCCCCCCCCCTCCCTCGACCCCTATTACATGGGATTTAAACATAACTGGTGAAATGTGGGTGTACTACTTTAAGTACACCTCTGCTTAACCTTTCCGGGAATGCAGGCGTGATTTTACGTTTGTTTGTCGTAAACTTACAATGATACCTACATTTTCTGGCCTAATCTTGCCCAAAAGCGAAAAAGATCCGGTTTTTCAAGATAGATAACTACACAAAATCATGGTGAAGTAGAAAGTAGAGGTGTTGGAGGTGGTTTTCTTCAAGGGGGCTTCTTCTTCTTCAACTCGCCTTCATCATTCTATGATTCATATTCTGTCCGACCAGTAGTCTTACTTAGATGACTTCTTTAGTCGATTCGGAAGCCAAAAAGCCCCAAAAAAACTCTAATTATTGTTACAAATTATGGATTATAAGGGGTCCCGAAACGAATAATTACAATTGATCGATTGTCATCAGTTTCTATTATAGTAATATTGTCAATCGCTTTGTCAATTGCATTTGGTAGACGATCAATTTGCGCATCAATGTGTATCAATTACATAAAAGTTAACAATTGCAATTGATCGTTTCGGGGACCCATAACTAGGTTGCTTTACTGCAGTTTTTAATTAAGGAACCATTCATTCAGTTAAGCCATTGCATTACCAAATTATAATTAACCATTGAGCTTATAAGCTTGTACAATGACTCTTCAATAATTAACAGATGTTCCAAATATTATTAACCATTCATTTATGGCACATTACATAATTTTATTATACCATAAAAAAACAAAGGACAGTCTCAAATTACTCAGAACAAGGAACACGGAATGAGATGTATGTACATATATTAGATACTGAGTATCAAATGTTGAGAAAGAGGTTATCAAGTAGTATCTATAAGTAATATGTAGTGTGTATGTATTACCACAGAATACATAATGGTATTACGAGGATGTAATGCAGAAATGTAATACTTGCATATGATTGGTATTATCACAGTAATTAGTTGTAAATACTGTGAGATTTGGAAGAGGGAATCTATGCAAATAAATAAAATTGAAGCGTCTGTTTGTAGTGTCAAAGTAACAGCTTTTTACTAAATGCAAAACATTTAAACAATTTACATAATATATAAGCCAACAGACTTAAAATAATAATATGTACAAGTACACAAATAAAAAAAGATGAACAGGATCATAGGGCATCAAAAAATTCATCCGCATCGCCATACAACGTGGCAATGCTGCCAGTCTTTTGGGCACTTTTCCTGTTGACAGCGATGCGGACGAATTTTTTGATGCCCAATGATCCTATTCACCTTTAAACAATTGATGTTTGTGGGTCAGAACTTGGCTTTGTGCACGTCACCTTTAGAAGGTGTCACACCTGCAAATAATGTATACAAAGCATTATATTAATATCTACTTTATTACTAGATTCGAAAGTTGACATAATTTTGTTGAAATAATTTTAGACAAATCTAGTTATACACTTGCCTCAACAACAACAACGTGCCAAAAAGTCCAGGCGGATTTCTGTCTGTTTTAATTTTTAAACAGAAATCTAATTAAAATAAATAAAATTTAAGTATGTTTGTAATGTCAAAATAATAGCTTTTTACTAAATGCATATGAAAGTATATACGGTAGGTACTTATAACAAAAAACAATTTTTAAAATTTTTGTCTGCCCGTCAGTCTGTTTGTCTGTCTGTTTGCTCCGACTAATCTCCGAAACGGCTGGACCGATTTTGACGAGACCTTTGGTTGGCAGATAGCTGATGTTATAAGGAGTAACTTGAGCTACTCTAGTTTTAGAAAAAAAAACTTTTTTACGAAGAAAAAAACAACCGACTTCCAAGAAAACATTACAAAGTGAAAAATAACTTTAATTTCGGAAGTCGGTGTCATTGGATTTGTATTTTAGTTTGTTGCCACCGACTTCCGCAATTAAAGCTATTTTTCACTTTGTAGTGTTTTTTTTTTTTGGAAGTCGGTTGGTTTTTTTTTTTTGTAAAATAGTTTTTATTTTTCAGTTTTTAGTGGGTCGGTTTGTAATAAAATTTATCGGTCGGTTTATCTAAGTTACACTAGCCTAATCTCAACTGCTCATCACCTTTACAAAATATTGCCTTTCCCGATGCAGGGACGATAATTGTTAAGGAGTTACTCCTTATAACATCAGCTATCTGTCAGTGAAAGTCACGTCAAAGCAACGAATCATTCTTAATTCGTTGCGTCAAAGTCGGTTTAGCTGTTTCGGAGACTAGCTGGAATAAACAGACAGACCAACAGACAAAAATTTTAAAAATTGTTTTTTGTTATAAGTACCTACCGTATATACTTTCATATGCATTTAGTAAAAATCTATTATTTTGACATTACAAACAGATACTAAAATTTTATTTATTTTAATTAGATTTCTGTCTGTTTTAAAAATTAAAACAGACAGAAATCCGCCTGGACTTTTTGGCACGTTGTTGTTGTTGAGGCAGGTGTATAACCAGATTTGTCTAAAATTATTTCAACAAAATTATGTCAACTTTCGAATCTAGTAATAAAGTAGATATTAATAAAATGCTTTGTATACATTATTTGCAGGTGTGACATCTTCGAAAGGTGACATGCACAAAGCTAAGTTCTGACCCACAAAAATCAATTGTTTAAATATTAATAAATGTATTTAGAAGCTTTGGCGCATAATAAATTTTTTGCACTTATAAATTTGCATGAAAAACAGCTTATGCATTGTTATCTTGTTTGTAAATGCCACTAAGCTAAACATGGCGAAGGAAAACATCGTGAAGAAACCGGCTATGTTCTAGAAGCAACATTTTGAAGTCGAGAGTCGTGTCGTCCACAAACCCGCACTGGGCCCCGCATGGTGGATTACAGAACTCACAGAGAGGAGGTCTTAGTGCCCGGGTAATTGTGCTATATCACATACGTAATTCTGGACTTCCGTCTACATCATAGTATTTCAATAAAAGATCTTGAATCAGCTGAATGATGGATGACGAACCGTGGGGCTTAAAAGTTTGGATATGCAAGTGAAATACCTTATAGCAAGCTTTATCGAACAAAAACCTGCTAGCGTGGGTAGAGTTGCCTTTTGAGTTCCAAAACCCACTTCTTTTGCTTTGGTTACAAGTTTAGTTAAACACACATACGTACCTACTGTCTAATTAGTATATCTAATATTTTTCTCAAAGGAAACAAAAGTGTTTTACTTGGGATCAAAATTACGCTGTCATGAATTTGTCTATGTTAAAATCAGCGCGAGGGTAACACCTGTTTCTCAGAGTGACTAAAAATATTGTGAGAAACCATCCCACATTGCAGAAAGATGCCTCTTGCTCCAGAAGTACCATTCTTTCTTAGCTTTCAAAATGAAATCTAAACATCTTAATTCTTTTTCAGGATGGAACCACGCCAGCAACTTCGCCTCGCGGTAGCGGCGGTGAAGTTACCTTGGCAGTATCATCCCACCGCAATTATGGGGCCATCGGAGGAGTGGAGAAGGTCACCTACACCTGGGCGGATATAAATGCCTTCGCCACGGAGTCCAGGTCCAGATCCAGACGCTTATGGAACTTCTGGAAGCCCTCGGCGAACGGCATGTTCCAGCAGAGGAAACAGCTGTTGAGAAATGGTAAGATTGGGATTTTGTTCAATGTTTCTTGTTTGATTTTAGGCTTCCGTATAACAGAAGGAAAAAACGGAACTTTTACTTATAGGATCACTTCGTTGTTCGTCTGTTGGTCTGTCTGTCAGTCAGTCTGTCAAGACCCTTGTTCTCAGGAACGCGTGGAAGTATCAAGTTGAAATTAATATCAAATACGTAGGTCTAGGGCCCCTTGGAGATCTACAAAAATCAAGCTTCTAAGTGAACGCAATAAAAAAATACGGCCATTTATGCGTCATATTCTGATACTCGCATAGGGTACTTCGCGTTGTCCTAGAATCATGAACTTTTACAAGAAGCAAGGTCTCACAGCACTAGTAAAGGTAAAAGTTCAAAAATCGTTAATTTATCACATTTTTTTTTGCGATTACACACTTACATTTGCACTTGGAGAATTGACCGTGACGTACATATATCGATGTATGGGTGAACAAATTTTGTAAGCACATGTCCAGTTTGTTTTTGAGATAAATTCATCCCAAGTACGGAACCCTGACTGACACGAGTACTTGGCCGGTTTTTTGTGAGACGACCGGGCTTAGTCTGTTTAAACGGTGCGATTTAATTCCCCGTAGCATGCAATGAGTTGAAGCAACAACAAAAATAAAAGTTGCATCATCTAAACACTGTTTAGATGATGCAAGTCAGTTGTTGCTTCTATTTTATTGAAACCCACAGGCAAGGAAGTTATTTTACGACATTTACAAGATGGCTGGTAACGGGTGGCTGTGAGATGGCCGGGGATGTATAAACTATAGTGATACACGATACTTGGCCCGAAATTATTAAATTCTACGAGCCTCCGTTGCTAAGTATCCTATGCTCATTTTAATAGTAGTAAAACCGGAAAATAATCTTTGGCTACTATCAAATTCGTTTTCGTGTAATGTTAGTCTATTTGGAAGATCACACAGGTGAATAAAATCCATACTAATACGTATTATAAATGCGAAAGTAATTCTGTCTCTCTGTCTGCCTGTCAGTCAGTTTGTCTGTCAGTCAGTTGGTCTGTCCGTTTGTTACCTTCGGCTGAACGCATTTTGATATTCGGCACACAGGTAGACCATGCCATGGGTTAGATTAGAACATAAGTGGGATACTTTTGAGGATCCGGCAATTGGGACTCGAGGTGGCCTTGCACAAGTCCGAGGCCATGTGTTTTCATGGTCCTCGGAACGCGCCACCATCGGGTTCCCAAATAACGGTAGGAGGGGTTCTCATCGGTGTCGAGTCGACGATGAAGTACCTGGGACTCGTCCTCGACAGCCGGTGGAATTTCGTGGAGCATTTCCGACGTTTGGCTCCCAGACTGGAGCGGGCCGGGGCTGCCTTGGGGCGGCTCCTGCCCAATCTGGGGGGTCCAAACGCCTCCTGCCGGAGGCTCTACGCGGGGGTCGTGCGGTCCATAGCCCTTTACGGAGCTCCGGTGTGGGCGCGTTCCGTGAGGCGGCGACCGGTCCGTCGGTTGAACGCGTCCCAGAGGGTCATGGCCATCCGGTTAGCCCGGGGATACCGCACGGTCTCCGGGGAGGCGGCGAACCTCCTTGCCGGATTACCGCCATGGGATCTGGAGGCAAAAGTCCTCGCGCACATCTGGGAGTGGCGCGAGGAGGCAGGACGCCGGGGCGTAACTCCGTTGCCGCGAGAAATCGCGGCACGGCGGACAGAGCTCCGGCAGGATCTCATGGCGGCATGGAGAGTGCGATTGTCGCAACCCAGCGCTGGGCACGCCACAATTGCGGCGATAAGTCCCCTCTTTGAGGAGTGGCTGGAGAGGCGCCACGGCGTCCTCACCTTCCGCCTGACGCAGGTCCTCACCGGACACGGGTGCTTCGGGAGGTACCTGTTCCGGATAAGGCGGGAGGAAACGCCCGGGTGTCACCACTGTGTGGATCGCCCGGAGGACACGGTGGAGCATACGGTGGAAGTCTGCCCGGCTTGGGCGGGGCACCGCCGTGTCCTCGCGGAAGCGATCGTCGGCGGCGATCTCTCGCTTCCGGCCCTGGTCCAGGCCATGGTACGGAGCGAGAGTGCATGGGAAGCCATTACCTCCTTCTGCGAAGCAGTAATGCTCGTGAAGGAGGAGGCGGGACGCGTGAGGGAGAGGCAAGCTTTGCACCCTCACGCCCCTAGTCGCCGCAGGAGACGCCCTGGGCGTCGGGAATCGGCAGCCGATTCCCGGCCACCGTAGGCGCGGGCTTGCGGACGGCGAGCAATGGGTAGCTCGCCGTCCGGTAAGGACCAGGCCCGAGTCGACGGCGCGTCGTGTTCCACGCGCGCCTCAAAGAGATGTCAGCACTATTGACGGGGTCCGCTAGGGCCGATGCCAGCTAGGGTTGCGGGATGTTCGAAAGAGTTACCGTGGCCCCGGCACAGGCAACAGAAGGAACACGGGTGGGTTTTAGTCAGTAAAAGTCTGACACGCCCTCCCGCTCCGCCCAGAGCGGGAGAAGTCATTTGATGATTTCCCATCCACAAAAAAAAAAAAAAAAAAGTGGGATACTTTTGATCCCGGTAGTACTAACCATAAAAATTTCTGACCACCACGCGGGCGAAGCTGCGGGTCAAAGCTAGCAATGAATAAAGCAAGATCAATCAAGATAGCAGACGTAGAATTGAATATTAATTTGCTAACTGACACAAGTTCTCACAGAATATCTAGCTTTTATCAAGTATCATATTCAATTGATTGATTCTTATCAGTTCTAAAATCTGGAATGTTAATTTTAGATAAAAATTCGCAAGAATCTGATAATGCAGCTTAGCGACACATAAAAGCAAAGATCTAGTTTCTTGACGTCCCTGGACTTTTAAAGTCAATGAAAACATTTACATATGTAAGGCCCACTTGCGCGTTTAGTCGGGTTACCTAAATGAATAAATGTACAGTTTGTAAACTTAGTGTTAAGTAATTAACACTTCAACTTTTATTACGCGTTGCACCACTAAAAAGTAACACCGGGTTAGATAACCTGATATTAGTATTTTTTGAGTTGGGAACATTGCAGTTCAATCGAAGAAACATAAAATAGAACTGCAATGTCTGTGGCCTGATATGTAATCCGAACAAAATTGAATGGACGAACAATAAACGGAAATCCATTCCTAACCCATCCAGACCCATCTCCTTTAAACTACATTACGATACGTAATACTTTCTTGTCTTTGACATTTCATTTTAATCGTATTGTAAGTGGTTTCCATGGAGATTAAGTTTATTGGTTGATGAAAACGTCAGAAAAGGAAAGTTTTAAGTGTTTTATAATCTGTATATAATTTTATATGATGTTATAGTACCGAATTTCCACTTACTATAACGTCGAACAATATGAAACACAAAACATGTTATCAGCGGTACCTCATAATGTCCATTTATTTTATTTTTTTGGCATTTGTTACACTGACCCAGAGTTACGCGACGTAACTCTCCCACGTCGGTGGGTTAAATATTTAAAAGTTTAACTCTAGGTTTACCTCTAACTCTTGGTGGCGCAAGATGAATTATTTGATTAACCCTGAGTTAGCTGGAAACTCAGAGTTATACTGGATAACTCATGAACACGGAAGTGGGCCTAACATGATAAGAATTAATCTATAAATAATAATATAAATTAAAGTCGCATTTCGTGTCTGCTGTGTGACCGCGTAGTTCTACGCAAAGATTTTGATGCGATTTTCACCATCATATTTTAAAGAATTTATTCCGGAAGGTTTATGTGTATAATAAATGAATATTAAACTTACGTACAGAGTTCATTTAAATCGGATAGATAAACTCCGCAGAAGCGATGGGTATTGATATGTCGCAGTAAAATGGTTGTCATACAACCATCGGACGGCTACAACCATCTTACTGCGACAGATTTACAAGGTGTAACATAAATAACGCACAATCTCTTAAGGGGTCATTGTACTCATCATTATGAACAACTTTTACTATGGGACCAAACCTGAAATCGCGAAAAAAATCAGCTGTTCCCTACACTTTGACGAGTTATGCGAACATAAATGTACTGAACAGCTGTTTTTTACAGTGCTGGGATAATCTAGTGTAGAATTGTCTCACGTGGGCAATTCGTATCACGTATAGGTACGAATCGAAAACCTAATAAGCAATCATCAAAATTATGGAATGGGGACTAAGGCCTGTATTACAGAACTTCACTCAAGACTCAAGCTTTACTTAAAATTAAGTAGTTTCAACCAATAATCTATAACCTGTTTTTAAGTAATGCTATGACTCGCTGCTTGAGTTTTGAGTGGGGTTCTGCAATATAGGCCTTAGTATTGCAGCCTTGCCTCCTCACCCCCTTTTTTCTTAAACATCTATTCGAAACAAAATTAGATCTACCACTGCTACCACATTCAAGTTTCCAGTGTCATCAAAGTACATAATGTCTTTCTTTTTAGTTAATGGCGCCGCCTACCCTGGAGAACTCCTCGCCATCATGGGATCATCAGGAGCCGGGAAGACCACGCTCCTCAACACGCTGACATTCCGCACTCCTAGTGGTGTACTGTCCAGTGGAACACGGGCGCTGAATGGACATACAGCTACGCCAGAAGCGCTTTCGGCGCTGTCAGCGTACGTTCAGCAGCAGGATCTGTTTATTGGGACGCTGACGGTGAAGGAGCATTTGATTTTCCAGGTGAGTTTTAGGAACTTATTCGAAAATTAATATGTATTTGGCGCACTAAGATGGTTGTAGCCGTCATATAGTTATATCCGTAAGGATATAATTATATTATACCGTAATTTAGTTATATGAAAGTTGTTCATAACTATCTTACTAGGAATATAACTATGATACGAGCACGATCTAGTAATATAGCTATTAGGGCACTCCGACCAAATATACAAGGTGTAACATAATTAACGCACAACCTCTTAAGGGGTCATTGTACTCATCATTATGAACAACTTTTACTATGGGACCAAACCTGAAATCGCGAAAAAAAATCAGCTGTTCCCTACATTTTGACGAGTTATGCGAACATAAATGTAGGGAGCAGCTGATTTTTTTTTTTGCGATTTCAGGTTTGGTCCCATAGTAAAAGTTGCTCATAATGATGAGTACAATGACCCGTTAAGAGGTTGTGCGTTAATTATGTTACACCTTGTATATTAGGTTAAGTTAGAACTGTGACCAACTACGCGCGAGCCGAGCGAGCGAAACGAGCGGTGCCGCGGCAGCGGCCGGCGAGCGCTACGTCGATATTGGTCGCGGTAACAAAATTACGGCACTCTGACAGTTATGAACCTCTTTCATATAACTATATTACGGCATATAGTAGCCCTAGGGATATAACTATACTGCGACATATTCATCATACATCATATTATAGATGACGTTATTTATTTTTAGTTTGAATAGAGAATTTTCTAGACTTTCAAGCTTCAGTTGTTTTGTAAGAAGAGAAAAAAATCCCACACGAAAATGCTTTGCTGCTTGAATCGTGGACTATATAATATATGATGACTAACAATAACAGACATCAATAATTATATAAGTCTAGCATAAAGAAGAACTTACTTATCATCAATTATGCCGCAAAACAAACATTCTTTGTTACTTATAAAACCATTAACATCAATGGGAAGACATTTTGTCCGAATATCACATTTATCATTCACTAACGATGATTTCGTAGACCTACCTATTAGTAGAGGATCTCTTATACATAAGTAACACAGACAAACCGGTTTGTTAAAAATAAAATCCGTCAGTTCAAAACCGGTAAGGCAAGGTCTTGATACCATGACAACAAATCTATGATATTCTAGTATCTGTATATAAGGTGTAACATAATTAACGCACAACCTCTTAAGGGGTCATTGTACTCATCATTGTGAACAACTTTACATTTATGTTCGCATAACTCGTCAAAATGTAGGGAACAGCAGTTTTTTTTTTCGCGATTTCAGGTTTGGTCCCATAGTAAAAGTTGTTCATAATGATGAGTACAATGACCCCTTAAGAGGTTGTGCGTTATTTATGTTACATCTTGTATAGTATATACAACAAAGCTGAAGTCTGTTTGTAACGGATTTGAAAAATTATTTTTGCATTTGATAGCCCAATTTTTGAGGATAGTTATTGGCTATTTAACATCACGCCACAACCCTTAGAAGCTAAGCAAAATGAAAAAATGTCAGAAGGAACGCTAAGCGAAAACGAAGTGACAGCGTGGGCGGGCGATGCGATGCAACGAGGTTGGTCGGGGGCCGAGGGAGTTTTATAAAACTGTGGCTGTATTTTAGTATATTGTGGTGTTTTACGACTTCCACGCGAACGAAATCGCGGGCTGAAGCTAATATTGAAATAATTGCTTTATGACTTCTAACCATGGAAAATGAACTTCAAACGTTTTGTTTGTTATGATGAGTTTATGGGAACTTTGTTTTTTTTTTTACTTCATCTGATGTGTCTATGATGTTAATTTTTTTTTTTCTATAGGCTTTGGTGCGGATGGACCGACACATACCGTACGCACAGCGGATGCGGCGAGTTCAAGAAGTCATATCTGAGGTGAGATACGAAATAGGGTTTTATAAAACATCGTAACGGAATTTTATAAAATGTTGAATGATTGGATGCAGATCTTGAGATTCTTTGGTAATTTCAATTACGGATAAAACCTCGTGCTTTAGATTCAGAAAACTTAGAACTTGGTAACTAGGGAGTGCAATCTCGATGTGCGAAAAATGGCTCGAGATTAAATCTCGTCGAAAAACAATCTCGTTCTTGAGAAGCCATTTTCGAAATAATAATTAATGGATTTATAGTGTGCGCGATGCGTATGTGCTGATTTGTTGCATAAGCATGCGTAGTGTTGATTTTGTTTCGAGGTTCAATGAATGTTGTATAATTCACAAAATAACAGTGCATTTTCCTTCGGTTTATGAATTTTTAAATAAGATTTTTAAAAGTAGGCGAAATCTCGACCTCGAAATCTCGATATCGCCAGGTTGCCAGGCGAGATCTCGAATTTCCAAACCCGACCCTAGACTTAGCACGCGAGATTTCGAGCTAATTTCGACTCGAGATTGCATTTACCACTTATAACGGTGTCTTATTTATTATGATTCTCAGCCGTTTTACACGGCAGATGAAACCAGAAGTAAGTAGCCACACCGTCAGCTTTAATAATATCGGAATATAAGAGAGTTAAAGTAGTAAGCATAGCTATTTATAAATCGATTATTTCAATTGTTTTTAGAGCAGTCATTAACGATAAGCATATTAAATAGTTATTAAAACCTGCTTAGTTTTCTTCCGTTATTCTGTCATAATTGTTCCCATTTGGTGTTTCTAACTTATCACATGACGCAATTTGGAAGTGATGGTAGTTATCACTGTCTTTGCACTAGGCAGTGCCTAAGTACGAGTAGTTAACTTTGTTTGAATTTTTTGTTGATGTTTGCGACATGCACATAATTATCTTATTTGATTAAAATTTTAAAATTAATTTAACTAGCCTAGCTCGTTATTTCACCTTTATGAGACGAACGATAAAGATAAATATAGGCACTTAATTATTTTGTAAACCAGCTACATCAAATGTCATATATCTAATACAAACACCTGTATTTTATCCTCGTTTCATTTGCATATGAAACTATTACTGTGTATAAAATTTTCTGAAGAACATCCGGCTGTATTGTCCTTGAAACATCTTTAAAAATGATCTATTCCTCTAAAACCTTAGTTCCCAAAGTGGTCCAGGTGGACCCCCAGAGGTCAACGCAGCCAACGCAAATTTCCATAGTTAGATCTAATCTTTGATTTTTTGTCGAGTTTTAGTAATATGGTAGAAATGTAGCTGCAGGGGGTCTACCAGAACCAGCTAAATTTTTAAAGTGGATTATGAGAAAAAAAGTCTGGGAAAAGTCTCTGCCTAAACTCTATCACTTATTATCCTCTATTTGTTAAGTAAATGTGTTCTGGATAATGTTCACATGGTGAAACGGTGCTCCGAGAACTTGTACGTAGTTTCGATGATTTGTCGTGGTTTAGTAGATAAATAATATATGACATATGACATTAATTCTTCGGTATTAGCCTGAAAACGTTTACTGTCGAACAAAACAGGGCCTCCCCATATTTTCTACCTGAAAATGATATCACCGAATGATTGATAATTAGAAAGGGGTTCCTTTCAAGGAATACATGGATTGAAATTTATTGCAAATTAGAAGAGCTAGTTTGCAACAATGACCCCAATAACAAGTGTTCTTAACCGCAATAATATTGGAATATGGGGAAATGAATCAAAATCAAAAGTCATTTATTCACACTAAGCTGAGAATCAGCACCTTTTGAACGTCAAAATTACGTAAAACAGTCACCCAAAACGCCCGAATCCTTTAACGACTTATCTAGCTCAATAATTTCTTCATAGTTGGCGCTCACAAAATGCCAGAACACCGTCATCGGCATCCCTGGTCGACTGAAGGGTATCTCAGGAGGAGAGATGAAGAGACTGTCGTTCGCCAGTGAGGTCCTCACGGATCCTCCTCTCATGTTCTGTGATGAGCCAACCTCGGGGCTGGACTCCTTCATGGCGCAAAATGTGTTACAGGTATGTATTACTCAGTCCTTCAAAAAGTTCGTACCTACAAAAAACATTTGTCCGATTAAGTAACTTTTTAAGTTGCATAATGTTTAAATACATATTGTAATAATCTGCAAGGATCTACGTGTGTTATGTGGTGTCTCGTTTGTGAAGTGTGAGGGAGACAACTAAATTACTGGTGATCAAACTCGGAATAGCAGTTTGTAATTATATTAACTTCACTCGTTGAAAGCTAATATGCAAGACAATCCTATTTTATCTATATGTGCATACATCAGTCAGGGCCGGGAGACCGACTGTCAACTATATTGTTTTTGCTTCCCCTATTCGAACTTTCAAAATCAATGTTGGTCTTCTTAAAATAATGAACGTTTAAACTTGCGAAGGTTGCATGCTAATGGCACGTCCAGTTAAAACCTCTACAGTACCATGCATAGATTTATGAAAGAAGTTCTATGGTACGATAATTATAATAGCTATACATTGCAGCATGTAGGGAAGACGATTTATTTTTGGTACAAACGATACAATAAAACAATGTACTAGTGGGTTACATCTAAACAAGCAAGAAGAGAGAAAGTGAGCATCGTTGGAGAAAAAAAAATAACTTCCAATGAATGTAGATTTTTCGTAGCAGTCGACTAATCCACAAATAAGTAGCACTCTAATGGTTTTAAGTTAATCCAACAACCGCTCGCAACCGGCGTACGTGTATGACTAGATGTATGAACGTAAACGAGGCAAAAGGAGCATGTAAAGATCGCACCAGGTGGCGTTCTGTAGTTTCTGCCTACCCCCATGGGAAGAAAGCGTGAGTTTATGTTATGTATGGCTTTAAGTTCCTGGTACTTAAAAGGGTGCTGCTTCGCTTCGAGTGATAAAGCCTTTTAGCCTATCTTAACTACTACCCCATGGATAATCGGCTTTAACTCAACGCCTGATTCCATAACTTATGTTACTCAACAAATATAATCGGTTTCTGAAAGGTTAATCAACACGCTAACAATCCGTCAAACTCATGTCAAATGACTTGATTAACTGTTTTTATATCAGACAGCCAATCACAGCAGATACACGAGTTCGACAGTATGACTGAAGACCTTGTGCTGTTCACAATTCACCAGAATGCCTCCTAACCTATCAGTTTCCATCTCCAGGTACTAAAGGGCCTAGCACAAAAAGGTAAAACGGTGGTGTGCACGATACACCAGCCGTCCTCGGAGCTGTACGCTATGTTCGACAAGCTGCTCATCATGGCCGACGGGAAGGTCGCCTTCCTCGGCTCGCCGGACCAGGCTAACGACTTCTTTAAAGAGTAAGTGGCTTCACACCTCTTCTGACATAGTAGATCCGATGTTCTGAAACTCTTATTGTATGGAAGTAGTACCTATTTTTGAAATAGCAGAGCGATATAGAATATTTCATGGCTAAATTTTGGCTTCTTCTAGTGGTGTATAAAACTTCCGGTTCCTCCCTTGCCTTTGATATGAGGATTTCACGGTTTAAGTAGATTCTTTGAGAAATGATGTATCTCTCGCACCTTATGAGAATAATAGGAAAATGAAATTAATAAAGACCGAAATGGATACCGAGTTTGCTTTCGATATCCAAAGGACTATAGCCAGAATTATATAATGTATCTCAATCCCAATCTTGATCCGCAGGCTTTGACGGCTGCTTGTGATTGGCCCTCTCAAAGACTCAGATTGACAAATTCGACCATTGATTGGTTACAGACAAGGATTGGGATCATGATTGGGATTGAGATATATTATAGAAAGCGGCTGTTAGAAGTATTCCCCGTTGAAATGACATAATTCCCGTCCCCCTTAACTTATTATGTCGTGTCACTGTTGTAAAACCTCTTATGACACTTTTGTCTAGGTAATATAATACTCATAATTGGTTTAAATCATTATACCACTTAAGTAGTTGTAGTATATACTTTTGTCACGTTCATATCCGCTGTTTTGTTGGTCTGTTGTTCCCAACTCTAATGTTCTTAGTCCATACACGACTTTGTCAAAAATTTAACACACTTCTTTTATGGGGTACTGTGTAAAATGTTATAATAAATTACCTCTCGATATTCTTCAACTAAATGAGAAGCAATTTAAAACATGCATTAAACGCACACTATGTAGACAAGCATATTATAGGTTGAATGATTATATCATAGATAAAAATGCTTGGCTAAATGCTGGTCCTGCTCCACAGCCACTTGGGCTTTGTTAATTTTTTGTTTTTTGTTTGGAAGAAATGCGTCCCTTTTTTTTCTGACATTATGTTATTACTATAGACTTATTGACTATATACAGACTATAGATTTAGTGTTTACTAATCTTTTAATACAATCATTGCAAACTATAGTTTTGTATAAATTAGAAGCATCTTTTCAATTTTGTAAATGTGAGTACCATGGAGCGGTTTTATGTTATGATGTAGGTATGTTGACTTGAAAGAGTATGGCAGTTGAGAGTATGTCACGCTCACTTAAATGTCTCGCTGATGGTGGCGCGTGTGTTGGATCATTCGGTTCCCTACAAAATGGTTGAGCTGGATGGTGCTGATCCACGCGTCATGTTCGTGAACGGGCGCCGTCAGTGGAGACTGGTCATCTCTTAGCTGCCAGGGCTTATTTTTAATCTTATATTTTAAATTGTTTAAATTATCTATTTTTTACATTGTTCTCACATATAGAAGCAACAAGAACAATACCAATGTACCTACCCAGGATTTTGTAACAATTTTGATTTAAAAGAGTGTCCATGGAGTTTCTTGCCCATTCTTCTCCATAGAGATCTACGTTTTGGAATGGGCGACTAGCTTCAATTTTCTGACTAACTGACTGACTCTTTAACAATTCAAAAGTGCCTGTAATTGGTTTAATTGAAATAAATGCTTTGAGTTTGAGTTTTGAGTTTGAGTTTAGCTTTATTTTGCTGGATTTTCTGCTTCTTCATAAAACCTCGGTTGGTTCCACCGGACTTATTAATTCTTGACCATTCAGGCGCGAAATGCTAGTAAAATCCAAACTCAATACCAAGTGTAAGTATACATTGAAGCGTTGAGCCACAAGAATGAAACTAACAGAAAACTCCAAAAGCCATAAACCCAAATACAAACACGACATCACATCTCTTTCAATTCAATTCAACCCTCTACAACCATTTCCTTCTCCTCCAGCTTGGGAGCAGCGTGTCCCCCTAACTACAACCCGGCGGACCACTTCATCCAGCTGCTGGCAGGCGTGCCGGGCCGCGAGGAGACCACGCGTACTACCATCGACACCGTGTGCACGGCCTACGCACGCTCTGAGGTCGGCTGCAAGATCGCTTCTGAAGCTGAGAATGCACTGTATGTTGAGGTATGATAAAAACTTTTTAATTGTTATTTTGAGTTAATTTTAACCGCCACTTACATTTGCAATTTTTGAAGTGATAATTTCTTTAAGCGCGTTGAGCGATTTTTGGTAGGGGGAAATCTTACGGGTTCGCGACATGCGGCATGCTTGTGTCACCGACATGCTAATGTGACGTGATGCGCCAGACCGGTGACGCGTAGCGGCCTGTGTACATGTTAATGTTTTAAAGTTTTCACTTCTGTCGCAGTCGCCATGATTGCCTATTTTTTCTTTAACTTTTTAGATATTGAAGTTTCCAACATTACAAATTTTACTTACCACTGATACTACGAACATTGGGGGTATTATTATGCTTTGCGTAAAAAATAAGGCTCCGTGTTCATTAAGACAAAAAAGTAGAGAAATAGTTGCTAAACATAGTTTCCCGTAACATCAAATTTTGCTAGAAACAATGTTATTTCAATCATTGTTTCCTTGTTTATCAAAAACAAAAATAACGCACTCAAAGTTACTTGGGGCTTTGAGAAATGAAACATGCAAAAAAATTCAAAAAGGACTATTACAGTGTAAACTCTTTATAACGAAACTCAAGGGACCGAGTATTATTTTTCGTTATGTGGAGTTAATAAAGAGGAACAAACTAATCACATTACTTTTTTAATATTTCTTTTATTTTTTTATTGGTTACGACTGGTGCCTAGTGGTTTTAGTAACTGGGGCCAACATTCCTAAAGACAATGCAATCCAAGAGTAATGTCACACGTGTTCTAGGCAATTAACAATATCAAAGCAAGGCGGCTGTTTACGACCTCAGGTTTCTTTATTAGAAACTAGCACTTGCCCGCGACTTTGTCCACGTGGATTTCGTACTTTCCTCTAAAATAATATAAAGACTAAAAAAATTATCGCCCCCTCCACCCCTTTTGAAAGAGTTTGCGCGAAAAGTAATGTTTACGATCTTTATAATTTATTTGGATAAATAAGTATTCGGGTCAATTTTTAAGTTGATAGATCAAAGGAATAATATTTTTCAAATAAAATGTGTTCTCCTTTTTCATCACGACACGTAGGGCTTGTTTTGTTTTTAAGCGTTTGGTACCGTTCCATTGTTTGACTTAAACGTTATTTATACCCATTTTGAAGTTAATTGAAGCAAGCAGTAAAATCCATCCCCTACACTTTTTTACCCTTTTCCAACCCGTTAGGAGTTAATTTTTGAAGAACACTGAAACATGTACTTTTCTAATTTTTGTTTTATGTATTAGTACCGAGTTTTGAGTTAATCTGTCAGCGTTTACGGCACTGTAAAATTTTTCCTTACTAACTTTACTAACTTAAATCCTCCGTGAGGGGTTGTTATAAGAAACTAAACGCGACAAGCTTTATTATTTACTGAGGCAAATATTGCCAAGTTTCAAATATATTAACAACAAATGAATAAGAGTATTCATATAAACTGCATTCCCTCTTTCACCCCAGTGGAATTTTGAAAAATCGTTTCGGATTTTTCCATAAATTGAATCAAAGATTTTTTATACCAATATTTGAGTTAATCAAGCCACGCAGTAAAATTCTCCCCATAAAAATCTAATTACCCCCTTTCACCCCGTCAGAGGTCGATTTAAAGAAACCTAAGGAGTGGAACTCTCTGCCTGCGTCTGTGTTTCCGAATGCATACAACCCCGATCTCTTCAAAGTGAGAGTGAACAGGCTTCTTCTGGGTAAGCTCGCTCCATCGTCGACTTTGTCTCTGTCATCTCTGACCTAGACTAGAGTCAAGAGCAAACTTATCCCAAATAAAAAAAAAAGCTCCTGTCACCTTGATAATTGCAGTTGCAAAAAGAACTGGCGAAGCAAGTTTTTGTTCTGCAACATGAGCTCCGGGACTTGATTCTCAGGGGGCACGGCAACGCTTGCTTGACGTGAATTTTTTTTTTCATTGTGATTATACAGGCAATTTGTACAAAAATTAAGTCGACTAATTGTTTTTCTCTGGCGCCATTTCTTTAAATCGTTTGCAATAATATAAAGGGTCTTTCAACAAGGACGGGTCGATGTTAAAATTGAATAAAACAAGATGTGTGTGAGATATTAACGAAATTTATTTTTTATTTAAAAGGCCCATTTATGCCATTATGGATGGAATATGACATCGTTCAAATGTCCGCCGCGGCTTCGTATGGTGGCACGAATCCGAGAGGTCCAATTTTTAATGACTCTGCTGCATAGATCCGGCTGAATCCGAGCGATGGCCTGCGTTATGTTGGCTTTCAGGGCAACGGTCGAATGTGGTTTATTGGCATAGACCTGCGACTTCAGAAAACCCCACAAGAAAAAGTCTAGCGGAGTCAAATCACACGATCTTGGTGGCCAATTCACGTCACCTCTGCTAGAGATAACTCTACCCTCAAACCGTTCATGCAGAATGTCGATTGTGTCGTTCGCTGTGTGGCAAGTAGCGCCATCTTGCTGGAACCACATGTCGTTCACGTCCATATTGTTCAATTCAAGCCAAAAGAAATTGTTTATCATTGATCTGTAGCGCGTACAGCGGCGATGTTCTCGGCCGATCTGGCGTTCCTTTGACGTAAAGGTGTTGGTTGGTTGTTTACCGAACCGGTTGTCTCAAATTTAGTCACCAATCGTTGGAGAGTGGACTTTGAAGGGCCACCGCGTCTGCCGTAAAATGGGCGCAATGCGCGCAACGTTTGCACTAACGAACACTCATTTTGATAATAAAGTTTTATCATTTGCACATGCTGCTCAACCGTGTAACTTGCCATGGTGATTTGGCATCACTGACTGCATAATATACAACAGATTTTACAGATCCCACCAAAATAGTATGGCTGCCACAGACTGTCAACATCGACCCGTCCCTATTGGAAAACCCTTTAGTATATAGGGTAAGCTCGCTCCATCGTCGACTTTGTCTCTGTCATCTCTGACCTAGACTAGAGTCAAGAGCAAACCTATCTCAAATAAAAAAATAAAAAAACCTAAAACTTATTTCTTTTCTGTCAAAAGTATTAATACTAAGTTACAAATTAATCGGACCACGTGTTAAATGTCTTCCATACAAACTTGAACACCCCTAAACTCCCCTTTGAGGGGTAGTTTAAGCAATAAAAAAGTAATAGTGAGAAACTTTACTATAGCACTGTACTGTAGTTTTTTTTTATAGCTTACTTAGGAAAATATTTGTGCCAAGTTTCAAGTTTATGAACTCAAGGAATAAGATTTTTTCATATAAAATGTATCCCTGATTTTCACTCCCACAGGGGTAGAATTTTAATAAATCGTTTAGAATATTTCCAAAACTTGACTCAAAGATTATTTATACCAATTTTAAAGTTAATCAAGCCACGCAGTAAAACCCTCCCTTGTAAAATTAACTACCCCTTTTCACCCCGTTAGAGGTAGATTATTGAGTATTAATACTGAGTTTCGAGTTAATCGGACTGCGCGTTAAAATTCTTCCATACAAACTTTGACATCCCCCAATCCCCTTCTTGGTGGTATTTCAGAAAAATAAAAAATTACAAAATTCATTATTTAATTACATAAGTATTCGTGCCAAGTTTCAAGTTTATTAACTTAAGGAATAAGATTTTTCATACAAACTAAATCCCCCCTTTTCACCCCCTTAAAGGTCGAATTTCCCAAAAACCCCTTCTTAGTGAAAGAAGTGTGACATTATAAAAGGAACCTGTGTGCAAAATTTCAAGTTCCTAGTCCCAGTAGTTTCGGCTGTGCGTTGATATGTCAGTCAGTCAGTTTCTCCTTTCATATATATATATGTAGATTTAGGCACCTCAAAGATTTAATTGGAGCCTTTTGTAAACTGGTAACATAAACAGTAATGCTGATAAAATATATTTACCGACGTCTAAATATGTACGTATTTCTTCGTAATAGAGAATGGCTGTTGCGCTATAAAGAGTGTATCAATGTATTGGTTTTAAGGTAAACTAACCAAATTGAACTAATGTCTACGTTATAGGAAGTTTTGTGTTATATCGAAAGACGTCATAGAGAGTTTACACTGTACTTTATTTAAAAAAGTTCTATTAAGTTATGATCTGCAATATCCATCTTCCACCTACCAGACCTCCATCTTATTTATTTATTTATTTATTTAAACTTTTCACACTTAAAAAAGTACAAAGGCGGACTTAATGCCTTAGGCATTCTCTACCAGTCAACCAAGGGTGGTGAAGAGATTAGATGGCAGGATCTTCTTTTGAAAAATCACACTTATAACCTTTTTTTCCCCTCCAGCGCAAGGTCAACTCTGGCTGGGCAGACCCTGCGTGGTCGGAAGCCACGGCAATCCGCGCGCGTCGCTCGCCATACAAGGCGTCGTGGTGCGCACAGTTCAGAGCCGTACTGTGGAGATCCTGGCTGTCTGTTACTAAGGAGCCGATGTTAATCAAAGTGCGGTTCCTGCAGACTATTGTAAGTATTCCTGCTAAAATATTATGATTTACACTGAAAGTGTAAACTCACAGTAACTAAAATGCCAACAAACATGGAACCGCTCCCAAAAATGCCAAATTTATTATAACAGCGTCATATCATTAGTCATTTACTTGACTGTCGAACAGGAGGGACCACTCCATAAGTTTATATAATCCTAATTGTCAAGACTTCATGAAATAGTCATTCAATAGAATTACCTGGTGTTAAAGAGTTGTATTGATGACTTTAATTATTATAATTATGTAAATACATACTTTTTACGGTTGCGAATCATATTTTGATCAACATAGAACCTAAAACTGAATTGCAAATACTTACGTTTTTGCAAATTGCAAAAACGTAAGAAAATTTGAATTTCCCGGGCTACCTGGCGCTTTCGCCTTAATAACCACAGGATTAGCATCACGACAATTTTCATTCCATAAGGCAATTCTTATGATAATCCATGCATATCCAGAAACCAAGCTAATAAATTCGTCGAGACTATTTTCCATTACCACTACCCAATACTGGTAATAACAAAAACGCTCTTATATTGTTACAGATGGTGTCAATCCTGATCGGCGTGATCTACTTCGGCCAGAACCTGGACCAGGACGGCGTTATGAACATCAACGGCGCCATCTTCATGTTCCTCACCAACATGACCTTCCAGAACATCTTCGCTGTTATTAACGTAAGAGAAACATTTTTATATCGATATTCTACATCAATTGCTTGACTTGGGTTCGTCATAGACTCTCGTTTCCATAAAATAATCCTCCTCGAGTAATGACACTCAGTACCTGAGTAGTCAGCCCCGATATAGTATAGCTGACTAGCTAATATTTTACTGCGGCATTAGATATGTGTGTCATACGACAGAAAAAAGAAATGTCTCAAAATAGTAGTAGAACTTTTTGTGAACCGTCCAGAAATGTGTCGGAACTATTCCTCCAAATATACATATTAGCAAAATTGGTAGCGTAACCGACTGTCATAAACAAACCCGTTAAAATTTAATGGACATCAAGTCTATTGTGTAGTATGTACGTCTTTACTTTACATTGAAATCTTCTTTTCAAAACACAAGCACCTAACCTCAACATTTTGCCAACAGGTATTCTGCTCAGAACTACCAATCTTCATACGAGAGCATCATTCAGGGATGTACCGAGCCGATGTGTACTTCCTATCCAAAACATTAGCGGAGGCGCCGGTGTTCGCAACCATACCGCTGGTCTTCACCACCATCGCGTACTACATGATAGGGCTCAACCCTGACCCGAAGCGGTTCTTCATCGCCTCGGGATTGGCAGCCCTGATTACTAATGTTGCCACTTCGTTCGGTGAGTTTGTCTTTTTTACTTGTTGCTGTCATCATACCATTGGTCTATGCGACTATCGTGTACTATATGATAGAGCTCAACCCTGAATCGAAGAGGTTCTTCATCGCCTCGGGATTGGCAGCCCTGATTACTAATGTTGCTACTTCGCTTGGTGAGTTTGATGATTTTTTTGTAGTTGTTTCTTTTGGTAGAGGTGTTGATGAAATGTAGATCCAGCCGGTTGTTGTATAACATTTAACCTGCATAACTAAATGTTTGTCGTTTTTACATGCTAGAATTTAAATGTAGCAACAAAAAGCACCTAATAAAAAAAAGTAAATTTAAAAAATCAAAAACCCAAAAAGTGAACTTTAAAAAAGATGGAAATAAGATGACCTATTTTGTGATTAAACAATCTCATGCAATTGGAGGCAATATGTCTTTATTGTTAAAGGAGATTGCCATGGAGGCCCCTTTTGTGGTATCGTGTGCCTGAATGGAATAATAACCTAATAATATTTTTTTTTGTGTACCTACAGGGAGTATTTTTTATACAATTTCTTTCACCCTGGGAAAGAAATGGCAAAGTTGATTAATAGTTAAATATTACGTCGACATCATCCGTTTGATTGGTATACAAAAAAAAGTTGCCAGGTATCAAATAATTAAATAACTAATGAAAATGTCGTCTGTTTATCAATTGAGTAATCGATATCAAAATAAAACGACAATTAAACAATAAAAAAACTATTATTTTTAAATATATATAACCTATTGGCAGTTCTCAACATTTATATTTAGATCTCAACATTTGACAACTTCAACGCTACTGTGTTAGCGTTTTGTTTTCAGGACTATGAGGTAGAATAATGTTATCCCTGTCCTTTTTATACGTATTTATTATTGTACATCTGAAATTAACGAAGATAGGTGTAGGCCAAATATGATTTTATGTAAGTATTTTTGATGACGAAAACTATTGGATATACATTGCTCATAGTCGATGCAAGTAAACGTGATGGAACCTTGACAAGAATATTTTGATAAATAATAGATGTTCACAAAAGCAATAGACACAAACATATGTATTATATTTAGAAACAAAGTTGTTTTTATGGATTGATCTGAAAAAAAAAAACTGAAGTCGACTTATTAATAGATTATAAAAAATTATCTGGCAACATTTACTTGCGCATGTCACAGACTGAGACGTTGCTCTGTGGTTCTTATTTTTTTCCGTGCTTTTTATGCTACTACCGAGTTGAGCTAATAAGTTCCTCGAGTGCAAAGTCCAGTGCTGAAGCTGTTAACTAATTATACATTTTTTATCATATTTAGACGTCATTATGCTACACCATCTGAGTACCTATCTACTTTTTATTGTACTGCTATTATATGTACCTACATAAAGTAATAGAGACATAATACCATCCCCATAGTGATGTATAAGAAGGTAGTATAATAAGGAGGAAATGTCATTCTGAATAATATAACCTAGATTTTTACAACAGAAAAACAATGATATCTCTTGAACCAGGGTGAATAAATTAAAAATGGTTTATGATTATGAAAATACAATGTTTTTACTATTATGTAAAATAAAAATCTTCAGGTCACAACAATTTTCCATTGGGACCGAGCTTCCTTTACAAAACGGGCAATCTCCTTTAACAAGATGCCTCCGACTGCATGAAATGATTTGGAGACAAAATGAGTCATCTTGTTTCCATCTTTTTTAAAGTTCTCTATTACGCAGTCGGGTTTTTTATTTTTATTTGAGATACTCGTAGGTTTGCTCTTGACTTTAGTCTAGGTGATTTTTTAAATTTACTTTTTTTTTAAATTTACCACTTTTTAGTGGCGATTATTTTTCTCTCACTGTATTACATAAGTAACGCTTTAGGTAACGGTCGTAAATACAATACCCATTTTTAATCGGGTGATAACAGCCTCTTACTCACTCCAAAGTTCGGGATTGTTTTTTTTTTAAATAATTTCTCATTCCAAATTTCATTTAAACATATATTTTATATATGTTTTCGTAATCACCGTTTAAAACCCTTAATTTTGATACCTGACTCGATAGATTTGGGAGGTTTTTTTTTATAACATACATTTTGGCGCCAAAAATCCGCCATTTTGATGTTTTATAATTTTAATATACCCAGTGACACTCGCGCAATAAAGACGAATCTTACGACATATCATTCATCAAAATCGGTTCAGCCGTTTAGTAGTTACGAGGGAACATAGGGACGGACGTACATATATACAGATCAAACACATAACCTCCTTTTTTGGCTTCGCCGCAGTCGAGTAGGTACAAACAGCGTTGTCCAATTATAGTCGAAACAAGGTTACTGATCACACAATTAAGAAATAGTTTGAAACATCCCTGCAGATATACTATCAAATATTTTTACTAAAGTAAGTTTTAATATAGAATACTGCAACCACTAATTTGATGAAAGACTATAATTAAGCTGCATATTCACTTAGCGTTCCGAGCGAGCAAGCATTTGTTCGCGCGGTAAATGAAAACACTTGAGCGAGCGAACATCAGTTCAGTGATGATCGGTTGGACTCGGCGAACGAATGCTTTCAGTGAAAGCGACGTCACAGCGACTGAGCATTAGTTTTCTCGGTGTAATGAAAACAGATGTTTTCTGTTTTTAGCGAACATCGGCAGAACAGCAAACATTTACTCTGAACAAAATGTTCACTCGGCAGGGTAGTGAAAACGCGGCTATCGAGCCAGAGGTTGAGATTCTTATGGCGTGGGCAGATTGACGCAAGACTGACAGACACGATAAAGGCGGCCAGACAGGCGCCACGCGATGGTGCGACGCCATTCTGGTAGAATAATTTCCATGAAAGTACCATAGAAACTGTTCAACTAGAGTCGCGTCGCGCCTGTCTGCGGAAGCCTTAAGAATGAAAAGAAAAGAAAAAGTTTTATTGTACAAGAAGTAGAGTATAGTTTTAAGGGTAGATACCATAGATATAGTTTTTTTTTAAATATTTTTATTATTTAATAGATACCTAAATACTAGACTACGCTATCGGTCTTTACACATTTTCAAGCTGTTTTATTGCAACTTTTAAATGCGGGGGATTAGATGAAGGAGGGAGACTTAGAAGTGTGTTAAACCACTATTTCGGACTAAGCAATTAGGAAACCATCACCAGTAAGTTTGCACCGACGGTAGAGGCAAAATACGCACTCCAAAGGAGGTTATATGTTCGTCTGAATGTATTTTTATGTATGGTCATCTCTTAGCTGCCAGGGCTTATTTTTAATCTTATATTTTAAATTGTTTTAATTATCTATTTTTTACATTGTTCTCACATATAGAAGCAACAAGAACAATAACAATGTACCTACCCAGGATTTTGTAACAATTTTGATTTAAAAGAGTGTCCATGGAGTTTCTTGCCCATTCTTCTCCATAGAGATCTACGTTTTGGAATGGGCGACTAGCTTCAACTTTCTGACTAACTGACCGACTCTTTGACAATTCAAAAGTGCCTGTAATTGGTTTAATTGAAATAAATGCTTTGAGTTTGAGTTTGAGTTCATCGATATTGTCATCAAGTGTGGACCGGTTTTGAAAATTCTTTTTTTGTTTGGTCTAGTTCTGATGAGTGGTTTTTGAGTTAGCTGCAATATCATCTGCCTAGCCTTTTCCCAACCATGTTGTGGTCGGTTTCCAGTCTAACCGGCTGCAGCTGAATACCATTATTTTACATGGAGCTGCCTATCTGACCTCCACAACCCAGTTACTAGTTAATACGATACCCCTTGGTAAGACTGGTTGTCATACTTTCGGGATTCTGACGACCCGTAACGACTGTCAAATATCTACGAATGACAGCCGGGACTAACGGCTAAACGTGCGTTTCGAGGCACTGAGGGGTCTCGGTATGTAAAGATGGTCACCCATCCACGGACCAACATCGGAACTCGTAACTTAACCTGATCGATCGACCCGCGTGCGGCTGTTAATACTTAGCCACATATGTATTTAATCAATTTTGTTTATGTTGATGATGTTATATGTAAGTTGCTTTCACTGTTGTTAACATACAAAACCAAAGACACCGACTTCGGAAATTAAAGTTATTTTTGACTTTGTAGTTTTTTTTTGGAAGTCGGTTGTCTTCAATCTGAGCAACAAGAGCTTAACATTTTCGATTTAAAACTCGAAATCCACGCATAAACTTGAAACCAACAACCATAACAAAAGGCAGTGTCTTAGTAGATCTATAAAACGATTAAACCTCCATAAGGCCACAACTTTTTTAACGCTCCGAAACGGGTTTAACATTGCGCAACGATTACAAAACGGAATGGAAGACTCCAAGAATGTAGCCTTATCTTGAACCATTTTTATTAACTTGACTATGCTAAGTTTGCCATAGATTAACATTATACACGCTGGAGACGTCAATAAATTTAAATTCTGGCAACACTAATGCAGAGGAGTATTTTGTAAATCCTAACATTGAATTTAAGAACTGTTCTATTTTCAAGCAAACTAGATGGTTCGACTATGGGTTTTGCCAATTTTTGACTAGCTATAGTGGCTAAACTATAGGATATATTTTGTTGAATTTTTGTGTGCAGACTGGGAACGTCAATAGATATACGAAGTTTAATTTATTGTCGTCCCCACATAGTAAGTTTAACTAAAGCTTGGTGTTTCGTGTATTTCGTAGGAGTGGGACGTAGAGTTTTTTTTTTTGGCTTCGCACGGTTTGTGCATTTAGCCAATGTTAGTTGAAGAAACAAAGGTAGGGAAACGGAAATATTAATAAAATTAATTAAAACTGGATTTAGGATAGGAAGTTATAGGATCAGTATATTTATATATGAATGTGATGATACCATAGTGAATAATGAGCAAATTACAATGACGAAAAATTATAACTCAATATAATTTTAAGAAAGGAATGAGACTATACATTTATATATATATTTTTTTATATAGGAGCTCGTGGCTAAGTAATAACAGCCGCATGGGTCGATCCATCAGGTTAAGCTACGCTTGCTGGGGTTGGTCCGTGGATGGGTGACCATCTTTACATACCGAGACTCCTCCGTGCCTCGGAAAGCACGTTAAGCCGTTGGTCCCGGCTGTCATTCGTGGATCTTTGACAGTCGTTACGGGTCGTCAGAAGCCCGAAAGTCTGACAACCAGTCTTACCAAGGGGTATCGTGTTACCCAGTAACTGGGTTGTGGAGGTCAGATAGGCAGTCGCTCCATGTAAAATACTGGTATTCAGCTGCATCCGGTTAGACTGGAAGCCAACCCCAATATAGTTGGGAAAAGGCTAGGCAGATGATGATGATATATTTTTTTATATATATATATTTTTTACTGGCGAAATGTGGGTGTACTATATAGGTACACCTCTGCCTAACCCTTCGGGAAAACAAGGGGTGATGTTATGTTTTGTTATAGATTTAGATACAGAAAAGTTATTTGTACAAAGTAAAGAAAGTATTGATTTCCCATCCACAAAAAAAAGGGGTAGGAAAAGGAGTACGGAGGGACAAGAGCTTACTGAGAAAGGAGGAACAGTCATATAAGGGACAGGAAAATAAATCTGATTTAGGTCGCCTACGTCTGTGCCACACAAGCAAATAGGGTCGTCGATGATATGAAGTTTGGCAAGATGGGCTGGAGAGCAAACATGACCCAGTCTCATCCGTATTAGACTGGAGGTCTCCATCTTGCCAAACTTTGCCCTACCAAACCACGGTTTCTCCGGAACGTCGGGTATATAAAAATAACGACCCTTCAATTTGCTTCCGACATTCCAAGTTACTTTCCTAGTCTTGTGATAAATTGTTATGAAGAATGATTATCTGTTGTTATCCGTTTCTTATTATGGGTTCTGGAGTGTACTGTGTAGGTTGTTTTTAATCTTAGAATCTATTATGGTTGTTTTAGGTGTTATGTATCTACATATGACATAACTGGCGAAATGTAGGTGTACTGTAGGTTCGCCTCTGCCGAACCCTTCGAGGAAAATAAACGTGATGTTTTGTTATGTTATGTATTTTAAGTAAGTTTTTATGTAGAACAGTTTTAGCTATAGGCTGAAATATGTGTTAACTAATGTTTGATGCTATAAATGTTTAACTGTGTAATTTGAATTACATTAACCACGACTGATTCTGATCTTAAAGGTCATACTTATGCATATTTTCACTGTTGCTCTTAGTTTTTAACTCATAAAATCAAAATCTAGTAGGTATAATTAAATATTTTTATTCAACGTGGAAGACATGTTACAAGCCAATTTAGTCATCTTAGATTCCTTAGTTTGTTGTAGATTTAGAGTAAAATGTGATACATATTATAGGCATCAAATATCTCTGCCAGCGTTTGTGTTCCCTTCCACATATAACCCGCCTGCCTTCAAAGCAAGAGTGCACGTGATCTTCAAATCAATCAAACTAATAATACTGATTGTGTCTAATATTGATTATAATTATTACAATTAATTACATTATACTAAACATTATTCAATAATTTATTACATTTTATTTAAAATACTCGTAAATCATTATTATCAAATTCGTTCTTTCATTTTAGTCATATATGTAAGCATAATAATAGTACTTAAAGTCATTTATTATTTCACATTTACGTCAAGCATATATTATTATTACAAGGCCAATCGATTCACAATCTGTCAGTTTTAAATTCCTCAACGGTATAGTAGCCTTAGTTTATTCAGAGATTTCCGCTGTTTCGAGAAAATTGAGTCATTTGGTAGGGAGGGACTTTAAACATTCCGGTAGCTTATTAAATATATTAGCTTGTCTTGAATATCGGCCTTTCCCGATAACTTTTAATTTGTGACGGGAAGTATTCTTGTTCCGTCAGTCATAGTTTTCATTTAACTCTATATTAGATTTGAAGAGGTGCCTATTTTTCCTAACGAATATACAACTTTGCAGTATATATATATTGCTGGTAGTGTGAGAATTTGTTGTTTAAAAAAGTGTGACCTACAACTCTCTCGTTAATTATGTTATTATTTATTTATTTAATACTTTAAGCACACACATGTACAGAGGCGCACTTAATGCCATAGGCATTTTCTACCAGTCAACCAGTTAGTCCACGTTCATTAATATTCTGATACATTTCTTTTGCTGAATGAAAAGGTCCAAAAAGTCAGTACTTTCTCCCTACAGAATAATGCCATAATTTAGCCAGGAGTAGGCCTACGCTATATAGGCAGAAAAGGCGGTTTTATAGTCTGTGTTGCATTTCAGTATGCCTAGTGCATAAATAAATTGGGATAATTTAGCTCTTGTCTTTTCTATATGTTTCTATATGTATATTTGTATTTAGGGTTTAGTCTAATGTTAGGTCTAAAAGTGTAAATTCGATTTTTCTTCTAATTTTATTTGTTGCGTTAAAATATTTAGGTTTAGTGGGGTTCTTTGATAAGTTTTGAATTGGCATAAGTACCTATTTTAGTTTTATAAGTATGTATTGTTTACAAAGGCGCATTGTGTCAATAAACTTATTTTTATTTTATTTTATTTTTATATAAGTAAGTTTATTTGTATGAATGTTTATTTTCTGTGTAAGTTTTTTTTAAATAGCTAAATGGAAATGAAGAACTGATAAATGATTATAGATAATGAAGAATTAGTATTTATAGATAGGTAGGTTTTATGTTTTTTTTTGTCATAGTGAAACCAACTAAAATACTACAAAACGAGTGTTACCTACGGTATCGTATCGATAATTGTACGAATGTAACACAAAAAAAAAACGTATAAATACATACAAACCACCAACATTATACAACAGTTGATTTAATAGTTTTCTCGCGATGTTTCCCTGATCAATATGAGATGTAACGGGAGACAAATTCCTCTGGACCGCAGCTTCTCGCGTGTCGTGCAATATAATACCACCACAGTACAGTTAGGCGGTTTTCCACAATTTACTAAAACACGTCACTATTCAGGATAAGGCCAGCCCTACAACATTGTGGTATCAATATGTCAGCAGGAAACGAAACGCGATTTATGAATAACTAGCAAGCTTGCCCGCAACTTCGTCCGCGTAAAAGGGGAAAGATTTTTTTATGGAGCCTGGCATACCTACTGTCCGCCATTTTGATTTTTTTTCAAAATGGCGGCCACGCATGAAACCTGTATAAATCGACAGCTGACTTCACTTTAAACATTTCGGTAATTAGGTATTTCAAACATCTTGCAACAAGATGTAAGCAAGTTCAAAAAATATGGATGTCACGTGATCAACTTAGAACGTTAATATCTTGGAAACGTGACGCTTTACGGGCATTGGTCTTATTATGTTTTCTGTTTGCATTGATGTCAGCTATCGATTTATAGGTTTCATGCGTGGTCGCTATTTTGAAAAAAATAAAAATGGCGGACAGTAGGTATGCCAAGGACCTTCAAAGCCCTCTCTTGTCTATACAAATAAATTTTAACATAAAATCGATTCTATGACACTCGGAAATACTGTAGCTTCCCATTAGTGAAAGAATTTACGGAATCAGATCAGTAGTTCTTAAGATTACCCCCTACATACAAACTCACTACCTCTTTACCTATAACATTGGTAGTTATAGATTATTTTAATAAAAGTTAAATATTATACATCCTACGTCTATGTACAGTTGATTGATTGACAAAGGTCATAAAAACTTGTTATCTTCCATAAAGTAATTAAATTGATTGTTGAATAAAACATTTCGTTAGGAGTTATAAAATCTTCCCGTTCTGTCGAGTTCGTGGATGTTTATTTTACGATAGGTAGATCAATTTGTTTACTTGTTTGTTATGATAAATTAAAAACTTTTAAACAGAAAAAAAATCCAAGTAAAGTTTTTATTTTTCACTTTTTAGTTGTGTTAGGTACTAGTGGTGCAGCGTTCATACAACCCGATTCCTATCGGCTTCCCTTCGGTACAACCACTCCCCAATAACCTATCTATCACCAGCTTTGGCATACTGGAGATTGAACAACCTATCTATCTATGGTTTTAACGTCTACCATCAATAGCGATCTGTCTTTAACTGAAAATAGGTTAATGGGTTCGGCCGTTCGTTAGTGTCTACTATTGCCAAATAATAATGGTGCACCTGTGTGTGTAACTGTGTATCACATCACATTACTTAGGTATATTTAATACCAGTTTATATTCATAAGACTAAAAACATTACAAAAATGCCTAATTTTTTTTTGGTCTAAACAAAGATTTCCGATAACATCAGCGTCAAAATAAGCCGGCCCTCGTGTGTCAGAAAGAGGTACTAAATTCGTAGGTACGGACACTCGTGATTTCGTGTCCCGCAGCACGACGTCGTCGCGTAGGTACCTAACTAGGGAAGCCGAACTACAGCGAGTTATGACAGGGACGTAAATAGAAAACTATGCAGGCGAGAACGAGATAGAATGAATGATTGTTCTTTTTTGTGTTTGTGATTTTCTTTGAATCATGTTTACCGCAAAAAAATGTATTTTCTTTCTTTTCATTTTCTGTCTTAATGTTCTTTGTTAAAATTTTGATTGCTTGACACTTAAATTCACGTGTATTTTGTTTTCACCTGTTCTTATGCATTTTATTCGTAATAACATTAGAATATTTTTGTAATATACTTAATGTTTTTCAGAAATAAAACTGTAATCGGTAATTTTATCGATTATTTCTGTAAAAAATTGATAAAATATTCTGTTTGTGTTGTGATAGCGTCTATTTGGTCATGTTACTTGAACATAGATGGCGTTAAATTAAGAAAAGTACAGTAATGACTTTAATTTTTGAGTTGATTCATTACCCTACACAAATTCGTATACCACTACTTACTATGTAAATAACAGTGACAGGAAGTTATTATATCAGCATCAACATACGTATTATGGTAATGTTTTGGTTATGGTTAATGGTAGAAAGTAGGAGGATTTTTAAAAGTAAATTAAAATGGTGCCAAATAATAAGGATCAAATTAAGATGAACATCATTGCGAGTCATCATGACGCGAAAAATTTCAGTAGTTTCTGGAAAACCACGAACAGCTTGAATCCCAAATCAAGCCTGCCCGTGAGTGTAGCGGGTGTTAGTGACCCTAAAGAAATTGCCAACTTATTCAGTAGATCCTTTAAGGTTGAATCTCCCCTGGGTCCGACATCTGGTGGGTCGGAGGTTGTGGGTGGGTCCGAAGACTTGCCTACTAGGTTTGCGGCTAGGGAAGTAGCTACTGTCATAAAATCTTTAAAAAGGGGAAAGTCACCGGGGCATGACAGTATGAGCATAGAGCATTTGCGATATGCAGGCAAGCACCTGCCGCGGGTCTTAGCAATGCTATTCAGTTTTTGTACGAGTCACTCTTATCTACCAGCTGACATAGTTAAAACCATAGTAGTACCTATAATAAAGAACAAGACTGGAGACTCGAGTGACACAAACAACTACAGGCCTATTTCCTTGGCGACGATAATTGCGAAGGTGTTGGACGGTCTGATTGATCGGCAATTGGATACGCATTTAACAATACATGACGCCCAATTTGGGTTTAAGCAACATTTATCAACAGAAACGGCTATCCTCTGTGTCAAGCATACTGTCCAATACTATGCAAGTAGGAGCACGCCGGTGTATGCATGTTTTCTGGACCTTTCCAAGGCCTTTGACCTAGTGTCTTACGACTGCCTATGGAGGAAACTATCGCAGGACACCAACCTCCCAAGAGATCTGGTTGATATTCTGAAGTACTGGTATAACAACCAGTACAATTATGTAAAGTGGGCGGGTGTCCTGTCAGATGCATACGGGTTGGAGTGCGGGGTGAGGCAGGGGGGACTCAGCTCTCCCAAGCTTTTCAACCTGTATGTAAACCAACTGATATGTGAGCTCAGCAACACCAACATCGGATGCTCCATTGATGGACACTGCATTAATAATATCAGCTACGCGGACGATATGGTGTTGCTGAGCCCATCAATCAGTGCGCTGAGGAGGCTTCTCCGTATCTGTGAGGACTATGCGGTGGCCCATGGTCTCAGGTACAATGCAACCAAGAGTGAGCTCTTGGTCTTTAAGGCGGGTAACAAATGTTATGACACTGTCCCGCCAGTCACCTTAGGGGGCGTCCCGCTTACCAGAGTGACACGGTTCAAGTACCTGGGACACTGGGTGATCGACAGTTTGTCCGATGATACGGACTTGGAGAGGGAACGCAGAGCATTGGCAGTTAGGTGTAACATGCTGGCCCGTAGGTTTGCACGATGTACAGAAGAGCTAAAAATTACACTCTTTAGGGCATATTGCCAGTCTCTGTACACGTGCGCCCTATGTCCTATGTCGGTTAAAAAGGCCTCATCTTAAAGATCATTAATAGGTACCATATTAATAGGCTGCCAACTGTCTCCCAAATGTTTAGCTGTGTACAGTTAATTAAACTTCATATTTTCTCGTGCAGGTTACCTAATATCGTGCGCAAGCAGCAGCGTGAGCATGGCTGCGTCAGTGGGCCCGCCCATCATCATCCCCTTCATGCTGTTCGGAGGATTCTTCCTCAACACTGGGTAAGTAGCTTATACACTATTCTAGGGATACGTGGACCCATCCAAAACCCCCGCCATCACCATCACTGCTAAACACAGGCTTTGTTGGAACTCGACGCACACTTCGCAAAAATCCGTAGACCGCAGACCGCTACGCCGTCCGCTACGAATTCTTTTCGTAACCGCTACGCGGTGGACAAACAAAACTGCGCGTAGTTGGGTGAAAATCATTTAAAATTACCATTTTGATAGCAAAATTTGTTCACACGCAATATTTTATAATAAAATTATTTTTACTACGATATATTTTGTCAAGCTACATTATACAGATTTATATATTCATTGCCAATAAAAAATAAATAATATTTCTTTTTTCTCCTCCAACTCGAATATTCTCCATACAAAATAATTTGTCCTCTCCACTAAAGTATAATAAAGAATATAAAAGTCGGCCATTTTGTCATCGAGTGAAAAAAGTGAATGACGTGTTTCTTTGTCGGCGAGCAAAATTCCAATTTTAATTTGTCAGTTTTGTATTGTTTCAAACAACGCAGTTAAGTGAGCACTTATTATTATTTAATTGATTAATTAAATAGTTTATTGCTGACCTTTATTGAAATGCAAGGTAGTTAGAACTTATTGAGATTTCTGTTTGGCTTAACACATTTGTAGTTACTTTCAAAGTATGGCGGTTTTTCATTTTTGTTACGATTTGTTACACTTTTTAGATGTGTTACAAAAATGAAATAACAACAATGAACTAAAGTCGCAATCACATTGCTGATGAAATATTATTATCAGAGCGTGATTCTTGTGTTGTATGTTTGAGAAATAATAAGAGAAATAATGTTCCTTATGATCTCCTATAGTTAATTAATAAAACAAATAATAAAATGTGTTTTATTGCGGAACACCTTATACGAAATTAATTAAATAAATATTAGTCAGATAATAATGCGCATTGTAAACAAGCCCGAATATTTCATTTTTGTTATGTTTTTATACGCTTTTCATTTTTGTTTCATTTTTGTCACAATGATCTTTTTAAATGATTTTCACCCAGTTCCCTAGTGCAAATATTATGCAAAATACCTGATATTAACGCTGTTATCCTGTCCTGGAGTGGAAACCACGTATCGGCAAGCGTAATGTGGGACACCCCCCAGCTAGATGGACCGACGACCTTGAGAAGGTGGCTTGCTTGGTGGTGGTGGTGGCTTGGGAAGGTGGCTGGGACAGACTGGATGCGGAAGGTGAAGGACAGGGTGTTGTGGTGCAGCCTGGGAGAGGCCTATGTCCAGCAGTGGACTGCGATAGGCTGAGTTGATTGAACGCTGTTATTATCCTGCCGACTATATCAAGTAATTTTTTATAAGCTGAAGTTGTAACAAAGTGATGGGAAAGTGTTTAAAAGAAAAAAACTGGCCAAGTGCGAGTCGGACTCGCAGACGAAGGGTTCCGTACCACCGTACAATATTTAACACTACATATTAAAAAAAAAAAACTAAACGAAGAATATTTTGTTCTTAAATTTTAACAATCACAAAGATAACTTTGTATTTCATAATGATACTGTGAATTACAAAATTATTTTTTGCAGTTGCAGAAAATCGCCCATATTTAATATTAAACAAAATACCTTTTATAAATTGGCATTTTTAGTATGTATTTATTTATTTATTTATTTATTTATTTAATACTTCATGCACAGAAAAGTACAGAGGCGGACTTAATGCCATAGGCATTTTCTACCAGTCAACCTTTGGGTGATGCAGAGACAAACAGTGGTAGGTGCAGTTATGAGAAATTGTGGAATACATATTTATTTAAATATAAATGTATGTATTTGTTGATTAAATACAGGATATGATATATGATATACTTACAGAAGTTTCAAATTCGTAACTAGTTTAGTTGTCCCGATTGAGCTCGTACAGAAATGGTCTAAAACTGACAACTTTTGCGGTCCGCTATTTCTTCATTTTTTAAGATAAAATAAAATCAAAATTAAATAATATTTGTACTCTACTCGATGAGTTCTATACAATGACACCCCACATGCCAAGGTAAGAAAAAAAAAACAAAATTAAAAGATTATTGTATGGGGACCCCCCTTTTATTTTTAACTTTATTTAATTTTTTATATTTTTTGTATAGCGGCAATAGAAATACACAATCTCTACCTATTACGGTGCATGAGATACAGCCCGCTGACAGACGGACGGACGGATGGATGGACAATGGAGAGCCTTAGTAATAGGGTTCCGTTTGGCTTCCTTTGGGTAAAAAACCCTAAAAAGTATAGATTTGATGTAGATTAGAGACGTAGAATTATACAATTATAGGCAGGTATTCTTTTTCGTCTGTGAAAAGTTTTACTAGATCATAGGACCACATGTAGAATGTCACACGTGTAGGACACACACACTACGTCACCAATGTCAAAGTCAAGGATTATTTAAAAATAGCTAGTAAGGAAGTCAAACGTAAGAGGTCCAAAACCGGGTTTGTTTAGAATTTTAGATACCTTCTTATGTAATTACTACTACTTTTATTCATGTCGACTCGTAACCCGTTCGTACCAATAAATATTAACCAGCCTAAAACTAAACCAGTAACTATTATAATGCTAATTTGAATAGTGCAAGAATAATAGTGAGTTTTATCGGCTTAAATTACTATTCTCTATAAGTTTTTGTCCTTAGTAATATTGAGAATGGTCTAAAAATATCTAATTCAAAAACCTATTAGCCTATTAATTAATTAGGTATAAGTTGTTATGTAAAATATTAATGTATTGAAAAATCACATATTATATCGAATCCATTCAAAAACCTGCTTTAAATAGCAAAATTTTTTATTCATAAATGGTTTTATAGTTTTTTTTACTAGTGTGTATTTGTGCCATTAGGTTAAGAGTTAGGCCGCATCCTAATTGAAAATAGATTGTCGCGTGATAATGCGATTTTTAACAACGTGACTTCATTGATCGCGCGAATACGTCATATTCACGTATCTACGAGCGCAATGATTGCATACTCGACAGCAGGGATTGAAAAGGTTCTTAAAATACCGGTATAGAACCGGTATTAAGTGGTTCCGGGTACAAGAACCCGAACCGGAACCGGAACCTAAATTGGAACCTATAAGAACCTTTATGTTACCGGTTCTTCAAAGCAAGTCCGAATGCCCTTTACTCACACAAATGCATAATGTCTCTAATTGGGCGAAACCAGGAAGGGGTGTAGTTTGTCACTAGCTGCGCTCCCGCAGAAATATTTTCGCGGAAATATTTTGACTCCACTGTACCTACGAGCGGCCGCCGCGCGGGTGAAAAGGACTACCTTTTGGTGACTGTAAATACTCAAGTATGTCGATATAACACCTAGTCCTGAGACATGGTTTAATATTCTTTAATTATTTTGTAATCATTTGAGAAAAAATTTGATTTCTCCCATCATGCTCGTCATCGTCGTTGTGGTGCAAAGCATAATCTTTACACTCTATTATTTGTTGTTTTTCAGTATTTGCAGTCTTAGGTTAACATTTTTCTTGAAAATTTCTTCTAAGCAATTGCTTCAAATTTAGAGGTAACTCTTGCTCTTGGAGTTGAGTGTCTGTATCGGTATCGGTCACAATACGGGCATGTTTTGTTCCTGAAAGTAAGATACCAAATATAACCAACGTGTAATTGGAATAGCGTAATACCTCGGCGGTAGTAGGTACCGTAACCCATGAAACTAAACAACCATAAAACACATTAAAATCATAAAACACTGTCCACACATGTTAAAACAAAATAATAATAATTTATATTAAAAAACCCTCCTCCTTTTTAATCATATTATCTAAGTGAATACAATACGATGAAACTTACCTTTGTCCATTTTATATTAATGTATTAACAGTAACTGTAGATTATATAAACCACTAATAATAATTACTGACAATATTTGCTGACACTGTTCAGTACAGACTTCCACTCGCCAATAATTCGAAGGCGAACTGAAAGAAAAGATACGCCAGGCACGCGTCAAACATATCCCATCTTTCTTAGAGAACCTTTAAATCGGATGATACGGAACCGGTATATTGGAACCTTTATTTGGAACCGGTACTTTGGAACCAGAACCAAACCGGAACCTGAACCGGAACCGTACCGAAAAGAAGAACCTTTTTAAGAACCGAAATGAAGAACCGGAACCCAAATTCGTACCGGTTTTCAATCCCTGCTCGACAGTCGCTTTATGGCGCAGATATAGAAATACCGAAAGTTTTATAGTAACTAACTAAGTAACCTTCTTTCCCTTTCTCTCACAACGCACTTACGTAAGCTAATAAATATCTTCCATCCAACAGTTCTGTCCCCCCCTACCTGGGCTGGATATCATACTTGTCCTGGTTCCACTACGGCAACGAGGCGCTGCTGATCAACCAGTGGGTGGGCGTGGAGACCATCGCCTGCACCCGGGAGAACTTCACCTGTCCGGCGTCTGGGCAAGTCGTGCTGGACGCGCTTAGCTTTTCTGAGGTAAGACAACCAATTTTCAGTTTTACAAGTCCTATTGCGTTGAAAGCATTAACGTAGACAGAACAAAAACTGGCCAAGTGCGTGTCGGACTACGCACAATGAAGGGTTCCGTTGTTGGGATGAATAAAGAAGAGACAGAATTATCCCAAGAACAAACTTGACATTGTAGTTGAAAAACATGTTCTCCCATACATTCCAACTACAAATGTAAGTTTGTACGCACAATATTGAGAGATTTACCATGTTATTTTAAGATCATAGACTTGTAGGTTTTTCTGTAATCTAGAAGTGTACTTACAACTATTTTCTGTATTTTTTTCAAAACTTTAGGCTCAGTAGTTTGGGAAATAAGGGAGGGTATGGTTAAATTTCGTCTATTTTCTTACATAACTTTAAAACTATTTATTTTAAAATTATAAAAAAAAAATCTATTCGAAATCCCCACAGTAAGCCATTATTTGAAAAACTTTCTATTTTATTTTCTTATTTGCCCCCAAAACTGATCCTCATATTCAAAATTCATTTATTTACGTTACCTACACGTCCGTGTTTGGGTCACAGAAATTCATATGTTTACCAAATTTCAATTCAATCGGTCCATTAGATTTGGAGCAAATTGGCTGTGACAGACGGACAGACAGACAGACGGACAGACAGACACATGAATGATCTTATAAGGGTTCCGTTTTCTTCCTTTTGAGGTACGGAACCCTAAAAAAAGTATTAACTGGACGGACTTTATCCAATTTTTTTTTTCGATAAGGCCCTGCCGGTCTAATCTGTGAAAATCTCACTGTCATTCCACCTGATGCTAGCGATTAACACTATTGACAGCTCACTCCAATCCCACTTCGCCTGTTTTCACGATGACAAGTTTACGAAATAGATCGGCTGGTCCTTGTGTTCCAATATCTATTTGAACCGAGAAGGACACGCCTTGATTGACGTGGCCTACGAGGTGTTGCACTTGTAGCTAAACAGGATACTGACAATCTTTTTAAAGGGAACGGACCATCAGCCAGCTCCTTAACAAAAAGTACAGTCCGTATTAGGATCGGTACCTACTAAAGATTCAGAGAAATACAAGTTTTTTTTTTTACTTAATATTTTCATGATTTATCATGCCTAAAACCACTGGTACAAGGTATATTTCCTTGAACGCCTGTGAACACTCGCTGGTACGATTCCCACCCAAGAGCCAAGCCGCTCAAGAGAGAGAGTATGATCCTATAATGTTCGCACTGCTGGGACACAGGCCTCCTCTCGGTGAGAGAGAGTGGGCTGTAATCCACCACGCGGGCCCAGTGCGAGCTGTTAGATGTCACATGTCTTCGAATTTTTGGTTCTAGAACATGCCGGTTTCCTCACGATGTTTTCCTTCACCATTTTGAGAGCAGTGGTGATGTAATAATTTACACAAAGTAAAGCGCCTGTCTGTGTTCGAAACTATGACCTACAACTCTTTAAGTCGCGGCCGTTTCCAATGGGCCAGCACTGCTCGTCTCATTTAAAATCTAATTTACTAATATTTCTTCATTTCCTAGGATGACTTCACAATGGACGTCGTCAACATGGTACTGCTGTTTATCGGGTTCAGATTCCTCGCGTACCTCGCTCTTCTATACCGTGCGCGCAGGGGAAAGTGATCCTTATTCTCAAAGATTAGACCTTCTAATTCCTTGGTCATATAAGTACATCTGTTGGGTAAAAATATTGTAAACACAGGTTTGTAAGTTCAGACGGGAATTTCTGTCAGCGTTATAAATTATTAATGATCCTTAATTATGGTTTCTGTTCATGCGAATCCAAGCCAGTTTTGAAGTAATGTGAACAATAAACTTAGCAGTTACCTTGAAAAGTAAGTGGAAACAGTTGATGTAATTTTTCATGAGTTATTATATATTTTCCTACAGATAATTATAAAATTGGGCTGTGTTGATTTAAAAACTGGAAATCGAGCGGTCTGAACTCAGCTTTAACCAATACTGCATGATGGGACCAGAGACGGAATTAGTGTATAGTATTTGACCAATGGAAATATGTTTTAAAATTGGCTAATTTAAATAAGCTTATTCAAAGTTTTGTAAGAATGAATAATAAGTCAATGTCTTGTTGTTATTGTTGTAATGTCATAATTTTATAATTATGCTTAAGCATTGTAATTATGTATGTACCTATGTTAATTTTTTGTAATGGACGAATCTGACTTCCCAATATTAAACTAACGCTACCTCATTTAATAGAGTTTTCTTTCTTTGCAATACCTGAAATACAAGCTATTCAATTTAACGCACACTTAAATATAAAGTCCCATTTACACGATGGAATTTTCTGCCCGTGGCATATAATAAAATTAAAGCAACAAAGTCTCATTTACACGATTGAATTTCTTGGCATGTAATTAAATTCTAAACTCTAAACCATAGAAATATAAAAAAGTAGTACAAAAAAAAAACAATCTACTTCCAACAAAAAATACTGTACCAAGTGAAAACTAATAGTGAATTTCGGAAGTCGATATCTTTTTGATCTATATTTTAGTATTTTGCCACCGACTTCCGAAATTAAAGTTATTATTCACATTGTACCTAGTGTTTTTTTTGGAAGTCGACTGTTTTACTTTTTTGTAAAAAGTTTTTTTTATTTTTCACCTTTTAGTTATGGTACCTACCCCACACCAATTCATATACCACTACTTGCTATGTAAACAATAGTGACAAGGTGACAACATTATCAAGATACACAAAGCGGATTAACTCCTCTCGCTGTTAGTCATAACATTATTTTTCCATTTACCAATTCACAGCCATAAATCAGAGGGCATAGGAACCAAACGATTTATTAAAATGACACCCGAATAGATCTATCGAATTGACGACAATTCACTACTTCCTTTGGTGCGCACGCAACAGCTTGCGACATCAATGGTCATCAAGATCTTCCATTTCTAATCTTCCTTGGTTAGGTAGTTTTAATACATAAACAAATTATACGTAAATGCATTTACATACACAATGCAGTTCTTATACACTGTATGAAATAGTAATCGTTTGGACGCTTCCTAATTCACAACTTTATTTCGAAGATTTTGTTTTACTTATTTATACAATATTACACTATCATTACCTACACCAATGCGATAATGTGATTAAATGGTTATTTTTTTATTTATTTATTACAAAATCCACAGCTCTTAAAACCAAGGCTCGGAACCGGTTTAAAAAATACCGGTTAATACCGGTTTATTTCGGTTTTCCTCCGAACTTTTCTTAAAAACGTGAACGTTTTAAGAACTTTATTTTAACCTAAATTAACCGGTTTATTCAAGGAACGGCATGTCGGTAAACGCGTTGCAACTTGTAAAGATTAATCCATCTATGTAGGTATTACAGCATGCAAAATGGTGTCCACACATTAAGCAGATTAATAAATTCCTGAATCTAAAATAAAACTTCGCTCTTATTTTCCTTTATTTATTTTTTATTGGTAACATTTCAGTACGAATGATCACATTGATATTTCGCATGTTCGTCCAGGCACATTATTCGTTTGTTTTTAATTAAATATTTATTTGTTTGTTTTCTCACGGTGTTAATGTTTTAAAGCATCTATATACTATAAAATATTGATACATGCTTCAGAGCGCCTACATGGCGGCAAAAATTGTAATTCACTTATTAGCAAATTTCCAAAATAATAGTTTCGTTTATCGAGGTCCTTATCAAATATACATAAAACACATTGTTTGAAATTCGAAGTAGTTTCTTCTCCTGGTTTAGCACTGCTATCTTCGCCTGATTTGTTTCCGTTACTATCAGAACTATTTTCTGCATCATCTTTCACAATTTGGGTGTTTATTTTATTCGTGTTCTTAGATGCGTTGATGATATGGTTTTTAGATGCTAGCAATGATTGGGATTGATCTTCACCATCAGAATATTCCTTTCTTCTTTTTCGTGATTCACTTGTAGCACAGTAATATCACATTCATTTAAATAAACACTGAAATAGTTTTTCTTTACCACTTCGACACACGCGACCAGTTTCACTGGTCGTTAATACCACCAGTGAAAACTGGGCCTTAGATCATCTACATATCTATGTGTCGTGACCAGATCTTAGAATTGATTATTTCATGAAGGTTTCGACCATTTCATGAAATGGTTGTATTCCATGACGGGCAGGTGATGTGACGGGGTGGGTCGGGGGACAAGAAATTTCACGCGGACGAAGACGCGGGCTAGTTATCTATAATTACGATTGATATACACGTTTTTTGGCCTATTTGTACTTTAATTTTGAGAGTTTTCTTCTTCAGTAAAAAATGGCTGACTATCTAATTGGTCCATAGGATCTGTGCTGTGAAAAGTAATGTTATGTTTACCGATTATTTATCAACTTAATTTCACCAAAAAAGTATTAGATACTTACCCATTTTTTGTTTTTGCAGCGAAGCTTATTGATGCAATGACATAAATAAACGTCCAAACCGAAACAAAAAGAATCTTACTTCTGAATAAAAACTGAACAGCGCATGACGTTTATCATGCGTCCGTATTAACCGGTTTTTAAGGCTCTAAACCGTTTAATCCGAAAAAGCCTTTATGTAAATACTCTTGCAAATACCGGTTTAAAAAAACCGGTTTGTGCGAACGAAACCGAAATGTAAAGGTTTTGCGTCAAGTACATAATAACGGTTTGAAAATTTAACCGGTATCCGAGCCTTGCTTAAAACATTTGTTTACAAAAGTACTTATAACTACTCTTACAGCCAATTACGGATTTACAATTTAAATACCTTACATAAAATTTGCAACAGAAAAAAAAAGACAATGAGTAAACAACTTTAAACAAAATTACATGCTAGCATTATCTATGCGTTGCTAATTATTCGTTTAATGAATGTTAAGGAGTGTACACGAGGAGTTTTAAATGAATGATGAAATGAATGAATGATGTTTTCATTTACTAGTCAATAAATCGAGAGTCACCCTCACGAATTCCGCCAATGTACAGTTAAGAATGTCAAGCCTTTATGAGACGCTGTTTATTAATCGAATGGCTCTTGCAACCGGTGCAAATTTGCCTACGTTAGTGCAAGCGACCTGGACGTCGAAAAGCCGTGCCCTCGGCGCCTGCCGCAGCCTGGTGTTTGGAACCAGCAGCCTCAACGAGTCTAATATATCAGGATTATCTAATCTACCACGAAAAACTTCAAATATATTTTGCTAACGCTAAGTTACGCCTTACCTCCAGCTGATAGTATCCAACCATCTCTATAACAAAGAGGGTTGGATACATAAGTGGATAGTAAGGGTAAACTACATATTGTTTCAGGTACAGATACCGGATAAATTTTCTTTTCAATTCAATTTTTCAATTCGTTTATTCAGTAACAATTCACATTGCGTTCGAATATAGTCCAACATGAAACATAAGTAATTAATGTACAAATATACAAGAATACATGCAAAACAGTATAAATTAAAAATTATTATTTACTTAGGTACATTTAAAAAATAAATTATTAAAAAATTGTAAAATAGCATGCAAACACAAAATAAAAAAAAAACCACATGTCAATAAATTATAGGAAATCAAACGAAAACAATAATAAAAAAATATATAAAAATTAAAAAAAAAATTAAACTAAATAAATGTCATATGAAAACAGAACGCATTAAACGTGTATCTAACAACACAAGACACGAGACAAATAATGACATGTCAGCTTAAAGAACAAGACACATCACTACTATCACAATTCATCCAAGGAGTACAGACATCTATCCAACAGGAATGCCTTGAGCCTTGCCTTGAATGAGCTTGTATACAGTATGCTTTTTAACTCAAGCGGCAATTTATAAAATATTAATCATTGGCAACACTCGCTCTGGCTTGTCGAGTAAGGTACATATTCTGTCATTTCTTGTAATCGGTGACTGTTTCTTTTATTTATTTTTATTCATTTGCGTTATTGTGGTGATACTGGTGACCCATTGTGTTCATAATGAACTGATTTGTTATCCTCAGCTCCGCAAGAGCGATAATTTATAAGTTTACGTGAGATGTTTGGCAGAACTCAAGGCCGGACAAATTTTATCCGATCTCAACGAAGTGTATAAAAGAACCGCTGAAATGACAGGTAAAATGATATTTTATATACAGGATAAGTTTAAAAGGAGTGTGAATATTTCAAGATGTAATCAGGTGCATAAAACTGGACAACTTTCCCCAAGGAACATAGGTTGAAATCTTAAAATTGAAAATCGAGTTTTCATACAAAGTGACTGGTCACGTGACTCAAGATTGTATGAAAAGTCGATTTTCAATTTTAAGATTTTGACCTATGTTCCTTGGGGAAAGTTGTCCAGTTTCATGCACCTGATTACCTCCTGAAATATCCGCACTCCTTTTAAACTTATCCTGTATGTTATCAGATGTAATGTGTGTATTTCAAGGCGCAATGTCTAGTATAAACCTTTCATACAATTATTGAAATGTACATTCAAGAATTTGAGGTTATGTTTACAAAACACATTCGGAACGCAGCGCGTTTGAATAATTTTGATACTTTTTGTTAATATTGCGTAAATCACTGGACAAAAATAACTATAGTATTTTTTAGGTAAATCCATCAGTAGGTACTATAAGGCGATCTGGGGTCTGGGTACTATAAGCTGATCTGGGGTCTTGTAAAACATAAAATTGTCTCACATCATGTGGGATTAGTTGACATCAAGGTATTTTGAAATACCTAATAATTTTATTTTTAATTCATTAAAATCAATAACTGCAAATGTTATCGTCCTAGGCAGTGGCTGAACAAGCGTTTCAGAGCTTTTCTTTTTTCATAAAACTCACCAATATTCACATTAATTGTAAAAAAAAACCTAAGTATCAAAACCGTTTTTGTCGTACTATATTACAACAAGAACGATAATGGCGCTACCATTATTTTCACGACTTTTTGGCCAAGCTGTAACTAGTAAGATTTGTAAATAAATGCAATAAAATGCATTTTTCTCAGCTTTGCAATTGCAAACTGGATTTTTTTCGTGTTTAAGTTTTATAATAAAACTAGCTTTAACCCGCGGCTTCGCCCGCGTGGATGTCGGAAAATACCTATCCCACGGGAACGTACCGGGATTAAAAGTACCCTATTTTCCGTTATACTCTATTGGTTTTCACGGCGGACGCCAGAAAGCTCCCAGTCGGCATGATTTTTTTGGACATCTTCAACAATCATCATATTTCAGCCAATTTACATAAACCTTAATTACCAGTAGTGGGCCTATATATGAGGATATGATTTTAAGTCGTAAGGTGTTTAAATCAACATAAATTGAAATGGGTAATTAAGAATCAAGAAAAAATAGAAATGGATATATTGGCCTCGCTCCATACAAAGAAATGTTTTTCTTCTTTCTGGAAAGGCACTAAAAAGCTTAATATCTCTCCAAGCTTACCAGTTAGCGTGGAGGGTGAGAGTGACAACACTGAAATAGCGAATATATTTAAGGAACAGTTCATAGTGAGCTCACCTCTGGAGTCTGTGGGGAAGGTGAACGATGCTGAGACCTATTGATCAGGGATACCCTTGCGGTTTACGTGTTCAGAAATAAAAGCCGTGATTAAAGGTATGAAGCGGGGAAAATCTCCTGGTCATGATGGGCTCAGTATTGAGCACCTTCAAAATGCTGGTCTGTAGTGCGTCAGGGATGTTCGCTGACGCACACACGGACGATTATTTCGCGATCATGCGCAAGAAAGTGGCATCAATGATGCGCAGGGTGAGGGGGAGCAGCAACAGCGTACTGAAGGTTTTTTCAGATAGGTTAGAAGGGCCTACAATGGATAGGTTTATCAAGCTACATGTCAGACATGTGGCTTGATAAATCTTCCTCTAATTGGATACTGTGTTTTTTTTTGTGTGTTTTTTTGTCTAAGATAGTTTGCAAGTTTTTTTTGGTAATAATAACATGCTATGGGCCGTCGATGCCTGAAAATAAACGACAGACGCGGCGGGAGGACTTTGCAAAAATAATTTGCAAAACTATTATGCCGTTCAATAACAAATATGAAATAACTTTTGACCGAGTGAACCGATTTTAACAAAAACTCGTTTATAAAAAAATAAAAAAACAACCGACTTCCAAAAAAACAACACTACAAAGCGAAAAATAAATTTAGTTTTGGAAGTCGGTGGTTTTTTTTTATAAATAAGTTTTTATTTTCCACTTTTTAGTTGTGGAACCTACCCCACCCAAATTCATATACCACTACTTTCTAAGTAAATAACAATGACAGGAAGTTATTATCACATCATCAACATACACTAAATGGAAAACACGAAAAACACACGAAACGAACATGAAAAAACGTATTATTGAAGCTAACTCAAAAACCACTCAACAGAATTTGACCAAATTTATATGCAACCACCTCAGGACTATACCCTTTCAAATAAAAACTGCAAAAAGGCAAATATATGTCGCGCTAAGTCGTGTCAGAAGTTTGGAAGGCGTAGTTTCATCAGGTTTGGACGCCGTCACCAACAAATTATTAAGTCAACCACACGACGACAGATCGTTGATCAAATCTGTCTTCTGACAATCAAGGCCACACATAACATACGACTCAAGTAGCGCAATTTGAAGCATATTACCATTAAAATAATTTATAGCCAGAGTACGTCTCATGAAAATTCCAATAAGCCCAAACACGGCTAGGATACATTATTTTATTACGGAGTTCCGGTGCCTACGTTCCGGCTTCATCATCAGATCAGTTCAATGCTACCATTTTCATCAGAACCATTTATTTAAATATACTTCATCTTAGTCGCTTAACTATCTTAATCCAGATATCGCCACCCATGAAATAACTATCATTGAGGAGTTCCCGTGGACATATGTGGTCTTCTGCATCAGTTCCGCTTCACCAAATGATATTTTTGAATGCAAATGCTTGACTTGTTGATGAAAATACGTAATTAATATTATTTAAATGCCTATAATATTTGCAGTTCCTCACGGATTCTATCATCAGAACTGGATTTTGATAATAATGGGACAAATCTGGAAGTATGTCCTTTCAATATAAAAAAAGAATTTTCCAAATCGGTTAAAAAAAATACATACAATCGAATTGAGAACCTCCTCCTTTTTTAAAGTCGGTTAAAAATAAAGACTAAAATGTTACCTCAAGAAGTCAAGATACGAACTATAACCACATTTTCAATTCCTTAAATCTTTTTTGACAAAAAGTAGCCTATGTCCTTCCCCAGGATGCCATCTATCTATTTGCCAAATTTCATCGAAATCCGTTCAGTAGTTTAGGCGTGAAAAGGTAACATACAGACAGACAGACAGAGTTACTTTCGAATTTATAATATTAGTATGGATGACAATAATTTTGCAATAAAACAGTTGACCGTAACGCTTAGGCCCAAAAATGGGCATACTCCTTTTGGATTTTTATTATTGTGTTCTACGTGGCAAAGATATCGAGCTCGTCAGCCTACTTTTCTAAGTAGAATTTAGAAAATTTATTAAAAAATAATGACTGCTTGGAAAAACAAAATATTGAAATTAGTTGCTTAAAATAACTGAATCTATAAATTAAAAAATATAAAAAAAGGACCTGAAAAAATCTTTACATGCTTACCGAATTGTGTGATTTTATATCAATGTTATGTTTTTATTTTAATGTAAATAATGACTGAATGAGACTTTTCAACACGCTTTTGCTCTTTATATTACCGCACTAGTGCGGTAAGGTGCACCACAGATAACTATTTAGAAGATGTGCGGTTTTTTAATCGCATCAAAAAGACTTCATGCCTTTTTATGCCTGCTGTGCACATAAATAAAATATAAATTAACATAATATTTCATCAAATTATTTATTGTTGTCAAAAAAAAAAACATTATTTCGTGTTCTACATCCAAATAATACAAAATATTTAGTTTTTTATGGTTTTAATACCTATTAGATTGTTCGACGGCTTCGTGCCTTTGCCTCTCCTTCAATCTGCGAAGACACTGCGATAAAAGGAATCTGCGGGCCGTATTTCACATAGTTTATAAAATTTTATTTATTTTTAACCTCGCAAATGTGTTGAAAAACGTCGCATGAAACGCGTGTGCATTGATCATTACACACTCGGCTCCTTTATCGCCTCGAGTACATAGCCCACTTGTATCATAATGTGCTATTGTCTGAAAATAAATGAATTATCAATAAACAATATTGATGCTCTTTTTTATCTTCTTTTTTTGGTCCACAAAGATTTGCTGTACTTAAGTACCTACTTTTTATCCGACAAGTGATGTTATTGATAAGGAAAATCTGGGATCATACTCGTAGTTACAAATTCTCTGTATTTTTCAACAAAGATTACTTTGTCTTTTGTTTTTGATAGTCTTCTTCAATGGTATATTGTTCATTTGATCTTTTTTACTGATCGATTTTTTTTTTGTTTATTTAAAGACAGCATGCGCGTAATTATTAAAAAAAATCTTGTTTAACACGTTCAATGCGGCACCAAATATACCAAGCTTGCCATTTCTGCGGTATGATCTCCGTGTGTCTCATACGCAATTTTACCAAGCGTCATGAGCATTATTTGCCCTCAGCACCTTTAAGGTTGAATATTTCAACGAAATAGGATCTATTTACAGTTTCTTTTTTAACGTGGAAAATATATGGTAGTTTATGTCACATAAACAGCATTCAGTCCTTTTAAATATTTTTAGAAATATATAGACAAACGTGCCGTCCTAATTCATGGGAAACATTTTGCTATCGCGCACTACATTGTTATAGCATGTTTACGGTAACAGTGACATTCAAAAATCAGGTAACAGTAGGAACCCTTTGCTCTGTCTTGATTTTAAATTATAGGAAATATAATAATCACTATAGTGCGCGCGGAACTAGTAGGCCGCGCCTTAGGTATGTGAGCGGTGGGACGGAGAGGCGGGGGCGCTTGCTGTTATTACTCAGTGCGGCGCCGTACTTCGCGACGACAACACGCGTTGGAAGTTCCAGCTAGCTTAGACAAAACGCACATGAGATTGCAATAGCGAGATGAGTCCGCCGATAAAAAGACAATCTAAGGGAAAAAATTTAAAGTGCATACGTTTTTTAAAAAACGGAAAGCCGATGTCAATAGTTTAGAATATAAAACTGATGCGAATATGCATAAATTAGTAGCAGAAGCAACAGGGATATCAGAACGAAGTGTAAGGAGAGTGATTGCTGAAAGTAAAACTTCCTTGCAAAATACAGGGGAAGCAAAATTTAGTTCTCCACGGAGACCAAAAGAAATAAAAAGAAAATACAAGTTGATGATTTGACTTAAGAGTGATAAGAAGAAAAATAAATCAGTTTTATACGGTAGAGAAAAAAAAGTCCAAGTCTACGAAAACTAAATGCACATGAACATTTTAGATTGCGGATTAACTTTTCTAATTAAGAGAACTTTTGCACAAACTGGGATATTCAATTTAAAAAAATGTAAATTGAAGAGATCCCTTTTAATAGATACACCAAACATTGTTTTGTTTTTTTTTTTGTGGATGGGAAATCGTCAAATGACTTCTCCCGCTCTGGGCGGAGCGGGAGGGCGTGTCAGACTTTTACGGTAACTCTTTCGAACATCCCGCAATCCTGGCTGGCATCGGCCCTAGCGGACCCCTTCAATGGTGCTGACATCTCTTTGAGGCGCGCGTGGAACACAACGCGTCGTCGACTCGGGCCTTGTCCTTACCGGACGGCAAGCTACCCATTGCTCGCCGTCCGCAAGCCCGCGCCTACGGTGGCCGGGAATCGGCTGCCAATTCCCGACGCCCAGGGCGTCACCTGCGGCGACTAAGGGCGGGAGGGCGCAAAGCTTGCCTCTCCCTCACGCATCCCGCCTCCTCCTTCGCGAGCATTACTGCTTCGCAGAAGGAGGTAATGGCTTCCCATGTACTTTCGCTCCGTATCATGGCCTGGACCAGGGCCGGACGCGAGAGATCGCCGCCACCAATCGCTTCCACGAGGACAAGGCGGTGCTCCGATCAAGCCTGTTCTAAGAGTACCTCCATATCATCCAGACCTCAACCCAATCGAGTTTGTGTGGCCAAATATTAGAATTGCCTGGCCAGAGATCACATTAATGCTACATTGGACGAGAAAATTACAATACTAACAAGGCTATTCTCCGAATTCTCTGCCGAACAATGGCAAAAATGCGATGACCACGTACAAAAAAACGAACAAGAATACTGGAATCATGATATGAGATTTGATACTATGATGGACGAAATCATTATAAACTTACAAGATGATTCTGAATCAAGTTCGAAGAGTTCAGAATCAAGTGATTCAGAGGATATGTCAGAGTAATTTCATATAAGTATGTATTAATTAAATAATTTCATATATCATTAAAATATGTCAGAATAATTTCATATACTTAATTTGTTTTTGGTTTATTTTACTATTAATTACAATATAATTAGATAGGTACAATATAAACTTCTAAAAGTTCAATTGTTTTTTTATTTATTCTTTTCAATAATTGAACAATTATTGTTCACGATATATCGAGATTGGTCATCACTGTCTAATCTCATGTGCGTTGAAAGCAGTAGGCAACCCGCCCCCTCATCCCTGTCGCCACCTAAGGCGCGGCCAACTAGTTCCGCGCGCACTATAGATTTACTCTTTCACGCAAAAACTACTTAATGGATTTGGTTGAAATTTGGCACAGAGATAGTTTATAACCTGGATTAACATATAAAAGAAATCTTTAAACGTAAAATATGAAGATTCCGTGTCACTGGGCTGTTTTCTTCAAATAATAAAATTTCGGTCGGCTCTAATGCATTACACTTTACATCTTCTGATGAAGATGAAAGCTTTCTCTGTCGATCTTCTTATTTTCATAACTTATATCGATACAAACGTGCGCCACGCGTACACATTACACAGCTTGCAAGGCAGGGCGCGCGGCGCGACCACCACACAGTACGGCATGACGTTATCCGTGTCAATGTCGTGGCCAGATCTAAAAATTGAACATTTTATGAAATAGAACATCGACCGATGGTCACATCATGATGTGGTCTGGCCAGATCACTGAATACTCAACGTTTGACGATATGCACAGTACTTAAACGCTTGACTACTTCATGATGTGGCCAATCAAACATTAGTGATCATATCTCCTACTTGAATAATTCCTATTTGGATGGATGTAGCGCTCGCTAACCTAACCTAACCCATTTGGTCGGGGTGCCACTATCGGCGTGAAATGCAACTACTTTGCGATATGTCCAGCGGTCAGCTGGCAATGTGAAAAAAAATCATCTGTTCCCTACATTTATGTTCGCATAAATCGTCAAAATGTAGGGAACAGCTGTTTTTTTTTCGCGCTTTCAGGTTTGGTGCCATAGTACAAGTTGTTTATAATGACGAGTACAATGACCCCTTAAGAGGTTGTGCGTTCATTCCGGGACACGTTGTATAGTATTTAATTCTCATCAGTCATCAAGGACCTTACAAATCAAAGTTGAAACAAGGTAAGTACTGTAAGAGTGTGGAGAAAGTGATTGAAGTAACTACAACAACCACACAAGACACAAACCGCAAAACCACCCTTGCGCCACAATGTTGCCTGGTACCTACATTCTTGACCACAGATAGAAGTTCTTGACCCTACTTATTTATGTACCGTCCTATTACGTTTTTATGTCTCATAGTTTGGGATTTTGTTTCACCTTAAGTAGGTATAGATAACATCACGCCTTGTTTCCCCGAAGGGTTAGGCAGAGGTGTACCTATAGTAACACCCACATTTCGCCAGTTATGTTTAAGTCCCATGTAATAGGGGGCGAGCCTATTGCCATCTACCGGGCACAAATCCAGACTCCGGGCTGGTACTGAGAAATTCCAGATAGAAAAACCCAATAACACTGCCCGACCTGGGAATCGTACCTAGGACCTCATGTTCAGCAGTAGCGCTTGCGACCACTAGACCAACGAGGCAGGCAGTCAGTAGGTATAGATATTTCATATTTTGTTCATTTTATTTGTATTCCAAATTAAATTAACCTAATCGTTTTCATTGGGAAAAGAAAAGTAAGTAGCTACTTAAAACTATTTTGTTCGGACCGTGGTTCGGAGTTCGGACATATGTACGTATATGTAGTACAGTCACGAGCATAAAAAATACGAAGTATTCCCGTTTGAGCACCAATCCATTTAATACCTTCGGTGCTCAATGCATTGGTGCCCAAAAAATAGGTGCTCAGGTGCTCAAACGGGAATACTCCAAAAATACCGTCCATTTACGCAAGGTTCAAACGCGATTTTCTCCTAAAGTATTGATGGCGATTTTATGGTGTCACGAACATAGTGTTATCGAAACCGTACTATTATGAAATAGATCTTTTCTCAAAGTTACAATTTTTATTTCACGAGAATAACGTTTTTCAATTCGGCGTATCTGAGGCCAGTCTCACTTGGAGTCTGCCAATTTAATGGGCTATGAAACGAAGTAAACTAGGTGTCAAACTGACAGAGAACTCTATACTTCGTTCCAAAACACAAATAACGAACGCTGGCCGCACAGCTGCTGGACTAAACTGGATCTGGACAGGCCACATCTGTCGCATGTCGGAGCAGCAATGCGCAAAAACCTCTATTCAGTGGATTCCAAATAGCAGGAAACAACTACGCGGCAGGCCCAGAAAGAGATGGCGGGATGACCTGGACTCCTTCTAAAAGGATTGACCTGAAATCGCAGTAGACCGGGAAAAGTGGAAAGAGGGAAGGGTGGCCTTTGCCCTGCAGTGGGACAACACAGGCAGGGTCCCCGAAACGATCAATTGCAATTGTCAATATTTCCGTGATTGATACAAATTGATGCGCAAATTGATCGTCTACCAAGTGCAATTGAAGCAATTGTCAATATTACTACAATAGATATTGATGGCAAATGATCAATCGCAAACGATCGTTTCAGGGACTCCTTATAATATAAAAAAAATAATATAAAAAGATACTAAACTTATGGTCGTGGCTGTACACTTTGACCTTGAGTTGGCCTAGCATAGTACGGAGTTGCAATAGAATAAGAGGTCAGCTTAAACTGATTTTGTTCCAAAGATGTGCGACCTACCGTACATCTGCCGTTATTCCAAACAGCTCAGCTGTTCCACATTCGGAACTACTTACGTGCGCCCTGTGGAATGTCGCAGCCACAGACTAAAATCATTCAGCTGAACCAAGCTGAACTATTAATTAATAATTGTATGAGTATTGGAATACTGTTTCTTAGACGCTGCAGAACTTCTTTAATGGAATAAGGGTAGCTTATGCTGGGCTTTTGAAAGGCTTAGGTATTGGATTCTTAAGATCTGTCTTCTCGTACTGGGAAGAGCTCAAATATTCAAGAGCTTCTCAGAAGCTGTATTAAACTCTAGTTATTATCTAAAATTAATAAATTGGGCACCTATCGGGGCCATATCAATTAGAAATACTTTTAACATTTAACCTGAAGTTACACGTGTCTCGAAACTGAATGTCACTCATTTCCAATGCAAAGTTTGACCATGTTAACTAATCATATATTATTATACGTAGGTATTATGATAGTTATTTAGCGGCAGGGACGTTTAAAACACGTGTATCTTTTGATAGTGCAAAACTGCACCCTGACACCAATTATGTAATAGGCCATTGCATTGAGTTTATCAACAGCTTCCTAATTAAATTTAATATGTGGAGTTTAACAGGAAAAGTTGCTCAGTTAAAACCACAATTTGTAAATGTTAGGAAAAGCTTTAATTTATTGACATAATAAAATATAAATTATTTCCTGTTACACCTGTATTCAAGAATGATGGTCCCCGTGGAAGGGTTCTCCTGTAACAATACCCCTTGGTAAGACTGATTCTGACTACCCAAAGGATCCCGCAGACAGGCGCGACACGACCGCGACGGTGCGAGGCGACTGTTTTGGAACAATTTCTATGAAAAATTCTTGGAAATGGTTTTACCGGAGTCTTGTCGCGCCTGTCTGCGGGGGCCTTAACAACTGACAAAGATCTACAAAGGACAGCCAGGATCAACGGCTTAACGTACTTTCCGAGGCACGGAGGGGTCTCGCTATGTAATGGATGGTCACCCATCCACGGATCGACCTCGGCACGTGTTGCTTAATCTTAAAGATCGACCCGGGCTGCTGTTATCATTTAGCCACGAGTCCCTCAAATTGTTCTTTTCTCATTCACTTTTTTCATTCTTTTCAAATTAATCGGTTCATGGGTATTATAACTATAGAAATATAAAAAACTTTCTTATATCTATGGGTAGTACGGTAGCTGGCAAATGCGTATGACAATCACTTACACGTGTTTTTACTTTAATTTTAATATTTGTGATAAGATGACAAGCTCTATCTCTGTGAGGCAATATTTGAGCAGCAAACCGAGAGCATGGAAATAACAACGCCTTTGTTTATTCTATTAATGAGCCACATTTTTAAGTATAAAATTTGCTGTCGACCTGCATTTTAGTGAACTTTATTTATATTATCCATACCTGCTTCCATATTAATATTATAAATGCGAAAGTAACGCTATCTGTCTGTCTATTACCTACGTTTTCACGCCTTAATGGCTAAATGGATTTCTATGAAATTTGGTACACAGGTAGACCATGACCTAGGTTAGGAAATAGGATACTTTTTATCCCTGTAGTACGTTCCAGTGGGATAAGTTCTGATCCAACCTCCATGCGGGTGAAGCTGCGGGAAAATACTAATAAAATGTACAGGTATTGAACTCGGAAAGTACCAGCCATCGATCGCTCATTTGGGTGTCTTAAAGAACTGATATTTTTATCCTGTGGCCGTGCGCAGTGACCCGACCGTAGGGCGGTGTCACATGTCTCGGATACGTTACATGAAAACCGAAGCCTTTCAAATTCGCCGTCACATCGTTTTCTGTCTGCACCAATCAGCGATCGCCCTATAGTACGGTACAATATTCTATTAACAATTATATGTTATAGGTTAAATCTGAAGAAAGTTCAGAGACAAGGTCTATCCAATTTACGATGGATTATGTGACAGGAGTTGAACGGACTCCACATTTGTATAGATCATTGTCATGGATGACGTGTTGGTAAGACGTGGTGCGATAGGTATGAGTAGATAGAAAAAGCAATCAATAGATCACATTAATAAATCCAAATAGATTACCAAAAAAAGATACTTAAGTAGAGTTGATGACTTATCGAATTATTTATTATGCTAAGATACCTAAGATGGTAATACCTAAAGGAGCCTAGGATTCGAGGAAAGAGCCTAACTTATTATTTATTTATTTATATAAAGCCTGAGCAGTGGTGGCCCAGTGAGCAGTGGTGGCCCAGTGAGCAGTAGTGGCCCAGCGAGCAGTGGTGGCCCAGCGAGCAGTGGTGGCCCAGTGAGCAGTGGTGGCCCAGTGAGCAGTGGTGGCCCAGCAAGCACTGGTGGCCCAGTGAGCAGTGGTGGCCCAGTGAGCAGTAGTGGCTCAGCGAGCAGTGGTGGCCCAGTGAGCAGTGGTAGCCCAGTGAGCAGTGGTGGCCCAGTAAGCAGTGGTGGCCCAGCGAGCAGTGGTGGCCCAGTGAGCAGTGGTGGCCCAGTGAGCAGTGGTGGCCCAGCAAGCACTGGTGGCCCAGTGAGCAGTGGTGGCCCAGTGAGCAGTAGTGGCTCAGCGAGCAGTGTGGCCCAGCGAGCAGTGGTGGCCCAGTGAGCAGTGGTGGCCCAGTGAGCAGTGGTGGCCCAGTGAGCAGTAGTGGCTCAGCGAGCAGTGTGGCCCAGCGAGCAGTAGTGGCCCAGTGAGCAGTGGTGGCCCAGTGAGCAGTGGTGGCCCAGTGAGCAGTGGTGGCCCAGCAAGCACTGGTGGCCCAGTGAGCAGTGGTGGCCCAGTGAGCAGTAGTGGCTCAGCGAGCAGTGTGGCCCAGCGAGCAGTGGTGGCCCAGTGAGCAGTGGTGGCCCAGTGAGCAGTAGTGGCTCAGCGAGCAGTGTGGCCCAGCGAGCAGTGCTGGCCCAGTGAGCAGTGGTGGCCCAGTGAGCAGTGGTGGCCCAGTGAGCAGTAGTGGCTCAGCGAGCAGTGTGGCCCAGCGAGCAGTAGTGGCCCAGTGGTAACGGCCGCGACTTACGAGTTATAGGTTGTAGGTTCGAACCCAGACAGGCGCTTTATTTTGTGTAAATAATTTCATCACCACTGCTCTCAAAACGGTGAAGGAAAACATCGTGTGGCCGGCGTGTCCTAGAACCAAAAAATCGAAGACATGTGTCATCTACAAACCCGCACTGGGCCCGCGTGGTGGATTACACTCCCTCTCGAAGAGAGGAGGCCTGTGTCCCAGCAGTGGGATCATCATAGGCTGATTGTGATTATGCTACACGCATTTGCCTTAACAAATTGAAGAAGCACTGACACTAGTTGACCGGCCACACACATGCTAACTGAAATTGAAATCCTAACTACTTAATATTATAAATGCCAAAATGAATTTGTTTGTTTATTATGCCTCTACTCAATCGATCATCATGAAATTTTGCTTACACGTTGTCAGGAGTACAGAAAAGGGCATAGGGTACCTTTCATCTAGAAAAAAAAGTACTGTTCCCAAGGGATAGAAAAACGCGAGCGAAGCCGCGGACAACAGCTGGTGAAAAATAAAGCTACAAATGGTTGTGCGATAAGAAAAAGAAATGTAGGTGAAACTTGGTTGAAGGAGAAGAGAAGCTTGCGTGTGGGTCAAGGACGGATGGGGGGGGGAGGGGGCAAGGACCCTGGCCCCCCAGCAGGAGACATAATAGAAAATTATCAATATTAACGCGAACGTGCCCGAGTAGCCCGGGAAATTCAAATTTTCTTACGTTTTTTGCAATTTGCAGGTCAGTATTAGGTTGTATGTTAATTAAAATATGACCGTAACAAATATGTATTTACAGAAATACAATCATTAAAGTTATCAATACCAACTCAACTCTCAACTCAACTCAACTCTCTAGGACCAAGTAATTCTATTGAATGACTATTTCATGAAATCTTAATATTTCGGGAGTATACTAACTTAAGGAATTGTATTACTGATTCTGGTTTTGGTGTCTGTGTGAATTTTCATATACATACATACATGAAAAATGCACGCAGACACCAGCTAACTGAACCGTTTAGATTTTAAAATCAATTAACGAAAAGATCAAGGCAAGCAGTTATTTTTGAACCTAAATAAAATAAACTCAATAAATGCAAATATCATTCCGTTAATAAATTAAAAGTTAGTAATTAATAGAGTACGACCCAATGATGTATAATTACCGTCCAACCGAATTTCGTTTTCGGATTTCAGCAATTTTCGTTTCCGGCAAAAAAAAATAGAATATTTTCGACCAGAGCCGTCAAATCAAATCTCGCATATAATATGTTTATTTATTAACCTTTCGTAGCCGGTAATTACGGAAATAGTAATTAAAAATCCATTGTGTCTCCGTAGATCTACCTACGTTTAGTGTCACATGCCAATAGATTTACACATTTAAAAACTTTCAATGAATAACATAGTACATAAGTTTGTGCAACAAATTTCGTACATAGTGTATGTTTTATTTTGAAAGTTTAGCGTGACTTGTTCGCCTAATTACCGAGCTTCCATTTCAATTTAGTGAAGAGTACCAACCTACCTAAGTCATTTTTATGAGATTTATTTATTAACTTTATCTATAAAAATTATATCAATCACAGAAAATATACCTAATTAATTAATAAAATAACATGAAGATATCCTAACTTAACTAAAACTATTCACAAACTAAAATATGGCGTCGAAAAATTCCGTCATTTTTATGAGAGAAGTCTAATTTAAATTGTTTAAGGTTGGATGTTGAGTCGTAATTACTATTAATTATTAAAAGCCTGTGATGTCCCACTGCAGGGCAAAGTCCTCCCTACTCTCTTTCCACTTCTCTCTGTTTAAAGTTGCTAAGGACCAGTTTTTGTTGAAGGAGTCCAGCTCATCCCGCCATCTCCGTCTGGGCCGACCGCGATGTCGCCTGCCATCAAAAGGGAACCATTGGGTCGTTTTAAATTATTAGTACCTAAGCTACAATAATATAAAACAAAGATAATTTGAAATTAAAACAAAATTATTAAATACAAATTCTAACATTAAAATAAAATCGTTAAGAACTGCCAAATATAAGTACCTGACATGATCTCATTTCCATCTAAAAGTACCTATTGTACTTACGGTTAGCACATAATCACACATCTTTTATCAATGCATTAGAAGCCTACATAGCCGGCCGGCACATTTTACTTTTGTTTCCAATAAAATGTCTTCGTCCTGCTCCAATCCACATCCGTCCCTTTCTAACGCAAGTCGTAATGTCAAACTATCAACGCTACACTGGTAGGCAGACGCGCCATGTTCCGGCGCCAAAACTTCTCAGCAATCGGTAAAATGAACGCGCTGACAATACCGTTCAGCTCGCTCCAATTCCAAATTTAAAAAATTGTTAATGGTTTTTATTTTTTTAATAATTAGAAACGACATTGTGCAATAGAACATGAGTGTCAGTCTAAAGTTAGATGGAGACAGATTGAGTTTCACAACAGAGCAAGCAGCTGAGGAGACCTATGTAAGAGAATGTTATCATTTCATAATAATATTTACTACTTTTTGTTAAATTTAAATTTAGAAAGTGATCAAGTGTATTTTAAGTGCAACTTCAGGTAAATATTTAATAATAACCGTTGCGTAGAATATTTTTGAATTGGATGTGCTAATCGCGAGTTCTTATCTTGGCTATTTAATTAAATATTCATCGATTATCACTTAAATCGTCGTATATTTAGTTCAATTATCTTGGTAGAGATAGTATAATATTCCGTCAGTCAATGGATCTACAGATATTTTTGTGGTTTTAAGATAAATTAGTTGCAGCTTGTCTTAGGTTGCAGTGTATAAAACCGTAAGCTTATTTCTGCCTAACTTCTTGTAACAAGTTCAGTGGAAATTAAAATACTTAGTAAAAACGTGTACCGTATTTAAAACGTTGCTGGTTGTTAAGTTTGCGTTAAATCAAAATTCAAACTCTTATATATTGCATAATAATTATTGTTATAGTATGCAACATTAGCAAATTTTAATTATTGTTTTCTTTTTATTCTTCGTCTTAAATGGCGGAATTTGAATTTCATTTTTAAATGAAACATCAAATCTGGGCCCTTGTCTTGTCCTACATGCGTACCTCCTACGTGAATACGAATAATATATTGTTACATATCAATATGTGCCTAATCAGAATAGTCGTACTAATTTTTTACAAACTTGCTCTTATTGTCACTCAATTAAAAATGTATATCCAATAGCTTCCCAGAATTTAATTCAAGAGTTCTTAAATAACTACTTATTTAAAAACTCTTGAATTAAATTCCGGGAAGCTATTGGATTAAAAATGCAATAATAATAAGTACCTACGTATTTATTATATATTATTGATTTTTTTTTAATTCCGTAGAATTAATTGAATTCGAATGAAAAAAATTTCTTAAAATTTATAAAATAAAATAAAAAAATAAAATAAAAAATCCTGTCACTACAACGAGATGAAAATTAAAAGGCAATCGCATTAAATATTCATTACAGTCTTTTCTTTTCTGGATTCATTTGGTCAACCCACTGATTTATTTATTTATTTATTTGGTTTGCCAACAATTGTTTACACAAGACTTACACTTATTTTAATTGTTTGCCTACATTATTAAGTGTAACAATTACTTATAGGCTAACACCACGTTCCTGATCGTTAAAGTGATAAAAAAACGATGAGTATCTGTTTCCGTTTACAAACAGATGTTTTATTTATAAATTAGCAAGACTAATTCCTTTTATCTAATTCATAATCTTTGATGGCTTCCACAGACACAATTTCTATGAAAACTTCATGGAAATTGTTCTACCGGAGTCGTGTCGCGCCTGTCTGTGGGAGCCTTTAATTTCAAACTATAGGTACACTATCAATAACTTTAGAAGAATTTAATTAAAATGTCAATTTTCCTGTCCAATAAAACGCTGTAACAATACGGCACAATAAGTAAACATCAGTTTTTCCTCTACAGGAAATGATTCCTAACAATATAATGATTAAGGACACGCGGTCAAAGCATGACCTCTTGTTTCCCGAAATCGAAGAGGTGTTGGGACCAGCACCGACCTTCAGACCCTGTACCTTGGTCTGGCGAGACGTGACAGTCCACACCAAACTGAAAGATGGGAAACTGAAAAGACTTGTAAATAATGGTAAGTTATTTTTTTCCTTTAGATATATTTCCTTAATACTGCCTTAAAATCGCCAATGCGTTTTGAGCAAGCGTCAAAGCGTGGTAAACTGGCGATCAATGCTCGTGCCTTCTGTATATGAGAAGAGGCCTTTGTCCTGCAGTGGGACAACCATAGGCTGTTATTATTATTATTACTGTAACAGTTGTTGAACCCCTGGTTTCTGAAAAACCGTCGTTTCATCCTTGTGCCACAAAGGATGAAAAGCCGAAACAGTTTTTTAAAGTGTGTCGTTCCACTCATTGGCGAACGATCAAAAGAAAGAATGCAGCTGTGGCGAGACAGTGCTTCCTTACCCAAACCATTTGTTCCATGTAGACATGAGTTGCCTTGGGTAACCTGGAAGTCTTTAAACAGACTCCGGACCCAGGTCGGCCGAAGCAGGGAAAACCTGTTCAGGTGGAGATTCATTGATGACTCCGCCTTAGAGTGTAAATGTGGTGCTGTTCCACAAACGATGGGACACTTAATCAGCTGACAGGACACGCAGGACATGATATTTCATGTCCTGCGTGTCCTGTCAGCTGCACGTTACAGGAACTGATGGACGCTAGTGATGGCGCCAAATTCGTAGCCGAATTCTGGGCCGAGTCTATTTAGATTGCCATCGACACGCTAAGAACAAGGTTGAATGTCATCAAGTGATTTCATCGGCTGAAGTTATTTCGGTCGACCAAACACATCAGTTAAACTATTCACACAGATTTGACGATGTGTTACTCTATTTTTTTAGGGTTCCATAGTCAACAAGGAACAACCCTTATAGTTTCGCCAAGTCCGTCTGTCTGTCCGCAGCTTAGCGCAGAGACTCTTAATACTAGAAAGCTGTAATTTGGCCCGGGTATACAATATAATCACGCCGACAAAGTAGTAACATAAAATCGCGAAAAAAATTTTTTTAAGGTGCACACGTAAAGTGGGGATGACTTTTTTTTCTCGTCTATCCCATGGTATGGGGTGTCGTTGGTTTCGCAGTTCAAAAATACTGCGGGTTTGTGAAAACCATTCTTTCGATTCAGGGATCTGTTTGTGAAATATTAAGCTTTTTAAGTGCAAGTGCTAGATGGTGGTTTTGGGTATGTGTAAAATTCACGGCCGTAGTATACATACGTATATAACGAAGTTACGAGGAAAACTATCACAGGCTTTACAAGTTAACGAGTAATATTCGGCCAAATTACATTTGCAGTTGAAATGTATGAGAGAACATGTTTTTCAACTACAACGTTAAGTTTGTTCTTGGGATAGATTTAGCCCTATTACGGAACCCTTCATTGTGCGTGGTCCGACTTGCACTTGCCCGGTTTTTATTTTTATTTTCAATCAGTCTTAATTCAGAGACTGGGTGTCAAAAAGCCTTCTTTATACTGAATGAATATACATATTTGTAAGTATTTCTTTGAGCATTAAATGGGATATTGTTCTACTTAATTCAATCTATACAAATAAATAAAATTGAAGTATCTGTTTGTAATGTCAAAATAAAAGCTTTTTTACTAAATGCATACGGAACTATATACGGTACTCATAACAAAAAACACTTTTAAACTTTTTGTCTGTCTGTCTGTCTGTCGGTCTGTCTGTCTGTTTGTTCCAGCTAATCTCCGAAACGGCTGGACTGATTTTGACGGGACTTTCACTGGCAGATAGCTGATATTATAAGGAGTAACTTGGGTACTTTTATTCTAAAAAAAAAGAAATGGGTTCCACGCAAAAAAAAACCAAAAAATTTTGAACAAAATCCGATTCAAATAGGGAAGTATTAACATCCACGCGGGCGAAGCCGCGGGCAACAGCTAGGAAGTAATATTAATAGATAACACTGTTAATTACTAATTCAATATTCATTCTCGTACGGCTTCATGCCTGTAATTCGAACTGTTGCTAGGGCCCGAATTTGAACTCGTTTGTTTCAATTGAGCTCTCTGCCAATTACATCGACATTACCAGAGTAAGTTCCTTGTATAGGTTTAAAACTTTTTGGTTACTTATTCTTGAATTCAGCCTAGCACGAACGTGTGGAGAGGCCTATTACAATTCGACCGTGAGTTTTGCGTTAAATGGCCAACTTTGGCGTTCTTATTCTGAGAAACTGAAAGACTTCGATAACTTTGAGTTATTGAGTGGTGGAGAATAGTTATTAGTATAGTTTTATAGCGACCTCGCTTTTCGCAATTTTTTCTTATCTATTTATATAAAGCCAAAATTCGGAAACAAGTTTTTCATAAAAATGCGCGACGGCATTTTTTCGAGCTCGTGGATTTGTCATAAGCATTTGCTTAATATAGGTAATAATATCTCTTAAATAGTGGTTTAGTTCATAGCGGCCTCAGAATTTCGAAATATGTATGGAATATCTATAAATCCCATTCAAAGCCATAAAGCTGCTAAAAACACTCTGAATTATGTGTAAATGTCGCCTTACTACATTAATATTATTTCGTAAAATTTATACCAGAATAAACGTTATTTCGGAAATTAAAATTTCGTACTTAAAAAAAATATATATATATAAGACTCAAAATAAACGTAATTACAACTGCCTAATTGCTACAAAATGCGATGCGTCGGCATGCTTCAACACACCTAATCTGTCAGAACGCCATTTTGTGATAGGCCTCATTCTAAAATTGAAAATACTTGTTTCGCACATAGCTTTAAGATTTTATTCATATCAATGGGTGACTTATTTTTCATGTCGACCCGAAAATTGTAACCAAAATGATATATTATAGAATAATTAAGTAATGTTATACTTTTGATTCAAAAATCGTTCGAATTTACGTTCCGCTAATGTCTCGCGTTCGTGTTAGGGCCTCAGAACACGATTGTAGCAAAAACTGTAAAACCTGATTTCACCAATATGCAGGTTTTTCAATATTCAAATAAAGAACACTTGTTGTGCTTTTGCGCAGTTAGAGAGGTTTTACAAGTGTTGTATGATTCGGGTTTTCCAGGTGCGCTCTATGCACAGACGAGAATCAAAAGCAGTTCTTTTTTAACTTATTAGGTAATTTGTAGTGTAAGTAACATAGCTATAATTGCTAAGCACTCTAGTTGATTCTGTTCGGCCACGTGGCTGTCCCATAAAATATCTACGAATCTGTGATGATTCCTAACTCCGATTATCTGACAGCCAGTTTTCACGTTTATTCTCATCTATAATAGTCTGCATTAATCTGAATAATATAACTATATCTATGTATATCCTGGTCGTAATTTCTTATAATATCTCTCACAAAAAAAATAAGTTTAAGGTTTTGTAATTTTTTTTAATAAATTGCAGTTCAATAAAGACACATAAATAAATTAAAGAAATAGACACATCTAACCATCTGATATCAAATGGCACAGTTTCGAAACATTCGTGAGAAACCAATCATGCCTACTTAATGTAACATGATATGGGTATAAACAGATATATTTTCTGCTGTATGGGACTGGGTATTTTTTTTTTTGTTACGCATTTTCGGTGCGATATACTCCCACGGATCAATTACTTTAGCCATAGTGCCGACGCAGACGCAATCATGCGTACTATGTAGGCTACACTACAATCCACTACATTTATAAACCCCAATTCACTAAAGATACGGGCCTCAAAAATCTTGTGTACAGTCAGCATCAAAAAGATGTATACATCGACAACAATTCATTTGATTGTCTACAATTTGTATTCTGTAATACTGTATCAATGTGTAGGTACCCGATGACAATTAAGTAGGTACCCGATGTATGTTTATATGTTGTGTGGCTACTATACAATATTAAGGCTCCTGCAAACAGGCGTGACTCGCGACGCGACACAAAGACATCGCGTTTCGCGCGACGCCGCCGATGACGATTGGTGCCTTTGTGTTGCGTCGCGTGTCGCGCCTGTTTACAGGAGCCTTTATGGAACAAAGATTGTGGACACTTAAATGAATTCTTAACGCTTTAATACTCAACCCCATAAGTATCTAGTAACGATTCGGTCATCACTTGAGTTTTTTCAGGCTCAGTGTAGTGAGGGTTTTCATGAAAATTAACGCCACCAGTTGGCGCCACTTCGATAAGTGGTCTGCCATTTCGACAATGAATATAAAATATATGATGACGTTTATCATTCGCTTCATTCATTCTTTCTTCATTCGATAAGGACTAAGGCGCTTTGACACTTTTGACAGGTGCCCTGACCTCACGTCTCAGTGCTGCTACCTAGTGAACGTGATTTCAGAAAACCCTCATTAAATAGCCTATGGCTGAAAAGGCATAATTATAAGTAAAATGAGGTAGATAGGTTATACTGGATGATTTTTTTTACCGTCTCGAAATTTTTACAGGGTGTTCTACCCATGAACATGAACAACTTTCACTATAGGACCAACTATGAGATCACGAAAAAAAAAATCAGCTGTTTCATACATTTTGGTCAAGTAGGTTTGAACTTTTCTATTAAACAGTTGATTTTTTTTTTTCGTGATTTCAGAGTTGGTCCCGTAGTGAAAGTTGTTCATACTCATGGGTAGAACACCCTGTAAAAATTTCGAGACGGTAAAAAAAATCATCCAATATATGCGCTCCGCAAGAGACACGACAAAACTTGGGTAGTTAGCCAAGTTACACGGCTTGTCTCTTTTCGCTCTCTATAATTACGACATGCTGTACCGTCCCACTACCACGTATCATATATGTTGTCTAATATAGGTAACATATCAATCTCTTTTTTTAAATTCTCTACTCTCATTGATTACTGCCCAAATTTATTTGCACTATTTTATTATTCATTATCCAAGTTATTCAATTCTACGTAGTTATTACACTAAAATGCATTAAATAAAGGTTAAATTCTATGTTAATGTGAAATATGAACTAAAAGCTTCTGCTTATCTTAATGTTCTATTTGTGTTTGTGACATTTGGTGGTATTAGAAAAACATGTTGTTAATTTGTTATGTAAATAAAATACAACCGCATTTGTTGTTAGATTAAATTCATGGATGACTTTGTAAGAACAGGAACTTGTAATTAGTAAAATGATCTGTTATTGGTCAGGGTCAACTCGAATGGAAAAAGCACTAGTCCTTATTGCTTCGTTTCAAAGACCTCTGCGGGGCAATTGTGTAACACATTTACAGTAGGAATCGTTTTCATTTTGACAGTTCAACAACATTCATTGCGTTATTTACGTTCTTAAGCAGACAAATTTTTTGAACATAGAAAGAAATGGATTAGCAATAAGCTTCAAAATGATTCAAATTCTGATTGATAGTGTGTTAAGCAAAAAGCTACGGTTTCCTATGACAGCGGTGGCCGCCACATAACTGCCGCATTGACAGCCGTCAAGAAAATGATGCATCAGGATTTGACTCATGGTGTCAAAAAATGCTCTCTAAGGAAACACACCAACTTACTTTCATAAATAACGTTTCTGTGACGTCATTCGACGGTAAATTGCGAACGCTATGTGGCGGCCACCGATATGAGATACAGCCCGCTGACAAACAGACGGACAGACGGACAGTGGAAGCTTATTAATTGGTTCCGTTTGGTAGGACTAGTCCTTTTTCCATTCGAGTTAACTGCTGGACTAAATGCAGTCCGAAGTTGATCACTGACCATCCAATAGATAATCGGCCCAGAAGTCCACAGGTAGTAGTGTTGCCCAAATGCAAGAACAAGACGAGACTTAGCCAGTCTTGGTCTTGGTCTTGCGCCAATACACCTGGTCTTGGTCTTGGTCTTGGTCTTGCGCTCCCAGTCTTGGTCTTGGTCTTGGTCTTGCAGCAAGAGTCTTGCAAGTCTTGCAATTACCTATTAGTCTATTACTATTTATTAAAGTTTACTTTAAATCTTAGAAAAACGTATTAGAATTGGAACATTGTGAGCTTGAATTAACATAGCCATAGTAAAGATCAAGCAGATTAATAAATAACTGAAGATTTGATAAGAAATTCGAAAAATCAACTGACCTATATGTCGTTTTCCATGGAAGTAACTGTTTCTTAATAAACATTTATGATTTATAAGCTTACATTTGCTAAAACATGTAAAAAAACAAATTAATTACAATAACTTGACTGTATTTTAAAGAACAATACTTATCTGTCTAGAAAGAGATTGAACCCTCAACTTATAAGAAATTTAATAAAAGAGTTTTACGATTTATCATTTATTTGAATAAAAAATAAAATACAACACAAATCAACAGCTTTATCATTAGGTTATGATACTTTATATCAATTTTTTTGACCAAGAATTAATACAAAGTAACCATCTGGCTGACTCATCACTTAACCTATTTCTATGTTTTCTAATTACTAATGATGCTTTAGAAAATAACCTCTCAGCAGGTACTGAAGTTGCAGGTATTGAGAGAAAATCACGGGCCATTTTCGATAAAATCGGATACTCTGTCTCATGCGTCCTCCACCAATCTAAAATGTCTTCCGAGCTGGCAGTTCTTGGTTTTCTCAGGTACTCCTCCAACTCGTCTATCACTAAGCCTTGAAGACAAGATCCAGATGACGTCGAGGGACATTCATAGAGTTTATCAAAGTCTATTACGTCTTCATCTTCATCACATACTTTATTTTCTTTTTCTGGTAATTCCAGAGATTTGTTCAGTGAGTGTAGACTTTTATATTCTTCATAAAGTTCATTGACGCAAGACGCAAGACGCAAGAGTCTTGCAGGCTATGTCTTGTTCTTGCTCAAGTCTTGCACGGTCAGTCTTGGTCTTGGTCTTGCTAAAAATACGCGGTCTTGTTCTTGGTCTTGGTCTTGCAAAAACGCAAGAACAAGACCAAGACTGCAAGACCAAGACTGAATTTGGGCAACACTAACAGGTAGACGTAGACCCGTCTGCTAGTTCGCCATCTAACTCGACTCTCGGCTACTCTGATCGGTTCTCTGATCTCACAGGCCTGCGGGGCAATTGCGTAACACACTTACACTAGGAATCGTTTTCATTTTGACAGTTCAACATCATTCATTGCGTTATTTACGTTGTTGAGCAGACAATTTTTTCGAACATGTGAAGCAATGGATTATCAATATGCTTCAAAATCATTCAGATTGCGATTGATAGTGTGTTACGCAATTAGGGTGCGGGCAGTTATTCTGAAAACTCTCACCGTGAAAACTAAGTGAAGTGAGCTTGAAGTGAGCTGTCATTCCACCTGATGCCAGGGACTGACAACATTGACAGCTCACTTCACCTTTATCTATTTTTACAGAATAGACTTAACCCGTCAGACGTTCGCCTACTAGAAATCGTTTGCATGTGAGCGCTCAACGGTTTTCACGATTATATTTATTATCGTTTCGAGAGTATTTTGCATAATTATGTACCTATGGGTGTTCATACGACGTTTGAGAGGTAACGACACTAATTATCACGTGCTTTGTCTTAGGTATGTTCCCGTCTCTATCTTACACTTGTAGTTTCACAGTTGTACGACAGTGACATGAATAATCACAGAACAAAAAAAAAACAGGGAATAACGCTTAGCCAAAGTACACAGTGCTATGTAATGTTTCTAGATCTCGGCCTGCCAGACCAGACCAGCTAAGATGGGTAGCAACTGGATATTGTCACCTTTTTATTGACTTTATTTGTTTGTTTTAGTTAGCGGGATCGCGAAACCTGGTACAATGACAGCTTTAATGGGGCCTAGGTAAGTCACATTAATTACAAGCTATGCCGTTGTGCTTATTTTAATCCTACATCAGCACGCGTAGCATGACCACCATAGAAGCGGGTTTTGTCGACGGAAGAATAGACAAAATGACACATCGCCATGCTTAGACGTTGGAAATCTTTCTACAATCTGTCATTTTGTCTATTTTTCCGTCGACAAAACCCATTCTATGGTGGTCATGCTACACGTGCAGAGGGGCAGTTCTCGTAACTTTAAGAACGTTCACAGTCTGATCTCAGTCTCAATATATCAAAAATACCTATAATTTCCCTACATTTTTGACATTTGATTGTCGCTGAGATAAGATTGCGACTAGATTTTGAACGTCTTTAGTTACGGGAACTGGGCTTCTGATAGCAAATGTATGAGAGATGTTTTATAGAGTAGCACTAGTCTCGCAAAATCGTAGAAATAACGGTGTTCTATAGTGCTAATAGTAAAAATCTCACCGTGAAAACTTAGCTGAAATAGCTTGAAGTGAACTGTCATCCCATCTGATGGTAGGGCTTGACAGTTCACTTCAAGTTCACTTCGAATAGGCCGCCTTATTTTCATGCGCGTGGGTCGATTATCTAGAGAGCCCTTATATTATCACTTTTCATTTACTTCAAAATTTTCTGGTACTTATTTTACGACAGTGAAATCGCAAAAAAAAATCAGCTGTTCCCTACATTTTTGTTCGCATAACTCGTCAAAATGTAGTGAACACCTGATTTTTTTTCGCGATTTCGGGTTGTTTGCAACAATTAAGCACCACAAAAAGCCTAGGCGAAAATTCATGGGATTCGAGAAAACCCATTTTTTATGTATTTTTGAAAATTACCCAGAACTCGTCACTAAATATCACTTTTCTATAAACTCTCAAATTGAATGGCCTTCATTGGTATTCCATTGGGTACCTAATACTTTAACAAACCTTTTGATATAACTAAATAATCTAAAACATTAACCGGTTCGCGGACGATAAACGAGACACAATAGAAGTGTTATTGTTATTACGTCTATATACGTCAAGCGTCCGCGAAAGTGTTAAACAGTTAAAAGTTAAAGGAAGTAGTTTATTAACCCTTTTAAAAACCTCAAAATTTTACTAAGGCATTAAGACTATAGCACCCTCGAAAACTATGAAAACGACACCCATCACGAAGAATTTGAAATCTTTCGCAGCCTCCATCTTGGATTTACATTTTGACATATCTATCGGCTTTAGCACCCTCGAAAACTATGATAACGACACCCATGACGAAAAATTTTAAAATATTCGTAGCCGCCATTTTAAATTTTCGTTTTGACAGAAATTCGAAAAATAAATAGAAGTATTCGAAAAATCGATCCGATTGAAGAATTCGAAAGAAGAATGTCGCATGGAGGAGGCATACAAGCATGAACGCTTTTTCGTTTGTGACGATTTCTGCCAGTTTACTCCTACAGCAAGCCGCGAAAAGGAACTTCATTCCAAAAATCCTAAAACCTAACAATAGTAACGGAATATATAACGGAAGGGAAAATTACCTACTAGCTTGCCAAAGGTGAACGGCAGATTTAGTACCGCACACTTTTTTTGTTGTTTTGTTACAGAATTTGTACCACTTATTAAAGCATTTAAGCCATTTATTTTCATGTAAGTCTACTATTTTTAGAAGTCCGGATTAATGAATAATATCAATAAAAAGATTTTATTCAATAAACGTAATAAAATCGTAAACTAAACGCAGTTTTGTTTTTAGAAGTTGCCATATGTAAAATAAGACAATTATCGAAATGATAATTAATTATTTAGAAATAGAAATAACATTAAATATAATTAAACACGTAGATGTTATACCTAATAATGCATAATTGTTGCATAAAATCATAATAGTTAAATATTTAATGATAGGAATGGTTTTCGTTGTCAATGTTTTTTTTGTTCATATGGCAATTATTTATTGACATGTAAAGAAAATCTGTCCTGTCACTGTCATTCAGTTCAGTTCTTTGCTGTTGTTTTGGATTGTGGTATGTGACTGCATCTGAGCAATTTAGCGAATTATCTGGCCGTTTTTACGTTGAGTTGAGTATCTGCTCCTCCGTACTCTATCTCTTGATAGTAGTTTCGCGAAAAGACGCTTTATTAACTGTGCTGTGTATGTGTACGTGCTTTAATTAAAATGACGAGTTTACAATGTGTTAATTGCAACGTTCGCTTGTCCCGAATAAGAAGGCACGCTTTATCCGATGAGAGTGAAGATCTCATCAATACTATTCGACTGTGGACATATCCTAGAGATGTAAGTAGACGAATTACATTCTGCATACGAGTGGGGCAGTGACGAACTCTGTGATAAGTTTTACGTGTTGAAAAGTAGTCCTTACCAGTTATACCGCACTAAAATATGTATGTCTGCTAAAAATAATCTCCATAATTTTCGAAAAATAACAAACACGGTTAAGTATATGTATAACATACAAATTGTTATTTACGTACATATCTTACTTGGTTTGCCTAAGAGTGTTAGAATAAGCATTACTCTGATAGTATCATATGACCGCTGAAAAGGGGAAAAAAGTATATAAAATAATGTTGAACAGCACTCCAAATCACTTCATTATTTCCAGATAACACCTGCTGACCATGTTTGCCATGCATGCTGGCAGCTGGCTACTAATTCAAATGCGTCCGATAATATGCAGAGAAGTAGAGTTGGCCATCAAAGTGTTTGCGTTGTATGCGGACGATCCATACTAAGAATTAGTCGACGCAGGATTTTGATTGAAGGGGCAAATGAAGAAGAACAAAGAGTGGCTAATACAGTTTCTACTTGGATCCAACCACGAGAGGTATAAAAAAAACATGTACTTACCTACTATAACTATTAATAATTATCTTTATTTGATTTAAACTAAAAAATAAAATAACATTAATTATTTCTCACTATTACCATGCATGTCTGAATGCAAGATTTTCTTTATTTATATTTTTTATTTTAGCTTCGTTCTGAAGATGAAGCTTGTGTGCCATGTTGGTTAAGAGCTAGAAGAACTAGGATTGCTCCACCAGTTGAAGACATTCAACCTCCTTCACCTGATCATGTGGATGGTGACCATTCTGTTTTAATGTGTGCTGTATGTGGTCAGAGTCTGTCCACCACAACATCAGATGCAGAGTGGAATCCTGACAATATTGCCCGTTTGTTGGAGCATCAGCAGGTATATGTATATGAGATAATAATATATTCATAGTAACTAGTTTATAAACGCTTGCCATGCAAAGGGCGTTACTCTTATATTATGTTGCTAACTCTGGGACACTCATGAGGTTGGCTCTACTAACAAAAAAGGATACTGGTCCCATTGTCAAATGAGCCCGTCTCATCTACAATAAACTTATTCACTCATAGTAACACAACATATCTATTTGATAAAGGTTTTCCGTAAGGTGAAAGAAACCAATTATTGCATCTCAAGAACTATATTCCAGCTTGGGTTGCTCAAATTCAATCAGGAATCTCGCTGCGTCCTAGCTCTTTTTTGTTTGTGTTTCTTTTATGCTTGAACATGTTGGGCACAACTTATGTCTATCGAACTTAGTGTTTAATTTGTATTTCATCAATGCTATTTTGATATCTATGGCCATCTCATGAAATTAATTATTTACAGATGTCATCCATGAATGAAGTTTGTGGAGTTTGCTGGGATCAAGCTCGAGATTTGAGCTTACATGTTCCAGGAGGACCACAAGAAAGACCTCAGCATATTGTGTTGCCCAATATAAGAAGAGCGGCTGAAACAACAAGGCATTGCATTTTCCAAGAATGCATGGAACCTGAGCGAAATGTTGTGCCCGAAGAAACCAGGCGAGAAGTATTAATTAGGTATCAATATTTTATACCAAGAGGTGCTCGTATTTGTTCTTTGCATAGAGAGGAGGCAAATTATGAAAATCTCTATACTGCTGAGTATAGCCTTAATAACTTTACTTCCATGCACATAGAAGAGATTATTTTTATATTAATGGAAGGACTTCATAACATCTCTTATGAGAATATTCAAAACTACCCTGATAACCAAGTGCAGTACTTTATAGGCATAAGTAAACAAGAACATCAACAAATATTAGAAGCAACACCCAGGCTTAGGAATATGCATCGGGGTAGTTTTGCATTAACAGCCTTATTGTGCAAGTTAAGGACTGGAGATTCGGGAGACAGATTGTCGTGCTTATTTCAAGTACCAAGAAGGACCCTAGAAACATTAATGTCTGTAGCAAGAAATATCTTGTTAACAGACTATGTTCCACAATTTCTTGGTTTTTCTCATTTAAGAAGGGAACAGGTGGCAGCAAAAAATTCCTACATTGCCGATCACATTTTTGGTGAGCCTGATGCACCAGCTGAACAAAAACCCGCAATTACAATAGCTGATGCAACATATATATATACACAAAAAAGCAGTAATTACTTGTTCCAAAAGGATACTTATTCCCTACATAAATATAGGAATTTATTAAAGCCATTTATCCTCTGTGCCTCTGATGGATATATCATAGATGTACGCGGACCATATAGTGCCACTACAAATGATGCGACCATAATGAATGATTTATTAAATGAAACGGAATTCAATGATTTTTATAGAGAAAATGATGTTTTTATTCTTGATAGAGGTTTTCGTGACTGCATGGATAGTCTGCATGAGAAAGGATACATAGGTCATATGCCTGAAACTAAAGAAGACGGCCAATCACAGCTATCCACTCTTGAAGCCAACAGATCACGCTGTGTCACTATAAACAGGTGGGTAGTAGAAGCTGTGAATGGCCGTTTTAAGAGAGATTTCAAAATATTCCGCCATGAATATTTTAACCGTGGTTGTCGCAATCTAATGGCAGATTTTAAAATAGCAGCTGCTCTGCTGAATGCGTTTACTCCACCATTCGAAGACAATATACATGCAGAGCAGTTTGTTTCAATTATACATGAGCGCCTGTTTTTAAATAATACTATAGCCGAGTTAGTTAGGGAACTTAATTTAAACAGGCGCGGTTCCTGGTTTGTACCCATAGATGCGACAACCCTATCTTTTCCGCAGCTATCCATGGAGGAATTGATATTATTTGCATGTGGTGTATACCAAATTCGCCAGGCCCGTTCATATGTTGGTGAGCATTTCCGCTTTCATGGAATATATACGTTAGAGGTATCCCGAGAGAGAATCAATGGTTTAGAGGGAATAAACCCAATGTTGCTTCGTGCTAAAATAAAGTCTCGCCATTCTTCTGCTACAACTTATTTTGTATTTATAGTTGCAGAAAGAAACATGAATGGTCGGGATGCAATCAGAAGTTATTGCTGTAACTGCATTGTAGGTTTAAGAACAGTGGGATGCTGCTCACATGTGATGAGTATTATTTGGTACCTAAGCTATGCTCGCCATGAGGGATTTACCCGACCTGCCCCCTTCTTAGATGAAGTAATATTAAGAATAGAATAATTATAAGTAGGTATAATAAAATAAATGTATTTACAAAACAAAGCATTGTTTTATTTACTTACACTCGAAAACCTCATCGGAACTTCATCATTATCAAACTGTTGCAATCCGCTGCTGGAGGTATCTCCTAATGCACCCCACTAAGTAGGTACGATCATCATCTCAATCTACCTACTTAATGGTAAGTAAAACACTACAAAGATAGCGACAAGCAATCTAGAACATTTACTTTATCACCAAATCAATGTTTACGTACTTACCTATATGTAACAATTTACATTGGTACACTAGTACATAACCTTAAAAAAATAAACTCGTTATAACTTTTACGTGCCAAGTTCTAAAAATCTAAGAATTTAAAAAGGGCTTGTCTATCATATTAATTACCAATTAAAACAAAAAATATCCCAAAACACGAAATTTTATTAGCGGTACGAAATTCCCATACAAGCCTGCCGTTCGCCTTTGAAGGCAACTTCAAAGCGAAAATATAAATCCTCTTTAACCCCTATCCTGTGGGAATTTCGAAATAAATAATTACCTAAATAATTACAGTTATTGTTCTCTGAATTACTGAAGTGTCTTTGACGATGGCGAAAGTCGGGCTGACCGGTGATGTTAGTAGTTAGTTAGTAAGGATTTTTAACCCTCTAGGGGATGATTTTCCAAAAACGCCAAAACACGCCATTCGTAATTTCTAAACAAAATTTCTTCCTTACAAACTTTCACCCTCTATTTTCCCCCCTTAGGGGATAATTTTCCAAAAACGCTGAAACACGTGATTTTTAATTTTTAACCAGAATGCTAAATACCAATGTTCATGGTTTAAACTACAAAAATGACGATTTTCCATACAAAGTTTCTTCCCCTATTTTTCTCCCTTAGGAGTTGAATTTCAAAAAATCATTCCTTATTCCTTGTCTACATTATAAAGGGAACCTCTGTGCAAAATTTCAGCGTTCTAGGTCCAAGGGTTTGGGCTGGGCGTTGATGAGTCAGTCAAACATTCAGGACTTTTTTAAATTTATATATTAGATAAAACCTTCCGGAATTTAATTCTCTAAATGATGGTGAAAAACACATCAAAATCTGTTACGTGGTTTAGTAGAACAACGCGGTCACACAGAAAGACACGAAAAGCGACTTTTTTTTTTTTTTGTGGATGGGAAATCATCAAATGACTTCTCCCGCTCTGGGCGGAGCGGGAGGGCGTGTCAGACTTTTACTGACTAAAACCCACCCGTGTTCCTTCTGTTGCCTGTGCCGGGGCCACGGTAACTCTTTCGAACATCCCGCAACCCTAGCTGGCATCGGCCCTAGCGGACCCCGTCAATAGTGCTGACATCTCTTTGAGGCGCGCGTGGAACACGACGCGCCGTCGACTCGGGCCTGGTCCTTACCGGACGGCGAGCTACCCATTGCTCGCCGTCCGCAAGCCCGCGCCTACGGTGGCCGGGAATCGGCTGCCGATTCCCGACGCCCAGGGCGTCTCCTGCGGCGACTAGGGGCGTGAGGGTGCAAAGCTTGCCTCTCCCTCACGCGTCCCGCCTCCTCCTTCACGAGCATTACTGCTTCGCAGAAGGAGGTAATGGCTTCCCATGCACTCTCGCTCCGTACCATGGCCTGGACCAGGGCCGGACGCGAGAGATCGCCGCCGCCGCTCGCTTCCGCGAGGACACGGCGGTGCTCCGCCTAAGCCGGGCAGACCTCCACCGTATGCTCCACCGTGTCCTCCGGGCGATCCACACAGTGGTGACACCCGGGCGATTCCTCCCGCCTTATCCGGAACAGGTACCTCCCGAAGCACCCGTGTCCGGTGAGGACCTGCGTCAGGCGGAAGGTGAGGACGCCGTGGCGCCTCTCCAGCCACTCCTCAAAGAGGGGACTTATCGCCGCAATTGTGGCGTGCCCAGCGCTGGGTTGCGACAATCGCACTCTCCATGTCGCCATGAGATCCTGCCGGAGCTCTGTCCGCCGTGCCGCGATTTCTCGCGGCAACGGAGTTACGCCCCGGCGTCCTGCCTCCTCGCGCCACTCCCAGATGTGCGCGAGGACTTTTGCCTCCAGATCCCATGGCGGTAATCCGGCAAGGAGGTTCGCCGCCTCCCCGGAGACCGTGCGGTATCCCCGGGCTAACCGGATGGCCATGACCCTCTGGGACGCGTTCAATCGACGTACCGGTCGTCGCCTCACGGAACGCGCCCACACCGGAGCTCCGTAAAGGGCCATGGACCGCACGACCCCCGCGTAGAGCCTCCGGCAGGAGGCGTTTGGACCCCCCAGATTGGGCAGGAGCCGCCCCAAGGCAGCCCCGGCCCGCTCCAGTCTGGGAGCCAAACGTCGGAAATGCTCCACGAAATTCCACCGGCTGTCGAGGACGAGACCCAGGTACTTCATCGTCGACTCGACACCGATGAGAACCCCTCCTACCGTTATTTGGGAACCCGATGGTGGCGCGTTCCGAGGACCATGAAAACACATGGCCTCGGACTTGTGCAAGTCCACCTCGAGTCCCAATTGCCGGATCCTCTCTACGATTGTCGCAACCCCGCGTGCCGCTAATTCGGCCGCCGCCTGGTGCGACCTCCCCTGCGCCAGGACCAGCGTGTCGTCAGCGTAGCAAACTACGCCGACGCCACCAGGGAGGTCGGCGCGCAGCACCCAGTCGTACCCGATGTCCCACAGATGCGGTCCCAGAACCGATCCCTGCGGGACACCGCACGACATCTCTCGCCGGTTCCACTCTCCCCGGTGACCGGGGTAGATGACGGCCCTGTCCGTCAGATAGGCCTCGACCACGCGACAGAGGTGGGTCGGCACTCGGTGATACCGGAGTGCCTCCCTGATGCAACTCCAGGGCAGGGTGTTGAAGGCATTGGCGATGTCTAGAGACACCGCCAAGACGACCCCACCCCGGGCCACAGCATCCCCCGTCGTGAGGGCTCGTACGCGCATGATGGCGTCCACCGTAGAGCGCCCCTTGCGGAAACCAAACTGGCTCTCCGCCAAATCCGGCCCCACCCTCACCAGCCGCCCGACAAGGCGGTCTGCAATTACTCTTTCAAAGAGCTTGCCCACCTCGTCGAGCAGCACGATGGGCCGGTAAGCGGACGGCGAGTCCGCAGGGCGCCCCGGTTTCTTAATGAGGACCAGTTTCCCTGTCCTCCATTGAAGCGGGAACTGGCCCCTCTCCAAGCATGCGCTTAGGAGCCCCCTTAGTCGAGGCCCGAGAGCCTCCAAGGCCAGGACCCAGGCTTTTCCAGGTAAGCCGTCGGGTCCTGGGGCGGTATTCTTGGCATTCAGCCTGCGCACCGCCACTCTCAGCTCTACCTCGGTCACCTCCGGAGCATCGTCGTCATCGTCAGCTGCGTGGTCCGCATCCGACACCGCAGGAGGCGGAGCCATGGGCGGGGGAGTATGTTCCCCTCGCGAAGGGAACAGAGCGCTCACCACGTCCTCCACGAGACGAAAAGCGACTTTAATTCATAGGATTTATCATTTAATTAAGTGTTCGGTCATTTCATGAAATGGTTGTGTTTCATGAAATGGCCAGCTAAAATTGCATATCGTTTAAACATTGATCAACGTTTAATGATACGTCAGTCGACGTTTGGCCATATTATCATTAATGTAGGGTATCTGTCGTTGTCTGATCGTAGAAATGGCCATACCTATCGTGATCGAAAGTCGGGCGGATCGACGAAAGCAACCTATTTATCGACATTCGTAGCTAACCACTAGGCATATCGCAAAGTAGTTGCATTTCACGCCGCTAGTGGCACCCCGACCAAATACGTTATGTTAGGTTAGAACTGTGACCAACCGCGCGCGAGCCGCGTGCCGCGGCAGCGGGCGACGAGCGCTACATGCAAGATGGTCGCATTTACTTGACTATTTAAAATTTTTCGGACCCTAAAATAGGAATTATTCGAGTAGGTATGTACAACAAAAACAAAGTAACATCAACGCCTCTACCGGTGGATTATCTAACTATTTTACAATATGATCATTAACGTTTGGTTGGCCACATCATGAAATAGTCGTGCGTTTAACTGTTCATATCGTCAAACGTTGAGTATTCAACGACCTGCGGGGCAATTGCGTAACACATTATCAATCGGAATCGGTTTCATTTTGACAGTTCAACAACATTCATTGCGTTATTTACGTGTTGAGCAGACATATTTTTTGAACTTATGAAGCAATGGATTAGCAATTTGCTTCAAAATGATTCAAATTCCGATTGATAGTGTGTTACGCAATTAGGGTGCTGGCCAAACCACATCATGATGTGACCAGCGGTCGATGTTCTATTTCATGAAATACAACCGTTGATGTCGCTTTGTTTTTGTTGTGCATCTATTCCTACGCGAATAATTCCTAGAGTAACTGCGACCAAACGGTTCTAACCTAACCTAACCCATTTGATCGGGGTGCCATTAGGGGCGTGAAATGCAACTACCTTGCAATATGCCCAGTGGTCAGCTGGGAATGTCGATAAATAGATTGCTTTCGTCACGATATGGCCACGACAGATACCCTACCATAATGATATGGCCAAACGTTGACTGACATATCATTAAACGTTAACGTTTCAACGATAAAGTCAATTTTAGCTGGCCATTTCATGAACTACAACCATTTCATGAAATGACCTAACACTTCATGAAATGATCTATTCTAAGATCTGGCCACGAAATAGATATACATACGCCAAAGTCACCATGACGTCATCATCAATGAAATAATTATTCAAAATATTTTAGTAGGTAATTGTTTTGTCCTTTCATTTCATATTTTATGACACGATCATGGACATCATGCATACACTTTGTAAATAATTACTTATAAAAATAATTTTATTCAAAATATGCATCATTAGCACGTGACTATTAGTATGATATTATTATGATAATATATTTTTTATACTCGTGGCTAAGTAATAACATCAGCACGGGTCGATCCATCAGGTTAAGCTACGCTTGCCGGGGCTGGTTCGTGGATGGGTGACCATCTTTACATACCGAGACTCCTCCGTGCCTCGGAAAGCACGTTAAGCCGTTGGTCCCGGCTGTCATTCGTGGATCTTTGACAGTCGTTACGGGTCGTCAGAAGCCCGAAAGTCTGACAACCAGTCTTACCAAGGGGTATCGTATTACCCAGTTACTGGGTTGTGGAGGTCAGATAGGCAGTCGCTCCATGTAAAATACTGGTATTCAGCTGCATCCGGTTAGACTGGAAGCCGACCGCAACATAGTTGGGAAAAGGCTAAGCAGATGATGATGATATATTTTATACTCACCTACGGATAGACCTCTATTGAAAAGACTTACGCCTACGCCCTAGGAAGACATATAGTGATCTTTTTTTTTTTTTATTTAAGATAGGTTTGCTCTTGACTCTAGTCTAATCTTATTCGTGATGTTCTTCAGAAAGGTCAGGTGCGTAGTACTCGCAACCGGCGTGCGTGTATGATCAGATGTATCAAGGTAAACGAGGCACAAGGAGTATGTAAGGATCGTAGTAGGTGGCGTTCTGTAGTTTCTGCCTACCCCCATGGGAAGAAGGCGTGAGTTTATGTATGTATGTATGTATGTATGAAAAGACTTAATTAGGGTAATATGAATTTCAGTAACTTTCCAATTTTTTTTTTCTCATTTTTCCTCATTTATTTATCGAAATGTAAAAGTGTTTAAAAAATGTTTTCATATTTAATAAATGACTATCAGGTTTATTTATTATTAACATTAAAATGCTTGCATACAATATTATTTTATATATTTCATTAATTAGATAAATAGAACACCTACTCTTTATTATGTACTTACACCTTATAAAGTAAAGATAAAAATTAAGGTAGAAATTAGCTTCGGCGTCGCAACACTTACAAGTTTGCCGGACCTAAATGTATAAAATTACAGAATGTTACTGACACTGTTCAATAACTTTTTTCTAAAAGCTGGTAATTTTATTAAGAAGATAATTAATATTCTAAGCATTGAAACAGAAACGCATTTCCACATTACGGTTAGTGTTATCGGTACAAATAACTCAACTGGAAAGTTATGAGCTACATTCAGTTACAAATATCATATTACCCTCCGCATGCGCCTAGCTAGGCCTCGACTCTGAGGTAGGTATTTCTAATCTACAAACTACATAATACAACGAAGGTATGATAGGTTTATTTGTACTGTGATACGGTTCTATGGAAATGTAGGACTTTTTTATTTTAGGTTCAAGTTAACTAATATCCACAAAAAACAAACTGAGAGTTGTTTATCTGCTGCAAAAATGAGGAAATCAGAAAATTGGGTCATTTTTAAGAATCCGTACCTCAAAAGGAAAAACGGAACCCTTAGGGATGACTTCGTTATCCGTCCGTCCGTGCGTCTGTCTGTCTCTCAAGAACCTTTATCTCAGGAACGTGTAAAGGTATCAATTTGAAATTAATATCAAATACGTGGATCTAGGGTCTGTTGAAGCTTTAAAGAAAATCAAGTCAACGAAATAAAAAAAATACGACATACATACCTATTTTGATATTCGCAAATAAATCAAAACCGGGATATTTCCCGTTGACCTAGAATCGTGAAATTTGGCTAGAAGCAAGGTCGCACAGCCCAAATAATGAAAAAAGTCCTAGAGACAGAGACGTATATATGTATATATATTTTTTGTGATTACAAACTTACATTTGCAGTTGGAGAATGAACCGTGACGTATATCGATGTATGGGAGAACGTTTTTCAACTACAAAGTTAAGTTTGTTCTTGGGATAAATTCACCGTGACGTATATCGATGTATGGGAGAACATTTTTCAACTACAAAGTTAAGTTTGTTCTTGGGATAAATTAACCGTGACGTATATCGATGTATGGGAGAACATTTTTCAACTACAAAGTTAAGTTTATTCTTGGGATAAATTCATCCCAACTACGGACACTTCATTGTGCGTGGTTCGACATGCACTTAGCCGGTTTTTTTTAAGTCTCTATTCTTTGTCATCATTTCGTTCAGTTCCGAAGGTAAAGGTGTAGTTACCTAATTTTTTTTTTTAATCTTTATTTTAAGGGACTTTTGAACTCAGTTCATGCTAGCCCCATCATAAACTTATCTTAGATTACAAACAAAAAGCAATAAAAAACTAAGCTAAACAAAAATCTTAAATATTAACTAATGTTAATATTTAAGATTTTTGCTTCCCGGGACAAAGGTCGAGATAAAAAACTATAAAACATGCCTAAGTCTAACCTATTTATTCCTAACTTACAGTTACCTAATTGCTACGGGATTACGCAAAGGCGATAGTGTATATAACAAATATTCAGAAATAATATGAAAAGATATTTTGTAAAAACAAAATACTGTATGGGAAACTCACGGGAAAAATTAGAAAATATACTGAATCAGTGATGGCGGCATTCGTCCCATTGCCGTGGGAACTACTTACCGACGTATGGCAGCCAAGATTTGTTGTAAATTTTATGGTGAGGTGGTTTCGGAAAAATTTCAGCCCCTGCAGCTAGGTTACGGCTCCAAAGGGGGCTGTGAGGCTGCCGTGCACGCCCTGTCGACCTACCTAAATTCTGGCAAAGGAGAGGTCATCTTGAAGGTTGACATACGGAATGCCTTCAATTCTGTTAATAGGGACACCTTGCTGGCAGAAACTAAAAAAGAAATACCCCAAATTTATAGTTTCCTTTGGCAATGTTACAGGCACCCTTCAAAATTACTATATCGGGACAACCTTCTGAAATCTGCTGTTGGCTGTCAACAAGGTGATCCCCTCGGGCCAGTGATTTTTAGTTTAGCCATTCACCCAATTATTCGACAGCTAAATTCCAAATTTAACGTTTGGTATCTTGATGATGGAACCTTGGGTGGCGATGTAGAAACTGTTTTAAATGACCTTCAATTCTTAAAAAATGAATTTCATTCCATTGGCCTTGATCTCAACCTTTCGAAATGTGAACTATTCTTAGCAGACAGTACTGACAGACATTTGACACTTCCCAAATTTAACGCAATAGCCCCAGATATCAAAATTATTGATAAAAGCTCTCTCCGCCTCCTTGGTTCCCCAATCTTTGAAAATTCCTTTCCCGTTTTTATTGAGGAAAAAATACAAAATTTTAATGACGTTTCGGAAAGATTGTTCCAAATTAACATGCATTCGGCCATAACCTTAATTCGTTACTGCTGTTTCGGCCCTAAATTAACATATTTCCTTCGCGCTTCCCATTTATGGAAACACACTCATCTTTTAGACAAAATGGACCAAATTATCCGGCATACATTAACTTCGATCTTAAATGTGGCCATGGATGACCGAGCCTGGGCACAAGCTACTCTTCCCATACGTATGGGAGGCCTCGGCGTCCGCAAAATTTCTAGTATCAGTTTACCGGCTTTTATATCCTCGATCCACGGCACTGAGAATTTAATCAGGAAAATCCTAGCCTCGAAACTGATTAATTTTGATGTGCCGTGCTTCACCGAGGCTATGGATGCCTGGAGACTCGCTTGCCCGAATTCAGATCCACCCGACAATCCATCTTCCCAGAGACGGTGGGATGAGCCGCTTTGTAGAGTAGTACAGAAAAATTTACTTGACACGTCTGCTACTACTGCGGAGCGTGCGCGCCTGCTGGCTGTGGGTAAGTGGGAGTCGGGTCTGTGGCTTCATGCACTACCGTCGTCGAGCATAGGCACTTTGTTTGACGACACTACTTTCCGCCTCGCTGCTTCCCTGCGACTAGGAGCCCCTTGTTGCTCTCCTCATCGCTGTCACTGTGGCGAAGTTGTCAACAGCCTCGGACACCACGGCCTGTCTTGCAGCCGAAGTGCGGGTCGCATAGCGCGGCACGCGAACATTAATGACATCATCCGACGGGCTCTTGTCACCGTCGGCGTCCCAGCTGTATTAGAACCCAATGGCTTGGCACGCGACGATGGCAAGAGACCGGACGGCATGTCTTTATTTCCATGGAAGGTGGGTAGGCCTTTAGTGTGGGACGCAACTTGTGTCGACACTCTTGCGCCATCCCATCTTCCCGGCTCGGCGTGCTGTGCTGGCGCTGCTGCTGCGGCTGCGGAAAACCTCAAGCGGCGAAAGTATAATAACCTTATCGGTAATTATATTTTCGAGCCGTTTGGGGTTGAAACCCTCGGGCCGTGGGGTCCGAGCGCTCATGGTTTGTTTAACGAAATCTCCAAACGGCTAGTTGACACTTCCCGTGACCCAAGGGCCGGCTTTTACCTTGGCCAGAGGCTAAGCATTGCCATACAACGTGGCAATGCCGCCAGTCTCTTGGGCACATTACCAGTCGACAGCGATGCGGAGGAATTTTTCGACGCCATATTTTAGTTTGTGAATAGTTTTAGTTAAGTTAGGATATAATTTTGTTATTTTATTAATTAATTAGTTATAAGTTAAAATATTAATGTATTGAAAAAATAAATAATTTGTAACCTTTAAAAAATAGTGTGTGAGAACAAGAAGAGAATAATATGATTTAACCTGAATCAGTTAGGAAACTTCAATGATGCTCAGCTTTCCAGCATCATGTTCCTTTTTTTTTTAATCGTGACGTGCCAGCTGCTTCCGACTATTTCTGTTTTGTGCTCGTGATCAATTGTAGATCTATTTTATTTTTCTGTTACTGTATATTACTCGAGTTAATTATATTTTTGTATGCACGTGTTTGGGTGACAAATATACATATTTTTCTTTCTTCCAATATTATTCCTGAATTGTTTTATTTTTGTTGCAGTGGAGCAGGCAAAACTACACTAATGACTGCATTGGCACATCGAAATCCGGGTAAGTTTATATATTCATTTAGTTTTTTGAATTTTAAACAATGTTTCGTTGTTCAAAAGTACATACGCATTTATTTAGCTACGATTTCATGACCAAGACGGTAGAGGTCAGATAGACAGTAGCTCCGTGTAAAATACTGGTATTCAGCTGCATCCGATTTGACGGGATCCGACCCCAACAGTTGGGTTAGGCTTGGCAGTTGATGATCTAATACATATACATAAAAGATCTGAAGCAGCACTTGGGTAAATAATAAATAAATAGATAAATTGTATTTCGCTCTCAAAGTACAACAAAAATTTTATCTATGAAGTAGATACAATTATTTGTTTGATGGTTGTACAGCAGCACATAAATAATGATTTACCAATTTCCTGCTAAGTTATGTTTGTATTTTAGGAGGTACTGGTTCTAAAAATACAGAACTTGTACCTACTTCTCCGAAGGCCCGTAGTGACGTTATTATTCGATGTAATTATTATTATAAATCCATCTAGAGTTTCAGAAGCGTATTTTCATACGGCATTCAAAAACCTGCTATGATAAAATTAAATGTCAAACCTATTTTACGTAAAACCCGCTACCGAAAATTGTATCGACACGTGTTATCTTCAATTTCTATCTCAAGCTACGGGAAACCGAAACTAAACTTCGGTTGCCACCACATGACGCCCGATGTGACGGCCGTCATGAAAATGGTGGCAACAATGGAAATAGTTATTACTTAGCCACAAGCTCTTTTATAAGATATTATAATAAATTAGATAATGTTAATGATCGACAATAAAGTTATTATCAGTCCAGAACAAATAGCGGAATCATTTAATGAATATTTTATAAATCAAATTCAATCTTAGAGAGAAATTGACCATAGTAATATACTGCCACATGACACAATTTCTAATTCAATATTTATGATTCCCACGGTACCAGCTGACATTATTAAAATAATAAATTCTCTGAAAAATACTAACAGCACCGGATATGACGATATAACCAACAAAGTGATTAAAGCAACATCTTTCATTATTGCACCCATACTCAGTCACATTATCAATATTGCATTGAGAAAGGCATATTCCCAAAAAAGCTAAAAATTCCTGAGACCTTTTGTCTCAAAAATAAACCTACAGGGGGTGATATAGGGGATGAAAGTTTGTATGGGAAACCCAGCATTACTTATGTTAGAATTATGAAAATTCAAATTTATGCTTTTAGTAGGAAGTAAAGAATTATATGGTTTAGCGTTTTTGAAAAATCATCCCCTAAGGGGGTAAAATAGGGGTTGATTTTAAGTTTATGAAAAAAAAAACCGTCTTCCAATACGAGATTAAAGTTATTTTTCACTTTGTAGTATTTTTTTTTGTAGGTCTGTTGTTTTTTTTTTTAATAAGTGTTTAATAAAATCGGTCCACTCGGTCAAAAGTTATTTCTTATTTGTTATTAGAGCGTGACCGGCATAATTTTAACTAAACAAAGTCCTCCCGCCGCGTCTGTCTGTCTGAACGCGATAAACTCAAATACTACCGAACGGATTTTCATCCGGTTTGCACCAATGGACGGAATTATGACGGTCAGGAGACCTTCCTCATGAATCATTCCGTTAAGTTCTTTAAGGTTTTTTATAAATTGGCTGAAATATGATGATTGTTGAAGATGTCGGAAAAAACAAACGACTGGGAGCTTTCTGGCGTGCGCCGCGCAAACCAATAGAGTATTACGGAACACAGGGTACTTTTAATCTCAGTAGTACATTTCCGTGAGATATTTTCCGACATCCACGCGGGCGAAGCCGCGGGCAAAAGCTAGTCTATTTATAAAGTAAATATACTTTTTGAGGTCATCGTAACGTTTTACACACTTCAAAATTTTTTTTTTTATTGACGTACATTCATTCGTTATGACTTTGATCTTTATAGCAGTATTCGACCTCAAAGATTTCTTTTAAGACCCAAATAAACGCATGCGGTAGTGCATGCGGTTAAAATATGACGCAAATTGATCAGGAAGCTGTCAAATAATTTAGACATATCCTTCAAATTTTAGATCAACAGCGGATTTTGAAATTGATTAAAACATGGTAAATAATGATAATTTATTGCAACAGAATTTGGAAAACAATATAAACAACAAATTGTATTAAATTATGGGAACGGTGCGGTTTAAAAGAAGATGTAGTGACAAAAATTGAAAAGAGTACCTATGCTTAGATGGTTTGGTCATGTTGAGAGGATGAATGAAAGTCGACTAACAAAAGGTATTTACACGACAGATGTGAGTGGAAACGCCGGAAGGGGACGCCCTAGGAAGACATATAATGATCTTATTGGTGATGTTCTTCAGAAAGGTCAGGTGCGTAGTACTCGCAACCGGCGTGCGTGTATGACCAGATGTATGAATGTAAACGAGGCAAAAGGAGTATGTAAGGATCGTAGCAGGTTGCGTTCTGTAGTTTCTGCCTACCCCCATGGGAAGAAGGCGTGAGCTTATGTATGTATGTATGTATGTATTAAATTATCATCTTCAATATGTCAAATATCTCAAATTAGGTATTTAAGCTTTGATGGCAAAACGCCAATGTATTAAATAATGTACTTGTACATTTTCTAAAATCAGTTTGTGTCGCTCGATAAGTAAAAATGCATTGACATAATTTTTGGCGCCAATATTGTAAATATAAATGTAATGCAATTGTTATTGTAAATGGTAGCGTATGTATGTAATTATAGGTATATAAACAATAAATAAATACTTTTTCGGGATGTGTGGGCGGTTCTAAGGCCCAGTTGCTCCACAAACCACTAAATAGGTACATTTAACGCAGAAGTAGTCTAAAACATCGTTCGGTCTCTGGCATCTTCAAACGATTGACAAAAACAGAACGATGTTCTAAATACGGCTAAATGCGTTTAGTGATTTATGGTGCGAGCGGGCCTAAAATGTCAATGTTATGAAATATGTTTTTTTTTTTTTTTTTTCGTAAATGGGTAAAAAAAACACTTGTACACGTCAGCCATATCCACATAGGACCATGCAGATTAATGTCTGAAATGGTATTTTGAGGAAAATTAAATAACTTTATCGATGGATGTATCCTAAACTGGCGTTTTAATTTATATATCTTTCCACAGTGGGAACGATAGTGCATGGAGACATCGTCTTGAACGGAACACAGCTTGGCGAGTTCATGCATCAAGAGAGTGGCTACATGCACCAAGATGACCTATTTGTCAACAACCTCTCTGTTATCGAACACCTTACTATCATGGTGAATTGAAATTATTATTTTTCTTATTTTCCCTAGAAATAGGCCGAGATCTATGAAGGTCAATTAGCGCGTACTTTGGCTAAGCGTTATTTCGGTCACCGTCGCTTAACTGTCAACTACACATGCAAGATAGAGACGGGAACATGTATTTGTCTTTGTCTAAGTCAAAGCACGAGCTAAGTACAGTTTAACAACGTTCAAAGGTTCCATCGTTTATTTTTGAAAAAACGCCAAGGTAGTCCGCGAAATTCAAATTTTCTTACGATTTTTGCAATTACAGCTCAGTGTCTGGGTGTATGTTGATTAAAGTATGATTCGCGACCGTAACAAATAAGTATGTATTTACATAATTATAATCATTAGAATCAGTAATACAATTCTTTAAGTTAGTATAATCCTGAAAAGTTAAGATTTCATGAAATAGTCATTCAATAGAATTACTTGGTCTTAGTGAGTTGTATTGATGACTTAAATGATTATAATTCTGTACATACAACCTAATACTGACCTGCAATTTGCAAAAAACGTAAGAAAATTTGAATTTCGCGGGCTACCCTGGCGCTTTCGCCTTAAATGTAACTGGTCCAATATGGGAGTGACGGAATTAGTGCGTCAATCTATAATAATTTAGGTGGGAATATAAATCAATTTCTATCGGTCGATAGTCACATTTTATTCGATATATTTCAGTTTTTTCGAAGGTATACAGTGGAACCTTTGAACGTTATCAAACTGTAACGTTTATAAATCTTTTCCTTAGTTCTTTTCATTTTTTTACTCGACAAAGATGATAATCTGTCACTTACGAATGTCGAAAAGTCCATGCCACGGTAAGTCTTGTATTTGTCGACATCAACCAGAGGACAACAAATCTGATGACCCTTTCTTTTTGGGCTTCGTTTTCTCCGTAAACTGTATCTTAGGTAGTCCGGTAAAATTTATAATTTAAATGAAACCAATTGTAGGTACTTATTATTGAAGAATTTGTCCCTTCCACAATGTAGTTTCCATGACGTTTAACCCCTCTTCCTCCCTTAGGCCCGACTACGCATGGACGGACGCACATCCTCTCTAGCTCGTAAGAGACGAGTGAACCAACTCCTGCGCCAGTTGTCCCTGTATGGGTCCAGGTTCACTCTAATAGGAGGCCTGGATGGAAGGAAGACTTTATCTGGAGGAGAAAGGAAGAGATTAGCGTTCGCGACAGAGGTAAGAAATATTAATTCGCGTCGTCTCTACCCAAATTGTGTCTGCCCAGAACTAAAGTGCAAGTAGGTACAGTCACCCGCACGTCGGTTTTGACCTTAAGAGTCCATAATCTCAGCTCAAATTCTCTCTTTTTCTCGCTCGCACACTACTGCTCGCGGACTGAGAGAGAGCGAGACTGGCAGGGAGAAAGCTCCAAGGCGCCGATAGTTTAGGTAATTTCTTTTTACGGTGAAAATAATGATAGTAAAGCAAAAAAACATTGTAACTGCTTTATATTTAGTTCAGTTACTATGCAACGTTTCATGATCTAATTTGAAGTATTTTTTTAATACTAGCGGTTTATTGTTCGGTTTGGAGGTAACTTTGTAATTTTTTTCTGTCGAGAAAATTTTATGGAATCGTGTTTTCGTCGAACATAGTACTTAACATTAATCCTCAACTTTACCATAATTTATTATTTATTTCAAAATGAATGCTGCAGTATCTATACATAATATAGGGTGTAAAAAGACACATCACATACCCGTTAACTACGCATACTGCCCATCGAACATAGGGCAAAAATTATTGCTGGGAAATGACTTTCTTTATTGGTGTGAAAAATTACTTTTTATGGTAACACGCAATGTAACACGCGCAAAACATAGTGCTTACTGTTGCATACAACAGTATAGGGGTCGTGCCGGTATTTAAAGTACAGTTATAACATTTATCTTTTTTTTTTGTGCCCCGTTGATGGCAATAAGCTCGCCCCCTATTACATGGGACTTAAACATAACTGGCGAAATGTGGGTGTACTATAGGTACACCTCTGCCTAACCCTTCGGGGAAACAAGGCGTGATGTTATGTTATGATATGTTATAACATTTCAAACAGCTTTCATAAAAAAATGTAAGTAATAAAGTTAGAACTTTGACCTTCAATATTTCCGTAACCAGAAGGTTCCCAGGTATGGTCCAGAACAAAAGAAATCGCAATGATGAGAAGAACATGTGACTTTCGGCTTCGTTGTGTCTTTTTACACCCGATATAATCACTTGTACCGACTGATTCATTAACTTTGCTTTGAAATTTTGCACACGGCTTCATTTTATAATGTAGGCGAGCACTAAGAAGGGGTTTTTGGAAATTCAACCTTTAAGGGAGTGAAAAGGGGGGATTTTGTTTGTATGAAAAATCTTATTTCTTAATGAATTAACAAACTTGAGACTTGGCGCGAATAATTATCTATGTAAATTATTAAGTTGTTTATTTTATGTTTTTCTAAATTACCGGGTGTTAAAGTTTGTATGGAAGAATTTTAACGCGCGGTCCGATTAACTCCAAACTCAGTAGGTATTTCTACTTAAGACCGAAAATAAAAAATAACGCGTATCAGGGTTTTTTGAAAATCTACCCCTAACGTAACGGGTACGAACGGTACATGGGTATATCGGGTACGAAATCCACGCGGACAAAGTCGCGCGGGAAATGCTAGTTTTCGATATAACGGATGATCATGCTGAGCATATTATATTTGAGGGATTGTAGACTCTGAAGCTGTCCTAGCGTAGTACGGAGGAGGCCAGCTTACACTGGTTTTGACTAGCGGTGTACTGTACTTACATATGTACCTACAATATAGTATTTTTAGTACCGTTACCGTTTATGTGCCGACAGTAATTGGGTATAGGTTGAAGAAAGATATGCCAATGGCTTTGAGGTTTTCCGGTCTAATTTGTTTCTAATTGCACAAACAATTCATATTAATTAGTAGCTTTATATTCACCTCATTGCACCATTTGTTTTAATAATTAGTCTTTCTAGGGTTCCGTACCCGAAGGGTGCCAAACGGAACCATATTATTAAGCCTCCGCTGTCCGTCAAACCGTCCATCCATCTGTCCGTCCGTCCGTCCTTCCGTCTGTCTGTCAGCGGGCTATATCTTATGAACCGTAATAGATAGACAGTTGGAATTTTCACAGATTGTGTATTTCTGTTGCCGCTATAAGAAAAATAATAAAAATAAAATAAAGTTCAAAATTAAAGGAGGTGGTATACAATAAACTTATGATTTTTTTTTTTTTTTTTTTATCCTGGCATGTCGGGTGTCACTATCTAGAACTCATCGAGTATAGTAAAAATGAAGACGTAGGGGGCCGCAAAAGTTGTCAGTTTTAGACCACTTTTGTACGAGCTCTATCTCAACTAAACATGTTGGAATTTGAAACTTCTGTATATCATGTACCTTACACAGTATAGGTACCTAGTCTTGCCATAAATACTGAAACAAAGAAAAAAATAATTCTATTGCAAATAACATTTATTACTTTTACAGTGTGTTAGTTTAACAACTTCCTTGTCCAATGAGTCATATATGACTCACGAGAGAAGTTTTCGCCCTACGTCCATGAGTCACTTATGAGTCATAAAATAACCAAAATAGGATAAATCTACATGTAATAATTTATGAAAATTATATTTTATGGTATATAAGAATGTTATATATAACTCATCAGAAGAAAAAACTGTGAAAAATGCGTTGTATGGGGACAGGGAAGTTGTTAATACATAAATATAAAATAATTTAAAATATAAAAAGCTTATTCGAAGTGGTCTCCGTTGGCTGCAATACAGTCCTTTAACCCTTTAACCGCCTACGACGGATTAATCCGACAAATATTTTCGTGTCCATTTCGCCAGGGTCGTATATTTACGACCAAATATCGTAATGATTCAAGTTGCCCGGCGCTGGGGGCACGACAACTGATATGAAGTCGGGCGGTTAAAAGGTTAAGTCGTATATTTACGACCAAATACCGTACGAATTCACTGTGCCGGGCGCTGGGGGCACGACAACTGATATGAAGACGGGCGGTTAAAAGGTTAAACGTTGAGGCCAGTTATCAATAGAAGCACGCACTGTTTCCATGGGAAAATTATTTACTGCCAATCGTACGGATTATTTTAGGGACTCCAAATTATCATGGCGTTTAGAGCAACCTGTACTCTCTAAAACTGACCATAAATCATAATCCAGCGGATTAAGATCGGGACTAGACGACGGCCAGTCTTCAGCTCTGATGAAGTCCGAAACGTTCATTTCCAACAAAGACTGCGTAGACTGAGCTTTATGACCCGGCGCCGAGTGTTGCTGGAAGGACCATTCTTGGTTATTGAACATGGGGCTTCACTACCTTCTCAAGAATGGTATCTTGATACACTTGTGCTGATGTTTTGATACCTTTTTCACAAAAGTATGGCTCAGTCACTCCTTCATAGCTAATACCCCACCAAATCATCACTGAAGTCGAATAGTGCCCACGTTGCACTCTGTCGACTAATTGGGAAGCTTCCTTAGAGCTTTGGGCATAAATACGGTTAATTTGTTTGTTAAAATGTTGCTCAATTGTAAAAATTTTCTCATCCGTAAACAAAATTTTTCTGTGACCTCCCTTTGCGTACCGCTTCAGTAGTTGTTTCGATTTTATCACACTATTCTTTTTTAAATTATCAGTTAAGAAATGACCAGTACGTCTCTTATAAGCTGCAAGTCCTAAGTCATCTTTTAATTTTAAAAGATGACTTAGGACTTAGATGAAGATAGCACCTAGAACCATGTCGCGTATTTACGCGACATGGTTCTAGGTGCTATCTTCATCTCCCGAGATAAAATCTTTTGCTTTCGGACAGGATTTCTTCGAATTATTTCCCTTACTGCTTTGACCACCTTTTTCGTACGGACACTACGTGGACGGCCAGATCTTTTTCTGTCACAAACAGAGGAGGTCTCATTTTACCTATTAATAGCTCGGTACACAAACATTTTACTAATACCAAGCGTATGGAGAGTTTTAAAAATTGCATTTGGCTCCATACCTACTTTGTGTAATGCAATCACAGCAATTCGGTTCTCTTTATCACCCCACTCCATTTTAATATCGCAAAATATTGTACAATGTATTGGCGCCAAAATGAGAAATCTCAATGAACAATCATATAAAAATGACAGATTCCAAATTCATTTGTAATATTTTGTTTATTTTTAGTTGTAACAGTATTTATGGCCAGACTAAGTATACATGAGAAATATATGTACCATATATGCTGTATTTAATCAACAAATACTAAAAACGCTGATTCATAAGGTATTTTGTTTAAATATAGGCGATTTTCTGTAACTGCAACAAATAACTTTGTAATTCACAGTATCAATGAAATAAAAGTTATCTTTCCGATTGTTAAAATCTAAGATGTGTTCTTCATTTAGTATTTTTTTAAACATAACATAACATATTTTTTTAAAGTATGTAGATATTGTTAAATATTGTACGGTGATACGGAACCCATCGCGTGCAAGTCCGACTCGCACTTGGACAGTTTTTTTATGTTTAGATCAACAGTCAACACCGACCTTAATATTATTAAACTGTCAAAATGTTATGCAATTAAGTTGAACGCTGCTGAGGCGAGAATTGTACCTATTAATAAAATTATGATGAGTTTAATCAACTCATCGGGAATAATTTTACGTGGTGCAACAATTAAAAAAAATAATAAAATGTGGACTAAGTATCCTATTTTTCCTAATCAGTAAAACAACCAAAAGGTTTGCATCAATTTGCATTTTGTACTAATGCATTTAGTTTGCTAAATGCATTATTGAAGACTTATTGTAATTTAATAGTCATTAATATTGTTTTCTCTGAAACACGTTAGACTTCCGGATAATCTGAATACAGTAGGTCAGTATTTATTTATTATTTTATTTATGAACATTTGAATAATAAATTCAGTTCTTGAATTTTTAGTAAAATAGAATAAAAATGGGAAATAAACCGATCCTCTAAAAACTTATTGTACTTCTATTGTACCTCGGACACCATGGCCTGTCCTGCTGCAGGAGTGCAGGCCGCATAGCACGACACGCCAGCATTAACGATATTATTCGTCGAGCTCTTGTCACCAGCGTACCAGCGATATTAGAACCAAACGGCTTGGTACGTGACGATGGGAAGAGACCAGACGGCATGACGTTGTTGCCTTGGAAGGTGGGTAGACCTCTGGTGTGGGACGCAACCTGTGTCGACACCCTTGCGCCATCTCATGTTCCAAGCACGGCGAGCTGTGCTGGCGGCGCTGCTGCGGCTGCTGAGACCCTTAAGCGGCGCAAATACTGTAACCTTATCGGTAACTACAGTTTTGAGCCGTTTGGGGTCGAAACGCTCGGGTCATGGGGCCCGAGTGCGCGTCTCCTTTTTAAGGAAATTTCTCGCCGACTGGTCGACACTTCACGTGACCAGAGGGCTGGCTCGTTCTTTGGCCAAAGAATTAGCATTGCCATTCAACGTGGCAATGCTGCCAGACTTCTGGGCACGTTTCCGGATGACAGCGATGCGGACGAGTACTTCGACGCCTAAGTTTCCTTTTGTTTTGTATATTTATTTGTATAGTTAGTTAGTTCGTTAGTTAGTAGAAAAAGATATTTTAAGTTTTTTTAACATATAATTGTAATTAAGTTCTTCTAATGATGGACATGTTTTTAAAATTAATGAACCTCTAAAAACAATGATGCACATTATTTTTAAATAAATGAGCCTCTTATTTGGATCGAAGTTCTTTTACGCAGCTTGCGGTAGGAGTAAACTGGCAGAAATCGTCACAAACGAAAAAGCGTTCATACTTGTATGCCCCTCCATGCGACTTTCTTCTTTCGAATTTGGTCAAAATGTAATGTCTGTCCAATAAGTGCGAAAATTTTCAAATTTTCGTCATGGGTGTCGTCGTTATCATAGTTTTCGAGGGCGCTAAAGCCGATAGTGAGGTTAAAATGAAAATCCAAAATGGCGGTTGCGATAATTTTCAAATTTTTCGTTATGGATGTCGTTATCATAGTTTTCGAGGGTGCTAAAGCCGACAGTGAGGTTAAAATGAAAATCCAAGATGACGGTTGCGACAATTTTCAAATTTTTCGTCATGGGTGTCGTTTTCATAGTATCCGAGGGTGCTAAAGTCGATAGTGAGGTCAAAATATAAATCCAAGACGGCGGCTGCGAAAATGTTGTTTTAAATCATACGTAAGAAGGAACTTCGTTCCTGATGGGGGTCACCCGACCGCATACGTTTTATTTTTACTCTCTGGTGTTTTCTCACAGTTGGTCGTAGTAACTGGGCTAGGATACCCCGACAAAACGGGTTAGGTTAGGTTGGAACTGTATCAACCACGCGCAAGCCAAATTGGTCGGAGTAACTAAGCTGGGGCACACCGACCTGAAATGACCCGAAATGAGTTGGGTTGGAACTGTGATAAACCGCGCGAGTGGTTCGATTAAATAAATACATGCCATAAATATTGTTTTTTTTTTATTCGCAATGTGGATGTCGCAGATTTATTTATTTATTAGGCTCTTCAACAATTAGTACACTATTAGGTACTTTACAATAAGTACATGGCAAACTTAAGTCTAAGCTCCTTATTACATAGAGAAAAGCACAGCATGTTCTACATTAATTATTTATTTTATTCTATTCCGGAAACATACAGCTAGCTTATAGTGTTCATAATCAATATAAAACTGAAGGCCATTTACAAGTTTCCACTGATTTACACTAAAAATAAAAACGAAAACAATGGTCGGTACAAAAAACCTACAACATAAACTAGGAAATAAATTATATACAAACTAAACAACCTAGACAACTAAAAATCATTTAGACGCAAACAATTACTTTTCCGTAAAGAAACTACCAGCAACTGCTTAAGCCGAGAAACACTGGTATTGAATATATCCAAATCATGGTTACCAGACAGTTTATTAAAACCTGCTCGCACGGATTAAAAATAAATTCTGCAATCAATTAAATAAAACTAGTAATATAGTCTAGATTAAAAAATATATACTGGATGATTTTTTTTACAGTCTCGAAATATTTACAGGGTGTTCTACCCATGAATATGAATAACTTTCACTATGGGACCAACTATGAAATCACGAAAAAAAATCTGCTGTATAGTAGAAAAGTTTAAACCTACTTGACCAAAATGTATGAAACAGCAGATTCTTTTTTCGTGATCTCATAGTTGGTCCCATAGTGAAAGTTGTTCATGTTCATGGGTAGAACACTCTGTAAAAATTTGGAGACGGTAAAAAAAATCAACCAGTATATTAAAAGCTAAATTGATTATGTACATACAATAAATTACATAGATTTTATTAAATTTGATTAGATTTTATTTTTGATAATTAACACGCTTTTTTATTTATGATTAGGCTAATACCTATTCCTATATGTGAGCACCATGCATCTATCACATAATTCATTTATCTGTCATTGCTTAATTTTTTTTCGACAGTGTTTTTATTCTTTTTTATACCTATTGTGGCATAGTAATTTTATTCTAGGTGCAACGTCTTCACAGCTGTGCCCCGGGAATCCATTCGCGTGAATACACAATATACTAAAATAGCAGCAACATTTTAATAAAACTTTCTCATCCCCCGACCTGCCATGTTGCTAATTATTTTTCTAAAATAAAAGTAGCCAGTGTTACTCCTTGTAACATCAGCTATCTGCCAGTGAAAGTCCCGTCAATATCGGTCCAGCCGATTCGGAGATTAGCCGGAATAAACAGACAGACAAAATTATAAAAAAATTGTTTTTTTTGTTATACGAGTAAGTAGATACCGTATGATATGCATTTAGTAAAAAGCTGTTATTTTGACATGACAAACAGACACTTCAATTCTATTTATTTGTATAGAGTATAGATGTACATATACAAAATATTGTAAAATATTTTAAAAGAGTAACGGTGAAGTTTCTTGCCCATTCTTCTCCATACGAAACTACCTCTTGGAAGGGGCGACTAGAATCAATTCTATTTTTTTGTAAATTTTGACTTGAATTTTATATGCCTATCTGTACAAACAATAATGATTAGACTTTTACATTAAATGGTTGTTCATATTCATGTATACGAGAAAATAAAAAAAGTCGAGACTCATAAACGCAGTTCAACATGGGCAAAAATCCAGTTGTAAATAGTTGTTTGCTCCCAGAAAAAATCTCATAAAACCTAATTTCCCAGCTCTTAACAGACCCTGGTCTCCTCTTCTGCGACGAGCCAACCACAGGCCTAGACTCATCCTCAGCCCACCAGATGATGACCCTTCTCCGTGCTAGTGCAGCCCAGGGCAAGACGGTCATATGCACCATACACCAGCCTAACACGGAACTGATGGCACAGTTCGATAAGCTGGTACTCTTTGCTGAAGGGAGGGTTGCTTTTGCTGGTACTGCAACACAAGCTTTAAGTTTTTTTAAGAGGTGAGTTTGTAAATCTGTTTTTACCATCAGCCTTCTTTCGAATAAGAGGAGTACATTTTTATTAGAGCGGGATTAAGGCCCGCTTGCACCACAAATCACTAAATGCTTTTATCGCTAAATGTATTTAAAATATCGTTCTGTTTCTGTCAATGGTATGAAGAAGACAGAGACAAAATGTTGTTTTTATTAAATATGTTTAGCGGTAAACGCCTTCAGTTGGTTGTAGTGCAAGCGGGTCTAAGTGAATACTTCATGATGGTCTGCATATTTCTATTTGTGTATTCTTCAAAGGTTTAACAGGCAGAACTTCGAATTTTTTCCTGTGCAATTCGATACAATATTTTTTCAGGGTTTTGTTGGACTTATTGATTCTACAGATCTACCTGATTTGGTTTGGCATGTAATTTTGTAACAACAAATCGTGGTATATTTTTTGTACAATGTAAAGTTAAATTCTTTTGACTTGTCATATTTTGTAGGGTTTAGGAGGCAACCCTGTGTTTAGCATAAGTAATACGTAGGTACCGAATAGATATCGAATCCTTGGGCCTATAATTAGACAGGGGGACCATGATATTATCATACTTAATGCAGATATTTTAGTTAACGTGACGTGGAACGTAATTTAAAGGACATATTATGCGTAGGTGTATCTACGTCAAATCGTTTAGTTACGTATTTATGTATATAAAACTAGTTTTTTAAATATTTAACTATGGTTCTATGCTAATAGACTTATTTTCATCAAATCATTTTACATACGCACTAGGCCTAAGGCCATCTATTTTCAATAATAATTTAAAATTACATTAATAAGTTAGGGACAGTTAAACAAAATTTGTCACTGGTGCAAATTCAACAAAAGGATTATCTTACGGCATCTAAGGCCTGCTTGCACCACAAATCACACTAGTGCTACACATATTTAAAACTTAATTTTGTCTCTGTCATTTTCAAACGATGGACAGAAATAGAACGATGTTTATAACTGATACATAGCGAAAAATGTATTACTTATATGATTTGACATTAATGTCTCATGTCCATTCTAACACCTTTTTATTAAAATCAAAGATAAATAAATAAAAACTACTTCAAAGCCTGCTTGCAGCACTTACACGAACACTGGAATGGGTATTCATTCATACGAACCTATCTAAATTGTAGTAAATTGTAGTATTCGTGTTGTATTGAAATAATCAAGAATTATATACACATATTCATTCAAATTAGATAGGTAGGTAATTGTTTTGATTAATAGTTCGTTTTTATCGCATTTCAACAAGACTATTGATTATTTGGTAAATTTAAAAGAAATCGTTGGTCGTTATTATGTAATAAGTATTAATTTATTTATTTATTAATTACAAAAAATTAAAAAAAAATTGTGATGTACCATCTTATACTTGTACCTACATTGTTGGCAAATAAATAATCTGAATCTGAAAAAAAAATAGTGTTTTGTTGTAAAAGTGTGTGATGTCTTATTGTCTTTTGTTTCGTATTTATCGTTTTTTGCCACCGACTTCCGAAATCAAATTTATTTTTCACTTTGTAGTGTTTTTTTTTTTGAAGTCGGTTTTATTTATTGCAAAAAAGTTTTTATTTCTCACTTTTTAGCTATCGTACCCAGCCCACACAAATTCGAATACCACTACATGCTATGTAAATTTCAGTGACAGGAAGTTTAATAACTTAGTATATCATCCACATAAAATAAGTGGGAGAAATACGTGCTGAAGCTAACTCAAGAACTCCCCAAGCAAAGTTAATAAATTTTATACGGCACTAACTTTGATGTATACCCTCCCAAATAAAATAACAATCGTTCAAATCGGACGACTGTGTAAAAAGTTATGCGTGGTCATAAATAAAAACAAATATACGCCTTGACTTGAGAACCTCCTCCTTTTTATTCATCGGTTAAAATGGTAAAAGATGCTTGAATTGATATTTTTACGATTTTACCGTAAGTGCCTATGCTTTTTCCTATATAAGTGATTAATATCAGGTAGAAATAAATGCATTTTATCAACCAGTGCCTGTAATATGATGTTGAGATAAATAAAGATTTATGATGATTAAGATGAATGACATCAACTCGTTAAATGGCACAGAACAAAAACATCAATCTAAACCTAAAAAAAGTAGTATACGGTGTACCACAAGGTAGCGTACTAGGGCCACCCCTATTCTTAATTTACATTAACGATCTGCCAAACGTCACACAACACCCTATGATTCTTTTTGCTGACGACAGCACAGCTATTTTTATTGGTGACAATATGGATACTTTTGAAGCAGACGTAAATAATACCCCTAATATAATAATTCACTGGCTCACGAATAACAACCTGGTCATCAATTTACAACAAGTCAGCTGCGTAAAATTTAGGACTGTGGATAGATAATGATATAAACATGGCAAACACACATTGACACAGTATGTAATAGGTAAATGAGTACTGGTTCAGGTACTTATATGCTCTATATAAATTATCTAAAATTGTCGATCAACCAGCTGCATTAAGTGCTTATCATGCCTACGTATCATCAACACTAAAATAAGCTATTATATTCTGGGGCAACGCCCAAATAAAGAAACAGTGTTTAAAGCACAAAAAAGATGCGTTCGCGCAATTGCTGGTATCTTTGTTCCTGAATCACGCGAACCATATTTTAAAAAGTTTAAAATGTTGACCTTTCCATTACTTCATCTATGAAGTTACAGTATTTGTTAAAGTAAGTAAAAATCTATTCGGTGAACTAAAATGAAAAAGATATATACTTAAAATATCTAGTATACCACAAAGAACTGCTCTTCTGCACATAGGCTGCTTCGTTGGTCTAGTGGTCGCAAGCGTTACTGCTGATCGTGAGGTCCTGGGTTCGATTCCCGGATCGGAGAAAGTATTATTGGGTTTTTCCATCTAGAATGACTCAGTAACAGCCCGGAGTCTGGATTTGTGCCCGGTTGATGGCAATAGGCTCGCGGTTTACTTTGTTATTCTCCGACTTTAACCACCTGAAGCCTGTTATTCAAATATGATTCGAACATTTTATGCTCTACACCTGAGATGAATACGCTCAGCGCCATGTCTTTTTCGATCAATGTTCATTTGTATTTTCGTAATTAGATCTGTAGTAGCTGATAGGGTGCTAGAATGTGTCCGAAACCCATATTACATTTCAAAGAGGAAATGTATTGAGGTGAGGTGTTCATCCAAGTGTGTATAAAGGACCCTTTCAAATATTTTAGAGATAATCGGAAGAACTGAGATAGGTCTATACTTATTGGTATCCGTTTTGACACCAGATTTGTGGATTAGAGTAACTTTGGCTACCTTTAATTGCTCTGGAAAGGTTCCAATGACAAGGTGGATGTTTATACAGTCGGTAAGTTTGTTTACGATTAAGTCACTTACGCACTTGATGACTTTGGTAGTTATACCATCGATACCGGCACCGCAGTTCGGATCAAGATTCATGATTATTTTGGATACTTCGCTTGCTTGGCATGGTGTGAAGATTGTGAGTTCTCTGTTATATGGTTGAGAATCTGGCGCTGTTACAGTTTTGTGTTCCTGTAGTTGTGTAGGTATGAAGTTGGCTAAGGTGGAACCAATCGTAGAAAGGAAGCGGTTGAATGTTTCACAAACCTCGTTGTCATTGGTCCAGATTCAGTTAAAAGTTTAGGGGGAGTACATTGTAACTTGATTTTATTATTAGACAATGTATTTATTAAGTTCCACATCTTTTTAGGGTCTGCAGTATGCTTCATAAATGCCTCATAGTAGTACTTCTTATAAGTGTTCCTAATTGTTTCAGCTGTAATATTTCTTTCAATTTATAACTTTCCATCAGATCTTCATTACTTGGATCTTGTTTCAATCGATGCCAGATTTCATTTCTTCTCTTTATTTTGTCTGTTAGTTGTCTACATATCCAATCTTGGCACGGTGGTTTAAGATGTTTGTTTTGACCGTTGTGCTACTATGAATGCCACACTTTAGATACTTCTCAAAGTTCTAGTAAGTGTTGTCAATTGACGAGTATTCTGCGAGTGCGATGCTTTCGTGCCGTGTTTCGTTTCATAGTCTATCGTTTCGTATTTTACACGTTTCTTTGGTGGTCTCTTGTATTTTTTTATACTCAGATAAATTTGCTTGTGGTCAGACATAGGCGAGTCAATAATGATCATATGATAGCTTTTGTCCTTAAGGTTGGTGCATACGTGATCATGATCACGGATAGTTTTTATGGAAGCAGTCTCACGCATGCTGTAGTCTTTATGGATATTATTAAGAAATCCGTATCCAGACTCTTTCATAGCAGCTCGGTAGTAGTCTTTGAAATTTTAGTAATTAGTTTATGAAACTTTATTTATTTTTTGCCTTGCAAGTGTGTTGAAAAAGGTCGTTTGAAACGATATATGTTCATCAAGTGCGGATCGATTTTGAAAATTCTTATTTTTGTTTGAAATGGTGTACTTCTGAGGTGGTCCCATAGTATAAATTTAGTCAAGTTCTGATGAGCGGGTAAGCTTCAATAAGAGTAAGCTTTCTTTTAGTGTGATTTGTGGTACAAGCAGGTCTTAGATGCCGTAAGTTAATCCATTTGTTGAATTTGCACCAGAGTGACAAATTTCGTTTATCTGCTAATAATTAGTCCCTAACTTATTCATGTTATTTTAATTTGTTATTGAAAATAGATGGCCTTAGGCCTAGTGCGTATGTAAAATGATTTGATGTAAAATAAGTCTATTAGCATAGAAAAATAGTTAAATATTTAAAAACCTAGTTTTGTACAAATATATAACTAAACGATCTGACGTAGATGCATTCATCTACGCATAAAATGTTAATTAAAATATCTGCATTAATTGGAAAAATTACGTAGATTGCTGATGTCGTTAAATTCATTCACTGTTAATCGTTAAAAAATTATAAAACCGCATTTTTATCGATGATGAAAATTTTACTAAAACATTGCCAAGTTGATGAAGTTGAACAAGTTCATAGGCATTGCCATAATTGCATCATTGGCATCAATCTTTAGCAAGTAATTGTGATAAATGGCAATGGTGGTGGTGGTGGTGGTGACAGCCTCGTTGGTTCAGTGGTCGCAAGGAATATTGCTAAGCATGAGGTCCTGGGTTTGATTCCCAGATCGGGCAGTGTTATTGGGTTATTCCATTCGGCATTTTTCGAAATTAGGGTTTTTCCTTTAGGAAGTTGATAGCAATAGTCTCGCTTCCTAATCACATCGGACTTAAAAACATAACTGGCGAAATGTGGATGTACTATACAACATATCCGGGAATTAACGCACAACCTCTTAAGGGGTCATTGTAATCATCATTATGAATAACTTTTTCGATAGGACCAAACCTGAAATCGCGAAAAACAAATCTGCTCTTCCCTACATTCGTTCGCATACTTAACTTGTCAAAATATAGGTAACAGCTGATTTTTTAATGATGAGTACAATGACAGTGATAAGGCAACGGTGCGGTTTAAAAGAAGATGTAGTGACAAAAATTGAAAAGAGTATGCTTAGATGGTTTGGTCATGTTGAGAGGATGAATGAAAGTCGACTAACAAAAGGTATTTACACGGCAGATGTGAGTGGAAACGCCGGAAGGGGACGCCCTAGGAAGACATATAGTGATCTTATTGGTGATGTTCTTCAGAAAGATCAGGTGCGTAGTACTCGCAACCGGCGTGCGTGTATGACCAGATGTATGAATGTAAACGAGGCAAAAGGAGAATGTAAGGATCGTAGCAGGTGGCGTTCTGTAGTTTCTGCCTACCCCCATGGGAAGAAGGCGTGAGTTTATGTATGTATGTATGTATGAGTACAATGACTCCTTAAGAGGTTGTGCGTTAATTTCGGGACATGTTGTATAGGTCACCTCTGCATAATCCTTCGGGGAAAAGTCGTGAAGTTATGTTATGTCATTGTGATGGCAATAATGTAAATAAATATCGAGATGAACATGTTTTATTTAGCAAGTCGTCTATAATTAGTATTGATCCAATACAATTGTGTTTCATCGTTTAAATGGGCTAGCCTAGGCTGTGACCCTAATAGGACTTCCCGACTCCTTAGAAACGTTCCACAATTGCATTCTCTTATTAGCTCAGTGCATTTGATTTTCAGCATGTAGTTCATTTAGTTTAGTCAAGGGGTATCCTGTTACACGGTAACTGGGTTGTGGAGGTCAGAAAGGCAGTCGCTCCATGTAAAATACTGGTATTCAGCTGCGTTCGGTTAGACTGGAAGCCGACCCCAACCATAGTGGAGATAAGGTAGGCAGATGAATTCATTTATGGCCGATTCCTATGATTTACGGACGTTAATGGTAAAATTGAAGACTCTTGTATCTTTACCAATAATGAAGCAATGACTTCATAGCTTTGCATAGTAGAGCCTCCCATATGGAAGTAGCTACCACAGATAAAATTAGCTTACGAATCTATTTATATGCCCAGTTTAGCCATAAAAAAATGTTACCATTGGTAATCAAAACGTTTTATTTTTGTTTATAGGAACCGAGCATTGAATTAGTTGACATCTTAGCTAGAATTTGAGACGAGACTGTTAGTAGGTGTAATCCTTCAAATCTCATTTTTGTTTTCATGCATATTGACAGACTAGAAAACTTAACGTCAATTTTCTAGATTATTCGAACCAGTAAATCAACATTGGCATTACAAACACACCTCAATTTTATTTATTTGTAGATGTATAGATAACATACACGTACATAAACGCACGCCTTCTTCCCATGGGGAAACTACAGAACGCCACCTGCTACGATCCTCACATACTCCATTTGCCTCGTTCACGTTCATACATCTGGTCATACACGCACGCTGGTTAGGGTACTACGCACCTGACCTTTCTGAAGAACATCACCAATAAGGTCACACATGTCTTCCTAGGGCGTCTCCTCCCGGCGGTTATTATTAAACGAATTGCATCATAATAACATTTCAGCGATTGAGCTAACCTCAATGCATTTTTTCTGAGGGAACAAACACCTCAGTGTTTCTCCGGTTTCTACCAGTTTTCATCATAGTATTAAAACTAAATGTAGGTATAATAAAAGTAATAATCAAAGAAAAAAAGCTATCAATCAATATAAAAATGAATGCTTAAATAACTTTATTGGTTTGGCGATCGGAACACATTGATGATAAAATATTTTTCATCAATGATTCAAATTTATATCATACAACATCAAAAAATGTAAGACTGGAATCTGTGACACCAAGTTCTCCTTAAAACAACTTAGTTTTTTGGTAAATACTGGCAGAAGCTAAACATATTCATAAACTTGTACTAGGTTACAGTGGCGAAAGCACCATATAACACGATTCCTACCGGCTTCCCTTCGGAGGTTCGCATCAGCAACTGTACCACTATTAGAAAATGGCACAGTCAATAGTATCTAATATTGCCAAAAAAGTTAAAACCGGCTTCGCTTCGGCTTCTCTCTTACAAAAATTGACACCTCGCCGCTGCTAGGTTACATAGGTCCGCATCTCCCAATGCAGAGCGAAGGCCTCTCTAAACTTTTCCTCCTTAACTCGATCGTGAGCTAATACGGAGCTCAGTTTTAGTTTGCCTATACAACAGGAATATGGGCATCAAGGTCGTCCCAACATCGATCGTCCCTAGCTTATTTAAACTTAAAAGCCTAGAGGGTGTAAAGGACAGTCCTCCGCAAAGTAACAGGGTGCATTCAGCTCCTTTTTTTAAATCATATTCCACCGGAAAATTTCTCAGGAAAATTTTAATTTTTTTTATCGTTTTCAGTTACTATTCCTATATTTCAATGTAAAATTACATTCTCTGTACGCAGCACTCCATTTATGTAAGTAAAACAGCTAAAATAAAAAAAAATCAGCAATAGTTGTTGAAATACTCTGCGGCTGAAGGCTCGCTGCGCTGCCGTTCGCTACGTGCGTTTTGCCGCGGTAACGATACATTGCGCGAGGTAATAAGACAAATCAGGTTTATTGGATTCCCATAACGTTCCTGAAATAATTTCATGTACCGGTCATCTTAGTATGATATACTGAATTCACCCCATCAGTTTGTCCTTTACATCTGTCCCTTACACTCTGTATAAATTACATAATTGGTGGCCTAGAAACAAATACTGGTCAAACCTGCCTTCTTAATCACCCAGCAAAATGACAAAATTCAGCATTTCCTATCAATATATTCCGTAGTCTTATGTACCTTCGTTTGTTTCAGCCTGGGGTACCAATGCCCCCTCATGTACAACCCTACAGACTACTTCATCAAGGTGCTGTCCCTGACTCCTGGCTCGGAGTCAGCCTCACGACAGGCCATCAAGAATGTCTGTGACAGATTCGCAGTCAGCGACGCTGCCAAAGAACTTGACATGGAAATACATTTCGAATTCCATTTGATGGACAATGAGGATTCTACACGTTCCGTAAGTTAATAAAAAGTGGTGCCGGTTTTACGAGTTTTTAATTAGAAGTTTTTTTTATGAACAATAATGATTGTACCTTCAGAAGTTGTGTTGAGAATCTCAGGGTCGTAAGTCGATTAAACATGCTGTCAAATAAAAGCTCGTGTAAATTGTCGTCTTTTCTACAATAATAGTCAACAACTAGAGCTAAAGGATGATTCATTGTAGACCGTGCCGGGCTCGAGCCGAGAATGGGTAATTGTACGATTTATTAGATGTGTATCGACTAACATCTCCAGAGAGTCTATAAAAATTGGGGTTTGATTCTGGCCCGTTTATGATCATAGTTTTTTATTTCGTTTTATTAAACTAACTGATATTTTGTTAATTTCCCAGATGAATCAAGAATCACATGATACCTTCGAACCTCCTTTCTTACTGACGAAGCTATGGTGGTTAATATACAGATATGTACTTGTAGTAATCCGAGATCCGAGAGTGCAATTTGTGAGGCTATTACAGAAATTGGTATGTTGGAAAGTTACACATACCTATATATACACCTATAACTTAGACGATGACGTCCACCCTCATTATCATCATTCTCTTGCCCTTGAGCCTTCTCGGCTCAACTATGGCTACATAATTGCCTGCTTTAAAATCGAAATATGAGCGATAATTAATGATAATTCATTTTATTTAGCTCCTTCTTAATACATACATGCCAAGTCCATTTAAGTAATACCACCAAAGTCTTTATAACACATGTACAAGATGTAACATAAATAACGCACAACCTCTTAAGTGATCATTGTACTCATCATTATGAACAACTTTTACTATGGACCCAAACCTGAAATCGCGAAAAAAAATCTGCTGTTCAGTACATTTTTAAATGTAAGGAGCAGTTGATTTTTTTTTTCGCGATTTCAGGTTTGGTCCCATAGTAAAAGTTGTTCATAATGATGAGTACAATGGCCCCTTATGAAATTGTGCGTTATTTATGTTACACCTTGTACATATAGGTAAGTCTAAAAGTTATATTGACTACCACATTACATTTTCTTTTATAGCTATATGTAAGCGGGCACGCCCGTTATGCCTGGTGGCTTTTATTTAGGTATAAAGTTCTTTTACGTTTTTAGTTTTTAATTTTTATTTCTGCTTGAGTATAGTTTCTGTTTATTTTTCTTTTGTTTGGATATTGGCGTGTGCTAGCTGACAAATAATTTTATTTAAGGGGGAAGCGCTAAGGTAGCCCGCGAAATTCAAATTTTCTTACGTTTTTTGCAATTTGCTGGTCAGTGTTAAGTTGTACGTTGATGAAAATATTATTCGCGGTCGTAACAAATATGTATTTACAGAATTATAATCATTACAATCAGTAATAAAACTTGTTAAGTTAGTATAATCCCCAAATGTCAAGATTTTATGAAATAGTAATTCTTGGGGTTTACTTGGTCTTAGAGAGTTGTGTTGATGACTTTAATGATTATAATTCTGTAAATACATATTTGTTACGACCGCGAATCATATTTTAATCAACCTATAACTTAATACTGACCAGCAAATTGCAAAAATCGTAAGAAAATTTGAATTTCGCGGGCTACCTTGGCGCTTCCACCTTAATGTTTTGTGTTACGTAATGTCAATAATTTTGCATACTATTGTATAGAATCAAGTCAGACAGCTGTACCTACTGCTGGGGAGTTTGTTGCGTCATTTCTTCTTCCCAGCTAAAGCACTAGGAAGTGGTGAAGGGCGGGCGTTTTGGGGGACTGTCTCATGTAATGTTGACGTTCGAAAAGTGCTGATTCTCAGCCTAGTTTGAATAAATGAGTTTTGATTTTGATTTGATTGGATTTCTAGGCTATAGCACTAACAGCAGGGCTATGCTTCTTGGGTACAGTCCGGCTCACTCAGTCAGGTATCCAGGACGTCCAGGGTGCCTTGTTCATCATCATCGCAGAGAACACCTTCAGCCCCATGTACTCTGTTCTCCACATGTTTCCTGAAGAGTTCCCGCTGCTAAATAGAGAGCTGAAAGCTGGGTTGTATACGGCGCCCATTTATTATACTGCAAGAATGGTTGCTCTGGTGAGTACTGTTTTCCTAAAAATAACATCGTAAGCATTATATCTAATGCGAGAGTTTCCATTCGTAAACGATCGTTCCATTAGTATTTTTATGCCTTTTTCCCCAAAACGCAATTTACGTCAACGTTTGGTTAGGAACCGAAAGTTTCAACCTCTCTTGCCAACTTCCTACTATTGCCGAGGACCGGGGCTAAGAATCCATCTCGGTTCGCAAGCTGAGTGATCATTCTACTGGTCTGAAGAAATGCCTTTGGTTATCAGAAGGCCCATTCTTGTACTTAAAAAACGTTAAAATTCAAGTCGCAATCTCATCTCAGCGACAATCAATGTCAAAAACTTGTTAAAAATGTAGGGAAATTAAAGGTTATTTTGACAGATTGAGCCTGAGATTAGAATGCGGACGTGCAGTGTATTTTTTCATTATGAATCTTTACTAACCTCTCCAATTTTTGAAGTGTCGTGAATATGAATTATCCATGCCGCTTGTTTTCCTGTTCGTTTCATAAGTAATTTTTTTAACAACATTTAATTGTTTAACTAGTTAACTAGCCCTTGGTTACGTGAGGTTAGCTACTAAGCAGACCAGTCGTGAACCACCTCCTCGTAGGATCCTCATTTAGTTTAGTTTATTAGCACATAAATAGTTATTGTAACACCAAAGGGTAAAATAAAACAAATTGCCTTTTAATTAACTTATATAACTATACAATAAATTACCATAATATAAACATAAGTCTGTACCGGTTTTAAAATCAATTTGAAATACGAAAATTCTTTTAAACTAGTGAAACTATCAGCTGAGTTTGGTTTCCATGTTGCGTGTCAAAACATTTGACAATGACGAATATGTAGGCATGTCACATGCCGTACGTAATAATATTATATTAGGAACAAGTTTTTATTTTTTGTCTCCATGTGGACACAAAACCTACCTACCTCCTCGGTACCTCAATGAGATAAAAAATGAAATGCAAAAGACCAACTCTGTAAGGGTAATCTAAAAGACATACCTAAATCCCTTGTCAAAAAATTTAGAATTATCCTGCCAGCTGCTCGTTTGTTGCCAGCTTTCAAGTTATTTAGCATTGCCACGTTGAATGGCAATGCTAATTCTTTGGCCAAAGAACGAGCCAGCCCTCTGGTCACGTGAAGTGTCGACCAGTCGGCGAGAAATTTCCTTAAAAAGGAGACGCGCACTCGGGCCCCATGACCCGAACGTTTCGACCCCAAACGGCTCAAAACTGTAGTGACCGATAAGGTTACAGTATTTGCGCCGCTTTAGGGTCTCAGCAGCCGCAGCATCGATGCCAGCACAGCACGCCGTGCTTGGAACATGAGATGGCGCAAGGGTGTCGACACAGGTTGCGTCCCACACCGCACATATATTTTAGTTTGACAGCACTAAGATGCCACTGAGTTATTAATCTATTGAAGATGGCAATTTTGCTATTCTGAATTTGACGTTTTTCACCTAAAATTTTGAATGTATGAAATCTGACTAAATCCGACTATTTCTAATCGCGATTAAAAAGGTGTGGAATAAAATTAGTTGTCATGAACTAAAATTCACACCAACACACTTCAGGTGCAAAAACAGTACTGTATCTTTTTTTCTTTTATTTTGCTTCTATCTCGAAAGTGGTGTGTCCTATCGCAAAAATAATGAAAATTTCTACTCCCTTATAACACCCATAAACCCCTAAAACTCAACATGTAGGTAATAATGTAACATATTTTCCATACAAAAAGTGAACAATTCCATATAAAACACGTCGAGGCTACTCTCCCTGCGCGCCTCCGGCTCTAAAAAAAATCACGGGGTAGAGCAAACAACTATCACGTGGAGTCACGATTGTCTAATTCGATTTAAGTTGTGTCAAAATTATTTTTAAATTTAGAGATCTTTTTTTTTGCAGAATAGCTTTAAAATTCTTATATCCAAAAGTAAGGAATTTTAGTGATAGTTTAGTTAGTACTACTTAATCTGTGGTTTAGTTCGGTGTACAAGAGGATCGGCACCACTGTAGACGGTACCTACACCTTCTGTTCTGACTTTGGAAGCAAAATACCCCACGTGCTTATAAAGTTCTGCCTGGCAACTCAATACGAGTTTACGGAAATGTTTCTGTGGTATAACGAGTTTTTCTCACTTAATAAATGACTTTATTTAAGCATAATATTAATTATAATATACAAGCTAACACTAAAAAATATACATTATGTACCGGTTGGTCGACTCTTCACGGGGCCAAAGGGCTGGCCTATTTTTAGCCCAAAGAATCAGCATTGCTAATTTGCTATCGAACATGGCAATGCTGCCAGTTTTTTGGGCACTTGTCCCATTGACAGCGATGACGAATTTTTTGATGCCCAATGAGCTCTTCCCCCCCTTTTTTTTTAAAATTTTTATAACGAGTTTTGGGTTTAGATAAAAACGTACTTTTATATATCTATTTTTTTTTAAATATCTGAATACCTCTAATAAGCGCTGTCATATTTTTGTTTTCAGCTGCCGGGCTTGCTGTTAGAGCCCACACTCTTCACCCTGGTGGTGTACTGGATCGCTGGTCTTCGAGGTTCCTTGTACGCGTTCAGCTTCACAGTCTTCTTGGCTATACTGGTGCTCAACGTTGCTATCGCCTGTGGTAAGTAAAAACAGTCCGGAAACCACGGAGGAACTGTTCCTTCCCATGAAAGGACAATGCCATAATATCTTGGCAGACAAATTGGTGATCGCACTGATCGCAGATGGATCTTCATGGAAGAATTGCACAAAAGGGAGGAGGCCTATACTCAGCATTGGGTGAAAAGGATTTGCCAATGATGATGGTGAGATGATCAAGTGCCCTATGGCGAAAATGACACATGACCTGCCTAATCTAATATAATATTAATATAATATATGTAGATTACATCCTTCTCTTAACATGATCTATATTTTATTGCATTGTGCTCCTCTCCCAGAGTCTAAGCTAAAATATTTGAACCGGCAATGGCTATTTGGCCATAGAAATATTCGTTTTCATAATACTTTTCCCGCCGTACTCTTTCACAAAGATCGAAATTCGAATATGCTATTTAGGATCTGTAAACAAGGTGGAGACGACAATACGACAATAAATTAAACTGCGTAATATCTATTGACGTTCCCAGTTTGCATAAGAAAATTCAATCAAATATATCCAATAGTTTAGTCACTATGGCTAGTCAAAGATTAGCAAAACCCATAGTCGGCTCATCACTACTATTTAGTTGTTTAAAAAAATCATGTTCCAATTTCGATGCTAGGATTTCTTTGATAGATTCAAAATGCTCCTATGCATTAATATTGCCAGTGTTTGCATATTTTATTGTCGTCTCCACGTTTGTATTTCTGTGATTACAATCTTCATAATCCATATATCTTTGCTTCCAGGTTCGTTCTTCTCATGTGCCTTTGGTTCAATGCCAGTCGCCATTGCGTACCTCGTGCCCTTTGACTATGCGCTCATGATGACCTCCGGGCTCTTCATTAAGTTAAGGTAAGGAATTCACATTAGCTACTGTATTTATAATTGTTACTTAGTAGCAACGATATTTACGGTTACGATCTTATTATTCTGGAAAATCCTCGGCAATAATTAAATGGTTCTCATAAGTAATGCTGATAACCGTTTATTGCTCTATATATTTATGGTGTTGCCTATTAATAAGGTTGTTAATAGTAACCTTATTAGTAAACAATACCATAAACATTGGTTGAAGATGTTTGTAGGGTAAACTGTGAATCGTTAATTCATCTATTAGTTATTTAGACACTTCAATGTAAATTACACATCGAATCAAATTAAAATAATCATTATTATTATATATAATCCACACTTGAAACCTACGTTCAAAATACATCAACAAGTGTCAACAACATATCGAATCAAATGATAATCATTACTATTGAATTAAAAAGGGTTTGAGATGTTTGATTGGGGAGATATACATATATTTAAGTAGCTACCTACCTGAAGTCAGTTAGTAATGTACTCCGGTATTAATTGATTATTCTCTTCTTCTTTACCTACTAGTTTATGCCTTCATCTCTACTAGACAGTTTATAATCTCATCATCTGCCTAGCCTTTTCCCAACTGTGTTGGGTCGGCTCCCAGTCTAACCGGATGCAGCTAAATATATTTTACATGGAACGACGGCCTATCTGACCTCCACAACCTAGTTACTGGGTAATACGATGACGCACTTGGTAAGACTGGTTGTCCGACTTTCGGGCTTCTGACGACCCGTAACGACTGTCGAAGATCCACGAATGACAGCCGGGACCAACGGCTTCTAACGTGCTTTCCGAGGCACGTAGGAGTCTTGGTATGTAAAGATTGTCACCCATCCACGACATGATGACAGTTTATATATGATCTATCAGTCCGGAGTCACACCCTGACACCATCACGTTGACACTTGACAATATTCAATACTTTGGTGGACCCGTTGCATGGAGTCTAGATATCCACAATTTTTTTTTAATCCAAAGTGCGTCTCAAAATGGAGTCGGGCATAGTATTATAGTATTTAATCTCACGAAGCGACGCGCGCTTGACTTGTGGTTACCAAGTGTACAGACTCGCTGTGAACGTGTGTGAAGTGCAGGAGCTCTCGGTACCGTCCGAGACAATGCCGAATTCGGAGGTGTATGTGCGTTTGTGTGTTATGTGCTGACGCTACTCGTCTTCACGCAAACATTCACAGCGGGTTTGTACACTTGCTAAATATAAGTAAAGCGCATGTCACTTCGTGAGATAAAATACTACTTATATATCTATAAGGTTTTTAGTAGATGTAATGAAATAAAACAATATTTATGAACCTGTTTTAACGTTTATTTTCAGTTCAATGCCAAAATACGTGTCCTGGATTCGATATCTTTCCTGGCTGATGTACTCGAATGAAGCTATGAGCATATTACAGTGGGATGGCGTTCAAAATATAAGTAAGTTTTACAATAAGTCTGCAATAGTTAATGTTCATAGTCCTTTTGGTGGTTCGCGGTAATAGCGACCTTGAAAACCTGTATTAATAAACTACCTACATAACGTGACATAATTAGGCAATTATGGTAATTAGGCGCGTCACTTGTACTATTATGTATTCTGTGGCGTCACGTAGAAATGTGGACGGTCCAGCCATCTTCGACTGGTATGGCATGGTTCGATATACCACCACCTCTGAAAGCAGTATTATTGTAATCTTACTTCAGTGTAGGAAAGAGATGGAGCTAGACGTCCTGTATAGCTCCATCTCTCACACTGAAGTAACATTAAAATAATACTGCTTTAAGAGGTGGTGGTTGGCCCCCTGATATACATAGGTACTAAAATTACCATTAAGTAGGTACGTGTTCTTTTCGGATCACTATTTCTTAGCAATTGAGTACCTAATCTTATGATAAAATAGCTGTGCCTGAGACTTCGTTCGCGTGGATGTTGGAAAAGAACTTCCCTATTTGAATCGGACTTTGTTTACAATTTCTTGGGTTTTTTTGCACGGACCCTAACTCTTTCTAAAATAAAAGTAGCTTTAGTTACTCCTTATGACATCAGCTATCTGCCAGTGAAAGTCCTGTCAAAAATAGATTAGCCGGAACAAACAGACAGACGGACAAAAATTTTAAAAATAGTTTTTTTGTCTCTTCTTCTTCTTAGCATGTCGATGGCAATCTAAACAGACTCTGCCCAGAATTCCGCTGCGAGTTTGGCGCCATCACTAGCGTCCGTCAGTGTTGGTTTTTTTGTTTTATGTACCGTATACAAGGTGTAACAGGACGATTGACATTCCTTTAAACCACATAGTCATATTCTTTACCCGTATACAAAAAATCAATCAAATCCAAAGAATAATTTAACCACAGGAAATTATTTTTCATTTTCTTATTTTTCAACATGATGTAGATCTGAGTCCGTAATAATAGGTAAACATTGCCGCCGCCGCGCCCCGCACCCCCCCGCACCGCACCGTTGGTCAGTGACTTTTCTTAGATAAAACGTGTTTACTTTTTATGCAGTTGATTCTACTACATATTTATTTTGTTTGAAAACTGCAATTTTTTAATTTTCCATTATCTACTAATCTTCGTGTTTTAAAATGTTTCGATGGACTAGTACTGTGCTCGTTTTCATTTAATGTCGTACGTCCAGATACACGTTGTATACTTTAATACGCATTTAGTAAAGAGCTGTTATTTTGACATTACAAACAAACATTTCAATTTTATTAATTTGTATAGATGGATGGGGCAATGGCTAAGCCCAAAACCTAGGCCTTCTTAATAACTGTCTGGGAGGATATAACTACATAAGATGTATGTATGTGTCGTGGCCAGACCTTAGAATTGATCATTTCATGAAGTGTTCGAACCATTTCATGAAATGGTTATGTTTTATGAAATGGCCAGCAAAAATTGCATATCGTTTAAACGTCAACGTTTACAGGCTAGGTCAGTCGACGTTTGGCCATATCATTAAAGTAGGGTATCTGTCGTGGTGGTGTCCGATCTTAGAAATGACCATATAGTGATCGAAAGTCAGGGGGATCGACGAAAGCAACCTATTTATCAACATTCTTAGCTGACCACTGGGCATATCGCAAAATACTTAGTTGCATTTCACGCCGCTAGTGGCATATACATAATTATGCAACAAACAAAAATATCAACCTGCTAGTGCTATAAAACCTGGCCTGGTACTGAGATGCCAAAAAACGAATTTAACTTCCGTTTCACAACAAGTCATCCCAGCCTTCGGACCTACCTAAGTAGGTACCTACGACAGATGTCAGAGTGCAAGTCACTTATGGCTGCCTATTTTACCGTCAATTCTCCCCAGATGGATATCCACATAATTATAGATATAGGAAGTCCTCACGAAAAAAATACTAGTCATGGGATTCAAACGTGCTGAAGTAAGATTGCAACATAATTCCATCATAATTCTGATGTTTACGAATTGACGTTCATTAGAGAGCACTGTGTCGCCATCTATGACATACACCGAATACCAACACGGATTGATAGTCGCATGCGCTGTGCCATTCATCCATTCATCTTTGTATCTGATGTAGGGAAGATGTACAGACAATAGCTCGTCCATGTAGTGTTCAAATCAAATAAAATATTTTTGGAGTTTACTTTCAAATAAGGCCCCCGGGTATGGAAATTTTATGAGGAGTGAAATTAATACAAGCGTTAACTCAAAAGCGTTACGTTTTTCTGCGCAACGTAGGTACTTACCTTGCGTATCTTTCACGGAGCAAACTCCAGTCGTGCGTCGGAGCTGACAAACACACACACACTTTTTAAAAAATATTTTATTGGAACAAAAACAGGTTCACAAAAATAGTTTTCAGAAATGAATGAACCGATTTTAATGACACTTCATACGCATAAGCCGGATACAAAGGTCTAAAAAGTTAATTAAGAACATTTTCGAAAAATAGTGTTATAGCTAAATTCGACCGATTTTAAATTTTCCATAGAAACAGAGATTTCCAATTATCTTTTTTTAAATAAGACATTTCGAAAATGTTCTTGCGGTCAGCTACATTAGTTTCAAAACTGTGTTGCAGCCATTAGTGCCCACCTCCGAGAAGGGAGACGCGGCGTTCCAACTTGTACTTATTTATGTTGAATTGTCCCATCTTTTTGCTCCGATAAACTAAGATAGCCATAAAAGAAGGCACAGATTGTTCGCCCGTTCGCCGTGCCTCTGAGTCGAACCGTTGCTCGAGCCCAGTCTCCTGTCCCTCGCACACTCTCTTGTCTCTGCGCTCTACGCTCTCTTGGACGCTAAGCCTGACTCACCTGACTGTGATACTATAAGGTTCGCAGATGAATGGAAGATCTTGTCAGTATGTCTGGAGTATTGTGAGATGAACGTATGCCTGTCGAGCAGTTGTGTACTTTTGTTAATGTACCGAAATAATAAGTTTGTGTCTTTAACGAATGTGTGTGTGTAATAGCCTTAGGCTAGGTTCACACGGCTTTCTACAGCACGTTTTTTTACGCGATAAATGTTACCGAATAAGTAATGGCGCATACATTGAGTATAGACCCGTTCACACGTCGTTTGTATTGCAAAAAAACGTACCTATACACGCTAAGTGCGTTTATCGAATACCCACACCGGACTTGTCAAGCAAACCGAATTAACTTTTAACGTATTCGGTCTGGCTGTGGCTATGTGGTATTACTGCGGCTATTCTATTTTACACGGAGAAAAATGTATCGTGTGTACAGCCCGCTGTTAAATCGAATATTGTAAAAAACGTGCGTTGTATTGCCGTGTGAACCCAGCCTTAGCCGTTTTAGCCGTAAAAATATTAAGTAAGTACTATAACACAATAAAAGTAGGTAGGTACTTATATTAAATTAAAATATTATTAATTACATTTAATTTCTATTATTTTTAATTAACAAGACATTCAAAAGGTAATGGGAAGCATACTGATATATTTTTAGCAGGCCCTCAAGACACTTGGCAATATATCAATAACTATTCAGATACGAGTATATTGTATTCAGACAAGATTTATATTTAGGAGACTTAAAAATAGTCCTAAATAAGTGCGTAGATACTTTGTAGTGGGTAGGAATGTAAGTATGTAGGCCTGGGGTGAGGGGGTGGTGTACTATGGAAAGAACAGAAGACTGTTAACGAATACAGAAGCTAACAGATACAAATATTTCGGGCTTCATCGTATCATATTACTGTAGTGACGCCCGAAATATTTGTAGGTATATGTTAGCTTCGATATCATCATAGTCATCTTCCTGCCCTTGTCCCATGTTACTTGGGGTCGGCGCAACACGTTTTCTCTTTCCATTTTCCCCTGTCAAAAGTCACGCTATCATTCACTCCCTTCTCTTTCATATCATTCCTCACACAATCCATCCATCTTTTCTTTGGCCTTCCTCTTCCTCTCCATCCATCAACATTTATATTCATCACTCTTTTAGTCAAATGCGTTTCTTTCCCTTTCCTCCTCATCACATGCCCATACCAAGCCAAACGATTTCCTTTCAACTTTTCTGTCACTGGCGCCACTTTCAAACTTCCCCTTATGTGTATACTCATTTTTTACTTTATCCATTTTCGTCACTCCACACATCCATCTCAACATTCTCATCTCCGCTGCATACAATCTTTTTTCATACGTCTTCTTCACGGCCCAGCATTCTGATCCATACAGTACGACAGGCCTTATCACGGACTTGTAAGTTTTACCCTTTAACTTGAGGGGCATCCGTGGGTCGCAAGTTGTTCCTGTGACCTGTCGCCATTTCATCCATTCCGAGATGATCCGGTGCGTTACGTCTCGGTCTACTTCGCCATCCCCTTGGACAAACGACCCGAGGTACCGAAAGTGGGAACAGATCGGTAAGGGCGTTCCAGCGAGAGATATGGGCAGAGGACTGGCCACACCTTCAATCTGCTCTGGACCTCTAAGCCGCTCTCGGCAACCAGCACAATGTCATCAGCGAACAGCATACACCAGGGCGCCTCTTTCTGGATATCCGACGTAAGAGCGTCCATTATCATCACGAAGAGGTAAAGGCTGAGTGCCGACTCTTGGTGCAAGCTGACAGTGAAATTGAAGCTGCCAGTAGTGCCCACTGTAGACCGGGCTTGGGTACTGCATCGACTGTACATCGCTCGAATCAACTGCACATACATACTACCCTGGCACATAAACTTCACAAGGCACTCGGTCGTTTGCCTTTTCGAGGTCAATCAATGAATACCACGTGCAAGTTTTTATGCGCACCTCTGTATTTCTCGCACAGCTGGCGGATAGTAAAGATTTTATCTGTTGTTTCCCGATCTCGACCAGGCATAAAACCATGTTAGCTTCGATATATCGAGGGAAACTCAAACAGTAGGGTTGAAGTTTTAATTTTAAAAAAAAACATCTTATCTGTGAATCCATCATAGGGACTCTTTTCTCTCTTCACTCGATTAAATCAATACTAATCAATATTTTTTAGCACTTCCTGTAATGGACCATCTGTTTTATTTTTTTCTAAACGCAGGTAGATTATTATGGCGCCCGGGATATTCCCCACAAAAAGGGTCTACTCTACCAGGTAAACGGGACAAAAAATTATAACAATAAATGTATTTAGAAGGAGCAATATTATAATCTCTGTTGCATTCAGAAATGTATTAAGCCCAGGTAGGTTCCTACGTGGTGCCTTTGTTCAGGACTTTTGACAAATTGAGGTCGTCGACCCGGGAGTCAAGTGGACTTTGTGTCGTCAATCGATAGTAGGCTTATAAAAGGCACAAAGCGGTCATAAAGGCTCCCGCAGACAGGCGCGACGCGACAGCAGCGGCCTGTGTACATGTTAATGTTTTAACTTTCCACTTCTGTCGGCAGTCCGCACGACTGCCTATTTTTTTTTTGTATTAAGTAAATAATATAATATTAACAAAATAAAAACGAAAGCTTTATTAAAACTACATTATGATTGACGTATTCAATCTGCCTAGCCTTTTCCCAACTATGTTGTGGTCGGCTTCCAGTCTAACCGGATGCAGCTGAATACCAGTATTTTATATGGAGCGACTGCCTGTCTGACTTCCACAACCCAGTAACTGCGTAACATGATACCCTTAGTAAGACTGGTTGTCAGACTTTCGGGATTCTGATGGCCCGGAACGACTGTCAAAGATCCACGAATGACAGCCGGGACCAACGGCTTAACGTGCTTTCAGAGGCACGAAGGAGTCTCGGTATGTAAAGATGGTCACCCATCCACGGAACAACCCCAGCTGCAAGCGTAGCTTAACCTGATGGATTGACCCGTGCGGCTGTTATTACATTACAAAAAAATGGTTCTGATGGATACCTACCTATTAAATTAATTAGGTAACTAGGTACATAAACCATAGAAAAATAAAAAACAGACATAAACAGTCTAAATAGGTAGTGTGAAGCTTCACATAAGTAGCTTTGTATTGCAGTGGCACAGCTACAATTATCATTAGAGGGAAGCCGAAGAAAAAATTGTTCATTTCTCATAAACTCGGAAAAAAATTTTAGGCATTTTTGTAATGTTTTTAATCATATGATGACTGTATTAAACTGGTATTCAATATATATAATGTGATGTGATACACAGTTACACACAAAGGTGTATATATTTGGCAATAGTAGACATTAAGAAGAGTGGTGATTCCGAAGGGAAGCTGATAGGAATCGGGTTGTATGAAGGCTTCGCCACTGATGTATTGTCAGTGGTAATGTCGGCAGTTTTTCCCAACTTTTCATTAACTTACTAAAACTTTGTTTTGTTCATAGCTTTGAGGACTAATCCTAAACAATGCCTCTTGTTACAGCCTGCATCTCCGATGAAATAGGCATGCCGTGCCTGAGCACCGGTGCTGAAGTCCTGACCACCTATGACTTCGAGACCAGTAACCTATGGACTGATGTCCTAGCTCTCTTCGTTCTATACCTAGGTTTCCACAGCCTAGCCGTTCTGGCCCTTAGGCATAGGACAAGGAGAAAATAAGTTTATAATTAATGTTTATGGTTTTTAATTGTTTTTGGTATGGTGTCTATTATGATATGATAAATGTTTATTCCGCGAGATGTAAATATGTAATTGAAATAAAGAATTTATTGTACTGATTGCATGATGTTTTAGTTTTTATACCCTCTCCGTCTCATTGGTCTAGTGATGCTGAGTAACTGCAAGCGGTCCTGGGTTCAATCACCAAGTTGGGTAAGGGGTCATTGAGTTTTTTCCATAGGATTTTCTCACTAGCAACTCGGAGTCTGGACTTATATTATCTGACCCACAGATCAGATAATATAATACTACAGACAGACCACAGACCACAGTCTGTATCACAGCTCTGCCTACTCCTTCGGGGAATATAGGCGTGATAATGATGTTATGATATCATCATGTCAGTATCGTTCATCACTCGGTATAAAAATCTATCGCTCAGTCGTAACGTCATTTTGCTATTTGGCACTGATCGAAAATTAATCACGAAGATCAGCAGGGCTATTCGTTCAGTGATCAGTCTGATATAGTCTGTCGATGGTGTTTCCAAGTTTCGAGTGCTGTGTTATAAAAGTGACTTCTGGCCAACCGTGACCACCATCATGGACAGCCTGATCGCTTACCTAACATCAGGTAGGTAAGATACCTACTTCAAACACGAGCGTACCCAGCTATAATTTACTTAGATTAACAAGTCGGGTAGAAAGTTTATTTTTTCGGCACTGTAGGTTAGGTGCATATCCTACTAATTTTGATTGATTCACCATAAACCAGAGTTTCTTTCTAGGTAACCTACCTGCTCATTAAGACATAAATTGGAGCAGAAAAAATCATATCAGGTCTACTTATCGTAAACTGCAGAAAAATTTAAGTCCAATTTGCATAAATTGGACTTTTACAATAAATATACCTAATCAAACAAAATGTATTTGAATTGGATCAAGATTTTTGTTATGATATTTTACTGCCATCTAGCCATATTGCACTAACTACTTCGCTTAGCATCTAAGGTCGTTTCACTGCTGTTCAGTATAAAATGGTTAGATGGCAGCACTTCCGCCTATGTTTTTGTACCTGCCGGGCCCGGCGAACAACGGGCGTTCGCTCCGCGCCGCGCAAGCGTAGTTCAAATTCATCCGCCATATTCGTCGTGTCAGACGGAGTGCAGTGCACGGCTGTGACATGTTTATTCGTAAACTGCATAAAACTTATGATAACGAGTCCTTACTGGTGCTTGTTTTATTTAGATAACTCATCAAATATGCGATTTGATGGAGTCTTGAATGGATACTCGCGTCGTTTGTTGAATTATAAACGTGCATCGAACTGTGCATTCGTGTGTTTATGATAACAGCATTAACAGTAATCCTCGGTCGTGTATTGTTTTTTGTAAATCCCTACAATTGCTGGTGTTAAGGCTTGGTGATATTATGCAATATAGCATAACCGTGACCTTCGCGTTTCGTGACTGTGCTAAAGGTGTCTTTTGAGGTTAAAATGCAGCTTGGATTATGAGCGACTGCGCCGAGCCATCAGGTTAGTAAGACGTCCAGTTATTTTATCGGTACTGATAATACGGTGTTTATTTATCGTTTGTCCCATATTCTTGTTGTGACTACTTCGATACATCTACGTTTTTGTTTAGTTAATGACCATTTGTTATTGTAACTTTCCAAGAAATACCTAACTTAGAGCTAACTTCTTCCGACTTAAAATTCTAACCTAAGATAATTTCAAAAAGCTGTTTACGCGGGAAGTTTATACAAGATTTGAACAAACGTACATAAACTCGTTCTTAACATAATGTTCACTGAACAACAAAGGTCATAAACTCATAACTTGTAAGTTTAGAATACAAAGACGTAGGCCGTTCCGTTGGCGTTAAGTCTCAAGTCGTCGCGATCAACGTAGCAGCCGCGAAGCTTTCCTTGCACCTTAGCGGACGAAGCAAGGCGCGCGGCGCGCCAAGCCACGGAGAGAATGCAACCTCGCCACAGGAATTACAAAGGGACTAAAGTGAAACAAGGACGAGGCATTGATTATCCCAATGTTTTTTCTTTATGATCTGGTGTTAGACGTTTAAGATTGTCGATGGAACTGGTTGATGAAATGACCAACCTTTTTGATTGTTTTGATCTTTGTAAGATTAATCAAATAAGGGGCTTTGAATCTATATTATGTATCTTTGTGTAATCAGGCCACACCGGTACGGCATCTGGTAGGTATCCCACTTGAATGAATGTGATTAAAGTATTAAACCAATTATGAAGATCATAATCATTTTATTTACGCGAGTAATGTTACTAGCTAGGCACATACTTTACGCGCGTTGCTGTTAAAACGATACACCAGATGATCTACTTAGCTAGATACAATTAATATACAATAGAACAGTCGGTTCTATTTTTTACGTTAAACTTCCTGTCGGCTGTTTCGTCTATTCTCATGTTAATTTAACCCTAGCGCGTCACATGTTTGTGTTTTTTATAAACAACAGATTTTACTCTATGATCTTTCTCTATAATTCTTCATGCTCGAACAAGGAAAGAGGCTGCCTATTAGGCTGTAAAAACAATTTTGTAATAATAAAAAATCAAAAGTTCAATGATATGGCCTGGAAATAATGTACCTACTTATGTGTACCAGGTACAGACTCATTAAAATAAATTGGCGAAGTATTAAATAATCCACTTATAACCCTTACACGTACGAAACCGGTTTAACCGTTATTGATTAAACCGAAATGTTTTCTTTCCTAACTACACCGTACTTATCGGATTTTACACAGGACTAAAACCTGTGGTGTCCACTCATGTTATCAAAATAGATAAAAACCACTCTAGATTGTCGGTGGGCGTTCGATGTCTAGCTCATGCGTGACGTCACTGTAATAAAACACTTAGTCCTAACCGCATTTAAATAAGTACCTACCTATCTATTGCAGGAAAATTTATCTAAAAGGTAATGTAACTATGTCACTATTTCGTTGTGCAGATAGTATGAAGTTAGTTTCCTATCGAATCTAAGATTTTATTGCGAAAGTAGACGAGATGAAGACACAACCTGTTGCGACCACGAAATTGGGTGTTCAGAAATTGAAGTTGAAAGTGATCAAAACTAGCATAATCATGTTAGTAATGCATTCCTAATCATGAAGATATCTGAATCATGTACAGGTTAGTTAAATCACGGTTCTAATTCTCGATTCATTTCCACAGTTCGAACTAGCCAATGTAGCAATAGGACTCGTTCAAAGTTCCATGGAAAAACAAATCGTTAATTTCTCTTATCAATAATTCTTAAACATTGCAGGTTTGACAAAACCAGTAACGCGGAGATCTAGATATCGTTGTTCGAAATAATTGCTTGAAGTCACGGCATAGTTACTAGCGAATAACCGACAAAGGTCGCAGCATACAGCTTCTTGATAAATATTGCGTGCTGTATCGTCGTCGAGGCGAACTGCGTTTGCTCAACTAGCTGACAAGCTAGAAGCGTGACTGTGACATGAACACTAGAAGATAAACTGAACATTTATGTGGAAATCATATTTTTTTTAAAATATAGTGCTATTTTTTATTAGAATTTTTTGCCACATTTAAAGTAACTATTTATAATTTCTAACCTTGTCTTTGCAGATGACTTTTCGTGGCTGTGAAATGCAAGAACGATTGCTTCATCTTGCTTTACAGCAAAAATAAAGTTACAATAATTCTAGGCACTGCATCATTGAAATCTTTTGAAAATATATTAAATAACTTGAAGCATATAAATAAGTTTATTTTCAATCAGATCGAGATAAACATACTGCCTTTTATTACGGTTACATTGGATCGATACAAATTGCAATCTTATTGAAAAGTAATTATCGAAGATTGGCAGGAAGAGGTCCTTTAAATCAGCCGCAGATAAACGCTTGTTGGCCTGCCAGTTATCGATTAATGAGGCTGCTTATTTAGTCCTCCTAAGAAGTTGTCTCCTTGTCTATCGCAGGTTGCGACAGCCACGGATGTGATTCATTAAATCGGTGCCTAGATTTCCGTTTTAACCTGTTTCACTTGGATAACCATTTAACCTGTCTGCGTTGCAATATTCTCTACATCAATAATATTAAAGAGCCTAGTGTAATGAGACGGTCGCCATACTCGCCATTTGCCAAACTAGTAAGTCCAAGTAGAAACAAAAGCTACTGTGATTGTCTGTCGTAAATTGCATTGAGTTTCTAATCTGCAAGTACCTACTTAGGTAGGTTCATATCCAATTGTCCTGATTCTAATTTTACTCAGGTAAGCGCGATTTAAAACGAGTCAGCTGAGTTTATTTGAAATCATGTTCTGACTTCCGTTCAAGTTCAAATCACATAATTCTTCTGTTTACTTATTTCCATACACAAATTCTATGCGCATGAAAAATAAAAAAGAACATCTAAGTATCTCCATGGTTTCATTTAACCACTAGACAGATTTGTTTATTACCATCATGCAACTTCTGCTTGAGCGGTTACGAAACAAAAAGAGGCAAGCTGTCTTACAATATTAGTCGACGACGATGATAAATAGACTAATGGTCTTCTTAAATCGTTGTCAATGTAACTTGAAACCGATGAACTCGGTAATTAGCGGGTTACGTTCCAAGAACGCAAAAGGAAAGTCTTGCGTGATACTCTTTTTTTCTACACCACCTATGGTATTATAATGAGAATAATTTCGCCAATCTTGCAACTTCTTGTCCGGATCGGAACCAATTACTATGGCATCGGTCACACTAACAGACAAGTGAAAGTCCATAATGATACATAATAGCAATAAAAGAGATCCACACGATTCAATGGAGAATTTTAATTTTAAGGCCCATTTTGTTCATTGTATCAGGTATAACTGTCCATCAAACGGCTGTTATTTTCATAGTGATGCAAAAACCCCGAGAACAAACGGGGTGTCGAAGTATTTACTACCAGATTTGGCATGACGCGATGATATGTGGAACTGGTTTGATGCTCGTTAAGACGCGCCGTGGAGTCTCACGTATCTGAACAAAAACCAAGCCGGGAACAGGGCCGACTTGTTTTGGACAATACCCGGGCTGACACTTGAATGCCGATGCGTTTACCATGTGACATGACATAGCTACCCGAACATGGAGAAACGTTCAGAAATGTAGGCTGGGGAGAAAAGGCCTTAAAAGGTACCATAATATACGAGAGGTAGTGTGGACTATACTCAAACAAAATGCAAACTGATAGGATCCAATTCTCTTAAGTTTATGTTAGTTTCAGAGGAGACTGAAAGTTGGATTTCTCCATGGATTTATTCACTTTTAGGCAAAATAGACTTGATCCTCAAGATTGCAGTAGATTATTTATGTTTTAGATACATGTATAGAATTTAAATACTCAATTTGAATAATATACTAAAACCGACCTCTTCTCAAACCCATACGAAATGTGAACTGTCTTACAAAACATGCTACAAATTGCAAAAGAGGAATTGAGAAACAAGAAACAACGCATTCATTGTTCCATATTGAAGGTCGACCAGATAAAACAGACTAAAGATAGATAAGTGAGAAACTGAAGTTTGAGGTGTTGCAAGGCAACGCCAAAAGAATAAGGCCCACTTGAAGATGCGAGCTGAGAACATTATGAATATTATTAATAATGGCTATTTATATTACTATAAACCTGACCGCCTGGAGCCTGGATTTGTACCCGGTTGACGGCAATAGGCTCGCCCCTATTACATGGGACGAACAAACTGGCGAAATGTAGGTGTTCTATAGGTGCACCTCTGCCTAGCCCTTCAGGGATTACAGGCGTGATGTTATGTGTATGTGTACAAACCTGAATAACAGCTATTGAATTGCACATTTCCCGGACTCGTGTTTAGTGGGAGGTTGAATTTTAGCACTAGCTCCCTTTGTGAGCCTTGCACTGGGTCACCGACCCTTAATTATCCTACAGTGCGCACCACTGCAGTGCAATGCTCCAGTAAAATTCTGCATAACAAGCCTTTATTAGTCCCTCGGCTCCGACTTCCTTGACGATATTAGCTCAACTCTTTCTTTTAACAAACCAAAATTAATGGCACTTTAGCAATTTTCGGAATCGCTAAAGTGTTGAAAAGGAACATTTATTCATTAACAAAGCCTTTTAAATACGAATAACGCAATGACGGTTGGTGGTTGTGTAACACACACCGGATAAGCCGCAAAAATGAAGCCGGTTGTAGCGATCCCTATCGAGTGACCGCGTTGAATCACTTTTGCATGTCCACAGTTACGGGCTCACGACCCAAACCTTGTGTACACTGTTTTTATAAAACCAATAAGATAACATCAGTCGATGAATCATACTCGATTCCGATAAATTGTGTTGCCTGCCTGTGTTTTTGTTGCGAAAATTCAATTATTTTTTTGGAACCCCTCGCATTATACCTAGTCTGAAACGTATCTTGATACAACTATGATAAGTTTAGTCAATTTCAATTCTGATGGAAAAACTGTTATCCAAAAGGAAACTTTTAGCTGAAGGGGAAAACCCCTTCAAAGTAGTTTGTTAGACAATGTTGGCAGTTATTATTGCTGTAAATAAATAAAGCCTGTTCTATTATATAGGAGTAGTGGCGCTATTGTCAAGATACGGGTAAATAATGAACGTCCTGCCTGTTACTTTTGTCCAAACAAGGAAGTGTAAATGTGGAGTAATTGGCTGGACCAGGAAATTACTAAAAGGTTTCTTAGGTTCATCGATCATTTGCGACTCGTGCTTGTTTTAACGGCTTCCTTTTTAGCAGAAGTGAAACGTGCCGATGAAAGCGTGCTATCTGCAATACCTGCGCGCTCAAGTAAGTTTGTATCATCGAGATTATCATTCCATAGTGGCCGAGTGAAGCCACCAGTTTCTATAAAAGGCTCGTTAAGGGGGAAGCGCTAAGGTAGCCCGCGAAATTGAAATATTCTTACGTTTTTTGCAATTAGCAGGTCAGTGTCTGGTTGTATGTCGATTCAAATATGATTCGCGACCGTAAGAAATGTGTATTACATACACAATTAGAATCAGCAATACAACTCCTTAAGTTAGAATTGCTCTCAAATGTCATGATTTCCTGAAATAGTCATTCAATAGGGTAACTTGGTCTTAGAGAGTTGTATTGATGATATTAATGATTATAATTCTGTAAATACGAGTACATGCTTGTTATGGTCGCGAATAATATTTTGAGTTTCTCACAGAACAAATGAATGACTAGTAAAGGTTCACACTCGACCTAATACTAACCTGCAAATTGCAAAAAACGTAAGAAAATTTGAATTACACGGACTACCCTGGCGCTTTCGCCTTACTGTGTTCCGTTAGCTATGACACACACGCTAATATTTGGCCTTCCACATACACCAGCCTCCGTCAAGAACTTGCTTGACGCGAGGTAAATTACTATATTTACCTGCAATTATGGTAGACGGTTTTCGGATTTATGTAGCAATTAAGCGCATAATCCCTTATGAAGCCTGGTAGGGCAGTTACAAAATGCTTTGAAAGTTTTCGTGTAATCTGAGACTTATTCAGGACGTGCAGCCAGTTTGTGAGGTTAAATAACGGCTTTAATTACTTTGAAGTGAATTTTATGAATGTTAAATTTCCATTAAGTTTGACATTTTGAAAGGGGCTACGAATGCGTGGATTTAAGATCGTGAATCTTGCAAACGTATATTACTTAAGCTACCCGCCATCTTGATGTTGTTTCAAGAAAAATCTTGCTTTAAAATACATAATTGAATTCTCGCTAAGCCGTGGAAGGTTGTTTAGAGGAAACACTAATACAGGAGCCGAGTTTGTCCATTCTGTTGTCGAGCGGCCACGTGCATGATCATGCATACTGTAAACAGATATAATTAAGGTCGTGGCGTCCATATTAATGCAGGCCCGATCAATATTCATAGCAAGCGGGCCGCGGGTCAGATGGTTAGATATCCATTGGCGCCCAGTACGCTCGGGTCAAGTAAGAATGAGTTGAGATTCGCGATAAAATTAGTTCCAGAGTTTAACGCGTTAATTATTTTGTTAGCTTATTGATTTCTTTTGACTTGAAAATAATTGCAGTAGTCTTGTCTTTATAAAGTCAGAGAAAGGACCGTCGAAACCAAACGTGAAGAAAAAATAAATATGATGATCTAACAAATAATTCCTTCATTATTTCTGTGCTCTTCTTCCTTTTCAATTGAATCTAAGTTCAAAATTCAACACAAAAGCTTTACCCGAGTGACTCGAGCGCATCTCACTGCGTGACCTTGACGCGATAGCGCTGCGTCCGCGCAGGCATTATCATGACACAGCGGTAATACCCCGCTATTACCTTTAAACGTTAACGCCATACGCGCCATACGGTGTTGCATCGAAATTTTATCCAATTATACGTTTTATTTCTTCAATTTCATGATTCGTTTGTTCTTAAGTGTAAATTACAGATGAATCTTGCTTAAAGTCACATTCTTAGTTTGTAACTATCAATCAATATTATTACGAAACGAATTACTTATCTTGAATACAATTGTGTTCAGTTGCGTTGTCATTGAAATGAAGATGTGAGTTACTAAGTAATTAGTACGTCGATATGTCCATTATTGTTCATGCTTCAGATTCTGTTTCTTATAATGAATGGTTCTGTAAGATTAATTCATTTAATTTATCAGACAATGACATCCTAGCGCTGATGTATTTGAGTACCCACTAATGTACTGTAATTTTTTAGTTAAATTCTTCATTCGCAACACGTAGCTATTGAAACTTATGTTCATTTTAGGAGATTCTGATACTAATATCAGAACGTCGATTCTAAAATCAACTCTTCTTTCTTTTTTTCCCTACTTGTCCATTTTAACTTCGAGTGTAAGCAGATCTTCTGCATTCCATTATATCCATCAAGACTTCTCTATCTAGTATTCCACTACTATTGTGGCTATATCCATTGTCATCAGTCCATCTAACCATCTGACAACCGCCGTTCCTCCGTCCGGTCCCCGGTCTAAATTCTGTTTCCTATCCCACCGGTCACCGGATCTGCGCCATATGTGGCTTAATCCCATCGAAAACTCCAATGAAATAGAAAGCATTCTGACGATTGGCTTTAAGAACAAGTCGTATTTGGGTATCAAGTGAAAACAAACTATACATATATGGGAAGCGTTGCGTCATTGCCAAGTTATTTGGCCGATAGTTCTAGTTAAAGTTATCGGCTGGCCTGCGTCGTTACCATACCATTGGAAGCAGATAGCGTGCATGACTAGATGCTTTCAACTCTTGAACTTCTTATTTCTGGTAAGCCGGTGTCCGAAGATTAGCCCAGAGACCTTTGGTTTTATGATAGCTTTTCTATTTCTTTCAAGTGATTGCATAGAATAAACTAGGATTCTAGTAGAGTACACGAATGGTCGAGTGTGAACCTTTACTAGCCATTCATTTGTTCTGTGAGAAACTCAACAAGTTCCTCACTTCAATAATCCGATTTACGTCCATAGCCCTTGCTCTGTACACTAACCTGTTGTCCTGTTATTTCTTTATGAGGTTTTTTATCTTCTTGCTCGATTATATTTTTATGGATTTCATGCTAAAGTTTATTCGCATTTTATTGTTTCACGATAACTTAGGAACACTTCTTGCAGAATTACGGTGTCTGGCTCGCTGTTATTTGGTTTTATCGCTTTATTTACTTACGGTAGATACTAAATGTAATGCGCTTAAAATATTATGTCTCTTTTTAAGAGGTCTGTGACCTGCAATCGAATTCTAAGGACTGCGAAGTAGAACAGAGCTACAGAAGTAGCTATTAATTTGCTTCTACTAACTGCATCTAGCAAGTAGGTTATGTATTTTAAGTACCACAGTAATCAATTTCGCGTGAACAGTGGTAATTAACATATTTCTGCGTTTTCTTCGCAGTTATTATGCTGCTTGCACGTGGAATGTTATCACATCTGGTCATGTTACCTTTAAGAGCTCTGAGATAAGTCATGCAGTCGTGCAATACGCGACACTGCGACTAAGGTTTATTTTTTAGTCGGAAAACAAAATATATTTTCATTTTAATCAACCATTTTCACAGTATAGGCAGAAACTGCAAAGAGTGTGTTACGTTGCTTCGTCGCCATGACCTGCCCACGTCCATATAAATATTCTTATGATTCGGTATGAAAAGCTGTTGCACAATACACAAGAACAACAGACAATTCAATGGATTTTGGACAAGTTGGAGAGAAACTGGTTATTATGATGCCTGCAGGCAATATTAACTGGTTTGCGAACTTTGTACCTTCGAGCCTACCAACTGGAGTAAATGTAGTTTATGGCTTTACGTAGGTATTCCTAATTACTACATATGAAAGGGATGACGAACTACTTGCTAACTCCTCTGCATCGGTAATCCTCGGCTTCTGAAAGGTCATCACTCGGCTTTTTATCTTGCAAATAATAATTTGCTCTTCATTTACAAGTTCTTTTTCTAGGTCTAGTATGTTCTAGGGATGATAATAACTATGACTATTTACCTACATAGTATTATGTGATCATACATGAAACGGGATAATTCCTACATAAACATCTCGTTATGTTTATAATAACAACACTGCGGTCAGATACGATGTAAACGCGCTCCATACAAATGACGTTAAATTGTAGAGATTCTGATTGTTCTTGATAGGATGAGGTAATATTTTATCCTAACAAACTGTATAGTTTTTGCTGGTTGGCCGTTGGCGAATCAACAGATTTGTTTCACTTGGCTTACAAGAAAGATGTACTTTTAGATGGATTACGTGGGACTTACCTCAGATTTGAAACTGCAGATATTTTGTAAACTCCAACGTTCGCGCAGTTTATGACTATACGTACTACAATGGGTTTAATTAGACCGTATTGTTACGAATCTAAACAGTAAAACGTATCAATTAATAAAACATAACTTTCGTCTATCAATCACATATCAGAGACATCCATTTGCTAAAGTAGGCCAACTATCTCGGAGACTTGAATTCGATACCAATCGTGTCTCACATTATTCTTTGTCAACACTAAAAGCTCAATTAAGACCTCGTCACGAGTAGTAACGGTATCTTAAGGCAACCAGCCGTTTGTTTAACAACAAAGTAAAACGCTAATAGCTTCCATAATGACTTTTTGGGATGGTTTCAGTGGAGCATTGATGAAATCTTTGGCCATGAGGAAGTGTTTTTTGCTGTCATTTGAGGGTTATTGGTCATTAGTTTGTCTATTTCAAAACTTTTTGGAGGTGAGGCGTTATAAACTGCATTTGATTAATATCCATGAATCGAAAATATTTTCAATAAAATTTTGAAAGCAATTACGGACCTATTCTGTGAACACCTCCATACATTTTGTTACCGAGCACGGCGTGAATTGGCCTTCTGTAAGAGACCAGTCGATACGATTTAGAGTTGGACCTCAATAGATCAGATAGTGCCCATTGTGAGCCCGTAACAGCTATTTATAGAGTTCGATGACTCCACGATCTATCAAATCGTAATAATTTATCCCTAAAACCTATTCATGAATGGATGTCAGATAGAAAATCTAAATTGATTTATTATTATCAAATTCTATTGAGCGTTACAGAAACCTTTATAAGGAGGACACGTTTGTGAATTAATATATTAAATCTTAATGTCTTCTAGATGCTGTTCGATTAGCTATCAAAGAAAAATAATATAATATCAATGTTCTTTATGTTGTTAATACCAAGTTAGTTCAGAACAGCAATAAATGTTACAAGTTGTGAATCATTGAATTATCGCTATTTCATTGTGATGTCGAAACATGATAAATGATTGTAATGTCAGAAGATGTATGGAAATCTTAAAAATACTTGTAATTTGGTTTGTGAATACTATAGCAATGGGTTGGTTAGCAACTTTCGCTTTCGTGTCCATTGCCGGAGCACGGCTGGGTGAGTTGGGTGACACCGGAACACCCACGCCTGCGCGTTGTCCCGTGTTGGCTATCGCCTACAGAACCCAAGAGCTTTAATGTTAGATGGACAAACTGACACTGACCACAGACAATTTCAAGGTGATAGAATTCGGAATTCAAATGCAATGAAATATAAGTATTTTCCGCAACATTGCTCTTCACGTGTTAAGCTTTGAAGAGAAAGGTCTACTTCGATATGCGTTGACTATTAAGTATGCAAAATCAAATCTGATTAATACTTAATTAAAATAGCGATTTAAGGCAGTGTTGACACATGTCTAATTAACGACATGTCTGGATTTATGTCACATATTATAGGCGGTCAAGTCACTCCTCATCTACAGAGCTTATCTTCAAAGGATTCTAGTCTTTCATTCTATGATATAAAGCTGATAAATGCAGATCTTAGTCATAAAGGAAAATAATATCTACTTATAAAGTAGGTTAACATACCTATGATGTGGTTGGATCGATTTCAAGGCTTCGCGGTTTGTACAACATACCTACTACGCTTTCGGGGTACATAATTAAAAGACAATTTGGTTCTTTAACAAAGAGGTTGAAGCCAAGATGTAAAATATCGTATTAATCTTAATAAAGTTTATGTAAGCAGTCTTAAATCATGCCAGTAAACTTGCTAGTTTCGACGTAAAAATGTCTCAAGCCTTAATTCTGTCAGCTAAAGTAATTTACAGTATCGCCGTCACTGGAAAATTACTAGATTGAAACAAATTAATCGCTCAGTCAATCGGAGCAGCGAGGTTAAACCTGAATTCAATAAAGAGAGACGTTGAATTGAAAGTCTTGTTTAAAACTGATGGTTTTCACGATTCCTGAGCGTAGATTGCTTTAATGTTAATTAAAACAGCTATGTTAATTATAAGGTCTGTCTGTTCGGTAGCCAGAGAGAGTTCCGTGGAAACAACACGCCACCTTGTTCTAAGAATTAGCGGAATCGATTTACTTTGAGTGCTACAATTCGCAAGGTTCTCGGAAATCAAATTACGGAAACAACTGGATCTTTTCAATTTTTTGTTAGTAAAGCAAAAACTGTTGAATGGATTTTGATGATACCTAGTCTAAACTTAGCTTTAAAGCTCGGATTACTTCAGAATGAAAATGCGTGTCAAGTTCTTAGGAACAGCTTCTGTATTCGTTATAAACTTTATGTAATGTTTGAAGTAGGTACAATATTATTAAAATGGCTTCATCATTGATAGCAGCGACCAATTTACGAGAAATGGTCGGCTCATGTTTATTAAAGGCGCACTACGAAAAAGGAGGCCGAAAAACCCAAGGGCCTTCACCTGTTTCGAGATTCGATCAGTACACTTCATGGGAACGATCGAAGCTTATTTTTTGCCTCAATAAATACCAAAAACTCAAGTCAAGGAAAAGAAAATCGAGGCGGCAACAATTTAGCCTTGAAATAGAACAGATCGTGTCCAACATTATTTGATACAACTCAAAAGTGAGTTCAGAAAGTCGTTGTAATCGCCCGCCTAGTCGTTTTAGAGCTTTGATGTGGATGTTTATAGGATTGTAAAATGGCGAAACGTTTTTATTCACAGGCTTACGTACGCCGTTTTCTGTTTCTAGGCATGCACTCCTTTCATTGTGGCCAGTGTAGCCACTATTGCTTCACAAGCATTTACTATTGCGAATGGAACGTAAATCGTTGGCCTCACCGGGAATAGTTTATTTGACCGGGCAGGTTTAAGGTTCGACGCCCGCGCGGGGTGGTCTTACAAACTCACAATGTTGACAATTCAACGCAATTTAATTTATTTTTTACGTTCGTGGTGCATTGTGTCACAAGGATCATGTTACTGCATTTGTTAATGCGGCGTAATGAGACACTTGTATTGCATGGACGTGTCGTTAGTCATCAGTTATGATTATGAATGATCGTGTCATCAGTATTACGATTTGCGAGATTTAAAGAGTCGTTTGAATGGTTCACTCGACAATGTTCTCAATGTACACTTGTTGCCGTCTTTCACGACTCAAGATGTTATTCCCGAGCGTCGAGAGGCCTCGACAGCGGTTGATACGCTTATTTTTGTTTGTGCTCATAATCACACTTGTGTGAATTGGCGCTAATAGAATAACTGCTGTTATTTACGTTACGCACAAATTTTCGTTCACGCGCGATTTGCTGTGTAAATATTTGACTATATACTGTATTCTTTATTCTATTTGCGATGTGTTCTGTTTAGTGTTCTAGTAACAAACCAGCTAGTAACATTTTTAAAACGGTTTAAAATAAACAGCGACGTCACATCCCACGTTGTACCCGAAATTTACGATAACTGGAGAAGCAGACGGGATCTTTTTAACGGATTCTGAATGCTAACTTATTTATTTAGGATTTCTGTTTCGGGCATCGATTCCAAGCGGAGCAGAATCATTTCAACATAACCGTGATGCCGTGCAGTTTCTTATTAACTTTTTTCGAACACGTGGTCGCCCACGTTGAATTTTTTCGTAACATAAAATAACGAGTCCAGTTTAGCTTTCCAGAATATATTTAACCAAAGAAATAATTTACAATAGGTAGGTAGTATAAATTTTACATTTCGTATGGAACATTACTCACTGAGAAAATAAATCTAGTTGCCTTGTCTATACTTCTTAAGATATATTTTGGCTGCAGTGATAAATGTTATTTACTCTAAGGATTGAAACTGAGGTATGAGTAACTTTGTAATGTATGAGCAGAATAAATCTTTCATTTTAGACTACTTTACACCTAACGTTTTTAGAAATTGGCGTAAATTTTTCTAGCTAACATACAATTTGTTAGCACATTTCATACCTACATGTCAAGTTATGAATAATCACAACTTTCCGTTAAAATAACTGAGTGCTGTCATGCAAAATATTATGTCAGAAAACGAGTTGTGCTTGTGGGCAAAACCGTAATCATTGTAGGTATACTCTTAGGGCGAAAATACATATGCCAGTTGCTGGTACAAAACTATGCAAGTAGCTGGGATGCCGTTGTGACATTGACTAATCAGAAGTTGTTATGGCACACGGCATGCCAGCTACTTGCATAGTTTTGTACCAGCTACAGGCATGTGTATTTTTCGCTCTTATGTTTATTCAACTAAGGGACTTAATGAAGCTGTATTGTGCTGGACTGGCATATTTGAAAGTATTTTATCTCAATCCAACCAACATTGAAAAAATTGGGTGAGAAATTTTTGACTTTTGTAATTTGTTAGTTTGTACCTACTGTATTGATAAGCGGTACAATACAAAGTAACAAATTAGAAAAGTAAAAAAATGATGAAATTACATTAAGATGTTACTTGTCAAAGACTTTAGTCGAACCCAAAAGGCAATAACGCTATTGAAAAAGTAACTTTATTTCAATTTTTAAAAGGTTTATTTTAGGGTCTTAAAGCTTAACCCTGAAGGGGAAAACAGAAACAAAGTGCCGTCTTACAAACTTACAGAGGCACAATAAGGGAGTGGTCGGTGTCACCGTTGTCACCTCTCCCTATATGGAGAGAAATGGAAGTTAACACGTATTCACACCTACTGACCGACGACTGTGACCTTTACCTTTGAACATAGAGTTGTATTTTATTATTCTGTCTTCCTTTCCATGTGGTATTGGAATAAAGGTTTCGTAAGTTTCCGTTGGCTTCTACTAGGTGATAGATTTTAACTAAAAGATTAGTGGATTTGTGCCCGATTGAAGGCAATAAGGCTCGACCGGGTCGAGCCTTATTGCCTTCAATCGGGCACAAATCCACTAATCTTTTAGTTAAAATCTATCACCTAGTAGAATTACATGGGACTGAAAGATAACTGGCGAAATTTGAGTGTAGGTACTATAGGTACACCTCTGCCTAACCTTTCGGGGAATACAGGTGTGATAGGGTTTTGTGAAATTGTTTGAAAAAAATGGCAGCGTTAGTTCCGGTTTTGGTTAGACGCCATAAGATCCTTTTATTGTACTACCTAAGTTATCAAATTATATCAAATACGTACCTGAATACAAGACCACACTCAATTCTATTTTTTCGAAGCCCTTAAGGCTCCCACAAACAGGCGCGACGCGACTCTAGTAGAACAATTTCAATGCAAATTGTTCTACTAGAGTCGCGTCGCGCCTGTCTGCGGGAGCTTTTAACATAAGGTACAATATCGTCTCATCGTAGTCATCTTTATTTAAGTTGGATCCTTATGTCACGTCTTGCCTCCATATACGGACAGACAAGGTTCAGTTTTTATCATATTGTTTACAATAAACGTATGATGAGTATTAAAAACGCATAACAGTCCAGCTAAAGGTATTGGCAGCCATATGCTGTGCGTGTTTATATTCAATCGTTTTTATTTTGAAATTGAGAGGAAATCGGTTTTTTGGGGATCTAGATGGGCAATCGTTGCTAAGGGCCGCTTGTACCACAGTCCACAGATTACTAAACGCATTTTTGTTTCTGTCAAATGGTTTGAAGTTGAAAGAGACAGAATGATCCCACCAAAAACATTTTCATGTAAAATGTTGCCAAGGCGAGACCATATGGCTCGCCCTGTCAAAAAGTTGATCTCATGTAGAGCCAAGCCTCTAACTCTACAACGCCCCAACTCTAAAAGCCCTAACTTCATAAACTCTACACCTTGGTCAAAATATGAGGCTTGGTCGTTTCGTTACTACAAGAACTATTATTTAACAGCAAAGCAATGAACAGTGAATTTTTTCACCTTACGTCCAAGCCACGTATTTTGACTTTGAGATGTTTATATACGTCATGTATTTAGTGACTATCTTTTGCCCGCGGTTTCGCCCGCTTTTGAAGGACCACGGGAACGTACTAACCGCGATAAAAAAAAAACCATGTCCTAACCTAGGTCATGGTCTATCAGTGTGCTAATGTTCTTCCAAATCAGTTCAGCCATTACCAACCTTTAGGAAGTTGATCGACAGCGGAGAGCGTGAAAAGGTAACAGACAAAGTTACTTTACCATTTATAATTAGTATGGATTTGCTCCTCTGCGCTTCTGAAAGCACGTTAAGGCGACAATAACCGACTTTAAATGTTTTTAAACTTAATATCACGTGTAAACGCGTAGTGTTAATGATTTGGAAAAAATATATTTTAAATTAGAGCATTTTCTTAATAAATTAATATGTGAATATTTTAGATTATGTTTATATTACATAGTGTAATTAATTTGTGAAGTTATGTCGGATAAAAAACTGAGAATAACGCAAAAACTATCAAGCGTATTTTTATAAAACCTTCACCATTTTAATGTCCCAGCTGTCATTCGGGGATCTTTGGCAGTCGTTATGGGTCGTCAGAAGTCCGATAGTCTGACAACCAGTATAACCAAGGGGTATCGTATTACCTAGTAACTGGGTTGTGAAGGTCAGATAGCCAGTCGCTCCATGTAAAATACTGGTATTCAGCTGCATCTGGTTAGACTGGAAGCCGACCCAACATAGTTGCAAAAAGGCTAGGCAGATTATAACGATTTTTGGTGCACGCGGAGCTGAGGGTCCCTTAGTGAGGTTCGCTTTCCTGTTTTATTACCAAGCCTTGAATGTTTCTAAAATGAACATGACATAATTGCCATTGTAATAAAACATTGCTACCTGCTCAGGTACCAACATACTGTTAATTTAATAGCACACAATTATCTTAATAGTACCCAGAAGTGATTGTAGACCATGTAAAAATAAATTTGATCCGACAACTAAACATGTTATGATTCCGCTACCGTTAGCTGGACCACGATAGTAATCCTAACTTATTATTATATCCAGATATGATACGTTACAAGTCTTACAAGTGTCAGACTTCGCAACCTTGTCAAACTGTCAGAATTAGAATTATAAAACACCTTATCGGTGTTATTGACGGCTAAATGGCAGGTACGTGAGTGTAATACACATTTGGTATTGCAATTATAACAGGCATAGAAAAATAAATAGTATTTTGTATGGAAGCAAAACTTCCAGCTCTGAACGAATTTAAAATCGCGTAATTTCTCTAAAGTTTCAGTGCTTTCAACCGATAAGGGTTGTACTATGTATAATCAGAAGGCGTATGATCAGAAGGTTGCGTGTTCAAATCACGTCGGGGTCACCAGTATAGAGGCATGAGGAACAGGGTGAAAAGCTCACTCATCCTCCATAGAAAAGGGAGGATCCTCCGACCAGACGGGTGTTGTGTCTAGTGGGCTACTGCCCCACGGTTGATATCGGGATGTTGTATGCTAGTCGCGCGGTAAACTCTGATTGCGTGACGTCAGTGTGATGCATTCCAATGTGGCGATGTAGAATATGCCGCCACAATACCATACGCCCAGCCTCTTTTGTTTGCGAATCATTATTAATTCTTTTTCAATGTTATAAGCCGCCAGTTTGCATTTTCGGCTGAGCTTAGTAACCAAAAACTGTGATTTAGAATTACTAAAGTATAAGAACTAGGATGGCTTTTAACGTCTCGCAAGGATAACTGCGATCAATATCTCATTTGCCAAACGTAGTAAGTGAAAAAGCAAAACCTTACGGCTGTTCTCAGAAACGGGTAAGTTTTCCTTTAGCAGACGGTTGCAGATCAATATTGCGGTCATTAGTTAATTCTCTAATAGTATATTATTCAATCCGTACCACTCAATATAATTCAACTGCTTTAATAACCTCTTATAACTCTGAATTTTCAATATCAGTAGCGATTAATTTGTGAAAACCATAAAAAATACAGATTATGATCACCAATTCATTACGTTACAAAAATTAATTGATGCCATAGAGACGGTGATGTGATCATAAGTTTTGATAAACTTTGGAAATATTTATGATCTCATATTGAGTGGTTCTATCATGTAGTTAATTAGTGGAATGGCTATTTTCTCACTTTTAATGTAAATTATTTAGATTTAACGATAAGTGGCGTCAATATACAATGCTCTTCAAAACCTTAAGAGTTAATTAATTAATGCTTACAAGTACCATCCATCATATTATATGTAAAATGTTGAATGGAGTCTTTAATTACGTGTTTTTTTTACATTGACGTAATTTATGGGCTGATTTAATACAGATTTAAATTGGCAAGTATTCAATCGAACCTCAAATAATTTTCGTTTCGCTATCCTAAAAATATTATTGAACACTAATATAATGAAAGCGTCTCTTTTGGTAAACCTCAACTAATTCTTATTTTGGGGTCCAAAAAATATTAAATAGCCAAATTACTGCGACCAACCGTGAGAAAAAGCCAGACTGTTAAGAAGAGGCTCGTTTATTTAAAAAAGTGTGCATCATTAGAAGGTCGATAAGTTTTTAAAGGATCAGTGAAATATTTCACTTTGATATTCAGGGCATTTCAGCGCTAGTCCACCGAATCAACGAAATCTCCAAACGGCTGGTTGACACTTCCCGTGACCCAAGGGCTGGCTTTTACCTTGGCCAGAAGCTAAGTCTCTTGGGTACATTACCAGTCGACAGCGATGCGGAGGAATTTTTCGACGCCATATTTTAATTTGTTAATAGTTTTTGTTAGGTTAGGTTATTATATTTTTTTAAATAGTGTGTTAGTTAATTTAGTGCCTGTATAAATAAATAAAGTACTACTCGTGAAACCAATATCAAAAGTTTTACAAAACCGGATTCCTCTAACTAATCAATACAACTTAGATTTATAGCCATTCTTCTATCTATAAACAGCAGTACCAGTTTGCGTGTGTTGCAAAATTTCGGCAGAAATTCATAGTTTCCATTCAAGTTGGTTCGCAATTTATCCTCGGATTTCTTAACCCTTGTGTTGCCCTATAGGTTAGGAACTTAGAATTAATTATCACCGTTAAGAAACTTCCCAATTAATGTGCTATTATTAACCAAAGAGGATTGACCTTATATCTATCTATTACATCACACAGGCTAAACCGAGTAATTAAGTCTAAGGAAAATCAAGAAAAGGAGGAAAAACTGCAGCTGTGGCGAGGCAGTGCTTCCTTGCCTTCCTAGCTGAAGATATCCCGCCTGGACATAATTGTCTTCGATAACCTGGAAGTCTTTAAAAAGACTCTGGACCCAGGTTGGCCGAAGCAGGGAAAGCCTGTTCAGGTGGAGATTGACGACTCCATCTTGGAGTGTAAATGTGGTGCTGTTCTACAAACGATGGGACACTTAATATCATGTCCTGCGTGTCCTGTCAGCTGCACGTTACAGGAACTGATGGACGCTAGTGATGGCGCCAAACTCGTAGCCGAATTCTGGGCCAAGTCTATTTAGATTGCCATCGACATGCGACACGCTGAAAAGAAGGAGGAAGGTCATCTAACCTAATATTATAAATAGGTGTTTATATGTTTGTAAAAGGTAATTTTTGGAAATATCCGAATACAACAATTTTTTTACTGATAGAAAGCTTCACTATTAAGGTGAACGTCCACTGGTCCGCACCGGCCGACCGGTGTATGAAGAAATGAACCGAGCGCTCGGTGCGGGCGGTACCGATAGTGGACGCAGTGCTATATGAATTCATACAAAACAAACCAAAATCCGTTGCGTGCCGTGCGCGCGTTGAGGCCGGTGCGGACCAGTGGACGTGCACCTTTACCGAGTGCCATAGAATATATTTAATGTTAAATCAAGAAATTTCAATCATGTTGCGGCCAGTAGCTAATATCATACATATACATGAACTCAACAAACATAACCTCATATTTCTAAACCAATAAGATGTACAATCAGATGCGAACTAAAACCTGTATGGTAATGTTGAACAGGCGTCTGCGCAGGCGCCACTGCTCGATTGTACTATCGTATCGGTGTCTAAATCAATTCACGGTTCAATCGATTCGTGCATGATCGGAGAACCGAGTCATTGAGGGTAGGTGCTTGAGCAATCGCTTTAGAAACAATAGACACGACAGTACATCGAAAAGGTTATCTTGCTGTACAGTTAGCGACAAAAATATGGAGATGCACAGACCGTTCAGAATGATCATGACGAACACGGGAGTATTTCAGACACTCACTGCCTTCGTCATCATCACTTCAACTGAAAGACGACTACTGCTGGACAAAGACCTCGCAAGTATCGCCACTTGCCACATCAATATTCGCATCCAGCTGTTTTTCTGACAATAACTTTATCCAACTGAGGATATACAATATTTATTTATTGGAGAAACTTCTTATAGGTACTAAATTAACCAACAAACTATTAAAATTAAAATATAATAACCAAACCTAACTAAAACTATTATGGGGAAGCGCTGAGGTAGCCCGCGAAATTCAAATTTTCATTCCTACAACTTTTGCAGTTTGCAGCTCAGTGTCTGAGATGTATGTTGATTAAAGTATGATTCGCGACCGTAAAAAATATGTATTTACAGAATTATAATCATTAGAATCAGTAACACAACTCCTTAGTTAGTATAATCCTGAAATCTCAAGATTTCATGAAATAGTCATTCATTAGGGTTACTTGGTCTTAGAGAGTTGTATTGATGACTTTAATTATTATAATTCTGTAAATACATATTTGTTACGGTCGCGAATCATATATTTTAATCAACATACACCCAGACACTGAGCTGCAAACTGCAAAAATCGTAAGAAAATTTGAATTTCGCGATCTACCCTGGCGCTTTCGCCTTGACAAACTAAAATATGTTGTCGAAAAGTTCCTCCGCATCGCTGTCGACTCGTAATGTACCCAAGAGACTGGCGGCATTGCCTCGTTGTATGGCAATGCTTAGTCTCTGGCCAAGGTAACAGCTAGCCCTTGGGTCACGGCAATTGTCTGTCCACCAGCCGTTTGGAGATTTCGTTGAACAAACCATGAGCACTAGGATCGCACGGGGTTTCGCCCGAGGGTTTCAACCCCAAACGGCTCGAAAATATAATACATATCTCAATTTTTTTAGTCTGTTGTTCTGATCATTTTGAACAGTCTATTCCTCCCTATATTTTGGACGCTAACTGTACCTAGGGAGTTAATGTAATCCTTCTCTAAACACGAACGGTAAAGATCATTTTAACATTTACTTTAACATGGCTACCTGTAGTATAACGTTTTCTTCATAGGTTGCCACGGTTAAATGCCATGACAAATTAAGCTGTTCTGGAAACCTTTATAATGTTAATCAATAAATCTTACGGCAGATTTTGCATTGCTTCATTCTGAGAGAAAATAAATCGATCGTAGTTGACATTAATATAACTTACGACATGCACTAGAATTCTGTGTAAATGGCAGCGGTTACTTATTTTTTTTGTGTGGATATCGGTTGTAGTGGTAAGGGCATGTCATGCGGAGGACCGAGGAAAATGTGAGGAAAATTTTGAGTATGAATGTGCGTAGCTTAAAGTAGGGGAAGATCAAACAAACGATGGATGTACTGTGTGAAAGATGATATGGCTGGAAAGGGAGTGACTTCTGAGATGACAACTAATAGGGAAAAAGAAGAAATGTTGCAACAACCCCAAATAAATTAAGATGAGGGAAAGCGAATGATGAATGGTGATGCTCTAGAGTTCTAGATGTTACACAACTCAGCCTATCGCAGTTCACTGCTGGACATAGGCCTCTCCCAGGCAGCGCCACAACACCCTGTCCTCTGCCTTCTGCATCCAGTCTGTGCCAGCCACCTTCTTAAGGTCGTCGGTCCATCTAGCTGGGGGGCGTACCCCACTACGCTTGCCGATACGTGGTCTCCACTCCAGGGCTCGTGTGCTCCACCGGCCATCGGTTCTTTCCCGGATAACTTCATAGATGTTACAAAAAGTTGAAATTATGTTAGAATTAGAAGGCCCACTTATTAAATCACAATGCTGTATTTCAAATATTATTTACGTACAGCTTTTAGTAGACAATAAACAAGGACTTGTATTGCGACATCTCGATTAGCAAGAATGCTTAGCTTTGATAATTAAATTAATTCACATGCAAAACTTGTCTTCTCAAAGGGCCAATATCGTGGCCCACTTTGCCAATATACAGCGTGGGCATAATAATAAGCAGTTTTAAATGATAATGATTATAAAGCACCTTTTTGGAACAGACCATTTTTGGTAAAAACTTATCTTCACGTTGTACTTACTTATCATTATTTTAATAAAATTCACAGATATCCGATAACTTTAACACTTATTATCGACTTTAAATCGCGTATCGATTACTTTCGAGAAGAATAGCTGACTTCTGAGTAAGTATTGGAGATTTACATCACTTTTATTTTTATTTTATCCGCCAAGGATTTAAATAACCGATTCATATCCTTTATTATTGTATTGCTTTTTTATTTGCCAGGTGAATTAATTGCTGTCATTAAGGTTATGAGTATAATTATTAAAATTGTGAGCTCTGACTTGAAAACAAACGAAGGCGAAGTTTGGAAGACATTAATTTATCAGCGTTTAAACAACATTTTTGACTGTAAAAACCCTCCACTATATTAAATTCTGGATCAGCCAGCAGCTCTCAATGGATTAACTTTTTGTCAATAAGAAGAAATCTACTCTTGGCATTATTTTTTAAACTCCCATTCGTTATCTATGACCCAGTAAGATATGCTCGTCTCACAAACAGTTTATCTCGAATATTAGTCTATTGTGGTCTCGTTCTTACAAGTTATGTATCCAAGACAACAAGACACGCTCTAAAAACTGGAAAGATATCTGAACAAAAAAGTAGCGATAAGACTTTATCGTATTTGTTTTGTACATCAATCAAATCGTAGAAAACAGAGATAGTAACATAACACAACATCACGCCTGTAATTCCAGAGGTGTACTTATCTATAGTACACCCACATCTCGCCAGTTATGTTTTTAAGTCCCAAGTAATAAGGGGCGAGCCTATTGCCAGGCACAAATCCTGACTCCGGGCTGCTACCGAGAAATTCCAGATGGAAAAACCCAATAACACTGCCCGACCCGGGAATTGAACCCAGGACCTCATGCTCAGCAATAGCGCCTGCGACCACTAGACCAAGAGGCAGTAAAGGCGCTACCCCGAGCAAAACCTTGCGATAGTGCGTTATTCAGAGGCTTATACAGAGTTATATCCACTCATTAATTAAGAGAAATAAACTACATCTAAAAGCATATTATTAATGTTGGATGTTGGCGGGACAGACTAGAAGGACCGAACGCTCAATGTCGGGGAAGCGCCCTAAAACAGAGATAATGGTGCCGATTCTCTTGTAGTACACCGAACCAAACTATCACTAAAATTCCTTACTTTTTGCCTATGAGAATCTTAAAGCTATTCTGCAAAAAAATATCACTAAACTTAAAAATAATTTTGACAGAACTAAAATCGAATGTGACAATCGCGTGACACCCTGTTACTTGTTTGCCCTACCCCGTGATTTTTGTTAGAGCCGGAGGCGCGCAGGGGGCAGCCTCGACGTGTTTTATATGGAATTTTTCACTTTTTGTATGCAAAATATGAAAATTATTGCCTACATGTTGAGTTTTAGGGGTTTATTGGTTTCAAAAAGGGGGTCAAAATTTTCATTATTTTAAAAGAAAAGAAAAAAAGCTACAGTACTGTTTTTGCACCTGAAGTCGAGGTGTTGGTGTGAATTTCAATTCATGCCAACTAATTTTATTCCATACCTTTTTAATCGCGATCAAAAATAGTCAGATTTAGTAAGAAAATCAAAATTTCAGGTGAAATACGTTAAATTCAGAATAGCAAAATTACCATTTTCTCTACACTAATAACTCAGTGCCATCTTAGTGCTGTCAAATTAAAATATAGTTGTGTCACTTTAGTCAATTTCGGAATGGGAAATCGTCGTTTGACAGGAATAAACTAAATTTTGGTGATTTTTAGTCTAGTTTAGACAGACGCATTTGTGACAAGAGAATCGTCACCAGTGTTGGACTAACTAACTAACTTTTAATATTGAAGAAAGAATCTTTCTATTCTAGGTCAACAGAATTCGGCAATCCTTTCTCTTTCGTTGATTCAATTGATCACTAAAACCATAAACTTTTCGATGGTAGCTAACATCATGCATACAAATCCCAATTGGCACCTTGAATTCCTAGAGTTGAATACAGGTTACTGCCAAAAGACTTAAGCCGTAATTAATAGTCTGATTGACAGATCAGATAAGAGCCAAAATTAATAATTCAGTCAGTTGTATTACGTTAGGTACTTTGGTAGTTATTTCGCAGGTAATGAAAGTTATTACTCCTTCGAAGATGTTTTTTTTTTTTCAAAATATCTTTATTTATCTCCAGGACTACACAACTGACCAGAAGTCAGTTGTGTAATATCAAGTAACACTGACTCTTCATCAAACAAGACGATTACACCCGTTTTCTTGCCGGAGTCTTAATATACGTATACGTACCTATTCCACCGAAGACCTCGTCTGACCTTTCCAATGAATGTGAGTAAGAACCAAGGATTAATGGGCAGGCATCATAGACAAAAGTACCACGTGCTATAAAGTTGTAACTCGTCGACGAGATCGGTCCAGCAACGTGAGCGGGAAGTGCGTCTATTTTGAATTGTTTACTGCCGTCGCCATTCATGGCTAATAAAGACGTGCGCCGGCGCACCCATTGTGACCGCAACATGGCCGCCAGTTTGAGGGAGGAATGCCCTCTAAGCTCTCCAGGAAAGTGCTTGCAAATGAGAGCTTTTTTGAGGTAATAAAACCACTCAAATTGCAATCCTCTAAGTTTTTGGGAATTGCAGAAAACCTTGGTGTTAAGACAGCAAAATTATGAGTGAAGAGTAAAATCATCACTTCGTCATAGCTATTAGTATTTATTATGTTATGTTTCATTATTATCGTATATTTTTTTTTGTGATATTTATTTTGGTAGTATAATGTATGTATTTGTATGTACTCATATTTTTTGTTTATATATATATTTGTTTATATTCATATTAGTGTATCGTTTGTGATTTTATGTATTTTGTTTTCTCTTTTACTCTTACACACGTTGTCTACATCTCTTTATCTACTTTCCTATCGCAGGTATGCTGGAAGAGATTTCTTTAGAAATAAGCATCACCTTTGTACGTATTTTTCTGTTCCTTTCTTCTTGTTTGTTTATATGTGTGTACATAAACTGTTAAATAAATAAATAAATCATTACTGAGAACAAATTCCGAGAAATATTATTTCAAAGAAATGAAACAGTTTTTATAGTAACGACAGCGACACGATATAATTGACAAGTTGACTGCTGGCTTTAACCAAAACATTATTTAACCACGGTTTTTTACCAAACGCGTCAAAAGAAATTCAGAACTCCGAGAAACCCAAGGCCTACGAGTAGGTACTACCTAATATTACATTTGATAACTCAATATTTGTTGGACTGTTACTTACATAATGTACTTACTCCGAAATATCAATAACGAATTTCTATAAAAACTTGACATTTATTTTCCCAACTCGCTAAAAAACTTCAAAAAGTAAAAAAAGATTTTCCGATACCGGGAATCGAACCCGAGCCTCCTGGGTGAGAGCCAGGTATCCTAGCCACTAGACCATATCGGACACTGTAGTGTTGTTTGAAATACTGATTCAGCACCTACATTAAAGGTGCTGAATCAGTAGACCGGTATTATCAACCTGTGAACCTGTAGGTCCTACAGGTTCACAGGTTGATAATACCGGTAATATACCTACAGTTTTTATTGGGGCCACCCACATTAATATACTACGACAGCCAACATTTTTGGTTAAGAAGCGGCAGCGAACTGCATTCCGGTCAGTTTGATTCTGAAACAGAAAAATTACCAATTATGAAGATTATTGTGCTCATTTACGATTCATCGTATCAAACGCATGAGATACATCCAAATCTCGTTTACAAACTTGATCCATACAATATCAATGCACGTTCTACATACAATGATATCAATCAGCAAAACGCTATCGCGTTACAAGAGCCTAGTTCCAGCCATTAAAAGGGTCGGTTGTTCTAATCAAAGGCATCCTCATCTAAATGACTCAATTGGACTGACCCAAATATCGTTCCCTAAATGGTGCGGTTTGTAGAAATGCTACAATTTTGCATGAGATCATCAAGGAAGCGGCCAGCACACGCCACTGCTCCATTGTCGCCGGTAAATGTATCCGTTGGCGACTGGTTCACTTCAGGTTTATTTATAGGTTTGTGTTGCCACTTACTAATATGCATGTGTTTACAATCATTTCTGAAGGTATCGAGGGTCTTTAGAATACTTACGATCAAATCGTTCCAAAGTGCACTATTACACCCGGGCCGGTCACCCGGCCGTTTGTCTACTTTGAAAACCCAATATGTACCTACTATTCTTTTTACACCTGAAAACTTTTAAGCGTCTTTTATGGGAGAAATTCGTATATACATAGATAGGTGATGCTCCCAAAAGAATTACGAGTATATCTGTTTTCTTACCTACAGGCACTTGTGGAATCAAGAGCAAGCTGCCCTTTATAACGACCGAAAAAATTCAGAAGCTTCGAATTTAAGTTTTGGTGCTAGAAATCGTATGAATGGGATAAATGTTAGGGATGGTAGGTCAGATTGATACTACTTAGTACAAGCTACTAACCAATCTAATTAATACAGGCCCGTCATCTAATGAGACTAAAAGCCGATTCGATTATACAACACGTGTACTGAAAAGATAAGAAGATTTAGAATGGGTAATGTTGACAGAGCAATCGTTCGCTGTAGAGTTTAGATAGTTTATGTAGGTGTTTCAGTTTGGAATAATAAAAGGGCTGATGGAAAAGAGCCCTGAATAAATACTAAGAATTCCACCGTATGGTGTGGGCAGCATTTACGTGGTTCATAAGTGAGAAGGATTGATATACGATTGACGCAAAACATGCTATAGTGATAGATTCAGAAAGAATGGTCGGTGGTGTTAAAAACCATTTAAATAAATTGAACTTCAAGGACTCGCATGAGATTATACATTCAACCATATTTAATTCAGAATGTGCTAAAGTTTTATTTTTACAATACGTAAAGGTAAGTTTCAAACGTGTTTTATTAACATTGAATCAGGTTTACCGAATAATGTTCTACGTATATATATTGTTTATATTACCTTACAAATATACTACTACATAAACATTAAACAAACTATCGCTTAGGTAACTACGTGTTATTGGAAATGTGTGCGTTTGTTTGTTTCTGTTTCTTTTTCGGGAAATATATTTGGAAACGTTTATTTTCATGTAAATGAAATTCAAGATGAAGGCTAAATATATATCCTCAAAGGATAAGTATCGTGTTGGTAGGTACAAGGCACACCTTTTGTTCGTTGAGGTGATGTTTTATGTGAATGAAGGCGAGCGTTTTGAGCAGACCAAAGTACTTTTAAACGGAATATTAGGAAAATCGACAAGATCTCTGCTATAAAAATGACTACTAGTTAATGATAATGATGCAAAATTGCAAAGTTAGCATCAAGATCAGAATCGCGTCGTACTGACTTGTCGTATCGTAAAATCTATTCCAAAATTGCAACTGAACAGTCCTAAAACAAAACTTGTGCAAAACTTCACATTACCCGACAAGATGAAGAGCTTCAGTTTACTTGGAAACGTAACGTTTACGTCAAAGAAACGTTGCTAACGATACTTTACGATCAATAATAAAGTCCACAATGAAAACCGCGTCAGCGTCGACAGCTGTTTGTGACTGAACTAAACCCGTAAATACTGATGAATACTGCGAAATGAATATTCTAGAATACAAATAGGCAGGGGCGTCATTTGTCTGATTTGCCGCCGCAGTTACGGTGAAAGATGGCTTGTTGGCATTCTTTGGATGCCAGTCAAGCGTATGGACGTGTTGCGGAATTTAGAGTAATTTGATGGGCAGATAATTGTTGTGTATTTTTGGAATTTTCTAATTGTGGGATTAAGTCCGTGGGGGCACCTAGAAAAATACCCTTTCTTGGTCTAATTAGCTTATCATTTAAGTTGTTAATCGTTGTTTTTGACTACTGATGTAATCTAACAATTGACTAAAGAATATCAGCGCTTAGCAGTACCCACCTATTCCACTACAAAACACAGATTCACTTGTCTATTTATCAATTTGTTCACTATCACACGTACAGGTAGTTTTGGCTTTGCTTCAGATATGTTTATTCAATTTGCTCATTGTTTTAATTTTAGCTGTCATTTGTCAAGAAACTTGGAATGAATTGCTGGTAGTGCCAAACGCCAAGTCTTTTGTATTCTGCTTGCAGGTGATTCATCAGTGCTCGTCACATTTTAGTTCGAGAATCTTCAATCATAGCAGCAGAAACGTTTCAGATGGTCGATTAATAACCAGGGTACGATAAACTAGTAAACATAAGTCATTGGCACGTCATGTGTAAGCAAATTCATAAATTTTAACGTCAAACAAGAAACCGTTCATACTGCTTAATTTAAATCTTGCTCACGTGTTTAACGTAATATCGTGGTATATGAGCCATCGCGCTGGACACCTGTCCAGGTGGGCGGCATAGCCAGGGCCGACGGAAAATTCTTTGAGTTACAAGTATCTTGCGAAACAATTTTTTAGAATTAATTCGCGGCCTACTGTGGGCGGGTGTACATATTTGGGTTATATTTGAATTGCCATTTATTAAGCAAAGCTACATTGATTGATTGAGTCCAAAACAAAGGTGAGGAAATCTGGTATTCAAAAATAAATGGCTTTCCATTTGGACAATAGAAATAAAAACTCATCTTGGACACTCAAGTTCGTTCGTTAACTTTAGGAAGGTACCGTGACGTTCTGTTTCCGGTCTGACCTGATGCAGTCATTAGCTTTGGCATACCACGACGACGTCGTGCAAAATTCTACGACCCCCTGTCTGTATGAATTTATAAATAATCCCGGTGCGCCAGTGGCGGCGGCGGTGCGGCAGACCGCGGACGGCGCGGGCGCGCGATCCGCAATGAGCGCCCGCCCTAACCGACTTACGATTCGACCATAGCTTGTAGCTAAGTCGTAGCAACTTCTCTAGGAGTTACATCTGAAGTCAGTACATGGTTAACACAAGAGTGATCGCCGCGAGTGCATAATGTGGTTTCAAAAGTGACAGTGTTTTAAATAATTGCCATCAACGTCGTCTATTAACGATAGATGACAGTTTGTTGTAATGCAAGTGCGAATATGTGTTCTGCTAAATAAATACTTTTTGTCTTAAACAGGTTTCGAATTTGACGATATGGAATCACTTTCAAGAACTTTCTTTTTTCGAAGTCTTCGTTCATCTTGTTCGGTTTGACCGGTCATCGAGATTTTTGCTCCGGTGCTCGCTTGATTAAGCGCAGACATGCCACTTCCAATTTACAGGAGAATAAATTGTCGTTTGTTCGGGACACTCGCAAATCTTTCTTTATCACTCAAAGATTTATCTTTTATACTTTACAAACTTGGTGGCATAATATTTTTGCTTTTTGCTGCTAAGAAGATGAATTACTGCGGGTGAATGCATTTGGAATTCTAATTTTACCCGGCTATAGTTCCTTAACAAAAAGACTAGACTGTCCAAGAATAAAGCGAGACGGCTAAGTATGTCAGTAATGTTGATCCTGAACAATTACATTCAAGTATTCATGATGTATTTTGTATTAAATGCATTTCATAAAAGGATTCATCGCAAATAAGAACACATAAAAGCTATCTTTTATATTTTCAATACGCCAAGAGCTTCATAAAGTTTCTTATGTTTAAAAGTGCCGCTTTGTATTATGTCTGCGTTCTTCCCATTAGTTTCGCAATGGCTTTCTTGTGTGGCTAATTTTACTTTACATTCATGTGGACATGTCATTACTGTCTTCATTTACCAACACATTGTTATGTGTAGTCTATTTTTGAACGTACACGTTTCTTCGTTCACGTAAGAGTTCAGAAGTAACATTGCTGAGTCCGTTCATATTAATTACGATTCTTTGTTTTGGTCGTAAATCGGTCCGATGTATTGTTTCACTTAAAATAACATTGCTTATTATTTTCGGACTTGTTGCTCTTATTTTGGCCATACAAACGTTTTTGCTTACAACTTTCATCTTTTCTGGGACTTACTACATTATTATATTCTTGTTGGTAGATTACGACTATCTTTAAAACTGTTTTTCCTTAGTTACTGTTCCTGAAGATTCCTAGCTAGTTTACTTGGAGTATCTGATTGACAATGTGACAGTAAGTTTGTTTTGTCAGACATCTAGCATATTTCCAAAGAATGACCTCAGGTTGAATGTCAGGTTGTTGTGGTTGGTTATGTCTTCTGCGAACTCTTCAAACTATTCTCTTACTATTTGACCAATGATAAATGATTTTAGGAAACGCTTGTTAAGTTTATTTGTTATGCTAAAACCTGTGCCAAGATTAATAAAATTGAAGTGTGTTTTTACGTTTTGCCGAGGAAAACCTACAAATGATCCGAATAATTTATGTTACTTTTAGAATGCATACCAGTAGTTAATAACGTTGTGTTGCAAAAATATAATGACAATATTAAGAGTAAACATAAGGGAACAGATGTAGAATATGTTTCAGAATGTTTTGTAATATGCATTTTCACTTTTGACAAGTTGATGAAAATCATGATGCTCTTCTTTTTTCCATGCCAAAGCTACTAGTGTTACAACATTTTGTAGACTTGTTATTACGCCTGTTACCATTTATTACTTATCCGAGTTCCCGCCTACATCGAAAGTTTCGACACTAACGTTTCGTTATGAGGCCCATATTGTACTACATCATGTAAAACATGGTGTTATGGATGGACCACTCAGTCTATTACTGCTGTAGGCGTACTGCAGGTCGTTATTCTACTTATGTGACCTTCCATAATATTTTATCATTTTCCATGATACTCATATGGTCATCGGGGTCTAGGTAGAATTTTGTTTCTATATTTTAATTTAATATAGATATAGCTTTGATATACTTATATGCATTACCTATTTATTTGGGTACGCTTCGCTGGGTTTCAAATAGTAGCCTTGTCTTGTGTTCTCGATATTTGTTGTAACTAGATCACATTTCTTTTGTCCTTACTACTTGTAATTGTACACGTTGACTGCATTCCACGTAACCAGTCATTTGGACCACTCAAGTGTACTGCTAAAAGATAGTTACGTAAATCTGATTGATGATAAAGATCGACGGTTGTTACCGTTACTTCAATTTGGCCACCGTGCTGTCTATTAGTTCGTTCACCTTTGAAACTTATAGTAATTTTGTGTCTTCATTTATTTTTTCCGATACCAATTGATCTGCTCAAGCTTTTGTTCCGATGTGAGACTAATTAGTTGTCTGGATAACTGCTCATTTAATTTGAAGAATTCGATTTTCAATTATGTTAGCCATTGATCACGTCTTGTTATTTAAAAAATAATAAAGCAATAGTGCTCAGTGCTGATAATTGTGTGCCAACTCGTCTAGACGTGTTTTTGTTTAAGTATATTGTGATGTATCTAGTGCCCAAATAACACGTCAAAATGATGCAGGGTTTATTGGATTCGCTGTACAAAATTTATACAGGTAAGATGCATTGTCCCAGTAATTTCCGTTTTCTATTTCTAGGTTATAAATTATGTATTATTCAACCACGGTCTACAGATCGCTATTGATTTATGACTAACAATACTGCCTAGCTAATAACTGACAAGGCTGGTATATTATGACTCCATTGCACTAAATTGTAGCGACTGTACCTACAAAACAAATGAGTGTATTATGCGCAGATGACCTCGGACAAATTACGGGTAATTTTTCGCATGAATTTACTGAACGAACCGTTGTTTGTGAGTTGCGTAATGTGGCCTGAGGCTAATCTAGTAAATTAATATTTAGATGCGACGCAGGCGCAACAACGGAAACTTCAATTCTGACATTTCAATTTGGTCTTCGTCGATGACCGGTTCTATTTTTTGTGTTCGCGAGGTCATTCTTTACGGTTTAATTAAGCAGGCATGGGGTTCGGTCACGACGCATGATAGCTTATTACTTTGTTCGGAGGGCGGAGTTAAATGATAAATTAATGCTTAGGCAGTAATTTGCTATATTTTTTGCTGCATTGTTGCTGAATTAATCTTCGTAATGGGTATGTTAACCCCGGAGATGAAAGAAATCTTTCATTCTTCTACGCATTGCTAAGCGAATTACGGTACTAGAGACTACATTTTTCTATGAAGGGGCGGAAATTAATAGAGACGCTTAGAAGTTAATCATTGTTTGCTTTTGAAGCTCTGGGTATTGTCTGAGGATTGACGGTAAAAATAACTATCGTTTTACACTCCAAAGTAGGGATGCCAGATGTCCGGTTTTCGACCGGACAATCCGGTTTTCTTTATGCTTGTCCGGTCACAAAATTCTTGATAAACCGGACAATAGATTGTCCGGTAGTAAAATAATCGTTCATTATTTCTAGCGAACAGCACGAGCGTTTCGTAGGACCGCGACAGGCCGCCGCTTCTCGCCGCCCGCGCTACCCCGCTTCGCCTCGCGTCCTGCCCCTACCACCCCGCCCCGCCCGTGTCTTCCACGTACGGCGTATCTCACTCACTCAGTCACTAGTTTATAGTGAGAAAAGCCGCGCTCGCTCCCGATAAAATACGCTATTGTTACAACAAATATTTCCTGTTTTGCTGTTTTATTTGTGTTGTGTGTGGTTGATTTTTATAATAATATGGATGACGAGGAAGCATCGACCAGTGCCGTAACTCCACCGAAGAAAGTGAGAAGAACTTGCCACTATAATGTTGACTGGGAATCGCGATTTTCTTGGTTAAATAAATATGACGAAGACGACACAAAGGGCTACTGCAAATTGTGTAAAACTACGTTCACAGTGGCTTATGATGGCGTGAAAGCATTAACACAGCACGCCACGTCAAAGAAGCATAAAGATTCTGCAAGTGCAGCAGCTATGTCTCAGCGAATGAATTCTTTCTTTACTCCAAAAGGCAGCGCGCAAAGTGAAAAAGTTAGCATTGCCGAATTGGCTGAAGTTTATCATAATATCAAGCACCACATTTATGTTTATATGTTGCTCAAGATTGCTCTTTAAAAGTATTAAAGCAAGTTATTACCGATTCAGAAATCGTGAAACAAATGACTGGAGGACGTACTAAATGTACTGCTTTGATAAACCAAGTTTTATATCCATATTCAATAGAACTTGTGCAAGAGGATTTAAAGAATGAAGTTCCGTTCTCCATTGCTACCGATGCTTCTAATAAAGGAAACAGAAAATTCTTTCCAGTTGCGATTCAATATTTTTCTCCAAAAGACGGTATTTGTCATAAAATTTTGGACTTTTACGAGGACTCATTCGAAGATTCAAGATCTATTAAAGAAAAATTATGTCTAGTGTTGGAAAATTTACAGCTACCATGGAGTAGAGTAACAGCATATGGAGCGGACAATGCCTCTGTTAATTTCGGAGTTAATAATTCCGTTTTTCAAAAGATAAAGTCTGAAGAAAATTACGAAATAATAGCCGCTCACTGCAATGATCACATATTTCATAACTGCGCAAAAAATGCTTTGAAAGTAATGCCTGTTGATGTCGAAAATATAGTAATGAAAGTATTTGCAGAATTTTCTTGTTCTGCAAAGAAACGAGAAGAGTTGAAGGAGTGTTTTGATTTCTTCGAGAGCCAATACAAAGATGTAATACGTCACGTACCTACAAGGTGGCTTAGCTTATTTAAAGCTCTCGATAGGATGCTTTCGTCGTGGGGACCATTGAAAAAATACTTCTTAGAGCAAGGTTCTGCCTACTGCCCAAGGGCTCTTTGGGCTATCTTATCAGATCAAGAAGACCAAATTACAAGTGAGACCAACCCCTCTTACAGTGAATTATATTTGTATTTTACTCATAATTTTATGGCTTCTTTTCAAGAAATTTTGCTACTGTTAGAAAAACATACCACAGCAGCATATAATCTGCATAACATAATGGTGAAATTCCGGGACACTATTACAAAGAAAATAAGTGACAAACATTTCGGAATGAAAGTGCATATGGCATTAAGAAAAGGCTATCTTTCAGATGATCAAATAAAAGAATTTACAAAAAATGCTCTAAGTGTTTACAAAAGAGCATTAGCTTATATAGAGAAGTGGTATCCCTTCGAGAATAACAATTATAAGGCTTTTAGTTGCTTAGATATCGAAGCCGGAAGACTGCCTACGCTGGATCAATTAATTGAGTTGTGGTCAATATCTCCATGGAAGCAGCAAACTCCTCCTGAAAGCATTTACGAAGAACTAGCTGCACTCCAAAGTGTTTTCTCTTCACTTGAAGGGAATTCGCTTAATATGTGGTGCAAATTTTTTAACAACGAAGCAGCGCCAAATTTATTGAAAATCGTACAGTATGTGTGTAGTATTCCCATATCTAATGCTTTTGTGGAACGAATTTTCAGCGTCATGGGAAATATATGGACCGATGAAAGAAATCGTCTCGCCGTACAAACTGTAAAAAGTGAATTGTGCGTTTTCTTTAATATAAATGCTAATTGCACTGAATTTAAAGATGCCATCTCAGGGAATAAGACTTTATTAAAAGCAGTTGGGTCGAGTTCTAAATATTTAAAAAAGTAGAATGGCTGTAGTTTTATATGTAAGTTTCCAGTACACAATGTACATGCAATGTACCTACATTTATCTATTAAGAAATAAAAAAAAATAAAAACTTGTCCGGTTTTTTCTTTGAACTCATCTGGCATCCCTACTCCAAAGTTCAGTTTAGCGTTACTTAAGTAAGGGTCGGTACCAGGAAATCGTGTTATGGGTTTTGGATAAGTTTATATAAAAAAACTTAAAGTAGTAGCCACGAAAAAAAAAAGTCTGGCTAGCTCGAGTTTCACCAGGCAGTGAAAAAATCGGATTGAGGATAAACCTTGTCGTTGATTGTTAAAAAAAAAATTGAATATCACTAAAAACGTGCAAAAAAGCACAGCCGTATTTTGATAACTTTGGCGTTAATAAGAAGTCACCCAAATATTGAATGCTTAACTAATCCTTTTGTGACGATGTCTGATGTATTATTTCTTAACACAGTTTCGTGTTTAAATTAATTGCACATAAAAATTACCTCACACATTATTCATCCTCACAATCCGAGCTATAAACACGAGTGATAGCTACTTTTGTTTATCAATCGGCACGTTCTGGTGTTTGGCAATTGATTGCCGTTTCGCAATCGATAACAGACAACATGTGTAATCTTACTGTTTGACCCCCGGGGCAATGTCAAGATTAGATTAATTTCTCAAGTGAGTTTCTTTGTTTCTGGTAAAAGGCCTCTCAGCTGTGCATATAGGACTAAAAAGAACTTACCATCGACATGACATAGGAAGAAGCTGCCTAATCCTTTTTTTTTTTGTTGTCGGGGTGGAAATCCTCATTGATGTTTTCCGCCCTGGGGTGTGCAGAGGGGTCAGTCAGACTCTTACTGACTAAAACCGCCCCGGTGTTCCCTCGTATACCTACGTCGGGGGTTACGGGTGCGAATACGACTTCCGCTGCCCCAGACTGGCGATGGCCTGCGCAATGCGGACCACGTCTCATGGGGGGAGTTAGGTGTTGAACTCCCCCCGTTACGTCTTAGAGTCGCGCGTGGAACACTACGCGCCACCATCTCGGGTCTTGTAGAGTGGGGGTGATGGATGTCCCCGAGTCCGTCGCACCTGGACCCATTTAGGGGGGCTGGAAGAGGGCATTAAGCTGCCTAATCCTATCCTAACTAAATGCGAAAGTAAGTTTGTTTGTTACGTTTTCACGCTAAAACCGGAGAACGAATTAGGATGACAGTTGGCACATGGGTAGACCATGACTTGGGTTAAGACATAGGATGCTTTTTATTTCGATATTCCCACGGGATCGAGACTAATGCGGGTGAAACCACGCGGCGCAGCTAGTAGTTTTCTAAAAGTGAATTGCGAAAGAATTGAAAAGCAATTTGGCTATTTCTGATTTTAAAATGTTCCTAATAGTCCGAATTAGGTAGGATTTTATGGAAAAAAAATTGGAAAAGACTTCCTGAAAATGTTCAAACTGGGTAAAAAGGAACGTCCTTTTTTCTGTGGGATATTTGTATGAACTATTGAAATTTAGACAGGATAACACCTGTCGGGTTAGCTAGTTGCTGGTAGATAGAATGTAATTCGGTCTAGGCCCTCAGATCTTGTTTTGTTTAAGCCCTCAGATCTTGAACTTCAGTTTCTACTTTAATTTTATGGTAATATTTATTTCTTTTTGAGATAGTAGCTATAAGTAAAAACATCGAATTCATTAGTCCTGAATCATGTTCTGGAGATAAAATTACTGATTCTTGCTAAACTTACAGATTACTTTTTAAGATAACGTAATATTTGATAAGGCTTCACCGAAGTGACAATTGATAACCTTATTTACTATCGACACATCACATTATGTGCAGTGGCCTCGACCAAGACTAGCGTGCACGAACGGATAACAACAAACCAGACCAGTAAAAGCCTCCGAATGCCTTTTGAGGCCCAGATGGTGCATGGCTTAGATGGTGTTAGATGATAATTGAGGACATGATAACCGCTTAAACGTGTAATGTTAGAGATCGAATCGAAAGGCGAGAAATCTAGTTCAAAAAACTGTTACATTTCCAGAAAGTAACGGAAGAATTGTTTGCAATTAACCCTTACTTTTATGGGTTAATTTTTAAGACCACCATTTTATTGCAGTAGGTACAGACAGACATATTTTTACAACACACAGAGATTAAAAACAGTTTAATGGTTCGTAAACCTTCGGTGCAATTCCAGCGAAAGAAAAAAACGTTGTGTTTATCGCTGTTGACCTAAACAGAACTGAGGAATTCGCCTCAGATCCTTCCTTAATCGTGAATTCCTCATAACAGGGGATCAACTGGGCCATAAACGGATCTCCGCTATCGTGTTTCAAGAAAATTGTCTACTTTTATTTATTTTGTCCAAGAAATTGCTTTACGTGGGCTGAGTTTAGTTAGCAGGTTGGTAATCTGAAACTGTTAAGGATTTTTGCGATAGTGTGATTAAGGAATCTGAATTATTAGAAGTGTTTTAAGATGATTCGTCCATATTTTATAGCTTCTTAGTGCTAGATCGTTTGTTCGTTCATTACGTGCTACTTCAAGGCTTTAATTGCAATTTGGCAAGAACATCTTCAAAGATACTTAAAATTAAGTGGAGGCAAACACACACTGGCTTTCTGGCTCTGGCTGGTGGTGGCACTTCCTTAGGCGAGGAGGTGTAACAATTTTGCTTAATATCTACTGTTAGAGACAGAACATAAGTACAATTAAAATTAAAATTCAGCGTGGAGCTGCATCCATCTCCGTAACATCGGATTTATTGAGTTGTATTTAGATTCCGGAAACAACCTATTCGTGATTCTGAATATCATTGAAGTAACCATTTAAATTGATCAAGTTCTAATCGAGAACTAATGGTTGGCAACCTCTGTGCAGGTGTGCGGAATCGTGATCAGCCTGCAAGGTCGACTTGATGCAGTACAGTGGAAGCATTGTATAGGCACAATTAACGAGCAAATACAACTCGTATACTGATTGCTATCGAGAGGGGCTAGTGGCTAAGTAACAGTCGCATGGGTCGATCGATCAAGGTTAAGCTATGCTTGCCATGGTTGGTCCGTGGATGGGTGACTCGGAAAGCATGTTAAGCCGCTATCATTCGTGGATCTTTGACAGTCGTTACGGGTCATTAGAAGCCCGAAAGTCTGACAACCAGCCTTAACCAAGGGTATCGTATTACCTAGTAACTGAGTTATGGAGGTCAGATAGGCAGTCGCTCCATGTAAAATACTGGATGCAGCTGGCATCCATTTAGACTGGAGGCCGGGCAAATCATAGTTGGGAAGAATCGAGTTCTAGCGGTAGTGGTACGAACACAATCGTTTCAATCAAGTATAAGTTATAAAATAAGTAAATGTCAAGAACATACAGTGGTTTGACCCGCAGATATTAATATCGCATTTTGTGGTCAGTCCTCTCGCCGTTCTGCTGAAACCGAGAGGGATATTATGTATAATGACATTAATGAGAATGACATTGAGACCGAGAGTGGGCCTGTTATTTAGAATCTTCAAACTGATTTTTAACAAGGTGATAAGAATACCTATGGTTGCTTGGTCATTGTCCCAGAAGTGAAGGCCACTTTGATAATGTGTCACCAAACAAATCGTTAGCTTTAAGCATGGAATGGATATTGCCGTCGATATAATTTGGTAAAGGCAATGATCATGTTTTTGAGCACAACACGTACGTGAAAGTGACAGAAGAAAGTGATCATTTAACGATTTTATTGAAAAACTTAAAATGTGAGAAACGCAAAATCGCCCAATGAGTTGTTCCAATTTTTTTAAATTCCGAAATAAAAGTCAAAACTTTTCTCAAAAACATTATACAGGTAACTTAAGGGGGAAGCGTCAAGGTAGCCGCGAAATTCAAATTTTCTTACGAATTTTGCAATTTGCAGCTTAGTGTCTAGGTGTATGTTGATTAAAGTATGATTAGCGACCGTATTAAATATGTATTTACAGAATTATAACCATTACATTCAGTAATAATTGTATTACTGAATCTAATGGATAAAATTCTGTAAATACATATTTAAGGAATTGTCCTTAAGTTAGTGTAATCTTGAAATGTTAATATTTCATTAAGTAGTCATTCAATAGAATTACTTGGTCTTAGAGAGTTGTATTGATGACTTTAATGATAACAAGTCGGTAAATACATATTTGTTACGGTCGTGAATCATATTTTAATCAACATAGAACCTAATACTGACCTGAAAATTGCAAAAAACGTAAGAAAATTTGAATTTCTTGGGCTACCCTGGCGCTTTCACCTTAAGTAAAATAATCGTACTAAGTCGATTTAACCAATCGATACCTATTTCTCACAAACAGTGGAATGGTAATTTATTTACGCATCGATCGTCTCATCACCACCATTATGCGCGTGCGCATTTAATAAACTAACATTCCTCGTAAACAAAATCTTTTTTAACTCCACAAAGATAACACAAACGAAACAAAGAGTGTAAGGTATTTCTGTTACAGAGATCCCTTATTTAGCATGTTTTACGTAACACCCACTGGCTTGCCAATTGACGTCACAATACTCACAATGGGGCAACAACACGAACTTTAGGGCTTGTCTTTCAATCTGTTTTGAGGTTTGTGATCACTGTTTACAATTATGTTGGAAGACTGACTGAAGGCAATTAGGAGATTTTGAAGTCAGTATTGAAAGGTGGGCAGCTTCATCTATATTCTAAGCTCTAGGCATTGATTAGTACATACTAATATTATAAATGCGAAAGTAATTCTGTCTGTCATGTTACCTTTCACGCTGTAATGGCTGAACGGATTTGAATGTCTGGCACACTGATATACCATGACCTGGGTTAGGACATAGGATACAATTTTAACCGACTTCATTATTCTATTCGTACGTTTCTGACAGACTGGCTGGAGGTGACTGGGACAGACTGGATACGGAAGGTCCCCGACAGGGTGTTGTGGCTCAGCTTGGGAGAGGCCTATGTCTATTGTTTAGCAGTGAGCTGCGATAGGCTAAGTTGAGACGAATGGACCGAGTCATATCATTAGTATGTATCTACATCTGCGAATCTTTTCTCATGTTTTCTTGTAGGTATTGCTGGACTAAAGCTTAGTTGTGTCTAGTACATGTTACTCGTGTGGTATTTCCAAAGGATTTTAGAAAGGCGGAACCTCAAAGTTTAAAACTGCTCGTTTATTAATTTTGTGCAATATGTTCCTTACCTTAAGAGGATATCGCGCGCACAGTGGCGCCCTCGTCGTTTGTTTGATTATTTCTTTTATTTTAGAATGAAAATGCAGAAAATAAGCACGTTATGTTGCGCTCCACAAGACTATACGTTATTATTATTACAAACAGTAGTTTTACATTCTTAAGATTTATTATAATCTATAAAACGGAGCTTAGTGGCCACTATTTTCCGTTTTAAGGATTATAATAAAACTTAACAATGTATAACTACTGTTTGTAATAATAATAACGTATAGTCTTGTGGAGCGCAACATAACGTGCTTATTTTCTGCATTTTCATTCTAAAATTAAATTAAAAACCAAACAAACGATGAGGGCGCCACTGCGCACACGGTATCCTCTTAATATTATGCCACGCATAAAATTCTAAGTTATTGTTAATTATTATTTATATTTGGTACAATACCTCGTGGTCCGTGACATTTTGGTACTTAACAACGTTATTCGTATTTTAATGATAATGTTTATTTTTCAATCACGAAGGTTAACAGAACGAAAGACAATGAAATATTTATCTTAGTATCGAAATCGAAGGTCGATGTTACTTTCAAGTTTAATTCTTGTAGGTTGTAATTAATTATCGGATAACAGAATTTAAGTATGATATCAGCGCAAACTGGGTCCAAGCCTTTTGTATAACGGTTTAATCGTTGTCGTTTTAATAAAGTATGGAATCTACATATACTCTATACAAATAAATAAAATTGAAGTGTCTGTTTGTAATGTCAAAATAACAACTTTCTACTAAATGCATAAGAAAGTATATACGTTACTTATAACAAAAAAGCAATTTTAAACATTTTTGTCTGTCTATCTGTCTGTTTGTTCCGGCTAATCTCCGAAACAGCTAGATCGATTTTGACGTGACTTTCACTGGCAGATAGCTGATGTAACGGCGAGTAACTTAGGCTACTTTTATTTCAGAACAATGATTAGGGTTCCGCGCAAAAAATTAAAACCATGAAATTATGAACAAAAAGACGGATTTCAAAAAATCTTTTTGCATTCGGTAGCCCAATGCTCGAGGATAGTTATAGGCTATGTAACATCACGCTATGACCCTTAGGAGCCGGGCAAAAAGAAAAAAATCAGAAAGAACACGATAACGCGATAACGAATAGCGCGGGCGGGCGATTCAACGCGGCGGGTCGGGGGACGAAGAAGTTTTATTAAAATATGGCTGTTATTTTAGCGTTTTGTGTATCTTACGACATCCACGCGAACGAAGTCGCGGGGCACAGCTAGTAAGTAATAAATAAATAGTACTAATTAAATATTGGTAATATACAGGGTGTAAGGGACAGCCCTCCGCAGACTGATAGGGTGAGTTCAGTATACCATACTAAGATGACCGGTATATGAAGTTATTTCAGGAACGTTAAGGGAATCGAATAAACCTGATTTGTTTTATTACCTCACACGCAATGTATCGCTACCGTGGCAAATCGCGCTTAGCAAACGGCAGCGCAGCGAGCCTTCGGCCGCCGAGATTTCAACATCCATTGCTGATTTTTTTATTTTAGCTGTTTTATTTACATAAATGGAGTGCTGCCTACAGAGAATGTCATTTTACATTGAAATAAAGGAATAGTAACTGAAAAAACGACAAAAAAAATATAAATTTTCCTGAGAATATTTCCGGTGGAATATGATTCAAAATATGGAGCTGAATGCATCCTGTAAGTTTTCGGAGGGCTGTCCCTTACACCCTGTATATAAATAACGTCAAACGTAAAAATTCGGGAAATTCTGTCCATACCTACATGGAATTCTTTACGCATACACAGTATTTTACGATGATTAAAATACACTTTACGTGAACTACAAACAACCAAGTCCCTTTTATCGCAGAAACACGATATCGTACAACAAACACCAATTTCAAGTCGATAATACTAAACGACTATTTACTGCAGATAGGTTGTTTAAACTCTATAAAATTATCGTTCGCTTATCGATGTTGGGTAACAAATGCAGTTATCGATAATCGGATAAAAAGAGGGCGACGATGGTTGAGGTGCTTATCGAGTGCAGGAGCAATCGCGGGCTTATTACTTACTTTAAAGAACTTGTCTCGTACATGTGTAGGTATCGTCGCTTTTTTCTTGTTTTTCAACGCAAAGTACAGTTTCATGCTGCCACTTTTTTTTTTTTAACAGGCGGCAGACGATTTTGTAAGTAATGCATATTTTGGTTGATGTTAAATTTTAGTTGAGCTAAGAACATAAATTATAGCTGAGCTGCCATATATTATGTACATATTTGGTTTTCATTTTACGCAATATTATTGGAATGGAAACATATGTAGGTACTTTAATGAAAATGCTTTTTAAATTAAACAAAAGTTTCTACCATTTAAAGCTGAAAACATTACTTGTCATTATTTAACTTTTTTTTATTGTTCCAGCATACCGATTTAAGTGAAGTGTATCAAAGGTACCATATACAGAACCTGATCTTTAATTGAAGTAGAAAGTATTAATTACATGAGAACAAAATACTACAAATTGAATCAAGTGAAAGTATGATCCGAATTTGTCCATAAAATCGTGGGACACTAATGGCTAATTACCTACTACAGTTATTGAAATGTTTCATACGGAACAGGCTGGTATTCAAATTCGAAACCAGATAAAAGGATGATAAAACTGGTATTTTTCTTAATAAATATAATTCATTTCTTGAGGAAAAGCAATTCTGCGCCTTATCATCAACAATTAGTCGGCAAACTTGTCACGAAGTCAATCTTGAACAAAATGCTTTTTGTATTAGGTATCTGACGTATGACATATTCACGGCTATTAACAAGAAAAAAAGCTAAGATAAAAAATATAAAAGGATAGTATTATTGGCTGTAGTATGAATAACTATGACTAATGAAATGTCAGTCACCTTTGATATTATAAAATTATGTATAGGTACTAAAATAATTTTATGAACCTAATGCTGTCAATCTTTAAGTTGAATTACCTTTAACAACAAGCCATTATATTACTTAAATAGAAAAGATTCTGTCTTTTAAAATAATAATAATTATGTTTATGAAATAAACAGATTGAAAGTTTTGAGTCTGGAATTCGAAAAAGACCGTTAAACCTTCCTGCCGAAACCGCTCGAAACCTTACACAATTCCCGCCACTTTTTGTTCTTATTTTAAATTCCCTTCGCTCAGATGTCAGTGGCCAGTGCTCCAGTTGCAGCCACTTTCGTAACGTTTTGGCGATATTCATCGCTGCCGACCGCTTCGGGCGATGCAGCGATGTTCGCTTTAAGCCCAAGGCTTTTAGGGATTCCCGATAAGTATCGATAACGGTAGATATCAATGCAATCGATAAACCAAGGTATGTAGATCAAGTGCGAATATTTTACGAGCTCCGATAAACGTTGTTGAAAGAAAATCCACTATTATTAACTCGATAACTTAGTTGCTTTTTACCCGACTGCGGCGAAGCCAAAAAAGGAGGGTTATGTGTTTTTATTGTTTGTTTTATAAAGACTGTCATTCAAGGTTATTATGAAAAAGATACATAATATTGAATTGAGTGATTATTTAATTCCAACGTTTTAATAGAACTTGTAAATATTAAAGCCACAGTCTGAATATTCAGTGATTCAATAATTAATTGCCTTTTTGCACAACCAGTTGTTGCCAATGGCGAAACGATTCAATGATAACGATGCCCTAGTTGTTTATTAATTATTAATGTTCCGACCAATTTATTATCGATATTTATTTGGTTCAGGTCTATTTTAGTTTAGTTTAAGCATTGAAGCATTTGAAGCACGCATTCAAGGTCACGAATTACCGCTTTAATCGACTGGTAGTTTTGTTAATTAACTAAACAATGCCGTAATAACTGTAGTTTGACTACCGTGGAACTTTTGGATTAGAAACTCGAAACCATTGACTGCACGTGCTCGCGTTTAAAAACAAAAAGCGTCACAAGCGTGACGTATGTTTTGCCAGCTTCTGGACACCTTAAAAAACTATCGATAAGAGAAGGGAATGATGTGGCATCCCATCACTACTTTTAAGGCGCCTTATCAAGGCTTTTGAATGCATTTATTAATTAAGTGTGTGCATGGTATTCTCACACTTTTCAAGCAAGCAACAACAAGCACAAGTCACTCTTTGAATATCCTTTAATTAGCTTGGTTCCAGGAGTGAGTGACATGTATGGACAAACTAACGCTTATGGGCTAGATGCCATGTTTTTTTGCCCACGTAGAGCTTCGAACATTGAAGAAAGGATCTTGTGGGTGTTCTTTTGACATCATACCTACTTACATATTTATTATCCTGCCACAATCCGCCTGGAGGAGAATCAAGAAATCGGAGCTATCGAGAAATTTTAATCAAACATGCTTTTAGGCGACAAGGTTCAGATGATGTAATGAATTTTTAAGTTTTTTTAAGATTAAAAATAATATCTATAATTTGATGGTAACTTTCACTAATTAGATCTTTTTAATTATTATAATTAGAAAGATAATTTGATGGTTACTTTGATGGCTACAATACACAATTACATAACAACTTTTTTGCATCAATAGCTCCCATGAGGCACTTGACATGAATAACCCAAAATATTAATTAAGCTGCAGATAAGTAAGCACCTTCAAACGTTACGAAACTGACGAATAAACAATACTTTATTCCCACTTGAAAATTATTAAAATTACAAGATTTGTTACTGGCAGTCTATTACTTCACACCGTAACAGTGCCATTAGAAGATACTTCACCATCATTGACTTTAATTGACATTGACAACTATAAAGTTTCAAATTGTTGGCAAATAGCAATCAGGAGTTTTGTTTGCGTTAGCGCACATCATTAAGTCAAGTGGTAAAACTAAGAAACTGATCGTAGTTAAAATACGTACTACATATTATACCAAAAACAAAAATAAAACTACTTTTGTTGAATTAACACGCGGTTTCTGAATTGAGAATTTCAATTTGAGAACTTGTAAAACTCTACTTTGCATTACTTGATGTGATCCTTCAATGAAGCCCGAGAAATGCAAAATTTCTTACGTTTTTTGCAATGAAATTTTGAATTTCGCCTTCTATATTATCACCTTAAGTACCTAACGCTAGAGTTTGACTAGTCAAGTTCTCAACTTCAAATTCTCAATTTAGAAACCTGAAAGCTTTCAAAATTGGAATTGAGTATTTTTCTCGTTGCTATCAATAAATGAATAGTACACACCGCACAGCTACGTAATAAATAAAGCTACCTAACGAATGTTTGTGGAATTTCTTGACGGAATTACCTGCCCGTTATATTTTTTATCCACAATAAAATTGTATCAATAAATTGGAATGTACCGACAGCCTTGTAAGCTGATGACATTTTTATTTTATATCTGTTAATAATGATGAAGAAACAAAATGTAGTTCCTGCTTCAAAGTCAGCATCGCATAGACCATAACGTTCTTTCATGAGCACTATTTTATCTATGGTTCGTTATCGTCAATTCGTCATAGACTGTCTAATGTCAAATGCTTACGCGGCATTAGTTGGCGGGAAATGCTTAGGTGACAGCACCAAATGTTTATAAATGTAACAGGTGTGTGGCACAAAACGAATTTATGTACCGACATTAAACTGTCGCTTTCATGATCCCAGTCTCAATGATAACAATGCCAGATATAAATAATGTTATTTAGGTAATTATTGATATAAATCAGTAGGTCGGGGACGTTTATTACAGATACATGTAACGTAAGGGTACGTTTGTTTTACCGGTCATGATTTAATTAAAAATAGTTCACATATTACGTGTTTTTTTTTCTTTCTTTAATGTTGACCAGGTTTACAGGTAAAAGTAAAATGTTTATTATCACGCCGCAACTCTGTTCCGTTTTACAATAGATCTGTTCAGCCTCTAGCATTGGCCTTTAAAACCGTTTCATCTGTGATTCGTAAAGTGCACCAATTGTCAGCTATAATTTAAGGGAAAATATTCCGAGTCAGTTTTTGTTCGCATCATTTTGCTGTCAGAATGGATGGCGGCTCGATCGCCGCCGGCGCACGTGATGGAATGCCCCAGTGGGACAGTATCGGCCATCAAGTTGTTGCCAAACAATTGATGATGAAGTACTCGCACTTTAAAGTATGTTTTTTGTTAGTCCTGATTGGTCGTATTGTGTAGGGCGCGAACGATAATACTGTTGTTAACAATGTTAATGGCGGTTAACAGTTTTTTTTTATGTAGGTACGCAAGTTTGATAGGGCCTTTTCAGCGTTTGATTGGTCTATGTACGATGAGGGAGAGTGTTTGTTCAGTATAAGATGCTTTTCATAATATGAATAAGCAACTACCTACTTACACGGATTATTAGAATTATCTCGGATTGTCCTATCTTCTATTTTCCTAAAACTGACGCCTTGTTTATTTTGAAACCAAACTTGTACGCTTATCATTTTTTATTCTTTGTTTCAGGTAATAATCAGCCTTCATTTCGCAGTACCCAATGGATTAACAAGCAGGAAGTTACACCAATCCTTTTAAACGAGTGCAATGCTCTAATATCGGCTCAACTCGCGGCGCCCGCGCCGACGACGTGCGAATAGATGGCGGAAGCTTTTAACTCGATAATCCATGCAAATACCCCAGTGATGTTTATACATTAAGAAGCTTAATATCGGTCTTTAATGGCCCCACTATAGGGCAAAGCCTTCACTCATACAGAGGAGGAAGCACCGTTGATTACCACGCTTGAGTCCAGTTTTCCTTATGAAGTTTTTCTTCACAGTAGGTACTTCAACGATCTGCCAGGGGATCGAGGGGGCCAAGCAGATCACTACGTGTGTTATGTTGGTGTTTGGACTGTGGAGTGTGCTTGAACAACTAAATTACGAAATCACAGACACGAGCGAGTGTTATATTATTATAATACTCTTAGTTTATAGAAAACACATTTACAAGACACGGCTATTTTTCACTGACTCTACTCTATATAAAACAATTGGCTTATGCTATCAAATTCAAATATGTTCGACACTTGCTGGTGTTCGAACGTGTCCATAGACAAATACTTAACGGCCTGTGACACATAAGGTTGCCGCCGGCATCAAACCTCTACAGTACCTACCTAAGTCAGTGATGTCCAAGATAAACGTAAAAAAACCTTGCAATTAAAAAGGTTTGAAAACGGGCCCTTTAACTTTTGGACCATCATGATCATTATAATATCATTTATTATACAGCCAATTCCTGTATTATAAAACAAGTAGGTACTACTTCAAACAATAAGCGAATCACACGCATTTTAACCCAACAAATTGCTTATTCGTGCATTCGTTGAGAAACAAGGTCACGATTTGTATTATGATGGATTAATAGCTTGTTAGGGCTCTTACAGACAATCGGGCCCTTTGACGCGTACCTATTGCTTATTTGATGTTAATGTGATGTTACAATTTAATATTTGTTAAGTAATAGTGGATAGAAATACTCTGTAAAACCTGCAGGGTGTTGTGTCATTTACACCAGAAAGGTAGTACTGACATGTTTAAAAAAAAATATAGGTACCTCCTTTTTTTCGTCGGTTAAAAATCGGTCACGCAAGTACTGAAATTGGGCCATCATTTTGCCGGTTAGCTTAACGTTACAAATTATCATTGCCATTGCCACAGATTTAATTAGAATTAAATTGGCCTTTTCAACCAAAATCCCCGTTCTTGTAAAATAATTAAATTCTCTACTTAAATGGTAGATAATAATAATGTTGTTGAAATCGCAACAATTACCAAAGCGCGTAAACTACTAAGTTGGGTCGAGCTCTGATGCAACATTTAAGTGTTGCACTGCATTTGATGTCAACGCTTAAAATGCAACGTTTTTCTGCTAATTCTTACATCATTTGGGTTAATTTTATTCTGTTATTTTAATAACTTGCTTTTACGAGGTTTTTATTCAAATTTGTGTCTGAGCGGGTTTTGGTCTAGATTACCACGTGTGATTATGATCTAGATTCTATTTATGATCCGGGAATATCAAACTTTTTGACATTAAAGATGTAATTTTAGCAAAATCGTCCGTATACAAGGTGTAACATAAATAACGCACAACCTCTTAAGGGGTCATTGTACTCATTATTATGAACAACTTTTACTACGGGACCAAACCTGAAATCGCGAAAAAAATCAGCTGTTGCCTACATTTATGTTCGCATAACTCGTCAAAATGTACTGAAGAGCTGATTTTTTTTTCGCGATTTCAGGTTTGGTCCCATAGCAAAAGTTGTTCATAATGATGAGTACAATGACCCCTTAAGAGGTTGTGCGTTATTTATGTTACATCTTGTATATGTTCTTGTCTGGACAGTCTCTTAGATCTAACCTCTAAAACTCATAATTCGGAACACATTTTGCCCTAATTCGTTTTTAATTAGCCAGATTGATTGATGAGTTGCATTTGGTGTTAGTACATCATTAGATGTTCGACCGGACGTCAGATAATTAGAAAATAAATAACTTTTGTTATTATAATTGTAATTATTATATTCGCGTGACTGTACTTCATTCTTTGAAGGTCGTTCTTTGTTTAATTTATTTAACAATTATTTACGGTCTATTCTGTTTAAATAATATTCGTTTATGTATGGATAATAACTAAACTAAGATCGATGTTAATGCAACGGGCATCGTTTTTTGTCTACATAATATTATATTATTTTTTTCCCAATCAAATCGGAATGTTAATAGTTGTGAGATATTCAAGAACATAAAACCTGTTAGGTACGTAAACAATGGAATTTCACAATAAATATAATCTATTCTGTCCATTGTGTAGACATCTGGTTTTTTATTTTGTAGCAAATACTCAGTATTAATTCTTTTAATGTTTATTTTTTATGTTCACTTAAAAATTTCTTCGAGCAATCCAAATAAATATTATCAGTTTTCCAACTACAAATTGTAACTTAACATAGCATCACGCTTGTAATTCCCGAACGATTAGGCAGACGTGTTCCTATAGTACCTACACTCACATTTTGCCAGTTATGTTTAAGTTCCATGTAATAGGGGGCGAGCCTATTGCCATCAACCGGGCACAAATCCAGACTCCGAGCTACTACTGAGAAATTTCAGATAGAAAAACCCAATAACACTTTACCCGACCTTGGAATCGAACCCAAGACGTCATGCCCAGCTGCAGCGCTTGCGGCCATTAGACCAACGAGACGGTCATCATCTAGTTTTTTCTATACAAATAGCAAATAGTGTTAATTCTTTTAATACCTATTTTTTAAATAAATATTTAATGTTCTCATAACTATTTAATTAAGCAATCCAAATAAATATTATCAGTTTTCTAACTACAAAATTATAACAAGGTGATATTTAATCATATTGATTGACTACAAATCATAACAAACTATTAAGCCTTCACCATCAAAAATTATTACTCTAATGAATGACTTCTAATCGCTCATAAAATCAAACATGCATACAAATAATCATCTCCATGACATTTTAAGTTACTACTCATGATGTATGCCATTTTCATACAATGGCTCGTAAGTCGTAGCTTCATTATGGTGCATCCACACCGTGGTTATTTTTGTAGAACAATACTTCCAAGTGTTCATGGGCAACTTTTCCGTACAAATGGTTAATGTAAGATTAGGTAAATAAAGTTGCCGAACTTTTAACCCCTTAAATAATTATGAATGAAATACTTAAGGGGGAAGCGCCAGGTAGCCCGCGAAATTCAAACTTTCTTATGTTTTTTTTGCAATTAGCAAGTCAGTATTAAGTTGTATGTTGATTAAAGTATCATTCGCGACCGTAACAAATATGTATTTACAGAATTATAATCATCAAAATCAACAACTCCATAAGATTGTATAATCCTAATTGTCAAGATTTCATGAAATAGTCATTCAATAGAACTACCTCGTCTTAAAGAGTTGTACTGATGATTATAGTTATTATAATTCTGTAAATACATACTTTTTACGATTGTGAATTATATTTTGATCAACATAAAACTTAATACTGACTTGCAAATTGCAAATAACGTAAGAAAATTTGAATTTCCTGGACTACCTGGCGCTTTCGCCTTAAATACAAAAATATTTGAACTTTGTTTAGGATTTATTTGGTTGTTTGCCGTAGGGGTTAAAACAATCATTATGTTACAGAGCAACATAAGATAAAGTAACTATTGTTATTCAATATCGCTTGTAATTTCCAAAATTTTTGCACACAAGTAGCAAGTGCTAGCGACAAGCTCCCGCAAAAGTTATGGCATGAAGTTGCTCATTTTGCTTTCCTAAAAATATTATTGGACACTCTAATATAGGTAAGTACCTAATGAGTGTTTTTAACTTTTACCCAAAAAGTTTGAAGTAAGAGGTTCATTAATTAAATAAAAAAGCGTAGTATCATTAAGAGGTCAAGAAGTGTATAGAGGATCCTGATCCACTTGATAAACTTTTTGGGTAAAATTAAAAAGAGACTCATTTATTTAAAAAAAATAGTGTGCATCATTAGAAAATGATGACATCCAAATCCAATTTGGTAAGAGTTACTTGGCTATTTAGTATTTTTAGGACCCCAAAAGAGGATTTTTTTGAGGTAACTATATATATTTCCCCTCCTCAAAAAGTAACTGCGGCGTGTAAGTGTGGATGCACCTTTAACTTATTGGAGGCGTGTTTACAAAGTACGTGATACGCGTTGCGTTTGCGACGATTGTATCGACTTTCGTGAGAAGAGTGTTCGATAACCCATTTTGTTTGTCTAACCTTGAGGTCGATTTCATGGGAAACTTTGTTAAATACTGTAGTTTAATTGTTTTATAGCGGTTTGTGTATTCATTGTTTTACTTTTTGTGGTTGATATGACTGGTATCGAATACGTATTTCCTTTAGATATCCGTCGTTCAATTTGCCAGGGTTAAGCGACTGCTACATACACGGTCGCCAACCGCGTCCTGTCAGAGGTGACCTTGGTGGTTTATAACCGTGTAGATGGTGGTTTACAACCAAACATTGAAAAGCTCTGCCGATTGCAAACCGCGTACCGACAGAGGTGACCATGGTGGCTTACAACCGTGTAGTTAGTGGTTTACGACCAAACATTGAAATAGCTCTGCCGGTCGCCAACCAAGGTCACTTCTGTCGGGGACGCGGTTGGCGCCCGTGTACCAGGCGCTTTAGTGATCCTCATTCCCCAGCATTCCTTATCTGACAAACAATCTACATTGTAAAATAAACGGTTGACCGTTGATGTTATACAAATTAAATTAATCTTGCCTAAGAACAAAAGATTACCTTCACATACTTTCTTACATTTGTGCTGTTTGTTCAAGAGCAATCGAGGGCAGCTGCGACTTCGTAGAGGCATCCTTACATTATACGGTATTATAAATCCAATATCCTCTTAGTCGGTACATGGACGGTATTACCATATCATCTATTCAAATGAATAGGATTATGATTATCGTTGTACATGACCCTCAATGATGCGCTATTTACTGTTCAAGGATATAAACAACTCGTTTAGTCACTGAACATGGAAGAAAATAACATAATGTCTACAAGTTTTTGCGAAAGACCCATTTGATATACAACATGTCCCGGAATTAACGCAAAAACCTCTTAAGGGGTCATTGTAAACATCATTATGAACAACTTTTATTACAGGACCAAACCTGAAATCGCGAAAAATAATCAGCTGCTCCCTACATTTTGACGAATTATGCGAACATAAATGTAGAGAACAGCAGATTTTTTTTTCATTTTGGCAAAGTTACATGGAAAGCTCAGTGTCACTTTGCAGACTTGGGGATCAAACCCCATGCTGAGCAGTCACGGTTGCGACGAGACCTAAGTAACGACCAACGAGGTATTCCAAAAAAAAAAAACTACATTATACTCCATTGGTTTAGGTAATTAAATAAAGGTAAACAAAAAAACCGCGTGACGTGGTTAACCGACTAAATGTAATACCAGCCACTTCAGTTGTCATGCTACGTCACAGTTGTACTCTTCAATTTAGCAACGATATTTTAAACGAATTATAAATTAAATTATTATTTAATTGAACCACGTCACGTGTTTTTTTGTTTACCTTTTTATAATAATTACACAAGCTTCCACCCGCGACTTCGTTCGCGTGAAATTTCTTGTTCCCCCGACCCACCCCGTCGCATCGCATCGCCTGCCCGCGCTGTTACTTCGTTTTCGCTTAGCCCTCGTTCTTCATTTTTTTTATTTTTGCTCGGCTGCTAAGGGTCCTAGCGTAATGTTACATACTTAGCCTTCCTCAAGAATTGGGCTTTATAATGCAAAAATAATTTTTCAAATCCAAACTGGTAGTGACAGAGATTAGCGCGTTCAAACAGTCAATAAAAATAGAATGTGTAAGTAACTAATAGACTAAGCGCATTTTTCTTACATTAAGCATTTTCATAACCGTCGTAATTTCTAAACGAAAGGTCCAGTTTGACTTATTTAAAAAGGAATTTACATGTACTTAATCAACCTTGATTATGAAACTATTTATTTGGATAAGAATTAATACCATGTTTATGAAAACACCTTCGCAAATAATGCATTATTTTATAACAAATTTGATTACCATTAAAAAAGTTATAGTGAGCCAACCTTAAAAGATAGACATATGCCATCGCGGACTTTTTTTCAGAATTTTTTAAGAGGAACAATTCTGTCATACATGATTTTTGTGTAACTTTAACCGTTTACGCAGCGCACGCAACGGAAGCTCTTAAAAAGAATAAATTTTCCCCGTTTTTGCAACATTTTTCATTGATGCTCCGCTCCTTCTGGTCGTAGCGTGATTTTATATAGCCTATAGTCTTCCTCGATAAATGGGCTATCCAAGACTAAAAGATTTTTTTAATTCGAACCAGAAGTTCCCGAGATTAGCGCGTTTAACCAAATAAACAAACAAACTCTTCAGTTTTATATTAGTGTAGATAGATAAACCAATGCCCAATGGAGTACCTATACATTTTCTTGACAAGCGGCATTTCCATAGCTACGGCAGGCCTCCGTCACTCCATGTACTTGCGCGCTATAAGTGCCTACCGCCCAGCCGAGCGGTCTCGGTCCGCCGGCGGATCAAATTCAGTGCGGTTTTCGCAAGCGAAGCGCGCGCACGCCGTTCAATTTTAATAGTGCTGTTCGTTCGTACGCGTATTACGATGACAAAACAAACTTTAAAAAAGAGAACCGACTTCAAAACACTAAACCGTAAGAAATAATTTCTTCTTTGATGTCGGTGCTTTTTCGATTCGTAATTACCAGCTGTTAGCACTAACATAAAAAAAAACAAATTATTTCTTACGGCTTAGTGCTTTATTTGAAGTCGGTTCTCTTTTTTAAGGCTTTTTTTTTCATTTCTAGTGAACATCTCCGAAGATCATCATCAAACTAAGAAGTATTATACTTATTTTAAAACGTTCTCCTAAATGTAACAAATCTTTTTCTGAAAACCGCATCGATATCGGTTTAGCCAAACGCAAGATTATCGCGCACAAACATACATACCTACAAACCATACAAGTCAAACTTCTCAGTTTGGCCTGTATGTCTGATCACCTCCTTTTTTTTTAAGTTGGTTAAATATTTTATAAATGATAAAATTTTTAACTGCCACATAAAAGTCAGAACATATTCACAGTTCTCAATAACATAGATAAAAAGTTATGTTAATTTAATTTTATCGAAGAGGCAGCCCTGCGATTACTGTGGAATCGCGCGGTGCGAAGCAATCACTGCTGTACGCTTGAGCATTTAGGCGCATTTTAGCATACAGTGGTTGTTGACGCGAGGGAGTAGGCAATTATCGTAATAGGTATTGGAAATTTTCTACTGAGTGAAGTATCTGTTACGTAGTAACTATTCAGTAATCTGTGGCTACGGTAGGTAATTGGTAGAAAGAAAATAAAAGCGTGTTATTAATGATTTATTAAATAATAATGGTTTAAAAATGGTTTATTATTATTAAACACGTGCATATATATAGGAGCTCGTGGCTAAGTAATAACAGCCGCACGGGTCGATCCGTCAGGTTAAGCTACGCTTGTCGGGGTTGGTTCGTGGATGGGTGACCATCTTTACATACCGAGACTCCTCCGTGCCTCGGAAAGCACGTTAAGCCGTTGGTCCCGGCTGTCATTTGTGGATCTTTGACAGTCGTTACGGGTCGTCAGAAGCCCGAAAGTCTGACAACCAGTCTTACCAAGGGGTATCGTATTACCCAGTTACTGGGTTGTGGAGGTCAGATAGGCAGTCGCTCCATGTAAAATACTGGTATTCAGCTGCATCCGGTTAGACTGGAAGCCGACCCCAACATAGTTGGGAAAAGGCTAGGCAGATGATGATATAAAAAACATAAGATAAACTCGAATAATTGATACCTAATACAGGTACACATGGCTACGTATACAATTCCCAGTATAAGCTGACCTCTCATTGTACAGAAATCCTATACAATGCGAGATCAGCTTATATTGGAAATGTATAGCTTGATATTGTAGCCATGTGTAGGAACAGTTTTATAAGTATGCCTTATATCTTCCTCTCTATTAATTGGTTTACGGCAGTATAAGAGTTGACAATTTCCACAAGTTTGTAGCGTGAACCAGTAAATATGTTCCTAGTTCGTTCGCTATAAAATTAACCGTTGAATGACGGCTATAAACAATGTTTGTTTAGTTTACAAGTGCGGTAAAGCCAAGCTTTAAATATAGTAAAGGTAAATAGTAGCCATAAAAGATGTGAGTTTTATTCATGTTATAAATGCAGCAAATGTGCATCTCTAAATAAGCATGTTGTCAAGATTTGAGCCAATCTCTAAGAGGCCTTTAATCTATTTCTACTTTCATAGCTCGGTTCAGGCAGGAAAATTAATTGTGAAGGTATCAAGTGGACACACTACGACAATTTGCCAAGCCTGAAAACGCGAAAAAAAAAATCACCTCTGATTTTTTTTTCGCAATTTCAAGTTGGGTCCCATAGTAAAAGTTCTTCATAATGATGAGTAGGATTATAATAGGAATACCTACCTGCAACGACCCTTTAAGAGGATGCCCATGAATTTAATTTCATTCTGTGTGAAACTCTATACAAATAAATAAAATTGAAGTGTCTGTTTGTAGTGTCAAAATAATAACTTTTTACTAAATGCATATGAAAGTATACAAGGTGTAATTTTAATCACTGTTAATCTCTTAAGGGGTTATTTGTCCTCATCATTATGAACAACTTTTACTATGGGACCAAATCTGAAACCAAAAAAATCAGCTTTTTCCTATATTTATGTTTGCATAACTCGTCAAAATGTAGGGAACACCTGATTTTTTTTCACGATTTCGGGTTTAGTCCTATAGTAAAAGTTGTTCATAATGATGAGTACAATGACCCCTTAAGAGGTTAACAGGGAATAAAATTACACCTTGTAATACGGTATTTAAAAAAGCAATTTTTAAAAATTTTGTCTGTCTGTCTGTTTGTTCCGGCTAATCTCCGAAACGGCTGGACCGATTTTGACGGGACTTTCACTGGCAGATAGCTGATGTTACAAGGAGTAGCTTAGGCTAGGTACTTTTATTTTAGAAAAATAAATAGGGTTCTGCGCAAAAAAAACGCTGATCTCTGGAACTACTAGTCTGATTTGAAAAATTCTTTTTGCATTTGGTAGCCCAATTCTCGAGGATATTTAACATCACGCTACGACTCAGGGGCCGAGCAAAAAGAAAAAAGTCAGAAAGAAAACTAAGCGAAAACGAAGTAATAGCGCGGGCGGGCGATGCAACGCGACTGGTCGGGGGACGAGGGAGTTTTATTAAAATGTGGCTGTTAGTTTAGTACGAGTATGTTGTGTATCTTACAACTTCCACGCGGACGAAGTCGCGGGGCACAGCTAGTATTTAATAATTATCAATACAATGCGAAAGTGATTCTGCCTGTCTGGTTACTTATGAATGTATAGAAATAAAGAACCAGAGATAACTATAACTCTGAGAAAGGAAAAACGTATACTATTTAAAATATCAACCCCTAAAGAAGTGAAGTGGGGTGTTGATATTTATACTAACTTTTGGGAACATATGAAATCCACGCGGTATGAAGTCACAGCCATGGCGTTAAAAACGTCACACCGATCACTCGCCAAAGTTATAGTTTCTAACAACAATGATCTACCAATCAAATTAATAGACAAGTGCTTTCAAACCAGAACATCTTGAGATACATGTCATCACGTAATCACACCACATAAAAACACGACGTCGCGTGATAGAACAAGTTGATAATGACGTGATTTGGGAAACACGTGTAAGCTCCAGTTTCGAACAGCGCGAGAAAACATCGGGGAAACCCACACATTCATACTTTAACGTGTGTTATGCCTTGAGAATGGCCACTGAAGAGAAAAGTGTAAAAGGTCCATTTTTATTATTTAAAAGTTGTCATACGACGATTAAATTCTGAAAGAAGCCTATAAACAACTTGTAAGCTTGTCCCCGCCTGCCCTCCCTCAGCGACGCTCTAAGTCGAGGTCCGTACCATACAGAGGGTACCCTTAGCATCTAGTCGCTTAGTTTATAAGTTGTATGCCCTGGCTGGAGGCCTTAATTTATTGAGGCACCCACAGGAAAGTCCGGTTAAGCAGCTGACAATCCCTAGGTTGACCTGCGAGATGCCAACACCAAAAAAAAAAAAAAAAGAAAACGTTGGAGAATTAGGGGGTATAGGCATGTTGGAATTTTGGTATACAACTCATCGTAGCAGTGTCGTAGGTTTTAACGCACATTATAAAATTAATACTATCGGTAAGTTAATGACTTTGACCTCTTGAAGTTAAACTCCGATCGAAGATTTTTGGAATCGGTTCAAAACAGGAACATTTTACTGACATGACATTAAAAACTAACATAGAAATATACCTACGAAATTGTTAAAAAATTTGGCAGATTATACAAAAAATAAAAGCTTCGTTCCTCTCCGTGTGCCACATTGCGTGACCGACTCCGCACGGAGGTCGGACTGGATCACAGACTCAAAGATTATTCGGAATGCACCTTCTGTGTAATTTATTTAGTGGACCGGTAGCGCCACCTGTCACGGACGACGTTAATTTATCGGCACGACTAGGAGCACCAGTGCCAAGCATTCGCAACAATCAGTGATTGAATCTATATGATCTATGACTAGTATGACTACTGCGCTTGCGTGGAGAGATTCTTGGTTTTACGGGATGATGTCACCTTAGAAATATGTGACCTAACGATGAGATGTTTTAGATAGAGTCTTGAGGAAGAAAAGTAATTTAGTTAGACGATTTACAAATTGTCATCTTGTTCTTTCCTGTTTGTTATATATAATGCCTTTATGCAATGCGGTCCCTTTTGTCATAAGAGAGCCATAGATATCGACCATCTTGGAAATTGGAGGGTTATACCGGACTTTTATCGTCTTAAAGCCTTACGGTGTTCTTTCTGCTACCATGAGTTGAGAGTTTTGAGAGTGCCTCGGTGTCGCCCTTGCGTGCTCTGACTTCGTACTCACACTTGCGATCATATTCTTTACAAGTTAACACGGGTTATTGGTCGACTCGCAAGAATTTACTTGCACGAATTTACTCGCCCGAATCGGGCGAATCGTCATTTTTTTTAAATATTATTTTTTGGTGGCGATTCGCACGAAGGTTGGAGGTCGAGGTCGGGTGGAATTGTTGATTAGCCCACAAATAAATTTATTTGTGGGCGAATCGACAATTCCAGAAATACGTATTAGGCAATTGGTACGTTTTGAATTTATTTAGTTAAGATAAAAGTACACTAGCGCACAGAAATCTGAAGATGAATGCTTACTTTTTAAGTTTTTGTGCCCTGGCTGGAGGCGTTAATTTATTGAGGCACTTACAGGAAAGTCCAGTTAAGTTGCCGACAACCTCCTACCAGCGAGATACCATTTAAAAAAAAAACAGATCTGCTAAATAAAAGACAGTTGGTAGCTGTACTCGGGACAATAAACATTAAGAAAGAACACGTGTTTCACTCTATTATCCTGCCTTTAATTTAAGGAATAACTTATTAATTTTTCGTACCCAATATACTTTCGATTATGTCAACTCAAGTCTTATCACTTCTGTGCGCTAGTGTACTTTTTCTTAACTTGATTGCATACATTCAAAACGTGCCAAGTGCCTAATACTGCCGTCCTAGAAAGCCGTTAACCCTCAAATGGTAAATTTTTACTTTCTCTTTTTTTTTCTTTAGGTTTAAAATTCTCTATCTTCCTGTCTAAGAAACATTTTTACAGTATAAATAGTTCCAGAGATATGAACATTTTGTAGGCCGTTAAAAAATCTTTAGGATTAACAGAAATAAATATCAATTAATGTGTCCTACAATCATTATGCTGAATATCATAGTTTTTAAGAAACAACGATTTCAGAGTTTTTTGCCATTTCTCGGAAACAACTATCTGGGCTTAACGGCCTTCTAGTTAAAGGACGGCAGAATACCTCTTTCTGGAATTATCGATAAGCCCACAAATAAATTCCCTTCGTGCGAATCGCCACCGAAAAAATAATATTATTTAAAAATGACGATTCGCCCGATTCGGGCGAGTGAATTCGTGCGAGTCGACCAAAAATAACCCGTTAACACGTCCAATGCTTGCTTGTGTAATGTCCTTGTCATGTAATGTACCTCCTTGCCTACTTAGTTTTATAGATACCTATTTAAATATTAAAACATTCTGCGTCTAATTTATAAAACCTTTTTTTACCGCGTCATTATTTCATTCAATAGATTGCGCGGTCATTATAAAAGCGTTGAAATCAATATAATTTTTTTAAAGAAAAAACTTAAATTGATTTTACTGGTTAACGGGCTGTATAAAAAATAACCGGGTTAGTTTTTTATGGGTGGCAATAAATTTTAAAAAGATTGTAGCTACATTGTTGTTATTGTCTGCCTATTCACGCCTACTGTTATAGGTCAGGTCAGGTTAACGCAGTCTGCTGGTTGGTAGGTCATGTAGACATCTGCGAAATGGAGAATTAATGTTATGGGTTCTAGAACGGTGGCAAAGAATGTTGATCACCAGTCAGATGGGATTTCTTATGGTAACGCAGTCACGACATCACAAATTCATTATGGCATGCGTTTTCGAAAAGAAATCGGGTACTTATGTTCGATTTTATATTCAGATTCAGACTAGACGGGCATTAGATTGGGGATCAATGAGGATCATACATTTGCATAATTATCTAGCACGGATGGCTTCGGCTTCGCAGGCAGACATAGGCATAAAATAAAATAGTATCTCATCCAGAATCTAGATGAGGACCTACGTAGGTGTTGATGTACGACCTGAATTCGTATAAAATTACCATTTATAATTAAAACGATGACGATATACAGGGCATTTTTTTAATCACTATCCAAATTTTCGCAGGGTGTTCTACCCATGAATATGAACAACTTTTACTATGGGGCCAACTCTAAAATCACGAAGAAAAAATCAGCTGATTCATACAAAAGTTCAATACTTACTCGACCAAAATGTATGAAACAGCAGATTTTTTTTCGTGATTTCAGAGTTGGTCCCATAGTGAAAGTTGTTCGTATTCATGGGTAGAACACCCTGCGAAAATTTGGATAGTGATTAAAAAAATGCCCTGTAGGATTATCCATATCCACATTGTTATCCATATCATCTATTTACGTAAGTTTTTATATAAATACACATATATATATACATACATACATACATACATACATACATATAGCCGTAATTACATAGCGCTATAATTAATAAATATCAATGGTTTTGTACCAACTCCACGCACATACTTACGAGGTAATTGGTACTTCATTGTTTGACTAACAAAAAATACTTGTTTACGCTCAGTTGTATGGCTTTTGCCATCGTCACGGTTAGCGTCAGTTTTTGACATCAACGAAATACCATTAACTTTTGTAAGATGGGGGGAATATACACACAAAAGACTTGTGATGGATAATGCTATATAAGTAAAGATTGACGGCTTTGTGCGGTTTGAAGATTAAGAATATTTATATACAAGGTGTAACATAAAGAACGCACAACCTCTTAAGGGGTCATTGTACACATCATTATGATCAACTGTTACTATGGGACTAAGCCTGAAATCGCGAAACAAAATCAGCTGCTCCCTGATGATCCAAGATGTAACATTTATGTTCGCATAACTCGTCAAAATGTAGGGAACAGAAGATTTTTTTTTGGTGATTTCAGGTTTGGTCCCATAGTAAAAGTTGTTCATAATGATGAGTACAATGATCCCTTAAGAGGTTGTGCGTTATTTATGTTACATCTTGTATATTGGCTACACTATTTCAAGGCAAGTCAAAATATTTATTTTAAGTAGGACATTAAAAGGCACCTATGTGCGACGAAAATTTACCAGAAAGACCTTCCTGGGGCAGTCGGGTATAACAAGAATTGATTCATAATACAAAAAGGTAGTTTCGTATGGAGAAGAATGAGCAAGAAACTCCAGTGTCGTGATTTCTTTAAAAATAACATGTGGGCGTCCAAGCAAAAAGGGTCTGCTCGTGAAGGAGGAGGCGGGACGCGTGAGGGAGAGGCAAGCTTTGCACCCTCACGCCCCTAGTCGCCGCAGGAGACGCCCTGGGCGTCGGGAATTGGCAGCCGATTCCCGGCCACCGTAGGCGCGGGCTTGCGGACGGCGAGCAATGGGTAGCTCGCCGTCTGGTAAGGACCAGGCCCGAGTCGACGGCGCGTCGTGTTCCACGCGCGCCTCAAAGAGATGTCAGCACTATTGACGGGGTCCGCTAGGGCCGATGCCAGCTAGGGTTGCGGGATGTTCGAAAGAGTTACCGTGGCCCCGGCACAGGCAACAGAAGGAACACGGGTGGGTTTTAGTCAGTAAAAGTCTGACACGCCCTCCCGCTCCGCCCAGAGCGGGAGAAGTCATTTGATGATTTCCCATCCACAAAAAAAAAAAAAAAAAAGCAAAAAGGGTCCAGTAGTGGTGTGTTGAGTTAAGACCAGATTCGGTATCTAGAATAGTCAATTGATAATATGGATTAAAAAAATATTAAAAAACTGGCACTTTTTTATCAGACATTTAAAGTTGAAACTCTGAAAAAACTTGATTTAAGAAAAAGCATTTTTAAAGTTTGATTTTTGGTACAACTTAGTACATTTTCTGATGTTTCTAAGTACATTTTTTGGTACTTAGAAACATCATATAAAGTCATTTACTATATGAACTTGTAGATAATTGAGCATTAATTAATAATCAATTCCCAACTTTACAAAACTGCGTAGGTACTTATATCTCGGAAACTAAATGCCGAGAACTGGGCCCTTTTTGCTTGGACGCTCACGTATACCGAATTAATACCCACTGTGGCATCACTGTCAAGAACAAATATTGTAACACACTTTTAAATGTATTTTCATTTAATGGCAACTGTAGGTATGTATTATTTTACTTTGGCAACACTTAGAAATAACGGTTATGATATTATCGTTATTTCTGGGTGGGGCTTGAAATTATTTTTAAAATGGTAAAATGTAGTGCAGAGGCAGTCCTCGTTTGATTTTGAAATAGAACAGTTGTGCCGAATTGTGCGGAATAACGTGTTAGCAAGAAATTAATAGTGTTTTTCTTTATAATATGTACTTATTTACTTTTTTTAATGTTTTACAATATTTTGTATAAGTACATTATATAATTAAATGTGTAGACGATGTATGTACTTACTTGAAATAAAATTACTTTACTATAATAGGTAGTACGAAGTGGTAAGCACTGGTACCTAAATACCTACTTTTGCTAGATGCATATACCTATTCTAACATCGTATAGTACCGCTCTCTCTCTATTATCTACAAGAATGCCTAGAAGTAGGTAAGAAAAGTTCGTTTCCAAAAAAAAAATCGTATGGTTTTTCAAGCCTGGCTAAGTAATAACAGCCGCACGGGTCGATCCATCAGGTTAAGCTATGCTTACCGGGGTTGGTCCGTGGATGGGTGACCATCTTTACATACCGAGACTCCTCCGTGCCTCGGAAAGCACGTTAAGCCGTTGGTCCCGGCTGTCATTCGTGGATCTTTGACAGTCGTTACGGGTCGTCAGAAGCCCGAAAGTCTGACAACCAGTCTTACCAAGGGGTATCGTCTTACCCAGTTACTGAGTTGTGGAGGTCAGATAGGCAGTCGCTCCATGTAAAATATTGGTATTCAGCTGCGTCCGGTTAGACTGGAAGCCGACCCCACCATAGTTGGAAAAAGGCTACGCAGATGATGATGGCTTTTGAAGTTTTAAAATAACCATATCATCAACTTTCTAGTTTACACTGATTTTCCACCGATGGCCATAAGCCTTTGTTAATCCTCACCATTCTTTACCATATCCATGCTTACTCAAAGATATTCATTGTATTTTAAATCTCTATATTTATCTTACAGTTAACGAATAGTTATTTAAAACTGATAACTTCATCTTCCTCTGTCGTATAATATTCAAAGATAAGCAATTCTTGGATAAGAAGCCTTTACAATCCGATGATTATTTTATAGCAGGAATACCCACGTATCATCGCCTTGCAGTTGTATGTAATGGATGGTCCAAAGTTCCAAACCCTATAGCAGCAGCGAGGCTACAACTTCCATTAGAGGGCCCGAAAAAAAAAGGCCAGGGAAGCCGAAAAAAAATTGTTCAGTTCTGATAAACTCAATATAACATAATTTTAATAGTAGCATACACACAAGTACATACACAATTTTAATAGTAGCTTAAAAATTTAAGTTATTCCTTTACTTTTCTTAATTTAACGCCTATACAGGATAAGTTTAAAAGGAGTGCGGATATTTTAGCAGTTAATCAGGTGCATAAAACTGAACAACTTTCCCCAAGGAACATAGGTCGAAATCTAAAAAATAAAATTGAACTTCTCATACAAATGTAAGTCACGTGACCAGTCACTTTGTATGACAAGTCGATTTTCAATTTTAAGATTTTGACCTATGTTCCTTGGGGAAAGTTGTCCAGTTTTATGCACCTGATTACCTGCTAAAATATCCGCACTCCTTTTAAAATTATCCTGTATAACGCGTTTTTGTAATGTTTATTTTTTTATTTTATGATATTGTATTAAATACCTGTAATATGACTATGTATGTACTATATTATTTAGTAAAAAAAAACTCAAGAACAGTCGTTGTTACGAAGGGAAGCCGGTAGGAATGGGGTTGTATGAAGCCTTCGCCACTGCCCTATAGATAGTTACACCGGTACATAAGCTTTACAATAGCCCCATAACCACTTAAACATGTGATGAGATTCTGATGACAAAACTACGAACACCATGACCCCATACGACATAAATCAAGTACAGTTATTTATCTAAAATGTTTCTCTGAGAAATATAGAAAATGTCGACATTTTTCACGAGATATAAAGTAATGAGACACTGCGAGAGAGGCTGTCACATAGGAATTATGTGACAGCCTCTCTCGAAGTGTCATATTTACGCCTTATTTTTTTTTTGGATGGGAAATCATCAAATGCTTCTCCCGCTCTGGGCGGAGCGGGAGGGCGTGTCAGACTTGTGTTCCTTCTGCTGCCTGTGCCGGGGCCACGGTAACTCTTTCGAACATCCCGCAACCCCGGCTGGCATCGGCCCTAGCGGACCCCATCAATGCTGCTGACACTTTGAGGCGCGCGTGGAGCACAACGCGCCATCGACTCGGGCCTGGTCCTTACTGGACGGCGAGTTACCCATTGCTCGCCGTCCGCAAGCCCGCGCCTACGGTGGCCGGGAATCGGCTGCCAATTACCGACGCCCAGGGCGTCTCCTGCGGCGACTAGGGGCGTGAGGGCGCAAAGTTTGGCTCTCCCTCACGCGCCCCCCTCCTCCTTCGCGAGGATTACTGCTTCGCAGAAGGAGGTAATGGCTTCCTAGTCATATTTACGCCTTCGGTGCGATTGCGTAACACGCTTACAGTAGAAATCCGTTTCATTTTGACAGTTCAACAACATTCATTGCGCTATTTACGTTGTTGAGCAGACAATTGTTTCGAACATATGAAGCAATGGATTAGTAATTTGCTTCAAAATCATTCAGATTGTAACTGATAGTGTGTTTCGCAATTAGGGTGCAGGTTACTGTACTTCCTACTTATTGTTTATCAAACAAAATAGTAGCCAATGATCGCAATACGACATTAAGCGTCAATATTGATCACCAACGATATTTTTATATGCGCTATAACTATCGAATCAAAAGCGTCCCACACTTAAGTGCGAGGCAAATGATAAAATTAGCACTTTATGAGTACTTAAGTTTATCTGTTCTGTACGGTCATTTACCCCTGGCTAAGTGCATTACGTGTTACGAAAATCGGAAACGTTACCGATTTATAACACGCTCTAATTGGCACCAATCTTGCGTACTAATTAGAGCGTGTTTAAACCGGCTTTGATTAGGGACTTGCTAGGCGTTATTCATTTAGCACATGATCGGTTTTGGTCTTATGGAACTTATAAGAATGATTTCGCTTGCATTCATCCTCTGGCTCTGTCCTTATCCCAATTTATTTGATCGGTATGTCTTCTTCTTTCGTGCATCTGATTTTCATATTCAATTATTTGCGTTAGTAGCCGTTAGCCATCATCTCAGTAATCATCCACTTTCTAGCCATTTCATCTTTCAATCAATCCAACTATCGGTTCATTAATATGTATTCCTCTATATCTGCCTAGAGTTTTCCTAACAATGTTGGGGTCGGCTTCCAGTCTAACTGGATGCAGCTGGATACCAGTATTTTACATGGAGCGACTGCCTATCTGACCACCACCTAGTTACTGGGTAACACGATACCCCATTCCTCTATTCCTATTATGGATTCTTTAACTTAAGGCAAAAGCGCTAGGGTAGCCTGCGAAATTCAAATTTTCTTACGTTTTTTGCAAATTGCAGGTCAGTATTGGGTTGTATGTTGATTAAAATATGATTCGCGACCTATTTACAGAAATATAATCATTAAAATCATCAATACAACTCTCTAAGACCAAATACTTAATTGTAAGAATGATTATTTCATGAAATCTTGACATTTTAGGATTATACTAACTTTAACATAAGGAGTTGTATTACTGATTCTGATGATTATAATTATGAAAAAATATATTTGTTACGGTCGCGAATCATACTTTAATCAACATACACCCAGACACTGAGCTGCAAATTGCAAAAATTGTAAGAAAATTTAAATTTCGCGGGCTACCTTAGCGCTTCCCCTTAAATTGTTGTTAGATAGCAAATATAGGTTTAAAAGTTTTATTTGAAAAACTAATAATATTTGATGTTGCTTCTATTCACGTTTCTCATTGAATATTTAAAACTTACAAAAAAATATTAGTCACGTTTCAAATTGGAATTCTCAGGGACACTTTTTATTTTGCGAGTATTGAATGCCAAAATGTTTACGATACCCGATGTCAATCGAATCCGACAATGCCTTCTTCAATGGTGTTACGTGTATGGCGAATTAGCTAGATCATAATGGTGTTGAAGTTTTTGTGGTGTGTCAATAACATTGTTGTCTCGTGACTCTTTGTTGCTTTTTTACTTGCCGAGTTCATGTGTGTCAGTGCTATTTTCTACAAAGATTTGAGATTTCTCTGTAGCAACTAGCAACTTCTCACATTTAGTATACATATGAAAATAAGGCTCCAGGGATTCATATATCCGAGAAAATGTGACAAGCGAAAGAATTACTTTTTTTTTTACTTTATGTTTGCTCAAGAACAAACATAACTAGAGTCTAGAGTCAAGACTCTAGTCTTGGTCATAGGTGACAGAGACAAAGTCGACGATGGAGCGAGCTTACCCAGAAGAAGCCTGTTCACTCTCACTTTGAAGAGATCGGGGTTGTATGCGTTCGGAAACACAGAGGCAGGTAGAGAGTTCCACTCCTTTGCTGTGCGCATCACAAAAGACATTTGGAAACGCTTAGTGCGAATTGGTGGAATAGCAACTAGGTAGGGATGGTAACCTGCAGTGCATATAGATGTCCGATGGTAGAAGCGGATTGAGGTCGTGGAGTTGTTGAGCACACTCACCGATGTACAATCTGTAGAAGACCGACAAGCAGGCAACCTTGCGGCGATGAGCCAAGCTGTGATGCTTGGCATCCACCAGTGCGCCTCATAGCTCTGCGTTCCGCGCGGCAAGTTGGTATTTAGCTGAGCCATCCCATAGGTGGCTGCAATACTCCATGCAGGATCGGACTTGCGCTTTGTAAAGGGTTGAAAGCTAAAGGCGTAAAGTATCGCTTCACCCTATTTAGGATGCCCAGTTTCTTAGAAAGAATTACAATAAGGAAAGTAGATCTCAAAGTCCATAACATTCCATAAATTATCCTGTATGATGCCAGACCAAAACCTACAAGCCTAGCCACGATTACTCATCTGTTACATTAGCCACGTGTACTTAAAACAATTTCGAATGGTTACCGAACTTTAGCTTGTAAAGCAATTAAGCGCTGCCGCGCTGCCTCAGGCGCTTTCAGCGAACATTAATATACCTACTATTCTTTTTTGTCGAATGATGTCATCCACTATATTCGGAGCTGTATTATCAAGTACAGGTAAGAACGTGACTGCGTAATGAGAGTACGTATGTAATGTATGGGAGGCGATTTGTATGGTGTTGTTACAAATATCATGACTTAAAGAATGGTAATTGAAGTAGCTGATGTAGTACCTATTTTTTGTTGGAAGCATGTTTGAGGCTCACGCTTGGAACTACAAGTTGATTACTTATTCAAAGCGGTTTTGAGATTGCAAGTTTCAATAAGTTACAACATATTAAGTTTTACGAAAAAATACCCCAGATGAGTTATAACGTTTCTTCATACTGATCTCTTGTTTAAAGGCGAATCAGGACTTGCGTTAGAAGAATGGGTAACAGTATCATTGTGTCATGCGCAATAATAGGCTAAAACTGGTACCACCTCAGTGGCGCAGCTACAATTATCATTAGAGGGAAGCCGAAGAAAAAATGGTTCAGTTCTCATCAATTCAGACAAAAAACTGTAGGTCTTTAATCTTATGATGTACCTATTAAACTGGTATTAAATATAATAATGTAATGTGATGTGATACACAGTTACACACACAGGTGTACCATGTTATTTGGCAATAGTAGACATTAAGAAGAGTGGCTGTTCCGAAGGGAAGCCGATAAGAATCGGGTTGTATGAAGGCCACGCTCCTGCCACCTTCCAAGTCTGAAGCGTTGTGATTGTAGCAATATTGATTACTCGCTATTACGGGCTAATGCCGAAATAGGACAAAAGCATCTATATTCAAAATATTTCATGTCACATTAACCTACATGGGCACCTCTGAAACAGGTTTCAGCTTCTGTTGAAAACCAGCGTCAGGCTCTAGTTGTCTGGCATTTTTGCTGAACTGGGCCTTTTTGGCGCAGCCGTGAGGCACACTTTTCTGCTAATTTCATACATCGCACTTTTTATTTGATTTAGATTTTTTTATCTGTTGTATATTACATTGTGTGCATTTTAGTCTGTGCTAAATAAATGTATTTTCTTTCTTTCTTTAAAATTCAGAAGGTAGCCGCACAGTTCCAATTGGTCGTTTCCTATGGAGAAGAGCCGGCAAGAAACTCCACGGTTACTCTTTTAAAAATAATTGGCTTGTCTATTATTATTACAAATCCACAACTTTTGCTGTCGGGTAAGTAACTGTCTACACAAAAAAAAAGACGACTGTCCTATCCTATCCTACTTCCTACTATATTATAAACGCGAAAGTTTGTGAGGATGGATGGATGTTTGTTACTCTCACACAAAAACTACTGAATGGATTTGGATGAAATTAGGCACACAGATAGTTTATAACCTGGATTAACACATTTGATACTTTTTATCCCGATATCCCCACGGGATCGAGGCTTATGCGGGTGAAACTGCGGGGCGCTGCTAGTATTTATATATGTAGGTTTACATATATAAATACTAGCAGCATTTATATATGTAGGCAGGATTTCTAGTGAGAGAGGGAATGCAGCTACAATGTAAGTTGTTACAAATAAATGCAAGTGGTAATAATATGCGTGGACTGAAGGAAATGGGCAGCTACAGTGCTTGGTGATGGGCCATTATTACCCACTTAGTGCCACATTACAATCTTTACTTCAGCACGTAATTGTTAAGGCGAAAGCAATTCAATTTCAATTCAATTCGTTTATTCAGTAACAATTCACATTGCGTTCGAATATAGTCCAACATGAAACATAAGTAATTAATGTACGAATACATGCAAAACAGTATAAATTAGGAATTATTATTTACTTAGGTACATACAAGCGCCAGGGTAGCCCGCGAAATTCAAATTTTCTTAAATTTTTTGCAATTTGCAGGTCAGTATTGGGTTGTATGTTGATTAAAATATGATTCGCGACCGTGACCAAAATACCTATTTACAGAATTATAATCATTAAAGTCATCAATACAACTTTCTAAGACCAAGTAATTCTAAGAACGACTATTTCATGAAGTCTCGACATTTGAGGATTATACTAACTTAAGGAGTTGTAAAAATATACGGTCGCGAATCATACTTTAATCAACATACACCCAGACACTGAGCTACAAATTGCAAAAATCGTAAGAAAATTTGAATTTCGCGGGCTACCTTAGCGCTTCCCCCTTAATGTAGTTTCGAGAGATATATATGTAGTTTATTTAGTTTGGTTCTGCTTGCATTGCATTTTCAAATAAATAATACTCTATTTAGTTCGGTACCGCTTTCATTTCTGCATTTACAAATAGGTTCATTTCTTTGTATAACATGCAGGTAGGTAACTCACCTTTATTTCCAACCTTTTTACGTAAGAACTCGTTTAAATTCACTATATGTAGATGAATGACTGGGTACTTCCCAAGCGCTCCAAAGTTTGTATGGTGTGCAAATTAAACCTACAGGGTGGCGGGGTCCGCTAGGGCCGATGCCAGATAAGGTTGCGGGATGTTCGAAAGAGTTACCGTGGCAACGAAAACGGTCGTTCTTACATGGCAACTCGGCGACTGTTTTGCTCTGAATACGGATTACGACAAATTCGTGACGCTCCGAGTGCAAATTTGATTAAAATTTGGGTTAAACGTTTAGAATAAACAGGTTCAACATGTAGCCACGTGCTAAAAGGTCGAGGAATATTGATCAGCTCAAAGAGAACATCCGGAATTAAATGGCTACAATCACACCAGCATTATTGAAGAAAGTTTTTACGAACCTCCGCTCGCGATTGGAGGAGTGCCGCCAGCGAGAGGGCCATCATTTAGATGATGTAATTAAAAAAAAATAAACTGCAATTAATAACAAATTGCTCAATACTTTTACTTCACATATCCATGTATATTTTATTTAGTTATTGTGTATTTTAAATATGCACGTTCTATTGCGCCAGCCTGTATCATGGCTAGATATTAATATTTATAATTCGTTGAACGTAAAAAAGAAAAAAACACAACATCAGGTCTGTTTCTTCGCTAAATTGCTTTTCATTCAAAAGTTTTGATAACCTAACCTTCCGATATAGTAAATTGGTAAGCACACCTATTGTCACGATATTCATTCTTGTAGCATAATTTAGACGCCGCACAATCGGTCACTCAGTACCTGTACCCCGGCGCGACTCTTATCGGTCAAACGATAAATATAAGTAGGCAATAGACATGTCAACAATACAATGTAAAGAATTCCCTTCTCGCAGCCGAATACCGATACCGAAAAACGTTACAACGTTTATCGTTATCAAGTAAGTGATCAGACCACGCAAGGCATTTTGGAATTGGCATATCCTTAAATGGATCTGCAAATTCAGAAGCGACATTCCTAATTTTGGGTGGCTTCCAAACTTAGAAACACATGTTCATGTTTGATTATTAGGTAACATCCTCGAAACGGCTGGACTGATAGCTATAAAATTCTACGCATCGGTAGAGTATGATAACGCTGGAAAATAATCATGTATGTCGGGGTAAAAGATCTTTAGTACTTATTATATTCCTCATATGTTGTATCAGCGTTGCCTATAACATAACATAACATCACGCCTTGTTTCCCCGAAGGGTTAGGCAGAGGTGTACCTATTATAGTAACACCCACATTTCGCCAGCGTTGCCTATCTTTCCATATTACCTGTAACAAATATTTTTCCTCCTACAAATTTATATTTTTTATTTAGTAAAGCATCGGCTCGCGTTTTATTAATAATAGACAGTCGTATTATTTAGAATGATTAATGTGCCATTCTCGAGTTATCTGCCAGGTTTTATCAGATACACCCGAATGGCTACTAGTGTTGAGTGATGTTCGATTCACATTTTACTGAATATTCGATTTCGACTAAGACGTGTTGGTTTCGACGAGATAACTTGGTATGTTGTTGGTTTAGTTTGAATTGGACGTAGAAAGTTAGTATAGTGTCTGGATTCCAGGAAGTTTTTTAATGTCTACACTTATTTTGATAGTGTGGCGGCATATCTACATCGCCACAATGGAATGCGTCACACTGACGTCACGCAAAAATCCTGCATCGCGCAATCAGAGTTTACCGCGCGACTAGCATATATACAACATCCCGACATACATCAACCGTCGGGCAGTAGCCCACCAGACACAACACCCGTCTGGTCGGAGGATCCTCCCTTTTCTATGGAGGATGAGTGAACTTTACACCCTGTTCCTCATGCCTCTATAATAGTATTGTAGCAATTTGAAAGCGAATTCTTAGAAGTTGTACTTTCTAAAATCATAACTTTAATGACCATAAAGGAGTCACTTACAAACTGTTTCATAATCCAACCTCTTTCAAAGTTAGAACTTACGAAAGGCACAATCCGTACCTAATCCAATATTCGACCGAATATTCGGTATCGTATTCGCCAGAACATATCTCGGCCCATCCCTAGTTCATACTATGGTTAATGATACGCGAGACCACTAAATCGACCATTGATTTTTTATGATGTAAATTGTGATCACGTAAAAATATGGTGATGTGTTTTGTGGTTGATATTACTATAATATTGCTTTGTGCCTGTATTATGTGCGTGTAAATGATTTCAAACATCCGTAACCTGTAGTTATTTTAGTTTTCTCGTATGTTTAATGGTGTAATGTTTAATGTATAAATAGTTCTTTGTATATCTTGGTAGTAATTTATAATTATATTCAAGCAAGCAGATCAATTTCGAACTTCAGAACTAATGCAAGTTGGAGACGACATTACAATAATAAATTAAACTTCATAATTATACATATGTATACGAAGCATATGTATGCTTAAAAGAAATCAGTCAAATATTTAATATCCAACTAGTCAAAGATCGGTGAATCTCATAGTCAGCTCATCACTATTGTTTGTTTGAAAAAAAAAAACACTTTTTTATTTCGATGTTAGGATTTATTCATAGTTTTAAAATACTCTTATGCATTAGTACCTATTACCAATGTTTTCATTTATTGTCGTATTGTCGTCTCCACATTGTAATTATACATACGTGCTGTCAAAGCATTTACTTCTAAAGCGATAAAAGAAGCTTCAGTAAACTTAAATTTAAAATTTACTTAAAAATGTAATTGGCCTAAGAAAGATAAGATCGTCTGAGAATTCTGAGATGAGAAGTCCAGATATATCATTACTTACGTAGGCTCACTCCGTTAATGTGAACCCTATCTCAGATAGGATATTTATTGATCGATGCTCGCATCGGATGGCTTCAATTTCGATAGCAATCTATTAATGTCATATAATAGATTCTTGAAGGTGGCCATTGAGAACACTAAAGAACTCTGAGCAATCGTGATATTACATCGTCTTTTCAAACGATATTGATCTTTTGAAACGTAATTTTATGTTGTAAAAAGAAGGTTTTGAACTAATAAAACTACACGAGTTTATTACGGTTTCCGGCACATTGAGAAAAGAGCAAATATTTCTTGGATTAAAGGCTCCTGCAAACAGGCGCGACACGAGATGCGACACAAAAGCACCGCGTGTCGCGCGACGAGCGGTGCCTTTGTGTCGCATGCCTGTTTGCAGGAGAGCCTTAACACGAAAATTTTCGCCAATAAATATGCATATTACCTTCGAAAAGTACCTAATTACTTTCTTTTAAACACTTTTCTGGACGTCGTGACAAATATAACACTTAATTGTGCACGTGTAGCATTAAAGTGTAAAGTTGTAATGGCCACAGATAAATCGAAACCATTATTTAAGTATGGTGGCAAATATTACGATCAAGATACCAGTTGACTTTGTAGGTTGATGAATTTCACATTTTACCCGACTGCGCTACAGCAAAACAGGGTTATTCGCCACATCATTTTGATAAAGTATTCCATCAAAACCATGCACGCTTCATTTATTTATCTCTCCGTCCGTAACTTTAGAAATCATTCAATCAATCTGCATAGCCTTTTCCCAACTATATTGGGGTCGGCTTCCAGTCTAACCGGATTCAGGTGAATACCAGTATATTACATGGAGTGACTGCCTATCTGACCTCTTCAACTCAGTTACTGGGTAACACGATACCCCTTGGTAAGTTTAGAAATCAATGAACCGCGATAAACCCCTACGCATATCTTTGAATGGATACTGCAGAACAGTGGCGCAGCTACAATTATCATTAGAGGGAAGCCGAAGAAAAAATTGTTCAGTTCTCATGAACTCAGACAAAAAACTTTAGGTGTGATGTAATCTTATGATGCCTATTAAACTGGTATTAACTATAATTATGTAATGTGATGAAATGCAGAGTTACACACACAGGTGTACCATATTATTGGGCAAACACTAAGAAAACACTAAGAAGAGTGGTTATTCCGAAGGGAAGCCGATTGGAATCGGGTTGTATGAAGGCTACGCCCCTGCTGCAGAATCTCAAACGAAACTCGTGATTTTGGATTGCACGTTTGTAATATAAGTAAATAGGAGGTTTTCGGCCAAACTATTATTTAAAATGCTTTATTCTAAGTCTAAAGTCTTACCATTTGCCACAGAACTAACCTAAAAAAATACGACGTGTATATTTATCTGAACGCGGCCAAACGACACGGAATATGGAGCGCTTAAGTTATTAGGGCTTCCTCAATTCCACGTTGTTGCTGATATTCCGCAAACCGGTCCCGCTGGTACAATTTACGAGAGAACGCTGAATGCGCACTCATTTAAATGGTTTTAAAGGCGGGAATGTAGGTCAGAACTTTTTTGTTTTGGTCCATTTGGTACTCTTGTAGGTAGGCAGTTGTACTTATTCAGGATGTAATGCTGAACTTGCAAAAAGTAGAGCAGTGAGTGAATCTGGTGGGTAGATAGTTGTTCGTAATTATTTAGGATTCTATACAAGAAGTACATAATTAAAGTTATGTTTGTTCCCATTTTTCCAATGATTGTAGTGCTTTTTTTTTTTTTTTTTTTTTTTTTTTTTTTTTTTTTTTTTTTTTGTGGATGGGAAATCATCAAATGACTTCTCCCGCTCTGGGCGGAGCGGGAGGGCGTGTCAGACTTTTACTGACTAAAACCCACCCGTATTCCTTCTGTTGCCTGTGCCGGGGCCACGGTAACTCTTTCGAACATCCCGCAACCCTAGCTGGCATCGGCCCTAGCGGACCCCGTCAATAGTGCTGACATCTCTTTGAGGCGCGCGTGGAACACGACGCGCCGTCGACTCGGGCTTGGTCCTTACCGGACGGCGAGCTACCCATTGCTCGCCGTCCGCAAGCCCGCGCCTACGGTGGCCGGGAATCGGCTGCCAATTCCCGACGCCCAGGGCGTCTCCTGCGGATGATTGTAGTGCTAAGGTGTCATTTAGTAACACGTAGACTACCGTCCAAAAGTTTGGAAGCAGCAAGGTAAAATCAAATAAAACAAAACAAAGTTATTTCAATTTCAATGTATTGATAAAAAATTTAAATATAAACAAAAACTAATTTAAGCAGAACAAAAATTTTACATACAATATAAAATTAAATTAAATTTTAGCTTCATCAAAGTCTCCTCCTTTTTCCTTTATAAGCTTCTCGCATATTCTGGGCATTCTATTAATTAATTTACTAAAATAATTTCATCTAATTTGTTCCATTCGCTCTCTAATAGCTTCCACAACTGTTCTGAGCTCGTAGCAGACCGATTTTTCACCCTTCTACATCTCAAACAAGCTCAATGGGAGAAAGATCAGGTGATTGAGATGGCCATTAAATTATGTTTAAGATTTTTTCATCTTTTTTCTTGTTCAAAAAGTTCTGGCACAGTTTGGAAGAATGCTTAGGATCATTATCCTGTTGGAAAATGAATCCAGGACTAATTAGATTTAGTCCACTGGGTACGGTGGAATTTTGGAGAATTTTCAAGTAACCTTCCTTGTTTAGTTTTCCGGTTATCCTCAACAGATTTCCGGGTTTATTGTTGCCAAAACACCCCCAAACTATGACATTACCTCCACCATGTTTGATAGTAGGCACAGTACATGCCTCTGAAGCCCTCTCTTCTTTTGACAGGCGTACAAACACATGTCTATTTGATCCGAAAATCTGAAACTTTGATTCGTCACTCCAAAGGACATTTTCCATTGCTCTATTATCCAGTTTTCAATTCGACATAAGAAAAATAGACTAGAATGGGCAAAAGCGCACCAAAACTGTGTACATCACAGTCACAGACTCCAGCTGTGCTCCGGGTATAAAGTGAGCGGACGATTTATTTTATTTCGTACTGTAGATAACTGTTCAAACTCGTGTTTCCAAACAGTTAGCATTTAAAAGAAAGCAGGATGCTGTTTATTTATTTTGAGTACAACTCCCGCTCCTTACATGGACCACACATAATTCTATATGTTAGCAGTAAATTGCTCTTACATGTCGCTCAAGTAAGCGTAAAAAGGTTTCGTGCTTTTTTGCTTGAGCACCAAGTTTGCTCACGGTTTCGGCACGGCTTTTATGACGTCACAAAGGCACTGATTAATTTTCATTCTAGGTATTGAAAGTTTCGGCGCAAAATAAACAATTGAGTATGGTTTCATTGAATGTTAAATTATTTACTTTTGAACAACTGTTTAACAAAACAAGTGTTGAGGATGTAAGAAAATAAATATGAAATATGTAATAATAATAAATAAATAATATAGTGCTGAGAAGAATAAAGTTCGCCTTGACCGTGATGATTCATGAGACGATTATTTATGTACATAATTATATATCTACGTATGTTTGTGAACGCGTAACGACAACGATATATCTTTTTCTCGGTTCATTTCGAGTCATAGCGGTTGTTTCAACTTTTGAGGTAAGCAGGGCCAGTGCTATGTGGAGTTGTTTGCTTATCATAAAGTTATGCAGTTAGTCATGCAGTCAGTCAGAAGTTTTAACAAAATAACTCTTTACCATCTCTATCAATCATCGTCATCGTTCTCCTGTCATCATCCAAATTTATTTGGCATTAGCTTAGTACCTATTAAATTTCTTCCGAATGTCTCGATCAGCATAAACTTCGTTCTTCGGCAAATAGCCTTACGCAAAACTCTTACCTTACAAAGTCAGACCGTCTAAAAAATCCATCGCAGCTTCGCCAAACATTGTGGCCCATCGTTTTCTTCAGCCTGGTCCTAATTGGGCCAAATTGCCGGTGGCGTCTCGTCTCTTATCAATATAATTTATCTATTAGCTCCAGGAATAGCGTCCGCTTTGATTGATAAAACTTGACTATTAAAAACCATATTTGGAGAACGTCGGTTGAAGTGGGAACGAGGAATATTTTTAGGTGGAAAATTCAATTAGTTTTTGAAATATGTGCCAGAGCTTTGTTTACGGTAAATGATAAATGATTTTATTTACGTAAAGTAGGTTTGTACAAACGCTTTTACACGTCAATCATATTTTAAAAACTAGATGAGGTCAGCGTTTCCTATCTGAATATTCTGAGAAAAAAGGCCGAAACAAACTCAGAGGTCACAGTCTCTTTTAAAGTCCAGACATAATCTTGGTCAGATCATGTGAAGACTGTAGATTGGTGTCTGAAATGGCCCTTTGAGGAAATATTCACACAGTTCGAGTGGACCTGTCCAGTCACTGCACGCATTTGTCAGCAGCAGCAGCAATCGTGCAGCTAAAACTCCAATGATTCGATGAACAATACCAAAGAGGACATTTGGGTAGGCCGTATAAATTACTCAAACTGTCAGACCATGATTAAAACTAACTACGAAAAAAATCTTACTCGAAAGAACTCGGGTTACTCGGGTTTCCAGATTCAATTGAGCATTGGTTCCTCAGACATTCATTAACACGAGTTTGTCGATATACGATGGATTAGTTCGATATATTGAAACATTGCGTTTCTGAACACCAACGTATGAAAGAACATCGACAGCAAAAATATAATTGATAAAATATAAATAAATGAATACCTGAAAATAAATAATAATTTGGAGCAAGAAACAATGCAACAACAAGCAGTATAGGAGACAACTCTAGTTACAGTCAAGTTAAATACTTTGTTTGGCTAAAGGACACCATGCCGTGTCCCAGGTGGTTGCATGTTTCTACCTAAAGCAACCACTGTCTTGCGTACAAATTGCAAAATGTAAATACTAAACGCATTGTGCAAGCAATTAGTTCAGCTTTATTACTAGAAGAAATAACTTAAACATAAAACAGTTATGTAGCTGTATCTGACAGAAGGACTGACAACGCACAGCCTAAACCACAGAGGACAATATTATGGAATTTGGAAGATCAATACAGGGTGTAACTGTGCAAGACATCGACGCGCAGTTTTAACATGAATTCAGTACATGATTCTAGACGCACTTTTTCTAGACACATTTTTTAATAACCGACGAAACAATTCTAGGTGTCGAAACATTTCTAGAATCATGTGCTGAATACTCAGTCAAATTATATTAGTTAGCGAAACGCCACAGACGTGATGGGTATCGGTATCTAAACTGGTACTTAAAGAAAAAAAAAATTAGATGATTTTTTGGGGTCATCAACCGCAGTATACTTGAAATATCAGTTTAAAAAATCTGTTTTATTCTTGGTGTAAACTTCACAGACCATCACGCATATCGAATATCGATATATAAGCACGACAATCAATCTGCCTAGCCTTTTCCCGACTATGTTGCGGTCGGCTTCCAGTCTAACCGGATGCAGTTGAATACCAGTATTTTACATGGAGCGACTGCCTATCTGACCTCTGCAACCCAGTTACTGGGTTACACGATTCCCCATAATAAGACTGGTTGTCAGACTTACGGGCTTCTGACATATAAAAAAAAACCAGATTTCTCAACTTATACTTCAAGTAACAACACTATACAAGCGGTCATTGACCCATAAAAAAATCAAATCCTTTTATTTTTATTTTGTCGTGTTTAGATATCGATACCCATCACGTCTGCAGAGTTTCGCTAGCTAAATAATTTAATTTGGCCCTGTATACATATGGTAACAGTTTCCACGTCGATGTACACTGTGTATATTCCTTAGAGGCTGTAGAGGTGCAGTAAGGAATTATTTTTCGAAAGTCCATCTCTGATCGAGTCAATGAGGCGCAGGTGTGCTTGCTGTAAATCTTTCGAAAATCATTATCTGCACAGCTTTAATGATAACATTTTCTTCTTAACGAAGACATCCAACAATCCAGGCCTTGCTGAAACCGAGAACGATCATGTGGTTAATTTTACTTTCTATTACACCAAAGTACACTTCATGATTACCTATGGTGCTGGCGACCGCAAGTCAAGAGATTGACTCTGTATATAGTAACTATAGGTATATGTATGTATATATACAAGTTCGTTGGGCGTGCATCGTCCACCGCAGGGAAACATGATGGAGTGACTACTGCGCACACATGGGAGATTTCTCGAATTTTATTATACATATTTTAATACCTGGTGCGGCTGGTTGACAAAAAGGAGCTTTCTCCGTCAGTCATAAAAGTATTTTGATTTAAATTAATCAAAAGCCGTTCGTAATTTTAGATCTTGACTTGAGATTGCCTCTTTATTATAAATGAGAATTGAATGTCGATGTTTAAAGCAAACAGTTCATAATTTCTTTGATTATGATGATATGCCTCGTATATTCTCTTGGCTTAGAGCCTACAATTATTTATCTCTCTCTATCATAAAAATAATTATAGTTAACACAGTTTTCCTCTTGCAAGGAGATCTTTACGACAGTTTAATAGTTTATTTACCTATAAACTTTTAATACTTGTGATATCAAACAGATTTTATTAACGCTTGATTTAACTTAATTGCAATTTCAAACAGAAAATTGGTTAAAAGTCTATGTTTAAATGCTCATGTGCTGGTTTGAGGTAATTAAAAATTCCGTCTAATGATAGCTTTTAATAATTAACATATTTTTGTGGAGTCCCAATTAATGTCAGACCAGTGGATAATTAATTGTTATCATCCCCTGGAGTAAGTTTACTTTCATAAATAACATTTATCTTCCAACTTCAGGGGTATACTGTCTCATAGGACTTGTCTCAACCCCTCTTGTGAGGGTAGCACCCCATTCTTGTGCCGACTTGTTGAGGTCAGTCAACGGATATTTTGGATATAAACAGACTGGAATAGTTATCGATATCTCAATTTAACAAATTCGTATTTAGGTAACCTTCTAGGTGGTCGTTCTTATCAAATTTATGTTCTGTAATACTGTGCTGTAAAATTTGATATTTTATCAAATTAATGGAATTTAATTTATGTTTCCCGGTTAAGAACGAAACGGTTCTAATTATAATTACAGTGCTGATAAGATATCGAATGAGAAAACAATATTGTATAGGACCATAGGTATTTGTTTTAATGGGGCAAATGCTTTGGAATTTTATCTTACAGTTATATTTCTCGAAACCTTAATAATTAAACTGGCTTGAGCCTACCTTCCCAGGCAGCCTGGCTTGGATGTAGTTTACTTCTTTAATTCCATCAAAAAACAGCATTCAAAATTAAACAAAATCTTTTACTGTTTAGAGTTTATTTATTTTTCAAGATAAATACAATGCGATAAGTACAGTCGCTTCCAGAATTAATTAATTCGGATATGAATGCAATATTTCGTACAAGTGCATTTAATGTTTCGAGTGAGTCACTCACCCCCCGGCCTATTCACGGTGGGTCTTGTGTGGGTGCCCAACGAAGTTGTATTGGTGATATCATTTTTAAGGAACTTATTTATGCGAATTTGTGAAAGTGATGTCATCGAGCAATGTTAGTGTTTTATATTCACTCATTTGGAAATACAAAGGAATTTGTTGTCAATTTCCGGGGGTTAGAGTTGGTTTTCGCTTGTGATAAATTAGAAGGCGTCGAGAGGGCACGGGAGATATGAATCGATTTTATGCATGCGCACCTTATTAAGTCTAACGTTGAAGGTTTGACGTATTTACTGCAGTGTCGTGTTACGGGGGTGGTGGAGTTATGGTGGCGTGGGCCGCCCCATGTCATTCTTTGAGGATCGTTCAGACGATAACGACATTATTATGACGTCATTTCAATCCATGATGACATCTCGTGAATTCTCTTGCCAAGATTTACTGCGCTTTCATAGGCTAGAAATGATCAAAGTCAAAGCATATAAATAGGTGCTTGAAGGCACTTTTTAGATTTGTCTTGTTGGAGTGTTCAGTGTTTTTTCGTAGAGTTAGTGTAGCTTTTGATGCGTTCGATTTTAATTTTACTAAATCTAAACATCTGTTCGGTTCTTGGCAACAGTGGCTAAAGAAACTAGGTGTATTACCTTTAATATCTTGATCTTTAGGCCAAGATGTCGATGACCATGAAAATATATAAACATTAATGTTTTAATAGACGATTTGAGTCCAAATAAAACGTTACCAGATGGGACTAATGGACGGCTGGACGCGTTTATTTACCGTCTTAAACATAACGATATTATTAACGGTAACACAATTATTGTTAAAAATACATACTTAATAGCCCGTTACCATTCATTGATAGTAATATTGACCTTCAATACGGTAGGTACCGTCACCTATTTGAATTTAATATTTTCTTAGACATTCATGTTGTAGCTTAATAGGCGTGGTTATGCCACATATGGCTGCATCTAAACTCGTATCAATAAATTGACATCATCTTTTTAATATAGGTATTTCAGCCAATTCTTTGTCAGCTTTTTCATGTTTCTCCTTCCAATTTATCATCAAATTAAAACCGCTGAACACCTCTGTACTTCAAATTCGATAACCAAAAGTTCAAATCCCGAAGCCAACGAGAAATTTCACTAAAATAACGACTCAATTGACTATTTCTTTTGCGCTTTCTTCCATTCCACTCAATTTCCTTCAGCTCAAAGGTTCAAAGTCATCGCAATCGGATCGCGAGCCGTGCTAATGATGAGCTCGTTAAATGGGCGGTCGCCTTACAGCTTCATTAGGCCGGCCATCATTGCCATCTGATAACATTGCTGGCCCATGCTGGCTGATCGACGTCCAACAGAAACGATTGAGATTACTATCGGGACTTTAGTTACTTGTTGCGACTCAATGGGGTTTTTGGTCTTTACATGCTTTGTTAAAGAGTGGCATATATCTATCAGTGGCGCAGATACAATCATCATTAGAGGGAAGCCGAAAAAAAAATGGTTCAGTTCTCATAAACTCGGACAATAAAATGTAGATTTTTAACCTTATGATGTATTAAACTGATATTAAAAATAATTGTGTAATGTGTTGTGATACACAGTTACACACACAGGTGTACCATATTCTTTGGCAATAGTAGACATTAAGAAGAGTGGTTGTTCCGAAGGGAAGCCAATAGGAATCGGGTTGTATCCCCTGATATCTATCTATACTATAATATAGGTACCTACTAATTATAAAGCTGAAGAGTTGGATCAATTCAAGATCTCTCGCACTACCAGTCGTTGAGAATATCTCAACTTTAAATGTTTCAAACGACAGGTGGCCCGTTGGTCACCTCCGCTTTACCCCATTTGCCTTTCGACCACTCGGTCTGGTACACCCTGTATAAGCAAGGGACAGTTGATTTCTTCGCTATTTGAAAACAAATACGAGAATTTAAAGCTTCACGTTCTCAGCGGCCGCTTATTCAAATGACTTCCATTGTTAGTACTATGTCTAGCAATACGAACGTGTACAACAATTATGTATGCCAATTACACAGCGAAAAAGCCGCCATTATGTTCTGGGAGTTGCATTAGTAGGAACGGATGCTCGCAAGCGTAAAAATTACAAAACGTTATCCGTCACATTTCCATACAAACACGCCATAGTCCGCATCCCATGGTCTCTCGTCTCACGCACTAGATATCCGTTGGCGCAACATCAGCTGGATAATTGTTTCGCGAGTCAGCTGGTTATTACGATAACGGTGCGCCCGCGCCGCGCCCGACTCGCCGAAACTATCCGATAAGTTCCGAACGTGAGTCTCAACGTAATTACTAACGCTGGATAGTAAAGCTCTTTATATCTTTTCCGAGAAAAAAATATTGACGGAGAGAACGTGGCGTATCCTTGGAATTGTTTTATTATTAACAAACAAAACTTACTGGCAGAGAGTTCATTGTTTGTACATCACATACCTACCGTACCAATATTAATTATGCATGAGTACCTAACAAATATCTGTCTGCATTTTAATATAATTACCAAAAGTTTCGTGAGGTATTTTACATACGCTGTAATGTAAACTTTTGTTTTAAAATCTAAACCTCCCCAATGGATGTACAAATCTAAATCAACCATGCATATTGCTCTGCTACTCATTAGTCCACAAAGGTAAAGCCGGCTTGCATTAGCATACTTAAGTACATCAATGTATCGTGCTTTAAATACAAACAACCCTTTTCCAGTAACATGATTACATGACGCAAGGGGTAGAGAACCCTCTGAAATGTACTAATCACGTAATGCCGTATTTGTGTAGGGATTATCTCACAAAAGAGTATTGTTACCGATGCGTAATTGAACGATGTGTCCATTTGCTATTTTAATTTATGTACGCTCGTCTATTTCTAGGAGAGAAGTGAGGACAAAGCCCGGCTTTGCTATGAAAGGAAAAGATAAATATAAGCTTATAAAAATATTAATCAAATGTAAAATTGTACAGGGGTCTAGAGCAGGGGTCTCCGGTTGAACATGGTAGAGCTTCCAAAGCTAAAGTTAGACCCTAGACAGTTACTGATACTTATTTTATGCAGCATCGCCTTTTTTTGGGTGGGAAACATCTTCTCCCGCTCTGGGCGGAGCAGGAGGGCGTGTCAGACTTTTACTGACTAAAACCCACCCGTATTCCTTCAGTTGCCTGTGCCAGGGGCCACGGTGACTCTTTCGAACATCCAGCGACCCTGGCCGATGCAGCACCGCCATGTTCGAATATGATGGGTAAAACAAGCACTTTAATTTTTTTTCGGCTGACTGATCGTATAAAATGCCTTGAAGGGAAATTCCTGGGTTGATTGATCAAGAAGGTATTGAAAATCTGTCAACAAGTATAATCCTTGATATCTACCCTATTGATAGATTTTGGGGTTATAAAAAGAATATTACATAACACATGACATGCTGCATTCCCCGAAGTGTTAGGCAGAGGTGCACCTGTACACCCACATTTCGTCAATTATGTTTAAAGTCCATGTAAATAGGGGCGAGTCTATTGCCATCAACCGGGCACATATCCAGACTCCGGGCTGCTACTAAGAAATTCCAGATGGAAGGACCCAATAACACTGCCCGACCAGACGACCAGGGAGTCGAACTAGGACCTCATGCTCAGCAGTAGCGTTTGCAACGAGGCTGTAGGAAAATATTTCACACCGCAAACAAATATAACCCTCCAATTCCACACACACATACACAAGTCTTTGTTTCAAAATAAAACGAATAAGGTACCGTATATTTTTCTCTCAACATTAAAGGACCCGGGGTCACTCCCCTCACCTTGCAATAACTGTACACAATATAATAACAAAGTTTTTGCTCTGCGTGCATATTGTTAGCTTGAGGTTAGTGCAAATGCCAAAACTTGCAAATTATCTGTGCTCGTGACTGAACTTTAGCAGCCATTGGCAGCATTGGCTACGCAACACTCATCAAATACCTCGGTGTTTGTGGCGTTGGTACCTCCCAGATCTGTAATCATTTATTATGAGTATGATCGGTTTCGTGTTTGAATAGCGGTGTCGTAAAATTGTGTGTCTTCATTGAGGAGAATTAAGATATTTAAAACAGTGCTTCGTAAGGATTCTACTATATTCTAAAGAAAAGCAAGACTACTAAAACGAGTTCCCCGTGTTGATCTGTCTGGTTTTACGTAACATCCGCTACAATAAGCAGTCCTAAGGGAATTATGTTCCTAACAATTTTGTCATTCTCACAGCATCTATCAAACAGATTGCTGAAGTATCTTTGCCTGAAATCTTACGAACTGCCCTCAGAAAATAAGAGAAGATTGCTACATTTGCATTCAGTCCTAGTTGCCCCGAGTTCAAAATCAAAAAATCAACATCAAAAGTCATTTATCAAACTAGGCTGAGAATCAGCAATTTTCGAACATCAAAAATTACATAAGACAGTCCCCCAAAACGCCCGCCCTCCGCCACTTCCTAGTGCTTTAGCTGGGAAGAAGAAGTGACGCAACTAAGTCCCCAGCAGCACAGCTGTCTGCTCAGTTAGAAAAACATGATTCTGTGTAATAGTACCTATGCAAAATTATTTACATTAAGCAACACAAAAACATTAAATAAAATTATTTGCCATGTATTCTTCCATGAGAAAGTAAAGTTAGCCTATTTCCTGCTAAGGATCACAGGACTCGACCAACATCGTTAATAAAAGAAAGCTTACATCAATTAATGTTTAACACGGAAGTTATAGCAATTATTCAAAACACGTTAACTGGTGCTTGTATCATCACAAATCAGCGACACCTATTCAGTTCGTGCCCAGACTACAAACGAAGTGCAGACGTGACAAGCATCACCGGCCATCGGATTTGAATAAATAAATCACGCTCGCATCCCGACTCATTTGTTAGCTGCAAGAGAAAGGCGTTCGATTCCACGCCTCAGCTGCTGCAATCATAAACCTAATCTAGCTTTTACCACTTTATGTTCTCTACGTGTGCATTTCGCTGTCAGTGTGGCCACTTGCATCACCAAGCTGTCCAATTTCACTTATTCTTCATCCTTTTACAGCGTTCATAAAAATTTTATCTCCAGAGAAAGTACGTGTTAAGGTTAGTCTTGTTCCGTATCTTCAGCGTCATTCTTTATTACTGATATCATCAGGTGACGACAGTTTTCACACTTTGTTTCGTGTTTTCGACATCTCAACATTCGTCGTTGCAAAACATCACGCCGTATATAAAACAAGCCATCGTTAATTCATGGCACTTAACTTTTTATTAAATCGCCTAATTTATTGTATAGTTGTTATTATTTATACGACATCAACTTAAGTGAAACTGTCCTTACGTTCGCGAATGGGTTACGACAAATAGGGATTATTACTCTTAAGTAACTGAGTGACATTAATATCGGTGAAATATGGCAGATTACGTATCCACGTCGTGCAACGAGAACTGTAATGTCAGGGTAATAAAGTTGTAAAACAAGCAGTGCATTTTGTTAAATACCACAATATTTTATGTAATGTCTAGGAATCTTTGAACTCCATTTCCAATAGTTACATCTTTGTTCTGGCTCCATAAATTATAATGTGATTACTTGATAGTGATAATAAAAGTCTTGCAATAAAAGCGGTAATTAAGATCTTGAACTGAGATTCTGTATGCTTCGTAATACTCTGATGTTTCTTGATTGAGAACCATTTATCACCAAGAACTTATCGTTTGTTGTTTAGAAAAAGTTCATTGTTTCAAATATTAGTTTCCTTTTTCGCTAAGAATTCCACTTTCAGTAATTTCGAATGAAAGGAAAGCCTTGTACCCAGTGGTACCATTCAACAGGTTGCTAGAATCACAACTGCTTATTCCGCTTGCTACAGGCGATGCACAAGTTGCTTGTCTACCTACGCTTTGCGGCTAACTTTAATTTGTTGTTGCTTTAATTCTACCTTATCAAGTACTTCGACTTCTGCTATATTTAGTTTATGCATTTGCATGTTTTTGTTTTCTGAACTATTATGAATCGTCTAGGTTCCTCTTCTTAAATGACTAATGGCATCATCAACTGTGTCTGTTTGTTACATTATTAAAGGAAATTCTGAATTCCCGTGATCGCAAAAATTCAGAAGTTTTCCGCAGTAGGTTTTGTAACAGTCTATCTATACAACTTGTACTATTATATATACTGTGTCTATACTACACATACTGGTATGGTCTATCCAACAATACACGTGTATTTAACCCTTCGGGAATCAACGCGTGACGGTTACGTGCATTTGAATAAGTAATGGAGCGTGACACAGTAGACACCTCACACACACCTGGCTGAGGTATTTACGTTTAATAGTTCTTCCTTCCAGGCGTAACATAATATATGGCCAATATGGTCATATATCATACCAATTAGCGTTACGATACACTCAATCATTGAACAGTGGTGATTAACACTTGGTAACCTTGTGAAAACTATTGTGGTTTTTGCTGCATTACGTCAGTTATTTATTTTGAGCAGGAAGTTGCAAATGATTGTAATTGTTTTACAAGATATGTGTTGTGTTTCGTTATGATATTGATTGATATCAGTTTTTATTAGGTAAGTAAGTGTAAATACATCCGCTTGTCGCTACTGGTTGGATGATGAATTTTGTTCTCAGTCTGTTTTTGTAAATGTTATGATGGTAGTCGTTAACTCTTTTAGTGCAAAAGAATTTAGGTTCATTGGGACTATATGCATATACTTGTTATGTTGCTAAAGATTTTGGCACAATTTTGCAGTCGACCGTCTGCCTGACATCAACCCTTCTTGGGAATGCTTTTGTTGGTGGGTTACCCGCCACCGCGCGGGTGACCCAAAGTGCTAAATCGTATGCACTAGGTCTCAAGCTCACTTGAGTCGCCTTTTACGACACACACGGGAAGAAATAGGATGGTGCTATTCTTTACGTCCAGCACCACACGGGACGAAAGATAAAGTATGGAAGAAAAAGACATGTTGTGCCGACCCTAAATACATTGAGATAATAGCAGGAGAATGATGAATGATGGGAGTATGCTTATGTTAGTTCCAAGTAAAGCCTTGCCTCGGTGGAGCATACGGTGGAGGTCTGCCCGGCTTAGGCGGGGCACCGCCGTGTCCTCGCGGAAGCGATCGTCGGCGGCGATCTCTCGCGTCCGGCTCTGATCCAGGCCATGGTATGGAGCGAGAGTACATGGGAAGCCATTACCTCCTTCTGCGAAGCCGTAATGCTCGCGAAGGAGGAGGCGGGACGCGTGAGGGAGAGGCAAGCTTTGTGCCCTCACGCCCCTAGTCGCCGCAGGAGACGCCCTGGGCGTCGGGAATTGGCAGCCGATTCCCGGCCACCGTAGGCGCGGGCTTGCGGGCGGCGAGCAATGGGTAGCTCGCCGTTCGGTAAGGACCAGGCCCGAGTCGACGGCGCGTTGTGTTCCACGCGCGCCTCAAAGAGATGTCAGCAGCATTGAAGGGGTCCACTAGGACCGAGGCCAGCCGGGGTTGCGGGATGTTCGAAAGAATTACCGTGGCTCCGGCACAGGCAACAGAAGGAACACGGGTGGGTTTTAGTCAGTAAAAGTCTGACACGCCCTCCCGCTCCGCCCAGAGCGGGAGAAGTCATTTGATGATTTCCCATCCAAAAAAAAAAAAATGTAAAGCCTTGCCTAGCGAACTATATTTATTTGGCACAGTTCCTCAGTCTTCCCGCAGTAAAATAATTTTGGAGGAGACCGTAATTTATCGGAGTTTTCTGCGAAGATCACCCAAATATGCCAGCAAATTTGCCGTTTTCACCAGCCTGTTCTTCTACCAGAAAGCTTAAGGGTCGGTACCAGGAAATCGAGTTATGGGTTTTGAGTAAGTTTATATAGAAAACTTGAAATAGTAGACACGAAAAAAAAAAACGTCTGGCTAGCTAAAGAGCCACCACCAGTCAGAGAAAAATTGGATTGAGGATAAACCTTGTAGATCAATGTTAAAAAAAAATTGATTATCACTAAAAACGTCCAAAACTACTGCCGTATTTTGATAACTTTGGCATTACTAACTTTGACTCATATTTTTGGGGTTCACTGTTCTGTGTTGTCTTTATTTTAGTATAATATTAATTAGTAATGCCAAAGTTATCAAAATACGGCAGTGCTTTTTGCACGTTTTTAGTGAGATTATTTTTTTTTACCAATCATCTACAAGGTTTATCCTCAATCCGATTCTTTCACTGACTAATGAAACTCTTGAGCAAGCCAGACGTTTTTTTTAGTGGCTATTACTTTAAGTTTTGTATATAAACTTATCAAAAAGCCATAACACGTGTTCCTGGTACCGACCCTTAAGCCTAACTCCAAACTCATCATCATCATCATCATCATCTGCCTAGCCTTTTCCCAACTATATTGGGGTCGGCTTCCAGTCTAACCGGATGCAGCTGAATACCAGTATTTTACATGGAGCGACTGCCTATCTGACCTCCACAACCCAGTTACTGGGTAATACGATACCCCTTGGTAAGACTGGTTGTCAGACTTTCGGGCTTCTGACGACCCGTAACGACTGTCAAAGATCCACGAATGACAGCCGGGACCAACGGCTTAACGTGCTTTCCGAGGCACGGAGGAGTCTCGGTATGTAAAGATGGTCACCCATCCACGGACCAACCCCGGCAAGCGTAGCTTAACCTGATGGATCGACCCATGCGGCTGTTATTACTTAGCCACGAGCTCCTCCACGAACTCCAAACTCATAGGCCCCATAAATATAAGTATTGTACCATTATCTCAGCAGCACAGGTTCGCATGTAAAGCGGCCGCGGCAGAGGTCACCGCGTATCTAGACATCTGTCTGGCGAATGGAGCTGTTAATATTCTCAGTGTGACATCCAGCCACTTTGTCGCACCGACGACAGGTCTTATCATACGATCAGCGTTTCACTGGGCGAAATCCATGCTTCATGTGCCGTGTGTGTTGAAAACAATTTGTGTAGATGCTGAGGTGTAAGTACGAAATATTTCCTGGTAAAAACGTATGTAACTATGAGTATGTTAAGGGGGAAGCGAAAAGGTAGCCCACGAAATTCAAATTTTCTTACGATTTTTACAATTTGCAGCTCAAAGTCTGGGTGTATGTTGATTAAAGTATGATTATTGATTGATTGTTATAATATTAGAATCAGTAATACAACTCCCTAAGTTAGTATAATCCTCAAATGTCAAGATTTCATGAAATAGTAATTTAATAGGATTACTTAGTGAGAGTTGTATTGATGACTCTGTAAATACATATTTGTTACGGTCGCTAATCATATTTTAATCAACATAAACTCTAATACTGACCTGCAAATTGCAAAAAACTTAAGAAAATTTGAGTTTCGCGGGCTACACTGGAGCTTTCGCATTAAATGTGTGTAGTATTAGATCTTCTCGTTTTGGGTTTAGCTTAGACATGAATGTTTTTGGAGACATAACACATACATAATGTCACACCTGTATTCCCCGAACGGTTAGGCAGAGGTGTTCCTGTAGTACCTACCTACACAAACATTTCGCAAACAAACATTTCATTTAGTTTTTTTTTTTTGGTAGACGGTACTTACTTCATGATTTGTCTAGTCTTGCTTGGACTACTATAAAGCTGCCTGAACATGGGTTATTTTATAGGTCAAATTAATTAAGACCTGACCTTACCATAGCGTAAGATTCTGCGTAGACGAAAAAAGAAATTGAATGATAATTATGTATAAGTTGAAATTCTTGAATTCTACACGTAGGACCGAAAATTAATTGCCAGCTTTCGAGATTTTTCAGTAACATAAATAAGATCTGACATTGTTTAAGTACGCATTATACTAATTACTACCTATAATTTTCTTAACTTCGGCCGTTTCACCCCTTTATAAGGAGGATTGTTAATTAAATGAGGATATTTTCACTTGAACGTGCAATTATGTTATTACCCATCGTTTATTCGACACGTAAAAATGATAAATTTTATAGCAACATTAAATAACTTTCTTCGCGATACATTGAGTTTCGGCACTTCGCAATGCTGAAATTACGATTCGATTTCTTTTTAAACTGTTTACTCAAAAGAGAAAAGCACTGGCCATTTAAACACTAAAGTCCTTCTTACAACGTTCAGTCATAGACAAACATTTTGTCGAACAAACGTCATTTTAAATTTCGAATTTAACCCTTTGTTTGCCGCGGTGTCATTCGCTCCACGTATTCTCTAGGGTGGTCCTCTCCAGACCCTCATTAATGTGCACCTCTACGATACGACCGCGCGATAATTACCTGTGACTTGCATACAAAATCATTGTCTTCAATTTATTGACACTACATTTTTCTTTGTTCTTTATCCGACTGTTCTCCGAGTTGAGATATTTATCTTTTCTCACATTTAAATCATAGGTATAAAAGTTCTTGTCAGAAAACCTTGAGACATGTTCCAAGAATTTATTGCTTTTAATAATAATGAAAAAGCGGCCAAGTGCGAGTCGGACTCGGAGGTTCCGTACCACAGTACAATATTTAACACATTTTAAAAAAATACTTTAGTTAAAAAAAAATAACGCCGAAAATACTTAACACGTTTCTTGTATGGAAGTCCCCCTTTAATTTTTTACTTAATTTTATTTTTATTAAGTATTTGTTATTTATTACCTAGTACCATAGTTAGTACCTACACACTCTGTGAAGATTTCAAGTGTCTACCTATGACGGTTCAAAAGATACAGCCCTGTGACTGTGACAGACGGACGGACGGACAGCGGAGCCTTAGTAATAGGGTCCCGTTGGCATCATTATTTGCGTACGGAACACTAATAAAAGTAAAACACTGCCTCTGTCGTAAAAACAGGGCCTTTTTTAAACATTCACACGTCAGCTAATGCAATGGCATCTAAGTTTCGCCAGTTACTAAAAAAGACAGCGTATCTTAGGGAAGTTCTAGAAATAAGGGGCTGGCAACATTTAGATAACTTAATAAAAAATATTTCTTATGTTAAAACAATAGACAATGCCTTGTAGAGATTGTAGTCCATGTGAGAGTGACTAACAGCTTACCATCTGATTCGAATCTGTCTGATTATATCCAGATTATGCACATACCACTAGGACAGATGGAAAAACATAAAACCATATTCATTTAATGGCATACCTGAGATACCTATTATGAGTTTGTTCAGTTCAAGGGTTGTACGTAAAACTTGGAGCTTTAAAGTAGGTTATTTAAAAGATAAAATCAGTCATTAGAATAATGTCAGGAAAGATATTAGGTTTCCGTCCCCTAACTTTTTTATCGCATTTAAATGTAAAGGATAAGCTTAACTTTTTAACTATTATCAAAAGAAGAGAGGGGTGGAAGAAAACGATATTTGTATGCAAATATTTTAAGTAGATTTAAATTTAAACAACTGCATCGTTGGTCTAGTGGTCGCAAGCGCTGCTGAGCATGAGGTCCTGGGTTCGATTCCTGGATTTTTCCATCAGAAATATCTCAGAAGCAGCCCAAACTCTGCATTTGTGCCGCATTGGTGGCAATAGGCTCGCCCCTATTACATAGGACTTAGACATAACTGGCGAAATGTGGGTGTACTATAGGTACATCTCTGCCTAATGCTTCGGGGAATGCAGGCGTGCTATTATGTTATGTAAACAATGTATTTCTTTGAAGTTTTCACTGATTGCGCACACTAAGCAAAGCTAAAATAAATAGGAAGGTTTTCGACAAAAGCAATAAATAAAGACAAAAATGTTCACATGAATGACAGCCCTATTGTAGTACACTTTGTATATTACTAGTTGGACGATAATATGTTATGGACAAAGTCATCATTACGGTAGTCCGCAGCGCGCTCTAAACACCGGTAGTGAAAATGATTCAAGCAATCTTACGCAAGTAGAAAATGAGCATACGTCCCCTGTGCAATCACCCCTACATACCCATAGGTACATATTTTAATAATAATAGGAAAATTGCTACTGCAGGCTATCATTCGAAAGGAATAAGTTTGCGTGGGGCAAGGCACGCGACCCCTTACCAAACAATACTCTCCAACCTACAGCTTAATTATAACACCTTAGAGTATAATTTCCTTTAATCGATTGCATGGACAGGGTTATAATGACGCGCATGCGTTCATTTTGGAGGGAAAAACGTATACAGTGTTGTCATAGCAACGGTGTGTATTGCACCTATCCGTGTGTTCATTGCACTTGTGTAAAGAGGCTACGTCTGTTTGAAAACCCTTTGGTTAGCAAATATCAAGAACCGTTTAGTTAATGCGGCTGTGCTGTGCAAATAGTTGTGAATTTTCCTTTGTTTCAAGTGTTCTCTGTTGTGATTGAACTTCACAAGGTTTGTTATCGTGTGAAGTAGGCGTTTATCTGTCTGCTTTATCACTTGTAATCACAATACCGTTTTTTATAGCCATTGTCTTTGTTTGATGTTCTTTTTAGATCTCTGTAGATTCAGGAGGGCGCCAAACGAAACTATTACTAAGCCTCCGCTGTCCGTCCGTCCGTCTGTCAGCGGGCTGTATCTCATGAACCGTACCTAATAGAGACAGTTGAAATTTTCAGTTGAATTTTCAGATTGTGTATTTCTATTGCCGCTACAACAACACATAATTAATAGTAAAAATAAAATAAAGGTAAAAATTGAAGGCGATAATAATACAAGAAACGTGTTTTTAAAACTGAAGTATTTAAAAAAAAATGTAGTGTTAAATATTTCGCAGTGGTACGGAACCCTCCGTTTGCGAGTCCGACTCGCACTTGGCCGGTTTTTTATAATAAAAATTAAAGTTGAATTACTGTTAACGTAAAGATAAAAATGTGAGAGATACTAAAGAAATAATGGCGATGAACGTTCAATAAAAACAAATTGCTGAGCAAATCGGTCAGCGTTAAGGACCATCTACATATATCCACTGAAGTTCGTCAGTGACATTAGCCTGCACAATAAAACCTCCATATATCTCCGAACAAACGCGTTCCTATAAATTTCAATCGCCATAAACAAAGAGACAAGAGCCGTAAGATGTTAATTAGCATGTATGACGTAATTAATCGTCCATCCTCGGAGAAATCCTTGAAAGGAAGACGCCGATGGGGTAAAGTGACATGAACATTCCCGGCTACCCAGTCAACCCACCTTTTAGTATTGTGTTTGTCAATTAGACCTTTCAACTCAGCCGTTCGGTTAATTGTTGGCTTTTAGACCTGTTAGTCAAGTAGCGAGCCACCCTTCCATTTTGTCTTTTTGGATATAAATCTTGTGAGAACCGGATTTTTTGGGTTGAAGTCGAGCCGAGTGATATTGTTTGTGGTTACTGGTTAGGGATTGGATCGGTACCTACTTGAACTTCGATATCGGTGGTTAATAATAATAAATCTTATGTGGGTTTTACATGTTTAATGTTGGAGTTGTGGGTGAGGAAGGAGGTATGCTAAGTGCTGGGCAATTTGCACAAATACTAGACATAAGGAAACAAAACATTTGGGATGCATAGAGTACCTACATTGCTCAACCCTTTATAGGGCAGAAACGTTTGTACAGCTCCTGTAACCACCGGACTAGTCTAACTTTAAGGTCGATTTTTTATTGATAAAATGGACCTTAAACTTAGACTAGTCATTTACAAATTTCGTTTCTGCCCTATAAAGGGTTGATGGAAAAGTCGGTAAGTAGTTCTTTTATTTTTGTAGAAAACTATTTATTATTCTTTTGTGTTTGCTTTGTAACTTTTCATATTCAAATTCTTGACGTCGCGCGTCGTGGCCATAAAAGTATCATGACTGTGTTGTTAATCAAAGATCGTATTTTATTACTTTCAACTCTTCATATTAAATTGCCTGTAGGTAGGTTTACCTACGTAAGTACTATTTCTTTATATCTTAGTCAATCTTGATTCCCACGTGTAATAGATTTGTTTAGTTTTCCAACGTCGATAGAAAACCAGCGATATCAAACTCTGTGGTCAAGTTTGTCAAGTCCGAGTGGTTCGGCTATAGAAAGCTGAAACGTGTCAGTATGCTGTGCCTACACACTTGTTTGCCTGATAATGTTCCTCGTAAAATATAGGCTTCAACTCTCCAACTGCTGGCTCTAGACACACGCGTAAAATGTTCGAAGAATTTAATTTGAAAGCTATCTGATATTTGAAATGCGAGTGCTAGCAATAAGTGCTGTCAAGTATAGAATCAAGTTTTTCTAACTAAACAGACAGCTGTGCTGCTGGGGAGTTTGTTGCGTCATTTCTTCTTCCCAGCTAAAGCAGTAGGAAGTGGCGAGTGGAAGGGCGGGCGTTTTGGGGGACTGTCTTATGTAATTTTGACGTTCGAAAAGTACTGATTCTCAGCCTGGTTTGAATAAATGACTTTTAATTTTGATTTTGCTGTGGAAGGAAACTGTATCTGAATTTCATACATAATGTAGATACCTCTTCATATTATCAACTTTGAATGTTGAAGACAATTTGGCGCTAAATCAAATTGAAACAAGTGGATAGAAATCTTGCTAGTGTCAGAGTAAGCGAGAAAGAAAGAGATCTATTCATCTATCAATCTAGTTTTAGAGACTTTAGGTACCTACTCAAAAATAACCAAACAATTATTTAGAGACATAATAAGATACCTATAATGACATCACAAACAATAATTCCTGACGTGTTTTAACACCTGAATGAAATAACGGATCGTAAAGCTATTATTGCGCTGGCTGGTATAATTCAAATCTCCAATCAGATATCCTATGCAAATGCAACAGTAATGATTTATAAAATGGCAACCCATAAACGAGAGCCCGTTATGTAACCATATCAACAATGTCATGTTTTATTCATGACTATTACACTGAGGATTTATCTAGATCTATTTTCACACCATTGTAATACCCGTTTAAATTCAGACATCGCTAAACCGCTAAATACGGACAGACATTTTAAATCGAAAAAGACCTTGTCTCATGCATTTAGATCAGTAGACGATAGTAGAGAATCCTATTTCGCGTTTGTGTTCAACGCTCGTACAAAACGACTATACGGAAAAATACCAGTTTAATGCCTTAAAAATAGCTTGTAAGTGGGTATTGTTTTGAATGCCTTTATTGCCCTACAAGTACAGTAACCATGTAGAGTTCAAAGTATAATGTAGGCAAGCGTAGACACGGCGTCGCCGACGGAAAGCGCCGCGACCAACATAAAAATCACTTCGTAAGTTTGTATGCTACCAGTCTACCGAGTTCCGCGCGCTACGGATAGATGGCGCGCTCTTCAACAATGAATGTTAAAGAAAATAATACACGTTTTCTTTTATTTATTTTCTTTTATTTACGCGTGAACAAGATTGATAAGAGGGATTGCGTGACACGTTGTTATTTCATTGCCTTGGGCACACTTGTCAATAGTGGGGCCCCTATTTCACTCTATGTGTTTTCCTGTGTATCTTTAGGGGAGAGACGTGTTTTTCTATTAATTTGGGCTACCGCTTGTCTCTCCATGAGATTGATAGTGGTTATGTGTGAAGAATACCCATAGGACTAGAATAATACTTTTAAATGAAATGTTGTTTAAAGAGCGAGAGTTTGGCCCTTCTTCGAATATGTAGTCCTCATAAACAATACTCAGTCCGATGTTTGAAATCTAGAAAAGAAATCTGTCTGTTGAAAATGGCAAAGCTAATCTCTCTATAGAATGTGGTTGATGGAGATGAGCTTCCCCCCCTTTTTTCCGTTCTTGGCGAGTTAGTGACTCTTCTTTACACTTCTTCCATAATCGATTGAGCAATCTGGTACGATTTAATGAAAAAGTTATGAATGATTTGAATTCCTTGTCAACAGATTGGCGCGCACCGATGGCAGACGAATCGGAAGCGGCGAGGGCAAGGCGCGCGCCCGCGCCCCCGCCGCGTCAAACCGTACGCCCGCCGGAACCGCGCCCGCGCATGCATTCCGACCCGCGCATACAACTGGACCCGTTGCGGCTGCCGGCTCCGCCGCGGTTGATCCGGCCGTCGGAGCACCTGGCTATCGTTGAGCGAGCCATGGAGCGCCGGCCACCGCCGCTCGTGCCGTCTGTCACGGTGCTGCACGGCCCGCGGCCGCCGTTACCGCCGCCGCAGCCGCAGCAGCCGGTTTATAGGCACGTTGCGCCGCCGCCGATGCGGATGCCTGCTCCCGGACCGCAGGTGATGAGGCCGCCACCTAGGAGAGACGTTCAGGTAAGGATTGCATTGCATCAATTGCATGTACATTTACTACTATGACTATCTAAATAATCGAAGATCGACTCATAAGGGCTGTATGCACATTTACTAATAACGATGACTCTCAAATGAAGATGTGAACTCAACTAATGAGTAATCAATACTTGATATGATGAAGATTGACTTCTCCCGCCCTGGGCGGAGCGGGAGGGTGGGTTAGACTTTTACTGACTAAAACCCATCCGAGTTCCTTCAGTTGCCTGTGCCGGGGCCACGGTAACTCTTTCGAACATCCCGCGACCCTGGCAGGCATCGGCCCTAGCGGACCCCGTCAGTTAGTGCTGACATCTCTTTGAGGCGCGCGTGGAGCACAACGCGCCGTCCGCGTCCTGACCCGGGCCTGGTCCTTTCCGGACGGCGAGCTACCCATTGCTCGCCGTCCGCAAGCCCGCGTCTACGGTGGCCGGGAATCGGCCCTTGATTCCCGATGCCCAGGGCGTCTCCTGCGGCGACTAGGGGTGTGAGGGCGCAAAGATTGCCTCTCCCTCACGCGTTCCGCCTCTTCTTTCGCGAGCATTACTGCTTCGTAGAAGGAGTTGATATGATGGCTTCCCATGCACTCTCGCTCCGTACTATGGCCCGGACCATGGCCGGACGCGAGAGATCGCCGCCAATGCACACACCTAACGAGAAGATCGTAGAACGTATAACATTCTCTCCCACATTACATAACTTGTACAATGTGTTCAATACTTTGCCAACAGACTCTGAAAAACTGAAAAACAATGCGCTACGATCGAGTAAAACTTTTCTGCGCACATTGCTAACTGTTTTGCATTTATAATAGGCAAGGCATATAACGGTTCTATGCGTAACTAATTGTAAAAACTCCTTTGCATAAACAACTTCACGTGTACACCGCAGCTTATTTCATAAATCCGTTTTATAACCGTAATAAATGTTTGTATTTGCCTTATTCTTTATTCTTTTTGTCAGAGAAGATTAATCTTCAAGTCGATAGAAGCAGGCTACTTCTACCACATCAAAGTGGGGTTTCTCGTATGGTTCCGATCCTCAATATACAAGGTGTAAGGGACAGCCCTCCGCAAACTAACAGGGTGCATTGAGCTCTTATTCTGAATCATATTCCACCGAAAATATTCTCAGGAAAATTTTCATATTTTTGTATCGTATTTTCAGTTACTATTCCTTTATTTGAATGTAAAATTATATTCTCTGTACGCAGCACTCCATTTATGTAAATAAAACAGCTAAAATAAAAAAAATCAGCAATGGATGTTGAAATACTCGGCGGCCGAAGGCTCGCTGCGCTGCCGTTCGCCACGCGCGTTTTGCCACGGTAACGTTACATTGCGTGTGAGGTAACAAAACAAATCAGGCTTATTGGATTCCCATAACGTTCCTGAAATAATTTCATGTACCGGTCATCTTAGTATGATATACTGAATTCCCCCCATCAGTCTGCGCAGGGCTGTCCCTTACACCCTGTATATGCGGCGTCTCCCTGCAGACCATGGCCTGCCTTCCATCTTGCGCCGCATGTGTCACCTGTAAGAACACGTGAAGACCTTGTGTCTGCGTCAGCGAATGGTGTTAGCGTTGCTGACTTCTGGGCCAAACAGGACACTTCGACACGCTGGGTGACATACGTACTTACTGATCAAACACTCATACTCATAAAAAACAAATCATTGTACATACATACAATGTTACAATGTTTACAATATTGGTTACTTGATGACACATCCAATGTACCTACCAATAATATAAGAACCTAAATCCAAGTCATCTATGTATACATAATCCTCCATGTATTTACAAGATTTCAATAGTTACATGAGTAGGCGGTATCTCTCTTCCTCGTTATGCTAATCATGTTCTGAATACGATGACGCGCAGTATTCATTTGTTTGTATCTTACTCAATACACATCGATGCGAAAGTGATAGCCATGTAGTGTTGCCCAAATTCAGTCTTGGTCTTGCAGTCTTGGTCTTGTTCTTGCGTTTTTGGAAGACCAAGACCAAGAACAAGACCGCGTATTTTTAGCAAGACCAAGACCAAGACTGACCGTGCAAGACTTGAGCAAGAACAAGACATAGCCTGCAAGACTCTTGCGTCTTGCAGCTAGGACTTAGCGCTATTTCACTGAGTAGTTAGGTGTAACAGTTCGGTGTATAGGTAGGTACGCTTAGGAATTCTATGAGACGCAAAAAACTGTATCAAAGAATATGAAAAACTGGACCTATGCGCATTACGACTAATACCATAAACATAGCGAATAAAAAAATATCTATTAAAATCAAACTGAGTGCATGCATAGTTATGTTTTAACCATCGGCACTTTGATAATGCGGCATCAAAGGTTTTGTACTTACTTCTCAAAGAAATTTGCCGCTTTTCGGAAGTACATGGTTATGATACACGCGCGGCTTCTTTTGAAATCTAAAACAATCGTTGCCGCCACGCCGAAATCATAACATTTGTGACACTATTTGATTGCCGCCATAGGGCGTAGGTATACTCATGCAAAATAATTTCGAATTTTTTTAAGAGTACCTACAGGTGTTCCAAAGAATAAATAAGTTTCAGAGTGCTTAGAATGAAAATGAATACATTATACTGATCACGCAAGTAGTATTATGATTAGGATAAAATGGTAAGGATAGGTAGTAGATGTCATATTAATTCATTCTAGTAAGTATATACTATAATATTGATTACTTATATGGTTTTAAACTAATTACTTAGGTACTATTATTGTACATTTAGTCATTATATTTCTTAAGTTTTTACAAGAAAAAATAGCAAAAAAGTGTTCAAATATCACCCGTTTAATAAATATTGTAGCCACTTTTAAATATACTTGAAACGTGTAAAAAAATTCTACAAAACTAATAAAATAATATAAAAAGCGTAGGTACTTACCTACTAATAAAATAAAAAGCCTGCGATAAGAGTTTTGTATTACTTACCAGCCCGGATATCTCTGAGAGAGATGATGAGAGTAAGTATTTACTAGCTGTGCCCGCGACTTCGTCCACGAGGAATAGTAACTTTGGAGGTATAGTGACGTTCAGGACTTATTTATTTATTTTAAAACTTCTGTCATCAAACATACAAACGAACTCTTCAGCTTTATAATATTAGTATAGATGTACGCCAAAACATTCACTTATATGTAAAGAATAGTGATTGGCACTAATTCTATTTTATTCACGCGTCGCGTCTGTACAAGTAGGTAATATTTAGTGTGTGTTTGTACGCCGCACGCGGCATTGTTTGATTTGCGGCGGCATCCTTTTCATAGAGCCGGCACGTGGCGAGGCGGCGCGGTAGAAAGCAAGGAAACTTAACTTTAATAAATAGTAATAGACTAATAGGTAATTGCAAGACTTGCAAGACTCTTGCTGCAAGACCAAGACCAAGACCAAGACTGGGAGCGCAAGACCAAGACCAAGACCAAGACCAGGTGTATTGGCGCAAGACCAAGACCAAGACTGGCTAAGTCTCGTCTTGTTCTTGCATTTGGGCAACACTATAGCCATGTGATTCACGAACAACAATCACTGATGAAAACAAGAATGATATTCCACTATTTGTTGAATGTGTTCCAACAGTTTCGTAAGAGAAAATACTGGAAAAAATTAAAATCAGGTAGTAGTCCTGTTAAAGAATAGAATCTTTATACATTGTGCAGTATTAAACTGATTGAAGTTAATATGTATAGATCTTTTGATACGTGGTTGTGTTTTGAGTGCCTACGTCATGTTAAATAATACAGACAAATGTATCTACCATCCAGTGGCGCAGCTACAATTATCATTAGAGGGAAACCGAAGAAAAAATTGTTCAGTTCTCATAAACTCAAATAAGTTTTTAATCTTATGATGTATTAAACTAAACTGGTATTAAATATAATTATGTAATGTGATGTGATACACAGTTACACACACAGGTGTACCATATTACTTGGCAATAGTAGACATTAAGAAAAGTCGTTGTTCCGAAGGGAAGCCGATAGGAATCGGGTTGTATGAATGCTTCGCCCCTGCTACCATCTTACATCAATAGAAAGAGTTCGTTAATCCTCTGTAGCGGAGATAACAGACCAAAATACAAAACTGGCTAAACACCTTAGTTTCGTTTTTGCATACGCTAAGATTCTCTGAAAATCTTCGTTCAACTTTTGAATGAACCGGAACTGCGTCGTTTGCGAAACTTCTGATCAAATTGAACCCAAATCGTCACAACCACCAACAATAACACATTGTTCTTGCCCCGCGGCTTGCCGGCGGCGCCACCCGGAATGCATGTAATTTAAAACCGAGCTGGCTCTCCGAGTGGCTTACAGTTCCTTCCCGGTTTGAGTCATTGACGGCTTTCTTATTATAATGAGCCTAAGTGGGTGCCGGGCTGTTTGGCACCACAATAGCTACGGATGACGTGTTGCAAGATTCAACGTATGAACGTTTCTGGGACAGGGAAAATGGATTATTTAGAAGTTTTATTGACATCTCCAAGGTTCGAATAAAGTGTTTAAACTTGTGAAGTGTAAACGAGCTTTGGCGTAATTGTGACATTAAAAATGATAAATTACGGCTCATAAAAGCGATCTCTGTTTATTCCAAATGTTTATAGTGTGAAAGACAAATGCTGTCCCTAAAGAAGAAATACGAACAGCAATGTCTCGAAACATTTGGCACAATTCGGTCATAACGGGTGACTCATATAAAGGAACTGGAGAAATTATCTCCATCTTGAATTTTAAAAGGGCAATTTTATTTTTAACGAGCTGTTGCCCGCGGCTTCGCCCGCGTGGGTATCAATACTTCCCTATTTGAATCGGGCTTTGTCCACAATTTCATGTTTTTTTTTTGCGTGGAACCCTAATTATTTTTCTAAAATTAAAGTAGCCATAGTTACCCGCCGCGCCGTAACATCAGCTATTTGCCAGTAAAAGTCCCGTCAAAATCGGTCCAACCATTTCGGAGATTAGCCGGAACAAACAGACAGGCAGACAAAATTTTAAAAAATTGCTTCTTTTGTTATAAGTACCGTATATACTCTCATATGCATTTAGTAAAAAGTTTTTTTTTTGACATTACAAACAGACACTTCAATTTTATTTATTTGTATAGATTTTTAAAATATTATAATAATAGCATTCATCGTCTGTAATAAAAGGCATTATAAGTCCATTTGAATTTTGGTTGACCCAGATAAGGGCCCATCCAAACGTGCTGACTAATAACCCGGCGGGCGGCGAGGCGGGGCGGAGTCAGGCCTTGGCCTAAAACCACAACGCTTTATTGCTATCCGGTCTTATTGTGATCCAAACGGAGCAAAAAGAATAGATTTTTAATTCGGATATACTTCGCATAAAATCGTCTGGTCATTCAAACTGAGTCGTAAAAACCTGAAGAGAGAAATCATGAAACGACTGAAAATGAAACTAAAAGTAATCATTTTATTTATTTATTTATTTAACAGTTTATGTACACACATATAAACAAACAAGAAGAAAGGAACAGAAAAATACGTACAAAGGTGATGCTTATTTCTAAAGAAATCTCTTCCAGCATACCTGCGATAGGAAAGTAGATAAAGAGATGTAGACAACGTGTGTAAGAGTAAAAGAGAAAACAAAATACATAAAATCACAAACGATACACTAATATGAATATAAACAAATATATATATAAACATAAAATATGAGTACATACAAATACATACATTATACTACCAAAATAAATATCACAAAAAAAAAATATATACGATAATAATGAAACATAACATAATAAATACTAATAGCTATGACGAAGTGGAGAGATAGTGTTCTTTCACTCTTCTTTTAAACACTGCAACAGTTTGGCAGTCCCTAATATCAGGCGGAAGTGAATTCCATAACCGAACCGCATGCACAGTGAAGGAGTAGGAGTAGAAGTCGGTTGAGTGGGGAGGGGATTTAAGGAGATTTCTAAGATGTGACCTGCAAGGAGCATCAGAAGGACGAGCGTAGGAAAAGCGTTCCCGCAGGTAGGATGGCATTTTAGGATTGTGAAGGACGTTAAATAGCAGACACAATATCCGAGAGTTCCTGCGAAGTCGAATAGGGAGCCACTTGAGTATCTTGCGAAAGTTAGAAACGTGATCATACTTTTTAAGATTAAAAATAAAACGAATACATATATTTTGCAAACGCTCAAGTTTATTTAAGAGCTCCTCTGTGGCATCCAAGTAACAGGCATCAGCGTAGTCAATAATGGGCTGGATGAGAGTTTGGGCAAGGGAGATTCTGGTATTCAAGGGCAAGAAGCTCTGGAGGCATTTTAACGTATGGAACGTGTAGTGCACTTTGCGACTGACTTGAGCAACTTGGGCAGTCCACGATAGGTAAGGGTCCATGGTCACCCCCAGGTTTTTAACCGTATTTGCGTATTCTATCTGAACTCCATTCAGACAGAGTGGAGACAGCGACGCGACATCGAGCCTATTCCGCATATACCTTCCGCCGATGATTATAGCCTGGGATTTCTTAGGGTTGATTTGCAGTCCAAAGGACCGCGACCACTCGCCAATCAAATCCAGGTCACTGTTCATGGCAGACACGGCGGCTGCCGCATCTTGCCTCAAGAAGTGATTGTAAAGCTGCAGATCGTCAGCATAGAGATGGAAGTGGGAAGCGATGACTCTGGTGACAGAGTTAACGAAAATAGAAAAGAGAAGAGGAGAGAGAACGCCACCCTGAGGCACACCCGCGGTAAGAGAACACCAGTCAGAAGAAAACTCATCGAGACGAACCCGCTGCACGCGGCCATTAAGATAGGAATCGAACCAATCAACCGTAGAAGAAGAGAAATTGAAAGTTTTAAGGATCCCTAGAAGGATGTCGAAATCAACAGAGTTAAAGGCACTGCTAAAGTCCAGAAGTACAAGCAAGGTGAGAGATTTGTGGTCCATAGCCCAGCGAATTTCGTCAGTAATCTTCAAAAGAGCCGTTACTGTGCTATGACCAGGTCGAAAACCGGATTGAAATGGACTGAGAAGGCTATTTACAGATAGAAAAGAAGAAAGCTGCTGATGAACAATGTGCTCAAGAACTTTAGAGAGATATGGAAGGATAGAAATGGGTCGGAAATCGGTCGGTGAGACCGGGTGAGGAATTTTTGGTAAGGGAATGATATGGGCTCGTTTCCAGGCCTCAGGAACAGTACAAGAGAATAAGGAAAAATTAAAAATGTGGGTCAAAATGGGAAGTAATGCGGGAAGGATAGGAGAAATCATTCTTGAGCAAATATTGTCATTACCAACTGCAGAGGAGGAGATAGCACAGATAGATTTTTTGACCTCACTTTCACCTACAGGGCTTAGCTCGAAAGGAGGACACTGCGGCACAGGCAAACAGGAAAGTTTATCTAACGTAGCTGATTTGACGAGCGGATCCAACGTAACAGGGGGATGTGAGAAATGATTAATAAGAGCAGACACGTCAGTGTCATTACTGGAAGCAACTGGAGACTTACCAATGCCGACAGTTTTTAGAAACTTCCAGACTTCTGAAGAGTTACGGTTGTCGAGAGAATTATGGAAGTAGCGTCTCTTTGCATCTCTACACATACGACAGCAGCGATTACGCAACACCTTAAACGCAATCAAGCTGCGCTCGGAAGGACAGCGTTTTAACCTCCTTCTGGCTCTATCCCTAGCTGCCATCGCCATCATATTTTTCATTAATGTTTAGGTTCAACCTGTACTGAAAGGCTTATCAGTAAGTAAAGCAATATGAATCGAATTACAATTAAGTGTAGCGATAACACATGCCATAACAAAATCGTCAAAGTATATTAAGTTGATAAATATGCCATACATTGTGAAGTTGACTTTTCTTATCTCGTTTTAGAAGGTTTTAAGTAGCAATATGTTATTTTAACGGTCCATAACTTCATTCCTTTGATTGCGACTCTTGGGGGAAGCCTATGCCAGCTGTGAACGAACGTCTTTCGTCTGAGATGAGATGATATGACAACTTTGACCAACATTTGGAATTGTGTGTTTTTGCATCGTCATCCTAACTTATTTTGGATCAGCGCAGCATGTCTTCTTCCATACATATTTGATAGCCATCATATGCCACCTTCTTACTAAATATATCATTAAATCCATCTGTCGTTACTTGGTCTTCTCCTACCTCTTATAGCCATCCACATTCATACTCAAAATTTTCCTCGCGACATGCTCAACTGTTTTCGCAATTTTAATTAAAGATGAAATTGATGTATTTGTGAAATAAGCGGGATTAAGTTTATATCTTCTTAGATGCCTTGGATTGATGCGTGTAGTGTAGGTGTTGTGTGCTGACGATTGAAACTGTTTACCAATCATGTTTGCATCGCACTGCAGCAGTAGTAGTTACTTTTACTGTTTTTCCCAGAATTTTATATGATTCTCCTGATGCAAGGTTGGCAGTTGGCGGTAGTGAATTTCTTGTATGAGGTCTTACAAAAGTTTCTGTAGCAGAAATCAAAACAGTTAATAGGCTACCAAACGTAACAGATTGCCCTGCACCAACTGACACATTTGAAACTCCAATCATATCTCAAGTTAGAGCCGCACGTTCCGATTTCATACAACATACCCACTTTGCCCTCTTATTACTTGTCTCGTTTCATCCGTAATCGCCGTCATCTCGTGTTAAATTATCACAATATTCAATTCACAATGCGACCCAGTTAAGGGCCCACTAATGACTCGCCCTACTTCGATTTGATTGAGTATTGGTACTGCGCTCTGCGTTGGACAGGCAATCAACAAAGATATGAAAGAGATCGTTTGTCTTGGTTCTATTGGCTGGCGATTGTTCGGCCATGTAAACTGGTGGCATTACAAGTAACGGTAGTGTGTTTGAGCGTTTTGATTTGCATTGTCACTCTGTTGTTTGAATGTGGGGCAGATATAAATTGTGGTTATGGACTTGTGTTGTTTCCGTCATGGTTTTTTTTGTCCAACGAGTTCTGGCGTTGGTTTTCCGTCTGCTTCAGTGCTTTTTCCAGACCTATTGTTATATCTGTCTAAGATAGAACCGTATGAAAACTTGTAAATTCTACAAGCGGTACCACATCTAAACTAAAAAGCAATTCCTTCAGTTCCTTCCACTTATGACATTATAAAGGAAGGCATGCAAATAACCAAGTTATTCAATTACTTACTTACCTACCGTCGTTTGGTCTAGCCTTCTCCGGAGACAATTTCTCGCTCGCTCTGTAATTACAACGGCATCGAGAGAATCTCGTAGTGCCAATTAACAGTACACAGTCGCCAACAGGAGCCAATTATAAATACCACGCTTAGATGCCGATTGCGAGCTTAAATGTACGATGCATGTGGCTTGCGATTAAACGGGGGCTGAGGAAAAACAGATTCTTAAATAGAACTTTAAAAGGAAGGAAATGGATAGTTTTTGTACGTTTAACATTTTAGCGAAACTAGTTAAGGTTAATCTTCTTAAAGTGCTTTTTCATAGAGCTGAATTTTTGTTGCATGTATTTGAAAAACGGAAACAGGGTTCCAAGACTCCCAACTGTGAAAATTTGGCAATGCTATGAGAATACCATTGTGAAAACAACATTTAACAATGTTTATGTATGTCTGAACGTTTGTAAATTTATCAAGTCCTTCATTGTTACTATGCCCACTGTTATAATACCTTTAGTTATATAATTCAGTCGGCATCTATTGACATAATATCACTTTAATAGTCTCGAATCGGGCATATTAATAAACACAACCGGCAGACCGCCCGTAGTCGCGTGGGTGACTTTGTATTCATCGATTTACTATTCGATAGTTTGTCATGAGTATCGATACTTATGTCGATTCGTGCCATTAGCGAGTGCATTAGCCTTTTAATTGTGCATTATTGAATATGGGATAACACCCACGTCGGGCTATGTAGGGTCTGGTACTGATGTTATTTAGTAATACGTTAGAAACTGACGTATCTACTGCAAAACGTTAACAATATTCTGTTGTGCGCTGATGTTTTGAGGTCGATTGTGGCTTTTGATTAATACATGACAAATACGTTAAATTGGCTGTCAAACCGGTCAAATGAGGCGTTTGAAATCGAAATTGTATCGATCTTGTGATTGTCTAGTCAGGAAAATTAATTGTTTACCAAATAGACTACTAACTTAAGTTGCCCATATACTAAAATCACAACTGTCATTCTTTGACAGTTGTATAGCTATACACGAATTGACAAGCAATTCATTTCCCTGATTAAACCTACAGTTAAATTAGTTTCGACTTTCGATGTTTTCCGGAATCTTTCAATCATTTCCCCATCAAGCCTCGCAGTAGGAACTCGGAACAATTTAAAATCAATGCGAAAGTAATACGCGAAAGGAATCGAACGTGCAATTGAAAAATAGCTTATAACCTCCGCCCAATAAGAGAGGCCCCCGTAGAAAGTGCATCGCAATCTTTGTTACACCCCCCGCAATAATTCGTCCGTCGGATTCTATAGCTGACGGCTGCAAGCGCTATCGACGCAGCCGCAGTGACCATCAATTACTTGTAGAGCTGGATTCTGTTACGCTGTTTCAATTCGAGAAACTACGTATTAGTGCTTGTACCCAATTGAAACGGGCAGTAAAGATTAAAATATTGAACTGTGGAGTTATAGGTTTAGTCTTTAGGTCTGCTTTCGAAAATAGAATGGTGTTTCTAGTTATGCCATGTACCATAGGAGAAACGGACATCTATACACCGTAAATACTATTCTTGCTTGCAGCGCTCGGCCGCTATAGTAACGCTTGCTAACATATGTGGTCATCGTGTGCCCGGGATTTTGTTTTCAAATTGGTCAGATGTAAGTTTCCTCGATAGTACCTACCATAAAGCGATACAGGTCAGTTGTACGGACAGTATTATATTAACTATCATTATAGAATTAAGAACTACCACATATGTATAAGACATCTATGTAGATACATTATGGCAATGAAATAGATATCGCACAGGGACTCGGGAATCGGCATTGGCGAAGCCTCTATCTGGTTTTATTTCTATGATGAACTCTGACCCCATAACTGACTGAGTTTTATGCTTTTGTTTATCTGCTAATAACTGTTTGAACGACACTAAACGCCCATATACGTCATAACAATAAAACTTCTATCGTGTCTCGCGTTCAGTTCCGCTCAAAGTGTTAATGTATCTAAGACAAGAGCTGATCTCTATAAGAGCTGTGTAATAACTTTGGTACACAATAAAGTATATTCTATCTATCCATACTACACACATAGATTTTACGTTTTGGTTTTATTACCTTTCATCTTGCGTCGCATGGAGGACCGTCTGCGTCAGCGTTGCCGAGTTCTGGGCCAATCAGGAAATTTAAATTATATCTGCCATCGACACACTTAGAAAAAGATGTATTCTGGTCATACTACACACATTAGCATCGCCCTTCGCAGGATTGTCGCTTTCGCTGAAAGTGTAAGGGGGTAGGGCGTGGTTCCCTCCGGCGCCTCTGATTTACTGCGCAGTGACCGATTCATTATTATATTATCACCTGCTTGCGCGTGCGCTGCGTGGCCCTTTCTGCCCTTCGTTGTTAAGGAAAATTGCTTGGAATTGCGTTTCCAGTTCTTATTTGGATGGGCCTTGTTTGTGAATCGAAAAGAGAAGTTGCTCAAGGAAAATTGTTGGAATATTATCTTTGGTAGCTTTGAAAGGGAAAAAAAGTCGGAGCTATAAATCTTTGTTTCGTTTTCAAGTAACTTCAGGAAAACTGCAGCGATTTCTTAAAACAGTTATTTATTCGCACGAGTGGGGAGTGACAAAAAGCTTTTTCGTTTAAACAATGGTGTGGTTGATGTCTTTTTGTTTTCTGGGTACTGTGACGCAATTTTGGGTAACAATTTATAAGAAGCCTGTGCTAAACAGACAAACTAACTAGCTAAAAGATTTGTTTGCTTAAATTGGATTTATAAATAAAACCAAAAGGAAAAAGTTTCTTCCCCAATTATACTAATAACAACCACAATGTCCTATAAATAATTTCCATAACTCCGAAGCAACTTTCTCCACAATTTAAATTCCCTTTTCTTTTTTACTGGCATGTCAAACACTACAGGCAGACATGAAACTCAATATTAACGAGTAACAGGATCTGGGGATTACCGGCTACTGCCCGGGTAAAGTGCGCTCAGTAAAAAAAGACGAAAACTCGTAAAGAGTCAATAAACCGTATTAGTTTTCAGCTTGCGTGGACTTCTATAAGGGGGAAGCGCTAAGGCAGCGGCGAAATTCAAATTTTCTTACGATTTTTGCAATTTGCAGCCCAGTGTCTGGATGTAGGTACATATGTTGATTAAAGTATGATTCGCGACCGGAACAAATATGTATTTACAAATTTATAATCATTAAAATCAGTTCCTTTATTCCTTAAGTTATTATACCTAATCCTGAAATGTTAAGATTTCATGAAATAGTCATTCAATAGAATTACTTGGTCTTAGACAGTGGTATTGTTGACTTTAATTATTCTAATTCTGTAAATACATATTTGTTAGGGTCGCGAATCATATTTTAATCAAAATAAAACCTAATACTGACCTGCAAATTGCAAAACACGTAAGAAAATTTGAACTCCGCGGGCTATCCTGGCGCTTTCGCCTTAAGTCCTTTTGTCTTCGTTTTAATTTATTTTAGTAGATATTGTAGTTAAATTGGCATTAAGAATTAAATATTTGTTAAAGAAAATAGTTATAGAGCTATTTATGTCATTGAATCATGAGTTGAATGGAGCATTTTATTTTCAACTTCATTATGTAAGCTGGACAAAGGACAGTTCGACTCTTCCAAATCGCATTCAGTATCGCATCTTAGTAAGGCATCACGCAACGTACAGTCTAGCCATAATCACCACAGCTTATTTAAATTATGTGATCTTCAGGTTTCGAACCTGTAGATTGTAGACGAAGCGCTAAATACTCTTTGTTAAGATCGTGCAGTGACAACAGACTATTACATCAGAAAATATACAGCGACAGAGTGTCATTAAGTCTGCTCTTTATAGTCTAGTTTCAGAATTGACCATCATGTTTACATAAATATACTAACCTGTTAATATATTGCCGTAAAATACAAGAGCGTGCTGTAACGATACCTACATAAATCACATTTTAGTATTCAGGAAAATACTAAACTTTAGTCTTGTTGATTTCTAAAGTAGGAACAAAAATACTTTTTTGTATGAGAAGATTAAATCTCTAGTGTCCGGTTAATGCATGATGTGAGGTGATAAAATAATTTTAACATTAATATGATGAAAGTTGTTTATTATTTTAACAGATAATTGCCATAGTAAATAATGATTGGGGGGCCTCATTTAAAGCAAATAAGTCTTAGTTTAGTTAGTAGACTGCATTTTCATTATCTTATCGATGAAAATGTTTCATGGCCAAAGAAATTACATGTACAATTGCCTTCGACGGTATTTTTCTACATATTATTAATTGTATCGTATATACTACTCAAATAGGTAGGTATATTATTTATCACTAAAATGTTTACGCGACTACTTTCCAATGTCACCGTACAATCGACACCCACACCGGCGCGCGGCGCGCGCGCGACTGATTGACAGCTGACTGCACTCGGGTGAGCGTGGGTCCATTGTTTGGACGACACGTCAAACTGTGTTCTTGTTTTCTTGGCTTAGCGTCATACAAGTTTAGCAGGTTGTCATGTTAGAATGGTCTTATGTCACATTTCGGATCTGGTAGTAGTGCTATGAGGGATGGGCGACATAAATTAATAAACGCCTGGTCCCGGACAAAGCCACTGTAAAAGTTTTTTTTGATATGAAGTTAATGTAGAAAAGTTTTGTCTAAAAATGGAACAGTAGTCAAATTACTTGTATTAATTTAGGTATAGAACGCTCCATACCATTGCAACAGAGATTTTTTTTATTGGGATGACATGTGATGTGATGAGAGGTGTGCTGGAACTATCACCCTAAAAAGACTGTGTCCTTCTCGTTACATTTCTACAAATAAATAAAATTGAAGTGTCTTTTTGTAATGTCAAAATACTAAACAGCTTTCTACTAAATGCATATGAAAGTATATACGGTACTTATACCAAAAAAACAACTTTTAAATTTTTGTCTGTCGGTATGTCTGTCTGTTACGGCTAATCTCCGAAACACCTAGACCGATTTTAACGGGACTTCACTGGCAGATAGCTGATGTTATAGGGAGTAATTTAGGCTACTTTTATTTTTGAAAAAGAAATAGGGTTCCTCGCAATAAAATTCAAACCCATGAAATTGTGAACAAAAAGTCGGATTTGAAAAATTATTTTCATTTGGTAGCCCAATTCTCGAGGATTATAGGCTATTTAACATCACGCTACGACCCTTAGGAGCTGAGCAAAAAGAAAAAAGTCAGGAAGCTAATTAATAGCACGAGCGGGCGATGCAACGCGGCGGGTTGGGGGTTGAGGGAGTTTTATTAAAATGTGGCTGTTATTTTAGTATATTGTGTATCTTACAACTTCCACGAGAACGAAGTCGCGGGGCACAGCTAGTAATAAATATGGAACGTAAGTTCCTTGCCTTTATTCTCTTAAGGAAATGGACTAGTATGTATACTGGGCCCTCGCAGTCGTTTTCAAAGCTAAGCCTGTCTAAGGCTCCCGGAGACAGTTCTCTTGAAGTTTTCATAAAAATTGTTCTACTAGAGTCGCATCGCGCCTGTCTGCGGGAGCCTTTAAGGTAACTAGTTAAATAAGTTGGTATAGTTCTTCAACCTTTTCTGCATTTCTTTTTATTAGGTCAATCATTCGCGCCCCACGACTCGGATGCCACCGTTTTTTTGTCGGAGTTACGGTTGTTTGCACCACCACCATTTAAACAAAGGTGAATGACATATGTATGTACTTACCTTTAAAAAAATAAGATTAAACTCCGCCTATCGCAGTGAACATGGTGTTGCCATTGATAAGATAAAATTAGTAAATTATAAAAAAGGAGATAATTTATTCAGTGTTTATTAATTTACATTTACCAAAAAGCAACGGATTCATCCGGACCAACAACTGTTATTTCAATTAAACACTAATCAAAACTAGAACGCCAAAAAAGACTTTATCGTAACGTACGAAACATAGGGCACGAACCTGCGGCAATGAATCCGTTGCTCGATGATTATGCAAATATTTTCTTTACGCGTACGTCTTGCGCCTGCGCATATGTACAATGCCTGTACAAAGCCGCATGCGGCAATACTCGATGCGCGAGTGAAAACGCCTTTGATATGCTAATATTATAAATGTTAATGAAAGTAGTTTGTGTTATATTGTTAAGGTACTACGTACCATGGGAGAAACAAACATCTATACACCGTAAGGACTATTCTTGCTTGCAGCGCTCGGCCGCTATAGTAGCGCTTGCTAACCGATGTGGTTATCATGTGCACGAGATTTTTTTTTCAAATTGGTCAGACGTAAGTTTCCTCGTTAGTACATATGTCATATACGTGTTTGTTTTAGATGTCGTTTTATCGCGTGTATTAAAATGTGTTAGATTTTCTTTTGTTGGTGTGAACGGGAAGAGGAACAGGAAAATACAATAAATAAATAGGCTTGCACATTGATAGTACCCTGAACTGGCGTATCCAAGTCGCTAGGGTCAGCCAGAAGGTTACTGGAACATTGCGGGCTCTGTACCGACTGAAAAATTTATTACCAACGAGAACGAAGACAATGCTTGTGCAGTCCTTAATTTTCCCTATCATCGATTATGGTGATGTGTGCTACTATGACCTGAATGCAGATCTCCTCGACAAACTTGACCGTCTTCTCAATTACTGCATTCGATTCGTTTTCAATCTGCGTAAATATGATCATGTCTCTGCGCATCGGTCGCTTCTTAAGTGGTTGCCTATACGCCAGCGCAGAGAGCAAACCACAGGCGCTGACCACCTTGTTTTCATTTCTTGACTCTCCCACTTCCCCTAGTTATCTTGCCCCCCACTTTCAGTACATTTGTGCCAACCACAATAAAAATCTACGTTCATCAAATAATCGCCTTCTTCAATGTCCCTCTCATCGCACAGACTTTATTCACTCTTCCTTCTTCGTTCAGTCTATCTCTCTGTGGAATGCGCTCCCCCTGGAAATCAGGATGGCTACCAACCGATTATCCTTTAAAATAAAAGTTCGCGAGCACATTCGTAAGAAGCTGGCAGTAGTATCATCACAACGTTAACGTTTTCCCATTGTTTGTCTTATTTATTTTAGTAGATTCGTGTATTTATGTATATATTTATTTGCGCTTATTTATATATAATTAGGTATATATTATTATATTTATAGTTTGTAATAGGTATATGTGTATCTTTATATTTAAATAAATATGTATTCCACAATTTCTCATAATTGCACCTACCACTGTTTGTCTCTGCATCACCCAAAGGTTGACTGGTAGAAAATGCCTATGGCATTAAGTCCGCCTCTGTACTTTTCTGTGCATGAAGTATTAAATAAATAAATAATAAATAAATAAAATACAAATTGAAAAAAAAATTGCAGCAGGAAATACAGGTTCGTGCGATACGCTGTGATATGGCCTATATTTCAACATACTTCTTACGGGTTTCGTCGTTTGTGCGTGTGAGATTTTTGTCTGTTATCGAAACCATGAAACACACCTAGCTTCTGATGTTTTATAAGTGCCCATGTAAGTTTATGTGAAATAACATATTTTGATTTTGAACAAGAAAAAATCTGGGGTTAACTTTTCGAGAAAGAAAAAAAAACAATCATAGCTTATCACGGTATGGTATCGATTAACAGCCGAACCCAATAACCTATTTTCAGTAAAAGACAAAGCTATTGATGGTAGACAGTATTATCTGTCCTCCTTATGTCATGTCGGTAAGATTCCTTAATCTCTTATAGATTATTGGGACGTTAAAACCCTAGATAGATAGGTTTTTCTATCTCCAGTGTGCTAAAACTGGTGATAGATTGGGTTCGGCCGTTAGAGATTCAGATATCCGGTATTCAATAGGATTCTTTTTCATTATTATACTCAAGTACAGTAGGTAAATGATGTTATGCCTACACATAATTATTTGTGTCTCGTCTGGTGCTAATTATGAGAGACAAATGAAGGAAATAGGTCAGTTACCGGCCGCCTGGCTACAACCCAACAATTTGTCATTTTTTGTGAACCATTGCATATTTGTCTAGCATGTGGCTCAAGGGAACTACAAATAGACAATGAACATCTATCCAATACAAGTACCGTGAAAATCGCATAACAACGGAATCTATACCCAAGTCTATAATTCAGATAATTTATACAAGATGTAACATAATTAACGCACAACCTCTTAAGGGGTCATTGTACTCATCATTATGAACAACTTTTACTATGGGACTAAACCTGAAATCTCGAAAAAAAAAATCTGCTGCTCCCTACATTTATGTTCGCATAAGTCGTCAAAATGTAGGGAACAGCAGATTTTTTTTTCGCGATTTCAGGTTTGGTCCCATAGTAAAGGTTGTTCATAATGATGAGTACATTAAGGTCATTGTACTCATTATTCTCTTAAGAGGTTGTGCGTTATTTATGTTACATCTTGTATACACAAAGGGGATAACAGATCAAAAAATATCTTCTTAATGGTTATTCATAAAAAACGGCGAAATAAAGGTTAGATGTTCTTTTAAGTAGGTACCGATTTTAGAAATAATAATTAAAAAAATATCATACCGTAATTATTTTTATTTCGGTTTTGAACAAAGTTATTAAAAAGGAGATTTTCTGGTATAAAATCTTTTATGATACTGGTAACACTGCAGGAGTTCCAAACATTTCCAAATTCCGTTTGACAGAATGATTTGAAATCAGATTCATGTAATTTTAAGTGACTGATGTGTGTGTGTGTAGATTAATAAATGCAATAATGTGTTTTATTTAGCTACTTACCATCTTCAACCACACACATATTACGACTCTCATTCATAGATTCATATTGTAAGTAACATGTCTTGCCAAATGTTGGATGAAAACGGCTGTAAACTGTTCCGAGTAGAAATAGATTTTGAGAGGCCTACGTCTAGCAGGTGACTTAAAAGGGCATGATGGGCTCCGACACACTACACGAAACATTGTTTTGCTACCGTATTTTGTTTGCATAGTTCTTATAATTAATTAACTTTAATTTTATAGATGATTATTATTATTACTTAGTAAAAAAATTATGATAAAATGTTCTGTACCAATGTCCTGTCATTTTGCCAGTGACATTTCTTGACGTGCCTTTGTTTACATAAATTATCTGAAATGATAAAGGTAGGTACACTCGGCATCGCTCATTGGCATCGTTTGCAGCATAACGTAAACATAACACACCTGTATCCCCGAAGGGTTAGGCAGGGGAGCACCTGTTATACACCCACATTTCGCCAGTATGTTTGAGCGAACCTATTGCCATCAACCGGGCGCAAATCCAAAACGTTTTCAAAACACTAGGTTCCTAAATACTGAAGAGCTTTGATCTCATTATCATCATCGTCTACAAGGCCCAGTGGTAACGGCCGCGACTTACGAGGTCATAGGCTCGGTTCCTGACAGGCGCTTTACTTTGTGTAAATTATTTCATCACCACTGCTCCCAAAACGGTGAAGGAAAACATCGTGAGGAAACCGGCATGTCCTAGAACCAAAAATTCGAAGATATGTGACATCTACTAACCCGCACTGGGCTCGTGTGGTAGATTACGGCCCAAGGCCAGGGCTAGCGACATGAGGCCTGTGTCCCAGCAGTGGGAACATTATAGGTTGATTATGACAAATGAACACTAATAAGATAATGTCTCAGAATGCTGTTGCATAGTTTCTAAGTTTACCTCAAACCCCAGCAAAAAGTAGGACTAGTATAGTTTATTCTTAAGCTGCGTATCTTAATTAGCCTAAACACACCACAAAACCACAGAGTTTCTCCATGTTTTTATGGAATCGGAAACAACAAAAGCACCTCGATGCGACGTCGAGTAAGGTGGTCTGCGTATCCCAAGATAAAATCTACACCCTTTTTCTCCAGCATTTCCATTACCTTTGTAACGTAAATACATCGAAATCTAAATGACAAGCATTACCATTCATACATCAATCATTGTTATTGTCTTGCTTAGTTGTCCAGTCCATCATTTAAAACGAAAGTCTCGATATTCTTGTACCTATCTGTCATCGATATAAAATAAACACGTTTATCGATTGTCCTTGTCCGTATTATACGATTATAATCGATCAATTTACTCGCTACAGTTGTAACAGATGTCAATCAACTCGGAATGTTACGAGTACGTGAGGTGTAAAGTTGCGTCATTTTAATAGTATACTGTGAGTGTGAGCGTTTCCTTTGAGGATATGCGCGCATGATATAAAAGTTTGCTCCTAATTTGAATAAACTGTTACACAAACATTCTTGTTTCTTTATCCGTTTAAACATAGTTGCATATTGGTATTTATTATGGCAACTTTATTAGTACAGGTACCTTCAGGCGATCTTTGATCAATTTGTTTTCTGCGCAATGTTGGTACCAAAATCGGATTGAATGCCTTAAGACATTATCTACCAGTCAATATGACATGTCAACATTAACAGTAATTAATGACATTAATGTTCCGCTTGTCATTTCCTTTTTAACATGCTCTGGAATGCAGCCGAAATTGACCCAAATATTTGTTCGAACTGAAGTTCAATGAAATACTACATTGTGTTCCGACTGTCATTTATTTGAATGTCATCCTGTCATATCGTTGACCCTGCCATGGTCAAATAGTGCCCTTTCACATAATAAATAAAGTAGCTATATAATATATTTAACAATAACGTTACTTTGTAATGAAACGTGCCATTGTTGTTGACTGTAGAAAAATATTTACTTACAGTAATAATATTTTATGTGGCAGTCATTATAATAGATGAAGATAGATACATTGTTGGTTTTTACTAAGGACTTGTTGTGTTATTTTTAATCTTCTTAATATGTTTCTTGTTTATCAGCCACTTGTTATCAATATCACCTGCGCAATTGCTCATGTATTTAAGTATGTTTAAATTTGCATTGCGTTTTTGCAGTTAGTTATAAAGTTGTCCTGGTGGGGTTGAGTTGGCTGCCTTGCTCAGATAAGACCTCTCTTAAGAGCGTTGTCACATTTTGCACCTCTCTCGCTCACACAAAACCTAATTTTTAAGAATGTTAAATGAAAAAATGCTTTTTTGAAAAATGTAATCAATGGGCGGTCTACAAAATAATATTAATTTAATAAGTAGTTATTCAAAAACACATTTCTATTGTGTTATCTAATAAACTTATGTAATTAAGTGTTATGATCTGTTTTTGAGATGATGTAAATAAATGCCACAATAAAAATGTGTTTTTAATAATTACCTATTAAACTAATATTATTTTGTAGACCGCCCATTGATTACATTTTTCAAAAATGCATCTTTTCATTTAACGTTATTAAAAATTTGGTCCCGTGTGAGCGAGAGCGGTGCAAAATGTGACAACCCTCTTAACCATTATCGGCCTAGTAGCAGATATCTCTTGTCTCGTTTAGTACTGGCAGATTCTTTTTACGGACCATTATTGGTTAAAATGAAGCAATAATGGTCATAGCTTTGCATAGTAGACCCTCCTATAATGAAGTAGCTACCACAGGTAAAATTAGCTTACGAATCTATTTATATGCCAGTTTGTCAATAAAAAAGTACTCAACTCAAACTCAAAGCATTTATTTCAAATAGACCAAGTACAGGCGCTTTTGAATTGTCAAAGAGTCGGTCAGTTAGTCAGAAAGTTGAAGCTAGTTGCACATTCCAAAGCGTAGATCTCTATGGAGAAGAACGGGCAAGAAACTCCACGGACACTCTTTTAAATCAAAATATTGTTACAAAATATTGGTTACTTCATTCATGTTGAAATTAAGTAGGTATTTGAGAACAACGTAGAGCCACGAATGAATTTCTTAATGACAATAATATTAATATAAATTGACCAGGACGTAATGAATGTGTGTTTTTTGTTGTAATTAGTTTACTGAATTTAATATTAATTAATCTAAACTACCTGACTGAATTTGTGAATACCTAATTTAATCATTTATAATGTTTTTCAATTTATATTAATTTATTATTATTTCAATTTATTATTATTATTGTACCTACCTACTGTAAAATTTGTACGCCGCTGGCAAAACATAGAGAATCAACTTAATTATTACTGAAGACCAAATGTATGTACCTGTGTTTACAAATAAATATTCATTCATTCATTCATTCATTCCACTGGTAGGGCAAAAGTTGGGTAATCGGTGATAGTTTTGTTTTTTACTTGTAAAATTCGATTCATTGATCAGTTTATTTTTTAAATTTACTGCAATATAGTAGACAAAAGAAGCTTTGCTAACTTATATCTAAAAATGTGGCAAATACTATAATGATTGAAAAATATACATTTATCAAGTCAGTAGTAACTTGGTAATATAACACATATTATCTATCACCGAATAGCTGCATATCACCAATTAGCCAACTTTTGCCCTACTTACCACTGGTAAGCAAAACGATTCGTTTTTGATTTTAGGAACCGAGCATTGATTGTTTGCGGCTGCCATAATGACTACAAGCCTTCATGTCTTGGTAAACGTCTGAAAAATACATATTTAATTTTACTACTTATCTAGTTAAACTTACGGATTTAGTCATAAAATAAAACAAATGCCAAATGGTTCTGTTGGCTCTACATTCCCAAATATCGTCTAGTTTCATGCTCACTATTGTGTTATCCGAAACAAGCTTTATGTTGGCGAAGTGCAATTCCTTTAGATTACTTAATTCACTGTCTCCAATACAAGGTGGAACAGGACGATTGACATTCCTTTAAACCAAGTAAAGAGAATCGTGTTCTTTACCCGTATACACAAAATCAATCAAATCCAATGAATACTTTAGCCACAGGAAATTATTTTTCATTTTCTTATTTTTCAACATGATGTAGATCTGAGTCCGTAATCATAGTTAAACATTGCCGCCGCCGCGCCCCGCACCCCACGCCGCACCGTTGGTCAGTGACTTTTCGTAGATAAAGCGTGTTTACTTTTTATGCACTTGATTCTGCTATTTATTTTGTTTGAAAACTGCAATTTTTTAATTTTCCATTATCTATTAATTTTCGTGTTTTAAAATGTTTCGATGGACTAGTACTGTGCTCGTTTTAATTTAATGTCGTACGTCCAGATCCACATTGTATAACCTCGATTTCGATTAATTAGAAATCATACATCTAATCCAATTCTACCTGATTTCCGCCCAATGTTAACAAATTACTCGTGCCTAATAGAAATTACCACGACGATATCGACCGATAGTTTCCACGATAAATCTGTCCTTGGGACGCCCACTTACCAATCGAGAGTAGGTAGGTATAATAATATATTACTATGAGACAAGCACATCCTCCCGTTTTCTAGGGAAGACTTGATAGTTGATACCATAAATTATGGGAGCGACGTTGGAAGCTAATGGGCATTACGTTCTAAACAAATGGCGGTGTAATGATTGTGATAAACTAACTTGAATGTTGGAAGTAAATCAAAATTGCTAGAATTAAGTCTGCTTACAAATCGTTGAAAAAAAAGCAACTTGTCTCATCTTTTAAATATTTATTTATTCTTCAGAAAGCTTATAGTCTAATATCTATAAAGGTAAGTTATGTAAAATAGCGCAGCTTACAATTGTCATTTACTAGCTTCCACAAATTAAAAACTATGTACCTAAAATTAAAAAAAGAAACAAAAGAAACATACAAACATAAAAATAAAATCTTTTAAATAACTTTACAAATTCTTCTTTAAAACAAAACATAAAAAGATATTGTAGTGTAATTTATGAATGGTTATTACTATTATTATCTAATAATCGTGACAGTTTATTAATTGTGCTAAAAACAGTAAATAAAGAAAATATACGCATGTGTTACATGTTATTAAATCATAAATAATGTTACTCATTGCGGTCTTTAACTTAGTACCTACCTATTCTTTATTTATAGTTCGTCTTAATGTGCTAGGGCTGGTTCTGAATAGATCAAAATCTAAGTGAGAGGGAGAATATTGAAGCTTGCTGCGCTACGTAATAAGAATATTAGTTAATGTAGTGTAATTCTTGCAAGAGCTATTGATTATTCGCTCTAAAGTTTGCTTGGCGAGCTAAACCCAGATATCCTTGTGACAATTAGAAATTGAGATTTTATGTGATGTACGAAGAAGGAAAATCGAAATGTTTTTTTTTATTAAGGCACATCTGTTAGCAACTAGCAAACGTCGATGTTTTAAAAAAATCACACTGTAAATAGTCACATTCTTTTCATTACAATATGTGAAGAGAAATCTCACAAAACTACATCACGGATCAATCAAACCACCTCAACAATGTACCGCCGAAGTCACCGCTGTAAGTCAAGTCCCGTTGCCATTGTCTCGGGTACTTATTACACTACACATTATTTAATTCGTCGCTTCATTGTATTGAGCAATATTAGTGAAAGGACACGGTGTGAGATGCGTCCACGCCGTACGTCACGTCTGACGGGAACATGGCCCAAGGAACGCGACCTCACGAACTCACTTCGGCAAAACTCGGCAGTGCTCGGGTTTGTTGATAAATCTATACATGCCTGAAACTTTCTATAATTTGACACTGATAATTTATAACAAATTTTATCGTTTTAGAACTTACCTACAAGGATTTTGCTAAGGAACATAATTACATGACAATAAAGCTGATTGTTTTTTGACAGCCATGAGAATGCATGGTTTAACTGACTGCTGTCTAAATATTCGGAAAAGCTGTCTTAAAATTCATCACCATCATCAGCAGCTCAAGTTTAACCACTGCTGGGTTTAAGCCGCTCTCTTTGCTTGTTCGAGTCTCCTAATTCATCAGAATTAGAGTCCCATATCGTATTATTAGAGGGACTAATGGCTAAGTAATAACATCAGCACGGGTCGTTAGATCAGGTTAAGCTACGCTTGCCACGGTTGGTCTGTGGAGCTGTTGGTCCCGCTAGCATTCGTGGATCTTTGACAGTCCTTACGGGTCATTAGAAGCCCGAAAGTCTGACAACCAGTCTTACCAAAGGGTATCGTATTACCCAGTAACTGGGTTGTGAAGGTCAGATAGGCAGTCGCTCCATGTAAAATACTGGTATTCAGTTGCTGGGTTAGACTGGAAGCTGACCCCAACGTAGTTGGGATAAGTCTAGGCAGATGATGATCGTGTCGTCTTACATAACGAGGTATGTGCTGTCTAATTATCATCTACCTACGCAACGAATTTTTGCATCCTAGCAATTATAAAAATCTAGGTCACAGGCAGTTAGACAAATTAAGACTAAGAAAGGCCAGTCAATTGGTCACGTTACAACTTCAGTGCCTGCTTTAATAACACGTCTAATATTAACACTTCACTCGGGGCACAACTAAGTAGCCTCTCAATGTACGTAACAATAATTATTAGAGCCGTAACAAAACCGAAAACTATTGAACCCACCCTCGGGCCATTGTGACTAAATTACTAAAAGCGCCACTATTTATGAACTGTCATATCCATTTCGCCCCGCTATCATTACAATCGGAACGCAATTACAATCGAATTAGAAATCGGACGTTAGATCGAATCGAATTATCGGTTCTGTGAGCGATTCGCTTGCATAATGTGGTTAGATGCGTTCGGGCGTTCGGTGTGCTGTCCAGGTGAAGCGATGCGTGCGTGTGATGTAAAGCGATGCATCGCTGTGTTCAAATTAATAAAGATCTATACCCGAATCGCTTTAGCGTGACAATAGCGGTCATTGCCCTTTCACTAATACCTCTCCGTAGGAACCCAAACAATAAACTATGTATGGTTTTTGGTTATTGAAACATGTCAAAGATCACGATAGATATTGATATAGGACACATACATACATAATCAGCCTGTAATATTCCCACTGCCTTAATCCACCACGCGGGCCCAGTGCGGATTGGGATGTCACATGTCTTCGAATGTTTGATTCTAGAACATGCCGGTTTCCTCACACTGTTGCCTTCACCATTTTGAGAGTAGTGGTGATGAAATAAATTACACAAAGTAATGTGCCTACAGGACGCTAACGGACTTTATTTCAGTTTTGAAATAAAGAATGCTAGACAATGTGTAAATGGGTCAATGACCGCTATTGCCACGCTAAATCGATTCTGGTATAGGTATGTGCATGTTCCCAATTTAGCTTTGTGCATAATCAGGAAGTCTTCACGTTTGCTTGGTCTAGTCTTCTTCTTAGCGTATTGATGGACAAGAGTTCAGTTTTGGCCTCAAGTGCACAGGATCTCAAACTAAATTATTTCAGCCAATTACATGTCATTCCAGAATATAATATACAAAAAACCTTCCGAAAAGCTTTAATATCACACGAGCTAATAAAACTGATCTTAATTATATTACGTTAATATTTATATTAGCTTCAATAGGCGTAGCCAGTTGCGTCACGTCTGTCCGAATTATGACGGCTCCATTAGGTCTGAAGATTGCTCGTCTATAACCTTAGAGTAAAAAATAACTAAATAGCGGCTCGAACGGTTTGTCGGTCTGTTGGTCTTGCTAATTAAAACACCAACCACCAATTGGTTTGAAGGTGATCATTATTCGATCACCTGTCTAGCGCTGGTTACATAAAAGAGTTGTGTTAATAAAACGGAAATACTTATCTGGTAACTTTAAAAGAAAGTTTTGAATGAATATTGCCTTTTTATCTTTGTTAGGGTTCCGTACCGAAATGGTAAAAGGGAACCCTTATGGTGCGACTCAGTCTGTCTGTCTGTCCGTCTGTCACAGCTGGATATCTCAAGAACTTCTAATGCTATCAACTTGAAATTTGGAACAGTTTTAGATGACGTTTGCCCAACTATTTTGCAAATAATATTTTTTTTTTGTTTTTGCAACTGGGTCTGAAAGGGGGTCTTAAAATTCGAAATGGGTCTACTAGGGCATGTGGGGTATCATATGAAAGAGCGCTTTTGTCACATTCTCAAACATTATTTTCTTTTTTTAGGCCGCATTGTTTCGAATTTTGATGAAAAATGTTTAAGAAAAATAACATTCACCCTCATCTCCGAAGTTCGCATAGAGAAAAATCTGAAATTATTCTATGTGATAGAAGTTTATGTAAAGATTACAGGAAAAATAAAATGATGTCTCTAAATTTTTCAGAAATCATCAACAAAAATAACATTAGTTCCATTATCGCCCAAGAGATGGCGCTGACCCAAAACACATCCAAAATATTTATATATGATGGTATGGAACCCTCGGTGCGCGAGTCCGACTAGCTCTTGACCGGTTTTTTTATAAGTAGCTGTGATACTTACCTACTTATCTAAATCATTTTTCAGACCTAGTTTCAATTTATTCAGATTCTTTCTTTCACTGTAGTTTTAATTTTATTAATTGGCTATGTAACAAGGACTAGTAGGTATTCCTCACTTCCTGACATCTCTAAATAGAAAAGTGCCTGAACTAAAAATCTACCTAACACATGCATTATTACATTTTAATATACTTAACATGAACAATATTATTATGCAATGTTTTGTGCTTATTTAGTTTTGAACAACAACCATTCTCTGTACCATAAACGGTCGTGACGCCCACTCGGTCAGACGAACCGAATCCAATCGCAGATTGCTGTAACAACATCATTACCTTGTGTACATCAGTTATCTGGATGGCAAGGTGATGATTTGCATTCTTACATAAGCATCTAGTAATGAATGGTTAGTGTTTCGCACATAATTGACATTTGGACTTGGTGCGTAGGATTTGAAAGTAGAATTCTAGTTAGTCAGATTTTCAAAATACTATCTCCTTCGGCATATCCTATCAAGGTATTTCACTAAAAGAACCGATTCCAACCGCACTTGAGGGGACGGCATCTAGAGGCATTCCCTCTCTCGTCGGTAATGTCGTCTCGTCTGTAATGTAACAATCCAAGATTCGCATTCATGTTACAAATAATATCACGGGTGCTCCCACACACTACTGTTACATTACAGGCGAATGTTCCCGGTGAATGTAATGTTACAAATTGTTTCATTACAGGTTGCGCACTGTAACGCTTGGTTCTGCTCGCTCACTGATGTAATGCTCGAATCTGAATTGTTACATTACAGGCGAATGTTCCCGGTGAATGTAATGTTACAAATTGTTTCATTACAGGTTGCGCACTGTAACGCTTGGTTCTGCTCGCTCACTGATGTAATGCTCGAATCTGAACTGTTACATTACAGGCGAATGTTCCCGTGAGGGGCACTTACCTAATTAGCTGCTATTCGGTGGAACCTACAATGGTCGATGATGCAGTTCATTAATGGACGAATCCACCTCCTGAGCATCGTATCATCTTCGGACCTGTATACTTGGGAATGTTTATCAAATCGCAATTCTCCAACACATTTATCGCCCTGCAGATAGTGTTGTAAAAGACTTAGTCTTTTAGTTTCAAGACTTGGAACGAATAGTCTCATAACTTACAGTATTTTGAGTCTTATGAGTTCTTTGAGCTGAACTGAATCATGTGCTTTAAAGTTGGTGTATTATGTTATCAATATTTAAGGAATTCTTCTACCTACAATTTTCTTTATTTTCTACTTCATTCGCTTTTAACTCCAGATAAGGACTCGGATGACTCAGTCCCGAGTTATTTTATACAAGACTCGAGTCTTCCTATAAAAGACTTAAAATTGTAAAGGACTTGAGCTTTTAACATTTTTTTTATTAGACTCGAGTTTTCAAAAACAGCTACAACTCTTCATTAGTTGCTTTTGTTGACATGTTATCCACCCAGATTTGTTACTGTCGTAAGTAATGACAATCATGCCTTTTGGTTTAAATAGTTTAATTTTTTTTTATTGTTAATATTTTATTTTTATTTTTAGACATTGTATAGTCTTAGACTATTTTGTGAATGTGAGAACGCTGTAAGCCTTGTAGACTCAATATTATTTTATTTACTGGGGTTTTGTATTTTATTTTGTAAAGTACCTGGTACTTGTTGGCCTAAACAGTAAATAAAATAAATAAATATCTTGGGACAACTCACACACGGCCATCTGATCCCAAGTTAAGCAGAGCTTGTGTTATGGTAACCAGACAACTGATATACATACTCATATAATTTATAAATACATACATATTATAGATAAATTACACCCAGACACAGAACAAACAATATGCTCATCACACAAAGTTTGTCCTGGGTGGGAATCGAACCCACGACCTCCGGCTTTGCAGTCAGGGTCACTAACCACTAGACCAACAGGCCTGTCAAAAAATAAAAAATAAAAAACAAAAATAAAAAAAGTAAAAACAATAAAAACAGTAAAAGCCAATTATTTAAAAAAGTAACCGTGTTGTTTCTTTCCGGCTCTTCTCCATAGGAAACGGCCAATTGGAACCGTGCACCTAGCTTCTGAAGTTTCATAAGTGCCCGAAATAAAATATGAGAACTCAAGTCTTATTATTGTAAGACTTAGGACTCGAGTTTCTTACAACACTACATCGAAACTTGAACTCTTTACAGTACGAGATATAGTCCATCGAGGTTAAACCAAAGCTTTAAAAAAAAAAGCTCTAAATAAGGTCTTCAAAACAGCAACGCTTAAGGCGTGAGCCGTCTAAAACAGACGAACCCATTTCGCCTAGCTGAATGTCGTGCCTCTGCAGCTTTCAGTCCACTGATGCAGTAATAATTAATTATCTTGCTAATCTTGTACTACTTGTTGTTTATATTTCTGCTTCAAATAAATTTTAATCAATACTGAAAGTCTCTCGGCCATATACAATCTGGCCGAGAGACTTTATGTAAAAGGTATCGCATTTTTTTACTTCGGTAATCTATCTTTAAGTAAAGGAATATTCTGCTTTTAATATTTTAACTGATATTTTCACTGACCTATTTTCAAGCAGGTAGGTATAAAACACTGTAAATATCTAGTATTCATTATTTTCTGCTTTAAGTTTATGATGAACGATTGTCTTCCAGTCTTACCCAGAATATTACTAACAGATATTTCGATATCTAATCAAAATCCAAAGCCTCTTGGCGTTTTCTAAAATTATAGACAACGGACAGGTTTATTAAAGCTTGTAACTTCAAATCCTGCCATATAATTTCAACACAATCAATCTAAAATTTACCTTTAATCAATTCATATATCAGTATTTTATGAGTGGCACAAGTTCAAGATGGTACAACCGGCTTGATGATCACGATAATGTCTTCCGGTACATGAGCCGTTATAATTAACTTCCTCAATAATACAGCACGTGTGATGTGTATTAATTATTTTTAAAGCCACTACTGGATACTTGAATGACCGGGTAAGTTTGATATCAGATAATTGGTAAACCAATTTTGGGGTTCAAGTGTGTTTTGCGACCATGATTTTTGGTTGGATCGTAGTAATTGGATTTGAAAGTTTCGAGACCAAAAACTCGGAAAGATGGCTAAAAGACGATAGTAAAAAAAAAAACACCATTTACCATTCCTACTTAGGCCTAACAGGGAAGCCTATTTCAACCATGATAAATCAATGATAAAATTATTTTATTTCTGTAAGTAGGTTTATACAAACAGACACGTCAAACATTTGCCTACATTTTAATTTTTCCGAAGTAATATTAAATGAACAACGCATTTTCTGGCTCTTTGCGATAGCTTCCGATCATATTCATCAGCCAATCATAAATCACAAATTTACGTGAACATTATGCACTTACCTATTTTCTGATCAAATTAAGTATTATTAAATCTGACATCAGAACAGATGGTCTGATCATCAATCATGTGTAAGTAGCCTCTGCAGGACAGTATGTCACTTTAATAATAATAATAATGGACTATTATGCCTCCGGTAATCGATCGGAACATTGATTTTTTGCCGTTTAAGATCTTATCTTTACATACAATGCTTATTTTTAATATAAATCTTGTTCCGAGATATTATATGGAATTGTAATTGATGGTTTCATTGATATGCAAGTCTGTAGTTTTATTGCTGAATGTCATCTTGGGTTCAAAAGTTTTGCAAAAGAAACCGCGTAATTGGAAACCATTTTAAACTATATTTTACACAAGAAACGCTTGAAAACCAATGGTACAAAACAGCATCGTTTTGACACGTATTAAAAATAGATCCAAAGGATTCACCATCGGATACAAGTTATGTTCAAAGCAAATCGAACTAGGCCAAAAAAGCAGTAACGTTAATTAAATCCCGATGGTATCTTTTACACAATAAAAGCGTCACAAGAAACTAAAGTAGCTATCAATGAAAGAAGAGATCAACGGACTTCTTTATCGTCGGAATCGGATACAAATAGAAACCTATTTCTAAAGATCTTAGATAGATCTGACTGCAAAAAATTAGACACGCTGTAATTGAATACCATCTTAATAATACTGTAAAGGATTTACCAGCAAACATAACATTAAAATTGCGTGTGAAAGCTCCGGCCGTCACCTTCGCCAAGTTGAATTATTGTTCCTTTAGCAATCAGGGCGCATCCGAGTTTTGATTTATGCCAGTTTCACTAACCCCTCAATGTAACGAACCGATTCGTTCTCACTGGCGACCTATTACAGACCGTTTATTAATGGGATCCATGAAATATTGCCCACTTTCTAGAGCTCCCATATTCAGGAAATTCGAGAATTATTCTCGTATTTGATTTACTAACAAATAGATTATGGGTGCTGTTGTGGTTCCACTTGTAGTAAGTACAAAGAAAAGTATCTATAAAGTAGAATATTAGCTACCAAAAAACCGGCCAAGTGCGTGTCGGGCCACGCACAATGAAGTGTTCCGTAGTTGGGATGAAGAAAGAAGAGACAGAATTATCTCAAGAACAAGTTGAAAAACATGTTCTCCCATACATACCAACTACAAATGCAAGTTTGTACGCACAATATTGAGAGATTTACCGCGTTATTTTAAGACCATGGACTTCTTATAGGTTTTCCTGTAACCTATCATATAAGTATAGAACTTTTTCTTGAATTTTTAAAAAAGTTTAGAAACTACTGAGAGTTTCGGAGATAAGGTAAATTTTCGTCTATTTTCTTAAATAACTTTAAACTATTAATTTTAAATTGATAAAACAAGTCTATTCGAGGCCCCCACAGTAAGCCCTTTCATTTGTTAAGTCACACGGTATAGTTTGCAAAACTTTTTGTACATATTCATGTGTACCAAACTTATTCGGTCCATTAGATTCGGAGCAAATTGTCTGTGACAGACGGACAGACAGGCAGACACACGAGTGATCCTATAAGGGTTCCATTTTTTCTTTAGAGGTACGGAACCCTAAAAACGCCACAAAGAAAAACACTTAAAAACCTGACCCCGTTAGCCACATTTTCAGGACAACCGATCAAAGAATAGAGATCATAAACCGTTATCGATTCATTGATATCGATCTGGCGTCACAATTAGCCGAAGGGGACTCGGCCATAATTTACTGCGCATAATATCAGCAATGCATATCGACGTCGTCGGTCGTCCAATAATGAAGAAATCTATTAAGATTTGTGCCCGAGGCGTGCTGGGAGCCACAGTCACGATAAGTTTACAGAAAATGGAACGACAGGCAAATTAGAATGTTGACATGTAAAGATTAGATGATATTGGACAAGGAAGCTGTGTTTACAGTTTTTGGACTACTTTTTGTTGCGACATATTTGTGTCATTCCTTTTTAGATACACAAAACTGACTTTCAGAAGGAACTTAAATAACTTAACCATGCTTCGCACGGTTTTACGACTTGACGCCCCATCGAGCTCTTTTTATAACCTACTAGATGACCCGGTGAACTTGGTAACTACCACGTTTCAAATTTCTCGTGTCGAATTTGGTTTTTATTTCGGCTGTTTCGTTGGGTTTTCCTAATTTTCTTTCTTCTTAAACCACCCCACCATAAAACACCCACCCCCACCAGTATAGAGGTGAACAAAACAAAAAAAAAATCAAATCGGTCGAGCCTTTTTCGATTTTTTGCTATAGTAACGCACGGCAATTGATTTTTATATACAGATATGGATAGATTAAGTTCCATATTAATACACACACTAACCTTCCAGAATAAATTATCTAAATGATGGTGCCAACCGCATCAAAATTCGTTGCGTAATTTAGAAGAACAACCCAGCCACAGCCAGACACGAAAAGCGATTTTAATTTATAATATGTCTAGAAGTCCATTGTAGTAAAGACACAGTGGCTCTTGTGTAACCTAAAAATCGCTTTCGAACGAATAAACGAACGAACGAACGAATTTCGTATTTCTATAGAAAAGTGAGTCTCTTTTAGACACCGACTCTCTAAACCACACAAACATAAACGTCAAAACCAATTAAAAGCTCAGCAATATCGCAACGCAAGCGCAATTGATCGCTAATACATCAGCTCCGATGATTGACCAACGCTATAACGTACCAGATACAGACTTATAAAGCACCTTACGACACGAGGGAGAGATCCGATCAATCTCCATCGAGTCACGGAGCTGCCTTGTCTTTCTATAAAAGCTAATACGTCCTTAAATCGATACTAACGGCATTACTCAAGCTGTCTGTTGTGAACAGGACTTGTTTGGACTTGATACTATTTGTTTACAAGTGTTATTGGTATGAGAAAACGGATTTAATGTGAATTCTAATATAATAATCGTTGAAATCTTTTATAGTTTAATTGGGCTGGCTAGAAGAATCAAAGGAAAGTCAGGTTACAATTATTAAAAATGAATATGACTAAATTTTCGAGGATAACTGCTTGTTTTGCATCTTTACACACCAAAGATATTCAAATATTTACATCATTATCATCATCAATCACACGAACTTCACGCATTGCTGGAGCATAGACCTTTCTTTGCTTGTGCCAATCCCAAAATTTATATTATTATGAGTCTTTAACATATCTCGGGACACTTTGGAAGAAGTACGAGGAGCTGAAGGCAACTGACAGACAATACGGGTCCCTTAGAAAATTTTAAGGTTTGAGGCACCAGCCGACGATTATCCCTGGTCGCTCTATGGAAACAAAGATAATGGATTACGGGTTTGGGTGGCTAAAGTGAACTGGTTATCTAGAACTATGCACCCCCGGCCTGACCAATACCAAAGTTTTATTTGTTTAGTTTAGTTAGTTTTATATAAAACACATAGATAAAATGGCAGGGGGTAAATTAAACGCTCAATAATGGGCCCCCTAAAACGATCGCTAGCACATAGTTTCGTAGCGAGAAGGGGCAACATGTCCTGATGTGCTTATAAGAGCGAAGAGGTATTCCACGGCTATTAGAACAATCCCGGAAGTACGGTCAACCAGCATCGTACTGGAATAGTTCCTTCCTTCGAGCACGTTTGCTCTTGCGAATCTCCACTCAAGCCGGCCAATAAAGGCAAGAAAGAGGTGGGAAGTTCTGTTCCTCGTCAGTTTTCACTCGAGCCGGCCAATGAAGGCAAGCCGGTAATGAGGAACAAGACTTCTCTCGGGAGATAGAATCCGTGGGGTCGCTACTGCCCAACAGCTCGCCACTTGCTGCCCTGCTGGTTTCTGTATCTCTTTTGGTCTGGCTCCTCACCCTAGACCTGTTTCAGCAAAGTGAACTCTACCGGCACAGACCTAGAGTTCGGATCGCGCAGGCCCCAACTCGACGTCAAGGTAGAGATACAGAGGTGGGGTTATTATTATTATTAAAAGCCTGTGATGTCCCACTGCGGGGCAAAAGCCTCCTACATACTCCTATTTACATACTTTCCTCAAATTCCGAAGTCAAGTTTTTTAATCAATCTAGATTTTCTATCCATCTTAAGCCACGTAAAGTCACTGTGGAATTACACACAGTCATTAGCCCATAAATTTGAATTGGTCGTGTTTCCTCAAGCCAGTGTGCCGTAATTGTGGCTTTTCGTTAGCTCATTAGCAACACTGTTGCTGATGATATTGCAAGTCTGAATAACGTCTACTGTTGTAAAACTGTACTTCATTATGAGTTCAAGTTTATTGGGTTTCGTGGTTCAAATTGTCTTCAAGCTGGTTTATGAGAAAAATTGTTCTATTACTCTGTGCTTTTTATATCTGCACTTCTGATGTTTTCTGTGTAACGCAATTTAGTGAATTCATGAATATTTGTTGGTTAGTTAGTTTAAAAACTATGTAAAATACCTCGTTATTTATGAAGTATCGTGTGGCGAATCGTAACTCTGACTGTTGACGTCAAAGAGTTAGACATTCAAAATTTCGAAAGCCCAATTTATCTCCGGTAATATTGCCTAAAGAGTATATATGCGAATCATACGAGATGAACCTTTTCTGCAATCTTGGCTCAGCAAATATCAATGGCATCGGAACAATATTAATTATGTTGAAAGTTCACGTCAGTCAGGCTTACAACCGTGAAGTTCCATTGATACGCCTATCCGTTCAAATCGCTGGCTTGTCACCTCAGCGATGCTCTGACGAAGCTATACAGAGCTTTTATTACTCAGTATTCTGCGGTCTATAATTTAATTTATACAGTTTTTTTCGCCAGGAATTAAAAGTCTGTTTCTTGAGGCTATACAATGATGTTTTTAATTACAAAGGAGTTAAGCAGGAAGCTGTTACTTTTATTAAGGCTACCTTAGCTGCGTATTTTAATTAAATTGACTTAACCCGATCTTGTCCTCGGGACCACCGTGGTTTCTTTATTAATATTTCCATTTAAAGCGAGTACATATTACTAATGGACCATAAAATGGTACACACGGCTACATATCAAGCTATACATTTCCAGAATAAGCTGATCTCGCATTGTTTAGGATTTCCGTACAATGAGAGGTTAGCTTATACTGGAAATTTGTAGCTTGATATGTGTACGAGACAGCTGGTGTGCACAATGTTACAAAACCATTTATATTTGTAAGGGTGCGTACACATTCGAGAAATCGCATGCTACCTAGAAGCTGGTTCGCGAGCAGTTCACAAGTCGAGCTAAAGAATGCATGTGGCCATTCGGCCGGAGTTATGCACGCATCCTATGGTTTCTGTCAGATTGATGGGCGTCAAAAATTCAGTTGTCGTGTAGCGTGTCCTGTCACTCTTGCTTGCTTTTAAATTGTTGTTACTCTTTGTTTTTAGGGTTCCGTACCCAAACGATGCCAACGGGACCCTATTACTGAGGTTCCGCTGTTCGTCGTCTGTCACAGGGCTGTATCTTTAGAACCGTAATAGGCAGTCACTTGAAATTTTTACAGTGTGTATTTATGACCGCTATAATAACAATGTACCCCGAGTTTTAAATATAGATTATGTTCGCAATGAGACTCTTCATCTAGATCTCAGAATGCCCACCGTCCAGTAGTTCATGGAACGCGTCTCAAAGCGTTTCTTTGACTCTTCTATAAAGCACCGCAATCCCCTGATTGTAGCGGCTTGCTGATACACTCCGTCTGGAATAAGTAGGATTCGCCGACCAAGGCATACCCACACCGTCCCGGATGACGCGATTACCCTTCTCCAGGAGAGTACCCACCCCACCACTAGCACAATTCGAAAACAAAACAAACACAGACCGCCGTTCTTCCGTCCTCGCCGCCGGAGGCCCGGCGCGACGTCCCCGTCCAGTCCGTTAATCTCAAATATGTAGATTTAAAAAAAATATGTAGTGTTAAATATTGTACGGTGGTACGGAATCCTTTGTGTTCGAGTCCGACTCGCACTTGTCGCTTTTTTCTAGGCTTTTGTCCTTCTGTCCGGTTCCATCTTATGATGGTAGGTAGTAGGTGTAAGTAACACCAGCATTAACTAGTGAAATTGTAAACGAAAAGTACCTAAGTACTTTCATACTGGCTTGTTAATAATTTCACAAATGGATGGATGGGTTGTCAGAATTGCTCAACATGGTGCTTTTGCGAGTTTGGCATTATCTCTTTTATCGAAGTTGTATACAATATTGAGCTGTTTCCTGTGCTTGATGGATTAGCTTGTCAGTGTTGGACATTTCCATCGGACTAACACATGAATTACGAAATATGATTTCTTATAAGTTCTTGTCGTTTAACTTTTTAATGTCGTGATCGAAGTATGCAAATGAACTTTCAAATTCGAGCAGTTTCATAAAGTTTGAATCATTCAAACTTTTATTTTATTCTAATATAAAATAACATCACACCTGTATTCCCCGAAGGGTTGGGCAGAGGTGTACCTATAGTACCTACACCCACATTGCGCCAATTATGTTTGAAGAAATAGGGGCGAGCCTATTGCCATCAATCAAACAAAAATCCTGACTCCGGGAAATGCTACTGAGAAATTCCAGATGGAAAAATCCAATAACACTTTGCCCGACCCGGGAATCGAACTCAGGACCTCATAGTCAGTAGTAGCGCTTGCGATCACTAGATCAACGAGGCACTTTAAGAGAACTGTTCTCTTGAAAGTAGAACAGCAAGTTGATAGATCCTCAATTTATTTTCAAAATCACTTGGAATGCACCTTAATTGCCCGAATCATTCGATTTCATTCATGATTCTCGCTCGGCGCTTGCTCCACGTGTGTTACGCTTGCGTAATTGTTTACGCGCATAATTGACGTTTGCCGATGATATAAACTCGTTTCATATCGACGCCGCGATCGAGGCGTCATCTTGACTGACGTTAAGTGTCGCATGGTCCGCTTGTCTTGTTCACAGTGTCACTATTTCGCTTCATTAACCACTAGTCTGCAGTCGAAGGGTGACTTTTACCTTCGGAGATTGTAAATAGACTGTAAGATTAATGTTTCTCCCTTGGGAAATAATGCCGTTACACCATCGTTGGTAGCTAAACCCATGAATTTTAATGGGTACTTATAAACTCGTCTTACAAAGTGAGCGCTTGGAAATTATAATCTTTCAATCAAGATTACAATGTTGTACCTACGTTTTGCAACACGCAATGTTCATCAGCATGCAAATAACGCTTTTCCCATGATATCGATTTCACGATTCCTCTGGTCTACGGGGTCAGCGCCATTCAACTCGCGGAAGAAAGTAAATTGGAAACCGTGACGTACTCGGTGTTGGGGCGATTTGTACACGTCACACGCGGGTAGCAGGGTTCGCCTCCCGACCGGAGTGCATGACCTCTGACGGCGTATCAGGTGCTCATTATCAGGTATCATAGATATTGGCCGGTTAGCGTCGGTGGCATCTTTAGTGGGTTAATTTGCCACAGATAGCGGCCATGATGGATTGTTTGACGCGGCGTGTGCGCCCGCGCGGCTCACGCCCTCGGTCAGAGGTTAAACGCCCACTTTGTGCACGATCCCTTCGTTGTATTGATTTTGCAGTCGATCACGATCGTAATCTTGCGCATATCTTTATATATTTTAATACGTCGCTCTAAATTGTGCATAAATCTCAGGAAAATCAATGATCGTGTCTGTAACTACACGTAAAGCTTGTAAAGACAGTGCCCCGCGGTACAGATGCATGATTCGTGGTGAGCTGAGTCGATAAAGGAAATGTTTACCTGCACGTGGGAGTTGAAGTGACCGTAATATATATACTCTATGAGTACATTATATAATGACGGTCGTCGCAGTGTATGTAAAAACTGTATTTTAAGATACGATAAGAAGGAAATTACTGCCTGAGCATCGAACGGACCTTTAAAAGCTGTTATATCATTTCCTTGGGCGCTGAGTCGCTGACACTGACACAAAGTGGGCGTCTAGCTGTAATGATCGGGAGTCATTAATGCCGCCGCTCGATTCATATTCATTACTGGTAATGATTTGACGAACATCATCGGATATCGAGTCTTTCATTAAGAATTCGGCTCACTGTAATTGTAGGAAGTACTAAAGTTTTTAAGTATGCGTTGATTTACGACCAAATTTTCTTTTCTTCGTCCGTCCTGGTTCCCACTTCCGAGGGGTAATAAATTGATCTTCGCACTCGTGAGTTTAGTGAGCCTTTCTCTCGCTGTTGGTTTAAAGAGGATCGTTTCTTGTTGACCCATCGTATTTACAATTTCGATTTTATTTCGATATTATACTTTTGGTTGCAACGGTACCTCGGCCCGGCTGTCCAGCTCGGCTTTCGTCTGTCTATTGTTCCAGTAGTAACCCCGACCGCGTATGGCGCGCGTAATGTTCCCGAGATAAAACGAAGCCATAAATAATGTTATGATGTCGACACAGTCGTTGCTACCGATTTTAATGTGTGTACGAGTGTAGGATTTACGAGCTCGATCGATATTGCAATACTCGAATCGGATTGTATTTAAATCAACGACTGTCTCTCGCAATTGTGTTTGTGTTCAACAAATTATTGGTGGTATGACGTTTGCACCTTCAGATATTTTAGATTAGCTATTGAATCCATTGTTCGATTATTATCGTCGTCCTTTCGATATTATATTTGGAATTTAAATTCCAGTGTCCGTTTATGTTGGAGAAACCAATTGTAGTGTCCTTCTATGCACGACTATTAGGTACCTTCGTTGACACAATCTATTAATTTTATTGGGGGTGACTGTCATCTGACCTCCGTAGCACTTAGTGAAACCAGAGTTCGCATAAGATATTATCAGTTTAAATATGGAAGTTGACCATCTTGATATAATACCTAGATTTGTTTACCGTCACTTTCATTGGGAATCAGAGAGAAAATTGTCCAGTCTGATGAACAGGGATCGCGCGTTTATCTGCTACTGCTACATATAAGTTATCTTTAATAATATCAATTAAATAATTAAATAATTAAATAAATAAATTAAACAATTAAATTTTATGAATTTTTCTGGCGAAATGTTGGTGTACTGCAACCCTTCGGGAAAACAAGGCGTGATGTTATGTTAATTGTTAGAAAGCCAACTGCTACGATCCTTACATACTCCTTTTGCCTCGCTTACGTTCATACATCTGGTCATACACGCACGCCGATTGCGAGTACTACGCACCTGACTTTTCTGAAGAACATCACCAATAAGATCACTATATGTCTGTCTGTGTGTTAATTTTGTAATTTTCGTATTTCTTCATTCTTTAATATTTTCATAATCTTTTAATCCGTCCCCAATGCATTCTGTCTTGACCAACCCCAAGCCTTTTTAGGTTGAAACATACTTACAGATAACTTCACTCCAATATCAGCTCAGCCTACTCGTATTAGTTTTAAGCACCTTAATCTAGAAAGTGTAATGTGGCAACACTGACAATCTTAAGGAGTAGGCCACATTGAGGCCACCCTCGGTCTGGTGCGCTATCTAAGCATGCATTACACTGCATCTAGCTTCCTCATGCAAATAATTGCAAATAAGTGCTTTCGTCAGTACACTGGCGTGCTTTCAGATTTAATGTATGGGAGCTTTTGTTTTGTTTGGTATAAATTATGTAAAATATTTTGGTTCTTAACTTTTATGCACGGGACAAAAATGTAAAATTTTCAATTGAAAATTATAAAATTACAAATAGGCCAGATCTTGATCAAGATCAACCCCTAAATCGTTTGTCGATGCAGATGCTGATACATTTTTTTTTTTGTTACCAGCATAAGCTAATTTACACCTTCATATTAAATTCCTCCTTATTTATTATTCCTTACATTTCTATTATGGAATGTCCCATAAATAATACTCAAATGAATAAACATGACACACAGATCAACAATTTGTCACGCCGAGGGAAATGTTGTAAATGTTTTTATAGGTTCCTCGTTCCGTTTATATTGAAATATCATTTGGATAATTAAAAATGATTTACTGTCAACACTAGTAATAAAATCTATTTGCATTAGTAAGGAAATTCCTACGTAACATCACGTTTTTTCCCTCAAGGGATGCCCCGTGGCCTTATTATTTCATTCAACCTTTTGCTATTTTCGAATTCGTTTATCTATCCACCATCATTATTATACAGCCGAAAGTCGTCCACAGCTGGTAGGCTTCCCAAAAGCATTGCCACATCGACCGGTCCTGTGCTTCTTGCATCCAGCGGATTCCCGCGACCATCACCATTTCATTGGTCCGCGCGAAAAAAAATCTGCTGTTCCCTACATTCATGTTCGCATAACTTGTCAAAATGTAGGGAAGTGCTGATTTTTTTCGCGATTTCTGGTTTGGCTCCATAGTAAAAGTTGTTCATAATGATGAGTACAGTGATCCCTTAAGTGGTTTTGCGCTATTTTAATAATACCTTGTATATTGCAATACAAAAATTCTAAACTTAAAATGTGAGCAAGGCTAACTCAGTTCTCTAGTTAACATTTTCGTTCAGTACCAAGTCTTGTGTTCCAACAATATCTAAAGGTTTCAATGTAACATGCACATTTCCAAATAAGATAAACGTTTCTTTAGTGAAATGCGCGAGTACGGTGTTATCGCAGCCAGCTTTTTCTTATCTACCGTTCGCCATTCCAAGTTTTCAGGGTGCGGTTATTGTGATAACCGGAGAGTGTAGCGGATTTACTTTTACAGCTATTTCCGACAGTGTTTATCGCTTTTCAAAATTCTCGTATCCGAGATCTCCCTCTCTCTTATTATTTTTGACCTCCGCCCCGGTATATTTAGGGATAAATTATGGTGGTGAAGTCAATAGTCTTAGGGCTATATAGCTGTTTTGACTGCCAGAAAACTAACAGTAACTTTATGATGGTGACAAAAGCGTAGGATATTAAAATTTGTCTATACGTAGTTGGTTGTGGAGGTCAGATAGGCAGTCGCTCCGTGTAAAATACTGGTATTCAGGTGCACCCGGTTAGACTGGAAGCCGACTCCAACATACCTAGTTGGGAAAAGGCTAGGCAGATGATGACGTATCGTTAACAATTCTGGTAGAATTACTCCACCAATAAATTTAATTTCTATTTTTCAAAAATGTGTTAAACCAGCCACTCGCTCGACGCCTCCCCGTGGCCCCAGGCGCTTCCTACTCAACATTGCACTTGAGGGAACTGACCCTATCTCATAGAGTTCCCTTTCGAATTGCCCTTGATGGTAATCTTCAGCTTTGTGAATGTATTCTCAGTGAAACTTATGAAAGTCTCGTTGGGAATTCTAATAATAATGATATGCAGCAAGGAGTGCCTGCTGTACTATCTATTATTTCCCGTTTTCAATTGTTTATATCGTACAAGAAACGTTAAACGCATCATAAGGTAAATTGCTTATTATCAAGCAGCTGCGGTAGTTGGTTGAGTTACTTGGTAACCTTAGTAGGAACTAGGAAGAGAGGTCGACACTAAAGAAGCTTGAAATTTTGTACAGGCGGAGGTTTTTCTTTTTTGGACTTTTTTTTTTGAATGCTAATATTTTGATAGACCTGTTCCTCAAAATTTTCCAACAGATAAGTTATCATTTCATGAATGGAACTGCACTGAAAAAAATGATCAACAAAACTAATGTTGTTATGTGAAAGTTTCGTTGTAGGGAAATAAACTTTAGTTAAATTTAAACAATCTTTTCAGTAATCGATCCAAAACTAGTTTTGTAGGTTTATATTTGGTATGTAGTAACCTTAATTTTTGTTAATAGGAACTGAATTTACATAGACTAACTAGCGCAGTTGTAGCAACATAACCAATTTCTACACACATCTAAACCTTGTGCTTAATATCAATCAATGTGTTTGATTATTTTTTACCAAATTAATATAATTAATAGTAACTATTCCACACGTAATAACAAAGTACAAATCTTTTGTTAAGTACGTAATAACCAGTTTAGTTAATAACAATTCATTGATTTCATCTATAAACAACAACAGTTTTGTTACTAGTAACTGTGGTTCGGTTAATAATTGACAAACAAAATCAACCTCGGGCGGTCGTTGGGAGCGGCGGGGGAAGGAGGAGGACAGCGGGCGGGTAGCGGGTAGCAAAGCGAACGAGTTCATTCCTGATTCCTGCCATTTATATTCGTGTGAGAACATTCATAAAACGGTTTGTGAGATTTCTTTGATTTTATCAAGATTTTATGGTGTTTGTAAAAAAATTAGTACGCCAAAGTGTGCAGATTTTTCATAACATGAGTAACTTTGACCAGGCGGCGGCAGCGGCCGAGCCGGTCGACGGCATCGAAAGTAATTCAAGACACCTTGAGGACTATCTAAACTCTTGGGGTCTTGGAATGTACATTGACAAGTTTAAAGGTATGTAATTAACATATTCATAATTTAATATTACTCAGAATTATCAGAAACAGATGTAAACGGCGCGGGCGGCGCGGCATTCTTTTTCGCGCCCGTAATGGACGGTAGGTTAGGTTAGGTAAGTACATAGTTGTTGTTCGAGTTGTTGGTTTGGTCTTGAAGAGGTTACTTAGAAATCAGTCAAGCTTGCCAATCGTTCGCAAAGTAAGAAATAACTAAAATACCTACTACATCTACTTGTATTATCGAATTCCAGAACACAGTGTGGACTTGGACATTTTGCAAATTTTATCATCAGAAGACCTTAAGGAATTGGTGCCAGTAATTGGTCACAGGGCCAAGCTAACCACTCAAATTTCCATGCTAAAAGACATAGTAACAGACGCATTTTCTGACAAAGAAACAGTGACTATCTGCTTTACTTACCTACACCCTACCTACCCTTTTTGTTTTTTCTACTCTTGACTGAAATACTCCCCTACCTACTTTGCTAACGGTATGCGTTATTTTCAGGCTGAAGTACCAACAAATACTAGAAACAAAATATATCTATTAAAGGATTCAGATACAGTACTTGTGTTAGATGATGAACAAGTGGAGGATCAACCGACTTCTCTTTCAAGTGACTATACAAGAGACCCCAATAAGGACTGTGTGAGTATATTTTACATGTGTTCTTTTTTTGCATAAATAATATGGGGCCGAACAGTGGCAGCTCTTAAAAACTAGGGATCAGGCGAGAAGCCTCGGTGTGGTGTAGTAAGTGGAAATCTCACTTTTGCATCATATTTTATTTAAATAACTAAACATTTTATTTATTTTCAGGAGCTGTGTAATTTATTAAGCTCTTGCAATGAAGGTAGAGGCCTTCTTCTTCAGTATGAAGAAAATGGATTATTGGAAAATTCAGCCCGGAGACGACTTTGTAATATGATTATTGGTAACGATTTAAAGGATTATCTAGAAAAATGCATGCAAACTTTAATAAAACTTTAATACATTTTTCTCCATATTCTGTATTATTTCATATTTCTGTTACAACCTGTATACCTACCTAAACAGTAAAAATATCAGTAGAGTAATCAGTAACAAAAATACAGGGTGTAAGAAATGGATTGGCAAAAACTTTACACATGCAATTAGGTCATGAAACTGTACAACTAACCCGAAGGAAAATATGATCTGTAACCGCAAATTTTACATTAATTGTAAACGTCTTTTTATATGGATCGGTCAAAAGTTTTGGCTGTTTCCAGTCTCATGTTCCTTAGGGAAAGTTGGTCAGTTTCATAGCCTAATCGCGTCTGCAAAGTTTTTACTAAGCCATTTCTTACACCCTGTAGGTATTTTCGTTACTAATTCCTCAACTGATAACAAAACTGTTTTGTTATATACTAACAAACCGAACCTGTAACCTGTAAGCATACTGTAAAGTAAAATTTACTTAACAGTTTGGTTACCAGCAAGCAAATAGGACAGATATCTGTAACAAAACGTTTTAATTATTTACAGCAAAACCCCTTGTCTACTTTTTAACAAATAGAATTGTTATTTTTAACACAACTAGTAAGATTAAAGAAGTCAAATTGTTAGGTTAAATTAAACGAAAAAAGTTAGGCTGTAGGTTACACAACACAGTTAAACGAACCTCATTTTGTTACTGGTAACAAGTAGTTCGCAAGTCCCTAGTTTAGGGCCTACTGGTAGCCAAATTTTGGTTACTATTAACCTATCATTTTTTTCAGTGTGTACGTTACGATTGGAGATTTATAATAACAGCAACTCATACTATTTTTGGAAAACCAATCATGATCAACAATCCTCTCCATGTCCCTTTTAAAGTGCCTAGAAAGAAACGCAAACCTTTCTAAAAATAAACCGTGCACAGCTAACAAATCATGCGGCGCGAACACTTCATCACTGCAGCTATTAGAACCTTCCTAACATTTATCTCGGCTACCTGTCACACGTCACGACGAGCGAGCTGTTCTGCGTGGGCGCCGCTTTTGTTACCGAATTGCTGCACAGTTCCACACGTGAAGGTACGAGTACTGTGCAAGAGTGTATGGTAGTTTACGTAATATGTTGTGATAATGAGGGAGTTATTTAATGAGAGGTTGGGTTTGGAGATCATAGGAAAGATATAAAAAAATAAGCCTTTTGACCATGGTGTAGTATCTGAAGGAGAGGTTGCCAATGTTGCCATGTCTAAATAAAGATAAACTGTTTCCTTGTCACTCTAATGTGCTGTCATTATCTAATATAATTGGGAAGGGATTTGTCACAAAAGTTTTCGGCCATGTTGGAGCTGAAGCCATGCCAAAATAATGTTTCTCTGGCGCTATAATATGCTAGCATTATTTATTATAATGTTGCTCATCCTTTGCATTCTTTGTAAAAGGAAGTTCTAACTCATTAAACCTATATTTTTCAAGATGGCTGCCACATTAGATTTCAACCGTTACATTATTCTCGACATTCCAGGTAATTGCTTTCGCTCTAAGAAAATTACATTTAGGTCTTACGTCAATGCACAGCTACGGGCAATTTATTGGCATTTGCTTCCTAGTCTTCCTTCATGGTTCACCCGTGGGTGGGCCAGGAAGTTTCATACGGACACCCACGGGCTTTCATCGCACCGTGATTCATATGCCTTAGACTCCAACTATATTAACGGCGCAACCGTCTGTCTGTGCGCATTAGCTGCTTTAACTTGGAATCGTTGGCAGATTTATGGCATGAGAGGCTCCCTCGATGGTAATTGTGGGGATTGTCAAGAGATAAGGAATGTTTTAAAGACATTTTACTTCGGATATTTGCAATGCCTCTCATATATGACAGGCGGTCGCGTGAAGTGTTTAGAGGCAGTGTTCAGCGAAATCAAACTGGCCGTTGCTGCTTATTAATTATGAGAAAAATATCTTAATTTTTGCTGCTAATTCAACAGTTCCACTTTGCAAAAGCGTATATTAATTTCAAAGTTAGATTTAGAAATCAAGTTGACAGTACTGAACTCGATTGCTTTGACTTTAATTGAAGTAAGATCGTTTCTTTAATGTAGTATGTCATGTCATATAGTCAGTCTGTCTGTCTGTCCGTCTGTTTGTCATATTTTTAGTTTGTTCTTGGTACGCGTAGGTAGATTTATCTTCAGTCTAAGTTGTTATGAGTGGGAGCAGAGTATTAAAGACCGATTTCCCTAACTCGCCCAAGAGAAACCCTGGGAAATGTCTCGTTACCATAAACATTTATGTACTCCGAACTGCTAAACAGCATAATAACCAATTAAGTTCATTGATTAAAGTTGTCCATAACCTCGTCACTTTCAACACTTAAGTGTCATTTGTCGTAATTGGCCGAAACAAATTATCGATATCGAGCACTTTATCGATGTCCAATTTCGCGATAATCTGATCGATACGTTATGTCCGCGGGTGCGTGCAGCCCTAAGGACATTTTTCACCGTTGGACGATGGAGAGACTAAATTATAGGCTTTTTACAAGTTAATGCGGCAATAAATAGGCGATAAACATCGCTGGTAGTAGCGCACGCGCTTGTCTGACATAGGTGTAAGTAGTAAGCTGCGGCTGCTGCTGTTACCTTGCTAATACGTAACCCTGAGATTATCTGCTCGTAAATGTCCGTAATAGAGACAGATAGTAGGTATGGTAATGGTTCGATAAAGACATGTTAACAGAAGTTCCGCGTGTATATTTTATGTTCGTATTGTTTTAGATTATGTATGTATACAATTTATACAATCTAGAGTTTCTGAATACATAGTTAAATGTATCTGATATTCTAAGTTTGCAGGATGTGGCGATCGGGAAAGGTTTGGTTTTTCTTTTTCCGATCGGGAACATCATATTTTAGGTAGATTTTGTTTCTATTGTTTGATATTTGACTAAATACTGACTGACACATAAGAACTATGTATTTCTATTTTCATTATTGGCTGCTTGCGCCAAATCAATTCGTTCTATCGAATTACGATTATCAGCAGTTTATTCATTGTCATCCGTCACACGTTTTGTGTTCTTCGTGGAATAATTTTAAAATAAAAAAAAATCTAAATTCATAAAACTTTATTTATCTACGAATTAATTAATTGAATAACTCTATCTATTCCACGCTTATCGCTTGTCACACAGACCACGCCTAGGGCACAGCAAAGCCCAGTAGCGGACTACTTTCACTGCGCGCCCTGGGAACACGAAATTCGACTAATAGTTTGAATTATTACTGCATCTGTGGTTATGGTTGCGTTCACTGCACGCCTGGGATTGCAGTGAAAGGTTCTCATTCCGATTATTGTTGATTTCTATTGTATTTCAATTTATTGCGAATGCAATTTGTGGAAACTCGTGCGTTTTGAGTGAGTAGTTGGCTTGTGTGTGTCAGTTTGTATTGACGTTTGAGCTTTGTCTTTGTCATAAAATTCTTTGGACGAAATTAAACTGATTTAAATGCAAGCATTTTTAATCTCTAGTACAGATTGTACCTCTACATTCTTTTAGGATTGTACAACAACTTCGACATTTCCGGGACATTTTTTATTATTATTAATATTTTCCGGACAATGGCTCTGCTGCCTTAAAATGCTCATGGTGCTTAACCCTTTACGGTGCATTCAATTGAACACGGTGCGTCTTTTTTATGCATCTCTCAAAAAAAATAAAATGCAGCATGCGGTCACAATTTGCATCGTCCATTGTTTCATGCAATCCATAATTTCGTCTGAATGTATTGCCAAATTGGTTTTTTTTTTATGAATTCCAAGCTCGTTTTATGTTTTTATTTCACGCTGATTTTTGGGGCTTAAACGGTTAGATAATTTGAAAATCAAGATATCGTCTGTCAGTTTTATAACGAGTTTCGGTGTATTATTCTATTAGTGTGTATTTATTTGAATGTCAAGGTGTATGTATGGGATAAAAAAGAAGTTATATTTACTAATGATGGTCTTTGGTAATGTCATGATCCATCAAACATTAATATCAATTATGATCATCTTATTGCATTGTGTTTTTGCGAACATTACTATGCACTTTTTACACACAGCAAAATAAAAAAACAAATTATGTGATACCATGTCTGTTAATTAAAGTATTCATCTTAAAGTTCATCTTAAATGGAGTACAAACAATAATTCACTCATTTTAAAATATTTCAAGTACGTTTCAGCTATTTATTGGTCATCACAAACATTCGCACTTAAAATGGCATCAGTAAAAATATTAACAACAGAAGTAGCAACATTGTTGCAATCTAAGAGATTCGTAATGACTGCGATCCACTGCGGTATAACCCGTGTAACAGAATCATTGTTCGGCTCCGTTGTACTATGCCTTCCAATATTTTTCCCTGGTTATAATTTTCTATTCAATTATGCTAAGTAATCGTTGACAGAACAGTACCGAAACTCCTCCGTGCCTCGGAAAGCACGTTAAGCCGTTGGTCCTGGCTGTCATTCGTGGACCTTTGACAGTCGTTACGGGTCGTCAGAAGCCCGAAAGTTTGACAACCAGTCTTACCAAGGGGTATCGTATTACCTAGTTACTGGGTTGTGGAGGTCCATGAGGATAGGCAGTCGCTCCATGTAAAATACTGGTATTCAGCTGCGTCCGGTTAGACTGGAAGCTGACCCCAATATATAGTTGGGAAAAGGCTAGGCAGATAATGAATCGTTGTCAGAACAAGATTTTCTTTGTGTATTTGTTCTTAAGATTTTCTTTTGACCTCGTATTCTTTTGGCCTATTTTCAGCATCCGCTTTCCGAACTTGCAATAAAAGAGTCAGATTCTTGGCTCCTCATTTTGACCAACGTTGTAAGTAATGCAAAATGCAAATAAACTATGAACAAGATCAAGGCTAAGGCCACAACCAAATCGCGTGCAAAACGCAACTAAAAATCACCAACCGAGCATACCCACACGTCATCAATGTGCAAGCAAGCTAAAGTCATATTTATTCAAGAACAATTAATGTTTACAAAATACCAATTGATTTCTGACGGAAGGTTTACACACAAAAACATATTACAATTTAAATCGATATATTGATATATAGCCGAGGTTTTTCTTGAACGATGGAATATAAATGAACCACCGTGTTGGGGTCAGGGTGGGCGTACCTACTGCGTATTTATGAGACCAGTTTTTATCCTCGCTCAATTCTTGCAATTCATTCGTTGATTTTTTTGCGACAGTTGCGGATAATTTTGAATTGTTTTAATTTTTAAATGTATTGTAATTGAACTGCTTTATGTGTTTGTATAGGTCAGTTTAAAGTTCAGTTTATGTTAATTTAAATCAGTATACTTAACTGATTACTCATACCGGGTTAGAGTGGTTCATACTGGGTTTATAGCAAAGCGTGTAAAATTGTCCTCACCACTTTAAAATGATAATAATTTTGCTTTTATTGTCCGCTTGCGAGAGAAGATAACTTACTCATTCACCCTTTTAACTCTCAAGAGCAGGCACATTTAAATTCGTATCAGGCGTACTTCCAACTCGTAAATTCTACGGCGACCTATTTCGTCGGCCTATCCTTGCACCAGATCCTGGGCGACTTTGACCCGGGATAAACATCCTGTCCTTGACACAGGACTACACCTCACGATGTGAAGCTTTTCATTAAACATTCTAGAACGTTCTCGTAACTCGGTGGTGTCTAGCTGAGGCAATAAAGTAAAGTAATCTTTTGGGCAAGGACAACGCTAAAGGATTGGAAGGAGTCTAAATACATCGCATGTCAAATAAGATACTTTGATATGTGAGATCCCAAACTTATAGCGAAGTTTAAAATGGCTACAGACTCAGAGCGATTGATAAACTAAGAAGCCCGGATATTAAAAACCGTTTGATAGTTGTACCACTCTTTTTCCATCTTTCGACACGAGTTGATGCCCTGGTAAAAAGATGAGTACCTAACTCTTTTCATTGTTGGCATCGGTGCTGCATTCAGAGAGCTGTACCTACCTACGTACTTAATTGCTTCGTGACACTAACTTCAAATTTATCAAAACAGTGTAAAGTCTTTAAAGTATAACGTCTTTCGATATAATGCAAAACTTCATAAAACGTAGAAATTAGTTCAATTTGGTTGGTTTACCTTAAAACCATTGATACATCCTTTATAGCGCAACACCCATTCTCTATTACGAAAAAATACGTTCATATTTAGACGTCAGTCAATATATTTATCAGCATTACTGTTTATGTTACCAGTAACAAAAGGCTTCGACTAAATCTTTTGAGGTGCCGAAATTTCTAAGAAAGACACCTTTTTTTTGGGTGGGAAATCATCAAATGATTTCTCCCGCTCTGGGCGGAGCGGGAGGGCGTGTCAGACTTTTACTGACTAAAACCCACCCGTGTTCCTTCAGTTGCCTGTGCCGGGGCTACGGTCACTCTTTCGAACATCCCGCGACCCTGGCAGTAAGACACCTGAGGTCGTAAACAGCCACCTTGCTTTTGTTATTTGCCTAAAATACGTGTCTCTTCCTTCACTCCCGATAACGAATACTCTTTATAACGACAAAAAAAAAGCTCGGTCTCTTGAGTTTCGTTATAAAAAGTTGAAGTAGATAAACAAACATTCTGTAACCACGCAACCTTCAAATACAGAAACTGTAACATTTTCATGAAAGCTACGTTCATTTCCGTAACTCACGCTAATGTCAAGTAAAATCAATACACGAGCGGTGACCTCGGTAGTAAACCCTGAACCTGACCTTCGGGGCTTCGATATTCGTCCTTCACGCGACCTTTGCCTGCTGGTTTGAACCACATCCGACCATTTTTATTTCCAGCGTATTTTTTCATGGTCAGATCAAAGCTTATGTATTCAGAACTTGACGAAGTTAATTGTGTTAGTTCAAATGAATAATAAATGTGTTTTCTTTTTGTTACAGGTATGTACTTTCAGTTGTACTTAATGTCTGCATCCAAGAGAAATGCTACTTACAATCTAAAATGTAAGTACCTAAAGATAATCAATTTAGTAGAACTCGCGAAAATCCAAACTAAAAAGGCGAAAAAGCCAATGAGCAAAAATGGCGCAATTAAAATATTTTCGCGCCCATCAATCAAACATTATTAATTAGATGCAGGATAATATGACAAACAAAAGTTAATAGGTATGCGGTAACATACCTAATATCAGTCTGAACCGAGTTATATCATATGTATAGATAATTAAAAAAAGGACATTATTTTTTTACGTAAATTCAAGTTCAAATATATCATCTCAATACTCAATACTTTATTGCAATCCACAATGTATATGCTTAGGTGGTAAACGTTAGATAAAGATCAATCGTGGACCCTGTCGGGCACAGCACAAGAAAGGTAGTAGGGAAAGATGAGGACCTATCTCGGACTGCATATGTAGAAAAATCGTTTATCAATTCATTTTTATGATAGGATTTTCCAATACCGACTTAGGTTTCAACGACGACCGCGGTATAAACCCAAATGCGCGACTTCCATTATTGATTTGGTCAATCAAACACTTTTACACGTCATAAAGAATTCGGTCGGTGTGGCTAAATGCTTCATCCTATTCCAATAAATATTATAGAGGTATTCACGTCCAGGGAATGAAAAGAAGAGGAAGATTTCTTATAAAGCCAAGGCAATGCGCCTGCGTCGCAAGTTAGACCTTACCTTACCCGTGGGAGAGTCGCCAAGTGCTTCAATTGACTTTCTTTATAAGTAAGAGATAAAACTTACTTAATTGGTTTGTTTTATTTTTATTAACCAGTAACAGGAAATATATAATGTAGTGTAGTATAAGTGCGAATGACTCATAGCTCGCTAATGTTATGATATTAATAAACTGTCCAAGTGCGGGTTGGTCGGACCACGGACATTGGGTTCCGTAGTTAAGATGAATATTTACGAATGCACGTATCGAATTTAACTACCGCAAAAATAAGTTTGGATTTTACCGTATTTCCCGATGAAACTATGAAAACCGACAAGAGCCTGCATCTCAAAAACTACTGACTGAACTAAAAAAGTCACTTGGAAACATTATCATCTTCTAAATTATGGGATCCAGCGATACCACCACACACGCTTATTTTTTTCATCCCTTCGTTTCATGTATGCCACCCCATTTTCGTAATTTCAATATTTATACAATTGTTTAACGTCGCACACCTTCGGAACTTCTCCCACTTCTTCCCATTTTTCATCGATATAGTGCCAATAGTCTCCGAGTAAAATGGCTGTTTGACATCCGGACGGACAGACGGACATGACGTAACTTTAAGGGTTCCGGTTTGCCTTTCGGCTACGGAACCCTAAAAACGACAGTCTTTCGAAACTTCCGCCGGTGTCTGCTAGTTACTTAAGTAGTTATTAATTCTCAGTTCCGTCCACAAGAACCGGCTATCAATTATGTTGACGCGTAACATCTGACTAAAAAACTAAATAATTATTTATGTTTGTTAATTATTCGTTTGCGTTGATGACTGGCGTGGCGTCTCGAGACGAGATGTCACGGGGCTTATAACCATCACGGAGTAAGAAGAAATCAAAGCACCGATTAAGTTCAGAATGGAGGTCTATATTGCCTAGCTAGGTAATACATCCACCCGAGCGCGCTAGAAATCTTACTGTGAATTTATAGAGTATTTATATGTATTAGCTTTTGCCCGCGGCTTCGCCTGCGTGGAGGTCCAAAGTGGAGGAAAACGTATTCAATATCCTAAACCAGATCATGGACTGTCCATGTCTCAAATCCGTTCAGTCGTTGAGTTTTTTTAAAGGTAGACAGACAGAGTTATTTTAGCATTTATAATATTAGTATGTAAATGGTACACCACAGACTACCTGCAGTACAGTCTCTCCTTTCTCTCTTAATCCATCCAAAGGTTGTCTTTAAAAGATCGCTCTTAGTGATAAGACTGCCCATTGTGTCACACCTTGTAAAATTTCTACTTCTACATGTGTCATATTTATGGTGTAAATAATAAAGAGTATTCTATCTATGGATTTCATTATATTCAAGAATAGAAACAGTCGCCAAATGGACCACCTCCAAGTACCACATCCCGGCAATCGTCCAATAACAGATCTTTCATCTCTTACCTGACAACGACAGGTAAAGTGCGCACTTCATTTGTTTCCTACTCCATGCTTGCGTCTGCGCCGCCCACGACACGCGTCTGCCTCGATAGCGATCGTATCTCGATATTGCTCGATTATACAACGAGTCTCGATTATCTGCGAGTGGAGTATCGATATCGTAATAGTTTGCGTCACTGTTTCATTGTGCTAGACGATGAGTCAATGAACTTCAACCGTAGAACAGTTTGTGGGTGTGTTTTCGCATTTGATCGCGAAAGGTTGGGTTTGACTTTTAATGTCTTTGTAGATATCATCGGTTTACCACCTTGGTAGTATCTTCTTTGATACCTCTGTAATGTTTAATTTTTTAATTAGGTATTGAAATTAAAGCTTAAGCGGGAAGCGCTAAGGTAGCCCGCGAAATTCAAATTTTTTTACCATTTTTGCAATTTGCATATCAGTGTCTGGGTGTATGCTGATTAAAGTATGATTTGCGACCGTAACAAATATGTATTTATAGAATTATAATCATTAGAGTCAGTAACACAACTGCCTAAGTTAGTATTTATAATCCCCAAATGTTAAGATTTCATGATATAGTCATTTAATAGGATTACTTGGTCTTAGAGACTGATGACTGATAACTTAGAGATTTATGACTTTACTTTTCTTTTTTTTTTTGTGGCCCGGGAAATTCAAATTTTCTCACGTTTTTTGCAATTTGCAGGTCAGTATTGGGTTGTATGTTGATCTGAATATGATTCTTGACCGTAACAAATCAGTATTTATAGAATTATAATCATTAAAATCACCCATTCAACTCTAAGTTCAAATTACCTTATTGAATGACTATTTCATGAAATCATGACATTTGAGGCGAATGTTAATTATGAGAGTTGTATTGATGATTCTTAAAGAAAATAAACACGATTTAACGAAGCTTATGTTATGAGACTTAAAAAACAAAAGCTTTGTAGAAAGCTTTCTAAAATCTATCAGTTCCCTTGAAAGAAAACTTTGTTGTTTCCTAAACATTAGTAAACATCATTTACACGTGACTATTAATGACCATTAAAGATGTCTATCACAGTTTTATTACAGTCGTTAACTGTCAAATCGGTTGCGAAATTAACTCTAGAATCAAGTTTTATGTCTCTTTAGATCCGATAGGTAGGTAATCACTATTTATTTAAGGTGTTATAAATTCAAAATTGAGGTTAAAGTTATTTAATAGTTTTCTATTTGTGCATCTTAAATATAATCTCGTTTCTTTCGTTTACTGCACTTATTATGTTGTTTCGCTATCAGAAAGTGCAAATAAATGACTTCAATGTTCTTGGATATTCAATTTTTACCCGACTGTGGCAGAGCCCAAAAGAAGTGTACCGTTTTATTTTATGAAGTTGGTGTATTTTATGAAATAGGGGCTTGTGGCTAAGAAATAACAGCCGCACGGGTCAATCGATCAGGTTAAGCTACGCTTGCCGCGGTTGGTCCGTGGATGGGTGACCATCTTTACATATCAAGACCTCTCCGTGCCTCGGAAAGCACGTTAAGCCGTTGGTCCCGGCTGTCATTCGTGTATCTTTGACAGTCGTTACGGGTCGTCAGAAGCCCGAAAGTCTGACAACCAGTCTTACCAAGGGGTATCGTATTACCCAGTAACTGGGTTGTGGAGGTCAGATAGGCAGTCGCTCCATGTAAAATACTGGTATTCAGCTGCATCCGGTTTGACTGGAAGCCGACCCCAATATAGTTAAGAAAAGGCTAGGCAGGCAGTGTATTTTATGAAATGGTATGTATGCGAAGTTTCTTCACGTGAGACCGCAATGTTTTTTTTTATATATTATATTAAAGCACACTAAAATTATTGAACTATTATTTCTAAAATATGAACCTATCTGCAGATAAATTGAAAGACTAAATAAACTCTTTCTCGGTCATTTTCACACGCACACGCAGTGTAAAGTAGTAAATAACATTCATAATTATTAAACTGTCCTATTGATCAAAATTAATTATCGACTATATGGACGATTGGCAATTTGTTTCCATAACTCTAGCACATCAAGTATGGCAAATTGCGCGTGCGCAACAAAACCGTTTGTCTTGCATCTTCTGCTTGTACCTACATACTGCTTGGGTCTTCGACTAGCTTAATTAAATAGATATTTTCGTTGGTCCCTCTGGTGATCCCACTGTTTGCCGACAATACATATATAAATACATTATATATTTTAATATACATATACATACGTATATTTTAATATGTATTATAATATAATTGTCTCTTTTATTTTTATAATTTTAGTTACTGTAATTAGTTATAACACAACCGTTGTAATTAAATAAATAAATAAATAAAATCACGCTTTTTTCCCATGGAGGTAGGCAAAAACTACAGAACGCCACCTGCTACGATCCTTACATATCTACTCCTTTTGCTTCGTTTGCCGACTAATAAAACTATAATTTACTAGTGATGTTATTTTATAATATTAAAAAAAAAAATCTTAGCACATTTCTACGGCAAGTTTAGCTTTGGCACAGTTTGCTTTCTTTCCTTTAGTAAATAGTATACTAAGTTGTGCTTGCATAGCTCGGAGAGCTTCCTTCAACCCCTTGAATCTACCTCATCATTCTTCTGCCCCTTTCTTTTATTTGAAGTAGGTACGCAGCACGTCTTTTTCTTCCATACGTTTTTTATTAGTAGTCGTTCCAGTGCCCACTTCCTTCCTTTCTATAGGGTTCGCACACAAAACTGCGATGCGATGCGAATTCGCAGATTTGTGTGCAAGCCCATAATCATCATTCACACAATCTTTTAGTTGGCTGCCTCTTTTCCTATACCCACCCAAACCAACAATAATTAAGTCAAATTAAAATGCAAATTGTTCGGTGTTCTCCCTGCCAGTGTGTTCCCATACAAGCAAACCAGAATGCGTGTTTACTAATAGCGATCTCAAAGCGAAACGCGCATGACTTTAGTGTCAGTAAATAACTTGGTTATCGCCTCCGCTTATCTATGGGACGTTAACTATTCGCTAAATTATTTCCTTATTAATGCCATAGTATTTTACGTATTTTACCATTGACTTTAGACTTTAATGGGTGAATGGTATGGGATAAGGCACCGCCTTGTTAGGTTCTGTGATTATTTAATGGTTTTATTATTGTTTTCGTAATAGGGACGATAATTACATTTTTTTTCCAGTCAGGTAGATTACCTATTAAAAAATATTGGACACGTATTTTTCTTTTTTTACGTAATCAAAAGATTTCGGCGATACATTGATTTAAAATGTGGCATGACGTCACGCCTTGCTAGATTTATACTGAATTGTGACGTAGCCAGCCCCCACTCCCCAACTTTAATGCGTTTTATCGAAGTCATTTTTTATGAATATGATAAAGCAAAAAATACGCGTCTAATATTTTTTTATTCTCTGACTGACGGACTAAAAGGAATTCCTTTTTTTTACCCAGGCATCATCCCTGTTTGGATTATGAATGGTGTGTTTAAAGAGGCAGTTAATTAAATATTAATTACGTTAAGTAATTGGTTTTCATTGCCTGGAAACATTCATTATTTTCTTCTGGTAGGTACTTATGCTAAAATAGTTTTCTCTTGCCCCCAGCTTTTTACAATATTCAGACCTTTTGGTCTGAATATTGTTTTAGACTATTTTAATGTGTGCTGCGTCGTATAAATAGAAAAATAATCAACTTAATTTTGATTCCAATGTTAACTTTTTCATTCCGTGCAATCAAAGTTAACAGTGCCATTATTCAATCTCAAACCCAAAATCGATCCCACAAACGATAGAATTTTCCATCGATTAAACAAAAACGTAATCGATTTCATGGACAAGGCAATTTTGATCCCGGACAAATTAACGGTCTTTGTTCCTTTGCCACTACTAACCATTTTACGATGAGCTCTAGAGTCAGGTACAATTTCCCCTTTTCTGGGGAAACTAGTTAGGGTGGAGGGGGGTAAGGGAGCTCAGGTTATATCGGTATTGGTAATTATGCACTGCCCACGCCACCCACTGACTTCCCACAGTATTACCTATCCTAAACTCGGCTCAGAGACAATGCTTTCACCACCGCTGTTAAACATTTCTGCTAATTAATGATCGTGCGAACCTAGCAAAGTTATGTAACACATAGCCATCGTTCCTCGTTTTGTAACAGTATATAATATGTGGGTTATTCTGTCAAGATGTCAATAACAGAGCAAACACTAGTTAATTGTGATGTTTGAGTACCTGCTCTTACTGCTTTTGACATTTGTATGTATCTAGTGTCATAGATAAAGTTGTTTTTTTGTTTGGCTGTCTTGTGAGTTGTGGTGACCTTTTTGACTTTAAATCCCGTAATGTGTAAGTCAAACAACTTAAGAGGAAACGCGGTCATATTAATTTAGAAAAAAAATATATAATTACGCCAAAACACAAAACATAGGGGCATGGCAGTGGTAGATATACTTACTTTATTTCAAAAATATTTGGAGTAGTATGATTAACCAGGGAGAAAACAGAGGAATACGTTTGTATGGAATTAAGGCCAATGACGACGTGATCGCGTTTTAAGATATACTTACTTTATTTCAAAAATATTTGGAGTAGTATGATTAACCAGGGAGAAAACAGAGGAATACGTTTGTATGGAATTAAGGCCAATGACGACGTGATCGCGTTTTAATTAAACATTTGCTTAACTCTATGGTTGGAATTAGTAAGTTTTGTTGTTCTAGGTATAATGGTTAAACAAAGATTTTATATACAGGGTCAAATTAAATTAGCTAGCTAAACTCCGCAGAAGTGATGGGTATCGATATCTAAACAATTTTTTAAACAAAAAATAAATTTATTTGATGATGTTTTTTTTGGGGTTATCAACCGCCCGTAGTGGATGTAGTTACTTGAAGTATGAGTTGAGAAATCAGTTTTTTTTTTTTTTTTGCTTTATCGGGTTTAGATATTGATTTGTATATTTTATTGCTGACTGGGCCTGCTCTTGACCTATTTGTTAATAAGGAAGACTTTGTCAGTTAATAAATTATTTGCTGTGTGTATTATGTAACTCTTTAGTTAACGAGTTTAACTGAAGCTAGGCGCTAATGTCCATATAGTTATTTATGCTACAAGTGCGGAAAGTAGGTGATTCCCGGCGAGTGGCATTTTTATTCACGAGCGAACGAAGCGAGTGAGTGTATAAGTCGACACGAGTCGGAAATCATCTTACGCACGTGTATCATACAACGTTTTACTATGCATTGTGGGAGGATATAAAAATATATATATTGAAAAGTGATTTATTGATAAAAATCTAAATTTAGAGTAATTAATAACGTGTTTAATGAAGTATCTATTAGTTTTATTGTACCTTTTATATGATCTGTACTTGACTATATTATAAAAAAATTCTCAAATAATAAAAACTTTGCGTCGGGCTGACGACGGAGTTAAAAATTAAAAAAAAAAACTGAAAATTAAAAAGCACTGGTGTGAAAAAGAGGCACTTTCCGCACAATTTGGCTGCTTGGAAAATAACGCTTTTCGAGCACATGCATTGTAAAATTATTTATCTGCGAAAGATTCTATATGAGAAATCCAAAGGGGTGAAAAGAAAGACATCTTCCAAAGATAAACCGTTTCATTTATATAATATGAATAGATGGTGTGGTGAAAGCAGGACTGCAGAAGTCATTATTATTTTATTAGCTATCAATTTAAAAGTAAATGAAGCTGCTTTGGAGTGAAGTCGTAAAGAACGTTAATATAACTGAGAATATCGGTTTTTGTTGAAACTATCCAATATAAAGGAAGTAAAATGGGAATGATTCTATGAACGTGGAACGTTCCAATCAGTATAAATATTGATGTTTTTGTTGATAGTTGTGTAGTTTTCTCGATATGAAAGAGTTTATAACCTTTTATAAATGGAGTCCTCTTACGTTCTTACAAATACATATTGCTTAGTTCATAAAATCGTAAGCCGGCTTCCCACGGTCCGTGATATCACGGACCGTGGGAAGCTAGCTTTAGAATAGGAATGATGCCTGGGTAAAAAAAAAAAGAAATTATATTGAGTCCGTCAGTAAGTTAATAAAAAATAAAAGACACGTATTTTTTTGCTTTATCAAATTAATACAAAAATGACTTGTATAAAACGCATTAAAGTTGGGAGTGGGGGCTCGCTACGTCACAATTCAGTATAGAATCTAGCAAGGCGTGAGGTCATGCCAGATTTTAACTCATGTATCGCCGTAATCTTTTAATTAGGTACGTAAAAAAAGAAAAAATCTGTGTCCAATATTTTTTTTATATTCTACCTGACGGACTAAAACAATCAAATCACCATCCCTATTGAGTGGGTTCTTATGAAACGGACTAAGCACTTGAAGTGTATTCGATTTTACTTTTACTGGCATATGGTTTTTGATGGACATCATAAACATTTTACCTTCCAAGTCTTGTCGCAGAATTTGTTATCTTCTTCCACACATCTTTCACAATAATTCTGGGCCGCTTTCACCGATCCTCTTCGCTCTCGTCTGCCTACCCTCTTACAATTACAACACATAAACCTTACCTCATAAATAGTAACCATTCATCTATTGCATGACGTCAGACCCGAGGCGTGTTAACTGATTCCAGTGAGTCAGGAGCAACAAAACATGCTTAACGAGACGGTATCTAGAGGCGATGGGCGCAGGCGCACTGCTAAATCATATCAACGTGAAAAGGTTGGACCTACTGGGATTTGTGTAATGAGAGTCGTATAACGTTGAATTGAAATAACTGAAAACCTGTCAAAAAATTCAGCCGTTCCGTATACTGGGTGGCGATTAGGTTATCACATTAATTGAAACCACGTATTCAGTAGGTACATGATTCTGGACTCCGCTACGTTAAAATTTTTCGTCTGTTATTAAAAAACAAAATTTGCTGCTCCATACATTTTTGCCTACCTACGAGGTCAAAATGTATGGAGCAGCAATTTTTTTTTTTAATAATCGACCAAAATTTCAACGCAGCGGGGTCCAGAATCATGTACTGAATGCGTGGTTTCAATTAATGTGATAACCTAATCGCCACCCTGTATTTCATCAAGTTATGCAAAGAAAAGTGTATGGTGGTTTTCAGTTCTATGATTTTTTGTGGGGGATATGTAGATGATAAGTCTAGGTGGAGCGTTAATCTTCGCAGCCATTCGCACGGTGGCTGGTAGCAGAGGGATGGAAGTTGTAGAAGATCTAGTTAAATGGCGTGTGATTGGAGAGACCTATGTGTGTTAAAGGTGTAAATGTCGCAGTAAGGTGGTTGTAGCCGTGATATAGTTATATCCCTAGAGACCAGAGGCGAAGCGCGCTAACAACTCCATTCCTACCGGCTTCCCTTTGGAGGATCGAAAACGAGTAACTTCACCTACCACCATAGAAAAATAGCACATTCAGTAATGTCTACGATTGCCAAATAATATATATTCCGACAACAACACAAATTCTTCTAAATAAGCCGGCGCCACAACGTGGTAATCGTATTTGTATGAGTATTTATGACTGAACAAATTTCTTCTTCGGCTTCCCTCCTACGAAATGTCATGTCTCGCCACTGCTAGAGATATAGCTATATACCGTAATGTAGTTATACGAAAGCGGTTCATAACTATCTTACTAGGAATATAACTATAATACGAGCACGATCTGGTAATATAACTATTAGGGCAGTCCTACCAAATAGGTTAAGTTAGAACTGTGAGCAACTACGCGCGAGCCGAGCGTGCGAAGCGAGCGGTGCCGCGGCATCGGCCGGCGAGCGCTACGTCGAAATTGGTCGCAGTAACAAAATTAGGGCACTCCGACAGTTATGAACCGCTTTCATATAATTATATTACGGTATTTAAACCATCGTACTGCGCCATGTAGGTACATATATGCTGTTTGATCCCCTGCTAAATAATAGAAGCACAAAAGCATTGGACCTTCAATAATTTGTTGTGGAGGTTGATGGTATATATGTAAAAAAAAACATCATAGTAGGAATCGTTTCTGCAACATTGCTCACTTTCATTGGCTAAGTAAATAAAGTGTTAAACAAATTCTAGACTCGTAGGTACTAGTGGGGCTAATTAAAGCTAATTAAGTAATTAGTCAACTAGTATGCTAACATTCTAATGGATGCTGACCCGCATGTTGTGATGATGTCAAATGTCTTTACTTAGAATATTTTTTCCTCTTAATTCTGTGTGGCGCCACGCGGGCAAGGATTCGTGCAAGTATAATTGATTACTCATTTACACGTCTTACTCACCAACTACCTACCATTAAATAGTTTTCAGTTTAGAAATCCCCATCCTTTAAGGCTCCCGTAGACAGTAGAACAATGTGTATGAAAACTTCATGGAAATTGTTGTCGCGTCGCACTGTCGCGTCGCGCTTGTCTGCGGGAGCCTTTATTCCTCATTGCTCTTGATCCTACTTGCGATGGACCCAAAATTCAGCGGTCTTATGAGTTTGAACGATCCTGCGATGCAATATGGCTTGTGTGAAAGATGTTATGGCTAAGAAGAAAGTTCTATGTTTATAAAAATAGAGATGGTTGGAAGCAAAGAAACCTACATACGTCATATTCCAAGTAAATAGGGGGATAAAGATTAGAATCATTAACACATCTCTAAGACCAGTTCTAACTTAAAGAGATGTATTAATGATTGAAATGATTATAATTCTGTAAATACATATTTGCAACGGTCGCGAATCATATTTTGATTAAGACAACTTGACACTGATCTGCAAATTGCAAAAAACGTAAGAAAATTTGAACTTCGCGGGCTACCATTGCACATCCATCTTAATATCTTCACAATATTATTAAATTTGTCCAGCATCGTAACTATAACCAGCTACACTACCTTGTAGATGACGTGTCATTATAAACTTTAGAGTTTAATGTAGACGCAATAAAATATCAAACGTAGGTACTTATACCTACATTCGCAGTTGTATGCAAACAGGTGAGTCAGTGCTTTCTCACGGCTTTTCATATTTATTTGTATCATTTATCGATTCTGTATTGAAGGTATAGTATTTTTATCTCACAAAGCGATGTGCGCTTTAGTTTTGGTTACCATGTTTACAAACACGCTGTGGATGTGTGTATAAGCGCAGGATCTCTCGGTACCGTCCGAGACAATGGCGAAGTCGGAAGTGTGTGTGTTATGTGTTGACGCTCGTCTTCACGCACACATTCACAGCGTGTTTGTACACTTGGTTAACACAAGTTAAGCGCGTGTCGCTTCGTGAGATAAAAATGCTGCACAACAAACATTGGCAAGAATACTTAGAACTAACTAGCTGTCACCCGCGACTTCGTTCGCGTGGAAGTTGTAAAATAACACAATATACTAAAATGACAGCCTCATTTTAATAAAACTCCCTCGACCCCCGTCGCGTTGAATCGCCCGCCCGCGCTATTATTTCGTTTTCGCTTAGTGTTCTTTCTGACTTTTTTCCTTTTGCTCGACTCCTAAGAGTCGTAGCGTGATGTTAAATAGCCTATAACTATCCCCGAGAATTGGGCTACCAAATGCAAAAAAAAAAAAAATTTCAAATCCAACTTTGTTCATAATTTCATGGGTTTTAATTTTTTTGCACGGAAACCTAATTATTTTTCTAAAATAAAAGTAGCCTAAGTTACCCGCCGTAACATCAGCTATCTGCCAGTGAAATTGTCGTCAAAATCGGTCCAGCCGTGTCGGAGATTAGCCGGAACAGACAGACAGGCAAACATTTTAAAAATTGCTTTTTTGTTATAAGTACTGTATGTGCTTTCTTATGCAGTTAATAAAAAGTTGTTATTTTGACATTACAAACAGACATTTCAAATTTATTTATTTGTATATAATAATGATTGCGATCTGTGGACACAGGGGTTCGAAACGATTCCATTTTTGAAGTATTGTGAAAACATGCCATGTTTGAGTGGTTTTTCTTTTTTGTCAATAGTGGGTTTTCTGTGGCTTCTCATTGGTTGATCTGGTTTCACCCGATTCGCGTCTGTGTGCAGTTGCATTAATTAATGTTCAGCGGTTGTTGCGCCCACGCATGCGTAGAAAGTACTCGACCCGTTTATCTGTGTATGTGTCGCTGTTACATGGCATGATCGATATATTGGTGAAACTACTATATTGGTACAATGTTGTGCACAGTCGGTTAAGTTTGATAAGCTGTCGGGTAATGGGGTTCTTGTCCGAGGAGTTTGTGAGGCTTCTTGAGAAATGTATGTTGCTTTATGTACTGGTCTCCGAACAAATCGTTTGAAGGTGGATCTTAGAATTCAATTCCTTTTTTCTTTTAAAAGTATCTAGTTATTTTATGGAATGACTGACATTGCTTGGACATGCAGTTTATGGATTGCATGAATATATCTTCAAAGAGTCGGCGTCTAAAACCTTTTCACATCCTAATGAAAAGAAATAGAAAATAAATTCTAATTATTCAGTGCTAAACGTCCCGATACTTCCGATTAACCGTAACAACATGATTACACGATCCAATTGCGATTAAATCTAGTTCCCTATACAGAAAAATACAAGTTTCAGAACTAGTAGCATCAGGAAATGACCAATAACATTCTCTAACCGCCACATTTGTACGGGGAAGTTGCAAATTGGTTTCGAATTAACGGAGTTATAAGTGATGGGCGAAGGAAATCTAATCGTTTCATGCAGTGGTTGTAGCTCCGGTTATCTTAGGAACATCCCTAGTAACGTAACTGGTTGATAATCTGTGGATACCGAGACAAGTCAGATAAGCTAGTGTTCGCAAATAGATGTGGTTGATGTACGGGAGTTGCAAGTTCAGTGTTGTGAGTTCCCTTTATTTAATTATAGATGGTCATTGGTCTTAAAAGAAAACTACACTATTACTTAGGTACATGCAAACTATATAAGGTGACTGGTAATTAGTGACCGATACTTAAACACATGATTTTACACATGATAACAAGCAACTTTTACTATGGCACCAATCCTGAAATCGCGAAAAAAAAATCAGCTCTTCCTTACATTTATGTTCGCATAACTCGTCAAAATGTAGGGACCAGCTGATTTTTTTTTCGCGAGTTCAGGATTGGTGCCATAGTAGAAGTTGCTTGTTATCATGTGTAAAATCATGTGATTAAGTATCGGTCACTAATTACCAGTCATCCTATATAAAGAAGAAAAAAATATACATTTCCGCTGAGCTGCAATTTGTTCGGTGAGAGAAAGCTTTTACACTAAGCTGTCTTTTGACTAACGCAGAGTAACACTTTACTTAAATTACGTTTGAAGAAAAGTTGCGAAAAATGTTATGAATTTAAAATGTCACATAATAATCTAAAATAAAATAAAAATCCTATGTTACTTACCGCTACAAAGTGGAGTTGTTTTATTAATCTCAGTTTACAGCTAAGCTTTTTCTAGGTCGTGGAAACACGTGGTTGATAAGCACTTAAAGTGTATTCGATTTTGCTTTTACTGGCATATTGTTTTTCATAGAACATTTTACCTTCCAAGTCTTGTCGTAGAATCTACTGACCCCACAAGTTATTATTGCAATTTAATTCTATACAGTTCAGACTTGTGACTCCTTTACGACATGCTGTTAGAGAATTACAATAAAACATTTCTCAAATAAAGTGCATCTGTCTCAATAAAACAAAAAGGTCATAGCTTTTAAATTACACAATATAAAAGTACTAGATCTACCAGACAGGGTTTAGAGTTAGAGCACTTTCTACAAACTGATTAAACCATTAAGTTCTTATGAAATATCGCATTGTAGTCGGCACAGATAACTCTAGTCTGTATCTAGTGATTCACCTGTATCGGCAGAATATCGATGTATTTTATCGATAAAAGTGAAAACTATATGGATGCTGCCAGCCGTTATACACCCATAACGACCCATATTACGAGTTTGTTTTCTACTATCGGCCTGTTATTGCCCTATAAATACACAGTTTATGGGAATTCAAATTATATGTAATGTGTGTTTTTAAATCGAATAAAAGTTCTTTAGTGATATATCGTTTTTGTTCGTAATCGGTTGTAAAAATATTGTTTTATGCTGATCTACTCAGAAGTGGAAATATTTTTGTATTATAAACTTAAAGATGATAATTACTGTCATTGGGCTTTGCTCTGAGCCTTTTATTTGAATATACATCTTATAAGTTTTATATCCCCATCATTAATGCTTACAGAAAATTACTCATAAACATAGCCGTAAAGATACTTGCTGATGCAAAATGGCAGCCTGTCAAAGTAAACATGCATATAAAATGTAAAGGATGCAAGACCCGCCTTGTCTAATCTAAATCATGTTTCCCCTTACAAGCTGTTATTGTCCTTCAAGACTTTGTAGTTCATCAGAGATGAATGTTCTCGGAAATGCAAGTGAAATTAGTTATCACAGTGTGTCAACTCTTGTGGTTATCTGACTTCCAGCTTTCTGTGGGTCAGTGTGGTCAATTAGAAGTCCTTTTATCTTTGAGACTGGGACATTTGCGGTGAATTTATTTGTGTCGTTCTTGTTTCCTGTTGTGTCGTTTAGTTTCAATAAGCTTTGTAATTTTTAATAGTATTTTACATAAATAGTCCTCCGCTGTATGTGGTTAGTTAGGTTAATATCGTGCTTTGGATACGGAAGAATTACTCGAAGAATACGTAAATATATTGACGATGCATTCAAAATGCATTTTGGCGCGAACGCAATTACTATAACAGTTGTGATTAAACTAAATTTAGCAGTACTGACGATTCTCAATGAGTTTATCGTCCTCCATTAGTGTAAAGTAACGTTATAAATTTGTCAAAAGTGAATCGAAAACAGTGTAAGTAAACCAAGAGTAGTACGTGGACTGGATGCAAGATCGTGACTGGATGTCTGTATTATCATATTAACGCGGTATAAACGAGGGCACTCGCCTTCGGTCGCTTCCAAATGGCCACTATTATCGACAAGATCTTGTCGACTCTTGCCCCTCCCTACGCGCGACCGGCCAACCGTTTTACAGCTTATTTTGTCGTCATTGTTTTGGCTTAACGACTTAATAACCAGGGAAATTACGGGAATTAATTGCTATTAATTTATTAGAATTTCACTATAATTTATTACTATCTGCTTTTGGCTAACAGAAACGGCATTAATAAGAAAGATAAATGAATCTTTTCGGTCACTTTAAGGTCAAGTGATCCGTGATTTTCACAATGTATTTGATATTATAAATTACTTCAGTTGAATTGGCATGATCCAGATACATCGTTTCGTCTTAAAAATGTGCCTTTAATCTCTCAACCTCCTTTTAGTTTCACTGTAGAGTTGAAAACAAACGCGTGTATGCATGCCTGCGTGCACGAACAGGCCATTGATGACATTGGATGTTCTAATGCAGTTATTAAATAACATAACCAATCTCCATCAGTAGTGTTTGTGTATTCCCTAGAGCTAAACTGGCATGTAATGCACACGCAAAACACGCGACCGAACCACCTCTAATGAATAGCTCTATGAAATTACATTCGATTCACTTCGCCGTAATCTCGGACTTGTATTGTCAATACTTTTCCATTTAAATCGTTTATTGTGTAAAATGCAACGCACTGCACCCTTTGTTGTGCAAATTTTCTGAATATTTTTGCTGTTTACTGCTGATTGTATGTGGGCAAAGCTTAAATTACTGTTAAACGCGGTTTAACAATCGAATATCGCTTTTTGATCTGGGTAAAACGATTTTTATGTTTATTTATTCAAATTGAAGGGAATTTAAAATGAACCTTGCCCTCCGTTATTTTCGGAACGGTTTCTTTGCCGCGTGTCCCGATCAATGTGTTGAGTTCGTAATGCGCGTGCGACTCAAATATGGCGGGTCAGTTAGCCGTCAATTTATAGGCTTTTGGCGGGCGCGCCCACACTACGCCTCGCCTTGATGCCCGTGTAATGTGTGCCCGATTGGATATTAGCTACAGCAGTACAGCGGTATTATTATCCGCACCAATCCCTTCCGCGATCCAGCATATCGAATGTCCCGCGCACTAGGGATGTAGGATACTTATTTGTATCAATACCTTGGATGGATCCGGAGCGCAAAGTTGCGAAACGATAATAGTATGGTATGGAATAGCTTCGATCCGATCCTTCGTAATCCTTTTTATTTTCTATTTTGACAAATGAACACAGTATTCAAGTATCATCAAATAATGTTTTCCTTGGTAGTCTTTTGATCTGTGTGGTATTGGATTCGGTGTATCTGTATCGATCCAAAATATAGGAGTACCATATCACGATATGATTCTCCATGAAATTGTGAACAAAAAGTTGGATTTGAAAAATTATTTTTGCATTTGGTAGCCCAATTCTCGAGGATAGTTATAAGTTATTTAACATCACGCTACCCTTAGGAGCCGAGCAAAAAGAAAAAAATCGGAAAGAACGCTATGACCATTATGACCATGTGTCGAGCTACAGGTCTGAGCTCAAATGGATGACCATTCGCCAGAGAAGAAATTTGCGTGCTTTGACCACGCTTTTCTCCCTTCTTAACTCTCCCACTCCTCCTTCTTATCTAGTGTCTCACTTCCAATATCTATGTTCTTCACACGCTAAGAATCTTCGTTCTTCTAACAATCTTCTCCTACTCTGTCCTTCTCATACTTCTGACTTTGTTCATTCTTCCTTTCATATTCAGTCCATTCTTCTTTGGAATGCGCTACCTCTTGACATCAGGACGGCCACCAGTCGGTATGCATTTAAGCGGAGATTGTGGAGTTATTTTCAAAATAAATAGCGTAGAGTCATCTCAAAACCTCTCTCTCTCTTGAATTTGAACTTGTAGTAAATATGTATGTATGTGTATTATAAGTTTATAACTTATTTATGTACAAATTGTCCCATTCCTAACAGAGCACCTGCCATCTAATCTCTTCACCACCCTTGGTTGACTGGTAGAGAATGCCTAAGGCATTAAGTCCGCCTTTGTACTTTTTTAAGTGTGAAAAGATTAAATAAATAAATAAATAAATAAATAAACGCTAAGTAATAACGCGGGCGGGCGATGCAACGCGGCGGGTCGGGGGACGAGGAAATTTTATTAAAATGTGGCTGTTATTTTAGTATATTGTGTATCTTACGACTTCCACGCGAACGAAATCGCGGGGCACAGCTAGTCAGAAATATGGCTTGTATTATTTTTCTATTTATTATTATCGCCATTTAAATGTGTGCTCTCGCTCATTTCTTACGATACGGCAGGATAAGCCAGCTGGAGTTTTTGAGTTTATCGCTTTCAGTGTTGTTTACTATGTTTAGAATTACTGTAGATTATCTCCTGTATATTCAGTTACTGCGAGGCAAGATACCAGATAGTTGGCAATGATAGGATTTTTGTTTACAACTTAGTGATAAAGGGGAAATATGCATTTGCGGAATAATTGCGTGTAATATCTGCTACTTTCGCCAGCGTTCTTAGTCACTGGGCAATCATCTATAGATTACCGTAGATTACAAGACCTTTGCTCTGATAGATTAGCTAACGCCATTAAAGGCGACTGCAGGGGTTCTACTCCGAAGCGTAAATCCTAAATATCGGCCGAATGCTCCGACTTTTCTTAATACACTTGTCTATTTCGTTTGTTCAACGAACTTCATTTATACGTTTGGTCGGATCCGAACCAACCGAACTAAATCGAAAAAAGTGAAAATTATCCGAACATTCGGCGGATACTTCGGATTTATTACACTTCGGAGTAGACTCCTTGGACCTAAACTCAAGTTTTATAATGCCTAAAAGTATAGAAAATCCGAAAAATATATGATATTCTTCAGGATATAATTATGCTAGTCAGATAGTGTGTTGAAAACATAATAACAACTAATTTGATGCTATAGAAAAAAAATCACGAAGATACCTCTAAAAATTTCTTTTAACGATTAAAAACTATTTACATGCAATCATTCTGATTTTTTGTCAGATTATTCTACAAGCAACATATTGACGTAATAGTGTTTTAATTTTATAGTCCAATCAATAATTTTTTTGTAATAATAGATAATTGCTTCAAATTTTGCAATAAATGACCAGCGTTGTGTCATCGCGCTTCTCTTTCTTTTCTATGCAGTCTGACAGTGACCGCGCTTTAAGTCCTGTAGTCCCTGAAGGAACAAAATTGCACATAAACTTCTCTTTATACTTATTTTCCACTCATTTTGACCTCAGATGGCTTGAAATCTTAAAAAATCTTTTCCGGTGAAAATTTATTAATAATTACAAAAGAAACAATCGATACAGGAACGTGTTTCGCGATATTTATTCACTCTCGCATTCGAGCATAGAGTTAAAATAAATGAGCAAGAAAATTGTTGTTAATTTCATAACGTTTGTACATGAAAAGAAAGGTCAGGCTGCTGATATGATCCCACAATTATTAGCTATAAACTATAAAACTAGTTTCGAAATAAGACGTGACTTACACAAGTCATGGGATCACAACTTTTCCTTAAAGGGGGGTTTACATTACGACTCTTGCCACCGGTAGTAACATGAAACTGCACCTCCTGTAACAGTTTTAGTACTAAAACTTGACTCTTTTGATCCTGTTTGAAGGAACAACATTAGTGTCAAGTCTATAAAAATAGAGTGTGCTTAAGAGACAGGTGCGAATTGTTCTTTTTTGGCACAAAACTACAAGTTTTATGTTTACAGTTTCACAAGCACCGTGATGTAAACCCAGCTTTACGTCCGCTACTTAAATAAATACAAGTACATAGAGATATCGACGTTTTAACCTCTGTACAGAGTAAAATTTATAACAGTCTCGTCCGCGAAATGTTAAACAGTTCGTTAGTAAGATCGCGACATGTGGGTCACAGTTGTCAGGTAGGCAACTAATAAATATTCCCTTATAAAGTATGCGAGTTTATTCATTGGCGAACGATTTATGTTACCCGGTATTATTAGCGATTTTGTACCAATGACTACAACTTACAACAAGAAAACGTTCGATATTCAAATCTAAATTTAAAGAAAGAAAATGTGTTTATTGGCATTACAAGAAAAAAACAAAACAAAAATACTTACCTTAAAACTATAAAAAAAAAACAGAAAACAATGCTTAAAATGCCAAAGGACCTCGGCTCAGCATGATGTCAAATGATAACACAAGGTGTACCACCTGAATCTGATTTTCAGCTGCAGCCCACGAGCGCCATACGCTTAAACACATAGAGAAGTGCATGTGTCCGTTTTGAACAAATTAAAGGATAAATTACAGTTGAAAATATATGTATAAAATAGCTCATTCAAAAACAAATGAAATGTTGTGACGTACATATTAATATTGTGTATGTATGTGCGTGTATTTTATGTTGTGATTATTGAAAAACTAAAATAAATACCCACAATCTGCGTATTGCATTAAAGTAATAAATTTATAAATAGAAATCAGACAAAACCGTGTGACTGCGTTGTTCTTCTAAACTACGAAACAGGGGTTTTGATGTGGTTTCCATCATCATTTAGAGCATAAGACACTAATAATTGAATAATAATATATACAGGGCATTTTTTTTCAAAATTACAATTACATACAAATATATACAAATTTTCGCAGGGTGCTTTACCCATGAATATGAACAACTTTTACTATGGGACCAACTCTGAAATCACGAAGAAAAAATCAGCTGATTCATACAAAAGTTCAATACCTACTCGACCAAAATGTATGAAACAGCAGATTTTTTTTTCGTGATTTCAGAGTTGGTCCCATAGTGAAAAAAAAAAATTGTTCGTATTCATGGGTAGAACACCCTGCGAAAATTTGGATTGTGATTAAAAAAATGCCCTGTATAAGTTCTATGTAAAACTAATAAAATAACATTTAAAAACGATACAATTGATTCACAAAAATTGAAATAAATATTAAGGACTTGTTCTGAATTCAAAGTAAGAAAATGACGCCTTTATTTATTGTCTGTGGCAGTAGACGGGCCGAGGTGTAGTGTTGCACACCCACCATTTTCTGATATCAATATCAAGTTCAATGTAAATAGGTACCTAGTGAGCCTTTTGCCATTTCCTTACATCAGGTTACTACTGAGATCGTGGTAACATCAAATAAAACCCACGCCTGACCTGAAACTCATGCCTCAACCAACCCTAAGCTATTAAATAGAATATTCTAAACCCATTATGATACCTTCACGTAATAATGATCGTAAAAGTTTATAATAACCAATCAACGCACACGTCACGCTTCATTAGAAGACACAGGTACCTCGGTACAGTCAATAAGCCAACGCTAAAGCTGTTTGTCGTAAAACATTTACCATTAAATGAGCCGTGAATGCCCGTGATGTATCGCTCACGCGCCTCGCATGCTAACTTATTATGATGCTTGCGCGAGCGCAGTGGTATCGATCGATTTGTGAACTGTCACTTTGACATAACATCACGTCGATTTTTCCCGAAGGTGTAGGCAAAGGTGTATGGTACACCCACATTTAGCAGTTTGTATGAGTCGTATGTTATTTGGACGAGCCTAATGCCATAAACAGGGCACAAAGCTAAACCCCGGGCTGTTGAGAAATTCCTTATTCTTCTCCTCAGCAGTCACGCCTACGACCATTGCGCCAACGAGGCGGCCATAAAGGCTCCTGCAAACAGGCGCGACACGCGACGCGAGTCGCACCTGTTGTATGATTAGAGTACGAAAAATATCGGTTAATTATTAGTTTATGATAGAGTAACAGTTGTTTATAACAGATCTTGTGAGGAAGAGGGATGTTGTTGTTGGCAGATTGGTTCACACGCTCGTATTTAATGTTTATGCCTACATATTTTTGATTAAAGATCTTATTAGTCTTCATAAATCGCAATCAATATTTTTTGGCCAATAAATATTGCTTCATTTTTATAGCATTTCAGCCATAATCTTTAGTCTAGTAAATTGTTATTTCGTTGAACCTGTTATTTTCTCTCTAACTACTTCATAAAATAAATCACGTGTAGACTTGTGATTTCTATGACATTTACACACGTGCACATCACTTTTCTTTTCCCGCGCTTTTTGCCCTCGCTCTCCATCTTGACATTGACAACTATCAATTTTCCCGCTCGTTTTTTCGCTGAAGCCGTAATAACACGTTCCGTACGCATAATCACTGCGATGCTCAACCATTGTCATAAGATCTTGTCCCCAGCGTCTGTTAATACACTTTCACTCCCTTTGTTCGGGTTTAATGTCACTTTTTGCTGCTGAAATATCATGTCAGACAATCGCAGCTATCTGTCAAGCGATAAAGTAGCGTTTCTATCTTGTATCGGCGTTGTTTTGCAGCTATCTGGGGTCACTGAGTACCGCGGAGTATTTAACATTGTTCAAAGAACTGTTGTGTTGCTGCACTTTCTTTTCTGTGTTCATTGTATAATAAAGGAGCAAGAAATTGATGTTGATACAGGTAAATAAGGTTTTCCAAGAATATTACAGCGCTCAGAATAGTGTAGGTTTTCCTTGAAAATAATCTTTGATCTCTACTGAACATGCGTTTACGTAATGTTCTCCATATAAATAAACAATAACAACACCCATATAATGTACACATAGGTATTATTTATGTAAAAAAACACATATCGTAAAAGTGAATGGTTTAAAAAATGATTCATATACCTGCTCCATAGGCAGCGAAGGAAATACCGTGAATGAACGTCGAACGAGCTACGGACCGACCACTTCAAGTACAACCGGCCCTTAATTCGCGCTTATCTCTCGATCTAAATCTCGTATATATTAATTGCGTATTCAAACGAAACGAAATTCGATTAATTATTTTAATTATGGCAATGAATAAACAAGCAAAGCAAACCTTCACTGGTTTACGCAAAGGATTTTATTTTATTTATGACTAAAATAGAATAAGCTGATGGACATTTTCTATGAAGGTCTGGGACGAGACGATAGATTAGAGATAGTCTAGTCTATCTATACCGTTTATAGACTCTTATAGAAATGAGTTGTGGGGTATAAGGCGAAAGCGCCAGGAAGCCCGGGAAATTCAAATTTTCTTACGTTTTTTGCAATTTGCAAGTCAGTATTAGGTTGTATGCTGTTCAAAATATGATTCGCGACCGTAAAAAGTATGTGTTTACGTAATTATAATAATTAAAGTCATCAATACAACTCTTTAAGACCAGGTAATTCTATTGAATGACTATTTCATGAAATCTTGATATACAAACCTATGGAGTTGTATTACTGATTTTGATTATTATAATTCTATATTGGTTACGGTCGCGAATGATACTTTAATCAATATACAACTTAATACTGCCTTGCAAATTGCAAAAAACATAAGAAAGTTTGAATTTCGCGGGCTACTTGGCGCTTCCCCCTTAAAGCTTACAATAAAACGGTGAAGGTAACACCTGTTTGACTTCCCGTTTTAGATCACATAGGTAAGTATTATAACTATTGGACTCGACAGGATGGGTGTTGGCCAAAAGCGACAATAACTGCCATTAGTTATATGATCCACTATAAAACTGACCTTTGTATAACATTTCATTTCTTAATAAAAAAACAGTTCTCTGATTAATGAGAGAGATTATAAAAATATTAATTAAATTATATAATTAAGTCCGTTAAAAAACTAGTTATTAACACATAGATACTAACAGGTAGAAGATGACTTTATTTATACTAGAAAGCTAATCGGAAATAAATTCGTTCACCAATTAATTTTATCAACACGAGAATCTCTTACTTCGTACTGCGGAAACACCATTACAAGTTTTGTCATTCGGATTTCTAAACACATAAATTTATTTCATTTTTATAACGCCTCACTATACCCAGTTCTAATCCTTTCTCTTTTATATTAATATCAAATTGATTTATTTCTGACTTATGTTATTCTATTAATTTAGCTACTATTATACGAAAGCGTTATTATATCAATAAAATTGTATAATATGACAAGATCCAATTTATGTCTGGCAATTTGGCGCTTCAATTATTAAAACGGTCTGAACTCCTTTAATAATCGCTCAGTGATATTAAATACAGATCTATCTGCATAAGGAATTAAGATGATTGAAATCTGTGCAATTTAAGAATTGAAAGCATTGCGAGACATGAAAACATACCTAATTGGAATCAAATAGAAGATGAAAGTTGAAACTTTATCTAGAAACCAAAATGAAAAAAATGGCCTAGAACTGAAGATGAATGTCTAAGAACATTTCTAAGCCATAATGATCTAATAAACAAAATATCAAATCAAAAACCTACTTGGAGATCCACTTTTGAACGCCATGACACTCTCGAGATAAATCTTGATTTATTTCTCTTTACCACCAGTCCACCACTAGAGTAAACAAATCGGATGATAAACTACCAGTATGCTAATTTTCGCTTCCATATCTTGCCCATCTACATATACATCGATTAATACAATGTTGCTGTTTCGCATATGGCAGAATTTATGTTAATATCGGTTCCGCTCAGTACATTACTCATAGTAGGAAGGGATCGCACGTGCTTTCGACGATAACTTTTATTTATTATTGACAGCATCGGTCGTGGTTTATGGCCTGTTAAACGTCACCCACACTGTATTGTCGAGAAGAAAGAAATCACTACGTAAGTATGGTTCATTCAAAAAGTATCTGATGAAATTGTAAACAAATGAACGTTTGTTTTCTGATTAGAAAACGTACCTGTGAACGCCAATTTGTAGTGCCACTTACAAATTGAGTGCTTGGATTTGATTATTTGAATACTTAAACCAGAAACTCTAATATACTCGTAAAATCATCTTAATATAACCTCAATTACAATTCAATAATGATAATCAAATAATATTTGTTGGAAAAAGTGGTGAGCTATAAAATTGAAACCTTCTTAATACAGATGAATGTGTTACTAATTCCCTTTAGTCAGTGATTGCGTAAGAATTTTATCTGAACAGGGTTTGTTTACATTTTCTTCAGATACTTTTAGAACAGACTATATTCGTATCCTTGTACTTCGATATTCGAATGTTCCTGTTCTTTTTGACGGGAGATAAGTTTACAATGTGAATTGTGTGGTCGGTTTAACTTGTTTGAAGTGGTAAAAGCACAAAGGGAACTATAAACTTCTTTAAGTAGTATTTAACGGTGTTAAAGCCAGCTTATCGTAAGTAATGTTAATTTCCCGAAGTCTGTATAGTGTTCCATACAAAAGTGCAATACTAACCCGATCAAAATGTATGGAACAGCAGATATTTTTTTCATACTTTTATAGGTTCCATAATAAAATTTGGTGATTTTCATAAGTACCTATTACATTCCCTTTAAAAGTATTTCCCTCGTTAACATACTGTATATTTGGTCCTTCGTACCACAACATTACGAAACCCAACCATTATAATATCACACAGTAGCCGTAGGGCGTCCACATTCTTGCGATATTGATATCTCAGTTTAATTACAACATAAATACCATGTTAGGAAAACTACACTAATAAATCACCAGCAGAATCGATAATATTGAATCAAATACGTCGTCTTATTGGTATCTAGAGTTAAGACCCCGCTCCACAGCAGCCCACAGCTAAGCTACAAATGTGTATACTTAGCTTCACTTTGTATCAAAATGTAGGCGGGATCGATCACTGTGACCCACGGCCAGGGGGTCTACTCCGAAGCGATAAACCGAAGTATTGGCCGAATGTTCAGATGTTCGGTTCGGTTCGGATCCGAGCGAACTTCATTTCACGTTTGTTCAACGAACTTCATTTTGACGTTTGGTCGGATCCGAACTGACTGAACGAAATAGAAAAAAGTGTATTAGGAAACATCCGAACATTCAGCCGATAATACGCGCGAGTGCTGGCTGGCAAACAAATGAACCGCATAACTAGAAATAACCTCCTCATGCACTTGCACATGTTAAGAAGCAGTATAAAGAAGCAACAAGAATAATGTACCCAGGATTTTGTAATATCTTGATTTAAAATTTTGAAGTTTTTTACCCGTTCTTCTCCATAGAGATCTACGTTTATGAATGGCGAACTAGCTTCAACTTTCGGACTAACTGACCGACTCTTCAAAAGTGCCTGTAAATGGTTTAATTGAAATCAATGATTGAGTTTGAGTGGACGGTCGACTTTATCGAGAAAACAGAAAGTGAACAGAAGTTTGTATTTGATCGCAACACATCGTTTATATGGTATTAGTTGCACATAATTCACGAGAAAGGAAAGTAGCAAGTGATATTTAATACTTACGGGTACAACAATGGCATGTAAGCTGCTGTCCGGAGGTACGCCCCCTGTCTAAACGTATCAGTTCAAAGTAGGGTTGGCAAGAAATCACGAGCTTTAGATTCCTAAGTCATGATTTGGTGTGTGCCGTTTAGCTGTCATGAAACAAAAGAAAAAGAGAAGCGCGATGACACAATGCATTTATTGCAAAATATGAAGCAATTATCTGTTTCCAAAAAATACATTGATTGGACTATAAAATTAAAACACTATTACGTCATTAATTTGCTTGTAGAATAATCTGCCAAAAAATCAGAATGATTGCATTGTATCTTCGTGATTTTTTTCTATCGTATCAAATTAGTTGTATTATGTTTTCAACACACTATCTAACCATCCTGAAGAATATCATGTATTTTTCTGATGTTGTTTAGGTACTGCAGTGGATCATATACTTTTAGACATTATAAAACTAGCGTTTAGCTCCGGTAGTCCCCTTAAGAATGGGTAAAGCGTTCCCTTTTTGCATGAGGCACAAGCCACAATCCAGTTATGTTGAGTAATAATAAGCGAGAAAATGTATTAGGCGGACTCATATTTGTGTAAGTCTTGTTTAAGTTGTCCATTGATTGATCTAAGTAGAAATACTTTAAAGATAGCACACTCACTCAACCCAAGAACAAACTTAACATTGTAGTTGAAAAACATATTCTCTTATACTTAAATTCCAACTTCAAATATAAGTTTGTACGCACAATATTGAGAGATTTACCGTGTTATTTTAAGACCATTGACTTCTTATAGGTTTTTTTTGTAATCTATAGGAATAGAACTATTTTCTGTATTTAAAAAAAAATAGGCTGAGTAGTTTTGGAGATAAGGTTCATCTATTTTCTTAATTAGCTTTAAAACTATTTATTTAAAAAAAATTAAGACCCTCACACTACGCCCTTTCATTTGGTATGTGAGGTATGTCACACGGTTACACGGTACAATTTGCAAAACGTAAAAAAAATCTTATTTGCCTCGCAAATTTCAATTTAATCGGTTCATTAGGTTCGGAGCAAAATGGCTGTGACAAACGGACATACAGACAGACACGAGTGATCCTTTATGGGTTCCATTTTTCCAATCGGACGTACGGAACCCTAAAAATGCACATAAATGTTCATAAGATGAAATATTCCTTCCACAATTTTACTATCTTATTTGACGATTTAATATTTTCACTTCCTTTAAACAGCTATGACACTTCAAATATTACGTGCAATGATCATTATTACGATTTACGATTACAATGCCAGCCCAGCTTATATAAATCAGTAAGAGATTTGGCTTTTTAATCTGATACAAAAACTTATTTGGGTATCCCGCTGATATTGTGCAGTCTGCCAACCATACTCGGAAACAATCGATTGTAATCGTGTGTCCGATATCTATCGAGATATATCGATAAACATCGTTATATAATACGTAACAGGTGCCGAGACCGCACTGGTTTAAATCGTTACTAACGACCCATATGGCAACACTAGTCAGTATTGCCAATTATATCTTATTATTCCCGCCATGTGGTCTCCACTTTGAATAGGAAGCCGTATTTTTTCCATGGGGTTTTGTGAGAGTAAACTGCGGAAGTCTATATCAGTAGAATAGACAGCACCATCCTTTGAACAATGTATAATCATACTGGCATTCTAGTCAAGCTCTGCCAATTTATCCTAAATCTTTTCTTGCAATTTATGGACTATCAATAAAACTGACAGAGGTGTTTTTTTCCGAAACTAGATCAAGCTTTTACAGGACTGAGTCCTGCATCCTAATTGCGTAACACACTAGCAATCACAATCTGAATGATTGGGTAGCAAATTGCTAATCCATTGCTTCCTTTATGTTTGAAAAATTTGTCAGCTCAACAACGTAAATAACACAATGAATGTTGTTGAACTGTCAAAATGAAACCGATTCCTACTGTAAGTGTGATACACAATAACTGTTCCCTATATTTTAACGAGTTATGCGGTCAAAAATGTAGGGAACAGCTGATTTTTTCCGCGATTTCAGGTTTAGTCCCATTGTAAAAATTGTTCATAATGATGAGTACAATGACCCCTTAAGAAGTTGTGCGTTATTTAAATTACACCTTGTAGATGTACCGTCGATATGAAAAGAAGACCTTGTCATTCTTCCGATGATTGTTTCATTCAAATCAAATTTTACTAATAAAATTTTTCATTACCTAGGTACAGCATATTTCTAAAGAAAACCTTTGACAAACTTTATATCACAAATAGTCCCGAAGTTATCTTGGAGTGTATACGTAATCTTCGGAGTGCGTCACCGTGCGCGAGCCACCCGGAAAAGTGGCGATCTGCGACATGCCAATAAATCAGGGCTTATTATCTCTGAGCCGGTAACGATTCCATAACGATCGGACGGAGTACGACGAGCTATAATTAATATCCGCGCTTGTACCTTTTTCAATTTATCAACTTATATTGGTAACGTTCGAGATTCACGGTCGGGCAGTTTGACGAACTCGGAATCCACAGCAGTCGGAGTTCCTACTTAAAATTTTGTATCGAAATATCTTGGGAAGGTATTGTATCTGCCTATCCCTTTGGGATTTGCTGTTCTTTTTGGGGTATTATTTAAAATTTGTACACAGCTGAACTTTTGATATGCTGCAAGCTTAACATATGTGATTATACTTTATACAGGGTGTAAGGGACAGCCCTCCGCAGACTGATGGAGTGAATTCAGTATATCATACTAAGATGGTTTCGGTACACGAAATTATTTCAGGAACCTTAGGGGAATCCAATAAACTTGATTTGTTTTATTACCTCACACGCAATGTATCGTTACAACAGCGGCAAGCCTTCGGCCGCCGAGTATTTCAAAATCCATTGCTTATTTTTTGATGTTAGCTATTTTATTCACATAAATGGAGTGCTGCGTACAGAGAATGCAATTTTACATTGAAATAAAGGAATAGTAACTGAAAATACGACTTAAAAAAATTCAAATTTTCCTGAGAATATTTCCGGGAATATGATTCAAAATAAGGAGCTGAATGCGCGCTGTTAGTTTGCGGAGGGCTGTCCCTTACACCCTGTATAAAAAAAAATGTCAAGGTAAAACAAAGTTTCATACCATATGAACCTAAGCTGTATTGCGGGGATCACGCCACATTTTTACATCATTAAACCTTTTCCGAAATTCGTTTCAACTTTACAATATATCTGTCCTCTACCATCAGCTTTTAAGGGTTCAACATTTCGTTGCTTATCTATCAGCTGTCCTGTCCGTGTGTCCACTACGTTAATTAAATGTGCCGATGGTATCAGTTTTAAGGCGTATTGTCTTCTGTACTTTCGAATTTCGTCCTCGGTACGAGGTCACGCCATCGGATCGGAAGTCTGAGAAAAGTTTAGGGACGGCGTTCATTGTTCAAACATTCTTAATTAAAATAACTATCTATGGTGTTATGTAGGTACGTAATTAAAACAGTACTGTTGCTGGTCTTTGTGATATAATGAGCACTATCTTGACTGTATTTTATTTTTCTCTATAATTTTGCCTCTATCTTCTACTTCTATAATTACTTCGTGTTTCACGTGAGTTATGTTCACCTACTGGGCAATTTTTTTATCACTAACCAAATTTACACAGACCGTTCTACCCATGAATATGAACAAGTTTCACTATGGGACCAACTCTGAAATCATGGAAAAAAATCAGCTGTTTCATACAAATGTTCAATACCTACTCGACCTTAATTTGTTTCGTGATTTCAGAGTTGGTCCCATAGTGAAAGTTGTTCATATTCATGGGTAGAACACCCTGTGAAAATTTGGGTAGTGACAAAAAAAAATGGCCAGTAGGTATAGTGTTATAAAATTGTTATAAGTACCCACTTTCTCTTCCCTTCTTTCTTTTTCTCAGTAGCAGCCCGGAGTCTGAATTTGTACCCGGTTGATGGCACTAGACTCGCCCGCTATTACAACTGGGGTAATTTGGGTGTACTATAGGTGCACCTCTGCCTATTCTTCGGGGAACACAGACGTGATATTATGTTATATTACCAACATTCATCAATTGTCGTAAAAACAAGAGTCAATTTGACGCCTCGATCTCAAAAGAGCGTCTTGCCAAGAAGCTCATTGGCACTAAATCCTGGACAGATGCCAAGTTAGAACCTCGGATTTTATTAACCAGCGGAAGGTTGTTTGTTGGTTTTATAGACCACTTTTCGAAGAGTATGCACTTGGATTGGTCGTTAAAAATTCGCTGCTTCCCCATTTTGCTGCGGGAAAGGTCACGCTCGGCTGCTGCGTTTTTAATATTCTATCTTAGCGTACGGTAGGCTGCACGACAGAGGTATCAAAACTAGGGGGCCTACTCCGAAGCGATAAATCCGAAGTATCGGCCGACTGTTCGGACGTTTCCATCTGCACTTCATTCTGTTTCATTCGGTCGGTTCGGAGCCGACCGAACTTCATTATGACGTTTGATCGGATCCGAACCGACCGAACGAAATAGAAAAAAGTGTAGTAGGAAACGACAGTCTTGAATTAAAAGTGGTAGTCTTTAATTTTTAGTCAATCAATCTGCCTAGCCTTTGCTCAACTCTGTATGGTCGCCTTCCATTCCATTCTAACCGGATACCGCTGAATACCAGTATTTTACATGGAACTACTGCGTACCTGACCTCCACACACCTTTAATGGATAACGCGATACCCCTTGGTCTTCTTCTTTTCGTTTCGACGGTACATCCGTGTTTCTTATATTATTTGGGCCCAGTAGATGGCAACTAGTGACAACTTTTCTTACCCCTTGGTAAGACTGGATGTTGGGCATCTGACTACCCGTAACGGCTGTCAAAGATCTTCGAATGACAGCTGGGACCAACGGCTTAATGTGCTTTCCGAGGCACGGAGAGGTTGGTCACCCATCCACGAATCGACCGCAGCAAGCGTAGTTTAACTTTCGACCGACCCGTGCGGCTGTTATTATTTGGCCACGAGCCCCTCAGTCCAAACTCAATATCAGGCCTAACAAATAAAATTATTGCAACTACAAACTATTATTACACGCGATGTGCACATTCGTTTCTAAAAGAAGCCGTCCCTGCGTGAAATATTTCTCCTTGAACACTTACATAAACAATTAGAGATACAAAAAAACTCCATTATAAGTCGGCCGATGTTTTTATTCAGACTTGTTGGCCGTAATGTATTACGTGAGGTTATTTTCCAGTTATTATCTAAACCACGAGTTAACACAGTTTAGTTCTAACTATTGCGTCTAACTGCGTCACGATAGTCGTAAGGCTACGGACACGAAGTCAGCGGGCGCGGGGAGCGGCGCGGCACCGCAGACCCGGTCTCGAAGCCAGCCAGTAGCGCGGCGCTAGAGCGACGTAGTGTTGTGTTATGATGAGCGTCTTTGTTCGCGAACGAAATGTCTAAACAGCGACGACAACATCTTTTTGATACAAATTTCTTCGTAACGTTAGATTTAGGTATTGTGGGCAAAAGAAGGTGTGACTTTCTCCAACCGGGCAAGGAAACAAAAAGACGAATTTCATCGGAGTTATGAAGAACAGAGACAATGATCCGATAAATTCTATGACTACTAATTAATAATTAATTACCCTCCTATTATTTAATATTTTTATGATTTACATCTTTGCTGTTCCATATCGTTGTCCTATCACAAAATTATTGAAATGATTTGCTCCACTACCTGTGCATTTTCAAACGTCGGTCGCTAAAAAGCAAAAAATAAAATCTACGTCAATGCAGACGCGCGGGCACCGCTAGCCTGGTGCGCATCGCTCGTACGTACGCCGTTCGCCGCGCCGGCGCCGCTGCCTTCGAGACCAGTTCCATATAAATCTATGCATTGGAACGCGCCGCACCCCGCGCCGCCGCCGCCGCCGCCCCGCGCCCGCCGATTTCGTGTCCGTAGCCTAAGTTAGCGGGCGTTCGCACGGACGTAAAAATATCGCGACGGGCTTTTATCGCGCACTGGATTTTCTACTCTCGGTGTTGAGCCGAGCATTGAGAATCCAACAGAGTGCATTCCAATGCGTCGAAAAATACACTGTTGGATGTTCAACTCTCGGTGCTAAGCAGAGCGTTGGTAATCCAGTTCGCGAAATAAAAATCGCCGCGATATTTTTACGTCCGTGCGAACGTCGGTTTAGTGTGAAATGTTTACGGTAATAGGTGGATATTCTTTTATACAACATGTCCCGGAATTAACGCACAACCTGTTAAGGTATTATTGTACTCATCATTATGAACAACTTTTACTATGGGACCAAACCTGAAATCGCAAAAAAAAAATCCGCAATTCCCTACATTTTGACGAGTTATGCGAACATAAATGTAGGGAACAGATGATTTTTTAAGGAAAAGAAAGAAGAAAGAAAAACTTGTATCTCACAACGGTAGGTATGCGTATCTTTTGGCGCGCGGCGAAAATTGGAACTAATACCGCCATATTCTTTTTTCAATGCAATTTCCGTGACAATTTCACAAATGTTTACCAACAACTCCCGCCTGTCAATGTCATCTACAAACCGTTCACAGAGATCATAGATATTTTACCTCTGATTATGCATCACTGTCAAACTCAGTGATCTTTATTGTCGTTGCATTAAGGTTGCTGTTGGGTTGCTGCCATTAACAAGTCTATCAAATCACAGTGATCTTTATTTTCGTTAAGGTTGATATTGGGTTGCTGCTGTCAGAGGTAAAATAACTGTGAACGGACTGTAGTACTCATTCTACTGTATTTACGCTACAAATGACGTTGAGATTATCTGCCAAGGCATAAAACAGGTTCAGTCTATTTAAAAACCAAAAATATTGGGAAAGTGTATATCATATCCGCGAAAATTGGTCATCGCTCTTTATATTGCTTTTGATTTTCTGTTAGCAACATGTTTTTCTCTTGTGTGTTCATTAGTAACATGATTTCCTCTCGAGTGATCGCTGTCAAGCGAATATTAAAAATGATGTGCCCTTATTTGATGACTCTTGCCGAGAATTAATAAGTAGCCGTCTCTACAATACTCAAAGCAAATTGGTAATGAACAGTAAACAGAAATGTGACATTAACCTCAGGAAATAAAATAAGCGAAATTCCTTTGCGTGTTGACTCAGACGTAACACGGCTAATCTATATACATTTCCAGTATAAGCTGACCTCTCATTGTACGGATATGCTACACAGTGCGAGATCAGCTTATACTGGAAATGTATAGCTTGATATGTAGCCGTGTGTTCGTAATACATAAAAGAAATTACAGACTATTAAACACTGGAGGCGAGACATAGAAAAAAACCGTAATAATCTATGAAGCTTTTCTGTCTGTCTGGCTGTCGTCCCAGACAATTGACGACTGTCTCGTCTTACTTTTTACAAAAGAAATCCTTTTCTCCATAATCCGTTTATTACTGAGAAAGCCACATTCTGGCGTGTTGGGAAAGAAAGGTGCAACTGGACAACTTTGAACGGACCAGAAAAATAAATAAAAACTCAACTTTCTGGAAGAACTATAAAAGTTTAATTGGTGTACCAGCAAAAAAGGTAGATTTAGCCGACGTTCACATGGGTGAGAAAATAACGCGGCGGGATTTTATCGCGCACTGGATTTACAACTCTCGGTTTTGAGCCGAGCATTGAGAATCTAACAGAGTGCATTCCAACACGTGGAAAAACACACTGTTGGAATTTCAACTCTCGGCGCTAAGCAGAGCGTTGAATATTCAGTGCGCGATAAAATCCCGCCGCGTTATTTTCGCGTCTCCGTGCGAAAGTTTGTTCTGCTGATGCCAAAAAGTAAATAAAAGTACGGGAATCAGTATAAAATAAAAACTGCTGGAAAGTAATTTTTCTTCGAATAGCAGTTACGTTCTTTCTACCTCAATACGGTGACAATGTAGCCGCAGGCATGAAGAAGGCAGTATTAATAACTGTCGCATTAACAGCTGCGCGAGCGCTGCTTCGGGGGCCAAAAACAATAGGCGATTGTGAGTATCGCGTCATTTACATAAACCTTCATCATTGGTTAAGACTCGTACCAAACCTGAAATCGCGAAAAAAAAATGTGCTGTTCCCTACAGTTTGACGAGTTATGCGAACATAAATGTAGAGAACCGCTAATTATTTTTTCGCGATTCCAGGTTTGGTCTCATAGTAAAAGTTGTTCATAATGATGAGTACAATGACTCCTTTAGAGGTTGTATATGAAAATAACTCGATGAGATCTTAATGCCATCCGTAAGTAATTCAAATCTGCCGCGTCGGCCATTATTCACAATGTGGACCCATTTCCCCCAGACAGATGTTTTCATTTACATATTGCCCTCACGTGTACACACGGCTACGTATCAAGCTACACATTTCCAGTATAAGCTGACCTCTCATTGTACGGAATTCCTATACAATGCGAGATCAGCTTATACTGGAAATGTGTAGCTTGATATTTAGCCGTGTGTACTTGTGAATTGTGTGGAAAGCAAAAACGAGGGATTTATTCAGATTTTTAAGGAAGCATGCAGTCCCTTCTTCATAGGCTACCTTAGCTAAGCTGCTCTGCAAGAGGGCAAAGTTGTTATACGTATGCGCGACTTGTGTCAGACACAGGTCGATTACCAGAAAGCATTTTAATTTCATGTCTGATAATTTACTATATTTAGGTAAGGACTTCACAGCGTTTCTATTATATAGGTTTCATTCACCTACTGAATTTAACAGCTTGTGAATTCTGTGCATTCTGCAGTGTGGTTGGAGCCTAACATCGATTGTCAATGAGAAGAGCTGGCTGGTGCAATGTAAGAAAAGTAAAAAGATTTAAAAAAAAATATCGTCACAGAAACACGTGCAGGTACCTCAATACCTGAATGATCTTTGATACTTATTCTATCAGGACCTCCAAAAAGCAGACTCGACTTTTTGCCTCTAAAAGAACTAAGTGTCTTCCGCCGTTTGTCACGACTAAGGCCGATATCTCGTGATTTATCCCGTACTTGCGAATCACCCGAGAATTTGTCGAGCCCGCGGCGAGACGAATAGCACCCCTGTACGAATGTCGAACGATTTATTGGTCTCTCATGGTGCCTGTATGATTTGTCGACTGTCCGAAGCTTGATAACGAAGAACCACGGAATAGTAGACTGAGGAGACTAAGTTATTTATGATATTTGATTTTCTACTCACTGGGCGACTGAGATAAAGGAAGAAATTATATCATGCAAGAAGATATTAATTCAGAATGAGATCATAACACAAATACGATACTTACTTCATTCAGAACGAAATTATTAGGTATACTTACAAATTGATGAACCTACTATAGGACACTTCTACACTGGAAGCCGCAATTTTCAGTAACAACCATACCCAAAAACGTTAAAACGTTTATTTTAAAGCTATCGAAGTAATTTTTCCTAAGATTTAATCGGGAAAGGTGTGAATGAAAGAACTACTATTGGTCTACGATCGACACAAAACTCTGAACTCTTTCTACAATCCCTTTATAAATCGTCCAAAACCAGCGCCATTTTGAGTACAAGTACAAAACAAATAAAATGGCGTCGAAAGTACTTACCTCGAACATTGAACAAGGCGAAAATAAAACTAGCGAGACAGCTCATTGTTGTCGTAGATAAGTCACTCAGCGGGGCCCAGATCGTAATCCCGGAGAAATTAACACTTCCCTGATATTCCGAGAGGACAGAGCCTTATCTGTACAAACTGTTTGTAGGATTGCGTTTGTTCAGAAAATTGTATTATTTGTTTGTTTGTGGAAACATTTTTCAGATTTTTTTATAACTTTAAGAAACATTTTACCTCCCTCAATGAGTATTAACAGATAGTGTTGAAATGCTTATTAAAATGCATATTTAAACATGAACTAGCTAGGTATCTGCGTTGGTCAATTAGCACCTCTAACTGAAAATAGTTTCCAATATAAAATGGACCCAAGCGCAAGCGGCTGTTAGTACCTATAAAAACACGACAGAATTACTTTACAAGTTCTAAAGTCTACTTAAGTAAAGCGATATAGAACAGTACTAAAAATAAAAATCGCGTTAAAATCACGAGATTACAGGGCAGTAACGATATAAAGCGAGGTTCGCGTTCTGCGCACCGCTGACCATTTACCGCGGCCATTGTTGGTCAGTAATGAGCAAAAAAAAAGTTTATTATCGCTGTTAGCAGTGCAATGGACAATGGCCATAAACAAACTAGTTTTTGATATTTTTTCCACGTAGTTATAAAAGGAGGTCGCGTAAGGCCCTTAATTTTATGTCAGTGTGCGAACTTTTTGCTTGATATGCCGTACTCTGTGATATGATGAAGGGCATAGTGTGTTGCTCTATTTATAACAGGGCTCGGAAACCTCATTTAAAATAACGTTTTTAAAACTTTTTTAACAGTTCTTTGTACAACATGAACGAAAACGTTTTCAATAACCGGTTGATTTATTTAAACGACTAAACTAAGCTGCGCGGCCGTGAACATCGTAAAATATCAACTGAATGAAATTCGTAATATTCGTAGTTTCGTATCTAACAACCCAAAAAATGAAAAAAAAGAGTTAAAAATGTTTTATTAATCGAGAAAGATTTAAATTTTGTTCTTCCAAAACGTTTTTTATAACGTTTCGATCGAACGTAATCGAAACAGATCGTTGTTTAGATATTTAAGACGAAACCGTTTCGAAAAATATATCGATATCCGAGCCCTGATTTATACAGGGCATTTTTTTAATCACTATCCAAATTTTCGCAGGGTGTTCTAACCATGAATACGAACAACTTTCACTATGGGACCAACTCTGAAATTACGAAAAAAATCAGCTGTTTCATACATTTTGGTCGAGTAGGTATTGAACTTTTGTATGAATCAGCTGATTTTTTCTTCGTGATTTCAGAGTTCGTCCCATAGTAAAAGTTGTTCATATTCATGGGTAGAACACCCTGCGAAAATTTGGATAGGGATTTAAAAAATGCCCTGTATATAACTTTAGGTACCTACCTACTCGACGAAGTCAATTAGACCCTGGCACTTGGATTTTATTAGAATGGCTGATGAAACTGAGGGGCAATTGCATACCTCACTTACAGTGGGAATCGGTTTCATTTTGACAGTTCAACAAAATTCATTGCGTATTTACGTTGTTGAGCAGACACATTTTTCGAACCTATGAAGCAATGGATTAGCAATTTGCTTCAAAAGCATTCAGATTGTGATTGATAGAGTATTACGCAGTTAGGGTGCTGGTCTGAGTACCTAGTTGCTAAAACTCGTTTTAAAGCGTTTCGGGGAAACTTGGGGCTTCAGCCATTCTCTGCAAATTATTGCTTGAAAAATTTCGTAAGAATGAGTGAAACCTACTAAGCTTTCCTTATTGAAAAACGGGAAAAAAAATGTACCTACATATTTGCGCTTACCATCTACACAATGTTTTTGTTCAAAATTGCAAAACCCAATGTTTTCGCCAAAACTTGAACTGAACATTTTGATTGCGTTTCTGTTGCACTTTACAGTATTCATGGCAACCATTCCCCATTGTTGGATTTGGGTTAGATTTCACTGTCCTGACCTTTGTGTCTATTACCAAATGTTTCGTAAAACCTTACTTCGACTATATTCTATGGTTCGTTCAAATGGAATCGTCGATTGATTCTCATTGGGAAATAATATTGCCAAATGTTGAAGTTTATTGATATCTAAATGCGTAGGAATCAAGAGCAGGTTTTGTTATTTAATGCAGTGTTCTAAATATGCAGGAGTCAAGTATCAACGTGCATGGAACTGCATATATTAAGAGCAAGTTATATAAAAAGAAAGATGACATATGTATAAAGATGCAAGAGAAAATATGGGTATTCTTATATTTCAGGAAGAATTTTTAAAAGGCAAAGTAGAACAAACCAAAACGTGAGAAAACAATGAAAAAGCACTATACCAAGTGGTCAAAAAATATCGTCAAATCACAGAATAGTATATCACCTATTTAGCCAAAAGTGACGTAAGAGAAAGAAACCGATTAAAAATCGCTTAACTCTAAATGACTCATAACATTTGTCCCCGTAAACGTATGCTATGGGAAATACAACATTTCTACGTCTAGGAAGGTGACAGGCGGCAAATCGTCAGCCCTTAATAGGAGCGACATCACGCGATGCACCACATAAGGGCAGGGAAAGCGCTCGCAATTAAACTTTATGATTGACTAGCGTTAGCTGCGTTTGCGCATGGCCTCGTTACAGGAAATGATTGAATACCTAGTTTAGTATAGTGTTAAAGGCTGCTTCTATCTTAATTAGGCTACAGCACGTTTGTGGCAGAATTTAATTCTGTTTGATTTCGTTATGATATGCCCTAAATTGATATCAGATTGAGTTTCTCACAGACCCAAGAAATCTGAAAACAACTAAGAGGCTCCTACTCAAAAGACATCTAAGGAATGGTTTGACAAGATAACAAATATGGGAAACAAAAGGAAAGGTACATTAATCTTTTGTTCTCCTGGTTAAGTTTCAATCTCTGCCCGTTTATTTACAGCAACATAAACCCTAGACCGTTGGTGTTAATTGATAACGATCAAGCCGTTTTAACCTTTTACGTAATCTGAACGAGGATGAAAATAGCATGTGGTGCGTCATCGGGAGTTTCATGTTAAGTGTCTATTCATTCCGTAATGGGAAACCATGACGTTCCATAACGACTTTCAGGGTGGCGAAAGTGCGTATGTTGCGCAAATGTTTACCCACTAATTTACTTAAAGACTTCCTTTGAACGCTTCATTTATAAGGTAAACTTACAAATTAGCATATCTAGTACCATCAGCGACTCTACATGCCTATTTAAAGGGAACAATAACGATGTTAAGAAATTACTCTCGCTTTCATCACTTGAGACCCTTTCGTTAAGTGCTTTTCTTACCTCCCTCGAAAATTGAAGAATTTTATGGAGATCCATTGTGTTTTTGACATCTGGTTAGTAAGCTGTTGAAATCGAAAGGTTAAGAGCTGCTCATAAAGTTCCTACAGTATAAATTTCTTGGTACTTCATGGCGCGATAAAGGTAAGTGTATGCTTTAAACACCAGGAGTATGCTATCTTTATGCACGTTGTTGGTGAGTTCCGACATTCTTGTCATCTTGGCCCTTCCTTGCTACGAAAGTACAAGACCTTTTTATATTTAAACAAGTTTTCTGTTAACTGCTGTACGAAGCATGAAAATGCGAGCAAAAACCTTGAGGGAACCCTTTTCCGGTTCTGCTTAAAAATTTGTCTTGCCTAATCAGATAAGATCCTCGTCATCCTTCGATTGAGGATGATTAAAATCATCAACCACTGCACACTGTTTACTCTCAACTATAATAAATGCAGTCGGAACACAAACCCATGTTGATATGTCATTCTTTCTCATTTCCGACCTGCCGACCACCCAATCGAAATTGAGCACGCATAAAATTACCATCTGTTATTAAAACACGCATATACAAGCAAATTAAATGATATATACTTAATGCTGCCTTCTTTATTTATATTTACACTCACTTCCCACTGACATGTGATGGGATTATGGACCTACATGCAGCTGGGGTTCCATAGGAAAAAGATCGAATCCAAAAAAATGGCAATATCATCTTCGATTTCTATACTGTTAAATCCTGGTGCTTCTAAACCAAATGATTTCTGTCTTTTACCGCTAAAACTACATTAATGTTTTTAATGAAGGCCATAAGATATTTCAACAACCAATTAAACCTTCTATTTTCATTAAATTTGTCAATTACTTTTAATTTTAGACGTCGAGAGGTCTAACCGCAGTCCGTAGATCATTAATGTGCACTGTGCTCTAATCCGACAGGCTGTCAGTTCCGGATCACGGAAGTAGTATATACATATGAACATGGTTACTTACATTCATATGTAGGTACAGAAGTAATGATAAATGATCGGTCGTTTTGCGCCCAAAACGGTATGCGCTCGGACGTCGTACGTTTTTGGCAAAATGTTTTATTCATCACAACGAAAGAATATAGCGGAATGTTTTTGTGTCTCTTGGATCTTCCAAGTGCTTTCCGATTTTGGTAGTTTTGGTGAAGTTTCTTTTGAAATAGATGCCTTTCTGCCGTCTTTAAAGTTAGTTTAAATATACGCCGAGTCCTTCACGCAATTATTTTTCCTTTGTTTTCATGGTTAGGTCATACATCATTAAGTAGGTAACTGGTCTATAGTAATGTATCATTCATGATCTATTTTCCTGGTTTTCGCCTCAATGAAGTTGTTAACACTACTTCTGGGTTTCTATGCGGCGATTTATTACTTTCTGCTCGGCTGGGTCCGCAAAACTGGCCACTTTTTCTCCGAGGTTTTGCTTAGACTTTATGCAGTCCAAGTCAACAAACTTCAAAAGAATGCTCGCATTGTTTTACGAGCATACATCTCCATACAAATATTTAAAAAAGTGAAAGTAGTCATCTGTTTTTCTGTCTGTCTGTTACTTTTTCACGCCTTAACGGCTGAACGGATTTTTGGATCACGGATAGATCACGGCCTGGCTTAGGGACATAAGAAGGATACTTTTCCGACCTCCACGCGGGCGAAGCCGCGGGCTAAAGCTAGTCAGATATAAAAGGAAATTCGTAGCTTGCTAAAAAGTGCAATAAAAATGTGTTTGTTTTTAAATAATGCGTGGCGGGTGTCCGGTGGGAGGCCAGCGGAACAGCATGCCGATCGCGACTGATAACTCCTGCGCAATTTGTTATGTCGACAGGTTTAGTAGCACACTTTTTTGACTCACTGTTATTATTATTAATAATTAAATTACTGTTGTTGGAAATGTTTCGATGCAAAAAATTGGTTGCGTTTACGCCCAAAGATTTGAAATGCGTTTCACCTTTAGGTAAGTTATGTCAGGTCAGATACAGCCCTTTTTGACACTGTAGATATTGTAGATCTCCGTGAAGTAACAAATACATATGTAAAAAATAATCCTTTAACCCTTTCCCTGCACGTTTAGCATGACCCCTTCTATCTCCTCTCAGCAAAGAATACCAAGACATATCTCGCTCAAAGTGACAATTCTTTGTTCATTCCTGACATCGTGCCGTAGAAATCTTTCTACCTACATACAATCTGTCATTTTGTCTTTCGTTTCTTCCGTTTCTACGCTGGTCATGCTACTGACTACTGACCCAGAATCTTATAAGATTCATGGCGATGGTTTAACTATTGTGTCTACGTATCGAACAGTGAACAGGTTAAACTACCAGTCACTCTTCAGCGATCACCGTCCTATGAAACAATGGCTTCCGTGATGCTTATCATCTTAAGCTCTGAACTATAAAAGTCGAAGCAGTAACACAGATTCTACATACAAATTATGCAATAAATAGGTATCTTAGAAGCAGCTCCCCGAAGCGAAAGCGAGATTGTGCTAGGAATGCGAGCTATGCACATCCTTTCGGTCCGTCTGTCACGATCACTGGCTACCGGAGTAGGTACCGGCCACTACTATACACTTTCATAGAAATAAGTATATATAGTGTTTAGTATATAAGGACTGTTTAGTTATATTAGCTGGCCTCTGAACTGGAGCATGGAAATGGCACTAAATGACGACTATTTTGTGTTGTTGTTACATTTTATGCAATTTGAACTGTTTGTCTATTGAGAGTCCATAGCACCTGCTTACCTTATAGAAATAATTTATTTGCTTATAATGTAGATATACAGATAAGATGTAATTTTTATAAGTAGCTCACTACCAGTACTTACCAGTACTTTACGGCATGCAAAATTTTCAATTTTGAATTTTGTTTTTAAATGTGTGGTTTTAGACAAAGATGTGCAATTTGTTTTTTTTTTTCTCTATAATCTGCCTAATTAATAAAGATCACCTTCGTATTTATCATCAGTGATAATAAATGCAATTAAAAGTAAAAAAATAAGACTTATGGCTCAAGAGGTCGTCAAGAAAAATAAAATATGTGCACACATTAAGTCACAACACCCAAAAACGGACAAAAATTGCTGTATAATTGAAAAATAAATCTCGACAGTGGCAGTAAATAAAATCGTTGCGTGTGTTTCGACGCCGATGTTCGGCGATTATTCGCGCGTCGGGCCACACGGCGGGAAAATACACTGTTCAGTTAAATGATACAGTAGTTTGCGTGAGGGGCTCGTGGCTAAACAATAACAGCTGCACGAGTCGATCTTCAAGGTTAAGCAACACTTGCTGAGGTTGGTCCGTGGATGGGTGACCATCCATAACATACAAAAACACCTTCGTCCCCCGGAAAGCACGTTAAGCTGTTGGTCCCGGCTGTCATTCATAGATCTTTGACAGCCGTTATGGGTAATCAAGCCCGAAAGTCTGAAAACCAGTCTTACCAAGGGGTATCGTGTTCGGTGTTGCCCAGTACCTGAGTTGTGGAGGTCAGATCACAGTCGCCCCATGTAAAATTCTGATATTCAGCTACGTCCAGTTAGACTGGAAGCCGACCCCAACGTAGTTGGGAAAAGGCTAGGCAGATTGATACAGTAGTTTGCATACAATCACAGTGAAAGCCGACCGTTGATATTTTAATCGTGGCAACAATTTATTCGGCCGTGAAATCGATACCCCCATCGGGTTTAGTGTTACCAGCGTAAAATATTTCCCGGTGTAGATTTTTGATTGCTGAATGCTGGACTGGTAACAAAAGCTGTCTACTTCCTCTCTGCTAAATAATGCGTTGCGTACAAGAGTTTCTAATCATGACTCAGCTTTAGGTCAATAGTAAATGGAATAAGTGGTACCTACAAGCTTTTTCTGATTTTGTGTTTAGATAGATATGCTCGCCACCTATAACATGGGACTAAAGGCTCCTTCAAACAGGCGCGCGACGCGACGCGAACCGCGCGCGACACAAAGGCACTGTTTGTAGAAGCCTTTAAACACAACTGGCGAAATGGGGGCGAACTATACAACGTTAATTCCGGGACATCTTGTATAGGTACACCTCTGGCAAACCCTTCGGGGATTGCAGGCGTGATGTTATGTGTTATGTTGTAGTTTGGAAATATACTAGTGCAGTGACTAGTATATTCCCAGATAGTCCATTATCATGGCGCGAAAGTCGCCGCTCGAAATGCTCGGACGCGTCATAGAAAATTGGAACTTCAGAATGGAATGGGCCATGTTAATCGTAGTCATGGCCAACATTTGAAAGAAATAATCCTTAAAAGATAAATGTAATAAATGGTTCTTCTGTATGATAGTAAAGATAATCCGATAAAATTTGTATTTTTTTTTTAAAGTACCTCTAAATCCTAAGTTCCCAAAGTGGTCCAGGTGGACCCCCAGGGGTCAACGCAGCCAACGCAAATTTCCATAGTTAGATCTAATCTTCACATTTTTTGTCGAGTTTTGGGAATATGGTAGAAATGTAGCTGCAGGGGGTCCACCGGAACCAGCTAAATATTGAAAGTGGTCTATGAGCAATAAAAGTCTGGGAACCTCTTTTTTTCATTCATTCATTTAGAGTCTAAATGAATCAGCCATTACAAAACCAACAGGTAACATATTATTTTGAATGCAGATTTACTGATAAGACACATACACACACACAAGACAACCAGCAGTATTACCTTTCCTTCTCCTTTCAACGCCTACAAAGGGTGTCTATCATTTTTGGCGACTATAACACCGCCCATTGTGTCACCCTATGTAAAATATCTGCATTAATCTGTGTTTCATATGGTGTATAATATAACCACTACTAGCGTATACTTCTGAGGTATCCGCAAATTATCTGGTAATAACAACAGCTCCTAATTAGTGGAAAATTACGCGTTGACAAAATAAAAACTCCACAATAATGAGCCCGTTATCAGAACTAGATAAAGAGTATAATGTGAAGTTGTAAACAGGAAGTGCGCCCGCGCTGATCCGTCCGGATGTTGCCGCGATATTGTGCTCAGTAGTGGATTAATTAAACAAGTTTATTATTAATACGTGCAGATCGAATTTAAAATATTAAGTAGATTTTGCGGACACGCTCATAAAAAAAAAACTGCTAAACTTGGGGCTTTTATTCAAACGCTAAAAACTGTTAAGGAAAATTGCAAGTCAAGTTAACGAAATTATACCTTAAGCAACTCAGCCTATCGCAGTTCACTGCTGGACATAGGCCTCTCCCAGGCTGCGCCACAAGATGCTGTGGTCCACATCCAGTCTGCCCTAGTCACCTCTTTAAGGTCGTCGGGCCATCTAACTGGGGAGCGTCCCACACTGCGCTTGCCGAAGTTAACGAAATTATTCCTAGTTACTCAAATATGTATATTTTAACTAATCAAATCCACCATTAAAGTCATCAAGAGAAAGTCCAAAGAACCAAAGATCAGATAATATTAATTAACGTAAATTATAAGAACTGTCTCCATTATCATTTTCTATCACAACGGGCGGCCATTAAAGTGTTGCCAGACTTGCCAGCGCAATATCTACCCCATCTCACGACAGAGACAGGCGATCCATCATAGGAAACAAGTAATACATAAGGCGATTATTTACCGGTAGCAAATAGATACGCAATAATAGTGCACCACTGTGCTCTATTTATTAAAGAATATTATCTGTTAGTCGAGAGATATCGGAACGAGACGGTTATTAGACGAACTGACCTGGTGCAGTCAGAAAGTGATTTAGTAGTAAGCAATATTGGGGTCATGTTGGGATACTTTTTTTTTCTTTCAAAATATGATGTACAGGACATAACGCGCAAAACGAAGCTGAAAGTCACTTCTAACCCCCTCGTTGTGATAATTTTTTGTACTGACCCATACCTAATGGTAAACCGCCGTAAAGTTGGCCCTCCCGATGGTTTGCGGGACGCGGGCGGGGGTGCGCTCAACCAATCGGTTAGTCCGACAGACAGCGACACACTATCCGATTAGTTAAAAAAAAAACTATCGGGAGGGCCAAGTTTACGGTGGTTTACCGGAACCTTCTGGTTACGGGGATATTGAAGGTCAAAGTTCCACCTTTCTTTTACTTTTTTTCACGAAAACAAAGTTTTAAATGTTATAAGTTATAACTTATCTTTAAAACACCCAACGCCTGTACTGTTGCATGCAACCAAATGCACAATGCGTGTAGCGACTTATCAAACCAAAAAATAAAAGTCGTTTCCCAGCATTATTTTGTGCTCCATGATGTACAGAATACGTAGGAAACAGCTTTGTGATGGGTCGTTTTAAACCGCGTATTAGTTGTGCTAAGAATTTAATCCTAATTGAGTGTCGAACTCCTAGGCATGGAGTTGACATCATGTCTCAACTTCGGAGCCACCATCGAGTACAAAACCCAAACTGCGGCCAAGAAACTGGGCATCCTAAATAGGGTGAAGCGATACTTTACGCCTGGACAGCTTTTAACTCTCTACAAAGCGCAAGTCCGATCCTGCATGGAGTATTGCAGCCACCTTTGGGATGGCTCAGCTAAATACCAACTTGCCGCGCTTGATTCGGTGGAACGCAGAGCTAAGAGGCTCATTGGCGACGTAAGACTGGTGGATGCCAAGCTTCACAGCTTGGCTCATCGCCGCAAGGTTGCCTGCTTGTCGGTCTTCTACAGATTGTACTTCGGTGAGTGTGCTCGAGAACTCCACGACCTCATTCCGCCTGCCCCCTTCTACCATCGGACATCTAGACGCACTGCAGGTTACCATCCCTACTTAGTTGCTATTCCACCAATTCGCACTAAGCGTTTCCAAATGTCTTTTGTGATGCGCACAGCAAAGGAGTGGAACTCTCTGCCTGCGTCTGTGTTTCGAACGCATACAACCCCGATCTCTTCAAAGTGAGAGTTAACAGGCTTCTTCTGGGTAAGCTCGCTCCATCGTCGACTTTGTCTCTGTCATCTCTGACCTAGACTAGAGTCAAGAGCAAACCTATCTTAAATAAAAAAAGTGTACATATTCCTTAAATTTTTAACTACCTAAAACTATGAATGCACTTAACCTAAATGTAAGTAACAGGTACCATCGCAGCCATTTGCGGTGAACCCCTTTTCAACCTTATTACCTTAGCAACAAGGTCGAAAAGTGGTTCACCGCAATGTCCGCGATGGTATATGATTTATAAGCTAGTAACTAGTTAAACGTATATGTCTTGCGTTTGTAAAAGGGCTATTCCACTTCACTGAATTCAGTCGTCTGAATTAAGGAAGAGAAATGTTTAGAAAGCTTCTGTACACACTACACTGAATTAGTTACTGAATCAGTTACCGAATCCGCCTGCAAGTTCTAGTGCGACAGAGACGGGCGTATCGTTACCTTTCTTTCTAATTAGGTTACTTTTTAGGAAGCTAACTTGCTGAATGCGGTAACACATGACCCCTGAGTTTGTTTCGCCATTTCTTCTCAAGGGTAGTCAGATAAGAAATGTCGACTCTGTCTTCAGCTTATATATACATATTTTTTTCATACATATATGACGTGTAAAAGTGATTCCGATATCCTATTTACAGAGTAAACAATTTCAATTAATTTCAATGTGGGTTTTCTGAAATGACGTTCACTAGGTGGAAGCACTGAGACGGCAGGTCCGGGCACCTGTCAAAAGTGTCAAAGCGCCTATATTTTCTTCAGTCGTGAAATGACTGAATGAACGAATGATAAAACGTCATCATAAAATATTATTTTCTTTGTCGCAATGGAAGACCACTTCTTAAAGCGGTGCCAACTTGTGGCCTGAATTTTCATGAAAACCCTCGTTCATTTCACTTGTCTGAATTCAATAAATGAGCCGTTTTTAAAAACAACTATAACCAAACTGCCCAAACTATCTACAATCGTTTATGTTGTTGCAATCTGCCGAGAGTCGCGTCGAGGTCTCTGTTACCGGTGCGTGCGCGCGCGCAACGTTCTGCTTTGATTTACGACCAATAGCCGCACTGCCTTATAGCCACTGAAACTGTGGAGCTTTGGTGCTAGTCTTTTTTTTTTTGGAAATTAATCTTATTTTATGTCTTGATTGCGGGAAAAAGAGCTGGTCCCAATTTAATGATTTACTTTGAACTTGGTACTAAAAACGTGACAATAACGAGGCTGATATCGTTGGCTTACTTCGGGACTACTGCTATAGCTACTGCTTTTCAAAGTAAAGGCTCCTGCAAACAGACGCGACACGCGACGCGACACAAAGACCCATTCGTCCCGCACGGCGCAGTGCCTTTGCAGCGTTAAATCTGCGATAGCAAACTGTTCGTATGATTGCTGCGAATTAAACCTTTTTTCCTATTACAATTACTGGTCATCATTTTTATTCATATTTTTTAGAAAAAAATGACAATCTTAAGTAGTTTTTGACGTGAAGGCTTTCAATTTTTTATTGATATGCGTCAGTTGCTGAAAAATATGTATTGAGTTCAGTCGATTATGAAAATTTTCATCCTTTTTTACACAGGATATGGAGTCATAATCATATCTGTAGTGTCGAAGCATTATGCCATGAACCGAAAGCTATCGTGGATAATGTAGTGCAGCTGAGTTTGCATCTCGCCTCTCGTCGTTCAGTCAAATAGAGAGAGAGAGAGAGAGAGATACAGTATCCTCATCCTCATAGTGCGAACTGCGAGTCATTGAATTAATTACTCCCGAAGTCCACCCTCTAAACTGCGTTGTAGCCAAACCATAATCTTCATAACATCTCCAAGGATCTAACGGCAGCTTTCGCATTCCATAAGAGAAAACAACACCTACAAGGTGCGTTGTTGTGTAAATTGATTTCCTTTCCATTTCGCCTGCATAATCAAGTTATGCAGCCATTATGCATTTACGTGCGTAACCACCGATTACGGCCAAGTCTAGATATTATGAGGCGCCTTCAAATCCTAAAGGTTACTGTTTGGCTGTACCTGCGCTTGCGCCGGTCAAACTATAAATAACGCTAACGCTTCCGGGTAGGTACCTGAAGTATAAGCACCTATATACCTGCTGATGTTTACAATTTTTGTTGCGTAACCCCAATAACTCTTGGTTCACGAAGTATGTATGTAAGAGGTAATTTATAAAACATATTACATTAGGTTTCCAGTAGGAAGTGATCGTTTGAATAATTGTATGTATACTTTGTTACGCACTAACTCGTAGTTAAGCATACGATGAGTTATGCTTATTACTGTTTTCACTAACACTAAGTGACACCTAAATGTAATGAAAAGCGCACTATTAGATTTTCAACGCTCGGTTTAATGGGAGGAGCTCGCGGCTAAGTAATTACAGCCGCACGGGTCGTTCGATCAGGTTAAGCTACGCTTGCCGCGGTTGGTACATGGATGGGTGACCATCTTTACATACCAAGACCCCTCCGTGCCTCGGAAAGCACGTTAAGCCATTGGTCCCGGCTGTCATTCGTGGATCTTTGACAGTCGTTACGAGTCGTCAAAAGCCCGAAAGTTTGTCAACCAGTCTTACCAAAGCGTAGCGTATTATCAAGTTACTGGGTTGTGGAGATCAGATAGGCAGTCGCTCCATGTAAAATACTGGTATTCAGCTGCATCCGGTTAGACTGGAAGCCGACCACAATATAGTTGGGAAAAGGCCAAGCAGATTGATTGGTTTAGTGCAGAGAGTTGAAGCTGCAACGTGCAATAATAATATTTAGTCATTAAGCTCGGTTACAGCCTCGTTTGTCTAGTGCTCGCAAGCGCTACTGCTGAGCATGAGGTCCTGGGTTGGATTCCTACGTCGGGCAAAGTGATATTAGGTTTTTCCATTAGGAATTTCTCAGTAGCAGCCCGGAGTCTGGATTCGTGCCCGGTTGATGGCAATAGGCTCGCCCCCTATTACATGGGACTTTTAAACATAACTGGCGAAATGTGGGTGCACTATAAGTACTCCTCTGCCTCACTCTTCGGGGATTTCAGGCGTGATGTTATGTTATGTTGTGCTACATTTAGGTTTGGTCTAATGTTCGTGAAATTGGGCATTACCTTGTTATGTTTTATTAGCTTTTTGGCTAAAGTTTCTCTGCATGATGATATGCGATCAGTAAAGAGAAAACTGTTCGTTCTATCAATTTGCAGATCTTCACCGCCACTTAAACACGTACACAAAAGTCCCTTGAGTTATTGTATGATACAGTCATGAATTACTCTGATAGACATCTTTGCAATTTAATAATAAGATTTTTGCAGGAGATTTCGTATTTATTTTCATCAAATTATCATGGAGATTTTTAACAATTACTTTTCTTTTTCCGCAGGTATGTAAACAAATTGACTTCTGTAGAGCAGGAGGTAATCTAGTAAGTTATTTATTTATTTATTTAAACTTTTCACACTCAAAAAAGTACAAAGGCGGACTTAATGCCTTAGGCATTCTCTACCAGTCAACCAAGGGTGGTGAAGAGATTAGATGGCAGGTGCTCTGTTTGAGAGGAACAAGGATAAAAAAAAATATTAAAAATAAAAAATTATGAATTAGGTATCTACAAATAGAAAAGGTACACAAGTACGTAAATAGGCTCTAAACTTATAATACACATACTTATTTACTATAATATATATATATAGGTACCTATATCATTATATACATAAGTTAAGTTAATTAAGTCTTGGTTGTTTTCTTCCTAGTCGTCTTTCTAAACAAAAAGACTAGTTCAGAATACAAAACTGATAAAAGACTTACTTATTTATTTTTATAACTACATATCACTCTGCACACCATTTTCTATTGTTGTTTTTGTCTGTATTACTCGAGTTACTGAGAGCAGTGGTGACCCAGTGGTAACTGCCGCGGGCTTACGAGTTGTAGGTCATCGGTTCGAACCCAGGCAGGCGCTTTACTTTGTGTAAATAATTTCATCACCACCGCTCTCAAAACGGTGAAGGAAAACATCGTGACGAAATCGGCATGTCCTAGAACCAACAATTCGAAGACATGTGACATCTACCGCTAACCCCCACTGGGCCCGCTGGGTAGATTATATTTATAATCCATTCCCTCTCGAAGAGCTATTATATATTATAGGCTGATTATGCTTACTCGTCTTAATTATCTTTTTGTATGCACGTGTTTCGATGACAAATAAACTTATTTTTCTTTCTCTCTTTCATCAAAATTCTAACAAGTCCTTTTCATTTTAAATGACTAATACAACTTCCGTAATAATACAAGCTCCTCAGATAATTGCCATTTTAGCTCGCACCTTTAAGTAAAGAACACTAAATTATATCGTCGCTACCGATTGATATCGAAGATTAAGTTTCTTGAGATCGATGTCTACCTGAAATGGAATCGATATCCGGACAGCGGCAATTTAAGCGCATCGATAATGATCTACCAATCAATCCTGAACTCTTGCAGTGGCATTTTACTGCATATTTTAGATGAAAAATTCATTTTATACGGGTCTTGATTCAGTGGTCATAATAAAAGTATATTTCTTAGTTTCCGTTGATACAGTTTTCCAATGTATTGCGCCGACCAGTTTTTACGATTCAATCGCCGCTGCAACTTGATGGCGGCTGTAATTTGTTCGAACTGGAAATGTATCCGAGTCTAGTATCACAGTAGCTTTATTTATTTAATATTTTTTTGATAGGGGATTGAAAAGGAAAAGTTTAAACTTATTAAACTTAGATTATCGTCAGCCATATTTTAATTACTGTGGGCGTGCTATGGGTAGTGTTGGTTATTGCGCAATAGAAAAACCGTTTGCACTTCAAATAAAATTATAATTCACAATCAAATTAATCACACTAAAATAGCTATTCACACACTGTAGCTACACGACACAACTATACGGAACGCGGGACAGTTTCGAAACGTGTTCACTGCTTGACAGCCACCGACAAACTCTGCTTAACTCCGGTGACCAGTCGACGAGCGTTATGTTATAGACTCTGTCGAGCGCCGCTTGGTAGCGCTGGCGTCCCGATTAGTCAAACGACGACTGACGTATTTCCGACAGATAGAATACTCTTTATTGTGTACACCATCAAAATTACAGATAGGGCAATATTTTTATCAACACACAAATTTTCACACGGTGTTCTTTCTATCCTTGAATATGAACAACTTTCTCTTATGGGACCAACTCTAAAATCACGAAAAAAATCAGCTTGTTTCATACATTTTGATCGAGTAGGCATTGAACTTTTGTATGAAACAGCAGATTTTTTGTCGTGATTTCAGAGTTGGTCCCATAGTGAAAGTTGTTCATATTCATGGGTAGAACACCCTGTGAAAATTTGGGTAGTGATAAAAAAATTGCCCAGTATAGTTACATTTTTCATAATTTTGACAAAAGCAGTTTGTTCTGAATTAGTTTAGTCTATGTAGTTTTTTGATCTTTAAAATTAATATCTCCGTGGCTTAGTGTTGTGACGCTACTCAGAGAGACCATTTACAGGAGTAGATAAACTGACAAGAAAATTAATCAATTTTAATGCGTCTATTAATAGATTCGACTGATTGAAGTAAAATCATGAAGATATACCTGAATAATTCATTTAGATCAATTTGATTGACAATACAAACATTAGTTAAGTATCCGATACACACACACTCACATCTAATCATAGAAAAACCAAGTCAAACAGCATTTGAACGGGGAAACAGTGACACAAATCGAAAGCACCCTGAACTCGTTAAACCCACTCAAACCAACATTAATTCAATCCAAGGATTGACTTTCTAAATGATGAACAAAACTCATTTGCGGTATGACAAGTAAAATTATCATCGCCTGTTTGCGTTGCTTTCACGGGGCGCGCAGTGACATTATCGCGTTCTGCCACCAGAACACTACTGGACTAGCATTTATCTTTTTATTTAATGTCCTATAGCGGCTTCTTAATGGTGTTGTATAAGTAGACATGATCGTTGGGCGTTTTAGCGGTAATAGCATGAAAGTTTTAAGACTTCTCGAATAATAAGGAAACCTAGTTAATGGATTTGCAGATTTTGCTATGAAATGGGATATGTTATTCATATTTTATGATTTTATTATGCCTTAACTAAGCCTTTAGCTAAAAGCCTTTCTAATTTTGCGAAACTCAATACCGTAAATTTTTCTTAAACGTGGTTGTAGTAAGATTGCCAAAGATATATGTAGATACATATTATAGGGTATATTATATCTCTTGAGATTTTGCCTGCATCCTTCTATGCCAAAATTTTTCTTGCTTTTTTCATTTTATCTCCATAATGGTAGTATCAGTCTAGATGCAAATATACAATAACTCCTAATAAAACCTAATAACCCTCCTAATAGCATGAACTCACTTGATGTGCCAATATTCTGCGGTAATGTGGTTTCCATCTGTTCTTAACACCGTCTTTACCATCATTGCACATTCGAAATAGTCTTCAGTCGTTTCAAAACCTCGATTGTGTTCAACAAAGGTGTATTGTTGCACTGTTTAATTACTGTTGCAATTAAAGATTATTATCAATCAATCATTCTGATATGAATAGTGTTAATATTAAGTGACGGCGGGGGGTTATGTAGATATGTCACATTAGTTGCAATATGTATCAGAGACAGGTTGCTTCATTCGAACCTGAATTTGATTAAGACATTTTATGTCACCATCACATAACATCACGCCACTGTTCCCCGAAGGATTAGGCAGAGGTTCGCCTAGATCCACATTTCGCCAGTTGTGTTTAAGTCCCATGTAGAAGGGGGCGAGCCTATTGCCATCAAACGGGCACAACCCGGCCTCTGTGCTGCTACTGAGAAATTCCAGATGGAAAAACGCGATAAGAGAATCCCAGCAAGAGAAAATTCAGAACCGCGAAGTCTGCGTATGCCCAACGACCTCCAACATTTCTTCATACTCACACCTACTGACCTACAATAACGTACTCAATACTCATTAATTTATTTGCATTCCAATATGTATACTTAGGTGGTAACTTAAAATTATATGTGATCATTATCAGAGATCGGAATAGGCAGAATATATTTACCTAAACTTCTAGGGAGTAAGTAACATAGAGTAGATAATACCTCCCTCTAAAAACCCGGAATTTAAAAATTACGAATTATTTATTGGACTTTTTATATAGGTAGTTATTCACTCTATGTTACCTACTTACTTCCTCGAAGTTTAGCTAAATATATTCTACCTATTCCGATCTCTGATCATCATGGACCCTAGATAAGATAGTAGGAGAGAGGAAGCTTTGAAAAACTTAGCAGAACAGTCTTCTGTACTAAATCTAATATTATTATATTATGTAAATACGGTAAGTACTCAAGATCCTTTACTCCTCTTACACCCAAATGAAACACACAGTTAAATTATTGATCTTGAGTCTTGGAACAATCTTTCAACTCTACTGAAACAATCTGTGGCGGCATCGCCACAATGGAACGCGTCACACTGACGTCACGCAAAATCCTGCATCGCGCAAACAGAGTTTACCGCGCGACTAGCATATACATATACAACATCCCGACATCAACCGTCGGGCAGTAGCCCACCAGACACAACACCCGTCTGGTCGGAGGATCCTCCCTTTTTATAGAGGATGAGTGAACTTTACTCCCTGTTCCTCATGCCTCTATAAATCCTTAGTATAAACAAATAAAATCAACTTACATACTGCGCAGGCACAAACACCCTTACAGACACCCCCCCCCCCCCCCCACACACACATGCATAATAAAGAACAGCAGCATAAACGGAAATTATACCAAGTTTTATCTTTTATACAGGGTTATTTTAAATTGGCTAGCTAAACTCCGCAGGCGCTATGGGTCTGCGGACTTCACTTGCCTCTTCAACTAGCATCTAATCTATCTATCTCTATTTTTATGTTGTACATAATAATTAGTATTCTATCTTTCTATCTATATATCTACATTTATTTATGTCTATTGTACATACCTATTTGTGTCAGTAAATATGTTATCAATTATTTTCGTAATTACATTATCCGTCTGACGGCTTCATTTAGTCACAGTTAAGCAGTAGCTTGTCTACATTGACAACAACAGAAGCCCAATTCCCGTAATTAAAAACGTTAAAAATCTAGTCGCAGGCTCATCTCAGCGCAAGCTTTGCGCCCTCACGCCCCTAGTCGCCGCAGGAGACGCCCTGGGCGTCGGGAATTGGCAGTCGACTCCCGGCTACCGTGGGCGCGGGCTTGCGGACGGCGAGCAATGGGTAGCTCGCCGTCCGGTAAGGAGCAGGCCCGAGTCGATGGCGCGTTGTGCTCCACGCGCGCCTCACAGAGATGTCAGCAGCATTGAAGGGGTCCGCTAGGACCGATGCCAGCCGGGGTTGCGGGATGTTCGAAAGTGTTACCGTGGCCCCGGCACAGGCAACAGAAGGAACACGGGTGGGTTTTAGTCAGTAAAAGTCTGACACGCCCTCGCGCTCCGCCCAGAGCGGGAGAAGTCATGTGATGATTTCCCATCCAAAAAAAAAAGGCTCATTTCAGCGACAATCAAATGTCAAAAACTTGTCAAAAATGTTGGACATTTATAGGCATTTTTGACATGTTGAGACTGAGATCAGACTGTGAACGTTCTTAAAATTACGGGAATTGCCCCTCAGATTTCGGACACCGAATGACTCATTCTAGTTTCAACGCTGTAATCCAACACCATTTCTTATAAATTAATCGACGTCATATTTAGGTTATTTGATTGCTGAATTTAGTGTGTGTTGTCCTATTTCCAATGGCGGGGCTTATTAAGATATTTTATAAGCTAAACTCAACGTTTGTTTACAAACAAACGCGGCCACTTTACTATTTACGTCAGTTAACGTAACGCGAGTGTGCAGCGGTTCGGCGCACGCGCATAGCTTTTTGATGTCGTCCGATTTACGATAAGAACTTGTCGCGTTACGTTTTGACGGACTGCCCACTTCCTCGTCTGCGACTGGGTTAAAAATAAAGGTTAGATTATTATCTAATGGAGTTTTGTGATAAGGACTTTGAAGAGTAGGATTGTATTTGTAAAGTTCATCGGACTTTTATTAATTTGAGAGCGTAAGAAAACGTCTAGTTATCCAAACCCATTCAAATTACTAATCACTTCTACATTTGTTTGTTTTTCGGATCTATATTTTACGATACTGTCAACTTTGAATAGCGTCTTTAAGTCTATATACTTTTTAACACAACTATGGCAGGTGCTCAGAAGATATTTTTTTAAGGGCCAATTTCTACGTCTCACGTCTTCAGAACAAGAGTAACTTACAACTAATTGGTTGTTTACACTATTCAAGTAGCAAAACATTAGACAGGTCTTCTACTAAAGACAGGTTATGCGTAGGTGAGACTTCACGTTTCAAATAAGGCACAGGTTACACAGATGCTCGAACACGAAACTAGGCTAAGCCTGCAATTTGCTACCAGTTACCTACTTTCGTACAACTGCGATTTGTAAAGGTAACTGTTGCTACTGCACATGCATGTTTTGAAAACAGATATACAATGCCTCCCACGGGCATGTGATCGCCCGTATTTTTCTGAATATTTATGAAATGATGTTCTTCAGAAAGGTCGGGTGCGTGGTACTCGCAACCAGCGTGCGTGTATGACCAGACGTATGAACGTAAACGAGGCAAAAGGACTATGTAAGGATCGTAGCAGGTGGCGTTCTGTAGTTTCTGCCTACCCCCATGCGAAGAAAGCGTGAGTTTATGTATGTATGTATTCATGAAAAGTTATCGAAATTTAATTTTAAAAGGGGTTCTATCTTTAATATATTTTTTTTATTATTTTTTTTTATTATAATTCACAAAACTGATGTACAATCACAAATGCAATAAAATAGTTACAACACAATAGGTCTGATTGACATCTACTAGATGTGAATCTAACATGCATATTTTATGTTAAACACTTACTAGTAAGAAAGAAAAAAAAAGATAAAATTAAGCAAAACTTACAAATTGTGAACTTTTCCATAAAAACCTAATGAAAAAGTTTTGGGAAAGAACAATTAACTACAGAAATAATTACACAATTACGACTCTAAGTTTAGTCCTAACTGAGGCTACAGAACCAGCAAAGATATCTATTTCACCACGAATGGAGTTCCCAAGAGAAAGCATGCAGCAAATGGGTGAAAAATTACCTATATTAGTTCGACTATGAGGCAGGACGAAAGTTCTTCGGTTAATTAAGCGGCTACTACTACGTGGAACACTAAATTTTACTTTTTCTAAAAGCTCGGGAGAATCTATTAAACTATTTATTAATTTATACAAGAACATGAAATCCAAAGATTTCCTACGTGCACTTAAAGATTTCATTTTATAATGACTCAGTCTAGAGTTATAAGAGTTCAGACGAATATTTATCATGTTATTCAATTTTTTATATTTTGAGTAGCGTTTGTGACCTTGCTTTACATTTTTTGCCATATCTCCAATGTTATTGTCTCGATTTTGTTTATTATTTCTAAAAGCTTGTGTTATTTTATCGGATTAACTAAGATTTTTCATTAAAAAAAAAAACCGCCCAAGTGCTTGTCGGACCACGCACAATGAAGGGTTCTGTAGTTGGGATGAGTTTATCCCAAGAACAAACTTAACTTTGTAGTTGAAAAACATGTTCTCTAATACATTCCAACTGCAAATGTAAGTTGGTCGACTATTACTCGTTAACTTGTAAAGCCTACTTAGCTGTGATAGTTTTTATTTTAACTTCGTTGTATATACTACTACCGTAAATTTTTTCACATATCCAGAACTAACCGTTTAGCTGGCAGGGGGGGACACACACTTGACTAACAAAAATTAGCACTTTAAAGCTTAATATGTCAGAAACGGATCCTTTAATCGAAAAATTGTTTTCACAAACCCGCAATATTTTTGAAAGACCTTTCCAACAACACCCCACACCATGGGGTAGATGAGAAAAAAAAAGATCCCCACTTTACGTGTACACAGTGGTCTCGAACCCACCGATTTTTCGGTATTTCTACCGATATGGGCTCTCTTTATAAATTAGTCTGTAAGCTTTTTTTTTTCAATAAATAAACGAATTTGATTGAATATTGTATTTTTTTTGTCAAAATATACCGATTTTCTACCGGTCTCGCTCTATGACGTTCGAGATAACTGCGTGTACAGGAGGTACCCTAAAAAATTTTTTTTTTCGTGATTTTATTTTACCACTTTGTATATCCATGGCAAATTATAGCTTTCTAGTACTAAGAGTCTCTGAGCTAAGCTGCGGACGGACAAACGGACGGACGGACATGGCGAAACTTTAAGGGTTCCTTGATGACTACGGAACCCTAAAAACGGAGGTGAAGACATTTTATAATTCGTAATTTGGCACACAGGTAGACTATGACCTAGTTACCGTGGCCCTAGCCCAGGCAACTGAAAGAACACGGGTGTGATTTCCCATCCAAAAAAAAAAGAAAAAGGTAGAGTGTGACCTAGATTAACATATAGGATACTATTTACCTGTGTGAATGTAGTAGTTTCCTTAGTATGCGAGTGAAACCGCGGGCAGGAGTTAGTTAGTTTGTAAAACATTCTTTAAAGTAAATAAAAACTGCTTTCCAAAATAATCGGAAGAACCTACGACTCAAGCTCGTTTATTACTTGAAACACAATAAGAGAACCAATTGACCTCTTTACAAGTCGAAATAAAATAACTCCTTTTACGTCTCAACAAAATTGTAGTCAATAAAACCGACGGGCCTATGAGAAATCGATGTTTTTACACCATAACGGTGTTTCGAGTGCTTTAACAATAATGTCCTTGTGATAAGGAGATCAATGGCTCTTTTATAGTCTATTGTATTGAGTGCTAGTTCAAGCTTACACCGTTTCCTTATGACTTTATTTTATATGTTTAACGTTTTGTTTCGGAAGTTTTGCGTTTTCAGTGACGATAATAAGTGTTATTGTCAAATAAATTAGTTAGCGAAACTTCGCAGACATATTTCACTAGCTACAGTCGTTGACCCCAAAAAATATCATCACATCAATTTGTTTTTTGTTTTACCATGTTCAGACATCGATACCCATCACATCTGCGGAATTCCGCTTGCTAATTTAATTTGACTTTATACAGCGTGACTGGTAATTAGTGACCGATACTTAAACACATGATTGTACTCATATAAACAACTTTTACTTTGGGAGCAAACCTGAAATCGTGAAAAAAAAATCTGCTGCTCCCTACATTTATGCTCGCATAATTCGTCAAAATGTAGGGATCAGCTGATTTTTTTTTCACGATTTCAGGTTTGGTCCCATAGTAAAAGTTGTTTGTTATCATGAGTACAATCATATGTTTAAGTATCGGTCACTAATTACCAGTCACCCTATAGATGACGAAATATACATATGAGTTTCGGAGAAGACATGATTAAATTAACGTTGCATTATAGTCGATGATGAAATCGAAAATATTTCTTTGATCTTCGACTCGCATTTGACTCTAAGTAAGGTAACTGAACAATTGCGCTTGCATTTGCTGGCACTTGACGGTAAGTCATGATACGGAACTATGGTGTACGTTTGCCTAGATAGAACACTATATACTGCAAGCACTACATAGTAACCTAACTTACACCAGGGCCCCATATATCTAATATTATATACTAACTTTTACCAGCGGCTTCGCCCGCGTGATGTTCAGATTATCCCACGGGAACGTACTACCAGGATAAAAAAGTATCCTTTATCCTATTCCAGGTTATGGTCTACCCGTGTGCCAAATTTCATCCAAATCTGTCCAGTCGTTTTTGCGTGACAAACATCCAAACAAAATTTCATATTTATAATATTAGTAGGATACTCTCTAAGCCCATATTGCAGGGGCCCTTATATACGGTAGTAGGTAGCTACATAGAGTATAGTATAACATTACAACTACCTTGTCTTTTGAGTTACGCAGCAAACATTACTAAACAGTTGTAACAGAAATGAATAACGCTGTTTCCAGAGAAATAATAATACTCGTAAATACTGCATTACCCAATCTGCACCCTAATTGCGTAACATACTATCAAACACAATCTGAATGACTCTAAAGCAAATTGCTAATACATTGCTTCATATGTTCGAAAAATTTGTCTGTTCAACAACGTAAATAACGCAATGAATGTTGTTGAACTGTCAAAATGAAATCGATTCCAACTGTAAGTATGTTACGCAATTAGGGTGCTGTTCACCTATCGCTAATAAAATGATACAGCTCTTGCACTGAAAGTGGAAATCCATAATGACTCAAACTCAAAGCATTTATTTCAATTTAACCAATTACAGGCACTTTTGAATTGTTAAAGAGTCAGTCAGTTAGTCAGAAAATTGAAGCTAGTAATGATAGTGATAATAATTTCGTAATCTACATAGGTTGGACAAAAACCGTTTAACTATTTTTTTTTAAATAGTAATTTGTCAGTTTTGTTACTATTTTTAACCGACTTCATAAATTTCCAATTTTAACAAAATAAAATTCGATCGATTTTTAAAAGAAATTAACGTATACGTACGTTAGTTCGGGCGGCGGTTCGGATCCAACCGAACTTCATTTTGACATTTGGTCGAATCCGAACCGACGGAAAGAAATAGAAAAAAGGGTAGTAGAAAACTTCCGAACATTCGGCCGATATTAAACTAGGGGCCTACCCGCAGTTGCTTCGAACGCTTCCTTCCTTATCGATGCTATTAGCACTATTAAAACAATTTGAACTAGGCACCTGCATTATTATTTATGTACTTAGAAAATCATTAATGTGATGTAGAAAGTATTGAAGAAGTTTTCATATGAATATATTTTCGTAAATGGGTCTCTATCATGCTTAAGTGGTGTCAACTTTATGGAAAGTAGTTTTTTACAAGAACGCGTCATGCAGTTTTCGTTGAACTATTTAAGAGTGTGTGGAGGGAAACGTAGCACGTCACGACATTATTCTGTAGTTTTGTAGTTTCCCGTGAGAAAAGGCGTGAGTTTAAAATATGCATTTAGGTCAGTACTTACCTACAGTCCAGCTGTCGTGAGATTGCGCTCCTGACACCTGTTAGTTGGACAATTTCTATTTGTAAGCAGAGGGGCTATTCTCGTAACTTTAAGAACATTCATAGTCTGATCTCAGTCTCAATGTCAAAAATTCCTATAATTTCCCTACATTTTTGACATTTGATTGTCGCTGAGCTGAGATTGCAACTAGATTTTTGAACGTTTTTAGTTACGGGAATACGGCTTCAGCTGTTGCCCGCGGCCTCGCCCGCGTCTATGTTAATACTTCCCCATTTGAATCGGATTTTGTTCACAATTTCATGGGTTTTATTTTTTTACGCGGAACCCTTATTCTTTTTCTAAAATAAAAGTAGCCTGAGTTACTCCTTATAACATCAGCTATCTACCAGTAGTGATAGTGAAAGTCCCGTCAAAATCGGTCTAGTTGTTTCTGAGATTAGCCGGAACAAAGAGAGAGACAGACAAACAAAATGTTTTTTTCCTACCGTATATACCTACTTTCATGTGCATTTCGTAAAAAGCTATTATTTTGACATTACAAACAGACCCTTCAATTTTATTTGTCAAGAACGCATTCTCTCAACGGCTGGACTGTAAGTTTATGTAAACATTCGAATAGAATCAAGAGTTTACAATTGTGAATATTGACCCTGTGGTCGTAGGTCAAAGTTGCGAACTGTCAAACTCCTGAAATAGTAATTGAAACAATAATTCGTCTGTAAGTAAACGTTTTCTAGGAAAGTGTTTGAAGAATATTACTTCGTAAGTACCTTAATAAAATCGTATTAGGAACAGGACGTCCACAATTTCCCGCACGTATGTACATAATTTACTTTAAAATGCAGTTTCATTTCTAAGCTGGGAAAGTGGGGAACTATTGCCGTGGGTTAATCTTTTTATTGCATCCTTTTACTTCAAGGTTTTCTCTTTGCAGAATATTAGAAATATTTCACTTTCCTATAGACTATTTTTTATAAATGACACCTAATTGTCGCAGTTTTTAAATTCAATTCTCACGCTATCCACGTGGCTTAAATTACGAGATGTCTAAAATACCGAATCTGAATTATCTAGGATTGAAGCATTCCAAATTATAAGAAGATATACAACAACAGATGCCATAAAATCGTCAGTTTCCAATTTAATGAGAGCCATTAAGTTTTAATTATCAATTATCGCATGATTATTATAGTAATTAAACGAAAACAACACGTATTCCGCAAAACGTTATCATTAAGACAGACAGGCGTAAAGACACCTTTAATTTCACATCCCATATCTCAAGATTTTCTTCATAAAACATTAAACACATTAAGGATAGAAACTCATTAACAGACGTCCTCCTTAATGACCCGCAGTCGATATTAATGAACGGAATTAGCATTAGTAATTGCGTGTATCGGTCGAACCGAGCGGAAAATAAGACAGTGTATAAAGATTGCCAGGATTTATGTATTGTATATTTATATTACTTTTATTATTCATAATGCGGATAGCGTTAACGCCTATAAAAGTGTATAGTTTAGTAAGATTATGTAGTTAAAATATCAAACAATAAACAAGTATTTACAGTTAATTATCCGGATTCAGGAAAAACAGATTTCCAAGAAATGTGGAAATCTCAATCAAGTATAAGATCTCAGCTCGATACTTATGTATTGGTGATTGTTTTTTAGTGTTTTTTTTTTTATCCAAATATTGAGAAAATCACGAAATAGAGCTTAGTTTGACTTTACTAAAATATGATGAAAATAAGTGCATCGAAAGCATTTTTGTACAGTATTGACTGTTAGAACGTTTAATTTTGAATTTTCAGATTAAAAAAATGTTCCTAATAAGTGAAAAATATCATTCAGGCATCGTTATTATCACGAGCCAATTACTAAACGTATAAATCTCATCTTCTCTGACAATTTGGTGAAGGAGAAATTACCTAACCTACTACCTACGTGTCGTTTGTGGTCCAAACCGCAGACTAATCAGACGACTGTAACTTTTTCCGTATTTAATTTTGATGTCTGACATAGAGAAAACAACCTAATGATAGTAATTTCGATCGACAGAATGATTTATTTAATCAATTAATACTAAATTAGCATAACACAATCATATTTTATTGGTCACTTAATAAAGACCTTTTGTTAAAACAAAGTTCCTAATAAAAATGTATCTATTAAGCTTGTCCCAAAACACATAGAAAATGCAAATGAATGTAATTTGTAAAGCAAATCGACCATGTTATGTTATTTATTGTACAAATTACAAGAGATTGTAGGAATTTTGTTTACATTATGAGTATTTTACGGAGCTACGACGCGGCGCCGGCGTCTACAACTTCTGCTATTTGTCTAGTGATTGAAGTCACTTCAGTCGATCTGTAATTCTGCAGAAATTTTACCGTGAAAACTTAAGTGAAATAAGCTATCATTCCACCTAATACTATAAGATTGACACTGTTAACCGCTCACGTCAACGTATTTATATAAACACTAGCTGTGCCCCGCAACTTCGTTCGCGTGGAAGTAGTAAGATACACAATACACTAAAATTACAGCCACATTTTTATAAAACTCTCTCGTCCCCCGACCCGCCGCGTTGCATCGCATTGCCCACCAGCGCTTTTACTTCGTTTTCCCTTAGTGTTCTTTGTGACTCTTTTCTTTTTGCTCGGCTCCCAAGCGTCGTAGCGTGATGTTAACTAGCCTATAACTAACCTCGAGAATCGGGCTACCAAATGCAAAAAGAATTTTTCAAATTCGACTTCTTGTTCACAATTTCATGGGTTTTATTTTTTTTTGCGCGGAACTCTAATTATTTTTCTAAAATAAAAGTAACTCTTTGTAATATCAGCTATCTGCCAGTGAAAGTCCCGTGAAAATCGGTCCAGCCGTTTCGGATTAGCCGGAACAAACAGACAGACAAAAATTTTAAAAATTGCTTTTTTGTTGTAAGTACGGTACCTACCGTATATACTTTCTTACGCATTTAGTAAAAAGCTGTTATTTTGATATTACATAAAGATAATTCAATTTTATTTATTTGTATAGATATAGAATATGTATTGTGTATTTATTTTGTTTTTATTTAAATTTCACTGCATGCTGCACCGGCTGACGTCATCACGTCATCGCTGGCTGTCACTGAAAACCAGCGCTGGGGCTCTTTCTCGCATAGGGTCGCAGCATTATGCTGAGCGATGGCCGTTTTGCGTGGATGTGACGCATACTTTCCCTCAACTTTTTACTTTTTCGTGTTTTGTGTTCTTTCTTTGCGTCATGTTTACCGCAAATAAACGTATTTTCATTGTTTTTTCACTTCTCCAAAGTCTTCACGGTGAGATTTTTACAGAATATATCGAGGTTTAAAAAAAATCGGATTTGTACTACTTCGGTCGTCTCTGTCACAATTTGGTTCTAAAGTTGCATGTGTCGTATTAACGCCAGGGGACCTTATCCTCCTGCCCATATCCCAATTTATTTGAGGTCGGTGCAACATTGCTTTTTCTTTCATACTTCTCTATTAGTCATCATCTCGGTAGCCACCCCCTTTCTAGCCATAATTATGATCTTTCACACAGTCCATCCATCGTTTTTTTGGTCTTCCCCTACTCTTATAGCCATCCACATTCATACTCAAATTTTCCTCATAAGGATTTCCTCAATCCTCCGCATCACATGCCCATACCATGACAACCGATTTCCACACAACTTTTCAGTCACCGGTGCGACTTTCAGAGTTCCTCTTATGTACTCATTTCTTATTCTATCCATTCCCGTAACACCACTTAACATACCAACCTCATTACACAAAACACAGAAAACCGCTCCAAAGTATATTAAAAAAATGATTCTTCTAAAAGTATAAAACAAATCGACAATTCACCAACTTTATAGAAAGCGGAAACTTAATTTACTGACCGATAAGGAACACCATATTTGCATCAGTGCCAGAGATAACGAAACAGGACAACAAATAACCGAACAAAATGGGTTTAATCGACGGTAACGTTTTCATTGCTAATCGTTACGTGAAAGTCGATTTATGTTTTAATATCGAGTTTCTTATCGAGTAAAAAGGCTTCGCCAGTGAATTAGAGCTGCTGAGTCTGACCACATTTGCCCTGTTTGCCGTAAATTGTGCTATTACGCTTTTCTCTCATTGAGTTAGTGCAAATAAGTAGGACTGGTGTAAACCTACATCTTATACTCCCAAGCACAAATGTCGGGACATTAATTTCTCTTATCTTGATTTGTTTTGCACATATAAATCTTGCGGATGCTGTGTTCAATTATGTTATTTCTGTAAGGAGTAAGTTTGATCACATCAGTAAGGTCAGCTACCCAAATTGAGAGATCCCAAAATCCAACAAGGGATAAAGTGAAACTCCCATTTATTCTGCCGTGTTCAGAACAATAATTTTCTTATAACGCATCGAATAAATCACATGGCAGACGTTCACTTAGCAACATCGGTATCGACTGAAGCCATCGTCGATACATCTCTTTCTGTGCAAACAATAGGCCGCCTGTACACTACCAATTTTTCTGTCAGCGCCCGCCGCTTGCACACCTTTTAAGGTTTTTGACGTACGTCATTTTTACAGCCATGAATATAGAGATATTGGGATGACGGATCGGCTGATGCAAAGGTCAATTCGATTATTTTAATCGAGACATTTATCTCGATTCTTATTGTTTTCGAGTTCCGCGATACGAGACGTCTTAATCGGTCTGCCATTTCGGGTGCGTCATATTTTATCTGTGATCTACGGCTGGACGCGAGTGAAGGATAACAGTGATTTGGTATGTAGATGTCACTCGTAATTATACAGTCTCACTGGGTGGTTGTCCCGGTATTGTACCATTGTAAATAATCGGTTGACAAAAGAATTATAAGATTTCTTTATCTCATTCCGACTGCAGTATGCAATTAAGATATTATATCTGCTTTTATATTTGCATACAACTTTTTACTATAGAAATCTGTAGAAAGCAGGATATTGTTTTTATTTACGTCCGTGGTTTAAGGTAGTCGGTTATGAATATTAATATTTTAATAATTAAAGTCAGACAAATAAAACAAAAGTCTAGACGTATATTTGCCGCGGACGTTCTACAATAATAAATCTGCAGAAATTAGATTCATATGTATTTGTATCTAATTTTAAATGGCTCCTAATGTATAGACGGTGGTGTCTAGCTTTGAGGCTTCCTTTAACTACGCCTTCAAGCTGTAAATGACTCACTAAACTGAGTACGGGCATTTGTTTCTAATGGAATCTCATTAGCACAGTCCACTTTATGTGTAATTAGTAAACAAGGATTCATCAGGATCAAGCCAGTACCTAAGTATATAAAAGTGGGAGCATTCACAGTATATACCTAAATTCGTCCAGCCCTACATTCGTCATCACCATTTTTAAGTCATCCACATCTGAAAATAGATTTTCTCGATTTGTTACCCATTCGCCTCACAAAGTTCGCCCCACATTTGATATTACTTGTTCGCCCCACATTTAATTCACACTTCTTCTTGTCTGTTTCGAACTTATTTTATCCACGTCTGGTCTTTTCTGCTATCTAACTATCAACATTGATCTGATCTGACTACAGTACCTACGGTTAATGATTGACGTCCGGGCAAACATTCTGTAACCTAGGCTTAAGTTCACTCAGGCCATAGCGGCCATCAAGACGTCAAGCCCATTATTCACAAGAACTCGCACTTTCAATACTCAAGAGCACTAAACATAATGTTATGCAGATGTGGTAACAAATTCGGTACTAAGTAGTATGCGCAGGCGCGTATGCTTTCACTCTCGCGCCTTCGACCGGTCCGCGATGCGTTTCCGCCGGAAGGGCGCTCGATATAGTGGATAATGTTATGGTACATTTTATCGATAGAATTGGATTTTTATTAAAATGTCATTGTTTTACATACAGATAATTGGGTCGTGTAGGTATTGACTTTGGAACGTTTTTCCTGTGAATGGTCATCAACAGACATAGATAAGCGTTTATTAGTAGAAGTTAAAGCCTTTAGATAGGCATCTGTCGACGGATGTAATCGTTACACATTTTTATTATTTCCTCCATTTTAGTTATAGTTGACTGGCAATAATTATCGGGATGTAGGATAACGGAAATCTAGTATTGAAGTTTTTATGCTCTGATTACAAATCAAAGTTTCTTGTGTAATGTCTTTTCATAACTACAGTAAAAATATTGAATTCAAATAAATAACACCTCCACAAAAATATAATTGACAATAACCAGAAATTATTACCCAATTGTTTGCCACACAATACAAGTTGGCAAGTGAACGGCATCGATTTCCAAACCATTGATGATATTATCGATATGGACACCTACAGCACTGGGCTTGTTTCGCCGACCTGTGTTAATGTGAGCAACTCGATCCAGCTTGATGCGAGAATCGAGTTTGATGTGTGACAGGTCGCGTGGGAGGTCGGTAATCAATATTAGATAATCGCATTAGGTTTACAAATGTTATACTAATACCTTCTGGTTGAGTCACTTTGGTCAGTTACATCACAGTACTATTGTAGTGTTATTATGAGTAAACAGTGTATGAGTGAGCGAATTTAAATATTTTGGACTTGTTATGATAAATAGGAAAGTAGGTAATGTGGAAACGATTGTTGCATTTCAAAGTTCAGCTTTGAATCATGTGGTAATCTGGTAATGATCGATGTAATTTCCTCTATCACTAAATAAATACCTTTGCGAAATTAAACTAACCGTGACGAAACTTAGCATCAGCAGAGGCAATGATGACAATCTAAGTCAATGGCAATCTAAACAGAGTCGGCGTTGAATTTGGCTTCGAGATGGGCATCTTCAGTCCATTAGTTCCTGTAACGTGCAGACAACAGAACACGCTGGATGCGATATTAAGTGTCCCTTGTTTCGATGAATAGCAGCACATTTACACTCCAGCATCCTAATTGCGTAACATACTATCAATCACAATCTGAATGATTTTGAAGCATGTTGCGAATCCATTGCTTCATATGTTTGAAAAATTTGTCTGCTCAACAACGTAAATAACGCAATGAATGTTGTTGTACTGTCAAAATGAACTAACTACTGTAAGTGTGTTAAGCAATTGCTCCGCAGGGCGGAGTCATCTAGCTGTGAATCTGATGCCCAGTAAGAAATGTGTAAGTAGATATTTCTAAAATCAATTGGGTCTTGTTGTTTGCTATTGTTATTTATTTATTTATTATCCCTTCTAGTTTAGAATTTGGCTATCCGAACCACGCAGTCTGCCCTGACTTACTCCTTTGCAATCAGAGCTTTCCTTCCTTCTCACAGCAAAACAAAATAACAAGCACCGTTATCAGTATATCACAGTAATTGGCCAACCAGTGAAAGGACGAAAGATGTCAAGCAATGCAGAACAATTAAAAGGAACAATGACAAACTGAAGGCTTTGTCTAAGCACGGAACCCGGTAGCGGCAGGCTGGGCCACGAATTGTGGCGCAAGCGCAGCCGGGGTGTGTGGGCCGTGTCATGCTTAATTCCGATACAAATTGCTAAAGCTTGAACATGGCGAAAAGTTTCAGTAATTTAATCGTTTGAGTAAATTGTGCCGGTATTAATAGTTGTGCTATTGACAATTGGGTTGTGTTTCCGGTATTCAAAGACACACCCTCTGTTTAAGTGGGTGTGATCTACGAGAGTAACTCATGCAGTGGTGTCAAGATTTGCAAGACCCTTAAAGTGAGTGCACCGGACGTAGGTGGATGATGACATGAGGATCTTAAGTCGTCAACAATGCTAATTCAAATCCGACCGAAATCGTAATACAATGGCAATATTCTTTCGGGACGAACATACAAAAGACTTCCTGAAATTCTGTACCGAGGGTTACGTAGGTTTAAAATAGAGGCGACTTCCTCATGTACTTATTATTTATTACGACAAACTCTCTAATTGCTCCTTAATTACACTATACCACAAATTAAAACGAAATTGTACAGCAGTTGCACAGTTTGTTGCGAAGCTTGTACCTGAAGGTTTATATTATTTTCGAACACCATTAGAACAAGGCGTCTAATTAAATTTTAATTAAAATCTATAATGGAAACAATAAAACCAACAAAAACTGGATCGAGCGAAATCACCTTTCAAATCTTATGATTTACTGCTAAATTCCTGCTGCAAACCACACACAATGAACACACTGAAACTTACACAGAGTAATATTGTGTCGATCTGTGTCGAATTTTAAAACAGACAAAATAAGGCTTCAATTTCTGTGTTCGCCTGTTGGAAAACGTTCGACGAAAGTCAACATTAATTTTGTTTGCACCTCAAAGATTTTAATTGCCATTATAGTGATAACATTAATAACAAATGATGCAACCACGATTTATAGTTAGTGACGTGTAGAAAGTTTTGTTTTTAGCTCGACGTTAGATTCGTTTGCCGTTGAAAATAATGTGTGGATTATTCAGAGTGACAGCGTTAATTGAGTTTTTTTTGTCACTAGTTAATTTCAAACGAGTGCAATGTCACTGACTTCATTAATTATAGTTACGTATCGTCAAACTACGGCAACCAATCTTAAATCACTCTGAATTTCTAGTGGTGCTAATATAAAAAATCTCGGTTTTAAACAAATTAATACTTGCCTACTAATCTAACGTCATTAGTTCGGCTTGAGTGATGGCAAAGAGCTGTACCTAATCTAGATGACTTTCTGGAACAGCGAATATCGCGATGCTCAAGCATGAGTCTTGATTCATAATTATCAGATTTACCATTAATCGCTATTCAAATACAGTTTGGAATCGAGATTCATACTTAACCATCATTCTAGAATACGGACCACAAACTATGTTTAACCATTTAATTCCGTTCCAATCATGATAACTGTAAAATTATTTTCTAGTCTATTGCTATCATCGTCAAACTCATGACAACTTCAAATTGTCCCTTGTCGCAACACATTTGTCTCAGCTCGACATGAGGACTATTATTACCATCTCCAAAACTTTCATCGCATTGACTTTAACTACTAATTAACATGTTTATTATTGAGGCCAGTCTATGAAATGTTATGATACCTACTCTATAATCTTTCTCGTTTGACATGGACTCTTTTAAAACCCATAGTCGAGGTTGCTAACCAAATTAAAAAGACCCATAGTTATCTTAATAATGCTAGGGTATGGAGTCCAATAATCGCTGGATGGTTTCGCAAAAACGCCCTTTATACACGCAACGCTCATTATTGCAATTAAATTATTAGAAGCATTTCGAAATGTAGGCAATCTGCAATTATCGTATTGGAAAGAAACCCTTCTAATGGCTTGCAAAAATAAATTGCTTTTCGTGGAAATTAAACTGCTTAATTATGTGAATTAAGTTTTGAAATTGCATTTATTATTGTTTCTTTGTGTTGCACGATGTCTTAATTTTAAGATAAACATTAAACACACAGTAGTTATTGTTATGCAATCCCTGAGATGTGATCTTTAAAGCTGAATGTGGAATCAAGTGCTGTTTTGAATTGCAACTTGCAACACAATATGACGTCTGAAAAACGAGTTCTCGTAGTTTAAAATTGAAATGCATTCGCTGTTTTATTCAACGTACTTTGCAGTCACCTCATTTATAAGCAGGCTTAGGGATGGTAAGTTCTTTGTTAAGCTTTCTGGTACCTACGTTCTGCATTTGTTATAGAAAAACGGAAAATACTAACTTTTTGTTCCTTTAGCCCAGGAAAACTTCTTTAGCATCACATTCCTTCTACCATCGGACATCTAGATGCACTGCAGGTTACCATCCCTACCTAGTTGCTATTCCACCAATTCGCACTAAGCGTTTCCAAATGTCTTTTGTGATGCGCACAGAAAAGGAGTGGAACTCTCTGCCTGCGTCTGTGTTTCCGAACGCATACAACACGGATCTCTTCAAAGTGAGAGTGAACAGGCTTCTTCTGGGTAAGCTCGCTCCATCGTCGACTTTGTCTCTGTCACCTCTGACCTAGACTAGTGTCAAGAGTAAACCTATCTCAAATAAAAAAAAAATTAAAAAAATATCACAACTTACGTTACTAAGTTTCTTCAGATTCATAAAAGGTTCAATAATTTTCTCGTTGTACTTCGCATTAAATAAATTATGGTTTGTAAACAACAGAATCACTCGACAAAAACTTTGCCAAAAAACAAAAGGCAATCAAGATCAGAAAAATAGCTTCCTAAAAGCGTAATCGAATTTGTAGTTTTCAGTTGTTTTGTTGCTGCCAGTGCTCTCGTTATTACAACATGATATCCAACCTCTTTAGAAATGGTTTTTAATATTGAGATTTGACTTCTTTTGATAATCATCATCATCGGCAGCCTTGTTCCAGCCACTACTCAGTGTAGGCCTCCTCCCTTATGTGTCCTGCTTCTTTGGTCTGTGCGAGTCTTCTCCAGGTTTTCCCCGCGATCTTTTGTTAATGCTCTCATTGAATTTTAGTAGCCCAAACTACTGTGAAAGTAGACCTTAATTATATTTTTGATTTTTAACGAACAGACCACCACACAGCGTGAACAAAAAATAGTAATTTGTAATATCATAAAGCTCACAATAGATGGAGGACATTTTAAAGTCGTCAAATCGGGCGTGCGGCAGCCATTGTAAATCACTCAACGCAACCAACAATAGATTCGGCTGATCATAAATAATAAATAATCGCCGAGCTTTCTACGGTATGCTGCCATCTATCATTAAGCCGTGCATTAGCATTCGTGAGACGATTCTACACTTTCACTGATGATTCGGTGCCAATTATGCAATTTGTGGATGCATAATTATACATAGGTACTGCCTCTTTGGTCGCAAGCGCTACTGCTGAGCATGAGGTCCTGGATTCGACTCCCAGATCGGGCATCGTTTTTGGATTTTTCCATTACGAAATTCTCAGTAGCAGTTCGGAGTCTGGATTTGTGCCTGGTTGATGTCAATAAGCTCGGCTCCCTATTAGATACATAGGACTTGAACATAACTGGCGAAATGTGGCTGTACTACAGGTACCTACACCTGTGCCTAACCCATCGAAGATTACAGGCGTTATGTTACTTTATTGGCGTACTAACCAACTTGCGACAGGATTGTGTATGATGAATTGATAAATTGGCTGTCAGTGCTTTGTAAAACGTTTCGCGCTCAAAAATGTTCCACTTTTTGTCACAACACTTATTTTTTATGGTCATGGTTATGCAAGTGTTTATTTTTAGACCAGTTTTTAGTGCGCAGGCGTTGTTGCGTTAAATTCTTCCTTTAAAGCCGCGTTCATGTGTGCGATTTTCCGATCGATCAGTGAATGTAAAATTTTTTGCATGTGAATGATTTATATGCGTGTTTTGTTTTGCATTTTGATTTATGTCAATGATTTTTTCTGTTCGCTTTGTCAATTCAGTGTTGCTTGCGATTCCTTTAACGTAAGTTATATTCTCACCTTTAGTGTTGGGAAACATTGTATTGTTTGCACCAATTTCGAGTCTTAATTCACACTCCGTATTTTACTTTGCCCTTATAAGCTTAGACTTAAGTTATTCGTACATAGCCGATTTGATATTATTTATTATATTGATAACAGCCCCCACAGTTGGCAGTATTACATGCAATATAACGGAGTAAAATTCCTTCGCAGCACTGTTCCTGCCATGTTCCCGTCTTAGTTACCATTTGAACAGCTATTTTACATCGATGTCAAATTTAATCGTAGTTTATAAAGGGTTCATACGAGACTAACCCGAGATGTCTGTCTCTGAAGTCCTGTCGCATCACTTAAAAGTTACATGCAATGCGACTTGAAATGTGCATGCTCTTGAAGATTATTTCACCAGTATTTTTTTCTTAAAAATTTGAATAATTATGTACGCATTTAAATCAGTTTTGTATCTTAACACATGTAGCTGATTGTACTAGTCTATGTTGATTTGTATCGTCCACGCACACGACATCGCGTGTCAGTATTTTTTCTTCGGAAAAAAAACCGTGTTTACCAGCGCATGTAAATACATCTTTACGTGGAACGCACATTGTATCGCTAAATCTCGGTATCGATCCATTCGCGGCGTGTGAACAAGACAGAATCGATCGCAAATTCGTGATTCATACGACCCAGACTTCGATACGAAGATGAAAGTTGAACAGGCGCCTCAGATTGGCTTTTTGGCTTAATGGCTGTCGGTGTGTGGTCTTATTCGTGCTAATTACTTCTCATGTCGTGGTCAGTGTCACTGCGATCACCCCGTTGATTTGCTGAGGGCTGGCCACACATCGCGAGATCACTATCGAGTATCGACCGATTGGGAAACGAGACCAATTAAGGGAAATTGTCGAAAACTCGCTTAATGATTTATATTGCGCGACGATACATGGTACATTGTTGTGGCAATTAGCGAGGTGGCGTGGTGTGGTTCTCGCACGTTGAGCTGTTTGTGTTTTTTTTAAGTAGTTATTGCGTGCTGGTAATTGATTGAGCGTTTTTAGCTGCTGTTTTGAGGTTCGGTGTGATCGTTATCTCAACACATTCTTTTTCTAAAAACATTGACTTTGACTTTGGAATAATGCAGGCATAATACCTATTAATCTTCATGTATTAGAAACTGCCCACAAATAATAATCAGGATACAGTTAACCAGAGGACACCATCAACCCCATTTACAGTCCCTTTCATTCTGTCCTGCGTTGACAGGGAATCTGGAACGCATAATTTACTTCCCACACAATTTATCAATATCATCCCACATAGAACAGCTCACTTGGTAATCCAATAAAATAGATTTAACCTGTCTTTCAAGGCTTCACGGCCATACCTTATTGTTATACAAAGAATATCTTAAGAGTTAAGAGCAGGAGATCTTATCTTTATTTTAGAACTCTGGGAATCTGCGTTCGTTCGTGAGCAGTCTAGGTAGGTAAGTACTACAAGCCTTAACCAAGTGACCTTTCTGTTCCATAATTAATTAAAAACAATAAGAATCGCGTTGAGATTGCGCTACCGATAGTAGTGCACGGCTGGCATATCACGCGAGACCGCGTGCGCGCTCGCACTTCGACCGATCTGCGAGGTTCAGCTGCGCTGTCACGGATTTGATTTGGATAGGTACCCAGTCTCTGCATAATGAAAGATAAAGTCACTATCATCATCATCATTCACAGCCCGTTTTCACCCACTGCTGAGCATAGGCCTCTCTTTTCATGTGCCTATCCCCACGTTCCCGTGCCAACCTCATCCAGGCTCTACCCGCGATGGTAACAATGTTGTCCGCCCATCTCGCCGCCGGACGACCGACGCTTCGTCTTCCAGTCCTTGGACGCCACTCGGTCACTGCCTTACTACACCACTGCACAAAATCACTATAGTCCAGATTAATCCCAGACATTTCGAGCTCTATACTACTCTTCTCGTAGACGAGGGGATGAAGATGTTGGGTTCAACAGGTTCAGCTGTCTTTTAGTCTTAAGCTCTAAAAGTTTTATCATAGATTTTATGCTTAAGTATTCTCTGGTATCTATTTGGAATAGAAGACCTGATGTAATGGAGTCGCGTTGAGTAAATTCTTATAATCCTATTTTTAAGCTAATCGAGTTAGGTAGCCTAAAAATAGGACTAACACATTTAGTAAAAGGCTAGTCTGATGAATAAGAATCAGTGTGAGATCTCCTCACCGATACAACCCCACCACGGCTGGCATATCACGCGACCGTGCGCACGCGCTGATCCGATCGCGCAACTAAATATAAAAGCCAATTGTCCCGATCCGCCAATTAAACGATTCGCGTGCAAATCTGTGTGTGTTTAGTCATTGTTTACTTACGAGAATATTTAAGCATTGGGTTGTTGATTTTGTTGTGGAAGTTTGTATTTAAAAGGATACCGGTTTTTGAAATTATGATTGTAGTTTCAAATGCAGACCTTTTTTTTGTGGATGGGAATTCATCAAATGACTTCTCCCGCTCTGGGCGGAGCGGGAGGGCGTGTCAGACTTTTACTGACTAAAACCCACCCGCGTTCCTTCTGTTGCTTGTGCCGGGGCCACGGTAACTCTTTCGAACATCCCGCAACCCCGGCTGGCATCGGTCCTAGCGGGCCCCTTCAATGCTGCTGACATCTCTTTGAGGCGCGCGTGGAACACAACGCGCCGTGGACTCGGGCCTGGTCCTTACCGGACGGCGAGCTACCCATTGCTCGCCGTCCGCAAGCCCGCGCCTACGGTGGCCGGGAATCGGCTGCCAATTCCCGACGCCCAGGGCGTCTCCTGCGGCGACTAGGGGCGTGAGGGCGCAAAGCTTGCCTCTCCCTCACGCGGCCCGCCATCACTGCTTATTATATTAGCATTACTGCTTCGCAGAAGGAGGTAATGGCTTCCCATGTACTCTCGCTCTGTACCATGGCCTGGACCAGGGCCGGACGCGAGAGATCGCCGCCGCCGATCGCTTCCGCGAGGTGGTGCTCCGCCCAAGCCGGGCAGACCTCCACCGTATGCTCCACCGTGTCCTCCGGGTGATCCACACAGTGGTGACACCCGGGCGTTTCCTCCCGCCCTATCCGGAACAGGTACCTCCCGAAGCACCCGTGTCCGGCGAGGACCTGCGTCAGGCGGAAGGTGAGGACGCCGTAGCGCCTCTCCAGCCACTCCTCAAAGAGGGGACTTATCGCCGCAATCGTGGTGTGCCCATTCAAATGCAGGACTTTCGATTAGACATCTTCGCTCTTTGTTAAAGGGGAAGCGCTAATGTAGCCCGCGAATTTCAATTTTTTTTTACGATTTTTGCAATTTGCAGCTCAGTGTCTGGGTGTATGTTGATTAAAGTATGATTCGCGATCGTAGCAAATACATATTTACAGAGTTATAATAATTAGAATCAGTAATACAACTGCTTAAGTTAGTATAATCCTAAATGTCACGTTTTTTTTAATTTGAAATGGGTTCGCTCTTGACTCTAGTCTAGATGACAGAGGCAAAGTCGACGAATGGATCGAGCTTACCCAGAAGAAGCCTGTTCACTCTCACTTTGAAGAGATCGGGGTTGTATGCATGAAATAGTCATTCAATAGGATTATTTGGTCTTACAGAGTTGTATTTATGACTTTAATGATTACAATTCTGTCAATACATATTTGTTACGGTCGCGAAATCATATTTTAATCAAGATACAACCTAATACTGACCAGCAAATTGCAAAAAAGGTAATAAAATTTTAATTTCGCGGTCTACCCTGGCGCTTTCGCCTTAAGCCCCTTCCATTTCTTAAAACTAGAGAAATGGAAGTGTACCTACTGATAAAATATTGAAAGAAAACTTTAAAATTTATATTTCTTTAATGTTAGTAAACGTAATTGCTTACAGTATCAGCTGAATGATCACCTTCCAGTTGATTTTCAATTAAAGATCGGGCATTCAATTACGAGTTCCTGGTGCTTACTCTCATGTATTTAAATATTTACAGACTTTAATCGTTATAAAACATGGCGGACGTGTCGGCTCCTCTACGAAGACATGGTCTTAAACAAATTCCCGACAAATGGCCGCTGTTGGTCAATAAAAAACTGCCAATCGTAAGTCCTTATTAATTGTCGTTTAAACCGTCATACATTTCTCAGAACTTGCCAATAATTGTGTATAAATTCTTTGCCCATTAACGAAACACAAAATGAGCTGAGTAGTTAAGTTATTATATTGTTATTGTTTAAGGTCCGATCACTTAAAATGGTATGTTTCAATAAAAAATATACTTAATTCAATTTAACGGCGACATAGTATCGGTGCTTACAATTTGTTGATTCAGTGCTACCCGATTCGGTAGCATTGCGAAAATTTAATTCCGCAGTTATTCCAGATATTCACATTGTTTTTGCCCGCTTAAAATAACGTAAGCCCTTATTATTACATAAACTTCATCCAAAAAACAACTTTATATATACTTTATAAAGTTTATTTTCACATGGTGTAGTTTTGGCTCTAGGATTCCGATCGCATTCTTTTGCGTGTGACATTTAGACGCAAGCACAGACTGAAATAATTTCGCAGAAGCTAATGCGAAAGCTGGCCTCGAAACTGTTCTGTCAACAGGGATTATGCATCAGAATGGCATTAACATTAATTCATGAAGACATTCTCTCGAAAGGACCATGGTGCACAAATTGCAATAAAAAAACAGGAAAGGAATTTTACATCAGCTCTTAAAAATTGTTCATGATTTTCAGCTTTTGCTCAAAACTGAGTTCGATTTTCATTTAACACATTTATTTTTCGTGTAGGTACTTGAAAACATTCAATATTAGAAGATCTTTCGAGATACGTTCCCAAATGTGGTAAAAATACAACAATATATTTACATTTTGTACAAACGTATGTAGGGACGATTCGTTTTCTACAAAAAGCTGAAACAATGGAATCGATGTCCCGGTCACTTGTCTGGTTTCCATACCTGTGCTGTGAGCTTACAACTGTCTACCCCGTAGGCGTGACATGCGCATTTGGCTGAAATAATGGCCTATTTTGTTTTTATATGTTCATATACACCTTTATTTCCAATAAGATAGAGTCCAAAATCCCCTGGCTTAGCAATTTTAGTTAAATTGTCACAGATCGTCTTTAAAGTCACAGTGTTAAGGATTGTTATTCTTTGATGTGATAGTAAAAGTAAGTTTGTATTAAACATTTATCGTCAATTGCGTGTCGTCTCCATTTTCAGCATGGAGATGCATAATGATCCCGATTAGTTTTTGTTGCTAAAGCGATATCAAGAGCATACTTGTTAAGAGTAGCTCTTGGTACCTAGAAGTATAATGTGGGCAACTTTCTGTTTAGTCTGCAAATGAGAAACAAACAATAATAAATGGACTTGTTGAACTGCCAAAATGAGGCAACCCACAATCTCTCATTAATTCCGTTAATTGCGTCGAACTAATCCAATATTGAATCTAAATGTGATATATTACCAATATCCTTATAAATATTATGCTTAAAGAATTGATTTAAAATTGTTAACTATCCAAAATCATTACAATTAATTACTTCGGAAAATGGAATGAATGTTGATGGTTCGTTTTGGCAGAACTAAGCTCAATTAATCCAAATAAAAGTCAACACCACAAAAGAATTAATATTTATATAATTAATATCAATTCAGAAGAATTACAAATAAACAAACAAACTACAAATTAAATTAAAACCTAACCGCATTGAATTAAATTAGAAATCACGTATTTGCGTAATGGTGATGTAACAGAATTAATCACTACTGGGGAAATATTAATCACCAGATTGACACGATAAAGTAATTAATTACAAAAGTCAGCGAACAAACTTACAATTATTAACGATTGACAAAATGTCGGTTTAAATTTAGTTGTTTATGCGGTTATACAATAATTATTGAGTAAGAGATAAGATCCGTTTTGTTTGAAATGGTTTCAGAATTTTATTTTTAGAAAATGTCATATACTTATTATGATACAATAATTGCAATATTAATCCTTATCAATATTACTTTTGATTTTTTAACAAATACACAATTAATATTATTTTATTTCTCTCGTTCACAATTTTCTTTACGATTTCCTCTCCGTAGCATATTTAATATCGACAATTCGACACCGTTATATTCTCCTATGGCTTACCATCACCATGACTGTTATTGATTTCACTATCAAAATCATCACTGTTAAATCAATAAAAACAAAACGTGTGCGGTCGGGGGACCTCCGTCAAGAACGAGGTTCCTTCTCACGTGTGATTTAAAACAAAAACAAAATTTTCGCAGCCGCCATCTTGGAATTACATTTTCACCTCACTATCAATTTTCATCATCATCATCATCATTTCAGCCGAAAGACGCCCACTGCTAGACATACATAGGCCTCCCCTAAGCACCGTCACTTCGACCGGTTCTGTGCTTCCCACATAGAGCGGATTCCTGCGTCCTTCAATCGACTTTAGCACCCTCGAAAACTGAAAACGACACATATGACGAAAAATTTGAAAATGTACGCAGCAGCCATCATTTTGACTTCACTATCGGATTTAGCACCCTCGAAAACCATGAAAACGATACCCATGATGAAAAATTTGTAAATTTTCGCAGCCGCCATCTTGGATTTTCATTTTAACGGCACTATCGGCTTTAACACCCTCGAAAACCATGAAAACGACATCCATGGTGAAAAATTTGAAAAATTTCGCAGCCGCCATCTTGGATTTTCATTTTGACCAAATTCACACTCAAGACTTTTTGAGAAAGTCGCATGACGATTTCTACCAGTTCACTCCTACCGCACGCCGCGTTAAGAACTACGTTCCAAAAATCATTTGATTGACATCAGTCAATATTGTAATACTGTTAGAAGACAACGTCGCTTTAATGATAATAATGATTTTGAAACTGAGAGTGAGCAGTGACGACTGATAGGTTCCGTTGATTTAAGAAAAAAAAATAATGAACAGTAGGATCACTGCAAAGAGACAACCAAATCAGCAATATGGAAAAACGCATAAACGCACGCTGCTTTCTACTGTAGTTGTTTAGAATTGTTATTTGAAATCATTTTCAGGAAGTGTAGAAGAAAAACGCAGGATCTCCTGAGCGTCAATAATTAAAGCACATTGTGCGCTCTGACCGAAAACCTAATGGCTTGTTGGGATGTTAAAATGTTTAACTAGCTTAGCCACCACACTTTGCCTTACTTAAGAGGACTGTCACATTTTGTCACCTCTCCCGCTCACACGGGACCAAATTTTTAAGAATGTTAAATGAAAATATGCTTTTTTGAAAAATGTAATCAATTGGCGAACTAATTATAAAATAGATAATTATTAAAAACATGTTTTTATTGTGGCATTTATTTAACTCATCACAAAAACAAATCATAATACTTATTTAGCTGAGTTTATTAGATAGAGAACACAATAGAAATGTGATTTTATTAATTACCTATTAAATTAATATTATTTATTAGTTCGCCATTTCATTCCAGGTAGCCCGGGAAATTCAAATTTTCTTACGTTTTTTGCAATTTGCAAGTCAATATTAGGTTGTATGTTGATCAAAATATGATTCGCAACCGTAAAAAGTATGTATTTACAGAATTATAATAATTAAAGTCATCAATATAACTCTTTAAGGCCAGGTAATTCTATTGAATGACGTTTTCATGAAATCTTAACAATTAGGATTATACAAACTCATGGAGTTGTCTTGCTGATTTTAATGTTGATGATTCTGTAAATTTATGCATATTTGGTACGGCCGCGAATGATACTTTAATCAACATACAACTTAAGACTGACTTGCAAATTGTAAAAAACATAAGAAAGTTTGAATTTCGCGGGCTACCTGGCGCTTCCCCCTTAAAAATATGGTTCCGTATGAGCGAGAGAGGTGACAAAATGCGACAGCTCTCTTAATACAGTTTCGACAATGCACCGACGCCGATAGTAGTGCTTGGGGAGCCAGCTTCATCAGTATAGGTAACCTTCCGTTTCGGAAGCACCATATCATATTGTTAGTTACTTTTCGCGTGATGTTAATTGTCCATTTCTTTCCGGCCCATCTTAGTCTGCGTTTATAATGTCAAACTCTAAAAGCAAGGTGCTGTTCATTGGTTTTGTCCATCAATATAATTCGGCCATTAAAAGTCATTACGTATCTGATCGAAAATGCCACAAGTGTGACGTAACAAGTTTTCTCTCTGGCAACCATACGGCGATCCGTTTTATTTTCTTGCTGTACTTTGTGTTGTGCAATCTAATTGTTGGTTTTATGTTAATTTATTGATGTTTTTGTTGCAGGTATGTGTTGGAGCGTTCGTAGCAGATGTTGGTAAAATTAATTGATTATTTAAATGAATGAAGGCAGGTGGAAAATAATAAACATAGATCAAAGAAGTTTCTCACCTCATGTAAATTCGGGTTGTTTTAAATAAAGAATAGTGGCGCTCAAATCTAAATTCGTTCATTTGTTTCTTGGCTTATCTCAGAGGCTCTCATCTGTCTAGCATTTTTATTTTCTCTATGTTCGGGTCGACTTCCAGTCTAACCGGATGCAGCTGAATACCAGTATTTTACATGTAGCGACTGACTATCTGACCTCTACAACCCAGTAACTGGGTAATACGATACCCCTTGGTAAGACTGGTTGTCAAACTTACGGGCTTTTGACGACTCGTAACGACTGTCAAAGATCCACGAATGTCAGCCTGGATCAATGGCTTAACGTGCTTTCCGAGGCACGGAGGGGCCTCGGTATGTATAGGATGGTCACCCATCTATGGAACGACCTCGACAAGCGTTGCTTAACCCTGAAGATCGACCCGTGCTGCTGTTATTATTTAGCCACGAGCCCCCCTATGCTCTATAAAACATGAATTAGGTACCTCAAACTCAATGTCTTAAGGACATCCTGTGTCACCTTAATAGGTACTTCCTTAGCTTAAAAACCTGCAGCGATGTTAAAGGCCTGCAAACAGGCGCGACACGCGATGCGACACAAAGGCACCGCTCGTTGCGCGACACGCGGTACCTTTGTGTCGCGTCGCGTGTCGCGCCTGTTTGCAGGAGCTTTAATGTGTAACAAATCTAACAAACAATATTTTTGTAGATACATATATTCGTAAAAAGATCCGTTTAATAATGATTCAAGTCGACGTAGTGAATGAATAAAACGTTTTATGAATACTAATAAAGGCAAAAACATACATTCAAGGATACAGTAGTACATAATATTATGTCTCAAGCTCTCACAGCACATGTCATGAATTATAAGTGGTTGCAATATTTTTTATACAAAAAACATGCTAAATATGCTGCACGAATTAAGGTACTAGTACGGTAGTTAGTGAGCTGCCCTGACATTGCTCAGGGGACTTCTGCAAAAACAGAACATTTCTTGATAGACACATACATCACGTAAATAAACTCACGCCATCTTCGGTAGAAACTATACAACATCTCCCGGAAATAACGCACAATCTTATGGGGTCATTATACTCATCATTATTACCTAACAACTTTTGCTGTGACCAATCCTGAAAGCGCGAAAATAAAATCTGCTGGTCCCTACATTTTGAAGAGTTATGCGAACATAATGTAAATGTAGGAAACAGCTGCTTTCAGGCTACGATCCTTACATAGACTAGATTATCATAGCACATAGTAGGTAACATACTATTGTTTATTTATACAAAAATAAATAAATGTCAATTGATTCTTGGAACTAATATTATAGCAAAAATTATTATTCATCATAGGCTTATGAAAAACTGAAATGTCTGTAATCTCTGCCTATGCCCCTACGGAAATTACAGACGTGTTGTTTTTGTTTCTTCGTTTTGTTTCTAAGAAACTCAAGTATCTCTTAATTATATTTGCATTAAACAACATTTCAAAAACTTATCGAGTGTAAAATATCTACGATCTATTGACTATGAAGCGATACGTTTATTAGCAGCTAAGCAAATGACAAAAAATTGTTCAATGAAGTATAAAACTTGAATAGGTAATCAACTTGTTCTGTTGCTATAGGAATTAGGAAGTACATAATCGAGTATTGAATAAAATTGACGGGTGGACTCTACGTAATATATTGGACTCTACATAATTATTTGAGACGAAATATATCCGACACGCCCGGTTAATTCTCCATAATCGGACTTTACGTTTAAACGTCATATAAATAATAGAATAACACTTTGCCCGACCTGGGTTCGATTCACAGGTCGGGCAAAGTGTTATTGGGTTTTTCTATCTGGAATTTCTCAGTAGTAGCCCGGAGTCTGGATTTGTGCCCGGTAGATGGCAATAGGCTCGCCCCCTATTACATGGGACTTAAACATAACTGGCGAAATGTGGGTGTACTATAGGTACACCTCTGCCTAACCCTTCGGGGAAACAAGGCGTGATGTTATGTTTTATGTTAACCTTAATAACAACCTGCGAATTGCATAATAAATATCTAGAGGTTCATGAGGAACAGGGTGTAAAGTTCACTCATCCTCTATAGAAAAGGGATCTTCCGACCAGACGCGTGTTGTGTCTGGCAGTGGCATGGCTACAATTATCATTAGAGGGAAGCCGATGAAAAATTGTTCAGTTCTCATAAATTCAGGCAAAAAACTGTAGGTTTTTAATATTATGATGTATTAAATGTTATACACAGTTACACATACAGGTGTAGTGGACATTAAGAAGAGTTGTTGTTGTTAGAGGAAAGGCGATAGTAGTTGTATGAAGGCTACGCCTCTGGTGTCTGGTGGGCTACTGCCCGACGGTTGGCGTCGGTTGGGATGTCTATTATATACCCGTCGCGCGGTAAATTCTGCTTGCGCGATGCAGGATTCGTGTGACGTCAGGTCTTTGATGCGAAGTTCGCATGTAGCGTTCTAGATGCCGCCACAAATACATTCTCAGCTAAATGCGTACTGACGTTAGTACGTGACTTGCTCTATGAATGAACTTCTAGCCAGTAAAATCAATACTAACGCTGGCCAAGCCCGCATAAAATATCATCCTAGTTACCTGCATTTGAGTGACCAAACAAGCAGATATTAATTACCTGCATGCAAGGCCCATCTTCTTACTTTGATGTACCGTGACTGAATTCTTCATCCAAAAACTTATTTAAGACTCACTAGCTACTTCTGCGGCGTAATTACACACACTAACAATTGCAATGCCTTTCAATTTGACACGTCGACATCACTCATTGCGTTATTTATGTTGTCAGGCAGACGAATTGTTCATACATGTGAAGCAATGGATTAGGAATTTCCTTCAAAATCTGGTGGATTGTGAATGAAAGTGTTTTACGCAGTTGGGGTTCTGGACATACATAGAACTCAACCCAACTCGTCTTATATGCGAGTTCCATTTGAAACATTATGATTAAAACAAAGAAACGGTTTTTAAAATGCAATAAGGAACAAAGAATCAATTGAACCATTAATCAGCTCTCAAACATTGAAAAATCAAGCAGAAATCCCGTTGATACTTCCTCAATACACAAAAAATCAAATATCAACATCGTAGTTAGGGTCGTGAGTTTGTTCGGTCGTGAGCCACGGCACAGACCTAACACCGGCCGGCCGATATAAAGATAGGCACCGTTTAATTGGAGATCACGCTCCTTTGAGCACTTTATACCATCCAGACACTTCCAATGCTGTATTTAATTTGCTTAAACGGTTGTCTCCATGCTGAGTAATTATATTTGGCTTGTGTGCCATAGGTATTTAATGGTTGTTATATTTAGCATACAATAAATAAAACACTTCTTCCGAATGCATTAAATGACGGTCATAGAAGTAACAACAACAACTTCCAATATGAATATCCACCTTGAGTTCCATATCTACCCGGATCGTCTATTCCATGCCAATTCTTTTGCAGGAGGGATTTCAGGTGCAATGCTTACGATAGGTTCAGGCAGATAGTTAACCAGAACAATTCCCAGCAAAGAATCATGGTTCCATAATTCTTCTCTTCTTTCATGTTTCTCTGTTCTCATGTCTACTTTAACACATTTCCCTTGAATTAGTTAAAATCAATATCTCTCTATCCAAATAAAGATTAAGAATAAAGCGCACGAAAGAGCTTTTGCTGTTTTGGTTAGCACTTATTCCCACAACCCGTCATATGCAACACTATCACCATTTATCATTACATCACCGAACCGATCCATCTTAAATCATAACAGAATCCCGTCCACAAATCATCTATTAGGTTACTGATGTAACTACTAACAGCTTCCGCGGTTCCCACCACACGTAACGAGCTATGTAAATATCAATTAACGGCTGGAAATGTTCCGGCGTTGCTACCTGTACCGATAGCTGGCTCACGAGACTTCTAATTGATTATATCAATGCACGTGATAATGTAGTTTCCGTTTGTAAGTGCTGCTGTATGCCAGGATGGTGCTTGCATGAGAAGAGGTCATCCTGTTTTTGGTGATGCGTAGGGACTTACAGGACATTATTGCTATCGCAGGTTGAACTTGGATAAGACTGATATAGGGACGTGAAGTCGGGCTGTGGATGATGATGATGAGGAACCAATGGGTGTCTGGAGTAAGAATGGCACTGCATTTAGTTGAGATCATGTTACGTTCACCAACACACTTGGCATCTGTCAAATAGATAACTGAGTTGTTTTCTTAACCGACATACAATATCTAGCCGTCTCTGAATATCGATCCAGTATAGCTTTCTGCAGTGAGCGTTTGTTTAGCGTTACTCACTGGAGCATTAAAGCATTTGAAGAATCGTTAGTTTGGTTTCTGGTAATGTAACCAAACCCGTGCTACTAAGTTTTATGTGTCAGTTGTGAAGCCGGACAGTCAATGTATGCGTATGACTGGTACTAATGGTGCACACGTGTTCGTTTTAGTATGCTGGTATGTTAGGAAGGCATTTTCCCACGACACTTTCATTTAAATTGTGGCGATTCAGAATTGTACTTACCTGTTTATTTTAGTCGGTCATCCTTGATTCGTATATAATATCGTCATCCATCCGATGTATTCTCTTGTTGCTAGACATCATCATCCACAGATAATGGTACTCCAATGATACTTATAGACTTTTCTAATAACGAAGATTTATTTGTTGTTACCTTTGTGCTAGTCGTATTCATAAATCCTTCTTTCATTATACCATTCTCTTCTCAAAGACGCTGTTGCTCAACAAAGGTGATTCGATTCGCCATCGCACAAAATGCATACTACCTATCAGACATGCAAGCCCTAAAACATGAAAGTGAACAAATAAAATGGCGTCGTCGTGGGCTCCTGACGATATTGCTTTCTCACTTGCAGCACTATTAACGTCACTGTAAACCACCTCTGCTATGTTTATTGTAGGATATAACTTAAACTTACACTGCGAACGCTTTCTCATTGTAAAAACCCCACACGAAAGCGATTTAGTAGGTATCACTTGTGATCGACAAAGATCACTCGTAGAGGCGCAGTTTACTGAAAGTTACTGACGAAAGAAGGGGCAAAATGCTTTATCCATAAATGATTAAAATCGAATTATAATACATGGATGCAACTGCCCACAATGCAAAAACCCTGCTCTCTAGCCTGACAACAAACAAAATAAGGGACACGGTGCCAAAACTTGTTACGTCTTCGACTTAACGTATCTGCAGGTACTATCTTTTACTCGGCATCATCATCCAGGAGGATGATGATGCCGAGTGACGACCGACGAGAGTGACGAGTCGACGCATCAGAGAGTGAGTCTAGATCTTTGCCCGGTTGATGATAATAGGCTCGCCCCCTATTACATCGGACTTAAACATAACTGGCGAAATGTGGGTGTACTATAGGTACTAATGAAGACAGAAGTGCATGGAGAGTTCCAAACCAAAATCGTTTGTACAGGGTTTCATCGCCTTAATAATATGTCTTAGATGACATAGATGGCGCTAGTATAGTAGTTGGATTGGAAAATATACAAGAACATTAATATCTTGTTTTTTGCTAGTTACAATATTACTCAATTTTAACACAAATTCTCCTACGATATTACAAACCTTATAAAGCAAAGCACGTAGTAACTAGGATTCGAACTCGGTGGCATAAAATTTACCGATACCATTAGCCACTAGACCATTGCGTCATTACGCATTGAGTTGAAATTATCCTTCTGTTTATTATATTGAAGTTGTTAAGTGACTCCCGTATCATAAATCTCAAAAGAATTGAGGGTAGTTTAATATTGACTGTGTAAAAATTAAATCTTTTTGTTCAATCATAATGTTCTTTACTATCTTTGAGTGAGTTCAGTTACGATTGCGTTTACAAGTTTTTAATATTTATTTTTATCATGAGTTCGCGTTCAAATATTGATATGGCTACGAGGGCCCAAATAATAGCATTGCATAATCAAGGCTTAAATTATTCTGAAATTTCGAGAGAAACTGGCTTAAACGTAAGTAATGTTTTAAAATCACTGTTCGTTATTTATTTTATTATCCATGGTTATCGATACACGAAAATAATAAATAATATATTTCCCTTATAGGTAAAGACTGTCACTTTATGGATAAAGCGGTTTCAAGAAGAGGGTTCGTTGGAACACCGTAGTAGATCTGGCAGAAGACGCCATATTGACTCAGACCAGCGTCAACTTATGGTGCAAGGTTATGAGGAAAATGGCTTTACACCAACAAAATATTACGCAGAGTTGTTTGATACATCTTTGCGGACGGTGTATCGTGCTCTTCATAGTGAAGGTCTGCATTATCGTCGTCATGCTACTATGCCATTGCTAACCGAAGCTAATAAAAGAGCACGATTGGAGTTCGCTTTGAAATACAGAAATTTCGACTGGAGCAACGGAGTCATCTTCAGTGATGAAAAGACTTTCAAGTCTAGCCAGCATGGGCGAGTTAGGTTGTGGCGTAGGAATAATACGCGTTATGATAGTGATCACGTTGTGCCTAACTCTGAATCCGGTCGTATAACAGTGAACATTTGTGGATGGATGAGTGCTGCAGGACCAGGAGAACTTACTGTAATACCCAGTCGTGCAAACAGTGTAAACTACATAGATGTGCTGAATGACGTCATGTTGCCCACCGTGCGGAATGTTTTTCCTGTAGAAGACATGCCAGTGATAACGTTCGTGCAGGACAATTGTCCTATACACCGTTCCATAATTGTGCAAGAGTGGTTTAGCCAGCAATCGGATATACACATTATTCCTTGGCTTGCGAGATCGCCAGATTTAAACCCCATTGAAAATTTATGGGGCGTTATGGTTCAAAGGTGGGACAATAGGAACGAAAGGACTAAGGAAGTACTGAGTACTCACTGCATGCAGGTATAGGATTCTATACGGGGTCTAAATTTATGTAAAAAATTAATAAACTCCATGGGTTCGCGGTTGCAAGCTGTAATCGATCAAAATGAAAAACACACGAAATATTAAAAAAATAATATAAAGTGTTGACTATTGGATTGAATAATAACAAAGACCGGGGTAGCTATAATTTATTTGATAAATTACAGTGATCAAACTTAGTGTAAGTGGGATAAATTTATTCACTACTTTATAACAACAAAATGTTTTTACACTAATGATTTTGATTTCTTATATAATATAAGAAATTAAAATAAAAACAATATAAATATAGATTCCTTTCTAATATAATTAATTATTTATTTATTATTATAAACAACTTGGTCCCAAAATGACAGCTATAACCCGGTCTTACAATTGTTATTGATTTGAGGTTTAGCTTCAATTTCTTCCTCGTTCTGGAACGAATACTTAAGCTGTGAACCTTAGTCATAACATAATGCACAAATCAATCATTATAGTCAATACCACTAACCATAATTATGCAAAACGTAATATGTATTTTTATAATTTGTGAGTAGGTAAAATATTTACAGAACTAAGGTTGCATATATATAGTGTAAGGTATTATAACATTATGTAAATAAAACTAAATACTATATAAGAATAGCACAACACAGTTTTGACTTAGAATACTTATAACATCTATTATACATTTTACTTTGTTAATGTCTTCCATTTTGTAATAGAGTTATTCAGTTATAAATTTTACTTGTATTTCTCATAACAAGTGAATTAAATAATTGTCAATTGGGTGTAAAACTGTTAGGTTAGGTTATACACTGTATAAGAAAGAAAGAAATAAATTGTATTCTTCTTTGAGATTAAATGTCTTAAACTATAATATCACTAAAATAGTTTCATTTCTTATCCTTTACGAGAACTAAACTTAGTAAATCTTAATCTGTAAGAAAAATATATCTAAATCTTCTTACATAAATGTTTCTTACTAATAATACTAATACTTACCACCAATTACGAAAGTAATTTATATATATTTATTTATATAATGTTATACATATATAGTAGAGTAGTATATGTATACTTGTATATTATGCCTTTATTCATTTATACATCTTATACCTTATATTATTTATAACAAAAAATAAAATAAAAAACGTTTAAAAATATAAAAAATTGAATATAAATTACATTATGTAATAATAAAATTTAAAAAAACCCACTGTGAACTGGGTTTCGAACTAGTGCCCTGCGAAACGAGCAGCTTTGTTATTCTGTCATGCTTATCCACCTGAGCTACGATCTACTTATTGTAGAATGCGAAAATGAGAGCTAGTTTGTGAATGTAGGGATTTTTATTATTTATTATCTACGCCATCTGTAGTCGAATTAACTAATCAATTGGTTTATTTGGTTTGGTTTAGATGGCGCTGTATTAAGTACTCGGAAATAAGAAAATAAAATAATTTATGTTTATTTGAATATAAATATATTATTATTTCTTAGTAATTATTTTAGGTATTAAAAACCTTATTATGTGCCTCTGCATAATAAGGTTTTTAAGCTTTGCGGTGTTATTTTCATGTTTGAACAGCGCCATCTAGTCGTCTCATGAAAGTCATGAAACGTAATGCAAAACCTCAGTCAAAAGTCGACCTTAGGCTCTCCATGCACTTTTGTCTTCAATAGTACATCTCTGCTCAACCCTCCGGGGAATCTATAATTGATGTTATGTGTCGTCGCATCAAGTCATCTTTTTGCATATTATGTTTGTCTCAATTTGCCGTCATCTAAGTATTATGTAGACATTCCTTCTTTCTCACAATCCGGGACTTGCTGCCTTTTACTTTGCAAATGATAAAAGCCACGATATTTTTTGCGCTGCACCAATCGAATACGTATTAAATTACAGTAACAGTTTGTAAGCTTGGGCGGAGTGAAACTTGTTTATGCCTTTGTTAGTCTCGGGGTTCGATTCCTGTGTCGTGTCGTTGTCGGACGATGGTCGGCGATAAATCGCGGTCGACACCTCCGATACTACAATGGGGAAAGAGAAAGTTAAGGAAATATCACAAGATCGAGACGGGACAAAAATTCGCGTAAATCTTGCAACTTTACCGACCGCCTCATTACCGCCGTTGTATTGTTTTCTAAATGAAAACGTATTGTCATTGTAATCTACCCTGACAGATATAAACTGCAAGTTGAATAATCAAGGAAAACATAAATAGTCTTAATGGGTAGGCAGGTCTGCAAGTAACAATACTGCCGTTAAGAAATTATTACATTGTGTCTTTCACACTCTTTAGGTACTATCGAAGCGGGGTGTTTGCACTGTAAATAAATTCAGCCATTTTGTTTTTTCTTTAGAGTTATTTTCGCTATGCCCCCAAAGAGAGGACGACAGATTTGTACTCGTGGCACTGCTTGTAATTTAATAAGATCACACAGAAAGTCAGGAAACTGTAACGAGACGGAATGCTCCACGTCGCTCGGATTCCCTCCATCGGTCATGTCGTGACAACCAGCCATATGAAGGAGCTCTTAAACCAGAACCACATTGATTAGCGACGCACCATCATTATTTTATAGTATTACACTTGATTAATAACGACAATCTACTGACCGGGTCTTCTAGATTCCTATATAATTGTATCAGCTTTCTTCCATCTCTGTATGGATGGCTATCGCTAATTTCAATCGTTCCAGCCAATTGAACATTATTATCTTGTATATGGTATTAATTATTGCAAGCGTGCAAGTGGAAGAGGAAACATATTGATGAAATATGTGATAGCTCATGTTTTGCTGGTAACATGATCTGATTGGCTTTTGTACAAACCGCGTGCTCTACAAGTTTGGGTTTCATAAATATGGTTCGATTGGTTCACAAAACGCTTTGTCTGACCTAATAAATGTTCTTAGAATGATGGCTTTCATTAAGTAATTAGGCCACGAGATCTGTCAACAAACCCAGTATTTGTGCGGAGACGTATTATCTTCTAAGCACCACAACGACACATAATAACCACTGTGGACGTCGTTATCTCACCACAAATCGTCCCCGGAGCCCTGAGTCGTCAATGCGACGATTATTTAAATAAGCCCCGGTGCATACAGTCGCACAGACACGGTACCGTTGGCTCTACGTGATCCTAGCGCCTAGCGGCACTATCGGTGCCTGTCATTATCTTCACATTAACTCGGCTTCAGGATGTGGCACACTTTCGCATTTCAATAGACAATTCTATTTCGGTGTTTATTGTGTCAACTTGACAACACGCTCGCGAGAAAGCCAAACAATCTCGAAGACTCGCGGCAAACAAGTCATACAAAGTGTACTTGCAACAAAATGTCAAATATGCAGAATCACTTTATGGATCACTCCGTCTTCCACAAAAAATGTCGTCAAGATAATCTATGCCCCGCATTCTCATGAGAATCCTCAACTTACTATTTACTCGTGTACGTTAAATTCAGGGTTCCGTAAAAGGCCTGAATAATTACGTCGTTGTCAGAAAAAGCGGTCGAATGCCATAGCTCGCACAGTGGTCTGATGCGCGATGCAATGTGAGGTTTTTGCTCGGGGTAAAAATTATTGGTTGTCCGAGCAGGGTGTAGCGTAGGCCCGAGGGGTTGAGATGCGGCGTGGAATCGAGCCGAGCGGCCGGCTGGCTGCGTCAGTCAGTGTCGCTGTGCCCCGTGCGTACAGCGGTCGTGGTAGAGGGGCGTTACGTGCCGCTCGCGTTCCACACTGTTATTCGCGGTTCGCCATCGAATGCGCACGTGTCGCCGGCACCGAGCGCTGCATTTATTTACACAGTGTGCACCTGTGACCACGCAAATATTTGTCGTGATGTGAAAGACCATTTTTGGTTCAGCCTACTACTGGTGTTTTTAAACTCAACCTCTTAATTTGTGTTCGTTCAGACGTGCTTAGTTTGTGCCAAGTTCTGTACTGTGCGTTTGGTGATATCGACGTTTCTTAGAGTTAAACAAACTCATTGCATGTTTTGAAGTGTTCGAATACGAATTTCGGCGACAGCCAAGGCGTCAATACCGAAAGTTGGATGAACGCCAGCATCTCCGGTGCTAAGGTGAGGGAAAATTTCAATTTGGAAATATACCTTTCGGTATTTATACGAACATAGGCATAATTAACGTTATCGCGGACAATACCGGCTTATCAGAAACGTTCCGCCTGCCGCGAATGAATAATACCGTCCAATAATGTTTACAATTCAACTACATTATCAGAATTTTTCGTAACACTTGTTTTCGCTTTTAATAATAGCAGTACATTCCCAACTGGAGCTACAGCAGTATTTTCATGAATTTCGTTACTTACAAAGTTTTATACGGACTTTATTGCAGCCTAGTTGTGTTCTCGAATATTAATTCCAGCTTCCTTCAGACTATTATTCAAAAGTTTGAAGCAATTACCAGATGTGCGCTCCGCAATGAATTGTTTTGTTTGTCATCAACATTAGTTCTCATTCAATGGCACACACATTCAGAAACCGTCACAACAGCTGAATAGGTAGCATTACGGTTATCACAATAACGAACTACTTAACTTCAATTAGTAGCATAAGCAAGAAATGTTAATAAACATTCATAAATGTATTCTAAAGTAAGGAAATCATATTCGCCAGAAATGGCTATTGCAAAATCATGTTTAGTGTTAAAATTTTCCACAGCGAAAATATACTTTTTATCTGTCAAGTTTTATATTTTATTATCATTGCCATTATCTTGTACTTCTCCAAGGACATAATTATGGAGTAGTATAGATAATAATATCCTTATCTACTGACGTGGTATTTGTTGGAACATACGAATGAAGGTAATTTATGATTCCTGACGTAAAGTTTGGTAACATGCCAAAATATTTTCAAAATATTTATGACTGTCTCAGAATGGCATGATCGTCCTGAAATTCGCAAATTTTTTTTGCCGATTCACGATATCTAATCATCAAGGTACGTAAATACCGTTCGGTCAAGTGCCGTTGAAATCGATGCTCTGAGTGGAATCCCTCAGAAAATTGTAAATATTCGAGAAGTTTGCTGTTTTTGACTCTACTTCTTCTATTCTCCTGGAGTCATTCGAAGTCAAGTAACGATCACAATCATTGAGGTCCAATCGATAACTGCCGTCGATAAGTGTCCAGTCAGACAGCGCGTCGGACGTGCCGCAACAACGACGCCTTTGCCAGCCCGGTCACGTCTGACACACTCAAAGGACCTCCTTCACTTTAACAGTAGTGCATAGAGTGCCATACACCACGCTAACCTAAAATATTTCACCCAAGCACCGCCACTATCGTAAACAGACACGCATTTCCTCTAGCTCAATGAGCGCAATCCTCAAGTGCCAGAACTGCTTCTGACTCAGGTACTTCAGAAAATTCGACCTCCCCGAAATAGATCGATCCGTGTTCGTCTACCCTTGTTATTTTTTGTTTGCTAATCGTCACTCATTCAATTGCTCAGTTGGCCTTCCGCCAGGACTCGGACGCCAAGGTTCGCTCCACTTTTACGTGCATCTTGTATTTGCGAAATGGTATCACGACTTCGGTCGCGACCTGGTACTATGTATGTTTAGTAGGCGCCAGTTGACAGTTTTTACGACTGCGAAAACGACGACGGCTGTACAGCATGATTTTGCGACATTTATCTAGTCCAGCAAATATTTTCAGAGCGTGGAACATCAATCTTCGAGTCAAATCGAACCGGTGTTCTTGTGTTCTTTTATTTCGAACTGTCGTTACGCCGCAGCGTTTCGTTGTTGCTAGTTACCAGCACTGAATTAGTTTTACGAGTACCTACTAGCCGCGGTTCTGACGTGTTTGCTCACATCAAAAGCGGAGCAACTCATTGTTACCTACGTATTTATTATTAGTTCCCATGAATAGTTTACGTTACACTCGTGTATGTAGGTCCTCAGTTTTCGTAACCTTGGCTATGTTTTGTAACCGTAATTACTCACCGGATAATTCATTTTTGTTCGTTACCGATTATCATCAATCTTACGAGGCCTTTGTTCTGCGTAAATCAATATTGACTGAATAGAAAAGGTGTAACAATGCGAAGAGGATTGTTTGAACAAGGATCTTAATTGATGTCATTAGGCCAATGACTGCGCGAACAATGTGCACGTCAAACGTTTAATTATTGATGTCAAGTCGCCAAAAATGAAGCGAGAGACCCGCGCCGACCGGTCTCTGCGCCCTATTCGTGTTTAACTAATCGAACTAATTAGTTACGATTTAGTTTCACTTTCCGTTCCTGCGTTCTGTTGGTATTAAGTTAATCCGTGAACAGCCTTGGATCCGATTTAATTTTGCCGACAAGAATTTTGTTGACCGGTGAACTGCGCCAAATTAATTGTTGTTTTCAATTTCGTACACGTAAATCGATTCGCATCCAACAGATCCATTTGTTTCGGCAAAATATTTAAGATGTCCAAATATTGGTTTGAGGTCGGTTATCGGTAAACTCGAGCTGCGGAGGACAGTTGTCACGGCCGGCAAAGTCTTCAGATCTTTCTGTCACCGACAAACACTTTTTATCTTTATGGTGTTTAATTTAGTGTAGGTCGCTGTCATTGACAATTTTCCAACACTCATAAAATGTGTTCACAAACATCTTCGACTGAAATCACTCAATAAGTCGAAAACAAACGCGAGAACGTGCTTCATCTGAGTAGGCCTTATGAATAAATGCATGTTAAATTTTATTGTTGCATTGACACCAATATGTCATGCGTACGTAAAGTAAGCAAGTAGGAAAAAAGTGGTAATGCGATGAGGCTAGAAAATCGGAACATGATCCGTCGTATATGGGCAGAGGGACAGGTTCTTAACGATTGTCGAAGTCATCGAATAACGGTCAGTAGTTGGTAAAAAAGTTTCAGCGACTCCCGCGTAATTGGCAGGTCTCGTGCGGAATGTGGCCTGACGAAGATGTGTCCCAAAAGGAAACACGGACAACCGTACAAGGCGCATCGGATGCCTGTATTAAAATAGAATTTCAATTAACATCAACATCTCAGAATAAGGAAAAATATTTCTTGTTTAGTTGTGAAATTATCCTCCACATGGTCAGTTTTTATCTTCAAATTTATTGCAATAAGCCAAACGTAATTATCAGTTTCCGTAATAGGAAATCTATTTCAAATGCTTATGTAGGAGTGTCGCAATTTTATTAATACTCGCCAATATATCAAATTGTCGCCCGATATTAATAGGATTATTCAATAATCAGGTTTATCCTGTCAGTATAAAGGCTGGGTTCTAAGCTGCACTTAAATGGCGTGTAAACTTATCTAAATCATTGTAATTAATGTCGGGGACTATGCTCTTTTAAGGCTAACACTTCTAGCAGAGTGGCTTAACGGTACACTAATCATAACATTATCCCTGTGCTTTAGAACGAGCTGTGGCGTGTTGATCGAGGAATGTATGTCAAACGTATGCCACTAGATATCGACGCTACTAAGTAAACTATAAATATTATAAAGAAATCGCTTTTCCAGTTAAATAGTAAAGTTCTCAAGAATGTCACTGGAGTTTGTATAGTGGATTCATTCATCAATTTGTCAATACCATAAAAGTAATTAAAAATCCTGTATGATTACGTCTGTATATGGTCGCAAGAGCTTGCGTCTATGTTAGTCGGAATTCTGTTAACACCATAAAAACTTTAAAACTTAATGTTTTGTCTTATCCGTGGAATGTGTGTCAAACGTATGCTGGTTCTGCGAAGACCGCATTATGTTCACGTTTCACCCTCATTTCTAGAAATAAAAAAAACTAAAATTTCTCTGAAATGATGATCTATACTAATATTATAAAGCTGAAGTTTGTTTGTTTGTTTGAATGCGCTAATCTCTGGAACTCTCAGTCGGATTTGAAAAATTCTCTTTGCATTTGATAGCCCAATTCTTGGGAAAGGTTACAGGCCACGACCGTAACGAGCAGAGCAAAAAAAAAGCCAGAAAGAACGCTAATATATTTTATGTTAAAACAAGAAATTTCACGGGGACGAAGTCGCGGGCAGAAGCTAGTATAAGATTTATTTCTTTCGTTTCTTTAGAAAAACTTTTGGTTCATGGCTACCGCACAATGGTTCAGACTAAACAAGTGCTGTGTGGAGCCCGCAGCTTCCTCCAATAACATCGACAATAGTCTATTCTGGTTACTAAATATGATTCTTGGAACACAATAAACGAATGCGTAGGTTTTCCTCCTTCTTAGTTTAATGGTTACGATCTAACAATTTGCTATAAGTGAGCACTAAAAGTTAAATTAAGCTATAGTTATTAAGTTAATATTCTGTAGCTCCCAGAAATCACATAACGAACGGTTAACTATATTCTTTCTATAGCAGTAAAACAGTACATTAACGTAAGATGCCTTGAAACTTTAACTAAGTAAGTAGGTACCTACAGTTTTTTATACTTCTTAACTCATCATTCTCTTGCCCTTATTGTTGAACTTTGTGAACGAAACCTCATTATTATGTCTATGATGAAAGTGTCAAGTTGACTGAATGCGTGCAAGAATTTGTCCGTACAAAACAATTAAAAACACCCCAACATAACACTTATGCCAATAAGTCATGCCCTTGCTAGCCATATCATCTTTCACACTCTATTTTTATAGCCATCTACTCATTCCTCCACATCACACGCCTATACCATGGCAACCGATTTTCATACGACTTCTCACTCACCGGTGCCACTTTCAGACTTCCTCTTTTTCTTATGTACTCATTTCTTATTCTATCCATTCGCGTAACACCACACATCTTTCTTAGCATTCTCATCTCAGCTGAATGTACAATCCCACTTCTTAACCACTTAATTCATTTTTTCCAATTTCTTAAGACGCTACTTCTTAGAAAACACGCAAGTGCAACAAACTAGAATGGATCATCGAACTGCGCGTGAGTCGGCTGATTACGAACGTAACATTCATTTTATTGTCTCTGTCGCTGACTGTATCGACCGCGTCATGCCCCACGCATAGTACACTTTTGGATACATTGTATGTTTGTTTATATCTTGGAAATAAGTGGCGAATATTGTGTAATAAAACTCCTGAAAATTTTATGTTCAAAAAGATTTCATGAATATAAAAATGGTTATGATGACGCCCATAACCAGTATTATGAATTGAAAAAAATATATATATTTCTGTGTTTAACAGTTCTTTGTTATTGTTTGGTATAGCGAAAATGAATTCTACAAAAATAGAGCCTCTTTAATTTTTTTTTTTAACCGTAACATGTTGTATGGCTATATCTACTTAATTAATAAAATCTCACCAATCAATCAATCAATCTCTCTTAATTTAGGTCGCTCTTCCTATCTAATAATAAATTAATCCAATCTTTATCTAATGCTGGTGGTACACGATCCAATAATCTGTCACCACTTACAAGCGATTAAATAGTGTTTGGACTTAATGCGCCAACACCATACATGGCGTTAAACGGAGCGCTAAATATGCGCGAGCGCCGCTTTCAGTGCTACTTACCCAGCTTCAGAAGCGTGAGACTTAACCTTTAACATGCTAATGTATTTAGTAGGCATTTGCTAACGATTAATAATAATTTGTTGAAAAATCGAAATTTTCGATTTACATATACTTAAAGTTCGGAGAATTATGGTTTGGAGAGCTAGAAAATTTAATTAAATCTTTAACCTTTGGGTTTAAAATGACATCAACATCATACTGTCCCAATTTATTTGGGGTCAGCACAGCATGTCATCTTCCACACAACTCTATCAGCCGTCATCTGAGTAATCCCTCTCTGACCATATCTTTCACACCAATAAACTATAGTATGTATTTTCTTATATATTCATTAGTTAGTTGTGAATTGCAAAACACTCAATTGTTATTTAAAATAAAACAACGTCGATCTAGTATCTAATCTACTGAGTAAATAATCTTTGTCTTGTTTGTTTAACGCGACTTGGATAAAACATGAACTGATAAAAATTACACGCTCGCTTATGCAAGTTTCCGGCCCCGAGTTCACAAATTACAATTATGTAACGAATTATCGAATCAGATGTTTGTATAGCAATGGACCACGCTTTTAGAATTGACTAGCTGTGGCCCACGGCTTCACTCGTATTCTAGGAAAACTGCTTCATGATCCCGAGTATAAAGTATCCTAAGTTGTAATCAGCGACATGGTCTATAGGCGTGCCAAATGTTATCTAAATCCATTCAGTCGTTTATCCGTGAACCAGTAACAAACAAAAATCTTCACAAACTTTCACATTATTAGTGGGTAAAGGATTGTAAAGGACTGTGGATATTACACTATCATAAATCTAGTATCATATCTGTTATCCCATATAAAATACTTATTTACGGTAATATGGCGTATTTTCCCTCACTCATACTATCACTCCACACTGCACCACACCTACCAACATATACAATTTGCATATCTTTTTTTTGCATGTTTATGATTTTTATTTTAATACCAAAGTTAGCCAAACTGTACGCATGTCCATATCATAGTTAAGTCTGGAACAATTTGTTTATCATGTTTCTGGGCTTTGATAGCTGCAACATAGTTTTTAACTTATCTAGCTATCATTGTTTAAAAGTATTTTTTATTTTATTTTGGAACAAAAATTCCAAAATAAAATAAAAATACTTTTAAACTTTTATTTTACTTTTAAATATTTCTTTAAGTTTTTAATTATGATAGTGTAATATCCCCCTTAGGCATGTATGAGTGAACCAATTATAAACAGATAAAAACTAGTATCTGCACAAAAACGCAGTCAATGGCACTCGTGTGAAAGTGCAAGTTTATATTATGCTCATCTAATGTAACCCAGTTTTTCATCCATTTTGACTTGGTAGCGAGTCTCGCGAAATCAGTCATAAAAACTAGCACTAGCCAGGTGACCGATCTTTTATGGATATGGAAAAAAAGCAGCTGGACATCCCATATTGGATCTTAGCGAAAGGTGTTGCTAGAGTAATGACCTGAGGCTTTATGTGTTCGCAACTAACGCATGTTTTATAATAATGCTCATCGTCCATTATATTTTATTTTGAGCTAATTAGACCTACTAATCACCAACCCGTCTAAAGCCAGCGTGGTGATCAATGCTCGTGCCTTCTCTGTATGAGAAGAGGCCTGTACCCTGCAGGGGGACAATAATAGACTGGTACCTATTGTTATTGTTTCCTGGAAAGGGTAACTTTATTTTTACATCTTTACTTCTTATTCTTGTAGCTAAGGAAGGGCTTGTGGCTAAGAAATAACAGCCGCACGGGTCGATCGATCAGGTTAAGCTACGCTTGCCGCGGTTGGTCCGTGGATGGGTGACCATCATTACATATCAAGACCTCTCCATGCCTCGGAAAGCACGTTAAGCCGTTGGTCCCGGCTGTCATTCGTGTATCTTTGACAGTCGTTACGGGTCGCCAGAAGCCCGAAAGTCTGACAACCAGTTTTACCAAGGGGTATCGTATTACCCAGTAACTGGGTTGTGGATGTCAGATAGGCAGTCGCTCCATGTAAAATACTGGTATTCAGCTGCCGACTCCAATATAGTTGGGAAGAGGCTAGGCAGATGATGACTTCTTATTCTTAACCTTGGGTGTTTACCACATTATCAGTGTGTAAAACTTTCTTAATTGTGTTGTTTCCTCAGTGTTGTTAAATCGTATTAGTCATGTTCAGCTTATTTATGTGCCAATATTCTAAAGATGATTGGGTAATTTCACGCATTTTTATTTTTATCATGAGCCAGCAATATCAAGCTGTATTTATTTTTCTTTCCTCATAAAATTTGTATATTTTTACCTTAGATATAATGTTCATTTTGTATTTCGCAAGTCGTAATAAAAATGGAAAGTTGTGATTCAAATTCACAACGGTTAGCAGTTATGTACTTAAGACAAGTATTTTCTTTTTTATTAAGTGTTATGGCTTTAAAAATTCTGCAATTTTTCTTCCTTAGATTCGTTAGGAGACAAAGTCCAAAGCACAAATTCATCAGTGGAAGTTTACGAACTGAGCTCGCTAATGTGACAAAGGATAGATCAACCTTCAAAAGCATAAATCTAAATATCTCACACATGTGACGGCAACATCATGTATAATTTTCAACTCCACTCTGTCCTTGGTATTTTCTTAAATTAATAACAGCAAGTGCACCGTCTGCACTACATGTTTTGGCATAAACATAACGCATATTTCTCACATGAGATTGGCAACACTACGAGTGAATTATGGCATACAGTTGCTAACAGAAATACATTTCGCTGACATTCACACTCTTATCTCAAAGATACAGAGCTAGTTATCGCTTGTATGTGCAAATGGCAAGTAAATTAATTAAATTCATTGCTCGTTTTTCCTACAACAGTTTAGCTACGGGAAAAGAGAAAATTCCTAGTTGCGATATTGGAAGTCTTAGAGCGCGTAAGTCGCATTCCGTTCTCTATTGCCTACCGTGATTGTAAAAGTGGTCATTAATAGCTGATGTTTCAAGCAGAACGTGAAATTAATAAGGAATTGTAAATATATACTATTTGTCATTGGCGAGAGAGATTGCAGTTATGAGAATCTATAATTATTTACTTTATGATTCAAGTATGGGTGTTGAATTTTATTGCTGGTAAATGGTGTGTAGACATTAAAAGACTCTTAAGCAGTAGTAACGATACTTATGTGCGTAGGACTAACCCTGTACAACCAATCTTGCTGACGAGCTATCTTTTCACCATAGCACCATATTTCGCATTACCTATCGCTACATATACAAGGTGCAACATAATTAACGCACAACCTCTTAAGGGGTCATTGTACTCATCATTATGAAAAACTTTTACTATGGGACCAAACCTGAAATCGCAAAAAAAAAATCGGCTGCTCTCTACATTTATGTTTGCATAACTTGTCAAAATGTAGGGAACAGCTGATTGGTTTTTCGCGATTTCAGGTTTGGTCCCATAGTAAAAGTTGTTGATAATGATTAGTACAATGACCCCTTAATAGGTTGTTACAACTTGTATATTTTCGTCTCGAAGACGAATCAAAGCCTTCACTTTCTTTTAAGTGAAAATGTAAAAAAGCAATTATGGAACAGGTACAATTTCGCTATAACGTAATTAGCTAGAAACTATCTATTATGTTCATTAACAGTCTATATTTTCACTTACAAAACCACATTCGCTTCCCGTTTTACTCGAAGCAGCTCGGGAGCTACAGAGAAATCAGTGAATTATTACACTGCATCCATTATTCATTAATTAAGCCACAATCGAGGCCATAACGGGCCATCCGAGGAAGCGAAGAGTTGTGGCCAGTATGTACCTTCAACCATGGATAACTTAATAACTGGAGAGCTAGCAAAATAATCTAAGGTTGACTGGTAGAAAATGCCTCAGGCATTAAGTCCGCCTTTGTACGGTATTTTTTTTTACTTGCGCGTAGAGTTTTAATAAATAAATAGTCTGTATACGAACTATGGCGGGCAACAGACGTCTGTCATTGGATGATTAATGACATCGCGTCATTTAGCGTTAGCGTATCCCCTGAGAGAAAATCTCTCGGTGATATTGATAGGTACGCTGTGTTTAAACGTTATCTGTCTGACTCCATTTACTATTTCCTCCGTGGTACAAACACATCTTAAAGTAATTTATGTATCTAACGTAGAGCAGTCACGATACGCAAAACTGTTGCTTGTAATGGACTGTGTACAATTGGGACTAGGAACAAACTATTGGCTGAATACATTTCTTGTAGACAGAATTGATTTAGAAGGTACTGTCGTTGGGAGAAACCGCGATAGTTTAGCAGCAATAATATAAATAATAGTATTAGTAGTAACTAGCATTTCTCCCGCGACTTCGTCCGCGTGGATTTCATACTTTCCCCTAAATTTTAAAATTTACTAACCCTTTTGACCCCTTTAGGGGTAGATTTTCAAAAAACCCTGATACGCGTTATTTTTTATTTTCTGTCTTAAGTATAAATACTGAGTTTCGAGTTAATCGGACGGCGCGTTAAAATTCTTCCATACAAACTTTGACACCCCTTAATCCCCCTTTAGGGGGTAGTTAAGAAAAACTAAAGTGACAAACTTATAATTTACTTAGGTATTCGTGCCAAGTTTCAAGTGTATTAACTCAAGAAAAAAAGATTTTTTACAACAAAATCCCCCCTTTTGATCCCCTTAAAGGTCCCATTTCCAAAAATCCTTCCTTGGGTTAGGTCATTTGCTTAAAACATAAAAGGCATCAACTGCCAAAATTTCAAGTTTGTGGCCGCAGCGGTTTAGACTCTGCGTTAATGAATCAGTCGGGACAAGTAATTATGTAAATATATATAGATAGTGTTAGATACATAGTATAGATAGATAGTATTAATATATAAATATTAGTATTAGTACTAATAGATGGTACGGCTCTAGAAAGATCGCTGAGATGACAGCTGAGCGAGAAAGAAGTATGGAAGAAAAAACGTAGGTACTGGCCGATGATGAGCTAAAGTTAATACTGGATTCAAACACAAACTCGAAATCAAAGCATTTATATCCATTAAACTAATTACAGGTACAGGCACTTGATTGTCAAGGAGTCGGTCAGTCAGAAAGATGAAGCTAGTTGCCCATTCCAAAGCGTAGTACGTACCTGTGGACTTCTCCACAGGTTCCTCTCAGGAAACTCCTGGATAAAATAAGAGAAAAAAGTTATAGTTAGAAACGTAGGAAGTAACCTAGAAATGGAAAGTAATGACGTTAGGCCAACCCGCGCATCGCACGATGCTCTTCCGCATAAATTTAAATTATTGTGAACTACTTACTGACCTACGAATGCAAATCATAACATTTCCGTCTAACCAAGTTATATACGACGCAACTACTTCGCCTTGTCTCTACAATTTGTAGTTAAAACTTTATCCAGCAGAAAATAGATGTCAAATTACCATAACTGCATAAAGTTATCAGATAAGCGTACTTGGATTTTGTTTTTTTGAAAAGTTATCTTAGCTTCGGCTTTGAGGAAAATTGCGTTTCTTTTTCTTTTAAGATTAGATCAGGATAAAACTTCGCTTGTTGTTAGTTTCATAACAAGAAATTCTTGTGAATTTTGTTCTATTTTGATCTTCAACTGTTCTTTTGTTCTCGGTTTAGAATTGTTTAATCGATTTAATGTTTATCGTTAACTCCGGTTCTGTCTTCATTTATTATTTACTAGCTGTGCCCCGCGACTTCGTTCGCGTGGAAGTGGTAAGTTACACAATAATTATATTTAAATAACAGCCACATTTTAATAAAACTCCCTCGTCCCTCGACCCGTCGCGTTGTATCGCCCGCCCGCGCTATTACCTACTTCGTTTTCGCTTAGTGTTCTTTCTGACTTTTTTCTTTTTGCTCGGCTCCTAAGGTTCGTAGGGTGATTTTAAATAGCTTATAACTATCCTCGAGAATTGGGCTACCAAATGCAAAAAGAATTTTTCAAATCCGACTTTTTGTTCATAATTTCATGGGTTTTAACTTTTTTTGCGCGGACCACTAATTATTTTTCTAAAATAAAAGTAGCCTATGTTACTCCCCCGTAATCTCAGCAATCTGCCCGTGAAAGTCCCGTCAAAATAGGTCTAGCCGTTTCGGCGATTAGCCGGAACAAACAGACAGACAGACAAAAAATTTAAAAATTGTTTTTTTGTTATAAGTACCGTATATACTTTCTTATGCATTTAGTAAAAAGTTGTTATTTTGAGATTACAAACAGACACTTCGATTTTATTTATTTGTATAGATACCTATAGATATTATCGCGTCCTGTTTGAACAAAGGCTTGTTACAGACTATTCCAAAGAATAGCCTAATATAGTTATAGTCGTCATTATAACTTTATTCATTGCTTTAGTAAGTCATCAAGTTACAGTTTAAATTTAAGGCACTGCTCGCTATACATTTCTTTCAACGCAATAACTTATACATCTTACTTTATACATCTTAGACATCTTGCTTTTACATTTTCCATTCGGATGTTCCGCACGACGTGCCCCGATCACGCGCGACACGACATGACTGAAACGTCACGTCAATTAGTCGTGTCAGGGCGCGTTCCCACTATGTCGTGACGATTAATTTATCGTTGGACGACTGTCGTCTCTAGCTGTTCCCATTATATCGACTGTTTATTGACAATCTGTCGTCACTGCAAAAAAAAGTCGTGCACGACAGTTAATCGTGTCGTCCTATATGTGAACACCTCCATTTAAATACACAAGCCACGACGCTTTTAACGACACGATAATCTGTCGTCACGACATAGTGAGAACGGGGCCTCACGGTCGCGGTGCAGCGGCGGGACTCGAACACCGTTGCTAGTCTGTTATGGCCGATATTTTCACTCTTCTATATATTTGTTTGGACTTGAAATGGTCTAGATTGGTGTAGGTCAAACGCGGGAATAATTTCAAAGCTGTATTTTTTTGTGACGCCAGCTATTTGGACGTATACCATTGTAATATTATAATTTCCGCATAAGTTTCATGTTTTATGTCATAGATACTGTGTTTACTGATTGCTTAAAACATACCACCTGTTTGTAAGACGACGAATTCCATGAATGAATGATTCATATTTTATTTCCAAACGTAAAAGTATCAATTACTTTTAGAAGCACATCTTCAATCTTACTGAGCGCTAATTTGGGTTATTAACAACAGCAGCAAAAAAAACGAACCACGTCAATCATTATTATTGCCGAATTAAATGTACGAAAATATAAACTTCTCTCCTTATTTAATTTACTGTTTACTTCAGGAAATTAGTTTTTTTTTTCTAGATAGATTTTTAAATCATATTTTTGTGAATTTTTTTGACAAGCGAAGTACAACACTAAAGCGAGAATTATTTGAAGCAAAGCCAACAAAAGTAATAATTGTATAAAAAAATAACCGCAGATACATTATCGTGTATATTTGTTTCTTTTTCTAATGGTGAGAGTTGGCAATTTCGACTTTAGTAGTGCCATTTAACACAGTCAGTGTCAAGTTCAGAATGTATTTCCTGGAAAGTTCATTTTAATACTTGATAGTGTTCTAGATCTCAATATTAAATTAAATTTCCATAATAATAGTGCTACCGAAGAACAGCAGGAAACTCATAATCTAAATTATTATTTACTTAAGATTATACAGCATGATAATTCTGTCATATCCTTTACTGAATCTGGGTCATTTCTGTTGGAAATTACCGCTTTGAAACATGCGAACCCTATTTCAATGTCAAGTTCTTGGCCAAGTATCACGCAATGTCAGATTATATCGCGTTTGACCCGACGCGTCATTACCAGACTGCCAGCCATAGTGTTCGGGAGCTTATCAATCGTTCAATCAATCTTTTCACATCGATTGATATGCAGAACATGTTTGTAGGTCTGCCTATATTTTTTACTGCTCACTTTCTCTGCGAAGAATAGAGGACGTTTGGTTCTATACAGTCCTGTTTCGAGGTCGTGACTGCAGTTTTGTTTATATTTAATTTATGAGTTTAGTTATTAAGCTGATTTGATACAGGGAATTTTACATGGAGATAATGATAGATTGATCTTTTGAAGTTCGCGTTCTGGAGCCGTATTATGAAGTATTAATGCCATCATGGTTCCAGTTCGCAAAAGGGATGGTGTTATCGGTCATGTATAGCTAGGTCTCTCTCGCGCACTGGAATCATGATGACATTAGAACGTCATAATAAGGTACCTGGAACTTGAATCCTACGTAATATCGAATTGCTCAATGAATAAAAATTAAATGTACAAGCTTCCATATTTAGAGCTGAGATGCAAGCAAAGTAAAAAAGAGAGAAAAAATACGGAAAGAGGATAAAATCGGACCAACTTATAACGTTTCTTTCCCTTCCCCAATGAATTGGTTGTAGTCGCACTCCGACGGTTGACTGTAAGGATTTCCAACATAACCTTTGTAGATAACTTATTCTTTAACCTGCCATTGACCCAATGAACCCTAGAACGAATCCACTTGCGCAATTGTCAACAGTTGAGCTGTCAAATAATTTCATCTCTCTTCCACCTGAAGGAAGGAATGGGATAGAGTTAGTTTAATAATACGTTCTAGCACGATCGATCGAATGTCAAGGAGAACGGGCTCAGCGAAAACGCGAACAGTTAGATTTTACTCTGAATTGTCTTTGCTGATGGTTGCTAACGACGTTTTTATGGCTGTGGATGAAATATTCATCTTAATTATTCATCCTTAACGAGATCTTTTATTCATCTTTGTAACATTTTCGTTGGTCGGCTGAGTTATGATTGCTTTAACTAGATAATGATTATAACTGCTCAGATATTTAATATCTCTCATCTATAAAGCTATTCGCCATTCGCTATGCCCGCTATTTTTCTCCTACAGTCTTGGCCGATAGAATCGGAATGTTGTCAACTATGTTCACATTATCTTGTTATCGAGTACTCTATCGAGGTCCACAATCGCTATCCACTTATTCAATTTCCATTGAATCAGAGTCCCCAAGCCGTTGACATGCGGGCTACAAATTATACGGGGCAGGACAGGCCCCTGTACGAATATACAAATTAGTTAACAACTATTCAAATGAATCGTAGATTTATTGGATGGAATGCTCTTATTGAAGTTGGCTTGTATTTTGATAGAATGGCGAGATGAAAACATTGATTTATGACTTTCGAACTGGATCAATAGTGTTTCGTAGAATGCATGAAATGGTCTTTAGGAACTACTTAGCTATGAAGAGTTTATAAATCTTTCAAGATAAATATCTGGTTATGAAACATAACTAATATTCAAATATGCCTATTTGATTCGATTACCAGCAAAGTATCGACGTAAGTCACAAGTGAGGACTGAATGAACCACTTATTAAGTTAAACTTTGATATCAACGGCTCCAAACTCAACCCGAGTTTCGGAGCACAAACTAGAAAATTACATTACCGACGAATTTCTCGTACATCACTCTAATATAATAATTACTACATAGACGTATCACAACTTTCCTAATTTAGCTTTATATTTCGTCCAAGGTAAAGTGACCTTTAGTCTATTGTGATAAGGACGCACCTATGATGTCCTCATAACTTTCTACCCCAGCGCTTCCTATGGGAGCTGGTGACCCGTTTAGCTCATTAAGTGTGATGTGGCTTGTTTACTAAGGTATAAAAGGACTATACTTAGCTGCGGCTATGTTATTATCCCACTATTGACAAAGTAGCCTTACTGTTACATGTGGACCTCAAGGTTATTTCTATATACTAGAGGTCCTAATAAGTCCCTTGTAAGTGCTACCCTTTTGTAACGAGGGTACGCCGTTTATGGTCCGAAGGACCAATGCCAAGGTTGAGTTATTTTTATTTTGAAACATAAAATGAAAATGTTTTCCTTGTTTTTCCAGTGATGGTTCTAACGGTAAGCAAAAGTAACTTTTTACGTCTAAAATCATTCATTAAGCATACTTTGAAGATTTGGATGAATCAGGTGATTTGTTCAGGACTTATCTGGCCTGCCTCTTAGGTATAACATCCAATGAATGAGTTATCTATAGCAAGAAAATGCTGCTGCTGAAATCGTCTCTTTGACAGTCAATAAGAATGAATTGGAGTTATCAAACGCAATGTCTACCATTTGCAACCCTTTGGCAAAATGTTGACTGTTGAGTTTTTTGGTTCTTCACACACGATTTTTATCAGTGTTAATCCCCGTCTGTTTTTAAAACATCCATCTTGTAATCTCCAATGAATGATTTGTGCAGTTCCAATTTTATTATCTAATCTTTGTTTTTGAATGATACAGCATGTTCGATTTCTTTTTATCGGACATACGTCTTAATAGAAAATTGAATGACACAGTTTGTTGTGTTTCACTTTTATCGGACATAATAATATGTCTCACAAACACTAATCTAAAGCCGCCCGAAAAGTCTCGTAGTCTCATAGCGTGTCTGACGGAGATTTGTATCATCATCCTCCTACCTTTATTCATCTCTCTCAGCCGTCGACTTAGTAATTACCTCTTCTAGCCATATCTTCTTCTACACAAGTCATTGCTTCTTTGGTCTTCCCGTACTCTTATAACTATCCACAGTCATATTCAGAATCTTCCTTACGCCATGTCTCTCTACCCACCTCATTAAATTATCAGGAATTTGTAATTTACTTTTCATCAGATTACCTTCATTTAATGGACGATTGTCGATGTGTTAACCCACACGTAACTAGCACAGTACTGTTAGACCCGCGCACGCGCGCCAGGATACAATGCGGTTAAAGTTAATTGCACGCGGTGCGCACACGACGCTTCCGTTGCACTCCACTGTACGGCGCGGCTATACGCTTGGCCGTGTGTTCGCGGTAGGAGTTGGTGTAGGACAGTTTATTGTTATGGCTGTTGACATGAAATCATAAACAAAACATAAATATTACCGAAGATCCTGCTGCCAACAATTTTCTTTTTACCGACGGCATATAATACATTTTCATAGATTGTTGTATTGTTGAGGTGCACACCTAAAATAATAGTGCGAACTCCCCATTAAAGTCCGTTATTCTGGCTTTATTATGCAAATACAATCACTGGACCCCTCCCCCATGTTCACCCCTTTTGTAATTAAATATTGCATGTGTTGCATCGATTCGACGACACTGACATCGATGGAAATTACGTTTTACAAATACTCGTTAAATATGTGCAGAATGTGTGGATAGTGTAGGAAAGTACAAAGTAGAGTTACATTTATATATGTCTTTTATCAGCAAAACTTTCATAATTATTCAAGTGTATCTTTAATTATCTGTGAGACAGGTGAAGGAAGTTATTTTAAAAATATCAAACAGTCTATTAAATAAAATAAGATATATTATAAAGTTGAAACCGACATCAAAAGAGCTTCGTAAAGTCAACTTTGTAAAGGTCACAGAAATAACTTTTTGAAATATGAAGGGTTGAGGAAACTCCCCTCTTCTATTAACGCTATACATTATAAGGCTATAGACCGACAATTTATTGGCTATTTTATTACAATAGTAGACAAAATTTATAACGTGATAACTTACGTATTTCATCCTGTTTATTAAGCGATGGAAATCTTTGTGAATCCGAGGGTTTAGAGTTATCTATGCGAGATTAGTTGTAGCTGTATCTATGTATGCGATAGAACTATGATTTATAGAGTTAATGGGATTTAGTAAGCCTCGTCTGTTGGTTTATCTATTATTTAGTTGTTCACGAACATTGAACAATTGCTTTTGTAAGACAAATTGGTTACATTGTTGTCTCGTCTAGTTGTAGCTGTTGTTGTCACCTCTAGGTAGCCAATTTAGATCTGAAGCTGTGAAAATGGTTTATCGTGACTTTTCCAGTAGGTATTTTCCATCGAATGAGTTTTCGTTAGTCTTTTGTCGGGTTTTCTATCCAATAATGATGATAACACCCTAACAAATCAATTTTAAGAATCTAAAGTCACCTACAAACAGGCGCGACACGCGACGCGAATTACACGCGACACAAAGGCACCGCATGTCGCTATCACTTTCGATAACATTGTATTCATGATAAGTCGTATCGAAACATATTTTCCATTCTGTGTTTTTTACCAGTCACACTTTTTCGCATTATCAGTCATAGAATGAAATTCTTGAATGAAAATGAGCCCTTAGGACTTAACAACATTATTTACTATACTTACCTACCAATTACATTATTGACGAATACTTAATGGGTACCTACATACATAGGAAAATGAGACTATTCTTTAAAAAAAAAAAACAACAAAGCGGCATATTTACAAGACACCCAAGAAATAATTGGGGTGCGCATCCAGCATACGTAATTTCCCGGGAAAACATTGTTGCTAGGGCAACACGAGAGTTCGCAAGGGCTTATCCCTCCCAAGGGTCGGAGGGCCGGAGGGAGGCGCGTGCCGGTCACGTGCAGAATGCAGAATATGTGGAGCGTGCATCCGATGGCTCAAAAGCCGCCACAGCGTGATGTGTTTATTAAAGACTGAGCGAAAATGCAATTTTCGGCTTCATTATTTGAACGTGTGTGTGTTTATGTGCCTATGTTTTTTAGTACATAAAGGGGGAAACAAACTAGTTGCCTTTTGTATACTTAATTCTAGTATTTACAGCCATAAAAGTAAAAGTTCCTTATGTAAACATAACTTAAGTGTTTTGGAAAGTCCCAAAACAAAGACTAATTGGAATATTTAATTATGTTTCCGGAATGTTATCTAATCATACAATTCTAATTTCGCCAGCAGAGACATATCCGCTGCTATTATGCCAATTTTGTGTAAAATAAAAACCATATAATTACCCATTGTTATACAGTATCTATTACTGATTGCGAAATCGCTACTAATGATCCTCCGAGACAGATTATAATTTCGCTAGTTGTGTAATATTTAAATGTTTAAGAAACGGAGTGAAATTCTAGAGAGGATGATGTAAATGATGCAGACGTCACAGTCAAACTGATGATTAATTTCATCACCACATTGTTGGAAGTCGTAAAGCGTGACCCAGTGTGACCCACCGTGCAGTTCTTTGTTTAAAAAATAAAATCTGCCAAATTTCGAGTACAAAGCGCGCATGGTCCATTGTTCAAATTGTTGAACGCATGGGGCGGAGAATGCTCCCTCAGTGAATACCCTTTGGTTCCGTCGATATGTTATTATCTTGGATCGTTCTCACGGGATTCGCTTATGGACGATTTCCAGTTTCTGGACATTAGTTTTGGTTGTTAGATCAGCAACATTTGCGAGCATTTGGGGTGAATAAGCTCTGTTTTTAACGTGTTCTTCAATGAAACGGAAATGTGGGTACTTTTATGTTGTGAGTAAAGAATCAGCGCAAAATCATATCAGGGTCATGTACTCATAGCCTCGTCATAGCCTGTAACATATTGTGCAAATAAATAAATAAAAATTGATTTTCCAAAAACTCGTCATTTGTCTTGCTAATCATTCATCAGTCATATTTAACTCTAACAAAAAAATCTCTCGCTACCGTCGTCGGCTAATCGCTAAACCATGACTGTGACACATGCGCAGGATTACTATTGCTACCGACCCTTGGGACTCTTTAAACTCTGCGGGACCTCTGACCTTTCCATTTTTTTCTAGGATTATATTCACTGTTTACCCATTTTTAGTGCCGTGTTTAAAAAGATTCCCTTTTTTGTCATATACAACAAAAAATATTATAGTCGTACTCAAACTTTCATATTTTTTGCTATATTTTTTTTTTTCACTGTTTGATCTTCTATTACGTTTGCATAGAATACGTTAAGTACCTACTACGACAGTTGACTTGGCTAAACCTTTCAACATCAAACAGGAATTGAGGCAGATTTTCTTTGGCAAAATCTGGATGATTATATTCAAATACCTTTTTGACTGCAATATAATGTTATTCATTCCGCAGACGACAATTTATGAATTTTTCATAAGATTATTACGACAGTAGGTACTCCAAAAGTTTCGTAGCATAACTCCCCATGCCGCAGGGGACACACTTGGGCGCACACCCTCCCGCAAATGTTACGACTCCTGGAATGCCCCCCTCGAAAGCCACCTTGATGATACAAAATGATACAGAAGGCCAACTGTTCATATTTTCGCTTGGTAAATCAGTATAACTAAATATACTTTATTCTTATCATTGTCTAGGTCAGGTTCATGTCATAATTAATGAGCATCTAGCTTTGATTGGTTGTGCAAATATAGCATTTCTATAAACAACTCTAAGATACGGTGTGTACATTACTAAACAATTTCGAAACATTTCAATAGCACGTGCATCAGTAATATTTTCAAATGTGTGTTTGCCCTTTCTGAGCCCTTCCAGGAGCTTGTGGCTAAGAAATAACAGCCGCATAGGTTGATCGATCTGGTTAAGCTACGCTTGCCGCGGTTGGCCCGTGGATGGGTGACCATCTTTACATATCAAGACTCCTCCGTGCCTCGGAAAGCACGTTAAGCCGTTGGTCCCGGCTGTCATTCGTGTATCTTTGACAGTCGTTATGGGTCGCCAGAAGCCCGAAAGTCTGACAACCAGTCTTACCAAGGGTCATACCCAGTAACTGGGTTGTGGAGGTCAGATAGGCAGTCGCTTCATGTAAAATACTGGTATTCAGCTGCATCCGGTTTGACTGGAAGCCGACCCCAATATAGTTGGGAAAAGGCCAGGCAGATGATGATGTGTATCCCTTCTGTGAAATTATATTTTGTGTGTGTTCACGATCCGTGACTACACATGTCCGTACATCACCTGTTGTCTTTGTTCCCACGGAACCCAGCATTTAAATTGTACTGTGCATCCCCCATAATTCTACTACTGTCACACAACTGCCGTATTTTAAAGGGAAAGTTATATTTAAGTCAGCACTCTAATAGATGGTTGCAATCTTTATGGGATCCTTTACATTATAAGTATTAATATTGTAACCTGTTTTTGTAGCAATACTTTATGTTCTCTTTCGTATCCTAAAACTTCCGGAGCTGCTTCGATTGTTTTGATCAAATCTTGTAGATTAAGTAAGATCAAAAACTTGACGATCAAATGTCAAACTAAATTATATGTGACTAAGATTGCAATTCTGCAAATAATAGTCCCGACACAGTTACATCATTGCCAGGGAGTCATCACCCGTAGCCATTAGCCACGTCACCGGCGAATCCATCGCGAAGATCACGACCGTCCACCATTCCCATGATACCAATTATTATCTACCATTCCCACGACCGTACCAACTTCTGATTCAACTATTATCTGAGATCTTGTAAATGCTACAACCTGATTTATCTCAGCAATAATGTTCTTTTAAGGTTTGCCTGATTGAGTTTATAGCTTAATCACCGGTATTGAAAAGTTGCCAGCTACAGCTGTCAATATAATGGTACGTTAACCACATTACGATAACACGTATCAATCAAATTTGAGTTCATAATATTTACTTTTCTTTTTGATTGTGCCTGGACGTTAATGGACGGCTCTTGTTTAGGCGATAATGGCTCAAATTTGTGTAAATATGTAACACTTCCTTGAGATTAGGCAAGATTTACAAATGATGTAGCGTTGGAATAGTTGTTAAATAACTTCCATAATATAGAAAAGACTCGTAGTTTCCTTTATTTCGACAAATTAATCCGCGTATGATCATATATAGGATGACTGGTAATTAGTGACCGATACTTAAACACATGATTTTACACATGATAACAAGCAACTTTTACTATGCCACCAATCCTGAACTCGCGAAAAAAAAATCAGCTGGTCCCTACATTTTGACGAGTTATGCGAACATAAATGTAAGGAAGAGCTGATTTTTTTTTCGCGATTTCAGGATTGGTGCCATAGTAAAAGTTGCTTGTTATCATGTGTAAAATCATGTGTTTAAGTATCGGTCACTAATTACCAGTCACCCTATATATCGGATCATATCATACGAATAGTTTCCCTTTTAGCATCTGTGTACACTTGCCTGACCTTCGCAACCCGCCAATTGTTCTCTTAATATTCTAACCCAAAGCTATAAACCCCGAAAATTATATACATTCCATTAATAAATTCACCAGCAGCATGATTTCTGTTTCTCATCGGGTTATCTTTTACGTCAAGCTGGACAAGTTTATATAATAACGCCGATTTAAATGATATTAAACATTGTTGGAGCGACTAAAAGGGGCCATAGCGACTGCAGTGTAGTGCAATTTGTTATAATCTTCTTGCGATCCCTGGCGAGTGCTGCCTTGACCTAAAATCGTGCGCATACGCCGCCCGAGGCATACGCGTGCGCGCAGTGTCAGAGGTCCACCGAGTGTGCATGTAGTGTGACGTGTACCTCATGAAGATGGATGATCGGTAAATGTTTTACTTGATAAGTAAGCTTTTTGTTTTATTTGATGGCTCGTAGATTATGATTGATTCTCTCAGGTGCATTTGATGACCGATAAAAAAGGCACCTACCTAATAAATGGTCTCAACCCGTTTGTAATGACTTTCTAAAATGTAAACAACAATTTCAGAATTACAGAAAGCCTGTACAATCTAGACGGCATTCAAGACCATTTCAACCACAAATGTCTCAATTCTCAAATAGCATTCAAATCGAAATTTCTTTTATCTAACCATCAATTGTGTTGCTAGCCTAACGGTGTTGCAGATTTATCGCCAGGAACCACGCTTGGATCGCGGCGTGCGCCTGACATCACAATAGCTCGTCCATTTCTAGTTTAGAAATGATCCACCTCTGCGTCTCTGCGACTAAACGCTAGCAACCACTTTCAGTCGTGACAATGTCGCGTACCTTTGGTGTTTATGAGCTCTTACCGGTAACAATGGTGAGATTTAGAGAACATTTGATTTATAAAACATTTGACATTCAAATGGGCACAGTAGAACACCTGATAAGATGAATATGCAAGCTTAATATGAGCTGCCTCCCTTGACGGTGATAATCTACCATTGTTAATAAAGCAAACCGTCAATATGTGAATGGGATTTCCATTGATGATTATAAAGAAATTGAATAAAATGTAACATGTCCTTAACCTTATATACCAAGAGATTTGGCAAGCGACTTGCTTCTCGAACAACCATCTGTCTATCGATCGTGTATATCGACTATAGATTGGAATTTAGCACGCTGACCAGTACTAATGAATGAAAATACGGCAGGTCCGTCTTCATACGTAATGCACTGCCAGTATCTCATAACCTTTGACTCCTACCACTGTACTATCAAAACACATTAATTTATTCGATATACCTTATTTGTTTTTCAACACTGCGCACCGAAGATCAATGAAATTCCATAACGTTTATCTCTTATTGTTATATCATTAAGATTATTTGTTACGTTCGATCATCTCGTCAGTTTCATCTCTTGTTTATCTGTCTGTGTGTTTGTTTGTCATGTGTTCGGAGTTGGGTTCTTACTTATCATCTTCGGTATAACGGTTCTTATCTTCGTGTTTTGTTTTTGTCACGTTGTGTGCATTGATCGATGGATGTTTATTTATTTATTAAAGAACACCAACAGCATATACATTCAACATTGTTTCATAAAAGTATTTAGGAAAGGTATTACTGCCAATGTATACACATATTATAGGTGTACATAACATTTAAAGATAAAAGACGTTTGACAGGAGCTGCTTATAAACTGATTTTTGTTGTCATTGGATCCGTGTTTATCGAGTTTGTTAATTTTTGTAGCATGTTTTTTTTTTACTGTTGAAAGAAAGAAAAAAGAAAATAAATGTATTTGACGCGACACCGGTAGTACAATGTCCATGAAATTTTCATAGAAATTGTTCTACCGATGCACGGTGTCGCGTTGCGCCAGTCTGCACGAGCCGTAAGGCACACACTATTCACACAAAAACACTTTACTTTAATTGTTAATACTACTTAGAATGGTTTCAGACGCAGCTAGCAATTCAAACAATTCAACAACATCACGATAAAATAGCAAACAATCGAATTGATATTCGCCATAACAATACCGGTATTCCAAAAATTCCACCTACCCACGAAAAAGGATTTATGAGATAGGCTCGAATCTCTAGCAATTAACATGTTCACATTACCATGCGGCCGCTTGGCGTGAGTCACGACTGGCTACCGTGCGCGCACGCCGCCTTCACATAAACCATACAAAAACTGAGCACAGAAGGCGATTTCCGAAGCCAAAACACATTAAGGAAACCATTAGTCGAAGATACCAAATATAGCATAGCATAGTCTCCAAATAGAATGGATGGTTAGAATTTGCATGAATTTGAGAGAATTTGATTTCGTATGCTGTCTATGTGTTAGTTTATTCATCGCAAAGTAATCCTTCTGCGTTTTTTTCATCACATGCTTGAATGTAGCGTGTGAGTATTAAATTCCAGTTTCAAACGAGAAATTAATCTCGAACGCTATGTCAATATTTGGTTTTGTGTTTTGTCAATAGACTTGTGTACAAACGATGAATGAGTGGGCGAGTTAATCTTCGAGTAACTAACGTCCACGACTTGACTTTGCTTTGAGATTGTTGTGGACTTGACCTTAAAAAACACTGTTGAAGTGTGATTATACCATTATTATGTGTTAGACACGTCTATAGTCACGTGCTACAGGACCACGTGGGTTCATAAACTAAAAATGGAACGTGTTATTTTTTAACGTGACATTTCTAACTTTATTTCGGGCTTAGGATGGTTATTAGTCGCTATAAATAATTTTGGTCGGTGAACCAGCAAAAGGCTGACGTAAAAAAACTTAATTCTATTAGGAGGATGGTCTTTATTTATACACTCTCTTTTATCATCTCTTGGTCTATCTTTGTTGGTCTACATCCGTATTTTTTACGTCTTTGCGAATTTCCTCAGCTCCCCAAATTCATACAGAACCCATCGGTCTAGCTTCCGGCACGTATCGTGATCTTCAAGTTCTTCATTCAGTGTTTTATCACAACGGGAGTGACGTAACTAGATTATGTTACACCCCAATGGATCTGACGGAACTGTCGCTTTTTGTAAAAAAGTTTTTTGGAGACTTATCTTTGCAGGAAAGAAATCGATCGAGTTCCGGCATTCGACTTCTCCAGAAAACTTTGAAGGCTAGAGGAATCACTAGTTTCGATGTTTCTTTTTGTTTTATTTATTCTATAACAAAGAATTGGTTAAGTGGTTAAATCATGTTTTCTTTTATTAACTATTTTGCATTTTGGAGCATTTGATGGCGTCGTCTGTTTTGACTCAAACTTGTTTACTTCTGAAACTCCATTGCCACTTTAAAGATACAAAAAAATAAATCATTAAGCTTGATAAAGAAAGACTATGGACTAAATATTAGACTAATCATTATACCTACAAGATAATAAAATAATTTTTGTGGGTTTTTCCTGGGCCCTATTCCTGTACAGTCTCAGAAATGGTTGATAATTTGATTAATAATAATTGGAGCATATTTATGCATGATTAAAAGGAAGAGAATATGATTTCTAAAAATATTGTAGGTAAAAAAAAATCGGTCTGAATGTGGACAGAGGGGAATATTCAAGAAGTCAGTTATAATCTATAAGATTTACAAACAGTTCACCACTAACAGTGTTTCATACACAATCGTATGATTTACGGCTTTCCCGTTCCAACTTTAGTTTTTCATCAATGGTTGGTTCAAAGGAAACCCAGTTGAATGAAAGCTCGTCGATAAAGCTGTGGGTTTACGCAACCAAAGTTTTTGTTAGCCAACTGTGGCGCTACGTCATCAAAACATCTTGAAAGTGCGATGGTATCGGTACCGTTTCGTAACCGATTGTGCTCTATCGTTGTATCAAACCAAACTGAATCGGCGTGGACTGAGTCATGAGATACAGCGGTATATTTTTCAGATTTGTAATTACTACATTTTGTGTAAATTGTTAAATTGTTTATCGATTTTAGCATAGTCCACCACAGATAGGTGTCTTGTTCTTCTGGCCGATGAATCTGTTTGTATACTCATCCGTTTCCTAAGTTTCTACTTTAGAATTATTCCGGCCTTCATGTCCTTGATTTCTAAGTATTTCATTAAAATATTTTAGCCATAAACCCAGCTTTACCCATCTAATTGCCTCTGATTCTTGAACATGGCTATGCTCACTTAGCTTCAGAATTAGAATAAAATAGCGAGACGATATCATGTTGTGGTTTTGCCAAGGCCTTTGGAAACTCATCCGACATTTGGCTTACAACTTACCTACACACGAAGATTGTATTTATGATGGATTCCATACTGTTCTAGGAGATTACTGTTATTGAGTAACGAAGTTCTGCTTTTCTCTTATAAGCAATAAGCTTATATTAAAATCTGCACTATCTGCATGATCATGCCCATTAAACAATTCTTTTGTCTAGGGTGACTTGCGCTCGTCTTACGCTATACGTTTGTCATACTCGTATTCTTATTTGGCTTTCTATCTCACTCAACCCATTATCTCTAATTCAATTATTGCTATCTTTTACTCGCTCTTTTCAAAAATCATCAGACTTTGTCATTTTAATTTCATCATCATCTTATTTATCAGCCTCCTTCCATCCACTGCTAACTTGTATAGTTTTGAACTTACGAATAAAATGTCGAATTTTTCGCACGAATGATAAGCAAAAAACTATAAAAAACACAACTGAAAAGAGAAAAACAAGCATTATGATCTATAGAATTTTGGTATCGCAGACAAACAAAAGTTAGGGTCACCATATTTCAGGTTATTGGTTTGTCGGGGCCTGTAATATCACATTTCTATAGATTATAATATTATAGTGCTCGTTTTTCTCTTTTACTTTTTTCGTTACGGGATTTTGTTTATTTTTTAAAATACATATATTGCTTTATTTCAAGCTTTTTAGTTAGGAATTGACTCATTACTAGCTTTTATTGGTACCAATATTGTTTTAATTTTACATATTAAGACGAATCTAAAGACACCTCATATATTAATTAATCAATCAAGCCGTTTAGGCTACAGAGCGTGCCAAAGAAATAGACATATGTAGGTACATATTTACCTACTCTAGAAAAACATTACCCTCCTTCTGGGGCAGTCGGGTAAAAAACCATGCCATTGAAATAGTGAATAATATTGCAAAAAAATAACCTAAAATATTTCTCAAAACTATATAAATCAAAAAGTTGTTTGAAACGGGCGGCTGACAGTGCATTTCGTACATTTTTTGTTGTCATCTGACCGAATTCTTGCGACTACAACGAACATTCTTCATTGTGTGTTGTGTCGCAAATATTCTTTGTTTATCTTTTTGGCACAACGCAAAATTTTGTTACGACATAGTTTAGTATCTACAAATAAAGTTCACAATCATTTTAAAATCAGACAGGCTAATTTAGTAGACCATGTTCCATAATAACTGAGATTATATCAAGCATCGGCCGTAGTTTTACTGGAATTCCGTTATCTATCATTTCCATTTGGTTGGTTCTTAGGCATTTACAATGCTTCACGCAATGGATGATAATATCTGACTTGGACCAGTTTTATTTGTGATTATAATAAAATATGTAATTACAGTACAATTCTGAACAATTACAATTTAATAGCCTGTCTGAAAGTGAAAGACGTCTTAATTGACCAAGTTAGTGATAAAATGTTCAAGTGGAATTTTTTGAAATGCTGGGCTCAATAGCATATCGATTTTCTTGAAAAGATAAATGCAAAAGGTACAAATTTATTTTCATCATACGTTATTTAAGGAGACAACAATGATTAAACTGTTGAACACAATGTATGTATCGATGATGAAATTTATGATTCACGATTGTATCATGATCGAGATATCGAGTGCACAATACCCTTTGTTTAATCGCTTCATATTTTTTAATGTCTTGGTGTAGGTACTCGTATGTCTTTGTAGGTATATTCACAATTTTGGTTGTTGTTTCCGCGTATTAACTCACTGGGTACATTTATGTTTACATTAAAAGGGTCTGAAGCTAATAAGAATTCTCCAATGGATGAATCATAACGAAAATGATGGTCGAAATATTAAAGATTGTGCTTTCGGTGATGGACAACAGGGGCGTAGCCTTCATACAACCCGATTCCTATCGGCTTCACTTCGGAACAACTACTCTTCTTAGTGTCTACTATTGCCAAATAATATGGTACACCTGTGTGTGTAACTGTGTATCACATCACATCACATTACATAATTGTATTTAATACCAGTTTAATACACCATAAGATTAAAAACCTACATTTTTTTGTCTGAGTTTTTGAGAACTGAACAATTTTTTCTTCGGCTTCTCTCTAATGATTGTAGCTGCGCCACTGATGGACAAGTACCTACCAAGATGTATTTCATCTCAGCTGAAAGTGGAGCTCCTCAAAAACAGCTAGAATATTATGTAACCGAATCACACAACTAAGTCTAATACGTTACATGCATCGGACACATGTAAAGCCAAAATACAATTTTAGAAAATACACGAAATATACGCGTAACGGTCAAGAAAATGCCAGATGGCGCGTTCCCAACGAAGTGGATCGATAACCTGAGGAAATTGTTAGCACTTTGGATTGCCTTGGGAAGGCGTGTGGCATTGAACACTTTCGATCAATATGAATTTGTGCGAGCCAACTATGATAACTTTTTCTTCGGTGAAGAAAATAAGCGTGCGTCTAATAATGACTTAGGTTATGAAGTTTATGTTTCAGATAGGGATGGTGCTAATCAATAAGAATTTGATGAAGTCAATAATAACGGTGCCTCTTTCAGTCGTAAAATAAATTGGTTCTCTTTAGTCCAGGGGGGTCGCAGCCGCGGTTATAAAAATATAAGCGTTAAAGCATCATGGAAACTTGTCACGACGAAATAAAAGTATTTTTTCTTTTATGGAATTCAGGCAAATGAAAATTCAGAATTTGTAAGTTCTACTTAGTTTTGTTTTTTGGAAGAGACTGTAACTATGAATGAATATACCTAATACATATTAGAATAGAATAGAATAGAATATAATAGAATAGAATAGAATAGAATAGAATAGAATAGAATAGAATAGAATAGAATAGAATAGAATAGAATAGAATAGAATAGAATAGAATAGAAAGTAGGTACAAAAAAAATGCAGATGGTTTTATAACAGAGATCCATACATTCTACCTTAAATTAGGCATGCAAACATTTAGCACACGTGCTAAATAGTCTAAAATAATGTCAATAATATGAAAATTGTTATAATATGATCAATAAAATAAAATAAAGAATTAAAGATGTCAGGATTAATTAGGTTAATATAAGGTTTTATCATTTAGAAATTCACAAATGGAGTAATAACATTTATCAATTAATAAGACTGACAATTTCTTTTTAAACAGTGGAATTTTTTTTATTCCATCGGGTATTTTGTTATGGATAATCGGGCACATACATAAAACATTTTTCTTAATAATGCAGTGTTATGACCACTAACTACTGCCTTCTGACTGGTCGTGTTCTATTGTCAGGCGATTTATTAAAAAGATGCATATTTGATTTCACAAAAACAGCTATTTCGAATATGTAAAGTGATGGGAATGTTAGCAAATTTAGGGACTTGAATACAGGTGCACAACTATCTGTTACTTTCATGTTACACATTGCCTTTATGCATCGTTTTTGAGCCTTTATTAGCAAAGTCTAATATTCACTTTCCTGGATAGGTTAAAAAGCACATACGCTGCTGTACTTAGTCTTTTGCATACTTCTTCTGCGTGTGGCTTCCAGGTTAGTTGGCTATAATTAAATCTAAAAATTTTGCAACTTGCACTTGGTCTATTTTTTGTCCATTGTAATTTAAATTCAAAGTTTTCGGTGGTATACATTGATAAAAAATGCAAAACATTAGTCTTAGGTATAGTAATCATTAAATTATTTTGATCAAGCCAGTGTATAATGTCCGTTAAAGTATTATTTATGTCATGTTCATACGTTTTTAGGTCTGTACATTAAATCATAATATTACTAACCAACTCTAAGTTCATCCATCATCATATAGCAGTCTGAAACAAGATGCAGGTGGTCATTCCAAGGAGGATGTGTAAAATTGCAAGCAATAAAGAAAAAACGTATAAATCAAGCCTTATCTCCCGTTAAGCTAGTACAAACTAACATCCAATACTCTATGAAATAAATTCAGAAAATAAATTTTATCTTCGACAGACGCGATAAACAGTCGCCCACGTGTTAGTCTGCTGTAAACTTCTTATCAGTTCTCTGGCGTGATTGCACTTGCTCGCAAACGTAGTAACTGAACATCCCTGAGTTGTTTCTATGTAGAAACAACTTCGCTTAACTGGAGGGTTTAGATCTTCTGTAGCTGTTTTATCTTAAGATGTTAGAGCGGTAGTATTGCGGTATCCTTTAGCATCTAATGTGTTAGTTTTATTGGCAGCATATACGGTTTTTTCTTTTTCGTTAAAAAGGTCCCTTTATGATTTTTCCAGCCATATGTTATGTGTGCGAGCCTTTCTGTGATTAGATGGTCTTACTCTGGTTCAAATACAAACATAGCTAGACGAAGTACTCCGTTTATAACAGCGATTTATACTTCAAATCTCATTTTACGTTAAGTCGGGCTTTGGTAAAATCCGGGATTAATATGCAGGCAGAAGATTTCTCGAAAATTTTGCTGAACATTGAAACTCCTTAATCTGCTAACATAATAATTTTATATAGGAGTTTGCTTGAGCATACATCAGACTGATTGATTGATCCGGAAGAAATACTTGACTTACTAACAAAATGTTATCTACCCTTCCTCGTTTAAACAACAGATAGTACAAACCTTCGTCCTATCTTAATATACTGGTACATAATAGCCTAATGCTGTAGCCTGACAGCTCTTGTAGATTTCCTAACGAAGAATGATTGACGTAGCACGTGATACGAAGCGCTATTGAGCCGTTAGTACGTTGGCAGTTGATTGCTTTGATAATGTTTTTGCATGGAGACCAGCTTTCGATAGTGTTCAATGCATGACATTCATAACAATACCTAGTGCTACAATCCCCTTTACTTTACTTCTATTGCATCTCATTTTAAATATGTAAACCATGTTTATCTAATTCACATGACAGGTTTTCATCCGTTCATTCCATGTGGTATTCAACCACATACGACAACGATATGGATATGATAATGAGATCAATAACATCACTGCTATTTATAATATTTGTTGTCTTACCAACTGTCATAGATATATCATCATATTCTATGCTACTTTCCATTTCAAGTCCTCAATTCCCAAGTCCTATTCTTGTTTTTTGTCGCAAATTATCGCAAAATCATAAACCGTGCTTACAGTTATAATTTGTGTAATTATGTCATTTGCAAGTTAACGTAATGGTTAAATATCGTCTCGTTTACCGTTATAAGGAGCGGATACTCTAGCTTCCTCCATCGTTAAACAGCCGTTTAGCACTTAGTCTATAACTAGCTAAGTTCAAATAAGTGTTTCACTCATTACGGCATTAACAGTTTTCTATAACTTAATTTGATTCATAATTTTCCTGGGGTAATAAAAATAAAACTGCGTAATTACGTCTACAGGCTTGATTTAATGGTGTTAAAATATAGCTACTTATGCAATTAATTTTTAAAAGTCGTTAGTCCGCCTGCAGTTGTGTAAGTTTCTGATATTATTATTTTTCCCAAGCTTCTTGTTTTCCCTGCGTTTAAACGCAGCATACGGTGACTGAGTAACTCTAGCTACCTCTAATGTAAAGGAAGCATGACTCTATACTTTACATCATATTAATTTTAATAGCCATGTTCTAAGTTCCGGTAAGCTCACATAATTACATTTGAATAACACATGATGAAGCTATTTAATATGTTCGTGTTAGATAAACTATTATCACGTCACAGGAAATCACTTCAATTAAGAAAATATAAAATTTTCGTTTAAATAATATTCAACAACGTAGTTCCATTTTGTCACGGGGAAACGCCCATCGTTCGATAGTACGTCGGATCTGCATTGCTATTGTGCTCAGGCACAAATACAATATATCTGTAAAAATAAGTACATTGTGGGTGCAGAAACGAATAAAAGGCTGTAACAACAATACTTACAATGTTGTTTGTCGGCGTGCAGAATTGCACACAGATTTTAAACTGAGACGTAGTATTTCGAAAACGTGTCGTAGAATGTTTTTATTTTTTTAGAATAACTTTTTTTTAAATAATGTTTACCATCTATTTATTTGTAAATATAGAAAGGAGAAGCATTTCTCAAGTGTTCAAATTGTTCCGTAATGCCAATTTTTTACACGTACAAAACCTAAACAAAGTCTAGCATAAGTACTTGTATTGATTCCATCTTTACAATAGTTTAATTAACCGTGTTTTGCGAAGCACGTGCTTCTATTTCAATCCAAAACGTGCTACGACGTTGACGTAAGTTCTTCCTACATTTATTTTCAGTGTTTAATCTAGATTTCACACCTGAACAACTGCACCGATTTAAAACCATAAACTATGACTTCTAACCAACGTCATTTATGAAGAGAACTTCAAATTAAGAACAGTCTGAATCAGATAAACGTCAAATCGTACTCGGTTTCAAAGTTATGCTGGCAACATTTTGACAAATTGCGAGTCTGTTGATCTGTGTTATTACAGTAATTGGATATTAGATTTCTGGATAATTTTCTTGCATTATTGAGATTGCAGATTGATAAATTTTGAAATAACGTTGTGATTTGCGTAGCCTTCGAAGTTTATTCCTCTCTAAAACTCGGTATTCATTGCTGTCTAAAGGGCAAAGGGACTGTCATTGAAAATTTGGAAAAGGGTGTACAACGGAAAACTTTCAGTTGGATGAATTTGTAATGATTTCGTTTTGTCTTTAATCTAAACACAAACAAATTTATTCCTATAATTTAATTTTGTCGTGTTCTAGTCTTATACTGGATGTTATTTTTAACATTTGTCTAATAATAAAATCTTTTTGTTCCAGGTATTTACCGACAACCAATTCTAATGATCGAATCATCGCTCTGCAAAAAATGGGAGTAAGTGAATATTGGTCTACCTATATCCAGCATTGTACTTTTATAGTCTGATGATAACGACTCACTCAACGTCAAAAGGCACCGCAAAATTCTCAAAGCACAGTCCTCCGTGCTGTGACAGTTTTCCAACAATGACTCACTATTGTCACAATTTTATTTTCAAACCATTTGTATTCACCGCCGAATCAGTAAGCTCGATGACTCAGCACATTGGAATTGCTAATGACAGACAGAAGCTGCCTTTGTCTATTTTTAATGAATCGGTGAAATCATTTCGGTTAAAAAAAGCTCTGCATATTTTACGTGAATGAAATTGAAATTAAAGCTGATTTTCGTGTTTTTATGCTATCAAGTGCAGTCCAGTTACCGATGTCATCTGTCATGGTAACTTAATGTCAATTTGATAGATATGTAAACGTCAGTTTTGACAGATGAATCTACTCATTTACAACTTGACAATTATATGTATAGAGAAACAAAAACCTAAGAATTTACTTGGTTATCTATCAAAGGAATAAAGTGAAACAAACAGCAACTTCTTTCTCAATAATTAAGTTATTCGACACGTCACCACGTCACAGTTTTTGTTACCAAATAAAACTCGCCAAGCCAGAAACTCGGTTGATATCTACTCGTCTGCCACTAGTAATGTCCTTGGATTTCACCGCGAAACTATTTTAGTCACGCTTTAACTCGAAACTTATGATTTATGACTAACAGAGCATCAGTGAAAGTGTTCTGATGCAACAAACCGAATAAAAAACTCCTTTCAACGTAACTTCATGATTGATGAGGGCCTATTCAGGTGTCCAACTTTTTTTACCTTCGTACCTTGTGCTGGAGGTCGTAGAACTCAATTGTGTGGTACGGGGGTATATGCGATTACTACAAATGATCACGGTCTAAAGGTCAAAGACTTCGCTAATTCCCGGAAATTATTCCATTAATATTAATTTGTTTATATGGAAAGTGTGAAAATCTGTTAAGTTATGGGAGAGGCGTTTTATTTATTACAGCTTTATGATGGAAGATAAATTAATTGCAGGCGTATTTATGACGTGATATAAAATATTGTTTACCATTACCCTACTTGTTTATTATGCTAATAGAGCTACTGTTTCAAAATCAATTTTGGTTCTAGAAGAAAGTCAAATTAATGCTTTTTTGATGCAAACGGGCTGTGAAAAGATTTATGACTGTGTTTAGAGGTCATTGTGACCGAAACTAATTGATGTATCCGCACATGTTTATCTTATACCTACTGATATCACCGCAGTTGTAAACTGTGAAATAACATGCGTAAATAGATTTTAACACTAGCAACATACCGCCGCGACGGCGCCTCCACCAATTTGAAACATTCCTCGGAAATTGTTCCAAGCTTTGTTGAAATTACAGTTTCAAAATATGAAGTCTAGTTTTCGAGATAGAAAAGACGACCGGTCTTACAGCATAGTTTCTAAACCCACGTAACAGCATTTGTGACTAATGATTTTTCTTTCATCTCTAGGGACAGACCTTACGAAAGCACCGCGTAACTGCTGTGACTAATTCATTAAAATGTGAGAAACTCATCATACCTGACACCACAGAATCCGGTAGTACTTGAGAGATGTGGATACGCGGTTATTGTGCAATGTTACTTCAGCTGCCTCGTTGTTCTAGCTGTTTTCCCATTTCTTAGTGGCAGACACAAATCTAGACGCAGACAGGGCTCCGAGTCTGGATCTGCAGATGCAGACCGGCAGGTTTATGGCAATACACACGTCCCCTACGACATGGAACTTAAACATTATCTGGCGTTGTGTATGTTGCACCCACATGAAGCCAGTTTTACCACGTCTGCTTAATGCTTACCTTTTGGGAGAATAATAGCTGTCATAGTGTATGTTACGTCAAATTTCTGTATTTACTAGATTCTTCTTTTCATGTGAGAATTTCCGACGTTTACACCGACACACGTCAAAATAGAACTTCGCGGTATTTTTTCTCCAATGTTTCTGTGTTCCTTGATTTGATTGACTGCGAGTTATGAATAGTGCTAGAAACGTCTGAAAAGTCTATTTTCTTTCTTACAAAAAATAATATTTACTTTCTCGTGTTAATATTTTGGTTCGCGCGTGATTTAGCAATTTTGTATGCACTCGCAATTTAAATGAGAAAATTAGGCTTCAAAGTCAATGTTACTTCGAAATTCAAAAACATGCTCATAAAAATAACAAAATATTCCTCCTAAATCCAGATTAAAAATATTTTAATATAAAAACAGTAAAATAAATTATCGTAAAAATCGGTATGAAAAATGTAAACCCATCCATCGACAATTAAGACTAAGCTTATGCAAAATTCCAACCATCAGAGGCGCCTAGACTTATGAATGAATCCTAAACTCTTCACACTTTTCATAAAACCGCCTACATTTTTTCTTTAGAACCGTTAACAATGCCCCTGGATACATAATTCATGAACCGTAGTGGATTCTTTTGGAAGCTAGCCAAGCAAATGCTCGCATTGTGAAGTTATTGTTCTGGTTTCCGTCATAACCAGAGTCGTGTAAATAGTTATGTTTAGACGAGAGTACATGAAGTTTAGACGTAGGTGCATTATTTTGGTAGGAGTGTAATAATTGCGCGTCTTTTTACCGAGTTGCGTAAGAAATGATAAAGGCGATTTTGATATTTAGGGATTTATTTACAGTTACGAGGCCATTTAACGTCAAATATGTACGGTTAACGTGTTGACTGCCACTGCGGTCACCCGGTTACCGCAGACAATATCTATTGTCTATTGTCTGGCAGTTAACGTGTTTACACAGTCGCTAATCAATACCTCCTTTAGGCAACGTTTATAAATAAACCCCTCCAGTTGCCTTGCAATAAATAAGTAATCTCTAGTAGGTACTTAACCGGTGCTGAGCTGCTGATCACAGCTGAATTTTCTTAATAAGAATAATTTATTGTTTAAGAAGTTACATTCGAGTGCGTTGATTCCTGGAACTCACTCTAGGATTCCCTGTGTCGTGATATCCAGGCTCCTTCGTTCCGTTTACATTTATTGCTATACAAGGTGTAATTTTAATCACCGTTTATCTCTTAAGGGGTCATTGTACTCATCATTATGAACAACTTTTATTATGGGACCAAACCAGAAATCGCGAAAAAAAATCAGCTGTTCCCCACATTTATGTTCGCATGACTCGTCAAAATGTAGGGAACACCTGATTTTTTTCTCGCCATTTCGTGTTTAGTCCCATAGTAAAAGTTGTTCATAATGATGAGTACAATGACCCCTTAAGAGGTTAACAGTGATTAAAATCACACCTTGTATATGTTGTAGGTATATGTACGTTGCAATAAATTTCTTAATTTCATATAATCTACTCGTTATCTACTAGAAGAGGAGTAAACAATAAAAAACTAATAGAAAGAAAGAAAAGAAAGAAAAATAGGTTTATTTGGTCACAGAAACACGTGCATACAAAACGATAAGAATAATCAGAAAAATAAATCAAAATTGATCCACATTATAACCACGAGCTCAAAACAGAAATAGTCGGAAGCTGCACGTCATGACTGTGACAAGAACGCTTCCACTCAGCATGATGCTGTGCTACGAGGGACCCACAGCACAGCGCTGATTTTCAGTGGTCACCCGAAATAAAGACGTACGGAAATCAAGTCAGGTTCAGTAATCAGTACATAAATAGTTACATAACAAAACAACCTGTAACTACTTAATACTAATACTAATAATCGAGGAAAGTTCATAATGTCGTAATCATTATAGGAAACCGGGTAAGTGACTTATGACAATTTAATGTTTGTATTTTCTTTTGCTGATAATCACGAAAGCTCTTACATACCCTTCTGATTAAAACTTGTTACAAAAATCTCAAAAATTGTTTTCATTTGACACTGACACTACTGACTCATAATTAAATTTAGACGTACCAAAAAGTCTGTTACAACTTACAATCACAACAATTACCGTTACAACGACATTGTAAAGCTTTTCTAAGACACTGCAGCGTCACTGTGTGTGTGAGTGGGGGTGTGTGTGTGTGTATGTTTAAATAAAAAATTAACAAGCAATTAAGTTCTGTAAACAGTACGAGTTGTGCAACCTGTGTTACGTCGAGTCATTGCACTTGGGAGTATTATTGCGCCCGCGCACCGCCGTGACTGCGCGTTTCCTCTCGGCAGATACTTACGGAAAAAATTCTATTAGTATTTACTACTTTTGATTATAGGTAGGTAGGTGCTATTGGACTTGTTATGTCTTGCTGGTCCACCTGCTTGTATAATTTTAAAGACTGAAAGAGGTTGCTATTAAATATGTAATCCTGTGTTCTTTTCTATAAATGATAAATAAAAAAAAAATAAAAAAGAAATTTGTCCAGGGGATTTCCACTTGTGGATCTGCTCATAGACCTCTGTCAAGTCAATGGTAGGCAACTGAATGGCAAAATATTTGATCAAGCGTTATTTAATATTACACAAAACGAAACAAATATAAATACGCAAACAAGTATACAAGTGACGCCTCGTTGGTCTAGTGGTCGCAGGCACTACTGCTGAGCATGAGGTCCTGGATTCGATTCCCAGGTCGGGCAAAGTGTTATTGGGTTTTTCTATCTGGAATTTCTCAGTAGCAGCCCGGAGTCTGGATTTGTGCCCGGTAGATGGCAATAGGCTCGCCCCCTATTACATGGGACTTAAACGTAACTCGCGAAATGTGGGTGTACCTACTATAATCACACCTCTGCCTAACCCTTCGGGGAAACAATATGTTATAAATACGCAAACCGAGATTATTGATACAACATAAACAGTTTAAAACAATTCCAAACAGTTTTCAATTGCCACAACTCATTATCAATTCCTATTACATTACCTAACTACTGTTTTCTCACATATTAACATAAAAATATATTTTATCAAACTAACGTCCGGCTGTCCGGCAGCGGACGGAATTAACATATAAATTAAAAAAGAAAAGAATGGACACGTCTGGCCGACTTTGTTTTTTGTTAATTGCTGTATTAGCATCAAATTATCTCTTCCTGTTTGATTTTGTAACAGTTTGTGCGTTAACCACCAGTAGATTTTTGTTAGATCGACCCAGATCACTTTTGTTTGTGATACGAGCTAAGTATAATTGGTTATCGCACATTAGATTCTTCTGATTTACCTGGATTGTCAACCTTCGGTTTTATTTGTGATAGCATCACTTTCATATGATGAACTGAAAATCGTAATATTAAAACATTCACTATCTGAGTCGAATAAAAGTCGTCATGACCATACTAATCGACAATTTTTAATCCCTGCGATGATGATAATTATTTAGTTAAGAGGAAACGTGGTCGCGGGTGTTCTTTCCATACTAAAGTATTCCTCTATTTTCTCTAAAATTAATATAATTGCGCCAAAAAATAAAACATAGGGACATGGCAGTGGTTGATATACACTATATCAAACTCAAACTCAAAGCATTTATTTCAATTAAACCAATTACAGACACTTTTGAATTGTTAAAGAGCCAGTCAGTCAGTCAGAAAATTGAAGCTAGTCGCCCATTCCAAAACGTAGATCTATATGGAGAAGAATGGGCAAGAAACTCCATGGACACTCTTTTAAATCAAAATTATTACAAAATCCTGGGTACATTGTTCTTGTTGCGTCTATATGTGAGAACAATGTAAAAAATAAATAATTAAAAACAATTCAAAATAAAAGATTAAAAATAAGCCCTGGCAGCTAAGAGATGACCAGTCTCCGTCAGCGCCCGTTCACGAACATGACGCGTGGATGACGCGTGGAGCTCAAACATTTTGTAGGGAATCGAATGATCCAACACACGCTTCACCATCAGCGAGACATTTAAGTGAGCATGACATACTCTCAACTGCCATACTCTTTCAAGTCAACATACCTACATCATAACATAAAACCGCTCCATGGTACTCACATTTACAAAATTTTAAAAATGCTTCTAATTTATACAAAACTATAGTTGGCAATGATTGTATTTAAAATATCGTAAATAAATATTTGGACTAGTATTATTAACCAGGGAGAAAACAGAGGATATGGAAAAAACGCCAACGACCACGTAACCGCGTTTCCTTTTAAGTGTTTTGCCTTTTTTATTCGCTATAAATACAAGATTAACCATAGTAGTTATACCATTCTGTAGAAGCCAATGATGTATTCTAATAAGGACTACACTTGTTTACATAATGCCGAATCACTATAGCCTTGAAAACTCCAGAGTTAGTATTCTATGACGTAATTTAATTAGGTACAATACAACGTAAGGAAAATCAAGATCAGATCAGCTTGTCAGAAAGCATACCTACTTCATTAGATAAAAAAACGCACTTACTGACTCCAGCAAAAAACCTATTGGGTACGCGTTATCTAAAAGTGGTTTCGATCTGCGCACACGCATTGTTTTCGAAATTCGAACGTTACGCGATAGGCGGAGGAAATTTTCCGTAATGCCTCCGTAATTGGTTGGAACGTAACAATGGTACATTTCGTATTTCACTTATTCTAACAATGAGGAGTAAAGCAACAAAGCGAAGGTAAAAAACATTAGTTTTCTGCCGCGATTTATCATTAGATCGTAATTATTTTTACATAGATTATTATTATATTTTTTTTTTTATAGATAGAAAGATAGAATACTCTTTATTATGTACACCATAAAAATTACAGATATAAATGTAGAAATTTTACATAGGGCAATGGGCGGTCTTATCGCTAAAAGCGATCTTTTACAGACAACCTTCGAATGGATTAAAGGAGAGACAATACTGAACTGACTGACTTGCAGCTTCTTGCTGCTTGCTTGCTTCTGACTGGCTGACTGACTCTATGTATATTAATAAACGCAATTGTTATCTGTTTTCCAGTCATCTCATTTAATTTTCCCTGCATATGATCTAGTTACCGAAATAAATTATTGTACGTTAACTGCCAGACAATAGACACAATGGAAAAATTGACTGCCAGTCAACCTGTTATTATTTATTTATAAACGAGATTTAATAATACAAACCATTTTTTTTTGTGGATGGCAAATCATCAAATGACTTCTCCCGCTCTGGGCGGAGCGCGAGGGCGTGTCAGACTTTTACTGACTAAAACCCACCCGTGTTCCTTCTGTTGCCTGTGCCGGGGCCACGGTAACTCTTTCGAACATTCCGCAACCCTGGCTGGCATCGGTCCTAGCGGACCTCTTCAATGCTGCTGACATCTCTTTGAGGCGCGTGGAACACAACGCGCCGTCGACTCGGACCTGGTCCTTACCGTACGGCGGTAGCTCGCCGTCGGCTAGTAATACACACCTCAAGCCCATTTCAAATACGTTGGTCGAAAGTAATGATCGGTTTGCCCAGCCTCCTTTTAAACGTCATCCTAGACAGAAAAATCAGAACATTTAACATTTTTAAAACCGCCTGAGAAGAAGGTGTAATATAAATAACTGTCAACCTCTTAAGGGGTCATTGTACTCATCATTATGAACAACTTTTACAAGTGGACCAAACATGAAATCACGAAAAAAAATCAGCTGGGCGATACATTTATGTTCGCATAACTCGTCAAAATGTAGGGAACAGATGATTTTTTTCGCGAGTAAGCAATATTATATTATGTATATTAAATATATTAAATATATTATTAATATAGTGTATATTATATATAGTATTAATTTATGCATAGAAGTAAGAAATATTTCCAACATAGAAGGTTTACGTAATATAAACATTTTTCTCATTTCCTGTCTGTGTTCGTTTATTCAATAAAAAATAATGAGATTGTTCACACCTAGTTACGTACACTAATTTATTATCGTCCACTTTTCAGTCTCGCTTGACGTTTGCTATATATATATCTTAGCTATTTATAAGTAAAAGTGGGAAATAACAGACGCCGTTTTTTTGCGGTTTTGTTTGACAGTATTACTAAATCTGATAGCTCATACATACTCTATCTCTATCTTTACCTATATTTAGGGTAGTCATAAACCTGAAAGTTTGAAAGCCAGTCTGTCTGGTATCGTGTCACCCAGTATCTACCTATGGGTTGTGGAGGTCTGATAGGCAGTTTTCCATGTAAAATACTGGTATTCAGCTGCAACCGGTTAGACTGGAAGCCGACCCTAATTTAGTTGGAAAAAGGCTAAGCAGATGATCTTTACCTATATTTAAATTTCTGCAAAAACTACAAAATAATGTTACTGTTGCATAGCTTAACATAATTATCGTTTCTCTTTCCTGTCTTCTATGAATACCGTTATCCGTTTCCGGAATAGAAATAACATTTGAAACGCATCAATTGAAACATTTCAGTGCATGCAAATGTACTAACACTTTCAATGTCTACAATCTATACCTTAGTTCATTGCTCCAACTAAAGCACTCAATCCACTGCGTCAGTTGAGCTATAAAAGATTGCTATTATTGAAGATACCAATATTGCGATGATATGAAGGCAAAAAATAAAAGTCGATATAACGCACTGTTCGCTAAAGTATATTTATTTATTCTTTCGATATTGACGAATATATTTATAAAGCGATACACTTGGCTTGGGTTGGGATGTTGTGAGAGATGAAATGCATTTTGTTATAAATATTCTTTAAATCGTTGGCTATATTTTTAAGTCGAGATAGAAAATTGTTTATTGACATTCAAGCTCTCAGAAATTATAATCAGAAAGCGAGATTGGAGTCTCAAGCCTTTCTTTTACATTACATACGTGCATAAAAAAATCATATATTTCGAATTTAAAAGTCTGTTAAAAATATTATTGGACTACTAACAAGTGTCTTACAATAATCTCAGCCTATCGCAGTCCACTGCTAGACATGACCTCTCCCAAGTTGCGCCACTACACCTGATTTTCCACCTTCCGCATTCAATTTGTCCCTGTCTTCTTCAGGTCGTCGCTCGTCAGTCTATCTACACTACTAAACACACAATAGCAAGCTATATTCTGCAATAGTTTCGCTGTAGTTTTAGGTGATTAACCTAACCAAATTAGCATCAGTAGCGGGTGTCGGTAAATTTCCAACTTCCGCGGTTACGTTCGGCTCTGTTTGACACCACACTTTTGTATGTATGTATTTATGTCTGTTGCATTGTAATTATGTATTTATGTATGTACTTACAATGGGGCCAGAAAACCGGGCGAAGCGGAGTTGAAGACCGTGTTAACTTGAAAATGCAGGTCAAGCTTTAGCGACTGAATTTATTTAAATAGTATTACTTAGTTTTTGTGAAGTATGGTTTCGAAGAAAGTTGTGCAAAAGTTTCAAGCTCTTTTCTGTATGTGTCTGTGACATCGTCCGTACATAGCTCTAATATGGATGAGCAGATTTTAACGCGGTATTACATCCTGAAGGCAAGGGAAGCATGGCACGAAAGGGAGCAGGTGCCGTATTATGACGTTCTAATGCCATCATGATTCCAGTGCGCGAGAGAGACCTAGCTATACATGACCTATAACACCATCCCTTTTTCGAACTGGAATCTTGATGGCATTAATACTTCATAATACGGCCCCTGGGCTATATTCAGCAGTGGGTGGAACAAGGCTGCAAATAACGATGATGATTTCAATAGGTATTTTTTATTATTTATGTATGTATGCAATGCATTCTTAAAAAGGGAAACTGCTCTAAATGCGTCGCACCCTTTTTTTTTTTTGGATGGGATATTATCAAATGACTTCCCCCGCTCTGGGCGTAGCGGGAGGGCGTGTCAGACTTTTCCTGACTAAAACCCACCCGTGTTCCTCGTGTTCCTTCAGTTGCCTGTGCGGGACCACGGTAACTCCTTCGTACATCCCGCAACCCTAGCTGGCATCGGCCCTAGCGGACCCCGTCAATAGTGCTGACATCTCTGAGGCGCGCGTGGAACACAACGCGCCGTCGACTCGGGCTTGGTCCTTACCGGACGGCGAGCTACCTATTGCTCGCCGTCCGCAAGCCCGCGCCTACGGTGGCCGGGAATCGGCTACCAATTCCAAATGCGTCGCACCCTAAGCTCCATTCTCCATTCCAACTTCGTAGTACATCGTAGTCCCCAAGTATCTCAAAGTCAAAGCAAAACAAACTAGCTGTGATACATTGTCAGTACATACATAACATTAACATATTCGCACTAACAACATTACTAGTTAACACGTTTACACGCTAGTAGGATCACGTATGGCCACCACGTGCTTCTAAATGACGTAACCAGCTGATTCATGCTACTTCAGTACCTCGACTAGTGTCCTGAGTATCAAGTTAAAATTATTTATATTCCTATCACTGGAGGAAACGGAATGCGGAAACTAGACTCAAATAAAGGCTCCCGCAGACTGGCGCGTCGCGTCTCTAGTAGAACAATTTTTATGAAAGTTTAATAATGGAAATTGTTCTACCAGAATCGCGTCGCACCTGTCTGCAGGAGCCTTAGCACGTTTATCGCGACTGTGGAATAAGGGATAAGTAGTTGGAAACAGGCGCCATTTTATGCACTTTACATGAGTGTATGTATAATATACACACATACATAAACTCACGCCTTCTTCCCATGGGGGAAGGCAGAAACTACAGAACCCCATCTGCTACGAAGTACGATCCTTACCTACTTCTTTTGCTTCGTTAGCGTTCATACATCTGCAGGCCTATCCGAAGCGATAGATCCGAAGTATCGGCCGAATGTTCCGATGTTTCATAATACACTTTTTTTGTATTTCGTTCGGTCCTTTCGGATCCGACCAAACGTCAAAATGAGGTTTATTTGGATCCGGACCGACCGAACGAAATAGAATGAAGTGTAGAAGGAAACGTCCGAACCTTCGGCCGATACTTCGGATTTATCGCTTCGGAGTAGCCCCCTGGTCATACACGCACGCCGTGCTGGTTGTGAGTATACTAGTCTACGCACTTGACCTTTCTGAAGAGTACCTGACCAATAAGGTCAGTATATGTCCTCTAATATAAGTATCTTTGGTAATAAAGTTTCTTACAACAATACAAAGACTTTTGAAGCACCTTGTTTACGAAATACAATATAATTTGGCACGGAGCAAGGTCGGACTCACTCCAAATTGAAGTGTTTTCCTTTACCAAATTAGAAGCAAATACAAAATTCACACATTGTTTTGTTAACTAGGGCACCTTGTTACTGATACAGGCTAAAAATTAACTGTTGTAATACTTTGAACGCCTAAGTACATATTTATTTGTTTAGTGAATTAACGACAACCTACCATGTGCAGAAATAACACTCATGATCTAACTTTTCACACGATTTTAACTTCTATTTATAAGTTAGCTGGGGTGATAATACCGTGGTGTCATTTTATACAGGTGTTTATAAAATCTCGTGATTCATTGAACGTGGTCAATGCTCTTGGATGTGTTTTGAATCAATGAAATCTATCAATCATATGAAGTGGTTTTGCCGTAAGCGATATAAGATGTTGCTAATAATTCTGTTTTGTGCACGTTTTTGTTGAGTTGTTCGGAAATATAGCGAAAACCATGATTTGTGGAACTGACCTTATCGATAAAGTTCCAAAACAAACACTGTTCAGCACCGTTATTATCGACTCTTATGAACTTCATGCATAAAGTAAGTACCAGGGGCGAAGCCTTCATACAAGCCGATTCGTATCGGCTTCCCTTCGGACCAACCACTCTTCTTAATGTCTACTATTGCCAAATAATATGTTACACCTGTGTGTGTAACTGTGTATCACATCACATTACATAATTATATTTAAATACCAGTTTAATACATCATAACATTAAAAAACTACAGATTTTTGTCTGAGTTTTTGAGAACTGAACAATTTTTTCTTCGGCTTCCCTCTAATGATAATTGTAGCTGCGCCACTGGTAAGTACCTCGTAATGTATGTATAATTAATGTAACTACAGGTAGGTATGTCAAGAAAATATTGATGACATTTTATACATATTATAGACCTTTATAGGTTTCCAGTGCAAAGATAAAATCCTATTTTTTCATCACGTTGGTCTTCCTATACATCTACTAAAGAAAAAGAAGAAGAAGAGTCTTCCAATAATATGCGCCTGAAGAACTCATTTTTTTGAGTTATTAGTTAAGTACTCCACTTAACACTACTTAACCTATGAACTTCTTCAGAAGGAATGTTTGTTCAACTCAGTGCCAAATATTTATAAACACAAATCGTCTGATGATTGTGGATAATGTAACGCAATTTTTATATCAATGCAAGGTCAACAGGACGCGCGTGGAATTCTACCCACATCCTATTATTTTCCGCAAAGCGTTGTTAAAGGGAGACGTAGAATATGATAAAGGAATGCTAGAGATAATAATAGCTGAGGAAGGAATATTTCAATTGAATAACAACGCTTGCTGACGAAATCTGTAAAAATTGGCAGTTTAAGTGATGAAAAAAACATGCAAGAACATTAGACATTACTTAGAAGAGACGCTTCGTTGGTACCTATATTACAGAACTCTAAATCTGTGACACTCTTAATTGAAGCACAAGTAGGTAGATTATTAATTACTTCGTCAAAACGGGTTCAACGATCAATTTAGGTACTACTACTGCAGCTTCAATAGAAAAACCGAATCAATTAAAATCCAATTAAGCTCCAAACACGCGCACTCAGAGGATATTGATAATGGAACCGGAGGCATGTTTAATCATTATTTTTTACAATGCATTTCCGTAAGAACTTTACTCGCTCAGTAAATTATTCCTCGTCTTATTTATACTGTTACATTTCAATTTAACTAGAACAAATTTTCCTGTACACGCTAAATTCAAGATGGTGTCAGGTGGCGGTCAGGTTAGATGTTGTAAAACTATGAGATCAGTTGGAATCACCCATCAGCTCTTATAAATGACGTAATATTATTTATGATACAAAAATATCTGATGATTGTGGCTGCACGTGTTATTGAACTTTTCAGGGCTGTCTAGCATGTTGGTCAAGTGGAATCATGAAATGAAAATAGAATTATTTAGTTACTGAAAACGCAAAGTGAAGTTGTGTTAGATCGGAATTGCCGGAAACCCGGTCGAACTGAGTAGGAGAAGCTTTGCATTAGTGTGCTATACTGCCTACACTGTCTTGTAGTGTTTTTAATCGACTTAAAAAAGCAGGAGGTTCTCAATTCGTCTGTATATATTTTTATGTATGTATGTTCGTCGATATTTTCGTCAGTTGTGGACAGTTTTTGATTTTTTTTTTCATTTGATAGAGAAAACTTGCGCGGTGGTCCCATAAAAATTTTATAACTTTGCTTAGCTAGTTTTTAAGCTAACCAGCTTGAGCTTCAATAATACGTATTTTTTTCCACTTAGTGTATGTTGATGTTGGATGTTATAATATCATAACTTCCTGTCACTGTTATTTACATGGCAAGTACAACATAATTAGGATACAAATTTGTGTAGGGTAGGTAAGTACCACAACTAAAAAGTGAAAAATAAAAACTTTTAAACAAAAAAAAACCGACTTCCAAAAAAAAAAAACACTACAAAGTGAAAAATAACTTTAATTTCGGGAATTAATGGCTAAAAGCGAAAATACAAAACCAAAGACACCGACTTCCGAAATTAAAGTCATTTTTCACTTTGTATTGTTTTTCGGAAGTAGTTTTTTTTTTTTTTTGTTAAAAAGTTTTTATTGGTCTTAATTACCTACCGCGGATGCTACTTACCGTTTTCCAAGAATCATCGGAGGTTAAGAGGAAGTACCTAAATAAACCAACGGAATTATGTAATAGCGTAATCGCTCTCTTTAAAAGCTCACCGACTCCATTTGGATTTTTCTCTTTACCTGGGGATTACACTTTTTTCATGACTGCCTCTTTTAGTACGTTAAAATTTATTTTAATGTCTTCAGAACTGACAGCCCTGCTTCCAATTCAATGTAAAATGCTGATCACTAATTGACAGAGTCATAACCGTTCTTGTTAATCAGTTGCCACCAAATAAAGTCTGGTGTAGTTCTTTGATTAGCGTTTTATTGACTTGATTTGCTTCCCATAATCAAAGTTATAGATGTATACTTTTTAATAGCAGTTTGGCACCATTGGTAGAGTCGTAAACACTCTGAAGTTCAATATAGATATCATCAGAATAGGTCATATCGAGAAATAGGGCTGATTTCACCAATGAAACTGAACGAAATCAACACATAAACCACGTTTAAGGGCTGTCTTAATGACACTGACAGCTCTTGAACGTAGTTTAGATGTGTTGATCGCGTTCAGTTTCATTGGTGAAATCCGCCCTTAGTAGTGAAGTTTAATGAAGATATAAACATGAAGTAGGTTCAAATGAAGGAACATAAATCTATGGATTTAACTTTAATGTAATTTGAAAACTAGGCCGATCGTATTACGAGTAACAATACCTAAAGTGGTACCATATATCTCATGGCTCCATGTTATTGCCATTGTAAATATAAAGCGACGGCTCGACGCGACGCCGCGCATATGAATCGTCAAGTGGCAGGGCGAGGTCTCATCTTATTCAACACCACACAGTAAACTGCATTCCCTATGATCCGTAACTCCAAAGCTGCAAGAACCATTATCAAAGCTCTCGTCGCCAGATCTAATTCTGTATCTTATTCTAGATTCGCTTACAACTGCACATTAGTTTTAATTAATGCAGCTAGTTCAACTCCAATCATATTAATTACACGCTAAGATCTCATTTTCATTGTCAACACTAAAAATAACTTCGAATGTATCTGCGTTAGTATGAGAAACAAGACTTGCAGCTTCAATTAAACGATTGTTTGCAAGACAACTGAGACATTTGAATAGTAGAACCTTACTTTTTTTAAGTCTCCGAGTATGGTCAGCGGAGGCCTATTTTTACATACGCATCGCATACTATAATTGGTATGAAAGGACTCGCTGAATGCTGTCTAAAAATAGACGAGGAATTTGTATTCAGTACAATTTTGTCTCGAAGCGGACGACGACAATGCTTGGAAAAAATTGCAAGCCCTTTTATATTGCATTATTCTTCCATCCGTATGTAATTTTGTTTTTATTATGCCGCAACTTGATATACATGGAACACCAAATTGTTGTCTTGTTGAAGGTTAAGGGTACCTCAGGTTCCAGAACAAATGTTGCTATACCTTACATTAAAATTACAGGAGATATGTTGGCACCTCATGCTACCACAACATAAACTAATAAAACATTGAATTTAGATGAAGTTAATAAACATAAATTAGAAGAGGTAACAAGGCTCCAATCACTACTACTCCTTGAAATGGTCGATCTTTTCAAAGATAAGCAGCCGATGAAATCCCTTTCTCATTACCATATTATTAAATACACAATAAATTATATTTACTACGGTTACACAGTTCATCATAAGCCGGTTAAATATCATGGAATGATATTTCAAACATATCAACAAACGTGTAGCTTAATCCGCAGTGTAAACCACAATCTTTATGTCCATTTTCCATGTAAATTCCATGTGAATTTATATTACTTTTGATTATGCGATGGATGCAAGAATTTATTCGATGAGTAGGTAACATGCAAAACGAACGTTGATACAATCTGGGACATTCCTTTTGTATGTTTATAGTAGGGCTGATCTGATCTTGTTTTTAAATGCAACTTGCTAGTTGTCTGTGTTACGTCCGTCTACAGTTTGTCCATAAAAGAACTCTGCATCTGATTACGTCAGATCAAAGGAGAAATAATTAAATGGTTGTATTTCTTTTGTGACTCTTTAGAGTAAGTTTAGTGTCTAGTTTCAAAGTCTCTGAGCCTTTGTCGAATTTGATCTGCTTTTTTGTTTTCAAAAACTTCAGCTTGATTTACTATAATTATCTAAGAATTTCTTTAAATAAGGTTTTTCTTCATTTTCAACTAGCGTAACATTGTCATTGTCATTCCTATCTCCATAGGAATGTAATGTACACCGCGTACAACATTTGATTGCCGCCATTCTATGACATATTTAACGAGATCATCGAAACTATTCGATGGACCATGTCTAACAATTTCCTCGCTTCCTTACATAGTCTAATATAGATGTAACAAGTTCTGCTTACTCATATTCATATCCATTTCTAGATTTTATGACTATTATTACAACTATCTGCAATAATCTTGACCGTTTGTTTGGAATATTCAATATTTTCCTTAGCCTGGTTTTTAAGGTGTTTGGAATCCCAATAACAGTTGTTTAGAAACTCTACTACTACCTGCTTTGACTCGGTACTGATGTAATTTTACAAATGTTTTTTGACAGCATGGTTTTCTGACATCACATTTTCTGTTACTGACCAAATGTTTGTGTAATACTTCATTTATTTGTAACAGCAGCGTGAGTTACGTTGCAGGAGCATATTTATGTACTATTTATTATCTTTGTTCTGTAATAAGCCTGCTTCCTGTCAGCGTCGCATTTGTCATAAACCACGTTATGGTTCAAATAACAGACCAACAATTGACCGCTTTGTATTAGACACTGCATCCACTATAATTATAATATTAATTATTCAAGTGCAGTGCTCTGTGAAATTGCACTGCAGTATTATGAAAGTTCATATTCGAATAAACTAAGCTAACATAACGTAAATAATAACACAAATGTTCTTATTCATATGTAAATTTATGCGTTTTGATAAAGTTAATTAAATATTAATTACAAAAAATATATATAGTTGCCATTATTTCTAAACTTAAAACTCAGTTGATTCAGTTGATGCATTTGCAGAAAAAAGTGATGATAAAATCGTGTACTTACAGTATTCCTATATTTAAAACGGCAAGTCGTCTTGACGTGACAAGTGAAACAATGATTGCAGGTGTCGGTAATTGCGAACGATTCACTTAATTGTACTCTGATGGCTCAATTGAAGCTAATAGCAGTGATTTGGCTTAATGTTGAACACTGATTAATTTAAGATAACGCAAGTAATAATTATAACAGTAGCTTATCTATATTTTTCATCATGGCTTTTAAAAATCACGCCCCTTAAGACGCGATCAGAATCTATGATAACGGTGGAGTAAAAATGATCATGAATTGTATGGGAATGACAATAATTACGAATGACGTACTTCCTTTCATTGGGAATTAAGAAGAATGTAATAAATAATCTGGTGTACAATAAATTATATATAAATAAATAAATGTTTCAATATCTATGGGGCCTGAAGCATCAAACAAGCTGATCTTGTTATAAATAAGAAAAGTATCAAATACAAAATTCAATTGGTAAACCAACAGATTTTGTGTGGCATTCTTCATTGTAACTGATTGATATGACCATGTCTGGCATACGTTCGGATTGAGGATTAAAATTGCCACTTGGCTACTGCGAGCTTCGAACACTGTGCCAAGGGATAATGATTTGGCACTTGTATTCTTTAAAGTATGTTTTTTGGTCATATAAGTCGGAAAGCAGGCTTATTGGAGTATAAATATTGGCTAAGTGTAAATCGTCTTTCTGAAAAAATCTTGATAGCATTTTCATTCAATTCTATGGCAATTTTCCAAATTCTTATGCCTTTAAGGAAGTTGGTTCAAAAGTTTGTGAATTCGTTTAATCGCTTCAATTGGAAATGAGATATCTCAATTTACAGATAAGAGTCTCACATCGCAACACATGTCTTTCAAGAAAAGATCAAACATAAGATGCAAAATTCCAATTACATTAACATCTTCCATAAAATCAAAAACAAAGTTATATTCCCTGGGATATCCTACTCACTGCAATAAATTAATCTGAAGTAGGAGCAAAAGAAATAAACGCGTTTTATTGCCTCCACCTATATTTACGAGACAACGTCCAGGTTATAAAATTAGCATCCTCTGGAAACTATATACGTAACGTAATAATAGACGAGAAAGCACGATCATCGTTGAGGACTGGTTATAAGTGTCCCAATTGTTATCTGATTGGCCACAATAGCTTTAATGACCCAGAATCAATCATATGATTGGAAGGCAGGTACAGGATTCAATTTGTGATTAATTCGATTTTCTACTTACTGTAACGAGGATCATGTCTGCTTTTAACATTTTTATGGTTATTAATGAAATGTCATCAACTTAATCCGTCAGATCGTTCTTCTTAAAGTTAAGCCTTTACGTGCAGTCTTGTTTATTGGGTTCATTTTAAGTCTTATTATAATCGAAATCTACCGCTGCTTAATATAAACTATAAATCGACACCAACACGGGATCTTACGCAACCTCACATGCCTGTATCATTATTAATTGACGGGCAGTTCAATGCCAAATGCTCCCATTGATAAAGGCACAGGCGTCCCGGTTCACATGGTATTCACAGTCACTATCTTAATTGGTAAGGTCATTGTTAATCATTATTTCGAACGTGGAAGTTCAGCCGAATATATCAATGTTTTAACTGACGATACAACACGGATAGAGTTTATTAAGCAGAACATTTAAAATGAGATGTATCAAGACGACCTTGTTTTTGCATAAAGTTAGCATTTCTCCTCTTCTTCACTTCATGTTTTATTCACGTCTACAATCTATTACCTACATTCTGACCTCAAAACCTAGCTAATCTGTTAGCTACATACCGCATATCTCATTCCGAGGTTGTATCCTTTTTCTGCTTTATTAAGAGACTGCATTTCATATGTAATATGCGTCTACTGTCACATCAAGGCATTAATTCACAATTTACTGCGCCGAGACGCGTTGGTGACTAATTTCACCAAGGCCAAAGACGATCCATTATTATTTATTACCTTATGAAATGTTTCCCTTTACAAACATTTCATTTCCAACCTTATGACCAACAAATAAAGCCCGTTTTTACTTTGTGCTGCTAGAATTGAAATCTCATTGGGACCCTTTACTACATCTGTGAGTCACAAAAGCGAATTAATGTGTAACTAAAAATAGTGCGAATGTAGCCCAACGTTTTAAGTGCAAACAACTACGATTGTTAACACAAAATTTCTTTGTCTTGAATGTCAATTTGTTGTAATTCTGGATGCGTTGTTGGTGCGTATACTTTTTCTTTTACAAAGATGATTGTATTATCTTTCTGTATTGTGTAATCATTGATTATTTTATGTGTTTCGTTTATGTTATTTTCCACTTCACCTTTTATAACTTTTCGATACTTACGTTACTTCTGTGTCAAGTGTTTCGACATCAGACAAACGGTTTATGTGGCGGTGCGTGACCGTTTTAGGTAAATTTTATGGCAGGTGCCAGCAATTTGTTTATATCCATCGTGTTTATTCTACTCAGGGCTGCCCTTTATACTAAATTCTTTGTAGCTTTTTTGTCTTGTGGTAAATTAAGTGTTTGTATACCTAGCTTTCATTCAAACAAATAGTATATTTCGCTTCTACGTAAATCATTCTTTGAATTCTATCATTCAATAAAACTATTGATGCACTTAGATTTTGAATTATGTGATTGTGTGCCATGATTTTACTTAGATATTACTTATGACTCATGGTTTGAAACCCAAATCTTATTGCACATAAAACTAAATTCTTCTTTGCGTGTTACCTCTAAACCGTTGTGTAGAACACATTGACCCGCACTCTCTTCTGTTGCATGTCTGTTGGCGGGTCTGTTTGTGCGTGCACCATGAGTTCCCGTCATTATTTATAGAATTACAACATTTCTTCTAAAACCAGAGTTTTACTTACGAAACGCTGGTTCCCGTTATAGTCGATTTATTGAGAAACTGCGACTGAAGTCCTTTCATGGAAATATTAAGCTCCATATCTTGGAATTAATGTTGTAGGTATTTCTGCTACTTTAAAAAAAGTACAGTTTCATTTATAAAAGTTTTTTTATATTTTAACTGCTGTTATAATCGGCCCAAAACTAAAGTGTCCATCGCAGTACAATTTTTTTTTGTCACTACTATTAACAGGAGTATACTTATAACTCATGAACCCTACAACTCTCCCCATATAGCTGTTCTAGTATATCATTGTTAAGAGTGTAGTGCTGTTGACTATAAAGGATCTGAGGGCACTTCCCCTGCTGAGCATGCACTTTTGTTCAAATTGTATAGTCATATTATGCCCTTATTGTATTGCATTTTTGGAAGTTATTTTGGCAAAGGTTTTCTATGTAGAGTTACTTTCAGTTGTTTAAAATCTTTCAATTTGCTTGTATTGTTTTTATACTCTGGTGATAGCACAGGTAGCATGATTTTCGTTCAAATGATTCCCATTCCAATGTCAATTGATGTCATTGCCTTTTGCTTCCTCGACATTCTTACCACGCACCGCATCTAAGACTTCTTCCACGCTCATAGTTTTATTCAAACCAGAAATAATAATCATTTCTAAATGTAATGACGTTTTTCCATCCAAAAAGCAATTCGCAATGATTTCCACTATACTGCACTCCCCTTTACACATCCAGTGGGTACTAACTGGCGTCCCACTGTGTAATACTGGCTGTTATTACTTTTTTGTGCGCAAGTCCACCTGCTGTGCACCCGTGAGTAACGAGCCTGTTATTAAGCCGTTCGTTATTATTTTAGTAAGAACCTAGCATTAGGTTGTGAAATATGTGCTGTGTGTACTGTGCCTGTTTTTGGTGCGTCGACTGCGTGTTATGCGATTTCATATAAGACATATTTAGTTTCTTAACTTTAACATCTTTATAAGAAAATCGTCACTCGGCTATCTCAGAGTTTTTCTGGAATTTCTCTGATGCGACAATCAATTTGATACCGATAACGGTTGCACAAGATTCTTTGTCGTCATCCATCATTCCAACGCATTGACACGTTTTATGAAGCATAAAAATAACAATAACTTATACTTATCTTTTTTACTCCTTATATTGCCCCCTTATCATTATTATTTAACCACTTTTCGAAATGTGATTGTCTTTAGTGAGATGATAATATCCCCGATATGTTTTCCTCGACGAGAATATGATAGCAAAAATTAACTTTGTCTAGAGGTACATTATTATTACCTGAAATCTGGCTCCAGCACTAATTTTAGTTAAAATAACAGCCGTCCTTCGTAGACCCTTCGTAGTCATCGAGCTCCCCCTCCCTCAATCCTCCTTACTATGACGTCAATAGAACTCAGCCTTTAATCTCATTTGGAAGGATAACCAAAAGCCGTTGGCCCGTAAATTTATACTACTCGGGCACCTACCCTTTGTCTGTAAGTATATAATTAAATAGAAATAATGAGCTCTTACGTCACAAAAAGTAATGACGTCAAGATCATCTGAATATAAACAATCGTGATATTATTATGTTGATATAATTTACGTATTGCTTGTTTGTCATTAGCTATATCTTCTAAATAAACAAGTCCATCTTGTTTTCTGAGTTGAAATACATGCCAACAACCTTTATCCATTGTTCTGAAAATGATCTTAGATACAACTAATTACTTACATCGACGTCTATCTAACAAAAAACTATCCTAAAACCAGGCACAGTATACATTATCAAACGAAAACGAATCTAGAAACAGTCAAAACGTCGATCTTAAAACAAAAGACGATTTTAGAAACAGACCAATCCTGAAACAAAAGAATCGCTAACAATTTTCCACCATCCACGTCAGTTAGCAACAATTTCCCGACCTACTACAACACAACGGTCGTTCACCCCAGCGACGTCCCACTCGACAATCTCCCTGTAACACCCCCCGTGCTGACGCCAGAGTCGAGACTGCATTCAAGTGTTCGTCTCTCAGATAAAACTGCTGCACAAAGCCTTTCCCAAGAGTCCTCAACGTACGTGATTCTGTTCTAAAAAAGGAAGATGCATTTTTCGCTGCAATGCACTTTTCGCGTATTGGGAACAGACTGGTGCTTCAGATAATTACTGAGGGTCTTCTTTGTGAGTTTTAATGGTCATTCCTGTAGTTGCCGCTTTTTATGTCTTCGACGAAAAGGGTTAGTATAGGTACCTATTATTCATTCACTTGATTGCCTGTACGGTATATATCTGGCCTATACGATTAACCGATTCGTTTGATTGAAGTAGCGGACTTCTGTGTGGCCTCCTCATACGGTAGTCCGTCTTCCTGTAAAACCCTTTCAAACAAAATTAAAGATTGTAAAAAGCAATATAACTGTAGGCTTTAAATTCTATAAAAGTAACGAATTGATTAATTTATAATCATTTGCTTACACTTAACTGATGTTTACTACCAGCAACAAAGATTTCATTGAGACTACGGTTAACTCAATGATGTAGCAAAGATTAGCTGTAGTTAACTTAGAACTGTGATAGCTTAAACCTTTATTCTAAACATTATTCAATCTAAACGGAAATGTGTCAGTTAAAGCACGACTAAAGAATATAACTGGCTCAATATTAACATCGCAAAGGTAACACTTATGTACAGGGCTTCCGTTCTATTTACACACATTGTGTGTACCGACTAATGAATTCACTACAGTTGCAGATCAAAAGATATTCGCGTCCGTGCCTCAAGCTGCAAATATAAAATTTACATAGACTAAAGTAAAAACGCCCTTAAATGCACCTGGAGTAGGATTCAGGATAGACGCAAATATCAATCAAGCGACGCCTAAGTTCGACAAAAAGGATACAACAAATGAATATGACCCTTAATCCCTTGACGTAGAATTCAGAAGGACTGCAGAAGTGCGAATGGTGGTTGAAGACTAAAAACAGTAGTGTTGGGAACGAAAGCGTTATTACAACGCAGACGATTGATTATAATAAACTCCATTCATTGCTATACAATATTGTATCAGTGGAAAATCGTAAATAGAAACGGGAAATGAAAATGTTTATCTACAAGAATCTAGTGTTTGTTCTGAATATCCACAGATATCATTTGAATCATCTTGTTTTCATCAATCATATATCATAAATAATGGAAGTTGCTCGAAGATAGGTTTGAATTTATCTGCATTATTTTACAACATTGAGCAGACTAGAGGAAGATGGATTGTGTTAAAGATACATTAGCTACAAGGAAGAAAAAGGCATGTTGCACTTTGCTTTAAGCTGGATGCGCAAATGTAGCCCGCGAAATTTAAATTTTCTTGCGTTTTTTGCAATTTGCAGGTCAGTATCAGGTTGTAGGTTGACAAAATGTCACGATTTCTGAAATCATGACATTTTAGAACAAATCTAACTTAGAGATATTGTATTGATGATTCTTATGTAAATACATATTTGTTATTGTCTTGTATATTTTGATCAACATACTTACAAACTGACACTAATCTGCAAATTGAAAAACGCAAGAAAATTTGAATTTCGCGGGCTATCTTTGCGCATGCACCTTAAGTATGTTACACAGCAGAATTATGTATTTGAATTACGTGTTATGTTCACGTCCTTCATTAATTTGTATTCTCTTGTATTTTATTTTATTGTCGTTAAATAACTCTGTTTAAATTTTACTTTTAGTTTATAAGCAGCTTCTGTCCAATGTCTTTTTTCCTTAAATGTTATGTACATCTATAATTTGTGTATACATTAGCAGTAATACTTCCCTAAAAATTTTTTAAAACAATGTTGAATATATATGCTGTTGGTGTCCTTTAATAAATAAATAAATAAGTAGTAGAAAAAGTCCTGCATAAAGTAAAATAACGCAACGACTGCACAAGATTCCTATTCCATCCTAGTCACATTAAAAAACGTTCCTAACATTTACTAACAAATTGCCAAGGATACAAAATATATAGCAGTCCAACGTAATGTGCAGCACGTCCTGCCGACTTCCGCTGCGCAGGCGCCGCCGGCACTGACACTGACCCGTTCCCACGAAGCCCGATAACTAAGCATGCTATAGAAATATTCAACTTCCACCATTCCTCTTTTAAAGCACACACACATATACAACCCCTGCTTATAGCGACTGCTCAGATCCTGAGTTCTGGTTTTTGGGGGTAATTATAGGTATATGAGTTACTTCGGCGTTGTCTTTGGAATGGTAGCGCAATTGCGATGACTTAGGGTTGCAGATGTCAATAGGCTTCGGCAACCACTTATCATCAAATGGGCCGCCTGCTTTTGCTACATACGAACAAACAATATTGAACAACGCATGTGTTTTTCTCCCCTTTACTTTAACTTATGATTGGTGTACATGAGCTTTGCGTATGTGTACTGGAGGCGACGGAGGAGTATAGAGTATTAATACAGTATTTAATCTGGGCCGTCAGGAAGCCTGTTATTTATGCTAGCAATAATTGTAACGGGATTATCATGGAATGCAAAAATGACAACAGTGACAAAGGCAAAAATGACGAGCCATGATCAAAGGCTTAGTATTTTTGTCCATAGGTTTTGATCCTTATTTCGTTCAGTATTTGATGTGTGAGATTTTTGTGCTCATTGCAGTAAACATAATGAAAACTGTAATTTGAACATTCTCGGTACAAAACTCATCAACTTTCTTCCTTGTGATTTTGGTATGGTAATGCCATATCTAACACATCGCATTTAACTTTATCACCAGGAGCAAATTGCATGTAGAAACAAGCTTTAGAAAAAATCACAAGACACACGAAATCTCCCGCCACACCACTGCCATTACCACATCCATGATACACATCATCACGAAACTTGTCACCGCCTACATTCCGTGCCATAATCTCATTAAAACCATGTCTTTTATACGTCTTCCTGCTTCACGTATGTCGCGCGAATGCGCAGTTTGCGCATGCAAACATCATACTATTTCTACTTATGATATTAAATAAGATTTGTTTCAATTCTACATTTCCTTGTTGGGCAGTAGCTAGTTTCTGCGTAGCGTGAAAATTTATTCGACAGGTTTTATTGAGTACATCTTGTAGCTGTTCATCAACGGCATTGAGTTTGACTTAAGTGATCATTAGTATGTTCAATTGTTGTGTAAGATCTTCATTGTCTAATCCATTTTAATATGTAGCAATGTAAATTTTAATTTAGTCTCTATTCTCGAACTGTATAAATTAATTCAGTATTTTTTGTTTGTTTTCAGGTATGCTGAAAAATTCATACACCGCTTTTAAAATCCACGTTGGAGTCGGTGCGTATCTTTCTGCTTTAGCAGTTACCTTTGCGTAACACTTTTCAATATCTAAATAGAGGAAGGGACTCGTTTCTAGGTTGGGCGGATCGGATTTCACTGGGAATTGATCTTGTTTGCGAGCATCAATTACTGTGTGCTCACCGACTAGTAATTAAACAAGCTGTCTCTTGTGCCATTAATATTCCTGCAAGGTGGTCGCCCCTGAGACATCAAACGCCCAACTCATATTTTAACTTACCTCCTATTTCTCTTCATTTCGCTTTATTAGCATAGCAACGTTCATGAATTTTCATCCATTTAACATTAGCTATTTCAAGACGCCCCACAATTTATCGTCAATTCTCAGATGTTTTATTTTCATATCTCACCCAATCCGTGACGTAAAAAATTACAATAATTTCTCGAATGTTTATATGTTTACATTAACCTTGGCAACGAACGAACAATTTAATGAATCGGAAAAATCTCGAGTTGTTGTGTGAAACATTAAACATTACAATTTCAGGAACATTATTTAAGTGAATTTCGTGTCCAGTGATATAAACATTCGCGCATGCGTGCTCGGTTGCGCCCGCGCCGAGCCGCCGCGGCGTCTGCGCAACACCCTATATTTATCCTCTCAAGGGTTTCCTGCTCGAAATGTTTATTAATTTATATATATGTTAACCGTTTGTTTACGCACACACCACGTGGCGGGGCCAATGAACTTTCCCATGATATTTTTGTTTTTTCTTTTGTGAAATTCTTTGCTCGTATGTTTTTAATTTATAAACGGCAGTAAAAACTATAAAAATAACACTGGTTTAATGATAACGCCACGGTCATTAACGACTGTCATTTCACCACCTAATATTTCTCATCTTTATTTCATTTAGTTTCGACCTTGCTTTTCTCTTGATGCACTTTGTAACACCTTGCAAATGAGTTGAAAGAAACTATTTATATTGTTGAGTGTTTTAAACTGTATTCGGTTACAATAATGTATGAGTTATTATTATAGATTCTTCTCGATTCCCCAACTATGTTTCTTGGAAAACACATTGAGGTGAATAATCTGGACTTGACATATTTACTAAATACCAATTTTGAAGTGAGTAACGCCTTTCTACTTTATAGCGCTGTGTGAGACGCATAGCAAAACTAATCATTGTATAATTTAAAGCCCTGTCAAGGGACCGATGGCTCTCTGGTCCCCACGTACTACTTTCTATTTAATGGATATGTTCAACCCGTCAAACTCGCTATCCTTGTCAGGCCGACCTCGATCGCACACACTTTATATTGTGTATTCCGCGAATCCAATCAAAACGCTAATTATTTTACAATTTAATTGCGTAGTTCACATATTTACTTTTTACCTTTTAAGAGAGTGAAACTAATGTTGATACATGTTTCTATTGAAATAGTTTTATCAAACGGTCCTCAGCCAGTGCTTTCCTGCGTTCCTTGGCTTGCACTACAAAGACACGTCACTCACGATTAAGTTTTCTTCGAATCATAAAGCTATTTCACGGTGTCCATTGTGACACTTCTCCCGTGACCACACACATCACACCTTACACTTTACTATTGTCAGACACCACAAATTAGGTAGATACTTAATCGCCCTCCTCAATCAACAACATACTTTACTATATAAAATAAAGTAGATACATTTTAATTTGTTTCTTAAAGGCAGCAGTAATGTGCCAATTCGGTGTAATGTATGGGGTGTAAGAACCATGATGAAATTATAAATTTTGTGAGGGATACAGGACAGTCGCTGTGAGGTATTTCGTAACATTATATGATTGTTCTTTTGTTGTCCGCGTTGTTTGAATGTGGTATGGAAGTTTCACTTTTGATACATGAAATATGTAACCTGCTTACAATGGAAACTGATGTTCATTCATCGTTGTTGTTTCGAGGTATGAAACAATGATCAAACATAGGTACTGGCTACTGATCATACAAAAATGCGTTTATTATCAAACCTGTTGCGAGGAATGTGGCTAAGTATATGAGTTTGGAAGAACTGAGAAGTAGGTAAATGGACATTGATTTATATCATTCTGTCAAAGTTATCGTGTACTGCATGAATATGTTTGAATTCTTAAACATATGAAAAATATGCAACATATTAATGCAAATCCTTTTATATTATTCTAAATCCTATTAATACAAGCCTGCATAGTTGCATATGTAATAAATTCAGGACCTTAGCTGTCAATCATGCGATCAATGTCAGACAAGTAAGTACCTACAGTCGGGCACACAAAGCGGACGTGGCGAACTAAATCCGTGGCGCACGCGCAAGCATTGTGACGGGGTTGTCTTTAGCTGCTGTTGTGTAGTAGCTAATTATATCAATTTGTAATTAGTGACAAGTTGAAATGTATGGGTGTGGCCTGTGACGGCTGAATCGTGTTCCTAATTTGTTAGTCTATGTCACTTATTAATTAATTTTGCCTGATCGACAGTTCTGTGGGTAATTAAAATGTGGTTATCTACGAGTACTTCCGACGTGTGCGCTTGCTTTCACGACATATTTTTTTTGTTGTTGACCTGTTTTAGAAAAGCATTGCGGAATACAATATTCTTTCTATACTCTTAAGATTAGTATTAAACTACCTAACTAGTAGTAACAGTAAGAACATAATTAAATTAATTAACGATACAACTTTTGATTTGTAGTTGGTAATTTAACACAGAATTTTCTCAATGTTTTACAAATACATTTATCTCTTAAAGTAAATATGAACCTACATGACTTAGTCGTAAATTATCTTACTTGTGTGTCTGACTTAAAATTACGAGTAAAATTAACCAACAGCTAATAGAACTACAGTATAAACTCCAGACTTATGTCATAAAAGTTTGAACATAATATAAAGTTATTACCTGTTTTACCTGAAAGCCTAATGTGTTAGAAAGTAACAGTTGACAGTAAGGACACTTTCACACATTCATTTAACTATCTACATCGTGTAATATTTTGATTTTATAATACACAACCCGCGACTTCGATCGCGTGGAAGTCGTAAGATACTCATTGTAGGGCAAAACTTGGGTAATCGGTGATAGTTTTGTTTGTTAATTGTAAAATTCGATTCATTGATCAGATTATTTTTTAAATTTACTGTGATACAGTAGACAAAAGAAGCTTTGCTAACTTATATCTAAAAATGTGGCAAATACTATAATGATTGAAAAATATACATTTATCAAAGTCAAAGTCAAAGAATCTTTATTGTGAGACAGTGGTTACAGAGTTGTTATAAAGTTAATTGGTGTGCTTTTGCACTGCTCCACCATGTTAGGCATACAATAGTTTCCAATTTATTATGTTAGATCTTAGTTTACGTAATATATTATATTTATTCAAAGAGACATTTCAATTGTAAAATAGCTTTATTTTGCATCAAAACATAAAAACAGTTTGGCACTAACTCATCAGGAATCTGTCAGACAAAAATTCATGTACTGCATAATATGGTCTGTTTATTAGGAACTCATTTAATTTTTTCTTGAAAAGTTTTATGTTTTCAATTTCTCTGATCTTCATAGGAAGCTTGTTATAAATTCGTGAAGACATTCCGAAGAAACTTTTAGAAAGTAGGGCCGTTTTTGAGGGCATATTATTTGCTATTTTGTCGGCATGCCGACGGGAGTGCAGGTTACCAAACTTTTCCCTATTGGTTTTTACAAATGTAGCGACCTCATAGATGTAGAGGGCAGGAAAAGTTAAAATCTGAAGCTTTTTAAAATATGGCATACAGCTATCTGGGGCACGTATGCCACAAACGGCTCTAAGACATTTCTTTTGCGCCCTAAAAGCGAGTTCCCTGTCTGTAGCATTCCCCCAATAAATTAGTCCATATCTAAGCGTAGACGTTACATAGGCATGATAGGCGGTTAGTACTGCTGCTTGATTTACAATCTTAGATAGTCTGTATAATGCATAGGAAAATTTATTTAGTTTTTTACACACCGTGTCAATTTGAGTTTTCCATGACATATTTTTGTCAATCCATAGTCCTAAGAATTTGATCGTATCAAGTCAGTAGTAACTTGGTAATAAAACACATATTATCTATCACCGAATAGCTACATATCACGGATTAGCCAAGTTTTGCCCTACTAAAATAACAGCCACATTTTTATAAAACTCCCTCGGCCCACCCATCGCTTCGCATCGCATCCTCCGCCGCGCTATTACTTCGTTTTCGCTTTAAACTTAGTGTTCTTTCTAATTTTTTTTTTGACTGTAGCGTCATGTTAAATAGCTTATAACCTCCTCAAGAATTTTTCAAATCCGACTCAGTTCCAGAGATTAACGCGTTCAAACAAACAAATTCTTCAGCTTTATTATATTTTATTTGTATCGATTATGTTGACAACTGTAGCACAGATGTCATTTGCCGGGGTCACGGATCATAACATCACATCAATGAAATTAAAACGAATAACGTGCAGAGCAGGCGAATTGAAGGGAAGAGAGAGCTTTATTATTTAGTTTGTTTGAACATTTATTTTTTTTAGTTTACGAATTTTTTTATCATACATATTATAATTTTTTTATGATTATAGGCCATTAGCACTATATGAGTCACATTATTACTCTCATTAAAGAATTTATATTATTATTAGCCCTACCTGTGTATTAAATTAATGGCGCCATTGTATAAGAATTTTAATAATTGTTCAGAGATTAAAAAAGCTTTACTTCTACTTTTAAGTATCATAATTATTATAACGTCACTAGCTTCCGCCCGCGACTTCGTCCGCGTGAAATCTCTGGTTCCCCCGACCCACCCCGTCGCATCGCATCGCCTGCCCGCGCTGTTACTTGAGGCCAATAATCGAGATGAAAACTATACTATCTTTTAAGTTGGACCAAATTACACATAGCGACCAAATTTCATCACGATCGGTTCAGTAGTTTCGGAGTTCATTCAGGACATACATCGTGACACGAGATTTATTTATTTATTTAAACTTTTCACACTTAAAAAAGTACAAAGGCGGACTTAATGCCTTAGGCATTCTCTACCAGTCAACCAAGGGTGGTGAAGAGATTAGATAGCAGGTGCTCTGTTAGAAATGGAACAATTTGTACATAAATAAGTTATAAACTTATAATACACATACATACATATTTACTATAATCATCATCTGCCTGCCTGCCTAGCCTTTTCCCAACTATGTTAGGGTCGGCTTCCAGTCTAACCGGATGCAGCTGAATACATATTTACTATAATATATTCCTATATTATATATATATAATACAAATTCAAGAGAGAGAGGTTTTAAGATGACTACGCTATTTATTTTGAAAATAACTCCGCAATCTCCGCTTAAATGCATACCGACTGGTGGCCGTCCTGATGTCAAGAGGTAGCGCATTCCAAAGAAGAATGGACTGAATATGAAAGGAAGAATGAACAAAATCAGAAGTATAAGAAGGACAAGAAGAAGATTAGGACTAGGAGAAGATTGTTAGAAGAATGAATTCTTAGCATGTGAAGAACATAGATATTGGAAGTGAGACACTAGATAAGAAGGAGGAGTAGATTTTTATACATACATATATATAAGATATTGGAGAGGTCCTAATTCAAGAGGATGCCTAACGGCATTCTTGCTAACAGAAACATCAGCAAAACAGTCTGCCAAACATGACGATTATGACAGTATACTCTTTACTGTCATTCGAAGCCTCATAGATATTTTACCATTATTAACGATGAGACTATGGTAATGTTCTACCAACCCGCATTGGGCCCGCGTGGTATATTACAGCCCACTCTCTCTCAAAGAGAGGAGGCCTGTGTCCCAGCAGTGGGAACATTATACGCTGATTATGTAATGATGAGGCAACTTAAACTCAATTTGGCAGAAGTTAGTCCATTCTTTCAGCAGAACCAGAACCATATCTTAAGTGGTGATTTCATTCTGGCTTGCACATATCGATAACATAGATTTCTCAGAACGATAAAATACTAATGCTTTGTTTTTCGTTTTCCTGCTGCAGAAAACTAATATACTAAGGAATGTTGCATTTATTCGATATTTCACAGTACATTTAGCGATTTAACTGTGACTTTTCACACCTCTTCTTTGTACTCTTTCGAACTAATCAGTCGCGTACAATCAACCTCACTAACTGTACTAGTTGAAGTGAAACAATCACACGATATTAGGTCGTATTTAAAGGGGGTTAAGATGGATTATCGTGTGTGGTTTTTGTGTGATGATAAGGTAATGTGTTGTGAGTGCTCGGAGCAGTTCGTGACTGTGCCTTCCTATAGTTGTATGCTACACATTGTCCTAACGATCAGCGAGCTAATTTTAGCTTAGATACTGTTTCTGTCTCAAAAGGATTTTCTTGTACCTACATCTAGTTATTTAGTATGAGAAAACATTGTTAGCTCGGTATACACTTGTCTACAACGATATTAGATTATCAAATTATTTCAGTTTCTCTACAATGAAATAGTATACCATGGAAGTATGTACAATTTTTTTTTTCTTTTGAGCTAACTGCTCTAAAAACTAAATCATCACAACACTTTTTTGTAAAGAAGACTAAAAAAAGAAATTCACTCCATAAAAAGATTAAACGCTACGACAGTGTGTCCAGCTTAAAAAGAAGATCGTGCCATATAAAAAGCCTCGCAAAAAGCTAAGGGCACTTACCGAAAAACATCACTATTGATTAGCTTTTTTACGTCCACGTTTCTGTAGTAGGTACGTAGATTAATGATAGTGATAGATCGTCATGAATCATGGTGTCAATGACCTCAGCACAATGGTTTACGATCAAAGTACTTATGTACTTGTCTCATGTGACGGTTGTTACAGCATATGGTGATTTTTTTTATGTTATCTGTGCATTATGTTATGATGTGCTTTGTGTGACGAGAACCCGAATGTTTAATTGGCTAGAATGATTAAATGTGACTGTGAGAAATTGAATTAAATCAACAAGGCACAATAAGATTCGTTTATTTTATTTTTACTTTGAAACTTTGTTTTGCAATTTGAAATACATAAAAAAATCAAAAGCAAATATTAATTAACAGTGCACACACAAATAAACACACACTGCAAATGTGAACCAATAACAATTTAGCAGATGTCAATTAAAACAATTTAGATTTTCCGTTTCATAAGTTCAACAATAGCATGTAATTCGCGTTGCTCCTGCGCCGATGACGTAAGCAGCGCGCGCGCAATTACGTTATACTATAATCCGAGGAAACAGTTATGCGACAGTTTCGATACCGTTAAATATCGGAAGTTAGTATCTAAACACTGTGGTTTTTCAGCTACCGGAGGCAGCTACCGCTCTACCGCAAATAGTCAATTTACAAAATATCTGCGCTTCAGGGAAAATCGTAATGTCAGACTGTTGATTCTTTGTAAGGAATAAAATGGTTGCGTACGTGATTTCCATGTAAACTTGCTCATTATGCTTTTATTTCTGTTTAAAGTTAAGCTATACGCTTTTATTTTACTGGCCACCCATAATTTGAATTGCTCTGTTAAAAAAAAAACGTAACAAAAACTGTTTTAAATTAGGAACTAGAATAATAATTGTGATTTACGTGCTCTGTTTTGCCATTAAAATTAATTTTGTAACCAGCCGGGTATGCGCCAAAACAGACCGACAATGTGGCAATATTATCAACAAGTTCTCATAAAGTAACCTGCAGACAAGACAGGGCATGGTATCTACGGAGTAGATGTGACTTGTTCATGTCGCTCATTTTTTGCAATGCACTAAAAAGGAACCGCCCGGCTGTTCATTCGAGTATTTTTTATTACCACATCCTTCACTTCAAGCAGAATAGAACACTATAATGTTTAATGTCACTCGCTCTCCAGGGTCTTGAACTGTCCAACTAGCTGCTCTTGCGCAACAACATTCTTTCAAACCTTTTGTTCAACTTAAAACACGTGTTTCAATTTTTATCGCCGCCCATTACATTCCAAATGGACCGCCGATTAGTGTTGTGTCCACTCAGTGAGGTATCGATATAAAACGATCAGTAATTAATCGATACTAGTTAATATACGGCGTCTAGGCAATTATGCGTGAGCTTTATACACGGTGTGATCGTAATTGCTCTGAATTAAGTTGTTTCTGTCAAGGCGACGTGAGCAGTTACTCATACCGACTCCTCCCTTAAAAACCGGCTAATTGCAGCGCTCTATATTCAGTTAATAATAATTTCTTCATATCGAATGGAACTGACAGAAATTAAGCGTGAATTAGTATCGTAACAACCATCTTATATAAGCCAAATTGAATTTTCGAGTTCCCAATTAACTTTGCGAGATAGCAGTGGTCTGTTCCGACTATGAATTTATTACTACGAAATCAAATAGTAAACTTCCTGATACCGATAAATATTTTGTGATAATATTTATGAAGATAGTAAGAGGAGCTCGTGGCTAAGTATATATAGCTATAACAGCCGCACGGGTCGATCCATCAGGTTAAGCTACGCTTGCCGGGATTGGTTCGTGAATGGGTGACCATCTTTACATATCGAGACTCCTCCGTGCCTCGGAAAGCACGTTAAGCCGTTGGTCCCGGCTGTCATTCGTGGATTTTTGACAGTCGTTACGGGTCGTCAGGAACCCGAAAGTCTGACAATCAGTCTTACCAAGGGGTATCGTATTACCCAGTTACTGGGTTGTGGGGGTCAGACAGGCAGTCGCTTTATGTAAAATACTGGTATTCAGCTGCATCCGGTTAGACTGGAAGCCGACCCCAACATAGTTGGGAAGCTGATGATATGATTTATGAAGATAGTAATATTGTAAACTCCAACATTATATTTATGCGCTCTTTATTCATGAGTCATGCGCACTTTAGGTAGGTATGTTATTTGGCAAAGAAAACTTTTGGGAGGGCGAAACGGGAATTAGCAATAAAATTTTAATGAGGACATTTTGCAAATAAATTCAAAGAACTTAAATAATTAGATTTATTCAGCTGGCTAATAATTAAATGAGTAGTCATAATATAATATTTCGTCGATATCGATCTCCACGGTAACTTCACATCCCTAAACCCTATGTCTAAGTAAGGCTTATTTATACGCAATGAAATATAATCTTCTCAGTCTATAAAGATGGGAACTGTTTTTGATTAAAGCCTCTTGGAGGCTAAGCATCGGAAACTGGCGCTCCGTATATGGTAAAAGCGGGTAAAAGGCACAACTGTCGTACTTTATCCGACCTACTTTCCAACACAGACCAGCTTTAAGTCATAAACAATCTACGGAAAATACGAAAACATTTTTGAGGTTTTAACCCCGTTTTCCTTTAATAACAGGTACATTAATTTTATTTTTCTGTGGTGGCTCGTGTAAACGAAGAACAAACTGACACCTGACAGCAACGAGTTGAGTCAATTTATGCCAAGTCATGGCTCAATTATAACGCCTGATGTTCTCTTCCATAATTATGGCACCTTAATCAAATGATTGGCTCCAAGAATACGTCATTGGCACATATAAACTGTAGACTTCCGTTGTTTTCAGCAATCACAGAAAAGGGAAGACCTTGTTTATTTTGTCATGTTCTCATACCAAACTCTTTACTCGAATTAAACATTTCAGTTTATCTAAAATTAAAAATGACTGATCGTTGCCAGTCTGTAATAGTCAATAATGTATGATGATAAAACTGCTTTAGATCGGAAAACCCTTTGGTGTACTGGAAACCAATTAATACCTTCCCCTTCTTAGTCTTAAATCTTTTTTACACCTGCAATACCGAGTCCCACTCTTGACACAATCGATTGTCTCACATCACAAATGTCATGTCCCGTCTTTGTCGCTGGCTCTCGTTACCTGCGCCCGCGTCACAGCACGCGTCGCGTCCCCGCCGATTGATAGCGCAGATTAGCTTTCTATTATATCTATCTACTTAGGTAATGCACCTATTGATCAATTGTAGACTGACTTTACTTAATTTTTAGTTCCAGTTATACGGGGAAACCGCTATTAATCTATACAAATAAATAAAATTGAAGTGTCTGTTTGTAATGTCATTTACGTACTAAATGCATATGAAAGTATATATGTACAGTACTTAAAACATTTTTTTTTTAATTTTGTCTGTCTGTCTGTCTGTTTGTTCCGGCTAATCTCCGAAACGGCTGGACCAATTTTGATGGGACTTTCACTGGCAGATAGCGAATGTTATTAGGAGTAACTTAGGCTACGTTTATTTTAGAAAAATGGGGTTCCGCACAAAAAAAAAAAAAATGCGAACAAATAGGGCGGGTGGTGCAACGCGGCGGTGCGTGGGACTAGAGAGTTTTTATTAAAATGTAGCTGTTATTTTAGTAAGTATATTGTGTCTTACGACTTCCACGCGAACGAAATCGCGGGGCACAGCTAGTTATTTTGGTATTTTTAGGTGAAGATAAACTCTCTTTGAATCCTGTTTTTGTAGTCCATATTTTTGGTTTAATTAAATTAATTTAAACACTAATTTAAAGCTCTAAAAATAACTTGGTTTACCCTACTTGGTTGCGAAATAAAAGTGACATACGACAATTGGTTATAAGACTTATCAGCCATCAAAACTCCGTTTAACATGTATGTCACGTCCACTCGCCCTAACCACACATAATTCTGTGGAGAAAGACCTCGTTAATGTCACTGTCCGCGGATATTTTACAATCAGACATGTCGCAACATTGCAAAAACAATTATTATCTCACACAGTTTGTAGAGAAACCGTCTCCTCAGTTCTACACACCTGGTACGGCTGTCAGCCTATCCATCAATCAGGATTGAAGTAAAGTTGCTACCTATTGCCGGCCACTGGATCGACTTTAACTGGCAAGCGTGTGTCCACTAACTAAAGGATTTACACCTGAATTTAGACTTTAGGGGACTTATTATAGAATCTTATTTAACTTGACGTGGTTGGACATATGGTATCGCAATTCTTGACGAAAGAACAAATCACTATCAGCACGTGAGGACAGTGGGTGCTCTTGCCTTACTTGTAGACCTTACTTAGGAGGTAATGTTGCACTTTATCAATGGGATTTGTTGTGAGCCGCAATTTCGTTCGAACCAAAACAGATGGTTGGAGGTTTGGAGAGAAATGCAAAGTTTAGCGCCGACGGTAAGCTGTAACTTATTGAGTTGGACTTTCGTGGTATTGATCCTGTTTTGTGCGCAGTTTTGGTTGTATCGACACAGTTACCCGAGGACTATAGTATCTAGGTTTCTAAGCTTTTCGCTAAAATAAGCAAAACTAGAATGCTTTTATTAGATACGTCTTGAAATATCCTTTTCTAGAAATTCTTGCTGTAGCCTTACCTTAAAATTCAAATAGCTCGTCTAAATAAATACGCATAGACCTCGATGCTGCATCGTACAAGGAGTCGTTTGTGTCTATCCTCTTTCCAAAGCTAGCGTAATGAAGACATTAAGATTCTTACCCATTTTGAGTGCTAACTTGTAGTCTGTAGGTCTTGGTATCGCCTGATCGTCATAAATATTCATTTTATTCATATTGAGCGACGAGTGTGTAGGTTTTAACACTTTGTAAAATGCAGAAGTTTTGGACGTAAAAATATCGTAGCGGGATTTTATCGCGCACTGTATTTTCAACTCTCGGTGTTGAGCCGAGCATTAAAAATCCAACAGAGTGCATTCCAACGCGTCGAAAAAACACACTGTTAGATTTTCAACTCTCGGGGCTTAGCAGAGCGTTGAAAACCCAGTGCGCGAAAAACAATCGCCGCGATATTTATACGTCCGTGCCAACGTCGGCTCATGGAAAGTTGACTATATTTTTATTTAATAAGGTTAGATTCTTTAGCGATTTGTAGGTTTTGTATGACCAAAAGCCGCTCGTTAGGTTTTTTATCTGTAATAGTAGGTTAGAAGTTCTGTCGTTATTTTTTTGTCAGTGCCATATTAGCACTTTATGCCTTAACTTTCTACTGAAGTAAGTCCTCACCTCTAGCATGCCATTTATTGTTTCCATCTCGATATCCAGAACAAAATGTTAATTGCCTTTACCAGCAATACTTTTCTTTTTGACAGCTCTCTAAACAACATAATGAATCAGGACAATTTTCTAATTTGGTTCAATCAACTCTTCTGCCACTTATCTGTTCTTTGATCAAATACCGTGGGCTATTGCGACGCCATATGGTCTCTGGGTTTTACCTGACAATGTCTAAATACTATATGATACTCATCATCTGCCTAGCCTTTTCCCAACTATATCGGGGTCGGCTTCCAGTCTAACCGGCTGCAGCTGAATACCAGTATTTTACATGGAGCGACTGCCTATCTGACCTCCACAACCCAGTTACTGGGCAATACGATACCTCTTGGTAAGACTGGTTGTCAGACTTTCGGGCTTCTGACGACCCGTAACGACTGTCAAAGATCCACGAATGACAGCCGGGACCAACGGCTTAACGTGCTTTCCGAGGCACGGAGGAGTCTCGGTATGTAAAGATGGTCACCCATCCACGGACCAACCCTGGCAAGCGTATATATGATACTATATACGCTTGCCGGCTATACTATATGATATGTTACTCTTGTAACACGTTACTACTTTATTGCTTATTACTATGTTTGTTTTGTAACTATAACGTTAATTTGAATTGCAGTTACGTTACTTTTATGTAATATTTGGTAATTTGCATAACCGTTGCTGAAATAACAGCGGTTTTAAATGGATGATTGTTATGATTTCAATACTTCTTGGATTGGCTCTTTTGTTTGATTTGTAATTGCAGTTTTATGGAAGTGTTAAGTCTAGTTTTAGTTGTGTAACGCTAGAATATGTGTAAGATTTATTAGGTAAATGAAAATAATTAATGTTTATTTCATAAGTTTATAACAAGTTATTTGCAATAGTCGCACTTTTACAAGTTTTATTGAAATGAAAACATTTTATTTCGTCAAACAGCTTTATCGCGTCTGTTTTCTACAAGTCTCGTAATTTTTCTCTTTTTACCCCACACGAATCGTATTAAAGAGATTATCTTTGAACTTGTAAAACTGTTCTCATTATGTCATGCCATACATACAGGAAGCTGCTATCATATCAAATCATCATTAAATATAAAATAGCTGACGATCAGACACAGGCCGGATTTTAAAAGAACAGTTACATAAATAATATTTTGGCGCCGTCTCGGATCTCGTCCAGACAGAAATTACTAATATTATGTAAGCAGAAATCTATACTTATTTATAAATAAGAAAGTGTCTCAAGTCTGTCTGTCTGTCACATTTGCACGCCTAAACGAATGAACCGATTTTAATGAGGTATAGAGATAGCTTGAACCGTCACTGATCCTGCGAGCCATACCTACTTTAAAATAAATCAACCCTTGTAACCGATGAAGTGAGGTGTAAGTTGGAGTCTGTAGGTATGGGGAAATCCGTAATCCACGTGAACGAATACATGGGCAAACCAATAGTATTACAATAACAGAAATAACCAAATAATTGACATCAATGCCGTATATATTTAGAGACGTTTTCTAATATCGATTTTAGATCATCATAACAAATTTGTATTTGCATAAATTGCGTTTTAAAATGCATAGACACGACTATTTGCAAATCGTTTTAATATTAGATACGCAACTTTTATAATAGGTTTAGTTATTTTTATGCATATTTATTTGCAATATTTTATGTTCTGGTAGATTAACGATCTGTTACGTTAAGTTCGTAGGTAAATATTAATAAGTATTATAGTTACTGGCCGGTTCTTCGCTGCTGAATTTCAAAGTAATCCAACTTAAATACTTAAATTAAGGCCGCCTAAAATTACCTAAGGCATTAAGTCCGCCTTTGTACTTTTTTAAGTGTGAAAAGTTTAAATAAATAAATAAATAAATTAAGCTAACAAAAATGTTTATTAACCGGCTTCTTTAAAAAGGAGGAGTTTCTCAATTCGTCTGTGTATTTTTTTATATGTGTTCATCGATAATTTCGTCAACTGCGGACTGATTAAAACAAAATATTTTTCATTTGATAGAGGAAGCTTGCGTGGTGGTCCCATATAAATTTTATTAACTTTGCTTGGGCAGTTTTTGAGTTAGCTTCAATAATACGTATTTTTCCCACTTCGATGATGTTATAATAACTTCCTGTGAGTGATATGTACTATCGGGGAAAGATAAGTACATAGCAAGTAGTGGTATACGAATTTGTGTGGGGTAGATTAGGTACCACAACTAAAAAGTGAAAGATTAATACTTTTTGCATTGATTAGGTAAATTATGTTAATTGACGTACCTATTACTTTTTACGATAAGTGTGGCCCGTCGTTTTAGCACTTCCGATAGCACTTCTAGAAATTAAATAATCTAGGTAATTAATTTAATTTCTATGTTAATTAACATGTTGAAGTTTCGACGACATCGTTAAATGAATAAATAGATGGATTATTATTTTCAATGTTTATTTTTGGTTTTATTATTAAAAAGTGGCTCAGTGTAAATTAAGATAACAATCCAACACATAAGTACCTACCGGTCTAGTTAAGGACATCCGTAACATAAGATACCCACTAGATAAAAACCTAAAATTGGTAGTTAGTCTTTTAGTGTCTCAAGACCATGATTGTTTACAAATCATCAACGCTCCTAATTAAACCAAAAACAAACGAAATTATACTCAAACTATACAATAAAAACGTCAACAAGCATCCATAAAACCTAGTACCATTACCGTTCTAATATTAATTACGAGTTCTAGACCCAAATGAATCAACGCCCGTCACTACCTGGAGGCAAGCCAAGTCTTGGCAATAATAAAAAAAATCACTAACCTTGGAACGAATTCTTGACGGACGCCCCCCACATAGTTTCACTAATTAAACACGCGTTTATTAATGACTTTTATGTTATAATTGTGCCAGACGTTCTTGCCCGCACGTGTATTTTCGTCTGTTGTGTATCCTGTATGTTTTTATTTCTGCAGATCTTTACTAGCTAAGGAAGATGGCTTATTGGTTGATTCGCACGAATTTACTCGCCCCAATCGGGCGTATCGACACGTTTAAATATTTTTTTTCTGTGGCGATGCGCATGAAGTTTATTTATTTGTGGGCGAATACGTATCAGCCACTGGCACATTTTGAATTTTATGCAATAAAGTTATGAAAAAATACACTAGAAACTACATTTACCAATTCAAAACGTGCCAATTGTCTAATACAAACAGACAGTTTGAGTGTTTTGAGTTTTTGACAGTTCAACAGAACTGTCAAAATGAAACCGATCCCTACTGTAAGTGTGTTACGCAATTGCCCCGCTGTACCTATTGCTAAAACATCACTGCCCCAGTGCCTGCCTATTAGGAATTCCAGACAAAGCAGTTTTCTCTTCTTTGTACCATTTCAGGGAGCTTATTTTTGACCTCATGAGGTCAAAAATGACAACAACGAAATAACCGGTCATGGTTTATAATGCCACACGGGAATCCATTTCACTATGACGATAAAAAGCTACAAAAAAGTTTGGAAGCTCTTTTTCTACCGTAGCATTTTTCTACCTAACTAATAAACCTGAAGTACAAACCGTTTAGACGCAAACATACCCCCATAAAGCTTACCATAAATAAAAAGAAAACTTTCAAGCTCAAAGATGGAGTGCCACTGTGGCAGTTTTCATTAGAATTGGGCACCTGCCTAGCTATCCACGATTTTCTCGCTCAAGAAACGTACAAAAGATTGAAGGCTCGTGTTTTAGTACAATAAGTAGAAAAGCTAACTGTTCACACGTTAGCGAGTTACACTCATTTGTTACAGCGACAAGAGCTATCAAAGAGAGTACTCGCTCAGGGACGTCGCTTGGCGGGCAGAACACTCGCTGAGAGACTCATGCTTGCTACTATCGATGAAACTTACATCTGACCAATTTGAAAACAAAATCTCGTACACATGATGACCACATCTATTAGCAAGCGTTACTATAGCGGCCTATCCTTACCGTGTATAGATGTTCGTTTCTACCATGGTACATACGCATACCAGCGAGTAATCGCTCGTCACTGTCGCTGCTTCATGCCGCCAACTCATTTTTAGTTGCTAGCTCTACTCGCTTCTCGTGAATCGCCGGCGGTGGGACAAACGGCGGCCGCTGAAAGAGTTTCACGCATAAAAGCGTTTCATCCGCTTGCTGCGGTACTGAAGTCTTTGTAGACTGTAGTTTTGTGTATTTTAATTAATACTAATTTGTACCGAGGAAACGTTGCGTTTCTATTATTGTTTTGAGCAAAAAAAGGAAAAACATTAAAACGTTGGTTGTTATTTCAAGCGGAGGTTTGAAAGTGAATTTTGCATATATTATGGTAACACCTTTCAAAATTACTCAAATGAACTTAAGTTTACGGTGAATTCGTTTGAGTAATTTTTGTTTGCACATTTTATAAACTTCATGTACAGTAGTGGTACATAGGTGGGCTTAAAGCCACAAGGCATTCTCTACCAGTCAACTACCAAAACTATGCTCACCAAAAACAATATAGAAATTCTGAGCTAGAGCAAAAATCTTTAGTTAATCATACGTAATGTACAATTAGTTACATCTCTTAATACAACTTACAGACAAAACTATCTGGTTCTCAATACTGAACCTGCTTGATGCCTGATGGCAACAAAAGCCAAAGGTGAACGATCTCATTGAGGCCTACATGAAACAAATGCGTATGACAGACTATCAGTCACCGTTTCATTACATCACTGGCGATCCGTTTTATTAAACATTCGGAGTGATTAATGAGAGGACTGAACCCGTTGATGGAGTTTTTTTACTAAGGAACAAACACCTACGCAACATGTGCCCCTGGTACTTTGGTATTTCTGGCTGGGTTTATCCCCGTGTCAGCTAGATCGCTTGATTGGCCCTAGATCACGCTATAAGCACAGATCAACCAGTAGCGATGAAGATGCTTGTGTCATACTCCGTTGTCATTGGTGGAGTATGACGAAGTCCTGACGTAGATATGGGGCCATCGCTGGAAGAGAAGATCTTGTTTATCCGGCCATGTATGTCAGAAAATACACTTTACATCATAAACCAAGTCCATCCATTAGTGAGTGAAAATGTCCAGAATCTATCTGGCGGAAATTCAGGAAATCTTTAGTGCTAAAATCAGGGTTTATACATATACCACAGCATTTGTATTAAGAAACCACTTTCAATGCTAATTTTAGTTTCATTTCCGATTTGATCTGTCTAAGAAAGAAGATGTATGAGACTAGGTTTGCGTAGAATTTACTTTCGATCTGGAGAGATAGGTTCGTTTAGAAACATATTTATCAATCCTTCTTCCTAAGCTCGCTAGTAAGATTATGAAATTGTGTGACTATACAAGTTCCTGCGGTTCATCAACTTTTCAATAAATTCCTACATTGTATCTGAGAACATCAATCATTCTCAGAAATTTTAAAGCGCTAGAATTCGATATGAAAAATCGGAATATGTTAGAGCTCAAGAATACAAAACCTCTACATCTTTCCACCGTCACCCGTCAATATCCACACCTGTATCCTTGAACCTCGAACTCCAACAAAGGACATCGCTCAACCCGCCCCATCTAAAATAAACATAACTCTTCGACACACTGTGACATTGACCGTAATGAAAGTTCATATTACCGCTTGCGCAACATTGGGCTTTAGACCGCGGTCACACCAAGCGTAGTACGGCTTATGAATCATAGCCGGTCTGAACTTTGCGCAGAAGGCTGCGCAATAACATTTTTTAGGAACCAAATGGTGACAGGCGAGTGTGAGTGAGAGAACATGCGCGATAGTTTGTAATGCCTATGTTCAGACCGGCCATGATTCATCGGCCGTACTATAATAGTCGGCTGATGAAAATGAATGAAGAACAAAAGAGAGTCGGTGCCGAAGGTCGTTTTTCCATTATTATATTTTGACAAGCGGCCAGTCAAGATGCCAGTAGACAGGATGACCAGTCATTGACACCGTAATTGTAGATTTTAACAGTTTTGATAAACTTCTAATTGAAAGGCATCATGGTTTTCAGATGGCGTGCCACTGACACTTCATTGACAAAATTTTTCGTATTTGGTAATCTCGTACAAAATGACCAGTTAAATCTACTATTATTTAGACATGTCATTGTGAATTTAGGAGATTACGAACGTTTGGCACAATGGTAATGGTAATTGTCTTGGTCATCATCTGCCTAGCCTTTCCCCGTCTCTCTCAGTCAGTCTAACCGGATGCGGCTGAATACCAGTATTTTACATGGAGCGACTGCCTATCTGACCTCCACAACCCAGTTACTGGGTTGTTGTCTTGGTATAGTTGTCATAATGACCAATCATTTAAAATAGCAGACTTCGTCCCCTGGACGCTCACAGTCGGCGACGCTTTGGTGTGAACACAGCCTTGTGTACGGCGGCAACGCGGCGCAGGCGACGACGGCGGCGGCAACAATTACTTAAGTATTATTTTTACGATCAAACGTAATGTGTAATGCCGAAAAATCGTCCGATTATACACGGTTTTCGGATTATATTCTGTACGATTTGTGGAGAAATCTTTGATTAATAAGTTTTTAACAGTTAAAATATTTGTTAAGGATGTTAAAAGCTGAGCTTTCACGCATATCATTGATATTTTATGTGTTCTATTGACGAGACTTAGCTTGTCTATTACCAACACAATAACTTGCATAAACGATGGCAATAACCTATCTGATTTCGCAGCTGTCAGCCACCATCATTATTTTCCTCAAACAATTCTTATAACTTGAAGAAATAGCAATCGAAATAGCACTTATCAAGTTACGCATAGCAGATAAGGGAACGCTCACGTCTAAAATAAACTATCACTTATCTGTGGGTGGTCTAAGTAATTTATGCACATTACAAACAAACAGGCTAAATTAACTATAAACATCATTCAGTCTTATTTCCTTAATTAAAACCCAAATGGACTATCAACGTCATTCAGATCCCTACGCATAAAATAAAGATGAACACAGACACACAAGCAAATAAATCAGAAGGAGGTACAGTCAACCGCATCAATGGTAACACTAGCATTACGAAAATCATCCTTATTGCTTCAACATAAAGGCGCTGTCAAAGTCAAATGGTTACCACTGTGGGGTCGACTGAACATAACATCGTAGTAATGTATTGTTAGAAAAGCTACACCTGTCTTAATGTGCTTCTAAAGCTATTCCTTTGATAAAATTCGAGTTATGAGCACGAGTACGAGATTTGGAGTGTTTTATTTGTCTGTGAATATGATTCACTAAATAATTTGAGCTCAAATACTTGAGCATGACGTCAATTATTATATACTAGTCAAGTGTATGTAATACCTGAAAATGAAAACGATTTTCATTGCGTAATAGATTCTCTAACAGAAAATTCATGCTGAAGAAATCTCCAGCAGGCCTTTCATTGGTCATCACACTCATCAAGGACTGTCAAAAGAAAATAATATAGCCAATAAATCTTCTACACTTTCGTAATAACTTTCCATAAGCAGTCTTGTTGCAGCCAATCGCATAAAATACACATCTAATCGAAGTACTCCAAAACTTTCATCCTTGCAAACCGGTACAATATCTCAGTTAAACCAACAATGAGAATTAGTGTCACATCACTATCTGGAGTAAAGACGGATAATGACCGCTCCAAGTTATTTACTAGCCACAGTACGAAGGGCACCGCAAGTTTTGCTTTCTAAGCTCTAAATTACGAGCAAACTGGTTCATTCCACCGCTAACTTGCGTTCGCTTCTGTACAGGAATTGGTTTTAATAAATAAGGTTTTATTGTGTTTTATGTCCACGGTTTAAGACAGGTAATCTCACTTCGAATGGCGTAAAGACTGTAGTTACGGTGACAGTAAAAATTTAAATGTTACTACCGCATTTAAATTCATTGGAGGAACGAATCCATCTTAAGATAAACAAATGATGATCGTTTTTCACAATTTGAAAAACGGCTACTCAAGTTCGACAATGGAGTCAAAGTATTGAAGTTTCAACGGGCTCTATTCTCGAAACCGCTCGAAATAGGGTCGCTGGTGTCACGGTCCTTTACAGGACAGCGCTCGTCACTTTCTCCCGTCGTGCGACATTTGCGCAACGGATGGAGTGTCGCGTCGATTTATTGTCGCCCTAGATTCATCGGTCGCGTAATGTCTTATTGGTGTCGAGTTTTTCATCGTTTAAGATAATCGCTGTCATTTAACTTGCGATGCATCGTTTTTATTACGACAGATAAATGCATGAATAATAAGTCTTAACTGAAGTGTAGTAAAATAAACAAGTATGCGTATACACAGGCAATTCTTTGGTACTTCTTGCTTACACAATTAATGTCTCCATTGTAAACTAAGTTAAAACTGATTCAAGTTTATTCAATGCTCATTTTCTCTTATTTTATCTAGCAGTCTCTAGCAGGAGCTTTTATTATAACGAGATAAACGTCAATTCAACCGTAATTGTTACATAAATCAAAGTAAAAACACTTAAATAATGCACTAAATCTATATGCTTCGAATAAACCGAAGTGCATGTGATTTTAACGCGCACGCAATGCTAAACAGCTATAAAATGTAGATTAGTTTCGCACGATTCGGTATAGAACACTCGACTTTCATACATCAGACGTCAGTTATGCCATCCAGCCCTACATCATATTGCGACATAATGTATGTACGTACGATGCTCACACTCGCGGCTTGCGCAGATGAGTGGAGTAAGTGACAAGATTATAACGGATTTTGAGAAAAAAATTGATACCTACACACACACAATATAGTAGAAATGTCCGCACCAAAAGTGTTTTAAAGATCTTCCCAAATTACAGTCTATCTCAGCACTTTGCTTAGTAATAAATGGTGACATCGACCTTTAAAATGTACAACAGCTACACAAAACGGTTGTGTTCCTTTGTAACCTTTAAACTTTACCGTCTTCACGTTTCTCCTTCAACACTTACACCAACCGCCAAGCAGATCAACAGTAGCTGCTAAGTGGATAATATCAATTGCGCGGAGCCATTCCGCATTCCAACGAGCGGGTCATTTGACATTAATACGAACACATTAATTCATTAAGAGCAACACTTATCGCGAGAAATGATGGCGAACCTCTTGATGATATGAATGACTACATGATTGTCCCCGTGGGACGAAGCATCCTGCGAAAGTAGGAAATTCAATGTTTTTGAATTTAGATTGTTGTGTTGAAATAGGATGTGGTGGGCCAATGTTCAGAATAGGCCCCTGTGACCGTGGCTTTAATAAGAGACAATGTAGGACTTGATCAAAACCGTCATCGTGGACTTGTATGGAATACTTTGCTAAAACGTCGGTATCGCAAGTTCTTAGGACGCTGAGGTGGTTGCCGTGACCAAAAACCCGTGATAATATAATGTTTGATGTAACCAGCCAATTAGTGCACGATAACCTCAAAAACAGAAATCAGTTGACGCCCAAACCCATAAAGGGTTTTAATAAATATATCTGAGAGTTAGTAGTAACGGTAGGTAGTATTCTCCGAAGTGTATCTGATAAAGTACATAAATGTCACCGTTGTAGTCGTAAACAAGGATTTAGGATAGCGAATTTACGAGCAAAGGATTTTCCTATTAAGGCTGGTTCAGAGGTCGAGGTTGATTTAAAGATGGCCAAACACGTCATGTCAATGTGAATTGAAAACCTAACTTTCTCTATTTCTTTGCAAAATCCAGAAAGACGTCTCTATAATTTTCAAATTCCGAACAAGCGCCATAATTTAAGCAAAAGTCAAAACAGTCAGACATTTCGAATTCCGAAAAAGAAGTCTGGCTTCTTAAAAATCAACATAAATTCGGCCAGCATTAAGCTGCTGATAACTAAACTTTTTGCAACCATGAATTAGAATCAAGCGAAAGTATTTTAACACTCAGGTAACATTACATGTGCTAAAAAACTAAATCTGACTCACCGTTGACCTTGCTTGATAAAAATAAAAAAAAAACCTAGTGTTTGTTACTCAAAGAAATTAGTTTTTATTTATGTCATTTTTTATGACAGCCCGACAGATAAAGGTAACTGACATGAACACGCCTAGACGTCATTGCGGTAGCCTACATATTAAATATTATAAAAATCTGAAAGTCTGTGTGTTCGTTAGTCAATCATGCCTTTGGGAAGCGCCAGACCGTGAAAATATTTGCATCGCTGACAAGGCTATGAACAACTTAATTACGATACTTTTCCCGAGAAACATATCTGCTTATAAACTATAGGTTCCGCTGTGGCTATGTCTGAATCTAATTTGGCTTTCATGCACAACTAGCCAGCACCAATTAGATAGTTTAGGAAATATTTATAAGGAAAATATAGTGACACAATTAATTTAATGATGAATGAATATTAATTTATTCATTAAATACTTATCTACATTTTATAAAGCAATAATCCACTGATAAAAAACTCGAAATATCTGCATTTCTTGCAGTATCATAATTTAAACAGGTACTACACTAGGTATTAACTAGGTAGGTTAAGCGAAGTACTATTAAGGGGAAGCGCCAGGTAGCCCGCGAAATTCAAACTTTCTTAGGTTTTTTGCAATTTGCAAGTCAGTATTAAGTTGTATATTGATTAAAGTATTATTCGCGACCGTAACAAATATGCATTAATTACAGAATTATAATCATCAAAATCAGTAATAGAACTCCATAAGTTTGTATAATCCTAATTGTCAAGATTTCATGAAATAGTAATTCAATAGAATTACCTGGTCTTAAAGAGTTGTATTGATGACTTTAATTATTATAATTCTATAAATACATACTTTTTACGGTCGCGAATCATATTTTGATCAACATACAACCAAATACTGACTTGCAAATTGCAAAAAACGTAAGAAAATTGGAATTTCTCGGGCTACCTGGTGCTTTCGCCTTAATTGCATGTAGCAAAGTTTAAAGGTCCCAGTACATTGAAGTTCACTCTAAACCGTTGCAAACGCTAAGTGGGTTCCCATGTAATGTGGATGCATAATATTTGCATCTATTTTCTAACTAGGGTAACATTGACAGTGCACTTAATGGTAAACTTAGTGACCGAGTTTGTCAATTTCTTGGTATTTGCTACTTGCAATGTAGATGTGTCGAATATGACGTGATTTTTCCTAGAATTCAGTGTTTAGTTTGGTTTGGTTGGGAATATGATGGTTTAGTCACCTATTGTTTTGATGAAATTGCGTTAATGAGAATTTGAAGAAAGGATTGTGTTGCAAAGTATGGTGATATGTCAGGTGAAAATGTAAACTCTCAAACTCTTGATGGAATGCAGCGCGAATAATAATGAAAACAAAGATGTTACCTAGTTTCCAACAACAAAATTTCCGTTAGCGGTCTAAAGTAATCATCTAATTGGCACCATAAACCGAATCAGCAGCGTTTTGTATCGATCACTGCTTTCAAAACGATGAAAGAAAACATCATAAGGAAACGGCATGTCCTAGAACAAAAAATTCGAAGACATACTTAGTGGCATCCACCAACCCGCACTGGGCCCGCGTGGTGGATTACGGCCCACTCCCTCGCACCGAGAGGAGGCCTGTGTCCCAGCAGTGGGAACATTATAGGCTGATTATGCTATCCTTATGCTTGTATTGATCAAGTATACCCAGATGTACACAACTAACTGCCTTCCTAAGGTCATCGGTCAATCCAGTAGGCTTAATTCTTCAAGAGAATGTATCGAACAGCAATCAACAAATTACTACGTAAGCCGTGGCGTAACTCCAATCAACAATTACCTATTAGCCGAGGGCAATGATACTGCGCTTTGCCCTTTCGTGGGACGTACCAGCTTTTGCAAATACGCAACATTGTCGTTTCAGCAAATTAGATGTTGATTGATTTGATGATAATTGGCTGGTACCTAATTGGCATTCGAAATTAATGATGCTGTCATTTCGTATTTACACATTGCTGAGTCAATTACTTTGATTTAAAGTCGTAAAATTGTGAACTGAAACAAACCGTTTACAATGTAGCTCATTATTTTTCGATAGTTCTTAATCTATCCATGGGAAACCGACAAATTGTGAACAGGTATCAAACTTGCTTGCGACGTAACGCACCTTGCGCTGATACTAAATACCCTGCCTAGCTGCGAGCAACTTGAACGAAGGTTGGGTTGGTCACAGTTCTAACCTTTTTTTTTTTTTTTTTTTTTTGTTTCGGGGTGGAAAATCCTCATGGATGTCCTCCGCCCTGGGGCGGGCGGAGGGGTCTGTCAGACTCTTACTGACTAAAAACCACCCCGGTGTTCCATCTCACACCTACGCCGAGGGTCGCGGGAACTTACGATCCTTCCGCAACCCCCGGCTGGTGCCGGCCCGCCACGGCAGGCCTCTCCTCGTGTCGAGGGGGGGAGTGAGGTGTTTGACTCCCCCCGCGACGTCTAAGAGGGGAGCGCGTGGAACACTACGCGCCGCCACCTCGGGTCCGATGTATGGGGGGCGACGGACGTCCCCGAGTCCGTCGCCCCTGGACCCATTTAGGGGGGCTGGAAGAGGGCGTTGTCCGCCCTCCGCCGACGCCCAGTGCGCCTGCTGCGGGCTGGGTGAGAGGATGTGATCTCCCTCTCCCTTTCCGCAGCCTCCTTCTGCGAGATGACTGTCTCGCAGAAGGAAACCACCGCGTCCCAGGACTCCTCGCTGCCGACCATCGAATTAACGACAGCCGGCAGCGACAGGTCACTGCCTACTCTAGAGATGAGGGCACGGCGCGGCTCCTCCCAAGCGGCACACTCTGCCAGCGTATGCCGCGCCGTGTCCTCCCGACAGTCGACGCAGTGGTGACACCGGGCGTCTGGCTCCCTGGTTATGCGACACAGGTACTTCCCGAAGCAACCATGCCCCGAGAGCACCTGCGTCACCCGAAACGACAAGGAGCCGTGCCTCCTCCCGAGCCAAAGGTCGAGCACCGGCCGGACCGCCTCGATGGTGCCGAGGCCGGCGGTAGGGCGTGAGAGCCTGTCCCGCCATTCCGCCACCAGGACCTCGCGAAGCAGCAACCGACGCTGCTCCATTAGTCGCTGCATCGGTCGCTCACCTCGCGCCTGCATTTCCTCGCGCCACCGATACAATGACGCGAGTAATTTCGCCTCCAGGTCCCAGGGCGGGGATCCGGCCAGTGCACAAGCCGCCTCGTAGGAGATCGTGCGATACCCCCTGATGACTCTGACGGCCATTGCTCTCTGTTCTAACAGTTCTAACCTAACCTAACCTAACCTAACCCATTTCACAATTTTTCCACAGTTTATAATCCAACGGAAATAATACCGATAGATTATAAATTAACGGTTCTCACAATCTTACGGTGACATAATGACTGCTGGCAGACAACACCAATTAGGTAGGCATACGCTGGGTATGACGTATGAGGAGCTCGTGGCTAAGTAATAACAGCCGCATGGGTCGATCCATCAGGTTAAGCTACGCTTGCCGGGGTTGGTCCGTGGATGGGTGACCATCTTTACATACCGAGACTCCTCCGTGCCTCGGAAAGCACGTTAAGCCGTTGGTCCCGACTGTCATTCGTGGATCTTTGACAGTCATTACGGGTCGTCAGAAGCCCGAAAGTCTGACAACCAGTCTTACCAAGGGGTATCGTATTACCCAGTAACTGGGTTGTGGAGGTCAGATAGGCAGTCGCTCCATGTAAAATACTGGTATTCAGCTGCATCCTGTTAGACTAGAAGCCGACCCCAATATAGTTGGGAAAAGGCTAGGCAGGTGATGACGCTGGGTATGACGTATCATGCAGTGATTGATAGGTATCACAGTAGCATTCATATTAAGAAATGCTCGATGATTCGATTATTTTATTGCGTCCTTTTAATTTTATAATAACCACGTGGTACTAAATATACTAATTATTATATTTCCCTTGTTTCAGGTCAGTATCAATGAACTGTGCCATCGATTTTCCGTTTTCGGTCACGTAAGGAAACCATTCATTAATAACTACGTAGCTACGTACATACGTCATTTATATCTGTAATTTTTATGTTGTACATAATAAAGAGTATATCTGTCTATCTATCTATCTGTAAGAACAGAATTAATAACAACAGATCCTTTTCTACTTTTCTTTTATGATTTATCTGGTTCAGTAATAACAGCCGGGGATCGTGGCTAAATAATAAGAGCCGCACGAGTCGATGTTCAAGTTAAGCAACGCTTGCCGAGGTCGGTCCGTGGATGGGTAACCATTACAGAGGTACCGAAACCCCTCCGTGCCTCGGAAAGTACGTTACGCAGTTGGTCCCGGCTGTCATTCGGAAGTCTGACAACCAGTCTTGCCAAAGGGTATCATGTTACCCAGTACCTGGGTTGTGGAGGTCAGGTAAGCAGTCGCTCCATGTAAAACACTGGTTTTCAACTGCATCCGGTTAGACTGGAAGTCGACCCCAACATAGGGAAGAGGCTAGGCAGATTGATTTTGACTTATCTGGTTCAAAGAAAAATGATAAAATCATTCATGTAATGGGGAACTATAACTTCCATGCTCCAAACTCCAGCTTTCCGGTCCAATGACAGCTCGTCACTCTCACATTAGTCGTATATCCGTAACAACTGGCAAGCCAATGGTCCAAATAGTTCTGTGACTGACCGGCGCAGGCGCGGTATTTCTAGATCTTTTACGACCACCATATTGATTCCAAGTGGCTGCGCCGAATGAGTTTCGTTTCGCTTCGGTCGTATGTCGAGATTGGCCTGAAATGCGGAAAACGTGGAGCTTTCCTTAAATAGGTTACTTGTCATATTCACTTATTATAACAAACATCATTTAGCCCGTAAAGCCAAGGATACACTAGGGGACAAATGTCCTGCGACACGTGTCGCCAGTGACGTCGGGTGAAGTGGTGCAACGTTGCCAGACTTCGCTCGAGATGTCAGGCAACATCGCGCGACACGTATGTGCGTATGCGTGGCACGCCAGTTACGTCAGGCGAAATTTCGCGAAGTCGCACGACTTCGCCTGACGTCGCTACGGATATAAGTCGCGCGATGTCGCCAGATATGTCATGCGATATCGCCCGGCTTGGCTTGTCATGTCGCCGACACATGTCGTGGGACATTTGTCCCCTAGTGTATCCCTGGCTTAACACAGAACGTCACTCAAGACTCAAGCATTACTTCAAACTAGCATCTACCAATCAAATGGATTTTAAAAAACACAATTCAACTAGTTTTAAGAAATGCTCGAGTGTTAAATGAGGTTCTGTAATTTGGGCCTATAGGTCTATAGTTTATTATGTTATTTCAATTAAAACCGAAATAAATAATAACGCCTACAGTAAAAAAAATCGTCGTAAAATTATCAATCACTCAATTGCGCGCAAAAAAGTACATAAATCATAAAGTGGAGTAAACATATTTACAGTTTTACACCGATGCATTACCTGGCAACACTATAACGTAGGTTTCATGGTTCCACATCACTCAACAGAGGATTTAGACGTTTACCGAAGCACTGGTTATTTACGATCACGCTAATATTATTTATGTGTGTCAACTCGTTCTATTTTCGTAATCGGCGCAGTGTTGCGCCGCGCAGCCAACGCAGTCGCTTCCAGCGGTCGAACTCCCTCGAACTCCCCCGACGAGACACGAAACGTGATTCATTGCCGGGAAGTTATAGGGTTGCACATAAAATAAAGGTTTTTACGAGAAATTGTCTGAAAACTGTCAGACGGATGACTTACAAATATTTGACAAGGGATCGGAGTCGCTTTCATCTTGGTCTATTTGCGGATCTTTATTTTTCTTATCGTTTCGAAAGCCACCTACATATGTATATATTCAACCAATTGGGATTGAGACAGGTTTTTCCGGTAAGGAATTGAATTTATATACAATGTTCTGAAACTGCCTAAATCGGAACTTACGCATATTCGAGCTTATGCCATAGGTGACCTTAGAAGTAAGAAATGAGAAATGTATTAAAGGTTCGGTTTCATTTGGTTTGAAAATCTGATAGATACTATTTTAATCTGGTTTCCAACAACCTGCACTTAACTTTATGAAAAACCAAATAAATAACTACATATGTACATACACAAATTGACCAGACAAGAACTGACGCAGAACGCAAAACCGAGAGCAAAAAATCATCCCATCCGCTTGCCAGCCCTCACCAATGAGCAAATACCTAAATCTTAACGAAGCAAGAACTGGAGTCATGGCGGCCGTTTATCACAAACGCGAGCTATCTGCGACTCCATCATGATCAGGACTTGGGGGCTATCCATAAATTACGTCACACTTTAAAGTAAGGGGGACGGACAGCAAAGTGTGATATCGTGTGACAAAGGGGGGCAAAAGTTATAAGCTCATCATAATGTTTAAATCTAAGGTACTAAAACTCTAAACTTCAACTGTAACGAAAAACTTCTATCAATTTAAAATCGCAAAATATATGACATCTCACCAGGGTAGTTCACATTAATATGACCACTTTGACACAAGGACAGGGCTCCAAAAATCATCTAATGCGTGTGACGTACTTTATCGATGGCCCCTTGGCTGCTCAGGCGCCTAATTGATGCTGCATCATTTATAGTCCACGAGAATTTATAGATAGAGGTGCAAGGGCGGGACGGCATTAAAGAATAGTTTTTAATGACATATAGATATGGCATCGTTTTATAATGATTAGATATCACCGAAGAGGTTATTAATATCTGCAGGTTCTAATGATATCTGTAGAAGATTAATTACAGGAGCTGTGAATGTAATTATGTCTGCGATAAATCGCTGTTTGCTGCTCTCGATACAATTTCTCCAAATGATTTTCGATAAGTGTTCAATGGCCCTTACAACGAGTCTTATTATAGCAACTTCAAAACCTATTCATAAAAGAATCTAATTATAGAATCTCATTCATCCAATTATGTCTAATACAGAACAAAAGACTCGACATCTTTTCAAACGTGAATTGTCCTCTAGTTATAATAGAGTTCTAGAAAGTATATCAGCTGCCAAAAGATCATAAATCACTATGATGACACCCAGTGACGAAACTCCACCGGCACTGGTTGAAATACATAACACCTTGTGAGAATAATACACGATGTATCTTAAATCCCTTGATCTCAATATGGAGCAGATAATAAAGCTTAAAGGCGCCTGCAAACAGGCACGACACGCGACGCGACACAAAGGCAACGCTTGTCGCGCGACACGCGGTGCCTTTGGGTCGCGCCTGTTTGCAGGAGCCTTGAAGAAACTATGACACCAGTTGTCAAAGTCTGTAGTTACTATAGACCATAGATAGAGAATTGTATAGATCAGCTATTTGCGTTTACCATAAGAGATAGCTATAGTCTTTGACATCCACTTGTAAACTGGTACTATCTTATGTAGTCAGGTAATAATTTCCAAATAAATCGTGCCGTGACAGCCGTTTTGTAGGGCGCCAGACAACTGGGGCCAGACAAAAAGATGGCACACGCGAAGGAGATAGAGTAAATATATTTCTGTCGCGTTTACTCTTACTACTGGACTTAATAAGTGTGTCCTTGTCTCATTACTATTATTATTTAGTGACTATTGTCTATTGCTATACTCTGTTTAGGCTACAGACTTAATCCTTGCTTCATATTCTTTTAATGGTAACAAGGAAGTCGAGATTTCGTGATGGTCCGCTATTTTTTGTTGCTTCTGTCTCAATGTTTTCTGTCTTCCTTATCTATGCAATATGATCGATTGCTTAATAGTTAAATCCTTATTTAAATAAAGCTTTGATATAATTTGTAGACGTTCTAATAATACTTTAGTGTTCTATTTACTGTAACTGCTTCATTGCTGTATTAACCTTTCTTAAGTTATTCATCATCTATATTTCACCAGATGTCGCCATGACTTGTAAGTCTTCCAGTATATCTAAGCATTATTGGAACGATGTTCCTTAACGCGACTTGCGGTAGAAGTTGACTGGTAGAAATCGTCACGTAAGGAAAAAGCGTTATTATTAAAGCCCCCTCCATGCGACTGTCTCTCTTTCTATTATATACGAGAGTGTGTGCGCGTGCGAGTATCGCATTATGTATTCTGTTGTATCGTGTAAGAAACTTCGTCCCTGACGGGGGTCCCCCGACCACATACGTTAATTTTTACCAAAAGTAAGCAATTATCTGTCTCACAATATCCAATTTAAGAAGATACGGTATTTCGATATTTTGTTATTCAAAACGACTATCAGACATACTCGTTGACCAAGTTGCAAACAAACACCAGAATACATTGTAGGTAGGTACATTAGAAACATGAACGCAACAATCACGACCAGATTGATTGATTACATTTAATGTTTCCTCGAATTTATCAAGCGATCACCAACACGCCACACAGCAACATTAACTGGCGTGAAAACGCAATTCTGGCTCATTTAGGTCCAAGCCACACAGCTGGGGGCTTCGCGTGCCACGCGGGAGTAGGAGAGCCCGAGCCGTGCAGTGTGACTTGCTGTGATCTGAGGGGGAATTCCCTTATTTTAAGAGCGGTAGAATTCTAGTCTCACGTCTCTATCTGTCAAATTATTTTTAAAGATTTTTGACTTTTATTGTCGCCGAGATGAATTGCGACTAGACTTTGATCGTTTTTAATAACGGAAATGGGCCCTCTGCTTAGACATGCGTCCTGTATCTTATTGACAAGCTGCTGATGCGCCTGTTTACGTGGAGTCTCACAAATAAGTAAAGCAGCATGGTCATGGGACAGTAGGCCGCACGTCGGCTGGCCTGTCGTATTACGGAGTTTCAGTAGAATAAGAGGCCAGTTTATACTGGTTTTTTACCAATGACGTGCACCTAATGTACTAAGCTTCAGTGTGATCATTGCATAAGTAAAACTAGGAGCTAAGTTCGCTAGGACTATGTCACCAGCACGCAGCATAGTTCTAAGTTCGCTAGGAGCATTTCATATTCATATTCATTTATTTGCGTACCACAGGGTAAAACAAAATGTTAACAAAAGGCTTAGAGCTAAGAGCCGTTGTAGAACTTGTCAGGGCACAGCAAAATTATTGTTTGAAACATAGCTTTTACTTAAAGTTAAAAGTCATAGAAAGCTAAAAATGAAGATAAAATTATACATGAAAACTGAATGATTACATTCGCATAAAAGTTTATAAAAATAACATAAATAATTTTATCTATTATTATTATTACACCAGTACGGAGCGTATCTCTTCGCTAGGAGCATGTCACCAGCACGCAGCGCAGTTCTTAGTTCGCTAGGAGCACGTCACAGCACGCAGCGTAGCTCTAAGCATCAAGAGAACCGCCCACCTGTGTGTATTCGGCTTTAGATTTTTCGTAACGACTCGATCGCGTTCATTAGCCGGTGACAGCAGCATTGTCCCATAATGAGTAACAGTCACACCAAACGGACATTACCAGCTTCGACCGGCTATCGCAGTAATGAACGAAAACGAAAGTCCACGATTAAACGCGCGTTTGCGAACTTAACTGTTATTGCCGTGTAATTGTACCACTGATGGAAGTTTAATCGGGCTGTCGGCAGTTTTCGTTGAGGTAATATGTGGTTTGAAGTTATGTTTTTCACAGTACCTATATTAGTATTTGGAAATTGGACTGCTATAAGAGATTTTCAGTGTGTAAGTGCACTAGACCATCATTAGATACTAGAATACATTATAGATTGATAGGCTCTAGTCTAAACGGAAACAACCATGTACAAAAAACCTTAATTAACAAGATCACTGGCTATAGAACAGAAACCTTCACGTCACCTATCATTTAGGGCGGTACACACGAGCACAAAATTGTCATCCTTGAAAGTGTAATATTACCTCACGCACCACAATTTAGTTTCTCGTCCAAACGAGGTGGTCTGAGCAAACATCCCGTGGCACACGTGTGTACGGTCATTATACAAACTGGCTAGGTATTACGGATAATTTGCTCACGCCGTGAAATTGCGGTCTCGCTGATTCGCTTGCGTCACGTGATACTGACGGCCTAATGCAATTGACTGATGCTGATGTGGTAAAGTTCATATATATCCTGTGTAATTGTTGGGTTTGACGGCAGTTGGTGCTTTGCTCAGGTAATCTACTTGTTTTGATTGTGAATATGGCAATCTCTGTAAAAGATTTAATTTTATCGCTTTGGAAATAAAGGTTTTATGAAAAGAGATAGAGAGAACAGATAAGTATTTAATTAAACTTTCAAATCTCAATCAACAGATTACTATTTGATCCTTATTAATTAAGTAAGTAATTCCAATTATCATTAGAAGAAAGAAAGAAACCTTTCAAACTCGACTACCTTATCTCACTAAAATCAAAGTTTTCATCCATAGGTAATTAGATAATTACTAAAAAGATACCTAATACCAATAACACTGAGATTTAATCGGCCAATCAGGTGAGAGTAAAATGCGATCGTAGCACGTGATTGGATGAAATCGAAAGTTGGCCGTTGATTGAGGCAGATTATTGGTTTTTCAAGCAAGTAATACGCTAGTAATTACGCGGTGTGGCTGGTGGCTGGGAGGGTAATGAGATGTTGCTGCGTCGATTAAGGGACACTATAATGTTTTGTTGGTTTTTTAAACTTTAGATATCATCGGTGAAATTAGAAACTGGCTAGTGCAGTTTGTGGAGTTAGAACTGACGTATAAGTATAGAGAGAATATAATCATGAACTGCATCCATCATTCTGAGCGTCATTGACATATACAGGGTGAAAGGGACAGCCCTCCGCAGACTGATGGGGTGAATTCAGTATATCATACTAAGATGACCGGTACATGAAATTATTTTAGGAACGTTATGGGAATCCAATAAACCTGATTTGTTTTATTACCTCACGCAATGTATCGTTACCGCGGCAAAACGCGCGTAGCGAACGGCAGCGCAACGAGCCTTCGGCGCCGAGTATTTCAACATCCATTGCAGATTTTTTTTATTTTAGCTGTTTTATTTACATAAATGGAGTACTGCGTACATAGAATGTAATTTTACATTGAAATAAAGAAATAGTAACTGAAAATATGATTTAAAAAATGAAAATTTTCCTGAGAATATTTCCAGTGGAATATGATTCAAAATAAGGAGCTGAATGCACCCTGTTAGTTTGCGGAGGGCTGTCCCTTACATCCTGTATAAATGGGCAAAAAAAATTAGACCTTAATAAAGCCTTAAATAGCCATCAAGCCTACATCCACTTCTACAATTTCAATCAACTGTTCCTCTATCAATTAAAAGCAGAACATCCTGTCTAATAAATCGCAGTCAGTCTACTCAGATCAAGGTACAAATGAATGTATCCAGAATTTACGAACATAGCAATTTATGTTCCTTAGTAAAGCTGACACTGGAAGCCATGTCTACGACTCTTTATCTTTCTACCCGCTAATCAATAACGAATGGCATAATCACTTAAACTAACGCGATTGATTTAACACCGGGAAATAAACAACATTTCAATGTCTAGGAAACATTTGGTTCCTTTAATTGGACATGAAGTGCTAATGAATTTTGAGGAGGTAAACTCGTTGTTGGCGCTGTCTTGTTTGTTGGGTAAGACAAGGAAAAAACAAATGAAAAAATGATAGCAAGGCATAACTCTGATACGAAACAAACGATTCAATAATCTGACGATCTCCTTGAGGTATCTTCGTTAAAAACAAGTGACGATCAAAAATTCTAAATGGATTCGAAAACATTCAAATCTTACAAAAATAGAATATTATCAAATCCAGACATTCATGATCATATTGAATTAGACATTCATGGTAATTATTCGTGGTTATTTATTTACCACTAAACAGCGTTTTATTGTAGACAAGCGTGTTGGTCTTGGAAATTTTAGACAAGACAGGCATTACCTAAAACTAAAAGATCAGTTAACTAAACTTTGTTTCGTGCCCTACTTGTGAAGCGAAGTAAGACATGAAAATGTCACGTCTCCAGATAAACTAAATGGTGCAAAACGTGACATTTGAGCAGAAGGCTTTACGCAAATAATTACGTATGACGCCATAGAAAATATACATAAGTAGGAAATTACGATTAACTATGATGGTGTTGTTTCAAATGAAATAATTAAAAACTACTGTGAAAATAAGGTTCTTGAAAATACGATAGGTAAATAATACATGTGTCATGGAATGGCAACTTTAGATGTCACTACGCAGAACTATACAAGTAGGCAAATCAACAACACACTAAAGTCAACAAAAGAATGATGTGCAGCAGAAGCAGAGAATATAACATTACTTTTTAAACATGGAAGCATTATGGCTAATGAAAATGCTAAAACCAAAGGGGCAAAAGTTTTTGACCTTACCATTGAAATTAGCACTAAATAATTCCCCGAAAGTATTAATAAACCGACATCAATTTCATTATTCATATATTATAGCGCCTTCATTAGATCATGTCACGTCAGACTATTAGCAACAAAACCTACAGCTATACAATTTGGCGGCATTGTGTTACCAACAGCCAGCGTGTCGCCTCCGCCCACCCATCTGTGTGCACTACCTTATAAGGCTTGGGTTAGTCCATAGCCTTCGTAATATCCATCGCTATATTGTTTATCGCGGCCTTCCTTAATTACTGGTACTTTCGAATGGACTCAACCCGTCTCCGCTAATAGGGTCTGAGTGACCTCACGGTTTTGCCCTGATTTACTTTGATCGTTAATTGGCTGGTATCGGCTTTTAATATTAAAATTTCATTGAGGATTTTACATATTGCGTAAGCGTTAAAATAAACTGTGGAGTGATGAATGAAATTGATTGAGCTAACAACATACACAGTGCATTCGTATTATTTAAAAATATTCTTTTATTATTTTACATTGTCTATGTTTGTATGTAGAGCAAGAAACAATTCAATTATTCTTGCTTAAAGCAATTTAGTGTGAATGAATTTATTATTACATTTGTGATGATAATCTCTATGCGATTCATTGTCTTTTTTTTAATATGTGGTAGTTTTGAAACTAACTTCATTGTGTCAATCATTTCTCAGATTAACTGGCTCTGTCGTATACCATAAGTGTCTCATAATATAATTAACATTTTTGGGTTGAGAAAATAATGTAAGTACTGTAATGGCAACACAATAGAAACTTAAAACATTGTAATTGTTACTAAATACTTCATGATTACAACAGAACGTCTTTGTTAATTAAAAGGGGTCGTGAGTATTGCACTTGGATTTTCAGTCGGTTTTCTATACTCGTCCACTTGCATTAAGTTAACTAGTATTTTTTCTTTGATCCTTTCGCTGTCTGAATCGTTACTCATTGCTCTTAAATCTTCCTCCGCCAAAGCCCTGAGTGGCCATAAAGTATTTCTTCAAGATACATTTTGCAGAAACTGTGTTTCTCTGTAATTCCTTTTGATTTATTGAACGGCGCGCGGCGGAGACTTAAGCAGATTTCATTGATATTTCTTATTAATCCTGCCTCAGCACATTCTGAGGTCTGCATATCGGTACTTATGCAAATTCGCATTATGAATCAGCTGCCAACGCCATCCATTCACTTTTCGTTTTTAAGCCCTTTAGGTCCAGTTAACAATTAGCCATGAATGTTTTTTTTAAATAAAGTTATCAATGAAAGGAAGTGTATCGTGAAACTTGACAGTTACCTCATTTTTTACATAATTTAATTAATTAAACACGTCAATAAAGTGTTCAACGTCCATTGGTACTGTATCATGATATTATTGACATCGACCACTTTCAAATTAGCGCCGCCTCCGTATAAGGTAACATATTAAAATGAGTCAGTTTTTATGAAACTTATTTCTGTTTTCCGGAATAGTATGCACGTCGATTTCAAATTAGTCATTTATTGAGACACAACACTGCTTTGTTAGTATGGTACAGTAGTTTTGTAGATCTGGAACAGTCATGAAAGTGTTTAAAATAAAACAAGTGCTCGCGTTTTGGTGGTAATCGGCTAATGAAGTAATTACAGCAGGTAAACCAGATTAAGTTTTAATTTTACCTTTTTTGCCTTCTTGTATTTCACGGTGTGTTTCACGTTTAATATGAGGAGTTTTATTTCCAGCGTCATTATTTTGATACGCTCTAGAGTTGACATTTAAAATGATTTTATTTTCCTTTAGCTGACCACCAGTGTTTACTTCATTCAGTGAATCAATGAAGTTATCATTATTCTTGGCGTGTTTAAACATATTTCATTCATTACTAATTAGTTCAACGGCATTCTAATGAATAGCTCAACATTTACTATGGTCATTTACCGATTTAGACGTCTAGAATTTAAAATATTGTCTATATATAATTCAGCTACTTATATTACGTATATTTCAAATAAGCATGCTTTGGAAATAGTACTGAACTTACGAGTAACTGTAACATATAGTTCGTTTTCCATTGAACATATGCTTGTTTTTGTCTTTAAGACCTTTTTATAATAGTTTTTGTCATACTGTGATAAACCGAAATAATTCGTTGTTAGTCGTTTGTGTCAGTTTGTATATTTTTATACCATTGTTATAATGGCAATTGTATATTCTAAAGTAATGTTTATTATTAATGTTAGATTTATGATGATTCGCTGTCGTTGACTTCATTCAAGTTTTCAAGTGAATTAAAAGTGAATTGTAATTATGTGTAGTTCCGATGAAGCTAATTAAAAATCTTGTTAGTGATGTTGTACCCGTTTAGATCTGTCGTGGTGTTTGATTTCATCTTCTTCTATCTTTATGAATATCAAATATTATGTAAGTAACACTAGTTTTCTTTTATTAGATAGGTACGTTCCTTCTTAGATTAAGCATATATCTAATAGGTTTACTTTTATTAGAAGCATAATCACTGATTAATGACATTTCTATCTACGAAAGCTTCACCTGTAGGAACGTAGGAATTAAATCCAAAACCACTTATGTATAACTAATCAATCCAAAACATAAAAGCCTTAGCTTGTAAACAATTTCATTAACTATTAAATCTCTATTAACAAGTCTAAGATTAATGAGATCCGGTGATTCTGCGAAGCTTTTCTCTGCCGGTCTCTGTAATAGAGTTAACTTTACCAGTTTGACGTCAATCAGTCTGCGTCTAGCTTAACCGACGACTTTTCTCCGACATTACCTAATAACGGAGAAAAAGTCAGAGCCTGTGTACAGAATACATAATATGATGTACCTACCTACCTACTAAAGGCTAGAAGACGTAGTAAAATCATAATTATATAGATCGGACCGCATATAGAAAACATCGTGAGGAAACCGGCAAATCCTAGAACCAAAATGTTCGGAGATGTGTGACATCTACCAACCCGCACTGGGCCCGCGTGGTCGATTACGGACCACTCCCTCTCGCAGAAAGAAGGCCTGTGTTCCAGCAGCGGGAACGTTGTACGCTGATTACGCTATAGAAAAATATATGAGGCGTGAAAATCCAATTTTCACAAACAAAATGAGTAGAAAGAATTCAGCAAAAGGGCATTGGGGCAGAGACGAGAACTAAGGTAAACATTGTTAATCACAAGGCAAATCCTGATTTAAAAAAAATATGGATCGGGTATCAGGCACCTAGTTGTCACTTCTTTTTTATCAAAAGCAATTTTCCTTAGATATTTTCTACGAAAAAGGCAACAAAGTATAGAAAAATAATCCCGCAAGCTAACAGATTATCTAAAACGAACATCTTATCATAATATTGATCATGTCTGAAACGTCTCAAGACCTCTTACTGAAATAGAATTTGATATTTTTCAAGCGTCTCGTCTTGAGTTGGCCAATTTGTGTCTAAATTGTGTTAGTTAATCAAATAGACGTAAAAATAACCGTTCCCGGAATATTTATTTTTGTGTCCATTTTCGCGGAATTTAGTACTTACTTAGTGGTTGTTAAGAAACAGGGTTAAATAAATAAGGCTTTGATTTTTTTCTACTATCGAGTATCTACGATAAACAAAGTTTGTCACTTACATAGTATTTATTTACATTGCTGGCTCAGGTGTAATTTTTAACACTACCAGCATTAATTTAACACATTGCTTTCAGATTTTTCTTTAAGGCGAAAGCGCCAGGGTAGCTCACGAAATTTTTGTTTTTTTTTGCAATTTTCAAGTCAGTATTGGGTTGTACGTTGATTAAAATATGATTTGCGACCGTAACAAATATCTATTTACCCATTTATTTATCTATTATATTGTGTTAATCATGCTCTGGCAGTTTGAGTAATTTATGCGGCCTACCCAAATGTCCTTACTTTGGTACTGTTCGTCGTATCGTTGAGCTCCTTAAGTTCTGAGTTGAGCTGTACGATTACTGACAGATGCGTGCACTGACTGGACAGGTCCACTGAATCTGTGTGGCTCTTTTCTTAAAAGACCATTTCACACACCAATCTACATGGTATTCACATGATCTGACCAAGATTATGTCTGGACTTTAAATGAGACTGTGACCTCTTGAGTTTGTTTCGGCCTTTCTTCTCAGAGTAGTCAGATAGGAAACGCCGGCCTCGTCTAGTTTAAAAAAATATGATTGACCTATAAAAGTGTTTGTACAATCTTACAGAAATAAAATCATTTATACACCCAGACACTGAGCTGCAAATAGCAAAAATCGTAAGAAAATTTGAATTTTGCGGACTACCTTAGCGCTTCCCCCTTAATGACAAGCCGTGATGGGGTTTCCATCGCCAAAAAATAATGAACTTCCATACAAACTCTCATCCCCTACTTTACCACTTTCGGGAAGGATTTTTTATAATTCCGCCATTAGTGTTCACGTTCGTTATACATATACAACATTAGTTTTAGTTTATGCGAAACTCGAAACACGTGTCTGGTATTTTTATGTAAAGAATTATGTACAAAATTTCAAAACTGTATCATGAAAAATCACAAAGTTATAAGCTTCTTATGTTATCTGGTTGTCCACACAAAAACATGCTCACCACGCGGCAACCCCGCCCGGCCCCCGCGGCCCGCGCCTCCAGCGTCGTCTTGCGCTCATTGATAATAATTTGGCAGTAGGTACCTATAGAGTACTTAGTGTCGCTCGGTGGCCAACTTGTAACCTTTTTAAAATATTTTAGGACAAAATATAATATGATGTAAAAATTATTGGAATCGATTCAGTTACTTATTCTGAACCAACTATATTCAGGTTTCGCATAGACTAAAAATAATAACTCTTGTGCAAAATTCATGCATCTAGCCAGCGCTTAAGGCTGTGTGAATTGTTCGTCAGTGAATGAATTAAAGTTTTTTTTTTTTAAGTAGGTACATTTTTATGGAATACCATATTCAGTCAAACGAGAAAGTCATACCCAAAGCGTTCGTTCAAATATATCCAACACTTACAAACATTTACTTTAATCTTCGCGTGCACGAAGGTAAACCATCAAAGTGTACTGAAAAGTTTACGTTGCAAGGAAAGTGGTTCCGGTGGTCCAGAACGTCCACTGCGGTGCACATTCATAGACCGCTGCAGCTACTACGGCCAATGCCTGTAATAATACCGGACATTCAGTTATCGTAAATATTTACACCGCTCAATATTGCGCGATAAGATTTTATGAGATGCAATTAGGGATGTCGCGCTCGTGAAATTTCATTTTTATATTAAAATGCATGGAAGTTGTGGCCATCGAATTTTCTGCAATATTCAAAAACAACATTAATTTGATGAAAATATTAATGTCTTAGGTATACAAAAATAAATAACGAGAACGACAGATCTACCTGACTTAATAAAATGTGATGCATTTTATATAGTAACTTATAATATAACTAAGTAACTATGTTAAAAAGTACATTCAACAACATTTGTTAATAGATACTTAATGCTTATTTTACATTAAAACTCTATTCTAAGAACATTACGCTCTCCACAGTTACATTATTTAACATAATTATCTAGTATTTTACATAATTATTGCAAATTCATGTAGAAAGGGTCTCTTGTGATCAAATCTAAACGATTTTATAGTTTTGCATAGTACGTTATGTTACTTTCACATATACATCGCCATTTTATTATCCCTTTAGTTATCTAATAGATAAATGTATAAATAACGTACGTGTTTACATAAACATTAGCACCTCCTTTTTTGCAAGCGGTTGAAAAAATATATATAATAGTAGTCTCATAAGCATAACACAATTCTTGACAAACAATAATATTTATATTTATTGTTTTTTATTTGTAACACACACAGCAATGGATTTTAAAATTATGTCCATTTGAAACCAAGCGAGAAATGTGAACCTAAAAATTATCCACACATACATCATCTGGTCCCTTTAGTTTTTTAGTAATTAACTAAAGCTATTTATTATTATCACTCTAAACTTGACCATGTAACTTATCAATTTTCCCTGAACTGTGGGCACAACCCTATCTGACCCTGTAATAGGCTCCATGTACCTATTGGCTCCCGTCGCATCGTGATTAATGACATACGTTATGGATATTGCTCGTATGTCTACCAATATCATAGGCTCAGGCTATAAAGCCCTTTGGGTCTTTCGTCAGGGGTCAAAGGCCTTGTTGTTAGTGTGGCCAACTAATGGAAATTAAGAGTTGATTTGATTACTGCTTTCTCGAAAGTTTTGCCATGAGAAATGAGAAGACTAAGTGAAATTTACAATTATCAAGGCAGGTTTATGGTAAGCCAGATCTGTGTTAGTTGCGATGTTTGTAAGATCAAAGTAAATAGTACTCTTAACTAGTAGTCTCCTGACCATCTCGATGACTAGCAATTTTAAGGAAAACGTATTACGTATCTATTTATTTTTAACTTTCTGTAGTTTCTGTCTACCTCCATTGGAAGAAGACGTGAGTTTATGTACGTATCTAATTACGTTAAAATATGAATCCATATATTTAACGGATCAAATAAAATAAGACTTCGAACGCGGACAAGCCCTATAAATCCGGAAGAGTTGTCCCCAATCTGGTCAGGCGACAACAGCGCCCCCTTTCTTGGTAATACGACACTAAAGGGCTTCTTGTTGCTCTTCGACACTCCTACATTTTATGAGTTTATTTTTAAAACGTTACTTTATTATTACCGGGTCAACTTTCTTGGCTCCATTTGTGTGACATATTTTTTAGTAGGTAAGTAATGAATTTCGTTGACTAGCCTGGTGGAATGGGGTTATAATTTTTTGATATACCGTAAAATTGGGGATTGCCAAGGCATTCAAAATTTTGATACATCTACGAATAAATTACTGAGCTTAAAACACAAACACATGCATACAAAAGGCTAAGGAAATAAAGCCATTTACTGATGTGTTGGTTTGTTTAAGGCCTTACATTAAGTCACAAGAGGAGTAATTAATTTCAGTAAGACTACCTTTTAACATAGCACGTTAATTGCAACTCTTTGCAACAGTCAATTAACCACCTTGGTAAATCCGGAAGACACAGTAAAAATCAGGTTCGATCCGATGGTATACGATCCTCGATAATATGAGTGACTAAGTAACGCGACACGCAATGTACCGAGGGGCTTCTCAGTCTGACGCATTAAGACGTGTTTATTTACATCGGTAGCAATTAGTTTATTAAAGCACTAAACTGGACAATTTTGAGTTTGATCGAACTATGAGCTTCTTGTAGGTACCATCTACAGCTAAAGCGTGGTCACTGTCAGACTGCATAGAAAAGAAAGAGAAGCGCGATGACACAACGCTGGTAATGTATTGCGAAATATGAAGCAATTACCTTATCTATTTACAAAAAATCTAGTGATTGGACTAAAAAATTAAAACACTATTACGTTATTCTGACAATACATCAGAATGATTGCGTGCTTTACTATAAGCATGGTTTTTAGTCGTTAAAATAATTTTTTGAGGTATCTTCGTGATTTTTTCTATCGTATCAAATTAGTTGTATTATGTTTTCAACGCAATATCTAACTAGCATATATCCTAAAGAATATCATGTATTTTTTCTGATTTTGTTTACCTACTGCAGTAGATTGTTACTTTTAGTACCATAAAACTTGTATTTAACTCCTGCGGTCCTGTGAATATAAATATTAAATTTAATGCCAGACAACGCCTAAACTGCTGGGTCTATGAAATTTTGTAGAACAGTTCCTTAAGTAACGAAGGTGAGCACTAATGAAGGTTTTTTTTGAAAATTCATCCCCTAAAGGGGTTAAAGTAGGGGATGGAAGTTTTTATTGAAGTTCGTTATTATTGCCGATGGCAAAGTCCATTTACATCCAGTCAGTTGTCATTTACAGTCAGTCAAATCAATTAAGCTGAAATAGGGATAGTAATATACAACTCAGATACTTACTTCTCATTTCCAATATCAGACGATTCCAGAACATTATTTCGTGTATAAATGTGCAGGCAGTCAATATTAAAGCATGATTTACGTAGGAAATCCACAGTATAATCAGTGTGAGGTAGGTTTCTCCGAGGATTTGCATCATTTTCTCCGTGATTATCATAGACGCAAGTAGCTGCGTGTCGGTAACGAGGTGTGGGCCGTCATCAAATGCGCTTAACGAACTGTCGGACTGCTGTGTATTGAGTTGAAGGAATATACCTTCGTTATAGCATGATTTATTATGAATATTGTTAGATTAAGCTGACGCATTTTGCAATTTTCTTTCAAACGTAAGGTAATATTTGTTCATATTTTTATGGAGACTGCCTCGTTGGTCTAGTGGTCGCAAGCGCTACTGCTGAGCATGAGTTCCTGGCTTCGATTCCCAGGTCGGGCAAAATGTTATTGGGTTTTTCTATCTGGAATTTCTCAATAGCTGCCCGGAGTCTGGATTCATGCCCGGTTGATGGCAAAAGGCTCGCCCCCTATTACATGGGATTTAAACATAACTGACGAAAAGTGGGTGTACTATAGGTACAGCTCTGCCCAACCCTTCGGGGAAGTAAGGCGTGATGTTATGTTATGTTATTTTTGTAGAGACCAGCTTTCTCAGATGTCAGTGGACCAGTGGTATTACTGGTGCCAATACACATATCAACCTAAACCAAGGTTGGCAAATTTACCACTAATTTACCACCTACATATTTTACAAAAATAAGATAAGATATATAAGATTAAAAATAAGCCCTGGCTCAACTGACGGTGCCCGTTCACGAACATAACGCGTGGATCAGCACCACCCAGCTCAACCATTTTGTCGGGAACCGAAGGATCCAACACACGCGCCACCATTAGCGAGACATTTAAGTGGGCATGACAGACTCGCAACTGCAATGCTCTAACATAAAAAACCGCTCAACGAGTCGCTCAGTCAGAAAGTTGAAGCTAGTTGTCCGTTCCAAAATGTACCAATATGTAGGGAGAATTATGGGCTAGAAACTTCGTAACTAACAAAATATTTTTTTCTCTTTCCAGCCCCAACAGTTACCCCAGGCGCCGCCACCGCTGGCGCTGCCGGCTCCGACTGCCGCGCCCGCTCCGACAGCCGCACACGCGTCTGCGCCGCGCACCATCGTCATCCAGCGCCCTGACGCACGCCACGGCTTCGGGTTCACTCTCAGACACCTTGTAGTGTATCCGCCGGATTCGTTGCAGGTGGGTGTGAGTAGATCTTTTTGTTTTTTTTTTTTTTTTTTTTTAGATATTAGTTTTTTTTGCAGCTGATGACACAGTCTAAGTTCTCTGCCTAGGCTCGAAGAGAAATCAAGGCTTTTGCGTAGTCCCGTCTTTTCATCTGCCTTTGGCAATATCATCGTTCATCATACCGGACTCAGGTCGCATTTTAGAAGATACAGGTATTAAGCCGTAAAGGGTGAAGCCATTACCTCCTTCTGCGAAGCAGTAATGCTCGTGAAGGAGGAGGCGGGACGCGTGAGGGAGAGGCAAGCTTTGCGCCCTCATGCCCCTAGTCGCCGTAGGAGACGCCCTGGGCGTCGGGAATTGGCAGCCGATTCCCGGTCACCGTAGGCGCGGGCTTGTGGACGGCGAGCAATGGGTAGCTCGCCGTCCAGTAAGGACCAGGCCCGAGTCGACGGCGCGTTGTGTTCCACGCGCGCCTCAAAGAGATGTCAGCACTATTGACGGGGTCCGCTAGGGCCGATGCCAGCTAGGGTTGCGGGATGTTCGAAAGAGTTACCGTGGCCCCGGCACAGGCAACAGAAGGAACACGGATGGGTTTTAGTCAGTAAAAGTCTGACACGCCCTCCCGCTCCGCCCAGAGCGGGAGAAGTCATTTGATGATTTCCCATCCACAAAAAAAAAAAAAAAGCCGTAAAGAGTATTTGACCTTACATATTTAAGCCAAAAAAAAGATAATTTCAACAACGGCAAACGCAATCGACAGCTGATTTACACGTGTGAACGTGTAAATCAGTAATTCAACCCAATACCATACCATTACCATACAATACCATTAATTCAAATGCAATGAATTTGTACAAGAGATCCTTCAGTCGCCCCAAAGATAACAGTCAAACGTCCGGGCGACATAGCTACCCCTTAAATGTGAAGTATTAAGTAGATACTGCAGTGATACTGCACTAATCAGCCGCCAGTTTTAGAGATCTAACAACAAGACGTATCGTTTAATATTATCAAGTACTTTTTACTACTACTTAATTTATTTTACTTTACCAATTCAACTCCCTTATTAATATATTTTCTGCCCACCACCCTTCTTCCTACCGGTCCCAATCGATTCGTCTTGTTGTCACCGATGCCACCCTCCATCTAACCGTAATATCACATACCTTTCAGGATCTATACGAAGATGCGCGCCACCTTGCGGTGGGCGCGGTGGGTGCGCCAATGGACACGATCTTCGTAAGGTCGGTGCGGCCCGGCGGACCGGCGGCCGCGGCTGGACTGCGCGCCGGCGACCGTGTGCTTGCCGTGAACGGCGAGCCGGTTGCCTGCGGCCGGTCCCGGGCGCCGTACGCGAGAGTCGTGCAGCTAGCGCAGCGGGAGCCGAGGATATTGAGGCTCACTGTCGTGCCGAGAGACCACGATTTGTTGCAGAGGGTGAGTTTTGGAACTGCACAATGTTGACAATGCTCCACAATATTGGCAATTGTTGCACATGTGACAAGGCAACGTTGCGGTTTAAAAATGTAGTGATGAAAAGAGTGTGTTCAGATAGATGGTTTGGTCATGTTGAGAGAATGAATGAAAGGTGACTCATCTCATCTGTCTAGCCTTTTCCCAACATGTTGGGGTCGGCTTCCAGTCTAATTGGATGCAGCTGAATACCAGTATTTTACATGGCGCGACTGCCTATCCGACCTCCACAACCCAGTTACTGGGTAATACGATACCCCTTGGTAAGACTGGTTGTCAGACTTTCGGGCTTCTGACGACTCATAACGACAGTCCAAGAATGATAGTGGGGACCATCGGCATAACGTGTTTTCTGAGGCACGGGGGGTCTCGGTATGTAAAGATGGTGGTCACTCATCCACGGACCGACCGCGACAAGCATAGCTTAACATGATCGATTGACCCGTGCGGCTGATATTACTTAGCCACGAGCCCCTGAAAGACGACTAACAAAAGGTTACAAGGCAGACGTGAGTGGAAACGCCGGGAAGAGACGCCCTAGAAGGACAAATAGTGAACTTGTTGGTAATGTTCTTCAGAAAGGTCAGTTGCGTAGACCAGAATCCAGATGTATGAACGTAAACAAAGCAAAAGGAGTATGTAAGGATCGTAGCAGGTGGAGTTCTGTAGTTAATGCCTGCCCCTATGTTAAGAAGGCGTGAGTTTATGATGGTGTAGATCGTAAATGATGACAACGTTGGCTTCGGGTAGCCTGTCAATCGTGTCTAAAATAGCGCACTGGGTCTTAGGTAGTTTAGTAATACATAGAGGTGTAATTCTAAGTTGATGTGCCTTATGCATAAGCTTAAAATGCAAGTTCAACTAACATTTAGGTAATAATATAAAAACCACAGTGAGTATTAACAAGAACAGAGAGTCAACAAATATCAGCAAAGACCAATCAGCTCAGTCAGTAGATAATGCGTGTCCTGCTCAAGGTTGCACCCAATTATAGTTGTACAGTAAACACTCATAAACAGACGAGCTAACTATTTCATCAACTTACTTACTTACTTATAATTTACCTATTTAAAACTGTTTTGTACTTAAACGTTACTTTTCCTGCAGTATTTCAGCGAAGCAGCATACAATCCCGAAACAAATCAGCGCCCGCTAGACATGCCGGCTCCAGTAACGGAACACGAGTCGCGGCTCTTCGACGCGTACCGGAGGCCTAGGGCTGCGCTGCCGGCCCCGCAGGCCCCGGCGCGGCTCCAAGACCCCGAGTACGCTAGCGTGGCGTCTCTGGCCCCCTCCAGATATGACGTCACGCGACTGCCTGGACCACCGCACTATTTATTGCACGATGGGTAAGATCTTTATGTGCTTAATAAGTTGTTTGTTTATGTCTAAAGTAAATGTGAGAATGTAGAATAGTTTATCTGATGCGGTTGATATACTGATGCGCCTTAGCCGTATCGAAAAACATAAGAAGTCTTCAAATGTATTCTTGTTATCCACAGCAGACGGGAATCGGACACATCTCTGCCATCATCAGCGACGGAAAGCAAAGACAGCCTCGGATCCTTCGACTCGAACTCCACCCTGACCGGGCGAGAGCTGGACGACTCGATAATCTTATCGCGAATACGAAAAAGTCTCGAGCAGAAGGAGGCTTTCCTCCGACGGCCGAGCCAGCCTACTGGCTGGGTCACCCCTGATGCCCCTCCCCCTATCAAGCAGAAAGAGTTCTACGCAAGACCTCAGAAGCTACAAAAGCCTGCGTGGCCTCCCCCCGCGGCTTCCCCGCCCCTCGCCGCCTCTCCACCCCCTCAGCCCCCGCCACAACACCAGGAAAGAAAAGAAGAATGCTCAGCAAGTGTCGACAGCGGCACATACAGTGGCTATGGTGAAGTGAACGGAGCTCAAAACGACAAGAGTCGACAGAAACAGGACAAGAGTCAGTTCGTGTCGACGCTGTCGAAGATACAGGAGACCGGGCCCAGCATTCAGAGCACAAACGTGGGAACTGTTAGCAACGGAGTGACAGAACTTAAAGATGATCCTAATCAAGATAACAAGTGAGTATATCATTATCGTAGTTTTATAGTAGGTATACCAGTACTGTGTCAGGCCAGAAAGGCAAGTTAGCCTTTTGAAATAGTTCTTCCGGGGAAGTATCTACTTACAATATATTCATTCCTGCTGCTAAACATCAATACTGTCTTTCGGTTTGAAGGACTTGGATGTGGGTTTAATACAGGCAGACGAGACATTTCTACTTGGTGTTTAAGATTCATAACTCGTCAGCAGTGATTTTGAATAACATACATTGGTGGCATTCTCTTGTCACAAATGCGTCTAAACTAGACTAAAAATCACCAAAATTTAGTTTATTCCTGTCAAACGACGATTTCCCATTCTGAAATTGACTAAAGTGACACAACTTAACTATATTTTAGTTTGACAGCACTAAGATGGCACTGAGTTATTAATTTAGTGAAGATGGTTATTTTGCTATTCTGAATTGGACGTTTGTGACCTAAAATATAGATTTTCTAACTAAATCTGACTATTTTTAATTGCGATTAAAAAGGTGTGGAAAAAAATTAGTTGGCTTGAACTAAAATTCGATTTAGTTCTGTCAAAATTATTTTTTAATTTAGATTTTTTTGCAGAATAGCTTTAAGATTCTCATAGCCAAAAGTAAGGAATTTTAGTGATAGTTAGTTTAGTTCGGTGTACAAGAGAATCGGCACCATTGTACAATTGTTTGTTTTTTCCAAATCATCATCTGCCTAGCCTTTTCCCAACTATATTGGGGTCGGCTTCCAGTCAAACCGGATGCAGCTGAATACCAGTATTTTACATGGAGCGACTGCCTATCTGACCTCCACAACCCAGTTACTGGGTAATACGATACCCCTTGGTAAGACTGGTTGTCAGACTCGGGCTTCTGACGATCCGTAACGACTGTCAAAGATACACGAATGACAGCCGGGACCAACGGCTTAACGTGCTTTCCGAGGCACGGAGGGGTCTTGATATGTAAAGATGGTCACCCATCCACGGACCAAGCGCGGCAAGCGTAGCTTAACCTGATCGATTGACCCGTGCGGCTGTTATTTCTTAGCCACAAGCCTCTTTGTTTTTCCCAAATAAATAATAAATACCCGAAATCCTATCCCTTTTTATCAGGTGGCCTGCTTACCCAACGTGATCATTTACGGAAATTCGCTTTTAGGACCAATACTTAGTAGTCGCACCACAAATCCCTTAATTTATTTTAGCGCTACTGCTGAGCATGTGTTATTGGGTTTTTCTATCTGGAATTTCTCAGTAGCCGCCCGGAGTCTGGATTTGTGCCCGGTAGATGGCATTAGGCTCGCCCCTTATTACATGGGACTTAAACATAACTGACGAAATGTGGGTGTACTATAGGTACACCTCTGCCTAAGCCTTCGGGGAAACAAGGCGTGATGTTATGTTATGTGTAATTTAGCGCTAAAAACAATTTAAAACAGCGTTCTATTTCTGTCAATCATTTGAAAATGGCAGAGACGGAATGATGTTTTAAATACGTTAAGCGCTAAACGCATTTAGTGATTATATGTGCAAGCGGGCCTTACTAATCTACCTCTTTCCCCTCCTCAGATACCCAGTAGCAGAACTGCAGCTAGTAACAGCTAGGACGCGTCAGCTCGAAGAGGCTCGCGGCGGCTGTTCACGACGCACTGAGGTGGCGCGCAGTGAGCTAGCCAGGCTGAGCACCACGCGGCTCGAGCCCAGCGTAGCGTTGAGACGGAAGGAGTTCGAGACCAGGGCTGCTAGGAGAGAAGCCAGGTCCTTGGATGTGCAGCCTCAAGGTCAGTACAGGCTTGTTGTTAGCCTAACTTGTGTATCCGGCATCTATATCGCCACATGCGACATACGCATCACACTGACGTCACACAAAGTCCTGCATCGCGCAATCAGAGTTTACCGCTCGACTAGTTTACAACGTGTAACGTTAAATGCGCAAAACCTCTTAAGGGGTCATTGTACTCATCATTATGTACAACTTTTACTATGGGACCAAACCTGAAATCGCGAAAAAAAAATCTGCTGTTTCCCTACATTTTGACGAGTTATGCGAACATAAATGTACTGAACAGCTGATTTTTTTTTCGCGATTTCAGGTTTGGTCCCATAGTAAAAGTTGTTCATGATGATGAGTACAATGACGGTATAACCCCTTAAGAGATTAATACTGATTAAAATTACACCTTGTATAATGTTACAGTATAACTCGGTATTAATTATTTACTCATATTTTTTCATTTTATTACAGAGTTAGATCACGAGTCGCTGATGGGCGGCAGCTTGTCAGGCAACCAACTGATGATCACCGGCAGTAAACACCTTCATTGTCCTCCACCAGACGGATATGTGCCCGGTACGTTTCATATACCTACCAAATCACATAATATCTAGTAATCACAACACATAACATCACGCCTTGTTTCAGAGGTGTATCTATAGTATACCCACATTTCGCCAATAATACAACATGTCCCGGAATTTACGCACAACCCCAAACCAGAAATCGTGAAAAAAAAAATTGCTGTTTCCTACATTTTGACGAGTCTTGCGAACATAAATGTAGGGTCCAGCAGATTTTTTTTTTCGCGATTTCAGGTTTGATCCCATAGTAAAAGTTGTTCATAATGATAAGTACAATGACCCCTTAAGAGGTCGTGCGTTAATTCTGGGACATGTTGTATTTAAGTCCCATGTAATAGAGGACGAGCCTATTGCCATCAACCGGCCACAAATCCAGACTCCGGGCTGCTACTGACAAACTCCAGATAGAAATGCCACATAACACTTCACTATCTAACTATTTTACTCTGTAGTAATCCTTACTTCCATTCTCGGGTCAGTATGGATACCAATACTAGTTGCCCCAGGCATGAAAGCGGGAATTACAATAGGAATGTGTTAAGTTATCTAAACCTTCTCACTTCTCCTACCCCCACTCCCGGAAATGTGCGTCAACAAGCCTCACGCAAAGTATCCTGTGGCGAGACCTTCTTGGAAACGGTATCATCAGTAACGTTTGGTTGATTTATAAATAAAGTCTCCATCTGGAACTGATACATATGCATCATGAGGGTTGCTACACACATAAACGGGCCGGCATTGTCGGTTCGGCAATATTTGTCGAACAACAAAGCCGACCCGAAGCAATTACAAGCGCAGTCACTTGTTCACATCTACATATATTCGATTTTACTGTCCGGCTGTGCCGATTAATGCCCGCTTATGTGTATAGCTACCCTGATTTGGCGATATGCAAAGTGACTAAGGAGATGCTCCATGTTCGTCTTCAGCTTACCACAGTTCCCTGCTCGACATAACCCTCGACTCAAAGCACCGAAACTGTACAAGGCTAAAAAGTAAATGATCTGCTTTTAAATCAGCCTTTTGGAATCCACTTCTGAAAAGTCACAAAACATAATCTACTTTCTTCTGCAGATGCAGAAAAGGTTCAAATGCGAACAAGGTCGAATAGTACCGGAAGCGATGGATTACCTATTAGAAGACATCATGCCACAGGTAAACTGCCATTCGATAATATTAGCACTAGAACACATCACATCACTAGTAGACAGGGTTTCACATCACTATACATTCACAGTAGATCGTATGAGGGGAGGAAAGTTTGGTAAATCGTTCTTAAAGCTCAAAGGGACGTATCGTTACATTTAAAAGTACACCATTTTTCATTCATATTCATAAATGTTTTAAAAATTACTCACAACTGAAAAGGGTGTGATTTTGTGTTGTCCTTTCACTTCATTTACATGAAAATGAATTTTTAAGTAGAGTGCTCATGTACCCTCCCTTTGGATAAGTTAATTTAGTTTATATCTACTCTAGTCCTATAAGATCGATGTTGACTCAAGAAACAAATGAACAACAGACCAAAGTCACAAAATTGTGACTCTGTATCATCGTTCATCTATAATTCATTCGATTTATGGACTTTCCGCTTATATAGTATTTTTACAACCACAAACATTACACATAATTAAATCGTTGCGCACGATGTGATTCTTCGGTATTTAGCTTTGGGCTTATTGGTTGGCGATCCGCTTATTCACAATACCTTTTATTTGAATGCTTTAACTTTCTATTAAATTACTTGATTCATTGATCATTTTCAATCTGAATAATCCAATTTTCAAATCTAAAACATTACTCGATTCATTCAATATTTTAATTTGAAATCTTTGACTGTAATTGATCATTCTTGTTCGTATAATATTATCTTGTTTATTCTTAACACTTCTCTGTGTTTCCACTAAATTATGGAAATAAAAATAATCAAATAAAAAAAAAGAAGTCTGACCTAAATCATATTTGAAATTCGAGCATTCGAATAAACCAGCGAAACAATCGCTTGAAGCGCGCTGACCAATTAGAAGGCCACACACACACGTACACAGCTTCGCACGCGTCTAATGGCACCGTTCCGCCCCAAGATGGCAGTCACGCGAAGCGACGAATGGGCCTCAACAAGGAACAGATGGAGGCCATGAACCGCGTGTCGCTGGGCGCCGGCCCCGCGCGCCCCACGCAGCTGAGCCTGGCGCCGCCCGCGCCGGCCGCGACGCCCGAGCGCACGCCCGGCACGCCCGCCGACTCAGGTCGGACGACTCTCGTCCTCGGAATGCTCTCGTCCCCTCCCTAACCTGCCTGCCGAGTGTCGCGCTGCATGTGCAACTTAGATACGTCACAGATTGGAACACAGATACTGTACCTGCTTGTAAAGTGGTACATCGGCTTTGGAAAAAGTTCTGCTTTGTAAAGCGCTGTCTCTGTCACTCATACCTGTGTGACAGTAACTTTCGAATGCTCGACGTGTCGTATTACCTTCTTGGTACTTTACCTGACGCCATACATTCGTTACCCGGCACACTATTCGACATTTTTAACACACATTTTGGATGTGAACCGGTTGACGAATTTCGGAAGTTGAAAATCTGTGTGCGACTAATCTGTGACTTCGTTGACGCCGTAACTCCGTACCTTTCCTTACGGACTTAAGACGTTAATGCTGCCGGAATTGCCTGTTACTTTAATGCTAAAACGGGACGCGATATTCAGCAATAATTGCTCTTTTATTTCCTGCTCGTTTACTAATAATTTCGTTTGATATCCGACTCATGTTTATGTATCATAACGGATCAGGCTTCAAAGCAATGTCTTTTTGGAAGGAGGTTGCTTTGTAAGTAGGGAGGAGGCGATTCGGACTTACCTGTCTTCTCTAACCGTTTTCAAGGAATGCTGTGTGCTTTTAGGTGTGCTACTAATGCAGAACTAACCGTCGTGATCATTCGATGTCTAATATACTAATGTTGTGGTACAATATTATGTTCAGAATGTTTATTTTACTAAGTATTTTCTTTGGACAGGTTTTGCCGATGATTTGGTGACAAGAAGACAAAAGAAAGATGCTCAACTCGGTGGTCAGTATACCAATCAACTAAGTATAATATCAACCCTAATAGCATCTTAATAAAGTCTACAATTGATTATTATTAATACTCTTATAAATTACCTAATCTGGTAATGCAATTAAAACCGTATAACAGGACTAATAAGATTCATTTCCTTTTCAAGCAGAAGAAGAACGCGCCATGCGAAGGGTTTCGTACTTGAAAGCCACATGGGGTGATCGATTGCACCTCGACAGTGACGTGGAACCAGAGAACGACCCACAAGGCCTTAGAGGGTATGTACCCTTAACTCTTTGCACGATAGCCATAAGTACTTTATTATAAAAATATACGTAGACATTCTCATTTGTTTTGTCATCTTTCGCTTTTGTCTTTTGACCAATATTTTGCTGTTTTTCTCTTTGAACAGATCTTTGATTAAGTGATAAACACAAGTGAAAACTGTTGTTTAATTGTATTACACCTTTCCAGTAGATACCCAAAGTAGTTAATTACCGTTTATACCTGTCCAGATAACATGATATGTATTGTGTGATTAGCACCAATTTTTAATATCACTGTGTCACATAGCAATGTTGTAGATAGACGATTGTCTGTAGCATATAGTAAGTAACCATTATGATGTACCTAACATAGCGTGGGTTCAATTGGTAATATAAATTGTACTAACGGGGTATATGTGATTGGGTTCAAAACGCAGACTGCGAAAGTGGCGCCCCCCTCGATTCACGGATGACATAACTCCACTGCTGAGAATATTCGACCCTCAAGCCGTCCTCCCCACGCGGTACGTCGTCCCACCCATAGATGGCGCTTTTTACAATGTGTGCAATAGTTACACGAATGCGTTCATAGATAGCGCTTCTAGTAGCGGAATTTAAGAACTTGATTTTTCGATGTTTTAATGTAAAGAATAGAATTAAATTGCATTGCACTGCTTTAATCATGATTAAATAAATAAATACATCCGTAAGTAAGTACTGAATATCACAAACAAGTGAGACCATTCAATAACGAAGTGTACCTACCCACATTTTAAACAAATTCATCCGCAGATCGATTTAAAAATTAACTTGTTTGGGGAGAGCTTTGTAAATATCGTATTCGGTTGAACAAACGTCGATATTGTTGAAATATAACGGTTATTTGCATGAGATAATTTGTCGATATTTTGATGTGTGCATGTTCGGTGTAGACGCTCAATGTTAATCGTTTACCTACTGTGTTACTCGTATGTACGTAAAATTCAATGTCTGAATGTATATACGGCATGTTTGTGTTACTTATTGGTTGTTAGTCTAGGATTTTTATCGTATTTTACTGTATTTTTTAAATAAATTGTCCTGTAAATACCTATAAGTAAGTACATATTACTGTGGTAAGAGGTGATATTTGGCTTATTATGATTAAATCAAAAGATAATTTAATTAACCTATCGCCTTTATATAAAATTGTAAATTTGAAAATAAAATTACCATAAAGTTATTATTATTAATGTTTAACTTCTAAAAGAAACATTGGTTTCGTATCCCCGTCTTAAACTAACTATAGTACCTAAACTCCTTTACAATCAAAATTCTGTATGCGTAAAGGACATCAGTAGTCTCCGTCTACATTTGAAAATACTGCGAAGCCTGCCTGATCCTGTATTAAGATTGTTATAGTTAATGAATGTTATATGTTATATAGCACAACAAAGAAGGGAGAGGAAGAGATAGCAGAGAACGCAGTGGAAGCTGTGGAAGGAGATGTGCAGGGCAACGTGCAGATCAAGATGGTGGTCAGCAACGGCAAGGTATGCGCACGCGCTGGGTTGTTGTTCAGGGAGCAACTACCATTACTTTATCTTACTTCATTGTGAGAAAGAGATGAAGCTATGCAGGACGTATACCTCCATCTCTTTCTCACGCTGAAGTAAGGATTTAAAAAATTCCGCTTAAGAGGACCACCTCTTAAGCGGAATTTTTTAAATCCCACCAGGTTAGCCCCCTGATTTTTCTCTTCTATCGAGATTTTTTAAATAATTTCCTACTATAAGGCCCACTGGCACCACGAATCACTAAAAACGTATAACGCTAAAGGAATTTAAGACATCGTTCTATTTCTGTCAATCGTTTGAAAAGACAGAATAAAGATATTATGTTATTTATGTACAGTCCGGCCGTCGAGAGAATGCATTCTTGATACCTTTCAGTTTTATACTAACGAATATATGTATTGCGAATTTGATCCTTATTACTACTAGAAATTGTTCAGGTGTCAGGAACGCATTCTCTCGACGCGACGGCTGAACAGTAGTTATGTTGAGCAAGCCGGCCTAAGTGTTCAATTGTACATTTCAAGCATTGTTAAATTGCAAAATGATTTTGTTTTTTTTTTAGATCGAATTAAATTCATGACATCTGAAAATTAATAGGAAGATATGAGATATATCAGTGCTGCCTACTTTCCACCCATCAAACAAAGATAATTTTAAACACTTCTTGCGGCATAAAGGGAAGTAGCGGCCTTTGCACGAAAAAAAAACTCAAATCCAATCCAGGATTCGAATAGCGTAAATCCTATTTCTACTGCAATTAGCACAAAGTAATAACAGTTATCAGAAATATTCATACATTTTAGAAGACAATCTTGCTATCTCTAACCACTTTAGAATCCTTCCCTATCGAAATTATGTTACTTCCTTGTGAAGCTGTACTTCCATAAAGCCATGTTTGTGTATCACCTTTGTCATACGTAGATTTGTATGTATATATGGGTTTTCCCATTTCACGAAGTCCTGTCAGTCATTGCAATTTAAACCTTATGATTAACGTCATAACGGCAACAAGAGGACTCCGTGAAATAGTTTAACTGTATCACTTTTAAAATACATTGGTATTTGTTGTCCTTTTAAGCTGAGTCTACACCTGCTTTGCAAATCTCTTATTCTCTTTGGATAGTGTAAACGGGTCTTTATTTTTTATTTGTTTTTGGATGGGAAATCATCAAATGTCTTCTCCCGCTCTGGGCGGAGCTGGAGGGCATGTCAGATTTTTACTGACTAAAACCCACCCGTGTTCCTTCAGTTGCCTGTGCCGGGGCCACGGTAACTCTTTCGAACATCCCGCAACCCTGACTGAAACAATATTCCTCGACGCAGGACTTGAACTCGCATCTTGTTCGTCTCAGCCTTACACGGACCACGAGACCAGATCTACCTAGTGTAAAGGGGTCTGGAAACTGAATATTTTCATTGGATTTGCCAACCTACATAATTCAAATAAGGGCTAAAATAAAACAAAAACGAATTCATAGAAAATTGAAGGTAGAGCAGGCAAATCCGTCGCATCAACCACTCGTATGTAATTACAGAAACAGTTAAAAAGCCATTGTGTCTCGCGTAGATCTACGTTCCGGCGTAGACGTATACGAAGGTTTAATGATTAACTTCAATAATTTCCTTGTTGGTACAGCGCGCGAGTGACAGATCCTGGAAGCAGGTGTGGGGTGTGCTGCACGGCACCAAGCTGTACATGTACAGACACCATCCCAGTCAGGTACGTGCTAGCTGTAGTTTATATTTATGTACAGAAAAAAATGAATTGAAAAAAATGAGTATGATGAAAATGTGTTGCTAGATTTCAGAGAAAAAAATCGTGGCTGGTTTTTGTTTACTATAAACTATTATTAAATCAAATTCTTATAATTCTAATAAACGATAATAACATTCATTTTTAATAAAAACTTATTAAAAATCAGACCGAGCTAGTAAAACATCGTACGTATAATTTACGATCTCTAGCAACAAAAACCAATACTTTGCCATAACCCTCCAATTCGCAAGAAAACCTTGTTAACATGTAAACCAATATCTAAAAAGCTCGGAAAATCCTTTTATGGGAGGAGGAGACCAAACATGTTGTGGAAGCTTTACGGGAAGGTTCTATTTGTATGCGGCCTTGGCTCGCTTCGATCAATGACGTATGGTTTTCTCGAAGTGTACCTTTTTTGTTGGCCGAGAGTGTATAGTCTGCACACGTGTGATAGGGCTGCCAAATGATTTTGTGAAGGGATTTTTACAGTAAAATCTTACCATATGGAAATCTTTTGCTCGACGTTTGAAGCTTTGAAGGTTGATAAGATTAAAAACAAAAGTAGAAGTGGCCTTAGCCTAGCATTGTAACAATAATAGGCTCATATTATTACGTAGGTAACCATTAGAAACCAGGGATCGAACGTAATCACTGCTGGTTCTTTGGTAAGTTTTGAAGCTTTATGTATAAAGCATCAAACTCAAAGCATTTATTTTAATTAAAAACCATTTACAGGCACTTTCGAACTGTCTAGGAATCGGTCAGTTAAAGTAGGCGAACCCATGCATCGTCTAATGGAAAGATTTTGGCAGGAACTAGCTTCATTGTCTAAACTAGGTTTTTACGTTTTTGCTATTAATTTGGTTCTTTAGTACAATGCCTCTTTTGGCTATTTACAAATTGTAATGTTAAAGACCAAGAACTAAAAATATATTTATTTATGTACTTAAACACAGTAAAAAACATTGGGACACGATATTATAACATTTGAGTACAAAGAATGATGAAATAATCATAATTACTTTTTATCATTAATAATTTAATTTCAAAATTAATTTAAATTCCATACATTGTTAGTAAATAATACTTATACCTATGTCATTAAAATTATTAAGGTTTCTTAACTTTGTAATGACAACCCTATAAAAGTCTACAGTGTAGTGCAAATATTTTGAACCAGTGAAGTAATGGAATATTGTTTTACGCTGAATGGTTTATGTTTCGTTATTGTCTACGACTAATGTTTGCTTACGTGGCACCGGCTACACAAGTATTACTATGGCGCTTAAATACCAGACTGTTTATAAAATATCGACAGGTTAATGCACAAAGCAATTAGGTTTTTTTTTTTTGTAATGTAGCCTAAAATAGGATGAATATTTATCGGTTTCCTGATCAAAGGTAGATTATAAATGTGATTCATCAAAAAGAAATCGCAGCATCTCCAATCGCCTAAAATAAAGCGCAAAATCGAATGTGTTCCTCTGCTCACAATTCGTGACCACAGACTACTTACGTATACACAATCTAAGTTTTCTATCAGTAAATTGCAATTATTGCCGCCGTTATAAACCAAGCGATACCCTAAGCCCAATTAAGTCAACGACTAATCTTAATTATTAATTCAGATACCAGTGTAAGTTACACACATTATGAATTCTAGAGATGTGCCGGTTATCTTCAAGATAAACCATCGACTTCCTGTCGCGCGCCATAAGCGCGTGCGCACCTGGCTTCATTGTTTAAACTTCGAACGACAGTTTAGGGTTGTCAACGTCTTAATTAAAGAATATAGATTTGTTGACTTTAATTGTTTAACTCGAATATGGTGCGATGACGTCAAATGAAAAATGATTTGTTATCTTTCTGAGAAAAAGAAAATTGACCCAACAATTTATTATTTGATCACCCTATCACCAGTTTCCTGGCTTATTGTCAGGTTTTATATAATAAAAGGAAGAGTTTTCAATCTATCTGTTGTTATTAATTATCATTGATTCATGCCAGTGTAGAAAAACCTCTCGAGAAAATTTCAGTAGATATCTATGTGCGATTTTATCACTGTTCCAATTAAAATCGCGGTGAAGTAAATTAATTATCCGTCTAAGCAAGCAGCTGCCGTGCCACGAAACTTCAGCAACGCAAAAAACACATTCAACCCTTCTGTAACCACTGCGTTGGGTCAACCCGCACCTTCCGAAGAGCTAGCCAAGCGTACAAGTAACGGCAAACTTTACTGACCCATGTGATCACAGGCGGAACCGCAGCTGTCACGGAATTAACATGTAGCTTTCTTAATTATGGGCATAATTCTATAGGAAGCAGCTGTTTGTTTGTTTGACATTGTGATTTATCTAAGGAATGTTAATGAAACTTTTCAATATAGATCGCATATAAGAGATCAGATTATGAAAAGGTGAAGAATTCCAAGTAAAATGTGGAGCAATGACACAGTATGCGCTTTGTTAAGAAGTCGTCTGCTACAACAAACACAGCACAAAACACTTCAAATATGAATGTACTACGTAATGCGGAAGTCACAACTCACTTCATTTCAACCTAACCACTGTTTTCTTGTAATAAAAGGTGTCACACTCCCACCCACTCTTCACCACGCACTAAACGTCAAAACTCTAACAATATCAACTCTCGCGCACTCCGAAGGCTCATACGAACGTCACTCATTCACGATAAACGCAATAAATTTATAAAATGATATATTTTTGGTGCAAGATTCGTGGCCTTAAGTGTACATGTCACATGTAGACGTGTTAAATTTATGCTGTGGTCCCGACCATTAATTTTGTTGTTAATCAGGTTCGTTAGATATAGTTGAAGTTGCCTTTATTCTTCATGTAGATGCTTACTACTGAATATATTAATTTCGTTTGAACTCTAAAATAAATCGTCCCTGGAATGCAAATGAAGTTAGACTCCTTGTTTTGTGCCTTCTTAGTATAGCTTAAATATTGTTTATAGCTTCCTTGGTATTTGCTGAAAGTGTGATCGTTGGAACAAAGACTGTACTGTCCACGACAACTACCTATAATACCTACCTATAGAATTATCCGATGATGTTGCATCTGAGAATCGCTGGATGCGAAAAGAACAGGACCGGTCGGTCTCGAGACCAATGTCCAGCTGAGGACTCCTTTCGGCCGAAATAATGATGATACATCATGATTGTTACATTTTCTTAAGTTATTTCAAGTAATTCTGTAACTCCAGCAGTTTCCTGAATTAACTGCTTTTGATCAAAAGGATTCCATCGCGACAGTCAAGTGTTTCCTCGAAGCGTGCGCTACAATTTATTATTGACATTACCTACACATTTCTTAGTACAATAAACCGAACATTGGTTTTATATTCCGTATTTAACCATTCGTCCAAAAACCCTTATTACCTTAGCAATAAAGGATATTTTATTAAGTTCGCGTACTGAACTTTCACGGAAGACATTCCGCGAATGAAATAGATTTAGTTATTCTGAGAAGTGTCGCCTCTATATTTCTACAGTTTATTAATAAGATATTATGACTACGGCGGAAATCCTATGTTCTTATAAATATAGAAGATTGATATTTCAATTATACAACATATCTCGGAATTAACGCACAACCTCTTATGGGGTCATTTTACTTATCATTATGAACAACTTTTACTATGGGACTAAACCTGAAATCGCGAAAAAAAATCAGCTGTTTCCTACATTTTGACGAGTTATGCGAACATAAATGTAGGTAACAGCTGTTTTTTTTCGCGATTTCGGGTTTGGTCTCATAGTAAAAGTTGATCATAATGATGAGTACAATGACCCCTTAAGATGTGTGTTAATTGCGGGACATGTTGTATAGGTGTTATGGGATTAGAGGGATTAGAAGAAGAATGTCGCTATGGTATTTCCTAATCTTGATATGACAAGATCTTGCAGTTGCTTGACTGTTAAAACCCCTTGGAATATGTTCATAGTAGCAGAAAAAAACAAGTTACTTCTAAATCAGATCCTTATAAGTCTAATAGTGTAATCAAAGTTCTAATTAGCACCCATATTGCTCTAATTAACGTTACAAACGCACGTTTATATAAAACCAAGCCTATTTTTCGTATAATTATGTAACTATTTTATATTACTTACACATCCTTGAACTAAATATGAAACTTCGTTGTAAGCAAGTCACGTGAATTTTCACTTTCCAAAATTCTGAGTCGATTTTCTCCAAACATGATTCAAAATTGGCTGTTACTTATTCAATAAAATTATGAATAAGTAGACACAATAATATGAACAACCAAGATCTTGATTTCAATCAATAGTATTGTAGATGCTGAAGAAAATCGTCGTCGAATCAATAAGCGACTGCATATTTTTGCACGTGTCCCTACCTCCACCCACTATTGGCCGATTCCTATAATTATTGGATCGATATTGTTAAAAATTAACACTCTTGTATCTTCACCAATATTGAAGCAAAGACCTCATAGCTTTGCATAGTAGACCCTTCCATATGGAAGTAGCTATCACAAGTAAAATTAGCTTACGAATCTCTTTATATGCCCAGTTTGGCAATAAAAAATAATATCATTGGTAAGCAAACCGATTTGCTTTTCTTTACAGGAACCGAGCATTAATCAACGAATGTCATTCTTCCTCCAAAGGGCCGACAATGCTCTGCTCTACTTCGCTCCTTACAAATACTCTTAGCTTAATTTATTACTCCCTATTCGTATTATCATTCGGAACACATAAAAGAAAACATGTCATGTGTTTTGGTATCACGCGAGCTCTCTCCTTGACCTAATATTGTCAAATGAAAAACTTGAGCCAAATGTAGCCATTAATCTACGTTTTGTACATATGGAGGTCTCTATAACAGTAGTCTGTATTGTACACTTCCAATTTGTAGGATATAACGACAATTAATTATGTGAAGTCGACTTGAATTAAAACCATGTGTGTACGAAAAATTACATACAATACAAATAGATCTCAAGCACTCTTTACACAAAAAAAAAGAATGTTGACACGATTTCGGAACAAAGCTCTTAAAGTAAAGGTGGCTTCATGCTAGCTTTCTGTCCAAGTTTGGTTTTTATTATTGACTTGCTGACTTGACAGACGTTGTCCTGTCAAAATCCCATAGAAAAAGGGGCGTTCAGTTTTCCCGAATTTTCCGGCAACTTATGAAATTTTTCTTTCCTCTAGAACCTGATTCGGACTTTCAGAAATTACAGACACAATTAGTAAACAATTTGCTTTGTACCTATGTGGTTCAAACGACACGCAAAGATATATGAACATTTTCAAACAAAATTTGCCAAATCGGTTCAGGCATTCTGAAGTGATGCGCTTACCAACGAACATCATTTAATTTTTATTACATATTAGATATACATATTTGACCACTATTTCACCTAATGGTAAGCTATGATGTGGTCGACGATGGACCACGCTTGTCTAGAAGTAATTTATTCGCTCTCAAATTGAACACACCCAGACTTCGTAGAGACTTTATTGCTTTACAGTGCATTGCTAAATCTTAGGAATTTTCAAAGGCCTACGTGACTGCAATCACGTCCACCATCGGCCCTGAAATAAAAAGCAGCATTAAAATAGACAGTAAAATTACTAAAATAGTGCTTTTTAATAGGAAGTATCTCATCATAAAAATCTCTATTTGTTAACCTATAATAATAAGATGATATTAATGTCTAACCTGAACAACCAACGAAGCATTTACTAAAATAAACTTCAATTAAGAAAACAACTGCATCAAAAAGCAAAAAAAAAAGCTAGTGTAATATCTGGGTATAAACCGTAGAAGACTGAATAGGTCAGTACTCTATCAAACATATTCAATTCAAGCAGTAATTGACCACAATTATTAATAGCAAAAGGTGTGAAGGATAACATACACGTCTTTAAATCTTATGACTTAATAACAGCATACGATTAAAATAACAACTTTACACTATAAACCACGTTATATAACAATTTATTGAACGTGCATTAACACCGCCAAAGTATTTATTAACCGTACTTAACTTGCCGATAGTAAATCAATGAAACAAAACAGTAATTAGCATAATACCGTGAGCTAAATGTACCAAATACATATTTATGAAGTTAACACCCAACGAAAATGCAAAAAGTTGCATGTTAATGTAATCAGATCAATGTCGGGCGATGCCTATTCTGGTGGAGAATATATGATTTTGCTAAATTACACATCAATATTTAATTTGCAAAAGCTATTATTAGAAATTAATCTTATATCGATGCCTAAGAGCCAAAAAGGAATAAGCGACATTTTTTGCGAAATCGACTTATACAAGGTATAAAACGCACAAATAACGCACAGCCTCTTAAGGGGTCATTGTACTCATCATTATGAACAACTTTTACTATGGCACCAAACCTGAAATCGCGAAAAAAAATCAGCTATTCATTACATTTATGTTCGCATAACTCGTCAAAATGTAGGGAACAGCTGATTTTTTTTTCGCGATTTCAGGTTTGGTCTCATAGTAAAAGTTGTTCATAATGATGAGTACAATGACCCCTTAAGAGGTTGTGCGTTATTTATGTTACACCTTGTATAAGTCGATTTCGCAAAAAATGTCGTTTATTCCTTGTTTTGCTGTTAGGCATCGATACGTATAAAGTTTTTCTTAAAATTTATGATGTCAAGTTTCAGTATTAATTTCCAAAGCCGAAACGCAAGCAGAATGTATGGTTGATTTCTAAGATACAAATGTATTGAAACACCTCCTGTGTTCGACAAAGAAAGCCTTATGTATCCCCATGAGTAGCAGACTAGTGTTCAGATTAACCTTATTGAAAATCTGAAAATCCAAAAGACAATTTCCTTTCAGTAGCTTTATCTTACAATCTTCAAAACTTCAAACAAACTCCTAAAATTCTCAGACAATTTCAATTACCTCACTCCAGAATAAGTACTCCTATTTATAATAACGTATAGTTCCATAAATCGAGAAGGCTTGTTATCTTTGTGTTGCCACCCACACCTAGTGTTGCCCGTCCGCTTGGTAAATGCCATCGCCTCGAGGAAGAATGCTAATGTGAAACAAGAGGATACCATGCATACTGTGGCACCCATTCTACGCAAGATACTTGTAGATGTTTGTCGTTTCCGTTTTGACAGGAAATTGGGTTGTCATTCAATATTCATGGGTTAGTTTGGCAATGTTGATCTATGTATAACTACATGATTGAATTATTATTATAAATAAAAAAGCTATTTTGAAAGAGTGCTTGTGAGTGTCACAAATCGTCCGCGAGTTGGGCCAAGTTCTCTAACGAATAATGCCATCAATTTTCGGCCGTAGTTTGATTCTAAAAATGGTTTCAAACAATTTGTAACACCACCAAGGTCAGGTACACTCGCGTACAAACCCTCCGGCATATTCTTAACACGTCAGAATTAATATATGAAAATTGCTATCGATATCCCCTTATTTATTGCAGTGTTTTGGCGGACTCTTAAGTGTTTTTCATATTGTAACGCGTTATTCGATTATAGGCAGCTGACAGACTAGATTAGACTTTTTAAGGATTAAAAATTGTTTATTGCTTGAGCTGTGAGAGCCATAAATCCTTTTTCGCCACGCACGAGTAAGCATTACTTACCAGTCAACTGGCTATTTTTTCATGAGCCTGCCTTGAGCTTAGACTTGTCTATATCTATTTTCGTTGACGTATGTTGAGTAACTTGAAGTAACTTATTAAATAATTGCGTTCTAATATTTTTACAACGGAATGCACGCATGGGCAGGTCTTCCAACGTTGACGTGTAGACAAAGTTTTATCTCGAAAACACATCACCTGAAGCAAAAAATGCACAGCAAAAATGCATCCTATTTCTCTCTATCCGAAGAAGCTCACCTGACGTCCATACTCCATGAATAGACAAAGGACAAATCATCAAGCATGCATGTTAAAATAATGGAATGGGCACCTAAACTCAGTCGTGGATGCACTCCGTAATGGATCGCTCGCACGCAATCAGTGATCGATCGGGAGACGCGTTTCGCGATCCTGCGCCCGCGCATCCGATTACACGATAAACGGCCCACAGCCGATGAATTACAAGTGACTGCGTAATTGAACACCTTTGATATTTGATGGATTGAGCTTCTGCGATCCGCGGATCAATTAGTCATTCTTTAATGAGTAAGATACTTGACAAAATAACCTCCAGATTTGTTATGGTAAAACATGTTTCAGCGGATAACAACAAAGGTCTTTATTCAACGAATTATGACACACCAGAGCAGGAAGTTAATAAAACAGTAATTCAGCACTGTAAAATTACAGTGTAAGTACAATAATTGTCCATTGTCTCTCTCATTTCTCAAATTTCAAGCCACTTTTGCTTGTAATCTTAAACCTTAATGCTGTAAACACATCACTACTTAAGAAAACAAGATATATTTCATGCCATTGTTTTATTTTATTGTTTGAACGGAAGAGCCCTGTTTCAGTGGGTGTTTAAGATTAGACACGAATGCAATGAGATTTATCATGATCTTCTTGGTTTTCTCAAAAAGGCGTTAGCTGCGCAGGCGGCGACTGAATGGTTTAGAATCGCGGGTCAATGCTGGGCAGGTGTCGCCCTATTGTTTTAAGCCAGGGTTACCGCGTATTGTTTCCTAACGCATTCGTGTGTACTTGCTAAAGGTAATATGTTAAATATATGCAATCGTGATGGGTTAAAAGTTCGTAGAGGCATTAAACTTCATAGGAAATATGAGTATCGTAATATTAAAATTTACGATCTAAATTAAATGCACGCGCTTGAGCATGAAAAAGTTAATATTAGAAACGTGAACGTTAAAGTTATTTTTATGTAGGTGTACTCTGAAATTAAATACCTTATTTTTTATTACTATATAGTTACTTATTTCTTATGGTTTGTTGTCCTTCATACCTAGAGCTTAAGTTTCGCAGATTGATAGTCAGGTAGGTAATATTTTTGATGTATTTCACGTCAAACTGAACCTGTTATTTGCCAACCCTGTCTGCCTACATACACCAATGTCAAACCATCAGGTGCAAGGAATTTTGGCGTAGGTATTCGACCTCAACAGAAATAAACATCTTTTGTTTTAATTGTACGCCATTGTCCCAATGAGATGCACAAATAAACACGTTCAAAATAAACCGTAATTAAATTGAGGTACTTGAGATTTACAAATGGCCGCTTTAAAATAGAAACACTGCACACAGAGAGAGAATCTTCGTGGTATGACATAATGTACAGTCGAGAACAACGGTGCTTTGTATAATATTAATATAATAAACGTGTTATTTCTGTATGCAAAGTGGAGTTCTTGGAATATGAAGAATACTGGCAGGGTAATGAAAAGGAGATTTGTATTTCGAGCTTTGTTGTCATAATACAATTTTCTTCTTGCTATTAGTAGTGAGGTTATTTGCAGGTTTTTCGCTATGGAAACTATTAACGAGTGGGTACGAGATCTTGAAATTAGATTTACTGTGTAGACGATGATCACATCGAGTTTAAGTTTCTCTAATAAGGCAATTCAATTGCAAACATTTTCTTGTCTCTGACTTGTATTTTCCCACGCAATGATTCTGTCTTTTAATTACTCATTCAGACTATCTAAGAAAGTTGCAGTATACGGTAACTGTCCAGTGCTTGTCAGGCCTCAGTCACTTGAGTCGTTCGTCCCGCTAGGAGCACTTGCTCCTAGCAGGACGAGTGGTTATTTATAAATATAGTCGACCTTCAGGAAGCGCCACAACACACTTTATTCGTTTGTTGTTGAAACGCATGAATAATAAATACTCTTAACGACGATCGTAGGCGTCATTCATTCCCCTGTCGACAGACTTTTACTGACTGACAACCCCTTAAGAGGACGTTGAACTCTACACAACTTCGTTGGAACAAGTGAAAAGCAATAGTTTACTAGGACCTTTTATTGACGGGAAACTTCGGGACCGGGTGCTCTTACAACTGGGTCTATTTGTGTTTATTCTCGGTTTTCGACACATCAACGACTTTGACCTTTAGGGTTCGCGGAACTTCTATATAAAACCTACGTCTTTCACTTTTTAATCACGTTCGGTTCACCGAACAGCAACAAGTTTAATTAACAATTCTAGTATTAATTTCTTCGTGTCGTTGATTACGTATCGATAATTGCCGAATTAAGCGTAATCAGCTGTAACTCGCGTGTCGACAGTCTGCTGACGTGAGTTGCCCATATTTCAGCCTCAGACGGTGTTGCTCAATTAACTGACGTTGGTCAAATTGCTTTATTTGCATGAGCGTGTGAGGTGCGCCTCCTGATCCAACACGCCGCGGCGGCGGCTGGTTCCGACTTCCTGCCGCGCCAATTATAAAAATAAACAATAATCACTTCCTACGGCGTTGAGACAGGTCGTTCAGTCCTACTGTCGGCGGCTCTGAGCTTAATTTGAGGGCACGTTGTCTCGAATTTGCGTAATCGAACGACGTGTGTGGCGACAGAGCGGCTCCTTATAGGGTGAGGAGTTGAGGACAGAGCCCGCAGCGCACATACTGCCCAAAAACAACCGCGCGGCCATCACCGGCTAATCGACACTTTATCTATCAAAAATCACACTTCTTTTAAATTAACCGTATTCAGTTATAATTGGAATTTTATTGTGTCGCTCTCGATGATCGTTATTGCGATGAGCTTATCGAAGCGGGTTAATAGTGGGCTGTTAAAAGGCTGACGAGTTGCGTGGAGCGTCGGCGTGGACGAAACACGATTGCGTTTTTAAAATACTTTAAATGCCAAGTTGCAGCATAAGGACCGTTTAGAGTGATAAGGCCGACGTGTAATAACTTTGTGTAAGTTGGGCAAGCGGAATGCCGCCCCGATGGGCTCCATTTCAGTAGGTAATTCTTTAAGTACATACTGAATTCTGTGCAATTCATTAAGTACATACTGAAGATGCTCAATCCATCTGGCTCGATATATTTTACGATGGATATTGTCACTGCATGTTATTACGCCTTTTTACCTTGTTGATATTGCAATAAAATGGTCCTTATAGAGTGGGCAAATAGGGAGTGTCTCTGCCATTTTAGGTCACAATGAAAAATCGTCCTCATTTTTCCATGAGCGTGAAGGTTGCCAATTTGTAAACGCTAAATCACTCGTCCCTTCAAGCCGAAAGGGCAGGAAGTGTACTGCCAAACATCTGACAAACAGTAATAAATTCTTCATCCCTTATTCGAAGACAACTTAAAAGCTTTCATTCGGGCTTTTTGGAAGTTTGCAGACAGTTGACCTAGTTCTAAACTTGGGCTTTATTTTAAATCTTAATTCGGAATTGACATTCCCATTTTGTTTGTTTAGGCTAAATGGAAATAGAAATAATATTGTCATAGGATTGAACCAAATCTGAAATTTACTGGGACAGAATAGGGATGATGTTGGGTAAAAAAAAGAAATTCTATTTAGTCCGTTATCAGTTAGATAATACAAAAATATTAGACACGTATTTTTTGCTTTAACATTTTAATAAAAATTGGGGAGTGGGGGCCCACTACGTCACAACTAAGTATAAAATCTAGCAAGGCGTGACGTCATGCCACATTTAACTCAATGTATCGCCGTAACCTTTTGATTACGTAAAAACAGAAAACATACGTGTCCAATATTTTTTAATAAGCTACCTGACGGACCAATTTTTATTTTTTTGTCATCGTCCCTATTATTACTGCGTCGAAGCTCTTTATTGCTCAATTGCAAAGGGCTTTCTCTGCAAGAATTTCTTGAAGGTTGAGATCTAATTTTACTTATGTTTTGTTGACTCAAAGGCGGCGACACGAATATTGCGGCATCACGAATGAACTTGACCCGTACAAATTACATAAGAGTTCACCTCAAAACAATGAAACACGCGACTGAATGCCAATGTTGGGTCGTCAGCTCTCGAACAAGATGGCGACGACAACGCCCAGCGATAAATAATGTGGGAATAGAAAATAATTACGAAACTACGAAACAAGCTATTTGGGTTGTACTAATCTCCAGGGTTTGTCCTAGAAACGTTCAATGTATCAGAGGATCCGAGTGATCACTTAATCTCCCAAAATTGGGTTCGCGAGCGGCGAAATCATCTGGGAAACTTTAGTTTCTATCGCCCTACATACCTTTCCTAATCTATTCTAAGTAACGTGGAGTAGATAGTTAGGTATTTTTTCTCTTTGTGACTATTTTTAGAACCCTCCTTTGTTGAAATTGAAAAGGCTCGTGTGTGAGCTCTGAAGAGTAATGCTCGACGAAATGTGTTTTTATTTTGATCGTGATAAATAATCTTATTAAAAACGTGTTTATTTTGGTGTGAGGATTCTGTGGATAGAGATAGTTACACGAGGTGTATAAGGATGTTGTAAACATTAAAAAGAAATAATCTTCCCACACATGATTTATACACATAAGGCTGAAGTACACATTATGTATGTAGGTAAGCGCGGAGTAAATATGTACCTACTTGTAATTTCGTGTGCAATTATAAAAATACTTTTTCAATCAGTCAACTTCTACTGCGGTCCAGAAATTAAAGAAAAACATAAATTAATTTAGCTGCCCGTTCCCACGCGAACTATAACAGACATCTAGGTAAATGGTCCGCGACAATTTGTTGTAAACGACGTGTGCAGTGTCGCAAGCGCAGCCTTAATAACAACAATACTGTTACACATGGCGACATCACTAGTCGACAAGTGATCACTCGAGCTTTACGGATTTTCACCACATAATACCGTACTTAAGCAAATTATAGACTATCCAATAGAAACTTCTTCGAAAGCTAATAGTACAGTAGCGGTTACAATAATATTATATCAGCCTGTGGTAACAGCAAGTCGATTTCGACACAAACCGTAAATAATCTCTAGCACTCGTACCCATTTCCTTCGCAACATGCCTTCCGAATCCTAAACAAATAGGTACTTACTTAACGCCGACAGACATTTGGCGAACGGAACGCATCAAAATGGCGCTCGCATTTCACTCATTACTTTACTTACGTATATTGGATTGAAGTTAAGCATCCCATAAATAAATCTTCAGGCCTTGAGCTATCCCATTAACGATATTATCGACTCTATAGTTTACGCAATAAAGCTCGTTTTAATAAAATCTGAAGTGTATAATTGTGAGGAACATGATACGTAAACAGTCACAGTGACTGGCCTATATATTTTTAACGATTAATCGGTCAATTAAATCAGTATCGATTATCGATAACTCATCTGTTGTAAGAATCGGTAAACAATACCAGCGAAAGTATTCGAGATATTTGGCAGTTGGTGTGTTTACTGCATACCTTGGGGCTGTATGTTGGTTTCCATGGAATTGGGAACAGGAAAATAACTTGGACATATCTATGTCTGATGTTGCGTTTACTTGTACATTCCTTATCGTTTTATAAACAAAACTAGAATAGGTTACTTGAACATAAGTGCTTTTCAGAAAATTCCTTCATGTAATAACCACAAAATCTAGATTTTCGAATAGCTTCCGGTTTTCATGAACTCCATTCATAAATTGTTTTTTCATGTTAGATGTTTATCATGCAATAGTCGTGTTAAATTAAAATAAATTGCATGGAACGGAACTGGGATCCTCTTCCACTTAACGTAAATCGTTTATAAATGTGTAGAAATATTTAGAAATGTAGGGAACTATGAATGACAGGAACAGCCGTAGCGTTTGACGGGAACATTGCGAATAATGACTGTTGTTACACACTTTTACAAAACAACTGTAACATTTTTCAGCGGAGTTTTGTTGGAACGCTGTGTATGTAATACATGTTTTTTATTTTAAGACGCTGCTATTATTTTCGGGTAGAACTATTAAGTAATTGCTCTTTTATTTCATCATCATTATCATCATTTTGGCCGAAAGACGTCCTCTGCTTGGACAAAGGCCTCCCCCAAGCATCGCCACTGCGACCGATTCTGTGCTTCTCGTGATGTAAAATGCTAATGGTGAATGGTGTAGTCAGTCAACACTAAAAAGTCTTAAAAGGTCAGGTGCGTAGTACTCGCAACCGGCGTGCGTGTATGACCGTTAAGGGCCCGTCTGAAAGTATTCCGTCAAAACAAGTGTTAAATTAAAATTTTCCGACGGGGAAAAACACATCGGGCGTAGGGACAACTGTAAAATCGTGTTGTCATTCATTCTTAGTTTGGAAATCGAACTAATCTAATGTCCGTAAGTGTTGGAAACGCCCGTAACTTCGGCCGAAGTTACTGATTTCGTGACTCAGCGAGTAGACCCCTAGATGTATGAACGTAAACGAGGCAAAAGGAGTATGTAAGATAGCAGGTGGCGGTCTGTAGGTTCTGCCTACCCCTGAGTTTATGTATGTGTCTATATAAAAAGTCTTGATATTGCATTTAAATTATTTTTAATTTGCATCATTTAATCATCAGCCTATAGCCCTACATACTTACTTTCTACATTAAGTAAAAGCGCCAGGATAGCCCGCGAAATTCAAATTTTCTTACGTTTTTTGCACTTTGTAGGTCAGTATTAGGTTTTATGGTGATTAAAATATTATTCGCGACCGTAACAAATATGTATTTACAGAATTATAATAATTGAAGTCATCAATACAATTCTCCAAGACCAAGTAATCTTATTGAATGACTATTTCATGAAATCATGACATTTGAGGATTATACTAACTTAAGGAGTTGTATTAATGATTTAAATACTTAACTGTTACGATCGCGAATTATACTTTAATCAACACACACCTAGACACTGAGCTGCAAAATTGCAAAAACTATGTCTTATTTATGACTTTAAGTAGGTGTACATGCATAATTCGCGGATATTTTATAGGCCACTCTTTTATATTGAATTAGAAAAGCTCGTGTATCATGTAAGAAACCTACTTACATGATGAAACGGTCATTTGCATATTTTGCTGTAGGTAATTAAATATATCTCCTTGCTTGATTAAAACAGTTCAGCATTTATGAAGTAACTCGATTCTGTAGTGTTGCACATAACAATCATGTCATGCTCTCCCTTAATTAAAAAATGTGGGTCAGGAAAACTGATAAAAATATACATATATTTTCCTCACATTCCAAGCAAATGAGTAACCATTACCCAATAAGAGAACTGCTAAACCACGCAATAATTGTTTTTTACGCGACGTCTGTTGAACTGCATTTAGGCCACATCCACAAAATACCACAACAGTTTGACATTCATTAACATCCACTCGATCTTTTTCCAGAACACGGCATACTTCTGTCGGCGAACCATTTATCTCGTACTTTCTGTGAAACATCCAATGATTATTCAATTTCAAGAGAGATTAACTATTATCTAAGTATCGGTTTGTTTACTAAGCGTAATAGACGCTGTTACTATAGTGGTCTATAGTTAGATGTTAGAACAATCTTATTTTTTCAAGTGTGACTCAGATTTTTAATGTTGTGAAGCTCAGGTGATTCATTTCATTGCGCAGTTGAAGGATTGGTTACATTGGTGTGATGAATCACGCAGAGATCCTTGCAGGAAAATAAAAAGTAAACAAACGCTAAATGTCTTAATTTAACTTTTCTTTCTTATAATCGACATCGCGGCAGGCCGAGACGGAGATGGGGAGACGAGCTTGGCTCCTACCGAAAGGACTGGCTGATTCTAGCAAAAGACAGAATTGCTTGGAAAAGGGAGAGGGAGGCCTTTGTACAGCAGTGGGGCAATAAGGCTAGTTAGATTAGATTAGATTTCTTATAAACTTTTTACTAAAAAAAAAGAGGTAAAAATCTCATAAGACTTGGTCGGGAGAATCGCGCCCACCAATTAGATTCCAACGACCATGACGTGTTAAGTTCCGGCCAGCCCACTACTAAAACCTAGAAATTACAAGTGAACGTTACAAATGCTTTTTTAACGTTTAATAAATGAGCCTTTAAATATACTAAATATTCAGTTTCGGAATCGCAAATTAACTAGGTTACGTTCAACATACGTAATATTTTTTCATTTCCTAACACGTGACTCGATCTCTCAACACTTACGTGTGCTGTTCATCGTCATAACAATTCCAGAAATTCCCCACTTATCCCGAACTTGTCATGTTTTGGTGTCACCTAATTTACGAACTCTTGGCTAATCGATCACCAAGGCATAATCTGTAATTAGTTATTATTTAATCGTTCTTTTGTATGTTGTGCTATGTCTTTTGTGTGCACCATATAAACAATTTACCTATCAAGAACCGACGGAAATTGGAAGTGGACTTGATAACCAAATTTTCCGTCATTTGGGACACTCGACCTTTGTAGGTCGGATGTGGCCAAACAGAGGTCGGATGTGGCCAAACAGCTCTCCTGTTTGGACCTCGTTTGATGTTTCAGTAAAGGTCGACCGAAAAGGGCCGTAGTCAAATCGATTTTGGTCGACGGCGTCCAGACATCCGTTAATAAAGATGAGCTTGGCATTGTCTGGAACAGGTGGAAGGTGACCTTCAAATAATTAATGAATAGGTTACTAAGTAACTTATTATAAGTTAATTTGTCTTTACAAAAGTTTTCGACTCGCTAAATAAGCATAATGTTCAATAAAGTCGGTTGAAAATGGAGAGGTACTGTTTTACCCTCATTTTAATTGTATTCACTGGTCACTGCTGCTTATTGTTAGTCGAGATTTCATTAGGAAAAATTTGCTCAATACTTAGTTGTTGACGAAAAATAAGTGAACTGGTCCGGAAATCAAAAGAAAATAATTAATTTATGTTGATTTAGCTTTAGTTCCTGATCGGAATGAAAGCTTTGAACAACGCTCACTTCCTTTTACAATACAACGCACAAAATCTTGGTGTAGTTATTTTTATAAGTATTTAAACAAAAGAATGGCCTAATTATCTCTTCCATTTAAACATCACTTGACCCACAAATCTGAGTAAGTAGATTTAACTAAAAATAGTCATATTGTGTTAGTGATTTTCTATGAAATATATCGCGAACCGCAACGTTACACATTTTTACGCGATTCTAATACGGTTGCCCTATATCGTTTGTTAGTCAGTGGGTTACCGCAAAACTGTAAAATCGGAGTTTTTGCGTAAGTTTCCAAAGTGTCGGATATAATAATAACATAATTTACGAGTTCGTATCTAGGATTCCCGTTACAATATTGTGCCAGAAATCCGTTGTTTTATGTGGTTTGTGGTTACTGTAACATAAACGAAAACACAATTTTTGTTACTTCATTTCTGTGTTGCATTCAGTCTGGGTTGATTCATTTTGTAACACTTATTTTAAGAACTAATGTTTTTGACATACACGAGTCGGTTTTAAAACTAACGATACTCCTTATTTACTTATGCTCGGTTCCTATAAACAAACACGAATCGTTTTGCTTACCAATGGTCGCAAAACGATTCTTTTTTTATTTTTTTTTATTGTCAAACTGGGCATATAAATAGATTCGGAAACTAATTTTACCTGTGATAGCTCCTTCCATATGGGAGGGTCTGCCATGCAAAGCTATGAGGTCTTTGCTTTATTATTGGTAAAGATACTTACAAGTCAAAATTTTAACCAATAACGGTCCGTAAATTATAGGGATCGGCCATTACCATACTTACTTAATCTTGTAAGACTTGTAAATAAAGTAAAAGGACAATGTTGCTTCTTCACATACAACACTTTTCTTGTATAGGTATCCCCCCCCCCCCCATTTTTCTTAAGGCACTCCAATTTCATTACCTGTTCCGTTTACTTCCGCTTTTCGTCCATACTAAAGTAATGAGACAAATAAGGGTTCTATTTCTATTTTTAGAACGTTTCCGAAACGAATTAGTAACACAATATCGTAGCTGCGTTCCGTTAATGTTGACCGGAAAAGTTCCAATGAAAAACATTTGTCTATGGCTCACGTCATTGGGGGTCTAATTGCGATCTTTTGAACCAGTTTAACTGAACTTTTACAGCTTTTGGGAGAAACTACGGTTGCTTAGATATTATTGTAGATTTTTTTCACGCGTTTTTTCCTATTGTATCTTCTGTCGGGAACGTAAAAGTTTCCCCCGAGTTGCGCCTTACACAATCCTTGACATTTTGCCAAGTGCACCCCCAGTTGCTTTTAAAAGGTTGCTCTCTGGCCCTTTGTGTTGAAAGAAAGGGTCACCTCACCTAGTCTTTAATTAATTACAAAAAAAAAACATTCCAGACGTTTCCTTCCAATTTGCAATACAAAATCGCCAATAAATCTATTCGTGACCTAATCACCATCATAAACAATGAAACGGCCATCAATCGACGCCAGCCATCATAAGGAACTCCCACTGCTGGGCATAAACGAAGTGTTGCTATTTTTGACGCGCCGCCAGTATATCGATCGCCACTCGGACTAATTAAGCCGTGGCATTGAAAGTGAAACTGACAGCGTTCTTGTTTTGCATAAATAGTCGGGAAATGGACATGTTGGTGGTGGAGGGAAAGTCAGGTGTCATTATTGTCTAACTAAATATCTAGTTTTGGAAATGTGGCTTTCCTGTAAGTTTCCTGCAAGTACACCTGTGCCCAACCCTTCGGGGAAACAAGGCGTGATGTTATGTACGAGTATATGTTGTTGTATCTAGTTTTGCCATGGCAAATGTAATTGCGTAAATCTGGGAAAATAAGATGCAAACATTAGCAGTTCTGCCCTATTGACTGCTGAGTTGTTGAAAATTACGCCGTCGGTACTACCTCATCATCAACATTTCAGCCGAGAGACGTCCACTGCTGGACATAGGCCACTTTGACCGGTTCTGTGCTTCCCGCATCCAGCGGATTCCTGCGGCCTTCACCAGGTCATCGGTCCACCTTGTGGAAGGCTTTCCAACGCTACTTCTTCCGGTACGCGGTCGCCACTCCAGAACATTCCGGCCCCATCGGCCATCTATTCTGCGAGAAATGTGCCCTGCCCACTGCCACTTAAGTTTGGCAATTCTTCGCGCTATGTCGGTTACCTTGATTTCCCTGCGGATCTCTTCATTTCTGATTCGATCACTAGGTACCTACTATTATTACTACATATCAAACCACGTTCAAAGCGAAGGTAGGTTTGTGTTATTAGGTATTACACTAATTAGAAGGAATCAATATTGTTCAAATAACAGGCCTTCAGAATTGTGTCCCTAAATCTTCATCAACAACTTTGTTATTCCGTGAGCCTTCAAACTGTGGTATAATTCACTAAAGCAGTGTTACAAGTACGAGCATTACTTTGGAATTAATACACTCCTCTATTAACGCAGAAACTAATATCCCTACTAAAATGTCAAGGGCGCCGTCGAGAATGTCCCGCCAACAAAGCGTGAAAGCCGACTCTGATACGACTGGGTCACGCAAATAACAATTGATTTTCTTTTGCACGAAACTTTGATGTTATTAAAAGGTCGTCTTTATTAAGCTCACTAATTTTTATCTAATTTCAAAATTGGAACTTGTATGGTTATAAAAAATCCAGGCAGCCATCTTATCGTTTTGAAAAAAGAACCTCAATTATTTTCCTCGTTTTATTGTCATTATTAAAAACCAAAGCCGCCATTTTGGCGTTTTGAAAAAAGAACGGTTTATCTGTTCTAGCCACGTCCCCTTTTTTTATATTTTAAACAAGTGCCTATTATTCCCGCCTTTAGACCTAGTTTCACAAAACTGTTCGTAATCAGACATTAGTAAATCAGCCATTAAAATAAACATCGATGATAATGGTATAATTACGTTCCACCAGAAAAAATAACAAACCTGGCGTTAGGACGTATCATTCACTCGTATATCGGTCAGTTGTCAAAGCAACCAAAATAAAAAGTCGCAATGTCACATGTCAATGTTCACTGATAATAATGCATCATTTTAGCTAGCTGTATATTATAGGCTCGCATTTTTTATTTCGATGATTTTGACAACTAACTAAATGTTGGTTTGTAAGTTATCGGACCTCTAGGGCAGGTAATTCATTACATGAAATGGTTGTGTTTCATGAAATGGCCAGCTAAAATTGAACATGTCGTTTAAATGTCAACGTTTAATGATATGTCATTCGACGTTTGGCCATATTATGTATTATATTATTAATGTAGGGTATCTGTCGTGGTCCGATCGTAGAAATGGCCAACAATGGTCGTGATCTGACTGGCCATTTCACCAGCTGACCACTGGGCATATCGGAAAGTAGTTGCATTTCACGCCGCTAGTGGCACTCCGACCAAATACCTACGTTATGTTAGGTTAGAACTGTGTGTGAAAAACCGCGCGCGAGCCGAGCGAGCCAAGCGAGCGGTGCCGCGGCAGCGGCCTGCGCGCGCTACATCCAAGTTGGTCGCAGTTGCATAGAAATTATTCGAGTATGAATAGATGCATAACAAAAACAAAGCGACATCAACGCCTCTACCGGTAGATAATCAAACTATTTTACGATATGATCACTAATGTTTGGCCACATCGTGAAGTAGTCGTGCGTTTAACTGTTTACATCGTCAAATGTTGAGTATTCAATGATTTTGCCAGACCACATCATGATGTGACCAGCGGTCGATGTTCTATTTCATGAATTACAACCATTTTATGAAATGGTCGAACACTTCATGAAATGATCGCTTCTAAAATCTGGTCACGGTACCATAGACAAATTACAATAACCTATTCAAATTCGATTTTTTTCTATGACTTACCTACCTAACTATTTTGACCGCAGAATTTTATATCTTCATTATTTCTGAACTTATTCTGAAAGGATAATGTTATGTGAGTCAGAAATATAAACAATTATCAATAGCTGACTCAATATACCTACCTACTTTAAAAGCTTAGAACGATGATGAATCATGATTTTTACTATCTAAATAAAAGCTTTGAAGTAAAAATTGGCGCGATCATGACAAAGTGCCCCTCCATTGGTCCACAACAATAGCTACTTAAGGGTCCAAAAAAGATTTTTCTCAGAAATTCTGTCAAAACTGACTTACGAAATAACTAACTTAAAGAAACCTAGAGCACAGCCGAAGTTTGATAACAACGTGCCCTCAAAATGTCTTCCATTTTTGATAAAGCATCGAAATAGCTGGGGCATTCTATAAATAGTCGGGGAGCCAGTCTCGTTCCAAATTAACCTTGTTACCCATTTACCTGTGTTTCTAGGGGCTGCAACCATTTTGTTCGGAAAATTGAGAAATTGAATAAAGCCTCTCCGCTCCGTTGGCAGCCAAGTTTTCTTATTATTTACTTAGTAACCGGTGAATACATATCAGGGAATTCTTCGAAATTTTTTGTTGGAGAATATTTCCATGGTAACAGTTCGACGTTTTTCTATGTATAGACATAACAGAGTCATTTTCTGTCTGGTAACTAAGTGGCAAAATCTTGCTACTTTTCTTGCCAACGACAGAGTACATTCTACAACAGATACCTACACAAGATATCTGTAGATAATAGTCGCACATAATGGGAGTATGTTATGACGTCAGAGAATCGCGGGGCGGACGGCGTAAAGGGGGGGGGGGGGTAGGAGCGAGGGGGGGTTGTATACGTGCACGTTTACCACGTGTTATATAATAGGACAATTAAGTTCGTATCAGAGTAATTGAATTATTACATTAGGAGCTTGACAAGCATTAAGGGATGATAATAAATATTCACTTAGCGTTTTTATATTGATTAATTTTATTAAGATTATGTATTGATTAAACTACAGAAGATATAAACACAAAAGGTTAGGCGATAGGACTTTTGCGAAGTCCTCGTTTATTTAAACTCACGTATTTTACATAATGAAACATCGCGTGTCCGATTCATAAAGACTTGATGCTGTAAAAAAGTAAGTAGGTATCACAAATTGATTTGAATTTTGAAATATCAAGCTGTTTGATCTTTTACGAACAAGATTCACCGTATCTTCAAACAGCCTGAAAATATTTAAAACAATTTGTTTCCGTCTTTTACCGTTACCATTTGACGACTAAAATGCGAAGAGACACGCTGATTTTTAAACAAATTCATTTGCATTTACCGTTTGCGAAACGAAACTGAAATTAATTCAACTTTTCAAGTTTTAACTCATTTTTACAGTTGATATTTTAAATTAAAAGTAGTATTATCAATGCAACTCAAATACAATGAAAAAAGACAAAAATTTCGGAAACATATAGGTGCTTTACCTATTGATTATTAAATCATTGTTCGTATCTGTAGTGTATCTCTTTAATAGATATGTAAACACTATCTCATGCACGTCAGCAGTGGGGTCGCTGTCACTAATGTCAACTGTCAGTTCACCACGAATGGCGGGAAACAGTTGAAAGTGAATGAGCCAGTGTAGTGATATAATCAGCTTGAATACGGGATCAACAGGTTTCTAGAGTACCATATGTTAATGTAGGATCCTTTGGACTGCAAACAATACAAAGAACAAACACCACACAAAGCCCCAATCACCTGATACCAGACATCAATAAACAAATAGCTGCCATACATTGCTGTAATTTTCAGCGTGCGACTAAAAATAGCGTCGCGTCGAAATAGCTCGTCTCACTTATTAATAGAAGGCATTGTTTAGAAAGTCGTCAGCACCTTACACGGCTCCTTGTGTCTACGTAATGCATAATTAATTGATAATTAATTTTATACGTAATATGAAGAGACCGATGATAAACCAAAATATGAATTATGGGTCTTTATTCGTGTGCTTTGCAACAAAGTCGGATCTAACTAGTCGAAATTGTTGGCCAAAGCAAAGAGCGGTTTTCTTTTGCATTTCTTTTATTAGATTTAAAGTCTAACACTAAGGTGACAAAAAGTAAAATTAATTAATATGTCGGTAGTGTTCATTCAGTTCCTTACCAAACCATTCTCCACTTCACCGTATATTTATCATTATGCGTCACTGTTACGCCAAATTTAAATTGTACACAAAATCCTTGATACAACAACAACAGGTCAACCTGTACGCAATCAATTAAAAATCCTATTTCGTTACAATTCAATTTTAATCCTACGTCAACAAAATTACATCTAAATGTCACGTCAACAGGCGTCAACATACTGATATAGAGCTTTTAACGCCGAATTAATAAGATTACGTCAAAACCTGGATGACGTCATCCATTTGACGATATGACACGTCATTCAGACTCGGTTCTTTTCCCACTTTCGTTTCGAATTGGATTATTTACGTCATTGTTTTATGGTGGTTTTACTTTCAAAGTAACTGTTATAATTTGTACCTACCCTGTATTGTTACCGAAAGTTTAGAATTAGGGTTTTTTCTAAAAATATTTATGTATTTCTTTGCTGTCAGATAATTATGACAGTTAATTCGCAAAACACATTAATGCCCGTTTTCAATAAAGTCAAGCAAAGCAACGTCTTGTTAGATCTATACGTAAAGACTCGGTCAAACAGGCGCGACTCGCGACCCGCTCGTCGCGTGACACGGGGTCGTTTGTGTCGCGTTTCGCCTGTTTGCAGGAGCCTTAAGCAGTTCCCTAAGCAAGAACTCCCTTTTCACCATTCTTTTCTCAATAGGCAACTCCTAAGCTTCGAAATCTACATTTTTGACTATCGTCTATGGTTTTCAAGTCATGTTCGATGTCTGTTTATTTTTTTAAATCTTTACCTCGGCTACCTGTACTGTAAGAGTTGTCTAAGCATTACGCATCGGAGAGTCGATTGTCTTGTTGATGTTTTTTGCGCTACGTAACTGCATTGTCTGAGTGAAAACAGGCATAAGAGTTGTAAAAAAGTCAGATTCTAGGGAACCACAAAGTAGGTACTTACTACAGTAAATTTTCTAAATCATTTATGTTTTTGTTAACTATTAAACATGTTTTTGCATCTCATACATACCTACATAATAACAATGTCTACGTGTCTCACGTTTTCACATTCTAATCTTGACTGAAAAGTGTTTTCCAAAAACCTCGCGGCTGGAACCAAATACCCACTTAATCAGTTAAAAAAATGAAACAAAAAATATATTACCTATAAATTCTACTATGACAGTAAAAATCTGACATTTATTGATGTTAAAAACTTTTGCCAAGTGCCTTCATAAAAAGTGTTTCGTTTTCCTAGGTTCCTGGAAACAGCATAAGGTAGGTATAGGAACTTATCACTTGAAATAAGTGAAAGAATTTAGTGACAAAAGTTGTTTTCATATTTCTAAAACTAGAATATTGGAAGCTGAAGGATTCCGAGAGCTAATCGCGTGGCATTCTATTTCTACTCTTCGAAGACTAAGTGATATTTCTTTTTCTTAATTTTTGACATCGCGCTGTAAAAATATCTATATAATCTGTCAAACTGACAGATTATACAAGGTGTAACATAATTAACGCACAACCTCTTAAGGGGTCATTGTACTCATCATTATGAACACATTACCTTTACTATGGGACCAAACCTGAAATTGCGAAAAAAAACCAGCTGCTCCCTACATTTATGTTCGCATAACTCGTCAAAATGTAGGGAACAGCAGATTTTTTTTTCGCGACGCAAAAAAGAAATCTACTAAAAAAAAATACTATGGAATAAAAGTTGTTCATAATGATGAGTACAATGACCCCTTAAGAGGTTGTGCGTTATTTATGTTACATCTTGTATAAAGATTTCTTTCTTTCGTTTCTACATTTCTTCGATCTCTGTAACCAAATTAAGTTTCTTGCTTATTTTAAGCTACGGATTTCTAAAAAATAATCCTACTATCCTACTAATATCCTATCCTACTAATACTATAAATGCGAAAGTTTTTAAGGATGGATGGATGGATGTTTATTACTCTTTCACGCAAAAACTACTGAACGGATTTGGATGAAATTTATCACAGATAGTTTATAACCTGGTTTTACACATAGGATACTTTTTATCCCGAAATCCCTACGGGATTAAGAATTATGCGGGTGAAACCGCGGGACGCTGCTAGTATTTTAATAAAATTTTTCTACAATTTTCGTACCTATGTTATTCTTATGAATTTAGAAATATTAAAGCTTAAAGGCTCCTGCAAACAGGCGCAACATGCGACGTGACACAAATGCACCGCGTGTCGCGCGACGAGCGGTGCCTTTGTGTTACGTGCGATTCGCGGCGCGTGTCGCGCCTGTTTGAAGGAGCCTTTACAATCACCAAGGTTAAAGACCTTCTTACGTACCTACTTTTGTTTCCAATAAATACACTTGATTCATTGTCATCGAAAAACAATAAATTTGTGTTTTATCGTCGAGGGTTGCTGGGTTCATTGACCCCTTGGTAAGCAACCCGTATTGAGTAAGGTTGCTACCCTCATAATGTTACTGAATTATAAGATCTTTTGGTATTAAATAACATGTTAAACAAAGTTTCGAATATATTAACTTCATTTAGGTAAATTTAAAGCTTACTACATACGCATGTGCTTGGTTTAACTCACGATATTATTTTAATTATTCGAAGCATTGATTTTGTGACATATAGTGGCCTTATTGGAGAGATGTTCTTCAGAAAAGTCAGGTGCGAAAAAGGAGTACCTACTTATGTAAGGATCGTAGCATGTGGCGTTCTGTTGTTTCTGTCATGGCAAGGCGTGATTTTGTGTTTAGGCGCGATTATTTTGTAATGGTTGATAATGCATTGCGTGGTTCTAGCTAGGCTGCCCAAAATGGACCGCAACTGCACTCCCAACTTAACACGATGTAACCTAAGAACGTGTTACGATTAGCTAAGTCATCCTTACTTTAATCATCTCATTGCTTAACGCTGCCATTAAATAAAGTCGGGAGGTGTCGTGGTTGGAACGAAGTTTCTCTCGCTGTATATTATGTATTAATACAGAGCCATCTAGTATAGTTTTGCTAAAAACTAGGTTATTTATGTTGCTAAAAACTATAGGTACTAGATGCTTTTTCGTTACGTCACAATTTCTGCCAGTTTACTCCTACTACAAGCCGCGTTAAAGAACGTTGTCCCAAAAACAATTGAAAATTGTGACGGTGATCCACACGACAAGTAATTTTAGACTCTATACCCTAAACCGAAAGCCCAAATCGCTATTCCGAATAACTCCAGCCGCCTGGACTATAAGCACCGTATTTCTACTGTCAATTGTTATTGGGTATAGCTGGGGGCCAACCACCACCTCTTAAAGCAGTATTATTTTGATGTTACTTCAGTGTGAGAAAGAGATGAAGGTATACAGGACGTCTAGCTCCATCTCTTTCCCACACTCAAGTAAGATTAAAATAATACTGCGTTAAGAGGTGGTGGTCTAGCTCCTGGTCTATTCCGTAAAAATATCATTGTGAAAATGTAGGTGAAGTGAACTGTCATCCTTCTTGACGCTAGGTCATCTACAGTTTGACAGCTCACTTCAAACTCACTTCACATAAGTTTCCACGGTGAAGTTTTCACAGAATAGCACTACAGTACCACCCCTCGTAATCGGCAGTTGTTTAGCAAATTCACGGCATTTGAGATGAATTTCAATAGGCTTTGTTTGTTCAGGATCGTCGGATCAGCGCTTTGAACGTTGTTAATTGTGGCCTAGCGTTACAGTGCAATGACCTCACTCGGGGTTCAATCGACAATACTATTATGTACTAAAATAACGTTTAATACCCTTTTTTGTACACCAGATCCTGGCAGTTCAACTCAATTTTATACCTCTTCTAGGATTTTGATTGCTATTTTTGAAAATCTTAGCAGGATTGATGATTGTTCAACGTTGTGGATACCCTGATATACTCTACTCACTAAACCTTCTTCTCTTGAGATTAAGTATGCAACTAGGTAATCTTTTTACCGAAAAAGATTACCTTTGTCTGTGGGTGCGTCACTCCTGGAAGTTGTTTTACACTTCTATGGGAAGTAGAGAAATCTATTTGAAGCCGAGGTCAAGCGGAAAACAATACCAATAAATACGTAATCTGAATTACAATGAGCTAGCCATTGATGCACGCAACGGGACTAGATATAGGAAAACATGACAAGCAACATATCATTTGAGGGAAGCCGAAGAAAAAATTGTTCAGTTCTCATGAACTCAGACAAAAAACTGTAGGTTTTTAATCTTATGATGTGCCTATTAAACTGGTATTAAATATAATTATGTAATGTGATGTGATACATAGTTACACACACAGGTGTACCATGTTATTTGGCAATAGAAGAGTGGTTGTTCCGAAGGGAAGCCGATTGGAATCGGATTGTATGAAGGCTACGCCCCTGATAATCAGTCTATAACGTATCCACTACTGGGACACAAGCCTCCTCTGTGAAAAGTAATGGGCCATAACCCACCACGCTGGTCCAGTGTGGGTTATGCGATGACAAAGTTTTGTTACCAATCATCTGTTCTTATTATACACAAAAACAATTTTCACGACTCAGTTCACTGGAATCACAGAGACGCAATAAAAGTGATGTTCTGAAATATTTGCTACACACAACGTAGTTTACTCCAGAATAGAATTATTCCAAGTATCAAGTATTAATAACGTTCCAGTGACAGTAGACGTAACAGGAAAAATGGAAATCACAGGGTTTTCCCACGATTTTCCTTTCAACGGTACATGACATCTAAAATATTGTGCAGATGGATGGATGGATACCTTTTAAAAGTATCACCGGATTTCCCAATCGCACATATTTGTCTAAGTGTGTAGGATCAAAAATATTTAGCAGCTTTTTTTATTTAAGTATCACTGTATTTTCCAATGGCAAGTTTTTCTTACATCCGGCGTGGGCGCGGGGATGCGTGTATGACCAGCAATGCGCGTATGTATGTGCGTGTAAGTACTCCTTTTAATTTGTGTGTGTGTGCGGGGGGCAATACTCATATTTTTAAGAACGGTTGCATTCTAATCTCAGTCTCAATCTGTCATAATAACCTCTAATTTCCCAAAATTTTTGTCAAGTTTTTGACATTGATTGTCCCTGTTTTGGAAGTACGGGAATTAGCCTCCTGACTTCTGATGTATGAACGTAATCGAAACAAAAGCAGCAAGTGGCGTTCTGTAGTTTCTGCACCATGAGAAGAAGGCGTATGTTTATGTATTTGTACATATACAAGATGTAACATAAATAACGCACAACCTCTTAAGGCATCATTGTACTCATCATTATAAACAACGTTTAATATGGGACCAAACCTGAAATCGCGAAGAAAAATTCAGCTGTTCCCTACATTTTGACGAGTTATGCGAACAGCTGATTTTTTTCGCAATTTCAGGTTTGGTCCCATAGTAAAAGTTGTTCATAATGATGAGTACAGTAACCCCTTAAGAGGCTGTGCGTTATTTATGTTACACCTTGTATAAGCTTTTCTAAGAATGCTCCTTAAACCACCGCTCTTTTAAAAGGATACTTGCGAGAAAAGGAGGATGGAAAAGACATCCTCTATAGAAAGCGCTCCATAAGATTCCTGCCTTCCCTATTCAGTTGCGTTGCCATGCAACCTGCTTCGTAGAAATCTTCATTTTTCATTAAAAACATTTTACCTTTCTTGCTACGCTGGTCTCCTTTTTGCTGACGAGTGTTCTGCTTTTGAAGAGAAGAAGTAGGCAACTACTGACATTTAACAAAACTTTATGTTCTAAAGATTTCTAATTACGTAATTACAAAACAGTTTTCTGTCAAAGTTTTCAATTTCTTTTTGTTTTTTTCGTTGAAATAAATATTATTGTTACTTAAAATACATTAAGATGCATCCCTTCAGCATTTGTTAAGATGTTGCTTTTAATGCAATATCTTTTGTGCAATTCCTTCACCAAAATTGGAAGTGTTATTGTTTACTTGTTTTGCGTCTCTGATATGCATCGCTAATGTGCACAAGAAAAAGCAGATTGAGTGATTATTATAAAGAAACAAACACAATAATAATAATTGGTAATTAAACCCTGTTAGCTTGTGTGAATCATAATCAGCCGCACGGGTCGATCCATCAGGTTAAGCTACGCTTACCGGGGTTGGTTCGTGGATGGGTGACCATCTTTACATACCGAGACTCCTCCGTGCCTCGGAAAGCACGTTAAGCCGTTGGTCCCGGCTGTCATTCGTGGATATTTGACAGTCGTTACGGGTCGTCAGAAGCTCGAAAGTCTGACAACCAGTCTTACCAAGGGGTATCGTATTACCCAGTTACTGGGTTGTGGAGGTCAGATAGGCAGTCGCTCCATGTAAAATACTGGTATTCAGCTGCGTCCGGTTAGACTGGAAGCCGACCCCAACATAGTTGGGAAAAGGCTAGGCAGATGATGAGTTTGTGTGAATCATAAAAGCGCTTAATGGAATAAAGTTCCAACCATGAGAAGAACATTGACACAACATGAAGCAGCGAGGTAATTGCGTAACACACTCACAGTAGGAATCGTTTCTTTTTGACAGTTCAACAACATTCATTGCGTTATTCACGTTATTGAGTAGACAAGTTTTTCGAACATCTGAAGCAATGGATTAGCAATTTGCTTCAAAATCAATCAGATTGTGATTGATAGTGTGTTACGAAATTAGGGTGCTGGGCGGTGATACAAAATCACAATTTGCAACACACTCCATCAATGGAATAGAAAATTATTTCCCCACATATAATCTTTGTAATCATGACAATAATATGTAATCAATGTCCATTACCTAAGCTCAAACATAATCTACGAGAAACCACATTCAATTTCATAACGATACCTTCACCTAATCATACAATATCTGAGGCAAATCACTACAACTCTTAATGTTATGGTATTATCTATGGCCCTATCAGCTTATAATTAGTTAAGACTTAAGACACATGTTCGGAACACGTTCATTATCTGCAGTCTGCAGACGGAACTGTTCCAAGGATGATCCAAAAAGGAACATGGTCACAGACTCACAGCTACAGTACTATTTTTAACAACGCTCCATCCATTGGATATTCTCGTCAGGAGCACTTAGAAAAGTTTAAAATAAACCACGCAATGTATACCAAACAATAGTTGAGACTCGTGTAAGAAAGTAAAACAGTCAAGGCTATTCGAGTTGTTTCCTAAAATATTTGCACAACTTCCACGTCTTGAAATGAGGTTTTAATTTTCATAATACAGGATCAATTTCGTAACATACGTCGTTAGCTAAATTAGCATTGATTACTTAAATGTCATAACGTTGGTCCGGATCAATATAATTATAACTTGATGTATTTTCTTTAATATACGAATACGATACGATTATGCAAACCGTCTATTCTTTTAGTAATAACATATACAGATAATGAAAAAATAAGCCTGTTTCCAGCTCTTAAAATAAAAATAAAAACTTATTACTTAAGTACCAAGCGAAAAGTCTGTAGCCATACTTAATACTCCTTACAACCTCCTTATAACTTAAAGTTTGCGTAGATGGATGGATGTTTGTTACTCTTTCACGCAAAAACTACTGAACGGATTTGAATGAAATTTGGCACACAGATCAGATAGTTTATAACCTGGATTAACACATATCTTTATCCCGACATCCCCACAGAATCGAGACCTATGCGGCTGAAACCGCAGGTAATAATAATATTAGTAATAATGCGATGGTAACTCTGTCTGCTACCTTGTTACGCCTTAACGGCTAACTACATTTCGATTAAATTTGGCACACAGGCAGACCATGACCTGGGTTAGGACATAGGATACTTTTATCTCGGTAGTACGTTCCCGGGGTTAAAATTCTGACCTACACGCGGGCGAAGTCGCGGGCAAAAGCTAGTAGTTCATAAAAAGCAGATTCCTTTCTAGATAACAATATCGTAAAAGAGAAATGTAGCCTCATAAAATAATCGCGTTCTATATGAAATGAAACTTAAAAGCTGAGTATTACATGGGTCGAGAATTTACAACCAAGAACTATGTCGAGTGTGTAAATCTTCACATGATTACAAGAGTTCTAACAGTCTCATTGAACGTTTAAATATAATTTATGTGAAAATAGACCTATTTAGTTGGCTGCCAATGTTTTTGGTTTCATTGGGAACATAAAATAGCGTAATACTTATTGTTTGGGGCTTCGACTTGGCCTGTTATACAAGAGGTTATACTAGGCCACTGGGTATGTAGGTGTCTAGATTTTGCTGCGGTTTTGCTTGCCTCTTAAATCAACTAACCAATAAATTAACATTGCCATTCGTAGGCGTTCCTTCTTATTCATCTTTCCATCTGGACATAAGTCCAAAATGTGTTACAAACATTGTTCTCCGTCTTTTGTTTAAATTCTCTAAAATACTGTTACTACTTTTTTCGAGTTTACTCCGAGTTTTCATCTCGACACTCTGTTGTTGTGATACGATGCAACATTTCATCGGAATTCATTGAATCAACTCAAAATAGAGCGACAAGTGTTAGCAAGGCCAACATTCACATTAACTAAGACAACATTGATTGGCAACTAGCAGATTTATAAAGAAAACTACAAAAACATCACAGTTTTTTAACATAAGTGTACAAACATACGGTTAGTTTCAAGATATACATACACAGTAGGGAAACGAAATCACTCTGACGTGTATCCACGTAACTCGGTTTACGGAACACACCCGTAAAACTCGCGTAACACGCGCAAAAAATACTGTTAAACGTTAAAATATCGTTAAAGCGAACTGTTGACCCGTTTTCATTTGTTATGTTTACGTTTTTTCCGCTTTATGTACTCGTTTTACTCGATGAAGTAATGAAGATATCCGCGAGAGATGAGATTTTTGGCTATTATGGAGTGAAATTGAACGTTTTACGGCTTTTCCAAAGCCGCAATGCAATTGGGGGAAAATAAAAAGCCGAGAGGATTTTATTTTACAGCTTTGCGTCGTTATTTTTTTTTAATTTTACTCCAATCACCGGAAAATAACCTATTTTGTTCGGCCCACACTTTTATTATTGTTTACTTTTACTCACGTGGGTTGGTACCTGGTACTTACGACGTACTTTCTTTTGTTTTTGTTATCATGGAAGTATTATACAATGTTGATTAACGGAAAATGCCTTCAGCATTGAATGACTCACTTTTCTTTGCGACCCCAGTTTTTTTTCCTACAACGTGCAAGTTCGAAACGTCGTAACTGCTTACCAGCATTTGTAGAACATAGGTAAACAAAAAGTACTTACACATGTAAAAATGAACGCTAAGTGTCAATTTCACCAAAGAAACTAAACGCGATCAGCACATCTAAACTGCGTTCACAAAATTATAATTACTTATTAGTTAGGTATACTTACTTTTTATTTTGATCTCATTTTTATTACATTTTATGTTGTTTATGCCTTAGTTATTAGTTATAATTATTTGGGAAAAATTGTAGTATTTTCTGTATAGTTTTGTTTATAATTTCATATTTCTTAATGTCTTAATTTTGCCATAATTCTAGCGCCACTAGTTTTATATTCTTATTTTTCTGTGTTCACTTATGTTTGAGAATGCTGATTGACCTATAGGTAAATGGCGACTGTGTAAGTCCAAGACTAATAATTATTACCTATACTTGTAATGTATTGTATACAGAAGCTGTTGGTAAACCTATAAATAAAATAAAATACATTATAAAATCCAATTTAATTTAGTTCAGTTATCTAGTGTGCAATCTATTTATAAACATGTAGGTACTTTATGAAGTAGTTTGGAGCGAAATTCCGAAACACGTGCTCCCGATGGTATTATCGAATTAACTGATAATAGTAAACATTAGTGCTTCAATAGCAGCGATGGTGAACTCGCGGTCGAAACGTCAGGCACGAGTGGCGAGTGTTGTTGTGTTAGATGTACTGCAAGAAGGTTTATTCAATCTGAACGGAAATAAAGCACCTGAGGTTTTATAAAGATATCAGCTAGTCTTTGAATAAAATTCTGTAAATGATACTGGCCGCTTTAAATTTTTATTTTTGTAAAAAAAAAAAATAGTTTGTTTTATGCTTTAGCTTACGATTCTGTTTTCAAATAATTGTTCATTGTATTATGTAAATGATTTCCCACATTTACACATAAATTGTTTGCACCCTATCAATCACATTAAAATAATATTTACGAGCATTGTCATAAATCAAGCTTTCAACTAAAATCGACCTTCACAGTCGGAAAGACGCCGCGCCATTTGTAAATAAACAAACAAAAAATAAACTTTTCTTCCTTCTCCTAAAAGGAAATGCTTGAAAATATTTTTTCACAAACACATCACAATGTCATTATTATCATTAAAATAAAAGCAATTTAGCCATTGTTTGTGTGGTAAAACTGCAATAACAACCCCACAGCTTTTAAGATGCGTACACAACAGCGTACTCAATGAATCCCACGTATTTACGAGCACAGCTTCGGTGTAAAACCGCTTAAATTATCGCACGTATACACTCGTCTTTTTACGATCTGTTAAAAACATAATATCTTTAATATTGTGCCAACTACTTAATATATCATAGAGATAACTACGAGTCGTATCGTGTAACCTCGCCTTAGGTAATTACAATGTTCTAATTTAGATTAGGCCTAATTTACTTTTAGAATGTTTTAGTAAAGAAATGTTATTTTAGTTTTCTCGGAATGGGTGGGAAAAAATATTCTGTGCTCATGAATGAATCGTGGAAATTTTCGTAAGTAGGACTTACAAGCACAAACACTTATTGTAATTTTAAAAACGAAAAAAACTAACAACTATTCTCAATTTTTTTTTTCGATGTCTAATTTATTTATTAGTTAGAATTACTTTTGATGTTTGACGTGAAAACGTTTTATATATTTCGTAACCTACATTATACCGCTTCAATCTCTTAACACTTATTATCGTATGGAAAAAACACTTTAAACGTACTCATAAATCGACATAAACGACTTCCACATTAGTCTTTCAGGTTTTAAACAAACTTAAAACATGACTTACAAACATTCCCTGGTCTTTTATTTTCATAGCCTTTTTATTATTTTCATAGTTTTTTTATTATTTCAGACGACCTACAATGTTAACCAGGTCTTTGAACCGCTGATAATAAATGTTAGAAGTTGTTTAAATCTAAAAGACTCATTAGCATTTTATTGTATCTTGATAAAACTGGAAATTCAATCTTCGTAGCATTAAAAACTGCGTAGGAGTACGGCGGTGGTGAGAACGACCCGGATTCTCACCCCACCCTGTATATTATCTTTTTACATATACAGGGTGTACTGGACAGCCCTCCGCAAACTAACAGGGCTGCTTATTGCTCAGCTGCTTATTTCATGCTTATTGCTCAGCTGCTTATTTTCAGTCTTAATCTACCGGAAAATTTTAAATTTTTTATCGTTTTTTCAGTAACTGTTCCTTTATTTCTATGTAAAATTACATTATCTGTACGCAGCATTCCATTTATGTAAATATAACACCTAAAATCAAAAAATCAGCAATGGATGTTGAAATACTCGGCGGCTCGCTGCACTGCCGTTCGCTATGTGCGTTTTGCCACTTTAACGGTACATTGCGTGTGAGATAATAAAATAAATCAGGTTTATTGGAATCCCATAACGTTCCTCAAATAATTTCATGTACCGGTCATCTTAGTATGATATACTGAATTCACCCCATCAGTCTGCGGAGGGCTTTCCCTTACAACCTGTATAATTACTTGTCCCGACGGATTCATCAACGCAGAGCCTAAACCGCGGGGGCTACAAACTTGAAATTTTGGTAGTTGATGCCTTTTATGTTGTATTTATAAGCATCCACTAAGGAAGGGTTTTTGGACACGCGAGAGAAGTCGCAGGCGACTGCTAGTAAAGGTATATTATTTGGGCTCAAGACGCGTTTAAAACAACTTAGGGCAAAACTTGGCTAATTCGTGATATGCAGCTATTCGGTGATAGATAATGGTGTTTTATTACCAAGTTACTACTGACTTGATAAATGTACATTTTTCAATCATTATAGTATTTGCCACATTTTTAGATATAAGTTAGCAAAACTTATTTTGTCTACTATATCACAGTAAATTTAAAAAATAGTCTGATCAATGAATCGAATTTTACAAGTAAAAAACAAAACTATCACCGATTACCCAAGTTTTGCCCTACCTATCCGCTGCTTCATTAAACGAAAAAGCGGCTGCAAATTAAGCTAACCGAAGATTTTATGTCTTCAAAAGTGTTCAGTAACCCGTACTCTAACAGAAAAGGTGTCGTATCAAGACTTAAAAGTAAACTTCAGGTATATGAAACAACTATTGTTAAAGCTCCAATTCATCTCATATAATCAGCCTATAATATTCCCTCTGCTGGGATACAGGCATTGGGATTCATCTCATATACCTAGGGTAAAACTCTGCAGAAGTTTCTAGAACGCTTAGAATACTGAGTTATAGGTAATACGACGAATTTCTATATCCGTATGAGCCTGTATGTATCAATTGAGTTTCATCATCGCACAAAGGAAGTTTGTGTCATTGGGAACAGTCATTGTTTACCTCAACTGCATTTACTAGTTCCATGAAAATCCTGGAAATCTCTTGTGGTAGGACTAATGTGTTATTGGATAATTTCTCAATATATCAATGTGCGATTCCTAGATTCCGTTTATGAAGGTAAACTGAAGCTACATTGAACAGGGTAAAGTTAAACTCGGGTCGTGTTCCAAATAATTTGAGCCAGAGAAACGAATACTGTTGCTGACGTCCCAAGGTCGGAAAGTACCCCGAACCCTGATGTCTCAAGGCTTTCACCCAAAAATACATTTATTAGCGGCTCCAGAATACAAATTACACACATAAATGAAAGATCAAAGTGTAAACATTAGAAGATCAAACATGAAAGCGACGATAAACGTGAAAAGGGATAAATAAATGATTTTATTGAAACTTTCAACTTTCGACATGTTGCATGATACCGTGTAAGTAAGGGCATGTTTCAGTGCATTTCATATTCCGATGACAGTTCCAATTTCGTGAAAGCATAGTGTTAACATCACCACGTCGGCGCATGCGCTCGGACACTGACATAACTCGGCCATGTATTTTGCAACACCGCTCTATAAATAATCTCGCTATTCGACCATCCAAAATAAACAGTGTTTATTTTATGTTGCGTCGTTATAATTATAGTGCGGTGTCTTTAACCGCTAATGAGAGCTTACTGTCTTACACGTAATACGAATATTTTCTAAGAATGTTTCGTCTCTCTGCCCCATATCGCAGACCACGCGATCATTTTAAATTAAGCATCGTGATAAATCAAGGACGTCGTGAACATTTTTCATGAGAAAGATAAACTGGCTTGCAAAGAAATGAAAATACGAAGAAAGGTATGGAAGCGGGGGCCTACTGACATCAATATCAAATATGGACGAAACAAAGATATTACTAATTTAGAACGTGAAGTGTTTAGATGAGTAAGTGGGCAGGGTAAATGCAGCTGAAAGATTCCTGTTTATTTCTTGTCCATCTTTTCTCGCCCCACGCGTAATATCGACATGGCCGCCTGCTCTTATTTTAAATGAGTCTTTTCATGTCGAATTTGGCCTAAATTTTTGTATGACAGTACGTGTCTACCTTCGTTTTTTTTTGAGGAAACAATACCAAAGCGACTCGTAAATGAGACATTTCCTGTTTAAAAGGAGATGAAAGCGTTTATATTTTTCAACGTCTCGATTCTGCTAACACGATAAAGTGAAACTGAACTGAATAATTCATTCGACTTTTATATTAAGGAACACAAAAGCTTTTCGATCCTCGTTGAGTCCATTGAAACATAGCTGCTTTATTGGTACAATTTACTTGTCGAGAAAACTGGACCAGTTGCCAGACCGCCTAAACAAGAGAAAAACTATCTATAACAATAATAAATAGGTTCGGGAACAGAAGGGTCCACCAAATAAGATTAAAAAACCACAATTATCTTCAACTCATTTAATTCCCAGATAATAAAACCCCATGGATGCCCTCGAATGTATTAATTCCAGTATCGCGGAAACCGGGAGTTTATGATTCCTCGAACGTATACACCAGTTTACAACATCGTTCCGTAGCTTCTGATAAACTATAAACCTACATCTGATACCTTTCACGATGTAAGGAAAACTAATAAACGTAAGAAACCATTCTTTCACACGTGAAATCATAGCTTTCATAACGTTAATTTTCTTTTACATCATTCGCCCACATTTTATTTTACACTGTGAATGGTCGCAGAAAACTAAAATAGGTTATTTGTGACACATGTTATTTTATACTTTCAAAGGAATTCGATTTGTTCCAAACAATCCGGCTCAAAGGACCAAAACAAAACCTGTTTTGGACATGTACCAACATTGTTACCAGTCTGCCGAAGAACCATTGTGATGATAATTTGCAGACTAAACAATCTCGTTGCAAATCTTGACTCAAAAAATTTTGCTCCTAATTAGTAAAAGTATTAATGTACTAGTATTTTAAACAAAAGAATTTGATGAATTTGTACGTTTAACATAAGACGATTTTTTAATATAATGTGATTAGGCGACCATCGCAAGTCCGTGCGAACTTTGTTCGTACAAACTCGAGATCAAACGTAAGTACGGGCGTCGAATAAGTCTATACCTACTTATTAGTGTCTATATTACTAAATAACTAAGTATCATTAATACAATATTACGAAGGACCAAAGCTCGCAATCTGCTCTTTATTCATCGACGTTTATCTTCATAGGTTCAAGTTTAAGGGTCACCCTTTTGCCCTATATCGTCGATCATTCGCCATTAAATCTGAGAATAATATGCTATAAAGTATGTTCGGCTGAAAAGGTCAACTAAAAATAGATTTTTACATCTCTTGGTTTATCAGATTTATCGTTGAAGTATTATAGAGATGACATTTGTTTTTTTTTTTTATATAGGTAACGTAGGCCGGTGCGTCATTAGTAGCAAAACCAGTATACGCTGGCCTCTTATTCCAATGAAAAAAAAGTCAGTGTTACCACTGACATGCGTAAAAAAAAGAAAACCGGCCAAGTGCGTGTCGGACCACGCACAATAAAGGGTCCCGTTCGTAGTTAGGATGAGTTTATCCCAAAAACCAACCATTGTAGTTGAAAAACATGTTCTCTCATACATTCCAACTGCAAATGTAAGTTGGTCGACTATTACTCGTTAACTTGTAAAACCTGCTTGATTGTGATAGTTTTCCTTTTAACTTCGTTGTGTATACTGCTATCCAAAACTAACCGTTTAGCTGGCAGGGGGGGGGACACTTGACTCTAACAAAAATTAGAACTTTAAAGCTTAATATTTCCGAAACGGATCCCTTAATCGAAAATTTGTTTTCACAAACCCGCAATATTTTTGAAAGACCTATCCAACAACACCTCACACCACGGGGTAGACGAGAGAAAAAAATCCCAACTTTACGTGTACAGGAGGTTCCCTAAAAAATTTATTTTCATGATTTTATTTTACCACTTTGTCGGCGTGATTAATATGTATATCCATGCCAAATTATGCTTTCTAGTACTAAGAGTCTCTGAGCTAAGCTGCGGACGGACGGATAGACGGACGGGCATGACAAAACTATAAGGGTTCCTTGGAGACTACGGAACCCTAAAAAGGCAAAAAAAACATGTTGCTACTCAAAAGTATTTTTACAAATCGACACCTCCTACGTATATTATCGTAACTCCATTTGGTCAACTTTACAGTAGGGCGATTCAAAGATTTTTGAAACATTAATTAGAGATCACACCTACAAACAGTCTTGTATGATTATCAAAATTTAATTTTGCTTCCGTTACTTGGTTATAGTCAATATTTTTAAAATATTGCGTTTACTTCCTGCTCGTAATTTGAATTAAAACTATGCCTCCTATTGACTATAACCAAGTAACGGAAGCCAAAAACCACATGCTAAATGTGTGTGAAATATCGAATTTCGGGAACAAAAACATGGTGAAGGAATTGCTAATCTGGGGCCAATATGGCTGACAGGAGCCAAGTTAAACATTTTATTTTGTAAAAATAAAACACTAACATATCATTTTCACAAATGGAAAATGGCCACCTGCCATCCAAGACGAGTAAACATCGCAAAATGGGGGGTATTCTTTCAGTGAAATAATATGGCGGTAACAAAAGGAAGAAATTGAATACGTAGTTAGCGTAACCTCTTTAAGGGCAGATTTCACCAATGAAACTGAACGCGATCAGCACATCTAAAAAACTACGTTCATGAGCCCTTAAACGTAGTTTAGGTGCTGATCGCGTTCAGTTTCATTGGTGAAATCAGTCCTTAGTGACAAGACGATGATGTCAGAAAAAAAGTAATACTTTGTTTACTGATATCATAATAAAAGGTATCCCATGGATTGTACCTTAGTAAAACATGAGAGGAAACGCAGACACGTGATCGTTGGCGTTCATTCCATACAAACGTATTTCTCCGTTTTCTCCCTGGTTAATGATAGTAGTGTAAATATTTTTTTACAATATAATGTAAGTATATCTACCATGTCCCTATGTTTTATTTTTTTCCCGTAATTATATTGATTGTAGAAAAAAAAATTATAATGCCAACGACCAAAATGTCTAGCTGAAGTCTGTCCAAAGTCATTTCCAAACAATATTGTAGGTAGGTACTTACACTAGAGAAAGAAAAAAGATTTTCATGTTACTGACATTATTTTTGCTGTTTGTCTTCCGCAATACGCAACTCATTGTAAACTGCCATTTCAAACAAATATTTTGCACCAGAAATAAATCTTTCGTGTAAAATGACGTCACAACATGGTTCACATCTTCCAAATACAAGTTTTTATCATTATTAGCAAAAGTGTGTTAACCTTTTTAAAACAATAAAAATACACCACAGAGGTAATTTAGTGTGTTGACTTGAAAATATTTGTTTTATGTGTTTGAAAGATTCATGAATGAAAACTACGGGTGTAAATCATACAGAAAAGTTTTCTTGATGACATAAGCTGAAAACAGTGTAATTCATTATATTCATTTTATACAATGTAATTCATTAAGTTATATTCAGTTATATAGTTTTATTTTGTCATTATTTTGTATTTCTTAGTGTTCTTAACTGAGGAACGTTATTTAAATATTGTAATTATATAAATTACCTATAATATTTACTCAACGTACCTACATATTTTCTTCTCCTTAACCTTGGTTTCAAGTTACATTTAAGATCAATCGTAGCCTCAATATTAATAAAACTTCAGTCTAATTTTAGGTCTCAACTAGCCTCAAATTCTTCAAGTGGGGGACTAATTTTGAAACTAGCTAGACGTCTGTCCTTCAGGGACAAGTTAATTGTAAAACGAGAATCCAATGTCGACCTAGATATCAAACCTAGACTAAGTAGGTACACGACTCAAATCAAGAACATTTTAAGGTCTGGTTTCACCTTACTCCGTTAGTTATCAAAATGTCCCTTAAGGGGGAAGCGCTCAGGCGGCGGCCTAATTAGCGGCACGCGGGGTTGCGACAATCGTAGAGAGGATCCGGCAATTGGGACTCGAGGTGGCCTTGCACAAGTCCGAGGCAATGTGTTTTCATGGTCCTCGGAACGCGCCACCATCGGGTTCCCAAATAACGGTAGGAGGGGTTCTCATCGGTGTCGAGTCGACGATGAAGTACCTGGGACTCGTCCTCGACAGCCGGTGGAATTTCGTGGAGCATTTCCGACGTTTGTCTCCCAGACTGGAGCGGGCTGGGGCTGCCTTGGGGCGGCTCCTGCCCAATCTGGGGGGTCCAAACGCCTCCTGCCGGAGGCTCTACGCGGGGGTCGTGCGGTCCATGGCCCTTTACGGAGCTCCGGTGTGGGCGCGTTCCGTGAGGCGGCGACCGGTCCGTCGGTTGAACGCGTCCCAGAGGGTCATGGCTAGCCCGGGGATACCGCACGGTCTCCGGGGAGGCGGCGAACCTCCTTGCCGGATTACCGCCATGGGATCTGGAGGCAAAAGTCCTCGCGCACATGTGGGAGTGGCGCGAGGAGGCAGGACGCCGGGGCGTTACTCCGTTGCCGCGAGAAATCGCGGCACGGCGGACAGAGCTCCGGCAGGATCTCATGGCGGCATGGAGAGTGCGATTGTCGCAACCCAGCGCTGGGCACGCCACAATTGCGGCGATAAGTCCCCTCTTTGAGGAGTGGCTGGAGAGGCGCCACGGCGTCCTCACCTTCCGCCTGACGCAGGTCCTCACCGGACACGGGTGCTTCGGGAGGTACCTGTTCCGGATAAGGCGGGAGGAAACGCCCGGGTGTCAACACTGTGTGGATCGCCCGGAGGACACGGTGGAGCATACGGTGGAGGTCTGCCCGGCTTGGGCGGAGCACCGCCGTGTCCTCGCGGAAGCGATCGGCGGCGGCGATCTCTCGCGTCCGGCCCTGGTCCAGGCCATGGTACGGAGCGAGAGTGCATGGGAAGCCATTACCTCCTTCTGCGAAGCAGTAATGCTCGTGAAGGAGGAGGCGGGACGCGTGAGGAAGAGGCAAGCTTTGCACCCTCACGCCCCTAGTCGCCGCAGGAGACGCCCTGGGCGTCGGGAATCGGCAGCCGATTCCCGGCCACCGTAGGCGCGGGCTTGCGGACGGCGAGCAATGGATAGCTCGCCGTCCGGTAAGGACCAGGCCCGAGTCGACGGCGCGTCGTGTTCCACGCGCGCCTCAAAGAGATGTCAGCACTATTGACGGGGTCCGCTAGGGCCGATGCCAGCTAGGGTTGCGGGATGTTCGAAAGAGTTACCGTGGCCCCGGCACAGGCAACAGAAGGAACACGGGTGGGTTTTAGTCAGTAAAAGTCTGACATGCCCTCCCGCTCCGCCCAGAGCGGGAGAAGTCATTTGATGATTTCCCATCCACAAAAAAAAAAAAAAAAAAAAAGTGTGGGCGTATGTTGATCAAAGTATGATTCGTAACCGTAACAAATATGTTTATACAGACTTATAATAATTAGAATCAGTAATACAACTCCAGTTAGTATAATCCTCAAATATTTCAAGACATAGTCATTCTTAGAATCACTTGGTCTTAGAGAGTTGTATTGATGCCTTTAATGATTATAATTATGTAAATAGATATTTGTTACGGTCGCGAATCATATTTTAACCAACATACAAAAGGCAAAAAAAACGTAACAAAATTTGAATTTCGCGGGCTACCCATTTTGACACATACGTACCTATACTATACAAACCAGCGCAGCGGGGCAATTGCGTAACACACTTACAGTAGGAATCAGTTTTATTTTGACAGTTCAAAAACATTCATTGAATTATTTACGTTGTTGAGGAGACAAATTTTTCGAACAAATGAAGCAATGGATTACCTAGCAATTTGCTTCAAAACCATTCAGATTGTTATAGTGTAGTGTGTTACGCAATTAAGGTACTGGCCGTCAAAGCTTTGACATTTAACTAGCAGAGTTTAGTGAAATTGGCCCTTAATATCCTTTTATCTAACGGAAACAAGACTCCCTTTGATTCACCGAAATAAGAGAGAAATAAAGTGTAGTGCCAAGTCCTTTTAACACGAACAGACCAGGAAGACTATTTGTGTCCTTTGGTTTGTTCACTTTAGGCAAAGAGCTTCTGCCGAGTCGACCTTTACGACTTCGCTCACAAACTGAATGTCACGTGCACATACTAAGGAAATAATTAACAGAAGTTTCAGTTCTGTCACTCAGTAATATGTAGGATGCAGGTTTCTTGTAATCCCAGTCCTTTACATTATTCGCAAATATGCAAATCTAAGTGTACTGTACAGCATTTGCTGTTAGAATTAAAAAGATTACATTTAATTATTGTGCATTTGTCATTGACAAAGCATACTCTATCTCTTTCGTAATATGGAGTAAATTTTGCTGTATATAATACAGGATGTATTGCAGGGTTCAGATTCGTGAAACGTAATATGAAATGTAACATACGTTGAAACAAATTGCCTAGTTATTGTGTTACATTCCATGTTGCATTGCATTAATTAGGACGGCTCCTGTACCCGGTATTATAGATACATAATTTGTTTCGTTTCGTTACGTATTAATCTGCGGGATAATTGCATAAACTGACAATTGATCGCAATGGGTCTCATTGTGACAGTTCACCCACGTCCAGTGCGTTATTTACGTTATTGAGCAGACGAATTGTTCAAACATATGAAGGAATAGATGGTAATTAGCAATATTCTTCAAAACTCGCGGATTGTGATTAAAAGTTTGTTACGCAATTAAGGTGGGCATTCACGATAGCGCCATTTGGCGTGGCTCCAGACGGCTAAAGTCAAATGGAGCGATTGGACATCCAGTTTTACATCACGCCAACGGATTTTAACATTCGCGATCAAATTTTGGATGTACATCACGCCATTTGGCGCGATGGACTGACTTTTAAGGTGCGCCCACCTTTTGGAGCCACGCCAAATGGCGCTATCGTGAATGCCCATCATTAGGGTGCTGAGTTAGACGCCGTAACAATCGCTTTTCTTTTGTTCTGAATCTGATTAATTTTCCGAATTTCTGCTTCCAATCTCAGAACCATCACCTAAACTTCTGTATCACTCCACAGCGTACATAATAAAGCTGCTCTTTTCGGGTTTATTGCGTCGTCCATGTAGCGAGGTGCATCTGTATTTTGTCTTAGTCACAGACTACCGACAATGTGAGAAAAGAATCCGAACACGGTAGTCAGCATAAGATACTATCCACCCGTCTTACTTTGTTGCTATCAGAGCGTATTGTAGTTCAGACAAGAGCTTTTAAAGCTAGTATTATATGATGACATTGCAGCTATAGTATCAGTACATTTTCTAGGTGACTACGATTTGAATATGTATGAACCGGAGCTAAGCCTTCGATAAATTCGAATTTAAAATCTTGAGATACAAAACCTCTGTTAGTTTAGTTAGCAGTTAGTAAGTATGTTTTCTGGTAGTGTCAATTGATTTTATTTCGAACATTTTTTCGGCTTAGTTTAATTATATGTGCAGTTTACACATTACCGACGTGTATGAACTTTGGTTTATTATATAAATATCATTTTATCGTCATCTTTATTTGAAAAATCATCGTCCTTTCGTCATTTTTGATAGCAACTTACTTGTCCTTTAGTCTAGCTTGGAGATTATGACAAACATTCGTTCAACATTCGTTCGTTCATTGTAACGATCTTTGGGTGGTCAATGTTCAGCAGTGGACTTCTACGGGCTGATAATTATGAGGATGATGATGAATGATAGTCAGGGTATTGACAGGCGACTTGTGAAACGTTAACTCACGACTGTTCTGCCAAACATAGCTTGAATTAGTGCTTTGATATTCATAGTTACTTTTACGACACAATGTTCTTAGATACGTCACAATTAGTCAATATATAATTATGTAGATAGGCCTCGTATGTACGTGATACAATACATGTCACACCCAAATTTGTCGGTACAGTCGAAGATATAGATAAATATGCAGACATTATACTGGAAGTGGTTGTTAACCTAAGTGAGCTAGCCACTACGCACGCAGTGTCAGCATCATCATTCGCAGCTTTGTTCCACCCACTTCTGAGTATAGGCCGCCTCCCTTTTGCGCCATGCTACCCTGGTCTGTGCGAGTCTCATCTCATCGCACGCCGTTGCAAACTATTTATTTCTTGCCTACATACCAACCTCTTTAGCACTGTGTATGTATCAGTGGCGCAGCTACAATTATCATTAGAGGTAAGCTGAAGAAAAAATTGATCAGTTCTCATAAACTCAGAAAAAAAATTACAGACATTTTTGTAATGTTTTTAATCTTATGATGACTGTATTAAACTGGTATTAAATATATATAATGTGATATGATACACAGTTACACACAGATGTACCATATTGTTTGGCAATAGTCGACATTAAGAAGATTGGTGGTTCCGAAGGGAAGCCGATAGGAATCGGGTTGTATGAAGGCTGCGCCACTGGTATGTACATATGTTTAGCCACACCCGCATTTAGCATGCACTTCCTCATCTGCATCTGTTGGAGCCACAGATCTTCGACAGTTTCGTTACAAGTGTTACAACTAATAGCAACAAACACTGATGTTCAATTTTCGGAAGTTGTTTATATCACGATTTATATTCTGTTTACGCATGAAATAATTTAGATGTTGAGGTATGCTAAAGGAGTACTATTCGTTAGATAGTTATCGAATCCGACAATTACCGTTCTAGATCAATTCTCGGTTACAATAAATGCATAATAAAGCGAGGTTTTTAAAAGGGATTTTCATAAGATTACCCATTGGTAAACAAGATTTTTTACATAACATAAACTCACGCCTTTTTCCTATGGGGGTAGGTAATTTTTCTTCATTCTTATATTCCACCTACGAAAGATCACAAATAACTCCACAACCAAGACTCCAATAATATTGATAACAGTTCGAATAAAAACGTAAACGAAAACTCGTGTAACCGGAATAGCGACCCAATTGTAAATACGTCATTATTCAATCGGTGACCATATTAGGTACGTCTTTTTTCCATTCCATCACATCACAAACAACATCATCTCAAAGATAATAAAAGAAAACTCTAGAGTAGACTCTACAATAAAGCTTTTAAGAAATCTTGGAACTTATTACTGTAATTTCACATTTAATTAGTCAACTTTTAGCTCGAAATTCCTGTATTTTCTAGAAATAAACAATGGCGTCTTAGAGCTGTATTTTCCTAGATACATGAAGCTGTAGCTTAAAATCAGACTGATGATTCAAACTATTAAGAAGCTCTTCAAAATAACTCAAAATGAATACGAAACATTTTACTTAAGAAAACAATATCATTAATAAATGTTCCAGTGCCGTCTTGCATTATAGACAAACACTTTATTGTTTACCGCCTAACCTATTTCTTAGAGAAATAATTGCGCGGGCGCAACGCTCCAGCGGGCTTGTGTTACATGTGTTACGAGTTGTTAGATCAGATCAGAGACTCGTTAGCTACCGAGAAATGTGGACGTGAAGTGGGGCGAGACGGTCGCCTGTCGCTTGAACCCTGGCGGCCGTAGACGCTGTCGGGCGATGGCCCTGGCGTCTGTAGACGTCTTTATTCTGAATTGGCTATGTCTCTTTTAGGATATTTTTGTCATGAAATTAACAAAACAAAATTACGATTTGACGTAGCCTAGCTATGTCAAACCGTAATTTTGCTCTTAAAAATCTAACAATACCTACAACACAACATAAATGAGTCTATATTTTTGGGACTTAGGCCTGACTGTGTGCTCACACAGAAGTCAGAAGAAAAAGAACCTTTGTGCTCTCACAGAAGACAGAAGAAAAAGAACCTCTGTGCTCTCCCAGAAGACAGAAGAAAAAGAACCTCTGTGCTCACACAGAAGTCAGAAGAAAAAGAACTAGCAGCTTGTTTTTAAAGCTACATACCTACAGGGAAGCAGGGGCGTAGCCTTCGTACAACCCGATTCCTATCGGACAACCACTCTTCTCAGTGTCTATTATTGCCAAATAATATGGTATACCTGTGTGTGTAACTGTGTATCACATCACATTACATAATTATATTTAATACCAGTTTAATACATCATAAGATTACAAACCTACAGTTTTTTGTTTGAGTTTATGAGAACTGAACAATTTTTACCTCTGATGATAATTGTAGTTGCGCCACTGCAGAGAAGACAGCTTTCCTAATTCATTGGCTTCTATCATAACCGTTCTAGCATTTTCGCTCTTTCTCGGCTCGACAAGCTACATAACATAGCACAGAATATTTCATTGATATTAGAACGAAATAGTCATTACTCAAAATAGTAGCATTCCACTAATGACCATCGCCTACACTGCGGAACCCGTTTACCTAATTGGCTCCTACGATCAGAACTTAGACTAACATCCGCCATTCCTATACAGCTGCGAATTTCTATTAACCCAAAAAGTCTTTAAAATGAGTATAATCATAAATGTCTTAGAAAAAATGCGGCAGGCATAAAGCACTCGTCGGTCAGTTCAAATATGATGCTACATTGTCCTAATTGGCAACTATACTCATTTGTAGGGAATTGTGACAGAAATGTGCTGCACACCCCCGCAGTATGGTATGTAGAAGAAGATTTTCCGTCAATGTTGTAACCATCGCTAATTTGAAAAAGGAATGAGCTCTTGCAACTGATGTTTGGTGACGCAAGAGTTACAATGGTATACTTGCACCCTTTGTACACCGCCACAGTCAATGGGACGTCAATGAGAACGAGATTATTCGAACCGAATTTTCTGTGACATTTGATTCGCCGGTGTTTTAAAAATCTCTAATAGGAGTATGGATGGGATCAGCATCAACATGAGCTCTCCTTAATTCGTTTCAAAAACCTTCTACCTACATAATCCTCTTTCAAACAGGGTATGCTTCCGTGACATATTTACAAATACAGTTTCTTTTCTAATTTGTAGGATAACGATTTCAACATAAAACCTGTATTGATTTTCTATATATTACGTCAACGCCTTGCCTTACCAAAACCAATCTTATATCAATATAACCCACTCCTCAATACATACTAAAATGACACTTTAAATGGAAAACGTGACATTATAACTGAAACTACAATTTGATACCAAAATAAGTAGCATTTCTACTATCCTTTGGGTTCAGGAGGTTACTCCGTCGGGATTAAACTGAAAACGTCGAGGGAACGACGTGAAATGTCAACTCGGATTGAATTCGGAGTGTCGTCATCAAAATAACTGTATATTTCGTGGAACAAGTTCCTAAGGACTATTTTGGACCTTTTGGCCAAGATTATGGTCTTGTGGCTGGATCGGTTAATTTTAAATGCATTTTATTTATCTCAAATTAAGTCAATACTTCGCCTGCAATAATTAATTGAATAAACTGAAATTAATAAATGTTTTGAACGGAATTTGTTAATCGCATAATTGGTCAGTTCTCTACCAATTTGGCCATTTAATACCAACAAACGTATCATGCTTTAGTTATCTTAAGCCCACTAGGTTATTAATTATTGCAATATTAAATATACAGAACCTTAAACTACACAGTAGCGTACTAGCATGATATTCTTATGTATAAACAAACTAATATTTGCTTTTACTTTGTTACAGGTATGTGAATTAAGCTGTTTATCAAAACTTTAGAGAACTCCTGACGTATGTATGTATGCAACTTTACTTTATTCAAACAATATGACTGCGCCATGCTGGGCCATCGTTTTCTTCCCACATCTAACCTGAATGACGATGCCCAAATAATCTTACGGACAGGCAGCATCATAGCTCGCATAAGCCGAGAAACACGACATTGACGCAAAAGTTGACGTAATTAGGCGATCCCCCGCCGCGTCTAATATAACAGACACTACTGGCCACATTTCACGTCAACTAATACCGTTACCTGTCCTCTTTCGTCACTCTACCCCACAAATAGTAGTCTATTTTTATCCCGGTCTACGTCAGACTGTGATTTACAGCTTATCGCGACCTTGCGGTAATTACTCGCTACCATTAGTAAAAGTTTACAGATATTATTATTTTTAGCTGCGAAAAGCGGAACCGTTTGGAATTAAGCGGACTAAGCGGAGTTTATATTTAAACTGGAGGCTCTTATGCGTTTTTAATGTACACAAGTAAGCGTAGAAAATGTAGGGCAATGAAACATAATTATGTTTCAGTAAAAGCTTTGCATAAGTTCGTAGCTTTGAAAGTAAAACTCAATCAAATTTTGCTCTAATTTTATAAAATTTTCGATTGAAACAGTATTTATTATGGTAGAAGATGAATTGGTTAATGTTTTGGTATAGTATTATGAGATAACTAACATCAGTCGTGCTGTAACATTACTAATCCCACGTTTTTTCTAAAGATTATCGTACGTACGTGACATTTTAAACCACTCTTACACGAATTTATCACCGTGATAATTTCTCAAATCCCTTATTTATTTAGTTTTTAGTACAAAAAGACGCTGTTTTGAATAAATATCAGTATTTTGTTAATAAATGTCGAATTAAGCGGTTTTAAATTGACCATTAGTGTCGCATCTCAAAGAATGATCCCAATTTGTTACCTCGAATGTTATTGAGCTAGTTTTCCCAAGTTCCTACTAAACATTTTCTAAACAGATGACGATAACGGTTTCCTAATCACGCTTCTACCCAATTTTTGTATAATTTAACCACAAAAAACCCAAGTGTAATTCAATAATATTTTTCCTACCAAAGTATCTATCTGTTTGAAGTTTTCCGGGAATGTTAATGTTAACGTTTTATACAGTTTTTTTCTTTTATCGGTGAGGTAGATTTTATTAGCTTACGATCATAAAATCAAATATGGTGTTTATAATATTTACTGCCCACATTTTGGTCGAGTTTAAGAGCTTTGTTTTTCACATTTTTCTTTTTAACACCGACTCAACTTTTGGCATGTTTTTTGTCACTGTCCTTCATAAATCAACAAAAAACATAATCTGTGGAAGTAATAAATGTAGTTAAATCATTTTCAGCTGCCAAACTATTATAACACTATTCTTTATCGTCCGTTTCGAGTATAATTGAGTAGCTCCATCTCCGCCATTAACTTTTTCAAGAAGACAAATTTCTTTCCATCTTAACTGACTAAAATCCATTAGTTGCTTGATATATCTGTTTTATAATTAATCAACCTCTGAAAATAAAACAAAGCAAAGCGTGCTTTTGATATTTATGCTCTTTAAGTTATTTATAAGAACTCTGAAATAGGGTTGCCATGTATTATTTCATATTTTCCCAATTGATAAATCAATTCGTTTACGTTTCTTTTTTGCGTATTTGTAAACTACTTACGGCGCATTTTCGAATTAAATGTTTAGTCTACTAGTTAAATATTTAAGTAGTATGTCTCTATCAGGTTCTTTTTAAACGAGTAATTTTCTTTTGGTAACAGAAAACGTATGTAATGTAATTATGAACTAGACTTTGTTCAAAAAGGTGAAAATCTTTACCTAGTTATCTGTTTATTCAATCATGGCACTAAATATTAGTTACATTTCATTTCGAAAAGTAAAACAGCAGTCTCTGTATACATAAAATTAATTCAGGAGAATCCACTGCGCTATCTAACTAGAGCTTCCGAAGAAAACTTGTGAAAAGTTTCACCGCTTCCTGTAGAAAGTTTCACCTAACTTGCAGTGGTATTCAACCCACGCCTACTCAAAACAAATACAGTAGGTACAGAATTCGTGGTGACCCTACACGGTGTCGGTCGCCTGATTTACCGTCCGCCGCCGTGTGGTCACAGTAACGCACTTTTAGAATTACGACCACAGCCTACAATAATTAGAAGTAAACAAAGAAATGCAGCCGAGGCGATACAGAGGACACCACACCTCGCAGCTATTCTAGAATTTAATGTCAAACTAGTCCGAGGTCGAAATGTTACTATTATTTCTCTGTTTTAGAATAAACCTCTATTTATAAGTACAGTAGCTTTTATACTTGCAGTAAAAGGTGAACGTATTTTTGTATAGACGATGAAATTAGTGCCGGTTCACACGTTCCGGGTACTGGGTAGTTGGTCCCGGGTACCCGGGGACGAATGTATGGATAAACCGAGTAAATTATGCCGAGATTAGCGAAAGCTTTCATATTTCACGGTCGGGTAACCGGCACCGGTAGCTAGAGCGGTGAAAAGGGCATAAGTTCTTGCTTGCACGAGGCATGTCTCCTCTAAGTAAATGTTATAAGGAAGGACAAGGATAATGTCGCATATGCTTGAAGGATAATGATATGACCTTTATACGTTTCTTGAAGCACTATGTAACGTATCTACAATTTTGAAACCTAATACGTGTGCAATGAATAGAAAAATCGATGTTGCAATCCGCCGTTATAAAAGACACAAGAATACTCCAGGCAAACATTTCATACATTAGTTATAACACATAAATCATATTATATTTTAGTATAATAGCTAGTTCTACGTACTACTGTTTACGAAGCGTTAACCAGATCAAGGCGAAGTTATACATAACTGCAATTCGGATTTACCGTCATTGTTTCCGTAAAAAATCCTGCGCATGAATTTACGCAATTTTAAGTAGGCAACCTAAGAATTAAAGCTATTGTAATTAGACATTCTTAATGGTACTTAATTAATAAGAAGATAATATTTCCTTATGGCCATTAATAGCAGGATTAAATTTTCATTAAGCCCATTTTTGTAGTTCAAAGAGCAAGAGATGTTTTGACAAAATACTGGGTTGTTTAAAACATAACCTAATACTCTGCCGTGAAATAGGACTTCCTAATTAAAATTAAACTGCAGGAAAATGTGCCATCGAAGCCTTAAACAGTTTTCACACTTTCAGTAAACATAGCAGGCAACAAAAAACTGCATTTACAACGTGTAACGTTAAATGCGCAAAACCTCTTAAGGGGTCATTGTACTTATCATTATGAACAACTTTTACTATGGGACCAAACCTGAAATCGCGAAAAAAATCAGCTGTTCAGTACATTTATGTTTGCATAACTCGTCAAAATGTACGGAACAGCTGATTTTTTTTCGCGATTTCAGATTTGGTCCCATAGTAAAAGTTGTTCATAATGATGAATAGTGACCCCTTAAGAGGCACTTAACGTTACATGTTGTAAACTACAAAGAGCTACAAATGTGCCACACGTATCCCACGTGTAGAAAACTATTAAAATTCCAGCCAATCATATGGCGGTGTGCGAAGTTTTATAAGTGCTCAATCACTTCCTACTTTCACACAAAACTCATGAGAAAACTAAATGTACCCACCTATTTCATTAAAGACTCTCGCTTTCCTTATAGTTCAGTAAAACTTGTACATAGTTTATTTTGATGTAAAAGAGGAAAAACGTTTCCCTTTTATAGTGGAATGAGAAATCACACAGGAACGTGGAAAAAATATATTTAGTTATAGTGTCACTATTGAAAGGTGAACCCTATTAGGTGCTACCTAACAGAAACATTCCTTGATGTACAAAAACATACATCTTTCGCACTTATTCTTATCATGTTTCTTGACTGATAAAGAATTCTATCCTATCTAATATTTCAACTACTTTTCAGCACCCACAATCAAGGCCGACCTTAACAAAATACATTACAATCTTCGAAGCTTCCACCTTAAGTAAAACACTGACATTTCAGTAACACGACGATGGCACCTTAACCTCAAAGTGATCGGCATATGACGTCATTCTCTCGATACATTACTATGTTACTATAGTATCTCTTATTTGAGCTCTCTTTATGGCCACAGTACTCAACTCCCACGGCTAATGCCTTGCTGGACTATATAAGTGACCTGCTTTCGGCTCGCGGACATAAAAAGGCTATTCAGGTTTCAGACTTCGAGAACTCCTTTGTTTTCCACGTGCACAGATACTTAAGAATACCTTTACTTTTTTATTTTGTTGCTGACGCTAATAACTAATTTTTTACCCTTCGCGCTTCAGTACCATTTTGCCACAGATTTGAGACTCTTTTTGACGAAAAGAGGTTTCTAGAGAAAAAAGAAATTCTTTTTGGATAATTTAATCCTTTACAGGATTAAATACTCCCAGTTCTTCAGGTATTAGGAAGGCCCCCCAAACCCTAATAATAATTAGCTCTCCGTAAGGTTGAATGATCCTACTATGTTTGCCAACAAATAACAATAGTATTTACATCTATAAGTTTAAATGCAGCGTCCTATTAAAAGGCACCTGTGGCCTTGTTCAGTCAGTTCCGGACTGCAATAACAATTATATCAACCCACACCTTTTCCCAATCAGTCCTGCATATTAAGAAACAGTAGAACAGTTTGAAAGAACAGATCATTTGTTATAGTAAACTGTTGTTCTATTTACGCCCATCCGAACACAAAAAAGTCCTTGACACTCCATAAGGAAAATACTGACCTACATATATCCTGACCTCTTCAGAAAGCCACGGTACCAGCAAATAACCTAGTCTTTTACATTGAACAGATTGAACGTCTTTCAAAAGATTAATGCTGGTGTTATCCTACGCAGATCTAGGCAGGATTAGGCCCACGCCTGCATTCAGGCGCGCATTGAATCCATCATCAGGTGTCTTCGAGATGTGTCAAGGTTTCATGGATTTTGCAGACGCGTCCTTCAGGCTTGTCTGTTCCAATTGTTTGTTTTTATTCTTTTGTTTTATGTAGAATCGATCATAATGTAAGTAGTTAGTAGATGTATATTTGGAAGATCAACTAGTCTTAGAACACATACTGAATTCAGTCGGGTGACCTTCTTCGCCAAATTTTGTTCGTGTAGGAACAACTCAGAATTATTTACTCTACATCCTCGTTCACCGGTGAAATTGCAAAAATAAAAAGAGATTTATCTCTAAGACTGTGATTTACGCGATTGCCAACAGTTATCAGTTGAAATTTCACACAAAGCGTTAATTAAAAATGTTCTTTATAAATCTATTGAGTGTAGAGAAACCGCAATATGGGCCAAGGTCGCGATATCATTAATTTTGATTCGCCTTGTGATTGTTTTGTAGGCATCTCTTGTGTTTTTTTACCCTTCGGAGCAGCCGTAAGAACCACATTATTTCCTAAGATTTCACGCTAATAACAAAAGCATTTCTGTGTAAATATTTCAGGATTATGATTGGTTCTGTCATGTCAAAGAGTGCGTGGGTGCTGACTGATGTCTGGGTACCAGAACTGCGACCTTCCTGGTCTGACAAGGTTTATAATTATTAGAAATATATTTATGAGACGGTGTTTTGTTTTTAGCTATTAAACTGAAGTAACCTTCGTTTAGATCTATAGATTGTTATTATTTTTGTATCAGGGACGGTTATTACGTTTTTCCTGTTCATCTTATCGGATTGTGTTGAGTCAAGATCCTTCCGATAGCCCATATCTTTGTACATAATTGTGTTTCATAAGCGAATATTTTGCAAGCACACAAGCTGAAGGTTTTCACTCGGCGTGGCGAATTTCGAAAGCCTCTGCTTTATCTAATCGAATTAATTAGAGGTGCTCCATCCAGCGGTAATTAACCACTCTACCATGTTTCCACGAAGAGTTTTGCAACTAGATGTCTTCTACCGTGATTTTGTTGATCTAATAATCCTTCCATATCCTAAGGGCACGTCTGCCCTACCATTACCGCGCCCCCCGGTCTACTCCTTGATATGCAATGGTCTATGTAGCCCCATGAAATATGAGGCTCCAGGGGCTAGTGTGAATTTTTGGGTTCATTCGAGTAATCGAGTCTGGTCATACCACGCTGGGATCGGTGCATTTCATTCATTCATTCATTCATTCACTCAGTTAGATAGTACTAGATTACCTAATAATTATTGCGATTAAGTTAAACTTATGTCGTTACAACTTCGTAATATGAAAGTTCCAGTTTATATAATTTAAAATGGAAAAGAATACTTTGAAAATATATAAATTTTCCAGGCTTTCAGAAGCTAGGATGTAACAAAGTATATAATACAATAGGTTTTCCCCTTAGAGAACGTATCTCGTGTCGAGCCGGTCGTAACGTTACAAACATAACTCATCCAGCTTGGACTCAGTCCCAGTTGCATTTTGATTTAGACGACAGATAGTCAACAAGAATCTTTTTACACGAGCTGAATCCATATTTACTTATAAATAGCTGACAGATAGGTACTCGGGACTTCTTTTGCTTACAAACTTGTACAGTTGTAAGATAGAGTTACTAATACTTCCTATGTGTTTTATAAGTTCCACGTTCCATACTATCGATCCTTTTATATTTCAAGGAATTTTCTAAGATACTTAATATCTTTATTTTAGTTAATGGCACTATGGTCGCCCCATATTACATGGGACTCGAAATGTCGGTGTGTTAATATAACCCAAAGCCTCCGCGGAATACAAGCGTCACGCGGCGATTCTATCTTTAACTAACTTACTCTAAAATTAAATAACATCTTTAGGATCTAGAACAAAACTGCACTAAACGGCGATTAGTCTGACAACAGTTAAGAATTCGCACCTACGTACAAACATAATCCAATTTAATGAGACATAATGTTTGCTGCAAACTCATTTAAAACACATTACCAACGTAATTTTATTCGCAGTCATAAAACTTGAATGTCACAGGAACGATAAAACTCACACGTACTTAAAAGAGAGATTTTTGCTTTTACTCTGAGGAGATTATAAGTCTTTAATATTCAAATCACTTGATCAACACGTAATCATAAACACAAGACGTGTCCAATGAACTTATTAATGCAATAAATGGTGATACGCAATAAGTGGTGATCCCAAGAACACCTTATTTGGGGCACATTAAAAAACCTCCACAAGTGGCTTACTATTTAAAAGATCAATAAATACACTCGGGGCAGTATTTCTCATATAATTCACATCTATACGAGAGCAGAAATACCATGTAATAGGCAGAAGGAATTGTGTTCCCAGAATGTTATAACTTATTTTAAAAACATAAAAACATTTTGGCAAAAAAAAAAAACAACTGACTTACAAGAAATCACTACAAAGTGAAAAATAAGTTTAATTTCAGAAGTCGGTATCTTTGGTTTTGTATTTTCGTTTCTTGCCACCGACTTCCGAATTAAAGCTATTTTTCACTTTGTAGTGATTTTTTGGAAGTCTGTTGTTTTTTTGCAAAAAAGTTTTTATTTTTCATTTTTTTAGTTGTGATACCTACTCCATACAAAGTCGTATACCACTACTGGCAATGTTAAAAAGAGTAACAGGAAGTTATTATAACATCATCAATAAACACTAAGTGGAGAAATACGTATTATTTAAGCTAACTCAAAAACCACTCGTTAGAACTCGACCAAATTTATATGAGACCAAATTAGAAGTATATCCTTTCAATTACAAAAATAAATTTTCAAATCGGTTAAAAATGACGGAGTTCTGAGGTATCAAAATTTAAAAAAAAATAGAACTGAACTGAGAACTTCTTCCTTTTTTAAAGTCGGTTAAAAAGAAAGTTGCTGCCAGTCCTCTTGACATAACTTCATTGTGCATGCTGTGATCTTCTATAAGTGAAGGATTACACCTACTTCATATCTGATGTCGCCCATTATTTATTTATTTATTTATTTCTTCTTACATCTACCATTACAGGATAACCCAATGCGATAGATGCGCCTATCCTAATTTTATAACTAAATACTAACCTCTATGTCCATAATAAATTACAAACAATGCATTCCTTGTGAATTCACTCAGAGAACAACAGAATAAGTCCGTTTGTATGTCATGTATTGTGTATATCTTGTGTGGAAGATCCTTAGTAAATTAATTCTGACCTCACTTCTCACTCGCGTGAAGAGGGACCCAAGGGCCCGATTCCCTGCCTGAAACCACAACCCCTCAGTAGTTACCTAATATTACAGTAAGCCAAAATGTCAAACGTCCACGTTGATATTTCAGCGTCAGGGCCGGATGTGGACGGCGGTTCCGAGCCAATAGGACGCAATTTCCTGTGCACGAGAGCCTACCGTAGATAAGAACTCTCGATCAAACTAGATTATGTACCTAGGTATATGAGAATCGCGACGAATATATCACAGAAATAGTGGATGTACATATGAGCTAAACTATGGATTTACAAGGTGTAATTAAAATAACTGAAATCCTGGAATGGCATAACCTCATTATACTCATCATTGTGAACAACATTTACTATGAGAACATTTATTTACATTTACCTGAAATCGCTTTGATTGCCTCGTTGGTCTAGTGGTCGCAAGCGCTACTGCTGAGCATGAGGTCATGGGTTCGATTCCCAGGTCGGGCAAAGTGTTATTGGGTTTTTCTATCTAGAATTTCTCAGAAGCAGCCCGGAATCTGGATTTGTGCCCGGTAGATGGCAATAGGCTCGCCCCCTATTACATGGGACTTAAACATAACTGGCGAAATTTGGGTGTACTATAGGTACACCTCTGCCTAACCCTTCGGGGAAACAAGGCGTTATGTTATGATGTTATGTTTACCTGAAATCGAGACAAAAATTTCAAATTCATTTGTTACCTACTTATTCATTTGTTTTTAAGAGGGCTGTCGCATTTTTCACCTTTCTCGCTTACACATGACCAAATTTTTAAGAATGTTAAATGAAAAGATATTTTATTTAAAAATGCAATCAATTGGCGAACTAAGAAATATTATTAATTTAAAGTAGGTAATTAAAAAGCATTTTTATTGTGGCATTATGGAGTTGATGAAATAACACAATAGAATAATAATTACACATTAAATTAACAGTATTTATTAGTTCGCCAATAGATTACATTATTCAAAAAAGCATCTTTTCAATTAACATTCTTAAAAATTTGATCCCGTGTGAGCGAGAGAGGTGACAAAATGAGACAGCCCTCTTAAACAAGATTCGAGCCATTTTCAACATAGTATTCATTTATTTTTTGGATGAAAGTTTTTGTACTAATAATACATCTATGCTTACAACAATAGAACCATACACGATGCCTTTATTTGGTATGGAGAGATAAAGTTATACGTTTTCCACACCACACATGCTTTCCAGTTCATGGTCAATGTTTAAACAAATGATTCCCATCACTCTGTCAGCGATAAAGACTGGTATTGTAAAATGTAAACTATGGAACGTAAAGTACTTCTGGCTAATCATAACTAGCGCCAACCGTAACTTTCCTCCGATTGTAAATCAATTATTAGGTACATGTTTATTTCGGAAATTACGGGATTTTCAACATACAATAATTATTTATTATAGCTTACAAAGCTTAGTATAAGTCAACGAACCGCAAATAATATTAACAGCATTTAAATAACATAATTACCTACACCGTTTTAATTTTACATTTACTACATACACATAGTAAATCTAAAATAGCTCTTAATAACTTCCTGCGTAACTAAAGAATGTCAGTGATACAAAAAGCTCCTTTCCATTCCAAGAAAGCTTCAGAACTTTTCAGAAAATCGGCAAAAATTACTTTCATTAATGATTTCCTAATGACACTTTTCTCTAGAATTCATCATACAAGCGACAGTCAAAACGACACTAATACGATTCCTGTAAAAAAAGTGTTCTAATTGGAAGTTTGGGCGGCTAAGGCGGGCGGGGCGGCTTTCCGGAGATAGGAAAAGCGGAGCGGTCGCCATTCGTTCGGCTGCCGGCAACGCAGTCGCACGCGTTAACTCACGAGTTACGGCGTCTCGATTCGCCTTCATATGTGAATTTGTGTATAGTGAACAATATAATATAATAAATAAACAATTATAAAAACTTTTAGTGTAAATGAACTTTAATTAAACGGTGGTTAGTGGTAGTGAAAGATGACATTAGACAGGGGTGACAGTTTTGTTAACAAAATACAGCCGGCGTCTTCGGTTTCTTGTCTCTCGCAGTGTCAAAACATTTTCGGGAAGAGGCTGAAGCGCTGGGGCTCCACGGGATCGTGGGTAAGCAGAAATAATGGGTTTTGTCTTCATTTTAGTTAATTAATAATTACATCATTGTTTTAAACTGTCTTCCTTATTTGATTTGAGAATGTCGAATGTTTATATTACAGTACTCGATTGAGTTTATGTTTTTAAAATGTACTACAAATCGAATTCATTAGCAGGGAATAAAGGTGTCCCACGTTAGAAAATAAATTCAAGGTTTTCATGTTAAATCAAATTAATACGGTTTTGATAAACAATTATACTTTTAATGGAAGTAATTAAATTATTGTTGGTTTATTAAAATCATACACTTGTATCCGGTAAGTAGTTTATTTTCAATAATTAAATTATAATTACGTACTCACTAATTAATTTTTAATACTTTTTTTCTCCGTCACGAGGCATGTGATCGTTGTTTACTGCTAAACTTGGCAAGCTTGATGTTATTTATCATTCTTAAATATCACGTACATAGTGTGACTTGATTTAATTATTGTCATTCGTGTAATAGTTTGGAAATCTTGAAATATTTTTGTGGAGATAAGTTTCTAGCTGTCATAGGCATCGAGTAAGTAGGTATATATTTTTCAAAGTTAGCATTTCAATTTTAGGTGAAGAGACTAGGAAAGCTGTTAATAAAAAGACAAGTTTTTTTTTTTAAATGATTAATCCATCATTAGAGATAATCACAACAACAATAGCTAGGAGGTATTTCCTTACAAAACGGTAACACGCAAAGAAAGTTCGTAACCCCTCATCCGGTACGCAAGCTGATTCAGTTGGGTAACAATAGAAATTTAATGGTGTCTAATAACATGATAGTTGAGTGCATCACCATCCGAATTTACCCATGATTTTCTAAAACCACTTTTTTATTATTTATTATTATTCTTATCTGGTTAGACACACTAGCAGATAATTAGCTGATGCGTGTGTATCAAATAGCTTGGGGATATTTAATCTGTCCAGTCGATTATTGCAGCATTTCAGGAGGGAGCCGTCACAACATTTTCCGGGAGCCTATTCCATGCTGTTACAACTCGGTTAGACAAGAATGGCTTCAAAGGCTTTTTCCTTGATAAATTCTCCCATTACTTTAGGGAATGCGTACGCAAAATTTTGTTGGCATTTAGATTGTAAAGGTCTTGAAGGCTGGGCACTTTGTAGTGTTCTGTAAGTATTTTGTACGTGTCAATGAGCCTACCCCTCTGTCTACGCTTTTACAGTGTGATGATGCCAAGGTCTTTGAGGCGCTCTTCGTAATGTAGATCACGCATGGTGCGAACCATCTTGATTGCCCTTCATTGTACATTATCAAGTAGAATGATGGTCTTTTTGAAATAAGAAATTAGCATATTCCAAGAGATATAATAAATATGAATATTTAGTAGCTAAGGAAGCTAAACTCACCTTCGCCATCCTAACTCCCTATCTATTGAGTAAGTGAGTTACGTCATCATTATCTAAATAAAATAAACAAAACACGTTAAACAACAAAGAAATGTCTATATTGTCTATAGCACTATCACATCTCGCATAGTACATGCTTGATTTGGCACTTCCACAATAATAACCTACTTATGTACACAAGCGGCTCTAATCTTTATGAATAGACTTTAAGTAACGAAATTGTAAACATATGCATGCTTGCCGGTGAATTACATAATGTGTTTATGGTTGTCTTTTATCTGTCGCGTGTTTTGACGGGTTACGAAACGGTAATTTGGAATTATGTAAAAACCGTACAAAACTGACTTAAACGTTGTTAGCAAGCGCTTGTAGTTTTTTTTTACAAGGATAAACAGGAATGTACCTACACATCTGTTAGCTGTCGCTATGCCAAGCTTACATCATGGATCATATGTTCGGTTTTTTGTCTTTAACGGTTCAAAAACAGGCATGAAATCATCTCTACTAAACTGATGTAGTCACTTTTCATAATCTATCCTTGAACAAAGTTATTAGAAAGAAGGCAATTGATCAAAGCACAGGAAAAGCTGTGTTAGTTTGCCTGTGCTTTTGATCACACATTTTTCACGCTTTTTTACAAAGTAATAAAAAAAAAACTCCTAGATTTGTATACCTACATTTACAAACTTATAAATAACGCTTTCCTACATGCAAAAGAAAAAACACATGAAATTCACGTGAACATCGTCCAGTCTAAGTAAATATACCCTTACGGTGTCCTTCGAACACGATCATAAGTAAATTTCATGTACGAACGTAAACAGTATCGGCAAACGAACATAATTGACGGACGAAGCCATGTAGGGTTCCAACCCAAATTGAGGGGTGGCGTGGTCATCACGTGACGGGCACGCGACGGACACGCGATGACCACGTCATTTCCGACGAAGCCTGCGGAAAAACCACGAGGTTTGATTGGACGGGGCCATGTCAGATAACCACGAAGCTGGATTGTTTTTGATATGGCTATGTAATGTTGGTGTAGTATGTGGTAATACGGGTTGTTTTGCCATCTGGTGTAAGCTGTATGTTGTATAATATATGTTTGTGTGTAGTTTATGAGTAGGGGATGAATTTGGCAAACGGAAGACGGCGTAGCTTACACTTTTTTTAGTCTATGAGAAGTTATACCTCTATGTTGTAAATGTAGACATAACATAACATAACATCACGCCTTGTTTCCCGAAGGGTTAGGCAGAGGTGTAGTACCTATGGTAGTACACCCACATTTCGCCAGTTATGTTTAAGTCCCATGTAATAGGGGCGAGCCTATTGCCATCAACCGGGCACAGAAATGTAGACGCACCGAAATAATAGTAATATTATTGTTTAAACTTCCAATTTCCACAAATGAAAAAGTAATTATTAGGTACTGATCCTGTACTATGTATTGCAATTACTTTAATAAGGAATGCGCAAATGATTCTTGCGTAAACGCATAATATCTCTACTAGGCAATTAATTCCAACTTACATCTAAGTATGAAATCTTCATGACCTACCTATATAAAAATTAAGTACATTTTTGGCCAAAGAATCAGCATCGCCATACAACGTGGCAATGCTGCCAGACTTTTGGGCACTCTTTTGATGCCGTATGATTCTTGTCACTCTTTTCTATATACATGTACATATTATTATTTTAAGTCTGTTAGCTTATATATTATGTAAATAATTATTTATTTTAATGATTTTGTATTCTCAAGGACAAGCTCCATTGTTTCACTACCCTCACAATGACGTATCGATGTGATCTACTTCTCCGATACATATCTGTAATGTATTTCAGTAATAATAGGTATTGGGCCACGCCTGAATTTCAAGAGTTTTCAGGCTATAAACTAGCTTTGTTTAGTTATCCGTAGGCCATTTCTTATATGCTTTATTATAATAAGTTCGTTCACTTTTTATCGATAATTATGGAACTTCACTTCGGATTTTGAATCAGATAAATCAAATCGTCACACGTAATATAATTCCGGGCTTTCCTTTCAAAACATCTAGATTTTATTAAACTTTAAATCAGATTTTGCAACAGTTACGAGTGTAAAGTCTAGGTACATATGTTAGACTCGGTTTTCTCGAGATTTTCTCTCTGCCATTGATTTTAAATTTGCTAGACTCTTGGAAACGACCCAAGATGAACATAGGCCGCCTGTTAAATCCTATCTAGACTTGGCTAGCAACAGAGGTAGGAATCTTTCTCTCAGCGTTACCTCTTGGCTTGATCTGCTCACTGAATTCGACAGCTTCTCTTTGAATATTTTATAATATTCTATCGATTCAATTTGCCTTCCAAACTTCGGCGTTCATTGAAATCCTTAGGCTAGATCTGAGCAATGTTCTATTGTTTACACCTACCTCAATTACTTCATATCACGCTTCTAACAACGTGTTAAATAAGAAAAACAACGCATCATTCACTTCAGCTATTTGTCTACAATTACTCGAACACATAATATGGCGGATAAATGAGATTCTAATAACACATTTAGCTGTCCACGATACAAACGAATCATTATGCTATTAATGCTAATAGCAAAATTACCCGTTTTTCAATATTTACTTTGCAATTACTGCTAATCCGAATAAAGGCTCCCGCAGACAGTTGCGACGTAACGGTGCGACGGATTCTGGTAGAACAATTTCCATGAAGTTTTCATACAAATTGTTCTACAAGAGTCACTTCGCGCTGCAGCGTCGCACCTGTCTGCGGAAGCCTTAACGATTACCGTCAGGGTCGTTAACGATTAGTATAATGACATGAGAGTTGTAAAAACATTTTTTTAAACTGTCATAACTACTGGTAATGTTGTGAAGGTAACAATCATATTGTAAGAAATGAAGTGGTTCTTGAGCGTAACTTACAAGAAAGTCAAACAAATCGTAGTGCTTGTAGTATTAAATAAGTAATAGTTTTTTATACGTTAATGTATATTCCTATGTTACGTAAAATATGTAATCATAAGACCGTTTATTACGCCAGTAGCTTCCGATTACGCGGAACTTCACCGCCACACAAACTGTAGGATCATAAATCCACTAGCTCGTAGCGTTACTACAACAACTATAACTATTGGTTGCCAAATCGTATTCCTGGTCGTATACAACATGCAGACATGTTTGTTATTAGTACTCGCACATAGTTTAATGTTTGAGGAAGCTTTTAGTTAGAAACAGACAGAGTTGTGTTATGGTCTTTGTTTTAAATACCTACCCACTCTCTATGGCCTGGTCCATGTAAAGGTCATCTTTGTGGTTGTTCAGCTGGCCATCTAAACCGTTAGTCCTTAAATAAATTCAAGCCTAAATGCCCCTTAGAAGGTCCTGATCCTATCTCAAGAATTAATAAACATGAAAGTCGGCCATTTTGCGTGTTCGAACGTGAAATATAAAAATAATAAACGGGTTGATAGAGGCTAACGCTCCCTGCGTGTCGCGGGCTCGTGGGCTCGGGTCCGAAGTGACCGGGTCTATGGCGGGACCTTGCTTCGCTAAACTGGTCCGGATGCGCGGACGCAGGACTGGTTTCGCGTCCGCCGTCAGGTGGCCACACTTTACGTAATTTCGCCGAACGTAATGTCATTATCACTGATGTGAATATCACACCACACATACTCTCTCCTTATATGTCATGTTAGAAAGTATGTACATAAAATCAATTTGTAGAATATTATAATAGTATCAAGGCCCACCCCCCACAAACTTGTTTGCGGAATTCGCATTACTTTACATGACATGTTCATAGGCCGGAGAAACAGAAATGATTGAAGATATCTGCAAAATCTAGATCTAAAAATATCTAACGTAATATCTCAGAATGAAGGATTTCATTCACATTTCAGACTTCAGACTGAGATAAGATAATGTAATTGAAGTAACGACATTTCTATGAACGCCTCAGTATCCTTGTATCTGCCATAAATACGTCAAACTAATTAATAAGACGAACACATTTTCATGTAAATCACAGACGACATTTAGAACCCATAACAATGCGTATAGAGATGTATCTTTGGCGTAAGTTTACGTAACGTCTACTAATAGTGACATAGACACAAAGTCGTTGTTCCACGTGTAGGAGAATGCTACGCGATGTTACGCGATGCGATACCTACCGGTAATAGACAACAGTAGCATCTACTTATAGTACATTCTAGTTCCATGCATTAACTAAACTGCATAGGATACTGGCAGCTGTGGGCAGTGCTACGCCAAAGGAGTATTTCAAACTTAGTTCCTTATTCAATTTGAATTTCGAACCAGTCGTGTGCCTTAACGCCTTAACATATAGCTTTGCATCTTGTCGCGTTTGCTGTTCACGTGGGATGACAGTACAAGTTATTTATTTTTACACACATCGAACCAGTAAATAATGAGCCGAACGACGTTATAAATAAAATGTTTCTCCCACGCAACATGGAGTAACATGTCAAGGTTCACACTATATTTATGTTCACATCGTGTAATTAACTAATTCCGGTCTGAACGCATCAATTTGATTGGCATCTGATTTAAGCTTTTGTTCTAAAAGCGAAATGATTTCATTTTCATGCTTTGTTCTTGAAAATCGCAGTCGTTTCTAAAATGGAACAACTGCCATTGAGGAGATAGTAAAACATCAATAATTCTAGAATTTTCAAGTGGATCTAAATAAACAATGGCGGTCGAGTTATCAAATATTCAGTAATAAATTACAATTCCCCAGCTAAACACCACTTGCCTTTGTATTATGCAGAAAAGTGAAAGCTCATAATAATATCAAAACAATAGCGTCCCCATATAAATTTCACTTGCACAAGTAGTTGCAAGTTTTCTCGGAACAATAATGTTCTTGATTGTTGGCTTTGTGCTCGGTAACGTTAGGGTTAACTGATGTACGGCCGTTTCTTTGTTTTAAAACTTTGGTTCCATAAGAAAGGGGTTCCATCATAATTATTATAATGGTCGTCATGAAAATCTGTCATTTTCACCAGTATTTAAGAGCGGCCAACCCGTCATACTTTTCATACAAACGCACGTACGTGATTATGGCATTGTAACACATCTTTCTTTGAAATTATTGAACTAATAGGTATCCTGAGCACTATATCTAAGTTTCTATGTAAGCAAAAAAATAAATAAAACTGACATTATATTTAAAACTGTTTGACTTTATATTTGAAACTGTTTGGCACTATAATTAAATTTCTTGGAATGTTAAATAATAATTCATAGTTCTTTGTAGTTGTTTGTTAAGTGCTTGTGTATATATTCAACACAATGTAAATTGTTTATGAATAAATGAAATGAAAAAATTCTAATTTGGAGAAACAAATTCAGTATAAGCCTCCAAAAATCTGCTAATTTGCATACATTTTACCTGAACTTTGGCCGTTCTTAATGTGCTCATAAATTGTAAAAGTAAAGAAAAAATCTTCATAGAAACCTCGCACATGTAATGGAGAATCTAAATGACACACATTTATTTCACAAACTTGTAACTCAAAAACACGTATTTCCTGGAGCAAGTTTTATGAAGTTTCCGCACACTATTTTTCGTTTAATGTTATCGCGTTCTCACTTGCGCTGGATAAAACAACAAGCTTTTCGACCATGCCCGCGTTGACGATAGACGGATCGGGAAGGGCCCTCTTAAGGTGTCGAAAAGCGCTCTGTATTTGGACAGTCCTTATTGTGTGACCGTTCACCGCTTTCTTAGGAAACCAAAGCTTACCTACGTCAAATACATCAATTGTAATGTTGAGTTTCGCAGACAGCTTTCAAGCAACTTTCAAGTTGTCCAGACGGTAAATTCGAGGATTTATTATGAATGTGTTCCGCGTTTGAAGAGAAACTCTTGAAAATAATTATTCTCATGGGAGAAGAAAATAATACACAAAGAGAACAATTTCATATATCACTTTCAAAACAATAAATAAACTGTGCTGTTTAATGTATCAGAAAGAACTTCAGATACTGTCATTGTCATTGTCATAACTATCACTTTTAAAGCAAAGAAAACATTCTAAGGAAAGCCAGCGATGACCACAACAGATAAAGACGAACAATCTTTGCTTTACATAAATCAGAGTAAACAGCTGAATGCGCAGACGTCGATAATATGCAAATATCATGTTTACTTTCTACGATAAAGCCGTTTGATTTACGACAAAAAAAGACTTTATCTAACTTGTGTTTATTTGTACGATGTATTGCGTTGGACACCTGGATAAGAAATGAGAATCCGTAGACTATTTGAGAGATAGTATTTGTTCATTGTAAAGTAAATATTATTGTATAATCATTTAATCATCATCCATAATTAGAGTCGGCGCAGCATGTCGTCCTTTTCCATAGCTCTTTATCAGTCGTCATCCCAGTGTTCACCCCACTTTTTAGCCATATTGGCTTTCACACAATCCATCCACCGTTTCTTACATCCTCCCCTACTCTTGCATCTACATCCATACTAATCATGGCAATTTATTACAGAAAGCCACTTAGATACTATAGAACGATTTATCTCCTATCACAAACACAATGCTACAAAAGAAACCACATCTTTAGAAGTTTCCCCAATCAACTACGAATCGTTAACCAATTGAATCTGACATTGAAAGTTTCAACTCAACAATCATACGTTAATAACCATTTTGATAACCATCATTCATATCTCTCTGCCACCCATCATTTAAAATGACCTCAAAAATTCTATTGTTCAAGTTCAATGAAGACATTCTTGACATCCCGCGCAAGAGATTCCAATGTTACTTCATACTGTACTATCTTAAGCATATGATCTGCATTGTCATCTCTCTGTGCACCTGTGTTAAAGTCTGTAGACTTGGAGTCCTGCCCACCCCACATGCCAGCGACTACAAACATTATTTGACAATTTCTATTTATAGTCGTCCCGTCTGTGATGTTTGCAGTCAGTTACGACAAGTCGTGAGTGCCGGGAACAGACCAGGTGTCCCCGGTGACCCCTATCAGTAATCTTGGCCTTCGACGATGCCGAACGTTTATGTAAATGGCTTTATTAGAACTTAGAAGGTGCGTTTTGATTACGTGGGGGTTTCGTAATATACATAATACTGAAGGTGTAATTCTGACAGTATATTCTTGTTTTGACCAGGTTCAAGTTATTCATTTGTTTACTCAAACCAAGCCCTTTTATTTATAATCCCACGCAAGTTACGACGGTTAACTTAAAATGATAATTTAGAAACCAATTAAAATTACATTATCATATTATGCTGATGGATAATTACGAAATTTAAATAAAGATAATGTTATCTTGGCATCAAAACTTACTCATGCTGTAAAAAGAATGCATAGCTAATACAGTTTTAATAGGAAAGTGAAATATAGATCGATTAAATCACACATTCCTAAGTTTAAATTAAAATATATCTAGCCAAGTTAGACATATTTATTTTCGTGAAGGAAAACGTAAGGCGGTCTAATTTCCTGCAATAAAGTGTAGTAATAAATACCAATCCGGTACGCTGCGCAGGAGTCGCGTGCGCTATGTTACGTCCGTTTCTTCATTCTCCGACTATCTGTGCGCGGAATCACGAGATCTTATCTGTATTGACGAAATTATGAATCAAAGTGATGTTTTAGAACCTGCTAAATTGTTATGAAAAAGATTATGTACCTTTGAATCTAGTTCAGATACCTATTCATCATTATTTTGTAACGTTTTGAAACCTGTATGTTTTATAGGATGATCATAATATTTTTTATATTTAATTTATATGGTGTACCTACATAACAAAGAGTATTCTAATCTATTCTATCTTAGCTAGCTTTCCAATAGCTGGTTAATCATGGACAAGGCTTTTTTACAAAAGTAGTTTGGGTTTAGATTTGGAATCAATGAAAATTATTCAAAATTCTACGGACACTGTCAAACAAAATACTCTATGGTAACACCGAGTATCACGTAATGATGTCTAAACTAATTTGATCAATTTATTTAACAAAGAATCACTTGACCAGCCTACTAACGAGCTGTCCTACAGCCCGCGGCTCTGACCGACTTTTACCCATTATAGGAGAAATCTAAGCAATTCGTTTACTTGACAATGGATGAAATCAAGGTGAAAACCAATCCTAATTATACAGTACTAATTGTACTTTCTTTTTCGGACTTAATCCATCCATCCAATCTTTCCCTGTGGGCATCAGAAGATTGGCTAGATAAGTTTATGAAAAAAAAACCATCTAAAAGAAACTAAACCTATTACAATGAAACTAAGCTTGATTATAGAATATTCAGTTACTAATAATAAAAAGTATACATATTTGACATAATCAATCTGTTGTCTTCCACAATTTCTGTTCAACCGCGTTGCGTATGCGTCTGTTCAGTATAGTATCTACGCATGTCCGCGATTTCTAACGTTAGCGGTTTCGCCTAAGTAAGTAAAGTAGTACACAGTACTAAGTAATGTTAGAGGCTTTACACACGATCGCAAGTAGCCGCTACTGGACACTTCTGTTGATCTCATTTATTTAAGTGGTTGTTTTATTTATTGATTTGATATCGTACTTGACTTCAATAGACTAGTAGCTGTGGTCTGGTAGAGATTACATTTGATGCCTAGTTGATATTCAGTTACTGCTACTTAGATACTCAGCAACTCGCAAAATGGCAAAACTATCCATGAGTCCTTTTGTCTATAAGTACATATAACGTCATAAGGCCAGTGGTATCATGTACTATGATATTACAGCCTACTGACCATACCAGGCTAACTAAGAAAGGTGTGCACATGAAAAGCCAGTTACACAACAGTCCGTGCGGTGTAGTCCCCTATTATCACGGCCCAGTTGTCGCTCGTGTGTCGCAAGACCGTGTGTGGCGACCCTAATATTTATTGGAGGCATACAATTATGCAAGGAATTTTCTTCGCCATGCTGTAGTTACTTCATGTAATGCAACTGTGAAAGCAGGGGTAACACCTGATTGCGGGATGTTCGAAAGAGTTACCGTGGCCCCGGCACAGGCAACAGAAGGAACACGGGTGGGTTTTAGTCAGTAAAAGTCTGACACGCCCTCCCGCTCCGCCCAGAGCGGGAGAAGTCATTTGATGATTTCCCATCCACAAAAAAAAAGGGCTAACACCTGAAAAAAAAACAAATGAATTGCAAAGTATGATGAATAATGTTGGATCCATTAATTTTGCTTCCTAAGAGAGATTTCTTAGTAAAGATTACATCAGACCAAGTAAGAAAGAACAGGAATCACAACAATATTCTAAGCAAATCATGCTGGACCTTATACTTATTTTAACAACTTTATAAACCGTGTTTTTCGCAAAGAAATATATTACTATTATTACTAATAATTTTACAAATACCACTTAACCTCACTGAACCTTTGAATTTCCAAGAAAAAATCAACTTTAATCAATCGGGAATCTCAGAAATCCATTTGAATGCTAATTTACCGTTTTGACAACAGAAAAAATATCCTATCAAATCTTTTATATTCTTCTTAAGGTCAGTGAACTTTGAGTAATTTGATGACGAAAAATTCTACAGAGAAGGATAGGCTTAGGACTGAAGGGAACTAAATAGATTTTCTTTTCAACTTGTAACCCATTTTCCATAAATAGATTGGTTATTAACTCTGTTGAGAGATATACAGTGATCAATCTTCAAAAAAATCTAAAGCTCTAGACATGACTGATGATCAGTCAATGGATATCAAAGTCATGGAATTATACTGTCTGAAAAAAATATGCTTCAACATTGTCCAGATGTAAAGTACCTCTAACTACCAAAAATTATTGTTCTTCGAAACTGTAAGAACAAAGTTTCGTTACTTACCTAGTTTAGTTGTAAATAAGTATTAAACAGACAGACAACACAATAAAAAAATCGCAAAAAGATACACTGAATAAATGTTAGACGAAAACTCGAAAGTTTTTCACTTCTGTTAGAGGCAAAAGGAACTAACCATGCGTTTATATTTAATTAGCGTGGATCCTTTCAGCAAAACTCTATAGCAAAATCTACAACGAGTCAACGACCTAAAAGACTGCTACTTTTAGATTCTTAATTAAATTACTTCATGCAAAACGTTTTCCATTTTCCCTTCAAAGAATTTAAGGAAAAGTAATGCACTTAATTTAATCTTTATCGTATTATAATAATGTTAAACTGTGAATAGATCCTCTTAATGAATTCTCAAAATAATACCCTATTTATTCCGCTCAATGAATCCCGTTTACCGCCAAACATTATGTAAAGCCTCCTTTAAAGGTCATTGTACTTAGATTATGGAAAATTGAAGGCTCGCTTTATTGATATTTATGTCTGAGGTTAAAGGTGACGGGTCAATTGTTTTTCTGTAATAAAAGATATTTAAAGTAATTCAAGCTTGATATATAAAAGGTCATTGAACGATGTTCAATAATAAGACTTTTCTAATCCATGTATTGTAACATATCCCTATGTAAGTCTAGTCAATCTGCCGAGCCTTTTCCCAACTATGTAGGGGTCGGCTTGTAGTCTAACCAGATGCAGCTGAATACCAGTATTTTACATGACGTATCAACTGACTGTATCTGACCTCTACCATCCATAGTTACTGGGTATTGTAAAAATCTTCTGTTATTACAGTACCGGGGTAATTGAAAGGCGTGTTTGAATTAAAACTTGCATTATAAAATTGGTCATAGGATTCATTCATACATTTTTTAAAACAAGATCACTGCTTGTCAGCTAAACTGACAACTACAGATTTTATTTCTATTCTCTTTATTCAAATCAATGTTTGTCTCATAATCTAATTATCAAATTAAACTCGCGAAGGATACATGCTAATAGCACGTCAGGCTTAAACCTCTACAGTAACATGATACCCCTTGGTAAGACTGGATGTCAGACTAACGGCCGAACCCAATAACCTATCACCAGTTTTAGCATACTGGAGATTTTTTCTATCTCTATGGTTTTAACGTCCCAATAATCCATAAGAGATTATGGAATCTTACCGGCCTGGCATAATAAGGACAGATAGAATTATACTGTCTACCATCAATAGCGATCTGTCTTTTACCGAAAATAGGTTATTCAGTTCGGCCCCTGACAGTCCTAGATGTCCCTATGTAAGTCTAAGTATGTTTCTATAATGTTCAAACATATAACACAGTATCTCAGTACATAGGTAATATCCTTCCTCCACGACACTGAGGTATAGAAATAACCGCCATTACTTCCTGTCAAGCCATATACATGATAGAATAATAAAAAAGCTGTAGGTACATGGATGATAATCAACGTAACGAATCATAAATAACGTCGGTGCAATCTACGATTTCATCGGAAAACATTCTTAATTTACGAACAAGGCAATAAATTGTAACCGAGTATATACTCTAAAGTTTTTGCGTTTAAATTATTCCGGGGTTTGAACTTTGCAAATTCAAAGAATAAGACAAAAATCGTGAATTACGAACACGATTTATGCACCAAAAAACTCAGTACAATCTGCTGCCTATAAAACAATGATATTTAACTTCCTATTCAGCTGAAAACAAAAAAAAAGAACAATCGAGAAACGAATTCTCATAGCACGCCTTGAACCTATCGATAACCAGTGATTTATTATATTCATCTCACAAAGGATAGATAGGTTGGGAAGGCTCTGTGGCCTTGCGGCTGTAAAGGTGAGGTTACATGTCTATTCGCTCATAATGGGCAGCAGATGACAGCCGATAAGCCCTGACAGGATAGCATGACACGTGTCAAGACCTGCCCGTATTGTAACGCAACCGGTCCATACCTTGAGTTTATAAGTTTTCGCGTGAGTGAACCTTAACCAATGATCTGATGTCATATGTTACCTGTTACTTGCTGATAGTGCAATGTAATGTCAGCAAGGACATCTCGTTACGGTGCGTGCCCTTTGCTCTATATTTTATTTAAAGTCATGTATGAACAATTTTTGAATCAGTAGTGATGCAAGCAAGCATTACGTCTTCCGAAAGGATATTTGCATTGAGCCCAGTCTTTTCTTATATGTAGAACGAAAGACAAAGCTATAAAAGCCCTTCCTACATTAAAGGCTTATGAATCAAGCTCCATTCAGCGCCGACGCAACAATTTCTCGACCGCCAACAATTCGTCTTCGAAAACGTCAACAATGCCAAAAGATCGCTACCCAATACCGAACATAGCGTTGCCTTGCGCGCGCGCAATTCTTTTATTAATTATAGTGGCCAATTCTGTGAGGATATGACGCCATGACGGCGGTGTCCGAGCGTGACCCACCTGCAAATCGAGCTGCGCGCACGCAAGCACGGTATTCATCCTTGAATCGTTTGAGGTAGAAACTGTATTGTTATTTGTTGGCGCGTGCTATCAAAATATTATGGGCCTCCATAATGTCTCGGATTAAATATGTACATTTTAAGCAGGGAAGCCGTTTAAATAAATTGGTCTTTTAGTGTATTGATCCTTTTGTTACGGATGTGCTATTTTAAAATTCCTTAATGTCTGAAGCCAGAAATAAGCTGCGATTAAGACAACATGGATAATGTTAAAGCTGAAACACAAACAATCGGGATATTAGCATCAGTTGGAGACGCGTATGGCAATAATACATAGAGTATCGCGATCGTAACAGCGCAGTTGTGGACACCATAATAGTTGACATGACGGACGACACCGTCTTCTTACTTCATAAACAGCTTGTCATTTTCTTTATCATTCTTAAACCAGAAAGGCAAATAAAAAAAAAATGTTAATTTCTTTTTCTATATTAGGAACGCGGAAAATTCGACAAAACATAGGTACTATTCAACAAATAGTAGTCCCATGCTAATAAACGATCGATTTCTTCGTCTGTTTATGGTACCATCGACCTGCGTTATGTCATGCGTGACATTTGAAACGTTCTGCGCAGGCGGCGCGATTCATTTCATAACTCTGTTTAACCATAGTTTGTATTCCCACTAACGTTTTGCCAACACACCGATGTCGGTGTCGAATCGCAAATCAATTTGGAACAGTTTGGTGTCGTTAACCATTACACTTGCAATGTAAATCGATACGGTACTTGATTTATTCATCGTTATGAATGTGTATCGATTATTTAATAATATACGTCGAAATTAATAATGAGCAGATGAGATTTCTTATGCATTATTGTAATTTTATCCGTCCGCACATTATGACTTTAACGTAGTAAGAAAACTGCTCAAATTATGCAAATGAATCGAATGCTTCCTTTGTCAAAATATTCTTATTTTAGTTTCTTCTTTGATTCAAAGACTCGTTGAATACCGATACCTAATCGATGTTTATTTTTTAGGAGTTCAAATACCAATTCTAGATACTCACGATCACACCTCGTTAAATATTAATAATTCACGTCTATAATTGGTATTTTTTATTAGAGGCTCAAGGAAGTAGCACCAAACACAATAATCACCTCTCAATAATTATTAGATGCTGTCATAAGCGATCTTTAGTATTTTTTTTTTTTATTTTTTTTTGTAACTAAAGCAATAATCTCAAGGCAAAAAGCGGGAGTTCCTTAAGTAAATAATACTGAAAAGAAAAACTAAACGTTCTTCATGAAAGATATGAACAGGCTAATGGAATTGGAGTAGGTACTTGAGAATGTTGAACAAGTCCCTTGATCTTATTCCGAGTCTATTTACTTTAAACGAACGTCAGAGAAAAAGTCTCGAAGCTTTTTCGATTCCGATCTGTATGGCAGTCGGTATGTTCATATTTGGCCGACTACAGAGACCTTAAAACGAGTTATTAGTTAAGTATAATTACGTAAAGTTCATTGGTTATGGTTACTCACCAACATGGTCAACACAACACAGACTGACATTAAAGCCCGTTATTTGAATCACGGTCATTCTGACAAGCGAAGACCTTTCACGTTCTTTTCGCAAAGTCTGTAGGAATATTCGATAGTGTTTTGTTTACAAAATAATGAGCGTAGTGTGTGGTCCAGCCTTTATTTACACATGATCTCGAAGCAAATATACCGATGATTCGATGGAAAACTACTATTCTCTTTATTGAACCAGCAATAAAGCTTTATTCAAACTGTTTCTCTGAAATACAACATAAGGATTTATATCGAGTACCGCACTACCGCTTGTAAATGAATCAGTGCAGTACATTTTTACATCATAAATAACGATACAGGCCCGCACTTAAGTGTGTATTGTACTGCTAGGTAGAAAGCCAGCCTGTCAGTTGCTCGCGGCCAATGATTCATGCTATATTCAATGCATATAACATCGTACGCGAGTTACGATATAGGTACTAACTAGTCAAATTTAAAAATTGTTTTGCAACCTCAGCCCTTGTAAACTAAATGTCAGTCGCATCGAATTAATATTTTACACGCTTTTTATATCAGCCATCTCTTTGGCAGCTTGCAGTATTTCTTAATTCACTAAATAGTTCAGAGATTTCGAAAACGTGCTTTATGCCCTGTTGCGTTTGCCATTGACCCAATAGCTTTGATATATTTTGTTTTAAAATTTCACGTTTTAGCAGGCGACAGGATTATTGCTTTTTTTTGGAGCAAGGGCGTGGTTTTTTATAATATAATTACGTAACTGACTTTTTTAATTTCGTTTAATTAGCTCCGTAAAATATCTTTACCATAACATAACGTAAACCTATCTGGTACAACGATAACCGCCATAAATACGCCGATGACGTACGTAAGTGTATGAAGGAATAGATTTACAGTTCGAGTCTATACTGTTACGAATAAATGTCTATTTCTGTTTACTCTACGGTTCGCCGACCGTCCGTCAGTCATCGTCTCGCGTGTTACACCAAACTGCGTATGATTTATTTCGTAGTGGCCGAGTCCGTCGTCGCTCGGAGTAACTACCGTTTCCGTACCTATATGACCATCGGGCTTGTAACATTGTACAAGCGTCCATCTGTCTGTCAGTCATGATCGTGCGCCTGCGCTTCCAAGAACGGATGCCTAGGTCCCGCGCTCCAGGACGTCCACTCATTACGTACTATTAGACCTCTGCGTGCCTCAGATTGTGCCGTAAACGGTCAGTTAATTGCAGTGTTTTACGGATAACAGTTTTTATAGTATGCTCAGAAGTCCAGGTGCGTCTTTGTCCTCATCCGCCTGCGAGAATTCAACTGAATACTTTTTTGTTATGAGTTTTAATTTTCTCTGTAATATCGTTAATATTGACGTCAGATGCTTTATATACTGCCTCGTTGGTCTAGTGGTCACAAGCGCTACTGCTGTGCATGAGGTCCTGAGTTCGATTCCCGGATCGGGCAGTGTTATTGGATTCTTTCGTCTGGAATTTCTCAATGGCAGCCCGGAGTCTAGATATGTACCCAGTTGATGGCAATACGCTTGCCCCCTATTACATGGTGAAATGTGGGTGTACATAGGTACACCTCTGCCTATCTCTTCGAGGAACACAAGCGTGATGTTATGTTATGGTTATGCTTTATTTAATTTCCGGCCATTAGATCCATTATTCATTACCAGAACGTATTAATAATTAAGAAGCCACACTTATAATAAAACTCCGTATATGCTTCGTTTACTACTCGGACCAGTAGACCATTAAATCGTCAACATGAATGTCCATGCTCAAGTGCATAGCGTGAACCGTTACGGCGGGGAAAGCTTTTCATCATGTGGACACGTCCCAGTAATTGATATGTTCCATATCTGTAACGCGATGGTACACTTAGTGAGTGTGCACACTTCTTTATAAATGAATATCAATTACTTTTAATTGCATGGCATTAATAATGTCCCAAAAACCGAAGCCGTCTTTAGCTGGCTATAACGATTCACAGCGTATTTCTACACTTGGTTAACACACGTAAAACGCGTGTCACTTCGTAAGATATAGATACTATAGACAAAATATTACAAAAAAAAACAACCCGGAGCACGTAAACCTGTAAAGTTGGTACCTATGCACAATCATTTAGATACACCGGTGTTTGACTACACACCTAGGAATAGCAATAGCAACTGTCCTTTGTAAAAACGTAGCCAATGTAAAAGACGTCATCGGCTCTTTATCCTTTCGTGAGCTTTTACGATAGGTATACACTGTCAAAACCCAAAACACAGTGTTCTAAGATATCTATAAAAATCTTATCCTTATTTCTTACGCACTACTTCATAAATTATGTCCAACAGGAAAATACGAGTTCTCAGTATAAATCTTTCTTGGCTTCCTTTTGTAGCGAGTTGACACATGGCACAAGAAAATCTTGAACCATTTCAAAGTCAGCATTATCCCTACGTGTTTCTACAAATTGTCACTTTATTTAATAAAAATAGTTATTCATTAACAAAAAGTAAAGGGTCGGGACAAATGCCTGCGTCTAAATCAAAATCAAAAGTCATTTAATCAAACTAGGCTGAGAATCAGCACTTTTCGAACGTCAAAAATTACATAAGACAGTCCCCCAAAACGTCCGCCCTTCACCACTTCCTAGTGCTTTAGCTGGTAAGAAGAAGTGGCGCAATAAACTCCCCAGCAGCGTCAACATGGTGTCAGCACTAAAAAATCTTGAACCATTTCGAAAGGCAACATACTAGAAGTTGTCTTGTTGTCATATTACCCCAAAAATTATTAACTAAAGCTAAAGGGTCACCCATTTCTGGATGAATGCCTGCTCTAACTGTTTCGGCACTTAAAAATCTTGTACCATTTCAATCATCAATCATTACTTCTTCTTACTAGAACTTCTCATTGCAATAACTCTTATTTCTCAATACGAAAACTTTCCTCAAGTGTAAACAGTGTATCTATTATGAAAACAGCGCATGCATCTCAGTTGCCGATGCAAGTGCGGACAAAGAGCCTGCAACACATGGAGACCGAGGCAGACCGAGTGTCTGCTTTCCAAGAAACACGCCGAACACATACGAATGATAAATGTGAAGCACTTGCGCACTACTCATTAATTACAAAATACAAATGTAAATGCACATAATTCTCAACGCTCTCTCTCAAAATTAATCGACTTTTTATCGAGATCTCTCACTGCCTCCATCTCTAAATGACATTTCAGTTTTCAATGTCGATTTGTAACAAAACATATCTATCAATAGACCCACTGTCGAGATTTATCTTTTCCTGAACAAATTAGCTTTTAAATATCTTTGTGAAAGAAATTCGTGTGCTATTGTTACAAACAATCTAGCAGGAAGTCTCTAAAACGTTCCTTTATCGCATCGGAAGTCGTTCCAAGAATATTTGTTATTTTCAAACCTAATAAATATCTTAATCTTTAACTTTGCCGGGAGAATGCTTTAATGTGGAATTCGTTAATTTAACATCGAATAATAACGTTAACCTTACAAACAAGTAGACAAAGATCTAATTGATTGAAAGCAGAATAGAGGAATTACGAAACCGAAGCACGTGGCATTTCAATTGATTTCTAAATCAAACGCCTCACATTGTGTATTCTCAATGGCAATAGAATCGCAATTGTGCATCTCAGTAGGCTCTACTGTCAATCGGTTATCCTGCGATCGGGCTGCGCGCACGCACGCCGTCCGTCCGCGACGCAGCGAGCTGCCGGGGTCAACGACCTTGCACGCCCGACGTGGAAATATAATGAAACACTGGAAATGATTGCGAAAATATGCAATGCAAAAGGAAAAATAATATTTTATTCTGGCTACGCAATGTCTACGACAGCGTCGTAGGCCGTAGCACGTGCTTGCTACAAATTTTGGCAAAAAGAAGAGACAATTTTATTGTTAATTAGCTGTGTTACAAACTTATAACTGATGTTCATTAGTTAGAAAACATTTTTTGGCTACCAACAACTTTGTCTACCAAACTCTTAAAAAAACATGTAAATTTTTTGATCAACGATGACTACAGCTTCCTATAAAGAGAAACCCTTGGTCACTGCCAGACTGCGAAAATCTCAGTATGTAATATTAATCTCAAATTCGCACAGAACCTTCTGAGTTTACTAATCACCGTTTAGTAACGGTGTTAATTTTCACTCTCCATTATATCTGTCAAGTAACCTTATGAACTTGCTCAATTGTCTTACTCGTCAGGAGAAACTTTCTCGCCTAGACAATGTCACCCACGTAGCTCATCCAGTCTTCCACATCCGTGGCCCATTCAATGAACGAGTGGGTGACGGACGCTTGCCAATTATTATTGTTTACTTTCTATCGTTAATTACATATTTTACGCAACAAAAATCTATGTGATTCATAGTGTCAGGTTGCCTGAAGTATTGATAAAAATAACTGTGATTCAGGAGATTTATGGGGGTTGTAAGTACGCCTTCAAAATACCAATAGATTTGGACATGGGACAAATTGTTTTTAGGTGACTAATTGACTTGAAAAATTACTAGCTTATCAGTCTATCGGCCAATCCCTGCCCACATTTGCCAGAAGTCACTCAATGTCTCAGACATCATTTATAACATGTATCTACTCATTTTCACTTGTAAATGAGGCATCAGGACGATCGATAGAAAGTGATATACTCTGATTAATAGTAGGAGTCAGTCACTGTCAAATATTTGAGTTGAAACGTTCAAATAACAACTTTTCCTTTCATACCGAACGAATTGCGAACATTTGTTTCACCATTGTGTCGGTCAACGAACCATAACATACATGAACTCGTTTTAATTAATTCTATAAAGTATAAACTTCCTACACCTCATTATTTTCGCTGTAAACTCTTTCAACTTTCCTCTACTGAAGTTTATATGTTCTAATCAACGAATAAATTGGACAGAATGAAAGCTCCTTACACAAATATAGCGGTATCTTTGAATTCAGATTATGTAAACAAATATTACATCAAATATTAAAGAGAATGTGAAATACCACAATATTGAGAAAAGTAGGCCATCATGAAAAACGTAAAAACACCAAAATATTTACTTAAACGAAACATTTTTATTAAGCTCAACATTTTTTTACTGAGAAAGTAAGATCTGTGTTATTATCAAAGAGAAAAGTAAACTTTGTACTTTGTAGAAAGAATTTTTCTTAATCTTTTTCTCGACTGTAATACCTAGAAATAAATACATTCATAATGGAGTATCCACTTTAGCGAATAGCGAATTTAGTTTATAACAAGGTACATGTAGGTCCATCAAAAACAATTTACTCGTACCCGTTAGAACAACATTCATTATCTGGTTAAAGATAAAGAAATAGGAAAACAAAACAGACAGATAAATTGCTGTACAATTTACTTTTAATAGCGTTTTCTCTATGGTTACAATTTCTTGTATTGACAGACAAGCAGACAACTTGATGGTACCGACAATATTAAAGATGATTATTATTTTCTGGTAACATAAAACATCGATTTCTCTTATTTATCGTGTAACGAAAACAATCTCAATGGAAATCTACATTACATTTGTATTCTCAATACAAGATGGTGCACTTAACAGACTAACTCCGTATAAATAAACACCATACTTAAGTAAGCTGATTTTCAAGTGGTTCAATTCCCCTTATCCTCCACTCGTCATTAATACCAAACTAATCAGCTTCCGTTACACGACAATACTGTATTCAGGAGGAAATTAATGAAGTTATTGAAGTAGCCGATCAGTTCCAAGTGATCGAGGGCCGATGGAGCGGCACGAATCATCGCCCGGCTGCCTTTTGGGGCCGAAACACACCGTAAACAAAACAAAACGCCAGCGTAATAGACTTATCACACTTGTCAGCTTACACATCGATCATTGACTTTTGTATGAAGACGAGAAAAGGTGAATCGATGCGTGGAACCATTAATAAGACAGTGTGGACAGTAGAGTCAAAACAATTTTACTTGTTTTCTTCTGTAACAGATTTTTCAGTAGATTTTAGTCAACTATGACTACGGGACTGTTTTGTTGGGAGTTTGAGCGCCATCATTGTTTCCATAGACTCATCAAAGACAATTTTGACTCCTAAGTCAAAATTGTTTTTGGCACTTAGGCTGTGTACAGACCTGTCTGCACACAGCCTAAGTGCCAAAGAAAGTTCAGGGGTTGACACGTGCGATCAATATCTTAACGTACCGACGCGAGTGCCGACAAGTATGAGAACCCCATAACTCGTCATGCAATAACACTTTTACAATTGAAATAACATTTAGAGAAGGAGAAATTAGCAGATGTGTCAATCGTGATACACTTCCGTACTAATATTGTTGTGTTGGTTCTGTATACGTTTTGTTAGAGGTATGAGTCTGCTTTCGGAATGAGGGTAAAAGCTTCTGCAAGCTTCCCGATTAACTTCGAGACATCTTTATTAAGTTATTTATGTTTACTTTGCAAAAATCATGGCGGACTGAAATGCATCAGTTCCGAGCTTATATAAAGCAAAAATTTTGCAATAAAAGTGCTTATTGCATAACGTTTTTATTTCTTTCAGTTAAATACACACTAATGTTATTACCCCGTCTATTCAGATACAAATCAAATGAGATTCTAATGTAATGTCATCTTACGTCACCCAGCCTCTATTGCGTACAAAAAAATATAAAGTTATGTTACGCAATGTTATCAATTGTTATTATGGCCGTAATTTGCAAGTAGGCTATCGGCTATCATTACCTATATTAATACTATGGTAGCCGTAGCCCGTGGCTTCGCCCACAGTTCTTATTTGATCAGCTTTCTAGATCATAATGAAATTGTATAGAACTATTTGATTATGTGTTATAGCATAATCTTATGTTGGTATCTTCCTGTGATCAGTTTAAAATTATGATGTCTTAGACGCCATAACGGAATGAGCAAGATCAATGTTCGTTCCTTCTCCATTCAGTCTTTTGCGTCCTGCAGGCTTGATATAAAAGATCACAGACATCGGAACTAGGCTTAGAGTTTTATTTTCATAGAAATACTTAAACCATTTGAAATTTAAGGCTTACGTGATAAATAAAATATCGCTTCCAAAAACCGCTATGTATAAAAATTCCTTCACATTATATCGGAAAGTAAATAAGGAGAGTAATCTGAAAGGTTTCGAGAATAAAACATAATGTACAAACATACGCAAGACGTGTGAATTATGTTTAGTAAACAGTCTGGGACGCTTTGAAGATACCGCTATCACAGACGAGTGAACTTTCAACTCCGCAAATTATTTTTGGCTCATTTGTTTAGGCCGACAAATATTTACCTCCTTAGCTCATACTATTTAGTCTTATTAGTTTAGTAAAACTCGTTTATTCACACATAGGTAATAATATAACTCGCATTTAAAATGAATGAATTTTAATTACCTTCATATAATATCAGGCTTGTCAAGGTGCATTTAGATTGAAATAACTTACGTAATAAAGCGCATCTGAGGACTACGTAGGCCGCATATCCGTTCCATTTTCATCAAACAATGATATAAATAGAGTAAAATAGGTTATAAAACATGAATGTATGAAACTGCCTGACCCAAATACGCGAATGACGTCAGAGTGACGTAAGGTAACGTAAGGCGGATCGGGATCAACCCATTGACTGCGCGGGATCTGGTTTCTATTATACTTTCTACCCGATAAATACGTAAATCCGCACATTACACCGTACATCATAATACAGGATACGATACGATTAAGTAGAAAGTTCTACAAAACGCGTTTACTAGGTGAATATCGAGCTTTGAAAGTAATGAGAAATAAAATTGTTTACTAGCATGCGAACGAATTTAGAAAATTCTTGAAAACCTTTACTTTCAAAAAATACAACGTGTAATGGAACATGCAATTAAAAACACAAAGCTATTTTATTATCGATGAATTCAATCTCTTCCTTAACATCACTTTGTGGTCGTATATAATTTAATAAAAAACTTACTGTTAAAACCTTTTGTGATTCTAGCGTTTACATAATACTAAATTATTAATTGATATAAGTTTTATAATTATCTGCCACAATCTCTCGTACAAAATGGCCCTCTTAAGACTTCAGCGACGTCTGGCTGTCAAAGTTACGCAACAGTGACTCATTATTACCAAATATCGATCTACACTACTGCACGCATCATAAATCTTTCAAGACGCCGCGTTGAATCATCCAACCAGCCTATTGTTTATTCGACACTTAGTCACGATAAGTACGTTTAATCGGCACAGTTAGACCACGCAGTACACAAATCGCCACAACAAAGTTACGTAAAAAAGAAACGCAAATATTACGGAAACTGTCAAACACACTTGTTTATTGAAAGCGACATCACTTATTTCAAACGCGAGAAATCTGAGAAGTAACTAGTCGTCGGACGTCAGTATGGACGTCAGTCGAAATAACTTCGGGGTTCCTATTTCTGTACTACGGCCAAAATCAAGTTTAATTGCAAACTAACATGCGTAACGGAGCAATGACTTAGCCTGAAAAGTTTGTAACTATTAAGACACGGTTCATTGAGCAAAGTAGGACATTGCTTCACCGATTTCAGCAGACCAATCTTTCACTTTGACACAATGTTAACAGAAAGCGAGAAAACTCCACGTAAAGAGTTCAATGACAAACCGAGGAAATTGGCTGAAGGGTTGTCGCCCGAGGTGAATAAAAGTATGTAAATTAATAACTTGCGGACTGATATACATCCTGTTAAAAGTATTCGAATTATTAATGGGTTCTCAGAATTTGGGAAAATTCCACGTCATACATCCGACCGGACAGGAGATTAAAGAACTGCCAAGTTCAACTGTTGCTAAGTGCCCAAAAATGTTTGGGGAATTTTTGACAGCCCTGCATTTCTAAGCGTGAAGGAAAAGTATGACAAATCACGATGCGCGTTCACGGTTCCGAAGAAATTACGAGTGACACGGTCATTGACGAGTCGATTATAATTCACTTTGCAAATTGATGTAGCCGGATCTTAGCACTGGCTTGATACAGCTAAATAATGTTTGTTGAAGGCACCTGACTTGACAGATATTTACTAAATCACTGGTCATTTGAAAGCTTGTGGTCATGTAAAAGAAAATTTGTGACGATGAAGAACTTTAAAATGTCTTCGTGTATACTGTACGAATGAAAACCAAATTGAAATGTTACACTTGAAATAACTCCAAAATGACAAAACATTTACCCAAATAAACGTCTGAGAGCAGAGGCAATAATTCGAAGAAACCACAGCCGTATTGTGCTGAATGGGTCATCCGGAAAAAATCACCAGTTTCCGTACCGTGAAAAAAGCCATTTTGGCAGACGGCGCGGAGTCTGCGCGGGAGCACTTTCTCTGCGCAGACGCAGATCGACAGAGCATCGTCATAGTCCTGCAGACAAGCGCGCGCGCCGCCCGCCCCTCACTGCTGCACATTTCCGGAAATTTATTCAATTTTCACATTGTTGTTTTATCGCCGGTATCGATTCGGTCGAGTACTCGGGCGTATGATTGATATAATACAACACTTGTATGAATGTCCGATATCGACGGCTACGGATTTGTGTCATTCTGTGAGATATTTCGGAAGTTCGCGAATGACGTTAGGGCCAATGCCCTCGTTCTGGATTCACGTGTGAAGTTGGCTGGAAGGGTATTGTTTTGTTGAGTGCATCGAATAAGTGCAAAGTGTGAGGTGCCAGTGGTGGGTGGCGTGCCGAGCTGTGACAATGACCACCACGCCTCGCCCTCACTTGTGACGTTCGTGGACAGCGGCCAAGTCATGACACTCTGGTACACCGATATATTGGTGAGCGTGCATTCACTATTTTCCGACGTTATTTCAAGTGTTGCATTTATTTTTAAGAACATCGAAATTCTATTGATGTTTACGAAGCTGTGTTCTCTCTTGTGGACACGAGGTATACGAGAATAGCTTAATGCTGAGGTGAAAAAGATTAGCCAAGCAGCAATGAACAAGTTAGACACTCATCTAAGAATGTTCGTGCATTTGAAGCTATAAAAAAGAAAGATAATAGAGCTATAAAAAGCCATATACGAAAGTAAGAGTTAATCAAGGTTTAAATTCTTATAAACATAATATGGAATAAGTTTCGACTCCATGTTCAATCTCTAATCGTCTAAGCATCGTTTACCTACATTTTTAATTCGTCCAAGCGAAGGCGTCGCAGACACAACACGCCTCGCAATTACGATTATTGGAAGGTATAGGCAATTGACCTACAAGTAAAGCGATATGCTATTACCGATAGAGGTGCCGCCGAGCCTGCATCGATCGGGTCAATTACTCCATAGTTCCGACATTCTTCAGTGTACTTTCTATATAATCACCGCACTTGCCCTCGCAAACGGGACTAGTCGACGAGCTTCCTCATTAGCTCCCCTGTTAATTGTTTATTAGCATCTCTGGTATATTGCACGCTCGTTACGTCACCGTACCGCTTCTGACAAGCCGTTGACCCACTAATTGCGTTTGATGTGAATAGGTTACAATCGCTAAACGTTGTCGTCAGTCAGACGAACATGATTTTTTACTTCACTGTTGCATATGCGGAAATCGGTTAATGTGGGTCAGTCTCTATAAATCATCGATTCTTATCGCGGACCGACAGTTTTCAAGACTATTGGAAGCACGATCGTTTTCTCACATAAACCGAAATTGTGTATAATAGCATTCGATCACGATAAGCTAAATGGCTCTACTGTAAAATAAATGTATTGTCTTTTAAATGGAGAGTTGTGCTCATTTTTCGAGTCGCTTCTCCAAGTTAATGTCGTTTGTTGTTTTGGTTAAAGGTTAATAGGTTGGATGTCAGAAATAAATTATTCGCACATGTTTTTCCGTGAAATGTGATTACTAACATTGGTTAAAACCATCTGTTTCCCATTTTAAGTTGGTTGGAACGTAAACGTATCTGCTATAATTAATCACGCAATTCAAACATCACGTCATTTAACATGTAGAGTGAAATACAGCTTCGTGAAAGACGCTTAGCATTGTAAGGCCAACATTACCTACAGCTCATTTAAGATTTCCATCTAAATACGGTTAGGTAGATGGTAATCTATGGCGTACCGTGACAAGGGCCTTGAATCGCGTGCCGTGGCAATGTGGCACGCATCCGCGGAAGACGCGGCCGCGGTCGTACTTTCGATTTCCTCTGAGTAACGAGCCACTGCCGCGGGCGGGTAAACAAACACTTCTAACAAAACCTATTCACTGTTACAATATAGGCGACGTTAAAGAAATGTTCCGTCTTGTTCACGACACGACCTACATTTCTGTCGTCAATCTCTTGAACCGTTGCTGTTCTAAAGTCTATTATACTTTTTTCCGTTTATCAATTTTCATAATGAGGTTTTGGCATTCGCATTAATTACTCATCAATTCTGAAGTAGCCTAAAATATCTACTAGCTAATTTATTGTTGTCTCGAAGTTATTTAAGACTTGCCAACGCCTCAGAATTCTGGGTTTGTTGAATATCGTCTTGAAGATTTATCTCACATAGTTGTATACAAATCAATTTGGCAAATGGACTCACAACGAAAAAAAAACGAGCTATTAACAATAATAGCTCGTTTTTTTCCGTTGAACGCACCATGACCAGGGTCATGCTGCGTTTTTTCTGGCTTTTCGGCGCCAAAGATGCGCGTGCGCTGAGGCACTATACCAGAGTTTTCAGAAGGATCACTCCTAACAACGGAGTATTAAATTTACACACTTAGTATTAAATTTAAACACTGACAAATAGGTACCTAGGCTAAACACTACAATTTGAACTGCCATGTACGCTTTTGCGTAGGTCATATGGCCAAAACCCTCTAACCCAAAATATTACAACGGTTAAACTAAATTCTATACCTGAACTTGTCAACATCTAAGCCTTCTGCAGCTTCCTAATCTATATCATCGTCATCTCGATTAATGCCGCCTTCACTCTGCAATATAACCGACGCGATTCACATTGAACACTTGTCTGATTCACGACTATTCTTTCTGAAATACCTATAATTAGGAGAGGGGTGAAAGCTAGACAAGACGCCTTTATTTCAGTTCCGTGAGTAGTGTCGCCTCACGATTTATCAACAACTAGTTTTTCGGAATGTGCAGTAATTACAATAATTTTGTTAACTGCGAGACATGCTTCGATTACACGGTACTTCCTTGACTTAATAGATGGCCATGAAAAAGTAAACTATCAATTATTTTGAGCTTTCATTTGTCGGATTACAATCTTGTTTCATTACGAAATTCGTCTTACATGGGTCTACGTCATAGTAGCCTGTCTGCCTGTCTTCTTTCTCCACTCGTGCCTAGTATGAGCGTGCAAAAATGGCCTGGAGCCAAGACATTGAAAACAAACGCGTACATTAGCTGGTAACTAATCTATTGTTACTTTTTATAGTTAACGTCATCGTTGCACGTTATTGTGCGGTGCACCGCTGATAATGTAAACTGTTTAAAAGGAAAGCTATGTTTCAATTATTTACAAAACATAATGTCTGTGTGTAGGACGTATTTTGTACTGTTCTTTATTATGGGAACACCTGAAGTCGTGACCGAATGACATGAACTAGGTATCATATTCATTCATGATTCTTTTTTTTTCTGTAAGTAGGTTTATACAAACACTTACACGTCAAACATTTTTTTTTTTTAACTAGATGAGGCCAGCGTTTCCTATCTGACTACTCTGAGAAGAAAGGCCGAAACAAACTCAGAGGTCACAGTCTCTTTTAAAGTCCAGACATAATCTTGGTCAGATCATGTGAAGACCATGTTGGTGTCTGAAATGGTCTTTTGAGGAAAGAACCACACAGATTGAGTGGACCTGTCCAGTCAGTGCAAGCATCTGTCAGTAATCGTACAGCTCAACATAAAAGTTAAGGAGCTCAACGATTCGACGAACAATACCAAAGAAAGGACATTTGGGTAGGCCGCATAATTTACTCAAACTGGCAGACTATGATAGAAAAAAAAAAAAAAAAACAAGGACTCACATAGTCTTCACATTCACAGTAATTAAAATAATATAACATTTTACAAAGTAAATATTCATGTCATTGTATATATAAAATTCATCAATGACAATGTGTACCTATATAAGAAAAAAAAATTAGCAAAAAGAAAAGAACAAAAAAAAATCAGTATGTATATTAAAAAGAAAAAAAAAAAATTATTGGAGCAGCTCAATCCCACGCCTTTTTGTCATCAATGTAATCTTTAACTGTATAAAAGGCTTTCTGGCACAACTAAGTTTAATAAATGATTTGAATTTATTAAGGCTCAGATCTTGAACGGGGCTTGGAAGTTTATTATAAAAACGTATACATTGACATCTGAACGAGAACTCTGAACTTTAAAAGACAACGGTCTTTGTTCAATGTGTTACCAAAAGGGTAGCGAAAGTTAGTTTGGGACTATTCCTTTTGGAGCCTTAGGAATTTCTTAGTAACTGCCTTGAGTTTGGAAGTTGGCGATGTGATACTCTCAAACTGAAGTCTAACCGCCTCCTTTCTTTTCCCACAGAGCCCCGGCGCGGTTAGCGGCGGAGGCACGGAGGCACAGCCCGGTTCCAGAGATGCCCTGGACGTGCGCTACTCTCTGGCGGCCCTCGCTGATGACTACACCAAGAGGAAACATGTGGTCAGGGTCACCACGGCAGCTGGCGCCGAGTTGTTACTACAGGTATGTTTATGGCGACGATGTTGAGAAACTAGCAGTTCAGAAACAGATAGTAGATGGAAAAGTCATGAAGGTAGTATTGAAGGCTTCACAACAGTGACTGTGACTCCTGTGATCATATGTCACAATGTTTGTGTTTAGAACCGTTTGTACTACCACTATCGAAAGCTTCTTTATTTCTTTTCTCGACCTTTAGAGTATGTTGTGCTTACGATAACGTAAGCAACTCTGGACCCTTATTTTGGCCGTATGGTGGTATTTATACACCGCATGCAGGTTTCAGAGTGAACGAATTTAAATTGGTGAATTTGCATATTATTGTTTTCTAAGTACCTAGTGCCTACTGTTTGAAAACAACTCTATTTCGAACGTTCATTAACCTTATCTGCCACTTACGAAACATTCGAATATAAAAATACAACAATGAGTTTTGTTACATTTTAACCAATCCAATACAAACACGGGGGGCATTTTGCCAGAACACGTAATTTTGGCAAATTGTTGAATGCTAGAATGTTTCAATTATAATTAGCAGCCGCGACGTATGGTATTGTTACAATTTACACAAAACTTCCTCCGACTCAATTGTGAATGTTATTCATTCAAATCGTCGCTTTGTTAATATGGCAACCTCTGTCTCGGTAAATATACTTAACAAAGCACAGGAGTTTCTCCCGTAAAAATAAAATGACGTTCAAAGTGTAACCTCTACTTGCTTACTTAAAAAATAATCTTTGTTTCTCCTAGGCTGATGGTGCAGCAGATGCGCAGCGATGGCTAGCAGCCCTGCGCCGTCACTCAGCAGAGCCCCCTCCGGCCGAGCCCACACAAACACAAACACAGACACAGCCGCAGGCGGCGCCGGCGCCCGCGCCGCTGCCAGCGCCCGACTGTCCCTCGCCGCTCCCGCCGCAACGCAGCAAGAAGATCGGCAGGAATAGGTCTCCTACTGGTGAGGGCTCGCTTGAATTACTTCCAAGTACCAAGATGTACAGGTGTTCCGCAGTCATCCGAAGACGTCGGGATGTGACGAGGAGGATAGGAGGATTAGTTTCTGCACATACGTTAAATGATTTCTTAGGTTAAGCTTAGTGATTAGGTATGGACTGGACGAAAGTGAACTTTTTGTTAAAGAACTCCTTAGTTCGAAGAGCCAATCAGACAAAGCTAAATTTTAATGTTGATCGTTTATTTTTTATTTTTGACAACAGCAAATAAAACGTGGGAATATACCCTTGGGAACTAGTAACGTAAACCTATTAAGGTCTGGTCTGTTTTAACTTCTTCTTTCATATCAGAACAAAATCTACAGATATACTTAGCTATATATCAGTGCCAGAATCAATTTAATGATCAGGTAATTAACAGACTCTTTCTATCCACAGGCCCACCGACACCAACCCTCCCCTCGTCTCCAAAGAACAAGACGTGGAAGGGTCGCATGGCGAAGCAGCTGCGGCGCATGCACGGCGGCGCGGCGGCGGCGGCGGCGCCCGCGTCGGGCTGGCTGGGCGCGGCGCTGGAGAGGTGCCCGCACGATCCTGAGCACCCGCTCGTGCCCAAAGCTGTCACACTGCCTGCACATGCCGTTGAGGTAAGTCACTAATGGCCCGGTTGGAAGCTTGCTCCCACCATACATTTCTCAGACAGGAGTACAGATGCAAAGGGTTCAAGAGACAAAAAACATGACATAATCCTTAGGAGTTGAACGTGGATTATTTGGCAAAAAAAAATCCGTCTACTAATAATCAGGTGACCCAAATCTTTTTCAATATTGAAGTTATCAAAACTGCCACCATTTCCGTCTCAAAGGAACAATTATGTATTCTAAAATTTTGATGATTTTTTAACTCAAGAACCTTTTTTAACTTATTAACCAATTCAGAAGATCACAACAGTCAGCCTCATGCAAGTTTTATAAAGTAACAAAATACTCACCCTAAATCTCTCTTCTAGGCATACGGCCTCCGAACGGTCGGCGTATACCGCGTGCCCGGCAACGCGGCTGGCGTGGCGGCCCTGGCGGCGGCGCTAGACCGCGGCGAGCCCCCGCCCACTAACGACGCGCGCTGGGCCGACGTGCACGTCGCTTCCAGTCTCTTGAAGGCCTACCTCAGGAGGTTGCCGGACCCGCTGCTGACAGCGGATCTGTATCCCGCGTTTATTGGTGAGTGTTGTTGTTGTATATTTAGGGTTCTGACGAGGAAGGGGTATTGGTCAAGAGAGGAACTGCTCGGAGTCTTGCGATCACTTGGTACTTAAAACATCTGGCCTAAGTCTGCCTGACACAATATAAATAAGCATCAGGCAGGTCGTCATTGATATCCTCAGATTTGGCACCTAAGCAATCTCCTATTTAATTCAAATATTTAATAAGTAGGATTTGAAGAAAAGACCAGTCACGGGCGTAGGTCAGCCTGTCCCTCCAGGTCTTCCCTGGTAGTAGGTCTATCAGGATATCAATGGCCTGATACTTATTTATATTGACTTACTTAGTTCAACGAAGTCTATGTCTAAGTGGCGCAGGAGTGGAAACACCCAGTGCTGCCATTATACAGAATGGTGAACACTTCTTGGATATTCATTAATATGTAGTTACCTATCGTGACATCCGTGTTCAATAAACAAAGTCCACCGTGCTTGACTATTAAACACAACTGTCACCACTTCGACAGTCAACAAACTTTTTATTAGATCCACTTTCTTGATACTTTCGACGTTCACCTGAACCAGTAATAATTGTTCTTTTTTTTAAATTGATGCATGGTAAAAAATTCCAGTACCTAAGGCCCTTTCCTGATTTGTCGGTGCGTCAGCGGTATAGGATCAGTATGCTTGGTATACCCGGTACCGAAAGCTCACCGAGCGCCTATATTTCAATAAGCTTTTCCTGATTGGCTCGGTAGGCGCGGGAATGGGGCGGGATCGTTTCGATTTACCGCGTCTCGGTAGAAACATGCAGAGCCCGCTCGGTGTTTACAGAGACACGTCACGAGTTTCATCTTCTCGCGAGGATTTAAGCGACACTGCACAAATTATACCGAAAACATAACGTCAGATCCGTAAATGAAAGCAGTGCGGTATCGTTTCGATATACTGAGCATACTATACCGCACCGCTCCCTGACCGACAAATCAGGAAAGGGCCTTTAGTGGTCACACAAATCGTGCTCATTTCAAGACTGACTCATGTAAAGGGAGCTCATTTTTTCTAACAATTGAGGCAGTCTTGAAAAGGCCATTTTTTTTTTTTAATTTCCGATGAAATCACAACCGCCTCCTTTGTTTGAAGTCTGTTAAAAAAAAAAAACGTATTGGAATGTTTCAGGTCTCTGTCCCACTGTAGCACACTCAACCCTAAAAATAATCACTTTAAATATGTAACAAAAATCTAACCATATTTTCTTCTCCTAGCTGCCGACCGGTCACCAGAAAGAGCGCGAGAACTACGTCGACTAGTCCGCGCTTTACCAGACGCGCACTACGAGACACTCAAGTACCTGATCCAACATTTGCGCCGAGTGGTGGCGCATTCCGCCTACAACAAGATGGAGGCGAGAAACTTGGCCATAGTGTTTGGCCCAACGTTGGTCCGCGCGGCCAGCGACGACATGTTGGCGATGGTCAATGATATGTCCAGCCAATGTAGAATCATCGAGTCGTTCCTCACACATGTAAGTACTTTGATATGTTATTTAGAATTTCCGTAATGGACGAATTCCTTAAATTATAAGGAAGTCTCATTCATCATTCTCCTGCCCTTGTCCCAATTTATTTGGGGTCGGCGCAACAAGTATTTTTCTTCCATTGATCGTCATCTTGATAGTCACCCCGTTTCTAGCTATATTATCTTTCATACAGTCCATCTATCGTTTTTTTGGTCAAATCATAATAATTTTTCCCAGGCTAAAAATTAGATGGACCAGAATATATCTTATAATACAGAATTTAAAGCGCCAACAGTCATGATAACATGTACCCTTGTTGGTATTTATCATTATGCACGAAGACAATAACGAAAGTTTCCGAAAATATTGAAAATGTCTGAATTAACTAGGTACTCTAAAACAGATTTTATTTGCCTTTTACTTACAGTACGAATGGTATTTCGAGGAGGAAGAGGGCGACCCTCCTATGGACCCGCCCACTAGCGCGGAGGAACTATCTCCCGCGCCTGCGCCTTCTAGAGACCTACTTATTCACAACGTTAAGAAGATCGAAGGTAAATATCTTCACAAGCTGGAAATACTTGACCCTGTGACAGAATTTTTTAATGTAATCTATGTTTTGCACCAACTTTTATTTTAATCTATATTTAATTACCTATTGTTACAAACCCCAGGACTCGTGGCAGCTGCGGTCGTAAAACGTGCGAGTAGGACGGTTCTCGTGTCATCTCGCTCCCGCATTTGATGACCGCAGCTGTCACGAACATTGGCGTAACTTCTTTTTACTTCTCTGTCGCACCAACATTACCCAAGCCATTATTCCGTGTTAGCAACTAATAATACCATTAAAAGTAGCCTTCCATATTCCAGGTAAGGATGTATCCACACGGGATATTGTGTCGTCCATCATATCGGCGGCTAATCGCAAAATCCAACGCAAGCCGCGCTCGAAGCCCGACAAGAAGTCGGACACGTCGCGCTCCGACGCGTCGCCGGGCGCCTCCCCGCCCAGCTCACCGCTGGCGTCGCCGCCGCACCACCTCACCACGTCGCTGGCAGACTACGACGGCCTCAACCATAAGTACGGCAGGACGCAGGATGGAAATAAGTGAGTGGTTTAAATTATCTGCTGGGGAGTTAGTTGCGCCACTTCTTCCCAGCGATAGCACCAGGAAGTGGTGAAGGGCGGGCGTGTGGGGGTACTGCCTTATGTAATTTTGCCGTTCTAAAAGTCAGCCTAATTGTAATAAATTACTTTTGATATTAATGAAACTCCTATACAAATATTTGAAGTTTGGGGACTATTTTCCATATTACAATAATACTATGGACCTTTTTGCAATAAACATTATCATTTTATACATAATTAACAGAAAAACTTACAATGTGTTACTTTTCTAGAATTGAACTGGAGTCAATGCAAGCGCTGGGCCGCGGTCGTCAGGAACTCTCGCGGCATACTCACGCGCTCACCAACTTCTCCATAGATGGTGAGTTTACAGCACTTTCACATATTTCCTTGGAGTATGAATAAGACAAGCTTTAAAGACATAGTCTTGGTTTTTAATGGCGAAGCACTCGATTGCTTGTCCTATCTATACTCGATATATGTCTCAGCTAAGGAACTGGGAATGAAACGATATTATATTTTATTTATATTCGTGTACAATAAAGGTGTCCGCTATTTGCCCCACTAGGTGTCCAGTACTGACGTCAGAGAGTAGACACACCAATCCCTTTCTTTTGTCCACATTATAAGGTAGAGGAATGTGAGCGTGCGTGTTGCAATGTGTGCGTGCGCGCCGGCTACGGTAACACACGATGCTACTTGTTCACATCTGTCACCACACGTTACCACACGTTGCACTTACTGGGTACATCATAACCTGTGTCATTATCTAACCTGTAAGTGGAACGTTGTCACAATAACGGCGACTAGATGTGAACAACTGTAGGATCAAACTAACGCTTCCAGTCGGCGGCTGTTGACAGCACGGCTTTAATATGCTCGTGCATTAGTATAGTGGCAGGCCGGCGTGACCATCACCACATCACCACTGTACATACCCACATCACTCATCCATCATCAGTTCATGGTCACCTAACGACGCCACCCCTAACACGCTTCCGTCTGTGCCTAACCCCCGCCCCCAGCCCGACGCGCACTAATCGTTAACATGTTGTCGCAGGAACCGGTGACTTGGTGTCGTCTCTGACCAGCACGTTCGACCAGAAGCTGCGCACGCTCAACAACTCGTCGCCGCTAGACGACGGCAGCATCCCGTACGCGGACGAGTGTGCGGACGAGACCGAGGAGGGCAAGTCCACTGCTAGCTCGCCGTCCGACGGCGCTAGCGAGCGCGACGAGCGCCTGTCGCCCGCCGCGCGCGCGCACGAACTGAAGGCTGCATGGCTGGCGCGCGACCATCGGCACTCGTCCTCGTCCAGCGCCGACGAGCCCGAGCGCGTCTGGCGCCGTCACCCGAGGGACGACCCCGACGACTCCGAGAAGGAGAACTGTCCGCGCCGCGACGAGCCCGACGCGCCCACACCCGCGTCTGAAGCGCCCTGTCTGCGCGACAATAAGCGCAACAGCGCCGCGCTAGAGCCGGCCCCGCCAGCCACACGAGCCACCGACGACGACGGTGCCAAGCTCAAGCGCTCTGAGTCACTGTCTCGCGAGCCCGAGCGAGGCGGGCGCGTGCTGCGCTCGGAGTCGCTGAACTGCCGCGCCGAACGTGCCGCGCGCTCCGACTCGCTGGGTGGCAGCAAGGAGCGGCGCGAGCTGGCGGGCAGCGCCAAGGAGCGGCGCGAGCTGCCGGGCGTGCGGCGGCGCGAGCAGCAGGCGTGGCGCTCCACCAAGCTCAAGCGCAAGAACGGCATGCCCGAGCGCGGTATCAAGCGCCGCCACACGGTGGGCGGCACCAAGGACTTCGACAAGGATGGTTGGTCGGCGCGCCACACGCGCACGTCTTCGCCCGACCTATCGTCTGACGTGACGTCAGACCTGGCCGAGCTGGCCAGCGTGTGGCCGGCGCCGCTGGTACCGCCGCCGCGCCCGCCGCTGGAGTCGCACGTCTGACGTCACACGTGCTCTGTCTAGACGCGCGCGTCGACAGGCTCTCCCGACATGTTCACGTGACCGACGCGCAGTGCGGTGCCGTCGCGGTGCAGTGGAACATTACGCTACCGATGCGATGTGTCGCACCCGCAGTGGTCCCGACCGAACCTATGAGCGACTATGAAAGTACACGTCTCTTTAGTTTACGACCCTTCCCGGTGCCTATTTGTTCGAGTGGTGCTGACTTGATTAGTTTTCTTTTGTGCTGACGCAGAACGAACCTTCTTATGAATTAGTTTGAATTATAGCAAACCGAATATAGTAATCTACTATTCTAAATCGTCTAACAGAAGTCTGATTTACATTTACCCATTACCACGACGATACTAACAGTTCGAAACTTCATTTCGAGAGAGGCTATTATTTGATTCGATTCAATTGACTGAATAGATTAGGTCACAAATATCTATCTATATTGTATAATATTACGAATGATTATAATACTCAGATTCGTTTACTTCATTATAGCATGTTCAGAACTTGAAAATTCCATGCATATTACACAATATTAAACAATTTTATTATCTCTAATAACTGAGGCGTAGCTTATAGTAATTATATTATATCTATAAATAAATAAACACAAAACAAAAGTGAATGAAATAAAATAAAAAAAATTCAGTAGTGCAATACATTTTAAAGCGTGGACCAGATGGAAACAATCGGTAATACATGAATTAAATCTATTAGTGCGAGTCTTAACGAACTTAGCTCACTAAATAATGCCAAAGAATGATATGAAACTGACATAGTAACAGAACGCATGCGCGGAGCGTACCAGAGTGAAGGAACGAATCGGTGAACGGAATGCAAGGATTAAGATGTTGTCGATCAACGACACAACTGACCATATCAAGGAAACAAAATGTCGCACTTTCCAATATGAAAATATTAGTAGGTACTGAAGAGTACCGCGGCCGAGAGCCTTTCACACATCTACATTATTTGTTTGTAGTGTAACTCCCTTTGTAGATAAACAACTACTATTTACGGAGTTGCTGTGGAACTATGACGTTAAGAGTGCAAAACAAATGCATAATACATAATAATAGTGCTACTAGTATGTAGTTAGAGCAGACAATGAAACTGTATTAGCTATGGTGCCTGCGGGCTTAATATTTAACTCGTATGATAAGTGATTGGACGTACCAGCGGTACACGACATTCTGACCACACTACTGTAACACCACTTAGATGTAAGTCCTAAACATAAGGATTATTGTAGGTTCTCCTGGAGTTTCGTAATAGTGATTTTTGAAAGGATTTATGAAAATAAAAAGCATACATCACCTAATTGCCTTCGCAATAGTTTTAGCTGATTCGAATTTTATGCACAATTCTCAATTATAATATTATAGATAACTTCTACGAATTAAAGTTACCTTGTGTCTACTTTAGACAACAAAACTATGAGTACGGCGATGATTAATTAGATTATATTGTCAGAGTTTTGTAGATTGTAAACGCTTTTATTTCATTTACAAAATATGAATGAGGTGTTTAAATTGTAAATAATGAATGCAATACCTATTATGATGTAATAATGTTAAAGATATTCACTATAATGGTAACATAGTTATATGTACGTGTATGCCACATCGGCCAAGTTAACTGCGCGACTAACCGACGTCAAGTTAACTGCGCGACTAACAAACGTCAAGTTAACTGCGCGACTAACAGACGTCAAGTTAACTGCGCGACTAACCGACGTCAAGTTATCTGCGCGACTAACAGACGTCAAGTTAACTGCGCGACTAACCGACGTCAAGTTAACTGCGCGACTAACCGACGTCAAGTTAACTGCGCGACTAACCGACGTGCGACTAACCGACGTCAAGTTAACTGCGCGACTAACAGACGTCAAGTTATCTGCGCGACTAACAGACGTCAAGTTAACTGCGCGACTAACCGACATCAAGTTATCTGCGCGACTAACAGACGTCAAGTTAACTGCGCGACTAACCGACGTCAAGTTAACTGCGCGACTAACCGACGTGCGACTAACCGACGTGCGACTAACCGACGTCAGCACTACATTACAGTGATAATAATAAAAGTGATCCCTCTTAGCTTTGTAAAAATTGTACATTTCTTTTATGATTAATTTATATTAAATTTGTTATCGTAGCTTTGTTGAATGCAATTATTTTTTATTGTTTTGTTTATCAAAGAAGTATTTTAGGCTAAATTCAATTGTTATTTATTTGTGAGAGATGTAAAACGTGATTAGGCACAATTTCATTTTGGAAAAAAAAAATGTAATTATTATTCTTGTAAATATTTTCGTCAGCAAAATGATGTTTTAGAATTTCGTTCTTTAACTTTTAAAATTTTATACCATCTTTTACGTTAAGACGATCTCAAGTTTGTTGAATGTTTGCAAAGCGTTCCTTTTAAAGTTTTATTTGTAAATATATCATTTAATGTAGGAACAGTGAATTTACTAATTTTACTGAATCGTATTGTATGTAGACGGTAGGTGGCAGTAGTGAGCCGCTCGTTTCACAATAAAAGACATGTTTCAGCCGGGCCGGCTCGCCAGTGTCTGCTTGCAACAGATTTGTATTCAAATAATCTATTCATGTTCTTCGTGTAATCAGCTATGAAATTCAAATAAACACCTTTAAAGACATTTGCAAATATGGATGAATCCACATTTTCAATATTTGTCATTGTGTATATTTTGGAGCAATGAAAATAAAATATTGAATCAATTTAAACCTGTTTTTTTTTTTGTTTTCTCTATCCTTATGTCTTATTCACAAAGTATTACCTGTAGCCGAGAAATACAAAATAAGAACCGTACGTGCCTAACCGAAAGAAGAAATAAATCGCTTCAAAGCAAAGCTAAGTAATAACAGCCGCACGGGTCGATGCATCAGGTTAAGCTACGCTTGCCGAGGTTTGTCCGTGGATGGGTGACCTTTACAAACCGAGACTCCTCTGTGCCTCGGAAAGCACGTTAAGCCGTAGGTCTCGGCTGTCATTCGTAGATCTTTGACAGTCGTTACGGGACGTCAGAAGCCCGAAAGTCTGACAACCAGTCTTACCAAAGGGTATCGTATTACCCAGTTACTGGGTTGTGGAGGTCAGATAGGCAGTCGTCGCTCCATGTAAAATACTGGTACTCAGCTGCATCCGGTTAGACTGGAATATTGATTGACAGATTGATTGAGTCAGTATACATATTAATATGACAGATTGATTGAGTCAGTATACACTTGAATTTAATAATATTTCGTCATCGACCTTCATTTCCGAAAAGCGGTGGTTCTTATTGCACGGGATAGTAGAATTTTAAAGCTGGTGTTATACAGACCAGACACGTGACGTGAGGATATTCCACCTTTGAATCTTAGATGACAACGCATATGCGAGCATGTCTCTATCGTAGCAGATGGCCACAGGTGGCGGCGACCACTACCATCGGATAGAAAGAGGGCAAGTATGCCCCGGCAAAGGTAAGTATCCAGTAGTGTAATAGAATAGAATATTAATTACAAAGAAAAACTTTCAAGGCTGAAGTAGAACTTCTCAAAGAGCTTTATTACTGCAGCCACTTTATGTATGGCCAGATTCTCGAACGTAAATTATGGCATAAATGTGAACAATTGTCAAGCGCGCATTGTTACCTGCTGCGATTGGCTGTTGTTAAATCATTCAACCAATTACAGCAGTTTACGCTGGCTTGACAATGCTAAGGTAGCCCGCTAAATTCTGCAGCTCAGTGTCTGTGTGTATGATGATTTGCGACCGTAATAAATACGTATTTACATAATTATAATCATTAGAATCAGTAATACAACTCTTTAAGTTAGTATAATCCTCAAATATCAAGATTTCATGAAATAGTCATTAAATAAGATTACTTAGTCATAGCGAGTTGTTGTATAATAAATACCTACAGATTTGTTACGATCGCGAATCATATTCAGATCAACATACAACCTGATACTGACTTACAAATTGCAAAAAACGTAAGATTGAATTTCACGGGCTACTCTGGTGATTTCGCCTTAATTTTGTGATAATTTTCGTTCAAGAAAAGAGACAGTCGCAATCATTATCTTTTTGCCCACAGACTTCTCTTACTGTAAAAGATGCTATGTGGGAAAGATGCATTTTGTGAGACTCCCTGGGTCTGTAATTCTGTGTAGTTTTTCGGTGAGGTCGGGTTTAGAACAGATTTTTTTTTAAATTGACAAATAATTGCCGCTTAAAATAACCGTGATTTAACTAAAAACCCTAGGTTTACTACCTGCTTATGCTTATTATCTTTCCAGTTAATAGAAGAAATGTCAACTCCATAAATGTATTGTGTAGTATATTCCACATACGACCCTCTAGAAGGTCAGCCGGATTGTTATGCTGCTGTTATCCTGAAAGGATACAATGTGTAGGAAGTATGTACTATATGCTTTGAGGGTAGGTAGTTTGAATTTTTGCAATTTTTGGCGGTTTTTTCGCACAGTTCCACATTGTATCCTTTGTTTGGCGAAATAGTAGTTCCATCAAGGGCAATGAGGTACAGAAATTATCATGTTATAAAATATGATTGACATGTCTGGGAATATGTGTAGTAGGTATTGATGTTTGGGGGATGAGCATCTTCAACAATCTAAGGAGGATCGGGAATTATTTCGTTCTGATTATTACCAATAGCCTCACCGTCAACATAATTTTCCAAAGTAGCTAAATAGTCTTGTTAGGTAGGATAAATTTAATATTAAGATCATCGCCATCTGACTCGAAATCGTCTTCGGAAATGGCATTTTCAAGCTGCCGCAACCAAAATTCGATGTCACCATCTGTGATTATTTTGTGCCATTTCTACAACAAAATAAGCAACCGCATGCATACAACACCAAAGCAAAACTAACAAATCAGGAAAATAAATAGTAATAAAAGTCGCATTTTATAATAACCAGGCTTCTTTTGTTTTGATGCAAAAATGGGACAAGTGCATGTTGTCCCATTTTTGCATCAAAACAAAAGAAGCTTTCTCTTCGCATAACAGTTACAGCATATTGAAAATAGCAACGGAATTGAGATAAATAATAGTCTCACCTTTAGAAAATACTTTTTGTTGTACGAAATTAGCGCGCGCGAAAAGGTAAAATGACGTACCGCTTTTTGTTTTTTTTTTTTTTTGGTGAGTTAGGAGCAAAGGAATTCATAACATAGTTTAATCTGTCAAACTCAATATTATTTTCGGTTATGAACTTATGAATTATGACTCCGTAAAGTCATTGATTCATTTTTGGGACACTATGCATTGGGTAAGTTAACATTCATGGGTCCTAGTATGTGAGCGGTCAGTTAGGCGGCCCCAACACCTACAATAATAGAGTTAACGCAGTATTTAAAGCGCAATATATTGATACGCCATAAGGCGTCTTTTACACGGGCGAGAGTATAGCGGCGATAGTCACGCCGTGGCATCAAATTCTATAGAAACTGAATGGAGCAATCTCCACACGGCGATATCATCGCGGCGAAAATTCGATGGCACAGACGCGGACGGGGAGACGCCGAGACTATCGCCTAGATTCTCTCGCCTGTGGAGATGGCGCCTCATCACCAGACGGCGCTTATTCAGTTTCAGTACAAATTGAAGTTTACGTCGTCGTTCCCTCCAAAACTGATTTTTGTCTATAGACTAATTTGTTGGTTTTATCTTTGATCATATCTGATGATTTGCAATTTCCATCTGACAATATTTTTTTATTAGCCATTATTGTACCCACTGCTGGGCAAACGGCTTCCCTACTCTCTTTCCATCTCTCTTGGTCCAGAGCTACCAAGGACCAATCTTAAGGAGCCCAGCTTCTCCCGCCATCTCCGCCTGGGCTTGCCGCGATGACGTTTGCAATTAACCCCTCGGCGACGTCAAAACACGTGCGTCTGTCACGTAGACTCATTGAATCGGCGTTATTTGGGTCAGACTTAATGCGAAATATTGCATTCTAGAGTATACCTTTCCTTTTCTAATTTACACAAGAGTGTAGGAAAAAGAATAGGAATGACATAACATCACATGTCAAACATCTGACAATAGTTTTTTACGGAATGTTGCACTCAATAAAGTCTAGTCTAGACAAGCGCGGCTCCGCTTCGGTGACGGTGGGTAATGCGAAATATTGCATTCTAGAGTATACCTTCCCTATTCTAATTTACACAGAGTGTAGGAAAAAGAATAGGAAAGGTATCAAACATTTATCAACAATTTGTTACGGAATGATGCACTCAATAAAGTCTAGTCTAGACAAGCGCGGCGCCGATTCGGGGACGGTGGATAATGCGAAATATTGTATTCTAGTGTATATATTTCCTGCTCTAACTTACAGAGAGATGGGAAGAATACACATGAGGATGAGTCATCTCTTGGCGTGTCTTCTGATCAGTGCAGCGGTGTAGTTAAATATCACAAACCAGAGTACCTACGTATACGACAAGTTGGGTTGTATAGCGAATAGACGAGAATGCGGGAGAAGGCAATACTCTCAGCAACTCTCGACTCAGTCACATAGTACAGCCGGCTTCAAAGTGTGGAATAACCTGCCAACACCTATTCGATCAATTAAAACAAGATCGACACATTTTAGAAGACGTTTAAACGACGTCATCTGTGAGGTACTGCCGTCAGTACCTCATAGATGCGCAATGGAAGCTAGACTTGATCAATCTGAATGTTTTATTGATATTAATTATGATATAGTTATTAATATTTTTCTTGACGACAGTCCAATTTTTTCTTGTGCAACCATACCATTTTATTTCTTTCTTCACTGCTACATAATTACAGCTTGGCCAAAAAGTCATGAAAATAATGGTAGCGCCACTATCGTTCATGTTGTACCCTATATACAGGGCGTAAGGGACAGCCCTCCGCAGACTGATGGGGTGACTTCAGTATACCATACTAAGATGACCGGTACACATGAAATTATTTCAGGAACGTTATGAGAATCCAATAAATCTGATTTGTTTTATTACTTCATACGCAATGTATCGTTACCGTGGCAAAACGCGCGTAGCGAACGGCAGCGCAGCGAGCCTTCGGCCGCCGAGTATTTCAACATCCATTACTGATTTTTTTTATTTTAGCTGTTTTATTTACATAAATGGAGTGCTGCGTACAGAAAATGTAACTTTACATTGAAATAAAGGAATAGTAACTGAAAAACCATAAAAAAAATGAAAATTTTCCTGACAATATTTCCGGTGGAATATGATTCAAAATAAGGAGCTGAATACACCCTGTTAGTTTGCGGAGGGCTGTCCCTTACACCCTGTATAGTACGTATCTACCTTCTTCTTCTTCTTGTACATATCTATAATAATTCTTTTTAAACAAATATCGAATCTAGTTTATTATTATTTGCTACACATATATATCTAATTTTTATTTAATTATTCACAAACACTATAAAACTGATTTACATCCGTAAGACGTCCTCGTAACTCAAGGTCCAGTTGAAAACCAGCGCCAGGCACTAGTTGTGTGGCATTTATGCTGAACAGCAGGGACTATTTGGCGCAGCCGTGGGGCACACAGTACTATTTTAGGTTTTTTTTTTTTTTTTCGTGAATATTGTGTGTCTTAACCTGGGTCAAATAAATTTATTTTCTTTCTTTCTCTTGAGGGATAGAGGAAGGTAGCCCTTCATTAGATCTTTCATGGCCCAATAGCTCTTCCAGGCATTTTCGGTGCGTCTTACAACTTATTTCTTTTTTGTCTTGCATGGAAAGAGACGATTTGACCAAATAGAGATACTCATCGACATATTCAAGCTCCCCACCCGCCACGGTGATCCTGCGATGCACGCTGTTCATCATCAACTTGGTCTTTGACATATTCATTTAAAGTTCGACCTCTAGGCTTGCCGTGCCTTAGCACCTGAAGATCTTAATCTTCTAGCATCTGAGTCAGTTTGAAGATTGAAGGCGAAAAAGGATAATATCGTCGGCAAAACGATGATTGGATATTAAGTAATCTCTCATGTCCAACCATAATGCCCGTTTCTGCCCAGCCTGGTGCCAGCTTTCTGAACATTTCCACCAGTACGGCCGTGAATAATATCGGCGACAGTGGGTCTCCTTTATTGATCAGGAAAGACGGTCCTCTCATAGAACTGATTTTAATGGCTGCGGTGCTGTTTCTATAAATATTTTGCAAAATGGTATTTCTAGATTCTGTAAGATTCTGTAAGGCGTTGAAAGTTGAAGTATGGCTGATGCTATCTAAAGCTTTTGAGAAGCTATTAGTCTGTGCTTCTGAGTAATCTCTGACAATAATACATAGATAATACAATATACAAGATGTAACATAAATAACGCACAACCTCAAACTGGACGCTTGCTCGTAAGATACAGACCGTTCAGTAAAGCGCCTGCTACACGGTCGCCAACCGCGTCCCCGACAGAGGTGACCTTGGTTGGCGACCGGCAGAACTGTTTCAATGTTTGGTCGTAAACCACCATCTACACGGTTGTAAACCACCAAGGTCAACACTTTCGGGACGTGGTTGGTGACCGTGTAGCAGTCGCTTTATTTTACATCTAATTTTGTATCACTGTCAAAATCACAGTGATATTTATTCTCCTTTTAATAAGGTTGCTGTTGGATTACTGCCATTGACAAGTCTGTCTAAATCACAATGTATACAGTTCTGATGCGTATAAAGTGTATTTCCGCGGCGTCTAAATCCAAAACGGTGAAACAACCTCGAGAAATAAGTAACTTATAGAAGCGTAATATTAAAACTACGCTACGAAGTAAAATTGAGTATCGAGAGTTGCGTCAATTAAAGATTGAATAGGTTGAGGATGTTCTTGAGTGATTTTAACTGAAAGAGCGATATTTTTACTTTCCAATACTTCAGAGTTATTATTATGAACCTTAAATGGCTTAATTGGCACTGATTTAAGGGGAAGAAAAACCAATGCGGAGCGTTAAACCAAAGACTTAAATTGAGTAATTGTTTAGGCGTAACAGGACGAGAAATACCCACTATAGACGGATTAAACTATTAATGTAATATTTTAGGTTTAGGTGGGTACTAATGAAATTAAATGCGTTTTTGCAAAATTATTTTAGCGGTAATGAGATTACATGCGAGAGAGAAGCCCGCGTGGGACGCGTCTTCGATAGACGTAATGGCGTGTGCGTATTATTGCAAATTATGCGTTTTTAAGCGGAGGAATGTGTGATGTGAGGAGTATAATTGAGTAGTAAATGCGTTTTTTTTTTCATTCGTGTCGAAGGACCAGAACTTGGATGGGAAAGGTACTCGCAGGGTTGAAGCTTGCGTCCTTTCGATAATGCAACAGGCTGGTTCAGATTTGTGACTTCCCACACAAAGTCAATTTGTTATAGGCACAGCACAATACCGGTATTCCTACTATTACACTTTTTAGAGTTCTTAGCGGGAGCGTCTATTATGCGGTTAGCGAGTGGGTTTTTGGTGTGACAGAGTCTTTGACTGGTGATCGATTAGGATCGAATATTATTGAATGAGGAACGGAAGGATCGAGTGAAGTAATTGAATGTCCTTCGAATGAGTGATATATGTTGAGTGTTACAATGTGTAAAACGTGTTAAAAAGAAGAAATGGCGCAGACAGAGCCTAACGTTATAATTTGGTAAAACAGTTGCATGCGACCGTACATCTTGATACCAAATAGACCAAGAAAAGGTTTAATGTTTTCAAAGAAGTTTAAGCCACTCTAACCTAGTAATTTAGTTTAATTGAGAATTTATCTCTTATTTTTTATTAGTTATTTCTTAGCCACAATCTCTCTGATAAAACTAGACGTATATTACACATATTAATACAAATATTTTTTCTTGGCAATTTTTCGTAAACTCTTCGATCTAGCTCTTGGACTATATCTACCTTAAGAATTGAACTCATTACATCTTCTAAACTAAGACCCGACTAAATCTGTGACTTGGCGAAAAATTGCAACTAATTAGCGACAAAATTTGGGAGAAAACAGATCTTCGCTAGGTGGCCTAGTTTTTGAGAGATAAATGTGGCCAAGCTGCGGAGATTCTCCCCAGGTCGGCTACCTAGAAACGCTTATAACTTTTGAAACAGTGACCGACAGGTTCTGATATTTTGGCAACTGATTCCGACTAATTAGCGACAAAATTTGGGAGAAAACAGATCTTCGCTAGGTGCCCTAGCTTTTGAGATTCAAATTGGGCCAAGCTGGGGAGATGCTTCCCAGTTCCGCCACCTATAAACCCTTATTTTTTTTACCAGTTATCGACAAATTCTGATATTTGGCGACAAATTTTTTGTGTTATCCAAATTAAAATCCCTGATAGTGGCCATGCCAGTGTCAGTCACACTGCTGCACTGGCGCGCGAATTCGTTCAAACTTTTTGTTCGGTGAATCTGAACGCGTGGTCGCTCTGAGAGAGCGCGCTTTCCAGTTTTCCGAACAAAAAGTGAGGTATACACGCAATCATCGCGTATTCGCGCGACGATCGCTTTTAGATAGGACGTGGCCTGTGGCATGTTACTGTGATTTGTATGTAGGATAACGCAGCTTCACCGCTCAGGCGTCGCAAAGCACCGGCATGACGCCGGCAATGCATCGTGTGGCTTCGCTGTAACCCATAGGCAACTTACCCGCCATTACCGCCCACAAGGAAAAGGTTGTAACTTTCAGTGCAAATATGGTGTAATAGTTTTTATTATTACCATGTTTGCGCACAAATATTTCAGAAATCTAAATTCGTCCTTTTGTACTCTAAAGCCGTGTACAGACGCATGTAATGTGTAATGTAATGTAATGTATCGTCTAATGTGGACGGCACTACGAATCACTACGATCCATCGGCTCGGTCTTTTTGCGCGTACATAAAGGCTCACACAGTCGAACACATGCAGTTCGCCTCTAGTTTGTATGCCGTCCACACTATTCGCATAACATTACACGCGTTTGTAATAACTGCACAGTGACTGAACGGTAGGTAGCAGGGGCGAAGCCTTCATACAACCCGATTCCTATCGGCTTCCCTTCAACCAAACACTCTTCTTAATGTCTACAATTGCCAAATAATATGGTACACCTGTATAAGTAACTGTGTATCACATCACATTACACAATTATATTTAAATACCAGTTTAATACATCATAAGATTAAAAAGGTTTTTGTCGGAGTTTATGAGAACTGAACAATTTTTTCTTCGGCTTCCCTCTAATGATAATTGTAGCTGCGCCACTGGTATGTAGGCTGGTGGGATTCCTAATTCTGAATATTTGACATAATGGTAGGATGAAATAAGGAGTCAAATAGATAACCAAATGCATTTTTGTGACATTTTATTAATATGTATTACATCCATTTAATCATAACATCAATACATAACTTTTTGTTATATGGAATCAAAAATATAATAATTTAAATATTCTATCGCAAAATCAAAAAGTTAACTTGTACCCATCGAATTGTATTTTTAGTTTTAATTTTTTTTTTCCGACAAAAATAATCTAAATAATGTGGTAATAATTTAGTAATTTAATCCAATATATTAATATTATAATTTTGTCAACATATCAACTGATCTAATACATGTAACGTGACTTAACTCTACTCAATACTCGACCCTCATTACTTTACAGAATCACACACTTTGAACTTTTCAGTCATATCATGTCAATCTACGTAACTAATAGATTAAATACTTAACACTGACAACTACGTCCGGGTGCGGCCGGAGATCGGTACAATCACATGAAACATCAATTATTTGAACTATCGACATCAAAATAAGCCTCGAAGCTATGTTGAGGAGTGAATGCTCTCGATCTACCCCACGGGAGAGCACGCTGTAACCATCAGATGAATGTAATGCTCATTTATTCGATATTTTTTTCTAGTTACTTCACACTTTCTCCCGGTTGGTACCGAGAACTTGTCTAACTATAGTGGAGTTTCCAAAATGACTATTGATTATTAATTCATTGTTGTATTATTATAATGAATGTCATATTATTCCTAGATTGAATCAAACTGTCTACAAAGCTCTACCGATAAAATTGGCAATTCTTATTTTAATTCCCGGCATGATGGCAAGCAGTATTTGTTGTGCTGAAATATGTATAGTTCTGTATGAATAGACTTAAACGTAAATGCGAATTCTAATAAGCATTTTAGGACGACGCAGCCAATGCAGGGAAATCTAATTTAATTATAAAAATATATCATTAGAACAAAAAAAATAGCACTCTAATATTTTTGGTAGGCGAACTAAACTCGTTTCACCCTAGTAATAATTGTACTGATAAACGGTAATAATGACTAAAAAAATAAATATAAGAGATCGTTTAAATTTTGAGTCTTTCACCTAATGCCCGTATTTTTATACGCGTTCAAACTCTACCTACGTGACGAGGAGACACGAATCCCTCAAAAAAACTTAGGGGGCGGCACACTCAAATATCATAAGGAGTATATCGTGCCAAATTAAGTGTAAAAACGTTCCTAGAACGGAGGTGCGAGCTCAGCCAGTCTGTTCTGTAAAGATCTCACCGTGAAAAATTCGGTGAAGTGAACGGTCATTCCACCTGTTGCTAGGGAATGACACTATTGACGACTCACTTCAAGCTCACTTCACCTAAATTTTCACGATGAGATATTTACGAAATATAGATCGGCTAGTCCACCACGCATCCCGCTCCAGTCGGAGACAAGCGAGGGACGCGACCGGCCGGGGCGGCCGGGGACAGGGGCGCGACTACAGAGGGGCCAAAGACCCGGCTGGGGACTCGGCGCCGGCCCACTGGGCCACGTGACGTCACAAGGACTATCGACGCAAGCTCGGCTCGGGGGGACTGGCTGTTGCGGTATAGTCAGCAAATTCAGTGTTAATGTGCACGTCTCCCACTTAGGTTGATGAAATAGCATCAACCAAAGCTGGCTTGGGTTGGTTTGGTTGTTGTTGTTTGGCTTTTAGCATTCATTGACCCTTACATCTCTTAGGAATCTGAACGTACCGTTTATTTAACTGTCGAAATAAATGTAGGTTATCAATGATCGCTATAGCCACCTTATATTATACCTTTATAAATCACAAAAGTGAGGTTTGGGAGAAAATCATTATTTGCCATCGACATGGCGTTATTTTATATTTCGCTGTAGTATTAACCCTCATACCCACGGACGATGTTTAATGTAGCGATTTTTTATCGCGCACTGGATTTTCAACGCACTGCTTAGGACTGAGAGTTGAAAATCCAACAGTGTAATTTTTAGACGCGTGTACTCTGATGTATTTTCAATGTTCGGGTCAACACAGAGAGTTGAAAATCCAGTGCACGATAAAAATCGTCCGTGCGTACCTGGGCTTGGTGCACATTATCGCTATATTCGCTCAGCACAGCACGTGTCTAGTGATGGTACTCGCGGCGGTAGCGGTGATGGCGGCGGGCCCGGGCGCGGCGCGGTCAATCCGCGCGCTCGGGCGGGGGCGCGGGGGGCGCGTGCGGGGGCGCGGGGGGCGCGGCAGGGCCCCACGGCTGCACGGGCGGCGTGGGCGGCCGCGCCTCCTGCGAGCCCAGTGCGTCGCCCGCAGAGCTGCCGCCGTCGATGGCCAGGCTGTTTAGGAGCATGTCGAACAGCGTGTCCTGGAAAGTTATGTTACTAGTTAGATACTGCTTTGTATGAGAGAGTACAGGAAGAGTATTCTAATTCAGAACTAGTGCATGGAAACGGTGTCTAGTAATCTAATAAGAATATTAGAAACTCAATACTACAAAAAAATATAGCAAAATACTCAATAATTACAAAAACAAACTACTAAAACGATTGAAAATATTCCTTCGTGGCGCCTTTTGAGACACTCATAGATGAAAGGAAAAAGGAAATCTAATATCTATTTAAAAACGAAGGAGCATAAACATAAATGGGCCAAAAATTTAAAGGTAATATCAACCATCTCGGCAAAATTTTGTTGCAGAATATTGCCCGGAAAATAAGTGTGCAGTAAAGCTAAGTTAGGGCCTTTTTCCTGCCATGCGCGTTTGCGTGCCTCACCCGAATGCGTGAGCTTAGCGCGTGCGATGCATCTGCAAACTCCCCGCGCCCACCGGCGTTAACAGAATGCAAGACAGGAAAAGTATATACGAAACGATAGGACGCGGGCGGCGCGCTTACGGGCCAGACACGCAAGCGGACACAAATCGACATAATAGGAAAAAGGCGCTAAGTGTAAAAAAGAAAATGCACAAAAAACAACATTACATTAAGCTGAACATCGTTATTTACGTTGTAATCGAGGACGGCCTCCACGTCGTCGGCGTCGCTGACGGAGGACACGGAGGGCCAGTAGTCGTGCAGCGCTAGCGACGACACGGGCGACAGCGCCGCGCGCTCGGGCGTGCCCGGCGGCGTGGACGCGAAGCTTAGACCTAGGCAGGCTGGAATGTTGAGAACAAAATATGATTGGTTATGTCTATATTAAATTGCTTTATTATAGTAACATAACAGCCGGGCGGCGCCGGTGGCGGGCGAGGGTGCCGCTCTACGGTTGTGTATAATACTAGTGCGTAGTCATACGTACAGGTGGCGGGGGTGCCTAGTGTCAGGTCGGTGCCGCAGCTGGCCGGGCGATAGCGGCGGCTGGCGGCGCGAGCGCGGCGCGGCGGGCGAGGTTGCCGCTCTGCCGCGCGAGCGACCTGCGGCGGCGCTGCGACGTGCGCCTGCCTCGGGGCTACCCGCGCTACTGCTCCAGTGACGCTTGCTGCCGGCTGGGGATGCGGGAACATATATTTGTAGTGTACAGTCAAACATGTGAAGACGATGGCTGATTGTCGTTCTGCAGCATTGACATACAGCGCAATTTACAGGGTTATTTTAAATTGGCTAGCTAACCTCCGCAGACGCGATGGGTATCGATATCTAAACATGAGAAAACAAAAAAAAACAAAATAATTAGATGATTTATTTACTTACTATGTCTAGAATGTTTGGGCGTCAATCCGTTCATGCGCATGAGATTGAGTAGCAACATGTCCGTATGAGCAGCAGTAGACAGCTGCGGGTCGTAGTCGTGTCTCGGCGGGGCGTGCACGGGCGTAGAGCCATCCGTCCCGGCCGGCGTTACGCCCCGGGACGCGACCGCACATACGAGGCGACGGAGAATATCCGCCCCGGATCCCGCCCCGCCGCTTGCTGCTTCTATGTCATTCTCACCTGAGAGATGAAGATGTATCAATATAGATTTTTTTTTTTTTATTGAAACCACAGCGCTATACATAGCTTCAAATACGCAAATAGCCGCGATGTGTGCAAGGTTTAATTCAGAAGGCCAGTTTTCGGTCTTAAAAAAACGTTCGAAGTCGCAATCTCATCTCAGCAACAATCAGTGTCAAAATTTTAGGGACATTTGAAGTTTAAGATTAGAAAGCGAAAATATGGGAATTGCTCCTCAGATTTAGTTGCCAACCCGACTTGCATAGTGTTGAAATGTTTGAAGCTATGTCTGGCGCCAGCTTAATAGGCTGGACCCCACTTGATCACAACTCACCGCGCCCTTGTTCAGCAGTGTATACTGAGCGAAAGCGAATACCGTCAGTAAGCTGCGTCAAAAGTCAAAAATAATAAATGAAATCGATGCCGTGGTCTCATAATTTTATGCCGTAGTTTTGTAGCCACACACTTTAAGAGAAAACCTAATTATTGCATTTGTGGTCTTTGGCTGAAAGCGAATACTGTACGCAAACCAGTCCGCACTGGCCATGCCGCCAGCGGGGGGCGCGGTGGGTTATTGATGTGATCAAGTGGGGTTCAACCCAATAGTGACGCTACTTACTGCGGCCGTGGTGCGTGTTCTTGTTAAATCAAAAGCTCGACGGCGTTTCATCCTTTATTATTATTATTTAATTAAGCTCCGCGGCGGCCGTATACGTTCTTACTCATAACAGTGACAAAATCTACCGACGACGTCTTGAAAATTGTGTACTTGAGGAATTTTCGGGAGAGGACAGGTAGGGTACGGTGCAGGCGCACGCGAGGCGGCTATGTGGTGTGCGGGGCCCGCGGGGCGGGGCGGGCGTAGGGCGCGGGGCGGGCGGGGCGCGCACGGGGCGGCGCAGCCAGGCCGCACCACGAGCAGCCCGACGAGCCCGACGTCCCCTCTGCCCCAGGACCAGGGTTAGGAAGCGGCGGGGGGGAGGTGCGGCCCGGGGGCCATGGCACGACCCTACCGGGGCCAATACGCTCAGGCTACCATACAACTCTTTAAACAGTGCTTGGCAAAATTACATTAATATTTTTCTGTTCTTTAAAATCTGTCTAGTTCTTTATTACCTACTCAAAATCAAAGAGCGCAAATATTATGCGTAAATGTATAATAAAGTAGAAGCTTACCCGACATAGTTTCGTCGTCAACATCGTTCTCTTCGTTAGAGTTCTCGTCTACGTGACTTGGATTATTTTCATCAGCAAACACTTCTAGTTCGCTGAACATCAAGTCCTGAAATAAATATTTTGAATTTATTACTTATTTGCAAAAAGTAACATTTTCATAGTAAAGTTCTCAGAACAAGTGTGTTGATACCAAAATAAGGTTAAATAAAAATTTTAAAAAGCATAATCAGGCTATATAATGTTCCCACTGCTGGGACACAGGCCTCTTCTCTGTGAGAGAGAGTGGTGGTAATCCACCACGCGGGCCCAGTGCGGGTTAGTAGATTTCACATGTCTTCGAATTTTTGGTTCTAGGACATGCCGGTTTCCTCACGATGTTTTCCTTCACCGTTTTGAGAGTAGTGGTGATGAAATATTTTACACAAAGTAAAGCGCCTGTCTGGGTTCGAACCTACGACCTACAACTCGTAAGTCGCGACCGTTACCACTGTGCCACTTTGCAAATTTTATATAGTTAAAATACACATAACATCACGCCTTGTTTCCCTGAAGGGTTAGGCAGAGGTGTAGTACCTATATATAAAATAAAATAAAAAAATAAAAAAAATATATATAGCGGCTATCAAATGATTTGAATGATTTATTCGTCGTTTACATTGGTTTTCGTGAGCGCTGATGCCCAAAATAAAGTCACTTTCCAAATCCAATGTGATGGCCATAAAATTCCATGAAATATTCATCATGGGCGACATTTTCGTGATATCCACGTGTTAACATCAACGACAAGGTCGAGTACTTACCTAATAAAAGCTTTAACAAATGTCACGATTTTCTAAATAAGCAAAGATAGGTAGGTAGGTAAGCTCACGCCAGTATCACTGCTGCTCTCCGAGGCGGCATGTAGCGGGTGTTGCGGGGCGGGTTCAGACGAGTCCAGTTTACCGCCCGCGTTCAGTTCAGGTGATGAGATAGACGAACATAGCACTACGTTCGCCGCTGTCGGATTGCTAGTTTCGTTTACTGGGCTGCTTGATACTGCTGTAAGTTAAAATAAGTTCGGTAAGGATAGATTAAAGTTGTAGGCAAGTTTCACACGAGATAGATTGATTGAAACATCAAAGAGAACGAAAGTCTTGTCAGTACTAGGGCACATCAGACGACCTAATGCTAGTTTTTCAGTTACCTCAAAGATGTTTTTATCAGCACGGCTCGGTGGTTTGAAATCAGCACGAAATTTGAAGATTTTTTTTAGGGCTCCGTACCTCAAAAGGAAAAAACGAAACCCTTATAGGATCACTTCATTGTCCGTCTGTCTGTATGTCAATACCCTTTTGCTCAGGAACGCGTGGAGGTATCAAGGTGAAATTAATATCAAATACGTAGAACTATGGTCCCTTGAAGCTCTAAAAAAATCAAGCTTCTAAGTCAACGCAATAAAAAAAAATACGGCCATTTATGCGACATATTTTGATACTCACAAAAAATCAAAACCTATAAGGTACTTTCCGCTGACCTAGAATCTTGAAATTTGGCAAGAAGCAAGGTCTCACATCACAAGTAAAGGAAAAAGTCCGAAAATCCTTTAATTTGTAGTTTTATCACGTACCAATTTTTTTTTTTTTTGCGATTATATTCTTACATTTGCAGTTGGAGTGTATGGAAGAATATTTTTTTCAACTACAAAGTTAAGTTTGCTCTTGGGATAAATTCATCCCAACTACGGAAACCTTCATTGTGCGTTGTCCGACACGCACTTGGTTGTTATTTTTCGGAAGTGATTCAGATACATGTTCCCCGCAAAAACGATACTTTTTAGCGGTAAATATTAATAAACAAATAAATGAGTCAAATTGTTATTTTCTAGCTAGATTGAGCTATAACAGGACATTTGTTGCGGATAAAGTTTTATAATATATTGTCATTTACGTCATGTAAGGTGTAAATTAGAATGATTGACGAGCTTTTGCGAATTGCATTTTCTCTAAGTAGTTACCGGTGAGAGTGGACTCCTTGGCGGGCACGTGATGCTTGTCAGGCCTGGGTTCGCCCGGCCGCTTGTTGGCGAGCTTGCTAGGCACGCGGTTCGGTGCGTTGGCCGCGCTCAGCAAGGTGTGCAGGCTCACTAGCGCCATATTGTCGGTGCCTGATACGTGGAGCGAGTTTGCGGAACTAAAAATAAAATGTTTGACTTCAAGAAGTAGTCACCGACACAGCGATCCCAGGCAATAATTAGCTCAAGATTTAAAAATAATTGACACTACAAACAGTCCATATGTAGTAAAGTTATGCTAAACTTTAAACCTCGAAAAATGTATGGTTAATCTGTGTTAAAACTCGTTGTAACTCTACTCCACGTTTATTAAGCTAGAAATAGGAATACTAATTAACTTTGAAAGAAGGATTTGCCCGTTTCGAGCCTTAGCATTGAGCTACTGATGGAGCCAAAAGACATACACAAAACATAGTTAAAATACCATATCATATTCTAATAAACACGTACCGTGAAGTAGACGGCAGATTATAGCCAGCATCCAGCGCATGCGTGGCGTGCGGCTGGTGCGGCTTGACGCGGCGCTCCAGCGGTGGGTAGTCGCCGTAGCCGAAGGCGCCGGCCGCCGCGCTCGACACGTCGTTGTTGCGCGACTCGTCCGCGAACATGCCCGTGTTCAGGATGGAACCTGCGTAAGCGCCGCGGGCTGAGCACAAGCGTGCAACGTCAATGTTATATGGAATTATGGAATCAGATCTGGCGATGAAAAAAGAACTGATAGTAGAAGGTGTTAAGGGTAGAAATTGTGTTATATCGATACTATCGCGACCAGAAAATCAGTCATACACCATCGATGGTTAAATCGACAGCTGACAATACTATGAGAAAACATCTGATGAATATTACAAAAACATAAATTAACAAAAAACGCTGCTGCGTTATCTTACCACATGGGTAACTACAGTTTTGAGCCGTTTAATGTTGAAATGCTCAGGTCATGGGGCCCGAATGCGCGTCTCCCTTTTAAGGATATTCCTCGCAGACTGGTCGACACTTCACGTGATCACGGCTGTTTCGTTTTTGGCCAAAAAACTACATTGCCATTCGACGTGGCAATGCTGCCAGTCACGTTCTGGGCACGTTGCCGGATAACAGCGATGCGGACGAGTACTTCGACGCCTAAGCGCCCTTTTGTTTTTGTATTTAATTGTATAGTTAGATAATTAATCATTTAATTGAGTTCCTAGTGTAAATAGTTAGTTGTGTATTTGTATGTAAACATTTTGAAACAAAAAATTTAATGATCAAAATTGATCTTCCTCGATGATTAATAAATATTGATCTTACCATCTATGATAGGACTCTTGATTTAGTGAATGATTTTTAAGGTCGCAATAATATTGATAAACTATAAAAAAAAACCTTTAAGAAATGTAACATTTTCAAAGTTAAAAAAAAAAATTAAAGTCTTCCACTAACCTGGACTAGCAAGTCTCTGCCCACTCATAATATTATGCGGTGCGCTGAACTTCCACTGGTTGCCGAAGACGAGGGAATCGCTGAGACTGTTTCCATCGACGGGATTGTTTTGCGAGGGGTTGTCCGCGTCGTTGCTACCAGCGTTGGATTGCGTTGAAGTGTTTGAGCCGTTCTGTGCGCGGGTTGCCGCGATAGAGTTGCGTGACATCTCTAGGGAAAGACGCTGTGGGAAGATGGCTTAGTTATTTTCGATATTATTGGTAGAAATTGTTAGTGATTTTACAGGAATTGTTATGACTGAAATATTCGAGTACTAGTACATGGTCATGGTTTAGAACAGTCATCCCAAAGTGGGCAATAACGCCCCCTTGTGGGCGCTGCAGGCCTAAAGGGGGCAGTAAGAGACCCAGAAAAAAAATGGGGGCGTTGTGTAGAGGCTTAGGTGGCGATTTGTAATTTCATCTAGGAAGTGGTTTTTAAGTAGGTGAAAAAATGGGGGCGCTAAAAATAATTTATTCTCAAAGTGGGCGGTAGACAAAATAAGTTTGGGAACCCCTGGTCTAGAATGAGCCTATGGTATAGCGCAGAGAAACAGCAGCGCAGTGAAAAGGTATTTCTGATAAAATTGTCAAAATATACTTTGTATACGAGAATACGAACTGTTTGTTGTTTGCGTCGATGTTTGTACCATCGCGGACATTTGCGGTGAAATAACCTTATGACCTTTGTAATAAGGCCAAAAAGTGGTTTACCGCAATTTCACGGTTGTACGAACTAAGTGTTTATGCAATATCAGTAAGACAATCCATTGCGCTGCGTTCCTCTCCGTTTACAAGCCTAGAACGAATGTTTATGATTCAAGAGCTAGCAACGTTTATTGTGTACAGCATTACCTCTTTGAGATCATTAATCTGCAGGATGTGTTGGTTCTGCATGGTGATCAGCTGGTTGATGTACCACTGCTGGTCGCGGCATCGCTGGTAGAACGTCGGCGGACGCACTTGGAATCTTTTACGTGAAAACAGATACAGACATGAGAGGAATATTGGAACGTAATGTTGAAATAAAAGCGTCTGTGAGATTTGAGTTTGAAGTGTCTAGGATACATGACTGGTTAACTAGTAGAATATCCAATCCTGCAAGATTTCTGCTACTGCTATCAAGTTTTATTCGTGTAAAGGCTCCCGCAAACAGGCGCGACGCGACGGTGCAACGCGATTCTGGTACAACAATTTCCAAGAAGTTTTCATAGAAATCGTTCTACTAGAGTCGCGTGGCGCTGTGGCGTCGCGCCTGTCTGTGGGAGGCTTAAGTAGATATCCGCAGGAAATCTCGCATCGAGGCGACTTCCTGTAAACGTTTCTTTGTTGCAAGTAGCCAGTCGGTCTTTGGGAATCAATTGTTTTCTTGTACTCTCTCTTTTTTGCTCTGAAAGTATTGTAACAATTAAAACAGAATCCATCTATACCTTAGTATAAGAGTATCAGTCTCCGGGTCCAGATACCCCTCGCTAGCCAGCAGATCAAGCCTGAAGAATCGGTTGTACCCCCAGCACTCTCCCACTTCGAAGTCAGAAGCAAACTCGCGCACTATGTTCTTTGAGGGGTCGCGCGACACTTGGTGCAGCATCTCCACACGATACTCGTATCTGGGACACATTGAGTGTACAGGTTCTGCTCAAGGGAATATGGAAGAGTTTTATGTGAATAAGAGTGTCTTTGCTTTGAGCGTATGTCCAGTGTAGGCGATGACGTCATGTTGTGTTACGTAAATGCATACGCACTATACGTAGTGCTAGTCGCATAGGCGTGTTTTTAATCGAAAACACTGCGTATACTAACTCCATCTAGTATATTCTAATTTTATAAACATGACGTGTAAAAACAAATATAACATCACGCCTTGTTTCCCCGAAGGGTTAGGCTGAGGTGTACCTATAGAGACCCACATTTCGCCACTTATGTTTAAGTCCCATGTAATAGGGGGGCGAGGTTGTTGCCATCAACCGGGCACAAATCCAGACAAATCCAGGGCTGCTACTGAGAAATTACAGATAGGAAAACCCAATAACACTGCGCGACCGACGGACGTGTAAAAGTCGTTCCGATATCCTATTTAAAGAATAAATAATTTCATTTCATACGTTCGACGAACGTCTACGCTGGACGGACGCCTGGTGCGAATATACCCTTAGGGCCCTATCTCACTAGGCAACAGTGGCGGCGCAACCATGGTCGCACTGCCAAATAATAATGTATGGTTGGTTGCGCAACCGATCAGAAGCCTAGTGAGTTACCTACCGTAAAACTAAGTATATTTGCTGGCACTGCGACCATAGTTGCACCACCACGGTGTCCTAGTGAGATACAAGCCTTCATGATCGATTAAAATGGTTTCGATTCCCATTCACACGTAATATATGATGATAGGATATTTGTCACATAGACAATCCATGCACGCTTTAAATAAAATCTGTGGTAGATATATTACAGAAATAAGCTAATTTTGTCAGCTTATATTCATGATTCAGTCATATTATCTGTGCTAACATTGAGTTAAAGACAGTAATTATATCTACTCCCCCTACTATTTGAATTGTTTACTTACCTACTTACATATTAATTGCTTCTTCTTCAATACAGTACAGGTGCCATATTATGACGTTCTAAAGCCATCATGATTCCAGTGCTCGAGAGAGACCTAGCTATACATGACCGATAACACCATCTCTTTTTCGGACTGGAATCATGATGGCATTAACTTCTTAATCCGGCCCCCGTACGGCCGATTTAACTTGGCGAGTCTGAACATAGGTACTACGAACTTCGCGCATGTTCTCTCACTCCCATTTGCCTCTTGTCACCATTTGGTTCCTAATAAATGTTACTGCGCACCCGTCTGCGCTAAGTTCGGACTCGCCAAGATAAATCGGCCGTAGTGTAGTCGAATTTGTCTCTAAAAGTTATAATAAGCATCGCTAACAACAGATAGGACAGATTTACGTACGAACAAGTAAGGCCACAAAGAAGTTCTGAGTACTTTTAAATAAAATCTAATAAGATTTAAATTGATTCGTATTTCCTAGTTTTAATACAGCTGCAAAGTACATTAAAAATTTCTATATTCTATACAAATTGATTTATACGGATGGAGTTCGAATTTATAACAAGAACTGATAAGTACAACAAATGCGATACCAAAAGATATTATGTGTCGCAGGCGTTTAATAGTCTGAGATAAAAGATTAGTCATAGAGACATGCAGGCGAATAGACAAAATATAAATTAACTAAATGAAATTATACTTGTTTGTTTACAGATGTTCGTAATCTATGCAGAGAAAACATGAATGACCGTGACTTTTCGTTAAACGTCAATTTTTTATAACTAAAATATATATACTATGGTTGCTCTGTCTATTTGCCCGCTAAGATTTCTTACTCAAAACGGGTACGACATAATATGTTTTGTGAAGGCACTGTCGTCTATGTTCGAGTTGTCTAAGTAGTCGCCAATGGATGGATATGATACAATGATAAGCTAGCTTTCCACAGAATCCTACAAAGAGTGTTATTAAATGACAAGTGGTAGGTTAACATCATCAGACGGTTTAAAATGTTCCATTTCGGATTTTTAATACAATGCGTGTTTATGTGGAATTGTGTGTTTGATTATCAGATTCAAGTCTGAGACAAATTAATGTTTGTGTCGAAAAGCAAATGTCCGATAATAATTATCGATATGGAGCTGCTGAGATATCAATAGGAAACAGTACAAAGTTGTCCCCTCTAACGGCCGAACCCAATATCCTATCTATCACCAGTTTTGGCATACTGGAGATAGGAAAACCTGTCTATCTACGGTTTTAACGTCCCAATAATCTATATGAGATTATGGAATCTTACCGGCCTGACATAAAAACAGATAGAATTATACGGTCTACCATCAATAGCGATCAGTCTTTTACTGAAAATAGGTTATTGGTTTCGGCCGTATATAAGAGATTATTGTCTGCAAACATCATGACATGATTTGGATGGTTAGTAAGATGTCAATTTATCACTTATCATCGCATCGGATAATTTGAAGTGAACGCACACAGAAGAGAAGTAAGGCACGATTTATACAAAAGTGACACGGACGTGGCGTATCTTTTTTTAAATATTATACAGAGACGAAACATTCAAAAGCTTTTCCAAAGCCTCTTGAGCCATCCCTAAAAGGAGGGAAGGCACCGTTTTGGGAAAGGTCATGTACATCGGTATACTACAATATGCTAATTTATGTGCATATTAAAAAGGCTGATCAAGCCACTGAACAGGGGACCTACTCCGTAGCGTTAATCCGAAGTATCGGCCGAACGTTCTGAAGTTTCCTACTACACTTCATTCTATTTCGTTCGGTCGGTTCGGATCCGATCGAACATCATTTTAACGTTTGTTCGGATTGGAACCGAGCGAACGAAATAGAAAAAAAGTGTAGTAGGAAACTTCCGAACATTCGACCGATACTACGGATTTACGCTTCAGAGTAGGCCCCATGACATTTTTTGTCATATTTATGTCAAGTGAGATGTTGTGATTGATTGACAAAATAAAAGACCGCTGAATGTCTTCACACTGACCTATGTCTAGTGTAGCGTTGACGCCGCGTGAAGCCTGTCTACGCTGCGCATACGTTCCACGAACGCATACGCAAGACCTACGCCAGATGCGAAGGCACCTTTAATGAGCCACGTCCTGTCTCAGCCTCTCTTTTCAACATAAATGCCGCCTTAAATACTAACAGCATGCTAGCACATGGAGCTACATCTAATGAGCGACTCCCACAGCCCGCACTTACCTCTTGCCTACTCTTAACTTAGCAGTGCTTGCAATAACGAAACACTAAGTTATTCCACTATCACTTACAAGGTACAGGGTACAAAGTTATTAGAGTCGGGTTGTGCATTCAAATCAAGTGTTCAGGTTACTGTTTCACCACTTGTAAGCTAGGATGTGCCAATTGTTTTGTGTACTACAATTTTATTAAATCAATAAATGTGAAACGAAAAGGTTTTTTGCGACATTACTGCATCATGTGCCATTCAAAATCAAATCTACTACAAAAAATTTAAGATTAAATATGACCAAAATTTTTTGATGTCTGCATTTGGACACTTTATTTCGTAATATATATGGTGAAACAGGCCCACAAAAATACAAAGAGAAATCACATTCGGATATTGTTAGGATATGCAACCCAATGACAAAAAATCGAATCAAAACTTACTTGGAAGTCTCGGGCAGCCCCGCGCTAAGTTCCAGAAAGACGGAGAGATAGTTGCCGCGAACGACTCCGTTACCGTCAGGGTACACCTTCAGGCGCCAGCAGAGCCCGTTCACGTGTAAGGGTGCTGAGTACACCGGCGCGGCGGCATGTTGCAGCTGGGTGAAGTTTGTGAGGGGAAACGTGCTGCTGTCGTAGCTCGGGACGATTTCACTGAGGGACAGGGGTCGGGTGGACTGTCAATGCTTAGAATATACGGGAGTGAATTTTTTAAGAAGGAACTTTAGGGCGAAAACCGAAACTGAGATAAGCGGTATAAGGATCCATGAGCTAATAAGTGCTCAAGTACACGAGCGGGATGTTGCCAACGGCAGAGGAACTGCAGCCAACGACGCGTCTATGGCTGCTGCCGACGAGTGTCGACGGCCGCAGTTGCCTCCGCTCGTGTATATGAGCACTAATATCAACGCTGACCTATAGCGAAGTGATTAATTGTAATAAAACTCAACTACAGCTACTTTTGCATAGGGCTGAAATTGGTTTAACGAAGTTAAATCACACTGGAACACTCAAAGCGCCGCAAAACCGCGAAGACCAAGTGTGTTGCATGAATATCACTCTAGTATGCTCTGTTTAGCTTACCTTTGTGATACTAAAACATTATAGCTATCTGAACTAAACACAATCTGCAGTCGAAATATTATATGCTAGCTTTGATCTCGCATAGTATTATATCTTCCAAAACACGTTGATCGTGCATAAATTATACTCCTACGCAATACGTTCATTGGTTGAAGTTTTAGAGAACATTATTTCGTTTTAGAAATGAAATCTGTGAGAGCAAACAATTTGACTTTGCAAAATCAAACCGAAAGAAAAAGTTGCAATCATAACGTGCGTAAAGTGATTTATACACAATGGTATGAAACTTATGTCAATTCATAAGGTTTAAATTGCAATGATTGACGCGCGCAATCAATAAATATAAAAAAAAAACAGATTCAAATGATGTTACACATAACTTAAAATGAACAATATTATCACTTGCCTGTGGAAATCTGCCGGTACGGGAGCAGTCACGAAGCTTGCCATTGGTTTCTTACGAACTTGGTGAATCATCTTCGATAGTTCACCACTCTTGGATATTAATTCAGACCTGCAAACATTACGATATTTACAAATATCTGCAAGATAAACTAAAGTATTACTTTTTCAAATTAGTCCTTTTATTATGTTACATTAATTATTACTATTTAAGGCTTCACTCGTGTTAGTCTCGGATATCCGCCCGTATTCATATGTCTAATGAGCTCATGAATAAGAACTTAGCTTTCGGAAAACTACTTGTTTGCGGAAAGTAGTCTAGGGAATCCGAAATCAACATGTAGGAAAAACCGTAAACAACAATAAACACAGTATTACAGACAAGCATGCATGATTGAATGAACTTTCACATGCAATACTAACATATTTGATGATGTACGCTTTCTGGTCACCCCAAATTATAGCATGAAGGTAGAAGATACACAATTTTATTAATACAATAGTGTGCTTGAGTTTTTTTTTTTTAATAAATTGTTAATGCAATGAGTTTGCTTAATTATTGCTAAGCCATTTACTTAACGCGGTACCTCGCATTGATGAAGGTAAAAGTATCCTGACATAAAAGTGCCAGTTTAATTTTTTTTTTAATTTCACCCTATAAATAGGCGAAGAGACCGCCGCCGAAGTAATTAAGTCTAATAATATATTGATAAAAATGGTTTTTACTCAAAAGTCTGCAAGGGACAACTCAATCAAGGGACAGAGAAACTCATATGAGGTACTGGTTTGAGTCAATGGAGCAGTAAATATTCTCATAACTACCTAGTACTGGAATGCAGTTGATGCTCAATCTCCTGCAGCAGATGTTCGAGTTGCTCTGTCTCCTGGGTAAGGCTGTTCTTCTGCCCCATCAGGGTGAGGAGTTTGGCCTTCAGCGCGGAGTCCAGGCGCGATATCATCAGTTCTACGGCATTCCGAATCTCGCGTACGCGCTCGTCTTTGGCAGCGCGCACCGATTCTACATTGCGTTCCTGTAAACAATATTTTAAGTGTAGCTACAAAGGCCATGACGTGACAAGGGAAAATAACTAAAATACACACATATGGCTAATGAAGTGATCCTCTCCATCCATCATGATATTGAATTTATATCCATAAAGGCTCTTGTTTTTTAATTATTTTTAATGGATTTTAGCAGGTGACATGATGAATGAAGACATGAAAAGAAAAATATATTGTGCTGACCCCAACAGACATGGTATCTCACATTGAAATATTAGATCAGCAACAGGAAGAAAAAGATGATGTAGAATAGAAAAATGTCTTGTAACTAGGCAGGATGTATGTGGTATCAAGATCAGTTGCATTTCTTGAGTACACCCTAACACAAAGTCAGGCCACTATTTATGTTGGAGTTTCACGGCCACATGAAAGGCAGCATGAGTACCCTTATTTTGGATTAACCTATTGACCACCCCAGTCTAGTAATACGACAGTTTTCGTGCCCGTGCCGCCTCGGTCTTATTTATACGACTGAGAACCATGTTTATTTCTTATTTAATTGCAATATTATTATAAATCGCATAATAATATCGTATAATTATCTCAAGAGCAAATATTTGAATATGTTATATGTTTAGGTATCAGTGAAATATAATATTCTCTAGAATGCATTGTAATGCCAGGTCAACAATCAAGAAATTTCAAAATTTTAAAAGTAGTTATGATATAAATAATTTAATATGCAGTTGTGTTTGCATAACAACAGAAAATTAAAACAAAATTCTTACCACATCTTGCACCAGACTAATCAGCTCCATCAGTCTACGTCTCAACTGGGACACTTCATCACGGATCTGCGTGACATGTTGTTCATACACCTCTTCTAATGGCTTGAAAGTGTGGCCCGAGTGAGTGCCACCCCACAGAGCACACTGGTGGCAGATACATCGCCGGCATGTCCAGCAATACACCGTCAGCTTCTCCTGATGCGTTGGACACCTGTTCAGGGTGCTTTACATGTGTTTATTATATCCTTATATGAAAACACTATGGATTAATTTATGAATACTTCAGTGTTGTTAATATTTCTTCAAACTTTGTATGTGAAAAATATCTCAATAAATAAATTACAATAAACAGGGAAAAAAAATGTTTCTTACATACATACATAAACTCATGCCTTCTTCCCATAGGGGTAGGCAGAAACTACAGAACACCATCCACTACGATCCGTACATACTCCTCTTGTCTCATTTACGCTCATACATTTTATATTGTTTGTTATTTTTTTTAATAAAAAAATTTAAATGTTGGTCAGAAGGTTGTCTTAGGGTTTCTATTTTCTAAATATCATCATCCAGTCAAAGGAGTATGATGCCAGAAATGTGTGCAATAATCACCTATCTCTGAAGCTCTCCCTCTGACTTGCTGAATTGCTCTGCTGCATAGTTTCGATCTGCTGGGTGACCTCCTCGACCCAGCGGCAGTTGACGAGCTCATGCAGGTGCAGGGCTGCCCGGCAGTGAGGGCACTGCGATCGCTGCTCCGTCAGCCATCGCCGCACGCACGCATAGCAACACAGCTTTGAGCAGTGAGGGCACAGGTGTGCGTCCACCAGCTTCTCCATACAGATGAAGCAGCGGAACACCTCCGCCAACGTCTGCAACCATCATCCCATTCAAAACTCTCGTCAACTCAACATAACTGTCAAATATGTAGGCCACATCGATTTACCTCAACGATCTGCTCCTCGCCATTTCCATTCCCTTTGTCTCCTCGCGAGGCCATATTAAATTGCTTTTCTTACTACGGGGCCGACGAGATATTCACCATAATTTAGACTTGTTTATATAATTCTAAAATAACAAATGGACATGTTTCGCAATGCGAGCGTCAATACACGAAACCACTTCCGCGTTCGAATATCAATCGAATCAAAATAAAAACAAAAAAATTGGGGCTTTTGTGGAACTGTTAAAATTACCCTATAATAAAATTTTACACACAAATCAATAATCAAAAATATGACGTTGGAATAATTGTATTGGTAATATATCGCGATTCATTTTGTTATGGTAATTTCTTATATTATTAATTTATTTTTTCTAAACCTTTGGCCCCGATTCGCCTATTCTAAGCCGTGAACAATTTTCCGTTTCACAATATTTCCCTAATAAAAGGGTAATAAAGCTGGCAGCACTGTTGAAAAGGCGATGTTGCCCTTATTTAAAAAATTCTATCAATCGATTATAGAGGTAGCGTTCAAAAAAGAATGAATTTGCACTTGGATGTGTTCATAACAAAGTATTTCATGCACACACTGTTCTTCTTTTGATTTGACCAATAACATACAACATCTCGCCATTTTCTACCCACCATTCTCGCTATTTATCCACTGTGGCCACAGTGTCAGACCCACTTGACCACTACTCGATACTTCATAAAAGATAGCTTGATCTCTGCGACACAGAGATCTCTCGTCAGAGAGTAGTATATTCTTTGCTGCGACAGCTGTCAGTAAAATCACGCCTATGAAGTCCTGAATTTTATAATAGTACAGTCTATTCTATTCTATTTTTCTCTATGGCAATGGTGCCGATGTCGACAATTCTGCCAATGTCAGATGTGTTGAGAAAAAACGTGCGAAAAAAAAAGAAAAAGAAAAAAAAAAAAAAAAAGTTAAACCTAAATCCAATACTAGGTAACGTAAACTATTAAGGTATACTAAATAGTACAGTCACATAGACTATTATCTTACAGTCAGTACCTGTCAATGTTATACTTTATGGGCATGCCGATCTAATTAGTGATGGGCGATGAATCATCGTGACCACAAACTATAAACTATCGATATTTTAAAAAAACTAAAAATTAATTTATCTTTTTATTTTATTGTATATTTTAAGATCATAACATTATTTACATTTGTACATATTTGATCTAAAATAATAGTGAGTAAATAAAATATAATTTCTCACCTACTCATGTAACATTCCATCCGTCAACGTCCCATCCTTGGGTTTCGGGAGAAGACACGCCGCGTTATTTGCGAACCAGAGTTCATGATAAATTTACAAGATTACTCTAGCGACCTAGAAACTGATTGAGACATGGATTTGGGGTGCACTCCTTTAAGAGAATAAATGTATTTTATATTAAAATATTCGATTAATTTACTAACGTTTGTAATTTAATTTAATTTTAAAACAAAATATATGTTACATTAGCATCGATAATAGTAAGAAACGTCGATAATTTCTATCGACAATTTTTTATATCCTGACAACCCTAGGAATGTCAGTTTGACATATGTCGCAGAGCAGAGATAAAGCTATCTTTTATGTAAAATATTTGTCCCACAGTTTGTCGTGCCCGGCTGTTTATAAAGACGCTGCTTGTATAGACTTTATATTGCTAGGCGCACGCAGTATACTTTTGCGGTGGGAATAGAATATGCTACTGGCCAGAGTTAAGTACAATAACTATAGAGGGCTACAGTACTTGCGGAAAAACCTGTCGGCAAATCAAAATGAGCCTCGCTCCCCCCTCTCCGATCTTCTCAGTGTTCTCCATAAATATAAAAAGTACTCTGTGGTGTTCTCTAATTTCCTTCACATGTCGCACCTCCACTCAAATAGTGTCACATGGTGTCACAACTCGAAAAATTGATAGTGCACCAACACCATTCGTTTCAGAAAACTTCAAAATCCTCAGATAATGTCATAGTTTTAATTATTTATCCCTAGATGGCACTAGCGCCATTATAATGATAAATGCAAGTTATATCAAATACTCTGTGACACAGAGTCTCTGACAGCCAGAGTTACGTCACATATGTCATATGTCGAATTTAGCGTGATAACCTCTGAAATGTTTTCATAATATCGTTTATAACATAATTATTTTTTGTGGTGATTATAAGGGTGGTTTTTAGAATATTTCTATTACTATATTACAGTTAGTAAACACGTAAGTCGTATTTCAGTGTAAATAATGCTTCAATAAAATATCTTGCAACTATAAATTTACTCATTTGAAATTAAGCTTTATAAGGAACTGTATGTTATTTAAACTCCAATGTAATCTTTATTTGAGTTTAGTATTGGTTAGAGTCTTGGGTCGTACGATAGTCGTACTTGAACTGGTGCCATAAATATTTCAATAATACAAAAACAAATATTTATATTTTTGTAAATTTCAGAATGTTGATCTAAAAGGCGTGTAACGACAGAATGTTCTATAAAAAAGTAATGCACTGCACGATCTGCCTGAAACATGGCACTGTTGGCATTACTGGGGTAAGCTTTTTGGAAACTATTACTTAATTTTACAGGTGGAAAGGTGAATAATATGAAATGTGTTGTTATCTTTTACATGATAGATTATTGCGTTTTATTTTTATCTTGTGATACCATGACATAAACTTGGGCATTAGATGTTTGTAATGTTTATTAACTTGTAAAGCCTACTTAGCTGTGATAGTTTTCCTTGTAACTTCGTTATAAGTATATACTACTGCCATGAATTAGTTCACATATCCTAAAAAAAACCATTTAGCTGGCAACAGGGGACACTTGACTCTAACAAAAATTAGCACTTTAAAGCTTAATATTTCGCGAATAGATCCCTGTATCGAAAAATGGTTTTCACACACCCGCAATATCATCCCCAATTTACACTAGGCATGCTAAAAAAAATTTTTTTTTTCAAGATTTTATTTGACCACTTTGTCAACGTGATTAATATGTATACCCGTGCCAAATTACAGCTTTCAAGAGTCTCTGAGGTAAGCTGTGTACAGACAAACAGACGGACATGACAAAACTACATATAAGGGTTCCTTGTTGACTACGGAACCCTAAAAAGGGTCTTACAAAAAACATACTTGCAACATATCAATAACTTTTGTACTTGACAAATAAATAAACTGGAACCTGTATACATAATATTATAATTCTTACTTTGTTAACAGGAAAAACTATGTAAAACCAAAGGAACATTTTCAATGTTATCTATAGTGGTTTTTCTTATCATTTGATTTTTTAGTTGTGTAGCGGCTTTGTGGTTATGAACTTAATTAGTAATTTAATAAAGAGACAACTTATTAGTTGAAGAAGAAGTATTAGTTGTTATAAGTAGAAGTACAGAATAAAATTTGATGAATTTATCATAATGATAAATGACCTACCGGAAGTAATGCAAGTTGTTTGCTCTTTGCTGATGATCTCAAATTGTTCCTCCAGATTAATGACGAGACAGACTGCTTGAAGTTGCAGTCGGCCATTGATCAAGTGGTGGAATGGAGCCGGAATAATAAGCTGCTGTTTATTGTCTGAAAGTGCAACATCATGGCTTTTACACTGGCTGTTTAGCCGCTACACTATAAATACCAGATGGAAGGTGTATCCAATCCGAGGGTTGAATCTGTGTGTGACCTAGGGGTTCAGTTTTCTAAGGACCTGACGTTCCATAGACATATTGAGTAAATGTGTAAGAAGGCATTTAGGAGTCTAGGCTTTATAATGCGCGAAACACAGGACTATAATAACACGGAAGCTGTAAAATCCTTGAATAACGCATTGGTAAGGAGTAGGTTGGAAAGCAGTGCTATTATCTGGAACCCCCATGAGACTAAATATTGCAAATAATTTATGGTGCAAAAAATGCAGAACAAATTTATCCAGAATCTCTACCGGAAACAATATGGAGTTTACCCTTACTATCCACTTATGTATCCAACCTTCTTTGTTATAGAGATGGTTGGATACTATCAGCTGGAGGTAAGGCGTAACTTAGCGTTAGCAAAATATATTTGAAGTTTTTCGTGGTAGATTAGATAATCCTGATATATTAGACTCGTTGAGGCTGCTGGTTCCAAACACCAGGCTGCGGCAGGCGCCGAGGGCACGGCTTTTCGACGTCCAGGTCGCTTGCACTAACGTAGGCAAATTTGCACCGGTTGCAAGAGCCATTCGATTAATAAACAGCGTCTCATAAAGGCTTGACATTTTTAACTGTACATTGGCGGAATTCGTGAGAGTGACTCGATTTATTAACTAGTAAATGATAATCATTTAATCATTTTTTGAGGGCGTGTCAATCTTTTACTGACTAAAACCCACCCGTGTTCCTTCAGTTGCCTGTGCCGGAGCCACGGTAACTCTTTCGAACATCCCGCAACCCTAGCTAGCATCGGCCCTAACGGACCCCGTCAATAGTGCTGACATCTCTCTGTCGACTCGGGCCTGGTCCTTACCGGACGGCGAGCTACCCATTGCTCGCCATCCGGCCGGCCGGTGGCCGGGATTGGGTGTGAACCTATAATGATAAGTGTATAAATAAATAAATAAAAAGACATGTTGCGCCGACCCCAAATAAATTGGGATAAGGGCAGGAGAATGATGATGATAGTAATCTATACTCTATACAAATAAATAAAATTGAAGTGTCTGTAATGCCAAAATAACACTATTTCTGCAACAACAACTATTAACAGCATTCGCTGTTACTATCCACAATCCAGACGCTTTTAAAATAAACAAACGAAAAGATAACACGAAGAATTGAGTTTCGAATCATTATAGCCTTGCATGACTGACTTACTTTTGCTTGCTTAATGCTGAGTATGAGGTCCTGGGTTCGATTCCCAGGTCGGGCAAAATGTTATTGGGTTTTTCTATCTGGAATTTCTCAATAGCAGCCCGGAGTCTGGATTTGTGCCTGGTAGATGGCAATAGGCTCGCCCCCTCCCACCATTCGCCATTCGCCACCATTCGCCATTAGATAGGACTTAAACATAACTGGCGAAATGTGGGTGTACTATATGTACACCTCTACTTATCCCTTCGGAGAAGCAAGGCGTGATGTTATATTATAGCCTTGCATGAAGGTCAAAAGTTAATTAAATTGTTTAAAAAAAATACAAAGAAGTGTTGTCTGATCTGAGAATGATGATTGAGCAGTTTCGCGAGTTATTCGGCAATATTTAATAGCAGGAAATCGGAAATAATCTCGCACCAGCATTATTGCGTAACAAACTTTCAGTCACAATCTGAATGATTTTGAAGCATATTGCTGCTTCATATGTTCGACAAAATTTCAAAATTAAAAAAAATTAAACCGATTCCTACTGGAAGTGTGTTACGCAATTATGGTGCAGTTTACTTAAGAGGGTTGTCACATTTTGTCACCTCTCTCGCTCACACGGAACCAAATTTTTAAGAATGTTATATGAAGAGATGCTTTTTTGAAAAATGTAATCAATGGGCGACCTACTAAATAATATTAATTTAATAGGTAGTTATTAAAAACACATTTCTATTGTGCTATCTAATAAACTTAGCTCAATAAGTATTATGATCTGTTTTTGAGATGATTTAAATAAATGCCACAATAAAAATGCGTTTTTAATAATTACCTATTCAATTAATATTATTTTGTAGGTCGCCCATTGATTACATTTTTCAAAAAAGCATCTTTTCATTTAACATTCTTAATAATTTAGCCCCGTGTGAGCGAGAGAGGTGACAAAATGTGGCAACGCTCGTAAGTGAATGAATTAGAAGACTTTACGCAAGTAGCACGGTATTTTCCTACTCGTATTACGGGCATAATGAACTCCTTCCTGCGTTGTCTTACGTAGGTATGTCATTTATAACAGTAACTAGTAAATAATCTGATCGTGACATTACATATGTAATGTCACGATCAGATTATTTTTACCTCCAGAGCCAATCATTAAAATAAGGATTTCGCTTTCAAAGAAAGCGGGCAGCGTGTTGTGTTAGATACAGGTAAATTCTTTAGTACCAATCTATCGGATAGACAAACTCTCCACAATTAAGTATCCAACTATTCATAATTTCAGACAAGTTTTTGGGTTTTTAACTCTCGGATCAGCGCCGTAAGTTAAAAATTCGTCAGCGCGCTTTTAATTAGTCATTCATTTGGTTCGCCTATTATAGTGTTAATGAAAGCGGGCAGTAACTTCGTCTTGATTATCGTCTCCCTTTATTCCAGAACGGCATACTTCTGCAGCAACTGGCAAGGATATCGACGTCACAATGTTGGAGCAGTAAACTGCCATTGACGACACAAACGACGGCTCCGGTAAAGAACAAAAATGTACCGCCGCAGGACAACAGGATGTGGAAGGAGACGCCGTCCCTCGAAAGAAAGAATCAGATGGGAAACTATTGTATGATGCTGTCTAAGTTTCGGTTAAGTTGTAAGTAGAAGTAGCCTTAAATGTATAGCCTATTTAGCTATCAAAGTTTGAGACTTTCGGGAGAACAAAAGGTAGTCGTATGGAGAATTTGTAATGGATCTTTCGAAGCTCCGTCAGTCCCGTTCTTCAGAAAGTTTTGTGGCGCTTGCGTTATGCAGCGCCAAAATAACTGAACCACTTTCTTCCGCCCAGCACCCTAATTGCGAAACGTACTTACAGTAGGAATCGGTTTCATTTTGACAGTTCAACAGCATTCATTGCGTTATTTACGTTGTTGAGCAGACGAATTTTTCGAACATATGAAGCAATGGATTAGCAATATGCTTCAAAATCATTCAGATTGTAATTGATAGTGTGTTACGCAATTAGGGTACTGGTCGCCCTAGATTCACGCAATAACTAATGTACCTACTTACAACAAAATATGCTGCCACTCTTTCTTTTTGTATCGAGTGACGATCTGTGGCCTTTTGGCTTCGGGGCTGCTCCCAAAAAGCTTAATGCCCCCTTTATCTACAAAATGAGCGCCAAAAATTTTAAACACCGAAACTTTGTATCAGACAATGCAAGATCGATACAGTCGCACTGCAATAATAATTCAAGTATGTCTAGACTTAAGACACTCCCTTTGCTATCGCTATTTCGTATCACACACTCACGACATTCAATCGATTTAAAACAAACGCCCGTCCCACATTCTATGTTGAAGTATTTTGATATCAACAATTATATGTACTGCCCGTTAACATTCTTGACGCGGCTTATCAGTTATGTGGATAATCGATGCTATTATATCTTTAGTAGATAATGGATCATGGTTTTATGTAAACAGAGAAAACAGCCTGTGGCACTAGTTTTTTGGTTGAGCAAATTGTAACTGCAGATAAGCCATTCTGCAATACGTCTTCTAAACGTGGGGCAGTATTTATTTATTTATTTAAACTTTTCACACTCAAAAAAAGTACAAAGACGGACTAGATACACACACAGTATTGTAAAACGTAGCGCAATGACAATCCAGCTGAACGTCGTTCAGTTGTTTTACATAACGGAGCTGTTTTGTAAAACAACTAGCGGTTTTGTAACACGGCGGATTCTACAATCAGATGTACCATGTGCCATCCGGGGGAAGCGATGTGGCAGTGGTCTCGAACCTACCGATTTTTCGGTATTTCTACCGATATGGACTCTGTCTTACCGAAATACCGAAATGCAACGATTTTTCCACGATTTCAAAGAATACATGGAAATTTTAAGAAATTGTGAACAAGTCAAAACATTTCCTGACGATGTAAAACTATTTTGAGATGAAGTAAGTTTACTAAAGCGTGGCGACGACACTCAAATGTTACCTTTGTTGTCTACACACTTTCATCTTAATATTTTATCGCTGCCCCATTCATCCGCCAACGTTGAACGCATATTAATCTCATAAGATTTGTTTTCATAAAAACAAAACAGCGAAATAGGCTGTCTACTAAATCAATCACTGGTCTATTACATGCAAAACGACTCTTTAATGACGCTAATTGTTATGACTTGGAAATTAATTCAAAGATGACCGCGGCTATGGCCAAAGAATATTGGTATGATCCTAAAGATCGTCAAAAATTATTATATTATAATATTTAAGTGTTTAATGTAAATTAAACAGTATTATTGAATATTGTTTTTTTTTCTCTTATATCGATTTTAGTGGGCAGCTCTACCGATTTCTCACTATGACGTTCGAGACCACTGCGGTGTGGTTATGTAGGGTTCATATCTGATATAAACTCCTTCGCCCGCCGTACCTCTTAGGGGGTCCATTAGAGTTTGCTTTCAGTTTTGCAAGTCACTACTGTGGTTGACGGATAACCTACGTCCTACCGTCTAATGTAAACATTGATGTTTGCATCTATGAAGCTATCATCCCATCAGAAATCCGTAATTCATGATTGATGGGATTGTTTGATAAATGTGACTTTTGCTCCTACTCAAGCGGTAGCCTTGCACTCGGGCTGCTCCTTCGGTTCTGTGAAAAAATCACCACCTTCCTCAACTCTTTCCAACATCCGTATGTCAGAATATTATTGTGCTAATAAAATGCTTTTTTCCAGCGTTAGTAGTGATGTCCTCGATGGCCGGCTACGCGCTTGCACCCGCGCCCTTCGACTTGACGACGTTCGCGTTGTGCGCGATCGGAACGGGACTCACTTCAGCGGCCGCCAACTCTATCAACCAATACCACGAAGTTCCATTCGATGCACAGATGTCTAGGACAAAGAATCGAGTGCTAGTCAAAGGATTACTTGAGTAAGAACATTTTTCTATTTTTCAATGTTTTAATTTTATGCAGTATTTTGTATATTTAGAAATATTTCATTAGGGTTGTAGGACGTAGGTAGGTATGTGTATTACATGCACATTGCTCAAAGAATGACTTATTCACTGCTTTTTTTGAATCAGAAATTTCTAGGTAGAAATCCACACTAAAACCTATTAGAAATGCGAAACTAACTGTCTGTCTCTTAGCTTTTCACGCCGATGAACCTATCGTTATGAAATTGTCAAAGAACGTAGCCTGGGACCTGGAGGACGTAGACTATTTAGCACATGTGTGAGTACTGCCATTTACTGGGTACGTCTTTCATTGACTTGAGTGTGCCCTGGTGGCTGAGAATTAGCCATGCTCACTCAAATGTCTCGCTGGTGGTGGCGTGTGTGTTGGATCATTAAGTTCCCTTAAAAATGGTTGAGCTAAATGGAAAGATTTTTAAATAAACAATAAGGGAAATTATCTAGATTTGTTCTTGTTTTTTTTTTTTTTTTTTTTTTTTGAGATAGGTTTGCTCTTGACTCTAGTCTAGGTCAGAGATGACAGAGACAAAGTCGACGATGGAGCGAGTTTACCCAGAAGAAGCCTGTTCACTCTCCCTTTGAAGAGATCGGGGTTGTATGCGTTCGGAAACACAGACGCAGGCAGAGAGTTCCACTCCTTTGCTGTGCGCATCACAAAAGACATTTGGAAACGCTTAGTGCGAATTGGTGGGATAGCAACTAGGTAAGGATGGTAACTTGCAGTGCGTCTAGATGTCCGCTGATAGAAGGGGGCTGGCGGAATGAGGTCGTGGAGTTCTTGAGCACACTCCCCGAAGTACAATCTGTAGAAGACCGACAAGCAGGCAACCTTGCGGCGATGAGCCAAGCTGTGAAGCTTGGCATCCACCAGTCTTACGTCGCCAATGAGCCTCTTAGCTCTGCGTTCCACCGAGTCAAGCGCGGCAAGTTGGTATTTCGCCGAGCCATCCCAAAGGTGGCTGCAATACTCTATGCAGGATCGAACTTGCGCTTTGTAGAGAATTAAAAGCTGTCCAGGCGTAAAGTATCGCTTCACCCTATTTAATAACAACCGAAACTTGGTACAGTGCGCGTCGAATAACTAGTCCCTGAGATGTAGTCGACTACGCATGTACAGTCGCTGTAAAAAAAAAAACCTAAAACGTCAATGCGCCAAGTTATTTGCGCGCTGCATCGTTGGCACTTAATTAAATTACCATTCGCCGCGTGTAATCTGAAGTATGACCCTGTATTTAAATAAATAACAAATCGTCCCGGCGAAAGAATAGACCACCCCATCTCATCCCGTGGGTGTCGTAGGAGGCGACTAAGGGAGCTCAAGACCCAGTGCATACCATAAAGCACTTTAGGTCACCCGCGCGATGGCGGGTAAACCATCAACAATCGCATTCCCAAGGAGGGTTGGTGTCAGGCTGGCGGCCGACTGTAAAACTGTGCCAAAACCCTATGCAACATGAGTGGAAATGATATGATGCGCGATAGGACTAGGGCGTACCCCACAGGCGACGCGCAGGGGCAGCACCCGGCTCCTGCGGGAAGTGGACAAGGGTTGTTGCACTACCTCGGGCGGGGGCAACGTAAGAAGCGAGCCCGGGAAGTGAGACGGAGGTATGCAAGTTGGAATGTTGGGACTATGACTGGAAGAGCCAGAGAATTATCGGAAAAAGAAGACGAATAAATGTGGCGTGTCTGCAAGAAACAAAATGGAAAGGAACGAAAGCGAGGGAAATTGGTGAAGGATACAAGTTTTTCTACTGTGGAAGTGACGGGAAAAGAAATGGCGTGGGAATAGTATTAGATAGTAATTTGAAAGGAGGCGTGATGGAAGTAAAAATAATTAATGATAGATTGATAGTTGTAAAAGTGATGTTAGAAAATGTAGAACTAAATGTAATTAGCGTATATGCACCGCAGGTAGGATGTGATGAAAGCGTGAAAGAGAAGTTTTGGGAGGACTTTGACACAGTTTTGATGAACATCCCGGTGCATGAGGAATTGATAGTTGGAGGTGATTTTAATGGACATGTGGGAAGAATGAAAGGGGTTTATGGAAGAGTGCATGGAGGGTGGGGATTTAGTAACCTAAATAATGAGGGAGAGACACTGCTGCAATCCGCTTCCGCACTTGACCTGGCAGTAGCCAACACCTGGTTTCAGAAGAACGACGGACACCTAATTACGTACAAAAGTGGCAATCACAAGACGCAAATTGATTATTTTCTAGTACGACGCAATAACTTAAAGTACATCAAAGACTGCAAAGTACTACCGGGAGAAGATTTAGTCTCACAGCATAGACTCCTAATTATGGAAATGGTCTTAAAAATAAAGCTCAATCAAAACAAAGAGCGACCTCCCCCTAAAATAAAATGGCATATGCTGGAGAATAATGATTGTGCGAAGAAATTTAAAGAGCGAGTAGTGGATAAAATGATAGATATGGAGGACATGAATGATCGAAGTGTAAATGAATGTTGGAGTGAAATAGCGGAGTATATTAGGAGTGAAACGAAAGATATTTTGGGAGAGACTAAAGGAAAGGGTATGATAGATAGGGATACATGGTGGTGGTCGACAGAAATACAGAATGTGTTGCAGGATAAGAAGAGAAAGTTCAAGGAATGGCAGAGTGTTGAAGATGAGAATGTTAGTTTGAAAACAGAAAAAAAGTGTCAGTATGATGCTCTAAAGAAAAAAGCCAAAAAAAGCTGTGGCGGTAGCGAGAGCAAAAGCCCAGGACAAGCTTTATGACACACTGGATAGTCCAGCAGGCCAAAAAACCTATACCGGCTTGCTAGAGCTAGAGCGAGAAAGATGAGGGATGTTTGTCAGATAAAATGTATAAAGAATGAAATTGGAGTAGTGCTTTCAGATGATCAGAAAATTAAGGATAGGTGGAAGGGATATTTTGAAAGACTGATGAATGAGGAGAATGACTGGAGTGGTGTGCTTGAGAATAAACAAGTAAATGAGGGGTTAGTGAGAATGATTAGTAGGGATGAAGTGAGAATAGCAGTAAATGAAATGAAGAATGGTAAAGCAGTAGGTCCGGACGGAATACCAGTTGAAGTATGGAAGTTATTACGGGTACATGGATGGACGTGGTTAACTTTATTCTTCAATAAATTGTTGCTGGAAGAAGCCATACCTGACGAATGGTGTAACAGTTCACTGGTGCCCATCTTTAAAAACAAAGGTGATGTGCTGGAGTGCAACAACTATAGAGGAATAAAACTAATATCACATAGTATGAAGGTTTGGGATAAAGTTATTGAAAGGCGACTGAGAGAAGAGAGTGAAATTTCGCAAAACCAATTCGGTTTTATGCCTGGTCGGGGAACAACAGATGCCATCTTTGCTATCCGCCAGCTGTGCGAGAAATACAGAGGTGCGCATAAAAACCTGCACATGGTATTCATTGACCTCGAAAAGGCATACCACTGAGTGCCTCGTGAAGTTCTGTGGTGGGCCCTTAAGGAGAAATGTGTGCCAGGGAAGTATGTGCAGTTGATTCGAGCGATGTACAGTCGATGCAGTACCCAAGTCCGGTCTACAGTGGGCACTACCAGCAGCTTCAATGTGGCTGTCGGCTTGCACCAAGGGTCAGCACTCAGCCCTTACCTCTTCGTGATGATAATGGACGCTCTTACGTCGGATATCCACGAAGAGGCGCCCTGGTGTATGCTGTTCGCTGATGACATTGTGCTGGTTGCTGAGAGCGGCTTAGAGATCCAGAGCAGATTGGCGGTGTGGTGGGCAAAACTGGAGACCGCTGGCCTGAAATTAAGTCGGACCAAAACAGAATATTAAATCCATGACCGTTATTTGAAGCTTACTGTTTGAGATAGGCCCTATCTGTTTTCCGGTTATTTATGTCCTTCTCCTTCACTCCTATACATCTGTCTCGCTCGCACACTCCCCACCAGGCAGGCCCGAGCGCAGTAGGGAGGCTCGAAGGCATTCACGAATCATTGGCGTCTTGTTTTCCGACGAGTACGGTGGTCTTCACCTTCACTAAGCCGTAAATAGAAGTATCACCTGCGCGTGAGTTAATTTTATATTTAAACGGTGTTACCGTTCGTATTTCAAGTCGATTTGATATTAACGTTCATAATTCAAATTGATTACGCAGGTATGTAACTTATTTTTAGCGTTATTTCTCTTGGTTTCTTTTGTTTCTAGAAACATTTACCTATTGTCCTTTCTCCTAATCTCAGTATAAAGTGTCATAATCATACTGTGTCCTAGTTGTGAATTTTTGTGTTTTACAAATACCTACCTTTTCTTTTTTTTTTTAAAGTGTTACTTTTAAGATGGATGATTTAGATAAAAATAGTACATGTGTGAACGCGAGTGTTGAGGAGCCGCGACATGATTTATCGCGGGATCATGTGCCAAAGCCGGCTCAGTCCAGTTCTTGGAAACGTGCACGCTCAGCTAGGAGTTCATCATCTAGTAACAGCCCTTCTTCGTCAAGTGATTCCACGGATTCCGCGAGCTCTTCCGGCCGAAAGAAGAAACGTGGCCGTCACCATAAAAGAAGGGGGGGCAAATATAGTCGCAAATCACGGAAAGACAATCGGCAGATGCACAAGTTATTCCGAGAGGTGAGTGAATTACGTAATCAAATTGCTTTACCATCATCAGTGCCATGTGGCGGTGCGGAGCCCGCGTCAGTTATAGACAACGACTTGTTGATTGATGACAGTGTTAGTGGCATCTTGTACAATGATGGTAGTGACGCGTGCGCGAGTGAGCCTACTCAGGTTCAACTGCCGTTCAATTTCGATATTGAAACAAAACTGAAAGAGCCTGCGGTTCCTAAAGCACCCGATAACTTATTGAAAGCCCTTCAGGATATACAATATTTTAATAAAAGTGAATGGAGTGAGGTCAGGTACTCTGAAGTACAGAAATCATATTGCCATTGCCATTGTTTTATTGACCTAGAAGCTAATGAGGAGATTCGTGCGTATGATCAGTTGCGCCATTTGGCTTATGCTGACAAGGCTTACGCCGCTCTTACATTTTGTGCGCTGGAACAAAGGCAGGCGTTGTCATCTACTTTGACAGAACTACTATCCTAGGCTCATGCAGAACAGGGTTTAAATTTTAATAGCTTGCAGGATAAGATCACGGAGGTTTTTTCTAAAGGTGATATCCACAAAGCATCTTCAGATTTGTTGCAGCTTATCTGTGGACACAGGGCTGAAGTCATACAAATGCGCCGAGATGGAATAACTAATCACGTTCGTGATCCTTTAATAAAGGCAACGCTACGCAAGATCCCACCATCCGACTGCCATTTATTCGAAAGCGAATCGTTTACCGCTGCCCTTGAAAAAATGGGTGGCTTTAAGAAGACATTCATGCCCTTAGTTAAACCTACAAGCGGCTCTGCTTCGCAAGCAGGACCAAGCAAGACTGCACGCCACCCCCCGCAGGGGTCGGCTCACTATCATGGACCCTCGCAGGGTACCAGCCATGGATGCTGCGCCTCTGTGCCTCATCCACATTATCAATACCGCCAGTCCTCGCAGGACTGCTATCATGAACGCCCTCAGCGACAGAGCAACCAGAGTGACCGTCGCACGGCGCCTACAAGCAACAACAGAGGTTCATTTCGCTCGCGGGGTGGCCGCCAAAGCTACAAGCCTCAGAGTCAGGGCAAAGGAAACCGTAAACGCCCCGGAACCTCCTCAGACTACAGCTCTGGGAACAAAAACCGTAAGTACTGACTCGACAGAATTCAGGGCGGGTCAACTAGCACTATTTTACAATCGATGGGAGGAAATGGGAGCTCCAAACTTTCTGTTGCGCATAATAACAGGGTATCGCATACCCTTACTTCTAAAACCACCTCTAATGTTGCCACATTTGAGGAAAGGGCCCTACATCACACAGGAGTCCGAATCGATGTCGGCACTCATCAGTCAGATGAAAGACCAAGGTGTATTAGAAGCAGTGCGACGCTCCCCGAGCTTCCTGTCAACAATGTTTCTTGTGCGAAAGAGCGATGGCTCCGACCGCCCAATATTCAACTTAAGAGCTTTAAACGACTATGTAATCACGGAACCCTTCAGCCTGATAAATGTATTTCGTATACCGGAGTTCCTCCAGCCAGGCGACTGGCTTTGCAAAGTAGACCTTTCACAAGCCTACTTTCATTTACCAATATCTCCGGCACACAGAAGATTTTTGCGCCTCATTTACCAAGGGGAGCTATTAGAAATGACCTGCTTACCTTTCGGCCTCAGTACAGCACCGAAGGTGTTTGCTTCTCTGAGCAACTGGGTCGCTCAAACATTGCGAGAACAGAATCTGCGCATAGTTGTCTACCTAGACGACTTCCTGGTAGTTCACCAGGACAAGGACACTCTGCAAACTCATGTTCGTACTCTCCTGAACCGTCTAGAATATCTAGGGTGGCAAGTAAATCTAAAGAAATCCGTTGTATCCCCACAAAAGTCTTGTGTATCTGGGAGTTCAGTGGGATCCTTGGGCTAACAAAAAATCTCTGCCGCAAGACAAGGTCAGAAATCTTAGGTCTCTGCAAGGCTGAACTCGGGCAAGGCTTGCCTGCAAGAATTGCAGAGCCTAGTGGGCCTTCTAAGCTTTGCAAGTTTTGTGGTGCCACAGGGCAGACTACATCACCGATCTCTGCTCAGTTTCCTAAATGCATCTCTAAATATGCCAGTCAGGAAGGAGATCCACTTACCAGACGAAGTCCTAGAAGATCTTCAGTGGTGGCTTCACAACTGCCACCAGACATCTGCAATCCATCTACCACCACCAACTCCACCGACGCCTCCGATCTTGCTTGGGGAGCTCAGGTGGACGGTTACGCAGTGTCAGGTGTGTGGACTGCTCAAGAACAACATCTACATTGCAACCTAAAAGAAATGCTGGCAATCTTAAAGGTGCTCGAAACCCACGGTCCTCTACTGTGCAAATCCACTGCTCTGTTCCAGTGCGACAATCGAACAGTTGTGGCCCACTTGCGGAACGGGGGCGGCACGAGATCGCCACCTCTGATGGAAGTAACGTACAGAGTGTTCCGCTTACTAGATTGTCATCAAATAAATCTGACAGTCAATTATATACCCGGCATTTACAACGGACATGCGGATCACCTCTCCAGACACAAGCTAGTACCAGAATGGCATCTTCTGCCCGCTTGCACGAAGAAGGTATTTCACAAGTTTGGCACTCCGGTAGTAGACCTATTTGCGTCCAGTTGAGTACACATGGTAGCCAACTACGTGTCTCTGGATTTAACAGATACCCAAGCGTTATTCCATGCCTTTTCCCGGCAGTGGAACTACCACCTTGCGTGGGTGTTCCCACCACCATACCTGATACCCAAGGTGCTGGCCCACCTCAACTCGGCGACCGGGCTGTACCTTTTAATTGTCCCCCGGTGGAGTCGGGTATTCTGGCGGGCCGATCTCAAAGCTCGAGCAGTACGCGTACTTCGACTCTTAAAAACCTATAAGGTCGCGTGGGATCGATGGGTATCTTGGTCTAAAAAATATAATTTGGATTCTTTTCACCCAACAGGGCCCATCGTTGCTAGATATCTAGCGGACCTACATCTAGTCGACAAGTTTTCTTATAACACTATTTTGCTTCACAAATCGGTGGTGGCTACTCTATGCAATGCCGAAGATGCTGGACGAATAAGTTCGCATACATTAATAAAACACGTCTTAAAATCTATTGCTTTAAAGAGGCCTGTCGCCCATAAGCCTCCTGTATGGAATTTAGATACCCGGACCGCCTTTTTAAGTTCAAACACTGTAGATGAAAATAACCCTTTTGCCACTTCTCGACATACAGCAACACTCCTCCTCCTGTGCTCAGGCAGACGAGTTCACGATCTGACATTGCTGCTAGTGAACTCAGAGCATTGCGTCGATGACGGCAGTAACATTATTTTAAAGCCAGTATTTGGCTCTAAAACCGATAGTGACACTCATAGGCAATCGGGATGGAAGTTACTGCCTAATACGAGTAATAAAAATCTGGATCCTGTGTTTTGGGTCAGAAAATTAATTGATCTTCTTAAAGATAGAAGAGATTCGGGTAATTGTCCAAACTTATTTATAAATATCAGAGGACAAGCAAAGGCGGCCTCTCGCACTGTGATTGCGGGATGGATTAAAACTGTACTAACAGAGGCTGGTATACCCGCTACACCTGGAAGTCTACGGTCAGCAGTATCTTCAAAAAAATTGGTCTGATAACTTACCTCTGGATGAAATTTTGTCCAGAGGAAATTGGAAGTCTAAAGAGACTTTTACACGCTTCTACAGACGAGAGATACTGCCAACCTCTGCTAGCAACAGCATTACTAGAATGTTCAACCCAGCTGATTAAATTTTTATTTTTTGAGAGTAACTTTTGTGATTACACAATTGTTAATGATTGGTTTTTGTTGTATTTATTTCTTGCACACTCCAAAGCTGTTTAATATAATAATATATTATCTTCCAAATAATGAATATCTATCGCTTAATCGATAGGTATAGATTATTTTCCTGAAGTCAATCAAACTTACTTCACATTGGCGTCCCCACCACCAGGCGATAACAAACACGTCTCAAACAGTAAGCTTCAAATAACGGTCATGGATTTAATAGAAGCGTTTTTCCTGAAATAAAACGCATATTAAATACTTACCTTATTTGAAGCTTACATTTAATTTCTGCCTGGTATTTTCGACTCAATGATTCGTGAATGCCTTCGAGCCTCCCTACTGCGCTCGGGCCTGCCTGGTGGGGAGTGTGCGAGCGAGACAGATGTATAGGAGTGAAGGAGAAGGACATAAATAACCGGAAAACAGATAGGGCCTATCTCAAACAGTAAGCTTCAAATAAGGTAAGTATTTAATATGCGTTTTATTTCAGGAAAAACGCTTCTATTTGTTTTGTGATTTTGGTGGTCTCTCCAGTCCTGTGCCCATATCTCTCGCCGGAACGCCCGTACCGAGCTGCTCCGACTTCCGGTACCTCGGGTCGTTTGTTAGACTGAGACGTAGCGCACCGGATCAACTCAGGATGGATGAAATGGCGACAGGTCACAGGAACAACTTGCGACCCACGGATGCCCCTCAAATTAAAGGGAAAAATTTATAAGTCCGCGATAAGGCCCGTCGTACTGTATGGATCGGAATGCTGGGCCGTGAAGAAGACGGATGAAAAAAGATTGCATGCAGCGGAGATGAGAATGTTGAGATGGATGTGTGGAGTGACAAAATTGGATAAAGGGGAAGTTTGAAAGTGGCGCCAGTGACAGAAAAGTTGAAAGGAAATCGTTTGGCTTGGTATGGACATGTGAAGAGGAGGGAGGAAACGCATGTGACTAAAAGAGTGATGAATATAACTGTTGATGGATGGAGAGGGAGAGGAAGGCCAAAGAAAAGATGGATGGATTGTGTGAGGAATGATATGAAAGAGAAGGGAGTGAATGATAGCGTGACTTTTGACAGGGGAAAATGGAAAGAGAAAACGTGTTGCGCCGACCCCAAGTAACATGGGACAAGGGCAGGAAGATGATGATCGCATTAACTTTGCTAATTCATGTAAAATTCTGTTATTATCCTCTTATTTTTGCGTCCCTTGCGTAAAACTAACAATACAATTACTGTTGTAATTTTTTTTTGGGGCTTAACTACCGTTGGTAGTTTTGTTACTTGAAGTTGGAGTTGAGAAAATCTGTTTTCTTTGGTTTTATTGTGTTTAGATATCGAAAACCATCACGTCTGTAAAGTTTACACAAAAAAACACTGATTTTTTAAATTGACATTTCAAATGACAGAAGACGAAGTCTACACTAACTGCGGTTGATGACCCCACAAAAAAAAACCAACAACATATTTTTTTTTGTTTCATCATGTTTAGATAACGACACCCATCACGTCTTAGGAGTTTCGCTAGCTAATTAATTTGACCCTGGATATTTTATTTAGACCCCATATAAAATACATTGTACGTAACCTTCACATTGTTCATTCTTCTTCCTAGGCCAGTCCACGCAGTAGGTTTCGCAGCCCTAACAGGTACCACAGGCTTGGGCCTACTTTACTTCGGCGTGAACCCACTGACAGCCGCCCTGGGAGCTCTCAACCTAGTACTTTACACTTCTGTCTATACGCCTTTGAAGAGGATGTCTATTTATAACACCTGGCTGGGGTCTGTAGGTAAGCTTTGTTTAATAACTTTCTTTTTAATTGCTGCAGGAATCTAGTTCAACCTGAGGGCTGATTTTTGAAATATGTACAGTTGAAAATTTTCGCGATTGATCCCTTTCAACCTTATAACTAAGGACATAGGGTGAAAAATTTTCAGCCTTGTTGAGTGTACGTTGTTTATAGTTCAAGGAAACGGAGGGAGGAGGTGGCTCTCCTATGACCGAGAGCTCGACCGCCGTAAACACGACCATCTCGTGAAACAAAATGCAGCAGGGTCGCGCTTACGGCGGTCGGGCTATAGTTCATATTACAAGAACCCTAAATATCTTTTTTTTTTTCACCCATAACATATGACATCTAAAGACCAATTCCTGTAATTAAAAACGTTCCAATTTAGTCGTAATCTCACCTTAGCGAGTTAAGAGGTCTTCTGTTACAGGTATATATATCTCCATAGTTAAAAGGTCTCTAAAATGTATTTGTTAAAACCTGTTGATTATGAAATAAATTAACGTATAAACCTCAGCGATAATCAATGTCGAGAATGTATAAAAATTAGAGGTATTTTTGAGATAACATTGCGAATTTCTTAAAAATACGATAATTGTCCCACCGAGGTTGTGTAGTGTGGTTTGTTACTGAAAATAATGAGTTACTAGTGCACTTTTCAAATATTAACATTTGTTTCAACACATGCTTATTTTATATGCAATTAATATTCATGTCCTTCATTCCCGTATTCCATTTCACAGTTGGTGCCATACCCCCTCTAATGGGCTGGGCGGGGTGCGCAGGCGCGCTCGACCCGGGCGCGATCGTACTCAGCGTGATATTATACTCATGGCAGTTCCCGCACTTCAACGCGTTGTCATGGAACCTAAGGCCTGATTACACAAGGGCCGGATATAGAATGATGGCGGTCACTGATCCCGGTAAGTTGAAGCACTATTTCAAAGATTTATTTGACCGATTTGTATTCAAATTGGAACTCTATTTCATTGTCTTAAAAGTCATGCGATATTTGACTGTGGAATGTAATAATTTCAAGCTCAAATCATCTTCTACAACTCGTCTTATGATAAGATCCTGTAGCTAGATACAGGCACACTTACCGTCTTATGACAAAACGAATTCTAACGTTAATCCAAGCCCAATTCAGCCCAAACCTTCGAGCCAGTTATTGTATTTTGCCTTTAATTAGACTAAGTATTTGTGCTCTATTCCGACTGACGTAAAGTTCATAATATAAAATTGTCAATTTCGACTCGGTTCCAGTCGGTTTTTGCATTAAGAACGTTACAGTCGTCGGAATAAAGTTGAAAATACAATTACTGGCTCGAAGTATCAAACTTGATTTGAAATATTAAAATTCGTTTTGTAATAATACTGTTACGGTTTAGAGCTATTGGGTTTTGAATTTTTCGCATGTTTGAAGGCAAACAAGCATTGTTAAAAATAATCCAAGTTCCTACTGGTTTTTTTTAACCCTTATGTTTTCAGCGCTATGTAGAAGCGTAGCTCTCAGGCATACGGGAGTGATCATCGGCACGTGTCTTGCCTCATCTTATCTAGAAGTAACCAACATGTGGTTCGTTCTAGAATCCTTACCGTTAAATGTTTATTTTATGTACTTAGGTAAGATATTATAATCTTCTACATTAACCTTTCGTGTGTTTTAGACGTGGATCCACGTTCGAAAAATCTTTACCCTCGTGTGCCTAAGCGTGGATCCACGTCGCTCGCTCGCCGCTTCCTCGCGCCATTTCATTTCGGCCGTGCATACGACGGTAATTATTACGAGCGTGGGTCAATCACACGAAAGGTTAACATTTGTATGTAAACATTGATGCACTTGTGAATACATTTTTATCATAAAAATATGAAAGTCATGAAAAGTAAAAAATGTATTATTTAAATGTAATTTTTTTATGTTTTCAGCATGGCAATTCCACCAAAAATCGGACAGCAACAGTTCAAGGAAACTATTCCGGTTTTCACTAATACACTTGCCAGCATTAATGATTCTGATGCTAGTCAATAAGAAAAATTGGTACAAAAGTGAGACACAGGAGCAAGAGACTCCAAAGGTGCAGGACGTAAAGATTCCCGATTCGAGGATATCAGTGTTGCCTCGTCGGCCAGTTGTGGCTGCGCAGGAGTCGGACGATGCATAGAAGTGGAAACACTGATCGATAATAACCCAACCGCACGCATCATAGAATCAAAATGAATTGTCGGGCGTCACAATCGCATATTTGATACCTATAATTTAAGTAATTATTTATTTATTAAATGTCAATTCGGTGGCAATCCAAAACCAGTCGGCAAGAGTCGTACGATTTGCACGTTTGTTTGTTAGTTGCGTCGTATCGATCGAAATCGTCGATGTATGGACAAGTGGAAGGGTATATGAAACTTATGTCCTTAGAAGTTCCATATAAATGTAAAGTTGTATTGGTGCGATACCTACGTTTGTTGCCGATCAGTGTTCCATGCTAACTTAATGTCTTAATCTACATGGAAGTAGATGTAGTACTTATGTAAATAATGTACATTATAATTATGTGATTCACTTAGAAGTTCGTAAGTTAGTAATAGCGATGTAACCTCAGGAGATTTTGTTATCAGGTCACAGTGCTAAGTAACTTGGCATGTGGCAGCTTATTTCAGTGTGCTATTATTTAAATTATGTTCTAAACTAAAATAGTCTCGAAATTACTACAATAGTAATTGATGTATAAAGGTGAAAGTCCACTGGTCCGCATCAGCCGCAAGGCACGCACGGAGTTAGGTTTCCTTTGTATAAATTCATACAGCACTGCGTCTACTATCGGTACCGCCCCCACCGAGCGCAATATATGAATAAAAAATGCGTTGCATGCCGGTGATGTCACATGGATTAGTTGACCGCGTGCATCGCTCACTACCGTACGTTGTTTTGTTTATAATTGAGGTGAGAACCGTCAAAAACATTGTAAAATGTATGACTCACTTTTAATTCTACTAGTAGAAAGATATGAAGAATTGTATAATATGAAAAATCAACAATATTAAAATTTGCAAAGAAGAGACAATATCCAGATACAGTGGACGCATGCCATCAGCAAATCCGTTCAATAAATTGCGTGCCGTGCGTGCGTTGCGGCCGATGCGGGCTAGTGGACGTTCACCTTTATACGCTATTTTGTTCTATGGTAATAATACCATTGTAATTTGAATAGAATCAGTTGATTATGAATTAGTCCATAACTTGGGAATAAATGAAATCAGCAAATGATAAATCCTTACATTTATTTATTCGTGGTATTCATTTATTACAATTTCATTGGAATCAGAAATAAACAACATACATACAGACATTCAGACCTGATTTTGAACAACGCAGACGGACATTGGTGTGAGAACACAGTGTTGTAACGAGCCGTGCGGCAACAGAAACCCGTGTTTGCTCCTTACGAAATCATAAGTTCTCGGCAGTTTATTTCCTGAAACAAAAGAAATAAGTATCAGTATTTTGGTGGATTTATTTTGCGACTGGCTGGCCTTGCGTTATTCTGTTCAAATACGACTTGAGGAAATACACTGTTCGACACTAAGGCTGGCCACACAATCGGAATTCCGTTTCGAAACCAGCAAATCTATTCATAATCTAGTAATTTAGTAGTAAGAGTAGATTATGAATGGATTTATTGTTTTCGAAACGGAATTCCGACTGCGTGGGCCGGCCTTAAGGTTGGCCATAAAATCGGGACAAAACTAGTTCTGACTTGAAAACTCCATTTTATATGACAAAAATACACCATTGACGTTGATTGCAATACATCGTTATTAAATTCAAAAGATACAGCTTTTATTTCCCTAGTCATTATATCTCCACTCCCCAAAACACACTGGAAAACCCACAGATTTTTCAAGATATTCACAGGTAAGTCTATAGCAATGTCTTCTAAAGTAATACTCACTTAGCTCTCTTAGAATGACGGTCATGGTCCCGGCTGTCGTCGCGCGAACGCTTGTGAGACTTGTGGTCGCTGGAGTGCTTCTTATCGTTAGATTTGTTGTGGGACTTGCTGTCGCCCTTGTGGCCGCGGTCGCGCTCGTGGTGCGACGATTTGTGATGCTTGTCGCGGTTCTTTGAAGGACTGAACAGATAGGGTGTGGATTAGAAACAAAAAAGATCATAATTAAATAGTACGCTCGTGGTCGTGCAAAGCGGGATGCTGACATAGCTATAGAGCGACATTTAACCCTTTAACTGCTTACGCCGGATTAATCCGATAAATATTTTCGTGTCCATTTCGCCAGGGTCGTATATTTACGACCAAATACCGTAACAATTCACTGTGCCGGGCGCTGGGGTCACGACAATTGATATGAAGTCGGGCGATTAAAAGATTAAAATAGAGGCTGGGACAGACTGGATGCAAAAGGTGGAATCTGTCTTTCTTAGCTACAACGCACGCCTGTTCGGTCGGTGACGGTGACAACAGTATTATTAAGTCTATTTATGTACACGAGACTGAACATTGTAAACAGGATAATAAATGAAGCCCAACAGAAACCAACCTGCTGTTACTATGTTTCGACGGACTCTTGTGATTAGAACTCTTATGATTGGAGCTAGAGCTTTTATGGTTGCTAGAGCTTTTATGATTGCTGGAGCTCTTGTCATTCTTGCCCTTCTTTCCATGTCCTTCATCCTCGAAGCGTCCGCGACCGCCCTTGCGCTTGCGATCGAAATCTGTTGGTTCTCCACCTCGATCGTATATACGCTCCTTTTTGTCTTCTTCGGCAGCCTCGCGTTCAAGATCTGACCAGTCCTTCCCGGATTCTTCGTCTTCTTCACCTGGAATAGGGTATTTGGTTTATATTATTTTTTTTGCTAAATCACATTCTGGTCTCCTAGACCAGAATGTCATCATTCGCTTCCCCTTATCCCAATTGATTTGGAGTCGGCGGCATAACAAGTTTTTTCTTCAATACACACATTCCACATTCACATTCTGATTTAACAAAAAATAAATAGATATGATAGTACAATACACTCGCTTGTTTTTTTGCATGCCACCTGTTGGCATCCCGGGCATGTTTTGCCTAGCAACTGATGGATATCCAATATTTTTCATTCCAGGTTGCATTGCAACAGGCATGCCAGGCATATGTAAGCTAGCTTGCATACCTGTTGGCATACCTGATGGCATACACTGCTGAATCCTACCTGCATTTATATCATTCGAGTGATAGCCTCTCATGATAGCTAAACAATTTTTTTTTCAATAGATGCATAGACATTTGAGTCTTTTCTAGATTGATTTCCTTACACGGTCAACGCGAGAATTTTTGAAGATCACTCGTAAAAAGAAGCTATTCTAGTACCAAACTGACATACTTCAATTTGGAAAATAATTAGGTAGTCATCAATTTTGCCATTTCTCATAATCTGTAGATACATCGTGCATATTTGCTAGTACAAACAGCTGTCTTACCATCACTATCGCCAGAAACATCGGACTCGTCGGAAGCTTCAGAGTCGTACTCAGAGCCTTCGGAATCCTCCTCGCTTTCAGCATCTGTCGGCTCGTACGCGTCGTCTTCTTCCTCGGACGATTCATCCTGTAACAGTTAGAATTAGGCTTCAAATATGCAGGCAAGGTATAAATAGGTAATAGGTAATACGGGCTGGTGTCCGCAACTCCAAAGGTATAAATAACTACTTTCTTCTCTTTCAATAAATTGTTAAGGTAGGTAGCAGCTATGCAAAATTTACTAATGACGTGGTACGAAAGATAAGCCAGTAAGCAATGCTAGATGCGCTTATTATAGACAGACTACTGTTGTATTTTCATAGCAGCCTATCTAGCACCAAAAATTTGAAGACATGTGAAGATATGGGCTCGCATGGTAGATTACAGCCCGCAGCATGGAAGAGAGGAGGCCCGTGTCCCAGCTGATTATGCTTTCTAACTACTGATAACCATTGGCTTCCCCACAGACATTGCAAGGCTTCGAGAAAATCATAAACACTACTATTATCAAACAACTGGTAAAAGCACTATCTCGATGCGTACCTCGTCGATATAATTAGTTAGTCGGCTTTAATACCTTACACACAGGAAGCGATAGGTTGGCTATGATGTATTTACTATCGGCAAAACTTAAGCATGCTGTTCAGAAAATATTTCTGCGGAAGCGCAGCTAGTGACAAACCACACCCTTACCTGGTTTCGCCTAATTAGAGACAATATGCATTGCATGTGTGTGAGTACACGGCGTGTAACAAACATTAGCAACAAATCAAATCACAACACCTGCATCCTCTTGGTGAAAACGCATGCATCGGGCGATCGAGTTGTAAGCCGTGCTATGCGATTATCGCCTTGAACGTGAACACGCGGAACATGCGGCCGATAGTACATAGTCTAGGTTATAACTTTATTATTATAACATTTTACTAAAAGCTTGTGGCATCCCACTGCAGGGCATAGGCCTCCTGACTTTCCACTTCTCTCTATTCAAAGCCTCTTAGGAACAGCGGGATAATTGCGAAACGCACTAACAATTGCAATATCGTTCATTTTGACATTCGACAACATTCATTGCGTTATTTACGTTGTCGAGCAGATACATTTTTGAAACATATGAAGCAATGGATTAGGAATTTCCTTCAAAATCTTTCGGATTATGGAAGAAAGTTATTGAAAGAGTAGTAACTTTAGAATAAAGCCGTTGTCCCACTGCTGCGCACGGAGAGGCTACGCATGTGTGTTTAAGTTTCGCTCTGCAAGAAAATGTATGTGACAACGTCCACTGCAACGCACGAATACGAGATTAATGACGTCATTGCCACACGCGTGGCTTGCTGGAATATGGCGCCCACGCAGCTCATCACTATGCACGTGTCTGTTCCACAAGGCATATGATTCAAAACTGTAATGTGCGACAGTTGTACATAGTCGTGGGTTAATATTCGTGTATAGTGTGTGCGCTGCAGTGGAAACGTAGACCAACGTTGTCAAACAAACGAACCCACGCAGCTAAAATATACAGCGTGCGCCGCAGTAGGACAGCGGCTTAAGGTAAATCATTACTGATACGATACTAACATTCGCAGCATTCTCCTCGTCGGACTCAGGATCCAAGAAAGACCAGCCACCATTGTCAAAGAAACCCTCGATGTCGTCCGTGATCGTCTTCATGACCTTCGTCCAGTTCAACGATTGTATGCCTTCTGAGTAACGGATGTCGCAAGAGCTGGGGAGAAATGGTTATCATTAGGATTTGACTTATCAGTTAGGTTTTTGTCTGACGAATAGGGTTATCGATAGATTATTAATTGAAATGTTCAAACAATTAAGAGAAACGCTAGAGAATGAAAAAATAAGGAATTTTACAAAAGGTCAAAATCCTCCAAAAACAACTTATTTATCCTCCCTTTTTTCATAAATCCAACTATAGTTATTACATTTCACGAGCGCACATGGCAATTTGAACCTTATGTCAGTGACATAAAAATTACATGACGCGTCGTGATTTGCAACGACTATACTTTTTAGATTCTAAACATACTCACTTAAGCCACTCCTTGACATGATCCAGCATATTCATAGGAACAGCGTTCACCATCGCGACCTTCTTAGCATAATCTTTGAAAACGAACACCATATCGAAATTCTTGAGATGAAACTGTACTCTTTCGAAGTGGACTAATTCTACGTCTTCCAGTGCTATGACGAATGGGGGCCATTCGGTCAAGTTGACGAGGGCGCCTGAAGTGGGTTGAAGGAGGACTGTGCTGCGGAATGGGGCTCCGGGGAAGCCTAACTCTCTGTGAAATAAAAAAATGTACATTGATATTATTGTAACAGCTTCTGCCCGCGACTACGTCGACGTGAAATGTCTGGTTTCAACATAAACTATATCCTATGACACTCGGCAATAGTATATCTTTCTATCAGTGCCAGTATTACTCGTGTGTTTTTGTCACCTATCGTAACCGTATCATCTAGCTGCTAGATTCTAGAAATCTTAACATACAAAGAAAACTAACCTGAAAGGCGTATCAAACTCGACCTCCTGCTTGGTCATGTTCTCCACTCTCTCGCAGAAGCTCTTGAAGGCGACCTTGAGCTTGTGTCTCAGTTCCCTCTCGCTCTGCTCAGCTGCTAAGTCGTCTCTGTCGTGCATGTGCTGATGTTTGCCCAAGTCGGTAGTAATCTCACCAACTTCCGTGTAGAATTGGACGTCCACATGCTTCTTTTTGCCTGTAATTGGGAGTTTGTTTGAGAATTGGAGATAATTTAAGAAAATTATTCAGAGTTTGTAATGTTTAGTGGTGTGCATAGACAAATATTGGTTAGTTCAAAAGGCAGAACAGGTGCGGGTCGCGTTTACGTTTGCGTCGTATACGACGATCATGCTTATAAGCGTGATCGTATCGAAGCGTATATGTCGACGACGAATACCCAATAGGAGCAAAGGGTTAATAAAAATATGCTTTTAGTATTTCAACTTACCAAACATAATAGCATGTTTCAAATGGAAATGTAACAGTATAATCATCTCTCCATCGCACGGCTGGAAGAACGCGTTCTTAATATTATTGTACAAAATATCCACTTTATCCCCTCTAACTGAAGTAAATCTGAATCCGTTCGTGTGTGATTCTAGAGATCCGCTCATTCTCTTAGTTACGATATTAGGTCTTATGTACAAGTCTTTAAGTTTCGGATTGCCTTTACTCTGTGAGAGAACTAAGGTGTCCTGTTTGACCAGGTCCTCCTTTTCTCTCTCTTCTGCTTCCCTTGTTTTGAACTTTTTCTGTACTTCTTTGATAAGTCTAAAGCCAGTGTTCAGGTTTGAGGAAGGTGGGGATATCTCGCCTGGCTCCTTTGTGTTTGTACTTCTGTATGTTCTATAATTGTATAAAATCGTAGTTTAGTTTGATGTTGGTGAATATGGTTGATTATATTATGCATGTAATTAGGTTGCATTTCTTTCTTAAATATTTTGAAGAAAAGTAAAGTATTTTTTACAAAACAATATAATTATGTTTGGACACTACAGTCCAATACTTACACTTCTTTAACAAATGTGGCATCTGGTTGTGAATAGTTCCCTCCTTCGTTCCTGCCCATAGTGGCGCCAGGATGGAAGAAGTTTATCCTAAGATAGGTGTAGTCACCCTCAACTGATTGTGAGATGTTTTTGATTGTTGATATATGGAATGGAACCGGCACACCAAATATTGGCAATATTACTGTTTCATATTTGCGATCTGGAAACCACAAATAAAAGATGATACAAATAAGTATAAAGTTTCGTTTGTCATATTGACAGGAAATATTCGTCCTGTTTCACCCTGCCAGGTAAATTCCACTTAATTTTTTGGTTGATAATTTCATACAAACTTTGATTCATTTTTTAATTTCTTTGGAAAACTGTGCAGGCAATTATCATTTAATGCATTAAAGCTAAAGGCGACCGTCGTTTATGCGCACGGTACGCGGTAATTAGCGGCTTTACAGGACTGTGATTTTTATAACATTGTAATTAGCAAAGTTCACACTGACTCACCAACATATAGCTTGAGCTCCTTCACTTCATTTTCCCTTGGCATCTGACTGGTGCTCTTGTATGAAACTGTGCTTTTCCTCAACTTTTCTCCTTCCTTACCACTTGATTGTTTCGCTAACCTTTCTTTAGCCTTTTCATTTAGTGTTATCGCCAGTTCCCTTTGGTGCTCCTTACGTTTTTCCTCTGAAGAGTGCTCCGTACGAAGTTTTGACTCAATAACTGCTGTTCTTTTACCTCTGCCTGAAATAATATTGTGTTTAGAAACCATGTTGTCTGAGTAAAGCTAGGTTGTACTTTATAAAATTTACTTTTTTTAAGCTGGGTTCAGAATGGGCCAACAAATGCCAATGAATGAGTCAATACCAGTCATTTGCACTGTTTAGGGAAGAACAAATATTTTAACAGTTGACTTTCATAGTGGGCTCTAAATATTCTTAAGCTTTTAGTGGCCAAGACTGTATCCAGCATAATAAAATAGCACAGTACGCGTCCCTGAGGGCGTGGACACATGTCTACGGTACGGCACCGGCCACCGTGTAACGGCACGACGCCGCCGCCGTGCCACGGCACGGCGCCGCGCCGCACCACCGTGCCACGAACGGTGCGCCGTCCATTGCCCATATTCTGTCGATATTTCGCTGTTGGCGTGCGCGCATGTGGGGCAATGGACGGCGCACTGTTCGCGACACCGTGCTGCACCGCGGCGCCGTGCTGTGGCACGGCGGCGGCATCGTGCCGTTACACGGTGGCAGGTGCCGTACCGTAGACACGTGTCCACGCCCTTAAGGCATATGCAGTTTTACACAAAGCCGAACTTTTTCTAAGACCTCAACTGTCTTCTTAATAACGGCCGCATACTGTATGAACATTTCGATTAAAAAAGTACTGGTTTTAAAGTCAAAATAAGTATAAACTCACCTCCATTCTCTATAAAGAGTTCCAATAGCATGTAATGAAACAAAAATAGGTGTAAGTAAGTATAAAACACTCCAGTTCGTCATATTGTAGGTAGTTAGTTTAGCATCTATAGATACTGAAAGCTTTTACAAATATTATACAGGTAGAAATTCAAGTGGAAAAACATTCAACATACTAATCTGCCATCCGTCTGTTTTCATTACTATCATATCCCTCAAATAAAAAAAAATTAATATGTAAGTAGCAAATTGTTGCAAATTCATCAAAGAGTATTGAGTTTTGAATCAATATTTTCACCATTAAATAACATGCAAAGTACCAAATGACTTTCAATCTTTAATAAAAGCTAAAACTCCCTTATAAAAACTATTAAGTCATCAACTTCTTGACAAAACTACTCCATCTTGCAAAAAAAAAATTACTCAAACATGCTTCCATAAACCTGAAATTAATTTGTCAATCATACCCACTACAATATCACTTACTAATCATATTGTATTTATACACACGACAATCAATCTTCCCACACTCAACATAACGCTTTATTTCCTTTCTGTAGCCACCAAATCATATTTCTACACAATATGGAACTTTCAACCTTCCTCCCGCCACATAAAGTCCAATCTCCCTTGTCAATCACAATGACTCACCCAGTATTTCAGTCTTGTTTTCTTTCTCTTCTTCTTCTTCCTCGTCGTCGTCCTTTAAGAAGATACCGACATTCTTAATTTTCTTTTTAGATTGTGTGAGGAGGGACGCCGGCTGTTCTTCATTCACTAATACTGTGTCGCCGATGAAGAGGGCGTATGTCTGCAAATGGCGTTCAAAAATACATTATACGATCGAATCATATGTTCTAGCTCGATTCAAACTACTGTTCAATTGAAACTATTTTCGCAGTTATATAATAATAGCGGGTTTTCGTAGTTACGAAATTAAAGCAGATTTGGGCACGTTAACATTAACTAGTAATTGACGACAAGCTGAGCTTTATTTTGAGAAGTGATGAAATTGCTCCAAACCTGAATAAAAGCAAAGTAATAAAAAAATCTTATGAGTAACCCTACCTTGCCTTCCTTTTCTGTAGCGGCGCTATTTGTTAAATTTGCCAAGCCAATATTAATGTTAAAAACCATTCCTTTTTTAGCCACAGTTGACGTTTTGGGCCCTATAATAATTGAACTTTCACGAAATTCTATTCCCATTGCGAAACTGTAAGATAAAGAAATATTTATTTCAATTAGCCTTTGAATTAAAATTATGTTATTCATATTTTGTATTACGTGAATCCGAACCAACTCACCCAAAAGACTTTGTAAGATTCTCAACCAAAACAGGCTTCTCTTTTTTCGCTAATTCCAAACCTGCTTCATAAACCGCCGAAAGTTTAACGCCAGAGACAAGTTTCTTCATAACCTCCTCTTCTATATTCAAAAGGAAGTTATAATTGCTTTGAATTTCATCTGTAGGATTGACGAGCAATGTTCGAACTATGTTTGAGCAGTACGATTTATATCGAGCGCCTAAAGAACAGACGATTGAGCCGAAATGTAAGTGGTTCTTGTCTGAAACGGCGCTGAATTTGAGACTGTAGTTCCCTCCTGATTGGATGATTGGAGGGTAGCACATGTCCACTTGGCTTGTGTCTACACCAGTGACGTATTTCTTGTCGGATATCGCCGCTTCGACGCCCTCCGCGAGCTTAGAGTGTTTTACTTTCTGTAAAAAAGAAGCATATCCTTAGTGATCAAATAAAAGCAGATGTGACATTTTGAAAGAAAAATGTGCATAACTCACCTTATCTGAATCAATAATTTCCATAATCTGGTCTTTCAAATATTTTGTAAACACGTCAACTGTGACCATACACGCTTTCTTCACAGTTATGATTTCTGAATCTTCTTTTGGCGCCATAAGGTGTGCGATAGCTGAACTTATATCTACATTTTCGAATTTTTCACCTTTCATTACAGCCTTCCAACTTTCGCAGAATTCACCGGGATAGTTATCTTTTGCGAAAACCCCGAGGGTCTTGCCAGATTTCGACTTTTTAATCTCTTGTACTAATTTGTTGAAATTTTCTTTATCTTTATCGTTCTGAAAACACATTGAACATGAAAAATTCCACCCTGTGTAATGTTTACTTAAGGTTCAAATACGTACAAAGTCCTAAAAATATTCCGATTACATTTATTTTCCTCATCGTGTTTTTGTTTCTTCAGTGTCAGAATACTTGTAAACCAAACATCATTAGTGTTTAGACAAACACGCCGTTATTATCAAGTAATCATCAATTAGTGGACTAAAATAGATTTTCCTTACACAGACCAGGTTGAACTTTTTTTTTTAATATTTTATGTTATTAAACTGTCTTATCAATCAATCATTTGGATAACCGTTTTTATTGTTATTTTAATGAGTATTAAAACGCGTTCTCTTCGTTTGAAACTCATTAGCATAACATAACTCCATTAAGTGGAGTGGAGTCCACGTACAAATGCTCAAGTTTTGACTCACCCAAGCAATCTCTTTGTATACTTCTAGTGGCAAACTCGGATATTAGCGACATTATTTTAATATTTATGTAACTGTTTGCAGCCCAAAATCACATGAACCCACCCATAAAAAATGTCAAGTAAACTAAATAGGAACTCATAGCCAGAAATACATTAAATGTCTTTATATCCTAAATTCCCTATATGCTACTCATAGAATGTACACATTGTACACAGTACAATAGAAATAAAAATAATTTTGGGTTTATACTTACTCTATCTCTAACAAGTAATTTCACTGGTGGCAGTTCTGTTTCTTCTTTTCCATTTTCTATTTGTCTTAAAAATTCAATTTTCTTTTTGCTTGCAAGAAAACACATGCTGTTTTCTGTGAGAACCGTTATTGTGTCGGGCAGCTCATAACCAAACAGCCAAGTCTGGATACATAAATAAAGTATGTAATAATAATAGCAAATAAATAGCACTTAAATTCAAATGGGATTTTACATAGTCGCCAGTTTGGTTTCAAGAAAGGTAGTTCGACGACTGACGCAGGACTAAAACTCATCAGTCACATTTTGGAGTCCCGGGAGAAGTCCCAGGATGCAATTGGTATTTTCTATGACCTCTCGAAAGCGTTTGACTGCATTGACCACAATGCACTAATCTGTAAATTACACCACTACGGAATTCGTGGACGAGTTGCTGATCTTTTTCTTTCTTATCTATCAAACAGGCAGCAAAAAGTAAATGTTACCCAGGCCACTTCCTCGGGATCTCCAGTTAAGATGGGCATGCTTCAAGGTTCAATTACTTAGTGTTGTTCTTTTTTGTTAATTCACATGATATATTTTCTTGGATGAAAATACTTAATAACACTGGAATTTGGCAACATGGTAAAAGCCAATTATTTTTAAAAGATTACAACTGTGGAGTTTCTTGCCAGTTCATCACCATAGAAAACGACCAATTGGAACCGTGCACCTAGCTTTCGATGTTTCATAAGTGTCCATATAGGTTTATGTGAAATAAAATATTTTGATTTTGGGTAAAAGAATAGAGTAATCTATGATTCATGGAACCATCTTCAATTTAGTTATAGCATTAGATTTAGCACAAAGTCTAAAGACAACATTTTGGGTGTGACTAATCAATAAAAATGTGTTCTTTTATGAGATGCTACTCATGCCAAGGTGTTGTTTGTCATCTACAATATTATAGCAATATAGCAAAGCATTATAAATGCTTTTACCGGCACTTTTAAATTGTCAAGGAGTTAGTCAGTCAGAAAGATGAAGCTAGGACTGAACTTTGAGAATATTATTGAACTGCATAAAAAGATTTTTGGAAATCATTACTTTGGATTAGACTTGTACCCTATTTATTATGATGTTTCATAGCCCAGGTTTACTATAGATTTTATATATATCAGCTTCTTCATGATTATTACACAATAAATAACCAAATGATGCAATATATCTTTAAGTATATTTATTACAATTTCAATCTTAATTTGTTGATTCGAGTTACTCAACAATTTTATTCTGGAGACATAGAAGTGCAGACAGTTTTGTGGGAACATGATAAATAAAATATTCTTCACATTGACTTTTTGGCATGGCACCCTTCTGTTACATTATTTTACTGGCTTTCAAGATGATAATTGTATTATAGTCACCCAATTCTATGAAAATTAAATAAAGCTAGCTGGGTACATTTTCTTACCCTTCATAAATACCTCAATGCCTGAAGTTATATTTAGTTTATAATGTTGAAAGTATCTCTTATCAAGATAAACTTTGAGTAAGGTGCACTGGGGTAATTCCAAAAAAGGGTATATTCCGAAAATCCATAAAATTCTCTTCTTGGGGTAATTCCGAAATACAAAACTATAAGAAATGATATTGGCGATACTATTACAACTCATGATATTTTTTGTAAGGGGTAAATACGATTGAAAAAGAAATGTAAACCTTTGGTCAAAGTACAATAAAGTCGACGTTTAAATAATTTCAGAATAACCCCAAGATAGTTCGTAATTTCCCGTAAACCAAATCCAACTACATATTTATGAATCTAATATATCCATTGGTTAAATCTTTTCATTAAGTTAACCGAAGTCGCTTATTAATGGCAGTAAATATGAAACTACTTTACATAACTAACCGAAATGTAGACCTCTAGACATCTCGTAAAAATTCCCGTCGGAATTACCCCAGTACACCTTACCTAAAGCAAATTTTGAAAATTTTGTAAACAATAACAATTTTAGTAATTATACCGGAAAGAATTTAAGTAAACAGGAGGTTGGTACTTAAATTGCAATAATTATTCATGCAAATCCAACTGATCTACCAAGAATCAGAATCATATCTCCAAAAAATAATCAACAATAAGATTTTTCTTTTCTTGATCACACCCTGTGAACAAAGCAACTACTATGCCATGTTATAACCTGATTGAAGTATAAACAAAATGATAAAATCAATCAATATTGCTATTGCAAAGTTATACAATCAGATGTATCAAGTTTATTTTAAATATGTACTTTTCTTATAAGGATTTTTACATTAATATTACAAGTAGGACAGTAATCTGATAAGTTGTGGGCAGGTATATTGTTGAAATTTTACTGTTTATATCAAGTTACCCTGCTAACACTAAACAACGACGTCTTTTCCATCGAAACCACTCTTAATCTCATTATATTATTTAAGCTCTTATTACTCTTAATTCAATACTTATAAGACTCTTGATATGTTTTAATTTTAAGCACATGGAGAGTAATAAAACTCGCGCAAACCTGTAGCGCTGTTGACTTGCTGTAAAGCGTGTCTTCGTCCACTCCGACGCATGAAACCAGGCAATCAACCTTCGCCAGGGCATCGTCGCCTTTTGAATCCGCTGCAGCAGCCTGTAAAACATGTAATTACTGTAGAACGGGCCCTCAAAACGGTGACATCAGGTAGACGAAAAGTTACCAACCTTCCATGCTGCGTACAGCTTCTTCATACGTCGATAAAAAGTTTCTTTATCAAGCGATATATTAGACATCGTGGAAAACAATAATAAAACTTAACTAAATAAAATATCCTACGTAATTACGCCGCAATGATCGCAATTTATTCACGACTCCACGACATTACAATATTACATCGCTTTTGACAGCAAACACAAATGGCGGGCGTCGGTAGAGGTGCCTGCCGCTATTTTTTCAATGATTGTCAATACTTCATTTGAATGCAGATAATGAAATCAAGCGATTTTTCCATTTGGTAGCCCGCGAAATTCAAATCTTCTTACGTTGTTTGCAATTTTCAGGTCATTATTAGGTTATATGTGGATTAAAATATGATTTGTGACCGTAACAAATATGTATTTACAGAATTGTAATTATTAAGCCATCAATACAACTCTCGAAGACCAAGTAATCGTATTGAATGACTATTTCATGAAATCTTGACATTTGAGGGTTATACTAACTTAGGGAGTTGTATTACTGATTCTAATGACTATAATTTCTGTAAATACATATTTGTTGCGGTCGCAAATCATACTTTAATCAACATACACCCAGACACTAAGCTGCAAATTGCAAAAATCGTAAGAAAATTTAAATTTCGCGGGCTACCTTAGCGCTTAGAATCATTTCTCTAAGATCATTGAAATCTACTCATTCTTAGATATTTGAAGTGAAATGAACAACAAAAATCTTCATTCGCACACAGAGTGAGGCGATTGAGACCCTGCTTGAGTTGAGCCCGTCTCTATTTTGTCTTTGCTTCTGTTTTTGACATTTGCCACATTCATTCACTCCTCTTTTACTCATTCAATCAATCACAGTTCACAATTTGAAAATAATTTTGTTTGTAACTTTAATTCGTAATGCAAAAGTTAAAGTCCCAGAATTTAGGAAACCTTTCCGAGAGTTCGCTAAGAACTCTCGCTCAAAATCGTATTACAACAATTTTAGATTTTCTTCAAGAAGATGTTTCAAAGTTATCATCGTTAACTAAATTGAGCCTGCCTGAAATATTAGCAATTAGAAATGAAATATTTACAAAATATTCAGCACCCTTAATAAATGGAACGGATTTATTTACAAAAGTTTTCAAAACAAGAAGTCGAATTAGTACAGGCATAGGAAGGTATACAATGAAACTTTTTAAACAATAGCTAGCCTTGGGTGTTTTAAACTTTTATAAACCTACTCGACATAGTCAGTCAAGTACCTTTACATCACAAAAAAAGTAGGAATAATACTTGTTCAAGCGCAAACTGATAATTAAAAAATAATTTCAGGTTAGACACTATAACAAATGGTGGGATTCCAGTGAGATACATTACAGAAATATGTGGCCTTGCAGATTCAGGGAAAACTCAATTGTCGTTCGCATTAGCTGTTAACTGTGTCAAAGATGACACTAGCACCATTCTTTATGTTGATACTAAAGGGGATTTCTCAGCAGTCAGAGTACAAAAAATGTTGGAGGCACAAAGATATTCTCATAAGGTTTTTATTTATTTTAATTATGATTAGGTAGGTATTATGAATGCGCTGGCCAGAAAAGCAGTGGAGAGATATGTGGAAATCTAAGAGAGAGAGACCTTTGCCCAGCCATGGGGCAGTAAAGGTTGATATGTGATAGAAAAGGTTTTATAATGTATCTTGTTGCAAGCAACATTGTTACAAAAATATATATAATTGTGTTTGACTTTCCAGGATATGGCTTCAATAATGTACAAAATAAGAGTAGTTCATATATGGACTATGGAAGATTTAGTGGAGCTATTCAAGAGTCTTAAAAACAAATCACTTATCATTGAAAACATGACACTAATTATTATTGATTCCTTACCATGTTTGATGTTTCAACATCTTGGCGATGATAATAAAATGGGTAAGTTAATTATTGATTCCTTACCATGTTTGATGTTTCAACATCTTGATGATGATAAAATAAATAAACAGGAGCAAAACCAATTAATTGATTAAAAAATAAATGCAGAAATGGAATAATATAAATAATTTATTTATTATGTCGTTTATTAATTTTTGTTTCATAAGTAATTACATTTTTAAATATTTCTTATAATAAAAAATATAAAAAATAGAGTTCCACCGGTGTCGGGAGCAGGGTCCAAGCTACTGGTGTTTAGGGCTGCAGAGACAGGAACCTCATCACAATACGAGCCATATCAAGAAGAACTGCCTTCTGAATCAGGCCCTTGATCCAACCGCCTAACAAGAGCCTCGAGAGATGTTGGTCGAGGCTGTCAGCCAACAGGCCATTGGCCGTTACGACAATCGGCACAATGACAGCCGAGCTCACATTCCACATGTCAACAACCTCATGCGCTAAGTTGAGATATTTAATTTGTTTCTCTTTCTCAACTTTCACGAGGTTCTCGTCATGTGGAATGGTAACATCGATTATCATTGCGCGGCGCGCTAATCGATCTATCACCACTATATCAGGCTTATTGGCGATAATAGTCCTGTCAGTAATGATAGACCAATCCCAGTACAATGTGACATGGTCATTTTCGAGAACTGGGTTGGGCACATACTTGTAATATGTTAATTCAGAGTCTACAAGTTTGTATTTCAACTCAAGTTGCTGTTGAATAATCCTGGCCACTTGGTTATGTCTGTGCAAGTACTCTCCGTTAGCCAGACGAGAACAACCAAAGATGATAATATGTCTGATAGACTCACCTGGACAGTGGCATGCACGACACACGTCAACCGTCCCGTCCTTCATAATATGTCTCCGGTAGTTATTCGTCAAGATAACTTCGTCCATAATTGCACAGACGAAGCTTTCGGTTTCCCCGAAAAGGTTACCAAAACGTAGCCAGGATACGGACGCTAAGAAATCTACACTGGGCTCGTGAAGAGCTGGATAGAAGCGTCCGTGAAGCTCCTTGCTTTGCCATACCGCCTTGCGGTCATCTGTAGTAAGTACTACTGGTTTGCGCCTGTTCTATTTAGCCATGAAGAGCGGGGTGCGCCCCTTGTCCACTGCTACCATATCACGGTGCATACCCACGTCGGCTTTTAAAAAATATTCCCTGAGACTGCACACCTCCCGGTTGTGGAGGGTCTTCGCATTTAAAAAGCCTCGACCCCCGCACTTCCGCGGGATGTACCGATGAGCGTGCATTTATTATTATGGAAGGACTATGGCCCCTGCCTGACCAATGTTTGATAAATACAATACATGGATAAAATGGCAGGGGGTGACTTGCACACTCAATAATGGGCCCCCAGAAACGGTCGCTAGCACATAGGGCGTGGACACATGTCTACGGTACGGCACCGGCCACCGTGTAACGGCACGACGCCGCTACCAGGAGACGGCACGGCGTCGGGCCGCGGCACGGTGCCGTGTACGGTGCACCGCGGGCAAAAGGCGAAAACTGAACGATGATTGCTGCCTTCAAAGCAGCAACCATCCTTCAATTTTTGTCCTGATATGGACCGCGAAAGACGTATTATTCTGCACCTGTTACTAAGGTGACGAATGAAGAAAAAACAGAATCAAAGAAAATATTGGGTGAATCCATTCTATAATGAACCATGATGGAGGTCATTTTGAGAGGAAATATGAAGCGCTGAAAAAATGTGGTGATGAAAAATTTCACGAATATTTTAGAATGTCCATACCTACTTATCAAGTTTTGAAGAACTACTAACCAATATTGCACCTTGTATACAAAAGCAATACGTGTTCAGAAAACCTGTTGAGCTTATGCTCAAAAGGAAATGCTAGGTTTACATTACTAAACAACAATAAAACATTAACTACCGAGCGGTTCGCCGTATGCCACCGCGGTGCACCGTACACGGCACCGTGCCGCGGAACGTCGCCGTGGTGCCGTCTCCCGGTAGCGGCGTCGTGCCGTTACACGGTGGCCGGTGCCGTACCGTAGACATGTGTCCACGCCCATAGTGTCGTAGTGACAAGGGGCAACATGTCCTGAGGTGCTTAAAGGAGTGGAGAGGTATTCCACGGCTATCAGGACAATCCCAGAAGTACGGTCAAGATCCCTACCAGCATCTTACTGGAATACTTCCTTCCTCCGAGCATGTGTGCTCTTGTGAATCTCTACTCAAACCGGCCAGTAAAGGCAAGAATGAGGTGGGAGGTCAGTTCCTCGTCAGTGTTCACTCCAGCCGGCCAATAAAGGCAAGCCAGAGATGAGGAACATGACTACTCCCGGGAGATAGGGTCCGTGGGGTCGCTATTGCCCAACAGCTCGCCACATGCTGCCCTGCGGGTTTCTGTATCTGTCTTGGTCTGGCTCGTCACCCTAGGCCTGTTCCGGCAAAGTAAACTCTACCGGCACAGGCCTAGAGTTCGAAGCGCGCAAGCCCCACCTCGACGTCAACGTAGAGATACGGCGATGGGGGTATTTATTATTATTATTAATAGTTAATTACATAAACTATATAATTTTGTATACTTTTTTTTTACTTAGCCTATACTGTGATGGTCTGAAATAAATTATTTTTATTTATACTGTCCACAGCTGGGCATAGGCCTCCCATAATTCCTTCCAGGAACTTTTCTCTGCGCCACCTCAAACCCTCAATCCAAACTATATAATAATGAACATAAATACAGTTATTTCAGATTAGAGTAGATAATGCCTACACATACCGAAACACTTTGTACATTAAATATAAATACATCAGGAAATCAAAGCAAAAAGATATAAACAAGCTCCATCCATCGCAAATTTTTGCAATCGATATCTTCTCAGTTCGTCGGCCGCTCTATATAATAATACGCTGTAGAAACTTAGTAAAAAATAATTAAAGTAGATATAAGATTACATTACCTACTGATAATATGTGTGTGTGATACATTGCTACCATGTCTTGCTTGGGCACTGATGATTTTTAACCAACTTCAAAAAGTAGTAAGTTATGTATCCAATGATTTATTTTATAGCTAATGTTTATATTTGTTCACAGGACTGTCTCTTTTGAATGTCTTAGTTAACTATAGCAGATTTATAGCAAATGAATTTAATGTGGGAATAATTTATATAAACATACAAACAAGATGGATAGACAATGATATTTCTGATATGGAAGGTAATCTGGAAATTACTGTGAAGTTTACCATAACAGTACTTATATAAAAAATTATATGTTTCTGAAATTGGTTTTGTTGTTTCAGATGATGGTGAGTCAACTTCTACATTTAGAGAAGCAACTTATACTATAGAGAAAAGGAACCGTTGTCTAGGAAGATATTGGGAACAGATTCCAGCTTTAGTATTACAATTGGAAAAATTTGAAGACAGCTCTAAGGAAACCGAAAGTTATACTCATATTAAAATATCAGTTCTAAGTTCTAATGCAGTTAAAAATGAAAATGGTCAATGTATTTTAAAGTTAAGTTCAGTGGGAATAACTTAATTCTTAATACAAGGTTGGGTTTCAAGTAATTTATTGTATAATGTTCATTTAATATTTTGTTTCAATTTGGTTTAAACTGAACTAAGAAATTACGAGATAAAACATAGAAGGTGGATATATATGTCTATACCTTTATATAATTATACACGCATATTATATATAGACATAACATAACATCACGCCTTGTGTCCTCGAAGGGTTAGGCAGAGGTGTACCTATAGTACACCCACATTTCGCCAGTTGTGTTGTATTATATATATTATATATATATATACCATTAATTAATTAATCAAAGATCTCTTGAGTTCTGGTCTTTGTTCTTCGAGGTGGATTCACAGATCCTTGAGATGTTGGTGGAATAGGAATCATTACTCCTTGACCCTGGAGAGAAGCAGAATTCGGTTGATGTCTGGCTGGTTGGGCCAATTCTTTTCCAGTAATCTTGACAGAGAGACTTTGGAAGACTGCTAATATGTTTGTTAATCTGGATCTGATGACCATTCGTCACATTAGCTATTTTGTCGCTATAATAGGACACATTCATGTACGTGTTAGACGTCACCTTGTGCATCTGGTCATTGTTCATAACTCGTTTCGTGCTGTATTTAGACTCATTCCCAACTCGTCCAATGCTTGTACAATGTATCTATACACCTGAAAAATTAAACTACCTCAATTGGATACTGTGTTCATTCTGAAACATTCCTCGTATCATTGGGTTAAAGTTTAATGTTCATAGTTGTTTAGATCATTTTGAACAGTCTGTTCGTACTATTGATACTGACCACTATAAGAAGGTAAAACAATTATAACGTATTACCGATGCATTTATAGGTTCATACAAAGTAGTTTAAAAAAAAAAAAAACTTTAAAAAGGATGGAAACAAGATGACCTATTTTGTCTCCATCTTTTTAAAGTTAATTTTTTACATAGGTAGTCGGGTTTTTTAATTTTTTTAAATTTAATTTTGTTTATTTTACACTTTTTAGTTATGATTATTTTACTCTCACTGTTTTAAGTAAGGCTTTAGGTAAGGGTCGCTAAAATATTTTTCAAAACAGTAATAATATATGTTTAAATATACTTTTATCATATAATTTGTATATATTTTTATAATAAACTATTCAAACCCTTGATTTTGATACCACAATAGGTTGGGGTTTTTATAACATACATTTTGGCGTTTAAAATCCGCCATTTTTATATTTTAATATACAATCCAGTGACACAGTTTTTTTTGTGTTTATTTCTTGAGAGATAAATTCACGTGTATTTTGTTTTCACCTGGTCCTTCGCATTTTATTCGTTATAACATAATTTTAGAATCTATTCGTTATATACTGTTTTTCAGAAATAAAATTATGTTACTTTATCTGTTTTTGTTGTTATGTTAAGTTACTTTATAGTTATATTTCTGTAAAACATTGATAATTTTGTTTGTGTAGTAATAGCTCTCTTTGTTTCTATTTCTTGATCATAGATAGCGTTAAATTAAGAAAAAAACAATAAATTACTAAAATACAGGTACAATATGTTTATCTTGAGTTTATGAGAACTGAACAATTTTTTCTTCGGTTTCCCTCTAATAGAATTTGTAGCTGCACTACTGATAGGAATCGGTTTTATTTTGACAGTTTAACAACATTCATTGCGTTATTTACGTTGTTGAGCAGATTAATTTTTGGTATGGACGATAGCACATTTTGTAGTGTCTACGATTGCCAAATAATCTAGACAAACTACAAATTACAAGCAAACACCATAATATTCAATCATCAATAACGCCTATTCTTAGTTACAAATTCCAACAACAACATTAATTGTTCAAACAATCAAAGTTCAAAATTTTTAGTAAAAATTCATACAATAATAGCGATCCAGTCATGAAGTCACGACAAGGCCACGCTTGCATAGCTCGCACGGCTGGCTATGAACGACTGTAGCTCGATATCTATCTGGTTATGACCGAGATAGACATAACTGATTAACTGAATAGCCGTTTAACATTACTTTATTGAGCATAGTGTGTAAAATTTACTTAACTGTAAAAAAACAAAATTCGGGTTTTTGAAAAACTTACGAAACCCGGCAAATATAAACATCTTTAGTACAGCGCGTAACAACTAGATGGCGGTAAAAGTTCTGAACATGCATACTTTATGGTTCCAGACATTTGTCTATGAATCATTCGATCCATGATACCCGATGCGCGGTCAAAATATACTCAGTCAATCACTTGTCTCCCTTTCTTTCGTTCACTCTTTCATTTGAGCGCACGCCTGACGGGCGATGCGTGTTAAACTGTGATGGCTCTTTATAACACTTTTGTAAATTCAACATTTTTATGATATATGTGGGCTTAGTATCCTTCGTAGTGTAATTTAATTTTAATTTATATATTTGCGTTTACTTTAAAATGGCGAATCAAACCCAGAAAATCGTTTACAAACTGGTCCTCACTGGAGGTAAGGATTGCTCATATATTTTGTATACGGTGATTTCTTAATTTTTACATGCCACTATTATGTTTTATAATGGTTTATTTTACTAATGAAGTGTAATACATCTTTGTGGTATCTTAATTGTTATTGTATGTGCTATTGGTGTCATGAAAAAAGCAACACGTGGATTTCTGACGACGTAAATCTCACCTTCGATACCACATTGTATTTTTATTCAGGACCGTGTGGCGGCAAAACCACCGGACAGTCCCGCCTCAGCACGTTCTTTGAGAATTTAGGATGGAAGGTGAGCAAAACATTTTATTTTAAACTACTATTGTTGTCATTATGTTTAGACTTTGAAAAATGTGTCTCTATTGTATTGTTATATGTAGAAACTTCACGATAACGATTACATTATCTGTTGCTATTATCAATGCTATTGAAAGAAATAATTAATTAATAATTTTATCGTTTTACTGTTTCACAACTAAATTGTAATATAATTGTAATCATATTTGGCCTATTCTATTGTGAAATTATATTCCTTCAAAAATGAGATATTCCTAGCAAAATATTGCTTCCCTCTCGAATTCTGAATTGTGGTGTCTCCATCTGGAGATCATATGACATGGTTCCACAATGTGTTTATTTCCAGGTGTTCCGGGTGCCGGAAACGGCTAACGTGCTCCTCAGGTAAATGAGATACCTACAAAAACTACACAGTGCATCACAAACATTAATTCAAGCTTTTAAATTTACATTCTCTATCAGAATAGTGTACCAATTCACATTATAATTTTGTACCTACCTATAAAGTTTCACCAGTCAGTTCAAACCTGACATTCGTGTTTTTCTGAACAAGCAGTGAAATAATTTTTTTGAACACTTCAATTGCTACAATTTTTACTTATAATCTAATATAAGCATTCAGCTAGAAAAAGTTCATTTTCGACATACAAATAGTTTCCGATTCCATGATTATCAGTAAATTATTATTGGTCTGAAAGTGATGAGAAAAGTTAATGTAAATTTAAAACCTGATTTACTTAGTATGCACTGTGAAAATGCCTTAGTTTTTGAAATTTAAAAGCTTGTGCAACACAAATATGCAGTAGTTGTTAATTTTTTATCTTGTTATATGGAATTGGGAACTAATGCATAAGTGATGTAATAAAAATGAAGACTTGAATTTAATACATATATTTTGTATGTAAAATGTACTGCAATGCATATTTTTCTTTTACAGTGGTGGTGTCAAGTTCGCAGATCTCTCCGCAGACGAAGGTAAGATTTCGACTTTCTATCACTGCATTAAAATCTGCAAAGCTGCAGAAATCACAAAAAAAAAATGAAACTGTAGAATAATATTTAAATATTGCATGCTGCATGCCCAATGCTTTCACAGCAAAGCACGCTTTAAGGTACCCCCGCATTTAGTGATGGCATTCGTTGAACGTATACGCCGCTAACGCGACGCTAGCTCAGCGTTAACGCGACGTCTATCAACGCCAGATGCGACGGCAGCCTAATTTTCACAGCTAAAATAATAATTTAGTTTCATTACATTCACATTTCAGCTTTTATCATACGACATCCATATTTTGAAAGGCATGAAATTAGGTACTTGGGCTCTAAACGACGTTGCCTATTCCTCGCTTAGTGTTTATTAATTTTCTTTCTAAACCAATTACACATGTTATTTCTAAACTAGATGGAGAATTAACGTTCAACCTATATCCTAATGTAGACATTATTGATACTGCTAAAGTGATAAAGCTATTTTCATTCCACATTTGCGGTAATGAATTAAGTTTACTTAAGCAAATGAAGTGTTTATATTATGAAGAATAGTGCTTACAGGAACCTGCTTGATTATGGATGCCAACATTTCAACCCACATTGTTCCATAGAATTTACAAACAGAAACTTCCAAGATAGGGTACCTACTGTTGAATTGATGAGCAACAAATTTAACGGAACAGTAACAATGGGGTAAACAATTGATTTGATAGCAGCATGTCACATTGCCGTAACATTTTATTGCATTGTTTGAATAATGAAATATTGTAGGTTTCTAAGTCTTTTCCATAAAATGTCTTGAATATCACTAATAGTTAATGCGCAGAACGAATTAAATTCTCGATAAAAGAAAATAAAATATTTTAGGAAAATCCAAACGTCGCATTGGCAAGTCTGATGACCGGAAACCTCTGCCAGTACGTACATTTATTGTCTAGCATTGACTGGTGCCAAATTCTTATATCACACGTTTTTTTCATCCTATCGTACCTATATCGTTTTGTTTAGACTATGCATGTTGGCTGTTTATTGTTCAATTCTGTTTAGTTTTAGATGAGACCGGCCGAACTCTGTATGTAATCTAATCCACAGCTCAAGTTCAGTGTCAATGACTTTGTCTCATATCTAATCATACAAATGCTTTAATTAAGCTTTTACATACATGCAGAATATTCCATGCCAGCCGATTTTTCACTGTGAAAACTAGTGAAACTTGTTTAGGATTTTGTTCCATGTCATTCGGTACATGTTTGTTTTTTATCTCTTTCAAGTTTTTCAGATGTTTCTTGACGGCCATTGCAAGGTCAAATTGACTTTCTCGGTAGTAATTCTCACGTAGATATTGGTCTCTTTATATTGCTAGGGGCGTGACTGCCATTATTGACGTAGAAACCACGTGAGGTAGGTCGACTGACTATACGCTCTGCCAAGTGGTAATTGAATTTTCATTGCTAAATGCTAGTAATTATAGTAAAGACTGATATGATGGACAAATGGAACATTTCGGGAACACAACACGAGAAATGTTTCTAAATATAGTCTAGAAATATGTTTAAACAGGGCAGGCAGCGCTCAACCCTTTTAGTAAAATAATATTAAGCTCCATATGTTTTCTTCGAAAAATTACGTTCTTGAAGTCACGTTTATAAATTTTACTTCGTCTGCTATTCATCTATTTTCGTCGTGAAGGGGGAATGTCATTAGCATTTACCTACCTAAACCATTCTTTAAACTCTAGCTGGGTCGCACAGAATCCTGATAAAACCTGTTCAATCTATAAAACAGGCCCTTTGTAGGAGAAACCTTAAAATTAGTTAAAAAATCTCGGCCGAACAAAATTCTGGCTTATCAAGTTATCTCGCATGTTCCACAATGTTTTGTTATTTGGGCGACTAATAAAAACAAACTGTTCGCAGGTTACGACACCTAACTTATTGAACAATGATTACCCCCCTGGTTTCATGCTAAATGTAAAGATAAGATTTTTTGTATCTTATGTTTTGGCAAGAATAAATTCTCGTTAGAATTTGTTTCTTCAGACTCTTGTCGCTGTATCATCACCATAGAACAGTTTGTGTTCCTTCAGACTCCATGGCACATGCTAAAAAACATTAATTTGGTGGTACTGGGGTCAACATCTTGTAAGGCCCGATTGTACCGATTTAGTTTTCAACTACTACTTAATCCTTTTATTTCAAGTCATCTAAAATACAAACGTACAAATATGAATGATAGTAATGACCGTACGGTCTATCTGGCAAAACCTTGGTAAATTTTTGAATAAGTCGCATTTGGAAATCTCCCACCTGCAGCGTATAAGCCAGCAGATGTATGAATCATGCCTACAATACTTGTTCAGTATTCAAATTTTACGAATTCGCACGTCACAGAGAAATCTGTACTGTAATGCTTTGTCACATACATATAGGACAGATGTATCATTTCATACACTGCCAAGACGTAACGTCGGGCTAAAGTCCAATATAAAACGGTCTAGATCTGTATAAAACTCATATAAAATTTAAAACGGACAATAATTATGTTGCGTAACATCAAACGTATTTGTATTCTGTTACGCCGGGTATTTCGGTTGTTTTACATTGGCTACGGTCACGTGCATCGTTTATTTTTGCTCTAGGTGAAGACCGATTTGCGAGCCCCTTTATGCAAGCTTCGAATCGCCTCTTGGAGACGATTTTCTTGTCTATTTTAAAAATACTTGTTTTTGGTTGTGTGCTATTGTTTTCTTCGTCTTCTTCTTAGTTTAATAAATTGTTTTTTCTGGATATTTGTGGTCGAATGCCGTCTTGCGGAGATGCGCCAGAAAGAACTTCTTTGGAAGGCTCCATCTATTTTTGAAAGTAGAGTGGCGTTTAACAAGTCGCAGAGAATCATTCTGGTCTAATTACGCAGCTTACTTTCCAATCCTCTTAATTACAATCCCCTTTGATAATGAAAAAAGCAAGATTAACTTCGCTTAGTCGTTGCTATTGACGATTGTATTGAGTCGTTACGTGCTTATAAATCTGTTTAATCCATTATCGGCAAGACCATTTACCTATTGAATAATACATATTTTAACCGTTGGTATAATCTTCTTATAAAAATTGCATTATAAATGTATAGATAGACTGGGGGTGTGAGGGAAGGTTATGAGGCTTCTCGACGCTCTCGACACGTGAATGTTAATGTGTGTGTCGCTGACGTATCGAGTATAAGCTAGTTCACGGTCACGTTCACGGCGATAGAAACACGTTGTATATGGAATGCGTAGTTACGTATCTAGCATTATTAGGCTCTAGGATCGATGACGAGAGACTGGGGCAGGTCTCGTATATGGAATAACGTCGATTTGTTATCGATAAAAGCAATTGTATGGCAACTGCGGGGCAATTGCGTAACACATTATTAATCGGAATCGGTTTCATTTTGACAGTTCAACAACATTCATTGCGTTACTTACGTGTTGAACAGACAAATTTTTCGTACTTATGAAGCAATGGATTAGCAATTTGCTTCAAAATGATTCAGATTCCGATTGATAGTGTGTTACGCAATTAGGGTGCCGTTCGCTTTTCTACATTATTGATGTTCAAATTGCATTCGTAGGTACCTAAATGCAGATATTTGGCGCTTCGGGCTCAAATGCGATGCTAATCGTAATTTGAAACTTTTTTTTTTAAATCTTCCACCGCCCTTTGATATTAAGTAATTATTTTTTTCATTAACGTGTACATAATCGTCCGACTATAGTTGATATGATATAAGCTCCATAAATTGCACATTTTTGTTGGCCTGCTCTATTTTACGCCTGAGTGGCTTCGGCATTTGTTTCTGATAAGATGTAGTTTTTATACAATTGAAACGTATCACGACACAATTTCAGCGATTAATACCGAGATCGAATACTGTGTTTTTTCTAGAAATAGTCGCTTATTGGCTTCAAATGGTTTATGTAACCTTAAAAGTCTTTACAACAGAATATTGTTAAATTAAGCTTTTGATCAAGTCTGTTATAGAACGTGGTCATACAGCGTCCCTTTATACCCCTAACGAGTCTACCGTATCCACCTGTAAACGTTTATAATATATTTTACGCATGTTACCCATTAAACAGAAATAGACAATCGTGCTCTGTTCCACTCAACCGCAGTTTTCCGTTCCAGTGCCCCCCAACGTTAGCCATCACTGGAATAAACTGAATATAACTTGAAACCATTGTACTTTTAATAAATTGTATATACAAACTGTTTGTCATCAGTGTGTGACGCAGACGTCTGTGTACATTGTGCTGGAGCATCAAACGATGCCTGAATAAGTTCACCATCCGTTCCTAAACATCCATCAACGTTTTGTTTATCATTTTATATCTCCTGATGATATTTACCTACTCATAACAAAGTCACATGCAACTCTGACGTAAAACAACAATAATTGCTTTTGGCCCGCATTACCTACTTTTATCTCTCATACTTACATATCTACATCTTTTTGTACTAAAAATATTCATTTTCTGACATCTTAACATCATAAAAGAGATCTTGAAAGACAATGTTGTCCAAATTTTCCATTTTCCGTCACGTTTGAATTGTTGCGCACTACCCATATGACTTGTACCTCTCTATTATAAACGTTTCAAGTATTTCAAATGTCTGAATGAGAAAAGAAAACTAATGGTAAATAACTGCTGACAAAATGCCCATTTGTTATTTTGTCGTTTGAAGTATCAAGATGAAAATTTTCCGGCCTTGTTGTATTCCGACTTTCTTCGTTTACTAGAATAATAGTGGGCATAGTGGCGTCGTAGATTTTTGTGTCGAGCCTAGCGTACTATTGACAAACACATAAATCTTAGTTTTATAGGGGTTGGTGACTAAGTTCGTTCGGACAGACATCGCCCAAGGTCAGGACGACCTTACCATACAGATATTGATTCATACTCAATGCATGCCACTATGAAATGTTAATAACCTGTAGCGGTAATAAGGTTTTTTGTCATTACAAACTAGTAGGCGTGTAGAGTACTACCACTTTTTATGATTTCTTTAAGGCAGTGGCCGTACAACCTCGTGCCCTTTTTCGTCTAATATCTAAACTTACGAAATATTGAAACAAACAGTTCGTTCGCTTTCCTGTCCTTAAATTTTTATAGGTAGGTACACTGTTAATAACAGTTCGTATAAAAACCTTTTGTTCTGAAGTAGGGCGGGCCAAGTTTCAATGCTGAAGGCAATATCGACCTACAAATATTTTCTGTATCAATTACGCCTTAGCCTTGAAGTTTCATGTCAATATAATAACACAAAGGTATCATTATCAGGCCCTTGGTCACTTAAATGTGACACAATAAATTACCTAGACCGACATCTACCTTTACAAGCAAAGTCATTAAGATTATTAAAACCAACTTAATGATTTTAAAATGTCATGCGCATTATATTCATACCACTATGGACCCTAACGGGCTTTTAACAATCATGATTAGTTATAAATAGAAATGCTAGAAACCAGTTTGCCATTAGCCTTAGATGATAAAACCATCTATGATCAAACATGTGCTACGCACCACAAACTGTTTAGTTCGCCAATACAGCATTTTCAAAAAATTAATAGATAATGAATATGTGGCAGATCCGCCGAAAAGTGTTTCAGTAGACATGTGCTCTACCAATTGCAAATGGTGCACAGCCGCGGCTGTAGCCCAGGCAAGCGACGGTGTCAGTGGTGAGTCGGTAACCAACGCTAAAATGGAAGCTCATTAAGTAACTCTTATAAAGCTAAATACAACCACATCACATGACAACAGTTCAGGTCATTGATCTATCGCTAATTATTGCTTTAGCTATCTGTCTAAGCATATGTACATATCGCTCAGTTCTTATCAAATTAGGTAGCCCATACCAGACCGTTAGCTAGTTACTATATTATCTACTGTACCTAATAGACATAATAAATAGTGCTATTTATTAGACGAGATATAAATCGTAAAGTAAACACACTAACCGATGAATTCCAGTCTTGCTTCTTTTTCGTCACTTGATAACAACCCACATCTGTCGTTAGCGGTTTTTAGAAGTTTTCACTTTAGATTATCTCGATTCATGTGCTCAATAATTGTTAGGTTTGGTATCGTGCCAGTAATCATATTTAACCACGCACAGTATTTCAAGAATTTCGTAGGTTCATTTGCTAAAGACTGTCATATCATAATGATTGAATTATTTGGTCATTAAACTGTGACCGACTAATTAGCTTCAGTCAGGTATCAGGAGTTTTGTTTGGCTTCTGATGACGTCGCTAAAAGCGTTGAAACTTTTCTTTTTTATGAGGCATTGACGTCAGTGGAGGCGTGTGGTGGTCAACGTCCACAAGAGAGCTGCCAAACACTCTGTGAAGTAGACAGGAATTCGAATAAAAAGAGTTTGGAACTTTGAACATTTAAATTATTCTTAAATAATAATGATCGTTTAAAGACCATTAATTTGCTAATTAATTTAACAATGATGATCATATAAATTGATTCACCTGTTACAAAAATCCCTTTGTAGTAGTGGCATTAGAAAATTACTGAGTCATAAAATATCGTCGATTCGCCATGCAAAGCGAACAGGAGCTTGCTCAAATAACGATGAATAGTGCATAAAATTTGTCATGAAAACAAAGCACGCGATACGAAAATAAATTTGATTTCCACGTTATCTTCGACAATACAAGTTTATGTTCTAAAATAACTTTCTAGTAAGTAATTTTATCTTGATTCTTTCCTCGATGTGTGAAGCCAGATAAAGCAATCGTTGGTCGTTTGTTTGGTTTTAATTTATTATCAAAAAGATATGACATTGAATCTGTTTGAATGAAACGTCTTTCATAGCTGTAATTCTGTAAAGACGAATTAAATATTTATTTTATGGCTGAGCTAACTACTGTCAGCTTACAAATACCTACTTACAATAAATATGATATAACTGCTATGAAGTCTTTGTTCTTTTTACTTACCTACCTATAAAATGCCATTTCGTTCTTGGTACGAAAGCATTTGGCCTCGTCACGTTGACTTTGTAATTAGGGGAAAAAATTGATTACAGTATTGTACAAGGCAGATGGATTTGTTAAATAAAAAGCAAAACTTTTTGCTCAAAGAAGGAAATTTAATTACACCCCTTATTTCCTTATTTAACGTTATTATCCTCTTGGCAAGAAACCCGTACTTACCTAGAAGTTTTTCTGCGGGTTTGCAAAATCATGTTTTTTTTTCTTATTAACTACGTGTCTAGCAAAAACAATGTTTTATCAAGTTCATGGCTATAGATTTTTCTTATCTATCATGAGATAGCTAAGTGTCCACTCTAAAGTAGGTAGGTAATTTATGATTATTGCCGATGACAAGTAAAACAAGTGTATAAATTTATGAGATACTCAAATGTTAATTAGAGACTAAACCCTACTTACATAAAATTGCGTAGAAAACCTCTATCTTGTGATGACGTTGTAGATTTCATGTCTAAAATATAATGTTTTTTTTTTTTTGTGAATTTAAGGCTAGGTGCACACGGTATTGTACTGCACGTTTTTTGCGGGATAAATGTTACCGAATAAGTAATGGTGCATACATTGATTATAGACCCATTCACGCGTCGTTTGTACTGCAAAAAAAACGTACCTATATGTATAGCTAAGTGCGTTTATCGAATACCCACACCGGACTTGTCAAGCAAACCGAATTAACTTTTAACGTATTCGGTCTAGCTGTGGCTATGTGGTATTACTGCGGCTATTCTATTTTACACGGAGAAAAATGTATCGTGTGAACAGCCCGCTGTTAAACGAATATTGTAAAAAAAACGTGCGTTGTATTGCCCTGTGAACTCAGCCTGTTACCAGTCGTAAAACTCGTTAATGACTCCATTTTCATATTAACCTCGTAAATTGTCTAGGCCGCTGTCGTCGACGTCATTGCCCGTACATTTTGATAGAATTTTCGCTAAAGTGCTACTTTTAAATGATACGATTATTATTATCCTACAATTACACCCACTTAGTTAAATAAAAAAAAAGAATGAAAACTTGAATTATCCGCATCCAGTGCAAGTACATTGATACGGCGCTGAAAATAAAACGCAGCAGACAATCACGGCCGAATTCGTCTCCCGGCACGCCTCTAGCTAAAATAATTTAGGTACTTTGTTTTTTAAATAGACCACCATGGCACCGTCCATATGCTACAAACTGTCGATTACATCGGGAACTTCACTTTCTATTTTGTAAATTCAAAAAGATTTTCCACAAACAATTTGCCACCCATTTTTCTAATTAGACAGTTTAGACAGTATCCTGCTGTTACGCGCTGGCAAGTGTGTGTGAATAAATATTTACTGGCTTGATTGTAATTCAGTATAAACCGGTGGTATTCAATATGACTGTATTACCGCTCTGTTACGGTCAGAATCGGAATCATCTTACGTAAACAGGATACCTCTAGACGCGATACCTTCTTAATTGATCGTTGCCACTTGAAAGGCGTTGATATCGTAATACGAACTCGCAGCATCAGCACAGAGTAATGATACTCATGTGGTCATCATCATTGGCAATTGGAGCCGATCGTTATCTACGATAGCTATGTATCATCACTAGCGGATTCTCTCGGAAATTAGTAACAGTCGATGAATGATTTAGTTAGAAGCTCGATTCATCATGACCACGAGTCATGATATTGATTTTTAGATGCGACGTAAGAAATTAAGCGTAATTGCTTAGCGTATAAAGTTTTCATTGTGAAGTCTATATTCGTGCTTATTTTTTGGCATTGATTGTAATGAGATACCGGGGTCGTTAACAGTGATTTGTCTCTTGCGTCATAGACATGTCTCGTGGTCCTCATTTCATGTCCGCACTCATAGCGACAAAAACTATTCAAAATCTTGCTATTTATATTTGTCTAACTGTCATCTTGCCGTCACTAAAGTCCATGTTAGTGCGTGTCATAGCAGTAGAGCTTTTAAATTTTAGTAAAATTACAAATGCATGGAATATTGTAATGTAAAGGACTAACCGCGCCGCTTTTATAGATTTTCATCTTTTATTCATTGGGTGATACGAACATATGAGTACTTGTACTATGATTTTCAGTCACGTTCTCTCGAACGGGACATTCAATTTCCGTTCATTTGGAAAATGCATACGGATTGTGTGCGTGACAGTTCACTAAATTTAATTGTACTAGCATTATACGACGCGCGACGTTTATTGGTATAGATCGTGCAGTAAATTGCCGTGATCAACGTTCATGTCTTTCCGAAACGTTTTTATCCAAATTACTTAATGTAGATAAATGAACCTAACTGTCATCATTTATTATGTAACGGGTAATTTGCCAGATAGGCTAACCTTCAACATTTTCAGTAAGTCAAACAGAATATTTAAGAAACTTTCTGTGATTTGGAGTCAGATAGGCTTTTGAAGCTTTTCACTGCACCATTGCTTACAGGGAGTTGAAATGTTCGTTTGCATCCTATTAGTCATTTCCTGAAGTGTTATCTGATATCAAAGTTTTTGTGTGGTAAGTTTGCAGAAAAATATATCCGCCGTATCATTATTTCATTTTTTTTTTATAGTTCACAAACAAACAAACATTATAAGCAAACATTGTAACACTGTAAGCAAACGTTACTTTTCATAATAATACCTATGCTAATATGGTTGCTGACCAATTTATTAAAGCCATCCGATGACTGCTACATAGGTAAACATAATATTATAAATTAACCACGCGCAAAGCCAAGTGTTATTAAAAGCCTAGCTGCCATCGTATACTTACACGTCCAATAAAAGCGTAGGTACTTGATGATATTTGCTTGACATGATTTTATTGTCAAAAGTACATACTTATGTGCAGTACCTACTATAATCGAGGTACATTTGATAAAAGGATAAAGATTTCGAGTGTCAACTCTGGGGGAATTTCGTTTCCCAGTAATCAGAAGCTTAGTGCATCACTATGTATATTTAAATATCCGCGGTTTCATCCGCCGTTTTTTTTTTGCTGTTTGCTCATCTCCTAATGGTCGTAGCGTGATGTTAAATAACCTAGCGCGTTCAAACAAATAAACTCTTCAGCTAAATATATTATTAGTTTATATACTTATGGATTCCTCACTGTTTTCAGTGGCACTGCACTCAGCGCTGAAACCACGTGTTTGTTTGGCTCCAATTCAACACCTCATTTTATAGGTTATCGTTTTAGAATGTATATAAGTATTTAATTTTATAACGACCTGTCCCCTTACGCCTAACCCCGCTGCCTAACGCGCTGTGACCTTACGCCTATTCTCGTCTAGAAACCGGTTATTAAAAAGTTAATTAATAACTGATATTTTTAACGTAAAATTCTTTTTATTAAACATTTACAGGAGGGTAGCTATTAATTAGTAGACATCATTTATTTAGAGGGGCTTGTGGCTAAGAAATAACAGCCGCACGGGTCGATTGATCAGATTAAGCTACGCTTGCCACGGTTGGTCTGTGGATGGGTGACCATCTTTACATATCAAGACCCTTCCGTGCCTCGGGAAGCACGTTAACGCGTTGGTCCCGGCTGTCATTCGTGTATCTTTGACAGTCGTTATGGATCGTCAGAAGCCCGAAAGTCTGACAACCCGTCTTACCAAGGGGTATCGTATTAGTAACTGGGTTGTGGAGGTCAGATAGGCAGTCGCTCCATGTAAAATACTGGTATTCAGCTGCATCCGGTTTGACTGGAAGCCGACCCCGATAGATCATAGTTGGGAAAAGGCTAGGCAGATGATGATTTGTTTTGTCCATCAAACATTTCTTGACGAATTTATCATGTCTTCTGTATAGCCTTTAATTTTACTGCTGTACGTTCGAACACGCATCGTTATTCACAATGTTTAGAAAGACTGCAAGAATAAACTTTGACCATCTGCGCTTTCTCATGGAGTAGTCTATTCGTCAGTTGTTGTATATGTAGTATTATATGCAACTATTATGGTGTTAAGTAGAGACTTTTACTTCCGTAGTTCCCAAATAAGTGCTTCAAATAGGACGTCATTTGAAGTTTTCGGAGATGATTGCGTGGGTTGATTTTAAAGGCTTATAAAGGCGCTTTCTCACCGGAGCACATTCATGTTACTTGTGCACAAAATATGCTCTTTTCTATTTCTATTTATTTTATTAATTGCAATATTCTTTGTGCGCACCGTGCCGAAACAGCGTCTTTTTGTGTCCGCAGCGACCCTCAGTATGATTGTTCTGTGCCTCGGGACAATGAGTAACCAATGTTTTGTTTATTGTTCTGAGACAGCGACACGCGCCGGCTTGCGCCGAAAACCAGCGCCCGCCGTGGATTTCGTGTCTTCGTGCACGGGCCACGGCATTATGCTGACCGTTAACCGTTTCGCGCGGTAGTGGCGCATATTTCCGGCTAGGTTTAATTTATTATTTTTAGAATATATATCCACTTGTTTTGTTTTTATTGGGCCATGACAAACAACAATTTTATGTATGTGCGTCTCTTTCACGTGAATAAACAGTTTTTCTTTCTTTCTATTCGCATTCATGTTACAAATAGTATCACGGGTGCTCCCACTCACAACTGTTATATTAGAAGCGAATGTTCCCGGTGAATGTAATGTTAAAAACTATATCATTACAGGTTGCGCACTGTAACGCTTGGTTCTCCTCACTCACTGGTGTAATGCTCGAAACTGAACTGTTATATGGAGTATGTTTAACCTGTTTAACTCAGGGACACCTTTTTGCTTCAGCGGATTCAGCAAGTCAAGGGTTCCCACACAAAACTGCGAATTCACGCCGCATCGGGGCTTTGTATGAGAGCCCTAAGAGTTAACCCTTGGGGGCTCCCACACAAAACTGGGATGCAATGCGAATTCGCAGTTTTGTGTGGGAGCCCTTGATCTGCCGAATTCTGCTGACGCCTCGAGGAGACACCGGGGATCAACAAGTCGATGCCAAACCATATATCACTCCCGTTACTCATCCATCTTCACACTGTTGCTCTCAGAGCGAAACTTTTATATTCATAAATATGTTTTCCTTGTTACAGCGTTAAAATTCCAGGAGAATCTGCTAAGGACTATGATACAGATTGAGAACACTTTCTTCGAGCTGGGCAGGACTTGCCAGAGGGATTGCCTGATTATATGCGATAGGGGAGCGATGGATGCCAGTGCATGTAAGTTTCAACTTATTCCTTTTCGAAGCCTAATAATAACGTCAAAAACATCCAACACAACAGCTGAACGCAGCCAGGTACAACTAGTTAGCAACTTTGTATCATAGAAATTGTTGCCTTTTTGATTTTGGTAGAATTTACATATGAATTTCCAGGTCTAAAATTACCATTCTAAACAGGTTTTAACGCCGCATTGTGAACGCAGACAAACGGAAACTATTATTAACACGTCTATTATTATTGGCCGCAAAACAACGTCATGCCATGATTATGATTAAGTACGAACAGACAGACAAAATGACGCCTGAAGGGCGGGCAATCTGTCTGAGAATATAAATAAGTACATTATCGTCTACACTCTATTATCAACAGTGTAAGTACTAGCAGATTATACCTGGAAGATAAAACAAAACAAAAACACGTGCCCAATAATGCTATACAAGCTGTAGTAATGAGTATATTTATACCTACACTAATAGGTAAATATACAGCTTGTTTAACTTGAGTTTATTAACATTACTGCAACGAGCCTCGGTCGTTTCTCAACAAGTTTTATGATGTACACTTACCTACATACAAGCTTCTAGTATGCCTAGGTAATGAGTCAGAACCAACAAAATAGTTTTATACAATTAATCTGCGTTGATTGTATAAAACTATTTTCTAGGATAGTTTTATACCATAAAGTAAAATAAAGCTGGCAATTATTCGCTTGTCAGTCGGGAATGTTACTGGTACATTTTGCAGTAAATACAAAACATGTTTGTAACTCCTATACCCTAATTGCGTAATACGCTATACATATTGCTAATCCATTGCTTTATGTTGAAAAAATTTGTCTGCTCAACTACGTAAATAACGCAATGAATGTTGTTGATCTGTCAAAATGAAACCGATTCCTAGTGTAAGTGTGTTACAGGCATTGCCCCGCTTGGACTCTTGGGATTTTTTAGGAATCTGAGCAAGAACGAGATCAAAGGGGCCATGACTTGCATGTCTCCCTTTTATAATTATCCGTTTGTAAGGCATAATCTGAACCTAATCAAATAGGTACTAAAGTGATTTGATTATGTATACCTACTGCACAAATTAATAACTAAATAGTTAGATAAGGATTAGATTGGGGATTTATATTTGTAATTTTTATGGTGTATGGACGGCAGCACATCAAGCTACTACAATCTGTCAAACTTTAATAGATTTTCAACTTTATCGCTAAAACATTAGGTTCAAGGTTGATTGGGAAAATTTGACAGTTTCGGGTAGCTTGACCTGCTGGCGTCTGTACAATAATGAATATTCTATTCTATTCTATAAGGAAAGTTTTAACTATGCAAGGTCAAATAGCGAATTTACAGAGCGTGAAAAATTATCAGTAGGTAATCGGTAATTGGCAATGGTGCTAATATAGTTGCTGATTATAGAAATTACCTACGTTTAGTTGTTACAAAAGCTTTATTGTCACCTGTACCTGCTCAGCTACGCGTGTTGATATGCATTTGATTGCTGCCTATTACATTTATCATAATTTATACTCGACGCGCAAATTCTTTGTATTGTCTGATTCATAAATTAATAGCGACATATTTATAATAGTTGTTGTCAATAAATGTATCGCATATTGTATTGGAGAGTGATCCATATCTATATACTAGCATCAAGTACCTATATACTTGATGCTAGTATGTAGATATGGACCACTCTAAGGTACATACGCATACCTTTGTGTGTAGGTAGGTATGTTTATATTGCTTCAAAGTATTTGTTATTATTTTTGTTTCGATAATAATTGCACTTTTAACTGGGACATTGATGATAAATTGAAATACAATGCGATTAAACTAGATAGAGGTTTTGAAATGATTGGAAACTTGCTCAATTGGCAGCAAAACAACATTATTTATTTTTGTGAGATTGGAAATAACTGCAAGTACCTACACAGGAAAATGTAGGTGCATTAGTTTGGTTTGCTACCATTTAAAATTCCCTTCATTATGCGGGATATTTGAATGTGAATGACGTGAAGGTCGTAAACATGTTTACAAATATTTTATTTTAAGAAAGAAAAATACCCGCTGGGAATGCAATTCCGTAGATAACGTCTGTAAATTCTCTTGACAGGCACTGCAGATAACAATAACAAACGCCGGGTGGTTTTGGTTTAAATACAGTTTAAGGTTGAATAGGTACAATGTTGTTTACTGTCTATATCCATACTTACATAATAACAGCCGAAAAAAAAAATAGTAAAGAAGTCAAAACTGTGTATTGAATATTTTTGAGAAAAGTTAATTGCTACGAGATTGGAACCGAGCAGTGGTGCAGATACAATCATCATTAGAGGAAAGCTGAAGAAAAAATTGTTCAGTTCTCATCAACTCAACAAAAACTAGGTTTTTAATCTTATGATGTATTTAAACTTGAATCAAACTCAAACTCAAAGCATTTATTTCAATTAAACCAATTACAGGCACTTTTGAATTGTCAAAGAGTCGGTCAGTTAGTCAGAAAATTGAAGCTAGTCGCCCATTCCAAAACGTAGATCTCTATGGAGAAGAATGGGCAAGAAACTCCATGGACACTCTTTTAAATCAAAATTGTTACAAAATCCTGGGTAGGTTCATTGTTATTGTTCTTGTTGCTTCTATATGTGAGAACAATGTAAAAAATAGATAACTAAAACAATTTAAAATATAAGATTAAAAATAAGCCCTGGCAGCTAAGAGATGACCAGTCTCCACTGACGGCGCCCGTTCACGAACATGACGCGTGGAATTAAATATAATTATGTAATGTGATGTGATACACAGTTACACACACAGGTGTACCATGTTATTTGGCAATAGTAGACATTAAGAAGAGTGGTTGTTCCGAAGGGAAGCCGATAGGAATCGGGTTGTATGAAGGCTTCGCCCCTGGAAACGAGTCTGATGCCGAAAATATAGTTCTTAGAATTTTTGCCCGTTTGTCTGGATATATGTTCTGTTCCGGATTGGCGCAAAAACAGCTGAACGGATTTGGATGAAATTTGGCACAGAAATTGTTTATAACCAGGATTAACAAATAGGGTAATTTAAAATCCCGGTAGTACGTTCCCGTGGGATATTTTTCCGAGATCCAGGCGGGCGAAGCCGCGGGAAAAAGCTAGTAAGTGAAGAAGTTAAGAATTCTAAAGGTGCGTTTAAATTAAACTAGCGAATGGTCATTCTAGTCCCGGACGATCACATTCGCTTGGTTTAAACAGACACAAGCATTTTGTTCGTTGTTCTATCATTGTTCGCGCAGATACTGTTCTAAGATGCGCAAGTATGAAATCAAAGGATACGTTTTCCTTCAAAATTAGGCTGGTACAAGTTGTACAAAAAAACATTGATGTTTTGTAATGAAGAATTAAGTAATGATAGCATTACACACTTACAACAAACAAACAATAAGCTCTAATCACGAACATTTACATAAAGAAAGGTACTCATCATTTTCCTTTATTCAAACATGAGTTGATAAGTAAATTCCGGCCACGCGCGCGCACCAAGAAGGTCGTTTACTCGCTGATACGAACTCCGATTTTGTTTACTTACAGCGATATTTGTATGGGTCATAATTACAAATTATGACTATACTTGGCTCTTGGCTGTTTATTAATCAGTCACTCCAATTATAATTAATCATACCTACCTATAATAAGTAAAAGTAATTATTATTAATTAGGTAGGGATAATTATTGGTCATTTCTTTCCAGACATGACTCAGTTGATTCTTGTAGACTGTTTCCGTATAGTCATTCCCTAACGTAAAAAAAAAAAACAAAAGTATGTCAGGGTGTTATATAAAATTGGCGGGCAGCCGAATGCTCCATTCATTTATAACTTCTTAATCTTTGATTGTACCTAAATACCTAATAGATTTATTTAACACATTCCAGTTATATCAAGAGAAAAATGGGAAGCTATGCTGTCTACTAACAACTGGAACTGTGTGGAGCTGCGAGACAACCGGTATAATCACATCGTGCACATGCTATCTGCTGCCAACGGCGCTGAAGACTTTTACTCCACAGAGGTTGGCATTACCTTAATAACCTTTCTCTCTACAGACGCCGGCGCCACTCTGTGACACGTACGCAGGAAATGCAGGCCAAACATACGAAACTAGAGCACGTTTAAAATACTCGTTAGATAAAAGTCACTAGTTAATGTGCTCGTTCTATTTTCGGTTTTTGTTTTCTTCTTTGTAGATTAGTGATTTGTATCCTACATCTAATCTCTTTGCAAAGTATAAAGTCTTCATTTATTATCTAATTGATGCTGTTTGTGCGCCAATATTCAAAAGAAAATCAGCATAGATTTCCTGTAATTGTAATCATAACAATGAAAGTGTTTATCGTGACTAACTATCGAATTTAACATAAGTTAATTCCACAGAACAAATATTATTTTATGCTCATTTTATTGCAACAAATTGATTTTTTTCAAATAAGTACAAAAAGTACGTATTGAACATATCACAAATTAAATAGATGATAACAGAACAGAGGTCATGGAGAACAAAAAGATCGTATCTTGAACGACGTGAAACTTAAGGTTGTCTCAACTCTGTTAATTGCTTTTATCATTAAAAATATTACGTCGAAATTATTATCTGACTAGCGACCCACCCCGGCTTCGCACGGGTGCAATTCACATTTGAAAACTATTCTGTTCACGAGACGTTGTGCACAACTTCTGACAACCTAACAAAAAGTAGGTACTAGGCTTGCATGAATTCAAGATAGTATTTCATTAGTATTTTCAAGTACCTACTTCTTTTTATACATATTTACTTAATATATAGCCTATGTCCATCTGGACTAATGTACCTTTCAAATGGTGAAAGAATTTATTAATAGGAGCTATGGTTCCGGAGATAACCCCCCGCATATACACAAACTCATAAAATTCGCTCTCTCTATATATAATATTAGAATAGAAAAGCCACTAAACTCAAATGTCAGTAGTACCTACTTAAAAACTTAACATCACTCCTACGATAGAAGAGGTAGGCACAGGTGTAGGTAATGTAAACCATAATTTTTCCAGTTTTGTTATAAGACAGCAAGAAGTTCTATGTAAATAGTAGCTTATTAATTAACATCTTCCTATTTATCTAACATTGTTACTGATTTATCATTGCTTAAATTGCCAATCAGTGTTAGGATCATAACCCCGTCTGTGGGTGTGGGTATTATCGTCCGTTTTAAAGATAAGTGTAAAGCAACATTCCCACCGTCTATTGTTATTATTACTTACTTCATTGAAATGAACCTGCACACTATTTTCAAACCGGCTAATTTCAATATCACTAAATTCTTTAGTGTCATCTAACGCGTGATAAGTCTTATGTAATTATGTTCACACGTTATCTAGATACCGAATGTTTTGATACGATAACATCATATCTCATCATCAGTAAATAATGAATGCGAGATAATTTACGTGCCTAATGAAACTATGTCAACAAATGTCTGGGAAACAAGTAATGGTACCTACCTACCGTGTAATTGAGAAGTCGTAGTACGTCGCAGCAAATCTAGAAACCCATCAAATTTCTCATATCCTCCTGTCATAACAATGGAACGCAAAATTACTAGTTGTTGAAAAGCATTTTGACACCCATCTTTCTATCAATCAGTTTGAAAGACATTAGTATGAACTTACTCAGTTGGCTCTAGACATGACATACTGTTTTCAGGCTATCGATTGCGCAATAAAGTGGTAGGTACGCTGTGGCCCGTTATTTGAGTAACTCGTTAATCCAGACAATGGATGGTAACATTAACTGTGGGGCCCTATTACGTCTAAAGCGCAGGCCACATTAAGAAAGAAGCAAAACAAAGCTAAGTTCGTTTAGCTTCGCTCATGTTGGAACTACCGCGTATTTTCATACTTCGGTTCACACTGCGAACTATGAAAAGACGCGGTGGCTACATGAGCGAAGTTAACGAACTTCGCTTCGTTTCGCTTCGTTCTCAGTGTGTCCTGCGACAGGTTATCATATTTGCATAGCACATTAGCACATGCTATAAAAACGAGACTAATATTATCATACTAGCTCGCATCTCATTTGTAATAATTCCTGTTATTAATTTATATTTGTATAAATAAGCAAATCTGTCGTAACGGCCTACTACGCGATTACGTACCTACACATGATGGGAAACGTGACTTATATAATAAAACACTACAGAGTGCAATTTCATTGTAACACTACTGGCATTAAATTTGCCTACCGTGACACGGTACATCCCATTCACGTGAGCCGCACACATGTTGAATCACTTGATGACAGTATATTTAATTTCATGTTACGGTTGCTTGGTGCAAAATGGTCATTGACTTCACTGGACATCTATTTTGTGTTTAAGTAATTATAGTTTTGTATGACAGTTGATAAAAGTTGTTAAAAAAGAAAGAGATAAGGGGTTTTCATAATCATGAGTATGTATGTACCTACTTATTTTTAATTAACACTTAATAACATAAGTAGGTACTTAAATTAGCGTGTGTATCACCACGCTACGTTATCTTATTATATATCTACTACATAAAATGGAAAATTTGTCAATGGTCGATGAAAGGAAATAAATAAATAGAAAAGGTACCACACCGGCCAGATGCGAACTTTATGGCGGCTCGGAACATGAGGCGAGTCGCTGCGCAGTAACAAATTCATGCGTCAGCGGGGGTGAGGGGTGCGGTACTGCGCAGCGAGTAGCGCACTTCAGAGCCGCCATAAAGTTTGACGCGGCGTACTGTACTACCTAATAATTAAATAGGCATTATCAAAACTAGGAAAATGATATGTATATCTATACAAATATATAAAATTGAAGTGTCTGTTTGTAATGTCAAAATAACAGCTTTTTACTAAATGCATATGAAAGTATAAACGGTACTTATAACAAAACAGTAATTTTTAAAATGTTTGTCTGTCTGTTTGTTCCGGTTAATCTCCGAAACGGCTAGACCGATTTTGACGGGACTTCACTGGCAGATAGCTGCTTTTATTTTAGAAAAATAATTAGGGTTTCGCGCAAAAAAAATTAAACCCATACAAAAATAATAACTCCGGAACTGCCAGTCGGGTTTAAAAAAATCTTTTTGCATTTGGTAGCCCAACCAATTCTCGAGGATGGTTATAGGCTATTTAACATCATGCTACGATTCTTAAGAGCCGAGGAAAAAATAAAAAAAGTCCGTAGCAACGCTAAGTGAAAACGAAGTAATAGCGCGGGCGGGCGGCGATGCAACGCGGCGGGTCGGAGGACGAGGGAGTTCTACTAAAATGTCGCTGTTATTTTAGTATATTGTCTATAATAACGACTTCCACGCGAACGAAGTCGCGGGGCACAGCTAGTACTTAATATGACTACTACATTCTTCTATTCATAGAGATAGCTTATTCATTCCTACACCACAAGCTTTATACCTACGTTCAAAACAAAATCTATTAAATTCTAAATTAGTTTGCAGTTTATTTATTTCGCATTGCTCCGAGCTATAAAAACAATATTATTCAAATGTCAAACTTTATGAATGACCGCAGCGCATGCAATCTATCGACTGTTTGTGGTTCTCATTACCATTGGCAATGTGCCATTTTAAGACTATGGTGATAAAGCGCGTGGTATCAATAATAATCGAATGACGTCATCGAAAGATAGGATTACCGTTTGTTATGAATTTCCAAGATCAGAGATAAAGGAACACTGATTATAGAAATTTTATAATATTTAATAAATATCATCATGGATGGATGTGACATACATTCATCATGTGGCAGACGTAATCGTCTTAAGACTTTATCCATTCGGAATCCGACAATTCAACGTACGACCCAAATTGTTTCCGTTCTTATTTCTGTCCAACCTTGACAGATACGCGGGCTTGATTAAATCTTACTAATATTATAAATGTGAAAGTTTGTAAAAATGGCTGAACGGATTTGGATGAAATTTTGCACACAGATAGCTTATAACCTGGATTAACACGTAGGATACTTTTATCCCAGTGAACCGACATCCACACGGGCGAAGCCGCGGGAAAGCTAGTGAATAATAAGTAATGCAGGTATTGTTTTCTTGTTAACAGGATCATGCATCCCGGTCCGAAGGGGTAGAGTTGGCCAGGGAGCTTGACTACAACGCGGCGGCCGCCTGGATCGGCCACCCGTATTTCGATGTGATCGACAACTCCACGGATTTCGACCTGAAGATGAACCGGCTGCTCGACTGCGTGTGCCAGAGGATCGGCATTGACACCGGCGACCGGCTCAACGTCAACTCGAAGAAACGCAAGTTCCTCGTCAAGTCACCGATTACTCTCGACTCAGAGTTCCCGTCCTTCCAGGACTTCGATGTAGTTCACAACTACTTGCAGAGCGATGTCCGTAAGGCGCAAGTCAGACTGCGCAAGCGCGGTCAGAAGGGCCACTGGTCGTACATTCACACGCTACGGAAGGTCCATCCCATCAATGGGCAATCTGTAGAAGTGAGGACGCAGCTCACACACAGGGACTACTTGAACCTACTCCCGCAGCGCGATGAAGCTCACTTCACGATCTTCAAGAAGCGTCGCTGCTTCATCTACAACAATCAGTACTATCAGTTGGACATTTATAGACAGCCCTCGCATCCCAGGTGATTAGATATTAGAATTATATTATTATATCTATTTATTTATATATTGCTTTGCTTTCTTTGTTGTGATAAATAAATTAAATGGCTGTGTTTTTCTTTAATTATTTATTTCTATTTTATCCTCGATCTAGAGATACAAATGTCATGGTATTAATACGTATGTATGCTTCGTTCTATAATTAAAAATCTCTTTAATCTATCAACAAAATTGTATATAAGTTATGTTTGAAATATTTTCAGGTGCCGGGGATTAGTTTTGTTGGAGACGTACAGTGCTGTTTACGACCAGGACACGTTGTTAGCTGCGCTGCCCAAGTTCCTCGTTATTGAGCGGGAGGTGACCGGCGACCCTGCCTTCTCTATGTACAACTTGTCCTTGAAGGAAGATTGGAAGACTTCAAAAAAGTACTACACGGGTGGTGAAGCCAAGGCGAGCGCGAACGGTAAGACGGAAAATGTTTGCTTCGCTATTTCAAGTATTGATGAAGTAATCCGACACGGGGATGCCCTCGCCTCTGATTCCATACAAATGATCAGTCAAAAAATCTCTACAATAACTTTTTAGAAATAAAGCAATTTTATTCATTTTCCAAACCCTTTGCGCTCGCAATTTAAATTGTTTTCCATAATTTCAGTGTTTTACCAAGTTTGCTGCAACGATTAATTTATTAAAAAAACTATGAATTAGACATTGTAGAAAATAATGAATTAAATTGCTTTCGATCTAAATAATGAGTATGACTTTAGATTTGTTCAAAATTATTGTATGCAATTAAGATGAAACACATCAGCTACAACTCTTTACTATCTGTCGTTCTAAAATGTCTACAAACGCTATCTATACAAATAATTAAAACTAAAATTGTTGTGTATTAAAAATACTTGGCGACTGATAAATATATTTGGAGCAGGATACAAAGTTCTAATAGCTTTTGGGTCAGAAAAACGATGTATTTATCTCTCGTTGGTAATTTCTTTGCATGCTATATTGTGATGTGAACACTGGCGTAATTGTGTTAGTCTAGATTAGACACCCCTATTAGTTCCTCCGGTAGATTTCTTTTTTTACTAGTTTATTTAGGAACCTTTTAATCTCTCTAGTTCTGTCTAGTTTGGTCTCATTATAATCACAAATTGAATGTTTTGCACTAACACGTCAATATCTCCCCCGTAATAGTATTGTTTAGGTACTATTCTCGTAAACTTCTCTCCGGACATGTTTTGAGAACCCTCGGCTAATTAACAAAGTTACCGCGTCGGAATCCGCACAATCAGGTTAGAGTACCTATACTAGTTCAAAATTACAATTATCAGAAATTCATGGAGTAAATTATTTGTGTCAATAAAATGAATAAGCGCGGGAGGTATCGATACAATTCATGTTTTGATCACAGTGTGAATGTTAGCTTCCCCACGCGTACCCGCGAGTATATTAAAGTAACACGTAACTTTCCAGATACGAGGGCTGTTGCTATTTTGGGACGATTCGAACATTTGGATTTATCCGATGAATCTACTCCTTCGCCGATCTAACATTAACATTCAAGAGCTTAGAATTTTATTTGTAAAGAACATTTAGCTTAGAAAACGTGACTAACACATTTGCGCCAGTGTCACTAGGAAACACTTAGTTTGGGGGTTAAAAGGAAATTTTCTTTTACTTTATCAGGGCATACTAAAAGGTTGACCAACGGCCACAGTGATGACAAACACAATGGCCAGAATGGAGTCGCAAAAATGAATGGGCACGCAGGTGAGAAAATAAGTGGTCATGCCGTTGGGAAAATGAATGGCCACGCTGGTGACAAAGTTAACGGGTACAGCGATAAGGCCGGCGCACGCGCAGGCAAAGCGTCGGGCCCGCACTCACACGGCCACACTCAGAAACTCAACGGTGACGCCCACGACACTGAACTAGACGAATTCAAGAAAAGCCACAGAATGGATCTCGGATCACCAAAGATTACAAAGGTCGCTGTAAAGATTTAAAAACATTAATTATATACTTTAGATTTTGAAATTTTATGAAATTCCACTTTGTAACACTTCAGTATACACCAAATTATGAAATACTAATAATTTTAAGATCTATTTAAATGTTATAATTATTTAATTATCGCCAACCATCATTAAATGGATCATGTATGCTCGTATATTGTATTTATTTATACTAATTGTATAAATTGCCAAAAGATAACTATTTTTGTAGTATTCCTTAATAAATATATTTTACATAGGTAACGCATCCAAAAACACCACAGCATATAATATAATATTGAGCACTCTGAATAAAATAATTCAGATAAAAATGTAATGTTTTGTATTGTTTGTGCCTTTACACAGTATAATATATTTAAATACTTTTTCATAAAATAATAAATGTATGAAATAATGTCATTCACATTAATAGCATGTACTTAAGTGTTGCAATAATATCAATTTAAGTATTTTTGCAGTATGTTGAACACTATGATTAGTGTTTTAGGTTTTAATGTACTTAGATACATTAATTAACGAGATAGCATTTTATTTATAGACTTAATTTAATTATGTAATGACGACGTTAATAAATTTCATAATTAGGACGTTGCAGTAAATCGTTTTAGTTTGTAGATTGAATCGTGAAATTTTAATGTCTCGATGTTGTGTGGTCACATAATGGTTCACACTTTTTTCTTTACAGGGGTCCAAAATGTTCACGATAATCAACACCACTCATAAACAATATTCACTAGAGCGGTCCCCTAAGCTTTTAGCATTGAATTTGTCTTATATGAAATATATTTTTATCAATAAAGAAATATATATAGGTGACATAGAATAATTCGATTTAGTAATTGATGTCGTTGCATTGTCACTATTTTTTTTTTGTCGGTGGAGACTAGTACTTATCGCAAAATCATAAAAATAATTTTACAGAAGTATTTTAAGCCACCTGTTTAATGTAACTTCAATGTGTTGAAGACAAGATCTACTGTATAGCGGACTGCTAAATAGCTGTAAAGCTATTCAATCGTTTGGCAAAGATCCACGGTAGCATTGTTAATGGCTGTGCTATTATAATTGAGCAATTGAGGGCTCTAATTCTACAGAGCAACTGTTGGCGGCGAGCGTGCCAACTGAAATTTATCTTACAAGCCGTTTGCACCAAAAGGATTAATGAAAAGCTAGCTTTATTGCAATGTACAATTAAAATGCCAGAATTATTTGACATAATCTTGTAGACTTGGCTTTGAATATTGTATTTGAATAAAACCTTACATTTTTAGAATGTAATTTGTTTTGGTGCATCGTGCTGATAGCTTTTGGGCGTAAAAATCTCAAAATCGCAAATTATGTAAAAACTCGCATCCTTTCTTAATAAAGAAAATGCGTGATTGGATATTTTTTTGGTTTTATTTATTACCCGAGTCGCGAGTTTGTGAGAAGTTGGCTGATGATGGACGGATGTTGAAGTGAGATCTACGTTGACTTTGCTGTTTACCGAACACGTCGACAAAAACAATGTATTTATCTGAAAAAGACGTGTTTAAAACTCTGGCCAAACTGAAGCGAATCCCGCGCGGGATGTCTGACGAAATTCGCTCGGTTCGACTAACTTGAGGTGTGGAAACTAAATTAAACTGGAGGTATTCAAACTGGGCTATATTGGGTTTTCTATCTGGAATTTCTCAGTAGCAGCCTGGAGTCTGGATTTGTGCCCGGTTGATGGCAATAGGCTCGCCCCCTATTACATGGGACCTAAACATAACTGGCGAAATGTGGGTGTACTATAGGTACACCTCTGCTTTAACCCTTTGGGGAAAGAAGGCGTGATGTTATGTTATGTATTCAAACGTGCGTGAATAGTCGCGTGAGTTCATAATCATTGAAACGATAGACCCGCGCGGGGTTCGCCTTAGTGTGGCCAGAGCTTAATCTGGTGAGCTGTGCAGGTGGAACAAAATATTATTTAATTTTAGTGGATAGGAACAGACTATTGACCCAACAAGTACACATAACCGTGCGTTTGCACTGGCGAAACATTCACATAAAAAAATGTTGACATCTCCGTCTTTCAATTGACAAAAGACAGAGATGTCAACATGATTCTATGTGAATGTTTCGCCAGTGCAAACGCACAGTAACATCACGCCTTGTTTTCCAGAACAACAACATAACTAGTATTCGAGTAATAAACCGATTTGCGCGCTTATAATAATTATGTGTAATCATTTTTTTTAATTTTGAGTATTAACAAATCCAAGCCTAAGATTGGCTAACTAACATAATAAATTGAGCATAGCACACTGGGGGGTGTCAAACTAACATAATGGCGTAACAATCTATTACTATATGAGGCGAAAGCGCCAGGATAGCCCGCGAAATTCAGTTTTCTTACATTTTTGCAATTTGCAGGTCAGTATTAGGTTGTAAGTATGTTGATTAAAATATGATTCGCGACCGTAACAAATACCTATGTGTTTACAGAATTAGTCGGCAATACAGTTGTATTGATGACTAATTCTGTAAATACTAAATATTTGTTACGGGTCGCGATCCATACTTTAATCAACACACCCCAGACACTGAGCTGCAAATTGCAAGTATCGTAAGAAACAGCTTCCTGCGTCCTAACCAAAAGCGATCGTTGCGTTCATACAGGGTGATAGGGACAGCCCTCCGCAAACGAACAGGGTGCGCATTCAGCTCCTTATTTTGAATCCTATTCCACCGGAAATATTTTCAGGAAAAATTTCATTGTTTTATCGTATTTTCAGTTACAATTCCTTTATTTCAATCTAAAATTACATTATCTGTACGCAGCACTCCATTTATGTAAATAAAACAGCTAAAATAGAAAAAATCAGCAATGGATGTTGAAATACTCGGCGGCCGAAGACTCGCTGCGCTGCCGTTCGCTACGCGCGTTTTGCCACGGTAATGATACATTGCGTGTGAGGTAATAAAACAATCATTGGATTTCCATAACGTTCCTGAAATAATTTAATGCACCGGTCATCTTAGTACACTGAAGTACTGAGTAGTAGTATACTGAATTCACCCCATCAGTCTGCGGAGGGCTGTCTCTTACACCCTGTATAGTGGCACTTTTGTTTGGAAAACCGGAAGGCGCTCTCCGTCTACGCGACCACGCGGTCTAACTCAATCTATTTATATGGTACGGACAGCGACTAAAGTCGATTAACACTGCTACTTTTACACATGTCAACATTTAAATTAATAGAAAATTATTCGTTACATTATATTTCTTCATTTCATATTTATTTAGAGGGTAATATTCTAATTGAAAAAAAAAACTGAATTGTTAATCGACTTTTATCGCTGACTGTATCTAGCGGTTATTCAGCAATAACCAACAACCAGGCTGGTTGGTAGTTGGTCGAAATGCGTCATGCGAATCAACTAAAAGCTTTAGCTTTTTTCATAGATCATGGAGAAATCAGAAACTGTTAGGCAAAGGCCGGGACATAATATCATATTAATTAATAATACATACATAAACTCACGCCTTCTTCCCATGGGGATAGACAGAGACTACAGAACGCCACCTGCTACGATCCTTACCTACATACTCCTTTTGCTTCATTTATGATCATACATCTGGTCATAGACTTCTCGTAACCGTTTGCGAGTTAATTAATAAGTTAGTCTGATATCAGTGCAGAGCACTTAACATTTTGAGTCACTTGCACGCTGGTTGCGGAAACGACAAAACACTAATTAACGCACCAGACTTTACCAATACTTATTGCACATCTTGCGTATCCATCAAAGGGATATATTCGTTTAGGTGGATACCGGGCCTTAGGGGATTATCAACCATCTTTATCTCATTCATCCTCGCCTTACGGTCCTTTCATAATAACTAAGCGCCTGCTGCACGGTCGCCAACCGCGTCCCCGATAGAGGTGACCTTGGTTGGCGACCGGCAGAGCTGTTTCAATGTTTGGTCGTATACCACCATCTATCGTTGTAAACCACCGGTTCGGTTGTAAACTACCAAGGTCACCTCTGTCGGGACGCGGTTGGCGACCGTGTATCAGGCGCTTTACTTTACTCCTGACAGCAGCAACTAGGGGTGCCAACCCTACTGTATAATATATTAGTATAAAATACCATTTTCAGCTTTTATGAGATTAATACTAGCCTCGCCATTAATACTAATTGATCTAATAAAAGCTGAATTAATGGTACTTACCTTAATTATTTAGATTGTAATAATAGTTATGAGACAACAAAAAAAAACCTGATAATAAAGGCTCAAAGTAACAAAAAATATCATCATTATCATCTTCCTGCCCTTGTCCCGTGTTACTTGGGGTCGGCGCAACACGTTTTCCATTTTCCCCTGTCAAAAGTCACGCTATCATTCACTCCTTTCTCTTTCTTAGCATTCCTCACACAATCCATCCATCTTTTCTTTGGCTTTCCTCTTCCTCTCCATCCATCAACATTTATATTCATCACTCTTTTAGTCACATGCGTTTCCTTCCTCCTCATCACATGCCTATATACTAAGCCAAACGATTTCCTTTCAACTTTTCTGTCACTGGGGCCACTTTCAAACTTCCCGTTATAACGGGATGAATGAGTATATATACTCATTTTGTACCTTATCCATTTTCGTCACTCCACACATCCATATCAACATTCTCATCTCCGCGACATGCAATCTTTTTTCATCTGTCTTCTTCACGGCCCAGTATTCCAATCCATACAGTACGACAGGCCTTATCACGGACTTGTAAATTTTCCCCTTTAACTTAAGGGGCACCCGTGGGTCGCAAGTTGTTCCTGTGACCTGTCGCCATTTCACCCATCCTGAGTTGATCTGGTGCGTTACATCTCGGTTTACTTCGCCATTCCCTTGGACAAACGACCCGAGGTACCGAAAGTCGGAGCAGATCGGTAAGGGCGTTCCGGCGAGAGATATAGGCACTGGAGAGACCGCCAAAATCACAAAACAAATATTCTGTTTTGGTCCGACATAATCTCCGGCCAGCGGTCTCCAGTCTTGCCCACCACACCTCCAATCTGCTCTGGACCTCTAAACCGCTCTCGGCAACCAGCACAATGTCATCAGCGAACAGCATATACCAGAGAGCCTCTTCGTGGATATCCGACGTAAGAGCGTCCATTATCATCACGAAGAGGTAAGGGCTGAGTGCCGACCCTTGGGACAAGCCATGCAAAATGAGAGGCAAAGTGACTGAAAGGACTGTACATTAAATAGAGCACTTTTTAATATTTCCTGCAATCATATTTATTATTTTCAACATCACTGAAACATTTTTTATTTATTAAAAATACTATACATGAATATGGAATGCACTAATCAAGCTTAAAGTACGTGGAATTAAAATAAAGATTGCTGCATATGCCCCGTGGTTAAATGATAATGACGGCAAGCAAAATTGGGAATGGACTATCAAACTGATGGGTTTTTTAAGCAGATCATTTCTCAGTGTGCCACATAAAATATTGCAAATGACACACTGCTGTACTGCTACCGAAAACATAACATATGTGTATGCGCTTATGGCGCTGCTACAATTCCTATACAAATTTGGACGATTGCGACACGATAACGGGCTCTAAATTATTTTGCTTGTGTTAGGGGTTTGCGGGATGTTCGAAAGAGTTACCGTGGCCCCGGCACAGGCAACAGAAGGAACACGGGTGGGTTTTAGTCAGTAAAAGTCTGACACGCCCTCCCGCTCTGCCCAGAGCGGGAGAAGTCATTTGATGATTTCCCATCCACAAAAAGAAAAAGGGGTACGGGTGATTGGGTCACTGTTCTCACAGTTGATCTCTTAAACGCAACTCAAAGTCCATGTTACTTCAAGGTGTATATTGCTACAGAAATATTAGTGTTAGGGTCGGCACAGACCTGGCGAAGTCACTGCTAAACAACTGTCGACCTTGCGCTGTTGAAATAAAGTTGAAAATAAATACATTTCCAATAAACTCCACAGCGCATCAAAGCAGACAGGTGCGTGTCAGGTTTTTTAATTTAAACTTTATTTTAAGGAATGCAATTTGGATATTTCTTTGGCAGTGACAATTACGTGCTTCGCCAGGTCTGTGCTGGCCTGGCAAGTTAAGTGGCGTTTGAGGATCAGGACCCGTTTTCTAGAACCAAGCTCAAGCATGAATCTTGATTTGAAAAGAAATTAAACTAGTTTTGAGACAGTTGAGAGTTACAATGAATTATTGTCAGTTTTTAATCAGGATTCATGCTTGAGACAAATGTTCTAGAATACAAGCACATTTCGCTCATTTGCGACAAGGTCGACATTTCTCAAAATTGATGATTTTTTAGTTATCAATACAGTTGAGTTGAAAAAATTGCACTCAGTTTACTGTAAAAACGTCATTTCTCTAAGCTCTATAGTAAGAGAGAGAGAGCAGATATTCACAGTTGTGCCGTTATAGTATTGTCTCTTTCGTTTTGGTGAGTTGGGGCAGCAACGACATTATTTAGTTGTGATGTAACAGTGCGTGCGGTTGGTTGTACTTGTGCTCTTGAAGAACGACATTTTTTACGTAACAACGCTCTTGCTGGTAAGTTAAGTACTTACAATTGATTTTAAAATGTTTTCATGAATAACGTGTTTAGTATAAATGTGTCGTTAATGCCGATTATATTCGAATAAATCAGTGCACACATATTTCGTGTTATGACGATATTGCTGAGAAAATTGACAACCATTGGAGTATTATTACGAATTATGACGTTGTTGTTAACAAAGGAAACAATTAATTAATATTAAAAAAAAAATATCTACACTTATGTCATTACACTTTAAAATAATTTGCGTTATTTATGGTTAAATGTTGCAACATTTCGTAATAAAACGTTTTAGACAATAATTTAAGACACGTTTTCTCATTTATGTATTTTTCTTAAAACATTTTTTTTTTTGCATTTTAGGTAAGAATGGCGTTTCCAAGTAACTCAAGAGGCAAAAAAATGGTAGCATTGATTGACAAGCATAATAATTCGCCCAATGAAGTGGTTACGCCTAATGAAACTAGTGTGTACTTTTGGTTTCTTTTGCGATTATATTTCTATCCTCGCGTATCTATTATAAAATTAACTAACTTAATACTTTTCAGGCAATGACGAAGCTAACCAAACATCACACGAGATGAGAAATTTGTCAAATGAGTGTAGTTCTTCTTCCAGCTCTTCATCTGATACGAATTCATCAGCTGATTCAGATTCATCAGATGACACGTTTATTGAAGGTATTATTGTAGTGAATCGAATTTGCTTATAAAGATCTTAATCATCTTAAATTAAATACTTATTATGTTTACTTATTTTGCAGATAGTGACGATTCTGTAAAAGATCCAATTTACATTCCACCTGAGCAACTTCTTCAGCAGAATAGTGCTGAGTTGATAGAGACAATTGAGGATTCAATTCCATTACCGTCTACTTCAACGGCAGATAGACTCATAACCATTTCCGAACCATCTCCTCTGCAGCGTTGTGCTGAGTTGCCATTTGAACAGACAATTGAGAACTCCATTGCTACTAACAATTTGGGTAGCATAATTCCATTGCCATCAACTTCAATGGAAAATAGGAACACAACTTCGTCTCCTGCAAGTCCAAAAGCAAAAAAAGGAAGAAAACGCAAACGGAATGAAGCAAATTGGAATCGAAATGTGAAGAAAATGCTGCGGAATACTGGACAAGCTTATAAAACTGCTGGCAATAAAATAAAAGAAGAGAGGAAAATGAAAGAGCCATGCGGAGAAAAATGCCGGTTACAGTGTAAATCTAAACTATCTGAAGATGAAAGAAAGTTATTATTTAAGAACTTCTGGGCGTTAGGTGATAACAAAAAACAATGGGAATACATTTCAAAGAGTATGACGATCATTACACCAAAATATCGTTACATTCGTGAAGGCGGAGTAAGAAAACCTCATCAAAAGAATCACGCATTTCATTTCAAGCTGCCCGATAAATCGGTTAGAGTTTGTAAGATTTTCTTTAAGAACACCTTAGGTATTAATGACCGGCCAATTCGCACCGTTTTAGAAAAAGAAGACCAAGTGGCAAAATGTCTTTTAGCTGATGACAAACGCGGTAAACATGATAAACATCCGCGAGTTGACGAAGCTATAAAAAATGCCATTCGTGAATACATAGACGCGATACCAAAAATCGAGCCTCACTATACAAGAGCCAATACAAGCAGTTTTCATAGATGGTAGTAAAAATATAGCCGACATCCACAATGACTATGTGGCAATCCAACAGAAAAAAAAATTTGACTTCGGCAATTATATCCTTTTTTATAAAATATTCACTCAAGAATTTAATATTTCTTTTTTTACCCCTAAAAAGGATATGTGTGATGTGTGTGCTATCTTTGAAAACTCTGATAATAAAGAAAACCTAAAAGAAGAACATGATAAACATTTGAAGGAAAAAGAGCTATGTCGAACAGAGAAGGCCAAAGACAAAGCTGATGAAAATATTGTAACAGCGGTCTATGATCTCCAGGCTGTATTTCAATGCCCCAAAGGCGATGTATCAGTCTTCTATTATAAATGTAAGTTAAATGTAATGAATTTTACAATTTGCGATTTAAAAACAAACAAAGTAGAATGTTTTGTTTGGGACGAGTCCAATGCTAATAGAGGTGTAAATGACTTGGGAACTTGCGTATACAAGTATCTGGAACAGCTTTCGTTACTTAATAATGACAGGAGTCTTGACATTGTCTTTTATTCAGACAATTGCGCAGGCCAGCAAAAAAAACAAGACAATGATTGCAATATATTTATTCGCACTGCAAAAGTTCCCTAACCTCCAAACAATTACACATAAATTTCTCATAAAAGGGCATACCCAAAATGAGGGTGATGCAGCTCATTCACTAATAGAAAGACAGGTCAAAAAATTGCTAAAAGCTGGACCAATGTACTCGCCAGAAGCCTTTATCGGTGCTATAAAAATGGCTACAAAAAAACCTGAACCATTTCATGTGAATGAAATGTGCACAGAGGATTTTGTTGATTGGAAAGATGCATGTACTCAAATGGGAGTCAATTTGACGAAGGATGAAGAAGGAAATTCAGTTAAGATTGGAGATATAAAAATTTTGAAGGTTGAAAAGGATAAGCCACGCGTATTGTTTTACAAAAACTCTTACGGAGAAGAAGAATTTAAAAAAGCAGAAATTATCAGAAAAAAGAAAAGGATTGACGTAAACGTCAAGAAAGCTTATGATTGTAAACCAGGCATACCTATCGGACAGAAAGAAAGCAGATTTGTTGGAATTGTTAAACAAAAACCTAATTCCACAGTTCTATGCTCGGTTTTACAATTCTTTGTAAGTTTTTTTTTTTTACAATAATATTACGATAACTATAGTATTCTTTAACATTGTTTTGATTTTTATGTACCTTTATTTTGCTATAGAGAATATTGATTCTTATTTTGTGACAACATTATAATTATGTTACTACTTAATTGTCATAATTATTAAGAGAACTGAATTTTTGAGGCCGATTTTGTGATAAAAATATTAATTACTTAATCTATAACGATAACTGTTAAGAAAGTTGATTTTGAAGACTGATGGTGTGCCATTTCAATGTGATAATTTAGATTTAAGCGTTTTTGATTTTTTGAAAAGATGTTAACGTGACTACGTTGCGCGTTGTAGTTCACTTCTGGTTCCTTTAGTAATAAAAAGTTTTTTCAACATCGACCTATTTTGTTATTATTACTTTAAATTTACCTCAAATTTAAAATGATTATTGAGTGTAATGTCATAAATCAAAATACTACAAAAAAAATTATATTTTTTTCAGCAACAATGACATAAGTAGTACCTTGCTGCGGAAAAAATAGCACAGTATGTCTTGTGCTCTATAAAAATAAGTTTTAATAATTTAACAGAAAACTATAATATAAAAGTGAAGTTAAAACGCCCACCTGCACCATGGATGACAAGAGGAATTCAGATGGCAATGCGACGTAGGGACCGTGCATTCCGTAAATTTAAAAGGGATCGTGCTGATGAGAACTGGACACTATACAAGGCTGCTAGGAATATATGTAATCAGAAGATACGCAATGCTAAACGCCGCCACATTCTAGATACTATCAATTCTTCTTCTTCTACCGATACTTGGAAATTTCTTGGAACTCTTGGTATCGGTAAACCGCGACATTTAGATCTTCCTAATTCAATTGACTTGAACGATCTCAACCGTCATTTCTCCACTGTTCCATCCATGGATCGTCTAGTCAAGCAACAAACTTTGTCTCTAATTTCTGGTCTAACGCGTCCTCATATTAATCCTTTCAGATTCGTTCCAGTTGAACCGGGAGAGATCAAAAAGATCATCCTATCCATTAAATCAAAAGCGGTAGGATGTGATAATATTACCCGTGGTATGATCATAACTATACTGGATCATCTCCTACTCGCGATTACCCACATTGTAAATTTTTCCCTATACACCGGAGTATTCCCTTCCCTGTGGCGCAAGGCCTATGTTCGTCCGCTACCTAAGGTTCCTAATCCCTCTCTTCCTAGCGACTTCCGCCCCATTTCTATCCTTCCCTTCCTATCCAAGGTGCTCGAGGCCTGCGTCCACAAACAATTCTCCACTTTTATTCATCTTAATTCACTCATTAGCCCTCTTCAGTCTGGGTTCAGGCCCGGGCACAGCACCGTTTCCGCCCTCCTTAAAGTGACTGGCGATATAAGGGCAGGACTGGAAGACACCAAAGTTACTGCACTAGTGTTGGTCGATTTCTCGAATGCCTTTAATACCGTCAGTCACGACATCCTGCTAGCCATTCTGTCCTATGTTTTGGTCTCTCCCGAGACACTGGGATGGTTCTCCTCTTACCTTCAGGAACGTCAGCAGTCCGTCCAGGTTGGGGATTCTTCATCATGCTGGTGTGATTTGGTAACGGGCGTTCCTCAAGGCGGTATTATTTCTCCTCTTCTGTTTTCTATATTTATTAATCTTATAACTTCCGAACTTCAGTGTGCGTATCATCTGTATGCTGATGACTTGCAGTTGTACTGTCAAGGGAAGGTTGATGAAATACCTGAAGCTATCGACAAATTAAATAGAGACTTGATAGCCATAAAAACCTGGTCTGATAGATTTGGTGTTGCAGTAAACCCTAATAAGTGTCAGGCAATCATCATCGGTAGTTCTCGGAGTATGAGTAAGGTGGATAGTACAACCTTGCCACCAGTTCTCTTCAATGGTACAATCGTACCATTTAGCACTGACGTGAAGGACCTAGGCTGCACATTGATAGTACCCTGAACTGGCGTATCCAAGTCGCTAGGGTCAGCCAGAAGGTTACTGGAACATTGCGGGCTCTGTACCGACTGAAAAATTTATTACCAACGAGAACCAAGACAATGCTTGTGCAGTCCTTAATTTTCCCTATCATCGATTATGGTGATGTGTGCTACTATGACCTGAATGCAGATCTCCTCGATAAACTTGACCGTCTTCTCAATTACTGCATTCGATTCGTTTTCAATCTGCGTAAATATGATCATGTCTCTGCGCATCGGTCGCTTCTTAAGTGGTTGCCTATACGCCAGCGCAGAGAGCAAAGGGCGCTGACCACCTTGTTTTCATTTCTTGACTCTCCCACTTCCCCTAGTTATCTTGCCCCCCACTTTCAGTACATTTGTGCCAACCACAATAAAAATCTACGTTCATCAAATAATCGCCTTCTTCAATGTCCCTCTCATCGCACAGACTATTCACTCTTCCTTCTTCGTTCAGTCTATCTCTCTGTGGAATGCGCTCCCCCTGGAAATCAGGATGGCTACCAACCGATTATCCTTTAAAATAAAAGTTCGCGAGCATATTCGTAAGAAGCTGGCAGTATCATCACAACGTTAACGTTTTCCCATTGTTTGTCTTATTTGTTTTAGTATATTCGTGTATTTATGTATATATTTATTTGCGCTTATTTATATATAATTAGGTATATATTATTATATTTATAGTTTGTAATAGGTATATGTGTATCTTTATATTTAAATAAATATGTATTCCAAAATTTCTCATAATTGCACCTACCACTGTTTGTCTCTGCATCACCCAAAGGTTGACTGGTAGAAAATGCCTATGGCATTAAGTCCGCCTCTGTACTTTTCTGTGCATGAAGTATTAAATAAATAAATAAATTAATTAATATAATAAACACACTACATTTTTGTCTAAATAAGTTACCTAAGAAATCAATTATTATAGTATAATTTTAACTTGAAACTATAAAATTGCTCTCCTGTAAAATGATGTTTTTTGAGAAATGTCTACCTTGTCGCAAATGAGCGATTTGTATTGTATACAGAAGATGCAAAGCCCAAATGTGCGCCTACATACCCATTCTATACATGAAACATAATAAAGTTGCACAATATCAACCATGTCACAAATACAGCAACCATAACAGGATTAGTTATTTAGTTTTTATTTGTATCTTTGATTTTTTGTTCTTTATACATTTTGATAACTTTCTTGCCGGGCACTAGTGTTTGGCTAAGTCCTGGTCGCTTTAGTTTTTTCTTGTCTGTGGCGCCCTCCCAGATGGCGTCATCTGTAGGCAGGACGGTGTCAAGGACGGCTAGGGGTGGCGGTACTGCCGTCATAGTGCCAGCTCCTTCACATACCACAGACTTCAGTTTCTAGAAACGAAATATTATTTTGCTTAAGAAATTGGATGTAAAATTGATGACATATTGCCATTAGCTTGCCTTATTTTTTCATGCAGATTATTTATCTCAAAGTTCTCAAACCAAAATTATTATTTTTCTAAAAATGCAGGTGGTTTTCATAAACTAATGCCTTCTTCCCATGGGGGTAGGCAGAAACTACAGAATGCCATCTGCTACGATCCTTACATACTCCCTTTGCCTCGTTTACGTTCATACATGTGGTCATACATGCACGCCGGTTGAGTAATAATAATAATATTACATTACTACATTATTGATACTAAATAGTTATGCTAACAATACAAACTGGTTAGTTCTAGTCTTTGAACTATAGGTTAACTATCGAGTTACATAAGGTCCTCTGTCCTCTCCCTATGTTATCATCATATTGACAAGCAGTATGACAGTATTACTAAGATCATACTGTACCTGTTTATCTGCTTCCATCTCATCATTAGACTTCTGTATATCTGTGTCATGTGCATACTTGCAGTTGTGTCCAAAGCGGCAGCGGCCCTTCCGGTAGTTCCAGCATATCCGTTTGCCATTTATCATCTGTGTGTTGTCTTTACCTGGAACCTTACAGTTTTGCCTATGTACTTGACGATTGTATGCACCACTCGATACTAAACTTTTTTGTTCTTTATATACCATGATATGTATGCAAGGATTAATGATGTAGGTAAGTATGGTATAAGTATTTTGATAGTTTTTTAGGTGATGATACTTATATTAAACCTTGTAGGTATTAGATCAATATTTATTAGTTTAGTGACAGGATTATCAGAATTTTGGTGGGTTGCTACCTTGTTGCTACAGATTGTTGATTTGTTTCATAGCTACCTGAGTATTATTCGTCTTTGGCTGGTATGTACACAACAACTACAATAGTGAAGGTATCCAACATGTTGATAAACAAAACTTATTGATTCAAAACTCTATGTCATGGACTTGTAAATTATATTTGTCTGATAGAAAGTCAACATATACCATTTTAACATGCTTCTCAAGTATTGCGGCCTTTGCTAGTTCAGCTTCCACGAACGGATTAGAAAAAACAGAAGTTTGTAGGCTACTTTCTCCAATCGTCGGCTTTGGCAGTTTAGGCTTTGTGCTCTCTGTCTGAGATCTGGAAATCGAACACAGCCAAGTGTTATACAACGAGTTTTAATTATCAATTGCCATAAAGTTTACAAACTGCAGTTTTTACTTACTTTTCATGCTCCGTGTTATCTTCCTCAGAATCACTAGAGGATGACCCGTAATTTAGTAAAGCGTTCATTTTTGTGATGCTGTGAAACTATTTAGGAATAAACTACTGGAATAGTAATTACAATTAATACTTATAATCAATAAAAACCATGCTCCGTATTGACTGCAATGAAACCACAGCGAAACAATAACAAATTGTCAAATTCAAGTCAATCAATGAATGTAAAAGAAGAAGATAGCGATAGTTTTTTGCCTGCTCTTCACGTATAAATGCACATAAACAATACGAAGTCTCCACGATGAGCACGATGAGATTGATATTTTAATTATTTTATTTTTATAGCACGTAAATATGTTGGTTTCGTTTAATTGTGAAAATTAAATATTCATTAGATAATTATTCATTTATTTTGCATATTATCTTCCATCTAATCTAATTTGTTTTTAAACACTTGCAACATTTTAGTTCTGTAAAGTTGTCATTTGACAAAAATGATTACCACTCAATAATTACTGCATAAAATAGTAGATTTTGAAATTCGAATTGGATACGACTTGAGTCTTCGACGCTTTCATCACCTGTGATGCCACATATTACAATGTCAATCTGTAATCTGTACCCGTCTGAGGTAAACGGATTAATTTATTCACTTATTTTCCCGTATGGGTCAACCAGACGCGACGTATTGCCCGTGCATTCTAGCCGGACGTTAGGCTTGTTCAACCGTACGGGTAGAATCGTGCTTGCGCGGTGGACTGGACAGTTCATTTAAATGGAAGGTGTGACTCAGAAACAGCTTCAGGGAACCTGTCGCGAAAACCTGAAATGTGTGGTCGGGCTAAGATGACACAACTAACCTTAATCACCGTCAATTTGCGTGAAAGATTACAGTCTGATGAAGTTTCTTATCATAAGCAACCCAGTTTCAGCCCTAGTAACCTTGATATCAGGTTCTGTTTTGTGTGTCCCAAACTTATTGATTAGACAATTGGTCTTTACTATTGAAATTTTCATACCTCGTAGATGTTTAGTAGAACAACAACAAGTGGGAACATACCGATTTTTTGCCTAGCATTGAGCATGCATGACTTATTATTAATTTCTTGCGCTTATTGGCCATTGGAGCTTGGATTTCCTGCTTTCTAATACAACTCACATTATTATCATTACCAGCAGGCTATCATTTGGACAATCTTAACATCACTAAAACGCGCCAAAAGAAGCGAGTTACTTACCATGAGTATCATCTTTTTCGACATGCTTTAGGTACTTATGTTAAGGTCCAGTTCTCGACCATGGACAGAAATAACTACGACCGAAAAGAAGTCCTCTATAACACTGACTCCTTAGCGTGCTTGCTACAACGGTGGCGTGCGGCATTCCCAAATTTGCATCAGCTTGTTATTAAGTATTTTCATTACTTAGCAATCTCAATCAATTAGTTGGCAATCTTTATTACTGGTGATGTGCGACTTTGTAAGGTTCTGAATAAATCTGCATAACTCTTGGAAGCTTTTTTTATTTCAAAATACACCTACTAAGTACCTACCTTACATAACTCAAAGCAATTAAAACGTACACGGGCTGGTTTTTTAATCATCAGATAACTTCTATTTGAAGAATAAATTATTACAGAATTTCGATATTTTTCGCTATAAAAACGGCGAGTCAGCAATATTTCATTGTCAGAGAGAAAGTCTGCTGACGATTGATAATAAGTGAAAGTGAGTCTGTTTGTTCCTGGTGCCTCTTGAAAGATGCAGTACCTAGTCTTTGCCCCTAGCCAAAATAGAATACCTGTCCATCTACATGCAAAACTAGTAGATATTTATTTTGGCTATGCAGATACCTAGTATTTTGGTTTTAATTTTTAGCAAACGAACGATATTGAAATTTATTGGTATAAATCGAAAAAGTGTGAAGCAGGCGTCTTAACCCTTTATAGGGCAGACACGAAATCTGTAGGTGACTTATTAAAGTTGTACTAGTCGGGTGGATACACTTACAGGCGAGGCGCTGTACAAATTTCGTTTCTGCTGTATAAAGGGTTAAAATAACATCTTGCCACTATGCGTACTAATTGAAGTATTTTTTTACTGTCATCCTATAATATATTCCAAAAATAACCCTAGGAAGAAACACGTGTCACGAAGTAACCAACCTAGTGTCAATAGTAATACTTTTTAAGCATTGGTAGATTTCATCTGTTCTTGTATAGTAGAATTTTTCAATAAAGTATGATCACCCTAAAATTTCTTTTTCCCTATATTTTGAATGTGTGCGAGCGAGACAAGAACTCTCGCTAGTTTGCCGTGTAGTGACGGCGGCATCAATTTCTGAATTAATTACCATTTGTCGCAAAAACTGCGCGTCCTTTATCTTTTCTAGACCAAAATCTTTAATCTTATTGCAGGTTGTGTTGATTAGTGATCTAAATGGCATCGGATGATGAAGTAGACGGTTCTTTCGCAGGTAAACGTTGAATTTAGCTAGCATGTCATAGGTAAGCCGCGAATAGCGGTATCATGTGTTTACTTGCGGTATAAGCAATTAAAAATTTAGAAAATTTTGGGTTCCGTGACTTAGTTTTTGCCACTTATTAAGTCCAAACAGAGTGATGTGTTATCATAGAAGTGGTTTTTCAGTGAATTAAGGTAGTATTTGTTATTTTGTGGTTGTAAATATTTTTAAGTGGCAGTTTGTGACAGAAAAGAACATGCGATATCCCCTCATTACTACTTAACAAAATGGACGCCGCCAAACAAAGGGATTAGTGACCTTAGCATGAGAAGTGTGCTCGTGTGGCGAAATACAGTATCGTAAAGGTTTAGCTAGAGTGTTGGTAAGAGGGTGGAGTGGTGGACTGGTTTGACCAGTTTATTGTGAACTTGCAGGCGACGAGGACGTGGAGGAAGGTGAGGGTCAGAACGAGAACTCAGGAGAGAGTGATGAAGCACCTCCAAAGGTAATAATTGTAAAATATTATATTCATTCATGTTTTTTGTATTATTCCACAGCGAATGGTTGTATTTGTAAACATTTGAGGTACTGGCTATTTGTGTTATGGTTATGTTGTTGAAGTTAATTCATTAGCTTTGAATGATATTGTTAGGAAGACGAAGACTACTCACCTGAAGATGGTAGAAAGAAGAAAAAGGGAAAGAAAAGGAAAGCCCGTGGAGAAGAGAAGAAGGGTAGGAAGAAAAAGAAGAAGCGTAAGAATGAGAGTGAAGAGGTAAGTTGAAAAACATTATTTTAGTTTTATTGACATGAGATGAGATATGCTTATAACTTAGATACCCAGTCTAAAAACCATGCTGCAATTTAGAATTTTAAAAATGCAATTCTCAATGACTTCCGTACATGATATTATGCCTTTCCATCTTGACTAGACTTATTCTTAAAAAAGAAAGTCAAAAATGTCAATAATAAATTCTCTTTCACATAAAATTATATTCTATCTAAATACATCACTGATATTGTTTTTGAATTCATGTGGACTTGTCTGAATATGCATGATGTCACCAATGATCTAATTAATGATAAATTCTTACTTAGCACTATATGTATAAGCTGACTTTACTATAAAATCAATATTGATTGATTGATTGACTATCAAGTATTCAATTACCTATTGTGGATTGAGTTTTATTGTATTTACGTTTTAATCAGTACCACTACTATAAATTTGATAAGGTTTTTCCATTAATGGATATAAATTATTTTCTTTTCAATTTGAAATAAAACTGATCATCTTAGATAAAATATGTGAGGACTTACAGTTTGCACAAACTCTATATTAGTTAAAAAGTTTACTTATTGAAGTAATCATCAGCTTATAATATTCCATCATAGTTATTAAAACTGTCTTAAATTTAAAAAAAAATCAAGTCCCTTGAGTGTATAGACAGAAAGTTCACACAGTACTTCAACCTATCCAAAACACAAAACCTCATTTAATTTCAATGTTATCTTATTACCAGTGATAGGAATAGGTAGTGCTAATTTGCCTAAACTTCGAGGAAGGAAGTAACATAGAGTGGATATTACCTCTTCTAAAATCCCGGAATAATTTTAATGACGTTTAAATCCTGGGATTTAAAAACCACGAATTTTTTATCAGACTTTATTTGTAGTTACAAATTATTGATTTGAAAAATCATAACATTTTTTAGGGTTACACACACACACATTTATGTAATTTTTATGGTGTACATAGTAAAGAGTATTCTATCTATCTATAAATAAAGACCAATAAATAATTCGTGGTTATTAAATCCCGGGATTTAAACATCATTAAAATTATTCTGGGATTTTAGAGGAGGTATTATCTACTCCATGTTACTTCCTTCCTCGAAGTTTAGGCAAATTAGCACTACCTATTCCTATCACTGCTTATTACATATCTTACCTATAACCAAACATGCAAAACTAAATAAACAATTCAACAGTAGTTTACACAAATAAAAGGCAACTTAATTTTTTGTGGTAATTGAAATGAGCTACTAGTATTATTTCTAGGGAGTGTGTTGCACCACTTCTTCCCAACTTAAGCACTAGGAATTGATGTACGTAAGGTGGTAATTTTAGGGTTGACATTTATAACTCTTGATGTTCAAAGAGTTCTGATTCTCAGCCTTTTATGTTTTTTAACTTTTTTTATTTAGTACTGACAGTTGTTTTGACCTCAGCATAAGAAAACATAACATCTATGTACTATATTACACCTTCTCTCTAATAGTTCTGTATGGTTTGTACACTTGCAGATTGTAGTTAGTTGTTTGAGTGTGAAGAGAAGAGAACACGAAGTTGTTGTCACAGAAGTTAAGTTTTATTTGGATAGTTACACACTAGTTTATCGATATTGACGATTCCTTTCTCTTAAGTTGTTTATGTTATGGATGACAAATGCACACTGAACTGTGTGAGTAGCAACAATGTACTTATAATTAGGTAAAAATGATGCGCGCTCGTGCCGACCGCAGTGTCGTCAAAAAGTATGTACAGTTTAAGACCGTACAAGTTCTAAAATAATGTTTTCTTACTCAGGATGAGGACTTTGGTGGTGGTGGTGGAGGAGGAGTTGAGATTGAGGCAGAAGGTGACAGTGACTATGCACTCAGTGCTATGTCATCCACAAAGAAATCTAGAAAAGGCAGAGGAAGTAAGCACAACACAACTGTGACACCAGCAGCCTCTGATTCAGGGTCAAGTTAGTATTATTTATTTGTTTTATAACTTAATGTTTCAATAATGTGGATTTCTCCACATCACAGCAGCTTCTCATAATAGTAAGGCAGTGGGTTATGGGTAATGATGAGGCTGTAAGTGTGGTTGGGTGAAGTCTGCTTAGCACCTCTAAAACTTACAACAAAAACGATTTTTAATTTTTTTTCTATCTGTCTTGTCTATTTGAGGAGTAACTTGGCTGCTTTTATTTTAGAAAAAGAATTAGGGTTCCGCGCAAAAAATTAAAACCCATGAAATTGTGAACAAAATCTGATTCAAATAGAGAAGTATTGACATCCATGTGGGCTAGTTTATTAAATAAATACTTTCAAGGTTATTCTGAATAGGGTGTTAAAACAGACATGTGAAAGTAACAGTGAAGGGCCTTTACCTACCCAGTATTGGACAACAACATTGCAATATGAACAGCCATTCATTTATGTTTTTACGCATTCGTTTTTCAAGTACGTTATTAGTTACGTAACGAGAAACGCGTCACATATATTAATCATGCGAGTCTTTGCAAGAAAAATAATAAACGTTAACTTTAAATGCAGTTATTTAAAACTTCACGAGTACTTTAGGATGCAGGACATGCGCTACATACAAATAATGGAATGAATCATTATCTTCTAGATATTCTAATCGAAGTCTAGCGACGCTCAGTACAATGACCTCTTCAAGTTTATAATGACCTTGCTCAGTTCTATAGCATGTATCAAGATCGTTATTCCGTCTGTGTCTATAATTTGTGCATGTTTTGTTATCACGTTGGTAGTAGTATCCTAACTGATATTGTTTTTTTTTATTTTCTCATTATGGAGAGATCGGATTGGATTAAACATCCCTTCCGATCAATTCGACGTCTATTTTTTACGCATTTTATTGAATATTTAAGACAACATGTTCGATAGGAGTGGGTGGGATATCAAAGCACTTACAAAGTCCTAGGTTTCATGGTAGAGAAAACTTACGGCAAAGCACAAAAATAATGTCAATGAATAAATTTTTTTTGCGCCTTAAGATTTTAGGTTAATTTGTATACAATATCGTATTGCAAAATGCAAATACTACCGTAAAGTATGTCATAGCCATTTACAAATTCTCAATGTCAAGGAGTTGGGATAAGTTAGAGAAGGTATAGGGTGGAACTAAGTATGGACGGCAGCACATCAAGCTACTACAATCTGTCAAATTTCTTTAATAGATTTTCAACTTTACTGCTATAGAATTAGGTTCAAGATTGATTGGGAAAATTTGACAGTTTCGGGTAGCTTGACCTGCTGGCGTCTGTACAAGCCTGCCTTTACAATAGGGAATACGCACGTTATTTGTTTTTTCACTAAATCAATAAAATACAGTAATATAAACCCTAGAAAAATATTATTAGTTAAATTCAACTACTGCTTGTTGCTCAAAAAAATTATTAAACTCCAACAATTTTCTACAAACAGTGCAAACATCCGTTTCGGTCGCGGTCATGATGTGACGTCATTTGGCACGTTACTGCTTTATTTACATCTGTTTTTTTTAAGGGTTTTTTAGCCCCAAATCATATAAATAAAATTATTTTTTTGCTTTATTCAAGATTCGAGATTTCTTGCACTTTGCAAATAATAGATTTTTACTCACATAGTGTTTTACGTCACTTCGAACTGTCGAAGGCGACTTGTTTTGAGTTTGCGTTCCGTTCCACCAAAAAAACTGAACATAAAATAATTAATTGTAAAATAAGTAATGCATTAAAAATAAAGAAGGAAAAATAATAATAGGAATTTGTTTCTTGACTCCTTTACAATGTGTATTTAAATAATGAATACGTTTTGAATTACGTACATATTCCCTATTATGAATCTCTGGACTCTTCATAATTCCACAGTTGTCAGTTGGCGCAGTTTTCTGTGCACGTTAAAAAAAAACAAAAAAAAAAGTTGAAAACAACTGCGTGTATCGCTTACATTGTCCGCTAGTTGCATTCTCGAATTATGATCAATTTCATGTATTTTCGACTGTATTTCAAAATGCGAAATCTTTACCTAATATAACATCACGCCTTGTTTCCCCGAAGGGATGGGCAGAGATGTACCCATAGTACACTCGTATTACGCCAGTTATGTTTAAGTCCCATGTAATAGGGGGCGAGCCTATTCACACGGGCACAGATCCAGACTCCAGGCTGCTACTGAGAAATTCCAGATAGAAAAACCCAATAACACTGCCCGACCTGGGAATCGAACCCAGGACCTCATGCTCAGCAGTAGCGCTTGCGACCACTAGACCAACGAGGCAGTCTGCAGTCTGAGAGGCAGATGCGAAATTTTTATGCCCGGAAAACCGCTCTTCGCCTATTGCGAGCCGACCCTCTATATGTGCAATGTTTCCACAGTAGGCATGCCGACAGTAGAAGAAGTCTGCTCGTCATTCGGGCTCACTGACGTGGACATACAGTACTCAGACGCCGACTTAGAAAACTTGACCTCGTACAAGCTGTTTCAGCAACATGTGAGGCCATTGCTCGTCAAAGAGAACCCTAAGGTAAGCTAGTTTTATGTAAGTGTATGGAACATTGAAGAATGGAAGATTTTTGTCCCAAGAACTAACAATGGTGACAAAGAGGAATGGGAAATGGTGATTGGTGGTTGGGGAATGGTGGTGGTGGTGGGAATGGTGGTTCCCTTTGACAAAGAGAGGTGTAAAGTTGAATGTCAGAGTTACAGTATTTTAACATGTTGACTGTCCGTGCATTTAAGCACGTTAAGCCGTTGGTCCCGGCTGTCATTCGTGGATCTTTGACAGTCGTTACGGGTCGTCAGAAGCCCGAAAGTCTGACAACCAGTCTTACCAAGGGGTATCGTATTACCCAGTAACTGGGTTGTGGAGGTCAGATAGGCAGTCGCTCCATGTAAAATACTGGTATTCAGCTGCATCCGGTTAGACTGGAAGCCGACCCCAATATAGTTGGGAAAAGGCTAGGCAGATGATGATGACTGTCCGTGCATTACATGTAATGCATTTTTGGTCTGGCTATGACGTTCATGCATTACATGTAATGCATTAGTCATAGGCAACTGATAGACGGGACAGTCAACATGTTAACTCAAGCATACATTTTTAGGGTTCCATACCTCAAAAAGAAAAATTGCAGTCTGAAAGTATGTTAAACAACAGAACCCTTATAGGATCATTTCGTTGTCCGTCCGTCTGTCTGTCAATCTGTCAAGACCTTTTTCTCAGGAACGCGTGGAGGTGTCAAGTTAAAATTATTATCAAATACGTACCTAGGTCTATGGTCCCTTGGAGCTCTAAAAAATCAAGCTTCTAAGTCAACGCAATAAACTAATACGGCCAATTTTATGCGACATATTTCGATAATCGCAAATAAATCAAAACCTTTAAGGTACTTCCCGTTGACCTAGTCATGAAATTTGGCAAGAAGCAAGGTCTCACAACACAAATTCAAACAATTTTATTGTGGATCATAGGTTCATAAGATGTTGTGCTAAATACAGGTAAGTCTGCTATGTCCCGCCATTAAGGCATACAAAATTCATGACACAAGTTCGGTAAATATGCAGTTAACAAGTAAAGGAGAAAGTCCGAAACTTGTTACTTTGTAGTTTTATCACATAATTTTTTTTTTTAGGATTAAGTTCAAACTTAAATTTGCAGTTGGAGAATTGACCGTGACGTATACCAATGTATGGGAGAACATGTTTTTCAACTACAATGTTAAGTTGGTTTTTGGAATAAATTCTGTTCAACTACGGAATCCCTTCATTGTCCGTGGTCTGACACGCACTTGGCCGGTTTTGTTTTAATTATTCTTGGTAGGCTCGCGTTTGACACCTGTCACTCGTGTATCCATAATTTTTTTTTGAATACCTTTATGTAGGCATTGATGTTATCGATGATGAAGCATGTTTGCCTAGATCCTAGAAGTAACCTATTCACTTTCCTATGTATCCTAAAAATCTTTGATATAATTTCAATTCTCAAAATGGGAGTTTTTTTTTTTTTATACATACAGCTATCATTACAGTAACTCAATACCCTTATCAATATTCATGCAGTAATTAACTCAGTGGCAATTTGTTTTCCTCCTAATTAAATAACTATTATTGCACCTACCTAGTAACAGATGAAATAACTAGGAACTTCCTCATTCTATTAGCTGTGATATCATTGGCCCTACCAATTAAAAAATAATTACTGATTCCTTTGTGAAGAATTCAAGAATATGCAATATACCTAGACGACATGTAACTTGTCTAACAAGTGAAGATATACAGAATGTTCGGCGCATGGTTGAACAAACGAAAACAGCGAAATGGTGCGGTCATGTGTTATGTACTCACGCCAAAAAATTCGGCCTTTTCTCCACGTTTTTTTTTTAAATCACTTTTATTAAAAAAATACCAAAATTCATCGCTTAAATCCATAGATATCCACAAAATGCCAAGAAAACTGTTCCAAAGCTGCTTGTTATGTTAAATGTTGTTATGTTCTGATAAAATTCATACTTTGAGCAGATAGTAGATTTTTGAATTTTTAATAAAATTGATTTTAAAAAAAACGTGGAGAAAAATCCCGAGTTTTTTGGCGTGAGTACATAACACATGACCGCACCACTTCGCTGTTTTCGTTTGTTCAACCATGCGCCGAACACCCTGTAGAAGTCATTCTTCTACATGTGTACATAAAGTGCTCATTATTGCGGGTTCTGTTCGCGTTCAAAACTAAATTGTTATTCTCGTAACAAACTCAAGCTGTTGGGCTTACTAAACACGAATTTCTGCGCTTACGAAGTTTAAAAATGAATTACTATCAGCAAAAAAGAAGAACATTTACTTGACTCTAAACAAATCTTTCGTTCAACCAGGTTCCAGTATCAAAGCTGATGATGTTAGTAGCAGCAAAATGGCGGCTGTTTTGCGAAACAAACCCACACCTTAGCAGCGGGACCCCGGCTATGGGCTCCGAAGACAACACAAACACGTCGACAACTTCAGACTACGTGCCTAAACCCGGCCGGCCTGGACGCACCCCTAAAGAGGTTAAGGTAATTATATTTTTAGACCTTTGTTTCCAAGTGGTAGAGATTCTATTTGAATTTTCGCTATCCGTTCGTGATAATTATGTGTCATAAGTCGGGAAACAGCTCTAGTTTGTTTGCATAACGGGATGGAACTTTGCGGTATCTATTCGTACGCGCACGAACAAACCCACAGCAGGACTTGTCGTGCCACAACTCTCATACATGGCACAGTCTTGCCTGCGTGGGTCACCTTTATTTTCAAGTTTTCTCTTAAGATAAACCTCATGTACTCCATTGACGATTGTTAACATTTATTTTTGTAAATGAAAACTTCTTTAGGTGCGTTGAGCACTTTGGTAGGGGAAAATCTTACGGGTTCGCGACATGCGACATGATCCAACGAGTTCAACGACTCAACGCTAGAGGGCGCTTTAACTAAATTACTCTATTTAACACGCTAATGTCTTTGAAATAGATGTCATATTCACATGCAATTGTTAGTTTTCTTCTGTAGGCAGTCCCCATGACTGCCTATTTTTTTTCTCTATTCCAATCTGCCCAGATATTGACATTCAGCATCTTTTGTGTTGTTAGTTTTAGTTATTCTTGATATGCGCCCACTGGCTCATCCACATCGATCTATATGTATACAGGTTGACTTGCAATTTGACGTATTCCTTCCAAGACATGAAAGTGTGACCCATTTGCACTAATTAAGCACCCCATTAAGCCTAGACGAAAATTCATGAGATTCGAGAAAACCCAATTTTTATGTGTTTTTGAAAATTTCTCAGAATTCGTCACTAAATATCACTTTTCTCTAAACTCTCAAATTGAATGGCCTTCATTGGTATTTCATTGGGTACCTAATACTTTAACAAACCTTTTGATGTAAGTAACCCAGTTTTCTAAAACATCAAACGGTTAAAAGTTAAAGGAAGTAGTTTATTAACCATTTTCAAAAACTATCTACTACATGAACTTTGACACTAAAATCAAAAAATCAAAATTGATTGATTGATGATATCTCAAAATTTTACTATGGCACTAAGCGTACAAATTACGGGATAGACATCTTCATTTAATCAGCTATCTAACGAGGTACAAAAGTAAAAAAAAAAAAATTATCGTGATAACATTTAGGTTGGCTTTCTAAGCTATGACAACTAACTGACTTTTATTAATTCCACACAGAACGAAGAAGTAACAGAAGAGCCAGAAGAGGAAGAAGAGGAGGAACAAAGCGATGAGGGCGCCGCCGCACCACGTAAGCGAGGCCGCAAACCGAAGCACGGTGGCGCCACGCCCGCCACGCCGCGCGGCAAACCCGGGCGCAAGCCTAAAGTGCCCACCTTGAAGATCAAGTTTAGTAAGCGGAAGAGGACTAGCAGTGTAAGTTTTGTGATGAGCCTATTTTTTAAATTGCTGAATAATGTATGCCTTTCAGGTAAAATAGAACAGGATAACGGTCAACAGCCCGTCTTAAGAGCGTTTACGACGTACGGTATTTCATACAAACTTTCAAGTCCTTGTTTTTCGAAATGAATGAACAGATTTTAATGCAACTTCATATGCATAACCAGGATACATATTAACAGGATATGTAGTATTATGGCACTATCCAGTGTATTATTTGTACAGATTTCTATAGGAATTTGTTTTTCTCACTAGGAGGAAGACCAAGAAGGTAGTGCTGTGAACTCGGACTCAGATGCAGAGTTTGAACAAATGTTGGCCGAGGCTGAAGAGCCGAAGCCAGCAGCAGCAGCGGCCGCCGCTGAGGAAGGAGTACCGTTGAAGGAAGATGACCCTGCTGTACCTGTGAGTGGCAATATTTTACATTTAAACATTTTGTTTATTTTCTCGAAAAGTTTACCTTTTCCCAACTATGTTGGGATCGGCTTACAGTTTAACCGGATGCAGCTGAATACTAGTATTTTACATGGAGCGACTACCTATCTGACTTCCACAACCCAATTACTGGGCAACTCAATACCCATTGGTAAGACCGGTTGTCAGACTTTCGAGCTTCTGGCTACCCCTAACAACTGTCAGCATCGTCAAATGACAGCCGGGACCAATAGCTTAACGGGCTTTCCGCGGCACGGAGCGGTCTCGGTATGTAATGGATGATCACGATCATCCATCCACGGACCGGCCTTGGCAAGCATACCTTCGATCGACCCGTGCGGCTGTTATTAATTTCCCAGGGTCTTTTATCAGTCATGTTTCTCCTTTATAGCAACCCAAAAAGAAGGCAAAGACCAAGATTGGAAACAAGAGCAAAAAGAAGAAGAAACTGAAGACCACAAATAAGTTCCCTGACGGCGCCGAGGGAGAACATGAACACCAGGACTATTGTGAGGTTTGTAACCTGCCCCCTAATTGCGTAACATACTTTCAATCACAATCTGAATGAGTTTGAAGGATATTGCTAATCATATTGTGCTTCATATGTTCGAAAAATGTGTCTGCTCAACATCGTAAATAACACAATGAATGTTGTTGAACTGTCAAAATGAAAGCCATTGTTACTGTAAGTGTGTTACGCAATTACCCCGTTGCTTTCATTTAAATCTTGATTTATAAAACTTTTGCACATTGTTTATAGTCAAGCTAGATGTTTCAACCTAAATTTTGAGGAAAAACGATCAGATATGAAGCTGAATAAGTCAATATAATATCAAATGAATTATCGCCATACAAAGAAATGTTTGCGTCCTGAAAAGTATAGATGTCTAGTAGTATCGACTTCTTAAATGCTTTACCACCTTAAGAAGCCTATCACAAAACTGCGTTCTAACAGATTAGGTATATTGAAGCACGCCGACGCATCGCATTATGTAGCAATTGGGCAGTTGTAATTACGTTTATTTTGAATCTTATTTTTTTTGTTTAAAGTATGAAATTTAAATTTCTTATGAACTAACGTTTATTCTGGTATAAATTTTACATAATAATTGTAGGAAGGAGAAATTTACAATTAATTCTGAGCGTTTTTAGTAGTCTTATGGTTTGAATGGGATTTTTTTCATAGATATCCCATACATATTTCAAAATTCTGAGGCTGCTATGTACTAAACCATTATCTAAGAGATATTATTGTATATTTTTCATTTCGTATGCTTTTGTAAGTAGTTCAATTCACGAGCTCGAAAAAATGCCGTCGCGCATTTTATGAGAAACTTGCTTCGGAATTTTGGCTTTATATAAATAGATTAGAAAAAATTGTGAAAAGCGAGGTCGCTATAAAACTATACTAATAACTATTCTCCACCACTCAATAACTCAAAGTTATCGAAGTCTTTCAGTTTCTCAGAATAAGAACGTCAAAGTTGGCTATTTAACGCAAAAATCACGGTCGAAATGTAATGTATGTGTAGGCCTAGGTTATATTGACTGTCTCTTGCACATTATAAAACGGACCTAGTCGTTTTATTTCTTGTCTCTGTGACAGTTAGATAATTTTAACCTTATTATTTCATTATTTGCCACACCCTTTTTGGACACAGTGTAGGTCTTATACGATTCTTTTTTACGGTTTGTCATCAATATGATGGAACAAAGGTCATTGGGCAAAAATGTGACAGTTAGATAATTTTAACCTTAGTAAAGTTTCTATCATTAGGTTAAAGACAAAATAAAACTTATTTCTCGTGTATTTAGGTTTGCCAACAAGGTGGCGAGATAATCCTTTGCGACACATGCCCACGTGCCTACCATTTGGTATGTCTCGAGCCTGAGTTAGAGGAGACACCTGAGGGTCGCTGGTCCTGTCCACACTGCGAGGCCGAGGGCAACCAAGACCAGGACGATGATGATGAGCATCAGGAGTTCTGCAGGTAAGAATGCAGCTTATATAGACCAAAATAACTTAGAAATGCTCGTCCTCCTGGCGCTTGGGCCTTTTTAGTATTAGGAAAATTATGTATAACAGAATGGATGGAACAAAATCTATACATACAAATAAATGAAAATGAATTGTCTGTTTGTAACGTCAAAATAACAGCTTTTTACTAAATGCATATGAAAGTAGGTATATGCGGTACTTATAACAAAAAAAAAAATACAATTTTTAAAAATTTTGTCTGTCGTGTCTGTTTGTTCCGGCTGATCTCCGAAACCGCTGGACTGATTTTGACGGGACTTTCACTGGCATATGGATAGCTGATGCTATAAGGAGTAACTGCTACTTTTATTTTAGAAAAAGAATTAAGGTTCCACGGAAAAAAAATTAAACCCATGAAATTGTGAACAAAATCAGATTCAAATAGGGACATTGTTTTCCGACATCCACGCAAATGAAGTCGCAGGCACAGCTAGTATAGATTATAAATCAGATTTTGGTATGTGAATCTTTGTACAATGTTAGACAAACGAAGCCCATCTCTCGGCTCGAAACTATCACCGACTTATTAGTAGAATAGACAATCGTCCTTTGTTGTGATGTCTTTCGCATCATTATTTGCCACACCCCTTTTGGACCCAGTGTAGGTCTTATACGATTCTTTTATACGGTTTGCCATCAATATGACGGAACAAAGGTCATTGGGCAAAAATGTATAGGGCTTCGTCCAAATGTTCACCACTATTGAGACCTATGTTACTGAAAAGTCTATTATATAAAGAGTAACTTTTACTAATGGCCGATTCCTATAATTTACGGACCGTTAACGGTTAAAATTCTTGTATCTTTACCAATAAAAGGCCTCATAGTTTTACATAGTAGACCCTCCTATAGGGAAGTAGCTATCACAGGTAAAATTAGCTTACGAATCTATTTATATGCCCAGTTTGGCTATAAAAAAATGCTACCACTGGTAAGGAAAACGATTCGTTTTTGTTTATATGAACCAAGCATTAGACACCCATAAAAATAGATCAGTGAAAAGTTATTGCTAAATAATAGAGATTAACATAACATAACATCACGCCTTGTTTCCCCGAAGGGTTAGGCAGAGGTGTATCTATAGTAACACCCACATTTCGCCAGTTATGTTTAAGTCCCATGTAATAGGTGGCGAGCCTAATGCCATCTACCGGGCACAAATCCAGACTCCGGGCTGCTACTGAGATATTCCAGATAGAAAAATCCAATAACACTGCCCGACCTGGGAATCGAACCCAGGACCTCATGCCCAGCAGTAGCGCTTGCGACCACTAGACCAACGAGGCAGTTTATGAGGCGATAATAAAGATAGTTTTTCAATAATTTTAGCCTTAACGGCTCGAATTGATTTTAACAAATGAGGTATCATAAGATTTGTCTTGACCCCATGAATGACACTAGATATAAGAGTTTTGAAAAAAAAACGACTTGACAGATTCTAGCCCATTGTCCTATGAAACATTCCCTTACTTCCACAGAGTTTGCAAGGACGGCGGAGAACTTTTATGCTGTGATTCTTGTCCGTCGGCGTACCATCGGTTCTGCCTCAATCCACCGCTGGAAGAGGTGCCAGACGGAGACTGGAAGTGTCCTAGATGTAGTGTAAGTATCCACGTGTTTTTTTATACCTATATTTAGGGAACTAAAATCAGAGCAACAAAGCGGTTTATTCAGCCAAGAATAGATTTTTTTACATACAGTTTTTGCAACCTTCTTTTAGGAGTCACTTGTTCATCAGAAATTTAAACAAAACGAGTAGTGAGAAAAACCGGCACGTGTAAGTTCTAGTAAATTAAATACAAAAACTAGTAACAAAGCTTCATGAGACAAAAAATATCAACTTTCAAGTCGTACATTGACTTCGTAGATCCGAAAAAAAATGCTATTCATAGTGCTACCTACCTAGGTCGATCTAATAGATTGTATTTTTCATCTTTTTTAGGGTTCCGTCGCCCGAATGAAAAAATGGAACCTTTATAGGATCACTCGTGTGTCTAGATGTCCGTCTATCACAGCCAATTTGCTCCGAATCCAATGGACTGATTAAGTTGAAATTTGGTACACATATGAATTTCTGTGACCCAAACACGGACGTGTAACGTAAATAAATGAATTTTAATATGGGGGTCACTTTTGGGAGGCTAATAAGAAAATTAAAAAAGAGTCTTGCAAACTTTACCGTGTGACATATCAAATGAAAGAGCTTACTGTGAGGGTCTCAAACATATTTCTTTCAAATAATTTTATAATAAACAGTTTTAAAGTTATTGAAGAAAATAGAGGAAAATTGACCATCTCTCTGACCCTTTGCTCCGAAACTACTGAGCCTAAAATTTTGAAGAAAAATAAATACAGAAAATAGTTCTTTCTATACTTGTAGATTACAGAAAAACCTACAAGAAGTCTATGGTTTTAAAATAACATGACAAAAAAAAATATTGTGCATAGAAACATATGTTTGCAGTTGGATGTATGGGAGAACGTGTTTTTCAACTACAATCTTAAGTTTGTTTTTGGGATAAATTCATCCCAACAGGTTCCGTCCTTTCATTTTGCGTGGTCTGACACGCACTTGGCCGGTTTTTATGTTTTGTGAAACCAGTAATAATAACTAATACACAACTTACAGGAGTTGCAAAAATTGTTAGCAAATAAAACGAAGCTCTGCAATTAGATTGACTTATTTATTTATTTAATGATTAAATACCACACAAAATGAATGTTATTTATGGAACCTCTTATCCTTCTAGTGTCCACCGTTGGATGGCAAAGTGGCGAAGATATTGACGTGGAGATGGAAGGAGCCAACGGCGAAGTCGAAGGCTCCCCGCTCGCGGGAGTTCTTCGTCAAGTGGCACGACCGGTCCTATTGGCACTGCAGCTGGATATCTGAACTACAGGTGAGTTTTTATAAAACGTAAAGAATCGAAAAATAAAACTGACGATAAAAAAAGAAAGAAAGAAAGGAGAAGATTACCTAACCCTCCAATTTTATAGTCTAAGGATCTGTTTGGCAGTATTCAGTGCCTGTCTGTATCTACCTAGATACAAAATAACTTTGAACTAGTATGATAGTATATAGCTGCCGGTACTTTTTCGGAGGTGGTGAAACAAGCCACTAACTAATCTTTGATTGGTTGTTTTATGGTTCGATTTTCTTGCGTAAACAAATCCATTTCTTCTTTTTCACACAACTCTTCATCTCGTGCTATTATTTACATTACAGTTGGACGTCTTCCACCCGCTAATGTACCGTTACTACATGCGCAAATCAGACGTCGAGGAGCCTCCTAAACTAGAGGAACCTTTGGATGAGCGCGACGGACGCGTCAAGAGGCTGCGGGATAAGCAGGAACATGATACTGACGAGAAGATTCTTGAAGAGAAATATTATAGGTGAGATGAATTCTTCGTCATTTTCTGACTGCTGTTTGGTGAAGGTGATGTCGTTATAATAGCCTGTGATCGTGTGGTATTCCGTGTTATTTAGGTGATAGTCTGCTGGATGTAAAAGCGATCACGGGATTATTTTAAGAGGATTAGTGATCAATTCATCTCTTACGGCCGAACCCAATAACCTATCTATCACCAGGTTTGGCATACTGGAGATAGAAAAACCTATCTATCTATGGTTTTAACGTCCCAATAATCTATAAGAGATTATGGAATCTTACCAGCCTGACGTAAGGACTGATAGAATTATACTGTCTACCATCAATAGCGATCTGTCTTTTACTGAAAGTAGGTTATTGGGTTCGGCCTTTACCCGGTGTCGTATTCGCGCGACGATCGTTTTCTATCGCATTTTAATTAGATATGTTTCAGCAGCCTCTGTTGTAAATATTCAGGCTGTCATCATGAATATTTTATTTCCTCAATAAAAAACTTACCAAACAGACCAACTAACATCAACATATTTATAATCCGCTCAGAAAACAACGGCATTCATTATTGTTCCCACGAATTCACAATTCTAACAAACAACCTATGACTTCAGATACGGTGTGAAACCCGAATGGCTGGTCGTGCACCGAGTGATCAACCACCGCACGTCACGCGACGGCACCACGTACTACCTGGTCAAATGGAGGGACCTGTCCTACGACCAGGCTACGTGGGAGTCGGAGAATGCCGATATAGCAGGGTTGAAGAATGCTATGGAATATTATCAGGTTAGTTAAAAAAAAAAATTCAATTCATAATTATGTACTGTAGAGTTTATCTTGGACATTACTGACATTGGTGAAGGAAATCATCGTGAGGAAACCTGGACTTATCTCATCTTCTATATAATAAAAATGAAATGCTGGTCGTTGGTAAGCTCATCACTTTAGAATGGCTGGACTGATTTGGCAAATTTTTGTTTTAAAATGTTTGTAATAGTTCGATCAGGTTCTTACGGAAAGAAAAATTCGGGAAAACTGAGTGTATTTTCTATATGAATTATGAACTATTGAAATTCGAAGACGATAATGTTTGTCGGGTCAGCTATTTAGTATTTAATATAAGTATGAAAACGCCAACCCGTCTTGAGCAAGTGTGGTGATAAATGCTCGCGCCTTCTCTGTATGAGAAGAAGCCTTTGCCCTGCAGAGGGACAATAATAGACTGGTATTATAGTTAAAATGTCGATTGGAATATTTTATGTATAATTTTGCCATTTTGGTTAATGATATTATCTGATTGATGAGTTCCAACTAGGCATATTTTTATAATTTTTCTATATTTGAATGCAGAAACTGAGATAATTATCAATTTGGAAACACAAACTTAATGTTATATGTGACCAAGTTCAAAACACATTGCAAGCGAAATTTTGTTTGGGGCTTTTATTAGAAACGGTCAATCAAAAATCAACTTAGTCGAAGAAACATTTGCAAAACACCCTCTAACAAATTAATCGAGTGAAACTCTTAACATAAAGTAAAATAATGGAACTCTTTTTATTTACAGGACATGCGCGGCTACATCACATCTGAAGGCAAGACAAAAGGCAGCAAAGGCAAGAAAGCAGGACGCAAGAGCAAGAACAAAGATATTATCGACGAAGATGACAGCAGTGGCGCCTTACAGATGAAGCCTAAGAAATACAACCCACCGCCTGACCGTCCCACCACTAACTTGAACAAGAAATACGAAGACCAGCCACCCTACGTGTACGAAACTGGCATGCAGCTTCATCCGTACCAACTTGAAGGTCTTAACTGGCTGCGGTACTCCTGGGGACAAGGCATCGACACTATCCTCGCTGACGAGATGGGTCTCGGAAAAACTATTCAGACTGTCACATTCCTTAACTCGCTGTTCAAGGAAGGACATTGCAAGGGACCTTTCTTAGTCTCTGTGCCTCTGTCAACCATCATTAACTGGGAGAGAGAGTTTGAATTGTGGGCTCCAGATCTCTACTGCATCACCTACGTGGGTGATAAAGACTCCAGGGCTGTGATCAGAGAGAATGAACTCACATTCGATGACGGCGCTAACAGAGGAGGAAGACCTTCCAAGATCAAGTCACAAGTCAAGTTCAACGTACTTCTCACGTCTTACGAGTTAGTGTCTATCGACGCCACTTGCCTCGGCTCCATTGAGTGGTCCGTTTTAGTAGTAGACGAAGCCCACAGACTCAAGAGCAACCAGTCAAAGTTCTTCAGGCTCTTAGCAGGATACCACATCAACTATAAACTACTACTCACAGGTACTCCCCTACAGAACAATCTAGAAGAATTGTTCCATCTCTTGAATTTCTTAAATAAGGATAAGTTCAATGATCTCGCCGCATTCCAGAATGAATTTGCCGATGTGTCGAAGGAAGAGCAGGTGAAGAGGCTTCACGAGATGTTGGGACCTCACATGCTGCGTCGTCTGAAGGCTGACGTGCTGAAGAACATGCCCACCAAATCAGAGTTCATTGTACGAGTAGAGTTGTCACCCATGCAGAAGAAGTACTACAAGTACATTCTGACGAGGAACTACGAGGCTCTGAACCCCAAGAGTGGTGGACAAACTGTATCACTGCTCAACGTCATGATGGACTTGAAGAAGTGCTGTAATCACCCCTATCTGTTCCCCGTCGCGGCCGAGGAAGCTCCCCTCGGACCTCACGGAAACTACGACACACAAGCATTAGTCAAAGCGTCAGGCAAACTAGTTCTTATGTCCAAAATGTTGAGGCTACTCAAAGAACAAGGTCACAGGGTATTGATCTTCTCTCAGATGACGAAAATGTTGGACATCCTAGAAGATTTCTTGGAGGGAGAAGGTTACAAATATGAGAGAATTGACGGCGGTATTACCGGTACGATTCGTCAGGAAGCTATCGATAGATTTAATGCTCCCGGCGCGCAACAGTTTGTGTTCTTACTCTCAACTAGGGCTGGTGGTCTGGGTATTAATTTAGCCACAGCCGACACTGTAATCATTTTCGATTCTGACTGGAATCCTCATAACGATATTCAGGCGTTCTCTCGTGCGCATCGTATCGGTCAGGCCAACAAGGTCATGATATACCGCTTCGTAACCCGCAACAGTGTTGAGGAGAGGGTCACACAAGTAGCTAAGAGGAAAATGATGTTGACTCACTTGGTCGTACGACCCGGTATGGGCGGTAAGGGCGCGAACTTTACCAAGCAAGAATTGGACGATATTCTCAGGTTTGGAACAGAGGAACTGTTCAAAGAAGATGATGGGAAAGAGGAAGCTATTCATTATGACGACAGGGCTGTTGGGGAACTGCTTGATCGTTCAAAGGAGGGTATTGAATCGAAGGAATCCTGGGCCAACGAATACCTTAGTTCATTCAAAGTCGCCAGCTATTCTACAAAAGAAGGCGACGGCGAAGAAGAAGTGGACACGGAAATTATTAAACAGGAAGCTGAGAATACCGACCCGGCCTACTGGATCAAACTGCTCAGGCATCACTACGAGCAACATCAAGAGGACCAGGCCAGGACTCTTGGTAAAGGCAAGCGAGTGCGCAAACAGGTCAACTATAATGACGGTATTGTCGCACAGACTGAAAACAGAGAAGACTCCACATGGCAGGAGAACGGCTCTGACTATAATTCGGACTTTTCTCAAGGCAGCGAGGATGATAAGGAGGATGACGATTTCGACGAGAAGAATGATAATGGTGACTTGCTGAGTAGACGCAGCAAGCGTCGCTTGGAGAGGCGTGAAGAACGTGACCGACCGTTACCGCCGCTGTTGGCGAGGGTCGGAGGAAACATGGAAGTACTCGGCTTCAACGCACGCCAGAGGAAGTCCTTCCTCAACGCCATCATGCGCTACGGCATGCCGCCACAAGACGCCTTCAACTCCCAGTGGCTAGTACGCGATCTCAGAGGAAAGTCCGAACGCAACTTCAAAGCATACGTCTCCTTATTTATGCGACATCTTTGCGAACCCGGTGCGGATAACGCAGAAAACTTCGCTGACGGCGTCCCCAGAGAAGGCCTATCTAGACAGCATGTTTTGACTCGAATCGGAGTCATGAGCCTTATTAGGAAGAAAGTGCAAGAGTTCGAGCATATTAACGGGTATTATAGTATGCCGGAGATGATTCGCAAGCCTGTAGAGCCTGTGAAATCGGCTGCGGGAGAGAGTGCCGCGCCGTCGCCAGCGCCATCTACAGCGACACCTATTACTTCAGCGGCGCCATCGCCCGCACCTACACAAGTCACACAGACCTCAGGGCAGGCTCCCACACCCGGGGGCTCAGAGAAAGACGACAAAGAAGAAATCAAAGAAGAGAAATCTGAAAAGGACATCAAAGAAAAAGACGAGCCAATGGACACAAGTGACATTAAAGAAGAAAATGGTGACGAGAAAGAAGCAACTAAAGAAAAATCAGAAGATTCTAAGGACGGTGAAAGACGAATGTCGGTGGATGAGGAGCCTAAAGAAGAAGAGAAGCCAGAGGAAAAGAAAGAAGAGAAAGAAGTTAAGGTGAAGGACGAGAAAGAGGATGTAGATAAGAAGGAGGATGCTAAGAGTGATAAGGCCGAGTCGGAAGCTTCTGAGAAGCCTAAGGATGAGAAGAAGGTAAATATTTTTCTTATAATGTCATAGCAATTCAAAGTTACTGTTATGACTGCCTATAAATTTATCCGAGTTCCATATTACTTCCCATACTTGTTTCTCCTAAATATGATAACTACTTTTTCATCGCCCTTATTTCTTTCGTGGGACTTCAACATAACTCGCTAAATGTAATTAAACTAAAGAAACATATCTGCTTACTCATGCGGGGTACACAAGCGTGATGTTATGTTGTTTTCAAAAAAAATAATTGACAAATAAATAGTAAGCTATTTATTTGTTATTTTTTTGGAAAACAACAAATACAACAAACCACAACAATAAATCATGTGTCACCCCTTTTTTGGCGGAGAAGCACAATATCAAACGTATACACAGCTTATTTAATACTTAACTTACGAAAACCTTACAGGACGATGACGACGACGACGTGGTGCTTGTAAAAGAGGAAGAAGATCTCAAAGTGGAACGTCGCAAGTTCATGTTCAATATCGCAGACGGAGGCTTCACAGAACTGCACACGCTATGGCTCAATGAGGAGCGAGCTGCGGCCCCCGGCCGCGAGTACGAGATATGGCACCGAAGGCACGATTATTGGCTGTTGGCCGGGATTGTGACACACGGGTATGGGCGTTGGCAGGATATACAGAATGACCTGCGCTTCGCAATCATCAATGAGCCTTTTAAAATGGATGTCGGTAAAGGAAACTTTTTGGAAATCAAGAATAAGTTTCTGGCGAGGCGTTTTAAGGTAAGGCTATATTTCGTCTTCTTACAATTTACACAGTAGTTTTATTTCAGAATGATCATCTTAACTTTATTTGTTTACTGTAGTGGGGCCAGACCTGAATATAACAGCTCTCAACTATGCCGCAATCTTTTATCGAATTTTCTTTTCGTATTTTTTTTAGAACTATTCATGCCCATATTTGAGGCCCTCAGTGCAAAAGTGGCCTAACCTTGAGATAGGCAGTATGAAAATAACGGGGGTTGTATATTTATGAATTTTAAATTAATGTATATCAATTATATTAAAGTTGATTTTAGTCCCGACGCAACGTTGACGATACGTGAAACAAGAGATAAGCCGGTTTTGCATTAAATATTAGCATGTTTTAAATAATTTGTAGTATATAAGTCAGAATACATCGATCACTAATAAAAAACTAGATACACAATGCCATGCAAAAGTTCTCCTAAAACGGTCGCCAATTGTGTTTACCTATTCTAGTTGAAATAAATAAGCGTTAATGTAAATTCAACCTTAAACACAATACTTAAAGTTGTATTCACAAAGCTCAACATACATCAAAACAAATCCAACCTTAACTTCAATGTGTTAAAGTCAGAATTACAAAGTGCCAAAATAAACATAAAATTTTACGACCGAGGCTCGCCGCTAGGACAAGGTAAGAGTGGAGTCGAATTATCCAATATTTTTTTGGTTTATTCTGTGATTATAAATGGTACTTTTTTTCAATTTTGTTAAGCTTAATGTATTAAAAAAAATGGTGTACATAATAAAGTATTTTTAAAATGCTTTGAACACACAACGCTCGTTTGGGTAGGCTTGAAGAATTCTTCGGATCTTTGACGTGCTGTAACTGATATCCATTCTCCACACCTCACTGGATTTCGAGGAAAGCTAAAAAAACAAAAACAAAATTTCGCATCTTTAATTATATTAACATGTACTTAATCAGTCAAAATTAAATCTATAAAATGTTACTATGCTATTTATAGAAACAATAAAAAAGTCTCATTATAATAATCATAATAAAAAAAAAGAAACAATAGCGTCTCCACTATTGGAACAGAATCAACGCACATAACCCGAACAATTCAAGTGGGCATGCGATATTATGATTATTACGTTAAGTCAGAGTCTTTACAATTGAGATGCTTTTTAACTCCTGATGTTTATTACGACTTAATTTAAAAAATGTTTTTACGATGATTTCTTGACAAAATATCAGTATTTACAATACAGTGATAACAATTATATAATGATAATATTAATACTCACCGAAAATATGAAACTCCGTCCTTTTTTAGCGTCCTGGATGTGTGATTTTTGCAGTTTTTAAACGAGCACTTAGGCATGTTTACAGTCGGAGCGTTCGAACGCCACTAGATTAAATGAGCGCCCAAATCTTGAAATGAGTGGACATTCGGTGAGGACATTTTTCGCCGCTGATTGTGTATCTAGTTTTTTATTAGTGATCGATGTCAGAATATGAAAAAATGAGGGTTAGGCCACTTTTGCGCCGACAGCCTCATTTATGAGCATGAATAGTTACGTCGTCGTCAGCCAAGAAATGCCATGTAGTTTTTACAACATCATTGACAATAATTAAATAATAATATCATCATTTCATTTCAACAATATTAAATACTAGACTTCGCTATAACTAACTTGAAAATGTTATATTCTTTCCAGCTCCTAGAACAAGCGTTAGTAATCGAAGAGCAACTTCGTCGCGCGGCGTACCTGAACTTGACCCAGGATCCGAACCACCCCGCCATGTCGTTGAACGCGCGCTTCGCAGAGGTCGAGTGCCTCGCAGAGTCGCACCAGCATCTTAGCAAAGAGTCGCTGGCTGGAAACAAGCCTGCTAACGCCGTGTTGCATAAGGTATGTGATAAAAAGAATTCGATCGAATGTTTCTCCGAACCACCCCACCATGTCACTGAACGCGCGCTTCGCAGAGATCAAGTGCCTCGCAGTCGCACCAGCATCTTAGCAAAGATTCGCTGGCTGGCAATAATACTTAAATAAAAAGACAGTGAGATTAATAATGTTTCTAATCTGCCGCAGTCGAGTTTCATTCATTTTTATGTAGCTTTTTCAACCATGTTCTACCCAGAACTGACAACGAAAAGTGAAATTCTTTAACAGTATGTGTGCATGTAGTTAAATGTTGCATTGGTTTTTGTAATCATCTTCAGGCTTAACCAACCAACATAATAGTTCATTGCTGGTGGCAAACCACAACAATTGTAAATCACTGAACTTGATCTTCCTCAGCCACTGTTTAAAAATCTTTCAATGAAAACCATAATATGTAATCTTGCTTGGTCTAATCAACATTTTTATCTCCAGGTGCTGAATCAACTGGAGGAGCTGCTATCTGACATGAAGTCGGACGTGTCCCGGCTGCCGGCCACGTTAGCGCGCATCCCGCCGGTCGCGCAACGGCTGCAGATGTCCGAGCGGTCCATCCTCTCCAGACTAGCCGCTACTGCCGGCAACCCAGTGCCAGCTGGTAAGATATTTTGTTACTTCAATCGTCAACAGCGCAGCTTAGTGATCAAGTAACAGCTTTCTCCTAAATGAAGATGTTAGTCTGAGGGTAGCTGCCCGTTACTTCTGAGTTAACAGATTGAACAGACGACACTTATTATTATTACGTCTATCTACTCCAATTCCAATACACAATTCTCCCTTGATGAATATAATAACTGACGAAGTTTAAATTCTCTTATGATCTATTGGTTAAGGAGGTTGATAAAGTGGTACATGGTGGAATGTTGTGTTAATTTTTTTTTCTATTTACTACTATTAGTTACTAATTTCTTACTTTGTCGTTACAGCGCAAATGGCGCAGTTCCCCGCGGGATTCCAGTCGGCAGGGTCTCTGCCGGGCTTCTCCCCGGCGGCGGCGGCGGCCGCGAACTTCTCCAACTTCCGCCCGCAGTACTCCGTACCCGGACAACCCGCTTCCAGTGGATCCTCTAATGTAAGTAGCATAAACAAGACTTGTCTATAATGCCGCTCGATAATTTATTTCCAAAGTTATTATTTTTTTAAATTTTTACAATAGAAAATAGTGTTATTTGTATTGTAAAGTATTTTAGTTTTAATAATATTAATTTAACCTTTCTTTCTTTCTTTTACAGAAATCATAAGCTCCGTAACTTATACAACATATTTCAACTTGAAAATTTGCAGGTATTATATTTCTCTCTTCTCATAAATAGACAATTCATAGTTTATAATTTATTATACTATACATACTTGCGAGTAGTAAATTCTACAATAAAGTTGTGAATGAACTAGAATGTTTGATGTAATATTAAAATATAAATTATTTGTTTTAGTGAGCGGCTAATTGGTCAAATAGATGAATATTTTAGATGTAATCTTTCCAAGATTCGTGTTCCACCTTGGGTTTGAAGTGATAATTATAGCGAATTATTGCAGTTATCTTAGGTAACATATACAAATACTACGTCATTATGATGGAGAACTCACAATATTATTTATTTCATCCTGATCTGTATGAATCTTGTTTATTGTGTAAGTGATTGTGGACTATTAAGAAACCTATTTTTAATTTACCAAAAATGAAAATTGAATAAATCGTATCATTTAAGTGATTTTGTTCGTATTATTTTTCACCTTTGTTAAACCCTGAAACTAATAGCGAGAGCTGAACCTCCATACTTGAACAACAATAGTAAGAAAACAAAAACCTACATGGTGCTACCCTGTTGAACATTGATTCGAAAACACAGTACAGTAATAAAGTAGGGGGAAAAAAAATCAATTTTTACCGGAAATTTCACCGCGCGAGCGCTATGTGTTTGTCCTTTGTCAAAATCATCTTGAAGACAAAGCGACCAATCGCCGACAAAAAAAAACTAAGCACTATCTCGTGTCAAAGTTTTCAGCAAGGAACTACATTTGCAGCTGAATGAAAGCCAGATTTTTAACCCTTTAACCGCCAAGATTTGAATCAATGTTTTATTATTATTAATCTTACAATATTTAAATCAGTCTTCAATCAATTAACTACGTAAACATGTCCTTGTAGAATGACAATATCAATACTCAAGAGATGGACACGATGTTCGTTTGTCTGTTGGTGAGGATTGTCCATGAGCTTTTCGTATAAAATTAATTATCTTCATAAAAACTAGTCGAAATATCGAATTAAAAATATATATAAAATTAAACTTACCAAATCAAAATCACTATCTGTAGAACTGTCGTCACTTAATAATTCATTATTCGTTTGCAGTGTTTCAGCCTTTTTTTTGCAATTAGAGTATACAAGTGAAGTACCTACAACACTAGTTATTCGGAGCGATAAAGCTTTCTCGTGATTTCACGGTGACGGTGCTGAGACAACGGACAATCTGGCGCGATTTGACTTGAATCTCTTTGGACCGCACGTAAAATTACGGTGACGGCGACCGAGGACTGTCTGCACTAGTGAGGTTCTTTGTTATCGAGATTTCTATATTTTTTATCGTAAAAATAGTCGACGATATTTCAAACTTTAATACGTTGCCCAATGAGCTCTTCACCTTCTTTTATGATGTATTTGTACATAATATATATATTTTAGTGTTAGTTGTATAATGTAATTAATAGTAAAATAATAATCCTTTTATTGTATACACATACTTGTGCTAAGGTAACACTGGTTATTTTGTAATAAAAAAGGGCCAATCAGTAGTCCCTTTTTTATTCTTAGGCAACCTTATAAGTATTTTCAGAATTCGCCCATCCATTAGTAACCGAAAATTACGTGATTGGCGATACAGGTAGGGACACGCAGTGATCACACTGCATTTGAACCTCAAAATTCACAATATTTATAATTCGAAATATTGAAAAAATGTCCTTGTCAATAGATACATCCTAAATCGTAAAATTGACATGTATGGAATTTGTGCGCACTAAGGCCTGTATTACAGAACGTCACTCAATACTCAAGCATTACTTAAAACTAGTTTCAACCAATCAAATTGCTTGAATCTAGTTTTAAGTAATGCTTGAATATTGAGTGATGTTCTATAATACGGGCCTAGAAACTGTTTCAATAAAAAATAACGTAATAATAAAGGGTTTTCCAATAGGGACGGGTCGATGTTGACAGTCTGTGGCAGCCATACTATTTTGGTGGGATCTGTAAAATCTGTTGTATATTATGCAGTCAGTGATGCCAAATCACCATGGCAAGTTACACGGTTGAGCAGCATGTGCAAATGATAACACTTTATTATCAAAATGAGTGTTCGTTAGTGCAAACGTTGCGCGCATTGCGCCCATTTTACGGCAGACGCGGTGGCCCTTCAAAGTACACTCTCCAACGATTGGTGACTAAATTTGAAACGACCGGTTCGGTAAACAACCAACCAACATCTTCACGTCAAAGGAACGCCAGATCGGCCGAGAACATCGCCGCTGTACGCGCTACAGATCAATGAAAAACAATTTCTTTTGGCTTGAATTGAACAATATGGACGTGAACGACATGTGGTTCCAGCAAGATGGCGCTACTTGCCACAAAGCGAACGACACAATCGACATTCTGCATGAACGGTTTGAGGGTAGAGTTATCTCTCGCAGAGGTGACGTGAATTAGCCACCAAGATCGTGTGATTTGACTCCGCTAGACTTTTTCTTGTGGGGTTTTCTGAAGTCGCAGGTCTATGCCAATAAACCACATTCGACCGTTGCCCTGAAAGCCAACATAACGCAGGCCATCGCTCGGATTCAGCCGGATCTATGCAGCAGAGTCATTAAAAATTGGACCTCTCGGATTCGTGCCACCGTACGAAGCCGCGGCGGACATTTGAACGATGTCATATTCCATCCATAATGGCATAAATGGGCCTTTTAAATAAAAAATAAATTTCGTTAATATCTCACACACATCTTGTTTTATTCAATTTTAACATCGACCCGTCCTTGTTGAAAGACCCTTTACATGTGTGGCGACTAGGACACTATCTTTAGAGCCCGTGCGTAGGTTTAATAAAACTCGTTTCACTTTAATTTGTGAAAATATGCGCACTGGATTTCTTTTTTTGTAGATTGATTGATGAAAAAATTGAGGAGTGGGTCTTGACTATTTAATGAAAGTAACAAATAGCTAGCGCCATCTAGGCGGAATTAATTTGAGTATTCTTCCCCGTTGACTCATGATTTATGGCTAGACTAGCACTTCCTGCGCGACTTCGTCCGCGTAGATATCGTACTTTAGTACCCCGTTAGGGGTAGATTTTCAAAAAACCCTGATACACGTTATTCTTTATTTTCGGTCTTAAGTATAAATACTGAGTTTCGAGTTAATCGGACCGCGCGTTAAAATTCTTTCATACAAACTTTGACACATCCCAATCCCCCCTAAATTTAGGGGGTAGTTTAGAAAAACAAAAAATGACAAACTTAATAATTTACTTAGAAAAGTTATTTGTGCTAAGTTTCAAGTTTGTCAACTCAAGAAATAAGATTTTTCGTACAAACAACATCCGAAAGGTCCATAAGGTCGAATTTCCAAAAATCCTTCCTTCGTGGATGCTTACAACATAAAAGGTTTTAACTGTCAAAATTACAAGTTTGTAGCCTCAGCGGTTTAGGCTCTGCATTGATGAATCAGTTGGGACAAGTAATTATGCATATATAGATAGATTAGGCATATACAAGTGTAATCTATGGATTAGGTATTGATAAGCATACTATTGAGAACATATCACTGTCATCTAACAATGTGAACTTTAATACAAAATTGCAGCAGCTGTAATGGCTACGAGCCAATCCTAATAAAACTACAATGATCGCATCGTTGCATTTTATGACCGCGAGTCAATCATTGTAATAAACCTTATATCATTGACATGACGCTGGCTTGTTTTATGCAATTAAATAATACAACACACATGTACAAAAATACAATTTAATCCATGATCACAACATGAATACGATTCAAAACAGTCAATGCAATAAAACTTCACTAAATATCACCACATGTAAGTATCATCGTCTGTGTTGTACTTGACACAATCTAAAGGTTTGATAACATTGGGGTCTGATGAGCAGAAATGTTGAAGCATTTCCTCACTGATCCCACAGTCTGAGAGATTCTCTTTGTTGAATGCTTTGGCGAAGTGGTTTGGCTCGTTTTCTTTTGATGATTCATCTGGAATAGGAAAAATTATTTGTTGGTATTAAAATCAAAATTACTCGAAAATTATTATGATCGAGTCGTCGTGGGTCTAGTATTCGCAAGCGCGAGTTCTGAGTATGGGGTATGATATAACTGGCGAAATGTGACTGTACGAGTAGTACAGGAACACATCTGCCTATACTCCTTCAGGGAATATAGGCGGAATGTTTTGTAATAAAACCTACCTTCAGCGATATTGCTAGCGGCCCACGAGAACGCCAACGTAGGCTGGTGATGCGCGAAGGTGGCGCTGAACTGAGCTGACGAACTTGTCTTCAAAACGTTGAACAACGTGTGTAGGGTAGTCGGTAGTATTGGACCTTTCAGCTCTATCGAGTAGTACTTATTGCTATCGGAATGTATTGTGTTTTCACGGACCTGGGAAATAAATAGAAATGTTCTCACTATGACTGATAATTTCACTTTGTAGCTCATACAAAAAATCAATATTTTCTGACTTGATGTTAGGTTGCTGTTTGCTGAAGGTTTTTACTTTTATCAGTACACATGAAATTATTAAATAAATGCCAAGTGAAAAGTTTAATTTTTTACCAACTTTCAATGTGAGCGGTCTTCTTTGGCGATCGTCTGGCTGGGGGACTAACAATAGAGCAGATGAGCAAAAACTGTCTTAACTCACTTTTAACGACTGCAGCGTCCCTCCATGGAAGGCCGTGGGAGACAGTAACGTAGGCGGCACTCCGGCGAACGGGCCGGTGGGACTGACGATAGACTTGCAGTTGAGGAGGAAGTTGAACAGCGCTTGCGCATCTGCCCCTCGGACAAATACTAGTGATTCAGCAGCGCTGTCTACGCTGCTTTCTGCACTGTGGGTTATGCGGGCCTGTAGGATAAATAGTAAACCAGTTAACAGATAAATATTTAATTGATCCTCTAAAAACTTCTAGATCTTCTGACGATGTGCGTGTTGAAGCGAGCGGTGTCGCGACAGCGGCCTGCGAGCGCTACATCCAAGTTTTTCGCAATTACTTGGCTATTTAGTATTTTTAGGACACCAAAATAGGAATTACTTAAGGTTCACAAAAGAGGCGCAATCATTATATTAGATGTTCAATAGTATATTTAAGAAAGCAAAATCACAATTATTTCTTGTTCTCCAAGTAAGGGCGGACTAAATGTAAACTCAAAGCAACTTTGATTTGAATCAAACTCAAAGCATTTATTTCAAATAAACCAATTACAGGCACTTTTGAATTGTCAAAGAGTCGGTCAGTTAGTCAGAAAGTTGAAGCTAGTTGCCCATTCCAAAGCGTAGATCTCTATGGAAAAGAACGGACAGGAAACTCAACGGACACTCTTTTATATCAAAATATTGTTACAAAATATTGGTTACATCATTCGTGTTGAAATTTAGTATGTGAGAACAATGTAGCAAGACGTGCACGCCAAAAGCGTCCGCAACAAAAAGATAAAAACCAAAAACGATTCAAAAATTAAAATAAGCCGTGGCAGCTAAGAGATGACCAGTCCCTACTGACGGCGCCCGTTCACGAACATGACGCATGGATCAGCACCATTCAGCTCAACCATTTTGAAGGGAACTTAATGAGCCAACACACACGCCACCACCAGCGAGACATTTGAGTGAGCATGCCATACCCTCAGTCGCCAGGGCAAATTCAAGTCAATGAAAGACGTACCCAGCCCATGGTAGCTTTATAGTAGGTAGGTACATAGTGCTCACATATGTGCTATGCAATCAAACGATACTAAGAGATTGGATCTATATAATGCAAAGATAGTTTTTAAAATCTTCAGCAGCTCCAACAATATTTTCGAATGCTAATCAATTAGTTTCTGCGCCCTTGTGAACAGGACCAGCATTGAGCCAAGCATTTTTGTCAGCGATGTAATCCCCCAACTTATAATATGCTTGGCTGCATAGTGTGCGTTTTATAGAAGATTTAAATTTCGTTTCATCCAGATGGAGAATATGGGGAGGTATTTTATTGTAACACTTTAAACAGTACCCCATGAAGGATGAGTCTACTTTAGCCAGTCTGAAACCTGGTTGAACTAATTGGTCCCCATTTCTAGTCCTATAATTGTGCCGTTCACCTCTTTTACCGAAAATATTTAGGTTTTTCCTTACGTACAATGATATTTTCATAGATATATTGACAAGGTACCGTCAATGATGTTAATATCTTTAAACATGCATGCAAGTGTTATAGTTGAATTTCAATAGTAATAGAACTCCATTACTCTACTAGTAAGTTATGATGCGCAAATTGACCATTTGACAGTTTACCAATTCAGAGTAATGGAATTGGTATGGTATGCGCAAGCTAGTGGCTATTAGTGCACAAGGCATGACGACGTGTTCATACGTCGTATGTAGTAATGATAAATTATTTTATTTCTGTAAGTAGGTTTATACAAACACTTTTACATGTCAAACATTTTTTTTTTTAACTAGATGAGGCCGGCGTTTCCTATCTGACTACTCTGAGAAGAAAGGCCGAAACAAACTCAGAGGTCACAGTCTCTTTTAAAGTCCAGACATAATCTTGGTCAGATCATGTGAAGACCATGTAGGTTGGTGTCTGAAATGGTCTTTTGAGGAAAGAACCACACAGTTTGAGTGGACCTGTCCAGTTAGTGCAAGCATCTGTTAGTAATCGTACAGCTCAACATAAAAGTTAAGGAGCTCAACGATTCGAGGAACAATACCAAAGAAAGGACATTTGGGTAGGCCGCATAATTTACTCAAACTGGCAGACTATGATTAAAGCTGAGAGAAAAGAAAAGAAAAAAAAAAAACAAGGACCCACATAGTCTTCACATTCACAGTAATTAAAATAATATTACATTTTACAAAGTAAATATTCATGTCATTGTATATATAAAATATAATAACAGTTTATTGGCTCTAATTTGCCAATGGCCAAGCTCACTTTACATTTTGTTTAAAAAAAAAAATTACCTGTGTGATATTAATCTTCTTAATAACTTCAGTCTCGAAGCCCATCTGTGACAAAAATTGGTCAGGATCCTCTTCATCCTCGTCCTCATCCTCCTTCCTATTCAGTTCATCCTGTGTACTTTTGGCATCCATGGTGTCGTAGCAACTGTCGAAGGATGCGTTCTTTGGTCTGTCCTCGTCTGAGGTGTTTAGCTTCTTCTTGCTGTCCGGCCGGAGTGGCATTGTGTACTCTACATCTGTTAAAAGTATGATAGGATTATTTATAAGACTCAGTAAAAATAAAGCTGGATTTTGCTAGGTACTATCGACAAAACGGATGCCTACCTTAAAGTCGATTTTTGTATACCCTGATTCATTGTAGCCGATCATTGGGGTAAGTTTCATACAAACTAAATTCTAGCAAGGGTAATTCTGAAACTCTGGACGAAAAAGTATGACTGCAGTAATATATCTACCTTCCTGCCGCAAAATCTGCCTGAAACCTCTTGTGGTGGGCGCGATCAACGCACACGGCTCCGACACGCCGCAAAGGCCAGCTGCGCGGAATAAACACGTGAACGTGTTCGCACACACGTAGAAGTACGGACAGTGTAGCGCGCGTAGCAACTGAAATCACACTAATATTATAAAGGCGAAAGTTTGTGAGTGTGTGCGTATGTTTGTTACTTCTTCACGCAAAAACTACTGAACGGATTTGGATGAAATTTGGCACACAGATAGTTTATGACCTGGATTAACATAAGGGATACTTTTTATCCCGAAATCCCTATGGGATCGAGACTTATGCGGGTGAAACCGCGGGGCGCTGCTAGTAGTGATATATTTTGGAGTTATTTGAACTAGTTTATCCCAATCCAGGAAAGGGACCGGCCTAGCGCGAACGCACTAATGTAAGTGTATTAAATTTTTGAATCGAAAATACAATTTTTTTTTTTTTGAAAATGTGAAAAGCACTGTAGGGATGATGCCTGGTTAAAAAAAAAACTATTTAGTCCGTCAGTTAGATAATAAAAAAAAATAAGACACGTATTTTTGGCTTTAACATATTAATAAAAAAAAACCGACCAAGTGCGTGTCGGACGACGCACAATGAAGGGTTCCGTAGTTGGGTTGAAGAAAGAAGAGAGAATTATCCCAAGAACAAACTTAACATTGTAGATGAAAAACATGTTCTCCCATATATTCCAACTGCAAATGTAAGTTTGTACGCACAATATTGAAAGATTTACCGTGTTATTTTAAGACCATAGACTTTACTAAGTTTTCCTGTAATGTATAAGTATAGAACTATTTTCTGTATTTTTTTCAAAATGGTCCTGGCCAAATGGTGTTATGATCAAATTTCGTCTATTATCTGAAATAACTTTAAAACTATTTATTTTAAAATTATAAACACAATCTATTTGAGACCCCACACAGCAAACCCTTTCATTTGATATGTCACACGGTATAGTTTGCAAAACTATTTTTTAGATTTTCTTATTTGGCCTCCAAAAGTGACCCTCATATACAAAATTCGTTTATTTACGTAACATGTCCGTGTTGGTGGTTACACCGTGTTTGGTGCAACTTTTATGTATGCCATTAAAATTGAAATTTCAATGATGATGCCTAAGGACGCCGCGGCATGCCTAAGGATATCGCGGCATCGTTGCCGTTGAAATTTCAAATTTATTGTCATACTATTAAGTTATATTTTTTATTCGTCACATAAAAATCCCTCGCCGTGCCATGTCGCCAGTGGGCGCCGGCCCTAAGTATTTTGTATGTACAGACGCCAGCAGGTCAAGCTACCCGAAACTGTCAAATTTTCTCAATCAACCTTGAACCTAATGCTATAGCGATAAAGTTGAAAATCTATTAAAGAAATTTGACAGATTGTAGTAGCTTGATGTGCTGCCGTTCATACAAAAATAAACAAATAATCCTTTACAAAAAAAGCAGTTACAGCCTAAATTATTTTTTAAATTAGCAAAGCTGTTCTAATAGTTATTATTCTCACTTGAAACAAAGACCTGAAGCTTTCCGTCCACTCTCTGTGCAAGGCCTGCTTCACATCCTCATTTGTTGCCATGAAGCTGGTGGCTGCGACCTTCCCTGAAGACCGGGGGTACAGGTCCAACCATGGTAGGTGTGGGTGTTGCCAGTACAGACACGCTTGGTGGAAACGCGCGCGGGGCGATGTGTCGAGGGTCGGTGAGGCGGTTGTGTCGAGGCAGCGGACGAATCTAGTAGAACAATTACTTAAATTAGGCTGGGAAACAGTTCTGTATGATGATCAAAAGTTATAAAAGACCCTTTAAATGCTCATCACCACTTCCTAGTGTTTATGCTTATAAATGAAATAAAAATCTCTTTAGCAAAATATCTCTTTCTGTTTGCTGATAAAAACGAAGGTTAAAATGTGTATTATTTAAAAAAAAAAACTAAAAAAATAAGGTAGATAAAGGTGTTGCATTCTAAAAAGCAATCGCGTGTTTCGTGCAGCAATTTGATAAAAAAAGATAAGCCTCTTATAAACTGTCTACCATTGTTATCATCTCATGTTATGTTCGATGCAGTTTTTGCAAATGGAGTAATATCTGTTTTGTTTAAAATGGGTTGGTCAGAATAATGATTATGACTGCTTTTGTCTACATTTCAGATAAAGGTGATTCTTTCGTCCTCATAAAATTATTATCATCCCAGAAACAGCTTGTCTTTGCAAATCAATTAACTTTTAAGAGGGCTAACGCATTTTGTCACCTTCTCGCTCACATGGGATCAATTTTCTAAGAATGTTAAATGGAAAGGTGTTTTTTTGAAAAATGTAATCAGTTGGCGAACTAATAAATAATATTAATTTAATAGAAAATTATTAAAAACACATTTCTATTGTGTTATCTAATAAACTCAGCCCAATAAGTATTATAATCAGTTTTTGAGATGATTTAAAGAAATGCCACAATAAAAATGTGCTTTTAATAATTACCTATTAAATAGCGATAGAGGTAACAGAATGCTACAACCCTCTTAAATAAAATATTAATGTCTTACCCAGTAATTCCTGATGCTTCCTCGCTAGCCTTCAGTTTAGAAGTCCATGCAAAAGGCTTTGGTGACATCAATCTTACCTTAGTTTTTAAAGCCCAGTCTATAGGTAAATGTTTGTATTTTTTTTCTGGAATCTGAAAAGTGAATGTTACTTGTATTCTTGTATCTTTTTTTAATCTCGGGACCTTGCGGTCACGGTCCTTTGGAAGGCGTACGAGAGGCCGAAGCCAACTCGCAGAGGCCCCTTAGACAATTTTAAACGGAATGAGGCACCAACCCACGATTATCCCTGTAGGTATGCACTATGCAAGTGCACCCAAGGATAACCCTCAAATGGTACAGGACTATTGCAGAACATGGAAATAAAAATAAGTGTTGGACTATGAGTTTGGGTGGCTAAGATGGGCTGGTTCATAGAACTATGGACGGACTATGGCCCCTGCCTGACCAATGTTTTATAACTAGCTGTGCCCCGCGACTTCGTTCGCGCGGAAGTCGTTAGATCCTACACAATATACTAAAATAACAGCCACATTTTAATAAAACTCCCTCGTCCCCCGACCCGTCGCGTTGCATCGCCCGCCCGCGCTATTACTTCGTTTTCGTTTAGTATTCATTATGATTTTTTTCTTTTTGCTCGGCTCCTAAGGGTCGTAGCGTGATGTTAATAGCCTATAATTATTCTCGAGAATTAGGCTACCATATGCAAAAAGAATTTTTCAAATCAGACTTTTTGTTTACAATTTCGCAAAAAATCGTCCAGCCATTTCGGAGATTAGCCAGAAGAAACAGACAGACAAAAATTTAAAAAAATAGTTTTTTTTTGTTATGAGTACCGTATATTATACTTTCTTAAGCATTTAGTAAAAAAATATTATTATGACATTACAAACAGACACTTCAATTTTATTTATTTGATACACGGATATCTGGTTAAGCTACGCTTACCGGGATTGTCCGTGGATAGGTGACCATTTTTACATACTGAGACCCCTCCGTGCCTCGGAAAGCACGTTAGTCCGTTGGTCCCGGCTGTCATTCGTAGATCTTTGACAGCCGTTACGAGTCGTCAGAAGCCCGAAAGTCTGACAACCAGTCTTACCAAGGGTTATCGTATTACCCAGTTACTGGGTTGTGGAGGTCAGATAGGCAGTCGCTCCATGTGAAATACTGGTATTCAGCTGCATCCGGTTAAACTGGAAGCCGACCCCAACATAGTCGGGAAAAGGCTAGGCAGATTGTACAGATACACGGATAAAATGGTGAGTCCGCGTATCAGTGGTCAGTTTCCCTCAGTCGTCAGTTTATTTAATTCGCCAGTTTCGTTAATTATTCAGTTTCACTGATTGGTCAGTTTTACCGATTAGACAGTTGCGTTAACTCGAAAGTTGGCCAGTTTTCATCGATTCGTCAGTTTGGTACACTCAAGGGAAATCTTTTCACGTGTTGAATAAACACATGTGTATAATTTTATCTGCTGTAAGGAATAGTTATTCCTTAAAATCAAACTTCAGTCTGTAATTTTAACATAACATTAATACAATAAACTAATATTTTTCAAAAATTTAAGTACTTTTAACATTACATAACTGAAATATATATATAAACCTACCTAACGATATGTCGCAAATTCAAATAAAATAAAACAGAGTCAATTAAAATGGAAATGAATTCGATCGAAGAATGTAAGAAATATTTGTTTTAATCTCGGTCTTCAATTACTTTATTATTTTTAACATCTTTCTATTTATGTTAATAAGTCTTCAAACGTCAATTTTTTTTGGGTCCGTCTTTTATAAAGTCACCAATAATGTTTTTAATTCGTTCATTCACGTTATGAGATCTTTTTTTTGATGACCTGTCCCAACAACGCCACCACGAAGAGCAGTTTTTATTGTTTTGCACACGGTTGTAGCGGTGACCGTTTCTTAATAGGACTCTTCGCCCTCTTTCACTTTGAATTAAACTAAAAGATTCTTCATTCATTTTAACGACAAAATAATATAGGCGTATAACTACAAGAAGCACTGACTATCGTGGCGGACCGCAAAGAACCGAGACGATACGGCGCGCGGCTTTGCGGCTGGCCGGTAGTGCGTTGTGGGTAGTGATGTGCCTGGTGGCAATATTGCCACTACCGGCAATATTCCCACTGTTGCCACTGCCGGTAAAATACCAATATTGCCAGCAGCATTGACAATATTGCCAATGTTGCCTGTCAAATAATACCAATATATTTTATTATTACTGCAGGTGTAATCATCGTTTAGTTATATTTGTATAGTGTGTCGGTCATAAAATATTTGAAATACGCACACGCGTGTCGTGCAAAAAGATAGGACACAATCATATGAATAAACATCAATGTATGTTCTATCTCTTTCGCGCTGCACATGCACGGCACGGGGTTGGGAGAACAGTTTCTGGCACAGAGTACTCTTTTTTAAATTGGTTTCTGGACATCTCTCGGAGTATGGGCACGTCACTTCTGTCCGATCCTAACCGACAAAATGAGACCGCGGAGCAAGATTATGTCACACTTTATTACCAGTACAGAAAATAATAAAGATAATACTTGTAAATATTGTGATACAGTGTATACAAATAAAAATGCAACAAAATTTGCACGGCATATAACTAAGTGCACTGGTCGAAATTAAGAATGACCTCGATAAAAAAACAGTGGACAATGTACCTTGTACCTCCAGTGCTTCTTCCAGTGCGAGTGTAGTGACACAATTGCCATCGGTGACTGATAGTACCAGAACATTATTGGACAATACAGAGGTGCATCGTATTTTGTCACGAGCCATTTATGTTACTGGCCAACATCTGTCATTATTGAAACATACACTCTTGAAAGAAGCTTTGCAAGCACTGCGTCCTGACTATGAAGCTCCATCGAGAAAAATGTTATCAACGTCAGTCTTAATGTCGTCCTTAATGAAGAGTAAACAAAAGTCAAGAACGAAATAAATGAAAAAATACAGCAAGCTAATATATTAGACATTGCTGTTGATGGCTGGTCTAATTTAAAAAACGACTCAATTATAAATATTGTTATATTCGCAACCAAACCCTATTTTTATAAAATTTTGGAAACTAAGAATAACAGACTGATTATTATTAAGATTTAGAAATATAAAGTATTAATAAGAGCTGTGATTTTAAAATGATTATAAAAACTACTAAGTTGTTACTCTAAACGATGATTTACTGATTATGTAAGGATTATCGAAACAAGTGCATTGAAATATTATGCCTTTTATTCAATACATAACAATCGTCAATTCTTATCTTAATATTTATGTGTTATTTCTTATATTCGCTATTAATCACTATCGTGTGCGGCAACATGGGCAATATTGCCGGTAAAATACCGGGAATATTGCCAAAAATGCTGGCATTATTGGCAATTTTACCCAAAACAATATTTTATTGTATATAATGTAGATTATGGCTTTTAAATGCTAAATTTAAGTATTGTATATAGTTTCCGTAGTTAATTTGACTTATAATTAAGCAATATTCCCAATTATTTCCACTGCCGGCAATATTGCTGGCAATATTGCCACCAATATTCCCACTTCGGGCAATATTGCCGGCAACGGCACATCACTAGTTGTGGGCCTTAAAGACACACCTTCGAGCCCGTCCCGCATATTTTTTGTTTATAATGATCTAAAAGCACCAAAAAAATTGGGTATAGTTTACGAGTTTACGATGCTACCGAGTCACTTTGCGGGCTCTCAAAAATGTCCGCAATCTATATTCGTAAACATTACGAAAATCGTAAAGTTAGCGCAAAGTTCGGTAAAATACCGATGTCAATCGATAACTTTGAGTGTCGAGACTACCAAAAATCGTTACATCTGGATCGTTAGGACTGATTTTTGTCATAGAGCGCTCGCTATCTATGTATGTCGAGACTGCATGCCCAGCTTTGTAAAAGCAATGTTGTCCGTCTAGGTACCCCTTTAGAAATTAGTGAAATACTTCGGTAGTATAGCGATCGCTATCTATGTCAAGAATGCCCAGCGGGTGACTTGCACACTCAATAATGGGTCCCCGGAAACGGTCGCTAGCACATATTGACGTAGCGACAAGGGGACCTCCTGAGGGGGTCTTCCTGAGGAGCTTGAGGAGTGGAGAAGTATTCCACGGCTATCAGGACAATCCCGGAAGTACGGTCAAGATCCCTACCAGCATCTTACTGGAATACTTCCTACCTCCGAGCCCGTTTGCTCTGGCGAATCTCCACTCAAGCCAGTCAATAAAGGCAAGAAAGAGGTGGGAACTCCGATCCTCATCAATGTTCAGTCCAGCAGGCCAATAAAGGAAAGCTAGAGGTGAGGAACAAGACTTCTCCCGGGTGATAGAGTGCGTAGTGTCGCTACTGCCCAACAGCTCGCTACATGCTGCCCTGAGGGGTTTGTGTATCTCTTTTGGTCTGGCTCCTCACCCTAGACCTGTTTCGGCAAAGTCAATTCTACTGGCACAGACCTAGAGTTCAGGAGAGCGCAAGCTCCACCACGACGTCAACGTAGAGATACGGCGGTGGGCGTAGTATTCCTGTCATTATTAACACTATCATTTATTACATTTATCATTTATTGATACATAAATGCATTTGTTACCTATTTCCATAAAATACCTGTTGGATAAAGGATATTTATAGCAGTTTTATTTCAGGAGGCTTACAAAAGAATTAATTTTGAGAAGATATTGAGGATGATTAAGTCTCAGAAATCAAGTCCTAAGAATTTTAGGTGTCCAACGTAATATGTAGCATCAAATCCATACTAATATTATAAATTCGAAAGTAACTGTGTCTTCTGTTACCTTTTCACGCCTAAACCACTCAACGGATTTCGATAAAATTTGACAAGGCAATAGATGGCATCCCGGGGAAGGACATAGGCTTCTTTTTTTCTCAAAAATAATCCCACAGGGGGTGATTCAGGGGATGAAAGTATGTATGCGAAATCCAATATGAAAATTCATTTTTATGCTTTTGGTAGGAAATAATTTAAATTATATGATTTAGCGTTTTTGAAAAATCATCCCCTAAGGGGGTAAAATAAGGGTTGATTTTAAAATTCACAAATAATATTAAAACTTTTATTTAGTCTTTATTTAATTAAAATTGTTAGAGCATGACCGGCTCAATTTTAACTAAACAAAGTCCTCCCGCCGCGTCTGTCTGCCAGAACGCGATAAACTCAAAAACTACTGAACAGATTCTCATCCGGTTTTCACCAATGGACGGAATGACTCATGAGGAAGGTTTAGGTGTATAATTCATTAAGGTTTTGTATAAATTGGCTGAAATATGATGATTGTTGATGATGTCGGAAAAAATCATGCCAACTGGGAGCTTTCTGGCGTGCGCCGCGTAAACCAATAGAGTTATAAGAAAATTTAATACATTGTTTACCTGAATTAACACACAGGGTACTTTTAATCCTGGTAGTACTTGCTTGTGGGATATTTTCTGACATCCACGCGGGCGAAGCCGCGGGCAAAAGCTAGAAAATATATATAATGCCTCTTTCATCTATAAAGATGAAACTAGTATAAACTAGTTACTAGCTTTTGCTTGCGACTTTCGTCCGCATGGAAGTCAACTATACCATATCTGATGATATTCAGCAATAGTGTAGTTTTCTATCAGTGGAATTTTTTTTTGTAATTGGATCAGTACTTCCAGAGATTACCACAAACAAACAATAAATTTTACCTCTCTATAATACAGCCAAAACCGTTTATAACAACATAACGTCACGCCTGTAATCCCCCGAAGGGTTAGGCCCTATTACATGGGACTTAAACATAACTGGCGAAATGTGGGTGTACTATAGGTACCGTTTATAATGACACCGCTTAAAACGACGTACTGGTTATTATGACGAAATTTTGAGGTCCAGCATTACTGTTTACATAACATAGTTTTTGGTTATAACTATCGGCTATAACAATTGTAATCCCACGGTCCCTTTGAAGTTGTTATAAAGGGTTTTGACTGTTTAGATAATATCCAGGCACTATACAACGTGGATCTGCACGTACGACATTAAATTAAAACGAGCACAGTACTAGTCCATCGAAACAATTTAAAACACGAAGATTAGTAGTTAATGGAAAATTAAAAAATTGCAGTTTTCAAACAAAATAAATAGCAGAATCAACTGCATAAAAAGTAAACACGCTTTTTCTACGAAAAGTCACTATCCAACAGTGTGGTGCGGGGGTGCGGGGCGCGGCGGCGGCAATGTTGACCTATTATTATGGACTCAGATCTACATCATGTTGAAAAATAAGAAAATGAAAAATATTTTCCTGTGGCTTAAGTATTCATTGGATTTGACTGATTTTTTGTATACAGGTAAAGAACATGATTCTCTTTATGTGGTTTAAAGGAATGTCAATCGTCCTGTTCCACCTTGTATTATACCCAGTGAAGCTATTGATCATACTTACAGGTTCCACAGAATGTTCAGCAGTGAACTTCTGTAAGAGATTGGAGAATGTGGATAGTTTCTCAGTGTCCAATTCCTTTGCCGGCTTCTCAACAACCTTCACTGCCATATTGAGTAAAGCATCCAGAGTCTTGTCATTTGACTCATCCAGTTGCTCTTCTAGTTTTGACTTCTTATTTTGTTGTGGTTTGTTTCTACAAAGAGCATAGTGGCATACAGGACTCATACTAAGGTTTCTTTGTGGTTAAAGTTAAACACAAGTTAAAAAACAAACAAGACTTTAACATGTTGTTTTACAAACAAAATTAAGGGGAAAGGTAATGAGTTAAAAGAAAGTATAAATAAATAAATAAATATCTTGGGACAACTCACACACGGCCATCTGATCCCACGCTAAGCAGAGCTTGTGTTATGGTAACCAGACAACTGATATACATACTTATATAATTTATAAATACATACATATTATAGATAAATTACACCCAGACACAGAACAAACAATATGCTCATCACACAAAGTTTGTCCTGGGTGGGAATCGAACCCAGTATATTTTAATTTAATTTATATATAACATCATATTTCAGATGGGAACACAATAGGTATGACCTCTTAATTAATCTATTATTGAGCCTCAAGTTTTAATATTTCTAAGTTTCGAAACAAAAACTTTTAGGCTTTCAGGAGGCATACAGCAGATAAGCAAGCCTGTGGATGAAGACGAGGTTTCCAACTTATAATAAAACTCACTTTGAAAACGGATTTTTCCTTTTTTCTCCATCTAGGATTCTTGAGAAGTCTAAATCAACATGTTTTTGGCTGCTTGATGCTTCCACAATTGGTTGGGAAGGTTGTTTCATGCGTTCCTAGACATAGTATTTAATTATTTACAACGCATTATTTGACAACTGATTAACAAATGGGTTTTGGTATCTTAGAAGCCTCTTGGGTTAGGTATAAAAATGAGGCAACCAAGTTGTGTCTGTCTATAAAAAAATAAAGGCTATGCCAATCACAGGAGTAATTCATGTAAAGTCGCTGATGACAGTGGCCGTTATAAAAAGAGAGGACATGTCCTGCACATTTTTCTATGGTTTAGTACACAAGCCACCTGTTTCTAATTATTTTAAAACCAAGATTTGGCTTCGTTTGTGTTTTGTTTTTATTAAATTAACGTCATTGGGTGTTTGGCTCAGGCACACAATTATTTTATTTTACCTTTATTTAATTCTAGTACATTATGCATATTAATTTTGAACGTTTACTTACCTGTAACGCTTTTTTTCGCTTTTTCAGCTTGTGCAGCTGCATTACTTCGTTTGGCCGCTTCCATGGCGATAGGGGTTCCATGATTTCAGAAAATAAATAAGATAGGCTCGAACTGTAGCTTGATTCTCACTTCATCTTAGCTTGCATACAACTTTTCAATTACCGGATCATTTTTGTTTGTAAACTCAAAAACACCTGGCGAAACGCGCCGTCTATTACATCCACAGACTGAACCACAGGACATATATGTATAGACAGAACACACACTAAGCCTAAGACAAGTACGATAAGTATTTTAATTTAATCTATGGACAAGTATATCAATCAAAATCAAATATTGCGTAGTCCAATGCTGCCAACATTCCAAAGATTTACGTCGTTGACAGCAATGAGTTGCGTTCCAGAACTGATAGTCCGTAATTTTAACAATAATCACCTTGTTACACGAAATAAAACTGCAGGGTTTCAGAACTGACATCCTAACGATAAATTAAATTCAGCCAAGTGTGAACTTGGACCAATAATAATTATAATAATATAGTAAGCGTCTAACGGGCCTCTGCGGGTTGGCTTCGGCCCCTCACACGCCTTCCAAAGGTCCGGGACCCCAGGGTCCCGAGAAATGTCAAAGACATAATAAATAAACTATATTATAATAATAAATAATAGTCAGACAGAAAGCATCCTAAATAGGGTGAAGCGATACTTTACGCCTGCACGACTTTTAACCCTTTACAAAGCGCAAGTCCGATCCCGCATGGAGTATTGCAGCCACCTTTGGGATGGCTCAGCTAAATACCAACTTGCCGCGCTTGACTTGGTGGAACGCAGAGCTAATAGGCTCATTGGCGACGTAAAACTGGTGGATGCCAAGCTTCATAGCTTGGCTCACCGCCGCAAGGTTGCCTGCTTGTCGGTCTTCTACAGATTGTACTTCAGTGGTGTGCTCAAGAACTACACGACCTCATTCCGCCGGCCCCCTTCTACCATCAGACATCTAGACGCACTGCAGGTTACCATCCCTACCTAGTTACTATTCCACCAATTCGCACTTAGTGTTTACAAATGTCTTTTGTGATGCGCACAGCAAACGAGTGGAACTCTCTGCCTGCGTCTGTGTTTCCAAACGCATACAACCCCGATCTCTTCGAAGTGAGAGTGAACAGGCTGCTTCTGGGTAAGCTCGCTCCATCGTCGACTTTGTCTTTGTCGCCTCTGACCTAGACTAGAGTCTCTTGACTCAAGAGCAAACCCATCTCAAATAAAAAAATAATCTCAAGCTATCAGTCAGCTATATAATGAAATCAACTACACTTCTGGACACATCTATTGGCCCACCTTAGAGTTTAGGTTTCGATGGCCCCTACCGAAATATGATTGCTAGATTGAACAAAAACTGTTGATGCAGTTTTAAACCTGATACATTTTACCATCTTTTTCGATCGTATTGTTTTAAATTTGAATTCAGAATACCATACGACATGGAGCTACGCCTAACAAGTCGGATATGCGCCTTGTTAAAGGCAATTGATTTTTGAATAAAAAACATGTTTTATCAAATAAAGGTTTAATTTAATAACGCGTGTTGCCTCCATGGGCATCTACCACAGCTCTCATACGATTAGGCATAGAGTTTATCAACCGCTCTATGAAATTTTGAGGGATCATCTCCCATTCCTCTTCTATGGCAGTTTTCAACTCCTGCATCGTCTGGGCAACTGGCTGACGAGCCCTAACACGTCTTATTAGCTCGTCCCACATGCGCTCAATGGGGTTCATGTCTGGGCTTCTGGCTGGCCAGTCCATAACTGTGATGTTCACATCCCGAAGATATTCCCTGACATGCCGGCCGCATGGGCTCTTGCATTATCATGCATAAAAAGGAAATTTGGGCCCACATAGTCCGCGTATGGTATCACGTGAGGTTCTAAGCACTCAAGAATGTACCTTTCAGCATTTAATGTTGGTAGCCGTGGTCCTGTAACAACCTCAAGTTGAGTTTTGCCGCTCGCGGATATACCGCCCCAGACAGTCCATGAGCCACCGCCATAAGCAACCCTCTCTTCAAAGCAGCATTGTGCGAAACGCTCTCCCTTACGTCGGTAGACCTTCTTCCTTCCATCATTGCCATGTAACACAATTTTAGACTCATCAGAAAAGAGTACACGGCTCCAATCTTGCTGTGTCCAATTTAAAAGACTGCGTGCGAAATGAAGGCGCGCTGTTCGGTGGGCTCGCGTTAGTTTGGGCCCATTAGCTGGCTTGTGTGGTACCATATCGCGTTCTTTTAACCTTCTCCGAACAGTTCGAGCGCTCACAGATACTCCGTGGAAGTCGCGAAGTTGGTTTTGTATCTCAATGGAGGTAAGGTGACGATTTTTCAAGCTGGTCGTCACGATGAATCGATCCTGCCTTTCAGTTGTGACCCGAGATCGTGGCCTTCCTTGGCGACGAACAAAGCCGCCAGTCTCTAGGTACCTCCGATAAACATTTCGGACCGCAGATCGACTTAAATTAAGTTGAGCACTCACGTTTCTTTGGCTGTGTCCGGCCTGAATAAGTGCCACAGCTTGGGCGGCGACTTCAGGTGAAGTATCCATAGATTATTGATAGAACCTCACCTTAATGTTAAGAATAAGTAATGTTTGTTGCAAAACCAAAGATATCAATCACTTTTTCAAGAATTAAATCCAAGTAAACCAATAAAACCAAGTTTTCTTAGTATTCGATTGTTTGATATCAACAAACAGGCTCCAAATTGTCTTTTGTTTCTTTAAATTCTGTGTTCGAAATTCAAAAAAAGACTATTGAATGAAATTGTGAATGTGCCAGGTTCAAAACTGCATAAAAACTTTTTGCTCGACCTAATATAAAATTTTAGCTAGGACCAAACGAAACTGAAAATACAAGGTGGGCCAATAGATGTGTCCAGAAGTGTATTATAGTACTAGAACTAGTAATAAGTCTTGGAACTAAATTATCAGAAATTCTTATTCATTGTATGTACAATCGATATATCAATGTAGATGTACAATTCAAATAAGAATAATTTATTCGCAGGAATATGAACCAATGTAACATAACATAACGCCTGTAATTCCCGAAGGGTTAGGCAGAGGCATAGTACACCCACATTTGCGCTAGTTATGTTAAAGTCAACCAATGTAATCTGTGTGCAAATGCTGCAATCGCACTGGGAGCCAACCACCACCTCTTAAAGCAGTATTATTTTAATGTTACTTCAGTGTGCGAAAGAGATGGAGCTAGACGTCCTGTATAGCTCATCTCTTTCGAACACTGAAGTAACATTAAAATAATACTGCTTTAAGAGGTGGTGGTTGGCCCCCAGTGCGATTGCAGCATTTGCACACAGATTACATTGGTTGACTTTAACATAACTAGCGCAAATGTGGGTGTACTATGCCTCTGCCTAACCCTTCGGGAATTACAGGCGTTATGTTATGTATTTCAGCAACAAGGCCTTCTATGCAAAGAAGAAGAAAGCATGCTTTGACGAAGTATGGGGTCAGCTGAATCTTCATGAATTTGACCAAGAAATCCAGTTCTGCAATGTCTCTCATTTGGATCCTGAATCTGACTCTGAGTCAGACTAGTGATAATGACTCGGAATGAGTATAGTAATGTTAGACCTATAATATTTGATTTCCTTTTACACATATTGTTATCGTGTCTTTTTTTTTGTTTTTATTCTTTTAATTGTAATAAATATTATAATTTTTATCAAAATTTTTCTTTTTTTTTCTGTCATGATTTCTTTATCGAATTTGTAAGTAAATTAATAATCTGGTAATAGTTTAGGAGCTTCACATTATGTTCAGCTTTGACGTATGCTGAAATACAGTACAAAAAAAAAACAAAAAGGTTATAAAAAATAAAATAAACGCAACTTTCCCAGGGTTAAGTAGTATGCCAAAAAATCCTAAATAAATCATAGTAAAATCACATGCGAGGAAAGTATCGGCAATTGTGAAATGTGAAATGGCACAGTTATCACCGAATTTAATGTCCACTCTATACAATTTTTATAAAATTCTATGTTAGCTGTTTGCACTGATTATTGTTGCTTTAAAATGTAAACAAGTTGTTATTGTGTTATAAAGGGTTTTTCTTTTTCAAATAAATTTATTATTATTACTGATATTTAATATTTTTTTTTATATTTTTAAGCATATACATACTTAGTCTTCTAAAGCACATCCAATCAAAAAATCACTAGGTACTTATAAAATCAAACGAAAATGTCTATGAAAGCCGAATTTCAGGCCACTGTGCGATGCGTCGACGGCGGCAGTTGCCTCTTGTGTAGGGTCCCCAAAACGATCAATTGCAATTGTCAATTTTTACGTGATTGATGTGTATCAATTTGCGTATCAATGTGTATTGATACGCAAATTGATCGTCTACCAGATGCAATTGAAGCGATTGACAATATTACTAGAAATTGATAGCAATTGATCAATTGCAATTGATCGTTTCGGGGACCCCTATGAGCACTTACAGGCACTTGAATTGTCAAGTGGACGGCCAGTCACAAAGATGAAGTTACTTGCCCATTACAAGGCGTAGTAGGTTCCTATGGCGAACGGACAAGATTTTTCCTTATGAGTATAGATGTTGGTGTAGATTTCTTATACATCTAAACATCGATCACTAGTTTTTTATTAGTGATCGATGCCTATAAAGAACTTATTTCGAAGTATTCCCGTTTGAGCACCTATTTTTTGGGCACCAATGCATTGGCATAATTCCTTATTTCAATGGGCATTTAATTTAATCAAATACTTTTACTCTACGCCTATTACCCACATCGATTTAGAATTTCCATTCGCATATAAGTCTAATTAGAATTACAACTCCTATGCCTAGGTATATAACGAGCGTTCGAGTTCGAGAGGATTAAAATGCGTTGACTCTATGAAATCTCAGCGCGGGTTTTGGCGACACGTTCCCGCGTCGGCCGGCCGGTTTGCCGCACGTACCTATCGCGGCAGTCACATGCTGCACGCTACGGCTCGAACATCGTGATCACTGGCATCATGGCATTCCTTGTCAGAGTCAAAGAAACAGTGAATTAAAAAAAAAACGAAGAAGAGCGCGAAAATGATTTTTCTATTCGACACGATTTTAAATTTCGAAACTTGAAGCTTAAAATAAAAATGGTTTTGCTTTTGTAAATAAAGTTTCTTTGAAAGTATTATTTTGAAATGAAGATAACATCACTTATTAGCGACAGTTTTGATTATGTGAATAGGCGTATTTATTTGGTAAGTCATAAAAACTTTTTATTACTTTTTAAAATCCTCAAAGAATCCTTTGATGAACGTTAAACAATGTTAAATATTTTCGATCGAAGACAAACTAACTTATATATTTTTTCCGCGTGTGTCTCGGGAGCACAAGGTGCGAGCGGGTTGTTTCGCAAAATTCCGAGAATTATGATGATCTCAACTTCACGGTTAATACCGCACAGCATTTATATTTAATTTACTACAGATTACTTCATTTGTTTGTCCTCCTACGACACACACACATTGTAAGGACGCAGTGTAAAGGGTGTAATTATAAAGAAACGTAAATCATCGAGGCAGACTAAGCAAAATGGTGAAGGTTGAATCTTTAGTAACTTTTGATTTGGAGAAATAACTTTCAACTTAGTTTACTGAATCAGTAAACTGAATTAGGTGATACGCATATATTCTAAAATCAACGATTAACATGGTTCCTCTATAAAAAAACTACTTAGGTACTATAAATAAAATACCTTGGTGCCTCCCTAAAATGATAAAGCTGATCAGAATTTCATACAAATTATTTCTTACCACAACTATCCTACCTAACAGAAGCATCCTTTTACATAATTATTTCAAGAATACGCGACAAAAGCCAGCACGACAAATAAAAGTATTTGGGTCAGGCGGTATGCAGTTTGTTAGCCTCGTGTGGCCGTAAAGTTGCTGAAAAAAAAAAAAAAAAAAAAGCGCTCGGCTTAAAGCAAATCTTCCTATTATCACTTGGGGAATACTTTTTTTGATATCTTAAAATAGATAGGTAATCTCTTTGTAGTTTTGAATAAAGAAGGATATGAATATTAGAAGAACAATCCGCTCAGGATCATTTAAAAGACCAATGAGACCGGGAAGCTTGCCAGCATACATACAATGTTGATTATGCTCTGTGTGTCTGTCCGTCTATCTGTAACTAGGTAGGTAGTAGGTAGTCAAGTTGGAAAGTTTTTTGAAAATTTGTGCTTTTATGACACGGTAGATTCCCACATGACCGTGCCTGCTCATAATTTCTGTAAAACGGGCTGTCGTGCTGTCGTCGCCGTTGTAGGGAATAAAATAAACTTAACACCTATTAAGATGCGCGTGAGTGTAAATTGTTAATCGCTATGCGCACGTGTTGACAGCTAATTCGATTACAGACGCTGGACTCGTACTTAGATGACTCACCAAAAAAGGATACAGTTCCGACTCCAAATGCCACTCTAATAAATGGACAGTTATAGGTGATGTAATAATATGGTATGGGCATGGACTATAAGCTTATCTATGAAAGAACACAAATAGTATTATAATACAATGTGGATCTGGACGTACGACAATAAATTAAAACGAACACAGTACTAGTCCATCGAAACATTTTAAAACACGAAGATCAGTAGTTAATGAAGAATTAAAAAAAATCAGTTTTCTAACAAAATAAATAGCAGAATCAACTGCATAAAAACTAAACACGCTTTATCTTCGAAAAGTCACTGACCAACGGTGCGGTGCGGAGTGCGGGGCGCAATGTTTACCTATTATTACGGACTCAGATCTACATCATGTTGAAAAATAAGAAAATGAAAAATAATTTTCTGTGGCTACAGTATTCATTGGATTTTATGAATTTTTTGTATAAGGGTAAAGAACATGTTTCTCTTTACGTGGTTTGAAGGAATGTCAATCGTCCTGTTCCACCTTGTATACTCTGTGCTATTATTACACATTGGTATTCCCGTTTTTAGTGATCATCGCGTCCTGAAGCACGTAGGCCTTTTCCAGCTGCTTCCATTATTCCTGTCTTTCAGTTCACCATTTTGTTACAGAATGGATTTCCTCATTGATCTTTGTGGTCTTTCTTAATCACCCTTTTAGATAAAAACCAATATGAGTTAACCGCTCTGTTATCAATATCATCTAAGCATAAAAAGTACTAAATTCATGCATTCACTGACAGACAACTCGGACTAAAACGTTGGGTCTAGTTAGAAGCATGAAATTTTGCACAAGAGGTCCCTTTATAACAGGGGTTCCCAAACTTTGTAGTCGGGAGTCGAGAGCTCAGTCGGTGTCTAAGAGTCCTCCTATACTCCATTTGAATTAAGATTAGAAATTAAAAAAAAACCTTTTTTACAGTCCGTTCAACCGTTTTGACTTCTATTCCGTAGCCCTAAGGATGGTATTAAAAGCAAAAACGTGGTTTCATTACCAACTATTTGCTGCAGGTGCCATTTGTCATGCCACCAACGCAATAGAAGTTAAAATCGGTGAGCGTGCCCGTCTGCTGGCTGTGGGAGAATGGGAGTCAGGCTTGTGGCTTCAAGCGCTTCCGTCATCCACCATAGGCACTACGATGGATGACTCTTCGTTTCGGCTCGCTACGTGTCTCCGCTTAGGCGCACCTTGTGTTGCTCCGCATCGGTGTCACTGCGGTGAAGCTGTCGACAACCTCGGACACCATGGCCTGTCCTGCTGCAGGAGTGCAGGCCGCATAGCACGACACGCCAGCATTAACGATATTATTCGTCGAGCTCTTGTCACCGCCGGCGTACCAGCGATATTAGAACCAAACGGCTTGGTACGTGACGATGGGAAGAGACCAGACGGCATGACGTTGTTGCCTTGGAAGGTGGGTAGACCTCTGGTGTGGGACGCAACCTGTGTCGACACCCTTGCGCCATCTCATGTTCCAAGCACGGCGTGCTGTGCTGGCGCCGCTGCTGCGGCTGCTGAGACCCTTAAGCGGCGCAAATACTGTAACCTTATCGGTAACTACAGTTTTGAGCCGTTTGGGGTCGAAACGCTCGGGTCATGGGGCCCGAGTGCGCGTCTCCTTTTTAAGGAAATTTCTCGCCGACTGGTCGACACTTCACGTGACCAGAGGGCTGGCTCGTTCTTTGGCCAAAGAATTAGCATTGCCATTCAACGTGGCAATACTGCCAGTCTTCTGGGCACGTTTCCGGATGACAGCGATGCGGACGAGTACTTCGACGCCTAAGTTTCCTTTTGTTTTGTATATTTATTTGTATAGTTAGTTAGTTCGTTAGTTAGTAGAAAAAGATATTTTAAGTTTTTTAACATATAATTGTAATTAAATTGGTATTAAAAATCGGTTGAACGGACTGTAAAAAAGGTTTAGTTAAATTTCTAATCTTATTACAAATGGAGTTTAGATGAAATTACAATTCGCCCCCTAAGCCTCTACATAACGCTCCCATTTTTTCTCTGGGTCTCTTACTGCCCCCCTTTAGGCCTGCAGCGCCCACAAGGGGGCGTTATCGTCCACTTTGGGAAAGGCTGCTTTATAACAAAGGTGAGCACTAAGGAAGGATTTTTGAAAATTCATCTCCTAAAGAGGTTAAGTAGGGCATGAAAGTTTGTATGGAAATTCGTCAATTTGGCCGATGGGAAATCCCATTGGGCACACGGTAGGATCCAGCCAGCCAGATAGTAACCAGTCTTGGATTTATTTAAAAAATTAACAATCGGCGGTTTACTGAAATATTTTGTAAATGATTTAATTTAAGCTTAAACAATGCAAGTAACGTGGCATGAGAGCCATAAAGCGTAAGCGCAAATCCAATAAAAATGATTTATTCGCTCTAGTTATCAGCTGTAACCACCCGGGTACGATCAATCATGCAGTTATGATCATTGCTGCATTTGCATTTATGTATTGAACATGTTATTAAATTAAATCTGATTTCAATTAATTCAGATTTATGAACATGGTCTTGGTATAGGTCTGCATTTGCATTGATTTAGAAGTGATCTTCATTTAGATCATTATAATTAGTTAAGCTTTAATTAGTTTATACTAGGGAACAATCAGCAGACTTCAATCGAGAAATCACCTTCGCTCATGATGAACTTCTTCAATATAAGAGGTTTTATGTGTTTTATTCGGATTGGTGGTGAAAATCAGGGACTAGTATAAAATATTAAATAGGCCCCTGAGCTTTCCCCATAATGAAGGGAATAAAGAGGAGCTCGTGGCTGAATAATAGCCGCACGGGTCGATCGAAGATAAGCTACGTTTGCCGCGGTCGATTCGTGGATGGGTGACCATTCATTATATATCCCTCATTCATTACATTACCCCTCCGTGCCTCGGAAAGCCACCAAGGGTTATCGTGTTACCAAATTACTGGGTTGTAGAAGCCAGATAGGCAAACTACTGCTGAATACCAGAGTATTAAGTTGCATCCGGTTAGACTGGAAGCTGAGCCTAACATAGTGGGAAAAGGCTAGGCAAATTGATGTAGATAATGAAGGCACCTTTAGAACTGAGCTCGGTTCGTAACATGAACATCCCACCTATAGTTTTTTAGGCTTAATTTTTTACCTCGGTAATAATTGATCTTTTTTCAGCATTATCAGTAGGCTTTACTAAAAATAACGTTACATTGACCTTTCGCTTTAATTAGGTAAGTAACGTTTATTAATACCACAAACATACCTATGTATATAAATGCTTTGTTATCTAGTTGACAAAATTGCTGACGTCGTCGTCTACCTACTTCTGCAAATTGTTCATATGATAATTAATTGGGTAGACGTAGTGTTTGTTTTGCCTGAATTAGTTGTCTAGGTAAAATTCTGTCGAGTAATTGATTGATAGTTTGTGGAAATGTTGGTTGTGGTTGTAACTGAAGCCCTAAAGCATAACAGGTGATATTATTTTAAAACTAGGTACCTACTTATTTATGTATATAAATAATTACGTACGTTACCAACAGCTGCTTGGTCTAGTGGTCGCAAGCACTACTGCTGAGCACGAGGTCCTGGTTTCGATTCCCAGGTCGGGCAAAGCGTTATTAGGTTTTGTACATTTGGATTTTCTCAGTAGCAGCCAGGAGTCTGGATTTGTGCCCGGTTATGGCAATAGGCTCGCTCCCTATTACATGGGACTTAAACATAACTGGCGAAATGTGGGTGTACTTATAGGTACACCTCTGCCTAACCCTTCGGGGAACAAAGGCGTGATGTTATATTACCAACAGCCGCGTATTATCAGACTTTTCAAGGCAAAGATCCACTTATGCCTAAGGGTCTATACTTTGTGCCATACCTCATTGAAAATTGAAGCGATTGGAAATTAGAACGTGTTAAGTACTTATTTATTTATTTATTTTATTAATCAACACATACATTTGTTCTAACAGGTAAGACCCAAGCTAACAAAAGTAGTAATTATGCTTCCGTGTTATAGTTAAATTATAAGTACGAGTATCTAAGTTTATAGTAAGCAATGCATAATTTTAGTGGTTTTCTCCAATGATCAATTTCGATAGCTTCATCTTTTTAGTTTTAGATACAATTGAATAAAGGCAGATAGAAAACTCAATGACTAAATTGATAGCCAATTTATGCCTGTCATCGAATTTAAATGTTATTAAACTTTATTAAAGCTGTAGTACCTATCTATAGACAGTCTTAAATCCACTAGAATAAGACAAAAAAAACGTTTTTTTTTTGTTTCTACATTGAATACTTTGAACATCGTATCATCTATTCTTACTAATTGGTATTTTGTCGCACCCATGGTTTCCGTTTTCAGTTTGAAGTTTTCCAGTTTCCACAGACTTTTTAGCTTCAAAATGAAAATAAGTGCGTCTTTTTACAACCGATAGGGTCGAGGTAATCTCACAACAGTTTCATTTCCTTCTTATAAGTTAAAATATGAATAACAAATTTAATGTAGGTACTTAAAGAAGCCGGATATTAGTCGGCGGCAGTGGCGGCCTGCAGTACCTGAAGGAAACGCAACGCAGATTCGATTGAGGACACGATTCTCATTTCCCTTAGTATGGCCTTTCACTTCTTCAAACCCCTTACTTGTCAGAGGAAGCACTTAGTTTACGATTGCATTAAGATTTATTATCTATACAAATAAATAAAATTGAAGTGTCTGTTTGTAATATCAAAATAACAACTTTTTACTAAATGCATACGAAAGTATATACGGTACTTAAAACAAAAAAGCAATTTTTAAAATTTTTGTCTGTCTATCTGTCTGTTTGTTCCGGCTAATCTCCGAAACGGCAGAACCGATTTTGACGGGACTATCACTGGCAGATAGCTGATGTTACGGCGGGTAACTTAGGCTACTTTTATTTTATAAAAATAACTATCGTTCCGCGCAAAAAAAAAACCCATGAAATTGTGAACAAAAAGTCGGATTTGAAAAATTCTTTGTGCATTTGCTAGTTCAATTCTCGAGGATGGTTATAGGCTATTTAACATCACGCTACGACCCTTGGGAGAGCAAAAAGAAAAAAGTCAGAAAGAACACTAAGCGAAAACGAAGTATTAGCGCGGGTGGGCGATTCAACGCGACGGGTCGGGGGACGAGAGAGTTTTATTAAAATGTGGCCGTAATTTTAGTAAGTATATTGTGTATTAAGATACACAATATACTGCGTGGATGTCGATTACGACATCCACGCGAACAAAGTCGCGGGGCACAGCTAGTTATAGATAAAGTACCAAAGAAGCACATAATTATGTTCCTATCGTCAAGCCAAGATGAATATGAACACTTATGACTTATCACGGATTGATTTGCTTAGTCTCACATTTTAGTAACCGTTAATGATAAAATATTGTCAACGCCTTCCTTAAGAATTGGCATAGAAGGTCAAATTAAATTAGCTAGCAAAACTTCGCAATCGGGTTGGGTATCGACATCTAAACACGATAATTATGTTCTTTGATGTGTTTATGTTTTTTTTGGGGTCTACGAGCTGTTATTGTGTAATTTTTACTTGAAGTGTGAGTTGAGAAAATCAGTTTTTTGTTTGTTTTATCGTGTTTAGATATCGATATCCATCACGTTTGTGAAGTTGAACTAACTAATTTAATTTGAATTTAACTAATGGACAATAGTTCTATTTCCTTGGCCACAGGATAGCGTAGTTAGTAATAAATAAAATAAAATAAATAGTGTTTTTATTACAGGCCAAACAAGAAACCATATACAAAAAATTGAATTAAAGCATGGGGGTATGTAAAGGTACCCAATACTCTTCAAAACATTAAGTCTTTCGTCATTTTTTTTGTCGTCATTTTTTGTTCTCACTTAGGTGAACAGTGTCAGTAATGTAGGTAAGTAGGTATATTTATACATATATTTATGACTTATTATGGTGTCTATTTATGTGGAGGTATCATGGGTATGGTTCTTATGAGAATAACCATTGTTATAGTGACCTAGACCTTGATTCTTGACAGACGTATAGGAAGATGATGGATGATCTAAATAATTTATTACCTTGCTCCTTATTTAGATGCTGGTAGTTTAATATATATTTTGCAAGAGCTTCGTCGCTTTTCAAATTATGAGACGTAGTTCCATGGAATCCTTTTGTTTCTTTCTTCTACCAGTAAAGTCTGGTATCGAAATATCCGCCGGGTAAAAGTTCACCGCTATAAGGCTGTCTGCCTATCTATACATAATATATTATATATAATTACTTGTCCAGACTGACTGATTCATCAAAGCAGAGCATAAACCGCGGGGGCTACAAACTTGAAATTTTTCACACGGCTTCCTTTTATAATGTAGGAGAGCACTAAGAAGGAGTTTTTTGGAAATTCGACCTTTAAGGGGGTGAAAAGCGGGAATTTTGTTTGTATGAAAAATCATAATCCTTGAGTTAATAAACTTGAAACTTGGCACGAATACTTATAACTTAGTAAATTATAAAATTTGTAATTTTATGTTTTTCTAAACTTTGACACCCCCAATCCCATAAATAGGGGATATAGGGGGGTATAGGGGATTTGGGGGTGTCAAAGTTTGTATGGAAGAATTTTAACGCGCGGTCTGATTAACTCGAAACTTAGTATTTATACCTAAGACCAAACATAAAGAATAACGTGTATCAAGGTTTTTCGTAAATCTACCACTAACGGGGTTAAAAGTGGTAATCAATTATAAAATTTAGGGGAAAGTACGAAATCCACGCGGATGAAGTCACGAGGGAAGTGCTAGTATCCTATAAAGACAAAAGTATTTATGATACCATTGGCATTCAGATGTTTTTCTAGATTCTCGGAACTTGAAAAAAATATTTTGAAAATATAGTGTTACTGAAATCCAATTTGGAACACTTTATGCAAACGTTTATTAGTTTCTAAGACAGACTGTTTACTTTCTGCGTCTGGTGTCTGTGAAATAATTGGATTCATGCGTATTATGAATCATTAAACCGTAATATCTCATAATTGAATTTCTCGAATATTGTTGCTATGTTCTGAACAGCTTCTTACTGACTGAAAATAAAAGAAAATGTATTGTGGATTAACTTGCTCGCGTCATCCTGCTCTTAATAGGAAGTCGACTCATATGCTAAATGGTTACTCTGATGGTTGGTATTTTTGATATCTTTCCTAAGAATAAATGTAATGTAATGGCAATCATGTCATTTGGTTTAAATAAGTTTTTATTTTTATTATTTTACAAACTTTTGCCCGCAACTTCGCCCGCGCGCATGTATGTCGGAAATTATCCCACGGGAACGTACTACCGATACCGGGATAAAAAGTCAATATGCCAAATTTTATCCAAATCCGTCCAGCCGTTTTAGCATGAAAGCGTAACAAACAAACTCACTTCCGCGTTTATAATGTTAGTTAGGATTTATCTTTTACATAGATTCTTTTATATTTTGTGAATGTGAGAACGTTGTAGGCTTAATACATTATAGATTTGTAGAACATTTTCTATTTTGTTAAGTATCTGGTACTTGTTGGCAGGCCTACACTGTCCTCCCATATCTATTAATACTGTAATTTGAAAACATTGTAAAAGCCAAAATTATTTTTGAAAGAGTAACCGTGGAGTTTCGTACCGGCTCTTCTCTCTATGAAATGGCCAATTGGAACCGTGCACCTAGCTTCTGACGTTTCATATAAGTGCCCAGTTTAAAGTGAAAAAAAAAAGAATTGATCTTGATTTTGAATAATCTATTCTGCCGAGTCTGTCAAATCACATCTTTGAGAGAGCCAGCACATTGTTTAATTCCTAATAGACCTAATTAAATTCGACTTTTGTCACAGCTAGCAGTTATTCCCGAACACTTGTACCTATGTTTCTTACATTTCATTACATTTCCTGCTATTGCTATTAAATCTAAACGTTCGTACTTCATCAAATCAATAATTAATGGTACCCTCTTTTGGTACGAGTACCATCTGCTGCTAATAAATCAAATAAACATTACTTATTCCAAATAGGTATTCGATATTCTTGAACCATTTTGCTTCACGAGAATATTCTAAAATATATATTTAAATTCATAGGGACGGGATGATTGATAACCATCAATTCCCATTACCCCCATAAGATGGATTAATCCACTCAGGAGGAAAACCCTTCATACATGTAATGTACCTACCTATAGTCACAGTATTCTATAGTGGGCCCTCTATGGTGCTTTGCGTTCAAAGGTGAATGGAATTTGCACATTATCGGGTTAGCAACATTAAGATAGTTTGTTTCCATTAATTAATTTGATTTAGACGTTCTACGTTAGGGCTGTCCCCTCTGGGTGAAAATTATAAATTCTTTGGAATTTTCTTAACGTCCGTAAATAAATAGTTATTTGAATAAACACTGTCTTCTACTTGAGCCCCTAACGTGGATAAAGAACTAAGAAATGCAAGTGCTTAAATAAAAAAGTAATTTAAAAAATAATATCGACTTCAAAAAGAAATTAACTCAAAATTATAAAATATCTTTAATTTTGGAAGTCGGTGTCTTGGGTTCTGTGTTTTAGTTTTTTGAACCGGCGGCTTCCGAAATTAAGTTATTTCATAATTTTGAGTTAATTTCTTTTTGAAGTCGATTTTTTTTAAATTACTTTTTTATTTTATAATTTTAGTTAAGTAAAAACTGGAATATTTGTTTGTAATAAGTAGTTAATAGTTTTGTTGTAAATATTAGACTAGAATTAGCCAATTTTTTATTAGACTAGAATTAGACGTTTTCCCTCTGACACACTAGTAGCTCGTATCAATAAGCCAGGCTTACACACATAACACGTATTGGTCCATATCTTGAAAACTACTGAACCGATTTTGATGACACTTGCATTGTCCCTAAGTTGAAGTAAATGTAAGCTAATAAAAACAAAATGGTCACAATCCGATTAATAGTTTCGAAGAAATGTGTGAACAAACATACATATACTTATAAACATTTTGTATACATATTTGTTTGGAAGCCCTATTATTATCATAGATTATCATAAGTGAATATATTCCAGTTCCAATAATATAACATATATACGTGTCGAACTGATAACCTCCTTTTTTTGAAGTCGGTTAATAAGAGTAAAGCAGATGCTATTTTAAAACAGGGTTATATCCTAACATGATTTAAGACTCGACCGAGAATAACGGATTACTGTATGCCCCATAGCGCAGATTTGCAATGGCTAGTAACAAATAGTATTTTATTGTATGCATTTATGTCACCTACAAGCCCATGCCCATGCAAGTTTACGCTCATACTGGGTTTATTTTAGTACAAATGTATGACATACATGTTTATTTCTTATCTATATCTTCCTGGCTAGTTCTAATGGCTGCCTACCTTTATCTAAATCATTGGTTTCTGAAAGGAGTTTTATGGTCAGCTTTAGTTTGGCCGTTGTCGTCGTGACCTTCATTACAAAGTGGAAAAGAGCTGAAGCTTTTACTGCACTGCATTTGCGAGTCCAACGTCTAAAGCTGACATTTTGCACATGTCATGATTTACTGTATGCAATTCTGATTCTGGAGCTTGAGCTCCTGCCACAGTTCCATCCATAATGTCGCTGGCACCTTAACATTCTCCTGTCCTTATCCTAATTTATTTGGGGTCGGCGCAACATGTCTTCTTTTTCCATACTTCTCTATTAGTCGTCATCTCAGTAGTCTCCTCTTTCTAGCCATATCACCTTTCACACAGTCCATCCATCGTTTCCTTGGTTATCCCTTACTCTTATAGCTATCCACATTCACAAGTTTCTTCACGATATTTTCCTCATTCCTCCGCATCACATGCCCATACAATGACAACCGATTCCCACGCAACTTTTCAGTCACCGGTGCCACTTTCAGGTTACCTCTTAACCATTTTTTGTTCTATCTATGCCACCACCTGCTAGCGGTCTAATCAATCACCTAATCGTTAAACATAACTGAATAATTCATAGGATCTTATAAAGGTTCTTTGGCCTTAGTTTCATCTACCATAGATGCCATTAGCCCAACATTGAATCAATCACCGAATCGAACAAATCCTATCATTTAACATAATACACGCAACATCTCAATGGCATTTAGTTTGGACGTTTTACATCGTTAATTAATGCAGGTCCACACTCGCTTCACGCTGTCATCGGCTCCATTCACTCGTTCAATGGAGGTAGGCACAACACGGCTGTCAAAGGCTGGGTATAGAAAGCCGCTACGCACCGACGCTGAATAGAGTCTGAAGTGGCTAGCTATACGTCCGTTTACACTTCCGACGCACGACCGACGTAAGCTGATGCAACGTAGTATTATGCTCTTTTGCGATGGCTGAAATGTGTCGTATCGTATCACTTGAGTTGCTGTACGTTTAGGGATAAACTTTATTGAAAATTGCCAGACATCAAGTCTACAACGTGGTCCGAAATAGTTAATGTCAAAGATTTAAAATCGCAACGGGTCCCCGAAAGAATTCAATTGCGATTGATCAATTGCCATCAATTTCTATTGTAGTAATATTGGCAATCGTTTCAATTGCACTTGGTTGACGGTCAATTTGCGCATCAATGTGTATCAATCACGTAAAAATTGACAATTGCAATTGATCGTTTCAAGGACTATTTAGATTTAAATCATACTTAGAGGCTTAAAATAAATGACTAATGATCTCAAAATCTGAATTGAACAATGACACATATTGCTTGAGTCATAAATCATTTAAAATTACTACATAGGATTCTTCAAAGCTTTTCTTCTAAAACTTGTCTTCTTTTCTTATGTATTTTTTGTTTGTTTCAGATATTATGGATCTCATTAGTGCTGTATCTTTTTTACGATACATTTATTTATTATAATATTGGACAGCAGTTTTTTTATTTAAGAAGGATATTAGGGGTAAGTTTCCAAATCGTTTACAAAATGTCCTAACGAGACAGCCCTATCCTATACTCTGTAAAAATGAAGCAAGTGTTTGAAAAAAAAAGAACATGTTATTTCATAAAACGCAGTTTTTCTCACCTGCTAGCATTCAGCATACGGGCTGAAAAAAGGTTGAATAAACCTCGTCGGCGATATTTTTTAATTTTTTCATTTTCAGTTAGGACTATGCGTCTCCCGTGGCACGGCGACTGTTATAAATTTATGTTGCGCCCTGGTGTTACTTCCACTATGCAAGAAGTTGAATCAATTGCTGTACAGAGTCTTATCAAGATTATGGCCTGGATTGTTCTTTTTCTGGCTAGAAAAGGCGAAGAGTTTTCATATGACTGTTGCTATAACGCTATTAGTTTTTGCTGGTAAGTCTGCTTATTATGCTTTCAACGTATACTAGGTTAATAATTGTGATAGACTTATGCTACTGGTCTATGGGTTCATTACGAAGTAGAAACAGTCACGTTTTTCTAATGAAATAGTACTAAAATAGTGCCATACTTTCCTAGAAACTTAGAATTTCAATATAACTGTGTGGGATTTTTTTCTTTCTAAATTGTGCGTGTTTACATAACAAGGAATGTAATTAAAAACAGTTTGCGTTGCTGAGTCAAAGAGGAGTTTTATAAACGTAGTCTGGAAATATGTTGAGTAAAAGTAGGCAAGTATTATAAGAATTACACAACGGTTATTGTATACCAAGAAATCTTTAAACGGTTCCAGGCAGCTGTGTTATTAAAAATTGAACGTCCGTTATACAAACTTCATGGAAACAGTGTGGCTTCTTTTTCATATTTTGGGAGCTATTTCCAGCCAGTCTCTACACAGGAACTGAAAAAAGGAGGTATTCAATGGGTTCCATTTTTAAAATATTCACAAAGCGAATTGGAAATGGTGGAAGGCTCGTTAAAGCCCTCTGCGTATGTAGAGCACCATTAAGTTGTTGAGACGAAGGCTAATGGCTGCCAACACCACTGTTAGGATTTCTAGCTTTTGTTTGTGAACCGAACGTGGGTTTTAGTATTACCTGTACTTATTAAAATAAAACTGAAAGAATATCGTCTATTTCTTTAATATTTCATCGAGCTTTTTTAAAGCCACTGTTTCTGTGAAGCTTCTTTGTGACCGTCTATAAATAATGTTATATCGCAATTTAGGTTCTTACCCCTAAAGCTAAAGAAATCATTCTAGTAAAGATACTTTACACCCACACCGCAAACACTGCCCATTATTTACTTCTAAACTTCCTTAACAATTTCCGTACCAGGATTTACAACTAGCTTCGTAACACCTGCTATACCTTGCCTACCTACCAACAAACAGTAGAATACAGGTACATTATTGTTTCCAGTTGTACATTCCATTTCCCACCTGGTAAACTTGTGGAATTTCTCCAGAGGGTACGACCAACAACACGCCGAGATTAACTTCGCAAGGCACAGAAACGAGGTTAGTTTGACAAACTTTAGGCTATCCGCATTTTAGACTTACGTAACCACCGTTCAGGTGGTTTAGTGGGGAATTGTTCTGGTATCTGGTGGTGGTGGCATTAACGTGAGTTGTTAGTGGTTATGTGGAGTAAGGAAGTATGTGGGAATGTCGTGAGTGAGTAGATAAGATTACGAGTAAATGTGGTGCTTGATTCTAACTGCAAAAGCTTTTGAGTTCTGAGATGTTTGGTGTGAGGATTGAAGAAGACTTCAAGACAGTTAAATAGTTAATAAAACACTTTTGGACAAACTGAACTGAGTTTGGAAGATGAACTTGAAAATCAGAACCAATAAAGACACAGACTCATTTAGATGGTTAACGCAACGACAACGATCCTATGAAGAGGATGACCTTAATCGAAGTTTGTTATAGCTAATCGAAATCGAATAGATTTTGCTGACTTGTGGTATTAACATAGTTCCTTGTTGCCACGATATCAATAAGGTTACTACAGGTGACGATGCAAATGCAGGAATTCTTTAGATCAGGTAGGAATCTTTGCTGCATTGGTAAAACTTACGTAACTTAGTAATTTTCCATTTTACTCATTTAACTTTCATGGCAAGGAATTAGAATATAGTCAAACAAATGTATCTATTATTCTTGATAGAATTGCAGATAAATTAAACTGCATAATGCCATGTCTATCGGTAATATCCTTTCAATTTGCGATGAAGAAGTAGTGTACCAAGCTAATTGCAGCCCGTTACCTAATTGTATGAAGATATATAGTTGAAGTCGTGATATAGTTATATCCCTAGGGATATCTAGGGATGTAGCTATATACCGTAATATAGTTATGTAAAAGCGGTTCATAACTGTCGGAGTGCCCTAATTTTGTTACTGCGACCAATATCGACGTAGTGCTCGACGGCCGCTGCCGCGGCACCGCTCGTTTCGCTCGCTCGGCTCGCGCGTAGTTGGTCACAGTTCTAACCTAACCTATTTATTTATTTATTTATTTATTTATTTATTTAAACTTTTCACACTTAAAAAAGTACAAAGGCGGACTTAATGCCTTAGGCATTCTCTACCAGTCAACCAAGGGTGGTGAAGAGATTAGATGGCAGGTGCTCTGTTAGAAATGGAACAATTTGTACATAAATAAGTCATAAACTTATAATACACATACATACATATTTACTATAATATATACCTATATTATATACATATATTATATACAAATTCAAGAGAGAGAGGTTTTGAGATGACTCTACGCTATTTATTTTGAAAATAACTCCGCAATCTCCGCTTAAATGCATACCGACTGGTGGCCATCCTGATGTCAAGAGGTAGCGCATTCCAAAGAAGAATGGACTGAAAATGAAAGGAAGAATGAACAAAGTCAGAAGTATGAGAAGGACAGAGTAGGAGAAGATTGTTAGAAGAACGAAGATTCTTAGCGTGTGAAGAACATAGATATTGGAAGTGAGACACTAGATAAGAAGGAGGAGTGGGAGAGTTAAGAAGGGAGAAAAGCGTGGTCAAAGCACGCAAATTTCTTCTCTGGCGAATGGGCATCCATTTGAGCTCAGACCTGTAGCTCGACACATGGTCATATTTTCTGAGGTTGAATATGAACCGGATACAATTGTTAAGCAGTCTGTCAAGCTTATCCAGCAACACCGCATTCAAGTCAAAGTAGCACACGTCACCATAGTCAATGATAGGGAAAATCAAAGTCTGCACAAGCATAGTTTTCGTCTTAGCGGGCAAAAAGTTTCTCAGACGATACAGAGATCGTAGAGTACCGTTGACCCTTTGACTAACATTAGAGACCTGGCGCTGCCAGCTAAGCGTCGAGTCAAGATGCAAACCGAGATCTTTCACAGTAGGGGTAATGGGTATGACGGTACCATTGAAAATGAGAGGAGGAAGAGAGCTAAGCGTCACCCTACCCATCATGCGCGAGCTTCCAATTACAATGGCCTGACACTTTGAGGGGTTCACTGATACCCCAAAACTATCAGACCACTTTTTGATTGCATCTAAGTCTCGGTTTACATCTGCTACAGCATCCAATAAACCTTCCACCCGCGCAGCTGTATACAATTGAAGATCATCGGCATAAAGATGATACGAACACCGAAGACAGTGAGTTATAAAATTAATGAAGATGGAGAATAACAATGGAGAAAGAATACCACCTTGTGGAACACCAGCATCCAGGTCACGCCAACTCGAAGAGCTCTCATCAACGCGAACCGACTGCCGGCGTCCCCGAAGATAAGAAGAGAACCATTCCAGAACCTCGGACGAAACCATGAGATGAGAGAGCATAGCAAGGAGAATATCGTGGCTGACAGCGTTAAAGGCATTGGAGAAATCAATTAAAACCAAAACAGTAACCTTAGTATCCTCCATCGCTTCTCTAACGTCACCAGTCACTTTAAGGAGAGCGGAAGCTGTACTATGCCCAGGCCTGAATCCAGACTGAAACGAGCTAACAAGGTTGTTCCGGTGAACAAACCCCGCAAACTGTCTGTGAACGCAGGCCTCAAGCACTTTAGACAGGAATGGGAGAATGGAAATGGGTCGAAAGTGAGTGGGCAGGGAGGGGTTTGAAACTTTAGGAAGCGGGCGGACATAGGCCATACGCCACAGGGATGGGAATTGTCCGGAATCAAGAGAAAAGTTTATGATGTGGGTAATCGGAGGAAGTAGGGTATCGAGGATCCAAACGACCATACTACGACTGATGCCGTCATCCCCCACAGCCTTGGATTTTATGGACAGGATGGTCTTTTTAATTTCATCCAAGGTGACCGGAGAGAAGTGAAATGGTTCTATGATGGGACTAGCTAAGCCAGTAATGAAATTGACCGTCTGGGACAACATTTGGGAATCCAAATGACAAGTGGTTGTGAAGTGACGGTTGATATCATCAAGGCCAATTGTATTAGGAAAATCCACATGACGTGGTTTGCCAATACCAAGAGTACCAAGGAACTTCCAGATATCAGCAGGTGAAGAAGAAGATATGTTCTCGAGAATATGGCGGCGCTTAGCGTTACGTATCATCTGATTACACCGATTTCTAGCAACTTTGAAAAAGTTCCGATTTGCTTCACAGCGATCCTTTTTAAATTTATGAAAGGCCCGATCCCTGCGCCTCATCGCCATTCGAACCCCGGTCGTCATCCAAGGAGCAGGAGGACGCCGAAGTTTAATTTTTTTAACAGGAGCATGTCTGTCGTATAGAGCAAGGACCGCCCGATTGAAAATGCGCAGTTTATCGTCTACAGCTGTCGCCGCTGCCAAGTGATCCCAACTGATATCTGACGCATCCTGACGAAGCTTCTCAATGTCCATGCGCGCAAAACTCCGCATGTGCAGAACTTTTGGGACAGGTTTAGGCGGTTTTAGGAGAGGAGGAGAATGAGGTCATGTTGGGAAAATCCAGGAGCGGGACACTGACCATGATAGGGAACTAGGGAGGGAGTGGACGTGAGAATTAAGTCGAGCCAAGTGTCATCGCCTGAGGTATTGAAATGGGTAGGTTGCAGTGGAAGTATATGGAGACTGACGGACTCAATGATGTGAAGGAGTTTACGGGATCGAGGGGTGCGGTGAGCATTTGGTCAAATTATCAGCCTATAACGTACCCACTGCTGGGGCACAGGCCTCCTCTCGGTGAGAGGGAGACCTATTTGGTCGGAGTGCCCTAATATTTAAATTACTAGATCCTGCTCGTATCATAGTTATATTCTTACACATCACTTATGTGATTCTCATCATGGAATGAAATATTCCGAAACACAAAATATGACGAATGTTAAAATCTCTAAATAAGATTCTCTAAAATTCCTGCGTCTCTGCGGTCTCTACATAATAAAAATAAATTACATGTATTCAGCTAACAATTCCAGATTGCTATCATTTTGATTAGCAACCATAGTAATTACGTCATCTACCTACATCCTGTAGATCATAATAATAATGACCCTAGGTTGCGTTTCGGTTAGGAAGATGATAGACTAATTATAAAACAATGACTTGACGTCCTTGAATCCCTCTGCAATAAATATTTGTACCTAAGTCTTTGTAGATGTATGTTTTTCTGAATAATTTCGTTGCGGGTTCCAAGACAGTTGAACATTTCTCTTGGAATCGCCAAGCTTCATTGTCTCGACATGTTTCTGTTTGAGATTCTAGCTTGTACAGGATTATTACTGTAGTACCTATGAAATAGAGTCAGCTTTGTCTACCTAAAAAAGTTTTGTGCGTACTCACTACTCATACCTATGCCAAAATGTGGCCTTCAGACGTTGCTCGTGTTTACGAAGTTTTTTTACTTGAATTTGTGTTTTATTAACATTTACACTTTGCCCAGCTGCCCTGTGTAAATGTTAATAAAATCATTTGTTCATTTTCAGAATCCTCTATGCCTGCTATTAAGTACGGCAGGTCTAACAGGCGTGTCCATGCTTCTTATTACTATATGCATGGGTCTTACGTCTATGAGGGTCGTCCGTAGAAGGGTCTACAACGCTTTCTGGTATACCCACCAGCTGTATCTACTGTTCATCGTGCTACTTATTATACATCCATTGAGGTAAGTACATAATTAATTAGAAGTGAATGTAAATTGCGTAACACACTATCAATCAGAATCTGAATGATTTTGAAGCTTATTGCTAATCCATTGCTTCATATGTTCGAAAAATTTGTCTGCTCAACAACGTCAATAACGTAATGATGTTATTGAACTGTCAAAATGAAACCGAATCCTACTGTAAATTGTTACGCAATTACCCCGCAGTTCCGTTTTTAGGGTTCCGTAGTCAACACGGAACCTTTATAGTTTCGCCATGTCCGTCCGTCCGTCCGTCCGCAGCTTACCTCAGAGACTCTTAGTACTAGAAGGCTATAATTTGGCATGGATATACATAGGTATTAATCACGCCGACAAAGTAGTACAATAAAATCACAAAAAAATAAAAATTAGGGTAGGTACCTCCTGTACCTACACGTAAAGTGGGGATGTTTTTTTTTCTCGTCTACCCCATGGTGTGGGATGTTGTTGGAAAGGTCTTTCAAAAATATTGCGAGTTTGGCGAAAGAATTTTTCGATTAAAGGATCCGTTTCCGAAATATTAAGCTTTAAAGTACTAATTTTTGTGAGTCAAGTTTCCCCCTCCCCCTGCCAGCTAAACGGTTAGTTCTGGATATGTGAAAAAATTCACGGTAGTAGTATATACAACGAAGTTAAAAGGGAAACTATCACAGCTAAGTAGGCTTTACAAGTTAACGAGTAATATTCGACCAACTTACATTTGCAATTGGAAAGTATTAGAGAACATATTTTTCAACTAAAATGTTAAGTTTGTTCTTGGGATAAACTCATCCCAACTACGGAACCCTTCATTGTGCGTGGTCCGACACGCACTTGGCCGATTTTTTCTTACAATACAGTTTGCTGCAGGCTGCAGCTAAGTTTGTAGTTTACAACCTAACGGTTATAACAAACAAAAGAAAGCTACCATTTTATGGCTATTCTAAAGTTAACGCAACAACTGCAAGAATGCAAGAAACGCCTTTCTCACATGCAACAAAGTTTAGACTTTAAAATATGATTAATAATTGAATACAAGCTATGACGTGCATAAAGAGGTAAAATGGAATAATTAAAAATATGAGGAGAATATCAGTCATAATTGAGGTCATAATGTTGACGAAAGATCATGGCAAAAAAGCAAACAAAAATATATCTTTACTGTATCTATATCTACATATATTCTATCACTGCATTAATCTATTCATTCTTCGTATTTTCTGCTACCCATCAAAATATAGCAATTATAACTTGTTTTATTGTAACTCTAAGGTCCAGTTAGACCATATCAAAAGGTTTGAATTTAAATGATGGCTTAAAGTTTAAAAACCGAATACAATGGTATGGCGGCAAGATAACGAATGCGTGTGAGTCAGATGAAAATAATGAATCATGTCGAACTGTAGGTATTTAAAGCTAGCTTTGACCATATTCAGTTGCGAACCTACAGCTTATTTATTGCATAAACGTGTCAAGGTTTGATGATAATGGAATGGAACATGGAACTGATAAATTATGACAAGGAATGAAAATACCTACTAATAAGTAGGTAATATTTTTGTGGTGACTGTAAAAGTTTTGGCCGTTTGGAGCTCTCCAAACGACCAAAACTTTATTTTACCTGCCTGAAAACTTTCCTGTACTTTCTTTTTAAGGAAAATAATGCCGTAATTAAGTAAATATTTTTTATTTTAGCGGTGTCCTGAAAGAAGAAGTCATAGAAACAGAAACTAGTCCAAATTTTAGTCAAAACGAAAATACTCCGAAATTCGTCGCCATCAAATCAAAGGTGAGTCGAAAATATCATTTCATTATAACAAAATGTACAAGACTTACCTAATAGTAGAAATCATCAATGATGATAAAAAACCATCTAATGTATTAAGTAGATGGTGAATATAGTAGAGTCAGAAAATTAAATATTCTGTTCAAAGTCAAAAAGAAGTTATTTTATTGATTTTTATAACTAAACAGCATTCCTGAAAACTATTATTCAGAGGATAAGTAGGGGACGTATTGAAGGTATTAATACATTCGAAATATTATGTATGCCGTAGATTGATCTATAATTATGTATGTCACAGTAAGATGGTTGTAGCCGTCATATAGTTTTCGAGTCGACGGCGCGTTGTGTTCCATGCGCGCCTCAATGAGATGTCAGCAGCATTGAAGGGGTCCGCCAGGACCGATGCCAGACGGGGTTGCGGGATGTTCGAAAGAGTTACCGTGGCCCGGCACAGGCAACAGAAGGAACACGGGTGGGTTTTAGTCAGTAAAAGTCTGACACGCCCTCCCGCTCCGCCCAGAGCGGGAGAAGTCATTTGATGATTTCCCATCCAAAAAAAAAAAAAAGCCGTCATATAGTTATATTTCCCTGTCTATTGGCGGTGCCCAGTAGTAGGACCAATCTACTGAGTAAAGCCCCTATAACGCGTACCTTGCGTGTACTTAATGACGTAGCAGACAGCATAGATGTTTTTACTTGTTCTCTGAGTGAGTTCACAAAAACCACAATGTACAGAATATGTTATGGTAAATAATAAAACTGTAATTACAGCCACACTATTGAATTAGGAAATTCCTGTAATGATAGTGATGATGAGGTAATAAATAAATAAATTTCTAGGGATCCTACTTGGAAAATATCTATGATTCGAGCACCATCATATAGCTATTCGGGCACTCCGACCAACTAGGTTAGGTTAGGTTAGAACAAACTACACGCGAGCCGAGCGAGCGGTGCCGCGGCAGCGGCCGGGGCGAGCGCTACGTCGAAGTTGGTCGCAGGCACTCCGACAGTTATGAACCGCTTTCATATAACTATATTACGTTGTATAACTATATCCCTAGGGATATAACTATATGACGGCTGCAACTACCTATACATATGGGCCTTTACAATAGCGTCTGTGTCTTTCATACGCCTACCTAACCCTTTTCATACGCCACTCTCTTGGGAGGACACCTATTATAACGCACCTTAAGTAAACTCTCATTCAGACGTTAACTGAAAGCGTCTCGGAGCGTAATCTAATAAGTATATTAATGTCCCTAATTGATGATCCCGCACTCCGTCTAATGTATTCTGGAGTGGTGGAGTGGTCCTTGCAGTGTTATCAAGTTTCGGGTAGTTCGACGATAACTAAATATTTCTGATTCTACTATAAAGGAACTATACTGTGTAAGTACATATGCAGCTAGCATTCAATATGAAATAATCAATAAACTTTATTAAATACTTACTGTAATTTAATAAAGTACCTACTTACAGTTTTATTTTAGGTAGCTACTTTGGGATGATTCCAAACGACATTTTTGTTTACATTCTTTCCCAAATGATCATGCTCTAATTATATCCGCGTATAGCGGTCCTACCGTAACAATATCTTAGGTGTGACCTGACGTATGCGTTCCGATTCAATGATTTGATTAATTATCTCCGAATTAACATAACAATCGACACGCCCGCATTCCCTAAATGGTTGGCCAATACTATATGTACAATAATTATATTTGTAAGTGTTTATGTAAATCAATTATTACATAACATAATATCACGCCTTGTTTCCCCGAAGGGTTAGGCAGACTGAGGTGTACCTATAGTATACACCCACATTTCGCCAATTATGTTTGAGTCCCATGTAATAGGGGGCGAGCTTATTGCCATCAATCGGGTACAAATCCAGACTCCGGGCTGCTACAGAAAAATTCCAGATAGAAAAACCCAATAACACTTTGCCCGACCTGGGAATCGAACCCTGGACCTTATGCTCAGCAGTAGCGCTTGCGACCACTAGACCAACGAGACAGTCAAATCAATAATTAAAATCAAGTAAATCAATTATTATTTCCATCAATTTCAATCTATAGACCTCTAGCGAAAACAAAACAAAATGAGTTAAGTACTGCGAGAGCTAAGCAGAACTATTAAATATTTCCATTCTGGGTTTCGCAATCTTAGAGACCACTTAAAATTGCTTTGATATTTACAAAACTATTCTGAACATTGTTTAGCTTACTGCGGTCCTTAGTAGAAATATTTAGTACAATAACCTCTAAGCTAGCGTCTAGATTAGATGAGTCAGACGTGCTTCTAGGTAGAAACAGAAATTGTTACTCCATCATATTGTTCTTTTTGTACGCGCATTTCGTCCTCGCAGTCGCATGGATGGGACCAAAGTCACAACATTTTCTACTATACCTTCCGCTAGATAACCGTGGAATAAAAGTCGTTGACGCCTTCTACCAGTGTATTCCAATATTTCAAAACGATACGAAAAAATGTTAAGGCAGTGTCGCTAACACGATCAAAACAAACATCGCGGTACGAGGTGTCTTTGACGCGTGCACGTGGCATGTTTTTTTTATTTGCATTTAAATTTCGAAGCTTTTTAGAACAAGCGGGGTTAATGACTTTTATTCCACCCTTATCTGGCATAAGGTGTAGAATCGTTCTACTTCATGTTATAAAAGTCTGTCTACTATTTCTCCCCACTAAACATATTATCAGTCACTCGTCTATTTCTGAGCAAAAAAACAAGCTCATTGATTTCACATAGGTAATATCTTTCATTTACCTACCAGCCGATCGTGAATAAACTTTGTATTACTATCTCATTCATCGACATCACCTTTCGAAAGTAAGTTTATGGTGACAATAGCTTCATTCTTTAAATATGAATAGCTATAAAGACTCGAACTGGTGCCATTGAACTTATTTTAATTAAAAACCCTGAAGCCTGGAAACCTATGTATGGCTTTAGTTAGTCTATCACCAAATGTATGTGTTCACCTAGTTCCTGAATTACCTACAGCCGAAGCTCTATTTTGAGACTTAATACCACACAATAGTACCTAGGTACTGTGCACATAATGTTCATTGTAGGGACTAAATTGATATCGCAGGCGCGGCTAATTTTCGTTGACCAGCTGTGGCCGGTCAAATAGGTGGATTTATAATGGATTTACGATCTAAAACGTTTTGGTTAAGCCTCATTAAACATGGTAGGTACATCATTTTATCTGTCCTTCCGTATTGTAATGTGATTTTTATGACTTTGTATGGGATCATTCTAATTACATTATTAAGTCCAGAATTCCAGATCATCCAATCCTATATTAATTCGACGCTACGACAACTTATAGACTGCTGCACAAATCAAAGGAGATAGTTTTTTTGGGCCCACTGTATTGTGCTGTCTATTAATCGCATTATGCCTAAAAAAGTAACCGATTTATCATTTAAAATGGTAAATTTTTTATAAAGTCTAACCGGAATTACGAAATCGTTATAAAAAGATAATGATAATAAATTTTATTTTTAAGATAATGATAAATTTAATTTAAATGATAACGTACTCAGTTGATTCAATTCCCGTTTTCAGTTATGGTCATCAATGGGTAATTAGTTTAGTTAGTTTACTGTATGTATATAGGTAGGTACCTAATTATAATTACCTAAAGTTTCAGTTGGTAACCAAATCTGTTTTTATAAGTAAAATAATTGACGCTGCAGCAGGTTCACATCTGTGTTTAATCCTGTTTTAAATTTGCTTATTCTCGCGTAAAGTGGTTTAAAATCAACGTGAAAGGGAATGGAGTTTTCGGATGCCTGTCAGTTTGACTCTAGTGATGTTACTCAGTCACTAACGGTTATGCACTCGATTGTCCTGTCCGGATTATGTACTTTGATAACTCAATTCAAATTGAATCTAAGGTAGGTATTTGTACCTATTAGAGGTCGAAGCCGACCCCAACATAGTTGGGAAAAGGCTAGGCAGATGATGAGAGGGAAGAACCAGCAGCTTCATACGTTTGAAACGCACACAAAAAAAAAACTTAAAGAAAAGAATCATAGCAAGATTCAAAATACAGCAACCGTTCAATATTAGTGACATTCTGTTAAGTTCGGCTTTGTTCGACTTTGTAAAGAGCGTTTTCTCCTTCTCTCATTCCACTGTCAATCTGATAATCAGTGATGATGCGATGACGATTTTAATGACATATTACAACTGACAGCACTATTCAATGACTATGCAATTCAAACCCGAACATAACCAAACTCACAGAACATTAATTATTTTCACACTTATTCTTCATGTATTGTGTCAATTAAAACTCGGTACATCTGGACTCTCTGTGACTGTACATCTCAGTATTTTAACGGTTTATTACACGAAATAGATCTATTCCGTGGTTTCCTATGTACTGAATTATATAATGAAGAATGGCAGTTAACTAGTGTGGCAGTGGTGGTGATATTTATCTAATCTCGACTGCATCGAATGGAATCTCAAGTGAAAATGAACTCAATCCTATATTTTATTTACTCGAGTAACTTAGTTAATAAAATCGAGCCGCATCACTATAAACACTGTGAGAAAGACAGGTGTCAAGGGACAACAACACTTCATTCATTTGATTTTCCGTTTCTTTCGAATTGCATGAAAATTATATTTCTGTTTTCCTGTGTGTAATTGAAGGATTATAATGAATATGGAATCTTCAAGACGGTACAGCATTTACACCAGAAGAATGTTATGTTAATTGTTCAGTAAGATTTCAACGCAACGTGCGAAGACATTGTCCGGGACTGCTGCAGATGTGGTGCGGAACGCATGAATTTGTCGCTTGTTATAGTCAAAGTCAAACCATCTATGCAGTTTGGGGAACGGGCACGTCTTTTACATATAATGTAAGTACACACGGCTACATATCAAGCTATACATTTCCAGTATAAGCTGATCTCGCATTGTATAGGATTTCCGTACAATGAGAGGTAAGCTTATACTGGAAAGGTGTAGCTTGGTAGCCGTGTGTACGGGAGTTGTAGAAGACTCTTTTTATTTGTGCAATGTACCTACTTATTATCTTGAATAATCTCACGATTACAAATCTAAGAAATAAATATTTTCTGAAATAAAAAATATCATACTTTGCTAAAATTTGTACCTATTTCTTAGAGCATTAAACCAACACCTATTTTATTGCGTTTGACTACTTTTGACGTAATTTTGACAGGTGTTGCTATTAAAAGAAGTTTTGATAGTGCGTTTTGATTTTGCAAATGTTATGTTCACGCGAATTTTGTATATTTTTGAAAATTCAAATTATTTTTCGTTTTTTTATTAGGGTTTAACAATTTCTTTTTTTGAGTGAATAACTAGGAAAATTTTGATTTTGGTGTAGAACAAACCCACTGGTGTTTTTGTTAAGTTTTTCATGATAAATCTATACAAATTAATAAAATTGAAGTGTCTGTTTGTAATGTCAAAACAACAGCTTTTCACTAAATTGCATATTATGGAAGTACTAGCAGCGCCCCGCGGTTTGATCCACATAAGTCTCGATCTTGTAGGGATATCGGGATGAAAAGTATCCTATATATCCAGGTTATAAACCAAATGTATGCCAAAGGACGATGGGCAACCTACTATGGACCACGTCCCCACTTTTTTTTTTGATCCAGCAGACTTCTTTTTTGTCTCATAATTTTCGAAAAGGACTACAAAATAACAAACCTTTTGCTTTAAGTCTTAAATATATGGGATTTCCTGCAAAAATCATCCTTCAGTTTCATTTATGTAACGAAAATATAGATGTTTGTTTTCTATTTTTCGTCACAATAAAAAAGATACCTAATAATGATAATAATTGCCGACTTATATAATACGGAACATAAAACAACATAACATCACGCCTATATTCCACGAAGGAGTAGGCAGAGGTGTGTGGAACATCTACGTTTCGCAATCTATGTCATTTTTCGTCACACAGATGTGGATTTGAAGAAACACTTGTATTCCTCGGAAGGAGGGTAGGCAGAGATACATCTCTATTTGGTAGCTACATAAGTAGACTTACTGAATAATAATTTTCGTCAATATGAAAGAGATGAAACACAATGTTAACCAACTAATATACTCGTAATATTAAACTTGAAACATAACATATCATTACGCCTGTAATTATATTAGGGATAGGTATAGAGGTATGAGGAACAGGGTGTATAGTTCACTCATCCTCCATAGAAAAGGGAGGATCCTCCGACCAGACGGGTGTTGTGTCTGGTGGGCTACTGCCCGACGGTTGATGTCGGGATGTTGTAATGCTAGTCGCGCGGTAAACTCAGATTGCGCGATGCAGGATTTTGTGTGACGTCAGTGTGACGCGTACGCATGTGGTGATGTAGATATGCCGCTACATAGGCACCATAGACAGAGATATTTAAGACACCCAGACTTTTCGCAAGTTAGGTATTTATTTAATGATTCAATAAAAAAGAACATTAAAACTAAGAAAATCATGAAAACAATAAAAAAAAAGAAAATATGTGCGAGGCACAAAAGCTCCCATCTCGGCATGATGCTGCGATAAAATCAGTTCACAAAACAGTCGTAGGCGCAGGTTAAGAACCCAGTAGAAGTATAATTAGCGTTCGAAATTCTTTAATCACAATGTTAAAGAAAATATGTGCGAGGCACAAAAGCTCCCATCTCGGCATGATGCTGCGATAAAATCAGTTCACAAAATAGTCGTAGGCGCAGGTTAAGAACCCAGTAGAAGTATAATTAGCGTTCGAAATTCTTTAATCACAATGTTAAAGTGCAAGCCGTTTCGGAGGTTAGCCGGAACAAACAGACAGACAAAAACTTTAAAAATTGCATTTTCGTTCTAAGTAACGTACCTACCATACTGTTTTATGCATTTAGTTTAAAGTATAGATCACAATAAAAATCTAGACAGTTCTAGGAGGTCTAGTTTTCTTTACGATTTATTTAACTGCTATCCATCATCATCACATTATATGGTTAAACACAACATTCGATCGTAAACATTAACATCAGCTTTCTGGGTTGATAATGTTGTAAATGTGACTCATGTGACCCAATTTTGATGTGACATCATCAACCTGTCTGTACCTACAATGAACAATTTTAATTCAATTGCGTGACCAATAGATTAGTCACCATCATTGAAGAGGCCGATTCATTTCTTTTCGTGGGAAGGTTCTTAGACGTACCCACATTATACGGTGGCCAAGTGAATGTCATTGATAGACACCTACTTCAATTTTGTTGCACTTGGCATCATTGTTAGCACATTTATTATTGTTATATTTTAGTGATATATTTATTTTAGAAGTATGTATGTGTGGGTGTACTATAGGAACTGCCTAACCCTTCGGGGAAACAAGGCGTGATGTTATGTTATGTTTATGTATGTGTGTATGTCTATGTATATTCTCATATTTATATTTAAATTAGTGAATAGTTTTTTGATTTTTTGTATTTTGTTTTTTCTTCTACTCTCACACACGTTGTCTACATATCTTTATCTTCTGTCCTATCGCTATCGGTATGCTGGAAGAGATTTCTTTAGAAATAAGCATCACCTTTGTCCACGACGTATTTTTTCTCTTCCTTTCTTCTTGTGTTTATATGTGTGTACATAAACTGTTAAATAAATAAACCTATAGTCTGCTAATAGCTGTGAGTGACAACCAAGTAAGTTGTAGTTAGCCAAGAATGATTCCTTAAAGTTTTCATCTAAATAAGCCCTAAATGTTATAGGTATTTAGGTATTCAAAATGTGCTACAAATATTTTGTTGGCTTATAGGTTAGTTCTTAATCATACGTTAGTACATACATCTTGACATCTTTCACAAGCCTTTTATTGATATTGAAAGATAAAAATGAGGACAATAGACTTAAGAAGGTATATATATATACACCTATCTCTTAAAAATAATTAAATCTCTCTTAAAAAAAGGATGGTACCAAAATCCTGGAAGCTTGCAAATGTGCAACCAGTGCCCAAAAAGGGCGACCGTGCAGACCCTGCCCATTACCGTCCGATCGCCATTACCTCCAATCTGTGCAAGGTTATGGAAAGGGTACTGAACAGTAAGTTGCTGACCTACCTTGAAAACAATGATCTCCTCAGTGACCGTCAATATGGCTTTCGCCGGGGACGGTCAACTAGCGATCTTGTGTATGTCACGCACTGCTGGGGCGAGGCCATCGAGAAACACGGCGAAGCACTTGCTGTATCGCTTGATATCTCGAAGGCCCTTGACAGGGTCTGGCACGCTGATCTACTCAGCAAGCTTCCTGCTTATGGCATCTCAGCTTATTTTCGTAGCTGGATATCAGACTTCCTTAGTGAGTTGACGGCTGCTCTTCCGATCTTATGGCTATTGATGCCTGAGTTCCTCAGGGGTCTGTTCTATCTGCAACTCTTTGCCTGCTGCATATCAATGACTTACTTCAGCCTGGTATAGTTAGGTACGCAGATGACAATACAGTTTCAGAGAGATACTTGTACAGCGCAAAAACCAGCGGGGCCGAAGTTCGTTCCTTGAGAGAGGCCATGGTAGAGCGGACAGATTTGACCTTAAGCCTTTGCTCCCAGTAGGGTGATGATAATCAGGTCTCTTTTAAGGCCACCAAAACACAGGCGCGTATTTTTACCGCTAAAAGGTGTCGTTTCGACCAAACTCAACTTCGGTGCCACCATCGAATACAAAGCCCAAACAGCTGCCAAGAAACTGGGCGTCCTAATAGGGTGACTTTACGTCTCGACAGCTTTTATCCCTTTACAAAGCGCAAGTCCGATAAGTCCGATCCTGCATGGAGCATTGCAGCCACCTTTGGGCTGGCTTAGCTAAATACCAACTTGCCGCGCTTGACTCGGTGGAATGCAGAGCTAAGAGGCTCATTGGCGACTTAACACTGGTGGACGCCAAGCTTCACAGCTTGGCTCATCACCGCAAGGTTGCCTGCTAGTCGGTCTTCTAGAAAGAAAGAAAAAACGTTTATTGGCACATGTCACAAGTGCACACAGTATCACGAAAGGAAACAAAGAAAAAGAACTTAAAACTAACAATATTTAAAAAGTACAATTACCTACATCAAAGCCAACAAAAGAGGATGTAGGTAAATACTGTGTGGCTCACGGCTGCGCCAAATAGGCCCATTTCAGCATAATGTCGGACAACAATGGTGCCCGACGCTGGTTTTCAAATGAAACTAAATTCTATTCTACAGATTGTACTTCGGTGAGTGTGGTCAAGAACTCCACGACCACATTCCGCCGGCCCCCTTTCTACCATCGGACATCTATACGCACTGCAGGTTACCATCCCTACCTAGTTGCTATTCCACCAATTCGCACTAAGCGTTTCCAAATGTCTTTTGTGATGCGCACAGCAAATGAGTGGAACTCTCTGCCTGCGTCTGTGTTTCCGAACGCATACAACCCCGATCTCTTCTAAGTGAGAGTGAACAGGCTTCTCCTGGGTAAGCTGGCTCCATTGTCAACTTTGTCTCTGTCACCTCTGACCTAGACTTAGAGTCAAGAGCAAATCTCTTTTTCGTATGATTGTTATATATAATTTCGTGGTGCATTGCTTGACCTATGTATGTTTTCTTTTCTGATACGCACCAGAAAAGGAGTGGAACTCTCTACCTGCGTCTGTGTTTCCGAACGCATATAACCCCGATCTCTGCAAAGTGAGGGTGAACAGGCTTCTTCTGGGTAATCTCGCTCCATCGTCGACTTTGTCTCTGTCATCTCTGACCTAGACTAGAGTCAAGAGCAAACCCATCTCAAATAAAAAAAAACCTATATCATCGCCTTATGCGTCGCTCTGTTTATGCAATTTAAACTTTTCATTTCAAGCGATTCCGTTCATTTATATCAGAAATCAGAAAGTTCTATTGTAATAAGTTAATGATTCTATTATTTCTATTTGTGTGCGGGCTAAAATGGTAATTTATTCGAAGCAAATGCTTCGTACATAAGGGCCATAATTGTTTTGTGGGATTGAGGCGAAAATTAGAAGTTCAACTAGCTACCTGCCGTCTTCTCTGTTTTTTGTCCTTTTTTTCTTGACGAGCAACTGATTTCAAGGTATTTAACGCGGTGTTTTATTTTCAGACTTGGCTGTGGATGTCCTTGCCATTGACTTGTTTCGTCTTGGATGTTTTGTGGCGGATCTGTACTAGGAATAGAACCAGATTTAATATATTGGAAGTAAGTTTGTTTAGTCATTTAAACAATGCTAGCATTTCGCTATAAGTATATATATTATACATTTTTGTAATGAGTGTTTCTAGAGCATAATCGTCGATGGTATAATCCTCAATGTTCAATTTTTTTTCACTGCAAGCTTCCGTTTCATAAATAACACAACTATTTAGGTAATAACATTAATTTGAATTAGGCGTATTTAGGAGTTATGTCAATATTGTCCTACTACTTTTAATTAGCTTGAAACTATTCCAGAAAATTAATTAGGTAGATATTGTTTGTTTAATCCCGGTTATAAACAATGTTCATTAAAGTAGATAAATCTCAAACAAACGAGGTTAATACGGTTTTATGTTTATATTTAACTGAATATTTTCGCGAAAATAGTTACGTGGGCAGTTTTAATCCAATAACCGATCAAGCTTTGCATAATTCTCTTGTTGGGTTACTGTCTATTGGATTCGACAGAATTCATTGCATATTTTAGATTCGTGTCATATTTTAATTGAATTATCTCTTTTACTAAGCTTTTATCGGCTGCTTCTATTTAATAACAGTCGGCTATCTTATCTAGAATCTTTAATTAAATTTTCTATTACGTTTTTTTTACATTTTCGCTTGTAGATACAAGTAGTTAGCACAGTTTGCTTATTACATACATTTTCTGACTATCCTTCTATTTTTATCCCAATTTATTTGGGCTCAATACAGTCCATCTTTTACCTACATCTCATAACTCTATGAGCCGATAACTCAGTTCACTTTCTTCCAAGTCATATTCTTTTCTTTTCAAATTCAAATTCTTTATTATCTCGCTTTCATACCTACTTAATACGTTCCCATTATTGTCATATGCTCCTCCATTTTAACACTTTCATATTTTTATTAAAACTCTTCTTTTCTTGCCCTAGATTGAATATTGCCAACCCCATTATTTCTTGCTCAACAGCCTGCTAACAGGTTATGGTCCCATGGGTAATTCCGCATTGATGGGATTAGCGGTTTGGGATGAATGAGTTAACCACTTCCCCCTTGGCTTGTATAATTTTCGATAGGATGTTCTAATATTGTATGAGGTGGTAATGAGATTACTAAGAAGTGTAATTTTAGTTAATAAAGTAGGACTGCGTAATTGCGTATTGTTGTGGCTAATTTTCAGAATGCCATTTTAGTGATTGCAGTGATCACAATAATTTTATGATGAGCGTAAAATGTCGGCAGTGAGGGCGTACACTTCTTTAGAGTTGTCCTAAATTGCTACTTAATTAAGATAGATGAATTTCAATAAAGTCTGTTTTAACGATAACTTTAGTAGTTTATGATTATGGCAGGATTATTGTTATAACACGATCATAAATAACAACATAACTGCACACAGCTAAAACAGTTGAACCATTAACATTATAGGTGCATCACATGGCAGGTCGCACCATAAGCTTGACAGTGAGCTGCCCGCACGAGCTGCAGTGCCGCATGGGGCAGTATGTGCTGCTGCAGTGTTTAGACGTGTCTCTCATTGAGTGGCATCCCTTCACTGTCGTCAAGGTAATCGTACATAGATTAATTTTATACGAGTCACACCATTAGTGCCATAACACGTTTGCATCGTCTTTTTGCGTCTGCGCTAGGGCAAAACTTGGGTAATCGGTGATAGTTTTGTTTTTTACTTGTAAAATTCGATTCATTGATCAGACTATTTTTTAAATTTACTGTGATATAGTAGACAAAATAAGTTTTGCTAACTTATATCTAAAAATGTGGCAAATACTATAATGATTGAAAAATGTACATTTATCAAGTCAGTAGTAATTTGGTAATAAAACACAATTATCTATCACCGAATAGCTGCATATCACGAATTAGCCAAGTTTTGCCCTACTGGTCATCTTAGTTTTGGGCTGCTAAATGGACCATCTTTCTGGCCTATGTCCAGTTATGGACTGCGAGCTGGACTGATCGACTTTACCGGTTATCTGTAGCTAGGTGCCAGCCTGTAGAGCCGCCCTCTGGTTTAGCGGCTTGCAATGTAAGTAAGTTTGAACATCGACGTTTTAGTGTTGTTTGGTAGATGTCAATTCACAAGTGACGAATAAAAGGCAGAAATCTTAATGATTTATTGAAATAGTGGGTAGAGTGCCCATAGCCACCTCACAACTCAAATTACAGTCCCAACCTGTCAAGACGCTAACATTCACTACGTGTAGGTAGGTACTACAGACAATAGACTATTGCTAATGAATTTATTTCCAAATATGACGGTTATGTACTTCCACTGAACCTGTCCTGAATTATTTATGTTCTAACAAGAAAAACGATATTCGGTTACATCACTATTCTAACTATAGTTGAAATATATTCTGTGCCATAAATGCTATAACCTCGTAGGTGGGAGACTCCATATAAGGTGGTTGACCTATTAGCAATCACGCTAAGCGTATTATCTTATTGACAATGGCATCTTAAAATTGTAGATAGTTATTGTAATGTTACTTGAGATGGTTTTATAACTGCTGCTATAAGAAAGATCTCGTCTCATCAAAATTATGGCATCGTTCAAAAGTATGCTTCTTTATTTGTTGTCACGTGGTGTTTCATATTTCTTGTTTTAAAATCTTACGTCTTTTTGTGGCTAACGGCATCTCGCCTGCTGTAAGAAGAAATTATTTTGGTACCTAGGCTGTTAGATGCTTTTGCCAAATCATCTGGAGATGAAGTATGCATTCCCCTGGCATAGCCTTTTTGTTAAACGACAGAGAGCAGATATCATTTCATTTTCCCCCTTAACTGTTTGTAGTTTGTTCCCACGATAGTGACAGTTTGTTTCAACATTTCAGGTCCCTACATCATACCAAAGAAGCTTCGTCGTATGGATAAGAGTAAAGGGCGATTGGACTGAATCTTTAGAGAAGTTGTTGTTAGAAAGGAGGCCCAGTGAACTAAGGTATTTCCTGACACTTTAAATTTAATCCTGAATGTTGTCTTTTTTACATAGTGAATATGACTGACGTTGAAAAACAAGAGTACCCCATGAAAATCTATTGGAGTCGACGCAGCATGTCCTTCGACTTCATACGTATCATATTTATCAGCCGTCATTTTAGTATTCCCTCATTTCACTTTACTTTATAAATATCATTCTTCTTTTTGAGTTAAGTTCTTTCTCTCACATACTTTATTTTGTCCCGATTATTAAATGGCATTTTCTTTCTTCATTTTCAGTGTTCTCGTAGACGGACCGTTCTCAAGTCCTATGGAGGGCATCTGTCGGAGTGATGTGGCAATCTGCGTGGCTGCTGGAGTCGGGATTACGCCGTTTGTAGCTGTGTTGCATGACATGTTGCTGTAAGTATTCGTCTGTTGCTTTTTGTTAAAAGAAAATACCTTTTGTTAGTGTTAGTGGGTCCCCGCTCAAATCAAAAGAACTTGAGTCGTCCCACAAGGATAACTGTTCATCAGTCATCTGTCTGTAACTTTTATTTGACATATATCCTACTTACGTCTATTGTTCCATGAAGACCTGATAGACAAGAGATAAGCATTTCGTTTGAACTTTGGAAGCTTTCTTTAAAAAAATCCATACATATGTTCAATTGGTGACGTTCCAGGAATCCACGCAATCGCCTGCCCGGTAGAATTCATCTTCTCTGGATAGTAAGGCACGAAAAAGAGCTAACATGGCTCGCAGACCTAGCGAACAGAACTATACTACAATTACGAAACGCAAACCGCCCAGACAGACTGCACATAGAATTTTACGTCACTAACATACAACATGCACCTGATAAAGAAAGCAATAAAGCACATAATCCTGTAGCACACATGGTTGTGATTAACGAGAAAGGACTCAGTCACGTTTTGAGCAGAGATAGGGATGATGAGAAAGTGACTTTGCTGACTCCGAAACTTAACAGAAATGCTAATGATGTGAAGTTAAAAGATGACGACAATAATTATAACATAGCGAAGCAATATCCTCTGATTGGATGTAGAGTTCGACGGGGGAGGCCGTATTGGGATCGAGTTTTTGGATATTGGGTGCACTTATATCCTGAGTAAGTTGACCGTCTTTCATTATTGTTTTATACCTAAAGTTACAAAATATTCAACAAAAAACGAAAAAAAAAATCTTTAGTTCGTGCTTACTAGGGTTTGATTGTGTTCATGTTGGCCCATTTACTGATAAACTTTATGATTATACTTAGTTTTAAGGATGAGCATTCAATCACTTCCAGTAAACCTGACTCATGAATGCAGTCGGCTAATTTTTTGAGTTGTGCGAGTACTAGAGAACCTTGGAGTGCCACAAGGTTTAATATTATGTCCCTTCTTAAATAATACCTAATTGCAATGTATACCTAGTGTGTAGTATATTCCGTAAAAGTTACTTTCATATAATGACTGGGTATTAACAAATTCTTTTGATTATTGTTTCAGGGACCATCTGAACCTATATTGCTGTGGACCAAAGAAATTAGTGAAATTGTTGAGAAGCAACTGTAAAAATGCTTCAAAGACTAGTAAAACTAAGTTTACATTTGTACACGAAGGTTTCTCTTGATCAGTGATATTGTAACGATTCATTACTAAAAAATACAATGCATTTATGAAGAGAGTGTTGTTCTTTTATTTTCATACAAAATAGTTCAAGTTGGGTAAGATGCAGCTATGGTGTCTAGTGTGAACTCGCAAACGGCACTGATTGAAGGGGAAGTTGTTTTTGTAGTTTTGGTAAAATAAAAAGCGTGTTAAATAACAAGTTCGGGAGCAAAAACGGAGCAGTAAACTGAATAAAAATGAGTAATAACAAATAGTAGGTACATTATGATACAAGTGTGCTATATTGTGTAATGATCAATGCACACGCGTTTCAAACGACGTTTTTCAAAACACTTGTGAGGCAAAAAATTAATAATGTTTCATAAACTAATTATCTAAGTAAAAAAAAAATTAAATATAAAGAACATAGACAATATAGAGAGCAAAGGGCGCTGACCACTTTGTTTTCATTTCTTGACTCTCCCACTTCCCCTAGTTATCTTGCCCCCCACTTTCAGTACATTTGTGCCAACCACAATAAAAATCTACGTTCATCAAATAATCGCCTTCTTCAATGTCCCTCTCATCGCACAGACTTAACTCACTCTTCCTTCTTCGTTCAGTCTATCTCTATGTGGAATGCGCTCCCCCTGGAAATCAGGATGGCAACAAACCGATTATCCTTTAAAATAAAAGTTCGCGATCACATTCGTAAGAAGCTGGCAGTATCATCACAACGTTTTATTTTATTTTATTTTTATTTTATTAGATATAGGAACAACAAACAGCTACAAAATGTAATTTTACAAGCAGAAAAACATAAATAATTTAAGTACCTAATAATGTAGCCCACAGCGCTGTCCACAGATTACCATTAATAAATAAAACCTTACAGTCACTAGGAGGTGAACTGCTCATGCGTGACAGTTACACTAATGTTACGAAAGCGATAAAAAAATTGTATTTAAAAACAATAACAAAAATTTTAAAATTTACGTTTTGAGTTCAAGTGCCTCATACAAAAGACTACGAAACCTTTTCAAAGTGCATGCAAATATGTCTACGTGTTCGAATGCTTCGTTATAGGTTGCTGCCATTCGCCGAATTGGTGAACGGAGACCAGTGTGTGACAACGTTAACGTTTTCCCATTGTTTGTCTTATTTGTTTTAGTATATTCGTGTATTTATGTATATATTTATTTGCGCTTATTTATATATAATTAGGTATATATTATTATATTTATAATTGTAATAGGTATGTGTGTATCTTTAAATTTAAATAAATATGTATTCCACAATTTCTCATAATTGCACCTACCACTGTTTGTCTCTGCATCACCCAAAGGTTGACTGGTAGAAAATGCCTATGGCATTAAGTCCGCCTCTGTACATTTCTGTGCATGAAGTATTAAATAAATAAATAAATATGACCTCCGGATTCCTTTTACCGCGGTGTCTTCGCAGGTTGAAGGAGAGGCAAACGCACGAAGCCGTTGAATACCTAGTCTAGTATGTATTAAAAGCATAAAAAATGAATATTTTGTATGTTATTTGGATGTAAAACAAGAAAGAATGTTATTTTTTTGACAAAAATAAATAATTTGATGAAATATTATGTTAATTTATCATTATTTTATTTATGTACACAGTAGGCATAAAAAGGCATGAAGTCTTTTTGATGAGATTAAAAAAGCGTACATCTGTGACTACTAAATAGTTATCTGTGGCGCACATTACCGCACTAAAATAGCGCGGTAATATAAAGTAAAAAGCACGCGTGTTTAATACACTGCATTATGAGCCTAACAGTTCAATACAAGCCACTTTACGAGCAAGTGTGTTGAAAAATAAATAATTAAGCAGTAAAACGTGTGGGCAGTTAGTCTGTAAGAAATCTAACTTGGAAGTAGCGCTCGCCGGCTGTGCCGCGGCACCGTTCGCTCGGCTCGTGCGTGGTTGGCATAGAGCAGGGGTTCCCAAACTCATTTTGTCTACTGCCCACTTTGAGAATAAATTATTTTTTAGCGCCCCCATTTTTTCACCTACTTAAAAACCACTACCTAGATGAAATTACTAATCGCCCCCTAAGCCTCTACACAACGCCCCCATTTTTTTCTGGGTCTCTTACTGCCCCCCTTTAGGCCTGCAGCGCTCACAAGGGGGCGTTATCGCTCACTTTGGGAAAGGCTGGCATAGAGCAACACGTGCCACCGGGCGGCGGCATAGTGTATTATCTATGACCGGCGGACCGGCTGGCGGCCGGTAGTTGGTCACAGTTCCAACCTAACCTATAAACTGCCGAACTATCCTAACTGTCCATTTCTACATTTTTACTGGCCATTCATTTATTACACTACTCGAGTATTTTTTGTACTGACATTGTAGGATGAAATAACCGACCAATTTTCTTTTTATTACCTACTGTTCATGTTTTACTGTCTCTAATTAACCAACCGCCGAATTTTTTTTTTAACTGATCATAATAAAAACCTCCCTAATGTTTAAATAACAGTTGTAAAAATGATTTGTAAACTGATCCGATGAGGATTTTGGTATATTTTTTCTCAAAACCTACATTGGATAATTTTGCGGGCACCACGTCTACAGAATAAAAAAAACAGTGCGGGTTTACGTTTACTACTGGGATAGTCATCATCATCATCTGCTTACAGCAGTCCACTGCTGGACATAGGCCTTTTCAATCACTCGCCATCCATCTTCATTCTCGACAACCACCTACCACCAACCACCACCACCACTCTCAGTTGGTTGGTTACCAGCCAACTGAGAAGATTGTCGCTCCGCTTTGGAGACGGAGTCTCCGTGAACTTCGTCTTGGGAGAGTACAAAGAGAAATAAACAGTTTTTTTTTGTTAGCCTACATTGTGGCTCTCTTTTAATTTTAAATAACGAAACTGAGAAACCAATAGTTGGTGATTATTAGGTGTTTACCAAATTATTAGGTACTTATTGCGATCTCCTTAGAACGCAGGTATAGAAGAAATAGACAAGAGTTTTTTTTTTATTTTAACGTGAGAGACTGTCAGATGTTATGCCTAAATAATGTCTGACAAATCAAATTATTTGTAAAATGATTTTACAGTAGCAATGAAAATATATATTACATATAAGACAACACAATATCAGTACGAAGGAATGACGCCTGGAATACCTGAAGCAAAGGAGAAAACAGTAAAAGATAAAAAAACAAAGAAACAAAAGACCAAAGTAAGATAATCTTCAAATTCTTCTTGATTATCCACTTGGTCTATCGCAATCCATGGTTGAACAAATGCGTCGCCTCAAAAATTACCCATCTAAAATTTCAATAAAACATTGATAGGGTAGCTTAGTTTGCTATAGCTTCTACTTAAATAGGTATTTATTATCATTTGAATTAATATTATTTGCAGGCAAAATCAAAACGTAAACAATTTCTGCGAATCCGTTGCCCTATATGTTTTAACAACTTGGGTAAAGAATCAGTGGTTTCGACGAGGTGCGGCCATGTATTTTGCAGAAATTGTCTGCAGAAGGCGTTGTTACTAAAACCTTTATGTCCTACATGTCGAAGAAAGTTGACAGGGTGTCAGGGCTATCATACTTTGTACTTGGACGACAATGTTTATGACGACTGTATGGGCGATGTCACTATCGGTCAATAAAATCAATTCAAACAATTTGTACACATGGCTACATATTAAGCTATACATTTCCTGAATAAGCTGATCTCGCATTGTATAGGATTTCCGTACAATGAGAGGTCAGCTTATACTGGCAATGTATAGCTTGATATGTAGCCGTGTGTACTTTGATGTCGTATGACTATAGCAAGATAAACAAACTATTTTGTGGCTCACTTTAGGTTTGTTAATATTTTTTGTATGAATATGTTTTGTTTTTGTATTTAATAATGAATGTCACTACAGTTTTTATTGCCTGCAGATAAACTAATTTAAAAAGGTCTACTTTTGTATTGTAATCCTGCTATGTAGAATTTAAGTCATGATGAAGGAACTAAGACGGACGTTGTGGCAATCATTAGGAGAGGCCTATGCCATATTGTACGTATTTTAGCTGAATGATGACGATAATGATGATTAAACTCCGATCATTACTTACAAACGAAAAGTTAAAATAAAAAGAACCCACGAAACAATATAATCAAAATTAAAAGCGTCAAGCTTTACGGAAAATACAGTGGTTTCGTGGTAATCGACTTTAGTTTTAGAACCATATTCATATTTATTATGCATATATACATCCCATGCCGATTTCGGCTACGGTGACTACTATCGTTTTCGACGACTATTTGTTACGGGCGTGTGCTCTGATGTGGCTAATGTAACCTATCTTGACAGTAAAGGTACGTGCACAGTTCGGACATGTTAGAAAATGCCATTGTGGTAATGGTATTGTATGTTGGAGGGTGGTGTACTCTTGAGGTGATCTCTCCTGCACGCGTAGCATGACCACCATAGAAACGAGTTTTGTCGACGGAAGAATAGACAAAATGGCACAGCGCCATGCTTAGACGTTAGAAATCTTTCTACAATCTGTCATTTTGTCTTTTTTTCTTCCGTCGACAAAACCCGTTTCTATGTTGGTCATGCTACGCGTGCTGCTGTCGAGATGAGAGATCTCTCCGCTGGTCCTCAAAGTCATAAATATTTTGGTTCACCAAACGCCTCCAAACAGGTCTATCCTTTGCCGACTCTTCCCAACGAGAGGGGTCTATTTTGTATCTCTGCATATGTCTTTTCTGAACGTCTTTGTATCTGAGTAACTGGCCGCCTTGATTCCGCTTGCCGTCCTTGAGTTCAGAAAAGAAGATGCGCTTAGCTACCCTCTCGTCAGGCATCCTCACAACGTGTCCAGACCAGTGTAGCTGTCGACGCATCAGATAGACCTCAATTCCGCAGACATTAACCCTTCGCAAGACATCCGTGTTTCTAACACGGTCGGACCACTTGATGTTTAAGATATTGCGGAGGCCCTTAAGGTGGAATCGGTCTAATGTGCGTATTTCTCTCCTGTACACGCACCACGTCTCAGAGGAGTACAGGACGTTTGGCAAGACGATGGCTAAGTAGGTACACGTTGACCTTCGTTTGCACTTTGAGGTCGTGCGAGCGGAATACCTTCTCTCGTAGTTTGCCAAACACTGCCGAAGCAGCACCAATTCTACTGTTAGTTTCCGACTCCAGGTCACCCTTACTTGCTAATGTACTACCCAGGTATTTGAATCTGTCCACCTGCTTGAGGACGGCACCGTCAAGTTGTATATCAAGTGGGCCATGGTGAACTGTGTCTAATACCATGACTTCAGTCTTCGAAATGCTAATTTTTAGACCGAATATACGATGACTTATCAAGTCTTTCCACTAACTCTTGCAGGTCTTCTGGGAATCTCGCTACAAAACACAGATCATCAGCGTACATGATTTCGGTGATGAGGTTGTATGAGACTTTAGTGTGAGTTTTTAATCGGGCTAGATTAAAAAGTTTGCCCTCAGTTTGGAAACAGATATGAATGCCCTCGCATTGTCCTTTAAAGCCTCTTCCACAACCACCGCAAAATATAGGGCAAAGAGGGTAGGTGCTAAAACACATCCATCCACACCCCACAGGTGACACGGAAGAATTCCGACTGTTCACTCGACACAGCAACGTAAGTTGTCATGCAGGAGACGTAACAATCTGATGAACTTATCTGTACACCCAAGCTTTTGCAGTACTACTCAAAGCACTTCGCGAGGCACGCTGTCGAAAGCTTTTTCCAAGTCCACGAAACAGAGGACCACCGGTGGTGATTGTTCTTTGCACTTTTCTTGAAGTTGCCGAATAGAAGATTGCCTCGCAGGTGCCTCTATTTGGACGAAACACAAATTGGGTCTTAGGTATTGTTTTTTCGGACAACTTTATTAACCTATTCAGAAGGACTCTCGCAAAGATCCTCCCTGAAGTCGATAGGAGGGAGATGCCCCTGTAGGAATTGCAGTCGGCACGACTGCCTTTGCCTTTGAACAGTGTACCGATGTTAGACATAGTAAAAGTATGTAGTACCAACTCCTCTCACATACGGCAAAAGAACTTCCAAATAATCGCGTGCGAGTCCCTCCCACCGTACTTAAACAACTCGCCAGGGATTCCATCACCACCTGGTGCTTTTTTGTTTCGTTGCTGTTTTACGGCATCGATGACTTCCAGGAGAGTCAGTGGATCGTCCAGTGCTGTGACTTGAAAAAGCGCAGGCATGGCTGATATGTAATTAAGATCCGCTGATCGATCAACGTTGAGTAAGGTGTTAAAATGCTGAGCCCATCGCTTTATAACCTCCTCTCTACTGGTAATGTAATGTACAGACGCCAGCACATCAAGCTACCCGAAACTGTCAAATTTTCCCAATCAACCTTGAACCTAATGCTTTAGCAATAAAGTGGAAAATCTATTAAAGAAATTTGACAGATTGTAGTAGCTTGATGTGCTGGCGTCCATACCATCGATGGATTTTAATGGTACATTCACTTGGTGTTGAGAGCCAGTTAATGCACGCAATTCCCCGAAAAAGTCACCTAGTTGATTCGAGTCAGCTAGCCACTGCATTCGATGTGCTTTGTCTTCTCACCATTTATCCTTTACGCCGCGGATGAAATTCTCCATTTCTATGGAGCTCTTTTTAGTTGCCGATGACTCACTGCGGCGCAAAAGACCTCGATGTTTAGCTATAGCGGTAGTAAGTAGCGTATCATTTTCATCACAAGTACCAATCTTTATTGCATTTCGGTTTTACACCTAAGGTATCAAATGCTGACTTGGTTAGCTGAGAAGACAGCTCTCGCCATTATAGGTTTAGTTATAACCTCATTGGTTTAGTCTCCAACTACGAGTTTAGATGCGAAGTCACTAGTGGCTTATTCATATAACTCCCGTGCCTCCCGATTTTGCATTTTCGGCAAGTCAAGATGAAGATACTTAGGTTTAATAGATCCATGGGTCTATGCAGTCGCAGTGCTAACTTTGTGATGACAAGTCTATGATCAGTCCAGCCTTTAGCTCCACGCAGCACTCGAGTCACACGAATCTGACCCAAATCACGCTGTCGAACTATTGCGTAATCGATAAGATGCAAATGTTTAAACCTAGGATGCATCCAGGTGGTTTTATACTTGGTAGGGAGTCAAAACATAATATTTTTTATGCTCAGTTGAAATTGAGCGCAGAGACTAAGCAGCAGCTGACCATTGCTGTTCATGATCTCGACCCCATGCCTACCGAGCACTTTAGGCCACACTTCATGATCTTGGCCAACTCGCGCATTGAAGTCCCCGAACAGCAGGATTTGTTCCCGAGATGGTAGCTTTGTTAGCGCTTGAGTAACCTCTTCATAAAATCTATCCTTAATTTCATTGGCCTTATCAAGGGTTGTGGCATAAACGCTGATGATTTTGAGGAAACTATCTGTATCCAGGTGAAGACGTAATGTAATAACCCTGTCAAATACATAAACAGGGTACTCATTTAGCTTTGAGGCTATATTGGTCTTAATAGCGAACCCTATTCCAGACCGCCTGGATTCGCTCGCATCAGTTCCCTTCTAGTAAAAGGTATAACCACCACCGCGCTCTGTGAGCTCACCCTCGTCGGCTAAATGTGTCTCGCTTAGGGCCGCTATGTCCACATTGTAGCGGCAGAGCATTGGAGCGATAATAGCAGTTTTACGCTCAGGGCATAGATGGTCGTTTCAACAGAGTGCGCACATTCCACGCACCAAAAGTAAAAGGTTTTTTGGGTTCATTATTTTTTATTATTTCGACCACAAATAAATGGATGCACAGGCAGCCGTGGTTCCCTCCCATATTGTTTTTGGAGCAAGTGCTTGTTTGGGACACCTTTTCTAGTCCCTTCCCCGGCTGAGCGGGGGAAGCAGTGCCACTCTTAATAGAGCTGCTTCGTCACAGAGGGTGCTGCCGAGGCACACTGTTACCCCAATGCAGTGCAAGAGCGATCACTCTCCCTAAGCCGCCTATGTGCAGGTTTCGGACAAAGACAGTGAGCACCACTAATGGACCTCTCTACCTTTACCCATTGCCACTGGACTTGATCGCGGAGTCCAGTAAAACAAAAATAGTCAGTTGTGCAAGATAATTATATTTAAGTGCATAAGTTTGCGCGTAAACACAGATGCACTCTCTCGTCCGTATCCTCCTTGATCCAGTGGAACGGGAACCGCTACGACTGGAGGAGGGCTGGATGCAGTGTCTGGCCGAACGGTAACTATATTTATTTATTTATTTATTTAATACTTCATGCACAGAAAAGTACAGAGGCGGACTTAATGCCATAGGCATTTTCTACATATACACATATTTTTTTTTAACTGTATGTCCCCTATCGCCGCCCTTAAGGCCTTTCACTATGCCTAGCTGCCTCGCCGCCACGCCGGTGCACGCTGTGCACTATGTGGAGAGCAACCGCAAGACTTGAGTGCCGAAACACAAGGCCCTCTCTACCAGGTTTTGCCCACGAGCCGACGTGGTTACCAGGGTTTGGCCGCTGCGTGCAAGACAGCTACTTGGAATTACTGGTGAGAGTTCGAAGGATATCAACGATTTTAATAAGGCATTCCGCCACCTGTTTAGGCCGACTGGCAGGAATCCGACGCTAACAACCCACTACACCCTTTATTATAATAACTATGTGGTAAGTATTTATCCAGTCAGCGAGGTGGTAGCGGGCTTGACTGCCCGACTTCCCAGTGACCATGGTGCGCCACTGTAAGTAGATGAAAGTATTGCCACTCGCTTGCGTTTATGTCGTGAATAAGAGTCATATCTTATGTCATTTGAAACTTCAATTATTCAACGTCAACGTGTCAACTGCGTCAACGTCACAACACAGACATAGGAGTGAACCTGAAGTTCAGACCTGAACAGATGACAGGTCAGTCATAGTTACTACTCTTTGGGTCAGTCCATAGAGTATAGTAATATAGATTGGGAAGGTCAGTCCCATATTGTAGTCTTTGGTCAGTCCATAAAAATGTACTCTGTGGGTCAGTCACAAAAGTTTTCAAAATAAAAATTCATATTGCTTTATTTATTATTCTATCTAAACTGAAAATAACGCCATGAATATGAGAGCAGAGAGAGAATTGAGTACTAATGCGTACAGCAAGCTATTTCTCCAGAAATTAGACAGCCCGGACGCAATATTCCAGAATTATGTGAAAGTTCTAGCCAAGCATTATTTTACCGTGAAAAACATAATTCAGGTAATTATGAATGATAAATAAAATGATAACAACTTATTGATGTACCAATGTCTAGCCCAATGTTATTTCAATTGTCTTGTACATCGGAGGAAACAAAATACTTGCAAATTGACTGGACAACAAAATATTTCTCCTTCCTTTTGGTGCTAATGACGTGATTCTTAGACTAGCTCAGTTTCTTGTAGATTTCTAGAATCCCCTACAGCATTGCAAACAACTGACGTGGAAGGAACATCACAAATCATCAATAAAAAAAAAACTGTGTGCCAATATGCATTGGAAGATTGGTTGTAATGTTGTCAAAATTAATTTACAGGAAATATTAGCATGCCGAGACTCAATGGAATGTCTAAACAAGCTCAACGAAAAAGGAAGGGCAGCTATATCGGTATTGCGGGATGAGATGGAAAATTTTGAACTTTACGGAAAAGATACTGGGGACATGAAATATGCTAGCGAAGTGGACTCCCAGAGGCATCAGCTAGCTTGGTAAGTGGTATTTTATTATATAGGTTTTAAAAACACTTTTATACTTCATAAATAATGTTTCAAAACTAGATCAGGTTGGTCAATGGTCTTCATTCTGGGCTATCAATAAGCATTTATCATTAATTGATTATGCACATGATCATAACAACAGCATGTGTCCTGCCACTATTATTTACTAATGTAAATAACAATTTAATCGTGTTGCAGAGTAGGTGTAGCTCATCTAAGCTGAAATGATGCACCCCACTACTTACTTAAATTAGTATATATGTACCATGGGAGAAAAACGATCATAAATACATCGTAAGGACTATTCTTGCTTGCAGCACTCGGCCACTATAGTAACGCTTGCTAAGAGATGTGGTCATCGTGTGCACCAGGGATGTAGCCTTCATACAACCTGATTCCTGTCGGCTTCCCTTCGGAACAACCACTCTTCTTAATGTCTATTATTTTTATTGCCAAATAATATGGTACACCTGTGTGTAACTGTGTATCATATCAGATTACACAATTATATTTAAATACCTACCAGTTTAATTCATCATACGATTAAAAACCTACAGTTTTTGTCTGAGTTTATGAGAACTGAACAATTTTTTCTTTGGCTTCCCTCTAATTATAATTGTAGCTGCGCTACTGGTGTGCACGAGATTTTGTTTTCAAATTGGTCAGATGTAAGTTTTCTTGATAGTACACTATGGTAAATGTGGTGGTGGGGCGTGTCATTTCAGCTTAGCTCTACTATTGTTCATATTTAAAAATGTCGACTACTGCTTTACTCCCTTGAACAGACCCTTTTCTCTGCTGGGTTTCCCAGTAGTGGGAAATCAGGGCTGAGTACATCATGTTATTTTGTTGAATTTTAAAATATTTCATTCTAAATAAAGAGCAATCTTGAAAATTACTTTTTATTTCCTTTTATTTTCAGTCTTCTAAAGGAATTCAAGGATGCCAACATAACAAGCATGTTTGCCATAGAAAAGGCTCAAAGGGATGAATTGTTAAAATCTGGTGAAGGAGATGATTCTGGCATCAGGAACAGAAAGACTAAAGTCGAGAGAGATGGACTGCTCAAAATGTCTTCAGGTAGTGTTTTGATCTATTTTCATACAGTTTTGTTAGTTATATTCATTTAGTCTATGGTCTCTGTCCAATCCTTCCAAGCAGCTCTACTGTAACTCCGATAGCCTCTTGAAAAAGCATCAAAGCTATCAAACATGAACTTGCTTAATATTTTTTACTACTGACTTGTCACTACAACATGTGGAAACTTATAACACAACTCGCTTCCGCCCGCGACTTCGTCCGCGTGAAATCTCTTGTTTCCCCGACCCACCCCGTCACATCGCATCACCGCGCCCGCGCTGTTACTTGAGGTCAATAATCGAGATGAAAACTATCCTATTTTTTAAGTTGAACCAAATTACACATAGTGATCAAATTTCATCAAGATCGGTTCAGTAGTTTCGAAGTTCATTCAGGACATACATAGTGACACGAGATTTTTATATACAGTGTGAGTCTTTATAATGTGCACATATCGAAATGAGGGAATCTATGCTTAATTTTATCGACGGAAAAAATGTTAAAAAAAATCTAAATATTTATTTATATTTTTTATGGATTTTTAAAAAAAATTGTTTGCTTTTGTGACCCCAGTGTATACAAAACTGTGTAACTTTTAAACTAAACGATTTATCACGATGAAACAAACTCTATAATGTTTGGAAGTAATTAAGTGTCGTCATAAAATAAAAATTATGGAAAAAAAATAGCCACATTTAAAAATAAACATTTTTGTTTGGCAAAAATCTGATTTTTTTCATTAATTTTTACAAAAATTGTAAAATTTCTCAATAACATGCCCCCATCACCTTCTTTTTTTATAACTTTAAGTTATTCTTCATTGTATTAGGAACCTAACGGTAAAAATTGCATGTTTTTAACTCAACCCCAACATTTTTTATCAACTGTCAAAGAAAGGCCCAACGCATAGCTATTGTTTAGCAGGTAGATAAACTTTCTTTTGAATGTGCGCAGGTCGGGGAGGTAGGGCCAGCCAAAGGAACTTGAATTATGACAGATGTCAGACTGGCAGTCGCTCCGAATTATTCGCCGCTGCTACATGTGTTTCGGTACTTTCGTTCGCTGGACTTTCATAACTTTCGTTCGCTGCTACATGATGCCGCGTTTAAGTGAATTTTCCCCGGCACACATCGCCGACATACATTTTTATTATGGAGTGGGACAAGGAAGTGCCAGAGCTGCGCGCGCGGCTTACATAGCTGCGTATCCTAACAGGCAACCAGTGCCATCTGCCCGAAACTTCCAGGAAGTTCACAGAAGGTTGTCGATCACTGGACTTGGATCAAGTAGAGATCGTCGCGAGCCACCTCAAGTAATTATTGATGCGGCTACTGAACAAGCAGTATTAAGTGATTTGTTTGCTGATCCATCCATAAGTACTAGACGACTGGCTCTTCGTCACGGAATATCCCAAAAATCAGTGTGGCGTATTTTAAAGAAAGAAGGATTGCATCCTTATCACTATCAAAGGGTGCAACATCTACATGAAGACGTAGACTGGCGTCCAAGGTGTGTGATGTCCACATGGATTCAAAGAAAAACCAGAGCAAACCCAAACTTTCCAAGAAAAATACTATGGATGGACGAAGCGACATTCACTAGAGACGGTATTACTAACTGTCGAAATTTACACAGATGGTGCCGCGCAGGTGAATCTACTTTCCAAGTAAGATTTTCGATAAATATTTGGGCTGGTCTTATCGATAACATGTTGATTCGACCAGTCATATTGCCGAGAACGTTGACTGGTGAAAGATTTTTAAGTCTATTGAGAGATGATATGCCTCAGTTATTGGAAGATGTCCCACTGGCTGTGCGTCAAAGGATGTTTCTTCAGATGGACGGATGTCCTGCCCATTACGCTACAAATGTAAGAAGATTTTTAAACGAAAATTATCATGACAAATGGATCGGCCGGCAAGGACCTGTAGGGTGGCCTGCGCGTTCACCCGATTTGACGCCCCTTGATTATTTCCTATGGGGGACCATGAAGCAACGCGTCTACAGTACCCCCATCAACAGTGAGGCCGATTTGCGTGACCGCATAATAAACTGTGCGAATGATATTCGCAATGATCCCGAAATGATAAGGAGAGCGACACACCAAATTCTAATTCGCGCGGCTTTGTGTTTACAACAACGAGGTGGACATTTTGAGAACCTGATGCATTAAATTTTGTATTTAATAATAAATGGGTTTCAATTGAACTCTTTTGCATTAATTATCATCCCAAACAAACCACCCTTATGAGAACAATACGATTCCGCGTTCGGAGTGCCATCTTTGAAACGACCCGCGCGCATTCACAACAAAGTTAACAAAAAAAAGTTTATCTACCTGCTAAACAATGTGCTATGCGTTGGGCCTTTCTTTGACATTTGATAAAAAATGTTGGGGTTGAGTTAAAAACATGCAATTTTTACCGTTAGGTTCCTAATACAATGAAGAATAACTTAAAGTTATAAAAAAAGAAGGTGATGGGGGCATGTTATTGAGAAATTTTACAATTTTTGTAAAAATTAATGAAAAAAAATCAGATTTTTGCCAAAAAAAAATGTTTATATTTGATTATGGCTATTTTTTTTCCATAATTTTTATTTTATGACGACACCTAATTACTTCCAAACATTATGGAGTTTGTTTCATCGTGATAAATCGTTTAGTTTAAAAGTTACACAGTTTTGTATACACTGGGGTCACAAAAGCAAACAATTTTTTTTAAAAATCCATAAAAAATATTAATAAATATTTAGATTTTTTTTAACATTTTTTCCGTCGATAAAATTAAGCATAGATTCCCTCATTTCGATATGTGCAGATTATAAAGACTCACACTGTATATAAGATGGTCATTCATTTGGAATATGTCATGTTATTTGTGTCTTATTGTTTGAATACATAATCTCAAGTAAATCAAAATCAATAAGTTACTGAGGAATTCAAGTACCAATTGCCACAATACATGTTAGTGAGTACTGAGTGAGGCTATTAACAGGTGACAATAATTTGTATCTTTAAATAAGCAGCATGTGTACTGGCAGTTTGCCATTAATAAGTAGAACAAAGAAGATGCATTGTTACAGGCTTGGGACTGTTCAAAGTAGGACAGCTATGTTTATATGCTTTGTTTATATCTAACTATGTTATATTCGGTAGTTGATTAAGCTGTGAGCTTAGCACAAAGTTAGGGAAAGGCTAGGATAATAATTACTGCTAAGTAATAGCAAATTAGCATTTACTGATGGGATTTAACCATCTCCTCACATAATAATAATTCTTAACACCTTGAGTGAAAATCGAGGGTGGTAAGGGCCCACATCAACGACAGCCTTTTGTTTAAGGGTCTGATCAATTCTTTTTTTCTAATTTTAGTTTTGAATAAACTTAGTTTTGTAAATATGTGCCATACCCTTTAAATACATTAAGTGTCATACTGCTCTCTATTATTGACTACTCGTAAATTTATTAATTTTAGTCTATGTCGTATAATTTAAATATTAACATAACATCACGCCTGTATTCCCCAAAGGGTTAGGCAGAAGAGGTATACCTATAGTATACCCACATTTCGCTAGTTATGTTTTAAGTCCTATGTAATAATGTAATAGGGGGCGAACCTATTGCCATCAACCAGCCACAAATCCAGATTCTGGTCTGCAACTGAGAAATTACTGATGGAAAAACCCAATAACACTTTGCCCGACCTTGGAACCCAGGGCCTCTCGCTCAGCAGACGCGCATGCGACCAGTAGACCAACGAGGCAGGCAATTTAAAATTTGTTTATTGTTATTTCTTTTAATACAGGTGTGACTGAACAGTTGCTATCAATCAGCAGACAACTAGCGGACACCGCACAGAGGAGTCAAGATACACTGGATAGCTTGGTCTCTTCCAGTTCTACTGTGCATGTAAGTGGTTTTGTACACCTTTGGGTTTTTAGGGTTCCGTAATCAACAAGGAACCCTTATAGTTTCGCCATGTCCGTCCGTCCGTCCATCCGTCCGCAGCTTAGCTCAGAGACTCTTAGTAGTAGAAAGCTATATTTTGGCATGGATATACATATTAATCACACCGATAAAGTGGTAAAATAAAACAATGAAAAATAAAATTTTTGGTTACCTCCTGTACACGTAAAATGGGGATGTTTTTTTTCTCGTCTAGCCCATGGTGTGAGGTGTTTTTGGATAGGTGTTTCAAAAATATTGCGGGTTTGTCAAAACAATTTTTCGATTAAGGGATCCGTTTCTGAAATATTAAGCTTTAAACTTAAAGTGCTAGTTTTTTTTAGTCAAGTGTGCCCCCACCGCGCCAGCTAAACGGTTAGTTTTGGATATATGAAAAAATTCACGGTAGTAGTATAGACAATGAAGTTAAAAGCAAAACTATCACAGCTAAGTAGGCTTTACAAGTTTACGAGAAACAATCGACCAACTTACATTTGAAGTTGGAATATATGAGAGAACATGTTTTTCAACTACAATGTTAAGTTTGTACTTGGAATAAATTATTCCAACTACGGAACCTTTCATTGTGCGTGGTCCGACACGCACTTGGCCGGTTTTTATGACTTGACAAAACATCTAGATTTCTTTATTATATTATATAAATTAAATATTACTTAAATTATAAATTACCTAAGGTAACGACGTAGATTAGAAGAACAGCGCGGTCACACAGGCAGACACGAAAAGCAACTTATGCATATGTAGATGTAGATTTCAATAGCTACACCAATGAACGAGCATAGTTGCGCCTGGATTCATTGGTGTTAAGATTCCATTAATGTGATGGTACCTATTGTTCATTGTTGAAAACCAAAACAAACTTGTGACGTTGCTCCTTATCTTGTGGATTTATTTATTTGGATATTCAATTACTTGTCCATATTGTGTTTCAGGGTACTAAATCAGAGCTACAGAACACAGCCAGCACAATATCGGAATCTGGCAAACTTCTAAAGAAATATGGCCGACGAGAGTTTACCGATAAAGTCATTATGTTCTTCGCATTCCTATTCTTTTTAGCTGTTTGCCTGTACATTGTACAAAAAAGATTTTAATTATTGTAATGACCATTTAATAATTTTTTGTATAGGACGATATTTATAATGGATTATGTTAAAGAATTGTAAGTAATATATAATTAAATTACTTCTAATTGCATTATGTTGGGTATTTTTTATTCTTTGTTGACCTCTATCTGTCCGTGTTATTTTTAAGTGTAAACAACGCCATCTATTGGCAATGTTGAGTAATAACATTGACAAGCAATGACATTGACAGTTTAATTAGTTGTATCTTTGTTGCGATAGATGTCGTAACTATCGTAAACACCATGCCTGTTAACCTCCAAAGGGTTGGCAGAGATACTCCGGCACTGGATGCCATTGCTGTATTGTATTTGGCACTATTATCTTTAGACGTTCTGAGAATTTCTTAACAGAAAGTTGGAAAATACTCTGTGTGATGTGGTACTTAGGTATATAGGACCTCACGTTTAGCTGTCGTGCCTGGCAACCAGTGACAAAAAGACAAGTGTGAACATTACAATGTTTCTCTATACTTAATTATTGTAAGGGGTCGTAGAGTATCAAATATAATTAATTTGGTACGTCTTCTTTACTCGTTACCTAGTATTTCGGAAACAAAACAGTAAAGAACTACGCGGCAAAAAGGTCAAGTCAGGTTCGAGGCCAGTTTTCTGTCCACATCATAACCTTTGCATCCAGTTAGTTTTCAGGGTTTCTGTCTCACTTAGCACCGTTTGTTCTATTGTTTGTTCCTGTTCCCTTCGTCTGGGAATACGGTGGACGTATAGAAACATATTAATATTGATTGTGAAGTGACGTGCTGGGAAGGCCGTCTGATCGTATGGCCGTGGATAGCGACCCGTAGTGTACTACTGGAGTACTGACATAGATATGTATGTAGGTAGGTACAGTCACGAGCACTAATATGTATTTTTTTTTTGTATATTGTTGTAATACTTAGAAACTTTTAAAAGTACCTTTTAACCGACTTCAAAAAAGGAGGTTAAGCATTGACGATTTTTTTTCATGTATGTACACCAATTTCTCCGTGATTACTGACTGGGCCGATTTACGTGATTCTTTTTTCATTTGGTAGAGGAAGCTCGTGGTGGTCTCACATACATTTTTATTAACTTTTCTTGGGTAGTTTTTGACTTAGCGTCAATAAATACGTATTCAATCTACTTAACGTTTGTTGATGATGTTATTATAAGTTTCTGCCACTGTTGTTTACATAGCAAGTAGTGGTATACGAATTTGTGTGGGGAAGGAACCACAACCAAAAAGAGAAAAATAAAAACATTAAAAAAAATCGACTTTCAAAATAAAGTTTTTTTTTTGTGTAAAAATGTTTTCGTAGTTATTTTTCACTTTGTAGTGTTTGTTTTTGGACGTTAGTTGTTTTTGGTTTTGTATTTTCGTTTTTTGCCACCGACTTATGAAATTATAGTTATTTTTCACTGTCTAGTGTTTCTATTGGAAGTCGGTTGTCTTTTTTCTCTTACTGTAGTTATTGATTGTAAGTTTATGTTGTTACGAACATAGTATTTTGGAACCCCTATGTGCCCCTTTGTACTATTGTGTTACTATTATGCAATAGGTCTTATTTCGAAGTTGTAATCGTTATTCCACGAGAAAATTGATTTTGAATTTTGCTAATTGTAGATAAATATAAATATTAGTGCTCGGGACTGTATGTGGTGGTATGAGTAGTAGCATTGAAAGTTTTATCACTTATTCAGACATTCGATGCGTTATTTAGATAGACCGCGCGTGGACTACAGCTTTCTATAACACCCTGTATAAGTTACAGCGGTGTAATTACATGCGTTTATTAATTTCATATTTATCTACATAATTATTGTCGTATTGTGTGATTGTAGTTCCAGTTTCTTTTATTTAAATTGGACTATGTGAAAGATGAAGAAGACATAATGCTGCGCCGGCGCCGGCCCCAAATAAATTGGGTTAACTGCAATGGTGATGATGACGATGGGTTATTAAAGTACCTATGTTTTTTTGTGGTTGTTTTGTTATCCCTTGAACCCATGGTTGATTTGTTTACAAAGACGTGTTTCTGTGACAAATTAACCTATTTTTCTTTCTTTCTTCTTTCTTTTCTTTCTATACTCTATAGGTAAGGTACCTACTTAATTGTCTATTAGGTATATATATTGATAACGTTGGATGTTTTATGATCTTTTAGACCTTACTCTCAGAACATTAATGCCTGCATAATTTTCCTTATTCGGTAATCACCTTTGCAGCTGGCTGGCACTGTGTAGTGCCAGGTGCAAAGGTGCCAACAGTTCACAGGCCGGCTTCCTTACACGTACATTTTCGATAACCCCATATACCTACTTTGGAGGGAAGTATATACTTACGTTCATTATAATCGTGATAGGTCATCACTGCATTGCCTAAGTATAAACCATAGGAAATCGCACTAGAGCTTTTGAGTTTCGTAAGATGATAGAATCTAAGCTTCGCACGGAATCGAAGATAGGTATCTTTTATTCTGTTTGATGAGGAAACGATCTTTCTTATCTTATGTAAATGTACGAGTAATTTCTATTGAGAAGTCTGTTAGATAAGTGTGCGGGACAGTGACAGACAAACAGTTATATGTATAGTATAGTTATAGTGTTCACAATAGTAAGTTAAGATGTCTTGTAAATAGTACTTCATGTTTCTTTATATTTTGTATTTTTGTTAAATAGATCTTAGTTTATAGAATGTAAAAATACATGCTTTACCATAGTTTTACAGATAATAGAGAGAGAAAAACGCAAATAATGTCACGCGGCTCTCATTAAGGTAAAGTTTCGTCGTATTTAAGCTAACTGTGCCGAAATCGACTCTATTCTGATTGGCTAAATATTCCCGTGCTCTGATTGGCTGACCAATCAGACTGCCCACATTTCATTAGCCATTTTTGTATAAATATCTGGAGGGATTTCGGTATCGGCAGGCGGCAGCCATCCCCGCCGCCCCTGCCCCCACCTCCTCCTCTGCCTCTGTCCCCACGGCACCCATCCCAGCCAGTCCGTCCCAGGCCGGTAAGCCTGTATCTGCTACCCCTGCCTCCGCGGCAAATAGCGCCCCCTCATCCTCCTCCCAGGATGCCCCCCCCGCCCTGACTCCAGCTTCTTCTGCCCCCAAGAAGCTGGCACCCCCCCCGCCTGTGTTCATTCAGGACAAGGCTAAGTGGACAGATGTGTCCCAATGGTGCACCGAGCAAAAAATCGGTTTCACCAACGCCCGATCCACCCAGCAGGGTATCAAAGTGAGCGTCCCTACGTCCAAGGACTATAGGGAGCTCACTAGGCTCCTCCGGGCGAGAGGTGTGTCCTTTCACACCTACACTCTTCCCGAGGAGCGCCAGACCCGAGTGGTAATTCGTAGGATTCCTAAAGAAATCCCTACTGACGCCATCAAGGCCGACTTAGAGGCCCAAAATATCCCTGTTTCGGAGGTCCACCGAATGCACCGCGCCAGAGGTGGTCAAGCATTCGACATGGTCCTCGTCGTCTGTCCCCCAACTGAAGGGCACCACCCGATCTTTGGTGTAAAAACCATATGCCACCTCGTGGGCTTTGAGATCCAGAAGCCCAATAAATATGGCTTCATCGGTCAGTGTCACCGATGCCAGCTATACGGCCACGCGCAGAAGAACTGCCACGCTAAACCCAGGTGCGTCAAGTGCCTGGGCGAGCACGGCACTTCTGACTGCCCCCGCCCTAAAGACCGTACCCTCTGCACCGAGCCACCTAGCTGTGTGCTATGTGGTGAGTCAGGTCACCCGGCAAATTACCGGGGCTGCCCTAAAGCCCCGAAATTATCCCCCAAACTGGCCAAGCGCGCAGTCGCCCGCCAGCAAAGGGAAGCCCCCGCCCCTTCGACCCAAATGCCAGAACGGCTAAGCCCTCAAAGGCCTAGCCCCTGGACGGCCCTTAACCATCAAAGGGCTTTCCCGGCCCTGGCCAAAACCAGCCCCCCACCTCCATCCATCCCAGCGCTGATGGACCCCCTCAACCGCGCCGCTGCGCCCGCCCCCGCCCTCCCCCCGAGACCGGTGCAAGCGCCTAAAACCGCCCCTGCAGCCAGAACTGCACCCCCCCACTCACCGACTACGGTTGGCCCTAACCCCCTTGACCCCTTTAACATCATTTCGGGCACCTTCACGGCCTTCCTCACCCCACGCGCCAGGAAAATGGCAAGCGAATTAGTCGCTGCCAGAAATGCCGGCAACCTTCTCCAGATTCTGGAGATATATAACTCTTATCCCGAAATCACCCAAGCCCTATCCTCCTTCGCCAACCTTCCCAACCCCCACTATGGATAAAGAAGCCAAAGGGAGAACTAAGCCCCGATCCCTTAAATTAGGCTACTTCAATGCCAATGGCATTCGCGATCAACGCGATGAGATCGCCGAGTTCCTCCGTGATCATCAAATTGATATTCTCCTTATACAGGAATCCTTCCTCAAGCCCAACGTCCGTAACCCGTCAATCGCTAACTACTGCGTAGTTCGCAACGACAGGTCTCGGTGTCACAAGGGTGGCACCCTCATATACTATAGAAAGGTTCTTCACTGCATCCCTATGGACCCTCCCCCCCTATCCAAATTAGAAGTGTCTGTATGCCGGTTAGGCATGTCAGGACACCAACCGATCACCCTAGTATCGGCCTATGTTCCCCCCCAAACCTCGTCAGAAAATCCCCAGTCGATTTCTGACGACCTCTCTGCCCTCTTCGGCCTGAGCGATTCCGTTATCATAGCGGGCGACCTCAACGCCAAACACCCTGCCTGGAACAGCAACACCACCTCAGCCAGAGGGAGACAGCTGTTCGGTCTCTGCCCCATACTAAATTTCGATGTCATCGCCCCGATGACTCCAACCCACTTTCCCCACGACCCCAACCATACCGCCGACGTCCTCGACATAGCGCTTCTGAAGAATATCAACCTACGGTTGGATTCTATAGAGGCGGTACAAGAGCTCTCCTCTGACCACCGACCAGTGGTCATGAAACTGGCCCCCCGTGTCGGTCTCCATGACCCCACTCAACCCCCTCTCACCAAAATAATCACAGATTGGAGGAAAGTAAGCAATAGCCTGAAATCCACTTCTTCCCAACACCTGGACTCCATCCCTGATCAGTTCGACTCTGTCGCAGACACGACGGCCGCGATTGACTCGCTCACTGAGCACGTACAATCAGTCCTGAACGACTGTTCAAAGGTAACTCCAGCGGACGATGACCGTCGCTGGAGATTGCCGGACGATGTGCGTGAACTGTTGCGCGAGAAGAACGCGGCTGTCCGTGCATACAGCAACTTCCCCTGCCTTGCGAACAAAGCCCATATGCGCCATTTACAGCGAGCTGTAAAGACACGCCTAGCGGAGCTGCGTACCGCTGGCTGGGACAGGATGCTAAGCGACCTAGAGCCCACTCATCAGGCCTTCTGGGAACTTCAAAGGAAACTAAAGTCCAATGAAGTAGTCTCCATGCCCCCCCTACTCCGCCCTGACAAGACCATCGCCTTCGACGATGCTGACAAGGCTGAATGCCTAGCCAACAGCCTCGAGGCTCAATGCTCTCCCAGCTCTCAACCAGTAGACCAAGCTCACTTGTCAAAAGTCGACGCTGAAGTCGAACGTAGAGCCTCCCTTCCCCCCGTCGAAAACCCTGACTATCCTCTGCCTCCCGTCACTCCAGACGAAGTGCATGATATCATCAAGGGTTTAAAGCCCCGTAAAGCTCCCGGCTCAGACGGCATCACAAACAGGGTAATTCAACTATTCCCTGCCCACCTCATAATGCTACTGACCACCATCTTCAATGGTGCCATGAGCAATAACATCTTCCCAGATGCATGGAAAAAGGCCACTGTCATCGGCATCCCCAAGCCTGGAAAGCCCAAATCTGAGCCCTCGAGCTACCGCCCCATCAGTCTGCTCAATGTCCTCGGCAAAGTCTATGAGAAACTTATTTATAAGCGTCTCAGAGACTATGCCGAAACAAAAGGCCTCATCCCAAACGAACAGTTTGGTTTTCGAACCCAGCACTCTTGTGTGCATCAGGCCCACCGCATCATCGAACACATAAGCGCTGGCTTCCAGCGTGGCATGATGACGGGTGTTATATACTTCGACATAGCGAAAGCGTTCGACAGAGTCTGGCACAACGGCTTATTATATAAGCTCTACCAACTCGGTGTGCCGGACCGTCTCGTACTCATCTTACGAGACTTCTTGTCGAACCGCACCTTCCGCTATCGCATCGAAGGAGCACTATCCTCCCCCCACCCTATCCGCGCAGGCGTCCCCCAGGGCTCTGTGCTTGCCCCCCTCATCTTCACGCTGTTCACTAGCGACATACCCAGGAGCAAAAAGGCACAGTTGGCTCTGTTCGCAGACGACACGGCCATTTACTGCTCGGGTACCAAACAAGCCTCGATCTCTCTCACTCTCCAAAGAGCGGTCACCAAACTTGGCGACTGGTTCAGGAAGTGGAGAATTGAAGTGAATCCCGACAAAAGTCAAGCGGTTCTTTATTCAAAACCGCGCCATAGGCCCACCCCCCCCCGACCAATCTCCATGTTCGGTAAGCCTATCCCTTGGGAGAAGCGAGCCAAATATCTAGGTGTGATTCTCGATGAGCACCTCACCTTCGCAGAGCACATAAAGAAGGTTCGTTCGCGCGCCGCTTTCGCTCTCGGTAGACTCCACTCGATAATGAATGCAAAAAGCAAGTTGTCACTAAAGTGCAAGTTGCGCATTTACACGGCGTGCATACGTCCTATTATGACGTACGCCTGTGCAGTCTTTGCTCACGCGAAACCCCACCACATCCATAGGATGCAGACCCTACAGAACCGTGCCCTCCGAATGATCACGGGATCCCCCTTTTATGTCCGGAACGAGATCCTCCATCTCGATCTCAAAATCCCCACCATCCTCCAGTTCATGAAACGCAACTCCAAGCGTTTCTTTGATACCGCCGCCAAACATCGCAACCCCCTAGTTGTCGCGGCCGCTAAATATACCCCCTCCAATATTAGTAAAGTCCGCCGTCCGAGGCACACACTATTAGTCCCAGACGACCCTATTACTCTCCTCCAGGAAAGCAATAGGGCTTCTAGTACAATACACAGACACAAAAAACCGACATTCCGACCCCGCCGCCGAGGTCCAGCGCGAAAACCCCGAGTTAATAATTCCCCCCGACCCTTGCTCGAAGAAGCGCCAGCCCGCGCCGAAGCTGAGCCTGTAGTTTTAAATTCCCCAGTTAATAATAATTATCCAATTTGATCCAGCCTGTCCCAACTTGCTGTCCCCCCAGTGACGCCCTAAGCCGAGGTTCGTACCCCACAGGGGGTGCCCTTAGCGCGCAGTCACTTAGTATTTGTAAGTAACACGCCCCTGGCTGGAGGCTTTGAGTTATTAGCTTAAGGCAGCCACAGGATTGACCGGTTAAGTAGTCACGGCCACTCTTGGCCAACTACGAGATGCCATAGTTAGGAAAAAAAAAAAAAAAAAAACGGTATCGGCACAGTCAGCGGGCAGCAGTTGAAGAAATAGGAACACTACAAGAAGATTAAAGAAGGCTTCAAGCTTCAACACTGGTTTTATTCCTCACCAACCCAGCACATAAATGTGTATCCCGCACATTTAATGGTCCTTCGAGCACCGGATATTGTGGGGAATATTACCTGAAGATAGTGCTATAGTGAAGAAGCTTTGAAGAAATTACTTAATCTTCGTGTTAGTATCATCGACTTCGAAGATCAGCTGACATCATGCCCGTTACGCGCTCCGAGGGTAAGGGCCGCAAGCCGTCGGGTGAACAAAAGCCGTCATCATCGGAAGCCACTACAGGGACTTCTGCGACGGATACCAGCACGGAAGCCACATCCGAATCGACACAGACAGGGACGACTGCCACGGAGAGTTCAGACCAGACCTTCACCTCCGCGACGACCGACCCAACCACAGTGACTTCCGCTGCCATCGCCTCAGTCGTCAGCACCCCCGCGTCGGCAGCCACCGCGCCCCCCCCTTCGGTCGCCATCGCGCCCCCCGCCTCGCACCCCGCCGGTGTCGCCGCACCCTCTGTCGCCCTCTCCGCCGCGACGACACTCACTGCAGGTGCGAAATCGAAACAGCTGATGAAGCCACCCGCCGCTGTCACCTCTAGAGAAAATCGCCGTGATACTGACGCCTCGACAGTGAAACGAGTTGTCAAGAATGCCGGTACGTCGAAACCAACCGGCCCACAGCTCCTCCGTCCCCCTAGCAAGAAAAGGGGAGGGGGGGGATCGACGCATAGCAAGACGAAGTTGCAAAAAATCGCCAAAGCAAAGGAAGATTTGCTCCGCCTCCAAGTCGAACTAGCTGCTGCACGCTTGGCCGCGCTAGAAACGGAGGAAGAAGAAGAAGAAGAAGGAGAAGAAGATGATGTCTCCCTCTACTCAGAAGTCAACGCCCGAGTGGACAACTGGTTGGATAACCAGGTGACTCGCCCCGTTCTAACCATCGCCAACGAGCCACACCGCCCTCCGCCGGAGCCGACGATCGTCCACGAAGAACCACCGAAACAAGAAGAAGTTCATCGAACACCGGCGGGAGGTCAAGGGGACCTAGCCCTCCTAGCTGAAGCTATCACTAGGGCTATCAGCGCCGCCCAGCGACCCAAGTTCATCGAATTACCTTTCTTCAGCGGGTCGCATCAGGAGTGGCTACCCTTCCGCGCCGCCTACTACGAGTCTGAACCGATGTTCAGCACCGTCGAGAACATCAACAGGCTACGAAGAAACTTGAAGGGGAAGGCCAGAGAAGCGGTAGAAGGATTGCTCATCACCAACGCACACCCTTCTGAGGTGATGAAGACTTTGGAGTCAAGATTCGGAAGACCAGAGTCAATCGCCATAATAGAAATAGAAACGCTTCGAAGTCTGCCACGCCTCTCCGAGTCACCGAGAGACATCTGCATATTCGCCACTAAGATCTCCAACGTCGTAGCAACATTGAAGACATTGGGTTGTTTCAACTACATGTACAACCCCGAACTTGCGAAGACATTAGTGGACAAGCTGACGCCGACGCTTCGGTACCGCTACTATGACTTCTCATCGACGCAACCAAAAGAAGATCCCTGCCTCATCAAACTAGATAGATTCTTCAAGAGGGAAGCTGAACTGTGCGGACCCTATGCGCTTCCTGAACAGGTGGCAGCACCATCGACAGCCGCACCACACAAGAAGACTCAGCGAGTCACCAACGTCACAGAGAAGAACAACACACCGAAGTGCTTCGTGTGCGACGAGACAAGCCACACCAACGCGACGGAGTGCGACACATTTAAGAAGATGGAAGCCAATTCGAGATGGGATGCTGCGAAGTCCAAGCGCCTCTGCTTCAAATGCCTACGTTATAGAAGCAAGACTCACAACTGCCGAACGAAACCATGTGGTGTCAACGGGTGCAAGTACACGCACCACAAGCTACTTCATTATGAAAAGAGGATAGAAAAGGCAGAGGAGACAGAAAACAACGAGGCGATAGAAGTAATCAATTCGACGTGGACAATAAAGAAGCAATCCTATCTGAAGATCCTGCCGGTCCAGGTGAAGGGGCCAAAGGGAGCTGTCAACACATTCGCACTGATGGACGACGGATCAACGGTCACGCTCGTCGACAACGACGTCGCTGAGAGCATAGGAGCTACAGGACCTTTAGATCCACTGAAGATAGAAACCATCAACGAGCTGAAGACGGCTGAATCGACATCAAGAAGGGTAACCATCGGGCTGAAAGGGGTCAACAATCGAGAAGAGCAAATTCAAGCAAGAACAGTGAAGAACTTACAAGTCTCCTCTCAACGAGTTCCACAAGAGTTAGTGGAGGGATGTCCACACCTATCGGACATCAAGACACATCTCACATACTCTAATGCGAAGCCGCGCGTACTCATCGGGCAAGATAACTGGCATCTTCTGCTGACTAAAGAAACCAGGAAAGGAGACAAGGACCATCCAGTGGCATCTCTCACGCCGCTTGGATGGGTACTCCATGGAAGCCAAACGAACTCCTTCGGTCAGAAGATTGACTTCGTGTCGCATATGAAGGAAGCTAAAGATGACCTCGAGGACCTGGTGAAGAGATACTTCGAGACGGACGCCCTCTGCATAAACCCGAAGAGACCGAAGACCGATCCAGAAGAGAAGGCACTTCGAATACTGGAACAGACAACTGAAAAGATCGAAGAAACAAGATATCAGACTGGCCTCCTCTGGAAAAAGGAAGACATCAAGTTCCCAGATAATTACGAAAACTCACTGAAGAGGCTCTTCAACATTGAAAAGAAGATCGATCGCGACCCGGTCCTCAAGAAGAAGTACGTCGAACAGATGGACGCCCTTATAGGAAAGGGCTACGCCGAGCCCGCGCCGCCACAGAAAAATCCGGAGAAGACTTGGTACCTGCCTCACTTCGCGGTCATCAACCCCATGAAGCCGGACAAACTACGCGTTGTGCATGACGCCGCCGCCAAGACCAGAGGAGTAGCCCTCAACGATATGCTTCTCAAAGGTCCGGATTTGCTTCAATCGCTACCGGGTGTCATCATGCGCTTCCGACAGCATCTCATCGGGGTCACAGCAGACATCAAGGAGATGTTCATGCAGGTCAAGCTACGCACCGAAGACCGAGACGCACTGCGGTACTTGTGGCGTGGGGATCGCCGCGACAACCTACCTCCGGAGGAGTACAGGATGACTTCATTGATCTTCGGGGCATCGAGTTCACCATCGACAGCAATCTACGTCAAGAACTTGAACGCCAAACAACATGAGAAGACTCATCCGGAAGCCGCAGCTGCTATCATAGACAAACACTACGTCGATGATTATCTCGATAGCTTCAGAAGCCTGGAAGATGCAGTGAAGATAACAACGAGTGTGCGCGAAGTGCACAAGAAGGCCAGCTTCGAACTGAAGCAATGGAAATCGAACTCAGCGTCACTCCTAGAGGCACTGGGAGAGGAACACCACATAGAAGAGCTGGAGCTGTACAAGACGGAAGAACAAACAGAACGAGTATTAGGCGTCATCTGGAAAATAAGCTCAGACGAGCTGACGTTCAACCTCAACTTAGCACGAATACCTTCGACACTAATCGAAGGAAAGCAGCCAACGAAGAGAGAAGCCTTGCGCATCGTCATGTCACTCTTCGACCCGTTAGGATTCGCCTCGCCTGTCACCATTAGGGCAAAACAGTTACTCCAAGAAGTTTGGCGCCGAGGAACACCGTGGGACGACCGGATCGATGAAGACTTGACGGAGCAGTGGGAGTCGTGGATGGGACACTTGAAAAGTCTTCACGACGTAACAATCCCGCGGCAGTATCTACACTACAGCGATGCCGCTTCCCTCGAACTCCACGTCTTCAGCGACGCCAGCGAATCGGCCTACTCTACGGTCCTGTTCTGGAGAGCAGTAACGCCGGACAGCGAAGTTGGCATATCATTCATCATGGCCAAGGCAAAGGTGGCACCGCTAAAGTTGACAAGCATACCAAGACTGGAGCTACAAGCAGCAGTTATGGGGACCAGACTCGCCGACACAGTCATAGAAGAGCACGAGAGGAAGCCCGACAGAAAAGTGTTCTGGACCGATAGCAAGACGGTACTCACCTGGATAAGGACAGGGTCACGTTCTTACAAACCCTACGTGGCTCACCGTCTCGCAGCAATAGAAGAGAGCTCCAAAGTCAACGACTGGCGCTGGGTTCCGACGAAGCAGAATGTTGCTGACGACGCAACAAGAGATGTACCAACCGCCTTCGACAAGAATCATCGATGGTACAAAGGGCCAGATTTCCTCCACTTGACGGAAGACTACTGGCCAATGGAACCTGTGAAGACAACAGCGGAAGAACCTTCCGAAGAAGAGAAGACGCACCACATGATCAATAGAAGAAGACTGAGGCTAGCGGAGAGTTTACCTGATCCAGCGAAGTTCTCCAGCTGGGATCGGCTCCGGTATGCGACAGCACGTGTTCTGCAGTTCATCGACCTCTGCAGAGCCCCCAACCAGAAGGTCAACTACCGACGAACAAAGAAAAATAAAGAAGCGGATCCCACATGGAGGAAGAACAAGCCGACAGCAGTGAAACAGCAGGCACCCGTACCGAGAAAGAGATCGACACTTAACCTGCTCCCAGTCACGGCCGAGGTCCTCAAGAAAGCAGAAGAGCTACTGATGCGGTCTTCACAAGAAGAAGCCTTCACAGAAGAGATAGAGAAATTGAAAAACGGGAGGCCAATCGCCAAGGAGAGCCGCCTTCACCAGCTGAGCATCGAGTCCATCAATGGTTCACTCCGACTTCGGAGCCGCATCCGAGCGGCCAGGGACATACAAGAAAACGTCAAGAGCCCGCTAGTGGTCGACGGGGATCATCCAACGGTGAAGTTATGGATACGGGCAGTACACCGACAGCTACATCACACCGGCGTCGAGGCAACGATCAACGAATGTCGCCAACAGTACTGGGTACTAAGATTGCGACCCATCACGCGCGCAATCCTTCGACAATGCCTCTTCTGCCGCATGAAGACTCAAGTGCCGCCGTATCCGAGAACCGGAGACTTACCAGCGTGTCGCTTAGCACATCACAAGCGACCCTTCACCTTCACCGGGATAGATTATTTTGGACCTCTCTCCGTGACCATCGGACGTACCAAACAGAAGAGATATGTAGCCATCTTCACGTGTCTCACGACGCGAGCCATCCATCTCGAAGTCGTCGGCTCGCTCAGCGCCGATTCAGCGGTAATGGCGGTCAGACGAATGATCGCGCGACGTGGCTGCCCGGCTGAAATTTGGTCGGACAACGGCACCAACCTGAAGGCTGCCGACAAGGAACTTCGACGAACAATCGACGCAGCGACAGCGGAGGAAGCTGCGAAGAGGACCATCTCCTGGCGTTACATCCCGCCCGGAGCTCCGTTCATGGGTGGTGCCTGGGAACGCATGGTGCGTTCCGTGAAGACTGCGCTCGCAGCAACACTCCACGAGCGCCACCCCACCGAAGAAGTCCTCACCACTCTACTAGCTGAAGTGGAGTACACCGTCAACAGCCGTCCGCTGACCCACGTCTCTGTCAGCGCAGAGGATCCAGAGGCCCTGACTCCCAATCACTTCCTGCTGGGAGGTCCTGGGCGCGTACCACAACCGGGCACGTTCTCCGAGCAGGACACCATCTCCCGGTCCAGCTGGCGAGCGGCACAAAGACTCGCCGACATCTTCTGGCTCCGCTGGGTAAAGGAGTACCTTCCCGAGCTCCAACACCGGCGGGAGCCCCACGGACGAGGTCAAGAGGTCAAAGTGAATGACCTCGTGCAGATCGTCGACCCGAACCTACCCCGCAACGTGTGGATACGAGGACGAGTCATCGCGGTATATCCCGGACCCGACAGCATCGTGCGGACGGTGGACGTGCAGACCAAGGGAGGTGTCCTGCGCCGGCCGGTGAGGAAGCTGGTGATCCTGCCCCTGCCTACGGACGACCTGCCCACACCAAGTTGTAATGCGACGCAGTCGCACGGCGGGAGTGATGTGCGGGACAGTGACAGACAAACAGTTATATGTATAGTATAGTTATAGTGTTCACAATAGTAAGTTAAGATGTCTTGTAAATAGTACTTCATGTTTCTTTATATTTTGTATTTTTGTTAAATAGATCTTAGTTTATAGAATGTAAAAATACATGCTTTACCATAGTTTTACAGATAATAGAGAGAGAAAAACGCAAATAATGTCACGCGGCTCTCATTAAGGTAAAGTTTCGTCGTATTTAAGCTAACTGTGCCGAAATCGACTCTATTCTGATTGGCTAAATATTCCCGTGCTCTGATTGGCTGACCAATCAGACTGCCCACATTTCATTAGCCATTTTTGTATAAATATCTGGAGGGATTTCGGTATCGGCACACCATCAAGGCCGACTTAGAGGCCCAAAATATCCCTGTTTCGGAGGTCCACCGAATGCACCGCGCCAGAGGTGGTCAAGCATTCGACATGGTCCTTGTCGTCTGTCCCCCAACTGAAGGGCACCACCCGATCTTTGGTGTAAAAACCATATGCCACCTCGTGGGCTTTGAGATCCAGAAGCCCAATAAATATGGCTTCATCGGTCAGTGTCACCGATGCCAGCTATACGGCCACGCGCAGAAGAACTGCCACGCTAAACCCAGGTGCGTCAAGTGCCTGGGCGAGCACGGCACTTCTGACTGCCCCCGCCCTAAAGACCGTACCCTCTGCACCGAGCCACCTAGCTGTGTGCTATGTGGTGAGTCAGGTCACCCGGCAAATTACCGGGGCTGCCCTAAAGCCCCGAAATTATCCCCCAAACTGGCCAAGCGCGCAGTCGCCCGCCAGCAAAGGGAAGCCCCCGCCCCTTCGACCCAAATGCCAGAACGGCTAAGCCCTCAAAGGCCTAGCCCCTGGACGGCCCTTAACCATCAAAGGGCTTTCCCGGCCCTGGCCAAAACCAGCCCCCCACCTCCATCCATCCCAGCGCTGATGGACCCCCTCAACCGCGCCGCCGCGCCCGCCCCCACCCTCCCCCCGAGACCGGTGCAAGCGCCTAAAACCGCCCCTGCAGCCGGTAATGCACCCCCCCACTCGCCGACTACGGTTGGCCCTAACCCCCTCGACCCCTTCAATATTATTTCGGGCACCTTCACGGCCTTCCTCACCCCACGCGCCAGGAAAATGGCAAGCGAATTAGTCGCTGCCAGAAATGCCGGCAACCTTCTGCAGATTCTGGAGATATATAACTCATATCCCGAGATCACGCAAGCCTTATCCTCCTTCGCCAACCTTCCCAACCCCCACTATGGATAAAGAAGCCAAAGGGAGAACTAAGCCCCGATCCCTTAAATTAGGCTACTTCAATGCCAATGGCATTCGCGATCAACGCGATGAGATCGCCGAGTTCCTCCGTGATCATCAAATTGATATTCTCCTTATACAGGAATCCTTCCTCAAGCCCAACGTCCGTAACCCGTCAATCGCTAACTACTGCGTAGTTCGCAACGACAGGTCTCGGTGTCACAAGGGTGGCACCCTCATTTACTATAGAAAGGTTCTTCACTGCATCCCTATGGACCCTCCCCCCCTATCCAAATTAGAAGTGTCTGTATGCCGGCTAGGCATGTCAGGCCACCAACCGATCACCCTAGTATCGGCCTATGTTCCCCCCCAAACCTCGTCAGAAAATCCCCAGTCGATTTCTGACGACCTCTCTGCCCTCTTCGGCCTGAGTGATTCCGTTATCATAGCGGGCGACCTCAACGCCAAACACCCTGCCTGGAACAGCAACACCACCTCAACCAGAGGAAGACAACTGTTCGGGCTCTGCCCCATACTAAACTTCGATGTCATCGCCCCGATGACTCCAACCCATTTTCCCCACGACCCCAACCATACCGCCGACGTCCTCGACATAGCGCTTCTGAAGAATATCAACCTACGGTTGGATTCTATAGAGGCGGTACAAGAGCTCTCCTCTGACCACCGACCAGTGGTCATGAAACTGGCCCCCCGTGTCGGTCTCCATGACCCCACTCAACCCCCTCTCACCAAAATAGTCACAGATTGGAGGAAAGTAAGCAATAGCCTGAAATCCACTTCTTCCCAACACCTGGACTCCATCCCTGATCAGTTCGACTCTGTCGCAGACACGACGGCCGCGATCGACTCGCTCACTGAGCACGTACAATCAGTCCTGAACGACTGTTCAAAGGTAACTCCAGCGGACGATGACCGTCGCTGGAGATTGCCGGACGATGTGCGTGAACTGTTGCGCGAGAAGAACGCGGCTGTCCGTGCATACAGCAACTTCCCCTGCCTTGCGAACAAAGCCCATATGCGCCATTTACAGCGAGCTGTGAAAACACGCCTAGCGGAGCTGCGTACCGCTGGCTGGGACAGGATGCTAAGCGACCTAGAGCCCACTCATCAGGCCTTCTGGGAACTTCAAAGGAAACTAAAGTCCAATGAAGTAGTCTCCATGCCCCCCCTACTCCGCCCTGACAAGACCATCGCCTTCGACGATGCTGACAAGGCTGAATGCCTAGCCAACAGCCTCGAGGCTCAATGCTCTCCCAGCTCTCAACCAGTAGACCAAGCTCACTTGTCAAAAGTCGACGCTGAAGTCGAACGTAGAGCCTCCCTTCCCCCCGTCGAAAACCCTGACTATCCTCTGCCTCCCGTCACTCCAGACGAAGTGCATGATATCATCAAGGGTTTAAAGCCCCGTAAAGCTCCCGGCTCAGACGGCATCACAAACAGGGTAATACAACTATTCCCTGCCCACCTCATAATGCTACTGACCACCATCTTCAATGGTGCCATGAGCAATAACATCTTCCCAGATGCATGGAAAAAGGCCACTGTCATCGGCATCCCTAAGCCTGGAAAGCCCAAATCTGAGCCCTCGAGCTACCGCCCCATCAGTCTGCTCAATGTCCTCGGCAAAGTCTATGAGAAACTTATTTATAAGCGTCTCAGAGACTATGCCGAAACAAAAGGCCTCATCCCAAACGAACAGTTTGGTTTTCGAACCCAGCACTCTTGTGTGCATCAGGCCCACCGCATCATCGAACACATAAGCGCTGGCTTCCAGCGTGGCATGATGACGGGTGTTATATACTTCGACATAGCGAAAGCGTTCGACAGAGTCTGGCACAACGGCTTATTATATAAGCTCTACCAACTCGGTGTGCCGGACCGTCTCGTACTCATCTTACGAGACTTCTTGTCGAACCGCACCTTCCGCTATCGCATCGAAGGAGCACTATCCTCCCCCCACCCAATCCGCGCAGGCGTCCCCCAGGGCTCTGTGCTTGCCCCCCTCATCTTCACGCTGTTCACCAGCGACATACCCAGGAGCAAAAAGGCACAGTTGGCTCTGTTCGCAGACGACACGGCCATTTACTGCTCGGGTACCAAACAAGCCTCGATCTCTCTCACTCTCCAAAGAGCGGTCACCAAACTTGGCGACTGGTTCAGGAAGTGGAGAATTGAAGTGAATCCCGACAAAAGTCAAGCGGTTCTTTATTCAAAACCGCGCCATAGGCCCACCCCCCCCCGACCAATCTCCATGTTCGGTAAGCCTATCCCTTGGGAGAAGCGAGCCAAATATCTAGGTGTGATTCTCGATGAGCACCTCACCTTCGCAGAGCACATAAAGAAGGTTCGTTCGCGCGCCGCTTTCGCTCTCGGTAGACTCCACTCGATAATGAATGCAAAAAGCAAGTTGTCACTAAAGTGCAAGTTGCGCATTTACACGGCGTGCATACGTCCTATTATGACGTACGCCTGTGCAGTCTTTGCTCACGCGAAACCCCACCACATCCATAGGATGCAGACCCTACAGAACCGTGCCCTCCGAATGATCACGGGATCCCCCTTTTATGTCCGGAACGAGATCCTCCATCTCGATCTCAAAATCCCCACCATCCTCCAGTTCATGAAACGCAACTCCAAGCGTTTCTTTGATACCGCCGCCAAACATCGCAACCCCCTAGTTGTCGCGGCCGCTAAATATACCCCCTCCAATATTAGTAAAGTCCGCCGTCCGAGGCACACACTATTAGTCCCAGACGACCCTATTACTCTCCTCCAGGAAAGCAATAGGGCTTCTAGTACAATACACAGACACAAAAAACCGACATTCCGACCCCGCCGCCGAGGTCCAGCGCGAAAACCCCGAGTTAATAATTCCCCCCGACCCTTGCTCGAAGAAGCGCCAGCCCGCGCCGAAGCTGAGCCTGTAGTTTTAAATTCCCCAGTTAATAATAATTATCCAATTTGATCCAGCCTGTCCCAACTTGCTGTCCCCCCAGTGACGCCCTAAGCCGAGGTTCGTACCCCACAGGGGGTGCCCTTAGCGCGCAGTCACTTAGTATTTGTAAGTAACACGCCCCTGGCTGGAGGCTTTGAGTTATTAGCTTAAGGCAGCCACAGGATTGACCGGTTAAGTAGTCACGGCCACTCTTGGCCAACTACGAGATGCCATAGTTAGGAAAAAAAAAAAAAAAAAAAAAAAAAAAGGTATCGGCACAGTCAGCGGGCAGCAGTTGAAGAAATAGGAACACTACAAGAAGATTAAAGAAGGCTTCAAGCTTCAACACTGGTTTTATTCCTCACCAACCCAGCACATAAATGTGTATCCCGCACAATAAGTGTGAACAAGATGGTGATGCAGCTAGGTATGTAAATAGGTAGGTACTGTCAAACGATCCGGATGGAACGTTACGTTTACGGGGAGATTAATGTGTGCTAAATAATAGACTTTTAACTGTGGATTATTCCTTTAATTAATAAAATACTATTACATATTTTCAAATTATGATAACCGCTTGTCAGGGCCCCGAGGCCGATCATAGATAATACACTATATAAAGCCTATATAAAGTAATAAGACCGACTGTCAACTTCCAACAGGTTTTTCTATCTTTATTTCTTCTTTATGTCAATGTTTGTCTCTAAAAACTAAACATCATTTAAACCCACGAAGGTTGCATGCTGATAGCACTTGCCCTACAAAATCGTTCAGCTGCATGGTGCTGATCCACGCGTCATGTTCCTGAACGGGCGCCGTGAGTTGAGACTGGTGATTTCTAACTCCCAGGAAATGCTCCCAGGGCTTATTTTTAATCTTATATTTTGAATTGTTTTTATTTTATTTTTTACATTCAGTGGTGGCGATTCTCTTGTACACCGAACTAAACTAACTAAACTATCACTAAAATTCGTTACTTTTTCATATGAGAATCTTAAAGCTATTCTGCAAAAAAATATCACAAAATTAAAAAATAATTTTGAAACAACTAAATCGAATTTGACAATCGCGACTCCACGTGGTAAGTACTTGTTTGCTCTACCCCGTGATTTTTTTTTGGGCCGGAGCTGAGGCGCGCAGTGGGGCAGCCTCGACGTGTTTTATGGAATTGTATGGAAAATATGGAAAATTATTACCTACATGTTGAGTTTTAGAGGTTTATGGGTCTTATAAAGGGGGTCGAAATTTTCATTATTTTTGCGATAGGACACACCGTTTTGGAGATATCAGCAAAAGAAAAAAAAAGATACAGTAGGTACTTACTGTTTTTGCACCTGAAGTCGAGGTGTTGGTGTGAATTTTAATTCAAGCCAACTAATTTTATTCTACACTTTTTTAATCGCGATTAAAAAATAGTTAGTTTCAGTTAGAAAATCTAAATTTTAGGTGAAAAACGTCAAATTCAGAATAGCAAAATTACCATTTTCACTAAACTAATAAGTCAGTGCCATCTTAATGCTGTCAAACTAAAATATAGTTAAGTTGTGTCACTTTAGTCAATTTCGGAATAGGAAATCGTCGTTTGACAGGAATAAACAAAATTTTGATGATTTTTAGTCTAGTTTAGACGCATTTGTGACAAGAGAATCGGCACTACTAGGTACCTACCTATTTATAAGACTTCTTGTAACTTCCATTGATTCCTTGATTAACGGTACTGTAACTGATTAATTACTCATCTGTGTCCTGTTTATGCGCCTACTTAGTTTATTTTTTAATTTTTCCTACTCGGTTAAATATAATATTCTTGGAATAAACTATGAATACTTACTATGAAACAGTCGTAATTATAATAAGAGTATAACGAGAAAAACTAATTAATAGATTTATTGAATAAAATTGTTCGAAGAGTAAAACATGCCGGAAAATTAAAATAAGTAATAGTTACTTAGTAGAATTATATTTAAATATGGTTATTATGTTCAATAAAGCTTCGATTGCAATATATTTACATAACATTTCTGCGTATTTTCAATACCTACATAATGCTTCAATAATTGGAACGCAATGATAACTCGAACAGTTCAAGGAATTGATAAAATGGCACTGCAGAATGTAATATTGTTTAAGCTTCATTCTGGAACATCTGAATTGGTTGCAGCAGCGTAAAAGCTACACTCTCTGATTCTGTAGCTACAGCGGTCAAGATAGGACCTTATTTTTAAGAGAATAAGGTTGAAAAGTGGTTGACCGCAAATGTCCGCGATGGTACCTGCCCTGACTGCCCCAAAAATCGACCCTGTTGGCTTATGGCCATGTCGATGAGGAGTAGCTCCTCAGTACCGCGGGACTCGTTCCTACATCCATTTTGAGAGGTTAAGTATCGAATTACTGTCATTGTTTATTAGTACATTATGATACTAGCGTGTAATGTAATGGTCAATGCACACGCGTTTCATACGACGTTTTTCAACACACTTGCGAGTCAAATAATAAATAAAATTTCATAAAATAATTATCTATGTAACAAAAAATGAAATAATTATGGCCCGCGGATTCCTTTCATCGCGGTGTCTTCGCAGGTTGAAGGAGAGGCAAAGGCACGAAGCTGTCGAACACTCTAATACCTAGGTATTAAAAGCATAAAAACTGAATATTTGTATGTTATTTGGATGGAGAACATGAAAGAACACATTTTTTGATACAAATAATTTGATGAAATATTATGTTAATTTATCATATTATATTTATGTAAAGTAGGCATAGAAAGGCATGAAGTCTTTTTGATGAGATTAAAAAAGTGTACATATCCGTAAATAGTTATCAGTGGCGCACGTTACCGCACTAGTGCGGTAATATAAAGTAAAAAGCACGCGTGTTTAATACACTGCATTATGAACCTAAAAGCGGTTCAATCAGAGCCACTTTATGAGCAAGTGTGTTGAAAATTAATTTTCCTTGTTAGTACTTTAAGTTATGGATCTACAGCACTAAAGTTTTTCATTTTGGGAAATGTTTCAGTGATGTTTTTGATTGTTCGGTGAGGTATATTTGATTAGGAACTTACTTGGTTATTTATGTAGTTAGGTATGCGTATGTGTACCTATATGAGTAAGTAATCTTATTATATAGTATAATGGCGTATAGGTGTGTATACAATATCCGATTTGACTTGATTGATTATCTTGATTAGCCAGGAGTCGAAGCTGCACGTTTTTTTAGCATCGAGACCAACCTGTAATACTTACCTTTTTATAACATAACATAAGATAACATAACATAACATAACATAACATAACATAACATAACATAACATAACATAACATAACATAACATAACATAACATAACATAACATAACATAACATAACATAACATAACATAACATAACATAACATAACATCACGCCTTGTTTCCCCAAAGGGTTAGGCAGAGGTGTACCTATAGTACACCCACATTTCGTCAGTTATGTTCAAGTCTCATGTAATTGGAGGCGAGCCTGTTGCCATCAACCGGACACAAATGCACTCTCCAGAAGAAAACAGTAGAAGTCAGTCAGAGAGTCAGTAGAAGTTCCTGGTGAAAAACCGAATATCACTTTGCTCGAGCTGAGAATCGAACCCAGGACCTCATGCTCAGCAGAAGCGCTTGCGACCACTAGACCAACGAGGCAGTCCATAATTATCTTACTAATAAATAAAGTTGCTGAAGAGGATCAAATATAACAAGGAAAATGCTATATCTAAAATAAACGCGGTAGTGTCATAAATATCAAAAGCGGTAGTGGGCTGGAGCAGGGAATAACCAGTCTAAATAGGTCTGTTGATATTGAATCTGCATGCCCATTGACGAGTCAATGAGTCATTGAGTCAGTGTTACGAGAATATCGGCCTCCACCTCTGGCAGGGTTGCCAGGTTGCCTCCTTCCTTTCTTTTACTTGAATATTTGCGAGCTTATTCATAAGCAGTGTTCGGAATAGGTAGTGCTGATTTGCCTAAGCTTCGAGGAAGGAAGTAACATAGAGTGGATATTACCTCCTCTAAAATCCCGGAGTAATTTTAATGACGTAAAGTCCCGGGATTTAAAAAGCATGAATTATATATTGGACTTTATTTGTAGTTACAAATTATTGATTTGAAAAATCATTACGTTTTTTAAGGTTACACACACACACACACACATTTATATCTGTAATTTTATGGTGAACATAGTAAAGAGTATTCATAATCATAATAATCATAATCATAATCATTTATTTGTCAGAATATGGTACATTATTTATGGTCTTAAAATTAGTCAGTGGTATCATCACATTCTGCCAAGTGTGGCGTGCAAATATTAGGTACAGATATTTATTACAGTTAGGTTAGAATTAACATTATTGATTACAAATTAAAATTACAATTTGAGGTATGCCAATTTAAAAGTAATATCACACACACAATTTATTTAGGATGTCAAAGTATAAAAGATTACAATATAATTAGGATGTCAAGGTATCATTCAAATAGTCGTTTAAATTATAATAACATTTATTATATAGCAAGTTTTTAAGTTTCTTTTTAAACCCATTTAAATTTAACACTTGAATTGATTTTGGAATTTTGTTATAAACTTGCGGGGCTATGCAGAATATGCTCTTCCACATTAAGGCTGTTTTGGCTCTCCGTCCGCGTAACATGTCATTCCGTCTGTTACGTTTAACAGCATCTGATAGGTGGGGAAACAAGTGTGCATTTAACTTAACAAATAAGGCAGTTTCATAAATATACAGAGCCGGTAGTGTCAGAATTTTGTATTTTTTAAAATACGGTTTACAACTGTCCATTACTTGTAGTCCAAACATGGCTCTGATGGATCGCTTTTGTGCTTTGAAAGCGGCTTCTCTGTTTGTAGAATTACCCCAAAATATAATGCCGTATCTTAATACAGATGCCACAAGACCATGATAAGCTGTAAGCAGTGCATTCTATCTATCTATAAATAAAGTCCGATAAATAATTCGTGGTTTCTAAATCCCGGGATTTAAACGTCATCAAAATTATTTCGGGATTTTAGAGGAGGTATTATCCACTCTATGTTACTTCCTTCCTCGAAATTTAGGCAAATTAGCACTACCTATTCCCATCACTGTTTATAAGTCTCGCGGTCAATGTCGGTTGCTTGTAAATATGCTTTGTATTACCTAATTATAACATGATTTGTCTGGGGCATATGTAGTAAGACTTACGCGAGTCATACACTGGAATGTTAAAAAGGTTAATTGTAAAAGAATTAAATTTTTTTTTTTTTTGTAGAGATTGGTTTGCTCTTGACTTTAGTCTAGCGGGGCAATTGCGTAACACATTATCAATCGGAATCGGTTTCATTTTGACAGTTCAAGAACATTCAATGCGTTATTTACGTGTTGAGCAGACAAATTTTTTGAACTTATGAAGCAATGGATTAGCAATTTGCTTCCAAATGATTCAGATTCCGATTGATAGTGTGTTACGCAATTAGGGTGTAGGTCAGAGGTGACAGAGACAAAGTAGACGATGGAGCGAGCTTACCCAGAAGGAGCCTGTTCACTCTCACTTTGAAGAGATCGAGGTTGCAGGTATGCGTTCGGAAACACAGACGCAGGCAGAGAGTTCCACTCCTTTGCTGTGCGCATCATAAAAGACATTTGGAAACGGCAAGTTGGTATTTAGCTGAGCCATCCCAAAAGTGGCTACAATACTCCATGCAGGATCGGACTTGCGCTTTGTAAAGGGATAAAAGCTGTCCAGACGTAAAGTATCGCTTCACCCTATTTAGGACGCCCAGTTTCTTGGCAGCTGTTTGAGCTTTGTACTCGATGGTGGCACCGAAGTTGAGATATGATGTCAACACCATGCCTAGGAGCTCGAGCGTAAGTGATCGCACTTACAGGAACAGATGTACCCCGAAAAGTAGGAGTTTGGTCGAAACGACTCCTTTTAGCGGTAAAAAGACACACTTGTGTTTTGATGGCGTTAAAAGAGACCAGATTATCATCACCCCACTGGGAGACAAGGTTTAAGGTCAAATCTGTCCGCTCTACCATGGCCTCTCTCAAGGAACGAACTTCAGCCCCGCTGGTTTTTGCGCTGGACAAGTATCATTCTGAAACTGTGCTGTCATCTGCGTACCCAACAATACCCAGCTGAAGTAGGTCATTGATGTGCAGAAATGAGTTGCAGAGAGAACAGACCCCTGAGGAACTCCGGCATCAATAGCCATAAGGTCGGAAGAGCAGCCGTGAACGACTACTCTGATCGACCGTTCACTAAGGAAGTCTGATATCCTGCTACAAAAATTTGCTGGGATGCCATAAGCAGGAAGCTTGCTGAGTAGACCAGCGTGCCAGACCCTGTCAAAGGCCTTCGACATATCAAGCGATACAGCAAGTGTTTCACCGTGTTTTTCTATGGCCTCGCCCCAGCAGTGCGTGACATACACAAGAAGATCGCCAGTTGATCGTCCCCGGTGAAAGCCATATTGACGGTCACTGAGGAAATCATTATTTTCAAGGAATGTCAGCAACTTTCTGTTCAGTACCCTTTCTATATCCTTGCACAGAATGGGGGTAATGGCGATCGGACGGTAATGGGCACGGTCTGCACAGTCGCCTTTTTTGGGCACTGGTTGCACATTTGCAAGCTTCTAGGATTTTGGTACCGACCTTTTTTAAGAGACAGGCGGAACAAACGTGTCAACACAGGAGACAATTTAGGCGGACACTGCCTCAACACTCTCGCTGGAATGCCGTCAGGATCGCTGGCCTTGTTCACGTCTAGACTGCACAATACTCTTCGGACCTCTTTAATGTGAACTGCGATCTCCGGCATCGAGGAGTCACAATGAGGTACAGAAGGTGGTTGCTTGAACCCAACGTCCAGACGTGGATTGTTTGCAAAGAGAGATGCAAATAGATTTGCTTTCACACCTGCAGAGTGAGCCAGCGACCCATCAGGTTTCATCATTGGAGGTAAAGAGGGTCGACAAAAATTCGCTTCAGCCGCTTTAGAAAGGATCAGAACTGTTTACTACTCAGAGGGTGCGAAGCCAGCTTGGCCCCAATACGTCCGACATGGTCAAAACGTTCTGCAAGCTGGTTTTACGTGGGGCACCCCACGTAAAACCCGCTTGCAGAACTTGGCGGCAGAAATAAAGGCTCTTTTCCTCAAGCGAACCCTACGTGCTCTAACTTTGCGGTCCCGGGCCTTGACCCAGGCTTGGTAGGCAGACTCTTTTTAGGCCTCAGCGTGGGCGCATTTTGCATTATACCAAGGGATTTGTGACCGAGCGGGATGTCGGAGAATGGAATAAAAAACTCCTTATATTAATATGCTGTCGAATCACGTCCGCAACCACGTCAGCACAGCACGAGGGGTCATCCGACGAGAAGCACACTTGCCGCCAAGGATAAGATCCAAAAAAGTGCCGCATCTCATCCCAATCTGCTGACTCGTATCGCCATACTCGCCTCGTGCCTGTAGGACTCTCAACCGGAGGAGGGCAGGTCGATATGGAGTTCACCAGACAGTGGTCAGACGTTCCCAGCGGGGCTGAGACTGAAACTGAATGAGTGTCCGGATCAGATGCCTGCAGAAGGTCCAAGCAATTTGGTGTATGGCCGTCAACATCGGGTACCCGCGGTGCCTCATTCACCATATGGGTTAAACTTGCGCGCCTCTAACCTAATGGTCAGTTTTCTGGTACGGGAACAGCCACTGTTTATGATGGGCGTTGAAGTCCCCCAGAAAAATGAGCTTCGTTGTTAGGTACCGCTGCTGGGCTACGTCAGTCGACTCCACGAGGAAATTAAAGAGCGCTGTTGTCTCCTGGTCACCACTGTGCGATCCGTAGACGCCGATGTAGAGAGATTTCTCCACGCCCGTGTCCACAAGTAGCCACATGGCAGAAAAACCCGATTTCTCAAAGCAACGGAGACCACGACAACAAATGTCATCGCGGACATACACACAGACCCCAGCTTGCTTGCTTGCTTGTTAAGATACGCCACATCCGACGGGGTTGTTATCTTCGTCTCCGTCTGGAAAAACAAGTGCGGCTTCTCAGTCTCAAGGAGGGGATGGACCGGATCGAGATTGGAGTGCAACCCCTGGTGTTAGTGAGGTGCACTTTTAGTAGGAGGAAGTGCAGCCGTTGTCTAACCTTGTTTTTCTTTTTTGCTTTGGTCATATTTGTGAAGAGTTGTTGGGGAAAAAAGTCGACTGGTCGAGGCGCTGCTCAGTAATCCAAGTGGAACACTAGAGCGAACCAAACTTATGGGGAACTCATTGGCAGACTGCGGGGACGCCCGAACCCCCCCGGATATGGCCACCTGTTCCTCCCATCCAGTCGCTGGCTGGCACGGTGGAGCATACCGGGATTTTTCACGAGTTGGCGGGGCAGCCTTTGGCACGTGGCTGGCGTGCTACTTGAGCCCCCTACTGACTGCGGTCGGCCAACGGCTGGCACCGTGCTTCGGATCCCGCTACCCTTCAAAATGAGTTACCCGGCTAGTTATGCCCAGAGACCAAGACCGGTTCTGAACAGGCAACTAACAATCTGCTTCTCCCCCAAAGGCACTGGCACTCCCACACACCGACGGAACACAGCAAGCTGCTTGGCGCCAGACTCCGGTGGGATGTTGGTCGCGAGCCAGGCGGCCCCTTGCGGAGCCTACCACCGCTAAGTGGGATCGTTCAGCCGTACCACAGGCAAGCCCGTGGTGCCGTTGCTCGGGGTGGACCACTAGGAGGTAGATCCCAACCACCCAATATTGAATTTATGAAAGTTACGAATTAGCCTATTGAAGAGGAGAGGCATGGAAACGTTACTTTCTTTTTTGTCAACTTCTGAGTTAACAGGATGTTAAATCGATCATTTATTATTGTGATTTTTGATAGATAGAATACTATTTATCTTCCTCCTCCCCCTTCTTCCACATTTTCCTCTCTCTTCCTCCTCTTTACTCTTTTCTATCTATCTATCTTTATTACTGTGATTTTTGGTGATAGATACAAGTCTTCTATACAAATAAATAAAATTGAAGTGTCTGGTTGTAATGTCAAAATAACAACTTTTTACTAAATGCGAAAGTATACGAGTATTATTACTTACAATAAGGAAGCAATTTTTAAAATTTTTGTCTGTCTGTTTGTTCCGGCTAATCTCCGAAATGGCTGGACCGATTTTGACGGGACTTTCACTGGTTGGTAACTGATGTTACGGGGAGTAACTTAGGCTATTTTATTTTAGAAAAATAATTAAGGTTCCGCGCAAAAAAAAATTAAAACCCAAGAAATTGTGAACAAAAAGGGTTTGAAAAATTCTTTTTGCATTTGGTAGCCCAATTCTCGAGGATAGTTATAGGGTATTTAACACCACGCTACGACCTTTAGGAGCCGAGCAAAAAGAAAAAAAGTCAGAAAGAACACTAAGCGAAAACGAATTAATAGCGCGGGCGGGCGATGCAACGCGACGGGTCGGGGGACGAGGGAGTTTTATTGAAATATGGCTGTTGTTTTAGTATATTGTGTATCTTACGACTTCCACGCGAACGAAGTCGCGGGGCACAGCTAGTATAAAATGAAAAGTTATGGATCGAGCACTAATCATCAGCTTTACTTGCGTTTTCTTCAGAAAACTAATAAAATAATAAATATTGGAAATTGTAACCTACATAATCCACTGACAGCCTGCCTCGCTTTACGAAGGGAGCCTTACCTCTGAACCTCCACGAAATTGCACGTTTTCACTTACCAGGAAAAAGCTTAGACTTGTCCATCCTATTCCAGCCAGCCCTACCCGTTAGACGACATTGAGCTGCATTAACAAATAATTTGTCAGCCGTTCGGAGGTCGCCCCATTAGCTCTGAATTCGGCTCATGCTAGTTTCAAGGTCGTTTCCCGAAATGATTGATGCTACAATAACTTTGGCATTGATTGGGCCCGTTGCGTTGACTTACGTAAGAGGTTTGTAGTGCCTCATAGATTTATTATTGGACGCTATGCTTCCTTTTGGGACTTTGAATTATCTTTTGAAGCGTTCCTTATCTATGAGTAGGTAATTCTAGATTAAAGTCGCTTTTCGTGTCTGTTCTGTGACCGCTTAGTTCTTCTAAACTCCACAATGGATGTTCACCTTAATTTAGATTTTTCCCGAAGGTGAGTATAATACATTAATGTTAAACACTAGTACTTCCCGCGCAACTTCGCCCGCGTGGTTTTCGTACTTTAGTAGGTACTCCGATAGGGGTAGATTTTCAAAAGACCCTGATTCTTCAGAAAAATTCTTCCTACTAAGGAAGAATTTTTCCACTAGCATCCACTAGGATGCTTACAATTTATAAGGCACCATCTGGCAAAATTTCAAGTTTGTAGCCGCAGCGGTTTAGGCTTTGCGTTGATGAATCAGTCAGGACAAGTAATTATATGTTCAATTATAGATAAATATAATAGAGGAATCTCAAGGTTTTGTCTAGTAAAAACCGTGTAAAGTATGGGCGGGTCGCTAGTTGAGTCATCATCTGCCAACCCTTTTCCCAACTATATTGGGCTCCCAGTCTAATCGGATGCAGCTGAATATCAATATTTTACACGGAGCGACTGCCTATCTGACCTCCACAACCCAATTACTGGGTAATACGAAACCCCTTGGTAAGGCTGGTTGTCAATTTTTCGGGCTTGTGGCGACCCGTAACGACTGTCAAAGATCCACGAATGACAGCCGGGATCAACGTCTCGTGCTTTCCGAGGCATGGATGGGTCTTCGTAAGTAAGGATGAATCCATCCACGAACCAACCGCGGCAAGCGTGGCTTAACTTGATCGATCGACCCGTACGGCTTTTATTACTTAGCCACAAGCCCCGGGTCACTGTGGAGTATAAACTGCATTTATAGGAATGATAATTTTATATAGGACCGCTTGCATCACAAATAACTAACTGCTAACCGCTAAACATATTTAAAACATCATTCTGTCTTTATCCTCTTTAGTTTCTGTTTCGTAACAATTTTGAGAAATACTCAAATACGTTTAGCACTAAACGAGGCTCTGCGAATTTCGTGCTTTAATTTGCGACTCCGCGCAATGTGCAATCTAAGCAATCACGGTTTGATAACTGTAATTTGATGTGAGCAAACCATAGCGACCGTAGAAATCTAAATGGACTTATTACTTAGATTTCTGTGATAGTAAGTCAGTCATGATTGACCGCCAAGAATGCAATGTTCCATATCTCCCGACTCATATTCCATCCGTTTTTCGTCATCGGCTACAGTTCATACAAAAGTGAACCCATAACTCTAAAGAAGCCTGCCAGTTGGCCCTGTACCTTTGAACACACGCGGCCTCAACCTTACACGTTAAACGTCTGGCAGCCGGCTCTCCGGCAGGACGACCGGATGGCCCGCCGCGTCTCCACGCGGCGCTCTCTGGCAATGAACTTGACTAAGGTCAGTTCAATCGCGTTGTTGCGTGAGATCGCTTTCTGAACGATTAAAGAGGAGCTTAAGGAAGTATTAGGAGATTAGGACCTTACAATCGCGGATAAATCAGCTGTTTCATACATTTGTGTTCACGTAAATCTATAAAATGTAAGAAACAGCAAATTTTTTTGGTCTCAAAGCAAAGGTCTTTCAGCAAAAACTAAGCTGGAATGCCTAAGTCACCAAGGGCTTTGTAAGTCCTCTATGTCATCAGATTGCCCCCGTTGCATGAGGGTTTAACATAACTGGTGAAATGTAAATGTATCGTAAGCCTCCGCCTGCCTCTTCGGGAAATAGGCTTGATATTCGTGAACAACTTTTTGCTGGTAATTGTATGCTATACACTGTTTTACATAGCTTTAGCAGTGAGCCCTTTTTTTTGGATGGGAAATCATCAAATAACTTCTCCCACTCTGGGCGGAGCGGGAGGGCGTATCAGACTTTTACTGACTAAAACTCACCCGTGATCCTTCTGTTGCCTGTGTCAGGGGCCGCGGCAGCTCTTTCGAACATCCCGCGACCCTGGCTGTTAGGAGTGAGCCCTCAAATGAAGTCGGTCTTTGAATACAGCCTCAGTAAGTAGGTAGATAAAATACGATTCGATGTCTTACAACTAAGTAAGACATTTGTCAAAATGAAAGCTTTTAAACCTTACATTTAAAGCTTTACACAAGAACCCATCGTTAACTAAAAACCTCAAATTGGCAGCTCACTGTTTTAACGGTAAAATATTGCAGTATCAAATCTAAAATGGAAATTACGGGAAGCAATAGAGTCGACATTACTACATAATGTTCGATATTTAAAGTTTATTAAACACTTCACGGAAAACTGTTTCAACTTATCATTCTATGCTTGATTTCTATTCATGAAACTCAGACCAGTAAAATTATCCATGGTTTAGATTTCTCATTTCATCTATATATCGACGAAAGAGTTCATCAAAGCACACAATATTGATTTGAGAAAGCTCATTTATTCTATTTGTGGTATGGTACGAATATTGCTATATTTTAGAATCAGTCTCTCATTGTTTCATCTTCAAGAATCTATTGTATCTAGCTCAGTCTACTTTTATCTTTTGATATTACAAACTCTGCTGCAATAAGATGCCCGATGTTCCAGTAACATAATATTGTTTTGCTTCATCTGCTTCAATTGAAACTTTGAATGTCGACACGAAATTTCCAAGAAGAATAGAGGTAGGTACCTAAATATATCTTAACTTTAAAGGCTCCTGCAAACAGGCGCGACACGTAACGCGAATCGCGCGCTACTCAAAGGCACCGCTCGTCGCGCGACACGCGGTGCCTTTGTGTCGCGTCGCGTGTCGCGCTTGTTTGCAGGAGCCTTAAAGCTACGAATTAAATAGAATTCATTCTTGACTGTGCTTAAGGCGAAAGCGCCAGGGTAGCCCGCGATATTCAAATTTTCTTGCGTTTTTTGCAATTTGCAGGTCAATATTAGGTTGTATGTTGATTAAAATATGATTTGCGACCGTAACAAATATGCATGTATTTACAGAATTATAATCATTAAAGTCATCAATACAACTCTCTAAGACCAAGTAATCCTAAAAATATTTCATGATACTAACTTAAGAAGTTGTATTACTGATTATAATTATGTAAAAACATATTTGTTACAGTCGCGAATCAAACTTTAATCAACATAAACCCAAACACTGAGCTGCAAATTGCAAAAATTGTAAGAAAATTTGAATTTCGCGGGCTACCCTAGCGCTTCCCCCTTAAGCCGTTACTTGCACTGACCGCTACTGATAGAACACCGTGTGCCTGGCTGGTAGCTTCAGTTGAGCCACGGATGGAATACTATGCATTTCATTTGTACTGTAAAGTTAGCGTCACCAATTAGATAAAATATTAGACATATTAGTTGTAAATACCTCGTAGAAGATCGCGGGACGAGCTGAACAAAACAAACGACCAGTAGTCCACTTTAGTCCTGGTTAGCAAGAACTGGAAGTCATTGGAGCCTTTGCCCAGCAGTGGGATGATGCAGGATAACAGCAACAGTATATACGTACAAATGGTTTGATGCCAAATGTACCTGGAACCAAGCATTTTGTAACAACTCACCTGCACCTACAATCTATGCAAATAAACATTCTGCGGGGCAATTGCGTAACACATTATCAACCAGAATCGGTTTCATTTTGACAGTTCAACAACATTCATTGCTTTATTATGTGTTGAGCAGGCAAATTTTTTGAACTTATGAAGCAATGGATTAGCAATTTGCTTCAAAATGATTCAGATTCCGATTGATAGTGTGTTACGCAGTTAGGGTGCTGGACTATTCAGCAAGGAATAGTTAAAACTAAATGAAATCACCATCTCCATTCCACTTCAGTCTGATGTTATTACCTCTCTCCATGTAATTTGTCACCGTCCGTTCGGTTTTATTAGCATAAATACGTATCAGCAGACGAGCGACATTCTCATTGCGAATAACAAGCTGAAATAATTGGTATCAGCTATTGATTGGTAATTAATTACTTTATCTACAAGGCCTATGTGTCTGGCTGTATTTGTATAGGTTGTACCTAAGTATTATTATACTATATCGTTACATGGACACGTTTTGGAGATGTTGCTGGTTTTACCAGGGGGTATCGTGTTACCCAGTAGCTGGGTTGTGGAGGTCAGAGGTCAGATAGGCATGGTAGGTCATCTGCATAGGCAGGTCGCTCCATGTAAAATCTCGGTATTCAGCTGAATTCGGTTAGACTGGAAGCCGACCCCAATATAGTTGAGAAAAGGCTAGGATAAAGATGATCTAAAAATGGCGGAAATATATGTCTAGATTTAATTTACCCAAAAACCACCACCCACCCCCACACTGCAGATTATATCTTCACTTTGTTTGTTGTTGTGGCGTTGCTTTGTTATGTGGGTACACTGTACACCTCTGCCTACCTTTTCGAGGAAACAAGGCGTGATATGTTATTTATTTATTTATATTTATTTATATATACTTTATTGTACACCAGATTACACATTACATAAAGATACATCTTAAACTACAAAATATACAATTGGCGGCCTTATCGCATACTGCGATCTCTTCCAGGCAACCTTGGAATGGACAGTGATTTTATGGACATTAAATGGGGTTGTTCTTGGTGCAAATAAAAAGTATATAAGTACAGTATACTATAATAGATACACAGATACATACATATGCTATATAGTAGATAAATATGCCATATAATATACAAGGTGGAACAGGACGATTGACAATCCTTTAAACCACGTAAAGCGAATCATGTTCTTTACCCGTATACAAAAAATCAATCAAATCCAATGAATACTTTAGCCACAGGAAATTATTTTTCATTTTCTTATTTTTCAACATGATGTAGTATCTGAGTCCGTAATAATAGGTAAACATTGCCGCCGCCGCGCCCCGCACCCCGCACCGTACCGTTGGTCAGTGACTTTTCGTAGATAAAGCGTGTTTACTTTTTATGCAGTTGATTCTGCTATTTATTTTGTTCGAAAACTGCGATTTTTTAATTATCCTTTAACTACTAATCTTCGTGTTTTAAAATGTTTCGATGGACTATTACTGTGCTCGTTTTAATTTAATGTCGTACGTCCAGATCCACATTGTATACATAGATACATACATACATGTTATGTTTGTTATAATATTCCATCCACAGTAAAACCATGAGCTTTTAGAAAATGATGCACCGATAGAAACTCTCGTCTGAAACGCCTGTCTGTCAACCTCGGTAGGAATCGCTTTCATTTTGACAGTTCAACAACATTTATTGCGTTAATTACGTTATTGATCAGACAAATTTTTCGAACATATGAAGCAATGGATTAGCGATTTTCTTCAAAATCATTCAGATTGTGATTGATAGTGTGTTACGCAATTACGTTGTGAACATTTAAATAATAATATCTACTTTTGGTACAGAAAAGTTACTACAGAATAAAACCCACCAGACAAAGGAATTCTAAATGCAAAGCGTTCCATACTTGAGACCTAATTAAGAAAGACAATAGGATTTTTTCATTTCCCTACGATTTACCATGTGTGCTAAGAGAAGGCTCTGTTCATAATAATTGAGTTTGCTCACAATATTGTTATGTAAATGCGCCTTTATATACGATCTGTAATACCTACATACCTAGTAAATTGTACTTAAGTAGGAAACTGGGATTGTAATGGGGGTACTTCTGAGGAAATTCAAAAAAATAATTAGCATTCCTAATAATAACAAAATGTAAGTACCAAATAGGTATATTTTGTATTTTTCTTATAAAAAAAATACATTGAAATTCTGGGCTTAAATAGAGCAGAAACAGTAAATATTCTTCTATGGAGAAGTTGCAGTGGCGCAGCTACAATTATCATTAGAGGGAAGCCGAAGAAAAAATTATTCAGTTCGCATAAACTTAGACAAAAAACTGTAGGTTCTTAATCTTAATCATATGATGTGATACACAGTTACACACACAGGTGTACCATATTATTTGGCAATAGTTCGACATTAAGAAGAGTGGTTGTTCCGAAGGGAAGCCGATAGGAATCGGTTGTATGAAGGCTACGCCCCTTTTTTTTTGTTTTGGATGGATAATCATCATATGACTTCTCCCGCTCTGGGCGTAGCAGGAGGGCGTGTCAAACTTTTACTGACTAAAACCCACCCGTGTTCCTTCAGTTGCCTGTGCCGGGGCCACAGTAACTCTTTCGGGAAGTTAGCTAAGTCAGCATGGATCACCACGTGTTAGATATTGACTTTCATGGGTGCACGTTGTTTTTCTTACCCGCAGCCGCACCGGTTACGTTGACAGGAAAATGTACCGTCCTATTTAAGTATAATTGTGAATTTAGTATCACTGAAGATACCAAGATACACCACCATCTGACACCTGCACCGTTGACACCTTCGTTGAAGATTCTACATATCTTCAATGGCATGAGAGGCTTTTATTCACATTTTCGCCAACACCACATAAAAATAAATCTTACTACACCAAATATTGCCACAGAGAACAGAAAAATCATTCCTTAAATCTCGCTTTCCGTGTTCCGACTCTCAACATTAAACACATATCGCTTGAGACCACTAGATAGCAATAGAGTGGACATCAAATGGCCAGTTAACGTGCAAGCGCACATTATGACGTATAAAACGATAATGCATCCCTGCAGGTAAACTTTAAGGCTTTTAACTTCATAGCCTTCTTCAGGGGAAGTTAGTTTATTGGCTGGTCCTATGTAGTGTAGTATGTTTTTGTTTGTTTTTCTATCTAGGCTGTCTAGAGCTTTTAGTGTTTGTGATTGTTTGAAGTTTTTCTCACGTGCTTACAGTTTCGAGATGATCCGATTCGCGATCTCGTCTTATCATTGATGGTTACTTTTAATTCCAATACTGCCCATTAATGTTCGCAAGGAGTTGTTAATTTTTCGGAACGAAAAGTCCTGGTTGTTTGTTTTTTTTTTTTTGTGATTGTGTTTCTTCTTTTCGTCATGTTTTTACCGCAAATAAACGTATTCTCTTTCTTTTTTATTTTCTTGATGAATGCATGACTTTCTATAAGTTTCATAAGATGTAGAGATGAGTTAATGGAAACTTCTTTTTTTTATACAACACGTGCTACTTTTTCTAAGATTTATGTTTCTTTGATAGAAACTTGTTGGAGCCAGACATAACTATTGGAGATTTATAAGTTATGTTAGTTGCGCCAGATGTAAGTAAGTAAGTATGTTAACACCTCAAATACGAGGAGCCCAGCTGAGGTGTGTTATTATAATTCAGTTGGCGTAAGTTTTTAAATTTAGTTGCAGTAAGTTCCTTTTTCAAAACACGCAGAATTTCGTGAAGTTCATTCAACCATGTGTAACCGTCTGTGGTTTTGTGAGATAGTCATCTCATGCACGCGAAAAAAATGGTAAACAAAATACTTACCTACTTACTAAAGAAAGAAATGTTTATGTATAGGCAATTTGAGGAGTACTTAAGTACTTAGTTAAGATTTATGTTAATGTAATAATGCCTACGTCATTTAGGTACACGTCATTCTACTTGTGTGTCTCGACGAAATAATATTAATTACCTAATTAAATAATAGTATGATTCAGTCTTAGATTTCTTTGATAAATATCTGTGAGAGAGAAAGCGAAAAGTTATAAGTACCATATTATTTTAACAAACCGTGTACCTAACTTCTGCTGAAATAAAAGACAGCATAATTATTATGTAAACATGGTTTCTTTACAAATGCCCTGAATAATATAGGTACCTAACAAAAGAAGAGTTCATGTTCACCTGCTCTTCAATCAACTCATGCATTAGTGACAACTTTCATGATTGGGAAAATGCGACATAATCAGGGCTGGTTACAGTTTCAACAGACGAAACCACTTTTGCGGAAAATATACCCCATCCATAAATTACACACTTAAAAAAACAACGCAAACTGGTCTAGTTCGCCAGTAATTACATAGCCAACATTACCCTGTTACACGATGAGGTAACTAAATATGCACATATTCTCAGTACACGTACAAATGTACCGGTTTACGACTTCAGTGTTACCATAATGTAAATAACGGGTGTAAAAATACCCTTAACACCGCCGAGAGTCACTTGTTCTTGCCATTATTATCGTTATTATGATATTTTTCTTTGTACTAGATCATACCTGGGAACCTCCCGGTTACGGAGATATTGAAGGTCAAAGTTCCAACTTATTTTGACGTTTTTTTACGAAAACAAGTTTTAAATGTTATAAACTTATCGTCGTTGATACTGCAAAATGTCATATGTCAAACAATATTGAAGTTCGGTTTTTGCATCAAAAACCGAATTTCAATATTCAATTTTTTTATTTAATCTTAAGATTACGATTTTGGATACTTTTGCATCAAAAACCGAATTTCAATATTTTTTGACATATGACATTTTGCAGTATCAATGACGTTATCTTAAAATACAACTCCTCTATTGTTGCTGGTACCCAAAAGCGCAATGTTTTGCTTGCATTACATTGCGCAGAATCATAAACAGCGAATTTTCACACCAAAAATAAAAGTCGTGTTCCAGCATTTTAGCACAAAGTTTGATGTACCTACAGGATGATCTTTAAATACCCCTACAACTCCTCTATCGTTGCTTGCACCCACAAGCACAATGTTTTGCAAGCGTTGCTTTGCATACTAACATAAAAAGCGAATTTTCACACCAAAAATAAATGTCGCGACCCAGCAATTATTTTTGTACAAGGTTACTTAGTTTGATGTACAGGATGCGTAGATGACAGTTTCGTGATGGGTCTTGTTACACCATGTATTGTATCATTGATGATCAGATTACATTGATATCTATCAAATAGCCTGCAATATGCATATGAATGAAGTCGCAGCGCTTTATGACTGCATTATGACTGTATTATGACTTCTGGGTGTGTAATAGCTTTATGAATAGCAAACAGGTGGACAAAGAAGTCGAAGGATTAAATCTATGTATCATTGTGTAATTGGAAAATCATGATAATGCTAATAATGTATTAAGAACTGCATAATGAAAATGGAAATTTTCTGCGATTGTAATAATATATAAAATTGTAATAATATAAATAATAATGATGTAAAAGATGCGTTCTTTGTTTATACATTTAGGTACCTATAAGTCGTTTTGTTTGTTACAACGTTGTTTTATTTCCAGGTTGAGTCTTTGGCCTTAACTCCAAATCGATGCTCAAAAATAAAACTGGATTAAGTACCTCCCTAAAAAGAGGGTACAGCGGGGCAATTGCGTAACACACTTACAGTTGGAATCGGTTTCATTTTGACAGTTCAACAACATTCATTGCGTTATTTACGTTGTTGAGCAGATGAATTTTTCGAACATATGAAGAAATGGATTAGCAATTTGCTTCAAAATCATTCAGATTGTGATTCATAGTATGTTACGCAATTAGGGTGCTGATTGTTATGCGATAAATTAAGTACTTTAAACCGATAGGTATCCATTCTTGAATTTCGCTCTAGATTTAAGGCCTTGAAGTTTAGGAAGATAGGCAGTAACTTTTGTATCTATTTCTCAAACATCGTGTATTATTTGAAGTCAACTTCAGGAGCTAGACCACCACTTCTTAAGATGTAACATTCAGAACCTATGGCCACATCATTGTGTTATCGGCTGTAGTATATTCGCGTTCAAAACTACATAAACTTTTGATGTTACTCGGCCGTGAAGTTTTGAAGTTACGAAGCTTAGAGACACATCTGGCTTAGATACGTTATGAGGCTACCAAGTGTTACTTATTTTATGATTTTATCTAGTTTTAATACAACAGAACATATGAGAAGCAGCCGACAGTCAGACACTCTTTGATATAAATAATTGATTTGTCAAATAACTAAAATTAAAATTGCAAAGTCGGCACATTTTAGTTTCATGACTATTTACAGAAATAACATACCAGGAGACGTCCTTTGCTAATAGATAACCTACCTCTACAGTCACTCCAGCCAGTTCGATATTCCGTAGGTGGCATAGACAATAGAGCAGCGTTTATATCAATAACACGATATGGGCGTAAGCTGGTCCTATACAAATATTTCAATGTCCCTGGGGGTGGTGTTTTGAAAGCATACCTACCTTGTATAAAAGACGTGTCGTGAAACGGAGCTCGCATTCTGTAAGGTTTTAGAAACGATTTGAATTGATTTCTGGGGTGATTGTTAGAGGTTTTAAAATTGCATATGCTGTAGTTTGGATTATTATAAATAAATAAATAAATCTTTATTGATACAAACACCTTTGACATTGCTTAAGACTACAGTAACTTGATTAACTCAAGGTCATACGGATAAGGTGAACCCTGACTCCTAAACTATGTGATCCTCTGATTTAGGAGTCATTATAATATTATACGATGAAGAGTGCCTCGTTGTCTAGTAGTCGCAAGCGCTACTGCTAAGCATGAGGTCCTGGGTTCGATTCCCGGGTCGGGCAAAGTGTTATTGGGTTTTCCTATCTGGAATTTTTCAGTAGCAGCCCGGAGCCTGGATTTGTGCTCGGTTGATGGCAATAGGCTCGCCCCCTATTACATGGGACTTAAACATAACTGGCGAAATGTGGGTGTACTATAGTTACACCTCTGCCCAACCCTTCGGGGAAACAAGGCGTGGTGAAGAGTAAAAAAGTTCTAATATAAGATGCATAATATTAAGGGTAAAAAACAGTAGGTACCTAAATCAAATAAGACCCTATACATGCTCACTTAAATGTCTCGCTGATGGTGGCGCGTGTGTTGGATCATTCGGTTCCCTACAAAATGGTTGAGCTGGATGGTGCTGATCCGCGCGTCATGTTCGTGAACGGGCGCCGCCAGTGGAGACTGGTCATTAACAACAACATCAACAGTCAGGGCTTATTTTTAATCTTATATTTTGAATTGTTTTTTTTTTTAATTTTTCTCACATAATAGAAGCAACAAGAACAATGTATCCAGGATTTTGTAATATCTTGATTTAAAACAGTGTCCTTGGAGAGTTAATTGCCCGTTCTTCTCCATAGAGATCTACGTTTTGGAATGGGCAATTTTGGAATGGGCAAATAGCTTCAACTTTCTGACTAACTGACCGACTCTTTGACAATTCAAAAGTGCCTGTAATTGGTTTAATTGAAATAAATGCTTTGAGTTTGAGAAATAATTAATTTAGTTACGTGCTTATTCACAGTTTATTCATTAACAAAGGTTGAATTTGATTGCTTCAGTAGTTAAGTATAATATTTTCAGACGATTCTGGAAGCTTGTTTAATTAAATCTGTAGTCAAATAACATATTAATCACAAGTCTCTTATGTGAGAGTTGTGATTTGACAGAAGATTTACAGCTCATACTGATCATCATCTGCCTAGCCTTTTCCCAACTATATTGGGGTCGGCTTCCAGTCTAACCGGATGCAGCTGAATACCAGTATTTTACATGGAGCGACTGCCTATCTGACCTCCACAACCCAGTTACTGGGTAATACGATACCCCTTGGTAAGACTGGTTGTCAGACTTTTGGGCTTCTGACGACCCGTAACGACTGTCAAAGATCCACGAATGACAGCCGGGACCAACGGCTTAACGTGCTTTCCGAGGCACGGAGGAGTCTCGGTATGTAAAGATGGTCACCCATCCACGGACCAACCCCGGCAAGCGTAGCTTAACCTGATGGATCGACCCATGCGGCTGTTATTACTTAGCCACGAGCTCCTCATACTGATCAATCTTTAATAATAACCGGCCAATTGCAAGTCGGACTCGCACCACGATGGGTTCCGTACGACTATACAATATTAATTTAAAACACTACATATTAAAAAAAATACTTTAGCTTAACACAACACGTTTCTTGTATCGACCCCCTTTAATTTTTAACTTATTTTATTATTTTTGGTTATAGCGGGAATAGAAATACACAATCTGTGCAAAATTTCAACTTGTCTACAGGTAGGGTTGCCAGGCGTCCGGCTAAAGCTGGACATAGGTAGGCTTTTTGATTGTGTGTCCGGCCAAATTAAACGGTGTCCGGCCTGTCCGGCTTTTGTTAAGTTAGCTTCCTAGCTTTTTTTTCTCGTCTACCCCATGGTGTGAGGTGTTGTTGGATAAGTATTTCAAAAATATTGCAGGTTGGGGAAAACAATTTTTCGATTAAGGGATCCGTTTCTAAAATATTAAGCTTTAAAGTGCTAATTTTTGTTAGAGTCAAGTGTCCCCCCATGCCAGCTAAACGGGGATATGTGAAAAAATTCACGGTAGTAGTATATACAACGAAGTTAAAAGAAAAGCTATCACAACTAAGTAGGCTTTACAAGTTCACGAGTAATAGTCGACCAACTTACATTTGCAGTTGGAATGTATGAGAGAACAGGTTTTTCAACAACAATGTTAAGTTTGTTCTTGGGATAAATTTATGCCAACAATGGAACCTTTCATTGTTCTTCCGACACGCACTTGGCCGGTTTTTTTTCATTCGGCATCTTTCACTTGAGTGAAATGTCTGAACACAAAATAAATGAAAAGTTAAAAATTTATTCATTAGTGAATCAATCAAATATTGGATTTAAGTATTCGGCATCTGTCACTCGCCTACCGAATGATCGAAAAATTAAATGAAATGGCCAGATGAATGTTTTTTATTCATTAGTGAAGAAGTTTTGTTTTGTTTTCTTAATTTTATTTTTGTGTTTTTCCTTGGGAAATAATAATATTAATAATATATAATAATATAATAATATAATCATTTATTTCAGATTCATCTTACGATTACATCCATATTTGTTAGTACAATAAATTGCAAGCTTACAAACTAGTGTTAGTAATAATATAATTAATAATTGATTAAGTGGCAGGTCCGGGTGGACTCCCCAATGATGGTGACAAATCATTACACGACTGCATGCAGCCGTATCCAGCGAGCCAGCATCGGAGAGTCCCACCGGTCCGCCAGCACGCGCAGGATGGTGTTGGGACTGTCGCGCGTGCGGCGCATGATAGAAGCGCATCGTTTGCGCATGATGGCCGCAAAGCCGTCTGTGCCAGCCGCCGCGAACATCGCGGAGGCACTGCAGTGGCGCGGCAGCCCCATCAGCACCCGGAACGCGTTATTGTATTGAACGCGCAGATCGCTGTATGTCCGCTGCGTATAGCTAACCCACAGGCTGCAGGCGTAAAAGGACTGACAGTACGCTTTAAAAAGCGCAACTTTGACAGTCCACGTGCATCGTGAAAACCTGCGGGCTAACATGTTGCATCGGACAGACAGCGCTCTGCGCTCCCTCTCAACATCTACACTGTCCTTGAGATCCTCAGTGACCCAGTGGCCCAAATATTTAAATTGCTCGACTTTGTTTAGAGCTGTACCACATAAAGTGAAATTCGGAACGAATGTGTATCGCTTGTTGTCCGGCCTGAAAATCATTATTTCACTCTTTTTCGTGTTGTATTTGAGCCCATGAATCACCGCGTAGGACTCACAAATTTTCAGGAGCTTTCGTAAGGCACCAATCGATGGGCTCAGCAGCACCATATCGTCTGCGTAGCTGATGTTGATGATGATGTTGATGATTAATGAATGATTAGTAGTAATAAAGACTGATACGTTATTACATTTTATTTTATTTCATTAGAATTTAAGAAGTTTTATGGTAAATGATAAAAAATCCTAGTTTTACGTAAAAACAATTTTGTCGAGTTATTACTAAGACACAAAATCCTTAATAATTTAGGGTGTCCGACTTTTTTACCCAAATGTCCGGCCAAACTGGCTGGTCTGTCTGGCTATTAGGTTAGACGACCTGGCAACCCTATCTACAGGTCAGGAAATACAGCCCATTGACAGACAGACGGACTGACGGACAGCGGTGGCTTAGTTGTAGAGTTCCGTTGGCACCCTTCGGGTACGGAACTATTAAAACCGAGATAATTAAAGTCTCTTTACAAATATAAATAAGTTTTATCAAGTAAAAGATGCACAACGAAAAGCGAAAGATGATATCGCTCAAAATGCCTCGAATCGTGAGTAAAGCCACAAGAATGGAGATCGGTATGTAATCGAATCATATTAGGTACTAGATGTGCCCCGCGACGACGTTCGCATGGAAGTCGTAAGATACACAATATACTAAAATACTTCCTCGTCCCCCGACCCGTCACGTTGCATGGCCCGTCCGCGATATTACTTCGTATTCGCTTAGTGTTCTTATTGACTTTTTTCTTTTTGCTCGGCTCCTATGCTCGTAGGGTAATGTTAAATAGCCTATAACTATCCTCGAGAATTGGGCTACCAAATGCAAAAAGAATTTTTCAAATCCGACTTTTTGTTCACAAATTCATGGGTTTTAATTTTTTTGCGCGGAACCCTAATTATTTTTCTAAAATAAAAGGAGCCTAAGTTACCCACCGTAACATCAGCTATCTGCCAGTGAAAGTCCCGTCAAAATCGGTCCAGCTTTTCGGAGATTAGCCGGAACAAACAGACAGACAGACAAAAATGTTAAAAATTGCTTTTTTGTTTACCGTTTATACTTTCTTATGCATTTAGTAAAAAGTTGTTATTTTGACATTACAAACAGACACTTCAATTTTGTTTATTTGTATAGATACACAAACTCGATACATTGCCTGCCATATACTGATTGACGATCGATTAATTTATCGACAAGTGGGTCAAATAAGTTATTTTGTTACTCAATGGAAGCATTCTATTAGTTTGATACGTTTTGTTTTTATAATCTTGATAACAAAAAATAGGTACGTTAACATGCTTCGTTGGTCTAGTGGTCGCAAGCGCTACTGCCGAGCATGAGGTCCTGGGTTCGATTCCCTGGTCGGGCAATTTTTATTCAGTTTTCCATCAGGTATTTCTCAGTAGCAGCCCGGAGTCTGGATTAAGTCCAGTTGACGGCAATAGGCTCGCCCCCTATTACATGGGACTTAAACATAACTGGCGAAATGTGGGTGTACTATAGATACATCTCTGCCTAACCCTTCGGGGATGTCCGTGAAAAAACTTACTGTTTTTATTAGGTATCTATTAATAAAAATTAACTATGAATCTGCGACATGCAATTAGCAGAGCATAAATCTATAATAATCATAAAGCTTCAGTAGCGCAAAATAATAAAGCAAAAAACGCTATTATTTGCAAGCTCAGTACAGCTAATTAACTTGTCATCTAAAACCATAGACAATGTACCAACCTTGTTTGTACATTTCAAATTGAACTATTGACGAAATATCGTGGCTTGTTTACACCACGTATCGGGAATCGCCACATTTCGCGACTAACCGTTTTGGTTAGTGGACCAAAATTATTCGTTTGCTTTGATACGCGGTCGTATTACATTCGAGCCCATAATTGCGAAACTCCCGTTTGTGAATTCTATGGTGCAACCGTTCTATTGATTTTACAACGTGTATTAGAAGGGTAATTAAAGTGTCTTGTTCAGTCGGCTATTTGTTTGAAATTAGCAATACAGGGATCTGAATACTGTAGTTTGAACAATGTATTCAATAATTAATGATTGTATTTACACTGAATAATAAGTTCGGTATATTGAAAAGTTTCCAGGGAAACAAAAATACTCCCGCCATTTTTACTCGTGTGACTTGTGAGCGTATTGTCAAATTGAAAAGAAAGTCTGTGCAGAACACAGGTATTTCTTATTTCTGTGGCGAAGAATAATGTAAAACCGCAAATGAGATTATACGAATCAAACTTGCGGCAACAACAGTTGTATATACTTTTATTTCTTTTAAAAAATACACGTCTTTAACTTTGCCTGTAAATTAAAAGAAACTGTAAAGCCTGATTTACACGCTGCGATTTAATTGCATGTGGCATATCATATTATTAACTTGAATCAACTATAAAAGTTGCACCGTCTAAACTAAACCGTGTTTAGATAATGCAAGTCGTTTGTTGTTTCATTTTTATTGTATGCCACAAACAAGAAACTTGCATCGTGTAAATGGGGCTTAAGTATCGGGCAAAGTTAAAAAAAAAAACGAAAAACAAGAGAGATTGCATTCCAAATTCAAATAGCCGATCAGCCATTTAGCTCGTCAAACAGTTGATTCTTTTAGTTAAACAATGTAACGATGCCAGAACTTTTTTTCGTATTTACTTTTCGTTGATTGGTCGATTTAGTTTGTTGTTACGTTGTGTTGTAACGTTGGACGTGACAGGCAATATTTACCCGTTAATTGTAAACAAACCTTCACTAGTTCCATTTGCAAGATTAATGAAGCTTCAGACAGTTTGCATATAATATTAGTAAATAGGCAGGTATTCATTTTATGTAATAGTCTGGTCATTGGGTCAAAGGCCCATCTGATGAAAAGGGGTTATCGTCGCCTATTGATACCTGTCGGTAACACAAAGGGAATTACCGATGCCTTACCATTTAACATTAGTACCAAAAACAGAGGAAAAGTTGGAATGTCTGTAGCATAGAAATATAAAATACATCTATTTGTCTGTAGTCAAGCTTCTGTAATTTTACTTGTAGGTACCGATATCCTTCAAACCGGAATGCAGCAGCTTTGTTGCATTCCGATCCACTTGGCAAACAGGAATAGTATGTACGGTAGAAGTACTTACCTAATTCCCCGGAAAAGAGCGTTCACAAAGAAAAAAATGTATTTTAGTTTGTATGATAAATTGCACTGTACAATGCCTTGCGATTCTAATCTGTAATGTTGTGAATGTAAACTTCAATAAATAAATAAATAAAAAATACTGCTAGAAATATGTTGTGTAGGTATTGTCTTGAATTGTAATTTTTTTGGTAAGACGCTGTTGAGCGTCAGCTAGGGCTTGCTTATAAAAAAGGAACATTAGAGGTCTTTATGGTTTTAAAAAGCTATTCGAATTTTCATTGCTACCTATCAACTAAAGCGCCTGCTATAGGTGACCTTGGTTGGCGACCGGCAGAGCTGTTTCAATGTTGGTCGTAAACCAACATCTACACAGTTGTAAACCACCAAGGTCACCTCTGTCGGGACGCGGTTGGCGATCATGTAGCAGTCGCTTAAAAGATCTACACTCTGATTTTTAATTGGCTAGGCCAAAATGACAGCTGCGACCGACCAACAAATGTCAAATTGACAACAAGTGCCATTCACCAAATGTCAATTTAGTCTCGCAAATTAAAAATCAGAGTTTAGGTAGATGAACATGGAACCAAAAAATACCTTCACACGGCTATTTTACGTCCAACTACATCTAATTATAGCCTTGCAGTCTATAAATACGAAACTCGATTTTACGGTGCTATCGATGACTTATAAGGCAAGTAATCGAAGCTAGTTAGGCACAAAACACACATATCCTGGCCACATGTGTTTTCATTATCCGCGAATTAGGCTAGTGAATGGTCAAGTAATTTACTTAGAGACTACGTGGTTAGCATGCGTGAGTGGCCAGTACTGGTATGGTAGTGAATTTATAACGTCGGTTAAATGCAGCACGATGAGAATATTTTTTTTCCTTTATTTTTATGGCAGCTGTTTTTAGTCGAAGTTATTGGCCGGAGAGAATTAACTTTTTTCGAGTGCTGTTGTTTCCGTAATTTGTGAATGTGATCTACGGTTACCTTTGGGTCTTTGTGTACTGGTAAAATGCAATTGTATTGAAATAGTGAGGAAGTGGCATTTATAAAATAACGGTGCCACAAATTTTTTTTTGCGTCGATTGGCTTTTCCAGAAATAAGCTCCTGGTATAGAGACTAGACTCTCAATTTATGGGCAGTTAAGATTTCATAGTTTCATAACAGTCCAACTGCTGCACATTCAACCTAATTTCAAAATTCAAAAAGTCCAAAAAAACCTCTTTAAGCTAGACTACGCTTTTGACACCTAAGCCTTTAAACAAAGAACAGGCAGAGACAAAACTTCAGTCAGCCAATGCAGAATACGAGTGGTGAAGCGTCGGGCTGAACCGTAAATTACGAACAGAGGTGAACGCTCGCACCACCCGACGCCACCCGTTGAACTTGACTCGCGGCTACCTTAACATTGCTGCACACCGTGAAGATATTACATAAGGAAATGATCTAATCATGCGTCCTTTGCCACCGTTTTAGTTGCGGTTTCGATGAAAGTTTTTTGATTGCGTTCGTATTTCAAATGTGAAAAACGAAATTATAACGAAATAATACTTACCTGCATTCTTTTTTTAATTACGTTTTTTACTTTGCTGGTGTTGAAGGCAGGAGTCTGGTTGATTGACTGGATCTTTTTGGTTTTAGATTCTATTCATAATTTTAAGCGTAAGTCGTTATTAATTTAAGTATTTTCTTAGAATCTTATTATAAACATGATTGTTTGCAGATATTGAACACGCGTTTATCTTTGGAATTTAATGTTTAACTGTGTCATTGAACGTTGACATTAAGTAGTTAATACTACACAAATGTTAAATTATTTATTATGCCTGTTATTAGCAATAGATGTCTATTATTAGATTGTTTATCAATAAGGAAATTGTAACGCTGCACAAAACTATACCGGTATACGAGTAGATTACCCCACTTTGATATTTAAGTGCAAAACCCACTTACAATCCAGCTTGAAGCGAACAAAGTGTCTCAGCAGAACGCTTCCTGTTTACGAAACCTATTACAAAACGTACCCTTCGAATATTCCGCAGCAATCAGTGCTCCAATGCGATTCCAGGGTACGGACCGTGAACCCTGCGCGCACGCACCCGTGTTTGTCCGCCGTCGGATGATCCGAGGCCGATATATAAGCCGTCGGCATGAACACCCGGCACCATTCGTGATTAAACGCCACCGGAGTGAGCTTCCGCAGACAGAGGCCAGTCTGACCGTCAACTGAATTGATACAATTGCTTGCCACCCTTCCGCGATGTCTGCGCTCCGTGTTCTTCTGGTCGCTGTGCTGTGCTTCGCCGTGACCGTCGAGTGCAAGCCCTTCTTCGACGCGATCTACGATGCTATCAACGGCAACGCGAGAAGATCTTATGGCTACAGTGGTTATGGAAATTATGGCTACGATGGCTACGGCTATGGAGGCGGCTACCAGCAACCTAACTACGGATATAAGCCGAGGAATGTAGAGCGTGCGCCGAGACAGGGGAAGACGTACAAGGAGATCTGCAGGGTCCACTTCCCTGACTCCATAGCGGTGCCGGGCGCGGGGGGCATCGTGTGCCCCTACTGAGGGTCAGATCGCGTGTTCTACGCAGTGGAGCGCCTGCTCCGAAGACGTAACATCATGAGGATGGGTTGAACTGGTCCGAAGCACCAACAATTCACAGATGATCTCTACTAGAAAACTTAGAATCACAGCATTTAACTACCGTCTTTATAGAAAGTGAAGATCTTCTTCAATAGTGTGTGCTCTGATATTTATTTTTGTAGCAGTGATTGTACTGAACGTCTCGATTATCGTAATCTGTCTCAAGTTTACGAAGTGCAAGTGTCAAGTGTCTTATCATTATCATATATTATATCCTCGATGTTTACAATGCTAGCTCAACCTTTCCTAAAGTGTGATAAGTTACTTTTGTTAGTATCATTGTAATGTAGCGTGCATGTGATACGAAGTTTATCATTGCCGTGATAACCTTGTGATAATTCCTCTATTAGTGATTATTATAGCTACTTTAGTTTCTCTGGACACCGGACGCTTAGAACACGCGATAATAGTTTTAAAAATTGATTTGTAAATACCTAATGTGGCAAAATTATGATTGGCTTTTTGTACTTAGATGAGAAAATTGTCTTTTAGATCCAACTGTCTTTGAACTTCCATACTTTTTCAACCAAAGCGTTACTTTTAATTTAATGTTTAGTACAAGTTAATTTTAAGTAATGTAAATATGTTTTAAGTTTCAAAATAAATGTTACGAAATTATGAGCGTGTTTCAAGTCTGTTTCACGACGTGTTGTTGTGAATTAGGTCACTTTCGGGAGTGTGTATCGTTACAATGATTTATCTGGGACACAACTCAATCAACAACCGTCTCTTTGGTTGTGTACCACTTGACAGATTGCTTTTTATTTCCTTAGCCGTGATTATCTGTGCTCACTGCAAAGGAATTTCCGGCAAGCCTTATTTGTTTGGCGCCTGCACACACCTTGAGTTTTTTGAGTAAAAAGTAGGTACAAATCATTTGATCTACGTACAAATCTGTAATTTAAAATAGAATAACCTACTTAGACGTAGACGAGATGGTGCTGACAAAATGTTGCGTGTTCTCAAGTTAATAATTCTCGTACCTACTTAAGGAAAAGTACCTATCTGTTAAAAAACTCAAATTTTATTCATTCACAAAAATGAGATCACAATTTAAATGAAACCCTGTAAATTGGTAATTCAAACCGAAATAAAAAAACCATTTAAATAAAATTAATTTTTAATATAGGGTGACCCTAAAAAAGGATATAATTTTCAAGCTGATACTTTAGAGTCTTAACGGATCAAACTCTAAAGCATTTATTTCAATTAAACCATTTACAGGCACTTTTGAAATGTCAAGGTGTCGGTCAGTCCGAAATATGGTACCTATGGAGAAGAACGGGTAAGAAACTCCATAGGCACTCTTTTAAATTATATTGTTAAAAAATATTACTCATATCATTGTGTTGAATTTATAATTAAATATGAGACCGATGTAAAAAAGACGTACAAGTTAAAAGCGTTCAGAGTAGCAAAAATAAACAAAAAAACAATTCAAAAATAAAATAATTAAAATAAGCCGTGGCAGCTTAGAGATGACCAGTCCCAACTGACGGCATCCGGTCACGAACATGACGCATGGATCAGCATCATTTAGCTCAACCATTTTGAAGGGATCTATGGCCAGCACCTTGGGCATTCAGCCCTTTTAATAAATTAATAAGCTATAATAAATAAGCCATTCTATACTGTCACCTTAAAAGAAGGTGCAAAATAAATTGCAACTTGTAAGAATATTTGTGCAATAAGTAGTTGAGTATAAGCTGTTTCTACGAACATAATATTAACGACCAGAATACATAATATTTTCCTAATTATTGGTTATGCCGTTATGGATTACAATAAATATAAATAAGGAAGAATACAATTCAACCCTATTTATTATTTATATTTATGTTCAGTCATAAAACATAGTCGTAACTCGTAACAGTCTTCAGTTGCTGGCAAAGTTGCGTTGCGTCCAGTTTCGATCGTTTACGAGCGCGGGCGCAGGTGTAGCGCTGACCTAAAATACGAGGGCACTGATTTATTATGCGTTAGTTATTTATATTAGAGATATTACAGTTTATGATTCTCATTATCGATTTATTATTTTACGATATCCTGACTTGTCTAGGTACTATAACGATAGTTAATTAATGGGGGAATTGGGTGTAAGAAATGATACACCGTAACACTTTTTAGTAAACTTCTATTCACGAAGGAATCTAATTACATATTCTAAATCAACACCAGTCAGGGCCGGGAGGCTGACTTGTCAACCTACCATTGTTTTTTCCTATTCTCTTTTTAAATCAAAGCTTGTGTTCATAACCAAATAATTGTTTAAGCCCGCGAAGGTTGCATGCTTAAGGCACGCTTAGTTAAAACCTCTATAGTACCTACCTATTTATCTAGTTTTCACATGAGCAGACTGTAGAATGTAGCATGTCAGGTTCGATTCCTTTAATTAGTACAAAGGTTAAGATTGGCGTAGAAGTGGATTTGTAGACCATAACCAACGTTTCTGAATTTGATCCTTCTCAAAGATAATTCCAATAAAAATGGTGTCATCAAGTGCCGAAGTGTCGGTTTGTTTCAACCTACAGAGATATATAAGATCCGTCTCATTACAAAACGAGTTTTTTAAGTCCAAATCCACGAGCCAGTTATTATAAATTTTGAACCTTATTCCGACAACAGGGTGATGACAAAATTTTTTTTTGTCCGTCAGGTAGATTATAAAAAAAAATATTGGACACGTTTTTTTTCTTTTTTTTACGTAATCAAAAGATTACGGCGATACATTGTATTAAAATATGACATCACGTCACGACTTGCTAGATTTTATACTTAGTTGTGACGTAGCGAGCCCCCACTCCCCAACTCTATAACGCGTTTTATCTACTTAAGTCATTTTTTATTAATATGACAAAGCAAAAAATACGTGTCTAATATTTTTTTTATTATCTGACTGACGGACTAAATATAATTTCTTTTTTTTTACCCAGGCATCATCTCTATTGTAAAGTTTTTAATACAAAATTAGTACCTAGTTAGAACTTTAATTTTCAAAAATGGCTCGTTGGTTTAAGTCTAACTAAAGATAATCCTTGTTTTGTAATAAGGTCGTAAACGTTTTACTCCTCCATTCTTTTCGCACTAAGAAGATAGATAGATCAGCTGATGGAAATAGGTCAAATGAATATGAAATAGGCCATTGGTCACACTGGGTACGCACGTTGGACTACATGTGATGTGAGCATTTGTTGTGAACCGAGATTTGATTAAATTGCGGCTATTGAACGTTCGCAGTTGTCACTGATCGTACATAGTGCAAAGATAACTAATATAATTATGTAGATGTAACAGTAATTAAGTTTTGTATATGTATATGTCTAGATAGAGTGTCGCGCTGCAAAAGAACAAAAACAAACAGCCGATCTATTCTGTAAACATCACACCGTGAGCATTTCGGTGAAGTGAGTTTGAAGTGAGCTCAACCTCAATCCCTAGTAGAGTAAGGTGTGATGACAGTTCACATCACGCTCACTTCACCTAAATTTTCACGGTGGGATCTTTACAGAATAGCACCACAGGCCAACTGTGTTATGCTAGTGCGCGTGACAGCTGACGTCTTACACTCGCGCCAGTTTTGTGTTTTTTTAATGTGTGTACAAATTGCGGCCAACAGTTGGACGCTATTTTCTTCGACGAGTTCACAGCTTTGACTGTCTATCTAGATATATTTATATCTTTGCAATTAAGTATGTTAAGAGCGTTAACGACGTACGGCATTTCATACAAACTGTCAAGTCCTTGTTTTTCGAAATGCATGAGCCAATTTTAATGAAAATTCATACGCATAAGTAGGATACATATGTAGGTCTAAAAAGTGAGAAGAACATTTTCGAAATGTCTTATTTAAAAAATAAGATAATTGAAAATCTCTGTTTCTATGGAAAATTTAAAATCGGCTGAATTTAGTTGTAAACCTATTTTCCATTAAAGAAAAGTAAAAGTGAACTTTCATTAAAATCGGTTCATTCATTTCGAAAAACAAGGACTTGAAAGTTTGTATGAAATGCCGGACGTCGTAAACGCTCTTAAGTTCAAAATAGAGCATATTTCCACTTCCTTAATTTTCGGTGTTGCTTTCTTTTTCTGAGTAGGTACCTACACCTATTTATTTATAACTATAACTTAGTTTGACCATCGTTTAAGTTTCTGAATCAGTCTCTATGGATCATAAGCGTGCTCAGTGCGAAAAGGGACCAAGAAGATAAATGCAAATATTAGCCACAAAACCAAAAAAAAAGAAAAATATATATTAACCATTCAAAAATATTAGCCATTTATTGATTATATAACACCGTTTAATAATGAAGAGTTATTTTCTTTTGCAATAGTACCTAGATGCTCTCCATCCAGGGCGTATTTCGTACAGAGAAGCAGCAGCCCGCATGTATGACTTCTACAAATTAACTTATCTCACCCAAGTAGCTCAAACGTGTTTCGTTAATTATCACAGTTAAGCATAAGACACCGCACTAGTGCGACTCAAATTTAGTTAGAAGCCGAGAATCCTGCTCCAGCTAGGTAATATTTCTTTTGGACTTGGGTTCTCCGGTGTACCACCAGGTCTAGTGGTAGTACTCCAGACCTCTCCTGTACCTTTAGATATGGCACATCCCACGGGAATCATCAGCATCTTCGACTGACGTCATCGCTGTGCGTTTACTGATCATTTATTCGGAGACGGTACTCTACATCCACCGTGACATAACATAACAAGGAAATCGAATAACAAAACATTATAATGCGTCCCTCCACGTTCATTGATGCGCAGGAGTCGACCACCCCCCAATCTTCATAACACCATGTAATAATACACCATGTAACAACGTGGCGACGCATACAAATTGTCCTAAAATATGTTAAAATCATACTCCGTCCTTGAACGATGCAAAATGTAGTTTATGGCAGGTACTTACTTACCCGTCTATTTTGACTTATAAATATTAAACTGGTGTCCATGAGACTATGGCAGAATTTTTATATTGTACTACATAGTTATGCCCCGCGACTTCGTTCACGTGGAAGTCGTAAGATACATAATATACTAAACTAACAGTCAAATTTTAATAAAATTCCCTCATCCCCCGACCCGCCGCGTTCCATCGCCCGCCCTCGCTATTACTTCGTTTTCGCTTAGCGTTCTTTCTGACTTTATTTCCTTTTGCTAGGCTCCTAATGATCGTAGCGTGGTGTTAAATAGCCTATAACCATCCTCAAAAAATGGACTACCAAATGCAAAAAGAATTGTTCAAATCCGACGGGTAGTCCTAGAATTATTATTTTTGTTTACAATTTCATGAGTTTTATTTTTTGCGCGGAACCCTAATAATTTTCTAAAACAAAAGTAGCCTTAGTTACTCCTTATAATATCAGCTCTCTGCCAATGAAAGTCCCGTCAAAATCGGTCCAGCCGTTTCGGAGATTCGCTGGGTTTTGTTATAAGTAACTGTATATACTTTCATATGCATTTAGTAAAAAGCTGTTATTTTGATATTACAAACAGACACTTCAATTTTATTTATTTGTATAGAGCCACATAATTTAGGCACTTTGGAACGTCAAAATTTACAAAAAAATAGAATATAAAAGTATAGATTTTAGTCGCCCCTTCCAGAAGGTAGTTTCGTATGGAGAAGAATGGACAAGAAACTCCACCGAAACCAATGAAACGAGAGGTTCTCAAGACACTAATCTTGATGAGTTAAGAATGTGTCATCGACTCAATCAAGACCTCAGCAACGTTGGTGAATAATCTCATAAATCGATTGATATTCGAGGTGGCCTTAAATTTGTTTCACGTATTGTACAGGGGGTCAAGACGAGTCATTAAACCTACCTTTTTCTTGGTGGGGACATCCACGTTGCGCATTTTTAGCATATCCACAACACATCACGGTACGGGTACCTTAGCACATTGTAGCAACCTCTGAATCTCCGCTGTAAAGCATCGGTAACAAGTTTTCTAATTAGCTTACCCTTATAACGAATCTAATGTTCCCCATTTTATTGACTCGACAGATTTTTCCCTGTCCTCAATCTCACTGTCAGTTTTTCCCGAACTTTCCAATTTTCCGATCAACTTTTTAAAATTTTCTTTCTCTAAAAACATTATTCGAACTAGGTATTACAAACATTTCTTAAAAAAAAAAAAACAAATCGGTCCAGCCGTTTTCAAATGATGCTCTCACCAACTTTACCAACATTTTTAAAATTTTATTTATGTAGATGTCTGTAAGGTTTGCCATCAATACATAATGATATTATCAAACACGTGTACTCTTAAACATAACTGGCGTGGTGTGGTGTCGGTACTATAGGTACACCTCTGCCTAACCCTCCGGGGATTACAGGCGTGATGTTCTGTGTGTTTCTATCAAACACTACTTCATTTCTGCCCTATTTGTCATGACAAATCGTAGAGATAATGTTTTTTTTTTTTTGTAGGAAGTACCTGTGGGTAATGTGTTATTCATACTTTAGTAAGGTAAAGAACCGTGCTCTTACTAAGTATACTCACAGGCATTGTGTATAATGATAATGATTTATTCAATTTGAATGAGGTAAATGGTGACAGGCATATTGTATTTGCAACACTTGCACACTTTTGTTAGAACAGTCATTGAACATCAAAATACACATATCAAGTGTTTAGGGATCAAGCATGTTTTGCTAGTTAGTGAGAATCTGGCTTTTTACCCGACCACGGCGTAGCCAAAAGGAAGGGTAATGATTTTGGCAGTCTATGTATGTATATATGTTTGTATGTTCCACCGTAGCGCTTAAACTACTGAACCGATTTTAATGAATGAGATGTCAATAGATTCGTAATAATGGCCCGGGTAACATAGGTTATATAAATTTTATCAACATTTTATATGACGGAATTTAAACCTAAGATTTTAACATCGAAAAAATTATATCACGTGTTTCTTTTTTACGTAGTCGGGTTATAGTTTTTTTTTAACTTTATTTTTTAAATTATATTTTTTGTAACTCCTATGGATACTTTTTAGTAAATTTCGTCATTTGAAAAGGGAACAGTTTTTGAATTTCGGTCAAAAGATGAAAATCTTCTGTAAAGTCGTGTTCCTATAAAATCCTGCAACGGGTTTGAGGCCAAATCAGTAAAATTCCTGCCATACTTCTGAATGGAATCAATACAAAAAAGCGTTATTATATGGTTATTATGGAGAAATGACGTCATTTGAGCCTAGAAGAAATTATCAGAGTCGTGGGAATGTTGAAAACTGGTTCTCGGTAACGTGCTGTGGCAATCGCTCTAGGCACTGCGCAGCACTAAGTCGACTTTGGACACGTTACCGCATCACTGGCAGCGTGGCAGAGCGACAGGAGGACGAGCTCTCATCACCACACGCAGACAACATCGCATACAAATTACTGCTCGACCAAATCGTACAACGGCCGCGATGATGTTGGCTACGAGACTTCATAGCTCTTGAGGGATGTTAATAAGCGACGAAACCACAAGAAATCGCTTGCATGAAGTCAATCTCCGTTCTCGAAGGCCGCTACGTGTACCACCTATTGAGCCTCGCAATCGCAGAGCCCGTTTACAATGGGTTCGTGAACACAGAAATTGGGCAGAAGAAGAGCGGTGTTTTGTGTGTTTTTCTGATGAATCTCGCTTTGGTATGAGGCCAGATACTATGACGTACATGGTATTGGAAGACCCCTAGACAATCTCAAATCTTTTTCGCCTGTTACAACGGACGCAACATTTTATAGGCAGTATTAACTAAGGTGAAAATTCCAACATGAGCAAAAATCGCGAAAGTCTTTGTTAATGCAAAAGCAGAGAGTACTTCGTCGATCTACACATACGAAAACATTTTATTTAATCAATCTAAATAGACATTTTCATTTAATTTCAAAAGGGCAATAAAATATTTAAAAAAATACAGACTAAAGTAACAACATTGTGGAATTCTATGAACCAAGGACATAGCAGGGAACTGCTAACAATTAAACATTAAATTAATGTTTAATTAAACACTTGTTACAAACGATACATGTTGTTAACATATAAATGCATTATTTAATTGTTATATTTCCATTCATTTATTCACAGCAGCAGCAGCAGCAGGTGCAGGTGGCGTTCTGTAGTTTCTGCCTACCCCCATGGGAAGAAGGCGTGAGTTTATGTATGTATGTGTCATTTGTTCACAAACAATAATTTAACAGGTAAATATAATGGTGTATAATGGTGGTAGTGTGGTGGTGTATTTACACCTAATTATAAAATAAAGACAATGTCGAGTTTTAGTCATGGACTAATTATTAATTAAAGACTAATTATAAAAACGAACAATAAATGCACTGTTGACCACATATCACTGAGTACCTAATAATTACTTACATCATGAACTCATGAATATTAATAAAATTCAATCATACATACCTACCTATAATATTAATCTACAATACTTATACATAGTACTATTGCGCATATTGTTCTTCGAATAGTAGATATATTATTCTCGTGAAGGAAGCCATTGTTTAATTTTCAATACAATAGATTAAATAAATTATTTATATTTAATTCCCTGAGTCTGTAACTGTCCTACGTGGGAAAAAGTGATGTTTGGTAATATAATGATTGTTTGTTGGGTAGGTATTATTATTTGTGTGTAAAAGTCACAGGTAAAAGTAGAAGAAAGTCGTAGTAACTACTTTTAACGAATAGGCGATGTAAGTTACGAGTATAATCTAATCGCAAAATTGAAGGTAATTTTAAGATCTGTCTTTGGTATAAAACCAAACAAAATGATGAAAGTACTAAACAGATAAAATAAGACACATTAAATAAGCACATTATAGAAGATCATTATGTAACTGTCTAATGCACAGCATGTTAAAACTAATCGCGTAATTACCTATAGGTATATTGTGTTTTCGTCTTCTTATTTTAATATATGATTCTGTATTGCATTGAACGTGTTAATTAACTTAAATTACGTACCTACGTTCCTATATTAACTTTTCTGAAAACAATGGCAGACTTTCATATTTCTCGTATTATCACAGTTTCGAAAGCAACGAGTTCTGAATTAAAATAATTAAGTACCTTTCATCTTTATGCCGTAACTCTATTTTTTAAAGAAGGGGCAAAGTTGATTGAACTTTTAAAATTTTATACAACACATGTACAAATTATCTACAGAGTAGGTACCACTGCATAGTTGATTTTATGTCTTGAAATACTTAATATTAAATAGGTACCTGTGGCTTTTTGTGCATGTTTCGTATCCGTATAGAATCCACTAAAGTCCATCTTAGCATTTTATGGACCCTATTTAATTTTGTCCACTTTGTACAAAAAACATTCTTCAACGATTTCATGCTAAGTCAAGTAAGTAACTCCAAATTATGAAATAACTTTAATTTCGGAAGTCGCTGTCTTCGGATCTGTATTTTATTTTATTGCCACCGACTTCCGAAATTAAAGTTATTTCATAATTTTATTTTGAGTTAATTTCTTTTTGAAGTCGATTACATTTTTTAAAATATTTTTTTTTTATTTCGTAATTTTCAGTTTTAAGTAAAAACTGGAATATTTGTTTGTAATAAGTAGTTAATAGTTTTGTTGTAAATACTGCGCTAGAACACGACCAAGGTTTTGAAAATGTTTTCCCTTTGACTTGAACTGCTACTATGATTACTGATTTTGATGATTATAATTCTGTAAATGCATATTTGTTACGATCGCGAATGATACTTTAATCAACATATAACTTAATACTGACTTACAAATTGCAAAAAACAACGTTTGAATTTCGCGGGCTACCTGGCGCTTCCCCTTTGGGTACATACTTGTGATATTACATAAGTTGGAATAGGTGCTTTCGTATGTGATCTATGAAGTTTATGATAATTACAACAGAAATCAGGAGAGTCAAAGCGAACTATTATCTACGCTAGCGCGAACTTTCATTCAAGGGTGCGCTAACAAATAAATATGACATGTTAATACAGGATGAAAGGGACAGTTCTCCGGAAACTAACAGGGTGCATTCAGCTCCTTATTTTGAATCATATTCCACCGAAAATATTCTCAGGAAAATTTTAATTTTTTAAATCATATTTTCAGTTACTATTCCTTTAATTCAATGTAAAATTACATTCTTTGTATGCAGCACTCAATTTATGTAAATAAAATAGCTAAAATCAAAAAATCTGCAATGGATGTTGAAATACTCGGCGGCCGAAGGCTCGCTGCGCTGCCGTTCGCTACGCGCGTTTTGCCACGGTAACGATACATTGCGTATGAGGGAATAAAACATATCAGATTTATTGGATTCCCTTAACGTTCTTGAAATAATTTCATGTACCGGTCATCTTAGTATGATATACTGAATTCACCCCATCAGTCTGCGGAGGGCTGTCCCTTACACCCTGTATAGAAACACGCTAGCGCAATTTTTGACAGCGCACAAAGACACGAAGCGCGGAAAAACGGGCGTATTTTGAGTATAAGGTTACCTGGCGGAATGTGGGTGTTACTTACTATCCCTCTGCTCAATCGTTCTCCTCATACAGGCGTGATGTTATGTGTAAGGAGTAAGATACCGTATCGTATCACAGTACCTGTCGATCCCTTGCTAACACATGACTAGTTTCCCCAAATGCCTACGGGCCGCGTAACGTCTCATACAGGCCTATAGATGCGTCCCGAGAAAAGTTTGAGTATCGCTGTTTTCGAGCACAAACAGGCCTGAAACAGCCTGAAACACTTACAGAAGATAAGACATGTTCGACAGCTGGCTCCAGTTCGACGTAGATCTTTGTCGTACTTTGTTGTTTTCATTACTTGCCCACTTTAAACAAAGTGTTTGAGATGGAATTGTATAGAGCTGTTGAACCTCACTGACAAGAATAAAAGTAGAATAATTCGATGTATATTTTTTTAATGTGTATGGTTTACTGACATGTTGTTTGTGTTTTTAACGCGAATTTGAAAAGGCGGAAATAACTAGATACAAGTATTACTTATTGTTAGTTGACATTGATTACGAATAATTTATTGTAAACTTTGTTTGAATATACGAGGTCAATAAATTAATTCTCATTTGTTATCACTTTAAGTTTCACATTATGATGACGCATTGAGTAATTACTCATATTTTAATTAGAATTAGTACAGCTACATACGTAATCACTTACGATAACGTATTATTTATTCCTGAATACTAAACAAAAATGGCAAAACATGTTTTTTTTTTGATTTGAGATAGGTTTGCTCTTGACTCTAGTCTAGGTCAGAGATGACAGAGACAAAGTCGACGATAGAGCGAGCTTAACCAGAAGAAGCCTGTTAACTCTCACTTTGAAGAGATCGGGGTTGTATACGTTCGGAAACAGACGCAGGCAGAGAGTTCCACTCCTTTCTGTGCGCATCACAAAAGACGTTTGGAAACGCTTAGTGCGAATTGGTGGAATAGCAACTAGTGCGTCTAGATGTCCGATGGTAGAAGGGGGCCGGCGGAATGAGGTCGTGGAGTTCTCGAGCACACTCACCCAATTACAATCTGTAGAAGACCGACAAGCAGGCAAACTTGCGGCGATGAGCCAAGCTGTGAAGCTTGGCATCCACCAGTCTTACGTCGCCAATGAGTCTCTTAGCTCTGCGTTCCACCGAGTCAAGCGCGGCAAGTTGGTATTTAGCTGAGCCATCCCAAAGGTGGCTACAATACTCCATGCAGGATCGGACTTGCGCTTTGTAGAGAGTTAAAAGCTGTCCAGGCGTAAAGTATCGCTTCACCCTATTTAGGATGCCCAGTTTCTTGTTGTTTCTTAAGTTTCTTGTTTATTATTAAAAACGACGAAGTAATCAAGGGTAACCACATCTTCATTTAATAATATACATACTTCCATTTTATTTATTAACTTTTCCTACTCTCCGGAAATAATAAAGGTAAGTACAGACGAGTCAAAAATTAACACGCTTGAACCCGGAACAGTTCTATAAATAGAGCTAGTTGTCAACGAGGACGACCACTTTACGCATATTTTGGATCAGTTGCACTGACCTCTTGTAACCCCGTATAGTCGAGTAAATATCGTATTATGTTATCCCATCTACATACATGAACCGAATATTTAACGGTTTCAAATTAGTTTTTGTATATTTTTGAGTTAGAACTGAAGCGATACTTACATAGACGTAAATTTTGAGTACCTTGAGGTAGTCGACATTTCACCCTCATTTACCCTGCGAAGAATTTTTTTTCTTTTAAAATATGTATAAAGTATCATTACAATCTAGCCTATCAGCTAATAAGTAATTTAAATGTAACTTAAACTGGTAAGAAATTATACAATTAAGAAATCGTCCAAAAACGTCTTTATTATTCACAATGTTAAGGGGAAGACACTCGATTCATGTGTTCTTTATATTATACCTTACGCCAGATAAGGGTGGAATAAAAGTCATTAACCCCACTGGTACTAAAATGTCTCGAAACTTAAATGCAAACAAAAAAAAAAACATGCCACGTGCAAGCGTCAAGGACGGCTCGTACCGCGCGATAAGTTTGTTTTGATTGTGTTAGCGACACTGCCTTAACATTTTTTCGTATCGTTTTGAAATATTAGAATACATTGGTAGAAACGTAGAAGCGTCAACGACTTTTATTCCACGGTTATCTGGCGGAAGGTATAGTCGTCACTTGCACTGCGGTTTATGTTCACTCACACACAAACTTAACTAACTCAAAAGGTTTTACCATTTTTAGTCTTCGCTCTAGATCAGTGTTGTCAAGGAGTTGGATCGCCCGACATTCACGTGATGATGAAGTCTGTGTTCATGAGCTTCTGCATATTTTTGTATTACTTTGTTTACGCCATCCATCTTGAGATCCCGGTGCGATGAATGTGCTTTCATTAAATGCAAAGGCCAAGTAAATAACGGGAAATATTTAACTGATCCTCTAAAAAATTATTGAACTTCTAATAATGTACAATTTTTTAAATGAACGAATCTCCAAAAACTTTTTGGGCAGACTTTTTTTAAATAAATGAGACTATTTAAAAAAATTCTAATCTTTTCTCACAGTTGATCGCAGTAACTAAGCTAGGATACCCTGACCAAACGGGTTAAGTTAGAACTGTGACCAACCACGCACGAGCCGAATTGGTCTCACAGTAACTGAGTCAGGGCACCCCAACCAATTGGGTTAGGTAAGGTTAAATTATGAGTACTGTGACAAATCGCGACGAAGCGAGCTGTGCCGCGGCGGCAGCCGGCGAGCGCTACATCCAAATTGATCGTAGTTACTTGGCTATTAAGTATTTTTAGAACCCTAAAATAGAAAGTAGTAGAGGTTTGCAAAAAGAGGCGCCTTCAATATATTAGAGTATTCAATAATATTTTTAGGAACGCAAAATGGGAATTATTTGAGGTCCGATTACCTACATGCCTTAAATAACTAGTCGGGACAAGATCAGAGATACACTTTAATCTATAAAAATTGCAGTAGGTACATAGGTACCTACCTAAAATATGTTAATATTTTTGTTACGAACTTGTGTTTTAAATTGTAATTATGTATTCCTGTGACCTTAAATAGACGCAGTAAGAAAGATTTATTATTATATTATTTTGTTTAAAAAAATGAGTAGCTTAGTCTGTATGTAAAGCAAGCGACGTATATAATAAATCTCGTCGAAATACTCGCCGCATGTTTTAAATCGTGACACGAATGTGTAAGTTTATTTTATGATCCTGCTCATTTTAGGTTTATCCCCCACGTTCGTTCAGATAATTTGTTAATAGATATTTACACTCAATCACTGTATTGTGATAAAAAGTGGTGTAAGGCAGTGACCGAGTGGCATCCGAGGACTGGAAGACGAAGGTCAAAGAAAGAAAGGAAGGAAGGAAGGGGAAGGTGGGACTGGAAGGTGGGGAAGGACTGGTCGTCCGGCGGCGAGATTGGCGAACGGCATTGTTACCATCGCGGGTGGAACCCGGATGAGACTGGCACAGGAACGTGGGGATTGGCACAAGAAAAGAGAGGCCTATGCTCAGCAGTGGGTGAAGTCGGGCTGTGGGTGACGATGATAATGATTTAAACTCATACACAACCATATTAAATATTACACAGAACCTTTATTAAATCTTAAAACATCTGTCAGTCTCAGTTTTGACACGTACAGCTCTTGAACGCGGCTTATATGAGCTAACCGCGTTCAGTTTTATTGTTGAAGTTCACCCTAAGTGTGGTATCATCATCTCTATGTAGGTACCGCCAAACAGTCAAAGTAACTTAACGTATAGATTTATAGAGGGACAGCTTCATCAATCAAAGTGTTGGACTTACTTAGCTATCTGTAGGCTCAGCAGATTGACGGCTCCACTAACTTAGTTCGGAATAAGGTTCGATGATATTTTAGAGGAATTTGGAAATATAAAAAAAAAAAAAAACAACTTCCAAAAAGACACTATTAAGTGGGAAGTCGGTGTCTTTGGATCTGTCTTTTAGTTTTTAGCCTCTATTTTTTATGGAACATGGTATCTAGAATTATTGGAAAAAATATGGGAGTAAAAGTATTGATTTAATTTGTTTTTAAACTTAACCATTTAAAAATGGATACCTCACAGAGAATAGAAAAATAATTGATAGTGATACACAACGAACTCGAACAGGTTGCTCCACATTGTGGAAACTTCTCAACTTCATGGATGTTTCGCAACACAACTTTAACAGAACTAATGCCCGGGTTACACGAGGCAATTTATTCAAGCTAGGATGGCAAGATTGTGCTAGTAGTCTATAAATATCCTTATATTTAGGCTAGTAAGCTAGAAAAAAAGCTAGAGAAAGATAGTAAGCTAGTGTGATAGTTTAATAGGATAGGGGTCTATTTTTGAGCTAGCAGCGTCCTCCACCACAATTTTACTATCCTGGCTTGTCTTGTGGCCGGCGAGGCTACTATCCAATCGGATCATTTTACTCTACGGACTGTCACTGCAATGCTACTATGTTAGAATGTTTAGGAACGCAACCTATATTAATGCGCATTTTTGCCGTAAGGGGCGCTGTCGCTCTCTTGAACTTGTTCCCTTGTTAACTTTTCACAATATCATAATTACTTATAGTTTAGTTAGTTTCATTTATAATTGCACCACAATAATGCGTTATACTGGCTTAAAAAATCCTAGCATCGTGTAAACAACTCTAGCATGTGCCAAGCCAGGATAATAAGCTGCCAGGATATGACTTGCTTACTGTCCTAACTTCAAAAACTCACCTCGTGTAACCCAGGCATTACCTCAACTACTTACACAGCTTGTATTTGTAATTCGAATGTACTTTTAAAAAAAAAATTCTGCACGTGCAACACTTGGCAATGTCTGAGACACTTGTAAGACGTGTTTAAAACTAGATTTTTTGTGTGAGATATAAATAAAACCAGGTGTAATTAAGAACATGGGATTAAGGATGTATAATAAGGATGCAAGTTTCTTTTCGTAATGTTAAATCGCGTGAGTTTATGTATGTGTGCCTCGGAAAGCACATTAAGCCGTTGGTCTGACAACCAGTCTTGCCAAGGGGTATCGTGTTACCCAGTAACTGGGTAATGGAGGTTAGATAGGTAGATACTCCATGTAAAATACGGTATTCAGCTGCATCGGATTAGACTGGAAGCCGACCCCAACATAGTTGGGTAAAGGCTAGGCAGATGATATGGAGCAGGGGTGGCCCAGTGGTAACAGCCGCGACTTACGAGTTGTAGGTCGTAGGTTCGAACCCTGACAGGCGTTTTATTTTGTGTAAATTATTTCATCACCACTGCTCTCAAAACGGTGAAGGAAAACATCGTGAGGAAACCAGCTTGTCCTAGAACAAAAAATTCGAAGATATATGACATCTAGTCCGCACTGGGCCCGCGTGGTGGATTACGGCCCACTCCCCTCACAGAGAGGCCTGTATCCCAGCAGTGGGAACGCTGACTGACGCTGCTGAGCGTGGGCTGATTATGCTGTGATGATGTTAAATCGCTGATTAATCTGTGTGGTAGTAAAGTTTGATTAGTTATCCTTTTAAAACAGAATTATTTATAGGTACCTTTGTTTTTGTAATTAGCTTCATCTAGTCAAGAGTCTATCATTATGATTTTCAACTAAACTCAGTATCTAATCATTAAAACTCTTGTAAAACACAAATTATTATTAGAGACACGCATATACATGCATAAATTACCCACACGTATCAGATCAAGGGCAAAGCAATTCACTATACGTACCGATTTCTCTAAACTCTGTCTATAGATTGTTGTCCGAGAACATTATTTCCTTCGGGTGCCATATAATGCCAAATCATCGAATATCTATGTATTGATCGACCACTATTAATCGCATTCTAATAACCCGTGGAACAACTTGACGCTTCCAACGAGACTTCCTTTGTCAAAATACGACGAGTAAGTAGTTTAGGAGTGATGAGGGAACAGATGAACACACATACATACATACAAAGTCTGTTTAAATCATAACGCTCCTTTGGTTTTCCCGTAGTCGGGTAAATAGTCGAACGCATTTTCTTCTCCGATATTTACAAAACGAAACACGACTAAATAACCAAAGACATGAAATATAACGGTCTATGTGGGACTTAATAATCCCGCAGCGATGTCCTGATTAGTCCCGGAGTGCAGGATTAGCTCCGAATCCCGTTGCATGAGGATTTACATCACATTTGTTTATTAGTCGCTTCAAACTGCAGCCTTGCTTTAGAGGATTCTGTACTGATAACTTTGACGTATTTTCAGGATTTTCAGAGAGCTTTGCTGTTTTCTTCTTTGAATATCTAGTCTTTTGTAAAGCTTGTGGTTTTTGAGTTTTAATTAATACGTGGAATGGGTAGCAATCTTGCTATAACGAACCAAGTTTGCTGATTAGAGGTGGAATTTGGTTTCATGTCATAAAGGTGTCCTGCACCTACCTCAAGAGTCTCAGAATTTATCAGATTTTTTTCTAACGGTTTATTCTTTCAGGGAATCTGAAATCGCGAAAAAATCAGTTGTTCCCTACATTTATGTTCGCATAACTCGCCAAAATGTAGGGAACATCTGATATTTTTTTCACGATTTCACGTTTGGTCCCATAATAAAAATTGTTCATAGTGACGAGTAAAATGACCCTTTAAGAGGTTGTGCGTTATTTATGTTACACTTTGTATATTGTACGATGGTACGGAACTCTTCGTGTGCGAATCCGACTCGCTCTTGGCCTGTTTTTTATTTAGCTCCGTACTTTATTTAGTTAAATGTCATTTACGAATAATATTACATACTTATGTAACAACACCCCTGTGTTCACCGAAGGAGTAGTCAGAGGTGGTACATCCTCGCGGAAGCGATCGGCGGCGGCGATCTCTCGCGTCCGGCCCTGGTCCAGGCCATGGTACGGACCGAGAGTATATGGGAAGCCATTACCTCCTTCTGCGAAGCAGTAATGCTCGTGAAGGAGGAGGCGGGACGCGTGAGGGAGAGGCAAGCTTTGCACCCTCACGCCCCTAGTCGCCGCAGGAGACGCCCTGGGCGTCGGGAATTGGCAGCTGATTCCCGGCCACCGTAGGCGCGGGCTTGCGGACGGCGAGCAATGGGTAGCTCGCCGTCCGGTAAGGACCAAGCCCGAGTCGACGGCGCGTCGTGTTCCACGCGCGCCTCAAAGAGATGTCAGCACTATTGACGGGGTCCGCTAGGGCCGATGCCAGCTAGGGTTGCGGGATGTTCGAAAGAGTTACCGTGGCCCCGGCACAGGCAACAGAAGGAACACGGGTGGGTTTTAGTCAGTAAAAGTCTGACACGCCCTCCCGCTCCGCCCAGAGCGGGAGAAGTCATTTGATGATTTCCCATCCACAAAAAAAAAAAAAAAAAAAAGCGGTAGCGTTACACTGAGCATGAATTTATCATTTAAATTGAATTTTTAACTAATTATGCAGTTAAATCAATATTTATGATAAAAAAATACGTTTATTTCCTGTATATAATAGGATTAGCTGCTCCCCGCGGGTTCACCCGCATAAGTCTCGATCCCGTGGGATTATCGAAATAAAAAGTATCCCATGTCCTACCCAGTTCATGGTCTACCCATGTGCAAAATTTCATCTAAATCCGTTCAGCCGTTTTAGCGTGAAAGCGTATAAAAAAAAACAAACAAACTCACTTTCGCATTTATAATATTGGTTAGGATTTTGGGTCGTCCTATGCGAAATGCCCAAAAATCAAAGCTAAAATTGACCAGAATATCTGTACCCTGAAATAGTTATTGTAGTATTGGAAATAACGATATTTAGAAGCTATAATTGGAAAATTCAATCATTTTGGATCATAGGACAAAACTGCAGAAGCCAAAGCCGATTTGCGACAAGTATAGTTTAAAGCACTATGTATCACTTGGAAGAAAGTGCGATTCCCAACTCGTGTGTATTAATTAATTATTAGTTTAAGGCTCTCGGCTGAGCCTCGGGCCTTAAACTACACCGTGTAAGTAATCGGTCACTTTCTCCCCTTGAACATTTATACCCGTAATATAAAATTTCCACCGCAGAATCAACATTAACAATGACTAAATAATGTTGCTGTCATTGTATCATACTTACCTAGTTCGTAGGCACCTAGGTAATTACAGAAACAGGCTTCAAAGGGAGTTGATGATCTACTACAGGTATTTGAATGTACTAAGACATACTTGAATAGATTCGTGTAATGATAGACGTTGACAATGAAGAGGAATCGGTAAATGAAAGGGAATACAGAGGCTATAATGAATACCTAGCGTAATATTACCTGCATGAAAGCGCCTACGTAAAGTGTTTGAGCAGTGTGTTGTGAAATGGGGAATTGCTATAACCTATACGTGGTAGATTTTTTTTACATTACGTAAAGTTTTTGATGTTATACTTTATAACATAACATAACATAACATAACATAACATAACATAACAACATCACGCCTTGTTTCCCCGAAGGGTTAGGCATGTTATGCTTTATTTAGGAAAGAAACCCTGCTAATGCTTGTAAATTATTGTAAAAAAATCTAGGTATAAAGAAGAATCCGTGACTGTTGGTGGCTAAGCATATTTACAAAATAAAAACACTTTTTATCCAATCAAACCTCAAGAAAAGAAACCCTACCACAACAACAACACTACAACTACACACCACACACAACTACAACTTTCGAATACATTCTTGTCTTGAATTCCTTATAAGCATAAGTTTTGTAAATAAATCATTGGATTTAAATCTGTGTGACGTCTTACTATTGATATATTTTCTTTTTAACGTTTACGTACTTGATTACCCGCTCTTTATCAGGTAAGTAGGTACAGATTTCCTGAAATGTTACAATGGCAAATAAATTAACGCCAATAAATTCTTCGGCAGATATTTGTTTTCGGTACAAGACGAAGGTACATTTTATCACAGATCATGACTGGAGGAAACGTGGGCTCCTTGAAATTCTTACCCTTCTTAGGATTCCGTAGTCAACAAGGAACCCTTATATTTTTACCATGTCCGTCTGTCTGTCTGTCCGCGGCGTAGCTCAGAAACTCTTAGTACTAGAAAGCTGTAATTTGGCGTGGGTATACACATTAATCACGCCGACAAAGCAGTAAAATAAAATCTTGCACGTGAAGTGGGGATGATATTTTTTTTTCTCGTCTATCCCACGGTGTGAGATATCGTTGGATAGGCCGTTCAAAAATATTGCGGGTCTGTGACAGCCATTTTTCGATACAGGGATCCGTTTGCATAATATTAAGTTTTAATGTGCTTATTTTTGTTATAATGACTGCCATAATTGACAGTCACAATGTGGAGTCGGTGTTTATGTTAGGGGACTACAATGCGCACCCCGGTGAGTCATTTGCTACTGAACTCTTAACTTTTTGTGCGGATCAATCGTGGTCCTGTGTAGACTTGGAACTGATGCCGCCGGACAGTCATACGTTTGTCAGTGATGCGCACGGCTGTCGGCGCTGGCTCGACCACTGTCTTGTGACTAGTGCCGCTCGGCACACTGTGTCCGCGGCCTCTGTGTTATATGATACCTACTGGTCTGATCATTACCCTGTGTCTATACTATGTAATTTAAATTTAGTTAAGCCTAAGATTTGTATACCTACTGTTTGTATAAATAGAATAGTCTGGGGTGAACGTGACTCGACTCAGATAGCGAAATTTAAAAATGTATGTCACTCTAGACTTCGTGAAATTGATTTTCCTTCAGAACTAAGAAACTGATGTGTTGTAACAAAAGTCATAAAACCCTGTTAGATAATATGTATGACGAGATTATTTGTATACTTTCTGAGGCCGCTATAAATATAGTTATAATGTCACCGAAAAGCGTAGAGGTAAATACATAACCGGGTGGAACAGGCACGTCCGTGATGCTCATAGGAGGGCCCGGCTATGTTTTCAGGCTTGGTTATATGGAGGTAAGCCCGGGGCGGGCCGTCTTTTTAATGACATGTGTGAAACCAGACGCGCTTTTAAATCAAAATTAAAGTGGTGTCAGAATAACCAAAACCAGATAAAAATGGATATTATAGCTGAACTTCACTCAAGCAAGAAATTCGGTCAGTTCTGGAAAAACACCAATAAAATGAATCATAAGCAGGGCCGTCCTGTCAGCGTGGCGGGAGTGCACGAGCCTAGCGAGATCGCCACTATGTTCTCCCACCATTTCAGGGTGGACTCCGCTCTGGGGCTGGCGCGGCAGGTGCTCGATGCTGAGGAAGGTAGTGAGCGGAGTGTTCATTTTACTACGAAGGAAGTGTGTGCGGTGATCAAGGGCATGTCGAGGGGTAAATCCCCGGGTCATGACAGCCTTAGCATCGAGCACCTGCAGCACGCAGGTTTACACCTACCCAGAGTGCTCTCTATGTTTTTTACCCTGTGCTTAGGCCACTCCCATCTGCCCGGTGATCTAATGCGTACTATAGTTGTACCAATCATCAAAAATAAAACTGGTGATGCATCAGATGTAAACAACTATAGACCGATCTCTCTAGCCACAGTGGTCGCAAAAGTGCTGGACAGTCTGCTTGGTCAGCACCTGGATAAACACGTCTCGCTAAACGACGCGCAGTTCGGCTTCAGGCCCGGGCTTTCCACCGAGAGTGCTATCCTGTGCCTCAAGCGGACTGTACAGTATTACACGAGTAGAAAGACCCCAGTGTATGCATGCTACCTGGATTTATCGAAAGCGTTCGATCTTGTATCGTACGATATTTTATGGGGTAAATTAAGGGATGAAACCTGTCTACCTGGGGAAATTGTGTTATTATTTAAGCATTGGTATAAAAATCAAAAGAATTTTGTGAGATGGACAGGCGCTCTCTCAGAGGAGTACGGGCTGGAGTGCGGGGTGAGGCAGGGGGGGCTGACCTCTCCCACGCTCTTCAACGTGTACGTCAACCGACTGATCGATGAGCTCAGCAGCACCGGCATCGGGTGTCATATAGATGGTGTGTGTGTGAATAACATCAGCTACGCAGACGATATGGTGCTGCTGAGCCCATCGATTGGTGCCTTACGAAAGCTCCTGAAAATTTGTGAGTCCTACGCGGTGATTCATGGGCTCAAATACAACACGAAAAAGAGTGAAATAATGATTTTCAGGCCGGACAACAAGCGATACACATTCGTTCCGAATTTCACTTTATGTGGTACAGCTCTAAACAAAGTCGAGCAATTTAAATATTTGGGCCACTGGGTCACTGAGGATCTCAAGGACAGTGTAGATGTTGAGAGGGAGCGCAGAGCGCTGTCTGTCCGATGCAACATGTTAGCCCGCAGGTTTTCACGATGCACGTGGACTGTCAAAGTTGCGCTTTTTAAAGCGTACTGTCAGTCCTTTTACGCCTGCAGCCTGTGGGTTAGCTATACGCAGCGGACATACAGCGATCTGCGCGTTCAATACAATAACGCGTTCCGGGTGCTGATGGGGCTGCCGCGCCACTGCAGTGCCTCCGCGATGTTCGCGGCGGCTGGCACAGACGGCTTTGCGGCCATCATGCGCAAACGATGCGCTTTTATCATGCGCCGCACGCGCGACAGTCCCAACACCATCCTGCGCGTGCTGGCGGACCGGTGGGACTCTCCGATGCTGGCTCGCTGGGTACGGCTGCATGCAGTCGTGTAATGATTTGTCACCATCATTGGGGAGTCCACCCGGACCTGCCACTTAATCAATTATTAATTATATTATTACTAACACTAGTTTGTAAGCTTGCAATTTATTGTACTAACAAATATGGATGTAATCGTAAGATGAATCTGAAATAAATGATTATATTATATATTATATTATAATCAAATTGTCCCTGCCAGCTAAATGGTTGTCTTTGGATATGTGAAAAAAATCATGGCAGTAGTATAACTGTTAAGTAGGCTTTACAAGTTAACGAGTAATAGTCGACCAACTTAAATTTTCAGTTGGAATGTATGGGAGAACATGTTTTTCCACTACAATGTAATGTTTGTTCTTAGGATAAATTCATGCCAACTACGGAACCCTTCATTATGCGTGGTCCGACACGCACTTGGCCGGTTTTACTGCTTGACATCTTCGAGGCGAAGTGTTTAGAACTTTGTATTACCTTTAACAAGGGAGTGTATATTTTGTAACTAATGTACCTAGTGACTCTTGTTAGTACCTAGTATTACATAAATGTTCCTATTTTTTTTTGTGTTACCTATTGTGGTATTCCGCTTCACAGTATCCACTTCCTTTAGTCTATTTATATATTTAGCATTAAAAGGGCTGATTGTGTTCAATAATTCTTGTTACCTACTTGTTGCGTGATTTGAAATCACAGGACACTTGTTTAACTAAAACTTACTTTACACTAATAACGCTTCAAAATATACTTTCTAAACTGTATTTTACATTAATAATTCTCTATTTTTTTAAAATACAATTTTTTTTATTCATTGACATTTTCATCATACATTGTCATCTGCCATGTTTCTTTTTCTATGTTCTAAATTGTCAACGAACCTTTTGTAAGGCTAGTTTATAAGGTCAGGTCTTCACTGTAAGCTACTATATTGATTCTGGCCGGCTAGCAATTATGATTAAGTTGAATTATTTTTTGAATTTAGATTTCTGTTTATTATAAATACGGGCCGTCAGCCCAAAATAAAGACAGTCTATTCTTGATCTCCAAAATGATCATCTAATTTTATTCATCCTGATGGACTCCGGGGACCAGTCCAATATCATCCCGGTGAGCGCCGACGATGCTGTTCGGCGCATGGACGCCATTGCTCGGACTCCCAGGGCCCTGTTACACGGCGTGAGAACGCCGAAGCCCTGGGAGTTCCATATAATCCCTCACCGTCGACGTCCAGACGTTGGGTGACGTGAGACGCTGCCCCCCATCACTGGAGGAACTCCGTCGTCATCCGTCCGTCTGCTGCACGGTGTTTAGACGCCGCAGTCCTAACTCCTGCTGCACGGCACCACGTTCCTAACGAAGACTGCGTTCCTGACTTCGTGTGGGCCCGTTTCCTACTGCAGAACACCGCGGACCTGGCTTCCTGGTGCTCGCCACAAGACTCACCTGGTGCTGAAGCCGTCCGGAAGCTACTTACTTTTTTTAATCCCTCTACTGTATTTTTTACCTATTTCTAACAATGTAACTTACTATAGCCCTCCGGCTAATCGTAATGTTACACTATGTAGGTATTTATTTAGTAAACAACTCATACATAATTAAATAGGGAATTGGAAAAGTTAATTGATTTATCAAGAAATTAACTACTTAGCTACACTGTTTTTGTTAAGTAACTGATTGCTTAGATTTGTATCTGTAAACAAAACAAGAGGAAAAATGGACAAAATGGGGAATATGTTTGTGCTATCGAGGAAATTTACATCTGACCAATTTGAAAACAAAATCCCGTACACACGATGACCACATCTGTTAGCAAGCGTTACTATAGCGGCCGAGCGCTGCAAGCAAGAATATTCCTTACGGTGTATAGATTTTTGTTTCTCCCATGGTACATGCGACTGTATTTCAGTTACCTTACTTAGGTATTTCAAACAGCAAAGGGTTTCCTATTAACACCTATAGGAAACCGTACCTATCCCTATCACTCGATCAGTTCCATTAACGACCAACCAATGGTACAAAAGATAACGCATAACGAATAGTTAACCAACACAATATACGCCATAATATTGTTCAATTACATTCGCTTTCCGCATGATAGATTTAATCGGAAACGATAATATACACCCAGCGGAACCATTGCTATTTGACATAAATCTTATGATATTATTGAAGGTAAATATTGGCATTCTGGGAATGAAAATCAGTGTAAGTGAGCGAGACTTTCGTAAGCTTGTGTGTTCTGTGGACAGCTGAACAAGGAACCTCGAGCACTACCTACAACTAAAAGTGACCCTCTTTTAAGATCAGGACCCATATTATGAAGTATTAATGCCATCATGATTCCAGTCCAAAAAAGGGATGGTTCTTTCGGTCATGTATACCTCTATCTCTCTCTCGCACTGGAATCACGATGGAATGATAACGTCATAATACGGCATCAGGCTTTTATTGACGCACTGCAGATCTTCGTCATACCTTCTTTCATACAAAAGAGAAAAAAATCAGGATTTATCACTGGTTGATTGATTCGCAGATATCAGTTCCTGGCTAGCGATTCCATACTTGGAATAATAATGTTTCTTACTTGATACTTTCGTATTTGATCTACCACCCCTTTTTTTTTATGGGAAATCATCAAATGACTTCTCCCGCTCTGGGCGTAGCGGGAGGGCGTGTCAGACTTTTACTGACTAAAACCCACCCGTGTTTCTTCAGTTGCCTATGCCGGGGCCACGGTAACTCTTTCGAACATCCCGCAACCCTAGCTGGCATCGGCCCTAGTGGACCCCATCAATAGTGCTGACATCTCTTTGAGGCGCGCGTGGAACACAACGCGCCGTCGACTCGGGCCTGGTCCTTACCGGACGGCGAGCTACCCATTGCTCGCCGTCCGCAAGCCCGCGCCTACGGTGGCCGGGAATTGGCTACCAAGTCCCGACGCCCAGGAATGCATAACACGCTATCAATCACAATCTGAATGATTTTGAAGCATATTACTAATCCATTGCTTCGTATGTTGGAAAAATTTGTCTGCTCAACAACGTAAATAACGCAATGAATGTTGTCGAACTGTCAAAATGAAACCGTTTCCTACTGTTAGTGTGTTACGCAATTAGGGTGCAGGTTTCCATATGCTAATATGACATGAGATTGATAAAAATAAGTTGGCAGTGTCCGTAGCCATCCATATCAAATGGTCCATCGACGCCTCGTGATTCACGCATAGGAAGTTACCTTCTACAACATTTGAGAAATGACTTCAACATTAAGTTGTGTTTATTTCCTGACCCAGCTTATTGATAAAGACGTGATAATTATAACAAAAATTATTTCGCTTTTTTCGCTTGAACTCGAAAGCGGATTTTCTCAGATTTCTCACAAGTTTGAATCGTTTAAATCATATTAGTTTTCCCTCATGAGTCGGGTTTTCTTGTGAAACGATTTTCTCTGAAGTCCCTATGCGTCGTAAAAATAGACTGCAGCCTGATTTATCATAGTTTTAATAGTATATAGGGGAACTATTGTTGGTCCGTTCATCACTTCGAAAAGGTATTTGATACCTTCAAAATTAAATACTCTTTCGAAGTGATGAACGGTTTTTTCCTCTGATTGTTGAGTAACAAAATAGGTCATGTTCAAAGACGGATTTTCAAAGTACTTTTCTTCAAAATTCATACATATATGAATTGTTATAGTTATGTGTTTATGTGTAGATACTTAATAGTAAAACATCCTACTTCCTACACCTACTATATATCCTACTAATATTATAAACGCGCAAGTTTGTGAGGATGGATGGATGGATGTTTGTTACTTTTCACGGAAAAACTACAAAACGGATTTGGTTGAAATTTGGCACACATATAGTTTATAACCTGGCTTAATATATACGACACTTTTTATCCGGATACCTCTACGGGATCGAGACTTATGCGGGTGAAACCGCAGGGCGCTGCTAGTAATATTATAAACACGAAAGTTTGTGAGGATGGATGGATGGATGGATGTTTGTTACTCTTTCACGCAAAAACTACTAAACGGATTTGGATGAAAGGAGATGTTTCAAAATGGGCCCAGAATATGTACAATACCTCGAAAACTCAAGAAAAATCCGTGGAATTCGGGAAAAATACTGATAAATCGCATAAATGCATATTTCTCTTGTAATAATTTGATATTTATCAATTATTTTATCGACTTTCAATATGGCGTCTCGCCAATTTAGGTACTCTGTGGTTAAAAACAATGACAGTAAACCATAGATCGACCATTGATCATAGATCGTGAACTGTCTACTGTCACTTCAGTCGCTTTCGTTGTCGATCGTGTTCTGATGTTCTGTTCTCTCGAGTTATTTTTAACAACCTGGCTTTCGTCTTTCGGATTTTGGGATTTTGTTTTTGATAAGTAGTTGAATCAAAAGATCACTACATTGTTTTTGTCTGAGTTAATATTTCGACTATTGAATGTTTGTATTCTGTACGTTTATGCTATGAGTAAAAATCTTGGCATATCGCAGGTCAACCTATGAGGTTGTCGTCTGCTTAACTGGACTATACTTTATGTACAGACGCCAGTACATCAAGCTACTACAATCTGTCAGATTTCTTTAATAGATTTTCGACTTTACAATTAGATCTAAAATAATATTGCAAAAGACTAAAAGTACGACAATGTTATGATTCTCATTGACAATGTAATATGACAGAAGTAAACATGTCAAACGTCAATAATCAATCAACATGACAACTTACCGCCATGATGGGTTTTTGTTGTGTGTTGCAATTTCAATTGTACATTCGTGTACTTTACTACCAAACAAAGCCAATTAAAAGTAATTGGATGATTGGAAACTGTTTTAATTGTGTTTCCCCATTTTTTAGTAGGGTGTACCAATACCTGGCCGGGGCTCCATACATTTTGAAACATCTCTTTTAGCACACAGATAGTTTGTGACCTGGATTAATATATAGGATACTTTTCATCTCGATATACTTACGGAATCGAGACTTATGTGGGAGATACCGCGGGGCGCTGCTAGTAAAAAATAATGAAGCTTCCTATGAAAAGAAAACTTCAGATTTTAATTGATATAGGTGCTTCGTTGTACAACCCGCTCATCACAGTTTTCACAATACGTACGCCTTTTCGTCCAACTTTTCGTTGTTAGAAAATACATCAACTAAGTAAATTAGATGATCAGGATTTGCATCAGATCAGGATTGAACAGATATTTTTATTATAGTCGAGTAAACCCTGGTAACACCTCCTAGTAATTTCACAAACAAGTCCTGTATTTTAAGCATGATATAGCGAATGCTGCAGCGGGGACAATTTTCCACTACGTTCATCAAACCAGACGCCATTTTTCTTTTAGTATCTCTTGTACAGCTGTATGAAATGAAGAACCGCTTTTAAGTATAAATTCTAGGAAAAGCTCATGGCCTCGAGCTGTGTTCGTGTAAAGGGTACTTTATGCAGCAACAAAGAAATAAGTAGATAGTAAAATGATACAGGACTAGCAGCGTCCCGGAGTTTCACCCGCATAAGTATCGCTCCCGTAGGGATATCGGGATAAAAAGTATCCTATGTGTTATCTGTGTGCTAAATTTCATCCAAATCCGTTCAGTAGTTTTTGCGTGACAGCTCCGGATGCAATTTTTTTTTGCCCTAGTAAAACTATATTATTTTTTAATTTGAAATAAGTAGCCAAAATAGGAAAGGATCAGGGAGTTAATCTTTTGTTCCATCATCTGAAATCTATTTGTTGAGACCAGACTTCAGGAAATCTCGATAAAATATAAATAAAGATATGCTTCAGTGTAGGTAACATTATTTACATCGATATCACTTTTATGCAGTTCGTAAAATTCCAGTATTATACTGTATTTTTAAAGTTTATGTACTGTTCATACATAAAAGAGTTTACAAACTATATTAAGAAGATTACATTTTAAAACAAGTTTTTTATTTCACAAAGGTACTATAAAGTGAAGTAAGTAGGTAGTTCTGAGATTAAAAAACATAAAACAAACTATTTTTTGTACCATATCGCGAAAATTTGCGGCATTTGCGGGTAATAAGGTCGAAAAGTGGTTCACCGCAAATGTCCGCGATGGTACAGACGCTAGCACATCAAGCTACTACAATCTGTCAAATTTTTTTAATAGATTTTCCACTTTATTGCTAAAGTATTAGGTTCAAGGTTGATTGGGAAAATTTGACAGTTTCGGGTACCTTGAAGTGCTGGCGTCCATACATTACTCACTGTATGTATTCGACAGATCGATCGACAATTATGATTATTACTTAAGATATTTTGTTTACTTTCTCATAATTAAGTTAACTATGTACTTATGTTCTTTTTGAGTAATAAATTTCTTTAAATTGAAATTAAGAACGAATGGTGAAGTTTTTAAACAAAATACTAAAAAAATATCGCTCACAGAAATAGACCGGCTAACCCCAGTTTGACAGTTCATTAGTCCCCTTGTTTACAGCCACATTTATTTTTAGAATTTTTCCTTTAATTAGTATTTTTACCAAGGTTATTCATCTGACCACCGCATATTGACCAAATTTTTTCCGAATTTGCTTTACCCACGAACCGTTTACCTAGAATTATTCAAAACCTACAACTTATTGAATCATCCAAAGCAAATATTCACGAACCAAATTCGTGAACACAATCATTTATTCTGTTCACGAAAAACCCGTTTTCTTTTACACACTACAATAACTCATAGATAAAAAGGGTTGACAGAAGCGCAGAGACAAATTGGACCGTTTCTCTTGACATAGACAATAAGGTATTTGTTCCCTGGGGGGCGGAAGGTACCTGCAACGTGCGTGTTTACAGTTTAAAGCTTGAGTAGGTACCTAATCGGGCGGTAAAGGTCTCCGGGAACGGATTATTTGTACTATGTTGTTAGGTGAGTGTTAATTGGGCGGTTCGAAGTTTTGTGCATAAAGTATGGCTTGTTGAAATACTATTTTTGTTTTGTAGCATGACGCGGGTGACATTAGAGGGACCGTTCCTTTTTTCACTCTGGAACGTTACCGCGATTTACAATCATGACTGATATTTTAGCTGTACTCTACATAATATAACATCACGCCTTGTTTCCTCGAAGGGTTGGCAGAGGTGCACCCATAATACATCCACATTTCACCAGTTATGTTTAAGTCCAATGTAATAAGGGGCGAGCCTATTGCCATCAACCGGGCACAAATCCAGACTCCGGGCTGCTACTGAGAAATTCCAGATGGAAAAACCCAATAACACTTTGCCCGATAATACGGAATCAGTCAAAACTGTAGCCCTCTCTGTCACCCAATTTTTCGTTATTGATAATTTGATTGTAACCTGCAGGCTTTAGCTTCGTTTGAACCAATAAACTCTTCGAGGTATTCCAAAATTGTAAGTCCATTTACAAATTCAAATATTTTTGATACACAAGAACAGAAAGAATACCTACTAGATTAGCTCTAAACTCTTTTTTGCTCTAAGGTCTTAGGTAATTCACCGGTCGACATTACCTATCACAGAAAATCAATCGTTTATTATGCTACTGTACCAATTGAGTCGTCTATGAAATGGAAAATAGTATAAAATAAGTACAAAAATGTTCGCAACTTCTGAACGGGCCGAATTGGCAACTGGTACAAACAAAACACATTTAAATCGAGAGCGTTTTGGTATTATTTTATTTATAGTTCCTCTGAGAAATATATACCCCCATCCATCGCCGACAGCTTAGTAAATAATAAATAATAATAAAATATATTTCTGTAAATAGGTTTGTACAAACACTTTTACACATCAATCGTATTTTAATCATTTAAACTAGAATAGGTCGGAGTTTCCTATTGAGTACTCTGTGAAGAAGGCCGAACTAAACTCAGACGGCACAGCGTATTTTAAAGTCCAGAGATAATCTCGGTCAGATTATGTGAGGACCGTGTTTATTGGTGTCTGAAATGGTCTTTTGAGGAAAGAACCACACATATATTTGAGAGGACTTGTCCAGTAGGGTAGGGTAGGATTCGTAAACTAGGACCATATATTATGTTATATCGTATAAATATAAAATACCTACATTTCTGTCATGTATTCAAAATATGCGGGATATTGGAGGCTTAAATTTTTCGCTAATACAGCGGACTCATATGATTTATACGTACAATCGTTAAATCACCAGCTGTAACCAAAAATCTACATACAAAAGTGTCCTATTCAATGGAAATAAAATTGCTGCAAGCAGTAGGAAAATGGGTTGATGGTCAAAAGCTCCATTTCCTCCATGCTCCATACATTTTCACATCGAGCGAATCCAATCCAAGTTCCATTGATAGGAAATTGTTCCCAATTGACCCAATTAATGGGAATTCAGACAAAAGCTCAAAACGTTGGAATTTTAAATGTATTTGTATTACCATAACCAGAATGAACATAACATAATAACATCACGCCTGTATTCCCCGATGGGTTAGGCAGGGGTGTACGTATAGTACAATGAAAATTTGCCAGTTTGCTAAGAATGGTTGGTTATAAATGCATAGGTTTTTTATGGATTCAATGGGAAAGCAATTACATCAAGTGCGGAAGCAATCGATCCGTTATTAACCGTTTGTTTGCTATGTAGGTCGTGGATATTTTCTTTGTGAAGGCACCAGCTGATAACCACTGCTAATGTAAATGATAGCTTCGCTGTGACCGTCCGTTTCTAGCCTTAGGATATCGTTTTTCCCCAGTAATTGGGTGGTAGAGATCCAATGGCTGTTGCCACGTGCAATACTGATGTTCTGCAGCATCTGTTTGGCTTTTATTTGAAACTGTTCTTTATAAAGGGTAAAAGAGATTGTTCACCTTTGTACTTATTTTTCTGTTCCTTTCTTCTTGACTGTTTATATGTGTGTACATAAACTGTTAAATAAATAAAGAAATTCAAATTGTATAGGTAAAGTAAATTACATTTAAAAAAGCTTTTTATTTCTTCAAGTTACTATAAACTGAGGTAGGTAAGTACCTGCAGTAGTTCTGTGATTAAAGAACATAAAATACACACATCAAAAAAGTATAAGCAACACGCATAATTTACAGAAACTGCATGTTTTATTAATTGATACTTTATTATTTTCTTAACAAAGTAGACATGTGTTTTCGCTGCTTGATGAGAGGTCAAAAGTGATATAATATTCCGAAGATTTTTAATCGCTAAGTTGGGTTTTGAGAACCAATGAAAGAAGTTATAATTTCCAGTGATTAATTTATTAATCGTTTATTTGGTAGGAGAGGTGTGTGTGGGCTCTAGCTTGGTCCTGAAGGAACACTAGCGTCTAAACTATATCAGAGTTATGCACAATGTAAATATTTATGAAAGAGAGAGGCTCTCAAACTACTTAAGTGGGACGGATATATTTTGTTGTATTCCAACACGTGTGATATACCTTATTAGAAAGCTTATATAATAAGCTACTCGATTACAGTTAAATATGCTTTTTTCAGGCGCCTGTTTTTGTAAAAAAGTGAAAAAGTTTCAGTACAAACAAAACGCAGTTATCCTTTATTTATATATTTCTATGCAATACAATTATTTTAAATGTGGCTAAAGTTTCCATTTCTATTAAATACTTTGAGATTTTATTATAATTTTAGCTGCAGCTCCATGAAATTGAGACAAAAGATATTCATTATCATGACAATGCAATATCAAAACGTGTGGAAAAAAGGTCAAATCTGTGAATGTCAGAATGACGTTGAAATAAAAAAAAACCCATTGTCACGTCATTTGCCACTGGATTGCAAACCCTTTTTTTTTTTTTTGTGGATGGGAAATCATCAAATGACTTCTCCCGCTCTGGGCGGAGCGGGAGGGCGTGTCAGACTTTTACTGACTAAAACCCACCCTAGTTCCTTCTGTTGCCTGTGCCGGGGCCACGGTAACTCTTTCGAACATCCCGCAACCCTAGCTGGCATCGGCCCTAGCGGACCCCGTCAATAGTGCTGACATCTCTTTGAGGCGCGCGTGGAACACAACGCGCCGTCGACTCGGGCTTGGTCCTTACCGGACGGCGAGCTACCCATTGCTCGCCGTCCGCAAGCCCGCGCCTACGGTGGCCGGGAATCGGCTGTCAATTCCCGACGCCCAGGGCGTCTCCTGCGGCGACTAGGGGCGTGAGGGCGCAAAGCTTGCCTCTCCCTCACGCGTTCCGCCTCCTCCTTCGCGAGCATTACTGCTTCGCAGAAGGAGGTAATGGCTTCCCATGTACTCTCGCCCCGTACCATGGCCTGGACCAGGGCCGGACGCGAGAGATCGCCACCGCCGATCGCTTCCGCGAGGACACGGCGGTGCTCCGCCCAAGCCGGGCAGACCTCCACCGTATGCTCCACCGTGTCCTCCGGGCGATCCACACAGTGGTGACACCCGGGCGTTTCCTCCCGCCTTATCCGGAACAGGTACCTCCCGAAGCACCCGTGTCCGGTGAGGACCTGCGTCAGGCGGAAGGTGAGGACGCCGTGGCGCCTCTCCAGCCACTCCTCAAAGAGGGGACTTATCGCCGCATGGATTGCAAACCCTAAAATGTAAATAATCTTTGTAGTTAGTGATGCAAGCATTTTATTTTTCAACACTAGCTTAAAAAAAAACGGGCGGCTGTAAAAAAAAATGCCCAAAGACATCAAAATAATTACCCTCTTTCAGCCTATATAGCTCAGAAGGCTGTTTAAATTTTCAATTATTTTAGTACCAAGCCCCATACATTTATTGAACGTCTCCTTTAGTATTTATCTCACTTTTATCATTTTGAGATATATAGTTTTTGAAAAAATTGAGTGGTTTGTCATTTTTTATGCCATGGATCGACACCATTTAACTGCTGATGAAATGCAGAGAGCTGTAGGAATTCTACAAGCGGGAAGAAATCAGTCCCAGGTATCTCGTCATTTTGGTGTCAACAGGAGCGTGATTTGTCGACTTTGGCAGCGTTACGTTAATACAGGGAATCCTGCTGAGCAGGACGTGGAAGGAGTACAACTGCTCGACAGGACCGATACATACAAATGACTGCAAGACGTCAGCCGATGTTAACCGCCCAGGAGATAAGTTTAAAGCTACAATTCTCAAGCGGTGTTGTTGTTAGCCACCAAACTGTGAGAAATAGGTTGCATGAATACGGCCTTAGAACACGACGCCCAATTAGGTGCCCACCTATACGCCATGGGAATCGCGCCCGTCGAAACGAATGGTGTAATACCGGTGGAATACTTGACATGGACCCAGGAGCAATGCGATAAAATTTTATTTTGTAATGAGTCCCAGTTTGGATTTAGGCCTGATACGAGAAGGGTAAGAGTGTATCGTCGTCCCGGAAATGCTGAACGGCTGAAGTGCGTCCAGGAAGTCCACCCTTATAGTGGCTCCACCAGTGATGGTATGGGCGAGTATTATGAAGAACAGACGAACTGAGCTTGTTTTGAGCAGATTTCAAGCTGATGCATGACAATGCGCATTCGCACACAGTTCGGAGGACCAGAGAGTACTTGGCAATGGAAAACATCCGGGTATTGCCGTGGTCTGCACAATCGCCAGACCTCAATCTCATCGTGCATGCATGGGACATGCTCCAGAGACGTGTTCCAGAGAACCTGGACGGACTGTCGACAACCCAACAACTGAAAGACTTGTTAAAATTCCATTGGGAGCGATAGCCGCAGGATCAGATAAACAGTCTTATAAATTCAATGAAAAATCGTTGCCGACAAGTTTCAAACAACAGAGGCGGTCACACTTTGTATTGAATTACCAAATAATTAAAAAAAATGTCGTTATTTAATTTTGTAAAACATGAAAAGTTTAATTTCGTTTTAACTTTGTTTTATACTACGTATGTTACGGTACACATATTGTTAATTATTGTGATTAAATGAACAACTGAATGATGGATTTTGTTGCTTTAGTCACTAATGCATCAAAAAATGCTTAGTTATTATATAAAAAAGAAATATAAATATATTACGATAGTAAACATCTTTCAAAAGTTCAAAACCGTACATGTTGCTTAGACTTTTTTGATGTGTGTAGTTCTGAATTAAGTTGAAGTGGTGCACTTTAAAAAAAAATCAGAAAAATATGACGAACAAAAATAGACAGGCTAATCCTAGTTTTACCTAACCCTAGTTATTTGTTTTATTGCTGTATTCATTTTCGTACTGTCAATTTTTGATCACAGCAAGATAAACTTTAGGGTACTTAATTGATTCCGTCATATTGTGTGTTGTAGTCGAGAGTTCGAAATTAGCTTTAAGAAGGAAAACATTAAAAAAAAAAAAAAAAAATAAGTTTATTTCATACATCTCATTTGGCTTACACTGCATATCGAGGAGTCTCCATTTAAGCATAAAAAATGCCTGTAGTTGAAGGCTCCGCTCTTCCCTTACATTATAAACGTACGAGCTAAACAGGTATAAAAAAATAAAAGCATAGAGGAAAAACTAAAAATACAAATACAATCACTTTTACGAGTATGAGTGTGTGCGTGCGTGTTGGGGTGTGTGTGTGTGTGTATGTGTGTGGGGGTGTGTATATGTGTGTGTGTGTGAGAGAGAGAGATTTCGAGTGTACATAAGTGGCTAAATAAGCGATAAAGCGAATAGGATCACCAATAATATTTATTGTTAAGTCACACGTTGCAAAAGTAATTCTGTGTCATTATAATTTAAACTGTGAAGCCATATTTTTAACGTCTTTTAACATTTCTAGCAACAAACACTATATCGATCCAGTACCTGGGAATTCTTCAATAAACTTACAATAAACAGCAACCCAGGAATAATGGAGCAAGAATATTCAATAAAAACTAACCTAACAATAATAATAGAGAGGAGGTAATCTTATAAAAACAAGCAACGAAATTATTCCCTGGCGCGCCATTGCAGTAAATTGAATAGGAAATATTTTTACTGGTAAACAAAACCTTTTGCATGAACCTTTTGTGTTTTATTTCATGAAGTACAACCATTTCATGAAAAGATCAATTCTCAGATCCGGCCACGACATATACATAAATTAACAACTTATACTTTCCTAATTATGTAAGTAAGGATCGTAGCAGGTGGCGTTCTGTAGTTTCTGCCTTGGGGAGAAGGTTTGCGTTTATGTACGTACTTACTTACCTATTTAATAAATAAAAATAACGATATAATATACTAACTTAACTAACACTATTAACAAACTAAAATATGGCGTAGAAAAATTCATCCGCATCGCTGTTGAATGGTAATGTACCCAAGAGACTGGCGGCATTGCCACGTTGTATGGCGATGCTTGACCTCTGAGCTTCTGGCCAAGGTAAAAACCACCCCTTGGGTCACGGGAAGTGTCAGCCAGCCGTTTGGAGATTTCATTGAACAGACCATCATCCAGTAAAATTCATGTTTACACCATGTCATGTTAAATCAGTAGAGGAAACATATTTATTTAAGTATATTTATTTATGATGCTGCCATTTGTATTCACTTTCACGCCAATATTATAGGATATTGCTACTTTCACGGTGATTTGATACTATAACTGCCATGAATCCATCAAATCAATATATTTATTGAAAGTGGAGTTTATGGAAAGTGATTGTACATTGTGTTGTTGCTACTTTTACCGAAAGATTTATGAAGTGACGAATATTTCTCCACCCCTGTGACGTCAATCAAGTCAGGCTATCACCGTCTAGCCTTTCTCTATACCTATAGATGCATACAGGACATATGGCAAACCTATTCCTAAGTAAATCACCTTCTGTGGTACCCCCACAGAAGGTGATTTACTTAGGAATAGGTTTGCCATATGTCCGGATGTCCGGATTTGGCAACCATGTCCGGAGTTTCGTCAGCCCTAGTAATTACGTCCGGATTTTTAATATTTGCTTGTGCAAATTGATTACATTACACCATTTATGTTGATTTTGAGTTTTTAATTACTAATATCCATCTTAATTTCTCTGACACTGTAGACTCCCACCTCTCCTGTACACTTAACAATCATTTACAGTAGTTTTATTTACTGCCAGTTTTCCCATTTGCTAGAACAGACGCTTGAATTAAAATACGAAAAAAAAAAATTATTCTGACTTCGCTGGCCCGTCCGGTCTTCACTCTAAAATATTATGGCTAGCCTACTTAGGAATATTTATACACATACTATTTTTTTATTTTTATTTGAGATAGGTTTGCTCTTGACTCTAGTCTAGGTCAGTGATGACAGAGAAAATGTCGAAGATGGAGCGAGCTTACCCAGAAGAAGCCTGTTCACTCTCACTTTGAAGCCATCGGGGTTGTATGCGTTCAGAAACACAGAAACAGGCAGAGAGTTCCACTCCTTTGCTGTGCGTATCACAAAAGACAATTGGAAACGCTTAGTGCGAATTGGTGGAATAGCAACTAGGTAAGGATAGGTAAGGAGGAGAAAGGGGGCCGGCGGAATGAGGTTGTGGAGTTCTCGAACACACTCACCGAAGTACAATCTATAGAAGACCGACAAGCAGGCAACCTTGCGGCGATGAGCCAAGCTGTGAAGCTTGGCATCCACCAGTCTAACGTCGCCAATGAGCCTCTTAGCTCTGCGTTCCACCGAGTCAAGCGCGGCAAGTTGGTATTTAGCTGAGCCATCCAAAAGGTGGCTGCAATACTCCATGCAGGATCGGACTTGCGCTTTGTAGAGAGCTAAAAGCTGTCCAGGCGTAAAGTATCGCTTCACCCTATTTAGGATGCCCGGTTTCTTGGCCGCAGTTTGGGCTTTGTACTCTTATTTTGTTTGGACGGCGCTCGGATCGGATGTGCTACCTGACCAATATCATGTGCTTAGTTATTTTTAGGTTATGTTTTTGTTCATGTAGTCTGTTGTCTTGTGTAATTTCTATTTGATTAATTTTTACCATGTTTCTCCTGATATTTTTATAATTTTTGTAAAGTGTAATTTAAAGGAATTAAAGATTGTTTATTTTTTTTAACTTATTTCACTTCTAATTCCTAACAATATACTTAATAAGTAATTTTTTGTTGTTTGTTGCAGAAACTTGCATCGTATAAATGAGGTTCGATGGCATGAAATAATTTAAGTAAAGAACACAAACAAATGAATGAACCAAATTCTGAATGATTGAATGAATGATAAAGAGTCCCTGTAACATGTTCATTGTCGATTCCGTGCGGCGACTATCGTATCCGTTCGTCAATATTGATTGTAAATAGAACACAAATTGCTCGTATCCGTTTGAAAAGCAATCAAGCACACGCATCCTCGCTATTTTGCGTGGCGTGGGTGATCGTTCATGCTCGCGGTGAGCGAAACTTCGAACGGAGAAGTATATTGGTTTATTTTTATCTGTTTTACAGTACATTAGCATGTAAGAATTGACTACTTAGTTTTCAATAACTCTTTTTACTTGGTAATCTTTATGACTTCTCGTAAATTACGCTTAACGTTGATACCCGTTGCACACCTGAAATTGCGAAAAAAATCCGGCCAAGTGCATGTCGGACCACGCACAATGAAGGTTTCCCTAGTTAGGATGAAGAAAGCAGAGACATAATTATCCCAAGAACAAACTTAACATTGTAGTTGAAAATGTTCTCCCATACATTTCAACTGCAAATGTGTTTGTACATACGCACAATATTGATAGATTTATCGAGTTACTTTAAGAGAATGTTCTTATAGGTTTTCCTGTAATTTATAAGTTTATAACCATTTACTGGGGAAAATCTCTTTTGCGCTCATCGCATACAGACGTGCACATCAATGCAATACGGAAACAAATTAATTAACGTTTGCTATAAATTGTGACCCAGTTTAAGTGTATTAGCTTCATATACAAAGCAGCGTAGTGAGCGGTTCTAACTCGAAATAATGGACTAACTTAATTATAAAGAGTTATTTTAATTCTGGAAAATGGACAGCAGTCCATTTAACCGGAGTGTGATGACGCCTCGCAGCCCTCCATCGACACCAACACCGAGACCACCCCAACAACCCATGGAGTACCAAGTAGAAGCCGTTGAACCAATTTCTACGCCTGAGATTCAGAACTGGTTGGGGACTATTCATCAATACCTGAATGAGGTTTGTGCTATTTCTTCGGAAGGAAAACTTAATTCTGAGCATAAGCAAAAAATTAACAATCTTTGCCGAAAAGTCGGACATGGTGTTTCTCAATTGGCTGTTCAATACCAGTCGTTGAAATCCAGAGTCTTACAAACACAAACAGCCCTTAAAACGATGACTGAAGCTCGAGACCTAGCGGACTGCCTCTCAGAGATGAACCGCACCATTCAGGAGTCCTGTATGAAACAATCTGCAAGTTCTACATCTTCCACGTCTTTTGCCGATATGGTGAAGAAGGGGTCCAGCAGTTTTATTCGCCCCAATAATCTTAGCTCCGTTGCGATTTTTCCGAGCGACAATTCAAAGTCCAGTGATGAGACCAAGAACATGATAAAGAAAATAATATGCCCTGGAGATATGAAGCTGAAAGTACGAGGCGTTCGTAAAATAGGGAAAGGAGGACTTATCATCAGCACTGAGACCAAGGATGACTTAGACAAGCTCAAAAAAACAGTCCAAATCGCTTCGTCAGGCCTTACTATCGACGAACCTCGGAAACGCAAACCTCGCATTATTGTTATCGGAGTTCCCGCATCAATGAGTGAAAATGAGGTTTATAAATGCATTTACGACCAAAACATTACGGAAAAACTGCCCATGACCCTAGCTACTTTTCTGAGCTCAATTAAACTTAGCCACAAGTCTGGTCGGAAAGATGCTGAGAATTGTAATTATATAATAGAAGTCTCAGCCGTCATTCGCAAGGCCCTCATCACTCAGGACAGGTTGTTTATAAACTGGACGTCCTGCCCGGTACGAGACTTTACACTAGTAACGAGATGTTACAAGGGCCACCAGTACGGTCATGCAGCTAAAACGTGTAAGGTCGCTGTCCCGGCTTGTGCCCATTGCGGAGAAGAAGGACACTCTAGTCAAGACTGCGCAAAAAAAGCTGATAATCCAAAGTGTGCCACCTGTATGCGCTTTAAAAAACAAGCCAATCACAAGACGGGAGATGCCATTTGTCCGGCTAAACAAGCTGCCGAATACAGGTACATAAACTCAATTGACTATGAAGGCGCCTAAGAGCGCCACATAATTGTTTTAAATCTTAGACTTAATCTATATATATTTTTATTTTTTTTTATTTTTTTTTATTGTTATTAATTTTAAATAGAATGGATATTAATTTAATTACTGACATAGACAACTCGTTTTTAGCTGAGTCAAAGTCATGCGAGGTCGAGGACTGCAAACAATATCTTTCCCAATATCAAAAGTCACTAACCATACTAACCCAAAACATACGTAGTGTTTATAAGAACATAGATAGTTTTAACATTTTTCTTCATAGACTTAACTATAATTGTGACATAATGGTTCTAACAGAGTGCTGGCTATCAAAGCGCCACGATAATCTCCCGGTAAAACCAGGGTACAACTTATTGTACACTAAAATTAACCATAATCAAAATGATGGTGTTGTTGTCTTTGCTAAGGAATCGTTAAGGGTCAAAGTCGAAGAACCTGACCTACAAGACTGTATTAGTAACTGCCTTATCATCAAAATTGGTACATCCACAGCGATAATTGCTTTGTATAGATCCCCTTCCACTAGAAACTTAACCTCTTTCCACAGTTCCCTAAACCAGATCTTTCAAGCCCTTAGCCCATTTAAGAATATAATATTGACAGGCGATATTAACATTAACATTGGCTCAGAAAACTGCGATACAGGGACTCAAGATTACCTTAACATCTGTTCATACCATGGTTTTTTGCCTGCTCACACATTACCTACTCATCACAGCGGCTCTTGCCTCGACCATATGATGATTAAAACCAGCTTTTCATATATTACGCTTGTTACCAACTCAACAATAACCGACCACCATTCCGTCATACTAGCCGTAAATTTAACGCTGCCTAAGCAAAATCGACCCCAGACAAAGACTAAATTAAACATAAATAAACTCGAATATGATTTGCGCAACATTGATTATAACGTAGTTTATAATACTACTGACGCTTGCTCGGCTTTATCGTACCTAATAAAACATGTCCAACAAGCAATATTGCATAATTCGACAGCTGTGCCGGTAAATAATCGTCTTCGTAATATTAAACCTTGGATTACTCCTGGACTAATCCGCTGTATTAGACACAGAGATAGACTACATCAGAGAACTAAGAAATACCCTGATAATTTAGTCATTCTAGGCACCTATAAAAGGTACAGAAATTTTTGCAACAATCTTTTAAAGAAGCTTAAAAATGATTATGATAAACACGAATTAAATAAAGCAGGTAACAATAGCAAACAAATAAGAATAAGAATAAGAATAAGAATAATTTTATTCATAAGTTCACACATAAGTTGACATAAGTATAAATTACATAGAAGTTATATCATTACAAAGTTAAATATTAATATTATGAAGAAAATATTAAACTATGCCTAAAATAAATCTAGTGTATAACTTATATATAAGTATATTGGTTAAAGGCCTACTGAGTTCAATAGCGACCTGCCTGATGTAGGTTTATTCAAACCTGTGTTTCAGGCCATCACTTAACAACGCTGAGTACTTTAGTGGACCATTATGTTACTGAACATAGAGCTAGCATTGATACATAATAATTATATTTTTAAATAAAAATTGACTTAACATTAATAAACTTATTGCATTACTTCTAGCAATTTTTCAGTGTCTGAGTAATTAAATTTCGCTAAGTATTCACTCAACATTTCACTACATTTTTTACAATTTACACTATATATACTTAGAGACTTATTGATTTTATTATACAAGAACGGACCTAAAAATACATAAAACTTATTTGTAAAAGTATGTCTAGTTTGAGGCTTTATGCAAACTAAGTCTTTTCTTCTCTTATCTATAGGTATTGGGACATAAGGAAGTCTGCTATGCTGGTGCAGTACTATATTCAATATAAATAGTTGTCGCACGGTTAAAACCTTACATGCCGTGTAAAGCTCGTGTGTGGGAAATCTAAATGGGCGAAAGGTGGCTACCTTAAGGATAGCTCTCTGCGCACGTTCTAATGGCAGTAGAATTGATTTAGCAGCCCCACCCCATGAAGTTATACAATAAGTGAGAATGGATTGACACAAAGCTAAATAGACCTGTTTAATCAATTTGTAGTCCGATATATATCGTAAATTCTTAAAAATGTATATCAATTTACGCATTCGAGTGCATAACAAATCAATGTGTTTACGGAAATTCAAATTTGTGTCAATCGTTACACCAAGATATTTCATATGATCGGCTTTTGCTAAAGTAGGACAATTACAAGCAACGTCAGCATACGTGCCGCACTTATGCGCATAAATGTTTATGTTAGTAGTTGGCAGGTTAGTATTTTTCATAGTAAATAAAATGTGTTTGGTTTTCTCTGCATTTAGTGTTAGGAGATTTTCATATAGCCAATTAGACACTATATTAAAACCGTTCTGGGCTTGTTTATACACCTCATCTCGAGATTTGTCTGAAAACAATAGAGCTGTGTCATCTGCATAAGACATTATGACACCATTGTGGAGTGTTAAGCTGCACAGGTCATTTATATATACTAGGAATAAAGTAGGACCCAAAATACTACCTTGTGGTATTCCGTATTTACTATTTGGAAGCTCAGAACTAACGTACTGACCAATTTTGACACATTGTTTGCGGTCACTAAGATAATCAGAAAGTAGTGAGAGCGTTATTCCTCTTATTCCGAGTGTTTCAAGCTTGTCCAATAATAAAGGGCAGGAAATTGTGTCAAATGCTTTGGCGAGGTCTAGGAAGATCCCAATGGAGTGCAAGCCCTTATCCAAATTAGTTGTTATATAATCCGTCATTTGATGAACTGCCTGATTAGTTGATTTATTGGGCCTAAAGCCAAATTGTCTATCTGAAAGCAATTTGTTATCTTCTAGGTATTTCATTAATCTAATATTAATGATCTTCTCTAGGATTTTGGAGAGCCCTGTTAAAACTGAAATGGGTCTGTAGTTGTTAACACATTTTTTGTCACCAGATTTATATATAGGAGTAACCACTGCTTTTTTAAGTAACTTAGGGAATATACCATTAGTTAAGCATAACTGAAAAATATGAGTTAGTGGCGGAGCAAGTAGGTATTTGAAATGTTTAAGTATGTTGTTTGATATGTTGTCCCACCCAACCGCGCAAACGTCCTTTAATCCAGAAATAATTGTTAGTACTTCATCGACATCCGTATCTAGTAAGACAAATGATTTGAGTGTGGTGAAAGTTTTAGGTTGGCTTTGAGGGAAAGAACTTCTAGATTGTATGGTCTTTTCTGCTAAAGTTTTGCCTACGTTAGAAAAATAGAAATTAACTTTATTTGTTGATTCAATTGGGTTGTTCTCTATTGTCAATAAGTCAAGTGGAGGTTCAGGTTGTTTTGTTCTAAATGTATTTGTTTTTATAAATTTCCAAATAAGTTTACTATTTTTGCCTGCTTTCTGTAGTTCTTTTCTATCATATTCATTTTTTATTTTTCTCAGAAGGTTGTTGCAGAAGTTTCTATATCTTTTATACGTAATGGAAAGAATTTCATTTTCAGGCTCAAGTTTGGACTTTATGTGAAGTTTGTCTCTATGCCTAATACATCGAACAAGTCCAGATGTAATCCAAGGTTTAATGCACCTATACTTCCTTGGCGTTATTTTAGCAACTGTATGTTTTATTATTGCCGAGTGAAGTGAATTAATAAAATAATTAATAGAAATGTTTGCATCGGTAGAATTATAAACTGGGTCAAAATTAATATTACGTATGTCTTTTTCGAGGTGTGTCATGTTGACTTTAGTATAGCTACGTAAACAATTTTTTCTGGGTAAAGAAACTTGCAATGTTAGTAAAACTGCTTGGTGATCAGTAAGCGAAGAGTTCGTAACAAATGTTTTGGTTGGGTTATTTGTTTTTATAATGAAATGATCTAAGCAAGAACCGCTTTGATGCGTGGGGTGGTAATGAGCTGGCAAGAGTCCGTGGAATGAGCAGATATTAAGATAGTTATGTGCATGTATATCCATTTTCCCGGAAGCAATGTTGATATTGATGTCTCCCGTTAGTATTATGTGCTTAAAAGTTGTAAGACTTTGTAACTGCACGTTTAGTGAATCTAAGAAATTTGCGACATTTTGAGAAGGAGGTCTGTATATAGCCATAACTACCGTATCTGAATTAATTTTAATGAGTAAGCAATTACTATTTTGTAGCAATGGTTCTTCTACAGTTGTACTTAAATTATTGTTAACATATACAACTAAGCCATCATTTTGGTTGATGTTTCTGTTGGTTTTATGCGAAACATATCCGTCTAATAATGGTATAACAGCTGTTTGGTTTGACAACCAACATTCTGTTAGGACTATAATGTCGCAACTTATACCCAGGTTCTGTAGCAATATTTCAAAACCATTTATATTCCGATTTATGCTACGAATGTTTTGTGTGAGTAGGATCAGCGATTTCTCTCCCAATGGAAAGAGGTGTTTACAGTCATCAACATTACAATTTATAGCTTCAGACACAGAAAATTGATCTAGATCACTAAGTAATTGATCAGTCATGTTAAGTTAACAACTAACAAATACAAACAAACAAAAACTACTACTAGTGTGCTTACTAAATAGGTTAATAGGTAGCGCTCTTAGGCGCCTTCATAATCTATGGAATGGATATAGTTGTCCTCGGCATATTTTCGTGCTGGACAAATTACATCACCAGTTTTATGATCCGTTTTTCTCTTAAAACGTTTGCATGTCGCACAGTTGGGTGGACTGGTTTTTGTGCTACATTCCTTAAAAGAGTGGCCAGTCTCTCCGCAGTGATTGCACGTCGGGCTAGTTTCACGGCAGAACTTGGCCGCGTGACCGAACTGCTGGCAGTTAAAGCACCGAGTAACGATCGTGAAATCTCGTACTGGGCATGACGTCCAATTGATAAATATTCGTCCTTGATTCACTAGAATCTTCCTGATGCTAGCTGGCACTTCTAGTATGTAATTGCAATTAGGGAGGTCTTTTTTTCCAGATTTATGGCTCAATTTAATTTGTTCTTCAAACGACTCACGAGTAATCATCTTACCTGAGAGATTTTGCTCATAGATGCAGTCAAAAACCTCCTTATCAGTTAGGGCTACCGGGACTCCAATAACAGTGATTCTTGGGCGCCGTTTTGATGGTTCTTCAACCTTAAGGCCAGAAGAAGCGAGTTTTTCTAAGCATTTGAGCTTTTGAATGTCCTCTTTGGAGTCGGTACTGATGAGAACACCTCCATTTTTTACTTTCCTAAGGCCACGAACATGTAGTTTAAGTTCCCCGGGCGAAATAATTTTCTGTACGAGAGACTTGGTATCGTCACTGGATTTGGTCTTGTCACTGGGATATATGGCAACTGAGCTTAAATTTGCTGGGCGCACAAAGTTATCCGAGCCTTTTTTGACGACATTAGCGTACGAAAAAGGTTCTGGAGGGTTAGAAATGCCTTCAACTACTTCTTTGAACTGTAGGAGAGAGTTCGAGATGTTCTGTTGTTGCTGCAAGTGCTGAATGGTACTATGGGCTTGAATGGTTTTTTGTTTTAAGGCTTGATATAAAACAGCCATCTGTGATGCGCCATTTGAGACGCTACGGCAAAGATTGGCTACACGAACCTTTTGGTCCGAGATCATTTTTCCCTCAGCGACTAAACTGCATACTTCATTTAGGATTTTTTCTATGGATCCCATCCATTTCTGTATCTCCGGCGTAGAAATAACTTCAGATGGAAGCTCATTTTCCAAGGGAGGTGGTGGATTTGGGGCTATAGGCTGGAAATCTTGAGTTGGTGTCGGCGGAGGACTTCGCTGTACTAGATGGCTACGGCCAAACGGGCTAGATCCTGTGTTAGACATATCTAACACAGAAACACTATTTGTCTTTAAAAATACTTTAGCTCATTCTTACACAAAGTCGGTAACCTCGTAATAATCACTCGCGACACACTTATATCACTGACGACGCAAATGATTCTAACAATTTTATTTGTAATTAATTAATAGTATCATAATAAGCTAAGCCAGATACGTCCGCGCTGTCAAGCGATTCAATTTTTTTTTTTTTTTTTTTTTTTTTTTTTTTTTTTTTTTTTTTCAAATATGGAAGCATATTAAAAACGTCACCTACATGACTAAACAGCGTGAATCAAATTCGAGATTACTGCTTACTAACCCTTCACCACTTTTATCCGCTAACAAAGTAAATAACTTTTTTGTCAATGTTGGGAAAATTTTGGCAGAACAGACTCCGAAACTTTGCGCCCAACCATCTTTCCAAAAATTTTACAGCTGCTCTAACCTGAAGTCATTCGCGATGCTGGACACTAACGAAGACGAAGTATCCCGAATCATTTCTGGTCTTAAAGACGGTTGTGCAGTTGGATGGGATAATATAAGCAACAAGATCCTTAAACTATTTAAGCATATATTGGTACCTCCCTTGACGCATATCTTTCGAGTCTGTCTTTCCAAAGGAATTTTCCCCAAATGTTTAAAAAAGGCAATTGTTATCCCTTTATATAAATCTGGAGACAAGGACTTGGTTAATAACTATAGGCCAATATCATTACTCCCCTCAATCTCGAAAATACTTGAGAAAATCATAAACAATAGGCTGGTTAACTACCTAGAAAAAAACAACCTCTTGTCACCTGCACAATTTGGCTTCAGAGCCAAATTATCCACAGCTGATGCGGTGCATAGCCTGACCGATTATGTCTCAGAAGAGCTAGACAAAGGGAACCAGGTCCTGGGAGTCTTCCTTGATTTAGCGAAAGCCTTTGACACCGTTTCTGTTTCTATGCTACTTAGAAAATTAGAGGCCATAGGAATAAGGGGAACGACGCTGACATTACTTGCTGACTACTTAGACGACCGATCCCAATGTGTTCAGATTGACGAGTTTACGAGCGATGAGCAGAAAAATACTGGATTTGGTGTCCCCCAGGGGAGTATTTTGGGCCCCACCCTATTCCTGGTTTATATTAACGACTTGTGTAACCTTAATATCAAGCACGGCAAAATCATATCATATGCTGATGACACGGCACTAATTTTTTCAGCTAAATATAGTAGCGAATTATATAAAAACGCTCAAATCGGTTTTAATACTATCACTGATTGGCTCCAAAGCAACTTACTAACATTAAATGCTGACAAGACCAAATATATGCATTTCTCCATGCGCAAGTCGCAACTTAACACTACTAACTTCAATATATGTGCTCATCAATGTGCTAACCTGTCAGTTAACGATTGCAATTGTCCTCATATCCTTAAAACCTGTACTATCAAATACCTCGGGGTTATAATTGACAACACTCTCTCTTTTCGGCATCATATTGAAAGTCTGGTTAAAAGAGTGCGCAAATTAATATACGTATTTAAAAAAATACGAAATTTTGCAGATCCTAAATTAATCACACAGGTTTATTTCGCCCTTTGTCAATCTGTAATTAATTACTGTATCACCTCATGGGGTGGCGCATCAAAAACAATCTTGCTTCCTCTTGAAAGAGCTCAAAGAGCAATTTTAAAGGTATCACACTTCCATCCCTTTTTCTTTCCCACAGATCAGCTATATAAATCCTGCAACGTGCTGAATGTGCGTCAGCTTTTCATTACTCGTTTAATATTAAAACAGCACACCATGCTCACGTACAATGCTGACAATACTAACAAGAGACGGAATGATATAGTATGCATTTCTAATGTTACCTCCAAACATGCCTTTGTGGAAAGATTCTTTTTATTCTTAGGTCCATTTCTGTACAATAGATTAAATAGAAAACTAAGTATATATAAGCAAAATTATTTTACCTGTAAAAAATCTATAATTACCTTTTTACAACCTCTGTCTTATGAACAGACAGAGGATCTACTTGTTGTTTGCAAGTAAACTGCAAGCACGCTGTTTTTGTTAATGTATGTTTTAATTTTAGTACTTTACTATTCACTTGATGTTAATTTATTTGTTTTTAAGTAGGTATTAATGCACCTTGTAGCCTGAAACACAGGTTCAACCTAGTTCAGGCAAAAAGGAACTGTGCCCTATTATAACTGTTCGATATATATATTTTTTTGTAAATGTGCCCCTTTTTATAAATAAACGATTATTATTATTATTATTACTGTATTTTTTTCAAAATTTGAGTAGTTTTGGAGATAAGACCCCGCCCTTATCTCCAAAACTACTGAGCCTAAAATTTTATGGTCAATTTTTGGCTATTTTCTGAAATAACTTTAAAACTTTTTATTTTAAAATTATAAAAACAAAAAAAAAATATTCGAGACCCCCACAGTAGGCCCTTTTCATTTGATATGTCACACGGTTATAGTTTGCAAAACTTTTTTAAAATTTTCTTATTTGGCCTCCAAAATGACCCCGATATTCAAAATTCATTTATTTACGTAACATGTCCTTGTTTGGGTCACAAAAATTCATATGTGTACCAAATTTTAACTTAATCTGTCCATTAGAATCGGAGCAAATTGGCTGTGACAGACGGACAGACAGTCAGGCAGACACACGAGTGATCGTATAAGGGTTCCGTTTTTTCCTTTTGAGGTACGGAATCCTAAAAATCAGCTGTTACCTACATTCTGGCGAGTTATGCGAACATAAATATAGGGAACAGCAGATTTTTTACGCGATTTCAGGTTTGCTCCCATTGTAAAAGTTGTTCATAGTGATGAGTACAATGACCCTCTAAGAGGTTATGCGTTAATTCCGGGACATGTTGTATATGAAATGTTTCTTTTTGCAGTTATATTACGCCACTAGCAGTGCCCCGCGACTTCGTACGCGTGGAAGTCGTAAGATACACAATATACTAAAATAACAGCCACATTTTAATAAAACTCCCCTCCTCCTACCCGCCGCGTTGCATCGTCAGCCCGCGCTGTTACTTACTTCGTTTTTGCTTAGCGTTCTTACTGACATTTTTCTTTTTGCTCGGCTCCTAAGGGTCGTAGCGTGACGTTAAATAACCTCTATCCATCCTCGATATTTGGGCTACCAAATGCAAAAAGATTTTTTAAATCGACTGGTAGTTCAGAGATTAGCGTTTAATTTTTTTTTGAGCGGAACCCTAAATCTTTTTCTAAAATAAAAGTAGCTTATGTTACTCCTTGTAACATCAGCTATGTGCTAGTGAAAGTCCCGTCAAAATCGATCCAGCCATTTTGGAAAGTAGCCGGAACAAACAGACAGACTGACAGCCAGACAGACAGATAGACAAAAAAAAAAAAAAATTGTTATAAGTACCGAATATACTTTCATTTGCATTTAGAAAATAGCTGTTGTTTCGAAACTACAACAGACACTTCAATTTTATTTGTTTGTTTAAATGTAGAACGAAGTATCGTGTTTACAACCGTAGTTTTTATTTTCAATTCTCAATAGTTTATTTGCAATCGACAATGTGTACTTAGGTGGTAATTTAAAATTATATGTGATCACTGTGGACCCTGTCGGGCACAGCAAAATACTAAAATAATAGGAGGGAGAAAACTTTGAAAACAGCTTTTCAGTCTTTTGAACTAAATCTAATTTTATTATAATTAGGGTTTTTGTTTTTTTTAATACTTTTTATGTCATGCGAAATCACCAACAGTCGGCTGTCAACACAACAACAACAAGACAACAACAACAAAGGTAAGGGACAACAGATTTTTTACATGGTACGTTGTATGTTGTTAAAATAAAAATAAAAAAGTGCTGACTCACCTTTTACGTTACCCTACCTACGGATCGAAACAAGATGGCCTACCTATTCTGTAATGCTAAGTTAGTTAAGCCTATTTGAGTGACTTGCCTCTCATTAAGACCTCCCGGAGCCGTGTTGGATCCTCTCTTTTATCTTTCTTTAGAAAATTCTGTCCATTCGACGAATTTAATAGAGATTGATGACAGTTTCATTGATTCTAGGTACCTAATTGCCAAATTATTTCTAAAGTTTTAACTAATCTTGTCTTCATTGCTTAGGTACTTAACGTAACACACATCTATATTTCTAGAAAAAGTATAATTAGGAAATGTAATAGTTTGTTTTACAGGCGACATACATAAGCAAAGTGCTGGTATATATGTTGCTGATAAAACAGGCTATGCTTGTATATGTATACACAATCTTAGATTAATTTACATGTATTGCCACTCCAATCTTATTGGGACTTATATATTCGAGCCGTTTGGGGTTGAAACACTTGGGCCATGGGGTCCGAGTGCCCACTTAGTTTTCGAGACATCGCCAGGCGGTTGGTCGACTCCACACATGACCAGAGGGCTGGCCTATTTTTTGGCCAAAGAATCAGCATTGCCATACAACGTGGCAATGCTGCCAGCCTTTTGAACACTTTTCCTGTTGACAGCGATGCGGATGAATTTTTTGATGCCCTCTGATTATTTCCCCTCCTTTTTTATATACTTGTACATATTATTATTATTATTTTAAATTATTATATAATATTAAAAAATAAAAAGTGGATTAAACTGTGATTAATATCGGTGTCATTGTCATAATTGCCACTTAATCAACTCTCTACTTAAGCATTATGTAGTTTAAGTTGATTTTTGATTGCCCGCTTGTCATGAAAAAATCCTTCATTTTGCAATGGAATTTGCACTTTGTTTCATTTTGATGTTAATTTTCAAATATATTTGAATGGGTGATTTCATTTACTTTTTGAACCAATATGCATAAAAAATGGTAGGTAATTCTCGTGGACACACAATCAAGCAGCACAAACAACTCAATTGCTACTAGAACTTAAGATTTTGATCAACGATCTTCACAAACTTTAATTCTCTTGGTATTTCTTCTACAATGTTTATTTCTCAAGAAACTCTAAAATACTGAAACAAGTTTGTAATGCTCTGTTGAAAGTTGTAAGAGGATATATAACGCGCTCGCTTGCAGAAGGCTTGTGTAGTGGGTCAGCCTGTTTATAGGCTAATAGTTCATGTCAGTTAAGTTAAAAACATATAGGAGTGGGGAAGAGCCTGCTTGTGGCTGTATTTTTGGTCTTTACCTCCTTATTTAGTTGCGAAATTACAGTACAAAATTAGTACTAAGCTTTTTGGTTTTTGTGAAGTTTGGCTGTGAAGAGAATGTTAATCAAAGTCAAATCATTTATTTACAAAGAAAATAAACAAAAATTGTTTATTCTGCACAAAACGCACATTACAAAAAATTACATAAAATACTGTGTGTATTTTATGGCATTTTTTGTAATACATTGCGTGTGAGGATTACCTCACACGCAATGTATCGTTACCGTGGCAAAACGGCAGCGCAGCGAGCCTTCGGACGCCGAGTATTTCAACATCCATTGCTGATATATTAAAATCAAATCAAGTTTATTGGATTCCCATAACGTTCCTGAAATAATTTAATGTACCGGTCATCTTAGTTTGATATACTGAATTTACCCCATCAGTCTGCGGAGGGCTGTCCCGTACACCCGGTATACAAGGTGTAACATAATTAACGCACAACCTCTTATGGGGTCATTGTACTCATCATTATGAACAACTTTTACTATGGGACCAAACCAGAAATCGCGAAAAAAATTAGCTACTCTCGACATTTATGTTCACATAACTCATCAAAATGTAGGGAACAGCTGATTTTTTTTTCGCGATTTCAGATTTGGTCCCATAGTAAAAGTTGTTCATAATAACGAGTACAATGACCCCTTAAGTGTCCCCCCATCAAAGTTACCCCAGTTAAGTAACCCCCATTTTGTATAATTATTTATTTGTCAAGTAACACGACCTCAATTACACAATTCTCATTAAATCACTTTAGTCAATTCATAATAAATATAAACTTAAGTACTTAGGCACGTCACTTCAATCATTATTACAAAATTAAATTACACACAATACATTTCACACACACATACATATACATTTTATTTACACATACATATGTACATTTCATTTTAGTTGTGTCAAAATTATTTTTAAATTTAGTGATATTTTTTTGCAGAATAGCTTTAAGATTCTCATAGGAAAAAGTAAGGAATTTTAGTGATAGTTTAGTTAGTTTAGTTCGGTGTACAAGAGGATCGGAACCAATGACTGGTAAATTAATTATGTTGATAGATACATGGTGCTCACATGTTTACAAATATTGCAACCGTAGACGACTTTTTCTAACATGAATCAGTGTGTAAGGTAATTACACAACATAACATAACATCACGTCTGTATTCCCCGAAAGGTTAAGCAAAGGTGTACCTATAGTACACCCACATTTTTTTAATTTTTTTATTTGAGATAGGTTTGCTGTTGACTCTAGTCTAGGTCAGAGATGACAGAGACAAAGTCGACGATGGAGCGAGCTTATCCAGAAGAAGCCTGTTCACTCTCACTTTGAAGAGATCGGGGTTGTATGCATTCGGAAACACAGACGCAGGCAGAGAGTTCCACTCCTTTGCTGTGCGCATCACAAAAGACATTTGGAAACGCTTAGTGCGAATTGGTGGGATAGCAACTAGGTAAGGATGGTAACCTGCAGTGCGTCTAGATGTCCGCTGACAGAAGGGGGCCGGCGGAATGAGGTCGTGGAGTTCTTGAGCACACTCCCCGAAGTATAATCTGTAGAACACAGCTATGTATAAGTCTCATATAATAGGGGGCGAGCCTATTGCCATCAACTGGGAACAAATCCAGACTCCGGGCTGCTATTGATACCAGATGGAAAAACCCAATAACACTTTGCCCGACCCGGGAATCGAACCAAAGACCAAAGAGAGAGTAGAGTAATTACAATGTCGTGGTTTTGTATCTTTTCCAGGAGCGAATGTGCTTTTCTCCTTTGATCTTTCATTGCAGTGATCATCGGGAAGTACAGGTTCAGTATCAACTTATCCGACACCTAGATAAAAAATCTTCAAATCAAATTGAGGTCAACTCACAAACTAATCTACTTCTCCCCACTATCCTTTTTCACTTCACAAGCTATTTAATACATTCAAACTTACATTTTCAAATCGCAGACTCGCCGATCGCAGGTCAATTTTCCGGCAGGTACCCACGTGGTTACTGAAGCGTCCGTGGTGAACCGATCGTAGCAATTGCACCATTTGCACCAGCCGCTAACCGGGCAACCGGGTAATCGGACAACCGGGTAACCGGACAACCGGGACGAACCCAATCGCAAATTGAAAATTGCTTTATATGCATACGGAACGGCTATGTGGATCGAGACTTTCAAACTGGATTTTCATCGAGGTTTATATTCGTTTTGACTGGACTGATGGAAGTAGTTTCTTTTTTTTAAGTTGCATCCTTTGTGAAATGTGGAAGTTATAACAGCTAATGGTTCTGAGACTAAGGCCCACTTGCACCATAAATCACTAAATGCGTTTAGCGCTAAACGCATTTAAAACATTGTTCTTTTTTTGTCAATCGTTCGCAGATGTCCGAGATAGAATTATGTTTTATATAATAATACGAGTATATTTAGCGTCTCTCTCTCACCGAGAGGAGGCCTGTGTCCCAGCAGTGGGAACATTATGGGCTGATGATGCTATAGAGGCATGAGGAACAGGGTGTAAAGTTCACTCATCCTCCATAGAAAAGGGAGGATCCTCCGACCAGACGGGTGTTGTGTCTGGTGGGCTACTGCCCGACGGTTGATGTCGGGACGTTGTATATACAACCTTGGCCAAAAGTATTAGGCACCTTTAAAAAATCAAAATGAATGTTTACTACTTAACCAATAACTGAGTGCTTATCTTAAATGACTTACCGGGGTCATAAATAACTTCTTAGAATATCAAGCGGCTCTTTGTTAAGGTCATAAAACACCTGGTGACCGAAAACAAAGGATTCGGTCTTATCAGTCAATGTTTGGTCACTTGTGTTCTGGACTCTAACAAGTAAACAAGCTTTCATTTCTGTTGATGTGATTAAATTGACACCTAATTTTGTTAAAAATGCCAAAAAGGAGTGAAATTAGTTTAGAAGATAGAGTGAAAATACAAATTTACCATGAACAAGGGAAGTCGCAAAAAGAAATTGCTGACCTAGTGAAATGTTCGCGATGCGCTGTGCAATCTGCCATCAAACGGTTTGCTCAGACCGGCACTCACGCAAATAAGCCAAGAACAGGCAGAAAACGCGTTACTACGAAGCGTGAAGATCGAAAATTAATACGTGAATCCAAGAAAAATCAGAAAAAAATTCTTCTGAGCTTGCTGCTGCCTTGTCCGAGGAGGTTGGAAAGTCAATAAGTGCTTGAACAGCCAGAAGGAGACTAGGAGAAGCAGGCCTAAAAGGCTGCAAAGCCAGGAAGAAGCCCTGGCTTTCAGAAGCCAACAAAAGGAAACGGCTTGAGTGGGCTCTACGGCACCAACATTGCACAGAGGAAGATTGGTCAAATGTGGTGTGGTCCGACGAATCTAACTTTGAGGTGAGTCAGTTTTACTGCTATTATTATTAATAAGAATGATGATTTATTTATTTCACTTAAATAAAAAAAGTTAAGGCCTCTTCAAAAAATGTCATTTTTTTTCTTTCGTACAGGTATTTGGAACACCAGGTTGTGACCTTTGTGAGGAGACGTGTGGGCGAAGAATACCATCCGGATTGCGTCATGCCAACTGTAAAGCACAGAGGAGGCAGTATAATGATCTGGGGCTGCATGGCTGCTGATGGGGTTGGAGAAATGTTTGTTTGTGAAGGTCGTATGAACAGCGAAAAGTACATAGAAGTACTTGAAACTGCACTTATGCCTTCGCTAACGAGTATTACGGCGACACCAACTTAGATGGAGTCATATTCCAACATGACAATGCACCTTGTTATAAGTCAGCTGCTACGATGCGCTGGTTTAGCGAAAACAACATTGACTTGTTGGATTGGCCTGCGCAGTCACCAGATCTGAACCCAATCGAACATCTTTGGGGCATTTTAAAGCGGAGGATTAAAGAGCACAGCATAACATCGAAAACGGTATTAAGAAATGCGTTGGTGCAAGAATGGCATGCCATTACAAGGGAGGATTGTGCTAAGCTTGTACGCAGCATGCCAGCTAGAATTAGTGCAGTTATTAAATCTAAGGGTGGACCGACTAGATTTTAAGTTTTTTGTTTTTTTTTTAGTGTAATTAAGTAATAATAAATCAATACAGAAAGTAAATGGTGTTTTTTTCTATTATTTTATGTAAAAATCAGGGTGCCAAATACTTTTGGCCAAGGCTGTATGCTAGTCGCGCGGTAAACTCTGATTGCGCGATGCAGGATTTTGCGTTACGTCAGTGCGACGTGTTTTGCATGTGGCGATGTAAATATGCCGCCACAATGCTTATATTTGGCGTTAAACTACTACAAAGTAAAACTGGGTAAAATTAAAGCCCGATACGAACTTTATGGCGGCTCGGAACATAAGGCGAGTCGCTGCGCAGTAACAAATTCATGCGTCAGCGGGGGTGAGGGGTGCGGTACTGCGCAGCGAGTAGCGCACTTCAGAGCCGCCATAAAGTTTGACGCGTACTGTATCACACGATCGAATTGTTGTTTACTTGATTTTTTACGTTGTAGGTAGGAAATTATAAGTGTAACTAAAAAATAGGTGAAAATGAATTTAAAATAAAACTTTTTTTTTCCTTTTAAATGTGTGTGTGTGTGTGTGGGGGGGGAGGGCTGCATGTGAGAGTGTATGACATTAACATTGTATCATTTCAAAATATTTTCCAACATCCGCACGGGTCAATCGAGTATCGTATTACCCAGTAACTGAGTTGTCTGTCCAGTAAATGGGGTGCATGTGAGAGTGTATGACATTAACATTGTATCATTTCAAAATATTTTCCAACATCCGCACGGGTCAATCGAGTATCGTATTACCCAGTAGCTGGTCAGATAGGCATCTGACCTCCACAACCTACGCGACTGCTTAGTCGCTCCATGTAAAATACTGGTATTCAGCTGCATCCGGTTAGACTGGAAGCCGACCCCAACATAGTTGGGAAATGGCTAGGCAGATTTAGTAGGACGAAACTGAACTTGATTGAATAGTTGTCGCATAACATCACACATCGCATCATCATGTCTGTTAATGATAATTAAGAAAAGTAGTAGCATGGTAGTTCTCTGATATTTCTTAGTAATTAATTAAGTAATTATGTCTTTGATCTTATCAGTGTATAAAAGGCTTAGACTGGAAGACGACCCCAACATAGTTGGGAAAAGATCAGGCAGATGATGAGTATTTTAGTGATTTGTCAAGTCGCTAATTATATTTATCAGCTAAAACTTCTGGACATAATGTAGGTCCAAGTATCGCCTAAACGACGTTAATGTGCTGATAAGTCTTATTTTAGTTGTTAAATGATAATGATAAATGATTTTATTTCTGTAAGTAGGTTTATACAAACACTTTTACATGTCAAACATTTTTTTTTTTAAACTAGATGAGGCCGGCGTTTCCTATCTGACTACTCTGAGAAGAAAGGCCGAAACAAACTCAGAGGTCACAGTCTCTTTTAAAGTCCAGACATAATCTTGGTCAGATCATGTGAAGACCATGAAGGTTGGTGTCTGAAATGGTCTTTTGAGTGGTTGTTGAGAATGGTTTGTTGAGATATATTTGCCAGAGTGACAACAACAAGTAGACATCTGTACTGTTGACGCGATAATTAACAACAGATTAGGTTGTATTCCCCGATGGATTGTCCAGAGACGTCCTCGTTCACCATACATGTATGCATACGTGTTTAATCGATGTCTGTTACAGTTCCACGTAAGTATTACAAGCGAACCTATTGCGAATTACCGGGCACACTTGATTGCACTTTAGGGCTCCTCGTTGCTATTATAAAATGTCTTACAGCTGATATCTATTTATTTTACAACACAAGACTAATGAAAACATAAAACTGCTCTTATTTAATTTAAAAAAGAATAGAACGAGCAAGACACACGATTTTCCTTTGACTTTTACAATTTCATAAAAGCAAAGACGGTACCAATACAGTATAATTCCAAAGTAAGTATATTAAATAGGAACACGTGTATTTTCAATAGAACCGTAGAAGCGTAGACTTTGGCGTAGCGGTGTCAAAGCGTAGACCGTAGCCGCGTAGCCTTTATCACTCGTAGCATCTATTTCGTAGCGTCTCTTTATCTTAGAATCAAACGGCGTGCAGGCGTAAAAGCCTGCACAGTCGGCTTACTACATTATAGTCCATTCAATGTAAATTTATCGTATATAGAAATGGATTTACAAACTATAAAGCAACTTACTTTCTGTTAATCTATTTCTCGAATAAATCAATTTTTCATTAGTAAGTAATAAGTTTTCGTCAAGATATCCGTTGAATATAATTTCCGATAGAAAGCCTATTTTCTAGTGACCGCTTTCTTTAGTTTGTGCTTACTTTCAATCAGCCGGATATAATAGGTTCTTTCTATACAGCCTATACTTTTCGTATATAAGCCCAGAGTGGTTTATGTTGTTAGTTTTTGTAATATGCCTTAATGTTGTTCCCTTTTTATTATATCGTGAAAGAAATATATTTACCAGTAGATATCCGATTTCCAGAGTATATTTGCTGACTAGTCTAGAAAAAATAGGATGATATAATTTTTAAGTACAAACAAAATATTTTATTTCACATAAATGCCTACATGGGCACTTATGAAACGTCAGAAGCTAGGTGCACAGTTCCAATTGATCATTTCCCATGGAGAAGAACTGGCAAGAAACTCCACGGTTACTCTTTTTAACCCACTTCAAAAAAAGGAGGAGGTTCTCAGTTCGTCGGAATCTTTTTTTTTTTTTTTTAATGTATGTTCCCCGATTACTCGAAGACGGCTGGACCTATTGGGACTTTTTTTGTTTGAATGGGTATACTTCCCAGGTGGTCACATTGTCATCAGGTCGGGATCTGATGATGGGATCCTGGAGAAATCGAGGGAACTCTTGAAATATTATAGGCACACTTATAGTGATTTGGGTATTTTTATAGTAACTCGCGCATTTGCTCTCGGAAAGCACCATTTGGTGAAGTGAAATTGATGATGAAGACAACAAATGGCCACCGAAACAACTGAATAATAAGTATTTCACGGGCTGCGATTCGATTACTTTAAATATGGTTGCTAAACAATTTATGCTTTAACATAACGTTGTAAACCCAATTACAGAAAAAAAGTTTTTTTTTTTTAAATTGGGTTAATGTTATCTTTGCTAATAGGTTTGCTTTGTTTGGTGGTTTGCTTGTTTGATTTATGCTTTAGATAGCATTGTAAAACCCAATTGTTTAAAAAAACTTTATACAAACAATTTATACAATATTATCTTTTTTAATAGGTATTGGAGGATAGTGTAGGCCTGGTACTTAACAAAATAGGAAGTGGCCAACAAAGCGACACATCTATGAGTCTACAAGGTGAAAGCTCTGAATGTCGTCTTGCATAATCGTCAGTTTAACAGCTTTCTTCTTTCATGTTGACTTCTTTTTTCAAAATAAAAACGTTGCATTGCGTGTAGGTTTACGTCACGTATTTTAACCGCGTTTCATTTATCAGTGTCGTGAGTTATCCCCCTAATACCTTGGCAGTTTTGGTAAAAGACAGGACCACGACAGGACAGGCTGAGGCTTCGGATTTTACGGGGTATAAGTATGTTGGACCAGCATAGTCATCCTGTAAAATGTCAAAATCGAAATTTAAATATTTTTATTTGTAGAACATGGGTAAACAAAAAAGTACAAATGTCAATATTAATAAAAAATAACGCTTGGTCTTGCCGTCAACGGCGCACAAAATATTCTAATTAATCCTACTAATATTATAAATGCGAAAGTTTGTGAGGATGGATGGATGGATGAATAGATGGATGGGTGTTTGTTACTCTTTCACGCAAAAACTACTGAACAGATTTGAATAAAATTTGGCACACAGATAGTTTATAACCTGGATTAATACATAGAATACTTTCATTCCGATAAACCTACAGGATCGAGATTTATGCGGGTGAAACCGCGGGGCGTTGCTAGTTAATAATAAATACAACAACAAAACACCATAAAATAATACTAGACACTAGTACGAACGTGCGAAGAGAACGTAACGCAAATTAGAAGGATTTTTAAATCAGAAATACAATACAAGGTGTTATTTTAATCACCGTTAATCTCTTAAGGAGTCATTGTACTCATCATTATGAACAACTTTTACTATGGGACCAAACCTGACAAAAAATCAGCTTTTGCCTACATTTATGTTCGCATAACTCATCAAAACGTAGGGAACAACCGATTTTTTTTTCGCGATTTCGAGTAAGTAAAATTACACCTTGTACAACTATCCTATGGCATTTTGTTTTTTTTTTTTATGCACGAAGTTCTCTAACGCGTCTTATGGTAGGAGTCAACAGGGGGCCAACCACCACCTCTTAAATCAGTATTTTTTAATGTTACTTCAGTGTGAGAAAGAGATGAAGCTATACAGGACGTCTAACTTCATCCCTTTCCCACACTCAAGTAATATTACAATAATACTGCGTTAAGAAGTGGTGGTCTAGCTCCTAGTCGAAATTGTGATGTAACGAAAAAGCATTATGCCGTCAGTTTCAATTGTCAAAAGTTATGGTTTTTGTTTTTTAATACAGAGCCATCTAGTGTAGTTTTTAGCTTGCTAAAAACTATAACAACCAAAAACCAGTCTTACCATGGTTTATCGTATTATCCAGTAACTGGGTTGTAGAATAGAACAGAATAAGTTTTACTGAAATAATTAGTTTACAAAAAATGTACATATGGTTCAGTAGTAAATATAAATCTAGGCCTATAATAGTATTATAATAATCTGGATTAGAACTATGGTATGATTAATATAAGATTACAGTTGCAAACAAAAAAAAATAGAATTCTAAGGATAATGTAGTGCGTTGCCTGACCTAGGTTTATTTAAACCTGTGTTTCAGGCCATGTTCTACGTCAGTACTTTTTAAATAGGACAGTCATTGAATTAAATTAACATATATTTTCAATGTCTAAGCAGGAACAATCTCCCTTATTATGAACTAGATTTATATGATATATTTATATACCAGTAACTAAAATTAACATAATATTAGGCTAGGTAAATTAAATACAGTTAAGTCTGCCACTTTATTTCAGCACCTCTAGTAGTTTTTCCGTGTCTGAGTAATTTAGTTTTGCTAAATAACCGGATAAAATTATACTGCACCTATTATAACTTACATTATATATCTTAAGCAATTTGTTAAATTTATTATATAAGAACGAACCAAGAAATAAATAAAATCGTTTAGTGAAAGCATGTTTAGTCTGAGGGTTCGTGCAAACCAGATCCTTTCTTCTCTTGCCTGAAGGTACTGGTTTAAAATCTAGTTCAGAGTGTTGCAGTAAAACTATACTTAGAACAAATAGTTGTAGAACTGTTAGCACCTTGCATGCCATATTATTAGATATAAAGCTGGTGTGTGGGAAATCTGAATGAGCGATAGATGGCGACTTTTAGAATTGCTCTTTGAGCACGTTCTAGGAATATTAATCTTGATTTTGCGGCACCACCTCAGGAAGTTATGCAGTGGGTAAGAATAGACTGACCCAATATACTTCCCCGGATCCGAGATTAATATCGAGATTATTACTTATAAAATTTGTCAGTTTGTGTACTGCTTGGTTCGTTGATATTTTAGGCCTAAAACCAAATTGTTGATCTGAAAGCAATTTGTTATTGTCAAAATATTTTACTAGTCTGTTGTTAAAGATTCTTTCCAAAATCTTTGAGAGTCCCGTTAGTACGGAAATAGGTCTATAGTTAGTAACACAAGTTTTGTCTCTGGATTTGAAAACAGGGGTGACTACGATTTTTTTAAGCAATTTTGAGAATATTCCTTGGGTTAAACATACCTGAAAAATTTGAGTTAGTGGATGGACAATTAGGTATTTAAGTCTTTTAAGTATAGTATTAGGAATGTCGTCCCAACCAACGGCGCAGACGTCCTTTAACCCGTCCATTATACCTATCACTTCACTGACATCCGTATCTAATAGGACAAAAGAGTTCAAACTTGAATGAGTCATAGGCGAACTTTCAATGTTAATAAAGAAATTGTTTGCTTTATTTGTCGCTGCGGATGGGTTCAATTCAGTTGATAAAAGTTCGAGCGGAGGTTCTAAGTTTTTAGAATGTGTTGCTTTTAATGATTTTCCAGACCAGCTTACTGTTTTTTCCTGCCTTCTGTAGCTGATCTTTGTCATATTGTTTTTTTAATTTTTTCAACAAATTGTTGCAGAAGTGTCTATATCGCTTATAAGTGACTGAAAGTATTTCATTGTTAGGGGAAAGTTTACATTGTTGGTGTAGTTTGTCTCTATGTCTGATACAGCGAACGGGATGTTCGAAAGAGTCACCGTGGCCCCGGCACAGGCAACAGAAGGAACACGGGTGGGTTTTAGTCAGTAAAAGTTTGACACGCCCTCCCGCTCCACCCAGAGCGGGAGAAGTCATTTGATGATTTCCCATCCACAAAAAAAAAGAGTCCGGGCGTAATCCATTGTTTAATGTTATTGTACTTTCTAGGTATTACTTTTGTTAAAGTGTTCTTCTTAATCGCATATTGTAACAAATCAATGAAACACTGTAACGAAATATTTGGGGCACTCGAATTATTGTAGACGGGGTCGAAATTAATAGCTCGTATGTCATTTTCAAGATTAGTCATATTGAGTTTAGAATAGCTGCACATGCAATATTGTGGAGGTCAGACAGGCAGTAGCTCCAGGTAAAATACTGGTATTCAGCTGCATCCGGTTAGACTGGAAGCCGATCTCAACATACTTAGGAAAAGGCTAGACAGATGATGATGATGATATAGCTAAAGGAACTTCGTTCCAACCGGGTGTCCCACGACACCTCCCGACGTTTTTCACAATGGGGAAGGTCGGGCAAAGCTAATTGTAGATGGCGTGATCATAGCTAGGTCCACCACGGCCTACAAAAAGTTTGACATTTCGTTCAGTCATGAGTTTACTTTTATTTCGCTATTTCGTTATTTTCGGTCATTTCAATATTTTAAATCAAGTAAATGATATGGAAAGTGTCAGAATTTAAAACCATAAATATATCCTCTAAGTCACTTTCTTCAAAATGTTTCTACTCTGTTTAATTTATAAAACATCTCTACGAATAGCTTTAAGCCACCATCTTTTAATTTTAGTGTCTCTCGGGAAATGGTGCACTCCAATTTCGAGTATTTAGTAACACAACAACGCGTCATTTTCGCAAAAATAAAATAAAACCACCTCACGCCTTGTAATATTGGCTTGTGTTGGGAACTAGCTACGACAGCGCCATTTTGACAGTTGCCTTCCCCATTAGTATCCATAGATATAAATAAAGTCTTAAAACTAAATAAATATCATGTGCCAAACGAGTATTTCCAATTTTAAAAACGTTTGAATTTTCTTTACGTTTACTCAGCATGTTAGCGCTAAGCCTGAAGCTACAGACTATTACTGTGCCACTGCAGACAAAGGGCTATTCTCTAAGTCAAATCATTTATTTAAAATAAACACATAAAAGGAACTTTTGAACGTCAAAATTTATTTAAAAAAAAATAATGAATTGATTTTAGTCGCCCCTCCCAAAAGGTAGCTTCGTATGGAGAAGAATGGGTAAGAAACTCCACTGTTACTCTTTTAAAATGTTTCACAATATTCTGTGTACATCTATCTATACTTAATAATTACGTGCCCCGACTGATTCATCAACGCAGTCAGCCTAAACCGGGGGCTACAAATTTGAATTTTTGACAGTTGATGCCTTTTATGTTGTAAACATCCGCTAAGGAAGGCTTTTTATAAATTCGACCTTTAAAGGGATTCAAAGGCGGATTTTGTTTGTATGAAAAATCTTATTTCTTGAGTTAATAAACTTGAAATTTAACACGAATACTTATCTAAGTAAAATATGAAGTTTGTATTTTTTTTGTTTTTCTAAACTATCCTCTAAAGGGGGATTGGGGGGTGTCAAAGTTTGTATGGAAGAATTTTAACGCGCGGCCCGATCAACTCGAAACTCAGTATTTATAATTAAGACCGAAAATAAAGAATAATATAATCAGGGTTATTTGAAAATCTACCCCCAACGGGGTACTAAAGTACGAAATCCACGCGGACGAAGTCGCGCTGGAATTGCTAGTAAATTATATAATTATATTATTTCATACATAAATAAACATTGATCAACACGCTTTCTCGAGCCGGAATGTATCACAATTCTAAGAATAAAAAAAAACAATTTAGACGAGAGACGTACCATTAACTAAACTTGTTGTAAATCGCCGCTACGTGTCAATTATTCCATTTAGTATGTATTTATTTAAATGAAGGTATATCAAATTTTACTCAAAAGAAATATTCCCTTATTTAAAAAAAAAAAATAAATCTGCATTAAAAGATTTTCGAAAATTCGCTTGCCACATTTAGGAATCGAACCGGCTAAAATCCGAAAAAATAACACCCTGTACTTTTATGGCATCAATCGATAGGGTACAGTTTTCCTTTCATTTAATTTATCATGTTTGTTAGAGAGATTTGATCCTTATGATTGACCCTATCAATTGATGCCGTCAAAGTACAGGATGTTATTTTTTCGGATTTTTGCAGGTTCGATTCCCGAGTGTGGCAAGCGAATTCACTATTGTTATTGTGTTACGCAATTACCCCGCAGGCACGCAGGCCAGATGAATGTAGCAAATACACTGCAGGGAATTTACAATCAACACTTAAGAGCCTAAGCTAATACTATTCATAGCTTTACAAACATAGACAGCCTACAGACTAACAGACTATAAGACCGTTACGTATATTTTAAGAGCTCCTATATTAAGGCTAGCATGCTCCCAAGGGCGGAATAAACTGAATGAACAGCCATTTACTCAGATTTACAGAGATGTACCAGACTTTTGTGAACACAGTTTTTTTATCTTAACAGCTAGTATGAAAGTCATCGTTATCGAAGCGATAGTAGATAAACGTTAAACAAAAAACTTTTTTACAAAAAAAAAAAAAAAAAACAACGGACTTCCAAAAAAACACTACAAAGTTTTGCCACTGACTTCCGAGATTAAAGTTATTTTTCACTTTGTAGTGTTTTTTGGAAGTTGGTTCTTTTTTTTTGTGAAAAGGTTTTTTTTTTCACTTTTTAATGGGTCGGTTTGTAATTTATCTAAGTTACAATGGGCTAATGTCAGCTGCCCATCACCTTTTACGAAATATTGCTTTTCCCGAAGCTGGGACGTTAATGGATTGAGGAGTTCTCGTGGTACTTCACCATGACGAACATAAATAGCTTAGCAACCATATCAGGCACGTATCCAGACTTTTGGTTCGGGGGGGGACAAACATTGAAACAACCATGTGAACTGTGTGAAAATCGCTGTAATCACTGTAATCGCTTACATAATCAGATCAAGATCTATATTTTTATTTTACCTACTTATTGAAAGAACACGCAAGCGAATAAATAAACAGATGATTTCGGGGGGGGGGGGATAAATCCCAACTATCCCCCCCTCTGTATACGTGCCTGAACCATATTAAACTAATTGAATCAAAACCCGTGAAATATTTATTATTGAGTAGTTCCGGTGGCCATCTGTGGTGTTCATCCTCAGTTTCACTTCACCAAATGGTGCTTTTCAAGAGCAAATGCACGAGTTACTATAAAAATACCCATATCACTATAAGTGTGCCTATAATATTTGAAGAGTTCCTTCGATTTCTCCAGGATCCCATCATTAGATCCCGACCTGATGACAATGGGACCACCTGGAAAGTATACCCTTTCAAAAAAAAAAACGAATTTTCCAAATCGGTGCAGCCATCTTCGAGTAATCGGGGAACGTATGTACATAAAAAAAAAACAGATTCCGACGAACTGAGAACCTCCTTCTTTTTTTTTGAGTGGGTTAAAAGAGTAACCATGGAGTTTCTTGCCGGATCTTCTACATAGGACACGACCAATTGGAATCGTGCAACTAGTTTCTGACGTTTCATAAAAGCCCATGATCGTCATATCGTCATCATGGTCATATGGGTATGTCGTCATGGTCGTCGTATCGTGCATTGATTGTTATGTATCACGTTAGAATTCATATTATGAAATGGTCTATATTTGATTCGATTATTTTACATTTACGTTTAAATAGTTAATTTATATTATATACAACTTCCAATAATTACTAAAATTCTTCCAATATAGACAAATTGTAAAAGTATAAATAGGGTAGAACATAATTCTGACAGTTAGTCTTGAACAATACTTTGCTAAAAACGTTACTGTGTTCAAAAATATATCATTCTGTTAAAAGTATTAAAGACTAGTTTACAAAATTTCGCAAAAGAGTAACCGCATATACTTTTTGGTAGAGTAACCGCATATACTTTTTGGTTAATTAGGCATTACTGATTACTAATATAATCATCAAATATCGCCATCACGTCAATTTAAATAATAAAAAAAAAAAAAACAAAAATACACTGTTTATAGTCAAGTTACATACAATGCAGTATTTTATTATTTTGTTTTTGAGGGTACATAGGAAATTAAATGTATGTAGTCATTTATTACGTTTTATTGCTTGATCTAACTGCACAATATTTTGTTGCATTTCTATTTTTGGCTATTTTATAAACTTTCTAAGTACAAAATGAGTAAAATCGCTAAACGTGGTTGTGTTAATTCTCCAGATTTTTTAAAATTTAGTATTTATTGTTTCTTTAGAAATAGCTTTTTTAAATAAATATCGTTTTTTTTTAAATTTAGTCGTAATATTAATTTATTTTGCCAATGAACAACAAGACGTACGTAGATATTTGAGGAATAAAAAAATAAGAATAACTAAAAATCCTGACGTGATGGCGAAATTCTGTTATCAGATTTAGCTTCAGCATTAGCGTTTTACCCAGGATACAATATTTTCGTTTCTGTTGCGAAACAAAACTGTTTTTTGTAGAGTAGTAACTTTATTCTGCCAAACGCCTGCTTCATTACAGAATGACAATATTGGTCTTTAAGGAGAGGCCTTGTCTTGTGCAATATCTATGTATGTGTTTTATCTGAAACAATATTGAATTACAATAATGTTCTAAATGTTTGGATATTTGGCCTGGAGTAGCATTTGAATCTAAACGTCTAAACTAACCGGAGGCGTCGCATGCAAATACAAAACTTGTGTGATATTAAAACCATTGAATGTTTTTTTCGGGATGGCATAGTGTGGTGTAATGCCTTACTTTATTTCGTCCCATCAACTTATTGAATCTATTTGAAGCGTTAGCCATTTTTCTCGCGCATCGGCCCGTGGTGGGACGTGTACTGGAAAAGTGGAAAATAGTCGCGATGGCCGCCTGCATGCTGCATCCTTGTGTCATGCGATAGGGAGGATATAAGTTATGTTGTGTCATTTATACTCGTCTTCTGCTTATAGGCAATAGGTTCACCCTATTACATGGGACTTAAACATAACTGGCGAAATGTGGACGTAATATAGGTACACCTCTGTCTAATCCTTCGGGGAACACATGCGTGGTGTTATGTTTTATGTTTACAGCAAAAATGGAGACAAATATGAAGAGGTTTTAGTCAAAAAAGGTAATGTGTGATGACGGAAACATATTAAAAGCAAAACTAATGTAATGTGTAAATTCATGATGATGTGAATTTTGTCTACTACTCTAAGAATTAAATATATAAAAAAAACTTATAACTTAAATACAGTCTAAATCGTTTTCCCTGTCTAAAGATAATAACAACGCAAAGCAAGGAAAACGCATAAAACATTTTTTTTCAAACATGCTTGGAAATTCGAGCTTTATTTTGACAACCTTCTTCGAGATAAATCGAAAATGCTGTACTGGTCAAATACAATGCGAGCAGGCGGCCGTCAATATTACCTAGCGGCCGAATAAATCACTATGAAAACTCTTAACTGTCGTGTAATTTAAAAATGGAACAAACTTTTTACTTCGACACATGGCAACAATGGCATCCAAGGAGGTAACTCATCAAAGATTTTATTTAAATTTCGAATTGGCTTGCAAATATACCTGTTTAAAGTAAAAAAGAAACAAATGAACATATTAACGGGTGAAAAATTATCGTAGTTCGTCATTGATTTTGTTTGAATTTCCGCGTATTATTTGAGAAAAGTACCTACTATACAAGCTTTGGCCGCAACCAGACATTGATGGCTGTATGGATGTCCTGTATGCTCACGGTACTCTTAATAAGGTTTTCTGTTGATAAATTCCGAAACACTTCTTAGTAAACGACATTGTAACACGCCATGGCAGCTGAAGAGTTATTCACACAATTTACGACCCCTGCCGAAGTGCGGGCGTTGACTGAATGCGGCACTTAAGCTTCAAGAATATCGGTATCTCAGAGGCTTCATTATATGCGCACGTTGCACAGAAACATACCAGGTATGCGTTCATGGCGTAGATTTACACGAAGCTTTTCAAAATACCAGTACCTACCTAACTATCCTTATCTGACTAATTAAATGACTTTGATTGGCAATATCACACTTTTCAAACAAGACTGACATTGATTTGTTGACCGTCTGTAAGTTTACACGAGGTTTGTATCCAAAACACTATAATTCTTGTAATCGTTAAGTAATCACAATAATAGGAAATTGTAACGCAAAATAGGTTAAACCATTGTCAACGAACGATGACAGGTTAAGCGGTCCCTCCCACCTCATTGTTCTTTTGTCAAAGTAATGTCGTATCCATTATCCAAATCGAATTTCTACATCCTACCAAGCAATCTGTTAGAGCAACACGTTGTACAGTTTTGTTTGCTTTGCAGTCGGATAGCCGATCGAGTGTGATGACCAGCAAATATGGCCAATAATCTGTCCTACATAATACAGCCAACATTGTTGGCATTGGCTGATTATGTTGGCGATTGATTAGTGTCCAAGTGTCGTGTTAATATGTCCAATGTCCAACGGTTTGATTTCTGGGTGTTGATTGGTGATTGTTTTTGTCAACTAGCGGATAATTTATTGTACTGATTGATGGCTTGGTTGAGGCTGAGCGATTGCTTTCTGGGACACATGTCCTGGGTTCGATTCCAGTTCGTGCATGACGTGAGACTTGAGTCTGTAAGCATAACCACACCCACGAATTAGTAGTTTAAAGTTCTTGGGACTTACACATTTTTTTATTGTTCCAGGAGCCAAGTACTTATCTAATAGAAAGTATCGTTTAAAAAAATGATTGGAATTAGAATAAGAAGACGTTGCCGGCGATTAAATAAATAGCTTTGAAACCAGTCTAGCGCGATTCCTTGTATATTTCTTCTTGTACCCTCTAGTTTGGACAGGAGGGGACCCATTAATATTGTGTCAAACGCCTTGGCCAGGTCAAGTAAAACTGTCACGACGTGTTCACCCTTTTCAACACAACACTTAAATCTAATAACCATTTCAGGTCCCAACTTGCTATCATCGTCTATAATGCATAATAATAATTATGAAAATCGTAAACGCAAATTCAGATTAATTTTGAACTCCGTCATGAGAAACTATCATGAAAATTTTGCGGAAACATGCATGCTTATGTACCCGTGTATGCTGTTTTCAAGTAGGTACCGTCATTTAGTGACAATGACATGTCACCAACTAATGGTCGGTCAACTTACAAGCGAAGGAGACATTCCAACTTTGTTTTTAAGGGCAACGCATCAGCAAGCTCTTTTGTTGCGTGTGGAGGTGAATTAAGCTCAACTTTTTTGACAGAAATACTTTTTGTCGTTATAACTCAATGAGAATCACGTCTACGAGTTCAGTCCAGGAGGACAATCATTCTGCCAGAGATGTTGCGAGCATAATCAGCCTATTTAATTTAAATTTATTTTCAGTTATTTATTTCAATTTTATTTTCAATTATTATAGCTTGTCCAATATTTACTATTAAAAAAAAAATAACCTAACCTAACAAAAACTATTAACAAACTAAAATATGGCGTCGAAAAATTCCTCCGCATCGATGTCGACTGGTAATGTACCCAAGAGACTGGCGGCATTGCCACGTTGTATGGCAATGCTTAGCCTCTGGCCAAGGTAAAAGCCAGCCCTTGGGTCACGGGAAGTGTCAACCAGCCGTTTCGAGATTTCCTTAAAGAGACCATGAGCACTCGGATCCCACGGCCCGAGGGTTTCAACACCAAACGGCTCGAAAATATAATTACCGGTAAGATTATTATACTTTCGCCGCTTGAGGTTTTCTGCAGCCGAAGCAGCAGCGCCAGCACAGCATGCCGAGCCAAGAAGATGGGATGACCCAAGAGTATCGACACACGTTGCGTCCCACACTTAAGTACTACCCACCTTCCATGGAAATAAGGACATGCCGTCCGGTCTCTTGCCATCGTCGCATGTCAAACCAATGGCTTCTAATACAGCTGGAACGCCGACGGTAACAAGGGCTCGTCGGATGATGTCATTAATGTTGGCGTGCCGCGCTAAGCGGCCCGCACTTCGGCTGCAAGACAGACCGTGGTATCCGAGGCTGTTGACAACTTTGCCACAGTGACAGCGATGAGGAGAACAACAAGGAGCTCCTAGTCGCAGGGAAGCAGTGAAGCGGAAAGTAGTGTCGTCAAACAATGTGCCTATGTTCGACGACGGTAGTGCATGAAGCCAAAGACCCGACTCCCACTTACCCACAGCCAGCAGGCGGGCGTGCTCTGCAGAAGTAGCAGACGTGTTAAGTAATTTTTTCTGTACTACTCTGCAGAGCGGCTCATCCCACCGTCTCTGGGAAGATGAATTGTCGGGTGGATCTGAATTCAGGCAAGCAGCAATTTTTAATTATTGATTTGGATTGTATGAAGGCGTTAATTGATCGCGTCATTACTAACATAGTTTTAAGATAAATAATGTATTTGATACTAACAAATTATGGACATTTGTCTGAATTAAATGATTTTTTTTTTTGTTATAACGTTCCCACTCCTGGAACACAGGCCACTTTATGAGAGGGACTGGGCCGTAATCTACCACACAGGCCCACTGCGTATTGGTGAATGTTGCTTAAAAAGGCCGAGTCCACAGCCCACCACACAAAAATAAGTAAAAACCTTAGTTTCTTTCCTAAGGTGTCTATCTTAATCCAACGTTTTCAACTGTGCAACCTACCGCAGGTCTGACTTCAATCATCCCCGATTATCTCTTCTCCGTGAATGAACATGGGACAATGCGCTACATATCTCTTACATTCAATGTTGGAGACACTCAACTTCATGTTATGTTGGAATGTGATTCAATCCAAGAGTGAAGTTTCAAGTGGAGCCATTTTGACTTGCTTTTATGACAGATTTTACCAAGTCAAAGTCATTTATTTGCGATAAATGCGGCACAAAAGATGGTACATAAATAATTTGTTAGTGCGATGACACATTTCGCCATAAATTGGCATGCAAATGTTAAAGTAACAAGATGCTATCATAGTTTGAATAAGCATATCCCTACACAAATGAACACAATATTATTCAACATTAATAAATCAGTAAATTTTAAGCTTCATAAACTCAACATAAATGCCATCCTACCTGCGGGAACGCTTTTCCTACGCTCGTCCTTCTGATGCTCCTTGCAGGTCACATCTTAGAAATCTCCTTAAATCCCCTCCCCACTCAACCGACTTCTACTCCTACTCCTTCACTGTGCATGCGGTTCGGTTATGGAATTCACTTCCGCCTGATATTAGGGACTGCCAAACTGTAGCAGTGTTTAAAAGAAGAGTGAAAGAACACTATCTCTCCACTTCGTCATAGCTATTAGTATTTATTATGTTATGTTTCATTATTATCGTATATTTTTTTTTGTGATATTTATTTTGGTAGTATAATGTATGTATTTGTATGTACTCATATTTTATGTTTATATATATATTTGTTTATATTCATATTAGTGTATCGTTTGTGATTTTATGTATTTTGTTTTCTCTTTTACTCTTACACACGTTGTCTACATCTCTTTATCTACTTTCCTATCGCAGGTATGCTGGAAGAGATTTCTTTAGAAATAAGCATCACCTTTGTACGTATTTTTCTGTTCCTTTCTTCTTGTTTGTTTATATGTGTGTACATAAACTGTTAAATAAATAAATAAAAAAAAAATGTAATTAATAGACACAAAGTAAAATAGGTATTGCTATTACAAAAACAAACATAAAATTATTATTACTAGCAGACCACAACATACAATATTGCTATTAAATAAAAAAAAACACAACACAAAATATTTAACCCAACATAAAATGCAGTACGTACAGTAACACATAATATCAAGATTATCTACAATGCACGCATCTGTAATGATAAGACTGACAAAAACTTGAACCGCACCCTAATTGCGTAACACAATTACAGTAGGAATCGGTTTCATTTTGACAGTTGAACAACATTCATTGCGTTATTTCCGTTGTTGAGAAGACAAACTTTTCGCCCATATGAAGCAATGGATTAGCAATATACTTCAAAATCATTCAGATTGTGATTGATTGTGTGATACGCAATTAGGGTACAGGGGGCATACTCCGAAGTATCGACCGAATGTTCGCAAGTTTTCTACTACAATTCATTCTATTATATTTCGAATCGACCGAACGAAATAGAAAAAAGTGTAGAAGAAAACTTCTGAACATTCGGCTGATACTTCGGATTTACGCTTCGGAGCAGGCCTCCAGGAATCTCTATCATGCGGCTGCCAGAGGATGATAATTGAGTTCAGCGCATTGTCTCAGCCATACGAAGTAATGCTTATGCCAGTTTTTCTTGCTTGTGGGTTCCTTACTGCATCGGAGGAACATCCTTCTTCTCTTTTCCAAGGTATTACGAACTTCGACTGCCTCGTTGGTCTACGCCTTTACGCTCTCACGCCCCTAGTCGCCGCAGCAAACGCTTTGGGCGTCGGGAGTCGAGAGCCGATTCCCGGCCACCGTACGCGCGGGCTTGCGGACGGCGAGCAATAGGTAGTTCGCCGTCCGGTAAGGACCAGGCCCAGGTAGACGGCGCGTTGTGTTCCACGCGCGCCTCAAAAAGATGTCAGGACCAACTGATGGGGTCCGCTAGGGCCGATGCCAGCCAGGGTCGCGGGATGTTTGAAAGAGTTACCGTGGCCTCTGGCACAGGCAACTGAAGGAACACGGGTGGGTTTTAGTCAGTAAAAGTCTGACACACCCTCTCGCTCCGCCCAGAGCGGGAGAAGTCATTTGATGCTTTCCCATCTAAAAAAAAAGGTCGGCCCGTTGGTCTAGTGGTCCCAGGTCGGACAGTGTTTTTCCATTAGGAATTTCTCAGTAGCAGCCCGGAGTCTGGATTTGTGCCCAGTTGATGGAAATAGGCTCGCTCCCTATTACATGGGACTTAAACATAACTGACGAAATGTGGGTATACTATTGGTAGGGTACACCTCTGCCTAGCCCTTCGAGGACTACAGGCGTCATGTTATGTATGAACCCGTTACTTAACAAGTTCACACTACTTAAATCCATGTTATAACACAACGCCTTACGCCATCTATCGGATTGTGTGCACAACACTACGCAATCCCAGTAGATTGCACAAACAAGATCAATCATCGATAAGACGATAACAGCAACAGTACCTACAGATGACCAGCGACATCTAACATTCGGCGTGTGAAGTTTCCGTGACGTCAACGAAGGTTACAAGTACATACCTACAAGCATAAAATGTAGAAGAGATACACTAATCTGTCAAACCGACTATACATATAAACGGAAACCCATGGAGGAACGAGCACTCGCTATTTAGAAGGCACAGTGGTCGATAGCCCCGCAGTCACCACTGTTGTCATAAGCTTGACCTGAGCGGAGGCCCCGTCACCCTCAAGAATAGCCTAGCTAGGAAGTGAAGGGATAGGATAGCCCCGCAGTCTATCCCTAGGACCACTAATAGGTTTAACCTCAGTCTAACTTTGTTTGCTAGTCTGTCAAGTGTTTGACGTAAAGTAAATAACCCCCCCTATCTGCCATCCAACGTTGGTTTTATTCCACCGCCATCATTATAATGTTCTTTTGGGAAATAAAGGCTAGCTTTACTTTTAACTAGCTATGCCCACGATTTCGTTCGCATGGAAGTCGTAAGATCCACAATATACTAAAATAACAGTCATATTTTAATGAAACTCCCTCGTCCCCCGACCCGCCGCGTTGCATCGCCCACCGGCGCTATTTGTTCACAATTTCATGGGTTTTAATTTTTTTGCGCGGAATCCTAATTATATTTCTAAGGTAACCAAAGTTACTCCTTATAACATCAGCTATCTGCCAGTGAAAGTCCTGCCAAAATTGGTCCAGCCGTTTTGGAGATTAGCCGAAACAAACAGACAGATAGACAGACAACAAAATTTTTAAAAATTGTTTATTTGTTATACGTACCGTATATACTGTCATATGCATTTTTTTATTTAAGATAGGTTTGCTCTTGACTCTAGTCTAGGTCAGAAGTGACAGAGACAAAGTCGACGATGTAGTGAGCTTACCCAGAAGAAGCCTGTTCACTCTCACTTTGATAAGATCGGGGTTGTATGCGTTCGGAAACACAGACGCAGGCAGAGAGTTCCACTCCATTGCTGTGCGCATCACAAAAGACATTTGGAAACGCTTAGTGCGAATTGGTGGAATAGCAACTAGTAGGGATGGTAACCTGCAGTGCGTCTAGATGTCCGATGGTAAAAGGGGGCCGATGGAATGAGGTCGTGGAGTTCTTGAGCACACTCACCGAAGTAAAATCTGTAGAAGACCGACAAGCAGGCAACCTTGTGGCGATGAGCCAAGCTGTGAAGCTTGGCATCCACCAGTTTTACGTCGCCAATGAGCCTCTTAGCCATAGTATAAAGAGAGGAAGTACGTTATCTTCATACAAACGCACCGCGCGCGGCTTGTATGTGTGCGCCAAAGTATCTATGCGTCGCCGCACGCACACTTCAACAAATCTCGGCCCGTTTCGCAGCGCGCCAGTCGGGGCTAACATCGCACGAGGTTCGCGCGTCACGGCTTTTCGGCACCGCTAAATGAATGAAAAATGTGTGATAATCGCAGGAGAACGTATTGGTGTGTGTTTGGGTTTGGCTTTTTTTTATAAATAATACTGCTATGAATCTTGAATAAATTTCTGTGTTTGTTAGGAAAACCATTGTTGAACTTTATTGACTAATGATCACTGAATATGTTATACAGAGATATGTATTATCTTTGGCAAGGGCCGGGCTTTAAACTAATGAATTGGTGACAGTACTATCAGTAATCTACCGTTTACTCGTGCTCATCACCGCCCCGCGCCGCCCGTCTGCTGGCCCGTCGCTCTTTCTTTCATCGTGAAAGGTTTCATCATCGTTTAGGTACCCAGACAATACAAGTAAAAAATACAACTTCCCGACCCTTGCCAATTTATTGGCACTGAATTAAAATTTAACTAAAAGTGACAACCTGAGACAGTAGGCAATTATATCGCGGATTGTGCCGGAGATAGCCTACTTCCTCTCTTTATACTATGTCTTAGCTCTGCGTTCCACCGAGTCAAGCGCGGAAAGGTGGTATTTGGCTGAGCCATCCCAAAGGTGGCTGCAATACTCCATGCAGTATCGGACTTGCGCTTTGTATAGGGTAAAGTTATTAGCATTTAGTGAAAAGTTGTTATTTTGACATTACAAACGGACACTTAACCCTTTACCGCATCGTGGTTCATAAATGAACCAAACCATATTATCTTAAATATTTTTAAGTTTCAAACTGATTTTCTTATTTTATGCACACTGTGTCAAATTCGTCTCAGACGATCTTCATTTTATTTATAAAACCGCCATCTATGAGCAAGTTGTGTGAACTGCATCCTTCATCAAAGTCAGTGAACAGGTACGAACCGGTGCGGAGCGAGTTTTTGATTTTCGAAATTGTGTAAAAAATACAAATCTCAGTGTTAGTGCTTGCAAATAAATACTCCAGGAAAGAAAGTTATCTAAATATTGGTACTAAGGTAAGTTTTTATTGTTTTAAAAAGTGTAAAAGTTCATTTTCTGCTCAATGTACCAAATGTGATCCAAAGTGGAAAAGTGTTAAATTTTCTCAAACTATTCAATAAAAAGAAAAATCCTGAAACACGTGTCTATTTATTTGGTGTATCCTACCACATATATTTTTTCTAACATAAATAAAAAATCATGCAGTAAAGGGTTAAATTTTATTTATTTTTATAGATTAACCATTGAATTATGTGTGTGGCTTTCTCATCATAATTCACACTTCATCATCGTCATCATCATCATCCACAGCCCGACTTCCCCCACTGCTGGGCATAGGCCTCTCTTTTCTTGTGACAATCCCCACGCTCCTGTGCCAGCCTCATCCAGCACCCTAATTGCGTAACACACTATCAATCACAATCTGAATGATTTTGAAGCATATTGCCATATTATAATCCATTGCTTCATGTTCGAAAAATTTGTCAAGTCAACAATGTAAATAACTCAATGAATGTTGTTCAACTGTCAAAATGAAACCGATTTCTACTGTAAGGGTCTTATGCAATTAGGATTCTTTTTTTGGATGGGAAATCATCAAATGACTTCTCCAGCTCTGGGCGGAGCGGGAGGGCGTGTCAGACTTTTACTGACTAAAACCCACCCGTGTTCATTCTGTTGCCTGTGCCACGTGTGTGTGTGGTGGGGTCACGGTAACTCTTTCGAACATCCCGTGATTGCATTTAGGATGCTGGTTCTACTCGCCATGGTAACAATAACGTAAACGCACACTTAGTCCATTTTCTGTAACAACCTGAATGTTGTGTAAAGAAAATTCATCATTTATTAAACGTTTATTGTTTTTGTACTTTGAACTTTAAAGGACTGTTTATCAAAAACTCAAGTTTATTCACGTAACTTAACTTTCCTCCTCCAAGTTAGAAATAAAGCGAAAACAGCAAATTGATTGATTTTTGATTAACAACAGATAAAGTTATCGAATTCATTTAAGAAATTGATTCAAGACGATAAAATAAATTACTAACTGATGTGCTGAACGATAAGACCACTCGGAAACGATTGTATTATTTTATTTTACCCACTTTGTTGACAATTCAGTTTAATTTGTTTAACCGGTATCCTCTTAAAACAAAAGTTGAAAAATATAGATCTGAAAAATATAGATCCTCTTTGCCTCTATTAATACATTCTTACAAGATGTAAGTACTTGCCCAGTTTTGAAGGATATGTTGAAGGCCCGCTGCTAAGATCTGCTTGCACCAAAAATCACTAAATCCGTTTAGCGCTAAACATACAGGGTGTAAAAAGATCTTTCACTATGCCGCTGTCTACGCATTCTGTACATCGCAACTAAGTGACTTTGTAAAAAATAATTGCTGGGTCACGACTTTTATTTTTAGTGTGAAAAGTCGCTAATTACGATAGTGCGTAATGTAATGCATGCAAAAAATTATGCTTATTAGTGCGTGCAACAGTCCAGGGGTCGCGGGGTATTAAAAGTTAAGTTATAACATTTAAAACTTGATTTAGTAAAGGCACGTCAAAAAAAGTTGGAATTCAATATCTCGTTAATCGGAAGGTTCCCAAAAAAATAATCCTAATTGTATGTAAATAAATAAACTTACTGTTCGTATTCATAAGTTGCACTTACTTATTTTCTCATAGAGAGTGATAAAAAGCAGAGTGTCTACCTCGGGAGCAACACTATTTTAAGCTCGAGTGACGTACTTTGATTTAAATTCGTTTATCGTTAAATGTTTTAAGCGATTTCTGGTGCAAGTGGGCCTAAATTAATGAGCGCGGCTTAATTACGCTAGCAATAGTTATTTCAGTGACATTTAGCATCATCCGTCACTTCCAATACATCGAGTTCTATTCACATGTTGTTGATATTCAACCGGCTCAATTTACTAAGCAACGGTCAATAAGCTAGTTAATAATATGCGTGAAACAGACGCTGATTATCTCACGATAATTTGATTAACTGCTAGTTAAACCCTTGCATACTGGAGTCACAGTATAATAAAGTGGCAGTATTATGTCTCGACACTGACCTTGTAATAATTACTTACGGCCGCTCGGTAGATAAACACGCACTAGAGTCGCCCACAGAGTGTCTCTTGGGTGATGTAGGTATTTGATAATGCTATATTAAATTGTTCTAATATATTTTCAGTCTTTCCTTTTTTATTGAAATTTTTCATTCCTTTTTTTATCTTTTCTTTGCTTTGTTTTTGTTTTGTTACTTTTTTTTGTTAAAATGCTGTTAAACTGTAAATCTTGTTAATTTTAATTTTTACCAGACTACGGGTAAAGCCAAAGGAGCGCATGATTTTGACAGGCTATGTAAGTATGTATGTATGTACGTTCACCTGCCGATCTATTCTGTAAACATCACACCGTGAGCACTTAGGTGAAGTGAGTTTGAAGTGAGCTCAATCCCTAGTAGAGTAAGGTGGGATGACAGTTCACATCACGCTCACTTCACCAAAATTTTCACGGTGGGAGCTTTTCAGAATAGCACCACAGTTCTCTCACAACTTCTAAACTACTCGTCGCTTTTTGTTAAACGAGATTTCGTTGTGTGCACCACGCGGGTTTTAGGCTATATGACGTTGACGTCTCAAAAAATCCAACATGGCGGCTTATGGCGGATGCAGTGCCACCGAAAATAGCTCCTATCCATTTATTCGGGATAAAAAATAACAAACTTTCTATAGTAAAGTTACATAAAAAGTCCTTGAAAAAGTCCGCGAAGACATATATCATATTATACGTAGCTAAATGCGCAGGTTAATTCACAAATTGATAAAATATGACACAGTTGTATGAAAAAAATATGTGAAATTTTCTAAGGTATTTAAATAGGTAATGTTAAATCCTTGTCGAAATAAATTTGCTTATCGTCAGGGAAATTTTATGTAGATAAAAATAGTATTCTACACCAAATCATTTGGATGAATATGGGTTGAATAATTTAGATTTTACGGACGCATTTTTGATCGCGGGACGCACGAATATAGACTTTCTATGACAGACCAATATATACGCTGGCGAAGCTGCGAGTAGCAGCTAGTATAGGTATATTTTGTTCCTTTACTCGTGCACTGATCGCATTGAAAAAGAGGGATACTCACCTACTGCAGAGGCGAAGCGCGCTAACAACTCCATTCCTACCGGCTTCCCTTTGGAGGATACAAAAAGTGACTTCACCTACCACCATTGAAAAATAGCACATTCAGTAATGTCTACGATTGCCAAATAATATATATTCCAACAACAACACAAATTCTTCTAAATAAGCCGGCGCCACAACGTGGTAATCGTATTTGTATGAGTATTTATAACTGAACAATTTCTTCTTCGGCTTCCCTCCTACGAAATGTCAAACCACGCCACTGACCTACTGAGTACCTGTCAAGGACGTTACGCTTAAATAAATATACAACTATGATACCTACCTAACACAGAAATAAACACTAAAATTTTTGTTATTACCATGCCGACTGAGTTCGTAATTAAAAGAATGATATTCCTGGTTTCGATATTGATGAATTCAAACATCCATACACTGAACAATACAGTCGATAATTGCGTGCCATATTTCACGTAAATAAATGCCGAATGTAGCCCTAGGAAGACATAAATAGTGACCTTATTGGTGATGTTCTTCAGAAAGGTCAGGTGCGTAGTACTCGCAACCAGCGTGCGTGTATGACCAGATGTATGAACGTAAACGAGGCAAAAAGAGTACGTAAGGATCGTAGCAGGTGGCGTTCTGTAGTTTCTGCCTACCCCCATGGGGAGAAGGCGTGAGTTTATGTATGTATGTAAATGTTGAACCTTCCGCGTCCGTGCATAACTGCCGCGCACTCGAGATTGATGCGTACTGGCATACACTGAGATTTCGAAGCGCGTCATTTCGGCCGTTTTCTATGAATAATATATACTACTGTAATTTTCTTATTGTGTGCCACAGAAAGTTGTAGCGCGAATTAGAACTAGGCAATTAGATTGATATCCATTACTGACATCGGTGAAGGAAAAACATCGTGAGAAAACTTGGAATTATAGTTAATATAACAGCAGTGACAGCTTACTGGTGTGACCGTCGGACTGCCAAGTCACAGGTCTCGAGTTCGAACCCAAGGCACGCACCTCTGACTCTTCGGATTCATGTGCGTATTGTATAATTATCATTTGCTTAAGAAATGGTGAAGGAAAATATTGTGAGGAAACCGGCATGCCTGAGAGATATTTCTCGACGGCATGTGGAACCCAAGTCAAAGGTCCATGGGCGGCATAAAAACGTTTCTAACAAGAATGTAATGATGACAATAGTTATCCATACATATATGTATAATTACTGTTCCTGACTGACTGATTCATCAATGCAGAGTCTAAACCAATTTCTTTTAATTTTAGTTATAATATCTAGTATGACTGTGGTGTGTATTCAATCTTGGTTACTAACATAATTCGTAAGTATACTAACATAAATATGGATCACTGTATCTGAAGTAAAATAATTAATTAATTAAATAATTAAAAACTTTGACACCAGGTTAGTCACTAAACTACACGAAAAAGAAAAGAAAGATAGAAGTTTGAAAACGCCAACCCGTCTTGAGCAAGCGTGTCAATGTTCGTGCCTTTTTTGTATGAGAAGAGGCCTTTACCCTCATAGGCTGGTATTAAAAGGCCAATTCTCGTACTTTAAATACGTTCAAATCCAAGTCACAATCTCATTTCAGCGATAATTAATACCAAAAACTTGTCAAAAAAAGATATTCAAATTCAAATTAATTAATTTTCTAGAATGTAGGTACAAATCAAGAATTTAAGACTATCGTGTGCAAATGTGTCATAGTAACATTTACTTTATTAAATAATAGTTCTATTTAAATTATTAAGTTTCAAGAACATACATTGATAAAAAAAAATAGAATAATATTAAAATGTCAAATTACGAATATAATGCAAAGTCCATACTCAATATAATGTCACGCTTCATTAATCTAAAACATTGAATTATTTATTATAAGGTATGTAATAAATCAATATTATTTATATTGACCTGATAGGTAAATGAAAGGGTTTTTTTTGGGTTAGATAGACTGAGATTAGAATGCGAACGTTCTTAATAATTTTTTTAGGTTAATTTTTAGGATTTGAAACAAAATAATTTTAACGTCCATCTCTATCCGATTTTAGAAGAACTATCTGCAGTGCAGACCCAAAAGTAGGTATAATAGTGGTTTCATTGATATCATTTGTTCGACAGAATCTTATAACACCTAGCACCCTAATTGCGTAACACACTATCAGCCGCAATCTGAATGATTTTGAATGATATTGCTATCCCATTGCTTCATATGTTCGAAAAAAAAATTATGCCCAACGATGTAAATAACGCAATGAATGTTGTTGAACTGTCAAAATGAAACCGATTCCTAGTGTGTTACGCAGCTGGCCCGCAGGTAACGAAAATAATTGTTAGGCAGTTGTAAGTATCAAACGTTTGATTTAGAAAGTGATATAGAGACATGACACGTTATGTAAGGCTCTCCTTTCTGAGGGCGTGTATTTTTAAGTAGGAGTAGCTTGCAATTCAAATTTTGCAAAAAAAAAAAGAAGTAGTTATTAACATCGTGTCCATCAAAAAATGTCTTAGCATATTTTACGATTCTGTACGGTCGCCATTAAAATGAAAATATTCTAACGAGCTGATTTTTTTTTCAAATGAAAAAAGAACAATCACATCTCGTTGGAAATCGAAGTCGGTTCCGTTTATTTGACATGGCCTGTCAATTGGAACGACGTGAACATTGCTTGAAAGATTGCAAATTGAAAACATTTTGAATAAAATTATATACCATAAGTGTACCTACCTACATTTTTTTTTAATGAGTACTGTTTATTATATGTAGATTACTATTATATTGTTGCATTTATAGTAGCAGCAACCGGTGTTAAAACTTTTACAACTGGCTGATCATAGCTCAGTCCGGTGGTGATAGGTTGGAGGTGCGAAAAGGACTGTTTCCCCAGTTTCTTGTGGTAATTTGTTTGTCTTTGCATGGTTGTAAAATAGCGGTCTTTACTGGAAACTACACGAGAATCTTAGTGCCAATAACAAAAAATTTCATTATTTTTATGATTACACGAAAAAAGGTTCTAGAACAAAATCTTTTCATTCACTATAAAGTCTAGCTGAGCTCAACGATATTAGAAATAGGGAGGTCTGCCAAAAAGTATAACATTAAATAATATGGACAATACATTGTAGTTACAAAGCTACGTGGCTCGGTGGCCATTTTAACTTGTTATCAAGATGGCGCCGGACGTATAACGGATATTATTTTAGGAAACATTATGAGAGTTTGGGCAGCTTTGTGTACAATTTTAAAATGTTCGCAGTTTTTAAACATAATGTTAGCTTGGGCAGGTGTGAATTATCAGTGCAACAAAAGTGTTTTCAGTGGGCATACATAAACTGCTACTGAGCTATAAAAACACGCAGGCTCATTATAAAGGCGGCTATTACTTGTGCACAAACCTTCACCCTCTATTACAAGTAGTGCAACCACACTGCTGAAAAAATAATTATGGCTAAAGTACTACGGACTGAGAAATGAGTAGCTCTTTAAAGAATTTCAACGTTACGTGGCGGTAGGCTGCATGTCAGAGGTAACGAAACCAGTATAAGCTGACCTCTTATTCTATAACTCCGTACTACGCTGGCTAGATCAAAGTCAAAGTGTTACCGACGTGACGTGCCGTCGCAGCGCATCGAAATAGCAGTAGGCACAATACGGCCGACGTGTCTTAGCGAGTCCGAACTTTGCGCGGAAGGCTGCGCAGTAACATTTTATAGGAACCAAATGGTGGCATGAGGCGAGTGTGAGTGAGAGAGCATGCGCGCAAGTTCGCAGAGCCTATGTTCAGACTCGCCAAGATACGTCGGCCGTATTGTATCTGCATTGCAAAACTGGGTTTTAAGGGCAGGTGTGTAGAGCACAGCTGAGTGGACGAAAGCGAAACCTCGCGCGTTCATGCGCACTCTAGCAGATTCTCTCGATCGTCAGCACACAGTACGAGGGGAGCCAAATAAGATGAGAAAACATAAAATATAAATTATTTCAATATAGGTACCACAGATATTATAATACTAGCATTAACTATCTATACGACAGTAAATGAAATGAAAAACAATGAAATATCCTAACTTACCCAAGCCAACTAAAAACTAAAATATGGCATTGAAAAATTCGTGAAATTATAATCTTGTTGTTGCTGAAATGAATCGAGCTATTATTAATTTCATGTCACACTATTCAGTAATATTTATCTAAAATTTATTAATAGTGTGGGATGTGTGATTTAGACACCTGTCGCACCGCCGAGAAGCGAGTAGAGAGCTAGCAACTAAAAACGAGTTAGCGGCCAACGAGCAGTGAGTGCGCGACGGTGACGAGCGTTTAACTCGCTGGTATGCATATGTACCAAACGTGAGTTGGCGACCAACGAGCAGTGAGTGCGCGACGGTGACGAGCGTTTACTCGCTGGTATGCATATGCATATGTACCAAGTGTGAGTTGGTGACCAACGAGCAGTGAGTGCGCGACGGCGACGAGCGTTTACTCGCTGGTATGCATATGCATATGTACCAAGTGTGAGTTGGTGACCAACGAGCAGTGAGTGCGCGACGGCGATGAGCGATTACTCGCTGGTATGCATATGTACCAAACGTGAGTTGGCGACCAACGAGCAGTGAGTGCGCGACGGCGACGAGCGTTTACTCGCTGGTATGCATATGCATATGTACCAAGTGTGAGTTGGTGACCAACGAGCAGTGAGTGCGCGACGGCGACGAGCGTTTACTCGCTGGTATGCATATGCATATGTACCAAGTGTGAGTTGGTGACCAACGAGCAGTGAGTGCGCGACGGCGACGAGCGATTACTCGCTGGTATGCATATGTACCAAACGTGAGTTGGCGACCAACGAGCAGTGAGTGCGCGACGGCGACGAGCGTTTACTCGCTGGTATGCATATGTACCAAACGTGAGTTGGCGACCAACGAGCAGTGAGTGCGCGACGGCGACGAGCGATTACTCGCTGGTATGCATATGTACCAAACGTGAGTTGGCGACCAACGAGCAGTGAGTGCGCGACGGTGACGAGCGTTTACTCGCTGGTATGCATATGTACCAAACGTGAGTTGGCGACCAACGAGCAGTGAGTGCGCGACGGCGACAAGCGATTACTCGCTGGTATGCACATGTACCAAACGTGAGTTGGCGACCAACGAGCAGTGAGTGCGTGACGGCGACGAGCGTTTACTCGCTGGTATGCATATGTACCAAACGTGAGTTGGCGACCAACGAGCAGTGAGTGCGCGACGGCGACGAGCGATTACTCGCTGGTATGCATATGTACCAAACGTGAGTTGGCGACCAACGAGCAGTGAGTGCGCGACGGCGACGAGCGTTTACTCGCTGGTATGCATATGCATATGTACCAAACGTGAGTTGGCGACCAACGAGCAGTGAGTGCGCGACGGCGACGAGAGTTTACTCGCTGGTATGCATATGTACCAAACGTGAGTTGGCGACCAACGAGCAGTGAGTGCGCGACGGCGACGAGCGTTTACTCGCTGGTATGCATATGTACCAAACGTGAGTTGGCGACCAACGAGCAGTGAGTGCGCGACGGCGACGAGCGTTTACTCGCTGGTGTGCATAAGCCTATGTACCAAGTGTGAGTTGGTGACCACCGAGCAGTGAGTGCGCGACGGCGACGAGCGATTACTCGCTGGTTTGCATATGTACCAAACGTGAGTTGGCGACCAACGAGCAGTGAGTGCGCGACGGCGACGAGCGTTTACTCGCTGGTATGCATATGTACCAAACGTGAGTTGGCGACCAACGAGCAGTGAGTGCGCGACGGTGACGAGCGTTTACTCGCTGGTATGCATATGCATATGTACCAAGTGTGAGTTGGTGACCAACGAGCAGTGAGTGCGCGACGGCGACGAGCGTTTACTCGCTGGTATGCATATGCATATGTACCAAGTGTGAGTTGGTGACCAACGAGCAGTGAGTGCGCGACGGCGATGAGCGATTACTCGCTGGTATGCATATGTACCAAACGTGAGTTGGCGACCAACGAGCAGTGAGTGCGCGACGGCGACGAGCGTTTACTCGCTGGTATGCATATGCATATGTACCAAGTGTGAGTTGGTGACCAACGAGCAGTGAGTGCGCGACGGCGACGAGCGTTTACTCGCTGGTATGCATATGCATATGTACCAAGTGTGAGTTGGTGACCAACGAGCAGTGAGTGCGCGACGGCGACGAGCGATTACTCGCTGGTATGCATATGTACCAAACGTGAGTTGGCGACCAACGAGCAGTGAGTGCGCGACGGCGACGAGCGTTTACTCGCTGGTATGCATATGTACCAAACGTGAGTTGGCGACCAACGAGCAGTGAGTGCGCGACGGCGACGAGCGTTTACTCGCTGGTATGCATATGTACCAAACGTGAGTTGGCGACCAACGAGCAGTGAGTGCGCGACGGCGACGAGCGTTTACTCGCTGCTATGCATATGTACCAAACGTGAGTTGGTGACCAACGAGCAGTGAGTGCGCGACGGCGACGAGCGATTACTCGCTGGTTTGCATATGTACCAAACGTGAGTTGGCGACCAACGAGCAGTGAGTGCGCGACGGCGACGAGCGTTTACTCGCTGGTGTGCATATGCCTATGTACCAAGTGTGAGTTGGTGACCAACGAGCAGTGAGTGCGCGACGGCGACGAGCGATTACTCGCTGGTATGCATATGTACCAAACGTGAGTTGGCGACCAACGAGCAGTGAGTGCGCGACGGCGACGAGCGTTTACTCGCTGGTATGCATATGCATATGTACCAAACGTGAGTTGGCGACCAACGAGCAGTGAGTGCGCGACGGCGACGAGCGATTACTCGCTGGTATGCACATGTACCAAACGTGAGTTGGCGACCAACGAGCAGTGAGTGCGCGACGGCGACGAGCGATTACTCGCTGGTATGCATATGTACCAAACGTGAGTTGGCGACCAACGAGCAGTGAGTGCGCGACGGCGACGAGCGATTACTCGCTGGTATGCATATGTACCAAACGTGAGTTGGCGACCAACGAGCAGTGAGTGCGCGACGGCGACGAGCGTTTACTCGCTGGTATGCATATGCATATGTACCAAACGTGAGTTGGCGACCAACGAGCAGTGAGTGCGCGACGGCGACGAGCGATTACTCGCTGGTATGCATATGTACCAAACGTGAGTTGGCGACCAACGAGCAGTGAGTGCGCGACGGCGACGAGAGTTTACTCGCTGGTATGCATATGTACTAAACGTGAGTTGCCGACCAACGAGCAGTGAGTGCGCGACGGCGACGAGAGTTTACTCGCTGGTATGCATATGTACCAAACGTGAGTTGGTGACCAACGAGCAGTGAGTGCGCGACGGCGACGAGCGATTACTCGCTGGTTTGCATATGTACCAAACGTGAGTTGGCGACCAACGAGCAGTGAGTGCGCGACGGCGACGAGCGTTTACTCGCTGGTGTGCATATGCCTATGTACCAAGTGTGAGTTGGTGACCAACGAGCAGTGAGTGCGCGACGGCGACGAGCGATTACTCGCTGGTATGCATATGTACCAAACGTGAGTTGGCGACCAACGAGCAGTGAGTGCGCGACGGCGACGAGCGTTTACTCGCTGGTATGCATATGCATATGTACCAAACGTGAGTTGGCGACCAACGAGCAGTGAGTGCGCGACGGCGACGAGCGATTACTCGCTGGTATGCACATGTACCAAACGTGAGTTGGCGACCAACGAGCAGTGAGTGCGCGACGGCGACGAGCGATTACTCGCTGGTATGCATATGTACCAAACGTGAGTTGGCGACCAACGAGCAGTGAGTGCGCGACGGCGACGAGCGATTACTCGCTGGTATGCATATGTACCAAACGTGAGTTGGCGACCAACGAGCAGTGAGTGCGCGACGGCGACGAGCGTTTACTCGCTGGTATGCATATGCATATGTACCAAACGTGAGTTGGCGACCAACGAGCAGTGAGTGCGCGACGGCGACGAGCGATTACTCGCTGGTATGCACATGTACCAAACGTGAGTTGGCGACCAACGAGCAGTGAGTGCGCGACGGCGACGAGAGTTTACTCGCTGGTATGCATATGTACTAAACGTGAGTTGCCGACCAACGAGCAGTGAGTGCGCGACGGCGACGAGAGTTTACTCGCTGGTATGCATATGTACCAAACGTGAGTTGGTGACCAACGAGCAGGGAGTGCGCGACGGCGACGAGCGTTTACTCGCTGGTGTGCATAAGCCTATGTACCAAGTGTGAGTTGGTGACCAACGAGCAGTGAGTGCGCGACGGCGACGAGCGATTACTCGCTGGTTTGCATATGTACCAAACGTGAGTTGGCGACCAACGAGCAGTGAGTGCGCGACGGCGACGAGCGTTTACTCGCTGGTGTGCATATGCCTATGTACCAAGTGTGAGTTGGTGACCAACGAGCAGTGAGTGCGCGACGGCGACGAGCGATTACTCGCTGGTGTGCATATGCTTATGTACCAAGCGTGAGTTGGTGACCAACGAGCAGTGAGTATGCGACGGCGACGAGCGATTACTCGCTGGTATGCATATGTACCAAGTGTGAGTTGGCGACCAACGAGCAGTGAGTGCAAGCTTCCTGAGCGAGTACTCTCTTTGGTAGCACTGGTCTCTACGACAAACGAGTACTCGGCGGTGTGAACAGTCAGCATTCAACTATTAATATAATTTTGTATCTTTCACTTACACGGGACATACAAGCTTTTGTATGTTTCTTAAGCGAGACAATTGTTGTTTGCTTGCTCGTCGGCGGTGGGACAGATACCTTAGTCAGCTTTTCACTTCGGTCGACAGGAAAACATTTCCGATTGCTTTGTCCGGCGCTGTCTATTTCCTGAACTGATGCATTCACTTTCCTATTAATCTATAATGAAAATACATTCTATGTGTTTTGTGAACAACAAATATTTAATGCAAATATACAAGGCACATAAGCGTAGGCACAAGCACACCATTGTGAACAGTCGAGTCTTTTTGGACATCAAATTGGTTGGTCACAATCGCACGTATAGCACCATTCACTTTACTTCCTGCATTTACTCTCCTTTCGACATCTTCATCAATCTTTCCTTCCTAAACACGCTCCCCAGATATACAAACTCACTTGCTCCACACTCATCATTTATATATAATCAAGTTTTACTAACTAAACGGACAGCTGTGCTGCTGGGGAGTTTGTTGCGCCACTTCTTCTTCCCAGCTAAAGCACTAGGAAGTGGTGAAGGGCGGGCGTCTTGGAGGACTGTCTTATGTAATTTTTGACGTTCGAAAAGTGCTGATTAATAAACCTAGTTAGTAGTGCCTAGTTTGATAAATGTGTTTTGATTTTTATTTTCACATCACACACCGATACATCCTCTTCTTTTAAACATCATGACTATGTGACGTAGTTTTTTTCTTTTTTTTTAATTTTTATTTATAGCTATTTTTAGTTTTTTTATTATCAGATAAATCTCTGTTCCAGCTATTGAATAAATACTGTTCAATCATTTTACTTTATTTATTTATTTAGTAATCAGATCTGGCAGTCATGTGATGATTTTACCGTAGCAAGTCTTAGTTAGTTAGCTAGTTTCTCCTCAGACCATGCCATTTTGCATCTTATCCTCCAAAGGTACTAGAATAAATACCAAAAATATACTCCGACTACAAACCTACTTCACTAAATAGCAGTATCTTAAGTATTAAATTGTAATAGGACGGTCTCCTGTAAAAAAATATCATGCTTACCCTAAAATAAACGGCGAAAACTGCAAATATTAACCCGTAGCAGTCGGGGTTATTGTTACCTTTATATCTATTCGTAAACACTTTACAACTCACGATTTGGTATCGTTGTTCAACATTTACAGCCCGTGCCGACTGCGCCGGCGGGAGAAGGGTTAACTCTGCAATAATGTTGGCTAACAAACGCTTGAAGGTGCTTGAGGGGTTTACGAATGAGGGTAGTTTGGTGAGCAGTGTTATCTTATGCGTTTGGTTTTCTTATTTTCTTGTTGGCTGCTTAACGCTTTCAAGTACACTGAAGGAGGCATAATAGAAGTTTTATTGTCACGACTGCTATGGCCGTTTAGTGTCATTGAAAACCTTATCTTGCTTTAATATGTTATGTGTCTTAATATCTTCTCCTTATATTTAACTAATGATAATAGTTATTATTTATTTATTTTCTCACCACAATATCCTTATAAAATAATAACAAAATACGATATTATCCACTCGTGGGCTTATAGAAAAATACTGTGGGAGACTGGTGCCTATGCTAAGCCGAAGCATGTATTTCAGGCCACCAGATCCCGCCCCAAGTACATAATTTTATTGTGGTTTCCCGTAAACTAAAACTAGAGAATGATTTCAATTTTACTTAGAGGAAGGAGTGTTCGTGTGGGGTGTGTGGGTGATGAAAAAATTGGTGCGTGTTAAACTTTTTACTGAACGCCATAGTATATAATCAAAGGCCATAGTAGTATGTGCTTGTGGTAGATAAACATAAACGGAATGCGGTGACTATTTTGGGATAGATAGTAGATTTTTGATTGTGTCATAGTCCAGAGTCCTAAGCCATCCATTAAGTTTTAACTACATAAACATACATCACGCCTGTATTTTCAGAAAGGGTACTCAGGTGTGTATATTTTTACGTACAGTAGGATCGAATTCACCAGCTAAGTTATAATTCCCACAAACTAAATGCAAAGTTATTAGGTACGTGTATCTCGCAGCACAAAAGCATGTTTCTCCACCATTGTTGCGTAACTTTTTTAGCCTAAAGTTATACATTTTTTTTCCATAAATGACGTTTTTGTCAATCAATAAACTAAGTATCCATGGAAACACATACAGTCAATTAAAATGAAATGTCATGTTATAAAATTTAAAGACAAGAAAGTATTACGTATCGTAATGTAGTGTAAAAGAGATGGGTATAAAATTTCCGTTCTTTGTTCGCTAATATTCATCTTTGGTTGGATTACATATCAGGCCATAGACACTGCAATCCTATTTTATGTTTCGTCGATTGAAATGCAATGTTCCCAACTCAAAAATCGCTATTGTCAGGTTATCTAACCCGGTATTACTTTTTAGTGGCGCAACGCGTAAAAAGAGTTAAAATGTTTGCTACTTAACTCGGAGTTTGCAAACTCTACATTTATTCATTTAACCCGACTAAACCTGTAAGTGCGCCTTAGCTGTTAACTGCGAGTTATATACGATAACCCATGAACACGCAAATGGGCCTTATGGACTTAAGATTAGTTCGGTGTCCGAACTAAAAATGAATGACAACACGATTTGACAGTTGTCCCTACGCCCAGTGTGTTTTTTCCCGTCCGAAAAATTTAATTAGATACTTGTTTTGACGGATCAATTACTTTCAGACGGGCCCGTATCTTCGTTGATGGACTTAGAGAATAGACCCCAGTCACGAGCATAAATATATTTCTATGAACTGCTCAGCAATAATATCTGACTTCATGATTCATCCATTAATATCTGTCGTCAAGATGAATGCAAATATATGTGATCATTTATGGAAGGCATATATGTATGTAGGTATATATAAATGGCAGCACAAATATGTATGTGACATCGAAGGAACACCAACAGGTACTATAGCCAAAATAATACATGCTGCATCGGCTTCTAAAAGATGTGTCACCTCTTAGATTGCAATAACATCGGACATGTTTTGCATTATCAATATCTGACTCAGTTAAATTCAGAAGAATGTTGTGATCAAAAACATCTATACAAATGATTACATACTTTTGCCGCCATTTTGACGATTTACATAATTATGTGTATCAATAGATGAATCATGAAACCAGATATTATTGCCGTCCTGTCTATAGTAACATATCTGTGCTCGAGACCGTACCTAGATACCTACATGTTGTGTATCTACATATATTACAGACCGACTAAATAATTCTAATGTTATGCCTCGCAATAACGCAAGAGGTATGCCTAATAATATATATCAAAGTACCATCTCTATTCATCATTACAATATGTAAATCTTAATGATTAAGCACTTCATTATGTGACTCCTCATTAGGTATGCATTTAGCTAATTATAGTGTCGATTGTATTGTAGTAGGACATGTCCTGTCATCATTACAGTATGGTTTAATTGTTTATCACAGACCTTTGATAGAACCCACGCTTTTAATTAGTCGATAGTGGAAATTTAATGTTCTAGTGATTGTTACTAAAAACTCAAAATGGAAAAACCTAAAACGGCTTTTCAATTTGGGTTTTTTAGGCCACAGTTTGGATTCCTGCCTTTTTAATGGACATCGACTTGCCTTATTATTATTTTTATTATGAGTCTGTACTTACGGTCCCATTGTAGATTTTTCCCGGCCTGCAATTTTTGGCCAATCTGTTAAAAGTAAGTCCAGCTCATCCGCCTGTTTTTACAAGGCATTTATAATATAACTAGCTGTGTCCCACGGTTTCACCCGTAAGCCATAAGTCTTGATCCCATGAAAATATCGGGATAAAAAATGTGTCCTATGTCCTAACCCAGGTCATGGTCTATCCATGTGCCAAATTTCATCCAAATCCATTCAGCCGTTTTAGTGTGAAAGCGTAACAAACAAACTCACTTTCGCATTTATAATAAAATTAGTTAGGATTGGTGAAAAGTGAGTTGGTAAATCCAATTTAAAACCATCTCTGCTTACCTTGGAGAATAAAGGCGTGAATGTACGTTGGTAGTTAGGTTACGGTACTTCTACTTATGTTATTATAAAAATATTCTGATGCAGAAAGTTTTATCTGGGTACTGTGATATAAATGATTACGCATACCGGGTCATTTAATCTTATTTTATATTTTGATCAGAACAATACAGCTCATCGAAAACACAATCGAATCATTAATTAAAATATCAACGAACATTATGTAACCCATCAAATTACACTCGTCACTAACAAAACAAAAACAGCTTAACACGAAAGCAATTAATTATAACTTTTTAATATCCCTTTTGTTCAAAGGGGTAGAAAGAAAAGTTTTCATAAAAAAAGATCGTATACCTTCTGCTGAAAAAGTTTGAGGAGGCGGGGTTTACTCGCGCATGCGCGGTACGGCCGCCGAAGAAATGCTTGGCTGACGTCCCCATCAACGACGACGGACGCTGGGCAGCAAAGCAGTCGCCGCGATACCTCAGTGCTATGCGGACGCGAATCAAATGCACCTCTGCATAAGTTAACGCATGTCGTAGTGAATAATTACGCCAAAAGTCCTTTCCGACCACCGGACATAACGAACAAAATACTTTCTACAAAGTTGAAAAACTTTTTAAGTTCGAAAAAGTTTCGCGAAGTATCAAAAGTTGTTTTTTTGAAAGAGAATTCGTCTTACGTAATGTAGGTAAATGGTTTGATATGAATATTGATAAATTTTTATCATACAATACTAAGTTATGTAGTTATAAGTTACTTTAAACAATCGAAATATCAACTAAACTGTATTACCAAAAAATATAGTTAAAGCCTTATCTACCAAAAGTTAAAACTATAATCACTACATGTAAGTATTACGTATTTTTTTTTGACAGTACAATGCTCATCCCGCACTTTATATCTTACATATAATATTTTGAGAGGAAATATGCTTATGCGGTATTTTCCTTATAATACTTTTGTTATTCACAACTTTACCCGTCTCACTTTAAACTGAAAGTCGAACAACTATGTCAATTTAAACTTTCGGGGTCTGCTCAATCTTATTCAAAGTGCACAAACACCTTTAGTTTGTGCTTGTTAAAGAAAACAACTATGCGTTTGATATAAGTAAACTTTTCCAAGATTTTATATTGCTAGAAGGAGCACATAAAAACAAATGAAGAATTATCGTTCGAGGATTTTTTCAAATAAAAAGCTTAATGTCCTTCAGCTTCCCAAAATATCTTTACCTCTAAAGGAGGTTAATTAAGAAATAAATTCACGTAAAACACTTAATTCCCAAGTCTATTTATTCACGCTTGCTGCTCACGAAAAAGCCAAATATAATTAAAACGCTTACAAAACGTAGCGGTCAGTGATTCGAAACTCATTTACCCTAAAATAGCTTACTACGTTACCTACTCTTAAAATTATATTTTTGGAACAAATGCCGTCGGCACCCCAATAATGTCCCCAAATGGGACCCGAACACCGAAAACGAACCGCAATTATGTGACGTAAAGACCCCATTGACGTCATAATACCCCTGACCATAGTAGTTATAGGCCGACCGCATAACTGAGACGTTGCCTGAGGTAGCAGCGCGGTGAGGGAGGGGTGATAGTTGTCACAAGTTGACGAATCACTGAGCTCTCGCATCACGTCACCAATTATAATAAATAATCAATACAAAATTAAATATTCAATACTGTATCCTTTTTGAGGCAGTCTATAAGAAGCGAAGTTTACTTACGTATTGTTATTATGAGTCGGCAATTTTCTTCGATGCAAACTGTTCTAAATATGACTTGAATACAAATTGTAAAGGAGGAAAGCTGTTTTTTTTGTGAAAGTTTGTTTTTCCTTATATCCTTATTTTTCGTACGTTTTCTGTTAAATTTGAAGCTCTCTTTTAAAGACTTTGAGAAGTTTTCCTGGTGCTTCACCATCAGCTCTACTTCACCATATGCATTGTGACGAGCTTATATTGCTTCGCAATCATTTTAAAGTAATCGAATCGCAACTTGTGAAATACTTATTATTCAGTTATTTCGGTGGCCATCTGAGATCTTCGTCGTCAATTTCACTTCAACAAATAGTGCTTTTCGAGAGTAAATGCACAAGTTACTATAAAAAATACCCAAATCGCTATAGGTGTGCCTATAATATTTGAACAGTTCCCTCGATTTCTCCAGGATCCCATCATCAGATCCTGACCTGATGACAATGGGACGACCTGGAAAGTATACCCTTACAAACGAAAAAAGAATTTTCCAAATCGGTCCAGCCGTCTTCGAGTAATTGGGGAACACACATAAAAAAATAGATTCCGACGAACTGAGAACCTCCTTATTTTGAAGTCGGTAAAAAATAGGTCACCATGATAAGCCGTAACCAAAGTATGCCACACTAAGTAAAGTTTGCAGAAAACATTACTAACATACGGAAATATGCAGAACTGGCCATTAATTTCCTACACTGAATGTTGGAATTTTTTTAATACTGGCTTGCAAGTTGCACACAAGTAGAAGGCTGAAGAAGAAAGTTGAATCAGTTTTTAGTGCATATACCTCTCTTATTCCTAACTAGCAGTGCCCCGCGGTTTCACCCGCATAAGTCTCGATTCCGTAGGGATATCGAGATAAAAAGTATCCCAAGTGTTAATCCAGGTTATAAACTATCTGTGTGCCAAATTTCATCCAAATCCGTTTAGTAGTTTTTGCGTGAAAGAGTAACAAACGCCCATCCATCCATCCTACCAAACTTTCGCGTTTAAAATATTAATACGATTTTCCATCTTTCCCAGAGTTAAATCATTAGTTCTCTAACAGTCCACAAACTCTACATAAATTTATAGGTCATGTTCTAAGTAAACAACAGTTTCAAAAACATTTTGGTCCACATAAAACTAAAACTAGTTAAAGATACCAACGCATTATTAATAAGGAATCCTTATTTATTTATAAACATAAAATTTTCTCATGAAATCGGTTCCGTGAATAATAAATGTGTAACTTTAACCCAACAAGGGAATATGTAATATTTTTTATCGAAGGAGTCGTAATAGTGGGACGTAAGCACTTTGAATAAATTGCTTATCAAAAAGCGCGTGTTCGGTTGGTACTGTTGTCGGCCGTCCGATATTCGGTGCTGAAGCCAATATGTACCTACACTATAATGGGTTTGAAATATGGATTAACCAATTCGGCTATTTTCTTGTCTATTCATCACATCTTGATCTGGCAGATAATTTAATTCAAATTCTGTTCCATTTTCAACTTATTTTATGAATAGTGGTTATCCGGAAGTGGGTAAACTTGTTAGAAGTTCTTATTTGAATTATTGCGAATGATTGTTGTGTGGTCCTGAAAAAATAGTCTGCGTGGGGTGTCTTGTCTTGATACAGCTTGTTAATTAGGTATAGATAATATGGATTTTGTCCATAATCACAAGCTTTTCGCTGGCAGTAAGAAATACAAAATACAACAGTTTTCATTAGTACCTAGCTGAAATTATTGTATGACCACGGACTTTCTTAGAAAGCTTTAAAATAAAATTTAATTTGATCATGGAGATCTGGAACTTATCTTGAATATTATCACAGTATTTTAGTAAAAGAAAAATATGTTGTAAGTACTTAACTCCCACCGATGCGCTTGCTAATTTCTGCGAAAGCTTTCACGTAGTAATAACTGCAAAGCTGTCACCCTGTGTGCGTAAATACTTGAATATGGATGAATACACATGAATAAAATCCAAAGAATGAATAAAATAAATATGAAAATACACGTTTATGCAAAGTGTTAAGCCGCTTCACCATAAAGCGATTAAAGTAAAAGATTTTTTGTTGAGTTTCTCTAAACATTTTTCATTTACAATAGAAATCTCATTTTCATGACCATTCCATCCATTTTCCTTTGCCCGCATGCGGGTGTGGTTCGTTATGTCCGATATAGCTTGCACCTGCATCTGCGGTTTCTATAGTTTTTGCCATCGCACTTCGACCGCATGCGGGCATAGAAAATATCACATCGCGCAGGAACAAAAAAAAATATAATGCTTTCAATAGATTATCACAACGAAATACGAAAAAACTCTACCCGCAGACGAAACCGAAAAGAGTGTTTCAGGTTTCAAATGAAACGAAATATATTGCTCATATTGGAACCAAATACGGCAATTAATATTCGGAACCGTATAATTTGGTATTCAGAGAACAGTCCTTTAAAGGACAATGTCAAGAATCGCCCTGTGCAATAAAAGCATCGGACATACACGATAATTAATTGTCTATTTTATTAAATTTGTTGCAAATACTTTTATAACACGGACTAGCTGCATGCCGAAATGAACATTAAAAAGTATTTCATGCGACTAATATCCTTAATCGCCGCCATCTTCGCCAAACGTCATGTCGTGTGAAAGAAGATTAGGGATGCCCAATCGATTGTAATCGACGTTTTGGATTTTTTTTGAACTGTTGCATAATAATATGTTTTAATTTGAATCACATTTTGAATTTATTTCGATTATAGTGCAAATAGAAGCTAGATACAATAAAAACATTCAATCACCTCTCCATTATTCTTATTCACTAAAAGTATAATTTAAAAACCTACTACCTATACCTAATGAATGAGGCCACACTCTATTTTAAATAGGTAGTAAATAGGAAGCAGAGAAGTATGGTGTTATTATAAATAGGATATTGTCATACTTGTAATGGTATTAATATTATCGTATGACATACGTTGATGTAATACTGTTTGTAACGTATGGCAATAGTAAATCTTAGGAAATATCGTTTTTTAACGTATCATTTTGGCGCCCCCCCCTATTTTTGAGACGTCACTAAATGATCACTTGTCACTTGTCAGTCTCTCACTCTGTCAATAGGGAACCTGGGTAAATATGGAACCTTACTGACAATGTATCCCGCTAGAGGGCGCACCAGCAACGCTTGCTACACATAACAACATGGCGTCCGTCTGTGGTAAGACTAGCTAACAAAAAGGTTATAGTAAAAAGGCTCTTAATAATTTTAAATTGTAAATAATTTAATAATAAATTCATTTTATGAGACCGTACTTTCGTATTAGGTAATGCAATCTGTAATGATAGTTATAAGGGGAATAAATAATTAAATAAATAACGTAAACAGAAAAACAAACTTCATGTTTATGCCTCCTTTTTCATCTACGGTTATAAAAAAATGATCTGTGGTTAGATGACTGTTAATGAGAAATCCGGTATATTTACAATCTACTGATATATTATTTTAGTGATATGTGTTCGTCAGGAATATTCTTTAATAGATAGTAATATTATAACCTTAAAATCTGATACTTTTTTTGAAATATTATTTATTCTGCAGCTAGTCCGCTTTAAAAATAACATCATGTAGGAATTTACTAATGATCGACAATACAACACATAATTTTCCTATGCTCTTGGTTCCAGGGCGAACACTGTATGGGCGCAGAGCAATGTCCTTTGGTATCGGACGTATGTCTGTCCGTCCGCATGTCGGGGATGCAGTTCATTAAAATAATGTTCATAATAAAATGTTTCATGTGAATTCCCGCAGAATATTAATCAGAACAAGGACGTGGTTTTTACCTCGAAAGTATCAATGGGTATAATTAATGCATATATAAAAAGTTGCAAAAATAAGACTTAAGTAGGAATTTCCTCTGTTTCGTAAAATAAATTCCGTTTAAAAAAAACAGCGACAAAACTGTTACAAATATTTATTTGACGCCGAAATCGAACCGGCTGCTTGTAGTGCCGCAGCTTATGACTCGGCCACTACGCTGCCATCAAAGGTAGCCAGATTTCCTTATGTTAAACTATCTGTATCTACGCTATCCCTAGTTTTCATTCTGATTTGTCAACAGTCAATCAATCTTCCTAGCCTTTTCCCAAATATGTTGGGATCAGCTTCCTGTCTAACCAGATACATCTAAATACCAGTATTTTACATGGAGCGACTACCTATCTGACTCCACAACCCAGTAATTGGATAACACGATACTCCTTAGTAAGACTGGTTGTCAGACTTTTGGGCTTCTGACTACCCATAACGACTGTCAAAGATGTCTAAGAATGACAGCCGGGACCTATGGTTTAACGTGCTTTCCGAGGCACGGAGGGGGGCACGGAGGGGTCTCGACTCTCGATATCTAATGGATGGTCACCCATCCACGGTAACCGCGACCCATACAGCTGTTAATATTTAGGCACGAGCCCCAACAGTAATGATCTTACGTATGTTGTATTACTTCAATCCACCGCAATCCACATTGGTTTACTCTTTATATGTATTCTATCAATTGGATTCTACCAAGAGGAACTTACTACTACTAACATTTGCATCTTTCAAAAGGAATGAAATAACTTTTCCTTCAGCATCTGCTTAATATCAATATTTGCCTTATCCAATGTACGAGTATATCCTAGGTTATTTGGAGGTTTACTGCATCTAACTTAAGTCACTGAAATGTTTTATTCGCTCTTTACATTTCACCATCATGGATTTACAAATGCTTAGTTTCTAGTCAACTTTCATCTTTAAAATAATGTAGGTACTCATTAAAAATTATCCTTTTTTACTATTATTACGCCTCTTGCTCCTCTATCTTATATACATATATATAGAAAACTCGTGTCACGATGTATGTCCTGAATGAACTTCGAAACTACTGAACCGATCTTGATGAAATTTGGTCACTATGTGTAATTTGGTCCAACTTAAAAGATAGAGGGGATGCGAGTTATTATGTTATGGTAGCCCTCTATCTCTCATCCATGAAGAAGGTTCCTGTTTTTACCTGAAGGGCGTGCTTTTGGAGATATAAGGGCTGGAAGTTTCGCTCTCTAGAAATTTTTAGAACAGTCCAGAACATTCGAGAGTATTCGAGAGCATTCCACAACATTCTGGAATGTTCGGGAACGTCCCAGATCATTGTGGAATATTCTAGAAAACTCTCGAAAGTTGTGGAATATTCTGGAACAACTCCCTGATAAGTAATAATGAGGGTGGTGGTGCAACGCGGCGGGTCGGGGGACGAGGGAGTTTTATTAAAATGTGGCTGCGATTTTAGTACCTATATTGTGTATCTTACGACTTCCACGCGAACGAAGTCGCGGGGCAACAGCTAGTCATTACATACTTCTATAATAATATTATAGTGGTTAAGTTGTCTCTGGAAATACAATTCCTATTACTAAAATCCTTTCAGCCATATGATTTCTTCTTATGTAATATATATTTATTAATGAGATTCCTTTTACGACAAAAAAACTTGGTTCTTGTGAGAAACATGTGGGCGCTGCTGTTTAACAAAAAGAAAAGTGTTTCTGTTTATGGAAATCTCCAATGTCATAGAAAACTATGTATTTCAACGAACATTAAAATTACAATAGTGGATTGAAAGCTAGCGATTCAATTATCGATTATTATATTATTATAGGCGATGCTACAAAGATATGGTCTAATGCAATTCAATTTCAACTCCATTTAAGTTGATTCAATAACCACGCTTATTATAAAGGTAATGGTTCTATAATGATCTGTCTACGTAGCCAACTGTAGTAATATATGTCTTTGTTTATTGATATTTACACTAGCTCCCCCGCACCTTGTAGGAGTACCTACCCTTTATCTTTCTATCATCGTCGGATTGATGTATGGTATCAGAGGGGAAATTTCGGTTTTAAGGACGTTCTCATTCTACACACACACACACATAACATCGCGCCTTGTTTCCCCGAACGGTTAGGCAGAGGCGTACCTAGAGTACACCCACATTTTGCCAGTTGTGTTAAGTGTTCTCATTCTAATATGTCTCAATCTGTCAAAAATACCTCTAATTTCCCTACCTTTTTACTAGTTAACTGTCGCTAAGATAAGATTGCGACTATGAGACTTTTAACGTTTTTTCATCAGCTTCCTGATTATTACGGGATTATATTGACCTTCAGATCATCATCAAGTTACAATTTCTTTTAAATGTCTCTACAGCTTCCTTCATAGATTTCCAAGACGCTGTTTTTTGGGCCAATCGCTATCAATGGCTTCCTGCTGTGCCATGACGTATGCGTGCGTCTTATTTCGGGTACTTAATTTGCGTTCCATTCTTTCGAGTTGGTCTTCGGGTGCCTTGTTTCGAGTAGGAAGTTTCGAGTTCATACTTATTCCCGTACCAACTCGAAACTTACCTTTGCGCTTGTGGCTTGTATGCAAGGGCAAAGGTTATTTCTAAACATTATGGTCATTTTGGAATCCGTAATCAGTCACTAAATACGGTTGAATGTACTACTTTGATCTTCACTACGAACAGATTTACTAAGATTAAATGGTCTGACCAATTAATTTTGGCTTTGGGTTTAAACTACCTGTAACGATTGTCAAATGAGCCTGAACGATCGATCTGAGCCTATTTACCCATGAAACTCATGCAGCTGTACCTAATATTAGGTTTTCACATAAATAGTACCTACCAGGTTTCTAGGTCATTGCCTTCAAGCGTCGCAATAACCCACTTACTTCAGTCGACTTCTATAACTGTAGAGGCTAGCCTAGAATATGCTTCGATTCTTGCCGTAACTATCAGAGATCTTTGAATAGTAAATGTTTTTATTACATACTAGCTATTGCCCGCGGCTTCACCCGCGTGGAGGTCAATACTTCCCTATTTCAATCGGATTTTGTTCACAATTTCATAGGTTTTAATTTTTTTTTGCGCGGAACCCTAGTTATATAAAATAAAAGTGGCTTAAATTACTTCTTATAACATCAGCTATCTGTCAGTGAAAGTACCGTCAAAATTGGTTTAGCCGTTTCGGAGATTAGCCGGAACAAACAGACAGATACAAAAAAACAATGTTTTTTATAGGTACCGTATATACTTTCTGATGCATTTACTAAAATGCTTTTATTTTGAAATTACAAACAGACACTTCAATTTTATTTATTTGTATCGATGCTTTGATTCAGGTTCCTAGCAGGTAACAAAGTAGTTAGATGTTATCAAGGCTGGTTACTCTCTCACTTTGAATTTTTGGATCTTTTATCTTTACCAAAGTTTAGTTACATACTCCATACAAAATCAAGCAACGCAAATTTGCTAATATTTGACTTTCCAGAATCCTGCAATTCTCCAAAGAAAACGGAGTGTTGTGTTTTAGATGTCATTGTCAAGGGAGAGGTACACGATGTATTTAATATTCAACGCAAACTTAGTTAACGCGATGCACGCTTGATTAGTTGGCCCGGTAGCCGCAGGGTTAGATCCCATATTGCAGTGTAAAGTTGAGATCATGTCGTTAATGGAGATTATCTTACGTGAATTTCTGGGGAGGGTATTAACAGTGTTGGACCTACTTGGTATGCTAGTCATGTAGACATGTTAGTTCAAAACCATTACAAACTAACGTATACAAAGTATGTCTGTGTGGAAGGTTCCCTATACCCATACGGAATAGAATGCTCTTTCCAAAATTTATCGCATTCAGTTTTATGTTTTGGATTGGTTGTAAAATATTTATAGATATACCGGCCCGTAAACTTCAGCAAAATTTCTGCTATGTAAGAGTACCTAACTGAATAGAATGATAAAAAAAACAACTCTTCTTATACCTACACGAGTTCCCGTAAACTTTGAACGTCAGCTTTTAGAGAACCTACCGCAATAATAAGCTTTTGAAAAAGTACAGGTAAAATGCAAAAGACGTGTATCATAGACATGGAACTACGCTAAGACTATCACCATCTTTATATCTCTCACTTACATTGAATCCACACCTTATCCTCAGGAAACACGTATACACGTACCGATCCCAATGATCCAGCGGTCGTTTATTATCCTCGAGGAGCAGGGGTTTATCACCGACATACGTGTTTCTAAAATATGCCTTTATATTTATTTATTTAGACGACATCCTTATGTTTGACAGTAACGTATGAGAAGAAATTATTGCGTGGGAATTGGGGAAAGTTATACGTCTCTGCAGTTACTTTTTTTGATGGTGTATGTAATTAGTTTTCCTATGAATCATTTTTGACAGGTCAACTTCATCAACAAAAACTTTGCTAATAGACATGGCAAAGTTTTATTCATTAGTATTATCATCTACTGCCAGACTATACTCATTCTTATGCATATACATTTTTTTCATTGTGCCAGTCTTCAAGCGCCTGTAATAGTCTGGTAGTTATTCTGGTAGTTATTGGTCTGGTACTTATTTCAATTTGTGGCAAATATAACATGCTCGTGCCTACCTAATTTTAATTATTATGAAAAATATGTTGACTATTTAAAAGAGGATTGTAGTTATGTGAGACTTTAATGGTCTTGTTAGGTTACCAGAACAACCCAATTATAAATGTAGTCCTCAAAGTTGTTGTTAGCCGATTTTGTAGTTCAGAAGGTAAGGTAAGGTACGTATAAAAGGGAGAGGTCATAATAATGTTATAGTTGAATGCAAGCTGGCTAAACGGGTGAGTATTATGCTCGAAAAGGCCCCAATTATAATGTTGCTGTAGAATCAGAAACTTATTTAATGTAATAAGTATATTATATTCATTTCCTCCTTTTGGTTCGGTATACTTATATATGTACAGGCTTTGTCAATTTTATTTCAAGTTTGTGTATAAAATATGCAAGTTTAAAAACATTTCAACCTATAGTTTTTAATCGGTCTCAGTCTTGAGTTTGTTTTCATTCAATTTTTCAACTTGTTTTCGAAGTAAAGTCTGTAGGGTGTTTTGATATTTTAATGAGTCTCTGATCCAAGTTGACGTGATAAACCCACGAGATGGTCTTCACTTCAGGTGAAATGGCACGGCATTTTTTCTGTCTTGTAACCAAAACACGTACGTTATAACATATTCATGTGTGTTGCATAACGCAACTGCACATTAAGTATTCATACTAGTACTCTGGTTATTAAAAACCGCACAAGAAAGTTTGCTTTAAGATTACACATAAATATCTAAATGTCAAAGACTTGCCTTTTCTTTGAGACTTTACGAACGATGGCGGTTACAGTTCTCATATATTTTATCACTAGTTGAGTTATAGTTGAAGATTGCCAGCTTATTTGTTCGTTGCTGATAGAACTGATTCGATTCTATTGACGTACTTTTCTTTTTTATTGAACTAATCTTGTAAATGTTCATATTTTGTGAGTGTTCATTTAATACAACACTGCGAGCCTCACTATGATCGTTGATTGGTGCATAACGTATACTGTACCTAAAGCTTTATCGAATGTAATTTGTCTAAGGCTAGCTCAATAAAAGTCTAGATTTTCTTTGGATTACCTCCCAAATTTGTTTACATTGTGAGATTAAGTTGTACTTAAGCAGTATTCGTTTCCATTTTAAACCATCTCAAGTAATTAAAATTAACCGCCTCTTAAATCTGGATAAGAATGATAAAAAGCAAACATTAATCTCAATTTCGTCGTTCTTTATGTTTTCGTAAGATTTCTTTTTCATATGACCGAACTGTTCTGTCATCAGAAAATGCCTCTCAATGCTCATATAAACCGAGGATCCTCGTCCGTTATTAATTTGTTTGACTTTTGTGTGATCGGCGACGTGAAAACCGCCTTGGGTCAACCGAAAATATAATTTTATTTTTTATAATGTTACAGAATGCCGCGAGGTAATAAACGCTTAGTTTTGCTGTACAATAATCAAAGCACTGTATTCCAATCAATAGAGAGAGTAAATAAGTGTGATTCAATGAAACTTGGCCGAGATAAGGCAACTTTGCCCACGAGGCGGCCCTCTTTGACGCAACTTTCTGTTCTTCTATTATGACGAGCCTCTTTGTTTTGTCCGAGACGCTTCCTTTCGAAAATATTGCCTCGAATTTTTTTCACAATTTCCTTTTGGAAGGATTTTACAAGAATAGTTGAGTAGGAGTAGGAAATACGTTCATTTCGGCCGAACGATTATGAAGACATCGTTTTTCAATCCTCTTACTCACCTTTAAATAATAGAAATACATTTCTGAATTCGAACCCGATTTTCATGACGAAACCGTTAGTTAAACAGATTCAATACTGAAGTGCGATTGTAACTAAATAACGGAGTTGATGCTCTGTTAACTTAGCATTAAGTGCAAGAACTTAACGGGGCTCACTGACTTGTTGATTCACAAGTTGTTGAGCTCACCAAGTAGCCAAGTTGAGCATTAAAATATCGTAGCACCGTGTATAACAGTTTACGATGTTACGGTTTCTTGAAAACTTTGTTAAATTTACTACGGTTTGTTTTAACGTGCTAGAACGTGTAAATAAAGGAAATTATTGCCTCATGCTTACGGTAAATATTAGGCTTATATATATTTCTATTATATTTCTCGTAGATTGTAGACATTTCATTAGCAATAAATCATAGACTTACAATAGCTTCGTATTTTTGTTCGTACTGTTATTTTTGTTTGATAAGGCGATTAATAATTAAGTATCTAATCGATACAGGTAAGCTGGTATCACAGTACAATCATAATATTTTGTGCCTACCTTTAGCGGAAACGTAAATATTTTAAACTTCGAGCTGTCATGAATTTTCTACCCACTAGAGATGATTTATTACCTACATTATTATGTTGACTGCTCCGTTAGTCTCATGATCGCCAGCGCAACTGCTGAGAATGCTGTGAATGGATAAACACTTTGCCCGACCTGAGAATCGAACCCAGGTCGGGCAAATTGTTATTGGATTTTTCCATTAGGAATTTCTTAGTAACTGCCCGGAGTTTGGAAGTTGGCGGTGTGATACTCCCGTGCCTCGGAGAGTACGTTAAGCCATTGGCGCTGTGCCTGATCTCTCTCTGGTCCCATCGGATTGCCGTCCAATCTCTGTTGAGATTGACCCCCATGGCCGAAATCCGGTCTGGTCTGGAGGTCTATTATAATTATGTTTAAAGCTGATGTTTATATTACTGTTGCAAAGATACAAAATACTACTAAATCATCTCACGGCTTCTTACTTCATTTCATAGAAAACGTCTCCAATGTATCTATAGGTTGTTTTCAAGACAAGTTGCCTCGGAGAGCTCGCTCCGGAATCCAAGTGACAGTATCGGAGTCTGTGACGTCATTGTTTTACACGTCGACCCCGTTCGAACAAGCCGCGAACATGGCGTAGCTTATTTAGGAAAGTTTTCGAGTAAAACGTGCTATGTACGAGCGCTAGTAATTACAAAGACAATGGCAGTACTGTCAGATACACGGTGTCTGGATAGGTGCGGAATGAGGTTGGCGTGGCTAGACGGAAAGGAGTTTTCGTGTTTTGTTTCATATTGAGACGATGGGAAAATATCGTTTTCTAATAGCATAACATAACATGACGCCTGTATTCTCCGAAAGGTTAGGCAAAGGTGTACCCCCACATTTCGCCACTTATGTTTAAGTCCCATGTAATAGGGGGCGAGCCTATTGCCATCTACCGGGCACAAATCCAGACTCCGGGCTGCTACTGAGAAATTCCTAATGGAAAAACCCAATAACATTTTGCCCGACCCGGGAATCGAACCCAGGACCTCATGCACAGCAGTAGCGCTTGCGACCGCTAGACCAACGAGGCAGTACGACGGCGGCATGAGGCGGAGTTCTAATAGCATAATAATAAATAATAAGAATCTCTCCTACCACAAAAATATCTTTAAAAAAAATTCTCAATTAAATACTAAAGATAGTTTAAGTAAGTTCCATTTTCAATTAAATTATAAAAATTAAACTAAAAAAGCTTTCGGGATATAGTTCTGTTATAACTTAGATAAAATATAACGATACCAAAACTATAACCACATGTTGCGTTAGTTTAAAGTTATTAAAACTTTTCTGTCCTACATAAAAGACGAATTTTCATTCACCACCAACAGAACTTCAAACCATGTGAAAAAACCCCCAAAAACTAGTGCTCATAGAAATGTACAAAACTCAAACGTGCAGTAGCTGAGTAGATTTCCGAACATCACATCCCTAAAACCAGCCAAGATGATGTCCCAACACCTGACGAGCATGTTCGAGCAGCTCGGAAACTTCACGAAGAACAACTTGACTCACAACAGTAAGATAGTGAAAGAGAAGGAAAATAAAGTGAATTCGAACCATGTTGGTTCGGGTGGGGGAGGAGGGGGGAACCAGCAGCCGTCGCCCTCACACAAGCATGGGCAGCCACCACCGCCGCTGAAGAAACCCTACAAGCTTCGGAACGTGTCGTCGAGAGCTGAGTCGTACGATACGCTGTATGGGAACGGGACTTTGGTAAGTGCTAGTATTGTAATTTGCTGTATTTTTGACGGATCAGGTGTCACGTCACTATATTGTAGTGGTATGATCGTGTTCTTTAAGGCTCTAAGTGGTGTCTAAGACTACCTAGGCTCTAAGCGGCGTGTGACGTCATATTTCAGTAGTGTGCAGTGATGCTCTTAGGCATCTTTGTAGCTTCATTAACTTGAAGACTGTTTTGTGGTGATTGATTGAAATGTGTGATTTTGTGTCGTTTATAAACCTTTCTGGATCAGCAATATGAAAATCTACTTTTAAATCAAGACTCAGTGCTCTGAATTCTATTCTTAGATCTCCTATATTTTTATGTTCAAATACAAAACTATACGAATACATCAAACTTTACACGTCATTACATTTTTCACGTATATATATATACCCACCTACACAAACACTTCTCGCTACATATCTAATTGTTGGTTTTCCCTCAGCACTGAAACATTATAATTATGTCGATTCCGACTACTTAGTCAATCGGTTTGTTTAGCGATAACTCATCGATACAACGGTTCTGATTTAATGGTTGTGTTTGATGATATCGGCGTGATTGTAGATCTGGAGGTAGATAATGTTTGTGAACAAGCTCATTGGTTCGAAAAGGTTAATAATTTATAAAGTAAATTGGTCATTGTAAGAAGGAAAATGGGTAAACAACGCGTTACTGCTTCAATGAAATGAAATTGTTTATTCATGTTAAAAAAAATATTAAAAAATAAGCTATAAGGAGTCGACATTTCCATTGTATTGTAATGCCGTTAGTATCGCTGCAGACTACCTGAACCTTTTGTTCCAAATAATATCACGCCTGTTTTGCCCGAATGCAAATGGTTAGGCAGAGGTAACGGTGTGTCCGCGGTTGTACATACATCGTACACCCACATTTCGTCAGTGGTGTTGAAGTCCCATATAGCGAGGTTATTGCCATCAACTGGACACAAATTCAAACTCCGGCTGCTACTGAGAAATTCCTGACGGAAATCGAACCCAGGACCTCCTGCTCAGCAGTAGCGCTTGCGACCACTAGACCAACAAGGCTCACTCATGTCAAATATGCTGTCGTTATGTCTCACTTGTTGTTATGAGATGGTCAGTATTGGTGCAGGCAGGTGCTATTGCCTACCATGTCAATGCCAAGTTACTTTGACTGCTAAAACATCAAGCGAATTTAAATCAATCTCATTCTAATCTAAAGCTCATTTTAAGTCACAGGTATTTCAGAAAAAATACTTGAATAACTTAATAAAATAACCGCCGCGCAATGATTGTCGATGTTACCATTCTACATGACGAGAACCTCGTGAAAGCTGAGAAAGAGAAACAAATAGAATATCTCGACCTAGCACACGAGGTTGTTGACCGGTGAAATGTGAGCTCGGCTGTCATTCTGCCGATTGTCGTAACGGCCAATGGCCTGATAGCCGAAAGCCTCGACCAACATCTCTCGAGGCTCTCGTTAGGCGGTTGGATCAAGGGCTTGATCCAAAAAGCAGTACCTACTCCTCGATACGGCTCGTATTGTTAAGAGGTTCCTGTCTCTGCAGCCCTAATCACCGGTAGCCCTGCTCCCGATACCGGTGGATCACTATTAAAAAAAAATTAAATTGTTTTCTTAATGTTTTTTGTTTAAATATTTAAAAATGTATTTACGAAGTATGTAAATAAATAAACGAAATAATTACCTAATAATAATATAATTTATTTATTTTCACTTCAAGACACAAACATCAGCATAGCCCTGGCTCTTGTACTAGGAGTTCCCGTATCACAAGAGCCAGACCTCTCAATTTACAGGGAACATGTCATAGAAGCGTGATAGACGAAAATGAGATACGTTATAGTTGTGGCACGCATTAACAGGTAGGTTTACAAATATACAAGAGAAAAAAGTAATAATAATAAAATAATTTAAATAACTTGAAATACCTCAGGCATTAAGTCCGCCTTTGTAGAGTATTTTTTAAGGCTCCTGCCAACAGGCGCGACACGCGACGCGACACTAAGGCACCGCTTGTCGCGCGACGAGCGGTGCCTTTGTGTCGGACGCGATTCGCGTCGCCTGTCGCGCCTGTGTGCAGGAGCCTTTAAAATAAATAAATAGTATTTTTATTAAACAGCGGCAATTAAAATTAAAATGAAGAAGATATCTCAGTGTTAATTAAGATATCCTAATTAGGATAAAATAGAGATACAAAGAGATAGGTACGAAGTTGCTTCTGTCTTTTTATTACAATTCGCACCTTATGCTCTCAATGTTAATGAAGTTTCAATTAAGTAATAATGTCATTATGAACTTGGCAAGCTAATTAAGAATAAACTCTGCTTTTAAGTTAATCAGAACTGTTATAAAAATATGTATTCAGGTAGAAAGTTATTTCCCATTTTAATTAATTTAATATAAAAATTACTAATGGAATGTTTTAAAATGTTAATTAATGTAAAATTATTATCAATGATTGTTTCAATAAACATTTCAAATACAAGATGTAACATAAATAACGCACAACCTCTTAAGGAATCATTGTACTCATCATTATGAACAACTTTTACTATGGGACCAAACCTGAAATCGCGAAAAAAAATCCGCTGTTCCCTACATTTTGACGAGTTATGCGAACATAGTAAGTAGTATTCAGCTAGTATTCAGCTGCATCCGGCTAGACTGGAAGCGGACCCCAAAACCAAGATTCAAAATCTGTCTAGTCGTGACCAAGTGGGTAAAGACTAAACAGATTTTTCTTCCCTAATGTGTCTTAACTTATAAATACGACAAATATATTAGGTAATATATTATTTTTTTGGATTGCCTCGTTCGTCTAGTGGTCGCAAGCGCTACTGCTGAGCATATTTAAGGTCTTGGGTTCGATTCCCAGGTCGGGCAATGGGTTATTGGGTTTTTCTATCTGGAATTTCTCAGTAGCAGTCCGGAGTCTGGATTTGCGCCCGGTTGATGATAATAGGCTCGCCTCCTATTACATGGGACTTACATAACTGGTGAAATGTGGGTGTACTATAGGTACACCTCTGCCCAACCCTTCAGGGAAATAAGGCGTGATGTTATGTTACGTTATATATTTAAAAAAATCCATTTAGTAAAAAAGTCCTGGTAGGTAACTCAAATAATCAAATAATATTTAAAATTTCTCTAACAGGCTAAAACGTACTTTTTTATGTGTCTATGATTGTGTTTAGTTTGTGATCTTCCTGCGCGAGTCCCAATAAATACTTTTTCTTACTTTTTATTTTAAAGTTACCAAAACGCAAAAACGTACTTTTTTCGACGGATTTATTTCCCGTTTTGCTGAATAAAGGTCTGCAACACGTCCTCAGATCCATAAAGCGAGTCTATCCCTCAGTTAGGAGTCACGTGAGGATCACAAAATGGCGTCATACCCCGCGGACAAGGCTGTAAAACCCGCCATAGATTGGAACGCAGTTTGCCGCCTTTTCGACACTCTACGACACGTATTTTGTGTATTGGAGGACTATTTAAGTGCTGTCAAAAGATTTGGGTTTCTTTTTTATATGAGAAATGGGAGTATATGTAAAATAAATACAGGGGATACCTTTTTATGAATTGAAATGAAACCTACCTTATGTGGAATGTCCTTATGAGCGTGCATTCTGAAAGGCAACGTAAAATGCAAATAGCGGTGTTATACTTCGATTACTTCACGACATTATGAGATGACGCTCTTTGGTGCACTAAATATTGATTACGAATTGGTATCGTAGCACTAAATATTTAGTTTTAGGTATAAAAAAGCATTTATTTGGAAACTTGTCAAATGCTTTTTGATGTGAAACATCTTTGGCGCGCCTTGGGGGTACGATCGAATCGTAAGGCGTGGCAAACAGCATAACGTCATGTTTCACATCAGCCGAGCTTCCCGTGATGGCCACATTTTTTTACACCTAAAACTAGTACAACAGCTAATTCAGAGTTATTATTGCAATTTATAATCAATATTTTAGTCCACTACTTAAATTTTCATTTAGTAATTATATTGACAAATTAATCAAAGCAGCGAAATAAATGACAGCTCTTGAGTGTAGGTACTTTTTTCGCAATCTAGTTATATACGTGTACTAATATTATAAAGCTGAAGAGTTTGTTTGTTTGGTTGAACGCGCTAATCTCATGACCTACTGGTTCGAATTGAAAAATTCTTTTAGTATTAGATAGCTCATTTATCGTGGAAGGCTATAGGCTATATAACATCACGCTACGACCAATAGGAGCAGAGCATCAATGAAAAATGTTGCAAAAACGGAGAAAATTTATTCCTTTTAAGAGCTTCCGTTGCGTGCGTAAACGGTTAAAGTTACGTAAAATTCATGTAAGACAGAATTGTTCCTCTTACAAAGTTCTAAAAAAAAGTCCACGATAGCATATATGTCAATCTTTTGAGGTTGGCTCACTATTACGTTTTTAATGGTAATCAAATTTGTTAGAAAATAATGCATTATTTGCGAAGGTGTTTTCATAAACATGGTATTAATCCTTATCCAAATAAATAGTTTTATAATCAAGGATGATTAAGTACAAGTGAATTCCTTTCTAAATTATTCAAATTGGACCTTTTGTTTAGAAATTACGACGGGTCTAAAAATTCTTGTGCGACCAAGAAAGAAAAATGCGCTTAGTCTATTAGTTACCTACACATTTTATTTTTTATGGACTGTTTGAACGCGCTAATCTTTGTCACTACCAGTCGGATTTGAAAAATTCTTTTTGCATTTTATAGCGCAAGTCTTGAGGAAGGCTATAGGTATGTAACATTACGCTAGGACCCTTAGAAGCCGAGCAAAAAGAAAAAAAGTAAGAACGAGCGCTAAGCGAAAACGAAGTAACAGCATGGGCAGGCGATGCGATGCGACGGGGAGGGTCAGGGGAACAAGAAATTTCACGCGGACGAAGTCGCGGACGGAAGCTAGTAGACAAATAAGAGCGTAAAAGCGGAAAACGTTTCGTAGAAAAGCCTCATTTAAAAAGTTGTGGTGTCTTACTTTTCTAGTAGCCAATATCATACCAAATAAACCAGGTAAAAATGAAAAATTTAAAATGAAGCTTAATTATTGTTGCGTGGCATTTGCGTGGTGAACAGCAATAAATAAATCGCTGGAACGAGTTATTTGCGTTTAATTGGGGAGCGCAAACAATGGCGATCAATTACAATTTTTTTAAAGGAAGGTAGTACGTTAAAAAGCACAATTATATTATGTATTTTACTAGTTTCTTTTTATCGGGTTTCTATATTCCTTTATGCATTTGTGCGACCATTGCATTAGGGTAGTAAAGTCAGGGAAATTAATTGCTTAGCAAATTAACTATCAACTTAAATTATCTGAAACTTTATTATAATCTCAACTGACATTCTTTGACAGTTGTATTAAAATGCTTGTAACACGGCAAATTTACGTAGTGTATCAATTTTATAAGTCATTAATTCCGCCTAAATGATTGTTTGCGATGCTAATAATGAAAACCTTATTTTGGGAGTTCTTGAAAGAAGATAAGCAACGCTATGTAAAACTTAACTGGTGGCGCAAAAGACAAAATAACAACTGTTCACAATTACAAAAGTCATAAAAATTTATAAGAAACCAAGAATCTTAATGAAAAATGGAAGTACTTTTGGCACTACCAACTTATATCCACTATATTAACACGCAGATATATGCCAACGGTCTTGAGTGCACAGCTTGCGTGTTCTGTCCTGAGCTCATGATACGCGTCGTACATCCACCCATTAATAGGACTCGCCCATCAAGAAGCGCTGTCCCAAATTAGACGCATTATTAATTTATTATACATAAAACAAAAGGCATATTATATAAAAACACTTATACTAAAAGATAAATAATTAATTTAAAATAGTAAAGGTTTCATAAAAATACGCTTGATAGTTTTTGAGTAATTCTCAGTTTTTTATTCGCGTTAGACATAACTTTACAAATTAATTACACTTTGTAATATAAACATAATCTAAAATATTTACATATTAAGTTATTAAGAATATACTGTAATTTGACAGATTTTATATTATTCATATATTTTATTTTTTCCGAATCATTAACTCTACTCGCTTAGAGGTAATTTTCAGTTTAAAATTGTCGTCTTAAGATGTGGGTACACGGACGAACTTTGTAATTTATTTGATAAGAACATAGAAATATAAATAATATTATTATGTTTTTGGTTACGAATAAAGTCAGAAGCAGTATTAATAATACCAATACGCGATTTGGGCGAAAAAAATTGTGTCCAAATTATATTTTTAGTACTTGATTAGCTCAATGTGACTCTCGAAAATAAACATAATCATACTCAAACAAATAATTCTAGAACAATATTACGTCATTATCATCAACATCATTCTCCTGCCCTTATCCAATTAATTTGGGGTCGTCGCATCATGTCGTTTTCTTCCACACTTCTCTATTAGTCGTCATCTCGGAAGCCACCCCCTTTCTAGTCATATCTTCTTTCACATAGTCCATTCATCGTTTCTGTGATCTTCCCCTACTCTATAGCCCTCCACATTCATATTAAAAACTTTCCTCACGACATTCTCCTCATTCCTTAAAAGCATTCCCAAGCAGGCTGACTGTAAAACTGTGCCAAAATCTCTAACCACATTACGTTACTACTTTTCACAAACTTTAATCAACCATTTTTAACAATACGTACCTTTTTTCCGTATCCCCCTGCCAATTACATAAACAGTCTTAAGTCCCATTGTCGGGACATTCCTTTTCATCCGATACGGTCCTGAAAACGGATTGTTTGTGGCGATAATAAAGCCACTGCTACACGGTTAGATAACACACTAAGCTTAGCAAAATGCTGGCAAGTTAAGGCTATTACACACGAGACGACATGTGTTTTATTCTTGAGGAGTTGTGCTATTGTGTTTGAAGATTTTGTACTTGTATTTTATTTTAGGTTTTGTTGTAAGTTGGGGTGATATTTCTTTGTCTTTTTCTTCGATTCTGTAATGCTAGCCACACACGTAACGATTTATTTGCGCAAATTTCGGCTTCCGCAAGCAAATCGCTACATGTGTGCGATGAATTAGCACAAGTATCTGGCCAATTTGGTATCACGCAGACTTGTGCAAGCCTAAATTTGCGCAAGTAAATAGTAACGTGTGTGACTAGCATAAGGTTTCTTTCTTTTGTTACATTTTCCGTTCTGAGTTTTGTGTTAAGCGGTTCTATAATATAAGCACTGGACTGAAATTTAGAATTTATGTGGTTATTCTAAACGAGGTAGTGGATGCCAGATTTGCTTGACCCCACGTTTAAGTTTGGCTAAACACCACATGACCATATTTGACATACATATGTAATCTGGCACCCTCAGCAGTCTAGACCAACCCTGGTAAGCGTAGCTTAACCTGATGGATATACCCGACCATGATCTCCTCTTTCCTTATCGTTTTCTACAACCTGAGATAAATATTCTAGTGTTTACCTCACAACAGAAGAAGAGAAGAAGTAAGCTAAGCGTTCAAAATGTTTTTTTTTCATGTACTAATATAACACTTGTGATAAAAGTGAGAGAATTATTTATTTCACTTTTATCACGATTTTTATATCAAAGCCTATTTGCCTAAACTTAGTATAACCAAAATCTCTTTAACTTCTATATCCAAAGATATTATGAACGGTCCCTATGATTCTTACGCTTGGAACATCACCCATTATGAATAAGGGAAAATGGCGTGAATGTAAACTGAACATAATATAATACTTTCCTTTTATTATTATCCAGCTTCGAATACAAGTTAATCTGGTCACTCTTAGATAGGCCTTGGATTTCTTATTTATTGTGAACCTTTTCGGACGGTTATGATATTCTAGTAACCGTTATAGACATTTAAAGGAAATGATTTTGGAATATATGTACATAGTAATGGTCCCTCTAGATAGTTGTTATGGGTCCCCAAAAAGATAGTGAAGAAATCATATTTTTTCATAGAATTCTAAAAAACTTGGTCTGACTATATTATAATAGGGCTGATGCCTGGGTAGAAAAAAAGAAATTGTATTATAAAAAATAAAGACAGATAATAAAAAATATTATACCTACACGTATTTTTTGCTTTATCATATTAATAAAAAATCACTTAGTTAAAACGCGTTTGAAAGTTGAAGAGTAAGGGCTCGCTACGACACAACTCAGTATAAAATCTAGCAAGACGTGACGTCATGCCACATTTTAACTCAATGTATCGCCGTAATCTTTTGATTACGTAAAAAAAAAAAAACGTGCTCAATATTTTTTTAATAATCTACCTGACGGACTAAAAAAAAAATTATCATCATCCCTATTGTCTAAGAATTACATATTCTTAAGAAAGTTAATTTTGCCGACCCTATCGATAGTTGATAAAGATTAAGTAATATTTTTATAATCAGCCTGAACCCCAATTCCCGTAACTAAAAACGTTCAAAATCTAGTCGCAATCTCATCTCAGCGACAATCAAATGTCAAAAATGTAGGAAAATTATAGGTATTTTTGACATATTGAGACTGAGATCAGACTGTAAATGTTCTTAAAATTACAAGAATGGACTCGCTGTTAATTACATACACAACTGCTAAAAATAACGCCCAGGGAATTATGGAAGTAGGCCCAAGGAACACGTATTTATTTTGAACATTCACTTGTTGTGGCCTGTTCTTTTCACGTAAATACCAGTAGCCCGCTTTTTAAAAGACCCATGGATAGGAGCCGTTTGTTTGTTAGGAATCAAATACGTCGTGTATCAACGAATGGACCTCATACTGGTTCCTTTGTTCAAGGGGTCGCACAAACTATTGCCATGTTTCTCATCAAGATACCTCTAAATTAATATGTCGTTCAAATAGTATTCAATATAAACTACACATACTTTAAAACTACACATAGTTTCATGACAACATTGTCAAACTGTAGGCGATGAACAAAGCTGAAGTAAGTAGTTTACTGTTCCAATGAAGTTTCAGCATTATTGGCAGCTTAATCTTAGCCCGAATATGGAAATTGCTGAATATTTTGCTGGACAGATACCTAATAATATCTAGGGCAAAAATTGACTAATTCGTGATATGCAGCTATTCGGTGATAGATAATTGTGTTTTATTACCAAGTTACTACTGACTTGATAAATGTACATTTTTCAATCATTATAGTATTTGCCACATTTTTAGATATAAGTTAGCAAAACTTATTTTGTCTACTATATCACAGTAAATTTAAAAAATTGATCAATGAATCGAATTTTACAAGTAAAAAACAAAACTATCACCGATTACCCAAGTTTTGCCCTACCATGCTTATTTTATAGTAGAAAAGGTAAATTGATAGCCTTTCACTATTTTAAAATCATAAAAACTACGTTACATATCTGGTAACACACTTAGGCTTCTGGCATTTATATAACCAACTTATATTTACAGTTGGCACCACACATACAAGTTATCGGTCCATACTAGTAATTACACATACATACAATCACAAAATTAGGTTAAATTACATAAAACTAGACAAAACATGAAATTAAATGAAATGAAACAAAATATGATAAAATTAGATAAAGTAAGTAAAAATTAGATAACATTAAAAATTAGATCACATTTGGTAAAATTAGACAAAATTAGATATAAATTGGCATGAAATAAAGGTAACATTACACTGTTCAACCAAATTGGTTCACCTTGAAAGCTGCAGAAATTAAACGTATGACTGCGATTGGATGAAAGAATGAATAGGTAACATTTATTTGGTCACAGTTCGTGAAACACAAAATTCAAATAAAAAAAAAAAAACACGGTTGCACCGAAAAGGTCCATTTCAGCATTTTGCCAGTCTGATGTTCCCTTTTTTTTGGGTGGGAAATCATCAAATGACTTCTCCCGCTCTGGGCGGAGCGGGAGGGCGTGTCAGACTTTGGCTGATTAAAACCCACCCATATTCCTTCAGTTGCCTGTGCCAGGAGCCACGGTAACTCTTTCGAACATCCCGCGAGGCTGGCTGAGTCCGATACTGTCTGACGCTGGTTGTCTAATGAACCTTTAGAGACAAGTGACGGATAAGTAACAAACAGTTTAAACATCCCTAATACGTAATTTTAATAGTGGTAACGACCCCGACTTACGAGTTGTAGGTCGTGGGTTCGAACCCAGGCAGGCGCTTTACTTTGTGTAAATAATTTCATCACAATTGTTCTCAAAACAGTGCCGGAAAACATCGTGAGGAAACCGGCATGTCCTAGAACCAAAATTCGAAGACATGTGACATCTACCAACCCGCACAGGGCGGGCGTGGTAGATTACAACCCACTCCCTCTCGAAAAGAGGAGGCCTACGTCCCAGCAGTGGGAACATTATAGGCTGATTATGTATGTTATGTAATTAAATATAATTAAGTATTGTGATGATTCATACCCATGCTTCACATACCATTCAATTTGGTTGTTTCATCCAAATTGAAATACAAAGGTGAACCGTGTAAAATGGGCAACCACAGTGCACGCAGTCGCCTCGGCAGCCGCTGCTTGAGACGACATTGTAACAATTTCCATACAAACAAGCATGTCACTGTTTGCTCTGATTGGCGGTCCGGACAGAAGTGGTGCACTCAACGCACTTTCGGCTACACGAATCTAATTAGTACCGCCGCGTCTAGGCGTTTCCGTGCTCTGCGTGCATAACGAACAAGATCCAAGCTAACAATGTATGTTTAAGTATGTTTTGACTTAGAATACGATTACCTCAGAATGATTTAGTCAAAGTGGGTACGTAATAGACTTTCCCTTGTAGAAATTTTCAGCAGAAGAGCAAAGCTTGTGAATGTCTTTTGGAAAATATCTAAGAGCGTGAAACTTCAAAGCAGCTAGCTCTGTAAGTCCAATGTAACAGCGTAAAGTATATCTTATCATGACATATTTCTAGCTACTTCCGCCGGTCCTTTGTCGTCGAAACAAAAAGATTTATCTCGCGGTCTTCCAACGGCCACTGTTCTAATGGGGGTCAGCTTGTTGGTTTTTACTTGTCGTGATCTTTGTATGGGTGGGTGTTTAGTTTTCTTTTATTTTTGTCCAATTATTTATAACAATAAACCTTAAAAAGAAAAAGATTTTTCGTTTTCTAAAAATTGGATTCTTTGTGCCCTCTGAAATAATTGCTCAGTCACTTATAACCACTGTAGGTTGAAGGGTTTTCTTCAGAAATAAATAGCAAAGATATTTCCAGCCTATTACGTCCTTATTGCAAACGTTTTCTTCTCATACTCAGATCTAACATTGACTCATCATCTGTCTAGCCTTTTCCCAACTATGTTGGGGTCGGCTTCCAGTCTAATCGGATGCAGCTCAATGCCAGTATTTTCATTGGAGCGACTGCCTATCTGACCTCTACAACCCAGTTGCTGGGTAATACTTGGTAAGACTGGAAGTCAGACTTTCGGGCTTCCGATGACCCGTAACGACTGTCAAAGATCCACGAATGACAGCCGGGACTAACGGTGAATTCCGAGGTACGGAGTGGTCTTGGTATGTAAAGATGGTCACCCATCTACGGACCAACGGCGGCAAGCGTAGTTTACCTAGCGTAGTTTAAGCGTACCTGATCGATTGACCCGTGCCGCTGTTATTACTTAGCCACAAGCCCCTCTCAGATGTAACATTGACTACTACCTAATAATTATTGACAGATTGCTGAACTTATTTATCTGAACTCCTTGGTCTTCGTGTTTAGATTTTTGAGTCTTGAGTGTTACCTACTGGTGTCATATGCACAGAGTCTGAGAATTGTAAAATCGGAAAACTTGTATTATTATTATCTACCTTGCTTTTATTTCAGGGATTGCAAATAAGACACGTTTTAATGTTTATTGGGGTTCATGAAAATAGGGAGGCTTTTTTAATATGAAATTCATGCTCAAAATAACATGATGTGCACATTTTTCAATTTATTGCGTAGAAGTAGAGTGCTCTCAATATTGTTTTAATTTTAAATGTAAACATCGGATTATTTTATCACCTAATAAAAATAAATAATGTCGGATTTGAATGGCTCATTTAATCGTTTAGCTGTCACGAATCGTAACTTGAGACTTACAGATTGTGCATTTGATATTAAGTGAACCGCTTCCAGACGATTTTAGGTTAGTTAATTGTTTGTTTTAAATTATTTTAAGGATCGTTTCAGATAAACGAATAATAGAAATCTTGCTAGCAGATGCCGAAATTTGGGATGTTTAGCAATAAGTCTTAATTTCCGCAAGACATTTTTTATTTTGTAACTTTCACTTCATCTTGGCAACTCCAAGATTTACTGAGAATATAAAATCGGTGCTTGCCGGTTTCAAATCTGCCACTTAATACTCAAAAAGTGGATCCTTTTTAATCACACGCAACTGGTCATCAGGACACGAATAACGGTCACGATCAGAATCATCACTAAAATTTAAGTTTAAGTAATACTAACAAATTGTGTGGAACGTGCCTGAATTAAAGATAAATAAATAAATAAATAAATTAATTTACATACATACATAAACTTACGCCTTCTTCCCATGGCGGTAGGCAAAGACTACAGAACGCCATCTGCTACGATCCTTACATACTCCTTTTGCCTCGTTTACATTCATACATCTGGTCATACACGCACGCCGGCTGCGAGTACTACGCACCTGACCTTTCTGAAGAACATCACCAAAGTTAAAAATAAATTAACCATTGTTTATTGTTTGTAAAACAAATAGGTAGGTACCTAAAATACAATCAAAGGGCATACTTTAAGCAGTAAACAAGCAATACTGAATAAATTATAAGTGGCCATTGAACTGATCCATTTGAAACCACTTGCTTATTCATCAGGTTTCAGAAGTAAGCGTGGATTCCCTTGTTAGAGCCTCGATGCCTCATTTCAATAAAGAACCTCTAAGAGCTTATGTATTTTACGATATTTCATGACAAAGTGGAGATTAAACAAAAGGTCAAGACGAAAATTTAGGAAAAAATGCGGATTTCACACCATCACGCCTGTAATACACGTAGGGTTAGGCAGAAGTAGTACCTATAGTACACTCACATTTAGCCAGTTATGTTTAAGTCCCATGTAATAGGGGGCGAGCTTATTGCCATCAACCAGGTACAAATACAGGCTCCGGGCTGCTACTGAGAAATTCCGGATGCAAAAACCCAATACCTAACACTTTGCCCGACCCGGGAATCGAACCGAGGACCTCGTGCTCAGTAGTAGCGCTTGCGACCGCTAGACCAACGAGGCAGTCAAAATCGTGTTTTTATAACAATTTGGTATAATTTTACCTTTATTTACTTCTTATTTTTTTAATTATTTATGTAGGTACCTACTTTAACTTCTTTCTAACGTAACGTTTTGCTAATTTAATTGTATAATTTATTATTCTTATGACACTTATGATTTTACCTTCTGTGATTACTTTGACTCACACACAGACTTGCTGAAATTTTAGGAAAATTGTATACTTTTATAATGTTTGTGAATATGTGAGCACCATGTACCTATCTATCACGTAATTAATTTATCTGTCATTGTTCCATTTATAACTCTTTTTACCTAATGTGGTATAGTGGTGTGGTAATTTTATTCTTGGTGCATCATCTTCAAATATTATAATTATATTTTTTTTTTTTTTTTGAGATAGGTTTGCTCTTGACTCTAGTCTAGGTCAGAGATGACAGAGACAACTAGTTTAATTAACTAGTTTCTGCCCGCAACTTCGTCCACGTGAAAGGAGATGTTTCAAAATGAGCCCAGAATATGTACAATACCTCGAAAAATCGAGAAAAATCCGTGGAGTTCGGGAAAAATACTGATAAATTGCATAAATGCATATTTCTCTTGTAATAATTTGATATTTATCAATTATTTTATCGACTTTCAATATGGCGTCTCGCCAATTTAGGTACTCTGTGGTTAAAAACTAATGACAGTAAACCATAGATCGACCATTGATCATAGATCGTGAATTGTCTACTGTCACTTCTGTCGCTTTCGTTGTCGATCGTGTTCTGATGTTCTGTTCTCTCGAGTTATTTTTAACAACCTGGCTTTCGTTTTTTGGATTTTGTGATTTTGTTTTTGATAGTTGAATCAAAAGATCGCTACATTGTTTTTGTCCGAGTTAATATTTCGACTATTTAATGTTTGTATTCTGTACGTTTATGCTATAAGTAAAAATCTTGGCACATCGCAGGTCAACCTATGAGGTTGTCGTCTGCTTAACTGGACTATACTTTATGTACAGACGCCAGTACATCAAGCTACTACAATCTGTCAGATTTCTTTAATAGATTTTCGACTTTACAATTAGATCTAAAATAATATTGCAAAAGACTAAAAGTACGACGATGTTATGATTCTCATTGACAATGTAATATGACAGAAGTAAACATGTCAAACGTCAATAATCAATCAACATGACAACTTACCGCCATGATGGGTTTTTGTTGTGTGTTGCAATTTCAATTATACATTCTTGTACTTTACTACCAAACAAAGCCAATTAAAAGTAATTGGATGATTGGAAACTGTTTTAATTGTGTTTCCCCATTTTTTAGTCGGGTGTACCAATACATGGCCGGGGCTCCATACATTTTGAAACATCTCCTTTCTTGTCCCCCCGACCCACCCCGTCACATGCATCGCTCGGCCGCGCTATTGCTTCGTTTTCGCTTAGCGTTTTTTTTCTTTTTTATTTTGCTCGGCTCCTAAGGTTCATAGCGTGATGTTAAATAGCCTACAACCTTCCTCAAGAATTGGGCTATCAAATGCAAAAAGAATTTTTCAAATCCGACTGGTAGTTTCAGAGATTACACCCTACATAAAAACTTACAAACAAATACCTCTTTGTAATATGAGTATAGATTTTAAAAGAGTCACGCTGGAGTTTCTTGCCCATTCTTCTCCACACGAAACTACCTTTTGGAAGGGGCGACTAGAATCAATTCAATTTATTTTTGTAGATAAATGTTGACGTTCAAAAGTTCCTTTACGGGGGAAGCGCCAAGGTAGCCCGAGAAATTCACCTTCACCATTCGCCTGTAAATACATATTTGTTACGGTCGTGAATCATATTTTAATCAAAATACAACCTAATACTGACCTGCAAATTGCAAAAAACGAAAGAAAATTTGAATTTCGCGGGCTACCCTGGCGCTTTCGCCTTAATGTGCCTATTTGAAATAAATGATTTGACTTTGACGTAACTTTACCACATTACTAAGATCTATGTGGAAAATTATCAAACTGGAGAAAACATTTTTGCTCTGTGTTATCGTACATACTTTAATAGAACAAAGTTGTACGTTTCATTGTTTCAAACTTTGGTTTTCTTCTGGATCTGAGTTGTAATAATATTATGTAGAACAGCTTTATAAATAGGATTTATTTTCTTGAGATATTTGAATAAAACGTTTATTTAGTCAATGTTCCATTATTAGTATAAAAATAATATGAAAGTGTTATCGAGAGCGTTTTATTTAATTGAAAAAGGCTTCATGACGTGACGGCCGCGTGACAGCCAGTCGCACAGCAATCGAGCGTTTGGTAAAAGGCGTTGTATGAGTTGATCGAGCCCAGTCTGCGAGTAGTTTTCAACAAGTCCACAAGTACAGTCTGTGAAAAAGGGTAACAAGAGGTATCGTCGTGTGCATAAATCCTAACTATTTAGATAGAAATGGGTAATAATAATTTTAAAGATCAAATTATTATGAAGGTAATTTCCGCCTCACCGCATTCAATCGTCGATATCTTCGAAATGCGCAGCTAAAGTAATTTTTTTATTATTATTATTTAAAGCTAAGATTCTTCCTCAGTTTTTAAAATTAGTAGTAGAACCTGAAACATTTGTTAACATTTTGAAAATTGAATAAGAAAATCATCTTTTAATCGTAAGAATGTAAATTTCTCACTTTCGATAAAAAAAAATTGTATCTTGCACTAATTTTAGGAATATATATTTTTTTATTCATGAAAGCGTTTTTTATGATAGTAAAAAAATCATGTCCCCGAAAAATTTCCTAAAAATAAAAAAAAAATATTCATATCTCCTAAACTATCAAAAATCGCGGAACATACATGCGGTATGTAATCGATCAAAGTAAAAGTATTACGTGCGCTGAATATGATTTGAGATGTACTTCTTTATGTATTTTTAACCGACTTCAAAAAAGAAGGAGTCTTTTTTCGGAATCTTTTTTTTTATTAAAATGTATATGCATATATTAAATGAATATTGTACTAATATGTGCTTCTTCTCACAAGAGCATTATTTCAATATAGTCATCGATTTAACTTAAAAATATCACAAAGAAAATTTAATAGGTACTAATGAAAGTTTCAATAAACCTATTAAATCAGCTTGATTGCAAGCAAGTACTTAGTTAAAAAGTTAAATTACCTTCTGTTGTTAGTCTGTATTGTGTCCGGTCTGAGGTTGACACTGTATTGAGATACTACGGCTATAAAGCCTCTGTCACATAGTTAGCGAGGCGAAGGTAAAGCGGCGTATCTAGCAAAAACATACGGAGCTGAAACTGTAAAGCAACGGTTTCCTACGACAGCAGGGTGGTCGCCACATAACAGCCGCAGTGACTTTACGGTGTCGTAAAACGCTATCTAGGGAAACACACCAACTTACTAACATAAATAAATAATGAGACCAAATACTGTAAAGCAAAATTAGGAACAATTTATTTGGATGATCAGAAAATTCAGCATCCTTCTGGGCAAGTTGTAACAATTGTGATCACATACCCCTTGAGCAAACGTGGTGTTAGTCTACGAATTGGATATGTGGAGCGGGCTCTGCTCGGAGTTTCTTCGAAGGATAAAATCAGAAATTATATTTTCCGGAAAAGAAGCAAGCTGAAGTGGCAGTGGGCTGGCCATGTATGTCGAAGGACAGATGGCCGGTGGAGCAAACGAATTCTGGAGTGGAGACCGCGTAGTGTGGGACGCCCCCTAGCTAGATGGACCAAACGACCTTTAAAAAGGTGGCATCTGACACTGGTTCGCTTTCTATGTGACAGAGCCTTAATTACATACAGCGACTTTTACATAGAAATATGTCTTTTGTCAAGCGGTATTACTTCAGTAATTAAAGGGACTGGGGTTATTGACAGTGGATGTTTTTTGACAATAGGTACACACAGAATAAGGAAATCCTTGCTGAACACAAGTACAAAGAAGCCTTGCGGGGTTTTCATTATGAAGAAAAAGGCAAAGTAACCACCCGTTGGATGTTATTATTCGGAAACAATGGACTAAAGTAGGGAGGGGCTCGTGAGCCGCACGGGCCGATCGAAGGTTAAGCTACGCATGCCGAGGTCGGTCCGTGGATGGGTGACCATCCATTACATATCGAGACCCCTCCGTGCCTTGGGAAGCACTTTAAACAGGTGGCCCCGGCTGTCATTTGTGGATCTTTGACAATCGTTACGGGTAGTCAGAAGCCCGAAAGTCTGACAACCAGTCTTACCAACGGGTATCGTGTTACCCAGTAATTGGGTTGTGGAGGTCAGATAGGTAGTCGCTCCATGTAAAATACTGTTATTCAGCTGCATCAGGTTAGACTGGAAGCCGACCCCAACATAGTTGGGAAATGGCTAGGCAGATTTAGTAGGACGAAACTGAACTTGATTGAATAGTTGTCGCATAACATCACACATCGCATCATCATGTCTGTTAATGATAAATAAGAAAAGTAGTAGCATGGTAGTTCTCTGATATTTCTTAGTAATTAATGAAGAAATTATGTCTTTGATCTTATCAGTATATAAAAGGCAGTATCAAATAAAACCACACCGTGGCCTAATACATAATGTATAAGTACTTACTCACACGAAAATTTCTTTTGGAATGTATTGAGTGATATGTAATAGCTTATACAATGTGGAGACGACATTACGATAATCAATGAAAACACTGGCAATACTAATAGGCATAGGAGTATTTTGAAACTATCAAATAAATACAGAAGGTATGCCACGGACCCTCAAAGCACTTTGATTGAATTTTTGTATGCAGACTGGAAACGTCATTAGATATACGAAGTTTGATTTATTATCGTATTGTCATACCCACCTTATACAAGGTGTAATTTAAATAACGCACAACCTCTTAAGGGGTCATTCTACTGAACATTAACAACACTTACTATGGGAACAACTTGTACTATGGGACCAAACCGGAAATTGCGTAAAAAAAACTGCTGTTTCCTATATTTTGACGAGCATACATGTAGGGAACAACTGATTTTTTTACTGGTACTTATTTTTTCATTTTGCACTTTAACCTTGCCATGTGTGCCAGGTATGTGACCTTTTATTATGCAAAAGAAAATTGTCACCTCTGTTTTAAATGAGACAAAATTCTATTGTACAAAAGTAATCATTTGAATTAAAAAAAAAATGAATTTAAGTTGCTTGACATTTTGTGTAGGGCGAGAGCGACATAAAGCAGAAGCTTTGTCAGGTGTTACAATGATAAACTTTTCTTATTAGGTGGCCAGTTTGAATATAATTATGAAAAGCATTGAATTTAATTATCTTATGACCCATAGCGAAAATAGCTATGTTGGTTTAACTGTTGAATATTTAAAGATAGCTCCCGCAGACATGTTACTATTATTTCAGTCCCGCATAACATACAATGGAACAAAGGAATAAGGGATGAGGCTAATCTAATCTAACAATGAGTCTAGTCTAGGTAATTAGTAGGTTGCAAAAGGCATAAAATGTTCGCTCCGTACTTATAAAATACTTGTCGTGTTGGTACGACAGCGGCTCCCCTGACATTACCTGTCATCAGAAGACAGCCGCCACGCAACCATAGATCCGACGCTCTGCTAGAGTGACTGTCACCAGCCAGTGTCACTCTTATCCAACCTTTTCGGCAATTTCAGCAACTTCGTAACAAACATAGACGGCGCCACTTGCTGCGCCGCCAGGCACTTACTCATCCGCCGCATCTAGATTGAGTAGTCTATGGTTTGAGTGGTAGGTGATAACAAAGTAGGACTAAGCAGATGAGCTGCTCCAAAAAGGTTTAATTTGATGAAGAAATCTGAGAAGTAACTGCTACTCACTTGTCAACATATTTAGTTTTTTTCGCCGTTGTGCCACCTTTTTTTTTTTTTGGATGGGAAATCATCAAATGACTTCTCCCGTTCTGGGCGGAGCGTGAGGGCGTGTCAGACTTTTACTGACTAAAACCCACGGGGCCACGGTAACTCTTTCGAACATCCCACAACCCCGGCTGGAATCGGTCCTAGCAGACCCCATCAATGCTGCTGACATCTGTTTGAGGCGCGCGTGGAACACAACGCGCCATCGACTCGGGCCTGGTCCTTACTGGATGGCGAGCTACCCATTGCTCGCCGTCCGCAAGCCCGCGCCTACGGTGGCCGGGAATCGGCTGCCAATTCCCGACGCCCAGGGCATCTCCTGCGGCGACTAGGGGCATGAGGGCGCAAAGTTTGCCTCTCCCTCACGCGTCCCGCCTCCTCCTTCGCGAGCATTACTGCTTCGCAGAAGGAGGTAATGGCTTCCCATGTACTCTCGCTCCGTACCATGGCCTGGACCAGGGCCGGACGCGAGAGATCGCCGCCGCCAATCGCTTCCGCGAGGACACGGCGGTGCTCCGCCCAAGCCGGGCGGACCTCCACCGTATGCTCCACCGTGTCCTCCGGGCGATGCCGCTGTGCCACCTGGGCTAAAATATGTATAACTAGCTGCGCCCCGCGGTTTCACCCGCATAAGTCTCGATCCCGTAGGTTTATCGAAATAAAAAATATTCTATATGTTAATCCAGGTTATGAACTATATGTGTGTCAAATTTCAACTAAATTTGTTTATGAGTTTTTGCGTGAAAGAGTAACAAACATCTATCCATCCATCGTCACAAACTTTCGCGTTTATAATATTAGTAGGATTATTTTGCGATGACCTACTTTTGTTTGTGTGTGGGGGTGTGTGTGCGTGTGTAGAACTGTAGACCTGTGTCTGAATTACTGATAGGTAATATTTTTAATTGATATAGGTACCTAACTCACATAGAACGAGTCACAAGTTCACAACAATCGTTTTCAGTCCCAACGATTAAAATATTATAATTAGCATTGGCCGTCATTCCCATGAATACCTCGTTATGTTCCTTCATAGTTTATAGCCCCTACTACACTACCTATAATGATAGTCAGTAAGATGCAACCGTAAGCTTCAGGCTGTGGTGGTCTCAATAGGCTTGCGGTCACTCAATGAAATAGCAGACCGATAGCGCAGTGAATGCAATCCAAAGGGGGGAGGGGGGGAGGGATACGCAAACAATGCCCTTTGGAAATATATGCTGAACTAGCGCGGTCCGCGTGGATTTCGTAATTTAGTACCCCGTCAGGGGTAGTTTTTCAAAAATCCTGATACACGTTATTCTTTATTTTTGCTCATAAGTATAAATACCGAGTTTTGAGTTAAGGATCCTGCAAACAGGCGCGACATGCAACGTGCCTTTAATCGGACCGCGCGTTAAAATTCTGCCATACAAACTTTGACACCCCCCAATCCCCCTTTAGGGAGTAATTTAGAAAAACAAAAAATGAAAAACTTCATAAGTTACTTACATAAGGATTCGTGCCAAGTTTCTAGTTTATTAACTCCAGAAATAAGATTTTTCATACGTACGAAATCCCCTTTTTCACCCCCTTAAAGGAAGAATTTCCAAAAAACCTTCCTTAGTGGATGTTTACAACATCTTAGGCTCTGCGTTCATGAATCAGTCAGGACAAGTAATTATATTTATGTATAGATATACTATATATATATATATAACTGTATGGCTATAGGCTCGACCCCTATTACTAACTGGTGAAATGTGGATGTTACACTGTTATGCACTAATAGGTACACCTCTGCCTAACCCTTTGGTGATTACAGGCGTGATGTTATGTTATACTATAGATAACCTATCAATGAAGGATAGGATAATGTAATCTACCAATGTTTGTATGGATATTGGAGGTAAAATAAAGAAAGAAGAAAGAAAATACGTTTATTTGCGGTAAACATGACGCAAAGAAAGAACACAAACACGAAAAGAACAAGTTGGGGAAATATACGTCACATCCACGCAAAACAGCAATCGCTCAGCATAATGCTGCGACTTTATGCGAGACAGAGCCCCAGCGCTGGTTTTCAGCGACAGCCGGCGTTGACGCGATGACGTCTCAGCCGTAATAGCTCCACAAAGTCTATCGTGTACACATTAGAAATCACTACCTATAATTATGTTTGTATTGTACTTATTACAAAAAGGAAGAAGCAATCACTCTAAATAACTGCTGTAAATATACATACATTAACTCACGCCTTCTTCCCATGGGGGTAGGTAGAACCTGTAGAACGTCACCTGTTACGATCCTTACGTACAGGGGCATGGAAATTTACGGATTATAAAAGGATTTAAAAGCTGTAAATGTAAGTTTGTTATATTAAAATAAGGTAATAAGTAGACAAGGAAGGCAGAAGAAGAAGGAAGACAAGGAGGATCGGGAGGAAGTTCTCACGATCGGCAACAACACTATTGCTTCCCATTGCCAACTTTGATATTTAGTACGATTGAATATTTACTAATTATTTAAACGAAAAGTCAAGACATTATTTTGGAAATATACAACGTGGAGACAGCAATATAACAACAAATGAAAACACTGGCAATACGAACACATAAGAGTATTTTGGAACTAGTAATTAAATCCTAACATCGAAATAAGAAAAAAGTTATGTTTTCAAACAAACTAAATAGTAGTGATGGGCTGGCTATGGACTGCGCATCTACTAGCTATACAGGGTGTAAGGGACAGCCTTCCGCAGACTGATGGGGTGAATTCAGTATATCATACTAAGATGACCGGTACATCAATTTTTTTCAGGAACGTTACTGGAATCCGATAAACCTGATTTGTTTTATTACCTCACACGCAATGTATCGTTACCGTGGCAAAACGGGCGTAGCGAACGGCAGCGCAGTGAGCCTTCGGCCGCCGAGTATTTCAACATCCATTGCTGATTTTTTTATTTTAACTGTTTTATTTACATAAATGGAGTGCTGCGTATAGAGAATGTAAATTTACATTGAAATAAAGAAATGGTAACTGAAAATACGATTAAAAAAATGTAAATTTTCCTGAGAATATTTCTGGTGGAATATGATTCAAAATAAGGAGCAGAATGCACCCTGTTAGTTTGAGGAGGGCTGTCCATCACACCCTGTATAATCTTTCCAGTCTATTCGGCATAGCGTTAATTCGGGATAAAGTAATTCGGGATTTCGAATTTCGACCTATGAGTCTATCGTCTATGAGTCAATCTTTCCAACCATTTCTTATAATTTAGCGTCTATGAAGTATTGCATTTTTTCGTCTATGTTTGCTTGTCAATAAATAAGGAATTTCATAGACGTGCTTATGTCAAAAATAAAATATATTGTACTTCAGCGTCCATGAAGTATTGCAATTTGTTTCGTATATGGGTGGCCTGTTAATAAATAAGAAACTTCATAGGCGTGTTTATGTCAAAAGTAAAATAAATTGTTGGAACGAATAATAGTGACTAATCTATTAAAAGGGATTGAAGATTTTTATATGGAGCTTGGCATACCTACTGTCCGCCATTTTGTTTTTTTTTTCAAAATGGTGGCCACGCATGAAACCTATACAAATCGATAGCTGACATCAATGAAAACGGAAAACATAATAAGACTAAACCCCGTAAAGCGTCACGTTTCCGAGATATTAACGTTCAAAGTTGATCACGTGACATCCATATTTTTTGAACTAGCGTACATTTTGTTTCATAAATGTTTGAAATAATCACTCTGAATGTTTAAAATGATCATTTTAATAATGAATTCAAGTCAAGTCCAACACACATACAGTAGGTAGATATGCCACGGACCTTCAAAGCCCTTTGATTGAATTTTCTTATGCAGACTGGAAACGTCATTAGATATGCGCAGTTTCATTTATTGTCATATTGTCGTCTCCACCATAAATAGTGACATAATTTTTGAACGTTATGGAGGGGAGAAATTGCACATATCCTTTTGTCATTCGGCTGAAGGAAAAAATCTAAGCACAGTGTACCCTTTAACTGTAGCTTCTCATGTAGGCAGTCCGTGTAAGCTGAATATTTTAAAAGATTTGCAAAGCAAGCTTGTCCCCAGTGCATGTTTGCACCGAGAGCTCTCAAATATAAGTACTTCTATTTGACCTCGCAGTGAATCAGGCTATTTGTTGGAGCTGGGACCGGCTCGTGTTTGCCAACGCTTAGGACGCTGATGCCTCTCGTTCAACTACTTATTGGAGTTAACAAGGGATTTTGTTTGGAAGAAATATTTCTTGCAAGAAGGGAGTCGTTTGTATGTGTCTAAATCCCGTTTGTTCCAAGAATCTGATAAACAGGCTATTATTTATAGTTTCAATTGATTGAAAAGATTGGAACTTTATTTTTGGATTGAAAATAAATCTGACAGCTAGGTATCATAAAACAGAAGAAGTGAAATGTCCAGTTGCAACCAAAGCTTCATAAAGATTGCCTTAGATAGGCCTCTCTTAGCACGTCATTCTACTCTATCTTCTGCAACTTTCATCCAACTACTACCAGCTACAGACAGATGACAGATGAAGTTGTTCTAATTGCAAATACAAAATGTGCTAAACGTGCCTACAGCGAGAAAGATTCTTGAGTAGATTGGAATAAAAGTTCTTTCTCTATAACTAGGTTATCTAGCAATACGTCCAAGTACAATAACACGTGCTATATTCCGCCATACAGCCTGTTAAGATAGAAAGAAACATGAATATGTTAGTGCATTATGCAAACACATGTTATCGGGTCGACGGAGGGTTGGGCAAAGAATTATAAATATACACAAGTAAAGTAAGGTCAACTCGCTAAAGGCTCCTGCAAACAGGCACGACATGCGACGCGAATCGCACGCAACACAAAGGCACCGCTCGTCGCGCGACTCGTGGTGTCTTTGTGTCACATGTCGCGCCTGTTTCCAGGAGCCTTAACTCGGTTCAGGGCGCAAATAATAAGATATTACCATTTTACCTGACGTATTATTTTTACCAAAATCATGATGCTCCTGGTCGTATCCTAATTTATTTGGGGACGGCGCAGCAGTGGTGAGGTGTGAATTTTTGTAAGAGAGAAGCTGAAGCGAAGCCGGTTTTAACTAACTTACTTATCAATAAAGTAAAAATTAATTTATTAACTTAAAAATAAAAGTCTTGTTGTAATTTAAAGCTAATAATAGGCGTTTTTGTTGTTTGAATGTTATGGTGAATTAAATACCCGTAGTGTAACTATATTTTTTAGCAATAGTAGACACTATTGACTGTGCCATTTTTCAATAGCGGTAGTGTGCTGATGCGAACTTCCGAAGGTAAGCCGGTAGGAATAGTATTATATGGTGCTTTCGCCACTGCGGCGCAGCATACATAATCATCTTCCATACATCTCTATTAGCAACTCAGATGAAGTAAAGGATTAGCAGATATTTTTTACAAATAGGGAGCTAATCGCGGACATTGGGTGGGTTACACGTTTACCTAGTTTTAAATTTATTCTGTCATACTTATTGTAATGTGTAACTGTTTTATGTCCCAATAAAGTAAAATAAGATGGTTTATTCGTCAATTATACTCTTTCGACTTATATTTCGATTGTCAGATCACATTTTATTGAAAGCGTTTTCATACAACACTATAAGTAAAACCATCTTAAACTTTACACAACATAAAAATCTTGCATACAAAAAAGTCCATTGGCAGAAATAAAGCTCGTTTCTACCAAGCTCGGATGGGTAGAACTCAAACGAGTAGAAAATAGATATTTTCTACTGAGTCCACGATGTCAACCGGCTCACTAGCGAACGGGACTGCAATTTTACGCATTGATTGGTGCATACAGACCGTTTGCAGCTTTTATAAGGCTAGATTGAAATCACTCCGTCTGTAAGATTCGTAGAAAGAATAAACGCTCACAGGATTTTTGTATCTTTGACCAGTTTGAACGTTACCAACAATCGAAGTCGGTTTTTCGATTGTGATTTAATTTCTTGCTATTTGTGTAAAGAAAGGAAGAATTACTAAAGTCTTAATACTGGTTAAGTTTACAAATAACGTATGCAAACAATATTGAACCAGCAAGCGGTCTGTGGCAAAAACTTCCGACCACAATATGTTGTATCATTTTTAGGGTTCCGTAGTCAGCAAGGAACCCTTATAGTTTCGCCATGTCCGTCCGTCCATCCGTCCGTCCGAAGCTTAGCTCAGAGACTTTTAGTTGTAGAAAGTTATAATTTGGCATGGATATACATATTAATTACGCCGATAAAGTGGTAAAATAAAACAATGAAAAAAAAGTTTTTTAAGGTACCTCCTGTACCTACACGTAAAGTGGGGATGTTTTTTTCTCGTCTACCCCATGGTGTGGGATGTTGTTGGATAGGTGTTTCAAAATTATTGCGGGTTTGTGAATACAATTTTTCGATTCAGGGATCCGTTTCTGAAATATTAACCTTTAGAGTGCTAATTTTTGTTAAAGTCAAGTGTGCCCCCGCCAGCTAAACGGTTCGTTTTGGATATGTGAAAAAAATCACGGTAGTAGTTTATACAACGAAATTAAAAGGAAAACTATCAAAGTTAAGTAGGCTTTACAAGTTTACGAGTAATAGTCGACCAACTTACATTTGCAGTTGGAATGTATGAGAGAACATGTTTTTCAACTACCATGTTAAGTTTGTTCTTGGGATAAAGTCATCCCAACTACGGAACCCTTCATTGTGCGTGATCTGACACACACTTGCCGGTTTTTTTTTGTGTATGAAATTTGCGATGCTTCATTCGCATTTCACCAACGTGTATCATGAATTCCCAACTTAGTTGGTAGTTTGTTCGCAAAATTATACTTAATCTACATGCAGTACAAAAGTTCATTTTAAATTCAGTAAAGCGCTTGCTACACGCTCGCCAACCGCGTCCCCGACAGAGGTGACCTTAGTTGGTGAGAGCTGTTTCAATTTTTGGTCGTAAACCACCGTCTACATGGTTGTAAACCACCAAGGTCACCTCTGTCGGGACGTGGTTGGCGACCGTGTTGCAGTCGCTAAACCAAAGTTTTCACAAATGTTTGAGTATCTTTCAAGTACCATAAAATAATGCCGTAACCACCTAATTACCCTCGATCACATCAGAAAGTATGTCGCACAGATTAAAACAAGGAGGGAATGGAGCGACATTTGTTTGTTTCTATAGAAAATAATAAAACTCGCTGCGTCGCGCGGACAATGGCGCGACTTCATTCATTGTCTCACTCGGTATTACGACCTCGTGTCTTTGTTACGTTCGGTTGATTTCATTAAGAATTATTGTGTTTATTTTTATGCTGATTTTTATATTTCTTTCTCTTTTTAAACGTGTCCTACCTATGTTAAGGCGAAAGCGCCAGGGTAGTCCGCGAAATTCAAAATTTCTTATGTTTTTTGCAATTTGCAGGTCAGTATTAGGTTGTATTTTGATAAAAATATGATTCACGACCGTAACAAATATGTATTTACAGAATTATAATCATTAAAGTCATCAATACAACTCTCTAAGACCAAGTAATTCTAGTGAATGACTATTTCATGAAATCTTAACATTTCAGGATTATACTAACTTAAGGAATTGTATTACTGATTCTAATATCATAATTCTTTAAATACATATTTGTTATGGTTGCGAATCATACTTTAATCAACATACACCCAGACACTGAGCTGCAAATTGCAAAAGTCGTAAGAAAATTTGAATTTCGCGGGCTACCTTAGCGCTTCCCCCTTAATATCCAAAGTTGATGTTGGAAAACTGCTTCCGGTATTCTCACTTGTGGCGGCATATCTACATCGCCACAATGGAACGCATCACACTGACGTCACGCAAAATCCTGTATCGCGCAATCAGAGTTTACCGCGCGACTAACATATATACAACATCCCGACATCAACCGTCGGGCAGTAGCCCACCAGACACAACACCCGTCTGGTCGGAGGATCCTCCCTTTTCTATGGAGGATGAGTGAACTATACACCCTGTTCCTCATGCCTCTATACACTTATTTGCCTATCGACACAAGCATTATTTTCTTTATGAAAAACCTTCGGTTTACGAAAATAATGATAGATGATGGATGGATGGTTTGATAGATTTATGTCACCTTTTGTCAATGTACATGGTAATTATGTATACCAAGTTAAATGATGAATTGATCAACAGAACAGAGAAGCCACATTAGATTTTTTATTTTTTATTTGACGAGGATATGAAAGGATGTAACAATCTCGAATCTCGAAAAATCTCTTAGCACATACTTAGCAACTTCCAAAAGCCTACATGCTTCCTAGTTTCAATATTTTATGACCTGCTTTTACTTAACTCCAAGATCAAGTAAATAAATACTGGTAGCTTATACAGGTCCCTAGGTAACCTAAGTATATACCTACCGTGTCACAATAACGAACTTCCGCAGCCGTGTCTGAAGAGCGAGGGAACTGCGCTCGATCGGCGTCCGGTGCTTGTACTTTAGCTAAATGAATCATAAATACAAGTACTTGCTTGTATTTTATTAACTAGCGATCCGTCGCTGTAGCGCACGGTTTTTACGACTTGATAAAAAATCATGATTTATTTATTATAATATGAACGTTTAATATTAATGTATTATGCATGTAAGCCTTCCAGAATAAATTCTCTAAGGCCCACTTGCACGTTTAGTCCGGTTAAATGAATAAATGTAGAGCTTGTAAACTCGGAGTTAAGTAATTAATATTTAACTCTTATTACGCGTTGTGCCACTAAAAAGTAACACCGGGTTAGTTATCCGGACATTAGTGTTTTTTGATTAAGGAACATGCCCAGTTTCTTGGCCACAGTTTGGGCTTTGTACTGATGATATTCACTTTCAGTCATTATTATAGGGTAAGTCAATTTATAGCTCAAATGCACTATTATTAAACACTTAGGCCCGTCTTTCAAGACTTTAGTCAAGAGTAATCAGTTACAAACTCAAATCACCAATGAGTAGCCAGAATGTCACAGCACTAATATTACAATGGCGGTTTGCACACTACGGTGACTTTTGGGTAGCCTTGTGGACGATACGCCTTAGGTCTAATACTGAAATGCTTCCAAACTACTTGGCATACCTATCAGGAAATTGATACCAGTACGTGACAGCTGCACCTTGACCACGCTGGATCAAAGTATTACTAGTTTAGGCGCTTCTTTAGGGTTCCGTATCCCAAATGAAAAAAACGAAGTATTCCCGTTTGAGCACCTATTTTTTGGGCATCAATGTATTGAGAACCGAAGCCTTCGACCAATCTCCGGTGCTCAATGCACCGAAGGCTTCGGTTCTCAATACATTGGTGCCCAAAAAATAGGTGCTCAAACGGGAATACTTCAAAAAAACGGAACCCTTATAGGATCACTTGTGTGTCTGTCTGGCTGTCCGTCTGTCACAGCCAATTTGCTCCGAATCAAATGGACCGATTAAGTTGAAATTTGGTGCATACATCAATTTATGTGACACAAACACGGACGAGTTAGGTAATTAAATACATTTTGAATATGGGGCCACTTTTGGGGGCAAATAAGAAAAAAAAAAGTTTGGCAAACTATTCCGTGTGACATATCAAATGAAACGACTTACTGTGGGGGTCTCGAATTATTTTTTTTTATAATTTTAAAATAAAGAGTTTTAAACTTATTTAAGAAAACAGATGAAAGTTTACGATATCGCTCTTTATCTCCAAAAGCCTAAAATTTTGAAAAAACACGGAAAACAGTTGTATACTTATAGATTACAGGAAAACCTAGAAGAAGTCTATGGTCTTAAAATAACATGGTAAAAAAAAATCTCTCAATATTGTGCGTACAATTTTACATTCTGCAGTTGGAATGTATGGGAGAATATGTTTTTCAAATAATAAAATGTTGTTCTTAGTAGTGAAACTAAAGATTTTGCAAAATTTTAAGTTATTGAGATACCAATTTGTAAAGACCACCTAAGTACCTACATTAACCTCCTTACTAATAAACGTTGTATAGCGTCTGTATAGTTACACAACGCTTTGTCTTCTTCTTTCAAAAGTCAAATTACTGAAGACTGAAAGAGAAAAATCGGTGTGTAACTATTTATCTGATATAATAGGTTTATTAGTAAGGAGGTAAATGTATAGTCTGCCTCGTTCGTCTAGTGGTCGCAAGCGCTACTGCTGAGCATGAGGTCCTGGGTTCGATTCCCGGGTCGGGCAAAGTGCTATTAGGTTTTTCCATCACGAATTTCTCAGTAGCAGCCCGGAGTCTGGATTTGTTCCCGGTTGATGGCAATAGGCTCGCCCCTTGTTACATGGGAGTTAAACATAACTGGCGAAATGTGAGTGTACTATAGGTACACCTCTAACCCTTCGGGGTTTACAGGCGTGATGTTATGTGTAAATGTATGGTGACGATTTTCGAATTAAGTTTTCAATAACTTCAAGTTTCAATTAATAAAAAATGGATTTAATTTCAACCTCGTATTACTTTAATTTAAATTTAGATCCACTTCAGTTACTGAGCTTATTTAAACTAAAGAGCATTTTGTTTATCTTTTACATGATTAGATATCTTATTAATATTTACTCTCTTAAGTCAATTTCAATCCGAATCACTAGAAAAGAAAAGTATTTGCAAAGTTACATGAAGTTGTTAAACTCAAACTTTAAATTTATCAACAAATTGACTGGATCTAACTTAATAACTTGAGTTTAACGGATTACTAAGTTAGTTAATAATTAATTTCCCGAAACTGCCAGACAGTCGGGTGCAAAATATTAATTTTAGATGGCAAAATTGGTTCTACCAATATTTACAAGGGTTGTCACTTGCCACAGTAAAATGCATTAATTCATTTTTATTGGTTGGTTGGTTTGTAAATGAAAAAAATACATTGTAAAAAAGTAAGGATTTTTTTGTTGCTGTAGTAAAAATACCCATCACGTCTGCGGAGTTTCGCTAGCAAATTTAATTTGACCCTGTATATTAAACTTACATGTAATAAAGAAGTCTCAATATTTATTCAAGTCGTAAAAAACTTTTCGTAGCAGGGGCGGGTCGCAAGTAATTAGATACTGGGGGTGGCACAAAAGCCACGAAGGGGTTTTAAAAATAAAATATGACATTTGCACTGACATTTACTACTCTTTATTTTAACAAATTATAAAATACATTTTGGAGATTTACCATGGATAATTTCACCGCTACCCAACGTACCAAGATAATAGAATCTTGTTTTGAAGAGCATCAGTCGATTATTCAAACCCAGCGAGCATGTCGCCGCTATTTCCATGTGCGTAACTCTCCTTCAGAACCCATGATTTGACGGTTGGTGGCACGTTTTTAGCTGAGAGGTTCAGTATCCGATCTCTTACACCCTATGAAGTGTACACAGGCTGGTGCGCAGTTACATCACAAAAGATTATTGTGCCAAATTTTTTGAAGATGACGACGGCAAAGCTGTTATTGTGGATGGCTTTAGATATCGGAATTTGATTGAATTTTTTTTAACGTGTCGACAGTCCAGAGATGGCTCGAGCCACAATGACTGTCTTAAGGCAGACTTTCGGCGAGCGTTTAATCTCGAGATTTCCAACATTTTACTGGCCCGCACGTTCCCTGAATTTAACAGCGCCAGATTATTTTCTCTGGGGTATTTTTAAAAGACAAGACGTACATTAATAAACCTCGATTGTCTTGAGCAGCTGAAGGCGAACATCCGAGCTAAAATACGATTGCTAACTCCTCATATTCTGACGAAAGTAATGAGAAGTGCTCTCGAAAGAGCCCGACTTTGTGAGGCTGTAAATACTGGTCGTTTACGTGACGTAATATTTAAAACCTAACTCGAAAATATCCCCATGAGTTTTCTTTTATTGTCTGATAATAATTAACAGAAGTAAACATAAACAAACAAAGTTATGCGCCACACTGTACAATTAGGCTTTTACACATAATAACCAACAAAGAAATATTGCTTGTTTGGGTTCCTTGAATACCTATTATGGCTTATTTTCTGAACATTTAAATATAAAGCACCCCATGTTTTCCTTCACTGCTCAATCAACAAGATTACCTGCATTAATTTACCAAAAGGCTGGCTTCTGTTTCGAACGCAAAGTTGAAGGGAAGCGCTGATTGCGCAATTTTACAGCTTATTGAAAGTCGAAATGTGCTAAGTCGATAATCCGGTGTTTGACAGCCCTAGCAAGAGTGTAGACGAGTGGGGAGGTAGGTCAATCTATTAGTTTGTTGGTGTAAACTGGACTGACGGATTATTTCGTAGTTATTTAGTACTAGCTTTTGCGTGCGGCTTTGCCCGCGTGGTGATTGGAAATTATCCAACCGAAACGTACGCGCACGCCAGTAAAGCTCCCACAGTCAGTCAGCAGGACTTTTTCCGACACCTTGAACAGTCATAGTCATATTTCAGTCAATTTACAAAAAACCTTACTGAATTATACACGTAAACCTTCCTCGTGAATCACTCCGTTCAGTGGTTGAAACCGTATGAAAATCCATTCGTTAGTTTTTGAGTTTATCGCGTTCAGATAGATAGACGCGGCGGGGGACTGTTTTATAATAATATTAGTATGTACACCTAGTGATTTTAGTGTAGCAGTGTATTTGTGGCATATGGTGTGTTAAAGTAGTGGTATGTTGCCAATGCTGTTATTTGGTCGTGATGTTTGTGCTTTGATTTAATGAAGTGGTTGGTTTGATTGTGGTAATCTAGAAATGCATTTGATATTTTAGGACGTCACACGGCGTACTCAGCGAAACGAAAACGGAAGTATGAAAGACGCGGAGGAAGCTAAACGAACTTAGCTTCGTTTCGCTTCGTTCCCAATGTGGCCTGCGCTTTGAAGTGTCGCGCGACCCTACAAGATGTATATCTACTTAGAATATTTTTTCATGAATTAGGTAGGTAAAAACGGCTTCGTGAAATTGTCTTATCTAGACATATTTTTAGATCTATAACCTTACTAATGATCAGTCGACATTTCGGACTGAAAGAGGTGATTAAGTAGAATTACCTGTCATAAGGGTCATTATAACAGCTATTACTTTAAATTTTCTTTACATTTTGATCCTAACGACATCGAAAATAACACGTACATTTGATGACGTCACTTGCCAGTAGTTTGAAACTGCGATTGCGTGGTAATTCATGTTTATGTAGTTTTATTTTTAGATTTTTCCACATAAAAATATAGATAATTTCAAGCTACGCGTGTTATTTTAGATAGAAATGACCAAACCCGAAATTACCATTTCTTTGGAAGAAGGGTAAACTTAACTATTTTAATATTATCTATCGGAAGAGTAGAAATATTTCAAACATTCGGGGGAATATCCTTTGATATTCTTAAGCTAGTAAGAAATTCAGTGGTTACGATATGTTGGAAATTATGCTAAGTTTATTAAGACACCGTTTACCCGTGCCGTACCTTTTTAGTAAAATATGTAGTTAAGACAACTATTTATGTGGAAAGGGCTATTATTACTTTCACTTAATTAACTTGGAGAAAATACCAAGGGACTGTTATCACTCTCTCTCGGCGGTCCTAGGACTTACTTTATATCTATGTATAGATTCACACGATTACTGTTCATTATTAGTTATTACTACTACTCATTCTTAAAAAGCTTTTTTTGAAACCGTGCAGAATGGATAAAGTACCTACATTTGATAAATCTTCAATACAATATAAAATCTAATACTAAAATATATGTATATATTATGTGCGAGTAAAAAGGAAAGAAAAAGAAAGGGAGAGCTCATTGGGCATTAAAAAATTCGTTCGCATCGCTGTCAGTGGGAAAAGTGCCCAAAAGGCTGGCAGAGTTGCCACGTGGGATGGCAATGCTGATTCTTTGACCTTTTAGGTCTATTTTTTATAGGCCAGCTCTCTGGTCACGTGAAGAGTCGACCAACCGCTTGGCGATGTATAGATTGATGAATAGGTGCATTTATCGCATTAGGTTTTCTTGTAATGGTAAGTAGATAAATAAATAAATAAAAAAAAGTTAGTCTTTATAAAACTAACTTTAGTCTGTCTGTACGGGTTAAAAAAACTAAATAAAAAAAAAATTAAAGCCGTACATGTTGTTTAGTATAATTAGCATATAATGTTCCCACTTCTGGGACACAGGCCTCCTCTCTTCGATAGAGAGTGACATCTACCACGCAGGCCCAGTGCGGGTTGTTAGATGTCACATGTCTTTGAATGTTTGGTTCTAGGACATGCCGTTTCCTCACGATGTTTTCCTTCACTGTTTTGAGAACAGTGGTGATGAAATTATTTACACAAAGTAACGCAACCCTGGGTTCGAACCCACGACCTACAACTCGTAAGTCGGGGCCATTAATTTGGTGCAAGGAAATGAAACAAATAATATTATTTATAGGCATAATCGCACTGTATTGTTATGGTAAAACAACGTCACGATGAGTCCTAAAAAGAGTAGGTACAGGTGAACCCTTGTTCCCCAACTATTACCCACGTTTCGGGTTTATGAGGCAATTCTATGGGGTTTCTCACCATGTTTTCCCTTACAGGGTCGGCAGTATTACTTATTTTCCTTTTACTTCTCTGGCGCGGAAAAGTAAAGGGTCGGGTGAGTAACCTAGTAGTGTTAGTGAGTACCTATCAATGAAGCGGTCCCTACCTACCTAATAGTTTTATGTAGCTTCTAAAACTTAGTTTATATTTCCCACGCGAGAAAGCGACTAACAAGTAATGACGATAGGATTTGTATTCGGTTGTAAAATGATGTACCTATTTTGAATCAATTTCCTATCTGCAAATATCTAACATTAGGTAATCTGCAGCAATTATCAATCTATCTGTGAATCTTTTGCTTTCCTATTTTAATGTGACGGTAAAATCGTAACGTGATATGACGTGCTATGGTAAATGATAAAAGCGCCCATAATGTACAGTTCAATCTCACACCAAATGCTGCCTAAATTAAATTCTGTCCGAAAATCCAATCTCCTAAAGTGATTACACGAAAACGTATGAAAATGACGAACAATTTATACTTACATATAAATATCCTCTAGTGTGCACTGACTTCAGCCGGGGTTGCGGGATGTTCGAAAGAGTTACCGTGGCCCCGGCACAGGCAACAGAAGGAACACGGGTGGGTTTTAGTCAGTAAAAGTCTGACACGCCCTCCCGCTCCGCCCAGAGCGGAAGAAGTCATTTGATGATTTCCCATCCACAAAAAAAAAAAAGTGTGCACTGACTAACTGACTGATTTCATCAACGCAGAGCATACACCGCTGGGGCTACAAACTGGAAATTTTGGCAGTTGAAGCCTTTTGTGTTGTAAGCATCCACTAAGGAAGGATTTTTGGAAATTCGACCTTTAAGGGGGTGAAAAGTGGGATTTCGTTTGTAAATCTTATTTCTTGAGTTAATAAACTTGAAACACGGCATGAATACGTATCTAAATAAATTACGAAGTTTGTCAATTTTTGTTTTTTTATCGCTGAATGGGCCTGCTCTTGACCTCATTCACGTCTGATGGAATGCGATGGATGAGGTCTATGATGGATTTTTCTAAACTACCCATTAAAGGGGGGTGTCAAAGTTTGTATAGAAGAATTTTAACGCGCGGTCCGATTAACTCGAAACTCAGTATTTATACTTAAGACTGCTTATGCCGTTATGCTTATGACGTTTATGCTGTACGAAAAAATCCACGCGGTTGAAGTCGCGCTGAAAGTGCTAGTCTGTTTATACAATTCCTCGATCAATTTTGACTGAAATTTGAAACACACTGAACTTTCAATGCAGTTCTTGGTACGCTAATGTTTGTTCGGCTCAAACCCCGCCTTAATATAATGGGATGGGCAGTCCATTAGCGATGCTTAAGCCGACTAGTAACAAGACTTTATGGTAAGCTCCGGATCTCAATTAGAGTACCTAGGAGATATGTGGAATACTACAACTCAGAGGATGGATGGAGTTCTGAGTGAGAAGTGCGATACTTAGAATAATTCATCGTTTATTTTGTTTGATGTAGGTAATAGGTATCTTATCTCTATTAGTCACAAGTGCAACTGTCAAGCGTAAAGGTTCACGGTCTGTCTATATCGGGTAAAGGTTGATGCATATAATATAAGAATTTGCATTTTATAATCAGCCTATAATGTTCCTACTGGGACAGGCATTCTCTGTGTGAGGAAGTGGGCTAGAACACTAGTCAAGACTAAAAAATTATCTGAATTGGTTCATATAATTTCATATTGAGGTTGACTAATAATTAAATATCTATAGGCATTTTATTTTGATATCATGTCTAGAAGCGGAGAAATATAACTTTTAACCTTTCGACGTATGTTTGATTTACAAATTGCGGGTAGTTCGAAAATACGATTGTATTGCAAATGAAACATAGTTTACGAGTTAGCGTAATTGTTAATCTTCAAAATGTCACGCGTGTGTGTTAACAGACCTAATTTGTTAAAAATTTCCTTGGTAACAAAAAACCAGCTGACTATCGCGAAAGAATAAAACAGATGTTGGACTGCTATCGTAAAATGGAATGCAATATGTCATTAAAATTGCATTTCCTTCATTTACATTTGGACTTTTTCTCTGAAAATATTGGTTCAGTTAGCGAGGAACATGGGGAACGCTTTCATCAAGATGTAGCTGCAATTGAAAAACGTTTCCAAGAAGATGGGAGCATAGGCTCGCAGAGTACTCTTGGAGTCTTGTCACAGGTATTCCTGGATCTCATTACAAGAGGAAAGCAAGCTGCACCAAGAAAACTTCGCCTTTCAATCAAAACATAAAAAAAGTTAAAGTGAATGCTTAATTTTGAAGAAAATCGTAATTTTTGACTTGTCTCCACTATCCTGAAAATGAGATGTGATGGAAAAACTTCATATACGGATTTCTCTTAGGTCAATAGTAAAGAATAATAATTAGATAGTAGGACCTCAGAAAGTTGGAAATTTGTTGAGTATCTACCACGCAGCCCTAGTGCGATCTGGTGGATGTCATAAAAAGATGTCATGAAAAGACAGAAATCATTTCAAAGGAGGTTTAGTGTAAACGTTTGGGCAGGAGTGATTGGAATCAGGTAGTTGGACCGCATTACCTGCCCGATAACCTCAATGGCGATAACTATTTGGAGTTCCTTCAAAATGACCTGCCCGAATTAGTGTCTGAGGTGCCCGTATTTAATGAAAATGTGCCCAAAGTATTCCAGCATGACGGCTGTCCCGCGCATTGGAGTTTGACTGTGAGGGAATATCTCGACGATGCGTTCCCCAATCCGTAGATTGGTCGCGATGGCCCTATTGCATGGCCGGCACGTTCCCCAGACCTAACTCCGCTAGACTTTTATGTCTGGGGACGTGCCAAAGAACTGGTATACGCCACGGAGGTTCCGACTAGAGAGGTACTACTTCAACGCATTGAAACGGCGTTCAATAAAATTAAGGAGGAAATGCGACTTCGTACAACAACTGTGGAAATACGAAATAGATGTCGGGCGTGCATTCGCAATAGAAGCCAACAATTTGAGCAGAATATGTGAAAAATAAATAAATATTAACAATGCTTTTTTAAAATTTCTATTACCCCCCCCCCCCCCCCCCAAGAGTGATACGAGACAGATTTTAACCTTATAAGAGTGAGATAACAGATTTAATAAGTATTTCAGGTATCATTTAAACAAGAATATTTTTTTAAATCATAATTTGGAATTGTAGTATTTTGTGACTCGATTCACAATTCTAGCGAATTCACAAAGTTGTAAAAAGATTTTTATAGCATGTGGCACATCACTAGCAAGAGGATAGGCTAGAGAATTTTTGAGGGAGTTCGAAGATCCCGGTCGCTTTTAGTTTTTTTTTATAGCCATGTAAATAGCTGTAACATGGACAGCTTTAATTGAAGTCTGAAACTTTGCGAGTAAATTAAAAAAAAAACTAGATGGTTAATTTCACTAATTTTGAATTTAAAATGTACTTTAATACAATACACATCTAAAAATTGAAATTAAAATTCAGTCTACGACTTATACTTCTTTTTTAATTTGTATTTGAAAGTAAAATTTGGGTATTTTTTTAATAAAACAATAAAAAGTTCATGAAAAAAATCCATAGGGCATGAGAAGTGTTTAGGGGTCTAAAAGGATAGCAAATGTCCCAGTCGACCATTTCAATTTGGCATACGATGCACCAAACACCCTGTATATCTTCGGATTATTATTTTTTTTGATTCCGAAGTTTGAGGCGGTTTTCAGAAATTGACTGTGGAAGCCCAAAAATCATTTTGCTTCATTTAATGTTGATGGCCAAATCGGCTGATTGTGCTATGACACATTTCTCGTCCAGTCATTGAATTAGCCATTAGTAGCAATTTATTACCTATATAGTATCCAGCATTTATGTTCTGCCTACCCTGTTTGGTATTACAAGCATAATTATAACATCGTGCGCGCATGAAACATCAAAGTTGTTATGAATTTAATCTAATAGAGGTAGTAAACATTTTGTATGAGCAATTCACTCTTTAAACTTTCTCGTTTAGCGACAAACGAGTTTAAAAGTTTAATGTAGGGGACCGCTTTCAAATGACTGCCGTACGATGAATGAACCCACTGCATTTCAAAGTGTAGGTACTGAAATATTAAACATACACAAGATTTTTTTTGTCTGTTGTTTCCTCTTGAGTTTTTGGTAACGTGTGTTTATGACGGTCCGAAATTTTTCATGTTAGATTTTGTGCAAAAAAAAAAAAAACAAAAAAGATTAGTCATATAGCTCTAAGTAGAAGATATTTTAAGAAGAATAACAAGAATCACTTGTTACAAGGTTTACAAGTTTGTATCAGTTGTTACAAGTTTTCCAAATACTCCATTAAAACATAATTTTGGCAATAAGCCTTCAAAAAATCGATTCATAATCAATTCATATACAAGATGTAACATAATTAACGCACAACCTCTTAAGGGATCATTGTACTCATCATTATGAACAACTTTTACTATGGGACCAAACCTGAAATCACGAAAAAAAATCTGCTGTTCCCTACATTTCGACGAGTTACGCGAACATAAATGTAGGGAGCAGCAGATTTTTTTTTCGCGATTTCAGGTTAGGTCCCGTAGTAAAAGTTGTTCATAATGATGAGTACAATGACCCTTAAGGGAATTATGTTACACCTTATATCTTCCAGGCTTTTAGCACATTAACATAATTTTATACATAACCTACAACGTAAAATACTCCACTCTCAATATAAGCCAACAACTTATTGACATAAGACTTAATTAAGTTCGATTTTCCTTACAAACCTTCGTCATGGCCAAAATAACCTTTTTTACGTCACCTAACGATTCAATAAAATGTCTCAGCGCTTACAGGGTTGAATTCGGGGTCATTACTGAGCCATTGATCCCATTTGTATGTTAAGAATATTTTTCCATATTTCTTATTTGAGTTTAGTCGGAGGAAGTTTTTAGAATGCGTGTTTTAAAAGTTATAGGGATAACGAATGTCGGTAAACTGAAGTCCTTGAAATTGACTGTCTCGTTGGTCCAGCGGTCGCAAGCGCTACTGCTAAGCATGAGGTCCTGGGTTTGATTCCAGGGTCGGGCAAAGTGTTATTTGGGTTTTTCCCTCAATAATTTCTTAGTAGCAGCCTGGAATCTAGATTTGTGCCCGGTTGATGGCAATAGGCTCGCCCCCTATTACATGAGACTTAAAATATAACTGGCAAAATGTGGGTGTGCTATCGGTACACCTCTGCCTAACGCTTCAGGGAAACAAGGCGTAATGTTATGAAGAATTAGATAAAAATAACATAAGACCTGAACTTCTGAAATGTTCTAAGGATCGAGATATTAAGAAAGAAGAAAGAAAGAAAGAAAGAAAAAACGTTTATTGGCACATGCCACAAGTGCACACAGTATCATGAATGGAAACAGAAAAAGAACTTAAAACTAACAATATTTGAAAAGTACAATTACCTACATCAAAGCCAAAAAAAAAAAAGCATGTAGGTAAATACTGTGCGACTCACGGCTGCGCCAAATAGGCCCATTTCAGCATAATATTATTGTGTAAAGCTAATACATAATTTATTTTGTACGAAAATACAAAACTACAGATACCGATTTCTGAAATTAAAGTTATTTTTCTTCACATTGTAGTGTTTTTTTTTTGAAAGTCCGTTGTTTTTTGTTTTTTTTTTTGTAAAAAAGTTTTTATCTCTGTGTACTTAATTGAATAACTTATATAGCGTTCAACATATTGTGCCATTTAGATAGTCAGACGTTTTTGAAAGAAATCTGAAGTAAGTTAAATAGAATTATCATGCAGAACAGCGCTTTCTTCACAACAATCTCCTTATCTTATTTTACCTATTTCTTATAGTGAGACGCTTGCGGTGCTTTTCGAAGCACTTCAGCAACGTATAAAACCTACGTCCTAAGTAAATTAAGTTATCAGTAGTTTAACTCTGTAACACTAGATTGTTGGCGCAAGGCGCTTGTTCGCTTGCCACGCCGACACGCTTGGGATCCCGAACAACTAGTTAAGTAGTTATTTAGTAGGTTCTAAGTCTAAATGGCTAAAGGGATTTTTGGTTTCGGAGATACATTATTTTCTATTTTATGGTTTAATTTTATTGATACTTGAAATCAAAATGAAAATGAAAAACAAAAGTCATTTCATTCAAATTAAGCTGAGAATCAGCACTTTTTCAACGTCAGACAGTCCACCAAAACGCCCCACTCTTCATCACTTCCTAGAGCTTTAACTGGGAAGAAGAAAATGACGCAACAAAGTCCCCAGCAGCACAGTTGTCTGTTAAGTTAGAATCGCCTTAACACAATTCAAGGGTTACGAATACATTTCATTTGTAAATTTTTTATTATTCCTGCAACATAGATGTTTGCTTCTCATCAACTCATTGTTTTAGAATTTTTGTACTTATTTATGGAACCTATTCTTTGATTTATAATAAACCATAACAATAATGTAGTTTAACGGTAAAAACTTTTTTACCAAAAAAAAAAAACAACCGACTTCCAATAAATACGGTACAAGGTGAAAAATAACTTTAATTGCGGAAGCCGGTGTCTTTGGTCTTGTATTTTCATTTTTTGCCACCGACTTACAAAATTAAAGTTATTTTTCACTCCGTAGTGTTTTTTTTTGGAAGTTGGTTTGTTTTTTTTTTGTATTAAAACTTTTTTTTGCGGTAGTAGGTACCACACCTAAAAAGTGAAAAATAAAAAGTAACTACAAACTCGCACAAATTCTAATACCATTACCTGCTATGTAAATTACAGTAACATGAGTTATAATAACATCATCCACACAGACTAAGTGGGAAAAAAACGTATTATTGAAGCTAACTTAAAAACTACCCCGTCAAAGTTAGTAAAATTTATATGGGACTACCTAGAAAGTATACCCTATCAAACAAAAATAGAATTTTCAAAATCGGTCCAGCTGTCTTCGAGTAATCGGGGAACAAACATAAAAAAATTAAAGAAATATTCCGATGAAGTGAGAATCTCCTGCTTTTTTTTGAAGTCAGTTAAAAATGGCTTTGTTCAAGGATCTACGTATTTTTAGTGCGATAGTAAATACACATGTTATACACTTTATACGAAAAGGGTTTTTGATCTTGACTACAGATAGGGGTTTTCTTTACTCCTAAATATGTCGCTCTTATATCCCCGAGAAGATATAGAACGGTTTGTGACCACACGTGGCTTTTCCTTCCTTTGTCTTTGTTTTATTTTATTTAAGGTGAAAGCGGCAGGGTAGCCTGCGAAATTCAAATTTTCTTACGTTTTTTGCAATTCGCAGGTCAGTATTCGGTTGTTTATTGATTAAAATATGATTCCCGACCGTAACAAATATGTATTTACAGAATTATAATCATTAAAGTCACAAATACAACTCTCTAAGACCAAGTAATTATATTGAATGACTATTTCATGAAATCTTAACATTTCAGGATTATACTAACTTAAGGAATTTTATTACTGATTCTAATATTATAATTCTGTAAATACACATTTGTTACGGTCGCGTATCATACTTTAATCAACTTACACCCAGACACTGATATGCAAATTGCAAAAATCGTAAGAAAATTTGAATTTCGCGGCTACCTTAGCGCTTCCCTCTTAAATAGACTAGAATAAACGTTTATTGTCTCCAATATAAAGCTCTGCAAGTAAAAAAATAAAGTAGAATGTACAGGTATAATCGGTTTAAGGTAGGACATATACAAAATGAAGTTTCTTAAAAAAAAAACCGGCCAAGTGCGTGTCGGATCACGCACAGTGAAGGGTTCTGTAGCTGGGATTAATGTGTTGCAAGAACCAACTTAACATTGTAGTTGAAAAACATGTTCCCCCATACATTCCAACTACAAATGTAGGTTTGTACGCACAATATTGAGTGATTTAGCATGTTATTTTAAGACTTCTTATAGGTTTTCTTGTAATCTAGGATATGAGGGTGGGAGGAGGGGAGTATGGTCAATTTTCATCAATTATCTTGAATAACTTTTAAAATTATAAAAAAAATATATTTGAAATCCTCCTAACAAGTCCCTTTATTTGATATGTCACACAGTACAGTTTGCGAAACATTTTTTTTCTAATTTTGTCTCCAAAAGTGAATCCCGTAAATTCATTTATTTACATTACACGTTCGTGTTTGGTGGGTCACAGAAATTCATGTGTGTACCTTTCAACTTATTCGGTCCAGTAGATTCGGAGCAAATCGGCTGTGACAGACAGACACACGAGTGATCCTATAAGAGTTCCGTTTTTTCATCCGGACGTACGGAACCCTAAAAACAGTTCTTCAAACGTTAGTTAGAACTTTGTGTTGTGTCAGCGACTGCGGACAGCCGATCTATTCTGTAAACATCACTCCGTGAGCACTTAGGTGAAGTGAGTTTGAAGTGAGCTCAATCCCTAGTAGAGTAAGGTGGGATGACAGTTCACATCACGCTCACTTCACCTAAATTTTCACGGTGGGATCTTTACAGAATAGCACCAAAGATGTCAGTATTGTGTGTGACGCGGACCAGCCGCAGTTGGTTGTTGGACAAGACGTCTGTCTGTGGACAATTGATTGATAAGTGTGAGGTGTAGATTTTGAGTCGACGCATTCAAAAAGCTGAAGGCCAATTCTCGTTCTTAAAAAGCAAGGGTTTTTTGACAGATTGAGACTGAGATTAGAATAGGAACGTTCTTAAAAAATACGGGAATTGCCCCTCAGACTCAAACTCTAAAGCATCAGTTGTACTTAAATAATTGTCTAATTAATAAACATAAAACACATCTATAAAGTCGCTAAATATATGTATAAACAAATCTATGCGTTTACATTTTAGATGTAAAAGAGTATGATATATTGTAACGGCTTCCACACAGAACTGCTTCAAGAACCGACTGGACATATTAAATATCTGCAAGCTAGTTGCAACGCACGCATTATCTGATTAGCTGCTACAGCGTCCTACCAAGTAATAATAACATAAAGCCTGGTGCAAAGCTTTTCTGATCAGACCGTATTGCATTGCTAAAATAAAGAAAAAAAAGAAAGAAAGAAAATAAATTTATTTGACCCAGGTTAAGGCACACAATATTCACACAAAAACAAAAAACAGAAAAAAAAATAACTTAAAATAGTATAAATTGTACGCACCACGGCTGCGCCAAATATGCCCAGTTAGCAGAAATGCCAGAAAATCACGAAACAGTCATCATTTCTTTCGTTTTCAACACAGAATCTAATTTATAAAACCAGAAAAACCACATAATTTAATTCTACAGTTTTCAAAGAAGAAATATAGCTTAAACGGGATCTAAACCCGGTACTTTATTGCAGCCCATGAATGATGCATACCGCACACAAGTTGAATCAGATATATTTGATTAATATAAATATTTATTCATTGTATATGTTACGGTATCAGAATCTATGCTTTCTGTGGACTTTGCATTGCGATATGAGGTTTGACGTCGAGGTATCAAAAGTGGGTTTTAGATTTTACTGAATCAATGTGTGTTTGAATATACCACGTAAATATAGTATGTATATATATGAATGCTGTTAGGTACAACTAGATAACTCTATGATTTATACATAAATACTACGTACATATACAAACAAATAAATAAAATTGAAGTGTCTCTTTGTAATGTGTATCTAACAGCTTTTTACTAAATGCATATAAAATTATATACGGTACTTTTAACAAAAAAAACAATTTTAAAAATTTTTCTCTGCCTGTCTGTTTGTTCCGGCTAATCTCCGAAAAAGCTGGACCGAATTTGACGAGACTTTCACTGGCAGATAGCTGATGTTATAAGGAGTAACTTAAGCTACTTTTATTTTAGAAAAATAATTGAAGTTGTTCCGCGTAAAAAAATTTAAACCCATGAAATGAACAAAAATAATAACTGTAACTACTAGCCAGATTTGAAAAAAATATTTTTTGGTGGCCTAATTCTTGGGGATAAGACGCTATTTCACACCACGCTACGACTCTTAGGAGTCGAGCAAAAAGAATAAAGAACGCTAAGCGAAAACGAAGTAATAGCGCGGGAGGGCGACGCCACGCGTCGGGTCGGGGGACGAGGGAGTTTTTTTTTTAATGTGGCGGTTATTTTACTATATTGTGTATTTTACGACTTCCTCTCGACCACTCGAACGAAGTCGCGGGGCACAGCTAGTTATTAATAACAATAAATCTTTTATTTTAGACAGTATTATCACATATTAAGTATTATTTAAGAATATTATCTAATAAATATTATCTAACAATTTATAATTTGCACTACAGATACTAGATAGATAAATAAAATACCAAAACAATGAAATAAAGTTGTAAGTTTAAAATCTCCTGCAAACAGGCGCGACACGCGACGCGACTCAAAAACACCGCTCGTCGCGCGAGTCGCGGTGCCTTTGTGTCGCGTCGTGTGTCGCGCCTGTTTGCAGGAGCCTTAAGGCACTATTGAAAATAACACACAAATAAATAAATTTACAACGGGCAGAATTACACTAAATTGAGACTAAGTCTTATTGATGTAGTGGAATCAGCGAAAATTATAATCTTACTTAATAAATATCATAAAAAAGTTGCATTTCACTTTAGTATAAACCTGATGAGTTGTGTTTGTAGTATTAAACCAGTAAATAGCCATAATCACCACGACTGGTAGGATATGTGGAGTTGTGAACGCAGATTGTTGTTCTTAGCAGACACAAGAGATAAATCCTATCGTATTTTTCAAACAAGAACCAGAACCGAATCTTTTACGTATCTTCAATCAACTCAGCCTATCGCAGTCCACAGCTGGACAAATACCTCTCCCAAGCTGTGCACAACACTCTGTCCTCCGCCTTCCGCAATCATTCTGTCGTCGGCCCACTAGCTGGGGGGCTTCCCGCACTACGCTTGCCGATACGCGGTCTCCACCCCAGCGGGGCAATTGCGTAAAATATTATCAATCGGAATCGGTTTCGAAGGAAACGTCCGAACATTCGGCTGTTATTTTATGTTCAAAAGAGTAACCGTGGAGTTTCTTGCCGGTTCTACTCCATAGCAAACGATCAATTGGAACCTTGCACCTAGCTTCTGACGTTTCATATGTGCCCATGTAGGTTAATGTGAAATAAAATATTTTGAATTTTACTTCGGATTTGTGCTTCGTAGTAGACCCCCTAATGATATCGAAGTCAGGAACAGACCTAATGGCGCAATGAATAAAAGAACCAAAAGTCTTTAATTCAGCGCTAATCTTCGAAAAAGTACGCATGTTTTTCGCTTAATTCATATTAATTGTTAATAAAGAGTTGGATACCATAGTACAAGATATACACACGTTAATAAGTGGTTGAGCTTCGTCGTGAGACCAGACATCTGTTACTTATAGATAGAGCTCAAGATAGGGATGTCTCACCGCTTCGACTGTCGAGACAAAGGAACGTAGGCAGGTGTTAAGAACAATAATTAATATTAAAACTAGATACTAATGACGGCTAAATCGGCTTACATGCTGAGCGATTGGTTAGCGGGCTTAGGTAGTTCTCGGTTAGCATAAATCTTTGGGTTCTGGATTTGCAAGAATCTTCAGAGGGAGGAGAACATTTAAATAATAATTATACTTAAGGTTTTGCGAATATGTATTGGATTTCTTAGCCTAAGGTAGATATATAGAATAATCTTTATTATGAACACCATAAAAATTACAGATATAAATGTAAAAAAAATTACTAAGGGTGACACAGTGGGCGGTCTTATCGCTAAAAGCGATCTTTGGCCACCTTTACCAAAACTGCATTACGCGTTAATTGTCATTTAAAATAAACAGTCTCTAAGGAGCCATGCGAGTTTTCGTTTTTAAAAACGTTTTACGCTTTTAAGGCACAAAAAAGATGTATAAGATCAATGTGTGGTCTAAAAATTGATGATAGCTGCGTACCATTCTTTAAATCGCTGAAAATACTTACCTTACCTTCATTATATATTTTTGAAATTAGTGTTTTCGTCAAAACAAACAAGAGGTTATTCAAAAAAGTGTCAACGTTACGAGATGTTACGATTCGTAGCCAATACGCAAACTCTTTAAGCAATCAGCGTTGTAAGACTGCCTTAGTGAGAAAGAGCGTTTTAGGCATGGCACCGCGCATTTACAATAAATTACCCGATGTCATAAAAAATTTGAATGTTACACAATTCAAAAAAAAATTAAAACTGTTATTAATTGAAAAATGTTATTATACGACTGATGAATTTCTGAATGATGAATTAATGTAGACTTATTTTATTTTATTTTTTTGGCTGGAACCATTTTTTATTGAATATTGTGACTAATTGTAATAAGATTATTTATTTATGCATTGACTGTAGAATTTATTCCATATTGTGACATTTATATTTTTTTTTTTATCATCATTCTATTAATCTTGACATACCTACAAATAATTTAATATGTTTACCTCTCGCATGATTAATATTTTATTTTTCCTTAGTTCGCATGCAACCATATTTGTACGCCTTTTGGCATAACATAGCGACCTATGAACTCTAAAATAAGAACTGTATTCACTACCTATGTTACACAAATAAATTGATTATGATTATGGTTATAAATCTATCACTATCTTTTATAAAAATCTATCTCTGAAGGTTATAAAATTACATAATATAACATCACGCCTTGTTTCCCCGAAGGGTTAGGCAGAGGTGTACCTATAGTACATCCACATTTCGCCAGTTATGTTTAACTCCCATGTAATGGGAGCCTATTGCCATCATCCGGGCACAAATCCAGACTCCGGGCTGCTACTGAGAAATTCCAAATAGAAAAACCCAATAACACTTTGCCCGACCTAGGAATCGAATCCAGGACCTCATGCTCAGCAGTAGCGCTTGCGACCACTAGACCAACGAGGCAGTCTAAAGTTATAAAATTAAATAATTATTATTTTTTTGGTAATTATGCAATCTATTCTTTAGAGCGTACTTAATTACTTACGTAATGAGCCGCTCCCTTGTGTTCATTACTCATAAGTTATGGAAACATTGACATAAGCTTACCCTAATTAGCGTAAGACTATAACAGACTAACAAATCCGGAGGGTGTAATAGAGAGAATATAATGCCCTCGACTCAACCTGTTGAGATTTTTAATGTTTCAAGAAAAAAACAAAGATTTCCTAGTTAAAATTTCTTCTCATGTGACATATAAATACCATTACCATTACGAGCCTATTTTGTCCCACTGCAGGGAAAAGGCCTCTTCTCATACAAAGAAGGCACGAGCTTTGATCACTATGCTTGCTCAAGGCAGATTGGCGATTTCAGACCTAAAATTATATATAAGGTGTGGCGTAAATAGTGGTCCAACGTTAAGCGGTCGATACACCGTATATTCAGCTGTCATATACCACAATTTGAAACTTTTTTCCATAGATCTCAGAATAAAATATTTTTATTCTTTTTTGAAAGTTTTACACCTTGCTTTACTAATTGGGCTGTACAATTCAGCTCTTTTTGTTTAAATTAAGGAGTCAGTTATTATTATACTATTTTAGAATCTGCATTAATTGAACAAGTTTTTAAAATAATTGGCACTGACAGTGTTGTACATTTTTTTTACACCATTCGCACCCCAAGTCACACAATTTTCTAGATATTTGAGTTACATTTTGAAATAAACACATTTTTTTTATTACCTATAAAATTACATTTACAAAATGACTTGCATGTGATAGCAAATGTGTTCCACAGTTACAAACAGAAAAAAATAATGATAAAATAATATATTTTTTAGAAATCACAGCCACATTAGTAAAGCAAGGTGTACATTTTTCGGTGTATCCCCTTAACGTTGGACCACTATTTACGCCACACCCTGTACATGTATAATTACTTGTCCTTATTGAATGATTCATCAACGCAGAGCCTACACTACTGGGGCTATCAATTCGAATTTTTGCACAAGGCTTCCTTTTATAATGTAGGGGATTAGGTACTAAGAAGGGTTTAGAAATTCGAACTTTAAGGGGGTGAAAAGGGGGATTTTGTTTGTATGAAAAATCTTGTTCTTGAGATAATAAACTTAAAACTTGGCACGAATACTTTTAGAAATAAATTGCGATGTTTGTCATTTTTTTGTTTTTCTAAACTTGGGGATTGGAAAGTGTCAAAGTATGGAAGAATTTTAACGCGCGATCTGATTAACTTGAAACGAAACTCGGTAATTATACTTAGGACCAAACATAAAGAATAACGTGTACCAGTTATTTGAAAAAAAAAAGGATTGGTTTTAAAAAAGATTTGAGGAAAGTACGAAATCCACGCCGAAAAAATCGCGGGGGAAGTGCTAGTTAATTTATAAGTCCGGGTTTATAAAAATAATACTTGAAATCGTACTAGACCGTGCACCTTCTGAACACGGTATCACCGTGGATATAGCACATAGTCTCAAATCATCCAGGACCAAATGCAATGCTACTGGCTGCAAAAAAAAAATTAAAAACAGTTATGTGACCTGACCCTGAATAAAAAGTAAACTACCTTTGCACGACAACCCTCTTTTTTTTTTTTTTTTTTTTGTGGATGGGATATCATCAAATGACTTCTCCCGCTCTGGGCGGAGCGGGAGGGCGTGTCAGACTTTTACTGACTAAAACCCACCCGTGTTCCTCCTGTTGCCTGTGCCGGGGCCACGGTAACTCTTTCGAACATCCCGCAACCCCGTCTGGCATCGGTCCTGGTGGACCCCTTCAATGCTGCTGACATCTCATTGAGGCGCGCGTGGAACACAACGCGCCGGACAGGACCGTCATCTACCCCGGTCACCGGGGAGAGTGGAACCGGCGAGAGATGTCGTGCGGTGTCCCGCAGGGATCGGTTCTGGGACCGCATCTGTGGGACATCGGGTACGACTGGGTGCTGCGCGCCGACCTCCCTGGTGGCGTCAGCGTAGTTTGCTACGCTGACGATGACGACGACGACGACGACGACGACGACGACGACGACGACGACGACGACGTTGGCTGGTCCTGGCGCAGGGGAGGTCGCACCAGGCGGCGGCCGAATTAGCGGCACGCGGAGTTGTGACAATCGTAGAGAGGATCCGGTAATTGGGACTCGAGGTGGCCTTGCACAAGTCCGAGGCCATGTGTTTTCATGGTTCTCGCAACGCGCCACCATCGGGTTCCCAAATAACGGTAGGAGGGGTTCTCATCGGTGTCGAGACGACGATGAAGTACCTGGGACTCGTTCTCGACAGCCGGTGGAATTTCGTGGAGCATTTCCGACGTTTGGCTCCCAGACTGGAGCGGGCCGGGGCTGCCTTGAGGCGGCTCCTGCCCAATCTGGGGGGTCCAAACGCCTCCTGCCGGAGGCTCTACGCGGGGGTCGTGCGGTCCATGGCCCTTTACGGAGCTCCGGTGTGGGCGCGTTCCGTGAGGCGGCGACCGGTCCGTCGGTTGAACGCGTCCCAGAGGGTCATGGCCATCCGGTTAGCCCGGGGATACCGCACGGTCTCCGGGGAGGCGGCGAACCTCCTTGCCGGATTACCGCCATGGGATCTGGAGGCAAAAGTCCTCACGCACATGTGGGAGTGGCGCGAGGAGGCAGGACGCCGGAGCGTAACTCCGTTGCCGCGAGAAATCGCGGCACGGCGGACAGAGCTCCGGCAGGATCTCATGGCGGCATGGAGAGTGCGATTGTCGCAACCCAGCGCTGGGCACGCCACAATTGCGGCGAGAAGTCCTTTCTTTGAGGAGTGGCTGGAGAGGCGCCACGGCGTCCTCACCTTCCGCCTGACGCAGGTCCTCACCGGACACGGGTGCTTCGGGAGGTACCTGTTCTGGATAAGGCGGGAGGAAACGCCCGGGTGTCACCACTGTGTGGATCGCCCGGAGGACACGGTGGAGCATACGGTGGAGGTCTGCCCGGCTTGGGCGGAGCACCGCCGTGTCCTCGCGGAAGCGATCGGCGGCGGCGATCTCTCGCGTCCGGCCCTGGTCCAGGCCATGGTACGGAGCGAGAGTACATGGGAAGCCATTACCTCCTTCTGCGAAGCAGTAATGCTCGTGAAGGAGGAGGCGGGACGCGTGAGGGAGAGGCAAGCTTAGCGCCCTCACGCCCCTAGTCGCCGCAGGTGACGCCCTGGGCGTCGGGAATTGGCAGCCGATTCCCGGCCACCGTAGGCGCGGGCTTGCGGACGGCGAGCAATGGGTAGCTCGCCGTCCGGTAAGGACCAAGCCTGAGTCGACGGCGCGTCGTGTTCCACGCGCGCCTCAAAGAGATGTCAGCACTATTGACGGGGTCCGCTAGGGCCGATGCCAGCTAGGGTTGCGGGATGTTCGAAAGAGTTACCGTGGCCCCGACGACAACCCTAGTCTTGAATGCAGAGAAAAATAATTAAATGAATATACTCTTAGAGCTTACATGGTTTTCTCAAAGGCCTATTCAGATATAAGTGATATCGCTGTCGAGCTCGGTAGCGATATGGTCCGCCTTCTGGTTAATCACTCTGGACCAGTATCACTATCGAGCGCCACAGCGATATCGCTTATAATATATCTGAATAAGCCTTTACAAAGGAATTAGTTTCCGCGAAGCGTGGTAAATTAACAGAACGTTATTTTGTACCATGTTTTTTTTATAAAAACCTTTCCTCTTTTGCCTTCACATATTTTTTTTCTTAGGAAATGAAGATAAATAAGTTGTTTACATCATTTCTTTTCATCTGTGCTTGGTAGTTGAGATGCACTGATTTTTCTGTCCCGATGTGAGATGAGGCGACAAAATTGTGAAAAAATAGAGGCCGTAATAAATTAACAGTTATTTTCTATAAACGAATGACTATTTATTTTATATAATATACTAGTTCACCCGCCCGCGATTCCGCCCGCGTTGAAGCCAACTGCAACGTGCCGCTACAATGGCGACATTAATTTAACACACGGGTAGGGCTGGTGATCAATAATTATAAAAATTATAATGAGGTAAAATAATTCGTAAATTGATAAGTTACAATTTTCTTACAAACTAAATACTAAATAAAGCTCTCTCTTTCCTTCAATTCACCTATTATTTGCACGTTATTTATTTTAATTTTATTGCTGCGATGTTATGGTCCGTGACCACGGCAAATGACCTCTGCGCTACAGTTCTTTAAGTACAGGTTGCTCTAAGATGCCATTTTAGAAAATTTCACGCTGTATAGGTACCACAAAAGTAATCCTATAGAACTAGCCAATGCTGTCCTAGTGTGGCTTTCTATCAGTGATAGAATTTTTGAAATCGGAAGCATAGTTTCGGAGATTACTTCCTACATCCAAACTTACAAACTTTACCTCTTTATAATGTTATTAGTGCAGAAAAAGCGATATTATAGGTATTTTGATGAAGTAGTTACGAGAGGGGCTTGTGGCTAAGTAATAACGGCCACACGGGTCGATCAATCAGGTTAAGCTACGCTTGCTTGGTTTTTAATGATGGTCACCCATCCACGGACCAACCGCGGGTCCGTGGATGGGTGACCATCTTAAAAAGCAAGATCACTCCGTGTCTCGGAAAGCACGTTAAGCCGGTCCCGGCTGTCATTCTTGGATCTTTGACATTCGTTACGGATCGTCAGAAGCCCGAAAGTCTGACAACCAGTTTTACCAAGGGGTATCGTATTACCCAGTAACTGGGTTGTGGAGGTCAGATAAGCAGTCACTCCATGTAAATGATTGGTATTCAGCTGCATTCAGTTAGACTGGAAGCCGACCCCAATATGGTTGGGATAAGGCTAGGCAGATGATGATAGTTACGGGGTAAATGATAGCAATGCGATAACAAGTGGTATAACTTATATTTTTAACGATAGCTTCTTACTGAATATGAGTATCTACAAATAAGTGTTAGGTACGTACAGCATACAGGGTGTAAGGGACAGCCCTCCGCAAACTAACAGGGTGCATTCAGCTCCTTATTTTGAATCATATTCCACCGGAAATAATCTCAGGAAAATTTTCTTCTTTTTAATCGTCTTTTCAGTTTTTATTCTTTTATTCCAATGTAAAATTACATTCTCTGTACACAGCACTCCATTTATGTAAATAAAACAGCTAGTATCAAAAAATCAGCAATTGATGTTGAAATACTCGGCGGCCAAAGGCTCGCTGCGCTGCCGTTCGCTAAGCGCGTTTCGCCACGGTAACGATACATTGCGTGGGAGCTAATAAAACAAATCAAGTTTATTGGATTCCCATAACGTTCCTGAAATAATTTCAAGTACCGGTCATCTTAGTATGCTATACTGAATGCACCCCATCAGTCTGAGAAGGGCTGTCCCTTACACCCTGTATAAAAAAAACTAAATGATTACTTATAAATTTCCTCCCATTCAACTACTAACATAAAGCTGTAGTTTCACAAAACGTTCTCCTAATAAAGTGGCTAGTATTTAATTAAATAAAAAATAAAAAAAATCAAATAATTATTTGAGTTGAAAATTATCCAATTTGAAGTTTACACAGTCGGTAAAACTCACGCATGAGGATTGGTAGGCAACATATTATGTACTTACAGAGTACGGTGGTGTGGTGTGTACGCACTAGGCAAATTATTTGCCCTTCTGTTTCTGCTCAAGGCGCAATTACTGTTTATATTTTGTTTAATTTGTTTGAGTTATTAAAATTACTGTAAAGCAAGTGTTTGTCTAGCTAGCATACCAACCAAATAATTTATGTTTACCTCTCGCATGGTTAATATTATTTATTTTTTCTTATTTCGCATGCAACCATATTTGTACGCCTCTTGGCATAACGTAGCGACATGTGAACTTTAATTTACGAACTGTATTCACTACCTATGTTACACAAATAAAAAATGATTTGATTTATACATACGTTAAGCACATCGTGTAAGAAATTGTGTAAGATATTTTTTCTTAAAAACATAAGTAAACAGCGAAGTCATAGTTACCTACTTTAATTAATTTTCCCCACAGTATTAGGTTTACCGCTACAGCCTTACCTAGACGAATCCCACCGTCTGCTGTGCCTAAAATAATTCCGTTTTCAATGCAGTATACGAATCCACGGCGGTGAGGTGTACTATAGGTACACCTCTGCCTAACCCTTCGGGGAAACAAGGCGTGATGTCATGTGTATGTTATGTATACGAATCTAACTCTAATCATATTCATAATCGTTAATTTGCTTAGAAACTGCATAGATACATAAAGGTGTTTACAAAGTTTTGTGATCCTTGTACAATCTAACTTAGGCATGCAAACATTGAAAAAATTTTTATATTAAAAATATACGTCAGTAAAATTAAATTTGTCATAAAAAATAAATAAAAAATATAGAATTTAAAGCGAGCATAACAATATTAAGGAAATAGGTACAAAATGACAAAATATATTAAATCTAAAAGGAACACAATGTCAAATAATATAATATAAAGTGTAGTGTCATTTAACTCATTAATTGAATAATAACGGTTATCAAGCAAAAGGGGAATCAGTATCTTTTTAAACATTTGGATCGGATTTTTTTTTTATAATATCTGTTATCTTGTTATTTAAGGTGGGACTAAAAAAAATACGTCTAAAAACCACGTTTTAAATAACACAATCCAGCATCTTGCATTATGAAACATAAACCACCCTCAGAACGTATGTAAACTTGTGGACATTGTTATACAAATTCAATAAAAGTTAAATTATAATATATATTGTCTACCCCGTGACCTCGAGCTACAAGCTCAAGCGACACGCATCTTGCAACGGCGACTGCGGAGAAAACAAATGAAAGAAGTTGTTAAGAGTACGCCATGGGTTTGATTCGATACAGTCTGTCCTTTGCTGACCCAGCGACGCCCTAATCCGAGGTCTGTACCCCCTGGGGTGCCTTACCGCGTAGTCGCTTAGTTTATAGACATAAGTAGTATGCCCTGGCTGGAGATCTTAATTTATAAACGCACCAACAGGATAGCCCGGTTAAGCAGCCGGTAATCTCCTAGGTTGACTTGCGAGATGACATTCACAAAAGAAAAAAAAATGTTACGAGTCACCGCGACGCGACTTGCAAAGCGACGGACGGATACGGGTGACGGGTACGCGCGTCGCTTGACGCAAGCCGCATCCCTACAGGTCGTGAACGGGGGGGGGCGCCCTCTCCACAGTACAGTCCTGCATAGTGATGCAACAACATGCTCCATATCGCGGGACAGTCGCCCACGCGACTGCGAACACTGCAATATGTCTTTGAGATATTAAATTTATGATAAAACGTTATTATAGTATGTTCACGAAAGGATAAGGCAAAATGGTTCTATTTTAATAACTTTGCCATGATATTAATTGAAACATATAATTAATAATTATCGATTGTTTACCACAACTTATTTGTATGTTATCTATATCTATATCAGTACATATTATAAAACAAAGATGCTATTCGTGTCTATGGTGAACATTTAGGGAATTATTCCGGAAGGTTTGTGTAATATTAAAGTTATGAGTATATATGTAGTAAAATAATCTCAATGTCTTGTTAATTTGTTTAAACCGTGTGAAGTAGGGATGGGTCGCTAGTACATGTATTAGAAAAACTAAGAATGCAAATTTTTGGATGTGTTGCGCAAACTATCATGCAATAAACAGAGTATGGATAGCAAAATGACCATTTGCTTACATTGTATATTCCGATGTACACATCAGAGTTTCGTGTCAAAGTGCAGGCAGGGTGTTAAGTCGCATGTCATGGCAGTAAACGAGCGTATTACCACATACCGGGCACAAAAGTCAGGCTTGAAATTGTGCCTTAGATGTGCCAGAAACCATTGGTTCATTTCAAGCATTATAACTTACCACAATAGTAACACAAGTCAATTATGTAGAATGAGTGGATTTGAATGTTATTAATTTATGCAATTTTTTTTAGTTCAGTAATCTCATATGGCCTTAATTTTAAGTAGTAATTACCGTAAAATTAAAATAATAAAACAAAATGTAAGCTTTTTTCTAACATGTCACACATATACAAAAAAAGAAACGTTCTTATATTGTTTGGGCCCAGTAGGTGGCCACATTTATTGCGGCGTCAGAGGCCTTGTTCAGATCGTCAACGGTGCAGGAGAACGGAATAAAAAAATATACCCACACAAAGAAGTGACTATCGTTTGTTGCTCGTAGCAAAGTGCTACGGCGTAGCGCTACGGCTACGGTCCACTACCTCGCGCGTAGCTGGGGGGCACGGAATATTGTGTAGATTCCGACACGCCGTACTGTATCATGGATGAATGACGATTCTTATATCATATAATATATATTTCGGAACTAACATCTTTTATATATTTAATTATTTCCATACAATTAATAATACCATTTGTATCTTTTACTCTTGCTGAAACCATTATTGTTAGATTAAATCACTCATGATTATTATATTACAATATTCAATATATCATGATTACAATATTCTTCAGGAAAGAGGCCATTTAATTTTGTCTTATTTGAAAATATTACAGCAACTTTAGTATGAGACAGAGAGCAAACAAAAACCTAATCAATATTTAAATAATTTATGCAACACTATTCTCGTAATAAAATCTCGCTCGTACATCAGCATTTACAGCGTGATTAATTAATGCACATGCATGCATACATTCATCTCTCTAAGCCGAGCAAGGAAACAGCGTTCGCTAAAACAACCACCTGCTTATAATTGATTAACTGCGACAATAAACTTGTCCTAAATAAACTCCTGAAGTTACAGTCCACACATACAGAAGTACAATCGAGGACATAAATACACAGTCACTATTTATAATGCCGCGGAGTGTTTGTGCACCTGTACTCGGACTAACATCGGCGATTTTTGAACACAACGGTCTCGTTTGAAACGCTTTTATGTTCGACTGTACGGTGTTACCCTGAACGTGGCGTTATGTGAGTGACTGTACGGCCCGTTTGAGTGACTATGCGGCATGTTTGAGTTTCGATGTTTGTTTTGTTTGTGGAAAGTTGGAGGATGCTTATTAATAAATGTTTATTGGATTTAAGTGTTTGTTTTTCTGACTTATTCTACTGGATAATAAAGTTTAATATCTGATTAGTCTAGAAAAGTCGTATGTTTTATGGTTTCACAATACCTATACATCTGCAATTTACCAAATAATGTTCTTAATTATGTCTGTAGGCAACGTTACTATGAAAAATAAAGTCCCTTCTAAATTACGTAATTAAAATCTAAAACCTCCTTTCTTCAAACAATTAAAAACGCGCTTAAAGTTAAATAACACCCTCTGCACAATGAAATATCACTTTTGGCGCGAAATTCGACGCCGCTGTAAACTTTTGATGCCCGTACGATTCGTCGAATTAACCCTGTCGATGGCTTAGCTCGGGCCTGTGCTATATAAAGCAAAAGTTAATTGCTGTCTGAATGTTCCGCTTTATTATTTGTTTTATTGAGTTGTGCGTTTATTTTGACTCAAATTGTAAGGGAGGTAGGCGGTGAAAGAGCTTCGTTTTGTAAAACAATAATAAGTGGACAAGAAAATATTGAGAAATGAAACTATAACTAGCGTGGGGGATGAAGCTGTAGATTTGGTATTTTTTATTTAACAGGATGATAAACTGACAAAAAGCTTTTTGGTTGAAGAAATTTTACTACGTAAAAATACTTCAAGGCATAAAAAAACGGAAATAAAAGATTATGGAAGAATACGTGTAAAATATTCTTATCTACATATATAATTCACAGCAAACCGCTCCTAATCTCGTAACCATGACACCGGCTGCTAAACAGCAATGAAATCAGATGACCGAAAAAAAAAATACGCCATAACACCCGCAACTCACAAGATCCGCCGAACGGAAGGGACTAATGTTCAGAATAACCCTTCACCTGCACACGCAAAAAACTTCACCAAAACATTATATTCAAATAAGAACCATTGTGTTTCTTTTGGACACAACATTTATTTATAAAAGGGTTGAATCATAATGAAAGTGTACCGCGTTATTTTCACTGCTGTAATTTTGTTTTTTTTAGGGATACTTACCATAAGGGTGCCAACGGGGCCCTATTACTAAGGCTCCTCTGTCCATGCGTCCATCCGTTCGTCTGTCACAGGGCTGTATCTTTTGAATCATAATAGGTAGACACTTGATTATTTTACAGTATGTACTACTATAGCCGCTATAATAACAAAATAATAATTAAAATAACATTAAAATCAAAGGGAAACGTGGAACCTTACAAGAAGCGGGTTTTTGTTTTAACTGAAGTATTTTTTTAAATATGTAGTATTAAATATTGTACAGTGATACGAAATCCTTCGTGTGCGAGTCGGACTCGCACTTGGCCGCTTTTAATGTAAAGGTTAAGCAATTTCGACTGTACCATTGTTTGTTTCGTCTCCATTAATATTCGGGAACAAAACGATCTGTTCATGTGTGGATAAGTAGATTCGACAGTAAACTTAATTCAAAGCGTTGCCGTTGTTTAGTTAAATAATAAATTGCTTTAAAATCTTGCCTTTTCGTTTGCAAAGTTTCAAGTTAGTTAAGTGTTTGTAAGGGTTTTGTTCGCAACTAAGTTTAAGTGCTTGTTCGGGACGTAAGTTCATAATTTATAAGGATTAGGATTCGTCCCGTGTTTGGAGCAGCCGGGGGCCCTGCGGTCGAGTCCGTATCTGTTGCTTCTGTTTTGTTACAAAACAAAGGGGTGTTGCTTATCAAAATTGTCTCTGCCACTTGATGAGCTGCTATTTTGAAAGTAATGACATCGCTCAGCAGTGTAATTTAAAAATCCTTTCTCAAATATGCGTTTGTTTTGTTTGAAAATAATTTTAAAGAAACTTAAAATATTTTATGCAGAGCATAAGAATATTGCAGGATTGACATCGTTCAGCAGCGTAATTTAAAAATCCTCTCGCAAATCTGCATTTGTTTTTTTTGAAAATAATTTTAAAGAAACATGTGCTTTAATATTAAAATATTTTATGCAGAGCATAAGAAAATTGCATTCTTATTCATATTGCAGGAAGATTAAAAATAAATTTAAATAGTTTTAAAAACGTCGAGAGATAATCCTTTAAGCTGATTATAATTTCAGAATAGTGTTTAAAATAACTTTAAAGATGCTTGATATTCGTAACACTACCTATATTAAAATAACACAGTTATATACTTTTCACGCAATGCGATCAAAACGGCTTGGTAAAGTTAACGATATCTGGATTAATTTCAATAAATTTCATTATTCGAGCCAATTAATTTCATCGCCTAAGATTATGTCGTGATTAATTATTCGTCAAGATTTAAATACAATGAGCGAGGAATATTGCTTCAGAGATTGTTTCAAAGTTATTGATTGGATATTATTAAATTATAGATTGAAAATTATTAAATTTTATTGCCTTCCCTAGACGTGGGACAAAATAGGCTAGATCGAAATATGAGAACATTAATTTGTAATAGTTTAAAGATTATTGTTAATAGATTTGTATTCATTTTAGAGAACGTAGAGTAATGAGGTCAAATATTGCCCTTGTTTAATACCTCTTAGGTTTTGATAGGCCAATTATAATATTAGAGCATCAAGAGCTCTCGGTTAATAATAAACTACACAGTAGCTGAAATGTGAGGGTTTGGTGTAGAAAAATTACGGCGTATCACATATTTTTTTACGTCTCAAAACAAGCATTTTACGTGTAATTTTTGAAGTACCTTTTAAATGGTTTTTTAATATACATAGGTACTGATTCTAAAATAATGTTACTAAATGGAAAATTTTAAAATAATGTTACGTAATGGAAGCTTTTTTCGGTTGTAAATGGAACAAACGTGTATGTTAAATATTATGCTAAAAGCGTGGTAGGTGTACCATTTTAATAAATAGGTATCTATGTAGAATATTTTTTTTTTCTCTGTCTTTACAATTCAAAACGTAACCGGACGAAGACAAAAAGTACTTGGCTACGTTTATGAATGAGATGCTGAACAAGACTCTTTAACAAATGAAAAAGTTCTTAAATCTACATAGTGACATAAAAAGTAAGTTATAAATGTTCACTTGTCTCCGCAATAAATATATGTATATTACGTTGGAGACTCCTTCAATTTACCTAATGGGGTGAGACTAATATCCCTTGTAACGTTACGGCTCGCCAGAGGGCGAACTGCAAGTCACACGTTAAAAATAAAAAGATTACACAAAGTTTAAAAAGTTAAAACAGAGTTAAATGTTAAATGAATAGGAAGTAGCCGCAGGTGAAGTAGCCTCAGGTCAGCGGCTGGGTCTTGCGGCGAGCACCAGGGGAGACCGAAGCGAGGACCGCGGCACCGTGCAGCAGGAACGGGCCGCTTGGAGTCAGGAATTCAGCGTCTTCGTCTGGAACGTGGCGCCGTGCAGCATCTTCGGAGTTAGGGCTGCGGCGTTTAACACCGTGCAGCAGACGATAGAAGTACAGCAGCCGTGCTCCGGAGTCGGGGTTGCAGCGCCTTACGCCATGCAGCAGGAGTGCCTTGGCGTCGGTAGTATTTCTAATCAGGAGTGTCTTCGGAGTTAGGGCTGCGGTGTCTCTACGCCGTGCAGCAGTGGAAAGAAGGAAAGCGGTGGCGCTGGGCAGCGCCTTACGCCCAGCAGGAGAAGTGCTTTGGCGTCTTAAGCTATGCGGGAGGAGTGCCCCAGCATCGGAGACGTCTCTGTCCAGAAGTGGTCAGGGATCAGGGCTGCGGCGTCTTATGCCACGCAGCTAGAGTACTCCAACGTCAGAGGTACCCCGCAGAAGCAGACGGAAGGGCCGGAGGCGCCCTAAGTCAAGTAGTATGCTGCGGCGTCCTTACGCCTTGCAGCAAAAAGGCCGCTGACGCTATAGGAGAGACAGCTCCGGACCAGGTCGTCCAGTGGCTCCCGGACGCGGCTTCTGGAATGTATTGGTCCCCGGAGTCCACCGATAAAGTCAGACGAGACTCACGGACGATATGCGGAAAATTTCAAGCGTGCAGTGGAAAGTGGAAATTGGAATTGGAATGGGAATGGACTAGTCCCCGGGGTCCACTGGTAAGGTCGGAGTAAAATAAAACTTCTTGATTGTCGAAGGTGGATGAAGAGCTGGAGTAGAATGAATTTATTTGGAGTAGCGCCCCATATTTATACCAGATCTGTCGAATATGTCAAAAATAATATAACTTACTCGTAATCGAATGTCGGACAGTAATAATACGAGTAAAACGGCTTACAGCGAAACTTGACCTCATTACTCAAACTTCATAAAGGTTCGTTGCCATTTCAGAAACTTTATAAAGATTTTACATAGAGAAAGGAATCTAACAGATGACAATGGATATGTCAAAATGTCAAAAAATGATTATGAAAATATCGCTAAATATATGTACTAATGTATGTACCTACTAATGACTAAAAATAATAAGGTATTCTTTCCAGAGTTGGCAGTATTCATAAAAGTCTAAAATATGGCTTAGATGAATGCATTGATGGATGTCATAAAATTTCATACATATGTAGATTTAACTATAAGTAAAGTTCTAGTCGAATAATAACAAAATTACAAAATACATCAGCTCATTCTATGCTACGTACATAAATAGACTAAATGATGTGGTTCTTTAAAGCAAAATACCACACCCTTATTACTCATAAACTCACGCCTCATTCCCATGGAGGTAGGCAGAAACTACAGAACTGCACCTGCTACGATTTACCATCGCGGACATTTGCATTGAACGCACATGTCCGCGGATGTATATGCTCCTTTTGCTTCGTTCATCACGTTGTAGAAAAAATATGTCCCGGCTTCGAAACCCCGCAGCGACAATGTTTTCGACAAATTATCTTAAATGTTTACGACACCTGGTTTCGTAAAGGGTTAGCAATAAAACGGACAAAGGTAGAAGATTTATACATATATGTAGTTACTTTCTAAATACATCTTGCGGAATCTACGAAGATTTGTAGCAACCGCAAGGAGTACCTAGGACGTAAAATATAGTGTTATATGTTTTACTTGTAAGTTGTAAAGGCACTTCTGATCCGAGCTTTTGTTAAAGCGAGTTAATTTTCTTTTCAGTAATTATTTCTGTTTTCTCTTGTGTTTTATTACGTAGTGGATTTTAAGACGTATGTATCTCTATTTTATAGTTACAATATAAATTATTTACTACTGAATAAAACTATTTTCACAATATAAACTTCTGTTAATTAACACTTCTACAAGTTCGACGATGTGAAAAATTTATTCATTATTATCATATAATGTTATTATTAATACATATTAGTAGGTATGATATAAGTGTTACAAATTTACCCAAGATTTTATTTCCTCCATTTATTTTTGGCGAATATTTTCGCAGTGTTAACGGTAATTGCATCAGCAAAGCTTAGGCTACGGTTATTCATAATTAGAGGCTTAATGAAATGAATTTGCTCAACCGTGTGGTTAGTCAGGGGTCGCCAAAGCGGCTGTCAAGCATAAACTTGGGTTTATTTCGATCGTCCGCAAAAGTAACCGCTTTAAGGGGGTATTATTTTGGTAATATTTTAATAATCGCCCCGAAGATTAGATTGTTTTCAGTATTCAGTATTCAGTGTTTTCAGTATTAAAATTATAAATTGAATAAACGTATAATATACGCCTAATAATAATAAAAAAAACTACGCTTTTTATGAGAAAATGCCTGATAAATCGAAACATTTATAATAAAAACCAAAAAAATGAATATTTCTTACGCAAAAACTAGATTCCGAATTAATCAATTTGTCTGTCAAACTATTTCAATAATGATGTCGAGGATTAATGAGTTACGTTCAGAGGGGCCAGTTGATAGTTTTGAATAATGATGTAAATTGACCCCCAGGCCTGAACATTGTGAGATATAGGACTTGTTGAACGATAAGCGGTTACTGGCCAATTAATTTAACAAACAACATTTGTTTCCGATGATCATTATTAGAGGGAAACGTGGTACTAGTCTAAACTTTTGAATGAATGATTGATTGATGCTGCGGACGTACCTAACTATAATTTATTTTAGTATGTCATTCGGAATTTAAAAGAATATCTAGCTGTGTGTTCTTCTATGAGCAAAAGACGCAGTTAAATTCCAACGGCCTTGAGAGCATTGGTTGCGTATTCTGTGCTGAGCTCACGCAACGCGTCGTACGTCCACCCAGTAATAGGACTCGCTCATCAAGGAGCGCTGTCCCAAATTAGACGCATTATTAATTTATTATACATAAAACAAAAGGTATTAAATTTAAACACGTATAGATACTACAAGATAAATAATTAAGTTGTTTTTAAAATGGTGAAGGTTTCATAAAAAAATGCGCTTGATAGTTTTTGCGTAATTCTCAGTTTTTATCCGCGCTAAGGCGGATAAATTTATTAATAAATAGATTATTAATTAGTATTACTTAAGTACCTGATTGTTTAAATTAATTACACTATATAATATAGACATAGTCTAAAATATTCACATATTAAGTTATTAAGACAGTGCTATATTTTTTCCAAATCATTAACATCTGATTTTCTGTTTAAAATCATTAAAACTCGGTGGTCGCCTTAAGCCTCTTTTTTTATTAATTTATAATGTAAGCTCCATAAAATTAAATACAATCAACATATAAATTGCCTGCTTTTATTACGTGAAACTAGGTAAAGTGGTAGGTAGTTACTTTAGTAAGGCAAACCTCTTTTTTGAATTATTTATTTAAAAAAGTATAAATCAGTATTTACCAAAATATTGCACAAATCTACTTTTAAATGGTCGGCGACTAAACGAAAACCAACTATTAAAGCTGGTAAAAGAAATGAAATGAAATGAAATTGTTTATTCTGTAAATAGGATATCGGAATCTCTTTTACAGGTCATATAAAAAAAATAAGCTAGATGGAGTCGAGTCGATAATATTGGTCAAATCATGTGAGGACCATGTACATATACTGGATGATTTTTTTTACCGTCTCGAAATTTTTACAGGGTGTTCTACCCATGAACATGAACAACTTTCACTATGGGACCAACTATGAGATCACGAAAAAAAATCAGCTGTTTCATACATTTTGGTCAAGTAGGTTTGAACTTTTCTATTAAATAGTAGATTTTTTTTTTCGTGATTTCAGAGTTGGTCCCGTAGTGAAAGTTGTTCATATTCATGGGTAAAACACTCTGTAAAAATTTCGAGACGGTAAAAAAAATCACCCAGTATATAGCCGTGTTTGAAATGGTCTTTTGAGGCAAGCAGCACACAAATTGGACCTGTCCAGTCAGTGGAAGTATTTGTAAGTAATCGTGTAGCTCAACTGAGGACTTAAGAAGCTCAACGACTCGACGAACAATACCAAAGAAAGGACATTTGGGTAGGCCGTATAAGATACTCAAAATGCCAGACCAACATTAAAACTAACTGAGAGAGAAAATTAAACAATTTCAATTTTGGAGTGATACAATGTTGACAATTTTAGAGCAATACAGACCGTTGTTATATCTAGCTATGTTACCGTTTACAACAGGTTTACGCAGTAGTTAACAAAGTTTAGTACACAGAGACACCTACCTACACATTTATGTGTTCCGTGTCAACTGCGTGGGATACTCTTTGATAGTGTACTATCAATGTAAGGTACGGCCAGCAACAAAAGCCGATTAACATTTCAGTTGTAAAATAAAGTACAAAGAAATAAAGTATTGAGTAAAATATTCAGTACAGAATAAAAAAAAAAAGATGAATATTAACTCTCAGCTATTTATTTATTTACATATTCTTCCACTGGAACACCATACAGAAATTACACCAACATAGCAAAAATTACTTCATCTGCTATTACATGAAACACTGAGAGACAGTTGATTGATCCATTTTTCCATTTTGATGGCATGTAAAAGTGACAGTATAATAGCATTTTGTTGCTAACTGTACTCGCGGTAGCTAGTATTGTCATTGACGTTAAAAATAATTTCGGTTTTGATTACGTTCATTTTCCGGGATAGCTTGATAATTTTCTTGTCCTTTTTCTACTGCAATGAGCTGTAGGTATTTCGGTAACTTATTGCTAGGCTTACTGGACATCCCTCTAGTATCCTTGTATTATATTATAAATTTATAAATGAAAATGTAAAGGGGTGGGATCCTGGTGTCCTGAAACACAGGCCATGAGCCTAGCTTAGGCACCAGTCTCCCACAATATATAAGTATATAATTGAATTGTGTATCATTGTCGAAACTGATCAATGTAAAATAATTTATGTATATTGTGGTGAGAAAAATAAAGTTGATTGATTGATTCATTGATTGATTCATTCAAATATATACAGGGTGTTAAAGAAATTGCATGCCATAGCTTCAGGGTGAGTTCAGTATCGATAAAGGAACCCGTAAAAAATAAAAATAAAATACATTTAAAAAAAGTTTTAAAAAAAACGGAAAATTATCATAAGATGAACCTAATGTTGTACCTACTAATTAAATAGCAATCGTTTAGAATTGATTAAAAAATTGCTTAAAATAAGTTTTTATTTTGTTTAAATGCTAATTAATAATTTCATAGAGTTACCTACCTACTATAGAACGCAATGCCAATGCAATGCCAATAACCTACGCCCGAACACTTAAAAACGTAAAAACTTAAAACATGTGTAAATAAGTTGATTTTTAATTATTGTAAATACCTGATTACTTTTTTTTAAGTACGCTTAATACAATACCTACTAGTTAAACAAGATTTTTTTTGTAGGTTTTGTATTTTGACGCTCCTAAGCTCGTTAAAGTACGAAGGGAAAATTGGAATTGTAATTTACATACCTTCGTAGCGTTAGGGGCGCACATCTTGCGCCATTTGTCGCGAGCCGTTTTCAGTAGCAAATAATGCGGCCGGGCCTTAGTATTCGGACGCGCGAAGTGAAGGGCAAAATGAGAACGCGTTCGATAGTAGGTCAGTAATTAAAGCATTTAAACAAATAAAATAATTTTAATTCTAAACGATTGCTATTTTTAAGTTAGTAGGTACCAAATTAGGTTGATCTTGCTATAATTTTTTTATGTTTTAATTTTATTTTTCCTGAGTTCCCCTATCGATACTGAAACTACCCCTAAGCTATGGCACGCAATTTCTTTAACACCCTGTATACATATATTTTTAGCCTATACTGTCCCACTGCTGGGAAAAGGGCTCCTCCAAGTCCTTCCAGGAACTCTTTTCCCGCACCACCTCAAACCAGTCCTCACGGTACACGTGCAAGTCATCTCGCCACCTCTGTCTGGTCCAGTCCTGGGCGGCGCCGTCCATCTTTAGGAATCCATTGTGTAGAGACTTGTGCCCAGTGGTCATCTTGCATGCGACTTACGTGACCCGCCCAGTCCCATTTGAGCCTGGCAGCCTTCTTGCCTATGTCCTTATACCCATTTTGGAACGCAGCGTAGTGTATCGAATTTTGTCCTGTCAATTTACGCGAAGGATGCTGCGTTCCATCGCTCTTTGGTAGACTCCAAGGCAGAACTTTTGCAAATTGGTAAGCGACCAGGTCTGAGCACAGCCAGTGCGAAATTATTTCTCACATTAATTAATTATGAAGAATAATTAATGTAGCCCTTATTCATGAGCTGATCACGTGGCAAGGTTGCGAGTCAAAAATAGTACTCGTATTAAAACTCTGTTTATGCAAGGAATATTGTCCTCGTCTAAAAATAGTCGACCTCTTGTTTGATGTCGACTAAGGGTTTTAAAGGTAAAATTAATATCGGGTTGATGGGGCCATTTTGGATACACCTTTATCATTACGTACTATTCGGTATTGCGCGTATAGAAACTATGATATGTTTGAGTATTTTTTCTTTAGATTAAAAGATGTATACATAATATGTTAATATGAGATATAAAGAGTCTGATCATTTGCACAAATATGACGTACTTAAGAGTAATTTTTGTAAGTAAATCTTGGATCTGTGCTAGTAAAATTATCTTTTTTATAGTCTACTAGCTTTTGCCCACGGCTTCGCCCACGTGGATGTTGGAAAATATCCCACGGGAACGTACTACCAGGATTAAAAGTACCCTATGTATTAATCCAGGAGCTAGACCACCACCTCTTTAAGCAGTATTATTTTAATCTTACTTGAGTGTGGTAAAGAGATGGAGCTAGACGTCCTGTATAGCTCCATCTCATTCTCACACTGAAGTAACATTAAAATAATACTGCTTTAAGAGGTGGTGGTTGGCCCCCAGGTAAAACAATGTCTTCTCGCACTGTTGATACAAGGTGTAATTTTAATCACTGTTAATCTCTTAAGGGGTCATTGTACTCATCATTATGAACAACTTTTATTATGGGACCAAACCTGAAATCGCGAAAAAAATCAGCTTTTCCCTACATTTATGTTCGCATAACTCGTCAAAGTGTAGGGAACACCTGATTTTTTTTCGTGATTTCGGGTTTGGTCCCATAGTAAAAGTTGTTTACAATGACAAACCCCTTAAGAGGTTAACAGTGATTAAAATTACACCTTGTATAGTATACGAGGAGCGGCGCGCGAATTGATATATGATTGCTGGACGATAAAAAAGTTGCGCGGGCGGGGGACGTCAGGAACGAAGTGTCATCGCACATAATTATGATTTAAAACAAAAATAAAATTTTAGCTGCCGCCATCTTTTTTTTTTTTTGTGGATGGGAAATCATCAAATAACTTCTCCCGCTCTGGGCGGAGCGGGAGGGCGTGTCAGACTTTTACTGACTAAAATCCACCCGTGTTCCTTCTGTTGCCTGTGCCGGGGCCACAGCCATCTTGGATTTACATTTTGACCTCACTATCGGCTTCAGCACCCTCGAAAAGTAGGAAAACAACACCCATGATGAAAAATTTGAAAATATTTGCAGCCGCGATCTTGAATTTTCATTTTGACCTCACTATCGGCTTTAGCACCCTCGAAAACTATGATAAATACACCCATGATGGAAAATTTGAAAACATTCGCAGCCGCCATCTTGAGTTTTCTTGGCCTGAGTAAGGGGAGAATTAATGTCTTCAAAACTACAGTGGTTTTAACTGTGGCGGTAGTGGGACCAGCTCCCATACATTTTTGCCCACTATCCTATCACTCTTAATTCTCGTCCAATAATCGAATCGTCACCTAAGAACTTTCGCTTCAAAAGTAAAATAAAAGAACATGACATTGCTATTGACTATGCCTTGAGAATGACGCGATTATTATTCCTGTTAAACTTCTGCATGTTTATATACTTAAGTTAACTATGGACCTATGCTGTCTGTTCTCAGATAAAGAAAGGAAATAGTTTATTTGCGGTCAACATGACGAAAAGAAAGAACATAAATACAAAAAAGAAACAAATTGGGGAAAAATATACGTCACATCCATGCCAAACGGCCATCGCTCAGCATAATGCTGCGACCCTATGCGAGACAGAGCCCCAGCGCTGGTTTTCAGCGACAGCCGAGATATGCTAAGATTATGTCTACGAGTCTATGCATCTGTTTAGATATTCACCAACATGAAGGGGATATAGCTGATCGCTCGATCGCGTGCGTTTGCACGACCATTTCAATGCTAATTTATGATTTGATTGAGTTTAACGATATAGTTAGCTAAACGACCACTATTATCGAGGAACAGTTTCAAAATATTGTAGGTTCTGTATGTTATCATGACAAATGTTCTATGATGTTCTATGACACGCTGTGAATGTGTGCGTGAAGACGAGTAGCGTCAGCACATAACACACATACGCACACGCACACGCACACACACACTTCCGACTCCGCCATTATCTCGGATGGTACCGAGAGCTCCTGTGCTTACACACACATTCACAGCTTGTTTATACACTTGTAGCGCCGTCGTTTTGTGAGATAGAAATACTGTGTGATTAAAATAAAATGAAATGGAGAGAGGGGAAAATCTTTTGTGAACTTCATATGACGGTGTCTAGAAGGCCAATTTTCGTAAAAAAAAAACGTTCAAAATCTAGTCGCCATCTCATCGCAGCGACAATTAATGTCAAAAAACCTTATAAATTGTTGTCAGAATGAGACTGAGATTAGAATACACACGTTATTAAAAATGCGGGAATTGCCCTTTAGGCCGTTTGTCCACCGCCACGTCAACGAGAACGGGATGTCGGCGCCGAATTAGTGAAACATACATTTACTATGGCCGTGTGTCCTCCGCACACCAACATCAGGACGTCTCGTTCGGCTCGAATAATCTCGTTTCTCGTTAACGTCCCGTTGACAGTGTGCGGTGGACAAACAGGGTAAAGCAACGGTTTCCTAGAAGAGCGGTGGCTGCCACATAACCGGCGAATGACGTCACTGAAACGTTATTTTTTAAAATAAGTTGGTGTGTTTTCCTAGACAGCGTTTTTTGACACCGTAAAGCAAACCCCGCTGTCATCATTTTCATGACAACCGTCACTGCGGCTGGCCGTAATGTGGCGGCCACCGCTCTTCTAGGAAATCGTAGCTTTAGATGTCTGTGCAACAGGATGATCGTCATTTCAAACGTGACAGGTCGTACGACTTACTCATTTCTCATGAGTTTCCTTGTGTTATGACGTAATGTTATCTCATTGTTCGTCAACATGACTTAAAATTAAAGCCCAATATTGGCATGTTTAGTTTACGACGCCATATTTGTGACGTTACTTATAGACAGGTGGTACTGTGTCATTGTATAAACGTCTTGCATGGAAGCAGGAAGCGTTATTGATATGACAACAATAAGAGGTTTTATTATCAAATTCGGTTAGTTATTCTTATTTTAGCACCCATAAATATGTTTGTGGTGTTCATCACGTTATAGGAATTATTCGAGTAGGTAAATTAAACACCAATTCTCTGTAAAACAGCAGAGGTCACACGTCCGCATCGTTCAGGCGCCAGCAAGCAAGTGACCACTCTGCGGGCGTGCGCCACTGCGTTAGTTTATAAGTCGACGTTCTGCTTAGCGCCGAGAGTTGAAAATCTAACAGTGTGTTTTTTCAACGCGATGGAATACACTCTGTTGGATTCTTAATGCTCGGCTCAACACCGAGAGTTGAAAATCCATTGCATTGATAAACTTCCGCTGCGATAACTTTACGTCCGTTCGAATGTTGGCATATGTCGGTACGCTACAACGTTTATTAGTCTATTTTATCGACGTGAACACATTGAACATTGACTGTTTTGAATAAAATTCAATAAGCATAATTTATTGATAAATCTCATCAAATGGAAATTCTGAGTTACGCAGTTTTAGCTCAAAGAATAAAGTCTTGTAACGACTTGCTACATAAACTTAAAACCGTTTATAACAGTCAACTTATAATTAAAAATGAAGACAAACCAAAAAAGCTCTGGAACACTATAAAATCTATTTACAACTCAAATACTGAAAAAAGTAATTCTTCTTAGTTAATATCTAACGCACAGGACCCTGTCGATTCTCTAAATAGATGTAATGCTTATTTCACTTCCTGAGGCAAAAATCTTTCTGATCACATACTGACGCGGCTGTCCAAGACCCAAGCATCCTTAGCGGGCAAATATAAACCATGTGAAACTTCACCACACTCTTTCTTCCTCCACCCAACGGATGAGGACGAAATAGAAAAACTTATAGAATAACTTAAAATTGACAGCGCTGGTGGACTGGATAAAATAAGAAAAACACTTAAAAAAACACTGTTAAAACCACTCACTCACATTTTTAACTTAAGTTTGGAAAACGGTATTTTCCCAGACTGCTGGAAGATTGCCTGTGTCCGACCCATTCATAAAAGCCGTCTTAATAAAGTACCGGAAAACTACCGTCCTATCGCACTCTTGTCCATTCTATCAAAGCTTCTCGAAAAAGTGATAAATAAGCGACTAGAATTTTTTTTAGAAGATAACAATGTGATATCTGAAAGACAGTTTGGCTTTAGAAGAGGCAAATCGGAAGAGGATGCCGCTACTTTATTGACCAACGCAATAGCTCCTTGTATCAAAAAGGGTGAACACGTCATGGCAGTTTTCCTTGACCTAGCCAAGGCGTTTGACACAATATCGATAGATCTACTGTCCAAACTAGAGGGTATAGGAATATGAGGAAACACGCAAGTCTGGTTTCGAAGCTATTTAACAAATCGCCTGCAACTAGTAAAAGTAGGTGACTACTCTAGTGGATTACTGCCAATCAACTTTGGAATTCCTCAAGGTAGTACTCTCGGTCCGACTCTTTTCGTCTTTTGTATGAACGACATACTTAATGCAACGCTTCAAAACGTTGAAATAATTTCTTACGCAGACGACACGGCAATCATATTCCATGCCGAAACTTGGGAGCAAGTGTTTGATCTTGCTGAAAATGGTCTGCTTACAATCTCCGATACACTAAGTAGAAACTTACTTACACTTCACGCTAAAAAAACTAAGCTCATCACTTTCTTCAAAACCATAGCTTCCAGTCCTTCTCGCCAACTGACCCACAAGTTCCACACATGCTGCAACGATCATAATTCACCACTCTCAAACTGTATATATACTCCTATATATCGCATTTTCTCCCTTAGATATCTAGGTATCAGAATAGATGAAAATTTATCATTTAAACCTCACATACATTCGCTATCGGGCCGCGTCTGAAAATTAATCTATGTTATGAAAAAACTACGAGACTGCACATCCATTAAAATTCTCCTAACAATATACCAAGGTCTGCGTCAATCAGTACTCCAGTATGAAATCGCCGTCTGGGGCGGAGCCGGGAAAAGCACATTTATTGATATCGAAAGAGCTCAAAGAGCCGTAATCAAAATGATGCTTAGAAAGCCCTTTAGGTTCCCGACAGATCTGCTCTACAACAAATTTCCGGTTCTTCGAGTACGTCAACTAGGTATACTTAGTGCTGCAATGCATGCACACAAATCTATTAAAAACAGACCTGACTACCAAAGCCTGCTCTCAAAACGTATCTTACATGTCCCTCTTCCTAATGCAAACAATCTTCTGGCCAGACGGTGGCCCTCTTACGCACACACTCATATTTAGGTACAATAAAATAAGCAAGCGCTGTGATACGAAAGGTCTTAACACTCATTCGTATAAAAGAATGACAAAAAATTGGCTTCTCTCTCTGTCATACAATGAAACTGAGGAAATAGTGGGTTAACACCAAAAGGCTCAAGCAAGTCATCCACAGTCACTCAGTTCCTTCACACAAAAACCCACACACTTACAACTCACCACACACACACCTATGTACTCACACTCACACGCACACTCACACGCATACCATCACATTATTTAGAATTATTTTACCTTGTTCAATTTATATTTATTTTATCTTGATAGTTCTCGACTCTACCATAATTAAGTGTTAAGTCCATTGTCAAACATCTTATAAAATTTAAGTTAACACAAACATGTCTCGAATTAAAATTTAAGATAACGCACCTCAGGCCCTCAAGATACAGGCGCTGCCCAGTTTGGGGACCACTGTTCAAATAACTATGTTAAAATATTCTAGTTACAGTAAGCATACATTATAATTTAAAAAAAAAAATATTTTGTAACAATGGACCAATAAAAATTATTCTCATTCTTTGTAATTTAAAATAACAATGAAATTAAAATCCAACATAATTTAGAAATACTGATAACAAAAAGCCACTTTCATTTATAATCTAACTGAAAACATAAACATGTAAGTAAATCCATTTATTGTATTTTAAACCGTCACAAAATCATACTCGTGACTCATTACCTATAGCCAAATAACTCTTAAGACCTTTCATTGTCAAATTACACAACAGTGAGTCTATATACGGCAGGTTTGCATTTCAACTCCATACAATAAATTGAGATATTTACCTGTTTTATATTGCCATGAATAAATATCACGACTTTCTTCTCACAGTGAGTAAGCGATGGTACTTTTGTATTAAGGACATGATATATTCATTGTTTTTTTTTGTATTATCTAAGGGATATTTATTCGTGTGAATGAAACTGTGATTGCTTTTGGGTATCTGTTGTTATTGATGAAAATGAATGGGAAGGCGTTTGGTTTTTCTTTTAAGAATTTCTCAGTATAGCAGCACGGAGTCTGGATTTGTGCCTGGTTGATGGTAATAGGCTCGCCCCCTATTGTATGGGACTTAAACATAACTGGCGAAATGTGGGTGTACTATAGGTGCAACTCTGCATAACCGTTCGGGGAATACAGGCGAGATGTTATGTTATGTGTTTCGATGTTTGTAATGCATTAAGTATTATCCCTGTTACTGCAAGTCTGTAATTCAAATGTTGGGTGAAATATCACCTGTCTTATTGTGATAAATAATGATATACCTATAAAATTTTCCCTGCTTGTAACTAAAATAAAACTATGTTACGACTTTAGCTTTAAAAGTGTTTATATGTATAACTAAATATAAAAAAAAACTTGACAAAAACACACTGTCTAAAATTAATCACCGTCTCTATCCAAAGATTACATTTTTGCTTTAGGAAAAACTAAAGAGAGATTGAGCATCATTTTTCCTGTATAACTTTTCAGGCAATCTTGCGGAAGAAGCCTTTGAGATTAAACTATTTCAAACATTAATTATTTTCTTTACCCACAAAACAACATAATTTACATTCAGCCTTGATAGTTTTCATTCACGCTTTTACAACAACTTTTCATGCAAGAATAGTGAGTAAGGTAGTACCCCTTTTCCCAAACAATTTAAAAACTTCATTGCATTTTCCAATTAGACTGAACCAAAGTTCCTGAACATTCCTGAATTCTCAGAGATGAACTAATTTTTATTATTCATGGCACTGAATTTCCGCGGGAATCCCGGAGTTTCTGTCGACATAATCCGGGATACCGGTAGGAATACTACTTCGGTGAATAAATTTAAAACGTCAAAAGAATTATTTATCTTTTTTCTCTCTGGGGAGACTTAAGTGAGCATCTCTCTTTTCCCTTGGCTAAACTTCGTAACAATAATATTTGTTTAACTTGTTTTATAATTGTTACTCGTTGACTGGCTGGATCATAAAGGGTTAAGTTGAGTAAATAAATAAATAGAGGTCTGAATTATAGTTTCTAAAAAATCGCAAAAAAAATCAGCTGCTCCCTACATTTATGTTCGCATAACTCGTTAAAATGTAGGGAACAGCTGACTTTTTTTCGCGATTTCAGGTTTAGTCCCATAGTAAAAGTTGTTCATAATGATGAGTAAAATGATCCCTTAAGAGGTTGTGCGTTAATTATGTTAGAAAAGAAAGAAAGAAAAGAAAAAAAGAAAGAAAAAAACGTTTATTGGCACATGCCACAAGTGCACACAGTATCATGAAAGGAAACAAAGAAAAAGAGCTTAAAACTAACAATATTTAAAAAGTACAATTACCTACATCAAAGCAAAAAAAAAAAAAAAAAAAGCATGTAGGTAAATACTGTGTGACTCACGGCTGCGCCAAATAGGCCCATTTCAGCATAATGTCGGACAACAATGGTGCCCGACGCTGGTTTTCAAATGAACCTAAATGGTGAGTGTACGAATGTCAATGTTGGTTTAAAATGATAGAATAAAATAAAAGTAGTATATGAGAGAAAATAAATATATAAATAAGAATAATGTTACGGAAAAATTATGATAATATAGTAAACAGTACAGGCGGTACAACTACAATACAAGAAATAAAAAAAATAAAAAAATACTGGTATCAACCGGTTTCCGGTAAATCATAAAGTCCGAGGCAATTACAGTGCGCTGCATGCAGCCTCCTGAGACGCACGAACTACCGGTCTAGCTTGCACATTTTAAAAATAATATGGATTATACTATATTTCGTGTGCGGGTATTTTAATAAATATAAATATGAGCACGATAAGAGATATTATTAGACACAAACACGAGCATAGTAGTTATTCCAAAAGTTATGTTTATGTTTACAACGCCAAAAAGAGTGATAAAAAGTAGTAATAAGCATAGGAAGGTTACTAGTTTAAAATATACGTAACAAGAATTGCCTATGTTATTTTCTGTAGGGTTGGACTGTCATAATAAGTAAATTATTATTTTATTTTCCTTTTGTAAAATGCACGAATCAATGTCCACCTACACTTAAGGTTGAAAAGAGGCAGCATTGTTCCGTGATCTCACATCTTGGTTACATGCAGGCCAGCAACATTTGGTGAGTTTAAGTAATATATAACACTTGTCACTGTAATTTAGACTACATTATATGAGTGACACATTTATATTTACCATGTCCAATTTCCGCTGTGCGTCAGTTAGGTACTGTCGCAAGCGGCTTCTGAAGGCATTAATCGAGTTAGAAGATCGAATGGGTGGTGGTAGATTATTCCAAATCTTCGATGCCGCGTATCGAAAACTACCCCTGAAAGCCGCTGTACGGTGAGACCGAGACGCAAGTTGTTGTGAGCATTGCCTTCTATTACATTCGCGTGTACTCCCGATCCAACTAAGTTTATTGTACAGGTAGTCTGGTTTTTTATATTTTATAACACCGAACAGAAGGCATGCCAAGTGCAACTTGCGTCTCGATTTCATTTTGAGAGTGTAGTGCTTATTTAAGAAAGGGGTTACATGAGTCCTGGGTGGAATCCTATAACAGAAACGGGCACAAGCGTTTTGTACACGTTGGATGAGCCGCTCGGTTCGGGCCAACAAGCGCGGGCCGTAAACTGTATCCGCATAGTTTAGCCTAGACAACACCAGAGTCTCAACAAGCTGTTCACGTAACGTTTCTGTTAAGGAAGGTCTCATTTTATAAAGAACTTTTAGGCGGTAAAAACAGTTTCGAACCGAATCGGCTACATGTTTTTCAAAGCGAAGATCTTTGTCCATAATGAGTCCAAGATTCCGTGCCTCACAAACTCTGTCAATTTGTACACCCATTAGTTCTAGACCAAACTTTGTGGGTACCTAATTTAAGAAGTTGTTGTCTTGTGCCAATTACCAGATATTTATTTTTTGATGGGTTTAGTGACAAACAATTTTCCTCAGACCAAGCAGCGGTTCTGTGAAGGTCCTCATTTAGATCCCTAATAGCACTATCATATTCATCCGGTCTAAAAGACAGATATAGTTGCACGTCGTCAGCGTAAATATGATATTTGCACTTCCGGACGCATGTTACACATCATAACTTACTATAGTACACCCACATTTCGCCAGTTATATATATTACATGGGACTTAAGAGGGTTGTCACATTTTGCACCTCTCTCGCTCACACGGGACCAAATTTTTAATAACGTTAAATGAAAAGATGCATTTTTGAAAAATGTAATCAATGGGCGGTCTACAAAATAATATTAGTTTAATAGGTAATTATTAAAAACACATTTTTATTGTGGCATTTATTTACATCATCTCAAAAACAGATCATAACACTTAATTACATAAGTTTATTAGATAACACAATAGAAATGTGTTTTTGAATAACTACCTATTAAATTAATATTATTTTGTAGACCGCCCATTGATTACATTTTTCAAAAATGCATCTTTTCATTTAACGTTCTTAAAAATTAGGTTTTGTGTGAGCGAGAGAGGTGCAAAATGTGACAACGCTCTTAAACAAGTCATGTCATAGGTGGCGAGCTTATTGCCATCAACCGGGCACAAATCTAGACTCCGGGCTGCTACTGAGAAATTCCAGATAGAAAAACCCAATAACACTTACACACATTATCTTACACCTTGTATATTTAGTGATATATAAATCAATTGTCGTGCGTTAGTCTCGTAAAACCTCGAAAATGACTCGACCGATTTAAATTTAAAAAAAAATTGTTTTGTTTGCCTCAGTACTAGGGTGGTTTAAGAAAAAAGAAAATTAGGAAAAACCCAAAGGAACAGCCGGTAAATCGAAAAATCAAAAATTGGTCTCCGTGCTACGAAGTTCACCGGGTCATCTGGATTCTAGATAATCAAAATAATTCGAAATTTCAACCTAAGAAATAGACTCAGAAGCTTTACCGAAGTTTTCCTGAAAAACAAGCAGCTGAGGTCCCAAGATTATCTTTAATTTTGTACTTACCTCCAAACCTACTAAAATAAAACTCCCGTAGGTAATCCCCGAAGAAAGTATTACTTAGTAGTTTGTAAGCCGCCAAGGACTCAAGGATCACGTCAATGAGAGCCTAAATCCTTTACGAGAAGCCTGAATTCCTAGTACAAAACACGACACATGTTAAGACATGTTTGCGTCAACGCCTGAAAATCCTGAGTAATGCTAGGATTTGTCACAGTTATGGCCTACTTGAAAGAGGCGACTATTATATCTCGGGGATCACGGGTTTGAAGAGGGCATTAGTTCTTTTTAGTGTAACTAGATGGCGTTAGTAGCCGATTGAAGTTGTGTTGAAGTTTTTACTTAACTGTATATCAGACAATAGGTTTCTTTGATTGGTTTTTGAACAATATATTATTTAATATTTATATTTCGTAAAGATCATTTTTATCTTATTTGTTTGATGTACATATAAGTACTTATTGTAAAAGTAACTTATGTAATTAACTTTCAATTTCTAATTTTTTTTTTTAAGTGAAAACTTTTTAGCCACGTTGAGCGCTTTTTGGTAGGGGAAAATCTTACGGGTTCGCGACATGCGACATGCCCGCGTCACCGACATGCTAATGTGATGAGTTGCGCCAGACTGGCGACGCGTAAAGGCCTGTGTACATGTTAATGTTTTAAGTTTTCACTTCTGTCGCTAGTTGCTTACTTTATTACTTTTTATAAATGACATCTCGCTGGTCAACCTAGGAGATTGTCAGCTGCTCAATCGGTCTTGACTATGGGTGGCTCAATAAATTAAGGCCTCCAGCCAGGGCATAAAAACATATAAACTAAACGACTACTCGCTAAGGGCACCCCTGTGGGGTACTACATTTCCAAACCTGTTATCTTGTAATGGTAAATGTAAAAAGATAAATAAATAAATAAAACATTTAAGGTTTCCCTCTTATTTCTATTTAATCTAGATCACTTACAAGAATTAATTTACAAACATAATGTACAAGTATTTAATTGTAGACTTAATTAAAATGTAAGTTACATTCGCTTTTCGGATTACGTAGCGACTCAGTGTAATCCTTTAAACCGAATAAGTTTTTACTTACCCGCGTCGAATCTGATGGGTTTATGTGAAATGTGTTTCTGTGTGTGTGGTGAGAGTTTGAGAGCTTTAGTTTATGTGGTGTGATGAAGATTAGACATGTTTTCTTGAGAGAGCTCTTAGACTTGTAGTAGGATTTGTAGAGACACTGACTAGGCAAACTATGCGACTAGGAGCAGTGGGGCAATTGCGTACACACTCAGTAGGAATTGGTTTCATTTTGACAGTTCTACAACATTCACTGCGTTATTTACGTTGTTCAGCAGACTAATCTTTCGAACATATGAAGCAATGGATTAGCAATATGTTTGCTTCAAAATCATTCAGATTGTGATTGATAGTGTGTTACGCAATTAGGGTGCAGGGACTTATTATATAATAATATATATTTTTAAAAGCCGAGGTTACAGTAGCGATTCTTGATGCAATCTTAGAAATGTAAATGTTATTTATAAAACATGACATATCATCACGCCTGGTTCTCTGAAAAGTTACACAGAGGTATACCTATAGTAGATACAACCACAATTCGCCAGTAGGTCAAAACAAAATCCCGTGCACACGATGACCACATCTGTTAGCAAGCGTTACTATAGCGGCCGAGCGCTGCAAGCAAGAATAGTCATTACGGTGGATGTTTGTTTCACCCATGGTACTCATATGGCATTAGGTTTTTTGGTATTGATACCTATTGGGTCGATCGATCAGGTTAAGCTACGCCTGCCGCGGTTGATCCGTGGAAGGATAACCATCTTTAGATACCAAGAACCCTCAGTGCCTCGGAAAACACGTTAAGCCATTGGTCTCGGCTGTCATTCGTGTATCTTTGACAGTCGTTACGGGTCGTCAGAAGCCCGAAAGTCTGGCAACCAGTCTTACCAAGGGGTATCGTATTACCCAGTAACTGGGTTGTGAGGACAGATAGGCAGTCGATCCATGTAAAATACTCTGGTAACTGCATCCTGTTTGACTGGAAGCCGACCCCAACATAGTTGGGAAAAGGCTAGGCAGGTGATGGTACGGAACCCTTTCTGTGTCAGTCCGACTCGCACTTGGCCGGTTTTTTTTCTAATGTTCGTCTTGTTTGTGCAGAATAAAAACAAATTCTTTCTTATCTTTAAAAGGTGCAACGACTCTTCATGACTGTGATTTTTTTAAACCCTGCCTAACCCTATCAGTACACCGTATAGGACTAATATTACCCTGATCCGTACCAACGTTAGGTCGGTTGTTAATGATACACATCGGGCTTTAGAAAAAGTTCGGCTTTGGAGAGCATCGTCTCTGTCACTCATACTTGTGTGACAGAGACAGAGTCTCAATTCGATAATCTGCTCCAATTACAGCGACAGCAGCCCAGTTGTTGGCTGTCACCTTACGCCAATTACGTAATTCGCAGATCCTTGAGTGAACTTAGGTGAACTTGGGTGAACGTATGTGAACTTTGGTGAACTTGATGAAACGTTACTGGTGTTACGTTTTCATTAAAGTCAAGTGCATTTTGTGTAAATAGGATATGGATCGAAGTGCTGTGTGTTGTTTTGTTACTTTCATACGATTCAATTTTCCTTCGGTAAATAGAATTAGAAGGGGTGTTTGGTTCCAAGCCGGTTTGTCGACTAAATAGTTTATTTGTGTGTAAGTTCTCGACCTCTTGTACCTAAATGATAAAAATGTTTATTAAAATATCTAAGCTCATGTAAATATTTCACAAAAATAAATGGAGAGTGAAATCGTATATTTTATTAAAATGTTAGTGTAGCCCGCAAAAATCCGCTTTCAAACAGTATAAAAACGTCCTTCCTTGAACAGGAATGGAAAGTATAATATTTTTACTTGCCTAATATAAAAATAAATGGAGTAATTCTCACGGTGTTTCTTTGCTTAGAACACCGCAGCAGGTGATTACTGTTCCCATTGGTGGAACCTTTATCTTTAATGGTAGTTATTATGACAATATGAAATATTTACCAGCCACAATAATGGAAAAAGACACACGTAGGTTAAAGCCAAAAAAGGATGTATTCATGTAGACTAGGAGTTCCCAAACTCATTTTGTCTACTGCCCACTTTGAGAATAAATTATTTTTAGCACCCCTTTTTTTCATCTACTTAAAAGCCACTACCTAGATGAAATTACAAATCGCCCCTAAGCCTCTACACAACGCCCCCATTTTTTTTTCTGGGTCTCTTACTGCCCCCCTTTAGGCCTGCAGCGCCCACAAGGGGGCGTTATCGCCCACTTTGGGTGCCAGAGTTCATCGTAAACACTCTTTTTCCCTAGTTGTAAAGCTCCATAGTGTTTAGATAAGTGTTTCTTGTACAATTGAAGTTAAATAAAAATTTATTTATTTTATTATTATTTGGGAAAGGCTGATGTAGACCGTCGCGGACAAGTGCCGACAAGTTTCTATCTGATAAGTCGGTGCCAGTTTGCGCTGATTTGGCAAAAAGTATGAAAGCTCCCTGCGCCGACGCAGCGTTGACCACCAGCGCTTGTCGCCGCCGACCAGCGCTGCAACGCCGCGGGCATAAATCGCGTCGTGTAATATAATAACTACATTGCCATGTACTACGTGTTCGTACGAGTGTTGCGAATCCGCCACTGCGGCGGGTGCGGGTGAAAATCGCTCCGTGAGTTCTTAGCCTAAGATCTGATGTAAATATCATCAGCAGTCGAAAAATATAGGAACGAGAATACGGATGATGACTAATTACTTTTTGTCCGTCAGGTAGTATCGTCCGTCAGGTAGTTACATTAGATATTAAAAAAATATTGGACATGTATTTTTTATTTTTACGTAATCAAAAGATTACGGCGATACATTGAGTTAAAATGTGGCATGAAGTCAGCCTTGCTAGATTTTGTACTGAATTGTGACATAGCGAGCCCCCCCTCCCTAACTTTAATGCGTTTAACTATGTAATTTTTGATTAATATGATAAAGCAAAAAAATACGTGTCTAATATTTTTTTATTATTTGACTGACGGACTATTCTCTTTTATTGAATTCTCTATTTTTTAATTAACATCATCTCATTACCACTGTAATTTTCCTATTTTTAACTCGAAACAATTATTTTGAATACAACAGGAATAATACCCAAAAATAATAAAAAAGTAACGTTACACAATTACCTTATCTATATTACAAATTGAGTCCGATTACATCAACTCCAACTATTTTGCACAAGATTCGAACGAGGGTTTAACACGGTAGCAGAGGGTTTAACACGGACCTCTTGGCCCTTTTTATTATTCATGAATATTAAACCTGAGCATAACGACCCTCGACTTTCTTAAATGACGCCTTAAACTTTTTACTGATTATCAATTTTTTTTTATCAGACTGAACTGAATTTGGATATGTACATGGGGAGGGTCAGGATCACTTCCTTTGAAAATGGGGTAAAAATAGAATGTTTGCGGGTTTGAATATGATTTACATGAATCAATCGAATATGCGTTGGATGCCATCATCACGTAGATACAAAATTGAGTCCAAAAAGCTCGTCTCGGGTATCGGCATGGGTAAGCAAAATATTTGTAGAAACCTACTATAGTAAATTTTAAAAGGTAACAATTTTACTTAGGGACGTATCGACCATAAATAAAATATTAAACTAAATTGCTTCCTAAAGTTCAAACATTTTATCAAAGGCTGATAAAATGTTAAATACAATTAGGTTGGCTAAGTCGACGTTAAACGAGGTTTAACTAACTTCTTCGTCAGCTGTTTGAATCGGTAATTAGTCCTTAGGTAATGTAATAAACAAGGATTTACTATTAACCGTGTCCAGATAAAATATAAATTGAAATTCCTTAAGATAAGTTTAATAAATTACAACTATTTTCTTAATGTCTCTCGGCAAACTTTGTGTTTCATCAGTCGTCGGATTTCTATCAGTTGCCCTTTGCACTTGGTGCAGGCCGGACGCTCTCAATCGACTTGAATGTATATAGAGTTGTTACCACTCTTTTTACTCATTAAGTAATTTATGTGTGTAAATGGGAGGATGGGAAGTCGCAGGCACGACAGTTGCCAAGAGACATTAAAAAAATAGTTGTACTGTACCTAATTACTCTGAAAGTTGAGCAAAATATAAAAGTCATTTTGATTTTGACATTATTTTTACTTGCAAACATTGGTTATTTTGTTAAGAAACCTTGATCAACCTTTTCAATTACAGGAATGGGTTCACGTCAAAAGTTGATTAACTAATTTGGTAAGAATAGAAACTATTCTATGGTACGACCGACCGGACAATTGCTGTCACAGCTTTCTTAAGCCGTTTGACTGCCGGTCTCCCCACTTTAGATGTCTTAAGTCTCACTTACGATTATAGTTGTATTATTCGGAGAGACGTGTGAGATCATTGCAATCGCTCCGTGTAAATTACTCAGATGAAACTATTTACACTAGGAGCTTAGCGACCCAACAAGGTACTAGGGAATAAGCTGGGCTGATAACACGTTCAGTATTCAAGCTTGACACTCCTGTCCAGTCATAAGCAGTGGCATAAAAAGCAGTGTTCAATAACTGTTAACGCCCGCTTGCAAAACAAATCACTAAATACGTTAATCATTGATCTATTTCTGTCAATCGTTTGAAGATGATAGAGACGGAGAGATGATTTAAATATATTTACCGCTAAACGCATTGATTTGCGGTGCAAGTGGTCCTATTTCTAGAAACCAACTAAAAATAAAAACGAAAACTCGCGTATCATATAGGCGTTGGTCCTTATCAGAGCCTTATGTACCGAAACACCACGTTAGTGACATTTAGTATTAGGTTCCATCTATTTTGTTTCATAATATCCATGTTATGTGTTGTATGTTGTGTGTTGTTGTTGTATGTTGTAAAGAAACATACTTACTAGAGACCAAAATAGGTCATATTGGTGCCGATTCTCTTGTCACAAATGCGTCTAAACTAGACTAAAAATCACCAAAATTTAGTTTATTCCTGTTAAACGACGATTTCCCATTCTGAAATTGACTAAAGTGATACAACTTAACTATATTTTAGTTTGACAGCACTAAGATAGCACTAAGTTATTAATCTATTTAAAATGGTAATTTTGCTATTCTGAATTTTACGTTTTTCACCTAAAGTTTTGATTTTCTAACTAAATCTGACTATTTTTAATCGCGATTAAAAAGGTGTGGAATGAAATTACATGTTATGAACTAAAATTCACACCAACACATCGATTTCAGGTGCAAAAACAGTACTGTATCTTTTTTCTTTTCTTTTGCTTATATCTCGAAAATGGTGTGTCCTATCGTAAAAATAATGAAAATTTCGACCCTCTTTATAAAACACATAAACCTCTAAAACTCAACATGTAGGTAATAATTTTTCATGTTTTCTATACAAAAAGTGAAAAATTCCATAAAAACACGTTGAGGCTGCCACCCCTGCGCGCCGCCGGCTCTAAAATAAATTCACCAGGTAGGGCAAACAAGCAAGTATCACGTGAAGTCACGATTGTCAAATTCAATTTTAGTTAAAAAAAAATAGTAAAATTTATTTTTAAATTTAGAATTTTTTTTGCAGAATAGCTTTAAGATTCTCATAACCAAAAGTAAGGAATTTTAGTGATAGTTTAGTTAGTTTAGTTCTGTGTACAAGAGAATCGGCACCATTATCTTCAACATGAATTATCTACTCCAAATTCACACCGTCCAGGTGAGGACAATGTGGCAGCCTCCTAATCACGAGATTATCCCTATAATTATGTACGTGACAAGGTATTCCTGCGCCGAATCAAATGTATGAGTTTGTACGCACAGCATTAGCTGGTAACCCTTCATTAAGGTAACGCAAACAATAACAATTGTTTCAGCTATTTGAAGGGTTAACGTTTTCAGGTTATGAATTGGGAATTTTAATTAAGAATTTTCATTGTTGGCGTACTTATTTGTTTGCTCTACTCTTTAGGAAAAAAAAAGTATTTTGTACGTTTTCCCGTTCATGAACTAATTTAATTAATTTATTAAAGTGTGCATTTTCGTAACAATGAGCCAAATGGTAAAGGAATCAGATTAGAAATAAAGAATGAAAAAATATTAAAGAAAAAGATTTAATAGTCTATCATTTTAATCACGCCTGATGCACTATGGACTGAACTCCAAAATTGATAGTAATCTTTATTCAAAACGTAAATAAATACCTAGGTATGAGCAAACTAACCATTAGTATCGCTGTATGAGATTAATTCATAACGCCTCAGCTACTCAAATTCACTCTATATCACGCTCGCACGATACTGCTCGCGGACTGAGTGAGAGCAAGACTGAGTGCGGTGCTGGGCGGCAGGGAGCACCGATAGTTTAGGTAATTTCTTTTTACTGTTAAAATAATGGTATTTAAAAAAAAAATAAAGCAATACATAGTATTTGCTTTACACTGGATGATTTTTTTACAGTCTCGAAATTTTTACAGGGTGTTCTACCCATGAATATGAACAACTTTCACTATGGGACCAACTCTGAAATCACGAAAAAAAAAATCAACTGTTTAAAACAAACGTCCAATATCTACTTGACCAAAATGTATGAAACAGCTGATTTTTTTTCGTGATCTCATATGTGTTTTCGTCAAACATAGTACTTAACATTAATCCTCAACTTAACCACATATTTATTACAAAATTGATGCTGCAGTATTTTCGATATAACGGAGGATCATGCATTTTATTGTTACTTTTTATTTTATGTACAACCGCGGACAACCTTATTACTAAGGTAATAAGGTATAAAAATCAGCTGTTCCCTATACTTATATTTTGACGAATTATGCGAACATAAATGTAGGGAGCAGCTGATTTTTTTCTCGCGATTTCAGGTTTGGTCCCATAGTAAAAGTTGTTCATAACGATGAGTACAATGATCCCTTACGAGGTTGTGCGTTAATTATGTTACACCTTGTATAATTAAGTAAGTTCTTAAATAATCTGTTAAAGCAGAAAATACTCATCAAACCAAGTTCTCTATTTACTCATAAATAAAGACGCGAAACCCTTTATATTCTAATCATAATTTATTATAATCACTATTTTTCTTGACCTTGCCGACCACATTTTAAAGTCTTAAAATAACTGTAAAAATGAGGCGGAATTTGTGTATACGTAATATTTCATGGGCTTTATTTTGTTCAACATTTTGTCCGCAGATAATAGACGGGGATTTTCACGTTGCCACTGTTTTGTATAAGATTCTCTGGTTCCCCTTTCAACGAATATAATTACTGTTATGTTTTGCATTGTATATTTTGGTAAAACAGTTCCGAGGTTTTCGTTTCGTTTGTAGAGTGAAATAAAATTGTTGTTTGAATTTGCTGCCGTCTTGCCATTAAAATTAAATCGTGTACAGATGTTTGGGGTGAAACTTTGGTTTACTTTCTACGTTACTTTCTAAGTCCATGCATTTCGTTTCGTTCATTCTTAAATTTCGGTCATTTTGATGTACGACAACACTACGTGCGAGGTGTATCCGCTTTGAGAAATATTATACTCTGTCACTTAAAATAAACTTGGGATGTTTTTTCTCAACTTGGGATGCTTGTAAATAATGATTATTGTACTATTGCAATATCGTTTTATTTATTATTTATGTTAACAATATGTTAACCTTACATTTTAAACCATAAAACATATAGGTCATCGATCGTTTTATTAAATTAAACCCATTTACTTGTAATCTGAAATCAAAATTTTCGTTGTTCATGTTTACGACCAATTTAAAAATACAAGTCGATCGTAAATTCTTACGAAATACACACTGTTTACTAGCTCTGTTCGTAGCCATTCTAAAAAACACCAAGTGTCTACTCATTTCTAAGAACTCAAGCCACTACCGCTTTTTTCATCATCATTTAGTCATCGGCCGGCCCGCCGGCCGGCCGATGAGTAATGCCGCTTGCACGCTACTGCTTTTGTCTGGCGAGCGCGTGCACACAAGCGGTTAAGAAAGCGGTGAACGGCCACACAATAACGGATGTCCAAATACAGAGCGCTTTTAACACCTTAATGTTAAATACAGGTGAAAATTACAGACTTTCATGACGACCGTTATAATAATAATAATAATAGTTTCCATATCCTGCAATAGTCCTACACCAACCGGGGGTTGTCCTTGGGTGCATTTGCATAGTGCATACAGGGATAATCGTCGGTTGGTGCCCTGACTGGTATTTATATACTCGAATTATGTGTATTTGTTAAAAACAATATGCAATATTTCAATTTCAAATCTCAATCTAAAAGAAACATTCGGGAACAATATAAATATGACATTAATTTACCTGTTATTAACAATATGATGTATTATAAAAGTAACTATGTTACTGCTATTCGTGTGTACAATCAGTTACCGCCAGCAATTAAGGAATTAAATGGAAATATGTTTAAAAATAAATTTAAAAAAATGTTAATTGATAATGTATTTTATAATCTGCATGAGTTTTTTGATAAAAAATAATTTTTGTAAGTACCTAATTTGTTAAAATACTATTGCATATCCGACTTGGGTAGACTGTTGAAACAAGAAATGTAATGTTTAAGAACTTAATGTACACAGTTATGCAATAAATATATATTTATCTTTATCTTTATCCTCATCATTTAAAATTGTCTAAGGGGCCTCTGCGAGTTGGCTTCGGCCCCTCGTACGCCTTCCAAAAGTCCGGGACCCCAGGGTCCCGAGATATAAAAACATAATAATAATAGTAGATTAGCGCGCCGCGCAATGATGATCGATGTTACCATTCCACATGACGAGAACCTCGTGAAAGCTGAGAAAGAGAAATAAATAAAATATCTCGTGTGCTAAACACAAGGTTGTTGACATGTGGAATGTGAGCTCGGTTGACATTGTGCCGATTGTCATAACGGCCAATGGCCTGATGGCCGAAAGCCTCGACCAACATCCCTCGAGGCTCTCGTTAGGCGGTTGGATCTAAGGCCTGATTCAGAAGGCAGTACTTCTTGATGCGGCTCGTATTGTAAGGAGGTTCCTGTCTCTGCAGCCCTAACCACCGGTAGCTTGGACCCTGCTCCCGACACAGTTGGAACTCTATTTTTTATATTTTTAAATGTTTTTTTATATCTTTTTATTTTAAGAAATATTTAAAAATGTAAATAAATAAGAATGAAAAATCAATAAACGACATAATAATCATCACTGACAGGACTATTGTTGCCTATAAGCCTGATATAGTGGTGGTGGATCGAATAGAGCGGCGCACAATGATTATTGACATAACGGTCCCGCATGACGGGAACCTCGTGAAAGCCGAAAAAGATAAACAAATCAAGTATCTTGACTTGGCTCGCGAGGTTGCCGACATGTGGGATGAGCCTCGACCAACACATAAGGAGGCTCTCGTTAGGCAGCTGGATTAAGGGCTTGAATCAGAAAGCGGTACTTCTGAACACGGTTGGCATTGTTAGGAGGTTCCTCTCGCTGGAGCCCTGAACGCCGGTAGCTTGGACCCTGTTCCTAATACCGGTGGGCTACTTTTTTATATTCTTAAATGTTTTTATAATTTTTTATATTCTAATATTTAAAAATATAATTTATATGTATTTTATATAATAAAATAACCTTTATTATCAGATCACAATGATCCATATAGTGTTAGTAAAGAAAAACTAAATCGAATGTTAGTATCTTAATCATAATCTCAAACCTAAGTCTGGAGTCGGACCTCACACTATCCACGTAGTATGTAATACGTACTTGTAGACGTATGAAGTCCGATCCAGTGACACATAAACACATCGGACAGTCCCACCTACCGCACAACGTGCTCAGGATGCTGTGGGAGCTGCCACGCATTCTGCGAAGGATCGAGGCACACCGGTTTCGGATAATGGCATGAAAGCCGCCAATCCTCGCCTCAGCAACCATCTTCGAAGCGCTATAAAAACGCGGGAGCCCCGCCAGCATCCTGAACGCATTGTTGTACTGCACACGCAAGGCGTTTGCGTATATCTAACCCACAGACTGCAAGTGTAGAATGACTGGCAGTAAATGATAAATGATTTTATTTCTGTAAGTAGGTTTATAAAAACACTTTTACACGTCAAACATTTTTTTTTTAACTAGATGAGGCCGGCGTTTCCTATCTGACTACTCTGAGAAGAAAGGCCGAAACAAACTCAGAGGTCACAGTCTCTTTTAAAGTCCAGACATAATCTTGGTCAGATCATGTGAAGACCATGTAGGTTGGTATCTGAAATGGTCTTTTGAGGAAAGAACCACACACTCTAAACTCTCTCTCTCTCTGTCTCTAAACTCTAGTAAGCTCTAAACAGTGTAATTTTTTTGTCATGTTGTAATACTACGGAACCGCATTCATATGAAACCCTAGCTTTAGAGATAGACCGTTTATTTTATTTGTGGGAAAAGTTAGAATGACTATAAACAAGTATTGAACGTCTTTTACAAGACTGAACTGACTGATTGAATTTAAAATTGCCCTTTGAGATAGGTATTACATGGATAAAGCAAGACATTTATTTGACCCTACTTTCAACCTAGTATGTGATCACATACTAGGTTGAAAGTAGGGTCAAATAAATGTCGTAGCTGTTAGGTAAAACATTGGTTCCTATATACATACTGTTGATTAAAGCTTCCGATTGAATATTTCCTACAAATTATTTCAAAACATCTCTTTAACAGCCGAACCCAATAACCTATCTTTCACCAGTTTTGGCATACTGGAAATAGAAAACCTATCTATCTATCTATGCTTGTAACACCCAATCTATAAGAGATTATGGAATCTTACCGGCCTGACATAAGGACAGATAGAATTATACTGTCTACGATCAATAGCGATCTGTCTATTACTGAAAATAGGTTATTGGGTTCGGCCGTTAGGCAACATTGATCTTGTAGGGAAGTACCGATGCCTCACCACCACCACATCGTCGCATGTAAAACAAAACAACTAACTACGTCATAAAATACGCACTCACTGAATAGTATAAGGTAACGAATGCTAATTAATTGCATGTTCGTAATTGTAGAAGAACACGGACGTGTGAGAAGTAGGTACACTTAATTTGTAGCGTAGTTTTACTCAGTAAGTCAGTACAAAATTAACACTCTTCTGCTAACACATTTTTAATGAAACGCTTCCAGAAATTCACACGCGTTTGAAAATTACTAAGAACTAGCTTCTGATGCACGCGATTTGGTTCGCGTGGAAATAGTAAGACACCACAATATACTAAAATAACAGCCACATTTTTATAAAACTTCCCTGTGTATTACGTTAGTAGTTTTGGTCTCAGCAGTCAAAATATGAAGAGAGTCAGACTGGTGACGCGGGGAGCAAGTGATGTACAGTTGTCTATGTGAGAAGCAGCACGTCCCGAGGTCGACACCGCAGCCTTCAGTAGCAATTTCCCATTGCTTGCGAAGTTTTTCGATTTTAGTGAATTAATGAGCGCCTGCGTTCCTGCATATACTACCTAATGACACAAAACTGATAAACTGACTGATGCATTCTTACAGATTATTTCTAACGAACAGCTATCACTACAATAATATAACAGTAGATTGTAAACACACAGGATTTCTCAGTAACAGTCGCCTAACCATAGATATTTGTTTTTCTTATATCCAAAGATTACAGAAGAGGCCTACCTAAACCTTATTTTTGTGTCAGTATATGTTCTACAAACTATCATAATAATAATAATTATAACGAAATGTAAAAAAGAAGCACAATTATTATCAATTATTGGGAATCGAACTTCGTTTTGCAAAGCAGTCGTTGAACCTTTAAGCTATTTTCTTTGTTGAAAGTTGACTAAAATAGCCGTTCTTATAATTATGTCATGATAGCGGGATGATAATCATTTAAAAGGTTAAATCGGCTATATTCGCTCCATATTCAGCCCAGTGAAGTAAAGGAATAATTCGACTGTTGCCATACACTGGTATATTGTGTTCTTTCTCATCTCAGTCTCATTTGCTACGAAATATATGGGAAGTTTTTTTGCGATTTCTAACTTTTCTAGTACGCAAGCATCAGTTGGTCCATTGGAGTTTTTCATCAGGAAACAGGATCGATTGGCATCAAAAAAAGGTTTTATGAAAATTGCCCATTTTCTTGCTGACTGTACATTTTTTTCAAAATCTGTGAATGCAGATCAAAATGTTTCCGACAGTCTCGTAAGAGGTGTTGTAGCGAGAACGATTAAGGTATCTGCCCTTATTGCCCCATCTCAAAAATCCATCCTGTAATTATGTATCTCATGATTTACGGCTTAGCTCCGTGAAGGTATACCGTGATGACAACCATTTAAAAGGTAAATCTGTAACTATCTGCAATATGGTTCGTCTTTTTACAGTTTGCGGTAAACTATAGAAGAATATGAACAAATTGCAATACGGCTCATCCCCCATAGCAAATGACGTCATAATTTATAGCCTTTATAGACTGACCACACTTATAGGGAACATCTATGCAAAATTTTAACAAAATATATCCGGTAGTATTTGCGTGATGCTGGAACATACATTCAAACAAACGGACAATCATCATCATCAGTCTACAACAGTCCGCTGCTGGACATAGGCCTCTCCAATTGCACGCCATTCAGTTCGATTCTCGGCAACTCTCATCTAGCTGCTACCAGCCACCCTGCGGAGGTCGTCGCTTCACCTAGCCTGAGGGCGTCCTGCACTACATTTGCCGATTCGCGATCTCCATTCAAGACCACGTCTACCCCAACGCTCATCGGTACAACGGCTAATATGGCCGGCCCATTGCCACTTCAGCTTGCTTATTCTGTGAGCTATGTCGACAATTTTGGTTCTCTGCCAGATCACCTCGTTCCGGATTGTATCCCTCAGAGAGATTCCAAGTATAGCTCGTTGAATTTATGGACCAGCCGTACCGTGAGTGTCCACGCTTCGCCTCCGTAAGTCATAACAGGTAGGACGCAATGATTGAAGACTTTAGGCTCTGCGGGATACGCAACGAGAACTCTCGACAAAGCTTCCCAAACGCTGCCCAGCCCAGATGATTTTTTCTATTAGCCTCTCTCTCAAAGCTGTTCTTACCAAACTGCAGAGTAAGACAAGCGGACAATAATTTCTAAAAACTACTTTTTTGCAAAAAATATGCAATGTACAGTTTTGACTTCACTACGATACTAGCACCTCCCGCGTGACTTCGTCCGCGTGGATTCGTACTTTTGTACCCCGCTAGGGGTAGATTTTCAAAATACCCTCATACACGTTATTCTTTATTTTCAATCATAAGTATAAATACTGAGTTTCGAGTTAATCGTACCGCGCGTTAAAATTCTTCTATACAAACTTTGACAGCCCCCAATCCTCCTGTAGGTGGTAGTTTAGAAAAAATAAAAATGATGACCTTCTTCTAATAAGATATCTATTATAATTGAACTGGAACTGTTTGGCATACTGCTTGGTTGGAATTGGATAATAAGATCTTGAATCTTTGACGTATCTATTTGTGACTGATGTAATTTTTGACGACAGCTTAGTTTCCAAACATGATAAAAGAAAATATGTGTTTATAAAAGAATAATTTTTTGATGATTTTTTCAGTAGGCAGGTACCTACTAGTTATTATGAAGTCAACTTAATTTACGCAGTCGTAAAGTTTATATTTCTTTGTGTGGAACTAACATCAATTTGGTCACTGTTAAATAGACAAACAAATAATTTTCTAAAATACCCTGAAAATGCAATGTGACGTAAAACGTCAGACCTACTTAAATCATTGTAACCATCGTTTTATCGTTTATCGATGTCAAGATAGTTTTCGTTGAAAGTCGAAAATCAAGGTTTTACGAGATGTCGATACTTCAATGTTGTTCGTAATATCGTTTGTATTACACTTTCGATGTCTCTTGTCTCTGACAGTTTTGTTTTATTGCAGTAGACGGAGAAAAGAACAGATACATTCTGACGAACAATGATTTGTTTTTATTGTTGAAAAAGATAGTGTAGGGTTTTTATTTTTGAGTTCGCTGAAGATTGTTAGGATGTGTTAAAATTACATCAATGTTTAGTTGTCTTTTACCAATTTACTTTTAAATTACCTTGCTCGGAAAGTGGCTCTTATTGCACCGCTTTTAGGTATTTAACGCAATGTATTGATCACGCGCGCTTTTTACTTTTCATTCCCGCACTAGTGCGGAAAAGTACGCCACAGATAACTACATATCTTGCTGGGATATGTGCGATTTATTAAAATTGTAACAAGGATCATTCATGCCTTTTTATCCCCAAAAAAATTGTGAATAAACTGCGTAAATAAATAAATAAATAAACATTATATTTAATCAAATTACTATTTTTTGTAAAAAAGACATAACATTTATTAGTGTTCTATAAATAAAAACATTTGTATTTATTTTTCTTTTGCCTGTGTGTGGAAAATTGTTGTTTCATACGCGAGAGCATTTTTTCATTACACTCCCGCCTCGAGTGAAATGACGAGCTTTGCACACTTACATCAAAATTAACTATTATTACCTTCTGATATCACAATTTTATAGCGCCTTTTTTAATTTTTGAGAATTAAAAACGAATGTTGTACTACCATAATTCTCTGCATTCACATTTTATGTTAGCTAGGCGAAAATAAACCTGCAATAATTGCGCAAATAAACCTACTGGCTTAATAATTTACAGAAAACTTTAAGCAGAGACTTCTCGTGAAACTAAAACATTACTCTGTGGCACTCGTCAAGTGCTTCGTTCGCTTCATACATGTACCTACTACCTAAATATGCTGCTAACGAAAGTTAAACATACAGAGGTTTCGCGTAGAAACTGGGTAAATTATACTTTGACCAGTTTTGCAACTTCACAACGTATGTTTGCAGAAATTAATATTATAAGTTAAAGCAATCTTTGTGTGTGACAGCACCATTTGGTGAAGTGGAACAGATGACGAAAACCACAGATGGTAAGATGGCCACCGGAACAACTCATTAATAAGTATTTCACGGGTTACGATTCGATTACTTTAAAATGATTGCTAAGCAATATAAGCTCGTTACATCGCATATGGTGAAGTAGAGCTGATGAAGTACCAGGAGAACTCCTCAACAATTAACGTCCCTGCAACGGGAAAAGCAATGTTTTGTAAAAGGTGACGAGCAATTGTCATTCGAGTTTTGTTACTCAGATAAATTACAAACCGACCCACTAAAACGTGAAGAATAAAAAACTTTTTTGCAAAAAAAAAATACAACCGACTTCCAAAAAAAACCACTACAAAGTGAAAAATAACTTTAATTTCGGAAGTCGGTAGCAAAAACCTAAAATGAAATCCAAAGACACCGACTTCCGAAATTAAAGTAATTTTTCACTTTGTAGTGTTTTTTTTTGGGACTTTGTTTTTTTTTTTGTATGCACGTGTTTCAGTGACAAATAATTCTATTTTTCTTTCTTTTATAAAAGGCACGAGCATTAATCACCATGCTTGCTCGAGACGGGTTGGCGATTTTAGACTTATATTAACCCTAGGTCTAGGTTTCCTCTCGAGGTATTTCCTTCACTGGTGTCAATAATGTCCAAGATAAACTCAGAACCTTCATATTTAGTATTCTCTATTGCTATTACTTAAATGATTAATTGAATTGACGCAAAAAGAAAGGGAATTCCATGTTTTTACAGCAGCGTAATAAGTGTTATTTTCTTCTGACTCACAAATTTATAATATATATAAAATAGGTTACTCGTATAATATATATAATGAATAGGTCCTAGTTATTGATATTTTTACGTTTTTAAATACCAACAAAAAGCTTCAAATAATTATTTTCAAGCTAATTAGGTGCTAAAATGTTTGGTAAATTTTTGCATTTTTCCACAGAACGTATCCTGGATTAGCACATATTCATTTTCATTTGAAGAAATTCAGTAACAATACCAAAATTTTTTTTAAATCTACGGAAGTTGCTGACGTTCATGAATTTGTAAAGACTGTTTTAAAATTATAATAGTTATTCGCTTACCATATTTTAAGACTCAACTTTTTCCTTTTCAACGGAAACTTCGTTAAATACCGTTTAACATATATTTTGCTCCTGGCAATGATTGGCTTTACGATCCGCATCTAAGGAGGTAATTGTAAAAACTTTAAGATTTCATATAGATTTTTTTTTGTGGTTACATAACTTCGACATAAAGAGAAAAGCATAAGTCCGCCTCTGTACTTTTCTGTGCATGAAGTATTAAATAAATAAATAAATAAAAGCATTACTTAATAAGTTTTTAAAAGATTTGGGCTCCATTTCACAAAATGATATTGAGAAAAAATAGAATAATAATAATACTGCGGCAACACTTAAACTAGGTAATTTATTCTAGGTGCGTCGTCTTCACATATAATAGAGAGTAACGGTGGAGTTTCTTGCCCATTCTTCTCTATACGAAATTACCTTTTGGAAGGGTACTAGAATCAATTTTATAAATTTTGACGTTCAAAAGTACCTTTTATGTAGGTAACTCAATAAATGATTTGACTTTGACTTTGGTGATTCAAAAACCCAAAGGTTTTGGTCAAGTTGTGTAACAGGAAAAATAGATTCACTATGCAAAGTTGGAACAATACGGGCGGTTTAAGAACCACCAATTAGTCTATGGTCTAGCACAGGATTTGTACTAATTGAGACACTGCCAATAAGTAATGAATTCCGGACCAAAACCTGCAACATTCAACCTAAAACTTCAATGTTTAAAGTTGAATTCACATTGCGTGATCATTCATTGTTAATCTTCCTCCTTTTACAAAGCAACGGAATTTCGTGCAAGTTCCCATGGGCTCTGAACAAATTCAAAAAGCTGATGTTTCGTAATGTGAAACCAATTTCTGGTTCTATTCAGAACGTGACAGTTCATTGAACGAAAATAAAGTAAATCTCTGACAGATATTGGGAAGCGAGAATCAACATCCAATGTGGAATGTCGACTTAACTTATTGGATGTTGGAGCGAAAACATGAGAAATGTTTCAATATGGTAATGAGTAAAAGAAGTCATTCTTTGATAACTTAGATGAGATAAATCAATAAACACAAAATAATTGAAATTTAGTGATGGATGATGTTTTAAACATGTACGGTAAGCTGCACGTCAGCAGTGGTAACAAAACCAATATAAGCTGGCCTCGAATTCTATTTTAATTTCTTACTACGCTAGCCCAGCTCAAGATCAAAGTGTTACCATTGACGTGCGGTTGACTGTACGTAAATATAAATAAGATGATTGTAAAGCTTTGTCTCTAGAAATGAATAAAATTGTAAAACTTGAACATATTCAACAAAGTACATATATTTTGTTTCGACAAAGAAAGAGTAAGAGAAAGAGAGAAAGAGTTGTCGTTTTTAGCCTAAATTGCCTATCGTCATCATCTTAATCAGCCTATTATGTTCCCACTGCTGGGACACAGGCCTTCTCGCTACGGGAGGGAGTGGGCCACTATATATTTAATACGTACACCAAGCGGGCTCAATGTGAAAAAAAAATACCAATGGTTCCGTTCAATTTTGATATCGTTTCAGGAATATTTGATATAGTCTCATGCAGATTTTGCCAGTCATGATTTGATATTCATTCTCCATCGATTTCAGTGCGTGGTTCGGTAGTTCCTTGATCTAATTTTGGTAGACGTGGCGATCAAATTGGACTATTTTGATATATAGGTATACCTATTCAAGTGTTCCTATTAGGTGTATATGTCACGGCTACAACCCGAAGTGCGGCTATACCCGGTTATAACCGGTTAAAACTAGGTATAGCCGGTAGCAATCGGTGTAGTAACCGATTGCATTCGACTAAAACTAGGTGTAGCCTTCATCATACCTTCTCAAAACACTACATACTCTTGTGCCCTTAACAGACCCTGACACTCGCAGGCCGCTATCGCGGCACCGCTCGCTTCGCTCGCTCGGCTCGTGCGTTGTGTGGTCACGGTTCTGACCTAACCTAACCTACCTTTTAGCCCACACATAAGTTTAATCAACAGCTATCGGTCTCACATATTTGTAGCCGGCTAAGATTAGGTGTAGCCGCACTTCGGGTTTACCCGTAACTTATAGATACACTTACTAAGACAACATTAAACCAATTAATTTTAATAACTGTTCGTATTTCATTTCATGGATAAAGGAACTTAATGAGGGTGGAAATATAATTGTATGTATAAGTAATGAATGCAATCTTAACGAGTCATAGGTAATCTATGCAGAGAAAAAAAAACAAAGTCGTTTCGTCTAACTGTGTGATCGCATAAATCTTCTAAACTACACAATGGACTTTGATGCGGTTTTCACCATCATTAAGGCGACGATAACCGACGATGCAACGATGATCGCATAAACTGAAGATCACATGATTTGGAAAAAAATATAAAAAAAATGTATGTTAAATTAGAGCATTTTTTACAACTTAATATGTGAATATTTTAGATTATATTTATTTTACGTAGTGTAATTAATTTGTAAAGTTATGTGTAACGCGGATAAAAAATTGAGAATAACGCAATGACTTTCAAGCGTATTTTTTATGAAACCTTCACCATTTTAAAGATAATTTAATTATTTATCTTTTAGTATACGTGTTTTAATATTTTTTGTATGTATAATAAATTAATAATGCGTCAAATTTGGGACAGCGCTCCTTAACAGGCGAGTCCTACTACTGGGTGGACGTACGACGCGTTGCGTGAGCTCAGCACAGAACACGCAAGCTATGTACTCAAGGCCGTTGGCATATATCTGCGTCTTAAGAGCATTTTATTCCGGAAGGTTCATGTGTATAATACATCAATACTTATTTAACTTATATTATGCATAGAAATGGAAGCCGACCCCAATATAGTTGGGAAAAGGCTAGGCAGATGATGAAGAAGCATAGAAATCTCGGTGTCTGACGTGTCACCATATCAGTATATTGCACCGTGTGAAGCAGGGGCGGGTCGCTAGTATAATAAATAATAAACTACAGTTCATCATCATCATCATCATCATCATCATCATCATCATCATCAGCCTACAGCACTCCACTGCTGGACATAGGCCTCTCCGATTGCACGCCATTCAACTCGATTCTCGGCAACTCTTATCCAGCTGCTACCAGCCACCCTGCGGCGGTCGTCGCTCCACCTAGCCTGAGGGCGTCCTACATTACTTTTGCCGATTCGCGGTCTCCACTCAAGAACACGTCTTCCCCAACAACCATCGGTTCTACGTCTTATATGGCCGGCCCATTGCCACTTCAGCTTGCTTATTCTGTGAGCTATGTCGAACTTTGGTTCTCTGCCGGATCACTTCGTTCCGGATTCTATCCCTCAGAGAGATTCCAAGCATAGCTCGTTCCATAGCTCGCTGAGCGACCTTGAATTTATGGACCAGCTGTACCGTGAGTGTCCACGTTTCGGCTCCGTAAGTCATAACAGGCAGGACGCACTGATTGAAGACTTTAGTCTTTAGGCTCTGACTCGACGAAGCTTCCCAAACGCTGCCCAGCCCAGCTGAATTCTTCTGTTAGCCTCTCTCTCAAAGTTGTTCTTACCAAACTGCAGAGTTTGTATGAGGTAAACATATTCTCGAACAACCTCAAGAGCACCGCCATTGACAGCAATCGGTCCCGGAATGACGTGTTCATTGAACATAACCTTGGTTTAGGCCAAGTTCATCCGAAGACCAATGCGTATAGAAGAATCAACTAGGCCGTCCAGCATCTGCTGCAAGTCATGCAGCGATTCAACAAGTATGACGATGTCAAACTGGCTGGCAAACAACGGTTGGTGCAGCCGTAATCTCAGAAATGACTGAATTAATCAATAGAATCTCAACTCGACATTAAGAGGCCATAATATATAAAACTGCTTAGCATGATCCTCCGATATATCAAAAATACTGCAGCATTAATTTTGAAATAAATATATGGTAAAGTTGAGTACTATTTTTGACGAAAACACGATTCCATAAAATTTTCTCGACAGAAAAAAAAATACAAAGTTACCTCCAAACCGAACAATAAACTGCTAGTATTCAATAAATACTTCAAGTTAGATCATGAAACTTTACATAATAACTAAACTTAATATAAAGCAAATACAATGTTTTTTATTTTTTTTAAATTACCATTATTTTCACCGTAAAAAGAAATTACCTGAAATATCGACGCTCCCTGCTGTCGCTCAGCACCCCACTCAGTCTGCGAGCAGTAGTGTGCAAGCGAGATAAAGAATTAATTTGAGCTCAGGACTCTTAAAACAAATACAGACTGCCTGAAAAGTAGTCGTTTTCAGACTTTCACTCGAGCAACATGGCAAGCAGAAGCTAGTAAGCAATGTTATTGTAAGTACGTAGTGATTGAGTTTACTTCGGCTTCGTCGCGCTGTCTACCGCAACATTGGCCACGGTTGATGCACGTCCTACTAATCCGAAGATCCCCACTTCCGGACAGATGCTGCTGCAGCGACGGAACCGGATTAAAAATTTTGCTCTTGTATTACAATTGAAAGTAAATAGTCCAGGCTTTGTATTAAGAGGAAATGTTTTATTTATACCGCAGAAGAGTAGCTTTACCAGTGGTTTAAATATGATTTCACAATGTAACCAGGGTTTTTATAATAAAACGTGTTTATATTATTCTATACTACTAATAATAAAATCGCGAAACATGAGATGAGATGTGAGGTTGGATGTTTGTTACTCTGTCACGCAAAAACTACTGAACGGATTTACTGAAAATTTGGCACACAGAGAGTTTATAACCCGGATTACTATATGGGGTACTTTTTATCCCGATATCCTTACGGGGGCGAGACTTATGTGGGTGAAACCGCGGGACGCTGCTAGTAAAATAATATATTCTTCTCTCTATACAAGACTTTTGCCCTCGACGTGATGCAGTTTCTTGTTTGTGGCACTATGGCCCTTTATTTATAAACGATGGACGTTTAAACGTCTTTTAACTTTAAGTAATGTTTTATAAATAAATCCCTTGATGTGCTGAGTTATAAACGTAATAGGGCTCCAAACTACTTACTGTAAAAATGTGTGGAAAAAATACTGAAAGAACCAACGGTTGTCTGCATCATTTTCAACTAGGTATACATTGGTCTATTCACCGAAACGGCACATCTTGTCGTTGATGTTGTCAAGCGTTCCTAATTGTGTTCCGCTTGGGTCTGAGGTTTTCAACTCGCTTGCCAAAGCAAAGGTCAGAATCCGGCAACATATGCAACATGCTACATAAATGATGGGCAGAATCCGGCAACATTATGATATATTATAATGTTACGCTGCTAAATAATGTCTGAATCTAGTCTTGGTGTGATGGTGCATAAGAATGGCCACAATTTCGTTTTTCTACAACAACTTTCAACAGGATTGATATACGCTTTTCGGTAGCTTATGTCAGTCTCATTCATTTTTTACTTTTCCATGATCCTTAGCTGATATATTGTCACTTTGTCTATTACCTCTGGGCAGCCAGGTTCACTACCACGTTGCAAACTGGCTCTCACTTTTACCAAGGTATGGACCATTCTACATTTGAATATTCATATATTATTATAATATATTACACAAATGTTTCATATTTATTTTTTATTTCTACATTTATAACATACATTTATATATGTAAGTTGCTGCGCCCCGTGGTTTCGATTCCGTAGCAATATTGGGATAAAAATATATCCTATGTCCTAACCCAGGTCACAGTCTACGCATGTGCCAAATTTCATCCAAATCCGTTCAGCCGTTTTAACGTCAAAGCGTAACAAACAAACAAACTCACTTTCGAATTTATAATATTAGTTAGGATTTTAATTTATTCTTCAGAAAGGTTACAGTCTAATATTCGTAAAAGTAAGTTATGTACAATAGCGTTTACAATTGCCATTTACAAGCTACCACAAATTAAAAACTATTTATTTATTTTTATTTTATTATTTATGTACACACAATAAAACATATACAGATACATTATAAGTATTGAGTACAAGAGTACTGCTTATTTGAACTACATTTATGTAACTAAAATTAAAAAAAGAAAAGAAACATACAAAAAAATCTTTTTTTAAATAACATAACCAGTTCTTCTTTAAACAAATCAAAATAATTTCTTCTTTAAAACAAAACATAAAAAATATATTGTAATTTATGAATGGTTATTAATGGTGTACACAATAAAGAGTATTCTATCTTTTCATCTATTTTTATAATTCATGCCGATATAACAGAAAAAGAAGAATCCTGGTAATAATTTTCATTCCAACTTTGAAAAGTACATTTCATGAAATATGCGAAAAAGTTTGCCGAATTTGCATACAAATGTAAGATATGTCTATCTTCTTATCATAATCTGGATGGAAGTCCCTAAACTTAAAAGTAAACGCGTTTAAAACGCTAGGACCCACACTTTGGTATATAATGATACTATTTAAGAGATTACCAAAGTTTTTAAGAAGATGAGATGGATAAATAGGGATCTACGACCGACGTCCTTTGTGTCACTGAAGTTTAACGTACAGCTTGTAGTGGCTTTGTTTCATTTCATTGTTTTTTTTTTTCAGTACAAAAGGAAGCTCTGGGTTTAGACGCATGCACACAGCGAGTAAGAGATGCTTTCATTATTTGAGCGATATGGGAAAAATTACGAAAAAAGCAATGTTAACTTTGTTTTTGACTGCGATAGCTCGTACCTATCTGAAAGCGAGAACATGACTTCGCTTCCATGATGGAAATCAAAACATAGAGAACAAAAAGCTGCCTCGTTGGTCTAGTGGTAGCACTTTCGACCAATGCTGCATGAGGATTCGATTCCCAGGTCGAGCAAAGTGTTATTGAGTTTTTCCATTAGGAATTTCTCAGTAGCTACCCGGAGTCTGGATTTGTGCCCGGTTGATGGCAATCAGATCGCCCCCTATCACATGGGACTTAAAAATAACAGGCGAAATGTGGATGTTACTATATATACACCTCTGCCTTACCCTTCGGGGACTACAAGCGTGATGTTATGTTATATAATAAAAAGCTGTATCAAAAAGTTTGGAAGCGACTTAGCGAGTTAACATTTTGTTTTCGGGTTGCGAAGAGAGGCTCTCAGCAACCCCGGGCTTCTACGAGTGATGCACAGATGGAGTTGGGAGATAGAGCGTCTATAGGAAAAGCATTGTGTTGTTGATTATTCTTCGATTTTGCAAATGCAGCTGAAAATGACTGTATCAACGTATTTTTTCGGAGCAACTGGCGTTTTTTCCAGAATGTGCCGATATTTTAAGGTTACAATAGGTGTATTTTTCCCTCAAAAACAGTTATGTTCGAATTAGGTACTTGGTTGTTCGTAGGTACAATAATTAGATAAGAGTATTATGTGTACGATATTATTCTTGTCAATTTTGTTTAAAAATTATGTGTTGAAAAAGTTGTTTCAAAATATACAAACGTTGTTTAATTGTGGTTTCCTTTTAGCAAATCCTCAGTTTATTTTGTTGGCATTGTGCCAATTACTTGGAGACAGTTTCGCTCCCCGAACAGGAGCTATACCACCACCTCTTAAAGCAGTATTATTTTAATCTTACTTGAGTGTGGGAAAGAGATGGAGCTAGACGTCTTGTATAGCTCCATCTCTTTCTCACACTGAAATAACATTAAAATAATACTGCTTTAAGAGGTGGTGGTTGGCCCCCTGGGACCTAATTTCGTCACCTGCATTCTGACAGCTCTGTTTATCCCTTAAGTAATAAGATGATTTGTAAGTAAATGGCATTTATTTAATGACGGTATTCATAAATATATCATTTGCATTTGATTAGATCAATCGTGAGGAGCTCGTGGCTAAGTAACAACAGCCGCATGGGTCGCTTTAGACTGCAAGCCGACTCCAACATAGTTGGGAAAAGGCTAGGCAGAAGTTGCTTGACGCACCGAGAACGCCTGGAGGAGCTATTGATGAATAAAAGATCTTCTAAAAAGAGATCTACCACTATGTCTCAAAAGGAGAATTATGGACATGTGTATTCTCCCCATTCTCACATATGGTGCTCAAACGTGGTATTTGAAACTTCAGCAGAGGTCCAAGCTCGAGGTTTGCCAGCGAGCCACGGAGTGCAGTATCCTGGGGGTTCGAATTTCGAACAGTATAAGGAACACAACACTACGTGCCAAAACGAAGATCACGGACGTTACCCAAAAAGCCGCTGAGCTTAAGTGGGACTGGGCCCGACATGTCTGCCGCATGTCAGACGACAAATAGGCTAAGAGAACCACCGATTGGGTGCCACTAAACGCACGATGACATCACGGCAGGCCGAGACGAAGATGGTGGGACGAGCTTGGCTCCTACCGAAAGGACTGGCTGACACTAGCAAAAGACAGAATTGTGTGGAAAAGGGAGAGGGAGGCCTTTGCCCAGCAGTGGGACAATACAGGCTAGTTAGATTAGATTGATTGATTAGATCAATCCTTGATTCATTATTACACGTATTACTGAACTTTAGTGTGACTAGAATAGAACGTTTCCATGAACTTAGCTGGGTAAGCACACACGTTTGATTGGTTTCGTCTAGGTTTTTTCTCTTACCTAAATTAGAATTGTTCAGACTTTTGGATTTGACACTACGGCTGTTAGGTGGCAGCTACCGCACTTCCAGGAAACCGTAGCTGAAGATGAAAGCGCCACGGTAGCCCGCGAAATTTAAATTTTCTTACGTTTTTTGCAATTTGCAGGTCAGTATTGGAGTTTATGTTGATTAAAATATGATTCGCGATGGTAACAAATATGTATTTACAGAATTATAAACATTAAAGTCATCAATACAACTCTCTAAGCTCAACTAATCCTATTGAATGACTATTTCATGAAATCTTGACATTTGAGGATTATACTAACGGAGTTGTATATAATTATGTAAAAACATATTCGTTACGGGCGCGAATCATACGAGTACTTTAATTAACATACACTCAGAGACTGAGCAATTGCAAAAATCGTAAGAAAATTTGAATTTCGCGGGCTACCTTAGCGCTTCCCCCAAAAGGAAAATCGTTATCATGAAACCTACAAAATGTGATTTGGGATATTTAATTTTCGCTTGTGATATGCATACTTTTAATGAAATTAGGAATTAAGTATGGAATTTGCCACACGGTTACCCTAAAATCTAGGTTAACAGGATGAATGAAGAACTTTTCTCGCTACAGATAATATCTGCGTGATAAAAAAGCATTCTGGAATTTTTATTACTGCGGGATTCCGACGACGCCATTTTAGGTTTTTGTCTTAAAAATAAAACAGCTTAAGGAAATTGGTCTTCTTTTGTTTTTATGAAGGATTTAAGATACATACAGAGGGATTTTTGGGGCCAGTATTTTGTTTTATCGGTTGTAGCTGAATATGGTTTTTATATTTGCTATGTCAATATGTAGATAGAAAGGTATTGTTTGATTACTTAGCGTTGTATAATTATGATATTGTTTTCTCCTGTCTGTGTAGGTTATGAGGAATTGACAAATGACTTTTAAATGTCCTAGATGTAGGTACCTACAGTGCAACCTCGTATTATGTCACTTAAAAAAACAAATATTGACATCTCCAAGGGGTTGGTTGACTCTACACGTGACCAGAGGGCTGGCCTACTTTTTGGCCAAAGAATCAGCATTGCCATACAACGTGGCAATACTGCCAGCCTTTTGGGCACTTTTCCTGTTGACAGCGATACGGGCGAATTTTTTGCTGCCATATGATTACTTCCCCTTCTTTTTTATATACTTGTAAATAATACTTACGAACAAAATAGTTTACAATTTAAGTCGCATATAAAATAGTTTGATCGGTACCTACTCACAAAAAAGTTGAAACCATGTGTATGGAATTGAGTTGCTATACTAAACTAGCTGTGCCCCGCGACTTCGTTCGCGTGAAAGTCGTAAGATACACAATATAATAAAATAACAGCCACATTTTAATAAAAACACATTTTTATTTAATCATGATTGGAAAGAGACGTGGCGCCATCTATTACCATAAGAACGTTATTGTTGTTTTTCTTGGGAACAGTACTTTTTTTCAGGATTAAAGGTACCCTATGGCCACTTCTGTACACCTGACAACGTATATGCAACATTTCAGGATGATCGGTTCAGTGGTTTAGGCGTGAAAAGGTAACAAACAAACACACTTACTTTCGCATTTATAATATTAAGTTAGGATATACCAGTTAAAAGATTTTAAATTGTTCTTTTAAGAACGCTGTCGAGAATTTCAAAATATTTCGATTTATTTTGTCCGTTCGAAGTGGGACTGTTGATGCGAGGTAATTAAAAACAAAAGACAACACTTCGTCTAATTCAAAGTTGTGTAATTTAGTTCAGTCGTTTCAGGATGATACGTGATGCTGAATTTCGTACATAAACATGTGTTTATACATGTATTTGTCCAAATAAAATGTTTTGCGTAAATATTTCGGAATTTATTAAATTTATGTCGGCAGATTGATTTTTTTATTCGATTTTATGACAGATTTTTCTCGATGGCTCAACTGAATATTTCGCAGGTCTTTTATTTAGTGAAAAATGGAATGTATCTGATTTTACCGGCGTATCTCACCTTCTACACTGAACTCAAGCTTGGGGGCTGAAATATTGTGGTAGTAGGTACATAACTACTTTTCCGGATGAACTCTAAGCACGGACGCGAAAATATCGCGGCGGGATTTTATCGCGTACTGGATTTTGAACTCTAAGTGCTGAGCCGAGCATTGAGAATCCAACAGAGTGCATTCCAACTCATGAAAAAAACACACTATTGGATTTTCAACTATCGGCGCTAAGCAGAGCGTTGAAAATCCAGTGCGCGATAAAATCCCGCCGCGTTATTTTCGCGTCCATGCGAACATCGGCTAACAAACCATACGAAGTAGATAAGTTATAACATAACATAACATAACATAACATAACATAACATAACATAACATAACATAACATAACATAACATAACATAACATAACATAACATAACATAACATAACATAACATAACATAACATAACATAACATAACATAACATAACATAACATAACATAACATAACATAACATAACATAACATAACATAACATAACATAACATAACATAACATAACATAACATAACATAACAATATAATGCCTTGTTTCCCCGAGGGGTTGGGCAGAAGTGTACCTATAGTACACCCGCATTTCGCCAGTTATGGTTAAGTCCCATGTAATAAGGGGCGAGCCTATTGCCATCAACCGGGCACAAATCCAGGCTTGAGACTGCTACTGAGAAATTCCAGATAGGAAAACCCAATAACACTTTGCCCGACCCGGGAATCGAACCCAGGACCTCATGCTCAACAGTAGGGCTTGCGACTAGTAGACCAACGAGGCAGTCGAAGACAAGTAAATAAGTAGTAGATAAGTTATGACTATTCAAATTGTACGTTTGCAAACGAACGACTGGATTATTTCTGTCGCCTAGCAAAAGATTTATACCTACCACACAACATTATAAACTCTTTAGTCAGATTATTTATTTAATGCACACTATGTAGACAAGCATATTATAGGTTGAATGATTATATCATAGATAAAAATACTTGGCTAAATGCTGGTCCTGCTCCACAGCCACTTGGGCTTTGTTAAATTTTTTTTTTGTTTTTTGTTTTTTTGTTTGGAAGAAATGCGTCCCTTTTTTTCTGACATTATGACCTTATTGTTTACTAATCTTTTAATACAATCATTGCAAACTATAGTTTTGTATAAATTAGAAGCATTTTTTCAATTTTGTAAATGTGAGTACCAAAAAGCAGTTTTATGTTATGCTAGAGGTATGTTGACTTGAAAGAGTATGGCAGTTGAGAGTATGTCATGCTCACTTAAATGTCTCGCTGATGGTGGCGCGTGTGTTGGATCATTCGGTTCCCTACAAAATGGTTGAGCTGGATGGTGGTGATCCACGCGTCATGTTCGTGAACGGGCGCCGTCAGTGGAGACTGGTCATCTCTTAGCTGCCAGGGCTTATTTTTAATCTTATATTTTGAATTGTTTTTAATTATCTATTTTTTACATTGTTCTCACATATAGAAGCAACAAGAACAATGTACCCAGGATTTTGTAACAATTTTGATTTAAAAGAGTGTCCATGGAGTTTCTTGCCCATTCTTCTCCATAGAGATCTACGTTTTGGAACGGGCGACTAGCTTTAATTTTCTGACTAACTGACTGACTCTTTAACAATTCAAAAGTGCCTGTAATTGGTTTAATTGAAATAAATGCTTTGAGTTTGAGTTTTGAGTTTGAATATCTTATCAGTGCCTTAAACATTGATAATGCGTAGTACAGGAAACGTATCCTCATACAGATACACTATTAATAGCACTAAAGATAGTAGCTACATACAATATTCAGAGGCTATCACGGTTTTCATCACGTTATTGCTTTTAAAAGAGCCAAACGAAAGGTGCGGGTAGCCGTTAGATCAGTTTGTGGCCATAACTGGTAACATTAGATAAAGAATTGACGAAGACTGCGTGGCTCGGACTATTCGGTAAGTAGGTATTCCTAATATTATTGCCTTTTTTTATAATATTTCGTTTTGAAATATAAGGAAGCACATGGTTACAAATATCCATACAGGTCATCTTAAACTTGTAGTATAAATGAGAGGTTGTAAGTTAGTTGTGAGTGACGTAAGTTGACATAAGCACACACAGATTTCGTAGCACTAAAGTTTATTTGATGTACTCACCACAAGTAAGTTACACTGGATGCTAATCCGCGGTGTTCTAAAATCTACAAAATCATAATAAACATTAATTTAAATGCAGTACAAAAGTATGTGTCTGCGTTTGCACGGCATGAAAACTGAAAACTAATAGACCGGTGCCTAATCTGTTATCAAGACTAATCTATTCAAAAAGAAAAATCAATTCTAATAATTTTATTCACCCACGCACATTGGCTGGGTTCCAAACTCCAACTACATAATGTCATAAAATGTTCTTTATGTCACTCGTAGCGATAATAATGCCACTAGACTTATGTTGAATGTTTAGGAGAACACTTTCCAATCTGGTTGCGACAGACAGATAAACAGTGTATCATATAAACGACACCTCTAGAGTGTGCTGAAAGAAATGGTTGTAGTACTTATTAGATGCGCTACTTGAGAGCAAATGGTGTTGATGCTGACTGGGGTTTCAGTTTTGAATTTGTTTCGAATACCTGATGTAAAGTCGTTTTTATCAGCTGTTTAGGTCCTATAAGAGAATATCGGACATCGTATCCACATGTCGTGATCGATGTCTGTTGAAAGACAATAGATGTAGAAGTCATGATGAATGAAACAAGGTACATTCACATAAACTGAGAAACACAATCTTGGGCTTTAACTGAAAATTAAATTTTTAATATTGTATATTAATTAAAATTAAGAAATTCCTCGGATGAATGATATTGTGTGGTCGCAATGTGCTTTATACCTATGAATGTATCAATGGCTAAAAATAGATAAATCTCTTGAGGTCACCCAAGACTTAGTCATGCGTATACAATCAAATTCCCATCCGCATTTAGCCAGCTCCAACTATGCGTATCGGACATTTCCAATAGGCTGAAATCTCTAACAAAAAGAACGCACTGTAATCTCATTTCTTTACAAATAAGGCATGCCAATCCAAGTAATACCGTCCCATTTACATAATCCCCCATCTAATTAAGACCTTTTCTAAACAAGGTCTATTCTGAAACAAAACACGTCATGTGCTGACTCGGCCGAGCCTACCCACCCTAGCGTCACCCCACGTCAGGAGGGCTCCACGTCAGAACGCACCCGACGACGTCAGCATGGCATTTAACGAGTGTCACATAATTACTATGTACGACATCAGTCAGCATTAGTCGCTATACGATTGTGACTCAATTACCATCATGTTGAGTCTTAATTATTTTACTTCGGAACGTATTAAGGTGATAAATGTTTTATGACGGGATTGAGATAATGTTGTGCTTTCTATTAGGTTTCTCTGTGATTAGATTGTTTGAATGTAAAGTAAATATCGATAGATCTAAGAGGGTTATTACTGCGTTGTGATTGTTAAGCGAGTTACACTTTGACTAGTAACTATTTTGGAGACCTCGTACATTCTCCCTAGCACTTCTTTGTATGTCATCAGTAATTTTATGCCATAGACTGACAGTCAGAAATAAATAATTAAGCCGACACGTACGCACGGACGTAAAAACATCGCGGCGATTTTTTTTCGCGCATTGGATTTTCAACGCTGTACTTAGCGCCGAGAGTTGAAAATCCAACAGTGTGTTTTTTCGACGAAGTGGAATGCACTTTGTTGGATTCTCAATGCTCGGCTCAACACCGAGAGTTGAAAATACAGTGCACGATAAAATTCCGCCGCGATATTTTTACGTCCGTGCGAACGTCGAATAAAGTTCGTCATCTTAACATCACGCTCTTGTTTTCCCGAAAAGGTTAGACAGGGGTGTATCATTCATGTCGTTGGCTCTTTGTTTTTATTATCATTCAAGTTATAATTAATGAGTTAACCTTACTTTTTAATAGATGATTATGAAAGTGTTTGAGGCATTTTTGTAGACACGTTTAATCAAAACAGGGGATGAAAAACTGTCACAAGTTTAACTGCATCCCACAAAAGTAGTTGAAGAAGGTATTTAGACACACCTGGCAGTGGCGAGCTTTTACAAAGTGTTTAAAGTGTAAGTTTTAAAAACTTGTGTGCGAATTTCAAGCACACAAGTACTTACTTAGTTATCATGTTTAGAAAGGAAACGGACAGGAAAAGTTTTGTATAGGAGCACATTCGCCACTGACATCCGTTTAGTCTGGGCGGTAATAATTGTTTTGTTTAGTCTATGCACAGACTAGATTACACCGGACTGTAAATGATGTTATAATATAGCACGTTGTTTCTCTTGTAGGTCAGCTCTGTTTAGAAACAATAATGGTTTCGTTGTCATAGTTACAGATAAGGAATGTACACATAGATATGTACAAGAAACGTTTACCATTAAAGAGATTTGTATGAATAATTTCTGTAGGTAGATTTTGAACAATTTTCGATTACGTGCAAATAAGAATATCACATCGGCGTCGTTAAAGGCCGCCTGATCTAAAATTTTGGATCATAAGGCTTGCAAACGGATTGTTATTGGAGCCCTAGGACCTGTATCGATTAAAGGCACAATTCCTCTATTTTTAAGAACGTTTGCATTTTAATTTCAGTCTCAATCTGACAAAAATGCCTCTAATTTAACTAAGAAAATTTTTGAAAACTTTTTGACAAAGCTGGTCGCTTGGATGAAATTTCGACCAGATTTTGAATGTTTTTGATTACGGGAATTGGCCTTCTTCATTTAAAGGATCTATAATGCTTTTGACAATTTTATATTCGCTGAAATATGAATGTAGTTTAGCTGATGTTTATACTTTATGATAGCTTTAAGATTATGCATAAAAAGTATAGAGTCGAAGAGTGCTATCACAGGCATTCCCTGATAAAGAGATACTTATATCTCCCGTGCATAAAGATCTATTATATTTGAAGCTAGATTTTTTTCATCCCTGCTCTAATATTCGATTTTCGCAAGATGTTTACCTAATTAACGAGGGTACGCTTTCGGAAATTGGACACAGCCTGTGAGATAGGTAATTTTTTTTTGTACGTATCGTATACACCAATAATCTACTGGAAATATTTGTTATTCATCAATTTTGTGCGAGCAATTCATTAAACAAATTAATTGTGTTTGTTGATACGATAATTATTTTAATAATTATAGATTCTGTTAATGAGTAATCCCGTGGTGAGGTAATGACGATAGAATTTTTCTGAATACATCCTCGTAATTACTTCTTATTCATTCACTCATTCATGCAGTCTTTTTCTACTTGATCGTAGGTACATGCCTACTCAACTTCTAAGCCGATTTTTACATACAGGTATTTACATATATATTGGTATATAGAATTTAATGTTTGCTCTTCCTCTCTCTTAACTGTTTTAATGGTTCAATAACATTAATACATTCCTGAATCTTTCATTGATTGTGTGTCTTTGATTGTTTAATTAGCATTGAGATTACTACATGATTAATACTGACAACAATGTATTCTGTAAAGTTTTCTTCGTTTTGTTTCAAACCATCAGTATATTCTAATAAACTTTTCATTCATTCAAAACAAAGTATTCACTATTGAAGTTAAGTGCTATCATTTCATTTTAAAAGTGAAGCAATGCTTTTTGGAATTCATACTTTATTTGCTTGCACTGTTTTGCTAAAAGCGTCTTGCATTCTTTATTGAATAATAACTTCTATTTACAAAACATGTACATAAAAATAAATATCATTTATTTCATTTACACACATAACATACGTAACCAGGTTATAGGCTTATAATCTTCCCATTGCTGGGAACCAGGCCTGCTCTCTGTCTCTGAGAGTGAGTGGGCCATAATCCACCACGCGAGCCCAGTGCGGGTTGATGGATGCCGGTTTCCTCACGATGTTTTCCTTCACAGTTTTGAGAGCAGTGGTGATGAAATTAAGTACACAAAGTAAAGTGCCTGTCGGGGTTCGTTTATTTCATTTATAACAGGAAATTTTATGTTCCCTTTTTTAATTAAAAAAAAAATTATATTGCTGAATACTTTGTGCTAGATTAAAACAAGCTGCCAAATTATAGTTAAAATTACAGGCTTCTGAAAAATATCGATGCTAATTAAAAAATATCTAATGGAAATGTATATTTCAATACCTGTATTTTATTATTTCAATTTACGGTGAGGGAAAACTATGATGATGAGAGATAATCTACTCTAACCCTTTACAACAATTACGATCGAGACTTATATAACCAGCACCCTAACACAGTATCAATCGGAATCTGAATGATTTTGCAGCTAGGCACGTATCCAGACTTTTGGTTCGGGGGGGGGACAAACATTGAAACAACCATGTGAACTGTGTGAAAATCGCTGTAATCACTATACTATAATTTTCACTGTACTATACTATAATTAAAGAACACGCAAGCGAATAAATAAACAGATGGCTTAAAACGTTTTTTTTTCAGTCAGATTTCGGGGGGGGATAAATCCCAACTATCCCCCCCTCTGTATACGTGCCTGGCTTATTGCTAATCCATTGCTTCATATATTCGAATGATTTGTCTGCTCAACAACGTAAATAACGCAATGAATATTGTTGAACTGTCAAAATGAAACCGATTCCTACTGTAAGTGTGTTACGCAATCACCCCGCTGCTCGGAGTCTCTAGTCGCCTATGCGACACGAGCCGCATATTAATAATTGTATTTACATCCATTCCCTTCTTTGTCAGCCTTTTTTTGTTGTTTTTTTTTTTTAAATTATTTTTGTATTTCCGATCGTATTTATGAACATATCATTTTTCATTCTATTTTATTTTATAACTTTTATGTAATTCACCTAACGATATTTTGCACGTGCTATTAATTTCTCTGCTAGTGCCTGTGCAGTTCTGTAAGTAACGAATTCACAATTCCTAAAACTGTAGGTATGTGATTTTTGTCTTACGGCCGAACCCAATAACCTAACCTATTTTCAGTAAAAGACAGATCTATATACATAGTATTGATGGTATACAGCATAATTCTATCTATCCTTCTGTCAGGCCGGTAAGATTCCATAATCTCTTTAGATTATTGGGACGTTAAAACCATAGATAGATAGGTTGTACTATCTCCAGTATGCCAAAACTGGTGATAGATAGGTTATTGGGTTCGGCCGTTAGTGAGTAGTCGTTGAAGTCCATATCAATAAATAAATAGATAAATCTTTCATTATATGAAGAAGTAGTAATGAACAAGTTGTGCCTAAATATTTTCTTATGAACTTTGTTTTGTATCTCGACTGAGATAGCCGACGTTGGCACGGACGTAAAATAATCGCGACGGGATTTTATCGCGCACTGGATTTTCAACTCTCGGTGTTGAGCCGAGCATTGAGAATCCAACAGAGTGCATTCCAGCGCGTCGAAAAAACACTGCTGGATTTTCAACGCTCGGCGCTAAGAAGAGCGTTGAAAATCCAATGCGCGAAATAAAATCGCCGCGTTATTTTTACGTCCATGCGTACGTAGGCTTACGAGTGTAACTCTTTTATAGACACGCAGTAGGTACTTACGAAAAGTTTGTAGAGAAATATGTAGGCTTGCTTATTTGATGAAGTGCGTATAAGGCTAGCCATGTGGTCTCTTGACTTCAGAAGTGATATACGGCAAACAATTTCTTCTCAGGAATAATGTGTGTGCCAAGGTAATAAAACAGCACGGACTACGGTATATTTTGTAGAGCGAAGTTGTGGATTTCTAGCTTTGAAATTAAGATGTTGGTTTGTTTAGGATACTAAACAAATTGTCTTATGGTAGTTAGAAGGAAAGTAAAGCGAAAAGCGTACTTTTCATCAAAGTATACGTATTAAGTCAAACTAGCTCCTAATTTATTTAATTAAATTAATTTATTATTATTATTTATTTATTTCCACTTCAAGACACAAGTATCAGTGTAGCCCTGGCTCTTGCGCTAGAAGTTCCTGTATCTGAGAATAGAACATAGAAGCGCGATAGACAAAAATGAGATACGTTATAGTTATGGCATGCATTAAAAGGTAGGTTTACAAATATACAAGAGAAAAAAAAAGTATTAATAGTAATAAAATAATTTAAACATCTACTGCGTTCTGTGGAAAGTGAAGGTGCGAGTGTGGTGTGTGTGTAATGAGTATGGTGAATGTGAGTATCATGTAATGCTGCTGGATAGATGTTCTGTTTTCTCATAATCATAATTTTCTAGCCAGTGAATAATAGTTTTTTTTTTAATTGGTAGTTGCTTAGATAGTTAACGACGAGGGGCAACATAGTGGTAGTGTTTGCTAGCGAAGACGCTCCTGGTACCTGTCAACCCTTTTGGATGAGATAGGCAGATTCGGGATGGCATATCGGTGGTATCTTCGCAGACATTCGCAAACAAAGATCTTGCGAAGGCTAGGTACTTTGGCTTTTCCGTACACCACAGTCGTGGGCGTCCGGTAACTCAATGAAAGGAGGAATTTTGGCACCGCACGCTGAGCCTGCTCCAGCTCGATCATGTGAGTCTTGCCTGCACCACCCCAAGCGCAAATTCCGCAATTTAACTTATTTTTATAAGCTTTATTTTTTTTAATTTACTTACCAATGTATCAATACTTATTGAAATATACCGAGATGATTCCGTTTCAAAGATAATTAATTATAGGTAAGTTTAAAAGTGGATGGACCATTCTGTTTTTTATTTTAATTAAATGTTTTACATGCCGATAGGTACGGCATGAACGTTCATTTGTGCTCTCACCCTGTCCGCCATAATTACGTTGGACGAAAAAATGTGCGAGCACGCTGTAACAAGAATTTTTTGTTTTGGAAGAAAGCTTGACTTTGTTTTTTATCAGAAATAATTCATTTAAATTATTACGTCTTGTGAAAAAAAAACTCCCGATAAACGTCAAATGTCAAAATGTCTCTAAAATCGAGATGACAACTCTAAACCGACTTAGATGCCGGTTTAATTTTGACGTTTATTTAAATCGTTTAAACTAAGTCGATAAGTTTAAGCCTAAGTCAAGTTTAAATCGAGTTTTAAGTAAAAGCTGCAAGTCGCCCTTAGTTCTAGTAACATTTAAACTTAATTGGTAAAAAGAAGAAACTGTATTTTCTAGACCGTAGTCACGTTTAAAAGACTTACGCACTATTTAAAGCATGTGCCTACTGTTAAAGTAATCGATTGAGGGAGCAATAGTGTAATAACAGAACTTATTCTAAGCTATCCAAAAAATGGAAGGAATATATATTTTTTAATTATGTTGTCTTTTGAAGCACTATTTATGTTTAATAGGACCAACTTTCTCTTTGATAACCTAATAATTATTAAATGGTAACTAAGTAATTTATTTCAACAGTTCGGAAAACATCTCATCCTCCGCCGAGCCTTTTCCCAACTAGGTATGTTGGGGTTGGCTTCCAGTCAAACCGGATGCAGTTGAATTCCAATATTTTACATGGATCGACTGCCTATCAGTTAGACCAGATGCTGCACAGCCTAAATGGAGCCTCTCGTCAGGCTGGCCTCGGCATGAATTTGAACAAGACGAAAGTCATGTACAATTCACACGTCTTACCGAGACCAATCCACATCGAAGGGTCGCTTCTCGAAGTTGTGAAGGAGTATGTCTATCTAGGGCAAGTCATCCAGCTCGGTATATACACAACTTTGAGAAAAATCTGACCTCCACAACCCAGTAACTGGGTAATACGATACCCCTTGGTAAGACTGGTTGTCAGACTTTCGGGCTTCTGACGACCCGTAACGACTGTCAAAGATCTACGAATGACAGCCGGGACCAACGGCTTAACGTGCTTTCCGAGGCACGGAGGAGTGTCGGTATGTAAACATGGTCACCCATCCACGGACAACCTCGGCAAGCGTAGCTTAACCTGATGGCTCGACCCGTGCGGCTGTTATTACTTAGCCACGAGCTCTAAAATAAAATAGAAATAAAAAACCGACATACTTAAATAAAAATAACTGTAATTTCAGAAGTCGGTGTCTTTGGATCTGTATTTTAATTTTATGCCACCGACTTTCAAAATTAAAGTTGTTTTTCACTTCCTAGTTTTTTTTTTTTGGAAGTCGGTTGTTTTTTTTGCAAAAACGTTTTTATTTTTCACATTTTAGATGTGGTACCTACCCCACACAAAGTCGTATACCACTACTTGCAATATAAATAACAATGACAGGAAATTATTATAACATCATCAACATACTCGTACACTAATTGGAAAAAATACGTATTATTGAAGCTAACTCAAAAAGCATTCAGAACTTGACCATATTTATATGGGACCAATCTGAAAGACCCTTTCAAATAAAAAAAAGAATTTTTCGAATCTTCTCGTCACCTATCCCGCAATGTTTGAAGACTAAGGTTTTCAACCAGTGCGTCCTGCCCGTTATATACGGTGGATACCAAAACGTGGATACTGACACTTGGGCTGATCCAAAAATTCAAGGTCGCTCAGTGCGCTATGGAGTGGGCTATGGTTGGAGTTTCTTTGATGGATAAAATCAGGAATGAAGAGCAGTGAGCTGGCTATGTTTGTCGAAGGACCGATGGCCGGTGGAGCCGACGAGTCTTGGAGTGGAGACCACGTATCGGCAAGCGTAGTGTGGGACGCCCCCAGCTAGATGGACCGACGACCTTGAGAAGCTGGCTGGGACAGACTGGATGCGGAAGGCGGAGGACAGGGTGTTGTGGCGTAGCCTGGGAGAGGCCTAAGTCCAGCAGTTGACTGCGATAGGCTGAGTTGATTGACTGCCTATCTGACCTCCACAACCCAGTTATTGGGTAATACGATACCCCTTGATGAAACTGGTTGTCAGATTTTCGGGCTTCTGACGACCCGTAACGACTGTCAAAGATCCACGATTGACAGCCGGGACCAACAGCTTAACGTGCTTTCTGAGGCACAGAGGGGTCTTGGTATGTAAAGTTGGTCACCCGTCCACGGACCAACCGCGGCAAGCATAACAACCTGATTGATCGACCCGTGCGGCTGTTATTACTTAACCACAAGCCCCTGCGGAAAAATATCTACAGATTCTATTTTAATCTAACAATACAATAGCCCAAATAAAAAAGAAAAGAATATTTATATCAAATCGCTCACAGCTTCGAACAAAGGCTACATGTGCGTTATCTGAAAGGATCTAATAAATTACAAGGGGGTTCGTATGAGAGGCCTTTCACACCGCTCTAATCTTTTATCAGTCGTAATCGGTGGTTTGATGGAGATCAGAAACGTGGGCTATCTCAGATCGACGATGTTCCCCCAAATTGTTTATTAATAGGTAGGTACCTAACTTGTCTAGATTTCTAGAATCTAGATGTTTAGGGTTTTACCATAAAAACTAAGATACTTGATCATCTCGTGCCTAATGTCAGTCTTACATCAAATTCCATACAAACATGCTGTGTTTAAAAAGTTATTTACCCTAAACACGGTTTTGTGGTAGCAAGGTGTTTACGGTTTTGATATTGGTATACAACGCATAAGCTGTTTAGTCTTTGTTTTAAGAGTCTAATTTATACAGAGTCCTAACAAGTTTCAAGGCTCCTGCAATCAGGCACACAAAGCCACCGCTCGTCGCGCGATACGCGGTGTCTTTGTGTCGCGTGCGATTTGCATCGCGTGTCGCACCTGTTTACAGGAGCTTTTAGTCTTTCTGCAGGTACTGAAATCAACTGACATTACTTATTTGGTGAGAAATGTCTCCACATTCTAAAAAAAAATTCTGAAGTTGAAGAATAATTTTGAAAATAATGATTGTATTTAATGTTTTCACAATAAAAAGGAGACTGGGCGAATTTCTATTGGTCTATGGATCCATAGCGATATGGTTTTGATATTTGTGCAGGGATACCTCATCTACACCCCTTTTTTTTTGGATGGTAAATCATCAAATGACCTCTCCCGCTCTGGGTGGAGCGGGAGGTCGTGTCAGACTTATACTAACTAAAGCCCACCCGTGTTCCTTCAATTGCCTGTGCTGGAGCCACAGTAACTCTTTCGAACATCCCGCGACCCTGGCTGGACCTCATCTACACCCCTGACCCCGGAATAAAAATCTGACCCCACCATTTTGAGAATGTTATACTAAAAAATTCATATTAAAAAATTCTTAGACACCGTGTCGCTAGACAACTTTTGCCATCCTTTCATTATTTTTTATTAAACTTCATCGTATGCGTAACTCCATGAAAATAGAGTAAGTAAGTAAGCTCAGTTTATTCACGAGCAAATATTTGAAAGGTAGACTCAGGTAATAAAATATTATCACATAATATTATTACGCAGACTGACCTTTTTTCTGCAAAGAATTTTCCGTTAATAAGGTGACACTGCTCAGAAATATTAATATCTTGGAAACAATAATATTTCTTAGAATTATTTCGCTGTACGGCAAACACAAAAAAAAAAAAAATAGGTACTGACGACAGAAGTGAAAACTTAAATGTAAAACGAAGAGAGCATGTCGCATGTCGGTGACGCGAACCAGTATTTCCCCCTATCAACATAGCATGTCGCATGTCGGTGACACGAACCCGTAAGATTTCCCCCTACCAAAAATCGCTCAACGCGCCTTAAGAAGTTTTCGCTTAAAAAAATGCATTCATAGAGCATTGATTTTGACTACATTGACCCCACAGGGATTCTTCACGATGGCCCGGGGTGGGGTCGTCTTGGCGGTGTCTCTAGACATCGCCAATGCCGGAGTTGCATCAGGGAGGCACTCCGGTATCACTGGATGCCGACCTACCTCTGTTGCGTGGTCGAGGCCTAATTGACGGACAGGGCGGTCATCTACCCCGGTCACCGGGGAGAGTGGAACCAGCGAGAGATGTCATGCAGTGTCCCACAGGGATCGGTCCTGGGGCCGCATGACCTCCCTAGTGGCGTCAGCGTGGTTTGACTACGCTGACGACACGCTGGTCCTGGCGCAGGGGAGGTCGCACCAGGCGGCGGCCGAACTAGCGACACGCGGGGTTGTGACAATCGTCGAGAGAATCCGGCAATTTGAACTCGAGGTGGCCTTGCACAAGTTCGAGGCCATGTGTTTTCATGGTTCTCGGAACGCACCACCGTCGGGTTCCCAAATAACGGTAGGAGGGGTTCACATCGGCGTCGAGTCGACGATGAAGTACCGGGCACTCGTCCGCGAGAGCCAGTGGAACTTCGTGGAGCATTTCCGACGTTTGGCTCTCAGACTGGAGCGGGCCGGGGCTGCCTTGAGGCGGCTCCTGCCCAATCTGGGGGCTCCAAACGCCTCTTGCCGGAGGCTCTAGGGCTCCGGTGTGGGCGCGTTTCGTGTGGCGGTGACCGGCCCGCTGGTTGAACTTGTCCCAGAGGGTCATGTCTGCGGTGAGGCAGCGAACCTCCTTACCGGATTGCCACCATGGGATCTGGAGGCAAAAGTCCTCGCGCACATGTGAGAGTGGCGCGAGGAGGCAAAACGCCGGGGCGTATCTCCACTGCCGCGAGAAATCGCGACACGGCGGACAGACCTCCGGCGGGATCTCATGGCGTTATGGAGAGTGCGATTGTCGCAACCAAGTGCTGGGCATGCTACAGTTGCGGCGATAAGTCCTCTCTTTGAGGAGTGACTGGAGAGGCCCCACGGCGTCCTCACCTTCCGCCTGACGCAGGTCCTCACCGGACACGGGTGCTTCGGGAGGTACCTGTTCCGGATAAGGCGGGAGAAAACGCCCGGGTGTCACCACTGTATGGATCGCCCGGAGGACACGGTGGAGCATACGGTGGAGGTCTGCCCGGTCTGGGCGGAGAACCGCAGTGTCCTCGCGGAAGCGAGCGGCGGCGACGATCTCTCGCATCCGGCCCTGGTTCAGCCCACGGTACGGAGCGAGAGTACATGGGAAGCCATCACCTCCTTCTGCGAAGCAGTAATGCTCGCGAAGGAGGAGGCGGAACGCGTGAGGGAGAGGCAATCTTTGCGCTCTCACGCCCCTAGTCGCCGCAGGAGACGATCTGGGCATCGGGCATTGGCAGTCGATTCCCGGCCACCGTAGGCGTGGGCTTGCGGACGGCGAGCAATGGGTAGCTCGCTGTCCGGTAATGACCAGGCCTGGGTCGGCGGCGCGTTGCGTTCCACGCGCGCTTCAAAGAGATGTCAGCACTGTTGACAGGGTCCGCCAGGGCCGATGCCAGCTAGGGTTGCGGGATGTTCGAAAGTGTTACCGTGGCCCCGTATAGGCAACTGAAGGAACACGGGTGGGATTTAGTCAGTAAAAGTCTGACACGCCCTCCTGCTCCTTCCAGAGCGGGAGAAATCGTTTGATGATTTCCCATCCAAAAAAACGGGATTCTTCACGATATTTTTTCTTTCACCGGTAACGCAAATTAGATAAGGTCTATACCCATTATTTAGAAGAACTTCAGGGTCGTTGAGTCTGGATTCCATACCAAATCATCATCATTAACTGCCCCCAACTATCGGTCGGCTTCCAGTCTCACCGGATGCAGCTGAATACCAATATTTGTATTTGTATTTGTTGTTGTTGTTAGCTATTTTTTAATATTATATTCTTTATCTCGTTGGTTTGTTAGTCTCTAAGCCTTCTTTAAAATAAAATAAATAAATAAATTTTACATGAACCATGCCAAATATCTACTCGATATCATCAGCTCTTAACAAGTTATATTACTGACAAATTTTCTAAAATCAGTTCAGCGTTTCAGTTTCAAAGACTTAGCAAAATTAACCGACAAACTTTAATATTAGTTTAAAGAGCCTAAACCTCATTAATGAGCTGAAGCCTTTAAGCAAAGTGTATCTTTAATAAGTTTAAAAGAAACATAAAAATAAACTTGTAGACATTTAAAATTATTCCACTTCATTTTTCCCCAAGCCTTAACGTTCTCGTGTAAATAAAATCAAGCAATCAAACTGAAAAATTGTCGGGTTTTTGTTCGTATAAAATTAAATTAATCCAGCCATTGGGTTGCAATGTACCGTGCCGCCAATTTAAGGCTACAGTATGAATATTTTGTTTTTTTTTTTACTGACTGAATTTAATTCGCCTTTTTACAATTAAATAGTTCCGATTAGCTTCGATAAAGACTCGTTAATAAGCTTTGTGGCAGGATTCAGGAGAAATACAATATTTAAGCTTGAGTTCGTCAGTTTTACGTACCTACTTCAGTATTGATTCCATCCATTAGCCGACGCGACGTTTGCACGGATGTAACAATAACGCGGCAGGATTTTATCGCGCACTGGATTTTCAACTCTGTGTAGAGCCCAGCATTGAGAATCCAATAGAGTGCATTCTAAGGCGTCGAAAAAACACACTGTTGGATTTTCAACTCTCGGCGCTAAGCAGAGCGTTGAAAAACCAATGCGCGAAAAAATATCGCCGCGATATTTTTATGTTCATGCGAACGTCGTCGGCTTACACACGGAGGGGCCGTCCTTGTAAAACATGCTAAACCGTTGTTCCGACTGTCATTTGTAGAACTTGGTTACTGTAGTCATTACGGGTAGTCAGAACAGAAGCCCTAAAGTCAGATAACGAGTCTTACCCAGGGGCATCATGTTACCCAATAACTGGATTGTGGAGGTCAGATAGACAGTCGCTCCATGTTAAATACTGGTATTCAGCTGCATCCGGTTAGACTGGAAGCCGACCCCAACATAGTTGGGAAAAGGCTAGGCAGGTGATGACTTACTTGAGTATTGAAGAGAAGGAGGAACTAGGTGTAATTCTTAAAAAATGACTGGTCCTTAAAGTCTATAAACAGACAGAAGTGGAAATGGAGTAGGAAGCATTGGGACAATACAGGCTTTTGATATTCAAAGTCAAATCATTTATTTCAAGTAGTCCATCAAAAGGCACTTTTGTACGTTTTGACTTACAAAAGTGCAAGAAATAAAGGGTTTTCCAATAGGGACGGGTCGATGTTGACAGTCTGTGGCAGCCATACTATTTTGGTGGGATCTGTAAAATCTGTTGTTTATTATGCAGTCAGTGATGCCAAATCACAAAATCACCGTGTTACACGGTTGAGCAGCATGTGCAAATGATAAAACTTTATTATCAAAATGAGTGTTCGATAATGCAAACGTTGCGCGCATTCCGCCCATTTTACGGCAGACGCGGTGGCCCTTCAAAGTCCACTCTCCAACGATTGGTGACTAAATTTGAGACGACCGGTTCGGTAAACAACCAACCAACACCTTTACGTCAAAGGAACGCCAGATCGGTCGAGAACATCGCCGCTGTACGTGAGAGTGTTCAGGAGACTCCGAGGCAGTCGATTTCTCGCCGTGCTCTAGAACTCGGCCTTTCGCAGACCTCAACTTGGAGAATTTTGCGTCGGGACTTGGGTCTGCATCCGTACAAGATCCAAATGACCCAAGAGCTCACAGTTAATGACCATAGACAACGCCGTGTGTTCGCTGAATGGGCATTGGAACGCTTGGAAGAGGACCCCGATTTTGGCCGAAAAATAATCTTTAACGACGAGGCACATTTTTGGATGAATGGTTTTGTTAATAAGCAAAATTGCCGTATATGGGATGACCACAACCCACATGAGGTTCACTAGGTGGCAATGCATCCACAAAAAGTTACTGTTTGGTGCGGATTTTGGTGTGGCGGCGTCATTGGTCCGTACTTCTTCGAAAACGACGTTGGCGAGGCCATCACCGTCAACGGCGAGCGCTACAGATCAATGTTAAACAATTTCTTTTGGCTTGAATTGAACAATATGGACGTGAACGACATGTGGTTCCAGCAAGATGGCGCTACTTGCCACACAGCGAACGACACAATCGACATTCTGCATGAACGGTTTGAGGGTAGAGTTATCTCTCGCAGAGGTGACGTGAATTGGCCACCAAGATTGTGTGATTTGACTCCGCTAGACTTTTTCTTGTGGGGTTTTCTGAAGTCACAGGTCTATGCCAATAAACCACATTCGACCGTTGCCCTGAAAGCCAACATAACGCTGGCCATCGCTCGGATTCAGCCGGATTTATGCAGCAGAGTCATTAAAAATTGGACCTCTCGGATTTGTGCCACCATACGAAGCCGCGGCGGACATTTGAACGATGTCATATTCCATCCATAATGGCATAAATGCGCCTTTTAAATAAAAAATAAATTTCGTTAATATCTCACACACATCTTGTTTTATTCAATTTTAACATCGACCCGTCCTTGTTGAAAGACCCTTTACAAGAAAAGATTACAAGAAAATATAATTTATTCTAGACGCCCCTACCAGAAGGAGAAGAATGGGCAAGAAACTCCATAGTTATATACTCTTTTAAAATGTTTTACAATATTTCATATTTTGCGATAGTTATTTGTTTTGCTGTAGCAGGTACCTTGAAACGAGCATTTACTTGTTTAATTAACACCTCGTCATTATTAAAGGTAAACATTGGCCCTCTTACAGGATTCTATACAAATGTAAAGAGATGTAACCGTAAAAAAACATATATAACCTCGTAAGATAGATAGATAGATAGAATACCAAGAAGAGTAAGAGTGACTATTAAACCCCTGCCTCTCCACTGGTAGGACACTTCCCATTCTAAGCTACTGACCGTATCCACGTTTACAAAGAACATCTCATTAATTAGTCTGCGAAGAGTTTCTGTAATTCTGTAGGAACATGTGTTAACGTAATAGTAGCTTTAAATAGTTACAAAAATGACTGCCAGTTAGATTGAAGTTGGGTTCAAAACGGACCTCAACATACGGGAATAATTTCTGTACCTCGACATTTTTTTACATAGAGGCTTAACACTTGCGTTTGATCATTCCCACTTTCTGAAACCGTATTTCAATATAACCGTATACCCCAATGTGTTGAGCAGCGGTGCAGATGCCGGCGCAGCATCCACATTTCACCGTATCATCATCATCGTCCACAGCTGGACATAGGCCTCTCCCAAGCATCACTACTGCGACTGGTTTTGAGCTTTTCACATCCGGTGGATTCCTGCTGTCTTCACAAGATCATTGGTCCACCTCGTGGGAGACCTTCCAACGCTACTTCTTCCGGTACCCGGTCGCCACTTCAGAACCTTTTGGCCCCATCGGCTATCTGAAATCGAATCAGAAATGAAAAGATCTGCAGGAGAACCAAGGTAACCGACCTGGCCCGAAGAATTACCAAACATAAGTTGTAGTAGGCAAGGCACAGCAGATTTCACTGTGTTTTTTACCATGACATGAATTATGCTCCTACTACTTCCTAATTCATGTCATGGTACAAAAATATATGCCGGCTAGCGGTTGCCGGTCTGACTGTCTACCACCCACGGTGCATTTGGACATTTAACCTGATTATGCGATGTGCTTATCATTTTGGGAGAGGGAGGGGGTGGGTTCTGGAGTGGCGACCGCGTACCGGAAGACGTAGCGTTGGAAGGCCTCCCAGAAGGTGGACCGACAACCTTGTGAAGGCCGCAGGAATCCGCTGGATGCGAGAAGCATAGAACCGGTCGAAATGGCGATGCTTGGGGGAGTCCAATGTCCAGGAGCTAGACCACCACCTCTTAAAGCAGTATTATTTTAATGTTACTTGAGGGTGGGAAAGAGATGGAGCTAGACGTCCTGTATAGCATTATCTCTTTCTCACACTGAAGTAAGATTAAAATAATACTGCTTTAAGAGGTGGTGGTTGGCCCCCTGCAGTGGACGTCTTTCGGCTGAAATGATGATGATTATGCGATGTTACTGTACTATAAACAACGCATAGTCGGTGAATATCAAAACATACAGTTTAACCACGGTAATGTTTGTTCAAATATTATTTAAGTAGGTGTACGTAGAACAAATAGCAGTTGTCATGTGATTTGAGCGCGCGATACTGTTGTGGACAAAGCGTGAGTTTGTGAGTCATTATTTTTAATATTATGTAAATATGTGGGGTGTGGGATACAGAAACTAATGTGAATTGTGATGACTTTATTTTACTATGTGGGGTGCCCATACTGATATTGAATGATGTCGATAGGCTGTTCAGAACACGAATAAAATCCTACTATATTATTTGTTAACGACTACTGGCAACACCAAGTAGGCATCCGCCGGGTATGACGTATCGTGCAGTGATTGTATACAACATTAGAATTCATATTAAGAAACGCTCTTTAATTTAATTCCATTATTTTACATTTACGTTTAAATAGTTAATTCAATTTTATATACAACTTCCAATAATTACTTGATTGTAAATATTTTGACTAAAATTGTAAAAATATAAATAGGGTAGAACATAATTCTGACAGTTAAGCGCTTGCTACACGGTCACCAACCGCGTCCCCAACAGGCTGCGGAGGCCGTTAACACGTTAGGTTGTATATTTAGAATGAAAACAAGGAGGTAGTATATATTGTTTCTATAGAGTAACACGGCTAGGTCGTGGGTAGGTAGTCACTGAACTGTTTGAATTGAGCACTCGCACACTAGGTTAGGTAAGAGGGTACCGTCCTTGGCTGTAGCTGGCAGGTGTAGGGGCCTGTAAGACAGGCTCAGTTAGAGGCCCTCGTCAGATTCGCTAGCGGGCTGTAGGTCCCGCACGATGGCTTGCAGCGTCAGCACGTGCAGCGCGCAGTCTGGTCTAGGGTAGCTTGTAGCGATAGAAGACCGGCCCTCAGCCTGGACGTAGAACCCTGGAAAGCGCGTTAGGGTGCGCATGTTAGATGCGGTGCGTAAGCAGCTAGCCGCATGCGATGTGCTCAGCTCCATTCCCCATTCAGCAACCAAGGAACGGTATGGGAAGCAGGGTAGGCAGGAAGCTTAACACATCGCAGCGGCTTACAGGCAGTCAGTTAGGCAGAAAGTTTGCAAAGATGGCGTGTCACAATGACAGATGCAATGTGAGGTTAAGTATGTGACACGCGAGCATAACACAAGGTAAATCAATAGGCATCTCAGCAGATGGCTTGCAATATCGCTTATAATACACAGTAAGGGCTTGCACAGCCCGATGCAACAGCAATACACACATATTTCAGTCCCCTACGCACTGGATAATTGACAACCGCATGGTCAGAGATGGACCATTGTAAAATCAGATGCCACATTGGAGATGATAATAACATAGATTATCCAGCGCATAGGGTCCATTATAAATCCTAATTAATGAGGAACACACCCTAGATTTGGGGCACAAAGAATCTTAAGATTCAAGGATTTACTCTTGTCAGCAAGACGGTCAGCGATCGAAATGAACGAGTCTTCCTTAGGACAGCTAGTGTTGTATCCCGCTTTTAGAGTTGTCACACTTTACGGTTAACTAGTGAAATAGTTAGCTCACTCGACTAATTGATATTGTAGAAGCAATACAACGCTACAATACAAAAACAGCTGAACGGATTTGAATAAAATTTAGCACACAGATAGTTTATAACCTGGATTAAAACATAGAGTACTTTTATCCCGGAGAATGACATGGCTTAACGACTGTTATCAATTTAAGTATAAAACTTGTGCACAAGTTCTGAGCAGTAACCGAAGAAAAAGCGGCTTGCATGAATTCAAGATAGTATTTCAATCATTAGTATTATTATTATCAATCCATCTAATACTATCTTTAATGTATGCAATCCCGGTAAATGACATGGCTTAACGACTGTATAAATGAAGCTACCCGCGACGCGAATCGCGCGCGACACAAAGGCACCGCTCGTAGCGCAACGCGCGGTGTCTTTGTGTCGCGTGCGATTCGTGTCACGTGTCGCACCTGTTTGCAGGAGCCTCAAAACTAGCTTCATTTCTCTCTGGAACCAATGCGTCCTCGCAGACGAAGTCGCGGGCAGAAGCTAGTAAATAATATATCGGCTTACATAGTAGGTAAATGTCTTTAAAAATGACAAGTTCTGTAATCATAAAGCTACCGTGGGTGGTATTGACCACCTAGTAAGGTTCTTTCTTGTCTGCATTCGAAACGTTACATTAATTTGATTTAGGTGCAGAATGCACAATTCTCAAAATGGCAACGGAATCTTCTCAAAATGGCTAATTCTATAAACGACTAATTGTCAAAATGCCCAATTCTACGAATACCTAATTCTCGATAAGACCAGTAAGGAAAATAATAAAAAGAGAATTCCATTAAAGACTCAGTTGCCATTTTGAGAATTAGGAATTCTGCGCCTAAATCATTAATTTATCTGCTTGACATTGTTAGCCACTGTAGCCATAAGTCCATAACCGTGTGATTCATTCTTCGGTTTGTAGGTGAATGAGGCCTTTTAAGGTAGAGCGAAGAAGGGAAAATAAACTACCTAGGTATTAAAAAAAACGGTGTTATTGTTTAGTATCGAGGGGCTCGTGGCTCTATATTAACAGCCGTACGGTTTGATCGAAGGTTAAGCTACGCTTGCCGCAGTCGGCTTCTGGATGGGTGACCTTGCATTACATATCAGGACCCACGTTAAGCAGTTGGTCCCGGGTCTTTCGTAAATCTTTGACAGTCGTCACGAGTATTCAGAAGCCCAAAAGTCTGACAACCAGTCTTACCAAGGGGTATCGTGTTACCCAGTCACTGGGTTGTGGAGGTCAGATAGGCAGTCGCTCCATGTAAAAGAGATTAGACATTTCCACAAATACCATACATTTCTCTTACGCCAATTTCAATTTACAATTCCCGAAATTAATTTCTCAACCATCTCGTCCTTAATTTAGGTAGTTCTGAACAATGTTATGCAAACGCCTGCTTCGTCATACATTACTCGTGAATTAGATCGATATCATCAGAGCTTCAGTGGGTAAGGATCGATGAATATTTATATCTTTAACATTTGGAATATTGCTCGGGAGATATTAATTACGTTGTGGCCTACTGCGGCTTATTAATGTCTTGTTCGTGATTTAAGCTAACTTAATAAGTTAAGTTAGCTCAAAGTATCAACAAACCACAACCTAAGAAGAAAGATAAGAAAAGAAGAAGAAGATAAGAAAATAGTTAAGATTTAATTACGTTTTTTCTTTAAAAGGTTTTATTATTAAGGGACTAAGCATCATCAGAACCTACTTTAGACAATATTCGGTCAAACGTCTTAGATTGGAATACGGTAAAAAGATCAATTTCTTAGTTAGGTAGGTATGTGATTAGAATATACCTAGGGAAATTTTATATTGTGTCTATAATTAAGTATTTATTCTGTAAATATACAGTATTTAACATAACTAACTAAATAGTCAACTAGTCGTGTTAAATATTGTATATATAAAGAGTAAACACTTTCAATAGTCACTTTGAATTTCCATTTAATTTAGTCCCTAGTGTAAATACACGAGGTAATAAATTAAATGACTAACTATGTACATAAATACAAAAACAAAAGGAGACTTAGGAGTCGAAGTAATTGTCCGCACAAAAATAACTAAAGTATAGTTAAAAATGTACATCCAACTAAATAAAGTATTTTATTAGTCCTCCTACAAAAAACAAACCCATTTAACTACAATATTAAAAAAATACTCATCAATATTCCATGTTCCACATACAGTTAAAAAAAAATCTGTTTTAATTTAAAAAAAAAAATTTCTCATTGCTAACTATTTACATAATTTATTAACCAACAGTCTTAAAATAATAATAATAATATGTACAAGTATATAAAAAAGGAGGGGAAATAATCAGAGGGCATCAAAAAATTCATCCGCATCGCTGTCAACAGGAAAAATGCCCAAAAGGCTGGCAGCATTGCCACGTTGTATGGCAATGCTGATTCTTTGGCCAAAAAATAGGCCAGCCCTCTGGTCACGTGTAGAGTCGACCAACCGCCTGGCGATGTCTCGAAAAACTAAGTGGGTACTCGGACCCAATGGCCCTAGTGGTTCAACCCCAAACGGTTCGAATATATAAGTCCCAATAAGATTGGAGTATTTGCGCCGTTTGAGGTTTTCCGCACCCGCAGCAGCCGCCCCAGCACAGCCTGCCGTGCTAGGAAGATGGGGTGGCGCAAGGGTGTCGACCCACGTTGCATCTCACACCAAAGGCCTACCTACCTTCCAAGGCATTATGGTCGCAAGGTGGTTTTAATTAAATAACAAAACCAATCGTCCCAATTTTGGCTTCAGGTTTTCCGATCTAACAAATCGAAAGGCTAATAGAATTTATGAAGCCTGTTCCCAAGCGGAAACGTTAAAAGCTTCGTTGATATCCAAAAGTAATCCAATATACTATTCTGACAAAAAATATGCATCTAATATTTCTACCAAATACAGCAACGCTTACACTAAGTATTCGTGGTTCAATTTATAATATTTTCTTGTATTGTTATCTATAATTTAACCATTAGTACAAAGTTTAACAGTATAATCATAAATATCACGTGAGTGCTGTTACGGGAAATACATTTATATAAATTACTATGTTTTATCTATTGTTTTATAGTGCGATGGCCTCTTCAAGTGAAAACGCACAAATTGATTACGAAAACAACACAAAAAATAAAGTATAAAAACATCAAAGCATACTGACAGACAGCTGTCAATCCCTCTTGAATTGGCGCAAACAGAATTCAAAAAGGGAACGTTCCCTATTGGCATAGCAAACATTCTTCCAAAAAACCTTTAAACGACACTTTTCCACTCAAAGTGATAAAATAATGTCCAATTTCTCGTGTACACAGGCCAGGCCGGTCTCTGGCCGCACGGAGCGCTGCCTTTGCACGCACGATTAACTTTTTTATTAATACCCATCGGCTATGGAACTAAAGCTTTGACGTGATATCATTCACAGGGAGATGAACGCACTAATCCACTTTGGTAACTTGATATTGTTACTATATTAAGTATTTTCCTGAAAGTGTGTTCGTGAAAATTATGAAGGCTGAGAAACGGTGGCAAGCGTGCTTATTCCCGGCTATTAAACGGGGTAGTTACGAGTTGAGTACCGCCTAGTAATAATTATTAAGAGTACAGTAATAATTTTCAAGGAACTAAAGCGGACCTTGAAGCAGAAGTACCTAATAAACGAAGAAAATGTAACAAAGAGCCAAACCAACGTTTTAATTTTGGCAACGGAATTCTAAAATGTACGACAAAAATATTATGTGAATTATTGAAATTGGCACCGAGCTACAATTTCGTAGATGCGCCAAAAAGCCTTTCCTTTTTGCGATTCAGAACAACAGCTTTCCATCACCAAGATTACCATTAAAGATCTTAAGATATCTGAACGCTGTAAACAGAACAATCAAAAAGTTTCGCTTAGTCGTTCAGCCCTATAAGTGGCTTTTAAGAGGAGCCTAAACAAATGTTACGAAGTTTTCTCTCCACAATTATTAGTTTGCACAATACGTATTATCATAATTTCCAATGACAAAAGTTTTGGCAAAACGGATTATCATGATACGGTTTTGGAAACATGAATATAACCCAATAAAATGGATAATAATTCTGTTGGGTGGGGTAGGTCACGATCGTTCGCGTCAACTTTGAGAAGTATTAGCCCGTGTTGAATATTAAATGGCTTCTGACTTTTTCTTTGGAGCTTTTCCGGATTTTCTCAGCATTTATTTGTATTTATAAAAGTTGAGATTACGATTCTACACATTCTATTGTTCTCTTATTAAAGATGTAACGTCGAGATGAAAGAAGAAGAATAATAAGTAGATGTGTTTGTTATTAGGTGCTTAGAGAAGTAATGAAGTGTAATGATTATGTGGGTCCACTTAATCTAATTCATGTCGTTACAATTCGTGTGGAAGTAAGTACTGATTGAATAAAAATCTTTGCCGAAATATAACAAGCTAATAGCAGCGAGGTATTTGCGTAACACACTAAGTCCCGTATTACAGGACCTCACCCAAACCTCAATCATTACTTAAAACTCGTTTAAAGCCTTTTGATTGGTTGAAACTATATAGTTTTAAGTGATGCTTGATCTTGAGTGAGGTTCTGTAATACGGGCCTTACAGTAGCAATGGCTTACATTTTGACAGTTCAACAACATTAATTGCGTTACATTCCGTGCCTCGGAAAGCATGTTAAGGCGTTGGTCCCGGCTGTCATTCCTGGATCTTTGACAGTCGTTTCAGACCGTCAGAAAGTCTGACAACCAATCTTACCAAGGGGTATCGTATTACCCTATTACTGGATTGTGGAGGTCAGATAAGCAGTCACTTCATATAAAATACTGGTATTCAGCTGCATCCGGTTAGACTGGAAGCGGACCCCAACATAGTTGGGAAAAGGCTAGGCAGATTGATTGAACAACATTCATTGCGTTATTTACGTTGTAGAGCAGACACATTTTTCGAATATATATGAAGCAATGAATTAGCAATATCCTTCAAAATTATTCATTGTAATTGAAAGTATATTTTCTCTACAATAAATCCTACGTTTAGGTGATATATAAAATAAATATTTCCGAAAGCGGTTGAAATAAATAGTACACCGTCCAAAGCTATTTTACGAACAATTAGCACTGGCAAGTTTTAATCTAGCTTTTTTTGCTGTCGTTCCGTTCAGTTCCGCACAACAGCGGGTCGCGATGTGGCAAATGAGTTCATTGTTTGCCCCGCCACTTTTTTTGCGACCCACATGGCTAACAGGGTGTTTTGTCATTGTGTAAATATATTATTGCGCGTTCAACACTGGAACACTGGCGATTAAGTGTGTTACCTACATAATATTAGATAGGTAGATAGTAGATATTTTTTTTTATTTATTTATATTTATTTCTCTTTCAATTACATTCATTTTATAACAATACAATATGATCATTTAAGCTTAATCTAATAGACATCTGTGTCTGAACTACATAATTTCATATCTGTATCTCAGACAACAGCGCTCTTCTCTAGGCCTCTGCCTCGAATTTTGCGGGCAGCGGGGCGGCAGCGGCGGCGGCGCGGGAGCGGCAGGGTTTTATGCGTAAAATTAAATGGACCGGACTTCGAAAACAGCGGTGCGGCAGCGGGGCGGGAGAGGGCGACGAGCGGTGCACTCCAGTCAAGCGGTGACCGCCGCGCGTCTGCATTGATAGTGCTGCGCAATTTATTTTTGTGACGTATCGAAATGTCCTCGGACGTGCATGAACAAATTATTTCAGCTATTTTTGAAAGGACACCGATATGGAACAGACAGCAAAGATGTGAACCACAAAAATAGGTGGCTAATTAATCAGTTACGGGAAGAAATTAAAAACGAACTAAATATTGAAGGCAAATATAAAAATGTTTTATTATGTTAATAAAATAACTAGTAATTAATGGGATTATCTACAAAATATTCTTGTTGTTCAGACATTTCGTTCGCGAACAAAAACACATATCTCGACGACACAACACTATGCCGCTATAGTGCCGCGCGATCTGCCCGCTGGTTTCGAGAACGGGTCTGCGTTGCCCGCGCCGCTCCCGCGCCGCCGCTGCCGCCGCCCCGCTGCCCGCAAAATTCGAGGCAGAGGCCTAAATATGACATTTAAAAGCTAACAAGTACTAACATTATAAAAATTAATGCAAAAAAAAAATACAAAAGAGAATTATAAAAAGAGGCCTCCTATACCATGTAGATTGTAGGTAGTACACAAATACGAAATTATGGTCTGACTCTTCATGTCACTCTTCATATTATAAGAGTTGTCGTGGTGTAACTGTGAGATAAAAAGATGAATTTATAATTCATTTCCTTTTTAACGTACCCCGAGTCGTAACCAAAAGAGATCGTCTTGCGAGTACGCGATCGTTTGTATGAATTTTGACGCACAAACGCGACTTGTTCGATCGCGTAACTACGTACCACCTCTATCTCTTCTTTTCTCTAGTCTCATCTATCTCTATCTCATCTCTAATCTCTAGCCTTCTCTATCTCTTGTCTAATCTCTTCTCTAGTATTCTCTGTCTTTATCTCTTCTTTAATCTTCTCTATCTCTAATCGGTTCTGTTGTTGATGGGGCGCGGTGAAATGACGAATCAATGACCTTTCCTCAGCTATGAGCGAACTGCGATCTGCCGTTTGATGACAGTGTTGTGTATTGGTGGTTGAGACCGAAAAACATTAATAATTAAGTATTTGGACGTCCAAACTCCAATAATGCAGAAGGATTCATCATTTTTTTTTGATTGATCCAGTTCAATATAAATAAATAGTGGGACCATAGACAATAGACCACAATTGTTTTTTGAAGGTCGATCCGCAGAGGTAGGTCTCAAATTTCGAATATTCTGGCATTTTTTGCAATTTGACAAAACAAATCCTGCCTTTGCCGATTCACCTTAATTGTATGGCCAGTTAACTCGGAGATGATCAGTAGGGCAAAACTAGGCTAATTCGTGATATGCAGCTATTCGGTGATAGATAATTGTGTTTTATTACCAAGTTACTACTGACTTGATAAATGTACATTTTTCAATCATTATAGTATTTGCCACATTTTTAGATATAAGTTAGCAAAACTTATTTTGTCTACTATATCACAGTAAATTTAAAAAATAGTCTGATCAATGAATCGAATTTTACAAGTAAAAAACAAAACTATCACCGATTACCCAAGTTTTGCCCTACGATATTTTATTACTGTTTATTTTGGGATCATCCGGCAGTTTCATGCTGCATTGGTTTTTAACCGTATGAACATTAGGATGGGATGTTGCGCACGGGTCGATCGAAGTTTAAGCTACGCTTGCCATGGTCCCATCGTGGATAGGTGACCATCCAGTGTGCGCGTTTATAATCTTCTCTTTTCTATCTCCAAAGCGTTCGATGTACAAGAATAAAAAGATTTAAATTTTTGCGAAAAAATAAATAGGTATTGTGCATTCAATATTTGTATTGTTGATTTTAATGATTGTAATTGTATAAATACATATTTGGTCGCGAATCATATTTTGATCAACATACGGCCTGATCGTGACGTACAAATTGCAAAAAAAAACGTAAGTTTGGAATTTCGCGGGCCACCTCAGCGTATCCGACATAAAATAAAATAAAAAACCGGCCAAGTCCGTGTCGGATCACGCATAGTGAAGGGTTCTGTAGTTGAGATGAACATTTACCACATTTTATCAAAAATAAGTTTATAGAATGTTGCACAGAATTTCTCGAAAAAACTATGAAAAACAAAGTTATCACTGCGATTGTAACCGAGAAGATCCTTTATCTCAAAAAATATTGACTTAAATAAAAAGACGATCAATTTGCGCATCAATGTGTATCAATCTATTAAAAATTGACAATTACAATTGATCGCTTAGGGACCCATACGGCATCAGATTAAATACAAGTTGCTTGGACCCAAATAGTAGGTAAAAAGAAGAGAACCAGCCAGATATCACTTCGACATTAATTATCATAAATCAATGCTAGCATATAATTGAAAAGTTTACTTAAGAGCGTTCATCCCGTGCGGGATGGCAACTATTTTTATTAAATTTGAATCAAAGGCCTATTTTCCAGTCAAGTTTCAGATCGTTGGTATTTACAATTATTTTTTAAATTTACTCTATAGTAAACACCAAAGTAACTGTAAGAACACACAAATTTTTAAATACCAACAACTTAAGTACTTGACTGAGAAAAGTAGTCCTTTGATTTAAATTTTAAAAATAATCACGAAAAACTTCTAGAAATGCGACGTTGCCAGTCCACGGGGGATGAACGCTCTTAACATAAAGGACATATTTCATTTATTTACACAAGGTTGGACATAAACATAATATTTTCGGGGAATTTTTGATTCAGTAGATATATTTACTAACCGTACGCATGACTGCTCTAGATGTCAGGACTGATAACTGTTTTGATAGTGCCATACTGTATCTGATAGTGTTACTATTTGCTAACTAATCTGTGCAGCGCAATATTAAACAAATGAGGGCTGTGTTAATAAACACTAGGCCACGTGGACATGATGCAGTTTTAAATATAAACTGCTGAGAGATTCGGATGTGAGATAATTTTGGAATTAACAGGAGTTGTGGTTTTATGACAAAGTCATCGTGTACTTCAGAAAAATATTAATATAATCCGCTGAAGTTACGGTTTATTAGAAGACCGTTGACGCCACATAACGGCCGTAACCCGCAGTGACGGCTGTCATGAAAATTATGACAGCGGGGCTTAACTTTACGGTGTCAAAAACGCTCTCTAGGAAAACCAAACCAACTTACTTTCATAAATAACGTCTCAGTGACGTTATTCACCAAGAAATAAGAGCATTAAGGCATTTTCTGCAACGCTTTTTTATGAATAATTTTTAATTTACTAAAGTTTTGGGTAGAGTACCAATGATGAAATTATGAACAGAATGGTAAAAGTACTAGTAAAACAGAATCATGAATGAATCGTAGTTTTAGGCATTACTAAAATATAATGAAATTGTATATTTTTTTATTCCTATCTGAATCTAATTTCACATCGCATTCTGGTTTTCCGTAAAGACCATATTTACATCTGATTGTTGGTTCATGCAGCTGGGAGGCGTTTACCTTTTTGTGATTCCCACCTAATGCTCTCAAATTAAAAAAAAAATCTTTTTTTTTTTGAAAGATAAAACGGTTTTTATTGCTAAAATCCGTTTTACGAACAATGTTTCCATGTCAATATGATAATGATTTTTAACCGACTTCAAAAAAGGAGGAGGTTCTCAATTCGGTTGTATTTAAAAAAAAATCTTTTTTCAAATGTTTGTTACATCAGAATTTCATCATTTATAAACATATTTGAAATATTTTTTTTTTATTTGAAAGGATATATTTCCAGATTGGTCCTGGGTAACACGATATCTCTTGGTAAGACTGGTTGTCAGACTTTTGGAACTTACCTAATAATAATATTTTAGTACAAGCTACAGAAAAATTTTACAGGACTAATGTTATGCAGAGTTGGAATAAGAGCCACATTTATCAGGATTCGTTTTCCCTTGAAATAGCGTAAGAAAAGCTAGCCTTATTTTTTTTCGGGACCTTATTTGTAGGTATATTACATAATATTAATTTCATTTAATTAAAATTATGCTTATTTCGTAAAAAATATTATTAATTAATGAATTTTGGTAAAGAGAGAAAAAAAATTTAATTGAAATTGTTCTCTAACGCACTGAAGAATGTGTTTAAGCCACTGAACTGGGAAGGGCGCGGCATTAACATCAACGGCGAGAACATCTCACACTTGAGATTTGCAGATAACATCGTCATACTTGCTGAATCGCTGCATGATTTGCAGCAGATGCGGGACGGCCTAGTCTATTCTTCTGTACGCATTGGTCTCCGGATGAACTTGGATAAAACCCAGGTTATATTCTATGAACCTGTAACTCCGGGTCCGATTGTTGTCAATAGCGGTGCTCTCGAAGTTGTTTGAGAATACGTTTACCTCGGGAAAACTTGCAGTTTGGTAAGAACAACGTTGAGAGGGAGGTTAACAAAAGAATTCGTTTGGGAAGCTTCGTCGAGTCTTCTCGTCGCGTATTCCACAGAGCCTAAAGACGAAGGTCTTCAATGAGCGCTTCCTGCCTGTTATGACTTACGGAGCCAAAATGTGGACATTCACGGTACGGCTGGTCCATAAAGTCAAGGTCGCTCAGCAAGCTATGGAACGAGTTGTGCTTAGAGTCTCTCTGAGGGATCGAATCCGGATCGAGGTGATCCGGCAGAGAATCAATGTAGTCGGCATAGCTCATAGAATAAGTGGCAATGGGCCGGCCGTATTAGCCGCACCGATGACCGTTGGGGTAGACGTGTTCTTGAGTGGAAACCACGAAACGGCAAACGTAATGTAGGACGCCCTCGGGCTAGGTGGAGCGACGACCGCCGCAAGGTGGCTGGTAGCAGCTGGATGAGAGTTGCCGAGAACCGAGCTGAATGGCGTGCAATCGGAGAGGCTTATGTCCAGCAGTGGACTGCTATAGGCTGATGATGATGCATGGTAAAGAGAGACTCTTAACTGAAATTCATGATTAATTTGTAACAAAGAAATAAATCGTTTCTGCGTGTCAACAAACAGACAAAATTAAAGCTTCGTCCAAATATGGAAATGTTTACTTTCTACGTCATCTAGTCAACTGATGATGGCATCACACCAAAACAGATTCGTGGGGAAGTATCACATGCTAACAAAATGTTTGGGTGCGTAACCGTTGGTGCATGACTTTGTACAAATATTGTAAGAAGCAGCACATGACTTGATTACGCTGTGTTTGGTTACCCGATTGTACAGTTTATGTACACATTCGTTTTATTTGCTTTTAATGAAAATTCGATTGACTTTTGTTTCTTTTTGTTTGTAATAAGAAGCTGATGTAGGTATTCGGAATTCCCGGTTCCGGTATATGCAGAAAATGGAAGTTATGGTAACATTACGGCTAGGTACACTTATTTTGAGAGGATCCTGTGTGAGCCTACTTTGCCACAAGACTAAGGCAGCTCCTATACCTGCAATAAGTCCGCGCAATAAAATTGAAACAGCCCTTGCACTCAAACGATTCATTATTTTCACGCAATAACATTGACTGCCCATAAGCTTCAATGTTTTCGCATGAGCAATACCTGTGCAATTAAAATATGGTCCAATAAAAATTAAACTCGCTCAAACTTTTGTTCAATCATTGTGCAATCTTAAATGTTAACCCTAAACGGTCGAAAACATTGCGCAATTCGTGATATTGTGCAATATAATTGATCGTTGATCGTTGAGCCCACCTAAGGCCATCCCGAAGGACCAACAGCAATAAATTCAAGTAAAATGAAGGAGCTAAGTGCAAGGCACTTTTTTGCTATTATGGAATAGCAGGTTCTGTCAAGTTTTACATAGTTTAAAGGTTAGTTTGTACCTACTTATCCAATAACTCAATGAAAAAGGAAGTAATAAAAACTACAAACAGAAAAAAGGAAGTTCGTAATCTCTTTTTATCTAGTCTCCAATCACAGGCACGCTGGAACATATTTCTTTAGCAATAAGGATCACTTTTGTACATATTTCTCTGTTCCCTTGTTTTTGTCTGTTTATATGTAAGATTCAAGAAAAGCAGGCATAGATAACAATTTTAAATATTTTGTCCTTCGAGTCGGCGATAATAATTAATGTGATATTATATTTTTGTGGGTGTACTATAGGTGCACCTATGCCTAACCCTTCGGGGAATACAGCGGTGTGTGCGGTAATATTAATAACTGTATAATATGCAGGTTCCTACTTAAATATAGTTTGGAGTACAAGGTAAGACCTTTGACCATAGCCCCGCTATAAAGATGAAATTAACAAAACCGATAATAATGCAAAGACCTAAGACATCAATATCTCTGAGAAAAGGTCAGTAAAACACGATTGTTATGTACTCAATCAAACGGTAACATCAGCTATTGAGTACATATGTATTTATAAACATAGTACGTAGCACATAATGTAAATATTTTCATAATAACCGCGTTATGAGAGCAGGTAAGAACGGCGCTATGAATCATAACATCTGTATTTATTGAAGTATTAAACTTTCATAAATTAATGGATTTTTTTTAGATTTTAGCGCTTTATTTGGTAAAAAAAAACATATCATAACATCACCTCTGTATTCCTCGAAGGGTTTAAGCAGAGGCGTACCTTTAGTACACCCACATTTCGCCAGTTATGTTTAAGTCCCATGTAATAGGGGGCGAGCCTATTGCCTTCAACCGGGCACAAATCCAGACTGGGGACTACTGAGAAATTCCAGATAGTAAAACCAAATAATATTTTGGCTGACCAGGGAATCAAACTCAGGACCTCACCGCTTATGACATTGGTCACACACACACACACAGCCTCGTTGGTCTATTGAGACCAACGAGGCTGTCTACCACAGTTCCCACTGGCTTTGTTATTTACATACAGTCCGGCCGTCGAGAGAATGCGTTCTTGCCTGTGAATGTGTTCTTCAGTTTCATACTAACGAATATGTGTATTGCGAATTTGATCCTTATTACAATTAAGAATTGTCCTACTGGTTTAAAGGATATTAAGTATTCCGTAAAAAAAACTTCTTAGGGTTAGTTTCCACCAACGAAATAATCCCCGCGGATGCTCGAGCACTTTTAAATTTCACTGAATAAGTTAATATATCAATATTGTCTAACCCTTCGGGGACTACAGGCGTGATGTTATGTTATGTTAAATTATCTTTCGGATGTAATTAAGTAACAATTAGTTATTTCTTAATTATTAGTTATTTATTTTTATCGCTAAGATTCGTAACCTAAAATAGTATTAACTGACACTCAATATAGAAAAGTTTTTTTAATAAATGAACCAAAAACTATTTCGATTAACTTAGCGGTTGCGAGGTCTCAAACTTTAGAATTTAGATAAGTCTAAAGTCTAAGTCTAAGGACCTAGAATATAAGTTCTAAGGTTAACAAAACTTCATGAAGTTCAGTCAAGTCTACTCTCAATAATCTACTCTTTGCTGTTACTCTCGAAATACCCTAATTAATTGGGCTAACTATTAAAATAGCCTAGACGAGCGACGATACTTAAATGTTAACTTTGTGGCTCCGCGGGCAGGCTTACCACTGTACAGGGTCAAATTAAATTAGCTAGCGAAACTCCGCAGACGTGATGGGTATCGATAACTAAACACGACAAGTTAAATAATAAAAAAATGATGACCGTGGGTGGTGTTGTCACTTGAAGTACGAGTTGAGAAACTATGTTTTTTTTTTGTTTTATCGTGTTTAGATATCGATACTCATCACGTCTGCGGAGTTTCGCTAGCTGATTCAATTTGACCCCGTATATTCTTCGAATGTAAACTCGCACAATATCCTGTGTCTATTCGTGCCGATTGATTTATTTATCCTCCCACTGGAACGCCATATAGCAATTACATCACTGAAGCAATTACTTCATGCTTCCCATCGATCCTGTGCGTGGTGGACATCGAACGAGTATCGATATCTTAACATGATAAAACAAAAAATTAAATTAATTTGATGATTTTTTGTGGGCTCATCAACCGTCGGTAGTGTAGTCACTTAAGATATCAGTTTTTTTTTTTTGTGTAAACTACACAGACGTGATGGATATCGGTATCTCAACACGATAAAACAGATTTTATCAACTTACACTTTAAGTAACAACACTACCAGCGGTCATTGACCCCACAATAATTTTCATTTTTTATTTTGTCGTGTTTAGTTATCGATACCCATCACGTCTCAGGAGTTTCGCTAGCTAATTTACTTTGACCCTGTAGGTATAGTTCGTGCGGACACGATAAAAACTTTTTGCAAAAAAAAAACAATCCACTTCCAAAAAAAAAATACTACAAATTGAAAAATAACTTTCATTTCGGAAGTCGGTGTCTTTGAATCTGTATTTTAGGTTTATGCCACTGACCAATTTTTCACTTTTTAGTGGTGGTACGGTACTTGCAATGTGACAGGAAATTATTATAACATCACTAATATACACTAAGTTGAAAAAAAACATAACATCACGCCTTGTTTCCCCGAAGGGTTAGGCAGAGGTGTACCTATAGTACACCCACATTTCGCCAGTTATATTAAAAAAAAATACGTAGGTTTTACTGAACCTAACTCAAAAACCACTAAACAGAACTTAACCAAATTTATATGACACCAATCTGGAAGTACATCCTTTCAAATAAAAAAATAATTTTTCAAATCGGTTTATAAATGACCGAGTTCTGAGGTTACATTAAAGTCTGTTAAATTAAAAAAAAAACGGAATTGAGAACCTCCTCCTTTTTTAAAGTCGGTTAAAAATAAAGAAGGGTTTTTCTCGCTTAGAAAAGTTAATCAGCAGCATTATAGCACTGATGTTTTGGCAGCATTGGGGACCTACCTTAGGATGACATCATTAGCATACAAAAGACATTAGTTATAATAGGATTTAGATTCTCAAGTATCAGTTATTATAAGTATAGAATCAATCAGTAAGTCGGCTATTAACATGATCGATTGTATGAAAACAATTTTTAACCTGTTACAAATTACCATTTTCTGACTAAGTTGCAGAAAAATCACACAACATAACTTCACAAAAATGTTCTGCCCCGATAGCATAGACGCGTAACTCCAAACTACAAGTAGAACGAGAAATCATGTCAGCTAAGCTTTCCAAGTAACGTCAAAACATAAGCCGTGTCACGACACGCTAAATACCTAAAACTACTGTCACATAGCCGCATTAGATAAAACACTTATAAATACTACAGTGACACTTACCAACTACTAGTGCCGTCGCGTTTCGCGTGCGCCTCATTCATTAAAACAATCTGAACCGAAGAAGAATTATTAATTAATTTATTATTACAATGGCTCCCGGTGTTGCTCAAAATTCTGAGACCATAATTAATGATTTGACCATCGTGAATGATAACGGCATTAATGAATTGACCATCGCTAATGAGAATTTGACCATCGCTAATGGGAATTTGACCATCGCTAATGGGAATTTGACCATCGCTAAAAGTAACGGGAGTGTTAAGGAGTTGGTGGAAACTGTGAAGGCGTGTCCTGTGGAGTTACCATGTTCGAAGGTGAAGCCTGTCAGGAGAGTGATCAGGCCCAAAGTGCTGAAGAATGTGGAGAGTCATGAGTACTTGTATGACCGGCTTTATGATACGACCTGTCCAAGGGCGGTGAGTAGATTTGATTCGTTTTTGTTGTGTATCGGGGTTTTTTATCTTCCGTAACGTCTCTTTTATTAAGTAGTTTTGGGCCCTACGTATTGTTTTTATTTTATTTTGTTACCGGGAACTGAAAACGGAAAAGCAATTAATTTTGTGTATAAACTGACTGTGCTAAAACAAAAAATGTACTAAAGCACCTAAATGGATTGCTTTTTTAACCGGCTTCAAAAAAAAGGAGGTTAGCAATTCGACACGTATGTATGTAATATTATTGGAACTGCAATATATTCACATATGATACTCTATTGTTAAATTTACAACAAAACTATTAACTACTTATTACAAAAAAAATATTCCAGTTTTTACTTAAAACTCAAAATTGCGAAATAAAAAGTAATTTAAAAAAAATAAATCGACTTCAAAAATAAATTAACTCAAAATTATGAAATAACTAATTTCGGAAGTCGGTGGCAAACATCAGAATATACGAGTAGATCACGAGACACTGACTTACGAAAGTAAAGTTATTTCATAATTTTGAGTTAACTTCTTTTTGAAGTCGGTTTAATTTTTTTAACTTACTTTTTTAAAAACAGGGTAAGTAGGTTCCTTTAATAATAATAATAACCTTAAAAGTAAACAGCGAACCGTCAATGTTTTTTTCGTCAATTTTGATAGCAACGGATATATCGCCTATTTCATTAGATTCACCATCCCCTATTTCAGTAATTTTGCCCGAAATAATAGCCAAAATATGTAAGTATGCATATTAGTTAATGATTTATTAGTAAATTATACAAGTACACCTATTAATTGTGTTCATATTGAATAATAGATCAGAGCACGCGCCGACAAAGTCAATAATTTCTTAGACTATACTAAACTTAAATAATGAGTGCAGGATAAGAAATAATTAACTGTTTCCGCGCAATTGTTAAAGCAGTAATTATCTATTTGTTTTCGTCTCTCTTTTTGTTAAGTGTGATTTTATTGCAAATGATTGAATTTCTTATTTTTTAAGCACCTACACGTAATTTTAATTAAAACCTTTGGGGTACTTAAAATGAAAAGACTTAATTTGTACAGCACATATTAATAATTACCGTGTAGTTTTATTATTTTGTGTGTATAGGCGCGTTACTTATTATGATGTACAAAAACAGAAACTATCCCTGTCTATCCTTTGGTGTTCGTGTCAATATTTCCACGACCAATTTTATGTCCACGGTACGTTTCTTATCCTGTAATTGATTGACTCATATACTTGTTAAATATGTACCGACACTAATATTATTTAGTGTGACGAGGTTTCTGATTTTATTACCCGACAATTAGGTGTGTTCCGCGCATAAGGTAATCTGTACACTTACACCCACTGACATACAGAGTGTGTGTACATTTACACCCACAAACGTTCACAGTGTGTACACACACACTAACGTTCCCCTGGAAATCAAAGATGAAAACAAATACGATACTGCAGTGAATTTTCACGGTGAATTACTTGTGTTTGTTTTAAAGTACAACAAAATAAAATACAGGTTTAATTTTATTGCTTGACGTGTTTCAGAGATAAATTATTGAAAAGTGTTGTTCTATATTTTGTGTTAAATTATCCATGCCTCTGTTTCGCCGTATCTATAGTATATCTATAGTATGTATCTATAGTGCTGATCTGAGATAAATTATTTCGCTCGATTTAACTTTTATCAATTAACACGCAAAATTTCAAGTATAAGTTTACCGGCCTTCCTCTCTTCGGTCCACGGTACCGACAAATTAACCAGGAAAATTTTATCTTCCTCACTGGTCGATTTTGAGGTACCGTGTTTGACCGATGCATTGAACGCATGGAAGATGGCTTGTCCCAATACGGATTTACCTGACAACCCAGCCTCCCAGAAACGGTGGGACGTGCCGCTCTGCAGTATTATACGGAATACCCTAGTAAATACGTCATTTAATACTGCTGAGCGTGCCCGTCTGCTGGCTGTGGGAGAATGGGAGTCAGGCTTGTGGCTTCAAGCGCTTCCGTCATCCACCATAGGCACTATGATGGATGACTCTTCGTTTCGGCTCGCTACGTGTCTCCGCTTAGGCGCACCTTGTGTTGCTCCGCATCGGTGTCACTGCGGTGAAGCTGTCGACAACCTCGGACACCATGGCCTGTCCTGCTGCAGGAGTGCAGGCCGCATAGCACGACACGCCAGCATTAACGATATTATTCGTCGAGCTCTTGTCACCGCCGGCGTACCAGCGATATTAGAACCAAGCGGCTTGGTACGTGACGATGGGATGAGACCAGACGGCATGACGTTGTTGCCTTGGAAGGTGGGTAGACCTCTGGTGTGGGACGCAATCTGTGTCGACACCCTTGCGCCATCTCATGTTCCAAGCACGGCGAGCTGTGCTGGCGCCGCTGCTGCGGCTGCTGAGACCCTTAAGCGGCGCAAATACTGTAACCTTATCGGTAACTACAGTTTTGAGCCGTTTGGGGTCGAAACGCTCGGGTCATGGGGCCCGAGTGCGCGTCTCCTTTTTAAGGAAATTTCTCGCCGACTGGTTGACACTTCACGTGACCAGAGGGCTGACTCGTTCTTTGGCCAAAGAATTAGCATTGCCATTCAACGTGGCAATGCTGCCAGTCTTCTGGGCACGTTTCCGGATGACAGCGATGCGGACGAGTACTTCGTCGCCTAAGTTTCCTTTTGTTTTGTATATTTATTTGTATAGTTAGTTAGTTCGTTAGTTAGTAGAAAAAGATATTTTAAGTTTTTTTTTAACATATAATTGTATTAAAGACATATAATCAGATGTAATGTGTGTATTTCAAGGTGCAATATCTAGTATAAACCTTTCATACCAATATTGAAATGTACATTTACGAGTTTGAGGTTATGTTTACAAAACAATTTCGGAATGCAGCGCGCTCGTATAATTTTGATACTTTTTGTTAATATTACATAAATCATTAACACGTATTTTTGTTTCTTTGGAAAAAAAAAACACCGAATTTTCTTACTCGACAGATTTGTGTAATTTGTGAAAGAGATTCCTGTGGTAATAAGAAAATTGCTTCAATTGATTTGAAAAAGCGGCCAAGTGCGAGTCGGACTTGCAAACTAAGGGTTCCGTACCACCGTAAACTATTTCACACTACAATTTTTTTAAATAGTTTAGTAAATAACAACACGTTTCTAGTATGAGGACCCCCTTTAATATTTTACTTTTTTTTATATATTTCTCGGGACCCTAGGGTCCCGGACCGAAGGCATATGAGGGGCCGAAGCCAACTCGCAGAGGCCCGTTAGACGCTTTCAATGGAAATGAGGCACCAACCGACGATTATCCCTGTGCGTACTATGCATGTGCACCCAAGGACAACCCCCGGTTGGTGTAGGATTATTGCAGGATATGGAGACAAAAAAAAATAATATTGGGCTACTTTTTTATTATTTATTGTTATAGTGTCTAGAGTGTGAACTACTATAGTCTACTGGTTCGAATTGAAAAGTTATTTTAGTGTTGGACATCCATTTATCGAGGAAGGCTATAGGCTATATAGCATCACGCTACGACCAATAGGAGCGGAGCATCAATGAAAAATGTTGCAAAAACGCTGAAAATTTATTCCTTTTGAGAGCTTCCGTTGCGTGCGCTGCGTAAACAGTTAAAGTTACACAAAAATCATGTATGACGAAATTGTTCCTCTTAAAAAGTTCTAAAAAAAGTCCGCGGTAGCATATGATAAATTATTCGAATCGGACCTTTCGTTTAGAAATTACGACGGGTATAAAAATGCTTAAAGTAAGAAAAATGCGCTTAGTCTATTAGTTACCTATACATTTTATTTTTTTATTGATTGTTTGAACGCGCCAATCTCTGTCACTACCAGTTGGATTAGAAAAATTATTTTTGCATTTTATAGCCAAATTCTTAAGAAAGGCTATAGGGTATTTAACATTACGCTAGGACTCTTAGAAGTCATGCAAAAAGATTAAAAGTAATAACGAGCGCTAAGCGAAAACGAAGTAACAGCGCGGGCAGGCGATGCGATGTGACGAGGTGGGTCGGGGGAACAAGAAATTTCACGCGGACGAAGTCGCGGGCGGAAGCTAGTTTTCCATAAAATCAGACTAAGGAAAAACAAACATTAAATACGAACAAAGTTTCGTTATATTCGAGTTCGTATTTAAACTTACGAGTGTTTCGACGGGAACCCATAACAATACCGCATTCATATTTAAAAGGCAAAAAGCTTTGCGCCGATGCATATTTAACACTTAAAACCTATGTTTCAGAATCGCAAGTTTTAACCAACTCCTGCATTCGTAAAAATGATATAATATTTATTTCTTGTATCCTTCTTGGAGCGCTGAAACTTGGCCCGTGGTAGAATTGCCGCGGGGTGCGTCGCCGTTCCAAAGTTACTGCGCCCGAACTTTGCTTCGCATGTAGGTTGTGGGCCCAAGATAACGCGTAATGTATGTAGTTTTAAAACAGGATGCTTTTAAGTATGTGTGATGTATTGTTGAGATTTACTTATTTGCATTTTAAAATATTTTTAAATCAATGTGAACAGTGTAGGTACTAGGTACTCGTATGTGCCTTTGTTAAAGGGTACGCCCTTTGGGGAGTAAATAAGATTCTCTAAGTTCATGCTCATCTGTATTATAATGAATATCAGAGTAGTCCTTAAATGTACCCAATCTATATGCTTAGTAATATTTAACATAGGTAGGTAGGTACCTCGTTTTTTAAAATTCTTTCATTAAAGATTTCAATAGGACAATGGATGAATATTAAATAAAATTATTATTATACTCGTAATGTCACTTAGGAAAATTATATGACATCATGCCTGTTTTCCCCAACAGGTTGAGCAGAGGTGTACCTATAGTACACCCACATTTAACTAGTTATGTCTAAGTCCCACGTAATAGGGGGCGAGCCTGTTACCATCAACCGGGCACAAATCCAGACCCAATAACACTTTGCCCGGCCCGGGAATCGAACCCAGGACCTAATGCTCAGCGGTAGCGCTTGCGACTACTAGACCAACGACACAGTTGAACATTAATTCGACATTAATTTTTACTCATTTAAGATACCTATATAAACTATGCCTCTGACTGTTACCTTATTCAGATAACCTTTGCCAATATATTTTGATGAAAATTACCCTTAGTATGAAAGTAAGTACCTATAATAAAATTTTCGGTCATTAAGTATTATGTTCTAGCTTAGTAGATTATGCCTTGTCACGTGTGCTGTCGACGGCTGTGTCAGCATAATGAGAAAATAATTAGAATGCTAGTTTTTGTGGGCGAAAGAAAAACTAGGTACAATGTTTCAAGGGTTTTCAGTGTCTGAATGAGAAATAGGTATGATAATAGCTCTTTTTTTGGCATGGTAGATAGCCCGTTAGCGATGTAACTAGGCAAGCTGACTGTCCATGTGCCCCTATTTTGACGGCATTTCTATTTTGTGAAAACAATATTAAGGTTCATATTCGTTTCGCGCCAATAATACCATGTTTCCGAATTTCGTGTGAAGCTCAAGTGTACCAATTCGCCTTCGCCGAAATGCTCATATTCTTTCCCTTTTGCATAATGTGCTCTTTTCCCTTCCACCCCTCTCTATCTTAAGAACCGTTAGCAGTTTCTTTGCGACTCCCACGCGAAATGTTTAAGGTCATAACATAACATAAAACTTAAAATGCCTATGCATTCCACAACTTTCTTCGACAAATCCTTTGCTGTCCAGGCTGCTCGTTTGTGGAATGCATTGCCAGTTCAAGTAAAACGCGTATGTTATGTTTAAAAGACTTGTAAAGGAACATTACTTGTCGTTGTGATCTTGTTCTCCTAACTGTAATTATCTAGTTTTCATTTATATTCGTTGCATATTTAACTCCTTACTAATAAACGTTGTATAGTGTCTGTATAGTTACACAACGCTTTGTCTTCTTCTTTCGAAAGTCAAATTACTGACGACTGAAAGAGAGAAATCAGTGTGTAACTATTCACCTGATATAATACGTTTATTAGTAAAGAGGCTATTATTTAGGATGTGTATCTATTTTAGTATATTGTAGATATACTTATTATTTGCTCCAATGACAGCCCCATTTTATGTCCAGGCACATCACAGTCCATTCCATGGTTGCCTGGAAGAGATCGCAGAAAGCGATAAGGCTGGCCATTGTATACTTTATAGCTTGATTTATTTTTGTTATGTATTTTTGTGGTGCACAATAAAGTATATATAAATTATTAAATAAATAATAAATACTTAGCAATAACATTATCATCTGTACTAACTATGTCACAAGTAAAAGATAATCATGGCCCCCTTCTACCATCGGTCACCTAGACGCACTAAGCGTTTCCAAATGTCTTTTGTGATGCGCACAGCAAAGGAGTGGAACTCTCTACCTGCGTCTGTGTTTCCGAACGCATATAACCCCGATCTCTTTAAAGTTAGAGTGAACAGGCTTCTTCTGGGTAAGCTCGCTCCATCGTCGACTTTGTCTCTGTCACCTCTGACCTAGAATCATTACGTGGATTTAGTATTTGTGCCATTAAGTAAAAGGTACCCTAGGGTAACTCCAAGGGTCCTTCCTAGGTGGTCCCATATAAATGTTATTAATTTTGCTTTTGAGTTAGCTATTTTTCCCACATAGTATATGTGGATGATGTTATAATAACTTCCTGTCACTGTAACTTACATACATAGCAGGTAGTGGTATTCGAATTTGTGTGGGGTAGGTACCACAACTAAAAAGTGAAAAATAAAAACTTGTTCACAAAAAAAAAACATCGAATTCCAAAAAAAACACTACAAAGTAAAAAAATAACTTTAATTTCGAAAGTCAGTGGAAAAAAACGAAAATAAAATACTAAAGACACCGACTTCCGAAATTAAAGTTATTTTTCACTTTGTAGTGTTTTTTGTTGGAAGTCGGTTGTTTTTTAATAGCAAATTAACTTTAGGCTCTGAAATGGAGGTGGGCAGGACACTTGGCTAGACGTGGTGATGGCAGTTGGAGCAGAACCCTAACGGAATGGTTTCCGAGAAACGGTAGAAGGAGCTTTGGCAGACCAATAGCCTAGTTGGACGACCTACAGACCAGGGCAGCATAGCACAAACGGGAGGAGACCTATACTCAGCAGTGGGTGGAAGGAATCGGGTTGTATGAAGGCTACGCCCCTGCTGCCAATGCTGATGAAATTATCTTTACAGACTAAAAACTATAGCGAAAGTAAATCTTAATAAGCCAGACATATTAATTACATTAGTTGGGTTGATATTGCAACTTAAATAAATTACACAAACATTTATGTTACCATCTTTGCATTAGATTAAAATTACAATGTACATTATAATAACAGTAACTATTTGCTTTATAATTAACTGAAAATATACATGATCTATTTATGAATCATTTAGGTAAACAAAATTATATAATTATTCACAATATGCACACCTTATCAAAGAACATTCACCTCGTCTTGGCGCCAGATTTCAAACAATGTAATTACTACTTATATACATTCATTATGTAGAGGATAATGAAGCAGACACAATAGGTTAAACATCGCTGAGAATTTGATTGGACAGTAAAAATGTTTTTCTCAAACATGCTTGGAAATTCGAGCATTATTTTGACAACCTTCTTCGAGATAAATTTAAAATTCTATGCTGGTCAAATACATGCGAGCAGCCAGCAATATTAGTATGAAAATCCATAACTGTCGTATGTAGTGGCCCAATAAATTACTATGAAAACTCTTATCTGTCGTGTAATTAATGAAACAAACTTTTGCTTCGACACATGGTAACCAAGGAACTTGAAAGATTTTATTTAAATTTCGAACTTGCTCAGCAAATAGAGCTGTTTATAAATAGTAAAAAAGATACAAATGAACATATTGGCGCGTGAAAATGTTTGTTGTTCGTCATTGAGTCTGGAATTTATAGTTAATTGTTGAATGTTCGCACATTATTTGCGAAAAGTACTATACAAGGCTTAGCCGCAACCAGTGGTGCTATTCTGTAAAGATCCCACCGTGAAAATTTAGGTGAAGTGAGCGTGATGTGAACTGTCATCCCACCTTACTCTACTAGGGATTGAGCTCACTTCAAACTCACTTCACCTAAGTGCTCACGGTGTGATGTTTACAGAATAGATCGGCAGGCATTGATGGACTCACGTATGTGGGCCTCGGCTTCGCTCTGTTGCTGGCTGCTACAGTAATGTACTATATACCAGTACTTTACATAAGATGGTTAAAAAAGTTAGGGTAAAAATTGCTGGTTCTGTGGTTAATAACTATTATTGTTTTTTGTTTTTGACTGCCCCGTTCGTCTCATGGTCGCAAGCGCGACTGCTAAGCGTGGTATTAATAAAGATAGGTACTCTAAAGAAATTGTGTTTATCAAATTATTTGCATGCTATTGTATTATGGCTGAATGTCTCCTGCACTAAGATATCTGTAACATCTTTTATATTTACCACATTATATGCAAATAAAGATACTTACGTAGTGAGACGGTCAATCGAAGTCCTGTTAATCTACAACTCTAAACGAAGACTAATCGAAGTTGATCGAATAACCCTCGGTTAGTCCGATAAAGCTTAACGTTCGTTAAAGTGACGAGAGTCAACATCTTAATATTCAACGCGATCGACGAAATTGGTACAAGCTTGTTTGCGAACTGTCTTTAACAAGATTATACTGTTGGGGAAAATAAAATGCTTTAAGCGGCTCTGATGGCTATAAGATGACTTTATAGTTTACAAGCGGCGCCCCGCGGTATCACCCGCATAAGGGTCGATCCTGTGGGAATATCGGGATAAAAAGTATTTTATGTGGTAATCCAGGTTTTAAACTATCCGTGTGCCAAATTTCATCCAAATCCGTTTAGCAGTTTTTGCGTGAAGGAGTGATAAACATCCATCCATCCATCCATCCTCACTTTTCGGTTTATAATATTAGTAGGGTAGGATAGTAGGAAGTAGGATGAATAAATAACACTTATAGCTACATAGATTAATTCATTATGTAGAATAATGATAATGAAGGAGACAAGTAAACAATCGCCGTGAATTAGATGGAAGGCATTGGACATTAAAAGTGATCACTGTGATCACTATTTTACTAAGGTAAGAGGGTCGAAGTCTAAGTCAAATAATTTATTCCAAATAGGCACATAAAAGGCACTTTTGAACGTCCAACAAAAAAAAAATTGAATTGATTCTAGTCGCTCCTTCCTAAAGGTAGTTTCGTATGGACATGAATGGGCAAGCAACTCCACCGTGACTCTTTTAAAATGTTTCACAATAAATTAATTATCTACTTATACGAATAAATAAAATTGAAGTGTCTGTCTTTAATGTCAAAATAACAACTTTCTACTAAATGCATAGGAAAGTATAAACGGTTCTTATAACAAAAAAGCAATTTTTAACATTTGTGTCTGTCTGTTTGTTCCGGCTAATCTCCAAAAGGGCTAGACCGATTTTGACGAGACTTTCACTGGCAGATAGCTGATGTTACGAAGGGTAACTTAGGCTACTTTTATTTTAGAAAAATAATTAGGGGTCCGCGCAAAAAAATGAAAACCTGTGAAATTATGAACAAAAAGTCGGATTTGAAACATTCTTTTTGCATTTGGTAGCCCAATTCTCAAAGATATTTATAGGCTACTTAACATCACGTTACGACTCTCAGGAGCCAAGCAAAAAGCAAAAAGTCAGAAAGAACACTAAGCGGAAACGAAGCACGTATAATAGCGCGGGAGTGCGATGCAACGCGACGGGTAGGGGGGGGGGGGAGTTTTATTAAAATGTGGCTGTTATTTTAGTATATTGTATATCTTACGACTTCCACGCGAACGAAGTCGCGGGGCACAGCTAGTATAATTATATGTGAAGACGATGCAAAAAAGTTCAAAATCGCAAGACAAATGGTCAAAATTGCAAGAGTTCAAATAGCTGGTTCTGTGGTTATAATAATCTCTTCACTCTGCGTGATAAGAATGTACTTCAAAAGGGCCTATATAGATCAATATAGGCCTTTATCAATAGCCTGCTAAATCCAATATCTAATTTACTATAGAATTAGTGTCAGTAGAAGTCCTATTTACCTACAGGTCTAAACGAAGTCTAATCGAAGTTGATCGAACAACCCTCGGTTAGTCCTCTTAATATTCAACGCGATCGTCGAAATTCGTACAAGCTTGTTTGTGAACTGTCTTTAACAAGAAGATACTGGGGAAAAATGCTTTCAGCGGTTCTGGTGCCTATATTAATTTTAGACTGATAATTATATATAAGTATAGTACTTTATAAGGAACAGTGAAAAGTTATGGGGGAGACGTTTGTCCAGCAGTGGGACGATACAGGTTGAGAAAAAAAACTATAAGGCTTTTAGACTATAAATTGGTTACCTATATGGTTTATGATTATAGAAGTCATTTATTTGTAGTTTCGACAAGTTTACTGGTAGTTTAAAGGTCTTTTGTGTTTTGTGTTGCGTTCCACATCTACATATTATACTTTTATTTGTTTTCCTATATTTTCTCAACATAACCATCTTTTACACTATTATTCAAAGTCATATCTTTTTTGTTTAGATTTAAAAACGATGTGGAAGGGATCCATAGGTTAGGTTAGGTTAGAACTGAGGAGCCGCGCCGTGCCCTCATCTCTAGAGTAGGCAGTGACCTGTCGCTGCCGGCTGTCGTTAATTCGATGGTCGGCAGCGAGGAGTCCTGGGACGCGGTGGTTTCCTTCTGCGAGACAGTCATCTCGCAGAAGGAGGCTGCGGAAAGGGAGAGGGAGATCACATCCTCTCACCCAGCCCGCAGCAGGCGCACTAGGCGTCGGCGGAGGGCGGACAACGCCCTCTTCCAGCCCCCCTAAATGGGTCCAGGGGCGACGGACTCGGGGACGTCCGTCGCCCCCCATACATCGGACCCGGGGTGGCGGCGCGTAATGTTCCACGCGCGCCCCTCTTAGACGTCGCGGGGGGAGTCAAACACCTCACTCCCCCCCTCGACACGAGGAGAGGCCTGCCGTGGCGGGCCGGCACCAGCCGGGGGTTGCGGAAGGATCCTAAGTTCCCGCGACCCTCGGCGTAGGTGTGAGATGGAATACCGGGGTGGTTTTTAGTCAGTAAGAGTCTGACAGACCCCTCCGCCCGCCCCAGGGCGGAGGACATCCATGAGGATTTTCCACCCCGAAACAAAGAAAAAAAAAAAAAAAAAAAAAGGTTAGAACTGTGACCAACTACGCGCGAGCCGAGCGAGTGAAGCGAGCGGTGCCGCGGCAGCGGCCGGCGAGCGCTACCTCGAAATTGGTCGCGAAATTTTTCTTAGTATTTTTTTATAGTGCACCCAAGACGACACTGACCTGAATTTCATTCATTTAAGACAAAAATCAGTGAAACGACCTTTAATCATTCTAAACAGTTGGTTTTTTAGACATAATTATCTCAGGTATAGTATGAGTGAAAATATTATGGTAATTATGTTTAGGGATAAAAGCGTTATGATAAAAAACAGTAGGAGTTTAAATATATTTACATTAATGATATTATTAATTACAATTTTCGGAAACATGAGTGTTATGAACATCGCCGGTAGCACTACAAATAGTATGAATGAAAACTTTAGGATGAAAAGTTTTAGGAAGAGTGATCATTCGGATTACAAATCATTAGGAAGAACAATTTCGGGTAAAGAACTTTAGGTGAGCCAATATGGACCCACACAAGATGTTTATTGCTACTGACATTATGAAGTTGAATGCTTCGGAATTATGAACATTAGAGACAGAGTAGTTAGGAATTGTGATTGTTAGGAAGAACATTTTCGGATTTCCAATTATCGGAGTTTAAAATTTAGGTGAACTTTGGCGCAACCGCACCGCTCGTCGCGCGACACGTGGTGCCTTTGTGTCGCGTTGCGAGCCTTTATGTAGTAAGTATATAGGTAATAAAAAACAGATACTTTTTCTCAAAATCTAAAGGTCAGTGTGCCATAATATTTATTTACAAAATAAGACAAAAAGAGAAAGACTCTAGGTACTTATAAGCATTTCCTACTTATTTTATCACTTCTAAGGCCGTGCCAATATTAAGCACTCCAACCTTTTTACTAGTGATAAACACCATGGGAATTTGTATCGCGAAATGATTGAAAAGCCGTAAAAACCCCATCATGTTTTATAGGCTTTTCCCTTTTATGGTTACAGAGCGTCAAAATATTGTCGTTACTCATAAAATACGGGAGCTAAAAATATTTGAGATTCAGTTAGGAACTTCATAAAATAAAGGAAGGTGTTTAAATCGAGAGTATGTGAAGGGATAATCTTATCGTTTGACTTATTATGGCGATGGTTCTCCGATTGTTATCGTTAACACCATCGCAAAGCAACTGAATGTGGTTGGATTATTTTTTTTTTTGTAATAAATTGTTTGTCACCTTCTAAACCTTAATTCATCATCATCTGCCTAGCCTTTTCACAACTATTTTGAAGTCGGTTTCCAGGACCGGATACAGCTGAATACCAGTATTTTACATGGTGCGACTGCATATCTGACCTCTAGCTAGTATTGTGATAGTTAAAAAGAAGCACATTGTAAAGAGCTTGAAATAAAAACCTGTTTCAATGTGTTTTTTTGAAAATATTTTCCAGCATTATTTTCCATACCAAAAGCCAGTAAAAGCGACACACCAATAGATCAATAAAACTACGTGTTTCGCACATCCCACACAAAAATCGAGCCTAACTTTTAAAGGGATAATGCAAAAACTTCCAGAGTAAACAAGCTCTTCGGAACGCGACCGTTTTGACGTAATGAAGTTATCGAGCACGCAGTTTGCGGTATACGCCAAAGAGTATAAAGCTTTTCACAAACGAGCCACTTTATAAAGGCGCAGTGCGTGGCTGCCATCGGCCATGAATGCGACGCGGGCTAGTCACTACGAGATATGAATAATGTCACAGCTTGTCGCTGACTTGAGTGGTTCGTGTGTCACCAGCCTACCTCTCAATATTCGCATCACGAAGAAAAATTATTTACCTACCGAGCCAGAACGATTTGTGATCCGTGCTCTTTACGTAATTGAGGCCGATGTTATTAAAGTTTATTTTTATGTGAAAAACATGTTTAAGGTAAAGAATAGGGTACTGACTTTATAGGACGTTTATGAGACGATTTGTTGACATCCATTTTTATTGGGGTTTTTTGGCGAGTCGAAGGAAAATGAGTGGCTTTAACGTGATCGTTAATGGGTTATTTTATAACGTAGACGTACATATGATATGATTAAAATAATCAGTATCAGTAACTTAGGGTATAAAATATGGGTTTTGGTCATAGAAAAATGCAGCAATTAAAAATAGGTCTCTCTATTAATGTTCGCAAAGGTTTATCGTAAAAGCATCACAATGGATGACCGTTATGATGCTTTTTAAAATGTGAATTGTTTAGTAATTAGATATTTCAGTCTGGTTATGAAACGAGACTGAAATATCTTATTACTAAGCAATCCACATTTTAATGAATACAACAGAAAATAAACAGCTGTTCCTTCGTAGCAGTCGCTTAGCTTTCCATTGCATTCTCTTCAAGAAAATGGCGTATCCATTTTCCTTACTAATAAGATTTGAACCTATCCAGACAGCTCTAGTACTTACTTACAACTGAATACTAATGCGCTACTTATTTTGCGCTCAGATTGAAATCTCATTTTCTTGCGCTCCATGACTTAGTTGTTTTAAAATAATAACTGAAATGACAGTTTCTGGTCTACTTTTGAAACAAGTTCGAGAAGAAAATGTCTGCTGAAAATACAGGTCAAATAACTCTACTTGTAGAATGCAGGTTTTCTGATTATTCAGACTTTTAACAAATGAATGATGTTGAATATTCTAACAAATAAATGCTCAATTAGTAGGTCAACGGTGAAAAGCATTCGATTGAAAAATGCTGATATCAGTGATTAAGAAATTTATTTTAAAATCATTTAGGTACCTACTAGAATATTTCACAGTACTTGTACATAAACAAAACAAAAAAGTATTTACCTATTATTCTCATAACCGTACCTACTGGCTGAATGCACGAAAGGAATTCTGTTTGTTTTAAAAAACGAATAAAATATTCATTGAATGTCATTCGTCATTTGTTTTGGCGCCAATGCCTTTGCATATTTTTTTTAATGTTCATAAGTTTATTGCAATGGTTAATTCTTAGTTAGTAATGGACAGGAAAAAATAATATAATTCAGGTATAATTCAGTGAGTAATTCTTTATAAAGTACCTAGCTTATGTTTTGTTTTTGCGTTTAAAAGAAGCGATAAGTAGGTGGCAGAGTAGAACATTATCACAGTCTAAGAAAAGATAGGTAATCAATTTTTTGTAAACATTAAAATATACTTCATTTTTATCAAAGTGTGACAATGACGTAGTTATATCTTTAAATAATCAAAATTATGACCTTACACTAAAAAATCTTCACCTAGGTAGTTTTCCCGTAACAAAATTGTATTAACTGAACCTTTTTTGTCCACAGCCGACGCTATGCAACGAAAAGGCGTGCCTTGGCAGTTTGATGGCCATCCCTGGCCGTGGGGAAGTGCCAAGAGAGCCCGAGGAAGTTCTCAACGATGCCAAGGATTTCCTTGGACAGTATTTCGCGTCTATACGCAGGTAAGAAATTAGGTTCAAAATAATAAAAATAATGTCGTCGTTTACTAGGCTCTCTCTTGTGGCGTGGGTGGGTGCGTTTGCAGACCTATTACACATACCAAATGGTTACCTATCATAAGTTCGAAAAATATTTGACCGAATTCCATTTCACCTAAAACTTTTCAACTTTTATCGTTGCGTTTTTTTTTACTTCATCGATGTCACGTCTACCGCTGTAGGTATCAGTTGATCAATTCGATTTTTTTTCGTTACTCCGACGCTTAATTTGGTCCAAAAACTTTTTACCGAAGTTACACTTAGGCGAAATAACATTTGTTCGAAGTATTATGTTTCTGAACATTCATTATTCATTGCTTGTTTCAAGCATGCAGCATGCAAGCAAGCGTGCAGCGTGCAAACAAGCATGCAACATGCAAGCAGGCATGCAACATGCAGCAAGCATTGTTTCTGTCACGGCTCCGGCGCTGCGCGGTTTGGGCGGCCCCACGCGAGCTTATCGTCGCAGATGGTTTTAACGCTCACCACCGCAGCTTCGGCTTGCTGGCTGGCCTCGCCGGCCAGCCTCAGCTGGAGCGACGGGCCTTCAAACCACCTGCTCCTCAGCTCGCGGGCCGCCCCACCCCTTCGCGCCTACGCGAGCTTAAATTACACTCTAGGGCTAGGGCAGACCAGACTTCGTGAAGTCGGTTTTGCAGCGATTCGTTTCTGCCACTAAATTTTGTAGCACAACTTATTGACTTTTTAGGACACTATTTTAATTTAATATTGAAAATGCTACCAAGTAACCGGCTATACATATATTTGTGACTAAATAATATTCCATAAAATGTTGTTTCGGTGTGGTGAGAATATTGCAAATAAATCATTTAGCAAATGAAAAAATTTCAAAAGAGGCTTCGGCAAAAAGTTATTTTGTAAATCGGCGAAATATAGTTCGGTACAATAATACCTATGACACATGATACTTTGATGATCTAAAAATATGTCAAATAATGCATATAGCAAAAAGACGTTGGTCAATAGTTTTCGGTAAAATGAAATACGAACAAAAAATTTCGGAAAAGTGATCGGTTCCCATACCGAATTGTCAGTATTTGTTTCGAACTATCGATCTAATTATCAATACAATGCAGCAGTACGAGTAATATCAGTTATGAGGTTATATACCTTTGGCATCAAAGAATCTGTTATGGTTCGAAGTTGACGCACGACTAATTATTGCCCAGCTAATTTCTCAAGGCTATCGGCGTCTTGTAATATACTATACTGGTAACATTTTCAATGAAATACAAAATAAATTGGTATCTACATATTTTTTTTTGCTTAAATTAATTTTATAAAGTATATTCTTGGATATAACTTTTCTTGATTTGCAAATTACTGGCGCCGCACAGAGACCATAAAAAAATCTATCGTATATCGTAACACAGCTGTTTGAAAATGAGAACCTGTTCCTCCAAAAAAAAATGATAACGTCGTAAAATCGTAAAAAAATTACTTTTGTTCCACACGAATATTATGCTAATATCGCGGTGAGAGTACGAAGCCATTCATATGGACTTGTTTTGACGCCTAACAACGTTTATTTCTTTTAGACGGTTTGTAGAGGAGGAAATTTCATAATTTTTCAAACGTTGACACTAAATCGTGGCAAAAAAGTCGTTTAGATAATTCCTTTAGTTTGAATAAGACTCTTGTAGGTTCAAGAATGTAGGTTTTGTGCAAAATTAATTATTGCATTCTCATGTTGCATTTTGCTTGAGAGCAACCAAATTTTCGCGGAGCACAAAAGACTAGTTTAATTTTCTTTGTAATGGACTTGGAATATATACTTAAAGTTGGTTTGTTTTATACTAGACCTTGACTGTTTAGTTGATAAACTTGGGCAACCATTTGCAATAAATTGCTTCAAGGGATTTGAGCATTACTTAAGGCTTTATTCGCCCCATAAAATTACATAGGGTAGAGAAAGTCGAGATTTCATGAGCTGTTTGGGTTTCAGCACAATATGTGATGTTTTGTAACAATTTGAATATGAGAATTGTTTTAGGGCAAACTTAGGACACAAAATTTTATTGTTTCTGTATAATTTCACAATTTTATATGTAAAACTCTGCTTTGAATGTTCGTCTTTTACTATATAATACTACAGAATAGAATACCTATAACTTCGTATTTTATTAACAAATAATAAAAAGTAAGCAGCCTACGTACTTATCAAATTAATTTAGGTACCTATATTCCATTGGTTTAGGTATTTAAATAAAGGTAAACAAAAAAATCACGTGACGTGGTTAACCGACTAAACGTAATACCAGTCACTTCAGTTGTCATGCTACGTCACAGTTGTACTCTTCAATTTAGCAACGATAGAAACGAATTATACTGTTATTTAATTACCTAAACCAATGGACTATAGTTACAATCCTGCAATCGATCGATCCTGCGGGACAATTGCGTAACACACTTACAGCAGGAATCGGTTTCATTTTGACAGTTCAACAACATTCATTGCGTTATTTACGTTGTTGAGCAGACAAGTTTTTCGAACATATGAAGCAATGGATTAGCAATATGTTTCAAAATCATTCAGATAGTGATCGATAGTGTGTTACGCAATCCGGGTGCTGCAAATGAAAGCATGAGTGAATAATAATAGTGCTAAGGATATGGGTCCCGACCTGTACCAGGCAGTTCGGCACTTCGGCTGTTCAAACCATCGAGCTTTGAATTAGATGAACGTCAAAACTTGCTGTAGTTAGACTGTTTTGATAACCAAAGTCAATTTTAAGTCACGCATAGACACGATAAATCTAAGATGACGCAAAGTAATGATATGCGATGAACAGCTACAAAAGAAAAAACACGAGGACATAAGAAATAGCTACCTACATCCCGCTCCTATGACATATTATATTGCGACGAGTTTAATGTATACTTCATAACACTTCTATTCCGGCTCTGAGTAATGTGTCTTTTATTGCCTTGACGTGATTTTCTTAATTGAGTATGTTAAAGATAATTACTAGTGTTATTGCCACAAATTTGTTTATCGCGAGTTTCATGTATGTAAACCATACAATATTTAGGTATTTATCGGGGTAGTCAGGTAATATGGCACATCGAGTAGAACTGTCAAACAGCTCTCTCTAGCTGGTACAAAAATGACGACCTACGAAGTCAAGCTATCTTTAAAAGATTATATGCCATATTAACTGCACATGTAATTATTTACATGTCACGACTATCTTTTTCGAAAATGTAGACTGACTTCTATAGCTTAGTCTGGTCTGTCAGATTTCATCATCATTATTTCTGTTACAGAGCCAACACCCAAGCTCATGAAGCGCGATGGAAGGTGGTCCAGGAAGAAGTGGCGAAGACTGGTACGTACCAGCTCACAACCACTGAGCTGGTGTTTGGCGCCAAGTTGGCTTGGAGGAATGCCAGTCGATGCATCGGAAGGATACAGTGGTCTAAGTTACAGGTATGAGGATTTTCATAAACTGCTACAATATTTCATTTATTTGTTTATTCAGAGATATAGGTAGTTGCTTCATGTAGAATACTGGTATTCGGTTTGACTGGAAGCCGACCCCAACATAGTTGGAAAAAGGCTAGGCAGATGATAATTTAATTTATTTATTCAAAATCTGTATCAACAATTACATAAAATCTACCGAAATGCATAACAGTTTGTCGGCAGCATTTTTCTTGATACTTAGATCTTTCTCCAAGTTATGTTTATTTTTATCCGACTGAGGTGAAGCCAAAAAAGGAGGGTTATTAAAGATACCTAGTTTTTCAATGTGAGAGTATTTTTGATAGGTCACTTTGAATATCTTGCCTTTCCTTCCTTATAGTTATTGAAATGAGAGGAACACCAAGAGAAAATTCTTAAACATATGTACCTTGATAATTATAAAAAAAAATGTACAACATTAATGGTGTGAACAATAATTTTATTTCATTCACACCTTTTCTTTTGCTGTCTCTCAAGTTTTCTCATTCTCATGAAAAATAAAATATTATCATTAAGCGTTGTTAGAACAATTTTAGTTCGTTATTTCTGACGAGAGAAAAACTGTAATGGACACTTGCTGACTGGCTGTTTCTAGACAGTTAAATTTCTTTTACGCGAGCAAATTACATAATGAAAATGTAAAAGAACTTATTAGTGAAGTCAGTTGTTTTTAAATTCTTCTCTTCGTTTTTGTGAAACGTTTTTCTCTTTATGATTTCTCTTTTCTCAATGAAATTATGATACCTGTATATTATCAGAAACCAATTGCTTTATTTTCAAAAGTTCATGACTTGATAAGTATCTACTTGTACTGCTTCTGTATTTATATTTGTTGACATACACGACTGTTTTTTAAATTTGCAACGGTCTTCATATTATTTGAGTATGACATAGCTTTCATACTCATATAATATGAAAACTTACAATGAAATCAATATTCCTGATAAAAATATATACATAACATCTGCTGTGTGAACGTAACCGTTCTAATAATTATCTCTAATAATAGCTAGGTACGTCAGTAAGATCATTGTTCTTCAAACTGTCAACACATTTTCATTCTGAACAAAAATAGACAAATCAGCAGCCACTACGGTCTCAAGAATCAATTATACTAGTACTTACGAAGCATAGTCTTTAGCGACCTGCAAGAAAAACGGAACTAAATGAATTTGCTGACTCTAATGAGAAAACTCCCATTTCGCACTGTGAGAGAGAAAAAAACTGCAGACAATTAACGGCTAGTTTTCCGTGAGGGTTACACCAATCTTTCACTAGAGATTTTTACAGTAGATAACCAATTTAATTGTTCCATGTTGTTCTGATAATGTATTTCACTGAAAATACTCAGATTTTCACAATTTCCTCGATACTTAAAAAGTTCACAATATCAGTGAATCTTATAAATACTCATAGAATCATTATTTCAGAATTCTTTACAATGATTACAGAGCCAATTCAAGCAATTAAAGTTTCTATTAATTTAATTAATTCCAGGTCCTTTCAATTAAGCAGATTAAAATAAAATTTATTCAACCAATAGAAAATTCCCGTTCGTTATATTCTTGAATAGAACACTGACATCTACTTGTTATGCCTACAGAGCGCTGAGAATGAGTACAATTAGCTGTCTGTTTGTTTCAAGTTAGAGTAGATAATAATAATTGAAGTCTGTCTCGAACAATGCCTGAACGCAAGTAATATTACATCTTCATTTGCTTTAGTTTCCCTTTGACGATCAAATTGAATTGTCTAGCAATATTTTAAGGAAACTTAGATATACACTGATTTTTATTGCTGTATTTAAATGAATAAACAATCAATCAATCTGCCTAGCCTTTTCCCAACTATGTTGGGGTCGGCTTCCAATCTAACCGGACCTAGCTGAATACCAGTATTTGAGCGACTGCCTATCTGACCTCCACAACCCAGTTACTGGGTAACATGATACCCCTTGGTAAGACTTATTGTCAGAATTTTTAGCGTCTGACTACACGTAACGACTGAAAGATCTGCGAATGACACCCGGGACCAAGGGCTTAACGTGCTTTCCGAGGCACGGAGGGGTCTCAATATGTAACGGATGGTCACCCATCCACAAACCGACCCCGGCAAGCGGTTAACTTTTGGTCGACCCGTGTGGCTTTTATTATTTAGCCACGAGCATTTTTAGTTTTTAAATAAACAATATTCTGACAAAAACCAATAATACCTCAAAGTTTTAACAATAATCTTTTTGATATTTCTAAAACTCCATTTACACGGTGCACGTTTCTGGAAAGTTCAAGAGTATTAATCGCATGCCCTGTAGCTCATTCAATTTTATTTCCATTCAAGAATTGCATGGAAGTGTTTACACGCGTGTGATTTCCATAAAATGTCATAGGTACAATAATTGAATGCATGTTTTGCCGTTCAATAAAATTACATGCGACATATAGCAAGGCGATTATTGCATGCAAGTTTTGTCTCATCTAAACACAGAGTTGCACGTACTTGTACAAATGATTCAAGTATTGCCCGTATTTGCGCTGCCAAATATGTCATTAAAATTTTATTGAACGTTTTCTCAAGTTTTTTTTTTAACTTGATTCATTCGTTCGTACTTGTAGAGTTGAATGCGATTTTATTTCACGTGCAGTTCTATTGTACGTGATGTTTACACCTATACCAGTTTTGAACGGCAACTAACTTGCACGTATCGTGCAACAATATTATAGGTACGTGTTGTTTAGACGGTGCCAGTTATTGCCCTTCTATTTTATGGTACGTCACAGGCAATAAACTTGCACCGTGTAAATGGAACTTAGACCTCAATAATATTTTTGTAATAAGAACCGCTAGCAGACGTTGTCGTAACGACTTTAATTCATTCGTTCATTTCCATTCACTCTGTCGGTTAGCGAACGATGAGGGTGACTTAAATCGGCATTACCAGACCCGACTGCTAAATCCTTGTGATGTTCGCGAGTACGTTTTGTAATTACGCGGCTTAAACAGATTGCTTCGGTTAATCGGAACGAACGATTTGATTATAGACTCTCGGTCTTAAGGGACTATTCTGAGCATAGTGAGCATCTTATTTGTTTTCTCTTCAATAAAAAAGCAAAAGATTTGCTATGAAAAAAAAATTGACTTTTCCGATTAGAGCATTTGAGTTTTCAGAGTAAAGAAAATATTTTGAAAAGAAATATAGCTTCATAATTTCCCATCCGGATAACATTGTTAACGCAATGAATGATATCAGGGTTTTTCGCCGATGAGTTAAAGTTTGTAAACTTGAGAGAATTCAGTGATGCGCAAAATCTATTTTTAATCTATCAATAGGTATGTACGTTGGGACGCTGAGTCATAATCGTCAATTAATCTCCGTGTTGACAGATCTAAATAAAGATGAAGAGTATCTCTGATCTGGAGTTTCTACATTATAATTATTAATGTAATTCGGGTTTACTACTTAGGTAAGGTACAATAGGCCGCATGTCGGTGGCAACACTTTGATCTTCAGATGGACTAGCGGAGTTTCAATAGAATAATATTTATTTATTTAATACTTTAAGCACACAAATGTACAGAAGCGGACATGATGCCATAAGCATTTTCTACCAGTCAACCTTTGGGTGATGCAAAGACAAAGAGTGGTAGGTGCAATGACGAAAGTGGAATAAATATTTATTTAAATAAGGGTATTTATTATATGCATACCTATTACAAATTATAAATATAATATATGTACCTAATCATATTATATAAACATAAGCACAAATAATTACCCATAAATACATGAATACTCCTAAAACAATTAAGACAAACAACGGGAAAACATTACTGTTGTGATGATACTGCCAGCTTCTTATGAATGTGCTCGCGAACAATAGACGGGACAGCGTATTCCACAGAGAGACTGAACGAAGAAGGAAGAGTGAATGAAGTCAGTGCGATGAGTGGGACATTGAAGAAGACGACTAAGTGATGAACGTAGATTTCTTTAGATTTTTTTTAGAATAAGAGGCCAGCTTATAAGTGTACCTACTGGTTTTGTTACCACTGACGTGCCTACTCTACTGTGTAGAGAGATTCTTCAATCTAATTTATCCTAATTTATTTGGAAGGGACAGAAATGATTACGCTTAGGGATGACTTAATCTTATTTTGCTTAACGCTTTGCGCAGGTGCTTCACTTGCCTACCTATATAGGTACCTACTGTCTAAAACATCTAGATAACTAGCTTAAAAGTCTACTACAGGAACGGTCTGATTATAAACTCGAGATACCCACCCTTCATATTTTTTTCTGTAAAATCAAAATCAAAATATTTTATTTCACATAAGCCTACATGGGCACTTATGAAACGTCAGAAGCTAGGTGCACGGTTCCAATTGGTCGTTTCCTATGGAGAAGAACCGGCAAGAAACTCCACGGTTACTCTTTTAAAAATAATTGGCTTTTACAATGTTTTCAAATTACAGTGTAGGACAGTGTAGGTAAATAAAATAAGTCTAAAAAAATCTGTGGTATAGGCTTATTCTGTAGTAGGGGACTACAGAATAAGCCCCGCGGCGTATCGTGCTCTCTCGTTAGCACCTCTCGACCTGTTAATGCGACAGTGAGCGATGCGACGATTGCCTACCACTTTGCCTAACATTTATCTACGAGTATCTTATTCAACATCCGATGAGATTTTAACGAATTTCGTTAAAGCTTGACGAATTAAGAAATGGATTTGTGGAATGAATTTAATTTTTTTTACTGGAAATTGTAGCAAAATCTCGTTTAGATCTAACAATTTACGTAAGTGTGCTATCTTTATGTATCTAATTAAACAAATCATTTCAGTTATAGTAAATTATTTCAGTTCATGTAGTTACTGTTTTAGTTAACATCATAACATCTCGGCTGTATTCCCCGAAGGGTTAGACAGAGGTGATCCTTTAAGTACACCTACATTTCGCCAGTAATGTTAAAGTCCCATTTAATAGGGAACGAGCCAATCGCTATGAACCAGGCACAAATCCAGGCTCCGAACTGCTACTGTGAAATTCCAGATAGGAAAACCCAATAACACATTACCTAACCCGGGAATCGAACCCAGGACATTATGCTCAGTAGTGGAGCTTGCGAGAGCAAAACTGCCTCGCTGGTGTAGATAGTGTCTACACCAGCGAGGCAGTTTTGCTCTACATAAATGTATTTAGATAGAGCCGAGCACTATTAACTAGGTATTGTGTACGATCCATATGGTTATTACGCGTTTAAAGATAGTTAATCTAGGTAAATATCAGAAAAAAAAACAACCGACTTCCAAAAAACACTACAAAGTGAAAAATTAATTTCGGAAGTCGGTGTCTATGGATCTGTATTTTAGGTTTTTGCCACTGACTTCCGAAATTAAAGTTATTTTTCACTTTGTAGTGTTTTCTTTTTTGGAAGTCGGTTGTTTTTTTTGCAAAAAGTTTTTTATTTTTCACTTTTTAGTGGATCGGTTTGTAATTTATCTAAGTTACAATGGCCTAATGACAACTGCTCATCACCTTTTACAAAATATTGCTTTTCCCGATGCAGGGACGTTAACTTTTGAGGAGTTCTCCTGATACTTCACCATCAGTTCCACTTTAGCATATGAATTGTGACGAGCATAATTTGCTTAGCAACCATTTTAAAGTAATCGAATCGCAACCCGTGAAATACTTATTATGTACTTTTTGAGTAGTTACGGTGGCCATCTGTGGTCTTCATCATCAGTTCCACTTCACTAAATGGTGCTTACCGAGGGCAAATGAATAAGTTAGGTACTATAAAAATACCTTAGGTAATCGCTATAGGTGTGCCTATAATATTTGAAGAGTTCTCTCGATTTCTCCAGGATCCCATTATCAGATCCTCACCTTATGACAATGAGATCATTTGGAAAATATCCCTTTCAAACAAAAAAAAAAAAAAAATAATTTTCCAAATAGGTCCAGCCATCTTTGAGTAATCGGGGAACATACATATAAAAAATAATAAGTAAAAGATTCCGTCGAACTGAGAACCTCCTCCTTTTTTGAAGTGAGTTAAAAAAAAAACTAGCTATTCAACTAAAAACATCAAGTAACTAAAAATAGATAAGGTGTCATAGGGGTCAGCACAAAAACAAAACTGTACAATTTGCTGCAGTTTTTTTTTTTTAATTTGAGATAGAATTGCTCTTGACTCAAGTCTAGGTCAGAAATGACAAAGTCGACGATGTGTGTGTGATGTGAGTTTTTAATAAAGTTAATATACCCCCTATAAATCTCGGATTGTTGTATGACATTCCCAAACGGCATTCAGTGAACTCTAATAAAGCTTTCCTTTGTGCTCCATGTAGGTACACTTAGGTACATAAAGGTGCGTTTACATGGGCACTTAAAATTGCTCAATCTTCCCCAAAGGCCATAGAGGTACCTACCTAATTAATCTGATAAAGGTAGCCGTTTGAATCTTGTTGATACTGGACAATGACATCAAATGCGCCGTGTTAATAAGTCAAGTCAGTGTTAAGTCTCAGTGCACCATTATAGGTAATACTGAATTATGTAATAATCAGTATGTCAAAACGTCAAACAAATAGTTTTCGGACAACTGCGCGCACGCGCCGTGTGAGTCGGTGCCGACCATGGTGCCGACGGAATGGAATGTTGCCATTTATATAAACATTTAGAATTAAGTATTCTGAATTTATTTTATGTCTTATTTATATTTCATTGAGGAGCTCGTGACTAAGTAATAACAGACGCACGGGTCAATCCATCAGGTTAAGCTACGCTTGCCCGGGTTGGTCCGTGGATGGGTGACCATCTTTACATACCGCGACTCCTCCGTGCCTCGGAAAGCACGTTAAGCCGTTGGTCCCGGCTGTCATTCGTGGATCTTTGACAGTCGTTACGGGTCGTCATACGCCCGAAAGTCTGACAACCAATCTTACCAAAGGGTATCGTATTACCCAATTACTGGGTTGTGGAGATCAGATACGCAATCGCTGCATATAAAATACTGGTATTCAGTTGCATCTGGTTAGACTGGAAGCCGACCCCAACATAGTTGGGAAAAGGCCAGACAGATTGATTGATTTATATATCATTGCATATTGATTTAATTATATATCATTGCATACTGGTCGACGTCTTCACGTCAACGCCGGCTGTCGCTGAAAACCAGCGCTCTGTCTCACATAGAGTCGCAGCATAATGCTGAGCGATGGCCGTTTTGCGTGGATGTGACTCATATTTTCCTCCAACTTGTTTTTTTTTTAAGTTTGTGTTCTTTCTTGGCGTCATATTTACCGCAAATAAATGTATTTTCTTTCTTTCAAATGTGATGTCACAACATAAGCATTTTATTGCGATGTCAACATGTAATACATTGATAGAGATGTAATTATTGTTAAAATGGAATATGTCGTTTCTGTATTGAACGTTAACCATTTTAATAACATAAAAACCTATAGCTAGGCAAAACAATACAGAATATATGGATCATTATTAGAGTAAATATTACCGAAACAATGCAGAGATTTGTAGAAATTAAACTACATAGATCGCCACTAATTGCATCACTAAGTACCCCGGTAACAATCACCGGGCAATAATTGCCGGAAAAATAACCTGTGTGAGCACAGCTTAACATATTAATCGTGTATGTTCGTGCAACAGGTATTCGATTGCCGGCAAGTGACAACCACGAGTGGCATGTTCGAAGCGCTGTGCAATCACATCAAATACAGCACCAACAAAGGGAATATTAGGTGAGAACATTTTATTATTAACTAGCTGTACCCCGCGACTTCGTTTGCTTCGAAATCATAAAATACATAATCTACTAAAATATTATTACATTTTAATAAAACTCCCCCGACCCGCCGCGTTGCATCGCCCGCCCGCGCTTTTCTTTCACAATTTCATGGGTTTTATTTTTTTTGCGCGGAACCTTAATTATTTTCTTAAATAAAAGTAGCATTAGTTACTGCTTATAACATCAGCTATCTTCCAGTGTAAGTCTCGTCAAAATAGGTCCAGCCGCTTCGTAGATTAGCCGGAACAAACAGACAGGCAGACAGACAGACACAGACAAAAATTTTATTTTTTTTATTTTTTATTATAAGTGCACTATATACTTTCATATGCTTTTACTAAATTAAAAGCTGTTATTTTGATATTACAAACAGACACTACAATTTTATTTATTTTTTTAAAGAGAGATTATACCTATAGGATAGTACTGCTACTATTATTAAACGTGAAGTGTGTATGAGGGTTTATCTTTTGCTTGATATTAAATAAATGACGATGAAATAGTATTCAATTTGATTTGAAGTTATGGTTTTTAAATTGTTACCTTAACTTGATTTGATTTAAAGACAAACAAAAGTTGTTTATTTATGAAAATAAATCTAGCAAGTCATGGGGAGAAGTTTTGCTCGTGGTGTGATGCAGGTTGACAGTTATCAATATCAACGTCTTTATTCTTGCAATAAATTACGGTCATAATACGTCATATTGCCATTCATTTTATGAAGCCATTCACTCGAAATATTACTCAATCAACTATATTTTCCTACAGGTCAGCCATGACGGTGTTTCCCCAGCGTACAGACATGCAGCATGACTACAGGATATGGAACAGTCAGCTTATCAGCTACGCCGGGTACCGACAGCCAGACGGTACCATACTGGGTGACCCTATGCACTGCGAGTTTACCGAGGTTAGCTCATACGATTTGTAAGGAAGCGATACTGGATAGATAATATAATAACCATTAATCATCAAAATCAATAATAAAATCTGTAATACCAAATTAAGCACTATTAAGCACCAATGTCACAAAATGTTACTGATACAAATATAGGTGCTTAGGGGCTTTTCGTAACCGAAATACCCGTAACATATCTACCTACATAATAAAATTTAAGGTCAAACGAATGAATGAATGAATCGGAATGAATGAATAATTGAATTTGAATGATTGAATTTGAGGTCAGCAGAATGAATGAATTTAAATTCATTATTTCACTGACAGATAACGCACAGCTTAAACCGCTGCGTCTAGAAGCATTAAATTTCGCACAAGAGTTCCTTTTATAATGAAAGTGAGTACTAATGAAGGGTGTTTGAAAATTCATCCCCTTAAGGGGTTAAATAGGGAAATCCTTCCCTTGCGCAAAAATGACGAATTTCCGTTCTAACTAATAATAATCCTAATCTAATAACTAATAATAACTAATAATAACAAGCCATGTTCCCGATGGGATCATCGGGAACATGGCTTGTTATTATTACCTATATCCGTGTATAAGGTAAGCGTATTGTATTATATTCGAACGTATGAGCATAAAATTAAGTAATAAATAAGCTAACAAGACATCACACATAAGTAACAAAACTGTGTACATTATGTAACGGAAAACAACAAAAAATATCATACCTAAACCTTTATTTCATTCTCACCAAAGTTTTAGAACAAACCAATTTACTTTTCAGTCGAATAGCTCCAAACAGTTCCCATATTCTTCCACCTCTCTATTCACAATAAAACTTTTACACTAGATCGTATCACACGATTGATGGTCATTGAAAAACATTCAGTTATTGCATCCGCTACAAATAAATCATTCAACAGCTGACATATCTCGTTCCCATGCACCTGCTACATGCAAACAATACTGAAGCTAAAACTACATACATTACATACAGCATTGTTTACACTACCATTGTTTAGTGTTGAATTTAGTTAGGCTGTTCGGTCTGTTTATTTTAGAATGACTGATTACGTGAATAAAACGGTCTTGCATTATTTGATTAGGATATCACAATTTATTGTATCAAATTGCATATTTGGGTCACATAATCGCGTTTGTTATGTCACATAATTATGTCTTAAAATAACAAGTAGGTACCTAGGTACAGTCAGGGAAAATAATTGTTAAGCAAAATTGATATCCTACGTCAATTAAATAAACACATTATAACGGCTTGAACACCACGATTACAATACCTCCGTTGGGTCTTGCTTCTATTATACCTAATACATACAACTGTCAAAGAATGTCAGTTGTAATCTGAATATACGAACAATTTAAGTTGGTAGTCAATTTTTTTTAACAATTAAATTCCCTGACTTTATTTAGTAATAAGCTACTTGCACACAATGAAGAATGAATGGTAAAGGAAAACATCGTAAGGATGTTTTGCTGTAAGCGCCTACGCGCAATGAACAAACGTGGCGATGAGTGCTTGTTTCATCTTAACACACAGAGAGGTCTCTGTCTGCAGTGACAATTGCACTTTATCAAATGTACAATTCTATCACTTTATACCGACAAGTTCCAATTGAAATTCCTGACCCAATAAAACTTAACTCGCAATCATGAATCACAATCCCACTTGTTACTTTCTAATTGACTGTCGGATTCGAACACATGCGATCTACAAGTTGACGCAATAAATTGTTGCAGCTTTGTCTCAAGTTGGGATGGAAGCCCCCGAAGACGGCGTGGGACATCTTGCCCCTTGTCTTGTCCGCTAATGGAAAGGACCCGGACTACTTCGACATCCCCAGGGAGCTTGTCATGGAGATAAATATGACTCACCCGACGTAAGTTAGCAGTTAGTGCGTAGTTTAAATTGTTTTTAATAAATATTAATTTTGTGTAGGTATATAAAAAGCGAATTAATGAAGACTATCAACGATAAAAGGATAAAGTGATTATCCATCTGGAATTTCTAAGTAGCAGCCCGGAGTCTCGATTTGTGCCCGGTTGATAGTAATAGGCCCGTCCCCTATTACATGGGACTTAAATATAACTGGCGAAATGTGTGTGTGTGTGTGTATATATGTACACCTTTGCTCAACCTTTCGGGAAAACAAGGCGTGCTGTTATGTTTATGTTATCCAAGATACAATATCGTTTAAAAATTAAAAAGGAAATATGGAAAAATAAAACTTTTTCAGCAAAAACTACGCGTTGAGGATTTAAATAAAATTTGAAACACCCGGAATCACCTGTCACTTTATAATTTCAGGGACGGAAATGTGTTATTACGATTCGCTGAAACTTGCCTTTAACGTGTTGTACGAAATAATAAATGTGAAAACGTTATTTTATCAAAAGAAACAAAAGTGAGGACGATGTATGACTTAGGTAGCTAAATTAGTGAACAGCGTCGTTCATCAACTATTTAATGAAAATAGACATCAAAACAAAGTCACGTGTAGCTGAAGCCCAATCCCGTAACTAAAAACGTTCAAAATCTAGTCGCATATCATCTCAGCCACAATCAAATGTCAAAAACTTGTCAAAAATGTAGAGAAATTATAGGTATTTTTGACATATTGAGACTAAGGTCAGACTGTGAACGTTCTTAAAATTACCGGAATTTCCGCTCTGGTAATAATTAAATTATTTTTTAAAACAATGTCATTTAAAAATTCACAAAAGTCATCGTTAATTTATTTTGTTCTGTACCCAAAGGGTGCCAATGGGACCCTATTACTAAGGCTCAACAGTTCGTATATACCTTTGCGTCCGTCCGTCCGTTTGTCACAGGGCTGTATCTTTTGAACCATAATAGGCAGACACTTGAAAATTTCACAGACTGTGTAGGTACTATTATGGTCGCTATAACAACAAATAATAAAGATAAAATTAAGTTAAAAATGAAAGGGGGAAGGACCCCCTTTCATTTTTATGTAATACCCCCATACAAGAAACGTGTAGAAATATGTTGTGTTAAATATTGTACGGTGGTACGGAACCGTTCGTGTGCGAGTCCGACTCGAACTTGGCCGCTTTTTATTATTGTTTAAAATGGTTTTGAAATTTTCGGAACACATATTATTAGATATTTATTTACTGGTTGAATTACTGGTTAATTAACTACGTCGTTAAAAAACACAGGTTTATTTACATCAAGTGTTGAAAAGTAGGAACATACCTTGTTTGGATAGATTTGGGTTTCATCGGATTGTCTTTATCGTTTTATCACCAATATTTTTGGGGTTTTTACTTATACGCAAAAATCTTTTGGTTCCAATTTTAATTATATAGGTAAATTGATATGTTTACGACATTATTCTTGACATATACTTTCCTTGTGAAATTATATCGAATACAATTGTTGTTTTGTGCGACTTTCCGTACAATACAATAATAAAAGTCCGAGTATCTCCGTAGGTACCATATTTCAGCGGTATCAGAGCTTTGTGAAAGAGTTTATCTTACCTTCATAATATAGGTATAGGTTCGTATTTTTGCAGCAAATTTTATTTTTCAACATTGTTGGGGATACTCTTTTAAAATAGAAATATTCTTATATCTATGGAGACCAAGTATAAGACAGGCTACGTACAAAATCTCTACAGTGTTGCAGGTGTTCATGGATAACTTTCACCAAGTGGACAATGAAACCAATACCTAATATTTTTTCCATAATTACTACAAAAGCTTAAACCATAGACAAATATAATTAGGTAAGTTAAAGAATTTAAAAAAAATGTTATAAAATTTGTCACTAAAAGTATTAAAAGATCATATTAATAAAGATAAAGAAACAAACAAAGTATAAAATTAATAGTAAAAGTATAAATAATATTTACCAACTTGAATTCTTTCCAGCTGTCATTACTGAATACAAAGCAAATTTTTAATTTAATAATAAAATATTTTTTCTCGTTATGAATTATACAGTAGTTTATCGACATATACATATTTCTGTCTCGAAGCCACCTAAAATATACAACTACTTGTAGTTCTTCAGAAAATTATTCTTTCTTCTCACGAAATAATTACGTAAATGTTACGCTCCCAGGGAATATAAACCCAAAGTTCTTACATTCGGCAAACGCTTTTCAAGTACTTCAGATGTTGTTAACACATCTGTACGGTTGCCCTTCCTTACAAGAAACCTTTAGTCCCTTCTTACAATACCCTAAGAAAGAAATGGGTCCATTCGCAGCTGAGGCTTCACGGCAATATTAGGTACGTTTACGTAAATAACTTCCAAAGAAATTACGTATTTTTTATAATAATTATAAACATGAATGGTTTTTATTCGAGTTCATGTGTAATTTGAACGTAGGTACAATTTTTCACATCATTTATTTGCTGAGTCAACCAGTTAACGTTTCATGCTCATTGCTTCGCATTACAATGGCCGTCGTGGGTGCTTTAATATACACAAAGCGTAGCACAAATATCTAGACTCAGAACAGTTATTATTATAGCCGTACAAATATTTGTCCCGAAGATGCGGGCCATATAATCTCGACCAACGACAAAAGACAGCTGATAAGCCAAGCTGGGCATAAGTGCCGAAAGTAACCGAAAGTGCGGATTTTCCTCGTGAAAATTTTCAAACAACCCACTGTATTTTTAAAAAATCGCAATTTCTATATCATTAATATTAGTAGGTATGTCTTACAAGTTATTAATGCATACATTATTCCGCAAAGTAAGGACTGTCTCTTAAGAAATCGTAAGTATAATACAAAACATTCATTTTGTACCACATTCCCAAGTTTGACACAACGAAGTTCAACATTTCCTCCGATCCCCTCTCTATACAACAATGTAAATACTTTTGAGTAACAAAAGACGTATTTAAATTTACACAGCGTTTAGCCTAAGGACTACTTAGTTTGTAAAACTTAAATGGGATGAGGAAACAATTTCGTCTTTGAACTTGCTTTGGCTATATATTTCCCTATACTGTTTCTGTGATACATCGCCTTTCTAATGGACCACTTGGGGAAAGTTGAGAACAAAAATCCAAAGGGAATACTAATGGTTTGTTTGAAATATAACGAATGACTAAATATACCGTTTTAAAAGCGTTTTTTTTAACAGTTTAACATGTATTTTGATAGATTGGTTAGCACGCTGTTCAGGAGCTAGAGCACCACCTCTTAACACAGTATTATTGTAATCTTACTTGAGTGTGGGAAAGAGATGGAGCTAGACGTCCTGTGTAGCTTCATCTCTTGCTCATACTGAAGTAACATTAAAATAATACTGCTTTAAGAGGTGGTGGTTGGCCCCCTGAACGTTAAATGACCCGTTTCTCACAGTCAGTCTCTTTAATTTGGTTCATAATATTCTGATGCAGTTTGCGTTTGTGTTTATTATTCTGAAGACCATATCGCAGACACCAACGATGTAGGCACATTTTATTTATAGACCTTTCTCAACAAGGAAACTTTTTTGTGTATGCAAAAAATGCGTTACGAGAAATATAATATATGGGGTATAATGGAATGAAAATGAACCGTCTGCTTACTATATTTCCACAAACGAAACAGCAAGGAACCAACAAACTCCCAACGATAGAATCTAACCATTGTTCTTTAGCAGCAAAAAAAAACACCTTCGGAAAGGTCACAGATTTACGACGAAAACTATGTATGTATACGGCAACGCACGACTTTCTTATTTTCCATCAGGAATTTATGCCAGCATAAAAAGGTCTGGGAATGCATATAATGTCGAAAAGTGGTCCTGCAAACATTCGGTCCAGATTGCTATCGTAAAACTGTGGTCCAGTGATCTCCAATCTTCGTTTATTGATCATAACTTCGGCCTATTCAATAATGTATTGCTATTGATAATGTTAACAGGCGTTAATGTGTCGTAAACACTCGTGATAAGTTGTGACGGAGTCCGGTAATTCCTTGGTTGACATCGTTTTCTTTTATTTTAATATTAGCTATTAGGTGTGATATTTACGGCCATTAAATGTTTCGCTTTCGGTAAACTTTTCCTTGTATTAGAGTATTACTTTTTGACACGTGTTTTAGTGCTCGGAAAATTAAGTTTTTGTCTTACAATATTATATTACCTACTTTTAACTTCCCACACAGTTTCCACTACATTTAATTAAGAATTGTCCTTTTGTTTTTGTCTATTTATTTTTATAGTTAGTTAGTGATTGTAATAGTTAGTTGTGTTATATGTTGTATATAAGCAATTTAAAGTATTTAAATAAAGAAGAATTATATTGTTCACTCAAAAACAAAAAATACTTAGGTTAATTAAAGAATATGGGTCATTAAGCTTTTAATGCAACGATAATCCTAAAACTTAGCACGATACAGCACCATTAGTACTTTCGCGTTCGTGCGTTTAAAAGTTTTGCTTGGGGCTTGGGAGCTTGAAAACGGATTTATTAGAAGACAAAGTGCATTTCTCCTCTTCGTTTTTTACTGAGGAATGCAGGAATGCGGGTGAATTCCTGTTAAGCATTACTTTTTTTTCTCTTTTTTTTTAAGTTAAACATCATACTTAATAGGTAGTTAGTGCCTAAACAAATTGTCCAGTGTTTAACATTGTCACTGCCCACATAGCGGTTGAAGGAAATTTTTTACATATTGATTCAGAAGAAATCATTTTCCGTCGAATTCTGAGAAACCTGTGTAAACCTGCGTAATAAGCTCACAGAAAATGATGTGTCGTTTTATATTCGTATGTAGATGACGTGGCTTAAACAATGAATGACTTGAAAAAAATCATACATAATTTATCTCTTTAATGTATGTCTTTCAAGTGACATACCTAACTATTATTAAAATTATTGATAATATAATGGACGAAAATTTATGTGTGTAAGGGCTGATTTTTCAATCGTCAGATAACTTTTATCTGGGGAATATGTTTGACGTTTTGACAGCTTTTGTATAGGTAATGTGTCAAACCGCCATATTTATTCCTCAGGTAAAATTTATCTGACGATTGAAAAATCAGCCCTTAGTTTAGTTAAGTTATGGATTGGTTGGATAAAGTAAGACAAATAATAAAGCGTGACTATCTACTATTGATACAGGAAGGAAGCAGTAAAAATATATGAATTTGACACTTTAGTTAATCGTTGCGTTCGTCAACATGACTGAAGCTTGCGTTCATATTTCTTCAATAAAAAAATGTTACAAGCCGAAAATCTATTGCGAATCTCGGGATATCGGTAACTTCGAGTGAGTAGCGAAGGTCAGGAGACAGTCACACTATAAAATATTGATATTCAGACACATCTGGTTACTTCGAAACCCAAAGCCAATCACAAATGGAATCACCGAATTGTAACTTGTACCTAGTCATTTTAGGCAAAATAGCAAAGTCTAGACAAAATTTTCGCTTCTGGTATATTCGGTAAATTCAGCTTAGAGAAGAAAAAATATTTCATCCCTGTAGGTATGTGTACCAACTGTGATTGTTTCTTGAAATCCGGATCTTGCCTCTTGGCCTTTGTAGTAAATTGTTATATTATAATATTAGTTAATATTTTGGGCATGGCATGCATCGATAGCGATGCGGAGAAATGCGTTAATCTTTTAGCTTACCTGTATTTTAGGATGACTTTTATTGTTGTTTTTATTTCCAAGCTGACCCGACAGACGTCTCAGCTTTTCCTGAGTTTTCTGATTTTCCGGGCAATTTTTCCAATTTTACTTTCCATAAAAACCTAATTCGAACTGTTACGAACATTTTAAAACAAAAATACCTAAATCGGTCTAGCCGTTTTCAGGTGATGCGCCTACTAACCAACAGCATTTCATTTTTATTCAAATTGATTTATATTAAGGTAACTACGGTAGACAATTTCTAATTGTAACCCTCCCACAGGTACGAATGGTTTGAAGAGCTGAACCTCCGCTGGTACGCGTTACCAGCCGTCGCCAACATGCGTTTCGACTGCGGTGGCATCGAGTTCACTGCTAACGCCTTCAACGGATGGTACATGAGCACCGAGATCGGCTGCAGGAACTTCTGCGATACTAACAGACTTAATATGCTGGAGGTAAAATTAAATTATCCTTGAATATTATGCTTCTTCAATCAACCCCACTGCTGAACATAAACCTCTTTCAAATTGCGCTATGACACTGCATTTTCATTCCCCATACCTACTACAGTCTCAGTCTGCCCCAGTCGCGGTTTCGAGGTTGTCATTCTGTCAAGCTGGACAAACTTAAAAAAAACTCTGTCATTTTTCAATTTTTTTATTTGCCTACTTCCGTAATTACACAGTAAAAGTAATACATTATTGACTAGAATAAAAGTCTAACAAGATAAAATATTTTTTTCAAAAACTACCTTTTATGAGCAAACCCCGGTAGCAGTTACATCTCGAGGGACTGACTTGCTACTAGATTTAAGTGCAGGAAAGCTTGGAACCTTGTTTATTTGTTGGGGAGTGTTTACCGATTTCCAAACAGGTTTAACGTTTCAAGCATTAATAGACCTACATAGCTCGTCATGTCTAAAACTTGGTATTACAATAGAAAACATGTGGGATTCCCTGCTAACGTCATAACAATTCCGTCATCACACGCAAACATTCCATAACAATTTCCACGAAACATTGATGTTAATCAATCTAAAATTAACTTATTAACCAGCCACCGAACTATAACAATATCTGTCGTAGTGAATCATACTGTAAAACAATTGTACACGAGATTTCACGTTGTTTAGCGTTTGTATTAAGGTGGCTTTAGACCAAAACGAACATAGTATCAGAGGAAGAGTAAAAGCATTTTTTTTTTATATTCTTGATATTTTAATGCATATAAACATCAATATTATTCTATATCTCCAGTTACGCTGAACGAGAACGATATATCGTTCTCGTTCAGTTATAACTAGAATAATTCATGCAGATATTTATTTGATCAAGCCGCTAGGAGACCGGTCATAAGAGGCAATGCGATTGAACATGAAATAACGCACTAGAAAATTATCTGCATGCTCGTGTGCCCTAAAGGGCAGATGCATTCTTAGAAAATTTCTTATGTATCCATAGAATAATAAACACAAAACAACGAAATAATGCTACGTCTTTGTTCACACAAAGAGAATTTGATAGTGTGGGGATAGGATAATATATTATAATAGGTACTACAGTTCGTTTTTAAATCCTACAAAGTAATTTGACATTTCAATGTCCCATGTATAATTTTTTCATTTCATAGTTTGACATTTGCATCTGTCAAATTACTATCTGGGATTAAAAAATAAGAATTCACTCGTTTGATCTAAACCCACCTTAAAAATGTCAAACCGCGAACATTACTATTGTATGTGGACTGTGGTTGAAACGTTGGTCGGATGATTGACGACTAATTACCGGCCAGTCGATCTCGTAATGTTTTGCTTTAGGAATTATCATCGTACGCTCAAATTTAAGGGCCATAAACACTTTGATATGGCAGTTGGTTATATCATTTGTCATTTCCAAATGAATGCCTGAATTTCAATTGAAATGTCTAAAAGTATGAAATGTATAAAATCTATTTCGAGCATGTCTTTGGTGAAATGCAGCTGAAATTGCCGAGCACGTTTCAAATCATGAAATAATAAAGTTACCATAAGCGTACTTAGTTTAGTTATGAAAGAAGTGATGCTTATTACATTTTCTTTCCCACAGAAAGTAGCTCAGAAAATGGGCTTGGACACAAGGACGCCAGTCAATCTTTGGAAGGACAAGTCCCTCGTGGAATGCAACGTTGCCGTTCTTCACAGCTTCCAACAGCACAATGCTACCATTGTTGACCATCATACTGCTTCTGAAAGCTTTATCAAGCATCTTGATAATGAGAACAGATTGAGGTAAGCAATTATTGAACTTTTGATGAGACCAAATAAAACACATTTTCTTTCACAGGAAATTAATTAGATGATGTTATTGAGCAACTAAGTTTATAAGTACCAAAAATAAACTAACAATTACAGTCTCTATTACATAACCAACGGTTGCAATTAAATACTTGACATCATTAGAATTGAGACAATTAAAATGTTCTGTTATTGCTGGTTTACTTTTGTTAGTAGACCAATGCAAGCTACTTTCTATGTCTAGGTAGGCCTATATAGGTAGGTACAGTTGATTACAAAGAGCATTGCTCAAATCAATTATGCAATAGGTAGGTACGTTTAGTAATCCACTTTATGGATGACAAATAATTCCAAAGTATTCTTTAGAGAAAAGAAATTAATGACATTGTGTATAGATCAAAACAAAATTCGACATTATCTGTGTCAAACAACAGAGTTGTTAGCGATAAAAAAAATATCCTATTTATGCGACACGTTGGTTTTCCTCCTTTCCGGCTTTCGCGGTCGGCCCTGTCCCATAAGCTGCGTAGAATAAATATAGATAATCAGATTAATGTCGTTGTGAACCAAAAGCATCCGGATCTGGCACATTAAAAGTGGACAAATTAACGTAATTTAACGGCGATTAAATCTGCAAGCGTTCATTGAGTGTGAAAAAAATACTAACCTTCTTTTAATTGGCATGTTTGGTGATTCATTTAGATATTATTTTCTTTTTGCTCTGTTTTTATCTAGATCCGTGTTGTGTGATGTATGAAAAGCATGAAATACTGATACTAATAAACAAACGCTTCTGACGTAATTAAAGACGCGAATTATACAAAAAAATCTATTACCGTTTCGACATTGTCGCGCCCGCTTGTAGTAAACAGATTGCGGATGAGAAAACTAGACTTAATTACAACCAGACCCGCTTGGCCATTAAGCTGTCGACACTAGAGCCTTGCAGATGGACCGATTAGCTTAGACATGTGGTCAGAAGGACATGTAAACATCAATGTTTTGAACTATCGTGTGATTGTTTGCGTTTGCAGCTTCACTTTACTGTGCGACTGTACCAGTGACGTAATAACAGACATTATATCAGTGTCTAAGATATTGTAAAATCATCCTCTTTGATACTGTAACAGTTTTTGTTAGACGAGTAGGATATCGATAAATGAACTACGTTTTTGCATCAGTTAAATTCAGGTTAGTGAACGACGGGATATAAATGACGAAGCTTGTTGCCTACCAGATTTAAAGGTGACTCAAACCTTTGCTAATGTTACAAAAAATGCAAAGAGCTTTAAGGAGATTTACTCTTCACTAATATAGCATAACACCTTGGTTCCCCGAGGGTTGGGCAGAGATGTACTCCTATAAGTACACTCACATTTCGCGAGTTATTTTTAAGTCCCATGTAATAGGGGGCGAGCCTTTTACCATCAACCAGGCACAGAGCCAGATTCCGGGCTGCTACTGAGAAATTCCAGATGGAAAAACCCAATAACACTTTGCCCGACCCGGGAATCGAACCCAGGACCTTATGCTCAGCAGAAGCACGATTTACTCTTCAAATGTGCCCATATAATTGTTTTATTTAAGTATTCTGAGAATCAATATACTTGCTACTGTGCTAACAACCGATCAAATAAATCTAACCGTTTTAATTGGAAACCAAATTCATAGAATTGACTGTCGGAAAATAATAGTGACTTGGCTGTTAGATTTCAACGCGCGTCCAATTAGAGAATTTCTAGGAAATGAAAATTATCGAATAGAGCATAAAATATTAATTGATTTTCCTTAAAATTTCATGCATTTCATTATGAGGTATACTGTAAAATGATTTTCGCCGCCAACGTTGACGTAACGTATCTAGCTATCGTTTGGGAACTCTAAATAGGTAATGTAAACAATACGTAATAAAATGTCATTCTTTGTTTATATAAATAACTCAATTATTTAGCACTAATTTACGAATAATGAAACTTACGAATATAAATCTTAGCGCGAATAAAGCGCTGTCAACTGTCAGCGCCGCGCCGGTAGCGGAGCAAATTGAAACTAATTTATGGTATGGTTAATTAACGGTAGACTATCTCGTAAAGTGATCAGAAACGCGTAATAATTTTGCAGTGTCACTATGCGTTTAGTTGTAAACATAGGTAATTCATCAAACTACTCAAGCGACATCAAGATCTAGAATCCTAGATATACATACTGAAGTCCTCATTAAAACAGTTTTTAACACTTTAAGGACACGGCTATAGCAGTCGTACAATAAAACGTATTGTGTCTCGTTGACCGCAGGTGAACCTGTTAAATCACCTATGTACAACCACAATTTAACTGGGTAATTACAGCATAACATTGATTCAGGTGGAAAAAAAAAAACTAATGTAGGGACAACTCATCTATTCTAAACAAACACACAATGTACAAATTTAGGAGTAATTTAAATACAGCGTGTAACAAAAGGAAGCGGCCGTAAATTGCCCAAATTATTTCGTGAGCTAATCGAGTCTAATTCAATTTAGGTGTCCTTGGGTAGGTACAGTCTGCTAAAGAGTTAAGTAGCCAACGCACACTACAAAACTATATTCCTACTGTACGTACTGCTACCAATGACAGCCACGCACACATTGCATTCGTAGAGTGAGTCCGCTAACGTCTTCTAAATGCTAGTATTACATAATTTCGCATCGAAAATTAAAGCGTTCGTAGCCCAACGAATAAGCCTTATTCTTCTGAATATTGTTATGTGAGTTCAAATCTCTGAAATGGAGATTGTGATTTAAAATTTTAAGCTAAAGCAAATAGAATAATTTTTGTTAAGAAATGGTTTTATTTATTTAAAATAGCTTAAATAAATAAAACCATTTTTAATAAATATCTATATTTGAAAAATAAAAGAACTTCACAAGTTAATATGTTTTATTACAAATGCTATAATATAATTATTTAGAATATACCTACCATTACATCTTTTTATGCAATTATTTAATAAATAATGGGCGGAGTGAATAAACATGTTGAATAGATAAAAAATATAATCTGATCCAGTAACAATAACATCACTCACACTCCAGTACCGCCAACTTATTTTATTATGGCTAATTGAGATAATGCTGTGAAAGTTTTGTAGATGTATAGTATAGATAGTATCTGGTTTGTTCAGTTCCGTATAGTTTGGGTAGTGACGTTGTGTGCTGCTGCTGCTGTTATGCTGGTCTTAGCAAATGGATCTTGGGTGGCAGCAATCTCACGGTGCCGAGGCGAAGCATTTGTGTAAGCCAATAGTGTTGGTCCAGGCAGGCGACGGTTTATTTCGACTATCTCAGTGTGACGATGCACCCATGGTCGAACAGTTTTTCTCTACAAAAAAAAATCTAAATATTAGAACTAAGGCCACGGTGACAAAATAAATTAATACATTATTATTGAATTTAAATATTTTAATTGATTTCTTGGTTTTAAATAATATTGATGTTTTTAAATATTTTAATGAATTTAAAGATGATTGTATTTTTAATTTTATTTAGGTGAGTATTTAATTTTAGCTGTTGTTACTGCACTGCACTGTTGTTATTTAATTTTAGTTATAATAATATGATTGTGGTGTGTATTTGAATCTTGGTTACTAACATAATTTCGTAAGTATACTAACAAAAATATGGATCACTTATGGATCACTGTATCTGAAGTAAATAAAATAAATAATAATTTTACTTACCGATATCACGAGGAGCCTTGCGATTTCACTAACAGAAATGTTTTGCTCATATAAAATAATAATCTGAGCTTTTTGGAATATTGTTAAATGATGCACTGTCTAAGACTTAGACTCTAAGTTAATTATTTTATCACAATCACAAACTTCGTAAAAGTGCAAAAGGAGGAGTATAGGTGCAGTTGCTAATGCAGTCTGCATTATACATAAGTTCACAATTATTAAAGGCAGGAATATATTTTTAAAGCGGGTAGTTAGCTTCTAAACTGGCAAATAATTATAAGTAGGCGAGAAACTTGTGGTAGTAGATTCTCAAATCGGTCAGAATATCACTTTATTCAGTTAGTATGCGGCGGCATATCTACATAGCCACATTGGAACGCACCACACTGACGTCACGCAAAATCCTGCATCGCGCAATCAGGGTTTACCGCGCGACTAGCATATATACAACATCCCGACATCAACCGTCGGGCAGTAGCCCACCAGACACAACACCCGTCTGGTCGGAGGATCCTCCCTTTTCTATGGAGGATGAGTGAACTTTACACCCTGTTCCTCATGCCTCTATACTGGGACCCCGAACATGAATGTCTGCGCAGTCTTCGTGCAACTACTACAGCGTGACGTCATCAGCATCGCTTTCTCAAGCTTTCGAGCGGCGAGTCACATAGCCAGCCAGCACCCACAGCTTCAACGGGTATCCTGACCACCAGCATGCAGCGACCGCGCGCATACCTGGTCATCACCCTCAGCCTCATCAGCAACCTTGGCACAGCACACTGCACTCTCGGCCGGTCAACAAGCAGAGCTCTTCAAACCTCTCCTGGTCGACACCAGCCTTAACCCGGCGCTGTACCAAATCCGACGCACTGGAGCATAACACAGCGCCACCCCGACTCACTGGGGGCATCTCCGCAGACAGTTCCGACTCACCGTGAAATATGCGGCACCCGGTTCCGACTCACTGGAACCTCAACTGGCCTGACAAGCATCGGAAGTTACACGACTCAGCCCACTATCGACCTCCAGTCTCCGAAGGGGAGTGATGTGGCGGCACATCTACATAGCTACATTGGAACGAGTCACACTGATTTCACGCAAAATCCTGCATCGCGCAATCAGAGTTTACCGCGCGACTAGCATATCGCTCACCTAGCAGTATAATGACACATCTACTTTTTTCTTATTTTACAGAAATGAGGGTCAAAGATTTTACAAATGTTTGAAACGAAGTTATGAGTTCATTTTACATTTTATCATGGATTTTATGGTTTTAGCAACTAGTATAGACCTTAATAGATAAAACTAACACCGTGCCGTTTTACCGCTTTATAAATTATACACTTTTAAACACTTAGGACGTAAAAACTCAATTTCGATTTTTTTGTTAATGTGCCATTATACTGCTAGGTGAGCGATATACATATACAACATCCCGACATTAACTGTCGGGCGTTACACTGATGTCACGCAAAATCCTGCATCGCGCAATCAGGGTTTACCGCGCGACTAGCATATATACAACATCCCGACATCAACCGTCGGGCAGTAGCCCACCAGACACAACACCCGTCTGGTCGGAGGATCCTCCCTTTTCTATGGAGGATGAGTGAACTTTACACCCTGTTCCTCATGCCTCTATAAGTATAATAACTCGAAATTACAAAATCTCAAATATAATATTTTAGTAAACTCGTGGCTCGAACTCAAATCATTTGTCACTGTAGGTCGAATGCTTACCTGTTGCGCCACGAGAGCAACTATCATTTGTGGCGAAATTATGTTATACTATCATTTAAAAGATGTTAGCGCACTCACTCTATGAATGCGCTGTGTGCGTGGCTGTCATTGATAGCAGTACGTACAGTAGCAATACAGGTTTGTAATGTGCGTTGGTTACTTATCTCCTTTGGCGTGTGTACATGACTACCTACGTTAACCAGTTTAGGTGACAATTTCGAGAGTCGTCTGCGGTGCATCAAAATTATTAACCTCATGCTTCTTTTCATTCTACCGCAAAATTAGGTAAGGCTTTTTCCGAGTAGTTATAATAGATGCCGATTATGAAATTGCCGATTTTTGATACTCGCTAGTGTGAAGATCGATATCTTTCATTATATTTAGAATTATAAATTGAAATAAATCTTGCATGACATTTTTTTTTCCATAATCATAATTCACTTGTTCATTTGTTTTTGCGCCGTACGATTTTTCATTGGTATCGCTGTTTCTGTAACCATGAAAAAATCGAAATTGCGCGTTATTTTCGAATACAAGTTCCGTTGTGGCACGAATGGACGATGTGTATGGACAAGGTACCGCAAGTGAACGCACGGTGCGTTTTTAGTTTAATTGCTTCCGTTCTGAAAATTTGGATCTCAACAATGAGCCCCTTGGCCAACGGGAGGCGAAAGTCGATAACGATGAATTGAAAGCCATAGTGGAAGCAGATTCATCTCAAATCACGTCGGAACTTGCGTTATCTTTCAACGTAAGTGATAAATCGATATTAATAAATTTATTTCAAAATGGAAAGATAAAAAAGCTCGGAAAGTGGGTACCGTATGAACTCACTCAAGAACAACAACAAAATCACGTCGAAGCTTGTCTTTAGTTTTTGAATAGCCACACAAATGAGGGGATATCGGAAACTCTCCGTCACGCACCATACTCACCAGACCTTGCTCCAACTAATTTCCACTTTTTTCGAAATTTGGATAGCTTTTTACAGCGGAAAAATTTACAATCCAATGAGGCGGTGAAAAACATTTTTTTTTTCGATTCCCGTCCCCAGGATTTCTATAGCAGAGGCATCAACGAACTTCCATTAAAATAGCAAAAGTGCATCAACAATAATGGCCAATATTTCGATTAATTAAATATTAAATATCACTTTTCTTAAAAAAAAAATAGATTTTTCTATGTAAAACAGCAATTTCATAGGTTAGGACTTAATATCATAATAATACGAGTTGGTTTTGTAGGGTTAGCGTCTTTGCAAGAATACCAACTAAGCAAGATTTTCCAACCATTAATTATACCCGAGACAACTCGTCTTTCCCAAAACTTATGTTAAATGATTATAAAGTAAAAGGGACTTTCTTATCAGATCTAAATATAATAATAAGTGCAATTCGCGCTGAAAATTGTTATTATTTTACACAATATATTACGCTATAAAACTTCGTTGCTGCATTTAAATACAGTCATTATACTGTTAATTGTGTATTAGTATACCTACATATACCTTGTATTACAGTGATGTAGACAAAATAAAAGAGAACTGTTTAATTCAACGATTCGTGTAATAATGCCAATAATTAGGGTGTGCAGTTACAAATACAAGGTTAGGCGAGCTGCACACTACAACCTGTTATTGAAGCAAGTTCCAAACATAGCTAATGTGTGGGTATTATATTATTATTTTAATCTAAACAAATGATCGACGACACGTTATGTAAATAACAATACCGGCTTGCACTCGATAAACGATAGCTTTTGCTCGCAGCTTCGCCTGCGTGGAGGTCGGAAATTATCCCACGATAACGAACTAACGGGATAAAAAGTATTCTATGCGTTAATCCAGTACCCTTATTGTGTAACACACTATCAGAATGATTTTGCAGCTTATTGCTAATCCATTGATTCATATTTTATGTTCGAAACGGACATTGTTAAAAATGGCCTATGAATCAACATTTATGAAACCTTTACAGTAATTACTAGTTTTTTTTTTTTATAATTTACATTACGGTTATTACAATAGAACGGACACTTCAGAATTTTGAAAACATTTTAAAAAGTAATTCACTTCGGTCTTATTCCCCAGCGCCATTACTTTTTGTTTTAATTGACGTTGTGAATAGGCAAAGGTCATTGTAGCTCATACAGCCAAGTATTTGTACGCAGCGATATAGTGTGCACCGTAATTACAAAACTCAGCACTCTCAGTGCTGGTGCTGTGTGAAACGAGCAACATTGGCATGTCAGTGTCATCATTGACAGATGACAGTTTGACTTTTGGGTAAACAAGCGAGATTTTATATTCGTAGTAAAATGCAATACTTACTCCTAAGTCACACAAAAACGAAACAGTCCATAGCCCTAACCTAGCCATAACTTCAAATAAATTAGTATAAATAAAGAATAGTTCTGAATACCTAATATAAAGTAATGAAACGCTTAAAGATAATATCCAATGTATTTTCACTAATAAACGCTAAGTTAGTATGTTCCTATTGGCCTAATATAACCTCAAAATCCGAAAGTGTTTTGGATTTTTTACAATGCTCAGAAGTGTCCGTGATGTTAATTTAGTTTCAATTGATTAAGCATTATTTATATCACAGAAAGTAAATTCACTTCTCTGTTGCTTCTTAGGCGGACGATGTATGGACGCCGAACAATGTCCTTTGTCTGCTCAACAAAGTAAATAACGCAATGAATGTTGTTGAACTGTCAAAATGAAACCGATTCCTACTGTGTTACGCAATTATTGTAGGTAATATAGGTTAGAAACGTGTGCCAAATTTCATCCAAATCCGTTTTGCGTGATTACAAACATAAACCATTATTATGGTTTATGTTTTTCTTCCTCAGTAGATAGGTACATTATCAAACTTTTTTTTGTACCTATACAACAATTAATATAAGTTCTCTTAGCCCACGTTCGTACGGACGCGTAAAAACCGTGCGTGGAAAAATCGCGTCCCGCGCTAGGAATGGAACAAATAGAAAGCGGTACATCTGTTCACATGCTCGCGATTTTAAAGCGCGTGGTGTTCGATTTTTAACGCTCAGCGTTGAGCGCTGAATGAATACGACATACGAAGTTATGTACTTGGGTTCCCACCCCACGGACGCGAAAAAATCGCGCGCGTTGGTTAGTACAGCGTGCCGGTTTGTAGACGTGCCGCAAGTGCGGGCGGACAAAATTGCATGTTGGTATCTTGGCGTGTTATTGCTGGTTCTATTAAATTTAATAACTCGTCAAATCGTTCGCGTTGCGCGTACACATTCTAAAATAACAAAAAAAAATTCAGGATATTGTCTTAAATCATCATAGAGCGTCACAAATTGGCCTTTAAAATATTGTTCATAGATCAAGGGATGCAACCAAAATTTTTCTGCTTTTTTTTGTCGTCTCCTGGCCACACAAATAGCGACCGCTAATAATTTTACGGAGTCCATGGTACTTCCGCACTGCACGACGAAACAGTTCGTAGTGATTTTTTAACGCTCGTTCGTACACTCTATTGAAGGCGCGAAAAAATTGCGCCAGGCGATATTTCCACGCTGAACGTGGGCTAACGCAATGATTAACAGAGCGTTTATTTAAACCAGAAAAAGGGTTTTCTTTTATCAATTTACAATCTAGAAGGAAGAGTTTACCTCGACACGTAACTGACAACGCATTTTAATTTGTTCAAGGAAGTCACGATTGTTTTGTCACGCACGACCAAATATTTAGACAGTACCTTTGTCATTACCATCATGTTTCCGCAAATACAACTAAACCAATCCAAACCAAATAGTATAACAATTAAAGAATTACGCATATCAACAGGTCCGGCTGCCCAGCGGATTGGATCTGGATTGTCCCTCCGATGTCATCATCAATCACTCCTGTGTTCCACCAAGAGATGGCTCTGTACTACTTGAAGCCGTCTTACGAGTATCAGGTCCGTAGTCTACAAAACAATAAATAAATGACAATTTATGTACAGCATTTAGAAATAAATTAATAATACCAGTTTTACTAAGGTGCATCGTGTCACCCAGTAACTGGGTTGTGGAGGTCAGTTAGGCAGTCGCTCCATGTAAAATACTGGTATTCAGCTGTATCCGGTTAGACTGGAACCCGACCCCAACATATAGTTGGGAAAAGGCTAGGCAGATGCTGACAGGGTAAAATTAAATGAAGAGGCGAAACTTTACAGACTTGATTGGTATCGATTTCAAACCATGATAAAACAAAGTAAAGTTTTGCCAGTTAATTTATTTTGACGCAGTATAATTAAAATTAGACAAGACTAAAGTCGAGTATTCTATTTTAACATTATATCATTAACCAATGTTATATAATTCGAGTAAAACGAATCATATCTTATCAGGAACCTGCATGGAAGACGCATCAGTGGCAGAAATCCAAGCCAGTAACGGGAAAGAGACCTATCAATAGGAAATTCCATTTCAAGCAAATAGCTCGCGCTGTTAAGTTTACCTCCAAACTGTTCGGACGGGCGCTATCCAAGAGGATCAAAGCTACTGTCCTTTATGCAACCGAGACAGGCAAATCTGAACAGTTTGCCAAGGAACTGGGGGTCATATTTGGACACGCCTTCAATGCTCAAGTAAGTAAATATGCAAGTCATGATACATTTTTTCCTTAATTTTTGATGTCAACAAAATAAAATAAAGTTGTTCTTCTTCTAAGAACTAAGGTCACTAGCACTTACAATTTGGCCACGTTTTAGGTACACTGCATGGCTGATTACGATATAACATCGATTGAACACGAAGCTCTGCTGCTGGTCGTGACATCAACGTTCGGTAATGGTGATCCTCCTGAAAATGGTGTTGTAAGTATATATGAATAAATTAATCATTTAAATGAAAAAGAATGGAAACATGATTACATTTTTCTAATAAATGATGTTGTTTAGGCTTTTGGAGAACATCTATGCGAGCTTTTGTATGCTGATCAAGTTGGTGAAGAAGGCTCTGGGTAAGATTCAATAGTTGGATACTAAACATACCTACGTATAATATTATTTTTGTCACAAGTAAAGGAATTTAATGTAAACAAATCTTTACAGGAATCAAATGCTAACACCGAAATCATTTATAAAAGGTAACAGCCAAATTGAACTACAAAAATGGTCCGGTAATCCTAAGAAGCTGAACCGTTTAGAATCATTGAAAGGTAATAAAGACATTATGATAATAAACAACAATATAAAATCGATGCATACATTGTTATAATAAATGAATAACCATTTTCAATTTAACAGGCAGTACCACAGATGCCACATCCATAGACAGTTTCGGTCCACTAAGCAACGTTCGATTTGCGGTATTCGCTCTGGGTTCGAGCGCGTACCCGAATTTCTGTAACTTCGGTAAATACGTGGACAAGTTACTAAATGACCTCGGAGGGGAACGAATCCACGACCTGGCCACCGGTGATGAGATGTGCGGCCAAGACCAGGCCTTCCGGAAGTGGGCCTCCGGTGTCTTCAACGTGAGTTGGAAATTACTCGTAACGAATTCATGCCGCCTCTACAATCTGTTGGTCATTGAATGATTATGTTGTGTGTTATTTGCATTGTAACAGACTATGTGAGATGGTAAAACAACCAGCTCAAATTAGTGATTTCTAAGCAATTAAGTTTTTTGCTTAATAAAAGATCATCAATCACTGATTTAGCAATCCATTAATAAGAGACTACAATAATCATGTTACAAAAACAAAGTATACTTACTTACATGTTTATTTATACAAATAATCTTCTAAATAGGTATCATGTGAAACCTTCTGTCTGGATGACGACGAAACGTTACAAGAAGCTAAGAGAGCCCTTGGAACTGTTGCTCTCAGTGAAGAGACTGTACGCTTTGCTCCGCCAGAAGTTCGTCCACCAACACTGCAAGTTGCTTTACAATCAGCTCTGAACAAAAAGTTCATACAATGCATTGTGAAAGCCAACAAAGACTTAGGACATGGTTCTTCTGAAAGATCTACTATATTTATTGATATGGAACCAAAGGTAACAAATCAAATCATTTCTCATTCCGATGTATTGAGTAAAATAGTAAATATTTTAATTATAATCATTCATTTGCAGGAAGAGATTAAATATGATCCAGGAGATCACGTAGGAATAATTGCGTGCAATCGCAAGGAGTTGGTTGATAGCATACTGATTAGACTGAAGGACGTTGATGATTATGACCAGCCTTTACAACTGCAACTTATGAAGGAAACACATACATCAAGCGGTAAGAAATACAATACACATTTTACTACTGCCATTAAATTTTTAGAATATCCTATAAATGATATGAGAAATTTTGAACAGGTCCGGTAAAATCATGGGAGCCACATGAGAGACTCCCAGTTATGAGCGTACGAGAACTGTTCACACGATTCTTGGATATCACAACACCGCCTACCACTATCTTACTGCAATACTTAGCAACCACCTGCGAAAATGAAGACGAGCGCAACCAACTTAACTCTCTTGCTACTGTAAGTATCAAAAGTAATAGACACAGTGATGCAATTTTAAAGAATGTCAATAATTTATCGTGAACATAACATTTTCTCTAGGAGCCCGGAGCCTACGAAGACTGGCGCCACTTCAATTTCCCAACTGTATCTGAAGTACTGGAACAATTCTCGTCAACTAGACCGAGCGCGTCTTTACTCGCTGCACTCCTCTCACCTTTGCAGCCGAGATTCTACTCCATTTCGTCATCTCCTATAGCTCACCCAAAACGTCTTCACCTGACCGTTGCTGTCGTCACATACCGAACTCAAGGTTAGCCCACGTAAAACATAATTTTAACCTTTACTGTAAACAATAATGTCTCATAGTTTATTACTGCTCATTCCCACATACACTGACATCGCTGATTCCATTGAAATCCAGTTTACAATGTGATCTAATTTTAAGTTAAACGACGTCCGCTCCAAACAATCTGATAGATGAGTCGGCTGTAGTAGCGACATCAAAAAGGTTATTCAGTGTTATATTTATGATTTTCTATTTATGATGTGGTTAGTTGTAGTAAAACAATGATGTCATATTCAAACAGATGGCGAAGGACCTCTCCATTATGGCGTTTGCTCAAATTATCTCATGGACCGTAAGTCTGGCGATGAAGTTTATCTGTTCATCAGAAGGTATTTGGGAGAATTTCTTGATTTACTTAACTTATTGTCCTCGATATGCAGTATTGTAACTTTCATTTTATTTTCTAGCGCTCCAAACTTCCACCTTCCTCAGGACTTGTCAGTTCCTCTGATACTAATAGGACCTGGAACTGGTATTGCTCCATTCCGTGGTTTCTGGCATCACCGCCGAGCTCAACTTAATAATCGTAAGCGTCCAACTGCTGGACCAGTCTGGCTATTCTTCGGATGTCGGACGAATAGTATGGACTTGTATCGCGAAGAGAAGCAGCAGGCCTTGAAGGATAACGTTATTTCCAAAGTATTTCTGGCGTTATCTAGGGAGAAGAACATTCCTAAGGTAATTTAGATAACAAAAACTAAAGTAATATTCGTTACGTGAAACAGAGTTAGGGTATAAATCATGATTTCTTTTAGATGTACGTCCAAGACTTAGCAGAACAAGAAGGACCCGAGATTCAAGATTTGTTGGTAAATAAAGGAGCTCACTTCTACGTCTGTGGTGATTGTAAAATGGCTGAAGACGTTCACCAGAAGCTTAAAGGAATTATTAAGAAACACGGCAACATGACTGATGAGCAAGTGCAGAACTTCATGTATATGCTCAAGGTTTGTATACATATTATTATTTGTATCGAGACAATTATTCTCAGTATACTTGCAATGGTTTATCAATTTTCTCGTTGCTGTCCCGATTATGTTCTAGCCATATAATAACTGTTTTCCTTTCATCTTATTTACAAGCCATGTGCCCGATGGGACTAATTTCCATATAAACTTTCGTCACATATTTAACCCCCTTAGGGGATGAATTTTCAAAAATCATTTCTTAGTGCTCACTTTCGTTATTTAACGAACTCTTGTGAAAAATTTCACGCTTTAAAACCCAGCGGTTTAAACTGTGCAGTTTGCAGTTTGTGTCGACTGTCAGTGAATGAATTTAACATAACATCACGCCTTGTTTCCCCGAAGGGTTAGGCAGAGGTGTACCTATAGTACACCGACAGTGAATGAATTTAAGATTTTTATAAAGTAGATTTATCAGTGCTAACAGTTATGTAATCTGATGCAGCCCTAAGCTACAATTAATTAACAAAAAGCAATTTGCGGGATCGCAGCTCAATTCTTCAAATAATGGATAAGTTTAAACTTTATGTTATGTTATCATTACATAGGAGGAGAACCGCTATCACGAGGACATCTTCGGAATCACGCTGCGCACCGCTGAAGTACACTCCGCGTCCCGAGAGTCAGCTCGCAGGAACCGCGTCGCCGCGCAGCCATGACGCCGGTCCTCTCGCTTTCACCCCAACTCCTCCACGCTCACCTAGCCTAACAAGCATTGCGACCCTAAAAACTCCTACATACAACTCGATCACACCAAAAAACGAATCAAGAGAGTTCATTCATTCCTTTCAACGTCAATCTTAAATCTAACAGCTTTGTTAAAATTTGCGAAGATTTTTTGGCAGCGTCAATTTATATTGCTAATATTTCTGGTTCAAATGAGTCAATTACTCTACTTTGGCTTTTGTCAAGCATAAGAATTTATTTGGTCCACTCGGCCACATACATAGGTTGTGCGTGTAATGGGTCTTGAATTTATTGTACATAGTCTTCAATAGCTACTTCAGAGTTACATTCCATTTCAGTACTATTATTTTTGGATGCTCATGTTCAGAGGCAGCTGAAATGTTTATATATTTTATAAAATTATTTTTAATGAATTCCAAGCAGGGTGATTTAATATTTAATAACGCACAAAACGCGTTACCATCTGATATGTTACACTTTAAATGCTTCATTAATCGTTGAATTGTATCGATAGACTTCGAAACTTTTCAGAATTATAAGAATTTACCGATTACATAGTACTTAGTGTAATTTTATTCCATTTAATATTAATAATATAAAACTATAATGACTTTCATTGACGTCATAAAATAAAATATTGTCCACTTGTTGCTAACAAAATTTTAAAACATATTTCGTTAGTAGAGTATAATATAAAATTTTAATTAATCTAGTTAGTTGGTAAATATTTTCAAAATTGTTTTTCGTTGAAAAATCTCTATTACAAACGTTGTAATGCCTTTATTGCCAAATATTGTACAGATTCTGGTATAGTTATTTTATGCTATCAATGTAAATAAACGTATTTTAAGTTTTATTATAATCGTGAATGTTTAAATTTAAATTGTATCTTTTAACTGAAATTATTTAGTGAAAATATCTTAAGTATAATTAATTATTTTGTTTAAGATTTTTATCAATATTATGTACCAAACGACCATGTTTAACGCGTATAGTACCTACCTATATTTAATTATAATATAACATATGAGCAGCTATATTAATAATGTTTATTCAAATGTATTTTATTCATATGTCCTTTATATTTGACTATTAGGTGTGAGTGTTGAATTTGTGATCCTTAAACTAGTCCTAAGAAATATATTCATATTTTCTATTATTCGTATTATGAGAATTTAATATACAAATAAAAAATCTTTTCTGATGTTACCTAATATTTCTATATTAAATAAAATAACATATATAATATAACTGTCTTTGCCGGATATTTACAAATTACGGATTTCATATCTTCTAAATTTAATCGAATGCACATTTGAGACTAATAACATTGTTGTTACTATCAAGTTCATATCACGCAAAATATTATCGTAACGCACTATTTCAGCTAATAACGAATACTGTTCGGAAATGTTGAACGAAGAAATTATGATAGATTACGAAATATTTGTCTGTTATTGGTCAAATAAAGTTCCTTCGTATTCGAAAATGCACAAGGATTTTTTTTTATTTACTACTCCTCCATATTATTAATTCAGCACAAGTGTCTTCAAAGACGACTGAGTCGAATATCAAAGGTCTACATTGCTTTTGTTTTCCTCCTATAGTGTTCACATACCAACCCAAACCTCATATTATCATTTAGCATTTGTAGGTACTGTAGAGGCTCGATCCTACATCTCAAGATCTCTATATTATTTTTTTATTCTGTAGCGCTTTTGGAAAATAAGAGATTCTCTAGATATCTTAACAAAATATTTTGATTTGATTGAGAGCTCAATATAATTTCAAGTGAGTGATCAAAACAGTAGGATGTTAGACAAGACAGAACATAGGATGTGAAATATTGCTGATAATTAAAAATTTAGTGAACACAATCGACAGCATATCTACCTACCTATATGCAAATTAATTCGTACTGCTAATATCAGTAACAACTTTTGTTTAGATTTCCGATAAAAGATACTATATATATGTTCTGATTTTATGATCTTGAAATTTTAACATAATCCCAAACGTTGGAAGCCTTTTACCTGCCTAAGAGCATTTTATATCCCAGGATAAGTGACAAAGTTGAGTAACTTCATGAGAAAAGAAATTGTTGAAAATGCATTTTGCTCAATCATTTCTCACCCTAGGAAACTGTAGGTACATCCTTGCACATCTATAGGGTGTTTAAAAGAGTCTATCAAAGCAAATGATCAATTTAAAGAATAGGACCGACTCAAAGTAAGTGGAGTTTGAGAAACAACATAACATAACATCACGCCTGTATTCCCCAAAGGGTCAGGCAGCCAATAATACACCCACATTTTCCTTATGTAATAGAAAGTGAGCCTATTGCCAACGAGTGAAGTTTGAGAAACAAATTAAGTTTAAATTCGTATCTCTCGTACGTTCAATCCGAATATATCTCATGCAGATCCCGGAAAAAAAACACCATTTGAAAACCGGTCTGATAGCACTATGCCCATGCTGATTGCTGTTAGTTATCAAAGTCTGATTATACAGCACATTTAAAACTAGGTAGCGTGCAGTCACTTCCTAGCCGGGGTCTAGTTGAACATATTTAAATTCATCTTCTCTTTGTATCAGCACGAACTATAGACGAATACGTCTTGGGTCGGCTCAAACTAAAGAAGAATACGTCATGCCGTGGTAATAATATTAACGAGTGTGCAAGTCTACCTGCCCAGTATGCACCGACCTTAAATTTAATAATAATAATAATCGTCGTGGTGGGGCTTGCGCGCTCCGAACTCTAGATATGTGCCGGTAGAGTTTACTTTGCCGGAACAGGTCTAGGGTGAGGAGCCAGACCATGAGAGATACAGAAACCCGCATGTGGCGAGCTGCTGGGCAATAGCGACCCCACGTACCCTATCTCCCGGGAGAAGTCATGTTCCTCATCTCTGGCTTGCCATTATTGGCCGGCTGGAGTGAACACTGACGAGAACTGACCTCCCACCACATTCTTGCTTTTATTGGCTGGCTTGAGTTGAGATTCGCAAGTGCAAACGTGCTCGGAGGAAGTATTCCAGTAAGATGCTGGTAGGGATATTGACCCTACTTCCAGGATTGTCCTGATAGCCGTGGAATACCTCTCCACTCCTCTTAAGCACCTCAGTACATGTTGCCCCCTTGTCGCTACGACACTATGTGCTAGCGACCGTTTCCGGGGGCCCATTGTTGAGTGTGCAAGTCACCCGCTGCCATTTTATCCGTGTATTGTATTTATCAAACATTGGTCAGGCAGGGGCCATAGTCCTTCCATAGTTTTAGATAACCAGTCCACTTAAGCCATCCAAACCCATACCCCAATATTTGTTTTGTCTCCATATCCTGAAATAGTCCTACACCAACCGGGGGTTGTCCTTGGGTGCAATTGCATAGTGCGTACAGGGATAATCGTCGGTTGGTGCCTCATTTCCATTGAAAGCGTCTAACGGGCCTCTGCGAGTTAGCTTCGGCCCCTCATATGCCTTCCAAAGGTCCGGGACCCTAGGGTCCCGAGAAATATCAAATTTAATAATAACTTAAATTGTTCGCATATTCAAATCACAACTGTGATTACTGAAATAAAATGGCAAACACAGTTGTACGTTTATGAAATAGGTTAACAGTCATCTAACCATAGATATTTTTTTATAACCATAGATAAAAAGGAGGCCTAAACATGAAGTTTGTTTTTCTGTTTACATTGTTAATTTAATTATTTATTCCCCTTAAAACTATCATTACAGGGTTGCCTTCCCCATTCCCGTAACTAAAAACCTTAGATAAATGATTGGTCTCGCTGCGCTCGACTAGATACCGCGCTACCTAAAAACAATAGCTCCGTGAATGCGGCAACTTATTATTGTAGTGTGTGTAAGACATCGTCACTTGACAATTGTCAGTTGACATTGACAACTTAAATTGTGTTACCAGCTGCTCAACTGTTGCCCGAGTTAATGGGTAAAATATTTTATGCTGTGGTCTATTAGTCAAGTTATAAATTAATATAACTCAGAAAATACTTAAAAATGAACAATAAATTAAAGCGAATGTATAAATATATTTGTATATAACCTATACACAAATATATTTATACATTCGCTTTTAATTTTTAAAAAAGAAACCTACGCCTAACCATAGGCGTAAGTTTCTTCTTTAGAAAAATGGAAGGTATGGATATCAATGATTAGGCCTCATTTTTAATAGTTTTTTTTATTTACATTTAATATTTACAAATTATTATTAAAAATAATCATAATGAATATAAGGTGTTACCAAAATAGTGCTTTTTATTTCAATTCTGCCCGTCAATACTGTGGTTACAAATTACTTAGTACCTATATAATTTTATTGGGGTGGTGGTGGCCGTGGTGGTAACGAACGCTGGCTTGATCCAAAAAAGTCGCTTGGGGACAGATGTTCGGTTTCATGGGTAGAATCACCCCTTGAAATAGTGTCAGCTAACATTTTTACACCTTATAATTACAAAGATAAACAGTAAATTCATTATAAAACTAGGTTAAGTATACAATAACTAGGTTAGATTAATGAAATAGGTTATATAATAAAATAAAAAATCAATAAATTCTCATTATAAAAATCTCAACCATGGGGAAATTGATTCTTGTATACACGGCAACACTGAATGGCGATTAGGGTTCATGTTTTTTTATGTTGAAATTTCGAAATTATACGGTACTTACTGATGGTATGTGATCCCAGTGTCCTTCTTATTTCTTGTTGTATTATTTTTACAAAGTTTCACTACGCACACTGGGATTTTACTTCGGATTATGCCCAAAATTTAATAAAACATTCGGCACGTACATGTCACAGACAGCTTGCAGTGTGACTGGCTCGGGTACGCCGACTTCGGCGTAGTATTTATTGCCGCATTTGACAAGTACCCTGGCGGTATCTAGTCGAGCGCAGCGAGACCAATCATTTATCTAAGCTAAAAACGTTCAAAATCTAGTCGCAATGTCATCTCAGCGACAATCAAATGTCCAAAAACTTGTCAAAAATGTAGGGAACCCATAGGTATTTTTGACATAATTGAGACTGAGATCAGACTGTGAATGTTCTTAAAATTACAATAATTGCCCTCTGTTTACCAAGAAGTTACCAAGCGTTGCAGGTGCACCCTCTAGCGGGATAAATTGTCAGTAAGGTTCCCTATTAATTATACAACATTATTTTTAGTATATGCGAAACTTGAATATAGTTTGTTCAGAATAAGTAACTGAATCGATTCCAATAATTTTTACATCATGTTATATTTTGTCTCAAAAATATTTTAAAAAGGTTACAAGTTGGACACCGAGTAACACTAAGTACTCTATCCGCAATCATACGCGCACAACACAGGTCACGGCAAGTCATAGGCGGCATTAAGCGCATAGGCGCGGGTGCACGGGCAGCGGGGCAGGGGTAAAGAAACCCCTTCAGTCGCCCGGACAGTGTTGCCGACTCAGTGGATTTTCCACTAGATCTGGTGGTTTAGACTTTCCTTTTAGCGACTAAATATTGGTTTCAGTGGCTAGTGGATTTTTCTAGTGGCTTTGACTACTTCAATTAGTGGTAACGTACGACAATCAACCACTAATACGATTTACAAAAATACTTTAGTTGGGAAAGAACGATTGAAACAAGTGTATAATTTTTTTTAGTGTAGGCAACACAACAAAACTAAGGTGGTGGTTTTCGGGGATTCCCCGAAAGTAGTTTGTCAATTTCTTGAATAATTTTGATTATGGACTTTATTTGTATGGCAATGGCTTTATTTGTATGGGTCAAGTTTGATTTGATTCAAAGGGTTTATGTATATTCTCAGGTTTGTTTATGTTTATTCCATATGCGTGCACAAATACAACGGACGGATAGTACAGTTCGAGTCAGGGGGTCTACTCCCTAAGTCCGTCAATGGGCCAGTCTGAAAGTAGTTAATCCGTCAAAACAAGTGTTAAATTAAAATTTTCGGACGGGCAATAACACATCGGGCGTAGGGACAGCTGTAAAATCGTGTTGTCACTCATTTTTAGTTCGGAAACCGAACTAGTCTTAAGTCCGTAAGTGATACGGAGTAGAAAACGCTCGTAACTTCGGCCGAAACTACAGACTTAGTGCTTAGGGAGTAGACCCCCAGTATCGGTAAAGGTTACTAGTTTATATTGTTTCCATTAATTTTGTGAAACTAATATGCCAAAACCTTAGTATACTATACCCAAATGTTCCGTGATTGATGGTTACGTGGTACCCAGAATTAAAGAACTGGTGGAAAGCACTGCTATTACAGTAGCTAAGTGCAAATTATGTGGTTCAATTTTAAGGAATCGTTACGGAGATTTAAAGAATCATGGATTATCACTTGCAGAATTAAAAAGTACATAACTATTTTAATATCAATTCTGCTTTAGCTAAGTGCTTTATACAGCCAAGACCAGTGGGGAAATTAGTTAACAGCACCCTAATTGCGTAACACACTATCAATCAGAATCTGAATCATTTTGAAGCAAATTGCTAATCCATTGCTTCTTATGTTTGAAAAATTTGTATGCTCAACAAAGTAAATAGCGCAATGAATGTTGTTGAACTGTTAAAATTAAACCGATTCCTAGTGTAAGTATGTTACACAATTGCCCCGCTGGTCGCTATAACAAAAATGAAGTTTTTGTATACCTAATAGGATAAGTAAGTACCTACGTATTGTACAGAAAAAAAAAGTTACGCCAAGAACACGATCAACATTTACCAGAATATATAAATGTGTTTGAACGTGCACTTAGCACGAGATTGGTTGAGTTGGATTAGTGGTTTTCTGATGGTTTGAGAGACAACATTTGGTGGGTTCGTAAAAATAAAGTTGGCAACAAAGCGCCCGGATGCTACAGGTTGATGCGCACGTGTCACGCTTCGCGCGGGCGTGTGGTCGCCGTGGGCCTTTGTGTTTCGTTTGATCGTGTACCTATCGTATGTAAAAAGCATCGTGCAACCATGTCTTTCTCATACACAAACGTCCAGTACACAAAAATGGTACGACATTGTAAGTAGTGATCAAGTCAATTATTGTAAAATAGTGATGATTAACATTTTTAAACACGCCAAGATGGTTAATTGTACAACGTTATTATTTTTACCTACATCCTGCTGTGGTTAAATAATGTGATGTGTGTGTGACACTTTTCACCCACTTTGAACTTGACATAAGGTGCAAAAAATCGCATAGACTACACACTTACGGCTGCATTAACGATTAAAGTACATTGTAATATCTACCTACACTTGACCATTACGAAAGTCTAAAGCCTGCAAGTGTGATGGAAAATGTTATCACCAGTTTATTACAATACGATCGCCGTACGGTTAGGTACCTACTGCCAAATTATTGTCAATGAGCGCAAGACGACGCTAGAGGCGCGGGCGGCGCGGGGTTGCCGCGTGGTGAGCATGTTTTTGAACGGACAACCAGATAACATAACAAGCTTATAACTAAGTGATTTTTCATGACACAGTTTTGAAAGGAGACGGAAAACGGTGGGCCCAAATGTAATAAGTTGAGATATGATCTAAAAAATTAGTCATATTTTTTTATCTTAGAATATAAAAGATCAGCTCAATTCTCAATCTGGAAGCGGAGAATTAAGAGAAATATAGTTATAAGTAATCGATTACAAAATTACAAAAAGAAAACCTTCGCACTAGGTAATTAACTGGAGTAATTAAATGCACTAAATATACAATAAAGTGCTTTTAATTACAAGCCATATTAATAAATTAAATATCAATTAATTACTGAAAAACCAATATAATGAATATCGATTTCATATCGATTAAAATCAGACTTATATTTTTAGTCTATGTCACTGGCATGACAGCTGTGAGTCAGCTCAACATTGAAAGTAGACAGTTGCCGACTGCTCTTGCTTGTTCACTCGTTTCGTGTTTTCCGATGCGTTTTAAGTACTTTCCAGATTATTTAATTTTTAACGACCACTGCGTTGTTTTTTACGAATTCTGACCCTGCCTACCTTGTACGACCCTTGCTTTCACACTGGACACCGAAGATCGCTCACACGTTTGACTTGGAATTGTTATTTTGGATTTTACCGCCCAGCTTGTGTATTGGATATTGTTCGCTTATGGATCGCTGTGTGAATTGAGGGATAGCAACTAGTCACTGCAATACACTAGGCCGACGACCCTTAGACGAAATATAATAAACATTAGTGTTTAAAGAACATCTTTTGCACTTCAGAAATCAATTGCTAGTTAAAGATTGTGACATAACCTTACTTTTACTAAACCTCTAATAACTCGGCTCTCAGATTGTCAAAACTTACAGAATTTTCAGCGAGGGACTGGTAAGTTTAAATCTATTAATTCACACCAATTTCATCTCGTTACATTTAGGCCCAAGATTGTATGTAATCGTTTCCGTCTCCTTTGTACATAGGTTCTTTACATAAAAATACCAGACACGTGTTTCGGGTTTCACATAAACTAAAACTAATCTTGTATTTGTAGGTATAGATTAAGTACCTACTTCTTTTATAATTTTTATAGGCGTCTTTCCCCAGCTCAATGTGGTTTTTCAAGCCCTCACCGCTTGCGCTTGCGTCATGATTTTCGAATGACAAGACAATTCTTATTTATTTGCCCATCTTTCGTCTAGGGACGTCATAGTGACGTCATTAAGTTACTGTAAGCGACTATGCTTCGGTTCACGTAGACTTCCCCAGCTTCTAAGAAAATGGTTAGGACATGTTAGTTTTGTGACAAAAGACTAGAGATCCTGTACCTCTTTGTAAACTTTACCTTGTAAAAACAGAAAAATCTATAATTAGATTTTTGAATATTGTCTTTATTGTTAGAATGACTAATGATATGGCTGGTTGGACTGGTGTGGTGGTAGTGGCCAGTTTTTATCTATGCACTGCCTGGAGGTGGTGAAACAGGCTTTACGTTTAAGTTTTATTTAAAGGTTTAGTACAGAACCCGGGTGCTAAGCTAATTCTTTATTTACCACGTTGTCGTCTCCACTTAGCATACCGTTATTAAAAGAGTATGTCTGTACTTGTATTTCAATGCAGGTGATCATTCAACGCACACAGTACTCAGAATACTACTACCTATCTAGATAAGGGGCTTTCAGGATCCAAACAGCGAATACGTGGGATCAGTCTCGAAAGCCGATTAGATATAAGCGCTTGATTTACCGGGCAATTCAGTGTAACATTCTTGGACTCTGTCCCTTATGCTTAATAGACTTAGAGAACTATTGGTAGAACTATTTGCTTGTGATCCGAAAGAATTTCGAGAATGCAGTTTGTGCCTTTTGCGTATCAATATGGGAACAAATCACAGTATGGCATATCTACCTATTTTATAATAATTTATTCTGCATCTAATAAGCCGTGTGCCCCCAATGATATTTTCCATTTGCAAAAATGACGAACTTCTATACAAACTCTCATCCTGTATTTAACCCCTTTAGGGGATGAATTTCCAAATTTTTTTCCTAATGCTCACTTTTGTTATTTTAAATTGGCTAGCTAAACTTCGCAGACGCGATGGGTTGTTTTTGACAGTTAAAAAGTGCCTGTGATTGGTTTAATTGAAATAAATGCTTTGAGTTTGAGTTTGAATATTCAAAAATTTGGTCACAACAACGAAAGGTCTATATGGTTTGTCACAGTGCTGGTAACGGGACCATAACCCTGAACTGAGATATACCGGAAATTTTAGAAGGTGTGACGTGTCATAGCTTTCTAATGCGTCAACTGTGACATTTAGATGAGATATTCATGGAACTAAACTCGGAAATGTTAGAACTTGTCTCAGGAAGAATCGACCTCTACTAAGAATGTACTATCGTGGACCTCACCTCCTCTTTTCGACCTTATTACTAAGGTAATAAGGTTGAAAAGTGGCACACTGCGAATGTCCGCGATGGTACATAGTACCTACGTACCTTTCTAAATCATGACTGAATGTCACAAGTCCAGTTCAAGACCAGTTTTTGTTCGAAAAACAGGCAAGCTTAGTAATTTTGAAAATTGTTTTAAGATCTAAAGCCGTAAAGCTTTTTTTAGTTGACAAAAGGTAATTTCGATAAAATTACGTTCGATAACCTTTATCAAAATGACCCTGTTGTCAACTTTAGGTAGATACAATTATTAAAAAATTAAAAGGAACTTATTTTGATTCCGTTTCTTCAAACAATAACAAAGTGCAAGTAATATTATGTGACGTGTAAATACTAGATATAATTATTATCTCTCCACTTGAGTATAAGAGCTTTTCGATGTGATTATAATGATGTTTGATAACAATAACACAAAACACATTTAGATATGATAATGAGTAGAGTAGAATATGAATCATTAGGTATTAGATGCAAATAAAAACCATTGTTTTGCTTTCAGATGATATTAAAGAAAAATGAATATAAAAAAACAAAAAATTTACAGGGTGACGTGCGGTCAGCGTGGGAGTAAAACGTTTTTCCTGTCATTCTGAGAAAAAAACCAGCCAAGTACGTGTCGGACCACGCACAATGAAGGGTTCCGTAGTTGAAAATAATTTATCCCAAAAACAAACTTAACATTGTAGTTGAATTATATGTTCTCCCATACGTCGCGGTCAATTCTCCAACTACAAATTTGAGTTTGCAATCGCAAACAAAAAAAAAATGTAAGTACGTGATAAAACTACAAGACATGAGACCTTGCTTCTTGCCAGTTTTTATGATTCGATTAAAATTATTTCGAAAAAAAAAAACAAGATGTAGGTATTTGTGTTTCGATTATGACCACAACACAAAAGCCAAGAGATACTACTTTTACCTTTGTAGGTTAATGGAGATGTCTGCCAGCAACCTAATTGCGTGACACACTAACAGTAGGAATCGGTTTCATTTTGACAGTTCAACAACATTCAATTCAAATTTTTCCAACATACCAAGCAATGGATTAGTAATATACATAGGTACTTACTTCAAAATCATTCAGATAGTGATTGAAAGTGTGTTACGCAATTAGGGTGCAGGTTTGTTAATTAATGGATGAGACATATCTGTAGAATGCATAAAAGATAGGTACTTACAAGGTTTTTAAGGTACAGGTATCGCCGATGTTGGTGCTAAGTCTGCGAGGTTGAAATGGGACTAGGCGGGTCATACTTATAGGATGCATCCAGACAGATGGGCCAGGATCGTCACACAGTGAGTGCCTGAAGACGGGCGTCGTCACCGAGGTAGGCCTAAAAAACGCTGGCGTGATGATTTGGACTCGCACCTTACTGATTGGACGGAAAAGGCACAGCACAAAAAAAAAATTGGAAAAGTATGGGGGAGACTTTTGCCCAGCAGTGCGACAACATAGGTTGAACGAAAAAAAAAACAAGGTTTTTAAACAATGGTTATCAGAAAAAGTCGAAACTAGAGTAAGGAAATCTTTTGACACGGCTGACCAAAAGGAGTGTTACTTTTTCAAGGTTCATGATACTGATGATGATGGTTATGTGATTGTCAAGTAAAGCAATTTATTTATGTATTATCTTCGTGATCGTTCATGTATTAACGTGATTGTATAGTCTATAGAACATGATGGAATCTTATCGAGTATGGAAGTTCACAAAGTAGGATTCAGTAAGTTCCTTAAAGCAATATTACGAATACTTAGCGCCTATACAAAATTAACTTGAATTACGACGTTCCAAGTTATTAGTAAGATCACTCATACAGTAGGTACTCATAATTAGTATGCAGTACTTAAGCATAGTAAAAAGAGAGGAAGTACGTTATCTTCATACAAACGCACCGCGCGCGGCTTGTATGTGTGCGCCAAAGTATCTATGCGTCGCCGCACGCACACTTAAACAAATCTCGGCCCGTTTCGCAGTGCGCCAGTCGGGGCTAACATCGCACGAGGTTCGCGCGTCACGGCTTTTCGACACCGCTAAATGAATGAAAAATGTGTGATAATCGCAGGAAAACGTATTGCTGTGTGTTTGGGTGTCTTAATAATTCATCGATTCCAGAATTGTCTCTGTTCAAATTACCTATTGAACAGGAAAGAAGTCACTTTTTCTAGCATATCATTTTTACTTGATGATGAGATACCTACTTACTTATTTTTTGTTGTATTAGTTTTCTATCAGACAGAGGAAGTAGGTAGGCCTACATTCCCACTAGAATGTACTAGGTACTTTTGATCTGTCAATTGATTTGCCGCTATTGCTTTGTTTATGTTTAGTCATGCCGATTTCTCAGTACCTATTGTAGGTATAGTAACTAAGTACCTACTTACAGTTATAAAATCGTACTTAAAAAATAAGTAATTGACTAATTGTGAATCAGATAAATAGAGCAAAGTTCGAATCACCTACCGTTTACTCGTGCTCGTCACCGCCCCGCGCCGCCCGTCTGCTGGCCCGTCGCTCTTTCTTTCATCGTGAAAGGTTTCATCATCGTTTAGGTACCCAGACAATACAAGTAAAAAATACAACTTCCCGACCCTTGCCAATTTATTGGCACTGAATTAAAATTTAACTAAAAGTGACAACCCTGAGACAGTAGGCAATTATATCGCGGATTGTGCCGGAGATAACCTACTTCCTCTCTTTTTACTATGACTTAAGTACAGTCATGAGCCCTAATATGTATGTATACATATTAGTGTATAGTTTAAACGTGATTTCCTCCTATTGGATTTAAGTACTTACTTATTGATTGTAATTTTGTGTTGTTCCGAACATGGTATTTTGGAACCCGTAGGTATAGTGTATTTTAACATAGGTCTTATCGCAAAGTTACAATCATTATTTCACGAGAGAATTGCTTTTTATTGTTGTTAAGTATTTACATAGATACTTATTAAATACTCGGGACTGTACACAATTATGACTTGTAAATATTGGGTGTAAAATTAGTCACTGTTAGGCGTAACACTGTGTACGGTTTAAGGGACTCACCTTATAATCTTTCAGTGCGATGCGCTTGCGCCGTTTACTTGTAATGTCCCTGTACCTGGAAGTGTGTTTAGTTGGTTTATGATGATTGGTATTTTTATGAGTTTTCCCGTTATATATCGGCAATTAACTATCAGTTTTCTGTTTGTCATAAGGATCTTCAAATCCGGTTGCGTCGTCATTGTGTTTAGGACTAAATGATAATAGGTAAAAGGTAAATTGAATTCGGATAGATGAATAACTATGAAGTCGTTCTTTTTTACCTACCAGATCCACAGGTTGTCTGGTAGTTAAAGGTCAACTAATGATTTAGTAATCCTTTTACGGATACATTAATGTAGGTAAGTTTGACAATATTTTAGTTAAGTAGTAATGTCAAATTAGAATCAAGTTAGAAGCCACGAAGAACAAACGATAAGAACGCCTGAAAATACTAAATTAATTTTGATCTTCAAGCTAATAACATACACACAATATGATTGACATAATAACAAAAAGGCTTACACACTAAGTCCGGGATGTAACGACCATGATCTCATCCTGTCCACCTTTGTGCGCCTTCGATTAAATCGCGATTAACTATCGATAACACAGGTAGCTTGATGAACTAAATACAGCATGTATCAGACAGGTGTGGTCACATTTAAATGTGGTACAGACCATCGAACTAAAAAACTTTCTCCCCAACCAATATTTTTTCTGCGATTACGATAATCCCGAAAAAAATATCAACTGTCCCGTCCAAAACTTCAATACCTACTCGACCCAAATTTATGGGACGGTTGTACAATGTTGGTCTCATGGAGAAAGTTGTTCAGTTTGATGGTCTGTACCACATCCTTAATATGACCACACCTTTCTGATACATGCTGTATAGAACGTTGCATAACGCCTAATAATTGGGTTTTGTTACTCCCACTTCGAACGTCGTTGGCATTAGAACTTCCCATAAACGTCAAATTATTTTTTATTTATTTATTTTCTTCTTACATCTACCATTACGAACACGGGTGGGTTTTAGTCAGTAAAAGTTTGACACGCCCTCCTGCTCCGCCCAGAGCGGCAGAAGTCATTTGATGATTTCCCATCCAAAACAAAAAGAAAAGGATAACCCAATGCGGTAAATGCGCCTATCCTAATTTGATCATTCTAAATACGAACATCTATGTCCATAACAACTTACAAACAGTGCATTCCTTGTGAATTCACTCGGAGAACAACAGAATAAGTCCGTCTCAATCGCTATGAGGTTGAGCGTGCGGAGAGCACGCGTCAGCGGATGTAGGCTTTAAAGGAGCAATTGTATTAGCGAGAAGCACAGATTCAGTTGAAGTGGCGATGCTTGGGGGAGACCTATGTCCAGCAGTGGAAGTCTTTCGGCTGAAATGATGATGATTTTGATGAATCATAGTGATTCGAAAGAAGTGCTCGACCGAAGTCCTCACTAAAGAAAATTCGTGATCGCGTGCAACTCGCTACAACTTACCCATTGCTACAATACTTGTAGTCGAATGCTTGAATGCTTGCGGTGTGGCTTTTAAAAGGTGTGATAATAGTTTTGAACTTTATTGACAGTGTCTTACCAGTTTATTAAAGCCTGATTATTGAGCTCAAAGTATCTAAATATTGTGAAAAGCAGCTTTTACGATAGAGTAAAACAGCTTTCACAAAAAGCGAGCTATCGTAAGTACAATTTTATCACCTACCTAGCAATGGGTGGTAATAAAATTGTACTTTCTTGCCATTTACATTTAGCCTTAAGTACTACCCGAGAAAAGGAGCAACTAATTATAATGCTCAACGATAACAATGCTGAGGCTGCGATAACCTCGAGTTGAGTTTTCATACCCAAGGAGGGTTCTGGCAATCTTTGTAAAGCCGCATTTTCCATAAGCGACAAAACTTTTGCTAGAAATGTCAGAGTGCGTTCAGATATAATCTGGCTAAGAGTTAACAGCGTTGCAAATGTATATTTATATATTCATTTCATTTAAGTGCAGTGCTATCTCCTCTAGGAATTTCTCAGTAGCAGCCCGGTGTCTGGATTTGCGCGCAATTGATGGCAATAGGCTCGCCCACTATTACTTGGGACTCAAACATAACTGGCGAAATGTGGGTGTTACTACCGACAGTATACACCTGTCCAACCCTTAGGGCACCACAGTCGTGATGTTACGTTATGTTATATTATCTATCTCCAACTAAGTGTGGCAACGATTCGTTCCAACTCAGCCTATCGCAGTCCACTACTGGACATAAGCATCTCCCAGGCTGCGCCACAACACCCTGTCCTCCGCCTTCCGCATCCAGTCTGTCCCAGCCACCTTTTTAAGGTCGACGGTAACGCTTCCTTAAAGCTTTGCAATCACTATCAGTAGGATCGCTGTTTTATATCTGGACCAAGTAGGTACCTACATTGTTCGTTTTTTCCAAGTTGATTTTAATTCAAGGTTCTGTGTCATTAATCTTGTATTACTGATACCGGTGGGTGGGAGTTTTTATTGTCAAAACGTACGGTTCCGGTGCACATTATGTTTCGTCAGACAAATTTTAATTAAACGGAACACCATTCTATTGTTCTATTTTATTGACCTGTGACTAGATTTTTGAAATAGACTATAAACCTGTTTTGGATGGATTTAAATTATTCACGGTCATCATTCCAATTTATTTGGGGCCGGCGCAACATGTCTTTTTCTTCCATATTTCTCTATTAGTCGTCATCTCAATAGTCACCCCGTTTCTAGCTACACACAGTAGTAGTTTCTTTCACACAGTCCATCCATCTTTTCTTTGATCTTCCCCTACTCTTAAAGCCACCCACATTCATACTCAAAACTTTCCTTACGAATGTTTTTGTATAATTCACTGTAAAAACTTAATTATTATAGTAATCAATAAGAAGACTGGCTGTTCACAATAGTGTGCTGGTGCCTACGCTTATGTATGGAAGTGAATGTTGGGTATGGCAAAAGAAGCATGAAAGTAGAATAAATGCTGTGGAAATGCGTTCCTTGCGAAGCATGTGTGGTGTGACTATAAATGATAGACTGAGAAATGATGTGATAAGGCAACGGTGCGGTTTAAAAGAAGATGTAGTGACAAATATTGAAAAGAGTATGCTTAGATGGTTTGGTCATGTTGAGAGGATGAATGAAAGTCGACTAACAAAAGGTATTTACACGGCAGATGTGAGTGGAAACGCCGAAAGGGGACGCCCTAGGAAGACATATAATGATCTTATTGGTGATGTTCTTCAGAAAGGTCAGGTGCGTAGTACTCGCAACTGGCGTGCGTGTATGACCAGATGTATGAATGTAAACGAGGCAAAAGGAGTATGTAAGGATCGTAGCAGGTGGCGTTCTGTAGTTTCTGCCTACCCCCATGGGAAGAAGGCGTGAGTTTATGTATGTATGTATGTATCAATAAGAAGTATAAGAGCACTAAAGGGGAGTATTTGACTTGGTTGGCTTTGTAACGTTCTTTTTGTGAAGAGAACTTCACAGAATATGACCAAGGTTTAGCAGACCAGAAATGGGGGCTTCAAAATCTCTGGTGGAATACAGCAGTGCCGGATGATGAAGCCTGTCATTACTTTCAAAAACTCAAGGGAATATTAGTGGCTTATCATGTCGCAAGCATAATCCAATAGAGTTGATCGTAATTTATAAAATGAATGCTTAATGCTCAATTAATCATTTGTAGGAGTAGCGTTACTGTTCAGGATAAATATCAACTAACCTCCTTACTAATAAACGTTGTATAGCGTCTGTATAGTTACACAACGCTTTGTTTTCTTAAATGATAAATTATTTTATTTCTGTGAGTAGGTTTGTACAAACACTTTTACACGTCAATCATATTTTTTAAAACTAGATGAGGGCGGCGTTTCCTATCTGACTACTCTGAGAAGAAAGGCCGAAACAAACTCAGAGGTCATAGTCTCTTTTAAAGTCCAGACATAATCTTGGTCAGATCATGTGAATACCATGTAGATTGGTGTCTGAAATGGTCTTTTGAGGAAAGAGCCACACAGATTGAGTGGACCTGTCCAGTCAGTGCACGCATCTGTCAGAAATCGTACAGCTCAACTCAGAACTTAAGGAGCTCAACGATACGACGAATAATACAGACAGAAAGGACATTTGGGTAGGCCGCATAAATTACTCAAACTGCCAGACCATGATTAACACTAACTGAGAGAGAAAAAAAACGAGGACCGCCATGGTCTTCACACTCACAATAATTTAAAAAAATATAATACTTTACGAAGTAAATATTCATGTCATTTTTTATATAAAATTCATCAATTTAAAAAAAATAAATAAAAAAGAACAAAAAAAAAACATCTCATGTTCTTTCGAAAGTCAAATTACTGACGACTGAAAGAGAGAAATCGGTGTGTAACTGTTCACCTGATATAATACGTTTATTACTAGGTACAGAGGTTAGTGTCCGGGACCTGGGATATATTTACAAACGGAACTACACCAATTGTTCTTGCAAGACAAAAACAAAGTCGCTAGATCCGTGCATGTCGACTTTACGCCGATTAAGTACATATAAAATGATGCAAGCAATACATACTCGTACAATGACAGGTAAGTACATGAACAGAACGACACTGATTTCCTACTGGCCTTTGAAAACTTTCTAATTATTTTCGACTGGCTTTATGTACCAATCCGGATTAGTGGCCATAGTTTGTCTACCTGATAATGCCTCTACGTTACCTTGATCTGCGTTGATAACATCCGTCATCCAGTCGGTCGAGTCACTAGCAAGCTGCGCGGGCGCGCGGTGCTGATCGTATAATTGTTGTTATTTTTTGCGGACGCTAGTTAGAATGCCCAGTGCTCGGTTGCCGAGACAACCGATTTCAGTTCTCGTCCGGATTTGCTGCGGTATGCATATATATTATGCTGCAGAAGCCGCGGCCGCCAGTTAGACCGTTACACACGCGAGAGACAATTCAGTGATCGACTTTTCGATAGACTATTTGTAATCATTGTTTTAAAAACGGTTCGGCGAAATGGCGCAGTATAATGGCCATGTTAAACCAGCGGTTTGTCCCTTTAGTGGTGAAAGTGTTCAAATGAACGGAGATGTGGAGAAGACAGTGAAGCCAGCTCTTCGTATAAAAGTTGCTCAGCCGATTGAACTGGAGAACCATGTCATTGATGGATATCAAAACTTCGATACTCTTCATTCTCACATCGATGAGGTGTCGAGTAGCTTCGTAAGTAGCTTTAAATTCTATTTTTTAATAAACCCTATCCAAACTTTTTAAGTCCAAAAAAAAATTAAAAAACTTGTAATATTTGAAAATTTCGCTAAGTTTTAGATTGTAATTAAACTTTTTAACAAAGATAAATTGAGCGGAAAGTGAAAACATTTAAAATTTGCCTGATTTAAAATTGATTCAATTCTAATATTAGGTATATAACTACGCCAACTTTTGTCTTCAAAAACAGAGCTGATATTAGCAAACCTACATGAATCGGCGCAATAAAATTAGTATATTGGCGTTATTTTATCAGCTACATCCTTAAAATATATTATACAAACATTGGGTATAAAATAAATGATAACACAAAATATTATACAGGGAAGTATTAATTAAACTGTTTAGCAGCTGTTGTTATATCGGAAAATTTATGTCAATAAACCATGACTCTTCGTTAATAAAATCTAGTCACTATTCTTCGTAACAGCTGATTGGTAGAGATAAGCGGTTTTTCTTTGATCATGTAGGTAATATTATCTATAAACTGCGTGTTCAGATTTCTCTCGGATCATGACTTTTGAAATACCTACTAGAACATTCGATTTTTAAATAAACTTATTTGGTAACAAAAAGAGTTAAGTAGGTACATATTTGTCTTGAACTCTGGCCACAAACAAAAATATATATCAAAGTCCAGTACAACTCTTTTACAGATGGTATACCTAACTCAAATCGCATGTCTGACCATTGTTATAAAAAAACTTAGTTCCTTTAGAAGTTTTTAGGTCTAACATTTTCCCATTAACACTTTGCGGGACACGGGAACGAGACACAATAAAAGTTTTTATTGGTATGACGTCTATGGGCTTTCAGTGTCCTGCAAAGTGTAGAAAAAAAAACTGTAGGTGCCTAACAAGCAACAAAGCTAATACCAAATTTCCAAAAGATGATTTAACTTTTTAAAAGTCTTAGCTTTCCCAATTCGTGTTATCAAAGTTAGACATTACAGTAATATTTAACTTTAAAAACTAAATATAAGTCATTAACTTTAAAATCATCAGTATAATCCCGGAACCTCAGAAATCGGTGGAACGTCTCACATGACAAACGAGATATTAAATAAATAATACTAGCAGTTGACCTTTATCATCCAAAGACTCGAATTTGTTATTTTTAATATAATTCTACAACGTATAAGATTTTAAAACATTTTGTCGACATTTGAAAATGCTAACAGTGGGGAATATTTTCTTTAAAAAAACATTTTTGCAAAAAAACAACCGACTTCCAAAAAAAAAAACACTACAAAGTGAAAAATAACGTTAATTTCGGAAGCCGGTGTCGTTGATCTGTATTTTAGTTTTTTGCCACCGACATCCGAAATTAAATTTATTTTTCATTTTCCAGTGATTTTTTTTGGAAGTCAGTTGTTTTCTTACACAAAAAGTTATATACAACTACTTGCAATTGGAATAAACAGTGACAGGAAATTATTATAACATCATCAGTATACACTAAGTGGAAAAAATACGTATTACTGAAGCTAACTCAAAAATAACTCGTCAGAACTTGACCAAATTTATGTGGGACCAATCTGGAAGTATCAACCTTTCAAATAAAAAAGGAATTTTACAAAAATACAACCGAATGGAGAACCACCTCCTTAATCCTATACCCAATGCTGAGTGTAGGTCACCTCCATTGCACGCATTTTTCCCGGTTTTGTGCCTCCCAACACTTACATGCTACACACTAACACTACGAATCGGTTTCATTTTAACATTTCAACAACATTCATTGCGTTATTTACGTTGTTGAGCAGACACATTTTTCGAACATATGAAGCAATGGATTAGCAATATGCTTCAAAATGATTCAGATTGTGATTGATAATGTGTTACGCAATTAGGGTGCAGGGGGCCAACCACCACTTCTTAAAGCAGTATAATTTTAATGCTACTTCAGTGTGAGAAAGAGATGGACCTATACAGGACGTCTAGCTCCATCTCTTTCCCACACTCAAGTAAGATTACAATAATACTGCTTTAAGAGGTGGTGGTCTAGCTCCTGGTCGTCGGTTCACTTGGCTCGTAGCCTGTCTACTTACGGCTGGTCTGGGTCTGACAAGGTGTGAATTAATAGAGGTATAAACACATAATTGTTTAGGTACCATAGCGTCTCAATAACTACCTAAGTAAGAAGTTAAATGAATCAAGTGTAAGGAAGACGTAGCTTTATATTCTGGTTTTTATTATGTACATAAATAATTAGTAAACAAATATTTAACATACCTTTTGGTCAACGTCTGGCATAATATTTGTAAACGGCTGACTAAGCGATTGATTTAAAAAAAAATAGATATACATTGATGATGATCTAAAGGCGCCTGCAAACAGGCGCGACACGCGACGCGAATCGCGCGCGACACAAAGGCGAATCGCGCGCGACACAAAGGCAGCGCTCGTCGCGCGACCTGCGGCATCCTTGTACGTTTGTTTAGTTAGTTAAAACGCATTGCACACAAATAATATTAGTTCAAATAAATACAGATTTTTATTTGAATTAATATTATTTGTAAGTATGCAATGCGTTTTAATCTCACAATTTTGATAATGCTGAAGTGATGTGCTTATAACAACGCAACGGTGCGGTTTAAAAGAAGATGTAGTGACAAAAATTGTAAAGAGTATGCTTAGATGGTTTGGTCATGTTGAGAGGATGAATGAAAGTCGACTAACGGTATTTACACGGCAGATGTGAGTGGAAACGCCGGGAGGGGACGCCCTAGGAAGACATATAGTGATCTTATTGGTGATGTTCTTCAGAAAAGTCAGGTGCGTAGTACTCGCAACCGGCGTGCGTGTATGACCAGATGTATGAATGTAAACGAGGCAAAAGGAGTATGTAAGGATCGTAGCAGGTGGCGTTCTGTAGTTTCTGCCTACCCCCTTGGGAAGAAGGCGTGAGTTTATGTATGCGTATGTGCCTATAAGGTTTAAAACAGGCTTATAAAATAACTAGCTTTGGCCCGTGGCATCGCCCGGGTGGATGTTGGTTTACCGGAATAAAAAGTAAATTCAGGTTATAAACTATGTGTGTACCAAATTTCATCCAAATCCGCCGTTCTTGCGTGATTGAATAACAAACATCCAAATATACAAACTGGCTTTATAATATTAGTAGGATGGCAATCGCTTAAATGGTTCTGCTGATTTTCACTTTCCAACAGAATATTTAATTGTCATGTAAAGTCGACACGTGTTAATGGATTTGCAAACTATTATCATAATTACAAACTAAGGTCCTTGAAAGCTTGTTGATAATGAAAGCAGAAGCATCATTTTGCTAAAAGGTGAGATTACGTTCTCACATTCAATATACTCGTAATTAAAAAAAAAAAACAATGTTATAATTACAGCGCAACCAGCATAATTGCGTAATACACTTTCAATAACAAGCCTGAGCGTAGAGAGGGACTCGAGCTTAAAATAGTGTTGCTCCCGAGGCGACTATTTATCACCCTCTATGAAAAAATAAGTAAGTGCAACTTATGAATAAGAATAGTACGTTTATTTATTTAAATACAATTAGGAACAATAAGATATATCATAGAAATAATATTTTTTTTTAATAAAAGTAAGTAAAATCCGAATTTGAGTAAACAATTACGAACGAACGCTGAATGAATTTCGCACGTTTTTTTAATTTTCCACAAACTTTTTTTTCTTTGGCTCGCGCGCGGTTTACTTTATCAAACAGTCAGTTACTTGTTCATGTCTTGTAATGTTCGTGATTGAGCTCTTTGGTGATTGGAACTTTTACTAACAATATCCACAATCCAAATTTAAATCACTTTTAGTCCCTAGGGATTAAAGAGCTATTTTGGTTCCTGTTTACGAAGAATAAACTAGCTCTTTTTGAATAGATGTGATAAAAATTTCCATACCTACTCGACCTAAATGCTTATTATTTAGTTTGAAAATGTTACTTAGTGTAAATTCTAATTAACTTTGCGACAAATTTTGCGAGGACATAAGGTAGGTGATCTATGATACTGAGCAGACGTTTATGCCAATAATACAAAACAAATAAGATACAAAGGTGAAAATAAAATACATAAGTGAGCAGACAGACTATTCTCAGAAAACTCCATTAATTTTTCATCCACAAAAATGTAGTTTCTATTTAATTTTGTTTTGCACATACTTCTTTCGGTCATGTTTTCGGCGGCGAACATGAAACCGGTTGTGGTTCAAAGTTTTAAGTCGATCACTCGTCAATTCATCGTATCTATTAAGTATATAATAATAATTCATTTATTTTCAGACAAAGTCCATTACATTTCATTAAATTAAAGTAAATATGAAGCAAGAATAAAATGAGTAACCATTAGTATCTAGAAACTTATTTAACTTCATAATGAACTATATTCTCTAGTCTAGTCCCTTGTCAATTGTTTTGATTAGCTTTCTGTCAACCGATCGCACCAGTAACAGGTAACATGAATATTGACAGCGGAACTGATCAAAGACTTGACCAGTGAGGCAATTCTCGTAATTTTAAGAACGTTCACAGTCAGAAGCCCAATTGCCGTAACTAAGAACGTTCAAAATCTAGTCGCAATCTCATCTCAGCGACAATCAAATGTCAAAAACTTGTCAAAAATGTTGGTGATGATGAAATTATAGGTATTTTTGATACATTGAGACTGAGAGCAGAGGGGCAATTCCCGTAATTTTAAGAATGTTCTCAGTCTCAATATGTCAAAAATACCTATAATTTCCCTACACTTTTGACATGTGATTGTCGCTGAGATGAGATTGCGACTCGATTATGAACGTGTTTAGTTACGCGAATTGGGGTTTAGCTGTTCAAAACCAAATAGAGTAGAGACAAAAAAAGGGCGGGCGACAGAATTTTCTTGTAGCATTATCTTGTACTGAAATGAGAGAAATATTTACTACGTTTACCCATAGGACGTTTCATAAGCTGGAGTTAACAAATGTATTAATGTTGTTATGATTAGTCTACGTTTTGTTAAACAATTGTTATTTCGGTCACAACACAAACGGTTCGCGTACACATTCTTGTATGCTGATTTGTTTAGAAACACGGTCTTTCCCTATATATTGAAACTACAGCCAACATTGTTATCGTATCAATCGCAAAATGTACTATTAATCTGTAAACTTCTTAAAGAGAGGTAGGTACAATAATAAATAGTCCTCTATTTTTAATGGTTAAATAACATCTTAACATCACGTCTGTAATCCCCGAAGGGTTAGGCAGAGGTGTGTCTATAGTAGGTACACCCACATTTCATCAGTTATGTTTTAAGTCCCATATATTATGGGGCGAGCCATCAACCAGACAGCAATGCTATTTATTATCAATGGTTCAACTCGGATCTAGCTAGGTACCTAATTTAAACTTTAGGCGAGAAGTAGACGAATAAAGTAAGACTTCTTTAAAATTTTGTCAAAATATTTGAAAAGACACTTTTTATGAAGTCTGGAGCAGAAAAATCTATGAATTATCCAAAGAAAAGTTTTAGCATTGATTGAAAAAATCATTAAATAATGAAAAGTTTTAAAAGTCAAACGAACTTTCGTCTCGTCGTTTCTGCTACACTGAAGTTAGCATTCGCCGATTTCCCTCGAAACGAACGTGCAGTGGCTTTAAAATTCAGGCAGTGAATGAACGAAAAACGAAATAGAATGCTCCGACCTGTTGGAAAAGTAACAGATGACAGATGTCAGAAGGACATTGTGCTTTGGTCGTTGTTTTTTTTATTGTTCTTGTTATTAAAGATAAGTAAATGTTTCGTGTATGCATGTATTTATTGTATATATGTAAATGATACACCACAGACTACTTGCAGTACAGTCTCTTCTTTCACCCTTAATCCATACAATACTTGTCTTTATAAGATCACTCTTAGCGCTATGATCGCCCATTATGTCACCCCTTGTAAAATGTCTATTTTTATAACTGTAATATTTATGGTGTACATAATAAAGAGTATTCTATCCATCTTATTTTCAGTTTACGACAACACTGTAGTTCCTATTTGATTGAAACAATATGAAATGTTTCATGAAAAAACGTGTGGTTCATAAACCTCTTTTTGATTATACCTACACCGACGATACACCTAACGACGAAATAAATCTTGGTGTTGTGTGTTGGTGTTATTAGAGATTCATATAAATCATTTAAAAATCTAGTAGCAGGTTGAACAGTAGTAGTAATGAGTTGGACATATCCGAAAGTCAGAATAGATTTACGACGCACACCGAAAACCGCATAAGTAATAAACACATCCGTTTTAGTTTCAGCGCGTTCCACGCCTCGGGGTGCGAAACTCTCAGGCGTGGGTTCGCGATAAAATTCCAATTGTACACGACCGAAAGAATAACCTCTGAGCGTAATTTCTTTGAGATTCAATGTACGATTTTTACGATATTCGGGTTAATTTTTGACCTTTTCTTGTATTTTTCTTAGCTTTACTTTTTCGTATCGTGTACCTAATGAGTTCATAATTTCGTTGATGCTGGGCATGCCACTGAGAGAATTCCCATTTTAGGTTCTATAGGTACTGCCATTTTTGTACCTAACTACCAGAAATACTGTCTCTGCGAGAAAGCTCTTCTAGCTCAAATTACTGCGACCATTTCAAGAGCTCTAAACAGATTAAGTTGATTATTTAATCGTTAGAAAGCCCATAATATCTTTGATCTTATGAACCAATTAAGTGTTTAACAAACCAATAAGATTATCTACGGCTTAAACCGGTCTTGCCTGTGTCTCTCTGATAGGTTTTTGATCATAGAAAATTAAATGACACTATGACATTATCTGTGAGTAATATCGTGTCTATAATATTGTTTGACTGCTCTCTATGCAGTATGTCTACACGAGGAATTACCGGCGTGATGTTATGTTTAATGTTATTTACATAATTATCAGTACTTACTAACACTGCCAACCGACTTCAACCGCGTAGATTTCGGACTTACGCATACAAACTTTTATCCCTTATTTCACCCGTACCTACTGCATGTAGTATTTTTAAAAATCCTGAAAGAAGCTTCAGTTTTTTAGGCTCTGCGTTTATGAATCAGTCAGCCAGGACAGAATTAAAAATGACTGCTTATTGTCAATCAGAACAAAAGGAAGTCCTTCATGAATCATGAAACATATGAAATTAATATGCCTAAGTACATATATAATAATTTTTATTTCAGAACAAAGAATCCATAGAGTGTTAGTAACATAATATTTATACAACTTATTATTTAATATTAGTACCAGTCACCCTTCGCGCAAACTGTTTTACAATTGGAGAGCTGAAGCTCTCCGCTACAATTCTCAGGATGCTGTTGCAGCTGTCTCACATTCGCCTCAGTAGTGAAGCTGTTTTCTTGCGAATAATCACATGAAACCCGTCGGTACGAGCTTACGCAAACATCTCCGAAGCTCTGCAGTAGCGAGGAGTAAAATCTTGAAACCATTGTTATACTGGACGCGCAGGACATCCAGCGATTGTTTAATGTTCGACTATCTTAAACATTAATATTGTATAGCACAATAAAGATAACATAAATAACTATGATTACCTAGATAGCCAGTGGCTATTTGTTCAAGATATTACAACACTGCCATAAGCTTAACTACCTATTTATATGTCATTACTTAAACACACATCATGTCTGCCTACGCTGAGTTCAGCACGTTGTTGTATGATGTCAAGCAATTGAAAACATGACTTATGATCAACGTTTCGATAAATTGCACACAAAATGTTCAGTCAACTTACATTTTTTCATTGGATTGTTTAAAAAAAAAGTCATTTAATTCAGGTACCTACTACTGCCACAGAATTAAAATTAAAATAAAATGTCAATGCCAATAAAATTTAAATGTCAAAAATAAAATAAACGAAGATTAAAAGATACAAATTGTTACAGAATTCAAAATTAAACCGTTCCACCTTCCCGTCCGTTCCGTTCTGTTTAACCTTTGTCTCATGTGCGCTCTTTGAGATTTGCTACCATTGACTTCATGTAAACCTCTTTTATAGATCTAAACATATTAACTGTTCCCGGTATGTACATAATTGAATGCTGTAAACTTGTTAAAATGGATTCCGAATTATTTCAACGTCTTGGAGACATTGTTACGTTTAACACAAGATATCGTGATAGACTAGAATAGAATTATTCCTCAAACTGCCGCACTGCCGCGCTGCTGCTGCTGCTGCTGACTGCTGACTGCCTCGTTGGTCTAGTGGTCGCAAGCGCTACTGCTGAGCATGAGGTCCTGGGTTCGATTCCCAGGTTGAGCAAAGTGTTATTGGGTTTTCCTGTCTGGAATTTCTCAGTAGCAGCCCGGAGTCTGGATTTGTGCCCGGTAGATGGCAATAGGCTCGCCCCCTATTACATGGGACTTCAACATAGCTGGCGAAATGTGGGTGTACCATAATAGGTACACCTCTGCCTAACCCTTCGGGGAAACATGATGCGAGGCGATGATGACATGACATGATGACATGATCATGACATGATGGCGAGGTGATGGGAGGCGTGATGTTATGTTATGTATTCCTCAAATGAAAAGCCACTTGTATCACAGAAGTTGCTTTCCAGTGGTAATAAGGATATATAATAAATTATCAAAATCATATAGGGAATTGCCAATCAATCGTTTTAAAACAGCGATAATCAAATTGTTTTAGAAACTGTTAAAAACGCGACGATCTGTCATTACTCATTAGAGATAGGTAAATGAAGTTTATTTGCAAAAATTGTACATACTACATTTACTATGTACAATTCTTGCAAACAAATTTCATTTCATTTCATTGTGAACAGAGTTATTTGGAATTATTATTATCATCTTTTCAAATAGTGACGTAGGTAATCAAAAAATGTTTGACGTTCAAAAGATTATGATTGGTATTCAAAAAAAAAAAGATGCAAAATTTAATGTTTTAAAGGCACATAATAACTACCTATTAGGTGCCTACGGGGCTTGTGGCTAAGAAATAACAGCCGCACGGGTCAATCGATCAGGTTAAGCTACGCTTGCCGCGGCTGGCTCGTGGATGGGTGACCATCTTTACATATCAAGACCCCTCCGTGCCTCGGAAAGCACGTTAAGCCGTTGGTCCCGGCTGTCATTCGTGTATCTTTGACAGTCGTTATGGGTTGTCAGAAGCCAGAGTCTGACAACAAGTTTTACCAAGGGGTATCGTATTACCCAGTAACTGGGTTATGGAGGTCAGATAGGCAGTCGCTCCATGTAAAATACTGGTATTCAGCTGCATCCAGTTTGACTGGAAGCCGACCCCAATATAGTTAGGAAAAGGCTAGGCAGATGATGAGGTGCTTAAACATATTATTTATTTATTTATTATTTATTTAAACTTTTCACACTTAAAAAAGTACAAAGGCGAACTTAATGCCTTAGGCATTCTCTACCAGTCAACCAAGGGTGGTGAAGAGATTAGATGGCAGGTGCTCTGATAGAAATGGAACAATTTGTACATAAATAAGTTATAGACTTATAATACACATACATACATATTTACTATAATATATACCTATATTATATGTATATTATATATATTATATACAAATTCAAGAGAGAGAGGTTTTGAGATGACTCTACGCTATTTATTTTGAAAATAACTCCGCAATCACACGCGTAATTAAATGTTTGTCTTTTTGCTGGTAGTACTACATACACTGCATCAGCAAAAACTAGCGACTACATAACATTGCCAGAGACTGGTAGAGTCCCCGCCAAGTCAAGCCAAAATTGACTAGCAAGATTATATATTTTTTTCTTTGCTCAGATCTATGATAGTTTTATCATTTCTTTTTTGCTCCGATCTATGCATTATATATTTTTTAGCTAACCTGTGTTGTCCCACTGCTGGGCAAAGGTCTCCTCCATACTTTTACAGTTTTCCTTCTGTTGACCCTTCTCCGGCCAATCGGTCCGGACCGAGTCCAAATCGTCATGCCAGCGTTTCTTAGGTGACGACACTCGTCATCAGGCACCCACTGTGTGACGATCCTGGCCCATCTGTTTTGATGTATCCTATAGGTATGGTGTGACCCATCCAGTCCCATTTCAGCGTCACAGACTTATCGCCAACTTCGGCGATGCCTCTCGTATTATGGTATTGTGAATTTAGTCGGTGAGTTTGATTTTTAATATGCTACGCTCCATCGCTCTTTGGCAACCTTGAGTTTGGACTTCTGAACCTCGCATGCGTTATGTTTAGGGATAGAAATATAGGTAGGTACGTCATATAATAAGTCAAACCAAGGACTAAAATAAAGATCACTCATCTGCCTAGCCTTTTCCCAACTATATTGGGGTCGGCTTCCAGTCAAACCGGATGCAGCTAATTACAAGTAATTCACATGGAGCGACTGCTTATCTGACCTCCACAACCCAGTTACTGGGTAATACGATACCCTTAGTAAGACTGGTTGTCAGACTTTCGGGCTTCTGACGACCCGTAACGACTGTCAAAGATACACGAATGACAGCCGGGACCAACAGTTTAACGTGTTTTCCGAGGCACGAAGGGGTCTTGATATGTAAAGATGGTCACCCATCCACGGACCAACCGCGGCAAGTGTAGCTTAGCCTGATCGATCGACCCGTGCGGCTGTTATTTCTTAGCCACAAGTCCCCACTAAAATAAAGATCACTAATTGCTTGAAACTTAGACATAATAAACTTCTATGTGAAAAGGTTTACGTAAATTTTTAACAAACGTAGAACATCGACTGAGACTACCTCAAATAATTACATTACACGAACAGCATAATAGACGGTTGTCACGTCACACATCAGGAATACTAATGAGGATGTTGATAAATAAATAAGAATAATATAGACACATAATAATATACATGTGCTATTACAACAAAACAGGTTTTCGTAATACGATATTATTATGTTTATCCTTATTAAGCCGTCGTTTATCGGCCGTCTCGTTTGATAAGACAAGAGCATGAAGGTTCATCGATACTTTGAGAATATAATGAATACGAGTTCAAAGGATCTCTCCTCGTTATTACACGTCAGAAACATAGATTCGTTCTGTGTGACATAAAGTATGTTTCGGTTAAATAACTAAGGTTACCCAAAGGGTTTCAGTTGCTTGAATATTGTGAAAGTTATTTATGAAAAAAAAATTTTATTTTTGACTTTAAAAAAGGAGGAGGTTCTATGGAGGAGGTATGTTTATCGATGTTTCCATCAATAATTGTGGACCGTATTTGAAAATTTTGGTTTCGGTTGTTTTTTTTTTTTTTTTTTGTAAATAATTTTATTTTTTACTTTTCAATGTTGATTTTTTGGCTTGTTATGCTAGTCGAAAATACAAGAAACTTGAATTATCTGCAGATATAATTTATTTTGTATGAAATGAGCCCTAGCTCTATCTGCATAAACGGGCTATAAGCGGGCTAAAACACAAAGATACGCTTTACTACGTAATATCGACTCTAATCACTGGCTCTATCAAATTGTACAGCATCTAGTCGTACGTATTGCAGCGTAAAAACTTTTTGGTTTTCTTATGACAACCTTTTCTTTTCATCTTGATTCTGGTCGATATTTTTTACTTTCTTATTTCGTAATTTTTCAAATTTGAATTGTTTTTCTGACATATGTGTCCTTCACTTTTTCGGAGTGCAAGCGTCAGTTGCAATTGCGGGATGTTCGAAAGAGTTACCGTAGCCCTGGCAATGGCAACAGAAGGAACACGGGTGGGTTTTAGTCAGTAAAAGTCTGACACGCCCTCCCGCTCCGCCCAGAGCGGGAGAAGTCATTTGATGATTTCCCATCCACAAAAAAAAAAGCGTCAGTTGCAAAAAGTGAATGTGTTGAGATTGATCAAATAATGTGACTTTACGTATTATGTATTTTACACCAGCCTTGGATTTCTAAAAAGTTGTCGTTCGATCGTTGTTGAATATAATATTACAAGCAAGGTTGCTTCCCACCTTGCGTTTCCTCTACTTTCGGTACGTAATCCTTTTAGTAGCTGCCGTAGGGAAAATATGGTCTTTTTCCTGTTTTAATGTCCGTTACTGTTTGTCATAGGATTGTATTGCAAGCTTGAATCCCATCCATCCATGGTTTAGGACGATAAGTTTTAATTCTATTAACCTGGTACGTATCTTTTAATCTTGTTTCTCTATCGAAAGTTCAGTCTGATCTCTCTGGTCTAACCCTAATTCATTTGTCATAGGATAAATCAGGTAGAACAGGTCGTCTTTCTGCCTCCAAGTTTGGGTCCTGAAAACTCCGCTTGAGTCGTGGGCTGACTCGGACCATTTGGATCAACTGACTGCGAGGGCCACTACAGCCTCACCTCTTGGGGACGTAATTTCTACGGCAGACTTCTACTTGCGAGTTTATCAAGACAGTCCTTTTTTCTGTACGCTAGCTAAGTGATGTAGTTAGATATACCTTCACTGCAAACTTAATATTTAAAGACAATTCTATTTTATTTTTTATTTTTTTTGTGGATGGGAAATCATCAAATGACTTCTCCCGCTCTGGGCGGAGCGAGAGGGCGTATCAGACTTTTACTGACTAAAACCCACCCGTGTTCCTTCTGTTGCCTGTGCCGGGGCCACGGTAACTCGGTATATTTTAATTTACGACCGTGTTAAACTTGAGCTAGCTTAGTTATCTAATTTCTATTTCCTATACCGTAAAGCACGTAAGCGAACCCTAAATAAGCGATTGCAATCGTTTAGATAGGTCGTTAACGATATTTGTGCATTTTTACCCAGAAATACCTAAGTTTTCTCGTAGGCATATTACAAAAAACCAGCTAGAAACTTTTTTATAGACAAATTACTCCTTATTTTTACTTTCTTTTATTAAATTTATCTGTATTTTTCTATTTTATTTTAACCAAAATTATACGTGAATTTTAAAGTGGTAAAAAGCGTTTTTCTTTTTTATTTTAGCTACAGTATGTACCATAATTGTTTTATAGGCAGCTCTGATAAAAATCATCGCAAACAAAGTAATTATGATTTGAAAGTCAATCAAGGAACAATAATTTATATTACAACAAGCACTTTGTTCGGTATTGTTTGCAAAACAATGGACAACATTCAGTGGATAAATTTTCTTCCCGATTAAGTTTTAATTGGTTATAGGTAAGTTTGCGGTCAACCAAGGTATTGTCACAGATTATATAAATACAGAAGGCGGGCTACGGCTCCATACAACGATCGCAAAGCACACTCACACTTTTTCTCCCATGGGAAAAAAGCATGTATGAAATCAAATGAAATGAAATTGTTTATTCTGTAAATAGAATATCGGAATCACTTTTACATGTCCGTCATATTAAAAAAAATAAGCTAGATGGAGTCGACATTTCCTATCTGAATACCCCTGAGAAGAAATAGCGAAACAAATTCAGGGGTCAAAGTTTTTTTTAAAGTCCAGACATAATCTTGGTCAAAACATGTGAGGACCATATAAATCCATGTCTGAAATGGTCTTTTGAGGAAAGAACCACATAAATTTGAGTGAACCTGTCCAGTCAAGTGTTAGCATTTGTCAGTAAGCGTGTAGCTCAACTCAGGATTTATGGAGCTTAACGACTCGACGAACATGTTCACTATGTACACTGCACACATAATACATAAACTCACGTTGATGATGCAAGTCATATTTATACACACACACTATAAATATGAATAATTATGTCACTCTCGGTATTTCTTATTTTTCTGTGTACTTCGTAATTGGCGTAATGTTTGGAATAATAATTATGTATACTTACTGTCAGCTGTGAAGTTACCTTACATGAAATAAATAAATAATAAATAAATATATGACTTGCATCGTCGAAACACTGAAGCCCAATTCCCGTAACTAAAAACGTTCAAAATCTAGTCGCAATTTCATCTCAGTGACAATCAAATGTCAAAAATGTAGGGAAATTATACTTATATAGCTATTTTTGATATATTGAGACTGCGATCAGACTGTGAATGTTCTTAAAATTACTTATTTGTCGTCGTATCGAAGATTCTAAGTTATATGATTTTTTACCAGAATTCAGTTACCTACGTCGACAGCATTACCATTACTTTACTTTTATCTCAAACGAACGAAATTCGCGAGTGCGCTTGCACTCGCTGTACGTGAAGCGTGTCTATGTGTGTGTGCGGCTACACTTGTTGTATGGAGCAGGGGGCCAACCACCACCTCAGCAGTATTATTTTAAAGTTACTTCAGTGTGAGAAAGAGATAAAGCTATACAGGACGTCTAGCTCCATCTCTTTCCAACACTGAAGTAAGTTTACAATAATACTGCTTTAAGAGGTGGTGGTCTAGCTCCTGACCTTCTGTAGATACTATTCTGTGGTCTTGTAGCACCGTAGTACCGTTACCGTAGTACCTTTAGCTGGATTACCTTGAAAATGGAATAATAATATGGTGTCGCTCTGTCAAGGACTTATTTTTAGAAAAAAAAAAAATGTATTGTGATATGAATAATGCTTTATGTGTAAATGCTTTATGTATGGGCACACCTACTAATTTATTAACAATGTAAATACCTATTTAGACGGACTTAAATAGTTTTGGTGTTTAATATAATATTATGTGTAAGAATGTTTTTTTTTTCCTTTGATGTGTTATTGCTTACCGGTAGGACTTGCTAGTCATACAGCAGTGGTTTTTATTAGTCAGAAAACAAACTTGATAGTTATTTATTACGAATAGATACAGAGCAAGAGTGCATTACGGTTTGAAGTTGGATGATGCGTAGTCTGTTCTATGTAGTCGGGTATCACTAAAAGCTGCTAATCAAGGCTCCCACAGACAGGCACGACGCGAATCTAATAGAACAATTTCCTTGAAGTTTTCTTAGAAATTGTTCTACTAGAGTCGCGTCGCGCCTGTCTGCGGGAGCCTTCAAGCTTCTACAGGATGTCCGGTAATTTATGGATAACCTTGAAATGGATTATAGAAGAACTTATGGCCGTTCGAAAAAAACCCCGTCGAGCAAGCGTGGTGATCAATGCTCGCGCCTTCTCTGTGTGAGAAGAGGCCTTTGCCCTGCAGTAGGACAGTCTGTAATAGGCTGGTATTATTATTATTTATTATTACAATAAAAAAGTGAATTTTTCGAACGGCCGTTCATTTTTATAGACGCCATTTCAAGGTTATCCAAACATTACCGGGCATCCTGTATATAAAATAAGGAGCGTATTGTTTTAGCTCTAATTCGTCCGTGTTAACTAAAAAGCACAGAAATAGTTTCTAAAAGTAAAAGTACAATTACACACAAAAGAAGAAACAAAAAAAAAAATAAAAAATTGGTCACAATAAAATTAATGTCTTTTTTTATCTTAGAAGATAACGGTAAAAAAAACTAGAGATGTACCAAGTAAATTATACAATACATCATGTCAAGCATGAGACAAGCTCCTCTAATGATGGCAATTAAGAACCAGACATGTTCTGCAGCTTTGTTGAATCATAGAAAAAAGAACAATATTTTTTTGATTATTACGAAAAACAGTCTCAAAACGCATTTTCTTAGATCCTGCAAGCTTCTACAAAATCTACGATACTACTGGCAGAACTACTTTTTTTTTGCATAATCTTACAGACTTCAGAAAGTAAGTATCGGAAGTATCGTATACTCGTATACGATACTTTCATATGCATTTAGTAAAATGTTGTTATTTTGACATTACAAACAAACACTTCAATTTTATTTATTTGTTTATAAGTAACTCATGCTACGTAGAAACACCATGCATTACAACACCTCAAAACTAAAGTTAAGGACACACCGAGCGCCGTGAGAACCAAGTCAAAGTGTGTGACGTGTTAATTTCATAACAAAGCATCGTTATGAGCCAAACGCTGGCATAAAATAATGAACGAGTTTCCCAAACACCTTGTTAGTAACATCTTATTAATTTACTACTACTTGGAACTCGTATGTGAAACAATGTTTGTGATGCGTCTCGAGGAGACTTTAGGCGAGAAAAACGTAGTCAAGTGGTCTTTGATTTAGGTCCACTTGCACAACAAAAATCGCTAAATACATTTTGCGCTAAACATATTTGAAACATCATTCCATTTCTGTAAATAATTTGAAGTCAACAGAGACAGAACGATGTTTTAAATGTGTTAAGTGCTAAGTGTATTTAGTGAGTTGTTGTGCAAGCGGGCTTTAATAGCCGACGAATCTTGAAGCCTCATTTAATAATATTCAGAAATAATAATATTCAATTTGAATATTAATATTAAAAACATAGGTCAAGGTATGTCTTGAAGTTTTTAACGAAACAACAGTTGAATCGAAATTGTTCAAATATTAGTTGATTGTTTGTGCAGTCAGCGGAATTAATTATTATTCAAATTAACACCCTACGTTAATTTGCCGTGTTATAGCTCTTTCATACAACTGTCAAAGAATGACAGTTATGATTAAATATACGGACAATTTAAGTTGGTAGGTACCTACCCAGTTAATTTGCTAAACAATTAATTTTCCAGACTTAACTAAATCGGTGTATTGTCAGTTAACAACACCTAACGATAGACAAAAAACAGAAATACAATATACAGATTAAGTTTTTGCCTTACAAAGTACCCTTTTCAGATTTCTTGCAAGACTGTCGTCATCTTTATATTGAAATCTACAATTACTGGTTAATTGATTGGTAATTGTCACTGTTACGTGATGAAATATAGCTTCATTACAACACTCCATAGGTCAATTAAGTTTACTGTCTTAATGAGTATACTGCGAAGTTCATTATGTGTGTAAAATATACATATACCATTATCCATTTAGTTAGAGCTCATTATGAATGGACTAGTTCGACCATAGTTTTCCTCTGCACGATATTGAATTAATACTATGACATTATATAACAGATTACCACCTTTAACTTTAAAGATTGGTCACGCAGTATGCAGTGCATCAAGTGAACGGCAAAGATGTTTATAAGGTGTAAAAATTATTTACCTAATTATACTTTATTGTAGCTTCAATTTCACTGCAATTGAACTCGGTGTAGACCGGCCTTTACAACTTATAATAATCCTTCAAGTGATCTGCTAATACATTTTTAAGCATGTAAATATTATTTCAATGGGTTTTTTGGCCCATACTGCAGACAGACGGATACATCAGGGTCATCATATTTATCAAAAGAGGATGCAGTTTCTGTTGGTTAATACATACTGATTACAGGCTCCATTTGGTCCATTAGCTGGAATTAGAAATACTGGCTGATATAAAAAAGTTATATATGCTACAAGTGCGGAAAGTAGGTGATTTTCGGCGAGTGTATAAGTCGACACGGGTCGAAAATCATCTTACGCACGAGTATCATACAACGTTTTACTCATTGTGCGAGAAAATAAAAAAAAAAATAAAATTTAGAAAGATCGAATCCGAACTAAGCAAGAAAATAGACAAATGGCGGGCGTATTTTAAATATGTACATGCGCGCTCAGCGTATCTATTACTGCGCATGTGCAAATAGCTGCCACGTCACGTCGGAAAAAGGCATGAGAAAAATATACGTTTAGCCAAACATATTTAATGAATATTTAAAATTAGTCTAAATCTAAATCTACAGTAATTAATAACGCGTTTAATGAAGTCTTAGTTTTATTGTACCTTATATGAGTGATAATGTACTTGACTAATTTGTATTTTTTTTTCAAATAATAAAAACTGCGTCGGGCTGACGACGGAGTCAAAAAAAAGAACTGAAAAGTAAAAAGCACAAGTGTGAAAATGTGGCACTTTCCGCACAGTTTGGCTGCTTGGAAAACGCTCTTTTCGAGCACATGCATTGTAAATAAATTATGTCTATTTAGCTTCTAAATGTGGTTGTGTTTAGTTTAATTCTTGCGTTAGCTATTCAGGCATAGGTTTAATAGCGTTGGTTGTTACTAGCAATACCTAATTTACAACATATTGAATTAAATACTTATAGGTAAAGAAAAAAGCTTTTATAACATAACATCACGCCTTGTTTCCCCGAAGGGTTGAGAAAAGCTTTTATATTAATTGCGAATAAACTAACTACCAAAATAGCTACCTTACCTTTAAAAAAACCGGCCAAGTGTGTGTCGGACTACACACAATGAAGGGTTCCGTAGTCGGGATGAAGAACGAAAACACGGAATTATCCCAAGAACAACCTAAACATTGTAGTTAAAAAACATGTATCTCATACATTCCAACTGCAAATATTAGTTTGTACGCACAATATTAAGAGATTTGCCGTGTTACTAGAAGGCCATAGACTTCTTATAGGTTTTCGATATACGGACATAGCAGTAAAAACAATAAAACTTTTATTGTGTCTCGTTTGCGTTCCGCAAAGTGTTAAATAACTTTTAAACTGTTTATTTTAAAATTATAAAAAAAATGTGACACGGTATAGTTTGCAAAACTTTTTATTTTCAATTTTCTTATTTGCCCCCCAAAAGTGACCCAAAATTGGCTGTGACAGACGGACAGACAGACACACGAGTGATCCTATATGGGTTCTGTTTTTTCTTTTTGAGGCACGGAACCCTAAAAAATCTAGAGTCAAAGTCTTGTTTGGAAATAGGACTACGTCGATACTTTTATTCAAGGGTGGGCGTAAGTATTTCATGTAAAGGTTTCATGCAGAATACAACCTTATTTTATATACCTACTTTCTAAGCAAATAAACCATTATGATTATGGTTATGATTATGTTGGGAAAATAACTATGGTTACATTCGATCATTCAAGCAAGTGTGGAATTACTTTTGATTAAGAAGGATTAGGTACCTATTTGTTTGAAGAAAAAAATCTGATGAAAAATAGTAGGGTTATCTTGTGTACGTCTTTTGAGTTGACACTGATAAAAGAATCAAGTGAAAGTCACTGACGAAAACTAATGACTTTTTGTTATTATTATCTTTAAGGTAAATAGTATTTAAGTAAAGTAGGTTTAAAGTTATGAATAAATTAAATTTTGTCAGTATTTCAAGACTTTATGTTAAATATTGTAAAGAATTTTATTGTCCTACAATTACTATAAAGTATGAGCTGATGCTGCTGCCTGTGATACAGATTTATCCTAGTAAAGGGGCCGTAATTATGAAGTAATAATACCTAACATAATGATTCCAGTCCGAAAAAGGGATGGTGTTATCTGTCATGTATAGCTATGTCTCTCTCGCGCATTGGAATCATGATGCCATTAGAACGTCATAATAATTATGGCACCAGGCATCTAACATTATAATACCTTTGTAAATTATTTCTAAGATTTTGTTAATATTTTGGCAATTTTTAATACTGAATAAATATTTATTATTAATTAGGTAAGCTGTACCTATGAATAAAACTTGACTTCAAGTCGTATCTATTTCAGTAGGTTCTAAGCGCCGAAGCACCTGTTCCAAACAATATTGTAAGAGGGTCCCCTTTCATACCGTGACCCTTTGCCTAATTAATACATAGAATTAACCTAGTCTGAACACCGGCGAACATTCAAAGTAATATTGTAGTTAGGTATGCAAATATCTAAACTTTTGGAGCTAAAGATATCAATTATGGAAAATTCTGGAGCTAAGGATTAAAGGAATGAGTTTAAGAAAAACAATTTGCGACATGTGTCTGCAGATCGTGTTTCTTCTCTGTGATATACTTAAGAACTTAAAATTCACTCTTTATCTCGCTCGCACGATACTGCGCGCGGACTGAGTGAGAGCGGGACTGAGTGCGGTGCTGGGCTGCAGGAAGCGCCGATAGTTTAGGCAATTGCTTTTTACGGTGAAAATAATGGTAATTTAAAAAAAATAAAAAACATAAGACCTGCTTTATAGTTAGTTCAGTTAGTATGCAAAGTTTCATGATCTCTTTATCACCCCACTCCATTTTAATATCGCAAAATATTGTACAATGTATTGGCGCCAAAATGAGAAAACTCAATGATCAATCATATAAAAATGACAGATTCCAAATTCAAATGTAATATTTTGTTTATTTTTAATTGTAACAGTATTTATGGCCAGACTAAGTATAGATGGTGCTTAGCAACTTTGGTCTTCTCAATCTGGTCTTGTTCAAATTCGGTCGGTTGTCAAATGAAAAACATCTACATAGGTGATTTTAAATTAGAATTTTGGGTTCAAATAATGAAATCAAAGCACTAAATTTGTAAGTGGCGCTACAAATTGGCATCCACGTGTACGTTTTCTGATCCGTTTGTTTATATTTTCATCAGGTAATATTGTAACAAACTATATTGACAAACATACAGATATAGGTATATGTCGGATATTTTACGCAGTAGTATTATTTCTGTATATGTATCTCCATAGGAGGAGCTCGTGGCTAAATAATAAATTATAACAGCAGTACGGGTTGATCAAAGTTTAAGCTACGCTGGCCGCGGAAGGTTCGTGGATGGGTGACCCCTCCGTGCCTCGAATCCAGCTATCATTCGTAGATCTTTGACAGTCGTTACGGATAGTCAGAGGCCCAAAAGTCTGACAATCAGTCTTACCACGAGGTATCGTGTTATCCAGAAACTGGGTAGTGCAGGTCAGATAGGCATTCGCTCCATATAAAATACTGGTATTCAGATGCATCTGACTGGAATCCGACCTCAGCATAGTTGGAAAAAGGCTAGGCCGATTGATTGTCTCCGTAGGACCGTCCAATGTTTGACACTCAGCTGTTTGCTTGTAAAGTTTTTAATCAATTTATTTGTAAAACGATTTCGTTTCGATCTTTTGTAGGAAGCACCTATGTTCTCTCTGTATGATTCGTCCGTAATTCACAATCAACCTATTACGCAGCAAAGTTTTTACGATTTAATATGCAAACATCTACAGATATTTAATATAGACTTAACTGGTTTTCCTCCAATATAAAAAAGTCGTGTCACAACTTAACACTTGAATTTCGTTGCATATTTAATAACTGTTGACGTAGATAAAATTAACAAAGAAATATTTCAACTAGTTTATTACTTATGAAGCTATTAATAATAAGTAATAAGAGGGAGACGGGTTAAGCCCCGTAATAATGATAAGTAATTGAACTTAGATCATTTAGTTATCAATAGCATTGTTAACTGTTGTTATGATAAAAAGTACTGTAAGTATTACAATAAATTGCATTTTGCTGTTGGGCAACGAGCGAGTACTTGTGGCGCAAGACTCTTCTTTAGATACTTATAGATTTTATCTAAACATCATTATACCATATTCACAATAATTTACTAGTGAAATAGTATATTTTTAAAGGAAGTTACGTATTATAAACACAGTACTTATCAGTGGCGAAGCCTTCATACAACCCGATTCCTATCGGCTTCCCTTCGGAACCACCACTCTTCTTAATGTCTACTATTTCCAAATAATGTACAACTGTGTGTAACTGTGTATCCCATCACATTAGATATATTTAATACCAGCTTAATACAGTCATCATAAGATTTAAAACATTACAAAAAATCAATTTTTTTTGTCTGAGTTAATGAGAAAAAATGTTCACCATTTTTTCTTCGGCTTCCCTCTAATGATAATTGTAGCTGCGCCACTGGTACTTATTACAAAATAGTATAATAAAAAAACCCCAAACAATGGAATTCTAAATAATTATATTTGGAATTCGATCGTTTGGGGTTTTTTTTATTAAACTATTTTGTAATTTTTGCGTCCTGTGATGATAAGATAATTCTTATCATCACGGGACGCAAAAATTCAGGGTTAATAATACTGTCATAATTAAACTATATAGTTTCTCGCTGATGGATCCACCTATATCACAATCGACACAAAGCGTCAACTTTTTTCGATTCAGGCTCGCTGGCTTCAAGGCTTTCATGACAGTACAAAAGTAACACAATCAGTCGCCAACCAATGACGAAATACGATCGGGATAATGACTGAGAAAAAAATGGATTATATAGGTACTATAAAGGATAGAACCGGATGCGGGGAATACCGACTCTCGCGCAATAGACAAGATCATGAAAGACGATAATACCTACCTACTAGGTGATAATTGGTTACGATATTAATCCTTGTTTGAACTGTTAAAACTGTTTGTTCATGATCAATATTTTGCTCGTAATTTGAGGTCGGAATAAGCATTAAATAGAGATTGTTCTTAAAAAAACATGTGCATTGATGATTTATACACAATTCATTTTGTTGCATTACATCACTGACTCTTTGCAGCGTCATTTAAATTATCATTTAACGGATCAAAGTATTGTACAATAACCACATTATGTGGACAGTTTACCACCTCTTAACGAATGTCGTTATAATTATGATAAATCACCTATTGTGTGGTGTTATATAATATTGAGAACACGGACACGGGTTGCTGAGCTACCAAACATTCAATAGGTCTTTAAAATAAGTAGATGGTGCGATAAAAATATCTGTGAAATCCCGAGATGAATGTAGGTACAATACTATTCTTAGGAAATGTCGGGTGAATAGCGATGATGCCTGGGTAAAAAAAAAAAAAATCTATTTAGTCCGTCAGTCAGACAATAAAAAGATATAAAACCTAGCAAGGTGTTGTTACATCATGCCACAATTTAACTCAATGTATCGCCGTAATCTTTTGATTATGTAAAAAGAGAAAAATTACGTGTCTAATATTTTTTAATAATCTACCTCAAGGGCAAAAAAATGTTTAGTCATCATCCCGATTGTCTTTTCTGTAATGATGATGTCTCGATATGGTAAATGAGTCAGATCTTGGTTACATAGAAACAGTCTGACGATATTGCACGGTGGTCAAAGGCCTTTCGCTGCCTTTCGTCGTGAGACGCCAATAAGCAGGAAGAGAACTAAACGACAACCTTTTAAAAATAACACGTTTTTAATTTCGGTATCATTGGAAATATAAGTCATGTCTTTGTTTGGTGTATTTTCTAGAAACAATATTATTTATTATCATAGTACGAAATTAAGTTATAAATAAATCAGTGCTCAATCAATAATTATTATACAATTATTATAAATGAGATAGTAACTCTGTCTGTCTGTTAGAATTTCATGCCTTAACGGCTGAACGGACTTAGGATATAGGATTATTTACTACTTGTACTATTTACTACTACGTTCCCGTGGGATAATTTCCGATCTCCACGAGGGCAAAGACACAAACAAAATCTAGTGCATTATAATCCCACTGTGAATTATTTGTGAAGCGAGCTGCCAATAGTTTCAATCTCGCATCTCACTTTACCTTAGTTTTCAAGGTGAGATTTTTACAGAATAGAAGACCTGGGTATCCTTTGTTATTTAAAAACACCGAAACCAACCTTTTAACTAACACTTTCTAGACTTTCAAAAACCTTTCATTTACTGCAAAATCACAATTGAATCACCATTTCACGTTATCAAGTAAGTATTTACCTTTGAACATGTATAATATGTACCGCGGCATTACTTTTTAAACGAAAGCATGACAAAAGCTTTTAACGGCGGTTAGATTAAACTGTAGATAGAGTTTAAAACTGTTTTCCATTGTATCATTAATCTGATCAGCGATGTAACGTTCCGTGTCATTGTTGGCAGTTAGTAATAGTTTCTTAACGATCGTTTAAGGTATTGAATTATGGGTAATATGTAGGTTAAATATAACTATCGATTTTAAACTGAGTTCATTGTGGTCAGTGTCTATGTCCCCTCTACACCATCCACATGTTCTGTTCCAATATTTTTTTATACAGGCTGTCTTTGATTTCACATGGAAGGTAACTTAAATAGGAACAACTCTCAAATCAGTCTGCCTAGCATTTTCCCAACTATACATAATATGTTGGGATCGGTTTCCATTCTAACCGGATGTAGCTGAATATCAGTATTTTACATGGAGCGACTGCATATCTGACCTCCACAACCCAGTTACTGGGTCACACGATACTCCTTGGTAAGGCTGGTTGTCAGACTTTTGGGCTTCTGACTAGTCGTATTGACTGTCAAAGATCTACGAATGGCAGCCGGGACCAACGGCTTAACGTGCAATCCGAGGCACGGAAGAGTCTCGAGGCTCCCCTATTCATCACAAGCCTTTTCTACATCTCAGTCATTTTCTTCAGTCTTTTCTATATCTCTACAAACATATTATTGAAAGCAAAAATATTAATAAAAGTAATCTATACATTATATTATTAATTAAAGTCGCTCGTGTGTGACTGTATGCCCGCTTAGTCTTTCTAAACGACACATTGTATTTTGATCCGGTTTTCACCATCATTTAGAGAATTTATTCCTGAAGGTTTAAGTTATAATACATTAATATTTAACTTTAGATATAGCACAGAAGTCTCGATGTTTTGACATGTAATGCAACATTGGTAGTTTTTAATTAAAGACAAATCGCCGTCGCTAGCTGTTTTCTCGAACTCATGACATTTTCGCGTCACGTTTTGGCGGATATCTCGAACTATGGGATTATCACTGAGACATGACGGGGGACAACATAGTTTTATCGTTTTTGTTTGCGGGTGTGTTTGGTCGTCTTCTTCAAGGTTAAGGCTACTTTTTTCTAATATTTCCCACATGAAATGGTAATTACATAATTATTATGCAGGTACAAAAATAAAAAGGTACCGACCTCATGTGAAAATGGGTAGCGTTCTATTATTATGTTCCCCAACAATTGGTTTCTTGGTAGATAAATAATAGGAGGGGGAAAGTCTTCCATTAATCAGGCTCCCAAATGCTCGATATCTATGTTTGCAACTTCCAAGGAAATAAGAGGTTAAGAAAGCCTAATTTACTAAGTTGTGTACAGCGGCGAGGGGTGAATTTTTGTAAGAGAGAAGCCGAAGCAAAGCCGGCTTTAACTTACTTACCTACATATCAATAAAGTAAAAATTAATTTATTAACATAAAAATAAAAGTCTTTACTGAATTTAATACCATCTATTGTCAAATAGCAGAACCAAAAAGACGCAATAACTACACAATGTTTTAAATAAATAAACTCAACTAAATTAGGTACCTACTATCATTCTAAAATTATTATACAAATATAAAGAATCGAATACAATACAGTTGAATAGGTAAAAACTAAATAAAATGTGCAATATTCGTCCATCTCGTTCTCGCTGACGCATTTTTTCTATATCTGTCTCCCGTAACCCGCTGTACAGCGGCTTGCTCTCGTCCATTATTAAGCGGCGCCACATGACCTAAAATGTCGTCATGACAGGATCGCTATTGTATGAATTTTAGTTCCGGATTATGACGTTTTGAAGCCGGATTATTTTACAACATTTTGTTGTTGTTGTAATTCAAAGCCAATAATAGACATTTTTGTTGTTTGTATGTTATGGTGAATTAAATGCCCGCAGTGTAACTATATTTTTGAAAATGGTACACACACACTATTGACTGTGCCATTTTCAATAGCAGTAGAGTTGCTGATGCGAACCTCCGAAGGGAAGCCGGTAGGAATCGTGTTATATAGTGCTTTCGCCACTGGTAGTGTATGATATTTGTATAGCATGAAATGTTTTCATAAGAACTTAAGAAAATTAGTTATTGTTTCACAAGCCAATGTCCACCTTTTTTTTTTGGATGGGAAATCTTTTAAAAACCCACCCGTGTTCCTTCAGTTGCCTGCAAGCCAAGCCAATGCATACCTACATACACGTTACAACATTATCGTGGACGGAAATTTAAAAGCATCTTCATATATTTCCATACATTTTAAGTGCTTCCCTGTGTTATCGTGATGGCGTGGACCTGGACGTTCACGGTAATATCGTCACGTTAAAATTATTATGAAAGCGCCCATTAGCTTTACATTTCACTGTCGATCTATTTGTGGCTAATAAGGTTAAATAACGACACAGAATAATAATATATATATCAAACTATTGCATAACTTAACTGTGAACAGATTATTTAGTTTATTATACAAACACTCAAGTATGGGAAAATAATCTAAATAATTTTGTCAGTATTGTATTTGATATCGAAATACCAGGAAGGAGGAATAATCTATATCTACAGAAATAAATGAAATTATAGTGGCTCTTTGTAATGTCAAAATAACAACTTTTTACTAAATGCATAAGAAAGTATATACGGTACTTACAACAAATAAGCAATTTTTAAAACTTTTGTCTGTTTGTTTGTTCCGGCTAATCTCTGAAACGGCTAGACCGATTTTGACGGGATTTTCACTGGCAGATAGCTGATGTTACGGATAGTACTTTAGGCAACTTTTATTTTAGAAAAATAATTAGAGTTCCGCGCGAAAAATTGAAACCTAAAATTGTGAACGAAAAGTCGTATTTGAAAAATTCTTTTTGAAAGATAAACGTTTTCTTTTATCTAGAAAGAAACATTGTTTATTCTGCACAAACAAAAAGCACATTACAAAAAAAAAATGGCATAACATTAACATTAACATTTTGCATTTGGTAGCCCAATTTTCAAGGATAGTTATAGGCTATTTAACATCACGCTACGACCCTTAGGAGCCGAGCAAACACAAAAAAGTCAGAAACTTACGACTTCCACGCGAACGAAGTCGCGGGCACAGCTAGTATATTATAAACTGAAGTCAATTTTCGTGTCTGTCTATGTGTGACCGCGTTGTTCTGCTAAACTGCGCAACGGATTTTGATGCGGTTGTCAACCTCATTTAGAGAATTTGTTCCGGAAAGTTTATATGTATAAAATATTAATACTTAACTTAGATTTATTAAAGAAATCTTCATGTTTCGATAAGTCTTAAAAACCGTGCGAAATGAGAATGCGGGTCGCTGGTTCAAAATATTTTTTTATCAAAATAGGTAACATTTTATCAAAATACTATTTGATAATGTTAATTATTGATTTTTTGCAGTTGACGTATATTAATGTGCTTTATCTCGTCATTAGTCTACAATAATGTTAACCTATTTAAAACGCTATTTTGTTATTTTATTAATTAATTAGTTATAAGTTAAAATATTAATGTATTGAAAAAATAAATATTCCCACTTAATCACTTTAAAACGCCCAATTAACAGAAACGGTTAATCAAAAATCATATCACAACTTTCCAATCACAACATACAATTAATTAACAACATTAAAACTGTACTAAGTCAAGATTAGGTACCAGGATACCAGAAAGGCATAGAGACATTTATATAGAAGGTTGTATCGCTGCTCATTGAGTGGAAACTGCCTTGATTAGTTCTAGCAAACACACAATCATACAATGAGTGCTCGGCAACAGATAATTACTTGCAAAACGCAAACAGAATACGTTGAAGTAATAATAGCTTATAATAATTTTACGTGTAATCCATTAATTGTGATCACGTGATTGTAAATTATCCTTATACCATTACTGTGGGACCAAACCTTAAATCGCGAAAAAAAATCAGCTGCTCCCTACATATATGTTCGAATAACTCGTCAAATTATAGGGAACAGCAAATTTTTTTTTGCCGATTTCAGGTTTGGTCCCATAGTAAAAGTTGTTGGGAATGATGAGTACAACACTATAGTGGCAGCTCCCAGGCCAATAAAAAAGCAGCGTGCATAATCGGTAATAAGAGAACAAAGGATTAAATGAGTCGTTTATAGACAAAATTTTGATTTTGGTATGGTCGTCCAGGAAATTTGAATTAACGATAATACATTTCCTCTTTCGGTATCAAAGACGGCAATATGACGTTAAAATCCAATTTAAAAATAGCAGCTTGGTATCAAATTCAGCAATATTTAAAAGGTTTAAATGAAACCCAGCAATCTGACTTCATCAACCAACCACAGGCGCCCAGTAGATCACGTTGTTTAATGGAGCCGTTTGTAGTTTGAAACAACTGTGCCTCTGAGTTTTTATTGAATTATTAATGTTTATTTTGTGGAAGTTAATTTGATTTTTATAAAAATCGGATTGGATTCTCGTCCATCATCATTCTCATCTCGCTTGTAACTAATAGGTATGCACGCAACGGCAAAAAACCGCGAAAAATGGAAACGGAACTTGGCGAAGAAGCATTAGAAGAATCTAATGAATTACGGATATAAGTATGCAAGCGCAACAGTTAAATATTGTATTAAATATTATTTAGCTATAAGACCAAAATTTAGTCACATTCAAAATGACTAGGTAGGTACTTAGTTACTTTTATAAAAATATATATTTTTTATTTTCGACATACACGGCAATCTGTCAATCACTTGGTATCAGAAATGTACACCGAAATGGCGATCTGAGTCATGTCTGGAAACAACTATGGCATTCTTCAATTTTTAGTATCAAATACGCCATTCTGTAGAATTCAAACTTATATTCTAGCCGCACGGTCCGATTAAGACCAAATCCTGTGCTACTATTTATTTTTTTTAGCACCTGATATAGTAATTTCATTAATATTCTGATGTTAATTCTCAAACAAACATAGAAAAAAACGTTTTTCTTGAATAGGGAGCCTAACTGACAATTTATCCCGCTAGAGGGCGCACCTGCAAAGCTTGGTAAATAGAACAACATGGCCTCCGTCTGTGGTAATACTAGCTAGCAAAAAGGTTATAGTAAAAATATTAAAGTTCTTAATAATTTTAAATTGTACATAATTTTAATAATAAATTCATTTTATGAGACCGTACTATTGCATTAGGTAATGATACCTGTAATGATAGTTATAAGGGGAATAAATAATTAAATAAAGAATGTAAACAGAAAAACAAACTTCATGTTTAGGCCTCCTTTTTCATCTATGATTATAAAAAATAATGATCTATGGTTAGATCATTATTTTTAATGATAAATCCGTTGTGTTTACAATCTACTGATATATTATTTTAGTGCTATCCGTTCATCAGGAATATTCTATAATAGATAGTAATAACGCACCAGTCCATGAATCAGTGTTGTGCCATTAGGCAGTATTATGCAGGAACGAAGGTGTTCATTAATTCACTAAAAACGGTAAATTTCGCAAGCATTGCTACGTTACAAGCATTTTACAGTCACAAAACATTAAAGGTGGTATTATGATCATTTTAGAGCTGAAGACTATAATAATGAAGGATATTTTACAGGTCAGAGTATTAACCTAATGTAAAACACAATATCTTTAGTGCTGTTTACTTGACTGTATCGTTAAAAGTTTATTGTAAAGTAGTTCAATATCACAAAAAACAAATATGTTTTTAACCTTTTGGTATTATTTTAACCTACAATTATAGTAATAAAGCTGAAATAATATTAAAAAATGCCAAAAAATGTTGCCGCTCGCGTTTGACAGTTTGCTTTGTTTACTTCATATCCATGTGGCACCATCCGCTGTCTCAGCTTTGCGTAATATTCGCTATTACCACAATTTATTTCAAGTGATGATTTCCGCCTTTGTTTCTCTTAACATTAAAAATGTATAGTGAAAGTAGAACAGTTTTCGAAATTCAGTGTTATCCGTGCTTGCTCCAAATTCAAAATATTTTTATTCACTCAGTGACTAAAATAGAGACTAAAGAATCGATGTAATCGATGAATCAAACACAGGACAGAGACAGGGTGTTGTGGCGCAGCCTGGGAGAGGCCTATGTCCAGCAGTGGACTGCGATAGGCTGAGTTGAGTCGGTCAGTGTTGAGTTGATGAATCAAATGCCCTTTTTCGAGTGGCAATGGTAAAAAGAGTATTCTACCTATCTATATAAAATGGTGGAATCAAATCTTAAGTACTTACATTCTACAAACAAGCTCTGTATTGCTTACAAAATAATACTAACTGTACATCTATTTTATATTAATATCAAATAGAACTAAAATTTGTTTATATGTAGAGGGAAATCTTCGGAACTACTAGAGCTACAAAATTGCCGAGTGGCATATGATATATTTTATGTTAAAAAAAGAAATTTCCCGAAGGCGAAGTCGCGGGCAGAAGCTAGTATAAAATAAATCTAAGTATTGTGTGATCATTGCATGTAGTTCTGCTGCTATATTCCCTGAGGGTAAGGCGGAGGTGTATAGGTTTACCTGTGCATACCCGCATTTCGCCTGTTATGTTTAAGTCCCATGTAATAGGGAGCGAGCCTATTGCCATCAACCGAGTACAGATCCAGACTCCGGGCTGCTACTGAGAAATTCCAGATGGAAAACCCCAATAACACAATGCCCGACCCGGGAGTCCTAGAATCTCATGCTCAGCAATAGCACTTGCTACCACTAGACCAACGATCCAGTCTTCAGAAAATTTATAATGACAAAGTTACAAAGTTATAATGACAAAGTTACAAACGGGCTTATAAAATGTAGTGATCTAGTCGAACGTATCCAATATTCAGTCCCTTCAAAACCTCCCAGATATCCTATCACTAGATTGTTTCATATCCCTTTCCGCAAATCCAACCCTGGTCTCAACGCTCCCTTGCTACGAATTTGTAGAAATTACAACAGTCTTTGTAAATCACCAGAAACCGATTTACACGGTGTATCACTAAAAAGTTTAGAAGATCAGTCTCTGAGGTACGGGAGTGCATACATTCACCAATAAATAAATAAATATATCGAAATTTTTGTTAATTCAATTTCGATGTTAGTAACTAGTAACACTACAAATCCATTTTCATAAAATGTTCATAAACCTTCGTTATCATTCACACTCGAAAATGCTAACATTGATAACACAGTTATTGTCATAATTATCATTGTATTAAGTTTATTGCAAATAACTACCTACTTTATTTTGTATTCTAATTTTATAAAAATTTTTTTCCTGTATTTTTATACGAGTATTATGTTTTCTTAGATAATTACGTCGTTGACTTTATTGTGAATGCTGCTTATACCTGTAATAGGCATACATACCAGCACTTTTACTTTGTCTTGTTTTATTATTAATTCATTGTATGTATTGCTGTTGGTGTACCAAATAAATAAATAAATAAATGACAAAAAATTAAACAATTTGCAGACGGGCAGGCAGTAATAGAACGTGATTGTAATAAAGATGCAAACTGATTTAAAATGTAAACAGAGCAAAAAATAATAATTGAGGAAATAACGTTTAATAGAGCCTTCTAAAAGTTGATGCTGGTTTATTTTTCGATAGGTTGACACATAATTAAGCCTCTAGCAGACAGGCGCGACGCGAGAGCGCGACTCTAGTAGAACAATTTCTATGAAAACTTCATCAGAATCGCGTCGCATCGTCAAGTCGCGCCTGTCTGCGGAAGTCTTCATATTGTCTGGAAATGGTTGAAAGAACGCTGTTATGAACCTTTTGATGATCTGCTTTCTATTTTAAGTCCACCCCAGTTTTATAGCATTTTATTTTACTGCGTAATTTTTCTTGACATGATTAATTTTTCTCGTAACTAAACACGTAGTACCTTTTCCCATATTTGTCGTTTTACGTTAATTGTGTTGGTCATCAGGGGTTCTCCAGGAAGATCCGATCATTATTTGGAGTGTATAATAATAGGCAAACAAAAGTTAAAATTCGTAGGTATCAGTTTTCACTCAACAATAATATTATAGAGCACCTCAGGACATGTTGCCCCTTGTCGCTATGACACTATGTGCTAGCGACCGTTTTCGGGGGCCCATTATTGATTGTGCAAGTCACCCCCTGGCATTTTATTTGTGTATTGTACATAAAACATTGGTCAGGCAGGGGCCATAGTCTTTCCATAGTTCTAGATAACCAGTCCACAGCCACCCTAACCCATAGCCCAATATGTTTTGTTTCCACTATATGCAGTAGTCCTGCACCAACCGGGGGTTGTCCTTGGGTGCACTTGCATAGTGCATACAGGGATAATCGTCGGTTGGTGCCTCCTCATCATTTAAAATTGTCTAAGGGGCCTCTGCGAGTTGGCTTCGGCTCCTCGTAAGCCTTTCAAAGGTCCGGGACCCAAGGGCCCCAAGATATGTCAAAAAAAAGAATGTAGAGTATATAAATAATGAGTTCGTCTCGAGGAGTGTGGTACGTTTTAGACATTATACACACGATTTCGCTGAATAAAAAAACTGGGGGTACTTTTCTATCTTTCATAAGTAAAAAATAATGGCGGTCATGGGGACTGCCGACAAAAGTGAAAACTTAAAACATTAACATGTACATGACATTAACATGTTCCGTGGGCCGCTGCGCGTCGCCAGGCTGGCGCAACACGTCACATTAGAGTTGTGACGTGAGCATGTCGCATGTCGGGAACTGCCTGTCGAGGCCTGTCGCGGCCTGGCGCGCGGCCACGCCTGTCGAGGCCTATTGCGACTCGTCCCGACCATCCCACCATAGGCCTCATCGAATCGACGGTTCCCATGGCCTGTCAGCGTGAGTTGGCACGATCTGGCCTGTGAGAAAGCGGGCTGTGGGACCGCGGCATAAGATTTTCCCTTACCAATAAGCGCTCAACGCGCATAAAAAAGTTTCACTTATAAAAAAATCTCACGGACAGAGCCCTGAACATAGCTAGTGAATATAGATACCACTGGTAGACTGGATTAATGAGTATGAAAAATTAATAACATGCTTGTTGTTCTTCATCATTATGTTCCACGAATGATTTTTTAAAATCTGATGTAGTTAAGTACACAATGAACATAGATTTGACGTGCTGTTCTCAAAAAATTAATGCCACGAGCTGTTAATTAATCATGTCAGCTATATGGCTGTATCGCACCACTACCTTGGTGAAAACAAAACATTGTTATCTAAGAAATTTATGAATGGTTATTTTATGGCCAGCCAGGTTAATTAGGACACAATACTGTTATCGGGTGACAAGTGAGTGATAATCTTGGTCTCCTGGTAATGACATTATTCTGATAATCTCGGTCTCCAGGTAGTATCTCATGTAGTATCTTCTTAAAACTAATCGAGATAAGGTAAAGAAATAAACAAAATGCGATCAAAGATTAAGAGTGTAAATGTGCGCAAGAGGTTAGCAAAGTTAAATAATGTGGAGGTGTTGTAATAATGTAAAAACAATGTATAAATTATGTGTTATATATGTTAACATATTAACAATCGCACCTTAACAAATAAATCAAGGATAATTTGCCATGGCACATCAATAAGAAACCATGCCTTGCAAATATAATTTAAAAACGAAGACTCCAAGTCTTCAATTGTTTTTCCGACAATTTGCAATTATTTAAATTGCGAATCAGTCACAAAACTACAAGGACAATGGGCAAAGACGTTCGTTCATAGCATGATAATAAATGACCACACAGAAGTGACAGGACGTGGAAGGGGCGTAGATTCATGTGTGTAATGATGACGTCATGTTCGTGCTGTGTGGTCGGTGATGCGGTAGAAAACCACGTAGATACTTCCAACAATTAAATAGATTTATAAAAGAAATTTTGTTTTAGGAAGGTAGAAAAGAGGCGACTTACATTGCTAACGCTTTGGTAGTTTCATGGCACAGTTCAGACCTGGCAATGTCTACCTCCTTTCTATGCCAATATTGTCTTAATTGTCCTATGGTGGCCTCTACGTGTGCATCGTGTGTCATTCTTGTTACTCTTATTGAATATCTTATTTTGAACTTGATCAGAATTTAAATAGATCTGAGGTGAAGGTGACACCCACATAATAGATCTGTCACCGTACAATTATGAACTTCGTTAGTTTATAATATAATTATCGGTAATATTTCTGTTAGATTATAAACTGACGAAAAACTGTGATATGCAACAAACCATTTACAATTTGACGCATTATTTTTCGATAGTTCATAATATGATCCATGGGAAACCTACACATTGTGGACTGGTATCAAACTTGTTTGTAACGTAACATAGCGTGCGCTAGTACTAAATAGCCTGCCTAGCGGCGAGCAACTTGCAAGTAGCGCTCGCCGGCCGCTACCGCGGCACTGCTCGCTTTGCTCGCTCGGCTCGCGCGCGGTTGGCCATAGTTCTGACCTAACCCAACCCATTTCAGCCAGTTCACAATTTTCCGACAGTTTATAATCTAACGGAAGTAAAACCTATAGATTATTATACACTAACGGTTCTCACAATCTTACGGTGACAGATCTATTCCGTGGTAACACCATTACGATAATGTAGTACCTAGTGCTTTTTATGCTTGTTCAATATTTTAATTGATACGGACTGCATTTTGTATATGTCTTTAAAAGAAATCAACCATTACGTTATAAGCTACACCTCATTAAAGTTTATTGATTTTTACGCTAACGCCCGGTTTCTCGTTGGCTATTTAAATCTATAATCAACTAACAGCCCTGTTAAATTAACAGAACAGTCAAATCAAATTGGTTTGCTGAATTGGCGATTACGATCAAAGTATTAATCAACGATTAATGTCAACTGAATAAAGTAAATAGATTATGTGTATGGCAACATCGTATTTTTCATTCGCATTGATAAATATTGTAGTTCGTTCGTTAGCTATCACATCCATAATATTTAAATTTGAGTTGCAATATAGGTTGTACATTTAAGGAAAAGTATCCTTTTCGGTTCCTGCTTGATTACCACCTGGAGATTGTATTTTTACATGCGTACAATCAACTGCACCCACAATATTTGGGAATGACTTTATAGCATAAAAACCACTTATAATTTTATTTCTATCTTCTTGGTTTGTACGCATTTTTTGAAATGTTGTCGCAGTTGGGCCAACTCATGTGATACATTCTTTATAGAGCGGTATGCTATACTCTTGTGTACTCTTGAAATGAAGTTAAATGCTCCAGTTGCATAAAAAACTTATGGTTAGCCATATTTGCTTAGTAGCACTGATAGCATTGCCTTTCAATGTAAACGGTTTTAGCCTGGTTCCGAAGAGATCCACTAATTGGAGGACAGCCTAGTCTGCTTCGATAGTCTATACCTGGCCTTGAACTCCTCATCATTGTAATGTTCCATTGGATGCATTCTTTGGCGATAAACTCTATACCTAATACCTGTTTGCTCATCTTCACTGCTACTAGACAAAGACAAAGACGACAGGGAGGATGCCATTATCTATAACAAAAATATGTACCGTAGTTAAAGTACCTATAGAACTTTTATTGTTTGGTTTTAGATTTTTATACACGTAAATGATAAGAAGATGACTGTTAACCATTGCTACTTACATGTGTATTTCTGATTTGTGTACAAACAATACGTGAAATCCTTCGTAAGTAGCTCGCGATTCCGTTTGTTTGTAGGAAATGATAATTGTCCGGTTATCAAATCTTAAGTAGAAAAGCAATCAATCTCGAGTCCGTTATCGGTAGCAGAAGTTGTTTTATTAATTATAACTAGAAAATATCCTAATAAAACTGAAAATCACAGGGAACGCAAAGATAATCGCCAAAGCCATCGCCATTGTTATATGGTTAATGTAATGACAAACAAACAAATGACTCAGAGGCAGGGGTATTATTAATAAGTGTTTGATTTTATTTCCATGATTATAATTTAATTATTTTTTTTTGTGATTTTTAATTTAATTTAATTTTTATGATTTTTAATGTAATATTTAATTTAATTAATTTTTTTGACTTTTTAATTTTTATTTATATTATTTGAGTGATTATTATTATTTTTATATATTCCAATTAATGAAACTGTAACAATATGATCTGCAATGGATTGAAATAAATTATTTGAATTGAATTGAAAGCTCGACAGATTAGCTAACACAACATTTAACAGCGGCTTGACATGACATTCAAGTTTAATAGTTCATTCAGAAACCCAAATTCGGAATTAACAAGGGATTTTTGTACTAATTTTATTGGTGATCAAAGATTTAAATAAAAGTACTTAATTAACGTTCGTGCAACTCGTGTTCGACTTAACAAGAGATTTAACACATGATTAATTAATTTTAGATTTGAATAGCCGTCGAGAAACCGGGGGTAAGTATGCCTACTTCAAATAAAACTCCTTAGTAGGTCCCTTCTGTTCTTGTAAATTATGTTTGCATATTCACTTACTATTGATTGAACATACACGATCATTGTAAATAGTAACTTAAATGCCATGACACGATAATCAAACAATTGATTACCATACACTAACGTGAAAAAACAACCTCTTCAAATTGCTTGTCGGATTCCATAAATTTTAATAGAGTTTTCATTCTGTACTCTGTGTTTATTCTGATTAAAGATATGCCGTTAACATTATTAAGCTGCATAAACTGCATGCCAACAAAGACCTCCATTATCTATAGGGGAGGCCTTTGTATCACACACACAACGGGTGATCAGGCGCTCTATTCTATAAAAATCGCACTGTGAAAACCTAGGTGAAGCGAGCTTGAACTGAGTTATCATTCCTCTTGATACATAATCAGCCTATAATGTTCCCACTGCTGGGACACCGGCCTCATCTCTGTGAGAAGGAGTGGGCTGTAATCCACCACGACTATTGTTTATCACAAACTTAATCACGCGGGCCCAGTGCGTGTTGGTAGACGTTACATGTCTTCGAATTTTTGGTTTTAGGACAGGCCGGTTTCCTCACGATGTTTTCCTTCACTGTATTGAGAGCAGTGGTGACGAAATAATTTACACAAAGTAAAGCGCCTGTCCGGGTTCGAACCTACGACTTACAACTCGTATGTCGCGATTCCTCCTAATGCTTGTGGTTAATACCATTGACAGCTCACTGGCATTAAACACAGCCCCTTGCTGCTCACTCTTTAGTCATAATCCTTATTATGATGCAAATAAAATCAATCTGCCTAGCCTTTTCCCGACTATGTTGGGGTCGGCTTCCAGTCTAACCGGATGCAGCTGAATACCAGTATTTTACATGAAGCGACTGCCTTATTATGCTACATCTAGGAATATTTTATACAAAATATTTTATATGGAAGCGAAGAAGTGTCGACAATCGATCAATATCAGAACAAAAAATATTCTTGGTATCAAGTTAGCAATGAGTAACCGACGATGACAACATACTGCGGATGTACCAACAAGGCGTTAAGAAAACCCAAGTTTTTAACCTCATTGTTTATTCTAAGTATTGTCAAATTGACCTGCACCCTAATTGCCTAAAACACTTACTGTAAGAATCGGTTGCATTTTGACAGTTCAGCAACATTCATTGCGTTATTTACGTTGGTGAGCAGACACATTTTTCGAACATAATTATTATGAAGCAATGAATTAGCAATCTGTTTCAAAATTCTTGTTTAAATTAATTAATAGTACGCACAAGTAGGTATCATAAGAAGCGCTCCACGCTTTTTAAATTAATCATTGGATATAAAAGAAGTGGCAAGCTATGCAGCTTGCCACTAAATTAAAAAATTAAATTTAAAGTAAATTAACTCGTATTTAAGATATAAGTACCTATGCAGGTACTTATTTCTTAAATACGAGTTAATTTAATTATTTTATAATTTTTAGTGCGTGATAAAAGCGTGTTTTTTAGTTTTTTTTTATTTTAAACTAAGTATCTACATATTGTTATTTTTTTACTTTTTAGTCTAATATATTCTTCATTTAGTTAATAAGTCTAAAGTCAACGAAGTTATGACTAGATCGGTTTAATAGTAGCTACTAAAGAGTTTCGCCACCCACCTCCTGGCTCCATCATCCAGACCCTCAACACCAAGTGCAATTTATTGGACATAAAATGAATTATATGACCCGAAGCTCGAAGGGTTTACTAGTTACTATTGAAGAATTCCACTAACGACCTCCTGGTTCCATCATCAGACCCTCGTTACCAAGCCCAATCTATTGGACTTGTCAAAACGAATCATATGAGCCCATTCTATTGGACTCGTCAAAACGAAACATATGAGCCAAAACGCGAAGGGTTTACTAATAGCTACTGAAGAGTTCCACTTCCACCTCCTGACTCCATCATTAGACCCTCGACATCAAGTGCAATATATTGGATTTATCAAAACAAATCATATGAGCCCAAACTCGAGGGGTTTACAAGTAGCCACACTGAAGAGTTCCACTTTCACCTCCTGGCTCTATCATCAGACCCTCGTTACCAAGCCCAATCTATTGGACTCATCTAACCGAATCATATGAGCCCAAACTCGAGGGCTTTACTAGTAACCACAGAAGAGTTCCACTTCCACCTCCTGGCTCCATCATCAGACCCCCGTTACCAAGCCCCATCTATTAGACTCACTCGTCAAAACGCATCATATAAGCCCAAACTCAAGGGGCTTAATAGTAGCAACTGAAGAGTTCCACTTCCACCTCCTGGCTCCATCATCAGACTTACCAAGCCCAATTCATTGGACTCGTCAAAACGAATTATATGAGCCCAAACTCGAGGGGTTTACTAGTAGCCACTGAAGAGTTCCTCCTGGCTCCATCATCAGATCAGCTCCAAGATACCAAATTATAGTATTGTTTTCCAAAGTACGTATACATACAAAGTTTCATTTCGATACGGCAATTAGACGTCGATTAAAATTGACTTTTAAGATTTTCATACAATACATTGTTAGTTACAAGTGAAGCTAATAAAAGCGTGTTTAAAAAGGAAAAACAACAAGCAGCCAACGTACGGACGAATCACGAGCGTCGACGCAGATTCCTTTGATAAAACCGACACGCGCCGGCCAAATGCCAACGCTCGCACCAACGTTGTGGCCATTGCAACTTTCTAGATCCATACGTTGGACGAGCGACATTAGGGCTAACGTTTGGGGCCAACGTGTGGACTGGCCGCAACACAGTTGGGTAAAGGCTAGGCAGATTGACTTATTGAATTTGATTTGCGATAAAATGCATTATTATACTGTTAGTACTATTACTTAAGTTGTTACTATTAGCTAAGTTGATAAAATTGTCTGTCCTCCAATATAGAATCAAATAAAAGAAATGTTTTGATGCCTGTTGGATTCTGATAGGTACTGACACTGACAATCGATATAGTCCCTTCACAGTTATTATAATTACCTCTGATTTTGCATCTCAATGACCTTTATTCTCGTAGCCATAAGGTTTATGACAGACGTAAAATGACTGAAAGGATTGTAGCCACCATTTTGCAGTCGTTTGACAGAGTTGTCAGTTCAGATGCAGTTATAATTATTGCAATCTGCAATTTCGCAGCATGCTTGCAGTCCCTGAAAATGCGATGGTCTGATACATACATATACACAAATAAACTCACGCCTTCTTCGCGAGGCTGCCATAGTGGCCTTAACGGTTTAGGCCACAAAGTTTTGGGCTACTACTCTGGGCAATTTTTTTTATCACTACCCAAATTTTTACGGGGTGTTCTAGCCATGAATATGAACAACTTGTACTATAGGACCAACTAAGTCACGATAAAAAAAATCTGCCGTTTCATACAAAAGTTCAATACCTACTCGTCCAAAATGTATGAAACAGCAGACTTTTTTTCGTGATGTCAGAGTTGGTCTCTTAGTAAAAGTCGTTCATATTCATGGGTGGATGGGTTCCCTGTGAAAATTTGGGTAGTGATAAAAAATATGCAGTATAAGTCGCCCAGACGTTTGAGTGGCTAATCCTTTTACTTCGTTTCGCACCTGAGTTTACCTGACCTTTCTGAAGAACATCACCAATAAGGTCGCATTATGTTCATGTGTGTGTGTGTCTCACTGGCCTGATGCAGATTCATATACTCAGAAAACATTGCATCTAAGCTTAAAAACAAAGTTTTTAAGGACACTTTAGGTGCCTACTTCCGATTGTTTTAAACGTGTCTGTTAGTAGTTTGTATGCTTTGTGCGTTCTCGAACTTTATCAATGAAGTAGGTATGATTTGGAGATGATCTCAGATGTACGTGATAATGTAGGTAGTCTGGAGTTTATGAATAAGTAATTTATACGATAGATTTCGTGGAATACTCAATTAAATTAAGAGGGCTGTCACATTTTGTCACCTTCTCGCTAAGAATGTCAATTGAAAAGATACTTTTTTGAAAAATGTAATCAATTGGCGAGAGGAGCTCGTGGCTAAGTAATAACAGCCGCACGGGTCGATCCATCAGGTTAAGCTACGCTTGCCGGGGTTGTCCGTGGATGGGTGACCATCTTTACATACCGAGACTCCTCCGTGCCTCGGAAAGCACGTTAAGCCGTTGGTCCCGGCTGTCATTCGTAGATCTTTGACAGTCGTTACGGGTCGTCAGAAGCCCGAAAGTCTGACAACCAGTCTTACCAAGGGGTATCGTATTACCCAGTTACTGGGTTATGGAGGTCAGATAGGCAGTCGCTCCAAGTAAAATACTGGTATTCAGCTGCATCCGGTTAGACTGGAAGCCGACCCCAACATAGTTGGGAAAAGGCTAGGCAGATTGATTTTCTGGGGCACAGATGGGCATGGTCTTTTTTAAGAATGTTAATTGAAAAGATACTTTTTTGAAAAATGTAATCAATTGGCGAACTAATAAATAATATTAATTTAATAGGTAATTAATAGAAAACACTTTTCTATTATGTGTTACGTTATGTAATAAACTCAGCTCAATAAGTATTATGATTTGTTTTTGAGACGAGTTAAATAAATGCCACAATAGAAATACGTTTTTAATAAATACCTATTAAATTAATGTTATTTATTAGTTCGCCAATTAATTACATTTTTCAAAAAAGCACGTTTAACTTTTAGGTATTATTTACTTAGCTGTAGTCACAAGCGCGACTGCAGAGCGTAAGGGTCCTGGGTCCATTCCCTGGTCGGGCAAAAGTGTTATTGGGTTTTTTGAATTTCTTAGTAGTAGCCCAGAGTTTGAAAGTCGGCGGTGTGATACCCCAGTGCCTCGGAAAGCACGTTAAGCCGTTGGTCCTGCGCCTGATCTCTCTCCGGTCGTGTCTGGACAGTATAATCCCAAAACATTTGCTAAGAATAATAAAATTAAACTTAAAATAAATTAGTTTCAATGCTATAAAGTCGTTTTTAAGAACAAGCAGTATTTTATTTAAACTTGATGTGCCAAATTTTCTGCCCGGTAGGAACTATATTTTCGTTTTCAGTAACTTTAACATAAATATACGATGTCCTATACCTACCTACATAGTCCTGTACTGCCTAGCCTGTTCCCAACTTTATTACGGCCGACTTCCAACCCCGCATCTAACCATTATCTAACCGGCATCTAACCGGATGCAGCTGAATAACAGTGTTTTACATGGAGTGACTGCTTATCTGACCTCCACAGTCCGTGAGTAACACGATAACCCTTGGTAAGACTGGTGTCAGAATTTTGAGCTTCTGACTACCCGTAACGACTGTCAAAGATCTACGAATGACAGCCGGGACCAACAGCTTAGCTTGCTTTTCAAGTCACGGAGGATTTTCGATTTGTAATGGATGGTCATCTATCCACGAACCAACCGTGCCAAGCGGTGCTTTAAACCTTCGATCGATCCTTGCGGCTGTTGTTATTTAGCCACGAGCCCCTCTAAGTCATGATGACAGTAAATTGCGAGGAATCAATTCATTGATCGAAATGGACTTACTAATTGAACGGTCGTCGTCGTTCGCTACCTTGATTTTTGTGCCTACCATTTAATTTGACATTAGTATCTTAGCTTAACTTTAGTTCGTTCGTGTTAAGGCTCCTGCAAATAGGCGTGACACACGACGTGACACAAAGGCACCGCGTGTCGCGCGAAGAGCTGTGCCATTCACTGTGTCGTGTTGCGTGGCGAGCCTGTTTGCAGGAGCCTTTAAGTTTTGTTTATGTACTTGCATAGAAAAATAAGTACCTACTCAAACCAATGAATACAAAACATAAATGTTCTGAAATTGTCATCTTTTTCATCGTGTCGATGGCACAGCAGAATTAGATTGAATTAGATTTTGTTGGCCCAAAACTTCGCCATTTTATCGCATCGGGCATCGTCGGTGGCAGCGCAGAGGTCACTATAGCTGCATTTTTTGGGCACAGATGGCAGGATAAAAGGTGGGACATAGTTTTGGCCTCGGCTCCACATTCTTAAAATAATTCCACACTCAAAAAAATTATTTAGTCCATAAAAATGTGTTTTAAAAATCAATGGAAAGCAATATTATTTTGATTATTTTGTTTTAGTTTGAGCTGTGATTAATCTTTAAACAATAATATACTAAACCATCCATAACCATTAAATTGTAATAGTACCTACCTACCTACTTACATACTGTAGTTACCAAACAATGGACCATGAAAATAAGGCTTACCATATTTCGACAATAAATTCACCATTCGTAAAGTCAATGATTTTTTTAATTGCGAAGAAATAAACCACAGAATTTTTTCTTTTAAATAAAAGTATTAAATTGCATCTTTTATATTTTTTAATAAAACTATAATTTTATTCTGTTCCAGAATACAAGATGTACAGAGAAAGTATGCCAGACGAGTATAATGAACATCCCGGGCCGGGGCGAGACGCCGCGGTGCCCTGAAGAAGTTTACAAGGAAGCACAAGTTTTTCTTAGACAATACTACGCTTCTATACTCAGGTAAATATTATTTCAATGTATGCCTATAATTCGCAAGCGCTATTGCTGTGAATGAGGTCCTGGGTTCGATTCTCGGGTTGGGCAAGATGTTATTGGTTTTTCCATCTGGAATTTTTCCCGGTTTGTGCCCGGTTGATGGCAATAGGTGATATAGTCTGTGACATAGTCTGTTACATGGGACTTTATAGATACACCTCTGCCTAACCCTTCGGGGACTACAGGCGTGATGTTATGTGTTATAATTATTATAAGCTACATACAGAAAAAAAATACATAGCCCATACAAATGAGTTTTAAAAATCAGTGCTCATTAATATTATTTTCATTAAGTATTATTGATTTAGTTTGAATTGTAGTAGGAGAGAATAATAATGATATTAAATTGTCCATAGCTACTCATTACATTATATACACTGTCAAATTAAATTATCTTGAAAAACTTCACAGATGTGATGGGTAGCGTCTGTGGAGTTTTTCTAGCTAATTTGATTTGACCTTGATTAACATATACCAAAATATTAAGACGAATAGTGTCTCCTTATTGACCTTTTGCATGAGTTATGTTATTTTTCCTGTTCTGATAAAAAAAGTGTTCTAAGTCTATCGCCTTTCAAAAATCCAGTTTCCTAACCTTAAACATTTAAAAGAATTTCGCATAAAAAGCCATCTGGAATTCTTAAATGTAGTTAAGAAAGAGTTAAGTATTTTAATCAAAAAGTAATTTCCTCTAAATAACAAAAGGAAAGTCCTGCGATTGGAGAAAATATTTGATTAGCTGTAGGAAAGGTAATTTGTCTCAGCGGAAAGCAGTGACTTTTTGCAGGTTTTTTCTTTCTCTAGAAAAGTTTTAGATCTGACAACATTCGTCTTTTTAACCGACTTCAAAAAAAAGAATCAGGTTATCAATTCGACACGTATGTATGCAATATTATTATTGATATATTGATAATCTATAAGGGCTTCCAATCAAATATACAACATTTTGTAGATGTATGTTTGTCCATGCATTTCTCCGAAACTATTAATCGAAATTCAATTGTATTTCTTTTATTGGTTTCCATTTACTTCAACTTAGGGAACAGTGCAAGTTTCACCAAAATCGGTTCAGCTTTTCAAGATATGGAATTATACGTGTCAGGTAGTTTTCGTACATTTTATATGAAATCGCCGCACACGGATAATTCCGGTGGTCGGTAGGCTTAAGAGCCTTTACGACGTACGGCATTTCATACAAACTTTCGTCTTTATTTTTAAAAATGAATGAACCGCTCTAAAAAGTTAATTGAGAACATTTTCAAAAAATAGTATTACAGCTAAATGCAACCGATTTTAAATTTTCCATAGAAACAGAGATGACCAATTATCTTTTTTTAAATAAGACATTTCGAAAAGAAGAACATTTTCTACCTTTTTAGACCTATGTATTCTGCTTATGGGTATGAAGTTTCATTAAAATCGGTTAATTCATTTCGAAAAACAAGGACTTGAAAGCTTGTATGAAATGCCGTACGTCGTAATCGCTTTTAATAGACTTGTAGACCATTTTATATCTTGTTAAGTACCTGGTACTTGTTGACAGGCCTACACAGTCCTATTAACACAGTAATTTGAAAACATTTTAAAAGCCAATTATTTTTAAAAGGGTAACCGTGGATGAGGAACTGTGAATCTTGCCGGTTCTTCTCCACAGGAAACGATCAATTGGGACCATACCGTAGCTTCTGACGTTTCATAAGTTTGTGCAAGGCACCGCTTGTCGCGCGACAGGCGGTACCTTTGTGTCGCGTCGCGTGTCGTGTTGGTTTGCAGGAATCTTTATGTGACATAAAATATTTTGATTTTGATTTTATAGCGCAGCTCGGTGGCGGCGATTTGTGATGTAGCGTGTGGCCCGTGTGCGGCAAGATTAAGCAATCATTGTATCGAATTACATAACATAACATCACGCCTGTATTCCCTGAAAGGTTAGGCAGAGGTGTACCTATAGTACACCTACATTTCGCCAGTAATGTTTAAATCCCATGTAATAGGGGGCGAGCCTATTGCCGTCAACCGAGCACAAATCCAGACTCCGGGCTGCTACTGAGAAATTCTAGATGGAAAATCCCAATATCACTTTGCCCGACCCGGGAATCGAACCCAGGACCTCATGCTCAGCAGTAGCGCTTGCGACCTCTAGACGAACGAGGCAGTCGAGGCTATCGGTGGGAGGTTTATCGAATTATTGAAAAGAGAACTTCTTTAGGTGCGTTGAGCGATTATTGTTAGGGGAAAATCTTATGGGTTCGCGTCACCGACACGCTAATGTTAACAGAATGTCTATAGCTATGAGTTGGCGTATTGCGCTTGGTCAGTAGTGGAAGCATATAACAAAACCACTGTTATTTAATTGCGTCAAGTTTTCACTTCCGTCGGCAGTTCCCATGACTCCCTATGTTTTTTCGTTTAGAGAGACCTTTTTCCAGCAGTTGACGACTAGTGATTAATATAGCTTCAGTTAGTAAAAAGTTGTTAGAATTAATTTTTTGTGCTATATTGTGCAATATAAGGTTTTTGAGAGCAGTGGTGTCCCAGCGGTAACGGCCCCGACTTACGAGTCGGGGTCACGGGTCGTGGGTTCGAACCCAGGCATGCTCTTTACTATGTGTACGAGTAAATAATTTCATCACCACTGCTCTCAAAACGGTGAAGGGAAACAATCGATGTTTCGGCTCTAGAGAGCCGAAAATTCTAAGATATGTGACATCACCCAACCTGCACTGGACCTGCGTGGCGTGGTCCCAGCAGTGGGAACGTTATAGGCTGATTATGCTATGCTGTCCAATAAGATTTTTGTGCAGCTAATGTCAATAATACGCAGTTAAACCAAATTTTGTATACTTTTAGGATTGCACGTATTAAGTTATTATAAACCTTACTTACCTACATCACTTAATTACGATGAAAGTTAACACTGCAATAATACGTTTTAACATAATAAAATCACGCCGTAATACCCGAAGGGTTAGGCAGTGTTACCTATAACAGGGTTACGTATAGTACGCCCACATTTCGCCAGTTATTGTTTAATACGTTGTTGTCATGTTGTTTTTTAGTACGTTTTGTACATAAAAAATGATAAGCTGCAGTATAACTCAATGTTCATGACAAAAATAATATTGACAGCTCCATAAATACCTAATTATTTAATTTTTGAAGTGAAAACTTCTGTACGCGCGTTGAGCACTTTTTGGTAGGGGGAAATCATACGGGTTCGCGGCAAGCGACATGCTCTAACGAGTTCAACGACTCAAGGCTAGAGGGCACTGTAACCTAATTACTCTATTTAACACGCTAATGTCTTTGAAATAGATGTCATATTCGCATGCAACTGTTAGTTTTAATTCTTCACTTCTGTCGGCAGTCATGGGGGACTGCCTATTTTTTTCCTCTGCCCCTTCAAAGAAACAAGGCGTGATGTTTATGTATGTTTAAAAAAAAAAATACTTTTTTTTATTTTTATAGGGAAAATTCAGAAGCACACAGAGCGAGACTAGAGGAAGTAAAGAAGGAACTGAAAGAGAGAGGCACGTACCAGCTGAAGTCTTCAGAGTTAGTTTTCGGAGCGAAGTTAGCTTGGCGTAACGCGACCAGATGCATTGGTAGAATACAGTGGAAAAAATTACAGGTGAGTCCTTCCGTCATCCTAGATCCTATTTGAAGAAACCTTAGCTTAGGTTTAGGAATATACAATGTGTTATTAAAATAACTGATAACCTATTACGGGGCCATTGCACTCATTATTATGAACAGCAGACAACATTGAAATTCCAAAAAAAAAAGTGTGTGTCAGCTCCGACGCACGACTGGAGTTTACTCCGTGAAAGTACGTTGTGTAGAAAAAAGTTAATGACGCTTGCATTAATTTCACTCCTCATAAAGTTTCCATACCGGGGGCCTTATATAAAAATCGATTCTTAAGGGGGAAGCGCTAAGGTAGCCCGCGAAATTCAAATTTTCTTACGATTTTTGCAATTTGCAGCTCAGTATTTGGATGTATATTGATTAAAGTATGATTCGCGACCTTAACAAATATGTATTTACAGAATTATAATCATTACGATCAGTAATATAACTCCTTAAGTTAGTATAAACCTGAATTGTTAAGATTTGATGAAATAGTCATTCAATACAATTACTTGGTCTTAGAGAGATAACTTTAATGATTATAATTCTGTAAATACTCAATTGTTACGGTCACGAATCTTATTTTAATGAACATACAACCTAATACTGACCTGAAAATTGCAAAAAAAACGTAAGAAAATTTGAATTTCGCGGGCTACCCTGGCACTTTCACTTTAAAGAGTAAACGCTTAAAGTCTGCTGCTCCATAGTCATTTATGTTGGTATAACTAGACAAAATATAGGGAACAGCTGATTTTGTTTCCGCGATTTCAAGGTTGGTCCCATAGATAAAGTGGTTTATATATACATACATCAACACACGCCTTCTTCCCATGGGGGTAAACAGAAACTACAGATCGCCACCAGCTCCGATCCTTACATACTCCTTTTGCCTCGTTTACGTTCATACATCTGGTCCTACACGCACGCCTGTTGCGAGTACTACGCACCTGACCTTTCTGAAGAACATCACCAATAAAGTGGTTTATAACGATGAATAAAAATGACCCCTTATGAGGTTTTCAATTATTTAAATTATACCTTGTATAAAAATGTCCATTTTGTGGAGCCATTTATTTTTTCCTGTTGGAAGCCCTCTTGGATGTCCTTGCTCTGGGCAGAACGGAGGGTTATGTCGGACTCCCGACTAAAACACCACAGTTTTTCTTCTGTGTGTGTCTGTCTTTGAGGGCTATTTCTAGCATTGATTACCACGCTTCATTACTAATTAAATAATAGATTATGGGGATATCATCTTCCGTTTTCTTAAGAATAGATTCCATAATTATTCTGAAGAAATAACTAATATCTACTTTATTACTCACTAGCACTTCCCGCGCGACTTCTTCCGCGTGAATTTCGTACTTTTGTACCCCATTAGGGGTAGATTTTCATAAAACTCTGATACACGTCATTCTTTATTTATGGTCTTAAGTATAAAAACTGAGTTTCGAGTTACATACAAACTTTGACATCCGCCAATCTCCCTGTATGAGTAGTTTAGAAAAAACAAAAAATTACAAACTCCATAATTTACATATATAACTATTCTTGCCAAGTTTCAAGTTTATTAACCCAAGAAATAAGATTTTTCATACAAACAAAACTCCCCTTTTCACTTAAAGGTCGAATTCCAAAAATTCTTCCTTAGTGGATGTTTACAACATAAAAGGCATCAACTGCCAACATTTCAAGTTTGTAGCCGCAGCGGTTTAGGCTCTGCGCTGATGAATCAGTCATTCAGGACAAGTAATTATATATGTATAGAAGATAGATAGATCGAATAAAATGTTGCGGTAATACCATGCCTAAGCTAAATTCGTTTTAAATCTTTGACATCTAATAGTTTGAATAGTCGTTAGCTAAATTAGTGGTAAGTATGTGTTATCTATGTGTGCAAGGGACTGTAACCGTGAGTTAACAGTATGCTAATGTATTGTCAAGAAAAACAAGAAAAGCCTGCTTTTTTAAAGATTTGTTTTAGAATCATAATCACCTTTGCCTATAATAAATCTGACGATATAATGTCTCGTCTCGCGATTATTAATTTGTTTTGTTACAATCCGGATGCAATTTTATGATCTTTGTTAAATAATATCGATTTCTGGATATAAATTTGTCTCACTTGCTGAATTAACAAAGTTATATTATGTAAAGGACAGATATTTGTTTATCAGATAAAATTTTCAGTACAGAGCTTTTGTTTACCAAAATTTCAAGCCATGGAAGTAGTTTAAAAAAAAAAACGCAATGTGTTCTCCTATTAAATAAATAAAAAAAAAAACTGAAACAGTACCGTTTCTTTGAGATAAAATGATGCCCCAGCACTCAAAGTATTGTCACTCGTAGAAGCTCTTTTCATAGGGTCCAATACTAAATCAACTTAAATTAATTGTTAAAACTACCTTAAATTACACGTATATTCAAATAATAGCTGACATTCTTTGACAGTTATATGAAATGGATATAAAATGTAAGTTATATTATATAACTTTATGGAAAACGTTAAAAATTCTCACTTCAATTCCATAATCATCATCAATCAATGAAAACAAAAAAATCTGAAGTTTTGTTGGCACCTGCGGGCCAAGGTCTTCGGTATCGTTAGCTAAAACATTAGGTACCAAAAAAATAGCCTAGAATAAAAAACATGCAAATAATTTTTCAGTTGTCGGTATAAAAATATAGCTAAAATTATATGCTATGGCCATAGGAGCACGCTTGCAAAATGCAAAGAGTTCTTATTATTTTTAAGAATATTGTGTCCGATACGGCTGGTAAAAATACCAGCCGTATCGTATTTGGATGGCAAGAATGATGCACCGAATGGCGGAGTAAAAAGTCCGCCATCATTCTAGCTATCTTCTTTAGTGAGAATTAGCTTCCTAACCTAAACTAACTCATTTGTTTACTTACATATTTAATCAAAAGCGCGTATCGACAAGCGCAGTGTGGGACGCCTACCAGCTAGATAGACTGTCGACCTTAAAAAGGTGACTGGGACAGACTAGATGCAAAAGGCGGAGGACAGGCTTTTGTGGCGCAGCCTGGGAGTGTTCTATGTCCAGCAGTGGACTGCGATAGGCTGAGTTAATTGATTGGATTGATAACCAAATGATTGCATAATGTATGTACCTATGAGTCTATATTCCAACCATAGAAAACCTCTTCATACAAAGAAACAACAGAAACGCACTATCATTCGTCAAGTCTTTAGAAATTCTCACGTGACTAGGTATATTTGCCAAATTCCCTTCCCCACAAAAAGTCGACGTTAACATATCAAGCCACTTTAACGTACTATCACTCGTTACTGTAACACAAATTAGATTTCGTGGCTCCTGAAAAATCTTCGGCTTTTTATTTCTATGAGAAAGCCTTTTACATGACAGACTTGTTTACGTGCCCTGAATATTTTATGGTTCGAATGTTTTTTTCTGGTCTATTTTAGTACCTAAACAATTGTTAACACATAAGTGCGAGACTAATCGGGTTATGGCACTTTTTTATTTAATTATAAATGAATCTATTGGTGAAGGTGGTGTTGTAGGTAGTTAGATTATAATTAAAGCGAAAGGTAATTAATAATATAATAAAAATCAGCCAAGCGCGTGTCGCACCACGCACAATGAAGGGTTCCGTGGTTGGGATGAAGAAAGAAGAGACAGAATTATCCCAAGAATAAACTTAACATTGTATCTAGTTGAAAAACATGTCTCCCATACATTCTAAATGCAACTGTATGTTTGTACGCACAATATTAAGAGATTTACCATGTTATTATAAGACCATAGACTTCTTATAGGTTTTCCTGTAATCTATAAGTATAGAACTAAGTTCTGTATTTTATTACTATTTAATTCAAACCTAATATGTTGCATGCCGTAAGGTAAAATATATCGGGACACTTAATAAATATTCCAACTTATATGTATACAAATAGCAAATAAATGATTTCTTTCTTTCTTTCTTTCAAAATTTTCGTCTATTTTCATAAATAACTTTAAAACTATTTATTTTAAAATTATAAATAAGTAAGCTCTTTCGTTTGATAATTATATCACACGATGTCGTTTGCAAAACTTTTTTTAAAAGTCTTATTTGCCCCGCAAAAGTGACCCCGATATTCAAAATTAATTTCATTAAATGTCCATATTTGCGTCACAGAAATTCAGATGTATACCAGATTTAACTTAATCGGGCCATTAGATTCGGAGTAAATTGGCTGTGACAGACGGACAGACAGACAGACAGATAGACAAACGAGTGATCCTATAAGGGTTCCGTTTTTTCCTTTTGAGGTACGGAACCCTAAAAACAACTTCTGTCCGTGTCTGCACTGGCGTGGCATTTGGAAACCTTTGAGGATCAGTTGAAAAGCTGAAACGTGAATACAGACTAACAAAAACTTATTAATGTACATGCTACGGCATATTGAGCCATTATTGTAATCGCATGTAAATGAAAACTCCAAGCGTGTATCAAGCAGTAACAGTTAGAGTTGTAAAATTGTCTTTAACATACGGTAAAGAGAAACACACGAACTTTTAATTAGGGTTTCAGCTTATGTACAACTTTATAACGAGCCACAAACTAGATGTCATTAGTCGCTCTTACAAAGATACAAGTTATGTAACTTTAAATAGAACGTTACGGTTGTCTCCAGTTTGATAGTTGAAACGAAATAGTTTATATGTACAGTAAGGCGCGAGTCAGTGATAACAAAACCGTAACAGCCACCACAAAACAAAAAAAAAAAATCTTCTTTTAAATCAAAATAATATTTTGTTTTTTTTTTTTTTAAATCAATAAAACAGTATAAACATTTGTTGAACCCTTAAACATACCGCACAAACCATCGCAGGTTTAACAGCGGTATGGTATTTAAGACACTGTCCATGGAGTTTCTTGTCCTTCTTTTCCATTCCACCAATTACAGGCACTTTAGAATTGTCAAGGGGTCGGTCAGTCAGAAAGATGAAGCTAGTTGCCCAGTCCAAAGCGTAGTAGGTACCTGGTTTATTAGAAAATAGCTGTTGCCCGCGGCTTCGCCCGCGTGGATGTCAATACTTACTTCCCTATCTGAATCGGACTTTGTTCACGATTTCATGGGTTTTAATTTTTTAGCGCGGAATCCTTACTCTTTTTCTAAAATAAAAATAGCTTAAGTTACTCCTTATAACAGCAGCTATCCGTCAAAAGTACCTTCAAAATCGGTCCAGCCGTTTCGGAGATTAACTGGCACAAACAGACATACAGACAGATAGACAAAATATTTCTAATTGTTCATTTGTTATAAGTTCCGTATATACTTTCATATGCATTTAGTAAAAATCTGTTAATTTGACATTACAAACAGACACTTCAATTTTATTTATTTATATATATAAATGCTTGGAGTTTGATATAAGCTGGCCTCTTATTCTATTGAAACTCAGTACTACGCTGGGCTAGCTCTAGGTAAAGTATTAACAGAAAAGTCACGGTTGTATTTTATAAATTGTAGCCGCAAAATCTCCGACTCCTAAGATACAGCGGGACAATTGCGTAACACATTATCAATAGGAATCGGTTTCATTTTGACAGTTCAACAACATTCATTGCGTTATTTACGTGTTGAGCAGACAAAATTTTCAAACTTATGAAGTAATGGATTAGCAATTTGCTTCAAAATTATTCAGATTCCAATTGATAGTGTGTTATGCAATTAGCGTGCAGTTCTGCGTACCTAGTTTAGGTGCCCGGAAAGCTGACAATAATTTTAAATTTATTAGTACAACCCACTGTTTCCATATGCTATGTACTGTGTTGTTGTTTTTACCAATAAACTATTATGTTATGTTATTAACAATGACGTGCGGTCGACTGTACCTACATTAAAATTCCCTCAGTGGTTAAAATATGATGATACCACCACTGCCATGTTGATTGGCTTATATTTAACCATGATAATGTGGCTATTCTTATTGGCATATCTATACAGGGTGTAAGGGACAGCCCTCCGCAGACTGATGGGATGAATTCAGTTTATCATACTAAGATGACCGGTACATGAAATTATTTCAGGAACGTTATGAGAATCCAATAAAACTGATTTGTTTTATTACCTCACACGCAATGCGCAATGTATCGTTACCGTGGCAAAACACGCGTAGCGAACGGCAGCGCAGCGAGCCTTCGGCCGCCGAGTATTTCAACATCCATTGCTGATATTATGATTTTAGCTGTTTTATTTACATAAATGGAGTGCCGTGTACAGAATGTAATACATTGAAATAAAAGAATAGTAACTAAAAATACGATTAAAAAATGAAAATGTTCCTGAGAATATTTCCGGTGGAATATGATTCAGAATAAGGAGCTGATTGCACCCTGTTAGTTTGCGGAAGGCTGTCCCTTACACCCTGTATAAGCCATGGATATAAGCAATGGAAAATATAAGAAAAAAGTGTGAATAATTTTTATTCAATTGACATTTAAAAGATGCATACACACATACATAAACTCACGCCTTCTTCCCATGGAGGTAGGCAGAAACTACAGAACGCCACCTGCTACGATCCTTGCATACTCCTTTTGCCTCGTTTACTTTCATACAACTGGTCATACACGCACGCAGGTTGGGAGTACTACGAACCTGACCTTTCTGAAGAACATTAGCAGTACAGTCACTGTATTTACTCCTATTGCGACCTCTCCCGGCGTTTCCACTCACATCTGCTGTGTAAATAACTTTCGTTAGTCGCCTTTCATTCATCCTCTCAACATGACCAAACCATCTAAGCGTATGATGTAGGCAATAAAAGTAGGCAATAAAAGTTTATACTCGGGCTGGTACCTACTTCTTTAAATATAACTTAACCGGTTCCTGATTCCTGCTAAGGTAGGGTTGAAAATAACTAGCAGAAAGGGTCAATACTCTAGAATAGGGCTGGTTTGAACATGATTTCGATTTGCACATAGCTTTTTATGAGGCCAAATTATTATCGACTTGAATTGACATGGGCCCTGAGGAAGTGATTATTTTTCCTTGTACTTGTGAATATTATCGTCATCGTGTGTAAGAAAGAAAATAAATAAAATTGGTTTTATTTGTCACAGAAACAATTGCATCCAAAAAACAACCGACTTCCAAAAAAAACACTACGAAGTGAAAAATCCTAGCTTTAATTTCGGAAGTCGGTGTCTTTGAATCTGTAGGTGTTTTAGACTTTCGCCACCGACTTCCGAAATTAAAGTTATTTTTCACTTTATAGCGTTTATTTTTTGGAAGTCGGTTTTTTTTGTAAAAAAAGTTTTTTATATTTCACTTTTTAGTGGGTCAGTTTGTAATTTATTTAAGTTACAATAGCTTAATGTGTATTGCTCATCACCTTTTACAAAATATTGCATTTCCCGATGCAGGGACGTTAATTGTTAAGGAGTTCTCTTGGTAAGAACCAGGAGAACTGGAGCTGATGATGAAGTCACCATCAGCTTCATTTCACCATATGCATTGTGACGAGCATTAATTGCTTAGCAACCATATTAAAGTAATCGAATCGCAACCCATGAAATACTTATTATTGAGTAGTTCCAGTGGCCATCTGTGGTCTTCATCATCAGTTCCATTTCACCAAATGGGGTCCAAGAGCAAATGCATGAGTTACTATAAAAAATACCCAAGTCACTATAGGTGTGCCTATAAAATTTGAGAATTTCCCTCGATCTCCATGGGATCCCCTCATCAGATTCTGACTTGGTGACAATGGAAAGATCTCGAGAGCATACCTGACAGAAGCAGAATGATGTTTATCGCAAAACGTATTAATTTTGAGATTTATGGTGCCAGCAGACCACGCTACGGTAGTCTTATGAATATTGCCGGGTTCCATAGGCGACAACAACATTCCATCAGGTAGACAGTCCACCAGTTCATTACCGGTTTTCTCCGGGCTATCAATTACAATCATTTAACAAAAACCAGTCTTAACTGAACGAAATAAAGTTTAATTATGGTCTTCTTAAATGTAACTTCAGAGCTATGCACTGTAGATAGTTATCAATGCAGTCGGGTGAATATCAAAAGATTGCATATCACATACTTACAAAGCTGCTTAAATATACCGTAAAAGGTAATACCTATGGAAATGTCAACAAGAACAGCAAAGCGTCGGTACCTTTGCATAATGTGCAGGACCTATCTATATGTAAAGTCGTTCCTATCATACATTATTGGCTTTTACCCGCGGCTTTGCCCGCGTGGTGGTCGAAATTATCCCACGGAATCGTACTACCAGGATAAAAATCTACCTGTGTGTCAAATTTCATCCAACGGAATCCTTTAAACCAATTTTGCGTGATTAACAGACATCCAATATACAAACATTCACATTTATATTATTAGCAGGATAGTAACGGAGTCTGTCTGTACTATATGTAAATTTACAGTTGTGCTTAAGGGTGCGTTTCCACTGAAGCAGAGACGAGCGGAGCTGTGTGAAGACGTGCCGGAATCGTCCAATCGCAGACGAGACGAGACACTCGATGAGGATTTCAACTATTGTGATTGGTCGATTCCCGCACGTCTCCGCTCCGCTCCGCTCGTCTCCGCTTCAGTGGAAACGCACCCTTATAATATAATTAAGCTGATTCTTAAACTGAATGATTGCAATATGTTTTACATTCCTGTGTCATCCTCTCTTTATCGCTTTATAAGATAGATGATGACTCTGTAGCCTATGAAGAGAGTAGTGAGGGTCCATTTTAATCCACCACAGACTTTCACACACCTTCTTGTTTCCCTTTACCTTTTCATAAATACCTCAAGTAAAGACATGAATTATAAAGAACTAGCAGCGCCCCGAGGTTTCACCCGCAAAAGTCTCGATCCTGTAAGGATATCGGACTAAAAAGTATCTTTTAACTTAATCCAGGTTATAAACTATAAAAGTGTGCCAAATTTTATATAAAACCATTCAGTAGTTTTTGCGTGAAAGAGTAACAAACATCCATCCATACATTCTCACAAACTTTCGCGTTTATAATAATTTAGTTAAGAATGTGAAAATTAACTAAGAAAATTCTTTTGCAGATTTTTGACTGCAGAGAAGTGACCACAGCCAGTGGAATGTTCGAAGCGCTCTGCACTCACATCAAATTCGGAACTAATAAAGGAAACATTAGGTAAGATCCTGTAAACATTCTTTATAAGCCAGGAATACTTGCTAGTAACTAGTACAAAAATAGGCAAGTAGCTTGCATGCCATTGTGCCATGGTTCAAACATGGGTGAAATGAAATGATTTTTTTTATGGGATATCGGAATCATTTATAAACGTTATATTAAAAAAAATAAGCTAGATGTAGTCGACATTTCCTATCTGACTACTCCTGAGAAGTCTCTTTTAAAGTCCAGATGTCATCTTGGTCAGATCATATGAGGACCATGTAGGTTAGTGTCTGAAATGGTCTTTTGAGGAAAGAACCACACAGATTTAAAAGGACCTGTCTAGTTAGTGCACGCATTTGTCAGTAATCGTGTAGCTCAACTCAAAACTTAAAGAACTTAATGACCTGATGAACAATACCAAAAAAAAGGACCTTTGGTAAGCCGCATGAAGTACTCAAACTGCCAGACCATCATTAAAACTAACTGAGACGGAAAAAATATGGCCCATATAGTCCTCACATTCACCATAATTTAAGCAATATAATATGTCATACCATTATGATATATCCATGTTTGAACCAATCAGAAGTGCACTTGCATACTTTTGTGCAAATTATTGGTATCTACGTGTGTATTCCTGCCCCAAGTTGATGTGGTTCCCGTTAATGCAAAACTTTGTAAAATTATCATAAGTTTCGCTCGTTTGTAGCGTGTTAAACATTACCTGTTTGATGAGTTAGGATATTAGTTGAGAAACATTGGTCATAACTTTAATTACTTGCTAAGATTTAAAACTTTGCATGGATTATTATGTTCGTAATAAGATATAATAGTTAGTGCGTGCTTACAGCGCTTGGATACGTTCTTTTCGTTGATGTTGATATGAAGCCGCATTTATCGATGATGATCTATAATAGGTTCTTCGCATGTTCATCATAGAGGATGGAGGGGGTTTGTGAGTTTAGGGGGTAATCTTCGGAACTACTGATCCGATTCCGAAAAATTCTTTCACTAATGAGAAGCTACAGCATTGCCGAGTGTCATACGATATATTTTATGTTAAAACAAGAAATTTAACGCGGACGAAGTCGCGGGCAGGAGCTAGTGGTTAATAAAAGGTGAGTGTTGTAAGAGCTGATGATCATTAATAGAGTTGCACTTCAGTGCTACTGAAGCTGCTCATTTTTGATTGACTTCAAAAAAAGGAGGTGGTTCTCAGTTCATCGGAATCTTTTAATATAAACACTCAGACCCAAAAAATAAAAGCAGCGGGGCAATTGCGTAACACATTGTCAATCGGAATCGGTTTCATTTTGACAGTTCAACAACATTCATTGCGTTATTTACATGTTGAGCAGACACATTTTTCGAACTTATGAAGCAATGGATTAGCAATTTGCTTCAAAATGATTCAGATTCCGATTGATAGTGTGTTACGCAATTAGGGTGCAGATCGGACTATTATTTAAGACAGCTGCAGCGTCTCCCGTCCCACATCAAAAATATCACGTAACCTAACTATTCTGTTTCTTTCAGGTCAGCAATAACGATATTTCCTCAACGCACAGACGGCAGACATGACTACAGGGTATGGAACCCGCAGCTCATCAGCTACGCTGGGTACCGCATGCCCGACGGTTCCATCCTTGGTGACCCTGGACGCTTGGAGTTTACTGAGGTATATAAATGACTTGACAGGGCTGTCGCATTTTATCACCTCTCTCGCTCACACGGACCCAAATTTATAAGGATATTAAATGAAAAGATGCTTTTTTGAAAAAAGTAATTAATTGGCGTACTAATAAATAATATTAATCTGTCTAGTGTCTCAGAATGGGTGTGGGAACGGGTCGCGCGGTACTAAGGAGCTGATCCTTATACACATGACCATAAGCCAACAGGTTCGTAGATTCCGGAAGGATCTGTCGATATGGATAGATTATAAGAAGGCCTATGACTCGGTGCCACATACATGGCTCATTAAGGTGCTGGAGTTGTACAAAATAGACGCAACTCTACGCACCTTCTTGATGTCATGTATGGGGCAGTGGAGGACGGTCCTTCTCTATCCAGGATGTCGACAGATCTGGGGGATCAATGAACCGATCAGGATTGAGCGGGGAATATTTCAGGGTGATAGTTTGACTTCGCTTTGGTTTTGCTTAGCCTTGAATCCTCTAAGCACACTGCTGGAGGATTCAGGTGTAGGCTATAGGTTGAGAAGAGGTGGTCAGGTGATATCTCACCTCCTTTATAAGGATGACTTGAAACTCTTTGCCCCCAACAGTTTGCAACTGATGGAGCTACCTACTGAAGATAACAGAAACCTTCAGTAGCGCCATCAGGATGGAATTTGGTGTGGACAAATGTGCAGTCATGCATGTAAAACGAAGGGGGATTATGGAATCCGTGGATACCCAACTCTCAGATTCCATACACCTTAGATCACTCTCCTCAACCGAAACCTACAGATATTTGGGTATGTCGGAAGCGTTGGGCATCAATGTTACTGACATGAAGCAATCGTTGAAGAAGCGCTTCTTTGGCCGCCTGTATTTAATAGTCTTCTACCAGGCGGAAACAAGGTGCGTGCCTTCAACGGTTGGGTCATGCCAGTTTTGATGTACTCTTTCGGCATACTCAAATGGACTCAGACCAAACTCGACGCCCTGGATAGGAGGGTCCGTACGCTGCTGACTGCATATCGAATGCATCACTCACGGTCATCGGTGATGAGACTGTATATATCCCGTGGAAGTGTGGAGGTCGAAGATTTTTAAACGCTAAGACCCTCCACAACCGCGAGATATGCAGTCTCAGGGAATATTTCCTAGAAGCCGACGTGGGGATGCATCGAGATGTGGTCGCGGTGGACAAGGGCCTCACCCCGCTCTCCTTGGCGAAAGAGAACTAATGCACACCTGCAATACTTGATACTAAAGATCGTAAGGAAGTATGGCAAGGCAAAGAGCTTCACGGACGCTTTTTCGGGGCCCTCCATGGGCCTGATGTAGACTTTTCGGCATCTGTATCCTGGCTGCGTTTCGGCGGCCTCTTCGGGGAAACCAAAAGTTTGGTCTGTGCGATTATGGATGAAGTTATCATGACGAATAATTACCGGAAATATATATTGTCAAGGACGGTACGGTTGACATCTGTTGGGCATGTCCGGTGAATCAATCCGACATATTGTTTCCGGTTGTTCTCGTCTTTCTAACGGCGAGTACTTGCACAGACACAATCTAGTGGCTAGGATTATCCACCAGCAACTTGCCTTGCAGTACAACTTTGTGGAGTCCGAAGTAACATACTACAGGTAAGTGCCCAACCCAGTTCTCGAGAACGATCATGCCATATTGTACTGGGATCGATCTATCATCACTGACAGAACTATTGTAGCCAATAAGCCTAATATTGTGGTGATAGATCGACGAGAGCGCCGTGCAATGAGTGTTGATATCGCTGTTCCACATGACGAGAATCTCGTGAAAGCTGAGAAAGACAAAAAAATCAAGTATCTTGAATTAGCACACGAGGCTGTCGACATGTGGGACGTGGACTCTGCAATCATTGTACCGATAATCGTTACGATTAATGGCCTAATAGCGGCGAGCCTCGACCAACACCTCAGGAGGCTCTCATTGCTCGGCTGGGTCAAGGGCTTGATCCAGAAAGCAGTACTCCTGGACACGGCACGCAAGTGAGGAGGTTCCTCTCTCTAGAGCCCTGACCGCCGGCACCTTGTACCATGTTCCTGATGCCAATGGGCCACTATTTTTTATATTTATTTTGAAATGTTTATTTTTTTTTGTTTTTATAAAAAATATTTAAAAATGTAAATAATATGTACGGAAAATAAATTAAAGATATTAATTTAATAGGTAATTACTAAAAACACATTTTTATTGTGTTATCTAATAAACTCAGCTCAATAAGTGTTATGATTTGTTTGTGTGATGAGTTAAATAAATGCCACAATAAAAAGTGTTTTTAATAGTTACCTATTAAATTAATATTATGTAAATTAGTTCGCCAATTGATTCCATTTTTAAAAATGCAAATTTTCATTTAACATTCTTATAAATTTGGGTACATGTGAGCGAGAGTGGTGACAAAATGATCTTCCAGAAATCATTAAAGACGCTGGCTGTTTGTTATTTGCTGACGATCTCAAGCTATTCTTGCGGATCACAGACGAGTCACACTGCGGAATGCTACAGCGAGACATTGATCGGGTGGTAGCGTGGAGTGAGAATAAACTACTCTTCAATGTGACGAAGTGTAGCGTAATGTCCTTCACGCGGGCCGTGGTACCCCGACGCCATGATTACTGCATGGGCGGTCACGTCATACAGCGGGTGGGGTTAGTGCGAGATCTCGGGGTTACTTTCTCTGGGGATCTTTCGTTTCGTGCTCATGTAGTGCAAGTTTGCAAAAAAGCGTTTAAAAATCTTGGTTTTGTCATGCGGGAAACCCGTGACTTCACTAATATAGCAGCAGTGAAAGCACTGTACAATGCGTTGGTGCGAAGCAACTTGGAAACTAGTTCTATCATCTGGAATCCGTATGAAGTGAAGTATTCTCAGATGCTGGAAAAGATGCAGAACAAGTTTACCCGATACCTGTACTGGAAGCAGTTTGGTGTCTACCCTTTCTACCCGCTTATGTGACCAACTCTCTTTGTTATAGGGATGGTTGGGTACTATAAGTTGGAAGTAAGGCGCAGCCTCGCTCTGGTAAAATATGTTTTTATGGTTTTTCGTGGTATGTTAAATAATCCGCAAATATTGGAATCGTTGGGATTGCTCGTTCCAGACAGGAGACTACGGTTGGGCCCGAGGGAGGGACTTTTTAAAGTTCCTGCAACCCGTACAAATTTATTAAAGTTTGCTCCAGTGATTCGTGCAGTAAGGATGCTTAATAGTGTCTCTCTGCGCTTGGACATATTTTCTTGTTCTTTGGCGGAATTCCAGAGGGTGACACTTAGTATGTTGTCCACTGTGTAACTTGTGCTGTACCCAGACCCGGTACTCGGGACTGGACAATTAGCAACTGATGACTACTTTTGTTAGCTTGGGTCTTACCTGTTAGAACAAATGTATGTGTTGATTAATAAAATAAATAAATTAATAAAATACGACAGCCCTCTTAATATCACGCCTGTATTATCCAAGGGGGTATGCTTTGGTGTATACAGGGTGTAAGGGGCATTGACGCGCAAGCTGTTACTATGACTTCAACACATTCTAGTCCCACAAGCGTTGAAATTTTTCAGCGGTTATTAAAAAAAATCAGATGTTTCATACATTTTACCATGCAGAACTTTTGTATGAGCAGCGAAAAATTTCTACGCTACGTTTAAAATTTTATGCTGAATTCATGGTAACAGCTGTAGGCGCATCCCTCTCCTAAGGGACACACATACATACACGGTGTAGAATGAACAAATATTTGTGATTGTAAAACAATTAGCTGTAGGAGAATTATCTTAGATTTCTATTAGTTCATAGAGGCCGTTGCGTGTTGACTGCAAAACATATTGCCTCACAACAGAACTTAATGATGACACTTTAAAAAAATCCTCGATTTTCCTCATTAAACACCTATGACTTGCTAAAACCAGCAAAGCAAAAAAAAAAAATAATAACATTATATAACTCATTAAATAATAATACGTTCCTTATGATATTTTAAAACTTGATTTGGATAACATTTACGAAAACCAGTTTACATCAAAAGATGTAAATATATTCATAGAATGCATAACATGTAGCAATACTAGCATTGAATATTTCGACGTAATTAAATATTGGTATTATGTCAATTAATTATCATGCTTTGAATGATAAATGGATGCACTGATCATATCATTAAGCATTCATTAATAAATTTATTTACCTATTTGGATGTGGGCAAAAATATTTTATAATAAAATTAAATAATATTTTTATGAAATAAAGACGGAAATAAATAGAAAAATTTATCTTAAATAAGTAGAGGTCAGGGCCACGACAAGAGAATCGAACTAAAGAGACATACTTATGTCTCTAAAAACCACACCTAAAGCTGTGGTGTGCGCTATTTATTTTATTATTTGTGTGGACACAGTAAAATAGATACAAATACGACATTATAAGTATTGAGCACAAAGGTACTGCTTATTTCTTAAGAAATTTCTTCCAGCAGACCTGCGAAAGGAGAAATTAAAAAGAAATGTTCACAATTGTGAGAACAAGAAGAGAAGAATTTGATTTGTGACGTCTAAAACTAAAATATTAAATATACCTAATATCAGTGGCGCAGCTACCATTATCAGTAGAGGGAAGCCGAAGAAAAAATTGTTCAGTTCTCAAAAACTCAGACAAAAACCTGTAGGTTTTTAATCTTTTGATGTATTAAACTGGTATTTAAATATAATTATGTAATGTGATGTGATACACAGTTATAAGGATCGTAGCAGGTGGCGTTCTGTAGTTTCTGCCTACCCCCATGGGAAGAAGGCGTGAGTTTATGTATGTATGTATATATATATATATAAATATAAAAACTCTCATCAGATGGGAGGAAAGGTTTAACCTTTTACTCGATATTTGAATTAAGAAATAGATTTTGAATCTCGAATCGCTATCATCTTCTTTGGACCCCTCGGTTTGGGACTCCCTGTATAAATATAAAAATTAAATGCTGTTCCTTTGTAATCGCATCTCTTGAGAACGGCTGAACCGTTTTGGCTATGTTTTGTTTTATAATATTCGTAATAGTCAGGTTCTTACGGAAAGAAAAAAATGAAAAGTTGCCGGGATAGTTAGAAAATTCGGGAAAACTGATAGTGCATTTTATAGGGGAATTCTGTATGAGCCATTGAAATTAGGACAGGACAACGTCTGTCGGTTCAACTAGTTTTCAATATAGTTCTTATCTATTGCAATGATAACCTGGCAAATAATAACCAAACAATTTTAATATTATATTGCTTTTATATAATAATATATTTATTTAAATTTGTCTCGTATTCATACCGAAAGCTGTAGCTAGTCTATAGTCCATAACTTTTATTATGTTTATTTTTAGGTATGCTTGAAGTTAGGATGGAAGCCGAAAGAAAAGAGTGCATGGGATATACTACCCTTAGTACTGTCAGCTGATGGCAAAGATCCAGAGTACTTCGACATTCCTAGAGAAATTATAATGGAAGTGCGCATGGACCATCCCAAGTAAGTTTTATTTTATTTATTCAGGGAAAATAAACAGCTACAATATGTGTTGGAACAGAGAAAAGATAATACAAAATATAAACAATATTGCAGCCCACTACATTATCCGCATATTATCAAAAGAAAATATGATAATGAGGGCCACTAGATAGGTAATAAATAATAATATCACATTAATAATAATTAATTACATCAAGCAAAATAGAAATTCTAATTGATTGCTTGGCAACAGAGTAATATGTACTCGTAATTAACACAACAGACAAATAAATAATAAAATCTAGACTAGCTTACACAAGGCGCTTAAGTTGAAATATTGATTGAAAAAAAAAAAAAAAAAAAAAAAAAAAAGTTGAAATATAACATAACATCACGCCTGTAATCCCCGAAGGGTTGAACAGAGGTGTACTATAGTACACCCACATTTCGGGTGGCGAGCCTATTGCCATCAACCGGGCACAAACCTGACTTATGTATTCGTTGAAAATTCTAAATCTGCGATCTTTAATTGAATCATAAATTATTTAAGCTTCCCGTACTAAGGGTTAAATCAGGGAAAGCAAGGCACATTGTTCTCTATAACCGTAAAATTAAATCAGCAAAAGAAATAAATGGTACCGACATTGCAATTTGCAACGATAGTAATTAAATGTTTCCATATCTTGTGTCTTGTAATTTAAGTAGAATCAAAGCCTCATAATTAAAAGACTTTTTCTTGACTTACTGCCACACTCAGAAATGCCAGATATTGTGCTTTTGATGAAATTGCATGAGTTTAGATAAAATAGTGTATGAAAATGCACATAATAATAGTCCTCTAGACTGAATTTCGGCCATGGCGATCAAGCTCAGCAGAGAGCAGCCTTCGGCGCGGGAGATATTGTAGTGCACAAGTGTGTGCGCAGACACAGGTGGACTATCTCTTCCCTCACTCTCATAGTCCGATGGGACGGCAATCCGACACTATCGGAGAGAGATCAGGTGCAAGACCAACAGCTTAACGTGCTTTCCGAGGCACGGGGGTATCACACCGCCAACTTCCTAACTCCGGGCTGTTGCTAAGCAATTCATAATGTAAAAACTCAACAAAACTTTGCCTGACCTGGGAATCGCACCTACCCAGGATCTTACGCTCAGCAGCCGCGCTTGCGACCACAAGACTAACGGGGCAGTCCTGATATGTAACAGGTTCATAAACTACTGTTCATTGACCAGCATATTAGATCGCTGTCAGACAAAAATATTTCAGATTATCTAAAATAAGCTGGTCAATTATATATAAGTTAACGATGGATTATTATTAAAAGACAACACTAAGTCATCTCTGAGTACATCGATCTAAATAAAGTTTCTTTTTTCAGCTACGACTGGTTCCAAGACCTTGGTTTACGCTGGTACGCGTTGCCTGCCGTTTCTGGTATGAGGATGGACTGTGGTGGCTTGGAATTCACCGCGACCGCCTTTAACGGCTGGTACATGGGTACCGAGATTGGCTGTAGGAACTTCTGTGATAGCAACCGATTTAATGTCCTTGAGGTGAGACTCACCTTTGTCTCTCAGATTTTTTTCTTTCTTATTTTTAACTGGCTATAAAATTAGTCTGGCTGCAACTTTGTTCTTTTTTGTCAAGCTCTTTTTCTCTCAGACCTGTGTCAGTTTTATTATGATTTTTTTCGGTCTGTATTGTTTCCGTAGCTGGGACTCGTCTGTGAGAGCAGTGGGACGTATTCCACCACGACTAATGTTTAACACAAACTTAATTTCGATTTATTTATCAGACCGTGGCGATGAAGATGGGCTTAGACACGAACATGACGGTGTCCTTATGGAAGGACAAGGCGCTAGTAGAAGTCAACATAGCAGTGCTGTACAGCTACCATAGAGACAACGTGTCCATAGTGGACCACCACTCGGCATCGGAACAGTTCATGAAACATATGGAAAATGAGAGCAGATTCCGGTAAGTGCTATACTTTTAACTGAATAATTCAGTTTAATTCTGTAAGGGTATGGACTCGGGATTAGGAGTCTTTTAAGAAACTTTTTCAAAGATCGCTTTTAGCAATAACATCGCCCATTGTGACACCCATTATAACATTAAAAAGTTCTTTTCTAATTTGATATAAACTATCAAAACAAGGAAAAAATGTTCTTTAAGTATCTATTTGTTTTTTTGATAAAATTATAGGTATATATCTTAACCTTGTTGACTTTTTTTCAGGGGAGGTTGTCCATCAGACTGGATTTGGATCGTTCCACCAATGTCTTCGTCCTTGACTCCCGTGTTCCATCAAGAAATGGCTTTATACTACCTCAGACCTTCGTATGATTATCAGGTAAGAACTAGGATCAAAATGTATTATTTTTATCAGTTCATCTTTATCCCGTACTGGATATCAACCTTTCCTTATCTGTTAAACAACAGTATGTGTTCCATTATCATCATCATAACAGTCGAAAGACGTTACTGCTGAACATATGCTTCCCTTGTGTCCATATGTGTTTGGCATTTTGAATAATAATATAAAACATGTCCCGAAATTAACGCACAATCTCTTAAGGGATCGTTGTACTAATCATTATGAACAACTTTTACTATGGGACCAAACCTGAAATCGCGAAAAAAATCAGCTTTGTTCGCATAACTCGTCAAAATGTAGGGAACAGCAGATTTTTTTCGCGATTTCAGATATGGCCCCATAGGTAAAAGTTGTTCATAATGATGAGTACAATGACTCCTTAAGAGGTTGTGCGTTAATTGCAAGACATGTTGTATCTAAGTATCTACATTCGATCTTCATAAAATACTGTACCAATTTTTGAGTCAATGTCTACTTCTTTCAAAGCGAACATTAGTCCTTATCTAGCAAACCCTAGAACAGCAGGGAATAAATCTTCATAAATAAAGTCGTATAGACTCGTAGCCGGTATCCAGATTGTTGTGTTAATCCCGGATCATTACTCATCTTCCTCGTCGTTTCCCAATTATTCAGGGTCGGGCTATGGGTCGAGATCATTCCTAACGTAACCTGACACTAGTCGTAAATTCTTCGATAAATACAGAATCACGGGGAATATTATTGTCCTTTTGGCATTGCAAAATGAGGAAGATTTAAAAAATAAGGGCGAATTCGACCCAAACTTTTATACCTAGTCTAAGTCTAATCCAGTGAATTAATTCTTAATTTTTGACAGATTTTCCATATAAAAACCGTCAGACGTCAATTTTATACCGCGGATAAAAGATATCTTATTTTGATTTAATCAGTTCTAAATACTTCTGTTTTTGAATGAAGAGTTGTTTAATTTAAAACTGTTTCAATAATTTTTGCTTAAATGTTGATTGAGGCACCCTCAAAATGTCCAATTGAATAACACGAATAAAGAGACTTTGTACGTTTATTTACCAGGAATCTGCATGGAAGACCCACCAATGGAGCAAATCTGACGGAGTGAAGACCGTACACAGAAAGTTCCACTTTAAGCAGATTGCTCGCGCCGTAAAGTTCACTTCTAAACTGTTCGGGCGGGCCCTCTCTAAGCGCATCAAGGCAACAATTTTGTACGCCACAGAGACAGGCAAATCTGAACAGTATGCCAAGGAGTTAGGGACGCTTCTTGGACATGCTTTCAATGCACAGGTAAGTTTTATTTTAAATAAGGACGAGTTAAAGTTGTGTAAAGCATTTTGTTATTCTTAAATAGTTAATAGTTTGAGGTAACTGAGGCAATATTAATTTGTTCATTTTACGGGTGATTCGTGTAGTCTAAGCGTATAGCAGGTAGCTCATCAAAAATTTATAAGGGGTCCCCGAAACGATCAATTGCGATTGATCAATTGTCATCAATTTCTATTTTAGTAATATTGATAATCACTTCAATTGGTTTTGGTGGTTTTGGTAGACTGTTAATTCGTGCATTAATGTGTATCAATCATGTAAAAATTTAAAATTGCAATTGATCGTTTCGGGGACCTTTAAGGAATTGAAGATCTAACTTCAATTAGTTCAATATTTTGCTAAATGTTTGTATAAACTATCAGTTACAAGTAAAAAAATCTTTTTCTCAGGTCCAATGTATGGCGGAGTACGATATGTTCTCAATAGAGCACGAAACTCTTCTTCTTATTGTAACATCAACTTTCGGAAATGGGGAGCCTCCGGCCAACGGAGTGGTACGTACAATTGGATCTAATAGGGATGGTGACAATTTTTTTTGTCCGTCAGGTAGATTATTAAAAAATATTGGACACGATTTTTTTTCTTTTTTTACGTAATAAAAAGATTGCGGCGATAGATTGAGTTAAAATATAGCATGACGTCACGCTTTGCTAAATTTTGTACTGATTTGTGACCTAGCGAGACCCCACTCCCCAACTTGAATGAGGTTAATCAAAGTAATTTTTTATTAATATGATAAAGCAAAAATACGTTTCTAATATTTTTTAAATATTTATCTGACTGAAGGACTAAATAGATTTTTTTTATTACCCAGGCATCACCCCTATTCAAAACCAAGAAAAAATATCATGGGATGAAACAAAGATAAAAACCTGATTATGTTTTTCAGGACTTTGCCGAACATCTAATCCAGTTGCTGAACACTGAAAATGAAAACCAAGAAGATATAATGGACTTTAGCTCAGCGTAAGAATTGGTTTTGAATGATCTTTAAAAGACAAAATTACAGTATATCTTTTAAAATAGTACTCATGAACATTGCATTGCAGGGGTTTCAAGACACCAAAGTCTCCTAATAAATCTTTGTTAAGAACTAACAGCGTTCTTGGGGCAAATATGGATTACAACCGGCAGTTAACGCGATTGGAGTCTACCAAAAGTAAGTCCACGAAGTGCCTTACATATGAACGATTCCTCAGAATTTCTTCCATGAGGAAGATCTTCGAGCCTTTAATGAAGCTTACACGACCATCGCGCAGAGTTGACAACTGTCATCCAATCATGAATTTCTAGTGTAGTGCGCCAAGTTGGCAACTAGGTATTCTATATATCAAACTAAGTTAGTTTGTGGTTTACGGTAGTAAGCAATATAACGCACGCAAAACGTTGCGCTTATTGGTGCATTCAACGGCACAAGGATTGTGAGAGTATTTAAAGTCGATCCATAACATTTAAAACTTGTTTTCGAAAAAAACGTCAAAAAATGTTCCAAAAAATATATATCATAATAATGTGAAAAATAAGAGACTCTCGGCTTCAATAAGGGTAATTTTACACCCGATAAACAGGATCGTACAATTAATAAGTCAATTTTATTTGTAGGTGCCATAACATCAGGATCTTCTGTAGAACACATAGCTCCACTGAGCAACGTACGCTTCGCAGTATTTGGCCTTGGGTCTAGTGCCTATCCGAAGTACTGCAACTTTGGCAAATTCATTGACAACATACTCGGCAGCTTGGGTGGTGAAAGAATCATGGAATTGTGTTGTGGTGACGAAATGTATGGATTAGAACAGCGGTTCCGCACTTGGTCGTCAGAAATATTCCAAGTAAATAAATACCAATTATTTTATAAATCTACCAAACTTCTCTTTCATTTTCATCATCATTCTCTTGACCTTATGCCATATTATTTGGGGTCGGAGCAGCATTTGCCTTCTTCTTCCGTACTTCTCATTGTATTTCATTGTAAAATTCGGAATAATTAAATATTGATTTTCAGGAATCATGTAAAACATTCTGCTTGGACGAGACCGATCTGGTAAGAGATGCACAGAATGCCTTAGGAATAATCCCAGCTACGGAAGAAACTGTGAGGTTCGGCAAACCCTCTTCAGATCTACCTTTAATAAACGCACTAGAAGCAGGATTTAGAAAACAGCTGGTTACTTACAAAGTTAAAGAAAGCAAAACTTTAGTACGGCATTCAGAAACAAATGCGGAGACTGTATTCGTTGATCTGGAACCCGACGTAAGAATTATTTGTTTTAAACCATTATAAAATGTTTTGATACGTAATATAATTAAGCAAAGTCAAAACTTACTTCCTTTGACGTAAGCCACTAAAAAAAATATAACAATAAATAAAGAGAGCCTAATCAGTGGTTATAAAAATGCTAGGATATGCCAGAGGTATAAAATTATTAGCCTACAAAGATTTATTTACACTGACCTTTCCTTAAAAATAACAGAGAAACAAAACATCTTATCAACTAGATTGAAGATTCGCATCATAGGTTTTAGAAGTAATCCTTTTCAAAAACTTATTAATTATTTAACATTACTTTTTAGAGCGAAATAAAATACGTCCCCGGTGACCACATCGGTGTAATGGCCCTTAACCAAAAAGACATCGTAGATGCAGTGCTAGATAGATTGAAGGGCGTTGAAGAACTGGACAAAATAGTACAACTCCAAGTCATGAAGGAAACATTAACACCGACAGGTAATAGAAACAATAATAACACTTTAAATGTCAATGCTGATAAAACTGGTATCATAAAACTATTTTCGAATGACGCAGACGGCAAAGGAATGCTTATATTTGCATAAAACTGGTTTTGTCTCAAACATGATTTCGCAGGAATCGAAATAATAAGGGATAAACTTAAACTGTTAAAACGTGCGTCTAGTAATTTTGGAACTCCAAAGGAATTCCCATTTATGACCGAAATGTCTTTATCAGACACTACTTTGCAAAAGAGATCGAGCACTTGTGTTTACCTTGATTTTTGGAAAATCTTGATTGTTACTACCGTATTAAACAAAGGTTAGAAGATTATGACTAATAAGGAGTGTTATTGAAGGTACCGTGAAAGCTTGGGAGAGGTACGAACGATTACCACCAGCGACCATACGAAACATCTACACAAGGTTTTTGGACATCACAACGCCGCCCACTTCGAAAGTACTAAAGTACCTCGCGGAGTCATGTACTGATGAGGCGGAAGCTGACCAAATAGATGAACTGGCTACGGTAAGGATAATAAATTAATATAAGTAAACAATTTTGACACGATAAGGATCGTATTTATAACTGGTTTCCTTGAACATTAAGTTATCATAATATCATCTAAATACATTATTTATTACATCAGTAGATTTTGTATTAGCACATTGGTATTATAACTTTACCGGTTTAGCATAATTTGAACATGTTTTATTAAATGTTTTAACTTACATTTACTTTTTTAGGATTCAAACAAATACCACGACTGGGTTAGCTTTCACTACCCCCATTTGGCAGAAGTTTTCGCCCAGTTCCCGTCTTGCAGACCGCAAGCGTCACTGCTTGCTACGTTACTGAGTCCCTTGCAGCCAAGATTTTATTCTGTATCTTCGTCACTTATGGCTCACCCTCAAAGTGTCCACATCACTGTCGCTGCTGTTACTTATAGAACTCAGAGTATGTACCTATTTAAAGAGCTTTTTTATTATTTGATGAATAATGTATCTAAGTATATACAGATACATACATTCTGTATAATTTGTAATGCTTATATTCAATAATATCGCGTGTGCTTCAATTTCAGATGGCAAAGGTCCCTTACACTACGGCGTTTGCTCAACATATCTCAAAAATCTTAAACCCGGTGACGAAGTCCTAGCATTTATCAGATAGTAAGTATTGTTTCGATTACTTTATATGTTTCTACTCTAATTCTAACTAGTAATGTCTAACTCGGTGTGCTATTTGCAGTAAACCAAGCTTCCACATGCCTAAAGACATATCAGCACCGCTTATCCTCGTCGGTCCTGGTACTGGCATTGCACCGTTTAGAGGATTCTGGCACCACAGGAGACATTTGATCAAGAATTTGGTATCTCATAACCCTGGACCAGTGTGGCTGTTCTTTGGGTGCCGATACAAGGGAATGGAATTGTATAAGGAAGAGAAAGAAACTGCGTTAATTGATGGTGTACTTCATAAAGCACGGTTGGCTCTGTCAAGGGAAGAAGGTGCAAATAAAGTAAGTTTGGATAAAATAATAACCGTACCACCAAAATACATCAAAGCGCATGCGCTAAACTGGCGCTGCGACAGACAAGTAAAAATTGGAGTCAAAACTTTTTTGTAATGCTAAAAAAATTCTTGATGAAAATCCCTTGGTGTATTTACTTTCTTGGATTTGCCCTGTATTGTAATGGTAAAAAATAGTAGTTTATGAAACTGTTGCCCGTTTATGAAGCTGTTGACTGTTGTATGATAGTAGTTTATGAAAACCTCATCTACAGCGAGGTTTTTAATAGTATCACACGAGTATTTTAATACCTAGTTATGTGCAGTTTCATACACTACTTTATCTACTCTCATACATTGGGGATCGAACCTATTAAATAAAAGATCATAGCCTTTTTTGCATTTGCCATGCCATAAAGTCGTAATAGCATTTATCACATGTATAATTTTCTCGACTTTGCTGGTAATAAATAGATTTTAAGTCATTTCCGTCGCCCCATCTAAAATATCGGGCGGAGTCAAACTTTCTTCACATTCACTGATATTTTATTTTAAGCAAGATTTTAAAAATTCCCACGAAATTCAGTACAACAAAACAAAAAATGGTGCGCCCCGCATAATATGCGTTCCATTAGAAAAAAATAATTGATGGAAACTCCTCGGTGATAATAAACTTGGATTTGGTCTGTATAATAATGGTAAAAAAAATCTACTCTCAAATCGTAAAATTGGAATCATTAACTTCAAAACGAGTTTATATTGACATACTTTATAAACACAATACCGAAATTTAAAAATAGAATCATATTATAACACCTTTTCTCTAACAAAATAATGTTATAAAATACTTTTTAAGTTCCATTTTGTTTTATAAAATCAATTCATTTATCAATATTGGAACATATATATGTTTTTTCTTAACGCTTATATTGGGTCCAGTCTTCATCGTTGCATAATTTATTTTATTACTAATAATTTTTTGTATCAATCAGAAATACGTCCAAGCTCTGTTGGAAGAAGAAGGAGCAGAAATGACCCGACTACTAACCGAAGAACATGGCCACTTCTACGTTTGCGGTGATTGTAAAATGGCGGACGATGTTGAAAAAAAACTTGAAGAAATCATTCAGAAACACAGTGGTATGACAGAGGAGGACGCAAAAGAATTCGTTGCCATTTTGCGGGTAGGATACGGTCCAATTTTCTTTTGTAGTTTTAAGGAACGTAATTATGGCGGCTGCAGAGTAATCATAGGTTTGAGGAGATTAAGAGTTTGCATGTTTGTAACTAACATTGTATCATATGTAATAAGGTAGATATTAGTATAACGTTATTGGCAATGTGGCAACAAAAGAGTATTTTATACTCGTATTTGGTACCTAACGCTTAAATGTATTTAAAAAAATGCTCAGATACCTCGGTAGGTAATCTAATGGAATCTTTTTTTACTGAATTATTTTCTTTTCTGTTACAGAATGAAAACAGATACCACGAAGACATCTTTGGCATCACACTGCGAACTGCTGAAGTCACCAGCGCATCCAGAGAAACAGCAAAAAAGACCCGCTTAGAATCTCTCAAGTCTCAGACTTCAAATATCTCTTTATTGTAGTATAAGTTTATCATAAAATACCTATAAGAAAAAAAAATATTTTGAAAACCATAGAATGTTTCCTTAGAAGCACGAAATACACATGCCTGTTAAGCCTAATTTACATGGTGCGATTTAGTTGCCTGTGGTATATCTCGACTTGAAGCAACAATACAAGTTGCACGTTGCACCGTTAAAAAAGTGTTTAAGCGATGCAAGTCTTTTGTTGCTTCAATTATAAAATTGTATATGTTACGGCTAAAACCCGAAGTGCGGCTACAACTAGTTTTAGCCGGCTACAACTAGGTGTGGGCTGAAAGGTAGGTTAGGTTAGGTTAGTACTGTGACTACACAACACACCTAGTTGTAGCCGGCTAAAACTAGTTGTAGCCGCACTTCGGGTTTTAGCCGTAACATATACATGACATACTACATATATATATTATCAATGTGTATTTGCGACTTTGAAGTTTCATGAAATTGTTTTTTGGAAGATTTATTTGTTTATTGACCTGTTTGTATAGTAATAATTTTAATGTAGTTAAGTTAGAGTTATGTAGCTTGTAAACGAGCAAGAAAATTATTGCTGAATCCAATAAATGTCTGTTACAAGTAAAATGTTTTTTCTGAGTTTGCCTGCCATAATAAAAATAAGCTAAGCCGTGTTGGCAAAAATGATAATCGTAAACTTTTATTATAAGGCAAAAATACAACATTATTTAGTGCGTAAATTTCTGAAGATTGAGGAATCATTTTTTTTATTTTTTAAAGGCCAGAGATGACAGAGACAAAGTCGACGATCATTATTCCGATTAAAAAAGTTTAAAAGAATAATGAACTTTTTAGGTATTGTTTTAAGTACCTCGTTATAATTTAGGTATAAGACAGTATTTACCTTAAGATAAAACCTTAAGGATTAATTTCATATAAAAATGCATAATTATCTTTGTTCACTCCCAGTAGATCGATTGACACAGTAACGTCTCCTCTTATTTTAATTTAAAAAGTCAAAGCTAATCATCATCAAAATTAGATTTTTTTGCTGTTTTCATTTTGAACTTGCCTAGTTTAATTATATGTGTTTGATTTTATCCAGTTTTTTAGTTGACATAATTATCAGGCGCTCAGTAGGTCTTATTACGTTAGCTCTAAGTTTTCTTTTTTTTTTCAAAATAATCCAAATAATACAAAGAGACAAATAAAATCAAATAATGAAATGTAATAAAAAATACAAATAAAAGACATGCATTTAAATATTTTGTTTTTAATAAATAAATTCCTCTTAAAATAAATTTTACTAATTATAAAATTAAATATTAAAGTAGGTATAGGCAGGCCAGGGTATCTAATAACGTTTACCTTTAGTTGGTTTACATTTTCAACTGATAATATTATTATGACAGTACTGTTTTATTGGAGTCCAAAACATAATTAGATAAGAGCATCACTGTAAACAAAGATGATTAAAACAAGAACTGACAAGATATTAATAAAGAATATATAAAAAACTAAACTGTTTTTCTTTTCTTCATTCAGTACATTATGGACGCGAGTATTCAAAAGTTGTGAGCGATCACAGGGTTGACAATTTTAATTTGAATTTCATGCAAGATATTCATTCCTTTTCAAACAAATTGTGTGATTTAAAAAGGTGGTGCTTGTCGGTAGTACGACCACAGTCAAAGGGTCCATCAGTTATCTTCGGAACAGTCAAAATTTTACAAATAGAATGTGCTCCAATGCTCACAACCAAACCTATGCTCGTAACAGTAGGTACTGTTCGATTTTTGGGATCAATTTTATTAACTGACTTCAAAAAGGAGGAGCTTCTCAATTCGATTGTATTTTTTTAATTGTTTGTTACCTCAGAACTCCGTTATTTATAAACCGATTTGGAAAATTATTTTTTCATTTGAAAGGTTCCACACTTAAGGAAGCTTCCAGATTGGTCCCATAATTTGGTCAAGTTCTGATGAGTGGTTTTTGAGTTAGCTTCAATAATACGGAATTTTTCCACTTAGTGTATGTTGATGATGTTATAAAAACTTCCTATCACTGTTATTTAAATTACAAGCAATGTTACGAAACATTTATGTGCCCTAAGTAGACACGGCTACCTAGCAAGCTATAAATTTCCACTATAAGCTGATCTCGCATTTTATAGGATTACCGTACAATGAGAGGTCAGCATAAACTGGAAATGTGTAGGTTGATAATTATGTAGTCGTGTGTACTACCACAACAAAGTGAAAAATAACGTTTTTTTTTTTAAAAAACGACAACAAAAACACTACAGTGTGAAAAATAACTTTAATTTCAGAAGTCGGTGGGAAACCTACAAAACCAAAGACACGCGAAATCCGCTAGTAGATCAAAGGGGTCAAAGGACCGCGAAAAGTGCAAAAAAAAATCTGCTGCTCCCTACATTTATGTATGTTCGCATAACTCGTCAAAATGTAGGGAACAGCTGATTTTTTTTTCGCGGTTTCCGGTTTGGTTCCATAGTAAAAGTTGTTCATAATGATGAGTACATCCCTTAAGAGGTTGTGCGTTATTTATGTTACATCTTGTATATGTAAAGTCAAAGGAGGTGCCAGTTTTTGCAATTTAATTTTATATAAATTATGGAAAATTTATAAATTTATTTAATATGATTTGTCACATTATGTTAACCATATTCATCCATACTCAAATTCATTTATTTGTTTACAGCATTTGCTTTTGCCAGCTACACCATCGGTTAGTGTAAAACAAAATCGGGTTCGATTCGGAGTCAGGCAGAAGACTTTTCATAAATAAAAAAAACATTGTTTAAATCTCCTCTAAAATCGAGGTCATGATTCCTTTGACCAACAGATATAGATGGAGATAGCAGATATATCTGTGCTTTGACCCCTTTGCTCTACTAGCTGATTTCGCCTTGCTTAAAGTCCCAACTCAGACACAAAAGGGATCGAGTTCGATTCCTCGCTCAAGCAGAAGCTTTTTCAATGAACTAAAAGTTAAGTTTTATTTTCCTTCAGATTCCATGCAGGTGACAACTTTTTTCGGGATGAATAAGACCCCAAAAATCGTTCCATAAGGTTTTGGAGCGTTATGTTTTTTTTTTACAACTTTGTCATGCTGTGACTTTGGACGCCGCACTTTTGGAGCAGCTGACGCTCAGATCTCTTACACGAATGCTCGCGATAAGGACCTTTTAAGACTAATTGGACTATAAGTTGAATACTATAAGGACCTTTTAAATTAACTGCACCGTATCAATTAGTCTTAAAAGGTCCTTCCTTTTAAGACTGATTTACACGGTGCAATTAATTTGCCAGCGGCATACCATAAGTTGAAGCAACAATAAACGTTCCACCATCTAAACAGTGCTCAGACAATGCAAGTCATTTCTTGTTTCAATATTATTGTATGGCACAAGCAAGAAACTTGCATCGTGTAAATATGGCTTTACTACAATAAAAAAAGACACACGTCAGCTCCTTCTTCTCACGACATGGTCATAGATTTCGATCTGGGTGTAGTTGGGGGAATAGACCCTTTGCTTCGTAGTGTTCTGCCCCGGGTCCTGCTGAGGATCCGGGCATATGATCTTGTGGTCGTGACGGTTTTGGAAAAGCAGACCCCTGTCAGGATCCATCACGGGCTGGAATAATAGAGAATTGATGTTTTGAAGTAGAAGCTTCAATGAATACTTACATAATGGCTATTTTTGAGCAGGGTTTAGGGCCATTGTTTACCCTCTTTGGGCATACTGTCTGTGCCAAAACTGATGTACGTAGTCTGAAAAACTGCAGTTTGAATTAACGTATGTAGGAATGGATCTCACATTCGAGAAAGTAAACGGCCCTACTGATTTTTCTTGTAAATTGAGGTCATACTTAGTGAGTTTTCTTCACATCCCGCTTAAATCTTCAAGATCTTAACTTGCTATACTTCAATAAATACTTAAACAAATCAGTTGAGTACTTAAATTGTAACACCAGTCCTGACACGATCGGAAATATTAATGATAATTTAAGTAAGTTTGATGGTTTGGTACAATTTTATTATTAGGCGAAGCGATTAAGCACGTAGAAGCCGTAATCCTACTGGCAGGTCTATGAAAGTTGAGCCTCGACTAATACCCAAGTTTTCAAAACTTAGGTATTTCTATCTATTCAGCCTGAGTACAACTGAGTTTTATGATTCTTCCCTTTTCTACTACACTTTTGCCACTTCTTATTGTAAAAGGCATTCCGTGCTATTGAAGATTTAGCAGGCGTTTGCCATCCTTGTAGGCGAGATAGGGGTTAATAATATTAAATGAACCTATTTATTTAGTCTAAGTCAAAATTATACTATTGTGTCATTAACATATAGCATATATGCCAAAGCACTCTGCGTTCCACCGAGTCAAATGCAGCAAGCTTCACAGCCTGGCTCATCGGCGTAATGTTGCTTGCCTGTTAGTCTTCTACAGACTGTGTACTTCGGAGTGTGTGCGGAGTGCTGCTCCACGACCTGATCCCATCATCGCCCTTTTACTACCGGACTACCAGACGTACTGCAAGGTATTCCATCAGCACTTGGTTGATGTGCCGACCAGTCATACTAAGCGCTTCTCCTCCACAGTTATTATGCGCACAGACAAAGTGTGGAACTCTCTGCTGTCTGTATTCCCTTCCACATATAAGCCGTCTGCCTTCATAGCAAGAGTGAACAGGCATCTTCTGGACACGCTCGTTCCATCATAGACCTCATCCATCACTTTCCATTAGGCATGATCGAGGTCAAGAGCAGGCCCATTTCAGCGATAAAAAGAGTATGTAGACGTTTTAAAACCTTTCCAGCATTTAAAAGTATTTACACATATGTATTATTGAGTTTTGATCTTGGTGTGATAGAAGATTTATTTAATACTTCATGCACAGAAAAGTACAGAGGCGGACTTAATGCCATAGGCATTTTCTACCAGTCAACCTTTGGGTGATGCAGAGACAAACAGTGGTAGGTGCAATTATGAGAAATTGTGGAATACATATTTATTTAAATATAAAGATACACATATACCTATTACAAACTATAAATATAATAAATACATCTCAATAAGATAAGATTTCATTAGATTTAGATTTATAAGATTTCGTTAGATCCATGCCGCTGTTTCAGTATTTTCCTCTCAATTACTGTAAACTTTTTTCTCATAAATACGATCAGTAGGCTCTTAAATAATTAAAGTTTATAATGAGAAAAGGGCGACTTTGGAAGAAGTTTAACGAAGCTATTAGTGGTTAAGTTTTTATTAGTAACTTTTTATCGCACAATACAAGTTAATGACTTTAAAACGCAACGTTAACTTCTTTCAAAAGGGTTATCAGTTATCACCGTATAAAGATATCTGTGTTGTACAATAGGCAGCACTTCATTGGTACAGCCCTCGCCAAACTTTGTGACCGCCTTGAATATAGTCGCGAGTCCGAACTTGCGCATGGTACAGTCGAGTGGACAATACGTAATCAACCAAACAATTTTCGTTTTCTAACATTTTTAATACTTATTTTATTATGTCAATTTATTTTTATTTGGTGATTTTAAAGTTCGTGTTTATTTTATAGGTTATTTTATTTAATTTAATATATAATGTATGTGTTATTTGTAAAACATATAGGTTAGGTAATAATAGGATAAATGTAAATAAAAACATTAATATAAATAAAAACTATATTCACAATGGGGCCACACCTTCCATAAAACATCTCCCTTACTAGTGGATGGTTTCGCATCCGAATCACTCTCTTCACAAAAAATATCCGAATCATCTTCATCTAATTCATTATCGCTCACGTGAATTATTATATTTTCAGTTAGGTCATCTATGATGACATCACTTTTCTTATATTCTTCTTCAATATTTATAACTTTGTCGCATAGTGCAGTCCACTCCTGTTCACCCATGCTATTTACTTTTTCTTCTACTAGTTCCATAATATCAGTTATATTATTTGTGACATTTTTTTTCGCCTCGTAACCTTTTATGGATGCCCAAGCCATTTCTATGGGGTTCAAGTCGGGATGGTAAGGTGGAAGCCGTAATATTGTGTGATTGTGTTCTTCTAAAATTTTATCAATATTAAATTTTTTAAATTTTTCTTTGTGTATAGAAATTAATTTATACAGTTCTGGTTTCAGCATGTCAGAACTGCAAGGGATATTTTTTGCCGTAAGCCATGCCACCATTTCTGCCTTTTTGCTATTTGACGTCGGCGCTGCATCCTCTAATCTGTTATGATAGGGTGCATTATCTATCACCATAACCGATCTCGGTGGGAGATTCGGCAAAAATTGTGTGCGTATCCATTTTTCATAATTATTATAATTCATATTATCATGGTAATCTCCGGTTTTCGTACCTGCCTTAAACATTAAAAGGCCGTTGGGTACAAATCCTGATTTGGATCCAGCATGTACAATGACGACACGTTGACCGTTTGATATCTTTTTTTTTAAACCTTTAGTGCTACTATCACTCCATGCCTTCGAAGTGGTATGCGATGAATCGACATACGATTCGTCAGTGTAAACTATCGGTCTTTCTTCTGCGCGATACTTCGTTATTGCACGCAAATATTCAATTCGCTTACAGCGAATATTTGTATTTTCAATTAATAATTTGCGATTGTCTTCAGTTTTTTTCCATTTAAATCCTATTTCATTTATAATTCTCCTCAAACTCGTTGCGGATCCTTCAAAATTTATATCTTCTTTTAATTTTTTTTAAAGTTGAGCAATTGTCGGCAACTCTTTCTGTGTTACATGAAAATTGTGGATACATCTTTTGATGACACCTTGGTCAAAATTGTCGATTCCGGTTACCTTTTTTACCCCTTGCCTCTTCTTTCCGGGTGTACGAAAAACTGCTAATAAATCGGAACTTGGTTCATTAGCAACCGATATAATACGTCGTACAGTTCTTTCTGATACTCCTGTAGCGGCTGCAGTCCGTTTATGTACTGCCTTCAAATCGTATTTAAGGTCTTCTTCAGCTTCTTTCTTCATAAATTTATAAACATCGTAGACCATTTTACGAGCCTGGCGTCGTAAAACATTACAACGTCCAGTAGGCATGTTTATAAACAAATAACAACGAGTAACAATAACAACAAGTAACAATAACTAAAAACTATAACAACAAATTAACGAAACGATCGAACGAATTCTGAACGCGACAGTACTCTCGGAGCTCAACAAGTGCGTGATTCGTGTACGGACGTAGCACTCACACTAAGGCGTGGGTGCCAGCGCGCGTCGCGGGTGAACGGTGCGGGCGCGCGGGGTGTGGCCCTGCCCCCAAGCTCTTGTGCGTCCCGCTAATACCCTGATTTTGTGTTCTGCGCAATGCAATGAGCCTAGTTTCGGGGCGGTCACAAAGTTTGGCGCGGGCTGTAACTAAACCAATATTGGCCTCATATTCTATTGAAACGGTCAAAATGGTACCACCGACGTGTGGTCGACTGTATACAAAAGTGTATGCTTGCGAATGTTCAATTCATAATAATCATGATCCTCTCTTAAGGGGGAAACGCTAAGGTAGCCGCGAAATTCAAATTTTCTTAATTTTTGTAATTTTCAGCTCAGTGTCTGGGTGTATGTTGATTAAAGTATGATCCGCAACCGTAACAAATATGCATTTACGCAATTATCTACACACATAAATAAAATTGAAGTGTCTGTTTGTAATGTCAATATAACAAAAATGCAAAAGAAAGTATATACGGTATTTATAACAAAAAGCAATTTTTAAAGTTTTTGTCTGTCCGTCTGTTTATTCCGCCAATCTCCGAAACGGCTGGACGGATTCTGACAGGACTTTCACTGGCAGATAGCTGATGTTACTACGCGGGTAACTTAGGCTACTTTTACTGTAGCAAAATAATTAGGGTTCCGCGCAAACAAATTAAAACCCATGAAATTGTGATCAATTTCTTTTTGCAATTGGTAGCCCAATTCTCGAGGATAATTATAGGCTATTTAATATCAAGCCACCACCCTTCGGAGCCTAGCAAAAAAAAAAGTCGAAAAGAACACTAAGCGAAAACAAAGTAATAGCGCAGGCGGGCGATGCAACGCGACTGGTCGGGGGACGAGGGAGTTTCATCAAAATGTGGCTGTTATTTTAGTATAATGTGTATCTTACGACATCCACTTGAATGAAGTCGCGGGGCACAGCTAGTAATAAATAAAATCAGTAAAACAACTCCCTAAGTTCATATAATCCTCAAATGTCAAGATTTCATGAAATAGTCATTCAATAGGATTACTTGGTCTTAGAGAGTTGTATTTATAACTTTTGAAGCACAGAATGTGTAGTTTACGACTATGTGATGGGTCCTGTAATACCCTGTCATAAGGATCTCTTAAAATTGTAGGACTAATACTTAATGAATATAATTCTGTAAATGCATATTTGTTACGGTCGCGAACCATAGTACATGGATCTGCTTCTATTACTTTGTTTAGCCCGGTGATTACATCATTTTGCCTCCACCCGCATCACAACACATTCAATCATACACACTATCAATACATTTTATTTATATATTTGAGCCACCTTGTCTTCTTATTCACTTGAATCTGAAGTATCACTTAATTATTCTGATGATGTTTATTGCAGTGTACATCCTTTGTTTTTTTTTATCATTATTTCTCTTTCTTCTTGACATTATGAGGCTCCGCTAAATTGTACAATACAAGTGCATCGCCTGCGCTCGCGTCCCTTCGTTTGTCACTGACCATAGACAATAGTCTGTAACATGGACAAGCGACGTTGGAGCGTCGGGTGTGGGTCGATCGTAATGTAATAGTTTTTTTTTTTTTTTTCTTTAGTTCGTTATCAAATACGGTTTTGCACAGAATTTTGTTTTTTAGAATATATTTTATTTCTTATTTTATTTATTTATTTTATGTCCGTAGGTGTGTCCGTGGCATCACAGTGGGGCCCTGTCAGAATATCAGCGCTGCGGTATTTGTTTTTGTATTCTCAAATATCGCAGCATCATGCTGAGATAGGAGCCTTTTTGGCCTCGCACAGGTCTTCTTTGTTTTGTTTTTTTTTTTCTTTCCTTTTATTTTATTTGTGTTTATGATATTGTTAGTTTTAATGTTCTTTTTATTGTTGTATTTCCTGTGCGTGTCCCAAATAAAATATTTTTCTTTCTTTCTTTCTTTCAATCATATTTTAATCAACATACAACCTAATACTGACCTGTAAATTGCAAAAACCGTAAGAAAATATGAATTTCGTGGGCAACCCTGGCTCTTTCGCCTTAATTAAATTTCCAATATTTTGTTGTAAAATATTATGAAATAAAGATGCTGCCCAGGAAAAACTATTCGGTGGCGGACAAAACAGGTAAAATCATTTAGTTTCAAATTCCCATTTTAGTTTCTGCATCGTATAAACGAAAAAGGCTTCGTCTATACCATAGATACACATACAATCTCATGCTGGCACAACTTTACGAACTATGCAAATATTCGCGTCAGCCCGACGTTTAGTGGGTATCGAAATTGTTCACTGAATAATCTCACAGTTTGTAGGTAAACTTGTCTGGTGTCTTTTGTGTGTGGCGACAACTAGCTATCACCGCGGTGTAGCCGAAATACTTGAAATAAACGTGCGGTTTTAAAGTTCACTTAAAGTTAGTACAGGTAAGGTCTATTATTGCAATTAGTTAAGGGTAATGCAACAGCAAGAGCTAAAGACTTCTACCAGAGGGTCCTAGGACGCTGAAACTACGCACACATTTTCCATTAGGTATTATACCACTATAAGACCCCGTCTCTTAAAAGAGTTAAATAAATACTTCATTCAGAAGTTAGGCACTTTTTTTAAATCCCCTCTTCCTTTCCAAGGGGTTTCTGTTACACAACCTACTTTTCTTCCAGCCATTTTGTACATTCCCCACCAAAATTTTTGGAGCCTTGCAAGACCTGCTTGCCATCCTCTTCACCAGTGGGACCTGAACCCATCGTGCCACTCCCCGTCGGGTGCCTACGCACTCTGGTACGGAAACGCACCAGTGACCAACATCACAAGCAATGGTTGGAACAGGGTGAGTGTAGGCATTATGCGAAGAGGGGCCGGACCTGGACGAGTGTCAGTTCGGGTTTCGGTACAGGCGCTCCACCATACACGCTGTGTCGTGGGTGAGAGTCCTGGCGGAAGAAACGGTGTCCCGGGGCGGGGTGATTATGGTGGTGTCGTTGGACATCTCCAACGCCTTCAACACCCTGTCCCGGAGTTGTATCCGATAGGCACTGCGGTATCACCGGGTGCCTCTCTACCTCCGCCGCCTCGTTGGGGCTTATCTGTCGGAGAGGTGTGTCACCTAGGTGGGATGTGATGGCACAAACCAGCGCCTCATGTCGTGCGGTGTTCCACAGGGCTCGGTCGTAGGCCCCCTCCTGTGGAACATCGGGTACGACTGGGTGCTGAGGGGTGAACTCCAGCCGGGCGTGGACCTGACGTGCTATGCGGACGACACACTGGTCACGGCCCGGGGGAGTTCGCACAGGGAGGCAGCGTTGCTGGCGATGGCTGCGGTCTCACACGTGGTGGGCCGCACACGGCGCCACGGCGTGGAGGTGGCCCTCAACAAGTCGGAGGCCATGGTGTTCCATGGTCCCCGGCGGGCGCCGCCGCCCGGATCACACATAGTGGTCGGGGGGGTCCGGATCGCTGTCGAGTCTACCATGAAGTACCTGGGATTGGTGCTCGACAGCCGGTGGGACTTCGGACCCCACTTCCGGCGGCTGGTGCTTAAGTTGATGGGCGCGGCTGGGGCGCTGTCAACGCTGCTTCCCAATCTGGGGGGCCCGAGCGCCCTGGGACTTGGAGGCGAAATTACTCGCGTCATTGTATCGGTGGCGCGAGGAAATGCAGGCGCGAGGTGAGCGACCGATGCAGCGACTAATGGAGCAGCGTCGGTCGCTGCTTCGCGAGGTCCTGGTGGCGGAATGGCGGGACAGGCTCTCACGCCCTACCGCCTCGGCACCATCGAGGTGGTCCGGCCGGTGCTCGACCTTTGGCTCGGGAGGAGGCACGGCTCCTTGTCGTTTCGGGTGACGCAGGTGCTCTCGGGGCATGGTTGCTTCGGGAAGTACCTGTGTCGCATAAACAGGGAGACAGACGCCCGGTGTCACCACTGCGTCGACTGTCGGGAGGACACGGTGCGGCATACGCTGGCAGAGTGTGCCGCTTGGGAGGAGCCGCGCCGTGCCCTCATCTCTAGAGTAGGCAGTGACCTGTCGCTGCCGGCTGTCGTTAATTCGATGGTCGGCAGCGAGGAGTCCTGGGACGCGGTGGTTTCCTTCTGCGAGACAGTCATCTCGAGGCTGCGGAAAGGGAGAGGGAGATCACATCCTCTCACGCAGCCCACAGCAGGCGCACTGGGCGTCGGTGGAGGGCGGATAACGCCCTCTTCCAGCCCCCCTAAATGGGTCCAGAGGCGACGGACTCGGGGACGTCCGTCGCCCCCCATACATCGGACCTGACGTGGCGGCGCGTAGTGTTCCACGCGCGCCCCTCTTAGACGTCGCGGGGGGAGTCAAACACCTCACTCCCTCCCTCGACACGAGGAGAGGCCTGCCGTGGCGGGCCGGCACCAGCCGGGGGTTGCGGAAGGATCGTAAGTACCCGCGATCCTCTGCGTAGGAGTGAGATGGAACACCGGGGTGGTTTTTAGTCAGTAAGAGTCTGACAGACCCCTCCGCCCATCCCAGGGTGGAGGACATCCATGAGGATTTAGCTAACTCGTCCAACGCAGTGTCTTTGCTGATGGTGTCACTGACAACAAGTACTGATCTCACTTGTTGGGGTAGTAGGTTCATCCACATTAATCTGAGTGTATTGTCTGGGACTTTATTATGCGCTAGGTTACGCATGCGACGTAACAACTGGCTTGGTTTTTGGTCGCCCAGCTCCATATCCGATAAAAGCTTTTGCAGTTGTTTTCCATCTGATTCTTCATACACGGAGATAAGCCGTTCCTTGATCGCATTGTAGGGTCGTTCCGATGGCGGGTTTTCAAGCAGGTCACAGATTTGCTCAATGTCTTCCTTCGTTAATTGCGCTATAACCATCTGTGCTTTTTGAGCGTCGGTTTTCTTAAGATCGCCAACGGCGGCTTCAAATGTGATAAACCATAGTCGCGGTTTGTCACGCCAAAAAGGTGGAACACGCAGGGAAAGTGAAATTCCGGCGATTTCTTGTTGTTATTTCACTGCTTCTTCCATTGCTGAGCTGCGCTGATATTGTGCGTACTTGATGTAGCGACAGGTTTATTCCGGCGTCGGGGCCTCCACTTTAGCGACGTATTCGGTTGATGGAAATAAAACAATGCTTGTTGTAGGAAGGAATGAAATATTTTTTTTTTTTTTCCTAACAATGGCAACTCGTAGTTGGCCAAGAGTGGCCGTGACTACTTAACCGGTCAATCCTGTGGCTGCCTTAAGCTAACTCAAAGCCTCCAGCCAGGGCCGTGTTACTTACAATACTAAGTGACTGCGCGCTAAGGGTACCCCCCCCCTGCGGGGTACGAACCTCGGCTTAGGGCGTCACTGGGGGGACAGCAAGTTGGGACAGGCTGGATCAAACTTGGATGATTATTATTAACTGGGGAATTTAAAGCTACAGGCTCAGCTTCGGCGCGGGCTGGCGCTTCTTCGAGCAAGGGACGGGGGGAATTATTAATTCGGGGTTTTCGCGATGGACCTCGGCGGCGAGGTCGGAATGTCGGTTTTTTGTGTTTTGTGCTAGAGGCCCTATTGCTTTCTTGAAGGAGAGTAATGGGGTCATCTGGGTCTAGGAGAGTATGCCTCGGACGGCGGACTTTACTTATGTTAGAGGGGGTATAATTAGCGGTCTCGACAACTAGAGGGTTGCGATGTTTGGCGGTGGTGTCAAAGAAACGCTTTTTTTTTTTTTGTGGATGGGAATTCATCAAATGACTTCTCCCGCTCTGGGCGGAGCGGGAGGGCGTGTCAGACTTTTACTGACTAAAACCCACCCGTGTTCCTTCTGTTGCCTGTGCCGGGGCCACGGTAACTCTTTCGCACATCCCGCAACCCTAGCTGGCATCGGCCCTAGCGGACCCCGTCAATAGTGCTGACATCTCTTTGAGGCGCGCGTGGAACACGACGCGCCGTCGACTCGGGCTTGGTCCTTACCGGACGGCGAGCTACCCATTGCTCGCCGTCCGCAAGCCCGCGCCTACGGTGGCCGGGAATCGGCTGCCAATTCCCGACGCCCAGGGCGTCTCCTGCGGCGACTAGGGGCGTGAGGGTGCAAAGCTTGCCTCTCCCTCACGCGTCCCGCCTCCTCCTTCACGAGCATTACTGCTTCGCAGAAGGAGGTAATGGCTTCCCATGCACTCTCGCTCCGTACCATGGCCTGGACCAGGGCCGGACGCGAGAGATCGCCGCCGCCGATCGCTTCCGCGAGGACACGGCGGTGCTCCGCCCAGGCCGGGCAGACCTCCACCGTATGCTCCACCGTGTCCTCCGGGCGATCCACACAGTGGTGACACCCGGGCGTTTCTTCCCGCCTTATCCGGAACAGGTACCTCCCGAAGCACCCGTGTCCGGTGAGGAGTCAAAGAAACGCTTGGAGTTACGTTTCATGAATTGGAGGATGGTGGGGATTTTGAGATCGAGGTGGAGGATTTCATTTCGGACGTAATAAGGGGATCTCGTGATCATTCGGAGGGCGCGGTTCTGGAGGGTCTGCATCCTATGGATGTGGTGGAGTTTTGCATGTGCAAAGACTGCACAGGCGTAAGTCATAATGGGGCGAATGCACGCCGTGTAAATGCGCAACTTGCACTTTAGTGACAATTTGCTTTTTGCATTCATTATGGAGTGGAGTCTACCGAGAGCGAAAGCGGCGCGCGAACGTACCTGCTTTATGTGCTCTGCGAAGGTGAGGTGCTCATTGAGAATCACACCTAGGTATTTGGCTCGCTTCTCCCAAGGGATAGGCTTACCGAACATGGTGATTGGTCGGGGGGGGGGGGCTAAGGCACGGTTTGGAGTAAGGAACCGCTTGGCTTTTGTCGGGATTCACTTCGATTCTCTACTTCCTGAACCAGTCGCCAAGTTTGTTGACTGCTCTTTGGAGAGTGAGAGAAATCGGGGCTTGTTTTAGGCCTGAGCAGTAAATGGCCGTGTCGTCTGCGAACAGAGCCAACTGTGCCTTTTTGCTCCTGGGTATGTCGCTGGTGAACAGCTTGAAGATGAGGGGGGCAAGCACAGAGCCCTAGGGGACGCCTGCGCGGATAGGGTGGGGGGAGGATAGTGCTCCTTCGATGCGATAGCGGAAGGTGCGGTTTGATAAGAAGTCTCGTAAGATGAGTACGAGACGGTCCGGCACACCAAGTTGGTAGAGCTTATATAATAAGCCGTTGTGCCAGACTTTGTCGAACGCTTTCGCTATGTCGAAGTATACAACACCCGTCTTCATGCCACGCTGGAAGCCAGCGTTTATGTGTTCGATGATGCGGTGGGCCTGATGCACACAAGAGTGCTGGGTTCGAAAACCAAACTGTTCATTTGGGATGAGGCCTTTTGTTTCGGCATAGTCTCTGAGACGCTTATAAATAAGTTTCTCATAGACTTTGCCGAGGACATTGAGCAGACTGATGGGGCGGTAGCTCGTGGGCTCAGATTTGGGCTTTCCAGGCTTGGGGATGCCGATGACAGTGGCATGAAATATTTTATTGATGCCTTATCTACATACAAAATTACCTAGGCGCAAGTAGTGGACATTACTTAAAAGGTAGTATTTGCTACAGCCAATCAGGACACAGTTAAATGTTACTTCAAAAATCTGCGCGCGTTGCGCGCCCTCCGCCAACAGTCCAACTAACCACTAAACAGTCCGATGTTATAAATATATGTGCCGGCGCTCGGTCCCTCAGCTCAGTGTAGCGGCGAGCGCGCTGTCATTAGCATGCGCGCTGCTACAAGGATTTTCCACCCCGAAACAAAAAAAAAGGGTGTAAGGTAAGCCAGAGAAGCAGTCCCTACAATTGATGGCCGTCTAACGAAACTGTTTCTCCGACTAACTAAACAGCAGCTGCGTATACTTATATTTACGGCAGCTATAAATAAATAAAATAAATAAAAAAAAATATTCAAAAATTTATAACTGGCCACGGGTCATTTAATAAACACCTCTTTGTCATAGGAGTCACAGACAGTCCGCTGTGCAGGGTCTGCATGGAAGACGGCGAGACAGCAGCTTATGTGCTGCTAAACTGCCCGGTGCTCGTCACAACCAGGGCAAAGTACTTCGATAACCCTGCAGGTACCCTACGTCAGTAACGCCAAGGCGTTGCTGGCCTTCCTTGAGGAGCTGGGGTGGATCGAATAATCGATATTCCCAACCGTTATGCAAAATGTGCTCATTGACGTGGAGTTGCGGACACCAGCCCCGTATTACCTATTTTGCCATCCTCTTCAAAGAGCCAAACTGAAACATGTAATAGATACCTTATAATTCCTGCTAATATTGCTCCTCACAGTCCCATGCCGCCAGTGGTAGTATCCGAGGTCGTTGTCTCTCGGCCACAGGGTCTTGCCATATTTGAAGAACGGGGCCCAGTTCTCAGCGACGAGTCTGTGAGCGTAGTCTATGTATCCTGATATCTCGAAGCCACCTTTCGTGAAGTGTCGGATGAAGATTATTGACTGTGGACAAGAAAAAATATTATTAGTTTTGCTGCGCTCTGGATACTATCCAGGAAAGTAAAACTATGATTTTCTAAAAGCGTTTTGTCATATCACTAGCTGCTGACTGCGGCTTCGCCCGCGTGGATGTAAATAGTTCCCTTTTGGGATCGGATTTTATTCACAATTTCACGGGTTTTAATTTTTTTTTTTTTTTTGTGCAGAACCCTAATTATTTTTCTATAATAAAAGTACCCTAAGCTACTCTAACTATCAGTGAAAGTCTCGTCAAAATGAGTCGAGCCGTTTCGGAGATTAGCCGGAACAAACAGACAGACAAAACATTTAAAAATTGTTTTTTTTTTTTTTGTTATTATAAGTAGGTACTATATAAACTTTCATATGCATTTAGTAAAAAGCTGTTATTTTGACATTACAAACAGACACTTCAATTATATTTATTTGTATAGATGTATTAGATACATTACGGCTGTCATGAAAATCTGTTATTAAGCTGTGTTTTGCGGGATGTTCGAAAGAGTTACCGTGGCACCGGCACAGGCAACAGAAGGAACACGGGTGGGTTTTAGTCAGTAAAAGTCTGACACGCCCTCCCACTCCGCCCAGAGCGGGAGAAGTCATTTGATGATTTCCCATCCACAAAAAAAAAAAAAAGCTGTGTTGTGTAAGGTGTCAAAAAACGCTCTGTATTTGGACAGCCGTGATTGTATGACCGTTTTCTGATTTCCTAGGTAACCAAACCACAAGGGACCTCGCGTACTACGCGGCGACGACCATGACTTGGCCAGAATCTCCAACAAAACTGGCCACCACCTCTTAATCAGTATTATTTTAACCTTACTTCAGTGTGAGAAAGAGATGGAGGTATACGTCCTGCATAGCTCCATCTCTTTCTCACACTTAAGTAAGATTAAAATAATACTGCGTGGCGAAAGCGTTAGGTAGCCCGGGAAATTCAAATCATCTTACGTTTTTTTGCAATTTGTAAGTCAGTATTAGGTTATATGTTGATCAAAATATCATTCGCGACCGTAAAAAGTATGTATTTAAAGAATTATAATAACTAAAGTCATCAATACGACTCGTTTAAGACCAGGTAATTCTATGGAATTATTATTTATTAAGATTATACAAACATGGAGTTGTATTACTGTATAGAGGCATGGTGAACAGGGTGTAAAGTTCACTCATCCTCCATAGAAAAGGGAGGATCCTCCGACCAGACGGTGTTGTGTCTGGTGGGCTACTGCCCGACGGTTGATGTCGGGATGTTGTATATATGCTAGTCGCGCGGTAAACTCTGTTTTGCGCGATGCAGGATTTTGCGTGACGTCAGTGTGACGCGTTCCATTGTGGCGATGTCGCCACATCACTCCCCTCCGGAGACCGGAGGTCGATAGTGGGCTGAGTCGTGTATCTTGCGATGCTTGCCAGGGCCAGTTGAGGTTCCAATGAGTCGGAACCGGGTGCCGCATAGTTCGCGGTGAGTCGGAACTGTCTGCGGAGATGCCCCCAGTGAGTCGGGGTGGCGCTGCGTTATGCTCCAGTGCGTTGGATGTGGTACAGCGCCGGGTTGAGGCTGACTGCTGGCGTCGACCAGGAGAGGTTTGAAGGGCTCTGCTTGTTGACCGGCCGAGAGTGCAGTGTGCTGTGCCAAGGTTGCTGATGAGGCTGAGGGTGATGACCAGGTATGCGCGGTCGCTGCATGCTGGTGGTCAGGATACCCGTTGTAGCCGTGGGTGCTGGCTGGCTGTGTGACTCGCTGCTCGAAAGCTCGAGGAAGTGATGCTGATAACGTCACGCTGTAGTAGTTGCACGAAGGCTGCGCTGACGTTCATGTTCGGGGTCACCAGTATAGAGGCATGGTGAACAGGGTGTAAAGTTCACTCATCCTCCATAGAAAAGGGAGGATCCTCCGACCAGACGGTGTTGTGTCTGGTGGGCTACTGCCCGACGGTTGATGTCGGGATGTTGTATATATGCTAGTCGCGCGGTAAACTCTGTTTTGCGCGATGCAGGATTTTGCGTGACGTCAGTGTGACGCGTTCCATTGTGGCGATGTCGCCACAACTGATTTTGATGATTATAATTCAGTATATGCATATTTGTTACACGGTCGCGAATGATACTTTAATCAACATACAACTTAATACTGATTAGCAGACTGCAAAAAACATAAGAAAATTTGAACTTAGCGGGCTACCTGGCGCTTTCTGAGGTGGTGGTTAGATAACCAGTTGTATGGGCAGACGCTTTTCTTGACCAGAGCTTCTGCGACCAAGATTGCGGCCTGTCGTGCGACAATTCGTGGTCGTGGCCGCGTAAACTGTGAGATCCCTAATAGTGTGTTACTGCGGTAGTTGTTAATACTCATAGGTCCGTTGGACATTGCGGAACTGTGATACCTATGTGACGTTTTGCAAGGGAAATGGTTGAAAAGTGGAAGTAGGGACGAAAGTAGGTATAAAAGTTTATAGAAAATGACTATGGTACACTTGAACACACCAAAACTAGATCAAAATATACAGGGTATCCGGTTTCGGAATAACAAAACTTAAAGGGGAGGTACAGACCATCAAACTGAACAACTTTTTCCCGGGGACCAACATCGTAATCGTGAAAAAAATATCAGTCGGCCCATACATTTGATGGAGTAGGTATTGAAGTTTTGTATGGGACGATTGATTTTGTTTTCACGATTACGAAGTTGGTCCCCGGGAAAAAGTTGTTCAGTTTGATGGTCTATACCTCCCCTTTAAGTTTTGTTATTCCGAAACCGGACATCCTGTATAGTAGATAGATAGAATATTCTTTATTATGCACACCATAAATATTATAGATATAAAGTAGAAATTAAGTATATCGAACTACTGATAAAGCTTCCAAAAATGGTGGCAACATTATTAATCCTTCGTATTATATCGGCGAGACACAATAGCTTTTGTTGCTGTAATTACGATAAACGAAAGGTTAATGCGAAACGTGTTATTGTACAGACAGTCTACTCAAACACAGTTCACCTGTAGAATCCCGACTCTGTTGGCTCGCTCCCGTACAGCCAGTTCCCTGTGGAAGGAATCTTGCAAGTCTGCCCCCTCACTGACCAGGACGTAAGGCTTTCCCTTGGGGTACACGATCTCGTGGATGGCAGAACGACGGGTGTAGAACTCTTTTTCTGTTAGTGTGTCGCCGAAAGCTCTAGAAATTGAGACATAGTTATTAAGTAGTCATCATCTTCTTCATCGTGGACCTTTTTAGGGTTCCGTACACAAAGAGCGCCAGCAGAACTATGGTACTAACCGCCTGGCCTCGGGACATTCGCTGCAGCGAATATTCGCGCGGTGTGAACATCGAAGCGTCTAGCGACTAAAACAAATGTATAGAAATGTACTAAGTTAATCATGCCACGCGTAGCGGCGAACGGCGGGTCGACCAGCGAAACTGGAGCGAATCGCACGAGCGTCTGGCGGCGCGGCGGGCGGCAGGAACAAATGTATGAATTGGTACGGCGCATGCCACTGTGTCGAGCGGCAGACGTGGCGAATAGCGCAGAAACCAAACTAGTTTTGCCGCGAAATAATGAATACTGAAACTTTTACTGCCGAAATTTCTGCTAGGCCAGCTATTTGGAAGTCTGTACTTCTCGTACTTGTTGTGGGATTCTCCGTCTATACCTTGATTCTTATTTAAATCATGTATCTTTTTTTTATTTAAGATAGGTTTGCTTTTGACTCTAGTCTAGGTCAGAGGTGACAGAGACAAAGTCGACGATGGAGCGAGCTTACTCAGAAGAAGCTTATTCACTCTCACTTTGAAGAGATCGGGGTTGTATGCGTTCGGAAACACAGACGCAGGTAGAGAGTTCCACTCCTTTGCTGTGCGCATCACAAAATACATTTGGAAACGCTTAGTGTGAATTGGTGGAATAGCAACTAGGTAGGGATGGTAACCTGCAGTGCGTCTAGATGTCCGATGGTAGAAGGGGTCCGGTGGAATAAGATCGTGGTGGTCACCTTGCGGCGGTGAGCCAAGCTGTGAAGCTTGGCATCCGCCAGTTTTACGTCGCCAATTAGCCTCTTAGCTCTGCGTTCTACCGAGTCAAGCGTGGCAAGTTGGTATTTGGCTGAGCCATCCCAAAGGTGGCTGCAATACTCCAAGCAGGATCGGACATGTGCTTTGCATAGGATGTTAAAAGCTGTCCAGGCGTAAAAAAGAGGCTCTTCCAAATATTATGTCTTGAACCAAAAAACTACTTCTCTTCAAGCAATATTGAGATAACTTTGCTAAAGACATTTCGCTCTCGGTCTGTACAGGTCTATACTGGCGGCAAACGCGACTGCCCGTGGCGTGTAAACTGTGCCGCGTGGATTACCGCCCCGCCGTTTGCGACGCCCGTTCCCGTGGCCAGGCCGTAAGATATGCCGCAGCCGTCGCACCGTCAGTTCGTTTATCTGTCTGTATAAGATATATCTTTTTAACCGTAATAAATCCCCAGTTGAACTACACAGACGTGTATAGCCGCTGCGTATAGCGTGCGTACATGTAACTCAGCTTGATTCTTGTTAATAACATAATTATTGAGTCTTTGTTTCTTGTAAAATTAGAGAGCAAAATAGGCTTTATTATAGCCTCTATCATGGCCAGTAGAAGGAGTTATACAGGTGCCTTTGTATAACAGTTTTGTGGTACGACACCGTTAGTGCGCAAGAACCTATTTGGACTGTATCCAGTTATCGGTGTGAGCACCGTTGGATTTTGTAACTGAAAGGGAAATGCCCATTTAAGGCCCTCAGTAGACTTTAGACTAGACAAAAAATTCTTTATGCATTAATTTTGCCATAAAAAAATATGTACTTACTTTCTTCCAAATGAGCGCCACTACCAATCTACAACAATTAGTTAAAAAAAAGTAACTCAATTGAAAAAACAAGAAGACTTTTGATTTTGACGCTGGCAAAATATTGCCAACCTCAAAATTATATTTTAAGTATTATCATTAATCAATCGATTTGAATCGATTTATAAACAAATACAATAAGCCAACGGCATACCCACGGGACTTTACTGGTAATGTAATTAAAAACTAACTAAAAGAAAACATATCAAAATAAAAACTAATGTGTACTCGTAAAAAAAAATAATAAGAAAAATAAATCAACTATCGGTTATTTAAAAAAGTAATTGGTATATCGAATTAATTTTATTATTTTTTCGTGATAGTGATGTGGATATCCACATCGCCACAGTGACAACACTGAATTGAATCTGACACTTCGCTTGTTGCTTAGGTACGCTCAATGCTGATGTGTTTTCATTTTTCTTCGATTTCTTTTACTGCGACCTGGTTTTGTTTGGACTTGATTCGGATTTTCCAAAGAAATTGGCTTTGTTTTATGGATTTAGTTCTCACCTTCAACGACAACTTTGGCTCTGGAATCAAGGATCACGGCTGCATTCGAGTTTGGATATTTAAAATAGCAAATGTATTTTCTTATAAGCACCCTAATAACTACAATTAGATAAAAATATATTAAGACCACTGCTCGTATCAAGCATTGAAAAAAGCAATGTTTTTAATTATCTCACAGCCCGACACTTTTTCATATGGAAAATTAACCTCAAAACGTTTTTTTTAAATATTTCTAAAATAGTGGCGTCAATTTGAATATATTGTTTAGATATCCAATACTATTCATATTTTAAAACACTCCATTTTTATATGTATTAGTATTTAATGTCCATCTTGGGGGCCTAGGATACTATGGAGACTAGGAATTCCCCTTATAGTGGTCACCTCTGAGATATCAATCATTTTAATATTTGTTTTAATATTTGCAGCAGTAAGCTTCTGTAATCACCGTTCTACAACTAAGTTCTCAGGAGGTTCAAAGATTTAGCAATCAGGATGCACACGGTTCATCAAGTTGACTGACAGCATGTATGTATGCTTGTCTACCTAGCCTCACATGGGAAATCAGTTAGTTTGCTACATCTTATCTAAAATGTAAATATTTTTCTATTCACAAATGATTTTCACGATGTGAAGTTACTACAAGCTCCTTAATATTCAGTTCTACTTAAAATACACAATATCGAATTATTGCTATACTATATCGTGGGTAGAACCCGAACGAGACTAGCATATATGATATATATGTCGGAAATACGTTAGTCGTCGCTTGACTAATCGAGACGCCAGCGCCGCCAAGCGGGGCACGCCACAATTGCGGCGATAAGTCCCCTCTTTGAGGAGTGGCTGGAGAGGCGCCACGGCGTCCTCACCTTCCGCCTGACGCAGGTCCTCACCGGACACGGGTGCTTCGGGAGGTACCTGTTCCGGATAAGGCGGGAGGAAACGCCCGGGTGTCACCACTGTGTGGATCGCCCGGAGGACACGGTGGAGCATACGGTGGAGGTCTGCCCGGCTTGGGCGGAGCACCGCCGTGTCCTCGCGGAAGCGATCGGCGGCGGCGATCTCTCGCGTCCGGCCCTGGTCCAGGCCATGGTACGGAGCGAGAGTGCATGGGAAGCCATTACCTCCTTCTGCGAAGCAGTAATGCTCGTGAAGGAGGAGGCGGGACGCGTGAGGGAGAGGCAAGCTTTGCACCCTCACGCCCCTAGTCGCCGCAGGAGACGCCCTGGGCGTCGGGAATTGGCAGCCGATTCCCGGCCACCGTAGGCGCGGGCTTGCGGACGGCGAGCAATGGGTAGCTCGCCGTCTGGTAAGGACCAGGCCCGAGTCGACGGCGCGTCGTGTTCCACGCGCGCCTCAAAGAGATGTCAGCACTATTGACGGGGTCCGCTAGGGCCGATGCCAGCTAGGGTTGCGGGATGTTCGAAAGAGTTACCGTGGCCCCGGCACAGGCAACAGAAGGAACACGGGTGGTTTTTAGTCAGTAAAAGTCTGACACGCCCTCCCGCTCCGCCCAGAGCGGGAGAAGTCATTTGATGATTTCCCATCCACAAAAAAAAAAAAAAAAAAGCGCCGCCAAGCGGCGCTTGACAGTATAGAGGCATAGAGGCATGAGGAACAGGGTGTAAAGTTCACTCATCCTCCATAGAAAAGGGAGGATCCTCCGACCAGACGGGTGTTGTGTCTGGTGGGCTACTGCCCGACGGTTGATGTCGGGATGTTGTATATATGCTAGTCGCGCGGTAAACTCTGATTGCGCGATGCAGGATTTTGTGTGACGTCAGTGTGACGCGTTCCATTGTGGCGATGTAGATATGCCGCCACAACAGAGTCTACAAAATAACGCTCTTTGACTGGTGTTAAGCAGAATTTGTCGGTGGCTCTCGACCAGTGAACACGTATAGAAACTGTCGCGCGTTCCATGTAGTTGTGTCGTGTACCTACCTGTGTGTGAATAATTTGATCGTGCTAGTGTGATTAATTTGATCGTGAATTATAATTTTATTTGAACTGTAAACGGTTTTTCTATTGCGCAATAACAAACACTACCCAAGGTACGCACACAGTAGTTAAAATATGGCTGACGATAACATTTCATTTATTTCGGATCACACATATCAAATACACACAATCCTTAGTATTAGTATCAACGATTTAAAAACTATGTTACGAGTAAAACTTACAAATTAACTTAACAACAGCTAATATTTACGTGGCTCGACACATGTTTGCACGTGTCACCGCACCCGGTGCCACCTTATCATTTATAATGTTTTCAGGATGCTTTTGGAGCTTCCGCGCAACCTACCCATAATTGACGCTCCCCTCTTTTCTCATTATGCCATGAAAATCGTCGACATGGGCATCCGCGAACTGCACTGTAGGAGCGCGGAAGCCCCATCAACATCCTAAATCCATTAATATACTGAACGTGCAAGATATTGTAGACTCTCTGCGTATACTTCACCCACAAGCTGCACGTGTAGGTTTGGCAGTAGACAATAAAAAGATACAACTTCACGTCCCTACTGCAGCGCGCAAACCTGCGGGCTTAACATATTGCACCGAATAGCCAACGCCCTATGCTCGGTGTCCAAATCAAGTCGCACAGAAGCATCGAGTATGGCACAAGCCAAGAGAAGCCTAGCTATGCCCAGCAGTGGGAAAACTCGGACTGTGGATGATGATGATGATGGTGTTGCCCTCTATAGTTTATAGTTTTATGGACGTGTTTGTAACTGCCATAATGACTACATGTCCTTGCTTCCTGAAGATCTTTCCTTCATCTACGAGATCATCCCTGTGTGTGGCGTAATAATTTAGCTATTAGTATACCTGTATCCAAGAGCAGCAATAGTCCTGGCAGAAATAATGCTCCTCAAATTCCTGAGATCAGCGATTTCTATGAGCGAATCTAAATAGTCTTCCCACGTATCGAAGACCAGCAACTTTCTGTCGGCTTCAACCCCCACTGGGTATTCGTTTTTCTTCTCAGCCATTGCCATGTTTATCAACTATATTAAAATTACTAGAAAATAAGCCTTAGTTATACATCAAAAATAAAATTTTATTGCAAAAAATTCGTAACAGTATTTTGACAGCTCCAAAAGTGTGACGGCCATCGGCCTCTGCCACATGCCACATAGACATGATGATGACATAATATTACAATTTTTTTTTCATTTCAGTAGCTCAAACATGTAGGTTTTGCTGCCTGAAATCAGAGAGCAAAATGCGATTTAATGCGATTTTGCTCACTGAGTGAGACCGAGTAACTTTTTAATTTTTTTTTTCAGAAAGCCGCGATTATCTTATTCAGCCTTGGGTTAGTCATACAATTCGAAACATTCACACTCTATCTCTTTCCCGCCATTAGAAAGAGAGAGAGACAAAGACCAGCCCTTTCGAAGTTCCGATTTTGAATTCGACCTCAAAGACAAACACGTTCGGAATTTCGTACTAACTAAAGAAATTTTGCAAAAAGATAATTATCAATCAAATCAAATCAAATCAAATCAAAACTTCTTTATTAGGACAACAGAGATCCATAATGTTAGTAATACCTTATAGCTAGTGTTAGTAAGTGATTTATTAAAATTTTTATTTAAGTTTGAAGCACTTTGCACAGAAGATGACCAAGTAAGGTAACAAGTTTCTCACTTGGCCATCCTCTCCACAAAATGCCTCAAAATGGGAGAATAGAAGCTCTCTCAATTATGTCTTTTAATGTAATTTATTGAATTTTTAACTTATTGTTGTATTTAAACGAAAATAAGTATTTACTGCAAACAAAACTGATATTTAACCTGTAAATATTTATTTCTAGTTTCAATAATGTTACGTAATATATTTTGAATAATAAAATATCATGGGTGCTTTTTCCGAACACGCCTTAATTTAAATAAAAGAGCGGGAATAAAATTTCGTGGCTGGCGTAAAGAGTTGAATAAATTAAAAAATATTAAAATAATCGTAAAATATGAGTGAAACTAGCGACGAGAACAGTATTTTAACACCGGAAGAGTTAAAACAACAAGTTATTAATCCAGAATTAAGTTGAGAAGTCTCGCGAGAAATATCTGAAAGCATACCATGTCTTCAATGATTGGAGACTTACAAAGGGCGCAAGCAGTTTTTCGAAGACGGTGTTGCTATCTTATTTTTTAGATTTATCACAGACGAGGCGATCATCTACAATGTGGAGTAAACTGTTTTTATGTTTTGATGCAAAATAAAGCTATTTTACAATTAAAATGTCTCTTTGAATAATAATATATTACGTAAACTAAGATCTAACATAATAAATTGGAAACTATTGTATGCCTAACATGGTGGAGCAGTGCAAAAGCACACCAATTAACTTTATAACAACTCTGTAACCACTGTCTCACAATAAAAATTCTTTGACTTTGACTTTGGAGTATTTACTCAATGTTGAAAGCTACTTTAAAAACAAAACACAACGTGCATATTGAAACATACGCAAAACACGTATCTTTTCTAAAAAGAATATCAGTTGGGCATAAGGCTAAAAAGTCCAAAATTTTCACGGCCTTTAATATAGAAAAGTTTCTTAATGAAGCTCCGGACTGCAATTTTCTTGCCGCTATAGTAAGTGGTACCTATGAATCTATGTTGTTAGTTATTAAAATTTGTGTGTAGACTGTTATGTATAAAGGTACTTACTGCCTGCTACTAATTTTTGGAGGCGCAATGAATCCTAGTCTGGCTTAGCAATACTGTTAAAATATTTATTACGATATGTAAAAGTTGCTGTAAATGTTAAATTATGCATATTAATTATGTAATATTTTCATTACAGGTTGTACTGATCATAGGAATTAGTGGAGCGTGTCGCAATAACGAGCTATTACAGCTAACAGTTAATAGTATCTAAAAGCATTCAGATAAATTACTGTTAGTAAAATTGAAAAATACGAAGACGAACCTTGACAGGTCTTTTGTCGTACGCGAAGAATATGTAACTATTGTAGAAAAATACCAAAATTTACGTCCAGCCAATATTAAAACCGACCGATTTTTCATACAATACCATAATAATAAATGCCTATGGGAGTAAATAAAATAGGTGCTATACCGCGAGAAATTGCCACTTTCTTAAAACTGGAAGAGCCTCAGCTATACACGGGTCACTGCTTTCGGAGAACTTCGGCAACGCTCTTGGCTGATTCCGAAGCCGATCTCACCACTTTAAAACGTCACGGCGGGTGGAAGTCCAATACGGTTGCAGAAGGCTATATTGAAGACTCAATAGAAAATAAGTCGAAAATCTGTAAGCGTATAGTGGAAACTATAAGTCTGAATTCGACCTCGGATCCTTGCTCTCACCCACGCCCATCCACTTCCAACGACGCACAGTGTACTTATGCAGAAAGCCGATCAGAGTCACCAACGTTCACCGTTGTTCCTTCTCAATCCGCCACCGAATCAGAAACCTTAACCCCAGATAATCAAACTCAACTCAATGCAACTATAACGTTGCCAAATAAATCTGTTACTTTTAATTTGCAGGATTGCAGTAATTTTATTTTTAACTTTTAAAATGTTCCATTTTATTGAATTGGTACCTCTACCTACAATGTTAATTATTTTGATTCACAATAAATAGTTATTTCAATCTATTCCTGTTTATTATTTTATCTCCTAAAGTATTCTCGCTGCTGAAGTGAAAAGTTATGTGTGTTACACGAGAGCAAAGTTTTTTGCATCTCGTGCCTTTGAATCCCTCGCCACACTCAGGATTCAAAATCAGCACTCGCAGCAAAAAACGACTTTGCTCTCTTGTTGCACAAATAACAATTTTCCACGTATGCCTTAATACTCGGTAAGTTTCGACAAAAAAAGGATGTAAACTTTTTTACTTCACCGTCCTTTTGCTACTCTTCAACCAAAGCTTCTCGTCACCATCCACGATAGACAGACCTCTTCTCTGTGAGAGGGAGCGAGCCGTGATCCACCACGCAGGCCCAGCGTAGGTTGGTAGATGTCACATGTATTCGAGTTTTTGGTTCTAGGACATGCCGGTTTCCTCACGATGTTTTCCTTTACCGTTTTGAGAGTAGTGGTGATGAAATAATTCACACAAAGTAAAGCGCCTGCCTAGGTTCGAATCCATGACCGTCGTTAGTCGGGGCCGCTACCAATGGGCAACCACTGTTCTGCCCAATCAAACATTCGGTACATTTTAATGTAAAACAAATTCGATCATTCTACTTACATCTTTCACAAAGCTAAGATGGGCTACTTAAATATTTTATGCTCAAGACAGCATTCGATTCATTGTGTCTCAATATCGCTTTGCTATTTGTTTAAATATTAATATATTGTCTCTTTATATTCCTGTTTCTGTAAGCTCTTTGTTGTCTCGATATTTATTAATGCTTTACTTTGGTTTTTGGCTTATGCTACAGTATCTGGGCTATGTCATCGCTCACTATCGCCTATTTTCCCAAAGATGGTATTAGAAGGAACAGTGGGGTTTTAGTTGGTAGGAGTCCGACATAACCCTCCATTCTTCCCAGACGGACCCTCCGTCTAGAAGTCATCCATGAGGATTTCCCCACGGGAAAAAAAGGTTAGGTCAGTTATAGGTGAATTTTATTCTGAGTAAGTATGCTCCATTGATGTGAACCATCGCTTCACATCAGGGGTTGACGTGGTCGAATATGAGCCTGTAACAAAAAGTCAACTAGGATACGGACGCGCCCAAAGTATTTTGTACACAAGCTGCAGGATATTATTCATCAACGCCATCATCTACCTAGTATTTTTCCAACTATGTCAACTATGTTGGGGTCAGCTTCCAGTCTAACCGGATGCAGCTGAATGCCAGCATTTTTTTTTCTGTAAGTAGGTTTATACAAACACTTTTACACGTCAAACATTTTTTTTTAAACTAGATGAGGCTGGCGTTTCCCATCTGACTACTCTGAGAAGAAAGGCCGAAACAAAGTCAGAGGTCGCAGGCTCTTTTAAAGTCCAGACATAATTTTGGTCAGATCATGTGAAGACCACGTAGGTTGGTGTCTGAAATGGTCTTTTGAGGAAAGAACCACGCAGATTGAGTGGACCTGTCCAGTCAGTGCAAGCATCTGTTAGTAATCGTACAGCTCAACATAAAAGTTAAGGAGCTCAACGATTCGACGAACAATACCAAAGAAAGGACATTTGGGTAGGCCGCATAATTTACTCAAACTGGCAAACTATGATTTAAGCCCATTTTACATGGAGACACTGCCTATCTGACCTACACAACCCAGTTACTGGGGAATTGCTACCATTAATTGGAATATATTTAACTGATCCAAAAAAAACTTATTGATCTTCTAATGATGGACACATTTTTTTTTTAAATAATTGAGGTTCATACAGTACAATATTCTGCCATTATGTTCATAAAGTACAATATTCTGCCATTACCGTGTATGTACATTAGAGAATTGTGCCTATTTGTACAGCAACATCCGGAATATTTTACGAAACATAAAGATGTAACCAAAAAAATTTTACGAAACATAAAGATGTAACCAAAGAGGAGCTCGTGGCTAAGTAATAACAGCCGCACGGGTCGATCCATCAGGTTAAGCTACGCTTGCCGGGGTTGTCCGTGAATGGGTGACCATCTTTACATACCGAGACTCCTCCGTGCCTCGGAAAGCACGTTAAGCCGTTGGTCCCGGCTGTCATTCGTAGATCTTTGACAGTCGTTACAGGTCGTCAGAAGACCGAAAGTCTGACAACCAGTCTTACCAAGGGGTATCGTATTACCCAGTTACTGGGTTGTGGAGGTCAGATAGGCAGTCGCTCCATGTAAAATACTGGTATTCAGCTGCATCCGGTTAGACTGGATGCCGACCCCAACATAGTTGGGAAAAGGCTAGGCAGATTGATTGAAAGATGTAACCAAATGAAATGTAGCGCATATGGAAAGTAAATTTAAACATGAGCTCTGTTTACCGCAAGGCAGGCTCGAATTATATCAAAGGAACTCGTACATATATTCTATAAAGGTATCTAACAAATTACCAGACGCCTTTAAGGATTTACCTTTGACCATGTTTAAAAAAAAGGTAACGCAATGGTTAAAGAAAAAATGCTATTGCAATGTTAATAAATACATGTCAGATCGCGGAGAAGGAAACTGAAATCTCTAATATGGTTAAATACCTTATAATAACTGATTATGACATTATCAATTACAATTTACAATTAAATAAATATTCTTAAGCTGACACTATAATAAACCTTATCTCCTGAACTGGCATAGCACTGACATAGCATAACTTTAACATCAATTAATTAATTAAAATTTATTCCATAAAACCCTAATACATGAGCTCTTATAAGTTGTTGTTGTCTTTTTTTTATTTAATTAAAATAATATAATTGTGTAGGATACAATTAATTATATATTTGCACACCATATTGTAATGGTCGAATGTAAAGAGGTCATTATAGTTTTAAGATAATATATTTTGTAAACAATTTTTTTAAATTTGAATTTGAGGCTCTTTTTAACTATCAGGAGCTAGACCTCCACCTCTTAAAGCAGAATTATTGTAATCTTACTTGAGTGTGGGAAAGAGATAGAGCTAGACGTCCTGTATAGCTTCATCTCTTTCTCACACTGAAGTAGCATTAAAATAATACTGCTTTAAGAGGTGGTGGTTGGCCCCCTGACCTTTTCTCACAGTTGGTCGCAGGAACTTAGCTAGTACCCCGACCAAATGGGTTAAGTTAGGTTAGTATTGTGACCAACCGCGCTATATCCAAGTTGGTCGCAGTTACTTAGCTATTTAGTATTTTTAGGACCTCAAAATATAAAATATTTGAGGTTCACAAAAAGAGGCGCAATCATTATAGTAGTGTTCAATAATATTTTTAGGAGAGCAAAATGGGAAATATTAGAGGTTAGATTATATGCCCATAGTATTATTTACCAAATCTATACAAATCAATAAAATTGAAGTGTCTGTTTGTAATATCAAAATAACAATTTTTTATTAAATGCATAAAAAGTGTAAATGGTACTTATAACAAAAAAACAATTTTTAAAGGACATGTCTGGTGGACAAATAGACGATTGTCTAGGTAGTCAAAGCCAATATTCAGTAATGATTGTTATATTATTATAATCGTCGTATTTTATAGCTTATTAATTCATAAGTTTCAGAAGTCAGAAACTAGCGAAACCTGGTCAAAATATGGTTTGTACGCTGCGGATTTTCTTAGTCTCTGTTAATATAACGCCATCTGTGATCGAACATAGGTACTAATTGGTGGTATGCCTTTGTGAGGTTAGTGAAACATTTAATATTTTGTTGGTCTGAGATCAGATTCTGCAGTTTTTTTGGATATTTCTATTTGTGTAACAAAATGTAAAGCACATTATTGTTTAACTATTATAGGTATAAGTGCTTAATATTTTTTTTATTTAGTCACAACACATTTTCAGCATTTTTGTTTAATGTACAAATATATACACAAAATGATATTTGTCTCATCTCCGTATTTTGGTTTTTATCCTCAATACCTATTATATTATTTATATTTAGGTACCTACTTGTTAGTACTGAATTGGGATTATATTAAATAAACTATGTGTCAAACAAATTATTTTATTGTAGGTACATACATACTTAGATAAAATGATAAAAAATATTACTTTCTTCTAAAGACACCAAAACATTGTCCAAAAATGATGCCGGTGCGAGCACGTTATTCTTGATGCCTTGCCCAGCCGAGATACGATACAATACCAGATCACTAGCCATCATGATATGACAGCAAAAACCGATTGGTTGCTGGTGTGGTGTTATGTTTTTACACGACGAACACTCCTTCCATCTTTCGTGATCGTCAATTCCATCGGCCGTCCTTCCAGTTTTGACGAATGATCTGTCCAATTCATTTAGCCATTTTCTTTCGGACTTTACCTACATATTATGAAAATAAATAATTCACCTGTTATTTTATTATTATTGAAAATAAGGTGTACTAAAGGTCTGTCCACTGCAACAGTATAGAGAGGTCGGCTTCTTAGATTTCCGAGTCCGACTGAGATACCTTAACCACGGTAAACCATTGTATGACCTAGCAATCTCTCATTTTCAGCAGCTTCGGTATTTAATAAATAATAACAGTCGTGACAAGGGTATCCATCTAATGGGAGTTGGAACCATATTGTATTTTTCAAATTATAACACAACTGCTCAACATACTGCCTTTACTGCATGGTTTACGCGACTGCCGTAGTATAGAGGCGTACCTGCTGCACCATCGATCAAGGATCACTTTTAGGGGTAACGCCAGCCTTGACACGATATGTCTGTGAATCCGCTGCACAGCGATGCTTAATGCACCTCATCATAATATCCAAATCGAAAAGTAAAAAAGAATCCTATATGAACAGCAATAGTAATCGAGTCTAGATTATGTCAGTCCGTGTATAATATGGTTGTTAAAAGAAAATATCTATACCACAAAATAATCGCACAGTAAGCAAGGAACGCTTATTAACGCAACTTGGAACTCCAATCACAGAGTACATTTTTTGGTTCATTCAAAAAAATATTATTTCAATGACATGTCAAAGAAATAATACATACTTACCTTCATATTAAGAAGTGGGTACTTATTAAAAAAACATTGTTTGATGTGTACACAAAAATATTTTAGTAATATTGTCGTATTTTAGACGCAATTAATTTAATATATATTCTTTTGATCTAAAATATTAATACTTCCCGTTAAAAATGGCAAGACGGAAGCTATGATTGAGTATATATTTTTTTTTTGAGATTTATGTTACGCAAGTGCTTACTGCTTACTGAATTAATAAATCCATAGTAATTTAAATCAATACTTTTAAATCTTACTGTAAAACCTTAAATCATGAACATTTGTCGATACCAGAGGGCAGAAGCTGGACATGTCCTTTTTGTCTGTCTGTCTGTTCGGGCTAATCTCCGAAACGGCTGGACTGATTTTGACGGGATTTTCACTAGCAGATAGCTGATGTTACGGGGAGTAACTTAGGCTACTTTTATTTTAGAAAAATAATTAGAGTTCCTCGAAAAACAATTTAAACCCATGAAATGGTGAACAAAAGTCAGATTTGAAAAATTCTTTTTGTATTTGGTAGCCCGATTCTCGAGGATAGTTATAGTCTATTTAACATCACGCTACGACCCTTAGAAGCCGAGGAAAAGAAAAAAGTCAGAAAGAACACTAAGCGAAAACGAAACAATAGCGCGGACGGGCGATGCAACGCGACGGGTCGGGGGACGAGGGAGTTTTATTAAAATGTGACTGTTATTTTAGTATATTGTGTATCTTACGACTTCCACGCGAACGAAGTCGCGGGGCACTGCTAGTTTATCCTATAATAATAGTTCGTAAATGATGTACCTATAAGTGTAGAGAATGAAATCGTCCGCACAACTCAGTAGGTATGGGATTATTATGACAGACGAATATGTACTACTATCAAATATTCGATGGCAGTCATACATCATGTGGTTTCCCGTAATATGTTTGTATTTGTTTTACTATCAGTCTATTTGGGTTTCTTGTCACTAATGATGTGGAGGATTTATAGGAACTATTTGCGGGATGGTTAGTAGGTAAGGTTTTCATTTGGTTTAAATAGTTGTATTTTTAGTTAACATACATACTCGTACTTACATACATTTTATTCCGTTTATAAGTATTTATGTTTATATCTATGGATTTATTCTAGTATTAAATAGTTATTTCCGTGATAACTATCCCGTATGTAGCACCTGCCATGTTTTCTCTCTGCATCACCCTAAGGTTGACTGGTAGATAATGCCTCAGGCATTAAGTCCGCCTTTGTACGGTATTCTTTTTTACTTGTGCATAAAATTTTAATTAAAAAAAAACATCATAAACTCACGCCTTCTTCCCATGAGGGTAGGCAGAAACTACAGATCGCCACCTGCTACGATCTTTACGCACTCCTTTTGTCTCATTTACGTTCACACATCTGAACCTTCGGGAATCAGTTCCCGTAATTAACAACGTCCAAAATCTAGTCGCAATCTCATTTTAGCGACAATCAAATGTAAAAAACTTGTCAAAAATGTAGGGAAATTATAGGTATTTTTATCAGATTGAGACTGAGATCGGACTATGAACGTTCTTAAAATTACGGGAATTGCTCCTCTGGTCATACACGCACGCCGGTTGCGAGTACTACGCACCTGACCATTCTGAAGAACATCACCAATAAGGTCATCCTAGGGCGTGCCCCTAAATTCTTATTTTATTTATCATTTACATACATTATCTTCTATTTTGTGTCTGTGAGAACACTGTAGGTCTTGTAGACTCATAGATGTTTCGATTTATTGACTATTTCCTATTTTGTTCAGTACCTGGTACCTACTTGTTGACAGGCCTAAACTGTCCTCCCATACCTATTGACACTGTAATTTGAAAACATTATAAAAGCCAACTATTATTTTTAAAATATGTAATACCTAACCGTGAAATTTCTTGCCGGCTCTCTCCATAGGAAATCACCAATTGGAACCGTGCACCTAGCTTCTGACGTTTCATAAATGCCCATGGTTTATGTGAAATAAAATATTTTAATTTGATTTGATGTATTTTTTTACTTATTTTCATTGCGTCTTTTACATTAAAAAAAGCTGTCTGTATTCGAGTCTCCACTAATATTAAAAAGAGGTATTTGTGAGTTTGTATGTAGGGGATAATTTTCGGAACTACTGATTCGATTCCTAAAATTCTTTCACTAATGGGAAGCTTTTAGGCCGTATTCGTGGCGGCGGCGGCAGCGGCGCGGGGAGCGGCGCGTTCAAATGCATAGTTTTATATGGAACTCTGGATGGCAGCGACGCACGAGCGATGCGCTCCAGTCGAGCGGTGACTGTGCGCCATTTGTTTTCTTGATTTATAATAATGAACCACATCTTCTTTTGCCCACAATACATCTTGCATAACGAAAGCATTTACATCAAATATTATTTCGCTTGCGAACAAATATTATAAGACTCGCTAAACAACACTACGCCCTTTGCGACGTCACGCGAACTGCCCGCTGTCGTCGAGAACAGGGGGCCTACCACCACCTCTTAAAGCAGTATTATTTTAATGTTACTTCAGTGTGAGAAAGAGATGGAGCTATACAGGACGTCTAGCTCCATCTCTTTCCCAAACTCAAGTAAGATTAAAAATAATACTGCGTTAAGTGGTGGTGGTCTAGCTCTTGGTCAACGTCGCCACTCCGCTCCCCGCACCGCAACCGCCGCCGCCCCGCTGCCCGCTGTCGCCGAGAATACGGCCTTAAAGTATTGCCGAGTGTCTTAGGATATGTTTTATGTTAAAAGAAGAAATTTCACGGGCTAAGTTGCGGGCAGAAGCTAGTTAAAAATAAAAGTGTCAGTACGTAAATAAAGTCTGGTACCTACCTAGGATTTTTAATTTAGATTGATAAAAAAACCTTGTTACGCATTACTCAAGTCATATAACAACCGTATCAACCTCATTTCAGTAAATGTAAACATTTAGTATAGTCAACGTAAATAATTACGTACATATATCTGAAAAATCGGATAAATCAGTCAACGTGGCGCCGAATTTCGGGGGAATTACGCAAATGGTTTTAAAAGGATGTTGGAAGGTAATTTTTTCGAGTGGCAACACAAGTGGCGACGCAAATCAGGGGTGGAGTACACTGAGATAAAGTACGGTAGTAATAATAGTTCTATGGTGGAGTACGTTTTTTTTCTTCGCAGGTTCAAACACAAAAAAGGTCATAACTTCTTGATAGGTAATTATTAGGATACATGCGGTATTGTGTGTAGTTGACCAATTAAAATGTAAAGCTAGTTACATTACATACCTTACAATCAGTCTAAAATCTAAAAGCTTTATGTCATAAATGCCTTATTAACAAAGATCGTGAAGGCTGCCCAATCAGGGACACCGTAAAACGTCCACTTTTTCGTCTCACAGCGACTAACTAACTGTGCGACGAAAAAGTGGACGTTTACGTTTAGTGGACGTGTACAGTCAAGTGTATAAAAAAAATCGTAAGAAAGAACACGAAAAACGATTTCGTCTCGAAATGCTCAATATTTTGAGCGACAACTAGGTATTCATATTTTTGAACGATACAAAAGGAAATTTAATCAAGTAAAGAAATATGTAAAAATGTTTTAAATTATTGGTAGGTACATTTATTTTTAAATCAAATTAACACTGTGAAATAACTTACGCACTGGCGCACTCGAGATTGAGATCTTTGCCTACCTCGTACCAATGAAAGTCTACCTCCTAAAATACCTAAAGATTTGCGTCTCACCGCGCCTTAAAAACGTTAAAATTCAAGTCACAATCTAATCTCAGCGATAATCAATATCAAAAATGTGAATTAGAGGTTTTTTTGACAAATGGAGATCATTAAGGTTCAATGTAAACTAGAGCAGTTGATACAAACTAATAATAAAATAATAATAATAAAAATCTTTATTTCCAGTTTTACAATTTACATGTACCATTTAGTATACATTCCATATGTATCCTATAAATTGTAGGTTTATACAGAGTTAAAACCTCCGACACCCAAGCTAAGATTAAACTTGTGTTATGGGTGTCAGGTGTCAAACTAAAGGTGTGTCCCGCGGATGTCAACTGTGACCACTGCTGTGACTGTATGCGTATTCAGATATAGTGCGTTTCACGAAAGATTTCCCTTCGCCGTAATGTTGGTAGCAATATTGCTGAACACTGATTTACACTGATTTCCGTGCTACCAACATTACGGCGAAGGGAATTCTTTCATGAAACGCACTATAGCAGATGTGATGTGACTATCCACCAATAGAAATTGATTAATATTCTTATTAAATTATTATAGATTGACGCACTAATTCCGTCACTCCTTTATTGGACCAGTCACATTTAATTCGGCAAAGTTCGGTATTTCCGAAAATAAACTATGGAACCTATGAACGTTTTTGAACTATACAATGGTCATCACATGATCAGGGGGCCAACCACCTCTTAAAGCAGTATTATTTTAATGTTACTTCAGTGTGAGAAAGAGATGGAGCTATACAGGACGTCTAGCTCCATCTCTTTCCCACACCCAAGTAAGATTAAAATATATAATAATAGCTCCTGATCGAGTATGTCTGGACTTTAAAAGAGACTATGACCTCTGAGTTTGGTTTTCAAAGTAGTCCGATAGGAAAAACCGAACTCATCTAGTTATAAACAAAATTTATTTTTGACGTGTAAAATTTTTGTACAAACCTACTTAGGCCCAGTTGCGCGTTCATGGGTTATCGTATATAACTCGGAGTTAACAGCTAAACTCAGGGATAATCAAATAATTCATCTTGTGCCACCAAGAGTTACAGGTAAACCTAGAGTTAAACTTTTAAATATTAAACCCACCGATGTGGGAGAGTTACGTCGCTAAACTCTGGGTTAGTGTAAGTAAAAATAAATTGACGTTATGAGGTCCCGCTGATAACTGATTTATTTATTTATTTAACAGTTTATGTACACACATATAAACAGACAAGGAGAAAGGAACAGAAAAATACGTACAAAGATGATGCTTATTTCTAAAGAAATCTCTTCCAGCATACCTGCGATATGAAAGTAGATAAAGAGATGTAGACAACGTGTGTAAGAGTAGAAAAGACTTATTTTGTATTTTATATTGTTCAACGTTATAGCAAGTGAAAATTCGATACTATATCAGCAGGCAATATATTCGTGAACTCCTATAAAGTAAATACAAATTATAAAAAACTTAAAACATTTTTTTCCATACCTGATGTTTTTGTCAATCAATAAACTAAGTCTCCACGGATATACAATCGATTAAAATGAAATGTCATGTTATAAAATTTAAAGACAAGAAAGTATTACGTATCGATATGTAGTGTAAAAGAGATGGGTATAAAATTTCCGTTCTTTGTTCGTTAATTAATTTTTGGTCGGATTACACTACAATCCTATTTTATGTTTCGTCGATTGAACTGCAATGTTCCTAACTCAAAATTCACTATTATCAGGTTATCTAACCCGGTGTTACTTTTTAGTGGCGCAACGCGTCATAAGAGTTAAAATGTTAATTACTTAACTTCAAGTTTACAAACTCTACGTTTATTCATTTAACTCGACTAAACGTACAAGTGGGCCTTATAGAAATAAAATCATTTACTTAACATTTACTGACTGGTTACTTTTCTGTTTTGTTGGCTGTACACGGGATAGACGAAATGCAGTTTTAGACAAAGGATGGTGCTGTGCTGTACCACTGTGCATTACTTGCACGTATTTCGATTTGCTGGCTTGAGCCTGAGTTTCAATCTAACCTAGGTACTTAATGAATCCACTGTTCTGTTAGAAAGTTTTCAATTTATTTTAAAACCGAGAACAAGAAAATATTTCATACAACAACGATGTTTAAAACTATTATAGCTATGTTATCTGAATAGGCTTACCGAATTATTTTATTACAGGATTTCTCGTATTTTTGAGAACATTCTAATCTCAAATTCAATCTGTCAAAAAAGTTTTTGACATTGACTGTCGCTGAGATGACTCGATTTTGAACGTTTTACGGGAATTGGCCTTACAAGACTATTGTCTTCCCTTGATCCTTGAACAGGTGCGTATTTAATTTGAGCAAGGGGAGATTTAACGACGGTCCTTGATAAAACTATTAAATGGATGTATCGGTTCAAGGATCACTAATTAATATTTCCACTTTCCACGGCGAGCTATAGGTACCAAACATAGGTAGTCGTTATTAAAAAGTGAAATCATAAAATAGGAAACCAGCTGATCTAATCTCAGCGTCTAAAATCTTAGGTGAAGTAAGCTTGAAATGAGCTGTCATGCTACGGGTTGACACAATTGACAGCTTTAGTTTTCACACTCTACGGACGATCGGACAGAAAATAAAACAAAAACTCAGTTTAAGTATAAAAATCTCAGGGCTGATTGCACCAATAGAACTGAACGCGATCAGTACATAAACCACGTTTAAGGGCTGTCGGTATCATTATTTTTTACTGCCCTTTACACACATACTCACACATGCATGTTCATAGTTAAATCAGGTCACTATGGGTTTATTAACACACATAAATAAATAAAATAAGGCTTCTTTTGTATACGAAGTTACGGTAGAACACTGACTCTCAGGTCACAGGGTTGCCCTAGTTTAGGTGGCAGGGTTTTCCACTATTCGTGCAGCCTTTTCACAAAAATCCAATGTCCTATTTGAAATGTATGGTATTGGTATTGTATACAAAGGTGTATTGTGTCAATAAACTTATTTTTATTTTATTTATTTTATTTTCTTTGGAATAATGACACTGACAGCTCTTGAACGTAGTTTATATTTGCTGATCGCGTTCAGTTTCATTGGTAAAATCCGCCCTTAGTATATTTGATTACTAGAGTAGTACGTATCTCTAGAAACTACTCAAACTCGAATTAATGTACTGTTCTTATTCATTGTCATTACTATTATAGCATGCTATAAAAACCGACACATATAAGCTTTAAAATATGAGTGTCAATTATTCATCATCCTAACTGCGTAACACACTATCATTCAGATTCATATGTTCGAAAAATTTGTTCGCTCAACAACGTAAATTGAACTGAACTGTCAAAATGAAACTGATTCCTACTGTACGTGTGTTACGCAATTGCCCCGCTGGCCTCTACACACTACACTATGGAAGAAAATCCTAGTAGTGTTAACTTCTGTGAGAATAAAATAATTTAATATTCTGGAGGAAATAAGTGTACTTTACCAGGTCCTCCCGTGAAGCTAGATGCGATTTGAACAGGTACTTCACATTTTGCACAAGTTAAATTTTCATCGAGTTGGAGTACCTGCTGGTAGGTGCGGCTAGGACCTAGGTAAGTACTTGGGGTACTCAATGCTCAGGTAGGAAGAAAACCTATAATATCACTACATAATTATTATAAATCAAAGTCCCCCCCCCCCCCCCCGCCACGTCTGTCTGTCTGTCTGACCGCGATAAACTCAAAAACTGCTGCACGGATTTTCATACAGTTTTCACCAACGCACGGAGTGATTCATGAGGAAAGTTTAAGTATATAATTCATTTAAATCAAGGCTCCGGGCTGCTACTGAGAAATTCTTAATTGTAAAACCCAATACCTAACACTTAACCCGACTTGGGAATCGAATCCACCTAAAATCTTATGCTCAGCTGTAACGCTTGCGACCGCTAGATCAACGAGTCATATTTACATAAAATCAACCAAAATATACGAAGAGACAAAAATGAAAACAGAGGGTGCATATCCAACCAGAAAATGCAGAAATGCAATGAATAAAAAACTTGGTGAGGTGAAAGGTGATACGTTTCAAAATAAAAATGAACATCTGAATGAATAATATTAATAGATACGTGGATACGGAAGCACGACAAGCCAGGACATTAGCATTCCTCGGGAGTCCACTGGTTGTGATGGGAAATAGTGTTGCACTTCGATAATAAACTGTCGATATATAACAATAAAAAATATATAACAATAAAAATATATTGTAAATGACATACACAAACGAGAATTTATATTAATCAGAATGACATATTAATTAATTGTAAATTTATATTAAAATTGTACCTTTTAGTTTTATGACTTTGCATGCCGTAAGGTGGAATGTAGCGGAAACATTTAGTTATGTACCATCTTATACTTGTACCTACATTGTTGGCAAATAAATAATCTGAATCTAATCTGATACTATTTGACCTTGATAAATTCATGTCGATAATGATTGTGGAAGGAAACTGTTGATATTGTCGATTTTACTGAGATTTACTGAGTAGCTAATACGTAAATCCTACTAATATTATAAATAAACTATAAATAAATAAACTTTAAACTTAATAATATATGCGAAAGTTTATGAGGATGGATGGATGGATGTTTGTTACTCTTTCACGCAAAAACTACTGAACGGATTTGGATGAAATTTGGCACACAGATAATTTATAACCTGGATTAACATATAATATACTTTACATCCCGATATTTTTACGGGATCGAGACTTATGCGAGTGAAACCGTGGGGCACTGCTAGTAATATTATAAATGCGAAAGTTTATGAGGATGGATGGATGGCTGTTTGTTACTCATTCACGCAAAAACTACTGAACAGATTTGTATGAAATTTAGCACACAGATAGTATATAACCTGGAATAATAAATAGAATACTTTTATCTCGATATCTTTACAGGATCGAGACTTATGCGGGTAAAACCGCGGGGTGCTGCTAGTACTTTTATAAAGATTGATAAACAACAGTAAGTATTGATGTTCTTAACTCTTGATTCCAACCGTGTAACTATGTATTATTATTACAATCAGAGTGATATACCTATTCTACTGCTTTTATGAGGAGGTTTTATTTCTTTCCATTTATCTTCCACTACTGGCTAAAAGTCTCACACTTACTACCCCACAGTACACATAAATTCATTAGTATCGATAATATGGCCTGTATTTCAAGGTCAACTATCGATATTCCAACCATGAAAGATGCACAGCCCTACACAGTAGAAAATAAGCAAAGTTTTGTGTCAACACGTTGCTACATCATAACTCGTAATAAGAACACCGACTTTGGTACAGATGCTGTAATTGCAGAGACAGCCGAGTATGCATTCAGTTGGTGTTCCGTTATTTAATGACAATTCTGTCAGTAATTTCAAGTAGATACAGTCAATTAATATCAGCCTATTACTGTCCCATTTCTCATAAAGAAAAGGTACGACCATTGATCAGCACGCTTGCTCAAGACGGGTTGGCAATTTCAGACTTATTGCGATGTCAATATCTCTATTTGAATCGGATTTTGTTCACAATTTCATGGGTTTTAATGTTTTTAATTCTTTTTCTAAAATAAAAGCCTAAAGTTAGTTACTCCTTATAATATCAGCTATCTGGCAGTGAAAATCCCGTCAAAATCGGTCCAGCCGTTTCGGAGATTAGCCGGAACAAACAGACATACAGATTTTTTTTTATATAAATAGTACCGTATATATTTTCATATGCACTTAGTAAAAAGCCGTTATTTTGACATTACAAACAGACTCTTCAATGGATCTTCTTAAATGGATGAGTCTATTATATTACATATAATATAATAATAATGTATGTACTATCGAGGAAACTTACATCTCGTGAAAACCGCATCTGTTAGCAAGCGTTACTAAAACAGCCGAGCGCTGCAAGCAAGCAATAGTCCTTACGGTGTCTAAGTGTTCGTTTCTCCCATGGTATGAATGTATATTGTATGTATAGAAGATAATTCCAGGTTTCCTCGCGATGTTTTCCTTCACCGATGTCAGTAAAGTCCAAGAAAAACTTAGAAAGTACAATTAATTAAAAAAATCACATTAGTACTTGCCCGGATTTGAACTCACAATCTCGTGCATGAGAAGCGGAGTCTAATTACTGGACTCTACTAATCATGACATACATATACTTACCTCCTTACTGATAAACGTATTATATTTATCAGGTGAATAGTTTACACACCGATTTCTCTTTTTCAGTTGTCAGTAATTTAACTTTCGAATGAAGAAGACAAAGCGTTGTATAACTATACAGACGCTATACAACGTTTATTAGTAAAGAGGTTAGTATTCATCAGCAATTATGGATGTTTCTATATTCAATCTCGTACCTAATTGCTTTAACACTTTTGACAATAACTCAATTGAATTCAATAAGGTTGAAACTATATAACTGTACACTAGTCTTGAAAGCAAAACAGAAGGTCTATTTTGCTTTCAAAACCAGTGTCGACCTGGTCGACGCCAGCAGTCAACCTCAACCCGGCGCTGAACCACATCCGACGCACTGGAGCATAACGTTCGCCACCCGGACGCCACCACTGGAGTGGAGCGTAGCGCCACCCCGACTCACTAGGGGCATCTCCGCAGACAGTTCCTAGTCACCGTGAACTATGCGGCACCCGGTTTCGACTCACTGGAACCTCAATTGGCCCTGGGAAGCATCGCATGATACACGACTCAGTCCACTATCGACCTCCGGTCTCCAGAGGGGAGTGATGTGGCGGCATATCTACATCGCCAAATTGGAACGCATCACACTGACGTCACGCAAAATCCTGCATCGCACAATCAGAGTTTACCGCGCGACAAGCATAGATACGAGATCAACCGTTGGACAGTAGCCCACCAGACACAACACCCGTCTGGTCGGAGGATCCTCCCTTTTCTATGGAGGATGAGTGAACTTTCTGTTCCTCATACCTCTATAAGTCCTTAAATAACGTCTGTCTTCCACTATGTTACCGAAGCGTGTATCCCATGCATGTTTTATCTCGCGTTTTGCTTCAGTGCGCATGCATTCTTGTTTATCGTTACGCGAGTAACTATTCAATGCATTCAATTGCTTCACAGCTGTTTTCAGCGCTGTTTCGCTTCAAGCGTATAAATATAGCGGCTGAATTTAAAATGAAGATTGTTGTGAAGTTTTAAAACTATGTAAGAGATTTAGTGAATAGAAGTCATTTTTAGATATGTATGTGTTGTATTTTAAGCTGGAACTTTATGAAAACAACAAACACAGGATTTTCTACAGCGAAATTAAATGGCTTTACGTTTTTAATTCAAGGCTTTTATTTCAGGCTTGCACAAAAAAAGAACGGCTTCGAACGAACTTGTTTGAAATAACACGAAAATTGTGTCTGGACTTTAAAAGAGACTTTGGAACCCTGAGTTTGTTTGGCAATTTCTTCTCAGCGGCAGTCCGATAGGAAATGTCGACTCCATCTAGTTTCTTTTTTTTTTTGGAACGAAGTTCTTTTACGCGGCTTGTGGTAGGAGTAAACTGGCAGAATTGTGACGTAACGAAAAAACCGTCAGTTTCAAGTGTCAAAAGATTTGTTTTTTTTTTTTTAATATAGAAAAAACAAAAACCCTACGTATAAGTTACTCCCTACATTCTTAAAGCACTTATACAAATTTTGCTAAAATTTGGGCTACGGCTGCGCTCAAATTGTAGCAAATTTTGTATACTTTAAAAACGTGACGTGGGGTACGTAGGATGCACCTTTTAGAAGTATACGTCAAAACTGAAAGAAGTCCGAAAATTTCGAGGTTATTCCAGCACCACGCAGTTAGCATAGGTCTTCCGAAGCTGCAAACTTGGTTTTACACTATTGGTAATAATTGGTATCTGTCCTATTGTTAGGACCTTGGGTATTTCACATTGTTGGGTTTTTTGGGACGTTGTCCTCCCAAAAAATCAGTACTTTTTGCGACCTGACGCGATTTTTATGTCTACGGTGACTGGCCCTTAAGTGCAGATTTAAAATGTTCCTTGAAAACAAAGACGAAAGAATAACAAAGTTAATTTTATAAATAAGGGTTATAACCCATTTTAAATATTTATCGGTTGGCGGTTGGCTATGATCGTTCCGATTGCCAGACTACAAAATTTTGTAAGAAGGTACAAAAATCTCTTTTGTACTCAATACAACAGTTACCAAAGGCAAGAAATATGAATAGATATTGTATTATGTAGGTACGCACTATCGCAGTTCTTCTAAAGGTATAATATATGCGCATATTGTGCATGAATTGACCTGAAACGTTTTGTTTACGAATCGAGAGGGGTCGATGTTGGGAAATTAATTCAAAATCAAAAGTCAGTTCAGTTCAGTCAGCCAATTCAAATTAGGCTGAGAATCAGTACTTTTTCAAATCCAATATTAGGTACATCAGACAGTCCCCCAAGACGCCAGCCCTTGACTACTTCCTATTGTTAATAGTGTTTTAAAGGTCGGTACCAGGAAGTCGTGTTGTGGGTTTTGGATAAGTTTATATAGAAAACTTTAAAGCAGTAGCCACGTAAAATGTTTCACAAGTCAGTGAAAAAATCGGATTGAGGCTAAATCTTGTAACGTGCAAAAAAAAAAGCAAAAAGCGTGCAAAAAGCACTGAGATAACTTGACTTTGATAAGTTTGGTCTAAGTAAACTTTTTTACCACCCTCCGCCCTTTGTACCGTATAAGTTCTTATAATGTAACTGTTTGCTGTTCCTTTTAATAAAAGATAAAAATAAAATAAACTAAAAATAAGTAAGAAGTCACCTAATTTCCTTTTTTTTTCTACCACCTAATTTTGCTAACCAACTGTTTTGTCTGTTCCCATAACACGATTTCCTGGTACCGACCCTTAACTGGGAAAAGTGGCGCAACAAACTCGCCAGAAGCACATCTATCTGATCAGTTAGAATAACTTGATTCTATACAATAGTATGCTAAGTAATTAACATTACGAAACAAAGAAACACAAAACATGAAATTAAATTATTTGCCTTATTGTCAGCTAGCACACGCCAGTGAACTGACAATTGTTAAGCAAATTGACAACCTATGTCAATTTACCGTACCTATCTGTAACTGTCAAAGAATTAAATTTGAATTTAAGATGCTACTCAACTTGCATAACAATGAATTCCAGTGGCCTTACCTACCTTTCAAAGTATTTTGAGTTTTGCGTCGATGTTTTTTTTTTCTTTGTGCATGATACCTACCTATACATTTTAAATGCTAGGTCATCAATGCTAAAATATTAAAGATTGCTTTTTTATGTGTACCTATACTATAGGTACATCTCTTCCTAACCCTTCGGGGAATACAGGCGTGATGTTATGTTATCACATTTTTATTTTAGTTTAGTGCCTACCTAGGTACTTATCTTACAATGCCATTTTTTAAACTAATATTTAGGTGACACAAGACAGGTATTGCCCATGTTTGTGATAAGTCTGCGAGGTTGAAATGAAGTCTGCGAAGTTGAAATGGGACGTGGCGGGTCATACTTATAGGATGCATCCAGACAGATGGGCCAGGATCGTCACACAGTGGGTGCCTGAAGACGGGCGTCGTCACCGAGGTAGGCCTAAAAAACGCTGGCGTGATGATTTGGACTCGTTCCTAACCGATTAGACGAAAAAGGTACAGCACAAAGAAAATTGGAAAAGTATGGGGGAGACCTTTGCCCAGGACAACATAGGTTGAACGAAAAAAAAAATACTAAGGTGAAATGTCGAGGTCCAAATCTGGACAAATAGGAATGTGACTTTTTCAATTCATATGTACTCGTACTTTCCGAGTTTATCTTGCACATTACTGACGTCGGCGATGGAAAACATCGTGAGGAAACCTGCGGGGTAATTGCGTAACGCACTAACAATTGAAATGGCTTTCATTTTGACATTTCGACAACACTCATTGCGTTATTTGCGTTGACGAGCACACGAATTTTTCAAACAAATGATGCAATGGATTAGGAATTTCTTTGAAAATCCTTCGGATTGTGAAAGAAAATGTGTTACGCAATTGGGACATAACTATATCTGTCCATACAAAGAAATAAAATCGAAGTGTTTGTTTGTAATGTCAAAATAACAGCTTTTAACTAAATGCATACGAAAGTATATTCTTATACATACATATATAGACGGTACTTAGAACAAAAAATGATTTTTTTTTAATTTTTGACTGTCTGTTTGTTCCGGCTTTTCTCCAAAACGGCTGGACCGATTTTGATGGGACTTTCACTGGCAGATAGCTGATGTTATAAGGAGTAACTTAGGCTTCCTAGAGTCCATGCAGGCGAAGCCGCAGGCAGCAGCTAGTAGTTTTATACTTATTACTAGCAAAGTATTCGTGTCAAGTTACAAGTTTACTAACTTGAGAAATAAGATTTTTCATACAAACAAAAACCCCCCTTTTCACCCCTTTAAAGATCGAATTTCTAAACCCTTCTTGGTACCTACTCCTCTACATTATAAAAGGAAGGCTTGGGCAAAATTTCAAGTTTGTAGCTCCAGCGGTTTAGGCTCTGCGTTGATGAATCAGTCGGGACAAGTAATTATACCTATATGTATAGACTAGCTTTTGCCCGCGGCTTCGCCCGCGTGTAGGTCGGAATATGTCAAATTAGTACCTAACCTACGTGTTAATCCAGGTTCTAAAACATCTGTATGCCAAATTTCCTCTAAATTAAATCAACCGTTTTTGCGCCAATCCGGAACATACATCCCGACAAACAACAAACGGACAAAAATTCTGAAAACTATTGTGTACGCAACAGACTCGTTCAATCACTTCTTTTCAAATATATGCAATGCACAGTTCTCACTTCGTTACTATTTTTAACCGACTTCAAAAAAGGAGGAGCTTATCAATTCGGATGTATGTTTTTTTAAATGTTTGTTACCGTTACTCCGTCATTTATAAACCGATTTGAAAAATTATTTTTTTATTTGAAAGGATTGGACTTCCAGATTGGTCCCAATTTTATCCAAATCCAGTTCTGTTGATAGGATCCATGAGGAATTGAGGGAACTCAAATATTATGTATTATGTAGTGATTTTGGTATTTTCGTTAACAAATCAAGCATTTGCATTCAGAAAGTATGATTTGGTGAAGTGGAACTGACGAAGAAGACCATAGATAGCCACAGGAACTCATCAGTGATAAGTATTTCACGGGTGGCGATAAGATATCTCGATTAAGACAGTTAAACGACTATGACGAAGCAAAATTTAAATAAATGCTTCTGATGAAAATTGTACCATTGAACTCAGATCAGTAATAAAACAATGCATCCTAGCCGTGTTGGGGCTTATTGGAAATATCATGAGATGCATTCTGGCTATAATTTTTTTTAACCGACTTCAAAAAAGGAGGAGGTTCTCAGTTCTTCGGAATCTTTTTTTTTTATGGTTCCCCGATTACTCGAAGACGGCTGGACCCATTTGGAGAATTGTTTTTTTGTTTGAAAGGGTATACTTTCCAGGTGGTCCCATTGTCATTAGGTCAGGATTTGATGATGGATCCTGGAGAAATCGAGGGAACTCTTCAATATAGGCACACCTATAGCGATTTTGGTATTTTTATAGTAACTTGTGCATTTGCTCTCGGAAAGCAACATTTGGTGAAGTGGAACTGATGATGAAGACCACAGATGGTAAGATGGTTACTGGAACAACTCAGTAATAAGTATTTCACGGGTTGCGATTCTATTACTTTAAAATGATTGCTAAGCAATAGAAGCTCGTCACAATGCATATGGTGAAGTGGAGCTGATGGTGAAGTACCAAGAGAACTCAACAATTAACGTCACTGTATCGGGAAAAGCAATGTTTTGTAAAAGGTGATGAGCAGTTGCCATTAGGCTATTGTAACTTAGATAAATTACAAACAGACCTACTAAAAAGTAAAAAATAAAAACAACTGACTTCCAAAACAAACACTACAAAGTGAAAAATAACTTCAATTTCGGAAGTCAGTGGCAAAAACCTAAAATACGATCCAAAGACGCCGACTTCCGAAAAAGTATTAGTACCGAGTTTCGAGTTAATATGACCGCGCGTTAAAATTTTTCCTTACTGTCCCTTACTGTTCTTACGGTCCTAGTGTTCCTTATTTGTTTAAAAAAACTATGAGTGATAATTTTTATTATATCCTGAGGCAAATATTGCCAAGTTTCAATGTATTAACCAAAGGAATAAGATTTTTCATATAATCTGTATCCCCTCTTTTCACCCCCACAGGGGTGGAATTTCGCTTATTTAGGCAAATATTCGTGCCAGGTTTCAAGTTTATTAACCAAATGAATAAGATTTTTCGTATAAACTATATCCCCGCTTTTCACCCCCACAGGGGTGGAATTTAAAAAAAATCGTTTAAGATATTTCCATAACTTGAATCAAAGATTTCTTATACCAATTTTTGAGTTAATCAAGCCATACAGTAAAATCTTCCTCTTAACAATATAATTACCCCTTTTCCGACCCCCCCGATCCTCCCGACCTAAATTCAACCTTCCTAAACGTTTCGGCTCCCCAGTTGATTGCAGCCGTGAGCTCCTTCCGAAGTGGTTCCGCCGGCGGCCTCGACGGCCTGACTCCACAACATTTAAAGGACCTATTAAGTTCAGGCGCCGGGGAAGCTGGTGAGTCGCTATTGAAGGAGCTTGCGGCCCTGATTAACCTCATGCTCACCGGCGGTGTGAACGAGGCCATCACCGATGTCTTGTACGGGGCCAACCTATGTGCCCTGCGCAAGAAGGACGGCGGCATTCGTCCCATCGCCGTTGGGTGCACGTACAGGCGTACGGCAGCCAAAATATGCTGTAAGCTGTATAGCGAATCGCTTACAGCTAAGTTTCAGCCCCTACAGCTTGGTTTTGGCTGAAAAGGGGGCTGTGAGGCTGCCGTGCATGCCCTTTCCACCTTTTTAAACTCCAACAAAGGTGAGGTCGTCCTCAAGGTTGACGTTAAGAACGCCTTTAACTCTGTCAACAGGGACACTTTGTTGGCTGAAGTCTAAAAGGAATTACCCGAAATTTATGGTTTTATGTGGCAATGTTACAGGTACCCTTCTAAATTATTATACAAGGACAATGTTTTGGAATCTGCAGTAGGATGCCAACAAGGTGATCCTCTCGGGCCAGTTATTTTCAGCTTGGCTATTCATCCAGTTATCCAGAAACTAAATTCAAAATTTAACGTGTGGTATTTAGATGATGGAACGCTAGGAGGTGATGTAGACACCGTTTTGAAAGACCTACAGCTTCTCAAAGAGGAATTTAAATCTATTGGCTTGGATCTTAACCCATCAAAGTGTGAAATTTACCTTTCTGACATTACCGACAGACAACTGACTCTAGAAAAATTTAATGCAATAGCCCCACAAATCAAAATTTTAGAAAAAAGTTCACTGCACCTCCTAGGTTCCCCAATTTTAGAAGACAGCTTTTCTCCATTTATCAACGAAAAAATCAAAAACTTCAACGACATTTCGGACAGACTCTTCAAAATTAATTTACATTCGGCATTCACCCTGATTAGATACTGTTGTTTTGGCCCAAATTTTATTTACTTTCTACGTTCTTCCCCTTTATGGAAGCAGCCAAACCTCTTGGACAAAATTGACCAAATTATTCGCAGCACACTAACATCCATTTTAAATGTGGCCCTGGACGACCGAGCGTGGCTGCAAGCCACACTACCCATCCGTTTTGGTGGCCTCGGCGTCCGCAAAATTACCAGTATTAGCTTACCGGTGTTCCTGTCCTCTGTCCACAGCACGGAAAAGTTGACCGAGAAAATTTTAGCCCCCTCCTTGGTTGACTCAGAAGTGCCGTGTTTGACTGACGCAGTGAACGCCTGGAAAGTGGCTTGCCTGGATACAGATCGGCCCTTGAACCCATCTTCCCAGAGGCAGTGGGATGAACCGCTCTGCAGGTTGGTACGGAATAATCTAATTAATACGACCACCAATACTGCTGAGCGTGCCCGCCTGCTGGCTGTGGGGGAGTGGGAGTCGGGCCTCTGGCTTCAGGCGCTACCGTCACCCAACATAGGCACCATGCTGGGTGACACCACCTTCCGGCTCGCTACTTGTCTGCGTCTGGGCGCTCCTTGCGTGGCTCCGCATCGCTGCCAATGCGGTGTCAGTGTCGACTGCCTCGGACAACATGGCCTATCCTGCAGTAAGAACGCAGGCCGGATAGCACGGCACGCCAGCATCAATGACATCATCCGTCGTGCTCTTGTCACCGCCGGGGTGCCAGCTGTTTTAGAACCCAATGGCTTAGCACGCGACGATGAAAAGAGACCAGACGGAATGACCATAATGCCTTGGATGGTAGGTAGGCCTTTGGTGTGGGATGCAACGTGTGTCGACACCCTTGCGCCATCCCATCTTCCTAGCACGGCAGGCTGTGCTGGAGCGGCTGCTGCGGGTGCGGAAAACCTCAAACGGCGCAAATACTCCAGTCTTATTGGGACTTATATGTTCGAGCCGTTTGGGGTTGAAACACTTGGGCCATGGGGTCCGAGTGCCCACTTAGTTTTTCGAGACATCGCCAGGCGGTTGGTCGACTCCACACGTGACCAGAGGGCTGGCCTATTTTTTGGCCAAAGAATCAGCATTGCTATACAACGTGGCAATGCTGCCAGCCTTCTGGGCACTTTTCCTGTTGACAGCGATGCGGACGAATTTTTTGATGCCCTCTGATTATTTACCCCCTCCCTTTTTTATATACTTGTACATATTATTATTAGTACTTAGTGTAAATAATTGTATTAAATACTGTTTCGTAAATTAACATGTCCTTTAAAAGAGAGACGGGTGATCTGTAACTCAGGACCCTCCTACCTCAGACACCTTCCTCTATTTAAGATTGTGCTTTTTATTAACCAGTGCCTGTAATATGATGTTGAGATAAATAAAGATTTATGATTATGATTATTTTTTTTAGTTTTTTTTTATTGGAGATAGGTTTGCTCTTGGCTTTAGTCTAGGTTAGAGGTGACAGAGACAAAGTCGACGATGAAGTGAGCTTACCCAAAAGAAGCCTGTTCACTTTCACTCTGAAGAAATCGGGGCTGTATGCGTTCGGAAACACAGACGCAGGCAGAGAGTTCCACTCCTTTGTTGTGCGCATTACAAAAGACATTTGGAAACGCTTAGTGCGAATTGGTGTAGTAGCAACTAGGTAGGGATGATATTTACCTACTATTAAATTCCACACATTTTAATCCGTGCATTTAGACAGGTTGGGTTCCCGAGCTAACAAGTACTTTTTTCACGTTTTCTTTTATCGACTTCAGTAGCACCTACCAACTTTGCTAAACAATTTTTCATAAAATTACTAGCCAGTGATTATCTTAAAAGTTGAGTAACTCACAAAAGAATTTCAATTAAGATTGTTTACGGTAGCCCTTCATTAAAGTGGGACGAGCGTACATTTTTAACCCCCGACGGAAACAGAGGGATGATAAAAGTATAACGTGTGTATCATAAGTATCTGTCTGTGGCATTATGGCTCCCAATCGACTGGATCGATTATATTTTTTTTGTTTTGTTTAAAATATGACTTGATCGAGACTGTTCTTAGCTACGATTCAAGAAAATTTATCCAGCCGTAAGGGAGAAGCGCTAAGGTAGTCCGCGAAATTCTAATTTTCATACGATTTTTGCAATTTGCAGCTCAGTGTCTGGGTGTATTTTAATTAAAGTATGATTCGCGATCGGAACAAATACGTATTTATAGAATTATAATCATTAGAATCAGTAATACAACATCTTAAGTTAGTATAATAATCCTCAAATGTCAAGATTTCATAAATAGTCATTCAATGGGACTTGGTCTTAGAAAGTTGTATTGATGATTATAATCATGTAAATACATATTTGTAACAAATTTAGCCGAATTTTCGATGTCAGCAATTCGGTATGTAAAGTTTTTTCAGGTATTTTTTTTTTATATTTTGATTTTATACATTCAGTTATTTTAAGCAACTAATTTCAATATTATGGTTTCCCAAACAGTCGTTAATTTTAAATCAATTTTCTAAATTCTATTTCGTAAGGTGGACTGAAGAGTTCGATGTCTTTGCCACGTATAACGCAATAATAAAAATTCTAAATATGACGTTTTTGCTTGACATCAGAAACTTCAAGCATGACACTTGACAGTTGGACAAATGAAATTAGAGGTGGGAATGATCGAACACCTTATTACTATAAACTGATAATCAATTATCAAATTAGTAATTCGATTATATATTTTAATCGATTATATTTACAAATTTTGGATTATAAATCTGTCCTTAATAGTCGCAAGAAATGCGAGTTTAGTAGTCTTGTCGAGTGAAGGCGGGTATTATCCAGCCGATCTATTCTGTAAACATCACACCGTGAGCACTTAGGTGAAGTGAGTCGGAAGTGAGCTCAATCCCTAGTAGAGTAAGGTAGGATGACAGCTCACATCACGCTCACTTCACCTAAATGTTCACGGTGGGATCTTTCCAGAATAGCACCACAGGTGGTGCACGACTGTGAATGATATATTTCTAAACTAATAACAAACTAATCAATAATTAGCAGTTATATTTGCAAGTTTCCAACACCATTAGTAGTTACAAAATAGTTCGAATGGTTTTATAATGATTATATTATTTTTTGTAGAGAACAGATTTTCTGTAAGCTATCGTTATATTGATTAACGATCATATCATTCAGGCTTTGGGATTTAGATTTTTTTTTTGTGTGAATTGATTTTCAGCGTTTGATTTGAATCGATTCAAAGACCGAAATTTTTGCATGACTGCATTATACATTGTGGTCATCCCTAAAGTTAACATTATATAACTTGATTTTTTCACCATGGGAGGCACGGAAAATAGTCCCATTCTGGCTACTTTTTGACGTCATTTGGAGGTGAAGTGAAAGTAAAGTGGTTTCAAGTGTTTATGTTAAAAGAAACTTCATCTTATAATTTTAAGCGCTAAAAATAGAAAAATAAGGTTATGAAACTCAAAAGCTCGAAATGTTTTTGGAATAAGCATAGGAAATTTTACTTTACATACCGAATTCGTTTAAAACAATTCTTACATAACATTAGAAGACTATTTAACATATCCACAAGGATATCTCAATAAATCTAGACCCAATCCAGTGCTGAGACAGCTGTACTGACTGCTTCATCGGAATTCATTCACGACCTTCACTCCTAAGGGACAAGCCCAACCATAAATCACTCACATGTTTCTTTTTATCAAAGAACGGGTGTAATTTACTTCTACTATGGTAGGTAGGACCAACTTTTTCTCTCTTTTGAAAAAAAAAGCATAAAAATACTTATAATGGTAGGAAGAGATGTTGCTCATAGGTATGGTTTATGATTGGCATTATCATTAAGGCGCTTCCCCGATCAAATAACCTTGAGCATTCGTTCCCTTTTTGCCGTACATGAGTTACAGTAGTGATACACACATAGATTTTAGAATAATTTCTTTACAAAATCAAATTTTGGTCTTTTCAAAAAAAAAATAATCTCGCAAAATGTTCATTATTAAATTGTCTGTCCATTAGTGTCAGTTGCTAAATTAAAATAACTAACTTCACGAGTAGATGAATGTTATCAATCACTATTTCTCATTTCGTTGTAAGGAGATTAATGAAACGTTTGCTTACTCCTTTTAAAAATATTGGAATCAAGATTATGTAGATATTTAGTTTATTTTTTATGTATATAATATATTAGTTGATCAAGTGATATCCCCAAAAAACTGCACAAATATCTGCTGGTGATGGCGGGGCGATTTGTTCGGGGACGCGCCTTAAGTTATACCTAGATGTACTTTAAAAAATAATGCACCTAGTAAAATAAGTACCTACGTTTTTATCTATTGCATAATACCGAACTAATAAGTCAGCACCTAATTAGAACGTACAATTTATTTTATTTACCTGGGATCGATAATCGATTCCATTTAGTTATGTAACAGATTAAAAAAAAACTGCTTTCTATTTTTTGTTTTGATAGTAAAAAATGTTAGGTTGGTGTATTTATAAAACTGTTTTTAATTAAAATATAATCAACTATCTGGCATTAATTAAACTTTAATGATACCCACCATTTTATGGTAATCTATTTGCTATAGGAGAACCCCCTGTGGCAAATGGACTCTTGTCAGGCAAATATTTGACAAGAAGTTATTAACTCATCTTATTGGTTGGTAACATTTTAAAATAGAGTAGTTAGTAGTTTAGTTATTTATTATAAAATGTGTAATGAGAGCAATAAATAAATATGTATATTCTAAGTAGGTACCTACTGTTCATTTTATTTTGCTTTATATTACCTATTTGTATAAGCGATCATCTAAAATCCCAGCTGTCGTCAACATTTTGTATAATTTTTGCATGTATATTTTCGGAACCTGTCCCTCGCATATGTGCCCAAACGGAAATTTTATTTTTTTAACTTCTGACGGTCATACTCTCTTTGTTTACCTATTAAAAAAATATGATTAATGTTTATTTAAGTTGGTTGCTTATTACTATGACTGAATCTACGTTTGCGTTTTGCTGCCTTTCTGAATCAGTATATTTATTATAATAATTCGATAATTATAACAGGCGCAGATTCGCAGCCAACACTTATGTAGAAAAAATGAATAATCGTTTGTCGTTAATAATTATCAAAGTTATAGGCCGCGTCCTAACCTAAAGCGTTCGTCACGCAAGTAGGCGAACCCGAACGCGTGTTCGCGTCGACAGAAGGCGGCTTCCAGTTTTCCGAATAAAAAGTGACATATGAATGCGACGATCGCTATTCGCACGAAAGGTCATCTTGGTTAGGACGTGGGGATAGCAGTGTCCTAATATAAGCAACCATCGCGCGAATACACGATCGTCGCGTCTTCGCGCCAACAGAGGGCGCGCTGGGGTTTACCGAACAAATGAATGACAAATGAACGCGACGATCGCGTATTCGCGGGAAGATAGCTTCTATTTGAACCTAGGGATAACTGAATCAGAGCAAGGAAGCGGCATCATAATGTTTTACATAAAGTCAAATAAGACAAAATCAGCTGGTTCGTGCTTCGTTAGTCGCAGTGTTTGAGTCGCGTTGATGTGTCCTCTCTGTTCTTGGCAAGACATACAAACAAACACGCCGACTTTGAGCCTTTAAAATGGCGCAGTTTTATAAAACTTTGGTAACATACTACATCATGCCGTTATAGCATCTTGAAAATCTTTCAGGAATAACTTCGTTAAAATGATCGTTTGTTCTACAACGTCCCTAAATATTGTGAAACAAACATTTTCCCATAGTCATCAAAATCATTGAGCAAATTTTCATAAATAAAATTTTAAAATATTGCTTATGAATTACAATAGTTACATCGTTACATGGAATATTTAGTTTATAGTTCAGTACCCGAAAGATGCCAAACAGAACTAAGCCTTCACTGTCCGTCCGTCCGTCCAACCGTCTGTCTGTCAGCAGGCTGTATTCATCATTCTCCTGCCGTTATTCTAATGTATTTATAGTCGGCGCATGTATTTTTCTTCCACACTTCTCTATTAGTCGTCATCTCGATAGTCACCCCCTTTCTAGCCATATCATCTTTCACACAGTCCATCCATCTTTTCTTTGGTTTTCCCCTACTCTTATAGCCATCCATACTCAAAACTTTCCTCACTCCTCCGCATCACATGCCCACACCATGACAACCGATTCCCACACAACTTTTCAGTCACCGGTGCCACTTTCAGACTTCCTCTTATGGACTCATTCCTTATTCTATCCATTCGCTAACACCACACATCTCTCTTAGCATTCACATCTCAGCTGCATGCCTTCAATCATCCCTTTTGTGGCCCAACATTCTGATCCATACAAGACAGCAGGTCTAACCATTGTTTTATAAATCTTCCCCTTAAGTTTAAAGGGAATGCGGGAGTCACAGATTGTTCCCGTGACCCGCCGCCATTTCATCCATCCAGTTCTGTGCAGTCCAATCTACTTCGCCATCTTTTTGCACGAGCGAACCGAGATGCCGAAAGTCGGAGCAGACCGCGAGAAACGCGTCATCAAGCGCTATGGCCCCAGAACTGGAGAGACCGCCAAAACCGCAGAACATATATTCGGTTTTGGTTCTGCTGATTTTTTAGCCAACATTCTCCAGCTTCTGTTGCCATTGTCCATCTTCACCGACAAGAACAATGTCGTCGGCACACAGCATGCTCCCTCATGTACCTCAATAGGTAGACAGTTGCAATTTTCACAGACTGTGTATTCTATTGCCGCTATAACAACAAATTATAAAAATAACACAAAGTTAAAAATTAAATAAAATACAAGAAACCTGTTTTTTAACACTGAAGTATTTAAAAAAAATGTAGTCTTTGGATCTGTATTTTAGGTTGTTGCCACCGACTTCCGAAATTAAAGTTATTTTTCACTTTGTGGTGTTTTTTTGGAAGTCTGTTGTTTTTTTTTTTTTTTTGTAAAAAAGTTTTATTTTTCACTTTTTAGTGGGTCGGTTTGTAATTTATCTGTTACAATAGCCTAATGACAACTGCTCATCACCTTTAACATAATTTTGCTTTTCCCGATGCAGAGACGATAATTGTTGAGAAGTTCTCCTGGTACTTCACATCAGCTCCTCTTCACCATATGAATTGGGAGGACCATAATTTACTTAGCAACTATTTTAAGGTAATCGAATCGCAACCCGTGAAATACTTATTATAGAGTAGTTCCGGTTGCCATCTGTGGCCTTCATCATCAGTTCCACTTCACCAAATGGTGCTTTCCGAGAGCAAATGAACAGGTTACTATAAAATATACCCAAATCGCTATAGGTGTGCTTATAATAATTGAAGAGTTCCCTCGATTTCTCCAGGATCCCATCATCCTATCATCAGATCCTGACTTGGTTATAGGACCACCTGGGAAGTATACTCTTAAAAAAAATCCAAATCGGTCCAGCCGTCTTCGAGTAATCGGGGAAAACACATAAAAAAAGATTCCGACGAATTGAGAACCTCCTCCTATTTTTTTAAGTCGGTTTAAAATAAATAGACAGTCATGGTGACTGCCGACAGAAGTGAAAACTTAACCGTAAAACTATGCATAGCATGTCGCACGTCGGTGATGAGAAACCGTAAGATTTCCCCCTACCAACATAGCATGTCGCATGTTGCGTGTTGGTGACGCGAACCCGTAAGATTTCCTCCTACCAAAAATCGCTCAACGCGTCTAAAGGAGTTTTCACTTCAAAAATAGGCGGTCATGGGGACTGCCGTCAGAAGTGAAAACTTAAAACATTAACATGTCTCACCAAGCACCTCTCACGCGAGCAATTCGTACCGTTAACGAAATTCAGAATAGGTTGGACATTTTTTCGTGTTACGTTAGTGAACTTGCAAAAGTAAGTTTACATATAATATGTTATGAAAGATCAATTAGTGTAAGTTTATAATTATTGTTTCTTTTATTGTTTTACTTTTTAATTTTTGATTGTAAAACATTCTTAAGTTAAAAATTTTGTATAAGGTTGTATCTAGTTATAAGAAATTTTGTATTAATGTATTGTTGTAATAGATGTTATTTGTGTTATTTAAAATAGTTAAAAATAGTTAGTTTCGGATACAGATCGGCCCGTGAACCCATCTTCCCAGAGACAGTGGAATGAGCCGCTTTGCAGGTTGGTACGGAATAATCTTATCAATACGTCCACCAATACTGCTGAGCGTGCCCGCCTGCTGGCTGTGGGTGAATGGGAGTCGGGCCTCTGGCTTCAAGCACTACCGTCACCCAACATAGGCACTTTGCTGGGTGACTCCACCTTCCGGCTCGCTACTTGTCTGCGTCTGGGCGCTCCTTGTGGGGCTCCACACCGCTGCCAGTGCGGTGAAGCCGTCGACTGCCTCGGACATCATGGCCTGTCTTGTAGCAAGAGCGCAGGCCGGATAGCACGGCACGCTAGCATTAATGACATTATCCGTCGTGCTCTTGTCACCGCCGGGGTGCCAGCTGTTTTAGAACCCAACGGCTTGGCACGCGACGATGGCAAGAGACCAGACGGAATGACCATAATGCCTTGGAAGTTAGGCAGGCCTTTGGTGTGGGATGCAACATGTGTCGACACCCTTGCGCCATCCCATCTTCTTAGTACGGCGGGCTGTGCTAGGGCGGCTGCTGCAGGTGCGGAAAACCTCAAACGGCGAAAATATTCCGAACTTTTTGGGAGTTATATGTTCGAGCCGTTTGGGGTTGAAACACTAGGGCCATGGGGTCCGAGTGCCCACTTGGTTTTCCGAGACATCGCCAAGCGGTTGGTCGACTCTTCACGTGACCAAAGGGCTGGCCTATTCTTTGGCCAAAGAATTAGCATCGCCATACAACGTGGCAATGCTGCCAGCCTTTTGGGCACATTTCCTGTTGACAGCGATGCGGACGAATTTTTTGATGCCCTATGATTATATATATATTTTTTTTTTTACATTTGTACATATTATAATTATTATTTTAAATCTGTTACATAGTTAATAATTTTTACAAGTAGCCTTAGCTGTCGCATTAGGTTTGTAACCTGTAATGATAGTATAAGAGTTTTAAATAAATAAATAAATGTAGGTACACAGGCCGCTGCGCGTCGCCAGTCTGGCGCAACAGGTCCCATTAGCATGTACATAGGTGACGCGAGCATGTCGCATATCGCAAACCCTTAAGATTTTCCCCTACCAAAAATCGCTCAACGCTGGCGAGCATGTCGCATGTCGCATGTCGCGAACCCGTAAGATTTCCCCCTACCAAAAATCGCTCAACGTGCCTAAAAAAGTTCTCACTTCAAAAAATCTAGGTATAGGCACATAAAGCGAAACAACACTACATTCAACCAATCTCAATCTTTGTAAGTGCAACCACATGTCCGTGATTGCTCTGTAATGAGGTCAATTTCATCTAAAAGTCATCGTTAAGTCGCCTTGGCGGGCTAACGGCCGGCCGTGTTATTAAAAGCGGTGGCGACAATACTGTGTGATTGCGGTGTGAAGTGAGCTTGCAGCCATTATCAGGCCAGTACTACCGTTTAAAAAGTCACTTGGTTCTCACTTTGACGAGCGAGAGACGCTGAAATCGGATAATCTGGATGATGACTTTAAATATAACCCCGATCTCTTCAAATTGAGAGTGAACAAGCTACTTCTGGGTAAGCTCGCTCCATCATCAACTTTGTCTCTGTCACCTCTGAACTAGACTAGAGTCAAGAGCAAACCTATCTTAAATAAAAAAATAAAAAAGATATGCAAAAACAATAAGAAAAAGTGAAATAAAACTATACAAAACGGTCTAACTTCGGGAGGCGTTCACAATTTATGATTATAAGAAAGTAAAAGGAACAACTGAGTACGTAATTTATAGAAATTAATACTTAAAGCTAAAATATTCAAACATTACAGGAATCGCTACCGGACCGGGTGCGATTCCGGCCCAAAAGTTTAATTCAGTTCATTCCGGTGTTGGGATCTTTTTGTTCATATTTTGTTCGTTTCAGTACCTTGCTGGAATAAAACGCAATAAAATAGATGTAGGTATCTAATGACTGCCTAGGACTAAGTAAATCTGTGCACAATAACTGTAGTCTGTCTCAGCACGCGTAGCATGACCACCATAGAAACGGGTTTTGTCTACGGATGAATAGACGATAGAAACGGGTTTTGTCTACGGATGAATAGACGAAAATAATGACAGATTGTAATGTAGAAAGATTTCTAACGTCTAAGCATGGCGATGTGTCATTTTGTCTTAGATTTTTCCGTCGACAAAACCCGTTTCTACGATGGTCATGCTACGAGTGCAGAAGTATCTGATGCAGATTTAAACAAATGGATCAGAAAAGGTAAAGACATGTGAATGCAATTTTGTATTTAGCTCAGCCTATCGCAGTCCACTGCTGGACAGACCTTTCCCAAGCTGCGCCACAACACCCGTCCTCCGCCTTCCGCATCCAGTCTGTCCCAGCCACCTTCTTAAAGTCGTCGGTTCATCTAGCTGGGGGGCTTTGATATAATTAATTTTAATTATATCTTATCTTAAATTCTTAGCGGACAGTACTGACAGACATTTGACACTTCCCAAATTTAACGCAATAGCCCCAGATATCAAAATTATTGAAAAAAGCTCTCTCCGCCTCCTTGGTTCCCCAATCTTTGAAAATTCCTTTACCGTTTTTATTGAGGAAAAAATACAAAATTTTAATGACGTTTCCGAAAGATTGTTCCAAATTAACATGCATTCGGCCATAACCTTAATTCGTTACTGCTGTTTCGGCCCTAAATTAACATATTTCCTTCGCGCTTCCCGTTTATGGAAGCACACTCACCTTTTAGACAAAATGGACCAAATTATCTGGCATACATTAACTTCAATCTTAAATGTGGCCATGGATGACCGAGCTTGGGAACAAGCTACTCTTCCCATACGTATGGGAGGCCTCGGCGTCCGCAAAATTTCTAGTATCAGTTTACCGGCTTTCATATCCTCGATCCACGGCACTGAGAATTTAATCAGGAAAATCCTAGCCTCGACACTGATTAATTTTGATGTGCCGTGCTTCACCGAGGCCATGGATGCCTAGAGACTCGCTTGCCCGAAATCAGATTCACCCGACAATCCATCTTCCCAGAGACGGTGGGATGAGCCGCTTTGTAGAGTAGTACAGAATAATCTACTAAACACGTCTGCTACTACTGCGGAGCGTGCACGCCTGCTGGCTGTGGGTAAGTGGGAGTCGGGTCTGTGGCTTCATGCACTACCGTCGTCGAGCATAGGCACTTTGTTTGACGACACTACTTTCCGCCTCGCTGCTTCCCTGCGACTAGGAGCCCCTTGTTGTTCTCCTCATCGCTGTCACTGTGGCGAAGTTGTCAACAGCCTAGGACACCACGGCCTGTCTTGCAGTCAAAGTGCGGGTCGCATAGCGCGGCACACGAACATTAATGACATCATCCGACGGGCTCTTGTCACCGTCGGCGTCCCAGCTGTATTAGAACCCAATGGCTTGGCACGCGACGATGGCAAGAGACCGGACGGCATGTCTTTATTTCCATGGAAGGTGGGTAGGCCTTTAGTATGGGACGCAACTTGTGTCGACACTCTTGCGCCATGCCATCTTCCCGGCTCGGCGTGCTGTGCTGGCGCTGCTGCAGCGGCTGCGGAAAACCTCAAGCGGCGAAAGTATAATAACCTAATCGGTAATTATATTTTCGAGCCGTTTGGGGTTGAAACCCTCGGACCGTGGGGTCCGAGCGCCCATGGTTTGTTTGACGAAATTTCCAAACGGCTAGTTGACACTTCCCGTGGCCCAAGGGCCGGCTTTTACCTTGGCCAGAGGCTAGGCATTGCCATACAACGTGGCAATGCCGCCAGTCTCTTGGGTACATTACCAGTTGACAGCTATGCGGAGGAATTTTTCGACGCCATATTTTAGTTTGTGAATAGTTTTAGTTTATTTTATTAATTAATTAGGTATAAGTTGTTTCCTAATTGATATAATAGATTGATTAAAAATTCTAAAAAAAAATTAATTTGAATTAAATACTTAAACCCAAATTCCAATTTTCAATCACCACACATACATTCTACAACACACACATTCTAAAATAGATAAATGTTATACTAAAATTTGTTTCATTGATCTTTCAATAGTTTATTCAGTTAAACCTGTGATAGCGAAGTGAAGTGACTGATGGTAAATCAATCAGAAAATCGTGTATCAAAGTGACGTGGCTCTGAGGCTCACTGCCACGTAACGTTTAAAGGCCAGTCCATTCCAGTCCAGTTTGCAAACGTAATGGTCTCAATGTAGGGCTGACAAACATTAAAAATGCTGCTTATGTAAATAGTTGTTTATGGCGTTATTTTAATTAAGCACATACACTGTTGAAAACACTAACTCATGAATACCTACTTAATAATACCCATACAAGGTGTTTTTATGATCTGTCATAACTCTAGGGTTATATTTTTTGGTACTAAAATTCAAAATTTTGAAGATAATATCATCAATCATAATTAAATTAGGTTCATTCTAAGTTTTATTTACGAATAATTCTATTTCATTCATAATAAAAGCTAAGAAAAATCGATGTTGTTATATTTCGCGTAAGGGTGTTTTACATTAATCATCGTGACTTTGTCGAAATATTTTATATGAAAAATGAAAACAAAAAAAAAAGATAATTGAAAAATAATTCATATGCGAGTTGATTCTTTGATATGGTCTCATTCATACGCTAGAGTTATGACATTATAAAAAAAATTACCTTGTTTATTAATGATCGGTAAGATAATAATATAGACAGCGAGTTGATCAGGATTGACACTTAAGCCTTATTAACACTATGTGAAAGTTTCTTGCCCTTGCCATAAAATAAAAATGAACGAACAAAAATAACAGCAACAACAGGTGCAACTTATCGTATGCCACAGGCAATTAAATCACACCGTGTAAATCAGGTTATTGATATGAACTAGATTTTAAACCTTTTTAAGGGCTCCCACACAAAACTGCGAATTTGCATCGCGCCGCAGTTATACTGTGGGAGCCCTAAGTTCGAGAAATGGAAATAATGGCATTTCTCGAGTAATTCATGACAGCCCTGATTTAAGGCTAGAAGTCAAATAAAGCCTGATAGTTATGCACTCCACAGGTGGCAGAAAGCCAACGGCTTACGTGCCACGAAATGCAACGAAACTGAGAACTAGCTTGGTTAATGTATGGGCTACGTGCGCTGAATGTAACGTATGCAAACTTGCAGAAATCTGAGAGGACTGCTTGAGTAGGAACTGTTGCTTACGATTTCTTTTCGACTGTAAGTGACACTCGTCCTGCATGAGGAGGCTTTTATGAAAAAATAATAACTTACAGACACACACACACACACCCACATGCGCAAATATATCCCCACACGCGCACACATACCCCCACACATCACACACTGACACTTGAGTAGTCCGAGAAAAATACAATAATCTTGTGACATTACCATCTCCAGTAACAAGCAAGAAAATTGAGCCTGATTTTTTAATTTGACTATTAAATTAAAATTAAAAAATCAAAAGTCATTTATTCAAACTAGGCTGAGAATCAGCACTTTTTGAACATCAAAATTACATGAGACAGTCCCCCAAAACGCCCGCCCTTCACCACTTCCTAGTGCTTTAGCTGGGAAGAAGAAGTGGCGCAACAAACTCCCAAGCAGCACAGCTGTCTCTTAATTTAAAAGAACTTGATTCTATAAAATAGTATGAAAAGTAATTAACGTTACGAGACAAGGAAACATTAAAAATTATTTGCCGTATGCCAGCTAGCAAACGCCAGCCAAAATACAAACACAAACATTTAAAACAACTCAAGCAGAAATATGAACTGAACTTAATATCTACATCAGGGACCGAAAACATTAAAAAAAAAAATGTTGTTCACTAAGTACATTTATGTTCGCTTAACTTGTCAAAATGTAGAGAATAGCAGATTTTTTTCGCGATTTCAGGTTTGGTCTCATAGTAAAAGTTGTTCATAATGATGAATACATTAAGCCCTTAAGAGACTTCGTGTATGCATGAATAGATATACCAATATAAATATCCTTTTGTAGAAAAGATATCATGGAACGATGAATTCACATAACATAAGAGTATGTATGTACCTACCTTCTTATCATGAGAGTGAATAACGGTGCAGGGATCGAATTTATTGACAGTTTAACCTCCGATATTACTAGCGAGAGCTAGATGCAAAGAACGAACAACACTTCTAAGTACAGTGGCTCGTGGCTAAATGAAAACAGCCGGGTCGATTGAAGCCGCGGTCGGTTCGGGGATGAATGACTATCCATCATCATCATCTATGATCACATCGAGACCCTTCCGTGCCTCGGAAAGCACGGTAAGCCGTTCGTCCCGGCTCTCATTTGCAAATATTTGACTACCATTACAGGTAGTCAGAAGCCCAAAAGTCTGACAATCAGTCCTACCAAGGGGTATCGAACAGGATTGTGGAGTTAAGATGGGCAGTCGCTCCATTAAAATACTGGTATTCTACTACATCCGGTTAGACTGGAAGCCTACCCCAACATAGTTGGGAAAAGGTGAAGCAGATTAATTGAAGTACAGAGAACCTGTCACAGATTAAAGTCTATAAAAACAAACCTTAATGTTTTTCTGTAACAAAACGTCTCCCGTTTCAAGTGTCCTGTCGACCGTCGTTCACGGTCGACCCAGTGGTATCTCCATTGGGTCGACAGTGAACAAACTCCTAACGAGCGTGCTCCAATTATAAGAACATCGTCTGCGTTCATAAAACAATGAAGAATATAAATTCATTATTTTTGTAACAAATTGGTTCATACTTTCCTTAGTGGTCGTTTGCTACAAGCTTCAACTCGGGGTATAAAAACCTTTAAAAAGTGCAAAAAAAGCTTAAGATTATTATCTCGCGGAGGCGTGAAAGTCGACACCAAATAAACTTGCAGGACATTGCCTTTTTGTGAAAGTATTTATATTAATTATTTACGAGTATTTTATGGTAAAAGCAGACATGAAAATGATACTTTTAGGCTGGTATCACACCTCCGCCGCGAAACCATAGCAGCAAAACCGCAGTAGTTCAATTCAACTGACTCGCATGATGTTCCGCTACTCGAATCATGCGGTTTCGCGGCGGAGGTGTGATACCCGCCTGAGCGTCAGCAAATAGCGATTTAGTCGCTTTTCGGAACAGCGACTAAATCGCGTCGACTGTACGCTACAGTCCGGCCATACAGCATCCAGTCAGGGCAAAACATAAAATTGAACTAAGCGACTACACGTTAACGGCAACTTACAGTTTTACATTAAAAAATGTCTTTATGTCGTAGCAATAAGGGCTGACGTGCGGTTGACTGTACCTGCTTATTTCATTTTCTTTAAATCATCTATCTTATAAATATCTATCTATTACAGTAGCTCATAAACTAATATCGTCTAACCTATTACATCGTGGTTACACAACACGAAACACACTACACTTACTTAGGGTAAATGGTAATTTCGAATTTTGAAAAGTCCTGGCAAAAAGCCAGACATTTGCAAAAAAACATATACACACATGCAAAAAATAAGAACGCCGCCGCTACAATCCTTACATACTCCTTTTGCTTCGTTACGTGTGTGGTCATACACGCAAGCAGGTTGCGAGAACTACGCACCCCACCTTTCTGAAGAACATCGCCAATAAGTTCACAAGTCACTATAATTATGTCCTTCTAGGGCGTCCCCTCCCGACGCTTCCACTCACATCTGCCTTGTAAATGCCTTTTCTAGTTGCCTTTCTTTGTCCCCTTTTTTGCAAAAAAGTCTTGACAATTTACTTACTAATCTTTCATAAACCGTAATCATTTATATTTATATATGAATCCTCTTCGTTCGAAAAGTCCGTACAATTAATGACAACGCCGGACAAAGTCTGGGCAGGGACCTAAAAGCTGGACTTGTCCGGACAAAATGGTAACCCTAGATTTACCTCAGTTTTACCTTTCTCAAACGCAAAGCTAAGGATAAAAATAATACATCCGTATGTCCACAACACAAGTTGGGACCAAGATGAATCAGCAGCTGGCTTATTGCGACCCGTTGTATTGTAATTTTATTTTTAGCCATACTTATATAAGTTCCTTTGCTTTGTAAGGAAGTATGTGATTCGAAGATTTTGTTATTTGTACCAAAACGACTAGGGATTCGGAGTACCTATTTAGTCATAATAATTATTCGGTGATAACCAGTGATAGGAATAGGTAGTGCTAATTTGCCTAAACTTCGAGGAAGGAAGTAACATGAAGTAGATAATACCTCCTCTAAACTCCCGGAATAATTTTAATGACGTTTAAATCACGGGCCCATTGTGTCACCCTATGTGTAATATTTCTACATTTATATCTGTAATTTTTATGGTGTACAATAAAGAATATTCTATTCTATTCTATTCTATTCACGGGATTTAAAAACCACGAATTATTTATTGGACTTTATTTATAGATAGATAGAATACTCTTTACCATGTACACCATAAAACTTACAGATATAAATGTGTGTGTGTGTGTAACCCTAAAAATGTTATGATTTTTCAAATCAATAATTTGTAACTACAAATAAAGTCCGATAAAAAATTCGTGGTTTTTAAATCCCGGGATTTAAACGTCATTAAAATTATTCCGAAATTTTAGAGGAGGTATTATCCACTCTATGTTACTTCCTTCCTCGAAGTTTAGGCAAATTAGCACTACCTATTCTTATCACTGGTGATAACTGGGATCCTTATGCAATAAATTATAAAGTCGCTTTTTGTGTCTGTTGGTATGTGTGACCACGTAGTTCTTCTAAACTACACAACAGATTCCGGAAGGGTTATGTGTATAACCTACCTGCTACCTATGTATTTCGTTTAAGGTGGAAGCGCCAGGGTAGCCCGCGAAATTAAAATTACAAATGTTTTAATTTCTAATTTTTTTTTTTTTTTTTACGTTTTTTGCAATTTGCATGTCAGTATTAGGTTATATGTTGATTAAAATATGATTCGCGAACATAACAAATACGTATTTACAGAATTATAATCATTAAAGTCATCAATACAACTCTCTAAGACCAAGTAATCATATTGAATGACTAGGTATTTGAGGATTCCCTGCGGACTCGCCGTCCGCTTACCGGCCCATCGTGCTGCTCGACGAGGTGGACAAGCTCTTTGAAAGAGTCATTGCAGACCGCCTTGTCGGGCGGCTGGTGAGGGTGGGGCCGGATTTGGCGGAGAGCCAGTTTGGTTTCCGCAAGGGGTGCTCTACGGTGGACGCCATCATGCGCGTACGCGCCCTTACGACGGGGGATGCTGTGGCCCGGGGTGGGGTCGTCTTGGCGGTGTCTCTAGACATCGCCAATGCCTTCAACACCCTGCCCTGGAGTTGCATCAGGGAGGCACTCCGGTATCACCGAGTGCCGACCTACCTCTGTCGCGTGGTCGAGGCCTATCTGACGGACAGGGCTGTCATCTACCCCGGTCACCGTAGAGAGTGGAACTGGCGAGAGATGTCGTGCGGTGTCCCACAGGGATCAGTCCTGGGGCCGCATCTGTGGGACATCGGGTGCGACTGGGTGCTGCGCGCCGACCTCCCTAATGGCGTCAGCGTAGTTTGCTACGCTGACGACACGCTGGTCCTGGCGCAGGGGAGGTCGCACCAGGCGGTGGCGACATGCGGGGTTGCGACAATTGTAGAGAGGATCCGGCAATTGGGACTCGAGGTGGCCTTGCACAAGTCCGAGGCCATGTGTTTTTATGGTCCTCGGAACGCGCCACCGTCGGGTTCCCAAATAACGGTAGGAGGGGTTCCCATCGGTGTCGAGTCGACGATGAAGTACCTGGGACTCGTCCTCGACAGCCGGTGGAATTTCGTGGAGCATTTCCGACGTTTGGCTCCCAGACTGGAGCGGGCCGGGGCTGCCTTGAGGCGGCGCCTACCCAATCTGGGGGGTCCAAACGCCTCCTGCCGGAAGCTCTACGCGGGGATCGTGCGGTCCATGGCCCTTTACGGAGCTCCGGTGTGGGCGTGTTCCGTGAGGCGGCGACCGGTCCGTCTGTTGAACGCGTCCCAGAACGGTCCTGGCCATCCGGTTAGCCCGGGGATACCGCACGGTCTCCGGGGAGGCGGCGAACCTCCTTGCCGGATTACCGCCATGGGATCTGGAGGCAAAAGTCCTCGCGCACATGTGGGAGTGGCGCGAGGAGGCTAAACGCTGGGGCGTAACCCCGCTGCCGCGAGAAATCGCGGCACGGCGGACAGAGCTCCGACAGGATCTCATGGCGGCATGGAGAGTGCGATTGTCGCAACCCAGCGCTGGGCACGCCACAATTGCGGCGATAAGTCCCCTCTTTGAGGAGTGGCTGGAGAGGCGCCACGGCGTCCTCACCTTCCGCCTGACGCAGGTCCTCACCGGACACGGGTGCTTCGGGAGGTACCTGTTCCGGATAAGGCGGGAGGAAACGCCCGGGTGTCACCACTGTGTGGATCGCCCGGAGGACACGGTGGAGCATACGGTGGAGGTCTGCTCGGCTTGGGCGGAGCACCGCCGTGTCCTCGCGGAAGTGATCGGCGGCGGCGATCTCTCGCGTCCGGCCCTGGTCCAGGCCACCGCGTACGGAGCAAGAGTACATGGGAAGCCATTACCTCCTTCTGCGAAGCAGTAATGCTCGCGAAGGAGGAGGCGGAACGCGTGAGGGAGAGGCAAGCTTTGCGCCCTCACGCCCCTAGTCGCCGCAGGAGACGCCCTGGGCGTCGGGAATTGACAGCCGATTCCCGGCCACCGTAGGCGCGGGCTTGCGGACGGCGAGCAATAGGTAGCTCGCCGTCCGGTAAGGACCAAGCCCGAGTCGACGGCGCGTTGTGTTCCACGCGCGCCTCAAAGAGATGTCAGCACTATTGACGGGGTCCGCTAGGGCCGATGCCAGCTAGGGTTGCGGGATGTTCGAAAGAGTTACCGTGGCCCCGGCACAGGCAACAGAAGGAACACGGATGGGTTTTAGTCAGTAAAAGTCTGACACGCCCTCCCGCTCCGCCCAGAGCTGGAGAAGTCATTTGATGATTTCCCATCCACAAAAAAAAAAAAAAGGTGTTTGAGGATTATACTAACTTAGGGAATTGTATTTATTACTGATTCTAATAATAATAATTCTGTAAATAAATATCTGTTACGGTCGCGAATCATACTTTGATCAACATACACTCACACACTTTTTTTTTTTTTTTTTTTTTTGTGGATGGGAAATCATCAAATGACTTCTCCCGCTCTGGGCGGAGCGGGAGGGCGTGTCAGACTTTTACTGACTAAAACCCACCCGTGTTCCTTCTGTTGCCTGTGCCGGGGCCACGGTAACTCTTTCGAACATCCCGCAACCCTAGCTGGCATCGGCCCTAGCGGACCCCGTCAATAGTGCTGACATCTCTTTGAGGCGCGCGTGGAACACGACGCGCCGTCGACTCGGGCCTGGTCCTTACCGGACGGCGAGCTACCCATTGCTCGCCGTCCGCAAGCCCGCGCCTACGGTGGCCGGGAATCGGCTGCCAATTCCCGACGCCCAGGGCGTCTCCTGCGGCGACTAGGGGCGTGAGGGTGCAAAGCTTGCCTCTCCCTCACGCGTCCCGCCTCCTCCTTCACGAGCATTACTGCTTCGCAGGAGGTAATGGCTTCCCATGCACTCTCGCTCCGTACCATGGCCTGGACCAGGGCCGGACGCGAGAGATCGCCGCCGCCGATCGCTTCCGCGAGGACACGGCGGTGCTCCGCCCAAGCCGGGCAGACCTCCACCGTATGCTCCACCGTGTCCTCCGGGCGATCCACACAGTGGTGACACCCGGGCGTTTCCTCCCGCCTTATCCGGAACAGGTACCTCCCGAAGCACCCGTGTCCGGTGAGGACCTGCGTCAGGCGGAAGGTGAGGACGCCGTGGCGCCTCTCCAGCCACTCCTCAAAGAGGGGACTTATCGCCGCAATTGTGGCGTGCCCAGCGCTGGGTTGCGACAATCGCACTCTCCATGCCGCCATGAGATCCTGCCGGAGCTCTGTCCGCCGTGCCACGATTTCTCGCGGCAACAGAGTTACGCCCCGGCGTCCTGCCTCCTCGCGCCACTCCCACATGTGCGCGAGGACTTTTGCCTCCAGATCCCATGGCGGTAATCCGGCAAGGAGGTTCGCCGCCTCCCCGGAGACCGTGCGGTATCCCCGGGCTAACCGGATGGCCATGACCCTCTGGGACGCGTTCAATCGACGTACCGGTCGTCGCCTCACGGAACGCGCCCACACCGGAGCTCCGTAAAGGGCCATGGACCGCACGACCCCCGCGTAGAGCCTCCGGCAGGAGGCGTTTGGACCCCCCAGATTGGGCAGGAGCCGCCCCAAGGCAGCCCCGGCCCGCTCCAGTCTGGGAGCCAAACGTCGGAAGTGCTCCACGAAATTCCACCGGCTGTCGAGGACGAGTCCCAGGTACTTCATCGTCGACTCGACACCGATGAGAACCCCTCCTACCGTTATTTGGGAACCCGATGGTGGCGCGTTCCGAGGACCATGAAAACACATGGACTCGGACTTGTGCAAGGCCACCTCGAGTCCCAATTGCCGGATCCTCTCTACGATTGTCGCAACCCCGCGTGCCGCTAATTCGGCCGCCGCCTGGTGCGACCTCCCCTGCGCCAGAACCAGCGTGTCGTCAGCGTAGCAAACTACGCTGACGCCACCAGGGAGGTCGGCGCGCAGCACCCAGTCGTACCCGATGTCCCACAGATGCGGTCCCAGAACCGATCCCTGCGGGACACCGCACGACATCTCTCGCCGGTTCCACTCTCCCCGGTGACCGGGGTAGATGACGGCCCTGTCCGTCAGATAGGCCTCGACCACGCGACAGAGGTAGGTCGGCACTCGGTGGTACCGGAGTGCCTCCCTGATGCAACTCCAGGGCAGGGTGTTGAAGGCATTGGCGATGTCTAGAGACACCGCCAAGACGACCCCACCCCGGGCCACAGCATCCCCCGTCGTGAGGGCTCGTACGCGCATGATGGCGTCCACCGTAACACTCACACACTGAGCTGCAAATTGCAAAAATCATAAAGAAATTTGAATTTCGCGGGCTACCTTAGCGCTTCTCCATTAATATTATATTTCTTCTTGACCGTACTTTCGGGATTATCCTGGTAGCCGTGGAATACCTCTCCACTCCTCAAGCACCTCAGGAAGTGTTGCCCCCTTGTCGCTACGTGGTGGCGACTGTTTTCGGGGGCCCATTATTGAGTGTGCAAGTCACTCCCTGGGATTTTATCCGTGTATTACATAACAATGATCAGGCAGGGGACATAGTCCTCCCATAGTTCTTGGTAACCAATCCAATATAGCCACCCAAACCCATAGCCCAATATGTTTTGTTTCCATGTTCTGTAATAGTCCTGCACCAACCGGGGGTTGTCCTTGGGTGCACTTGCAAGAGCAAACAGGGATGATCATTCATTAGAAACGTCTAACGGGCCTCTGCGAGTTGACTTCAGCCCCTCATACGCCTTCCAAAGGTCCGGGAACCTTAAGGGCCCGAGATATCGTCATCCCCGGAGAATAAAATGATAATTACAAACACGCAACCTTTCAGGAAAAATAAAAAACATGTTTTTCCTTCGATGGCAATAACTGCATCTAGTCGAATATTTATTCACGAGAACATATTAATTCTATGACTGTTTGTCATACTAACAATTGGGAATACATTTTGATAATTATTATATTAACACTTTAGTCTCGTAATTTAAGGCCTAAGTTAAATCTTTTAATAATATTATTATATTTTGTAACTTCGTAAATAATTGTATAAAAATTACGGAAAAAATTGTGCAGATGTATTAGCACCCACAGATCCCAAAAATTACATAACACTAACAGTAAGTTAATGGTAGTTATCATTTTATTTTAAATATTATATTAAACCATAGATGTACTATATATACGCACTATATCTATGTATTAAACTCGATAGGTAGGTACTTAGAAATCTCGATGTTTTTCAAGTCATAAAAAACGTGCGAAGTAGGGACAGTCGCCATTAATATTATAGCAAAAGTGTTTCTATCTCTTTGGGAGAGCTCGTGTCTAAATAGTAACAGCCACAATGAAACCGCTGAACTGATTTTGGTGATATTCGGCTTTGAGACCTCTTGCACCCAGAGGGACGAAGTAAGCATCTTTTATTTCCCCTGTCCCCGAATGGACGGAACTCTTGTCTCGTCAACTTGATGTCTCTTCTGCTACCTGAAAAATATATTGATAATGTCAGGATCTTAAAACCTTTCGGCCATGCACGACGGGTTATCTAAGCGTTATTATAGGGAGAGAAAAATTTCGTATGACCAGTTGGCACAGGGCACTGTATGCCTAAAATATTAGGACATTCGCAAAAATGGGTGCAAACATTCACTACGTATGCCGAATTTATGCGTCTGGTTTTGTAGGTATAGAGTAGGTACATTTTCATTAAAAGCGAGAAAGCGTGACTTCGAACCACCCATGAATAACCCTAGAGAAAATAAAGAATCGTTTTTGATACAAAAAAATATGTCTCCCACTTTCTTGCTCTTCAAAGCAAATAAAACACATTCTTGCCACTACAATACTTTACAAACGCAATATCTCACTGCTTCAACAAATTTGATTTCTGTCATATTGCACTCGTGCGCTTCAGAATTGCGTTTGCATTACTTTTAGAAGGACAAAGGACGGCTCAACGTGCGAGTGGAACTGTCTGGAACTTAGAACTATTTCAATCTGGTTCACGTTCCAGATTCTTCTAATTTGTACCTGGCGTGGTGAATTGAATACAGACGTCGACTCTACTCTGGTATGGTGAAACTTGGGTGGTGCCGACTTGCGCCTGTCGCCCCAATTCCCTCAACTTGCTGAAATCCTGCGAGCAACGCTGTCGACCATTTGCATCTCGTTAACGTGAATTTTAGTCGCAGCTAGTTTAGTTCTATTTATTACAGTGTGATGGCGTCAATTGATATCCAATGGTAGGCCTAAGTTTTAATTTGTAAGTCCGTTCAGGGGGCCAACCACCACCTCTTAAAGCAGTATTATTTCAATGTTACTTCAGTGTGAGAAAGAGATGGAGCTACACAGGACGTCTAGCTCCATCTCTTTACGACACTGAAGTAAGATTACAATAATACTGCTTTAAGAGGTGGTTGTCTAGCTCCAGCGGGGCAATTGCTTAACACACTTACAGTAGGAATTGGTTTCATTTTGACAGTTAAACAACATTCATTGCGTTATTTACGTTGTTAAGCAGACAAATTTTTCGAACATAGGTATGAAGCAACTAGCTTTTGCCCGCGGCTTCGCCCGTGTGGATGTCGGAAAATATCCCACGGGAACGTACTACCGGGATTAAAGTACCCTATGTTCCGTAATACTCTATTTGTTTACGCGGCGAAAGTTCCCAGTCGGCATGTTTTTTTCAGACATCTTCAGTCTAATTTCAGCTAATTTATAAAAAAAAAACATTAATGAATTTTAAACTTAAACATCATGATTGCCCGTAGATTCACTTGCTGCTCCATTCCAGTAAAAATCACTTTGTTTAAGGCATACTGTCAATCGTTTTACGCGAGCAGTCTATGGGTACATCATACCCGTCGGGCTGCCTGTGTCCTGCGCGTTCAATATAACAACATCTTTAGGATGCTGATGCGGCTGCCTCCCTATTGCAGTGCGTCGCTAATGTTTGCAGAAGCTCGAACGGATGGCTATCCAGCTATAAGACGAAAAAAGTTTGCTTCTATATTAAGACGAGTGAGAGACAATAGCAATGGCATCCCCAAGATGATTGCATCCTGCACTAACTGTCTGATCCAACGTAAGTGAATGAGTATAGCTACTGGACAATACTGACATCTTATTTTATTTTATTGTAATGTGTTATGTATGTACTATTTCTAATTTAATTGCTTGATTGACATAATAATATCTAATATTGACATTGAAAATTTAATTTAACCTATATAATTGTTATGTATCTTCATTTCTATTGTATGTGATATTATGTGAATTATTTTAATTTGTTAATTTTTATATTTGTACGCTGACTATTTTATTACTATTATGCTTTATGGGTTGTATCTGAAATAAACGTTTTATTATTATTATTTTGAAGTCTTTGACATACTATCTCCGGACCCTGGGACCTTTGAAAGGCGTACAAGGGGCCGAAGCCAACTCACAAAGGCCGGTTAGACGTTTTTAATGATATGAGGCACCAACCGATGATTATCCCTGTACGCACTATGCAGGTGTACCCAAGGACAACCCCCGGTTGGTGTAAGACTATTGCAGGATATGAAAACAAAGATATTCGACTATGGCTTTGAGTGGCTGAACTGGACTGGTTACCTAGGACTATGGAAGGACTATGGCCCCCGCTTGATCAGTGTTTTATATATACACGGATAAAATGGCAGAGGGTGACTTGCACACTCAATAATGGGCCCTCGAAAACGGTCGCTAGCACATAGTGTCGTAGCGACAAGGGGGCAACATGTCCTGAGGTGCTTATGACGAGTGGAGAGGTATTCCATGGCTATTAGGACAATCCCAGAAGAATGGTCAAGATCCCTACCAGCATCTTACTGGAATACTTCCTTCCTCCGAGCACGTTTGCTCTTGCGAATCTCCACTCAAACCGGCCAGTACAAGCAAGAAAGAGGTGGGAGGTCTGTTCCTCGTCAGTGTTCACTCCCACCGGCCAATAAAGGCAAGTCAAGACTTCTCCACAGACAAGACAAGACTTCTCCCGGGAGATAGGCAACAGCTCGCCACATGCTGCCCTGCGGGTTCATGTATCTCTCTTGGTCTGGCTCCTCAGCCTAGGCCTGCTTCGGCAAAGTAAACTACCGGCACAGACCCAGAGTTCATGAGCGCGCAAACCCAACGTAGAGATATGGGTGTTATTATTATTACTCGTATTATGATAAGAAAGTAATATAAGGCACCTATAACAAAAAAACAGTTTTTACAATTTTTGTCAGTCTGTCTATCTGTTTCTTCCGGCTAATCTCCGAAACGGCTGCACGGATTTTGACGGGACTTTCACTGCCAGATAGCTGATGTTACGGGGAGTAACTTTATCGTGGACTTTTATTCTTTTTTAAATACTTAGGGTTCCGCGCAAAAAAAACCTTGTAATTGTGAACAAAAAGTCGGATTTCAAAAATTCTTTTTGCATTTGGTAGCCCAATTCTCGAGGATGGTTATAGGCTATTTCTTCTTAGGAACCGAGCAAAAAAAAGTCAGAAAGAACACTTAGAGAAAACGAAGTACGTATAATAACAAGCGCGGGCGAGCGATGCAACGGGACGAGGGAGTTTTATTAAAATCTGGCTGTTTTAGTATATTGTGTATCTTACGACTTCCACGCGAACGAAGTCGCAGGGCAAAGCTAGTTGTAAATATGTATGTAGGTAGGTACTACAAAATTAGCATTTCCTACCTACACCCAAACCGACTTATATTCAGAACCTTCTCCTTTTTTGAAGTCGGTTTTAAAGAATTACCAACTTGTGGACAAAACAAATAATTTCATTTCGGCCAAAAAATTGTCAAACATTATCATGCACGATTTTGTCGTAAGAATCCCACCTACAAATAGGATTTTCACAAAGGAGATCAAATGTCAGGTGTTAAATCAACCCTTTTTATACGGTACAAATATCCCGAATTTGCATTCAGTACATGTTTCTAATATTCATAGAGTTTTTTGTATCCGAACCTATACATTATCTATATATATGTTAACGGAAAAGTGTGTAATCCGTCATTGTATACAATTCCTAGGAAATGTGTACAATTCCTAAAATAGATAGGAAATCTAAGATAATATATTTTGTAATATGCGCTTTTCCTAGGAAATCTATACATTTCCTATATAGCAGTCGGAAATGTATTACATTCTTGCTGTTTGTAAGTATCATCAGGGAATTGCGCGCGCGGGGGTAACCAATAGCGTGGCGATTAGTGCCGCGTAAACATTCAGAGAATGAAATACTAGTATAAAAATACTAGTGGGCCTCACATGCAGCTGGACACTTTGTTACAGCTAATTATGTCAATGAGAGCCTTAATAAAAAGTCTGATTTCAGTTTACAAACGTGTTTTATTTATTTTAGTCACAGAAAGCATTACTTTTTTATATATTTCCCAGTATCATCTCGGAATTGCATACAATTCCTAGGAAATACATACATTTCACAGGAAATGTGTGTATTAAGGAATCTTTGAAACATTATTTTACACATTTCCTAAGTAAGCTCGGAAGGGTATATATTTCCTAGGAATTGTGTACAATTCCTAGGTTTCATACATTTCCGGTAACATATATATAAAAGGAGAAACTGACTGACTGACTGACATATCAACGCACAGCCGAAACTACTAGGACTAGGAACGTGAAATTTTGCACACAGCTTCCTTTTATAACGTAGGGGAGCACTAAGAAGGGGTTTTTGGAAATTCGACCTTTAAGGGGTGAAAAGCGGGGATTTCGTTTGTATGAAAAATCTTATTCCTTGAGTTCATAAACTTGAAAGTTGGCACGAATACTTATTTAAGTAAATTATGAACTTTGTAATTTTTGTTTTTCTAAACTACCCCCAAGAGTAGGGTTGGGGCGTGTCAAAGTTTGTATGGAAGAATTTTAACGCACAGTCCGATTAATTCGAAACTCAGTATTTATACTAAAGACCAAAAATGAAGAATAACCTGTATCAGGGTTTTTCGAAATCTACCCCTGATGGGGTGAAAAGGGGTAGTCAATTTTACAGGGGAGGATTTTACTGCGTGGCTTGATTAAGCTAGTCTTACATATGTACCTACTTATAATAAAATAGTAACGAAGAATTTTTGTCCGTTTGACCAACAATGAAAAACAAAATTATGTCTGCGGTTCATCAATAATAGCAAAGTCCCTTAGAAACCTCATAATCTTTCTGATTATGGGATCCAACAAGCGTGCGGGGTATTGACCCCGCACGCTTATATGCTACTCGATCCTCTCCGCCTACTTCGCAATTTTATTTTCGAGCTTTTATTTCACTATGATACTATAAGGGTTGCTTGTTGTACTACGGAACACTAAAAACAAAAAAAAATCATACACACCAAACCCAACTTAATTATAAATAAAAAAAATAACGCCGGTTTTTAACTCGCAGTTACCATCTGCAACCCGTCATCCGTCACGCGAATGTTCACCCGTTATGGACGCAAATAAATCACACCCACCGTAATGTTTGAACTGTTAATTAAGTTTGTAACAAGCGGCGCGGACAGGGATAACCCTGTCCGTGCGCGCGTAATGTTTACGTGCACAATTATTAGTCGAGAATGATTATTCATTCTCGACTAATAATTGTGCACGTAAACATTCGTTTTGCATAATAAATTATGAAATTACTTATTTATATTTCAATATTTATTGTTTGATTGTGTTAAAGCAAATTAATAAAAGATAAAGTTTTCGTTTCCTTCGATCTAAAGACTCGCGCAGACAGGCGCGATGAAACAGCACGACGCGACTCTAGTACAACAATTGCTATGAAAGCTTTATGGAAATTGTTCTACCAGAATCGCATCCCATCTGTCTGCGGGAGCCTTTTAAAATTATTTTTGTGGCGCAAAACCATTCGTGTCACGAACGGTTTTGAGCCACGAAAACTGTACCTACTTCTACATTAGTCACACCGACATTTATTTCAATTACCTTTAGCTTCTTCACAATTAGATTAGAAAGTATCCAAAATGGTTTCTTTTCATGTACGAGGCACGCGTCGAAAACGAAAAGTTTTATGATTGGCGTTAAACTAAAGGAGGGTTTACCACTTCGCGCAACAAATGGTTATTAAATCTGACTGAACAAGTTTTAACCTCTGTTCAGCCGAACGGCAAAAATCATCAACAAAGTTAAATCAATCTGTCGGCTTAACAAAAGTAAATTAACCCACAATTGGCGGGCCGCGTTGTGGTTCAATTTAAATGACAATAATATAACGGGTTCATTTATTACGGCGCGCCTCTCTCGGGTCCCGCTAAATTGGTACGTGTGAAAAGGTTGGCCTGTATAAAAAAAAACAATGCGGGATAATAACATCGGACACAATAATTAAATACTGTTAGAAAAAAGCTAGGTTAAAGTGTTTTTTATTTATTAAAAGAATACCGTACAAAGGCGGACTAAATGCCTGAGGCATTTTCTACCAGTTAAGCTTAGGGTAATGCAGAGAGAAAACATGGCAGGTGCGACATAATGGATAGATAACACGAAGATAACTAAAAAATACTAGAATAAATACATAGACACATACATACTCATAAACGGAATAAACTTCGTCTGGAGAAATTACGCACGGCAGAGGAGAAATAACGATCAAAGAGGAGAAAACGATTCCAGCAAATCAGCGCTGGTATGTGTTGCTTTTATGCTGGCAATCATGCAGGCGAGGAGACAAAAGAAAAGAAACAGCTGCGACTTACGAGGTGTAAGTCGTAGCTTCAAACCTAGACAGGCAGTTTACTTTGTGTAAATTATTTCATCACCAGTTATGATGACTTATCTGCAACTTCCATGTAATAGGGGTTGAACTTATTGTCATTAACCGGACATAAATACAGACTACAAGGGCTGCCATTGAGTAATTCCATTGGAAAAACTCAATAACACTTTCCTAACCTGGAATCGAACCCGGGACCTCTTGTTCTGAAGTTGCGGTAACGCAGCAACCCTCTGAAGCGAGGGTGCGTGTTTTGAAATAACAATCTCACAAACAGCCAGACTTTACATATTTGGTCTATGTGGGCGTTTAAGCCAAAAGGGTCCAGTAGTGGGGTATAGAGTTAAGACCAGATTCGTATCTAGAATAGTCAATTGATAATAAGGATTAAAAAAATATTCAAAAACTGGTACATTTTTTTTTTAATCAGACATTTAAAGTTGAAACTGAAAAAAATTGATTTGAGAAAAAGCATTTTCAAAGTTTGATTTTTGGTACAACTTAGTACATTTTCTGGTACTTAGAAAAATCATATAAAGTCATTTACTATATGAACTTGTAGATAATTGAGCGTTAATAATTAATAATCAATTAAAATCGAGAAATGCAATTTTTTCACCCAACTTTACAAAACTGCGTATATCTCGGAAACTAAATACCGAGAACTGGGGGCCAACCACCACCTCTTAAAGCAGTATTATTTTAATGTTACTTCAGTGTGAGAAAGAGATGAAGCTATACGGAACGTCTAGCTCCATCCCTTTCCCACACTCAAGTAAGATTAAAAAGTAATACTGCTTTAAGAGGTGGTGGTCTAGCTCCTGGACCCTTTTTGCTTGGACGCTCACATATTTACTTTGTCAATGCATCGGAAATATGGTAACGTTACTTTCGAGTACAATGTAATCAGAACCATGATAAACGGTCACGTCCGTTGCCAAACTGATAGTCCGTAGAGAAAATAATAAAACAAAGGCTTAAAAAGGATTAAAAAATTATTTGCATTTTTAATTAATATAAATCACTGATTAATTTAATACAATATACGAGTAGTAATAATATATTTTGTAATAGTATAAATATGTACCACTTATTACACTTAATTCAAACGATTAATTATACGTGTAAAATAAAATTGGTTCGTTGTCGCTTTTATAATATTCCTTCTTTAGTTATTTCCTCCTAATATAAGTGGCACCAGGGGCGTAGCCTTCATACATCCCGATTCCTATCGGCTTCCCCCTTCGGAATAACCACTTTTCTTAATGTCTACTATGGCCAAATAATATGGTAAACCTGTTATGTAACTGTGTATTACATCACATCACATAATTATATTTAATACCAGTTAGTAGTCATCATAAGATTAAAAACCTACAGATTTTTGTCTGAGTTTATGAGAACTGAACAATTTTTTCTTCGGCTTCCCTCTAATGATAATTGTAGCTGCGCCACGAAGTGGCACCACAGTAAATGCTAAGCTTTAGCGATACCTAATAATAATGGTTAACTATAAATGTACTAGTTTAGTCAATACAATGTTTTCTTTTAAACGTCCACTGCCGAACATTCTTCAATGCCAGTCTACAATGAAGTTATTGAAGATATTATGTAGTATAGAGGCATGAGGAACAGGGTGTAAAGTTCACTCATCCTCCATAGAAAAGGGAGATCCTCCGACCAGACGGGTGTTGTGTCTGGTGAGCTACTGTCCATCGGTTGATGTCGGGATGTTGTATATATGCTAGTTGCGCAGTAAACTCTGTTTGCGCGATGCAGGATTTTGCGTGACGTCAGTGTGACGCGTTCCATTGTGGCGATGTAGATATGCCGCCACATCACTCCCCTCCGGAGACCGGAGATCGATAGTGGGCAGAGTCGTGTATCTTGCGATGCTTGCCAGGGCCAGTTGAGGTTCCAGTGAGTTGGAACCGGGTGCCGCATAGTTCACGGTGAGTCGGAAATGTCTGCGGAGATGCCCCCAGTGAGTCGGGGTGGCGCTGCGTTATGCTCCAGTGCATCGGATGTGGTACAGCGCCGGGTTGAGGCTGACTGCTGGCGTCGACCAGGAAAGGTTTGAAGGGCTCTGCTTGTTTGACCGGCCGAGAGTGCAGTGTGCTGTGCCAAGGTTGCTGATGAGGCTGAGAGTGATGACCAGGTATACGCGGTCGCTGCATGCTGGTGGTTAGGATACCCGTTGAAGCCGTGGGTGCTGGCTGGCTGTGTGACATGCCGCTCGAGAGCTCAAGGAAGTGATGATGATGACATCACGCTGTAGTAGTTGAACGAAGGCTGCGCTGACGTTCATGTTCGGGGTCACCAGTATAGAGGCATGAGGAACAGGGTGTAAAGTTCACTCATCCTCCATAGAAAAGGGATATCCTCCGACCAGACGGGTGTTGTGTCTGGTGGGCTACTGCCCGATGGTTGATGACGGGATGTTGTATATATGCTAGTCGCGCGGTAAACTCTGTTTGCGCGATGCAGGATTTTGCGTGACGTCAGTATGACGTGTTCCATTGTGGCGATGTAGATATGCCGCCACAACCGCAGTATGTTGTTATTAGCAGACAGGAGGACGCTGCTCACATCCCGTCAACACCGTGAGAAAACACCATGTCCTAGAACCAAAAGTTCGAAACCATGTGACATCTACCAACTCGCATTGGGCCCGCGTGGTGGATCACGGCCCACCTCTATCATAGAGTAAGCCTGTGTGTGTCCCGGCAGCGGGAACATTTAGGCTGATTAAGCATGCAGGAAAGGCGGCCCACCTGATGATGATAATTATGCCAGTTAGTATCTAAAATATCTCAAATGAATAGGTATGACACGCAACAGATGAAAAATTTGCTGCTCCATACATTTTGACCTCGTAGGTAGGCAAAAATGTCGTGGCTAAGTAATACAGCCGCACGGGTCGATCCATCAGGTTAAGCTACGCTTGCCGCGGTGGGTTCGTGGATGGGTGACCATCTTTACATGCCGAGACTCCTCCGTGCCTCGGAAAGCACGTTAAGCCGTTGGTCCCGGCTGTCACCCGTAAATCTTTGTCAGTCGTTACGGGTCGTCAGAAGCCCGAAAGTCTGACAACCAGTCACCCATCGTATCACCCAGTTACTGGGTTGTGGAGGCCAGATAGGCAGTCGCTTCATGTAAAATACTGGTATTCAGCTGCATCCGGTTAGGCTGGAAGCTGACCCCAACATAGTTGGGAAAAGGCTAGGCAGATTGATTGAGGTAGGCAAAAATGTATGGAGCAGCAAATTTTGTTTTTTAATAACAGACGAAAAATTTTAACGTAGCGGGGTTCAGAATCATGTACTGAATACGTGGTTTCAATTAATGTGATAACCTAATCGCTACCCTGTATACAATAGTGAATATATTCGTGTCTAAGCTGTACTACGGCTACCACCGCTTTGTGGCAAGATCAATCAATTAATGATCGGTTTAATAATTGCCCCGTCGAACGACCGGTGCGCATGTTGTGATGCGCGACGCCTTTTCTAGGTTTAAATTAAATTGTAGTATTCGATGCAGATAGAATACGTATATTTTTGGAAAGACTGAAATTACTTTTACGTAGTCATTCCTATATTCTATATTGTATTCTGTGTTTACAACTAAATACCAACCTAATAACCTGAGACCGTAAATATTATCACAAATCTAAAGTCAAGAATCACCTGACAATGGTACCTACAATTTTTCCTTTTAGGTACAATATGTCCAAAAATATGATAGCTTCGTTCAATTTGTCCTCGTCATTATTATTTCTACCAGCCATTTGAGGGTTAGTCAAACAGTTTGGTTTTGTGTTCACACATACATCTTAGATACCATACTACGGTGCTTTTCTTTTGTATGAAGTAGCGAGTGTACGTAAACCCATTTTATTTTGAGAATATTGATAAAGTTGATTATTCTGAAAAAAACGCATCCAAGAAGAAAAAAGTTTTTTTTTCAATTTGAGATAGGTTTGCTCTTGACTAGGTCAGAGGTGATAGAGACAAAGTCGACGATGGAGCGAGCTTACCCAGAAGTAGCTTGTTCACTCTCACTTTGAAGAAATCAGGGTTGTTTGCGTTCAGAAACAGACGAGAGAGAGAGAGTTCTAGTCCTTTGCTGTGCGCATCACAAAAGACATTTGGATACGCTTAGTGCGAATTGGTGGAATAGCAACTATGTAGGTAGGGATGGTAACCTGCAGTGCGTCTAGATGTCTGATGGTAGAAGGGGGCAGGCGGAATGAGTTCGTGGAATTAAACAAAGGTACAAATGTTACTCGAATCCTAACGTTGAATACAAATCTAAATCAATCGGTGAATCAAAATAACGCTGAAAAAAGTGCTAACCAAAAATTATTTTGATTATTTTGTCTTTTCAGGGTTTTACTGGGTTCTGAGGCGCGACTTCATCCACGTGAAATTTCTTGTTCCCCCGAGCCACCGCGTCGCATCACATCGCCCACCCGTGCTATTATTTCGCTTTCGCTTAGCATTCTTTCTTACTTTTCTTCTTTTTGCTCGGCACCTAAGGAACGTAGCGTTATGAAAAAAAATTGCCTATGCCTCAAGAATTTACCTATCTAATGCAAAAAGATTTTTTCAAATCCGACTGGTAAGTAGTTCCAGAGATAAGCGCGTTCAAACAAAAAAAAAACTCTCAGCTTTATTATATTAGTATATAGTTTTAGGAAGTTAGGAATACGACCATCTGTTCCATCACAAAGATCTGATTTCACTTGGAAAGCTGCCACGCTAAAATGGAATTGGGCTGGACACATCTACCGCATTTCAGGCGACCAATGGGCCAAACTTACGACCCAATGGGTCCCTCTTAATCGCAAGCGATATCGCGGCACGCCCAGACGGAGACGGCGAGATGAGCTGGACTCCTTCAACAAGAACTGAACTGAACTTAGCAGCTTTAAACAGAGAGAAGTGGAAAGAGAGTAGGGAGGTCTTTGCCCAGCATGCAGTGGAACATCACAGGCTTTTAATAAATAAATAATAGATTTATTGAATCCCATGTAGTTCATCCTTTGTTCGCCAGCCAAGCCAAATAACAACTAGGAATTTCCTGAAATCTAAACCTACCTAAACTTATTAAGACCGAAGTACGAAAAGTAAAACGCCCGCAACTTAAAGCACAAAGTATAAGAAATTGCATTACAAACATCTTACGATCGCCGCCGGGTAGCTCAAATATTTAACGACAAGATTTTCTCTATCAACCATTTTACAATAGAATAAAAAGGCTCCGAGCAAAGAACGAGAGTAATTTTATTTTCATAACTGCTTTACGCTATACTTCTGAGTGGGATCAATACAAACGGACGTTATTATGGAGAGAAGACGTCATGAGCCGAGAAGAAATGATCAGCGCCATAGGAGTTTTGGAAGCTGGTTCTTGGCAACGTGCTGTGGCAATCGCTCTGGGCACTGCGCAGTGTTATAAGTCGACTTTGGACACGTTACCGCATCACTGGCAGCGTGGCAGAGCGACAGAAGGACGAGCTCTCGTCACCACACGCAGACAACATCGCATACAAATTACTGCTCGACCAAATCGTACAACGGCCGCGATGATGTTGGTTACGAGGCTTTATAGCTCTTCAGGGATGTTAATAAGCGATCAAACCATAAGAAATCGTTTGCATGAAATCAAACTCCATTCCGAAGGCCACGTTACCACCTATTGAGCTCCGCAATCGCAGAACCCGTTTACAATGGGCTCGTGAACACAGCAATTGGGCAGAAGAAGAGTGACGCTTTGTGTGTTTTTCTGACGAATCTTGCTTCGGTATGAGGCCAGATACTAGACTTACACGGTATTAGATGACCCTTGGTTTGTGTTATACGCTTTAACGGCGAACATACATACTACTAATTGTGTATTTTACGTAATAAAAACCTTTAAAAACTGTTTTTTTATCACAGTTTAATGTCAGGTAAAAAATCCAGCCTATGCAAAAATCGCGAACAGTATATTTTAACGCGAAAGCAGAGAGTACTTCGTCGACCTACACATAATATATGAAAACATTTTATTTTAACAATCTAAATATAATTTTTTATTTAATTTCAATAGGACAATAAAATATTTAAAAAAATACCGTGATCCCTAGACACTTTTGATGTGTGTACATTATAGTTGGATGTTTTACTGACAACATTATGATAATAGTATTTAATATATTTTACAACTAAGTTCTTTAACAGTTTCATTGTACTGGCAACACCAAAACATTCGTAATGTAAAACTGCGCGCAACAACGTGCTACGTGCCTTTTTTTGAACACGCTTCTATTAGCTTCACATGTAACTAACAATGTAAAAAAATCTTGGAAGTCCATTTTAACCTATTTATAATATTGTCGTATCGAAATGAAACTTTGTATGCACGGGGGTCACACTGAACGTTTTGAGAATAGGCCTGTAAGAAAAGCGACCAATGAAAAGTTTATTTAAATTTCGAATTAGGAACTCTTTAGGAATCTGTAGATGTGTAATGAATATGTCATTTATTTTTAAAAATTGGCGGCAATTTAAAGTGTCTGCCGTTCGTCGAAATGGATTTAACTAGAGAAAATTTTCGCTCGATGATTTATTATGTCTTTCGTTGCGGTCTTACTCAACAGCAATGTTACGATAGACTTCGATTAGCATTTCATGATGAAGCCCCATCCCGTGCCACTGTTTACAACTGGTTTAATGAGTTTAAATATGGTTGAAGCAAACTCACTGATGATTCGCGAGAAGGACGTCCTTCTCCGGTGACTACAGAAGATAACGTGAATGCTGTGCGGCTAATGTTAGAAGCTGATAGAAAGGTGACATATCAACAGATTCGGGCAGATTTAGGCATTGGTATGAGTCAAGTACAAAAAGTCTTGCCTGAACATTTAGGCGTCAGAATGCTTTGTACTAGATGGATCCCTCATAATTTGATGGAAGGTCAAAAACGCCGTCGTTTGGATTGGTGCTGCTGAATGCTCGAAAAGTATGACGGAGGTGACTCGAATGCTGTATAAGACATCGTCACATGTGAAGAAAGCTGAATATATTGATACAAGCCCGAAACCAAAAGACAATCTAAGCAATGGATGTTTCCATTCCAAGATTTTCCGATAAAAGTAAAGAAGGGCAGAAATCAAGGGAACAAGATGATTGTCTCATTCTTTGGATGGACGGGTCATTTCGCAACAATTGTCCTAGAACATAAAAGGACTGTTACTACAGATTGGTATGTCAGTCATTGTTTACCAGTTGTCTTGGAAAATGCTAGACAGCAGCTCCCAAGAAGCAGGATCCTCCTCGACCACGACAATGCTCCAGCTCACTCCGCCAGACGGACTATCGAATATTTATCTATCGAAGGTGTGGAGTTAGTGAGTCATCCTCCTTACAGTCCCGACCTGCCACCTTGTGACTTTTATTTGTTTCCAAAAATAAAAGATGCACTTAGAGGAATTCGTTTTATGAACCCTGAAGATGCCGTGGCTGCGTTTGAAAAAGATGTGGAAGAGACCCCTAAAGAAGAGTGGGTCCACTGCTTCAGTCAATGATTCCATCGCATATGACGGTGCTTAGAAAGGAACGGAGACTACTTTGAAAGCAATAAAAATATTAGGAGGCTTCTACATCATTCCGTTTTTTATTTTCTAAAAACCTTCAGTGTTACCCACGTATATGTAGTTTGGAGGATAATGCTATAATTGGGTATCTTGGAGCTGATCTGATGATGGAGCCAGGAGGTGGCTACTAGTAAACCCCTCGAGTTTGGGCTCATATGATTTATTTTGACGAGTCCAATAGATAAGCTTGGTAACGAGGGTCTGATGATGGAGCCAGGACGTGGAAGTGGAACTTTTCAGTGGCTACTAGTAAACCCCTCGAATTTGGGCTCATATGATTCGTTTTGACGAGTCCAATAGATTGGGCTTGTTAACGAGGGTCTGATGATGGAGCCAGAAGATGGAAGTGGAATTCTTCAGCGGCTTCTAGTAAGCCCCTCGAGTTTGGGCTCATATGATTCGTTTTGATGAGTCCAATATATTGCACTTGGTGTCTAGGGTCTGATGATGGAGCCAGGAGGTGGAAGTGGAACTCTTCAGTAGTAAACGCCTCGCGTTTGAGCTCATATGATTCGTTTTGACGAACCTAATAGATTTGGCTTGGTAACGAGGGTCTGATGATGGAGCGAGAGGTGGATAGTGGAATTTTTCAGTAGCTTCTTGTAAACCCCTCGAGTTTGGGCTCTTATGATTCATTTTGACGAGTCCAATAGATTGGGCTTAGTAACGAGGATCTAATGCTGGAGCCAGAAGATGGGTAGCGGAACTCTTTAGTGGCTACTATTAAACCGGTTAAGTCATAACTTCGTTGACTTTAGACTTATTAACAGAATAAAGAATATACTAGACTAAAAAGTAAAAGTAAAAATATGTAGTTGTTGGAAAGACATTAGTCGTCGCTTTACCAATCGGGACGCCAGCACCGCTAAGCGGCGCTCGACAGAGTCTACAAGTGTGTGAATAGTAAGTGTGATTAATTTGGTCGTAAATTATAATTTGATTTGAACTGTAAACGGTTTTTCTATTGCACAATAACCAACACTACCCATAGCACGCCCACAGTAGTTAAAATATGTCTAACAATATCTAACCAAGATTATGTCTAGACTTTAAAAGAGACTGTGACCTCTGAGTTTGTTTCGGCCTTTCTTCTCAGAGTAGTTAGATAGGAAACGCCGGCCTCATCTAGTTAAAAAAAAAATGTTTGACGTATAAAAGTGTTTGTATAAACCTACTTCAGAAATAAAATCATTTATCATTTATCAATAACTAGAGAGATGTACCTTCTCCGTCATTAGAATTGGGATCAGTGTTGGTTCAGACGCAAAATGAAAACGCTGAAAATTGACCGTTGGCATGCGATATTTGAACAACAAAATTCAAACATGCGAGCGCTTATTGAAGCCCTGCAAGCGCCGAAACAAATAATCGCGTGGATCTGCCTGATTTCGACCCAGGAAATTCAGATACGGATACGCGATCATGGTGCACGACGGCTGATTTGTGAAAAATCACTGCCAAGTCGATTGATAGCTTAGGAGAAGCTACGACGTCTTCAGAATCGAGCCAAGCAGTCCCGCAGTCGTCAGTGAAGCCCTTCCTTTGCTCCAAGTGTGGGAAACCAGGACATATCGCGGCCCCGTGCATGAACGGTGGCAGCCAAGCGGATGGTGGAGCACGTGCTGCAAGCAGTGAACGGCGAGTGGATTTTTGCATTGTACAACCACGTACACACACGTTAGAATATAAAGGTGAGCTGTATTGTTTACGATTATGGTGCTGAATTCTCGTTATTAAAGGAAAGCTGTGCAGCCAAATTAAATGGCAAATGAGTCAATAACGTTGTTGCGATGACAAGTGTTGGTCAAACCTGTGTATTTAGCACAGAACAAATCTTATGTAGCGTAACGATAGTGCCAGTAGGTCATGTACCAGTCGAAGTAGATAGTGATCACAGTGGTGATGAGTAAGCTGTGGTGGTAGAAAGTCGAGTAAGGGATTCTATCGGCTGTATTGTGTTCGACTGTACCAGTAGTTATTACGTAGTCGTAGCCCGATAGAAATCGGTGTCTCTTGAGGCAACTCAAGTAGTCCGTGGATAAGCGATAGGCGTTTAACTCTGGCGGAGGTCGGGGTCTGGAGAGACCGTAGTGTTTGATCCGTGCGCTGGATGTGTGAGAGCAATGCGATTGCTGGTCAGCTGGAGAGCCGTGGCGTTAGAGGTTTTACTCAAGGGTTTCTACAAGTTTGGCAGTTTTTATTGCAGTAGAGTTTTAATGGTTGATTGGAACGACTATGGTACTACATGACCCAAGATAGAGATTTTTGTATTTTCGATTATTCCCAATTTTACCATGTTTGATTTTAATAAAGAGTAAGATTTGGTTCAATTAAAATTGGAGAGTTTCGACCCTATGAATCTAGAGTTAGGTCAGGACTGACCGAGCGGAAAAAAATTACGTCGTAGACTATTTGCTCAAAGGGTAACCATCACACGAGGACGTGTGCAAGCAGGATGGCCGTGTCGGAAATACGTTAGTCGTCGCTTGACTAATCAAGACGCCAGCGCTGCCAAGCGACACTCGACAGAGTCTACAACATAACGCTCGTCGACTGTTCACCGTTAAGCAAAGTTTGTCGGTGGCCGTCGAGCAGTGAATTAACTGTCGCACGTTTCGTTAAGTTGTGTCGTGTACCTATACTATAAGTATGTGAATAGTTAGTGTGATTAGTTTGATCGTGAATTATAATTTGATTTGAACTGTAAACGGTGCAGCATAACTCTGCATGTCAAAACTTTTTGGTTCTTTATTGTTAACCTTTTTCCGTTTGTCTTTGAGTCTGGTCGATTTTTTACCTTTTTATTTCGTGATTCGAATTATTTTTTTTCTGACAGATGGGTCCTCATTTTTTTTCAGTTGCAAAAAGTTAATCAATTGATACTGACCCAGTTTGTTGGAAATTTACGTGTAATTTGTGAAATCTGAGTTGTTTTAATTTATAGCAAGTTGCTATCCCTGCCGTCCTATCTATTTCCCTCGGAACGATGTTTTCAAGTACGATTTCAATACTCCATGGTGTTTAAGTCAGGAGATTTCACCTTTATTTTTCTGGATTGAACAGCTTAGAACAGGCCGCCTTTCGGCCTCCAGGCTCTGGCCTAAAATAACGCTGGATATCGTTGGTCAACGCCGAGTATTGGACCGCATCTTGACTGAGAAAGCTCACGCAACCAACGCCAGCTCCTGAGCAGAGAACCACTTCCTGCAGTCTACGACACCTCGCCGGACGTAATTTCGTTATGTCAACGATTTTATACGATATTTTTACGTACTAGTTTAATAATGTAGTTAGTAATTCTCTGCTAATTTTTAATTCGTCCACTATTTAATTTTAAATTTTGAAATCTGTTAAATGCGAGATACCTTGGTTCTCTGATCTTTTTTTCCATTACGGTTTATTTTGGGAGCGTTACCTAATAGCGATTGCAATCGACTAGTTAGTACGTTTTATTTTTCTTTCGTTATTCGCGTACTTCGAATCTCTGAGAGAATTGGTTACAGAATACTAAATAGTTACCTAGCATAAAAAAAAACATTCCTCGGTCCTTCCGTATTTTTAACAAATAAACATGCTAAAATATTAAAAAGCATTTCATTTTATTTTATATTATTTCATAAAGTGTACTACAAATACCTACGGACATCTTTATCGAAAAAGGCAGCCCTGGCAATTCACAATAACCACGCGGCGGCGCGCAGCTACAAAGCAAAACTCACTTTACGCTTGTAAGGTTAGGTACATTTTCGTTCGCAGCGTCTAGCGACTCGAAGGTGTAGGCTATTATAGTAGTAGGTATTACTATACATTAGATGCACAATGTATTTAAGGTACTAAATTGGATAAGGATTAATGCTGTATTGCTTTAAATCGCTTCGTAAATAACCCATTATTTCTCGTAAAAAGTAAAGGATAAAAAATGGTTATTGTGGGTTATCCCTAAGAACATTAGAAACCTCTAAAATTATCAGTGTTTCTCTACTATATTATGCATGTTATATACATATAAACTTTCCTCTTGATCTCGGTTTCAGCACCCTCGAAAACCATGAAAACGACACCCATGACGAAAAACTTGAAAATTTTCGCAGCCGCCATCTTGAATTTTCATTTTGACTTTACTATCGGTTTCAGCACCCTCGAAAACCATGAAAACGACACCCATGAAAGAAAATTTGAAAATTTTCGCGGCCGCCATCTTGGATTTTCATTTTGACTTTACTATCGGCTAAGCACCCGCGAAAACCATGAAAACGACACCCATGATGAAAATCTTGAAAATTTTCCCAGCCACCATCTTGAATTTTCATTTTGACTTTACTATCGGCTTTAGCACCCGTGTAAACCATGAAAATAATACCCATGATGAAAAACTTGAAAATTTTCACAGCCGCCATCTTGAATTTTCATTTTGACTACTATCGGCTTTAGCACCCTCGAAAATTTTCCCAGCCACCATCTTGAATTTTCATTTTGACTTTACTATCGGCTTTAGTACCCGTGAAAACCATGAAAATGATACCCATGATGTAAAACTTGAAAATTTTCACAGCCGCCATCTTGAATTTTCATTTTGACTAAGTACTATCGGCTTTAGCACCCTCGAAAACCTTGAAAACGACACCCATGATGAAAAACTTGAAAATTTTCGCAGCTGCCATCTTGGATTTTCATTCTGACTCTACTATCGGTATCAGCACCCTCGATAACCACGAAAACGACACCCATCATGAAAAATTTTAAAATGTTCACGGCCGCCGTCTTGGATTTTCATTTTGACTTTACTTTTGGCTTTAGCACCCTCGAAAACCTTGGAAACGACACCCATGAAGGAAAATTTGAAAATTTTCACGGCCGTCATTTTGGATTTTCATTTTGACTATACTATCGGTTTCAGCACCCTCGAAAACCATGAAAACGACACCCATGATGAAAAATTTGAAAATTTTCGCAGCCGCCATCTTGAATTTTCATTTTGACTTTACTGTCGGCTTTAGCACCCTCGAAAACCTTGAAAACGACACCCATGAAGGAAAATTTGAAAATTTTCACAGCCGCCATCTTGGATTTTCATTTTGACCAAATTTACAATTTGAAAGTCGACTCGTGACGATTTCTACCATTTAACTACTACCGCAAGCCGCGTTACAGAACTTCGTTCCTAAATAAGGGTTCCATTTTTCATTCGAACTTACGAAACCCAAGAAAATCATACTGACTTATTTACACTATGTCCTACGAATGAATTGTTCGATAAATTAGCGGAACAGCCGTGCGCTAGCAAAACGGACATAGGTCCTACCTCGTCAAGGCCCGGCGGGCTACTGAATCGCAGTGCGCAAGCCGCTGTATTATATAATATTTTATTATTAAATGAATTTAACTATTCTGCAAAATGTAACCACAAATTGTTCTTCTATTTGTTATGAACTTTTTACAGATATATTTTTTGGAAGTATTGCTTTCATAAGCTTCAAGCAAAATTAGAAAAACATCAAAAAAATCATCGATTAGACTCCTCTTCCGATTTTTTTCGATCGAGCGAAGTTTTCGATATCATGTTTTGAACCACAAAAAGTCAAAGTACATTATAGTAAACTACAATATATATTTTTTTGGCTTTAAACAATCACTATTTGTTTGCTTATTATTGAATCAAAGTGATGCAATATTAGGTATAGGTCGCCTTAACCTGATGGATCCATGCGGCTGTTATTACTTAGCCACGGGCACCCCACTTAGTCACAAGCTCCACGATTTATTCGTTAGAATATGGTACGAGTACATTATTTACGGTCTTAAAATTGGTCAATGGTATCATCACATTTTGCCAAGTGTATCGTGCAAATATTAGGTACATACATTTATTACAGGGCAGAGAATATTAGTATTAACATTACTGATTGCATAATTATAAATTAAAATTACAATTTGAGGTATGCCAATTAAAAATAATATCACACACACAATTTGTTTAGGATGTCAAAGTATCATTAAATGTCTAGAGTATTTAAGAGTGTGATGTCAAAGTATAAAAGATTACAATTCAATTAGGATGTCAAGGTATCATTCAAATAGTCGTTTAAATTATAATAACATTTATTACATTAAGTAGTCTTTATGATTTTTTTTTAAACCCATTTAAATTTAACCCCTTCCCCAACGTCCCTTTATATAATAGAAAATGCAATGTTTGTAAGGTCCAATCCTAATCTGTTTCCTCGAATGGTTGAGGTGTTTCCACGCAACAGACGTGACAACACTCTGATTTGCGTACAACAAGCCAGAACTACTCTTAAGCGGAAGAGTGTCTTTTGCATGGCTCCAATAATCTATAATAAATTGCCAAAAAGTTGGAAGTTTTTAAATGACGTGCAGTTTAAATTGAAAGTTAAAATTTTTTTAGTAGAAAGAGCCTATTACACCATCAATGATTTTTTATGTGAAAAATATTTCGAATGACTTATAATTTTGACCTATTTGCTTTGACTACTTACTTAATATATTTTTCTATGTTAACTATGTGTGTTATATTTTAATTTGGATAGTTGAAATGTGATTGTATATTAATTTTTAAATAATTTTATTAACTTGTGTAATTTGAATTTGAATATCTAAAAAAAAAATAGCTTTTGATTTTGATTTTTTCGTGTGTACACTCATGTTTGAACAAATAAAAATTATCTATCTATCTAACACTTGATTGATTTTGGAATTTTGTTATAAACTTGCGGGGCTATGCAGAATATACTTTTCCACATTAAAGCTGTTTTGGCTCTCCGTCCGCGTAATAATATCATTCCACCTGTTACGTATAACAGTATCTGATAGGTGGGGAAACAAGTGTGCATTTGAAATAAGGCAGTTTTATAGATATACAGAGCCGTTAGTATCAGAATTTTGTATTTTTTTAAATATAAATAAATATATTGATACAAAAACCTTTGACATTGCTTAACACTAGGATACATAACTTGGTTAAGTAAAGGTTATACGGATAAGGTAAACCCTGACTCCTAAACTAGGTGATCCTGTGGCTTAGGAGTCATATAGTTTAAAACTGTTCATTACTTGTAGTCTAAACATGGCTCTGATGGATCGCTTTTGTGCTTTGAAAGCGGCTTTTCTGTTTGTAGAATTACCCCAAAATATAATGCCGTATCTTAATACAAATGCCACAAGATAAGCTGTAAGCAGTGCATCTGTGTTAACTGTTGGAGCAAGTTTATACACAACGTTTAGGATGAACTACTAATTTTCTTACGTTTCAATGTGATCCTTCCAGTTGAGCTGCCTATCAAGCCTAGAAACGCACTATCTATGCACGTCGTGATTTTTTGTTATTTCGGTAGTGAACCTCCATTTTCGCACTAGGTTTTTTATGGCCGAAGTGCATTATTTGGGTTTTCCCCAAGATTAATTCGTAAATTATTATTATTAAGCTCATATAGTTCTGGGTTATTGCAAGGTACTGTTACCGTACTAACGTCAGCAAAGAATTTTAAGGGGAAGTCTATGGCTTCGGGCAGGTCATTAATATAAATCGAGAACAGTAAGGGGCCCAATACACTGCCCTGTAGTACGCCAAAATACATTGTGCGTTCTTTGGACAGGTATGTAACTTCTTCTTTAGTCTTTAAGTTTAAGTTTGTTATAGCAGTAAATTGTTTTCTTTTAGAAATGTAAGTGCATAATAAGTCTAGAATGTTACCTCTTATACCATAGGAGTCAAGTTTGTTTCTTAAAATATTGTGGTCAACAGAGTCAAAAGCTTGCGTCATATCACAATACGCAGCACAAACTGGTGTCTTATTATCAATATTAGTCATCATTTTATTTAAAAAGACATAAGTAGCCATATTAACCTTTCGTATGCCAGAACGCAGGTCTGCGCTCCAATTTTTTGAAGCTTCATATCGAAAATTAACGACACGCGCGCTTAAAATGACGCGGCAGATGGGACATTTTTGACGCGGCTCGGCCGGGTCTAATCTGTAATCTAATACGAAAGGTTAATTGTCATATTCTTCTGGAAACCTTTTTGCTCGTTGCAGATAATCATTTATTTATCTAAGTATGCGTTAAACTCATTATAAATATATTTCTCATACATTTTACAAAAATTGGTAAAAGCACAATAGGTCTATAGTTTTGCATTAGCTGCTTATTACCCTTTTTGAATATAGGTTTAACTATGGAGATCTTAAGACGGTCAGGAAAAACACCCTGGCTGATACACAGGTTAAGAATATGGCTCAAGTGTTTAGAAATTAAATCGGCAATATGTTTTATAATCTTAGTTGAGATTTCGTCATACCCTACGCTATTAGTGTTTTTAAGACCTTTTATAATGTTAAATATTTGTAACGGTTGACATGGAGCCATGGACATTGATTTTTGTTTATTTATGTATAAGCACCCGATCTTTTACCTGATCCTGGTATTGGCATAATTTTTCCTACAAAATTGTACATATGAGCCCAAACTCGAAGGGTTTACTAGTAGCTACTGAAGAATTATATTATCCACCTCTTGGCTCTATCATCAGACCCTCGTTACCAATCCCAATTTAAAGGTCTCGTCAAAACGATTCATATGGGGCCAAATGCGAGGTGTTTACTATTACATACCTACTGAAGAGTTCCACTTCCACCTCCTGGCTCCATCATTAGACCCTTAAAACTAAGTGCAATGTATTGGATTCATCAAAATGAATCATATGGGCCCAAGCCCAAGGAGTTTACTAATAGCCACTGAAGAATTCCACTACCCACCTCCTGGCTCCATGATCAGACCCTCGTTACCAAGCGCAATTTATTGGACTCGTCAAAATGAATCATATGAGCCCAAACGCGAGGGGTTTACTAGAGCCACTGAAGAATTCCATTATACACCTCCTGGCTCCATCATCAGACCCTTGGTACCAATACCAATCTATTGGATTCGTCAAAACGAATCATATGAGCCCAAACTCGAGGCATGTACTAGTAACCACTGAAGAATTCCACTATCTACCTCCTGGCTCCGTCATCAGACCCTCGTTACTGAGCCCAATTTATTGGACTCGTCAAAACGAATCAAATGAGCCCTAACTTGAGTGGTTTACTATTAGCCATTGAAGAGTTACAATATCCACCTCCTGGCTCCATCATCAGATCAGCTCCAAGATACCCAATTATAGTATTGTTCTCCAAACTACATATACATGCAAAGTTTCATTTCGATATGACAATTATAAGTAGGTTAAAATTGACTTCCAAGATTTTCTTACATTGTGTGTTAGTTAGTTACAAGTGAAACTATAAAAAGCTTTAAAAAAAAAACATTTCTAATATTGTATTTAATCACAACTACTTAGCATGCTATGTTTTAAAATAAAACTTGTCACTATAATGTATAAGGGTCATATTCAAAATAATTGTAAGTTACGGATAGGAAACAAATATGAATATTATTTGATTGTAACAGAAAAATAACAGAAAGGAATTATTAGGGCAAGTGTTGACAACTGCAAAATATGAAAAATGTAGATGTGCCAATATATTGCTAGGTGAGCGATAAGGTTTCTATGGTCTGAAAATAACACGGTAAATCTCCCAAGTTTGTTCTTGGGATAAGTTCATCCCAACTACGGAACCCTACATTGTGCATGCCCTTAGCCGGTTTTTGCAAATTGCAGCTCTAGTAGGTTGTATGTAGATCAAAATGTGATACGCGACGATGGTAGTGTAGGTATTAATATTAAGGCGAAAGGATTCTAATGATTATAATTATGTAAAACTTTAACTATACTATACTATAATTATTACGGCCGTGAATCATATTTTAATCAACATACAACCTTCCACTGACCTACAAATTGTAAAAAACGTGAGATAATTTGAATTTCGCGGGCTACTGTGGCGCATCCCCCTTAACTGATTCTGAGACTGCCGACGACGAGAGGCCGGGTACGCGTCGGCGAGGCTGTGCGGTTAGTACAAACGGCGCAAGCGGTGATATACCCAGTAAAACATGCACACACAGACAATACATGGCACAGCAATGCAATACAGGGCACATTATTCGAAAACTTTACATACTTCAAATAAATTGAAGTAAAAAAAAAATGTTTTGGCTAACCTGAGGTGCAGTAAGTATAATTAATATTTTATTATCATTAATGTATATGTGACACCATGTGAATAACGCCTAATCATTCATATCTGTTACGTAACAGAAAAAGTGACGGATAAAATAACGTATATGAATTAATTGCACGTGTCTAACCTACAAATCTATTTATTTCCACACTAATTTAAATGTTATACGAATATTTTATATTTAAAACAATTAGCACAATACAGACATTTTCTAGTATGAGTAATAAAACAGTAAACTTACTAACCGCTATTTTAAACGTCTCACATTGAATATTTACTTTTAAAAGTCTAATTTTCTTCGACAACGAAACGAGCTGAGAAACTATATTGAACAAAACGGCCGATCATTTATTCTTACGTCGTGTAGTGACAGGTAGTGGACTAATGTTGCCAGTATATCAAATTTCTTTATTACCATGGAAATAATATTAAAATAGCATAACAGAGAAGAATAACAGATATGTGTAAAATCAGGAGACTCATTAATAAATTAAATTTGAAGAACAATAAATAGTATTTTATATTTTGTTTAGTGAAGTGTTGAAAGTTTAAACAATATTCTCTGAATATAGTTTTTTTTTAAACTTTTGTGTAATGGTTAATAGTTAAATTATTTTTTTTAGTTTACCGTCAAAGACGTGGACATTGAATACTTGTATGAAACGGAATCTACGCAATGTTTGGTTTCATTTTTTTTTAAGAATTGTTTAGCTGTATCAAATGTTTCGTTGTTTTTTATTAAGCTCAAATAAACATTTAATCTGTTTGTTTATGAAATTCTAGTCAATTGTATCTCGTTATAAAAATAATTGGGTTGGACAATAAGACAGTAGTAAATATACAATTATTTTGAATATGACCCATAAAATAAAAATAAATAATTTAAAAATTGTCATCGCTGTCGGGGGACCGTTCTTTGGAACGCTTTTTAATCTAAAAGGCAACTGATATTAACTTTTTAGTTCGTTTTTGGCATACGTATTTTTCATTTTTTTTCCTGTCTTAATTTGTTTACAAATTATGTCTATTTTTACAATTCTGAGGAAAACTTCCATGAATTGATCATTAAAATACCTAAATAATCCGGTCACAGATTACGGAGTCAAGCATTCTTAATTAGTGAACAAGATAGTGGACAAACAACGTCGAAGTTATTATCTATACACAGTATAAAAACCTCGATATTTTATGACAAATTCATTGTATTTTAAGAACTCGTACATGATAGATAGAAGAAGTGTTTAGTAAAAGTACAAGAAATTTAAGAGACTTGCGATAACTGGCTGCTTACCAAAAACAAGTGATAAAGTGACAAGTGAAAAAGTCAAGTCGGAAAGTGGTCCTCCCGTAACAAGTTACAAGAAAAATCGGAAATCAACAAATCGCGTGTTCAGGAGTAACGAGTCAAAAAGTAGGTGCAGTGTGTTACAAGTGTGTAGGCAAGTGCAGCAAGTTTATTCAAAATGGATTTAAATACTAAGAAACCATCTAGCTCGTTGGTTGAGCTTTACAGCGATGCAATCTATAAGGAATTCATGACTTTTTTGGGTAGTATTGGAGATATAAACTCTTGGATGTCTGGCACCTTCGGCTATGCTGCTTTTAATGTGCTTGAATTCCGCAAGAAAATTATGCAAATGATTAGCCAAGAAGATGTAATATTTCTGATTATGATGTTTTTAAGTAACAGGATGGCAAACAATGGAACTTGTCAAGAAAAACTTAAAGTTTTGAAAAGAAAGTGGAACATAAAACACAGGACAAATGGAAACAATCAAGTGATAACTCTCTTCAGAATTGCACAATCATTTCCAGATGTGGTTGCGGTCATGATCGATAAAGATACCAGTATTACCGGACCGCTCACTCTAGACCATATGAGAATATACTCTGAATATTCGGAATTCCCGGCACTTGCTATACAACCTTTGCTAGCATGCCTTCTGCCTAAGGCTCACACAGAGAGTTTAAACATCTTGAACGCGTTCTTCTTCTCTAATATGATGCTCTCTGAAACTCTTAACAAAAAGTCACAGTCAGAGGACAGTAAAACCAAACTGCACAGAGCGACCGAGATACGAACAAAGCAAATGAACCACTTCAATTCCGTCGTTGTAACCGAAGATTTGAGGAAGGAGTGGTGCACCCGGCTGAATATCATGGTGGACAGCGAGTATTCTGCAGTGTGGGTAGAAGCTGCTTCAAAATCTAAGGCAAAACTTATACAATCCTTTGGGATCTCTTGTTGATTCTTATAGTTGCCTCAAACAAGCGGAAATCAAATAATATAGGTACATAATAGTTAATAAATTAAACAAAATATTTATTTAAAAAAATTAAATCTAACGATAACGATACTGGATAACGGTGCTGGTTGCGTTATTACTCAAATGTTCTAAAATCTATTTGTACTGGTATTTAGCATCATTACGCAATTGTTTGTTGTCCTGAAGAAATAAAAATAAAAATAAATAAATCGACTTCAAAACGAAATTAACTCAAAATTATGAAATAACTTTAATTTCGGAAGTCGGTGTCTTTGTTTTTTTTTTTTTTTTGTGGATGGGAAATCATCAAATGACTTCTCCCGGTCTGGGCGGAGCGGGAGGGCGTGTCAGACTTTTACTGACTAAAACCCACCCGTGTTCCTTCTGTTGCCAGTGCCGGGGCCACGGTAACTCTTTCGAACATCCCGCAACCCTAGCTGGCATCGGCCCTAGCGGACCCCGTCAATAGTGCTGACATCTCTTTGAGGCGCGCGTGGAACACGACGCGCCGTCGACTCGGGCTTGACCGGACGGCGAGCTACCCATTGCTCGCCGTCCGCAAGCCCGCGCCTACGGTGGCCGGGAATCGGCTGACAATTCCCGACGCCCAGGGCGTCTCCTGCGGCGACTAGGGGCGTGAGGGTGCAAAGCTTGTCTCTCCCTCACGCGTCCCGCCTCCTCCTTCACGAGCATTACTGCTTCGCAGAAGGAGGTGATGGCTGCCCATGTCCTCTCGCTCCGTACCATGGCCTGGACCAGGGCCGGACGCGAGAGATCGTCGCCGCCGATCGCTTCCGCGAGGACACGGCGGTGCTCCGCCCAGGCCGGGCAGACCTCCACCGTATGCTCCACCGTGTCCTCCGGGCGATCCACACAATGGTGACACCCGGGCGTTTCCTCCCGCCTTATCCGGAACAGGTACCTCCCGAAGCACCCGTGTCCGGTGAGGACCTGCGTCAGGCGGAAGGTGAGGACGCCGTGGCGCCTCTCCAGCCACTCCTCAAAGAGGGGACTTATCGCCGCAATTGTGGCGTGCCCAGCGCTGGGTTGCGACAATCGCACTCTCCATGCCGCCATGAGATCCTGCCGGAGCTCTGTCCGCCGTGCCGCGATTTCTCGCGGCAGCGGGGTTACGCCCCAGCGTTTAGCCTCCTCGCGCCACTCCCACATGTGCGCGAGAAGTCGGTGTCTTGGGATCTGTATTTTAGTTTGTTGCCACCGACTTCCGAAATTAAAGTTATTTCGTAATTTTGAGTTTTATTTTTGAAGTCGATGTAATTTTTTTAAATTACTTTTTTATTTCGTAATTTTTAGTTTTATGTTAAAACTAGAATATTTATTTGTAATAGGTAGTTAGTTAATTGTTTTGTTGTTTACAGCACCTTGGTCAAATTCTAGTGTAATATTTATATTGCACTAGATGATTTCCATTTGACACCCGTAGGCCGTCACACTTAAAACACATAAAAATATAATTAAATGTAAACTTAAGCAATATTACTTAAGTATTATATAGGAATGATTGTTACTGTTTCAAGACTTAAGATGTTAAATATTGTATCGGCACTATCGCGTACATATAAAATGCTTCATGTATAATTTGATATTGAGATAGACTCATGATAGCACAAGTTTAAACCTTAGTGGTTTTTGGTTGCTATTAAATATGTAATCCTGTGTTCTTTTGTATAAATGATTAAAAAAAAAAAACTTACATATGTACTAGTCCATATCTTGAAAACTACTGAACCGATTTTGATGAAACTTGCATTGTTCCTTATGCTGAAGTAAATGTAAGCCAATAAAAAAATTGTCACAATCCGATTAATAGTTTTGGAGAGATGCGTGGACTAACATACATGTAAACATACATACACCTATAAATTTTGTGTATTAGATTTTTCTTATGTAACGGGTTCGATTCCCGGTTCAACCATGTTATTATTTAAATAACTATGAGTGCAGTTTAAATTGTTTTTTAAATTCAAATAATGTCTTCTTTCAGTAAAATGTTCCATCTACAATATTCAAGGTACTTTCCCTCCATGTGGCATATCCGTGGGACGCCCTATATAGTGAAGTGCTACTAACATGGTCTTAAGCCTTATTTACTAACACAAGTGTTTTATAATAAAAATATGTATGTTTTGGTTAAGGTATTTTTATATGGGCCTGTGTCGCCTGAAATAAATGGTATTATTATTATTTTTTTACGTCTTTGATATTTCTCAGGACCCTAGGGTCTCGGACCTTTGGAAGACATATGAGGGGCCGAAGCCAACTCGCAGAGGCCCGTTAGACGCTTTCAGTGGAAATGAGGCACCAACCGACGATTATCCCTGTACGCACTATGCAAGTGCACCCAAGGACAACCCCCGGTTGGTGTAGGACTATTGCAGGATATGGAGGCAAAAAAAAATATTGGGCTATGGGTTTGGTTGGCTTAAGTGGACTGGTTATCTAAAACTATGGAAGGACTATGGCCCCTGCCTGACCAATGTTTGATAAATACAATACACGGATAAAATGGCAGAGGGTGACTTGCACACTCAACGATGGGCCCCCGGAAACGGTCACTAGCACATAGTGACGTAGTGACAAGGGGGCAACATGTCCTGAAGTGCTTAAGAGGAGTGGAGAGGTATTCCACGGCTATCAGGACAATCCCGGAAGTACGGTCAAGATCCCTACCAGCATCTTACTGGAATACTTCCTTCCTCCGAGTACGCTTGCCCTTGCGAATCTCTACTCAAGCCGGCCTATAAAGGCAAGAATGAGGTGGGAGGTCAGTTCCTCGTCAGTGTTCACTCTAGCCGGCCAATAAAGGCAAGCCAGAGGTGAGGAACATGACTTCTCCCGGGAGATATGGTACGTGGGGTCACTTTCTGTATCTCTCTTGGTCTGGCTCCTCACCCTAGGGTGAGGAGCCAGACCAAGAGAGATCACAGGTCAGGAACAGGTCTAGACCTGTTCCGGCAAAGTAACCTCTACCGGCACAGACCTAGAGTTCGGAGCGCGCAAGCCCCACCACGACGTCAGCGTAGAGATACGGTGATGGGGTTATTATTATTATTATTATTTTTGTTTGACTTTACTCGAGACCCTGGTGTCCCGGACCTTTGAAAGGCATACGAGGGACCAAAGCCAACTCGCAGAGGCCTCTTAGATAATTTTAAATTATGAGGAGGCACTATTATTATATATTATTTGATTGTGTTTGCATAAGAGACTTGCACTAGTATAAGAGTTTTGTAAAGAATAATACATAACAGTAAATGAATGTAATAATAACTTTAAATTAACACATCATCACGCTTTCTAATTCCCGAAGGGGTAGGCAGAGGTTTACCTTAGGTACCTACACAACTCTAGACTGCTACTGAGAAATTCCAAGTGGAAAAACCCAATAACAGTTTGCCCGACCCGGGAATCGAACCCAGGACCTCAGGCTCAGCAGTAGCGCTTACGACCACTAGACCAACAAGGCAATCAATATAGACCTACAAACTATTGACTGGCATGTGGAATTTTCCCACTCTGACGATATTAATGTTTTAGTATCTATATTCTATGCAAAATTAAAAGAATTGATCGCCAAGCATATACCGAAACACAGTTGCAAAAATTCAAAATATCCTTCCTGGTTTAGTAAAGCTCTCATAAAATTACTATCTGAAAAAGAGAAGTATCGTAGAAAATTTCGTAAGTACAATAATCCTCGAGACAAGTTGAGCTACGATTTACTTAGAAGCCGTTGTCATACAATGATCAACCATAATTACAATGATTACAAACATCGTATCGAGACTGAAATATCAAAAGATCCTAAATCATTTTGGCGTTACATTAAAAACAAACGAAATTGTAAATCAGCGATTCCAGCCAACAATGGAACCGACATTGCAAATCTTTTTGCTTCACATTTTTCTTCAATTTTTACCCTATCAAATGGCAGTGCCTCAACAGAGGTCCAAGAATCATTTGGAGCGCTAAGTACTATAAAATTTACATCACAAGAAGTTCTCGCGAAAATTAAAAAACTAGATACCACCAAGGGTGCCGGTCCCGATTCTATTCCACCAGTTTTTGTGAAATCATGTGGGAGAGCGCTTTCAGAGCCACTGTGTCTCTTATATAATCGGTCCTTAGAGTCAGGAGTATTTCCCGACGAATGGAAAAAGGCCCGTATCGTGCCTGTGCACAAAAAAGGCGACTTCAGTGACATAAAAAACTACAGGCCAATTTCCATCTTATCTTGTTTCTCCAAGCTCTTCGAATGTCTCGTCTGTCCCATCATTACCAATTACTTGGATACTAAACTTTCTGACTGCCAACACGGATTCCGAGTTGGACGATCCACAGAGACCAATCTAGTCAGATATTTATCTGATATATCTGAAACCCTCGATGGCAGACACGAAGTAGATGCAATATACACGGACTTCAGCAGCGCATTCGACAAGGTGAGCCATCCGCTCATGGTTGCAAAACTTGAGCTTAGTGGTGTCCACGGATCGCTGTTGAGATGGCTTGCATCCTATCTTATAAATCGCTCTCAGTTTGTTGCAGTCAATGGCTATGTCTCTTACGAATTTCACGTACGGTCTGGAGTCCCACAAGGCTCCCATCTTGGCCCAGTATTATTTTTGCTCTTTATAAATGACATCACAAGTCAAATTAAGCATTGCGAAGCTTTGTTGTTCGCTGATGACTTAAAGATTTAAAGAAAAGTCACGGAGCCTGCAGATAGTACGCTTGTTCAAAGTGACTTAATAAACATTGAAAACTGGTGCATAGCTAACAATATGACGTTAAACGCACAAAAATGCTTCTTCATTCGTTTCTCGAAAAAAAAGTCATCCTTTCATACTACTTACACATTGTGCAACACCACGTTGTCAAAGGTACGTGAAATACGAGACCTAGGGGTACTGGTCGACGATGAACTAAGCTTTAAGCCACACATCAACGACATTGTTAAGAAGTCTGCACAGATGCTTGGTTTTGTAAAACGGAACACTAGGGGCTTCCAACTACCAAAAACCAGAATAGTCTTGTTTAATACCCTGGTGCGAAGTCGGTTGGAATACGCTAGTGTTGCCTGGAACCCGTTCTATGCAGTTCATTCACAAAGAGTTGAGAGAATACAAAGAGCATTCACTAAACATCTAGCCTTCATATCTAGAAATATTAGCCACCGCTGTCCGTATGAGCAGCGCCTACACTTCTTCAAAATAAAGACGCTGCGAGACCGTCGCCACTCGCGTGATCTAATTTTTCTGTACAAAGTTGCAAACGGGTTTATAAAATGTAGTGATCTAGTCGAACGTATCCAATATTCAGTCCCTTCAAAACCTCCCAGATATCCCATCACTAGATTGTTTCATATCCCTTTCCGCAAATCCAACCTTGGTCTCAACGCTCCTTTGCTACGAATTTGTAGAAATTACAACAGTCTTTGTAAATCACCAGAAACCGATTTACACGGTGTATCACTAAACAAGTTTAGAAGATCAGTCTCTGAGGTACGGGAGTGCATAAATTCACCAATAAATAAATAAATATATTTATATATTTTTGTAAATACAATTTCAATGTTAGTAACACTACAAATCCATGTTTATAAACCTTCGTTATCATTCACACTCGAAAATGCTAACATTGATAACACAGTTATTGTCATAATTATCATTGTATTAAGTTTATTGCACATAACTATCTACTTTATTTTGTATTCTAATTTTTTTTCTTTTTTTCCTGTATTTTTATATTATGTTTTCTTATACAATTACGTCGTTGTCTTTATTGTGAATGCTGCGTATACCTGTAATAGGCATACATACCAGCACTTTTACTTTGTCTTGTTTTATTATTAATTCATTGTATGTATTGCTGTTGGTGTACCAAATAAATAAATAAATAAATAAATATCTATATAATCTTTGAATTACTCCTAGCAAATGGCTATAAATCGGCCGATTACAAATACAAGTCGGATTAGTGCTCTAAGTCTGCGGGCACGAAACCAGCGGCAGCCGAGCGATGGCAACAGCGGAGCGACGCGGGGCGGGGCGATCTAGCAGCGGCCTTTGGGGTGGGCACGAAACTGGCGGTCGATCAGTCGCGCTAGAGTAGGAAGGAGCGGCGTCGAGCGGCGAAATGAAACAAGTTTGTTCCCGTCGCTTGCGCGTCGCCACTGCGCCGCCACCGCCCGTGCATCGCTCGATCGCCCCGCACCGCTGAGTTTCGTGCGCGTCACTTCAGAACGCTATACTTTTGATTACGTCGCCGCCGCGCCGCGTCGCTCTGCAGTCGCCATCGCTCGGCCGCCGCTAGTTTCGTGCCCGCAGCCTTAGGGTGCCGTAGCACCTAAACTTTGATTGTTTACTTTTTTATGATATTAAGAAGTATTCCGTGAAACAGACCTGCCAGTGGGGATTTTACCTCTTAAATAAGTCTTCGTGGTCCTCACAGAAAATCCGCGATAAACAGATCCCTAAAACGTTTAAGTAAAACTAAATAATAAAAAAATCTTATTCATCGGTAGGCAATTCCAAATTCGAAACCATAAAATTGTTATCGAGAACCCCGAAGAGTGGGGTACATAGATATAGTAGTATTCATATTATTACTTTCGTGCTGTCACAACGTTTATATCAGAGTTCAGTAACCGAAGGATGCCATATTACTAGGCCTCCGCTGTCCGTCCGTCCGTCTGTCTATCAGCGGGCTGTATGTCATGAAAGGTAATAGGTAGACAGTTGAAATGTTCACAGATTGTGTATTTCTATTGCCGATATAACAACAAATAATAAAAATTAAATAAACTTAAAAATTAAAGGAGGTCCCCATACAATAAACTATTTACCAAGTATGTTAAATGTATGTGATGTGGCAGTACTTAATTAAATAAATAAATAAACTACTTATTGATTTAGATTTTTTTTTCTTACCATGGCAAGTGGGGTGTCAATATCTAGAACTCATCGAGTAGAGTTCAGATATATACATATATATATATATATATTTTTTCAAAAATGAAGAAATAGTTGGGGGCCGCAAAAATTGACTTCGTTTCGTTTCGTTTGACGTTGTTTCGTTGACTTGAATTGGTTTCTACTATTTCTTCTTATTTAGTTGTTGCGATAGCGCAACAACTAAACAAGTTAAGAATTTGAAATTTTTGTTTTTTTTTTTTTTATCATCATACCGCACTTAATCAACAAATACTAAAAACGCCGATTCATAAGCTATTTTGTTTAAATATGGGCGATTTTCTGCAACTGCAAAAAATAACTTTGTAATTCACAGTATCATTATGGAAGTTATCTTTGCGATTGTTTTTATATAACTTTAGTTTTTAAATTATGTATGAGTACGTGAGAGTGCGAGGGTGAGGGTGAATGAATGTAATTGTAGGTGTGTATGTGTTTGTGTGTGAGCGTGGATGAGTAGGTGATGTGGTGTTGGTGTGTAAGTAAGTGGGAGAGTTGTATGTGTGAGTGTGTATGGATGCGAGGATAGGGTGAATACTCTATCCTCGCATCCATACACGAATCACCTTCACGCATCTTCGTGCATCTTGCACGAATGTGCAAGCATGGAGATGGGTGCATTCTTATTAGGCGATGTAGGTATGTAAAGTCTCCGTTGCGGCATAGTCTTATTTAAGTAGCCATTCTGTCACTTTTAGTTTTAGGTTGTGTTTGTTGAGGTCTAAGATATCCAGTTTTTTTTTAAATCTTTGTGTAAATGTAAGCGCTAATAACAGAATACTGATGTTGTGCGAACATGGTCCTATTTTGGGTGCCTGAGGGTTGAAGGTTGTACGCTTGTTTGGGTTAGACAAGGACAGCTCGAAGCACAAAGAGCTGGCGGACTGTAAGAACCTTGCAGTCCGCGTACGGTTGTGTTGTTGGGTATCTATGGGGCTTTTTAGTCATTATTTTTAGTACGGCTCTTTGTGCTCTCTCTGTCCTCAGGACGCAACCCTTTCGCTGCAGCACCCCACACAGAGATGTAGTATCCTATGACCGATTGGCATAATACAGCAATTTCAAAATATCTGCATTAGCAGAGTTTCGGAAGGATTTAAATATAAGGCGCAAAGTTCTAGTCGTGACAGCGCCACGTTGTTGTTTCCATGTAAGTCCATCATCTATGTGGACTCCTAAGTACTTTACGTTGTCACTTCTAGTTAGTGCTGGACAACGGAATGGTGCTGATCGGTTAGTGCATGAATAGGCAGTGATTGAAAAACTGTGTGACGGTGCGGTCCTTCGCCTAATTGCAAAAGGGATGTAGCCGGTTTTGTTTATGTTTAAGGATCAAAATTGAGCCATTTCATAATTTCCGCCACTGCTGACTCTGCTATAGATCTGATACTACCCTAGGTAGGCCCGTGCACTTAGATTACGGTGTCATGAGCGTATGTTTATAACTTAGTATTTGGGGGGGTTAATTTTGCAAAGGTCGTTGACGTAAATTTGAAACAAGGTGGGACCCAGTATGCTGCCTTGAGGGACGCCGAGAGTAACAAACTTGATCACTGAGGTGGGTATCAATTTTAACTCTCTGGGTGCGATTCTTGAGATAATCCTTGAACATTTCAAGTGACACACTGCGTACACCTAAGTGTTCTAATTTTAAGGTAAGGATGGGAACATAAACTGTGTCAAACGTCTTAGAAAGATCTAGGAATATATCTAAACATTTTGTCTTCTTGTCTAGATTTTTAGCTACCTCTTGTGTCAATCCAAGCCAAATGCTTCATTACTTCAACAAATAATTGTATTCATCCAACCGCTAGGTGCGGTTGACCCAAGTATCTCTGGGAGTGCCCCACACAGCATGTGTGCCTTATAGTTTTTTCTTGGAAATATGTACTATAGCTGCAGGTAATAGATTGGAATAGAATATTTTAGTTTCAGACTGAGTCCATAGGGTAAGTAACAATTTTACTTATCATCATTAGTAGGTATAGACACAGAACATATTATATACAATTAAAATTCAGCGTGGAGCTGCATCCACCTCCACAATATTGGGGAATCCCACCGATCTGTGAACACACTGAGAATACTGATGATGCTGCTGCGGACACGCGACATCAGGGACGCACATCTTTTTCTAATGATGGCGGCAAAACCATCAATATCTGCAAACATAAAAAAATCTGCAAACATCCCCGACGCACTACACTTAGTGCATTATTAGATTGAACGCGTAGGTCGCTGTATGCCCGCAGAGTGAAGTTGACCCACAGGCTGCACATGTAGAAGGATTGATAGTCAGCTTTGAAAAGCTTCACTTTTACTGCCTTCGTACATCGTGCAAACCCGCGGGCCAGCATGTTACAACGGACAGCCAGCGACCTACGTTCCCTTTCAATGTCACAGTTATCTTTAAGGTCTTCAGTGACTCAGTGGCCTGGATAATATCTTAACTTGTCCACTCCTCGCAGGGTTTCACCGTACAGTGACACATGAGGAATAGACGAATATGTGACGCTGCCTGCTTTGAATAGCATCAGTTCTCTTTTTGTGACGATTGTAATGACGTCACTCCAGACAGCAGAAGGCAAAGACACATCTCACATCTCATGTTAACTACATATGTAGCAGTGGTGTCAATCAAAGGACTGCGGAGTATGATGTCGCGCGTTCAAACCCGGTCCATCACATGAATTGACTTTTTGCAAGTGAATATTTTAAAAATCATAATTCATACATACACACACATACATACATATACATACACATATACATATACATACACATATACATACACATATACATATACATTTTAAATAATATTGACCGGAGTTTGAAGGACACAGCGCCGCAGACCCTTCCCGGAGACAGACGTGTGTCGTTGAGTAGTAATTGTGGAAATCTACCGCCATATTAAAATATAAAAGTAATTTTGACAAAATTCGTCAAATGATATAAAGATCACAGGGATTATTGATGTTCGCATAATTCTTTTGTGTGGATTGTTCAGGATCAGAGGGGTGAGTTCCATTGAATATGTTAAGAGATTAGTGGTTTTAAATTTAAACGTTAAGTGATTTTTCAAACCGGTGTTAACTTGTCACAGCCTCTGGTCACGCCCTTTTGTTCTTGCGGAAAATTAAGGAAATTACGTTCGCATGCCAAGCCTATTCATAGGTGGTTCTTTTTGGAAATACGTGGCACCACTAGGGTACAGAGTGACCCACACCCAAGCCGGTGATTCAGAGGATTGGAAGGGTTCCCGTCATAGACATCCTCAGACAAAACCTTACCTGGCGCCCTCATTTAGTATAAGGTATTTATAAGTATATTTTAAGCATTAGGTTAAGTGTGTTGTTGTCGTAACAATAAAAGTACCAAAGTTCCCCTCTTTTGTTTCACTGACAAACCACCCTGAAATGAGTACGTAACACGATAACATCACAAAAAGAATGTTATGCGGTGAATCATGGGCAATCATATAAATGATAGCCCATGATTCAACCGCATAACATTCTCATATACCGATCAGCCGCCTCAGAGCTCCAATCGATGGACTCAGCAACACCATATCGTCAGCATAACTTATATTATTAATGCACACCCCGTCAATATGACATCCGACATTGGTGCTGCTGAGCTAAAGGATCAGTTGGTAATGCCTGGCCAGTCGCATTCACGATACAGCAAGTTGTAACTTAGATTCCACATTCCCCACTTATGACAGTACAGACACTGTGTCCTTTAATTGCCAGCACTTTATGAGAACGTTGCACATTTGTGGTGGAGGTTTCGCCAAGATTATATATTCGGCTTCCATTAGCAAAAGATGGAGCGTGACTTAAAACTTCCTTAAGGTTGTTAAAAAACTTTTGCACGTTTATTTTATTAAAAGCTTTAGCTCTTGCCATGCTACAGGCCTCAGATTTTTTCACTGACAATTCAGGATGTCTTGCCCTAACCTCATCCGATCTCGGCCTGCCATTTCATGGACTTTCCACGATGGCGGCATTTCAATTTTGTTAATCGCTGCCATTTGGTAGGCAATTCAGCGGCAGTCTTTAGAAGTTAGGCCATAGAATTTATTTGCACAATCCAAAAAATATTCCTTTACGCTGTCTTCTTGCTGATCAGTAAAAATTGTACTTGAATCATAATGGGGCTCTAGTCTACACGACAGATTGTTCCTGTATTTTGTTATGTATCTTTGCAGTTTTGGATAGGGAAGGTTGCAATCTTTGGCTGTTTTTCTGATACCCAGTCCCGGCACGTATTTATCTATTCCTCTTCGGATAGCTTCTCCGCTGTGATCCCTTTTGCTATCGGGCTTCCCGCCCTGCCGTGTTTCGTCCCATGCTGAAATAAACAAAGAGTAATTCAAATTCAATTCAAATTCTTTATTTCAGACATATTGACACTCAGAGGTTGTCTGGATCTCACTATCTGTTATATAGTTGATCTACTCATATTAACACTCAGAGGTTGATTGGAATAATTTTCCCCACCTGTTTATATGTGGCAAATCCATACCTATACCAAACATTGTTACCTACACAATAGCTTTACCTACATAAAGCACTTAGATGTGGTAAGCAATGAACCATGGTTCATTGTGTACGCTTTTTACCGACCAATGAATTTCATTGGGGGTTCCCCGAAGATGGTGTACCGATCGCGTTATCGATATAGGACTTTCATTATTAATTACTCCGCCTGCGGGGGGCCCCGCATGATGTATATCGACCGAGTACTAATTCGACATAAGTAACGCCACGAAGGCAAGCTGATGTAGTCACTTGCTAAATATTCCTGGCAAAGGAATCCGGAATGTGAGTAATTACTTTCCACTCTTTTATTTAACATTAATGTAATTAGCAACACGCATAATAAATAAAGGTACATACCGTAATTTTAAGCCTCTTGACACAAATTACAGATGTTTCCTTATGTAGGTATATTTTGAGGCTGGTATCAGTCGTATGCCGTATTCGTGTCAGGTAAAGTTTATACGTACCTTTAAGGTGTAACCAGTTTTATCAAGGGGTATCAAGTTACCCAGTAGCTGGGTTATGGAGGTCAGATAGGCAGTCGCTCCATGTAAAATACTGGTATTCAGCTGCAACCGGTTAGACTGGACCTCAACATGGTTGGGAAAAGGCGAGGCAGATGATGACGATGATGGTACCATACCTAAATCTTTTGCAAGGCGAGTGTTGTGTAGGACGGGTCAAGGTGACAGAACCTAATAGCTAAAGCGCACGGAGTAATCGTCGCATGACACTTTACTTTTTATCTTATATTGACCTGGCGAACAAGAATATCAGTATTTAACCGACCAATGAAATTTTTGGTGCGATGAAATTCAAGCGTGCGGAGACTCACATCACACCCAATTAAAATTACCAATGAAAATATTTAACACCTGGGATAAATACACCCTAAATAACGGCTCAGGTAAAATTTGACGCCCTCACGCCCCTAATCGCCGCAGGAGAAGCCCTGGGCGTCGGGAATTGGCAGCCGATTCCCGGCCACCGTAGGCGCGGGCTTGCGGATGGCGAGCAATGGGTAGCTCGCCGTCCAGTAAGGACCAGGCCCGAGTCGATGGCACGTTGTGTTCTACGCGCGCCTCAAAGAGATGTCAGCAGCATTGAAGGGGTCCGCTAGGACCAATGCCAGCCGGGGTTGCGGGATGTTCGAAAGAGTTACCGTGGCCCCGGCACAGGCAACAGAAGGAACACGGGTGGGTTTTAGTCAGTAAAAGTCTGACACGCCCTCCCGCTCCGCCCAGAGCGGGAAAAGTCATTTGATGATTTCCCATCCTAAAAAAAAAAGGTAAAATTTGAGAACTGTTGGATCACGGTGTATGTTTAGGTACCTAATTGAACCCGGTAAAACCTAAGATTTACTGAGTTTAAATTGTAAAAACTCGAACTGAAATCATGAAAACGACACCCATGATGAAAAATTTGCAAAGGACATTGGGCAAATATGTGCAAATATAAGCTTGGTCTAAATATCCACCACTATAAACGAGACCTATGTCACAGAATAGTCTTTTATTTAAGGAGCAAATGACATGGCTAAACAACTGCCCTTAGCATGTATAGAAATTTCTCACTAGCTCGTAACATTCAAATAAATATTCATTAATGAATTATTACGTTTTTATTATTCTCTTAGAACTTTCGTGAATGTATCAAATAATTAAAAGTATTTTTCATGTTTTTCGTTTGACAAGAAGAACATAAGTTTTTGACGTTCTATTCTACGAAAATATGGACAATAAACCTACTTTTAAAGATATTTGTGGAAGCTGATATGGATCGTATTAATTACTATTTATTTTTATATCACAATACGTCTTAAAACGTTGATTTCTTTGATTGCCTTTATCTGATTTCTAGAAATTATTGGCCAAATCTGGAAAGAAACGGCACATAAATAGTGTCAGCACTACACTACAAAGTGACAATCGATTCTTCTCGATAACACTTGATTCGATTAGAACCAATTGAAAAAAAAGTCGGGATGTGTCCTGGAACACCCGCTTGGAAAGAAGTTCCTTTCGCTGTATAATATTGTATTAATTCAGAGCCATCTAGCATGGTTTCAAGTGTCAAGTTTTTGTTTTTATGTTGCTAAAAACTGTACTAGATGGCTCTGTATTAAAACAAATGTAGTATGAACGCTTTTGTTACGTGACGATTTCTACCAGTCAACTCCTACAGCAAGCCGCGTTAAAGAACTTCGTTCCAAAAATGACCAAAAGCTTCGGAACATGTGTAAGCTCTTTGTTTAACCTATTCACTTGATCCAATAACCATCACAATATAAGTAACTATTTTATGTCATAGAATGCTGACTGAATAATGATCGACAAGAACAATAATATTGTCTTTTCAGCACTTTAGGGGTTCCGTAGCACCAAAACTTTTATAGTTTACCATCTTTTTTTTTGATGATAGCAAGAAGTATTCTGTGAAAATTGCCAATGGGGATTTTGCCTCTTAAATAAGTTTTCTTATTGGTCATCTTAAAGAAAACCTTAGAGCGATCCCTTGAACGTGTAAGTAAAACTAAGTGCTCGTTCAGAGTGAACGGGCGGGCGCGGGGGCGGGTGCTGGCGCTCGGGTCTTGGCGACTGTCACAGCGCCGAACGGACTACGGGTCTAAACGAGTCTGTAAGCGGGTGAATCGAAATAGTTTGGAACCAAACGCTAGACCACTGTGAACGGTACGAGCGGATTGTTGATTGAATAAAAATCTCCGCGCAATATGCGCGCCGCCTGCGCCCGCGCTCGCTTCGAAGCAGGAGCGCGCTTGCGCGACTACTGTGAATGCTAGCGGCGTCTACATACATTTGAACTACACACAGCCGCGCAAGCATCCGCACCCGCCTGAACTCTGAACGAGCACTAAATCGAAGCTTGTAATTAAAAAATTCATTTATCGGTAGACACTTCCAAATTCGAAACCATAAAATTGCTATCGAGAAGAGTGAGGTACAATGTCCTTATTATTATGTCGTGCTATCAAAACGGGCGGCCGGACGGACGGCACGGACGGTTTCAAGGCCATAATTCGCAAAAAATCGGCTTCTTTGCTGCAGCGTCTGCGGGGTGCTATAAATGGCATTCTGAAAGTCATTGCTGCTCGATTTGACTGCCCCATTCAAAAACACTGGGTGAGGGTAGTGAATGGTTTTATATAGTAGTCTACAGAAAGATAAGTACTAACAATACTAACATAATTGAAAGCTAATATTGTTGCTAATATATACTAACAAGATATGGATTTTAATTATCTGAAATAAATTATTCTATTCTATTCTAAAACGTTTTTATTCAACTTAATTTATTTCGTTCCGATTAATAGGACATCGAGTACATGTTACAATTATAATTGCCATCGTTTTCATACACAATATCCCAAAACTTCAGAAAATTACAATGATTGCTAATCTGATCTATCAAATTACGCTGACAGACTACCTAATGATTTTGTGCTAAGTATTGGAATAGAGTTTCGATATTTACGCCAGTCTGGACGGATGACGATTACAAGGACGTCATAATTATTAAATTTGCTGGCGATTAATTAATCAAATTCGACATGTAATAAGCGCGAAAGTTGCACGCTCTTTGGTATTTACTACCGACGCGTGACGCGACGTGCGGTCGGATAAGTTTTTGGTAAAATAACACAATACCACGCCTGTTGTCCTCGAAAGGTTCGGCAGAGGTGTACCTAATAAGAACACCCACCATTAATGCACCTGATAGGAGGCGAACCTATTGCCATCAACCGGGCACACTTCAAGACTCCGGGCTGCTACTGAGAAACTGATGAAAAAACTCTTTACCCGACCTGAAAATCGAATACAGGTCGGGCTAAATGAGTAGGTAAGTAAGTGATTGGGTGTCAGCGTGGTTGAGTTTTTGGTAATTAATTAAGGCGAATTCTCTTCGATGTAAGAAAATCACTGGAGATCTTAATTAAATTGTACGTAACCTGGCTAAAACATACCCTGTGCTGTCTGGTTGCGCAATATATGTATAATTATATTATTTTTTTACTTTGCCTATGCTGTCCCACTGCTTTGCTAAGGCAAGTAAAACATAAACATAACATCACGCCTGTTATCCCCGAAGGTCTGTTTCGCCAGTTATATAAAGTCCCATGTAATAGGGGGCGAGCCTATTGCCATCTACCGGGCGCAAATCCAGACTCCGGGCTGCTACTGAGAAATTCCTGAAAGAAAAAGCCAATAACACTTTGCCCGACCTGGGCATCGAACCCAGGACATCATGCACGGCAGTAGCCCTTGCGACCACTAGACCAACGAGGCAGTCAAGCAAAAAAATCAAGCAAGCAGCAACAACAAGCAAGCAAGCAAAACAATATATACAGGGTGTGGCGTAAATAGTGGTCCAACGTTGAGCGGTCGATACACCGTATACTCAGCTATCACATACCACAATTTGAAACTTTTTTTTCCCTAGATCTCAGAATAAAATATTTTTCTATTCTTTTTTGAAAAATTTACTACTTGCTTTACTAATGTGGCTGTAATTTCTAAAAAAGATATTATTTTATCATATTTTTTTCTGTTTATAACTGTGGAATACATGTGCTATCACATGCAAGTAATTTTGTAAATGTAATTTTATAGGTAATAAAGAAAAATGTGTTTATTTCAAAATGTAACTCAAATGTCTAGAAAATTGTGTCACTTGGGGTGCGAATGGTGTAAAAAAAATGTACCACACTGTCGGTGCCCATTATTTTAAAAACTTGTTCAATTACTGCAGATTCTAAAATAGTATAATAATAACCGACTCCTTAATTTAAACAAAAGTTGTAGCCATTTCTATTCAAAAAGAGCTGAATTGTACAGCCCAATTAGTAAAGCAAGTTGTACATTTTTCAAAAAAGAATAGAAAAATATTTTATTCTGAGATCTATGGAAAAAAAAAGTTTCAAATTGTGTTATGTGATAGCTGAGTATATGGTGTATCGACCGCTTAACGTTGGACCACTATTTACGCCACACCCTGTATATATCGCGCGACGAGACGGAACTGGGTACGTTTTGGCCAGGTTAAAAAAAAGGAAATTAAATAGAAAGAAAAAACAAAAATGACCTTGTGAAGTACTTGTGCCACTTCACTGTATAATCTTAACTTAGTTTGCGGTAGCCGATAGAATTTAAGCTGTTTCTTGACTATCACAAGTTTCTTGCGTTGTTCTTGTACTGGTTCGTACTTGGTCCTCGCCTGTTCTGAACTTGCACGTAAATTAACAAGTTTTCTTGTAACGAAAAGTTTGTTACCTACCTGGTTTGATTGGAAACTCTCAGCAGACACGGGCGGTGAAAGATACATTTAGTGAACTGGTCTTTATCAGTGCACTATGTATATTTTATTATCCCTTATTTTATTGTATCCCTTATTAGGGTAAAATAAACTAAGGCTAGAAATCTAATAACTTGTAAGTCCTAGTTCCCAACTGATAACGAAACTCTTCTAACGGCCGAGCCCAATAACCTATTTTCAATAAAAGACAGATCAATATTGGCGGTAGACAGTATCTATCTACCTGTCCAGTATCTATCTGTCCTTGTATAGATAGATAGGTTATTGAGTTCGGCCGTAAATTGCGTTACATACTCCGTTACTACTACGTTACTTACTAGTAAGGACGTCATGTAGGGTCAAACCGAACATACGAGAATATTGACCTTGAAATGTCACTGTCATGGATAATAAAATTAACTAACTGTTCTAGCTACGACATCTAAACAAGGTTTAGACTAAACGACATAGAGCCAGAACATGAGCAAGCGCATTCTTTTCTTCATATTCTTGACATTTAAATATAGACCAACGAAAGAATGCTGTGGTCCTGTTCACCATCATCATGATTATTTTAGCCGAAAGACGTCCGTTGCTGGACATAGGACTCCCCCAAGCTCCACCACTTCAACCGGTTCTATGCTTCTCGCATCCAGCGGATTCATGCGGTCTTCACCAGGTCATCAGACCACCTAGTGGGAGGCCTTCCATACGCTACGTCTTCCGGTACGCGGTCGCCACTTCAGAACCTTTTCCCGAACCCTAATTGCGTAACACAGGTATCAATCAGAATCTGAATGATATTGAAGCTTATTGCTAATCCATTGCTTCATATGTTCGAATGATTTAATTGTCTGCTCAACAATGCAAATAACGCACTGAATCTTTGTTGAACTGTCAAAATGAAACAGATTCCTACTGTAGGTATGTTACGCGGTCTGACGCAGGTCCTCACCGGACACGGGTGCTTCGGGAGGTACCTGTTCCGGATAAGGCGGGAGGAAACGCCCGGGTGTCACCACTGTGTGGATCGCCCGGAGGACACGGTGGAGCATACGGTGGAGGTCTGCCCGGCTTGGGCGGAGCACCGCCGTGTCCTCGCGGAAGCGATCGGCGGCGGCGATCTCTCGCGTCCGGCCCTGGTCCAGGCCATGGTACGGAGCGAGAGTGCATGGGAAGCCATTACCTCCTTCTGCGAAGCAGTAATGCTCGTGAAGGAGGAGGCGGGACGCGTGAGGGAGAGGCAAGCTTTGCACCCTCACGCCCCTAGTCGTCGCAGGAGACGCCCTGGGCGTCGGGAATTGGCAGCGGATTCCCGGCCACCGTAGGCGCGGGCTTGCGGACGGCAAGCAATGGGTAGCTCGCCGTCCGGTAAGGACCAAGCCCGAGTCGACGGCGCGTCGTGTTCCACGCGCGCCTCAAAGAGATGTCAGCACTATTGACGGGGTCCGCTAGGGCCGATGCCAGCTAGGGTTGCGGGATGTTCGAAAGAGTTACCGTGGCCCCGGCACAGGCAACAGAAGGAACACGGGTGGGTTTTAGTCAGTAAAAGTCTGACACGCCCTCCCGCTCCGCCCAGAGCGGGAGAAGTCATTTGATGATTTCCCATCCACAAAAAAAAAAAAAAAAAAAAAGGTATGTTACGCAATTACCCCGCTGTTCACACACATATGATTTGGTAGAGCATGGATAGAATGTGGATTCACTCGTTTGGTTTAGTTTGAAAGTTAGCTTTACTGAATTCAGGACAAAACCAACACAACTATGGTAACCATTTCATTTGTAAAGTTCTGACATTTCAAAAGTCGGGACATTTTACTTTTTAACATACATACACATACATAAACTCACGCCTTCTTCCTATAGGGGTAGGCAGGAACTACAGAACGCCACCTGCTACGATCCTTACATACTCCTTTTGCCTCGTTTACGTTCATACATCTGGTCATACACGCACGCCGGTTGCGAGTACTACGCACCCGACCTTTCTGAAGAACATCGAACGAACTTCTACTTTCGAACGTCTTCATAAGGCGTCCCCCTCCCGGCGTGCTTTTAACCGTTCTTTTTAAATTATTCAATTAATTGGTATATAAAAAAAAGTCGAAAAGACCGGAAAAAGTCCGGGCGGGGGCCCAAAAAGCCAGACACGTCCTGACAAATCCGGACGAATGGTAACCTTAGACACAACTCAAAATTAGCCAAGCCATAACAATAACCAATTTATAGTAGTACATTCCCACCCCTAACACTTCAGACGCGCTTAAAATATTCCAGTGCCATTATTCCCACAAAGGTAATACACACGTCCAACATGCACAGAGCATTTAAAAGACAGAGTAGACAGTCAATTTCTTGATAGGTATAGAATTAACATGTATTGAGTAAATTGTATTATTTTTTTTTACCCAAAGCATTCATGAAATATGGGGCACACTTGTACTGCTGACAGCACCGGGTTAATAAAGGCTCCTGCAGACAGGCGCGACATGCGACGCGACACAAAGGCACCGCTAATTGCGCGACACGCGGTTCCTTTGTGTCGCGTGCGACTCGCGTCGCGTGTTGCGCCTGTTTGCAGGAGCCTTAACTTATTTTTTTTTTTTTTTACTTTACGAGTGGCAACATATTTTATGTATTTTATAGATATAATTTGAACATTTGTCAATTATTGAGTTACAATTGGCATGTATTTAAACGAACCTCAAATAATTCTCATTTTGCGCCATATTATTGAACACTAAAAATGCTTTTAATAATTCCTATTTTGGGGACCTAAAAATATTAAATAGAAAAACACGAAAAATAAAAAAGGCTCATTTATTTTAAAATGTGGGCATCATTAAAAGCCAAAAAAAAATTAGAAGTTCATTAATTTAAAAAAGTTTTCAACATTAGAAGGTCAATAATTTTTTTGAGGATCAGTTAAATATTTCACCTATTAATTGGAACGAGGCTTGAATACTCAATCTGAAAGAAAGAGAGAGGAGAAGAAGAGATCTGCTCCAAATATCCTTCGTTTAATCAGTACCTAAACCCGGAGAAATGTCTATCAGTTAGTCGCTCTGTGGGCACTCTGGTCACACTGTAGTCTAGTTGACATTGTATACTCAAATCACTACGACGCGACGATCAAACAAAGCGTGAGTTTCAGGGTAACTTTATTGAATACAGGTTGAAAAAACGGGCTACAGTACAGTAGCAATGAGAAACATAGCGACACTTGGCACGCAAACATAATGGGGAGACCCCTACCATCAGTTTTAGAACAGAGTTTCTTAGCGTTCGATAGACTTTGCACACTTGGCAAATGAGAGATAGACCGAAAAAATGTAACGGTATGACAACTACGGTACGGTACGGTATGGTAATGATACACTTTTTTCGGTCCGGTCCGGTTTCATTGTGCAAAAGCGAAAGGAACTTCGTTCCAACCAAGCGTCCCACGGCACCTCTCGCTTAGTTTTTTTCTTTATCTTTAAGTACATGTTGTAACAGAAACGGAAAAGAAGGACCTTGTGGTGTTTCCTTGGTTTGTAGTGGTGGTTGTGGTATTATTAATTACTAGCAACCCGCTCTGCTTCGCATCGATTTACAACTAGACATAGTATCGAGATAACTTATTATATGTAATGCACTACTGCTAGCACTGACCGGACAGGTCCACTCAATATGTGTGGTTCTTTCCTCAAAAGACCATTTCAGACACCAACCTACATGGTCTTCACATGATCTGACCAAGATTATGTCTGCACTTTAAAAGAGACTGTGACCTCTGAGTTTGTTTCGGCCTTTCTTCTCAGAGTAGTCAAGAAACGCCAGCCTCATCTAGTTTTAAAAAAAAAGAAATAAAATCTTTTATCATATGAATGTTTTGTACAAATAAAACTTCCGGAATCATTTTTCTAAATGATGGTGAAAACTGCATCAAAATCCGTTGTAGATAGTTTACAAGACAGACACGAAAAGCAACTATGATGTATAAACTTTCATTTTAGCTAAGTAATATATAAATAAATAAATATAATGATTGGTAATTGGGTGCATTAAAAAAAAACTGTACTTGGTTGGCATAATTTTCGTAAGATTTTTCGTATACAGGATGAAAGGTTTAGCCTTCCGCAGACTGATGGGGTGAATTCAGTATATCATACTGAGTTAACCCGTATATTAAATTATTTCAGAAACGTCATGAGAATCCAATAAACCTGATTTGTTTTATTACCTCACACGCAATGTATCGTTGCCGTGGCAAAGCGGGCGTAGCGAACGGCAGCGCAGCGAACCTTCGGCCGCCGAGTATTTCAACATCCATTGCTGATTTTTTTTATGTTAGCTGTTTTATATTTACATAAATGGAGTGCTGCGTAGAGAAAATGTTATTTTACATTGAAATAAAGGAATAGTAACTGAAAATACGATAAAAAAAACCGGCCAAGTGCGTGTCAGACCACGCACAATGAAGGGTTCCGTAGTAGGGATGAATTTATCCCAAGAAAAACTTAACATTCTAGTTGAAAAACATGTTCTCTCATACATTCCAACTGCAAATGTAAGTTGGTCGGATATTACTCGTAAACTTGTAAAGGCTACTTTGCTGTGACAGTTTTCCTTTTAACTTTGTTGTATATACTACTACCGTGAATTTTTTCACATATCCAAAACTAACCGTTTAGCTGGCAGGGGGCTTAATATTTCAGAAACAGTTCCCTTAATCGAAAAATTGTTTTTACAAACCCGAAATATTTTTGAAACACCTATCCAGCAACATGGGGTAGACGAGAAAAGAAAAACATCCCACTTTACGTGTACAGGAGGTACCTTAAAAAAAAATTTCCATGATTCTATTTTACCACTTTATCGGCGTGATTAATATGTATACCCATGCCAAATTATAGCTTTCTAGTACTAAGAGTCTCTGAGCTAAGCTGCGGACGGACGGGCGGACAGACTTGGCGAAACTATAAGGGTTCGTTGTTGACTACGGAACCCTAAAAAATTAAAACTTTCCTGATAATATTTCCGGTGGAATATGATTCAAAATAAGGAGCTGAATACACCCTGTTAGTTTGCGGAGGGCTGTCCCTTACACCCTATATAATTATCATATATTATTTAATAGGTATCTTAAGAGTTTTTATTCAATTCTATTCTTTTTCGTTCTAGACGTCGAAGAGCCCAGAAGACTGGCAGCATTGCCACGTTGAATGGCAATGCTGATTCTTTGGCCAAAGAACGAGCCAGCCCTCTGGTCACGTGAAGTGTCGATCAGTCGGCGAGAAATTTCCTTAAAAAGAAGACGCGCACTCGGGCCCCATGACCGGTGACCCCAGCGTTTCGACCCCAAACGGCTCAAAACTGTAGTTACCGATAAGGTTACAGTATTTGCGCCGCTTTAGGGTCTCAGCAGCCGCAGCAGCGGCGCCGGCACAGCACGCCGTGCTTAGAACATGAACAACATTCTATTCTAGATTCAAATTCGAAAGAAGCTCTCATTCATCCCTACACTGTGAGACTCGCATACCATTATGTAGGTCTAGAAAGTTAGGTATCACAACGTGACTGACAGGAAGGTACGCTGACACCTGAGATACAGAACATGTCCTAGTATAGTTGTCAGGAGTTTCGGTCAGTGGGCCGTCTTAGGGGCGGATTTGTAGGAGTTGGAGTATACGCGCAAAGAAAAGTGAATCAAAATTACTTAGTTAAAAAAATGGCTTCCGAGAAGCATGACCCTATACGACGCACCATTTCCGAGATTAGAGCTTTCGATTTTTTTTTTATATAAAACTTTCTATATCTCAAAAATGGTAACTCGGATGAAAAACTTTTTGAGAACCTAAATGGTTTCTATGATCAAGGTTAATCCGATACTGCAATAAAATTGGTAGATTTCCGAAAAAAAAAATTACAAAAATTTTCTGTCCTCGCTCCATAGCGCCCCTAAGGTTACACTCCAACCCTCTCCTTATGTAATAAGGCTTATGAAATAATTAAATAATAAGTAGTATTATAGATCTGCCTGTCTGTTTTTGTTTAGGTGACTTGTACAGAAATTTTTGAAAAAAGTATTCTCTTCATCCGAAAGCATAAAATAAACATAATCTAAACTTGTCTGTTTCGTTACTATAATATTTGTTACTATCCCTGTGTCATTTAGGTTGGCATGAATAAAAGAGGCTTTTTTATTTAATTATTTGTATATTTGTACAGCAAAAAGCACCATTTCATGAAAGTGAGACATATACCATTTTTGCGTTGCTGTCTTTTTTTTTATAAAAATGCGAAGAAAAGGGTGTCTGTGGAATTATCCCGAGATTTTACATGTAGCGGAAAATTGGGCGGCTCTCATTAGACACGAGCCATTTGTTTCAGCTCGCCCTAACTGCCTTGTACTCTACGTAAGTAATGCTATTTTATTGTTGATGGATTTACATAATTTATGGACACCTGACCTTCTTAACGTTGAAACTGTTTACTTGTTTAATCTGAATGATACTTATTTAACATAACACATAACATGACGCCTGTATTCCCTGACGGGTTAGACAAAGGTGCACCTATAGTACACCCACATTTCGCCAGTTATGTTTAAGTCCCATGTAATAGGGGGCGAGACTATTGCCATCTAGCGGGCACACATATCTTATAACTATAACTACACACACACACTAAACTTAGACAACAACGCAAAATATTTAAAAATAATTTTAAAACAGCGCTTTCACTATGTTGATTGACGGGTTGTTTCCTTTGAAAAAACCGTCTAGACTACAGAGAAGCATTGTAGATAGCTAGGTATCAGAAGACAAACATAATATACCGAGATAAGACTCCGAAAAATAAAAGAAACAGGCAAGGTATTTAAAACTGACAATCGTCGACAAAAGACTCGCCCCCGTTAACATGGAACTTAAACATAACTGGCGAAGTGTGGGTGTACTATAGATATGCTTTAGGTACACCTCTGCCTAATCGCTTGGTAAAAATAGGCGTGATGTTAATTTAACAAAACTTTTTTTCAAAAAAAAAAAACAACCAACTTCCAAAAAGAATCAACAAAGTGAAAAATAACTTTAATTTCGGAAGTCGGTGTCTTTGGATCTGCATTTTAGTACTTATTTTGCCACATACTTCCGAAATTAACGTTATTTTTCACTTTGTAGTTTTTTTTTTTTTTGAAAGTCGGTTGTTTTTTTTTTCACTTTTAGTGGGTCAGTTTTTAATTTATCTAAGTTACAATAGCCTAATGTCAACTGCTCATCACCTTTTACAAAATATTGCTTTTTCCGGCGCAATTTTTGAGGAGTTCTCCTGGTACTTCACCATCAGCTCCACTTCACAATATGCATTGTGAAGAGCATCAATTGCTTAGCAACCATATTAAAGTAATCGAATCCCAACCCGTGAAATACTTTTTATTGATTAGTTTCGGTGACCATCTGTGGTCTTCATCATCAGTTCCACTTCACCAAAAGGGTGCTTTCCGAGAGTAAATGCACGAATTACTATAAAAATACCCAGATCGCTATAGGTTTGCCTATAAAATTTCAGGGTTTCCCTCGATTTCCATGGGATCCCCACATCAAATTCTGACTTGGTGACAATGGGACCACCTCGAAAACATACCATTTCAAACAAAATAAGAATTTTCAAAATCGGGTCACAATTGATGGAGAAATCGATGGACATACATAAAAAAACACACATAGTCGAACATAGAACCCGCCTCCTTTTTCGAAGTCGGCTAAAAAGGGAAAAGCAGCGCGGACTGAAATGGATCATATAGAGGAGGATGTATAAGTTATAAGAAGCAAGAGCTAATAATGGCCGGTAACCATAATTATACAAATATAATTATGAGGGGCTCGTGGCTAAATAATAACAGCTGCAGCTGCACGGGTCGATCGAAACTTAAGATACGCTTGCCGCGGTGGGTTCGTGGATGGGTGATTACCCATTACATATCGAAACCCCTAAGTGCCTCGCCGTTCGTCCCGGCTGGCATTCGTAGACCTTTGACAGTCGTTACGGATAGTCAGAAGACCAAAAGTCTGACAACCAGTCTTACCAAGAGCTACCCAGTAACTGGGTTGTGGAGGTCAGATAGACAGTCGTTCCATGTAAAATATGGTATTCAGCTGCATCGGGTTAGACTGGAAGCTGACTAACATAGATGGAAAAAGGCTAGGCAGATTTATTGAACCATAAACTATAGGAACCGAGTTCGAGATCCTACGCATTTAAGTTGTGGCGGCATATCTACATCGCCACAATAGAACGCGTCACACTGACGTCGTCATGAAAAGGGAGGATCTTCAGACCAGACGGGTATTGTGTCTGGTGGGCTACAGCCCGACGGTTGATGTCGGGATGTTGTATATATGCTAGTCGCGCGGTAAACTCTGATTGCGCGATGTAGGATTTTGCGTGACGTCAGTGTGACGCGTTTCATTGTGAGGATGTAGATATGCCGCCACAACTTAAATATATATATTTACCGTAGTTTAATTAAAAAATGCGTATTTACCAAACACTGTCCAAATACACATTTGCATTGTTAGTTCTAACAGCAGTGGTAATAACTAGAAGGTAATTAATCGCACAGCCAGTGCGATTGGATGCCATAGGCACATAATATGCTAATGAATCGCGAACGCCGGTGAATATTCTAGCAATTTTGTTAATAAGCATTGTTATTGTTCGTAGACAGATGTAGAGAGTACGGACTTATGGACTCACGCCTATTTTTACCAAGCGATTAGGCAGAGGTGTACCTAAAGCATATCACCACACCTACACTTCGCCAGTTATGTTTAAGTCCCATGTTAACGGGGGCGAGTCTTTTGTCGACGATTCTCAGTTTTAAATACCTTGCCTGTTTCTTTTATTTTTCCGGAGTCTTATCTCGGTATATTATGTTTGTCTTCTGATACCTAGCTATCTACAATGCTTCTCTGTAGTCTAGACGGTTTTTTCAAAGGAAACAACCCGTCAATCAACATAGTGAAAGCGCTGTTTTAAAATTATTTTTAAATATTTTGTGTTGTTCTAGGTAAGTGTGTGTGTGCGTGTGTGTATTTGTGTGTAGTTGTAGTTATAAGATATTTGTGCCCGATTAGTGGCAATAGGCTCGCCCCTTATTACATGGGACTTGAACATCACTGGCGAAATGTAGGTGTACTATATATAGGTACACCTCTGCCTAACCCTTCGGGGAATACAGGTGTCACGTTATGTGTTATCTATACAAATAAATAAAATTGAAGTGTCTGTTTGTAATGTCAAAATAATAACTTTTTACTATATGCATAAGACAGTTTAAACGGTACTTATAACAAAAAAAGCAATTTTCAAAATTTTTTGTCTATCTGTCTGTCTGTTTGTTCCAGCTAATCTCCTAAACGGCTGGACCGATTTTGACAGAAATTTCTTTCATAGATAGGTGATGTTACGAGGAGTAACTTAGGTTACTTTTATTTTAGAAAAATAATTAGGGTTTCGCGCAAAAAAAAAAACCTATGAAATTGTGAACATAAAGTCGGATTTGAAAAATTATTTTTGTATTTAGTAGCCCAATTCTCGAGGATAGTTATAGGCTATTTAACATCACGCTGCGACCCTTAGGAGCCGAGCAAAAAGAAAAAGTCAAAAAGAACAGTAAGCGAAAAAGAAGTAATAGCGGGGGTGGGCGATGCAGCGCTCGTCACGTTGCGCCGCGTACGTACGCGCCTCGCGGCTGTCGGCTACCCACTGAGAAATGGGCTGCGTGCGGCCCGGCTGCCGGTAGGTAGTTAGCGCGCGTAAGTACATGGAGTGATTTATCTGGTAATCTGTGGCGACAGGTCGGGGGACGAGGGAGTTTTATTAAAATGTGGCTGTTATTTTAGTATATTGTGTACTTACGACTTCCACGCGAACGAAGTCGCGGAGCACAGCTAGTCATTAATATTTGCAATCCATTCCATTTTAATGCTGACAATATGTAACGGCGCAGGATAACCTTTACCAGAAGTGTTCATCGTGTTCGTGGGTCAGCAGCTTCAATATCTGATGATATCCCTGATATCCTCTATCATCAGAAGACAGCCGCAACACAACCAACGATGCGACGCTCTGCTAGAGTGGCTGTCACCAACAGTCGCTCTTATACGATCGTCGATGGTTCCCAGTAACTTCGTAACAAAACTAGATGGCGCCACTTTCTGCGCGGTCAGATTTATTAGTGACAAAGGTTGAAAACTAAATTCATACTGTAGGTACTGAAGTACTGTAGTAGTGACGTCAGGTGCGTGATATCTACTTGCAACCAGCGCTAATACTTATATGAAAGTAGAATGTAAGAACGTGTACAATGCAATTTTTCTTAACTCTAAACTGACGCCGCACGGCCCACGGGCGAGAGAATCGCGGCGATAATCTCACCGTGCCGTCTAACTCAATAGACACTATGAAACATTCTTAACGCGGCGATTTTATCGCGGCTAGAATTCACAGGCGCGGCGGCGTGACTGAGACGGCGCATTAGAAAAAAAATGCTCTACCTCTGTAATTTCAGATTTGTTTATCCTAACCCATCTCAAATTATCACCCGATACAAAGTGGAGACGACAATACGAAAATAAATTTAAATTTCGTATCTATATCTAATCTATTTCTAATCTATCTATCTACATATGTATAAAAAATATAATACTAAGATAATAATAAGTTAGGATAAGAGTTTAAAATGTTACCCTGTAATGATGATAGATGTAAGTTGGAAATGAATAAAAAAATGTCTTCTATCGTTCCCCCAAAAATTCAAACAAATATATCGAATAGTTTAGTCACTAAGTATAGCTAGTCAAAGACGGCCCATCACTACTATTTAGTTTCTTTGAAAAAATCACTTTTGTTGATTTATTTGACAGTTCCAAAATACTCTTACCCATTAGTATTGCTAGTGTTTTCATTTATTGTCGTATTGTCATCTCCACATTGTAGACAGGTCTATCTATATTCTGGCAAAATCATGTTCACATGTTCCAGGGGCTGCATCAGCCGGTCTATTCTTTAACAATCTCACCGTTAGATGAAGTGAGTTTTCTGAACTTGAACTGTCATTTCATTGGGATTGACAGATTACTTCAAGTTCACTTCACCAAAGTTTTCACTATGAGATTTTACAGAACAGCGCCTCTAAGGTGGCTTCCCAAAGTGAAATTAAAGGCAAATTCAAGCACGTGGTTTTTTAAAATTAAGTTCATGAAAGTGGCTTTTTTATGTTCCCTCTTTCCGTAATTTCAGTACGCGTAATTTTTTATTTTGGTTTTGTCAAATATGTCATAGAATATCTGAGTTCTGAGAACAATAGAGGTACTGTAGAACTAAGAACAGTATTAGCATTTATTGCTAATGCAATTGAGTGTAACCTTTCGTGTTCCACTTGGAAGTGCTTGAACCATCTCCGGACCCAAATGGGAAGGTGTAACTAAAACCTGGTAAAGTGGGGCTACCTCCACAGAACGGCAGCAGGGTGCGGGTGTGGAGCAGTGTCGCAAACCATACTGCACCTCGTATTCTGCCCTCTGTGTCCCAAAATGTGCAGTCAAAGCGACCTCTGCCCTGCCACCGAAGACGCCGTGGGAGTGAGGAAGTTTTGAGCCAACACGATTTGAAATACTGTCCTGCCAGCGACACGAAGAAGATTGTTATTGCATATTTACTGAAAAGACAAGCTAATCTGCAAGGATAGTACTTAATGCCTGTTTTTACCAACACTAGGCGACACTTAAATGATTGCCTAAATAAGAGCACTCTCGGCTCAGAGCCGAAAGTGGAAAATCCAAGAGCGTGCTTTCATTTAATGTCGTTTAATGTCGGTGTCGTGTTAGAGAAAAAGAAAATTATAGTAACAGAGAAGTGAGAGAAGACTACCCACGATTCGTCGGACGTTTTTATGAAATATTAAGTATCCCTCGTGGTGGCTCTTTTAATGCGCTTGTTTTATACATAATTAGCGACCCACCCTTGCATAAACCTTCCGGAATAAATTCTCAAAATGAGAGCGACAACCGCATCTAAATGTGTTGCGTAGTTTAGAAGAACAAAGCGGCCACACAGCAGACACGAAAAGCGACTTTAACGTATAATGTTTATTATAACAATTTATAAAGAAAACGCTAAGGCGTTGTTCACAATATCCAACGCCACGCGACCGAACGTGGCTAAATCTACGTTCGATTTTTCGTAGTGTATGGCAATTATAGTGACTTCTGCTTGATAATAATAATTGACAGCCAAAAAACTTACGACATGAGTCGTTTGTTAAAAGTTGAGATCCACTGAAGACTTTTTCGAGTCGAAGTTTGTGTCCATTCTTAACTACGTTCTTTTGAAAAATAAGCAAAAACGTAATAAAGGTGGCATGCCACTGCTGCGTAGGATGTGAACGGAGAGTTTAAGAGCCTATACTATCTCAGCTAAAATTCACTCTTTATCTCGCTCGCACGATACTGCGCGCGGACTAAGTGAGAGCGGGACTGAGTGCGGTGTTGGGCGGCAGGGAGCGCCGATAGTTTAGGTAATTGCTTTTTACGGTGAAAATAATAATAATTAAAAGAAAATAAAAACATAGTATCTAGTCCTTTATATTTAGTTCAGTTATTATGCAAAGTTGCATGATCTAATTTAGAGTATTTTTTGAATACTAGCGGTTTATTGTTCGGTTTGGAGGTAACTTTGTAATTTTTTTCTATCGAGAAAATTTGGAATCGTGTTTATGCCTAAGATAGTACTTAAAATCAATCCTCAACTTTACCACATATTTATTTCAAAATGAATGCTGCAGTATTTTCGATATAACGAAGGATCATGCTAAGCTATTTGAGGTAGTATTGTCCCTTAAGCTACACGGTCGCCAATCGCCTCCCCGATAGAGGTGACCTTGATTGGCGATCGGAAGAGCTGTTTCAATATTTGATCGTAAACTACCATATACACGGTTGTAAGCCACCAAGGTCACCTCTGTCGGGACACGGTTGGCGACCATGTAGTAGTCGCTTTACTCACTACTTCTCCACACAGGCGTGGTTCATTTGTTTGCCACCCACACATCCGTACGTCGCTTAGCCGTGGACAGCTATGGAACTCAAACTCAAAGCATTGATTTCGACTAAACCAATTACAGGCACTGTTGAATTGTCAAGGAGCCGGTCAGTCAGAAAATGACTAGTTGCCAATTCCAATGCGTAGTACGTTAGGAAGGGTCTTTCATTCAAGTCAATAAAAGACGTACCCAGTAAATGGTATCTTAATGGCATACTAGCTGTGCTCCGAGACATCGTTCGCGTGGAAGTCGTTTAAGATACACAATGTACTAAAATAACAGCCACATTTTAATAAGACTCTTTAATAAGATTTTTTTCTTTTTGCTCGGCTCCTAAGGGTCGTATCGTGATGTTAAAAAGTCTATAAACATCCTCGAAAATTGGGCTACCAAATGCAAAAAGAAATTTCAAATCCGACTTTTTGTTCATAATTTCATGGGTTTTATTTTTTTTTTCGCGGAACTCTAATTCTTTTTCTAACAGCTATCTGCATTGAACGTCCCGTCAAAATCGGTCCAGTCATTTCGGAGATTAGCCGGAACAAACAAACAGACAAAAATAATTTTCGTTTTTTTTTGTTTTAAATACCGTACATGCTCGGCTCCTAAGGTTCGTAGCATGATGTTCAATAGCCTATAACTACGCTCAACAATTGGGCTACGAAATGCAAAAAATAAATGTTCAAATCCGATTTTTTGTTCACAATTTCATGGCTTTTAATTTTTTTGCGCGGAAGCCTAATTAATTTTTAAAGTAAAAGTAGCCTAAGTTATTTCCCATAACATCAGCTATCTGCCAGTGAAAGTCCCGTCAAAATCGGTCCAGCCGTTTCGGAGATTAGCCGAAACAAACAGACTGACAGACAGACGAAAAATTTTAAAATTGCGTACCGTATATACTTTCTTATGCATTTAGTAAAAAGTTGTTATTTTGACATTACAGACAGACATTTCAATTTTATTTATTTGTACAGACTATACAACAGCGCCTTAAGTTTCAAAGTACAAAATAAATTTCAGTGTAATTGTAGTGACCTTGACTTTAAAATTGCATTGTTGAACTATGCCATGCATATAATATGTGCATACATAGACGTTGGAATTGCCCAGTTGAGCTTTTTCATTTGATCCAGAATTAAATGTTTTAACCATTCCGGATCAGTTAGCTGCGTTGTAAACGAATGCGCCGGATTCATCGTTGTTCTTTTATTTTTTAAACACTAGAACTGCGAGTGAATTCATAAAAATTCTCTGGATTCAGGTATGACTGAATTTTGTTGTTGTGTACACAACTACATTGCTTTTTTACGTAAATGAATGGAAAACCAGCAGTTGATAGTGAGGCGAGGTAGATAAGGTCCAAACTATTTGAAAATATTAAAAAAATAAACCAAACGGGGAGCGCAAGACCTTTAAGTATTTTACGAAAATACATAGGTAATTTTTTTTTTATCCTTTGTTCGTTTCACTTTCTTAGAGTTTGATATAGTAATATTTTTTTTAAATCATATATTATAATGTGTGTCATTGTCACTATACTACACTAAATAAAAGGGTTTTGTTCGTTTTAGTCTTCGCACTATACAAGGTGCAACATAAACAACGCACAAACTCTTAAGGGGTCATTGTACTTATCATTATGAACAACTTTTACTATGGGACCAAACCTGAAATAGCGAAAAAAAATCAGCTGCTCCCTACATTTTCACGAGATAAGCGAACATAAATTTAGTGAACAGCTGATTTTTTTTCGCGATTTCATGTTTGGTCCCATAGTAAATGTTGTTCATAATGATGAGTACAATGACCCCTTAAGAGTTAGTGCGTTATTTATGTTATACCTTGTGTTTGTGTTGTCTAACAGCTGCATAGCCCTGACATTAATTATTTTTTGAATATTACTAAAGTAATTGGATTTACGAATCATTCATGACTGGATTAGAGTTCCGCCTACGCGGCGCTACGACGGTGCTACGTCGCTACGCTGCTACGGGCGTTCCAGACAGCTAATAAATACAATATTCTGATTAGTTCTCTTCTTAACGTCTTGTTTCTTGTCATAAATGTTAGATTTAGCTCCCGAATTGTGAAATAAACTGAGTGGCTTATAGGTCCATGCATATAGGTATACTTCTATTTATATACAAGGTGTAACATAATTAACGCATTTATCCTCTTAAGTGGTCATTGTACTCATTATGAACAACTTTTACTATAGGACCAAACTTGAAATCGCGAAAAAAAATCAGCTGCTCCCTACATTTATGTTCGCATAACTCGTCAAAATGTAGGGAACAGCTGATTTTTTTTCGCGATTTCAGGTTTGGTCACATAGTGAAATTGTTCATAATGAAGAGTACAATGACCCCTTAAGAGGTTGTGCGTTAATTATGTTTCACCTTGTGTATTGAACGCATTAGTAACTTGAACAAGACTAGCCAGGCTAAAGCAGCGTTACAAAAATGTAACGCCTGTTAAATCAATGAACAATTACAAATAAACAAATCATCATCTGCCTAGCCTTTTCCCAACTATATTGGGGTCGCAGTCTAACCGGATGCAGCTGATGACCAGTATTTTACATGGAGCGACTGCCTAACTGACCTCCACAACCCAGTTACTGGGTAATACGATACCCCTTGGTAAGACTGGTTGTCAGACCTTCGGGCTTCTGACGACCCGTAACGACTGTCGAAGATCTACGAATGACAGCCGGGACCAACGGCTTAATAAAACATTTTCTTATTCGAATTTTGTTCTTAATGCGTAACTGAAGTTCAATATAAACCAGAATGACTATAGAAGCAGATTTTTCGCAGCGTCAGCTGTTAATGCAATTGACTAAGGGTAGATTTCACCAATGAAACTGAACGCGATCAGAAAAACTAAACTACGCTTAAGAGCTGTCAGTGTCATTATTCCAAAGAAAATAATGATACTGACAGCCCTTAAACGTGGTTTATGCGCTGATCACGTTCAGTTTCATTGGTAAAATCAACCCTTAATAAAAACGTTAAGCCAGGAATATATGCCAGTTACTTGCACAGTGTGCATATAGCTAGCATGCCATTTTGCCATTACATTTTCTTAAGCCATGCATTTAATCAAACATCTGATAATTCCCATTTTGTTCTGCTCAAAATATTATTGAACACTCTAATATAATGATTGCGCCTCTTTTTGTGAACCTCAAATAATTCCTATTTTGGGCTTCTAAAAATACTAGCTAATTAAATGCGACCAACTTGGATGTAGCGCTTAGCACCCAACCTAACCCGCTTACTTGGGATACCCTAACTTAGCTACTGCGACCAACTGCGAGAAATGGCCAGAAAGCTAAAAAGAGGCTCAATTAAAAAAAAATGTGTGCATCGTTAGAAGCGTAAAAAGTTTTTACAGGTTCATTTTTTTTTTTTCATAATTAGAAAGTCATACGATTTAAGAGGATGAGTTAAATATTTCTCTTTTCTTATAGGTGATTGTCATATTCGCATGCGAACTACTAGCATAACTACTTTTGTGCAAGTTACCGGCATTATGTATTGCTGGCCTTATTCTCTACAAATGTGAACCTTCTGCTCCTGGCCTACGATGTTGTTTAAACATACGAATAAATAAAATTGATGTGTCTGTTTGTAATGTCAAAATAATAGCTTTTTACTAAATGCATTACTAAATGCATATGGAAGTATATACGGTATTTATAACAAAAAAGCAATTTTAAATTTGTTTTTCTGCCTGTATGTCTGTTTGTTCCAGCTAATCTCCAAAACCGCTGGACCGATTTTGAGGGGACTTTCACTGGTAGATAGCTGATGTTATACGGAGTAACTTAAGTTACTTTTATTTTAAAAAAAATAATTAGGGTTACGCGCAAAAAAAATAAAACCCATGAAATTGTGAACAAAATCCGATTCAAATGGGAAGTTGTTTTCCAACATCCACGCGAAGTCGCGGGTACAGCTAGTTGTAAATATAAATTCTATTGAAAATCCTCAAGTTTCTGTAATAAGCGTTAGGAGGGAGTTAATTGATTGGCTGCATTTTGTTTGCATATCTGATACCCAATTCATCATCCCCTTCTTTCGACGGATGGCGTTTGACTTTGGCTACGTTATAATTTTTGTTATGATCGTTATCCATCATAATGTAAACGGATATTCATCATCCTGAATTTATGGATCGATTTTTCTTCTTGATTTTGGGTTTTAAGTATAACAAACACGTTAGTTTAAGGAATTTGTACTTTCAAGTTGAGATTTTAAAGTACAATTTTGCTTAACAGAGGTGATTTTGGGCGCCTCGTAGATTGTCCAGTTGAGCTTTTTTTTTTTGTAATCCAGCTTTAGGTAAATGTATGAACCATTCCGGATCAGTTAGCTACGTTACAAACGAATGAGTCGAGTACATCGTTGGCCTTTATCTATACTAATATCACGTTCGCGTGAGCAACGTCTTACAACGTCATGTTGATATAATTTTGAAATGGCGCAACGTCTTACAACGTCATGTTGATATAATTTTGAAATGGCGCAACGTCATACGACGTCCTCTAGATTGTCATATTTATTTTGACGCTGTTCTTTATTTATGCACTATACGTGGATTGCAGATGGCAACATCGTCAAACGTCGACGTGTAGTAACGGTTGTGTCACATTTCATATTATCTTTGCTTGCATGAGAAACAGAACGTCAGTAATCGTCATTTATTTTGTATTAGAAAATAGTGCGCCGCGCAGCAAACATTTGAATATCCAGATGCTCCGCTCAAAGTGGTATAATAATATTATAAACGCGAAAGTTTGTGAGGATGGATAGATGGATGTTTGTTACTCTTTGACGCAAAAATTACTGAACGGGTTTGGATGAAATTTGGCACAAAGATAGTTTATAACTTGGATTAACACATAGGATACTTTTTACCCTGATATGCCCACGGGATCGAGACTTATGCGGGTGGAACCGCGGGGCGCTGCTAGTCATAAATATACATTAAACAGAAGCTGTAATATCTGAATACAACAAACAAGTAGGATTGCTAGTTAAAGTTATGATTAACTCGACTCGTCGTAAATGCTAGCAAATATAATATTATTAAACTTGCGTCGTGAACTCGTGAACGCCTTGCCTATAAATATGTCGGGCTCCTGAACTATGTATACAAGATGTTACATAATTAACGCACAACCTCTTAAGGGGTCATTGTACTCATCATTATGAACAACTTTTGCTATGGGACCAAACCGGAAATCGCGAAAAAAAAATCTGCTGCTCCCTACATTTTTGTTCGCATAACTCGTCAAAATGTAGGGAACAGCTGATTTTTTTTTAGCTGATAACACAATAGAAATGGGTTTTGAATAATTACATATAAAATTAATATTATTAAAGTTCGCGAACTGATTACATTTTTCATAAAACATCTTTTCACTTAACATTCTTAAAAATTTGCTCCCGTGTGAGCGAGAGAGGTGACAAAATGCGACTGCCCTCGATTGTCAAACTTTCGTGCTACTGACTACCTTCACGTAACGGCTGTCAGAGATCTATGAATGACAGCCGGGACCAACGGCAACGAAACCAAAAGTGTGTAAATGAGATGGATTATTTAATTTTCATATAACATCTGTGCGAAAATTTCATTAGTCAATGATTTATTTGGTAATTAATCACAATGTGTATACTCATTATGAACCATACGTAATTATTTACATTTAATTTCGAATGTTCTTTACATAACAGCCTAGTAGGTTCACAGTTCATTATTTATTCCGAGGATACAGGATACTTTGTACTTTAATTCATAGGCATGTATTATCATAAATAGTTTATACAAAAACATATTAATGTTGTTTAAACGAATAAATTTATCTATGGGTGCAAACATTTACTTTGTGGCACAAAAGTACAATCAATCGAGTAAGAAAGTGGGTATAGTCTGTTCCAAAATTATCAGATTATAATGTAAATAAATGGATCATAAAACTTGTCTGTGGATGCCAATTTGTAGTGCCATTTACAAAGTGAGTGCTCTGTTCTGATTTTAAATCACCTTAGATATTTATATATTATCCGACTATATTATTAACCGACTATATTTTAACCGACTTCTAAAAAGAAGGATGTTATCAATTCAACACATATGTTTGTAATATTATTGGAACTGCAATATATATAATATAACACATGATAATCTGTTAGGGCTTCCATTCAAATCTACAAAATTTTATAGGTGTATGTATGTTTGTCCACGCATTTATCCGAAACTATTAATCGGATTGTGATTGTATTTTTATTGGCTTACATTTACTTCAAATTAGGGAACAGTGCAAGTTTCATTAAAATCAGTTCAGTAGTTTTCAAGATATGGACTAATACGTGTAAGTGTAAAAGCCTGGCTTATTGATACGAGCTACGGGTGTGGTGTCAAAGGGAAAACGGGGAAACCTTGGCCAAATTCTAGTGCAGTATTTACAACAAAACTATTAACTATTTAATACAAACAATATTCCAGTTTTCACTTAAAACTAAAAATTACTAAATAAAAAAAGTAATTTAAAAAAAACTACTTCAAAAAGAAACTGAAAAAACACAAAACTAAAATACAGAACCCACGACACCGACTTCCGAAATTAAAGTTATTGTTAATTTTGAGTTACTTTCTTTTTGAAGTCGATTTAATTTTTTTAAATTAAGTACTTTTTATTTATTTAAGAATTGACCTTAATTTCAGAACTTTAATTTTCGTCGAGAATTTTTCAATTACAAATTAATAATGTAATTCAAACAATAAAGCGTTGGAAAAAGTTGTGAAATAAAGTTGAAACCTTCTAAATACAGATGAATGCCCTGATGATGAAAGAATTAGTGAAGTTTAGTGAGTGATCGCGTAAGCATTTAACCTGAACACGATTTGTTTAGACTTTCATCAGATACTATTAGAACAGCCCCTGCCTAACCCTTCGGGGAAACAAGGCGTGATGTTATGTTATGTTATGATTGTTTTGACGAGTCCAATAGATTGGGCTTGGTAACGAGGGTCTGATGATGGAGCCAGGAGGTAGAAGTGGAACTCTTCAGTGGCTACTAGTAAACCCCTCGAGTTTGGGCTCATATGATTCGTTTTGACGAATCCAATAGATTGGACTTGGTAACGAGGGTCTGATGATGGAGCCAGGAGATGTATAGAGAAATTCTTCAGCGGCTACTATTAAACCCCTCGAGTTTGGGCTCATATGATTCGTTTTGATGAGTCCAATAGATTGGGCATGGTTACAGAGGGTCTGATAATCGAGCCAGGAGGTGGATAGTAGAATTTTTCAGTAGCTACTAGTAAACCCTTAGAGTTTCAGGACATATAATTCGTTTTGTGTCCAATAAAGTGCATTTGGTGTTAGTCTGGATGATGGAGCCAGGAGGTGGGTAGCGGAACTCGTTAGTGGCTACTATTAACCCGGCCAACTCATAACTTCGTTGACTTTAAACTTATTAACTAAATGAAGAATATACTAGACTAAAAAGTAAAAAAATAAAAACATATAGTATAAAAAAACTAAGAAACACGCCTTTATCATGCACTAAAAATTATAAAATAATTAAATTAACTCGTATTTAAGATATAAGTACCTATGCAGCTTGTCACTTCTTTTATATCCAATGATTAATTCAAAAAGCAGTGGAGTGCTTTTTAGTTGTGCGTACTTTTAATTAATTTAAAACAAAGCGCTCCACGCTTTGTTTTAAATTAATTTCATTGTCTCTGAGTGCTATATGCTATAATTTATATTTACATCGTGCATTTTAGCCGAGCTATCACAATTTTTCTGTAGCAAGTCGGAAAGAAATACCTCTTAAAGCAGTGTTATTTGTATGCGCTGCCTAAACAGTTGTATAATATGTATAACTGAAAACAATGTACGGCAATCAGTTTCGCCTTAATTGATTCTACAAAAAAAATCTGCGACACCATGTTTCTGTCTTTTATGTTTTATCTCTTATATTTTATTTAAGTTTTAGAAAAGTATTTGTTCGACGTACTTACGTTTGGATGTATATTAAAACAACAAAATATTAATCATTATCAAAATAAATTATGTAATGATTACGAGGACATCACAAAGATAAGATTTTTCCTTTACAGTATGTCAATTGGTAGTAATGTTTCGGAGATAATATAAAATTACTAAAACGCAAAATGCTGCTAAAACATTCACGAAACATATCTTCCACTCATACCGCTCTACAGACCGTTCACTATAACTTGTCCCTTGCCGTCATGTTGGCACCATTGCTGTTATTTATTTATTGGATCGCCAACAGAGGCTACACAATTACATGCATATTAACGGAAAATACAAATGTGCGCTTCCAATTATAGGCGACCACATCATTCACTTAATAACTAGGTAGGTACAAGAAGTTTGATAAGGAAGAAATCATTAAAATTAAACAAAATACAATATGCGAGAGTCATAGAAAGCGACTCAAAATGAAAGTCAAAACAATAAGGGTACAAAAAAATACAAATAAATTTTAAACAAATTCAAATAAAATTAAATAATAAATTCAAATAAGATTAAATAATAATCAATAATCAAAGAGTAATAATAGAAGTCAACAAAAATATTATGACTTGGATACTAAGGGTTTTAAGTCTTTTTTAAACTTTGGTAATTTATGCGTTGTTACATACCGGCAATCAATGGTGCCAACATGACGGCAAGGGACAAGTTATAGTGAACGGTCTGTAGAACATGCTTGTGCAGACGTTTTATCCATTTACCCTTAGATGGCGTTGTGCAAATATGTCATTTTTCTGAATCCCGCTGTTCAGATTTTCCGCGGATTGACCCTCTCGATTTATTAATTCAATATTGTCAGTAGTTAGGTGTGCTACATTGTTAAAATCGTTGGATGTCGTGTCGTTCTATTGAATTCTTTCGGATGCTGATGGAAACGTCTGCACAAGCATGTTCTACAGACCGTTCACTATAACTTGTCCCTTGCCGTCATGTTGGCACCATTGATTGCCGGTATGTAACAACGCATAAATTACCAAAGTTTAAAAAAGACTTAAAACCCTTAGTATCCAAGTCATAATATTTTTGTTGACTTCTATTATTACTCTTTGATTATTGATTATTATTTAATCTTATTTGAATTTATTATTTAATTTTATTTGAATTTGTTTAAAATTTATTTGTATTTTTTTGTACCCTTATTGTTTTGACTTTCATTTTGAGTCGCTTTCTATGACTCTCGCATATTGTATTTTGTTTAATTTTAATGATTTCTTCCTTATCAAACTTCTTGTACCTACCTAGTTATTAAGTGAATGATGTGGTCGCCTATAATTGGAAGCGCACATTTGTATTTTCCGTTAATATGCATGTAATTGTGTAGCCTCTGTTGGCGATCCAATAAATAAATAACAGCAATGGTGCCAACATGACGGCAAGGGACAAGTTATAGTGAACGGTCTGTAGAGCGGTATGAGTGGAAGATATGTTTCGTGAATGTTTTAGCAGCATTTTGCGTTTTAGTAATTTTATATTATCTCCGAAACATTACTACCAATTGACATACTGTAAAGGAAAAATCTTATCTTTGTGATGTCCTCGTAATCATTACATAATTTATTTTGATAATGATTAATATTTTGTTGTTTTAATATACATCCAAACGTAAGTACGTCGAACAAATACTTTTCTAAAACTTAAATAAAATATAAGAGATAAAACATAAAAGACAGAAACATGGTGTCGCAGATTTTTTTTGTAGAATCAATTAAGGCGAAACTGATTGCCGTACATTGTTTTCAGTTATACATATTATACAACTGTTTAGGCAGCGCATACAAATAACACTGCTTTAAGAGGTATTTCTTTCCGACTTGCTACAGAAAAATTGTGATAGCTCGGCTAAAATGCACGATGTAAATATAAATTATAGCATATAGCACTCAGAGACAATGAAATTAATTTAAAACAAAGCGTGGAGCGCTTTGTTTTAAATTAATTAAAAGTACGCACAACTAAAAAGCACTCCACTGCTTTTTGAATTAATCATTGGATATAAAAGAAGTGACAAGCTGCATAGGTACTTATATCTTAAATACGAGTTAATTTAATTATTTTATAATTTTTAGTGCATGATAAAGGCGTGTTTCTTAGTTTTTTTATACTATATGTTTTTATTTTTTTACTTTTTAGTCTAGTATATTCTTCATTTAGTTAATAAGTTTAAAGTCAACGAAGTTATGAGTTGGCCGGGTTAATAGTAGCCACTAACGAGTTCCGCTACCCACCTCCTGGCTCCATCATCCAGACTAACACCAAATGCACTTTATTGGACACAAAACGAATTATATGTCCTGAAACTCTAAGGGTTTACTAGTAGCTACTGAAAAATTCTACTATCCACCTCCTGGCTCGATTATCAGACCCTCTGTAACCATGCCCAATCTATTGGACTCATCAAAACGAATCATATGAGCCCAAACTCGAGGGGTTTAATAGTAGCCGCTGAAGAATTTCTCTATACATCTCCTGGCTCCATCATCAGACCCTCGTTACCAAGTCCAATCTATTGGATTCGTCAAAACGAATCATATGAGCCCAAACTCGAGGGGTTTACTAGTAGCCACTGAAGAGTTCCACTTCTACCTCCTGGCTCCATCATCAGACCCTCGTTACCAAGCCCAATCTATTGGACTCGTCAAAACAATCATAACATAACATAACATCACGCCTTGTTTCCCCGAAGGGTTAGGCAGGGGTGTATCTATAGTACACTCACATTTCGCCAGTTATGTTTAAGTCCCATGTAATAGGGGGCGAGCCTATTGCCATCTACCGGGCACAAATCCAGACTCCGGGCTGCTACTGAGAAATTCCAGATAGAAAAACCCAATAACACTGCCCGACCTGGGAATCGAACCCAGGACCTCATGCTCAGCAATAGCGCTTGCGACCACTAGACCAACGAGACAGTCGAAAACGAATCATTTGAGCCGAAATTCGAGGGATTTACTAATAGCCACTGAAGAGTTCCACTTCCACCTCCTGGCTCCATCATCAGACCCTCGTTAACAAACCCAATCTATTGGACTCGTCAAGCACTACCTATTTAGATCACTGCTTATAAGGATCAAAAAACTCTAACGGATTTACTGAGACAGATACTAGAAAAGTCAGAAATAGCAAAATATACCTACGTACTTTCCCCAAAAAACTTTTACCACTCTATGATAACAACAGTCGAATTATTCCATTACTTCACTGGGCTGAATAGGGGACGAATATAATATAGCAGATAGTTACAGATTTGAACCTCTAAAGGGGTTCATTTATAAACCTTGATTAAAGTTAAGAGACGTTTAAAAATGTATGGTTAAGCAGTCGCTAATCATTACTTAACTTTAAGCAACGTTTATAAAAAGGGGTAAATGATAATCATTCCTCTATACCAGAGGTTCCCAGACTTTTTTTCTCATAGACCACTTTCAAAATTTAGCTGGTTTCGGTGGACCCCCTGCAGCTACATTTCTTCCATATTCACAAAACTGTGACCAAAAGTGTGAAGATGGACCCCAACGTAAACCCCCGTCGAGTCTCCCGTGGACCCCTGGGGGACCACCTGGACCACTTTGGGAACTAAGGCTATACCTATAAGGAGCTAAGCAGCCAATCGTGATATTTAAAAGAACGGCTATTTTGACAACTTTCAACGAAGCAAATAGACGACTGTTCTGCATAAATGTAGGGAGCAGCTGATTTTTTGTGCGATTTCAGGTTTGGTCCCATAGTAAAAGTTGTTCATAATGATAAGTACAATGACCCCTTAAGAGGTTGTGCGTTAATTATGTTACACCTTGTATATTATTTTAAATGTCGGTATCTAAATTAAAGGGAAATGAAAAGCCCAATTCCCGTAACTAAAAACGTTCAAAATCTAGTCGCAATCTCATCCCAGCCACAATCAAATGTCAAAAATGTAGGAAAAATATAGGTATTTTTGACATATTATTGAGACTGAGATCAGACTGTGAATGTTCTTAAAATTACGAGAACTGCCCCTGTGTGTTTGTAAGTTCGATTCCCAACAATTGATAATTTTTTGTGCTTCTTTTTTACATTTTGTTAAACTTACTATAGTATAGTTAGTAGCGTAGAGTTTACACAGAAAACATGAAGTTTAGGCCTCTTCTGTCGTCTATGGTTATAATAATAATAAATATCTATGGTTCTGTGACTGTTAATGAGAAATCCTGTGTGGTTAGGTATACTCGCACATAATCTACTGTTATGTTATTTTAGTGATAGCTGTTCTTCAGGAATAATCTATATTAATGCATCAGTCAGTACGTCAGTGTTGTGCCATTAGGTAGTAATATACAACGTATCCCGGAATTTATCGCGATTTCCGCTAGCACACGCCATACACCTACAAAACAACTCAAGCAGAAATGTGAACTGAACTTAACACCTAAATCAGGGACCGATGTTGTTCACTACATTTATATAAGGTGTATCTATTCATACACGAAATCTCTTAAGGGGTCATTGTACTCATCAATATGAACAACTTTTACTATGGAACCAACCCTGAAATCGCGAAATAAAAATCCGCTGGTCCCTACATTTTGACGAGTTATGCGAACATAAATGTACGGAACAGATGATTTTTTTTCGCGATTTCAGGTTTGGTCCCATAGTAAAAGTTATTCATATTGATGAGTACAATGACCCCTTAAGAGATTTCGTGTATGAATAGATACACCTTATATTCGCTTAACGTATCAAAATGTAGGGAACAACAGATTTCATTTCCGTGATTCCACGTTTGATCTCATAGTAAAAGTTGTTCATAATGATGAGTACAATGACCCCTTAAGAGGTTGTGCGTTAATTCCGGGACATGTTGTATATGCAGGAACGCAGGTGTCCATTAATGCACTAAAAACGAAAAACTTCGTAAGCAATATGGGAAATTGCCTATGGGAGTAAGAAGCCTACCACTCCAACTATTCATAGACTATTTGTCTGACAGAACACAAACTACGAAAATAGATAATTGGATTAGCGACGAACTTCCTAATCAGTACGGCGTTCCACAGGGTAGCATCCTCGGTCCAACATTATTTTTAGTTTATATAAACGATTTATGTAACATCAAGCTGCAAAACGGCAAAATCATCACTTTTGCCGATGATACTGCCGTGATATTCGATGCTAACACGTGGGATGAGGTTAAAAATTATGCTCAACAAGGTCTTGATACGGTGTATAAATGGCTATATTCCAATTTGCTTACCCTCAATGTCGATAAGACAAAATACATGACATATTCTCTTAGACCCCAGGATCAACCAAACTTCAACTTGAAAGCCCACTCATGTAATTTCATCAACCACTGTATTAGTTAAAACAAATTTTATCAAATATCTTGGAATAATCATAGATTACCGTCTCAGCTTCCAACAACACATTGAAACCCTAGTTAAAAGAATCCGAAAATTAATTTACATATTTAAAAATCTAAGACATTTATCTATTACATCAGTTATTAAAACAGTTTACTATGCACTATGCCAGTCTTTGCTAGTTTATTGCATTACCACTTGGGGCGGTACCTCTAAAACTTATGATAAATCTAGAGAGAGCCCAAAGAGCCATATTAAAAGTTAGTTGCTTTTTGCCAATCCTCTATCCAACTTTCGAACTTTACCAACACTGCCAAGTGCTAACAGTCCGGCAGTTGTTCATTCTCATGACAGTACTAAAAAAACACACTGAACTTCCCTTAGAACTCAATTTACCAACACAAAATAGACGATCAACAAATGTCTGTTCAATCATCCGTTATAACACTAGTTTCTCCCAAAAGTTTTTCTGTTTTCTTGGCACTTTTCTTTATAATTCAATTAATAACAAAATACCTATTTACACTCATACAAAAGCTATTTGTAAAAGAAAATTACGCATTTGGCTATTAAATCTGGACTACGTTGCCACTGAAAGCTTATTAAAACCAGTGTCTTAATAATACCCACACATTTACAATCACACACCTACACTTACATACATTCATACACACAACATTCTTCATTTCCCCATTTCCATTATTCATTTTTTGTTATGCTCATTATTATTTTATTTTGTTAGTTAGATACCTAAGTATGTATCAAAGAATAATAATATACATAATTTGTATATTTCTTTGAACTTTATGTTGACTTGCTTTTCTTTGATTTTGTTTTTAATTATTATTTTTTGTTTACATTCTGCACTCAATTGCATTATCAGACTTTATAATACCTATTAAGTATATCTTAACTTTAACTGTTTTGTAAATTAACATGTCCTTTAAAAGAGAGCCGGGTGATCTGTAACTCAGGACCCTCCTACCTCAGACACCTTTCTCTATTTAAGATTGTGCATTTTATTAACTAGTGCCTGTAATATGATGTTGAGATAAATAAAGATTTATGATTATGATTATGATTGCCAGTAAAGGCTGCGGGTGTCGCACTGTCGACCTCAGGACGAGCTGCTTCTCACACGGACAACTGTACGTCGCTTGGCGCTAGCGCATCACCAGTCCTGACCCTCTTTATACTTTGGCTACTGACACCAAAACTACAAACGTAGTAATTACAAAGTTTTATGTATAAAAAAGTGGCTGTTGTTTTAGAAAATTGTGGTGTCTTACAACTTCCACGCGAACGAAGTCGCGGGCAGACCATAGTTTAACACACTATACTAAAGTCAAACGTATCAAATCAACACACAACAACACCATCCCACATTTCCATCAGACACACTAAAATATTTGTTTATCAAAGTAAATAGAACACTATGTTGTCTCAAACGGAAACCAATTTTGTTGTCTCTAAACATATACTCGTACGTACAATGCATTTGTGCCTTGAAATGAGGCAAAAATTCATTTTGTTACTCGTTTGTTACTAAAATAGAGGGGCTCGTGGCTAAATAATTACAGTCGCACGGGTCCATCGAATGTTAAGCTACGCTTGCCGCGGTTCGTTTGTGGATATGTGCTGACCATCCATTACATATCGAGACCCCTTTGTGCCTCTGAAAGCACGACATCATCACGATGTCATTCGTAGATCTTTGATAGTCGTTACAGGTAGTCAGAAGCCCAAAAGTCTGACAACCAGTCTTACCAAGAGCTACCCAGTAACTGGGTTGTGGAGGTCAGATAGGCAGTCGCCGGTTAGACTGGAAAGCCCCGACATGCATCGTTGGGAAAAGGCTAGACAGATCGATTGATTTTGTTTGTTACCGAAATAGAATTAACTGCCTGCTTTTCGAAGACTGATGGGACCAAAAGGTTCTGGAGTGGCGACTGCGTACCAGTAGGTGCCACGGGGGTCCTCCGTCAAGGACCTGGTGAAGGTCGCGGACGCTGGACGTGAGAAGCTCAGGACCGGTTGATGTGATGAGGATAAGTTCTCCAATGTACTTACCTACCTAATGTTGCTACATAAAGTGCACCCCTTATCATCAACGCAACTGAACATGATATATTTACTTAGATAAGCTGTTAAGTATTAGTCATAGAAGTATAAAATGTTTGTTATACATATCTATGGTATTAGTCAATCGCACGTCAATAGGTTTGTACCTAAAGTACCTAATGGAAATGTACACAAATTGATCAGAAATCGTACCTGTGGATGCCAATTTGTATTGCCACTTACAAATCGAGTGCTTTTATTTGATTAGTAGCGGTTGCCCGCGGTTTCGCCCGCGTGCTTGTCAATACTTCCCTATTTGAAAAGGATTTTGTTCAATTTCATAGGTTTTAATTTTTTGCGCGGAACCCTAATTCTTTTTTAAAATAAAAGTAGCCTAAGTTACACCTTATAACATTAGCTATCCGCTAGCCAGTGAAAGTCCCGTCAAAATCGGTCCAGCCGTTTCGGAGGTCAGCCGGATCAAACAGACAAACATTTAAAAAATTGTTTTTTGTTATATTATATACTTTCATAATATTATGCATTTAGTAAAAAGCTGTTGTTGACATGACAAACAGATACTTCAATTTTATATATTTGTATGTATGTACATATAGAATTCTAATTTTAAATCACTTTAAAGCTATTTTTCTTTTGCTAATTGAGGTTAATTTTTACAATTTACTTAATATATATATTTTTTAATATTTTTAATAAATAAGTAAATAAATTTTATTCAAACAATTATTGTTGGAAAAAGGGGTGAGATAAATAAAGATCTGACTGCCTCGTTGGTCTAGTGGTGGCAAGCGCTACTGCTGAGCATGAGGTCCTGGGTTCGATTCCCAGGTCGGGTAAAGTGTTATTGGGTTTTTCTATCAGGAATTTCTCAGTAGCAGCCCGGAGTCTGGATTTGTGCCCGGTAGATGGCAAAATGCTCGCCCCCTATTACATGGGACTTAAACATAACTGGCGAAATGTGGCCTATAGGTACACCTCTGCCTAACCCTTCGGAGAAACAAGGCGTAATGATGTTCTAAATACAGATGGATGACTGTTTCTAATTCCCTTTAGTGATTGCGTAAGAATTTAACCCAGGGTTGTTCAAACACTTCAACAGAATCATACTTTTATGCTAACATGCAACAGACTTTAGTAGGTAACGTTTGAACTACTTATTTATAAGTGATGCCAATGTAAAATTGTTGCGATGCTCGTGCAGTTGACTGTACGTACCTAGCGAAAGTTTAGTTAAGATGATCTACTGGCTATACTGGATGATTTTTTTTATCGTCTCGAAATTTTTACAGGATGTTCTACCCATGAATATGAACAACTTTCACTACGGGACCAACTCTGAAATCACGAAAAAAAAGATCAGCTGTTTAATAGAAAAGTTCAAACCTACTTGACCAAAATGTATGAAACAGCAGATTTTTTTTTCGTGATCTCATAGTTGGTCCCATAGTGAAAGTTGTTCATGTTCATGGGTAGAACACTCTGTAAAAATTTCGAGACGATAAAAAAAATCACCAGTATAATTTAGATAACAAAATCAACAAGTGATTTCTTCAACTTTCAAGCTAACAGAATGTTTCTATGTTCCTTTCGCAACCCACTTTAATTTTAAAACGTTTTAAAGTTGAGTAAGTAAGTTGGTGTCGGTTGAATAATTGATAGGTTATCTACCAGTAAGTGCACTTCCCACTAGTTCCCGATGCACTACTAAAGGAATACGTTACTGTGTAACGCTTTATAGTATTTAGAGAGCAATTAAATAGGTTTCTGCACGTTTTCGACGAATCGAATACAACTTTGTCATTAGGCATGTCGTTTAGAATTTTAAATAATCGCTTAGATAAGTACTTGGGGCACTTGTCCCCTATTAAAAGGGATATTTAAAACATTGACGAAATGTGTGTGTTACTATAGGTACTCTGCCTAACGCTTTAACAAGGATAACAGGCGTGGTATTATGTTATGCAAGTAGGTACCTAGGTATTTGGTTGTAAGCTGGAAGATACCTACGCCACATTCAGGGCCGAATTTAGTTCGGGAGGGGGGGGGTTAGGGTTGTCAATATTTTTTAGAAGAAATAAATAATTTCTGATTTCAGGGACGGTAAATAAAGAGTACAGATTTATTATACAGCATTGTTGTTCTTTTTGCGGAATATATATTTTTATAAATAATTTTCTGATCTTAGACCTTCTAATTCAGGGTTCAAGTTGATGTAGAGTTTAGTAGTTATTATCAATTTCAATAAAGCCCTGTTTCTTTCTTCCCGTCACTTTGCAATCATGACTAAAAACAGAGCCGTCCATTTAAAGCCACTTTAGGATAATATGGAGCTATGGAGAATATAGGAGAGCGAGTGAAATGATCTTGAAAATTTTAGCACCACGCTTAAAATAAGTTAGGTTTTCTTTGACCGTTCATACGGAAATAGAAGTAACTTTATCGACTTATAACTTTAATTAAGAGAATGTAGGATGCAAGAGCGAGCGAAGCGAACTCGAAAGTTATGCATCCCACGTGGGATAGGTTAGACTCACTTTGTTGATTATGAAGTACCTACCTACGCTTACGCAAATTAGAGTACAATTGTGTATATAATTTTACATAGATACATTAAACTTATTGAATTAAAAGGCAGACAACATGGATGATCATCAGAAAAAAAAAGTATGACAACGATCTCCGGATTGAGATTCTGGGTTCTGGAGGGGGGGGCCTTAACTACCTTAATAATCAGTCAATTCTCGTTTCAGCTTATTACGATTGGATTGTATTTAATACTAGCTGTGTTCGCGACTTCGTTCGCGTGGTTGTCGGAAAGCATCTTCCCTATTTGAATCAGATTTTGTTCACAATTTCCTGGGTTTTAATTTTTTACGCGGAACCCTAAATCTTTTTTCTAAAATAGAAGTAGCCTAAGTTACTCCTTATAACATCAGATATCGGCCAGTGAAAGTCCCGTCAAAATCTGTCCAACCATTTTGGAGATTAGCCGGCACAAACAGACCGACAGACGGACAAAATTAAATAAAAATATTTTTTATGTATTGTATACCTACTTGAAATGCTTTTAGTAAAAAGCTGTTATTTTGACATTATGAACAGACACTTCAATTTAATTTATTTGTATAGATGACCTATCTTGGACAACCTATCACAGATAAGAGGCTTATACGAGATTTGTAGCTACTGGTCAGGCTTCCACACACTTGGGTAATACGTTCAATCATTCCCTAAATTAACTATAGTGGACAGTTATTTAAGTAATGATTGACCGTCTACATAAAAAACCATACATTTTCTGACGTTCAATTAAACGTCTCTTAACTTTAAGTAACATTTATAAATACGTCCCTCAAGAGTTTTGCCAGCCTTGGTGCAGGTATCATGGTGAAATGACGATAGGTAGGTATTAGGTACTTACAAGAAATTTTTTACACTAATCCGGTACCTAAGTAGTCAATATTTATCTACAAAAATCTCATTGAACCTAAAGATATCCGCAGAAATGATGTTCCAGTATTGAGAGAAATATTTAACTAACTAGGTGCCTGTGTAAGTGGGAATGCAATCCCGAGCCATTTTTCGAGATTTTTCATTGTACATATAAAAAATAAAACGCATTATTTAAAAAAGTTAGTGAAATCTCGATCTCGTAAATAGAAACACGACCCCAGACTTACCTAACACACGAGATCTCGAGTTGCCAATCTCGACTCGAGATTGTATTTCCTACCTGTACCTATATAAATATTATTTCCAGCTGCAGTAATGGCTTCTTCAAAGCATCAAAGACAAAGATTAATGAGACGTCCTTAAAGCAAAGCTGCCGTAAGCTGGGTGAAACGACTGGAATGATGGAACAAATTAACTTGTGAACTAATTTCAGTGCGGGGGGAGGGAGGTGTCTGTGCTTTTGGTAAACCTATTAATAAGCTTGCGTTATATACAAGATGTAACATAAATAACGCGCAACCTCTTAAAGGGTCAATGTACCTACTCATCATTGTGAACAACGTTTACTATAAGACCAAACCTGAAATCGCGAAAAAAAAAATCTGCTGTTCCCTACATTTTGACGAGTTATGCGAACATAAATGTAGGGAGCAGCTGATTTTATTTTCGCGATTTCAGGTTTGGTCCCATAGTAAAAGTTGTTCATAATGATGAGTACATTGGCCCCTTAAGAGGTTGTGCGTTAATTATGTTACACCTTGTATACAAATAAATAAAATTGAAGTGTCTGTTTGTAATGTCAAAATAACAACTTTTTACTAAATGCATAAAAAGTATATATATACGGTACTTATAACAATAAAGCAATTTTTAAAATTTTTGTCTGCCTGTCTGTCTGTTCCGGCTAATCTCAATAACGGCTGGACCGATTTTGACGATACTTTCACTGCCAGAATGCTGATGTTACGGCGGATAACTTAGGCCACTTTTATTTTAGAAAAATAATTAGGGTTCCGCGCAAAAGAATTAAAACCCATGAAACTGAACAGTCGGATTTGAAAAATTATTTTTGCATTTGGAAGCCCAATTCTCGAGGATAGTTATAGGCTATTATTTAACATCACGCTACGACTCTCAGGAGCCGAGCAAAAAGAACACTAAGCGAAAACTAAGTAATAGCGCGAGCGGGCGATGCAACGCGACGGGTCGGGGGGGGGGGGGATTTCTATTAAAATGTGGCTGTTATTTTAGTATATTGTGTATCTTGGGGCACAGCTAGTTTATTATAAGACTTATACCTCGTATGGCAATCGTGGGCTGCAGCTGAAAATCAGCATCAGGTCACCTTGTGTTATCATTCCACATAATGCTTAGCCGAGGCCCTTTGATCCATATTTAAGCTTTGTTTTATTTTCTTTTTACAGTTATAAGGTATTCTTGTAATGCCAATAAACGCATTTTCTTTCTATCTTTCTTTCTTAACATGTAGTTGAAAAACATGTTCTCCCATACATTTCAACTGCAAAGGTAAGTTTGTACGCACAATATTGTGAGATTTACCATGTTATTTTAAAACATGTTTTTTGACTGCCTCGTTGGTCTAGTGGTCGCAAGCGCCACTGCTGAGCATGAGGTCCTGGGTTTCGATTCCCAGGTCGGGCAGTGTTATTGGGTTTTTCTATCTGGAATTTCTCAGTAGCAGCCCGGAGTCTGGATTTGTGCCCGGTAGATGGCAATAGGCTCGCCCCCTATTACATGGGATTACACCTCTGCCCAACCCTTCGGGGAAACAAGGCGTGATGTTATGTTATGTTTTAAGACCAGACTTCTAATAATCTGTAAACGTATAGAGCTATTTTCTGTATTTTTTTTCAACATTTTAGGCTCAGTAGTTTCGGAGATAAGGGGTGGTCAATTTTCATCTATTTTATTTGTTTATAATTATAAAAATATACTTGATACATGGTCTCCGTTGCATCACGAAACATAAGGCTACATGGGCTAGTGAGAATCTTGGGGTTCATTGAGCAATCGAGTCTGGTCAAACTACGTGGCGTCGGTGCATTTTCATTCATTCATTCATAATTATACAAAAAATATGTATGTATACTTGAGACCCTCACAGTAAACCCTTTCATTTGATATGTCACACGGTAGTGTGCAAATGTTTTTCCTATTCTTGTCTCCCAAAAGTGACCCCCATAATCAAAATTAATTTATTTACGTAAGCCGCACGTGTTCGGGTCGCAGAAACTGATAATATATGTGTACAAAATTTCAACATAATCGGTCCATTAGATTCGGAGCAAATTGGCGGTGACAGACGCACAGACAGACACACAAGTGATCCTATAAGGGTTCCGCTTTTTCATTCGGACATACGGAACCCTAAAAATACCTACAAGTTTTAATTAGAAATAAATCTTGCGTGAATTTTGGGACCCCCTTTATAAACGGCAATAAAACAAATTCTCGACTTAAACATTTATTAAATAAATTACACATATAAATATATATTTCGGGCGTAAAAGCTCAAATAATGTTGTCATACAACGTAGGCACATTTAGAGAGATCTAGAGCACCAATCAAGCATAGCTTTTAGGCACGAAACTGACGCAATGTTTTCAAAATACAAAACCTTTTTTTACCATTTCTGTTTCAATCTATATAGTAGTAAAGATACATACTAATTCCATGGCTTCAATACACACAAACACAAAACAACAGCCTTATTGAGTGATGTCTGTAACGTTATTAGTCACGAGTACGACGAAGCTAGCATTATTTCCGCGCACGGGGGCTTTCAAGTATTAGAGCGTTTGTCCACTGCAGCACTAGGACGTCGCCGAGAAACGAGATTATTCGAACCGAACGTAACGGCCGGTGACGGCGATCGTGTGTCCACCGTAACCGGACTGTGGTTCAGTATGTTACGATAGACACAAAAAAAGCCGGGCCAACGGCGCGGTGCAACGGCAGTGTGATGACAAGAACAAACGTGTTTTGTATTGCCGGCGCATCGGCCTGTCACAATCTCGGGCCGAGTTGTAGCGCTCGTGCCCAACTTGTCGAAACTTCCACGGCAGGCATGACTGCGCTCTATTTGTATAATGTTATGAGGTGACATTTTGTTTTCTTTTTTACATTTAGTAAATAAAGCTACTGCTTAGTTTACGGCGGCGAGGTGGGAGCGATTAAAAACGTAACTTTTTTTTTATTAGTAGGTACAGTTTTAGAGTAGCGTATTCGTAATGTGTGAAATCTTTTTCAAATAGAACTTTACAAAAAAAAAAACCTATAAATTAAAAGTATTACAATGTTCATTCTAGGCAAATTCAAAGAAAAGCTTCAGAGATTTTTAAATAAAATGTTTTTATTATAATGACGTATATGATTATTCATTAAGTAAACTAAATTCAATCTTTCAACTTCAAATTTTTATAAAATTCTATAAAACACAGACACGGTCTTTTAATGTTTATTATCTTTAAACTTAAATGCAGACAAACATGAAATATTATAATATTAATCAAAACAATTGTAAATAATAATTATTATTAACTAATTATGTCAGATCTTAAATAAAGTGAATAATAGATACATCTGTAAAAAGTTTTATGAAAAGACTTAAAACTAAATTATGGAAAGAACTATTAACACATTAATAAACATTCAAAATCCTATATTTTCTTGTAAATTATTTTTAGCAGGAATAATACAGTCATATTTTATCCCATAATCAATAAGAGATTTGACAGATGTAAATGATTATTTTTTTACCTGCAAAGCGTCCCATATAAAATATTACGAGTAGAGATTACATTTAAAAACTGTGGGGCATTATTTCTTGAACACGGATATTAGCGATACATTTATTTTACAGGCACAATTTATGTCAAAGGCACGACCAAACATCGAGTATAAGAATTAATATTAATAATGTAACTGTATAACATACCATTAATTTGAGTCATTCTCAAAATTTAATATTCAATATTTCCGAAATATTAGGTACTTACTGAGATTACTGAGTTATCAGATCACGCGGACGACAAACTTAAACCAAAGAAATATAATTTAGAGTTACAATAATGACCCTATGTAACAATACGAGAAAAACAATAACTATGAAATATTATGAAAAACAAATATGAGGCTACACAGGGTTACTTTAGATTGGCTAGCTAAACTCCGCAGACGCAATGGGTATCGATATCTAAACACGATAAAACAAAAAATAAATAAATTTGATGATTTTTTTTGTGGGGTCATCAACTGTAGTTACTGTAGTCACTTGAAATGAGTTTAAAAAATCTGTTTTTTTTTTTGTGTAAACTTCACCGAAGTGATGGGTATCGATAACTAAACACGATAAAACATGAGAAAACAGTTTTTCTCAACGTATACTTCAAGTAATAACACTAAAGCTAGCCAATTTAATGTAACCCTGTATAACAAGGCTGGCTTACAAGTATCAATCTCTTGTTTCCCTATTCAGGTATTTTTAAATGTTGCGTTACATCGTACAACCGTTATTAGAATATAAATCCACTATATTTCAGAAAATATTCTGTAATAATTTTGTATAATACTCGAATAGCAATAATAATTTCACTATAATGTGTAAAGCATTTTGCAACGAGAATCTGCGATAGATGTCGCTATTCTATGCTGGTAGAGCTCGACGCGCACCACTACTTCAATTACTATACGTACATTACGGTAAATCCGGTGGTGGGCCGCATTTCAGCTTAGACTACCTCGAAAACGCCATCTGTTAAAAATAACCGGATACTCGAGAATTTCTGAGAAAGCTGTTATTCCTTTTATTGGTTTTTATGTGATCGACACGAGTGCCCGTTTGGGTACCTTTACAGTAGTTTTGCTTTTTAACGGCCGAACCCAATAACCTATTTTCAGTAAAGGACAGATCGCTATTGATGGTAGACAGTATAATTTTATCTGTTCTTATGTCAGGCCGGTAAGATTCCATATTCTCTTATAGATTATTGGGACGTTAAAACCATAGATAGATAGGTTTTCTATTTCCTGATGCCAAAACTGGTAATAGATAGGTTATTGGGTTCGGCCGTAAGAGAACTTTTAGGTTATAACCCATACATATTGAGTAAATTCCATACTTGAGTTAATAGCCTCACTACAAAAAGGTCCCATTTCAAATGTCATAATGGACTATAATTATTATGCACTCTTATTAAAACCAATAAAAACGCGAAAAAAGTACACATACACATTCAAAAAAAATATAGTAAACTTGCATTAAAACATTGAGATACTTCAGACGATCTTCACAATTAATTTGAATGACATCTGAAAACCATTGACCTTAAAATATAATAAACGAATCTTAAATATTGATGTACTTTAGACGTCGATGGAGCGAGAGCCTTCTTCAACTTAGTACAGGCCCAAGAGACCTAACAGACACTTCTTGTAGTGGCCGGAGCAGTCACCCTGAAAAGAATAAATAATAATTTAAATAGTATGACATTATACAGATTAGCAGTAGAGTGCTTTGTCAAGGAGATCGTCGATGAAGTGCTACCAACATAATATTTATTACTGCCGCTAAAAAGCTTATCCTCCTGAGCCACCACGAGAGCCCAGTGCGGAATGCTGGATACGCGAGTGCGAGTGGTGAGAGCGTGGTGTGGCCTGTGCCTCTCAACATTATAGGCTTTTTTTTTGGGTGGGAAATCATCAAATGACTTCTCCCGCTCTGGGCGGAGCGGGAGGGCGTGTCAGACTTTTGCTGACTAAAACCACCCGTGTACGTTCAGTTGCCTGTGCTAGGGGCCACGGTAACTCTTTCGAACATCCCGCGGCCCTGGCTGACATCGGCCCTAGTGGACCCCGTCAGACACTCATCACATCTCTTTGAGGCGCGCGTGGAACACAACACGCCGTCGACCCGGGCCTGGTTCTTACCGGACGGCGAGCTACCCATTGCTCGCCGTCCGCAAGCCTGCGCCTACGGTGGCCGGGAATCGGCTCTTGGTTCTCGACGACAACATTATAGGCTGATTATGCTAAAACTGGACCATAGCAACGCTGTTTCCCGGTAGGAGTCAAGCTCGTCTCGCCATCTTCGTTTGCTGCGATGACGCCTGGCTATCAATGGGACCTATACTCGGTGATAATTTAGCCAACTGACATATAAATCTGGTGACAAAAATGTGTCCATCACGTCTGTGGGGTTTCGCTAGCTAATTTCATTTGACCCTGTAGTTGTACAAGGATCTTTTGTCGCGTGTGCAAAATCGGAATTATCGTCGCCATCTTCTTTTTCAATCCAATTTCACAAATGTTCACCAACAGCGCCCTCCTGACTATGTAATTGAAGACAAAAATGCGCCAAAATATTTTTGTAGTACTTTGCTGAGCGCTCACTGACGTAGCCCAGAAAGCTGCTAAGCTTCAGCTTAAGTGGGATTGGGCCACCCAATAACAAAGAAAAGTAAGCAGTTTAATGCGTAATCAGCCTATAAAGTTCCCACTGCTGCTGGGACAAAGGCCTCCTCTCTTCGAGAGGGAGTGGGCTGTAATCTACCACGCGGGCCCAGTGCGGATTGGTAGCATACCCGGCTTCCTGACAATGTTTTCCTTCATCGTTTTGAGAGCAGTGGTGATGAAATTATTTACACAAAGTAAAGCGCCTGGATTCGAACCCACACCTACAACTCGGTAAGTCGGGCCGTTACCACTGAGCCACCACTGCTCTCAACAGCTGCAGTTTAATGCGAGTTACATTAAATCTCAAACTTCTAACGTTGTTAGAGTCGCTGAGGATGCTTGTATAGTAATAAACTGGTGGTCGGAACTTAACTTTATTTAATTTATATAGGAGGTTAGAGTTTTAGCCTCGACGTTGCCTGATCTGTCTTGATATACCGTAAAGGGTAAATTAAGATCATTTTTATTTCTGAACGTTTGAAAATAAGTGCCCATATTCAGGTAGCTATGCGGTAAGGGGTTAATCATACCTCAATCCAGCTCTGCAGCGACTCCCCGTACTTCTGCTGGAACACGTCAGAGATGTCGCCCAGGTCGATCTCGTTACGGGTGACCATCAGCCGGATGAGTTGGCGGTCGTTGGTACCGAGACCCTTCATCGACTTGTGCAGACGTTCCGCGAAGAATAGTGGCTTGTTGCGCACGCTTTTTACTGAAAGAAGAATAGAGGAATCATTAGCATTTTAGCATAAAGCGTCCCGCTTCTTCATATCTTTACAAATAAATAAAATTAAAGTGTCTGTAATGTCAAAATAACAACTTTTTACTAAATGCATATGAAAGTATACGGTGCTTATAACAAAAAAGCCATTTTTAAAATTTTTGTCTGTCTGTCTGTTTGTTCCGGCTAGTCTACGAAACGGCTAGACCGATTCTGAAGGGATTTTCACTTTCAGATAGCTCATATTACGGGGAGTAACTTAGGCTACTTTTATTATAGAATAATAATTAGGGTTGCGCGCAAACAAATTAAAACCCACTAAATTGTGAATACAAAGTCGGATTTGAAAAATTCTTTTTGCATTTGGTAGTCCAATTCTCGAGGATAGTATATGAGGATAGTATACGATGCAACGCAACGGCTCGGGGGACGAGGGAGTTTTATTAAAATGTAGGTAGCTGTTATTTTAGTATATTGTGTATCTTACGACTTCCACGCGAACATAGTCGCGGGGCACAGCTAGTATTAGAATAAATGCTTTTATTTCTGTAAATAGGTTTATACAAACACTTTTACACGTCATAACATTAAAAAAAAAAAAACTAGATGAGGTCGGTGTTTCTTATCCGACTACTCTGAGAAGAAATATCGAAACAAACTCGGAGTAGTTAAAAGGGGAAGCGCTAAGGTAGCCCACGAAATTCAAATTTTCTTACGATTGTTGCAATTTGCAGCAATGTCAAAGTCAAATCATTTAATTCAAATAGGCACATAAGAGGCACTTTTGAACGCAGTCCAGTGTCTGTGTGTATGTTGATTAAAGTATGATTCGGGACCGTAACAAATATGTATTTACAGAATTATAATGATTAGAATCAGTAATACAACTCCTTAAGTTAGTATAATCCTCAAATGTCAAGCTTTGTTCTTAACTCTATATTGGTGACTTTACCACACAGCCCAGCTACTGGGTAACACGATACACCTTGGTAAGAATGGTTGTCAGACTTTTGGGCATCAAGCATATGAGGTTATGACGTAGAACTTCGAACAACCCGACTGTAATTGGAATAACTGAAAACCTCTTAAGAGGTCATTGTACTCATCTTTATGAACAACATTAACTACGAGACCAATCCTGAAATAGAGAAAAAAAATATAACCTCTTAAGACGTCTTGACTACATTTTATCAAATTATGCGAAAATGAATGTATGGAGTAGCTGATTTTTTCAGGTTTCCGGGAAGTTTGCAATTATTTCAGCTACACCCCATGTATAAGTTTGTACTGTAGAAGATATTTGCTTTTTTGAAGAGATAATAATATTTGATCTATTAATGAGTCTAAACTCATTCATTTATTATCAGTGAGATTGCTACGATCACTAAACTTGCGAAATATGGGTGTACTACCTCTGTATACCCTTTTCAGGGAATTCAAGCGTAAAGTCACTTCATATAGTACTCACCAATAGCTCTCAAAGCCTTCTCAAGATCGCCAGAGAACTCTGCCTTGATGGCATCATCGATGTCATGTCCCGTCAGGGACTGGTACTCCTCGAAGATAGCCTTCAGTTGTGGGAAGGAGCGAGAGCACAGCACAGCGTTGAACACCGATTCGTCGGTACCGAGGCGAAGTTCACCTGGAAAAGATAGAAAAACTATAAATGGCACGTTGGTCTAGCGAGCTTGGGTTCGATTCCCAAGTTGAGCTGAGTTATTTTTTTCTCAGTCGGTGCTCGGAGTCGGGATTTGCGTCGTCTAGAATAACCAAGGGCTTTTTCAAATAACTGGGATGAACTGACGTGATTTGATCGAGATTATGTCTGGACTTTAAGGGCGGATTTCATCAATGAAACTGAACGCGATCAGCACATCTAAACCACGTTCAAGAGCTGTCAGTGTCATTATTCCAAAGAAAATAATGACACTGACAGCCCTTAAACGTAGTTTATGTGCTGATCACGTTTAGTTTCAATAGTGAAATCTGCCTTAAAAGAGACTGTGAGTCTGTTTCAGTGTTTCTTGCCAGAGTAGTCGGGTAGGAAACACCGCCCTTGTCTAGTTTTATTTTAAAAATATTGTTGACGCGTAAGTGTTTGCACATCAATAAATGTTTTACAGAAATAATCCTCATTTATCATCATTGTCATTTACCGGTGCCTGTACCTACTATAATACTATACCCCGCATTACTATGAAATCTAATTATAGCTCTTCTTAGAACATCAATCGGTCAGCGCACTCCAAATGACACATTGAAACGACACATAATAAACAACAATTAAATGACGTATCACCGTACGTCACTGATAGTCATCTGTTCCATTTGTTTTAAGATAGGTTCACATTTAAGTGCGTAATGTAATGAGTGTAATGACTCATGGGTCATTATGACGTCATCTCTGCATTTGACTGTAGCAAATAGTAGAATTATTGTAGCTATTCTCACAATGACATGATGCTATACGCAACATTAGTATGAACCTGCCTTTATTTCACAACAAAAAAAAAGTCGCATCATTAAATATATTTGGCAATACTTAGTCATTCGGAGGACTTCCCTATGTATTGACGTCAACAGTGACTCATTAACTCCATTTCATATGTTAACTAAGCAGATAATCAGAAGCATATTAGTCACTAAAATAAAATTACAGTGTGAGAATAATATTAGATCACACTCTAATTTCTTGTTCATTCTGACCAATTCTGATGTAGTATTGTGCAGGCATCGAGTAAATATGTAATAATAATAATAATCATTCATTCAAAACGTCTAACGGGCCTCTGCGAGTTGGCTTTGGCCCGTCGTACAGACCCGGGACCCCAGTGTCCCGAGAAATGTCAAAGACGAAACAATAAGAATAATAGAAGAAAACCTTTTCGAGCTTAGAAGAATGTTAAAATACAACTTAAATGACTAATATTGAGAAACCGATTTAAACGCCAATAATACAATGGTATGCTGGTATCGGACTACAATGTTCGGATAGCAACACAAAACACTCCTACAGAATTGCAAATTTGTTTACAATTTTTTAGACGGAAATTACCATCAATTTGTTACAGGCTTTGGAACTATATCACATGATTCCCCTCATACACACAAACAAGAAGTAGTTGTACGGTAGATCACACGTCAGTTGTAACAAAAACCAGTATAAGCTGGCCGCTTATACTATGGAAACTCCGTACTACGCTCTACAAAAGCCAACGAGACGAGATAAATTTCATGCTTTGGGATTAAAAACTTTAACTTAATTGTGTATGGTTCAGTTTTCATTGCAACTAAAATTATTTTATGACGTTTATCGATAGTTTTTTTTACAAAAAAATCAACTTAGATTACTTGAGTTTAAAGTTGATATTTGTATAAGTTGCAATTTTATTTATTTATTTCCTATCGTTGGCCTGAATATAGGCCAGCTCAAGGTCAAAATGTTACTTGACATGCGGACTACTGTACCTATATGCGTGGCCATGGCAAATTGAACGCTCTTGAACTTTGGTTAGTTGTTACATTTCACGAGCGCGCATCAACCATTATAATTTAAACCTCATGGCTATGAACATAAACGTCAAAACAGCTGTACTTGAATGATGCATGTGTGATGTTTTTATTTATTCAAGATCATGTGAGAAGAGCCGGCGATCGTCAGTTGTTTTATAAAGGACATAAGTAAACGAGGATTTTGTTTGATCTCAGTTTTGTTTAAATTATAAAGTAGACAACAAAAATGCAACAAATATAAATATGTATATTGATATATTTAATTAAACATGTTGACGCAGGAAATTGTAACTGATAACGAATTTGCAACCACAAAAACATTGTCGCTTCCTGCCTAACAGAGGTAGCTACTAAATTGTAATAGTCTTTGATAGATGTTATTTGCGGTATTTATAAAATCGCAAGTACGCGTACCTACTGACGAACAATTTTAGTATGGTAGTAGGTAAGTAGTTAAGTACCTACATCTCGTAAAATTAACACCTTTTCGCGCCTCCGTATATGTCACAGAGATGATGGAGTGTGATAATTTAAAAGTAAACAATTGTATTTTAAAAAATAATGGTACTAGATATTACTTCATTTTCCAGTTTCTTTTAGAATTTACTCGAGGAAAAGGATAATTTAGGAAAACCTATTTTAGGCTTAAACTAATTTTTTGTAAACTTCGGCTGTTTTTTTCGTAAGTCAAACTTGCCAGTACAATTAAATAGCTTATCGCAACAACTTACGGTTAATTTCATAGGAACATAACAGGCATTTTAGAAATGTATGCCACTGTAGTAAGACAAAATGCATGCTAATTTGTATCCTTATTTCTAGTGCTTAACATAAGGTTCAATATCTTACCAGCTTGAAGCAAGCTCCTAGCGTCTTCCCTAGCCTTATTCTGATCGACGTGGAAGACCTCATCTCTGTTACCCTGGAAACCACAACAGATAAAAATTAATAACATGCACAATCATTTTAACAAGTTTGTGAAGAATTTGGATGAAAATTCCACTAGAATAAACTCTGATGTGCTGGATTACCACGAGATATCTTTTTATACGAGTACTTGACTAATAGTTCCCTTAGGATGCGATTGCGAATGAAACCGCAGGCAACAGCTAGTTTATAATTTTCCTATACTGCATGATAATATGGCAGTGGCAGTACGCTGGCATGTTTGTCGAAGGACCGATGGCCAGTGGAGTAGACGAGTCCTGGAGTGCAGACCACGTATCGGCAAGCGTAGTGTGGGACGCCCCGCAGCTAGATAGACCGACTACCTTAACAACGTGGCTGGGACAGACTGGATGCGGAAGGCGGAGGACATGGTGTTGTGGCGCAGACTGGGAGAGGCCTATGTCCAGCAGTGGACTGCGATAGGCTGAGTTCATTGATTGATTGATGATAAAATGGAGTACAAATCTAACATCATGATCTTGCACTTGGAATCATTTAGAAACGACTCTCCTTGAAGTGTCCATGATATTAAAGACAAGAAATACACAGGATTTTTTTCATTGTCAATGTGGTGTCATTTAATCGTGAAAACTGAAAACCATTTAATTGTTCGATGCTCTCTAAACACTGCTAAAAGGATCTTGTGGCACTCGCTCGAATGACGTTAATGCTAGCCACACACATAACGATTTACTTGCGCAAATTTAGACTTGCGCAAGTAAATCGTAACGTATGTGGCTAGCATAGCAGGGGAGCGCCGTTGGTAAACATTGTGTAATAATTGTTTTGTGAAATGTATTCAAAAATCAGCCAAATGCGAGTCGGACTCGCTCACGAAGGGTTGCGTACCACCGTACAATATTTAATACGTTTCTTGTATGGGGACCCCCCCCCCCCCATTTAATTTTTAACTTTATTTTATTTGTATTATTAATATGTTGTTATAGCGGCCATAGTAGTACATCACACGTCTTCAGACATATTACGGTTCAAAAGATGCCCTGTGACAGACGGACGGACCTTTGGCATCCTTTGGGTACGGAACCCTAAAAATGATATGACGGCGTTAGTTCCGATTTTGTCCATGGGCCAAAAGATCCTTGTAATTATAGTTAAAAAATATTTACCACACACAGAGACGTCATTAGCCGTTTGAAGTTTCCAGATGTGTCACCGCGTAGATCGTCTTCGAGGAGATTTCCGTACACTGAGGAAAGAAAATACGATTGAATGAATAAATATTAATAATATTTAAATAGTCGTTCCTACTCCCTAATTGCGTAACACAGTTTCAATCACAATCCGAGAGTTTTGATGCATATTACTAACACATTGCTTCATCGGTTTGAAAAATACGTCTGCTCAACAACGTTAATAACGCAATGAACATGGCTGACCTGTCAAAATGAAACCCATTGCGATCAGTTGACATTTTATGTGTTACGCAATTACCCTGCTGATCCGAACAACAAAAGTAGGTATATCAGTAGTAGAGGTATATATAGAGTCAAAAGCATAAACACCTTTCAGTTACTTACGCCAAATTCAAAAGCGTTTTTCTCGTGAAATAAAAATTACAACTTGGAGAAAAAACTTTAGAAGAACTACTTTAGGAGAAAATCGCTTTTGAATCTTGCATAAGTGTAAAGTATTTATGCTCGTGACTGACACACGTCATGACAAAAGAAGTATTTTTTTTTATTATTAGCCATTATTGTAGCTGGGCAAAGACCTCCCTACTCTCAAAAGAAGTATACAGGTAAAAAAAATTAAATGTATTGTAGTGCCGACGAATGAATGTTTTATAGAATATCTTTAACTAAGGAAACAGACTCGGAAGCAGTTCGAGAGATTTGGCCACTTAGCATAGCACAAATCTGAAAGAAGATGATGAAATAAAAAGTATTATGTCTACCCAATCATTATATAAATTAAGAGGTAGATATCGCACTAGCGCGTGCAAATTGTAGCAGACAAATTCAGACAATTGTTGTAATTTGATTTAGTCTGCTAATAGCAGCGAGCGAAACGAAGCGTGTCAAGCGCAACACACTACAGATAGCTATTTCTTTCTGTATCATGCGTTCCGTATTATATATCGCAGTCGTAGACTCCTATCGAAAACTACTATACACCTATATGTAACGATATCTGAACGCCGTTCATTATGAACGTAGCGTATCTTTCCTTTATAATATCATTGGGTTTACCACATTTGTTTTTTATCTACCATCCATGAAAAAAAGCTTCGATTGGCACAAGATTACATCAGAGGCACAGAATCACAGATGAACCAATAGGCTCCGTCGCGTCTGGTGCAAAAATAATACATAACTAAAAACGTAGTATTGGAACATTGCCAAAAAGCCTTCTAGTGACGATACCTACTTACGGCCGCTTTCTATAATATATATCAATCCTAATCTTCTGATCCGTCTGTAACCAATCAACGGCCGAGTTTGTCAATCTGAGTCTTTGAGAGGGCGAATCACAAGCAGCCGTCAAACACGCGGATCAAGATTGGGATTGAGATACATTATATAATCGGCTCACGCTGACCCAGGGAACTTAAGCCGAGATCTATATAGATCTCGGGATATAAGACCCGTTGTCATTGATATACAAAAAACCCCCCGTTGTCAACCTTTCTGGCTGGCTAATTTTAACACGATACGAGATTTTGTCGTATATAGGTAGTCCTATCGACACAAAAGTAGGTAGATAAGTAGTTTTATTCAACTTTCAGAAAATCACGAAAAAAATCTTGCATATTATAAGATAATGATTAACAATGAATGACTAATGTTTTTGTTCCATGTTATCGCCTTTATTCCCCGACGTCACGTCACTGTTTGGAGGTCTGCCCATCTCGTCAAAATACGGGGAATTTAAAATCTGTTCTACTAAGAATCTTGAGATTTCCCGTCATGGGATTTATCATCTCACTATTTTCCCATTAGAACTAGACATTTTTTTCTATAGATACTGCGAACTTTTCTGTGAAGTCGCTTGGATCTGAAAAGCTAGGCTTGCAAATTAGTCTAGTTGGTATCTTTCATTCCATTATCAGTCTTTATTCGTCACATAGGTACTAGGCTACTTTGGATTAGTGTAAGTATTTTATGTTTATGCTAAGACTCCTGCAGACAGACGTGACTTGTCTCACGACGTGTCGCATTGCGACTCTGTTTTCACAGAAAGTTTTACGGATATCGCAGAATCGCGTCGAGCCTTTATAATGTGCGTCTTATTTGTGCAGAATATTTCTTTTTTATTCTTCTTTCTTTAATTTGTCTTTTTTTCGGCACGTTTGACCACAACCGGCTGGTTGATTGTGTTAAATCAGCAGACCGGGCGAAAGAACGTATTAAAATAAAAACATAAGATTTAATATAACATAACATGACCCCTTGTTTCCCCGAAGGGTTGGGTAGAGGTGTATCTATAGTACACCCACATTTCGCCAGTTAACTCCCATGTAATAGGGGGTGGGACTATTGCCATCAACCGGGCACAAATCCAGACTCCGGGCTGCTACTGAGAAATTCCAGATAGAAAAACCCAATAACACGGCCCGACCTGGGAATCGAATCCAGGACCTCATGCTCAGCAGTAGCCCTTGCGACCACTAGACCAACGAGGCAGTCCAAATAAGACCAGATAAGATAAGATTCAGATAAGATTTAAATATCCAGCAGTCACCGTGGGAACCGCAGCTATGTGCGTTATATTATAAAGCAATAACGTTTTAATACAATATTGCTTAGGAAACCAAAAAAATGTCCCATTTCGGTGATAACAGATAACAGGGCTACAACCAGTCTTCATTTGTTTTAACATGATTGGTAGCGAGTGTAGTGACGCGGAACTGGCAACCCAAGGCTACTTTTGACAGCCCATTAAGCACACAAAAACTGTTGAATCATATTATTCATGGCTCCCAAAAAGCCTCGATCTTCTCTGACGTCATAGTGACTTAACATCGATATTTGGCTACGATCCAAATCTTGTTCCAGCTTGTAATTTTTACTAGATAATCGGCGTTATAGCGGAACTATGTAAGCCTTGCAAACATTGTAGTTTGAACTGTAATTAACCGAATAACCTTGAGAAAGTACCTACGTCTAATGATGTAACTATAGTCACCATAATACTATGATAGCAATGACAGAAATGGTAAGTTAGAAAGAGAAAGATACAGTCATTTTATTCGTATAAATAACACAATTATCTATACAAGGACTATTGAGAGCAAAAAAACGATATTCAACTCTTTATTTTATCAGAACAAATGAGCTGAATCTCGATAACAGCACCCTAATTGCGTAACACACTATCAGTCGGAATCTGAATCATTTTGAAGCAAATTGCTAATCTATTGCTTCGTAAGTTCGAAAAATTTGTCTACTCAACACGTAAATCACGCAATGAATGTTGTTGAACTGTCAAAATGAAACCGATTCCGATTGATAATGTGTTACGCAATTGCCCCGCAGAGTATGGATTTTATTTCCGTAGACTCAATAATACTGAAGATTTGGACAAGTGCCCAATACTAAGACCGACTGTTAGTGTAGAAAATATGACCGGACCCGTCTTCGGTGGAACCACAGTGTGAATATCTTTTTCGTTATAATATATACTGTTTTGAGGCAGCTGGCTGTGTATTTAAAGGCCCTACAAACAAGCACGACGCGCGACGCGACATAAAGCGCGCGTCGCGCGACGAGCGGTGCCTTTGTGTCGCGTGCGATTCGCGTCGCGTGTCGTACCTGTTTGCAGGAGCCTTAAGGCAATTTAAATTGGGACCACGGAGCATAAAGGTGATTTTTTTTTCTAGCCATTGTGGTTACATTCTAAACGCTGAAAGGAATCATGAGCTCAATTTTCATGAAAATACATAGGTTATACCTATACAAGTATACCTAGTTCAGAATCTACAAACACAGGCTTGAAAAAAAAAACGAGGTGCGTCATGGGAAACCCGGTTGGAAAGAAGATCCTTTCGCTTTTGCACACGACACTTTTGTTACATATCGAAAGTGTCGTGACGGTCAAAATGTTATACTTCTTTCGGTTTAGCTCTCATTCGCCAAGTGAGCAGAGTATAACGTGCGATAGGGAACTTCGTTCCTAAAATCACCCTGTACACTTTCGCGGAACTCACTTTTCAATTTTTATACCGTTTTGTTTGAGCCAAAAGACAGGATGACTTAACTGAAAATTACGTACTAAAACTGTGGATATCAGTTATAGTACATCTCAGTCAAACAGAGGTATCGATTAACTTTCATCATAGGAATTTATTCTAAACTATAGCTGTGCCCCGCGACTTCATTCGCGTGGAATTCGTAAGATACACAATACACTAAAATAAAAGCTACTTTGCTCGGTTCCTAAGAGTCGTAGCGTAATGTTAAATAGCCTATAACTATCCTCAAGAATTGGGCTACCAAATGAAAAGAGAATTTTTCAAATCCGACTTTGTGTTCATAATTTCATGGGTTTTAATTTTTTTGCGCGGAACCCTAATTATTTTTCTAAAATAAAAGTAATCGGTCCAGCCGTTTCGGAGATTAGCCAGAACCGACAGACAGACAAAAATTTAAAAAATTGCTTTTTTGTTATAAGAACCATTTATACAAATAGCCTATAACTATCCTCAAGAATTGGGCTACCAAATGAAAAGAGAATTTTTCAAATCCGACTTTGTGTTCACAATTTCATGGGTTTTAATTTTTTTGCGCGGAACCCTAATTATTTTTCTAAAATAAAAGTAATCGGTCCAGCCGTTTTGGAGATTAGCCAGAACCGACAGACAGACAAAATTTAAAAAAAATAGCTTTTTTGTTATAAGCACCATTTATACTTTCATACGCATTTAGTAAAAAAAATGTTATTTTGACATTACAAACAGACACTTCATTTTATTTATTTGTATAGATGTATAGACATACTACCTATCTACGAGTACTTCTCTTAGAGATGATATCTGGGAAGTACAGTCGACTCATACTGACTATCAGCGTTAAGTACAATTGTACTGAAACGGAACAGTTAGAACGGTGTTATTTTAGGCGCCTTCAAAGGAAACCATTCATTACATAGAACATCACACGTCCAAGGACTCATGTGCTAAGAAACTTCAAGTTTTACACCAATTTACGCAATTTCATACCAATCGCGGACCGTTAGATGAAATTGGTTGTATCCTCTGTTTGATTATAATCCTAGGATTCTTGTGAACTGGATGTAAATGAAATGCACTAGTATTGGCTGTTTCACTGTGTGTGCATTTTAAACGTACATGGAATCGTGTTATTAATTCAACCAACTCGGCCTATCGCAGTCCACTGCTGGACATAGGCCTCTCCCAGGCTGTGCCACAACACCCTGTTCTCCGCCTTCTGCATCCAGTCTGTCCTAGCCACCTTCTTAAGGTTTTCGGTCCATCTAGCTGGGGGGCGTCCCACACTACGCTTGCCGATATGTGGTCTCCACTCCAGGACTCGGCTGCTCCACCGGCCATCGGTCCTTCGAGAAACATGGCCAGCCCACTGCCACTTCAGTTTGCTTACTCTGCAGGCTATGTCGGTTACTCCGGTTCTTTTCCGGATAACTTCATTCCTGATTTTATCCATCAGAGAAACTCCAAGCATAGCCCGCTCCATAGCGCGCTGAGCGACCTTGAATTTGTGGACCAGCCGAACTGTCAGTGTCCACGTTTCGGCACCGTATGTCATAACGGGCAGGACGCACTGGTTGAAGACCTTAGTCTTCATACATTGCGGGATAGGTGACGAGAAGACTTGACGAAGTTTTCCAAACACTGCCCAACCCAACTGGTTCCTTCTATTATTAATTGTTTGTTAGTAATGAATTTTATGTAGATATTTGTGATTTGTATATTGGGACTTGGTGCCAAAGTAAATAAATAAATAAATTGGTCATATGTTATACTTCTTTTTCTTAAGGCAAAAGCGCCAGGGTAGCCCCAGATTTAAATGATTATAGTTCTACAAAATGATTAGAATACATGATACTCATTACGGTCACAAATCATATTTTGATCAATGATTGAAATTTGAATTTCACTGACTATCAGTGGCGAAAAGCAGCCTATAACACGATTCCTACCGGCTTCCCTTCGGATGTTCGCATAAGCAACACTACCGCTATTGAAAAATGGCACCGTTAATAGTGTCTATAGGCCGACCGCATAACTGAGACGTTGCCTGAGGTAGCAGCGCGGTGAGGGAGGGGTGATAGTTGTCACAAGTTGACGAATCACTGAGCTCTCGCATCACGTCACCACACCCCTCCCTCACCGCGCTGCTACCGCAGGCAACGTCTCAGTTATGCGGTCGGCCTATACATATTATTGCCAAATAATATAGTTACAGTACGGGTATTTAATTCACCATAACATTCAAACAACAAAAACGCCTATTATTATCTTTGAATTCTAACAACAACAAAAAAAAGTTCTAAAATAACCCAGGCGCCAAAACGTCATAATCGGGAACAAAAAATTTATACAATAGCGATCCCGTCATGACGTCACTTTAGGTCACGTTGAACCGCTTGATAATGGACGAGAGTAAGCCGGTATACAACGGGTTACGATAGAGACAGATATAGAAAAAATGCGTCAGCGAGAACGAGATGGAGGAATATTGCACATTTTATTTAGTTTCCACCTGATCAATTGTACTGTATTCGATTATTTATATTCCTATAATAATTTTAGAATGATAGTAGGTACCTAATTTAGTTGAGTTTATTTTTCTCTAAAAGAAAGCTTTGTTTGTGTAGTGAAAGCATCTTTTTGATTCTGCCATTTGACGATAGATGGTATTAAATTCCCTAAACAAAGATAAGTAAGTAAGTAAATTAAAACCGGCTTCGCTTCGGCTTCTCTTACAAAAATCACACCTTGCCGCTGCTGGCTATACTTTCGAGCATCCCTCTTAAGAAAGTACCCGTTCAAATTCCTCTTGTATTCTGCCGTGTAAACTTTCTTTAGGAGTATCGAACAGGTCAATAATGTTGACTAAGTCAATTATATCACACTGTTGCTAAAACCAAGTTCTAAGTATATGAAGGAACTAGTCAACTCAACTTATAAGGCTAGGTTTCGATCGTCGCAACAACCGACAACAAACGTTACAAACTTCATTCATGTTTACACGATCGAGCGAGTTGCAAGGTTTTACGCAACCATAGATAGGAATATGTACGCAGTCTGAACTGTAGTTGTAACTACCATTCACAACAATAATTATCAATGAAGTAGGTTCACTTGGAAGTTATTTATCAACAGTTACACACCCACTCAAAATGCGTTTGTACTTGGAAATTACAAGTAGCAGACGTGACACGTATAGAGAATTATATGTGCATATAGTTACATCGCTGTCATGTCACACAAAGAGGCCCTTTTTCTCAACATAACCTGTCTTAGATTAATAAATAACAAGGTTACGTACATATAAACTCAATAAGTGCGAGCGAGACGTCCGATATCAAAGTTCTTGCATATCATCAGGTGCATTTCGCGCAAGGTTTCGAATAATTCGGAATTTGAAATAAGTGTGGGCTAAAAACCACCGTTTGACTCAATACTTCGCGTACAGTCGCGGTCTAAAAATGTTTATCAGTTTTAAAATTGGATTCTTTATCACACTGTGTGCAATAAAATATAATTTCAGGTTTGGTCCCATAGTAAAAGTTGTTCATAATGATGAGTACAATGATCCCTTAAGAGGTTGTGCGTTATTTGTTACATCTTGTATATCTATCCTAGACGACATGTGAATAAAAAAAATCTATGCTCTATACCTAATCAAATCACATAATACCGACCTTGTGACAGACAAAGATGTGTGCATGCAATTATAAACCTTAAGGTGGTACCTAAGCATTTTCAGACAGCGACTGTACAGTAAGAGAAATTAAATTCTAAGCAGTATTTTTTTGTTTTAAAGCCATTTCATACGACTGTCAAAAAAAAAAAATTACAGTTGGAACTTGAGTTCTCGGACGGGTTAACGATTGACGACCACGGATTGTTGTAAAATTAAGGAAAATAATTATTTTCCTTAACTTTGCCACAATGGGACTGCACTTCTACGTTTTAAACAATTTCTAAATACCGAAATATTTATCGAGGTCTGCGGTTCACTGCTGCCCAGTGTCTACACACGGCATTTTTCCTCTAGACGACCATGCTATTATTAAAAATGCAAAAGTGACTCTGACAGTCAGGGGCCATCCTATGACGTGTTAAAGCTATCAATGTTCCAGTGTGAGAGAGAGAGAGAGAGATGGAGCTATACACGACCGATAGCACCATCCTTTTTTTGCGACAGAATCATGATGGCATTAACACGTCATAGTACTGACCCTGTTATCTTTTCACGCCTTAACAGATGAACAGAGTTTGATTAAATTGGACACACAAGTAGACCATGACTTGGGTTAGGACATAGGATACATTTTATCCCAGTAGTAGGTACATCCCCGTGGGATCAGTTCCAACCTCCACGCAGGCGAAGCCGCGGGCAAAATCTAGTAAGAAAATGTAACAATACTTACTAGCAGTGTAAGTCTGTTTGATGACGTTGATCTCGTGGTTGGACATTGTGCACATGACCTCGATGAGGACATCCTCGTCAGTACCGATGCCGGCGATGGCATCATGAAGTTCCTTGCTGTAGAACTGTGGTAGAGGAGTCATAAGGGCCACCAGGAGATCTTCAAACTTGCCACTGGTTTCACTCTTCAAGTCAGCCACGAGATCCTGGTGAAAGAAATTAATGTAATTAATTTTGATTCTTGTTCTAATGATAAATGATTTTATTTCTGTAAGTAGGTATGTACCAGTGGCGCAGCTACAATTATCATTAGAGGGAAGCCAAAGAAAAAAATTGTTCAGTTGTCATAAACTCGAACAAAAAACTAGGTTTTAAATCTTATGTTGGTATTAAATATAATTAGGTAATGTGATGTGATACACAGTTACACACACAGGTGTACCATATTATTTGGCAATTGTAGACACTGAGAAGAGTGGTTGTTTCGACGGGAAGCCGATAGAAATCGGGTTGTATGACGACTACGCCCCTGGTTTGTACAAACACTTTTACACGTCAATCATATTTTAAAAACTACATGAGTTCGACATCCTATTTGACTATTCTGAGAAGAAAGGCCGAAACAAACTTAGAAGTCACAGTCTCGTTTATAGTCCAGACATAATATTGGTCAGATCATGTGAAGACCATGCAGACTGGTGTCTGAAATGGTCTTTTGAGGAAAGAACCACACAGATTGAGTGGACTTGTCAAGTCATTGCACGCATTTGTCAGAAGTCGTGCAGCTCAACTCAGATCTCAACGATTCGACGAACAATACCAAAGAGAGGAGATTTTGGGTAGGTCGCATAAATTACTCCAACTGCCTGATGCCTTGTCGTTCGCATGGGGAAGATTGATCCTCAGGTGGGGCAATGTTTTCGGAGTTTTCCATATTATAGCATATCTCAGTAGCAGCCCTGAGTCTGGATCTGTGCCCGGTTGGCAATAGGCTCGCTTCTTATTACGTAGGACTTAAACATAACTGGCGTAATGTGGGTGTACTAAGGGTACCTACAGCTCTGCCTAGGCCTACTGCATCGAAGAATACAGGTGTGATGTTATGTTATGATTTTGGTTATTCGTGTCACGAATGTGATGACCCGGTATTGACAGAACTGCTTTTTATGCACGAGGTTTCGTGTTTTAATTTGACAAGTACCAATGTGACGTTTTCAATTTCATTATGGACTTTCAAAATGACATTAGGTATGCCTTACGGTGGAGGAATTTTTTTAGAAAAAGGACTTATAATGGGCATGAAATACAACACGCCTGTATGAGATTCCGCCTTTGGCTTAAAGTGGTACAATAACAGGCCAATTTTTTTTGGGTTTTTTTTCGGCTTTCTGTGTAAGACCTATCTGATGGGGCTAAAGATAAAACTATTTCCGGGTGCCGTATAAAACAGCAAGGCAGGCCAAATACCCTATGAGATTATCTATAAAAAGTTAAAAACCTATGGCCGGTTAACGATCCCTTCCTTTTTCGCCTTTTGCACTTCCCATGAGAAAAAACTATAGGCCGACCGCATAACTGAGACGTTGCCTGAGGTAGCCGTGTGGTGCGGAAGGGGTGATAGTTGTCACAAGTTAACGAATCACTGAGCTCTTGCATCACGTCACCACACCCCTCCCTCACCGCGCTGCTACCTCAGGCAACGTCTCAGTTATGCGGTCGGCCTATACCTACTAATGACAAATGAAATTACATCGCTGTGTGTTACAGGAAAACACAGAAAGCCTATTAGTTGAAAGATACACTCTACGTGCACATGACCTCGATGGACTTAGGAGTTCTTTCCAGGAATAGTGAATACAACATACAACTTTGTAAGAAAAACGATCAATAGAATGACGCTTCTGCTTCAAATGAGGTCAGCTGACCCGAACCTGTGAGTCTATCTCTTTAGGCAGGCCACACAGTCGGAATTCCGAAAGCAAAGCAGCAAATCATCAATGATAAGTCTAGTAGTAATTTTGTAGTATTATTAGATTATGAATGGATTTGATGCTTTGCTAGCTTTGGAATTAAGAATCGGAATTCGGACTGTGTTTGGCCGGCCTTATAGTGATGTTTAGTCTGTAGAGTCTCAGTATCGATTAGCATGGCGACGTTGTGTCTCTAGAGTTTTCGACTACAAATTCCCACTCGTGTTTTCTTCAAAAACATGTTATTACAGCTACTAAATAGAACTAAATACATCACTGTACGGTTTTTCTTTTGTTTTAGACAAAAACACTGTTAAAATTAATTGATAGGCTTAGCTAATCAGAGGCCGATGACCGTTAACATACCTTCTGAATGATAACCATATTATTATCTCCTTTATCTTACATCTATACAAATCTGTAGTTTCTGCCTACCCCGATGGGAAGAAGGCGTGAGTTTATGTATGTATGTATACAAATCTATAAAAATAAATAAAATCGAAGTGTCTGTTTGTAATCTCAATACCAGCTTTATACTAGATGCTTATGAAAGTTTATACGGTACTTGTAACAAAAAACAGTGTTTAAAATTTTTGTCTGTCTGTCTGTTCCGGCTAATCTCCGAAAGGGCTGGACCGATTTTGACGGGACTTTCGCTGGCAGATGCTGATGTTATAAGGAACTTAGGCTAATCTCGTTTTAGAAAAAGAATTAGGGATCCGTGCAAAAAAAAACGCATGAGAATGTGAACAAAATTCGATTCAAATAGGGAAGTATCGACATCCACGCTGGCGAAGCCGCGGGGACTAGTTAGTTCATACTATAAACAACATTTTTTTTTTTATTAAAAAAATAGTAGCCCACCGGTACTTATCGGGGACAGATCCAACCTAGTTACGATAGCCATAAATTATTATTTGGTACTTTTAAAATGGCAACAGCTTATCATCATAGTTCGTTAGCGGAATGGTCATAGTTTAGTAACACAGGACGATCGTGTGATCCACGCGTCATGTTCGTGAACGGGCGCCGTCAGTGGAGACTGGTCATCTCTTAGCTGCCAGGGCTTATTTTTAATCTTATATTTTAAATTGTTTTAATTATCTATTTTTTACATTGTTCTCACATATAGAAGCAACAAGAACAATAACAATGTACCTACCCAAGATTTTGTAACAATTTTGATTTAAAAGAGTGTCCATGGAGTTTCTTGCCCATTCTTCTCCATAGATATCTACGTTTTGGAATGGGCAACTAGCTTCAATTTTCTGACTAACTGACCGACTCTTTGACAATTCAAAAGTGCCTGTAATTGGTTTAATTGAAATAAATGCTTTGAGTTTGAGTTTGTGGCCATTTAATTATCCTATAACCACAACACGGAACTTCACAGAAAAAACTAACCTAACTACTAAACAATTTCATATTATGTTTGACGCCCGATCAATCAGCGAGCGAGTACTTAGAACGTTACACATATAACTATTGCATGTTTTCATAATAAACCACAATGTTCTAGATGGAATAAGCACCTATCGCGTTTACTAGGCCACGAATGCATAATTATACATATGGCGAGGCCATTGTAACAACAGTGATTAAATGCAAACTGTAATAGCCAGCGGCAGAAGCATTCTAGAAGTCTTGAATTTCACCCTTCACAGTAGGTAAAATAAATAACAAAGTACTTTTTTTTTTGTTTTATCATTACTTAATATCGATACCCGTTATGTCTGTGAAGTTTCACTAGTTAATTTAATTTGACCCTGTTTAATCTATCTAAATTCTGCAATCTAACGGCCGCAGTGACGACCGCCATGAAAATGATGGCACCGGAGTTTGACTTTACGGTGTAAAAAATGTTGGCACCGGGGTTTGACTTTACGGTGTAAAAAATGATGGCACCGGGGTTTGACTTTACGGTGTAAAAAATGTTGGCACCGGGGTTTGACTTTACGGTGTAAAAAAATATGGCACCGGGGCTCGACTTTACGGTGTAAAAAATGTTGGCACCGGGGTTTTACTTTATGGTGTAAAAAATGATGGTACCGGGGTTTGACTTTACGCTGTAAAAAATGTTGGCACCGGGGTTTGACTTTACGGTGTAAAAAATCCCTCTCTAGGGAAACACACCACATTACTTTCAACAATAACGTTTCAGTGACGTCGTCATTCGACGGCAAATTGCGGACGTTATGTAGCCACCACCGCAATCTTAGGAAACACTCACTTGTTTGCGTCGGCATAATTCGATACAGCGGCAAAATCGAATAATTTTATTATAGTGGACATTATTTTTAACTGGTGAAATGTGGGTGTACCTACTGTAGGTATACCTCTGCCCAACCCTTCGGGGAAACAAGGCGTGGTGTTATGTTATGGTCGGGAAAATCCGCTCGGCTAAGCTCGAATTGTGGCGACCCGAACAAGTGTGTAGCACCCCTGAGGCAAGGCAACCATATTTTGGTATTAGACCGGCCCCATACAGTCGGAATTCCGATTCGAAATTCCGTTCCAAAAGCACCAAATCCATTCATAATCTAGAAGTAGTAATAGTAGATTATAAATGGATTTGCTGCCTGCAAAACCGAATTCCGAATATAGGTAGGTATGTGGCCAGCCTTATTGACTAAAGTGTATTGTACCGAACTTGCATAATCTGGAAAACATCATTTATTATAGGTATTTAATTATTTATCATATCTAAAAGGATAACCTCAAATAGTTTTTATTCCAAAATTAAACCGTCCTTTTTTTAAACTTCTTTTTCCTCCAACTAACAAAGATCAACAACAAATTAATTGGAATTTAATTAATTAATACAAAATTGGTAGCGACATGCTACAAATAGGTTAATGGGCGCTCTGCCTTTTAGTTAATTGGTAAACTATTAAACCTCTATGGCATAATTTATATGCTTGTAATTATTCACTTTCAAAAGTATTGTTTACAGCGCCTTTATGTCGTAGCCATAAGGGCCGTTTTAGCAGTGCAAGTTTTACGAATGGTATGCTATTGACTGTACTATGTATTTATGTGGGACGGCTCAAATAACAAAACGTAGAAAAGCTGTAACAATAACGGTAGATAATTCCATATTTAATATTTTCCTATTAAAAAGTATTTATTTAACAGTTTAAGTACACGCATATAAACAGACAAGAATAACAGAAAAATACGTACAAAGATGATGCTTATTTTAAGTACCTAGGTAGTTAATTAACGTGAAAATCTATACAAATAAATAAAATTGAAGTGTCTGTTTGTAATGTCAAAATAACAGCTTTTTACTAAATGCATATGAAAGTATACAACGTGGAGACAACAATACGCCAATAAATGAAAACACTGGCAATAGAAATAATGCAAAGAAGTATTTTCATAGAAATTAAAAAAGTGATTTTTTCAAACAAACTAAATAGTAGTGATGGGCCGACTATGGGTTTTGCTAATCTTTAACTAGCTTATACTGAGTGACTAAACATATATTTGATTGAATTTTCGTATGCCGACTGGGAACGGCATTAGATAAAAGCCATTTAATTTATTATCGTATTGTCGCCTCCACCATATACGGTACTTATAACAATAAGAAAAGATTTATTTTTATTTTTTGTCTGTCTGTCTGTTTGTTTGTGCCAGCTAAACTCCGAAACAGCCGGACGATTTTCATTGGCAGATAGCTGATATTATAAGGAATAACCTAGGCTAATTTAATTTTCGAAAAAGAATTAGGGTTCCGCGCAAAAAAAAAAAAAATCCATGAAATTGTGAACAAGTCTAATTTGAAAAATTCTTTCTGTATTTGGTAGCCCAATTCTTGAGGATGGTTATAAGATATTTAACATCACGCTAAGACCCTTAGGTGCCGAGCAAAAAGAAAAAAGAAAGAATGCTAAGCGAAAACGAAGTAATAACGCGGGCATCGATGTAATGCGGTGGGTCGGGGCGTATGTGGGAGTTTTATTAAAACGTGGCTGTTATTTCAGTAAGATTGTGTATCTTACGAGTTCCACGCGAACGAAGTCGCTGGGCACAGCTAATTCAAAAATAAAATAGTTAAAATATACCGTGGCAGCTTAGAGATGACCAGTCCCAACTGACGGCGCCCGTTCACGAACATGACGCATGGATCAGCACCATGTAGCTCAACCATTTTAAAGGAAGCCAAATGATCCAACCATAGAAATATTAAAAAAAAAAACTGTTGTTTCTTATAGAAGCGGTGCACGGTGTGGAGTTTCATAGTTTTTGTGATGGGACAGGATGAGCCCTGACTCGCATGCAAACTCACACATACACACACACCCCCACACAAATACACACACATATACCAACAAACATACTTTCGCGCAATAGAACCAATGTGTATAATATTATTACCATTATTTTTTTTTTAATTTCTTAGTTTGTACATCATTTTCATCGAAAAGTCTAGATACTTTTGTTACTCTTTTGTGTCCTTTTATTTACTTTTTAATGCTTTTTGTGTTGTCATAAAATAACAAAACTTTGTGTATTTTTATTACGGGAGGACACTGGCTCCTGCAACACAGTTTATAACTAACGCAGGAGTCAGAGAATTCTAGAATTTGTGTATTATTTGTTTTATGCCAATAAATAATTTTTGTATTTTGTATATCTATAGATCCAATACTTGCCCCACCATCAGCGAGGCATTTGAGTAAGCATGACATACTCTCAGCCGCCAGGGCACATTTAAGTCAATGAAAGACATATTGCCCGATTAAATGGTAGCTCTTAATAGTATATACCTAGAACTCACAGACGTGCTATGCAATTATAACATCTTACCACCAAGATCGTAATCGTATGATGGAAACACGTCTAGAAGATTTTTCAATAATGTAAACATCGTAGCTGAACTCACATGAATTGATAAAGAACTTATTCATCGGTTTGGTATAATATTGCTGACAATTAATTCTAGTGCATTAGTTGATCCGGATAAGTTTGGTAGTTATTGTTACCAGACTGCTCAGCTATACGTAAGCCTGTACATATGCCAAATACAATGCACAAAGTCTTGTTGCATGGCAAAGAAATTCACACACACACACACATTCATTCAGACACAGACATACACACACATTCAGGCACAGGCATTCAGTCACGCTATTTACTTAGACACCGATGTAGGCTAAACATACCAAGTTCTCGACTAAAAATGCACTCTAAAAGTCCCTCAAAGTATATAACAAACTACCAGCATCAATAAAAAAGAAGAAAAATTTCACATACCTATTTTAAAAAAAACTTAGACTATTTTTAATTAATAAAAGCTACTATTCGCTTAATGAATATCTAATTGATAGACTTATAAAATCATAATTTTAGTACCTAGACGAAAATTTAAAAATAATACATCTCTCTTATTTACCTATTTACTTATATTTTATACTGTTAATTTTTCTTAGAAAGTACCTACCTACTATTTTATAATTATAAATTAAAAGTGCTTCCTCTCTCCTAACTCACTTATTTTGCTGTGCCCGACAACCCATGTGATCTAATTTTAAGTTTTACCATCTAAGTTTACATGTGGAATGCAATGAAGTATTGAGTATTGAGTAAATAATAAGTGTTGCTGCCTTACCTATTGGGATGTTATCTGAGGAAGCTCAAGAAGCGCGAAATAAAGAATACTGCAATTATAGGTTAGGCCATTCAAGAAAATGTTCTCGTCTAAAACATGTATATAAAAAAATGTTATGAAGATGTGATGATCTGTAACTATCAATTTCCACTAAATCGATCGTATTCTTCGGGATGTTTGTCCGAAAGAGTTACCGTGGCCCCGGCACAGGCAACTGAAGGAACACGGGTGGGTTTTAGTCAGTAAAAGTCTGACACGCCCTCCCGCTCCGCCCAGAGCGGGAGGTCATTTGACGATTTCCCATCCAAAAAAAAAAATGGGTACGCTCTATTTATATAATGCTACCGTTCGTGAAGTTAGTGACATATAAATAATGAAATAAGTGTTGTAACGGTTTACAAAGGTTGTTTAAAACAAAAAATAGAAATCTACTTATTTTCTACACCTGGCCATTGTCAATGAGGCTAAGATTTAAATGGGTTAGTTAAGCAAAATAGAGAAATTTTTGGTACATATCTGATTCGTGTAACGGTTAGGCACAGAAACGGGTTTCTCTTTTAAATAAACCTTTTTTTACAGTCCGTTCGACCGATTTTGACCTCTATCCCGTAGGCGTAGGGATGGCATTAATAGCAAAAACGTGGTTACAATACCAACTGTTAACTGCAGATGCCAACTGTCATGCCACCAACGCAATAGAAGTCAAATTCGGTTGAACGGACTGTAAAAAAGGTTTATTTGAATTTCTAATCCTATTCCAAATGGAGTATAGTACAAAACGAGGGCAACACACGATAAATTTATCAAAGATTCATATCTTAAGACGTTGTTGACAATATTAAACAATGTTGTTATGATGTTAAACTTTATGGTAGGTGCAATAATATATAAAATGGCTACTACTACATTTTTGATGAAATAATGTAGTATCTACTTATCTAATTACTTCCTAGGCTGGCTCAATAATATCCTGCTTTGAAATATAAATTGTTTTGATTTACTGATAACGAAAATATATTATTGAGGTAAGAAACACATACTGAATAAATTAATTGGTCTTTCCGTAACTAAAAAAAACATAAAAATTACGATTTTAATTACTTAATATAAATACATCCCTATTTGTGGAAGTTATTAAATTATGTATAGACGCCAGCACATCAAGCTACCCGAAACTGTCAAATTTTCCCAATCAACCTTGAACCTAATGCTTCAGCAACAAAGTCGAAAATCTATTAAAGAAATTTGACAGATTGTAGTGGCTTGATGTGCTGGCGTCTGTACAATCGCGGAACGATCAGTTAATCATTTACTTAGGTACACTCCTTTCCCTTTTTATTCAAATCCACGGTGCAAGTTAAACTTTACCAAAAAAGACGCTTAACCTATTCATTCCCTGTACAGAATCGGAGATAATCGGCTCATGAGCATAGACAGTAGAAACTTAGTAGATCAATTTAATCTAATTAAAGAAACAAATAGACACTATGTGATTATTATAAAAGCATTTGAAAAGAGTCTAGACTGGACGCCACGCCACGCCGGAGTCCTTGAACTAAACCGGCTTACATTCTGATCTAAACAAATAAATAAAATTGAAGTATCTGTTATATTTTAGAAAAAGAATTAGAGTTCCGCGTAAAAAAAAATAAAACCCATGAAATTGTGATTTGAAAAATGATTTTTGCATTTGGTAGCCCAATTCTCGAGGATGGTTATAGGCTATTTAACATCACGCTACGACCCATAGAAGTCGAGCAAATGGAAAAAGTTTGAAAGAACGCTAAGCGAAAACGAAGTAATAGCGCGGGCAGGCGATGCAACGCGGCGGGTCGGGGGACGAGGGAGTTTTATTAATGTGTGGCTGTTAATTTAGTATATTGCTTATCTTACGACATCCACGCGAACGAAGTCGCAGGGCACAGCTAGTCCAAATAAAAAACAATATTCTTCACCAGAACATCATGCCTGAACTCCCCGCGGGTGAAGTCAGAGGTGACAGTAAACCTACATTTCGCCAATTATGTTAAAGCCCCTTTACACACAGGCGTGACCCGAGCGATATTTACTTACATTTTTATGAAGTCGCGCGCGACTCTACATAAAGGCACGGCGTGGCTCAAGGGTATCCAGACTCGCAACGCGACACGACGGACGTCAAGTCGCGTCTGTGTAAAGGATTCTTAAAAGGGGGCGAGCCTATCGCCATTTATTGTTCGAACCGAAATTCAAAGCATTTATTTCAATTAAACCATTTACTTCTGAATTGTCAAAGAGTCGGTCAGTTAGTCAGAAAGTTGAAGCTAGTCGCCCATTCCAAAACGTAGATCTCTATGAAGAAGAAGGCGCAACAAACTCCAAGAACACTTTTTTAAATAAAGATCTTACAAAATCCTGGATGCATAATTCTTGTTGCTTCTTTATTATGCGAGAACAATGTAAAATAAAACAATATAAAACAATTCAAATATAAGCTCTAGTGGCAGTTAGAGATGACCGACCAGTCTCAACTGACGGCGCCCGTTCACGAACATGACGCGTGGATCAGCACCATCCAGCTCAACCATTTTGAAGGGAACCGAAGAATCCAACACGCGCCACCATTAGTGAGACATTTGAGTGAGCATGACATATTCTCAACTACCATGCTCTTATAAACAAGGTGTGTGTTTGACTTGAAATAGCATGGCCGTTTGTTTTTCAACATACCTTTCCATATAACGTCTTGAATTCAAAAGCGATCCGCATACGCTGTTCATTGGTGCGTCTCGTTAGGACATGAATGATGGCTTTCTCGTCTGTTCCGAAGCCTTTCATGGCCTTACGAAGGACGGTGGCATCATCACGAGGATCGAAGGGGTTCGCCGGCACAACGGTGGGCTTCGTCTGCAAAAGGACACGGGTATTAATACTTAGATGATAGATGAAAATAGACCCATTTATTTGTCTATTTTCATCTATCATCTCAAGAGTGTTAGTTTCGCAGTTTGATGAGTATAAAATGCGTGTTTGTTGGATAGGGATTTTTCTTATGATTCGGAAATAGCATCCATGGATGACAGGCCTGAAATTAAACTTTAGTTTGTATTTGGGCGAGTGCAAATGTCCATTATTTAACAAGACACCGACCAATCACATTGAAGTGTGGTTACATTACACAGAAATAAAGCAAATCTTGTGTTGTTCCGAAGACCGAAACTATATTCTGCGAACCTTTAGTTGGGGTATCACCATATCATATAGGTCTCGTAGGCCTAACACACTTTCCAGCTAGGGTTGCGGGATGTTCGATAGAGTTACCGTGGCCCCGGCACAGGCAACTGAAGAAACACAGGTGGGTTTTAGTCAGTAAAAGTCTGACACTTCTCCCGCTCCGCCCATTTGATGATTTCGCATACAAAAAAAAAAGGCCTAAAACACTGCATTATCCGTCGTGTCATGATACAGAAGACGTGAATGTATGCTTCGCACGAGATATTTGCAAAGCAGTGATGAAAAATTCCATGAAATGTGTAATCGATGACGATCACAATATAGGAACAAATAAATAAATATAGTCAATTTAGAAGTTTACTTAAACAATGAAAGTTAAATCCATTTTCTATTGTAACTGAAGTATCATGATAAGGACCGAGTCGTTTCTGAATCATTCGTCTGAAGGACTGCTAAGAACTTATGATTCATCACGTGTGATCTAATTAATGTTAAATACTAATAACTTAATAAGTTTTGGCTGAACTATCTGTTTCGTGGGTGAACTTGTATGAAGGTACCTTATAGGTCAGTTACAAAGATAAACGATGAGGAATTGGGTTAACTAATAAAATAATGGTACTTATTGATATCATGATAGCACTCGAGAATAATTACTTAAGCATGACCTTACTGCCCTTAGGCAAACTCCGGATGAACTATCATAAATATCCGGAACATGCTTAAATAACCGAGCAATTTAACTTGTTGACTCTAGTTGTATATGCCACACGATTGTCTTTTAAGTGCACACACAATTGAGACGAATTCGTCATTGAAACACATAAAAGAAAATAAATACCGTATAACGAAACGATTTAAATCCTCTCCGTATACCAATTGAAGCTCTATACGCACTGCGCATACTTGAATTCGATGTTACAGAGGACATATTAATTAATCGATACTTTTTTCGAACCAGCGGAAATATTAATCACATCACTATGTAACACCATTACACAAATGGATTATTGATTTGGTTTAGAGGTGAGACCAAAGGTGTATTTAGAGATCACCACATCCATTGTAGTGGGGACCAATGCCAAGACTGAATCGTTGGTGGGTTTGATAAATGTACTGAGAGACGAAGTGAGCATAACAATGTAATTGCAGCAAACTGTTCCTTGAATAGAGTCACAGTACGAGTAGGTACGTCGCCAGCCTCCTGTGTTACTCTCAATAATGTTCGCCACGAATAATTCAACTGTTTTTAAAAATAGAAATACGATATGCTCAGTATTGATTTTAATCATAATAGGTATTTCTATGAAAAAAGGGACGAATTCCGAATTTAAACCTTAACCTACGTAGGTTCTCAGCAGGAAATCTGTTGTCCGTTTCCATGCTTTACTGACGGTTATATTCGTAAACGTCTCGGTCGTTGAACTAGTTGATCTGAAAGCGTGTTTCATAACTTAGCAGAAGGAGGTCAGTATCATCATCTCATCATTATCTGCCAAGCCTTTTCCCAACTATGTTGGAGTCGGCTTCCAGTCTAACCGGACGCAGCTGAAAACCATGGAGCGACTGCCTATCTGACCTCCACAACCCAGTAACTGGTTAATATGATACCCCTTGGGAAGACTGGTTGTCAGACTTTCGGGCTTCCGACTGTCAAAAAAGATCCACGAATGACAGCCGGGACCAACGGCTTAACGTGCTTTCCGGGGCACGGAGGAGTCTTGGTATGTAAAGATGGTCACCCATTCACGAACCAACCCCGGCAAGCGTAGCTTAACCTGATGGATCGACCCGTGCGGCTGTTATTACTTAGCCAAGAGCTCCTCAGAGGGAGAGGGTCAGTATCAAGCGTTTATAATAGCTAACATGGATTTGTTTAAATTCATATTCAGCTATGTTAATCATAGGCTGAATTACGTTTCCTGGTAAGGTTTGGGTACAATATTATTGGTTATGTTAAACACTTAAAACTGACGACATAACGCTTTTTTGTTATGCCACAATTTCTGCCGGTTTACTCCCTAAAGAACGGTCGCGAAGCAGAAAGAATTACCCTCACTACTTCTCTATCGCACGCGCACAAATGTATTGCTACTGCCGTCGCGCTCGCACATTAAGTCTTCTAATGTGCGAGCGTGGTGGCATACATTTCACGGCACGGTTCTTTCTGCTTCGCGACCAGGCTTTTCCAAAAGCCGTGCTAAAGAACTTCATGCCAATAAATATTATTTTAGACAATAGACTGCACTTTTAAATTGGTTTGCCCAAATAAACAAACAACCACATTTTGGTTAATAAACTTGCAGGCTTGCATTTTAATTATTGTACCTCCAAACATTAGGTATAGGTATCAAGATATGTAATATCACCACAAAGTTCTGTGCTTGGCAAATAAATTCATACTTCCATACTATAATAATATAAATCCGACAGTAACTCTTGTATAATTATGAAATTTTAATGATAGCCTGGGTCCTGGAGAAGGACATAGACATTCATCCTGGATTTTTTTTTATTAAAAAGTGATACAACTGTCATACTTTGTATATCAATCAAATGGCTATAACTGCAAATTGATATAGTGTATCCCGCTGCTCAACAATTTAGTTCCTTGACTGTACATCAGATAAGGGTAGATTTTTTAAAGTCATATGCAAACAGACTGACAGAAAAATTTCTGCATTTAAATATAATATTAAAGACGCTCACAACAGACTTTATCCATCGCATTCGAGTAGCACAAAGGGCCATGGAGCGAGCCATACTTGGCATAACCCTACTAGACCGAGTGCATAACACCGAAATCAGTCATCGGTCGAAAGTCTACGACGTCGGGGACAGGGCAATGCGCCTTAAGTGGAGTTGGGCAGGACATCTAGTTAGACGCGAAGATGGCCGATGGAGTAAAGCTGTGACCGGATGGTGGCCAAGGTTAGGCCATAGAAATCAGGGCCGTCCAAAAACGCGTTGGGTTGATGATATCATCAAAGTCCGGGAAACTCTTGGATGAAGGACGCTCGGAACCAGGAAGGATGGCAGAAAAAAGGGGAGGCCTATACCCTACAGTGGGTGATTCCAGGTTGAAATAATGAATGATGATGATGCAAGGAAATACTATTTTGTATGCAAAGCAAACTTAATGTAGATAGAAATTAATTTGTGATGTTTTGATTTTTGAAGACTAAGACAAGACTTAGTCAAGGAATTATTCATTTATAGTTCGACTAACCTGACAGTTCAAAGCAAAATAATGTTACCATACTAACACTGATAGTTTTGGGGTAGTGCACGAATTTGCGATAACAATGAATAGTCAGAATAAAGTTGAATAAATCTCAAGTAATGTGTTGTTCTATTGGAATATTACAAATAGTAATTTTTGTCAGTCTTTTAATCATATACGACAACATAACGCTTTAATTTGTAACATAAAATGGCCAAGCCCGAAATGATTTTCAATTTATTGATTTTGCAGAAACGTGAATCGGTCATTACCTACTTATTGTTTAAGTTATGTTATAAACAAATATAATTGTGTTTTATAGTTAAAGTACTTTAACAGGTTAACTGCCACTGCAGATATGCGGTGACCGTAGCGATACAGTTTCTATTGTGTATATTGGCTGGCAGTTAACGTTGTTAATTAAATTCAAACAAAACTAAGCACATAATAGTACATTGTAAGGGTCATTCAATTTCGCTCATTCTATTTTTCACCACACTAAGTACCTTGTTTAGTTAGATTTGGTATCCCTCCAACTGTCAAGTTACTGAATATGATAATTATATGTCGAACTTTAGTTATACAAATAAATTACGTGTGAGAAGATCTAGGAGAATTTAAAACTAAGGGTGGTCAAGCATTTTACTAAAGCAACATAACAAAGCATGCAAACTACAGTCCGGCCATCGAAAGAATGCATTCTTGATACCTGTCAGTTTTATATGAACGATTATGTGTTTTGCAAGATCCTTATACTTTCAATTGTCATGTTAAGATATGACTTATGAGTGGAGATCGGATAATCGGGTGCATATTTACCTAAAGTTAATTTTTGCTTAGAAATTATGGAAGCGGCTTCTTATTTTTTTCTTTCTTAATATGAATCCCAGGATTCCAGAAAATCCGGGAATGCAAAACTAATCGAATACATGGTATGGAAACGACTTCTAAAACATGTGGTATTATATGTTTAAAAAATACAGAGACACCAGGATCAAATATTCTTTTGCTTGTTTACTTGAAATTAATTTTTAACCCCCGATGCAAATATATGTGTATGTAGGGTGTAAGAGGAAGGGTAGTGCGTGTCGATTCTATAGTCAAAAAGTACTAAATTTATCAATTCCTAAATCGCAAAAGTGCATGCAGTTCCACATTAGCCAACACCTCAACTTTAGGTAAATATGCATCCAAATATCGTAGAGCTAATTTGCCTAAACTTCGAGGAAGGAAGTAACAGAGTGGATAATACCGCCTCTAAAATCCCAGAATAATTTTAATGACGTTTAAACCACGGGGTTTAAAAACCACGAATTATTTATTGGACTTTATTTGTAGTTACAAATTATTGATTTGAAAAATCATAACATTTTTTAGGGTTACACACACTCACACATTTATATCTGTAATATTTATGGTTTACATAGTAAAAAGTATTTTATCTATCTATAAATATAGTCCAATAAATAATTTGTGGTTTTTAAATCCTGGGATTCAAACATCATTAAAATTATTCCAGGATTTTAGAGGAGGTATTATCTACTCTATTTTACTTCCCTCCTCGAAGTTTAGGCAAATTAGCACTACCTATTCCGATCACTGCTTATGACACATAATTAAATTTCCATTGTTACCAAGTACCGACTTTTAGAAGGTTGGTCGGCAGCGGAGAGGTTTACTAGAAATTGTGCAACTGACAAGTGCCAGGAATGCAATCTCTCAATGGCCGGACTGTACAAAAGAGTCATGCATATAACTGACATTGTTTTGCTTATCACAATAAGTAGCTCTTAGATTAGTACAATTATAACACAAATGAAGTTGAATAAATAAACTGACGACTTCTAAAGTACATACAAAATATTTTATGAATAAATGTGGCCAGGTTATTAAAGGAGTTCAACATACCTGTGGCATTGCAGGCACTGATGATGAGTTTTGGGAAGCTGTTTGACTATGTGCATATGACTCTCTATAATGCTGATTCTCCTGGTGTTGGTTAGTTTGAGGGTAACCGGGACTAGATTGTGGGTAACCAGGCTGGACTGGGGCACCTTGGCCTGGGTACCCACATTGAGCAGGCTGGGGGTAGCCTTGAGCCTGTTGGGGGTAACCCGTTTGAGCTGGCTGTGGGTAACCCTGGGGTGGATACCCTTGAGCAAAATTTGGTTGAGGATAACCCTGATTTGGTTGTTGTTGTTGGGTTGGATATCCAGAGCCTGGTTGAGGATAACCCTGCTGCGGTGCTGGGTAACCCATGGTTGGGAATCCCGGCATTGGCAATGGGTTTCCAAAGGACTGTGGAGCAGTGTTGCTGAATCCAATATTATGATAGAATTGTTGTTGTTGCGGGGTTCCTGCTTGACCCTTGAAGGAAATGAAAATGAATATCAATTCATTGACTACCTAGCACTTTGATAGTATTGTATTCAAAAACCAAAATTATTTGTATTTCATTTTAACTACTTCCCTAATGTTACAGAATAAATTATTTATTATTATGAAGTACTAGATATAATAAGCTTCCCAATCAAATATGGGTAGGTACATAATTATTTTACAAGTATGAAGGTACATAAATAAGGTTTCAAAAGTACCCAGTGTGCTTACAACATTTAACAATCAAACTACAACAATTCGTGTACCCACACTTTTCTATTCAGTTTACTCATATTTACAAACAACTTAAAAGACTAAACATTAGACCACTTTAAAAAAATATTTGTAAAAGCAAAATATGAAATTTAATCACAGAATTCAACATTTTACACTGTTCATTGTTATTCTGTCTAACTTTTGGATCCCAATTTGCACCAAAAACAATAAAATTTTGTGATAAACAAAACAGTTGCTTCGCAAAAGGCGCCGATTTCACTTAACCAAACTTTTTACTGACTATTCATTCCGTGTATGAAACACCCAAACCAAGCTACATCTAACAACTACGAAATAAAAAAATGCACTTACTTGTTGCCACGGATTCATTTTAATACAACTTTAACGATACGGAACTTGTTAAACACTGACTGAGCAAGCGCCAATCGCAACCAGACTTGGATATTGTGATGACGAACTACGCACGGACTGGTGACTAACTATGGCACCATGAACACAACACAAGAGCTTGTCTGATGACGTGAGCTATTTTCCTTCCTGTACTTCGATGGGAAAAACTACTTTCTGTGAGAACTAAATGCAATGACCGATGACGAATTACGAGTCGAGCACAGACTAAAAAGAGTCGAGCAACTCTAAATGGCATTGACACTTTGACACTAACAACCGACAGGCTTGCTATGTGACAGCAGTATTGTGCTGCCAGCCAATATTTTTGATAAAATACTATGCGGCATAATTTCTGTCTTCTGGGCATAAATAATAATATTTCGTTCATATTACTATTATTGTACGTAGGTACCTACTAATAGTTTCATATTTTACTAAAATTAAATTATCAATGTTTCTTTTAAAATGTAGGTATATATTGTGCATGCTGTGTGTGAACGCAGCATGCACAATGTATGAGCTATTTTAGGGCATGCAGCGTTATGTGTATTTTTAAGTTTACCCAGTATTTAATTTATATTGTATTGCCCGATTTGTGAAACAACAATTTAAAAAAAAATTAAAAAATTATAATGATTAAAATTTAGGAATTTTTCTCACGCCTCACCTGGCCAATAATTGGTCAAATTAGTTTTTTTTTTTTGTGTACCAGCACAGCTACTCATAACCGTTCGATTCGCTATAGGTTCGTTTAGGAAGAATGCTTCCAAACTTGTAGAAATGGTAGAAAATTTTCTAATGTTATACATATAAATTAATGTTATTATGTGTTTCGTAACAAGACTTAGTGCTACTATAAAATTTACATTGAGTGATTAATTTAAAAAGGAAACCAGCAGGATTTTGTATAAAAAACAATATGGTTATCATAATTCGAAACTTGCTTTGTAAACGTCAGAGAAGTAAACTCGGTCTGAATTCATTAATTTAATCTAAATATATATGTTATTGAAAAACAACATTTTTTTATCTGGTTTGCTGAAAACCACTTAGAATTATGTGAATAGGTATACTTGGTTATTAGATGCAGCGGTCAAAACATTATTAAAACTTACTACTTGTTTACTTTTTATAACGCTATTCGTTTACTGTATTTTATCTTGTAGGCAATAATTAGAAAATTGTTTTTAGATAGTTTCTACCAGTCAAAATACAAATTTCAGACTTACAGCAAATAGCAAATAGGTAGCTGTCGGAATAATTTACGTCTTCTTATCGATTTAAACTGTCAACATATTCCAGTTTTCGATTTGTAAATAGCTTATAGAGCTCCTTAGACAAAGCGTTTACAAAGCAAGATTATTAACGTATAATTATTTTATTTTATAAAATTACTGCGTGTTTCTTTTTTAATTAATCACTCAATGTACATTTTATAGAAGCACAGTTATGTTACGAAATACCTAATAATAATAATTTATTTACCACTATACAATGTTCTACTTAAGTATATATAAGTTACTATTTCGTAGCGGTCCCCCTAAACGAACCGACAAAGTTGTTCACGTATCGTATCCATTATATGTACCGATATTTTTTAATATTTTAGCTAGGTAAGCTGGTAATAAATTATGAAAACTTCCCATCGAAATCTTAATCTCTTCTTACAAATCTACTACTTCCATTCTATTAAAATATTCTACCAAAAAACCTGGACGTTTGTCAAGTAGGTAACGCGATATGTATAACTTTTGGAGGGAAGTTTGTGGCCAAGTGGCCAACACTATGGCCGGCCATCATCATCATCATCATCATCCAACCCGTTTTAACCCACTGCTGAGCATAGGCCTCTCTTTTCATGTGCCCCACGCTCCGGTGCCAACCTCATCCAGGTTCTACCCGCGATGGTAACAATGTCGTCTGTCTATCTCGCCGCCGGACGACAAATGCTTCGTCATCTAGTAGGTACTTGACCGCCACTTGGTCATTGCTTACTCCACCTGTCATCACTGCGCCTTGCCAGATGACCGGCCATACACAGTCGGAATTCCGAGATTCGGAATTCCGAAAGCAAAGCAGCAAATCCATTATTAATAATACCTACTACTTACTAAATTACTACTAGACTTTACTAGATTATGAATGGATTTGGTGCTTTTGAAACGGAATTCCGAATATGAAATCTAACTGTGTGTGGCTGGCCTTACACTCAATCACTTATATTATACTTTCATATGCATTTAGTAAAAAGCTATTATTTTGACATTACAAACAGACACTTCAGTTTTATTTATTTGTAGATATATTACTTAAACCTACAAATATACTTATTATATGTACCTATAATTATACATGTATGTTTGTATGTATAGTAGAGTATAGTGAGTCCAGGTTTTCTCACGATGATTTCTCTTCACCGATGTCAGTAATGTTAAAGATAAATTCGGAATGTAAGAATGAAAGAAATATTTACTTAATAATTATGTTAAAAAATCTGCTGTTCCCTGCTTACTCTGTATTAGTAGGTTATAGATGTCCTGCCGGAGGCTGTACGTGGGGATTGTGCGGTCCTGGGCTCTGTATGGGGCATCCGTGTGGGCGGACACCCTGACGGCCCGCACCGTCGCAATATTGCGAAGGCCGCAGAGAGCAATGGCTGTTAGGGTGATTAGAGGATACCGTACGATTCCCTACGAGGCAGCAACTCTCCTGGCCGGATCAATGCCCTGCGATCTGAAAAATCCTAGCGTCCTTATGTCGTTGGCGAAAGGTGGAGCTAGCGCGTGGTTAGCGTCCGGTTCCCCGGGAATTCGAGGCACGAAGGACCGAGCTCCGTCAGCTCCTAGCGGCTGATTGGAGGGAGCAACTTGCACAACCCCGGTGGTGGCTCGCTACAACAGTGGTGGTAAGGCCTGTTGTGGGGGAATAGCTGGAGAGGGAGCATGGCGCCCTAAGCTTCCAGCTAACGCAGGTGCTTACTAGACACGGATGTTTCGGGAAGTACCTACGTCGCATAGGTCGGGAGCGGACGCCCGTTTGTCATCACTGTGTGGACTGCCCCGAGGACACGGTGCAACATACGCTGGAGGAGTGCTCAGCTTGGGCCCAACAGCGCTGTGCCCTCGTCGCGACACTTGGTGCGGGTGATCTTTCGCTTCCGGCCGTGGTTCAGTCCAGGGTCGGAAACGAAAACGCGTGGGATCCTGTTGCCTCTTTTTGCGACGAGGTGATGCACGCAAAGGGGGCGCGGAGAGAGAGAGAGCATATCTCTCATTCCACTCGCATCAGAAGAGCAGCCGGGCGTCGAAGGGCGCTTAATGATCTCCGGCTATCATAAGGAGGGGCCTACGGGCGACGAAATAGGGGCTGTGTCGTCGTTCGAGCAGTAAGGTTCATAGAGGTAGCACGCAGTATTAAATGCGCGCCTTAATGGGAGGACGTAGGGTCATGTGATTGGCCAATCACATGACCCATAATGGCACATAATGATGGGGCCCGCTAGGGTTGGCGGGCTGATTCCAGTCAGGGGTGCGATGAATGTAGAAGTACCTCCCGGGCCCCTGACTCATGGTACTGGAAGGAACACTGGGGTTTTAGTCGCTAGGAGTCTGACATAACCCTCCGTTCTTCCCAGACGGAGGGTATCCATGAGGATTTCCCCACGGGGAAAAAAAAGGTTACAGATGTAAATGACCCGTTACTTACACTCATTATTATATTTTTTAGTATAAAGGCTATGAACCTGATAAGAGATTGTTATTTATTTTGATGTAGATAAGTAATAATAAGTATTATTGATAATAATAAATTATCGTTTTTATTGTTATTGTTATTTTACCTAATTTTCTGTCGTAGTTATTTAATTATGATAGGTATTTATGTAATTCTAAACCGTAATGCATATAAACGCTGATGGGTTTAGAATTGTATACTGAATAATATTCATGGCTGCAGTTTGCAAGTCGATGTTCCTTACACCCTGTATGTAGAGTGTTATGTTAAATCGCGAAAAATAATTAGTTGCTCCATAAATAATGGTCTCAAAACTCGACAAAATATAACAATTGGTTCCTTATTAAAAGTTGCTCATTTTCATGAGAAACATGGAGATTATATCGCTCACCTAGCAGTATAATGACACATCTACTTTTTTCTTATTTTACAGAAATGAGGGTCAAAGATTTTACAAATGTTTGAAACGAAGTTATGAGTTCATTTTACATTTTATCATTGATTTTATGGTTTTAGCAACTAATAAAGACCTTAATAGATAAAACTAACGCCGTGCCGTTTTACAAATTATACACTTTTAAACACTTAGGCCGTAAAAACTCAATTTCGCTTTTTTTTGTAAATGTGCCATTATACTGCTAGGTGAGCGATATTATTAGGACGCACCCATGGCAGCTTGGTATATTTGGTGCCGCATTGAACGTGTTAAACTATGTATGTCCCTAGTTCCTAACACACTGTACATAGGTATACTTTGCACCAAAGATATCATTATCATCTGCCGAGCCTTTTCCCAACTATGTATGTTTAGTCGGCTTCCAGTCAAACCGGACGCAGCGGAATACCAGTATTTTACATAGAGCGACTACCTATATGATCTCCACAACCCAGTTACTGGGTAAAACGAGTACGATACCCCTTGGTAAGACTGGTTGTCGTACTATAGCGACTAAAAATCACAAGTGCGCGCTGGCTCTTAGGTTTCGCTGTAAATTGGGTAAAAGCAGAATCTCCAATAGTATAATTGAAAAATAATCCCGTGAAGCACAAAAAACAAGTGTGTGTGAATGTCAACTCCAACGCACGACTGGAGTTTACTCCGTGAAAGGAGCCTTGAGGTACGTTGCGCTGAAAAACGTAACGCTTTTGAGTCAATGCTTGTAGTAATTTAGCTCTTCATAAAATTTCCATACGGGACCACAGCCGGGGCACAGACTGGGGGCCTTATATGAAAATCGATTCTTAAGGAGTCTCCAATAAACTCCAATATGTTCAACAACCGACGGCGGGGCACTTCGCGAAAGTGTAATTCATTAACATCCGTGGATTGCACTCAGGTTTCAATCCTGTCCATCACTACCTTGAGACCGAGAAGCCGCACTTATTCTTTTTGACGGAGTCCAAGATAGCGACCCCGTTAGACGTGTCGTACCTCAACTACCCAGAATACTCACTTGAGCATAAGTTTAAGAAGCAAGCGGGGGTCTGTGTGCACGTCCGGGATGATATATGCAGTCAACGTCTCCGCTGCTATGAGGTTGCGAGTTTTTCCACTCTGTAGCTGCTGGTGGACACCGGCTCTCATAAAACAATTTGTCTCGATGTTTACAGGTCGCACAGCTGTGATCAGGAGACGATTAGACTAAAGAGTCTTGTCGTCTCCTGATCGCTGATGGTGGTAACTGATGATGGTAACTGCTGTCGCGTGAACATGTTTGGTCACGGATGGTCTGATGATTTGTCAAAGGACCATCTTACAGAGGCAGCCGAATTGGCCCAACACAAATATCCGACAGCAGAGCTTGTTTTTCTGGGGTATTTTAATGCCCATTATATGGAATGGTTGTTCCCGTACCAGAAAACTGACCATGCTGGAAGAGAGGCGTGCAAGTTTGCGATATCGCTAGATCTCCACCAGCTGGTTGATCAAGCCACTCACGTTTCGTATGTTGATGGCCACACACCCAACTGCTTAGACCTTCTGCGGACAATAGATCCGGATAGGCACTCTGTATCGGTCTGGACTCTGCTCAGGTCGTCCGACCATTCTCTGGTGAAATCTGTGTCTTCCGGTTGTCCTCCAGATTGAAGACCTAGAGGCACGAGGCGAGTATGGAAATACGGGTTAGCACACGAGATGCGGCATTTCTTTGCATCTTACCCATAGCGGCGAACTTGTTTCTCTTTGCGCAACCCTTCTGACTGCGCTGATGCCATTGTTGACGTGATATGTCAGGGGATAAGGCTGGAGTGGCGGATGGGAGTAAAATAATATTGATTCGGAGACTAATCGAAATTAAATATGTAAGTATTTAATGTATTTATTCATTTCTGAAGTAGTGTAATCAGGTCACAGACCGGGTTGGGATAGATGTATTCTTGAGTGGAGACCTTAAATCAGCAAACATTCAGAAGGTTTCATTAGGCTAAATGGAGCGACGATCCCAGAAGCTAATAGCTGATAGCAGTTAAATGAGTACACCCACATTTCGCCTGTTATGTTTAGTTTAAGTCCCATGTAATAGGAGGCGAGCCTATTGCCATCTACCGGGCACAAATCCAAACTCCGGGCTGCTACTGAGAAATTCCAGATAGAAAAACCCAATAACACTTTGCCCGAAGTGGGAATCGAACCTAGGACCTTATGCTCAGCAGTAGCGCTTGCGACTACTAGACCAACGAGGCAGTAAATTATTATAAATAAAATAGGTACATAAGAACATAAATAAGCTATAAACTTAATAATACACATACACACCTACATATTTACTATAACAGATTCCTATATTATATAATATACACATACCTTAAACCTACATGGGCACTTATGAATCGTCAGAAGCTAGGTGCACGGGTCCAATTTTATTAATCGTTTCCTATATTGAGAAGAGCCAGCAAGAAATTTCACGGTTTCTCTTTTAAAAATAATTGGCTTTTACAATGTTTTCTAGGTATGAGAGGACAGTGTAGGCCTGTCAAAAATTAGCAGGTACCTACTTAACAAAATAGGAAATCATCGAAACATCTATAAATCTACGAGGCCTACAATGTTCTCACATTCACGAACTAGTAGAGAACCTATTTATAAAGTAAATAAAATAACAATAAAAAAAACTAAGCTAAATGACATGATTGTCATTACAACTGTAACAAATCTGGGTGAGAAAGAGAAAGATCGTCATCGTCACACACAGAATGATCTGTGGTCACAGATAGCGCACTGCTTCTCCTTTTCCATTCTGGCTTATTATAGCAACTGCATCAATGTTATAAAAAGTGATAAAGGTAGAAGACATGTCGAAGCGCATATAACAAGGATAGAAGCATCTATAGAAGTATGAGGAACAGGGTGTAATGTTCACTTATCTTCTATAGAAAAGGGAGGATCCTCCGACCAGACGGGTGTTATGTCTGGTGGGCTACTGCCCGAGGGTTGATGTCGGGACGTTGTACATATACCAGATGTAACATAAATAACGCACAACCTCTTAAGGGATCATTGTACTCATCATTATGAACAACTTTTACTATGGGACTAAACCTGAAATCGCGAAAAAAAATCTGCTGTTCCCTACATTTTGACGAGTTTTGCGAACATATGTAAATGTAGGGAGCAGCTGATATTTTTTTTGCGATTTCAGGTTTGGTCCCATAGTAAAAGTTGTTCATAATGATGAGTATAATGACCCCTTAAGAGGTAGTGCGTTAATTCCGGGACATGTTGTATTATACTCTAATAACAAAACAGCAGCAGATGTGAGTGGAAACGCCAGGAGGGGACGCCCTAGGAAGATATATTGTGATCTTATTGGTGATGTTCTTCAGAAAGGTCAGGTGCGTAGTACTCGCAACCGGCGTGCGTGTATGACCAGATGTATGAACGTAAACGAGGCAAAAGAAGTACGAGTATGTAAGGATCGCAAAACAAAAAACAGCTGCTCCCTACATTTATGTACGCATAACTCGTGAAAATGTAGGGAATAGCTGATTTTTTTTGCGATTTCAGGTTTTGTCCCATAGTAAAAGGTGTTCATAATGATGAGTTCAATGACCCCTTAAGAGTTTCTGCGTTAATATGTTACACTGCGTTAAGGTGTTACATGTACCTAAACTCTGCTTGCGCGATGCAGGATTTATGTGTCGTCAGGTATTTGATGCGTTGTAAATGCCGCCACACATCCTCTAATATCTTCTTAATACAAAACACTGCAGTCTATCATCTTGTTTTCCCTAAACATGCTCAAAAAGAACTTTTCTAATATTCCAGCAAGTTCCTTGCGCGCATACGGGCGTGAGAGTACTGACAATATGCATTGGAGTCACCGGCACTGCTATATTGGGAAAAATTAAATGCATTGAAAAAAAATTAGATCTGGAAGCACAAAATATATTGGGATCACATCCAGTCCAAAGGTGAGTTGCTGCCTTACCGTATGATGATGAAGGAGTTTTAATGGTAGTGTAGTTCGTCCGTTCCTATAAAATATAAGATAGTCAAGAGATTTATAATGCATTAGCGTCCTACTGTCAACTAGAAATACCAAGCTATTTTCTATCCACTGAAAAATTTAACAACCCTTAAACATCGATAAGTTTGTACCTACTACAATTAATTATTGCGTAGTAACGAGTACAGAATGATGGCAGTCCTAGCAATTTACTGATATTCTGCCATTTCTGGTTATACTCAAAGGTAACCAGCGGGGTAATTTCTTAACACACCTCCAACGACAATTGACAAGTCAGTCACATTCATTGCGTTATTTTTGTTGTTAAGAAGAAGAATTTTTCAAACCTATCAAGCAATAGCGGAATTTCCTACAAAACCGTTTTTTTTTTTTGGATAGGAAATCATCAAATGAGTTCTCCCGCTCTGGGGGGAGCGGGAGGGCGTGTCAGACTTTTGCTGACTAAAACCCACCCGTGTTCCTTCAGTTACCTGTCTCGGGGCCACGGTAACTCTTTCGAACATCCCGCGACCCTGGTTCCTACAAAACCCTTGGATTGTGATTGAACCAACGAACTGATGGTACTTTATTTCTTTTTTATAGCGCCCAATCAGCTGCACGTGGAATGATAGACATGTCTAAGCAATGAGAAAGTGCCAGCATCTGGTTGGTTCGAGCAGATGAACCTGCAGAAGACATTACTACGCACATATTGACGACAGATGCGGAAATTGCTCAAGTTATCGCAGGATCATCGAAATAGTTTTGCAAAGAATAAAGGTGCTTTCAGACATACTTGCACTGGAATTTGAACTACTGATTTTTTATATATGATTTTTCATTTGGCAATCGCACACTAAACTTGTCTTGGTCATCTTTAAACAAATATTGTAACGCTTTTGTACCTTAGTCTGCCTCATGTTCAGTTTTATTTATTTAAATACCTTTGTTACCTAGGTACTAGGTAGGTACCTACATAGAGTTAACAATATTTAAAACTACTACCTAATTTTAATGGTGGATTGAAGTAATTTTATAAGGAATTAGCTTCCACCCATAACTTTGTCTGCGTGAAGTCTCTTGTCCCCCGACCCACCCCGTCGCATCGCATCGCCTGCCCGTGCATAGGGTAAAGCGAGGTAATGAGAGCGGATGGGTAATGAGAGCGCTGGTGATTGGACGGAACCTATGCACATTCGGGAGACCTTATGCACTCGGCCGTTTCCATCAACTGTCGAGGAAGTTCAGCTGTTGCGCACGAGTCATTCGTGCCCTGCGTTGAGTCACAAGGGACGGTTGTGTGTTATTCACTCCGCGCTTATAAAAAACTGTCGATTGCCAGCGTCCAGGTAAGCATGATGATATATTCTTATTGTATTATGTTTATGCTAATTACATACCTAGATTCGTCTTCTATCAAGTGCCATTTGTTAAATTGTGACTGAAAGTCTAATAAGATATTTATGTTATTACTTTTCAAAATGGCGGTCAGCGGGTAATGGGAGCCTACATAGCTCTCACTGTTTTTGGGAAGAAGTAAAACTTATGGCTGCCATTTCCCATACGAGCGTTATTACGGCTCTCATTGTCCGCATGCATGGGGTAATGGGAGCGATATACTTTTTCGTAAAATCTTTATTGGACCTTAATGAATGGCTGTAGTTAACTACAAAATCTATTGATTTTAACTGTGAAGAAAAGATAGTCAAATAAACGAGGTTTAAGTTCTTAATTAAAAATTATAACAAAGTAAACAAATGTGGTTTTTATCGACATTTAGCCTTAGTTAGCTCCAATTCCCCCACTCTCCCCTACTTTGTTTTCGCTTAGCGTTCTTCTAACTTTTTTCTTTTTGCTTGGCTCCTAAGGGTCATAGCGTGATGTTAAATAGAATATAACCATCCTCGAGAATTGGGCGACCAAACGCAAAAATATTTTTTTAAATCCAACTGGTAGTTCTACAGTTATTGATCAGCACCTAATCATGGTGGACTTTGGAACGGAGGGGATAATTGAATGAATTATTATATAAAGTTTTATGTCTGTGCTGTGGACCGTTGAGAAGTTCCCTTTTCTGGAACCATCCCTGGGTGCGGCAGCCAGATCATGGTGAACTATAGAACGGGCTATCATAATTGAATGCGTATATAAAATTTTATTATCTGTACAGTTCACCATTGAGGAGCTCCCTCGACTGGAGCCAATCTTGGATGTAACAGCCAGATTATGGTAGACTTTAGAACGAACTACCGTAATTAAATGCGTATATTAAATTTTGTGTCGGTACCGTTGACCGTTAAGGACTTCCTTCGTCTAGAGCCAATCCTGGGTGTAGAATCAGGTCATGCATCATAAAAATGTATTGTCTTCGAAACAGAATCAACATGTACAATTTCAACTCCTTAGGATCAGAGGAAGTGATTTTAATTCAGCTTGCAAGATTTTACCAATATATGATATCCATACATACTAACTAACAAGGCAAGGTAATTAAAAGCTTGTATACGTAAAATTATAATATAATTTGATAGCAACAGCAACAATAAACAATAATAATATTCTATTCTATTCTATTGATTTGATCTTTTGTAAAAATGTCGCATGATATGAAACTTTCTGTGTTGTAATTTTGTAATGTTTATTAATTTCATTTCATTTTGTTTAGCAGTGCCCTTACAGGGTGTAACCGCTGTACAACATGTTTGCAACAAACTGATTTGATTTGAAAATAAATGCAAAGAAAACCGTGTTTATCCGTGTTGTTTGTTTTTTTATTTGTTAACAGTAATTCTATTGTGTACCACCTAATGATTTAATTAAATGTACTTGTCATTATTGTTTGTTCACTCAACAATGATTGTCGAAACAGAGTAAAAAATAAAACAATATGATCGATTTCTTACAATTCTTGCAACTTCATAGGTATTATTATTATCCCTAACTGTTAGTATTGTTTAAGTCATCCTGTATAGTTGAAGTGTATTGGGTACCATTTTACCTCTTAGAACATTTTGAAAAACATTCCTACCACCATTTTCATGTTTTTAAACTTCAAAATTCATAATTTTATTCTTACCAGCCTTCTGTTTTTATGCCAGTCAGAATACTATTTATTATGTACACCATAAATATTACACAATATAAATGCAGAAATGTGACAATGGGCGGTCTTATCTCTAAAAGCGATCTTTTAAAGACAATCTTTGGATGGATTATTTCTTTATCTTTAAGCGTGGCTTAAAGATATAGAAAGAGATAAAAAATGCATAAAATTAGCAAGATCCTGTCCTGAGCATTAAACGGCTTGTAAGTAGGTTAGTCAGTATGTACGAGGTAAAAGACACAGTTGTTTTTATAACCGGTGCTGCCAAGGGTATTGGTGCGGCTTTCGTTAAAATACTGGTGGAACAAGGTGCGAAGGTAAGAAATCATTATATTTTTCCATTCGTTGTTCTAAAAGTTTTTTTTAGCTATGTTTTAAGGATATTAACAGCCACAATTTTATCGGTTGAAGGACACTGAACGAGACACAATATAAGTTGTAATGTTATTAAACCTACGTTTTGTTGTTATTAAGTCGTTTAAGGCGTTTAATGTCCCTCAAAGTGTTAAGTGATACTGATAATACATAATTCTTAAGAAAAGTACCTGCAAGCATTTGTTTTGAACGAAGAGTGAAACGCCTACAATTAAATTAATTTAAAAAATACGTATAAAATTGTTTTGAATGCGTAGTTTTAACTTTGATGATACCTTAAATTCTTCAAATGATAACTAAGTATTTTTTTATAGCATGTTAGAATATTGGATATTGATGAAACTCCAGGAGTATTACTACAGAATGAACTAAACGAAAAACACGGAGCTAATACAGTCAAATTCACTAAGTGTGATATAACCAATGATGAGGAACTCTTCAGGGCTTTCAAGAGTACCATAGAACAGTATGGCTACATCGATTTGGTTGTTAACAATGCCGGTGTGGCCAATGAAAGTAATAGTGATTGCATTCGCAAAGAAATTGAAATTAATGTTGTAAGTACATGTTATTTTTCTAAAATCCCTTCACCCATTTTTTAAAGTATAAAATAAAGTCGCTTCCCGCGTCTGTCTGTCTGTCTGTCTGTATATCCGCTAACTCCTTCTAAACCACGCAACGGATTTTGATGCTGTTTTCACCATCATCAGTTAGAAAATTTTTCACGGAAGGTGTTTTTTTAATATGGCATAACTATAGAGTATGAATGAAACCATATCAAAGAATCAACTGGCTTATGAATCATTTGTCAATTATAATTTATTGTTTTTGTTTTAACTTATCTTAAAAAATAATTCGACAAAGTCACGATTATTAATGTAAAACACCCTTACGTGACATATGATAACGTCGCTTTTTCTTAGCTTTAATTATGAATGATTAGTATGAATGAAAATTAATTACTCGTATTAGCAATCAAACTTAGAATGAACCTAACATTGCTTATAAAGAAATTCTATAATCAAAGGCAGTAACTTCACATTCTTCACCTCTTTTCTAAATTACACCCGTGCGAAGCCGGGGCGGGTCGCTAGTTTAAAATAACTTCAAGATCCAAAATGTCCTTCAAATCTAAAGATAGACCGTTTTTTTACTAGCCTTTATTTTCTCACTGTTAGACAAAGGCCTCCCCAAGTCCTTCCAGGTTACCGATAAAATTCCCAATAAATACCGATTACTGATAAAATATCCAGAATAGCCCGCGAAATTCAAATTTTCTTACGTTTTTTGCAATTTGCAGGTCAATATTAGGTTGTATGTTAATTAAAATATTATTCGCGACCATAACACATAATGTTATCAATACAACTCCCTAAGACCACGTAATTTTACTGAATGACTATTTCATGAAATATTAACATTTCAGGATTATACAACTTAAGGAATTGTATTATATTATATTGTATTGTATTGCTCGCCTGATTGGAGAGCTGAGCGGCACTGGGATCGGATGCCCTATAGACGGAATCTGCGTTAATAATATTAGCTACGCAGATGACACGGTGCTGCTCAGCCCTTCAATCGGTGCGTTGCGCAAGCTGCTTCGAATATGTGAAAGGTACGCGGAGGCCCATGGGCTCAGATACAATGTGAAGAAAAGTGAGGTTATGGTTTTTAGAGCAACCAAAAAATATTACTCAGAGGTACCTCCTATCTCACTCTATGATAAACCATTAAACAGAGTCACTCACTTTAAGTATCTGGGCAACTGGGTCTGCCTTAAAGATAATATGGATGTGGAAAGGGAACGTAAGGCGTTGTCTGTTCACTGTAATGTGTTGGCTCGCAGATTTGCACGTTGCACTGAACAAGTGAAGGTCACACTATTTAGGGCATTCTGCCAGGCCTTCTACACGTGCAGTTTGTGGGCCTGATACACGCAGAGGACTTACGACGCCCTGCGTGTACAGTATAATAACGCGTTCAGGGTGTTGATGGGGCTGCCGCGGTACTGTAGCGCGAGTGGCATGTTCGCGGAGGCACACGTGGACGGCTTTCACGCGGTCATGCGTAAGCGCTCTGCTTCGATGCTGGCGCGGGTGCGTAGCAGCCCCAGCGCCATCCTGGCCGCGTGTGCCAGCCGATGGGGCTCGGTACTGATGGCGCACTGGATAGGCCTTCACGTGAGGGCAAGCGCCTGATTAATTACTTTTACGTTTACTAACACTAGGTTAAGAACATTGTTACTAATTAACTAACAAACTTATGGACAAAGTCTGAAATAAATTACTATTATTATTATTACTGATTCTAATGATTATAATTCTGTAAATGCATATTTGTTATGCTCGCGAATCATACTTTAATAAACATACGCCCAGACACTGAGCTACAAATGGCAAAAATCGTAAGAAAAATTGAATTTCGCGGGCTACCTTGGCGCTTTCCCCTTGAGACAAAAAGGTATTTAAAATCAGTAGGCATATCGTAAAATAAAAACCTGGTATCATAATGAATCATTTTTGTATTCCAGACAGCTTTAATCAACAGCACAGTAAAAGCTATAGACTTGATGCGTAAGGACAAAGGTGGCAGAGGAGGAACAGTCATCAACGTGTCTTCAATAGCGGCGCTCATCAAACACAGTCCATTTCTCTTCGTGTATGCTGCCACTAAAAGTGCTGTTCTGCAGTTCAGTAGCTGTATTGGTGTAAGTTGTGTCTTTAGTACACCAGATAATAAGGAGAGGAATTACTTCCTGCTCCGGCAAGTAGTTCCCATTGCTATCGCCTGAGAGACTTCTAGTTTCAATTGAATGGGTGACTAAGTACACCTGTATACTTACCTTCAGTGGGATAGTGGTCTAACGGGAACTTATCAAGTTAATATAACTTGAACCAGCCCTGGCCACAGAGTAGCTATATGTCGCCCATGGATCTAATATTCCTACATGTATGTGTGTAATTTATACATTTTCCTCTGTACTAATAACAGTTGTATAGCGTCTGTATATAAGTAGTTACACAACACTTTGTCTTCTTCTTTCGAAAGTCAAATTACTGACGACTGAAAGAGAGAAATCGGTGTGTAACTGTTCACCTGATATAATACGTTTATTAGTAAGGAAGATAGTGTAGACTAGTTAGAAATAATACTCTTTAGGTAGGAACCTACTAGTTAGAAATAATACTCTTTAACTTAATGAGTATTATTTCTAGCTTTTTTGATGAATAGTGAGAAAACTAAAGGATATAGCTGTGAATGTGATTAGAAATGAGCAAGAGATAAGTTTTTGCAGTTAAACCAAACTTAATGATAATTTTATTTTTTAAGTTATCTCTATTAATAAGACGGAGAGGAATTATAGATTTTCCAGTAAATTGGAGTCAATTATCTTAAATTAGCTGCTAAGATGTTGACTGATGTGTCATAAATTCATATTTTTTAGAAAGAACCATATCATTCGAAGACTGGTGTTCGAGTGATTACAATATGTTATGGTGCAACGATGACAAGTATTATAGACCAAATGGCCAGTTTCGACGAGGACATGCAAATGCAAGAAATAGTGGCGTTGTACCCAATGCAAAGGTTTGTACTAGATATAATCTTCTAGTTATCCCACTGCAAGACCTATCAGCTCTGCGGTTTAGTGGTCTTGGTTGTTAATACATCAAGTATGTACTCTTTACTACATAGCAATAGAGATTCGAGGAGAGACAAATGTCAATGAATAAAAAAACAGACTGCAATATAATGAGTTGATTGATTAATTGACCTTTAATAACAGACTTTCTAGTGAAGAACGATTCACTAGAAAGAAAACGAAAAGCAACTTCGACATTTTTATCCTCCTCCGTTTGTGTCCTGTTGATGGGATTCAGACTGCTCGAAAACTAGTATTTTGCATATAAGCAGGTGTTGGTTTCTAAGTTATTTCGCTTTTTACAGTACGGAGTCAGCAGCTCTGGGAACTCTTGAGGCTTATAGAAGAGGAGAAAGTGGAAGCACCTGGTTGATAAACAACGGCAAACCGGCTAAGGACATCACTTCAACAATCAATAAGGCGTATGCTGGGTTTGCTGAACTTCTTGTAGACGACTGATTAAAGAATCTACCGAAAATAATGAAGATATAAAAACTTGTATATCTAATACATCTAACGTTTTGCACCAATCATTTTATTGTAATATGTAGTTCTCTTGAACTACATATTATAACAACACACAAATAACAACAACACAAAACAACAACAACATACAATAACTAAACAACAATAACAAGACAAAAACAATAAAAAAAAACAATTATAAACAATAAAAAAAAACAATTATAAACAATAAAAAAAAACAAAAAATAACAATTATATGGACAAATAATTATTTTTCCTGATTTTCCTAAAATACCCAAACGACTGCAGGCCACAGCGAAATAAAATTATTACGGAATCGTAGGTAGAAGAGTGTATTATTTTGTGATTAATAGTGACCCAAAATACATGATGAAGATTGAGGATTTATGAAAAAATGAAGCTGCAGCATGTGAATGAGAATGCATGTGCTCCTTAGGTAAGGAGGTTATTAAATCATCATTATCACTAAGTTCACTAAGGTTAGTGACCTGAGTTATCGAGATAATAATGAATTAAAATCATGTCTCGTACCAAAAAAATATAAGTGTTATTGTACCATAACAAATTATTCAACGAGATGTAAATAAAAATGTTAGCATCGAAGTTAAATATAATTTAGGTGAAGGCCGACGAGATCAGCCGGTTGTTCACAGTAGATATAATAATATGTATATACTAGTTTAGTGATGCAGCCACAAGAATAGTGGAACAAATTACTTGAGATGAGTTTGAATATGGGTGAAATGTAAAAGTAGTTGGTGGGCCAAATCGAAGTTAACTGAGATAATTATGGATTTTGCCAAAAATATTTTTGCTGGTTTAGAGGCAAGTAATCTTAGTGAAAAGCATAAACAAACGTAAGTTTTTGCCTTGGCATAATTATCTCTTCTACCTTTGTCTAGATTATCATCCTTATTTGTACGTTTAGAGTTGCTACCTTGAATTTTAAAATTCGGTATGTAAAGGTAACTCCACACTGATTTCAACGACGTATACGATCTCCATTAAATACCTACTTTTTACTTATGATGTAAATAATTTTTACATTCTTGCTTGTTGCACTAGATCAGTGGTTCTTAAACCCCTGGAAGCACCCAAAGTGGTCCGCGAAGTCATCCTAAAAATATTAAATAAGTGATGAATTTAAAATACTGTTATGCGTGTCTTATTTATAGATAGAACAACGCTTTATTCATTTTTATTTACCTCCAAACAGTTGGTGATCCATAGCAAGACGGAAATTTTGTCAAATGGTCCCATAACACTAAAAGGTTAAGAACCAGTGCACTAGATGAAGTTAGTACTTAGTCTTATTAAATCATTTTAACTCGCCTCACTTTTCTTTTATTACACCCTTTCCTGATGAGACTGATATATTTTCCTTGCAACACATTTCGCACGGTGTCAACTGACGTATCTCCGAAAACGTTCAAAAGCGCAGCAGCACAGCCAACTCAGTGTGAACCATCTTAAAGTCCTAAATAAGTGTGTTCTGTATGCATTAAACAGCCGGTATTAAGCAACACTTAAGTGTGGTTAAAGTTGCTAATAAATACGTTTTCGCGAACATAATTTTGTTTCGACTCAGAATAGCTTTTGACTTGGTGGGATGTGGGTGTTTTCTGTGCATAGTGTGGTCTGGGCCTAAAATTTTGGTACTTATCACTCGTTTTGTCCAGTGAATATTGTTTGGTGTTTGTGATAAAATAATTTAATTTAATCAACATCAAAGTAAGTGAAGATTAATTTTAAACTGAAATGCTAAATTGGATTTTGTATTTTTCAATTTTATGGGAGCAGTGGTGGACCAGTGATAATGGCCCCGACTTAAGACTGTAAATCATGGGTTTGAATCCAGACTGGCATGCCCTTCACTTTGTGCAATTTAATTCATCACCACTGCTCTCAAATCTTTGAACATGTTGAACTGTTCTGAAGCCAATAATTCGAGGACTGTGTTCCCAGATGTGGATAGGCCGATTATGTTTTACTATATTATTTACATACATAACATCACACCTGTATTTCCCGAAAGGTTAGGCATAGGTGTAGTGCACCCACATTTCGCCAGTTATGTTTAAGTCCCATGTAATTGTGGCGAGCCTATTGCCATCAACCGGGCACAAATCCAGACTCAGGGCTGCTACTAAGAAATTCCAGATGGAAAACTCAATAACACTTTGCCCAACCTGGGAATCGAACCCAGGACCTCATGCTCAGCAGTAGCGCTTGTGACCACTAGACCAACGAGGCAGTCGGTGTTTTACAATTTCATTGACATAAACTATATTATATTTCTAGCCCCAGATCAACAAGAAACATAATCAGTAAACAAATACAAGACACTATCAACTCAAATACTTAAGCCATTGTATTGTTAATTTTATCGCAATTCAAACACTTGAGTACTATATAAGTACTCAAGTGTTTGAACACTAAACTAAGCGATAACATTACTAAGCTAAGATCATGGCAAACCTAATGACTTTTATCTTACTTGCAGATTGACTGCGGTTTAGATCAGTCGTGATCGTGAATTCGAACCGTCATCCTAAACTTCGAACATTCGTGAACATGTTTGAAATAAGAGATAAAGTGTTTTTCGTGACAGGGGCGGCTGCGGGCATAGGTGCTGGGATTGTCAGGGCATTTTTGGATGAAGGAGCGAAAGTGAGTAGACTTCGTGAATTTTTAAGATGTTTTTCGAAGATTTCCTTTTCGATTTGGTTTTTTGTAAAGTGAGACTTGGTTTTAGTTTTTTGAACGAAGTTCTTTAGCGAGGCTTGTGGTAGGAGTAAACTGGCAGAAATTGTGACGTAACGAAAAAACGTTATGCCGTCAGTTCCAAGTGTCAAAAGTTTTGGTTTTTGTTTTTTTAAACAGAGCCATATTAGTATAGTTTTTATCTTGCTATAAACTATACTAGATGGCTTTGTATTAAAAAACAAAAAAAATTGACACTTGAAATTTAAGACTATACTAGATTGCTCTGTATTAATACATATTGTACAGCGAAAGGAACTTCGTTCTAACCAGCACCTTAATTGCGTAACACACTATCAATCAGAATCTGAATCATTTTGAAGCAATTGCTAATCGATTGCTTTTTAAGTTCGAAAAATTAGTCTTCTCAAGAACGTAAATAGCGCAATGAATGTTGTTGAACTGTCAAAACGGAACCGATTTCTACTATAAGTATGTTACGCAATCGTGCGGGTGTCCCACGACACCTCCGGGCTTTTTGCTGTAATGTGAATCCTACTATTCTACTATCCTATCCTAATTCCTACTAATATTATTATTAATGCGAAAGTTTGTGAGGGTGGATGGAAAGATGTTTGTTACTCTTCAACGCAAAAACTGCTGAACGGATTTGGATGAAATTTGGCAAACAGATATTTTATAACCTGGATTAACATATAGAATACTTTTCATCTCGATATCCCTACGGGATCGAAACTTATGCGGGGTTAAAAACCGCGGGGCGCTGATAGTATAATTACTTTTGTAGTAGTTATGGGAAATATCCAAACACACATCTATTATGGTTTTACGTAATCATGAAATATACCCCAGTCCCAGTTTTCTAAATAGGTGGTCATTATTATTTTGCTGTAATGAACAGAACAGTTTTTTTATGAATAAAAATTGTAATAGGTATTTAATCATAATTATAGGAAATCGTATAATTGTCTTTGACTTTGAACCAGCATCATAATTATAAAAGTCATGATAGTTACATAACATAACATCATCATCACGCCTTGTTTCCCCGAAGGGTTAGGCAGAGGTGTACCTATGGTACCTACACCCACATTTCGCCAGTTATGTTTAAGTCCCATGTAATAGGGGGCGACCCTGTTGCCATCTACCGGGCACAAATCCAGACTCCGGGCTGCTACTGAGAAATTCCAGATAGAAAAACCCAATAACACTTGCCTCGTTGGTCTAGTGGTCGCAAGTGCTACTGCTGAGCATGAGGTCCTGGGTTCGATTCCCAGGTCGGGCAAATGATAGTTACATACGACTCAAATGGTATTTTTCATAGACTAGACAAAAACCCAGGTACGTAACTATTCACCTATTGTTTTTGTTGTTTGAAGGTCAAAACTTTACTATCATATCAATCATTTATAATGTATGGAAGCATAAATATATTAATGTCATCGCATAATGTGTCGCTGCATATCAATGCATCAGTTGCATCAGTCATGCATGTTCGTAATGTCGACATTAGCAGGTGTTTATTTTGTGAAATTTTAATTACCCATGCAAATAATTATGAGTAACCTCGAAGCATGACATACATTATTAATTAAAATTAAATTATGGTCAGAAGGTGCAGTCATTGTTATTGGATTAATTCATTAATACCTATGCATTAGATGCTTGTGTAGAAATGTACTTTAAGATCTGTAACAAAAGGGCAAAGTAGCTAGAGGATCGTAAACAGTAACTCTCAATCATCAATAGTATCTACATATTTCCATTAGAAAGCCAAACAAATATTACATCAAATGTTAATAACTGTAAAAGAAACATTCTAAATGAAGTTAACAAGTGCGACAATAAATTATCGTGTTATACAGACCCTTCGCCACACCTACTCTTCCTTACCTTAATTTCAACTTTTTTATTTTCCCCTTCACCACACCTTTCTTCTCTTCTGGGTTACATTATTCATTACTGAAGGTCGTGTCCCTGAAAGAACTTTGTGGCTTTATGAATGATGTTCTTCCACTTCGTTCGGTTCTAGGCCTCTCTCAGGACGGTCGTAACAGAGAATCCAGTGAGGAGCGGTTACTTGGTCTAACCAGCGGTTAGGTCAAGTTAGGTGACCAGCCGCGAGGTCTTCTTCTTTCCTTCTCACTATTCTTAACGAAAAATCCATTTTTTCCAGCATGTAGCAGCACTAGACGTTGACATCAACAACGGCAAAGCTTTAGAACTGGAACTGACGTCTACATATGGGAACGACAAAGTCAGGTTCCATAAATGTGACGTCACGTCTAACGAGCTGGATGCGGTGTATGACAATGTGGTTAATGACTTCGGGTACATAGATGTGGTGATCAACTGCGCTGGGATTATGAACGATAGACCTAATGCATATTTGAAAGAGATTGATATCAATGTTGTAAGTAATATATTCTTTAATAATACCTAACACTCTAATTTAATTAAACTTGCAAATTTGCAAACGTTCTCTGCTTCTTGGATGTCCTCGTATATTTTAGAAAGTAATCCTTTCGTTTGCAGATTTATTGCAGAAAGTAATACGTTTGCCAATATAATGCATAATAAGAAGCAAAATAATTAGTTTCGCTTGATGAATGTTTCGTTTCAAAAGTTCATATAAAACCAGTTCTTATTGATGTATTTAAAAAGCAACTTATGAACATGTTACTTATTGTAATGTTCCTTAATTACAGCAATCTTGTATTTTTCCAGACTGCCTTGATAAAAAGTTCGTTCAAAGCGTTCGACTTGATGCGTAAAGACCAGGGTGGGAGAGGTGGTACGATTATAAACATTTCTTCCATTGTTGGGCTGTTCCAAGCTAATTTGCTGCCAGTGTATACTGCAACGAAGAGCGCTGTGTTGCAGTTCAGCAATTGCCTTGGAGTAAGTATAGCAAATCATACATACAATAAAAGGGCTACAGACACTACAATTTCACCAGTTGCCTACAAGGTGATCCAAGCACCGACATAAAGTACTTTTTCTCAAACATGCTTGGAACTTCGAGCATTATTTTGACAACATTCTTCGAAATAAATCGAAAATTCTGTAAGGTAACTTAGCAAAGATTTTATTTAAATTTCAAATCAAATTTCAAATTCAAATAATTTATTTCAATCCATTGCAGATCATATTGTTACAGTTTCATTAATTGGAATACAATTACAAATTATATAACAATAAATATCTACAAATATATAAAAAAAAAATAATAATCACTCAAATACTAAAAATAAAAATTAAAATGTCAAAAAAAATATATTAAGTTAAATATTACATTAAAATCATAAAAAATAAATTAAATTAAATATTACATTAAAAATCATGAAAATTAAATTAAAAATCACAAAAAATTTAATTAAATTATAATTATGGAAATAAAATCAAAACACTTATTAATAATACCCCTGCCTCTGAGTCATTTGTTTGTTTGTCATTACATTAACCATATAACAATGGTTTATGTATTGACAATCAAACCTATTCGCAAATACACTCAGGATGGTGTTGGAGGTGGTCCGGAGCCTGCGCCCCAGAGATGTGCACCGCTTACGCATCCTCGTGTAAAAACAGTCGACACGGGCGTCGGCGAACATCCCCGATGCGCTGCAGTGCCGGGGCAGCCCCAACAACACCCTGAACGCATTATTATATTGAACACGGAGAGCGTTGTACTGCTTCTGAGTATATGAAACCCACAGGTTGGCCGCGCACAGGGACGTACAAAACGCTCTGAAAAGAGTTGTTTTGACGGCCCCCGAGCAACGAACAAACCTGCGGGCGATCATATTGGCCCTCACAGACAACGCTCTCCGCTCCCTATCGATATCTGCATCGTCCCTCAGGTCAGAGGTCACGATATGCCCGAGATATTTAAACTGCTGAACTCTTTTTAAATTGACACCGTTCAGTTTAATAGGTGGAATAAACTCTGGGCAGCTCCGACCCCCGGCCCGAAAGACCATGCATTCACTCTTCTTCGCGTTATAGAGCAAACCGTGATGCAGCGCGTAACGCTCGCAGATGCCCAGCAACCTGGACAGGCCACACACCGAGGCGCTCAGCAACACCATGTCGTCCGCGTAACTAATATTGTTGACACATACACCGTCAATATGACAGCCGATACGGGTGCTGCTGAGCTCCTCTATCAGTGCGTTCGATTTCGATTTGTCTTTGAAATAGAACTGTTTAAAGTATAAAAACTTTTTTGCAAAAAAAAAAAAAACAAACCGACCTCCAAACAAAAAAAAAAAAACACTACAAAGTGAAAAATAACTTTAATTTTGGAAGTTGGTGCCAAAAACCTAAAATACAGTTTCAGAGATGAAGATGAAGAGAAGATGGAAGTCGGTTGTTTTTTTTTTTTTTTTGCAAAAAAGTTTTTTATTTTTCACTTTTTAGTGGGTTGCTTTGTAATTTATCTAAGTTACAATAGCCTAATGACAACTGCTCATCATATTTTACAAAACATTGCTTTTCCCGATGCAGGGACGTTAATTGTTGAGGTTTTCTCCTGGTACTTCACCATCAGCTCCACTTCACCATATGCATTGTAACGAGCTTATATTGCTTAACAATCATTTTAAAGTAATCGAATCGCAGCACGTGAAATACTTATTATTGAGTTGTTCCGGTCGCCATCTTATCATCTGTGGTCTACGTCATCAGTTCCACGTTACCAAATGGTGCTTTCCAAGAGCAAATGCACAAGTTACTATAAAAAATACCCAAATCGCTATAGGTGTGCTTATAATATTTGAAGAATTCCCTCCATTTCTCCAGGATTCCGTCATCAGATCCTGACCTGATGATAATGAAACTACCTGGAAAGTATACTCTTTCAAACAGAAGAAGAATTTTCCAAATCGATCCAGCCGTCTTCGAGTAATCGGGGAACACAAATAAAAAAATATTCCGATGAACTGAGAACCGCCTCCTTTTTTGAAGAAGGTTAAAAATCATTTATAGCCAGAGTGCATCTCATGATAATTCCAATAAGCCCAAACACGGCTAGGATACATTGTTTTATTACGGAGTTCCGGTGCCTACCTTCCGGTTTCATCATCAGATCAGTTCAATGGTACCATTTTCATCAGAACCCTTTATTTAAATTTGCTTTGTTATAGTCGCTTAACTACCGTAATCGGGATTATCTTATCGCCACCCGTGAAATACTTATCATTGGGGAGTTCCCGTGGCCATCTGTGGTCTTCTTCGTCAGTTCCACATCACCAAATGATACTTTCTGAATGCAAATGCTTGACTTGTTGATGAAAATACCAAAATCGCTATGTGTTTGCCTATAATATTTGAGGATTTCCCTCAATTCCTCATGGATCCTATCATCAGAACTGGATTTTGATAAAAATGGGACCAATCTGAAAGTATGTCCTTTCAAATAAAAAATAATTTTCCAAAGCGGTTTATAAATGACGGAGTACTGAGGTAACAAACATTTAAAAAAAACACAACCGAATTGATAACCTCCTTTTTTGAAGTTGGTTGAAAGAAACAAATGAACATATTGGCGCGTGAAAAATTATCGTTGTTGGCCATTGATTCTAGAATTTATAATTAATTTAAGTAATTTGAATTTCCGCGCATTATTTGAGAAAAGCATTGGCCGCAACCAGGCATTGATGACTCGCGTATGTGTGCGTTCGTCCAACAATGTCCTTGAGTTTTAATCATTTAACTATTTACAGCAATAGATTTAGAATAGATCGAGAAGCTCGTGGCCAAGTAATAACAGCCGCACGGGTCGATCCATCAGGTTAAGCTACGCTTGCCGGGGTTGTCCGTGGATGGGTCACCATCTTTACATACCGAGACTTCTTCGTGCCTCGGAAAGCACGTTAAGCCGTTGGTCCCGGCTGTCATTCGTAGATCTTTGACAGTCGTTACGGGTCGTCAAAAGCTCGATAGTCTGACAATCAGTCTTATCAAGGTACCCCTTATGATACCTCGTATTACCCAGTTACTGGGTCGGAGAGGTCAGATAGGCAGTCGCTCATGTAAAATGCTGGTATTCAGCTGCATCCGGTTAGACTGGAAGCCGACCCCAACATAGTTGGGAAAAGGCTAGGCAGATTGATTTTTACAGCAATAGATTTACTTAGTACTATAGTACACAGTGTGTACTGTGTGTATTACACACAGTACAGTACACAATATAGTGTACAGTTTATCTACTTACTTGAACACATTTATAGGACAATTTCTAAGGTTTATTCCTTTAGTCCCATATCTCTAATGTTGAAAACTACACACATACACTGAAAAATCATGTCACACAATGCATTTAGAACTTTATCGTTTAAAATGTTGTTTTCTTGTTTCAATTACACAATGGTAGTGTAGTATTTTGATTGTTACGTTATCATTCTGTTCAGATTGTTGACTGTAGTATTTATTGTGAGCTAATATGACTCCCAGTTGATATCAATTGTATTTTGTAGCATGTTTCATTAAGCAGATATTATATGTATATCTTGTCATATTATATCAAATTATTATATTAACATATATATTATTATAATTATATAACGTCGCTCCAATTTTTACCCTGACTAGACATAGATATTAGGATTTTGAAATACAAAGAACCCATTAACTTAGACTCGACTAATCACTGACCACTCCTATCAGCCTGCTATAACCACTGCTGAGCATGGGTCTTCAAAGCCCTAATGTTTATTAGGTATTATTTTTCTTTCCAGCAAGAGCCACATTCCACACGTTCAGGAGTCCGTGTACTAACACTATGTTTTGGCTGCACCGACACAAGTTTATTCAGCACTTCCAAAATGGGAGCCTTTGATAAAGAAACTGATGAACTTCTTATGGGTAGCATGGGGAAACTGCCAATGCAAAAGTAAGTTCTCCCTAATTCAGTAGTTTTAAGATATCTAATTGTGCACAATGTGTAATGATTTTCACATCATTAAGCAATTTTTCGTCAAGGTCGATTCTTTGGTTGGATATGCTCAGATCCTAATGATCGAGAGTAACGGCTTTCAATATGCCAATTTAAGACGATTCTTTTCTGCAAACATTTGTTTCATAATAAGTGGATAAAGAATTATAAAATACTTTGCTGACAAAAAGGACAGGCAAATTGTAAATAATGTTTATACACTGTGTGACTTTATTGTGTTTTTAAGATCTTACCCTAACCAATCACAAAATTATTCTTCCAGGATTGAATCAGCAGTGGAAGGCCTCATCCATGCATACAAACACGGTGCAACCGCAAGTACTTGGCTAGTGACGTCAGACAGACCTGCTGAAGATATCACCGGGAACGTCTCGAAAGCATACGAAATTATGAGTCAGGGTGTGTTCAGTTAAGACCATGGTTAACGGCGTATTGGCGTAATAAGTATAAGCGCCAGATGGATTTATGATTAACGGTAATTTAAAATTAATACACCTCCCATGTATCGTAGAAACAGATTTGTTCGTGGAGGTTATGTTGCAAGATTACTTAACGAGTAAAATAATTTTGATGGTAGGGATTTTACCAAGTTATAAAATTGATATTAAATAACGAATTATATATATAAAGCAGTTTACCAAATAAAGTACGTTTTAACGAGAGTTGCTCATTTTACTTTTACTAATAACATTACAATGCCAATTTATAGCTGTGTTTAAGTGATAATTAGATAAATCTATCAGTTGACGGTATGTTTAAGAATGACTTTGCAATTGTGGATGAAAATGAAAATTTGTATAAAACAAACGCGCTGCGCGCGGCTAAATGAACTTTATAATGACCCTGATTTGTCAAATGTCTAGGTCTTCGCATAATTGACCTCTAAAGACTTGGTCAAGGTTTATTGAAAGAGGAGGAGCTCCATGTTTGGTATGTACATATGTGAGAAGTTTTTGGTTTGATGCTATTATAAGAATCGTAAACAACACCTTGAAACAAAAGACGACATGCGTATAGTAGTACTTAATAGTTTATATTTTAAAATTAATAGTACATATCTAATTGTAAGGTATCTACATATTTTCTGGTCGGCAAAATTAAACACCAAACTCATGCAGTAAATACTTTTATTTTTAAAAACTTCTTATTATCATCATAACTCTTCGTAATCATTGTTTTGAACGTGAAATTATGTACCTCTGCTTATTACAGCTATTATCCATCATTATTGTCTTCCAGGATAACACCTGTCTCTGTTTAATTAGTATCCGTATTCAATTATCGTATCTGATATGGCGTAACGAATTGGAGGAAAAGAAATCCGGAGTTCTCATTTACATTATGGAAGACGATACAAACGTTCTACTCCATTTTGACTAATAATCCTTATAATTACAATTACCTAAATATAAATTATTAAACGTATTATAAAAACAATTATAATAATGACAGCGATATATTACTAATTTCTAACAAAATTGGCGCGCACTTGCCGCCATTTTATTAAACGTCATAAAAATGCCCGAAATTTTACAGATAATAATTTGTTAATGAGCTGTCATATTTATTTACCAACTATATTAATAAATACTAATGTAACACAATAATAAATTAAAAAGCGTAATAAGATTAAAAACATGAATAAATTTATTCATAAACAAAAAAATAACATGTAATTAAGTATTTTGATCAAAATAATAAACAACATTCATCTTGTCCACAAAAATAATATAAATGAAACTTTTATAATATTATAAATTAATAATCAATGTTGCTGTTTTCATTATGATCAAATTATTACCTAGATTTTCACTAATAGTTAACGCGATATAATAAACTTTAATAATTTCCTTGGGAAACAAACATAATTATATCACTTCAATATATTTCTAAGATATGAATAGTTTTTTTTTGGTTTTTATTTACATCGCATTTTATTCGATAGGAGAAATACCATTATTTTTGATGTTCCTACAATATGAAAATTCTTCGAATGTTTTAATAGGAATATCTATAGAATATCTCCGTTATTTCATAAAGCTTGCGGTATAGATTTTGTTTATTGTAAGTTTAATGTCATTTGTTGGGCTGTAAACGCAACAAGAGTGCCAAAAGTGGTCCAAAATAAATAAAATTGAAGATTCATCCATCAATACATAATAACAATTTGCTAATTTCGTTAATTGAACATGAATATTCTTATAAAAATGGCAGTTTTATATCACGTATACGAATTTAGAGTAACATTTAGAACACAGGTCAGCGTTTATTCGATTCATTCAATTAATAAATTAATAGAAATTATTGCCGCGAATTTATTCAACACGATCTTTACCACGAAAGTGAGACACGAACATATTATATTAATTTCTTTCATTAAATTATTTATACTTAACTAATTTTATACACCCACAAAATATATTCACCATAGAGCTATAAAAAGATAGAGATGTCTAGGTACTGCGTTATCCCCAGAACGCAAGACATAAAATAATATAGCAATTCACAACATTTAAATGTGACTTCGTGAGATTACGCGTGACTACGCAAGCTTTATGATTTTACAATATCAATAGTAACCCCTTACTTGCATAAAACCTGCTCAAAGACATCTCTATTTTTTTGAACGTCCTGTAATATCCTCCTTACACAAGCATACTAACCACGAATAATGTTCGTGTATCACTATTTCGCAGGAGACTCCAATATACCTATGTAACGATTAACAAACCTTGATTAAGAGACACTACAAATATTTACACCATGCCAATCGATCTTGTAACTCAAATTGTGCCTCATCCAATCGGCCAATCATACAAATTGCTTGTGCGTATATCTGCGGATAACCATTATATCTTGACATCTCTCATGGGGGCGCTGCTTGCCACGACAAGTGTCAACTATACGTCAAATTCAGTGCGTTTTCTAATTTAGTTCCCCATTTTCCCGCGTGTCAAGATTTACTGGCCACACAGTTTATTTCAGGCTTCTTCGCAATATTTTGTCTTATTTTTTCGAATGAACACATTATTAACACCCTTTATTCTTGATACTTTCAGTATTCGGATATTATTCAGCACAGGTCACGCGATAAGTAAAAAGGGAATACAGAAATACATAATTTTAATTTATGTGATTGTGATCAGCATTAAATCGTTAAGTAATATTTCATTTTTTAATTCGGTGTCGCGAAACACTATGTTGAATACAATAATATTTTTGTAAAGTACTTATTATCTTGGTAGTTTGACGATGCATCTTGCATCTGCATCGGCAAAAGCAACATACAATATTATCAATTTCATCATTAATTTCATCTAAACTCCTTGTCTCATCACCTACCAAGATAATACTGTAGTGATGTTTATTACGATATTTTTAAATCACGGAAATTCTTGGTCTGACGAATGGATGGCCCTAATGATTAATTAACTCAATCCTAACTTAACACACTCCTTGTCAACTTCATCATTATAAACAAAACCATCAAACGACTCATTTACATCAACGCCCCATCTCCGAGTCAAGCCAAGTCTTGGCTACCGATCGACAGCACTTGGTCCAAAATTTATATCCGCACTAACATTATCTACTTTATCATTAATCACGTTTATTTACATTACTCTCATAGACATCGTTCTCGAACATTTTATCGTACAATTGTCTATGAGGACTTAATAATTTTGTGTGTCCACAAAAATTCAATTCAAATTCAATAAGCTATACCCTCAATCAACCAACAATTGACCCACTACTTAGAGGAATCGGTCAAACATATCTGACTACGAGTCTACCTTTGGAAGTGGTTGTCCACTGTCTCGAAACTTGTATAAAGTGTTGTTTGGACTCTGCGCTGGAAAGCGGTCACACAGTGGTGACGCGATCTATTTCCACGTATCGCACAGAGTCCTCGCTTGGTCAGCAAATCACTTCTTTTTCATCAAAGATGGCGGTGTCAGAGGAGAGACTCTTGAGCCGCTGTTGTAAAGCGGAGCGACGCCTCCGGCAGGAGCGTGCTGCCGCTATCTGCAAAAATGAAATATTTTATAAGCATAGGTAAGCATTTATTTAGTTGAAAAACTGCTCATTCAACGCAAAGGATAAGTTGGGAAATTATTCTGCATGTTGATAATATCATCATGCAAGCATATTTCCGCCGGCTCCTGAAACGTGATATCAGGTTTCTTATTTTCATCGGACCAGGCTTTGCTAACTTGTCATAAGTCATAAGTCATTTATTTCAACACAATGTACTTACATTGTGTTGAAAATTAAAAAAATAACATATTACTATTGCAATTAAAATAAAATTCATTAAGTACGTTTAGAAAAGTCAATAAAAACAATAACGGTCAATTAAGACTTCGAGTACAAATAGATCATAAATAATAAATGTCTAAGTAATAAAATCAATAATAAGTTACAATGAAAAAAAATCAAAAATCATCATCATCATTAAAATCATTTATCATTTATCAATGTCACATGTCATCTAGGAATTCATTGATACTGTAATAGCCTTTCCCCAATAAATAGGTCCTCAATTTGTTTTTAAATAAGTTAACACTGTAAATGGTTTTTAATTCTACGGGTAACTTGTTGTATAAAAATACAGACTGATATCTTGGGCTATGTTTGACAATTTTTAATTTCGGTTGAATAGTGTTGGGCAAATCGTTAACGTAGTGTGGCTGTTTGGGGACATGGTAACCGATAGAAAGAATATCATATGTTCAGCAAAGAAAGGTTGTTACTTACCACAGCAAAAGCCGCGAGCATAGTCAGCGCGAGGAACATGACTGCGTAATGCGCTGGTACTCGCAGAAGCGCAGAACAATGCGCAAGACGTTCATCTTCTCCACGCGGGCAATGGGGGACACCGTCACACCACAGCGCGGGCGCGATGCAAGCGTCCAGAGACGCACACCTGTACTCGCATTCACCTGACAGCGCGAACACGCCGCCGTGGGAACTTGCATGTCTGGAACATGAGCATACGAACAAATTATAGAATATCCTAGGCTGCAATTTGGTTATTATTTGTATGGGCATGTGATTAGAGAGGTTGAAACGCATGAGCCTTAAAGCAAGATGGATGGAAGGGGAGATGAAGATAAAACGAAAGATAAAATGAAGATAAATGTCTCACACAATCCATTCATCTTTTATTTTGCTGTGCTTTAAGGTAGATTCGCTGATGATAACGAAATGGAAGTGAATGACAACGTTACAAATCAGGGAAGAACAGAAGACGAAAAAATTTTGTGCAGACCTCAATTTAAGTAACATGGGACAAGGACAGGCAAGAAAAGAAGCTACTTAAACTTTGCTATTTGGTTTTTGTCTGAAAATATATATCAACAAAAAAATCAGAGCTTACCTTCTAGAAAGTTCCAACCAGGTAACAAAGTAAGAAGCAGGTTCTACAGCAATCAGTTCTACACTCAGTGCCCTCGGCCAGTCCAAGTCAAAATGATCTGATGCCGATGGTGAAGCGAACACATGACGATCTAGGGGATCCACTTCTCTGGACCAACCGTCGGAGAATACTTCGACCATGTCTTCTATCTGAAAGTAGCAAATTAAAAGATGTTTAATAAAATCTCAATAAACTGGATGTGTACAGTTGACAATCACGATGTTTAAGGTGGCAAAGGGGCTGGTCCTCAATAGAAAGAGTTGGAAAGTTTCTGCATCGAAAAGATCGGTAGCTCTTAACTTATACATATAGAATAACATTTTGTGTGAGTTCTAGATTCATAAAAGCTGTGATATCTTCTGGTTTGGTTTACGCAACAAACTTTGCCCTCATTCCTCTTTTCAGATAGGTACTTCTATAGTTCGAAAATTAAGAGAAATCAATTAAACCGTTCATATTACTTTACCACATTATTAAAGATTGGACATTTTGGGAATTGGTGATTTTGGTAATTGGACATTTCGGGAATTGGAAATTTCGAGAATTGGACATTTCGGGAATTGGACATTTTCAGAAATGGACATTTTGGAAAATGGACATTATGAAACCGTTGAACATTTTGGGAATTGGACATTCTAAACCTGAACGAATTAAACTGCCAACTGACAGTAGTTAGCTTCTCGGCCTTAATTATTCAGAGACCGTCGGCTAGTCAATGATTAGTGACGATGATGTACTGCTTGTTTTGCTAGTGTTGGGATTATTTACTAGCAGCGCCCCGTGGTTTCACTCGCGTACGTCTCGACCCGTAGGGATTTATTTTATTTTTATTGAATGGGAAAATAAACAGCTACAATATACATATTTACTGCAAGTAGAGGTTCAAACGAGCGTTTACAATATTGCAGCCCACTGCATTATCCACATATTAACAGAAAGATTACAGAAAGATAAGCAAATATATAGTAGGTACAAATCAGATCATTATTATGTTTGTTAAAAATTTAAGATACATTTAAAAAAAAAAATAAACAAGCAAAAACATGCATTAAATTAAATAATAAAATCGGGATAAAAAGTATCTTATATCTTAATCCAGGTTATAAACTATCTGTGTGCCAAACATCTAAATCCGTTCAGTAGTTTTTGCATGAAAGAGGAGCAAACATGCATCCCTCCATCCATCCATCCTCACAAAATTTCGCGTTTATAATATTAGTAGGATAAGCTGGAGAGAACTATTTAATTATCCAATAACTGCTTGGAATAGACATCCATGTGCAATAGGACCGCTGTGGTACTTTATTTATTTAAATACATAACGCAACATCACACCTGTAATCTCCGAAGGGTTAGGCAGATGGTACACCCACATTTTGCCAGTTATGTTTGTCCCATGTAATAGGGGGCGGGCCTATTGTCATCAACCGAGCACAAATCCAGACTCCGGGCTGCTACTGAGAAATTCCAGATGGAAAAGCCCAATAACACTTAACCTGACCTGGGAATCGAACCCAGGACCTCATGCTCAGCAATAGCGCTTGCGACCACTAGACCAATGAGGCAGTCAGTTATGTATTTAAACTCAGTCCTTAAATACATTAGGTATCCGTCTATCATTATATATTACCTGTTCCTCTGGAGGTTCTGGACAAATATACGTCGGTATAAGTCCTCCAGTGTAAACTGCAATTCTGTTCGGTGTCCTGCATAGATGCCTCATGTCTGGCGCCACTGTGATATTGTTCAAGAGAGTAAAGTTGTCCAGTTCTGGTTCCCTGATGATGCTGCCCCGGATTTGGAGGTAGAGGTACCGACCGGGGGAGGGATCGATCAGCCATGGACGACGTTCGCAGCGTTCCTGGAAAAGGAAGCACAGAGATAAGTGAGAATACCACCAGAAAAAATTAGAGGCTTGGTGTATTATTATGTATATCCGTCGGTACACATAGCTGAAAGCTGTGTTTCCCATCATTTTCCGATACATGGTCTCCACTCATAAACACGGCAAAGATGATATTAATGCAACATTAATTCTTAAAATGAAACGCCTTTCAATTCCTTCCTACAATATTAAAAAAAAGTCCAACATATGAGACAATCTTCTAAGCTTTGGTTTCATACGAAAGCGGTTCCGTCATATTATTACGTATACATAAAATCGCCAAAATAAATCAGCTGTTCTCAACAGTTTGACGAGCTATGCGAACAAAATGTATGAAACAGCTGATTTTTTTTCGCGATTTCAGGTTTGGTCCCACATAGTAAAAGTTGTTCACAATGATGAGTACAAAGACCTCTTAAGAGGTTGTGCGTTATCTATGTTACATCTTGTATATATTTTAATAATTTAATTTTAATTTAAATCGGACTGTATGGATTAAGTTATTTGAAATAAATGAATTTTATTTTATTTATTTTTATTTATAATGGACGTCATGAAATTCCGACATTTTCACCAGGATTTGACATTAAGGTTTCAATAAACGCTCTATATAATAGGCCTTTGAAGAAGACCTTCCTTTGCCAGGCTTATATAAAATGAATAAAGGAAAATCATCGATACGACGAGTAGAACGCTCTGTATTTGGACAGCCGTTATTGTGTGACTGTTCACCGCTTTCTTAGAAAACAAAAGTGAAGCATAACATTTATCAGTAGTAAAAGAAAAGTAAGTTACCGATTCAGACATCGGATTCGCAGACGCAAGTCTCATTTCCCCACTGGCGCCATACACACGGTGTGAGCTCTCACATCCAGACTCCAATCTCACAAACTCCACTGAAGCCTCGAAGCCAAAAGACCGAAAGTCATCGGAAGCTGACATGTTCACCACATCGAATCTTAATTCAGCAACTGTGGCGAGGGATGTGAATTCATAGTCGCCGACGTCACTGGAAAAAGAACATGTATTTTTGAAATGCGATAACACTGAGGCTTCAAATAGAGCTGCATAAATAGCCTATAATATTCCGACTCAAAATCACTGCTAGGATACATGTCTCTTCTCTGTGAGAGGGAGTGGGCCGTAGTCCGTTATCCATTAAGTGGTCCCAGTGTAGGTATCTAAGATGAGTAAACTAAGTCGAGTTATTTCGTGTCACTAAAAATTGTTTAGTATCAGGGAAAAAACAAGCACGAGTATAATAAGTTTCCGTAAGATTTTCGCAATAATTACCTGCACAAACAATCCCTAGGAATCCTCGAGCCGCCCTCCTTCCAGGGTTTGTCGAAGATCCTGACGGCAGCAGTAATGTCACCAGCGCAGCGGTACCACGGCGAGTGCGCCGAGTGGACAGACCGGCACAATCGACCTCCACTACGAATGCCCCATACTCTGACTCTGACGACCTCTCCAGGGTTGGCTTCAAAACGGTAGGTGCAACTGAAAATCAGTTGAGGTTTTTTTTGTTACTCATGCCATCGCTTTGAAGAGACTGGCATAAGAGCGTGGAGATTGGCACGAGCAAAGACAGGCTGTGGGTAAAGTCGAGGTATGGATGATGATAATGCCATTTTGAGAACCGTTTGTTTGGAGTTATTTTGTTGGAGATCCTAAGCAGCTCTGTTTTTAGGGTTCCGTACCTCAAAAGGAAAACAAGGAACCCTTATAGGATCACTTCGTTGTCCGTCAGTCTGTCCGTTCGTCTGTCTGTCTGTCAGTCTATCAATACCCTTTTTCTCAGGAACGTGTAGAGAGAGGTATCAAGTTGAAATTAATATCAAATTTGATAGGTAGTTATCAAAAACACATTTCTATTGTGTTATCTAATAAACTTAGGTTATTTAAATAAATGCCACAATAAAAATGTGTTTTAAATAATTACCTATTAAATTAATATTATTTAGTAGGTCACCCATTGATTACATTTTTCAAAAAAGCATCTTTTCATTTAACATTCTTAAAAATTTGGTCCCGTGTGAGCGAGAGAGGTGCAAAATGTGGCAATCCTCTTAAAGCACTTTTTCAAATGTTATTGAAAGTCACAATATGCATATATGTTATTATTTTTGGAGCTTACCTACAAACATAAAGTAACATAACATCACGCCTGATTTCCCCGAAGGGATAGGTAGAGGTTTAGAGGTATGAGACGTATGTGGTGGAGCTTACCTAATATTTCGATTTCCTCCTCTCCCGTACAAAAAAACATCTCTAGGCGATGAAAAGGTAATCGGTGGATCTGGTGGTGCTTCTGGAAACGATCGTGAAGCGAACCGTCGGGAACATAATCCTCGACCCCAAGGTTCGCCATCTTGGTGAAGGTCCACAAATTCGTAAAGAGCTTTGAAGTATACTGGTCTGAAAACAAAAGAAAGTTTGATGAACCTTTAAAATCAGGAAGCAACTAGTTCAAAACAATGAAAACAGAAGACAATCTGAAAAAGAAAAAAGTAGAAATCTATTTTCAATATCCTACAAAACCAGCTTTCAAGAATGTACGCCTTTGGTCAAGCACAAATCCTAATTCTAACCTCCTATAAATGCAAAAGTAAGTTTGTATGTTACCTTTTCATCCTGAAATTTAGCATATACGTTATCAGGTATACAGAAACGGACACAGGGTACCTTTCATCCCGAAAAAAATTACTGTTCTTGAGGAAACAAACAATAACTTTCTTATGATAATAGATGGCGGCACGTGTCTTTCGAATCATGATTAAATTATATTATTATAGAAACTTTAGTAGTGTGTTAAGAGTTTTTTTTTTTTAAATTAGGCTACTTTTATTTTAGAAAAATAACTGGGGTTCCGCGCAAAAACATTAAAACCCTTGAAATTATGAACAAAAAATCGGATTTAAAAAAATCTTTTTGGATCTGGTAGCCCAATTCTCCAGGATAGTTATAAGCTATTTAACATCACGCTTCGACCCTTAGGAGCCGAGCAAAAAGAAAAAAGTCAAAAAGAATACTAAGCGAAAACGAAGTAATAGCGCGGGCGGTGCAACGCGACGGGTCGGAGTACGAGGGAGTTTTATTAAAATGTGGCTGTTATTTTAATATATTGTATATTACGACTTCAACGCAAACGAAGTCGCGGGGCACAGCTAGTACAGAATAAATTGTGTCAGAATTTCCTGAAATCTTTTTATACGTTGACTTTAAAACACTATACAATTCTACGTGAGTAGGTAATTGAATATTTATCCGAACGGACAACTTCCGAATCATGTGCATTATACATCTCAACTTACTTCAATGCGGTCCCCTGCGTCAGTTTTAGTTCCAAAGTCAAGGAATCTCCTTTCGAGAGGAAGCTTTCAGTTTTTGCGCAAGCCCTAGACCTTCGTAAGAGTGCATGTTCACAGGTCCTCGGAGCACGTTCTCGACAGAATCTGGCGACTAATGTGGCGTTTGTTGGAGGACGACCCACGATCACTGACTGTGGCGATGTGGCTCGAGACATTTGGACCGACCGTTCTTTGTCGCTGAAGAGAAAAAAATTTTTTTTTAACAACTTTTTATGCTAGTAATTACTTATAGAATGACAAATTATTTACTCTAGATTCGCGTCAAAACGATATCCATTACAAATAGTACAAGTTAAACCTGAAATCGAGATATTAAATAATGAAATTTAAAATATTTGATTCACTTACATCATAAAATGGCGACTGGCGCAAGCGTAAAAAATGACTCACCAAAATATATCGCTGCAACCGGGCGATATTCTCATCGGACCGTCCCATATATTCAAATGGCTTCCACAGTACTCATCCTCAGGCAAGTTAGGATTCAGAGCGTTTGTCACATAAAATTTCAATACTGAAAACCACACTCTGAAACGTGGAGCTGAAAACGACGGTCTCCTGTAAATTATGTTCCGTCCCGACGGCCCCGAGGTGTCTATTCCTTGCATGTGATAAAGGCATGTGGTATTCGGGGGTAAGGAATGTTGTGGGTGTTCCAGGATCCCCCGGCCTGTCCCTCTGATCCAAAACTCGCAAGCCCTTTTGTTCTTCGCATATGTCGGTGACTGCTGATCCACGAACCTGACCTAAAATTGATTAATTATATGATAACCGCGACATACATCCCTGACGGTCCTTTATCATTACTAATGAAACGTTTAATAACGGAAGATTAATTATTAATGGCTTTATTTGCAAACACGAATACGTTTTTAAGGTAGCATTCGACGAAATAATTACCTATTAAAATTTACATGGCACTAAAATATTGTAAAATGTTCTAGATTATTTTGATAGCAGGACAATTATAATTTAAAATAGTGGTTTACCCTCGTCCGTATAAAAGGACCATCAAAAAGTGTAATAAAAAAAAGTTATATTGAAAAGTGAAAGATGGGGGTCGTCCTAATTTCATAAGTTAAAACAATGTGGGTTGGTGTAGAGTTCGCTTGCTTCATTATTGTGACCGGCCGTGCGAGCGTACGTTACTAATTACACTTTGGCAGGGGCCCAAGCGAAGCCTCCAGGGCAGTACTTGATTTATTATTGTTCACTGAGAACGAAACACTTTAAATAACAGTCCATGATGATATATTAGTCCATTAACCCAATTTAGGATCATATATGAACGATTAGTCCCGTAGTAGTTAGTTAGTATTAAATCCCGTAATTGTCGGGAAGTGCCAAATCCATACTACATCTGTACATTTTAGATAATAAATAAATTATTCCTTTTTGACTTCCATTTTATTGGTGGAATAAGAAAATTGCATTGAACTAATACGCCACTAGTCAGTAATTGAGTTGTAGGAAATGGATTTCCACATTCAGTCGACATAAAAGCCGAGCTAATCGGATCTATTAAAGATAGTCTTAGTTGAGAACAAAAGCCAAACGTGAAAGAAAAGAAAATTATAGTTTCCAATTTTAATAATCTGTGGCATAGGAGCGCTTATCATGAAAAAGTTCCGACCATTTTCCTGTAATTCCAATTTGGCCGGTGTCCAAATATAAACTGTTTTTTTTTTGGGAAACTCGTATTAAAAGTGGAAAATGGACCCATTACCGAGAAGGGTGAATGCATTCCTTTGAGTTTCTAAATTAGAAACAAAATGAGGAAAATGTTTGACTTATTAATGTGATTTTACGTAACATAGCGGATTGAGCTGCATTAATTAAGATAAATTGTTCCGGTAAATATAACTGTAGGTAGGACTGTAGCTACTATACTATTCACAGATACTATTTTACAAATTAATGCTATAGGAACTGTTTAATTATTATTAGATGAAACTAAAGAGACGCAATTACTATTGTTTCTTTTTTGTACTTGTGTTCATTCTTTGCGTCATGTTTACCGAAAATAAACGTATTTTCTTTCTTCTTTTCTTTCTTTCAATTATTAAAAAAAAAATATATAAAAACGTAGTTCTCAATTTTGTACGCAAGCATTTATTTTCAAGCTTCGAGAGAGTATTTTCGCCATAACTGTATGATAATGACTCACGCCCTATGTAAAATATAAGTTGGATTCCAAAACTTTTTCCATCTCTTGGCAAGATATAGAGGTGCATACATTCTGTGTTTTCTGCGCAATATTTTACGAAAATTACAATATATTGGAACTAAAAAAATGTTAAAGGTATATTACCTCGACTTCCAGCTGAAATCCATGTAAGGATTGCGCCGTAACTGGTTGTAAAAATGTTCCAAAAGGTGATGTCGTGAATTCCACTAACAATTCAGGACCACTTGATATAGCTTCGGGAACGGACACGCCTCCTCCACAAAATCTCAAAATAACTGGGTCTCTTGTTGTATAGCCGTCGTAAACTGTGACATAGTCCTGAACTTCGTCACATTGTTGCCAAAATTTCAGTTCCCGTCCATTGTTCCCTCTTTCTTGTTGCGCCGCCGCGTACATTGCCTTCTGGCTCCTAATTGAAACTAGTTGACCGTTCGGCTGTTTGACAACGATCAAGGCGTGTTTTCCTTGAGGCACTTCGTGTTGTCGCACGGCGTAGTAGCATGTCAAGTTTCTAGGGTACACGCCAGGAAAATTGGGTGACTGTAACCTACAGTTTTTACGATCGCAGTCGCTGAATATCCGCGAGCAATAAGTTCCTGAGATCAAATCCCCGAGGTAATACTCTGGAGTTTTTGTTGTCTTCGCTACATTCGTATCCTCGCGTGATATGTTTACGGGATAAGGCATTGGTCTCAGTTTGAAAAAAGGCCGTTCTGAAATGAGATACTGTTATTAGATGGAGACATTGATCTTCGAATTTTACTATGTAAGACACGAGCGAAGGTGGCGAGGTGAGATCCTCATATTTTATTTAGGTTTTTCGATGCCTTCTGGTTCATACATTCGGTGAGTCATTACAAAGTTATCTTTAATATTAATCTACTTAAGCGGATCTAGATATACGACATGAATATGGTGGAATTATCAATTTAATGCGTTCATTTCATCACAATTTTGTTATGCGTCTGCTATCAGCAAAAATCGATCAAACATTTTTGTTACCGCTCACAACAAGCGTTTTATCCAAATGTGTATGCACAACAATACCAAAAATATATTTAGCAACAAAATACAAAGCTGGCTATTTGTCAGAATGAAACTGATTTACGTACCCGAAGGAGGGCTCCCTCCATATCGCACTGTAGCATATTCCCTTCTCAAAACCTTATAAGCCATTCTGAAGTCGAAGTTATAGTTATTCTGTTCCTTGGAAAGATGCAGGAGTCGTATTATAAGGGTGATGGATTTGGTTTCGCTGTAGTATATTGAAGGGCCCCAGGATGTGCCGCACCAGGAGCCTCCCACTTGTGGTCTGCTTGCTTCTTGGATCTGCATGTAGCCGTCTGGACAGCCGTCTTCTGTGAATGAGGTGAAGCGGCCGAGGGTGAAGCTGTCGAAGAGGACCTGGAAAGAGGAGAAAATATTAATTGAAGTAAAAGGTACTGTAAAGGAATTGGCAGAATAGGTCACGACCCTGACGTTAAACAGATATCGCAAGATGATAATGTTATTGAATCAGTTTCATAGACAGTAAGTAGATTTTATAAGTAAGATGACAGTATCCATTTTTTACTTTTTTTTTATTTGAGATGGGTTTGCTCTTGCCTCTAGTCTAGGTCAGAGGGGACAGAGACAAAGTCGACGAAATCATTATTGCTTTTGTTAATATTATGCAACTCTCAAGCTAATTATGTGGTCAGGTTTTTGGAAAACTTAATAGTCTATTAAGCAATTAAAGATACTGGAAATATTGGCAATAACAGATTGATTATTAAAGAAAATTAATTAGCTACTTTAATAAATGTACAGTAAGTACAAAACAGAAGAATTCTCCAAATATATTTAGGTAGAACTTAGTTACATCTGTTTTTAGAACAAGGCCACTAGACACTCGACGAAGGTCCAATTAAATTGCAGGCCACTTTATACGGAGTAATTAAAATTAAAGAGCATTTTGGGAACTGCAAACTGCTTTTAATAGTACAGTTAAATGGTACGTAAAGGGTTCTGTTATTGTATAGTTTATATAGGTTCCGAAGTTAGCGTAGTTGTAATCTAAGTGCATCGTTAGATAAAGTTTAAATAACCACACGGGTCGATCGATGGTAAAACTACGCTTGCCGAGGTTGTTCCATGGATGGGTGACCATCCATTACATATCAAGACCCCTCCGTGCCTCAAAAAGCACGTAAAACCGTTGGTCCCGGCTGTCACTGTAGGTCTTTGACAATCGTAACGGGTAGTCAGAACCCCGAAAGTCTGACAAGCAGTCTTAGGGGTATCATATTTTGCGGGATGTTCGAAAGAGTTACCGTGGCCCTGGCACAGGCAACAGAAGGAACACGGGTGGGTTTTAGTCAGTAAAAGTCTGATACGCCCTCCTGCTCCGCCCAGAGCGGGAGAAGTCATTTGATGATTTCCCATCCACAAAAAAAGAAAAAGGGGTATCATATTACCTAGTAACTGGGTTGTCGAGGTCAGATAGGCAGTCGCTCCATGTAAAATACTGGTATTCAGTTGCATTCGGTTAGACTGGAAGCCGACCCCAACATAGTTGAGAAAAGGTTGGGCAGTTTGATTGAACATTATCAAACTCTCCATCTAACATTACATTGGGTTCTGTAGGTAATTAACGATATGGGAAACAATGACAATTAATCAATTAAATTTTATTTTATTTACTTAAGAAAATAATTAACCACTTTATTTATTAGGCAGTAGATACAATAAAGAACAATTCGCCAAATACATTTAGAACTTAGTTTTGTCCGTTATTAGAATAAGGCCACTAGACTCTCGGCGAAGGTTCAATTAAATTGCAGACCGCTTTATTTATTTATTCACTTCGGACAACAATATAGTCCATTTCGTTAGTAAGATATCTTATAACTAGTGTAAGTATAATACACAAACAAGGAGAAGAATGAAGGTGACTGAGGCAAGATCTGCAGAGAACGATAAAGCAAGGAATAAGCTACCTGATCATTCTGCCCACATAGTGCCTCAGAAAAGGGGAGTAAGGACTCTCCGCCACTGTTTCCAGGATGCTATTGTCACTGGCCCGCGTTCTACGCATCAGCGATGCGACTTTTTTTGCGAATCACTGCATGGAAGCCGTCAGTTCGGTTCTAAGCAAACATCTCCGATGCGTTACAGAAACGGGGCAATTTCAACAACATCCTAAAAGCATTGTTGTATTGGATACGTAAGACATCTAGCGATCTTTTGGTCTAGCTGACCCACAGACCCCCGCGTACAGACTTTGACAACGACCTTTATAAGGAGCAATTAAAATTAAAGAACATTTTCGGAACTTCAATAAAGGTACTGCTTCTAATAGTAGAATTAAACGGCAAGTAGGTAATGGTTTTTGTTTTGTTATTATAGTATAATACAACATGTCCCGGAAATAACGCACTCCCTCTTAAGGGGTCATTATACTCATCATTATGAACAACTTTTACTACGGGGACAAACCTGAAATCGCGAAAAAAATCTGCTGTTCCCTACATTTTGACGAGTTATGCGAACATAAATGTAGGGAGACAGCGAATTTTTGTTTCTCGATTGTCTTTTCCCTAGCCGGTTGACAACGTTGTCTACTGGCTTCGCACCTGTAGGCGAGCCTAGAGCCATCAACCGGACACAAACCCAGACTCTGGATTGCTACTGAGAAATTCCTGATGGAAACACCCAATTTATGGCAATTAACAGCAGGTACCGAACGTTCAAGGTCGTTCGGTCGGGGAAGCACCTTAAGTCCCTGCATCTACCTATACCTAACATAACGAAGAAATCTACCTACTACTTGATCATTAATATCTCATTTAGAAAGAAAGAAAGAAAAATATTTTATTTGGGCCACGCACAGGAAATATAACAATAAAAAGAACATTAAAACTAACAATATACACAAATAAAACAAAAGGAAAGAAAAAAAAAACAAAGAAGACCTGTGCGAGGCCAAAAAGACTCCTATCTCAGCATGATGCTGCATTATTTGAAAAAACAAATACCGCAGCGCTGATATTCTGACAGGGCCCACTGTGATGAAACAATAAAATATATTATAAAACACAAAATTATGTGCAAAACCGTATTTGATAATAAAATAAAATAAAAACTATTACGTTACGATCGACCCACACCCGACGCTCCAACGTCGCTTGTCCATGCTACAGACTATTGTCTATGGTCTTATTTAAAGATAATTGTACGGATTCCACAAAATATAATACATATATGGTTCCATTAAACGGTGATGAGGACTTTGGCAGCAACAAGCCGGGATTGGAAAAGTAATGGAATTGCATTTCGCACGAGTTTCATTTCCGTTACCTTTAATGTTCACCGGATTGTCATGTACGTCTTATTACATTTTATGATATTTTTATCAGGTTAAATGACTTTTTTGTTAACCTTCCTAGATCGACCATTTGCGAAAGAAAACTAAATGAGAAAACTACCTACTTGCCGGTGTAGTTGAATAAAAAAAAACTAAATATTTTTAACAGTAACAACGTCAAAATCTTTCACAGACAGGGGGCTATAAAATTCCTTCAAAATATGCCTCAAACGTAACCTTTTTTTCATTTATACGTGTTAACCTAACTAGCACCCGTTCCGCTACAATTTTATTAAAATACAGCGAAACTGGTATTTGCGAATTCCGAATTATGATTCACTTTCGCTGCGCTATAAAGTCCCGGGCAATTGACCGAAATGGGACTAGGCAACGCGGCAAACCTAATTTGATGGTGCAAATTTCATCTGTGTGTCTACGGGATGAAGTGTCAATAAAGATTCAGCGCCATTGAGAATTTATGCTTTGCTGCAACAAAGAAATCCCGGGTTTTATTTCATTGAGCTCCGGTGCACCATTGCTCTCTGGCTTTTTTATTGGGTATATTTCGTAGACGTGTCTCGTCAGTATTTTTCGTGTTCAGAATCCGACTCAACTCGAGATTATATTCCCAGGCTTTGGCATAATATGACTGAAAAATTTATAAAGTAGGAATGGTGTCACATTGTTATTAGATAATATGGCGGTCATTCGGAAACCCTTAAGAGGGCTGTGGCATTTTGTCACCTCTCTCGCTCACACTGGACCAAACTTTTAAGAATGTTAAATGAAAAGATGCTTTTTTGAAAAATATAATCAATTGGCGAACTAATAAATAATATTAATATAATAGGTAATTATTAAAAACATATTTTTATTGTGGAATTTATTTATTTCAACTCAAAACAGGTCATAATGCATAAGTATTGAGCTGAGTTTATTAGATAACACAATAGAAATGTGTTTTTAATAATTACCTATTAAATTAATATTATTTATTCTTTCGCAAATTGATTACATTTTTCAAAAAAGCATCTTTTCATTTAACATTCTTAAAAATTTGGTCCCGTGTGAGCGAGAGTGGTGACAAAATGCAACAGCCCTCTTAACGCTTTCGCGGGCGCTTGACGTCTATAGACGTAATAAAAATAAAACTTCTATTATGTTTCGTTTACCGTCCGCGAACCTTTTATGCATAATAAGTCTATAATATTCTCACTCTGGGACCAGGGTCTCCTCTCTGTCAAAAGGAGTGTGCCATAATCCACGACGCGGACTCAGTGCGGGTTTCTGTATGTCACAGTAATATTTGAATTTTTGGCTCACGATGTTTTTCTTCACCGTTTTGAGAGGGACCCGTGCTATGCACTGATTTTGACTGTGTCAGTGTAGTTTTGTTTTGAGCCTTCCTAGAATTTCAGAGTACCTACAGTACTCCGAAATTCTAGGAAGAATCACAACAAAACCACGTAACGAAAATAACACCGGGAACCAAATAATCCAAAGAGATCACTAACAAAACGAAATCTGATATATAGAAAATGAAACACGAATCGACAGCGAGGACTCGAAATGTGAAAGACATGTCCCTTCATATTCGCTCCTCTCAAGCAGAAAATACAATTTTGCACCGCTAGGGATGCTTTCGTGGGTCTCTTGATGAAATTTAAATGTGCTTCTGGCGTCGGGAACACGTTGTAGCATTTCAATTTATGTTGCCAGAATGTGTGAAGGAAAAAAATCATATTCCTGTCTAGACTTCGGGTTTGAAATGCAGCCTGGAATTAAAATAGTCTGATGTTGAGGTTTTCAATTATAATTAATGACATTCGTGGAGTTTTTTGGTAGGAAAGTGTCGATTAGGTATCATAATTGGTGGTTAGTTATAATAATCATAGGCTGAGGTATATTACTTGGCTTAGACATTTACGTTATAGTGTGTTTTATCATTCCAATGTAACGTTTAGAAACTAACAAAGGTACACTGTTTGCATGAAAATAAAGATCTGATTATTTTTTTTGGTATCAATATGAACCTCCGTTGAAAATATATCGAAGTGTAAGGTACAAACTTACATGCCTTCTAGGTACAGTCACGAGCACTTATATGTATACATTCAACACAAATCAAACGCGATTTTCTCGTGGAATTACGATTGCAACTTTGAGATAAGACCTCTTTCATAATAGCATGGGTTTCAAAATACTATGTTCATAACAACATAAAAGTCCAATCAATACAGTAGGTGAAAATGACTTTTAAAAGTTGCTCAGTGTATACATATTAGTGCTCGTGACTGTACACGATTTAACTTTTTGAAATGACCGAATTTTATGTTGCTTCATATCATTTCATTTCGTTCTCAGACACAAACGCTAAACATTCAAAGCATTTCGTCTTCACGGTCTCTAATGTATTCAAATACTTAGGATTCGTTCTGTATTCTGCATTCACGACAATTCTCAAGATTTTCAATTTAGTTTTGTATTGTTACACTAATATTAAAGTCCACACACAGTCTTTACTTTGAAGCAATGGTCCTTATTCCTCAGAAACTAGACAATATAGCACTGTAATATCGTGACTTTTATAGCATTTTTTATTAAATTTGTTGAAAAAGAATTGCACTTCCTGAAAATAATAGTTGAAACCTCGCGTTTAGCTCTCAAAAATAATACCTACATAAAAAGTGTTATTATATCAAACTTTCATAACTTAGAACTTTTAATATTCAGGAAACTAACTTGATAAGGACTAATAAAAAAAATAAAAAAAATTAATGTGATTAGTTACCAACCAAGCGTTACGCCGCTAAACCTGATTTACACGGTAGATTTATTTTCCTGTGGCATACTATAACTAGAAGCAAAAATAAAAGTTGTAGGTCTAAACGGCGTTTAGACAATAGGTACAAGTCATTTGTTGCTTCAATTTTATTGAATGACACAGTAATCGCCAAATGGTTAAGCAGAGGTGTACACCCACATTTCGCCAGTTATGTTTAAATCCCATGTAATAGGGGGCGAGCCTATTACCATCAATCGGGCACAAATCCAGACTCCGAGCTGCTACTAAACAATTCCTGATTGTCAAAGTCAAAGTCAAATCATTTAATTCAAATAGGCACTTATAAGGCACTTTTGAACGTCAAAATTGATTCTAGTCGCTCCTTCCAAATGGTAGATTTGTATGGAGAAGAATGGGCAAGAAAATCCACCGTTACTCATTTAAAATGTTTTACAATATTTTGTATAAGACACATAAACACATCACGCCTTGTTTCCCCGAAGGATTAGGCAGAGGTGTACCCCACATTTCGCCAGTTATGTTTAAGTCCCAGTTTAAAACCCAATAACACTTTGCCCGACCTGGGAAAGTATAAAGTGTAGTAAGTATTTTGTATGAGTACATTTATTATATAATTATGTGAAGACGTACCTAGAATGAAATTACTTTACCACAATAGGTAAACAATTAAAATAAAGTAATGACAGATAAATTAAATATGTGCTAGATGCACGGTGCTCACATATTCACAAGCATTGTAAAAAAAAACTCAATAACACTTTGCCTGACCTCATGCTCAGCAGGAGCGCTTGCGACCACTAGACCAAAGAGGCAGTAAAAAAACCTATCTAGAAAATGAGTCTTTATTGAATGAATAACAGAGGCTTACACGAAAATATTATGAAGCTCGAATTATTGCTCCTCGTGAAGCACAATATCACTCTGATACGAATGTGATGAACGTAATACTGGTGCAGTGGAGCCAGAAAGTAATTACTAGGGAGAGCTGCATCCAGAATGTTTGTTCCGGCTAATCTCTAAAACGGCTGGACCGATTTTGACGGGACTTTCACTGGAAGATAGCTTATGCTACGAGGAGTAACTTAGGCCACTTTTATTTTAGAAAAATAATTAGAATTCCGCGCAAAAAAAACTCCATGCAATAGTGAGCAAAGAGTCGGATTTAATAAATTCTTTTTACATTTGGTAGCCAAATACTCGAGGAGTTATAGGCTATTAAACATCACGCTACGACCCTTAGGAGCCGAGCAAAAAGAAAAAAGTCAGAAAGAACACTAAGCGAAAACGAAGTAGGTAATAGCGCGGGCGGGCGAAGCAACGCGACGAGACGGGAGACGAGGGAGTTTTATTAAAATGTGGCTGTTATTTTAGTATATTGTGTATCTTACGATTTCCACGCGAACGAAGTCGCGGGGCACAGCTAGTAAATAATAAATCTGTTACGGACTAAACCCCAAATAGAATTTTAACCCTTCAAAAATATAGCCCTTTAAATTGCGTACTGGTACCGGTAATAAAATATTCACCATGTTTAAACATTTCGGTACTAGTGTCGGAGTGCTCTCAGTGCAGTGTTTGCATACAGCGCCATCTGTTGAGTGTCAAGCACTTCACGTTGATTATTTATGGAGTGGTGTAACCTCAGCATTACTAGTAAGCGCTGTACCGCTTAATTTACATTCTGCATTCTATTTTCAATTTACTCGGGGATTTTATGTAAAAGAATATTATTACAGAAACTCTTCTCTATGAATATTCTATTGCAAAATTATTAAAGTCACAGCTATACCTAGTTGTAAAACAGCGGTAGACAACGGATATTTATCCAAAGTAGCCGATAACAACCTAAAAACAACGGGTTCCCTATAAACTACCGGTCGTTTATCCGACCGCAAGCTAGAAAGGTTGGTTATGTTTATTTTATTAGTAACTTTAAAGTGGTTTTTCACGATAATGAAAATGTTCTTTGTTGCCAACAAGGACTAGATTTTTTTTACTGAATTAAAAAATGAAGAATTTTGATACTTACCTCGCTAGTAAATATATTCAAACATGAAAACCCGTTTAAAGTTTTGTATCTATTCACCCGTGGGTCTCTATTTACCCCGTTTTACCCGGTAGGTGCTTACCTTCCCACATTAATTCACGGAACTCGTAAATAATTAGGGACAGACACTTGCGCGTGCGCGTCGTCGTGTCGGGTCGGGTACTTTACACTACCTACCCGATTATTCAATTCGGAAGTAATCATTTAAAAATACAGGTACCTACGCTAGAAGAAATGTCTCATACAAGTTACTTTAAAATGAAGAATCTATAATTAATTAAAACAAAAAAACAATCGATTACCGTAAAGTGGAGCTATTTATTCTATCTATTACTTAGGATAAAAAACTGATTCCATTAAAAAAACAGGTTTTTATCCATTTCAAGCCGTCGGAAATGGTTGATAACCAAAAATGCCGTTATGTACTGCTCGGTAGACAATGTTGTCAACCGGCTTCGCATCTGAAGACACACAGCTATGTATCGTGAACTGAGTTTTTGTGTGTTTTCGTTTTATTTTGAATATTTTCATTTCCCTTTCTGCTCAAATGGACACCAGTGGCTTTGATTCTAGTTCCAAACCAATATGAATAGGTATTGACCCTCCTGTTCCCTCTTATTTTTCCAGTTTGTTCCGAGAATTGACAACGGAAAATGCTGCAGATATTTTTAGATCGGTTAAACAAATGAATCCGATTGCAAAAATAACGTCTACTAAAAAAGAGGAGGTTCTCAAGTCGACGTGTACCTACCTATATTAGTTTTTCTTTTTTGTATATGTTTGACCACGCGTTATTTTTCATTAGTAAATAGATTGATGTCAAATCTTTTGACCAGTAAAAATCTGTTGTTATTTTCTTTAACTAATCACGAGATTTGTCAGCAAATTTCGGAGACCTTGATTATTTTAACACTTAGGTACCTAGATATCTATTCCTCTGAGATGCTTACAGAAACCTGCTGTTAATAAACTAAAATAAACTAACCATGTTTTCCCTCCTCTTGGTATTTTAACGTTCACAGGGGAACTGGAGTGCGAAGTGTAGGTAAATTACATGCAGCAGCGCCACCGCTTGCACTGGTGTACCGGAGGGTACAGACTAAATAATACTATTCAAGGAGTTATTGAATAAATGCAGTAGGGAAAACTTTTACAAATAAGTATGGATAGTCTAAAATATTAAAGAAAACAACGCCGATGTATTAGTGTTGATTGGTGTCGAAATGCAAAAATTATTTCACTTGACTTGTAACTATTTGCAGGTTATTGCAATATTTTTAGATAGTTTGAACATTAACGTTAAGCCGTTGGTCCCGGCTGCCATTCGTGAATCTTTAACAGTCCTTACGGGTCGTCAAAAGCCCGAATGTCTGACAACCAGTCTTACCAAGGGTATCGTATCACCCAGTTACTGGGTTGTGGAGGTCAGATAGGCAGTCGCTTCATGTAAAATTCAGCTGCATCCGGTTAGACTAGAAGCCAACCCCAAAATAGTTGGGAAAAGGCTAGGCATATTGATTTTGTACATTAACCTTAGCCTGAAAATACGGTATGAATTGGAATTTTATATATATGAAACCGCATTTTGTTTAGGAACGAAATGCGGTTTTCAAAAAAAAAAAACGGAAACTAAAAATGCGAGTAGTAAATACGACTATACCTACATTTTCTCGAGAAAGATTGCATTTGCATTCCTTTGAACATCTTCAAGCATTTTTATCTAAACACTAAACGCTCCCACAAACCGCAGATGTAGCAGACTTCCTCAGGTATTCACAATTCAGCAACGCATTGCAGTACAGAACAAGGTATACCAGAATTCTTGAAGCTAAAGTATATTTTCTAAAGCTTTTCTCACGAAATCCCCTTCGGTGTATTTGTTTTCTGTTCATACGTAAAAGTCGGGAGCCAAAGGCATTTCTCGGAGTGTTGCGTTTTCGTATTTGCGTATCTCACTTCAGCAAGGACAAAGACGGGATCTCACCTCAAATAGGGTTGAAAAGTTGAAAGGAACCTTTTGATCTAAACCTTATTGGGAATTATTTCATTTTATCAGGTAGAAGGAAATCTTTATAAATAGCTCGTCCAGAGAGGTACCGTGTAAGTAAAAACATAGGAGGACACGGAGTCCTATTTTGTTTTGCCACGGAACTAAGGCATTAAAACACAGCAATGATTTTTATTGCTGGAGACGTCTACAAAGATCTTTTCAATGTAGTTTCTGAAGCCGGGATCGGATCGGTCATCGTCCCGGTTTTGTAAAAGTGATCATAGGCGGTGATTTACCTACCATCTCGTAAAAAAAATACCAAAGCCTATGTTCAAATCAGCTGCATAACCGACTGCAAAAAAAGAGGAGGTCTTCAATAAAGAACCTTAACTAAATATTTGTAACTTGCTAATGATTTTAACAGTAGTGTTACTTATCAAGAATGTACATTAATCACTATTCTTTGAACCTAACAATTTTTTTTCGACTAGCGATGTGATTATCTCGGCCTAGTAGCCGAATAAAGTTAAAATCCTATTTTTGCATTGTCAACCCTACACATATTTTCAGCTATGAGATTTGTTTGTTGGGACATCCACAGACCTCGCCACCGTTAGCTTTGTTTGAATTGTGCCTCGTTGAAACGCTTTTTTCAGCGACAGTACTTTGTTTTTTATTTATTTGTACCGTTCTTTCTTTAGCACTTTGTTTAAAAAGTTTTATGGACTGCTAAAATCGTGAGTGGTTTGTGGTAGAAGGAAGTTTAAAATAAAAAATTGTTGGTGGAGCATGAGTTGCGAGTTTAGACCGCTAGATTTTGTTGCAGTTCTATGTGGAACAGTATAACAAGGAAACGTACTACTTTACTTAAGAGAACTTCTAGAAATTTATATTAAAGCATGCTGTTGGATTTTCAACTTTCCGAGCCAAGCCGAGCGTTGTAAATCCAACAGCGTGGTATTATTTAGACATTCTTTTTTGGTGTTGTCAAGTGTTAGTAAAAACGGGTAGGGTAGTTGTCTCCGATACGCTGGACCTTATAGTCAGAGTAATGAACTAACATCGTCAAATAATAATTATTAACATAACCTTTCTTACGAACGAAGGTTACTTAGATACATAATCACTTAAGCTAAGAAATAACAGTGGTGGCCCCTCAACTTACGAGCTTAGGTCGTGAGTTCGAACCCAGACAGGCGCTTTACTTTGTGCAATTTATTTCATTACCACTGCTCTCAAAACGGTGAAGGAAAATATCGTGAGGAAACCGGCATTTCCTAGAACCAAAAATTCGAAGATATGTGACATCTACCAATCCTACAGGGCCCGCGTGCTGGATTATAGCCCACTCCCAGGACACCTGTATAGCCAGTGGGAACGTTATAGGCTGATTATTATTATGTAAGAAATATTATACCCAAGGTGGTGCGCATAACTCCAGAACATAAGTATCAGAACCTACTCTTGAGGGATTTCTAAAGATTTACGAGTCGTAATCCATGCAGTGGGTCCTAAAAATGTGCGATTTATGCCTGACTGCCAGTGGCAGTATAAGTTGGATTTATTAGGTCACTAGTTCTGGGCCGTAACTTTATCACTGTGTGTGTGCAATGATTTTTTCACTAGCATAAAAATATTTATTGCTTTACCCTTTTTTTTACGTCAGGACCCGCGGGGGCGGAAATGAAGTTATTATATTATCTTTAAAGGCCTAAGATTCGCAGAAGGACGAACCTAATGACATCAATAATACGTCTACTCAATATCGTACCTAATTAAATACAGCAGAAGATTTAATACCACATTATTTTTACACAATGATTTATGTAACACGCGTTACCGCCAAAATTTTCAACAGTACGCCAAAAACGAAAAGCGTCAAACACGTCTTACGTGATATTCCTCATTCATCCCCATCCTTATAAACCAGTCGCTAAGAACGAACATTTTTCTTTCAACGCAATAGTAAAATAGCAGAGGTAGAGGAGGGGGTACCTGCTATAAGCCAATACTGGCTCATGTGAACACACACACACTACACTACACACACACTAGTTACAACCCTCGCACCGTACACTTTTACTAATATAATATGTGTATACTAGCTGTACCCCGCGACTTCGTTCGCCTGGAGGTCGTAAGATACACAATATCCCCCGACCCGTCGCGTTGCTTCGCCCGCCCGCGCAATTACGTCGTTTTCGCTTAGTGTTCTTTCTGACTTTTTTCTTTTTGCTCGGCTCCTAAGGGTCGTAGCGTGATGTTAAATAGCCTATTAACTATCCTCGAGAATTGGGCTACCAAATGCAAAAAGAATTTTTCAAATCCCACTTTTTGTTCATAATTTCATGGGTTTCAATTTTTTTTTTGCGCGGAACCCTAATTATTTTTTTATCCAGCCGTTTCGGAGATTAGCCGGAACAAACAGACAGACAGACAGTTTTTTTTTTAAATTGCTTTAAGTACCGTATACAGGGTGTAAGGGACAGCCCTCCGCAGACTGATGGGGTGAATTCAATATATCATACCACGATGACCGTTAAATGAAATTATTTCAGGAACGTTATGGGAATCCAGTAAACCTGATTTGTTTTGTTACCTCATACGCAATGTATCGTTACCGTGACAAAACGCGCGTAGCGAACAGCAGCGCAGCTAGCCTTCGGCCGCCGAGTATTTCAATATCCATTGCTGATTGTTTGATTTTAGCTGTTTTATTTACATAAATGGAGCGCTGCGTACAGAAAATGTAATTTTACATTGAAATAAAGGAATAGTAACTCAAATAACAATAAAAAAAAGAAAATTTTCCTGAGAAATTTTCCGGTGGAATATGATTCAAAATAAGGAGCTGAATGCACCCTGTTAGTTTGCGGAGGGCTGTCCTTTACACCCTGTATACTTTCTTATGCATTTAGTAAAAAGTTGTTATTTTGACGTTACAAACAGACACTTCAATTTTATTTATTTGTTTAGATTCTGTGACCGTACGCAAAATACGGGCTTGGACGTGGAGTTGCGTATACCAGCCCGTTATACTATACTACTACCCTCGTAGTGATGACTCTGTCGCATTCCTTGAAAGTCACGCAGAATGAATATTTTTCTTTCAACACGCTAGTAAAATATGCGCACTGGAAGCCAGTACTGGCTCGTGTAAAGCAACACTAGTACTACCCTCGCAGTGATGACTGTCATATTCCTTGAAAGTCACGCAGAATGAATATTTTTCTTTCAACACGCTAGTAAAATATGCGCACTGGAAGCCAGTACTGGCTCGTGTAAAGCAACACTAGTACTACCCTCGCAGTGATGACTCTGTCACATTCCATGAAAGTCACGCAGAATGAATATTTTTCTTTCAACACGTTAGTAAAATATGCGCACTGGAAGCTAGTACTGGCTCGTGTAAAGCAACACTAGTACTACCCTCGCAGTGATGACTCGGTCGCATACCCTGAAGTGCAGCGCTTTGTTTACGTTTTATTATTTCACGAGTTTCTCGCCACATGTTAATAAAGAGGGAATGTGTACGAGGCAGAAATAATTAAAATAAAACGTGGAATGTGGGCCTTACATGTCTGGGAATGAAAATGTTATGTTGTTTCTAACTGAGAACGTCACACGCTATGCCGTGGAATTTGAGAAACGTAAAAATTGCTTCCGTAATTTGAGGAATCTTGTGCCAGATTTTCTAATCTGTTAAAATGTTTTTCTAAACATTTTGCAAATTTTCTAGTGCTTTTTCTTTGAAAACTATCGTTGATTTTCGGCATGTTCATGATTTAGCTGAAAGGCGACTATTTAGCTGAAGTAAATGCAATGCCTTCTTAATAAATGCTTACCTATCTTGATGTACAAGTACCTAACTCAGTGAAATCATTATTTATGTATTTATGTATATAGCAATCGCTCACTGCACTTACAGTAACATTTAACTAAAAAACTTCATGCCAACATTGAACATAGATTTACTGCTATGTTATTATGATTTCTTCCTGCAATATTGCATGATTACTTACCTTCTTAGAGTAAAAAACTCTACACTCGTCTTTTTCATTACTGCTGGCAGACTCCATCAAAACTTTTCAATCTTAATTTTTAATCTCACATCACAGCCCGGATAATCCAAAAGGCAATCAAGATTACAAAAAACTTCACCAAAAATCCGTACCTACTTATAACCCCTGTACAATTTTTAAGGCTGAAAAAAGCATCCTTAAAGCTGCCCCTGCTATTAGACGTTATTGTTGCGTACTCAATAGCTGCAGCACTTCACAGCGCTTTAGCCGCTTCGCCACGTCAACCCCTCGACTCGGAATGAGCCGCCACAGGGAGGATGCTGAAGTACCAACGTGAGATTGATATAGACTTATAGATCACTAAGGAATTTTCAAGAGAACAGTCGGAAAAAATAAGGATTAATGATAAAAAAGTAATCTGAAAAGGAAAGCAAAAATTGATAATCAATCTCAGTAACGTTTTATTGGTAAATTGAATTATGATGATTATCTTTATCGATGCTTCAAATTGAGTATAAATCGAAACCGGAACGATATCAAATTACTCTAATTTTCATCCGTACTTTAACGGCAATAAGACCGTGCTGGTTTTTCTATCTGATATTTCTCAGTAGCCGCCCGGCCCCATATTACATGGGACTTAAACATAATTGGCGAAATGTGGATCTACTATAAGTACACCTCTGCCTGATCCTTCCGGGAAACAAGGCGTGATGTTATGTTAGACAATTAAAACTTAACACAAAAAAAAGTAATAACATTTTCCTCTCACAAAACTATGATCCAAACTGAAGAAGAACCACCAACCCAAAGATTAAAACAAAGCAATAAAATCCATTTCCAATTCCTTCTTATCATAGGTACCGATAAAGTTGATATCAGCTTAGAGAAATTAGTTGATAACATACCTAAATTGTTTTGATCAGTCCACCGTTACCTTTCAGCGCTCCACAGTGACTTTTGTCTCTCTCTTCCTATCTAATAGAATATATTTATTTTAAAATGGCTGCGAAGATGGTGCGACGTGTGTTGTGTGTGGAGGATAAAGTGTTTTTGGTGACAGGAGGCGCGGCGGGTGTGGGCGCCGGCATCGTCAGGGCTTTGCTTCGGGAAAATGCTGCGGTAAATATTAAGGGTTGTTTTAAGGTAGCCGGCACGCATGTAGCAAGAAATTCCAGTGAAAAGTGGAACGTGATAAATTATGTTATTGTAGTTAACAGGTAGGTATATGAACCTACCTTCCATTTGACAGAAAGCGTTTTTTTTTTAATCTTTATTTCTTTAAGGGATTTTTGTACACATAATGCAACGATGTCAATCCCATCGTGCCTTTTCAAAAATTAACTTAATCTAATTTATTATCTAATAAAAAAGTATATAATATTTTTGCTGCTTCAGAAGTAGGATTAGCTAAAATACTATGGAACATTCCAACATACATTACCGACAATTTTAACGAGTTGAGAAGTGCGTTTCTTTTGTTAGTATATCAGACACATTTTACCAACACATGCTGCGCATCCTCTATTTTCAGAAAGTGGTTAAAGTTACCTAAAGTCACTGAAACTTTTAAATCAAAAATAAAAGAAATGTCCAATCTGCCTGTATATTTACCGGCATTCACATCATATCCTTTCAGCATATTATACATGGCAACAGAAAAAAGGAATTACAACGTCGTCGGACGAGTCCTTTCACACGATTTTTTTTTACGACTACCCATGTTTTGCCAATCACAATGATGTGTGAAAAGAATCAGCGTCCTTATCAACGAACACGCCTAATTAGTAATTACAATGCAAGAATTAATGACTTGACATTGACCTAGCAATAAGTCATTGAATCGTAAAGGCATCACATGCACACTAAACTGTTTACACTAGTTGAATGAGGTAATTCGCAATCAGAACCTCGGATAACCTCGGATCTTATATCTTTGCAGATAAACGAAAACCGGTTATCTACGATACCTACGGTTAAACAATAAGATAATGTGTTTATTATTTAATGTATAACCATACTGCAGTGATAACTTGTGTAGCAAAATTGCAAAAGAATACAAAGACAAAATGTAAAACTAAAATCATATAGTTTAACAAACATTTTAAGTTTCGTAAGTTAACCCTTCCTGTTTAGAAACACACGAACCAACATGTACCTAACAGTAAATCCTATTTAATTTACGAATGTTGCATTTTGTTTTAACACCGCAGCTGTTACTAAACGGTCCATTTTACGGAACTGTGTGGTCGAAAAGTTAAGGCCTGTTGTAGTAAGTCCCTGTAAAAGTTGTTGAAGTAAAAACAAAATTTCAATATTGGGCGCTAAGTATGCCATCGGTCTACTTTGCAACAAACTTGAGGACGAAGCAGTTTCTGATGGAGTGTTTTTAGAATGTAAAGTATAGGGAACCGTAAGCTTATATGTACTCAGGTTTATTCTTTGAGCAATCTTGAGAATTGGAAATATTTCCGAAATTGCATGGTTTATCAAAAAACAGGAATTATTTCGATATAAAAGGAAGTAATCTTTTAAGATAATTTCGTAGGTATAGAGATTTATTCAACATTAAAATGATAATTATGTACATACATAACAACTTTTTGATATGAAACATTTGTAATTCCCTTACGGGGTGCATGTCTTAATACTGTGTCATGACATTCTAATGAATTATAACCACTGTTTTACATGTTAGCAAATAAATAAATAAACTTATACATAATTGATTAATAAAAATAACAATATAATGTACTGACGTAACTAAAAACTATTAACAAACTAAAATATGGCGTTGGAAAATTCATCGCTGACGACTTAAATGTACGTGTCAGCATATAATTATGAACTTCATTAGTTTATAATCCGTTAAAAAGGATCCTGTAAAACGGACGTTTTATGTGTACGCGCCCTAACAAGGCAACACAGTGCACTATGTTTGTTTAAATAAATCTACCTGCTCGTGACGAAACAATGATGCACTCTGCCGCTCTGCATAATTAAAGCACGTTTACCTTTGCGCTTCTCAGAATAAACAAATAGTGTTAGTGGTGTCAACAGCTGTTTTACTGCATATTATGAACTGCTATCAAGAGGAGTAACTAATCAAAAACCGTTAAATCCATTTTGTAATTTTTTTTCAGAAAATGAAAAACCTAACTTATTTAAATTTTTCGAAACAAATTTTTCTATATCAAAAAAAAAAAATCTTTATATATGGTAGTGAAATGTTTTCGAAAATAGATATTGTTATTAACGAGATATCAGGCAAAGAAATACGGTTTTTGTTCAAGTCGTTTTGGATTTTTTTTTTAATTTAAGATAGGTTTGCTCTTGACTCTAGTCTAGGTCAGAGATGACAGAGACAAAGTCGACGATGGAGCGAGCTTACCCAGAAGAAGCCGGGATTTATGGGGTTTAGCTGCCGTTCTATCTAAGTATCTCTCTATTTGACATTTATCGATATTTATCGACAAATCTTTAGACAGGCCTTTAGGTGCGCTCACAAAGATAGTATTGTACAGACGTCAGCACATCAAGCTACTACAATCTGTCAAATTTCTTTAATATATTTTCGACTTTAATGCTAAAGCATTAGGTTCAAGGTTGATTGGGAAGATTTGACAGTTTCGGGTAGCTTGATGTGCTGGCGTCCATACAAAGATTAATCGAAACAATCGAGAAAAATCGATTTTATTTGAATAGACCATACCTCGGAATGCTAGCATTAATCATGAATTTGTAGGATTTTGATCAAACCATCGACATCAAATTTTTTTTTCTGTAAGATTTACCGGTTTTTGAAGCGATTTCTTAGTATTTGGATGTGTATTCCAACAATGAGAACTGAACATAAAAACAAAATCATACTTGGTCAATAAAGGCTTTTGTTCCGTCACTTAAAATTTGTCAAAATTATTGTAGGTATTGTGTGACATGTTGCGCTGACCCCAAATAGATGGGGATAAGGGCAGGAGAATTTATTTATTTATTTGTGCACAATTTATTACCTTAAGTATACTGTTGAAATTACAATACATAAAGCTGCCAGTAACAGTCACAATACCCCCGTACTGGTTGATACTATATTAAAGTGAGATAGAATGATGAACTGATGATGATATAGTATGGTTACATAAATTATAATATCTAAAGGTATTCTGTCTGACCCGTGCCGTCGTCGTCTTTTTGTACTCTTTTATTAACTTATTATTTACGAAATACCTCCCAATGTCTAATAAACTATGTTTTAACCATAAATAATGATATTTCGTTAGTATTAAGGTTACTAAGTGTTTGAACATCCGGTCAAACCTATTGAGGTTTTTATGATGATTCTGTTTATATTTTGCTTTGTTCTTTAATTGAATCGCTTGTTTTCAAAACAGCACTTGTCCAAAACTGTGTTTTTACAGGAGGAACAAAAAACAAGATAGCAAAATATTTTTCAGGATGACCCATGATTATTGTCAATTGAGAACAAATAAAATATATATTTTTAATGATTAAGCAAATAAAATAATTAAAAAAATGATATTTTTACCCTTTTTTTATATTCAAAATTTTGGACATGTGCTGTTTTGAAAACAAGCGATTCAATTAATAAACTATTTTCGAGATAACTATGGTTGATTCACATACATATGTAACCCATATTGGTCGACTCAAGTACTGTTTTAGTTACTTACGTTTGATTAAACTAAAATTAATCGCACTAACGAACAATTAATCCAATATTTTTTTTAAGATACAACTATGTATGAAATACCTAATGGACGACTGGCCTATAGTTTATTAATACTGCGCGGTGGATTGATTTCTAAAGTCGTGTCGTCGAATGTATACACATTTTGTGTTAAACTGAGTATAAAGGAAGCACTGTACTTTTTTAACACCCGTCGCTTATACATAGTAGCAATTTTTTTTTGGGTATAGTAGACCCTTTAGAGTGTATTTATGAAAACCCCAAAGTGCGCAAACCATAATTATGCGCTGAGAAAAAAAAATATTAGGCGCAGTCGAGGGAGCCCCGCTTCACGGGGCTCAAGGGTTTAAGACAAAATAACCACGAAGGGGATGGCGGGGTCTTTGCTCGCTCGCTTCGCTCGCTCACTAGATCCCGCCATCCCCTTCGAACCTAACCTCGGGGTCGGGGTGCCCCGAATCCCAAGCTCGCTTAGCTCGCTCTTGCATACTGTTTAGTTTGTAGTGTACCTACCGAGAATCGTCCGTTACTTCAATAAACCTTCGGTTAATTAATTTGTAGTTGAATAAACCGTAGGTGAATTCGCCAAAAAGTAAGTATTCACGATTTTTGAATTTTTGTTATTTACCTATTTATATATTGTTTTTTGACAGCTTTTCTTATTTTAGAGTAATGTTTATCTGTTTAAGAGTGTTTTTATTATTGTTGATTAATGATAAAGTCAATTTAAAACAAAATATTGAGTATTGAAGTAGAAGATGTGAGATGGGTACGTTTGAAACAACCTGTCTGTGGACGTTTGAAACGTTTCAAACATCATATAACAGCATATTCTGCATTTTTACCCGACTGCACAGAAGAAGGTTGTGTTTTCTAGAATGTAAATAACTAACAGAAGATAAAATCGCAACAATTTTTTTTAAATAAAACGTATACGATGAAAAAACTTAACCAATGAAACCACTTTTAACTCACAGTTGCTAAAATAAGACCCTAAAATTTAGCCAGCGACATGTTTTTAAACGTTCACAGACTGTGCAGCCAAGTTCCTCTGTCATACTTGTGTCGGAAATTCAGCATGACCTTACCAGCCCGATGACACCACAACAGCCAGAGTCTGCTGCAGGACTTGAAGCCGCTGTTTCATCTTCTCCGATACGCTCAGTGACTCCACAGCTAAGTTCCACTGTCATACCTATGTCGGAACTACAGCCTAACCTTACCAGCCCGACGGCGCCACAACAGCCAGAGTCTGCCGCTGGAATAGCAGCACCATCTTTTCCTTCACCAAGCCTTTCCATAGCTTCACAATCAAGTTTTGCTGTAGAACTTGTTCTTCTTGATGTTACCAACTACAACAACCACAACACTACACAATTACTTCAACAAGTAAATTTTTGCCAGAATGCATCAGACCATTTCCTAAAGCACCACCCAGGAAAACTGCAAGAAACGCAACAAAAAGGAAATCTACTGTTTACACAGATACTCCGGAGAAAGAAAACATCAGAATACAAACCGAAGAGAGGGACAGAAAAAGAAATGCCAGCAAGATAAAGACAAACATGAATATGGAAGAAAAGAAAAAGAAGACGAGCAAAACTATCAAGAATAAAAAGAAATCATCAAAAAGAACCCCAAAGACTTCTACTAGCTCAGAAGATGAAGATACTGACAGAAATTCCGCAATCGCCCGAGTCTGATGATGAATATGACGTCACAGAAGATCTTCAATTTGATTCATCAAGTTATGAATCGTCTGCATCAGAAAATGAGGAAGAGCCTACATATCTTCAGATAGAAGATTGGGCGATAGTTGATTGACCTTCTCTGAAATTAAATTTCAAGAGTCAAACCTATACGGTCAATTAACGATTGTTATGATTGAAACATTTTTATGATTGAAACATTGTCATGATTGAAACATTGTTATGATTGAAACAAGCTGTTTTGTATGAGACTGGATCACCTTTATTTCTACCCCATGTAAGGGCCATTACAGCATGATAGGATATTAAGTCTTTCAATAATGTAAAATAGTATTCAATAGAAATAATTAGAGCACTAAAATTATACAAATATGAGATATTTTGAGTTGTTTATGTTGAAGATGTTTTTGCATTTATAATTTTCGAAATATTGATGTTACGTTGACGGACTTGTCACGATCTCAAGAAATGATTTAGCAGTAAGTTAAATTGTTAAGACTGATTAAAAACCTTCAGTAGTTCCTAAAATATTTTCAGTGTTTCAATTATCCCTATATACTGTTTCAACCGTCCTTGGGGTGGGGTCAATAGAACCACTGTGCCCGGTCTTCTTTAATAGGTGATTGTAGGCTAAGTATTCGAAATAGAGTTAAACATTATGTTTAATTTAGGAACTAGATAACGATCCTTTCAACTATATAATTACGATGGATGTGGGTACTATAGGTACTTCACAGCACACTATTTAAGTAAAATTGTTTCAATTGTCCCCGGTCTACCCTAGGTCTTTTGACCGTAGTTTTCTCGAAAATAGTTAGAATACGTTTAGATATTATAATATGTAACCTATAATAGCTATTATGAAAAAAAAAAAAATGGCGCTAGTGCCAGTAATAACATCAGCTCCGTGATTAAAAAATATTTATAAATTGATAAACCACATTTGAGTGAAAAAGACAAGTAAAACAATGACAATATTTACCAACAATGAAGTGACAGTGTTTGAAAATGATTCCGAATAAAAACAACAAGTTATAAATAAAAAACAATACCTTGATAATCGTTTCCTAAATAATGATAAACTGTTTGTAAAACTGTGTCTCAAGTTGTGCTTACTAAATAAACTAGTAGTCTCAGTGAAATGGTGAAGTGTAACGAAAAGTTTTTTTCAAGTTTTTACTACAAAAACCATAAAAACATTATGACAGTGCTAATTTTGATTTCACATTCGACTTAGTAGAACGTTTGGCGGATAGGAATAACTCACTGGTTTTTTGAAGTACCCAACACACTTCGTGACGCGAGTTCAAATCCAAGTTCTACGTTGTCCTTTTTCTGAATGTTTTCAATCAATTTATAATAATTATGGATTTCTTAGAGAATATCACATTTAGACATCGGAAGACAAGTTCTCAAACCATTCCACGTATCCGATCATCGTCAATCAACGAAAGTAACAGCAGCTGCAACAATGTGACCCTAGATGGCACTAGTAACAGTTTACCAAACCTGTCTGAAGATGAAAATGATAAACAGCTGTCTGACCTTAAAAATGAGATAGCAAAACTTAAATTAGAATTGTCTTCAGCACACCAGGAAATTAACAATCTGTCGCTTGAGAATATGGAGTTAAAAAGATCGATTACGAACATGAAGTCACAACGTGAAATAGCAAAAAAAGCTTTCAAAATAGTAACCAGTGAGACCCCCAACAAAAAGCGCAAGAAAACCAAAAATGAAACACCACAAAAAAATGACATTCAGGATAGATGTCAAAAACCATGGCATGACTCTTGTTCTTCTCCAATAACGCAAAATAAGGACTTAACCAACATTGTACCGACCTACACATCTCTCCCCGAAAAGAACAAACTGTGTATCATAAGCAGCAACAAAAATAATGGATTACTACCAACAGCAGAAGATACTTTCGTAAACAATCAATTATGCCACTACCTTACAACTAATTGCGGCATCGAGAAACTTATAGACAATCTACACTCCAAACTGTCAAACTACACCCAAAAAGATTGCTGTATTATATTTATAGGAGAGGAAGATTTTCGTAAAACAAGTAACTAAGTACTGTAATTTGGTCGTTCATATAAGAGAGGTATTGTCAAAAATAAATAACACGAATGTTGTTTTATGCCTACCCACATATAGATGCAATGAATACTCGACGAGGTACAACTGGAGAGTCGAAACTTTCAACAATTTGTTATACATGGATAATCAAAGCCATAACTATGCTTGGCTATTCGACTCGAATCTAGAATTATCATATGACATGTTCTCCTGGTACACTGGCCGTATTAATAACAAAGGAATACTGAATATCTTCCAAAACTTGAAAACATTATTGAATGAACTTCCTTGTGAATGGACCGATAAAAATGATGTATGTTCAGAGACAACGCCGATCAATATTGATGCAGCAAATACAATGACAAGCAACTCTGATTTTTTTCGGCTATAACAACATAAATATCCTGCATCAAAACATCGCTGGACTTTTAAATAAGACTGATCTGCTTACTATCCACCTTCAAGAAATGTCCAAAAAACAAAAAGACATAGATGTTGTTTGTATTACCGAACATTTCATTATGCTTGGTCATGAAAAATTATTAAACCTTCCGAATTATAACCTAGCTGCTTGTTATGCAAGACAATCAAAAAAACGTGGAGGAGCTTGCATTCTAGTCAAGGGAAATCTAGAATATAAAGAACTAACAGACATCTCACGACAATCAAGAACAAACGAATTCGAATGTTGCGGAATAGAACTAGTCAAACAAAAATTAATTATTATTTGTATTTATAGACCACCAAAACTAAATAACCTAACTGTATTTTATGAAAACTTGGACATAGTCTTGAAAAAGATATGTACAAAACCAAATAAAAAAATTATTGTATGTGGGGACTTCAACATAGATATCTTAAAAAGAAACAACGTTACCAAAGACTGAATACTTTCTTTTAGGATACTGTCTTAATTTAGAACTACGACAAGCGACTAGATTATCTAGTAACAGCTGCCTTGATAATTTTGCTTGTAGTTCTCAACTTAAATGTAAGTGTGAAATAATAGTCTTTGCTTTATCCGATCACACTGCACAGATACTGGAAGTAAAAGTAAATGGAACTTGTAGAATTAGTTCCTGGCGCATTAAGAAACGTGATCTCTCTACTGAAAATTTAGTTAGGTTCAAAAATTATCTCCAGTGTCTCTCGTTCTCGGAAGTGTACCTAACAGAGGACGCAAACGAAGCATATAATTACTTTCTGGAACACTTTCGAATGCTGTATGACCTTTGTTTTCCATTCAAGTTAGTAACCATCAAATCAAACCCAACTATCAAATGGGTATCACACGGTGTACGCGTATGCAGTAAAAGACAGCGACACTTGTTGTGGAAATACAGACATGAGTCTTCAGTCGAAAACGAAAATATTTTCAAAAACTACTCCTCAAAATTCAGGAAAATAATTAAATTAACCCAAAGAGCACAAAACAATTACTTTATAAATACTTCCAGTAACAAAACAAAAGCGACCTGGCGTATTATAAATAAAAAAACACGCAAGACTGAGCCAATACGTAAAATCAGAATTCAAGACACCGTCATTAGCAACCCATTAGAAATTGAAAAAAATCAGCTGTTCCCTACATTTATGTTCGCATAACTCGTCAAAATGTAGGGAACAGCTGATTTTTTTTCGCGATTTCAGGTTTGGTCCCATAGTAAAAGTTATTCATAATGATGAGTACAATGACCCCTTAAGAGATTGTGCGTTATTTATGTTACAACTTGTATTTATTACTCGATGATAGGAAAACAGGCGAAAAAGTCAACCCGTTGCCTACCCGTTGGGGGATAAGATCATCAAGAAATTGGAAATTACTTACTCTGATTTGTCTCTCAAAAAACTTTCTATTTAAATTCCAGCATGTCGTCTTCCTCGACGTGGCGGACAGAGAAGGTTCTGCTCTAGAATCGGAGCTTATAAACATGTTTGGAGCCTTAAGAGCCAAGTTCATAAAGTGTGACGTATCAGACGAAGCTCAACTAGTTGCGGCTTACAAACAAGTTATCGACAAGTACAGAAGACTCGACGGGGTGATCAACAATGCAGCAGTATTGTCTGCAGATGAGAGAACTGCTAAAAAGATGATTGATATTAATTTTGTGAGTATTACAACATTATGTTATAGTCATTAAGCTAAAGAGAGCTTTGCTGTAAACAACTAAGTAAGCAGATAAATGGAGAATAGACTGGGAAAACCATGCCGCATTTTGTAGTTTTGCAGTAATCCAAAAACTGACGATTTTAATTATATAAATATAATTATTAACTCATTCTTGACCGCTGTACCGATTTAAGAACATTAAGCAAAGACTCAGACAAAAACAACTACTAAATTTCTAAACTCATCACCTTTTGTTGCTGAGTCTTTGCTTAGTGTTCCCAAATTGGTACAGGCAGTGGTCAAGAATGAGTTAAAGTCAATGTTTCACGTCAAAGAAAGTTACATAGTTTTGCTGCTTACCATAGAGTTTTTGATGAATGAAGACTCGAAATAACACTCAGGGTAATTGATAACACGCTAACTGCAGAGTCACAAAATAACTCACATTTCACAAAGGGTTCTAAAATTCTAGAAATAGATTTAGAACTGAGTAACTACTCAGTTCTAAATCTATTTCTAGAATTTTAGCGACTGTGTGTTAGTTATAATTACTTTTTACAGGGTGACAGGGAAATTCGACCTATTCCTTGAAAGGGGTTAGACTAGTGTTCAATAGCAACAAATTAAGCCCAGTTACCTAGGGGACAGAACTGAATGGCTACCGAGCTGTGACGATTCATCGATTTTTTAATAAATTTTCTGACTTTTTATCACAAAACAATTCATTATGAAACAATACTCCACTCTAATGATCACGCATTTTTCAGGTTTCAGAAAAGTATCAATTAAATGTTTAGAGTGGATGAGTTTTTTCATAATTAATTATTTTTGTCCCTTAGTTTTGACCCCTAGGTAACTGGACTTAATTTGTTGCTAATGACCTCTAGTATAACCCCTTTCAAGGAATAGGTCGACTGTCGAATTTCCCTGTCACTGTTATTCTTCCTGTTATTTAACTTTTAGCGTCTGAACACAAATAATGAATTTTACCAACTACACAGTTCTGTTTCTAAAATTTTAGAACCCGCAATGAAATGTGAGTAAGGTAACAAACCATGGAACGAAGAATGGCAGATCATAAACAGGCAACACAGTACTATAAGCAAACGGTCACTACTATATTCACAATTCCGAAATTCTTGGTATATTCCACACATTTCGGAATCAAGTAAAGCAACATTGTTGATATAGTTCATCGCTTGTAGGTAAATAAAGTGTGCTTAGTATAGTTGTAGACAAAGTGAATACTTGTGTTGTCACAAATGGACAACACAAGAAGCGAAATATCACAATTGATCTAACAATTCCTTAATTTTAGGAATAAAGTCCAACTACATAATATTAGTGTACCAATGGCGAGGCTTGACATTTCGTAGTAGGGAAGCCGAAGAAGACATTGTTCAGTTATAAATAGTCATACAAATACGATTATCACGTTATGACGTCCGCTTATTTAGAACAATTTGTGTTGTTGTTGGAATATATATTATTTGGCAATCGTAGACGTTACTGAATGTTCTATTTTTCTATGGTGGTAGGTGAAGTTACTCTTCAGATCCTCCAAAGGGAAGCCGGTAGGAATGGAGTTGTTAGCGCGCTTCGCTTCTGTAGTATACATGCCTATTTGTTTCACCTATACATCTATACAAACAAATAATATTGAAGTGTCAGTTTGTAATGTCAAAATAACAGCTTTTTACTAAATGCATATGAAATTAAATGCGGTAATTATAACAAAAAAACATTTTTTTAAATATTTGTCTGTCTGTCTGTTCCGGCTAATATCCGAAACGGCTGGGCCGATTTTGGTGGGCCTTTCACTGGCAAATAGCTGTGATGTTATAAGGATTATCTTAGGCTACTTTTATTTTAGAAAAAATAATGTGGGTTCCGCGCAATCAAATAAAAACTCATGAAATTGTGAACAAATAGCGCGAGCGGACGACGCAACGCGGGGGTAGGGGGACGAGCGTGTGTTATTAAAATGTGGCTGTTATTTTAGTATATTGTGTATCTTACGACTTCCACGCAAACGAAGTCGCGGGGCACAGCTAGTCGTTTATAAATATATATCGAGGGTTCAACGAAGTTAGAAAGGTAGTTAATAATAGAGACTGAAAGGTCACAAATTACAACACAATGAGCGAAATGTAACTAATAATTTCACGTTTCATCTGACAATTCCGTAGTTCTAGGAATAAGGTACAGCTACATACATAGTATATACAAGGTGGTTTTTTATAAGTCATAACTCTATGGTATGAATGAGACCATGTCAAAGAATTAACTGGCATAACTATTTTTCAATTATAATTTTTTTTGTTTTCATTTTTCATACAAAATGATTGGACAAAGTCACGTTTATTAATGTAAAACACCCTTACGTGAAATATGACAACGTCGCTTTTTCTTAGCTTTAAAACACCCTTACGTGAAATATGACAACGTCGCTTTTTCTTAGCTTTAAAACACCCTTACGTGAAATATGACAACGTCGCTATTTCTTAGCTTTAAAACACCCTTACGTGAAATATGACAACGTCGCTATTTCTTAGCTTTAAAACACCCTTACGTGAAATATGACAACGTCGCTATTTCTTAGCTTTAAAACACCCTTACGTGAAATATGACAACGTCGCTTTTTCTTAGCTTTAACCGGTCGAGCATCACGAGGTCGAATTGTCGACGCGCGGCGCCTTTTCGGCACCGCGCGTCGACAATTCTTCGAGCCGAAAAGACTCGAAGGTGACTCGCGCGGTTCACGCGCGGATAAAATTACTATAATTAAGTCTAATATCAGCTGTGGGCAGTTTTACTCTATGGTATGGAAGATATTTTCGTCAAATTAGTAATTTTAATTATGGATAATTGGTATGAATGAAAATGAATTACTCGTATTTATCAATGAAACTTAGATACCTACACACATCGATAGTCTTGATGATATCTTCGAATCTGTGCATTTTTGGACCACATATTCCAGGACTTTTTGTATTATTTTTACTTATTGAATATAACCCTAGACTTATGACATATAAAAAAAAAACACGTTGTATATTCGTTTCATCGTTTGTAATATAAGGGGCTCAATAGATCACAAAGTCAGTACAGTAAGCTAAAGGTCATCCTATTAATGTTTGATAATAAGAATAAAGTCAATTATACGATTATATTATTGTAGATATACTTGTTTAACCGTTTGTAAGTTAATAAGTGGACCCGACAGAGTTTCAAGCCTGTTTGTTAATAGAAGCTGAAAGGACTCAATTAGAAAACACAATAAAAGAAATATCACTATTAATCACGTTTGATCAAAAAATTCCACAGTTCTAGGAACAAAGTACATTGTAGAAATATTTAATTTTGTTTCATCGTTTATAAGTAGGTAATTATATAGGTATTATAGGGTGCTCGACAGATCACTATACATACATAAACTCACGCCTTCCTCCCATGGGGGTGGGCAGAAACTACAGAACGCCACCTGCTACGATCCTTACATAGTCCTTTTGCTTCGTTTACGTTCATAAATCTGGTCATACACGCACGCCGGTTGCAAGTACTGCTCACCTGACCTTTCTGAGGAACATCATCAATAAGATAAAGTCCTTCTAGGGCGTTCCCGGTATTTCTACTCACATCGACCTTTTGCTAGTCGCCTTTCATTCATCACAAATAATCAACACAATAAGGTAAAGGTCACCCTATTTCACATTTGATTCTAAGAATAAAGTCAAACTACGATTATATTATTGTAGATTTCCTTGTTTCACCGTCTGTAAGGGGTCTCAGTAACGATCAATTGTAATTGATCAATTGCCATCAATTTATATTGTAGTAATATTGACAATCGCTTCAATTGCACTTGGTAGACGATCAATTTCCGCATCATTGTGTATCAATCACGTAAAAATTGACAACTTCAATTGATCGTTTCGGGGACCATTAAAAGACTTACAGACTATTAAAAATTATATCATTTATTTTCTAATTTGAAGAGTGAATTTTTTATGAAAAGACAACAAAAAAAAAAAACTCAGAAAAGAGAACATTTTTAAAAGTTTATCCGTAAGGCGCGTCAAAAGACAAGCGATAATTATGGTCAAATACCATTCGACATTTGTCTTTGCAAATAAGTAGCGTCACTTTGTCTATAATAATATGAGAGACCAAGGTGTAAATATTGGGGAGTCGACAGAGTAATAAAACCACGCTGCGGTTTCGACTGTCTACGAACGAACGCACAAGAGGATGGCCGATATTAATTCTGTGAGTTATGAGCTCTCAGCGTGAGTTAGAATGAGTTATTTTGTTTTGATTCGATTCGATTTGGAATGCTTTTCGTGTTTGAAATTGTCGCATCTCATTTGTTTTGTTTTAATAAGAATATTTTTTATTGGTCCATTGTTAGAAAATATTTTGTTTTTAAATAATAATAATGAATGCTTACTGTAACTAGAATATTTTAACATAGTTATTTGAACAGTGGTCCCCAAACTAGGCAGCGCCTGTATCTTGGGGGCCTGAGTTGCGTTATCTTAAATTTTAATTCGAGACATCTCAAATTTTATTTAAGGATGTTTGATAATGGACAGAATACTTAATTAAGGGTAGAGTAGAGAACTATCAAGATAAAATAAAAATAAATTGAAATAATAAATTGAACAAAGTAAAATAATTGTAAATACTTTGATAGTGTGCGTGTGAGTGTGAGTACATATGTGTGTGTGTGTGTGTGTGGTGAGTTGTAAGAGTGTGGGTTTTTGTGTGAAGGAACCGAGTGACTGTGGATGGCTTGCTTGAGCCTTTTGGTGTTAACCTCACTATTTCCTCGGTATCATTGTATCACAGAGAGAGAAGCCAACTTTTTGTCATTCTTATATACGAATGAGTGTTAAGACCTTTCGTATCACAGCGCTTGCTTATTTTATTGTTAATATGAGTGTGCGAGTAAGAGGGCCACCGCCTGGCTAGAAGACTGTTTGCATTAGGAAGAGGGCATTATGTAAGATACGTTTTGAGAGCAGGCTTTGGTAGTCAGGTCTGTTTTTAATAGATTTGTGTGCATGCATTGCAGCACTAAGTATACCTAGGTATAGCTGACGTACTCGAAGAACCGGACATTCGTTGTAGAATATATCTGTCGGGAACCTAAACGGCTTTCTAAGCATCACTTTGATTACGGCTTTTTGAGCTCTTTCAATTTTAATAAATGTGCCTTTCCCGGCTCCACCCTATAGAAATTAACATGGGAAGATATTATATAATTATGGTCTATTTACTAAAACCACCAGGCATAATTTGACTACCTACTGTACAAGCTTTTTTTCATAATTATATTTTCTTAATACATGCGAGCAGCGGCCGGCGATGTTAGTATGAAAATCCATATCTGTCGTGTTTAGCGGCCGAATAAATGACTATGAAAACTCATATCTGTCGTGTAATTTAAAAATGGAACGAAAATTTTACCTCGACACATGGCAACCAAGTAGGTAACTTTATCAAAGATTTTATTTAAATTTCGAACTGGCTTAGCAAATAGAGCTGTTTTTTAAATAAAAAAGAAACAAATGAACATATTGGCGCGTGAAAAATGATTGTTGTTCGTCATTGATTCTGAAATGTATTATTAATTGTTGAATTTCCGCGTATTATTTGAGAAAGTACTATACAAGCCTTGGCCGCAAACAGGCATTGATGGACTCACATAGGTATGTGTCTGCCTCTGCTGTCAGCCACTGCAGACCTGCAGTAATGACTATTTTTGCTTTTATAAACTGTACTCCTTTTGTGAAAATGTGTCTATTTTGTAATTTGTTGACAAAATAGACACATTTAGACCTACGCCGCATTGTGAATTGGGTATATAAAAGTGCCCTGCAGATTCATTCGTATTATTATGAAGGGAGTTGATTCTACTTTCCAAATATCCAAAGATTTGAAAATGAAAACTGCTTCGTTTTTACACCTAAAGGTCGTAAACAAAAGACCAGTTACTAATTAGGTACATAATATCCGATATATAAAGCGGTCTTTGTAAATATCGACTTTTATATGTATTATTTTTGGTGTACATAATAAACAGGATACTTAACATGTACGCATACATAGTGGCAAAAATGAATGTTGAATCTCGTAAAACTAAACAATTGGTACAAATAAGGAAGAAGGGGAAGGGGGTGGCCTTGTAATTATCGAAATTATGATTGGGGCTTTTGCGAAAGGCCGGAAATTGGTAGGCAGATTGATGTTCTTACATAAACAACATAAAAGAGTAAACTCGCTAAGTAATCTATTTAACTTGAGTATTTCTAAAATTAGAAGTCTTTGTGCTTTCTTGATACAAAAAAAATGCCCTTTTCAAAGTAATTTTACGTGAACTACTATATTGACAAAATTTTCCTTACACTTGATATCACATTTTGAGCCATTTTATTTTTCTATTACACCTAAAATAAAAGGTTCTAGCTTTTGCCCGCGTCTTCGCCCTCGTGGAGGTCGGAACAAAAAATTGGCTGTGACAGACGGACAGACAGACACACGAGTGAACTTTTAAGAGTTCCGTTTTTTCCTACGGACCTACGGAACCCTAAAAACCTATACAGGATAATTTTAAAAGGAGTGCGAATATTTCAGGAGGTAATCAAGTGCATAAAACTGGACCACTTTCCCCAAGGAACATAGGTCGAAATCTTAAAATTGAAAATCGACTTTTCATACAAAGTGACTGGTCACGTGACTTATGTTTGTATGAGAAATTGAATTTTATTTTTTAGATTTCGACCTATGTTCCTTGGGGAAAGTTGTTCAGTTTTATGCACCTGATTACCTGTTAAAATATCCGCACTGCTTTTAAACTTATCCTGTATACAAACTGTCTCGGAATTAACGCACCGCCTCGTGAGGGGTCATTGTACTCATCATTATAAACAACTTTTAAAGGGACCGAATCTATAATCGCGAAAAAAAAATCAGCTGTTCCCTACATTTATGTTCGCATAACTCGTTCAAAATTTATACAGCTGATTTTTTTGCGATTTTAGTTTATGTCCTTAGTAAAAATTGTTCATAATGATGAGTACATTGACCCCATAAGAGGTTGTCAGTTATTTAAATTACACCTTGTATAAAACCTTCTCCATGAAAACTACGTATATATGCAAACTTTTATTTAAATATCCATCAACATCCATTTATACCTATGTAGGTACCTAAAGATATTTTTCTTTTGTTCCGTAAATACAAAGTAGTCGCCATTAGGTACCTTGCACCAATCGATGCCTCATAATATTTCAAGTACGTCATTTCGCACTCATTTCCTCTTTTAGAGTATCATCATAACTTTTATAGTTATCGTTAAAAACACCATCCAGTTTTACAGCCACTAAATTACCCAAGTCCTCTTTCAGACTGCAACGGTCACCAGTACAATGAAGGCTCTTGAAATTATGGGGGTCAACAGAGGAGGTGGTGGCGGCACCATCGTCAATATATCATCGTTATTAGCACTTAACCTTGGCACCCATTTGCCTGTGTATGCGGCAACGAAGACTGCTGTGTTGCAGTTCAGTATTGCTATGGGGGTAAGGTCTTTTTTTGTCTATTTCTTTCATTTGATAGCATTTGACAAATTCATTCATCCACATCTCAATAATCACGGATATGGCGATGAATGAAAGCGAGGGATGTGTGGCATTGCGCGAATGTATAGAATTAGCAAGGATTATACAGGGTGTAAGGGACAGCCCTCCGCAAACTGATAGGATGAATTTAGTATATCATACTAAGATGACCGGTACATGAAATTATTTTCTAGGTGCGGCGCTAGGGGTATCCAATAAACCTGATTTATTTTATTACCTCAGACGCAATGTATAGTTACCGTGGCAAAACGCGCGTGGCGAACGGCAGCACAGCGAGCCTTCGGCCGCTGAGTATTTCAACATCCATTGCTGATTTTTTGATTTTAGCTGTTTTATTTGCAAATATGGAGTGCTGCGTACGGAGAATGTAATTTTACATTGAAATAAAGGAATAGTAACTGAAAATACGATTAAAAAAAATGAAAAATTTCTGAGAATATTTCCGGTGGAATATGATTCAAAATAAGGAGCTGAATGCACTCTGTTAGTTTGTGGAGGGCTGTCTCTTACACCCTGTATAGGAACAAATTACAAAGTGGTGCCGGTGAAGGAAAAATAATGTGGAAATCTGTTGTCATAGTGTGGGCATGTCATGTGGAAGAATGAGGGACATTTCGTGAGGAAAGCTTTGAGTATGAAGCTGTATGAATAGAGATGGACCAAAAAAAACCGCCCAAGTGCGTGTCGGACCACGCACAATGAAGGGTTCCGTAGTTGGCATGAATTTATCCCAAGAACAAACTTAATATTGTAGTTGAAAAACATATTCTCTCATACACTCCAACTGCAAATGTAAGTTGGTCGACTATTACTCATAAACATGTAAAGCCTACTTAGCTGTGATAGTTTTCCTTTTAACTTCGTTGTTTATGCTACTACCGTGAATTTTTTCACATATCCAAAACTAACCGTTTAGCTGACAGGGGGGGGGGGGGACACTTGAATCTAACAAAAATTAGCACTTTAAAGCTTAATATTTCAGAATCGGATCCCTAAATCGAAAAATTATTTTCACAATTCATAAACCCACAATATTTTTGAAAGACCTTTCCAACAACACCCCACACGATGGGGTAGGCGAGAAAAAAAAATCATCCCCACTTTACGTGTACAAAAAAAGTCATCCCCACTTTACGTGTACCCCAAAAAATGTTTTTTCATGATTTTATTTTTCCACGCGGAAGGACGGACGGACGAACGGACATGGCGAAACTATAAGGGTTCCTTGTTGACTACGGAACTCTAAAAAAGTTAGTGTTTTCTGAGATGAAGATGTATGGAAAAGAACACAACGCTGTGCCGACCTCAAATACTTTTGGGACAAGGGCAGGAGCTTGATGAACTTTAAGATCAAAGAATATAGATCTAGGTTAATTAAAAACTTATCTAAAGTGTTTTGTGCTAAGAAGATTTTAAAAGCCTTTTTTGGAACGAAATTAAATGTTCGCCTCTGAACTTTATTTTTAAGTAGGGACGCTAATTGCCTGGCTAATGTAAGGTTAAATATATTTTAAAATATCAAATATTTATTAGTTCAAAATGGACGAAAATATTGATCATATTCTCACGTATTTTTTCACAGGCAGAGAAAGTATATTCAGAGAGCAAAGTGCGAGTCATCACAGTGTGCCTCGGTCCGACGGACACGGCTATCCTGAACAAAAGCAACTTTGAAAACTTCGACAAAGATTCAGCTGAGCCAATCGCATCTCGTGTGCCCGTGAGACAGAGGTGAGGTTATTTAGGCTGTGTTTATAAGGTGGCGGAGCGTGGAGCGGGGCGAGTGGCACGATTGATTGTAGGGAATTAGCATGTGCGTGAGACAAAACTGCCTTCAAACAGATTACCACTTATGAAAACTATGATTGTGCGCGTGGCGTACACTTGATCATTCGCAACAAAACTACTTTGTTAACAAGCCAGAAATATTCTTAATAGAAATGTTTTCACTCTCTCACATAGCAAGAAGGCCTGAGTCCCAGCAGTGGGAACACTAAGTAAAGGTCCCATATGGGACCTCACTACCACCACCTCATAAGAGGCGATTACAGAATAGCGCTCACAAAGTTGCCTGTAGAAAGAGGTTAAAAATGACAACTGAGACAGTATTTTAAGCGTATGATTATCAATAAACTATCCCAGATGAATTTCTTGTCCGTGAATTTGATTCCAATGTTGCCACTGCGCTCAAAGTTCGTTTGGCGTTCGCCAAAAGGATCATGCAGGCATGCACGCTTTGAACATCGCAAAACGCACCATACTGTCTTGTACAAGCAGTCTTACTTATACGTTCTAGATGAAGTTCGTGTTGATGAAGATAGTTTATGATAAAATAGACTAGTGGAAGTTACTCTTTGCGTATACGTGAATGGATATTTAGATATATTCTTGAAGAGATACGGCAAGATAGATTTTTTTTTTTAATTATGGTTTGTTTGGTATGACATACCTATTAGGATCCTAAAAAACAGGGCAATATGGAAGTCTTAACTTTCACAGGTTTTTATTGCAGGAATCGGTCATTGGGTCATTTAAGAAGGAAAAACCGCGATTTGCTATTAAATTCGAGGGCGGAAATTGGAGATAAGGGTGAAAATGCACCCTTTTCAGTTTTTTCAATATATCTCGCAAACGATGCAAAATTTCATAAGCTATTTTGTTGGGAATTGAATTTCCCAATGAAATGGCTTATTTAAAAGCATTTAAAATATTTTTTATGCCATAAAAAAAAACAAAACGAAATTGAAACAAACAGAAAAATAAAAGCAAAATTTTCGTTATTTTGTATGTTTTTTTTTTGCTATTTTGCCTACAACTTTTTTGGGTCAGAGATAGGTATAGGCATTGTGTTATAGAAAAAAAGTAGATAAAATTTCCTTTAAAATGCTAGATCGAAACAAATTTTGGGTTAAAAATTTACCGTATGGCCACTGGAATATAGTTTTTTTTTTCCGATTTTTATCCTTAAAAGCAGATGTTGATTTCATTTTCATTTTGTTGAAAAACATATAATTTTACTCAATAAAAAAGATATTTTAAGTTTACTGGTTGATAATACATAACAATTACAACAAATGTATGTAACCATGGTGCTAATAATAGCATATAAATTAAAAATAGCATATAAATATAAATTTCTTCAATTACATTCTCAAACTGTATACTCGTATCTGTCGCAGTAAGATGGTGGTAGCCGTGATATGTTATGCATTTATACGTTCAATAATTTTCATCATAATCATTAGTACAGCTACATCTATATATCTGCATCTATTTCCTGCATTAAATGATACGAGAATGCGAACCGCTGCCATGAGATCCAAATATCAGAATCTATTGTGTACTGGCAGATATAACACTGCTTTGCTTAAAAAAAACATTATTGGTATGGCACCTGTTATATTTAATAAATTGCCAAATTGTATTAAGGATAAACCCTTAATAACATTCAAGAAACTCCTGTCGTCGCTACTGACAGAGAAATGTTATTACTCTGTAACTGATTTTTTAAATGATATTTTGTAATAATATTTGTTTCACTTATCTCATATAATTATTATGTAAATAATTTTAGACTTAGTTTTATCCATAATCTCATTTTGAATTTAAGTACATAGTTTCTATCTGTAAGTCAACCACTGTATTTTTGTATGCCAACAGGCAGAATGTACTGGGAATATACCTGAATGTAACACCATTATTGTAATACCTGCATTCTATACAAATAAAGAAATTATTATTTCCTTTATTCCATTTTTATACATATATCTTACATTTTTAAATATTTTTATAAAAACATAAAAAAAACATTTAAAAATATAAAAAATAGTAGCCCACCGATATCGGGAATAGGATCCAAGCTACCGGTGGTCAGGGCTCCTGAGAGAGGAACCTCCTGACGATACGTGCCGTATCGAGAAGTACCGCTTTCTGGATCAAGCCCTTGATCCAGCTGCCTAACGAGAGCCTCCTCAGATGTTGGTCGAGACTCTTGGCAATTAAGCCATTGGCTGATACGACTATCGGCACAATGACTGCTGTATCCACATCCCACATGTCGACAACCTCGCGAGCCAGGTCAAGATACTTAATCTGCTTATCTTTTTCAGCTTTCACGAGGTTCTCGTCATGCGGAACCGCTATATCAATAATCATTGTGCGACGCTCTATTCGATCTATCACCACTATGTCTGGCTTATTGGCAACAATAGTCCTGTCAGTGATGATAGATCGATCCCAATACAACGTAATATTGTCATTTTCGAGAACTGGGTCGGGCACATACCTATAGTACGGTACTTCCGATTCCGCAAGGCTGTATTTCAGAGCAAGTTGCTGGTGGATAATCCTGGCTACAAGGTTATGCCTATGCAAGTAGTCTCCGTTAGCCAGATGAGAACAGCCAGAAATAATGTGTCGGATTGATTCCCCGGGACGGTGGCATGCCCGACAGATGTCAACCGTGCCGTCCTTCACAATATATTTCCGGTAGTTGTTCGTCATCATAACTTCGTCCATAATCGCAAAGACAAAACCTTCGGTTTCCCCAAAGAGGTCTCCGAATCGCAACCAGGATACGGACGCTAAGAGGTCTACATCGGGCCCATGTAGGACCCGGTAAAAGCGCCCGTGAAGCTCTTTACTCTGCCATACCTCCCTGCGGTCATTAGTATCTAATACTATAGGTTGGCGCCAGTTCTCGTTAGCCAAGGAGAGCGGGGTGAGGCCCTTGTCCACTGAGACCACATCTCGGTGCATCCCCACGTCGGCTTCTAGGAAGTATTCCCTGAGACTGCATACTTCACGATTGTGCAGGGTCTTAGCATTTAAAAAACCTCGACCTCCGCACTTCCGCGGGATATACAGTCTCATCACCGATGACCGTGGGTGATGCATCCGGTTTGCGGTCAGCAGTGTACGGACCCTCCTATCCAGGGCGTCTAGTTCCGTCTGAGTCCATTTGAGTATGCCGAAAGAGTACATCAAAACCGGCATGACCCAATCGTTGAAGGCTCGCGTCTTATTTCCGCCTGATAAAAGACTGTTTAATACTTTATTCAGGCGGCCAAAGAAGCGCTCCTTCAACGATTGCTTCATGTCAGCAGCATTAATGCCCAACGCTTCCGACATACCCAAATACTTATAGGTTTCGGTTGCGGAGAGGGCTCTAAGGTTTATGGAATCCGAGAGTTGCGTTCCCACGGATTCCATAATCCTGCCTCGCTTTACATGCATGACCGCACATTTGTCCACACCAAATTCCATCCTGATGGCGCTACTGAAAGTTTCGGTTACCTTCAGTAGCTCCAGCAGTTGCAAATTGTTGGGGGCAAAAAGTTTCAAGTCATCCATGTAAAGGAGGTGGGATATGACCTGACCACCTCTCTTCAATCGGTAACCTAGACCTGAATTCTCCAGCAGTGTACTTAGAGGATTCAAGGCTAGGCAGAACCAAAGTGGACTCAAACTATCACCCTGAAAAATACCTCGCTCGATCCTTATTGGTTCGCTATTCCTCTGGATATGTCGACATCCTGGATAACGGAGAACCGTCCTCCATTGCCCCATACACGACTCAAGGAAGGTGCGTAGAGTTGCATCAATCTTGTACAACTCCAGCACCCTCATGAGCCATGTATGTGGCACTGAGTCGTAGGCCTTCTTATAATCTATCCAGCATGTCGACAGATCCTTGCGGGATCGACGAACCTGTTGGCTAATGGCCATGTCGATGAGGAGCAGCTCCTTAGTACCGCGGGATCCGTTCCTACATCCATTTTGAGAGGCAGACATGATGGAGTTAGTGTCTATATGTTTGTTAATTTTAGCTCTCAAAATGGATGTAAAAACTTTATAGACCGTTGGTAGACAAGTGATCGGTCTATAATTTTTAGGTTCCGCAGTACTACCTGATTTGTGGAGCAGGTGGGTTATTCCTGTCGTTAGGAACTGGGGCAGCGATCCTGATTCTAAGGCTGACTGGAACTGGGATGCCAAGCGGGCGTGCGACCTTTGCAGCCACTTTATCCAAAAGTTGTGCAGCCCGTCCGGCCCTGGAGATTTCCAGTTGGGCAACGGACGGACTGCACGAGCTACATCTTGGGGGCTGATGGTTAGTGCCCCCATTTCTGATATTTGATCGCATGCTCGCTCGAGCCCCCCAGTCCAATCACCTTCGGTGTGACTGACAGGCACCGACCAGATGCTTCGCCAGAAGGAACACATGGCGTCATCATCCGGTAGGCGCGTGTCAGTCACACCTTGGTTCGATTGCTCCCAAGCCCTATAGACCCACCTTTCATCGCTCTGGAATGTGCGATTCTGAGTGTACCGCTCCATTCTCCGCCTGTATCGACGAATACGGTTTGCCCATGCACAGATTTTCTGCTTCAGGAGGTCGATACGCTCTGTGACGCGGCTCAAATAATCTCGAGAACTAATATCCGTCCCCGAGAACGCCCGCCTCACAAAGCGCATCACTCTAGGGCGAGTGTTGCCCTGCCTGAAAGAGATTAGCTTGCCGATGAGTGCTCTAGCCTCACCGATACGTCGCTCAATCCTGCACTGCCAAGCTGGCATAGTTGGTTTTGGTCGTGGAGCTCTGTCACTGTTAGGAAATTTAACTTGAGCTACACGACATGCCGCTACAGCTGCACAGTACAAGATTGAGTGGGTGTCGGCGAGGTCTTTGCTGCCGTCAAAACAATTTGACAGCTGCGAGTCTAGAGCACACACCAGCGCCCTGTTTTTCTTGTGCATGGGCAAACGAGGTAAACGTGGTCTAAGTCCCGGCGGAGTGGAGCGGTACTCCCGGAAAGCATCCTCCAAAGCGCTCCTCAGTCGTACATTGCATTGGGAATTCACGGATATAGCCCCGTCATCATCCACTTCACCAACGCGGTCGGGTCGCGGTGAAGCACTGGGGAGATTTTGCAGTTGCACCGCGACCGGTGGCAAAGCAGGTGTAACATGGCTATTCCGTGATTCGAGACGTAGTCGATCAAGCACGACGTCATCCAGCATATGGTTACGCTGGATGACCCGCACCTGATCCGACAGTCGTTGCGCCGACACGTTGACAGCTGGCTCAAGCACCTGAAACAGAGAGAGCATTCGACCACGGTACGCAGTCAAGTTACTTCCCCCCTCAGTAGCCCCAAAGTATGCGCGCATGACATTTTCGTTGACTGTTTGTGTCCATCTCATGCGCTGCACACTTCCACCGGAAGCGGGGACCCTATCAGAGGCCGATGGGCCTCGGAGTCCTAAGCTGGCCGGTGGTCGGCCTCTTCCACGCCGACGTACTGGTGGTGGTGTCGTCGGCGGCGAGAAGTATTCGTCGCTCGAGCTCGACGCAACTGCAGCGGCCGATATTACTGGACTCACATCTGGAGCAGGTTCCGGTAACTGCGAGGCGGAGCTGAGCGACGAACCCGAAGATGTTGGGTGTGTGTTTAGGGTCAATTGTCGTGCCCGACTTCTTGTCAGCATTGTACTATTGTCCGTGTAACATTTCGCTCTCCGTCTTAAGTCGTTTTTTACTTTGTGAGCCTGTTATAAAATCAGGCTCAAAAAAACATCTCTATAAATGGTGTAGACACTCACAACACAACATTGTTGCATGTTTAAAGTTTAAAAATACTAAAAAAATTACACGGACTAAATTTTTTCGGCCGTCAGCTTGACAGTCGGGCCACAGACTCCAAATTATTATTATTATTATCTCCTTTATTAAACTAAATACATATAAATTATATTTTTAAATATTAGAATATAAAGATTATAAAAAAACATTTAAAAATATAAAAAATAGTAGCCCACCGGTATCGGGAACAGGGTCCAAGCTACCGGCGGTCAGGGCTCTAGAGAGAGGAACCTCCTAACAATGCGAGCCGTGTCCAGAAGTACCGCTTTCTGAATCAAGCCCTTAATCCAGCTGCCCAACGAGAGCCTCCTTAGGTGTTGGTCGAGGCTCTTGGCAATTAAGCCATTGGCTGTAACGACTATCGGCACAATGATCGCTGAGTCCACATCCCACATGTCGACAACCTCGCGGGCCAAGTCAAGATACTTGATTTGTTTATCTTTCTCGGCTTTCACGAGGTTCCCGTCATGCGGGACAGTTACGTCAATAATCATTGCGCGCCGCTCTATTCGATCCACCACCACTATATCAGGCTTATTGGCAACAATAGTCCTGTCAGTGATGATGGATCGATCCCAGTACAATGTGATATGTCCATTTTCGAGAACTGGGTCGGGCACATACCTGTAGTACGGCACTTCCGATTCCACGAGACTGTATTTCAGAGCAAGTTGCTGATGGATAATCCTGGCTACAAGGTTGTGTCTATGCAAGTACTCTTCGTTAGCTAGACGAGAACACCCGGAGATGATGTGTCGGATTGATTCTCCCGGACGGTGGCATGCCCGACAGATGTCAACCGTGCCGTCCTTCACAATGAATCTCCGGTAATTGTTCGTCATGATAACTTCGTCCATAATTGCACAGACAAAACCTTCGGTTTCCCCAAAGAGGTCACCAAAACGCAGCCAGGCTACGGACGCTGGGAAATCTACATCGGGTTCATGTAGGGCCCGGAAAAAGCGTCCGTGAAGCTCCTTACTCTGCCATACCTCCAGGCGATCGTTAGTGTCAAGCACTACAGGCTTGCGCCAGTTCTCTTTAGCCAAGGAGAGCGGGGTGAGGCCCTTGTCCACTGCGACCACATCTCGATGCATCCCCACGTCGGCTTCAAGGAAATATTCCCTGAGACTGCATATCTCGCGATTGTGGAGGGTCTTGACATTTAAAAAGCCTCGACCTCCACACTTTCGCGGGATATACAGTCTCATTACCGATGATCGCGGGTGATGCATTCGATATGCAGTCAGCAGCGTACGGACCCTCCTATCCAGGGCGTCTAGTTCGGTCTGAGTCCATTTGAGTATGCCGAAAGAGTACATCAAAACTGGCATGACCCAACCGTTGAAGGCGCGCACCTTGTTTCCGCCTGATAGAAGACTATTAAATACTTTCTTCAGGCGGCCAAAGAAGCGCTCCTTCAACGATTGCTTCATGTCAGCAGCATTAATGCCCAACGCTTCCGACATACCCAAATACTTATAGGTTTCGGTTGCGGAGAGGGCTCTAAGGTTTATGGAATCCGAGAGTTGGGTTCCCTCGGATTCCACAATCTCTCCTCGCTTTACATGCATGACCGCACATTTGTCCACACCAAATTCCATCCTGATGGCGCTACTGAAAGTTTCAGTTACTTTCAGTAGCTCCATCAGTTGCAAATTGTTGGGGGCAAAGAGTTTTAGGTCATCCATGTAGAGGAGGTGAGATATAACCTGACCACCTCTCCTCAGCCGATAGCCTAGACCAGAACCCTCCAGCAGTGTGCTTAGGGGATTCAAGGCTAAGCAGAACCAAAGCGGACTCAAACTATCACCCTGAAATATGCCTCGCTCAATCCTTATCGGCTCGCTATTCTTCTGGATATTTCGACATCCTGGATAGCGAAGGACCGTCCTCCATTGCCCCATACACGATATCAGGAAGGTGCGCAGAGTTGCATCTACTTTATACAACTCTAGCACCTTCATGAGCCATGTATGTGGCACCGAGTCATAGGCCTTCTTATAATCTATCCAACATGTCGACAGATCCTTTCGGGAACGACGAACCTGTTGGCTAATGGCCATATCAATGAGGAGTAGCTCCTTAGTACCGCGGGACCCATTCTTACATCCATTTTGAGAGGCAGACATGATGAAGTTTGTGTCTATATGTTTGTTGATTTTAGCTCTCAAAATGGATGTAAGAACTTTATAGACCGTCGGTAAACACGTGATCGGCCTATAATTTCTGGGTTCCGCGGTGTTACCTGATTTATAGAGCAGGTGGGTAATTCCTGTTGTTAGGAACTGGGGTAGCGAACCAGACTCCAAAGCAGCCTGGTACTGAGCTGCCAAGCGAGCGTGCGATCTTGCAAACCATTTGATCCAGAAGTTGTGCAGCCCGTCCGGCCCTGGAGACTTCCAGTTAGGTAACGGACGGACTGCACGAGCTACGTCTTGGGGGCAGATGGTAATAGCCCCCATTTCTGGTATTGGATCACAGGCCCGCTCGACTTCCCGAGCCCAGTCACCTTCGGTGTGGCTGACAGGCACCGACCAGATACTGCGCCAGAAAGAGCACATGGTATCATCATCCGGCAGGCGCGTATCAGTCACACCTTGGTCCGGTCGCTCCCAAGTCCTATAAACCCACCTTTCATCGCTCTGAAAGGTGCGATTCTGAGTGTATCGCTCTACTCGCCTCTTATACCTACGAATACGGTTCGCCCATGCATACACTTTCTGCTTCAGGAAGTCGATGCGCTCTGTGACACGCGATATATAGTCCTGAGGGCTAATATCGGTCCCTGAGAACGCCCGCCTCACAAAGCGCATCACTCTAGGGCGAGTATTGCCCTCCCTGAAGCAGATTAGTTTGCCGATGAGCGATCTGGCCTCACCAATACGGCGCTCAATTCTGCACTGCCAAGCTGGTACGGCTGGTTTTGGTCGTGTAGCTCTAGAGTCATTAGCAAATTTGACGTGAGCTACACGACATGCCGCTACAGCCGCACAGTACAAAATCGAATGCGTATCGGTGAGGTCTTCGCAGTCATCAAAATAGTTTGACAACTGCGAATCCAGGACGGCCACCAGCGCCCTATTTTTGTTATGCATGGGCAAACGAGGTAAGCGTGGTCTAAGTTCGGGCGATATGAACCGATATTCTCGAATCGCACCCTCCAAAGCACTCCTCAATTGCTCATTGCACTGGGTACTTACATTTGTAGCCCTGTCGTCACTTCCCTCGTCAGCTTGACTTGTGTTGCACTGTGGTGCAATAACAGTCTGTGACGGGTGGGCGACGACATGGCTACTCTGTATTTCACGTCGCAGGCGATCAAGTACAGTGTCATCTAACATATGATTACGCTGGATGACCCGCACCTGATCCGACAGTCGTTGCGCCGTCACGTTGACAGCTGGCTCAAGCACCTGAAACAGAGAGAGCATCCGACCACGGTACGCAGTCAAGTTAGTTCCCCCCTCTGTAGCCCCAAAGTATGCGCGCATGACATTTTCGTTGACAGTTTGTGTCCACCTCATGCGCTGCACACTTCCACCGGGAGCGGGGACCCTATCAGAGGCCGGTGGGCCTCGGAGTCCTAAGCTGGCCGGTGGTCGGTCTCTTCCGCGTCGACGTACTGGTGGTGGTGGTGTCGTCGGCGGCGAGAAGTATTCGTCGCTCGAGCTCGACGCAACTGCAGCGGCCGATATCACTGGACTCACGGTTGGAGCAGGTTCTGGCAACTGCGAGGCGGAGCTGAGCGACGAACCCGAAGATGTTGGGTGTGTGATTGCTGCCAATCGTGCCCGACTTCTCGTCAACATTGTACTATTTTTTTCTCCGTATTTCCTTCTTGCATCCTGGCTAATTTTTGTTTTTTATTTCAATTTTGGGTTTCAAGGGGTGGTGTATGGGTACAGAATATAACATTGTGGATGATATTGTGATATAATAAAATTAAAAATCAAAAAAATTTTACGGAGAAAAATGTTTTTTGACCGTCACCTTGACAGTCGGGCCACAGATAGTATTTATTATTATTATTATTATTATAAACCTGTATAGAAAAACTATCTGCACAGATAATGGTACAATTGAAATATAAAGTCCTTTAGAATAAGTTGAGGATTGTGGTTTGGTCCACTCCTGTTGCAGGAACTCTCTCAAAAGTTTATTGAAGACGGACAGTATCTATTTATTTTCGTGTTTGAGTTTCAAATAAATTCTCATAGGTTGGAGTTAAACAATACCTAGCTTTTATAATTGTAACGAAGATATACCTAAAATAAAAATCACTATATTCTTCATAAGGAACTGACTCGTTGGTCTAGAGGACGGAGGCACTGCTGCTGAGCAAGAGGGCCTGGGTTTGATTCCCAGGTTGGGCAAAGTGTTAGGTATTGGGTTTTCCATCAGGAATTTCTCAGTAGCAGCCCGGAGTCTGGATTTGTGCCCGGTTGATAGCAATAGGCTCGCCCCCTATTACATGGGACTTAAACATAACTGGCGAAATGTACTGCTGGTGTACTGGTGTATGTGGTGTACTATAGCCCCTCGAGGATATGCAAAAGAGAAGCGTGATGTAATGTTAATGTATAGAGAAAATTAAATTATAATATTTTCTTTCAGGGTCGAATCAGCAGTATCAGGCATACTAAAAGTTTTAGACGAAGGGAAAACTGGGTCCACATGGATTGTGAAGAATGATCAGCAAGCGTACGACTACACTGAAAAGTTAAACGAAGCTTTTGAAGTTCTAGCAGAGACCTAAACGTCAAACAGACAGTCACAAGGATCTTTAAACAGACTGAATTTTAAAATGAGATGTATTTCAATTTATCTAGTACTTATCGTTTAAAATCATCCTGTATTCTGGAAATGGCTTTTGTAATACCTACTTACGATTAAATAGTGATATTTATTTAAAAAAAAACTGTTTTAGATTATTCCATTACTTTTCACATCACTCTAATCCTTCGAAATGGAATTTAATTATTTATTATCTAAATAGGACATCGGAATCACGTTTAGAAGTTATATTATTATTGTCATCTGTCAGGCAGGAACACGTCAAAATTTCCGTTTTTTTCAATTCAATCGCAAAGAATGTGCGCAATGTGGATGGTTATGGAACTATGGAGAAGTGTCTTGACACTGTGTGAACATGCGTGATCCATCGCCGCCCATTCGATATCCACCGCGCACAGGATGGATGGAAAGCAGCACATGAAGTATTTTTGCTCCGTTGGTGTAATTGCTATAGGGCGTTCCATTGAGAGGATAAATAAAAAAAAATAATAAAAAAAAAAAATAAGCTGGACGGAGTCGACATTTCCTATCTGATTACCCCTCAGAAGAAATGGCGAAACAAACTCATAAATCACCAACCTTCAGGAGTAATTTTTAACAGAAATCACAATTCAAAAATAATTTTCAAAATGGTAAAATATTTCCTACTAGAAACGACAAAACAATTTCGGTAGTCGTTAAATAAATAAAAATGGTTTTCCCCCGAATTCTCGATATTTGGTTGCGTGAACATTGAGCGAGCGGAGTCATCAATAAACCATCGGGTTACCACGCTCTACCATTCCATTTTTACCTCTACTTGTCATATTGTGTGATGTTGTTTTTCTATCCGTGTTTTGTTTTAAAGTTGTAATAAAATTATTAGTGGATTTAAGTATAATGGCCCTGGATTAAGGAATATTCAGGATCATTTAAAATTGATGATAATTTTCATGAAACGGAAGAACACTTCAAATCTTCTTAACATTGTTTTAAGTAAGATATACATACATAACATCACGCCTGTACCCCTGAACGGTTAGGCAGAGGTGTACCTACATTTCGCTAGTTATGTTTAAGTCCCATGTAACAGAGGGCGAGCATATTGCCATCAACCGTGCACAAATTCAAACTCCGGGCTGCTACTGAGAAATTCCAGATAGAAAAACACATTAACTCTTTGCGTAATCCAGGAATTGAACTCAGGACCTCATGCTCAGCAGTGGCGCTTACAACCACTAGACCATCTCGTTACATAATTCGAACAGCAGGCGCCGTCACCTATATTACCTTACTTCATGTTACGTGGTCTTATTGTTTGCAATTTTACTTCACACAAGCAACTTCCCCTTGATCTACCTACTCAAAGTATTGCCCAGCTTTATCCTTCTCCCAAATCCCTCTCTCCTCTCAAATCTCCCGTATTTAGGACGAACAAGAAACGCAATCATGGGTCTAATTTACTATGTGTTCGTACCCATACCACACAGTTGAAACTTGGCAGGCAAAATGCAACTGTGTCTGTCACTGCATGCTCCTCGGAGATTTAGCTAATTTATGCTCCAGATTTGTCTGGATTTGCTAATCCACACTCCGAGTGTTCCAATTTCGTACATAGTCAACTTTTAACTCGAATTATGAAAGTTGGAGATGAATTTTTTGAAATTTTGCGTAAGTGTAGGTACAATCTTCACTGATAATACGGTGGAGTCAGCCTTCGAAGTTTGCGTTCGTATTTAAAGTTATCTTCGTATAACTTGAGTTAGCTTAACATACTCTTCGTACGTAAATGTTTCGCTTATATTCAGAATAATACTGACCTAGATTTATTTCTGGCCGTACCTATTTTTGTCCTACCGTTTCTATTTTCATAAAATATAACAGATAATTTATAGAATATAGTAAGAGATAAGTTTACCAGAAACTGTATGTTGTAACTAATAACAATGCGCTGAAATTGGATTGCCTGCACAGCGCAGCTGAACCGGGAACTCTTTTTAATGTTAGTTCTCCGTTACCCGAAAAATGTTGGTGATAAATATTCTATATAGCATTATGTAGTTTTATATAAGCCATGTCACATGCCATGCCGCTCAGGCGAAAATGTTCAGAGTTTTCGTTAGCATAGCTCTGGTTACACGGGGAAAGGTTGACGTTGAAATATTATCTGGAGAATATTTTGCATAAGGATTGAACTGCAGGTTGACTTTACGGAAAAAGAAAAGCTTTTATTTATTTTGTTGCATGATGGAAGATGGAATTTAATAAAATATTTAAAATAGAAAAATAACAGATGCATGTATATTATAATTACAAGAAAACAAAAAAATTACAACATCATTGCTTAGGTAGGTACCATCAGGTGAAATAGTGGTCAATCCTAACGATAATAATAAAAAAACAAATTCTTACCATTTGAAAAAAAAAAACGAAGACAAAAAATAAACAAAATATGAACAACACAAAACGAACAAACCAAACAATTAAAGAATTTACACCTTAATAGCCATCCAACAATATCAATTTATAACTAAACCACAAGTATCCGACTCGAAGGACCATTAGGACTAGTAACGGGTATCCGTAATTATTAATTCATCGGCGTTAAGTCGAGGCACATCGAACGGGCACGGATCTCTACTAAATGTTTGCCAAATCCGAGCTCCGCAGTGTTTAACTATTCACTGGCATGTTTCAGCAGATCTGAATTAGAGCACTGATTCTGCATAAACGTGAGCTGCTTTTTGTTTGGGTTGGTTACTTTCATTTGGTATTAGTTTTTAGTTGTTTAAAATGTTTGAATTGTGTATGTTTGAATTTAAATTAATACATTGCAACTTTTGTGAAACCAATATTCACGTAGTCCGATTATTATTTACGTTTTTGTTATTGGCGGACTAGTATGTGTGTGTACTCACAGAAACCCCATCTAGAACTATTTTTAGAGTAAAAACGTAAACAGTGATAAACATGAATGAAATTATTAAGTGCTTTCAGTGAAATCAAAGCTATTCCAGAATTCACTACGCTTAATATTAAAATTACAACTCACGTAACACCATAAAAGCCTTGATACTTCAAAAATAAATTAAACATTCAATTTGCGTGTCAAACTTGAAGGACAGTTTCCATATTAAAAATGAATGTGTAAAATTGGGGGGAAACATTGATATTCTGCCCTAGGCCCACGGTCCATTTGCGTGCGCGACAGACCCGAAAATTTTGTGAAATTATGTCATGGGAGCCCCCTAGGTGGCGGGGTACCGTATGGTGGATTGCTTATATGATCGATTTCTTATTGGCGTGATTTCAGCTATTTTATCTCTTACGTTAGAGTTGCGTTAGCTTAAACTGAATTTCATGTTCAATAATTAATTAGCGACCTCAGGGGCAGGTCAAATCACGGCTTAGCACGATTTTTACGACTTGACAAAACATCGAGATTTCTTTAAGTAATGTATTGTATTAATGTATTGTACACATAAACCTAGCGAAATGAATTCTCTAAATGATGGTAAAAAAAAATCCGTTGCGTAGTTTATAAGATCAACGCGCTCATATCAGAGAGTCAGAAAAAGCGACATTAATTTATAATTATGTGTACCTAAATAGATTTGCTGTTATTAGCCAATAATTAATTTATTATATTGTTTGGGATAAAAATATCAGGGTTTTTAGTACGTAGTGGTTTTTAATTAGATGGGATTAATACTGGAGGTGTTTTTGCCACCAATACATAATCTGATTTTGTCTCTTTGCAGTTCAAAATTTTATAAATACTCGTAAATAGTACGTCAACGCAACAAAGCTAATTTTACTTCGACATGCCTGATAAAAACAAATAACTCGGTTAGGGAATATTCCCCAAAAAATGTTTTCCCGTGTACATAAGAGCAAAGAGCCTATACAAAGTTTCTCCTCGGGAACCTCCGCCAATCACATGGAAGTTTTGACTGATTTCAAAAAGAGAAGGAAAAAAGCGAGTAATGAGGGACCCTTCAAACCCGTTTTTGTTTTTTCGTCAGAATTATTTTGTAAAGAGTTGAATTACTTGGGAAATGAAGCAAACCTTTTTGTGGTCGTACAAAGTGAAAATCTTCTTTTTGTAGCGCTTTTCTTTTTCTAGAAAATATTTTTAAATAATGTTTTATTTATGAAGGGACATTTGACTTTTACGAATACCTCTATAAGACAGAAGTGAACCTCTGGAATTTTGCTAACTTCAAGCTTTTCAGAAACTACTGTATACTCTGAAGGCAGCCGTGTTGTTGAATGTGTTGGCCCTTCGCCTACAAAACTAGGCGCAGTTCCAAATACTTAGAACTATTTATTTGTATCTAAACTTTTTTAATCACAATTTTTTAATCTCGCAAAGACATTTTAATGATGGCATTGTCTTCGTCCTAAATACAGTCCCAACTTCTAGCAACGGCGCGCTTACTTACCGTAGAGAGGTTTATGAAATTGTGCAAACTCCTTTCTTTCTACCTTTAAATCCAGGTTTCACTCATTCCATGGTCTTTGATAAAACCTCTGGTTGAAAATGGAGTTCACGTGTATTAAGCATCACGAAAAGCCAACGTGCAGCGTTTCCATAATAATAATCTCATTTGGAAATAATAAACCTTAGATTATTTTTCCGAAACTACCCTCATAACAAATAATTCACTTACAAACTACGACCAATAACGAATACAAACTCTGGTTTTAAATCAAAAATTCTAGTATTATCGGCATCTAAGTAATATTTATCGCGTGGAGGGTACGGACACAATTTCCGGTCACCGCGTGCACATAGCAAGTGACCCACTTTCTGAGGAGACTTCGCGTAGCCAAGTCTCATGTATTTTTCAGGACACGACTTTTCTGTTAAAGTAACAATTGCCGTGTGCTGTAGAGATGCAAATTATTGAACTAGTGTTTTAGTAATCTATTTTGTATTGAGATTATCAATAACACAATGTATTGGAAAAGTACTATCGAGGAAACTTACATCTGACCAATTTGAAAACAAAATCCCGTGTACAGGATGAGCACATCTGTTAGCAAGCGTTACTATAGCGGCCGAGCACTGCAAGCAAGAATAGTCCTTACGGTGAATAGATGTTCGTTTCTCCCATGGTACCTAATTATACCTCTCTTTCTATCTATTTAGCCCGTAATGTCTCACTGCTTGGCTAAGGCCTCCCTTTCCCTTTTCCACAAACGTTTGTCTTCTGCCATCAAGTTCATCCCTTCATCTTTGCCTTGGTCTACCGCGATGTCGCTTAGAATTTAAGGGGAAAGCGCTAAGGTAGCCCGCGAAATTCAAAAGTTCTTACGATTTTTGCAATTTGTAGCTCAGTGTCTGGGTGTATATTGATTAAAATATGTTACGCGACCGTAACAAAATATGGATTTACAGAATTACTTATAATCATTAGAATCAGTAAAACAACTCCTTAATGGAGCGCCAGGTAGCCCGCGAAATTCAAATTTTCTTATACTTTTTGCAATTTTTAAGTCAGTATTAAGTTGTATGTTGATTAAAGTATCATTTGAAACCGTAACAAATACTTGTTACGGTTAATGCATACGCATTTACTGAATTATAATCATCAAAATCAGTAATACAACTCCATAAGTTTGTATAATCCTAATTGTCAAGATTTCATGAAATAGTCATTCAATAGAATTACCTGGTCTTAAAGAGTTGTTTTGATGACTTTAATTATTATAATTCTGTAAATACATACTTTTTACGATCGCGAATGAAATTATTTTTAATGGCACTGATTTAAAGAGGCAGTTGTAAATAGCGGTTTTGGTAAGTTAAAAATTATAAATGGCACGTTTAATAACTAGTTCAGCAGTTAAAACTAAGCAGTAAAGTAAATAAAAATAGTAATAAATCGGAATTTGTCGGTAAGAAATCTCATTCTAAGCAATTCTATAAACAATGAGGTGGTAAAGTAGTTTTTGAGATATAGCGGTGTGACGGACGGACGGACAGACGGACGAAGTCACACCATAAGGGTTCCTTTTTACCTTTTTGGTACGGAACCCTAAAAACAGTACTTAAATAGTAATGAAAAATTAAATTACTTTTGCTTTGACTGAAGGAAAAATAAAACAAATTGTATAATAATAATAGGAACCCTGTGATTGGTCGCTTCCGCCACCCGCGCTAATAAGCTCCGCCCAACTAACGAACATTTACCTCTCTTTTCAATGAATTTGAGTTCGGGTGTCACCGCTCGCTATGATCTGCTGAACTATTTATCGAACCGCTCATTCCATCATTTTTACCGCTCATTCAGTTATTGGACTGCTCAATTATTTTTAGAATTGACATTGTATGATAAAATAACCGACTAATTGATTTTTTATTACTGTCCATGTTTTACTGTCGCAATAATTAATCCACCGCCATTAAATTAAATAACTGCTCAATATGTTTTTCAACTGATCATAATAACATCTCGAATATTTAAATAACAGCTCAAAAAATTAGTTCCCATTTTTAATCAACATACAACCTAATACTGACTAGCAAATTGCAAAAAAACCTAAGGAAACTTGAATTTCGCGGGCTACCCTGGCGCTTTCGCCTTAATGGGACCCAATCAGTGGTTCTTTTAGCCCGAAGCTCATCTGACATGTGGCAGAAATATCCAGTCCTAAGTAGATAACAATAAAAATACCTAAAACACGGTTACCAAAAATAAAAATTTATGTTCATATTGTTGAATTAATGAATTAGTTCTTACAAAATAGAGCTGTTGTTGTCAATTAAAAATCATTCGTTTAACAGACATACCTACAAGTAAATGTAATAAAATAACGCAAAATCACCAGTATTAGCTTACCGGCGTTCCTGTCCTCTGTCCACAGCACTGAAAAGTTGACGGGGAAAATTTTAGCTCCCTCCCTGGTCGACTCTGAAGTGCCATGCTTGAGTGATGCGGTGAACGCCTGGATAGCAACTTGCCCGGATACAGATCGGCCCGCGAACCCATCTTCCCAGAGACAGTGGGATGAGCCGCTCTGCAGGTTGGTACGGAATAATCTTATCAATACGTCCACCAATACTGCTGAGCGTGCCCGCCTGCTGGCTGTGGGTGAATGGGAGTCGGGCCTCTGGCTTCAAGCACTACCGTCACCCAACATAGGCACTTTGCTGGGTGACTCCACCTTCCGGCTCGCTACCTGTCTGCGTCTGGGCGCTCCTTGCGGGGCTCCACATCACTGCCAGTGCGGTGAAGCCGTTGACTGCCTCGGACATCATGGCCTGTCTTGTAGTAAGAGCGCAGGCCGGATAGCACGGCACGCCAGCATTAATGACATTATCCGTCGTGCTCTTGTCACCGCCGGGGTGCCAGCTGTTTTAGAACCCAACGGCTTGGCACGCGACGATGGCAAGAGACCAGACGGAATGACCATAATGCCTTGGAAGTTAGGCAGGCCTTTGGTGTGGGATGCAACATGTGTCGACACCCTTGCGCCATCCCATCTTCCTAGTACGGCGGGCTGTGCTGGGGCGGCTGCTGCAGGTGCGGAAAACCTCAAACGGCGAAAATATTCCGATCTTTTTGGGAGTTATATGTTCGAGCCGTTTGGGGTTGAAACACTAGGGCCATGGGGTCCGAGTGCCCACTTGGTTTTCCGAGACATCTCTAAGCGGTTGGTCGACTCTTCACGTGACCAAAGGGCTGGCCTATTCTTTGGCCAAAGAATCAGCATCGCCATACAACGTGGCAATGCTGCCAGCCTTTTGGGCACTTTTCCTGTTGACAGCGATGCGGACGAATTTTTTGATGCCCTATGATTGTACATATTATTATTATTATTTTAAGTCTGTTAGGTTATATATTATGGAAATATTATGTATTGGTTTAATTGGAATAATAAAATTGTTTATCAAAAGCATAAAATAATAAAATATATCAAATTATGATTTTGTGTCTACTGTGCACTGTGAACTTTACGCGGACAAAATAAAACAATGAGGAAAGTATTTTGCAACCGGAAATACGTCACATTTTATGATGACACGTGTATCTGACGCAATCCATTTATTTACGTCACACCCCTTTTTGTGAACCCTGCTCTAATTAAATAAAGGAAAATGTCAAGTTCTTTTCTAGGTTTATTTTTTATCTGGAACATGAAAAAGGGTTAGGTAGACAATATTCTAGGCTTCAAAACGTGTTATTTCAAGTCATTGATGCATAAAATCTAGAAAGGTAAAGTCAGGGAAATTAATTGTTAAGCAAATTGATGTCAATTATTTGCCATGTTATAGTCATTTCATAAAACTGTCAATGACAGTTATGATTAAAATGTTTAGACAATTTCAGTTACATATTAGTCAATCTGTTGAACTAGACTTAAATTAGGCGCAACTTGTCAGCCCTACTTTCTACTTTGCTGACTGGTAAATCTTTCCACTTCACCACGGCTTGGCGTGAGCTCCTTAAAGTATGGGTCGTGTTGATACGTAAAAAGAAAGAATAATAATATTATTTCACGACTAAATAGGTATCTACCATTACTGAAATCCTATTTAACACTCAATTCGAAATTACTGAAAATACATACATACATAAACTCACGCCTTCTTCCCATGGGGGTAGGCAGAAACTACAGAACGCCACCTGCTACGATCCTTACATACTCCTTTTGCCTCGTTTACGTTCCTGTATCTGGTCATACACGCACGCCGGTTAATGAGTACTACGCACCTGATCTTTCTGAAGAATATCACCAATAAGATCACTATATGTCTTCCTAGGGACGCCTTAACGTCCCCTCCCGGCGTTTCCACTCACATCTGCCGTGTAAATACCTTTTGTTAGTCGACTTTCATTCATCCTCTCAACATGACTAAACCATCTAAGCATACTGAATATTGTTACTTAATATTGAATAATATTCACTACACATAACATAACACCACGCCCTGTTTCCCCGAAGGGTTGGGCAGAGAAATAATAATTTAAAAAAATAATGATGTGTTCAAACACAAAAAAAAATAATTGGTAGGAACATGACTTTGTACCTATAGATTAATTTAATTTAGCCTGCATTAAAAATTATGATACTGTTGCATAATGAGGGGTATAAAACACGAGAATTTTACGATATGAGAGTAGATTAAATATTTTGTTAAGTACCTGGTACTTGTTGACAGGCCTTCACTGTCCTCCCATGCTTAATAACACTGTAATTGGAAAACATTGTAAAAGCCAATTATTTTTAAAAGAGTAACCGTGGAGTTTCTTGCCGATTCTTCTCCATAGGAAACGACCAATTGGAACCTTGCACCTAGCTTCTGACGTTTCATAAGTGCCCATGTAGGCTTATATGTGAAATTAAATATTTTGAATTTGAATTTTATAACATTATTTTGTTAGAGAAAAAGTGATAGAATATGATTCTTTTTTAAAATTTCGGTATTGTGCTTAAATAGTATGTTAATATAAACTCGTTTTGAAGTTTATAATTCGAATTTACGATATGAGTGTAGGTATAATTAATTACATTCCATCCATGACAATATTTAATTAATGTTTGGTTTTGGAAACAATATTGTAAAAATAATAGATAATAATATCGCGTACTAGCCAAAGAGATATCAAACATATCGAATGAGAAGTATAAGTTGAAAAAAACCTGAGACATTCATGAAAATATCGTGATGGATGTGCTGGCTGCACAGTTGATTTTTCACCTCAAGTATTAGGAACCACACTACCAATATCCGGGTTTGTAAACACGGATATTTCTCCTTCATTATGTTCGGAACAGCCCGTAAAATATGCGACACCAACTCAAGTTAGCAACATGACTAACGACTCCCAATTTGTTACTGCCAACAATTTATTTGCATGCAAAATGTTTGCAGCCCCAGGCAGCGTCCGGAATCCATCCAACTTTATGTGGGTTGCAGACGACCGACAAATCGGTGACCGAGCTGAAGTTGCATGATAGGGATGATGTAAGGGAACCAGAGCCGATTCACTGTTGTTTATTTCGGGTTCACGAGATCCTAATAAATCACAAAGTGGGCACGCGGAAAAACGGGTCATAAGTAAAACTCTGTCCTTACCGAATGTGCCGTGTGTGACGATCGTGGAAGTCCATGTCTATGTCACGGCATCGCGATAACACAGGCAAGTATAATGTCCTACTAATATTATAAATGCGAAAGTTTGTGAAGATGTTTGGATGTTTGTTACTCAATTACGCAAAAATGGCTGAACGGATTTGAATGAAATTTTGCACACAGATAGCTTATAACCTGGATTAATAAATATAATACTTTTATCTCGGTTAACTGACATCCACGCGGGCGAAGCCGCGGGAAAAAGCTAGTATGGAAATAAATGAAGACTCTTTTAAATTTCCGTCCACGATAACGTTATAACGTGCAATTATTTCTAAACATTTGTATTTCAAATAATAAAAGCGCACAATTAATGTAAAATAGCAAAAAGAAAAGTTTGTCGACGTCCTACTTTTTGTCGGTGGAGACTGCGAACTTTAATCGGTCTTTCAACAACTGTCGTCTGCAATCAGCCTTAATGACAGAGCACCGTGAAAGGTAAGGAAAAACTTCGATGAGTAAACTCTTTTTAATTATATGCAAATTAAAGGGTCCACACAGTTTGAAATGGAACAACGTGGAGGTAAAACCAGACTTAATGAGCCGTAATGAGAGTGTACCTGTAGAGTAATTATGAAGGTTTTGTTGCAAGAGTTTGTAAAGCCGTGTCGCCGATTTAACGACAATTATTCTTAGGCTTACCCACGGGCTTACCCTATGTGGGGTGGTTAGGGAATATAAATGTTCTTCTTAATTTTATTATGGTACGCATTGCAGATTAAAATAGTACGCCTGTTAGGTATGTCTTGTTTTGCCGCCAAGTATTACAAAGTAATAAAGTTATATGAAGTAGGAATTATTGTAAACTCATTATTGTGTTATGACTATTATGAGTATTGATCCAAACTCAAACTCAAAGCATTTATTTTAATTAAACCATTTACTTTTGAATTGTCAAGGAGTCGGTCAGTCAGAAATATGAAGCTGCCCATTCAACAATTAACTTTCCTAAATTAAACAAATAAGTGTTTAGATAGGGAAAGAGATTGAACTCCGTTTTTTGATTGGATAGTAACCTCGAGGAATTTGGAACTTTACGATACCTAAAATCCTACATGTTTAAGTGGTATTTTAAGATGGAGATCTTAAAACACCATAACCATGTAATAATAAGAACAGGTATTCAGGCAGGCAGGTTATTCTTTAGTTCTTCTACTGCCAATGAAAGAAAATAATACCAACATGCCTTAGCATAGACGTCCTCAGCCACTGGACACTTCAGTAAACCCATTCTACAGTCTAGATACCTGAATAGATATATGTCGTCTTCGTCTAGGGATGATGCTTGAGTAAAAAAAAAATATTTAGTCCGTCAGTCAGATAAAAAAAAAATTAGACACGTATTTTTGCTTTATCATATTAATAAAAAAAATACTTAGATAAAATGCTCGCTAAGTCACAACTCAGTATAAAATCTAGCAAGGCGCAACGTCATGCTACATTTTAACTCAATGTATCGCCGTAATCTTTTGATAACGTAAAAAAAGAAAAAATACGTGTCCAAAATTCTTTTAGTAATCTACCTGACGGATAAAAAATGTATAATCATCATCCTTATTCAATAATAGATACATAATGTACACAATCTAAGGAAATCTTTTGTGGATATGATCCCATTATTAGAAATAAATGTTTATAAAAATAAATGTTCATAAAAATAAAAATAACGTCCTTCACAATCCTAAAATGCCATCCTACCTGCGGGAACGCTTTTCCTACGCTCGTCCTTCTGATGCTCCTTGCAGGTCACATCTTAGAAATCTCCTTAAATCCCCTCCCCACTCAACCGACTTCTACTCCTACTCCTTCACTGTGCATGCGGTTCGGTTATGGAATTCACTTCCGCCTGATATTAGGGACTGCCAAACTGTTGCAGTGTTTAAAAGAAGAGTGAAAGAACACTATCTCTCCACTTCGTCATAGCTATTAGTATTTTGTTATTGGAAAGAGCGCAGAGATCAGTTTTAAAAGTAATCTTAAAGAAGCCTATTAGATTTCCAACAGAGGATCTTTACAAAGAGGCTGATCTACTTAGCGTGCGAGGGCTCTATGCAATGCATGCAATTATCTCCACTCATAAGCTAGTCATAAATTCGCCAAATTACAATGACATGCTGAAGCATAGAGTCTTTAAAATCGCTAGCGCTAAATGTAAAACTTCATTTGCTAGAAGATCACAGAAGTTTATGTTTCCATTCTTGTACAATAAAATTGCAAATAAATATCAGCTCCAGCATAATACAACTCGTGAAGCCAAAGTTAAAGTTAGGAAATTGATCACTGGCATGAACTACTATCAGATGGAACAATTGCTACGTACGGTTGTCTAAAGACTAAGCTAAACCCTTTCATTAAATTTTATCACACACGACACACATAACACACATCACACATAATACTCTCTCAAACACTTATTTACACAATTCACACTCATATACATACAACTCACTCGTACTTGAACTTCATGTGAATGATATACAGATTTAATTTATTTTACTATTATTAGAGTAATCGTTTTTGTTTGATAGCCACGATTCAGGCTCTGCCTAGTGTGATTTCACTGTTATTTTTGTAAATTGTAATTTGAGTTTCTAATAAAGTTATTAAAGTTATTAAAGTATTAAAGTATTAAAGTATTTATTATGTTATGTTTCATTATTATCGTATATTTTTTTTTTGTGATATTTATTTTGGTAGTATAATGTATGTATTTGTATGTACTCATATTTTATGTTTATATATATATTTGTTTATATTCATATTAGTGTATCGTTTGTGATTTTATGTATTTTGTTTTCTCTTTTACTCTTACACACGTTGTCTACATCTCTTTATCTACTTTCCTATCGCAGGTATGCTGGAAGAGATTTCTTTAGAAATAAGCATCACCTTTGTACGTATTTTTCTGTTCCTTTCTTCTTGTTTGTTTATATGTGTGTACATAAACTGTTAAATAAATAAATGTTTTATTATTATTATTTGTTTTATTAGGCGACCATACAATACACCTTGGTCTCTCATATAGACAAAGAGAGGCAATTTATTTGCAAAGATAAATGTTGAATGGTATATGACCATAATTATTGATTCTCTTTTGACTCTCCTTGACTCCAACTTTTAAAAATGTTCTTTTTTCTGTATTTTTTTTTCTTAAAAATAGAAAATGCATGATAATTTTCAATATAAATGGAAGTCTGTAAGTCTTTTAATGGTCCCCGAAACGATCAATTACAATTGTCAATTTTTACGTGATACACACACTGATGCGGAAATAGACCGTCTACTAAGCACAATAGAAGCTATTGTCTATATTACTACTGAAATTGATGGCAATTAATCAATCGCAATTAGTCGTTTTGGGGACCCTTTACTTCCTTATTTCAGCACGTGTCATTGTAAGCTGGTGATTTCTAGATTACTGTGACTAACCTGTAACACAAACACTGCATTATTCGCGGGAATTAACAGGAACATTAGCAATTAATGTGTGTACAAGTGGTTTTGGTAATAATGGAAGATGTCTCACTATGAAGGTGTTAAACCTGAATTGATAGTAAATAATTTAGCGTTAAGTTACAAACTAAAGGGTTTTCCAATAGAGACGGGTCGATATTGACAGTCTGTGGCAGCCATGCTGTTTCGGTGGTATCTGACAAATCTGTTGTTTATTATTCAGTCACTGATGCCAAATCATTATGGCAAGTTACACGAATGAGCAGCACGTCCTAATGATAAAACTTGATTACCATACCCTCAAATTGTTCATGCAGAATGTCCATCGTGACGTTTTTGGCATTATCATTGATCTGTAGCGCTCGCCGTTGACGATGGGCTCACAAACGTCGTTTTCGAAAAAGTACGAACCAATCACGCCGCTGGTCCAAATTCTGCCAAATCTTTGTGGCAGAGTCATTGAAAATAGGACATCTCGGATCCGTACTACCGTGTAAAGCTGCGGCTGACCTTTAAACGATGTCATATTCCATAAATAATGGCATACATAAGCCTTCAAATAAAAAAAAGAATTTCGTTAATACCTCTCAGCCCTTTGTTTTATTCCATTTCAACATCGACCCGCCCTTATTGGAAAACTCTTTACATTATTTAGGTATTTGTTATGACGGAGTAAGACGACCAGTCTTCCCAAGGAGTATCGTGTTACCCAGTAACTGGGTTGTGGAGGTCAGATAGGCAGTTGCTCCATATAAATACTGGTAATCAGCTGCATCCGGTTAGACTGGAAGCCGACCCCAACATGGTTGGAAAAATGCTAGGCAGATTGATTTTGTGACGACGACGATTGCGTAAGAGATTACCAATAAGTTAAGCAACCATTTTAATTCAACAAAGATGCACTAGGCTTCTTTAGTACTAAAACCGCCGCACGTATCTATCTACCTACTTTGGGCTATCCAATTTTCAGGGTATTATTTTAAACTCTACGCTGCAACAAGCCTGAAAAATATAGCAGCACTTAAATCTGGCCACAAGCCACATTCAGGAAAAATATTACACCATTTACAAACACGCCTATAAAATAACCGTACCTCCGAGAAATTGTAACATTCTAGGCGATATTAACTTCGCTATTGCTCAGTTTGATGGCAAATCGTATGTGAGTTCGTAAACAAAGTGATAAAACAATAGCAACGGAAACAAATGCCGGGCGGCATGTTCAATTTCAAATGTAATAAGCAGAACATGGTAGGGATTTAATCGTGTGTTTCGAGTTTGCGCAAACGACTCCTGTTTGATTTTGTGCTGTAATTTTGAGGGTGAGAGCGAATGGTTTTATAAAGTTTCTTTTTACAGGAAATACACTGCAAAAATATCATGATAAAAAATATACATAGTTTCATCGTTTTTCTTATAATTTACTTCGATCAGCTGTTAGTTACCTTATACATCCCCTAAAGTTTCAAGAATAATCGGCCTCTACTACAAAACAGAGACTGGCGTATCCGTGGCAGCTTCGTAGCTGCTACGGCGTAGCAATACGTTGGAGAACATATATAACATAATAGGGTTGGGGTTAGGCAGAGGTGTACCAATAGTACACCCACATTTCGCCAGCTTTTTAAGTCCCATGTAATAGAGGGCGAGCAAAGTTTAGTACATAAGAGACTGAGTGATTATTATTAAAAGAATTTGAACTGTGTAACAAATGTCATCATAAAAACCCAGACATCAGTGTTGCCGAAAGCTTTGAGATTGAAATTAGGACCCACAAGCTTATACTGCCACTCCCTTTGTCATTAAAAAAGGCTTTTAAGTAATTAATTCTGGAAAAGGTATGGTTGAATCGTAATTAATGTCAACCATCTCATCCGCGAATTCTGGGCAGATGAAAATACTTTTCCACAAACCTACTTCTTGGAAATTTATTCCCATTTTATGCTGCTAAAAATATTATTGAACACTCTAATGTAATGATTTCGCCTCTTTTTGTGAAACTCAAATAATTCCTATTTTGGGGTCGTAAAAATACTAAATAGCCTAGTAAGTGCGACCAACTTGGAAGTAGCGGTTGGTCGCAGTTCCAATGTAACCTGTTTGCTCTAGGTACCCTAGCTACTGCGACCAACTGTGAGAAAAGGTCAGAAAGTTTAAAAGAGTCTCAATTATTTAAAAAAAGAAACGTGTGCCTATTAGAAGCGCAAAAAGTCTTTAGAGATTCATAATTTAAAAAAGTGTCCATTATTTTAGGGTCAATAAGTTTTTAGAGGATCAGATAAATATTTCCCATTTAAAAGCAATTATTTGAAACTAGCTGTTGCCCGCGGCTTCGCCCGCGTACCTACATCGGCGGCCAGTGAAAGTCCCGTAATAATCGGTCCAGCCGTTTCGGAGATTAGCCGGATCAAACAGACAGAAAGACAAAATAAAAAATAAAAATTGATTTTTTGTTATAAGTTACCGTATATACTTTCATATGCATTTAGTACAAAGCTGTTGTTTTGACATTACAAACAGACAATTTAACTTTATTCATTTGTATCGGTGTATAGATACAATAACAATACCGTTGAAATAAGATAGATCTATTGATACTATCGGTAGGCAGCTATTCTATTGAGTGCCTGTCACTGACAGCCCAAGGGGCCAAGATGTATCGATTGCTGAGAACCAATCAACGTATTGCAGAGCTAGTTACTTCGACAGAAAGAAAGCGTGAGTTTTATATATGAACTTACTTACAAGTTACCTATATTGTAAGATATGTAGGTACGATGTTTGTTTGTTTGTTCTGAATGTGTAAAACTTGGAATGTCGAAGTTCGCGATTGCGTCGAAGAGCAAGTTTGTGTCTTGGTGTTGCGTAACTTCAAAAGATACTACGAGGACTTTGTCACAGGTTTAAAGATCAAAGTGTTTTGCAAAGAAAATTGTTAAAACCTTTTCTAATAAATACTATGATAGATTCATTATGGGTAAAACTTGTATTGTTTTCAAACATAGCATTAATGAAAGAAATTTTAGTTGCCAGCCTATGTACAGACATTTAAAACAAGCAATTCAAGTACTTGGTACTATTATATCTTTACAATATTAATTTTATATAGGTAAGTCAATCAATCTGCCTAGCCTTTTCCCAACTATGTTGGGGTTGGCTTCCAGTCTAACCGGATGCAGCTGAATAGCAGTATTTTACTTGGAGCGACTGCCTATCTGACCTTCACAACCGAATTACTGGGTAACACGATACCCCTTGGTAAGACTGGTTGTCAGACTTTCGGGCTTCTAACGACCCATAACGACTGTCAAAAATATACGAATGACAGCCGGTACCGACGGATTAACATGCTTTCCGAGGCGTAGAGGAGTCTCAATATAGACTGGATGGTTACCCATCCAAGAACTGACCACAGCAAGCGTAACTTAACCTTCGATCAACCCGGGTGGTTGTTATCATTTAGCCACAAGCCCCACAGGAAAGCCCCGAGGTAAGTACCTAAGATAACACAGGTATTATTCCAAGCCCGAAATTGTTTAAAGCCTAACCTAAATCCAGGTTTAACAAAGGTTACCGCTGCTAAAAATACGCACAGAAAACAAAGCGTCCGCTCAGGCATATGCTTACACCTCATAATTGTGAAAGGTCGGCCGGTTTATCGCGAGGGTCTGTGGCAAGCGTCCACTGAGAGCTGGACTAAATTAGGTTCGCTCGCTTCTAAATTACGCGTAGTTTTTTATTAGCTGTGGGCTAAGCGCCCGGCTGTGTAAATGTTTGAAAGTGAAGCTAGTTAAGGTTACTAAGCAATGATTATTACGTATCGTGGTTGTGTTTACAGTCAATCTATTTAGCTTATAACTGCGGAACATAGTTATGTCGTCTTTACATTGATGCCAAACTTAACGATAATAAACAAACTAGACATAACATAACAGAACATAACATCCCCAAAGGTTAAGGCAGAGTTGAAATTTATAGTACACCCTTTCGCCAGATATGTTTGAGTATCATGTAATAGGGGGCGAGCCTGTATTGCCATCAATCGGGCACATATCAAGACTTCGGCCTGCTACTAAGAAATTCCAGATGGAAATACCCGAAAGCACACTACCAAACTATACCATATAAATGATGGTATAGTTTGTCTATTATGGTAAGTTTTATAAAATATTTTATAGCGGTTTTGAAAAGCTGCTGTACATTAAAACTGCTCAAAAAAGATTTCAGATTTAAAACCATAAGCATGTTTCAAAGGGTCTGAACAAGCAAATGATTTCGGAAATGCCATTGTATTTCCAAAATCCCAAAGTACCGCTCCTCTTTTAATGTACTGGTGACCCAAATTTCATTGTAAATGATACTAGAAATTAAAACACCCTCTGTGCCCTACCCGCCATTTTGCAAGCCCGCAATTAATATAACGATCTAAACCCAGATCCTGTTACGACATTCAAAATAATAGGTTCCCCGAGTGTTACCTTTGACAATAAAAAGAAGTGTTATCCCTTGAAATGAAATTCCATTTTTGGTAATGTCCAAATAATGTTTTGGAGTGAAACAGAATTTTAAGTGATGAGCAAATTCAATCTTTTTCATCACTGAATAGTACTTAAGGCGCTTGAAAATTCTTACGAAGAATAACATTTTTCAATTACTTTTTTTTTTTGTTAACAGACAAACTGGTTTTACCCCATTCACCGTTCCGCTTCACGTCCCAATACTTGACCTAATTTTAGTGAATAAGAAACGAGAGTTTGATGCCTCCGATTACTTTTGAGTAAAAGTTACTGTTATGGACAAAATTCCTATTTTTATTATAAATTAAATATAGGTACGCTTGCTCAGAAGATCAGCACCCTAATTGCGTAACACACTATCAATCACAATCTGAATGATCTTGAAGCATGTTGCTAATCCATTGATTCATACGTTCGAAAAATTTGTCTGCTCGACAACGTAAATAACGCAATGAATGTTGTTGAACTGTCAAAATGAAACTGATTCCTACAGTGTGTTACGCAATTAGAGTGCTGGATGTGACTCGCATGGCTCAAAAGGGAGCAGGCCCATACTCAGCAGTGGGTAGAACAAGACTGCCAATGATGATGATGAGCTAAGTGTATGTATAAAGAGCTATATATGATGATGAGATCTATATAGATCTTTATATGTATAACTCTTCTGTACGTGTGCATGTCGATGTCACTGAACTCCTAAACGACTGGACCGATTTTGATGAAATTTTTGCTGTGTAATTGAGTGGTTTCCTGGATGGTTTAGACCCTGTAATTAGGCCCGGTAGGTGCCGCTGTTTGGACAGGAGAACGTCTGTCAGGTCCGCTAGTATGTATATATATGTAAACATGCAACATGTCCCGGAATTAACGCACATCCTCTTAAGGGATCATTGTAGCTACTCATCATTATGAACAACTTTTACTATGGGACTAAATCTGAAATCGCAAAAAAAAATCTGCTGTTACCTACATTTATGTTCGCATAAGTAACTGTGGTGCTATTCTGGAAAGATCCCACCGTGAAAATTTAGGTGAAGTGAGCGTGATGTGAACTGTCATCCCACCTTACTCTACCAGGGATTGAGCTCACTTCAAACTTACTTCACCGAGGTGCTCACGGTGTGATGTTTACAGAATAGATCGGCTGGTCAAAATGTATGGAACCGCTGATTTTTTTAAAACGGAAATTACTGGCCACTATTTTCCGTTTTAAGGATTATAATAAAAGTTAACACTGTAAAACTACTGTTTGTAATAATAATAACGTATAGTCTTGTGTAGCACAGCATAACATGCTTATTTTCTGGAGTTTCATCCTAAAATAAAAGAAATAACCAAACAAACAATGAGGGCGCCACTGCGCGCGCGTTATTGTCTTAAGGTAATAACAGCATTCTTTCCTCGTTAAAAGTCCTACTGTAGTGTTCATTAAGTAGGAAAATATAATTTAAAATTATAGTCACTTCAGAGAAAAATCAGCGAGCAAAAGCTGTTGGCAGAACGCTGACGTTAAGTTAACGCTACGTTTAATATTATGGAACTAGCTCAAGGATCAAGTGAGCTCTACATAAAATAGATAAAAAGTTCAATTAAGGAAAGATTTTTCAAAGAAAGTGTACGTAAGTACGCATGTAGTAGAAATATTTGCACGACTCATAAGTCGAATATAGTGAGACTAAAATTATTTTACCATGTTTTTATGTAAGTACCTATTTTCTGGCAAGTAAATAAATTTCATTTCATTTCAAGTACGTGAACTGTTTGTCAACTGTACTGTAGGTAAACTTAGGTGTTAAATATTGTTTTGTAAATCTTTGGCTTCCTAGGAAATGGGTTCCATCATATTATAACGAGAACTGTGTCAACAACTTTATTGACAAATGTGTGCACTGAGTGCACAGGTCCACTCAATCTGTGTGGTTTTTTCCTCAAAAGACCATTTCAGACATCAACTGCATGCTTTCTTCTCAGAGTAGTCAGACAGGAAACGCCAGCCTCATCTAGTTTAAAAAAAATATGATTGACGAGTAAAAGTGTTTGTACAAACCTACAGAAATAAAAATCAATTATGATTTATCATTCATTTGTCATTTATCATCTAGCGGTCGTTATGAAAATCTGTCATTTTCATCAGCATTATTTTGACATAAAGGTGTCAAAAATCCCTCTGTATTTGGACAGCCGTTATTGTGTGACCGTTCACTGCTTTTAGGAAGCCAAAGCTTAAGACATAACAAAAAAAAGTAATTTATAAAGTATATATCGACTTCAAAATAAAATTAACTCAAAATTATGAAATAACTATAATTTCAGAAGTCGGTGGCAAAAAAACTAAAATACAGATCCCAAGACACAGACTTCCAAAATTAAAGTTATTTAAAATGACTGCCTCGTCGGTCTAGTGGTCGCTAGCGCTACTGCTGAGCATGAGGTCCAGGGTTCGATTTCCAGGTCGGGCAAAGTGTTTTTGGGTTTTTCTATCTGGTATTTCTCAGTAGCAGCCCGGAGTCTGGATTTGTGCCCGGTAGATGGCAATAGGCTGGCCCTTTATTACAAGGGACTTTAAACATAACTGGCGAAATGTGGGTGTACTATAGGTACAGCTCTGCCTAACCCTTCGGGGAAATAAGGCGTGATGTTATTATGTTATGTTTAAAATTACTTTCCTGCAAATCAGTAGAAATAGAAAATAATATTCCTGAAAGCAACAGCTTCCACGAATATTATTTTGGATGTAAAAACTTTGCGGTGACGTCAAAAACATATGACGTCACTGCAAAGTTTTTACACTCAAAAACAGAACTCTTCCACGAAAAGTTGAGTATTCATATTTATTCAGAATTAAAATTAAATAACAACGGTACATATATAACAACGGTATACCTCATTAGTTAATGAAATAAAAATATAATATCCTAATTTATCTAAAACTATTAACAAACTAAAAGCTTCGAAAAATTCCTCCGCATCGCTGTCAAGTGTCAACTTGTAATGTCCAAAAATAGTAGACAATATAAGCGAGATTCTTGGCCAATAAATAAATAGATGAATGGGGAGGATGGAGGTTTAGTCCACCTCGTAATTATTGCTTTATCTCTTTTGACAGCAATTCCCACTAAATAGAAACTTCATTAAGGTTAAAATTATATCCTGAGCGCCAAGATACAGACTAACTGTCTAGTATGGGGCTCATCATCATCTGCCTAGCCTTTTGCCAACTAAATTGGGGTCGACTTCTAGTCAAACCTGATACAGCTGAATACCAGTATTTTACATGGAGCGACTGCCTATCTGACCTCCACAATCCAGTTACTGGGTAATACGATACCCCTTGGTAAGACTGGTTGTCAGACTTACTTAGCTTGGATTTACTTGGGGCTAACTGGCAATAATTCATTTATTTCCAGACGAAGTCAATGCATTGCATTAAATTAAAAACATAAAATTGATATAAAATCATACATACACGTTAAAATAATAATCAAACATTCAAATCAAATAAAATTAAAAATACATACTACACACATGTCATCCAAATTAATAAAATATAACAATTACTGATACTTTTACTATTGTTAACTACCCATAAGAACGTTATTCATACATGTACCTGTGTATGTAATTGTACATATATTATCTGGAAATAAATATATTTCTATTTTACTGTCACATAGACAAATAATAGACCTTGTCGTTTTATGACTTGCGAGCTTCGATCAACTTGCGAGTGACATTCAAACTTGGGGCTACAGCAGTTACGAGGTCAACTATTACTCAATCATAGAAAAGAATCTTTTATAGATTGTAAGCATCTCTGTGCTTTGATAATACTGAATGAAATATGTTCGCGCCTGCCCATTTTGTTTGGGAAAATCGTCATACGCGTGTATTGCTCCCACATGTAATTATTTTCTTAATATTTACTTGTGTGGCGGTAGAAGGTGAAACTAATATATTTTGCACTAATTGTTTCGGCTCCGCAAAAAATGGTCCAAAATTATTTTAGTTATACAAATCTCAAGTTATCCATGAGTTTTTTCTAAAATAATTCCATTCTTGTGCTTAAACAAAATATTTTTTTCAACTCAAACTCAAAGAATTTATTTCAATTAAATCAATTACAGACACTTTTAAATTGTCAAAGAGTCGATCAGTCAGAAAATTGAAGCTAGTTGCCCATTACAAAACGTATATCTCTATGGAGAAGAACGAGCCAGAAACTCCAAGGACACTCTTTAAATCATGATTATTACAAATAAAATACTACATTACACTACACAACTCTATCCCCCTCTCTCTCTACTCTATGTTATTTTTTTTCTTACGCAAAGAACATACGATACGACTTGAAATCTAAAATGAAATATCGTGAAGTCGATGTCTCTGGTGGTGGACATAAATTCAGTGGATGTAGGAAAGGAGAGAAATATATGATGCCTTCTTTTCTTTTCAAGTTGATGGTAAATAAATGTATCACGTAGCCTTAAGCTTGGGGTACACCGCCCGGCGCCCTTCACTGTATAATGTAACTATTTCAAGTTTCTATGAGTGTATTTTGTATTGTACTTACGTAGATATAGGACACGCAAAACGGTTTATATAACTTTTGTCTAAGTAGCTAACTTATCAGCAAGTAGGTACATTAATATTCGTTTTTTTTTTAAATATTGGTAGTTAAAATAGCATGACTATAGATTTCAATGTGTGCTTTAAAACTAAATGAAAACAAAGGAAATTTAGCATATTTCACATAAGGTAGAACAGTAAATATCAAGACATCAAAACGTCACATACATAAAACTAACTTCACATGATAGGCACACAACTTAAGAAGCTAAAAGATTTTTAAATAAAAATGTCACACCATTGTATAAAAATATCCTTTTGCGTCATGCCCTACATTGTACCCTGCCCTTAGAGGGTGGATATAAGGGGGTGACTATATGTATAGGTTGCTATAGCTAAAGGTGGGTAAAACGACTTCTCTGACAGCACATTTTTCATACTCCGGCCATTCTACGGGTCCCCGAAAAAGCTCGACTATATTCCGCTTTATATTTTTGGTACAGTCACCAGCATAAATACTTAACACGTAGGCAAGATTCGAAAGCGATTTCCTCTTAAAGTATTGATATACATGTTACTACCTGTTTGTCCGCGGCTTCAGCCGCGTGGATGTTAAAACTTCCCATAGGTTTTATTTTTTTTGCGCGGAACCCTTTTTTTCTAAAATAAAAGTAGCCTAAGTTACTTTGCGTAACAACAGCTATCTGCTAGTGAAAGTCCCGTCAAAATCCGTCCAGCCGTTTCGGAGATTAGCCGGATCGTACAGACAGACAAAAATTTTAAAAATTGCTTTTTCGTTATAATATCGTATATACTGTAATATGCATTTAGTAAAAATCTGTTATTTTGACTACTATTACAAACAGACACTTCTTTGTTCTTTTCTTCGTGGTCGTACCGTGTGATGCTCTCGAGCGGTCCAAGTCCGCACAGGTGCACACGACGACCGACAACGTTGTCAGCGTTAATTACGGCAACACTGGTTATTTTTTGCGCAACCAAGAACCAATGAAGAACCAATGAATGGGCTCAATTGGGACTTTATAATGAAAGTAGTGGACTGTATTAAAATAGATGTAATACCGTAATTTACATGAACAACGTGTATAGAATAGTACAAAGGAGCTAGGTGATGTGGAGGGCGCGCAGCAGCCGTCGCGTACCGGGTTTGGTACCCCGACACCCCGCGCCTTCCCCGCGGTCAATCACGCGCATATAATATGTGATGCGCCGACAATGGCCTTACGAACATAGTATTATAGAAACCATACTATTATGAAATAGGTATTTTCTCAAAATTAACATTTTTATTTCTCGAGAAAGACGCTTTTAATTTTACGGAACTGTAAGGTAATGCTCGTGACTGTACAGCCAACTTCACTTCGTGAAAAAAGGTAAACAAAAAAAGGAGTTTAGTACAATACATGATATAATTTAACTCATTTAAAGTGTTAAGGCTCCTGCAAACGCGCGACACGCGACGCGACACAAAGGCACCGCGGGTAGCGCGACGAGTGGTGCCTTAGTGTCGCGCCTGTTTGTAGGAGCCTTTACAGGAAAATTTATGTTTGTGTACTTAGCTGTTTTGTTTTTAAAATGGAACGAATTAAACAAATTATTTCTCGCACGATCTTCTTCAAAAATATATATTATATTATTACTGGCACCTATGAAATTATCAGAAATTAAATATTGTTCGTCATTATGAAAATAAATTCAGTGCATTTAAAAGAGAGGACTTATAAATGCTTAATTATAAAAATCTGTTGTACACAAAAATGTTTTCTCATTAATAAATTGAAAACGAAAATGAAATGTGTGTGATTTCGCTGTTTTCATTACTTAATAATCAGTGTAATCCCCTGGAAATTTCGTTTAACCACAGAAATGTTCGAGTGTTATAACAGAATTATAATGTTATTAACCACTGACGACAAATAAGAATCCCATAAGAATTGCTGTTCCCCTTGAACGAAGTACCCCAGGTCCCCCGGGTATGTTTGGAGGAATCCGTGCTATTTTCTTTACAGATTTTCCCTTTTTATTACAGAATAGTAAAGCTAGGAGTTATGATTTTAGTAGAGGTAAATGGAAATCTTAAATCTGAAACGACGGAGATACCCCAGGGGAACTCGTCAGTTGTCACCTTAATGTAGTCAATTTATTTTAGATACTCTATGGTCGTGGTTGTAAACGTACGTTTATACTTGTCAGTGGCGCAGCTACAATTATCGTTAGAGGGAAGCCGAAGAAAAAATGGTTCAGTGCTCATAAACTCTACATAACCTCAAAAATTAAAGCCCTGATAACTCGCTGTAGTTCGGCTTCCTTAGTTACCTCCGAAGCGGTGCTGCGGACTGCTGCGAAAGGCCGGCTTATTTTGACACTGATGTTATATCGGAATTTATTTATTTATTTAATACTTCATGCACAGAAAAGTACAGAGGCGGACTTAATGCCATAGGCATTTTCTACCAGTCAACCTTTGGGTGATGCAGAGACAAACAGTGGTAGGTGCAATTATGAGAAATTGTGGAATACATATTTATTTAAATATAAAGATACACATATACCTATTAAAAACTATAAATATAATAATATATACCTAATTATGTATAAATAAGCGCAAATAAATATATACATAAATACACGAATATACTAAAACAAATAAGACAAACAATGGGAAAACGTTAACGTTGTGATGATACTGCCAGCTTCTTACGAATGTGCTCGCGAACTTTTATTTTAAAGGATAATCGGTTGGTAGCCATCCTGATATCCAGGGGGAGTGCATTCCACAGAGAGATAGACTGAACGAAGAAGGAAGAGTGAATAAAGTCTGTGCGATGAGAGGGACATTGCAGAGAAGAAAAGGTGAAAAGGTTTGAGAAGGTGATTATTTGATGAACGTAGATTTTTATTGTGGTTGGCACAAATGTACTGAAAGTGGGGGGCAAGATAACTATGGGAAGTGGGAGAGTCAAGAAATGAAAACAAGGTGGTCAGCGCCCTTTGCTCTCTGCGCTGGCGTATAGGCAACCACTTAAGAAGCGACCGATGCGCAGAGACATGATCATATTTACGCAGATTGAAAACGAATCGAATGCAGTAATTGAGAAGATGGTCAAGTTTGTCGAGGAGATCTGCATTCAGGTCATAGTAGCACACATCACCATAATCGATGATAGGGAAAATTAAGGACTGCACAAGCATTGTCTTCGTTCTCGTTGGCAATAAATTTTTTAGTCGGTACAGAGCCCGCAATGTTCCAGTAACCTTCTGGCTGACCCTAGCGACTTGGATACGCCAGTTCAGGGTACTATCAATGTGCAAGCCTAGGTCCTTCACGTCAGTACTAAATGGAACGATTGTACCATTGAAGAGAACTGGTGGCAAGGTTGTACTATCCACCTTACTCATACTCTGAGAACTACCGATGATGATTGCCTGACACTTATTAGGGTTTACTGCAACACCAATGGAATTCTTTGTTTAGACAAAAAAGTGTAGGCATTTTTGTAATGTTTTTAGTCTTATGGCGTATTAAAACTGGTATTAAGTATCTGTAATGTGATGTGCCTCGTGTGTGTTCTGCCTAGTTGGTCTAGTGGTCGCAAGTGCTACTGCTGAGCATGAGGTCCTGGGTTCGATTCCCAGGTCGGGCAAAGTGTTATTGGGTATTTTTATCTGGAATTTCTCAGTAGCAGCCTGGAGTCTGGATTTGTGCCCGGTAGATGGCAATAGGCTCGCCCCCTATTACATGGAACTTAAACATAACTGGCGAAATGTGGGTGTACTATAGGTACACCTCTGCCTAACCCTTCGGGGAAACAAGGCGTGATGTTATGTTATGTTATGTAATGTGATGTGATACACAGTTACACAAACAGGTGTACCAAATTATTTGGCAATAGTAGATACTATGAAGAGTGGTTAATAGTCCGAAGTGAAGCCAATAGGAATCGGGTTGTATGAAGGCTGCGCCCCTGATACTTGTGAATTATATTATGTGCTTACTGTGTATACTACATCCATGAAGATTAGCACAAAATATTTAAGGAAACTATGATTAACACCATTCTATCCTATGTATACTCATAATCTTTTATGATGATTGTGTTAATTGGATTTGGTAATAAACAAATAACATGTGAATCTACCATTTATAGCACTGCTAGGGTTTTACCTTGTGGTTGCTTAATTTGCTATTTTCTTTCCACAACGTATGCAACTTTAATATTATAAAATGGTTGAAGGGCCATGCAACGTCACAAAAAGTATTCATGAAAAATATGGTAGATACTGCGAATATTTACCAACATTTATTTCTAGAAATTTGGTCATATTTTAGAAAATATTCTAATAAAAATTTGCCCTAACTTATGATAAAGTTCTGCGGCAGAAAATTCAATAGTGTAACCCGCCACTCACAATATAATTAATTAGAACAGCTTGCACGGGATGAAAGACTTAGATACCTACCGAAGTTAAAATGTTCTGAGTAAATATTAACAAGCACTCTTACGAGGCTTTTTTATTTAATTTTACGCTGAGTGAATAATACCTTGCTGATAGCACCTGTTCATATTGTTAACAAGTTGAACTTAGCTTAGAAAGTTAAACTTTCTCTGTTCTTTCTCTCTTTTTTTCTTTTTCTTTCTTCTTTCTTTCTTTTCTTTCTCTTTTTAATTTTCTTTCGTTGGAGTATGATGAAAAGAATATTTATTTGAATAATACGAGAGTTCAAAATTGTTTCTTTGCATCTCATAATTTACAAAGTACCTAACATAGCATAACAATCAAATTCTTAACACGTTCAGACCGGCGTGTACCACCGGTGGAGCACGGAGTATTTGCCGCCACGGCGAGGTGTACCACCGGTGGCCACGTCACACTATACTTTCAATGTACTAAGAAATTCGCGTTGCTTTGAGAGAAAGTGTTGTATTTACCGTCCCCGCCTAGGAAAATAGTCAAATTTTCATAGTGCAGCTCAGGAGGTGGATATAATTTTGAAAAGTAAGCAAAAATCAGTATTGAAAAATCTTTACTTTATAATACAATTACTAACTTATTAGAAAGAGAGAGAAAGCATAATTCCTGTCTAATCCTGTCCGTGTCCACCGGTGGCGCACCCCGCCCGGCAAGACTTTTGGTTCATGGGGCGGTGATGTACCACCGGTGGCCATATGAAGATCTGCGCGGTAGGATACCAAGTACCTACTCATGAGATGCCGGTCTGAACGTGTTAAGTGTTACTGTACTGATAAGCTGAATAAAATTATGTTTGAAGGTGTCTGTATACATATATGTCACCGTTTATTTATGAACTTCGTTAGTATAAAACCTATCGGTATTTTTTCAGTTAGATTATAAACTGTCAAAAAATTGTGAACTGCAACAAACCATTTACAATTTAACGCTTTATTTTTCGATAGTTTATATAATCTATCAATGGGAAACTAACAAATTGTGAACTGGTTTCAAACTTGTTTGCGACGTAACGCATCTGGTGCTAATACTGCATAGCCTGCCTAGCTGCGAGCAACTTTGAAACCAGCACTCGCTAGCCGCTACCGCGATATCGCTCGCTCAGCTCGCGCGCGGTTGATCACAATTCTAATCTAACCCATTTCACTCAGTTCACAATTTTTCGACAATTTATAATCTAACGGAAATGATACCGATAGATTATAAATTAACGGTTGTCACGATCTTTCGGTGACTAATATAATTTATGTGTCAAGCCTTAACAATAGTCAGGGTGTTCATTAATAATTAAGCATAAAACTTTTTTATTTGAAAATCCGATTGATAGCAAAGTTTAACGAATGCAGCGCTGAAAGCAGCTGGATTTACATTTTCGCACGTGGAGAGAAACCCTAAGCCAACATTCGCACGGACGTAAAAATATCGCGGCGGGATTTTATCGCACACTGGATTTTCAACTCTCGGTATTGAGCCGAGCATTAAGAATCCAACAAAGTGCATTCCAGCGCGGCAAAAAAACACACTGTTGGATTTTCGACTCTCGGCACTAAGCTGAGCGTTGAAAACGCAGTGCGCGAAAAAAAAATCGCCGCGATATTTTTACAAAAACACGCTCTTGGACGTGAAGTTGCGGACACCAGCCCGTTATACAATACAATACATAATAATCGTTATACAAATATATGTTACTAACCTGAACCAAGTCCCCATGGATCCCTCCAGCAGCTGTGATGGTGAGCAGACAAACGTAAGGCACCAGATCTTCGCGAGGCCGATGCAGTTCCACCTCGTAGGTACGACCGATGTCGCCGTAGTATGTCTTGTTGCAGCCTGGTGACAAAGAAAGATTTGTTCTTGAGTCTCTATCTGATGTTTTGTCTTAAGAGGTGCTTAGGCTATTTTTTTTTTTTGTTTTTTCTTAGAGAAATTAGGTAGGTTAACATTCGGTTTAACAAAAACATTTCAACACAAACCATGGCGGGTTTAACACCAGTAAGTCAGACATGGCAACTCAGTGCCATAGATAACCGTAGGCTTTAATGACCTAGAGCTAGACCACCACCTCTTAAAGCAGTATTATTATAATCTTACTTGAGTGTGGGAAAAAGATGGAGCTAGACGTCCTGTATAGCTCCATCATGTCATGATTTTCAAATACATAACATACATAATCAGCCTATAACGTTCCCACTGCTGGGACTCAGACTTCCTCTCTGTGAAAGGGAGCGGGTCATAATCCACCACGCGGGCCCAGTGCGGGTTGGTGATTTCCAACTATTAATAAGATTTGTAATGATTTTAAATAATAAATATAAAATTGAAAGTATGTGATTTGCCTCAAATGATTTTTATATCAGTGTAGTAGTGAAGTTTAAAAGTATCTCATTTCACAGTTCCGTAAAATTACTGGTTTTTAAACGAAAGGGGAATGGAAATGTGATGTTTGGAGCGTGGCCCCTGTTTTGCTAAGCTAGTTCTCTTGGAGCCTCGGAAACTAAAGGTTGTCTTTTAGAAGTCTAAAGTCTATACTGTTAAATTATGTAGTAAGTAGTAACAAGTTTGTATATGTGTGATAATATAAATACAGTAATTTTCATACTGAAAAGGTATATTATTTCAGACCCAAGATATTTATTAATTGTGATGAGATATTTAACAAATACTTTCCTTGACTGAGGTACCTAACTGAGAAGCCTGTTACTGTATTCACTAGTCAAAATCCATACCTCTATCCTATCTGCTCCTATCTACTTCTGGGGACATCCTGGGTAGTCAGTCCTTGCTGCCAGGGTCACGGGATGTTCGAAAGAGTTACCGTGGCACCTGGCACAGGCAACTGAAGGAACACGGGTGGGTCTTAGTCAGTAAAAGTCTGACACGCTCTCCCGCTGCGCCTAGAGCGGGAGAAGTCATTTGATGATTTCTTACCAAAAAAAAGGGCAGGCAGTCCAAATACCTACCCTGTTGACTGACCATTTTTTCTCCAAAGTTTGAGCTATTCTCGTTTACCTAGTCTCAATAATACAGAAATTTAAAAAAAATAAAACTTTATTTCCAAATTTACAATTTACATAACGGCGATAGGTTAATACTATGACAATGTTGATTTTAAATTGCCTAGAAATCATTGACTATCTCCAGTGCCACCCAAGCTAAGATTAAACATGTGTTACGGGTGCCAGGACTCTCTCTATTAATACATTCATTATACAAACTAGTACTGAGTTACATTGGATAAGTAGCTATCGTTGAGTACTAAAGTAAAATAAAATTAATAAAATAAAGAAACAAAACAATATAAAATAAGCTTTTAAATTAATAATAAAAAAAGCAAATTCTCTCTCTAGTATGAATTTGGTAAGTGTTATGTGCAGAGATAGGAATAGATAGAATATATTTACCTAAACTTCGAGGGAGTAAGTAACATAGAGTGGAAAATACCACCTCTAAAAACCCGGAATTTATAAATCACGAATTATTTCCAATAAATAATTCGTGATTACCGATTCGTAATTTCGTGAGAATATATTTACTGAAAATTCGAGGGAATAAGTAACATAGAGTGGTTAATACCTCCTCTAAAAACCCAGAATTTAAAAATCACGAATTATTTATTGGACTTTTAAATATACTCTACCTATTGCGATCTCTGATAATGACGAAACAAATAAGCACATAAACCAGCCAACTTACTTTTATTTTACATTCTTAAAACCAAACATTTGAATTTGACATAATTTTAGTACGGAACTCTAAAAAATGTAATACGATTCTTCAAATTAATCACTTTTAGTTAAAAATTGTTGTTTGTTGTTTGTTTTTTTTTTTAGTTAAAAATGATTGTTTTGAAAAATCATATTACATTTTTTAGAGTTCCGTACTAAAATTATGTCAATTTCAAATGTTTGGTTTTAATAATGTAAGATAAAAGTAAGTTGGCTGGTTATGTGCTTATTAGTTTCGTCATTATCAGAGATCGGAATAGGTAGAGTATATTTAAAAGTCCAATAAATAATTAATGATTTTTAAAATCTGGGTTTATAAAGGAGGTATTATCTACTCTATGTTACTTACTCCCTCGAAGTTTAGGTAAATATTCTACCTATTCCGATCTCTGATTATGTGTCACGTGTATGTATCGTATGTGTGTGTTAAATATAATTTAACTTGTCTTCTTTAATATAAAGTCTATGAATAAAATATCACTTACAACGAACTTCAGAAACGTTTTGCCAAGACATATCCGTTAAAAGGATATTACAACTTCCTCTCAAATATAATCCTGCCGGCGAAAACTCGCATTTTCTTGATACAAAACGTGGGGAGGTCAGAAGAGGTCAATTTTTTCTTTTGATTAAATTTGTAGCGAGTTATAAAACAATGCCCAAGATCCCTTGTGTTCTCCTTCGTTGGCTGTCCAAGTGATCTTCAAAAGATTGGACACGAGAAATCTTGTTAAGACTAGCTAAGACAGAAAATATGATAGTGTTGAAAATAAGGGTTATAGGAGTTGGCATTGCTCATAAATATAACGTTGGTTCGTAATAGAAAATATCTTTTAAGGGTTCCATGCCTCAAAAAGAAAAAAAACGGAACCTTATAGGATCACTCGTGTGACTGTCTGTTTGTCTGTCTGTCTGTCACAGTAAATTTGCTCCGAATCGAATCGACCGATTAACTTGAAATTTAGTATCAATTTCTGTGACCCAAATACGGAGATGTTACGTAATTAAATGAATTTAGAATAAGGGGATCACTTTAGGGGGCCAATAAGAAAATAAAAAAAAAGTTTTGCAAACTATACCGTGTGACAAATCAAATGAAAGAGCTTACTGAAAAAAATCTATTCGCGACTATTTCCGTTCTTTTAATGGTTGAAAAGTAGTTTTTTTCATCCTTTAATAAAAGAACCAGGTTTTTAATGATTAATTACAATCTAGCCTACATATGAATGTAGTGTGATAGAAAAGAAAAGTAGTGAATATAAATTATAGAAATACATCCAACCGGCAGACATGAGACATATCGATCTGCCTGAAATTGGAATGGATCTCATTCACATTTGAGACTAAAAACCTGCATCAGTTATAACGCTTAGGTAGTAGGTACAATAAAAACTATTTCCTTTTATGAAAATAGGGTGATCATACACACACTCAGAAAATAGGGTGATCACACACACACTTAAATAAAGACCAGGGGGTAATTGCGTGCCAGGGTGTCACCATTGTATTGATCACCCGGAGGACACGGTGGAGCATACGGTGGAGGTTTGCCCTGCTTGGGCGGAGCACCATCGTGTCCTCGCGGAAGCGATCGGCGGCGGCGACGTCTCGCGTCCGGCCCTGAACCAGGCCATGGTACGGAGCGAGTGTATCTGGGAAGCCATCACCTCCTGCGAAGCAGTAATGCTTGCGAAGGAGGAGGCGGAACGTGTGAGGGAGAGCCAAGCTTTGCGCCCTCACGACCCTAGTCGCCGCAGGAGATGCCCTGGGCGTCGGGAATTAGTAGCCGATTCCCGGCCACCGTAGGTGCGGGCTTGCGGACCGCGAGCAATGGGTAGCTCGCTGTCCGGTAAGGACCAGGCCCGGGTCGACGGTGCGTTGTATTCCACGCGCGCCTCAAAGAACATCTCTTTGAGGCGCGCGTACCAATTGACGGGGTCCGCTAGGGCCGATGCCAGCTAGGGTCGCGAGATGTTCGAAAGAGTTACCATGGCTCCGGAACAGGCCACTGAAGGAACACGAGTGGGTTTTAGTCAGTAAAAGTCTGACACGCCCTCCCGCTCCGCCCAGAGCGGGAGAAGTCATTTGATGATTTCCCATAAAAAAGGGGTAATTGCGTAACACACACACTAGAACGGCAATCGTTCGCAATGCCTTTTATTTTGACAGTTTAGCCTCGTTCATTGCGTTACTTACGTTGTTGAGCAGACGAATTTTTTCAAACCTATGAAGCAATGGATGTCAAAGTGAAAGGCATTGCGATCGATTGCCATTTTATGTGTTACGCAATTATCCAGCAGGGTATCATTCTTAATTTGGTTTTAGCCATTAGGATAAACCTAAAAGCCAATCCTATCATGAGGATAACGCTCACCATATTCACAACAAATTGTACATAAGATAAACTTTTACTACTCATTGATCGAACCTCTAACAGAGAACGTTGTACATATATTGGAGCTCATTTCTTCATAAAGGACTACAGGGAATATTTTACAACCCTTTTATGAAGATGATGATGGACATAAAAGTTATATCTGTAGCTCAACACTAGACGACTGTTTAAGGCGATACTTTCACAAAAGGTGTGCGTTTAGGTGGAAAGTTGTCCCAAGCTTTGTCAGGTGTTGATGTACTTAAAGTACCTAGGTACTTTGTGTCTCCTGATAAAGTTTAAGCTCGAAACACCTTAGGGTATTCTTTACTCTTTTCTTTTGACTGGATGATGAAGAGATTTTTAATTTGGTGTATTTATTACACGCATTCTCAAACATGGTCTTTGACAATTCAGCAGAGGTCCACGCTCGAGGTTTGTCAAAGAGCAATGGTACGGAGTATTCTAGGTAACAACAATCTGTTCCATCACTGCAATAGCTGATGTCTGAAGCTGCCACGTTTGCTGCACGTGGACACATCTGCCGCATATCAGACGATTAATGGGCCAAACTTACGACTCAATTGGTCCCACTTAAGGGCAAACGACATCGTGGCAGGCTCAGACGGAGATGGCGGGATGAGCTGGACTCTATTATTAAAGATTGGTGCCTGGCAGCTCTGGACAGAGAGAAGTGGAATGAGAGTAGGGAGGCCTTTGCCCAGCAGTGGGACAATAAGGGCTAATAAAGAAATAAAAATAAATATTACAGAGTTGGTTTAAATATCGGTTGAATAAATAGTTACCTTAAAACTTATACATTATGCGTTTTGGTAGCAAATTTATTAGATTAAATTCCTGAAAACGTTAAGCTCTATTTTAATTCTGTAACATTGTTGGTTATCAAAAAATACCCTTTGATGACCTCACTGCTTGTTTAAACTTTAATAACCTAACACCATAAACAGGCCACATTTGTTAGTCGTTATGGGTAGTCTTACCAAGGGGTATCTTATTAACTGGGTTGTGGAGGTCAGATTGGCAGTCATTCCATGTAAAATACTGGTATTCAGCTACATCCGGTTAGACTGGAAGCTGACCCCAACTTAGTTGGTTAAAGGCTAGGCAGATTGATTGATAAACAGGCTACATTTCGTCGTAAAAACCTTTCAATCTCCGAAGGTATTTTTTGTCCCATAATTCTTATGACTCCGCATTCATGCACAAGAAAAAATATCCTCTTCAAATCAAAAACAAACGAGCTATATCACAAACAAAGCGAAGTTCGTGATGGACGCGCAACTTGCTACGTGATGTAGGACATAAAGTTGTAGCAACGCTTTCAAGTTGATTGCTTAAACAATAAATACGCGTCGAGTTGAGCAACGTGAGTGAGAGGGGGAAATTAGCTTCAACAGCGTAGTATGATAGAAATATTCTAGGTGTAAGCATTTTTGTGTTGCCTTTCTTGCAAAATACGCTATATTTAGGTTTTTTTCTCATAAACTGTTAAGCTCTTTAGGCTATAAAGGTTCAGACAAAAAGGGAATTGTAATGACTACCAACTGCTCTAAAACACGTATCCGTTAAGAGCGTTTATGACGTACGGCATTTCATATAAATTTTCAAGACCTTTTTTTTTAGAAATTAATGAACCTACTGCCATCAACCGGACACAAATCCAGACTATTCTTTCATATAATTTCTCACAAAACCCTTCATCTTTTTTTTTGGCCAAACAGCAACAATATTGTTCAATATTTAAGCGCAGGCCACATTGGGAACGAAGCGAAACGAAGCTAAGTTCGTTTAGCTTCCTCCGCGTCTTTTCATACTTCCGTTTTCGTTTCGTTTAGTATGCTATGTGAACCGAAGCATGAAAAGTCGCGGAAAAGCTAAGCGAACTTAGCTTAATTTCGCTTCGTTCCCAGTGTGGCGTACGCTTTAGCCGTGTAAACGTACCCTACTGTCAGAGAGCTAACATCAATAAAGACTTTTACTGCGAAATCCATTCTCGTCAAGAATGTTAACATATTACCTCCATCAAAATACCTCATTTTGTATGTTCAGCAGTATGTTCTTGTTACAGTTTTACAGGGTTAAAACCAATGCCCACTCCATTTTTCAATGACGTGCAGCGATAAATCAGCTCCTCTTATTTTTCGCGGCACGTCAGTACCGAGAAAAGCAACCGCATTTTTCCGACGACGTCCATTTTGAATCTGACATAACAAGATTAGGAGAGGCGCTTTTCTTCGACTTTGCTTTTAATTTTCTAGTGTTGAGTGATGTTATCAGCAATATTCTCTTTGAGGAAAAGCATTGTTTCGTGGAAAGATTTTAAAGATAAATGCTATGTTATGATTCTCACCTGATGGAGTGCATCGGAGAGCACCAAAACGTTATTTAGTAATTAAATACAAGCAATTATATATCTTTTGAAACATTGTGATGCATCTTGCGTATTTGATGGAAGGCGCGAGCATGCTCAAGAGACCATCAGAATCAGCTGCACTGTGGGCGACCACCATCACATCTCGTGCATCCCCTTACGCGATGATAGTTAATCTAATGTAATCTTATTTATAATCTCTCGCTTTTGATCGCTCAAATAAACAACAACAACAACAATAAACAATATTTATTTGTTCACGACTTGTTCACCATACAATTATTGTACCTTAAATTATTGTTTATGAGTTAGTGGCAAGATACAAAACATGTGCAACTGGGCTTAAACTAGGAGGGTTCCTGTGCTGTAAGCAGCAGTTTCTTCCGTCACCACTGTGATCGAGCTGCCATCACAAATTGTGATGCAGTGCAAAGGTAAGTATTACTATTACAATATTATGAATTTACTAAATTGATATCATGTGTGAGTGGGTATGTGTGTTGGAACACATGTGTAAATGTGTTTCGAAGCTCGACTCTCCGACTCGTCAGATTTAGATCTTTTTAATAGTTGGAATGGTGACTAGTAACCACCATTCCAATTCGTAATTACCATACATAGATCTGTTACCCACCCTTTAAATCCTTAGTTCCCAAGGTGGTCCAGGTGGACCCCCGGGGGTCCACAGGAGACTCAACGGGGGTCTACGTTAGGATCTTCACATTTTTTGTCACAGTTTTCGAAATATGGTAAAAATGTAGCTGCAGGGGGTCCACCGGAACCAGCTAAATATTGAAAGTGGTCTATGAGAAAAGAAGTCTGGGAACCTCTGCTTCCAATATGATGTCATCCCAACAACAGAAAATTGTAAACAATGGTATCATCCTAATGGACAACCGGACACTATGTACAGCTACCAGCAGAAATAAAGGCTGTTTCATTTTCAAAGGTATTGACGGGTTCAAACGGAATACTAACAGAACTATCTCCATTACGACTATGCGGAATACTGCAGTGCAGCCTAGTTGCAACAGGAACTGATACTTACTTACAGGAAGTTCTTTACTTTAATACGGTGTAAATAGTTTAGTATGAGCTACGTTCTAGAATATTCAAGTGAAATAAAACCATTGGAAGAGATGCGATTTTCATAGCCAAGTCTATACATCTAGGTACACACTTATACTACACGTACATAAGGGTAGGGGTTAAACAAATAAGATAAATAATTCGTTTTTACGAATTAAAAAAAAAATATATATAATTTAAATAATTAATAATTTAATATAATACATTTTTTAATTTTTTTTTTAATACTTTTTTTTTAATTTTTGAATAATTTAAAATTTTAAACAAAGTAAATAATAAAGCTTTCTCTTTCCTTCAATTCGCATACTCTTTGCACGTTATTCGTTTTATTTCATTGATGTGATGTTATGATTCGTGACCCCGGCAAATGACCTCTGCGCTACAGTTCTTTAGTACAGGTTGCTCCAAGATGCTATTTTATAAAATTGTAAATAAATCAATAAATAATAACTAAAGCGGCATGCTGTATAAACATAACATAACATCACGCCTGTATTCCTCGAAAGGTGCAGTACACCTCTGCTTATAGTACACCCACTTTTCGCCAGTTATGTTTTAGCCCCATGTAATAGGGGGCGACCCTATTGCCATCAACTGGACACAAATCTAGACTCCGGGTTGCTACTGAGAAATTCCAGACGGAAAAAACCCAATAACACTTTGCCCGACCCGGGAATCGAACCCAGGACCTCATGCTCAGCAGTAGCGCTTGCGACCACTAGACCAACGAGGCAATCAGTTAAATTATGATAGTGCACCTATTGCTAGCTCTTGCGTTTGTAATGTAAAGTCTTGCCTCTTGTAGTCAGTAGACTATAAAATTATAAGTACCTACTTAGACTGATGCAAATACTTTCTTCGAGGCTTTCAGTCTCGATGCGTTTCTGAGTCTCGGGAAAAAAAAATTAAGACTCGATGCGGTCTTGAAATTCCCGGAAAAACGAGACCTTCGCGATTAATTTCAAAAGTAGGTTTCATAGTTATAGATTCAGTGTACTCTGTACCGGATGCCACATCAATCAGAGCTTTTTGAACGCATATATTTATTTTAAGAAATTTTAATCGTTCAAGTATTTCAGCTAAACTGGACCATCTCGTCTTTCAATTAATGATTAATTGTGGAACTCTTCCTCTAGGTATTTCCTTAGTATAATTTGTTTTGTTAGTGATATTTCTGAACAACTTCGCTACTTTTTGAACTTTATTAATCAGATGTTCATAAAATACTTCTTATTTTTACTGTTAATTATTTAATACTGTTAATTATGTGAGTCTCAAAAGTCTCGTTATTCCCGAGACCAAATCTATCAGTCTCGACTCTCGAAAATACCAATAAATCGTCGAGACTCTCGAAATTTTCGAGACCGAGTTTCCCGGGATAAAAGCCCTTAAATACGACTGACATGAAATTTACCAATATACAAGTAAATGAAAGCATTTACTTGTTACAGCTTAAGAGTCCTTAATACCTCAGCTTAAATTCATTTTTTATCTCGCTCGCACACTACTGCTCACGGACTGAGTGATAGTGAGCCTGAGTGGGATGCTGGGTGGCAGGGAGCGCCGATATTTTTTTCTATCGAGAAAATTTCATAGAATCGTGTTTTCGTCAAACATAGTACCTACTTAACATTAACCCTCAACTTTACCATATATTTATTACAAAATTAATGCTGCAGTATTTTTGATATAACGGAGAATCATGCAAAACAATTTGAGGTATTATGGACTCTTAACGAACATTTTATTCGTAACACTGCTTTAACGGAAAATGCAATTACATTCATTTGGATACCGTTCACAAAACATGTAGTCCTCACCCGAAAATTCGTATGTAAATATAATTGTTAAATGGTCGAAAACATTGTAAATACGAACGTTGTTTTGTAAGAGCAGTAATTTGAGTAAAGTTCGCTCAAAATATATGGTAATTATTCGATTTTTTTTTATATAATAATAACATAAAGAATTTTACAGTTGACCGATTGTTTCATGTACTTAAGTACATAAAGTAAAATTGTCGATTACAAACAATGTAATTTAAAGTGATTCTTAAAAAACACCTTTCCTCTGTAATTATCACATAATAAAACGTGATATTATTTATTTTAAATTTATTAGTTTGTTAATGATAACAGAATACATCCTATTTAGAAATTATGACGTACGTAGGTACAATCAATTTCTATTTACTTATTAAAGACCACGATGAGTTGTTGTCCGATGAAAAAAGATGATTTGACTCAAGATTTCAGCCCAGATTTGCACCCGCATTTTAGGCAACAATTTGAGAAAGAAATCGATCAAGAGTTTAAGCAAGACTTCAAGCAGGATTTCAAACAAGACTACAAACAAAAACAACCTTTATACCATGTTTAAGGCAAATAAAGACTTATCTAACAAGATTTTGAACGAGACTTTAAGAAGAATGTTTGACAGTAATGTCTAATTCGGGTTGTAATGTAATATTTTACACACAATGTGTTTACTTTAATGATTTTAAAACATATTGTATTAAATTGTTGTCCTTTGTAACTATTATCAAAATCTTGTAAGGCACATGTCATATGCAATTTCAATTTAATTCAATTAAATCTCACATGCAGAACTAAAAACCGGTGCGAGTCGAACTCTCACACGAAGAATTCCGTAACACCGTACAATATTTTAACACTACATATTTAAAAAAAAATACTTTAGTTTAAAAAACACGTTTCAAGTTTGGGGACTCCTTTTAATTTTTAACTGTATTTTATTTTTATTATTTTTTGTCAACCTATTACGGTTCATGAAATACAGCCCGCTGACAGACAGACGGACGGATTGCGGATACTTCGTAATAGGGTTCAACTCTTAAAGGTAACTTCTATCAATTAATTCCTCGTTTAGGTACCTACCTACTCTAAATTTTACGTAAAATCTCTCGAGATAAAAGAATTCTTCCACTGTCCAACCCTCTCATTCCGACGTCCTATAAGGATACCTCTCTTCGCTACCTTGGGACTCTCAAATGAACATAACTGTCATATTTGAGTAGCGTTCTTGTCTCACACAGAGAATGGCGTGACGTCATTATATTATATGTATGTACACACAAAGGTTTGCTTAACGTCACTGTGTGAAGAGATATGTGGGTGAGCTAGGGTTGTCGTCTTTTGATATTTTGGTAACAATAAGAGTAAATAACTACAAATGAGTTTATAAAATTGTAGCTATATAAAATTGGATACAAATTAAAAAAAATACCTGAAAGGTTTACAGTTATGAATTTGGAGTCGGAAACAGTTGTTTTTCAAAATAAATTATGCTTAAGTATAACAAAATATTTGCTTACTAATACTTGGCTACGTGTATTAATAAATAAAGAACGGAAGAAAGAAATATAACATTTTAAATCAATAAATAGTATGAAAATAAATAGCAAAATATAAATAAAAAGTTACTACAATTATTTATTTCTATTTATTTATTAAAATCACAATAATAACACCTTTTCAAACTCATCCAAGGATATGTTACAAGTCACATGTCTACACAAAATATTAGTAAAATATTAGTAGTGTAGCTGAAAAGTGCATACATAGTTTCTTTCTATTCTGTAAAAAAATGGTGAACTCCTTCGATAAGAAGTTACGGTAATCATTTACAAACCAGTCATTATTTCGTAATCATTCATCCAAAGATTTAAATCTCTAGATTTGCCCTCATCGTAGTTAGTCACGCGAAAAAGTTTAGTGTCCACACTGAGAAGAGTTATTATTAAATAGCGTTTCCGTGACAATCAAGTCAAGTCACTTGGTCATTGTGTGTCAGAGGTGTCAAAATGAAACAGAAATGCGATTATATTTTGACGAAGTGGAGCGAATCTAACGATTTAAATCTTTGCTTCCAACCCTCTAATAACAGTGACTTATCAAAACCTTTACAACTTGCCGCACGCCCATTTATCAAATGACCGTCATTACTCGCCTTTCGTGGGACATTTTCTTTAATTTTCACCAACTATAAAGCAATAACGAGTGGAAAATATTTCCGGGTTAGGTAATATATGTAATTGAAGTGAAAACTTCTTAGGCGCACTATGCGCTTTTTCTACACAGTGAACGACACTGAACCGTCACGCTCGGGTCGGTGACGTTGAATCGGGTATACTCGGCTCTAGTCGGTCGGTGATGCTGAATCGCGTATACTCGGCGCTGAATTGCATATACTCGGCTCCAGTCATACAGTTTCACTTCTATGTTCTATGTTAGAGATTCAGTTTCCGCACTTAGTCCTTCAAGTGGACTACTGCGCGTGAGCCATGGCGGCCGTCGATGGTTATCCAACCAGCCCACCTCTATCCAGAAGTTGATTACGTCTCCTGGTCTGTTCAGAACATCTGTAAACGATCTGGGTGCCCCGCGATTTTCTGTTCTAATCTGTTTGACGCCTGTACATTCGAAGAGCACATGCGCAACGATTTTCTCAGCCTCCATGCAAGCTCTACACAGAGAACTGTCCGTTACGCCTAATGTGTGGAAGTGTTTGCTTAGTGAGCAGTGTCCTGTGATGATCCCCGTCATCAAGTGCAGACCGTTCCTGTCTAGGCGTAGTAAACGCCTAGTTAGCCTACCATCTAGGGATGGCATGGCCTCCATGGACTGCCTGCAACTTCTGTGTGGGTGAAATCTTGTAGCCTCTTGCGTAGCTGGTTGAAGGGGATGGGCACGACAGATTCGGGTCCATAGACTGACGTGTTGGATGCTCTCTTAGCTAGTTCGTCAGCTACGTCATTACCTAGTGAACCGCTGTGTCCTTTTATCCATTGCAGTGTCACAGTGTTACGGTTAGATACCATAACTCGCTCTAAACGGTTTTACTTCTATCGTGTGGTCATAAGCACACATCCGTTTTTTTCTTTTGTTTACTTTGCAGTTTCTTATTTTTAGATACTGGGTTACATCCAAATTAGGAACAAAGTTTTAAGTAAAACGATTTGGATGTTGTAAGTTACTTTTTACAGAGATTTCGGTCACTTATCTTTAACGTCGAATCCTTCAATTCTGGTGATTATGGCATAATACAGGGTTATTGGTCGGCAATCCATTGAGGGGATGTAGAGGTCATTTGCAACCAAATGACCCCTATGACTCCTATGCAAATGTCAACTATTCGAATAATTTAACATTTTATATTTTTTGAAGATTATAATATCTACGGGTAACAACACGAGATAACAAATTTGATTTATAAAAAATAAACCAATGGATGAAATATTATGTTTTATTATTAATATATATGCTTGCTAACAATTCAATACATAATAATTCAACAATAAAATGACAATTATCTTTAATAGTTTTTAGTTCAAAGCTACAAATCTTCACGATTTTTGAGCAGGGTTTTTGACGAAAATTACTCGAAAATGGTCGATATTTGCATAGGGGTCATAAGGGGTCATTTGGTTGCAAATGATCTCTCTTGCAACCCTTTAACGGGTTGCCGTCATATTACCAATAACCCGTATATTTGTGACCTATATTAGGAAAGTTTATAATAGGATGTTAATATTTATTGGCACATTCAAAATTAATTTCGAAGCCGTCTACCTCGTTGATTTAATGATCGCAAGCGCTACTGATGAGTATGAGGTCTTGCGCTCGAGTCCCACGTAGGGAAAAGTGTTATTGGGGTTTTCCACCAGGAATTTTTCAGTAGGTTAAAGGCAATAGGCTCGCCCCCTATTACGTGGGACTCAAACATGGGGCAAAATGTGGGTGTACTATAGGTACACCTCTGCCTAACCCTTTGGGGAATACAGGCGTGATTGTTTCTATAACTTTTATTCAATTGTTTTATCTCTCCTAACGCCAGCCCTACAGCCACAAAAGTACAATCACCAACAAACACGTTAAACACACCCATATTATCAGTACTGAGAAATTCCTTCAAACTTTTCAACTCAACATGTAAATTCAACAATGACGTAGGTATAATGAATATCATGTTAAACGTTCAATTTCAGCCTAACGATCACATTTGTTCAGTTTAAATTATTTTGGACTCATTATACGCTTCATGCATGCTACGTCATGAATTTTAACTGCAGTGTAGGCAGGAATTTACGTACCGCCATGTTGATCTAGCGCGGTTGGTCTGAGCGTGGGGTCCTGGGTTCGATTCCCACGTCGGAGAAAGTGTTATTGGAATTTCTAAGGCCCACTTCCACCACGAATCACTTATATTTAGTGCTTAACGAATTTAAAACATCGTTCTATTTCTTCTAGTTCTATTACTACAAAATCATGGTTTAAAATAGTTTAAACGGTGACCGGTCAGTTCACCAAAAATTAATTCATAAATTTTTACTTGACAAGCAACGATTGGCAAAAACATTATTTGTCATTTCATTATTATACAACAACAAGTTTACCAAATAATTCACTTAGCAAAATAATTACCCGATAAATTTTTATTTAATAACGTATTATTTGACAAATAATTCATTATTTTTACATGGTACAATTTCACTTGGCATACTATGAAGATGGCAGTACTAAGGATGCAAGAGCGAGCGAAGCGAGCTCGGAACTTGGGGCACCCCGACTCGGACAGGTTAGGTTAGGTTTGGGTTCGGTTCCTTCGTGGTTATTTTTTTTTTAAACCATCCAGAAATAGGAGCTCCGCAAAGCGGGGCTCCGTCGATCACGCCTTACTTCGAGACGTCTGTCATTGAACTTGAAAAAATGCTCTTGACCCCAAAGCTTGTCACAAGGTAATATTTTAAGATTTGAGCGTAATAATATTTTGATTTGTTGACCATGACTTTTGGGGTATGCGATAGATGAGTCATTCAATTATTATGGATTATAAAATGAATGCCAAAAATGCATTAAATAAAATTAAGCATTAAATGAATGATGCATTTAATAAAAGAAGTGTTTGCCAAATTAATGTTTATAAAACGAGTGTTTTTAAAATGAAACATTTGTATACGAAACGTTGGGTGTAAAATGAAAATTTGTCAATGGCGTGTTTAAAACACACTGTGGTGCAAGTCGGCCTAGTTTGTTGTATAGGTTTGTCCCTGGGTAAAGATGTCCAGTTCCTCTCACTCTACCCAGCCCACACCGCCCACACCGCTCTGTCTGCTTTGTCTGGTGACTCTGCCCAGTTCTAACTGCATAGAGTTAGACAGTCATATACACACACACAGACCCCGTCGGTGAAAACTGGTGTGATTATGTTCATAAAGCAGGAATCTATTAGTAACGTTTCTATTGAATCATAACACAGCAAAACTATTTGATTAACATATACTCGTATATGCCCAAAATCGCATTAAATTAATACCTAATAATTAAATTGTGAATGCTGAATATTAATTAAGCATACATATTTCGGTTCAGCAATCAACGTACAATGCTCGTGCATTCTCTGTATGAGAAGAGGCTTTTGCTCTGCAGTTTGACACTAAGGCCCTGACTCCACCAAAGCGGAGACGAGACGATTGGAGAGGAGATGAGTTTTAAGCAACCAATAGAATTTCGTTATTCACACATTTCGTCTCCACTCAGCTTCAGTGGATACCACTGAGCGAAGATGTATCATATTTGAATCAAAGCGGAGATGTGTGCTGTGCCTCGCCAAGATTGAGCTGGGCGGCGGTACAAAGCGGAGATGTGAGCTGTGCTTCGCAAGCTGGCGACATCGCGCAGCGGGGACGAAGAGAAATGTGAGTGGCATGCAGTGAGCGGCGCCGGCGCCACAGTTCCCTCCGCGTCGCACAACCCGCCAGCCGTGACCGCCAGCACACATCTCCGCTCCAGTCTAGCCCGTACGCATCTCCGCACAACTTCGGTGGATACACCCTAGCTGAAAAGCATCTCTTCTCGTCTCCGCTTTGGACATCTCCGCACAACTCCGCTTTAGTGGTGTCCGCGCCTGATAGGCTGGTATTATTTCGTTTCAGCGGATTAAACATTCCAAATAATAACAATAATTCAGTAACTATAACAATACTAAGGTCTCTCCAAGCTATAAATACAAATAATTATTTTTAGACTAGTACAGTTACCTATAAAAGTAATTTTAAAAATTATCGAAGTATTTCATTGTTATTTTTGTGCCAATGAATTGCAAAAAAATATCCTCAGACCACTTTATGGTACGAAAGAAAAATCGGTTATAAATATCCGCCTAGCCTCAATTTGACCCTCATACATTGGCGTTTGAGAACCAACACACCTGACGCATTCTACGGGCAAAACGTGGTTCATCATTGTGTTTTTCTAGCATAGTAGCAACCCCGATATAAAAATAACCAGTCATGCTTTGGCAAGAGTGTAAGCAATGGACAAAATTTTTATTTATTTATTTATTGTACTGCTTGACTACGAGGCTTTTGGCTAGTTTATTTCTGTGTATTTTATGTTTTTTTTTTTGTAATGTATTTTGTTTGTGCAGGATAAACTTTTTTTTTTCTTTTTAACACCTCTTTCATTCAGAAGTTGGAGCTTTGGATTTTGACGACGCGATTGTCAATTGTTTTCGAGTGTTCGAGTATTCTAGAACGTTGCTGAGTTTTGAATCTCGATTTAAAATTGACAGATTTTATAATTATCTTAACACAAATAGCAAAATAACGACAGAATATCATTATAGCGTATGAATATGTCAGTGAAGATAATGATATAAACCACGTAAAGGATAAAAGGACCCATTTGGCTTATATCACACAAAGACGTCTTACAGAAGTCTTCAGTTAAATGGAAACCAAAAGAAACCCAGCTTTTCACTCCCCAAATCGAATCCTCACAAAACGCGGCAACTTTGCAAGCTGACAGAACAAAGAGACAAACTTGCGGTATACTAAAAGCTCTCTCTTTGATTGCAGGAGCGCGGTATAGACATGGTGGTGGTATCGGTATGACAGTATGTTTGTGGGACACGGTACAGCCACTTGGCAGCCGAGAGCCCTACAGTTGATGCATTCGGTACTTCTAGTTTCCGTGCTAGTTTTTATGTTCGTGTTTTTTTCTTTACGCTCTGTTGTGTTTACGGATGGGTTCTTCTGTTCAGCCTGGTTAGTGTTCTATTTTTGAAAACTTGACAGTAATTTACTACAAACAATTACTTCGTCATTTACTATTGAGGTATGTATACCTATAATAGTATATTTTAATGACATTTGATTTTATGAATAAAGGAGTTGGTAATCGGTGTTCTTTACGAAAAAAAATGCCAAGCATATTTTATCTTTCCTCTGTTCTTGGCAAGCCTTTCACGGGGGTCGAGTTACCTAAAGCAGGTTTCGAATTTCCTATTAAAGCAAGACCCTTGGTTTAAGTTCCTAAACTGCGGAATGCCTCATAAACTGTTCGTAATGAAGTATTTTCACTTTTATTATTAAACACTATTAATATCGCCTCATTGACTGAATTGACTGACTCGTTGGTCTAGTGATGGTCGCAAGCGCTACTGCTGAGGTTGAGGTCCTGGGTTTGATTCCCGGGTCGGACAAAGTGTTATTGGGTTTTTCTATCTAAAATTTCTCAGTAGCAGCCCAGAGCCTGGATTTGTACCCGGTTGATGGAAATAGGCTCGCCTCCTATTACATGGGACTTAAACATAACTGGCGAAATGTGGGTGTACTATAGGTACGCCTCTGCCTAACTTTTCGGGGAAACAAGGCGTGATGTTATGTTACTATTTCTACCGCGTTGACATAGGTAAGTTGAATTTAAGATTGCTCAAAAGAAGCGAATACTGAATAGAACAGGAATATGTAGGTATATAAAAGGTTCTACACAAAAATACACCCAGTAGGCTTGTTCGTAACCGCTACAGTTGTAAAGGACTCGTAACTTTGGAAAAATATAAAACAGTAAAAGAAGAATGAAACGTAGAATAAGTTGTGTAGCAGTAATACCTGCCTTTTCTTTTTTATTATCGAGTGCTCAGATCTTACGGCCAAGGGTACTCTGGAAATTCCTTTTTTAAAAGGGGCCTGTGCTCAAAACCTTGTTTACACTGTAGGACAATAAAATTGAATCGTGCCACGTCGAATACCTACTGGTCCCTGATATCAGGCAAATAGGAAACTGGAAGCAATTCCAATAGCAAATTTGGTTACGTAATTCGAGAGCCAACACACGTAAACGCGTGTTTCCAATTTTGCGTACAATGACACTGGGTAGCCTGATTCTGGAATACAGGTTTCATGGCAGATACACAAGAATAGTAAATTGTTCTATTGTGCGAGTTATCGAACACAACTCCTTAATTAAACCGGTCCCTAACAATAATTGACCGGCCAACTTGAGATACGATATTACCCACTATGCTACACATGCTATGTTACTAAACATTTGGAACCCGCTCCAACGATAAACATCAACCCCTTTAAATTAACAGTCACATGTAAATATTTCACAAAGTGGGAGTTGAGAACAAAGCGTATAAACCCGACGCAGAAATCCGAATCTCACCTCTTTTGTTACCACTATTTTGTATAGAGGGGAATGTTCGTCGTTCCTTTGTTACGAAGTTTCCACTGCACAGAATCCACAATACAACTCAATGTTGCGATAAAAAGTTTGTGCGGGATTGTACCGCGCGTTTATCCGACTGATTGGAAATTAAATCGCTGACGAAAAAAGTGACGCACTTTTCCCATTGAATGTTAATTTTAAATGGATTGATGTATTTCGTTTCGTGTGAAATGAAACGGACGTTTATTCCTTTTCGCTGAATTAATTAATTGGCATGAATTTAATGGAATTCGCAAATGTACAACAAATTATTGGAATAAGAGGAGTCAGCTAAGCCGTGATTTTTTCGGATGTAAATTTAAAACGAAAAATGGGAACAGTGGTGCTATTCTGTAAAGATCCCACCGTGAAAATTTAGGTGAAGTGAGCGTGATGTGAACTGTCATCCCATCTTACTCTACTAGGGATTGAGCTCACTTCAAACTCACTTCACCTAAGTGCTCACGGTGTGATGTTTACAGAATAGATCGGCTGGATTTTATTCAAATAAAAACTTTGACTTATTTCAGAGTTGATAAATAAAATTATAAAATTATATCCTTACTTAACTAAAACTATTCACAAGCTAAAATATGGCGTCAAAAATTCCACATCCACAACCACCACAACACACATCGCTGTCGACTGGTAATGTACCCAAGAGACTGGCGGCATTGCCACGTTGTATGGCAATGCTTAGCCTCTGGCCAAGGTAAAAGCCGGCCTTTGGGTTCACGGGAAGTTTCAACTAGCCGTTTGGAGATTTCGTTAAACAAACCATGAGCGCTTGGACCCTACGGCCCGACGGTTTCAACCCCAAACGGCTCGAAAATATAATTACCGATAAGGTTATTATACTTTCGAGCTGAACGAAAAATAAATACGTATGTACGTGTTGTTACGGAAGAAAGCAGGATAGAGGATACTGGTTTCAACCTGTGAGTACCGTATCATACTAAAACTCAAATAGTCTTTAGTGTTTAAGTGGGTAAGATGAGCATGCCCGATAACAACCCACTGCGATTACAAATTCGTTAACTAAGGTAACATGATTACGATTGATATCAACCATTAGCTGCGGAAAAGCTGTCGTATCATCAGGAAATCCATATTTAGCAGAAGCAGAAGCACTGAAGTTATTGAATTAAGTTCATATAACTAATCATGAATTATTATGAACTTTTTCCAAAGAAATTATGATTTATCAAATCAAATCAAATAACTTTATTTCAGACAGAGTCCATAGTGTTAGTAACAATAATACTAAATATATAGTGTTAGTAGGTACATAGAAAACATAAAAACAGAAAAATTACAATTCGGTGTGGAGCCGCATCCATCTCTGCAGCATAGGAGAATCCCACCGATCTGCGAATACATTAAGAATGGTGTGGGTGGTGTGATTTATATACAGCTTGTCTCAGAAATGTGTGATCATATTTAAGGGTGTGGTACAGAACATCAAACTGAACTACTTTCTTCATGGGACCAACATCGTAAGCGTGAAAAATTATCATCTGTCCCATACAAAACTTCAATACTACTACTTGACCCGTAGGTAAGGGACGGCTGATAATTTTTAATGAATACTTATCGAAAGACCTACAAAATATACAAAAAACCGGCCAATGCGTGCCAGACCACGCACAATGAAGGGTTCCGTGGTGGGAATGAATTTAGCCCAAGAACAATCTTAACATTGTAGTTGAAAAAACTTGTTCTCCCGGACATATTTTTAATTTTGTTTTTGTGTTTTTGTGTTCTGTGTGGTGTCTTTGGATCTGTATTTTAGTTTTTTTCTATCGACTTCCGAAATCAAAGTTATTTTTCACTGTGTTTTCACTTTGTTTTTTTTGGAAGGGTTTGTTTTTTTTTTTGCAAAAACGTTTTTATTTTTCATTTTTTAGTTGTGGTACCTACCCCACACAAAGTCGTATACCACTACTTGCAATGTAAATAACAGTGACAGGAAATTAATAACATATTATTGTAACATTATCAACATACACTAAGTGTAAAAAATACGTATTATTGAAGCTAACTCAAAAACCACTCATCGGAACTTGACCAAATTTATATGAGACCAATATGGATGTACATCCTTAAAAAAAAGAATTTATCAAATAGGTTTATAAATGACGGAGTTCTGAGGTAGTAAACGTAAAAAATACAACAGAATTCAGAAGCTCCTCCTTTCTTGAAGTCGGTTAAAAATATACTTGAAATTTACAACAAGCCGTTTCATTTGATACGTACGACACGGTACAGTGTACAAAACTTTTATTAAATTTTCTTATTTGTCTCCCAAAAGTGACCCCATATTCATTTGTTTACATAACACGCCCGTATTTGGGTCACAGAATTTGATGTGTACCAAATTTCAACTTAATCGGTCTATTAGATTCTGAGCAAATTGGCTGTGACAGACGGGCAGACAGACACGAGTGATCCTACAAGGGGTCCAATTTTTTCCTTTAGTGGTACGGAACCCTAAAAATATAATAAGGAAGCAATCACCAAAAGCAAATGATATTCCCAGCGTCCCAGTTCCAACACTCGTGTATTGAGACAGAACACGATGTTGGCCGACAAACAGATCACGTCAGTCGAGCACAATAGATCCTTTGCGTTGTATTTGAAGGAGTGTACCTACCGACGTACCTCTGTCAATACAATCCGCTGGTTTTCAGTATTAGAATTTCTGTTGTCTGCTAAAGCGGCTGGAATTTTGGTATTTGTCCGGCTAAGCTTTTTGTTTTTGGAATTTGGTTGACTGGCAGAGAATGCCTTGTGGCATTAAGTCCACCTCAGTACTGTGCATGAAATTTAAATTAATTAATGAATAGAACCCGTTTGTTAAATAGATAGAATACTCTTTATTATGTACACCATAAAAATTACAGATATAAATGTAGAAATTTTACATAGGGTGACACAATGGGCGGTCTTATCGCTAAAAGCGATCTTTTACAAACAACCTTTGGATGGAATAAAGGGAGAAGGGGAGACAATACTGACAATACTATAGGAAGTCAGTGGTATACCATTTACACCTTTAAACCTTTGACTTCTTGAAAGGTAGAATTAGTGTTTTTTTTTGTCCGTGTGAGAATACACATGTCATGTAAGTATATCGTTCAGGGAAGGCGGTGGAGCAAGGCGATCTCCTAATGACTTCAAGAGCGGGCAAATACCCGTACCATACCTGTCTATAATATTTAACACTACACATTGTTATTAAATACTGAAAAAAAACACGTTTCTGGTATGAGATACCCTTTAATTTTTAACGTTATTTGATTTTTGAAACGAAGTTCTTTATCGCGGCTTGCAGTAGGAGTAAACTAGTAGAAAACGTCACGTAACGAAATAGCGTTATGCCCGACAAAGCCAGTTTCAAGGTCTCAAGTTTCAAGTGTCAAAAGTTTTGTTTTTTGTTTTTTAATCCAACTAATATTATATAAACGCCAAAGTTTATGAGGATGGATGGATGGATGTTTGTTACTCTTTCACGAAAAAACTGCTAAACGGATTTGATGAAATGTGGCACACAGATAGTTTATAACCTGGATTAACACATAGGGTACGTTTTATCCCGATATTCCAACGGGATCGAGGCTTATGCGGGTGAAACCGCGGGACGCTGCTAGTTAATACATAATATACAGCCAAAGGAACTCCGTTCCAACCGGGTGTCACAAGATAACTCCCACCTTTATTTTTTACTGTTTGTTGTTATAGTGGCTATCTGTCTACCTATCATGGTTCAAAAGTTACAGCCCTGTGATAGACGGACGGACAGTGGAGCCCTAGTAATAGGGTCCCTTTGGCACCTTTTGGGTACGTAACCCTAAAAAGTAATTATATAAAAGCGCAGGCGTCATTCTTCCTCTACATTTGGAATACATTCATTGATATTATGATTTTAATTTGCAGTGCAAATATAATAAGCAAACATTATGTGTTTTGAAAGTAACAACAACGATGAACAATAATTGGATGAATAATAATCGGAAAACAATACAAAGTATACAGAATGCTGGGCCGCAAAAAACCATCTGATAATTAATGCCCTAATTGCAATTAACGACACAGAAGCGAATCTTATGTTTCTGAAGGGGAGGTTAAGGAGTAATGACGTCACCTTAAACAGTCCTAAGTACCTCCTCTTTCAAATTATAATGACATTACGCACTCAACCAAAATTAATTTGAAAATATCTACCACCTGTTCTATAAAATGTGGAGACATTAATACGATAATAAATGAAAATACTGGCAAAAGTAGTGCATAGGAGTATTTTGAAACTAGCAAATCCATATTCATCGAATTAAAATAAAAAGTATTTTTCAAACAAACTAAATACTTAGCAGTGATGCGCCGATTATGGGTTTTGCCTATCTTTGACTAGCTGTAGTGATTAAACTATTGTATATGGTATTTGATTGAATATTTGTTTTGCACGAGGAACGTCAAAATATTATGTACAAGTTTAAAATTTTGTCGTATCATCATCCCCACATTGTGTATTGATGTTATAAAAGTGAATAAGCGACTATTTTCGGACACATCTCGAGGCGTGAGGGTAGAGTAGAGGGCACTAGACCACGCGGATGCATGAGATGGACTGACCAAATTAAATCCGCAATAGTAAGTTGGGTCTACTTTAAGCCAAAATAAATAGATATCTAATAGATCACTTTTAATTAACAACAATTAATTAATTTTACAATTACAATAAGTATTTGATAATAATGAACGATACAATTGTTGTTTCTACAACGAAACGCGAGTGAAAAGAGAGCTCAGCCCACATAGCTCGGGGTTCTTAAAGACTTGGTATTCCCCCGCCGATGTGACGTCAGCCGATGCAGGTAGCCAATGATTCGCTAGCAAAGTTCCAAAGTCCGGTCCGACGCAGGTGGCAGCACTGGTTACACGGTGCGTCGCTTGACTCGTGATACTGGCGCTGTGTTGGGTCGCCGGAAGCAGTGGCGCCAGCACAGTGGACGATCCCTTGTATAAGTGCACTAAAGACATCAAAAATCGGAATAGATGGCGAGAAATCGTGAGGTGAATCACATCAGCCCCTGCAGCTACATGAAGACCACGACCGCTCTGACGAGAGTGCTACCAAGAAAAAGAAGGGACTATCATAGTATTGTCTTTGCCACACAAAAAAAAAAACCCTACAATAACGTAAACGTTTACCAAACACTGGTTCCTAATTATAGCAATTTTGCCGTTTATTATAAGGTCCGATTTTAGTAAGCGCAAAGGGGCTTATCTACTCATAAAACTGAACATTTTTTCCCAATAAACATGGGTCGTAATACGATTATTTTTTGAACTATCCATATAAATTGTACGTTCAGCTGACTGGTTTAGTATCAGGTTTTAGATTTTTTTTTCACATTTTGACCCATGTTTATTGGGAAAAGCTTTTTAGTTTTATGAGTAGATAAACTCCTTAGAATATTTGTGCTTACTAAAATTTGACTTTATACATATACAGGGTGTAAGGGACAACCCTCCAGGGTGCATTCAGCTCCTGATTTTGAATCATATTCCACCGGAAATATTCTCAGGAAAATTTTCATATTTTTTATCGTATTTTCAGTAACTATTCCTTTATTTCAATGTAAAATTACATTCTCTGTACGCAGCAAAAAACAGTTAAAATAAAAAAAATCAGCAATGAATATTGAAATACTCGGCGGCCGAAGGCTCGCTGCGCTGCCGTTCACTACGCGCGTCTTGCCACGGTAACGATACATTGCGTGTGAGGTAATAAAACAAATCAGGTTTGTTGAATTCTCATAACTTTACTGAAATAATTTCATGTACCGATCACCTTGGTATGATATACTGAATTCTCCCCATCAGTCTGCGGAGGGCTGTCCCTTACACCCTGTATATGGTGGAGTCGTTGAGAATGATTTACTAACTGACATCATAACCACCTCAAAATGTGCTAACATAAACCAAGCAAATAAAGCTAATAACCCAAAAACAAAACAACTGTTTTAAGGGACTACAGGAACTTATGCGCGGTCACTGTCGGACTGCATAGAAAAGAAAGAGAAACGAGATGACACAACGCTGGTAATTTATTGCAAAATATGAAGCAATTATCTATTTACAAGAAATCGATTCATTGATTTAAAAAATTGCTTGTAGAATAATCTGACTAAAATCAGAATGATTGCATGTATATTATTAGTATGGTTTTTAATCGTTAAAAGGAAATTTTTAGAGGTATCTTCGTGATTTTTTCCATCGTATCAAATTAGTTGTATTATGTTTTCAACACACTATCTAACTAGCATATATCCTGAAGAATATCATATATTTTTTTGATTTTGTTTACTGCAGTGGATCATATAGTTTTAGGCATTATAAAACTAGCGTTTAGCTCGTGTAGTCCCCTTAAGCCCCCACCACACAACGTTTAAAATTTTCGCCCACACGGCTAACGCAGGATAAGCAAAACACTTGATATCTATTTTTACGGCCGCGGCCTCTATTCATCTTATCTTGGCGGGTATATAGGCGGGGCACGGTAATGGTGTTTACCCACAGAGGGCTGCCCCCATTCGACTAAGGATAACGTTCTTTTTTATTTATTTATTTGTAAAGTAGCTTCATTATCGGACCTCTGTTTATTCTCGTGCGCATCGCTGCGACAATTTTCGTCTGATACTGCCTTTGTAAATCGACTTGCCAGCTCCCTTTTTTATTTGCATTCGGTATTCTTTGTGGCTGTATTCAATTATAATGGATTTTTAAGGGGAGTGCGTTCTCTTGACCTATTTTGAGTTACGATCGTTTGAGAGGGCAATCAAAGTGAAATATATTGGGGCTATTGTTGGTTTATTTTTTTATTACTTTTGAAATTAACTACTTAGCAGCAGATTTAACTTTTCATCTCTTCGTAAAATAGTTTGTTTTCAAAGCCACAAGCATTATTTATCTTCTGTCTTCTCTATTTATACATAGAAATAAATATCAAATGTTGTTTGTTGGTAAGCGCATCACCTGAGAATGGCTGGACTGAATTGGCTATTTTTTCTTTTAAAATGTTCGTAGTTCGACAAACTGAACTTCTTTTTTTTTATGTGCTTTTTGTATGAACCATTGAAATTTGGACAGTACAACGTCTGTCGAGTCAGCTAGTTTTTAATGTTTATGTTTCTTTACCTTAAATCTTTTGTTAATCTTTAGTAGGTTACTGCAAAGGTTTGATGCCGAAGACGACCATATATTGTACACGCTGTTGAGCAATTACCTAAGGTTACATTCGATCGTTCAGTTAGGTGTAGAATTACTTATTAAAATAAAACTAATATGACAATATTGGCCATTTACTTATAGCTAATAACTAAGGCATATACAACATAAAATGTAATAAAAATGAGATCAAAATAAAAAGTAAGTACTTATCCTACTTATAATATTATAAATGTTAAAGTTTTTGAAGATGTTTGGATGTTTGTTACTCAATCACGCAAAAATGGCCAAACGGATTTGGATGAAATTTTGCACACAGATAGCTTATAATCTGGATTAATACATATAATACTTTTTGTCTCGGTGAACCGACATCCACGCGGGCGAAGTCGCGGGAAAAAGCTAGTAACTATACTGCATTTGAAATAAGATTAGAAATTTAACTAAACCTTTTTTACAGTCCATTCAACCGATTTTTACTTCCTTTCCGTAGGCATAAGGATGGCATTAAAAGCAAAAATCTGGTTACATTACCAGCTGTTTACTGCAGCTGCCATTTGTCATGCCACCAACACAATAGAAGTCAAAATCGGTTGAACGGACTGTAAAAAAGGTTTAGTTAAATTTCTATTCTTATTTCAAATGGATTATAATAAATAAGAATTTATAATTTTGAGTAAAAGTTACAATTACCTAATCAGGCTGCGTTTTTCGGGATTTTAGTTTTAAAGATTTTTATGAATTTGAATTATACGCCTTTTGTTTGTTGAAAAGTCACATAGAAAATAACGGTGTTGATGTACAATTCTTAAAGAAAACCAATATAAGACATATTAAGCAATATTTGAGTTTAAGCTCTAGTAGTGTTGTTTCGCCCCGATACACTATACACAAATACTTACAGTACCTACCTTATCTAGAATGTTAAGTACAATAATTGGTGCCTTTAATTCGTTCTGTAGTGTTTACGTGCTTCTAATACAACTGAGTGACCAGAAAAATCCAATAACATTTCCTTCGCCGAGTAGTAGTAACGGTCGACCGCTCGTATTCGTAACACTTTCACTACGAAAACCAACTCAATGCTTTGAGAAAAAGGCGTTGTCAAACTCAAATTGTTTACATGGACGTGTGGTAGACTGTACTACCGCTTTCAATCAATCAAAACATTTATTTCGGAGAATAAAAATCCATATTTTGCTAGCAGGTACGGTATGTTACATTTAAGTTAGTACACGTAATACATAAAATCAAATCAAAATTAAATTTAAATGAAATAATAATTAAATTAAATTAAAATCATAGCAAGAATAATAAAATCAATTAAAATTAATAAAAATCCCTACCAACCGCCACACAGTGGGCTGAAACGGGCCGGTAAAGGACTTAGCATTTTAAAAAAAAAAGTTTCTCTTTCTGAAATTTTAAATATTGTGTTGGATTTATCTATCGATTATAAGTAATTATTTCTACGAGGGTCGTTCAGATAACTTAGTATTTTCGGAGTTATTAATATCCAAAGTAATTTTTGTATGAAGCACAACAAAAAGAAGTGAAAATCTCGAAATTCTCAAATTTTCTCAAAGAATTGACTACGTATGCATAGTATGTATATTTGTCCTGATTTAGCGCCTATTCTCGGGTTGCGATTTTCTGCGATTTGGTCGCAATTTCAAATTTTGTTCTCTATTCCACACCACCATAGAGGTTAAGAACTAGGCGCGTTTTTTTTATGTAATGGTCTCCCCTTTAGGCCTAATGCACTAAGGACTAATAAAATAAGTAAAAATCACAATCACTACTGGCCACTGCACTGTTTTAATTTAATCACTGTCAAGGGTATCCACATTAACGAATGCAAAATTTTCGTATTCGTCATCATCAAATGTTTCCGCTTGTTCAATTATTAATAAACTTTGTGCTTCTCCTAACGAAGTTTTATGTTTTCTGCGAAGTTTGTGACGTTTCGCTTTTCGCTTTTCGTGTTCATCACTTAATTCGACTAAAAATTTAGCCCTTATCTCACTACACAAACTGTCATTATTTTTAATACTGCCACTGTTTTTTTAAAATAATGAAAAGATCAAGGTTTGTCACTAAATCTTCAAACATTTTTACAAATACAAAATAACAAATAAGTAAGTAATGAATGTGTGGGGGTAGTGCGTCTATTATGGTGGGTAATAGAACACTGAAGTACGTTTGAATGCACCGTACATTCCGTACCCTATCGTTGCACCAATCACGTTACGACACGTCATAACTTGTTGTTGCGCTCGCGCACTCTTATCCCTTGATTCCCGGAAATAAGTGTCAAAACAAATTACGTCATACCTATGGTGGTGGAAAATGTCGAACATTGTTTTTTTTTACAAGAACTAAGTAGGCATTGAGGTGTTTCAGGCCGTTTAGCATACATTATTTTCAATTTCAATTTAATTGGAATAAATTGCTTAACTAAAATAACATGACTCTTCATACAAATTTGATATGGCTATATCTTCGAAAGTACTAGTTAAATTAAAAAAAGTCAAAGAATAAAAACGTTTTGAATTTATGCCTAGATACCAAAAAATACATTTTATCTCTTAAGACCCAACCTTGTAATCCCAGCCCACTGTGCGCCAGGCCCCGAGTACACAGATGCGTGTGCATCCAGTGCCCAACGATTGGACTGTCAAATTTGTCCCTCAATGCCATCAGGATGACGTTGGTACACCCCTCACCCAACCCATTACTGATGCGGTTCTCTTGCGCATAATCGCAAAGAAATCATCAGTTTGCGCATACGCTTTGCGCATTTTGCGTTTGATTTTTACTTATTTTTTACTTTATTTTGTGTTTGGTTGTTAGATTTCCTTTGGGAACAGTAGAATAGAATAGAATACTCTTTATTGTACACCATAAAAATTACAAATATAAATTAAATTACAGTAATTATATAGTAGTATTATTCGTAGCAGGTGGCGTTCTGTAGTTTCTGCTTACCCCCATGGGAAGAAGGCGTGAGTTTATGTATGTGTATATACAGTGATTACTCAGTTAACACCCAATCTAACATTAGTACCTATTCTCTGTGATATGTTTGCTAAGTTTATGCATCAAATGCTTAGACACCCAGAATCCGAATCTCTTGATATCTACTGATTGAACAGTTGAAGCTGTGTAGTTATCCATCTGACTATTCCATAGGCAAATCCTTGATTCCAATTGATGTTATTTCGACTTCAAACCAATATCAACTTTGTTCCAGTGTAAATTAATTTGATTTCAGAATTAATAGTGCTATTAAAAAAAACATTCATGTTTGAAGTTGTAGCGCAAATTGTACTTTATACTGTATGATTTTTTTTACAGTCTGGAAATGTTTACAGGGTGTTCTACCCATGAATATGAACAACTTTCACTATGGGACCAACTCTGAAATCACGAAAAAAAATCTGCTGTTTAATAGAAAAGTTTAAACCTACTTGACCAAAATGTATGAAACAGCTGATTTCTTTTCGTGATCTCATAGTTTGTCCCATAGTGAAAGTTGTTCATGTTCATGGATAGAACATCCTGTAAAAATTTCGAGACGGTAAAAAAAAACATCCAGTATGTGGGTATTAAAGTTATTTATCCAAAAAACACATATTTGCTTACATGTTTGGAGATACAATGGCGAACGCAGTTTAAAATAAGCTTGATTTGGTTGCAAACATTAGGTAAGTGGTAGGATTTTGGTATTTAACCCTGCTTAAATCATGTGAATGTTTCTTAAATGTGGGTGTAGTGTAGATACACCTCTGCCTTACCCTTCGGGGAATACAAGATGTTTTGTAAGTGTTTCCTAAAATTCTTAACAAACGATTCTACTTACGGAGTTATTAAATAATTACCTTACACGTGTTACGTCATTAAAGATCCGCAAAATGGTATTAAATTATAATTGCTTACCCCTGTCATGCTTAATACTGTTTCAAGTTACCTCGACACATTATCATAGCAAAATAACATCTACTGCTAGCTTTTGTAATCTTAGCTTATTCAAACAAGATGACTTTATTGTTTTAGACCCACTAGCACCAAGAAACATTAAAAGCGTTTAGCGCTATATGAATTGATAACATCTTTCTGTTCCTGTCAATCGTTTGAAGATGACAGAGAGAAATAATGATGTTTTAAATATATAGGTACAGCGCTAAACGCATTCAGTAATGTGGTGTAAGCGGGCTTTAATGTTGAACGAAAAAAACAGATAAGTAATAATGTTCTAATACAACTTTTCGACGTTATAGAAAACGACACATCGCGTAGCAACGCGTAGCAATTCGCTACTACGACGGCGTATCAAGCGTAGCAGTGACGTCATCGCCTACGTTAATTCGTAGCAACACGTCGCTATGTTTATTCTTACAATCAATCTATCTGCGTCTGGTGCATGTCGGCGTGAACATATAATATAATATATACATACATACATACAAATAAAAACAAAATTTAAATGTCTGTTTGTGATGTCAAAATAATACTTTTTTACTAAATGCATATGAAAGTTTATACGGTATTTATAACAAAAAAAACTATTTTTTAAATTTTTGTCTGTCTCTCTGTCTGTTTGTTCCGGCTAATCTCTAGCTAGCCCGATTTTGACACGACTTTCACTGGCAGATAGCTAATATTATAAGGAGTAACTAAGGCTATTTTTATTTTAGAAAAATAAGTAGGGTTCCGCGCAAAATAATAAATTAAACCAACAATTTAAGGCGAGGCAAAGGGCGAAAAGCGAGCTGCAGAATGTCGCTTAGCTACGCTGAATGTGTAAATTCTTATTGAGGATTATTGCACGATAATACGTTAAAATTACAAAGCCGCTAATGTGACCACCGCATTAGCGTGATAACTTTTTAGCGAGCAAAACATACGAAGCTTCGGCACGCATTGCTTTGTCACGATACGCAGGTGCGGCCCCAGCATATCAAATACACCTACAGCTATAACACATAATAAAACTACATAAGATTATGATTAAAACATTTGACATAAGGATAGATGAATACAAGAAAATAATTGTTCTCATATACGAGAAAATTATAGTGCTTACACAGAATTCAAGTTAGTGAAGCGACTTCATTACCTGATCACACAGGGGAGTACTGTATCCGTATATCACTATCTCTAAGAGTATCGATACCGATATAAATTATACTCGAGTATACGAGTCTCAGGATGAGGTGGATAATAAACTTTATCGTACGGGTATAAAAATACAGGTGAGAGTAACTTATACAAAGGCTTTGTACTGGTAGAGAAAAGGTAAGACTTAGCGTGAAAGGAATGTTTTTGTAAGCGTACGTAATCGTTATTTTTTGCGGGATGTTCGAAAGAGTTACCGCGGCCCCGGCACAGGCAACAGAAGGAACACGGGTGGGTTTTAGTCAGTAAAAGTCTGACACCCAGAGCGGGAGAAGTCATTTGACGATTTCCCATCCACAAAAAAAAGGTAATCGTTATTTTTGAATATTGTTTGTGGCATAGATCGAAGTACTTATATACATAGTTCACTGTCTCTTTGTGTTAGAACTAACTATGGAAAAGGTAAGCAATACAGTACTTTGTCCATTTTATTCCTCATCATGATCTGCCTAGCCTTTTCCCAACTATATTGGGGTCGGCTTCCAGTCAAACCGGATGCAGCTGAATACCAGTATTTTACATGGAGCGACTGCCTATCTGACCTCCACAACCCAGTTACTGAGTAATACGATACCCCTTTGTAAGACTGGTTGTCAGACTCGGGCTTCTGACGACCCGTAACGACTGTCAAAGATACACAAATGACAGCCGGGACCAATGGCTTAACGTGCTTTCCGAGGCACGGAGGGGTCTTGATATGTAAAGATGGTCACGCATCCACGGACCAACCGCGGCAAGCGTAGCTTAACCTGATCGATTGACTCATGCGGCTGTTATTTCTTAGCCACAAGCCCCTCCATTTTATTCCTAGTAATATAATTTACATCTGTTTTTATCATTGTCAGCTTATCACAGCTCAAAGTTAACCCATATACTTTACGGTTGTTTGAGTCGGCACGTTCGATTCGGTAGTGTTTGTGAAACTACAAAAACGACCCGAAGCAATTACTACACATAGCCGGCTTACATTCGACTCTTGCCGATCGGCAAACTCCGTTCGGCATCTACCCTCGCTGAATCATGTTTGTGTCGGCTCGGCCCAATAGGGATGATGACAAAATTGTTTTTGGCTGTCAGGTAGATTATTAAAAAATATTGGACACGTATTTTTTCTTTTTTTACGTAATTAAAAAATTACGGCGATACATTGAGTTAAAATGTGGCAAGACGTCACGCCTTGCTAGACTTGCTACTTAGTTGTAACGTAGTGAGCCCCACTCCTCAACTTTAATGCGTTTTACCCAAGTAATTTTTTATTAATATGATAAAGCAAAAAATACGTGTCTAATATTTTTTTATTTTCTGACTGACGGACTTAATATTATTTTTTTACCCAAACTTCGTCCCTATTGGAAATAAGCCGAGTGGCTTTTCCCAAACATAAAAATTGGATTATGAACATATATGAACTTATAGGAACTTAAATGTACAAGTTTGTCCCACGAAAACCAAATTATTATTTATAGCTTTCAAATTGGCACACCTCATTCCATTTCCTCCGCCATTCAATTTTTTTAAATTCAAAATTAATTACACTTTACAGAAAGCATTCAAGAATGGAAATTACTTTCCCGAAATTCAGAGGGAAAAAATTGAAAGGAAAAAGTGTTAGAGCAAAGCCTTCCCTTTGTGAGCTTATAGTAATTAAAGGGAACCACGCCTGGTAAACAGAAGTCTGTTCATAACAGTGATGCATGTCTAATGAACTAGCATTCTAATTTAACAGTGTTGCCAGAATTTCGCCGCAAATACAGTTTCAAACAATTATCTAAGCTGACGAGATTATCGCGCGAATTCAATTAGGACACCTTTCATACATCAATATGTTTGATCACGCGTTCGTACGAACTTAATTCTCGCGAATAGATTACAATAATTTTAGTCACGCGACCACATCGCTCGAATGCCAATTAGGACACCTATTCGACAACAGTATGTTTGATCGTGGATTCGTACGACTAAAATTCGCACGAATTTGCGATTATCGCGTAAGCACGTTGTATTAGGACGACACCTTACTTTTAGTGGCGCAACGCGTAATAAGAGTTAAAATGTTAATTACTTAACTCCGAGTTTACAAACTCTATATTTATTTATTTAACACAGTTAAACGTGCAAGTGAGCCTTAGTGAATCTTGCATTTACAGCTGACTATAGTTAAAGAATACGACGAACAGTTAAATTAGGAGAAATGGTAAGTTGACGTTGGTGGGTAATCTTCCCATTTTCTATCAAAATATAGCACAACTACTGGTATTCGAGGTCAACTATATACCAATAACAGTACTAAAAAACTCAATCACCGTTCTACAAGTACAAGTACAGAACACTAAAAATTAAACAACCCTCGAATGCGGGCGCGCGTTAAAGCTATTAACCCACAACTGCTGACCGCAAGGTGTACTGTCGCTTGTAATATGCAAATATGTAGACGACGGGCGCTTAGTACCCATGCATTGTAAATACAGTACCTACGTACTGCTGACTCTACGATCCACGATCCAGATCGTTTGTTCAACAAATTTGATGAAGGTTATTGATGAGCTGGCTGTTAAACTTGGAAATGAGGGAATGTTCCCGAATAATTAATGCAGTAGGTACTGTACTGTTGTCTTCTAACTGATGAATTGTGCATGAGTATTGGGTTGATTCCGATTAAAGCTGTTTTTAGCCGACTTGAGCCGAGTTGAGATGAAGAAAGAAGATAAATAATAATTATCCCAAGAACAAACTTAACATTGAAGTTGAAAACAATGTTCTCCCATACATTTCAACTGCTAATGTAAGTTTGTACGCACAATATTGAGAGATTGCCCATTTTTTTTTTAAACCATAGACTTCTTATAAGTTTTTCTGTACTTTTTCAAAATTTTAGGACCAGTTATTTCGGAGATAAGGGAGAGTATGGTAATTGTTCGTCTATTTTCTTAAATAACTTTTAAACAATTTATTTTAAAATTATTTAAAAAATCTATTCGAGACCTCGCAGTTAGCCCTCTCATTTGATATTTCACATGGTACAGTTTGCAAAACTTTTTATTTTTATTTTCTTATTTGCCCCCCCAGAAGTGTCATATTCAAAATTCATTTATTATTTACGTTACACGTCCGCGTTTGGGTCACAGAAATTAATATGTGTACCAAATTTCAACTTAACCGGTCTTAATCCGATTCTGAGCAAATTGGCTGCGACAGACGGACAGACAGACATACACACGAGTGATCCTATAAGGGTTTCGTTTTTACATTTTGAGGTACGGAACCCTAAAAAGGAGGAGGTTCTATGTTCGACGGTATGTATTTTTTTAAATGTATTTTCTCCGTCAATTGTGGACTGATTATGAAAATTCTTCATTTGTTTGAAAGGGAAAACATGCTCTCGAAGTGGTCCCATTGTCAGCAAGTCAGAATCTGATGAGGGGATCCCATGGAAATCAAGGGAAATCCTCAAATTTTATAGGCACACCTATAGCGATTTGGGTGTTTTTTATAGTAACTCGTGCTCTCGGAAACAACTATCTGGTAAAGTGGAACTGATTCTGATTCTGATGAAAACCAATAAGATAAGCTTGTCACGGGTTGTGATTCGATTACTTTAATATGGTTGCTAAGCAATTTATGCTCGTCAAATATCATGGTGGAGTATTTGGCCTTTGTGGAGTAGTTTGCGTTTGATGGTGACTTCACCATCAGCTCCAATTCTCTTGGTTTTTACCAGGAGAACTCCTCAACAATTAACGTTCCTGCATCGGGAAAAGCAATATTTTGTGAAAGGTGATGAGCTGTTGACATTAGGCTATTGTAACTTAGATAAATTACAAACTGACCCACTAAAAAGTGAAAAATAAAAAAAACTTTTTTACAAATAAAAAAAAAACAACAAACTTCCAAAAAAAAAAACACTTCAAAATGAAACATAACTTTAATTTCGGAAGTCGGTGGCAAAAAACTAAAATACAGATTCAAAGACATCGACTTCCGAAATTAAAGTTATTTTTCACCTTGTAGTGTTACTTATTCTTGAAAGTCGGCTATTTTTTTTTTTTTTTTTGTGAAAAAGTTTTTTATGTTGGTTATGTTACGTCACCTTTGAAAATGGCAACCGTCTGTCTTAAGGTTGTTGACCTGCTGATCAGAAACTGTGATTTTCGCGAGAAACTGACCATAGCGTTCAAAAAACAAAACGAAATATTCAACTCGCAAAAGAAATCTCATTAATTTATATATAATGCTAACAGAATGAACTTTACCCACGCGCATTTATTTAAAACAGGCACTTGAAATAAAATACACCTGAACTAACAGAATTAATTTTGTTTTTCCACCACAGCCAGGGATGCAAAACATTTTGCAAGTCCGGAAAAGCTCCCCACATTTTGTTCCACAACAAAAGTATAAATTAAAGCCAATTCTAGAAAGATTGCGGTGAAAAAATATTACTAAAAATTTGTTGCAACTTTGCCTTGTAAGTACCAAGTTTTGCCTCTTAAATTGCCCACTGTGCAGGATAGGCGCAGGTCTTTCCGAATTTCAATTTAACTTGTAATAACTTGGCCAAGTTGTCGGAATTAGCTCGGGGGCGAATTTACGAATTGCCGACGAGAAAACGATACGCCCTCTGTCCAAAATGTTGAATAGATTGAATATTGTTTGTTGTAATTAATAAGCTTATTGTTCGACCTTTGTGGAGTATTTTGCGTTTATTTTTAAGGAATCCGCAGAATAATAAAAAGAAAATTAAGAATAAGAAAAAGGGATGTTTCGCCGGCAATTCATTATATTTTTAATTCAATTTCCTAAACTTCCGCATTATAATTTAAAATTACGTTTCCAATTTTCTTCTGCGTCCTCGTGCTGTTTTGACCAGTTTTTAACGTATTTTTTTTGAGTTAGCTATATTAAGAGGGTGACGACACTTAAGTACCTACGTCATGCAACCAGCGGGGCAATTGCGTAACACACACAGTAGGAATCGGTTTCATTTTGACAGTTCAACAACATTCATTGCGTTATTTACGTTGTTGAGCAGACACATTTTTCGAACATATGAAGCAATGGATTAGCAATATGCTTAAAATCGTTCAAACTGCTATTGATAGTGTGTTACTCAATTAGGGTTTTGGTGTGTACCTTGCCGACGGGGTCATCTTTTATGAAATTAAAGTATCAACGAAGGTATATAACGACACAACAGGTGGCCAACAATTATTATACTTCTAGGATTATGACTGATTTACATTTTTTTTTTCAAAACAATGTTTAGACGCACCCTCGTTTTACAAACTGCCCCAGCGAGAAATAAATATCAGATTGTACTATCGAGAAAACTTACCATCTGACCAATTTGAAAACAAAATCCCGTGCACACGTTGACCACATCTGATAGTAAGCGTTACTATAGCAGCCGCGTGCTGCAAGCAAGAATAGTCCTTACGATGTATAGATGTTCGTTTCTCCCACCTGTGGTTAAGACCTCGCCTCTACTAATGTTTGTTCAATTAATACAGTAAATTATGTTTATCTTGTACATTACTCACGTCGGTGAAGGAAAACATCGTGAGGAAACCAGCACCTTAATTGTGTTACACATTATCAATCAGAATCTGAATCATTCTGAAGGAAATTGCTAATCCATTGCTTCATAGGTACGAAAAATTTGTATGTTCAATAGCGTAAATAACGCAATGAATGTTTTTGAACTGTCAACATGAAACCGATTCCTACTGTGTGTTACGCAATTAGGGTGCTGGACTTATAATAAATCTGAAATCGCCAACGCGTCGTGAGCAAGCAAGGTGATCAATGCTCGTGCCTTCTCTGTATGAGAAGAGGCCTTTGCCCTGCAGGGGGACAGTAATAGACTGGTATTGTTATGTCTCTATTATAGCCTTGTGTACGTATCTTACCTACCTATTTTTTCCAACCTTACATAACTACAAATACATGCCAACTTTGCCTGTTTTCAATGTTAGCCAATTTATTAACTGAAAATAACAGGCATACGAATCAAATGGGGCGTACAAAGAAAGATTACTTACAGGGAAAACATTTTAGTTTGTCGCAGAGGAATTTCATAGAACTATTTATGTGGGCTATTCTGAAACGCAAGCAACGCGGCAACAGTTCGGTAGCAATGTTTGTCGTTTGCTTGGAGCAAATATTTTGTGACTTACGCTTTATATTTAAAGATATTCAACATGTTTCTGTACCGTATTCACTTATTTTTCGGTAAATATAATAATGCGATTATGTATTTTATTATGAAGTTAGACGAATTTATCTTTAAGACACATCTCATATTTTCAATCTACCTTTTACTTTCTTTGTAAATCAAATACAGTGTATTAGGTTAAACGAGGGAACTTAAAGAGAGCGCAGTTCTCATGAAAATGAACTATCTACTATTACTATAGGCCAAACCCAGATTATGAAACAGCTGTTTTTGTTTCCATTTTTATGTTTCTTTACTCCCTTAAAGTTAATCTAACACTCTGTACGTATAATAGCTTCGAAACACCTCTTTCATAACAATTGCAACTATGCTGAGAGTATAAAATGGCTGAACTCTCCAAATAAATTGATGATGGCAAAATTGATTTAGTTAAATTCTACGAAAAAGCTTCCATATTTTTTCCACATAAATAAAAAATAGCTATCATGCCGGTAGTCAGATTATTCAACCGTATCAGCGAGTTCAAACGACAGTAAATTGCCCGTAGCATGTTCAACATACGTTACGGTTGCGGGCTATACAATCAAATAGCTCTTCTATATTATGACTACAAGTAATATTGGGATATTTATGATGAATTAGAAGGTTTCATAGCAATCAATTGGTTTTTATTTAATACACTAGGTACCTAAGTTTGTAGGACCAAATCCGAACCTATTATTTGTGAACAAGAAACCCTATTTGTGAGAAGTATTAATCAAATTATCTTTGTTCTTAAAAATGGTAGGAGACACTTTGGACACCACTTAAATGTTCACCGCTCGATTCGTGAGCTAGTGGTTTGTTAAAGAAGAGGAATCCTTCGATTAGTGTCTGTATTTAATAATAGTAGAGCTCCTTAGGAAAAGGCTCGCCCGGGAAAGTACGGGATCCTTGATGTGATTTTGTTGAAAAAGAAGGGGTCCATAAAATTGGGACACATTTCAACATTGCCTCTAAATTGTAAAGGGGACTGGGTACCGGCGGTGGCGAGAAGCTGAGCGAAGAGTCCGGAGGTGGTGGGCGTGCTCTTCGTGCGGCTGATCATGTCAACATTTCTCGATAATTTTCATTCTTATTTTCTGTTTTTCGGAGATGACATGACAGATGTCATCTCCTATACGGTAGTTTTTTTATTCATGTCTAAGGGCTGATTTAACCAAAGCCACATATAACCGCGGAATAAAATTGACGTCTGACAGTTTTTGTATGGGAAATCTGTCAAAAATAAAATTTTATTCGCTGGATTAGACTTTCATTAGGTATAAAAGTTTGGTCGAATTCACCCTAAATGGTGTATATAGCTCTTTTTTGGAGTATATGGTTTTGGGTTTATCGCGGGTTTCTTATAACACACGCACAAACACGTAAATTCTACAAGTGTTTTATGAAACAATTTATCACACCGTAACAAAACAATGCCCACCATGAATGAATAACCATTAAATAAAAATAAAAAATAGCACGAGCAAAATAATATGAATATATGATAAAATTCACCTAACCAAAAATACCTAAAGTCAACTTTCAACAACTTAATCCGCTTAAAAACAAAATGAAAACATTTTTCCTGTTCCACGTAGTTCACAATACGTATAGAGGAGAATTTCACGATAATAACATTTAATTTTCGCTTTATATGCAAAGTGCTTGTCCACTTATATTATGTGTCAAAGTAGGTAAAGTAGCCAGTGCCCCCTTTATCTTCCCGTTGCTTTGTTTAGTATTTTTATTTAAATTTCTGTCTCGCTTCTAGTTTATACACCTTCAATGTGTTGGTTCTTTTGCCTAAGTTCTAAAGACCAAAATATAGATATATATTACAGTTGAAAATACAATTTGTGTACTCGTTATGCTTTGAATAATAATTATATTTAGAGGATACACTGAAAACTGTTGCTTAAGGGCCCTAATGTAGTATATAGATAATGAAGAATATACTTTCGGTAAGCAGAGCGTGGATGGGTTAGATTTATTAAATCGTCTCCTATGGTTACACAACCCAGGTCTTAACACTAATTATTTTATTTGTAAACACAATTTTCTATATTAATAGGTTTTTTTTCACTCATCAATGACACACACTCACTTGTTATTTTTTTCACTAGACACTGACAAGTTTCTTTTTCACAGTTTAAGTCTTTGAATAATGAGGTTCCTATACAAACTCTAACACCTTCTTCAAACAGGAAAGACTCACGACGCGAATCGCGCGACACAGAGGCACCGCTCGTCGCGCGATACGCGGTGCCTTTATATCGCGTGCGATTCGTGTCGCGTATCGCGCCTGTTTGCAGAAGCCTTTATTTGGAATTTAATTTAAATTCATAACTTTTGTCTCACACGTGTATTATTTTGGTTATTTTGCTCCTAAACATTTACCTGGCTTAAAATAATGAACTTATGATATTTGAGAGGTAGTACTGACAGTATCTTAATTTCTAATACTCATAATTTATATTCCTACCTCGCAGCGCGGTATGTAACACTAAAATATTAGATTTTTTTGCTATTAAACACAGTAACGTCGACATTGAAAACTCAGTTTTCATTTTTGTGACCATAGCACCCCAATTGCATAACACACTATCAATCAGAATCTGAATGATTTTGAAGCTTATTGCTAATCCATTGCTTCATAAGTTAGAAAAATTTGTCTGGTCAACAACGTAAATAACACAATGAATGTTGTTGAACTGTCAAAATGAAACCAATTCCTACTGTGTGTTACGCAATTACTCCGCTGTAATGATTTTATCGTTTCGATGAAAGTTTATCGCTCTAAGTATACAAGGTCTCTTTGGATGAAATTGTTGCCGTCTGATTAATATTACTCTGAAGGGATGTTTTTAACAAAAACCTTTTACGTACAAGAGAGTGGATATTTAGTGAATAGATTATAAAAGTCACAATATGAGCAAACGAATGGTTTCATGAACTTTTTACAAAAAAAATAATAATAACCGACATCCAAAAAAAAATAAACTACAAAGTGAAAAATAAGTTTAGGTTCGAAAGTCGGTGTCTTTGGAATTGTATTTTCGTTTTTTTGCCACTCGAGTTTAAAGTTATTTTTCACTTTGTAGTGTTTTTTTGGAAGTCGGTTGTTTTTTATTTGTAAAAAAGTTTTTATTTTTGACTTTTTAGTTATGGTCTCTACTCTGCACTAATTCGTATACCACTACACGCTTTGTAAACAACAGTGACAGGAAGTATTATGACGTCATCAAGATACACAAAGTGGATTAAATACGTAACAGGTCGGGCAAAAGATTTGATACATTCATGTTGTAGACAGATAGAGAATTAATTGACAATGCAATGGAGAGGTACACATAGTCACACAGCTCAGGCAACCATGGTGATTTTGAAACACCAATTTCCAAGCCGTATGATCCGTGGCCGTATGAACTGGCCGGCCAGATCGCCAGATCTGACGGTGTCATACTTCTTTATTTGGGGCTCTTTAAAATCTCGCGTTTACCTCAACAAACCACAAACCGTGCAAGTCTTGAAAACCAACATTGAAAAAGAAATCAACAATTAGGAGGACGTCTTGCGAGTCCCCGTTATGGTGACTTGAACTGGCCGGCCAGATCGCCAGATCTGACGGTGTCATACTTCTTTATTTGGGGCTCTTTGAAATCTCGCGTTTACCTCAACAAACCGCTCAATAATACCGCTACTTACTCATATTTAAAGCGACAGAGCTCTAAATATGAGTAATTAAGCATTATTGAAATTTAGGTATTTCGTCAATTAATTAACTTTCACTATTTCTGTGCCTTGCAAACATCATCTTTTAAGCCTATCACCGTCCACTTTAAAACATGGCCTACAAGTATGTCGTATGCCGTTTTAGGAACAATGTTCCTAAGAGTCGGTCGGACATAATGTTAAACCTGCCGAAACTCCTAATACCGTTAAAAGATATATTCCATTCAGAAGATCTCGCAAGTCCTTGCAAGTCTTGAAAGCCAACATTGAAAAAGAAATGAACAATTAGGAGGACGTTTTGCGAGCAACAATTCAAAATGCCATAAAACGAATAAAACTGTGCGTTCACTCTGGAGGTGGTCTTTTCTGGATGTCATAAATTGTACACATTTAAACGAACTTTTCGTGGAAACAGAGCACAATTTTTTTCATTTCCACAAAAATACCAAATGGCAGCCAATTCACATTATGACATTACTTTTGCGCTACCTTGTATTTATCGAAACTAACTCAAAAACTACTTAAGCAAAAGTTAATAAAATATAAATGGGACCACCGCACAAGTTTCCTCTACCAAACGACAAAAGAAATTTTCAAAATCGGTCCCGAATTGACGAAATTTACGAAGAACATTAAAAAAAAGCACAGACGAACATATAACCTCCTCCTTTTTGAAGTCGTTTAAAAAACAAGCAAGGCGCAGTTCCATGTAGTTTAGACATAAAACTACTGTCATGCGAGTTTGTAATCAACATACATTAGTTACTATGTTGATATCACAAGTAAACTGCAACAAATGAAGCCACATCACGAAAGCTTACGTTAGTAATTTACTTACAATTTTACTAGGCTACCTAGTTTTTTTTTTTAATAAAACGTCCTTGGTACATTTTCGAGGTAGAAAAAAGTGGCCTACAAACTGGGCAGAAACAGAACTATTTTACTTAGTAGAATGTACATTGATTTTTGGAGTTTACTCCTTAAGGATCGATTTTCATTTAGGGCCCCTGGTATAGAAAATTTATGAAGAGTGAAATTAATACAAGCGCTAACTCGAAAGCGATACGTTTTTTTTGCACAACGTAGGTTCCTTGCGCATCTTTCATGGAGTAAACTACAGTCGTGCGTCGGAATACACACTTTTTCTACAAAATTTTTGAATTTTGTGCAGATCAGGTAAGATAGGCAGTCGCTCCATGTAAAATACGTATTCAGCTGCATCCGTTAAAACTGGAAGCTGACTCCAACATAGCTGAGAAAAGGCAGTCAGATGATGATGATTTTATAAAATTAATTTGAACCGTGTTTTTATTTTTGTGACAACAAATCAACACAGATTAAATATTATAAATAAAACATAACTAGAATAGTTTCCCTCTAATAAAACACGAATAACATTTACATATTAACAACATGAAACAAAACTTATCAGAAACAAAATAAACGAACCAACACAATTTTCATTTCGGCTTTTAAAATAACATACCAATTATCAAAAAGGTATTTAAACATATAAGTTCTCCTACAAACGAACATGAGGGGCGTAGTCGGGTGCGGTGTGGTATGCCTAATGTTCCGTGGAGACAACCAGACGGAATATATTAATGTTCAACAATGCAAACCACGCTTGCTTAATGCAGAATTTATTGTTTTTTCCACTCTGATTTGTGTTGGATTTATTTCGTGGTTTTCCACTGAATGTTAAGTAAAAGAGAATTCCTGACTTAGTTTTATAAACGATTTTTGATATTACAAACAAACAGGACCTTTAAATTGAGTAATGTTAGGTTATTGGAGTCCCATACCTCAAAAGGAAAAAAACGGAACCCTTGATGACTCGTGTCTCTGTTTGTCTGTCCGTCTGTCACAGCCAATTTGCTCCGAATTTAGTGGACCGATTAAGTTGAAATTTGGCACACACATGAATTTCTATGACCTCTGGGTCACAGAAATTCGGACAAGTAACGTAAATAAATGGATTTGGTCACTTTTGGGGGCCAAATATGAAAATCAAAAAAAAAAGTATTGCAAACTGTACTGTGTGAGACATCAGATGAAAGGGCTTACTGTAGGGGTCTCGAATATATTTTTTTTATAATTTTAAAATATAAAGTTTTAAAGTTATTTCAGAGGAGCTCGTGGTTAAGTAATAACAGCCGCACGGGTCCATCCATCAGGTCAAGCTACGCTTGCCGGGGTTGGTTCGGGGATGGGTGACCATCTTTACATACCGAGACTCCTCCGTGCCTCGGAAAGCACATTAAGCCGTTGGTCCCGGCTGTCATTCGTGGATCTTCGACAGCCGTTACGGGTCGTCAGAAGCCCGAAAGTCTGACAACCAGCCTTACCAAGGGGTATCGTATTACCCAGTTACTGGGTTGTGGAGGTCAGATCTAGGCAGTCGCTCCATGTAAAATACTGGTATTCAGCTGCGTCCGGTTAGACTGGAAGCCAACCCCAACATAGTTGGGAAAAGGCTAGGCAGATGATGATGATGAAAGTTATTTCAGAAAATAGATGAAAATTGACCCTTATCTCCGAAACTACAGAGCCTAATATTGAAAAAAATAAATACAGAAAATAGTTCTATACTTGTAGAATATAAAACCTAAGTCTATGGTCTTAAAATAACACGGTAAGTCTCTCAATATTGTGCGTACAAACTTACATTTGCAGTAGGAATGTATGGGAGAATATGTTTTACAACTACAATGTTAGGTTTGCTCTTGGGATAATACTGTACCTTCTTTCTTCATCCCAACTACGGAACCCTTCATTGTGCGTGGTTCGACAGGCATCTGGCCGGTTTTTTAGTAGGGAATATCTTAATGAAAGTCCGTTTGCAATGATCATAATTATACTACTGTTGTAATAATAATTTCAGTGTTTTAACAAAGACAGTAAGACATGTATCAATATTTTGCACGTTGACACTACTGAAATACATCTATACAAATAAATAAAATTTAAGTGTCTGTTTATAATGTCAAAACAACAGCTTTTTACTAAATGCATATGAAAGTTTATACGGTATTTATAGCAAAAAAACTATTTAAAAAATTCTTGTCTGTCTACTATCTGTTTGTTCCAGCTAATCTCCGAAACGGCTGGCCCGATTTTGACAGTAGTTTCACTAGCAGATAGCTAATGTTATATGGAGTAACTTAGGTTACTTTTATTTTAGAAACAGAATTAGGGTTCCGCGCAAAAAAATTAAAACCCATTAAATTGTGAACAAAAAGTCGGATTTGAAAAATTCTTTTTGAATTTAGTAGCCTCGAAGATGGTTATATGCTATTTAATATCACGCTATGACTCTTAGGAGTTGAGCATAAAGAAAAAAGTCAGAAAGATCGCTAAGCGAAAACGAAGTACTTATAGCGCGGGCGGGCGCGATGCAACGCGGCGGGTCGGGGGACGAGGGACTTTTATTAACATGAGGCTGTTATTTTAGTATATTGTGTATCTTATAACTTCCACGCGAACAACGCCGCGGGCAACAGATAGTTATTAATAAATAAACTAAATTAAACTGAACTTTGTATGTCCCATGTATTTTGGCTACTATAAAGATGGGGATGAACACACTGATGTACCTACGAGGATATTATGGATCCCTTAGCAACTTACATAGTTTCAGTCATCCAGACAGACAAGTCGTGACACAAATAGTTCAGGATTCCTACCTACATCTATTTATGAATTCGCACCGGTCATCATCATCATCTGCCTAGCCTTTTCCCAACTATGTTGGGGTCGGCTTCCAGTCTAACCGGATGCAGCTGAATACCAGTATTTTACATGGAGCGACTGCCTATCTGACCTCCACAACCCAGTTACTGGGTAATACGAATTCGCACCGGTACACAAAAGAAAAACCTCAGAATTCTACATACTTTTTCCCAAAGGAATTCAACTCGGCTTCAATACATTTCACGTCCTTGGACGTTACGTAAGATAGAATTCGACGCATTCAGCATATTCATGTGTTATGTAACTTACACATAAAGGTAGACTCAAATCATTACACGAATATAAGTAAGTAACTGATGTATTCAAAGAAAACATATTCAATCAAAAACTTTGATCAAACAAGAACTACTTTTATTAATACCTAGGTTCCAACTTTTTTTTATTTTTTTTTGGATGGGATATCATCAAATGACTTCTCCCGCTCTGGGCAGAGCAGGAGGGCGTGTCAGACTTTTACTGACTAAAACCCACCCGTGTTCCTTCTGTTGCCTGTGCCGGGGCCACGGTAACTCTTTCGAACATCCCGCAACCCTAGCTGGCATCGGCCCTAGCGGACCCCGTCAATAGTGCTGACATCTCTTTGAGGCGCGCGTGGAACACAACGCGCCATCGACTCGGGCTTGGCCCTTACCGGACGGCGAGCTACCCATCGATGCCCAGGGCGTCTCCTGCGGCGACTAGGGGCGTGAGGGCGCAAAGTTTGCCTCTCCCTCACGCGTCCCGCCTCCTCCTTCGCGAGTATTACTGCTTCGCAGAAGGAGGTGATGGCTACCCATGTACTCTCGCTCTGTACCATGGCCTGGACCAGGGCCGGACGCGAGAGATCGCCGCCGCCGATCGCTTCCGCGAGGACACGGCGGTGCTCCGCCCAAAATAGGTTCCAACTTGCTTTATTAAAACCACTTAATTACGAGAACATCTTAAAAGGTTGGCTCTTCAATAGTATGTAGCTCCTGCTTTATTTAGCTGGTACATTTACGGAATTTTATCTATTCAATTATTAGACTGTTAATGTTAGGCCGTTTTTCCACCAGTACCGTCAACGGGATGTCAACGAAAACAATCTTACGGCGCCGATGTAGCCATATATACATTTACTGTGGCCACGTGTCCAGCGCACACCACCGCCGCGGATGTCACATTCGGTTCGAATAATCTTGTTTCTCGTTGACGTCCCGTTGACGGTGCCGGTGCTCAAACCGTGTCAGTCTACTGGACGTGGGTACATAATAAATGGTCAAATATGGCTGTAATCAATAAGTTCGGTTGTCGGATTGGTTTAAAGAGGGCCGGAAAAAGTGACATTCTATAAGTAAGCAATGACGATGATGGAAAACACAAAACTGTACTGGGTATGTATAGCTACCGAAAAGCTTATGACAATCCTGAACGTGATTTTCTAGTCAGTAATAACAGCCGCACGGGTCGATCAATCAGCTTAAGCTATGCTTGCCGCTGTTGGTCCGTCGATGGGTGACCTTCTTTACATACCAAGACCTCTCCGTACCTCGGGAAGCACGTTAAGCCGTTGGTCCCGGCTATCATTCATGAATCTTTGACAGTCATTACGGGTCATCGGAAGCCCGCAAGTCTGACAATCAGTCTTACCAAGAGGTATCGCATTACCCAGTGACTAGGTTGTGGAGGTCAGATAGGCAGTCGCTCCATGTAAAATACTGTTATTCAGCTGCATCCGATTAGACTGGAAGCCGACCCCAACATAGTTGGGACAAGATTAGGCAGATGATGATCATGATTCTGCGTGTGAGTTGCGTGAGATCGTAGGTGGTGGTTTATTTGACAGAGTACGCGTCCCCCAGCAGCCTGCTGCCCAATCTCTAAAAATCATTATTTTTCCGAGAGTAGGTTTTCTAAGAAACCAAGTTTATTCAATTTCATACAACGCATTATTTACTAGACAATCATTAAGCCGATTCCAATGGTTGACGGAACATTAAATAAATTACAGGTTGCCAAAGACAAACTGCACTGGCTTGTCATGGAAAAGAAATTGTAGCTTTAAATAAAATGAAAGAAGAAAATCGCGTGCTAGCTAATGAGAACATGGCTATTTCTTAAAAGCAAAGCAAACTGCAATAAGCCGTAATTACGCTGAATATAAAAGATTACCCCATTTTCTTTTTATGGTGAAATGATATCTATCAAGCCCCTTTATCTATCAAGCCCCTTTATCTATCAAGTGATTAAATGATAATTGGATTTTCAAACTGCATAAGGCCGCGTCAAAACCAAAATCGATCGTCACGCGAGTAGGCAATCGTCACGTTCATTTCATATGTCAGTTTTTGTTCGGCGAACCCGAAGTTTTCCGAACGATAAATGACATATGAACGCGATAGTCGCATATTCGCGCGAACAATTGTTTTGGTTAGGACGCGGGGTAAGTGCTATAGCAGACACAATACTTTTCGCAGCGATCTTCGGAAGCTTGATAGGTACAGAAACTGACAAAAAGCAATCGCCAAACCGAACGAAACGAGTCGCCAAAACGCAATGCAGTCGCCAAATCGTCGATCGTCGATACTAAAAGTATTTCGAAGCTGTGGTCCCCCCTAACAAGTTGATTTTCTCTGATAAATACAATAACACAGTTGGCATCGACGTTTCTTATCCGATTACTGCCGAAAAGAAAAGCTTAAACAAACTCAGAGGTCGTGAACTCTTTTAAAGCACAAAAGTTTTTACTGTAGGTACTTAAAAGTTTGGGTGAGAATGGACAATGACAAAACATTTTACGAGGTCTTGTCTCGACAGATAGCAAATTATAACATAACATCACGCCTTGTTTCCCATAAGGGTTAGGCAGAGGTGTACCTATAGTAGTACACCCACATTTCGCCAGTTATGTTTAAGTCCCATGTAATATAGGGGACGAGCCTATTGCCATCTACCGGGCACAAATCCAGACTCCAGGCAGCTACTGAGAAATTCCAGATAGAAAAACCCAATAACACTTTGCCCGACCTGGGAATCGAACCCAGGACCTCATGCAAATAATATCCATAATTATTTTATATTAGCACACTAGCTTCTGCCCGCGACTTCGTCCGCGTGAAATTTCTTGTTTCCCCAAGCCATCGCGTCGCCCGCCCGCGCTATTACTTCGTTTTAAATAGACAGATATTACTCTTTATTATTACGCTTTATTATGCACACCATTACAATTACAGATATAAATGTAGAAATTTTACATATAGGGTGACACAATGGGTGGTCTTATCACTAAAAGCGATCTTCAGACAACCTTTGGATGGATTAAAGGAAGCAAGGAACTTTATGTAATGATGATGTTTAAGGAGAGAGGAAGTGTTTTCGCTTAGCGTTCTTTCTGTTTTTTTTCTTTTTTCTCAGCTCCTAAGAGGTCGTAGTGTGATGTTAAATAATCTTCCTCATGAATTGGACTATCAAATGCAAAAAGATTTATTTTTATTATATTCCGACTGGCAGTTCTAGAGATTAGTGCGTTTAAATAAACTCTTCAGCTTGATTATATTTGTATAAGTATATTAAAGTAAAAGTAAATGCAGCATCGTATATAATACTCGCATTGAAACGTGAGCCCGCCATTTTCTTTGTAAAGACGTCAGCTGTGCTTGCATTCAAGATAAATTCACTTTGGCCAGTTCAAAAATTTCCACGATTTCAAACAGCTAAACTTTGAAACTTCTGCTTGTATTTCCTTTCCTGCGAGTTATATTTATTTTTGTATAGTTTCTTAATTACAGTTTACTGTTGCAAAATGGTAGACGGAAAATAAATGAGAAGTGACAGTTTAATTGTTGAGAAAGCGTATAAAATTGCTTTTATATAATAATAAAATACTTACTATTATTTAATAAAAGTTTGCAGTGGAAATATTACGGGCATATAAAATGTTGCAGGCCTCTGCCGCTTTCAAGATTAAACCAGAAAATGTTTATGAGCATGAAAACTCGGTGAAAAGCTTGGAAAGACGTAAAGACGGATTTTTTGTGTTATAAACTATTTTCTTTTTACAATAAACCAATTCTGTGATATTTTAAGTTCTTTTCCTCTGATCTCGGCCCCTATTTATTCTCACAAATTAGGGGTCTCATCGGGGATTTGAACCCGGAACCTTTCGCAACACATACATACATACATAAACTCACGCCTTCTTCCCATGGGGGTAGGCAGAAACTACAGAACGCCACCTGCTACGATCCTTACATACTCCTTTTGCCTCATTTACATTCATACATCTGGTCATACACGCACGCCGGTTGCGAGTATTACGCACCTGACCTTTCTGAAGAACATCACCAATAAGATCACTATATGTCTTCCTAGGGCGTCCCCTCCCGGCGTTTCCACTCACCTCTGCCGTGTAAATACCTTTTGTTAGTCGACTTTCATTCATCCTCTCAACATGACCAAACCATCTAAGCATACTCTTTTCAATTTTTGTCACTACATCTTCTTTTAAACCGCACCGTTGCCTTATCACATCATTCCTCAGTCTATCATTCATAGTCACACCACACATGCTTCGCAAGGAACGCATTTCCACAGCATTTATTCTACTTTCATGCTTCTTTTGCCACACCCAATATTCACTTCCATACATAAGCGTAGGCACCAGCACACCATTGTGAACAGCTAGTCGGGCCTTTTTTGGACATTAACTGGTTGGTCACAACCGCATGTATAGCACCATTCATTTTATTTCCCGCATTAACTCTCCTTTCCACATCTTCATCAATATTTCCATCCCTTGTTAACAGACTCCCCAAATATACAAACTCACTTGCTCCAAACTTTTATCATTTATTTTCACATCACACATCGATACGTCCTCTTCTCTTTCAAACACCACGACCTTCGTCTTATTCACATTTATATTCATCACTTTCATCTTATATGCTTCATCAATGACAATCACCATGTCTTGCAACTGTTCTGCTGACGATGCAAGTAGAACTTGATCATCTGCGTAGAGAAGGCATTTGACAAGCAAATCATTCATCCTCCATCCGCACTCACCCTCTTTCAAATTTGTCAGACAACTCCCCAAACATGCACAAGCATGTACAAGTTGAACAGCCATGGTGACGCTACACAGCCCTGTCTAACACCCCTCGATATGCAGAACCAGTTCGTGTATGCCCCATTTATCCTAACCAAGCGCTAGTCCACACCGTACATCGACAGTGTCGACCACAGTTCCTCCCTCCACACACTGTCATAGGCCTTCTCCAAGTCAACGAAAGCACAGTAGACTTTCTTGTGCTTTGCCAGATGTTTTTCGGCTATGCATCTTAAGGAGAAGATCTGATCCGTACAGCCCATTCCCTCTCTAAATCCTGCCTGCACATCCCATATTTTCTCCTCTGTCACTCTTATCACTCTATTATCTCTTCTACTTTGCAACACCACGTGCATAATATCCAAAGAAAAACTTATTAAAGCTAATGAGGACCATGATATCAATAGAGGCTATATATGTTAAATCTCAATTTGGTCACAAGCGATAGTCAAACTCAAATCGCATCGTATGAACGTACAGCTACGTAGTTCTAAGAACAAAATGCAAGCTCAACTCAACATCAGCAGTAACCCACCATAAAATCTAAGCTCAAAAAGATTCCACCACTTAACTAACTTTTAGAAGCACTTCATCATTTTCAGATACTCCCTTGTAAAAAGTTCGCTTTGTCTTAAGTGATTCTCTAGCGGGTATATGTACAGTCAAACAAAGATGTAGGTATACAGACACGTAACTTGCACAATAAAATGTTTTGGGTGAGATAAATAGTCAAGTTTTTTACATCGTAGATTAAAGTGTTGAAAAAAGAGGTGGGGTGTTTTGAGTAAGAAAGTGGATGGCTATAAGAATATAAGAGAAGGGGAAGTGCAAAAGAAACGATGGATGGACTGAGTGAAAGATGATATGGATAGAAATGGTGTGAATGATATGACGACTAATAGAGAAGTATGAAAGATGAAGACATGCTACGCCAACTCCAAAAGATGATGATGATGAGATTTAAGTGTGTCAGCTTAAAAATATATGAAGTAAGTTCACAAAAGTTGACAGTGTACTGGAAATATGAACATTTTCCCCTGTATACCTAACTCGTTGTTTGACTGTAAAAATAGATTCGAACTTAGTATTGCCAAGTTTACTTGATTTCGTACCGTAATATCGGGTTTATGTTATGGTATTCTGGAGGCAGAGATCACGTAATATCGCGGGCCTATGAACGTCAGGGCACGAAACGAGATATATGATTCAGTTTCTTCTACGTGTGCCGACAGACGGATATGTTTGTTTTTCTAGAATGATACGTGGAAAGTTTAGATATTGACTTTATTTCTTGTCTTTTTTACTCGTTTTGTTGTATTTGTACTTTATGTAGGGCAAAACTTGGCTAATTCGTGATATGCAGCTATTCGGTGATAGATAATTGTGTTTTATTACCAAGTTACTACTGACTTGATAAATGTACATTTTTCAATCATTATAGTATTTGCCACATTTTTAGATATAAGTTAGCAAAACTTATTTTGTCTACTATATCACAGTAAATTTAAAAAATAGTCTGATCAATGAATCGAATTTTACAAGTAAAAAACAAAACTATCACCGATTACCCAAGTTTTGCCCTACTTCATGTTTGTATCCGAGTGACGGGTGCAATGCCATGTTGCCAGGGACACGTTCTAAGTGAGCGTGGCTCATCAAAATCTAAACAAATTATTATAAAGAGGTAAGATTGATTAACGTAAGAGGTAGTTTTTGGAAGTATTGATCCGATTACAAAAATTCTTTCGCTGATTGAAAGCTACACTATTGCTAAGTGCCATAGGATAAAATAATATGTTTTATGGCATAGTTAACTTCCACGTGGACGGAAGTCGCGGCCAGAAGGTGGTAATAAATAAGTACATATGTACCTGTACTAAGGGCCGGCGCAGTTCTGGCGAGACGCAGAGCAGCGCATTCGTCAATGCCAAATAAATATTGACCTTGCACCAGTTGAAATAAAGTTGAAAATAAATAAACTTCCATTAGATCGAGAGCGCGTCTAAGCGGAAAGAGACGCGTGTTATACTACAATACCAAAGGAAGATCGCTGACCAGGCGTTTACCCCATTACACCTAACAACACATTGCATCAGCCACGGGCACGAGGCAGGCCACGAGTTGCTGACTTCGCTCAACGTCAATCACGCCACCGTTTCCCGGCCAGCGGAAACGGCCACTTCGGTTCCAACCTCGAACGTTGTCAGATTTTCTTTAGTCATAATCATTTATTGTAATCTTTTCCATTTTTAATTAAAATTATTTTAAGTAAATTGGTTTTTTTTGAGTACTCCGCCTGTAGCCTCCGTAATTGGCGCAGTCGGTAGGATACTCGAAGCAGTGCGCGGCGCGTAAAAGGACTCTAAAATCGATCCTGTCGGCTCCGCATTGCCGCTGCTCGTGCTCTCAAGCCTTCATCGAGTATCCTGAACCACGGAAAGCTGCAGCGGTGCATCCAGACTTTGATGCAGACTCAGAGGTACCAAGAAATGAAACTGTGAGTACACTTGAATCGTTCTTGTGTTGCTTCCTTATAATTGTAATTTTCCTTTCCGGTCTTACGTTAATCCTTCAAGATTTTTCATCCTAGGCAATCTGGTTCTTGTACCCCTAGGGTCGTAAGGCAAGCTAGATTAGATCAATTTAGAGACTTAAGTGAAGTAGAACAAACCAGCGCAATGGCTCAAGGAGACCAAATTGACGCTATATTGAAATCCCTTCGATTACTCCCAGAGTTTGATGGAAACCCCAATACATTAACTAGATTTATTAATTTAAGTGATCAATTAGTTGGTAGATTTCTTAACCCTAATCCAGGAAATGAGCTGGAGAACCAAGCCTTGCTTAATGGAATTCTGAATAAAGTTACGGGTCCAGCCGCCCGATTTATTAATTCAAATGGTATCCCGACTGACTGGATGGGCATTCGTACCGCGTTGATTAATAATTTTGCAGACCAACGCGACGAAACTGCACTCTATAACGACCTCTCATTGTTAACACAGGGACAAAGTACTCCACAAGAATTCTTTGAAAAATGCCAAACTTTATTTAGCACCATTATGACATATGTAACTTTGCACGATAGTCTGCCTACCACCGTAGAGGCAAAGCGTGAACTTTATAAAAAGCTTACGTTGCAGTCCTACTTGCGCGGCTTGAAGGAACCGCTAGGCTCGCGTATTCGGTGCATGCGTCCCGTATCTATAGAGAAGGCGTTAGAGTATGTGCAGGAAGAAACGAACACTTTGTATTTGCAGCAGCGGAATAATAATTTCTTAGATAATAAAAAGCAACCAAACGTTCTAGCGGGCTCTCAAATTAAACTCCCAATTAATCAACCGTTCACTATGACACCAATTAATTTTAGTATGCCTGGCCCCTCGCGCCATCCACCAATGCTGGTTCAACAGTCGTGGCGCCCTAATGATAATAATAACTCACCTCAGTTTAACCGAGGGCCGACACGTACCCAGCAAATATTTAGGGCTTTACCACCAAATTATAATGATAGGAATAATGCATTTAGAATGATCCCACGTAACGTATCCGGAAATACGCAAAGTGGGCCTGGTCCCCAGAGACCTGCACCTATGAGTGGTGTAAGTCATTTTGTTAGCAAACCCATGCCTGTTAGAGGACACGACTGGACCAAATCAGGTAACCCACCACCAAGCAATTACTTTAAGTCTCGCGAATTAAATCTCAACGAATGTCCGTACTATGCATACGGCCCATATTACGATCACTCGGAGTACTATTACGCCGACCCGGAATATAATGATAACTTGGTGTATTTTAATGACGATAATTACAACGAGCAATTAATAGTTTCGGAAGTGCCAAATGGGACTAATGAACCGTTGACAGAGTCCAGGCCATCGACAAGCAATGAGGATTTTCGGACGGACTCGAAATCAGACAAACAAAAATAGAAATTAATATACAGACCCAGAGACAGCTTCCATACATACAAATTTCGAACCCCCCTTTAAAATTGCTTATAGATACAGGTGCCAACCAATCTTTTATTAGCCCCGAGGCCATACAGAAATATTTTCCATTTATACCACTAAACTATGAACCTTTTGAAGTCGTAAATGTTCACGCGACGAGCAGGAATAATAATTCGATCATATTACCATGCTTTCCGGAATTCAGTGAGTCTGATAATATAAAATTGTACGTTTATAAGTTTCATAATTACTTTGACGGGTTAATAGGATCCGATTTACTAAGTAAGTGGGAATCGAACATAGATTATAAAAATATGTGCTTAAACACCAGACATGCCACCAATCCGATACAGGTTTATGATTCCCGTAACGTTAATCTTTATGAGGATATTATACCCGCTCGTTCTTCTAAATTGATAAAACTACCAATCAATATTAAAGATGGAGATGCTTATATCCCGGAACAGGTCATTTGTAACTGCACTATAGGTGAATGCATTACGTCAGTTAGCAATAATCGCGGTATTTTAGAAATTTCAAACCCTACTAATAACGATTTAATATTTTCTGTCGATCGTCAAGTCAGTGCCGAAATATTTAATGTCGAGTGCACGCGTACTAAACAGTTGTCACCACGCGCTCAAGACGTGCTTTCAAAATTACGTACTAGTCATTTAAACCCAGAAGAATGCGCAAATCTCGAATCACTTTGTGCACAATATGCAGACGTATTTTATATAGAAGGCGAACCGTTGTCATTTACCAACCAAATTAAGCATTCAATAAAAACCACAGACGAAGTACCCGTGTATACAAAAAGCTACCGGTATCCATACGTGCATAGAGAAGAAGTTAGGAACCAAATAGGAAAAATGTTAGACCAAGGCATAATTAGGCCCTCACAATCAGCCTGGAGCTCTCCTATATGGGTTGTACCTAAAAAGGCAGATGCCTCTGGCGTAACAAAATGGCGAATCGTCGTAGATTTTAGGAAGTTAAACGAAAAGACTATCGATGATAAGTATCCGATACCAAACATCGCAGATATACTAGATAAGCTAGGCAACTGTCAGTATTTCACCACCCTCGATCTCGCGAGTGGATTCTATCAAGTTGAGATGAATACAGAAGATATACCGAAAACCGCATTCAATGTTGAACAGGGACACTTCGAATTTTTACGTATGCCTATGGGTCTCAAGAACTCCCCGTCCACGTTTCAAAGAGTCATGGATAACGTACTCAGAGGCCTACAGAACGTCATTTGTCTAGTGTATTTAGATGACGTCATCGTTTTCAGCACTTCCCTACAAGAGCATATGAATAACCTCGAAAAAGTCTTCCAAAGACTACGAGAATCAAATTTTAAAATTCAATTAGACAAAAGCGAATTCTTGAAGTTAGAGACAGCCTACTTAGGCCATATTATTGGCAAAGATGGCATCAAACCAAATCCAGATAAGATATCAGTCATACAAAATTATCCGTTGCCGAAAACCGCTACCGAAATAAAGCGCTTTCTTGGCTTACTTGGGTATTACCGGAAATTCATACCCGATTTCGCTCGCTTAACAAAACCTCTTACACAGTGTCTTAAGAAAGGCTCAAAAATTACCCTCGATACAAACTACATAAACTGTTTCGAAAAATGCAAAACTCTTTTAACTAACGACCCCATACTTCAATACCCTGATTTCAACAAGGAATTTATTCTGACCACTGACGCATCTAATTTAGCGATTGGCGCCGTACTATCACAAGGTCCGATAGGGCAAGATAAACCCATAGCTTATGCTTCGCGAACATTAAATTCCAGCGAAATAAATTACAGCACGATCGAAAAGGAGTTGCTAGCCATTGTATGGGCCACTAAGTATTTTCGCCCTTATTTATTTGGTCGAAAATTTAAAATTATCACCGACCATAAGCCACTCCAATGGGTGATGAATCTTAAAGAGGCGAACTTTCGATTAACGAGATGGCGATTAAAATTAGGCGAATACAATTTCACAGTAATTTATAAACAGGGAAAAACAAACACTAACGCTGATGCATTGTCTAGGATAGAAATATGCAACGAAGAGACAAGTTCCGTGATAGCTAATCCTACAGTCAATCCGCCAACGCTAGATGAATCTAGAACACTCACAGTTCACACTGATGCAGAAAAACCTATATTAGAGGTACCGATATCAGACGATCCGCTCAATAAATTCAATAGACAAATTCATTTTACAGTTGTAGGTGATTTTAAGGGCAGAACAGTCGTTACAAAACCATTCGACACCCACACACGTACGGCTATTCAAGTGTCTAAATCCAATCTTGAAACAGATGTAGTGAATGCGATCAAAGAATTCGTTAACCCTAGAGTAAAAACAGGTATATTAATTAACCCGCCTCTGGAAATGTACTCAATTATACCTATAATTCAAAACCACTTTAAGAATTCCTCCATGAATCTTGTACTTACAAAAACAGAACTAGAGAACGTTAAGGAATATCTACGCCAACAAGAAATCATTCGGAAATATCACGAAGGAAAAACTAACCATCGCGGTATTAACGAATGTCACCTTGCATTATCTCGGCGTTACTTTTGGCCTAAGATGAAAGAACACATAGCGAAATATATCAATGAGTGCACCATCTGTGGACAGAGTAAATACGATCGTAATCCAATTAAGCAACAGTTACACATAGTTCCCCCTCCAACAAAACCATTTGAAGTTATCCATCTCGATCTATTTACAGCTGAAACTGAGAAATTCCTTACAATCATCGATTCCTTTTCAAAGTATGCTCAAGCATACCATTTAAGGGATGGAACTGCAATAAGTGTCGTTCAAGCTTTATTAATATTTTGTACTCACCACGGAGTACCCTTAATGTTAGTAACTGACCGAGGCACGGAATTCACCAACCAGTTATTCTCAGAATTCGCAAGGGTCCATAAGATAAACCATCATAAAATACTAGCACATACACCCAATGAGAATGGAATGGTTGAGCGTCTCCATTCTACTTTGTTAGAACATTTAAGAATACTAAAACTACAAAATCGTGGCGAACCAGTTATCAATTTAATGCCATATGCCATATTAGCATATAACAGCAGTATTCACAGCTTTACCAAGTGCAGACCTTTAGAACTAATAAACGGACACTTTGACCCCCGTGACCCATTAGACATGGACGCCACAGAGCACTTAATGCAACAGTACATTCAAAACCATAAGCTAAGAATGAATAAAGTATATGAAATAATAAGCGAAAATTCTTTAACCCATCGCACTGAAATTATTGATAACTTTAACAAAAGTCGTGAACCTGAAAAAAATTATAATCCCGAGCAGCAAGTATTTATAAAGAATCCCATGGCTAGTCGTCAGAAATTAGCACCCCGGTATACACAGGATACGGTGTTGGCAGATCTCCCAATACACATCTATACAAAGAAAAAACGAGGTCCAATCGCTAAGTCCCGTCTAAAAAGAGTGCCTAACAGTGCACAATTGTTACAGGATAGTACTGATGTACCTACTACAAGCAGTGGCTGCTCAAGAGATAACACTTGAGAGTCTTGAAGATGGACCAGGACTTCTCCCTTTCAAGCTAGGCACTGCAAGGATCATAACCCAACACCATTCCTTTTTACAGCCTATAGATTTAGATGAAATTAGATCTAAGGTAGTATTAGTTAAAACCCAGATAGACTATATTCAGCCTCAGTTAAATAATAAAACTCGTTTCTTGTACGAACCACATATTGCACATCTTAAAACCAAATTAGATAAAATTTCAAATCAATTACAAACATTTGATTCCCATCGTGTTAAGAGAGGTCTTATAGACGGCCTAGGCTCAGTAATTAGAAGCATTTCAGGAAACTTGGATGTTACAGACGCTTTACGTTATGACAATGCCATCAAAGTCCTTCAGGATAACGAACAAGAGATAACCTCGCAATTCAATCAGCACATAAGTTTAAGCAAGGACTGGATGTTACGGCACTCAAAAATCCTTGAAAGTATTGTAGAAAACCAGAAAAACATATCCCAAATAGTTAACGTAATAATCAAAACCACTGCAATTACTAATATAGACCTTCTAAATTATGCTCACCTTTCACAGTTACTCTTAATCCTGGGGGATAATGTCGAAAATTTATATGAAGAATTAGTCAGGATAGAGAATCTTTTAGCTTTCATACATGCAAAAAGCACGCACCATTCCATGCTTAGTTTAAACGCGTTAAGAAATATGATAGATAGAATACGTAGTTTATATAGTAAGGAAGAAATACTAGATATAAGCATAAGGGAATATTTCGATATCATAAAATTGGGTTCATATTATAGTAGTAGTAACTTAGTTATAGTATTCAAAGTACCGATTGCCCTGCGTAACACCTATGACCTATACAAACTCTCCATAGTTCCCAATAAAAACCATGAAATCCTGATACCATCCTCTCCCTATATTGCAATACATGAAGACGAATTCATGTACATGGAGACAGAATGTCCGAAGGCAAACAATTGGTACCTCTGCGAGATGAAAACCAGCTTCAACCTCCGGGACCAAGTGGACTGCATTCATCAGCTGATCACGACACAGAAAATCGACTCTACTTGCAACCAGATCCCAGTTATACTTACCAGAGCAGCACTGGAGCAACTAGATGACAAGCACTACACCGTCACGTTTCCAGAAGCCACCAAAGTCCAGACGTCCTGTGGAAGAAATGAATACACTAATCTACAAGGGAGCTTCTTAGTAGTCTTACCTCACAACTGTTTCCTGCGAGCTCCTGAGTTCACCCTCATCAATATCAATGACCATGCAAGAGGACAAGTTATCAAGATAACTGACTTACCTCCACAAGACCCCAATTTGAGACCATCATCGCAACCAGTCTTAACTCTAAATTCTATAAATTTGGAGAATCTACATGCAAGCAACGCTAAGATAACGCTACAGCCGCCAATCAACTTAAAGAAGCCTCAAGATATAACCTTATATCATACTACAATACCGTTGTACGCTATCCTATTAGGCGCAACTGTAATAAGCAGTTATGTCATCATACGAAGGCTCATAGTAAAACGGCGATCTAAGGAAATATCAGTAACTGAAACGAAGCAAACGGCATGCCGAGATGACAATACTGAAGCTGCAACGACAGATCACTACTCAGCACTATTCTCGACGAAAGTACTCAAATAATTGCTGAACTGCGGCGGGAGGTGTTATACTACAATACCAAAGGAAGATCGCTGACCAGGCGTTTACCCCATTACACCTAACAACACATTGCATCAGCCACGGGCACGAGGCAGGCCACGAGTTGCTGACTTCGCTCAACGTCAATCACGCCACCGTTTCCCGGCCAGCGGAAACGGCCACTTCGGTTCCAACCTCGAACGTTGTCAGATTTTCTTTAGTCATAATCATTTATTGTAATCTTTTCCATTTTTAATTAAAATTATTTTAAGTAAATTGGTTTTTTTTGAGTACTCCGCCTGTAGCCTCCGTAATTCGCGCGTCTCAGTTTGTTTATTCTAAACTTTATTTTTAAAAATAAAGTTAAAAATAAACAAATTTTGTTTGGCAGTGACAACCGCACCGCGCTGCGCTTCCCTAGGTGTGCGCCGGCCCTAAGTCGACACGCCGTGTTCCACGCGCGCATCTCAAGAGGGACTGCGGAGGGTGACTGGGTCCGCATGAAAGTTATACGGGCCCATAACTGGCCGAGGGAGCGTGACGAACTGCGCAAGTGCTCCAACACTCCGGCCAAAGCTACTTAGTCGAAGAACACCGTGTGGTTTTACTCAGTAAGAGTCTAATATTGCAGATGCCTCCGCCCGCTTTAGGGCGAAAGATATACAAGGGGATACCGTCAGCACTAGAAAAGTGCTGATGGTAGCGCAATATTATGTGGAATATTATTGATGAGCACTTTTAGACAAGGTAGACAAGATAATCAATAAATTTAATGTTTTATAGTTTTTGCTTATATACATATGTCGGAAATACGTTAGTCGTCGTTTGACTAATCAAGACGCCAGCGCCACCAAGCGGCGCTCGACAGAGTCTTCAACATAACGCTCGTCGACCGGAGTTAAGCGGAGTTTGTCGGTGGCTGTCGAGCAGTGAACACATTTAGATACTGTCACGCGTTCCGTATAGTTGTGTCGAGTCTACTTTTTGTGATTAATTTGGTCGTGAATTATAATTTGATTTGAACTGCAAACGGTTTTTCTATTGCGCAATAACCAACACTACCCATAGCACGCCCACACTAGTTAAAATATGGCTGACGATAACTAGAGAGATGTACCTTCTCCGTCATTTAGTTATCAATAATAGTCAGGAGAACCATTGCTACGTCTGTCACGTACAAAATAACAAAGACATAAGTAGTTAGATACCTACATATATAAATTCCCCAGATCTTCTATAGAATAATTAGATCACAAAAGGTAATTCAAAAGAACAGAATTAGATCTGAAGTCTGAAAAGATCTCGTAGCGAGTCTTAATTGTATCGTTTCATAAGTACAAAGTTGCTTTCTTGCTGATTCAATTATAAAACTTGTTTCTCTCAACTTGTTCTTTCAGCGAACGTGGAAAATTAGTACTTACTTTTAATTAATTATAGCTACTAACTAGTATTCCAAATAAAACAGGGCTTTATATTAAACTTACAGAAGACTAAATTACTACTGCTTTTTTTAACGTAGTTCTCTAGCGCGGCTTGCGGTAGGAGTTGACTGGTAGAAGTCGTCATGCGAAAAAGCGTTCATACTTGTATGCCCCCTCCATGAGACTTTCTTCTTTCGAATTCACACTCTCGATAGAGAGAATGTGTGAATTTGGCCAAAATAAAAATCCAAGATGGCGGCTGCGAAAATTTTCATATTTTTCGTCATGGGTGTCGTTTCCAAAGTTTTCGAGGGTGCTAAAGAAGCCGATACTTTGGTCAAAATGGAAATCCAGGATGGTGGCTGCGAACATTTTGTTTTTGTTTTAAATCAGACGTGAAGAAGGAACTTAGTTCTTGAGCCCGGCAGCACACGTTTTTTTTTTTTTCAAATTCAAATTCATTTATTGGTGTGATTTTTGGTACATTTTACATGAGATCTTAATAATAAATAATTAGTTCCTCAAAAATCTACCTTAAAGGTGTACACTCTTTCACATAATTAGTAATTTTATTAACCTTTTCTCTAAATGTTTATACCACCAACATACAATTTAGGCTTGTTTTCAAGATCGTTTTTCACTTCTTATTTAGATTTAATTCAAAACTAAAATATCGCTCTTGTACCTATATTAATTCCAATCGATTTTTATGTTATGCCATTAATTAATTAATTTAATATTATATAGATGTAAGCGAGTTTGTTTGTAGGGATAGTCTTCGGAACTACTCCGATCCGATTCCGAAAATTCTTTCACTAACGCAGTATTGCCGAGTGTCATAGGATATATTTTATGTTAAAACAAGAAATTTCACGCGAACGGAGTCGCGGGCAGAAGCTAGTTATTTATAATTATTTTAAACAAGTACTGACTCGTATATTTTACGGAAGTAGAGTGTTTGCAGCCCAATTATACTTTTTAAAAACATATCATCACGCCTTGTTTCCCCGAAGGGTTAGGCAGAGGTGAACCTATAGTACACGCACATTTCGCCAGTCATGTTTAAGTTCCATGTAATAGAGAGAGAGCCTATTGCCATCTACCGGGCACAAATCCAGACTCCGGGCTGCTACTGAGAAATTCCAGATAAAAGAACCCAATAACACTTTGCCCGACCTGGGAATCGAACCCAGGACTAGACCAACGAGGCAGTCAACTCCTACTACTATCTACTTTTTAAAATGTCAGTTTAATCTGTTAAAATTTCACTACAACAAAAACTACTGCAAAATGATACCAATATTGGTAATAATTCTTAAAAGGGCTTAATTATCGACAATGGTACTTATCAAGATTCAAATATGCACGAAAATGAACGCTTTATTCCCCGTTATTGTTTATTCCCATTCAGATTTAAATTAAAGTGGTGTATTGCAACGGATTAATCATAAACTTGTTATTGTGATATTTTAATTTCGTGTCTTATAAAATGTTCAGTGGTCCTTTATTAAAATAAATATATGTATTTTTTTTTTAGGTTTTTAGGTATTTTTTTAGGGTTGTTATGTTTTTGGGTTCTTGAATATTATTTTCCAAGTTACCTATTCTTTTTTTCACTACCGAGTGAATCCAAGGTTTCTTCTTACAAAACCATATAGCTGTAGCTGTGCCGAGTTTGTACACACGCAGGGTGTGTGTACTCAAGCTATAACCACACAATCCAGCAAAAAAAAAATCAAATAACTTTAAAAAACATAATAGCTCAAAGGGGCGATATATCGCGTTAAACCTCTATGTAAGTAAGTAATCTATGAAAGTATCGACAGTACCTACAGCCAGTGAACAAAAAAAAAAAACAAAAGAGCAGCATGATTAAACATGCCTTTCCTTTACAAGCACTCAAGTCGATATATGGAACACGAGTTCAAATCTGCGAGAATAATCCGATTGGACGGTCGAAAGGATCGGAAGAATGCTTTGTTGCCCAGTCACTCGCGTGTCCTGGACTAATTCAATTATCATAGCTGGTGACCTCGCTATACGGTATTATGAGCAGCCGTTAGTTCCTTCTCCGTCCGGCACGGTAAACGCCTATTTACGGACACTGAGGACGAAATTGCCCGCCTAATGGTCGCGCTGTTAAAATAATAGTTCCAGATGAATTTGAGTGCTGTCACTGAATATTGATATTTCTGAGAGTCGGAAATGGGGACGCTATTTTTAGATAAACAACGGAATTGCATAAGAAGAAACCAAGGGTTCATTGTAGGTTATTTAAGTCTGCTCTGGATTCGACTGAGGGATATTATTTATAATTTCAACAAAGTACGTTAGCTCATCTTTGTTAATCAAATTGAATTTTTTGGCCAAAGTTGCTTTAAAAACAGCTATTTCATCGATGATAAATGGCAAGCTTGGTTCGTGCTACGATCATTCTGATCTTCCACAATAAATTTCCGGTTAAAAATACTTCTCTGCTTATTTAATATATTATATAAACTTGAAGCTACGTTTTGCATTAACAATTTCCATTTGAAGAGCGCGCCTATCTACTGCAGGTTACCAAAAAGTACCGCATATTAAGTCGACCACCTACAAAATGTTCGCCAGCAAAACACGAACGAGCTCAAGCCATTACTGAGTACACCCAAAAATGAGCCTTTTTAGTACAGGTTTTTACCGGGTAAGAACGATGCTTAGCAATATGGACGTATAAAATCGGAAGAGTATCCTGAGTAGATATCAGGGTATAAAATGACGGTTTTATCGACAAGCTTTCACATCTTTCGACCGGCAACTCCCTGGGGGTAATCCTGATCTTGATGTTACATTATATACATACGAGCCCAAAAGCGTTTGTGTATGTAAATTCGATTTGGTTACGTACAACGTCAGTCATTTGTCCTCATTAATTTGCAATGTGGATACGTTCATTACGCTATTTTATAGGGAAGTAATTTTGTGCTCGATGCTACTAGTTCACTTTGAGTATTGAACCGAGTTTGATTAGGTAAGAGGTACATACATTGTTGTTGATTGATGTTGCGAATTTTGGACTTCAAATCTGCTAAGATCATTTCAGGAAAGGAAAAAAATACGTACTTAAACGAGTAAATTAACTGCACATTTCAAGTACCTACAGTTCATAAAATTTTTAATGGTAATACAGCTTTTAATATCAACCTACTTGTGTTTAAGTAAATGGAAACTTGTGGCATTAAAAACTAGCTCCATTTTTATAGTTGTCAGGTAGTTGGAGGATCATGAAACACGGTTACGAGCAAACGCTGCGGTAAATTTTCTTGGTCTACAGTGCACTTTATTATACAAATAATTACTTGAAACGAGAATGTCACGTGTTTTATTATTTATATTTATATATACTTTATTGTACACCACAAAAATACAAAATATACAATGAGCGGCCTTATCGCTTTCTGCGATCTCTTCCAGGCAACCTTGACAACTTTTTGACAACAGGAAAACTTTTACTATGGGACCAAACCTGAAATCGCAAAAAAAATCAGCTGCTCCCTACATTTATGTTCGCATAAACTCGTCAAAATGTAGGAAACAGCAGATTTTTTTTTTGGGCGACTTAAATTTTTTGTAATGTAATGTGTTTTTGTGTGTTTTGTTTGTAATGTACGAGAATCCTCCTCGTAAGACTTTGTTAATGTTAGGACATTATACCATTTTAAGAAAACTTTCGATAACGTCACGACAGTGCAAGTTATGATTTTTGATTAAACCATGGACTTTTCAGAAAATGGAATTAGTGGTAATTGTTTTTGTTTGTTTATTTGTGAGGGGCTCGTGGCTAAGTAATAATAGCCACACGGGTCGGTCTGGCCGCAGTGACGTCGTCGTGTGAGTCAGTGAGTGTCGTCCGAAGCCTGAAAGTCTGACAACCAGTCTTACCAAGGGGTATCGTATTACCCAGTAACTGGGTTGTGGAGGTCAGATAGGCAGTCACTCCATGTAAAAACTGGTATTCAGCTGCCAGTTACACTGGAAGCCGACCCCAACATAGTTGAGAAAAGACTAGGCAGATGATGATGTTTTTTTTTTTTGTATATGGGAGACGCACGTAGCTAGTTCACATCAAAACATCAAGATAAAACTTAAACAAAAAAAAAACAGATTGTAGAAAACAAACACACCAGTTCCTAACAGATCACTTCACTCAATAATATACCAACAAGAACAACCTACTATCATAAAAAAAAAATATTCTCTGAAAGCCCTTTAATAGAGCGCGTTCGTCGTAAACTGTAAAATTCCTTTTACCGAAGAAATTGTTTCTGTTTTCTAACTCAAGGCGAGTTTTATGGTGGCACATAACTGACTTGGCCGGTCGTAAAGACTTTAGAGTGACGACTTGGACCCTGCGCAATGTGTTGACATATGGCCGAGAAAGGGTAACAATACCTACCTACTGATCGATTTACAGAACGCGCCACGAGTGACTGTGTGTGCTGAAGTTAGCTGCGGATCACAATGTGATGAGAATCTCATTTATAAGCTATGTGCCCGATGGGATTTGCTACCGGCAAAATTGACGAACTTCCATTACAGACTTTCATCCTTTCAAATATTTTTATTAGATAGATTGCGCACTTTAAAAAATAAGAAGGTTTATCGGGTGTGTTTATACAAGTTGCTTAAAGTTTAGCGTTTTAATAAGACTGACACCGTTTCCTCGTAGGTCGAGATTGATAAACGTTACTAAGCACGTGCTGTGGCTTATGTATCTTACCGTCGTCTCCATCTTGGACTGTAGTTTGACAGTAGTGCAGCTGTGACAGGAAAAAAGCTTAGTCAAAGCTTTGCCCTTAGATTTTTGGAATTTCTTTCAATTTCCAAAGAAATTAACACAAAAAGAGTCGGTACTCGCAGCTAACTTCACACACATAAAGATCTGTCGCGCGTAATGCTTTGTCGTCAAGATTACGAGTTATATACGGTTTTCCGAGATGAGAATCGAGTGTGTTTGGACGCGTGATAGGATCGGAAACAAGATTACTTTAGCCTGTACTAGGAATTTCGTTTGTGCTACATTTCGAAGGGTACATTTTCGGACACAAATCTCGGATTCAAAAACATCGAGACCCGAAATAGCTTACAAAGTTTATGCAAATATTCCGTAGCTCTAGTAACTAATATTTTAGTCACTGAGACAAACAGACTGAGTGATGTTTCAGTCAAGTATTCTAGTTTACCCCCTAAAGATTTAAGTACCAATATTATATTCTTAAAGTGGGTTAACCACAATAACTCAACAGGTAGACTTGAACCCACGATCGCCAGTCAACGTCTTAACCTAATCTGTTTTCACTCCGTGTATGGCTTCATCAGGTGTTCACTTTAATGGTTTACACAAATCACGGAGGAACATGGTATAGATAATCAACTTCAGGGAATGCTTGGGTTGTGAGTAGTCAAGACTGTCTATAGACCGACTATTGCCTTATGAAAATCATTTTAGACTATAAAACCGTCGCTTAATTGTCAAAATGCAATGAAAAACTTGTTTTGTCACAAGTAAAACTGTTCTATCTACGATAGCCAAAACTATTGGTTCTAGTGAACGCTCTATCTTAAGTAAACTAAATAACAGTCGACGATCGACATGTGTGATGGAATCAGATGGAACCACGTACGACGCGATGGTCAATTACGCAAGAAAGAAGATATTAAGCGGAAACCCAAGACAATAAAGAAGGAACATACCCGAAGCGTGCGACCGTAATGGGAGGCAATACGAGGTGAATTTATACTCACGCTTGCACATTTTCATAGCAAGTCCCTAGCGAGCTAGATAGAGAAAAGCGAGCACAAACGGCGATCTTTATACACGTCGCTTGCGCTTTCAACCTTCGTACGATATGAATGCAAAATACGAAAATGCTGCTCCGCATTTTCCAGTAAATGTTTCTAGAAGACCAAGAAAATATTATTATAATTACTTCTTTCATGTTTGAATGTTGCGCATTTTCATATATTTGTGTTTTCAAGTTATTTTCACGTCTGCTCATAAAAATTCAAAATCCTCGTAAGGCCAGAACACAAAAAATGCGTCATTCATTCAAAAATTCATTTGAATTATCGTTTATTATGCGGTGTGGAGGATGCCGCAGTGGATTATCCCACGAATACAATATATGTTTGTGGATTTTCAAAATGGGATCCACTTTTCGCGCTGGTGTCCTGGTAATTGCGACGTACACACTCAATATTACTCAAATTATAACTAAAAATACTACGTGGATTCTTTTATTTTTAGCACTATTATTTTATTCGTCCCAATAAAGCTAGATAAAATTTCAAAACAAAATATAGAATGAATACATTTCCTAGTATTCCCAAAAATATTACGTGGATTCATTTATTTTAAGCACTATTATTTTATTCGTCCCAATAAAGCTGGATAAAATTTCAAAACAAAATATAGAATGAATACATTTCCTAGTATTCCCGTTACTGAATTTTGGGCCAAAAAAAAATTAAAAGCTGTACTCGTACATATTTTTTCGTGTCATTTTTGCCATCGACACGCTACGAAGTATCGAGTAATGTGACTTCATGTAACTTCAACTTTGGTTTTTGCGGTGATATACATATTATGCTTAAGGATAAAAAATGGATGAAACTTGAATTTTACCCTTACCTTTTTCAGTACACCTTTTTACGCACATTAACGGAAAAGTTTCTCTCAGCTTCTCTCGCGAATAAAATGTTGGCATTTAAGTATGCTACGAAGTTTTTGAACAATTTGCTTGTGTGAGCAAGTATTGAGTGTGTGAAAAAACATTCGTTAATAACACGTTTCAAAAAAAGTCTATAAATTGCTATTTTTGGAGTTTAGTCCTTAAGCGTCGATTTTTATATAAGGCCCCCGGAATGGAATTTTTATGAAGAGTGAAATTTAATACAAGCGTTAACTCAAAAGCGTTATGTTTTTCTGCGCAACATACCTTGCGCACCTTTCACGGAGTAAGCTTCAGTCGTGCCTCGGAGCTGACACACACACACACACACTTTTAACACTTCCGCTATGGTGCTTCTAGACCGCGAATATGCGGTTCTGCAGCCAGTGAATGGAATCCAAAGTAAGTATTTTAAGTGATTTGCATACATAAACTCACGTCTTCTTCCCTTGGGGGTACGCAGAAACTACAGAACATCACCTGCTACGATCCTTACAAACCGTCCTTCCTTTTATGTGATTTTTTTATAATATGCCTTTTTACACCTATTTGATCTTTATCTTTACCAATAAATTCAAACTTTAAGCGAGCTCGCAAGCTTTTAGGTTTTCATGAAAAACAAAAGAAATCTTGATGAAAAATAGCAAATTCATTCAAGGTTAAACTAAAGTTCCTTTGAACTATCCTTCAAAACTTTCATTCACTCACTAATCTACAGAGATTAATGAAAAATATCGCTCAGTCATTCATGCCGCCCTCCACAATCGACTCGCGTCATTCATTTTTTATCGAGATTTACAAAAAATCTTGGTAGTTCGGAGAAAAACATACAAGGTGTAATTTAAATAACGCACAACCCCTTAAGGCGTCATTGTATTCATCGTTATATACAACTTTTACTAAGGGATTAAACCTGGTCTGGTTTGGTCTCATAGTAAAAGTTGTTAAGATTGATAACGTTTCTACTCCCCAGCCACTGCGAATCATATTCTAGTTTTCGTAGAACCTCTGAACAATCCAGTCGAAACTACCGTATATCTAACCCAGTAACACTCCATTCACTACGTTTTATGAATTAAGTTGATGATGGAAGTATTAAAGAATAAAGCTCTTAGTTGCAGCACTGGCAGAATGCCAAGCTTCCTTGCGCCGAACGATTATTTCCATTTTGACTTATTAAACAGTGTTGGAAACGTTTCATTATTACTATCTTATGGTGGGTATAAAGGAATTCAAATAACGTTATTGGTGATAACGCATCTCTGTCCAATCCTTCGGGAAAAAAGGCGTGATGTTATGTGTGTTATGTTATTGGCGATTGCGTTATACGTCTAGTATTTTTTTTCGGTTTTAAAAAACGTACTTATAATTTTTTTGATGAACTTTTAAGTATAATTTTTAATTTAAATATCGTATAAATTCTACCTCTTCAGTCATAAAAGCTGCTATCATTGGAAATAATCATCGAAATTCAATACTGTGTTTGACCCAAAATTGATTCCCAATTTAATTGGAACCTCAGAACAGACAGAATCCTCTGTGTTAGGGAAAACCATTTTCCTAAAAACCGCACAAAACAGTGTCCCGATTAAACTTATGTTTTTACTTTTAATAAATTGTTTTTCTCGGGGAAAGTTTTGTACAACAATCAGAAGAAGAAGATAAAGCTAATCAAATCAGCTAATCATAACTGTAAATCGCAAAGACACTATTTATGTCTAACATAGGTTCAAACTTAGCCCAATAATAATCAATTTAATGACTTTAGACCACCAGATATTGATCTAAGAACAAAGTTTGAGTCAACTGACACCATAGCAGCAGTTTCTTAGACCCGCTTCCAAAGTAAGCGTATGAACTTTGTTCCTTATTAACTATTCCACGCGATAGTTCGAAACCCAATCTATGTTTACACCAATATGCCCTTTTGCTTCATATATTAAACGTGTTATTAATATTAAGCGTTAGCTTGATGAACACAATGAGGTGGTTTTATACTGAGTTATTTAGGAAATTCAAGGTTGTCACATCAATGATTCCCTCGCGACTGTCTGTGCCTAGCTTAATGTTTAGTACTGGCCATTTATTGGATAACATCTTATTTACCTCAATATGGTGATTACTAAAACATTTAAAACTTTTCTGGACTAAGCCGACGACGCACGGACGCGAAAATAACGGGACGGGATTTTATCGCGCACTGGATTTTCAACGCTCCGCTTAGCGCCGAGAGTTGAAAATGCAACAGTGTGTTTTTTCCACGCGTTGGAATGCACTCTGTTGGATTCTCAGTGCTCGGATCAACACTGACAGTTGAAAATCCAGTGCACGATAAAATCACGCTGCGATATTTTCGCGTCCGTGCGTACGTCACCTAATACAGCATAAGTCTATTGTTTATGATGATACAGGTATCTCTAGCAAATATTTAACGTTTCTGTTACTTATATCACAGCACGTTATGTCTCTGATACCATGTCTGATGAACACATTGCATCATTCTATGACATATTAAACACAAACTGCCTTTTTAGGGTTCCGTACCTCAAAAGGAAAAAACGGAACCCTTATAGGATCACTCGTGTGTATGTCTGTCTCTCCGTCTGTCTCAGCTAATTTGCTTGAATCTAATGGACTGATTAAGTTGAAATTTGGTACACATATCAATTTCTGTGAAACAAACACGAACTTGGTACGTAAATAAATGAATTTGAAATATGGGGTTACTTTTGGGGGCAAATAAAAAAATTAAAAAAAAAGTTTTGCAAACTATACCGTGTGACATACCAAATGAAAGGTCTTACTGAGGGGGTCTCGAGTAGATTTTTTGAGGTATTCCACTCTTAGCACCGATTTCAACAGCACTTGACCGAATAGCACCTGAGCACTTCCACTAACAGCAATGAAACAAAATTTAGTAAAGTGCGGTTCGGTGGAATAGTTTATTAATGTTATTTTCAGTCCCCGAATGGCACTTGCTTACAGTTTGTAGTGATGGGACGTATGTATTCTTTGTTCAGGACATTACCAAATATAACATATCGATACGGCAAGTGCATGTCGGATCACGCACAGTAAAGGGCTTCGATGTCGTACGTAATGAATGCGGTTAAATGTTTACGTATGCAATTTTTTTAAGAGGCCTGTCGCATTTTGTCACCTCTTTCGCTAACACGGGACCATGTTTTTAAGAATGTTAAATGAAAAGATGCTTTTTTGAAAAATGTAATCAATTGGCGACATAATAAATAATATTAATTTAATAGGTAATTGTTTAAAAAACATTTCTATTGTGTTATCTAATAAGCTCTGCTCATTATGTATTATTATCTGTTTTTGAGAGGAGTTAAATAAATGCCAGAATAAAAATGTGTTTTAAATAATAATTACCTATTAAATTAGTATTATTTATTATATAATCACGCCATCTACAATAAGCTTTGACCGACCTTCCCAATTAACCCTAGAAAGATAATCTGCGTAAAATTGACGCATGCATTAACGAAATATTGTTCTAATCTTTCTAACTATTGCGAATGAGCCGCAGTGCGTTCAGGACATCTCAGTGGTGACCTGGAGCTTCTCCAAGGCGTGTTTATTACAGAGATAAGGCTCACCAATTTTGAAATATTACGACCGAGTGGGATAAAATGACGCATATGAGTGTGACTTTGGATTCTGGACTTCCCTTACTTTTATGTTTGTCGTGTTGTTAGTATATATGTTTTATTGTAGTTATGTTTATTTATACGTTCAATCACAAAACTATTAGCCACTATGGGTCGTCAAAATTTATATGATGACCATAATTTTCCGCTCTTATAGAGAGTAATGACGAATTTTTTGGCGAGGACACTGAAAGTGGGAAACATAAAGTCGGATAGTGCAAATTTTTATGGAACGTTTTTTACAGAAGTGCCTGTATCTGAATTACGTACTTTACGTACTTATTGCTCTTCCAAAATAAGCACAAGGTGAACAAATGCAACATGCAGTATGGAAAAAAGAGCAGAATACTGGCCTATGCCAAAGTGGTTCCAGATGCATTTGAAATAAAATTACTGTTTACATTATAATAAATAGTATCTCAATTGCTTAAAGTATGTGTTTTAATGACTGATGAATGGTTGAATTTGGGATAATTAAAAAACTTATTCAAAATTAATTGATTTTTAAGAAGTTTATAGTTTTAATTCGTGTTTTTGTTATTTAAAAAAAAAATACATTACTATGTGACTATAACTTGATGTTTAATTTACATAACAAAAAAATATAATCCCCATATTAATTTCCCGTTTAAAATCAAATTAAAGCATGCGTAATTTTTACGCATGATTAACTTTAACGTACATCTAAATATGATTATCATTCTAGGGTTAAAAGTGGGAATATTTATTCTAATGTCATTGAAATAGTTTTTAGGACAGAGGTTGCTTTACAAATTAAAGACGGATAATTTTTTTATCGCGCTCTCTCTTGGCTTCGAGCCGAGCGATGAGACGTCCGTTAACCGTATAGTTCGGGAGCGCCTCTAATTGAACCCGAACACACGAACCTCCGTCGGCTCGTGAGCGTATCCCATTGGACCCCAGAATGACGGCACACACACACTTAATTTATTATGAAAATATTTATTATGCTACTCCTCAAATCTTATGAATGTGCGTTAATTCAGAGAGTTGGATAAAAAACTCATATCTTAACGCCATTACATCTTTCATATTTAGCGCGAAGTTGATTAATTTACCTTTATAAAATCCAAGTCTGTAAATGCGATGATTGCCATTTTGATGACAGTGGTGGTCGAGGCTATAAACATAAAAATTGGGGATTTCGAACGTCTATTACTCCACTCCACTCCAATACATAATTTAATTATTTGTCGAATTCACTCATTGGAAACACGGACTTGAATAGACTTTAGTTCAAGACTTTCGAAAAAGGTATGAAGGAGCTTCATGTGCACATTGTTTTTTTTTTTGTATTCTTTTATGCTGCATAGTTTTTGACATTAGTGTAGCAGTCTGTATGTGTGAGGCGTTCATTCGACCATTTGTTCCTAGTTGAAATACTGTATGATTTAAATTAACGAAATTGCTTATAAAAGTGACAAGGTCTGCCATTTTTTGTTTACTGATAGCGATACAAATAAAACATTACTCCTTGCTTCAGGTGAACAAGGTGGAATTATCCGATACAAAACGTAACTTCTGCTGGTTTGTATTGATATGTTTTGTTTGGTAATTCCTTGGGACAAAATAATACATCCCATCACTAAAAAAATATTTCACGTAGGTGCCGTTCGGGAACTGAAAATAATAATAATAAACTGTTCCACCGAACCGCACGTTACTAAATTTTGTTTCATTGCTATTAGTGGAAGTGCTCAGGTGCTATTCGGTCAAGTGCTGTTGAAATCGGTGCTAAGAGTGGAATACCCCGATTTTTTTTATAATTTCAAAATACATAGTTTTAAAATTATTTAAGAAAATAGACGAAAATGGACCCTAATCTCCGAAACTACTGAGCCAAAAATTTTGAAAAAAATACAGCAAATAGATTATAGAAAACCCTATAAGAAGTCTATGGTCTTAAAATAACACGGTTTTTTCAATGTGCGCAAAAACTTACATTTGCGATTGTAATGAATGGGAGAAAATGTTATTCAACTACAATGTTAAGTTTGTTCTTAATATTATAGAGGCATGAGGAACAGGGTGTAAAGTTCAGTCATACTCCATAGAAAAAGGAGGATTCTCCGACCAGACGGGTGTTGTGTCTGGTAGGCTACTGCCCGACGGTTGATGTCGGGATGTTGTATATATGCTTAGTCGCGCGGTAAACTCTGATTGCGCGATGCAGGATTTTGCGTGACGTCAGTGTGATGCACTCCAATGTGGTGAGGTAGATATGCCGCCACAGTATAATTCTGTCTCTTCTTTCTTCATCCCGACTACAAAACCCTTCATTGTGCGTGGTTCGACGCGCACTTGGCCAGTTTTGATAGACGACATACTGAAGCAATACCTTAGGTATATGTTAGATAGTACCATAACTCCAATCCAATTATTTTCCTTTTTCATCTCATCCAAAGGTCCCATCTAAGTTTGAACATTGAACATAGCATTATCTTTATTGCTTCTCAGTGCCAACTGTGTGTAGTTCGGCTCAAACTAGTTCCCGCTCCGTCCTTGGCCTCAATTACCTTCAGATGTTGTTTTGTTCATGTCTATGTATCACGTATAGCCAGGTCAGAGTAATTACATGATGATGATTCAACCTAGTTTTTCTTGTCTTTGGCTTTCTTAGTTAAGGCTGAAGTTATGTATGTGAATGTTTATTCTTTTATTTTATGGTTTTTATTTATGGGGGGAACTCAGCGACCAAATTCGCAACACCATAATACGCTCCAAGACAGGTATCGCCGATGTTGGTGATAAGTCTGCGAGGTTGAAATGGGACTGGGCGGGTCACACTTATAGGATGCATCCAGACAGATGGGCCAGGATCGTCACACAGTGAGTGCCTGAAGACGGGCGTCGTCACCGAGGTAGGCCTAAAAAACTCTGGCGTGATGATTTGGACTCGTTCCTAACCGATTGGACCGAAAAGGTACAGCATAAAAAAAAATGGAAAAGTATGGGGGAGACCTTTGCCCAGCAGTGGGACAACATAGGTTGAACGAAAAAAAAATACTTTTAACGTAATGGGAGTGAAGGCAGTGTGGTAATTTGTAATGATATTACTTTAGTTTAGTTCGCTAGAGTTTTTGAAGTGAAAACTTCTTTATTCGCGTTGAGCACTTTTTGATAGGGGAAAATCTTACGGGTTGCGCGACATTCGAAATGGGAAATGCTCCAACGAGTTCAACGACTCAACGCTAGAGGGCGCTGTTACCAAATTACTCTATTTAACACGCTAAGGTCCTTGAAATCCTTCCTATTCGCATGCAACTGTTAGTTTTAAGTTTTGACTTCTGTCGGCAGTCCACATGACAGCCTTATTATTTTTTTTAACAACCATTATGTTGCACGGTGTCTAGTAATTAACAGACGTCAGCACATCAAGCTATTACAATCTGTCAAATTTCTTTAATAGATTTTCAACTTTGATGTTAAAACATTAGGTTCAAGGTTGATTGGGAAATTTTGACAGTTTCGGGTAGCTTGATATGCTGGCGTCTGTACATGAACTCCATCTTTTTCCAATAGGGATTGGCAGAAACTACAAAACAACACCTGCTACGGTGCATTTATTAAAAACGTTACAAATTCAAAAATATAAATGGCAGTGCCCGTTGCCATATTATTGTTACCCGTTCCTAGCGCAGACATAATTAGCTTAACCATAGAGGTTAACACGAGTATACTACTCGTAACGAACAGCTTACTTTAGTAATTAAATCTACTTTTACTAACTTTTCTATATACCTACGATCGTCTTTTCGAGAAATGAGCACAAACAAATGCAAACTAAGTAAGTAAACGTCTGCACGTTTCTAACCCTCTCGTGCCAAGAACATGCAATCAACCCTGATTCGGAAATAAGTTTATCTAGCCAACGTGCCACGTTCCGATCACAACACGGGCTCGTCCTCGGTGTGAACCTCTTTAGTTTTGTAACCACGTTGCCTACTAATTGGTGGAGGCCTCGCGTCGGAAATGAACAATTTAAATGAGGCGAGCCGGTAACAATCCAAAAGGTGAAATAATGGGAGAGTGCGTTTCTGACACCTGTCATTTTTATACAGTCCTTTCACAGTTATTCATTATCAATTATCAACATCTTAGAACAACCTTATAGCAATGACAATAAAGGCCACTATGATACAAAATCAGAGGTACAGAACTGCAAACGCTGCCTGAGTAGAAAAGAATACGTGTGTTACTTTATTAGTTCCTTAGCGTGTCCAACTTGATAAGTGTCAGAAATGAATTCTCTCGGTGATCGGTATATACTTGTCATAAATAACAATGAATAATTCTAATAGAAACTCTTTGGATTGATTTGCCAAATACCATGATTTGAACAAATCTATGCAAATAAATAAAATTAAAGTGTCTGTTTGTAATGTCAAAATGACAACTTTTTACTAAATGCATATGAAAGTTTAAACGGTACTTATAACAAAAAAAGCAATGTTTAACATTTTTTCTGTCTGTCTATTTGTTCCGGGTAATCTCCGCAACGGCTGGACCGATTTTGACGAGACTTTCATTGGCCGATAGCTGATTTTACGAGGAGTAATTTAGGCTACTTTTATTTTAGAAAAATAATAAGGGTTCCGCGCAAAAAAATAAAACCCATGAAATTGTGAACAAAAAGTCGGATTTGAAAAATTATTTTTGCATTTGGTAGCCCTTACGACTTCCACGCGAACGAAGTCGCGGGGCACAGCTAGTATACTAATACCAATGACATTATCGTTTTGGCTAGCTTAGTATACACACGTTCAAGTGGCTGGCCAACGTGCCACGTCCCGACCACAACACGCGCTTGTCTCGGTGTGAACCTCTTTAGTTTTATAATCACGTTCCAGGGGCGTAGCCTTCATACAACCCGATTCCTATCGGCTTCTGTTCGGAACAACCGCTCTTCTTAGTGTCTACTATTGTCAAATAATATGGTACACCTTTGTGTGTAACTGTGTATCACATGACATTACACAATTATATTTAATACGAGTTTAATACATCATGAGATTAATAACCTACAGTTTTTTGTTTGAGTTTATGAGAACTGAACAATTTTTGCTTCGGCTTCCCTCTAATGATAATGTAGCTGCGCCACTGTCACTTTCCATACGAAGGCGAGGCGGTTACTAACTACTTTTCAGAAAAAAAAAACAATGAATAATTCTAAAATAAACTCATTGGAATGATTTGATTACACTTCAATTCAAATCCACAAAGGGCGGGGCAGAGGTGCACCTATAGTACACATCACACATTTCGCCAGTTATGTGTAAGTAGCATGTAATAGGTGGTGAGTATATTGCCATCATCTGGGCACAAATCCAGACTCCGGACTGCTAGTGAGAAATTTCTGATGAAAAAACCCAATAACGCTATGTCCGACCTGGCAATCGAACACAGGACCTTATGCTCATTAGTAGCGCTTGCCACCACTAGGCTAACGAGGCCATTCGATTTATTTACAATATAAAATAATCCTCTTCATTAACTAACAAAATTAATTAATCAATCACAATGTATGGATACAAAATTATCCGATAACGAAAGATGCGAGTTATTTTTTTTTTGGATAGTTTGGTATACACACAGTTCAAGTGGTTTGCCAACGTGCCACGTACCGATCACAACACGCGCTTGTGAGATTAATTATATTTATATGAGAATATCTGATTGTATTGATGAAATTGATGTTCTACAACCTACAACAATAAATCACAACAAGAACGTCAACTGTTAGAATGATAAATGACATTGACGTATAGAAACGTTCCATTTCAACAATATTTTATTAAACGTAAATTAATGTTTTGTGAATAAAAAGGTTGTAATTTAAAATATGTATTATATATGCATTTCTTTAATTGATTTTTCATAGACAGATGTATTTTAGATAATTGGTTTTTATTGTGACTCAAAAGGCTGTTTCACAAACAACGATTCTAGAGTTTTCAAACAAGTCATGATTTGTAGCTTTTGAATAAACAAGACAAGTGTTTAGTAACTTAGCAGTACCTAATGATTAAGTAATAATTAATATGATAATAATAATATTTATCACGATTTTATTTTGCAATTTTAAAGTAACAAGGTGTTTCACGATTTTCGGAATATCCAGTTTATGTTATTATGTTATAAGATTTTACTTAAAAATTACACACAAATATAATATATACTAAATAGTTTTCAGATAGTTCCACTACATAATTTGTTAATTATTTAGATAGCAATTATGTATGACCATCGATGTTTGGTCTAAAATGGCGGCAGAATGGGCGGCTATGTTTGAGGTCTACTGGTAATATTGGTAGACTATATAAGACGGGGTTAGCGCCCATTTTGAAGGAAGACTTACCCTACACCATATTTATAGGTACTCTCATACATAGTAAATAACTAGTAACTATTTTGACACTCAAAGCCTGCTAATTAAGTGAATACCTATAAATGTAGATTTCATCCACTTCCTGACACGTTCGTCTCGGTGTGAACCTCTTTAGTTTTGTAATCACGTTCTCTACTAATTGGTGGAGGCCTCGCGTCGCAAATGAGCCGGTTACTTAAATAGACTTCAAGGATTCTTGAGGACCGACACGGTTAAAACTATTTAAGTGGCTTTTGGAACTATTTTAGGATGAAATCTTGTCTGCAACTAATAATAGTTTGGTGATAGTTATGAAAGTTTGGAAGTACATACGTCAGAAAGTTTTACGCGACTAACCAGGTGTCAGCATGCAGCAAGAAAAAAATAAAGGCCCCAGACAGTGCACCACAAAAACTATAGTGAAAATAATTGGCGTTCCTATCGTTCACGATTATTTTTGTGTTATTCATAAACCAATAATATTAGAAACCCTAAATTGTATGATGGCTTGTCTGATAACCATGTCTGTTCATGTTTACACTAAGCTGTAACGAATCAATTTCCGGAAAGATACAAAGCCACGAAGAAGAAAAAAGAAAACAATTTATTCTACTTCGCATAAATCCCCTCGCAAGCCTTTGTACAATCAAAGAGAAAAAAATATTTGAAACGTTAGCAGAAATCCTAGCATTTCAAACATCAAAAAGTGCACACATACAGACAAAATAACTAAAATTCCTTCAGCTACTCATACTGTCATACATGGACAGAATTCCTTGCATAACGTAATTAGAAAAGTAGAAGGTTGGGGTCGGAATTTAAAACGTTTAATGTGTTCATGTGTGTGAGACATGCTTGTGTGTATATTTTAAGAATTTCATTCGGATTTTTGAGTGAGACCATTAGAAGTATTTTAGCATTCTAAAAAAAAATTATCAAATAACTTCAATAGAAAGATCTGCTCTAAAATCTCGTATGCATAGGTATTTATTCGTTTCTACTCCTCCTAACAACCTACCAAAAACGTGTGCGAACGAAAAGTCTTGCTTGCAGTTCTATAAAGATCTTACTCGCGCTTTTCTGTTACACACACCACCACTATCAGATCTCACATCGCTACGTAAACCACCACCCAGTACTAGCTCAGCGTTGAACTTCGGAATTGGTACGCGACTTTAGCTACGCAACGCGGCTTTGCTACGCAAACTCAGCTACGCACCACGGCTCCGCTACGCGAGCTCTGCTACGCACCACACGGTTTCGCTACGCGAGCCCAGCTACGAACTAAGGCTTCGCTACGTGAGCTCAATTGCTACAAAATCTACAAACTATCCCTGCGCTACTCGTTCTCACTCAGCTACAAAATATCGCACCGCTACGAGTTTTCTCTGTACAAACTATTGCATCTGAATATTTCTCAATCAACTACGAATCATTTATCTTCACTCAGCGATTTCAACTACAAACTATCACATTTACTTCGCTACGAATTCAGCTAGGCTACGAACTATTGTTTTAGCTACAAATTGTCACTCACGTTTATTTTGCTACATTATACCGTGCTACGAGCTACCATAGGTACCGCTACGAGAATGTCTTCGTAGCCACACCATAGTATGTACTTACAACTTCTTGCGCCCTGTGATGTGGTTCTTGGACTTAGCAAGAACTTTATAATTATGAAACCGCATGCATACTGAATACTGTCATACCAACGAAAATTAGGTCGTCCGAATATTATAACCTACTAACAAGTAATATTGATTTCAGGATAATAAGATTATTTTAATGTTAAAAAAGTATTCTATTAATTAATTATTGATCAACATTGTTAATTCACCTCGTAACTGCTAATAGAAACCTAACTTTAATTACTTAAAGATATTCATCAATCAACTTACGGATAACTTAATTCCGAACTAAGATTTATCCGTAAACGGTTAAATGAAACTTTTAATTAAATTAACACAGAACAAGATTAAACTAACAGATGGATAGTTATCTATGGTTCAGTTTAAAGTTCCGAGAGATTAATGGCGATGTCTTGTAGCCTAGTTTTAAAGGCACGTAAAACCTATAAATTTTTTATATTCGTTCCGAGTAGATTAGAAGTTCTGAAAAAAAATCTAGGTTTAATGTTACATTTTAAGGCGAAAGCGCCAGGGTAGCCCGCGAAATTCAAATTTTCATACGTTTTTTGCAAGTTGTAGGTCAGTATTAGGTTGTATGTTGATTAAAATATGATTCACGACCGTAAAAAATATGTATTTACAGAATTCTAATTATAAATGTCATCAATACCTACTGTTCTACCTGCCTTTACCTACATTTTAATAAAACCGTTCTACGGGGGTTCTACTTTGTTGATTTATTAGTGAAATTAAGTACAAGCAAGAACACAAAATAGGATACCTGAATCTAAATTCAATAAATAGATCTATTCAGTACCGAAGTATTTTAGAAGAAATGCTTTTAAACAAGCTTTTAAAACCAAATATTGTACATAATTCATCATCTGGGCCTGGATTCGATTCCCAGGTCGGGCAAAATGTTACAGGGTTTTTCTATCTGTAATTTCTCAGTAGCAGCACTGAGTCTGGATTTGTGCCCGGTAGATGGCAATAGGCTCGCCCCTATTACATGGGACTTAAACATAACTGGCGAAATGTGAGTGTATTATAGGTACACCTCTGCCTTACCCTTCGGGGAAACAAGGCGTGATGTTATGTTATGTGATGTTATGTGTAATTCATCATCTGCCTAGCCTTTTTCCCAACTATGTTGGGATCAACTTCAAGTCTAACCGGATGCAGCTGATTACCAATATTTTACATGGAACGACTGCCTATCTGACCTCCACAATCTAGTTACTGAGTAATACGATACCCCTTTGGTAAGACTGGTTGTCAGACTTTCAGGCTTCTGACGACCCGTAACTACTGACAGCCGGGACCAACGGCGTCTTGGTATGTAAAGATGGTCACCCATCAATCAAGCGTACCTTAACCTGATCGATTGACCCATGCGGCTGTTAGCCACAAGCCCCCCAAATATTCTACATAATTATTGTACTTAAATAATGATGCAGATATAATAAAAATTATGCATAAAAACACAAGCGCATCTTGTTCCACATGGATTCAAACAATGTAAATCACGGAACACTTCGTGGACTCGTGTTATTTTACAGCAGTTGCAGCAACCAATCTACATATTACTACTAGTGTTCATTTCTATGAAAATAACTTTAATATTTCCAGTTCTGGAATTTTGCTACAGGACTGAGTATCATGCGAACACAGCTAAAACAATCATTTTATATTTTAGTGCTACAAAAAGGTTGTGTATTCTTCAGGCAGATTTTTTTTTTTTCTGGAACTGCAAAAGAATTCTCATTTTAGTTTCTCCGTTATCATCATTTAAACAAAACTCCCCTGCACACGACCATTCGACAAGCCCTTTGCTGCAACTTGCTTCTACGTGCGTTGGCCTCACATTATTTAATAGTATGAATTTCCAGTTGAGTGTCTTCGTCTATTATAAGTGGTTTTGCGCAGAAAAATCGCGATATATCGTAATTTCCGCACACCACTCATTTTCCGGTAGAAATAAACCGCATTTTTGCTACCGAAATTAACCAATCACAGTCACATAACAAAACAATAATCAAACCCAATCGTCATCTGAAAAAGACTCACAAAAACACTCCTGACATTCGCAACACCAACAAATTGATCACTTACATAGATCCTTAATACGGAGCAACACAAGGCAATTTCAGTCATAAGAACTTCGCATACAGTTAAAATTGGCACGAATCGTATTGTAGCATTCGCAAACAACTTGGGGGACTAGGTAGCGATCCTAATTAACTCTCTACCACTACAACTGGCGCTTTCATGGTATTTAGTGCTCCACTTTGAAATTTATACAATCGCTGAATTCGAAAACTTTGCCAATATAACAGGCAACGCAATGGAAACTGGTGTTGTTGTCTATTAGACTTCATTGTCGACGAGAAATGACTTAGATTTATGTACCTATAGAAAACAGTGAATGCGTATTTGTTGTGCTCCATTAATGTAATATAAATTTATTATTTATTAGCTGCGCCCCGGGGTTTCACCCGTATAAGTCTCGATCCCGTTGAAATATCGGGATGAAAAGTATCCTATATCCTAACTCAGGTCATGGTCTACCCAGTGCCAAATTTTATCTAAATCCCTTTAGCCATTTTAGCGTGAAAGAGTAACAAACAAACAAACTCACTTTTGCATTTATAATGCATTATAATATTAAGTTAGGATTTTGAATAAATAAATTTTATTTTGATTAAACTTATTCTAATTCTATAGTACTTATAATGATAATATAATTCGTAAGCAACAGCAACAATAAACAATAATAATATTCTATTCTATTCTATCGACTCGATCTTTTGTATAAATGTCACATGATATGAAATTTTCTGCACTGTAATGTTTATTAATTTAATTTTGTTTTGTTTCGCAGTGCCCTTACAGGATACATTCACGTTTGATACTTTTAAGATTATTCCAATCTCTGTACAACATGTTTGCAATAAACAAATTTGATTTGATTTGAATAAACATGCATAACATTACAGTTTAAAAATATCCAAGGCATTGTACAGAACAATTTAGAAACTTAAATGTATTAAATAGTTATATACGTTAATAACCGTTTAAAAAGGTTGAGATACTTCTGGTATTCTTCTGGTCTATAAGACTTCTGTTGTTGACAGAAAACGACTTCGTTTTATGATTACACCACTAAATGATTTAAGTGAGATATTATTTGCTTTAATGAGGTAGTCATGAAGAGGCTGTCTTTGTTGTCGACAGAAAATGACTTCGATTTATAAATCTACATTATTATGTGTGACTGTGCGTGTGTGTTTGTTGTGCATCATTAATGTAAACTAATATTAGTGCGAACTATTTGCTTTTATGACGTAATTTCACTTTGCAACATTATTAGGATCTATTTGCTTTAATTAATAACGCTCAGATTGCTTCTATTACATAATGATACAACAATATTATCATAAGCAAAGTCTCGTTAACTTATGGTAAAATATATTTATTTAGTCAAAATCATATTAATTAATGGATTTATTACTGCTAATTCATATAAAATTTTGATCAGGTATAATAAAGATGTTTAGTGTTTGTGAAGTAAAAAATAGAACAGATAAAAAAAAACTCATCGCTTTTGTCTTGTATATTATAGAGTAAAGCTGATAACTTGATAAGTTTTCATCCAACTTATTTGTGTGAAGCTGCGAGGCTTCACAAAATTTTGGGTAAATCATAATTCAGTTCCTGCAAGTGACTGATAAAATATCGTAACATTTTAGTACTTTACGATCGTAATTAAATTATAATTGAAACAACAAAACAACAGTAGCTTTTGTTAATTATGGACTTAAAATGAAATTGACTGTTCTTGCCTGAACAACTTGCTATCATTTTTCACTTTGCCCTGCAAAAGCAATTTATTTTCACTTGCTGTCAATATTCATTTAATAAATATTGTGTCTCAGGAAACTGACAAATAGAAAATATAATTTGATAAACGTATAATAATAGCCTAAATGTTTGATAGAGAAGGTATTTTTTGGTGAGAGAATAACTTGAGATCATTTTGGTTTTTGAGAAAATTACTTTTGGCAATATAAATTAAATTTATTTTCAACTCACAACCTCGTAAAGATTCTATTTATCAATCTAAATCTGAGTGCAAAAGTGTATTTTTTCCGCTAGCGTGGAATGTTTTTTTTTTATTCGAACCTTTGTATTCAATAATTTCTATACCACTATCGCCAGTCCACTTAAAATGCATTAATACTTATTTCATGTCAGTGCGCCAACTCCATTTTTATAATAATTGCACTGGTCAGCTCGATGTCTGCATGAAATTTACTTTCAATGTTACCAGTTATAGTAATTTTACTTTTAATTTTTTAAATAAATAAACACTAGTTGAATATATTATATAAGCTGTTTTTCTTGCACCTAGCATTGTCCTCGCTGTAGTGAGGTACGGTGAGGTACGTCTCGAACCTTTCAAACCTTCGCTACGCTCAGGATTCTATATTTGATACACTCGCTTCGCGGTTCAATCCTTGAATCCTTCGCTGTTCAATCCTAGAATCCTTCGCTTGTTCAGGTTTCAATACAAGTACTCGCACCAAAAAACAACTTGGTAGCCTAGCATAAAAAATTACTAGGTATTTCTGAGAAAAGCTGGAACTAGTGGATAAGGGCCTGTCTTCAAAAATGGATACTAGTGTAATTTGCCCATATAGGTACTGTTCACCTATGGCTAAGGCTAGCTTACACGTTTTTATTGTATCAATGCGTGGCCATATTACACATCGGGTAATTAATTGTAACTACACATTAACAGTATTATGGAACACAAAATGTAGACAACCAAATTAATTCTTATTGATGTGTAATATGTTACAGTTAAAACACGTTTTTAGTTAGATGTTTTCGCTAGTTAAAACTAGTGTTTACTTAATGCCTTTGTTAATATTAAAATTTACAACTGATCTAAGATAAATATCAGTTAAGACTAGTTCTAACTAGATAAAACCCGTTTTAACAAAATGATTCCGTTAAAACCGTCAAAGTGCGTCGCCCGCATGCGCATACCTGCGCAGTAAGTCTTTAGCTAAGCACGAATAGATCGAGTCGTACGCATTTGTGCAATTATCGACAGGGTTCACAATCTGTCCGATTTCATCACTCGTAAAATTGTAAACCGTCCCTGAATTTGGTCTTGGCGGTAACCGAATCAGTAACTAAGCCAGGGCGCTCCGACCAAATGGGTTAGCAGGGTCATTCGATGGTCAGGAGCGCCGAGTCGTAGGACGCGGTAGTACCCTTCTACGAAACAGTTATCTCGCAGAAGGAAGCTGCAGAAAAGGAAAGGAAGTCCCGGCCTGCAGTAGGTGCACTGGGCGTCGGCGGAGGGCGGATAATGCTCTCTACCGACTGGTAGAGGAACCCATTTAGGGGGCGACGGACTCGGGGACATCCATTGCCTCCTATTCCACAGGACCCAAAATGGTGGCGCCTAGTGTTCCACACACGCCTCTCTAAGACAGAACATGGGGAGTTCAACACCTCACTCCCCCCTATTGAACGTGGCCCACAAGGCGCGGGCTATCATCAGTCTGGGGTAGCCGAACGTCGCATTCGCACCCGCAGCCCCCAACGCAGGTTTACGAGGGAACACCGGCGTGGTTTTAGTCAGTAAAAGTCTGACAGACCCCTCTGCCCACCCCAGGGCGGAGGACATCCATGAGGATTTCCACCCCGACAACTAAAAAAAAGGTTAGAACTGTTACCAACCGCGCGCGAGCCGAGCGATCGCTTCTTACGCTTCATTGGTTCAATTGATTCATTAGCCCCAAACAAATTTCTCTACCTAAACTAGTTCTGTCTAGTGTTCAATGTTAAAACTAACATTACTAGGAAATTCTAGTATTAAGTTCTAACTAGAGAAAACACGTTCTAACTATAAACAGAACTGCTAACTATAACAATACATATTTTGAGGCTAACTGTACCCACACGTAGAAGTAAATTATGCTAAATAATAAAAAAATATCCCTAATCTAACATCAAACTAACATCACGGTTTCCAAAACACCGATCTTCAACCTATATCTTGGCACTACATTCCCCGATATTGCCCCAAACGGTACGCAAGACGTAAACACAATACGGTCCATACTAAACTCGGGTTTGTATTAAATTTGCATCAGTAATGAGAGCGAGATTAGTATCTGCTACACTAGCAGCTAGTAAACATGAAACGTGCCAAAGTTCGCGTCGAAAGCAAATTAGCCCAAAGGGAAGGGTAAGTTCGTACAGACCGTGGCTGGAACGAGAGCGGTAGATTGTATTATTGAACAAGATAATTATTATGTATTGGGATTATCTTTTATGATTCCTTCCTTAGTCAATGCATAAAACAGAGCGAAAAAGAGAGGAGGTTTATGCAGAGTCAATTGAAACATGATGAAAGCAAATTCATTTTTAGTAGGTTTGCTACAGTATCTATTGATCTCGTTATTGATTTACCATCCTAACAGCGTTTGTACACCGCTACCGTCAACAAGAAACAAGATTATTCGAACTGAACGTGACGTCTCGTTGACGGACGTCCGGTGGACACGCAGTCATAGTAAATGTATTTATCGCAACTTCGGTGCCGTCATCTTGTTCTCGTTGACGTTCCGTTGACGTGGCGGTGGACAAATGGCCTATGGTTAGCTGTCAGTTGCACATCATAAAATTACAAGGTCTATTGGACTATAATTCCGATAATTTCAACCTGCTTCAATTTACTAGATATTGTTGTCAAAAGTCGTAAACCAGTTACGAGGTCGACTATACTTATTCAAGTTTATAAAATAAAATAAAATACATAGTGTTTTATTGCAGGCAAAATACCCATATACAAAAAATAGAATATATAAATAGTAAAACAGTGAAAATTAATACATGGAGGTATGTATGTATGTACTTTATCTATCTAACCTTATCCAACTTATTGCCAATTTCACCAATGAAACTGAACGCAATCAGCATATCGAAAACTGCGTTCAAGAGTTGTCAGTGTAAATATTCCATAACAATTTAATATGACAATGGCAGCTCTTGAACGCGGTTTATGTGTTGATCGCGTCCAGTTTCATTGGTGAAATCCGCGCTAAAATGTATGAAACTCTAGATAATAATACAAGAAATGACTCGAACAAATTCGCCGTAGCTAGTGACTATCGGAATCGTTTGGCAAATATCTGCTATCGCATTCATGTCCCACTTTGACTTTACGACCGAGTGATAAAAACGACAAAAGAGTTTAGAATGAACCTTGCACATTCCAGGCCAGGAACTGGTAGAAATGTACAAAAAAAAAATCTATCTGCAAGCGGTTACTGAAATTCCAACCCGCCATTTCTGATACTCAATGCGCACACGTAGCACTTGCACCGTTTAAACGTATTGCTAACTCGCTCTCTTTATGGCCGCTGCACACTGTAGGAGGCCAGGGAATGGCCTCAAACAGATCGCACGAACAAACTGCTGTCTGTGAACGGCTAGTGAAATTGCAGTGTTGCGCTCCACTAGTGAATTTTACGAGTGTTCGTGACGTCGTGCGTTTCCAGTGCACGTACATAGAGCAACATGTATCACTTTAGAATCACTTTGTGAGTTCTCCCAGTGAAACTGCTCGACTGATGGTGGGACATTTTACGATTTGGACATTTTAGTGACGATTTTTTAGATCGATATCATGCAAATGAGTTTTTATCTTCGGAGAAAAGCAAATAATATTTAGGTTACCTTAAGAAACCAGTTCGATTTAGTATTGGGGTTAAGATAGAAGTCATTTTGAAATAAAAATAAGAAATCTATAAACCATCGTTTTAAGTAAACATCATTTATCTTATTCAAACTATCTTAAGCTTCAATTTATTTTCTCGACAGTAAAATCGCATCGATATACATTTTCCAACTTGATTCATATTTAATTTGAACGTCCCGAGATTACACTCGCGGCGCAGGCGGGTAGATTGCGATTGCGGTTATTTATCTTATTACGAGTGACACAACGGCCATTATCCTTTGTTTATCGCCTGGGGGCCTAGCATTGTGGTCGACGTCATTAAAACTTAATAATGGTGGATTCAATCCGCCGTAGGCCGCGTTTACCGTCCAACGACCATGTGTTTATTGTGAAAACGGGAGGAAAACCCCTTTGTGATTTCTATTTGCTCAGTTTTTTGTGGCACACGGAGCGGACAGATGGGCAAGCCGGATAATTGAGTTTTTAAATCTTCAGCTTGACATTACCTTTCGGACGCCGAGCTGAATTGAATTTTGAATGTCAGTGGAAATTATGTAACAAATAGTCCTCATCTTTGCTGATATCGAGTTGTGACATTGTTGATTTATTATTTCATAACAAGATTGTAAGTTATTTTGTTGTGTTCTCGAACTTTCTGTGCTCAGTTTTATAAATGTCTGTGCCGGGAAATATCGTTTAGTGCCGCACAGGACAGTGATCATATCTTAACTTTACCCATTTTCACAAGGAGGGTAATCTTAGCGAAGTGTGTTGGAGCAGAATGGGTCACATCCTTCCGGATCCGATCATGCATGGATACCGCACGATTCAATTGATGATTCTTCAAGCAACTTTTCTCTTAGCATTTTTCATTTATAGCACTTCTTCTCCTTCCACCATTCTTTACAACTTATGTCAATTAAACCTCCGCTGATCATTAGCAGAAACGCCAGTGCATAAAAACTTTTATGCCCACAAAATTGGATATTCTTCCCAAAAAAAATTACGAAATCAGGAACAGGATCGCAGTTTATTATTTCATTTAAGTACAGCCCACCTTTTGGTAAATTAGTGAGGGGAGCCAGGCTAAATTAACGAACCGCGTGATCTTATTAGCTACCTCACTCAAGCCATTAGGCTGGCTCTAGCTGGGACGCCATTGTACTTTACCTGTTCAAATTTAATAGAACTCTTTAGGGATGTAAATTTTGCTGGAATTGTCTTAGCTGGCAAAGCGCGCGCTTACTTGCGTCATTAGTGCACGGAACTGAGAACTAATCATGCAGGAATTAACAACCGCAAACAGCTACTTGTGGGTGCTAATGGACAATGTATGATCATTACAGAATACCTATAGCAGCAATTCGCAATAGGAATCACTGTTGCTAATTGAGCGACAAGTCCCGCTCGAGAGCCTATTGACTCCCAGCATTATCGGAATTTATACCGAATGCGCAATGCACCAAAGTGACAACATCATAAGTTAGAACCGTCCCTGAAAACAAACTCTAAACTAGGTTACATGTCATTAAAGACCGAAATCGCTTAACAGACCCCAACAAAGTATATTTCTAAGATGAAAAATATGAAGTTTTCCAAGTAAACACGTCAAGTGTCGGCAGAGTTGAAATTAGTTGGCGTACTCCCATTGAAGGCTGTGTGGGTGAACAACAAAAGAGAGCAAAATAACGCGCTATCTACCCAAGCGCAGGCCGCCATTTTTTTTTGTTTGTTTTAAAGTGGGTAGGTACCTATTTATTTTTTAAACGGGAAGAGAATAGAAGGTTTTGTTGTGAAGTTAAGAAATGCCTTAATTGTGGTTATTTTTTTTTAAGAATGTCATTGTCATTTGGACGTTTTTTTTTTTTTTTTTTTTTTTTTTTTTTTTGGCCATTTGGACGTTGCTATTAAAATTTTATGTTCAAAACTGTCACTTTAAATAGGTATTAATATTTTAAAGAAATCATTATAATGTTTCTTTAAATAATTAATTATATAAGATATACATATATTTAAATATAATTATATAAAAATATAACGAATTGGTATTTGGACGGTATTTGAAAATAGAAGAGGTTATTATTAGATATATCAATGTAGAGGGATATTATGTAAACAAGGGTTGATATTATCCATCTACCCGATATCATATAAACCCTTTGTCGAGGTTAAACTATTTTAGCCAATATTGATCTAGCAACAAAACAGTTTTCAATAGATTTTTTTTGAATAAGTTAGTTAACAAGTTAAATATAGGTCTGAAATCGTCAACACTTCTTGAGCAAGCGTGGTGATCAATGCTCATGCCTTCTCTGTATGAGAAGAGGCATTTGCCCTGCAATGGGACAATAATAGGCTGGTATTATTATTATTATTTTGTACGTTAGGTGTTAAGAGGGTTGTCACATTTTGCACCTCTCTCGCTCACACAGGACCAAATTTTTAATAATGTTAAATGAAAAGATGCATTTTTTTTAAATGTAATCAATGGGCGGTCTACAAAATAATATAAATTTAATAGGTAATTATTAAAAACACATTTTTATTGTGGCATTTATTTACATCATCTCAAAAACAGATCATAATACTTAATTACCTAAGTTTATTAGATGACACAATAGAAATGTGTTTTGATAACTACCTATTAAATTAATATTATTTTGTAGACCGCCCATTGATTACATTTTACAAAACAGCATTTTTTCATTTAAAATTCTTAAATATTTGGTCCTGTGTGAGCGAGAGAGGTGCAAAATGTGACAACGCTTTTAATTGACACGTTTTTTCATTAATGCTTGAGCTTGTCTCGTATGTTCGACACGAGACGAGAAAAAAAAATGCTCAATTTAAAAGTTAAGGCGAACAAAGTAATTGAAATAATGGATTCCCATAACAGTTTTTTACCATCTTATTACGAGAAAAAACCCTAGTGATTACAAGACGCAATTCGTATTCCAACCCTGTTTCTACTGTTATGTTATCATTAGGGAATGTAATCTTGAGTCGAGATTGACAACTGAGATCTTGCTTGCTAGTGTCCTGATTTTTCATTCGAGATTGTAGAGATCGTGATTTTGCATACTTTTTTAAATAAGCCGTTTTTATTTTTTTTTTACGTCAAAATTTCTTAAACTTAATTAAAATGAGAACTACACCTACCTTAGGTAATCGTGTTATCAAATCAAATCAAATCAAAACTTCTTTATTAGGACAACAGAGATCCATAATGTTAGTAATACCTTATAGCTAGTGTTAGTAAGTGATTTATTTTATTTTTTTATTTTATTTATTTGGGAAAATAAACAGTTACACATTGTTGTTATACACAAAAATTGAGTTAAAGAGTGAATAAATGTATAACCCACGACATTTTCCACATATTATAAAAACAAATTATAAAATTAAAATTATTCGAATTATTTATTGAATTATTTATTTATAATATTTATTATTTGAATGATTTATTCGAATTATTATTATTATTTAAGTTTGAAGCACTTTGCACAGAAGATGACCAAGTAAGGTACAAGTTTCTCACTTGTATTATATTTTGTAAATAATAAAACATTAACCAAATCTCAAAAAAAAATCATCGTTTATATAACTAATAATCATCTGCATTACGCCATACATAACGCAACGAATCACGCACACTATAAATTCATTAATTATTATATTACAAATGGCTTCTCGTGATGCCATAGTGTGCTAAGTCGAGCGCGCTCAGTTTCGAAATCTCGTTCGAGATTTTAAGAACGAGATTGTCTTCCCACGAAATTGAATCTCGAAAAAAAGGCTCGAGATTCCCTAGCATTACCAGTTGCTTATAAGTATTATTTCCTTGTTTTATCTAACAAATATTTACTGGTTACAGGATAAATGAGGAAGTAAGTCTGTTTGTTTTTGTCCCACAGTATACGCGATTGATCTATCACTTTGACATTTGCATACGCATAACTTATTCTGTAGAGTGAGTTAACTGGAAGTAAAATAAACCCATTCTATTTTGAATAAACTGGATATATTTTCATTCCTCTTAGTTACTCAAATAAATTAAGTTCTTATTTCGCTAAAGATTCCGGTTGCCGACCAAAATGTTTTATTAACGCTTTGAAGAACACTATACGTACTATACAGGGTGTAAGGGACAGACCTCCGCAAACTAACAGGGTGCATTCAGCTCCTTATATTGAATAGTATTTTCAGTTACTATTCTTTTGTTTCAATGTAAAATTACATTCTCTGTACGCAGCACTCCATTTATGTAAATAAAACAGCTAATGTCTAAAAATCAGCAATGGATGTTGAAATACTTGGCGGCCAAAGGCTCGCTGCGCTGCCGTTCGATAAGCGCGTTTCGCCACGGTAACGATACATTGCGTGTGAGATAATAAAACAAATCAGGTTTATTGGATTCCCATAATGTTCCTGAAATAATTTCATGTACCGGTCATCTTAGTATGATATACTGAAGTCACCCCATCAGTATGCGGAGGGCTGTCCCTTACACCCTGTAAAGCAGTAAAAACAATAAAATTTCTATTGTGTCTCGTTTGCATCCCGCAAAGTTAATTGTATCGGTTTATAATAATATTACCGGTAGATGCATTATAATTATAGACCGAAAATAGCTCAAAATCTAACCTCAATTTTCAGGTAGGTATATACTCGTACCTACTGGACAAAATTCCGTAAAATTGTAAGAGATTCCGGCAACTAGGATCGAGACATCAAGTACCTATCTACGCTCTGCAGCAATCGGTACTGTCGGTGCGTTAATGAACTAATTGTCTCAATAGGACTATAGCTTAACTCCTGCGGTTAACCCGTAATGGGCTGTATTTGGTTGATTAATTTATCTCTATCAATCAACCAATAAAACCAGTAAATAAACAAACTATAATGCATTGACGCAAATACAATCCTTACTAAAAATGCAAAAATCAAGTTGCCTACACAGAAAATACTCTGCCATCGTTACAACAAAATAAAATACAAAACCAGCAAAATCGGGAGCAAAACTAGGCATAAAATAGTATCTTTAAATGATATTGCGGTTAGAACAGCACCCTAATTGCGTATCACACTATCAGTCACAATTTAAATGATTTTGAAGCATATTGCTAATCCATTGCTTCATTATGTTCGAAAAATTTGTCTGCTCAAGAACGTTAATAACGCAATGAATGTTGTTGAACTCAAAATGAAACCGATTCCTACTGTAAGTGTGTTACGCAATTAGGGTGCAGATTTATTTGACAGAAATGGGAACAGAATTGAATTGGGCCTTGCGCCGTGACACATAGGTAGGTTAACCAGTAAGTGACAGAGTGGGCTGTTTATTAATAAATGTTAAGTTATCTATTGTTATCTATAAAAACAAGCTGCAAGAAAACCTTATCAAATAAACAAAATCAAATAAATACACAAGACGTACATAAATAGAATCCTTGCTAAAATACAAAAATCAAGTTGTCTGCACAGAAAATACTCTGCAATTCCTACAACACAATAAAATCCAAAACCAGCAAAGTTGGGAGCAAAACTATACATAAAATAGTATCTTTATATGGTGTTGCGGTTAGAACAGATCTACTTGGCAGAAATGGGAACAAAATTGAATTGGGACCTGCGCCCGTGTCCCCCGCATTCCCAAACTCAATTATTATATTCTCTGGTTCCGAGCTTGGGTCGTGTCATTTGGCCATGATATTTGTGGTTCCATTAGTAAGATGTGTGATAATATTATGATTGTAATATGAAGTGTGGGAGGGATTTTATTAACTTTTATTTTTGGTAATTTTTACTGACTCGTAATATACGTAGTTACTTTTGATAAAAACTGTATACTTGTTTGGTGGCTGATAAGTAAAAGCAACCGTTTCAGAGTCAAACACAAAGTTAATGTCAAAATTTTCAAGTAGGCAAATATGTATAAGGCAAAGGCAGTTTCGAACGTCAAAGATCAACAAGAACATAGAACCGACTCTAGTTACCTAGATCAGATTAGGCTGTACCTGATGATGTATAGAAGCATTGGAGAAGGTAGCCTTTGACCAGAGAGACATACCTAATATATCCAGCAATTACTCAGAATTCCCGAAAAGTGTACATTCCTACTTGTAGTTTGTACACTGCAGGTACAGGCCATTCAACTTCCGTAATCAAACATGAACTTTAAACTTGATGCAACATGATTTCATTAATTTCGAGAACAAAATGGTTACAAGAAACTACAAAAGAAAAAACCTTAATAATATTATTTCCGAACCATACCTAAAATTATTTAAGATTCAAGCAAAAGATATATTCACAAATCGACAAAGTCTTTCAATAGGCATCTCCCCATAAAATAAGGAAGACATTTCTCAAAATTCTAATTCCTTCCATCTGGTTTTGACGTCTAAATAAAACGAAGGGAGGCAATACTAAGATATTTCAGTGATAAATTCGAGAAATACTGGAGGAATCTGTAAGCTTTTTCAATAAGATTGGAGGTAAGGAGTACCATCAGTCTTTGAGGCAATCGGAGGTGCGGGTCGGTCGAGGTCAGTTTCACGATTACTTACGTTTTCTTTCTTATATCGGAAGGAAAAGGATTTTCTGAAAGCTATGGAGGTCGGTGAAATGTTCAGCTTTTAGTGGCTCTCTTTCATACATCTTTGGATGCAGGTGAGTGAGCGGCTAGAGTTTGCGAAGAGGTCGATTTATATTTTCTATGGTGCCAGTATCACAATTAGAGTTGAAACTTTTTTGTGGATATGTACCCAATTTATTCTTTAGAAACATCAAAATAACCTCGTCGATACGTCATTTTAAGGATAACTATTGAGTGCGTCCCAGAATATCCTTGATATATTAGAATATTCTAAATTACAAGTAGTGAAAACAATCCTGATGTACTAGCAGCATGATTTCCCGAAATGGACTGTTAAAAAAACCGGCATAGTACGTGTCGGATCACGCACAATGAAGTTCCGTAGTTGGGATAAGTTTATCCCAAGAACAAACTTAACATTGTAGTTGAAAAACATGTTCTCTCATACATTCCAACTGCAAATAAGTTGGTCGACTATTGCTCGTTAACTTTTAAAGCCTACTTACCTGTGATAGTTTTTCTTTTAACTTCGTTGTATGTATAATATATACTACAACCGTGATTTTTTCCACATATCCAAAACTAACCGTTTAGCTGGCAGGGGGGTACGACGACACTTGACTCTAACAAAAATTGGCAGTGTAAAGATGAAAATTTCAGAAACGGATCCCTTAATCGAAAAATTGTTTTAACAAACCCGCAATATTTTTGAAAGACCTTTCCAACAACACCCTGTACCATGGGATAAACGAGAAAAAAAATATCCCCACTTTACGTGTACAGAAGGTACCCTAAAAATTTTTTTTTCATGATTTTACCACTGTCGGCGTGGTTAATATGTATATCCATGCCAAATTATAGCTTTCTAAGAGTCTCTGAGCTAAGCTGCGAACAGACGGACATAGCGAAACTATAAGGGTTCCTTGTTGGCTACGGAACCCTAAAAACGGGATGGAGCGCTTAACTCCAAATATCATGTAGGTTCTACGAACACCGCTAAATTACGAGATTTAATACACCAGATTGATGTTAATTAACACACAGTTGAACGTTAACTAAACAAACGTGACGTATTTCATCCGTTTGGCAGATATTACGCTCCATCCATGATAGGAATTTAATACTGCGGAGCGTATTCCCATTAAATTACCCGTTTACAGTGTTACGGTATTACAGACGGCCTAGTTCGAGTAGCATTAGTTAGTGTAAGGCCTGACATACATGAAGTGATGTCAGTACTGGTTTAATTATCTATATTATTCTGGAGTGTAATGTTAATTAACTGTTACTCTATTAGCAATTAATACATGAATTTTGGGATTTTGTCTTGATACATACTATAAAATCTGTACCTACAAAATTTCTTTAAACGCAGTTCTTTCTAGCAGAAACAGGAAGTATTGAAGCGTAAAGCATTTAAGAACGCGTCTATGAGAGAAAATAATAGGTACCTAATGTTGATCTCATCTCACCATTTTCATTCATCAAAACGGTCAAAAGCTAAATCACTGTACAATTTCGTGCATAAAATTAAGAATAGAAAAATAGACAATTAATATAAAACAAAAACTACCCTCAACGGGAACCATAAATCATTGGCCGACGACGGAGTTTAAATCAAAGAGGGGAATAAATTTCCATTAGCAGATCATGAGAGATTCCGGCCGAGGTAGGGGCCGGCCCGAGATTGCCGCAAAAACTCGCTAGTCGGAGAATACATTTACTACGATATAGTATAGATATATGGAAGAGAATAGTTGGAATATAGAAGGAATAGAGATGTTCTTTTAAGTGTAAGTGGTAATAGAAGTGAATTTTGAGTTCGTCTTATCAAATGTGAATTTACTTTAGGAACTACAAGAAAACTACATGACGTATATGAGACTAACGTAGGTACTCCTTCGTCTTATAGGAAACCACTGCTGATATGCAAAAGAAGCAATGAAGACACCACAAGATGCTTCAAGTTTGTCTGGAGATGCCTAATTTTTATATTGATGTTTGACTTTAAAAGATCAATAGGCCTTTCTCATTCTTTCCTTTTCAAAATCGATTTCGGTCCTCAATGTTTTGCATATTTTGAAACCTCCAAACTGCTTCTAGAAATAATCAAAAAGACGCACGTGTCTTAAAACAAATCAGTGTTAAATTGAGAGACCAAATTATGTAACAGTGAATATCCGTGCAAGCTATAAAATGATCCTGTAACACATCGTCGCACCGTATGTTAAGCCCTTAAGCCGTGACAGGTTATCCTCTTCAAGCGTGGTTTAAATACCAGGTGAACGTGGAAACCTTCGTTTGCAGAATGAGGTAACATGGACTTAAAATGTGCTGTATCATAGATATCTTAGCAAAGGTAAACGAACGAAGTGACGGGGAGTAACTATGGCTACTTTTATTTTAGAAAAATAATTAGGCTTCCGCGCAAAAAAAAATAAAACCCTTGAAATTGTGAACAAAAAGTCGGATTTGAAAAAATATTTTTCCATTTGGTAGCGCACTTCTCGAAGATGGTTATAGGCTATTTAACATCACGCAACGACCCTTAGGAGCAGAGAAAAGAAAAAAATCAGAAAGAACGCTAAGCGAAAACGAAGTAATAGTGGGGCGATGCAACGCGGCGGGTCGGGGGACGAGGGAGTTTAAATAAAATGTGGCTGTTATTTTAGTATATTGTGTATCTTACGACTTTAAAGCTATAGCATAGCTAGTCTAAAATAAAGTTAATTATGTAAAAATTGCACTATAAACATCAATAGATATACCTAATATGACAAGCAAGTCGATAATGAAAATCGACGACGAGTCAACACTCATTTCAAATTCTAAAGAACCGTTTATACACTTTCTTATAAGGAAACATAATCCCTTCTTCAAAGCTCTTGTGTACGGAAAATGTGCATCTATTTCCTCTTCTCGCTGTTTCCTTACAATTAATTCGTTACGAATTCCGCCAGACTTAAATTTCCCTCGGGGAAGTGTATTTAACAAACCGTTACCATTCTGTATCTTAGTTAGTTTCCGTGTATATACTCCTGCTATTATAAGATGGTATGTAAGTAAAGGAATAAGGAGTTTTGTTTGTACTTTGTTCTTCATTGTGTTTTGGTCTCTAATCATTTTGAAGATAGAAGCAATTCTCAGGTCCTTTTAAACTTTAGTATTTCTTGATTATTTTATTTGAAAACTATCACGAACTTCAAATACCAAATTTTAACTATTTAGCACAGAAATTTATCCGGTCTATCGGAAGATTTGGTACAACATGAATGATGTTACCAATATTTTATATGAATATTTCGATTTAAAAGAGTGTTCGTGGAGTTTCTTGTTCATTCTTTTCCATAGGAACCTACTTACCACATTAAAATGTTCAACTAGCTTCATCTTTCTGACTGACTGACTCCTTGACAGTTCAAAAGTGCCTGTAATTGGTTTAATTGAAATAAATGCTTTGAGTTTGATTTTACAATTCTTAACTCTGTGTAACCAAGAATATCGCAACAGAAAAACTTATCTAATAGCCACACTAAAATCAAACTACAACCCCAAATCTTTTATGTGCTAGCACATTATATTCATTCAAACAAGTATAAGATACCCAAATAGCCAGTCACTTATTGAAATTGCTTCTAAAATAGCTATGAAAATTGTAACTGAAGAAAACTTTAGGCAACAAAACGCTTGGAATTTCGGCAACAGTTTGGATAGTACCTTTCCAATAATCCTTAAAGTTTATCGGAGTAATAACACTTCAACCGGTCTCGGATAGATTCTTGATGTTGGAACAAAAACTTGAAATTTTTATCTGCTCTCTCATCAACTTTAATCAAAGTTTCTTAACCTTTATCTAACGCTACTTCTAGTTACTTATTCAAGCGATCATAAAACTTTGATCTTCAAGATAAAATACTTGTTCCACTCTATACTTTCCTGGTCCGTGAATTCAACTTATATGCTTATTTATATGGATAACCTTTACTCTTACCTCCGCTCAGCTGTTGCCACGTCATGTAGGAACCATTTCCTCGGAAAAAGGATTATAAAAGTGCTTAGATTTAAAGGGACTAATTCTTTCTACTTTGCTGCTGTTACTAATGTTTCATTTTGCGTGCTTTTGTTTATCGTTTGTACTTTAGCTATTCAATCTACTCTGTCTAGTTTACTGTATTCATGTGCTAACCTTCTTAGGTCTTTTATTAATTTGAAACCAAATACTATCATAACAAAGTAGAATTTATTCTTACATTTTCCAACCTTATTTATAGGATATCATACATACTCGTAGTATCCAGATTTCTGAAATTGTTTGGGTCACGTATTTTATTGCTAAATTAAATATTCAAAAATCTACTTACGTGTACAATGCCTCGGCTCATCAGAGGAGTCCCCACAATCGTTCGAACCATCACAGTATCGATTAATCGGTATACACTTCTTATTCGTACACAAATACTCAGAAATGCGGCATCTAGTATCGTTCCCGTGTAGTACAGGCAGTAGTTCAGGTTCTGGTATATCTTTGGGACTATCTCTTTGGTATATGTTATTGTATATTTCTTTGGTTTTCGGTGCATCGGTGACGATGTCGCAGTCGGTGAGGTTGAGAAGCGTTGCAATGATAATTCCAAGGCCCAAGGCTATGTTGCTGAAACCTGAAACAATAGAAAGGGTAGATAAGTTGGGGTCAGACTAATGCGGTGTCATAATGAAGAACCTGGATAAGCTAGTAGAAATAACAAAATTCACGTTGTGATTATTACTGGGTCATAAAAATGCGATAATTAATTACAAATCAAACACGTATTCATTGTTGGTCCTATCATTTATGTTGCCGCGTGAGGGGTCTGCAGCTTACAGAATGTTGTTATGTTTTGTACAATTTGAAAGTACTTAAAGGATACAAGAAAATGAGTCTTGCAACTGAATTAAGTATCTCTAGAACCATGGCAGACACCCAGTTTTACGTAATTATAAGAGATATTTAAGAAATATCCAAAGAATAAAATCGTTTTTTTTATTCCTTACAAACATTTTCTCTCCACTTTGTTCAATTATTATTAAGCTTATTTAGTGTAAACGAAAGAACATCGATTTCAGTGTATTAAGGTACGGCAAATATAGGGGAAGGTTCCACAAGTTGATTAGAAACATAAGCAAACAGAGTGTGCAAGATCATGTTTGTTTTTAATTTCGTTTTGTTGTAATCATGCCCTTATTTATCGCCCTATAGTCTTATTTGATCCTATTTGATAACAGTATTGTTTTTAAAACATCTAATGATATCGAACCTTTTTTCTACCACATTTTAGAGATTTTAGGAATGTATGTAGATATACTATACTGTTTGGTGTCGAACATGAGACATTGATCATTATGCTGCGGCCACATTGTCGCGATAAGGCGAACTACACTTCACGCCCTCTCTCGCTGAGAAACAGAGAACGCGCGAAGTGTAGTTCACTTTTTCGCGACAATGTAGCCGTAGCATTACAAAACGTTATTGTTTTATCTAAGATCTAAAAAACCATTCAAAAATCAAAAAATCAAAATACTTTATTTCACATAAACCTACATGGGCACTTATGAAACGTCAGAAGCTAGGTGTATTAAAATTTGTATGTGCTTAGTTTTGGTTTTAGTATTTTGATCAATACCTACGTTACATTTTCGCAAATAATCGTATGCAAAATAATAATATATCTCAAACATCTTATCATACAAACCTCATAAAGATCACAAACAAGACATCAAGCAACGATGCATTCAAACCAGCACCATAAACAACATTTTCGTAAAACATTATTCAATAGCTTCACAAAAAACAACTTTTCAATATAACCTCGTTCATCTCCCCGCAGCTAGAAAAGTTCTTGTTCCCCGGGTTTCAACTGAATAGCAGTATTTTAAGAGAAACTGTCATCAATCTTACTTGGAACTGCCTCAATGACATCTTTTCATGCTTTCCGTATTCTGTATTGAAACGAGATGAATAGACTAATTCGGTGTTTCTCAAAATTGTCGACTGCAGATGTGGGGTTATTAATAGTAGTGATTGACGCTAGTGGGCGAAGCTAGAGGTCCGACCTATGGGTATCGGAAATTGTGTACAGTCACGAGCACTAACTTGTATACACTTAGCTACTTTTAAAACTGATTTTCTTCTACTGTATTGATTGTAATTTTATGTTGTTAAGAACATAGTGTTTTGGAACACATAGAATTATGAATTAGGTAGGCATCTCTAAGTTTCTATCGTTATTCCACGTGCAAATCGCTTTTCAATTTCCCTAAGTGTATATATATGTGGGCGTCAAAGCAAAAAGGGTCCAGTTCTCGGCATTTAGTTTCCAAGATATACCTACGCATTTTTGTAAAGTTGGGTGCAAAAAGGCATTTCTCGATTTTAATTGATCATTAATTAATGCTCAATTATCTACAAGTTCATATAGTAAATGACTTTATATGATGTTTCTAAGTACCAGAAAATGTACTTAGAAACATCAGAAAATCTACTAAGTACCAAAAATCAAACTTTGTAAATGCTTTTTCTCAAATCAAGTTTCTTCAGAGTGTCAACTTCTCTGATAAAAAAATGTGCCGGTTTTTGGTTTTTTTTTTAATCCTTATTATCAATTGACTATTGAAGATACCGAATCTGGTCTTAACTCAATACCCCATCTACTGAACTCTTTTTGCTTGGACGCCCACATATTAGTGCTCGTAATTGTACCTAAGTGTTTTCGATCGAGGTTTAAAATGTCGATGAAAATTTTCCATGTCGATGCGGACTGCTTGTAAAACAATCTTACTTGTAGAATCCTGTTGATCCCGTATATAAGCTAATTATATCACTACACTGGCTCATCACCACTTTAAAGAACTTGGTATTCTCACAGTACCTAGCCTTTACGTAGTAGTATTGTTAACCACTTTTAAAAAATATGTAAAGGGTGTCTCAGTAAGAGTGCACTTTTTCATTTTAAAATAAAAACAAGTATTTTATGACAGAGTTGTGATATTTTTATTGTATTGTAAAGAAGACATGTTCCGATTAAGTATGGAATAAAATATCCGGCAAATGCCCCCACGGCTCCGATGACAGGCCATTACTCTTTTCATGAAATTTTCCATGACTTTTGCACAGAGATGTGGCTATATCTCACCGATGACGCGTTGGATTTCCGATTTGAGCTCAGGAATTGTTTCGGGTTTATTTGCATAAACCCGAGATTTCACAAGACCCCAAAGAAAAAAATCGCACGGCGATTAATCACACCATCTTGGTGACCAGTTGACATCAGAATTTCGTGAGATAATGTGTTCTGGAAATCGTTGCTGCAATAAGTCGATTGTTTCATGCGCGGTGTGGCAGGTTGCGCCGTCCTGCTGAAACCACATGTTGTCCAGATTCATGCCGTCCAGTTGAGGCCACAAGAAGTCCGTTATCATATTCCTGTAACGAATGCCGTTCACCGTTGTAATGAGTTTTCACAATTATAACGCGTTGTTCTTTCGAAAAGCGCTCCATTTTTAATAATCGGAATAAACAGAGGTGACAGCTGTCAAATTTCAGAGTTGCCACTTGCATGAAAAAAAAAATCTAATTTTAAAAAGTGCACTCTTACTGAGACACCCTTTATATGACTACGAAACAGACGAGGACAGGTTGGTAAGGGAAAAACGCGTAGGAAAGACTTTAGAAACAAAATCAGCACCGCTTTTGGAATAGTCAAACATAGTCCACAGTGTCGGGCTATTAAAATATTTAATAAATTTCCACTTGAGTTAAAAAGCATACTGTACACAAGCTCATTCAAGGCAAGGCTCAAGGCATTCCTGTTGGATAGATGTCTGTACTCCTTGGATGAATTGTGATAGTAGTGATGTGTCTTGTTCTTTAAGCTGACATGTCATTATTTGTCTCGTGTCTTGTGTTGTTAGATACTCGTTTATTGTGTTCTGTTTTCATATGACTTTTATTTCGTTTTTAATTTTTTTTAATTATTTTTTAATTATTATTATTGTTTTCGTTTGATTTCCTATAATTTATTGACATTCGGTTTTTTTATTTTGAGTTTGCATGGTATTTTACAATTTTTTAATAATTTATTTTTTAAATCTAAGTAAATAATAATTTCTAATTTATACTGTTTTGCATGTATTCTTGTATATTTGTACGTTAATTACTGATGTTTCATGCTGGACTATATTCGAACGCAATGTGAATTGTTACTGAATAAACGAATTGAATTGAACCACACCAAGCCTCCCGTGCTGGCACGCTTCACTTTCAACGTTTCCCGCCATTCGTGGTGAACTGACAGTTGACATTAGAGACAGTTACCATACTACCGATGTGCATGAGATAGTATTTACGTAGGTATACAAGGTGTAATTTTAAACAGTGTTAATCACTTGAGGGGTCATTAAACTCATCATTATGAACAACTTTTACAATGCGACCAAACCTGAAATTGCGGAAAAAAATCAGCTTTCCCTTCATTTATTATCACATAACTCGTCAAAATGTAGGGAACACCTGATTTTTTTTCGCGATTTCGGGTTTGGTCCCATAGTAAAAGTTGTTCATAAAAATGAGTACAATGACCCCTTAAGAGCTTAACAGTGATCAAAATTACACTTTGTATATTAAATAGAATACACTAAAATTCGTTTTTTAAACCGAAATAGTAATTTGACAGTTGCAAATGCCAAACTATGAAATGAAAAAGTTATACATGGAACATTTGAAATGTCAAATTATTATCTAGGATTAAAAAACGTCTATACAGTACTTACTTACGTACACTACGACTGATTAGTCTCAATTCTACCAGTGCACGACTAAACGCCGACAGATACTAGGTACTACACCGACAAGACTTTACTTCGACGGGACTTCGCCGACAGGACACTTCGCCACCCCGACAGGCACCCCGAGGTTTGGTTTGGTTAGGTTTCTTTAAACCCTGCACACAGAAATATGAGCCCCGCGCAGTGGGGCTCCGTCGACCTGCTATCAGACATAAGGTATTAATGTACCAAGATTATGTATGTATATTATATTATGCCCTGTTGGCGAAGAGTCCCGTCGAAGTAAAGTCTTGTCGGTGTTCCGTCTGTCGGCGTAGTGTCTGTCGGCGTTTAGTCGTACACTCCAATTCTACCATTGTTTGCACATACACAGTTGATCTAAAACTAAAACTGCTTTCAATAAACCGTAATATTCGAATGCACAATGGCTACTACTTCGAAATCAATACAATGCGCACTAAGTTCCAAAAAGGTTACATCAAAGATCTATTTGACAGCGGAGTGGAATCGTTACTTTAGTGTGAATTGACGATTAATGGTGCTTTATACATTCCCTAGATACTTTGGTCTTATTAATAGCCCCTGCTGAGACACAAGCACTTTTTGTCCTCTCACAGAATAACGTATTTGGGATTAGGATGCACTATGTCGGTGGCTTAGGTTCTTTGGTCATGTTGAGAGGATGAATGAAAGGCGAGTAACAAAAGGTGTAATATGTACAAGGCAGATGTGAATGGAAACGCCGGGAGGAGACGCCCTAAACAAATATAGTGTCTTTATTGGTGAGATTCTGCAGAAAGGTCAGGTGCGTAGTACTTGTAACCGGCGTGCGTGTATGACCAGATGTATGAACGTAAACGAGGGAAAAGGAGTATGTAAGGATCGTAGCAGGTGGCGTTCTGTAGTTTCTGTTTATCCCCATGGGAAGAAAGTGTGATTTTATGTATGTAGGTAAATCTACTGTTTACGTAAGTACCTTTTATATTTTTTAAAATTTTTATACTCAAAGCTATAAACAAGGCAATATTATTTATTACTTTCTTTACTAGTACCGTGCTTCGTTCAAATAAAGCATTAGATATTATTATGCTAGTAGCTGTAGGTCACTAGTCCAACGTTTTATGAACTCTATAAAAATATTTTCAGCTTGTAATTTCCCAGGCGACTCAAACATGAAACAGGTACATACAGAAAAGGCTGTTTTAAAATTAGCATGAATTTGCATATAAACGTGCTAGGAACTGACGAAAGCTCGCGATTATATTACTAATGGACTAAGCAATGTTTCAGTACCTACTCACTCACTTAAATGAATGAATGAAAATGCAGAAAATAAGCATGTTACGTTGTCCTCCATAAGACTATACGGTGTTATTATTACAAACGGTAGTTATAATCCTTAAAATGGAGCTTAGTGGTCACTATTTTCCGTTTTAACAACGTAACATGCTAATTATCTGAAGTTTAATTCTAAAATAAAAGAAATAGGTAACCAAAGAAACGATGAGGGCGCCACTGCGCACGCGGTGTCGTCTTAAGGAAAATACTATATTAATAAAAATCGCTCACCAATACAATAAACTGGCAAGCAGTCCTGTCGTGTGGTAACAACATTTTAGAACGCAGGGCTTTATAGGACCTGATATGGCTATCTATATACATTCTATACTATCTATAATAATATTATATAGAAGAGAGTGTTTGTGTTTCTATGTAGGTGGGGAGGGGGGGTAATCTTATTATATCTTATGTAAAATAAGTTTCACGCGGGAAGAAGTAGCGGGCAGAATTTAGTCTATACAAAGAAATAAAATTGAAGTGTCTGTTTATAATGCCAAAATAACAGCTTTTTACTAAATGCATAAGAAAGTATATGCGATACTTATAACAAAAACATTTTTTTTTTAATTTTGTCTGTCTGTTTGTTCCGACTAATCTCTGAAACGGCTGGATCGATTTTGACGCAGATAGCTGATGTTACAAGGAATAACTTAAGCTACTAGTTATTTTAGAAAAGGAATTAGGGTTCTGCGCAAAAAAAATAAAACGCTAATCTCTGGAACTATCAGTCGAATTTGAAAAATTCTTTTTGCATTTGGTAGCCCAATTCTCGAGGATGGTTATATGCTATTTAACATCACGCTACGACCCTCAGGAGCCGAGCGAAACGAAAAAAGTCTGAAAGAACGCTAAGCGAAAATAAAGTAATAATAGTGCCAGCGGGCGATGCAACGCGGGGGGGGGGGTCGGGAGACTGTTATTTAAGTGTATTGTGTATCTTACGACTTCCACGCGAACGAAGTCGAGGGGCAAAACTTTTTCTTACATTCAATGTAGCGAATCTATAAGAAACGGTTTTAGAAACACTGGTGTCACAATATTAGAAGAGAGATCCATGACATTCCATAAAGGAGTAGGTACACCAGAGCGTGGGAGGGTCGATGTTTTGATTTCAGAACATCAGACCCCGCGCACCCTCTGTAAATAAATGGAGTGAAATGACGTCACTGGCTGTTATCTTTTCTCTGAAACAATGTTTATTTGATGAAACATGAACCTTTTTAACTGTAACGTGTAGCTGAACCGTAGCTATTGTTATAAATGCTGAAGTATGTCTGCTTTATTAAGTAAAATAATGTTTTTTAAATAAACTTGGTGTCTGGAGTATTTTTTGGCATTTTTTTAAAATCATATTGGGTTTTTTCTGCAATAAACATCCGTTTGTCTTTTCTTTACAAATCGAACAGTCCTATGGGCAAACTTCTTTTTAGTCAAGTAAGTAGGTATCTTTATAAATAATGTATGTAGGTACTGTAATCCTTGGACCTTACGGGGGCCGAGCAGATTATTACGTATTTGTGTAATGTTGATTGTATAGTGTGCGGGGGACACCTACACTACTAGAGTTTAAACTCAATAAAGCATTATATTATTATTGGCTAAGTAATAACAGCCGCACAGGTCGATCCATCAGGTTAAGCTACGCTTGCTGGGGTTGTCTGTGGATGGGTGACCATCTTTACATACCGAGACTCCTCCGTGCCTCGGAAAGCACGTTAAGCTGTTGGTCTCGGCTGTCATTCGTAGATCTTTGTCAGTCGTTACGGGTCGTCAGAAGCCCGAAAGTCTGACAACCAGTCTTACCAAGGGGTATCGTATCACCCAGTTACTGGGTTGTGAAGGTCAGATAGGCAGTCGCTCCATGTAAAATACTGGTATTCAGCTGCATCCGGTTAGACTGGAAGCTGACCCCAACATAGTTGGGAAAAGGCTAGGCAGATTGATATTATTCTATTATTTTAGCTCATTAAAGGTACATGTTCAAGACACCGCTATTTTTTATATGACTTCTATACAAACAATACGCATATCCTTCAAATTCAAATATATTCTACACCTGTCTGAACGTTCGAATGTAACCATAGGCAATTATTCAACAGCCTGTGCAACATAAGGTCGCCTCTTGCATCAAACCTTTACAGTGCTTACCTAACTACCTACCATAAGTAATACTTATAACGTCAAAATACGAGTGTCAAAGGGACACGTTATTAAGGTCGAAAATCTCTAAGGGCTTTTCGACCTTAAGAGGAGAAAATAATACTAATAAGAATTAATATGATTTCAGCTGTTTATTACAAAGCCAAAAGATTCACCATTCAAGATTCGGTGGAGCTGGACCTGAACCTACTTGGCGGCGATGACGTTAAAAGATAAATAGATATCCATAGATAAATATCACCCGTCTCTCCTCAATTCCTTTGCCTACTATAGGATGCATATCCGGTACGGCTCTAATAATCCTTCCATATCATATAGGCACGTTTTCCCTACCATTATCGTAGCCCTCGGTCTATTCCTTGGTATGCAATGGTCTTTGTAGCCCCATGAAACATGAGGTTCCAGGGGCTAGAGTGAATCTTTGTGTACATTCGAGTAATCAAGTCTGGCCAAACCGGGGTCGCTGCATTTCATTCATTCATTCAAGAAGTAACTTTTACTTATAATATTGCTATAAAAACACGAGGTCGATCCAGGCCGACATTTCCGCACGAATAAACGGAAAAATATCAATTAATCATAACTTCCTTTGTTTTCCCCGCTCTATTGCCATATATTCACAGAATACCTATCTTTATTTTACAGGGTGACTGATAATTTTAAACATTATTTTGGGTGCTGGAAACATCGAAACAAAGGTGAAGGGTGAAAACCAGCACTGATTTAAATATACTTACTTTCATATGTTGTTAATTTTCGACTGCGAATTATTTTTGCACACAAAATGCAAAAACAAAAAAAAATAAAGAATTGGTTGGAAAATCGTCATTCTATATTTTCATGCGTATTTTTCCACAGATTGTGATACAAATTCTTAACCTTTTATCATAAACCTGAATCCGAACATGAAAACACACTGACATTGAAACAAAAACATTGCCTTAAAAAAAATCGTAGTTTTCTTTAATATTTCCCGTCCATCTACCAGGAGTACATAACGCTTAGTAGATGTTGGACAGACCAACCACGTTGGTAGGACGGGCTGGTGTACGGAACTCCACGTTATAGCACGTATATTGCGTACGGGTCCAATCACATTACCTAAATAGCTCCCTATTCATTCCATTCATGGCAACGTACGTCATACCGTTCTACAATAATTATTATTGTATGGACTTCATACACCCTTGTCAAAGGAAGCTCGATCTTGGTGCGATAAGTCATTTGGATTGATAGCAGCCTTCAGGGGATCTATTTACGACTTACGTGTGACAGTTGGATGATATATTATGTAGGTGATCATCTATTGTTTTGTTTGTTGTTATTTTGGAATTGTTGAATATTGGTTTGATAATAAAATTATAGTTTTGTGGGTCGAGTTTGCGAATTATTTGATACTGTTTGACGTTCTGTTTTCTAATAAATAAGTCACTATTCATATTTTAGGTAAGTATATTGATATGTAAAGCAGGTAAAAAAAAATATACCTAGTTACAAAATTACAATTACCTAACGCTCTTAAAGTTTGCAGAAAATTATGATTTTCAAATTTGGTACTTACCAAAATCTTTAGCGGAAAACCAAATAAAAAATACCATAGTACCTACCTAAACACTCATAATAAAATTATTTTTTTACAATAACAATCTCATGAATTTATTTCAATTTAAAACGCTAACAGCCTTAAAATAATAATAATAATTACCCCACCGCCTCTACCTCTACGTTAACGTCGTGGTGGGGCTTGCGTGCTCCGAACTCTGGGTCTGTGCCGGTAGAGTTTACTTTGCCGAAACAGGTCTAGGGTGAGGAGCCAGACCAAGAGAGATACAGAAACCCGCAGGGAAGCATGTGGCGAGCTGTTAGGCAGTAGCGACCCCACGGACCCTATCTCCCGGGAGAAGTCATGTTCCTCATCTCTGGCTTGCCTTAATTGGCCGGCTGGAGTGAACACTGACGAGGAACTGACCTCCCACCTCATTTTTGCCTTTATTGGCCGGCTTGAGTAGATATATGCAAGAGCAAACGTGCTCGGAGGAAGGAAGTATTCCAGTAAGATGCTGGTAGGGGTATTGACCGTACTTCTAGGATTGTCCTGATAGCCGTGGAATACCTCTCCACTCCTCTTAAGCACCTCAAGACATGATGACCCCTTGTCGCTACGACACTATGTGCTAGCGACCGTTTCCGGGGGCCCATTGTTGAGTGTGCAAGTCGCCCCCTGCCATTTTATCCGTGTATTGTATTTATCAAACATTGGTCAGGCAGGGGCCATAGTCTTTTCATAGTTCTAGGTAATCAGGCCACAGCCACCCAAACCCAATATATTTTGCATCCACGTTCTGCAATAGTCCTGCACCAACCGGGGGTTGTCCTTGGGTATACTTGCATAGTGCATACAGGGATAATCGTCGGTTGGTGCCTCCTCATCATTTAAAATTGTCTAAGGGGCCTCTGCGAGTTGGCTTCGGCCCCTCGTCAGCCTTCCAAAGGTCCGGGAGCCCAGGGTCCAGAGATATGATGTGATATGTCAAAGACATTTTGAAATATTTTAAAATAAAAATAATATGTACCTACAAGTATATAAAAAAGGAGGGGAAGTAATCATATAGCATCAAAAAAATTCGTCCGCATTGCTGTCAACAGGAAAAGTGCCAAAAAGGCTGGCAGCATTGCCACGTTGTATGGCAATACTGATTCTTTGGTCAAAAAATAGGCCAGCCCTCTGGTCACGTGAAGTGGGCACTCGGACCTCCATGGCCCTATTGTTTCAACCCCAAACTGTTCGAACATACAAGTCTAATAGGATTGGTTGCAACGTTTGAAGATTTCCGCACCTGCAGCAGCCGCCCAAGCACAGCCCGCCGTGCTAGGAAGATCGGATGCCATACCTTCCAAAGCATTATAGGCATTCCGTCTGGTCTCTTCCCACTGTCGCGTGCCAAGCCATTAGGTTCTAAAACAGCTGGCACCCCTGGTGACAATCTCATATTATTCTACACAACAAATACTGGCCACTAAAAAATGTAAATTTAATATTAACATAAGTTGCTTCTCATTCGAGCACTATTCTGATTTTAAATTCAAGTAATGTACAACTTTTGTGGTGAACACGCGAATGCTGGCAGCCTTGTAGAGGATTTTTTAGCGGCCACGCAAGCAAAATTCGCCTTTGGTTTTTAGTGAAATTTATTTTTAGAGGGTAAGAGAAAAACACTTTTGTAAAGTATTCTTTTGAGCTAATTTTGCTTTAATGAGGGACAGTATAGTAGGGATACCTACCTAGTTAAGAGTCATTATGGATTTTGCTTCGTAAATCTGGATTGACATATTATATAACACAGACACAATTTGATTACTTTTCTTACTGTAAAAGCTGCTCTTTTAGAACCTGAAATATTTATTCATTTATTTATTTCAATTAAACCAATACATAATATTTACATAATATATAAGCTAACAGACTTAAAATAATAATTATAATATGTACAAATGTAAAAAATATATATATATATATAATTATAGGGCATCAAAAAATTCGTCCGCATCGCTGTCAACAGGAAAAGTGCCCAAAAGGCTGGCAGCATTGCCACGTTGTATGGCGATGCTGATTCTTTGGCCAAAGAATAGGCCAGCCCTTTGGTCACTTGAAACATTATTAAACACTTTATTGTACACCAAATAAAATAAAAAGAACAAACCTATTTTAAACTAGTGTACAATGCAATGGGTGGTCTTATCGCACAAGGCGATCTTTTCCAGACAACCTTTTGATTAACTATGGTAGGGCAAAACTTGGGTAATCGGTGATAGTTTTGTTTTTTAATTGTAAAATTCGATTCATTGATCAGATTATTTTTTAAATTTACTGTGATACAGTAGACAAAAGAAGCTTTGCTAACTTATATCTAAAAATGTGGCAAATACTATAATGATTGAAAAATATACATTTATCAAGTCAGTAGTAACTTGGTAATAAAACACATATTATCTATCACCGAATAGCTACATATCACGGATTAGCCAAGTTTTGCCCTACATCGTTTTAAATAAATAAAAAATATATAAATATGGACTTTAAATTCCAGTTAAGTAATAAGTAGGTGCACATATGAACACATTTAAAAAAAAATTAAACTCTAGTCACCCCACAAAACCATAAAAGAATCAACGCAAAGCTACTTTTAAAAATGTTTATGTATTAATTTATTTAAGGATTACCAACAAGATACTTTACAATTATCTTATACATTAATAAATCTTGTATAATAAATGCGCTATCCCGTAGTACACTCAATTACAGGTAACCACAGCTTACACATTATCGAGTAATTTCTCATGCTCTGAATACGTTGAAAACTTTATCTAGAAAAATCTTCCCTGTATACATAGCCTACCAACTGACCCGCTCCTAGTGTTTGCTTTGTGTGTCCACTAGGCCAGCGTGTGTGTAATTCATGGAAGTTTGCCCACACTTTCCGAGGCAACCTGTTTGTTCAGCCGATGAAACGAGTGACTCGGTAACAAAATAAAACTGTTAAGAAATGAATAGCGTTTTAATGGCCACACATTGTTGATGTTGAATTGTTTTTTATTTTACCTACTTTTAAGATAGAATACCTAATATGAAATTATGTATTAAAAAACATTGTTTATTCATTAAATTAGTTATACTGATTATGGGAGAAAATCGTGATCACATTACAAATCTACGCACGCGCACAGTCGCACGTCTATACAGTGTGAGTCTTTATAATCTGCACATATCGAAATGAGGGAATCTATGCTTAATTTTATCGACGGAAAAAATGTTAAAAAAAATCTAAATATTTATTAATATTTTTTATGGATTTTTAAAAAAAAATTGTTTGCTTTTGTGACCCCAGTGTATACAAAACTGTGTAACTTTTAAACTAAACGATTTATCACGATGAAACAAACTCCATAATGTTTGGAAGTAATTAGGTGTCGTCATAAAATAAAAATTATGGAAAAAAAATAGCCACATTTAAAAATAAACATTTTTGTTTGGCAAAAATCTGATTTTTTTTCATTAATTTTTACAAAAATTGTAAAATTTCTCAATAACATGCCCCCATCACCTTCTTTTTTTATAACTTTAAGTTATTCTTCATTGTATTAGGAACCTAACGGTAAAAATTGCATGTTTTTAACTCAACCCCAACATTTTTTATCAAATGTCAAAGAAAGGCCCAACGCATAGCTACGCACATTGTTTAGCAGGTAGATAAACTTTTTTTTGTTAACTTTGTTGTGAATGCGCGCGGGTCGTTTCAAAGATGGCACTCCGAACGCGGAATCGTTTTGTTCTCATAAGGGTGGTTTGTTTGGGATGATAATTAATGCAAAAGAGTTCAATTGAAACCCATTTATTATTAAATACAAAATTTAATGCATCATGTTCTCAAAATGTCCACCTCGTTGTTGTAAACACAAAGCCGCGCGAATTAGAATTTGGTGTGTCGCTCTCCTTATCATTTCGGGATCATTGCGAATATCATTCGCACAGTTTATTATGCGGTCACGCAAATCGGCCTCACTGTTGATGGGGGTACTGTAGACGCGTTGCTTCATGGTCCCCCATAGGAAATAATCAAGGGGCGTCAAATCGGGTGAACGCGCAGGCCACCCTACAGGTCCTTGCCGGCCGATCCATTTGTCATGATAATTTTCGTTTAAAAATCTTCTTACATTTGTAGCGTAATGGGCAGGACATCCGTCCATCTGAAGAAACATCCTTTGACGCACAGCCAGTGGGACATCTTCCAATAACTGAGGCATATCATCTCTCAATAGACTTAAAAATCTTTCACCAGTCAACGTTCTCGGCAATATGACTGGTCCAATCAACATGTTATCGATAAGACCAGCCCAAACATTTATCGAAAATCTTACTTGGAAAGTAGATGACCGTTTCAGTTTCAGGTTTTCACCTGCGCGGCACCATCTGTGTAAATTTCGACAGTTAGTAATACCGTCTCTAGTGAATGTCGCTTCGTCCATCCATAGTATTTTTCTTGGAAAGTTTGGGTTTGCTCTGGTTTTTCTTTGAATCCATGTGGACATCACACACCTTGGACGCCAGTCTACGTCTTCATGTAGATGTTGCACCCTTTGATAGTGATAAGGATGCAATCCTTCTTTCTTTAAAATACGCCACACTGATTTTTGGGATATTCCGTGACGAAGAGCTAGTCGTCTAGTACTTATGGATGGATCAGCAAACAAATCACTTAATACTGCTTGTTCAGTAGCCGCATCAATAATTACTTGAGGTGGCTCGCGACGATCTCTACTTGATCCAAGTCCAGTGATCGACAACCTTCTGTGAACTTCCTGGAAGTTTCGGGCAGATGGCACTGGTTGCCTGTTAGGATACGCAGCTATGTAAGCCGCGCGCGCAGCTCTGGCACTTCCTTGTCCCACTCTATAATAAAAATGTATGTCGGCGATGTGTGCCGGGGAAAATTCACTTAAACGCGGCATCATGTAGCAGCGAACGAAAGTTATGAAAGTCCAGCGAACGAAAGTACCGAAACACATGTAGCAGCGGCGAATAATTCGGAGCGACTGCCAGTCTGACATCTGTCATAATTCAAGTTCCTTTGGCTGGCCCTACCTCCCTGACCTGCGCACATTCAAAAGAAAGTTTATCTACCTGCTAAACAATAGCTATGCGTTGGGCCTTTCTTTGACAGTTGATAAAAAATGTTGGGGTTGAGTTAAAAACATGCAATTTTTACCGTTAGGTTTCTAATACAATGAAGAATAACTTAAAGTTATAAAAAAAGAAGGTGATGGGGGCATGTTATTGAGAAATTTTACAATTTTTGTAAAAATTAATGAAAAAAAATCAGATTTTTGCCAAACAAAAATGTTTATTTTTAAATGTGGCTATTTTTTTCCATAATTTTTATTTTATGACGACACCTAATTACTTCCAAACATTATAGAGTTTGTTTCATCGTGATAAATCGTTTAGTTTAAAAGTTACACAGTTTTGTATACACTGGGGTCACAAAAGCAAACAATTTTTTTTAAAAATCCATAAAAAATATAAATAAATATTTAGATTTTTTTTAACATTTTTTCCGTCGATAAAATTAAGCATAGATTCCCTCATTTCGATATGTGCACATTATAAAGACTCACACTGTATATATAAGGGTCTAGCTTAGTAGGGTACTTCACCCATTTTGATTTGTTTAGAGTGTACAGCAGAAGTGTGCCTGTTAGGCGGCCTGCCCATTGACGCTGAGCGAGGCAGCTGAGGGGAGCGAGGGAGTAATGCGGAGCGGACTTGCGGACTGTGTCTGTCCATTGATGCGGAGCGAGGTAGTGCGGGGCGGACTTACGTACTTTGCGGAGCTAGGCCGGGTTCACGCGACGAGTAATTTGAGCGGGCGGCCGCGGCGGCGGGAGATGTTCCCCGCTCTGCTTTCCGGTTTTGTATGAATTTTTAAACTAGTTCGCAAATCCCTATCCACTTAAGCGAAGCGGAGATTTTATAAAATTCCATTGGTTAATATGGGCACAGCTCCGCTCTGCTCCTCTCCTCTCCGCTCTAGTGGACAGTCAGCCTAATTTACGTAGTTATAGCTATTATTGGGATAAAAATTACCTTTATCAAAAATGACAGAAATCGATTCAGTAAACGATTCTGAACAAACTACTTTCATAAGTGCATTAATTCATTTACACATTTTAGGTATACTTATTATACAACGTGGATCTGGACGTACGACATTAAATTAAAACGAGCACAGTACTGGTCCATCGAAACATTTTAAAACTCGAAGATCAGTAGTTAATGGAAAATTTAAAAAAAAACAGTTTTCAAACAAAATAAATAACGGAATCAACTGCATAAAAAGTAAACACGCTTTATCTACAAAAAGTCACTGACCAACGGTGCGGAGCGGGGTCCGGGGCGCGGCGGCGCCAATGTTTACCTATTATTACTGACTCAGATCTACATCATGTTGAAAAATAAGAAAATGAAAAATAATTTCCTGTGGCTAAAGTGTTCATTGGATTTGATTGATTTTTTGTATACGGGTAAAGAACATGATTCTCTTTACGTGGTTTATAGAAATGTCAATCGTCCTGTTCCACCTTGTAGATTAGAGTCGTTTTTCGTGTCGGTCTGTGTGACCGCGTTGTTCTTCGAAACTAAGCAACGGATTTTGATGCGGTTTTGACCATCATTTAGAGAAAAAATATTCTGCAATGTTTATGTGTAGCTATAATACATTAATACTTCATATAATAAAGTAATCTCGATGTTTTTTTCATGTCATAAAACCGTGCGAAGCAGGGGTTCATTTATAAAGCTGTGCAGATAACATTTCTTCTAGTTTCACCACATTTTGTCTGACGGCCGCTTTCTTTAATATATCTCAATCCTAATCTTGATCCTGATCCTTGTCTGTAACCAATCAACGGCCGAGTTTGTCAATCTGAGTCTTTGAGAGGGCGAATCACAAGCAGCTGTCAAAGACTGCGGATCAAGATTGGGATTGAGATACATTATAGAATTCTGATTAAAACGATTAATCCACATTCTTCTTGTAGTGCACAATATAACTGGACACGGCCTGTCTTTTCATAGATCCCATATTAAAATGTAAACGACAAAACTGGTTATTATAATATTTAATGAAAAATTCAATGTTAAAAAATATATAAAAACCGATTACCCAGCAAAAACCCTTAGCACTCTCTCTGCAAAACCTAAAGCACTTAGGTAACGAGTCGAATTAACACGTGAAGCTCGTATTAACGGCCATTAAGCAAATTGGATGCTAATTCAAGTAGTGTTCGTATTACGGGAATGCCGAGTACGGATTTGAGATAAAAAGTATCAAACTATGTTAAGCGCGCTATACATTGTGCTGAATTTATTGCACTTATGGCCGATTTCTGTAATTGAGGGACCGTTATTGGTTAAACTCTTGTATCTTTACCAATAATGAAGCAAAGACCGAATTATTTATGACAGAATTATAATCATTAGAATCAGGAATACACTCCTTATGTTAGTATAATCCTCAAATGTTAAGATATCATGAAATACTCATTCAATGTGATTACTTAGTCTTAGAGAGTTGTATTGATGACTTTAATTATTATATTTCTGTATATACATACAGGATGGTGAGCAATAATGGTCCCAGTACCGCCAGCCACTAAGTGTGAATTACTTAAAAGAGCAAACAATATTTTTTATTATGTCACCATCAAAATATATCCGAGAGGAACCGATCTATGTGTATCTAAAGTATTTTTTTTTTAATTAATAACTAATCGGTTTTGAGTGCATTCTTTAAAACTTTTTTGCAAAAAAAAAAAGAACAACCCACTTCCAAAAAAACACTGCAAAGTGAAAAATAACTTTAATTTCGGATGTTGGTGTCTTTGGATCTGTATTTTAGGTTTTGTCACCCAGTTCCAAAATTAAAGTTAATTTTCACATTGCAGTGTTTTTTTTGGAAATCGATTGTTTTTGTTTTGAGAAAAAAAGTTTTTAATTTTTCACTTTTTAGTGGATTCGTTTGTAATTTATCTAAGTTCCGTAATTAAAGTTAAAGTAATTGAATCGCAACCCGTGAAATACTTATTATTAAGTTGTTCCGGTGGCCATCTGTGGTCTTCATCATCAGTTCCACTTTACCAAATGATGCTTTTCGATAGCAAATACATAAGTTACTATAAAAATTCCCAATTCGCTATAGGCGAGCCTATAATATTTGACGATTTCACTCGATTTCTCCAGGATCCCATCATCTCTTGACTTAATGACAAATGGACTATTTACAGACAAACAGAAAAAGAATTATCTAAATCGGTCCAGCCGTCTTCGAGTAATCGGGGAATATACATTAAAAAAAAACATTCCAACGAATTGAGAACCTCCTCCTTTTTTGAAGTCAGTTAAAAAGAAAGATTTAACAATAATAAAAAGTTACCAAGACAGTGTAACATTACGAAATGAAAGATTGAAAAATACGTGGCCACGAGCTGCGCGTTGATTGGCGCGCCTCGATATCCTCCTTCCTCACAACATGCGCTGACATTGGTCTATCTCGTCGTCGGCGCAGTCCTTCACTTTGTTATGCCTACACATAAAGAAAACAAAAAAAAAAGTTTTTCAAACTTTTTTTGTTTTCTTTTTCGACAGGCACTGTTTTTGGACTAACTATCGGCCCAGAAGCTTGAATAAATCAAAATGTTGTTTTTTTTTTCTTCTCATGGAAAATAAAGTATTCTTATTCATTATTTCATTTTTATTTTATCTATCTATACAAGTCCAAGTCGGGCAAAGTATTATTGAGATTTTTTATCTGGAATTTCTCAGTAGCAGCCCGGAGTCTGGATTTGTGCCCGGTTGATGGCAATACGCTCGCCCCTATTACATGGGACTTAAACATAATTGGCGAAATGTGGGTGTACTATAGGTACACCTCTGCCTAACCCCTCGGCAAAACAAAGCGTGATGTTATGTTGTTTATCTATACCAGAATATATCTAATTGCTAACCTGACTTAAACTGACACCTGACACTGAACTAAACTGTCACAACTATAAAACCCTATTTGAACTAACCTAATATTATCAGAACTGAATAACCCTGGGACAGAGTTTGATGCGCTTTGGCCTGAGTAAGTATGGAAGTAATGTCTTCAAAACTACGGTGGTTTTAACTGTGGTGGTAGTGGGACCAGCTGCCATACATTTTTGCCCACTATCCTTTGTTACGGTCGCGAATCATACTTAATCAATACACCTAGACAATGAGCTGCAAATTGAAAAATCGTAAGAAAATTTGAATTTCACGAGCTACCTTAGCGTGTCCCCCTTAACAAAGAAAATGTTTAGCCTTCAGAAGGCATTACAAGATTGCGGAGCGTACACGGATTGGAGATAAAAGTATCAAACTATGTTACGTGACCGCCGCTTTACTGCAAAACTTATGTGGGTAAGACTTTCGTGTTGAAAGGATATCTAATTTTCTGGTAGGTACCTAGTAGGTATTTGGTAATATGTTAACGAAAATATAAACATATTATAATGTACACGGTTAGTATTACTTGACAGGTTGATATAACTCGATACGTGTAAAATCTTGTTGGTCCAGTATTTAAGTTGATTATATCACTAAACCAACACCCCAAGGAAAACGCAAGAAGGGGAGACATTTAATTTAAGAGTTTTTTTTTTATTGTGTAAAATTAAGGTTGCAAGAAAAATAAGGCATTTTTTTATATTTATTTATACACTGGCTCACTACCACAATAATTAGGCTCTCGTGCAGGGCTACCTCAATTTCAACCTTCTCCCGCTATTCGTGATGACTGACAGATGACTTTAGTGACAGCACCTCACTAGAGTCCAGCAAGCTTATCTGGCCCGCTCGAAATTACTATGTAAATTGACAAGTTCTGTCATTTTTAGTTCACTGACAGCGCCACCATCACTGGGTCAGATGGGCTTGCTGCACTATATTTGAGTGAATAAGACAGTGTTAACATAATAATTTCCATTAAAACTACAGGACAGTAGACCAATAGAAATTGATGTATATTGCCACCTAAATTATTACAGATTGACGCACTAATTCCGTCACTCCCATATTGGACCAGTCACATTTAATTCGGTTCAAAGTTCGGTTTTTCCAAAGATAAACGATGGAACCTTTGAACGTTGTCGTATTGTACATGAATGCTGCATCCATAGAGTCCTGTCTTAGATGCATTACGTCATCGGACGGCTGCATCTCAGATACGCTAGTCAATCTAATAGAAATTGATAGTAACTGGAATTAGAAGAGCTTGCTTATCCAAGTGAATCTAATATGTATGATATTGTGTTTAGATCTTGGAAGAGGATTCAATCGTTCCTGAAAATTTAAGCTGGACCAGAATCATGTGTTATGAGTAAAACAACTGACTGAAGTTTCGATCTAAGAAAACCAGCATCTCCATAGCTTTTTTTTTCCTACAATATTTGATAGGTACTTAGTTCAAATTCACAATTACAATCTAGGCTATTAGCTAATATGTAATTTAAATTTGAAACGACCATTTGGAACCGTGTACCTATGTAGCTTCTGACGTTTCATAAGTGCCCATGTAGGCTTATGTGAAAGAAAATATTTTGAATTTTGAATTTTTTAAATGGTAAGTAACTATAAAATTAAGATATCGTCCATTAGCGTCTTCCTTGTTTATTTTATGCAGACGAATTTTTTGATGCCCTATGATTCTCTCCCCTCCTTTTTATATAGATGCACATAATAATAATTATTATTATTTTAAGTCTCTTAGCTTATTTATCTATCCATATCCATTCTAATAATAAAGCGGAAGAGTTTGTTTGTTTGAACGTGCTAATCTCTGAAACTACCAGTTGGATTTGAAAAAATCGTTTTCCATTAGATAGCCCTAATCTTGATGAAGGCTATAGGCTATTTAATATCACGCTAGGACTCATAGAAGCTGAGCAAAAAGCAAAAAAGTCAGAAAGAACGCTAAGCAAAAACGAAGTAATAGCGCGGACTGGCGATGCGATGCGACGGGGTCGGTCGAAATTTCGAGAAATTTCACGCAGACGAAATCGCGGGCAAAAGGTAGTATATTATATAAATATTATCTTGTTTTAAAATAAAACTAAAACTTTATGTTAAGGGAAAGACACTTGATTCATGTGTTCTTTATAATGGTCAGTACTTGCGCTACAAGTATTTATTTTCATTTTGCTGACGAAAAAAACACTAGAATAGTTGGTGACCTTGCTGGTATCAAGTGCACAAGAACGTGCGATTTTGTGCAGCCTCTTTCTCACTCTTGGGCAAAGGCTAATTTTCTCCTTCGAAGAGTCGAACTAAAAAAAAACTAGCGGCTTTAAAAAAAAACCATAAAAAGAAAAATAACTTTAATTTCGGAAATCGGAGTCTTTGGTTTTGTATTTTCGTTTTTTGCCACCGACTTCAGAAGTTAATGTTATTTTGCACTTTGTAGTGTTTTTTTTTTTTGGAAGTTGGTTGTTATTGTTTTTTGGAAAAAGTTTTTATTTTTCACTTTTTAATTGGGGTTGTCAAATTAACCCCACACAAATTCGATTACCTACTGTAAATTACAGTGACAGGAAGCTTTTATAACATCATTCACATAGACTGAGGGCTGATTCGACCAAACAGGAATAAATTTTATTCTCGTAATAAATTGCTACTTACTCGAGAATAAGTTCGAGGAATAGCAAGTTTATTCGGGAATAGTCACTATACCACCGATAAGCATGGATTACGGAGCTATTCCAAGAATAACAAAATGGTGTCCTGGGAGACAACCACCACCTCATAAAGCACTATTATTTTAATGTTACTTCAGTGTGAGAAAGAGATGAAGCTATACAGGATGTCTAGCTCCATATCTTTCCCACACTCAAGTAAGATTAAAATAATACTGCTTTATGAGGTGATGGTCTAGCTCCTGTTGTTATGTGCTGTCATTTCAACTCAACACAAGGAATTATTGTTTCGTTTCGTTTTATTGAGGAGCTCGTGGCTAAGTAATAATAGCCGCATGGGTCGATCCATCAGGTTAAGCTACGCTTGCCGGGGTTGTCCGTGGATGGGTGACCATCTTTACATACCGAGACTTCTCCGTGCCTCGGAAAGCACGTTAAGCCGTTGGTCCCGGCTGTCATTCGTAGATCTTTGACAGTCGTTACGGGTCGTCAGAAGACCGAAAGTCTGACAACCAGTCTTACCAAGGGGTATCGTATTACCCAGTTACTGGGTTATGGAGGTCAGATAGGCAGTCGCTCCATGTAAAATACTGGTATTCAGCTGCATCCGGTTAGACTGGAAGCCGACCCCAACATAGTTGGGAAAAGGCTAGGCAGATTGATTGATTGACAAGGAATTACAACGCTCCTACCTCAGACACCTTTCTCTATTTAAGATTGTGCATTTTATTAACTAGTGCCTGTAATATGATGTTGAGATAAATAAAGATTTATGATTATGATTATGAAATTATTGTTTCAAAAGCCGATCGTTTAAACGATTTGATTCAAGATAGTGATAGTAATGAGGAAGTTATACGTAGACGTCCAAGGTGGCTAAAAGAGAGAATAGATTTATTTGAATACTATGATGATCGTAATTTCACGGTAAGGTTTGGTTTGAGCAACTTTTTTTTTCTGACGAGAATTAAATATAAATAGGAATAGATATCTGACCGCTGAGTGTGTATTAGTGCCTCCTACAATATCTTCATAATTAGCCTGCGTGTATAAGTTATTGTACGTAAAAAACCTGAAAATAAACACCACATGAACCAAACCGAACTGACAAGTAAAACTTCAAACAACTATCCACATTGACAGTTCTTCTTTCCCATGCTATACCATGACAAATGAGAGTTGAGATGAGTTAAGCTTCTGCACCGTCCCGTTTGTAGAACTTTTTTTGTCGGGTATTACATTCGTTCACATTCACCCCGCTATTCGCGCATAGCTAATCCAAGTATAGCTACACGTTAGATAGCATGTTAAAACTGCAGTTGATTTACTCGAAAATAAAATCGTGGAATAGAATATTCCTGGTTACTCGTGTAGGTATAAATTCGGGTTTGGTCGAATCCGCCCTAAGTGGGGAAAATACGTATTATTGAAGTTAACTCAAAAACTACCCAAACAAAGTTAATACATTTTACAAGGGACCAACTTCGAGGTAGCTGAGTATACCCTCCCGAACAAAACAAGAATCGTTCGAATCGGACCATTTTTTTCGTGGGTTAAAATACGTCTGCCCTGCAAATATGTCTAGATACCATTGCCACAGACGATTTCGAAAGTGACGTCCCCTCAGGGGTTTAGATGCATAATTTGTCCTATAATGCGAAACACTTACTATTATTTTAAGTTTATTAAGCAACTGGTCCCTTCACGTCATAAACATTAGCATGTTAAAACTTAAGACTGGGCTTTATAGACGAATGTGCGGCCGTGGATAAGGACCTTTGAACTTTTGTAAAAGGAATATAATCCCTAAACAGGATTATGAACTAAGAACTACTGCGCCAACTTTTGGGTATAAAGCACCTACTTAATTATGTCCTGTGAAGAGCTAAAGAGGGTTTTCTTTTGATAGTTGGTGGAGCTACTCGAGCAAGGGAACTCTGAAATACTAGGAAATACTAGGTAGTGCCCGTTTTCACGAAAACTAGGCGACACCTAAACGAATGCCTAAATAAAAGCACGCTATTGGATTTTTAACTTTCAGCGCTAATAAACGCAGCGTTCTCTTATTCTTTTCGAGTCGATGGTAAATACTACAGAACAATAATTTTTTTGTGGTAAATACAGTGGCGATTTTCGTCGATTATTTAAAAAAAAATAGCTGTTTCCTACAAAAATGCAATCCTACGCGGTCAAAATGTATGCGACAGCTTAACTTAGCAAAAAAAAAATGCTGTTCCATACATTTTGACAGCCTAGGTATTGCACTTTTGTAGGAAACTGCAGATTTTTTTTTATTAACCTCAAAATTTTCAACCCAAGGGGGTCCAGAATGACATACTGAATACGTGGTTTCAATTAATGTGTTAACCTAATTGCCACTCTGTATATTGATGCCTAACAGCCAAAAAGGGATAAGCGACATTTTTTTCGAAATCGACTTAAATAATATATTATAAGGTTAGAATCGGGTTTTTAGCTGCTAAGCATCGATATATAGAAGTCGATTTTCGCAAAAAATGTCGCTTATCCCTTTTTGGCTGTTAGGCATCGAAATGTATTATGTTAAATAAGTTGGGCCCAGTAGGTGGCCATGCCGATCCCGGTATCAGTGGACGTTTTTTAGGTCCTCAGAAGTGCAGATGTATGAACACATTGGACACTCCAACATTATGGAACATGGTTTGGTCAGGACTTCAGGAGCACTGCATTCGCACTGCGTAACGGTGGGATCTATAATCCCCCTTTTTGCTAGATTGTGCTTGCAACGGCCTACTTGGATCCGCATCAGTCGATTGATTGCTTTCTATATAGGCCACTGCAGGTCACGTCCAGGTGGTAGGTGCTCCTGGCGCTGAACGAAGTCGGGTAGTGGCGGGTGCTGTTCTTGAATCGAGCGTTGAAGTTCTAACAGAGCGTTTTTGTTTAATCATTCTTTTAGGTGTCACCTAGTGTTAGTGAAAACGGGCATAGAGTTACCCGGGGCTATTATAGCCAGGGGGCAAATGTAACTAATTCAGATAACTCTTTGTTGTTTCATAACGAGTTACCTCAATCAGTTACTTTTGCCCCCTGGCTACAATAGCCCCGGGTGACCTTAGGTCAAGCTTCCATTCTGGTTTTCAACAACAGGGTCAGTGTTACGAAATGTGAGTAAATGTTTACTTTGCTGTTTGCTCTAATAATAATAAATACTGACTTAATTTCCATTAATAGGTAACTTCGTAAAAGGTGAAGTACAGTATTAATATTGCAATTCCCAGTTTGAATCCAATAATATAAACAGCGGGTTGGTATGGCAAATAGATTATCTATGAGTAATATGTGTTAATAATCGGTTAATAACCAAACTAAAACCGTAAATGCGTCCAGCAAGCGAGTTTAACTGACAAATAATATTTTATCGTAAAATAAAATCATCATGAGAGTGAACACAGCCGCACTTATTCAATATTCGAACGAAACATAATTTTGTTAAATTAATTATTTTCTAACGTACAGTAACATATGTAATTTTGTAATACGAAAATACTATTTAGTTACTTTACACGCATTGAATATCGAAAATGCAACCTTGATAAAACTTTTTTCAATTAATAAAATTGAACGTTATAAATTGGCTTCAAAACATCAATTAGTGGAAATTTAAAAAAAATATATGCGGACGAATTTTTTGATGCCCAATGATTTTTTCCCTCCTTTTTTATAAATATGCACATATTATTATTATTATTTTAGGTCTTTGACATTTCTCGGGACCCTGGGGTCCCGGACCCAGAGGCCCGATAGACGCTTTCAATGAAAATGAGGCAACAACCGACGATTATCCCTGTACGCACTATGCAAATGCACCCAAGGACAACCCCCGGTTGGTGTAGGACTATTGCAGGATATGGAAACAAAAATAATTATTGTGCTATGGGTTTGGGTGGCTAAAGTAGACTGGTTATCCAAAACTTTGGAAGGACTATGGCCCCTGCCTGACCAATGTTTGATAAATACAATACACGGATAAAATGGCAGGGGGCGACTTGCACACTCAACAATGGGCCCCCGGAAACGGTCGCTAGCACATAGTGTCGTAGCGACAAGGGGTCATCATGTTTTGAGGTGCTTAAGAGGAGTGGAGAGGTATTCCACGGCTATCAGGACAATCCTAGAAGTACGGTCAATACCCCTACCAGCATCTTACTGGAATACTTCCTTCCTCCGAGCACGTTTGCTCTTGCATATATCTACTCAAGCCGGCCAATAAAGGCAAAAATGAGGTGGGAGGTCAGTTCCTCGTCAGTGTTCACTCCAGCCGGCCAATAAAGGCAAGCCAGAGATGAGGAACATGACTTCTCCCGGGAGATAGGGTCCGTGGGGTCGCTACTGCCTAACAGCTCGCCACATGCTTCCCTGCGGGTTTCTGTATCTCTCTTGGTCTGGCTCCTCCCCTAGACCTGTTCCGGCAAAGTCAACTCTACCGGCACAGACCTAGAGTTCGAAGCGCGCAAGCCCCACCACGACGTCAGCGTAGAGATACGACGATGGGGTTATTATTATTATTATTTTAAGTCTGTTAGCAATATTACGTAAATACATAATTAATTATCTTGTTTGAAAATAAACGTTAGTTGAATGTTCTAAATATATGAATATCGTAGAAACAGCGTTATCGAATGAACAAAACCAGAAAGGGTAGGGTATCGAATTCCCAATGGAAATTATGGCAAAATCTAATATTCGACGCAATACTCAATAGATCATTGGTGTAAGTGAAAGACGCTTATTTATGACTTTTTCTCGATCACATTTTATTTCAATATCTGATTGTGTGGTTAAGAAATGTTTCTTAGAAAATATATGGTAAGTCTATTGAAGCTTCAAAGCTGCTTAGTGAGTTCTTTTTTCATGTTTTTTTTTTTGTATTACACGATAACAGCTGCGTATTTTCCATGTTACTTACTTATGTGGTTATTTTGTAACATCATTTCTTTATTACAATCATATTTAATGGCCCATATGCACTTTCATTTAAAAACTTACTGCACTTTTTTTGATTTTCATTTGAATCAAGAATTAGAAAGCCAATTTCAATCTGTTCATAAAGCTATTTATATACTATTTTAGCAGAAAGGGTAGGTTAACCGTTCTAGTTACAAGAAAATAGTCTTAGGAGACTGTCCGTAACTTTTTGAGATATTGAGATCTGCAAGAAAATTGGCAATTTTCACAAAAGCTTTTTTTGACGCCAATTGATCTTGAATTTCTTATAAGAATCAAAAAACTATGGCACCAACTCAGTTTTGAGTACTAGAAAAGTCAGAAAAACTTTTCCCACGCATTTCGAAGGAAATGAGACTCCAACTTACATTTTTATGACGGATAAAATCAGAAATCGTAGAAAACTTTTCCCACACAAGTCTAATAACGTTCTAAATAAAATTATTTGAGGATCCCTGAAAACCCGAAACCGCAAACCCTGGAATCCTGAAATCGCAAAAAAAAATCAGCTGCTCCCTACATTTATGGTCGCATAACTCGTCAAAATGTAGGGAACAGCAGATGTTTTTTCGCGATTTCAGGTTTGGTCCCATAGTAAAAGTTGTTCATAAAGATGAGTACAATGACCCCTTAAGAGGTTGTGCGTTATTTATGTTACATCTTGTATATACAACTGCCGTGAATTTTTTCATGGGGACACATGACTGTAACAAAAATTAGCTCTTAACAATCTTAGCAATTAGCTTATTTTTTTGCAAACGTATCCCTGAATCGATAAATGGTTTTCACACGCCGCATATGTTTGAACGACCTATCCAATGACATCCCACACCAATGGATAGAAGAGAAAAAAAAAGTCATCCCCACTTTACGTGTAGCCCCTAAGAATTTTTTTTTCCAATAATTTATTTTACCACTTTGCCGGCGTGATTAATATGTATACCCGTGCTAATTACAGCTTTCTAGTACTAAGATTCTCTGAGCTAAGCCGCGGACATGGCGAAACTATAAGGGTTCCTTGTTTACTACGGAATCCTAAAAAGCATCAAAAAGAGTACTTAGACAAAGGTACCCTAAAATTTATATTGCCTTCTTTACCACTTATTAATATAATTAGGAAAAATGAATATTTTATCAGTCTAGGGTATTTAAGGAACCGTCACTTCCACATTGTCCAACCATCAACCCGGAATCAACACCTACTCACAATCAAGACAAATAATATCAAGACATTGACTCGACCCCTGTCAAGACGTCCTCAATTTTGATAAAATCCACTTGCTCCCATTTCTATCCAAAGTTATTGGTAGGCTATCAGATCTGTGCAAGTTCCTTATTGGAAACATGTCAAACGGGAGGTGGGACGGGTCGCGGAAATGTCAGGGTGGAAGACATCTTGTGACATCTGTCACATGGTTTGGGAGGAGCTTCACTTGCAGCGGAAAATAAGTTCCATTTTTAAAACCTTTTGGACGTGACCCATCTGTTGAATGTAACATATGCTTTGAGCCAACTAACAGCTGGAATGTAAGGGTAACTGTGTTAATATTTCTTTTTAGAAATGGTTGGCATAAAATGTCAGCAGTGTTAGTGTGTAGATTTTTTTGGCACTGTTTTTCTTGGTTGGACATCATACAGGTACATTGTGATGATGAATTAAACAAAATGATATAGGTAATGTGTAGTGGTCGTTATCAGAAGATGAAGATGAGAAATAACTTAAAGCAGTAAATTCTTAACTTCACCATGTGTTACATTTTTAGGGTTCCGTACGTCCGAATGAAAAAACGGAACCCTTATACGATCACTCGTGTGTCTGTTAATCTGTCTGTTTGTTTGTTTGTATTTCTGTCTTTCCGTCTGTCACAGCCGATTTGCTCCGAATCTAATGGACCGATTAAGTTGTACATATGAAGTTCTGTAACCCAAATGCGGACGTGTAACGTAAATTAATGAATTTTGAATATGAGAGTCACTATTGGGGACACATTAGAAAATTGAAAAAAAAAAAGTTTTACAAACTGTGTGTCACATTAAATGAAAGAGCTTTCTGGGGGAGTCTCAATTTTTTTTTCTAATTTTAAAATAAGTATTTTTAAAGTTATTTAAAAAACAAAATCTTGACACTTAAAACTTGAGACCATACTACTAGGTGACTCTATATTAACACATAACATAGCAAAAGGAACTTTGCTCCAAGTGGGTGTCCCACGACACCTCCCGACTTTTTTTTGTCTCAAATTTCTTCGCTTCTGAAATCGTTTGGAAACGAAACCAACCTTAATGGTGGTACAGCTGTCCTCTATCTTTTGAACTGATTCGGAAGATCTATGGTTTGATTAAATTATTCCATTAACACAGTTTCAGCTGTAATGTTTGTGAAATGTTGTTAATGTTATCAAATACATTTCATCTGGATATAGACCTGAAGACTGTTATTAAAATGCTGACGTAAATGTGATGGTCATCTTGCTGCAATACTTCTAAGTTTTATGCCTGCCCGGCTAGTTAATCAACCTGTTAGGTTACCAGAGTTTTTTGTAGACTCGTCACTGCCTAGTACACTATAAGTGCCTTATTCTCCACCTCAGACATCTCTCTAGTGCACAGTGTCAGTAACATACACACACATTTATCATATCTACACAGTAACATAACGCAAGCCTTCAAAGGGCTCATTCATTCGTTTCTTTACTTTAACACACACACAATTCCAAATGAAATCACACTCCCAATACAACCAAAACAGAACATTACATTTCTTAAATAGTTGGCTCCTTTCAAGACTTTTCCTCGTATTAATCAGAGAGTTTCTTCTTTCGGTTAATACGATCACGAATGGTACGAAATAAAACGAGTTTGAAGACTGCCTACTTTCGAAGTTAAGAAGCTTCGGTGTCAAAGTAAATTCGCTGTCGAATTGTTGGAAACAACACATGAGATGTTGCTACAGGCATGAGAGATAAAAGTAATTTATTGCTGTGTTTAATTTTAACTTTTTGGAGTGCTGTTTTGGGAATACCTAAATTCTAATGGACAAAAGATAGAACTACTGGTATAGAGAGAGAGGCAAATAAAAAGGAAGACTACGGTGATCATAGAGAAATAGATAAGCATTAGAAGATAGTAAATCCAGAGATCAAGAGACCCAGATTAGAGGTTGTATTGACCGAAAATTTTAATTACGAAAGATTAAGTACAGTACAAAGTCTACTATTAATCACAGTTAATGTCAAAAACGATACTGCTCCTACGAAGTTTTGTGACAAACCTTTTAATCAAAATCTACCAGGCGTGTAGGAAGAATAGAAAATACCTATCTCTAACTCTAAAGGTGATTTGATAGCACGCTTTACAAAATCGAATGAATTGTTAGAAGATAAAACAGATAAGGAACAAAGACCGGTAACATTTACTGAGATTACAAAGGTCCCGGTTTAAGCCTTTCGGTGCTTCGTCGGTGTCGCTAGCTGCTATAAATAACGCTTGTACTTTCGCATACAATTCTTTTCGACAGTTATGGGGTTGAATTTCATATTTGCTGCTTTTAAATTTTCGTTTAAAAAACATTTTATTTTCATACATAGAATACGTTTTCTTTCTGGTCTTATTTTTAACAAAACATAGCAATAAGGTTAATAAAGGACTATTGCCATGAACACTCCGAAATAAGAATGTATTCATGGGCCCATTTTCCTAGCCAAACCCGTCAATGCATAGCGTTTTCTAAAAATACGCCGAAATTCCCTAATCAGTCATCAACAATATTTGTGTATGTGATGTGATCGTGTATTTAATAGTAGGTAAGCTAATGGTTTTCCTTCTACATTTTAACTCAAATATGTACACCATTTATTATGCGACTAGTTGTTCTTATCTATAATTAAACCTCATAATGAATAATTCAATACCAAACTAAGTAGTTTATCCGCTTGTATAGGTAAACAATAGTAAAGTTAAACTTGTTATTCTGACAGATTTGATAGAAATGAGGCGAATCTCAGGTTTCCGGGGTAAGGGGAAGCGATTTAGCTGGATTTCGACTTAGGGAAACTCATTAAAGAGGTTTAATTGCAGGTTATGGGGTTATCGAATAGATAGGCAACCGGAATCGATTCCTAGTTACTGCGGGCAATTGAGTCCTAATCTCCTGATAGTGTATATTGCCACTCATTTAGCTAAGACGACTAAGTTCATAAGTTAATTATGACCTATTTAGGTGTTGGATATCTAGAGGTTTTGCTTATAGATAAGTTGCAAGGTCTAGACCGTCGTCCTAATACAACGCGACTACGCGATCATTGCCAGTTCGCTCGAATTTTAGTCGTACGAATCCGCGATCAAATGTATTAACATCTATTTTAAATGTGGCCTTGGACGACCGAGCGTGGCTTCAAGCCACACTACCCATCCGTTTTGGCGGCCTCGGCGTCCGCAAAATTACCAGTATTAGCTTACCGGCGTTCCTGTCCTCTGTCCACAGCACTGAAAAGTTGACCGGGAAAATTTTAGCTCCCTCACTGGTTGACTCTGAAGTGCCGTGCTTGAGTGATGCGGTGAACGCCTGGATAGCGGCTTGCCCGGATACAGATCGGCCCGTGAACCCATCTTCCCAGAGACAGTGGGATGAGCCGCTCTGCAGGTTGGTACGGAATAATCTTATCAATACGTCCACCAATACTGCTGAGCGTGCCCGCCTGCTGGCTGTGGGTGAATGGGAGTCGGGCCTCTGGCTTCAAGCACTACCGTCACCCAACATAGGCACTTTGCTGGGTAACTCCACCTTCCGGCTCGCTACTTGTCTGCGTCTGGGCGCTCCATGCGGGGCTCCACATCGCTGCCAGTGCGGTGAAGCCGTCGACTGCCTCGGACATCATGGCCTGTCTTGTAGTAAGAGCGCAGGCCGGATAGCACGGCACGCCAGCATTAATGACATTATCCGTCGTGCTCTTGTCACCGCCGGGGTGCCAGCTGTTTTAGAACCCAACGGCTTGGCACGCGACGATGGCAAGAGACCAGACGGAATGACCGTAATGCCTTGGAAGTTAGGCCGGCCTTTGGTGTGGGATGCAACATGTGTCGACACCCTTGCACCATCCCATCTTCCTAGTACGGCTGGCTGTGCTGGGGCGGCTGCTGCAGGTGCGGAAAACCTCAAACGGCGAAAATATTCCGATCTTTTTGGGAGTTATATGTTCGAGCCGTTTGGGGTTGAAACACTAGGGCCATGGGGTCCGAGTGCCCACTTGGTTTTCCGAGACATCGCCAAGCGGTTGGTCGACTCTTCACGTGACCAAAGGGCTGGCCTATTCTTTGGCCAAAGAATCAGCATCGCCATACAACGTGGCAATGCTGCCAGCCTTTTGGGCACTTTTCCTGTTGACAGCGATGTGGACGAATTTTTTGATTCCCTATGATTATATATATATTTTTTTTTACATTTGTACATATTATAATTATTATTTTAAGTCTGTTAGCTTATATATTATGTAAATATTTTGTTCAGTTATAGTGAATAAATGTATTGATGTCGAATAGGTGTCCTAATTGAATTCGCGCGATAATCGCGTCGCGTCGTCGGGGAGCGGGGTCAAACTGCGAAGCGAGCTTCGTGAGCGTGGCCGCTCATTTTGTTAATTCGCGCGATGATTGCGTTCTATTAGGACCAGTTTTTGCTATCGCGCGACCACGCGATGGTCGCATCGCTTATTTGCGTGTTGATGGCGTAGTCGCGTTGTATTAGGTCAACGCCATAATCGCAAAATAAATAGGTTTTCCTTTAATGTGCACTTCAGAATCCTGCACCCTAATTGCGTAACACACTATCGATCAGAATCTGAATCATTTTGAAGCAAATTGCTAATCCATTGCTTCTTCAGTTCGAAAAATTTGTCTGCACAATAACGTAAATAGCGCAATGAATGTTGTTGAACTGTCAAAATGAAATCGATTCCTACTGTAAGTATGTTACGCAATTACCCCGCTGGTTCTATCCGACGATTAAACCTATCGAATATACGTAAGTACCTACCAAAGACAAGGTTTTCACGAGCTGTTCTAATCGATATCTTGTTGAAAAATCTGGCATATCAGCGAATGTCAGATTTAAATAAACTTTGCTGAATAAACAACAATCATACGTTATTCAAATAAACGGTTCCACAGTATCTGAATTTTTAGAATCGTAAATATTTCAACGTACAGCACACAAACCGTTAGGATTCATGGATACGTCACATAAAACTAATGCTTTACGAGGTTCCCTATAATGCTCTGTCTTTTATTGTAACGAATATGTTGGTTCGTGTACACGATACCTATACGTGTGTGTTATTGAGTGATAAAGCATTTTAAAAATGGCATCATTTGTGTAGGTATCGTGCATTGATGTCTGGTTTCATGGTCTCGAGTCCTTTACGAAAGTCCAGAATCCACAAGTTTTATTATTCTCGTAGTAGATGGACCCACTAAGAGAATATAAACTTGGAGCTTGAACTTTTAATTCAAGAATTCTAGATTGATTTCAAGAAAAACATCCAATAAATAATCCACCTTTTATAACTGTATTTCTATGGTATAGTATAACATAATCAGCCTATAATGTACTGTTGGGACTCAGGCCATTTCTATGTAAAAGAAAGTGGGACATTATCCTCCAGGCGAGCCCAATGCAGCTTGGTGGAAACGTGTATGCACACGCAGAAGTTCAAAACGTTCTTCCGGTCTTCCCCTTAAACCAGTTAAATATACAGCCTACTAAAAATCCACACAAAATTGCTCAAATTTTCTGCTGAGACTGATTCAAATCGCATCAAGTATTCTGTTGTCCGTATCGCGTGACAAAAAACAACGGCTCGGCTAAAACAACATGCCACGGTATTAAAACGCGAAGTACGGACCACGGAGCGACAAAACAACGTGAAATTTGAATAATCCGCCCCGCCTGTCCCAAACTGGGCAGTGGAATACCTACGTAACAACAATTACGTTTCTGTTCAGTGACGTCATATTGTACGGGTTTGTAGTGTGTTGTTACACGAAATATTTTGTACGGAATATAACGGTAGAAAGGCTTAACGAAGCCGAGCCACTTGTAGTCCCCGTCATTGTGATATTTTTTTGTACGGGACCATACCTGAGAACCTTGAAGGACATATAGAAGGTCACAGTACCATTTTTTTTTTTACTTTTTTTTAACAAAAGTAATTCTTTGTTTCACTCATAAGCACAATTTTTGACGTGCATTACATTGCGCGCTTCCGTAAAAAGCGGTTTTTTTACACACAAAAATAAAAGTCGTTTCACAGCAATAATTTTTGCTCAACGTTACTTAGTTTGATGTACAGAATGGTAACGGCTATGATGGGTCATTTTATACCCTGTCCGTATTACCACAAAACTGTGTTTATCAATTGTTTATGCTAAACAACTGTTTAACACGTCATTTAGTTTGACGTAAGACTGACATAAGGCACACATTGCACAAGTGTCTAAGTTTTTGTGGTAAGGCCCTGTATGTTTAAGTAATATTTTTTTTTTAATTTATTTTACTATTTATGTACACACAATAAAAAATTATACAGTTAGGACATTATGAGCTTTGAGTACAAAGGTACTGCTTATTTCTTAAGAAATTTCTTCCAGCAGACCTGCGAAAGGAGAAATTAAAAAAGAAATGTAGACAATAGTGTGTGAGAACAAGAAGAAAAGAATATGATATGTGACGTCTTAAACTAAAATATTAATTATACCCTATATACACATATACTATAAAGCAAAAATTAACAAATACTTAAATAAATATGCTATAAACCTACATATATATATAAATATATAAATTATCACAGTTGAGAGGAGAGGTAATGCTCTTTTACTCGATATTTGAATTGCGAAATAGATTTTAAATCTCGAATGCTAGGAGGAAGTGAGTTCCACAATCTTACAGCATGGACAGAAAAGGAATAAGAATAGTAGCTTAATAATTATTCTTTTATAATTTAAATATAAATAAATATTTCTTAGCTCTTACTTCGTCTTGAAAGCTTGAGGATTTTGTTACCAGGAACTCAGGAGTGTTAGGAGCAACAAAACTGAAAGGGTTGTATCAGCTCGCTATTACAGAAAATAACAAATTAATAGACTTTTAAGTTGTTGCTTTAGTAGCTGCACTAGCGACTCGTCGACTGCTTCGCACGGTTTTTACAAAATGACAAAAATCGAGATTTCTTTAATTTATATAAGTTTAGTTTAATTTAATACACATAAACCTTCCGGAATAAATTGTCCAAATAAATGATAGACGTTCTGTAGTATCTACCTACCCCATGGGAAGAAGGAGTGAGCTTATGTATGTATGTATATAAATGATGGTGAAAACCACATCAAAATCCGTTGCGTAGTTTAGAAGAACAACATGGTCACACAGACAGACACGAAAACTGACTTTGTTTTTATACTATGTATATAAAAATAATAGACATAATAAAGGAGACGGTCTCTTTGGCTACTGTATCTAAGCTGATGTAGTTACCTAGATAAAAATCAATAACAAGCCTCCAAAAAATATCAAAAAGTTTTTAATAATAACAAGGTCAAGTAAAGTGTCTTCAAATGAAATTTGAATAATCCATCTTCTTGTTACGCGGTGGTCCTTTGAATAACAAAATATTATTTCAAAGTTGCTACCAGAAGTGATGGAAATTGTTTAGACATCATTATTTTATTTACTGCGTATCGAAACAGCAGTCTGTTGGGAATCGAACCCAACACAACACTTTGCACGCGCAGGCAGCGTGATCAGTGCGTCATCGGCAAGCTGAGGCGTGACGCAGTAGCGTCACGATCCGGCTCGAAGGACTATGACGCCATTTCCGGCGTAATGTTTGCAGTCAGCCCTACAACCACCTTTTTGACTAGATTTGGTATATTTTCACCACGGCATGATTTATTCTCATATGGTTTTTATCGATTCTAGAGAAGTAGAAGAGGTTACGAAAAAAACTCTTTTTTGTGTTTTTTCTTTGCGTCATGTCTTACCGCAATTAAACGTGTATTTTTTTTCTTTCCTTTTTGTAATTATGACATACTTACGGGGCTTTTAATCGAAAAATCCGACGATCACCTAATCCGGATTTTATGGATAATTCCAATAAGTAAAGGAGATGGAAAACGGTGGGCCAAAATGTAATAAGTTGAGATATGATCTAAAAAATTAGTCATATTTTTTTATCTTAGAATATCAAAAATCAGCTCAATTCTCAATCTGGAAGCGGAGAAATAAGAGAAATATAGTTATAAGTAATCGATTACAAAATTACAAAAAAGAAAACCTTCGCACTAGGTAATTAACTCGAGTAATTAAATGCACTAAATAAATATACTTATATGTATACAATATATATTGCTTTTACTTACGTGCCATGTTAATAAATTAAATATCAATTAATTACTGAAAAACCAATATAATGAATATCGAGTTCATATCGATTAAAATCAGTCTTATATTTTTAGTCTATATCTCTGGCATGACAGCTGTGAGTCAGCTCAACATTGACAGTAGACAGTTGCCAACTGCTCTTGCTTGTTCACTCGTTTCGTGTTTTCCGATGCGTTTTGATTGCTTTTCAGATTATTTCATTTTTAACGACCACTGCGTTGTTTTTCACGGATTCTGACCCTGCTTACCTTGTACGACCCTTGCTTTCACACTGGACACCGAAGATCGCTCACACGTTTGACTTGGAATTGTTATTTTGGATTTTACCGCCGCCTTGTGGATTGGATATTGTTGAAACTATGGATCGCTTTGTGAATTGAGGGATAGTAACTAGTCACTGCAATACACTAGGCTGACGACCCTTAGACGAAATATAATAAACATTAGTGTTTAAAGAACATCTTTTGCACTTCAGGAATAAGTTTTTAGTTAAAGGTTGTGACATAGCCTTACTTTTACTAAACCTCTAAATAACTCGGCTCTCAGATTGTCAAAATTAACAGAATTTTCAGGGAGGGACTGATAAGTTTAAATCTATTAATTCACGTCAATTTCATCTCGTTACTTTCAGGCCCAAGATTGTATGTAATCGTTTCCGTCTCCTTTCACTAAGTCTGAAATATCCGTATCATCCGGATGGTTAAAATAATAAACGTAAGCTCTAGTTACAACTTACTGTTACAACAGTCTCTTTTCAGAAATAACGAATAACTTCAACAGACCTCTCATAACTCGCCTTTACACAGAAGCAAATATCTCAATACATTATTATCTCCGATATTTTTGCTTCAGAAATATTATATTTTCCGCCACATCTATTTTTTATGTGCGTACAACCATGGCCCAAGCATATTGCTATAAATTATGAGATGGTGGCGTATTTTATCAGTAACGTATAAATTACAAGCTTCCACATTCAAACTGGGTTTTATTTCTTAACTTCTATTTGTTTCTATCATTCATTTTTTATTCATCATTTGAAAAAGGCTTTGCAAAGTCACAAATCACAATCCTTAAAGCTACCGTTGCGTAGAAAAGCGGTGGCCGCCACATAACGGCCGTAGTGACGGCTGTCATGAAAATGATGGCAGCGGAGTTTGACTTTACGGTGTCATAAAACGCTCTCTAGGAAAACACACCGACTTAGTTTCACATTTCAGTGACGTCATTCGTGACGCTATATGGGCGGCCACCGCTCTTCTTGAAAACCGTAGCTTTACACACACTGTGTTAGTAACACTGTATTGTTTTTGTTGTGTTATGTTCTTCTCATGTTTGTATTCTACTCATGATAATTCAAATATATAAGGGTATTCTAAAATGACGTTCACTAGGTGGCAGCACTGAGACGTCAGGTCCGGGCACCTGTCAAAAGTGTCAGAGCGCCTATATTTTCTTTAGTCGTGACTGAATGATGGACGAATAAATGAAACGAATGTTGAACGGCATCCTATACAGGATGTTAGGGACAGCCTTCCGCAGACTGATGGGGTGAGTTCAGTATATCATACTAAGATGACTGGCACTTGAAATTATTTCAGGAACGTTATGGTAATGTAACATTACCGTGATAAAACGCGCGTAGTGAACGGCGGCGCAACGAGCCTTCGGCTATCCATTGCAGATTTTTTTATTTTAGCTGTTTTATTTACATGAATGGAGTGCAGCATACAGAGAATGTAATTTTACTATAAGATTCTAAATCAGGAGCTGAATGCACCCTGTTAGTTTGCGGAGGGCTGTCCCTTAAACCCTTTATTTTATATTCATTGTCGAAATGGAAGACCTCTTGTCAATGTGGCGCCAACTGGTGGCGTGAATTTTCATGAAAACTCTCATTGATTGCGGCGTCCTCATAAAAGAGAAGGAAAAACCATTGATAATTATGACTTCAGGTCATTATTATACATCAGTTTTCTCATGATCTTTCTTCTCATCATAAGTCAGCTTTGTCGTAGATTGCTTGAGACATTGATTAAGCGCATAAACTTTTAACCAGCAAACCTTTGAACTGCGACAGACTTAATAAAATCATGACGAGAAAATCCAATGATAAACAATCCTGTTTCACGATTGGCAAAAGGAATCGACGCTAGCTTCCGTTACTCTGATTGAACAATAACCAGCCAACAAACTCATTCCGCTTTCGATCTAGAAATCCAACTTTCTACCTCACTTCCTATTTATTAATAAAGTTTTCATGAAGCTTGTGGCCAGTATCAGTTTCATAAAAATTTCAGTACCTAAATAGCTACTACCAACTTTAGTATTCTTTGGGCCTTTAAATCTGTAAGCCGTAAGCGGTCTACTAAAGCAATCCTGATAATATTGACTGCAAATAAACATACTGTAATGTAATTCAATGTGTTTACTGTTCTGGACCGTCGCTCTTTATTACAATCTGGTACGTAACCCAATATTTATTTCAATTTGGAATAGGATAAGGAAATAATCTTTCTGATATTTCTATTTAATATAAAATATCACTAATAAGGTCTACATCAGGGGTTCCCAAACTTATTTTATCTACTGCCCACTTTGAGAATAAATTATTTTTTAGCGCCCCCAGTTTTTCTCCTACTTAAAAACCACTACCTAGATGAAATTACAAATCGCACCCTAAGCCTCTACACAACGCCCCCATTTTTTTTCTGAGTCTCTTACGCCCCCCTTTAGGCCTGCAGCGCCCACAAGGGGGCGTTAACGCCCACTTTGGTAAAGGCTGGTCTACATCATAATATGCCTAGCCATTTCCCAACTATGTTGGGATCGACTTCCAGTCTAACCAGACGCAGCTGAATACCAGTATTTTACATGGAGCAAACTGCCTATCTGACCTTCACAACCCAGTTACTGGGTAATACGATACCCCTTGGTAAGACTGGTTGCCAGACTTTCGGGCTTCTGACTACCCGTAACAAATGTCAAAGATCTGTACAAATAACAGCCGGGACCTATGGTACTAAGGTGTACATACAAAGACGTAAATCAATGAAATGAGACATACAATCGGTATAATATGGGTATATGGCGGTTAAAGTATGTCTCTTTAATTAAATAAGTTATTATGAAGGCAGGCTGACAAGCTCACCACTAGTATCGATCCAGCTCTAGGCCACAGTTACTGCAAATAGCTCACTGTTAATATACTAAACCTACTAACCCTACTGATATAATAAAAAGTAACTCTGTCGGTTACCTTTTCACGCATTAACGGCTGAACGGGTTTGGGTGAAATTTGGTACACGTGGTGGCGGGTGTACTATAGGTAAACCTCTGCCTTTAGCCCTTCGGGGAAACAAGGCGTGATGTTATGTTATGTTTTGGTACACGGATAGACCATGTACTGGATTAGGACAAAGAATACTTAGGTATTATCCCGGGCTAGTTCAATATATTATTATGCATGCAAACATAGCTTGGCTCATCGCCGCAAGGTTGCCTGCTTGACGGTCTTCTACAGGTTATACTTCGGGGAGTGTGCTCAAGAACTCCACGACCTCATTCCGCCGGCCCCCTTCTATCAGCGGACATCTAGACGCACTGCAGGTTACCATCCTTACCTAGTTGCTATTCCACCAATTCGCACTAAGCGTTTCCAAATGTCTTTTGTGATGCGCACAGCAAAGGAGTGAAACTCTCTGCCTGCGTATGTGTTTCCGAATGCATACAACCCCGATCTCTTCAAAGTGAGAGTGAACAGGCTTCTTCTGGGTAAGCTCGCTCCATCGTCGACTTTGTCTCTGTCATCTCTGAGCTAGACTAGAGTCAAGAGCAAACCCATATCAAATAAAAAATAAATTAAAAAAACCGCCCAGCAGATACGGGCTGCAGCCCGGAGTTTGGAAGTTGGCAGTGTGATACCCCGTGCCTCGGAAAGCATGTTAAGCCGTTGGCCCTGCGCCTGATCTCTCTCCGGTCGTGTCGGATTGCCGTCCCATCGGACTATGAGAGTGAGAGAAGAGAGAGTGCACCTGTGTCTGCGCACACACTTGTGCCCTATAATAATCTCCCAAATGATGGCTGGTCTCCGCTGAGATTGGCTGCCATAGCTGTAATTCGATCTGGACGACTATTTTTTGTATCGGTAATAATAATGTATAATGAGTCAAAGCTAGAATGTTCATCATTTCAGAGCTACATATATTTTAATCCTTTTGTCTTTCAGTTCAATTTCATCGTCGGATATCGTACACGATACATCTTATTTTGACTTACCAATGTAATCCTAAATCGGTTGATGAGCCCATAATAGCCTGGTGACCTAATTTCAACAACATGAAACTTTATGATCCTGAGTAGCTAATAACACAAATCTATGATCAATCTAATCAGATCATCCAGTCCTGTCACATAAGTCACATGCTTATCGCGACGCAAATCAACCAATCGTTGATCGGTGACAACTAGCTAATCCGTTTAAGAGGATTGCCAATATCGAGTGCTATTACTATTTGGTTTAATTAAAATATGTTCCATGACAAATTGCGACTGCGTTGATGAGTATGGAACTAGCGAATGTATTTTGATATATTTGATTATGAATTGCAAAAGGATTATTTTTTAAATTATTTGTTTTTAGGTGGATAAATATTGACTAAATTAGATTTGTCGATACTAGCGTGAGTGAATCATAATATTATTTGCTCAACTTATATAAACTCGTTACCAAACTTTATTTTTAATCAATAATAAATTATACAAGATGTAATTTTAATCACTGTTCAACAACCTCTTAAGGGGTCACTGTACTCATCATTATGAACAACTTTTATTATTGGACCCGAAATCGAGAAAAAAAAATCAGGTGTTCCCTACATTTTGACGAGATAAGCGAATTTTCGCGATTTCAGGTTTTGGTCCCATAGTAAAAGTTGTTGTTAACGATGAGTACAATGACCCCTTAAGAGATTACACGTGGCCGTATTTTTTTTTATTGCGTTGCCTTAGAAGCTTGATTTTTTTAGAGTTCCAAGGGACCGTATACCTACGTATTTGATATCTTCAACTTGATACCTCCATACGTTCCTAAGAAAATGGGTCTTGACAGTCTGACAGGCAGACAAAACAAACGGACAGCAAAATGATCCTATGAAGGTTCCGTTTTTCCTTTTGAGGTACGGAACCCAAATAAATAATGTCTTCGTGTCTATTTAGGGGAATTTGGCCTTCTCAAAAATATTTTAAACTGATTACGTTTACTGGTTCAAATAAGGTATGTGCTATCACCAAAAGCTAGGGAAATTAATTTTTAAACAAATTGACTATCATTTTAAATGTCCCTTATATTCAACTCACAACTGTCATTCTTTGACTGTTGTTTGAGATGACTATAACATGGCTATAACTTGAGGTAAGGTATCAATTTGCTTAACAATTAATTTTCCTGACTTTACTTCGTAAGTTAATTTCCAACAACTGCAAATGAAAATGCACTGATCCCCGTCCACCACGGCTCACTAATCTGGTAATGTGATTCAGTATGTCGGACCGACCGGACCGGATCGAGTACTCCCGCGGGCCTCGTTAAGGTAACTCCTGACTCGACTTAAGGATCACGGCATAAATGCTTGGATCACAAACTCATGTGAGTTGCAAGTGTGCTAAAGGGAACAAATTGCTTGAATATTTAATGTTTTCTGAGCTGTTCTGTTGGTTTCAATTGTTTTACGTGTTTACTATATTACTGTCGGGTTTACTATTTACTATACAACGTGTATCTGGATGTACGACGTCAAATGAAAACGAGCACAGTACTAATCCATCGAAACATTTTAAAACACGAAGATTAGTAGTTGAAAAGGTGAAAAATGTCAGTTTTCAAACAAAATAAACAGCAGAATCAACTGCATAAAAAGTAAACACGCTTTATCTACGAAAAGTCACTGATCAACGGTGTGGTGCGGGGTGCGGGGTGCGGCGGCGGCAATGTTTACCTATTATTACGGACTCAGATCTAGATATCATGTTGAAAAATAAGAAAACGAAAAATAATGTCCTGTGGCTAAAGTATTCATTGGATTTGATTGATGTTTTGTATACGGGTAAAGAACAGGATTCTCTTTACGTGGTTCAAAGGAATGTCAATCCTCCTGTTACACTTTTTATAGCATGATGCTGATGAAAGTAGTTTCACTCTGCCTGTTAGGCCGAAGCTGTTTTGTGGTACAGGGATGACCCATCAATCGAATAGGCCAATCTGTATGGACAAATGTCTGTAGGTACACGTTTAAGCGTTGTTCCTATTTAATAATACTAGTATGTGGGTGTACTATAGGTACACCTCTGTCTAACCCTTCGGGGATCCAGGCGTGATATTTTGTTGTAGTATGTCGACAAACTACGCTTACATTGACAGCACTATAAAAAATATAGTAGTTCTAACATTTACTTGATTTTCCAATTCACAAATCGTTTCCAGATTCACGAAGTTTTCCCTATCTTATCAGCCCTCAGTAAATATTCAGTAAGAAGGAAATAGAAAATCAGATATAAACCCAAGACTCCTACTCGCAGCGATTAGATCTACCTGTAAACAAGAAAGATGCTAAATTAGGTCAAATTTCAAGTCGAGAGTAAGTCACTTCAGGCCGACGACGATGCTTCTTAAGCCTTCGTCACATTGAATAAGCGAGCGAATATTTTGCTTGCTGGTAGTGTATTTACATAAGCTAGGATAATTATTTACCACAGTCGGCCCTATCAGATTATCAGCGCTGCGGTTTTGTTTTTTTTTAATATCGCAGCATTGTGCTGATATAGAAGACTTTTTTGGCCTCGCACGGGTCTTTACCTATTATTGATTTTTTTGTTGTTTTGTTATTAGAAAAGTCCTAACCTATGGTGTTAGCAAGAGGAGCAATAAAAGAGTGGACTGTATGAGATAAGCTTGGTATATTGCGTTTGTTATTGCAAAGTTATAAGGTTCCCGGACAAACAGTAAATACTTTAATTAGAGAGAAGTATCGTCCGTCGCGGTGGAGTCCGTGGAAGCGGCCAGCGGGCCGAGCCGTGCCGCCACCGCGTCGCGCCTCAGCTTGCCGATACGCGTTGTCCGTTGATCACGCAGCCTGCTCATACAGACCGCGCGCAACGTGTTGGGTTCGATCCCCAACATATGGTGCTCAGACCTAGTCGCTCACTAAATCGCAAAAGTTCCGCCTTGGAATCTGCCAAAGAGCGATGGAACGCAGCACCCTAGGCTAGAAAAAGACAGGATAGAATTCGGAACACCACGCTGCGTTCCATAACGGGTATAATGGACGTAGGCAAGAAGGCTGCCATGCTAAAATGGGATTAGGCGGGTCACGTCAGCCGCATGCACGATGATCGCTGGGCAAAAGTCTCCACACAATGGGTACCTGAAGATGGACGGCGCAGCCGAGGCCGGGCCAGAAAGAGGTGGCAGGATGACCTAGGCGCGTACCGTGAGACCTGGTCCGAGGTGGCGCGGGAAAAAAGTTCCTAGAAGGAATTAGGGGAGTCCTTTGCCCAGCAGTGGGACAGTATAGGCTAAAAAAAAATATATTAGAAAAAATATGTTAATTTTGTTAGTTTTTAATGCTCCTTTTTTACTTTTTGTATTTCCTGTGCGTGTCCCAAATATTTTTTTTTTCTTTTTTTCTTATTTATTTATAGTTAATTATAACGGTACAACACCAACACACACAACATGAAACAGTGGACTTTGTATAGTCTACTTTCTCTCACAGAACACCAGACATAATATTATACGCATAATTTTACTTTATTCGTCTACAAACTCATCACATTCAGACAGAGAGAATCATATTGTAAGGGGAGGATTTTATTTAAATTAATCCTCTTAGCAAGCTTTAAACAGTGCACCGGTAGTGTTTAATTTTGTAATTTAGACAGCTAACTAATCAATTGCTTATCATCCTCTTAGCGCTAAATAGCGTTTATGAATAAGAATTTTTCTAATCAGTTGCTTAGCAATTGATTCAAATTTAAGAGGCGTTTATAAAGAAGACTGTTCATATTTACCCATTAATCTGTCTAAAGTAGGTACTTATATGCTATCCTAGATAGCATTCTATCTTCGAAATTGCATAATAATTACGTATTTTCGCATTTTTTTAAATTTATTTTATGTACCTAGTTATTGTTATTGTAGCAACCAGGTATCTAAACATTCCAAGTATCTTCTCTATACAGAGTAGAATGAAAAAAAAAACCGAAACAACACACAGCAGTCACAAACATAAATTCTTCACCCAACTAAACACCCGGATGGCCTAAAAAAACAATTTTACAAAAAGTAATGAATTGCCCATACAATAACGACGCATAACCCCATCTGAGTCTCAGAATGAAGCCAACGAATTTACTCAGACGGCCCGCGAATAACCCCAAATATTTTCTATGTAGCAATCTTGAGGATGGTTTATTTAGATTAGCGTCTCGTCAACTGCCTCTTTGTATTCATGACGTGCCTCCGCCGGCACTTTTCTCTGTACGGGATAACTCGGCGCTTCAAAACTCGGAAATATATATAATTCCACCGCGAGTCCCAAGCAATCATCCCGACGCTTTGATATTGAGCATTCATGCGTTTCAATGTGATACGATACGATACGATATATATATATACGTCCAATATACGCATCGAAGAATTTAATGGAAAATTCCCGATCTCCGATCATATAGACTGTATAAAAGGTTGACTAACTAATGGCTGAGAAAACGTGCCTCACAAAGGAATAGCGAAACAGACACTTATATCGTTGAGAAGAACTGTTGAATTGAAGCTTTTGTGAATTGCACGGAATTAATTTACAAGGACTAGCTGGACTGCGAATAAAACAGGAAATCATAAACGATTTGCACTTAGACCTGATTGAACGAGGCGTTTTATAGCTCACTAGCACTTCCTCCGCGACTTTGTTCGCATTGATTTCGTACTAGTAGATACCCCGTCAGGGTTAGATTTTCAAAAACCCTGATACACGTTAGTCTTTATTTTCGGTCTTAAGTATAAATACTGAGTTTCGAGTTAATCGAACCACGCGTTATAATTCTTCCATACAAACTTTGACACCCCCAATCCCCCTTTAGGGGGTAGTTTAGAAAAACAAAAAATGACAAACTTCATAATTTACTTAGCTATGTATTCGTGCCAAGTTTTAAGTTTAACTCAAGAATAAGATTTTTTCATACAAACGAAATCACCCCTTTAAATGTCGAATTTACAAAAATCCTTCCTTAGTGGATGCTTACAACATAAAGGGCATCTACTGCCAAAATTTCAAGTTTGTAGCCGCAGCGGCTTAGACTCTGTGTTGAATCAGTCATTCAGGACAAGTAATTATGCACAATATGTATAGATTAAAATCGGAATTAATAAGCCTTCTAAACATTACGACGTATTCCAACACACTAATGATATTTGGTACCCTAATACCTATTTGATACATCCATTGCAAATCAATCTGCAAGCCGCAATCAATCAAAAACAAGATGGAAAAGCGCCGATAGCAATAAAACATAAAATGTACCTGAATATGAATACTGACTGATCTGACACATTTAAATATATTAAAAAAACAACTCCTCCAGCCAGTGCAATTCTGAATTAATTCACATATTAGCAGAAAACATGTTGGATTGTTTAAACGGAAAATCGCAAGCGCTACAGCTCTATTTTCGCCAATTCTCTTTTATGATATCAGTCAGTATTTTGTCTTGCTGCAGCTGTGGCTGTTTTAAAACAAAGACGGATCGAACATTGATCACCTCACTCGGACACCGAAAGTTGGCAATTTTACAGCATTCTGAAGTAATTCAATTCAATTCCCGTAATTAAAAACGTTCAAAATCTAAAATGAACGAAATGTCTTATTTAAAAAAAGATAATTGGAAATCCCTGTTCCTATGGAAAATTTACAATCAGTTGAATTTAGCTGTGATACTATTTTTCGAAAATGTTCTTAACTAACGTTTTAGACCCATGTATCCTGCTTATGCGTATGAAGTTTCATTAAAATCGGTTCATTCATTTCGAAAAACAAGGACTTGAAAGTTTGTATGAAATGCCGTACGTCGTAAACGCTCTTAACGCTTGTATTAATTTCACTCCTCATAAAATTTCCATATCGGGGGATATGAAAATCGATTGTTAAGGAGTAAACTCCAATAATATCATCATTTTTGTCAGAATAAGTGTCAGTTATCGAGTTTTCTCTTACTGTTGCTTAGTGAAATTGGACTTAATTGACATTGTTTTCTCGAAACAGAGATTAATACTGATGTCGCATTTCGTAAATCTCGTTACAACTTACGGAATGGGCCCTTAAGGCAATTTTAAAACATTCGTCGCATTTTATAGAGTAGGGAGAATTATCTCGAACAGACGAGTTTAGGCTTGTCAGAGCAAAATTTTAATAATAATAATAAAGCAAAAATCAAGTTAGATTGTCATTCCATAAAGTGCACAATATCAAATTACAAATTGATATTTTTTCCAAAAAAAAAAAACTATCAGTTCAAAATATTGTCCTGTATTTTTAAGGAGATCCCTCCAACATTTGGGTATATCCATCAGTTTTTACAGTCACGTAAGAAAAGCCGTTATATTTTTGTCGTGATAAATTGATACACACGACAACATCCAGATAGACATTACCAGTATGAGCTGACCTGTCATTGTACGGAAAGCGAAAACAATGCGAGTTCAACTTATACTGGAAACGTCTAGCTTGATATTTCGTCATGTGTACGAGATGCGAGTGTAATTTGGGCTCCATAAGCGATACCCAGGTGTGGGGCGAAATTAAGATTATCTTTTACGTACGGCATGGCTGATGAGAAACCGAGTCAGTATTATGAATCAATCTTCGTTCGCAATAATTTCGCAATTTTCTTTTGTAATTTTATGAGAGCCTACGTCTTATTTTTGAGGCGTAAGCTTTCAATATAAACTAAAATATTATTATTAAATGATAATCAAGGAAAGTAGTAGATACTTACCATAAGTAGGGAAAACTATTTAAACGTGATTATTATTCCATAAATTTCGAAAAATTTGTCTTTTCTTTCAGCTGAGTTTTGGGACAAACAAATATAAATAAAATTGTTTTTTGGCAAAAACGATAGAGTAAAGCCGCGGACCCACGGTCTGTCGAGGCCTGTCGTGGCTCGTGCCAAGCATAATCACCACAGGCCTCATCGGATTGGGCACGCCACAATTGCGGCGATAAGTCCCCTCTTTGAGGAGTGGCTAGAGAGGCGCCACGGCGTCCTCACCTTCCGCCTGACGCAGGTCCTCACCGGACACGGGTGCTTCGGGAGGTACCTGTTCCGGATAAGGCGGGAGGAAACGCCCGGGTGTCACCACTGTGTGGATCGCCCGGAGGACACGGTGGAGCATACGGTAGAGGTCTGCCCGGCTTGGGCGGAGCACCGCCGTGTCCTCGCGGAAGCGATCGGCGGCGGCGATCTCTCGCGTCCGGCCCTGGTCCAGGCCATGGTACGGAGCGAGAGTGCATGGGAAGCCATTACCTCCTTCTGCGAAGCAGTAATGCTCGTGAAGGAGGAGGCGGGACGCGTGAGGGAGAGGCAAGCTTTGCGCCCTCACGCCCCTAGTCGCCGCAGGAGACGCCCTGGGCGTCGGGAATTGGCAGCCGATTCCCGGCCACCGTAGGCGCGGGCTTGCGGATGGCGAGCAATGGGTAGCTCGCCGTCCGGTAAGGACCAAGCCCGAGTCGACGGCGCGTCGTGTTCCACGCGCGCCTCAAAGAGATGTCAGCACTATTGACGGGGTCCGCTAGGGCCGATGCCAGCTAGGGTTGCGGGATGTTCGAAAGAGTTACCGTGGCCCCGGCACAGGCAACAGAAGGAACACGGGTGGGTTTTAGTCAGTAAAAGTCTGACACGCCCTCCCGCTCCGCCCAGAGCGGGAGAAGTCATTTGATGATTTCCCATCCACAAAAAAAAAAAAAAAAAAAAGGCCTCATCGGATCGACGGTTCTCACGTCCTGTCGGCCTGGTCCAGCGCGATCTGGCCTGCGAGAAAATGGGCCGTGGGACCGCTGCATAACTGGACCGGTACTTAGTGACGTAAGTACTTTTCTGGATTTTCTTTGAACAAATTGCACTACGGGACATAAGTAGGTAACCGGTACCAGTAACACCAGGAAAAGTAAACCACTTAAAATCCTACATTTCGACTAGTCGAGGACTTGGCTAGCACAATCCCGAAACGATCAATTGTAATTGTCAATTTTTACGTGATTGATGCGCTAATTGGCCGTCTACTAAGTGCATCCATTGAAACGATTGTCAATATTAGTACAATAGAAATTGATGGCAATTGATCCATCGCAATTAATCGTTTCGGGGACCCCTTTAAACAGAAACGTTAATCTATTAATAACAAACGAAGTAAATAAATACCCAAACAAACATAAACGTTCAATATAATAGAAATTAATTGAAAACTTTAGCAAGAAACAATAATTGTACGCCTTCGCATTCTATGAATTTCAACGAGCTACCAAACAATTCGTAGATAGTAATCCTGAAATTAATTGGCGGAATGGTGTTCGATATAGACTCGATAATTTCTCTGTCACGAATATTTCTGACGTCTTTATTACGTGTTCTAAACAAGAATTTCTTATTAATGTCACTATGCTTATGAGTATGTCATTATCTGCTTAGCCTTTTCCCAACTATGTTGGAATCGGCTTCCAGTCTAACCGGGTGCAGCTGAATACCAGTATTTTACATGGAGCGACTGTCTATCTGACCTCCATAACCCAGTTACGATACCCCTTGGTAAGACTGGTTGTCAGACCTTCGGGCTTCTGATGACCCGTAACGACAGCCGGATGCTTTTCGAGGCACGGAGTAAAGATGGTAATGGTATTGTAAAGATGGTCACCCATCTACGTACCAACCGCAGCAAGCGTAGCTTAGCCTGATCGATCGACGGGGGGGCTGTTATTACTTAGCCACGAGCCCCTATGCTTACGTACTTACATTAAATTGGATTCAATCACAAAACACCTTCTGTATTATAACTTGAAAAGGTAATTCGCAGTAATTCTCGTATAAGTATGAATGGGGCCGCCCTAATGAAAGGACTGGGGTAAGGCGTACCGAGTTCTTCCAAGTTACACATCACGGAGAAATAACAAAAGAACACAGGACAAAATCAATTACATCATCAAGTCAGTTGTTTATTCAGCTAGAAGAGACATATCAGTGTAGGGTAATTCCGGCTAACGTCAAGGCTACGCCATTAATATCACTCGGTTCGTCGTTTATATGGATTACGTTGATGTTTTTGGGACCAATTCCTTTAGATGCGACGGCTTTCTCTAAGGTTAAGGTAATCCGTTGATTAAATCGGGTAAATGCTTTCGTCCTTTTATGAATGGTATTCGGAATTAGAGACGCATGTGACAACATGTTTGTTTGTGGGTTGAAAGAGATTGTAATTTAGGGTTATTCAGCGTTATTTGGAGGGATGAGGAGCGAAGATACGGATAGAGATGTCTTACAAAAAGTTGGATTATTCTCATAAATTGTATTACCTACTTTTGGCAATGATAGTGCCTATGTCGTTGTGTTTTATGAAGTCAAAAGAGGGACTTTTGTCAGCTATAGCTTTTTCATGATTAGAACTTATTGAATATCTATCTGTTATAATATAAATGGGCAAAGATCTAAAGAGAACCGATAGTTTTTTACATCAATGTACATCCAAAAAAAACCGACATTTTGTCAGTGCAACCTATTGTTATTTTTTCAGCTTGATTCAACAAAATCCATTTGCAAAAAACCAGGCTTTGTTTTCACAAAAGAACGTAAGTTCGGGCTTCAGTCAATGGAACAGGAACAATAAAACTAGGAAAACAACACAACATAACATCACGCCTCTGATCCCCGAAGGGTTAGGCAGGGGTGCACCTATAGTAAGTAGGTACACCTACATTTCACCTGTTATGTTTAAGTCCAACGGAATAGGGGGCGAGCCTATAGCCATCAACCGGGCACAGACTCCGGGCTGCTACTGAGAAATTACGGATGAAAAAGGCAATAACACTTTACCCGACCCGGGAATCGAACCCAGGACCTCATGGAAAAAACTAGGAAAAATGAAGGGTTTTTCAATAAAGTGCTCCAAATAGTGGACCAAAGCAAAATGTTGACTCAGTGATGCCCGGGGTTTAATCAAACTCGAGTGTAAACAACAAACAACGAGGGAATTGACGCCACTCCCGTTAACAATAAAAATATTAAATGTCTGCGTCCGTTTTAAAATGTATGGGGGAGTGTTTCGATGACATCATTTGAGATTTAATTATGTTGATTAAAGTATGATTCGCGACCGTTACAAATATGTATTTCCAGAATTATAATCACTAGAAACAGTAATACAACTCCATAAGTTAGTATAATCCTCAAATGTCAAGATTTCATGAAATAGTCCTTCAATAGGATTACTTTGTCTTAGGGAGTTAGTTGTATTGATGACTTTAATGATTATAATTCTGTAAATACATATTTGTTACAGTCACGAATCATATTTTAATCAACATACAACCTAATACTGACCTGCAAATTGCAAAAAAAACGTAAAAAAATGTGAATTTCGCCGACTACCTTGGCGCTTTCGCCTTAAGTAGAAATTATTATACCGTGGGCCGTGGAGTATTTGGAAACGAGAGTTGGCATTTTTTTGTGAGTTTTATGACTTGAGTGTTATTAAAAATAATTTTATTGTGCGTAAGTTTTCCTCGACTTTTCTTCTTGCTGGCAAGCGTCTGGAATTGGCATTTTTATAACGATTTCCAACAGGTTCGATTCTTTTTTTTATCGAGATTTGTATGTCTATCAAATACCACTTAGTAAAGATAAAAGCAGCCAACTTAGATGCGAAATTAGAACGAACCATTATAAAACGTCTTAAACCGTAATTAAACCAGAGCAAGTGCAAGAAGGAAAAGCACTTCGCAATGTATATCTTTCTGAAAACACGTTAGGCCATCGCCGCGGGGTCACAACGGACCGATGGGATATCCTGACCCCGCTACTACCGGTCCATCCCACCCCAACCATCCCCGACCCGCGGTAAATGTCATCTAGTAAATCTATTTCAAGTAAACAAATAACAGCCCCCAGCCTTCCGGTATTCGGACAACTCCGGCGCAGTTTTCTGTGTGATTGATTTTGTAGGAAAAAGTGGCATTTTGGCATGTAGGATATTAATGACGAGGTTGTAGTTTGATATTTTCTTTCAGAGAAGTGTGGGTTGTCGTGGGTCGTAATCGTATTAAGTTGATTTGTTAAATGGGTGTATTTTTTGTGTGTGGGCATTTTTAGAAAAGAAAGAAAGAAAAATAGGTTTATTTGTCACAGAAACACGTGCATACAAAACGATAAGAATAATCAGAAAAATAAAACAAAATAGATCCACATTATAATCAGAGCTCAAAACAGAAATACTCGGCAGCTACACGTCATGACTGTGACAAGAATGCTTCCACTCAGCATGATGCTGTGCTACGAGGGACCCACAGCACAGCGCTGATTTTCAATGGTCACCCGAAAAAGACGTTTTTCATGAAAAGCGATTAATTGTGTCGAAATGTTGGTAGCGGTTTAACGGCACACTTCATTAAATAGTTATTTATGCTACAAGTGCGGAAAGTAGGTGATTTCCGGCGAGTGTATAAGTCGACACGAGTCGGAAAATCATCTTACGCACGTGTATCATACAACGTTTGACATTATGCGAGGAAATAAAAAAATATGAAAATTTACACAGATCGAATCCGAACTAATTTTAATTTTGTTCTCAGTATATCTACTACTGCGCATATGCAAATGGCTGCCACGTCGTATTGCAAAAAGGCACGAGCAAAATATACGTTCAGCCAAACATATTTAATGAATATTTAAAATTAATTTCTTGATCAAAATCTAAATCTAGAGTAATTAATAATGCGTTTAATGAAGTATTAGTTGTATTGTACCTTTTATATGAATGATAATCTACACTTGACTAATTTGTAAAACTTTTCTCAAAAAATAAAAACTCTTTGCGTCGGGCTGACGTCGAAGTTAAGAAAAGTGTCACTTTCCGCACAATTTGGCTGCTTGCAAAACACTCTTTTCGAACACATGCGTTGTAAAAAATTATTCTTATCGCTAAAATAAGACCACTGAGCACCCTTTAAAATTAAATTACTAGAAATCAGGAACATGGTTAGATTAAATCTAGTTTGCATACCCTTTATAATATTCAAATATTCAACAAAAGGGAATCATTAACCTAATTAAGTATTTAAGACGAAAAACTTTTGTAGATTTTACTAAAGCTTTAAATTAGACTTTTGTATACTTTAGATCTGTTTCTGTACCTTATTTTATTGCGTAAAATAAGGGTCTTTAACTGAAATTAAAACTGGATTAACGAGAGTTAAGTAAGTTAAAAACTTTGTACTTTCAAAACTAATAAGTGATTTAGGATAGTAACGCTGCTCCTTAGTAACGTCTCAACATAACATAACATCAAGCCTGTATTCCCCGAAGGGTTAGGCAGAAGTTTACCTATAGTACACCCACATTTCGCTAGTTATTCTTAAGTCCCATGTAGGGACGAGCATATTGCCATAGACCGGGCACAAATCTAGACTCCGGGCCTCTACTGAGAAATTCCAGATGGAAAACCCAATAGCACTTTGCCCAACCTGAGATTCGAACCCAGGACCTCATGCTCAGCAATAGCGCTTGCGACCACTAGACCAACGAGGCAGTCAGACGAGTCAGTCAGTGTGGTTTCAATTAACTGTCATTTGACTTATTTTGTTAATTGATATGCAGACATCAAGCTACTACAATCTGTCAAATTTCTTTTACGATTACGTACACGAAAAGTCTTTTTAAAGACTCCCGCAGACAAGCGCGACGCGACAGCCCGACGCGAGTGTAGTAGAAAAATTTCTATGAAAATTTCGTGGAAATTGTTCTACTAGAGTCGAGTTGCGCCTGTCTGCAGCAGCCTTAATGTGGGGACATTTTAATTCATGCCAGCATTACTTCCCCACTGTACCAGGAAACCAACAAATAACAAAACAGAGCAGCACTACTGTTTAATAAATCTCTCTGAACGCTGCTATTTACGTAAACCCTAAAGTTACGTGAACGTCACCACAAGCCAGGCATTATTCAAGAAAATGTTTTATTATAATCCGGGAACCATTATGACCTCCTTTGGGGTCTCCAAGGTCAAATTAAACCGGCTTAATTGGAATGTAGGCTCCTCGTAATAATTCCTTTCATTCGCTTTTTGCTCGTCGCGTTAAAATTCTTAAGGAATGACGTATTATGACCCTATGAAATGAAATTAAGATGGCGGAACCAAGAGCTTTAGTATCGTTTGTCGTGGTAAGAGTTTTTTTGCATTGAGTGCTTAGTTCGGTAGATTTCGAATCTGTACTCAATAAACTCAAATTCAAAGCATTTATTTCAAATACACCAATTACAGACACTTTTGAATTTTCAAGGGGTCAGTCGGTCAGAAAGATGAAGCTAGTTGCCCATTCCAAAGCGTAGTGGGTTCCTATGGAGAAGAACGGGCAAGAAACTATATATATAAAAATCGATGTATGTATGTATGTTCCCTATGGACTCCAAATCGGCTGAAGGGATATTGATTAAATTTTCAGGCTCTCTTCAGATTAGCCCAGCGGGTGATCCATTGATTTTTTTTTTTTTTTGCGTGCGGAGCCGGGGCTGGTCGCTAGTGCATAATAAAAATAAAACTTTTAAACAAATGCCTTTTAATTAGGTTAATGTTGTTAAATTTTAAGAAAACGGCTATCAGTAACGATACTTATTTAAAATAAGAAGCTATACAAAATCAAACATAACTTAGTACTCGTAGAAATTAGGTAGGTACTCAGAATCTCTGAATAATTTATGTAAAGACGACCAAGGTTTCATTTAAGATTATGAATAAACTCTAAACAATTAAATGATACGAAGTCGGATAAACGATTTTTCACTCATTGCTAAAAAAAATATAACGCGAAAAGTGTACGACAAAAGGTCCTATTGGTAGCAATAGGACCTTTTGTCGGCGTTAAACAGTCGTAAATAATAAAACATTGAATTTTTACTCAGTGTGTTTTCTTTCTAAACATGATTTTATGCGACCAGTGTTTTTAGGGCACAGTACCCAAAGGGTGCCTACGAAACTCCGCTGTCCGTCCGTTCGTCTGCCACAGGGTGTATCTTTGTACCGTAATAGGTAGACACCTTGTCCACAACTTTTTACAGAGTATGTGTGACTATGGTCACTGTAACAACAAATAAAATAAAGTAAACAATTAAAGGGATTTATTAAAAATGTTACTAAAGTATTTAGAAAAAAAAAATTGTGTTAAATATTGTACGGAGGTACGGAACCTTTTGTCTGCGAGCCCGACTCGCACTTGGCCGCTTTTTTGCCTTTGTTGGCCCAACATTGGCGTATAATTTATTTGGGCAATGTACATAACTGTATCGTTTTGTTCCTAAACAATACCCCAGTGATTTTAATTATAAGGCTAAAATGTTCGGGTTTTATTATTAAAACGATTGTGTTCGGTACAATTAAGTTGGTAAAATACGGTCGCATTAAACAGATTTACTTATGAGACTGAAATAAAATATGCTAAGCACCAGTCATTTAAATTATTGTAGGGTAGTTTGGTACCAACTGCCTCATTGGTCTAATAGTCGCAAGCGCTACTGCTGAACACGAGGTCCTGGATTCGATTCCCAGGTCGGGCAAAGTGTTATTGGGTTTTTCTATATGGAATTTCTCATTAGCAGCCCGGAGTCTGGATTTGTGCCCGGTTGATGGCAATAGGCTCGCCCCCTATTACATGGGACTTAAACATAACTGGCGAAATGTAGGTGTACCTCTGCCTAAACCTTCGGTGAAATAAGGCGTGATGTAGTGTTATTTGGTACTTAATACTCTTTTAATAAATAGTGTTTATGTTTTAAGCAGGCGGCAACTGTACTATTCGTGAATCTTTTCATATTTTGAAAACTCTAATTTGAATGGTATAGATTGACAGACAGATGGAATACCTACTCTTTATTGTGTACATCATAAAATTACAGATACAAAATAGAGTTTTACAAGAGGTGACACAGGGGGCGGATTTATCGCTAAAAGCGATCTTCTAAAGACAACCTTTGGATGGATTAAGGGAGAAAAGAGAGACAATTTGGTTGGTGGTGATATCTGTCTGGTTATCTAAATAAAGGAAACCAAGAAGGCCTTCACATGAAACTGAAGTAAACTCCCTACCTATATAAAATTGTGAACCCGTTATCGAAACCAGAACAAATAACAAATATCTCCATTACTGGAATCATTGTGACCTAAAATTGGTATAGCATTAAAGGTGTCCGATAAGGAACCGTCCCCTCGTCCCTTATCACACCGGCTTTAGTATCGAAATTAAGGGAAATATGGATATGTGTCAGAAAGGATTGATGTCCACCAAGACCTGTCGAAAATGTAAGGACACATGTCTATCATTCATGCATAGTTAATATCCTATTTATACAAATAAATAAAATGTGTCTGTTTGTAATATCAAAATAACAGATTTTGACTAAATGCTTATGAAAGTATGTACGGTACTTATAACAAAAAAAAAACAATTTTAACATTTTTGTCTTTCTGTCTGTCTCTGTTTGTCCCGGCTAATCTCCGAAACGGAGGGACCGATTTTGACAGGACTTTCAGTGGCATATAGCTGATATTACCTATAAGGAGTAACTTAGACTACTTTTATTTTAGAAAAATAATTAGGGTTCCGCGCAAAAAAATTAAAACCCATGAAATTGTGAACAAATAGCACTGGCGGGCCTAGCAACGCGTCCGGTCGGGGGTTTTATTAAAATGTGGCTATTAATATCCCCTTTATTTATTAACGTTGCTTAAAGTAAAGCAATGATTAGCAACTGTTTAACCATACATTTTTGACATTTAAACGTCTCTTAGCTTTAAGCGACGTTTATAAATAAATTTCTTAGTATAATGTGTAACCTACGACTTCCACGCGAACAAAGTCGCGGGGCAAAGCTAGTATTTAATATCCTTGGAATAAAATGCATCTAAAACGTTGGCCTTAAGTATCGCATTTTAAATTTTACTACACTATTAAATAAATAAAATATTAATAATGCACTGAGAGTAGTGCTCCAGCTGCCGTGGCGTTATAGTGCGTCAGGGACGTCAGCGGATAATAATATTGATGGTTTTGCCGCCATTATTAGAAAAAGATGTGCATTCCTGCAAGATGACGCGTATTCGCGACATCACCAACAGTATTCTCAGTGTGTTCGCAGATTGGTGGGATTCCCCGATTATGCGGAGGTGGATGCAGTTCCACGTTCATTTTTAATTTATTTTGTAAGATAATCCATGTGTCTATGTATCTACTAACACTCGATGTTACGTAAAATTTTAAATAACCCTATGGACTCTGTCTGAAAATAAAAGTTTTCTATTCTATTCTAAATAAATATACCAACACAAAAAGCGTCTAAATAACATTGAATGTTATGCAAAATACCACTAAAAATGTTTCGCAAACGTCCTATAGTTCGATTACCATAATTGAAAAGATAATCTGATTTAAAACCTTTTTACTTAAAAAACCCTCTCATACTGTACAAACGGTTTCTATACGAGTTTCTTTTGACAGTTAATTCTAGACGAGATAATTCCGAGAGCTGTTGAACTTTTGATAAGTTTCCACGACGTTAGAAAATGTTTCTTTTACAGCTTAAGAGAGAGTATGAATTTATTACTTTGAAAAGGGTATCATCTCGTGTGAAACTTTTTACATGAAGGCTTACCACGCTGCACTGCTCAAGGAGTTCTTATTTCTCATTTCAAAGCATTAAAATTGTCTATTTCCAGGACAAACTTCGCATAGAGGGGCTGTGCAGGAACTCAGAATAGTCTCATTATTAGGTATGTGACATCACATGTTCGACGCAGTCGGCACAGCCGGGCGACAAAATCGAATAAGTATATCATTATATAGAGGTCGCAGCTTTCAGCAGCCTTTCAGTTAACCTTTTAAGTAAGTAAGCCTTTTAACTAAACGGCGCCGTTCAACTAGCGGCCTGAATGATATTCAATTATAGGTTATGTTGGAACTGTGACCAACCACGCGCGAGCTGATTTGGTCGCAGTAACTAAGCCGGGGCATCTCGACCAAATGGGTTAGGTTAGATTAAAATTGTGACCGGCGCGGCATAAGCTGGCAGAATGTACCGCTTGGGAGGAGCCGCGCCGTGCCCTCATCTGTGGAGTTGGCAGTGACCTGTCGCTGCCGGCTGTCGTGAATTTGATGGTTGGCAGCGAGGAGTCCTGGGACGCAGTCGTTTCCTTCTGCGAGATGACTGTCTCGCAGAAGGAAACGCTGGCTGAGGCTGCGGAATGGGAGAGGGAGATCACATCCTCTCACCCGGCTCACAGCAGGCGCACCGGGCGTCGGTGGAGGGCGGACAACGCTCTCCTCCAGCCTCCCTAAATGGATCCAGGGGTGACGGACTCGGGGACGTCCATCGCCCCTCAGACATCGGACCCGAGGTGCTGGCGCGTAGTGATCCACGCGCGCTCCTCTTAGACGTCGCGCGGGGAATCAAACACCTCACTACCCCCTCGACACGAGGAGAGGCCCGCCGTGGTGGGCCGGCACCAGCCGGATTGCGGAAGGATCGCACGTTTCCGCGACCCCCGGCGTAGGTGTGAGATGGAACACTGGGGTGGTTTTTAGTCAGTAAGAGTCTGACAGACCCCTCCGCCCGCCCCAAGGCGGAGGACATCCATGAGGATTTTCCACCCCGAAACAAAAAAAAAAAAGGTTAAAGCGGTGCCGCGGCAGCGGCCGGCGAGCGCTTCTTCCAAAGGCTAGGCTGTTAACTAAACGGCTAATTAACCTAGTTGACTGCGACATAGATATATGTTTGGGAAAAAGCCACTCGGCTTAGTGAATTGTGCCGAACTGACCCGAACATGATAAGTTAGGCTAGATGCCGAAGTCTGCCGACCGGCACGAGCCGTATGAATGCTGAATATGTGTACCTAGTAATTGTTTCAGTTCGGCTTTCTTGTTCATCAAATATTGCTGAATCTAATGCCCGATAACACGTGTGTGCGCCCTATATTCTAAAGATTGACAAATAGAATATATAACTATCACTAAATACGTATAGCGTGGCGACAAACAGATAAACTGGCAGAAATATGAATTTTAGTAATATAATCCTATCTTGACTCAACAGAAATTGTATAGAAATCAACAAAACAATTTCCAAATCCTATTTACGGTTACATCCTTTGCCAGCCTTTGCCCAACAAATCAAACTGTAATAAACTTCTCAATCGAGTCAGCCCTTTCGAAAACAAATGACGATCGAGTGGGTCTTCATCAAACTCGAATCATTTATGTAAACTGGACGTCTCACTTGTTTGGGATCTTGAATGACTCGACAAACAAAACCAGTTGAAGGATATCATCAAAATATTTTAAACTGAAATTACGTGTTAGAGAGTCAAACTATATTCTGCACAATATTTTTTAAGCTTTAGGAAAGTAGTGGGTAATCTGGACTGAAAATGATGATGTAAGAAGAATATGTATGAAATCAAAATCACTCAATGCTGACAATGAACAAGCTGGCGCTTAGTGTTTTAGTGTTTAGCATTTCCTGGGAATGAACAACAATACCTGGCAATTTTGACGTCGTCGATATTGAAATTTAATACTGAAATGAGTCAATAGTATGCAGCAACCGAATCGAGCGTTTAAAAACAATAAAAAAACCTTGGTTAGTGCATTAACAGACACCGAATGTTACGTAAATGTTGCATTCAATTTTCATAACTTACCTAACCCTTTAAATTCTAGTTTGTTCATGAATAAGTACGGAGTGAAAATTCGTATCATAATTCACGTCATTCACGCAAATTCACGGTGAATTACACTTCAACGGACCATGTATTATATGCCTCGCTAAAACATCCCTCGGGTGCCTCCGTTCTACCCCGAGATCTGACGTATTATCTCACATTGCATAATATATATTTAGACAATATATTCGCGATAAAACTCCTCAGACAAGAGTTTTTATTGTTAGTGTCATAAATTGATCTGCTGCGCGCGTCTGCTGTGTTGTTGAAAAAAAAGAAGAAGAAGAAGAAAGAAAATACGTTTATTTGCGGTAAACATGACGCAAAAAAAAAAGAACACAAACACAAAAAGAAACAAGTTGGGGGAAAATATGCGTCACATCCACGCAAAACCATTCAACAAACCACGTTTGTTGTGTTGTGTTGTGTGGTAATAAACGAATCGTGACTTTGTTATGACTTTATATTTGGCTTTCTGCTAAATTCTAATTTCTGCTAACTTCAAAAGTATTGATTGTCTAACTGACCCCGGAAACATTTTGTAGTGTAACTTTAATATTAACTTATTGCTTTTTGTGTAAAATTTCACAAGTTTCAAGAATCTAGCTAGTTACTATTTTTGATCTTAATTAGCCATAAAATTTTTATGCACGTATCCTCTACTTGAGTGAGCGTTCATCATCATCTGGCAAGCCTTGTCCCAACTATGATTGTTGTGGTCGGCTTCTCAACTTCACAATTATTTGAAAAAAATATGTATGCCCATGTTTCCATTAAACTTTTAGGAATGAACTAGCTGTTTCCCGCGGCTTCGTCCGCGTGGATGTCAATACTTTGGATTTTGTTCACAATTTCAAGGGTTTTAATTTTTTTGCACGGAACCCTGATTCTTTTTCTAAAATTACGTAGCCTAAGTTACTCCTTGTACCATCAGCTATCTGCCAGTGAAAATTCCTTCGAAATCGGTCCAGTCGTTTCGGAGATTAGCCGGAACAAACAAATAGACAGACAAAAATTTTAAAAATTGTTTTTTCGTTACAAGTATCGTATATACTTTCATAATATATGCATTTAGTAAAAAGCTTTTATTTTGACATTACAAACAGACATTACAATTTTATTTGTTTTATTTGTACCTTAGCGATCACTTTATGCTGGAATGTATCCTTTCTCTCTTAATTCTAGACAAAAAAAAATAGAGATTCCGTTCATAATATCCCTAAAAAACACAACGATCTTCCACAATATTTTCACTAGACTCATGTTAAATATTGCAGTGTTCATTATACTCATTTGGTGAATTCCTCTCGTGGGATAGATTAAAAACTCAGGCGTTAACAATGGACCAGTTTCGTTCGTATAACTTAATAGTCTTTATAGCACAGTAATTAACGGGCGTCGTTAATAATAATGGCTTTCGGCAATTAATCTAGTATATTTTATGGGTTGTACAAATAAATAAACACATCACTTATTTTGTATGGGTTCTTTTACTTTTTATAACTAAATTGGTCGTAGAAATGATGTCCTTGTAATCTTGTATTAAGGCGAAAGCGCCAGGTAGCCCGTGAAATTCAAATTTTCTTACGTTTTTTGCAATTTGCAAGTCAGTATTAGGTTGTATGTTGATCAGAATATGATTCGCGATCGTTAAAAGTATGTATTTACAGAATTATAATAATTAAAGTCATTAATACAACTTTTTAAGGCCAGGGCTATCGAATGACTATTTCATGAAATCTTGACAATTAGGATTATACAAACTTATGCAGTTGTATTACTGATTTTGAGGATTATAATTTCGTAAATGCATATTTGTTACGGTCGCGAATGATATTTCAATTAACATAGAACTTAATACTGATTTGCAAATTGCAAAAAACATAAGAAAGTTTGAATTTCGCGGGCTACCTGGCGCTTCCCCCTTAACAGATTGTTCAAATACGTGTTGTATGTAAATATCTAGTTACTTTTTAGGCTTCCGTACACGAAGGTTACCAAACGGAACCCTATTACTAAGTCTACGCTATCCGTCCGTCCATCTGTCTGTCAGCGGGCAGTATCTCGTGAACCGTAATAGGTAGACAGTTGAAATTTTCACAGATTATGTATTTCTATAGCCGCTACAAGAACAAATAATAAATATAAAATAAAGTTAAAAATTAAAGGGCCCCCACACAAGAAACGTATTTTAAGTTTTTTTTTTTAAATAATATGTAGTGTTAAATATTGTACGGTGGTACGGAACCCTACGTGTGCAAGTTCAACTCACAGTTGGCCGATTATTGAAAATGCTTAAGTTCAAATGTTTCTTAGAATACGTAAGTTTCTACGTATATTCCAGAACTTACGAAGAACCACAGAAGAACATTAAAGAGGACCACCATAAGAAGCGATTACTACGGAATAATCACTGCAATAGCCAGTTTCCTACGACAGAAAACGAAAGAAAATACTTCAAAACGTGCCACGCTCCTTCAACACAACTACAATCACAATAATAGTAACCTTTTTCTTGGGACTTGGGACGTTTTACGACTCACGATAAAAGATACGGCACTTTTTCACGACAAGGCAACAGATGCGTGAAGCCATCTAATATACAATCTATATTACAGCTAAATCTTAAACCAGCCAACCAGTCTCACCCAGGGTGATTGTGTTACCCAGTAACTGGGTTGTGGAGGTCAGACAGGCAGTCACTCCATGTGAAATACTAGTACACAGCTGCATAGATATACTTGAAGCCGATCTCAACATAGTTAGGAAAAGGATAGGCATGATCGGATGATCATTACTGTTAGCAGTAAATCTTAACCAACAGCTTTCTGATGATACAGAAACCTGTGTTGCATTTATGTATTTGGAAAGGTACCAGCCAACCCTCGTCTTCTGCATAGGCTTCAAAAAGGTTGTTAAGAGGATAACCATTACCCCGTGAAAGATGACCAAAGACTACTAATGAAGTCCACCAGAAGACATCCACTGCTAGATTTAGGGCCATAAAGGCCTGTTCCACAATTTCCGAAAAGTCATTATCTCCCAGATGAATCAAAATAGAATAGAGTTTTCATGAAACTACTGCCAGTTAGGTAAACAAGAGCAAATTTGGAGTGGTGAAACAGATCGTAATTTATATCAAAATTCACATTTACTTCAAGATAACATCAACATTATTGGATCTCATAAAGGAAATTATATTAGAGAAAGGAAATAAGTACATAAAGGAATTTACGTAAGTGTTACTCAAAGTAAGAGTGACATCAGACTGACATTGATCGCTGCTACTAATACAAGGAGTGCGAGTATGCAAGGATGATAAATGGATTTAGACAAAGATGTGTGTGAAGGACAGCGTGGAATGGATGGAAATAAAAGCAAGTTGATGCTCTGGTAATCATAATGTATCACCTCTGTCTCCCTTGAGAGTTTTCCTCGAGCGGTAAAAGCTTTAAGATGTACTTGGAGTATTTGATATAGTTAAGCTGTTAAAGGTTAATGAGAATACTGATACGTTCACGTCGAGCTTTGTTGAACCCAATTTCAAGTTAATTGGATTGAAAAATTAATTATGCTTAGGGCGAATTCGACCAAACTTTTATACCTAGTATAAGTTTAATCCAGCGAATTAATTTTAAATTTTTGACAGATTTTCCATACAAAAACTGTCAGACGTCAATTTTATTCCGCGAATAAAAGATATCTGACTTTGGTTAAATCAGCCTTTAGATGGTTTGGTCATGTTGAGAGGATAAATTTAAGGCGACTAACAAAAGGTTAAAAGTATAAATACAAGGCAGTTGTGAGTGGAAACGCTGGGAGGGGACCCCCTAGGAGGCAATATAGTGGCCTTATTAGTGATGTTCTGCATCAAGGTCATGTGCGTAGGTGTGTAAGGATCGTAACAGGTGGCGTTCTGTAGTTTCTACCTACCCTCATAGGAAGAGGGCGTGAGTTTATGTATATGTGTGTAAAAATTAAATTTAGTATCGTCAACGTTAATTCTTAGACGGTTGTAACGACACTGATAAGTACTGACTCCTCATTTACAACTGTTCTTAATTCCTCCAAAAAAACGTAAAACTTCCCGATAGTGACATTGCAACGTTGGACATTCAAAGGCTATTTTCGATACCACCACGTAAAAAAAATACATTTTTTTGTAATCCCCGCTGAAACTCTGCTTGTTAAATGTCAGCCGTACAGTTGAAACAAGTTCACTTTGTGTGTGTCCAGATAAAATCTGATCAAACACGGGGATATGAAAATACTTTCGCATCAGAATCTGTCCAAAATTATAACAGTTATGAAACACGATAGGGATACCTCTAAGAGATACGTTTGGTTCCAAATTAGCTATAACGTGCTGAATTATATATTGCTGTTTAATAAAATATTAAGTGAGTCCATTAAGTAGAGCATCATTACAATCATCTCCATGATGTTTCTCAATTCTTTAATTTATTGTATCACGGATTTGTCAATACGATTATCCAGTTAATTTTGTTCCTTTCAGCTCAACTTTAAAGGCGCCTTTGTCAATCTCTAAACAATAACTTGGTTTTCTTAACCTATAACAACTTACAGGTGAATAAAGCACGTCTTTGTAAATAAATAGCCTTTATATAAAACGAAGGTAATTCATGTCACCTTGTGGTTGTTCAAAACCAACCGCAAGGTGACCGCAGGGCCCAGGACTCTCGCGCTTATAACGCTGCCTCCTCTTACTTAGCATTAAGCAAGAATGTCTGGCAGACTTACAAAAAGTTTGCTCAGGTCTTAAGAAGCGATTTCATTACTTAAACTATGCTTAATACAGTGAATTCATGTTTAGGCATATTCTAATACTGGAAATATACTGTGAACAAATATTTAAATACCTATAAATCATTTATAATAATTTTCTTTATTTAAACTGAATGTCTTTGATTAGGTCATTATGATCAAACATGGATATAATTATGATCTAACATAATATTATTATGAACTCGCATTCCGCCCCAATAGATGGCAAATCACTATTTCTCAGAATACATCTCAAACTCCTGCTAATATTATATCTTGCGATGAACTTTGTGGTTGTTTACTATGTTATTATACGCCATACATCAGATCGTTACCATAAATTAACGGTTCTACTAACAGAACCGTTAATTGAAGTATATTTTAAAAGATCTATTTATATACATATTAAAAGATCTATACAGGGCAATTTTTTAATCACTAGCCAACTTTTCACAGGGTGATCTACCCATGAATATGAACAACTTACACTATAGGACCAACTCTGAAATCGCGAGAAAAACATCAGCTGTTTCATACATTTTGGCCGAGTAGGTATTGAACTTTGTATAAAACAGCAGATTTTTTTTTTTCGTGATTTTAGAGTTGGCCCCACAGTGAAAGTTGTTAATATTCATGGGTAGAACACCCTGTGAAAATTTGGCCGGTTGTTGAAAACTAACTCTGTATAGATACTTGGCGAATAAGTCTAGCTCTTAGATAGTATGACGTATCTATTAAACGTAAGTAGTAGTAGTTTTACCGCAGTTGTATTGTATGAAATGGCAATAACACGGCAAACTGGCGTAGTGTGTCAAATTGATAAACAATTGATTTTCTTGACTGTAAGTACCTACAAGCGGAAAAAGCTTGTAAAAAGATCTTTTGTTCTTTTATATTCAGGTTAGAAATAAAAATAGAAACCCTTTTTCGGATCGGATTGGAATTTTCTTTTCTAGATTAGCACCCTTGACGAAAGGACTAAACTCAGATTTTTAATTTGATAGACTAAAATTACATTTGACGGGTTACATTTGTTGACAATAAAAAAACTAATTGAGGCTCTAAGTACATTGATGTCAATTGGCAAAACAATTATGCCCAATCATCTGGTAGTAGTAACAAGAATTTTATTATATTTCTTAGAGGCGAAACTACATAAATCTGGGATTTAGCTAAGGTCAGCTTATAAGGTTTGCTTGAAGCAAACCTCTAAATCCCAAGTTTGCACCCTTCAGTATATAAACCTCTATTCAATCTAGAAAGTATGAATGAACTGAAAGCGTATTTGAATTGGCGAAGTAACGGTCCTCCCAAGGTTGCCGAGGTTAGACCAAGGTGATGTAAAGTTCAGGGCCCCAGACAACCTGGGGTTGACAACCTTGATTTAACGAGCATTCCATATTCTTTTTTTTTTTTGAAGGACAAAAACCGCACCCTTTTAAAAGGGACAGTCTATTAGATCTTTGATTTTATTTCTATTTCGCATTTTGTAATTATTTTTGCCCAGGTGGAAAAAGCATTATAGTTACATACCTATGTATAATATTGTTTTTTTTTTTTGTGAAAATTTATTTATGCGCGTTGAGCGATTTTTGTTAGGGGAAAAACTTATGGGTTTGCGTCACCGACATGCTAATGTTAACAGAATGTCTATAACCATGAGTATGGCGTATTGCACTTGGTCAGTAGTGAGAGCATATAACCCACTGTTATTTCATAGTTTAAAGTTTTCACTTCTGTCGGTAGTCCCCTTGATTGTTTATTTTTTCGTTTCTGGACGTATTTTGTCTGGTTTTGGTTGTTGAGGAAGTGATATGACCACAAGAATGTATTAATATTCGGTCAGTAGCAGGGGCGAAGCCTTCATACAACCCGATTACTATCGTCTTCCCTTCGGACCAAACACTCTTCTTAATGTCTACTATTGCCAAATAATATGGTATACCTGTGTGTATAACTGTGTATCACATCACATTACATAATTATATTTAAATACCAGTTTAATACATCATAAGATTAAAAACCTACAGGATTTAGTCTGAGTTTATGAGAACTGAACAATTTCTTTTTCGGCTTCCCTCAAATCATAAATATAGCTGCGCCACTGGTCAGTAGATATAAACAGACGCAATTACCGAGCTATTGTGTCTCTCAGGCCTTGATTAGATAGCCCAACTCCTGCCGTGAATTATAATTGGGGGGATGGAATGCGAGGTTGCGAGGAGGGTGAATTCTATAGTTATGTAGCAGTGGTAGAGGCCAAAAATGATGACAATGAGCGTGACCATAATTGATTTCCGTCGTTTGACAAGGCCAAAGCTAAGTACGGTTCCTAGAAGTGTGGTTCTGTCATAATTATTAGCACAGCCGTCATGAAAATCTGACATTTTCACCAGTGTTTGACATTAAGAGCGTATACGACGTACGGCATTTCATACAAACTTTCAAGCCCTTGTTTTCTGAAATGAATGAAGCAATTTTAATAAAATTCCATTCGCACAAGCAGGATACATAGGTCTATAAAGTTAGTTAAAACATTTTCGAAATGTCTTAATTAAAAAAAAAAATTGGAGATGTCCGTTTCTATGGAAAATTTAAAATCGGTCAAATTTAGCTGTAACACTATTTTTCGAAAATATTCTTAACTAACTGTTTAGACCTATGTATCCTGCTTATGCGTATGGAGTTTCATTAAAATCTGTTTATTCATTAAGTTTGTATGAAATGCCGTACGTCGTAAACGCTCTTAAGGTGTCAAAAAACGGTCTGTATTAGGATAGCCGTTACTTATTGTGTGACCGTTCATCGCTTTCTTAAGGCGCTCTCTCACCTCAGCATTTGCCTGTAATGTAACAGTTCAGATTCGAGCATTACATCAGTGAGTGAGGAGAACCGAGCATTACAGTGCGCAACCTGTAATGATACAATTACATTCACCGGGAACAATCGCTTGTAATGTAACAGTGGTGTGTGGGGACCACCCGTGATACATTTTGTAACATGAATGCGAATCTTATCGAATCTTGGATTGTTACATTGAAACCAAAGCTTAAAACGTCTGGCTTAGGATTTGAATTCGTGTGACAGTCTAATAAACCTCGATGTGCGATATTAACATAACAACATAACATTACGTCTGTATTCCCGGTTAAGCAGAGGTGTACCTATAGTATCATACACCCACATTTCGCCAGTTATGTTTAAGTCCCATGTAACAGGGGGCCAGCCTATTGCCATCAACCGGGCACAGATCCAGACTCCAGGCTGCCTGGGCTGCGGGCTGCTTGCTACCTAGTTACCTGACAATTATCCAAATACTATGAATAACTTTGACATGTCGTTAAGTACCGATTTCAATCACAATCAATCTGCCTAGCCTTTTCCCAACTATTTTGGGGTCGGCTTCCAGTCTAACCGGATGCGGCTGAATACCAGTATTTTACATGGAGCAACTGTCTATCTGACTTCCACAGCAGTAACTGGGTAACACGATACCCTTGGTAAAACTGGTTAGAGTTTCGGGCTTCTGAATACCCCTAACGACTGTCAAAGATCTGCGAATGACAGCCGGGACCAACGTGCTTTCCGAGACACAGAGGGTTCTCGATATGTAATGGATGGCCACCCATCCACGGACCAACAGCGGCAAGCGTAACTTAACCTTTGATTAACCCTCGCGGCTATCATTATTTAGCCACGAGCCCCTTTCTGAGCAACGTTTTAAATATGCTACGCTAAATTAAACAAAACTTAATAATTGAAAGACTAATAAACATATACAATTATTAGCAAAGTTTTAGTCTTTGTAACCGCTTTTGATAAATTCAGTTTTCTTAATTCCCTCGGCAGCAGTTGGAAATGGTTTATTATTTTAATTATATTAAGGCTACTGCAGACAGGCGCGACGCAGCAGCACGACACGGCTCTAATTAAACAATTTCTGTGAAAACTTCAAGGAAATGGTTCTACCAGAGTCGTGTCGCACCGTTGCATCGCGCCTATCTACTGGAGCTTCTATATTTTCATTAGTTTCCAAAGTATTAGTCCTCTTAAAAATAATTTAAAGTTAAAATGAAAGTGAAACTTGTTTTGTAGACTGATATTATTAAAAGAACAACGGAATACCTGGTAACCTGTCTGCTGCATAGGTACCTATAGTCTTCCACGGCAACTTTCTTCGGGTTCTTATCAGGTACTGACAGCTATAAGTACCTAAATGACATAATTGAACAAAAAGCACCTTTTTACGTAACGTACGATAGAAAAAATGTCTGACTAGGTATTAGGAACTTAGGTAATTCAGTAATTACCTAAGTTCCAAGACATTTTTGACTGCAGTGTTGATCTTAAAGTCAGTACTTTAAGATCAACACTGTACCAATACCGATTGCAAATAAGTGATTATGATTAGGAGCGTGTCTCATTCGAGTCCACTACGGGACTCAAATTAATGAGACACGTTGGTACTACTACCATACCTAGGTACGTAGGTACAAGTAAAATATGATGAACTTAAGTAGGTAAGTACCTACCTACTAAGGCTAAATCGATTCCAACAAACTCGACCAACAAAAAGCCTATTGTAATAAAATGAAAGTAAACGCCAATAAAAAAAGCCCCAAAATATAACTTGGATTAAAAGGAACTTACCTTTTGAAATTCTCATTTTGAAGACGCTGGCTCACTCCTCACTCAAGCGGTCACAAGGGTTCCATTATTACGAACTTGATTATTAATTCTACGAGAATTATAATTTTGAACTATATTTTATGCTACGAACATTCTACGATCGTTTTTAACGTCACTCATCATGACATAACTACACGAGCCCTAATTATTATTATAACTACTGAGAAGACTATTTACTTTCATAATTATTACAATCTCCAAGGAGTATTTAATCTCAGTAACGATAATTAGCAAAAGAGAACCCGCTTTTGCGGTAAATGTCAAGAGAGAGTGCAACTGAAAACAAGGTTGGGGTGCTAGCGCGGGAAAACGTGTCAAGGTTATACTGGCACTTGAAAGAGAACACGGCGGACACTGCAATCAAAACCACCACGCGATCACGTAACCAACCTACACATACGAGCACTATTACTAAACTAACTATTTGTATTTAAATTACAATAAAAATATCCCAGCAATTAGTCATTTTAAAATCCAAACACACTGAAACTTAACCTAAACACACAACACTAGGTTAGTTTCGACGTCGTCAGCCGAGAATGCATCGAAACGTCAAGTTTCAAACCGCGCTGCACCACTTTCAAACTATGGCATTTTATTATTTTTTTGAAATTCCCGTCCGTGAGATGTTACCACGCGCGATGCAACATCCCTCCGCCGAGCACCGAGTGGACTGGGCCTTCCACCGGCAGAGGCCGCTGCCCGCGAAATTGGCGCAATTTCGACGCATGCGCGTTGCATTTGCGAACCGGCGGGACCCGATGCGACCCGACGCCCCTCGCTTGATAGAAAAATCGAGGACGTAATGTGACGTCAAGCACTCGTACACAATATGGGTTAATCGGACGTAACAAAAACAACATTTAGAGCTCATGCTAATTCCGCGGCCTTGCATCGTCCACCTTGTTACGTCACCGCAAAGGGGCATGAGGTAACTTATGAACTGTCTCTTTTCATCCCTGTCTGTGCACCCTTATCATTCTCTTCGGTTGCTTCCATTATTCTTAGAAGGAAAAAATACAAATCTCTTTTCTTAATCCCAGTGGAGGCAGAGAAAGATTATTTTGAATATTCGACCACTCGGCGGCGTACCATATCCAAGGAAACTCTATTTCGTTTCATATCGCATTCGCCCCGGGGATTGTAAGTTAGGGGTCTTTCCCCTATGCTTCCGATACCTATCAAGATTAAGATTAGGGAGGCGTTTATAATATTAAAAAGCTACATGTGATAAATCATAGAGGTAGTAGGTATTGCATTTGGTAGGTGGTAGTGGATTTCTTTAGTTAAATGAGAGAGAAAAAGTAATTAGTTTTTTAAACATCTCAATGTTTAATGATATAGACACCAACCCTAAGCAAATTCAAAGCCATTTTCCTTATAGCCTAAGGACTAGTAAAGCCCGACTTTCCTGAAAATAATAATTTCAGTAAATTTATGTAACGCTTTTTTTAATTACTTTAAAGGTCAACACTATTTAAATAACGTTTGAATAAACTTTTTTCAAAGTAAACGTCGAAAATATTATAGAAAACGCGAAAATGAAACTCGCTAATTAAACGCCTGATAGAAATGTGACGGCAAACTTACTGTTCCGACATTGCCTTAAAGGGTTTCAAAGGAACTTTAGTAACACAAGAACTGGGCAAAGCAGGTTGTAGATAGTTTGAGAAGTTTACAAAGCTTTAGTTTTCGTAAACAGGGATAAATTTGCATATGGGGACGCTAATTTGTCTTCAGGGTGTTTTTGTTGAAAGGGGGGCGACAGAGCTCTAGATTGCAGTTTCGTACGAGACTAGTTTAGTATCGAAGCTGCAGATTGTAATCCCTGTGTGTGTAATAAACTGTGTGCTATGTTATACTATTATCATTCCTTATGCAAGTAAATTCTTGTCTTATGTGCAGTCAGCGACAAAAGTCGATTACCACTGCTAGGTACTTTAAACACGTCAAATAAAATAATTGAGACAACATTATTCGATACATTTTATTATTTAGATTAGCTTATTATTATTAATTACAATAGCTAAAAGTTAATATTCTTATAATTTTACTTCTATTTCGTCCTGTTCGGTTTTAATTAGCTCAATAATTAAGACTTAAAAAACTGAAGTACCGAATAATCAAATTTCGTCGCTGACTTTCGTAACTACGACGGTGAAAAGCCTACAAAATCTTAGGACGTTGCGTTAAAATAAAATAACATTTTAATAAACTAACTATGATATGAACAGATTTTACCTAAAATCTGGTTTTTATGATTTTAGATGTCGAACTTAAAAATAATATAAATTATTTTAATATTATCAACACCAATTTGAAATGCCTACTCTAGCGCCGCCTTTGACCATGCAAGTGTATGGGTACGATGTCAGCTAAGTTATTTTGGGACTTTAAATAATTATAATTACTTTTGACCGAGTGGCCCGATTTTAATGTAACAAAGACTAAAGTTGTGAATGTTACCTCAAGATACGGACTATGGCAATACTTTCAGTCCCTTAAATCTCAGAAAAAAGAGGTAGGTAGGACCTACACAAAAATTGCAATATTACCTACATGTGAATTTTAAAATCATCCCTTATTTTACCCCCCTTAAAGGGTGATTTTACAAAAACGCTTAAACGTAACTCTTTATTTCTTACCAAAAGTTTAAATTTGAATTTTCATATCCCTAACTTCATAAATCATGGGGTTCCCATACAAGCTTTCATCCCCTATAGCACGCCCCCTGTAAGATTATTAAAAAAAAAATGTAGTCTATGTCCAGCCCTGCGATGCCATCTATCTCCTTGCCAAATTTTATCGAAATCCGTTCAGCAGTTTAGGCGTGAAAGGTAACTTACAGACAGACAGACAAAGTTACTTACGAATTTATAATATTAGTATGGATGTTTAATTTATAGTTTTAGCCTCTGTTTGATCGGAGCCCAAGAGGGGGCAACTGCACCCGTTGCCCCCTCCCCCCCTGTATCCGCGCCTGAAAATAACACTACTTACTACGAACAGATTTTACGTAAAAAAGGTAGCGATACGTTCTGCAGTTGATTTATGTTTAGATAGACATGCTTGAGACACCACCGTTCATGATGTGTATTTTTCTTACTCCTAGCCTATATAAGGTGTATCTATTCATACACGAAATCTCTTAAGGGGTCATTGTACTCATCAATATGAACAACTTTTACTATGGGACCAAACCTGAAATCGCGAAAAAAAATCATCTATTCCGTACATTTATGTTCGCATAACTCGTCAAAAAACCAGCAGATTTTTATTTCGCGATTTCAGGGTTGGTCCCATAGTAAAAGTTGTTCATATTGACGAGTACAATGACCCCGTATGAGATTTCGTGTATGAATAGATACACCTTATATTTATAGGTAAAATGTTACTTGCAAGGAAGTAGTAGCAACTGCCAATTATCTAAGCGACTTGGATCCTGTAACTTTAACATCACAAAATGGTCCTAAATGGACTCTTCAAGTGGTTCGAATGCCCGTCGTTTTATTGGCATTATCCACAGCTAAACCCAAACAAGCCTACATTGCAATGGCTGCAGTATATAACCTTGTTGACACCAACCAGATATTAGCATAGATATGAAGCATTGCGCCAGGTTTCATAATAAATGGTTAAGGAGTGGCTTTAGTTGGCCCTTCTAAATTCTCTGTTTAATTGGCATTAGGTATTATTAAGCGTGGGCGTATGATTGAGATAAACCTGGTGAATACCTTATCAGGCTATTAAATTATAGTAAGCTAGGCTAGACGCGGAGATGGCCGATTGAGTTTGGTTTAGGTTCAATTGGTAGCCGAAAGCGCGTTGCCTTGACGACATCTTTAAAATTGCAGGAGACACTTGGACGAGGGTTGCGCAAGTCCGTGAAGTATGGCAGGAAAAAGGAAGCCTATTTTCTGAAGGTGTGTCAGAGCTGAAATAATGATGATGAGTATCGTCTACATAAAAATCTGGGTATTTCTTAGAATAAAACTTCTAGTTTTGTGTCGGAATGACCAGAAAAAGAACGCTGCTTATTCTATCGACTCCCTCTGATGAGGCATATTTGTTAACGGCAAATACGCGATATTTATTCAGTTTGATCAAATCTACTTACTTCTTAGAAATATAATAGATCCGTAATATCCATAAACCGGTAGTGCGTCCCGTGGGATAATTACCGACCTCTACGCGGGCGAAATCGTGGACAAAAGGGAGTACCTACCTAAGACTCTAATAAATTTCAATACGTTTGAGTTACGTATATTTTGCTAACGAGGTTTTGCCCGCGACTTCGTCTGCGTGTATTTATTTAATACAATTATTCAGGATGAAAAGTAGCTTATGTCAGGCAACTATCTGTCTTTTGTGACGATCGCTTCAGTGTTATCTATAGGCGTCAAAAGGTAACAGACAGACAGACAGAGTTACTTTCGCGTTTATAATATTAATCATCGAAAAAAAAATCATATTGACGAGTTATGCGAACATACATAAAATTTCGGTATAGGGAACGGATGATTTTTTTTTGCGATTTCAGGATTGGTCCCATAGTAAAAGTTGTTCATAATGATGAGTAGAACACCGTCCTAGCAGCTCTCTAGCCAATCAAAAAGCAGCGTGTGTAGTATAGATGACGATCACCAATTAACTCTGAGAGCAAATTGTACGAGAGTTTATCTAAGTACTTGTAAGTAAGTGACGCACGCAGACGAAACCAATTTGTGTACATTAGGGTTTGTTCTTTTCTCTTGAAGTTTAACAAAGCTTGCGGTGCTAAGAGCTATTGTGTTTGTAAGTAAAATAAAGCTTTTATCGTTAATCTTATAGAAAGATACATTATCCAGTTAACTCCATTCTACGTACATATATGTTCGTTTTCTTATTAAAAATATTTATATACTATAGATTCCTATGGCGTTAGCTCGGACAAGCTAGGAATTTTCAGAGCTTGGTATCCATTGTTTTTGGATGGGAAATCATCAAATGACTTCTCCCGCTCTGGGTGGAGCGGGACTGTCAGACTTTTACTAACTAAAACTCACCCGTGTTCCTTCAGTTGCCTGTGCGCCGGGGCCACGGTAACTCTTTCGAACATCCCGCAACTAGAGCTTGGTATCCTGAGCTTTCATTAAGGCCTTTTGTTTAGAAACCGCAGAATATTTTCAGTTTAAAACTTCAGACAGCAATGTATGTAATGTAATGTTTTATAATTATTGTATGCGTTATTATTACAGCAGAGAATTGAATCTTAAAAGATTAAATTCTCTGCTATGACAGGATAAGTATTATGGATTTTGGAACCATTATCGACTGTAACTTAAGTTTCACATTCTAGTTGAAGAATATCATCATTCATCTACTGTAACATAATTCCTGTAATTCCCGAAGGGTTAGGCCAGGGGTTCCCAAACTTATTTTGTCTACTGCGCACTTTGAGACTAAATTATTTTTAGCGCCCCCATTTTTTCACCTACTTAAAAACCACTACCTAGATGAAATTACAAATCGCCCCCTAAGCCTCTACACAATGCCCTCATTTTTTCCGGGTCTCTTACTGCCCCCCTTTAGGCCGGCAGCGCCCACAAGGGGGCGTTATCGCCCACTTTGGGAAAGGCTGGGTTAGGCAGAGGTGCAGAAGGCATCTACTATACATTCGTATACTTAAAAGTAATAATACCAGCCTATTCAAATTCAAATATTTTATTTCATAATTACATCCATATATTGTTAGTAGTAGTATAACTTAGCCTAATGTTAGTATTAAATTAAATTTACAATAATAAACAAGTAGGTAGTGTACCATTGAACTGTTCGTTCAATGGTACACCGCTTATTTGGATAAGTGTGTATGAAGACTTACCCACCTTCGTAAGAGAGGAGAGTCCCACCGGTCTGTAAACACATTCAGAATGCCATTGGAGGAGGAGCGCAAGCGCGCCATCATGGAAGCGCATCGCTTCCGTATGATCGCAGCAAACCCGTCGACGCCGCGAACATCCCTGACGCGCTACAACGCCACGGCAACCCCAAAAGCACCCTGAATGCGTTATTGTACTGGACGCGCAAGTCGCTGTATGCCCGCTGGGTATACTTGGTCCACAGGCTGCACGTGTAAAGCGACTGGCAGAAGGCCTTAAAAAGCGTTATCTTAACCGATTCAGTACATATTATTGTGCCACTTCAGTGCCTAAGTTTAGTTAATTTTGTAAGTTCTCCAAAATCTAAAATAATGGATTCCACTGGCACAACAACCTGCACCCACACTGCTAATAAGCCATTATTTCGAAAAGTAAATTGGAATGAAGGAGCACACAACAAAAAGATAATACCAAAGATATCGCGTCTCCATCATTCATATACCTACATCTTGCCGACAGCCGCCTTTAAAATCTAAGATCAACACAGATCTTATCGACGATTCTTCTAATAATATTAATTGTTTCAACTCCAAACTTTCCAAAGGAGCTTGGGCGATTATTCATACAGCCGTAACATGGTCTGTGGCACGGATCTTCAATGTTATCTCGTGTCGATCTAGTCAGCTTGGATAACTATCGCTCTTCGTTCGTGTGTATCGGTAATGTAGATCCGTTTGCTTCGCTCCGTTGACAAATAGTCTAGTTGCTTCGTCATTAATCAGTGTGAACTGTGGAAGGCATTCGCGGTTCATGCTGAAGATGTATGTGTAAAAAAAAACGGAACATGATTGATAATTTGACTGACATATACATAACCTCACGCCTGTATTCCTCGAAGGGTTAGGCAGAGGTGTACCTATAGTACACCCACATTTCGACAGTTATGTTTAAGTCTCATAAAATAGGGGGCGAGCCTATTGCCATCAACCGACCACAAATCCAGACTCCGGGCGGCCACTGAGAAATTCCAGATGGAAAAAACCAATAACACTTTGCCCGACCTGGGAATCGAACCCAGGACCTCCTGCTCAGCAGTAGCGCTTGCGACCACTAGAACAACGAGGCTGTCATCAATGTGAATGAGTTAGTAATTATTTTCAGTTAAGACCCGTACTTCCGTAAGATTGAAGCTACCCAAGGTCATCATCATCATCCTGTTGACCGCCTCCCAGTCTTGTTCTGAAGAAGAACGGGGATAATTTAGGTACATCTATATATAAAAGGAGAAACTGACTGACTGACTGACTGACTGACATATCAACGCACAGCCGAAACTACTGGGACTAGGAACGTGAAATTTTGCACACGGCTTCCTTTTATAATGTAGGGGAGCACTAAGAAGGGGTTTTTGGAAATTCGACTTTTAAGGGGGTGAAAAGGGGGGATTTCGTTTGTTTGAAAAATCTTATTCCTACAGTTAATAAAATTGAAACTTGGCCCAAATACTTATCTTAGTAAATTATGAACTTTCTCATTTTTGGTTTTTCTAAACTACCCCCACGAGGGGGACTGGGGGGTGTCAAAATTTGTATGGAAGAATTTTAACATGCAGTCCGATTAACTCGAAATTCAGTATTTATACTTAAGATCAAAAATAAAGAATAACCTGTATCAAGGTTTTTCGAAAATCTACCCCGGACGGTGTGAAAAGGGGTTGTCAATCTTACAGAGGAGAATTTTACTGGGTAGCTTGATTAACTCGAAAATTGGTATGAATAATCTTTGAGTCAAGTTTTGGAAATATCCTAAACGATTTCATTAAATTCCACCCCTTTGGGGGTGAAAACCGGGGATATACTATAGATGAAAAGTCTTATTCATTTGGTTAATAAACTTGAAACTTGGCACGAATATTTGCCTAAATAAGCAATAAAGTTTCTTACTATTGGTTTTTCAAAACTACCCCTGACGGGGTGAAAAGGGGTAATTAGATTGTTAAGAGGAAGATTTTACTGTGTGGCTTGATTAACTCAAAAATTGGTATAAGAAATCTTTGATTCAAGTTATGGAAATATCTTAAACGATTTTTTTTAAATTCCACCCCTGTGGGGGTGAAAAGCGGGGATATAGTTTATACGAAAAATCTTATTCATTTGGTTAATAAACTTGAAACCTGGCATGAATATTTGCATAAATAAGCGAAATTCCACCCCTGTGGGGGTGAAAAGAGGAGATACAGATTATATGAAAAATCTTATTCCTTTGGTTAATACATTGAAACTTGGCAATATTTGCCTCAGGATATAATAAAAATTATCACTCTTAGTTTTTTAAACAAGTAAGGAACACTAGGACCGTAAGAACAGTAAGGGACAGTAAGGAAAAATTTTAACGCGCGGTCATATTAACTCGAAACTCGGTACTAATACTTTTTCGGAAGTCGGTGTCTTTGGATCGTATTTTAGGTTTTTGCCACTGACTTCCGAAATTGAAGTTATTTTTCACTTTGTAGTGTTTGTTTTGGAAGTCAGTTGTTTTTATTTTTCACTTTTTAGTAGGTCTGTTTGTAATTTATCTAAGTTACAATAGCCTAATGGCAACTGCTCATCACCTTTTACAAAACATTGCTTTTCCCGATACAGGGACGTTAATTGTTGAGGAGTTCTCTTGGTACTTCACCATCAGCTCCACTTCACCATATGCATTGTGACGAGCTTCTATTGCTTAGCAATCATTTTAAAGTAATAGAATCGCAACCCGTGAAATACTTATTACTGAGTTGTTCCAGTGACCATCTTACCATCTGTGGTCTTCATCATCAGTTCCACTTCACCAAATGTTGCTTTCCGAGAGCAAATGCACAAGTTACTATAAAAATACCAAAATCGCTATAGGTGTGCCTATATTGAAGAGTTCCCTCGATTTCTCCAGGATCCATCATCAAATCCTGACCTAATGACAATGGGACCACCCTACCCTTTTAAACAAAAAAACAATTCTCCAAATGGGTCCAGCCGTCTTCGAGTAATCGGGGAACCATAAAAAAAAAAGATTCCGAAGAACTGAGAACCTCCTCCTTTTTTGAAGTCGGTTAAAAAAAAATTATAGCCAGAATGCATCTCATGATATTTCCAATAAGCCCCAACACGGCTAGGATGCATTGTTTTATTACTGATCTGAGTTCAATGGTACAATTTTCATCAGAAGCATTTATTTAAATTTTGCTTCGTCATAGTCGTTTAACTGTCTTAATCGAGATATCTTATCGCCACCCGTGAAATACTTATCACTGATGAGTTCCTGTGGCTATCTATGGTCTTCTTCGTCAGTTCCACTTCACCAAATCATACTTTCTGAATGCAAATGCTTGATTTGTTAACGAAAATACGAAAATCACTATGTGTTTGCCAATAATATTTGAGTTCCCTCAATTCCTCATGGATCCTATCATCAGAACTGGATTTGGATAAAATTGGGACCAATCTGGAAGTCCAATCCTTTCAAATAAAAAAATAATTTTTCAAATCGGTTTATAAATGACGGAGTAACGGTAACAAACATTTAAAAAAACATACATCCGAATTGATAAGCTCCTCCTTTTTTGAAGTCGGTTAAAAATAGTAACGAAGTGAGAACTGTGCATTGCATATATTTGAAAAGAAGTGATTGAACGAGTCTGTTGCGTACACAATAGTTTTCAGAATTTTTGTCCGTTTGTTGTTTGTCGGAATGTATGTTCCGGATTGGCGCAAAAACGGTTGATTGAATTTAGAGGAAATTTGGCATACAGATGTTTTAGAACCTGGATTAACACGTAGGGTAGGGACTAATTTGACATATTCCGACCTACACGCGGGCGAAGCCGCGGGCAAAAGCTAGTTTTATATAAATGTAGTATATAGTAGGTGTAGTATATCAGACATTGTATTATCCTGCTAGAAAGAAAAAGAAAAAGAAAATACGTATATTTGCGGTAAACATGACGCAAAGAAAGAACACAAACACGAAAAGAACAAGTTGGGGAAAATATGCGTCACATCCACGCAAAACAGCCTTCGCTCAGCATAATGCTGCGACCCTATGCGAGACAGAGCCCCAGCGCTAGTTTCTAGTTGTTGTTAAGACGTAGATATTGCCAACGGCCTTGAGTGCATAGTTTGCGTGTTCTGTGCTGAGCTCACGCAACGTGTCGTACGTCCACGTCCACCCAATAATAGAACTAGCCCATCAAGGAGTGCTGTCCCAAATTAGACGCATTATTAATTTATTATACATAAAACAAAAGGTATTAAGTATATTAAAACACGTATACTAAAAGATAAATAATCAAATTATCTTTAAAATGGTGAAGGATTCATAAAAATACGCTTGATAGTTTTTGCGTGATTCTTAGTTTATCCGCATTAGACATAAAGGAGACGGAAAACGGTGGGCCCAAATGTAATAAGTTGAGATAGGATCTAAAAAATTAGTCATATTTTTTTATCTTAGAATATCAAAAATCGCGGAGCGGAGAATTAAGAGAAATATAGTTCTATGTAATCGATTACAAAATTACAAAAAGAAAACCTTCGCACTAGGTAATTAACTCTAGTAATTAAATGCACTAAATATACTTATATACAATATAGTGCATTTAATTATATGCCATATTAATAAATTAAATAACCATTAATTACTGAAAAACCAATATAATGAATATCGATTTCATATCGATTAAAATCAGTCTTATATTTTTAATCTATGTCACTGGCATGACAGCTGTGAGTCAGCTCAACATTGACAGTAGACAGTTGCCAACTGCTCTTGCTTGTTCACTCGTTTCGTGTTTTCCGATGCGTTTTGATTGCTTTTCAGATTATTTCATTTTTAACGACCACTGTGTTGTTTTTGACGGATTCTGACCCTGCCTACCTTGAACGACCCTTGCTTTCACACTGTACACCGAAGATCGCTCACACGTTTGACTTGGAATTGTTATTTTGGATTTTACCGCTGCCTTGTGGATTGGATATTGTTGAAACTATGGATCGCTTTGTGAATTGAGGGATAGTAACTAGTCACTGCAATACAGTAGGCCGACGACCCTTAGATGAAATATAATAAACATTAATGTTTAAAGAACATCTTTTGCACTTCAGGAATAAGTTTGTAGTTAAAGATTGTGACATAGCCTTACTTTTACAAAACCTCTAATAACTCGGCTCTCAGATTGTCAAAACTAACGGAATTTTCAGCGAGGGACTGATAAGTTTAAATCTATTAATTCACATCAATTTCATCTCGTTACATTCAGGCCCAAGATTGTACGTAATCGTTTCCGTCTCCTTTACAAATTAATTACACTATGTTATACAATCTAAAATATTCATATATTAAGTTATTAAAAAAATGCTCTAATTTAACATATATTTTTTTTCAAAATCATTACCACTACTCGTTTAGACGTGATATTCAGTTAAAAATCATTAAAAATCGGTTATCGTCGCCTTAATACCAGAAAAGTATGCCCATCCTCTTGCTTGACGATACCATCCAGCTTCCATGGCTTGCGAGAAGACGAACCTCATTTAACTAATTTACAAATACCTACTTATTTTTGCACTTATTTCCTGTAACTAGTACCTAAAGGCGCTCCATATTTTGTTACATCGTGCATCCGTAAAGGCACGATTCCATCAGTGTGCAGCACTGTGCGACACTGTACTGCACATTGTTCGGCACAAATGTTTCTTTCGGTGGACTCAATCAAGTAAACATTTCCAAATGTGCTGCACTGTACGCTTACAAAAGTTACGTACACTACGTACAGCTTTGCCGGTGGAAACAGAGACTAACGGATCTGCAGCTCAGTACATGCACTGTTGGACTTTTGCACAAAATGTTTGTGAACAAATGTGCTGAACACAATTTTGGTGGAATCGCTCCTTAAGAAAGAAATATTTTACCACCAAATAGTAAGGGAGTAAGGAACCGTAAATCGTATATTATGTGAAAGGTTGGGTCTGCTGCATTACTACCACCGCATCCTATTTATATCAACGAATCGGCACCATCTTGAAAGGAAGCTTGAATTTCTATAAAGGTATAGATGGTTTTTGTGTCACAGACTAGCAGAAAGCTAATTGGTTTTAGATATCAGCAATCAATCTGCCAAGCCTTTTCCCAACTATGTTGGATGCAGCTGGATACCAGTATTTTACATGGAGCGGCTGCCTATCTGACCTTCACAACCTAGTCACTGGGTAATACGATACCCCTTGGTAAGACTGGTTGTCAGACTTTTGGTCTTCTGACTACCCGTAACGACTGTCAAAGATCTACGAATGACAGCCGGGACGAGGCACGGAGGAGTCTCGATATGTAATGGACGGTCACCCATCCACGAACAGACCGCGACAATCGACCCATGCGACTGTTATCGTTTAGCCACGAACCCGATTTTAGATTTCAGCAATTTCGATTGTAAGAAGAAATAAGAAAGAAATAAGATTCAGGTCAATCGTGTTTATTCCGTCTTCTGCTCATAGAAGACGGAATAAACACGTTTGAACTGAGTCTTATTTCTTTGTCAATTGATGTGTTTGAATCATTTAGGTACATATACTAAATAACTCGATTAGAACGTGCTTTTAGTACCATGGTACTTGATACAACGCTACACATGTGTAGCGTTGTATTGTTTCTACAATAGCAATTAGTCGAGTGAGCTAATTATTTCACAAATTAACCGTAAAGTGTTACAACTCTAAAAGTAGGGTACAACACTAGTTGTTCAAGGATCACTCGTGCATTTTGATCGCCGACCGCCTCGCTGGCAGGAGTAAATGACCCTGACCCTCAGGATTCTTTGTGCCCCAATCTAGGGGATCCACGTCCAGGCTGAGGGCTGGACCTCGCAACCTCGTACTACCTACGAGCTACCCCAGACTGCACACTGCAAGTGCTGACGCTGCAGGCCGTCGTTCGCTACGGGTGACCTTACAGCCTTCAACCAACGCAGCGCCCGCTGAGCCGTCCGTCGAGGATCTATTACTGAGCCTGACCTGACAGGCCCCTACGTCTGCCAGCTCCAGCCAAGGACCTTACTAACCTATCCTAGTGTGCGAGTGCTCAGAATAGTACAGTGACTATCCACGACCTAGCCATGTTACTTCTTGCTATTTAGTTATATGTATTAACCTACCGTTTTGGTTTTAATCATCTCTAAACCGTACCTAATTTGTTAACGGCCTCCGCAGCCTACCTGCGAAGTCCTAGCCATTACACATGCAAACACATTAATGTAAATCTTTAAGCACGGAAAAAACGCTAAAACAAAAAAAAAAGCATAACCTCCTCCTTTTTTTAAGTCAGTTAGAAACTAAATTTAAACTTTTCTTTGCCACAATCCTCGTAGTCACATAAACAAAATACATCAAATCTTCACACGTTCATAATATTTTTTAAATTCCATATCGCTACTGAAATCTCAGGACGTTTTCTTTACCCCAGCTGTTGCGAAGCCCATACGTTTACAAGGCGCGTCAGACGTGTGCAACCCAAGGCAATTGGCCCGGGCAAGTGTTTCCAACTTCCGCGCCCCACCTTTGTGAACTGTCACCTACAATCCTACAATAGGAGAAATGAAAGGAGATTGTGTATTTTATTTATTTTATGTAAGTTTTAGATCTTGGTGTGATAGGAATGGACTGGTACCAATTACTTGTAGGTAATGGGAATGAATGTGAGTAACTGAGGATTAAACTTGCTGTTTTGCAACTGGCCTAGGTCAAGCAGTGGATCACTATTGGCCCCTCAACCTTCGAACGACCTCCTAGAGGTAGGTAATAACAAAACATTGAGTGTGTCTCATAACATCGCAGTTGAAGGTATACAGGGTGTCCCAGACCGAGTGGTCGAAAGGCAAATGGTGTAAAGCGAAGGCAGCCACCTAACATTTAAAAAAATTAAAGTTGGGATATTCGCAATTGTTCATAAAATTTCGCTAATTTAATAATTTTCAGGAAATCGACGTAGTGAGTTCAAATCTGTCTGGAAGATGCCTTGATAGTGCAGGTACAAGATAATGTTCCTATTTACGTTCAGTGTGACTCTGAAACGCTTCAGATTTTATATATTTTACTTGTCTTTTCAAACTTTTTATTAAACTTTAGCAAAACAGAAAGTTTTGCTAAAGTCCACATAAAAAAAAAAATTGAAAATATCCCAACTTTCAAATTTCTAAATGATATACAAGATGTAACATAAATAACGCACAACCTCTTAAGGGGTCATTGTAGGGGTCATTGTAATCGCGAAAAAAAAATCTGCTGTTCCCTACATTTATGTTCGCACAACTCGTCAAACTGTAGAGAGCAGCTGATGTTTTTTTCACGATTTCGGGTTTGTTCTCATAGTAAAAGTTGTTCATAATGATGAGTACAATGACCCCTTACGAGGTTGTGCGTGATTTAAGTTACTCCTTGTATATATTTTTTTTAACTACAACGGGGAAGCCCTTGGCCTGCATCTCACCTGATGGTAAGTGATGATCAAGCCGAAGGTGGAAGCGAGCTTTACCCGGAATCCTCACAGAGGAACTGGCTATCTTACCTCTATTATGGCGACAGACTCAGATAAGATGGTGGTGGTGGTGGAAGCCCTACGACCAACCGTATAAGGTGGCCACCTCCGTTTTACCCGTTGAAATTGGGTGTCCCACACCGTGTGGTCTTGGACACCCTGTATGTGGGAGTGACTTAGGATTGAACTTGGAGTCTTGCAACTGATCTATGTCAAGACGCAGTTCGCTATTGGCTGATGGAGATCAAAAATGGACAGATTAATTCGTTCTAAGAAATAGTCATCTCAAGTCTTGAAAAGTTCACATTTAGCGCCAAACGACATGTTGTCTTATAACCAAAACGTATCAATAAAACAACTTAACAAAGGTCTACCATTAGCGACATAAACGTTTTCGGTTTCCGAATTTTACCTGCGACTTTTCCTCTACAAGACCACCGGCTGATCCAAACGACTGAAAAGCTATCCCACTACGTTTGGCGATTTGCAGTCTCCACTCAAGTACTCGGACGTATGCCTCAACAGCACTCCAGCACACTTCAGCTTGCTAATTCTGCACAAATCCTGACCACTAGTGCACTAGCAATACGGAGTAAACTAAGAGGTTTATATTCTGCACCGCTTCCCCGCAAGCGGGTTACCGCAATCATGGTTTAAATTGTGGCTGCAATAATGTTTAGTTACTTACAATATTAATAATAAATGTTGTTTCATAAATACACTGTATACTCATTTGAACTAGTCGAAAGCCTTTTAAGCTACTGCGGAAAGTGAATACTACTGAAATACATTTTCCACATTTAAATCTAGACATAATTCTAAACTTGTAGAGAGGATTTCAACATTATATTACTGCTTCATATGAACGTAACAAAATAGAAATATAAAATCTCCACGAGTCGTAGTTTATCTCACAAGAATATGTATTAATAGCTACTTAGCTAGTTATATGATAACATAACATAATATCACGTCATGTTTCCCCGAAGGGTTAGGCAGAGGTGTACCTATATAGTACACCCACATTTCGCCAGTCGTGTTTAAGTCCCATGTAATAAGGGGCGAGCCATTGCCATCAACCGGGCACCAATCCAGACTCCGGGCAGCTACTGAGATATTCCAGATAGAAAAACCCAATAACACATTGCCCAACCTAAGAATCAAACCCAAGAACTCATACTCAGCAGTAGCGCTTGCGACCACTAGACCAACGAGCCAGTCATATGATAGTTTTCCAATAACTACAGAACTGCCACAGTTTTCAAATTCAAGATCTTAATGTAGTAAATTTTAATTATACTGCAGTAAGTAATGAAGTATCCATCTTGAAGTTTTCCGTCTTCTGATTTCGATTCCTTTTACGTTTTATTCGAAGTTTCTGGTTTTATATTGATTTGTTGGCGCTGACAATCTTTTTTATGTTCTGTTGCGTTTAATTGACGGTTTTTCATTTTTTATCTTTCCGCCAGATGTCTAGACTACATTAGAACCTAGTTTATTTAAATAAAGGAGTGACATACAAGCTAAATATACACTACGATACAGAAATAGGCTAAACCTACCTGGTGGCTCTAAGCTGAAAATGCACTCAACAATCACTTTACTAATGTCAGTTAAAATATATAACAAATTACCTGAAGTAAGTAAGAATGAACAAAAATTTAATATATTTACATTTAAACTAAAACAATACCTAATCCATAAATTCTATTATAATATTAATGAATATTTTATTGTTAAATTAAGGGAATAATTAAAAATGAATAGTGAATGAAAAATGAATAATAAATAAAATCAAAGTCGAAGTGAGTAGTAGAAATGCATTTATATTTTACTATTTTCAAATAATAATATAATAATAGCCCTCTTCCTCTATCCTACCTCGCTGTGCCCGACAGGCTCCACAATGATCTAAAATTATGTATATTTTTATAATATACCTACCACCTAAGTTTACATTGTGGAATGCAAATAAATGTATTGAGTATTGACATTGGAGATTGTGTTTGTGGGAAATTTTAAAAATCGAAAACAACGCTTCAAGTTACTTTCACTACATCATCATGAATGTACTCTTTTGAAAGAACCTGAAATATAAAGTTTACCATACTCATAACTCGTATACCAACAAAAATATGCCTCAGTAAAAGCATTTTAGTATGAATGTGCAACTCGGCAGAAGTTCGGAATACGCACATTGTTGAGCACGACAAATTGCACAGCATGTGTGTCGCTGTGTTGCCAACTGCGACATACAACGAACATAGCTACAACAGTAGCTAGGTACATACTTGAACTTGTTGAGAAATAATTGTACAGCAGCAGAAAATAGGGAGGATGAGGAAATTGTTTACGGAAAACGGATAGTGAAGTTAGGTAAATGCAATTTTTTTTTTAATAAAAGGAGAATATTAGATGTCAATAAGCTCAATGCATTTAGCGTTAAAAGTATTTAATTTAACGTTGTTTTGTTTCTAACCATCATTTGAAAATGACGGAGACTAAAGCACGTCCTTCTACACGAGCAGTCTGTGGGTGAATTATACGCAAAAGCAGTACAGCGCTCTACGCGCCCAATACAATGCATTCAGGGTGCTGTTGGGGCTGCCTCGCTTCTGTAGCGCTTCGGGGATGTTCGCCGAAGCGCGCGTGGATTGTTTTTATACAACCATGCGCAAGCGGTGCACATTCCTGGTGAGCAGGGTGCGGGTCAGCCCGAACAGTATCCTGAGCGCCTTCGCCCAGCGATTCGACTGCCAGTACATCTATCACTGTGACATGGTACACGTACGGGCTAATGTGGAAATATTATTTTAATTGTTCTGTGACTGTATTGTATTGTTGTATTTAAATTGTATTTAATTGTACTTGTATTAGTTTATTTTATAATTGGTCCATGTTGGCTTTTAATTAAATAATAAATAAAATAAATAATAAATAAATAAAGATTAGTTCTACACGCATTTAGGATTGCACCACGGACAACGTTATTGTTTCCGTCAAAGCAAATTTTAACAGTAACATTAACAATGACCATAGAATCTAACTACCTGCTGTTGCACCATCATGTTATATTTAAAAGTTAAAGTTAAAAGGGTGACAAAAGTGACAAGATGCTTTATTTCCCCAGCATGCTCGTGGGTCACTCGCTAGAAGAGCTCGATTCCCACAATATGTCGCGGAGTAAAGACATACCTAATTCGTTTCAGTACTTAGTTTATATGTATAATAACATTACATTTTTTATAGGTTACAACTGCAAAGCAGATGACCATACAATGACACAAACCGTAACTAAAGCCCTTAACCGCCTAAAGTTGAACGGTTAATGTTATAATTATTTTTGACGTCATTTTAACCATTGCTAAAATGGTGCAATGCAACCCATATTTCGCTTTACCGGAGATTTGACGGCTGACGAAGCATTGGTTAACGTTACTTGGTGCAACTTACTCTTAGGCCCACGCACGTTCAAATAACTCGGAGTTAACTGTTAACTCATAGTTATTTAGGATAACTCATGAACGTGCAAGTGGGCCTTAGTGATTTGTAGTGCAAACGGGCCTAAAGCTACGATTTCCTAGAAGAGCGGTGGCCGCCAAATGAAGGCCGCAGTGATGGCTGTCACGAAAATGATGGCAACTTTACAGTGTCAAAAATGCTCCCTAGGAAAACACACAACAACTTACTCCCATAAATAACGTTTTAGTAACATCATTCACCGGCAAATGGGGAAGGTCGGGCAAAGCTAATTGTAGATGGCGTGATCATAGCTAGGTCCCCACGGCCTACAATAAGTTTGACATTTCGTTCAGTCATGAGTTTACTTTTATTTCGCTATTTTGTTATTTTCGGTGATTTCAATATTTTAAATCAAGTAAATGATATGGAAAGTGTCAGAATTTAAAACCATAAATATATCCTCAAAGTCAGTTTCTTCAAAATGTTTCTACTCTGTTTAATTTATAAAACATCTCTACGAATAGCTTTAAGCCACCATATTTTAATTTTAGGGTCTTTCGGGATATGGTGGACTCCAATTTCGAAGTATTTAGTAACACAACAACGCATCATTTTCGCAAAAATAAAATAAAACCACCTCACGCCTTGTATTATTGGCTTGTGTTGGGAACTAGCTACGACAGCGCCATTTTGACAGTTGCCTTCTCCATTGCGTACAATATGTGGCGGCCACCGTAGCTTAAAAAAGATACGAAGAAATGAAAAACAAGTGAAGAATATTTTATCAACTACCTACGGACAAATGCTACATTGCAGGGTGTAAGGGACAGCCCTCCGCAAACTAACAGCGTGCATTAAGCTGAAAAAGAGCAAAATAAAGATTTTGAATCATATCCGACCAGAAATATCCTCAGGAAAATTTTAATTTTTTTATTTGTGTTTCAGTTACTATTCCATTATTTCAATGTACAATTACATTTTCCGTACGCAGCACTCCGTTTGTGTTAATAAAACAGCTAAAATAAATAAACAATCAGCAATGGATGTTGAAATACTCGGCGGCCGAAGGCTCGCTGCGTTGTAACGATACATTGCGTGTGAGGTACTAAAACAAATCAGGTTTATTGGATTCCCATAACGTTCCTGAAATAATTTCATGTACCGGTCATCTTAGTATGATATACTGAATTCACCAGTCTACGGAGGGCTGTCCCTTACACCCTGTATAAAACTTACAGAACTGGCTAGAAAACTTCTGTAAGTGGATGATGACCCCTATTCAAGTCTTCAAGAGCCAAATCTAAATCTACCGCCTCATTGGGCCCTTATTGAAGTGGACAGATCGACAGCTTCATTGGATCCCTTTTTCAAGTGCAGAGACGAAGATGTAGGCAAAAAAAGACTTCTAACTAACTTATAACAAATCTGTCGCCTTGAAATCGAATACGACATACTACATTTTCCTGAGTTTTTATCCAAGGATAAAATCTATTAAAAAACAATAAAGGGTTCCGTAGTTGGGATGAGTTTATCCCAAGAACAAACTTAACATTGTAGATGAAAAGCATGTTCTCTTGCAAATGTAAGTTGGTCGACTGATAGTTTTCCTTTTAACTTCGTTGTATATAGATACTACTACCGTGAATTTTTTCACATACCCAAAACTGTTTAACTGGCAGGGAAGGGGGGGGGGGACACTTGACTCTAACAAAAATTAGCACTTTAAAGCTTAATATTTCAGAAACGGATCCCTTAATCGAAAAATTGTTTTAACAAACCCGCAATATTTTTGAAAATGATAATGATAAATGATGAATGATTTTATTTCTGTAAGTAGGTTTATACAAACACTTTTACACGTCAAACATTTTTTTTTTTTAAACTAGAAGAGGCCGGCGTTTCCTATCTGACTACTCTGAGAAGAAAGGCCGAAACAAACGCAGAGGTCACAGTCTCTTTTAAAGTCCAGACATAATCTTGATCAGATCATGTGAAGACCATGTAGGTTGGTGTCTGAAACACCTATCCAACAACACCCCACACCATGGGGTAGACGAGCAAAGCTGCTAGCTGGGAAATGGCTTGGCGGATTGATTGACATTGAACTAAGGATGAACGAAAGGAAAAAAGACCACGCCCTTGATTCTATTTAATTATGAGTCCGTTTACAATCTAATTTAGTTTAAGACAAGTAACAAAAACATTAAGAATGTGTAGTTAGAGATTTAAAAGTTAGGTTTGCAATTCAGATTATGATTCCTTCCTTTAAACATCTGAATTGCATCTAGGAATCAGTTCGCTTATCTTCCTTGGAAAATTTTACATATTATGGTAATCGTGTGCCACTCAATAAGTTGACAATTTTTGTGTCTGGGTGATGAGTTGAATGAAACTAAATAACTACCGACAATGAGATAAAGGGTTCATGTTCAACATGTCTTTACGTATTAAACTTGGCCTTTGTCCGTGTGTAACAATAATACCAGCCTATTAATGTCCCTTCTCATACAGAAAAGGCACGAGCATTGATCAACACGTTTGCTCGAGACGGGTTAGCGATTTCAGACTTATATTGTTAGGTCCGTGTTATGTTAAAGTAAAACATACTTACTGCTTACATACTTATTGCTGTATTGTGAGATTAATGTTAGTTCTGAAAAAATACTCTGTTTAATTACTCTACAACACCTTAATCGACGTCTAAATCCACGAGATTTATTCTATTCCTACGTAACATTTTCCTGATAACAAGAAATTTCATGATACCCGCTGCCATGCACGATTACCGGGTATTGAATGAAATTCTTAGTACTCTGAGATTAATATCGAAAATGAATGAGTGTGAATCAGTGTTCCATGATTTGAAAATAGAATTTTACTATAATTAGACTGTTTTTTTTATACAGCGGGAGAATTCGCTAAATTCCTAAATAAGTGGCAATGCTGCCAGCCTTTTGGGCACTTTTCCTATTGACTGCGATGCGGACGAATTTTTTGATGCCCTAGGAGCTCTTCCCCTTTTTAACCGACTTCAAAAAAAGAAGGAGGTCATCAATTCGACACGTATGTATATAATATTATTGGAACTGCACTATACTGACATATGATAATATATTAGAGCTTCTAAACATATATACAAAAATGTCATAGGTGTATGTATGTTTGTTCACGCATTTCTCTGCAACTATGATTCTATAACTATGACTGTGAACATTTTTTATTGGCTTACATTTACTTCAACTTAGGGAACAGTGCAAGTTTCATCAAAATCGGTTTAGTCGTTTTCAAGATATGGACTAATACGTGTAAGCGTGACGGCCTGGCTTATTGATACGAGCTACGGGTACGGTGGTCAAATTCTAATGCTATATTTACAACAAAACTATTAACTACTTATAACAAACAAATATTCCAGTTTTTACTTAAAATTAAAACTTACGAAAAGAAAGTAATTTATAAAAATTAAATAGATTTCAAAAATAAATTAACTCAAAATTATGAAATAACTTTAATTTCGGAAGTCGGTGGCAAAAAACAGATCCCAAGACACCGACTTCCGAAATTAAAGTTATTTCATAATGTTGAGTTAATTTCTTTTCGAAGTCGATTTAATTTTTTTAAATTAATTTATTATATACTTTTACACAATATTACCTACGAATGACAGCCGGGACCAACGGCTTAACGTGCTTTCCGAGGCACCGAGAGGTCTCAATATAATAAGTAATGGATGGATGACCTGACCTGAGACTGCCTCGTTGGTCTAGGGGTCGCAAGCGTTACTGCTGAGCATGAGGTCCTGGGTGCGACTCCAAGATTGGGCAAAGTGTTATTCGGTTTTTCTATCTGAAAATTCTCAGTAGCATCCTTTTTTTTGGATGGGAAATTATCAAATGACTTCTCCCACACTGGGCGGAGCGGGAGGGCGTGTCAGACTTTTACTGACTAAAACCCACCCGTGCTCATTCAGTTGCCTGTGCCGGGGCCACGGCTCAGTAGCACCCTGGATTTGTGCCCAGTTACAGTAAACATAACAGGCGAAATGTAGGTGTGTTATAGGTACACCTCAAACCTTCGGGGAAACAAGATGTGATGTTGTTATGTTATGTTATTAAATACCTTCCTATTTGATTATAATGCAGATCAAATATATAATAATAAGTATTTTAAAGTAGAATTTGCACGACAAACACAAAATTACGTGCAACAAATCAAGAGGTTATGTAAATTGTGGCAAGTTTAGTACAAACCCTGGCTGTACCCTTCGATTTCCAATAAATTACAGATTAGCTGACGAAACGTTTCTGGGAGTAATTAAATTTAATTGTGCTAAGTAAAATCAATGACTTTACTAACGGTACGTTTGTTCGTATACCTACAAGATTAAGTAAGTACGGTTAGGGAACTTAATTATTTATCAACTAGCTGTGCCCGCGACTTCGCTTGGATGTCGGAAAACAACTTCCCTATTTGAATCGGATTTTGTTCACAATTTCATGGGTTTTAATTTAATTGCGTGGAACCCTATAATTTTTTTCCTTATAACATCAGCTATCTGCCAGTTAAAGTCGCGTCAAAATTGGTCCAGCCGTTTCAGAGATTAGCCGGAACAAACAAACAGACAGACAGACAAAAATGTTAAAAGTGGATTTTTTGTTATAATTACCTTAAATACTTTCATGTGCATTTAGTAAAAAGCTGTTATTTTGACATTACAAACAGACACTAGATTTCACACACTAGGTACATAAATTTGCCGTATTACTGACATTTCATACAACTGTCAAAGAATAACAGTAGTTTTTTGATTAAACGGACAGTTTAAGTTGGTAGTCAATTTGATGAAAAATTTATTTCTCTCAGTATTGGTCTTCCAAACTGAAGTTTGCCCTTCAGTGATCTTCTGTTGGCACCGTCTTCGTCTGCCATGACGTTGCTGTTTTGCTAATGCTTCTTAATAGGCGTTTGAACCAGTTACAAAAAAAATAATATCTGCGGGTTATTTTACACTGAAGGAAATGTGAAACATGTAAACAAAACTGTAAAAACCCACTTCATTTGTTTCTTCAATTTTTAGCTTTTAATTTAAATACAACGCCACAAGAATCTTTTGTCTCCCGGCCAAAATCAGAACTAACGCCATCATCTTACTCGTTGAAGGTGAAAAGAGGTCTTGATCACTTCACAGTAGCCTGAAAGACCGTACGGGGACGCGCGGACGTATCGACTGCTCAGAGCTCCATGGCCTTTTTTGTCGATTATTTGTGCCCAACAAATACCTACATTGGACACCGTCAGAGCCGCCGACACAATCTGTTTGCGCAACTGTCATCCAAAACTGTAGCCAGAGCCCCCAGTCTGTCGTAATTTAGATGCTAAATGCCCTTCTAACTGCCAACCCTGAACGTGATATGTTTTCGGATGACTGGAGTAAAATTATACGTGTATTATGTCTTGTGTTCTGTGAGAGAAAGTATGCAAGGGAGTCCACTGTTCCATGTTAGTTTTAAATTACATACACACATACATAAACTCACGCTTTCTGCCAATGGGGGTAGGCAGAAACTATAGAACGCCACCTGCTACGATTCTTACATACTCCTTTTGCCTCGTTTTCGTTCATACATCTGGTCAGACACGCACGCCTGTTGCGAGTACTACGCACCTGACCTTTCTGAAGAACATCACCAATAAGGTCACTATATGTCTTCCTAGGGCGTCCCCTCCCGGCGTTTCCACTCACATTTGCCGTGTAAATACCTTTTGTTAGTCGCCTTACATTCATCCTCTCAACATGACCAAACCATCTAAACATACTCTTTTAAATTTTTGTCACTACATCTTCTTTTAAACCGCACCGTTGCCTTATCACATCATTCCTTAGCCTGTCATTTATAGTCACATGCACATGTAACATGCTTCGCAAGGAACGCATTTCTACAGCATTTATAAAAAGTTAGATAGTTTAGTTTCAAAATATGTAAATCACTACATAGTATAAAACAAAGTCGCTTCCCGCTGTCTGTCTGTCCCTATGTATGCTTAGATCTTTAAAACTTCGCAGCGGATTTTGATGCGGTTTTTTTTAATAGATAGAGTGATTCAAGAGGAAGGTTTTTATGTATAATACATGCATAATATAGTAGAAAAACACTGATAACTTTAGTGGTTTCTAATGTAATGTCGTAAATAAACACATTTTTTTGCGCTTACATTGCAAACGCTGGCTGAACCCTATGAGATAGATCAAAATAATGTACTACAGTGTTGTACACCTTAAAAAGTTCTACAAAAAAATCCGCGATGGTATATGTCTATCTCTTAGGGATAACCCATAATAACCATTTTTTATCCTTTACTTTTTACGAGAAATAATGGCTTATTTACGAAGTGATTTTAAGCAATACAGCATAAATCCTTACCCAATTAAGTACCTTAAATACATTGTGCATGTAATATAGATCAATATGGCCCTTTACAGTATGTAATTTAAATGAATATTTTCGAAGATATTACAGATTTAAAAGGCGGCGGCGCGTGCCTATAAATAGCGCGTCGAAGGTGATCGCGCTTCGCCCTGTAGCACTTTATGATTAGCAGCGATCGCACGCGTTTATCGGAGCTCTCTAGCGAGGAAAATAACAATTATTAGTTAATAAAAACGTGCTTTTCAGCGCGACAGCGTAATCCGTACTTATAAGTACAGCCCTCGCCAAACTTTGTGACCGCCTTGAATATAGTCGCGAGTCCGAACTTGCGCATGGTACAGTCGAGTGGACAATACGTAATCAACCAAACAATTTTCGTTTTCTAACATTTTTAATACTTATTTTATTATGTCAATTTATTTTTATTTGGTGATTATAAAGTTCGTGTTTATTTCATAGGTTATTTTATTTAATTTAATATATAATGTATGTGTTATTTGTAAAACATATAGGTTAGGTAATAATAGGATAAATGTAAATAAAAAACATTAATATAAATAAAAACTATATTCACAATGGGGCCACACCTTCCATAAAAACATCTCCCTTACTAGTGGATGGTTCCGCATCCGAATCACTCTCTTCACAAAAAATATCCGAATCATCTTCATCTGATTCATTATCGCTCACGTGAATTATTATTTTTTCAGTTAGGTCATCTATGATGACATCACTTTTCTTATATTCTTCTTCAATATTTTATAACTTTGTCGCATAGTGCAGTCCACTCCTGTTCACCCATGCTATTTACTTTTTCTTCCACTAGTTTCATAATATCAGTTATATTATTTGTGACATTTTTTTTCGCCACGTAACCTTTTATGGATGCCCAAGCCATTTCTATGGGGTTCAAGTCGGGATGGTAAGGTGGAAGCCGAAATATTGTGTGATTGTGTTCTTCTAAAATTTTATCAATATTAAATTTTTTAAATTTTTCTTTGTGTATAGAAATTAATTTATACAGTTCTGGTTTCAGCATGTCAGAACTGCAAGGGATATTTTTTGCCGTAAGCCATGCCACCATTTCTGCCTTTTTGCTATTTGACGTCGGCGCTGCATCCTCTAATTTGTTATGATAGGGTGCATTATCTATCACCATAACCGATCTCGGTGGGAGATTCGGCAAAATTTGTGTGCGTATCCATTTTTCATAATTATTATAATTCATATTATCATGGTAATCTCCGGTTTTCGTACCTGCCTTAAACATTAAAAGGCCGTTGGGTACAAATCCTGATTTGGATCCAGCATGTACAATGACGACACGTTGACCTTTTGATATCTTTTTTTTAAAACCTTTAGTGCTACTATCACTCCATGCCTTCGAAATGGTATGCGATGAATCGACATACGATTCGTCAGTGTAAACTATCGGTCTTCCTTCTGCGCGATATTTCGTTATTGCACGCAAATATTCAATTCGCTTACAGCGAATATTTGTATTTTCAATTAATAATTTGCGATTGTCTTCAGTTTTTTTCCATTTAAATCCTATTTCATTTATAATTCTCCTCAAACTCGTTGCGGATCCTTCAAAATTTATATCTTCTTTTAGTTTTTTTAAAAGTTGAGCAATTGTCGGCAACTCTTTCTGTGTTACATGAAAATTGTGGATACATCTTTTGATGACACCTTGGTCAAAATTGTCGATTCCGGTTACCTTTTTTACCCCTTGCCTCTTCTTTCCGGGTGTACGAAAAACTGCTAATAAATCGGAACTTGGTTCATTAGCAACCGATATAATACGTCGTACAGTTCTTTCTGATACTCCTGTAGCGGCTGCAGTCCGTTTATGTACTGCCTTCAAATCGTATTTAAGGCCTTCTTCAGCTTCTTTCTTCATAAATTTATAAACATCGTAGACCATTTTACGAGCCTGGCGTCGTAAAACATTACAACGTCCAGTAGGCATGTTTATAAACAAATAACAACGAGTAACAATAACAACAAGTAACAATAACTAAAAATTATAACAACAAATTAACGAAACGATCGAACGAATTCTGAACGCGACAGTACTCTCGGAGCTCAAAAAGTGCGTGATTCGTGTACGGATGTAGCACTCACACTAAGGCGTGGGTGCCAGCGCACGTCGCGGGTGAGCGGTGCGGGCGCGCGGGGTGTGGCCCTGCCCCCAAGCTTTTGTGCGTCCCGCTAATACCCTGATTTTGTGTTCTGCGCAATGCAATGAGCCTAGTTTCGGGGCGGTCACAAAGTTTGGCGCGGGCTGTACATTACGATAAATTAAAAATATATACATATATATTCGAAATTGTATGATAGTATTTAAATACTAAAGTGAATTCTTTTTTAAGACAAAACGTGCTTTTCAGCGCGACAATTTTTACGAAATTGTAAGTTCGTACTTTAGTCGGTATTAAGGTTCATTTTTAAACCGCACTTATAGTAAGTACATTAGGTTAGATAGGATTAGATTAAAACCATAATTTATCAATTGTATTTCTTCTATTAAGATCTTGGTTTGAATTTAGAGTTAAGGCAATTTAGTATTAGGGCAAGTATTTTTAATTAACGAAAATCATAGTTTAAGGTATGGTATTTAAGTTCAAAAAAGAACTGAATAAAATAAGTATCTTTTGTTGTTGAGAATTTTTGATTATCTGTAGTATACAGGGTGTAAGGGACAGCCCTCCGCAGAGTGATGTGGTGACTTCAGTATATCATACTAAGACGACCGGTATATGAAATTATTTCGGGAACGTTATGGGAACCCAATACACCTGATTTATTTTATTACCTCACACGCAATGTATCGTTACCGTGGCCAAACGCGCGTAGCGAACAGTAGCGCAGCGAGCTTCCGGCCGCCGAGTATTTCAACATCCATTGCTGATTTTTTTATTTTAGTTGTTTTATTTACATAAATGGAGTGCTGCATACAGAGAATATAATTTTACATTGAAATAAAGGAATAGTACCTGAAAATACGATTAGAAGAATGGCAATTTTCATGAGAATATTTCCGATGGATTATGATTCAAAATAAGGAGCTGAATGCACCCTGTTAATTTGCGGAAGGCTGTCCCTTACACCCTGTATTTAGTATCAGCATTGCACCCGTGCGAAGCCGGGGCGGGTCGCTAGTTATAAGTATATAACATATTTATGGTCAACGTAATTATTCCTATGTTAATTAATGTAATTGGGGTTGTACCGTTTTAATTTGTTTTGTCAATACAATTTCTGTGACTATTTCGCAAATGTCTCAACACAGCTCTGACAATATCACTCAGGCGCACAAAGATTCTTGTGGTACCTCTTAAAGTAGATTTTATTTTATTTGCGTAAAAGTTATCACGCTACATCCAAATAGAGCTTCATTACTTGACTTCAGAATAACATAAGTTTGAACATACCAACTATCAATTATATTAATGAGCTTTTCTAACTAAACGCCGATCACGTCACAGTCAACTGAACCGGTATCAGTGTCCTAGATGACGTACTTAATACAGTTTGTACAGCTTTGCATTAATCATTATTATGTTAGGTTAGAATAAATTACCTTTTGGCAAACATGCTTGGCAATTCCAGCATTATTTTGACCACCTTCTTCGAGATAAATCGAAAATGTTACGAGTACATGCGAGCAGGCGGTCGGCAATGTTAGTATGAAAATCCTTATTTATCTGTCGTGTTTAGCGGCCGAATAAATTACTATGAAAACTTTATCTTCGTGTATTTAAAAATGGAATGAATATTTTACTTGGACATATGGCAACCAAGAAGGTAACTTATCAAAGATTTTATTTAAATTTCGAACTAGCTTAGCAAATAGAGCTGTTTATAGTAAAAAAGAAACAAATGAACATATTGGCGCGTGAAAAATTATTATTGTTCTTCATTGATTCTGGATTTTTTTTAATTTACTAAGTTTGAATTTCCGCGCATTATTTGAGAAAACTACTATACAAACCTTGGCCGTAACCAGGCATTGATGAACTCATGTAGGTGTGCCTCGGCTTCGCCTCAGCCCACATTTTCACATTCGTCCATTAATGACCCTTTTGCGGGCCGCGGCAGTAATTTAATGCATAATAATGCAATCAGTAGGTAAACCAGTAATCCCTAGAAAAATCAGAAAAGAAACTCAGTTTCTTAAACATAAGTTTCTTTTTAACCGACTTCAAAAAAAGGAGGAGGTTCTCAATTCGACTGTATGTTTTTTATGTATGTTTGTTACGCGATTACTCAAAGACGGCTTAACCGATTTGGCAAGTTCTTTTTTTGTTTGAGACGGTATACTTCCTAGGTGGTCCCATTGTCATCAGATCAGGATCTGATGATGGGATCCTGGAGAATTCAAATATTATAGGCACACCTATAGCGATTTGGGTATTTTTTGGGTACCTACTTGTATACACAAAAAACCACCGACTTCCAAAAAAAATACAAAAAAGTGAAAAATAACTTTAATTTCGGAAGTCGGGGGCAAAAACTAAAATACAGATCCAAAAACACCGATTTCCGAAATTAAAGTAATTTTTTTAGTTTTTAATGTTTTTTTTTTGGAACTGTCGTTTTTTTTTTTGTAAAAAAGTTTTTATTCGAAAGCCAGTTTTTACTATGAAACAAAACGTTTTCGACGCTCAATACCAAAACTTGTGATGTGAAAATAAATGATACAAGTGTGGAGCAAGTAAGTGAGTTTGTATATTTGGGGAGTCTGTTTACAAGGGATGGAAAGATAGATGAAGATGTGGAAAGGAGAGTAAATGCGGGAAATAAAGTGAACGGTGCTATACATGCAGTTGTGACCAACCAGTTAATGTCTAAAAAGGCCCGACTGGCTGTTCACAATGGTGTGCCTTCGCTTATGTATGGAAGTGAATGTTGGGTGTGACAAAAGAAGCATGAAGGTAGAATAAATGCTGTGGAAATGCGTTCCTTGCGAAGCATGTGTGGTGTGACTTTATAGTCACACCACACACACAATACTGAATTATGTGATAAGGCAATGGTGCGGTTTAAAAGAAGATGTAGTGACAAAAATTGAAAAGAGTATGCTTATATGGTTTGGTCATGTTGAGAGGATGTGAGTGGAAACGCCGGGAGGGGACGCCCTAGGAAGACATATAGTGATCTTATTGGTGATGTTCTTCAGAAAGGTCAGGTGCGTAGTACTCGCAACCGGCTTGCGTGTATGACCAGATGTATGAATGTAAACGAGGCAAAAGGAGTATGTAAGGATCGTAGCAGGTGGCGTTCTGTAGTTTCTGCCTACCCCCATGGGAAGAAGGCGTGAGTTTATGTATGTATGTCTAATAGCGTAACACACTAATCACAATCCAAGCGTTTTGGAGGAAGTCCTGAGTATAGGGTTTTTCCATCTGAAATTCCTCAGTAGCAGCCCGGAGTCTGGATTTGAGCCCGGTTGATGGCAATAGGCATGTCCCCTTTTACATGGGAGTTAAACATAACTGGCTAAATGTGGGTGTACTATAGGTAAACCTACACCTAAATCTTCGGGGAAACAGGGCGTGTTATATGAACGGATAGATACGTAACCATAAACACAATAAAGTCAACACAGAAATCAAACCAAATATTAACCAAACAAATATTTCATAATGAACAACAGCTCGAACTATTTACTGTGCCGAATCAATAGCTCAGTCATTCGTTACAGTAACAAGAGAAAATATTCAAAGAACGATTGAATGATTGAATATTTCTATTCAAAAACAAAATGTTTACGTTCATTTAACTGAATGAACTTGAGTAACTACAATAGGTTCAGTGGAGCTGTAATTGGATTTCTGTTTTGATTCCGTGTTGTGTTTTTGTTTAAAAGTTTTGAAAGCATTGCTGACACGATTAAGTTTGTGATCTGTGGTGCTATTCTGGCAAGATCCCACCGTGAAAATTTAGGTGAAGTGAGCGTGATGTGAACTGTCATCCCACCTTACTCTACTAGGGATTGAGCTCACTTCAAACTCACTTCACCTAAGTGCTCACGGTGTGATGTTTACAGAATAGATCGGCTGATATTTAAAGTTTAATGTCGTTTTTCTATGATGAGGCAAATGTATGTTTCCTTATTAGTTTCATGCGAAAAGTACTAGTCTGGTAGCTAGCAAAATTTTATAAAGTGTCCTTCTATCTGAATCAATATACTAATAATATGTCACTTAGTTCAGTGACTGAGAGACAGAGAACACAAATCCACTAGATACTGATTTAAAAAAAATTCTTTTTTAACCGACTTAAAAAAAGGACTCCTCCTTTTTTGAAGTCGGTTAAAAAAGAAAAATGTTTCAATCTGTATCTAGTGGATTTGTGTTCTCTGAATACACAACCCAATTGAGAACCTCCGTTCTCATTGGGTTGTGTATTTTTTTTAATGTTTGTTTCAGAACTCCATCTTTTTTTTTATCTATCATTTATTTTTTCAAGTATAAACCGATTTGAAAAATTCTTTTTTTATTTGAAAGAATCTACTATCCAGATTGGTCCCATATAATTTGGTCTAGTTCCGATGAGTGGTTTTTGTTTTAGCTTCAATGATACGTATTTTTTTCCACTTAGTGTATGTTGATGATGTTTAAACAATTGGCTGTCACTGGCTATTTACATTGCAAGTAATGGTATCATACTATTTTGTGTGGGGTAGGCACCACAACTAAAAAATGTAAAATAACTTTAATTTCGAAAGTGGTAGCAAAAAACGAAAATACACTGACTTTCGAAATTAAAGTTATTTTTCACTTTGTAATGTTTTTTTTTTTTTGGAAGTCGGTTATTTTTTTTTTTTTTTTTTTTGTAAAAAAAAATTTATTAGTTATCCGGCTGGCAATGTAGACACAATATAATATTACCAAGTAAGAAAATTATAACTGCTGTGATCGTTTGGAACTTCAAATCTACTCTTCGCAATGATAAAATTTCATTGGCAGTATTTAGCTGTCCTCCAAAAAACTGGGTAGGTATGTTTACTTATTTATTTATTTATCCGAAAACCTTTGGTATTTCACCTAACGAGCATGGGAACTAAAAGGGACCAATAAGCATAGTTTGTCGTCAAGATTCCAAAAGTGCCAGGGCTCCGGCATGTAGGCGGGGCGGGCACTCGCTCCTAGAATTTCAGCCATTCGTCCTGTGACTGTGTCCGAACAAAAACACTAACGACTCGTCAAAATAAAGGAATCGTTGAACGATTTGAAATTGGAAAGCAAAAGATGGCCGAAGTTTTATCACTGGCTGAAAAGGGACTGATTGCTTCGAAAACTGTGTGTGGAATGTTTTGAGAGTTTAGTTTTATAGTTAAACTAGCACTTTGCCTGCGACTTCGTCCGCGTGGATTTCGTATTTTCTCCTACAAAACTTAACACTCCCTCCACCCCTTTTAACCGGTAGTTTTGAAAAATTAATGATTAAGATCCTTTTACTTATTACTAATTGATTGATTAATTTATAGACTTATTATTTAATTTATTGATTAAAGGAAAAGTAAAATTTTCATATAAGCTGTTCCTCCCTTTTCTAAATACTAAATCTTCAATCACTTGTTTTGTCATTTAAGGCTTAGATTACTTTTAGGGGGTAGTTTAGAAAAACTAAAAACGACAAACCTTATAGTTCACTTAGATAAGTATTCGTACAAAGTTTCAAGTCTATTAACTCAAGGAATAAGATTTTTCATACAAACGAAATCCCCCCTTTTCACCCTCTTAAAGTTGTGAGTAGTGTATTTGTTACCTCTATTATTAACTTCTAAGCTATGTTTACTTATTACTACACTGCTGTTTGTTGTCCCTAAATAAATAAATAAATAAAGGTCGAATTTCCAAAAACCCCTTCTTAGTGCTCCCCTATATTATAAAAGGAAGGTGTGTGCAAAATTTCACGTTCCTAGACCCAGTAGTTTCGGCTGAGCGTTGATATGTCAGTCAGTCAGTTTCTCCTTTTATATATATAGATTTGTGTGTCATAAAATTGATAACGCAATGGGTTTTGAAGTGAAAACTTCTTAAGGCGCGTTGAGTGCATTTTGGTAGGGGAAAATCTTACGGGTTCGCGACATGCATGCGATATGCTCACGTCACAACTCTAATGTGACGTGTTGCGCCAGACTGGCGACGCGCAGCGGCCTGTGTATGTATACATGTTAATGTTTTAAGTTTTCACTTCTGTCGGCAGTTCCCATGGCCATGACCACCTATTTTTTATTGCTTTAATTATGGTTTTTATCCCACTAATATTATAAAATGTGAAAATATTGTGAATGTTTATTACCGAAGAACGACTGAACGGATTTGGAGATAGTTTTTTGTGGAATTCAGAATGAAGTCCACGCAGACGAAGTCACGGGCAAAAGTTTTAATAATTCATCAAAAACCTAGCTGTTTATTACCACAGATTACTACTAGACACGACTAAATATGGGTTCCTTAATCAATATTTTTTTCAATAATTGTATCATAAACCACAGCAAAAAGCCTTTCAAATGTGTAACAGTATTTCTTTTTAGGCTGCATAATTTAGTTTTCTTTACTTATTCTTTATAAATCTCGCTTAAGCCCTCAGAAGAAAATAATGCCTGGATTTTAAAAGCCGAACGTATTCGAGGATTTACTGACTAAACGAGAAAAGCTTTTAAGTCTTTTGTTTTGGGGATTTCACGAATCCTTCTATCGAAAATTATGTAACACCAGTATTTAAACTGAGGTTTGATACAACTATCTATTTATCGAATAAGACACGTGCAACATAATATTCTTAAATACATAAATGTTCCGGGAAACATAATTATAATATATTGTACCTAATGTTTATCTTTTAACATTATAGCTACATATACCTACAAGGTGTAACATAATTAAAGCACAACATCGTAAGGGGTCATTGTACTCATCATTATGAACAACTTTTACTATGGGACCAAACCAGAAATCGCGAAAAAAAATCAGCTGTTCCCTACATTTTGACGAGTTACGCGAACATAAATGTAGGGAGCAGCTGATTTTTTTTTGCGATGATACAATATAATGATATAATATAATATAATGATGAGTACAATGACCCCTTAAGAGGTTGTGTGTTAATTATGTTACACCTTGTATACCTACTTACCTACGTATAATACAAAATATTAATTATGATTTTTTCCCTCCGAAGGGTTAGCTCACCTTTTACATTACATAAATTCTCTTAATTAAAGGTTAGGTTTACTTTATTAAAGTAAAGACAAGTCTATTAAATACCTAATAAAGAATTATTGACGATGTCTGAGGTAGGTAGCACAGAGCTGAATAATTTATCCAGATCCTGGCACGGTATATAGACACTTTTTACAATAAAATAGAGCGCTACCTAATTCAAACAGCTAGATAAAAATAAATAATTAACAAATATATTATGACACATGGGACTGTTTAATTAAAATTACATGGGACTGGGACATAGGTGCTTGTACTTATTCTAATTTAAATACCTGGGTACTTAAATATCAATAGCAATATAATATATATCAAAATTTATTACAATAATCTTCTATTAACAGCTTTAATAACCCATAACTCAATGCTCAACAATTAGTTTCAACATACGATAACATCTTAGGACCCGCCCACACTGCACCCAAAATATGTCCCAACCTTTAGCTAAATTATGGAATTAAATTATACGTGGTACCTTTGTGTCTATGGTCTGAAACAAGAGGGACCCCTACTGGGCGCACCTCTAATTGGTCCGGCCTGGGACATTTAGACTCAGCAGGTATTCGGTCGCAGTGTCACCTTTCACTTGGTTTGCGATTAATATGCGACCAAAAGTATTCCTATAGTTTATTGGTGTTGTGAGTTCCGCGGTCTTTTAGTGGCGTGGTCTCGTATACGGTTGCAATGGGTACTACCTCGTTACGTGTGGGTGTTTGAAAGGTGATTAAGGGCTTATAATTAATTTTATGATTTAGAGGAGCTCGTGGCTAAGTAATAACAGCCGCACGGGTCGATCCATCAGGTTAAGCTACGCTTGCCGGGGTTGTCCGTGGATGGGTGACCATCTTTACATACCGAGACTCCTCCGTGCCTCGGAAAGCACGTTAAGCCGTTGGTCCCGGCTGTCATTCGTAGATCTTTGACAGTCGTTACGGGTCGTCAGAAGACCGAAAGTCTGACAACCAGTCTTACCAAGGGGTATCGTATTACCCAGTTACTGGGTTGTGGAGGTCAGATAGGCAGTCGCTCCATGTAAAATACTGGTATTCAGCTGCATCCGGTTAGACTGGAAGCCGACCCCAACATAGTTGGGAAAAGGCTAGGCAGATTGATTGAATTAATTTTATGATTTGCCACGAGATGAGAAGCGTCAGTCGCTCAGACTTTACGGTTATCAAAAATTAGACTGACAATAACGCAGACGTCAACATCCGTTAAACATCCGTACATCCGTATTGCTTAATTTATAGGTCGGTATTCAATTGTTTTTGAAACGGGTTGTTCCCAAATTAATACTTTACTTCCCAGCGAATCCACGACATTTTGAAATATAAAATATTTTATGTTCCTACGGGTCAATGAAAATGTTTGGTACAGTCAGCAATAAAAGCTTGGCTAAGGGATAAATGTTTATTATTTCTATGAAATAAAAGACAGTGAACATATTTAAACGAGTTTTACGTAAACGAGGCAAAAGGAGTATGTAAATATGTATATTTGTGAATATAGTTAACTAAGAACTCTTTACTTTATCATTTACTAAATTTCTGTTCACAATCAGCACTAGAATGGGATTTACCCCCTCTAACTTTAAAGCCAATTGAGCTAACGATAGCATAGTGCCGCACAGCAACAGCGACATCTGTTGAATCATAGTCGAATTACTTAACAAAAATGATTTTATTTAGTCAATTGTCATTGAACTTTATTTACAATAGATAAATATTGTCGTGTCATCGCAAGGCATCCTGTAAGTTGATTGCCATAGATTTAGGTATGTAATAGAAACCGCTATATTAAGTGGCCATTTACTATCACGAGCATAAAACCAGTCAACAAATCAGCTCCAAATATTCTTCTTTCTTACAAGAAATTGTTTTTACTGACTGTACTTTGGATAAATCTCGTGGCGGTCCACGAGATTTATCCAATTTTGTTGGGAGTTCATTTAGAAACATTTAAAACATTATTATAATTTTATCATGGACCCGGTGGGAAAAGAAGAACAGTAGAATCGTGGACCTCTGGGAACAACCCGTTGAAACTTATTGGATAAGAGAGAAATATAAACTAATATTATCATGAATCGATAACTGATATAACTGGGTTGTGGAGGTCAGACAGGCAGTCGCTCCATGTAAAATATTGGTGTTCAGCTGCATACAATTAGCCTGGAAACAGATCGTAACAGTTCGGAAAAGGCTAGACAAATGGATTGTTAGAGAAAGAATATACATATTACTATTTCCTATACAAAAAATCTTTAGGTTTTACAGAGTTGAAAAGTAATAAATACTATTACGACGACACATATAACATCACGCCTTATTTTCCCGAAGGGTTGGGCAGAGGTGTACCTATAGTACACCCACATTTCGCCAGTTATGTTTAAGTCCCATGTAATAGGGGGCGAGCCATTGCCATCAACCGGGCACCAATCCAGACTCCGGGCAGCTACTGAGATATTCCAGATAGAAAAACCCAATAACACATTGCCCAACCTAAGAATCAAACCCAAGAACTCATACTCAGCAGTAGCGCTTGCGACCACTAGACCGACGAGGCAGTTGAGGCTATTACGATGATTGCTTCATAAACCAGCTTCAATAGCTTAGATAGTTACCATGGTAGAAACGAATATCTATACACCGTAAGGACTATTCTTCTCGGTTGCTATAGCAATGCTTGCAAACAGATGTGGTCATCGTGTGCGCGGAATTTTGTGTTCAAATTGGTCAGATGTAAGTTTCCTCGATAGTACAAAACCAAAAAAAGACGTCGTCTACATACATTACCTCTATCGAAATAATCAAATTAATAACAGTAAATTAAATCCCAACAATATCATGTCACAGCAACTGTCGGACTAGCGTCATTAAAATCCAAATCCTCTTAGTAAGGTCAGAACCAGTTTAATGGAACGTGAGGTACGTTCCATTAAACTGGTTATAAAGTGTAACGAAACATTTCTTTTTAATGCGATTATAGCGCGGCAACTTATTATGTAGAATGTGGTAATTAAAATATGGGGTATTTATTATTCGAGAACTGTCAATCAGAGGTTTTATGTGTTTGGAAACAGGGGTCTCGGATTAATTCTGGGACAGTTTTCAATTTATAGTTCAATGGATCGAAATATCTGAGGGGCCTGTGGCTAAGTAATAACAGCCGCACAGATCGATCAATCAGGTTAAGTTACGCTTGCCGCGGTTGGTACGTGGATGGGTGACCATCTTTACATACCAAGACCCCTCCGTGCTTCGGAAAGCACGTTAAGCCGTTGGTCCCAGATGTCATTCGTGGAACTTTAACAGTCGTTATGGGTCGTCAGAAGCCCGAAAGACTGACAACCAGTCTAACCAAGGTGTATCATCGTATTACCCAGTAACTGGATTGTGAAGGTTAGATAGGCAATCGCTCCTTGTAAAATACTGGTATTCAACTGCATCCGGTTAGACTAGAAGCCGACCACAACTTAGTTGGGAAAAACCTAGGCAGATGATGGATCGAAATATCTGATTCGGTCCAGTCCAGAACATGATATACTCGCTGGAAAGTCCCAAGTGTCCATGCACTTCAAGATCTAATGAACACCACTGACCCGTCGAATCGAAAAGAAGAAAACTTGAGTTACAAGGACCTGGGGGCCAACCACCACCTCTTAAAGCAGTATTATTTTAATGTTACTTCAGTGTGAGAAAGAGATGGAGCTATACAGGACGTCTAGCTCCATCTCGTTCCCACACTGAAGTAATATTGCAATAATACTGCTTTAAGAGGTGGTGGTCTAGCTCCTGGATTCGATCCCTTATACAGGCAGTGTTATTGGGTTTTTCAATTAAGGTTATACACATACTCATACATCTTAAATTTAAATACTGTTGGCAATTTGCCGTGGAATCGATAAGTTGCACAGCTATTAAGTTTTTTTTTTTTCAATTAGAATGTTGTTACTTTTTTAATTAAAATTGGTATTGCTATTGCTGTGTAATTTTAATTTGGGTTAGCAATTCGGTTTTTCGATTAAGCGCTGTGCTTTTTATTGTTTATCGTAAATATCCGGCACCCCAATTACGTAACACACTTCCAATCACAATCTTAATAATTTTGAAGCATATTGCTAATCCATTGCTTTATACAACGTGTTTCTGGATGTACGACATTAAATGAAAACGAGCGCAGTACTAATCCATTGAAACATTTTAAAACACGAATCAATGGAACGAGTTAATGGACAATTAAAAAATTGCAGTTTTCAAACAAAATAAATACTAGAATCAACTGCATAAAAAGTAAACATGCTTTATCTACGCAAAGTCACTGACCAACGGTGCGGTGCAGGGTGCGGGGCGCGGCGGCGGCAGCAATGTTTACCTATTATTACGGACTCAGATCTACATCATGTTGAAAAATAAGAAAATGAAAAATAATTTCCTTAGGCTAAAGTATTCACTGGATTTGATTGATTTTTTGTATGCGGGCAAATACCATGATTCTCTTTACGTGGTTTAAAGGAATGTCAATCCTCCTGTTACACGTGGTATGTTCGAAAAATTTGTCTGCTCAACAACGTAAATAACGCAATGAATTCTGTTGAACTGTTACTGTGTAAGGCTCTTTGTACACACACGTTTTTCATGCCGTGAAAACTACGGTTTATTCGCCGTGTATAGGCACGGTCGTCAGTGTTGTATGGGTCACTATTAATGGAAGCTTGTTGACGACACTACAGCACGGCGACGGCGTGATTCGCATCAGTGTTGAATTACAAATGGCAGTCTAGGAGAGTCTGTCGACGGCACCGGATGATTTCAAGTTTCGTGACGGCTTACCTACGCTGATTATGTTTTAAAATAGAGGAGATAAATCAAGAATTTATTTACACTGATTCATGAAAGGCCTGTAATATAGGATAAGATGACCGGATGTATTCAAAACCTTCTTTTCGTTTTTATTTCTTTTTTGAGTTTTCTATACACGTAATCAGCAATGATAGTCTTTTTCTTCTACATGACGCACGTCTGCAGCTTGGCACAGAAAAAACACAACTGAGCCGTACCTTACCGTTGTCACGTCCGGTTGTTTGTCGTGTCATGTACTGTCGAGGAAACTTATAGCTGACCAATTTGAAAACAAAATCCCGTGCACACGATGGATGACCACATCTGTTAGCATGCGTTACTATAGCGGCCGGGCACTGCAAGCAAGAAAAGTCATTACGGTGTATAGATGTTCGTTTCTCCCGTGGCACAAACTCACACGTTTTTTCTGCGGCGCGGTTTATACCTACGCCGTACCGTAATGAAACCTTACAGTGTACAAAACCCCTCTGTTGTGTTTACCTATTAGGCCTAGGTACACGGCACGGTTTCCTTCCTATAGTTTGTATACTAATATTCGTGTGTAACTTACTGTGGCAGGACACAGAGATACATTATACATTTTGTAACACCTACCTTGCCATAGGTGCAAGATTCACGAATAAACGTATTTCATTTGATTTGGTCTTCCATAAACCATATAAGAGGAGCTCGTGGCTAAGTAATAACAGCCGCACGGGTCGATCCATTAGGTTAAGCTAAGCTACGCTTGCCGGGGTTGGTCCGTGAATGGATGACTATCTTCACATACCGAGACTCCTCCGTGCCTCGGAAACCACATTAAGCCGTTGGTCTTGGCTGTCATTTGTGAATCTTTGACAGTCGTTACGGGTCGTCAGAAGCCCGAAAGTATTACACAGTTACTAGGTTGTGGAGGTCAGATAGGCAGTCGCTCCGTGTAAAATACTGGTATTCAGCTGCATCCGGTTAGACTGGAAGCCGACTCCAACATAGTTGGAAAAAGGCTAGGCAGATTGATTGATTGAAACCATATCTCTTTCATACACTATGAGTAGGTTGTTACATGAGACGACCAGTTATCTTAGTCTCTAGGGCTCTAACGCACTTGCGATACCTATATGGTACTGAGGGTGTCCATAGGCGGTGGTGACCGTGTACCATCGCGGACATTTGCGGTGAACCACTTTTCAACCTAATTACAAAGTGGTTCTCCTCAAATGTCCGCAATTGTACCTACATAGGCCTATTGACCACAACCGACAGGCGAGAGGTCGGCTGCTTGTTTCTAATTCAATATCAAAAATGTCTGCAGCTAAGATTTAAAAAATCTTTCAACCGTCCTAAAGTTATTGTGTATGCACAAGTCTTAAGCTTTTAATAACAAATTCACTTCAATCTTCCTCACTAAATCGTATCTTTTATAACTCAATCAGCAAAGCACTAAGATTTATTGCATCTACAATAAACAGATCACCGCCACTCGGTGCAAATTCGTATAAATTGGATAATGGTCGGGACGGGTCGGATCGGGCCGGACGTCACCAATCTGTCCATTGCCGCAAGTGCGGATAAGTGGCGTGTAATGTATCGTTTTAATGCGTTAATGTACGACATCCGATACGAAAATATTTTCCCACAATGTTGTTTTGGAGACACTGTTTGGATAGTACGCGTAAGATTAAGGTTTTCCGTTTGTTTTAGAGCGTCGTTGCTAACTGACGAACGCGCATGAAATTTAGTAAAACAGACTCGGCTGCCGGACGCCAAATAGAATGGTGAAGTGGTGGCGTGTGTGTTGGATCATTGAGTTCCCTTCAAAATAGTTGAGCTGAATGCAACGGCTGAATGGTGCAAATCCATGCGTCATGTTCGTGAATGGGCGCCGTCAGTAGGGACTGGTCATGTCTTAGCTGCCACGGCTTATTTTAATTTTTGAATCGTTTTTGACTCTTATCTTTTTGTTGCGGACGCATTTAACGTGCACGTCTTTCTAAATTGTTCTCATATACTTAATTTCAACATGAATGATATAACCAATATTTTGTTATAATATTTTAATTTAGAAGTGTCCGTGGAGTTTCTTGTCCGTTCGTCTCCGTAGAGATCTACGCTTTGGAATGGGCAACTAGCTTCAACTTTCTGACTAACTGACCGACTCTTTGACAATTCAAAAGTGCCAGTAATTGGTTTATTTGAAATAAATGCTTTGAGTTTGAGTTTGAATTTGAAAAGACAGAGATTTTAAATTGTCTATGTACTTAAGTATTTTATCTGAATGTTTGTAGACTTCTTTAATGAGTCACCAAGATACAGGGTGTGCCTAGTTTGGGGCCCATGGCTATTTCTACTTTGTATTGTTATAATTCTGTCTGTATGTTAGTGTAAATAAATTGTTCTTATTCTTAATCAATAACCAACAAAATTATCTTTTAGATCAGTCACTAAAAGTCCTGGTGCTCAGGAACGGGATATCAATAAATAAAGGGTATTTCCTGATGGAACTTTCCTGTGAAAAAGAAAATGCACCAAAGCTCATACTTAAAGTATTAAACGCTTTGTTATGATCGAAATAAATAAGACACCATCTCACCACCTAATGGCGTTTTTATGACGTTATCTCAAACAAACTTCAACTTTAGAGATTGATACGGACGTGTAGTGAGGTCTTTATCAATCTCTTAAACACAGTAAGCACCTGTACTCTGTGTACAGTCACGAGCACTAATACGTATACACTGAGCAAATTTTAAAAGTCATTTTCACCTACTATATTGATTGTAATTTTATATTGTTACGAACATAGTATTTTGAAACCCATGCTATTATGAAAGAGGTCTTATCTCAAAGTTACAATCGTAATTCCACGAGAAAATCGCTTTTGAATTGTGCTAAGTGTATACATATTTGTGCTCATAACTATACACATGATCATACCTTTATTAATGCACGTTTAAGTGCATCCATTGCTCAAAGACACTCACTTACAAACAGATACATCGGCTCCTCGTGAGCCGTGCGAGTTGAAAGAGTCAATTGAGTGAATGGGTCATCGACTTGTGGACTGATATGTCTACAAAGGGGCAATGTGTGACGGACTGTGTACCTGAGATTGAATGAACTGAATGTTGTTTGCAGTTACCGTTCGGTCCAATACGGCCTAATAGGTGGACATAATCTATATCTTCTATACATGTTATAAACTAGCTGTGTCCCGCGACTTTGTTCGCGTGGAAGTCGTAAGATACACAATATACTAAAATAACAGCCACATTTTAATATAGCCCGCGCTATTAGCTCCCGCCGCGTTGTATCGCCCGCCCGCGCTATTAGGTAAATACTTCGTTTTCGCTTAGCGTTCTTTCTGACTTTTTCCTTTTTGTTCGACTTCTTAGGGTCGTAGCGTGATGTTAAACAGCCTATAATCATCCTCGAGAAATGCACAAAAAGAATTTTTCAAATCCGACTTTTTGTTCACAATTTCATGGGTTTTAATTTTTTGCGCGGAATCTTAATTTTTTTTTCTAAAATAAAAATAGCCTAATTACTCCTTATAACATCGGCTATCGGAGATAAGCCGAAACAAACAGACAGACGGACAGCCATGCAAAAATTTAAAAAAAGTTTTTATTGATTTATGTATCGTATCATTTGCATTTAGTAAAAAACTGTTATTTTGATATGACAAACAGACACTTCAATTTTATTTGTTTGTATAGATGTAGATTCAAACTGTAATTGATCTAAACTTTTCTCTTGGGAACTAACTAATAGTGGTACTAATAAATACCCCATTAGTACCTAATGGGTACTAGCATCAGAAATGTCAAAGACGCAGTAAGTAGGTAACTGAAAGAGGAACTTTCTTTTTTTAGACGATACATCTTCGACGGAATTGAATCAACACATTTTTACCCTACTTCCCCAAAAGGAGGATAATGTTTTTTACTACGGTTACGGAAACCAAACAAGAAAAGCAGCGTAGTTCGGGAAAGAAAATATCAGAATATCCTTTCCACTCGTTATGTTTACCTACCAGTAGGTAATTTCCTCCTCTGTTAACAACAAAACACTGCAATCAATGTATCCAATAACCCCGTTTATTGGAACAAACAACAGTTTTACTTTTATTTAATTACGATGAAAAACAAACATTTGATAAAGCTTCTAGACTAAAAACAGTTATAAATAATGTACACAATATGTAGTCACTGAGAAATTCCAGATAGAAAAACCCAATAATACTTTGCCCGACCTGGGAATCGAACCCAGGACCTCATGCTCAGCAGTAGCGCTTGCGACCACTAGACCAACAAGGCAGTCAGCCCGGAATCTGGATTTGTGCCCGGTTGATGGCAATAGGCTCGCCCCCTATTACATGGGACTTAAACATAACTGGCGAAATGTGGGTATACTATATAGGTACACCTCTGCCTAACCCTTCGGGGAAACAAGGCGTGATGTTATGTTATGTTATATGTACAGTCGACCACAGGTCGGTAATACTCGCGGGATGTTCGAAAGAGTTACCGTGGCCCCGGCGCAGGCAACAGAAGGAACACGGGTGGGTTTTAGTCAGTAAAAGTCTGACACGCCCTCCCGCTCCGCCCAGAGCGGGAGAAGTCATTTGATGATTTCCCATCCACAAAAAAAAAAAAAAAGGTCGGTAATACTACTTTGACCTGAGCTGACATGACGTAGTACAGACTTTCAATAGAATAAGAGGCTAGCTTATACTGGTTTCTTTACGAACGACGTGACATCATTGTAGGTACGTTACATACATACGTTCAATAATTTAAAACCCTTTACAGCGCGTAGTCATCACGCGATCAAAGTTTCGTCTAGTCATGTTTAGACATTACAGCAATTTGCTTTATTAGGTTTTTTACGAGCAATTTAAAGCCAGATAATACATTAAAGGTTAGCTTTTACGGTGAAATTGATCCATCAATATGGAATGGTACTTTTACACTTAGTACGTAGTCTGTGTGGGTGGAACTGAACAATTTTTTTTTCGTTACTTAACTAACACGATTACATTATATCTTTCTCTGTTATACCTAAATGAAGTAAGTATAGCAAAAATGAATCCGCTATTCATTGTAAAAGGACTTAAAATCTTATTTATTTACTTGAACACTAGCGGTTGCACGCGGCTTCGCGCTAATGTCGATACTTCCCTATTTGAAACGGATTTTATTCACAATTTAATGGGTTTTAATTTTTTGCGCGGAACCATAATTATTTTTCTAAAATAAAAGTAGCCTAAATTACTCCACATCAGCTATCTGCCAGTGAAAGTCCTGTAAAAATCGGTCCAGCCCTTTCGGAGATTAGCTGGAACAAACAGACAGACAGACAAAAAATTTAAAAATGGATGTTTTGTTATGAGTACCGTAATTTCTTATGCATTTAGCAAAAAGCTATTATTTTGAAATTACAAATAGACACTTCAATTTTATTTATTTGTATAGATTTATGTACACAAATATCTCTATAAAAGACAAGCACGAAAGAACAGAAAATACGTGGTCACAAAGGTGATGCTTATTTCTAATGAAATCATTTCCAGTATACCTGCGATAGGATGATAAAGAGATGTAGACAACATGTGTGAGAATAGGAGAGTAGAAGAGAAAACAAAATACATAAAATCAAATCCACCCCCCCACCCACACCCCAACCCACCCTAATTACGTAACTCAAACTCAAAGCATTTATTTCAAATAAACCAATTACAGGCACTTTTGAATTGTCAAAGAGTCACACACACTATCATCACACTATCATCATGTAACAACTATCAATCACAATCTGAATGATTTTGAAGCATATTGCTAATCCATTTAATCCATTGCTTTGTATGTTGGAAAAATTTGTCTGCTCAAGTACGCAAATAACGCAATGAATTTTGTTTATCTGTAAAAGTTAAACGGATTCCTATTGTGTGTTACGCAATTGTCCCGCTGTTCACATATTAATCTATATTTTATTCTGCGGCTTTTGTGGAGAAGTCTCCACAATTTAGCCAATGCCACGTACAGTTATGATAGGCCATCAAATATCGTAAAGGACACTCTACTCTGTTGCCATCTATCTCTGACATACATCCACGTCAAATGTCCAAAATATGTCCCACAAATTGCTTTATCCCGAACAAAAAGTAATCGGCTAGATGACGAAAAAGTGTTATTTATTACTTACACAGTATTCCCCAGTGGAATAGATAACCATATAAAATTCCTTTAGCGTGATACACAGTTGATTATAAAAGCTTGTCCAGTATTACTGTAAAGGTCGGGGGCTAAAACGGCCACTTTGGCAGAATCATAATAGGATAATATTATGAACTTTAGTTAAATTAATCGTAAAATGGTCACAAATTGACAATTCATAATATTAACTGCGTACAATTCATATCACGCAATTCATCTGTTTGACAGTTTTGTACGGAGATTCGTAAAATGGTGCACAAACTATGAATTGCTTTAATGTCAAATAGCAGAATCATAAGAAGTTAGTCAAGAGCAACGTCTTACAATTCATATTGAAGATTTTGTGAAGAAATATTGTAATGGCAGATTTAGACATTTATGTAAATTTCTTTGAGGACTCACGTGTTACGGAGACCATTTTATATCGCCGACGAAGTGTAGCTCTTCAGAAAATGAAAATAGCCACCTTGGGCTATAGTTTTTGTCAAGATAAAACTAACGAGCCTAAACACATCAAGGCTTTCTTATTTAGTTGAGGAGTCCCTGTGGCCACCTTCTGGTTCCACCATCACTACTAGACTTCAACCAGGGCTGTAGTGCTGGTTAAGACAAATCAATATAGCCGAAAGACAATGGAGCTATCTTGTTTCTGTAAAGAGTTCCTATGGTCTGCTCCCGGCTCTGTCATCAGGTCCTGGACTACATCTTGGGCTAACGTACCTACTTGTTAAGACCTATCCAAGTAGCTAGAAGACAACGGGGCTATCTTGTTTAGTTGAGAAGTTCCTAGAGCCACCATCTGGCTCCATCATCGTATACATTAGAATTATTGCCGAAGTTTTATCAAACTCACGGTAAACGTTTTAATTTATACGTTGTTACAATGAGATAAAAGTTACATTGCAATGACGTACATGGTTTTACGTCATTCATGTTTGATCGTGAATGTGGTGCTTAACGGCCTCAAGATCTACGCGCCTATAACGGCCGATGTGAAGGAACTGAATAACCTCATTGTTACTTGTACTCATGTGCAAGCATCCGGTCGCAGCAATCTAGCGCAGGTTCATCTACTCAGATTGATCTCTACACGTATGGCAGCCACTCACACACTTTTTGTGTATATGTTTTTTTTCTAGGAAAAGTGTGTAATCCGTCATTGTATACAATTCCTAGGAAATGTGTACAATTCCTAAAATAGATATGAATCTATGACATATTTGGCAATATGCACTTTTCCTAGGAAATCTATATTATTAGAGAGCCTTAATAAAAAGTCTGATTTCAATTTACAAACGTGTTTTATTTATTTTAGTCACAGAAAGCATTACTTTTTTATACATTTCCTAGTATCATCTCGAAATTGCATACAATTCCTAGGAAATACATACATTTCACAGGTAATGTGTGTATTAAGGAATCTTTGAAACATTATTTTACACATTTCCTAAGTAGGCTCAGAAGGGTATATATTTCCTAGGAATTGTGTACAATTCCTAGGTTTCATACATTTCCGGTAAAATATACAAAATGTAAAAAAGAAAGATAAAACAAAGGAAATAAGAAACAACTTCCTAATGATAATTATGTTCTAGGGGATTGGGTCCAGCAGTTTCACTTTCATCGCACAATACCTAAACAAACGTATTTTGAGAAACAATTACCTATTTGTAATTGTTTCTCTAAAAACCCAAAGAAGTAACCTTAATACATTTTTAATCTAAGCATAAACGGCGATTACCGACGTAACTACTTTCAGAGAATGTGAGTAACGTAATAATTTCAATTACAAACTTCAACTAAATGAACTGAAATTATAATGTGATTTTGTTTAATTACGATATAGATATTCTAGTTTTAACATATCCTAACACACCTGTATTCCCTTCCTTGTATTCTGTATTTCCTTTTCTATATGTGTGTGGTAATAGGGGGCGAGCCTTATCTAGTTTTAACTTTTGCAGAAACGACATGAACGAAACGAAAATGACATGGCGACTAATATTAACCCCTAGGTTTGGTTAGGTTAGGTTACTTAAAACCCTTTACACAGAAATAGGAGTCCCGCGAAGCGGGGCTCCGTCGACTTAGGATGCAAGAGCGAGCGAAGGGCACGAAGGATAAGTTACAATAATTTGTTTTTCTCAAAAATGGTAAAAGGTTGAATGTGCGCTAGCCATTATTAGAGCTATGCATTAATAAAAAAAGCTTTACTTTAAGATAAATAGCGATGCGCTACGAATATAATCTTATTAGTTATATTTTGAGTTGAGTATTTTGCTGCGCAATCAGTATTTTTTTTTTACAAAAAGATTTTTTTTTATTTGCGTTTACATACTACCCGAAACACATTAATGTATCTCCAAGGTCAAATAAGATAGCTATGCCTACCCTTAAAAATCCTGAGACTGTCATTACTTTGAATAATTAATTGGTAAAACAAGTAGAGGTCCTAATAAATTCCACATTTTTTTATAAACTATAATATAAAACCTTAAGGGTGAAGCGCTGTCGCGGGATGTTCGAAAGAGTTACCGTGGCCCCGGCACAGGCAACAGAAGGAACACGGGTGGGTTTTAGTCAGTAAAAGTCTGACACGCCCTCCCGCTCCGCCCAGAGCGGGAGAAGTCATTTGATGATTTCCCATCCACAAAAAAAAAAGGGTGAAGCGCTAAGGTAGCCCGCAAAATTCAAATTTTCTTACGATTTTAGCAATTTGCTGCTCAGTGTCTGGGTGAATGCTGATTAAAGTATGGGTCGCGACCGTAACAAATATGTATTTACAGAATTATAATCATTAGAATCAGTATTACAACTCCTTAGTTAGTAAAATCCTGAAATGTCAAGATTTCATGAAATAGTCATTCAATAGAATTACTTGGTCTTAGAGAGTTGTATTAATGACTTTAGTGGTTACAACACACCCATAACGTCACACCTTGTTTCCCCGAAGGGTTAGGCAAAGGTATACCTATAGTACACCCACATTACAAGTGATTACAATTCTGCAAATACATATTTGTTACGGTCGCGAATTATAATTTAATCAACATACACCCTGATACTGACCTGCAAATTGCAAAACACGTAAGAAAATTTGAATTTCGCGGGCTACCCTGGCGCTTTCGCCTTAACAAAAGCCCTTCTTTATTAAACTGCCACAGAATAATTCAATTAATTGAAGTTTGGTCAAGCATAAAATAATAAAGTCTTACAAGATCAGATATAAACGCCCCAGTGATCTTCACGGCACGGTTCAATACTAAATAACAGTTAAGTTTTGACATAAAGCTAGGTTAAACAAGCGGAATTGATGCGTTGATAGCATCTGTATGGACAAGACTTTTGAAATTTATGTGCTGCAGATAAAATCAGTGTTGCTTTATTTTGAAAGTGATGGACTCTTTGAGATTGGTTATTAGACATGCATTCGTTGATTCTGAATAATGTATCCGTTATCAAGGTTTGCTTTTGGATATATCTCGATATTTGCATCATGAGAACCTCCAGTCACTGATTAGAAGCTTTTCCCATTCTCAAAGAGTCTTAAGCTTTCGCTACATTCAAAAAATTAAAAAATAAATAAAACAGATTGCGCTGTCAGCAAAAAAAAATCGCTAAAATTCAAAGCCATTCCAATGAATCGGGTCAGTTTAGAGTTGTCGCGAAAGGTCATTCTCGTGTCAGGGTCATGTGAGCGGTTATGTAGATAGTTATGCTGTTTTGACCAACATTGACTTGGGTTTACAACAAATTCAGAAAATTAAGATTTCATATTGTCAATTTTAGCTTTGTCAGTCCTCTTTCGCACCGACGCCGGCTGATTTGGTTCGGGTTCAAATAAATCCTAGAAAAGGAACAATAGGTGTACAATACATAAGTACCTACTACCTACGTTAGATTAGATAAATTAATAAAAACAAATAAGGAAAAGAAGAAAATCTCACCACTTCAAAATGTGTGTCAGACACCAAAAAGTACATCACAAACTAGAGATGTAATTGCAGATATTCCAAATAACGGCACATAATATCCAATAGCAATTACAGAATTAGTGATGGACACCGTTCGGCATTGGGCACAGCTCCCAAGTAGCGCTTTTCTCCAAATACTTTCACAATTGAGGACTATCGATAAAAATAGTCGGCTTATTATTGTTCCCACGCTGCGTCGGCATTGGCGTGTGCGATGCTCATTACAACATGCTTCCGCAATTAGTGATGGGCTCTGGGCTTTCTCACTGCTCAGTGCTCGATTATTTTGCCTATATGTGCGTGTGTTCCGGAAAATGAAGGTCTTCTTTCAAATGTTTGTTTGGATGTTGACTTTTGTTGATCTGGAAGTTCAAAAGTCAAGAGTTGGTTGTATTTGGTTTTACAGTTTTTTTTTTTGTTGAAATAAGAGATGTCGTATAAGGTCTATCTATTCATACACGAAATCTCTTAAGGGGTTAATGTACTTATCATTATGAACAACTTTTGCTATGGGACTAAACCTGAAATCGCGAACAAAAATCAGCTGTAGGAATACTGAAAAGCATAGAGCTTTTACTGAACAAACAAAAGTTCGAAGGCAAAAAGAAAATATTCGATAGTAAATAAATTGATAAGATAGATAGAGAGAGATATAGAATACTCTTTATTAAGAAAATTTGCGTTTATTTTATCGATAGTCAAGTTTCCAATAAGAACGTTCAAGTAATCAATTATTCTGATCACATACTAAAATACTAATAGTCGTTTTTCTAGCAAGTCTAGAAACTATGTGTGTCAAAACAGATGTATGTGAACGTTCAAAATTACATTTTATGGTAATGATACGAGCTTTGCACATGTCTGGAATAATATTTAAAAACGCAGGCGTCACGGTGTGTATGTCCTACAATAACCTCGAGATGGTTGTCAAAAATTCGATCGTGAACTCGGTCTCCACATTTTCAATCGTTGTCCAATATAGTTTATTTTTGCAGTAGTGGTGTAATAAAGGTCAAAATGGCTTACCTTTACGGATTTGTATTTTATCGAATAAGGATGAATTCATGAGGGAAATGAACAGTAGCATCTACAATAATACCACCTTTAAAATAATACCATCTTGTAATTTAAACCTTTCTTTGAAAATAGCTGCGGTCAGACGGCATTTACTTCACTGAAAACCACAAAGTCACAGTCATTATGGATGAAGCTACTGGTGCTTTGCTTTATTATGAACAAATTATTATTAATAATAATAATAAACCCGCAGGGCAGCAAGTGGCGAGCTGTTGGGCAGTAGCGACCCCACAGACCCTATCTCCCGGGAGAAGTCATGTTCCTCATCTCTGGCTTGCCTTTACTGGCCGGCTGGAGTGAACACTGACGAGGAACTGACCTCCCACCTCATTCTTGCCTTTATTGGCCGGCTTGAGTGGAGATTCGCAAGAGCACACGTGCTCGGAGGAAGGAAGTATTCCAGTAAGATGCTGGTAGGGGTCTTGACCGTACTTCCGGGATTGTCCTGATAGCCGTGGAATATCTCTCCACTCCTCTTAAGCACCTCAGGACATATTGCCCCCTTGTCGCTACGACACTATGTGCTAGCGACCGTTTCTGGGGGCCGACTATTGAGTGTGCAAGTCACCCCCTGCCATTTTAACCGTGTATTGTAGTATTTATAAAACATTGGTCAGGCAGGGGCCATAGTCCTTCCTTAGTTTTAGATAACCAGTCTACTTTAGCCACCCAAACCCATAGCCCAATAATTTATTTTTGTTTCCATATCCTGCAATAGTCCTACACCAACCGGGGTTTGTCCTTGGGTGCACTTGCATAGTGCGTACGGGGATAATCGTCGGTTGTAGCCTCATTTTCATTGAAAGTATCTAACCGGCCTCTGCGAGTTGGCTTCGGCCCCTCACACGCCTTCCAAAGGTCCGGGACCCCAGAGTCCCGAGAAATGTCAAAGACATAAAAAAATAAATAATAATACCAGCCTATTATTGTCTCAGTGCAGGACAAAGGCCTCTTCTCATACAGAGAACGTACGAGCATTGATCACCACGCTTGCTCAAGATGCGTTGGGGATTTTAGACTTATATGTATTAACTACTAGCTGTGCCCCACGACTTCATTCGCGTGGAAGTCGTAAGATACACAATGCTAAAACAACAGCCACATTTTAATAAAACTCCCTCGTCCCCCGACCCGTCGCGTTGCATTGCCCGCCCGCGTATAGCATCGTATTCGCTTAGTGTTCTTTCTGACTTTATTCTTTTTACTCGGCTCCTAAGGGTCGTAGCGTGATGTTAAATAGCCTATAACTATCTTCGAGAATTGGGCTACCAAATTCAAAAAGAATTTTTCAAATCCGACTTTATGTTCACAATTTCATGGGTTTTAATTTTAATGCGCGGAATTATTTTTCTAAAATAAAAGTAGCTTAATTTACTCCCCGTAACATCAGCTATCTGCTAGTGAAAGTCTCGTTACAATCGGTCCAGCCGTTTCGGAATAAAGAGACAGTAGACAGACAGACAAAAATGTAAAAATTGCTTTTTTGTTATAATTACCGTATATACTTTCATCAGCATTTAGTAAAAAGTTGTTATTTTGACATCACAAATAGCCGCTTCAACTTTATTTATTTGTATAGAGATAATTTCGGGTTTTCATCACGATGTTTTTCCTTCACCGATATCAATAGTGTTCAAGATAAATTCAGAAAGTACATAATATGAATTGAAAATGACATATTAATTCAAAGTCTAAAATTTTATTCTGCTAAGTCAGGCGAAGTTGGATAGAAGAACAACGAGCTAAGACATTCGGTGTTCCCCAGGGTATGGTCTTAGGATCTGAAATGAATAAGAAAAACAAGTTTTAAAATAAAAATCTGTTATTGTGTGCTACACAATGATAATTCTAATGAGTTTTAATTAAAGTACTTACCTTAAAAGCTATAGTCCGTAAAACTAAATGATCCTAAAACTTGTATCGGTGACATTGCAACACAAAACAGGCCCGCCCACACCGCGACCTTTTTACATTTCATGGCTTTATTCAGAAGTAAATTGGTCATAACTAATTAACGAGATACCAGAACTATCGGCTTAGCCGGACCACTTTTAATTGGGATTCCTCTAAGCCGATCGGGAAACGGTTACTATACGGAATCGACTTTTTGTTGAATGACGTCAATGCTTGATTTATAAGACATTGTTTTGGATTTATTATTATATAATGTGTATTGTTTATAAAGATCTGCCTTTGTTTGAATAGACTAGGTACATTTTTTTAAACAAACTTTTTCGTAGTTGATGACACTGCTCCATTGTCAATGATTGCCAAACCTGTGACTTTGACAGGTGATGATTACAGGCTATGCCAATGATAATAATGTTGTAAAAGTATTGTAAATAAATTAGGAACAAATGTAATTTATATACGGGCAAAGAAAGTCATTAAATTATTTACCTTAAATCTCTTTGTATACGGGTTACTAAATTATGAAGAAAAAATTTGATTTGCTTAAAACCCTACAAATACACTTTGTGGTAAATTATATAATACTGTATAAGATTTCAGAAATGATACTATTGCACGTGCCTCAGTTGTAGAAAATCTTTGTCTAAGATTCAATAGAAATTGTTGTTTAACATCTAAATTGCGTTTGGTAGGTAAGCACTTTCCTCAAAGAAATGCTACAACTTATAATTGTACTGTTAGAGAAAACCTTCATAGCTTACCACACAGTTAATTTAAAAGTGTGAGAAATCTATAATCTAAGAAACGTTATTTCATTGTTGTTTTATCATTTTGACCTCAATAAAATTAATGGCAGTGAGAACGTTTTGTTGGAACAATGGGAAACAATTAATATTGCTGGTTTAGCCATGTTCAATTTATGATAGAAATAATTGCTTCAGCGTTTCATACAAACTTAACGACTTAATTGAGAAAATAAAGTTTTTAATGCGAAAGCAGTTAAAACGTTTAGATGTAAATAATAGTACCTAGGTACCTAGATAAAATGTGTATATTGTGAAAATTTCGTATTAATTTCCAGCAATAGTGATCCAGTGTAATGAAACAGCATAAAAATACTTTAAAATTTGCATTTTAGTTTAGTTTCTGGTAAGTTCTTAACTTTTCTTTATCTTTGATTTGGCCCTAGATGATTCAAACTGATTTAAATTTATCTTCTCTTGTACAATGCACATAATCAACAACCATTCAAAAATTTTCATTCTCTAATTAAAACACAATGAAAAATTTAATTAATTTCAATTCTCTATGTCTGACCGACTAAGGAATCACGCTATTATTCTCGATTGGTAACCAATTTCTTCTCTCATTATCTAATTTGAGTGAAATTTAATGCAACAATGACTGGTTCATAATTTCATTACCACCCACGGACTCAAGAGTGGCTGCGATCAGTGAACGTCCATCCACTCAACAATGGAGTATTGTCCACCGATGGAAACAAATTAGGACGATGACGTAGTTAAATTTTGTGGGTGAAGGTTCTGATGCTTCGGCTAATTAGGTTAAATAATTACTATTACCGTGGATGAAAGACTGTAAAAACCCCTGATGTCAAAAATTTATATGTATGTACATATGTCTTCCAAATGTTTTATTTTTTTCCATCCGTGTTGTGTTGTTGAGGCAGGAGCAGTTCCTACAGCTAGGCAAAGCTTCCACTCTTTCCTGTGTGTTGCTTTCTCTGGCATTCTCCAATGATTGTATGCATTTTGCCACGCTAGCTTTTCGTGGGCCTCCCTTAGTGAAGCTGCATAATACGAGTATATTCCGGCACCCACAGCGAGATGGTCTTCTCTGGCCCATATGTACGGATGCCATTTGATTTTACATGTACTGATATCTCTGGAAAGCAAAGAAGAAAATGCATTAAAGCAAAAACTTATTTAAGTTTGTGCTTTAATGCATTTTCTACCATTTGGTATTGATATGTTATACCATACATAACATTTTATAAAATCAAATGCAAACGCTTATACCGTGAAAAGCTTAAAATTCATTCTACAAGAGAAGAGAAATTTAAAAATGATTGGGCATAAAATTGGTCGTCTCGGGCCGATTTCTCGATGTTGTAGATAACTATTATGTGAACACTTGACAGGGTGTCGCCGCCGCGGGCATGACGAAGGAGCAGGCGCACGCGCAGGTAGACCCTTCGGAGAGAAAAAGACAGGCGTATCGCTCCTCACGCTCACACCACGTGGTGGGGGCGGCCGGGCGCGGGCGTAAGCTTGCCGCCTGTGCTACATTTTATTTAGTTTATAACCGTTCTTTGGCGTCGAAGCACCGTCGACTCGAGTGTTCCGTTTGACCAATGTTTGTCAATAGTGTTTCGATAAGAAAAACAACAGATGAGTGAAAAGGTGTTCAGGATTTTGCAAGCTTATCGGTGCGTTGGCGCCAGCTGCCTCTGGCATGGCTCCGCGCAAGATGCTTAAGGCTGCGGCTTTACTGATAACTCTGGGATACTGCAGCTTATTAGTATACCAAGGTGGCGTTCCTTTTAACTTCCAAGAATCCCGCGCGGGAACTGTGCAAGTGTCTGACTTATCCGTGGAACCCGTGACCACCATAGATGAAAGTGCAGTTAAAAACATAACTTTAGATGACGTTTTTATAAGTGTGAAAACATCAAAACATTACCAGGATTCGCGGCTGCCAATCATTTTGAAGACGTGGTTCCAGTTGGCAAAAGAGCAGGTAAGAAAACAAAACACTCTTTAATAGTTTTAAGTATCAATGATAAAACTTTAGTTTATGATTGTAATCATGAAAGTGAAGATAAAGTTTTCAATATAAATTAAACAGCACTAGTAATACCTATTAGAGGTAACGGTTACTACTCATAATGAATGTATTATTGAAACTAAAACAACGAAACAACCTCGATAATATTTGGAAGTTAATGATGTTTGAATAGAAAGGATAATAACGACTACTAATCAGCTTGTCCATTGTGAACAAATAGAACAGTAAATGATTGATCAAAATACATTTCTGAGTACCTACGATAGTGTTTGATATTGGAGCGTTTGGCACCATTAGCCAATAATAAAAATCAAACTATCTGATTCAAATGTTGAAGATGCATAAATCTAAAATCCAAGAAGATTCAGCAATGAAAATAATTAAGACCAATTTTTAAAACCATCTATGAACAATAACGTGTTGAAGATGAATAAGATGTTGTTATACAAGTAAATTAGCATTTAATAACGAAATATTTAAACAAAAGGCACTACAATATTAGACAAAATATGCATTTCGTTACTTCGATCGAAGATTCTATAAAGGCTCCCGCAAATAGGCGCGACGCGATTCTAGTAGAACAATTTCTATGAAAATCCCATGGAAATTGTTCTACCAAAATCGCGTCGCGCCTGTCCGCGGGAACCTTTAAGCGTTTGATATGCGCCCGTCAGAAGTTCAAAACTTTCAAATTTTACGATTAAATCTGTAGGCTTTATAAACTATAGCCCATGTAGTTTATAAAAGTCAACAGTTTACAACCATACAACTTTGACAATTTGATTGCTAATTGAGACGACATCATTTCTTCAAAAAACATAAATTGAACTTAGCGTCACAATTTTTCACTAACCTTCAATAATAATAAAACACAAGACTATAAAGGGGCTACCCGCAGAGTTAAGTTTCAATACAGCGGTGATAAATCTTTTATAAATGCACCAGAAACGTTCCCAGCGGGACTTGCTTGTTCGTAAACTCAATATTACCATCTAGTTTCGGAATTAGAAAAGAATGTCTTAATTCCATTTCTTATTCAACCTTCGTTTATCTAAATTGCGTTGGAATAGAACGAAGAAAACCCGTTCGTTGCCGTTTATTTCAAATTGCTATCGTATTATACTGAGTGCTACCATGTGATAGTGATTAGATGCCAAAACAACGCTATTATGCAAATATTTCTGTGATGGTATTAATCTTGTTATCCAAGTCACAGAACATAATTTTTAAGCTATTGAATAGTATGTAAAAATATTCTAATCTAATGACATCGGCGCCAAAAGTCTTAACACCAATATTGTAGACACAATAGACACTTGTTTCTGTCAGATAAAATCTTGAGCCTCGTAAAATTCTGTTCGTTGATTTAATCTTCATCGCCTCAAAAGTTTTATTACCAGTACGCCAGCCACCAGTTTCAACTAAAAAAACCTCTAGCTTCATTTATATCAGTTTTTATCCAAAAGCACTCTTCTAAGCTCCAACAATCCCAAACATTCTTAAGATACTACTTTCTCAGTTTGCACACAGAAATCGAATTCATATAAATTCCAAATCAATATATCCTAGCACAAACAATAGACAGCATTCGTGCAGCGGCCATTTAGCCAGCGTTTCCTGAATCTGGAGCGTGCATAATCAACCGTTAATCCGACGGAGCGCGGGCGCAGGAGCGGCGCCATTGTGGGCCCGCGCGTGGCACGGCGCGCGCGCAACACGTGACGTGATTGTGTACTTGATTTTGCCCTTTTGTGGTAACTCTTGGACGTACGTTCATGATTTATAAACGGAACGGTTGCTGGTTTATGATTCGTTGTTGCAAACTGGTTTTGTGAGATTTTTCCTTTTGTTAATTTGTAGGGGCTTGGAATTTCAGTGTAGGTTCGTATTCGCTTAATGATCCCTGACACTGTTAGCTGAGCGAGGGAAGTGACATATGGACCAAAGCCCCTTTCCAAAATTAGGTTGTTTTGAATCGGTTACAAAGCATCAAGGCTTTATCACAATCAAAACAATACATCCAATTTTACCTCTTACTACAAGGAATTTAATTAGTGTACGAAATTGTACAGACGCCAGCACATCAAGCTACCCGAAACTGTCAAATTTTCCCAATCAACCTTGAACCTAATACTTTGGCAATAAAGTTGAAAATCGATTAAAGAAATTTGACAGATTGTAGTAGCTTGATGTGCTGGCGTCTGTACAAGTTGTTGCAACAAGCTAACCTGTATTTCGTCGACATGTAATTGACGCTAGAACTAATAATTAATTTTCAGATTCAGTCGAAACCTTTCGACGCTTTCCAATTTCTCTCGAGAAGTAAACCGAAAATTTATATATGTTTGGGAACCCTTGGACAAACCACATCTAAGCTACTTCGATATTATGCCTTTGTAAAATGCACTTAAGTTGCCATAAGAAATAAAAACTCCAACCCTTCAAACTTCTCATCTGCGCAACTTGCAGACTGGAGTCAACTAAAGGAAATTAAAACTAATTAGACGGGGCGAGAAGTGAGCAAATTACCACCACTTGTGAACTAGTAAAACTTCACGTTACTTAATTGTTTAATGCAAACTGGCTTTATTCTGAAGAATCTAGTGCCTTGATGCCCAGCGGGGTAATTGCGTAACGTACTTACAGTAACAATGGCTTTCATTTTGACAGTTCAACAACATTCGTTGCGTTATTTACGTTGTTGAGCAGACTAATTTTTCGAACATATGAAGCAATGGATTCGCAATATCCTTCAAAATCATTCAGATTGTGATTGAAAGTGTGTGACGCAATTAGGGTACAGGTTTGTGCAATAACTATAAGCATTAGGAGCTATGTTTGAGAAGAGCAATACGTTTGCCTATAGGGGAGTATAGATATTACAAACACACACACACACATAACATCACGCCTGTAATCTCCGAAGGGTTACGCAGAGATGCACCAATAGTACACCCACATTTCGCCAGTTATGTTTCAGTCCCATGAATCCTTCCATATCCTAAGGGCATGTCTTCCCTACAATTATCGCGCCCCCCGGTCTGCTCCTTGATATGCAATGGCCTCTGTACTGTAACCCCATGAAACATGAGGTTCCAGTAGCTAGTGTGAATCTTTAGGTTCATTCGAGCAATCGAGTCTGGTTAAACCACGCTGAGGACGGTGCATTTCATTCATTCATTCCATCTTTAGTATCGATGGTAAGTTCCTTGTCTTATTAGACGCTATCATTCTTATTTCACTAAGTCGTCGTATGAGGCATCCCCAAAAGTTACACCCAATCTACTGATATTATCTTCAAGCATGTCTTCCTAAAGCGCTTTTAAACATTTTATTTTATCTATGCAATATCAGTTCCGGTATCTTAATGTAATGGCGCCCCCAAATCGTTCAGAAAGTTCTCTATTTTTCTCCACAAGATCACCCTTATTGGCTGAAAACCAAAGGTTCCGCCAGCCGATCGCTCGCGCTCGTGCGTCAGAGCGGATGTTCAATTATAATATTATTTTGCAATGCGACAATACTGTATTGTTAAGGCAGTCGTACTTGTTGAATGAGTGCATGTATACATGTATGTATCCTACGGCCATGATCGCTAAAATATATATAATAGACTAAGTTATTTGAGTTTGGTCGGTCCGTGGATGGGTGACCATCTTTACATACCGAGACCACCCGTGCCTCGGAAAGCACGTTAAGCCGTTGGTCCCGGCTGTTATTCTTGGATCTTTGACAGTCGATACGGGTCGTCAGAAGCCGGGAAGGCTGATAACCAGTCTTACCAAGGGGTATCATATTACCCAGCAACTGGGTTGTGGAGGTCAGATATGTAGTCGCTCCATGTAAAATACTGCTATTCAGCTGCATCCGGTTATACTGAAAGCCGACCTCAACATGTAGTTGGGAAAAGGCTAGGCAGATGAGACTAAGTTATTTGAAAAGCACTTTTTAGGTACCGCGATTTCTTTTATTCTATTCTATGATTGTCAGCACTGACAAGGTTATCAACACATGTTAATTAATTAACGTTATTCAATGACAAATTCCTCATCTAGTAAAAGCTTGCCTAGACAAAGAACACGGCAAATTAACTGCCTCAGCTCAATCCACCAAATGGCAATGTTGACAGTATCCAGTGTACCATTCATCGCCTACGTTTACCTAGTAAGTATGGTATACATACGAGGTGGAGATGACAATACAACAATAAATTAAACTTCATATACCTAATGACGTTCCCAGTCTGCATACAAAAATTCAAACAAATATATCCATTAATTTAGTCACTGGACATTATTTTTCATTTTTAAGATTTTCTACATGATGTATCTGTTAACAGGCCAGCACCGAGAGGTTAAAGACGTCTGCAGTTATGTGCATCTGTATAAACCAACATGTTGCCAACTCACTACCCCTTCGCCAAACTTGTTCTTAAGTTTTATTTCCCGATGCGAATTAATGCATATTATACCTTATGCTAGAGGCATAAGAGTCATAAAGCGTGTCATTAGATAATAAAAGAATGCACGCGGAAGCTATTACTACAAATGTTACGCACTCATGTCAATCAAAAATTAAGTATGTGCGAAAGGGATAGATGATAGATAATAGTTCGATTGTTTCTACTTCGCAAAAAAAAATGGTGTAAGGCACTGCACTAGTCAGTGTTTCGCCGCAATCCTGTGACGTTGTACGCGTCATTGTTTTGCATCGCAAGTGCACGTGTTCGGCGTGAGATGTTTTGTATTGAGCAAAATTGGACGCTTTATTTTTATAGTGACAATACACGTAACGTAGTAATAGGTGCATACCTAGTTTAAATTGTTAAGTGTGTGTAATCTTTTTTTTTTTAAATAACAATGCCTCGTTTTAGTTACACAACTTCGGATTACACCGACATGATTTTAATTTATGGGGAATGTCACGGAAACGCCGAGGATACAGAAAAATGTACCCTTAATTCCGCATTTGGATAGTGCTACTCTAGTCTGTAACAGTGACCCAAGACGAATGAATTTTAAATTAGTTTGGACACAACCCAACATCTAGTCTGCATAGTGCAGCTCGAAATTTGAAGACTAGCTAAGTGATTGAACAGTGATTGTGATGAATAATTACTCGAGGGTGACTGACTATTCGGTTAGTAAACTGTGATTCCTAATTGTTTTTATTGAGCAATAATAATATTAAATATGGCACTAAAAGACCACGTCTCGTCAACGCGACACACCACTGATACACATGACAGCGCACTCTTCTCACAAGTTAGTGAACTAATATTTAAATGGTGTTCTATTTTGTTTACACTTTTATGCTATTTAATTTGTTAGAAAAAATCACTTTTTTAATTTCAACGTGAGGATTCATTTGATAGTTCCTAAATAGTAATATGCATTAGTATTGCTAGTGTTTTCATTTATTGTTATATAGTCGTCTCCACCTCGTATTTTACACTAGCGATCCGCCCTTGGTTCGCACAAGTGCTCTCGACAACAGCGCCATCGCATCGCCTGCCCGCGCTATTGCTTAGTTTTTACTTAGCGTTCTTGTTTATTTTTTTTTTTTTTTTGCTCGGCTTCTAAGGGTTCTAGCGTGATGTAAAATAACATATAGCCTTCCTCAAGAATTGGGCTATCAAATGCTAAAATAATTTTTCAAATCCGACTGGTAGTTCCAGAGATTAGCGCGTTCAAACAAACAAAAAAACAAACTCTTCAGCTTTATTATTAATACTAGCTTCCGCCCGCGACTTTGTCCGCGTTAAATTTCTTGTTCCCCGACCCACCCCGTTGCATCGCATCGCCTGCCCGCGCCTGTTACTTCGTTTTCGCTTAGCGCTCGTTCTTAATTTTTTTTCTTTTTGCTCGGCTTCTAAGGATCCTAGCGTAATATTACATACCTTATAGCCTTTCTCAAGAATTGGGCTATAGAATGCAAAAATATTTTTTTAAATCCGACTGGTAGTGACAGAGATTAGCGCGTTCAAACAGTCAATAAAAAATAAAATGTGTAGGTAACTAATAGACTAAGCGCATTTTTTACCCGTCGTAATTTCTAAACGAAAGGTTCGATTCGAATAATTTAAAAAGGAATTTACGTGTACATAATCAACCTTGATTATGAAACTATTTATTTGGATAAGTATTAATACCATGTTTATGAAAACACCTTCGCAAATAATGCATTATTGTATAACAAATTTGAATACCCTTTAAAAAGTTATCGTGAGCCAACCTTAGAAGGTAGACATATGCTATTGTGGACTTTTTTTTTTAAATTGTTTACGTAGCGCACGCAACGGAAGCTCTCAAAAGGAATAAACCCCGTTTGCAACATTTTTCATTGATGCTCCGCTCCTATTGGTCGTAGCGTAATGTTATATAGCCTATAGCCTTCCTTGATAAATAGGCTATCCAACACTACAAGAATTTTTCAATTCGAACCAGTAGTTCCTGGGTTTAGCGCGTTCAACCAAACAAACAAACAAACTCTTCAGCTTTATAATATTAGTATACATATAGATATATAGATTTAGATTAAAATATAATATAGTCACTAGTTTTACTATAGTGTAGAACACAGAACACATGCGTTTTGACATATTGTCTTCGAAACAATACACCACACGCATTGTTACGAGGCGTATCGAATCGTAATTTGTATTCATGGTTTAGTTTCTGCTTACTCTTTAAGACACGACCGTTATCAAGTTGAGCGACGTATGTTTATTAAATACTTGAACGTTTGCTTAAACAGCTTATCCGGATATCTCATTTCTTCAACCTGAGCTTATCAGCGCTATTTTAATATGTTCTGAGAAGTCAACGGATGTATTGTGTGGCACCTTTTTGTGTTTTAACTCTGAGGTGATAAGACTATGGTGCTATTTGGAGTTTAAAAAAACTAGCCTAAAAAGAACTCTGCGTGTTGACTTTGTGGGTGAAGATTCAAGATGAACCCGACCTTCCATAGTAAAAAAAACATGGTAAAAAAATGGCTCCACCTTTGCAAACATTTCTCAGCTTATCAGCACTCGATTCCCAACTTGAACAGCCATTGATAAAGTTTTTTGTGATAACTTCGACAGGTTTGGACCCGTATACTATATCCCTAAATCGTAACCCCAGAATGCAGTACAAAATGATATAGCTCATTCTATACAAAAACAAGAACAAATAACAGTTAATCAGTCACTTCCGCGGTTATAATAGCCAATGGTCAGATAAGGCAATTGCAAAGCAGGTTCTTTGGGCTTTAGATTGTAAGACCACCCGGCCTTGCAATTTCACAAATTATTCCGTACTGGTATCAGGTAATTACTGGACGGGACGAAGATAAGAAGGGAGGTAATAAGAGAAAGCTTGAAAATACCAGAGGTGACAGAAGGGTTGAGTAGGGACCATCGTGGTAAGGACAGGTGTGTGTAAAGCATTAAAAAAAAGACAGTCTTAAGAATGAATGCTTTGATTGTGTGAAAGCTGATTTGAAAAATAAGAAAACTGCTGATAAAGATTATTAGAAGAACTAACGACTCAAAGTCAGAAAGATGGACCAAAAATTTTGAGTACCGAGCGAGACCCAAAAATATCGAAGTAGGTAATTTTGTCCTTTGATACTAAAATCGTACCCAAATATACAGGGTGTAAGGGACAGCCCTCCGCAAACTAACAGGTTGCATTCAGCTCCTTGTTTTGAATCATATTCCACCAAAAATATTCTCAGAAGAATTTTCATTTTTTTTAATCGTATTTTCAGTTACTATTTCTTTATTTCAATGTAAACTTACATTATCTGTACGCAGCACTCTATAAAACAGCTAAAATAAAAAAATCATCAATGGATGTTGAAATACTCTGCGGCCGAAGGCTCGCTGCGCTGTAACGATACATTGCGTGGGAGGTAATAAAACAAATCAGGTTTATTGGTCATCTTAGTATGATAAACTGAATTCACCCCATCAGTCTGCGGAGGGCTGTCCCTTACACCCTGTATAGGTACTTGCCGAAACTTAAAGTTACAAACAAAGCGGTGTACAAATCTGAAGTGATGTAGCGAAGTTATTTGAGGCGTCTCGGCACCTTAGTCAAACATGTCGCGAACAAACCGAGCTCTTTCTGTCTAATGCTATTTACTGTACTGGATACAGATAATATCGAGAACTGGAAAGTGCACTTGTAATATTTTTTTTATTTTTTTGTAATGGATGTAATTTGGAACCCTTCATTGTGCGTGGTCCGACACGCACTTGGCCGGTTTTTTTTAGACAGGTTTGCTCTTGACTCTAGTCTAGGTTAGAGATGACAGAGGCAAAGTCGACGATGGAGCGAGCTTACCCAGAAGAAGCCTGTTAACTATCACTTTGGACGTTTGCTTTGCGCATCACAAAAGATATTTGGAAACGCTTTGTGCGAAGTGGTGGAATAGCAACTAGGTAGGGATGGTAACCTGCAGTGCGTCTAGATGTCCGATGGTAGAAGGGGGCAGGCGGAATGAGGTCGTGGAATTCTCGAGCACACTCACCGAAGTACAATCTGTAGAAGACCGACAAGCAGGCAACCTTGCGGCGATGAGCCAAGCTGTGAAGCTTGGCATCCACCAGTCTTACGTCGCCATTGAGCCTCTTAGCTCTGCGTTCCACCGAATCAAGCGCGGCAAGTTGGTATTTAACTGAGCCATCCCAAAGGTGGCTGCAATACTCCATGCAGGATCGGACATGCGCTTTGTAGAGAGTTAAAAGCTGTCCAGGCGTAAAGTATCGCTTCACCCTATTTATGATGCCCAGTTTCTTGGCCGCATATACCTACAATATCGACTTTTTTTGTAAGAACTGTGTTGAAAATGAAATTGCTAGGAGTAAAGCAAATTTTGAGACGGCTAATAAAGACGTATGGAAGAAAAAAAAAGACATAACATAACATCACGCCTGTATTCCCCGAAGAGTTAAGCAGAGGTGTACCTATAGGACACCCACATTTCGCCAGTAATGTTTAAAGCCTATGTACCTAATAGGGGCAAGCCTATTGACATCAACCTGGCACAAATCCAGACTCCGGCGGAAGAAAAAGACGAGCTGCGTTAATCTTAAATATGACTGTTAAAAATGCAGACAATTTTTAGAATAAAGGCTCCTGCAGATTGGCGCGACGCGACGGTGCGACGCGACACCGGTAGAACAAATTCCATGAAGTTTTCATAGAAATTGTTCTACCAATGTCGCGTTGCGCCAGTCTGCACGAGCTATAAGATTTAGCTGGATTTCGCTTTGAGTCAAAATTTCTAGATGGTTTTTCTCCAATTTGTAGTCACAATCTCATCTGTGACAATAAATGTAAAAAAATTGTTAAAAATGTTGGGAAATTATAAATATTTTACACAGATTGAGACTGAGATAAGAAGAATGCGAACATTCTTAGAAATATGGGAGTTGCTACTCTGGGCAGCAGGCTACAGATTGCATTCTTATTTCAAACGAAGAACGTAGAAACGCAGGCTCAGAGATAGAAATGGTCCGTGTAAACCGACACCACCCGATTATGTCCGATCACAGCCGATGGTCCTTATTTATTTCCGAGTACCACATTCAAATGTATGTAGGCAGAGATGAATCGTAGCTCATCGCTTACGTACTGTAGACAGCATTAACCCATTGGCCTTAGTTGACTCCTATAAGCTGCGCGCCATGACAAACAGCCATTATTAACGCGCTTTGTTTTTTATTCATTCATTCATTCCATTCACAGCTAAGCTAGTTCTGAATAAATACGAATATGTAACAAATTGTGCTAAGTCAGCATTCAATGAGAAACTTATAAGCAATAAGAAATTGTGATTATTGTGCCCATCGTTTTTATCACGCCAACGATACGAGATACTTACATACATAAAATTGCAACTTACACAGATATCAACTTTAAACGCAAGTCGTATAAGTTGATTTTTGTATGTAAAAACTATCGATAAACGTCATAAAATAATTTTATTTGCAATAGAAACTGAACCATCCGCAATTAAGTTAAAGTTTTTAATCCCAAAGCATGAAATTTATCTCGTTGCGTTGGCTTCAGTATACCTACTAGTTTCATCTTTGTATGAAAAGAAGCCTTCTGTAAGACAGTAATATTATATTTCAACCGGCCTGTAATTATTATTTATCGTGTATTATGTTTTAGCAAAAGTTTTCTCCTTAGATTTCCTCCCAGTGTTTTCTTTACTTCTGCGTTGAGACCTCTATCGAGTATAATGTTAGATATTTAAACTATTTCGTTTATTTCAATCTTAGACTATGAAAATAATTTTATAGTCTAAGTTTCCAATATGTCTAAATTATAGAACCGCCACTTTGACTTTTCTGTAAAAACATAATAAGGTTGCATTTAGATTGAGTCTAATGTTTCAAAATGAGCTAAGCTTAGCCACTTCCGTAAATTGTAGTTCCTTGTCAAAGGTATTTACAGAACAAGATATTGCTAGTCGGGTGTGTTTTGTCAACAGGCTGCAAGATTGCTGCTTTCTGTCCTACTTACTAACTAATGATACCTACTCGTGCCTCCATTATTATAAAATAACATTAGTATCATCCATCACATAACGATGAACAAACAAATCCTTTCCATAATATTGTTTAAAAACTTGCTTAGAATGTCAATAGATTAATTCGGTGGAAATAAACAGTTGAATCGCTTGTTTTCAAAACAGCACATGTCCAAAATTTTGAATATAAAAAAGGGTAAAAATATATTTTTTTTTTTATTATTTTATTTGCTTAATCATTAAAAATGTATATTTTATTTGTTCTCAATTGACAATAATCATGGGTCATCCTGAAAAATATTTTGCTATCTTGTGTTTTGTTCCTCCTGTAAAAACACAGTTTTGGACAAGTGCTGTTTTGAAAACAAGCGATTCAGTTGCTCCCTTAATATTTGTTGTTCTAATGGTCGCAAGCGCTAGTACTGCTGAGCATGAGGTCTTGGATTCGATTCCCGGGTCGGGCAAAGTGTTATTGGGTTTTTACATCGTAGTAACCTATGCATCTATACAAATAAATAAAATTTAAGTGTCTGTTTGTAAGCAAAACAACAGCTTTTTACTAAATGCATATGACAGTATACATATATGACACATATAACGGAAAAACTATTTTTAAAATTTTTGTCAGTCTGTCGATTTGTTCCGGCTATTCTACAAAACTGCTGGACCGATTTTGATGGGACTTTCACTGGCAGATAGCTGATGTTATAAGGAGTAACTTATGGTACTTTTGTTTTAAAAAAATAATTGGGGTTCCGAGCAAAAAAATTAAAACCCATGAAATTATTTACAAAATCAGATTCAAATAAGGAAGTATTGACATCCACACGGGCGAAGCCGCGGACAACAGCTGGTAATAAATAAGTATCGAGGTTTTATGTGAAACTAGCGAAGTATTGGAAATTAGAATGCCATTAATTAATCAGTTATTCATTAATTTAATCTCGACTTACGTTTTTAGTGTTATTGTTATGTCTTAAAGTGCTTGAAACTCTACGTAACTATTAACTATGTAATAATGCTGTGCTGGGAAGCCCGGGGCCGATGCTTCAGGTGCGGAAAACCGCAAACGGCGCAAATACTCCACTCTTTTTGCGAGTTATATTTTCGAGCCCTTTGGGGTTGAAACATTAGGGCAATGGGGTCCGAGTGCCTACTTAGTTTTTTGAGACATCGCCAGGCGGTTGGTCGACTTCTCACGTAACCAGAGGGCTGGCCTATTTTTTGTCCAAACAATCAGCATTGCCATACAACGTGGCAATGCTGTCAGCCTTTTGGGGACTTTTCCTGTTGTCAGCGATGCGGATGAATTTTTTGATGCCCTATGATTCTTTTCCCTCCCTCTTTATACACTTGTACATATAATTATTATTGCTTTAAGACTGTTAGCTTATACTTACAGTAAATATTATCTTGGAAATTGAAATAAAATCCTACTTGCATTTAAAAACTACGTAAAATTATGCCGTAGATACACATACTTGCAGAACGTTGAGTACGTATAACTCTCCAATGCAAATGTTTTAAAAACAATTGTCATTTGTCACGAGACAAAACATTTCATATGTCGTTTAATTTTGCTTATACAATACAAATGGTACTGTATACACGCGACGCTATTGGTACCTACTTATGGTACTGCCAGAATTTTCCTTCATGGGATGAAATTGTATTGGCAATGAACACTGAACACGTTGCATTGTTATTCAGAGTTTATTTACAGTACCCTTAGCAAAGCCTGCCTCGTTGGTCGCAAATCATATTTTAATCAACTTACACCGAGACACTGAGCTGCAAATTGCAAAAATCGTAAGAAAATTTGAATTTCGCGGGCTACCTTAGCGCTTCCCCCTTAAGCAAGGCCTTTATTGAAGTTATCAGTACGGAGCAATACTGAGCATTGTGCTATAGCTAAATATAGCTCGAGTCGAGAGCGCCAGTGTGTGGCAAACGACGAATCATTTTCATTGTGTTTCATTTTATATGGCTATGGAAATCTAGGGACACCTGGTTGTGATTGTTATTATTGACAAGTTGACCTCTGTTCAAATTATGGTAGTGTATTTGATTGCGATATTGAAGAACTTCTATTGGCTCAATAGGCAAAGCATACTTTGTAAGGAATTGAAAACATTGTGTGTCCAGGCATCGATAATGAGATGTAGCGTCCTATCAAAAATAATTAGTGCCTGATATCAAATATCTTGATGACTGATATCATCCTACTATTCCTAATAATCCTACTAACCGACTAATATTATAATCGTGAAAGTTTGTGAGGATGGATGGATGGATGTTTGTTTGTTACTCTTTCACGCAAAAACTCCTGAACGGATTTGGATGAAATTTGGCACACAGATAGTTTATAACCTGGATTAACACATAGGCTACTTTCTATCCCGATATCTCCACGGGATCGAGACTTATGCGGGTGAAACCACGGAGCGCCGCTGGCAATAGTATATCCTTTATGATTATAAACGCGAAAGTTTGTGAGGATGGATGAATGGATGTTTGTTACTCTTTCACGCAAAAACTACTGAACGGGTTTAGATGAAATTTGGTACACAGATATTTTATAACCTGGATTAACATATAGGATCCTTTTTATTACGATATCTCTACGGGTTCGAGATTTATCCGGGTGAAACCGAGGGGCGCTGCTAGCATCATGATAGTTTCAATTTCATAGTGCATTATAGTTCAGCAATTTGGTATAATTATTTCGTTGTACAGGCAGAATTACCTCCAGAATCATTTCTTAGGGCCAGCTTAGCTTTTCAATTACCCACGTAAATTGATTGGTTTTACATGCCGGACAGTTTCAACAATTTTTAGAAATACAAGATAATCAAAACGCATTATCAAAATAATGCTTAAAACTGTATTTTTTTTTTAGTTATAATAAAGTAGATATTTTGGTGGTGATTAAAATATGTAGGTAAGTACCATGAAATTATAATGACAGATGATATTCACCAAGTTTTCGTTTAACCTTTTCAACGGTTGCTGTTCAAGTGATTCATTAAATGTTTGATCATAGCCACTGGCTATAGGGAAACATGATGATCATTTAAAAATCATGATTATGAATATTATAATGACGTTTTTAACTGAGATGACTTTCCAAAAATATTTATATGGGTATGTAGATTTTTAAATGACTTACAAACGTTTAGATCGACTGGCTATGAACTCACATACGTGTCCACTACCTTTTAGATCATTAAATACCTATGTAATGGGTAGTAGGTACCCACTCAATTACGAAATAATCCTAGCCTACTTCCTGATAACCTACTAATATTATAAACGCAAAATTTTGTGACGAGGATGGATGGATGGATGTTTGTTACTCTTTTACGCAAAAACTACTGAACGGACTTGGATAAAATTTGGCACACAGATAGTTTATAACCTGAAACAGCGGGGCACTGCTCTTTGACTAATGAAAATCTTGACTCAAGTGCTGACGCTTAGATCTTCTAGCGCAACGAATATGAAATTAACTTAAAATATTATTTACGTAGAGTTGTAAAAAAACTAGGATGCAAATTTTATAAATTATCGTATGTTTATTTCAATTAAATAAAAAATAAACATCTTAATCGCTAAGCAGACAATCAACACTCGGTGGTCTAAATTCAAAAATTCAAGCAGAAATTCGCAGAAAACTATAATCTTCAGTTCCTAAACAAACTTCCAATATTGACTCTTGAATTTCAATTCAATGTTGACTCAACCGATGCATGATTCCGTACGGATTAGTATTTATTTAGGTGTTAAGAAAACATGCGACATTCATATTCTATCGTGGTACAGCTATAAAAACCGTCAATGTATTTTTATTAGCATTCCCTTTTTATTGCTTGAGATTACTCGTTTTAAAAACTTATATCAAGTTTCTTTTGTTATTTGATATCTCATCTTCGTGTCTTCGTCTATATATTCTGTATATATACTTTATGTATCAATGCATGCAATAATAATTTAATTTATAATTAAGGAACAATGTTGCGGTGCCCTAGCAGGGTTCATGTACGAAACTTATATTTGTAACAAGACCTTATAAACGACATAAATGCAATAAATAAATAAATAAATATACCTACTAGGTTTCCTTTGGGTTCCCACACTGTAGATAGATGTTTTCAAAACTCAAGAGTTGAAGTTTTCTTTTTGACTAGTGCAAATGACATGTGGTCCTTGTAGATAACTGTTTTATTTTTCTGAATTAAAGCATTATATGTGGGCGTCCAAGCAAAAAGGGTCCAGTAGTGGGGTATTGAGTTAAGAACAGATTCGGTATCTAGAATAGTCAATTGATAATAAGTATTTTTTAAAAAATGTTTAAAAACTGGCACTTTTTTTATCAGTCATTTGAAGTTAAAACTCTGAAAAAACTTGATTTGAGAAAAAGCATTTTCAAAGTTTGATTTTTGGTACTTAGTAGATTTTCTGATGTTTCTAAGTACATTTTCTGGTACTTAGAAACATCATATAAAGTCATTTACTACCTATATGAACTTAACTTGATAATTGACTTTACTTGATAATTGAGCATTAATTAATACCTAATCAATTAAAATCGAGAAATGCAATTTTTTCATTTATCTCGGAAACTAAATGCCGAGAACTGGACTCTTTGCTTGGACGCTCACATATTACATTTGCTACTATAATTGTACCAGTAGTAACTTGTAAACTATAATCATTTGTGATTCCCGATCAGTATCAAACTATACAGGCCTACTCACTTAAAGTTACTATTGTTTGTTTCAGACATGGTTCTTCACGGACACAGATAACCCACAACATCAACGCCAAACAAGTAAGGCAAAACTTTTACAAACTTCAATAACATTTTATCAAACATGACCACACAATATCCGCAGCAATTGAGACCTTACTCCATTGTAATAAGAGCCCTTGTTTACAGACGGGCACATGGTAAACACGAACTGCTCCGACTCCCACCAGCGAAAACATCTATGCTGTAAAACGTCCGTGGAATATGACCATTTCCTCGACAGTGGTAAAAAGTGAGTATACATTTTTCAAACTTTTAGTTTTAGTTGCGGTATTTTGACTCTTATCTTGTGGGTCACAAGAGCCAATCTAGAGATGGCAAACAAAGATAAAAATTTCAAGTGTTATTGTAATTTTACTTATTATATTTTCACTCTTATTCTTTGGTAGATAAGGGCTATGTTTGGTAGAGAAGGAATTGGCGATAGATTTATTTATCGTAAACGTGTTCGAAAGTTTAACGAGATAAGCGTGTTTGTCCGAATAGTTTGTTGGGATTGTTTTCTTAGTGGACGCAAATCTTTAAATTCTGAGTAAGTAATATTATTTTACGACTACGCTCGCTTTTACACGAATCCGATCATATTGATGGTGTCTTCCCCCTTCTCTATTCACGAAAGATAAGACTTTAAGACGAGATTTACTCGTCGAGTCCACATAATTTTAACGGTGCTTTTATTAGAACTTTGTCTTCTACATTTCTTTAAAACGAAGACCACTTCAGAGTAAATTCTAACGAAAATTTTCTAACACACGAGTTTACCATTATTCGCAAACATTTAAGTACAAGAGACCAGGACTAGGACTACCATTGGTTAGCATTTAATTTAATTTATAGTTTCACTTCCTTGACAAGACATACGTAATATGCTAATGATTATTGATCATTATCTCACAAGAAACAAATGCCTAACCAATCAAAAACCTCCTTGGCAATCCAAGATTCACCCCGCAGGTTATCCACAGAGTTAACCATCCATATAATTATGGTGTGCTATAGCATTACTGAGTCCAACACAACGACACATCGCATCGCAGCAATTATAACGCAATCAAAATAACGTTTGTTACTCAAATCAGACGAGTGATGGATGTGAATTAATCAGAACTGTAATTATAAATTTAGATGCTAAGCTACAATTATCTGAAGGTACTTTACATATTATGTGATCTCACGCACCGTTTGTTCTGCAAATTAGGTAGAAGTGAGATGAGAATTTTGTTACTACACACCCTTGTTTTGACAAGTTTAATATTCATGTTTGAGCTTTCAAATTAATGTTTTGCTGAAATCGAGGATCGTTCTAAAATAAGATACTTTAATGACGACATTGAAGATAATCTAGCTAGACTGTAATATTAGAACATATATGACAAGATTTTATTGTTAATAAGTCGACGCGACGTCGAAAGTCCCGAAACAGCTCAGAATGAAAGCTTCATCCAATGATAAAAACCTATAATGTGGGGCAAACAATCCTGTTGATTAATTATTATTAAGAACAGGAAATAGACCATGTAAATTAGATTCATGAAAATAGCGCTCATTGCCCAGCGAAGAGCGGAAACCATAATTCAAGAGGTCAAAGGATCAAAAGTCTGACTCTGAATGCAATGCGGGCCGATTCAACTTATTGTAGGGTCTTATTGGAAAACAACGCATTGTGAGAGGACCGGACCCAAAGACCAATCTAGATTACATTTTGAATATTTGACGTACAAATAAGTAATTACCAGGAATAATAAAATGAAATGAAGTGCAAATGGAGCAGTTTTTTTATAATTAATAAATACGTGTTCAGTAAACCCAATATTTTTACTGCAATTTAGACCGATCAAACAACGGAAGTTTTTCTCACTACTAATAAGCTAAACAGAAAAACAAAAACCGATTAAGTTGACAAACATAAAACACAGCGGCATTTTAAACTCCTTCAATATTTTTCTAATAAAACGGGCGTAGTTCAAAGTTTTTCTAAAAAGCATAGTTAATCAGAACCCGCAGTGAGTAAGTTTTTGTTTTCACTAAAAACAAAACGCTCTTAACTTCTGTTTTTAGAAGCCCCGCTGTCTGTTTAAATATTGAACACAAACTTTCGTTCGACGACTAAAGACTCTAATGATCGTATTATGGTTAAGGATCGGTACTAGGAAATCGTGTTATGGGTTCTGGATAAGTTTATATAGAAAACTTAAGGTAGTAGCCACGAAAAAAAAACGTCTGGTTAGCTCGAGAGTTTCACCAGTCAGTGAAAATATCGGACTTAGGATAAACCTTGTAGATGATTGTTAAAAAAAAAAAATATAAATCACTAAAAACGTGCAAAAAGCACTGCCGTATTTTGATAACTTTGGTGTAAATAAGAAGTCACCTAATTAATATTATTAAATAAAGAACAAAGAACAGTGAACCCACTGATTTTATTCTGTTTTCCATAACATTGCTTCTGTTTTGCGTAAAAAGTTCGGAAAGTTTCTGAATTTTCGCTATAGTAATTTGTATGGAGATTTCGGGCGTAAAAATTAAGAAATTTCAGAAAAAATAGGCAGTTTCAAATAGTAGGTGGTGAAAAATTAGGTGACTTCCTATTTACGCCAAAGTTATGAAAATAGTGATATTCAATTATTATTTTTAACAATCGTTTACTAGGTTTATCCTCAATCCAATTTTTTCACTAGCAGGTGAACCTCTTGAGCTAGCCAGACGTTTTGTTTTACGTGGCTACTACTTTGAGTTTTCTACCACTGTGTGTTACTGTGGTTTTGAGTTTTTTTTAACTTATTCAAAACCCATAACACGATTTCCTTGTACCGATCCTTAACGAATACTTTTCCATTTTTAATCTCAAAGTAACGTCAAATATTCTAGTTTATTACTAAAGAGAGAATCTAGAATGAAAATAAACTCGCACACGACATTTCATAACGTCCGACTGCACTGCTGAAGAACATTTTTAGGAAGAACATGAAGCAATTTTGAAAGCAGATTAAAATTCCTCCCGTTTGTGCCGTTTCTGAAATAAGAAATGTATTTTTTTTTCACCAGTCCATATCAGAGGTTGACAACACCTGTAAAAAAGAGTCGTATGAACGCGGTTGGGTATTTTCAAATATGTTTGTCCATTTGAACGAAGAGTGTTTCACTAAACCCAGAGCATGTTGAAGGCTTTTTAATCAGTAGACAACAGCGTCACCAACGAAGCTCAACGCTCAAACACAAACAACAAACGTTAATGGTTTTTCAAGAGCAAGTCCAATATTATTTTGGGCTCACAATAATTTTCACGCGTTTACTCAGAACCGACTAATGTTTTTGTTGAAACTTCTTGCTTTATTCCCACAGTTGTGTTTTGAAGTGCATCCCCAAACGCATTAGTATCACATTTCCAATGAATTGGGCTTTATCACTGTTGTATTTCTTACGCCATCTCCACAAATCTAAACGAGTCAGCATTTTCAAGAATTAGGTACATATGAGGGCCATTTTAGTCGTCATTAACGGCACAATGAACCTCATTCTATGGCATTACTAGCCACCGTGTAGTTACAGGAAATGTATCTTCACTTCGTCAGTGTTAGTAAGCACTTCAATGATAGCGAAGCCTCTAAACATGGCATTGCGGTCGTAATTTATAAATCAATCAATTTTGTCCACTGCTGGAAATACTCATCAAGTACCTACATAATTATATTCAGATGTAAATTACGGTACCCACAAAAGTTTGCTACGGTTATTCTTATTATTATTTATTCCCAGTTTGGAGGCATATTCAAATTGTTTAAATAACGAATACCCACAACAATTTCCCGTAAGCCTATACAAATACAGAGAGTAATTGAACGTTTCCGGTCGAAATAAACATTTAATGGGTAGGTATAATCGATTCGGGATGAAGCTATTAATTATACGCCGCCTAACAATCTTGTTGGCACGAATTGTAATATTCTATTCATGGCGTTAGCTATTGTAACAAAGCTTTTGTAACGTGTCGCTCAAGTCTCGTTACTTGCGCCCATTAATTTTCTTTGCCTACGCATCAATTTGTCCATAAAACTGAGTCTGAACCTTTCGTAATAAACGTCCGATGCGGTGATCTTTTGTAGGCAGTTCTTCCGGAACAAATGAAATGGGCTGAATGCGGAGCCTGTAACAGTCACAAGGTCAAAGGGATCGTTTGATTTTATGTTCAGAAGGATACCGTGACACGTACATAGTAGATTTGTTGTAATTTCAAGAGCGTTTCCTGAAGTAGGTATATTTTATTTACTTTGATAAGCGATTTGTAAGCTTGTCGATGACGCGAAAGAAATCTTTTTGCTTTTGGTTTTTACTAGCGTTGAAAAAAGCAGGAAAAATTCCCGCTTTTTTCCAATTCCGTTGTTTTTTTCAATTTCTCATTCGAAAGTTTCAAGAAAATTTGCCAGTATATATTTCATGTTTTTTTTTCAATAAAACCAAAAAAAAACCGAAGAATATGAAAGAAACGGGAAACATTTCATGTTTTTTTTAAATACGTACTTATTATGATATCTATGCTTTAACTTTTTCCATAATAAAACGTACTAATAAAATGGAGGGTAGATGTAGAATCAAAAAAAAAAATCAGCGGCTAGGCGCGCGCGGCCCCACTGTTGTGCATTCATATTTCACCTACTTATTAAAAAATATTTCATTATAACTTGTTTTTTTTCAACTTTTCAAAATATCAAGCGAAAAATTCGAAAGATTCCTGTTTTTTTCCAAAGGATTCTTTCGTTAATTTTTCAATGAAACATTCGAAAAAAACGGAAAAATACTACAATTTGTTTTATTCGTGAAAAAAACAATTTATTTTTTTCGGAATTTTCAACGCTAGTTTTTACCACCAATCATAGTATCTTTGAGTATGTTTTGCTGATTGAACAAAAAACAAGCTGCTTTTCCTTTCCTTTCTATAACTTCTCATAATCGAACGATTTTTGATGTGTTAATTAAGGCACTGGCATAGTTTCATTCAAAAGTTTTTAGATGCAGTGAAAATTATTGCCGGGATGTCTCCAACATTAATGCTACTTATATCCTATCTAGGGACTTTTACGTACTTACTTCAAAAACCAGGAATGAGATACTAAAACATCAAAATATACGTGCGGTTAAGAATCGAACAGCTCTTTTATTGGTCCCAGGTGGACTGTAATAGGATTATCGTACGTTAGCGGTGTAGGCTTCGCTGGATACGTCAAACGGTGGATTGTTACGTACAAAATTGGTAGTCACGAAGGGACCTTTTGTTACGTAAACGGATTTGGTTATGATATACTGTTCTGACATCCACCAACCCGCACTGGGCCCGCGTGGTGGATTACGGCCCACTCCCTCTCACAGAGAGGAGGCCTGTGTCCCAGCAGTGGGAATATTATAGGCTGATTATGGATATGGTATACCAGTGGCGAGGCTTGACATTTCGTAGGAGGGAAGCCGAAGAAGAAATTGTTCAGTTACAAATAGTCATACAAATACGATTACCACGTTGTAGCGCCGACTTATTTAGAACAATTTGTTGTTGTTGGAATATATATTATTTGGCAATCGTAGACATTACTGAATGTGCTATTTTTCTATGGTGGTAGGTAAAGTTACTCTTCCGATCATCCAAAGGGAAGCCGGTAAGAATGAGTTGTTAGCGCGCTTCGCCTCTATGGTATACTGTTCTGTTGCTTTAGCCGAAATAAGGATTATTTTTGTCTCTTTTTCTTTCGGCTCTTAAGCCATTTTTTAATTACTAACCTTAATACTATTTATTACTCATGGAAGCGTTACGGTCTTGTTGGCTTGCCTTTTATTCATTTTCTTCTTTTGTTTTCATTATCCTAACTTAGCCTTGCACCTTAGCAGCCTCTGAAGAAATTTATTAGTTTTTAGTTGTTTCACATCTCTTTCTGAAGCAAAATGTTCATCTATGTGTATCTCACTCACTTGTCTAATTTTTTGTTGGCAAGTCCATCCACGAACAACCGGTCGGATATTAATCTCCCTGGTATTTATTGCTTTCTTACGAATGTGATTTCCATTATACAGTCTGTATTTATTGAGGACTTTGTTATTAAAATGTTTGAGTTACAGCCATTTAGAAGTTTTAAGTAATGAATGGGTGATTGAAGTTAGTTTGTAAGTTATGAACAAAATATTTTGTGATACGTCTCTCAATCTGCAACATGTTTGGATACGAAATTAATTTATATTCCACCTAAAAACAATCCTAATTGTAGTTTTTCCACCTGGATCATCATTATCGCATCTAAAAATCACCTTCTCTACCACAGGCTCTTAATGTTTGTCCTCCAGTATTTTCCATTTATTATCTAAGGCCGCAATATAAAGCAATTCCTTTTATGTGTAGACTGTATACCTAGCAGCAATTATGGGCGGATATGGAAATAATATAGCAGTGAGTAATTCGTTCGGCTGTGCTCGCTTAATAACATACTTAAGCTTAGGTCCGCAGCATAATAAATACTCTCGATCTGCAATTAAACAGCTGTCTTGCAAGAAATACGCGTCGACCGATCCAATTTCGCAAATGCAAACACGATATGCAAGAAACCCGATCCAGATTATAAGTTGGCGAGTGGCGGCCATTTGTCGTACGCCATACTGCAATATGTGGTCACGGATTGCGTACACGCAGCTCCTGTTATTTGCCGCGGAGCGTAATGTCAGTAAATTATACCGCAACGCTAATTATTGGCACCAGAAGCAAAATTCTTGTTCGTACGAGTTTATAAACACTCTGTACTCGCAATTATATCCTTCAGTTATTTTGGATGCAGCTGGTTAATTCGCGTTTTCATGTAGATTCTCGTTTGATGATCGCTTAAATTGTCGGTTTGGTACTTTTATGGCGTCAATAATGGAACCAATTTTTTCGTTCATCTTCGTCTTTATTTTTGAAACCCGTGTAATGATCGTTCGTTTTTATAATCTTTAGTGTAGGGTCTTCAATGCCTCTGTAAAAATCAACTTATGTACTATTTTAACAGAGTTCTTTTTTGATTGAAACAGGTGGTTCTGCCACTTCGACGATGATAACTACGTGAACGTGCCACGCTTGGTCACTATTCTGCAGAGGTACAACCATCAGCAGGACTGGTACCTGGGTCGACCATCTGTCAACAAGCCACTGAACATATTCATCAAGCCTTCGGAAAGGGTAAAACATAAACAATTTTCTTTCTGACATGATTATTATAAATGAGACGGCTTTTAACGGAACTGATTTAATAAGTTTGTTATAAAAGTTTAATTTGTTCCAGCTGATGTTCTCATTTTGGTTCGCCACGGGTGGTGCTGGATTTTGCATAAGCAGAAGTTTGGCTTTCAAAATGTTACCTGTTGCAAGGTGAGTGCTTCAAACTTTCTAATTAAAACGTTATAACGCAATTACTATTCACTTCGTTAAATGAAACAAAGCAATCCCACTTGGTCAAATAAAATTGTATACAGGGTGGCCGGAGAAGTGACGTCTAAAGGTAAAATTTAGATGCCTTTTATTGTGGGGCACCCGAATTACCCCCATGTATGTTCCGCGATTATTTATATAGTTATAGAGATAGATTTTTTAATGATTTTTTCAAAATTTTCACCTGTCATCGGTTTTGATTCTTTTCTCTTTCTATTGGACGTTTATGGATGTTTTTTTTTTTTGTGATCACCATCATCATTATGTCAAGTACCAATTTACAAGGTTTACCTTGGCTTTATGGAACATGACTGAAATTGAGCAGAGAGTTCAAAATTACAGCTCAAGCATAAGTCAACTCATGATAAAAAAAGTTTTATTTTTTAAACAAGCTTTCATTGCATAACAGCCCTGATTCCCCGAAGGGTTAAGCAGAAGTGTACCTTTAGTACACCCACATTTCGCCAGTTATGATTTAGTCCCATGTAATAGGGGGCGAGCCTATTGCCATCAACCGGGCACTAATCCAGACTCCGGACTGCTACTGAGAAATTCCAGGTAGGAAAACCCAATAACACTTCGCCCGACCTGGTAATGGAACCCAGGACCTCATGCTCTGCAGAAGCGCTTGCGACCACTAGACCAACGAGACTATCTTTAGGCAAGCTTTTATTAGTTTTTAATAAAAAGAAATGAAAAGTTAAAGACAATTTTATCGATTGGAAATAATAGACGAATAGTTGTCAAAGAAAAGCTTGTTACACTCATTTTTTTTCTTTCGTGCTGTTAAAATGTAACACGTTTTTATTTGAAAACTATTCGTCTGCACACAATCACAATGTAAAGAAAAATTAAATACAATATTTTTTCCTAAAAAATTTACTTTGAAGGCAAGTTACAAAAATAAATCCTGCTAGAAGTCTGGTTTTTAAAATGTTCTTTTTTTGTTATTGAAGGTCCATAGCAGTTTTTAGAAATACTTGGAAGCCATTGGCACCATTTTTTATCATGAGTCAAACCTTTGTGGCATAGCATGCTTGAGCTGACTTTTGCTTGAGCTGAACTTTGAACTCTCTACACAATTTCAGTCATGTTCTTTACGGCCCAGGTAAAACCACAACTTGTAAGGTGATGCTTGACATTATGGTAATGTATTATCACAAAAAAAAAAAACATCGCCAAACGTCCAATAGACCGTGAAAAAAAAATCAAAACCGATGAAAGGTGAAAATTATGAAAAAATCATTAAAAAAAATCTATAATCGCGGAATATACATGGGGGTGTTTTGGACGCCCCGTAATAAAAGGCATCTAAATTGTACCTTTAGACGACACTTCTCCGGTCACCCTGTATACTTAAGCCAAATGGGTGGTTTCGATTTAAGTTAAAAGCTCTTGGCAGAAATTTTGTTCCATTTTATTATCGTTACCGCTGAGATGTCGTCTCAACATTTTTCTCTGTTGCAGTGGGGGCAGATTCATAAGTGTTTGTGAAGGCATACGGCTTCCAGATGACGTCACCATGGGATTTATAATAGGTGAGAATGGTTTGTTGTTATTCCTGCTTACATTTCGATGTAATATTCCATTGAATGTTAACAAAAGCCTCACTTTATTGGTTTGCAGAGCACGTGGTGAAGAACAACTTGACATTAGTGCCCGAATTCCATTCGCATTTGGAACAAATGAAACTGCTGCCTGTAGAAACGTTTCGGGATCAAATCTCCTTCAGCTACTCAGGACCAAAAGAGAATATGAATGTCATCAATGTGCCAGGATTTGACACGAGATATGATCCTACTAGGTAAGAGATATTTGATATGCATATGTTTCTGTGACATTAAACCAATTTTTATTTATTTCTAAAATGATTTTTCTTTTGTAAACTTTTGTTTATCTTGCACTTCTTTTGTTTGCTAAACTTGAATCGAAGTATTTAGTATCTTGCAGTATTAACTATCTATACAATTAGGACTGGCTTTTTTTTTTTTTTTTTGTGGATGGGAAATCATCAAATGACTTCTCCCGCTCTGGGCGGAGCGGGAGGGCGTGTCAGACTTTTACTGACTAAAACCCACCCGTGTTCCTTCTGTTGCCTGTGCCGGGGCCACGGTAACTCTTTCGAACATCCCGCAAAATTAGGACTGGCTGACTTTGTTTTATAGTTCTAAATAATGACATAATATCACAATCTTACTTCTTACTAATATTATACACGCGAAAGTTTGTGAGGATGGGTGGATGGATGTTTGTTACTCTTTTACGCAAAAACTGCTGAACGGATTGGTATGAAATTTGGCACGCAGATAGTTTTATAACCTGGATTAACACATAGGATACTTTTTATCGCGGTATTTCCACGGGATCGAGACTTATTAGGGTGAAACCGCGAGGCGCTGCTAGTTCACAATACTATTATCGGATGTGTCTGTTTGTTATAAAGCAAAGATTTGGTTAGTCCTTCGATAAATACATTATACTGGGCAAATTTTTTATCACTATCCAAATTTTCACAGGGTGTTCTACCCATGAATATGAACAACTTTCACTATAGGACCAACTCTGAAATTACGAAAAAAATCTGCTGTTTCATACAAAAGTGCAATGCCTATTCGATCAAAATGTATGAAACACAAATAGCAGAAATTTTTTTTTCGTGATTTCAGAGTTGGTCCCATAGTGAAAGTTGTTCATATTCATGGGTAGAACACCCTGTGAAAATTTGGGTAGTGATAAAACAATAGCCCTGTAAAGAAGAAGAATGTTGTAAAATGATACAATTGGTTGATAACAGCATTTTTGTTGCAGGTTCCTGTCGCTGCACTGCTTCTTGTTCCCTCACTTTAAGTTCTGCCCTAGATAGCATCAGATTCTTGATAATGATGAGATATAGATTTTATACTGTTTGGAAAACAAACAATTAACGGACACATTCATTAAATCTTCCATAGAACGCAAAAGTGCAATAAAAAGTCCAATAATATTCATATTGAAAAATTAACAGATTTATAAAAGAAAATATTTTTTTGAAGACTTATAAGACATAGTTTAGGTTGTGATATTAGTTTTACAAAGGAAGAAGACAGAGTGAAGAATTATAATCTGTAAAAATTGTCGGTGGTGTAAACAAATGCTTTTAACAAAATGTATATTATTCTATATACAAATTGTAATGTCTATAAAAAATCTGTGATATTAGAATATTCTTGTGTGTAGTTATATAATTATAAATGTTGTATTTAAAGGTCTCTACAGTCAAGTGTTATGACATTGTTTGTAAATTAACTTGTTTATAAAATAAACAATTTTAAAATATTTACTTGATTCTTTTTCTCGTTGTTTTGAAACTACAGATAACTGCTTAGTAATTGTAAAAATCTGTTTTCGTCTCAACTGCTAGCCAATCGTCAATGGTTACTATAGACATTGTCTTCCATTTTCGGAGAACAGTCCATCTATTGACTATACCACATACATAATCGGCAATGGCATAATGGATACCTATGAAATGGCGAGCGAGAGGATGTGCGTTCGCATCTCATCCCTTGTACCTACCAGTTATAGCCGTGACCCCACTCCCAGCACAGTTATGTTAAACTGAGTTGAAGATTTATACAAGAAAACAATTAATCTAAAAAAAAAACTGTGATGCACAAAGTAAAGGCATTTTCAAAACAAACGACGTAGGTACCTACTGCAATGAAGTTCCATTAAATATTTGGAAAATAAATAAACAGTCTCATATTTAAGACGAAGAAGAAGAAAGCACTAAATTCACGTCTGTCATTGTAACAAAACAAATGTTCTTTCTTATGCACTAGAGTTGTATGGCAGCTGTACACAAACTTAAGTACTTAATAATTTCTACAGACGTCTGACTTACGTCCCGAGTTTTCATCACAATAAGTGGTCCTCTTGATATACTTTGCATACTTTTTTTTTTTTTTTTGTGGATGGGAAATCATCAAATGACCTCCCGCTCTGGGCGGAGCGGGAGGGCGTGTCAGACTTTTACTGACTAAAACCCACCCGTGTTCCTTCTGTTGCCTGTGCTGGGGCCACGGTAACTCTTTCGAACATCCCGCAACCCTAGCTGGATACTTTGCATACTTGGATTGGATTTAATTAAAAAGAACATTTTATTTTAATATATAGGACATCTGATATGTGCATATATTTTGTCGTACAAGGTGACTAAGTTATCAGGATGCACCTGCCAATGATGTCATGCGGCAAACTTGCACAGTATGCAAGATTATGAGCACTTAATATCAAATTTTATAACCCCTTATTGTTCCACTGGAAAACTTAGTAAGGGACTCCTATTGACCGTGTTAATGTATTGTCATATGGGATATAGATAATCGTAATTATCACCAAAAAGATGGGTAAGTAATCGCAGCATATCGTTGTAAGCAGTAATGCCCTCTTATTAAAGCTGGAGCTTGACATAATCCATACGCCACTTCTATTGACTCGTACAAGCCTAAGTGTGGTGGTGACATGGAAGTAATCCCATCTCCACCAATGGCAGTCTATATAAGTAAAACCTACGAGTGCTCTTGATTGTACTGATATTGACATAAAAACTTCCCAGTCAAAAAAAAAAATAATTTAAAAAATTCCCAGTCAATTCAAATTTACACTTAAAAAATGAATCCCGCCACAGTTTAGTATGTCATTTAATCTACAACGCCTCTCATTACCATATTGAAAGTCATACCAATACCACACTTATTTGAATAACATTGATGACAAACACCAAATGTGATCGGATTGGATATAAACACCTCATAACAAGCATGTAACACAATACGTAGAAATTATTTTATGGGAGAGTAGCTGTGCCCGCGACTTCGTTCGCGTGGATGTTGAAAAACAACTTCCCTATTTCAATCGGATTTTGTTCACAATTTCAAGGGTTTTCATGTTTTTGCGCGGAACCAAAATTATTTTTCTAAAATAAAAGTAGCCTAAGTTACTCCTTATAACATCAGCTATCTGCCAGTGAAAGTCCCGTCAAAATCGGTCAGGCCATTTCGGAGATTAGCCGGAACAAGACAGACAAAAGTTTAAAAAAAAAGTTTTTTTTTGTATACTTTTGTGTGCATCTAGTAAAAAGCTGATATTTTGATATTACAAACAGAAACTTCAATTTTATTTATTTGTATAGATGTACTATAGCTATTGGGAAACATAGTTATCATAATACTGGTAATCGATGGCATCTGCCGATCTATTCTGTAAACATCACACCGTGAGCACTTAGATGAAGTGAGTTTGAAGTGAGCTCAATTCCTAGTAGAGTAAGGTGGAATGACAGTTCACATCACGCTCACTTCACCTAAATTTTCACGGTGGGATCTTTACAGAATAGCACCACTGGTAAGACTGCAAGATGAGTCAAACCAAATTATAAAAAGGCTAGGGATTGATGATACTGGTGGAGATAAAGTGCAAGGTAGACAACGAATAGGACTGACAGATACAAATGTCTTCTTTATTGTATAATGAATAGGCTGAAGGCAAGGAACAAACCATGAAAATATGCAACAACACGATGAGGGTATATTTATGAGTCAGTACTCAACTGTGGGTGGAACAAGGCTGTCAGTGATGATAGCGATACTTATTATCGTTCGTGATCAAAAGTTTTTGTAAGAAACGAGACGGGGATTAGGTTTAAACGTCCTTTTACAATATTAGCTCACTTGTAACTAACAATGTAAAATAAAATTTGAAGTCTAGAGAAGAAATTAAACTATGTATGTATATGTAGTTCGGATGACAATACTATAAATTGGAATCTTGGAGCTGATCTGACGATGGAGCCAGGAGGAACTCTTCAGTGGCTACTAGTAGACCCCTCGAGTTTGGGCTCATAGGATTCGGTTTGACGAGACCAATAGATTGCGTTTGGTAACGAGGGTCTGATGATAGAGCCAGGAGTTGGATAGTGGAATTATTCAGTGGCTACTAGTAGACCCCTCGAGCTTGGGCTCATATGATTCGTTTTAACGAGTCAAATAGATTGGGCTTGATAACGAGAGTCTTATGATGGAGCCAGGAGGTGGATAGTGGAATTATTCAGTGGCTACTAGTAAACCCCTCTAGTTTGGGCGCATAAAATTCGTTTTGATGAGTCCAATAAATTACACTTAGTGTCGAGGGTCTGGTGATGGAGCCAAGAGGTGGATAGTGGAACTCTTCAGTGGCTTAATAGCGACTGAAGACTGCTTTTTAGTTGTGTGTACTTTTAATTATTTTTTAAAGAAAGCGCTCCACACTTTTTGAATTAATCATGGGATATAAAAGAAGTGATAATCTGCATAGGTACTTGATATCTTATTAAATAATTATTTTATAATTTTTAGTGAGTGATAAAAGCGTGTTGTTTAGGTTTTTTTAAACTACATATTTTTTAATCAAGAATTACGCGTGGCATTTCAGATTAAAATCTCCTAGGCACCGACATAATGTCAAAACCAATTGCTAAAGATACAATAATTATGAATAAAGTTACAAATTTTTAGATTCGATTTTATTAAAAACTACACATGCACTAACAAAACTAATGTGAACTAATGTTTATTAAAAACTAATGTGGACATAAATCTAAATTGCTATCAATTTAGATAGTTTGTCCAAAAAGTGCTACTGAATTACGTAGATGTATATAATTGAGTAGGTATATAAATTCTATTCCTATGAACACGTAGCACACCGCTGACGTCAGAATCGTCTGCTAAGCTTAGATTTTAATTAAGTTTCGTATTAAAGCAAGATAAGATCGTATTCATATCCATTAGAGTAGGTAAGTGTCGCGAATCCGCGTCGATGTGCGCATCACCTTACATGGCGACCGCGACGTCGCATTCATGGAATGTAAGGTGATTGTCCCCTTAGATGCGCTGCGGTCTGCCATGGATACATTATAGGATTTATGCAAGACCATTGAATAGATAGAACTGTATCGAGAGATAATGGATGATTACGTTGAAGTTTATAGAAACGAATTTGATTATTAATATATCAACATATTTTAGGATATATCCAAAGAACATAAGATTCTACATGTTGTTGAGGTTTTAGAATTTACATGAAAAAAATTTGCTTAACGAAAATCTACCAGTGTGCAGTGTTAGATGCTAAAGAACAAAACTAAAAAAAAAAAAAATTGAATTTTTTTTCACATAAACCTACATGGGCACTTACGAAACGTCAGAAGCTAGGTGCATGGTTCCAATTGGTCGTTTCCTATGGAGAAGAACCGGCAAGAAACTCCACGGTTACAAAGTTTCAAATGTATGAATGATGATAACAAATCAATGATCACGTGATCAGAATTACGATAAAACAAATGGTAAGTCGATCGGTCAATGTATACTTAAGCGTTATGGTGCTCCGATAGACGTGTGAATAGATCATTCAATACCCACAGTTCAGCTGAATCGCCTTACCTTTAAACGTCACTAGTTTTATCGATGCGATGCCTCAATAGTCTATAAATGGGAAAAGTATCAAGTAACAGAATTTATGGCCTCGAATGTAAGGGGCACTTCCTATGGAGCTTTAAAGGTAGGAAATATAATTTCAAGCTTTTCTTTTTCTAGAAAGAAGAAGAAATTTTTTTCTTCTTCTGGAGAGACGATAAAGCACAAAAAAAATTAAACACGGTAAACGACTTTACTGTGTATAATTTTTGTAATATGCGTTTTATTTGTGCAGAATAAACAATTTTTCTTACTTTATTTCTTTCCTTTCTACCTTTCTATCTTTCTCCTGATAACACGATCTACTAAGAGAATGATTCTAGGTAATAAGAAAATAATAGTTTTGATGCTCAATGAAACAAAGTTCTATTGAATGGTAATCAGGTTGCAGTAGGTAAGTAGCTCCAGATACATCTCGTGGCTTAAAACTTACGATTATTTTCGTGAGAACATCTTCCGGTCAATTTTTCTGCAAGATCATTTCCTTGAAGCAGTTTGAATGATTAATTAAATTGATTGACATGCTCCATTCGTTCCGCGATGGAGGGTCTCGACAGTTCCCTTTCGGTAGCACCTGGTCTTAAATTCTTCATTCTGATCGATTATTATACTGCACAGTCACTTCACGTAATTGGGTTCCTAATTTGTTCTGGCGCAACAATCTGACTCGATTCGGAATTTAAACCGATTATTAACCCTTTATTCGGATGTCCATTCTTCTCGATAATTTTAAATCTCTCCTTGAAATTTTCTATTACAGAAGATGAATGACGTTATTTACGAAGCAGCAATGCAGTATTTTGTATGCACATGTTAATTTTTTAACATGCCAAAGCATGCATGGCATGACATTTTTTTTTGTTTTTTTTTTTTAATGTGGGTGTACTATAGGTAGGTACATCTCTGCCTAACCCTTCGGGGAATACAGGCATGATATTATGTGTGTGTTATGTTATTTTTCATTTGTCAGCGCATATAAATATTTATATACTTAGTATTAAATGGATCGAAGATTTTTACGAGCAATGAAAAGAGATGTCATCATTTTCTCCAATACGGCAGCACTTAAGGCTAAGACCTCTAAATTCCCCAAATCTCTTTCGTATCTTCTAAAAACTTTCCAACTACTCAAAACGGATTGAATAACTGAACTCGTCCACGAATTAATGGTTTCGAATAAACATAATTAAGCTCTCAAAGAGTGCCGATTGTCTGAAGGACGATATAAGTTTGAAAATGACTCTTAATTAAAAATGGGGTCCATTTGTCTTGTTCGATTTGGGCTTGTTGTCTTCGATTTTATCTTAAGTCACCCCAGTCTCGTCTGGCTCAGTTTCTTTTTCTGTACCTACCAGCTAAGTAATTAATTCATTCGCTTGTATCGGTCTCTCTTCTATAGATTGATCTGGATCTTATGTTACTAAGGTTACCAGTAATTACCACCTTCATTTAGGGCTCATGTTTTATTATTTTGAAGCATCTATCGTGATTTTGGACAAATTTATGTTACTGAGTGATATTCTTTAGTCGTAATCATCTACTTTCATCGTTATCCAATATTCCATTACATAGCTGATCTTACCAAATTGATGGTTACAATCGAAATGAGTTAGTAAAAAACTAAAAATACATCTCTATTTCTTTAAATCGTAAAAGTACCGATAAAATAAACGGAGTCCTCAAATAATCCGTATACGGACATTGGCAGTAGCTACACTGAAGATAATAACAGTTTTACGAAATGAAATTATCTTGACCGGTCTTGTGTCAATTAAGTCTGCCCTCAGTTAGCCAGGGGCTACTAACACGAGTACAACGTAGAGATATGCAGCCATTTTGTTAGAAAACTTACGATTTGCACCTGCTGCACGACCTGGTACTTAATGAGAAATCGTTATTGTTTTACTTAGCCTAGTTTAGAACGAGATTAATTAAAATGAAAAGTGTTGTAACTATGTATTATGTGATTTAGGTACATTAATTTAAAAATACCCCAGGTGTTTGATCCCAAATAACTAATAGGATACATGATACATGTCATGAATGTAGGTAGGTAAGTCTTGGGCTCTACATCTAAATGCTACGAGCAAACTAAATACATTTCCGTAAATAACTTATCGTACCTTTAGGCATCACCTCTAATCTACAGATATCAAAAAGTAGATTATGCACCAAGGGGATAAATCAGTGTCATGTCGTGGGCGCCGTATTGCTACTGAGTAAAGTTTCAGAAACTTGGGTCTGCTGAGGGTCATTTTGGATCGTGAAAGTTGGTGAAAGTGCTGCTTGAGGCAGCGGGCTAGATGAATAGTGTTTTGATGTGGATGGTTGCGGTGACATGTCAAAACATCACATCAGGAGATTGCACACAAGCGATCGATGCATGAGCGGTTCGCTGGGGTCGCTAGTATAGTAAGTATAGTTAGTAAGTAATTAAGTATGTAGCTAATTTATTTATTTTTTTATTTGAGATAGGTTTGCTCTTGACTCTAGTCTAGGTCAGAGATGACAGAGATAAAGTCGTTACTAAAAATTCAATCATTAGTTAGGTACTTACTTTTGTGACAAGGAATCTGTGGTCAGGAGCTTCATATAAAAACGTTTCCACGGTTTAAGCTGCGAAAACTTTTGATTTCTTGGCACGCTGTCCTTCCGATTTCCTTTTTAAAAGCGCATATAATTTGGTGTATCTATGTATTAATTTGAATATTATGTTTGATGCTTATTGTCGACCTGAGTATCGCATAGATGCACCATAGGCTACTAGGCTTCTTTGTACATGATAAATGCTGGAAGTAGACTAAAAACACTGATTCAGTTACAGATTTAACGCCCTTTATATTTTTTAATTTGTAAAAATCGTCGTAGGCTGTACAGTATTCCCAAATTAATAATGCGCATGCAGATCTTCGCTAATTGTCGTATTCACGGAAACACAGTTCACAAAACACATAATTCTACTAAATTATGCATGAAGAAAATGCTTAACCACTCTATATACATATCGTCTTCCGACGCTCGGGGAATACGACCGTTGCCGAACAGTGACGAAGATTTCTATGCGCATTATCACTTTGGGAGACCTGTATGTACGATTCGTTGGACTTTTCTGGGAGTAGGTTGTTGGTAATGCCGATGGCTTCCGATTTAATGTATTCCGGAGTCAAATCACTATCATCACTCGACATTTTTGTGAGAATTTGTAGTGTAATTTGTTGTAGCGATTTGCAGTATTGGCGCCTTTTTTATTTGAGTTCCATCTTATCTTTCTTTTATTTGTGTTCTGCTCGTGGAGGCCAGTTCGATTTTCGAACAATTTAGTTTTTAGTGCAAGTCTCAATAGTAAATGCATGGAATTAGTATGTACTATGGTAAATGTTTGCATGCGATTTTTAGTTGAGGTTCCAAATTCAAATCACATCAATGACCAGCGTACTAATACCCGGCTAGACCCCAGGGCTTTAATGACTTACTTCAGGTTAGGTTTGCATGACCTAAAATTTGACATTGTCGAGCAGGTGGTATGAATAGTAGATTGCTTGCCCAGGGAGCAAACAACTATTTTAAAGGCGAGAATCCAAAAGTCTTTGAATCCAAAGCGGAGCGTGTAATATATGGAATTATTCCAGTAATGGAACGTGCTTAGCATAGGTTAAATATGACATTATGGTAACGAGGGAATATTATGGTAACGCGGGAATATTATGGTAACGAGGGAATATTATGGTAACGAGGGAATATTATGGTAACGAGGGAATATTATGGTAACGCAGGAATATTATGGTAACGAGGGAATATTATGGTAACGAGGGAATATTATGGTAACGAGGGAATATTATGGTAACGAGGGAATATTATGGTAACGAGGGAATATTATGGTAACGAGGGAATATTATGGTAACGAGGGAATATTATGGTAACGAGGGAATATTATGGTAACGAGGGAATATTATGGTAACGAGGGAATATTATGGTAACGAGGGAATATTATGGTAACGAGGGAATATTATGGTAACGAGGGAATATTATGGTAACGAAGGAATATTATGGTAACGAGGGAATGCGCCCTTTTCCGAAGAACACTTGACAGGGACGGTCGCATTTTGTAAGAAAAAATCTATACATCTATACAAATAAAGAAAATAGAAGTGTCTGTTTGTAATGTCAAAATAACAGCTTTTTACTAAATGCATATGACAGTTTATACGATACTTATAATGAAAAAGCAATTTTTATAATTTTTGTCTGTTTGTTCTAGCTAATCTCCGAATCGGCTGGTCCGATTTTGACGGAACTTCCACTGGCAGATAGCTGATGCTATAAGTAACTTAGGGTACTTTCATTACAGTAAAAGGATTAGGATTCCGCGCAAAAAAAAATTAAACCCATGAAATTCAAAACGGCTGGACCGATTTTGACGGGACTTTCATTGGCAGATAGCTGATGCTATAAGGAATTACTTAGGTAAATTTTATTTTAGAAAAAAAGGGTTCCGCGAAATTGTGAACAAAATCAGATTCAAATTGGGAAGTATAGACATCCACGCGGGCGAAGCCGCGGACAACAGCTAGTATAAAATAAATGTGTTACTCCAACATCTATGTTTAATTACTAAACAATACATGGCACAGCTGGTAGGTTCTTAGCGAGGGATTCTAAGTAGAATCCTGAGCGCAGCGAGGGATTCAAAGTACGTCACTCGAGTTTAAAATAATGTTGCTCCCGAAGTAAACACTCTATATAACCTACTATGAGAAAATAAGTAAGTGCATACAATGTTCTCTGGAGTTAATATAACACTTTCATTCTCACTACTTAGTAAAATCAGAATTTGAGTAAACAATTACAAACGAAGGCAGAATGCATTTCGCGCGTTTCCTGACCTATTATCCCTTGTGACACCAAACATCATTAATAGTTCTTAGTAGACACAATCCAATTAATTGCTTACGCAATGTACCAAATAATTTGATTTACAATGCTGATTAAGTTCACTTGAGTCGGCTTGTCCACAGAGCAAAGAAACCGAACAGAGACGAAGCTTATATAGAACGTTCAATATTTATACCTACCAAAAGGTATGGTTGGCACAGGAGGATAAAACTAAATAAACAGAACGTTAATCAGCTTACGTATTTCCATTTATAATCATAATTATTCAATCACTAATAGGACGGTAGGTATTACTTACGTTTTTCAAATCATAAACACCAATCATCTGCAATTAATCATAAAAAAAATCCTCAAATGGTCGTTACTTGTATCACTTAACTTAATAAAAAACCTATAAACTATTTACGATCACTACCAAAACTTTTTTGCATCAACTGATTGAGTTTTATTTCGATGTTGAGGTAGGAGCCAATGGCACCGCGCCGTGCCCTCATCTCTAGAGTAGGCAGTGACCTGTCGCTGCCGGCTGTCGTTAATTCGATGGTCGGCAGCGAGGAGTCCTGGGACGCGGTGGTTTCCTTCTGCGAGACAGTCATCTCGCAGAAGGAGGCTGCGGAAAGGGAGAGGGAGATCACATCCTCTCACCCAGCCCGCAGCAGGCGCACTGGGCGTCGGCGGAGGGCGGACAACGCCCTCTTCCAGCCCCCTAAATGGGTCCAGGGGCGACGGACTCGGGACGTCCGTCGCCCCCCATACATCGGACCCGAGGTGGCGGCGCGTAGTGTTCCACGCGCGCCCCTCTTAGCGGGGGGAGTCAAACACCTCACTCCCCCCTCGACACGAGGAGAGGCCTGCCGTGGCGGGCCGGCACCAGCCGGGGGTTGCGGAAGGATCGTAAGTTCCCGCGACCCTCGGCGTAGGTGTGAGATGGAACACCGGGGTGGTTTTTAGTCAGTAAGAGTCTGACAGACCCCTCCGCCCACCCCAGGGCGGAGGACATCCATGAGGATTTTCCACCCCGAAACAAAAAAAAAAAAAAAAAAGGAGCCAGTGGCACGCACACACGCGCCTCATGCTGGTAGTAGTGTACCTATCATAGCTCGGTTGTATGAAGCTTTGTCTCTGTTCCGTTTCTTTACTCATGTGGCTTGTCAGTTGTCGCTAGCGAGATGTGTCAGCAACCAAGAGAAGACAGAGACATTAGTCGCAAAACAAGAGAAGAACAGAAGGGCAATTGATTATGTCTGTACATTTTTTTTAATTAACACTATTTAGAAAGAAAATACGTTTATTTGTGGTAAATATGACGCAAACAAAGGTCACAAACACAAAAAAGAAATAAAGTACAATTTTTATAGTGGCAAGACTAACCAAGGTGGGATGCTGTGGCCCGGGGTGGGGTCGTCTTGGCGGTGTCTCTAGACATCGCCAATGCCTTCAACACCCTGCCCTGGAGTTGCATCAGGGAGGCACTCCGGTATCACCGAGTGCCGACCTACCTCTGTCGCGTGGTCGAGGCCTATCTGACGGACAGGGCCGTCATCTACCCCGGTCACCGGGGAGAGTGGAACCGGCGAGAGATGTCGTGCGGTGTCCCGCAGGGATCGGTTCTGGGACCGCATCTGTGGGACATCGGGTACGACTGGGTGCTGCGCGCTGACCTCCCTGGTGGTGTCAGCGTAGTTTGCTACGCTGACGACACGCTGGTCCTGGCGCAGGGGAGGTCGCACCAGGCGGCGGCCGAATTAGCGGCACGCGGGGTTGCGACTATCGTAGAGAGGATCCGGCAATTGGGACTCGAGGTGGCCTTGCACAAGTCCGAGGCCATGTGTTTTCATGGTCCTCGGAACGCGCCACCATCGGGTTCCCAAATAACGGTAGGAGGGGTTCCCATCGGTGTCGAGTCGACGATGAAGTACCTGGGACTCGTCCTCGACAGCCGGTGGAATTTCGTGGAGCATTTCCGACGTTTGGCTCCCAGACTGGAGCGGGCCGGGGCTGCCTTGGGGCGGCTCCTGCCCAATCTGGGGGGTCCAAACGCCTCCTGCCGGAGGCTCTACGCGGGGGTCGTGCGGTCCATGGCCCTTTACGGAGCTCCGGTGTGGGCGCGTTCCGTGAGGCGGCGACCGGTCCGTCGGTTGAACGCGTCCCAGAGGGTCATGGCCATCCGGTTAGCCCGGGGATACCGCACGGTCTCCGGGGAGGCGGCGAACCTCCTTGCCGGATTACCGCCATGGGATCTGGAGGCAAAAGTCCTCGCGCACATGTGGGAGTGGCGCGAGGAGGCAGGACGCCGGGGAGTAACTCCGTTGCCGCGAGAAATCGCGGCACGGCGGACAGAGCTCCGGCAGGATCTCATGGCGGCATGGAGAGTGCGATTGTCGCAACCCAGCGCTGGGCACGCCACAATTGCGGCGATAAGTCCCCTCTTTGAGGAGTGGCTAGAGAGGCGCCACGGCGTCCTCACCTTCCGCCTGACGCAGGTCCTCACCGGACACGGGTGCTTCGGGAGGTACCTGTTCCGGATAAGGCGGGAGGAAACGCCCGGGTGTCACCACTGTGTGGATCGCCCGGAGGACACGGTGGAGCATACGGTGCAGGTCTGCCCGGCTTGGGCGGAGCACCGCCGTGTCCTCGCGGAAGCGATCGGCGGCGGCGATCTCTCGCGTCCGGCTCTGGTCCAGGCCATGGTACGGAGCGAGAGTGCATGGGAAGCCATTACCTCCTTCTGCGAAGCAGTAATGCTCGTGAAGGAGGAGGCGGGACGCGTGAGGGAGAGGCAAGCTTTGCGCCCTCACGCCCCTAGTCGCCGCAGGAGACGCCCTGGGCGTCGGGAATTGGCAGCCGATTCCCGGCCACCGTAGGCGCGGGCTTGCGGATGGCGAGCAATGGGTAGCTCGCCGTCCGGTAAGGACCAAGCCCGAGTCGACGGCGCGTCGTGTTCCACGCGCGCCTCAAAGAGATGTCAGCACCATTGACGGGGTCCGCTAGGGCCGATGCCAGCTAGGGTTGCGGGATGTTCGAAAGAGTTACCGTGGCCCCGGCACAGGCAACAGAAGGAACACGGGTGGGTTTTAGTCAGTAAAAGTCTGACACGCCCTCCCGCTCCGCCCAGAGCGGGAGAAGTCATTTGATGATTTCCCATCCACAAAAAAAAAAAAAAAAAAAAAAAAGACTAACCAAGGTAATGATGGTGAGATTCAATGTATGTATGTATATTTACACTATAGATTGGCTGGTACATCAAAAGTGTCAAACCATTTTATTGACACGGCTATCGGCATGACGTCGAAACTCGAACTGGATGTGGCTATCGTGACAATAGTGACAGCTAATATAACCAATTGGGTGGCAGAATTCCTGAGGAGTCACAACATCGGATGCGTCGTATACTTGGACGATTTCCTTTTAGCATACCAGTCAAAATAGCAGTTGGAAGACGACATCTGCGTTTACTGGGCTGGACAATCAACTTGGAAAACTCTGTACTGGCTCCGACACAATGCCTCGAGTTTCTCGGCATAACATGGAACTCAAAACACAGCACAAAGTTCCTGTCGGAGCTGGAGTGCTTAATAAGAATAAGAGAAAAACAATAATATTTTTTATTGCATGGGAATCAAAGAACTACCACTCAATTAAACCTATAACTGTGACAATTTATAATTTAATTATCGACCCGTTTCGGGTGGCTCAACAAATGAAGGGTTTAATATTTACTTTGCAACTAACGGTACATACCTAACTTGCGATAGAATGTGAAGTCTAGACATATTCTGGCTAGATTTTGCTTCTGCATTAGTGATTAACCAGACTCAAGACACAGCAGTACAGTTATTTGCACTTTTTATTGGTAAAGGATATGAACGTAATTTATAAAACTGTTCTTTTAATGGCAAATAACATGAGTAACATTTCCAGTGAACTGTAAAATCGTAGATTAATTAAGAAATATCCGCAATAATTTCTTTAAACATCACGCATTTAATCCCCGAAGGGTTAGGCAGAGGTGTATCTATAGTACTCCCACATTTCGCCAGTTATGTTTATGTCCCAAGTAATAGGGGGCGAGCATATTGCCAGCACCCGGGCACAAATCCAGACTCCGGGCTGCTACTGAGAAATCTTGATAGAAAAATCCAATAACACTGCCTGACCCGGGAATCGAACCCAGGACCCCATGCTCAGCAGTAGCACTTGCGGCTACTAAACCATCGAAGAAATTCTTTAATACATCCGTTAAATTGATTCCTTTCGAGCATTTCTGGTTTAGCTAAAATAAGACTTTCGTTGTGTCATTGAATTATTGCAGTTCTGCTGTAAAAGCTTACGTTTACAGCAGATTTGCAGAAGGTTTCTAAGTTCCTACAAAGTATTAAGGTTTTACAGAATTAAGATCTCCCTTAAAGACACTTTCTGGCCATTTCTACGGACATCATAACCATCAGACCCTAGCTGAAATCTTCTATACTAATTATAAAGCTGAAGAGAAGTTTGTTTTTTTGTTTGTTAGTTTGAACGCGCTAATCTCTGGAACTACCAGTCGGATTTGAACATTTCTTTTTGCATTTGCTAGCCCAATTCTTGAGGAAGGTTATAGGCTTTAACATCACGTTACGACCATAAGGAGCCGAGTAAGAAAACGAACAGAAAGAACGCTAAGCGAAAACGAAGTAATAGCGCGGGTGGGGGATGCGATGCGATGGTCGGAGGAACAAATTTCACGCGAACGATGTCGTAGGCAGAAGATATTAACGTATAAAGTCTACTCCTATTGCCAAACTTGTACAATCGACCGCACATCAGTAGTAACACTTTGACCTTGAGTTGGCCTAGCGTCGTAGGCACTTTCAATAGAATGCGAGGACAGCTTATACTATGTATTAGTTTAGGTAATTACATAACTTACTACTACTACTTACCTAAAAAACTTGCTTTAGGTACTTAATTAATTACCTAAACGGAATAGAGAATAGTTTCGTTGTACATGTTTAATCCAATTTCATTCATCCGTTCAGCAAAAACAGATTCTAATTTCAAATAGAACGCAAGTAGGTGTCACGACAACAGCAGCAGGTCGTTCGGCAATCTCCGTCGGTAGTTCGGGTGTGTCGGGTCACGATTACTGCACCCTTGGGCGTGCGCACGCCCACATTGTCCAGCATAGTGAAAGGATACAAAATGATCTCTGATAAATGTAATTTGATATTGTACTGCGTCATTTATGAGACTGTTTAAATTGTTATTTATTACGTATTAATTTTTATTAACGCTTGGTTCCGGTTGATCATGCAATCTGATCAGTAAAGCTTTTGTCAGAACTAATATCTGTATATACATATATCTAGTAGTGATTGCCTGATTGAAAATTATAACAACCAATCATATTATTGTTGAAATAAGAATTGACAGCAAATTAAAAATGGTTTCAGAAATCGGAATGGAAAATCGCTCCGGTAGGAAACCTATTTTCCTGAATTTTTTTTTTAATGGTATGATATGTACTGGCTACAATTGTCCTGGATTTTGAGTAAACTCTGTGGTTTATTTAAATCAAACATTAAGGGTCTATTTCACCACCTACGATTAGCAACTATACACCGAATAAATTAAAAAATGGACCAGAATTTGTATGAAATTATATGCCAACTAAGTTATTAGGAACTTAATCGTAGGTGGTGAAACAGGTCTTAAATCTAGCTTACATAGTAATATTCTGTCGAAAGCATTGGGTAACGAAACGAGACAGTAAGTATACCTGACCTGCACCCTAATCGCGTAACACACTTACAGTAGGAATCGGTTTCATTTTGACAGTTCAACAACATTCATTGCATTATTTACGTTGTTGAGCAGACAAGTTTTTCGAACATATGAAGCAACGGATTCGCAATATGCTTCAAAATCATTCAGATTGTGATTAACAGTGTTACGCAATAAGGGTGCTGATGTGAACTTAATACTACTTGCTACATACCCGCACCCTAATTACGTCATAATCTGAATGATTTTGGAACATATTGCTAATCCATCGCTTTATGTCTTCGAAAACTGTGTCTGCTCAACAACGTAAATAACGCAATGAATGTTGTTGAACTGTGTTTCGCAATTAGGGTGCTGTACCTACCATTTACTAGATACTGACCTGTCTTTCTCTAAAATATAGCGTTGGCGTGCATAATTGTGGCCACTAAGCACCTAGGCAAATTGTTTTCGCGTGCTTCTAGTGCGTGACAAACCTTTATAAGTGTATTCCTGAAAAGGTCAACTTTGTTATGTTTAGACTTACTGTACGGTATTTGTCCAGTAGACTATGTAGGTATTTGGTCATTTAACTGACATGCAATAGTTTTTTGAGAGCCGTGTATAATGCATTGCTTGCAGTATTCATTCCTTACAGATATAGGATATAGGCAGGCACCTACCTACGATCTGCAGTGCTATTTCACCACAATGTTTTAAGAAAGACAGAAGGTTATGTCATTCTTGTAATGACCAAGAGGGCAGTGGTGGCCTAGTGGTAACAGCCCTGACTTACGAGTTGTTGATCATGGATTCGAACCCAGACAGACGCTTTACTTTGTATAAATAATTTCATCACCACTGCTCGCAAAACGGTGAAGGAAAACATCGTGAGGAAACCGGCATGTCCTAGAACCAAAAATTCGACGACATATCTGCCAACCCGTACTGGGCCCGCGGGTGGATTTTGACCCTGTGTCCCAACAGTGGGAACCTTATAGGCTAATTATGCTAATGACCAAAACTAAAATCCTATGTCCTATGTTTCCAGCTTAAATCCAATAGAAAGACCGCGGCAAGGATCTCTCTGTATTCATAAACTAAACAAACCTAGACAAAAGCAATGCAGTTCACCCAAATCCATAAACAAACGCACCTCAATTCAACGGTCATCAAGTCCTGTCATTTAAAATGAAACGTATATTTTGTTTAAATCGTAAGTTTTGTTCATTCTTATTGTGCAGTATCGGCCCACCCGACGGAGGTTGCATACTAACGACCCATGAAATGTGCACATGACATGGACATTTAAGTGTTCCTTTCGGATGCTATTACGTGTAGTGACACGTAATTGAAGACATTTTGATATCGAGACAAGTTTACATGAACATATGGCACTATGATTGGAAAGAACAATTCTAAAAGTTTCTGATTGTAATATACTTAGGTAGATAGATAGATATATACTCTTTATTATGTACAACATAAAAATGACAGATATAAATGTAGAAATTTTATATAGGGTGACACAACTGAGGTAGGTAAGTACTTATTTGATGATTGCAATGGCAAATGTCCTTAGTTATAAAACAATGTATATAGAACAGGTACCATTTATTAGATGTTCGATGTATGAAGCCTAAAATCCCGTTGAGCACAGTTCTATGTTTTTAAATCGTATTTCCCATTCATCAATAATCTTTTATAATGCTACCTTACCCAATGACACAAGTAATTCCTATGCTATAAGGTAAGCCATTAAATGCACAAATACGTAACCGTTCGGCCGAGTGGACGGCAATTGACTGCATTCTGGTCACGATGCGATCTAAACAAGCAAAACGATAATTTACCTTTGCAATAGGCACCCGGCAGGTTCTGCGAAAATATAGGCCTTACACACGAACGTTTATTTGATTTACACCCTATTTGTTTAGTCACGCTTTCATCGTATTTGGAGTAAGTACGATGTAAATGTAAAAGGCCATCCTATATCATGTCACTCTATACAGGGTGTAAGGGACAGGCCTCCACAAACTAACAGGGTGCATATATTGTATCATATTCCACCGGAAATATTCTCAGGAACATTTTTTTAAAATCGTATTTTCAGTTACTGTTCCTTTATTTCAATGTAAAATTACATTCCCGGTACGCAGCACTCAATTTCCAAAAGCGTAAGCGTAAGCGTTTCCAAATGTCTTTTGTGATGCGCACAGCAAAGGAGTGGAACTCTCTGCCTGCGTCTGTGTTTCCGAACGCATACAACCCCGATCTCTTCTATGTGAGAGTGAACAGGCTTCTTCTGGGTAAGTTCGCTCCATCGTCGACTTTGTCTCTGTCATCTCTGATCTAGACTAGAGTCAAGAGCAAACCTATCTCAAATAAAAAAATTATGTTAATAAAAAAGATAAAATAATAAAATCAGCAATGGATGTTGAAGTACTCGGCTGCCGAAGGCTCGCTGCGCTGCCGTTCGCTACGCGCGTTTAGCCACGGTAGCGATACATTGCGTGTGCGGTAATAAAACAAATCAGGTTTATTGGATTCCTATAACGTTTCTGAAATAATTTCATGTACCGGTCATCTTTGCATGATCTACTGAATCAACCCCATCAGTCTGCGGAGGACTGTCCCTTACACCCTGTATCTGTTTATTCCTGAGACTTGCTTGGAGTGGCAAGAATCTGCCTACCAAGGTTGGTGGTTGTGCAATTATTTGCACATGGTTATTGGGGTTATCCCCAATAACCATCAGAACTGTGTTCAGAATTAGAAGAATCCTGGCGGTCTACTCCGAAACGTAAATCCGAAATATCGGCCGAATATTCGAACGAATCCTACTACACTTTGTTCTATTTCGTTCGGTCGGTTCGGATCCGAACGAACTTCATTTTGACGTTTTTGTTCAACGAACTTCATTTTGACGTTTGGTCGAATCCGAACCGATCGAACGAAATAGCAAAAGTGTATTAGGTGACATCCGAACCATCGGCCGATACTTCGGATTTACGCTTTGGAGTAGACCCTTTTTTTTTTTTTTTTTTTACTTTTTTTTGTGGATGGGAAATCATCAAATGACTTCTCCCGCTCTGGGCGGAGCAGTTACTGACTAAAACCCACCCGTGTTCCTTCTGTTGCTTGTGCCGGGGCCACGGTAACTCTTTCGAACATCCCGCAACGGAGTAGACCCCTTGGACTATATGATGAAGCTTGTCTCTAATTGCTTTAAAACATGAACAGACTGACTCGAAGTTTCTGGAATTTTGCCTATAACTACGTCACCCTGGACATAACAGAAAGTAGATAAATGCACAATTACATGTAAGTATGTGTATTAACATCCGTCGGTGGCAGTTAGGTTCAATCAAAAACTACTGAACGGATTTGGATGAAATTTGATACACAGATAGTTTATAACCTAGATTAACACATAGGGTATTTTTAATCCAGTACGTCTGTAAAAATCAAACAATAAACTAAAACCTGGAAAAGGCCAACATTGTACGTAAATAGACATGAACATTGACCCAATTGTTATCAACCAATCATTCTCTTGCAACTGAACTAAAATTTCCGCAATAGGTGCAGACCAAATGGCAGCTGTCTAACCTAACCTAACCTATACGATATAGTTTAAGGTAACCTTTATAACCTGGAGGTAGGTGACCTTAGTCGCCTTAGTGCTTACAAGATTTATCTAACGTAACTTGGATTGTAGTTGAAGCAGTATCAGAAGCCCAATTCCCGTAAATAAAAACGTTCAAAATCTAATCGCAGTCTCATCTCAGCGACAGTTAAATGTCAAAAATGTAGGGAAATTATAAGTATTTTTGACATATGAATGACTAAAGATGTGGTTGGGAATAAAAAGTCTGAGTATCGTGTAACAGAATAAGGAAACTAGGGTTCTGTAGTGATGTCAGTGATGATGACAGGCCAGTCCAGCTGAAGGTAGTGGCTTCATGAGCTGGTAATCCTACTAATATTATAACACGAAAATTTGTGAGGATGCATGGATGGATGTTTGTTACTCTTTCACGCAAAAACTCCTGAACGGATTTGGATGAAAGGAGACGGAAAACGGTGGGCCCAAATGTAATAAGTTGAGATATGATCTAAAAAATTTGTCATCTTTTTTTATCTTAGAATATGAAAAATCAGCTCAATTCTCAATCTGGAAGCGGAGAATTAAGGGAAATATAGTTCTATATAATCGATTACAAAATTACAGAAAGAAAACCTTCGCACTAGGTAATTAACTCCAGTAATTAAATGCACTAAATATACTTATATACAATATAGTGCATTTACTTACGTGCCATATTAATAAATTAAATAACAATTAATTACTGAAAAACCAATATAATGAATATCTATTTCATATCGATTAAAATCAGTCTTATATTTTTAGTCTGTCTATGGCATGACAGCTGTGAGTCAGCTCAACATTGACAGTAGACAGTTGCCGACTGCTCTTGCTTGTTCACTCTTTAGATGAAATATATTAAACATTAGTGTTTAAAGAACATCTTTTGCACTTCAGGAATAAGTTTTTAGTTAAAGATTGTGACATAGCCTTACTTTTACTAAACCTCTAAAATAACTCGGCTCTCAGATTGCCAAAACTAACAGAATTTTCAGCAAGGGACTGATAAGTTTAAATCTATTAATTCACATCAATTTCATCTCGTTACATTCAGGCCCAAGATTGTACGTAATCGTTTCCATCTCCTTTGGTACACAGATAGGTTATAACCTGGATTAACACATAGGATACTTTTTATCCCGATATATACGGGATCGAAACTTATGCGGGTGAAAGCGTGGGGCGCTGCTAGTCTTTGATAATTTTATAATGATTGAATGTTCTTAAAATTAAGAGAATTGCCCCTCTGATACTTATTCATTTTCTCCACTCTACTCCACCTCGACTCGACCTCCATCTGTCACATTGACAGTTACAGCTTGTTATAAAATGTATCATAATGTTTCTTTAAAAAAAAATATTTATTCGAATTCATTCACTGGTGGATATGGGCTTCTTTTACCACAAACATGACCATAGAAGATTTGACTAGTTTTAGCAGATGCTCTAAATTGGATACTGCAACGTGTTGTTGATAGCAGACAGAGAGAGAAGGACCATATTGCCCAGTTCAAGAATGGAATGCTGATACCGAAAATCTATGCAAATTCGCAATCCGATGGGAACATTGCAAAGTTTTGGAGAGTACCATTGAATTCTGGGGTCGATCCCCGTTTTCCTCAGGTCGACCATTCTTAGCATAGCTACCGAAACCTCAAATTGTGCCGTCGTCAATGCCGTGAATCAGTAATACAATTCCTTAAGTTGTACAATCCTGAAATGTGTTAATATTTCATGAAATAGTCATTCAATAGAATTACTTGGTCTTAGAGAGTTGTATTGATGACGTTAATGATGATAAATCTGTAAATACTTATTTGTTATGGTCGCGAATAATATTTTAATCAACATACAACCTAAAACTGCCCTGCAAATTGCAAAAAACGTAAGAAAATTTGAATTTCGCGGGCTACCCTGGAGCTTTCACCTTAAACGCCCTTTATTTTGGCGCGCTTGGTGTGACGTCATAGTCTATGACAGCAAACAATATATCGCAAACACTCCTGCAAAACACATTTACATCTATTGTTGTCATAGACTTCACGTCATATTCGCTCTGAACAATGGCATCGCTTTTAAAATAAGTATTTGAATTTCCCACATTTTTTTTGTATTTTTTAAACATTAAATTCTTGCTAAAAAAGAAATTACCTATAATCAAAAATATTGAGGCATAATTCTGAAGTAGTACTGTTTATTAAAATATAGGTATATCGTATTTAACTCATATATCGTATTTAACCCTTATTTGAATCACATGCATATTCCCTATTCGTAATCTCACTGCTTAGGGAACGAACGCGTTTCCCTATTGACTTGCACCACAACTTGGAAACATTTAAGTAACCAACGCGAAGTCGCAAACGGTGGTGAAATCTACTCGAAAACTAGGCGTGGCCGATATAAACTAGTCGTTGCACTTGTTACATTAAAATGTGATGTGAAAGGGTGTTTACAAACAAGTTTTAGTATTAATTTAAAGTGGACTAATTAATCGACAATTGTGTAACAAGTTTCTAAACTTAAATTTCACTTTCACTTGTTTTTATAGATACTAGTGATGTCACTTGGTGTTGCTTTTGAGACTGTGTAGAGAGCTCTATCTTGATTTATAAAAACCTAGAGATATATTATTAATTCTACTGTAAATGGTCAATAATTGACGACTATATAACTAAAATTATACCAATTATAATTACTACAATTACCAATTCGGCCGTTGAGAACGTTTCACTGTGTAGAAAACCATAAAAGGTTGTTATTACCCGACTGCCTCAGAAAGAGGGCAATGTTTGTCTGTGTCCTATCAATCATTATAAAACTATCAAAGACTAGCAGCGCCCCACGCTTCCACCCGCATAAGTTTCGATCTCGTATAAATCGGGATAAAAAGTATCCTACGTGTTAATCCAGGTTATAACATATCTGTGTACCAAATTTCATCCAAATCCGTTCAGGAGTTCTTGCGTGAAAGAGTAACAAACATCCATCCATGCATCCTCACAAATTTTCGTGTTATAATATTAGTAGGATTACCAGCTCGTGAAGCCACTACCTTCAGCTGGACTGGCCTGTCATCATCACTGACATCACTACAGAACCCTAGTTTCCTTATTCTGTTACACGCTACTCAGACTTTTTATTTCCAACCACATCTTTAGATATAAGTTGGAAGAAAACCACTAATAGGCGATGCGGTTTCAAAAAACTTCCATTTTAAAAGGAATTCTTTGTGTTCCGAAGACTTCCCATTGATTTAATGTTCCCTATGCGGTTTGTAGTGAATTCTCATAAAAATTGCACCATTAAAGCATCCTTTAACTTTTACTCAGGTACCTACTGAAGGCCAGAATACTTACTCAAGTACCTAATGAATTACTTGGATATGAAATGTATGAATGCTCACATTTTGAAAAATCCATTACTATCCATGATGTATGTATTCATATTGAAACGTAGGCATTACACATGGTGGCAGGAACATCGACGCACAACCTGCCACCATGGATTCAGTACATGATTCTGGAGCCGCTGAGTTGAAATTGTTCGTCGGTTATTAAAAAAAAAATCTGCTGTTTCCTACAAAAGTACAATACCAACGCGGTCAAGATGTATGGGAACAGGATTTTTTTTTTCATAACCAACGAAAAATTTGAACACCGCCTGTGTTGAAATTTTTCGCCGGTCCAGAAACATGTAGGTACTGAATCCATGGCAACAGGTTGCGCGTCGGATATCCCTACCACGCTGTATTATCTTGGTGAACAGGACATACCTAATTATCAAATTGACTACTGACTAAAATTGTCCGTAGGTTTTTTCGAGTCACAACTGTCATCTTTGACAGTTTTATGAAATAGCTATAAAGCTATTTATACTATGTGTCAGTTTGATAAATAATTAATTTCTCTGACTGTACCTATTATGTTCTGTGCAGCAGAAGCAGTGCTGGAGCAGTGGTGGCCCAGTGGTAACAACTTACGAGTTACAGGTCGTAGGTTCGAACCCAGGCAGGCACTTTGCTTTGTGTAAATAATTTCATCACCACTGCTCTCAAAACGGTGAAGAAAAACATCGTGAGAAAACCGGCATGTCCTAGAACCAAAATTTCGTAGACATGTGACATCAACCAACCCGCACTGGGCCCGCGTGGTGGATTACAGCATTTACAGCCCACGCCCTCTCGAAGAGAAGAGGTCTGTGTCCCAGCAGTGGGAATATTAGACTGATTATGCTATGTCCTGTGCACCAAGACAGCCATGGGCAGTCAATCCCGCACACCACATCGCTGACTGTCTAATATTTTTCTCATGGGCTATTCTCACAAAGTTTATCGGATGCAAGATAAAATGTAGAAAACGTCCATATACAGCGTTATTTTAAATTGGCTAGCTAACCTCCGCAGTCGCGATGGGTATCGATATTTAAACACGATAAAACATAAGAAAACAGTCAAACAGTTTCCCAATTCATATAACACTAACAGCGGTTGACCTCCAAAAAAAAAATTTATTTTTTATTTTATCCTGTTTAGATATCGATACCCATTGTGTCTGCGGAGTTTAGCTTAAAAAACAAGATGAAGTGATGCTCAAACTTAGTCAAAATAGAAAAACAATTCCCAAAAAGTAATATCATTACATTCTAATAGTAAGTAACCGAAAACCAGCTAAATGTATCATGTATTTTGTTCGTGAGTCCACCAAGAGTCAAGAGGCAGCCGTTATCTGTCGTATGCAAAGTGTTTGAATACATTGCTTTTAACATATACCCGATCTGGGTTACTTGGACCTCACACGAAGTTGTATAGACCCGGGGTCTTCTGTAAATGACCACATACTTGCTAATTAAGATTGGGGATGGGGGATTTCCAAATCCAGTTTTGAAGACAATCTTTGCACTGCATGATAGATAATAGTAATTCATATTTTTGTTTTTCAAATCCGACTGGTAGTTCTGGAGATTAGCGCGTTCAAACAAACAAAAAAACAAAGCTTTATTATATTACATAATATATAGTACAGATTATGTCTTGACAAGCCATGTACCTGATAGGATTACTCATCGGCAAAAATGACGTACTTCCATACAAACTTGCTTCCCCTATTAACCGCTTTAGGAGGGGGGGAGGGGGGGGAGGCGATTTTCAAAAATCCTACCTTAGTTCTCACTTCTTTATGAAAGACTTTCATGCCTCTGGACCCAGCGGTTTAGGCGAAGCGTTGTGTGCCAGTGAATGAATGAATTTAAGAGTTTATTAAGTAGAAGATTTAGTTAAGGCAGCGTTCGGTAAAATACAATTGTGTGCCTCAGCATCCCATTTTTGACATGGACAAAGTACTTATCTCAGTAATATTTTTAACAGACTCCCAACTTACACAGTATCGTAAATCGAATATTTCTAAGCTGTAATTTGTACCCAAATCAATAAATCATCTAATAATTAAATATTTATGTAAATTAATTAAGTATGACCATCGCTCACTTTGTCTTGTCTAATTTTTTTAATAGAAATCCAATAAATTATTGCGGGGGATAGTATCGATAGATCAATGAGCACCATACTGTGAAGTTATAAGGTAACGAATGATCACAGTCTTTTAGTATTACCGACTATCGTCGAGATCATTAAACTGTTAAGGGCGAATCGTTACAAATGAGAAATGACTTACACAATTGAACATACAAATTAATGCTCACTGCAGTGTCGACACGACTTTACCTGGATGATTTAGATGAGGTATTAATCATTTTTATACGAAGTGTGTTTTTTTCGTCAATAGAAAATAATGTACCTAATATAATTTTGACTGTTGGTAAACGTTTCCTACAGACAGTAAATACGTTTTCTTAATTCTAATAATTATGTCCGGTTATTTTCGCACCGCACGGTATATGCATTTTCTCTTTAAATATCTGAGTTCTCTCGCTGCCGATCATCTTAAAGTGCAATACAATGTATTTTGACTACAGTCTGGCTGTTTAGAGAATGCGTTTTTGACACTTGTTAGTTTCATACTAACGAATATCGACGGTTGAAAGGTAATAGGGGCATAATCGACATTTTGATCGAAAATGAGTTATGAATGTCATCCTAAAGAGCGGAAAATTTCAAGTAGGATGGCATTTATAACTCAGTATCGACCAAAATATCGATTACCTTTTAGCCGTCGATATGTATTTTGCGAATGTGATCCTTATTACAAATAGAAATTGACCAACTGACGGTGGCAGGAACGCATTCTCTCGACGGCCGGACTGTAAGTAGATCCATTACTAATCTGAGATTTTTAACACTACAAATGCACCATCCACACTGCAATATCTCAAATATTTAGTAGGTATACCTTTCACCGCCTTTTAGTGATAAGCGTAGGCAGACAAAATAACAAAAAAAAAATACTACCGTATTCGGGAAACTCCTCCTTTTTTAAAGTCGGTTAAAGAACATATTTTAACAGCTTTCAACATTCGAAACAAAAGAACATTAAAGTTAACCATCTTTTATAGAATGAATGTCCCCATAAAATATATTTTCTAGAAGAGCCATAATAATGGTCACAGTGACTGGACGCCCAACATTTTGTATCTTGTTACTAATTTATGTCTAATTACCTTACCTTACCGTGTAAACTATAAATTATTACAACATAATGAGGGTGAAATCGTTATAAACATCACTTTACTTTTTAAAGGTGCTTAGTTGGTTTAATGGGCCATTAGATTCTCTTCCACACAGTCTGATTTGACCTCTGTTTTACATTAATTTATAATGATGCTTAACTTATCTGTTTTGTATTTAAACGTCCAAGAAGCGTGATTGTACAATCTAGTCTTTTCTATACTAATATTTTATAGCTGAAGAGTTTGTTTGTTTGTTTCGTTAAACGCGCTGATCTCAGGAACTACTGATTCGAATTGAAAAATTATTTTAGTGTTGGATAGCCCATTTATCGAGGAAGACTCTAGGCTATATAACATTACGCTACGACCAATAGGAGCGGAGCATTAATGAAAAATGTTGCAAAAACCGGGGAAAATTTATTCCTTTCGAGAGCTTCCGTTGCGTGCGCTGCATAAACGGTTAAAGTTACGTAAAAATCATGTATGACGGAATTGTTCCTCTTAAAAAGTTCTAAAAAAAATTTCCAATAGCATATGTCTATCTTTTAAGGTTGGCTCACTATAACTTTTTAATTGTAATTAAATTTGTAATAAAATAATGCATTATTTGCGAAGGTGTTTTCATGAACATGGTATTAATCCTTATCCAAATAAATAGTGTCATAATCAAGGTTGATTAATTACATGTAAATTCCTTTTTAAATTATTCGAATCGGACCTTTCGTTCTGAAATTACGACGGGTATAAAAGTGCTTAAAGTAAGAAAAATGCGCTTAGTCTATTAGTTACCTACACATTTTATTTTGTATTGACTGTTTGAACGCGCTAATCTCTGTCACTATCAGTCGGATTTGAAAAAATATTTTTGCATTTTATAGCCCAATTCTTGAGGAAGGCTATAGGGTATGTAACATTACGCTAAGACCCTTAGAAGCCGAGCAAAAAGAAAAAAAGTGAGAACGAGCGCTAAGCGAAAACGAAGTAACAGCCCGGGCAGGCGATGCGATGCGACGCCGTAGGTTGGGGGTACAAGGAATATCACGCAGACGAAGTCGCGGGCGAAAGCTAGTATAACATAAAAGACTGGAAGTTACACCAAAAGTTACACCATATTTAATGTTATTAGTTTGTCCCCGCCTGCTAAACCACAATTGTATAGATTATAATTGCTTGCTTGCTTGTTTGATTATAATTGTTTGATTGTTTTTCTGTTTTCAGTTATGTGTTTTTTGCTTTTTTTAATAATTTTCTTTACATAATATAACATAACATCACGCCTTGTTTCCCCGAAGGGTTAGGCAGAGGTGTACCTTTAGTACACCCACATTTCGCCAGTTATGTTTAAGTCCCATGTAATAGGGAGCGAGCCTATTGCTATCAACCGGGCACAAATCCAGACTCCGGGCTGCTACTGAGAAATTCCAGATACACAAACCCAATAACATTTTGACCGACCTGGGAATCAAACCCAGGACCTCATGCTCAGCAGTCGCGTTTGCGACCAACGAGGCAGTCTAATTTTCATTGTCATAATTTTCTTTATTTCAAGCTATTTAGTTTTATGAATGTATATTTGTACCTTTTATTTAATACCAATATTGTAGTATTTTTTAAACCTTTCCCTCCCTTTTTTTAGATGCAATATATAAATGTTATATAGCCTATGTAACTCCCACAACTAAAACAAACCTAACGACATCTCATATGTTAAAATCCATCAAGCCGTTTAGGCTACAGAGCGTGACAAAGAAATACACACACATACATACATACTCTCGAAAAACATTATTCTCCTTCTGGAGCAGTCGGGTAAAAAGCATCGCTATCATGCAACTGTCAAAATATATGACCAAGTAGCATCACATAAAAGATCTATTGTCTGTAATCGCAACTCTGCACAAATTATTCGTGCAAGTGCATTGAAACAACCCTTTAATGAAAAGCTGTGGTCAACCTGATCTCGGCGGCTGTAATTACATGTTTTAAATGAAGGTAGACATTACAGTGTGCAACCAAGCACGTAATATGAGACTATTTTGTCGTCGTCAAGAGAAAATGGGGTTAATATAATATTGTTTGTTGTTTATTTTGGTGACATCTATAATCTTATCAAAGTATTTATTTGCACTGTAGTTGAAAAAAAGACAAAGAAAGCTGACTTCACAACCAAATAGATTTGACAGTTGGAAAAACTGCGACAGGGACAATAATTAAAAAGCATTTATTATTAAATAAATAAATGAATAATTTATTTATTTCACCAAGAGCCATCACAGTACAAGAACCAAAAACTAAGAGCATTTAAGGCTTATAACTAGGTCACAATAATTTTAACCCTGACTCCTAATCTAGGTGTAGGTGCTTGTATCTTAGGAGTCAGTGATTCTCCGTAACAAACAAGACAAAGCCGGACCTTTCAACACTAAGCAAATGGTGTAAAAGAAAACAGGATATAATCTATGTAAAGAAAACACAAAATGAAAAACGTTTAACTGTGTAGTAAGGTGAATAAATGTGTAGGGGTGTGTGTGTGTGTAGTAAGTGTAGGTGTGTGAGTGCGTATGTGGTGTGTAGGTGTAGGGTGTGTGTAGTGAGAAAGAATGGGGTGTAACCAGTACACATCCGTTTATGGTTAGAATTAGACTTATATTTATATGTATAGTACCTTATCATTGTAAATTACCCAACAGAAGATCCTCAGCCTCATCATAACTTAGTGTTTGGTGTTTGATAATCTCTAAGTAAGTTTTTGCATTTATATTTAGGGCACGAATAAATTTTAAACTTTTTATTTAGGAGGTTGTACATATTAATGCTATTAACGTAGAATTGGCGTTTGGCAAAGGCAGTTCTATGGCGTTCGTGGGGAAAGATGTTATTCTTAAGCCAGCCAGTCGGTTCTTTTGGAGAGCGGCAGAGTGTTGGCGTAGGGTCGACAGAAGCACATAAAGTTACCTGACTGTGAGTACCTTGCAATCGGAATAGAGCTGCACAGCGGGATACCTACGTGGAAGAGAGAGCATTACCTTAAGGACTGCTCTCTGGGCTCTCACAAGGCGGATAAATACATTTTGGGTGGCACCATTATTAACTCAAGAAAATGCAGCGTGGTTCTTTAGAACACGATATTCAAGTCTCTTTGAAACTATTATGTTAGATATTTTCAGATTTTTCATACTGACCGAAACAGTCCATAAGAATCCTGTTTTTTTTTTAGAAAATTCAAATTCAAAATACTAATTTAATTTCTTACAAAACTACATAGGCACTTATGAAACGTCAGAAGCTGTCGATTGGTCGTTTCTTATGGAGAAGAGCTGGCAAGACACTACACGGTTACTCTTTTAAAAATAATTGGCTTTTACAATGTTTTCAAATTACAGTGTTAATAGGTATGGGAGGGCAGTATAGTGCCTGCCAACAAGTACCAGGTACAAGGTTAACAAGTACAGGTAGTACCACTCAACAAAATAGGAAACGGCCGACAAATCGAAACATCTATGAGTCTACAAGGCCTACTGACAATGTTCTCAAATAAAGTAGAAAAAAATCTATAAAAGGTAAATAAAATTATAATAAAAAAACCAGTCAAGTGTGGGTCGGACTTACACACGAAGGGTTCCGTACCACCGTACAATATTTAACACTACATTTTTTTTTTAAATACGTTTCTTGCATTGGGTCATCTTTAAGTTTTAATTTTAATTTTTACTATTTGTTGTTATAGCGGTAATAGAAATACACAATCTGGGAAAATTTCAACTGGCAATCTATTACGGTTCACGAGATACAGCCCGCTGACAGACAGACGGGTGGACGGACGGACAGCGGAGGCCTAGTAATAGGGTGCCTTTTGGTACCCTTCGGGTAGGTACCCCTAAAATTAACGATTTAAACCAAATGCTAATGAAAGCTTTGCCTTTCTAGAGTTCTCAAATATTTCACGCAACTATTTCTATGAATGACGATCATTATTTCGCAAATCACTGCGTTGATTAAAATTTAATTGAAACAAATGATTACGTACATTGATAGCACCATTGTGGTAGTGTTGCCGCCTTTGTCTCGCAGACAATGTGGGCCAATCATAATGAGAGTGGTAATAAAAGCTTTTATAAAAGCCTGGTAACGTGTCGACCAGCTTTTACTAATTAGGTTTAATTTATTAGCTGGATGCTGGATGCAATCTATTGTATAAAAATCTCACCAAGAAAACGTAAGTGAAGTGAGCTTGAGGCGAGCTGTCATTTCACCTGATGACACTATTGACAGCTCACTTCAATCTCACTTCACCTATGTTCTAACGGTGAGATTTTACAGAATCCGGCAGACTGGTAGGACTGGTCGTTGTGGCGAGGCTTTGTCCGGCCTATGTCCAGCAGTGGAAGTTTTTAGGCTGAAATGATTATGGTGATGATGTGATGATCTGAGCACGTTAACCCTTGGGGCACCCACACAAAACTGCGATGCAATGCGAATTAGCAGTTTTGTGTGGGAGCCCTTAACCTGCTGAATTCTGCTGACGCCTCGAGGTGTCAGCGGGGATCAACAACAAGGATTTTTGCTAGTTAATTTTGGACAACTTCCTCTAGACCTAACTAATTCATACTTTGTATACTCATTTCTTTTCAATCTTAAAGGTAGATACTAAAGGTCACTACCAGTCAACCAAGGGTGGTGAAGAGATTAGATGGCAGGTGCTCTGTTAGAAATGGAACAATTTGTACATAAATAAGTCATAAACTTATAATACACATACATACATATTTACTATAATATATACCTATATTATATACATATATTATATATAAATTCAAGAGAGAGAGGTTTTGAGATGACTCTACGCTATTTATTTTGAAAATAACTCCGCAATCTCCGCTTAAATGCATACCGACTGGTGGCCATCCTGATGTCAAGAGGTAGCGCATTCCAAAGAAGAATGGACTGAAAATGAAAGGAAGAATGAACAAAGTCAGAAGTATGAGAAGGACAGAGTAGGAGAAGATTGTTAGAAGAACGAAGATTCTTAGCGTGTGAAGAACATAGATATTGACTGGTAGAGAATGCCTAAGGCATTAAGTCCGCCTTTGTACTTTTTTAAGTGTGAAAAGTTTAAATAAATAAATAAATAAAGGTACTTAAAGGTACTGATTACTACCCTACATTTATTGATGTGAAAACTTCTTTAGGTGCATTTAGCGCTTTTTAGTAGGGGAAAATCTTACGAGTTTGCGACATGCAACATGCTCACATCACAAATCTAATGTGACGTGTTGCGCCAGACTGGCGACGCGCAGTAGCCTGTGCATGTTAATGTTTTAAGTTTTCACCTCTGTCGTCAGTCGCCATGACCGCCTACTTTTTTGTTTAGCTGATGATTACAAAGTTAAGCTGATCTGGGGGCCAACCACCACCTCTTATAGCAGTATTATTTTAATGTTAATTCAGTTTGAGAAAGAGATGGAGCTATACAGGACGTCTAACTCCATCTCTTTCCCACACTGAAGTAAGATTACAATTATACTGCTTTAAGAGGTGGTGGCCTAGCTCCTGAACAACATTCATCTACAATGTTGTCTGCAAAGTTCCTTGACTATAGCAATGTTTTATAGCTGACACTTCGCTCTTTAATTAAGACCATCAAATATCTGAGATAAATCAAATGACTGTAAATCAGTGTTTGGCTATCCAGAACAAAATATTACATAATTACCAAGCCAGACACCAACAAACTAGAATTTCTAATAGAAACTTATTTTCAAATACGCAGTAAGTACTAAATTATGTGCCGAACCAAGTGACCATGAACGTGGAACCATGTATGAGTTCCGCTAGTGACCAACGCCACCTTACCAAAATACCATCATATACCACACACGGGGTAAAAAGAACACGAGTTCACGATATCTATTGCTGCTTCAAAACAAGAATAAATTTACGGTTGCCAGGCCGCCCAGCAATGGTGTCAGTGCCTTTCGATTTGTACGACGACAGAATGCATTTTGGTACTCCTAACATATTAATGGAAAACAAAGAGTGTTCTCCCACGCCATGCAAGTGTGACCATCGCCTTATGCGATCTAAAATGAATTAATATTAACTAGTTATATAATATTTACGTGTTATTGAGGTAATTAAAAAGTATAAAAGAAAAGTCCTTAGCTAGGCTTGTGGAGGTATATTAGGTACCTACATTGTACAGGCCTTAAAAAGGGATAGCATTGGCGTAAAGGCTCCTTCAAACAGGTGCGACACAAAGGCACCGCTCGTCGCGCGACACGCGGTGCCTTTGTGTACCGTCGTGTGTCGCGCCTGTTTGCAGGAGCCTTAAATATCGTTCATAAGTTTTGATCCCTAAGGGCCCAGACAAAGTAAAATTCTATCAACGATGATGGAAAAGTCAAAAATTGGATTGACTTGGATTAACCATATACCTTTTTTTTTTTTTTTTTTTTTTTTGTGGATGGGAAATCATCAAATGACTTCTCCCGCTCTGGGCGGAGCGGGAGGGCGTGTCAGACTTTTACTGACTAAAACCCACCCGTGTTCCTTCTGTTGCCTGTGCCGGGGCCACGGTAACTCTTTCGAACATCCCGCAACCCTAGCTGGCATCGGCCCTAGCGGACCCCGTCAATAGTGCTGACATCTCTTTGAGGCGCGCGTGGAACACGACGCGCCGTCGACTCGGGCCTGGTCCTTACCGGACGGCGAGCTACCCATTGCTCGCCGTCCGCAAGCCCGCGCCTACGGTGGCCGGGAATCGGCTGCCGATTCCCGACGCCCAGGGCGTCTCCTGCGGCGACTAGGGGCGTGAGGGTGCAAAGCTTTAACCATATACCTTGGATTATTTTTGTAACCATATTTTGATTTAAAAGTGTCCGTGGAGTGTCTTGCCCATTCTTCTCCATAAGTAGGAACCTACTACGCTTTGTAATGGGCAATTAGCTTCAACTTTCTGTCTAACTGACCGACTCCTTGACAATTCAAAAGTGCCTGTAATTGGTTTATTTGAAATAAATGCTTTGAGTTTGAGTTTGTTGAAAGTTGTTGGAGAAATACGAAATGTTTTGAAAGCGATTTTGACTGATAGGCCTAGGCCTTTAGTCCACTAAAATTATTATTTTATTTTTATTATTATCTTCAATGACCACATCATCATCACCACCACGTTCATCTAGACCACGTTAAAAAGCTGTCAGTGTCAATATTCTACAGAAAATAATGACACTGACAGCTCTTAGACGTGGTCTATGCACTGATCGCGTTCAGTTTCTTTGGCGAAGTTCGCACTTCGTAAGTATTTTAATGTCAAAAAACGAATTTAATTTTTCCTCGTCGGCCTAGTGGTCGCAACTGCTACCGCTGAGCACGAGGTCCTGGGTTCGATTCCCGGGTCGGGCAAAGGTTTTGCCATCAGGAATTTCTGAGTAGCAGCCCGGAGTCTGGATTTGTGCCCGGTTGATATTTCTAAAATGGCGTCAACAGCCATGTCACGCCTACAAATTGTAATAATAGGCTACATTTAGTGGCAATTTATATGTCACAAACACGTTATGGGCCGTAAAGGTAATTGTTTATTAATTTCAACTATAGGTACATGATGTTAATTTAACGAACAAGCGTTCAACTTTATTTATGTAGCAATAAAGATCATTGTTGGTATATAGGTTATGACGTAGTAGACCTCTACCGAAGTGAAATGGGTTAAGGCTAGATTGGTATATCTGTCGCAGTAAGATGGTTGTAGCTATATACCGTAATGTATACAGGGTGTAAGGGACAGCCCTCCGCAGACTGATAGGGTGAATTCAATATATCACAGTAAGATGACCAGTACATGAAATTATTTCAGGAACGTTATAGGAATCCAATAAACCTGATTTGTTTTATTACCTCACGCGCAATGTATTGTTACCGTGGCAAAATGCGCCGAGTATTTAAACATCCATTGCTGATTTCTTTATTTTAACTGTTTTATTTACATAAATGGACTGCTAAGTACAGATAATGTAATTTTACATTGAAATAAAGGTATAGTAACTGAATATACGATTTAAAAAAATGAAAATTTTCCTGAGAATATTTCCGGTGGAATGTGATTCAAAATAAAAAGCTGAATGCACCCTGTTAGTTTGCGGAGGGCTTTCCCTTACATCCTGTATATGAAAACGGTTCATGGAATGTAACTATGATACGAGCACACGAGCACGATCTAATATTATAGCTATTAGGGCACTCCAACAAAATAGGTTAGGTCAGAATTATGACCAACTGCGCGCGAGCCGAGCGAGCGAAGCGACCGGTGCCGCGGCATCGGCAGCGGCCGGCGAGCGCTACGTCGAAATTGGTCGCAGTAATAAAAATTAGGGCACTCCTGAACCGCGCTCACATAACTATATTACGGTATAGCTATATCTCTAGGGATGTAACTATATGACGGCTACAACCATATTACTACGACATACTACTACCTATCACAAAACGGCCAAGCTTATTTTAAAAAAACGCCTACCTATTTAAAAAAAAAATATGGGGACTCCCTTTAATTTTTAACATTATTTAATTTTTATTATTGGTCGTTGTAGCGGTCATTTCACTTTGTGAAAATTTAAAGTGTCTACCTATTACGGTTCAAAAGATACAATCCTGTGATAGACGGACGGACGGACAGCGGAGCCTAAGCCGGATCCCCGTTGGCACCCTTTGGGTACGGAACACTAAAAATGTAATTACGGAAAATTATAACTGAAAATGAAATCTGATACTACTTACAAAATCTACATCTATACAAATATTAAGTAGGTATAAGTAAATTATTAACTTCGCTTTTCTATCTGTCCGCGTTGTTCTTCTAACTAGGCAACGCGGTTTACACCATCATTTAGGAAATTTATTCCGGAAAGCATACATATGTGTATCTTTAGCTATACAAATAAATAAAATTGAAGTGTCTGTTTGTAATAACAAAATAATTTACTAAATGCATATGAAAGTATATACGGTATCGTACTTATAACAAATAATAAATTTTTCAATTTTTTTTCTGTCTGTCTGTTTCTTCCGGCTAATCTCCGAAACGATTCGACCGATTTGGACGGGCTTTCACAGGCAGATAGCTATAAGGAGTAACTTAGGCTACTTTTATTTACGAAAAAGAATTAGGCTTCCGCACTAAAAACTAAAACCCATGAAAATCAAACTCAAAACTCACTTTACCTATATTTTATTGTACGCCCTAAGGGTACGACATAGCTGTTCACAAAACTCATTAACACCAGCTGTATTATGTACACTTTCCTATGATCCGCAATAAAGATTAATTGAATTGTACTGAATTGAAATTTAAGCTGTTTAGCGCTAATTCCTGATACTACCAATCGGATTTGAAAAAATATTTTTAGTAGCCCAATTCTCGAGGATGGTTATAGGCTATTTAACATCACGCTACGACCCTTAGGAGCCGAGCAAAAAGAAAAAAGTTAGAAAGATCGCTAAGCGAAAACGAAGTAATTGTGCGTGTGAGCGATGCAACACAGCGGGTTAAAATAATGTGGCTGTTATTTTAGTATATTGTGTATCTTACGACTTCCACGCGAACGAAGTCGCGGGGCACTGCTAGTGATACATGAATATTAAACTTACATAAATAATATAGCAATCTCGATGGTTTTTCAAGTCGTAAAAACAAACAAGACAAACAGACAGAATTAGCGCCATAAAATAAACTAAGAATCTGTCAAATATCCGATACTGGCGCGCTGTGACATTGCCGAACGGCCCTATTCAGACATTTGTGCCCATTCGTGAACAATCACAATAGCGAATAAAAAACCTAATGAATAGATTCGTCGTTCGTCGCCGCTTTGAAGCCTCGCTTGAGGTCATAAACATTCTATTGAAATACAGACGAAACGACAATGTGTATAATTTGCTGTTTATGTGAAAATTATTCGATAATTTTCACTGATATTGAAGTTTCCGAGACCGAATAATGATGCGTTGTTCGAATGTGTGTAATTTAAGAATGAGTTATCGAATAATGTTTTATCGATAGCCGAAGTAAAACTCCCACTGTATTGTAGATCTATATCAGCTGATGAGAAGTATGAACACTTTTTGGTAAGAACTACATAAATGTTAACAACTTTCAAATCAATTGAAAAAGGTAGTTATTTAAAAACGAGACAGTGATAAATAAACTCTCATTCTTCTGCTAATTAAAATGCTAAGATAACAAAGCTTTGAAATACTCACATTACTAATAATACCAAAAATCAAGTTCAATTGGTACAAAAAGTAAAAGTTGTATTCAAAACTCGCCCTGATTTACCTGTAACCAACTATTAAATCAAAGCAGTGGTTACCACACAGGTGTTCGCCCATCATATTCGCTACATATCGAATTTGATACACTTTTAAATCGATAACGCAAATTGTTCAAGAGACTGGTTTTTGTTCGGACTGTGGCCGGTAAAAGGCAACGCTTTGTGAATCTCTCAATATCGCAGCAATTCCTATTTGGGGCATTCCATCGCTCCGTTATGAGGAAGTTATCGAAACATCCAGGTGCGAAGATCTGTGTTGATTATGAAGCTTGCATTCTGTTATGCTGTGAGCAGAATTGAAAGTGGGACGAACGACGACGACGACGGAATGCTGGAGCACTGACGATATCTAATTGATTAGGATTCGAGATTTCTTAATAATTCAGGGAACTTATGATGGTATTTGATTCTAATTAACCTATTCTAATTCGAATAAAATGCTTTGAAGTTACCTTCCTTAGCTCTTTAAATTAGTTTCCTTTCGCAAATAAATTAATCTTGCGAGTTTTAACAAATTAGAAAAAAATATTCATATATGCAATTTTTAGTAATAATTTACAGAATATTCTATAACGATCGATGGGTTTTCCCCGAAACAGAAAAACTACGCTTGGTTAATTATGAACTAACTACGTATTCAATGGATATGTGAATAAATATTGCACCTTTATAGCAACAAAATAAAGAATGGTGTTATACATTTGTGGTAGGTGTCAACTGTCTCTCCCTCAAAGCCCATTTCACTTTTTCGCGACAATCGCACTTTTTTATCTGATCCATAATTCAATCAACTGTATGCGTTCAATACGATTCAGCGGTTTCAAACGTCACTGATATCATCGTTCAATAGTAAACTGAACCATGTATAGTCAACCGCACATTGATTGTAACACTAGCACTACGAAAATCACCCTTACTTAGGTACTGCTACGACTTAATGTTGTGTGCTGTCAATGTCAAATTGTTACCACTGATGTGCAGTTGCCTGTACCTACCTGCTGGGCAAATGAAATGGGGGGGGGGGGTATTTTATATTTAGACGACATAAAATAACAGAGATTAGCTTAGAAAGCTTACAGAGCGTTACATCACGTAAAATGTTATAAATTGACTTGATTGAAATAATCACGCGTTTTTAATACTAAATATTACTTTCATAATTACATTAATAATCCCGGTAGGAAACATAAGGACACGGAGTCCTTATAGTCGGTATTAGGTCGGTACCTATGTGAGGTATTATCATCGTTCAAAAGTAAACAGAGGCATGTGTGGTGTGTGCTCATGTGTGTGAGGTCTAAAGTCAGACACATGCGTCACCGCCTTCCAGAAAACGATTCGTTCCGGTTCAATGCTCGGCTGCGGTAATTGCGATAATTACTGTTAGTCTCAATCAATGAGTGTTTTTCTTTCATGCTGCCAATTGGTGAGAAACAGTGCCTATTCACACTGTGGTGTCTCATTTGTGCTGGGAACGATACCTACTTTCTCGATGAACCATAATGATCATGAGAATGATACCTGTCGAGTTGTTACTTTGCTCAAAGCGATGTGTTATGTTAATTTTTAATGCTGGGAAACCATTTTACATTCTACAATTTGGGGGCATAATGTCACGTTTCATTTCGTGTAATTGAAATAACTACAAAACCTGACAACGGGTCATTGTGGGTACTCATTATATGAATAAATACAATAGCGCCAACCATAAAATCACGAAAAATAATCTGCTGATCCCTACAAAAAAAAAACACTATACAAAAAATCTCTATGCTCTTTTAAATTAAGAACGTACTGAGTATACGAATTCGCCGTTTTACAGGTATTGTAGATAAGGTACTCGATTACTCCAGACATAGATATCGCTTAATTTACCTGTGTAGCTATAGGTATCTGGTGAATGCAATCTCGGAGGAACACATAAGTTAAACGGGGCACGCAGCTGCGCGCGCGCCGCCGACGGGCGCGACTCGCGCGCAGCCTCTTTCCGTCAGCTTTAGGCGGGATGCATACTTGTACAACATTGAAGATTTTTTTAAATTCTATTTTATTAGTTAAAAAGGTCCAGTAATAACTACCAAAATATATTTTGTTCAGATTTTTCATGAATCGAATAAACAATCCAGATGCTTCATCAAAAATTAATTTAGAACATGTGAACATTTAAAAAAACTTTGTGTCTGATTTTTTACGAGCATTGTTGATGGGCTTGTTTTGAAAACATTACTAAACACGAAACTCTGGCTGGAGCTCTGAAACAAACAATGTTTTAATATTCAATTTAGCAATATCATCGAGCAACATAAAAAGCTTCGAACGCTCGGAATTGCAGAATGTTTGAGAGTTAAACTTTACATTTCGCTAACATTAGGTAATTCTGCTTACTGGACAGTTTTAACTACGTGCTGACCCTATCCATATTAATATTATTTTGAATTGACTAAGACATAAAACAGAAAAAAGCGAATGCAGCAAAAGTTGAAAGCGCAAAAAACGACATGTTATAACATAAAATTAAAAAGTTGGAAGTGTGAAAAAACAAAAATTATAATCTTCTTAACCCAGGCTCTTTCAAAATCGCAGACACGTATTTCCTCATCTCAATAAAAATTTGAAAGGTCTCGAGACACGTATGGACCGTTGTTGACTATAAATGCTTGATTGAGCATGCAAGCGCCTCGCAGATGTGGTTCCGTGGCACGTGACATGCTCTCCGAATTATTTGAATACAGTGAATATACAAGCAGAAGGAACAATTGTTTGTTTTGTAGACAGCCATTTAATTTGACGTGTTTTGAAGGCTTTGTAAACCAATATAGTTGGCAAATAGAAGGAACTTATCTTCCCGTGTTTGAGAAACGAGAGTGTAAATGAACAAACATGTTTGTTAAACATGTTCATTTCTATTTCGGCATTGTTTCACAAATATATTATAAAAACCTTGGATATTATGGTCAAAATATTAGTGGCACATGTACAACTCTTATGGCTACGCGAGTTTTGTAATGAGAAGCCTTGAGGAACTTTTATTCTTGTGTCGATAGGTATAAGTAGGTAATGAATTTGAAGTAGTTATTTTTCTCCTGCTTGCTTCACTTCCTTTCCCCTCATTACTTTCCCTTCTTTTCCTTTCTTTTTCTCTTTTACCTTTATTTTCTTCTTGCCTGTAATTGTCAATTCTTGACAGATCTTTTAATCTCGAGGAAGTTTTCTATTACGCTTTTTTCTATTTAGGTCGGTCGGATCGGATCCGACCAAACGACAAAATCAAGTTCGTTGAACAAAAGTCAAAATGAAGTCCGGTCGGATCCGAACCGCCGAACGAAATAGAATGAAGTGTAGTAGATACATTCCGAATATTCGGCCGATACTTCGGATCTACGCTTCGGGGTAGGCCCCTGATTTGTATTAGCCTTAAAGGATCTTTTATCCCAGTTGTCTGAATTTAGGCTCAACACTATTTTGCCTACACAAGAGACAACCTAAGAAATATCTCATTCGATCTGACTGGCGTCTGTGCAACGCCTTCTAAAGTTGTTTATTTTATGCACCAGCATACTAGGCGTGTCGGTTCACGATAGCCTGAAGGCTGCTCGTAGCCGCTACTTACGGACGCCGGTAATTTTGCATCCGACGTGGCCGAGACTTAGATAATGTGTTATAGCTAGCTAGCTGTCTTAGATTATACACCTGTGCAATTTTAAAGAGGACAGGCTTCGAGTAGTGGTGTGCTTTCGTAGTGTTGGGTCTGTTTATGTTTTATTTTATTTTTATTTATTAAACGATAATAAACAACTACAACATATATAATACATAAGGTTAACAAAACTTTAAGTAGTAATGTTGCAGTCCATTGCATTATCTGCATATAAGACGTATTTAAAGATCAGTGGTTGCCCATAGACGAGCATTACCAAAATTAACAATATTTTTAAATAAATAAATAAGTTACTAAATAGCCAGCTATCAACCAAATCAGATCAGAAACAATTTCATTTACTTAAATTATGCAATAAATAAATAATAATAATAAGATTACAAATAAGATATTTTTTTGATAATATTAGATTAAAATTTATTTTTCGAGCATGCAAATATATCAATATAATATGTAATAATATTTCAGACACCAACCTACATGGTCTTCACATGATCTGACCAAAATTATGTCTGGACTTTAAAAGAGACTGTGACCTCTGAGTTTGTTTCGGCCTTTCTTCTCAGAGTAGTCAGATAGGAAACGCCGGCCTCATCTAGTTCAAAAAATAATGTTTGACGTATAAAAGTGTTTGTCCTACTTACAGAAATAACATTATTTATCATTTAAAAGAGACTGTGACCTCGGAGTTTGTTTAGGTATAATATCAATGAAATTTGCATTATAAGATTCCAACATTCTATGAATAGGTACGGCAGCGTAAGCCAGAGTTCGTACGACAAGAATGTAGCGCGAACTGAGTACGTGCACGAACCTGGAGCTAGACCACCACCTCTTAACGCAGTATTATTTTAATCTTACTTGATTTGACTTACTTGAGATGGAGCTAGACGTCCTGTATAGCTCCATCTCTTTCTCACGCTGAAGTAACATATAATACTGCTTTAGGGGTGGTGGTTGGCCCCCTGACGCACATGAACTATTCGGGGGACAGAATAACACAGCTTACCGTTAGATCAATGGCATAAAAATGATTGTGAACAATATCATGAAGCACGTTGGCCTCCAGGTAGTTACGCCGGTTCTCCAAGCTGATAAGCTTGTACTTATCAAGAAGTTGGGAGTATGACAGATAAGTGTTAGTCCCATAACATCTATAGCACATAGCACGGAGGTAATTGCGCTGGACCCTTTCTATTCCAACTACGCACTTTTGGTAGAAGGGGTTCCAAATAGGGACCGCATACTTATTGAGAACAAATGCGCGTCTTTTATGGTTGAGGTACGCTTAAATTCTGTAGAAGATCTCATCACAAATCCATACATTTTAAAAGCACTATTGACTTTGGCTTCGATATGCTGGTTCAAGGACAGTGATAGAGATGAATGCTGCTTCTGAGAGTGGCTTTTACACACTACTGGACATAAACTTTGCAAGTTTGTTTTCCCGCTATTCGCTTTGTGTTTCTAGTCTACTTCAGAAAGCATAATTTAAGTCAGAACGTGAGTGTTCGCAGTTTTTCTGTTCAAGTCCACCACTCGGAACTTTAATACTATAAATTCTCTTGGCGTTTCCTGGGAAATCTTTTGACTACTCTTTGTCCTAAGTACTTATTTCTGTACTAGAGTTAATTTCGCAACAAACGACCACCTTACTGACATTAAGGCAAGTGCATACACTTGTAGATTACTCTGAGGAGAAACAGACGTGTTGTAATGTAGACAGGGCTTTTAAGTGCTGATGTTTTTACGTAACCATATCAACGATCGCGGTTGTGGTTACCAATGATTCAATGAACCATGAGAAATCACGGCATAATGAATAGTGCACTAATTAGATACGGCGTATTGAGAAATATGCCATGGAAATATTTATTAGCCTAACTAGAGTATCGATGACATACGCGCAAGGCACTATCTGATTTCATCGTAGCATTGGTGACAGTTACTGAAGGCTGCTATACCTATAGATAGTAGACCTATATTTTTTTTGGACTCTATTATAAGATATTTTCTTAGTCCGTTCGGACGAAATCATTAATGTACAGAATTTATAGTGTTCTCTATTGCCATTTCACCTTTCATAACATACTTAGCTACAGGGTTTTCTTGAGCAACAGTATTTGCTTTCCCACCTTGGCACAAATAAAGCACTGAGCAGACGATGGACTATTTGTCCGCCGGACAGAAATGACCGTAAGGAAATGGCAGAAATATCCGGGAGTCTATTTGACCTACGTATGCGTTACTGTATAGATTTCCATACGTTCTATCGTTACGGACAAATTGTCCCAGAACGAATAGTCCATCGTCTGCTGACAGCGCTTTAGTGTATTTTCCTACTACCTACTTATAATATGCATTTTCACAGACAGTCACCTATCCATGACATGACACAAGTTTAACGTTACTCGGCATCCTAGCACGATAAATCATCCAAGACGATTAGAAGTTATTTATGCCCATCTAACCACACAAAACCAAATATTAAGAAAACACAATATTCGTCTTATCCACAAGTCAATAAGTCACTCCAAATTGAATCGAATATTTAATTCAATGATGACGGGTTATGGACCAAAACGTAAGTTTTAACAGCATATCATCGTATCTCAAACTGATATTAAATTAATTACTGCCTCTCGAAAGAACAAGTTTATCTGACTAATTCTACGATATAAACTTTTAAATATCAAAGAAATAAAAACGTCTATTAAGAGTTATAATTAAATTAATCAAGCGACGTTTTAATGCTGGTCTTGAATTATCTTTATTTCTCAATTTGTATGGAATATATTATGTTTTTTTTTTGTTTAAATAATTGTTGTTGTGTCAGAATATGGATGGCCTCCAGTGTAGTTTGTCATAGATTATGTTAGTTTGTGAAGGAAATGATTACGTACTTTTTGCTGCGATTTCTGGCAGTTCTGATACCCTGTGCTTTATAATATTATAAATTGGTTCAAGGTTTATCTTGCTCTTTAACCACACATATAAAATTAACTATAATTACAGGTATACCGAGGACAGAACTCGAAGTGCCACTCCAAACTTTACCTATCATTATATATTATTTTTCCTAATTTATTCATATTAATTAATTAATTTTATTTTTTTATAACTTGACGATTCTACGACTAGTCTCTTGCTTCCTAGGATCGGGAAGCTAACAATATTTGAAATTTCAGTTAAAGTTTTCGAGTATTTTTTGAACTGCCAATTCGATTTCGATGCTTTCTTTTTCATAAAACTAATAATACTACATAACATAACATAACATCACGCCTTGTTTCCCCGAAGGGTTAGGCAGAGGTGTAGTACCTATAGTAGTACACCCACATTTCGCCAGTTATGTTTAAGTCCCATGTAATAGGGGGCGAGCCTATTGCCATCTACCGGGCACAGATCCAGACTCCGGGCTGCTACTGAGAAATTCCAGATAGAAAAACTCAATAACACTTTGCCCGACCTGGGAATCGAACCCAAGACCTCATGCTCAGCAGTAGCGCTTGCGACCACTAGACCAACGAGGCAGACTAACTAACTAACTAACTAATAACACTCTTTTAGATTTTTCCAAAATCGAACTCATGGTACCTTTGACTACTTAATACTCTTTAATTTAAGAATTTCGCCCTGAAGTCCCATCTCAATTCACCCTAGGTAGCCTCCCAATTTTAGTTGATAATACAAATAGAATTTTATATTATAATCGGCACAGAACAAAAAAAAACCCTTGTAAAAGAAAACCGCTACAGTAAAAGCTGTGAGGCAGATTTAATAACAGCGTAGTACCAGTGCGGTCTCCCAACGTTCCTAATCTCATTACAACTTGCCCAGATGCTGGCGCTTAGTACTCACCTACTCTACTCGCCTGCGAGAGACAGACATATTTTATAGATAAAATATAGAGAGCGCTTCATAAAGTGTGAATGTGATAAAACTAAAGCTGGTATTACTTTATGGTAGAAGGAGGTGTTACTTTTTGGAACTGCACATTATTTTGCTTGGTAAAATAAAAAGTGCTGGACTAGCAACCCGCCCTTGCTTTTCACAGTTTTTACGACTTAAAAAAACATTGAAATGTCTTTATTATATGTAAGTAGGATGTTAATTTAAACTTAACTAATATTATAATTTAGACAAAAGATTTGTTATTTTGTATGTTCGTTTGTAATGAATAAACTTAAAAATACTTAACCAATTTTAAAAATTCTTTTTGGATTTGATAGCCCGATTCTTGAGGAAGGCTGTAGGCTATTTAACATCACGCTAAGACCCTTAGGAACCGAGCAAAAAGAAAAACCTTCGAAAAAACGCTAAACGAAAACGAGGTAATAGCGTAGGCAGGCGATGCGATGCGACGGGGTGGTTCGGGGGACAAGAAATTTCACGCGGACGAAATTGCGGGCAGAAGCTAGTGAACTATACATATAAACCTTCCGGAATAAATTTTCTAAATTATGGTGAAACTCGCATCAAAATACATTGTGTAGTTTAGAAGATCTAAATCTAAACGGTCATATACAGACATACACAAAAAGCGACTTTAATTTAAAATATGTATTTATATCTCGTAGAAAACGTAATTAAAAAAACTAGAATGATCATATTGACAGGAAGCTAGTTCTGTGTTCACCATAAATCGATTTAATTATTATTTATCGAGTATCGAAATGAGTATAACCCAACTATTTTACTCGTAAGCAACAATAACGCATGTAATATTCTCACCAAAATAACTTATTTAAACGATAATTTTATTTCTGGTCTGATTTCCAATAGATTTATGATCAGTCAAATGCAGAGTACACGCCAATTAATATTGATATCAAAACATCAAAGCCGGTAACAGTTAACGTGTGCAATGATCGATGTGAGGCCGGCGCAATATAACATAACCGAATTAAAGCTTTTAATGCTCAATTTATTTGATATCAAACTGCGAGAATATCTCGAAATCGATTAGAAACCCTCACATAATAAACATTCGTATTCCAACTAAACTTTTACATCAATATTGTCTGTTTTCAAAAAAGGAATACGCGCAATGGACGAAGTATAAATTCAAAACTTTGATTGGATTTCTCGTAGTAGATGTTCGGAGTCCGGGAGTCATTTCGGATTTTCGATGAATCGATCGATTTGTGTGGGTGGCTGCGATATCGGTTTAATAGGAACGTCCTATCTAATCAATTAATGGGGTAAGATTGATGACTACACGCTAACAATGAGGTGACTAGTTTTATTTTTCTCCCAACTTTCGTCTATTAGGCGGAGATAAAAGTTTTTATTCAGGCGGAGATTTTATCAGAATTTAGATAGTTTGTTGAGCGGCGATAGTTGAAACCTCATGATGTAATTGATGGCATCATGAAATTAATAACCAATAGGGTTCAAATTACTCCATCTGTAACATACAGCTATAAGTCACTAAAAAGAAATTCTTCCTCCACCTGTAATTTTCCAACACAACAGGACCGTCTTTTGCAAATTGTGAAATATTCACAATAAAAGCAGGAATAAAACGGGCTGAACATTTGCAACTGTCCGCTCAAGTGACTGTTATTAGATAAAGAAATGGCACAGACAAAGAAAAGTGAATTCCAAAGCACCTATGAACATAGACATAATAAAGAGTGACGCCTAACTGAAGTCAAACACGTACTAAGGTCGACAACAATTTTCGCATACTGAGCATTGTTGGAAATTGAAAGGCTTACCGCGTCATAAGAACACAACAAAAACACAAATAATAATGCACCTTATGCTAAAGGGGTAGGATTATGTTTTGTATAAACGCAGCAATTTGAGTGAAGAACGCGACACGCAAGAAGAATCTTAATAATGTATAACGCACGAATATGTTCAAATGCGTTTGTCCCATCTTAACACTACGATCGCTGCGGGGACTGTTTTGTGTTGTAAGATATGTGTTTTTTGTTGTGTATTATTAACATTACTACAGTCAATCAAATAATAAAACAATTCATTCAAATGATTCAACATTCTTCCTAATTGCATTAGTTACCTAACCAATCAATGTGACGTAATGATTCATTAACTTTAATTAAGGCACTAAGTACAACTTACGGGTTATAATCTAACTAATTAATGCTTATCGAACGCTCCCATAAAATCAAATTGCCGTAATGGACATATATCATTAAAATCTATTCGATAAATAACCGCTAAACCCGGCGTTTCACCTTCTTAGCATATAATAAGACATACCACTTTATCATATCTGGTTGTCATCCAGAATCTCAACGAACATTGAGATTTTGAGAGCACATAGATATGAAACGACTTTAAATTGACTCGATTTTGTAATATTGCAGCAGCGCTACTCAAAACGAGGAATGAAGCCGCATTTTTACCTTCTGAAAAGTATTTCCATCTTTTGTTACTATTACTTGGAATGTTCATAAGAATTTTGTTTTGTTAAAAAGAAAAGAAAGAAAGGAAAATTGTTTATTCTGCACAAACAGGACGCACATTACAAACCAAGACATAAAATATACACACTAATACAAAGTAGCCAAAAGCCTCGTATACCTAGGAGGAGGAGAGGGAAGACGGGGTCCCTGCCCTCCATGTGTTACGCGAGTACGCAAAACAAATTTGTAAAAAAAAATTGCACAGACTTTTTTGGATGAATATATAATTATAGGCCACTTTACATCCGATTTCACGAAGTTTTTCCGCTGGGAAACGAGAGAAACGTCAAACAGAAGTTAGTACAACTAAAATACTGTGAAAATAGAGTACAGCCAAATCTGCCAATATCAAACAAAACGCCAACCTGCCTCAAAAAAGGTACAAAACCGCTTCAGCGACAGAATTAATCCCGATTAAATCTGTGCAGTTACAGGGTTGAGCGTCAGGACTTAATCCAAGCAGCATGGCTTGTCTGCCTTTATTGGTCGTCGTAAGCGCAGCATTTTAATTTAACAACTATATGTGGTGCCATTAAATAAAACGAAGCTAGACGGAGTGGTTTATGAACGAAACGCTCCTCGCTGTGATTATATTAATGTTATTCTCATATTGTCTGTGTTTACAATGTGTTAAAATATTACTGTTTTTGTGTGGAATGTTAATTTTTGAGATGGAGTATGGATGTGATGAGGTTCAGTAGTTAACTTTTCTTGTTTATCTGTACTGTCTTTGTCTATAGACCTATTGTTTTCATCTTTTTCTCGTAGACATATCTTAGAAGATAGTCCAAAAGTCACATAATAGATTCATTATTAGGTCTTAATGAACCTTACGTAATGTCTCCCAAAACAAAGCGAAAAACTATAGTTATTTTAAAGATTGACGAAACCACAAGAGTTTTACATGACAACACTCAATTCTAAGCTCACCCTGTTCTTCGCTAAACCTGCTCTAATAAATATAATAACATTGTCAGTCCTCAGCCGCATAATGTTACTCATTCCAGTTAATACATTATCAAGACCACCGGTATAAGCCGATCAAGTATTAAAGAAATTTAATCGGCGTTAAAGGCTAAGGCCTTACACCGCACGCATCGCCATTTTATGGCGGTATTATTTTATGGTGTCCGCCTCGCTGACACTTTATATCTATAGAACTTGGGACTTATGATAGCAGAATTAATTGTCTGGGGATTTGCAGTTCATGCTACACTGCGGCTGGGTTTATTAAAATCTGCACCTCTTTTTAGCGAGTTTGTTTTCAACATTAGGATCCAGTTGTTTGGGTATTCTTTAAGGTTTTAGTGAAATTTTTAAGGATAAATTATAATTGGTCTTTTTATTGTTTTATTTTTTATTTATTTAAAAGCTTATACCCCGATAAGGGTAATTATATCCTAAGTTCTAAATAGTCAGGCCTTTTTTTTTTTTTTTGTGGATGGGAAATCCACCCGTGTTCCTTCTGTTGCCTGTGCCGGGGCCACGGTAACTCTTTCGAACATCCCGCAACCCTAGCTGGCATCGGCCCTAGCGGACCCCGTCAATAGTGCTGACATCTCTTTGAGGCGCGCGTGGAACACAACGCGCCGTCGACTCGGGCTTGGTAAAAAATAGTCAGGCCTAAGATTTTAATGATGATGATTATTATTATTATTTACTTCAAGATTAATATCCTACTCCTACTAATATTATAAACGCGAAAGTTTGTGTGGATGGATGTTTGTTACTCTTTCACGCAAAATCTACTCAACGGATTTGAATGAAATTTGGCAAACAGATAGTTTATAACCTGCATTAACACATATAATACTTTTTATCCCGATATCTCTACGGGATCGAGAGTTATGCGGATGAAACTGCGAGGCGTTGCTAGTTCTGAATATGGCTTTCCTAACGCTCGCATAATGGAATCTAAATGCAATGAGCGTGAAAATAACCCAAATTCTTTTTGACCTTATCAGCATTATGTTTGTGCACCATAAGGAACACTGATGAATTTATAAAACCGTCCTGAAACAACTTTACTGGGTATTCGCCATTAGCCGTTAGCGTAATCTGTCAAATACAAACAGATGCAGAAGTTTCACTCCACGTCTCTTCATACCTTCTTATGCAGAGGAACTGTCTTCCTTTTTCTTCCCAGAGAGAGCTTTTTGTAAGAAAAAAGTTACAATTTGTAATAATAAATAGTTTTATTTCTGTAAGTAGGTTTGTACAAACACTTTTACACGACAATCATATTTTTTTAAACTAGTTGAGGTTGGCGTTTCCTATGTGACTACTCTGAGTAGAAACGCCGAAACAAACTCAGAGGTCACAGTCTCTTTTAAAGTCCAGACATAATCTTGGTCAGATCATGTGAAGACCATGTAGATTGGTGTCTGAAATGGTCTTTTGAGGAAACAACCACACAGACTGAGTGGATCTATCAAGCCAGTGCATGCATTTGTCAGAAATCGTGCAGCTCAACTCAGAACATAAGGAGCTCAACGATTCGATGAACAATAGGTACCAAAGAAAGCACATTTGGGTAGGCCGCATAAAAAAAAAATTCTCTTAAATGCAGGCACTGTTCTAATCACCTTCCTGACATGTCTATCTTTCTTCTACCGCAGATGGATAACCTTAATTTTTCGTCCCAGGGAGATGAGAGAGAGTTGTCTGTTAAAATAAAATAATAAAATGTTAATTTTTTTTAAACTGTTTAATTCAGACTTTGTTCTAATCATTTTCTTGGCATGCATTTGTCCAAAACTGGTGCATTATATGATACATCCTAACGCCAGGTTTGTTATTTTTTTTGGTGAAAGTAAATACCATTAATATCGATGTTTATTTTAATGCCTGATTTATTAATGTCAGGTTATGAACAGTTTGGTGGAACTAGGCCTAACACTGCAGATAGCACTCGATGATATTAGAAGTAGCCCTTCTTTTGTTTAATTTCCTTGTGTATAATGACTACGGCGCGTTGTCCCACTCGGTATCGGCAATTACGTCTACAGCGCGGAACACTTGGGCTAATCTATTGTCGTGCGCGAGATTGTGTCCCGAGACTGCGATCAAACAGTTACCGTGCACTTTGATGGCTAATAAAACGAAATTAACTTCGGTAACATTGGATTTTGGTTTGAGACTAGGTTATCTGGCTTTTGGTCGTGGTGTAAGTAGCTGACGAGCGCGATGTTTTGGAGCAGAGATAAAACTTCACTACGAGATCTTCTCTCGGCTTCAGGGCTTCCCCACACAAAACTGCGAAGTCGCTCCGCATCGCAATTTGCGAGCTACGCTACGCATTGCATTGTAGCCTACAATTCAATGCGCAGCTTGCAGATTTTTACGATGCGATGCGACGTCGCAGTTTTGTGACGCAGCCCTCAAGTAGGTACTTTAAAGGTTGTCTGCAAAAAGAAACCTTACATTGTGCAGGCTGGTAGAAAAATGAGTCTGGTTGCAATCGATCACTCAAGCGAATTCGATTATACAGATTGCAGCCATACTCATCACTCTGTCTGCTTCATTACCTTGGTAGTTTTCTGGTGGTCACCACTGTTGATTCTTGCTTTCAGGTCAAGAATAATGTGGCTGGCTTGTCACAAAAACTTGGCTTCTTTTATTTTGGAGATGGCGAAGTGAACATGTCACTTCGCCATTTCCAAAAAGAACCTACAGCAACATACTTTTAAAAGCTGCAAGTCAAACCACCTTAATTAATATTCAACGCTATTTTAAACTATACTTTAATAGTTTTAACTCGCTCTATTAACTCCAGTTATAAGTTATGAGACTAACGACATTAGATACAAATAAATTGTAGCAGCAACAAATCATGTTAATTTACTGTAACTAATAACTGGTATTCACTGCACCTTTACCGTCCTACGTAATATTAACAACCTGGTTTGTGAACAATAAAATAATAATATAATACCATAAAGAAGCTAGTACCTAGAAAATTAATTTCCGCAATAGTTATCTGAAAGAGCTAAATAAAATAAACTAGCTCGTGGATGCACTTAAGCAAATAGTTAGCTTATTGTACACGCTAAGGACCTATAGAATATTTAACCAGACACTGCACGTAATCTTCCTCCATATATAAGTATACAAGCGACGTTCTATATTACGTAAATACTTATTAGCTTTAGCCCGCAGCTTCACCCGCGTGGAGGCCGAAAAAAACCGATAAAGATCTCCTCCATGAACAAATACAAGTCTCTGCCAAGTCTCATGGTGATCGGTCAAACCTTAGAAATATAATACATATACGGGTCAAACGGTGCTGAGGCTTATTAATCTCATATACAAGATGTAACATAAATAACGCACAAACTCTTAAGGGATCATTGTACTCATCATTATGAAGAATTTTTACTATGCGACTAAACCGGAAAATGCGAAAAAAAAATCTGCATTTCCGTACATTTTGACGTGTTATGCGAACTTAAATGTAGGAAGCAGCTACATTTATTTAAATTAAATTGTTACGAGGCTTCTTATTAATGATAGCAACGGATTACTTCGTCTGAGACGTTACCACCGCCATTTACTGACTACTTTGACGTAATAGTATCATAGTCAAAGTAGACCAAAATCTACTGAAAGATCTGTTTTATTATTATACAACTAACATTTTTTAAATGATAAATGATTTTATTTCTGTCGGCTACTCTGAGAAGAAAGGCCGAAACAAACTCAGAGATCACAGTCTCTTTTTTAAAGTCCAGACATAATCTTGAACAGATCTTGTGAATACCATGTACATTGGTCTTTGAAATGGTGTTTTGGGGAAAGAACCATACAGATTTGAGTGGACCTGTCCAGTCAGTGCACGCATTAATTTGTCAGTAATCGTGCAGTTCAACTCAGCGAACAATACCAAAGAAAAAACATAATTAACTCAAACTGCCAGACCATCATTAAAATTAACTGAGAAAAAAATATATACATACCTACAGTCGAACATAGAACCTCCTCCTTTTTTGAAGTCGGTCAAAAACAATGACCCTACGACATAATCCTCAGATTCACAATGATTAAAATTTAAAATAAAATTTAAGGCAAACAAAATTGTTTTGACTCTTGTTAATTAAACTAATTACATGTCATGCAAAACGTAACGCAAGACTTTTCAAGATTAAAGAAAACGATCGCGGTGTAGTCTTTGGTCAGATTCAGAATCTGACCAAAGACTTTCCAACCTTATTACCTTAGTGGTTCACCGCAAATGTCCGCAATGGTACATCTCAAATTATGTTTTTAAAAGCTTGTAAGCAGTTTCATAACCCTAATTTAAAAATATGGTAGTCGTAAAATTAATTATGGAGCCGACTGCCGATCACAAGGAGACACAAATATTTTTTCAACAGCAGTTTTATGAACATTTTATTGCCACGACATAAACCAAAATTATATTTAAAATCGATGATTTTAAACCATTAATTACAACAATAAAGATTTTATTATGAATCTAAAATATTTAATTACCGAACGCTCCTTTGGTTTTCGGTTATGAATTCAGCAGTGAATGAACTGTTTTCATAGCCGACAACTTCATTTTATTCAAGAAAAGGCATTGAAGCTGAATTCAATACTTTACAGCGTTACTCAAAGCAAAGCTATTTTAGTGCCTAACTAATACGGCATTTTGATTTGACACAAAATTCAACTTCCCTTCGTCATTTCATCAAACTCACATACTCCTAGCCCCTACTGCTAAGTAACTTGATACCTAACAGACCCTGACTACAAGAAAACAGCTTATAAATAAGCCACTTTATAAACGCTTTTCTTTTTATACAGGGTTATTTTAAATTGGCTAGCTAAACTTCACAGACGTGATGGGTATCGATATCTAACAACACTAACAGCAGTCGTTGACCTTCCAAAATAGAACATCAAATCTTTTTATTTTTTATTTTATCGGGTCTAGATGCCCATCACGTCTGTGGAGTTTAGCTAGTCAATTTAAAATAACCATGTATACGCAGACACCGAACTGATATTTCAAATCCTAAATCAATTTCACCAGAATTCGGCAATATGTTACCGTGGAAAGGGTGTACGTCAAAATTAACACAACGAATGTAACTTCCCTTCGTCATTTCACATTTTATCCTACTATTATACAACGTATTAACAGACTCTGACTACAAAAATCAGCCTATAAATAAGCCACTTTATAAACGCTTCTCACTTTATATACGCAGACACCGAACTGATATTTCAAATCCTAAATCAAATCCGCCAGAATTCGGTAATATGTCACCGTGGAAAGGGGTGTAAGTCAAAATTGGCAATTTATCCGAACCAGCGGTGAATGTTCGGCTCGTCCGTACTAGATAATGTCCGCTCTCGCCGAAATAACTCCCATAAATTGAGTTTACCAAGTTCTATCGTTCCTTGTCCGTTACTACCCTACTTGTTCTGTTTTATTATAGTGGTAGGTGTCGCCCGCGGCTTCACCCGCGTGCATGACAATACTTTCCCTATTTGAATCAGATTTTATTCGCAATTTCATGGGTTTTAATTCTTTTGAGTAGAATCCTAATTCTTTTTCTACAATAAAACTAGCCTAAGTTACTCCTTATAACATCGACTAGCTGTCAGTGAAAAGCCTGTCAAAATCGGTTCAGCCGTTTCGGAGATTAGCCGGAACAAACTGACAGACAGGCCGACAGATAGACAAAAATTTTAAAATATTGCTTTTTCGTTATAAATATCGTATTATACTTTCATAATTATACATTTAGTAAAAAGCTGTTATTTTGATATTACAAACAGACACTTCAATTTTATTTATTTGTAAAGATATAGATATAGACTAGCTGTTGTCCGCTGCTTCGCCCGCGTGCATGTCAATACTTCCCCATTTGAATCAGATTTTGTTCACAATTTCATGGGCTTTATTTTTTTGGGTGGAACCCTAATTCTTTTTCTAAAATAAAAGTAGCCCAAGTTACTCCTTATAATATCAACTATCTGTCAGTGAAGGTCCTGTCAAAATAAGTTCAGCCGTTTCGGAGATTAGCCGGAACAAACAGACAGACAGACAGACAAACAAAAAATTTTAAAATTGTTTTTTTGTTATAAATACCGTATATACTTTTGTATGCGTTTAGTAAAAAGTTGTTATTTTGACATTACAAACAGACACTTCAATTTTATTTATTTATATATAGATAAAGATAATGTTCTGAAGGACTGTGAGTGTTCTGAACTTTTCTACTGGCTGTTCCTCTGATGGATCAAATTTAGGTGGATGCTCTTGTTACAAGTAAAATTAGTAACATTAGGATTAATTACTATGTGTTATCGCCTTTCACAAAGAGGGTGTTTGAGTTCCAGGAGTGAAAGCAATATAGACTGATTAATATGTAGGTAACAGTAAAGTATGGTATATACATGATTATCTCAGATGGTTCACGGCGAGTTATTCCGATCTGCGGGGCAATTGCGTAACACACTTACAGTAGGAATCGGTTCCATTTTGACAGTTCAACAGCATTCATTGCGTTATTTACGTTGGTAAGCAGACATATTTTTTGAACTTAGGAAGCAATGGATTTGCAATTTGCTTCAAAATCATTCAGATTGTTATTGATAGTGTGTTACGCAATTAGGGTGCTGATCCCCTAAATTGGATCCTCTAGCCAACTTTAGTGGTATGGACTGGTCCTATTGGCGGAATTTTTCAAGACCATTTCCATCCATACATCTATCCAAAACAAATAATTAAATTGAAGTGTCTGTTTGTAATGACAAACTATCACCTTTTTACTAAATGTTTATACGGTACTGTAAATATTTTTTTTAAAAATAATGTTTGTCTGTCTGTATGTTTATTCCGGCTAATCTCCGAAACGGCTGGACTGATTTTGACGAAACGTTCAATGGAAGATAGCTGATGTTATAACATCAGCCACAGATTACTGAATAGTTACATCAGCTATCTTCCATTGAACGAAAATAAAAGTAGCTTAAGTTACTCCTTATAAGGAGAATAAAAACCCAAGAAATTGTGAAGAAAATCCAAATCAAATAGGGAAGTATTGACACCCACGCAGGCGAAGCCGCGGGCAACACCTAGTAATTTTATAAATGTGAAATTTTGTATGTTTGTTACTCCGTTACGCAAAAATGACTAAACGGATTTGGATGAAACTTGACACGCAGATAGTTTATATCCGGGATTAACACACAGGATACTTTTATCCCATTAGTACGTTCCCGTGGGATATCTTCCGACCACCACGCCGGCGAAGCCGTGAGCAAACAAGCTAGTATTTTCATAAGAATTGAATTTTGAGTAATCTAGAACCGTAGATCAAGACACGACACCAAAAGTGTACCAGATGAAATGCTCCCGGACGTGAAAGTGAAGCAGTGGTGAATAAGCATGCGCAAATAATTCATTATTTTCAAACATGAGAAAGAATTTATCATCGTTTTTTAAACATGCGAATATCCTGTAACGAGATAATAATTATATCGTCGGACAAGTCACAAGTTAATTTGTAATAGCTAACTTCTAATTTGTGCTATAAAAAATTGTTGTATTTCATTTTTGCATGGTGCCGACGGCTTTTCTAGAGAAATTCCAGCGGTGCACGGTGGACTGTAGAATGCTGGAAATGCATTTAAAAATTTGTTGCTGTTTCTACAGTAATATTTTTTTTCTGTTAGTCATTATTGTCCCACTGCTGGGATGAATATAAATATAATATATTAAACTTGTAGACCGGGTTAAGAATACAACTATCCGTTCCGTCACTAAAATAACTGATGTCACTCGGAAAGCTGCCACGCTTAAATGAAATTGGGCTGGACACATCTGACGCATGGCAGGAGATCAATGGGCCAAACTTGACGACATCGCGGCAGGCCCAGACGGAGATGGCGGGATGAGCTGGACTTCTTTAATAAAGATTGGGCCTTGGCAGCGGGGCCAACCACCACCTCTTAAAACAGCATTATTGTAATCTTACTTCAGTGTGGGAAAGAGATGAAGCTATACAGGACGTCTAGCTCCATCTCTTTCCCACACTGAAGTAAGATTACAATAATACTAGTGTTGCCCAAATGCAAGAACAAGACGAGACTTAGCCAGTCTTGGTCTTGGTCTTGCGCCAATACACCTGGTCTTGGTCTTGGTCTTGGTCTTGCGCTCCCAGTCTTGGTCTTGGTCTTGGTCTTGCAGCAAGAGTCTTGCAAGTCTTGCAATTACCTATTAGTCTATTACTATTTATTAAAGTTTACTTTAAATCTTAGAAAAACGTATTAGAATTGGAACATTGTGAGCTTGAATTAACATAGCCATAGTAAAGATCAAGCAGATTAATAAATAACTGAAGATTTGATAAGAAATTCGAAAAATCAACTGACCTATATGTCGTTTTCCATGGAAGTAACTGTTTCTTAATAAACATTTATGATTTATAAGCTTAAGAAGTTTTAAAATAAATAAATAAGTCCTGAACGTCACTATACCTCCAAAGTTACTATTCCTCGTGGACGAAGTCGCGGGCACAGCTAGTAAATACTTACTCTCATCATCTCTCTCAGAGATATTCGGGCTGGTAAGTAATACAAAACTCTTATCGCAGGCTTTTTATTTTATTAGTAGGTAAGTACCTACGCTTTTTATATTATTTTATTAGTTTTGTAGAATTTTTTTACACGTTTCAAGTATATTTAAAAGTGGCTACAATATTTATTAAACGGGTGATATTTGAACACTTTTTTGCTATTTTTTCTTGTAAAAACTTAAGAAATATAATGACTAAATGTACAATAATAGTACCTAAGTAATTAGTTTAAAACCATATAAGTAATCAATATTATAATATATACTTACTAGAATGAATTAATATGACATCTACTACCTATCCTTACCATTTTATCCTAATCATAATACTACTTGCGTGATCAGTATAATGTATTCATTTTCATTCTAAGCACTCTGAAACTTATTTATTCTTTGGAACACCTGTAGGTACTCTTAAAAAAATTCGAAATTATTTTGCATGAGTATACCTACGCCCTATGGCGGCAATCAAATAGTGTCACAAATGTTATGATTTCGGCGTGGCGGCAACGATTGTTTTAGATTTCAAAAGAAGCCGCCGGCGCGTGTATCATAACCATGTACTTCCGAAAAGCGGCAAATTTCTTTGAGAAGTAAGTACAAAACCTTTGATGCCGCATTATCAAAGTGCCGATGGTTAAAACATAACTATGCATGCACTCAGTTTGATTTTAATAGATATTTTTTTATTCGCTATGTTTATGGTATTAGTCGTAATGCGCATAGGTCCAGTTTTTCATATTCTTTGATACAGTTTTTTGCGTCTCATAGAATTCCTAAGCGTACCTACCTATACACCGAACTGTTACACCTAACTACTCAGTGAAATAGCGCTAAGTCCTAGCTGCAAGACGCAAGAGTCTTGCAGGCTATGTCTTGTTCTTGCTCAAGTCTTGCACGGTCAGTCTTGGTCTTGGTCTTGCTAAAAATACGCGGTCTTGTTCTTGGTCTTGGTCTTGCAAAAACGCAAGAACAAGACCAAGACTGCAAGACCAAGACTGAATTTGGGCAACACTAAATAATACTGCTTTAAGAGGTGGTGGTCTAGCTCCAGCTGGACAGAGAGAGGTGGAAAGAGAGTAGGGAGGCCTTTGCCCAGCAGTGGGACAATAATAATTATTATGCTACAAAAATAACTGTGTATGGACGGCAGCACATCAAGCTACTACAATCTGTCAAATTTCTTTAATAGATTTTCAACTTTATCACTAAAGCATTAGGTTCAAGGTTGATTGGGAAAATTTGACAGTTTCGGGTAGCTTGACCTGCTGGCGTCTGTACATAAACAGACGAAAAATTAACCAAGCATTGGTTATTTTACATTTTTCCTTAAAAATCCTACCCTATTTAACTGGACTCTCATTCAGAAATACTGTAGTATTATGGGTTGGTTTTCGACTAGTCCCGTTGACAGCCAATGTCAAGGTACAATTTTCTATACATACCTACTGACATACGTAACCGAATATCTATAGACCGCCGTGATACCGCACATCGGAGAGATCTCTTTATTATCATGATGAGGTGGCAAATTGGAGATCTGTTTGATATCTGAAGATAACAAGACAACCGATAACAAGGCTGCGTATCTTATCGCACGAGTCCAACGATTTTCTTTTATTTTTCCCCATATGAACATGGTTGGTATAAAAAGGTTATTTTACAAAGTCTTGAAGGTACACAAACAAGAAAAAATAATATCTGTGCCTGCAGCCGTAGCATGATCACTATAGAAACGGGTTTTGTCGACGGAAGAATAGACAAAATGACAGATTGAAGAAAGATTTCTAAGTCTAAGCATGGCAATGTGTCATTTTGTCTAATCTTCCTTCGACAAAACCCGTTTCTTTGATGATCATGCTACGTGTGGTGAAGGTAATGAGAATGATCCATGTTCATGTCAGTTTGTAAAGGTTTTCTAGGACACAGGTCTTCGAATCGACTGTTATCATTAGACCTCATCAACGAGTCGAATGTTGTGTTTGTGTTGGAAAAAAATCAAACTGTGCAGGTACTCAGTAAGTAGTGATCGTAAGGGGGCCTTGAAAGTAGAGAGTAGAAAGTAGAGATTCAATAGCAGGCCTAGAAAGTGAAGATTCAATAGCGGGCCTAGAATGTGAAGATTCAATAGCGAGCCTATAAAGTAGAGATTCAATAGCGGGCCTAGAAAGTAGAGATTCAATAGCGGGCCTAGAAAGTCGAGATTCAATAGCGAGCCTAGAAAGTAGAGATTCAATAGCGGGCCTAGAAAGTAGAGATTCAATAGCGAGCCTAGAAAGTAGAGATTCAATAGCGGGCCTAGAAAGTAGAGATTCAATAGCGGGCCTAGAAAGTAGAGATTCAATAGCGGGCCTAGAAAGTTGAGATTCAAAGCGGGCCTAGAAAGTAGATAATCAATTGCGGGCCTTGATAGTCTAGATTCAATAGTGGGCATAGAAAGTTGAGATTCAAAGCGGGCCTAGAAAGTAGAGATTCAACAGCGGGCCTAGAAAGTAGAGATTTAATAGCGGGCCTAGAAAGTTGAGATTCAAAGCGGGCCTAGAAAGTTGAGATTCAAAGCGGGCCTAGAAAGTTGAGATTCAATAGCGGGCCTAGAAAGTTAACATTCAATAGCGGGCCTAGAAAGTAGAGATTTAATAGCGGGCCTAGAAAGTTGAGATTCAAAGCGGGCCTAGAAAGTTGAGATTCAAAGCGGGCCTAGAAAGTTGAGATTCAATAGCGGGCCTAGAAAGTTGGCATTCAATAGCGGGCCTAGAAAGTAGAGATTTAATAGCGAGCCTAGGAAGTTGAGATTCAAAGCGGGCCTAGAAAGTTGAGATTCAAAGCGGGCCTAGAAAGTTGAGATTCAATAGCAGGCCTAGAAAGTTGACATTCAATAGCGGGCCTAGAAAGTTGAGATTCAAAGCGGGCCTAGAAAGTTGAGATTCAATAGCGGGCCTAGAAAGTAGAGATTCAATAGCGGGCCTAGAAAGTAGATGTTCAATAGCCTTTATTCAGCAATCTACGTTAACAGACGGATGTGTTAATAACGAGAAAAAAAGAGCTGCATCAGATATATAAATAACTAGCTTCCGCCCGCAACTTCATCCGCGAGAAATTTCTGGTTCCCCCGACCCACCCCGTCGCATCGCATCGCCTGGCCGCGCTGTGACTTCGTTTTCGCTTAGCGTTCGTTCTTACTTTTCTTTTTCTTTTTGCTCGGCTTCTCAGGGTCCTAGCGTAATGTTATATACCCTATAGCCTTCCTCAAGAATTGAGCTATAAAATAAAAAAATAATTTTTCAAATCCGATTGGTAATGACAGAGATTAGCGCGTTCAAACAAACGATAAAATGTGTCGGTAACTAATAGACTAAGCGCATTTTTCTTACTTTGAACATTTTTATACCCGTCGTAATTTCTAAACGGAAAGTCCGATTCGAATAATATAAAAAGGAATTTACATGTATTTAATCAACCTTGATTATGAAACTATTTATTTGGATAAGGATTGTTGTTTTGTGAAATGTTTATGAAAACCCCTTCGCAAATTATGCATTATTTTGTTACAAATTTGATTACCATTCAAAAAGTTGTAGTGAGCCAACCTTAAAAGATAGACATATGCTATTTCGGACTTTTTTTTTAGAACTTTTTAAGAGGAACAATTCCGTCTTACATGATTTTTACGTAACTTTAACCGTTTACGTAGCGCACGCAACGGAAGCTCTCAAAAGGGATAAATTTCCCCGTTTTTGCAACATTTTACATTGATGCTCCGCTCCTTTTGGTCGTAGCGTGATGTTATATAGCCTATAGCCTTCCTATCTAACACAAAAAAAAATTCAACAAACTCTTCAGCTTTATAATATTAAGTATAGATTTTATTATCAATTGGCTTGAAGTTACTGAAATAAGGTTTAAAGAACATACTGTATTGTATAACCCTTTGCTTATCAAGGTCCATTACATAACTTTCCTTTGACATATAGGTATTACCTATCTAAACCTACATGTAAACAAACTGTCAGCTACCCGAAATTCAAACCGAACCTCCATCACAAAGATATTTGGAGCTCAAATTAAAGTTGGTCGGATCTCATTAAGCCCTTTTGAGAGGAAAGATTAACCCTGGCTGGAAATCACTAACATAAATATCGTTTAACGGGTGGACCCACGCCTTTGAGAATGTTTAGCTCGATACATATTGGAGGAAAATTCATTGGTAAGACCTAATCAGGCTTGGGATTAATAAATTGAAGTTTCATTCTAGTGTAGAGAGAAATTGGCTAAACTAAAATTAAGTGTTTCTGTATTACATAATAATTTTTTTTACATACTACAATTGTTTACATAATAAAACTGTGAAAGATAAAAGAAATATTAGGTTCTTTTAAATAACAGGGTTTTAGGCTGCTTATTCTGGGATATCTAAATCAGTTTAGAATTTTTATTTGAACTTAATTCGATAGATTCCTTTTTGTTTTGTTGGGGTAATTTAGGTTCTACATTAAAAATGTAATTATTATAAATGTGTGTTTAAAATCTTGAATTATTTTCAAAAGTTTTATAAAGTTTATCAAATGTTCGGATGTAAAGTTAAATGAATATAATATATTCCTACACCACTACACCACTCAAGAGAGATGGCCAAATACGACGCTCACTAATTTGCCCATATTTGGGACTTTAAATATGTATATCCTTAAGACTTAGATAATTGCAGACTGGGTAACTTATAAGGCTGTTTAAACTACTTTTTGTACAAATAGATACCTGATTACTCCGGATTGATCAATTGATGATGACAGTTTGACGTTGATAAATGTGTTTCAAGTATAGATTATAACTTCGCAATACTATATATTAACAAGGTATAATTTACATAACGCACAATTTCTTAAGGGGTGATTGTACTCATCATTATGGACAACTTTTACTATGGGACCAAACCTGAAATCGCGAAAAAAAAATCTGCTGTTCCCTACATTTACTTATGTTCGCATAACTCGTCAAAATGTAGGGAACAACAGATTTTTTTTTTCGAGATTTCAGGTTTGGTCCCATAGTAAAAATTGTTCATAATGATGAGTACAATGAGGGGCTTGTGGCTAAGAAATAACAGCCGCACGGGTCAATCGATCAGGTTAAGCTACGTTTGCCGCGGTTGGTCCGTGGATGGGTGACCATCTTTACATATCAAGACACCTCCGTGCCTCGGAAAGCACGTTAAGCCGTTGGTCTCGGCTGTCATTCGTGTATCTTTGACAATCGTTACGGGTCGTCAGAAGCCCGAGTCTGGCAACCAGTCTTACCAAGGGAAATCGTATTACCCAGTAACTGGGTTGTGGAGGTCAGATAGGCAGTCGCTCCATGTAAAATACTGGTATTCAGCTGCATCCGGTTTGACTGGAAGCCGACCCCAATATAATTGGGAAAAGGCTAGGCAGATGATGAATGATGAGTGCAATGGCCCCTTAAGAGGTTGTGCATTATTTAAATTGCATCTTTTATACACTAGCTTCTGCCCGCGACTTCGTCAGCGTGTTCCCCGACTCACCGCGTCGCATCACATCGCCTGCCCACGCTATTACTTCGGTTTCGCTTAGCTTTCTTTCAGACTTTTTTCTTTTTACTGCTCCTCGGTGGTAGCGCTATGTTAAATAGCCTATAATTAGGCTAACAAATGCAAAAATAATTTTTCAAATCCGACTGGTAATTCCAGAGATTAGCGCGTTCGAACAAACAAATTCTTCAGCTTTATGGTATTATAACATAACATAACATAACATAACATAACATAACATAACATAACATAACATAACATAACATAACATAACATAACATAACATAACATAACATAACATAACATAACATAACATAACATAACATAACATAACATAACATAACATAACATAACATAACATAACATAACATAACATAACATAACATAACATAACATAACATAACATAACATAACATAACATAACATAACATCACGCCTTGTTTCCCCGAAAGGTTAGGCAGAGGTGTACACATACCTATAGTACACCCACATTTCGCCAGTTATGTTTAAGTCCCATGTAATAGGGGGCGTGTCTATTGCTATCTACCGGGCATAAATCCAAACTCCGGGCTGCTGCTGAGAAATTCCAGATAGTAAAACCCAATAACACTTTGCCTGACATGGGAATCGAACCTAGGGCCTCTGCTCAGCAGTAGCGCTTGCGACCACTAGACCAACGAGGCAGTCAACAGTATTATAGTCAATATTATAGTACCTATATAGACAACGCAAAAAGCGTTCAGAATGTTTAATAGCTGCATCATTTTTCGATATGACTTGTCTTGTGAAGCTAGCTATGCAGAGCTTTTAGCTTATCTGTAGGAACCTACCTGTGCAGACCTAACCGTACTCTTGTCTAACCGTGCCGCTAATAGTCCACTTCCGAAACATAATATACCCTTTACACACTTCGAAGGGGTATCCAGAGTGAATGCACCCGCATACGTCATCTGTGGGAACACGCTACACGTGTTCAGATCATCGTATGCCTCGTGTGAACAACGTGCAGACAGTGAAGTCCGATTTACACGATGCAAGCTTCTGGAACGTTCAAGAGCAATAATCGCATAAAGCATTCAATAATTGCATGCAACTTCTGTTAACACCAAGGCAATTATTGCATGCAAGTTTTGCATAGTCTAAACACAAAGTTGCACGTCCTTTTACTACATTTATTTTAGGATATCTTGGCTCAAAAGAGCAGCAACAATTAAAACAACGCACTCATGTTTGAATGGTAGAAAATTTTCATGCCAGGATTGAATGCGTTGTTATTGTATGTGCAATTTTATTGTACGTGTAATTTTATTGTACGTGTGATTTTATTGTATGTGCTGTTTACACCTTTAACAGTTTTGAATGAAAATAAACTTGCCCGTACCGTGCAACAATAAATTGTACGTGTTGTTTAGATGGTACCAATCAATATTGTTGCTACAATTTTATGGTATGCCACAGGCAATAAATTTGCACCGTGTAAATGGGGCTTTATGCAGGTTATTGTTTAGATGCGGGGGTACAGAACTCCTTTTATTGCTTTATGACATCCTGGTACTTTCGATCAGTTTAGAAGTGATTGATGTAAAGGAGTCTGAGGAAGTTCTCCTATCATGAAGTTTGAAGAAGTTCTCCTATCATTTATGTCACCCTGGTATTTTGGATGGGTTGGTAATTGGTTTGAGAAGAGATAGTTTTGAAATCTTCATGAATGACCATAAAGAGACATCAGTGACTATACTCGTATTATGCCATTGAGGTGGCCTTTTCCTAAGCCATTATGAGAAAATTAAACAATTCCCTCGGGAATTTCGCCTATAATGGGCTGGTCATTCCAAAATCAATTTACCATTAGTTTGAACATTTTAATCTCTGAAAGATCGCTTGTAATGATACTGACATAAAAAGCATTTATAGTGGCATCATTTCAGGATAACTATTACCCAGCGGTAAAATAAGATTGTTCTTCGAAAAATCGGTACTTAATCTGCCGGTCAATCATTGGGATTTAAACGATTTTCGAATAATCTCCCTGCAATTCCTAGACGCATAAAATCAACTTCTGTGGATCGTACTAATAGAATGTACTCGTATCTCCCCTGTAATTTAAATGAAAGGCTAGATGAAATAGCCAACTGTCATGGACAGACTTTTTAAAAGTTTTCTGATAACTTAAATTAGAAGGTAACCCAAGAAGTTTTCTTGCAAAAAACGTTCCCTTTTGTACTGCTCTGGGGTCGTTTTATGAAGTATTAATGCCATCAATATTCCAGTCCGAAAAAGGGATGGTGTTATCGGTCATGTATACAGTTCTCACGCGCACTGGAATTATGATGGCATTACAACGTCATAATATGGCACCTGTACTGTTTGCTCAATACAGCTTACTTCACCAGTATACTTTCAAGCCAGGTCTTCAATAAACACAGTATCATTATCATTTTATACTAAAATAGTAGGTAGAATAGACAGGGTACTTACCGGGCACGTGTTCACTTCCTAGTACCGAAGCGCGAAGTCGTTACGATAAATAGTGACTGATAAATGCCGGTACTCTGCACCGCAACGCAGAAATAAAGTTGCTAAATGATGTCGAAAGCTTGCATATCTAAATCTTTTTATCGGGAACTGAGATCTTAATTGTTTGGTTTTTTTTCGTGGTTAGGACGACAAAAAGTTGTTAGGGAGCTTATAAGCTTCTGTGGGTGTTTGCCGTCTTTAGGATTGCAAGAAGGTTTTAAGGACCCTTTTACTATTTCTGATAGTATTTATGATTAATTTTTTTTTATAGCAAAAGGATTTCATGGTTACTCTCTATTTCCGTGAAAGTTGGAGAAAGGGCGGGATAGACAAGAGCATTGTCTTGTCTGGAAATATTGCGCAAATGAATATGACCAGTACACGCAACAAAAAACAATAAGGTAGGCTCTTTAAACCACTTGGATTTACTGGGGAATTTAGGAGATTTTGTCAGCATTTTCCTTATTGTACATCGACAGTGATTGTGGCTAATCCAATTCCGTCAATCGATTTCCATGAACGACAGATTTAACATCTTACGGCAGTCCACTGCTGGACATCATTATCACTTCAGCCGATGTCCACTCCTGGACATGAGCGTCTCGAATGCACGTCATTGAGCTCGATTCTCGTATCCTAAGCTTGCAGTTTGACAACTTGCACGAGTAAGAATAAAGTATGAGACTAATGTTTAAACCTGTCTAAATTCTGTAATCATTTACCTAAAATCTTAATTACTTTGCGGTACCATTTTAACCAGGTGAATGGATGTGGTGTAACAGAGTTAGATAAATTGTAGTGATTATGGCCTCCTTTTTGGAAACTTACCAAATGATATAATGTTCTTCGTTAACGTTATTCTTATTTTATGGCCATACATTTGAAGTTAGAAGTTCGCAACAGCAAGGTTTATTTGATTACTTACGATAGTATATTTTGATAAGAGGGGCTTGTGGCTAAGTAATAACAGCCGCACGGGTCGATCGATCGGGTTAAGCTACGCTTGCCGCGGTTGGTCCGTGGATGGACCATCTTTACATATCAAGACCCCTCCGTGCCTCGAAAAGCACGTTAAGCCGTTGGTCCCGGCTGTCATTCGTGGATCTTTGACAGTCGTTACGGGTCGTCAGAAGCCCGAAAGTCTGACAAGCAGTCTTACCAAGGGGTATCGTATTACCCAGTAACTGGGTTGTGGAGGTCTGATAGGCAGTTGCTCCATGGAAAATACTGGTATTCAGCTGCATCTGGTTTGACTAGAAGCCGATCCCAATATAGTTGGGAAAAGGCTAGGCAGATGATAATATATTTTGATACAAATCTGTGTTGATGTGTGGCCAGCGTGCAGAGTTGTCCACACCTAGTCGCTTGCCTCCCTAGAAGACCATCACAGATTATTTGTTGGTAATCGGTACAGTTGGCTCGGGAGACATTATCCCATATTTTATGATTACCAGAAAATAAGATGATTTTGTTGGAATTATGCTATTCATTCTTTGCATTACCCATGGAAGGAAAGGCTACTTTACTTAGGTTTTCCCGGAAAGGAGTAATGGCATCATCAAGGCCCGCTTAACAGTTTGCGAGACGCAAACGAGACACAATAGGAGTTTAATTGTTATTACTGCTTTAGCCGTTTAGTGTCCTTTAAAGCGTTAATTAAGACTTCCTTCACGATCAGTTAGGAAGGGAGGGATTTTTTATGTGCTAAATTGGCATTGACCAAGACATGTGTCATCGGGTCAGCTTATTAAACGAAGGAATGTCATAGATTTTATCCATGCCATATACCTCTCAAAGGAGTTCTTTGGGATACTTCCTCCCAGAGAGAAATAGGTGAAAGTAGGTCGCACGTGAGTGGTAACAAAACCAGTAATAAGCTGGCCTCTTTTTCTATTTAAACTCCTTACTACGCTAGGCCAGTTCCTTCAATCCGGTCCAGCCTGTCCTGTGCTGTCCTCTTCCAGCGACGCCCTAAGCCGAGGTGCCACAGGGGTGCCCTTAGCAAGTGGTTTTTTAAGTTGTATGCCCAAGCTGGAGGCCTTAATTTATTGAGGCACCTACAGGAGAGTCCGTTTAAGAAGCTGACCACCTCTTAGGTTGACCTGCGAGATGCCATTTCCAAAAAAAAATAGGCCAAGTCAAAGTGTGTTACCACCGACGTACAAAAAAGTCTAAAAGAATAATTATTAAAGTCAGATTCCCAAACAAAATGGATACCTCTGTCTCATCTAGGCTGAATAATTCCACATGCAGCGCAGAACCGGCCCATTACGAGGGGATAGCGTGACTTTTCTGGATTTGACTTGTAGCTGCGCCGATCAGCCGATTAGCAGAGCTCACCCGTTTGTTACCGACATGAATACTGGAACTACTACTTTGTTTGCGGATTGAAGATATGCGACTGATACTTTATTGTTTGCAGACAATGTTTGTGTAAAACTGAGGAGCCTAGTGGGAATGCAACAACGTAGGATAGTTCTATCAAACTGAAATCCAGTTATTGCTGTGCACACTTGGATTGCTGGAAAAGATAGTAAAGCTGTTGTTACAATAAGCAAAAGCAGTCATGCTTACCGGGGTCGACTCGTTCGCATCTCTCTACGGCAAGACAAAGCAAATAAAAAGGGCCGATTGCATACAAATGATTCATCTTCCAAAGGTAGTAAAACATTTAACAAACGATGCACACATCAATAACTCGTTTGAGTTTCCTTAATGCTTCCCGGAGCTTGATAAAAACATTACGACGGACGGGATGGAGTAATGCACAATTGCACAAACAAACGAAAGCGGAGCACAGATGGCGCTGCGAACGATCGCGAGCATTTTAATTTCGTTCCGCTCCTACAAGCACGTAGGGACATGTAACTGGCTCCGTTTTACATGCTCTCTTTTATTTATGTGTCAGTTTTGTCGTTTGTACGACGTACTGGTTTTATTACACTTTAAATTCTGATCTGGGAATCAATTTTACTGCATTTCGGGTTTGGTAATGTTATTTGCGAAATGCGCCACAAAGTTGTACTCATCTTGTGTGCAGATTCTTCTTTCTAACATTCTTGCACTTTTCGTCTTTTGTTGCAATTTATAACATAGGAGTTCAGAAAATCGGACCACCTCCTTCCGAACCTGCCAGGCTTTCGTTTTTCGCTACAGCTCATTATTTCGTCGTAGTTACCCAATGATGCGTTTTTCTTTTTTTTATTTCTCCCAAATTCATATTTTTTGGGATATGGTTCTGCTGCAAAATTGAAAGCCATATTGAACCTCATTTTTCAAAGCAAACAAAAACAAACAATCTACTTTAGACTGATATTGATAAATGACTGTTGTAGGTACCTCGTTACTTTGCTTGGACATTTAGACAGCAACGATAAAAAAATATTCTTTAGTCCAATTGGCTTTACAACAATTAATCTTGGGCTGATTCATTCGCGTATTAGACGAGCCAGACGACAGATACCAAACGATTTATAACTGGGACCTTGACCTTGAAGTTTTGTTTTTAAACAATATGTTATGATATTTATGTGTACCACAGATTTTGCCTATTAAAAACGTAGGTTGTTTCCGTAGTAGTGGTGACTTTAAGAAATAAACGCTAAATGCCAATGATGTTATGTAAATGCGGTAAGTACTACTTCGTCGTGCGTGACACTTTGACCATGACATTGGGCACGAAAATTTTAACGTGCACTACGTCTAAAAATATATAACACATTGTCAATAGCGTTTGAAACAATCAATCAGTAACACAAGGTCATAAGATGTTACATTAAATAAATTATTATTTAATGTAACACCTTATGACTTTGTGTCGATCACTATTAAGTGGTCGAGATTTGTGCCCGATTTGGTGAAATGTGAATCTTCTATCAGCTCTGCCTATATCTTCAAGAAATACGGGCGTGATGTTTTGTGTGTTAGGATACGGTCAAAGAATTGTGACATTTTCGTAACATTTTGCATGGGAATGTAGCAAACAGGGTACAGGGTAGGACAGACATCCCGCCCAAAGGAACACCTTTAGGTACAGTCAAACGCGAGAGTGAAACAAAAAGAGCGTCGAAAATACATAGGTACTTACTTGGGTAAGCAATGCGTAGCTGACCTAAATTGAACAGTCAACAACTTACGAATTTTCTTCTGAAGTTTTCTGAAAAATTACATTACTAATGCTAGCCACACACGTTACGATTTACTTCCGCAAATCTGCGTGACACCAAATGGTTCAGATACTTGTGCTAATTCAGCCCACACACGTAACAATTTACATGTGTGGCTAGCAGGAATCCAACCTTTTTTTAAGGAAAAGGTACTCAGTGGTCTACCTTTTCCAAAAAACATAACTCAAGGTCCTTGAATTATGTTTTTCAGGAACATTGTGTCCTAGTCTCCTACCAGGTTTTAATTAAACCTTTATGTCATTCGTTTAGTAGGTACAGATAAAAAAGGCAAACCCAAAACTTCTGCCCTCGTCTATACCAGAATTTACGCAACACCGTGTACTTTACAAATAACAGCAAAGTACGAAGGTTCGTCGTCCGATACTGGCTCACTCGGCTTGTTGGCCGTATTCTTATCAGTTAGCATAGATCGACGGGAACGCGGAAACTCTTGCTTCGTTATCGACTTGACAGAATTGCAACTTGGAATATTGATTGTACTTGGTTTGTCCAATCTTGTTAGTTGTAAATATGTCTTGAACAGGAAAGTTTCTTGTGACTGTGACTGTACTAGTTTTGTGCGAATGAATGAATGGAGTTTCTGGGCTTTTTTTTTTCTTTTTGGATAGAGGTATTTTTCTTCTTCGTCGTATCGATGGTTCCCTTTTATTAATTTTAAATAAGCTTTCGGCTACCTCAATAGCGTCAGCGTTGACCTCGCAAAGGTTTTCCCTAATGCAGGTGTTTTTGTACAGAGAGAACGACAAGAGATGAGGCATCGTTCGTGATGTGGCTCCACAGTCGCACTGTGACTCGTCGGAGTACCCCCACCTGACCAAGTTGTACCTGCAGCGACCCACCTGGCTTCTTAGTCGGCTAAGAGATTTCCAGGTGGGCCATGGTAGTTGGTAGCCCTCTGGGATCTTTTCTACAGGCTCAACATACTCATCTGGAGGGGGATGTTTAAGCAGCAGATAGTGGTGTCAATGCTGGTTGTAAAGAATCGGTTTGACCAAGTTGGGGGATGTTACTGACAAGTATGTGTGCCATTATTTAATAGTTGGATTCCTTCATTATAACATGTGATATTTACCCGTACTGGGCCCGCGTGGTAGATTACAGCCCACTCCCTCTCGATGAGAGGAAGCCTGTGTCCCAGCAGTGGGAACATTATAGGCTGATTATGTTATGTTTATGCTTATGCCTCAATATAATATAATATCGGGGTAAGAGGTAGGGGATTTGAGGAGATTAAAAGTTTCTTAAGGATAAGCAATTAATTACATATTGTAGTGAAATGTAATGAAAAGACTCTCATCGCCACTTGTAACACATATAATTTTTGATGAAATAAAAACATACCTACACCGTAATTTCAAAAAAATATAAAAAGTGAAAAAGGAAGGTACTTAATCGAAATTTAAAATAACCCATTCGGTCTCAAAGCTAATCCTAACGTGTCAAACGCAAAAATTCTAAATTTCAAATATTCAAGGATAAAAATGATTGTCGGTCAAGTCGACTTTAAAAATAGGTTTTTAACGAAGGAGAATTGCTACAAAGAATTTCAACGCTGGAGATAATACTGCATTATACACCATTTGGTTTATACAACTAAGAAATTTGTTAAACAGAGTTATTTTAATTTTTAATAATAACTACAGCTGTAGCCAAAAACATCCAATATACGAATGCAGCACTTATTGTGTTCGAGGTATACAAAAAGCTCTGGGTATTATTATAATCTAGGTCATATGGCTTCCAAAAAAATATGTTCTATTTTTTTGTTACCCGTCCCGATTGTTACCACATGTGGTAAGTACTTGAAATATGTCGCCAAGAACCATATAGGTCAAGTACACAAAGTCCTCAATCTAGAACACAATAGCGTTCAACAAAATATTTGCTTTTGACACGATACAAGCCTTAACAACCGTTATTTTTGATAAACACCTATCAACATGATATTATGGTAAAATACTAGTTTATCGCCCACACACGTATGGTCAGACGGTCAAGTGTCAAACTAAATACCCAGAAAACGACCGTTTATAAAGCTCCGTCCACGCGTGTCACTCAAACTCGCGCGATCTCTAATTTTATTAAAAAAAAAAAAAAAACTATCTGGGCCCCGCGGTTTCACCCGTTTTCGCTTAGTGTTCTTTCTGACTATTTTCTTTTTGCTCGGCTCCTAAGAGCTGCAGCGTGATTTTAAAGAGACTGTAACCTTCCTCAAGAATTGGGCTATCAAATGCAAATAGATTTTTTTCAAATCCGACTGGTAGGATTAGCGCGTTCAAACAAAAACAAACAAATTCTTCAGCTTTATTATACTAGCATTATTTATTATTAGATAAAGTAGAAGGAAGAGCAGGAAAGGGGAATAAAGACAACCTATCTTCGTTCTGGAAAAATCTTTTCAGCCAGGATTTTTTTTAAGAAGCACTCATAAATAAGTTTACTCTTTATTTTAGTTTTCAGTGATGGCCACCTTTCTGCCTTCCTAATGTTTAGGATAGTAGACAATTTCAAATTGTCATATGGATCTGTTTAGCGAATATAATAATTATGTAAATTTGTTTCTATCTGTTGTAATAGAATAATTTAAGCACAGAATGTGTCCATTATTTCAACGGAGATTAATCCAATAAGACTAAAATGCATTTACTATTTCAATTATAAAGTAAATTGAATGCTTTTAGTACTCACTAATTGTATCCAATGTAATTAATTCCCTTTCATAAAATATTGCAACAGTTTTTCATCTAATATTGAAATTCCTTGAATTGAGAACTCATAAATAAACGAAATATAAAATTATATTATAATTAAAATTTTAAGTAAAGGGGCTGGCGGCTAAGTAATAACAGCCGCACGGATCGAGCAAAGGTTAAGCTACGCTTACCGCGGTCGGTTCGTGGATGGGTGACCATCCATTACGTATTGAGACCCGACCGGGCCTCGGAAAGTACCTACGTTAAGCCGTTGGTCCCGACTCTCATTCGTAGACTTTTGACAGGGAAGTCAGAAGCCCAAATATCTGACAGCCAATCCTACCAAGGGGTGTCGTGTTACCCAGTAATTGGGTTGTGGTGGTCAGATAGGCAGTCACTCCAAGTGAAATACTGGTATTCAGCTGCATCCGGTTAGACTTGAGGCCGACCCCAACATAGTTTCGAAAAGGCTAAGCTGATTGAGATTTTTGAAGTACCTGCTGTAGAATATTTTAGGTAAATATGTTGTTGCAGGACCAAAGTATTTTTCAGATAGTATGTAAACTATTTTAATAATGTCGTGATAGCATTTATCATATTATATATAATTTTCTCGACTTCGCTGGTAAAATATATTTATTTTCACACGATTCGATTTTCGATTTTTTTTTTATATATAATCACTAACTAACTAACTATACAAATAAATATACAAAAACAAAGAGACATCTAGGCGTCGAAGTACTCGTCCGCATCCCTGTCATCCGGACACGTGCCCAGAAAACTGGCAAAATTGCCACGTTGAATGGCAATGCTAATTCTTTGGCCAAAGAACGAGCCTTTTTAATAATTTATGGTTTAGCAGTTCACGAGAAAAATCATTCAGCTTTTCCCAGAAAAGCAGCCGTGCGATGCAGTAATACTCCCAATATGAACACACCTTTAACGATCTGAACAAATCCATATAGACGTCGCGACAACGTCATTATAAATATATTTATAGATCATAAATTAGTATTAAATTTCCGGATTATGACTCGATGAGATTTGATACCGCACATTTACATTTTAATAGCAGCAATGTCGGAATAACACCTATTTAATAGGCCGCTCATTTACAGGATTAAAATAAAAGTATGGTGGAGTCGAAAGGTACGTGGATCTAATAAATTGTATGATCAATAGGCATAAGAACTTTATTCTTTTAAAGCGTAAACATTTCTGTAAAATGTGACTCCGTTTTATATTCAAATATCCTGTTTCTATATTATTTACCAATATTTTGTAAATTAAGTGAATACTGAGCTAATAGACTCGTAAAATCGGATTTCGATTTGAAGTGATTCGTTCTTGAGAAGCGAAGTGCGAACAAATCGTTGAAGAGTCATTTTACGTGAACACGCGGAATACAAATCAGGTCTGGGCGAAGCCGTAAATACGTCTGAAATATAACTTATTGGAATTAATCCGCTATTTATTTTAGAGTGGATAAAATATCTTAAAAATACCTCGTTAAAAATCTGAATAAACGGAAGCGTTCCTCAAATGATGCTTGAATAAGAATTAAGCTGTCAGCTTCACCGACTCATTCAAATCTTCGTCAGTGATAACAAGCATACAAATCTAAAATTACAATTTGATCATTTCATCATTTGAAATGAGGCCGTCATCTAAATATTATATTATACAAAATCTCATTAAAACGAGAAAAAAAAACCGATGACACGTAATGCTTTGTGAAGCTAGAATTTTCACTCGAGTTAGTATCGAGATAAAATTACCGATTTCATCGTCATCAATCAATTCTGGCTGGTACACGCTGACGCGACAATTTGTTAGCTCTCCTGCATAGCTGTCGATTAATGACTTGAAAGCCCGTCGTTTATTTATTCATACACAAATTCTGTGTTTGAAACAATCAAATGGCTATCATGTTTGAGTACATACCTACATAACTGTATGTAGAGGTAGTACAGCGTAAATCGACAAACAAACAAATAACTTTAAGAACTTTTTTTTTTATGGTTTTAAAGGATATATTCTACTATTGACATAATTTAAAACCTAACAATCTTAAAATAATAATATTATGTACAAGTATATAAAAAAGGGAACGAACAACGAACTTGACAAGAAGCAACGATGACGATGACAAAACGATTTTTTTTATTATTTATTCCTATTTGCACTTTTCTGACTTTCACTATTTATAACCGACTTAAAAAAGGAGGAGGTTCTCAATTCGTCGCGTATATAATATACATATATTTTTTTATGTTCTACACTGATTTCTCCGTTAATTTGAAAGGGTATGTTCTCGAGGTGGTCCCATTGTCAGCAAGTCAGAATCTGATGAGGGGATCCCATGGAAATTGAAGGAAACCTTTAAATTGTATAGGCACACCTATAGCGATTTGGGTATTTTTTATAGTAATTCGTGCATTTGCTCTCGGAAAGCAGCATTTGGTGAAGTGGGACTGATGATGAAGACCACAGATGGTCACCGAAACTACTCAATAATAAGTATTTCACGGGTTGGGATTCGATTACTTTAATATGGTTGCTAAGTAATGTATGCTCTTTACAATGCATATGGTGAAGTGGAGCTGATGGTAAGTACCAGGAGAACTCCGCAACAATCAACGTCCCTGCATAGGGAAAAGCAATATTTTTTTAAAAAGTAATGAGCAGTTGACATCAGGCTATTGTATCTTAGATAAATTACAAACCGACCCACTACAAACAGAAAAATAACTAATTTCGGAAGTCGGTGTCTTTGAATCTCTATTTTAGTTTCTTGCTACCGACTTCCGAAATTAGTTATTTTTAACTTTGTAGTTTTTTTTGGAAGTCGGTTGTTTTTTTTTTTGTACTTAAAAAGTTTTTTTTAACTGTAAGTGTCACTGGCACAGTGATCACTGGCTTGAAAATTACCGAACTTGCAGAGTTTTCAGACGTGATCCAATTTTCTTATTTTAAACTCGTGGCATGACAAGGTAAACATGAACAATTTGAATATAGTACAAACTTTACTAGGTATTTCGCAAAAAGTAAAAAAGGACTTTTACAATGTATGCTTGAAAAGAGCGTTTTCCAAGCAGTCAAATTGTGCGGAAAGTGCTACTTTTTCACACTAGTGCTTTTTACTTTTCATTTTCTTTTTAACTCCGTCGTCAGCCCGATGCAGGCAGTTTTTATTATTTTGAGAAAAGTTTTACAAATTAGTCAAGTACAGTTATCATTCATATAAAAGGTACAAAAAAAAACTCATTAAACGCGTTATTAATTACTCTAGATTTTGATTTTGATTAATTAATTAATTTTCAATCTGGATGATTTTTTTTACCGTCTCGAAATTTTTACAGGGTGTTCTACCCATGAATATGAATAACTTTCACCACGGGACCAACTCTGAAATCACGAAAAAAAAATCTAATGTTTAATAGAAAAGTTCAAACCTGCTTGACCAAAATGTATGAAACAGCTGATTTTTTTTTCGTGATCTCATAGTTGGTCCCATAGTGAAAGTTGTTCATGTTCATGGGTAGAAAACCCTGTAAAAATTTCGAGACGGTAAAAAAAATCATCCAGTATATTTTTTATTATCTCTCACAATGCATAGAAAAACGATAAATGATAGACGCGTGTAAGATGATTTCCGACTCGTGTCGACTTATACACTCGCCGGAAATCACCTACTTTCCGCACTTATAGCATAAATAACTATTATTGCAGTATCTTCTTATTTCGTAACACAGCTCTTAACAAATTGAACCATCACCGTCGGTTCACGTTACGCCATGTCCTATTTCATTCGTCTTTACTAATCAAGCGTATCCAATTCAGCCCATCAGCTCAATTGCTCTTAATACGGATTGCTCATGGCCGAAATACGACGCGAAAATTTTTAATGACATCCATCAGGAACCGGGTGCGGGGGCCCTTGTTCTTATTAATCGGTTTTGTCATCGAATGACGAGCGGTATGCATTTTTAATACACGAAATATCGCAATTATGGCTGTTGCTGGGCAGACCACCGGCGAGGTAATTGTGTATACTGCCCACGGATCCGCCTTGAGGTCAAATTGTCCCTTTTTGGGTAGATAGTGGAGTTTTTACGTCACTTTGTATTTATAATGAAGACTTCAAAGGATGAGTTGGTTGTAAACTCAGTTGACTTTTGTCTACCTACATCCTGCAGCCTACCTCTTTAGACCACAATAATGATGTAAAACAAGATTTGGATTAACCTTTAGGCCTTAGGCCATAATCTTTTAAGTAATTTTGTATTTTTTGGTCAAAAAGCTACAGTAAAGTTTAGATACTCTAAAAACCTTTAATAAGAGAATGAAAACATTTAAGAAAATCATAACGACTCATTCTGACAATAGAAGCTTGGTCTTCTGCTCACCCTTAATAGGAGTGCGTGATTGAACTACTTTTTACACAATTGAATGGTACGTCGACCACGCACTAATACAATAATCACATTCTTGAGTCATTATACCATCCCACAATGACATCAGGGAGTTGATTAATTAATAAAAACCTTGTACAATACCGAGACACTACACATATGGTTTTTATTACTAAGAATTACTCTCGGCAAACACAATCAGACGTAGTCATCCAATCAACCTTTGAGGAAACTCAGAATCTATAAAAGAAGGGGCAATATATTCTCATTAATGTCAAAATGCCGGCCACTTTTTAGTCGCCTTATCAAAATCGCCAACGATTAATCTAATTAAGGCATTCTTCTGAACGCACCCATAGATTCCGATACCTACTCAAACATTTTTGAGATATTTCAACTTCCCATCCTAAGCGGCCAGTGAACGGAATTTTAATTAAAGATACATTCAAACCAAGATACATTATTTAGTTTATAAAGGATCAATGCGTTTAAAGGCTCCTGCAAACAGGCGCGGCACGTGACGCGAATTGCGCGCGACATGCGGTGCTTTTGTGTCGCGTGAGAGTCGCGCCTGTTTGAAGGAGTCTTTATTCGCCTACATATAAAACAGTTACTTGTGCATTTTATATTGTGCTTTGTACTCTTTCCCTATTTTTTCCGTAAAATATTACACTCATTACTTTTATGTGGATTTGAAAGTAAATAATTATGTAATACATGTTTACGTCCACTGCGCTGAACGGCATACAACGGTTTTGTACTTTTGCTACTCTTTATTTATTGTCGTGAGCTTTTTGACAGCCCTGGAACACTTATACACCATCTATAATCGAAGAAAAAATAAGCTTAGATAATATTCAACTGTCGAGTGACCAGCAACGAGTAATAGAAAGTATTCATAATCAGCCTTAGATAATGTTTCCACTGCTGGAACACAGGCCTCCTCATTCTGTGAGAGGGACCGGGCCGTAATTCACCACGCGGGGCGCGGGCCCAGTGCGTATTGGTGGATGGCACATGCCTTCGAATTTTTGGTTCTAGGACATGCTGGTTTCCTAGAAAATACGTTTATATACGGAAATCATGACGCAAAAAAATAACACAGACACAAAAAGAACCAAGTTGGGGGAAAATATTCCTCACGATGTTTTCCTCCACCGTTTTGAGAGCAGTAGTGATGAAATAATTTACACAAACCATCCAGTTACCACTGGGCCATCCCTGCTCTCTACTCTGATAGAAAGTACGAGAAGTTTGAAAGCAGACAGTGATAATGATTTAAGGCGCGGTGAATAGACGACTTTTATGTATTTGAGGGGGTGAAGTCTGCTTCACCCCCTCAAATACGCAAAAGTCGTCGTTGTCGTCGAAGTGGGAAACGAGTAGTCCCGCCTACTGCAGGGTGCACCGCGTGAATTTCGTCGATTCGCGACTTCCTTTATTTTTAAAAGCGTAATTTCGATACTCACACACGATGCATGATTAGCCCAGCGCCCCGCTGTCCGGCTGCTGATAATTGTTCTGCACTTATTACTTACTAAAATTTAAGGCAGACGTTTTCAATTTAGAATTCGATGCATGATGATGAGACAGACATTCGATGGATGTCATTACGTGTTTATTAGAATCAATTGAATATTCACAAGTCAGAAAATGCTTGAATTTTATTTCAAGTGTTGACCAAAAATTTCGAGTAATTTATAAGAGATAGGGCCATAAGGCCATAGGGGGGGGGGGGGGATAGGGCTTCCAAACTTGGGTCAGCTGTCCTTTCAGAAACTTAGCGTGTAGTTAGGCAGCCCGACTGACTTTTGCCTTGCCTGCGCTTGGTCGGAACTGTCACATGTATCGCGCGTATCGCACATGTCGCACGTGTCGCACGTGTCGCGAGTGCCGCTCGTGTCGCGTGCGTGGTCGGAATGGGTGGCGGCTGCGTGGGGATGTTGACCCCAACATCAACAACCCTGTTGATGTTGCTGTCAGGTAGCCCGCTGTGTGCCGCTGTAGGACAAAATCAGATTATAATAAACTAGCAATGGGTCGCTTGTCCTGCTAGATGGCGCTGCTTTTGTGTTCTTGAGCCGATATGTGTGTTCTGGGTGTCCATCGCCATTAACAGATATATTATCACAGGCAGAGCACAAAGCACTTCTAAGGCTGTTCTTCTTCTTCTTTTTACATTTATGACTATTTATTTTCGACTCTTAATTGTGGAAAGAAATATTAGTCACGATTCTTCAAAATTTAGTCTGTAGAAGACTAAACTACTACTACGACTGTTCTATCTACTACAACAAGGGACGTTTCCTTTGGAAAAAGAAAACAAATCGAAAAAAAAAGAATCGTCTTTAGTACCTACTACTAATCGATGAAATCGACGAATCGTTATTAGTATACTAATGACGATTCTTTTTCTCGCAGTGGCATCCCCCGAGCTCGCCTAGAATCGACTATTTCAAGCAAAAGCCAGTCCATGAAAGGATGAAGGAAAAACTTCAAATTTTTTCCCAAAAATCGTCATCTATTTTTATAATTTCTGTTTTTAATGGCTTGTTTTCACCTCACCACACAGCAAACAAGCACTTTTCTCTACGTGCTACATGGAGATGCCCTTGAATCTGATGGTACCAATTACTATTTTTGTTCACTTCAATCAGTTCACTTTTCTTGTTGTATTTCCTCAATTGTACCTTATTTTCCTTTATACATTCTTCTAGACCCTTTTTGAAGACCACTAAAGGACTTTTCACTTCTACTACTGTGTCTTGGCCTATCAAACCATCGGGCGTTGCTCCAATAATGGGAAATTCGTGGTTTACAAACAACCCGCACGGCTCAATGGCAACATTTTCTTGGATGGCAAGTTGTTGTAAAGCAAGATGTTCATTTTCGACGCCATGTGCGATTGCCGCTAAATTACATTCATATAAAATATTTTCCACTACATTGGCTTTGCTGGTATTCTCTCTTCTTTTCACTACTAATCCGAAATGTGATGCTGTTAGCATATTTTCTCTTCGTTCTACCTAGCCATCGCTATCTCTCTGATTTATATTTAGTAGATATTAGTATGTTTTCTTTGTCAGTTAGTTGTTTTAGATTTTGAGGGAATGATTCTTTAGCGGCATTTAATTCATTCGGTGTCATATCTGTTGTAGTACTCTGAGCCCCATAATCATGTTGAACGGAGTCCGATTTTTTTTATGATGTTTTGCTTTGTTTAATTTTCTTTTCATTAGTCTTCGTTCTTCAAACTTTTTCAGGATGTTTTTAGGACCTTTCCCTATTTTTTTTTTATGAAGTAGATACCTCGGGTGGGGGTTATTAAAAGAAACGACTGCAGCATTGCAACGCGCGCGGTACCCCGGCGAAGAGAAAAGTTAATTCTCTTTCCCCCCACAACTTTTGCAATCACACTGTTGAAGCGCTCTACTGTATTGGTGTCCACATCTCAAGCATGGTTCTTGATTTTGAAAGTAATTATTATTAAGCATAAGAATCCATAAATTGTTAGTAATGACTTTACTTTGAAAGTATGTCAGTATTGGAGTATTATCTGTATCCTGAACCAAAAGGTAGCGTTTTTCATTTCCATATTACTCTGTGTTGTTTTTCTTTGGAACAGTAATAGTTCTTCCAATTTTCATAATTACCGAAAGCATGTAGAATAGAATTTTGTATTTCGTTGCTAAAACTTGCTACTGCTTCCGTTTTGTATTTTTCTAGCTTGTTCTAGTTTGTGTGTAATGCCTAAAAACAACACTTCACCATATCTGCGACCTACGATTGCTGCAGCGCCGGACCCAGGGGGTTAGTCATTGATGCAGAAAACTTTCCTAACGCACGAGACCGCTAGACCAATCGATAAAATTAGTTTATAAATAATACAGTTACAATTGCTACAAATTCAATTTTAATAATTATTTTACGATTTTTTTCTATCGAGAAAATATACCGAAAACGTGTTTTGAAAACAATGGTCCACCCATAAATATGATCAAGATTAAACATAATATATTTTTATGCTGGCCTAAAATGACTAAAAAACTGTTTTGTGAAGCCTATTTTGACTGTGTACAGCGCCTTAATAAATCTATTCCTGCGAACCAATTGCGTAACACACTTACAGTAGGAATCGGTTTCATTTTGACAATTCAACAACATTCATTGCGTTATTTGCAATCAATGAAGCAATGTATTAGCAATATGCTTCAAAATCATTCAGATTGCGATTGACAGTGTGTTACGCAATTAGGCTGCTGTATTCCTGTTACGCGATAAGCAATACTTGACTCTGTGCATAACTCAAACTAAATGAGACAACTACCATACTATCTCTAACATCAACATCGAAAGAAAAACAACTCGAGATCAACGAGAAAATAATTTAGACATTCTAAGATACCTCTTGCTACAGTTACGATATTATCTGAACTAAGATGTAGTACCTACTTCGCTTTCAAACTCGTCCTAATAAATATATTTTTTGCACCCCCTAGAATTCTAATGAACTATTTAAAATGCAGTCAGACATTCTAAATTCTGATCTTCACTGGTCTGCCTTGCTATATAAGGCATAATGTGATCAAGTTGGGTCGAGTAGCGTATAAGGCCACCGTCCACGAACAACGCTACACAAAAGTAACGTGTTAAAAAATCACATCACCAATGTCACAACACTAGTAGGTAGATATTTCAATGGCGTTCCGTAGACGACGCGACTACAGTCCGTTCACAATCAATTTAATTCTGATTTTGCGTCACTGTCAAAATCACAGTGATCTTTATTCTCGTTGTTATAAGGTTGCTGTTGGGTTGGTGCCACAGATAAGTCTGTCAAAATCACAAGGCTGCTGTTCGGTTGCCGCCACTGACAAGTCTGTCAAAATCACAGTGATCTTTATTCTCGTTACAATAAGGTTATTGTTGGATTGCTGCTATCAGAGGTAAAATAACTGTGAATGGACTGTAGGTAGGTACTATCGCGTTGTTTTACAAGAATCTTTTGGCGGAAATTTGGAACTTCGCACGGACGTAAAAATAGCGCGGCGATTTTTTTTCGCGCAATAAATTTTCAACGCTTTTCAACGCAAAGAGTTGAAAATCTAACAGTGTGTGTTTTTCGATGCGCTGGAATGCACTCTATTGGATTCTCAATGCTCGGCTCAACACCGAGAGTTGAAAACCCAGTGCGCGGAAAAATCCCGCCGCGATATTTTTACGTCCGTGTGAACGTCGGCTAACGCCGCCATCTTGTTTTTTCAATACAATTTCCTAAAACAATTTTACAAATGTTTACCAACAACCTGTCAATATCATTCATGCGTCAAAGTATCCTTGTAGAACTGTAGTTTGTGATTAATTGCGTCATGTAACCTACGGACCGCCATCGAAAAATCAGCTGTGACATTCTGGCTACTCATTTCTGATTTGAGTTTGGAACACGTTACTTTTGAGTAGCGCCGTGGACGATGGGCTTAAAGAAACCAGTGGTACCGGTTACAAACTGCGAACCAGATACATTATCTATCTGAGAAACGGTTGGTGACGACAAAAAGAGGATCGATAGTGGCCTAGACACACTGCGAATAAGTGAATAGGTAAACTGCAGTAAATTAACTGTGCCTACTTAGTATCGATTTTGTTCGACCTTGCTCCAGTTTGGCCGTCATTGTTAAGTTAGTCGATTAAACGGTTAAAAGTTCACGTAAGACTGAGCTTAGCTTTTACATAGGCTGATGAAATGGGGAAAATTCTAAACATGTTTTAGTGTTTCAGACTCGTAAGACCAATTTATTTATAATTTTTTTATTTATTTATAAAGATTTACCAACATCTTTTTTTCATCATTGTGTACACACAATATATTATAAGTAATAATAGGACTCTTAGGATAGGTAGTCTTGGACTAAAGTCTCCTGGAAACAGGCGCGAAACGCGACGCGAATCGCGCGCGACACAAAGGCACCGCTCATCGCGCGACTCGCCTGTCGCGCCTGTTTGCAGGGGTCTTTACACAATTTATGACGATGAGGACGTAAGGACCAAGTTCATACAACTTGAAAAATAAATATTACATACACAATGTTGTACCTACACATGGCTACATAACAAGCTATACATTTCCAGTTTAAGTGCTGACCTCTCATTGTACGGAAATTCTATACAATGCGAGATCAGCTTATACTGGAAATTTATAGTTTGATATGTAGCTATGTGTACAATATTGTGTATGTAATATTCATTTTTCATTTTTACGAGTAATGTATGGGGGTGTGTGTGTGTGTGTTTTGATATTTTTTTCTGATTTTGTGGGAAGAAGGCATGAGTTTATGTATGTATGTGTGTAGGTATGTGTAATATGATTTTCAAATAATAAAAAGAAACCTTACAGTTTAGTAAGTAATCTACATCAAGTAAAAGCCTCTATTGGATATAGCAGTATCTAAACTAGTTCAGAGTCTTGCTTGGATTTAAATATTGTACCACACCTTGTACGTTGTACAGTCAATCACTCGTCACTCCCTGTCACCTCTAATGCTACGGCTACATTATCGTGATAACGCGAACTACACTTCGCGCGCTCACTCTCTCGCCCACCGCTCGACGTCTCGCTGTAAAACAGAACGCGCCAAGAGTAGTTTGCGTTATTGCGACAGTGTAGCCGTAGCATAACAGGGACTCATTCAAATGCAAAGCATAATACAAGGTTTAATTTTATTCACTGATGATTTTAATTTTAATCCCGAAAAAAAAATCAAGATGCTCCCTACTACATTTTGACGAGTTATGCGAACATAATGTAGGGAAAAGCTAATTTTTTTTTGCCATTTCTGGTTTGGTCCCATAGTAAAAGTTGTTCATAATGATGAGTACAATGACCCGATGAGTAAAATTACACCTTGTATAACCAACTTTAGAAAAAATTGGTTCTTAGCTAACCCTGTTTGTATGTTTGCGATTTTCACGTAAATACCTATCATATTCTGCGCCTACACTACAATACAACTAAGTAAATACATTTTTTGCAAGAAGATAATAATTTTTCGAGAGGAGCTCGTGGCTAAGTAATAACAGCCGCACGGGTCGCTCCATCAGTTGGTCCGTGGATGGGTGACCATCTTTACATACCGAGACTCCTCCGTGCCTTGGAAAGCACGTTAAGCCGTTGGTCCCGGCTGTCATTCGTGGATCTTTGACAGTCGTTACGGGTCGTCAGAAGCCCGAAAGTCTGACAACCAGTCTTACCAAGGAGTATCGTATTACCCAGTTACTTGGTTGTGGAGGTCAGATAGGCAGTCGCTCCATGTAAAATACTGGTATTCAGCTGCGTCCGGTTAGACTGGAAGCCGACCCCAACATAGTTGGGAAAAGGCTAGGCAGATGATGATAATAATATTTCGCTAGATGATTAATTACTTGTATATTATAATCACTATTCAATAACTCAGGAAATATTGATACGGGAAGTGTCACGCTTGTTCTGTCGTGACAGAAATCGCACGACCATAAACAATCACTTACAATCGTGACAATAGTGTGCATGAATACCAATAAACTAAGTACTTACTTAGTAAGTATTTTATAAATAAAACTATCTTCTCATTCATTATCCATTCATATCTGTAAGCGGGTTTTTCCACAAAGGGTAAGCAGAATTTTAAATAATATCAATGATGAAGGTGACATGTTATTATAATTTATTACGTTCTTTGAATATAAATATAGCGGACTTTGCATACGAAACAACTTCTTTATCTAGAGACATAATAATATAATATTATATATATTATGTGTATGTTATCATAACAAAAGGTGACGTAAGGTACACTTAAACAGCGCTACTGTATGGGTTTTCCATCAATTAACTCTACAATCTAAATGTAATAATCAATCAGCTAAACCACTATATTTCCAGCTCAATATAACAATAATGACGTCACAAATAATTGACCAACCTACTCCAAGAAATGACTCAGATGGAACCTTCAAAGATAAAAATCAATTAAAACTATCTCTAAGTATAAGTGCTGCACATGTGGATGTAAAACCACATAAAAGCTATGCTGTAGCTATCTTAAAAGAGTATGAAGAAACTTATTATAGATACGAAGAAACATCTGGATCAACTCCCGATGAAGACGTCAAACGCAGAGCTCTTCCCACGATCATTGAATACGTCTTTCCGAAGCCCTTTTAGCTTCAATTTAGTAGATAAATAAATAGTTTAGTTATTTTAGAAACTAGGTTAATAGTTGAACGACATTAAGTCACGACATTGATGTAATTGCTAGTCGCTACTACAATTTGTTAAGTCTGACCATGATATTGTTTGTGTAACTTTGGAATGTAGGTAAGGTTTGATTTGGTTTGGAAATGTGCGGTTACGGTTACATACCTTTGGAAGTGTGTAAGAATTCTTGTAAGAATGTGGACTTGTTAGTTTTGGAGAATATTTCAAATGTAGCTATTAATTTTCGGATATTTGCCCCATTTGTGCACTTACCTACCTGGAGCAGTGGTGGCCCAGTGGTAACTGCCGCGAACTACGAGTTGTAGGCCGCGGGTTGGTAAATTATTCCATCACCACTGCTCTCAAAACGGTGAAGGAATACATCGTGAGGAAACCGGCATGTCCTAGAACCAAATATTCGAAGATATGTGACATCTACCAACCCGCATGGCCCGCGTGGTGGATTACGGCCCACTCCCTCTCATCGAGAGGAGGCCTGTGTTCCGGCAGTGGGAACATTATAGGCTGATTATGCTATGTGCACTTGCCTATAAACACGGAATATCGATAAGTACCTACCTTTTTTACATATTTTGTGATAAAACTGCTGGAGTTTAAATAAAAATATACCTATACCCGAAGTACTCCTAATTGTTTTATTCTGATTGTCAAATGCAAAAAGTAAACCAATTGCGTACCCAATGCAAAACACGTGTCCTGAAATCCTAAAATAGAATTTCGTACAAACATATTCTCATAAGAACGAATCTGATTCCAACCCGAAGCGAAGAGATAACCCAAATCTGATGACATCAACCGAACATCTGTCCTGAAAGCTTTTGTTGATACCCCTTTATACCACCAAGGACAAACTTACGTACACAAAGGCACACGTGTCTCATTGTTTATTGTACTAAGCTCAACATTGCATTGAAGACCACGCCCGTACGGCGTACACTTTCAAACGCCTTATCTCTGGGTTTACCATGACCAGTTAAAGCGAACACCTAATCCTTCGTACTTCTCATTACTGTGTGACCTATTGAAAGGTCAGTAGAGGTCAATTTATAATGGACTGAATAGAATTATTCCGTTGACACGCTAATGCCACGGTATCTGTGACGGATCTGAGTCGGGACTCAATCTAGACCTGTCTGCTTAAGAGGGTTGTCACATTTTGCACCTCTCTCGCTCACACGGGACCAAATTTTTAATAACGTTAAATGAAAAGATGCATTTTTGAAAAATGTAATCAATGGGCGGTTTACAAAATAATATTAGTTTAATAGGTAATTATTAAAAACACATTTTTATTGTGGCATTTATTTACATCATCTCAAAAACAGATCATAACACTTAATTACATAAGTTTATTAGATAACACAATAGAAATGTGTTTTTGAATAACTACCTATTAAATTAATATTATTTTGTAGACCGCCCATTGATTACATTTTTCAAAAAAGCATTTTTTCATTTAACATTCTTAAAAATTAGGTTTTGTGTGAGCGAGAGAGGTGCAAAATGTGACAACGCTCTTAAAATGTTTGAGACAGTTAATGTGCATGCGATTTTGATTCATTAATTTAAGTGTCAATCATTGTATAATTTAATTGCATCAACATCCTTTCTAATTCTATGTTATCTTGTGCTGTTGAATTGAAATTAATGAACACCTTTTTTTGGCTTGTTGCAGACTAAGCGATTACGAATGTTATTAAGATTCGACTTATGATGTATGATAATAAATAGGTGTAGGTATAAGCATTTGCTAAGAATCATTATGGTTCATATCATTTTAATACCAGTTTTGTCCATATTTGCAGGATTGCGACCAACTGGAACCGTGCACCTAGCTTCTGACTTTTCACAAGTGCCCATGTAGGTTTATGTGAAATAAAATATTTTCATTTTTATTTTGATTCAAAACCAATCTGCTGATGATCGATGTTCGATGTTGTTTATAATTTTGGGAATCTTAGAATAATGCAAACCGATGTAAATTGTCACCACTAACGTGACAGGAGAGACAATGATTTACCTATTCCCCTCCTAGACTTGTTCTTTTCTCAGAGCCTTTCTGCTAGAACCTTGTCTCAAGGTATATATTACGATAATTTTCTCGTATTTTACGGGTCACTGAGCTTCACCTGCTCGTCTATCGGTTTCTCCACAATTGTGTGTAGAACAATGATGAGACGAAGAGAAAACTGTGGGCAGAGTATACAGACATTCCGTGACAAATCGTCGGAACGAAGGTGGTTCCTGCCATTGTATATCGCTACTACCGTGAACTCAGGTTTACCCGACCCCGTACTATGATGTGTTGCAAGTTCCCACGGTACATCACAGATAAGTGCGAGCATATTGTCCATTCAAGCTGAATCTTTTGTTTTGGTCGTGGGCAACGTGCTCTATTTTGTTTTAACACGGTCTAGTTCGAGCGGTGGTGTGATCTGTTTGGTGACCTGGGAACGAGCTAGTTGAAAATATTCAATAGAGTATTTTCTATCAATGGAAGAGATATGACAGACCCACCTACTCTTCTGTCACTTTATACATACCTACAATGAAGACACGTAACAGAAGTTTCGCAGCAGAATATTTCAGGATTTTAGGGACAATATGTTGGGCCCTTTTTATACAATTAAGCAATGCGGAGCCAAATGAGCATTTACTGTCATTTTATTCTCGACACGTCAACACTTTCAAGGTACAAGGGGAAAGCATAATCCCCTAAGTAGAGCGACAAATTTAGCCTTTTCATTGTGTCATTATATTTAAATGCAGCGAGGTGCCGCCACATTTTACAAAAAAATAAAATCACCTGTCGTATTAGCGTCAAGCGAAAATGCTTCACAGTCACAAAACCTCAGAGGGCACTTTTGCGTGGCGAAGTTAAAAGACCATTTTAAGTTCCGCCTAAATAGAGAGATAATTTGGAGGTGAATGTTGTGACATAAATTTGGATCGTGGCAGTATGAAGATAAAGAATATAATGGCGTGCGTGAACGTTTTGCTGGACAAAAGAGTAAGTTGGATTAGGGCAAGAGGCAACACCGTGTCAACTCTGTTTTGTTTGTATTGTCCTCGAGTGTTACTTTGAAAGGAGCTGAAATCCGGAAGCCACTCCTTTACGTGCACTAGTTTCTCATTGCTTTAGGTTAGAGTTCAATCGACAGGACTACTGTGATGTTATGAAAATTGTATTGGGAGTAGGGAGGGATCGCGTAAATTCCTCCCGTATCTACCAGTGGCGACGGCTTCATACAACCCCATTCCTACCGGCTTCCCTTCGAAACAACGACTGTACTTGAGTTTACTATTACTAAATAAGATAGTACATACATAGTCATATGACAGGTATTTAATACAATATCTTAAGATAAAAACATTATAAAAACGCGTATCTATAGTTATTTATGCGATAAATTAAGAAAAGTAAAGGAATGACTTAATTTTTTGAGGTAATATTAAAATTATGTTATATTGAGTTTATGAGAACTGAACAATTTTTTTTTCGGCTTACCTCTAATGGAAGTTGTAGCTTCGCTACTGGTATCTACCTAGGTAAAGTGCGTAGGAAAACTTATAAAGAGCCTTTTTTATTTAGACAAAAACTACATAACTACCGACAGTACCGACCTATGTAAGTATGTACGTAAGATGACTGCCTTTTTTGGGTGGGATATCGTTAAAAGATAGCTTCTCCCGCTCTGTGCGGAGCGGGAGGGCGTGTCAGAATTTTACTGGCTAAAACCCACCTGTGTTCCTTCAGTTGCCTGTGCCGGCACCACGGTAACTCTTTCGAATATCCCGCGACCCTGGCAGAAGATGCAAATTTAGTTCATTATTTCGTAGATAAATTGAAGTCTTTCATGGTTGTTTTTTATTTAAAAAGACAGCTCCAGTTTTGCGACGTTACTATAAAAAACTTGGTGTGCTCGCGGGACATTTAGCAATCGGATACGGTAATTACGACCGGTCACGTTTTCAATATAAACTGTCATTATGATGGCAAATTAAATTATGTGGCCATTCACACATTCAAAACAAAATAAAAAGCGAAAATAATTATCTGGAATGTAATATTTTAACTATTTTATTGACAGATTATAACAGTTTATGTTCAGTTAATTAAAAAAAAAAAAGTTTTAAGCCTGTTGTGAATGCGTTGAATTTTCTATAAATTCTAGAATATGAATCGTGGAGTATTCCTATTTTAGGAATATTATTAAGAGGTAAAAGATTTTTGAGCTTGTATGTAGGGAGTAATCTTCTGACCCGATTCCGAAAATTCTTTCACTAATGGGAAGCTACAGTATTACCGATTGTCATAGGAGTATAGTTGTAAAACAGCGATAGACAACGACTATTTATCCAAAGTAGGCGATAACAACCTATAAGCCACGGGTGACTACCGGTCGTTTATCCGACTGCAAGCTAAAAAGGATGGTTATGTTTTTGAGCCTATATTATTTTATTTGTAACTTTGGATAGTTATACAGGGCATTTTTTTAATCACTATCCAAATTTTCGCAGGGTGTTCTACCCATGAATACGAACAACTTTCACTATGGGACCAACTCTGAAATCACGAAAAAAAATCAGCTGTTTCATGCATTTTGGTCGAGTAGGTATTGAACTTTTGTATGAATCAGCTGATTTTTTCTTCGTGATTTCAGAGTTGGTCCCATAGTAAAAGTTGTTCATATTCATGGGTAGAACACCCTGCGAAAATTTGGAGAGTGATTAAAAAAATGCCCTGTATAGAAGATGGAATACTCATTATTATGTACACCAAAACCACTCTTCTCTTCTTCTCTCTAATGGTTTTTCATGACAGTGAAAATGTTGTTTGTTGCCTATAAGGACTCAAACTTTTTTTACTGAATTAAAATGAAAAATTTGATACTTACTTTGTTGTAATAAACTACATTACTTCAACCTTGAAAACCCGTTTAAACTTTTGTATCTATTCACCCGTGGGTCTCTATTTACCCCGTTTTACCCGGTAGGTGCTTACCTTCCTACTTTAATACATGGAACTCGTAAATAAATTAGGTACAAACTCTTGCGCAGGGTTCGTCGCGTCGGGTCCCCTCCGGAGACCGGAGGTCGATAGTGGGCAGTCTTGTATCTTGTGATGCTTGCCAGGGCCAGTTGAGGTTCCAGTGAGACGGAACCGGGTGCCGCATAGTTCGCGGTGAGTCGGAACTGTCTGCGGAGATGCCCCTAGTGAGTCGGGGTGGCGCTGCGTTATGCTCCAGTGCGTCGGATGTGGTACAGCGCCGGGTTGAGGCTGACTGCTGGCGTCGACCAGGAGAGGTTTGAAGGGCTCTGCTTGTTTGACCGGCCGAGAGTGCAGTATGCTGTGCCAAGGTTGCTGATGAGGCTGAGGGTGATGACCAGGTATGCGCGGTCGCTGCATGCTGGTGGTCAGGATACCCGTAGAAGCCGTGGGTGCTGGCTGGCTGTGTGACTCGCCGCTCGAAAGCTCGAGGAAGTGATGCTGATGACGTTACGCTGTAGTAGTTGCACGAAGGCTGCGCTGACGTTCATGTTTGGGGTCACCAGTATAGAGGCATGAGGAACAGAGAGTAAAGTTCACTCATCCTCTATAGAAAAGGGAGGATCCTCCGACCAGACGGGTGTTGTGTCTGGCGGGCTACTGCCCGACGGTTGATGTCGGGATGTTGTATATATGCTAGTCGCGCGGTAAACTCTGTTTGCGCGATGCAGGATTTTGCGTGACGTCAGTGTGACGCGTTCCATTGTGGCGATGCCGCCACAGCTTTTTGTATACCTACACTGATTCATTGAAGAAACCCTGTCCCTATGGTTATTTGTTCTCGTCCAACAATAAAAAGTCGGAACGGCATAAAACTTTTGCAAGCAAAAATGTTTAAAAATTGAAAAGGCCTGGCGTTTGTCGATGGTACGCTTGGGACAGACCGACCCCTTGACAATTCAAAAGTGCCTGTAATTGGTTTAATTGAAATAAATGCTTTGAATTTGAGTTTGAATTGGAATTGAACTCTTGGGCATAGCTAGTCTATACGTCTATACATACAAATAAATAAAATTGAAATGTCTGTTTGTAATGTCAAAATAACAACTTTTTACTAAATGCACAAGAAAGTATATACGGTACTTATAACAAAAATGCAATTTTTAAAATGTTTGTCTGTCTGTCTGTTTATTCCAGCTAATCTTGAAACGGCTGCACCGATTTTGACGGGAGTTTCACTGGCCGATAGCTGACGTTACGAAGAGTAACTTAGACTACTTTTATTTTAGAAAAATAATTAGGGTTGTGCGAAAAAAAATTAAAACCCATGAAATTGTGAAGAAAAAGTCGGATTTGAAAAATTCTTATTGCATTTGGTAGCCCAAATCTCGAGGATAGTTATAGGCTATTTAACATCACGCTACGACCCTTAGGAGCCGAGTAAAATGAAAAAAGTCAGAAAGAACACAAAGCGAAAACGCAGTAATAGCGCGGGCGGGCGATGCAACGCGACGGGTCGGGGGACGAGGGAGTTTTATTAAAATGAGGCTGTCATTATAGAATATTAGTGCCGATTCTCTTGTCACAAATGCGTCTAAACTAGATAAAAATCATCATAATTTAGTATATTCCTGTCAAACGACGATTACCCATTTTGAAATGGACTAAAGTGACACAACTTAACTATATTTTTGTTTGACAGCACTAAGATGACACTGAGTTATTAGTTTAGTGAAAATCGTAATTTTGCTATTCTGAATTTGACGTTTTTCACCTAAAATTTAGATTTTCAAACTAAATCTGTGGAATAAAATTTGTTGGAACGAACTAAAATTTACACCAACACCTCGACCTCAGGTGCAAAAATACCTACTACTGTATCTTTTTTTTCTTTTCTTTTGCTTATATCTCAAAAACGGTGTGTCCTTTCGCAAAAATAATGAAAATTTCGACCCCCTTTATAAAGCTCTTCAACCCCTGAAACTCAACATGTAGGTAATCAGTTTTCATATTTTCCGTACAAAAAGTGAAAAATTCCATATAAAACACGTCGAGGCTCCTGCGCGCCTTGAGGCTTGCGGACGGCGAGCAATGGGTAGCTCGCCGTCCGGTAAGGACCAGGCCCGAGTCGACGGCGCGTCGTGTTCCACGCGCGCCTCAAAGAGATGTCAGCACTATTGACGGGGTCCGCTAGGGCCGATGCCAGCTAGGGTTGCGGGATGTTCGAAAGAGTTACCGTGGCCCCGGCACAGGCAACAGAAGGAACACGGGTGGGTTTTAGTCAGTAAAAGTCTGACACGCCCTCCCGCTCCGCCCAGAGCGGGAGAAGTCATTTGATGATTTCCCATCCACAAAAAAAAAAAAAAAAAAAAAAAAAAAAAAAACAAAAAAAAAAAAAAAAAAAAAAAAAAAAAAAAAAAGGCTCCTGCGCGCCTCCGGCTCAAAAAAAATCACGGGGTAGGGCAAACAAATACTTACCACGTGGAGTCACGATTGTCAAATTCGATTCAGTTGTGTCAAAATTATTTTTAAATTTAGTGATATTTTTTTGCAGAACAGCTTTAAGATTCTCATAGGAAAAAGTAAGGAATTTTAGTGATAGTTTAGTTCTGTGTACAAGAGAATCGGCACCATTGTGTATCTTACGACTTCCACAAGCAGTGGTCTCGGACCTACCTATTTTTCGGTATTTCTACCGATATGGGCTCTCGTTATAAATCAGTCTGTAAGTTTTTTTTTTCAATAAATAAACGCATTTAATTAAATATTGTATTTTTTTGTCAAATACCGATTTTGGGTACAAATATACCGATTTTAGCTGGCAACTCTACCGATCTCGCTCTATGACGTTCGAGAGCACTGTCCACGAGAATGAAATCGCGGGGCACAGCTAGTATTTAAATAAATACAAACAAACAAGTAGTCATTATAACCGTCTAGTTTCGAAGCAGATCTGCGATAGAACGCAAGGTGTGCTTAAACCTGACTAGCGCAAACGGGTTACCATATCAAGTGCCTACTGGTCGCGTAGACTACTAGTTGCTCTTATTATATGGCAACTTAGTACTACATTGTGTTTATTTAAATCAAGAACTAGATGCCATCGCCACACCCAGGCCTATGATTCAGACTATTTGAAAGTGTCAAGAGTATTCAACAAGCATCAAGAAAGAAAATCAAAGTCTACAAATACTTAGGTATAAAAATAAAATTATTTAATGTGCCCCGCAACTTCGTTCGCGTGGAAGTCGTATGATACACAATATACTAAAATAACAGCCACATTTTAATAAAACTCTCTCGTCCCGACCCGCCCGGGGCTATTTGTTCACAATTTCATGAGTTTTGATTTTTTGCGCGGAAACCTAGTTATTTTTCTAAAAGTAAAGTAGCTACTCTTTACAACATCAGCTACCTACCAGTGAATGAAAGTCCCGTCAAAATCAGTCCAGCCGTTTTGGAGATTAGCCGGAACAAACAGATAGAAAGACAGAGAGCCAGACAAAAAAATTTTAAATTGTTTTTTTTTTGTTATAAGTACCTACCGTATATATGTACTTTCACATGCATTTAGTAGAAAGCTGTTATTTTGAAATAGCAAACAGACACTTTAATTTTATTTATTTGTATTTAAATAGATAGGTAGGTACTGTTGGGTTGTCTCACACCAATGTAGGTACAGAAGTAGTCAGGGAAAAGGAATTGTTAAGCCATTGACAACCTCCGTCAATTTGCCGTGATAAAGCCATATCATACCATTGTCAAAAATGACAGTTGTCATTTTAATATAGGTACGGACAATTTGAGTTGGGTAGTGCTGGGTAGTCAATTTGCTGAACAGAGGAGCTCGTGGCTATAACATCCGCACAGGACAATCCAGCAAGTTAAGCTACGCTTGCCGGGGTTGGTCCGTGGATGGGTGACCAATTCATAATTTTTAGGTACTACATATCGAGACTCCTCCGTGCCTCGGAAAGCACGCTAAGGCGAAAGCGCCAGAGTAGCCCGCGAAATTCAAATTTTCTTACGTTTTTTGCAATTTGCAGGTCAGTATTAGGTTGTATGTTGACCCCAACATCGTTGGGAAAAGACTAGGCGGATTTATATTTTAATCAATTTGCTGAACAATGAATTCCCCTGAATTTATTAAGAAAGAGCTCTGTCAAAGAACCAACTATTCACATTAACATCTGTAATTCGGCAACTCCTTTGATTAAACAAAAAGTAATCAGGCATCTTTCCTGTAGAGTAATTAAAAGACCCAGTAACGTGTACAAAAGATTCTACTCGTAAACCGCTTGGATTAATCGTACAGTTCCTCAAACACCTTCAAGACGATCGCTAATTATAGTGCATTTGTGATCGAAAGCCGTTTCTAACACAAAAACTTAACATCCTACCTAATGACGGTTAATTGCACACGCGACGAACTATAGGACAGCGCTCGTGAGACGCCGCGGTTTTTACCTTTGATTGCGATTTCTTAAAATCGCTGCAGCTGTTACATTTAATTGTCACCGCACCGTTTGAGATCACAGATTACACATTGCTGATTTGAAAGCTGCGCGATTGATGTTAATGATGATTGGTGAAATTTCAGCCGTGTTAGAGCTAATTATAATAATTAATGCTGCCTCATTGGTCTATAGTGGTCGCAAGCGCTACTGCTGACCATGAGGTCTTGGGTTCGATTCCCAGGTCGTGCAAAGTGTTATTGGTTTTCTATCTGGAATTTATCAGTAGCAGCCCGGAGAGTCCGGATTTGTGCCCGGTTAATGGCAATAAGCTCGCCCGTGGGACTTAAACATAACTGACGAAATGTGGGTGTACTAAGTGTAGTACCTACACCTTTGTCCAACCCTTCGGGGAAACTAGGCGTGATGTTATGTTATGTAATGCTAGAAATTAACTTGCTAGTATCTAATTGGAACATCAGTGTAGGTAATAGGTACGTTTCGAAGAGGAACCTTTGTTATGTTAAGATGCATCATAGGAGATCTTTCAAATGAACTGTAGATGATTAGGCAGACCATCATCTGCCTAGCTTTTTCCTAGTTATGTCGGGGTCGGCTTCTCGTCTAACCAGATGCAGCTGAATACCAGTATTTTACATAGAGAAACTGCCTATCTGACCTCCACAACCCAGTTATTGGGTACCCCCTGGTAATATAGAGGCATGAGGAACAGGGTGTAAAGTTCACTCATCCTCCATAGGCCACACGGGTGTTGTGCCTGGTGGGTAACTGCCCGACGGTTGATGTCGGGACGTTGTAAACAGGGTGTAAGGGACAGCCCTCCGCAAACTTACAGGATGCATTCAGCTCCTTATTTTAAAACATTCCACCAGAAATTTTCTCAGGAAAATTTTCATTGTTTTTATCGTTTCATCATTACACACACATTCATCCACATTCATCCATTCATTCATTTTTTCATTCTCTGTACGCAGCACTCCATTTATGTAAATAAAACAGCTAAAATCTAAAAATCAGCTGTGGATGGATACTCGGCGCAGAAGGCTCGCTGCGCTACCGATTGCATCGCGCGTTTTGCCACGGTAACCATACATTGCGTGTGAGGTGAGGTAATAAAACAAATCAGGTTTATTGGACTCCCATAACGTTCCTGGAATAATTTCAGGTACCGGTTATCTTAGTTTGATATGTAACTCAATTCACCCCATCAGTCTGCGGAGGGCTGTCTCTGTTTTTTTGTTTGTTGTTTTTGGGGAATGGCATCTCGCAGTTCAACCTATAGGAGGTTGTCGACTGCTTAACCGGGCTTTCCTGTGGATGCCTCAATAAATTAAGGCCTCCAGCCAGGCTTAAAACTAGGACTAAAAACTAAGCGACTACACGCTAAGGGCACCCCCTGTGGGGTACGGACCTCGGCTTAGGGCGTCGCTGGGAGAGGACAGCAATGGGACATGCTGGATCGGATTATTTGGGGGCAAATTTAAAATTACGGGCTCAGCTGCGCGGGCTGGCTCGAGCATGGGTCGGGGTGGGTATGGACGGGGGCGTCGCAGTGGCCCTCGGCGGCGAGGGCGGAAGCACGGCGGTCTCGATTTGAGTTTCCGGATCGTGCTGGTGGCGGGATTACTCTCCTGGAGGAGAGTTATGGCGTCATCCGGGACGGTTAGGGCGTGCCTAGGACGGCGGATGCGACTTATGCGCGACGGTGCGTAGCGGGCGGCCGCCGCAATCAGGGGATTCGGGTGTTTAGAGGCAGTTTCGAAGAAACGCTTGGCGAGGCGTTTCATGAACTGCTGGACGGTTGGGATTTTTAGATCAACGTGAAGAGACTCGTTGCGTACATAATAGGGTGCCCCTGTGACCTTTCTGAGGAAACGGTTCTGTAGGGTCTGCATCCTATGGAGCAAGTGTGGCTTAGCGTGCGCAAATACAACACAAGCATACGTCATGATGGGACGGATGACTGCGGTGTAGATGCGCAGCTTGCACTTAAGAGATAGTTTGCTACGCGCGGTCAGGATGAAATGAAGCCTGCCGAGAGCGCAAGCGGCACGCGAACGAGCCGTCTTGATGTGCTCTCTGAAGGTCAGGTGTTGATCCAAGATCACGCCAAGGTATTTGGCTTGCTTCTCCCAAGGGATCGGCTTGCCATACATGGTGATCGGGCTAGGGAGGGCTGTCCCTTACACTCTGTTTACCTATATACTAGTCGCGCGGTAAAATGATTGCGCGATGCAGGATTTTGCGTGACGTCAGTGTGATGCGTTCGCTTGTGGCGATGTAGATATCAGTGAGACTGGTCGTCAAACTTTCGGGCTTCTAACGACCCGTAACGACTGTCAAAGATCCACAAATGACAGCCGTGGTCAACGGCTTAACGTGCTTTCCGAGGCACGGAGGGGTATTAGTATGTAAAGATGGTCACCTATTCACGAACTAACCGCGGCAAGCGTAGCTTAACCTGAACGATCGACCCGTGCGGCTGTTATTACTTAGCCACAAGCCCCCACATATTAGGCAGACGATGTAAGTATTAGACTAGACTTAATGTGTGTTGTATTAGCACATTTACTAATGGAACTGATGGACGCTAGTGACGTCACACAAAATCTTGCATCGCGCAATGAGTGTTTACTGCACGACTAGGACATATACAACGTCCCGACATCAACCGTCGGGCAGTAGCCCACCAGACAAAATACCCGTCTGGTCGGAGGATCCTCCCTTTTCTATGGAGGATGAGTGAACCCTGGTCCTCATACCTCTATACTAGTGATGGCGCCAAACATTTAGCCCAATTCTGGGCCGATTCCAAGACCACATTTGCATGTAATTGTTACAAAGCAATTTTAACGAACACAGACCACTTACAAAAAAGTAATTACTATATTTTGAAACCACAAATATCACAAACATTGACCAGTCCGAGTGACTTATCACAACAATCAATTTGCTTTCTTAAACCTGTCCATTTGTTTAATGGCTCGGCTATAGACAGTGCACCGGCTAAATGTTATCAGCCATTGTCAATCTCTTCGCGTGTTTCTAAAGTAGCCGTCCGGCTGTACTTGGCTATAAAGTCGACTATCCACTGCTACGTAGGATGTGGACGGAGAGGGTTTGCCACGTTAGCTGTGTGCTTCATTTGTTTTTCAGTCATGCGACCGTATGTAGCGTGGCCGTGGACCGCAGTACTCGCAGTGGAGCATCCCACCTTCATTTCCATACAAAGCGAAGCTATGAACAAGTGCTTAGCTAAAGCTGTGGGTTGCTGTGGAGCGGCGCCTTAATAATATGTTCCATTTAAACACGGAATTTGGACAGAGATGTTGTGATAACCGACTTGACTAATGCATTACGTTTTGATGTGGCATTACTGTATTTGTATTTTTTAATATTTTGTTATTTAGCGCACGTGGTATCTGAGATCTTGATAGAATATGCCATGTTAATGGAGACATTAAAAGTTAGTTTATGGAAGTTTAGAAAGCAAGATTTAGGAATTTAAACGTAGAAGACAGTTCCAGATATCAAAACTTTCGAAGCAACTAATCACCTCCAATTTATTACAGCTTCTTTGCGCAACAGCTCGCTGGCGTCTTATTATGAAAAGTATGCGACCAGAGAATTAGAATATGATAAAAGTAAAACTTATTGAGAAACGTAACCTATTAAATTATTTGAAGAGTTGAAAATTTAATCAACTCTTGCTAACGCCCACATAATAAAAAACTATTCTGGAAGTGTCAACAGAAAATTAAGCAAACTAAAAAGTGTAGGTAAACAATGACATATAAAATCCATAGAAACATCAAAACCGACACTACCAACCAGCGCATCCAAATAAAATCAGATGCACGATTCAAAAACTCAAGATAAGGGCTAAGAAAACAGCCGTAAGGGTGGCCTCAGTTAGATGTTATTGACTTATGCACCGACCAATGAGCTGCGCCCGCGGCGGCAGGTGCGCAGACGCACAGAAGTGAAGCGACGAGAAAAAAAATTAAGCGGAACGTTTATAAATAGCGCCAACGATGCATGTTACCCTTTGAAGAGCCTGTTTGCAAGAAAAAAAATGTATAATAATTAAGACGGAGATGGTTTTAATAAAACGAACAGTGTTGTATTGATAACTCGAAATTAAACTTGTTTGGTATCTATTGGGTCGTCTTTTGTTTATCTGTAGCTAATACAAAAATACAAGACTTAAATTAAAAAGTAGTCTAACGATGAAGATTAGAAGATAATAACAGCAGAACACTTTACAACCGCAACCCTTCATAAGGTGAATGCGCAAAAGTAGACCACGAAATTCAAATTTTCTTACGTTTTTTGCAATTTGCAGGCCAGTGTCAGGTTGTATCTTGATCAAAATATGATTCGCGACTATAACAAATAAGTATTTACAGAATTAGAATCATTAATACTAACATCTCTCTAAGTCAGAATTGGTCTATTGAATGACTTTTTCATGAAATCATGACATTTGAGACCATTTCTAACTTAGAGAGATGTGTTAATGATTCTAATGATTATAATTCTGTAAATACATATTTGTTACGGTCGCGAATCGTAATTTTGATCAAGATACAACCTGACACTGATCTGCATATTGCAACAAAAAACGTAAGAAAATTTAAATTTTGCGGGCTAAGTACCTTAGCGCTTCCGCCTTAGACTGAAACGTTCAAGTTCCATTCAACTAAACCTCCCTTTATTAATGACCATGGATACTTTATCACCAAAAATGGGCCGTAACATTGAACCCAAGTTTGAAAGACTAAACGAGGTGTAATTTTTGCTGTAAGTACTGTACAGGCCTATTGAAGATCAAACTCTATCATAAACATCGAGGAACATCATAAATATGATACAACTAATATTAACGTGTATTTCAATGACACAGCAGAAGGATTCCGTCCCTTTTACATAACAAGAAGTCAATGAATAAATAACTCTTACCCCTCTTTATTTAATTATGTTAATTGTTTTATCAGGAGCGGCATCATCAAAGCATTGTATGTATCTTCATACTGAATCAGTTTCAAGCCGAAATCTTCATTCACTGATTCTTTTTGCTTTAGCCATGTTTACATAATGTATAATGTTAAACGCAATGGACCAAAAAATCGTTAAACCAGTGCACCGTCTTCTGCATCTTAAAAACTGATAAGAGAATTATCTGGCCGAAAACAAAATGGCTGACTTTTTAATTCGCAATGTTGCTGCTTCACAGCAAGGATCGTCTGACGCTCGAATGACATTGACAAAGGGGCGCTGTTCGTAATCATTTGTGTACATACTGTTCGTAATCATTTGTAATTGTTTTGTGAAATGTATTGAAAAAATTGTCCAAGTGCGAGTCAGACTCGCACACGAAGGGTTCCGTACCACCGTTACAATATTTAACAGTACGTTTTTACTTTAGAAAATAAAACACGTTTCTTGTATGGTTTCCCACAACTTAAAGGGGGACTACCTTTAAGTTAAGAATTAAAGGGGGTCCCTCTTTAATTCTTAACTTAATTTTATTTTTATTATTTGTTGAGGAGGAAGAGGAGCTCGTGGCTAAGTAATAAAAGCCGCACGGGTCGATCAATCAGGTTAAGCTACGCTTACCGGGGTTGGTACAAGGATTCGTGACCATCTTTACATACCGAGATTCCTCCGTGCCTCGGAAAGCACGTTAAGCCGTTGGTCCCGGCCAAAGAGAATTAAACCACATATAGTTAGTCATTGGTCCCGGCTGTCATTCGTGGATCTTTGACAGTCGTTACGGATCGTCAGAAGCCCGAAAGTCTGACAACCAGTCTTACTAAAGGTATTACCCAGTTACTGGGTTGTGGAGGTCAGACAGGCAGTTGCTCCATATAAAATACTGGTATTCAGCTGCATCCGGTTAAACTGGAAGCCGACCCCAACATAGTTGGGAAAAGGCTAGGCAGATTGATTGTTGTTATAGCGGCAATAGAAATACACAATCTATGAAAATTTCAACTGTCTACTTATTACGATTCATGAGATACAGCCCGCTGACAGACAGACGGACGGACGAACAGCGGAGGCTTAGTAATAATTATGGTTTCGTTTGGCACCCTTCGGGTACGGAACGCTAAAAACAATATCCGATTTACGCGCCAAAAGAACCTTGTGGGGCTATAATTCGATCAATTTTATTTATCGTAACAAACACTTAATCGAAAGTGGTAATACCATTTTTGGCCTACCACAAATAAAAATAGCGTAGCCTTTCTATAAGATAGACAAAGGGCGATTCGTACCAGTGGCAATACAAGAAAATCCTGTTCTGAACAGGTGCCCAGTGTTTATGATCGTCATATTTTATAACTGGATGTCTGGCTGCGATAAGAGTTGTGGGTTTTAAAAGAAAGGTTAAGGTTGTATACGTATCAAGGTCTGCGCTGTGTTGTCACAGATTAAATAATATAATGTTGGAATTGTACTAGACTGATATAAGGGCAGGTGTTTTGAAGACATTCTTAAGGAAATAACTCTGAAGCAAATATTCCAGGTTGCTACCGAAATATGCAAAAGTATTTAGTTCAGCGGCATTGTAAAGTAAAAGAGGTCACTATCGTCCTGAATCTCGAACTTGTCCAGCGTTCATAAACTAGCTACTGGTCATAAAAAACATGAAACGTGAAGTAGAAGAAGCATTCCTTGGCCAGTTGCCGACATCCACGACGACTGTCAAACGACGATAAAATCTGATTGAAGAAATCGTTGGCATTGGAATTGACCAGCACGACCAGAAGCCTTCCGAAGCTATTTGATTAGTAATCAATGTGCTAGTATAATCATTCTTTTCATATAAATTTTTAGAATGTTTTCCAACACCAAAATACACCGCATATTTCAGGAGATCGTAAAAGTAACGCGGCATGCCATGGTGGTTTATGGGAAACAGTTTAATCCGGAATGCACATAAAATTAAATCAAGTTTTCCAAGTAGGAGGTGCATTGCTCGAGAGTCGTAAATCATCGAGTGAAATTGTTATTGTTTATAAGCAAGATTCGCGGTATCGAGACATTCAATCACTAAGATGTCAGTACCATACCTCCATTCGAATCGATGCCGTTGTTGTAATCTTTAATCGATATATCATTCGTGAACTGGTTGCTATGCAGCTGATATTTTTTTCTAATAGGGCCTATTGTCTTCCCACGGCTGGCAAATGTAACCAATCCACATTGTGTCTGTCTTATTGCTTTCTTGCGTAAGCCCGTTATAAAAAATTGTGCGCTGGTTTTTGTTTGACACTTCGTATCGTATAACTATACGATTGTTCGCATTCGATTGTTATAGAATCTATGCCATGTTACCAAGCGGATACGGAGCCTAATTCACACTGCAGTGTCATACGTACTACCATAGAACTAACACCTACCACATCATCTGTCTAGCCATTCTTCGATACAGTGTGCAGTTCTGAGGGAGAAGCTATGGTTATAACTGCCAGCGTGCATTCATACTCCAAAAAAGAGCAATACGAACAATTGTCAGAATGACACAAAGAGAAAGCTGTCGATCTCATTTTCAGCGTTTAAATATTCTAACATTGCCCAGCTTATACATACTTGTGTTGTTATTTAATTTTATAAAATATATCCATGAATACGAGTCTGGGGAAGAAAGAATAGCCAGGGAAAACACTCGTAGAAAGGACTTTAAAAATAAAGTTGTACCTAATTTTAACATTGTCAAGCATAGCCAAGCTGTACAAATATTTAATAGACTGCCAGCGGATTTAAAAATTTTCTTGAACACTAGCTCTTTTAAGGCTAAGCTCAAAGCATTTCTTTTAGATAAAAACTTGTACTCATTGGACGAATTGTAATTTAATATTCCAATTTTCTATTTAAAGGAAAAAAATGTTATTTATTGTTGTTATTTTCAGTAATCATGACTTTTTTATATACCTATATCATTGCTGCATGTTGACTTTTAGATTTTATATTATTAATAATAATGTATGTAGTGTTATGTGTCAAACACAATATAAATTGTCCTTGATAAATAATAATAATAATAAAATTTCCCAACTATGTTGGGGTCGGCTTCTAGTCTAACCGGATGCAGCTGAATACCAGTATTTTACATGGAGCAACTGCCTATCTGACCCCCACAAGCCAGTTGGTAAGACTGGTTGTCGGACTTTCGGGCTTCATACATTTTGAAAAACCAGGACTTCAAAGTTGTATGAAATGCCATACGTCGTAAACGCTCTTAACATGCTTACCGAGGCACGGAGGGTTATTGGTATGTAAAGATGGTCTCCACGGGCCAACCACGACAAGCGTAGCTTAACCTGATCAATCGACCCATGCGGCTTTTATTACTTAGCCACGAGCCCCTCTACCACCTACCACATACAAAATCGATGATTATTAAAAATGACAAATGGCAATACTGCGAATACAGAACCTCCAATGATAATAATTCACCGAACGGCTGACACAACTCGTCCTTTTGCCGTCCCAACTTCCCAGTTTTAATTTAAAGTTTTAATGATAAATTATAACTATAATCAGCAAACTCGAAGGCTTCCCATATAAACTGCAGTTTTAAATAATGTTTGCATCCCACCAATTTCCTGTGACTCAGCCGATAAGCCGGGGTCCACCTCTTTATTATTTTATAGTCCATAAATAACTTGCAAATTGCTTTCTTAATTAGACGCGGGAACCGGTTCGGGAGTCCGTTCAATTTTACTTATTTTAACTTAGGTACCTACTTAAAGAATTTTAACAGGCATCGTAATTCAAAAGGATTTGTATTATCTTTGACTTTAACAACGGCGTAAAGTTTTGGAATTCCGCTGGTGCTAGTTTTATTTGCACAGTGTGTTATTTAAATAATTAGACTGAATATACACATCATACATAAACTCACGAGCTCGTGGCTAAGTAATAACAGCCGCATGGGTCGATCCATCAGGTTAAGCTACGCTTGCCGGAGTTGGTCCGTGGATGGGTGACCATCTTTACACACCGAGACTCCTCCGTGCCTCGGAAAGCACGTTAAGCCGTTGGTCCCGGCTGTCCTTCGTGGATCTTTGACAGTCGTTACGGGTCGTCAGAAGCCCGAAAGTCTGACAACCAGTCTTACCAAGGGGTATCGTATTACCCAGTAACTGGGTTGTGGAGGTCAGATAGGCAGTCGCTCCGTGTAAAATACTGGTATTCAGCTGCATTCGGTTAGACTGGAAGCTGACCCCAATATAGTTGGGAAAAGGCTAGGCAAATGATGATGACATAAACTCACGCCTTCTTCCCATGGGGGTAGGCAGAAACTAGAGAACGCCACCTACTACGATCCTTATATATACCTTTTGCCTCGCTTACGTTCATATATCTGGTCATACAGGCACGCCGGTTGCGAGTACTACGCATCTGACCTTTCTGAAGAACATCACCAATAAGGTCACTATCGTGTCTTCCTAGGCTGAATATGTACTAATTATATCTCAAAATCCTGATTGCTACAGATTTGCAGAAATGAAAAACATTTTCAGCCGTAAACTGTCCCTCACAGATGCATGATTCCCATTCAAACATTAGAGGACATTATCATTTGGAGTCACAGATCATTATTGTTATGGATTTTGTATTCTAAGAACCACAATTACAACTAAACGTCTTAAAACGTCTGACGCACCTGAACCACTCTTCGCGTAGGTTTAGGCGACTTAATAGTTTCATACTTTTCCGGCAAGCTCGCCTTTCACCTTCCGAAGGCTACCCGCCCACGATACAATAAAATTCACACAAAATATCAACAAGTGGGCGTTAATTACATTAATCTAAGTCAACTCGCAGTAAAATTCCCGTTTTATTTGTTTATTACGATCTGATAGAGTGAACGGTAGCTGTGGGAAGGCACTCGCGTTTACGGCTGATCTATCAACTGATAGATGAAATTCACTATAAAGAGGGAACACTCAATTTTAACGTTTATGTAATTAAGAGGAGCCTGTGTGGTAATCTGAGAAACTATAAATTCGTTCTATAAGTATTTTATTTTAGTAGTTTGTTAGATATGCAAAATAGGTTGGGTAACGAGACTGAGGTGCCAAGAATTTACACAGGGTGGCAGGGACATGACGTGCAACCTGTTACCATGGATTCTGTATAGGTACATGATCCTGGATCTGGACCCCCTGCGTTGAAATTTTTCGTCGGTTATTAAAAATAAAAATTTGCTGTTTCATACATTTTGACCGCGTAGCGTCACACTTTTGTAGGAAACAGCAGTTTTTTTTTTAATAACCGACGAAAAATTTCAACGCAGGGGTCCAGAGTCATGTACTGAATCCAATGCTAACAGGTTGTGCGTCGATGTCCCTGCCGCCCTGTGTAGAACAACTTTTATTGCTCTCACATGGGAAAGCGAGTTTATGTCAACTATTACCTACACCTTTTACAATATTAGTGGTAGGTATATAATAAAGGTATTTTTTTTTCATTACCAGACAACTCGTTACTACTGCTCATAAAGTCCAGAGCTACAAAATTAGCTGAAAACTTCTAATTAAGAATTTCGATCCATACAAAATGTGTTTAAGAACTCAACTTTGTGAAAATAAACACCTCCGGTAGTAAACGCTTTTAAACAAAAGACCCTGTAATCAAAAAGAGTAATATTACAAATAATGTGAAAATTTAAGGAAAAGTTGTTACAAAGGAAAAAAATATGCTCGGAGATAAAAGATAAGGGCGAAGTATTAATGTTACAAGACGGTCTGCTACTTCATTTTATTTAAAGCTTTTGAGCTTTTTTTATGCTGAAAAAATTTTATTTTCGTACAAGTTTTAATTTTTTTTTTTTTTGCAGTAGGTTTCGTCCTTTGACTGCCTGAAAAATCTTCTTCATGAAAGAATCTTTAACTATTGGTTATTAGCAGCATGATAAATAACAGTCAAGCTGCCTTTGTCATTTAATAATTCCAGTCTTTAATTTAATATCACCTGCATCTTAAACCTGAGAAATGGCCCCATCCCATACGCACGTTCGAAATTATTTCCCGTCTTACCGTTTTAATTCCATGAACAATTTATTACGAGTAGCGTCCACTTCAATATCCATTCGGGACGGTTCACCTTTTTATCGCTGCATCGCTTTTTGCCGAGTATCGCCGGACCTACCGACAATACGCCGCGCGTGACAGCCCGCGGGTGCGCTTTGCGCCTATCATCCCAACTACTACAAAAAGAAAAAAGAGAAAACAATAATCCACTTAAAACTCTACACCAACGTCTTAAAGTTGCATTTGCTTTGACCCAGTCTAAAGAAACTATAAATGTTAAAACGTAAAACCTTTCCGGATAACAAACACAAATTGAACTTTATCGCGTTAGGTTTAGACGGTATTTCAGATGATGGGTCGTTTTAAGGATTTGTTGTCGTGTGACGAAATGATCGGGCGCTTGGTTGTAATAAAACGACACAATGGAACGGTCAATGTGTCTCGTGCCACTATTTCTGTACGGGGCCAAGTCAGGCATTTTTTGTAGGTGTGTTGGGGTATTTTTTGAGTTGGCCGAAATCACGTAGCAGCGTGATTCACAATGCAGCGGAATGAGCGCCCAGTGGACGTTTTATAATTCACTATGATGTCAGTACACTGACCCTTATTCGTACTGCACAGGAGTTCCATATTCACAATTTCTCTTCATGTTTCACTCGCCTCGTCAGTACACGGAACTCATTTAACGTGGTATCAGCTGCCAGGCTTCTCTCAATGTAAATACTAGACTAATTTATTAGTTTGTTACAGCAGCCTGCAAAAGCATTTCCAGTTACCTACAATTATTTTTCTAAACATAATCTGACTTATTAGCACGGAGCTATTTAACATTTACCTTGCGAAAGTAATTTCGTTATCTAATTAGACAATTTCCGTTTTAACTAAGGAAATATTTTCTAAAAAAATTTCCTCAGCGCCTAAATTAACTCTGTTTCTATACCTCATCTTGAAAATTTAATATACTCGTAAAGCAGCAGCACGATATAGCAAGGAGTTTCATTATTAACGATTTAATTAAAATTCTGGTATATTGGTTGCAGTAGTTATGTAGGTACATACCTAGTTATGAGTATTTATGTACATTAAAACCACCGGTTTCCCTAAATGAAACTTGATAGAAAGGTTTCATACATGCTTACATGCTTACTTTCAATATTAAGGTGAAAGCGCCAGGGTAGCCCGCGAAACTCAAATTTGCTTACGTTTTTTGGAATTTGCAGATCAGCATTAGGTTGTATGTTGATTAAAATATGATTCGCGATCGTGATAAATATGTATTTATGGAATTATAACAATTAAAGTCATCAATACAACTCTCTAAGACCAAGTAATTCTATTGAATGACTATTTCATGAAATCTTAACATTTCAGGATTATACTAACATAAGGAATTGTATACTGATTCTAATGATTATAATTCTGTAAATACATATTTGTTACGGCCGCGAATGATACTTTAATCAACATACACCCAGACACTTTTTTTTGTTTTTTTGTGGATGAGAACTCATCAAATGACTTCTCTCGCTCTGGGCGGAGCGGGAGGGCGTGTCAGACTTTTACAGACTAAAACCCACACGTGTTCCTGGTAACTGAGCTGCAAATTGCAAAAATCGTAAGAAAATTTGAATTTCGCGGACTACCTTAGCGCTTCCCCCTTAATAACTATATTTAACTCGAGGTTTTGCTCCATCAACCTTTACGTCATAGTACCTATCATCACCTAAGAAGTACCTACACACTTAATACATTAATACAGTAAGGTAGTGACGCAATAGTCGTACATTCCTTTTACTTTGATGACCTTTTTTTATAAGCTTTTAATAGCGCAGAATAACCTTTACCAGAAGTGGTCATGGTATCAGCAGTTTGAATGTCAGGATTCAGCCAGATTATAGAAGTTCGTCGTGAATATCTATATATATTATTTATTCTATAGTCGTGAATGTGGTACGACAGTGGCTCCCCTGACATCATCTGTCATCAGAAGACAGCCGCCACGCAAGCATCGATGCGACGCTCTGCTAGAGTGACAGTCGCCAGCCAGTGTCACTCTTATCCGACCTTTTCGGTGATTCCGGTAACTTCGTAACAAAACTAGGCGGCACCACTTGCTGCGCCGCGCTGTCAAGCTTTATGTTTTTTCATATAATTTTTAAAAGATGACGTTTTTTCGTTCCTTTTTTTTGACAGTAAATTGATTTAATCAGCAAAAAATACAGTTCACTTCATTAGAGTAGAAAGAAAAGTGTAACATAAAATAACATCACGCCTTCTTTCCCAAAGGGTTGGGCAGAGGTGTACTATGTAATAGGGGGCGAGACTATTGCCATCAACCGGCCACAAAAAAAACTCCGCGCTGCTACTGGAAAATTCCAGATATAAAAACCCTATAGAATATCACTTTGCCCGGCCTGGGCATCAAACCCAGGACCTCATGCCGAGCAGTAGCACTTGCGACCACTAGACCAACGAGGCAGTCAAAGAAAAGTATTGCGTCACTAAATTATGATTATCGTTACTTACGCCTGGTTTCTGGATTGAGAGGAGATCTGAGGTGTTAATTTATCTAAACATAGATAACGTTCTTCATGCTGATTACGACATCATGAAAAGCACATTTTTAATACGCAATTCCGCGCAAAACTTATGCATAACTTCAGAACTTAGAAAACTTAATTCAATTGCAAATGTTTATCAGAATATCTTGAACTTTCGTCCAAGTTCTGAGTCTTCTGAGTCCCCAGTGAATTGTAGATGAAGGTTTATTATAAAAGGATTTCTCATGGCTGCGCTGGACAGTAGAAACGGTGCAGGGACAGTTTCTCTCCCAATCGAGATGAAATTTGCATTTTGCGTGCTGAAGTCGCCGCGGGCCGGCTGATTTAAATAGAGCGTTGATATTGTGTGGTACAAGTGTGGTGAATATTGAAATAGCATGTAGTAATAACCATATAAATTCAATACAGCGTAACGCAGAGGAGCTCGTGGCTAAGTAATAACAGCCGCACGGGTCGATCCATCAGGTTAAGCTACGCTTGCCGGGGTTGGTTCGTGGATGGGTGACCATCTTTACATACCGAGACTCCTCCGTGCCTCGGAAAGCACGTTAAGCCGTTGGTCCCGGCTGTCATTCGTGGATCTTTGACAGTCGTTACGGGTCGTCAGAAGCCCGAAAGTCTGACAACCAGTCTTACCAAGGGGTATCGTATTACCCAGTAACTGGGTTGTGGAGGTCAGATAAGCAGTCGCTCCATGTAAAATACTGGTATTCAGCTGCGTCCAGTTAGACTGGAAGCCGACCCCGATATAGTTGGGAAAAGGCTAGGCAGATGATGATGAAACGCAGCCGTGAATTTCATCGCAGCAGCAGATAACATATTTAGGACTATTATTATAATCATGTACAGGATTTGACCTGTTGAAAGGGTGGAAATTCTTAGATATAATTACTACAGGTTCGTGTGTTTATTTCCCCTCCAAAAAACTACAATCGAAACACCTTTACCTGTCATACAGCAATGCCGTAGGCAATACAAAATAAGTGATATCGCAGGAACAGCTTGCAGGAAACCAACTGCTAAGACACTTCTCAATGGGACATCGCTGTCAGACCGATCCTACTACCACTAGGACTTTCTCTCTCTTTTTCTCTTCCTAGCTGGTCCACAACCTGTTGAGGTCAGCTTTCCTCGTTCCTAGCAACCAAACCATAAACTAATCTATACAAATAACCTATACATACATAGCCATACATAGCCTATAAGTATCCACGAGAATTGGGCCACCAAATGCAAAAACAATTTTTCAAATCCGACTTTTTGTTCACAATTTCATGGGTATGAATTTTTTGCGTGGAACCCTAATTATTTTTCTAAAATAAAAGTAGCCTAAGTTACTTCCCGTAACATCAGCTATCTGCAAGTGAAAGTCCCGTCAAAATCGGTTCAGCCGTTTAGGAGATTAGCCAGAACAAACAGACAGACAGATTTTTTTTTAATTGCTTTTTTGTTATACCTAAGTACCGGATATTACTTTCATATGCATTTAGTAAAAAGTTGTTATTTTAACATTACGAACAAACACTTCAGTTTTATTTATTTGTATGTATACATATGTATATATATATACATATGTATCAGTCTATATATATATAACTGACACACATAATGTTAAAATAACAACTTTTTACTAAATGCATATGAAAGTAATATCCGGTACTTAGGTATAACAAAAAAGCAATTTAAAAAAAAATCTGTCTGTCTGTTTGTTCTGGCTAATCTCCTAAACGGCTGAACCGATTTTGACGGGACTTTCACTTGCAGATAGCTGATGTTACGGGAAGTAACTTAGGCTACTTTTATTTTAGAAAAATAATTAGGGTTCCACGCAAAAAATTCATACCCATGAAATTGTGAACAAAAAGTCGGATTTGAAAAATTGTTTTTGCATTTGGTGGCGCAATTCTCGTGGATACTTATTGGCTATGTAACATCATGCTACGACGAAAAAAAAAAGTCAGAAAGAACGCGAAGCGAAAACGAAGTAATAGCGCGGGTGGGCGACGCAACGCGACGGGTCAGTCAGCGGACGAGGGAGTTTTATTAAAATGTGGCTGTTATTTTAGTATATTGTATATCTTACGACTTCTACGCGAACGAAGTCGCGGGGCCCAGCTAGTTCACTATTAAAATTCCAAACTCTTATAACTTAAACCGCTGATCAGCATGTTACAGCTGCTCACCTACCACTATCGAGTCATGGAACACCTTTCTAATGCTAATAGAAATTCTCGGACGCCAGCAGACAATGTGCCTAGATTCAAATAGTTATACGTGCAGCAGTCAGCTCTAACTTCCAATAGAGCTAACCACTAACTATGCTGTACGGATTTCCATATAAAATTAACCGTGTAGAAAGTTAAATAAGTAGGTAGATGCTTATGGTATTTTTGTATAACTTGGATAAAAATAATATTATCTTATTTCTGGTAATGTCATACAAAGGCATTTTGTAACGTAAAAAGCTTTTGGAAAACTTCTATGATTTACTACATGTTCAGCTTGATAGTATAGGATCCAGTGGCGAGGCTTGACATTTCGTGACCGAAGAAGAAATTGTTTAGTTATAAATAATCGTACAAATATGTACATACGATTATCACGTTGTGGCGCCGGCTTATTTAGAACAATATGTGTTGTTGTTGGAATATACATTACTTGGCAATCATAGACATTACTGAATGTGCTATTTTTCAAAGGTGGTAGGTGAAGTTACTCTTCCGATCCTCCAAAGAGAAGCCGGTAGGAATGGAGTTGTTAGCGCGCTTCGCCTCTGATAGGATCCGAAGTAGGTAAGAACAAACTTCACACGCATCTGTTTACCGGATGAAAATTATTTTTATTAAATATAATGTTTACTAATATATTGCAAATGGGTTGCATAAATACATATTATGTTCTTAAGGTATAATTAATTGAAATACTGTAAGTATTTTTTTTTAAATATTTCACTGACTTGTTTACCAAACGAAATGAATTCTAATTGAAAGTATAAATCATACAGAACATGTACAGTTTCGGTTGCCTACCTTTTACTGGTCCTAACTACTGGCAACCCTGATTATCATAATCAGTCTATAATGTTCCCATTGCTGGGACACAGGCCTCCTCTCTTCGAGAGGGAGTGGGCTGTAATCCACCACGCGGGCCCAGTGCGGGTTGGTGGATGTCACGTGTCTTCGAATTTTTGGTTCTAGTTCATGCCGGTTTCCTCACAATGTTTTCCTTCACCGTTTTGAGAGCAGTGGTGATGAAATTATATACGCAAAGTAAAGCGCCTGCCTGGGTTCGAACCCACGACCTACAAATCGTAAGTCGGGGCCGATACCACTGGGTGACCACTGTTTGAACCCTGATTAGGGTTAGGGTATTTGTAAACATCTTATATTTTATTTTAAAAAAATTTTCATCCGGTAAACAGATGGGTGAAGGTCAATGTTACTTCGGATCTTAGACTATGAGTTATTTAAAATTATGTTGATAGGTATGAACTTAAAAACACAGTTTCCAAACAGTTCACCCATCCCATAATTAATGTCATAGTAGATCGATCATACCTTAGATAAAAGAAGAACAGGCAAGAACTTTCGTTGAACATGTACCTACACAGCTAAAATCACGAAACAATAAACCAGCAGCCTAATTGCGTAACACACTATCAATCGGAATCTGAATCATTTTGAAACAAATTGTTAATCCATTGCTTCATAAGTTCGAAAAAATTATATGCTCAACACGTAAATAACGCAATGAATGTTGTTGAACTGACAAAATGAAACCGATTCCGATTGGTAATGTATTACGCAATTGCCCCGCAGAACCCTGGTCCTCTCAACAAACAGACTCATCAAAATTCACGTCCAATCTTCAAAAGCATAAAATTACATGAGCCGTCCTCAATTCCCAAATATAGTTAGTTCCACGTACAATGCAATTCCTGTTCTGAATCCAGTGCAAATAAATCAACACGGTATGAGCGTAGACGAAAATTTGTTCACACATTCGTCATACCGATTTATGGCTGAGAAATGTTGAAGGACGTAAGTCAAAGGAAAGTGTGCCCCGGTTAGTGCACTAACTAGGAGGAGTTTGAGATGACAATAATAACTATCGTCGGGTTTGTTATTCCATTGCATTGATTAAGCATGTAATTGTAAGTAAAAGTATACTCCATTTTTAATAGACTTCAAAAAAACGAGGTTATCAATTCGACACATATGTATGTAACATTACTGGAACTGAAATATTTTCACTTATGATAATATATTACGGCTTCCAAACAAATTTACAATTTTTTATAGAATTATGTTTGTATGTATGATTATATGTTTGTCCACGCATTTCTCCGAAACTATTAATCGGATTGTGACCATTTATTTTATTGGCTTATATTTACTTCAACTTAGGGAACAGTGCAAGTTTTATCAAAATCGGTTCAGGAGATTTCAAGATATGGACTAATACGTGTAAGTGTGACGGCCTTTTTTTTTTGTGGATGGGAAATCATCAAATGACTTCTCCCGCTCTGGGCGGAGCGGGAGGGCGTGTCAGACTTTTACTGACTAAAACCCACCCGTGTTCCTTCTGTTGCCTGTGCCGGGGCCACGGTAACTCTTTCGAACATCCCGCAACCCTAGCTGACATCGGCCCTAGCGGACCCCGTCAATAGTGCTGACATCTCTTTGAGGCAAGTGTGACGGCCTGGCTTATTGATACGAGCTACAGTGTGGGGTGTCAGAGGGAAAAACATCTCAAAACTTTGGTCAAATTCTAGTGCAATATTTACAACAAAACTATTAACCACTAAAAACGAAAAGTTACGAAATAAAAAAGTAATATAAAAAAAATTTAATGGACTTCAAAAAGAAATAATAACTCAAAATTCATGAAATAACTTTAATTTCGGAAGTCGGTGACTTAGGATCTGTATTGAGTTTTTTGCTACCGACTTCCGAAATTAAAGTTATTTCATAATTTTGAGTTCATTTCTTTTTGAAGTCGATTTAATTTTTATAAATTACTTTTTTACAGACAAATACAAACCTTAACAGGGCAGTATAATTACAGAAGACTACTCTAACAGTGCCCTCTACTTTGCCAAAACGGCACTCCGTCGGTATGAAGCCAGTCACTTATCACTCTTTTAATTATCAAACAGCTTGAAACATTCACGGCCTTATAAAACAAGATCTAAACAATTCCCCACATAAATTACAAGACTGCATTGCGTCAGGATGAATTTGGCCGAATGATCTCAAGGCTGGCAACAATAAGTTTTGGACCCTCCTCCATTGTGTGAAGGTAGTGGCCACCGCAAGTGTAAGGTGGTTGGAGCACCTTGGCGCGGGTTCCTCACGTAGACGGCGAACAACGAATCCGGAATACGAAATCGCACTTGGCAGTGTTACCAGAGATAATGAGTGGCTGTGGTTATGGAGAAAAGATGCGTCGCTCACAGATTCATGGTTATGAGGTAAGGAGATGATAGATATAAACGCTCCTAATAGAATAGAAATCTGTGTATTTGCTAACAGGAAAAATATCAAAATATTGAGATTACTGAACTGAAAACCAGATCCAGTGGTCAGTAACACTAGGCTAGTGCTAGAAAAATTAGACTCAATTAAGTCAGATTATGTTTCAAAGCTAATTATTGAACAGTACTTGAGCCCTGTAATAATTTCATTTATGTGTTGGAACTCTGTAACTCCTGCAGAGGTTAAAGAAAAACAAAAATAATTCTTTGAATTTATTACTTACAAACTAAATAAAAATTCCACGTGCTTATTGAAATTAATTGCTGAATAAAATAATAAAAAATACAGTTTCATCTCGGAGTCACTTTCTCGCCAATTTAGCCAAGTCGGTCAGTGCAGTCAAGGGAGTCGGAAGAGTCAGAAAATCTTAGAAGACAACGTAAGTTGGTTCGGTAGCAACGCCACAGATGTTGTCCCTGGCTGATATGTACATGTATCCGCCAATGCCCCACTGTGGGCCCCAAGAGTTCTTCAGGATCCAGAAGGTGTCACCATCGCGTTCACCGTACCCGACCAAGGTAACCTCGTGATTCAGATGGAGCTGATTACTGAAATAGCAAATAGTCAATAATTTTAATTAAGTTAAGAATTAAGAAAAAGTCTGTCCAAGAAAGAAAGATGTTTTTCTTTGAGTCGTTGAAAGTTTGAACGATAGATGATTTACTAGCTGTTGTCCGTGGCTTCATCTGCGTGTATTTTTAGTATTTAATATATTTTTCAAACAAAGCAGCAGGATGATAAGTAACATATAAATATATGTCCTTGTCCAAGCTACCTATGTATCAAACATACGGATCTGTTCAGTGGTTTAAGCTTTAAAAGGTAAAAGATAGACAGAGTCAGAGTTACTTTCATGTTTATAATATTATTATAGTATGGATTGTAACTGGTACAAGAAGTTCAATGGATAATTTATCAATCAGTGGTAACATAGAAATACCCCTGATCAGCTCAAAAATTCCTGAAATACTTACCAGTCAGTATCGTAGAAGATGCCAGATGAGTATTTAGAGAAAGACTCGGTGACATGGACTGACACGGACAAGGGACCGTGGTTGACTAGTGCGACCTTGGGAGAGAATTTTCAGTTAAAACAGAATTATGCAATTACTTAGGGCTAGACTAAATATATTCTAGACACACCAATGAATTTATTATACCTAAAATCATGCTTACCTTCAAAGCTCCAATGCTCAGTGGCGTAACATCGGTGTATCCACGAATCGGGAAAATCTTCGTCATGTTTTTAATGTTACATTCGCCATTCTGTAACAAGATTAAATACTTGTGTTTTCGTTACTACATTATATGAAACAGATTTAATATTGTTGATTAATAAGTTGAGACTATTAGAGCCTCATCAATAAGATTTTATTTCTGCCTCATCTCTGCAAAATGTACCTTGTTAGTGTATGGACCATATTCGGCTTCAGTCGGTAAGCCATACTCCATCATCCACTCGTAGGCCGCGTTGTCAGTGCCGCCATCACAGCCAGCGGCACCAAATCTGTACATTGTGAGCATTTAGTTAGTTGAAAGACAGCGAGGATAAAAGCACAGCTACTAAGTGTTAGATTTGACCGAACGTTTTTAGTGGACTTGGCTCATAGATATTTCCTAAGAAGTCTTCAATTTCGATGGCAATCTTTGCAAGTGTAAAGTAAAATATGAATTTTGTTAAATACAAAATGTTCTTTGTTATACAACTACAATACACGTCGGTTATAATGCAATGACAAATTGACATCAAGATAAAGAAAATAGAACCACGAAATGGTGACAAGTCTAGAAGGCAGCAATTTCAAATTAACTTCAATAGTAAGCAACAGTTTTCAGTTGTCAATCCAAGAGCCTGATAAGAAAACATGAATACAAATAATCAAAGGCAGTAATCCAATGTTGTATCCGTATAAGATACAGGACCCTTCCCAGTTTATCTACAGATGCTGCCATGTTATATAATCGTAGTACTAGCCTATAATTATTTGTAATTGGTCGTATTATCTAGGTGACATATAAAGATTACAATATTATAATTAAAACTGAAATACTTACGCCCAAGCGCAGTCCACAATGGCTTGGTTACTGAGAGCCATCAGCTTGCCACCGTTGATCCTCGCAAGCGCTCCTTCCACTGCGCCAGTCGTTCCGAAGGTCCAGCAAGATCCACAGTCCTCTTGATCTGTTGGGAAAAGATTCAATACATTTATTTGTACTGTTCTACTTTAAGTCAAGTTTCATTTTTAACCGACTTTGAGAAAGGAGGAGGTTCTATGTTCGACTGTATGTATGTTTTTTTTTATGTACATTCACTGATTTCTCCGTCAATTTTGAACCGATTTTGAAATTTTTTTTTTTTATTTGAAAGGGTATACTTTCGAGGTACTCCCATTGTCACCAAATAAGAATCTGATGATGGGATCCTGGTGAAATTGAGGAAACTCTTCAAATATTATACGCACACCTATAGCGATTAGGTTATTTTTTATAGTAATGTATTTGCTATCAGAAAACACCATTTGGTGCAGTGGAACTGATGATGAAGACCACAGATGGCCACCGGAACAACTCAATAATATTTCACGGGTTGCGATTCGATTAGGTACTTTAAAATGGTTGCTAAGCAAATTATGCTCGTCACAATGCATATGGTGAAGTGGAGCTGATGGTGAAGTATCAGGAGAACTCCTCAACCATTAACGTCCCTGCATCGGGAAAAGCAATATTGTAACTTAGATAAATTACAAACCGACCCACTAAAAACTTTTTTATAAAAAAAAAACAACCAACTTCCAAAATAACACTACAAAGTGAAAAATAACTTTACAAAAAAAAAAAAAAACTACAGCTCCAAAGACACCGACTCCCGAAATTTAAGTTATTTTTCACTTTGTAGTGTTTTTTTTGGAAGTCGGTTGATTTTTTTCGTAAAAAAGTATTTTTCCTGCAGGCTGCTAACTAGGTACTTATGTTAAGCCACTTACTTTTAACGTTTGAAACAAGACCCAAAAGCCTCAAGTCATATTCTTTCGGAACGTCGTTTGAGATATCACCCAACTTTTTTTCATCGTAAGGAAAGGGGATCGTTCCAACTTTTCCTTCTGGGCGCCTCATCAGACCCATGTACCTTTTCATTTCTTCGGGAGTCTTGTCAGCGAATTTGTTGATAGCTAGTTTGTAGCCCTTGTTCTGACGGTTAGTCTGGATTACTTGCCTAAAAAGGTGTAAGAGTTAGAAGAATCAAGTATTCCAGTTTTCAGTATTTTAATTTCCAGTACAAGCTGACCTCTCATTGTATGTAAATCCTATACAATTCGAGATCAGCTTATACTGGAAATGTACAGCTTGATATGTAGCCGTGTGTACCAGGAGCGTAACTTTCATACAGCCCGATTCCTATCAGCTTCCTTTCAGAACAATCACTCTTCTTAATATCTACTATTGCCAAATAATATGGTACACTTATATATACTATGTCTATAACTGTGTATCACATCACATTTCATAATTATATTTAATACCAGTTTAATACATCATAAGATTAAAAACCTACAGTTTTTGTTCTGAGTTTATGAGAACTGAACTATTTTTTCTTTGGCTTCCCTCCAATGATAAATGCAGCTGCACCACTGGTGTGCACCTATGACTTTTAAAATAAATGTCGAATTAATATTAAATTACCTCATACTCCTCTTGAAGATACTCTTTCTCATTGCATGCTCATTGGAATCTGAGTACTTTTTGTTGTAGGTCTTTTTGAATCTGAAAATAATAACCTCAAGTCATTCTGGTTTCTAAGCACCATCAGCAGTCTTTTTAAGTTGTTACATTTTTGACAAAATAAAATTCACATACGATTTGAAAACATGGTCGACATGTTCATCGTTGTCAGCATCAACGAACAACAAATGCTTGGTTACACCTTCACTGTCTTTAGTGTGAGTAGTAGGTTCAGTTGAACAACCATCTGTGAAGAAAAGAAGTCTCTATATAATATTGTTCACATAATAATATTGTAAGTTACTAACAAACAATATAATACAACAACACTTACAATCTTCAACATCGAAGACACTACGGAAAGAGAAGTCTTTGTCGTAATCGTAGAAGTCCCAAATTTCGTGTTTGTCCTTCGATCCCAACCAAGCGTTGAACTCCAATACTTCATATCTGAAATTGGTTCATAATTAGTACTAGCAGTTTCCCGTGGCTTCGCCCGCATGGATGTCGTACTTCCCTATTTGAATCGGATTTGGTTCACAATTTCATTGATTTAATTTTTTTGCGCGGAACCCTAATTATTTTTGTAAAATTAACCTAAGTTACTTCTTATAACATCAGCTATCTGCGAGTGAAAGTCCCGTCAAAATCGGTCCAGCCGTTTCGGATATTAGCCGGAACAAACAGACAAAAAATTTAAAAAGGTTTTTCTTTTGTGTTAAGTACCATATATACTTTCATATAGAAGAAAAGAAAGAAGATACGTTTATTTGTGGTAAACATGACGCAAAAAAAAGAACACAAACACAAAAAGAAACAAGCATATGCATTTAGTAAAAAGCTGTTATTTTGACATTACAAACAGACACTTCAATTTTATTTATTTGTATAGATAAAGACTAGTGTAAATAAGAGGGCTAATTCAGTATCCTTTCAGTAGCGACGATATTATTTTAAAAATCAACAAATCAGGCAAGATCGAGGACAAGAGCAAGCGTAATAGACAATATAAAAAAAGAATTAATCCTAATCCATAAATGTCACTTTTTGACTCTGAAATGGCCCATCAATCCAAGCATCCTTCTTTCGTAAAGATCGAAACTTATTTAAAGGGATGTGATATAAAAATAAATGGGGATTACGTTTTTGGACTATCTCCTTACCTGACAGGAACCCAGGCTCGGTCGTTTTCATCGTAGGTAGCCCAAATAGTACTTTCTGTGTCAGTACTCTCATCGTTAGTGTCGAAAATGAACTTGGTACAATCTTTGTCGTTGATCGTTTCTTCAACTGTGTGACGGAAAGATATTATTGAAGTATCTAGTACAAACAATTATTATTTTTCTTTTATATTTTTCAATTATTTTTTTAGGATGCTGTTGGGACTGCCATGGCATTGTAGCGCTTCGGGAATGTTTGTGGAGGCTCGCACAGATGGTTTCCATGCCCTCATGCGAAAGAAAGCGGACTCCTTGCTACAACGCCTGCATGGTAGTGACAACAGCATTCTGAAAATGATTGCTGCCAGAGCGGACTATCCCTTTCAGGGAAACTGGGTGGGGACAGTCATAGGTCTAAATAATTAATTATTTTGTGAGAACTAACAATACTAACCTATTTATCTACGCAGTATTGTTACTAACACCAAAATATTAACAAAATTATGGATCGTCTGAAATAAAGTTTTATTTCTATATTTATTTACCTCCTTACTATTAAACGATCAGGTGAATAGTTACACACCGACTTCTCTCTTTCAGTCGTCAGTAATTTGAATTTCGAAAGAAGAAGACAAAGCGTTGTCTAACTATACAGACGCTATACAGCGTGTATAAGTAAGGAGGTTATAGAGTACCAAAGAGCTAGAAAAGCACAGATTTTAAAGTGTTGTCGGCTACACAGTGCTATCAGGTGGCAACACCATAAATTTTAGGTCCATTTGATTGAATACTACGGTCACATTGACGATAAACAGATCGTGTAAAGCCCCATTTATACGATGCAAATTTCTTGCCTGTGGAATATTTGAAGCAACAAATGACTTGCAACGGCTAAGCACTGTTTAGACAGTGCGACTTTTATAGAGTTGGTTCAGCTCAATGGTTATGCTACAGGCAATTAAATCGCACTGTGTAAATCAGGCTTTATGCGTACATTGAGAAAATGTATTATCCAGTTTAATGTGTACATACCTCCAACGGTTTTCGTTAATCTCAAATTGATGCCAAACTATTATGGTGTATAACCTCCATCAAATATTTCTGTTCTATCGTGAATAGTTAATTATAGATTTACTTACATTTCTCAATATGTATCACTAGTAGAATTTTATTTTTACTAAGCGTTTTTTTTTCTGAGTATTTTGGTTCTTACCTTCAGCCTCAAAACCATCGACATCAGGCAGAATAGTTTCAGGTGTCAGTCTGTCCCACCTGTCCCCTTCCATGTTGTTACATACCGTCATTACATCTTGGTCAAGTGTCGCTTCAGGATGGATCTGTTGTAAGAAATGGGTATTAGTTGCTTGCTGTTTTGATAGATGATAAACTTAACATCATAACATAGGAGTTGGCAAGAGGTGTACATATAGACGGTAGGGTACACCCACATTTCGCCGGTTATGTTTAAATCCCATGTAGGTAATAGGGGGTGTGCCTAATGCCATTCACCGGGCAGAAATGCAGCCTCCACTACTGAGAAAATTCCTAATGGAAAAACCCAAAAACACTGCGTAACCCAGGAATCAAGCTTGCGACCACTTGAACAACGAGGCAGTCATAAATATAAACTTACTAGCTTCTGTCCGCGATTCCTTGCGCAAGTTCTAGCAATAAGTTGACAAAGTTTTAGCGCAATCGGATTAACGGTATGGCAGCGCACAGAAGACAAACATACAAACATTAATTTTTATATATACAAGATGTAACATAATTAATGCACAACCTCTTAAGGGGTCATTGTACTCATCATTATGAACAACTTTTACTATGGGACCAAATCTGAAATCGCAAAAAAAAACCAGCTGCTCCCTACATTTATTTTCGCTTAGCTCATCAAAATGTAGGAAACATCTGATTTTTTTTCGCGATTTCAGGTTTGGTCCCATAGTAAAAGTTGTTCATAATGATGAGTACAATGATCCCTTAAGAGGTTGTGCGTTATTTATGTTACATCTCGTATAAAGAAGGTGATAAAATATGGAAAACTTTTACCGACCTCATACTTAACACCGTAGTAGAATTGCTTGTTTTTAGAATTTACAAATGACTTCACGTAACCATTGTTGTAATCTATTCTCGATTGCTTGGAGGTTTTCCTAAAAAAGAAAACGAAATTCAACCCTGTGCTAGATATGTTTGCAACTTTCAATAAAATTATCAGCAAAGTGGGATTCACAGAGAAATTAAATAATAAATCTATACAGGGTCAAATTGAATTACGACGTGATGGGTATCGATATGTAAACATGATAAAACAGATTTTATCAACTTACACTTCAAGTAACAAAATTACCAGCGGTCATTGACCCCAAAAAATCTTTAAATCTTTTTATTCTTATTTTTCTTGTTTACATATTGATACCCATCACGTCTGCGGAGTTTCGCTAGATAATTTAATTTGACCCTGTATTATAAAAGTTATAAGCAAAATCACTGGAATTTAACCTGGGTACCGTAATTTGACAGTATAAAAAAAAACTAGGAAAATTTGAATTTTGCAATAATTCAGGCAGACAAAAAATGAAAATTATATTTAAAAAATCCATAAACTCACCAGACACCATAGTTTTCAATGACATTGTCAGTTAGCGACATTCTTGTTGCCTTTAACTTGTATTGATTCGGCCATTTAAGAGGTCGGGCGCCCTTGACCTCAGCGGCTTTAGCATCAGCTTTGTTCACATCTTTGCCCACTCTTTTAAGCTCAGCTTTTGCTTTTTTCACTGAAAGTTTACAAAATACATCATCATGTGACATATATATGATCATTTCATGAGTGAACTTGAGCTGTATCAGCTTTTATGTTAAAGGCGAAAGTGCCAGGATAACCCGTGAAATACGCTCAGCTGCAAAAAACTATCAGGTTATATGGTAATAAAAAATATATACGCCCGTTATAAATATATATTTATCAAAATATAATAATTAAAACCATCAATACAACTCCCTTAGTAATCCCAATTGCCCGATTGAATGAAATCATGACATTTGAGGCCAATTCTAACTGCCTCTGAAAAATTGTAAAAACTGGGAAAACTGAACTGGGCGAGAATAAGAAAGTGACAGAGCCAATTACTTCCACATGCGGAAAAAGAGAGCGCTACAATGCGCTGGGACCAAAATAAGAAAAACGTAAGGGCCAAACCAAACAAAAATTGTTTAAAAATAAATTAAGCTATCTATCAAAAATATAAAAATACGCGCATTTTGAAAATAATTTTGCAATGTAATTACTTAGGATTTTAGAATTACAGTAAAAAATATAAAAAGTAGAGGTCTTTTCGGAATTAAATTCTATCGAGGAAATTTAACCCAATTGCGTTTTCCTTCGGTCAGAGTATTAATCAAATTGTCAATGAACATATTATCCAAACATTTAATCCATGTATGCTGTGATAATGAAATAAATGGTTACGAAAAAGCCCTCAATTTATTTCGGTATCACCTTAAGGGGAATACCCCTTAACTACATTTTTCTTCTATAGTCAAAATTAAACAGTTGCTGGAGAAGCCCAGTGCATTTGAACAACACTACAAACAGAGCAAAAATTAATAGCCAGAAAGTTGTTAATCATGGTTGATGAGATATTACCAAAAAATATGTGTAAAACGTTTCAGGGAGCCTCGTGCACAAATTATCACAATTATATAATAGATACATAAATAGGTACAGAAATAATTACTTACCACTTAAACCCTGTGTGACCACCACCAGCCCGAAAAGTAACCAGACAAATTTAGCCATCGTGAAGCCCAGAACCACAGATCCCAGAGCCCCATATACCCTATGTAACAAAATATGCAGTGTTCCAGCCTTTTATGTATTCAGATTGTGCTAATTAGTAGGACTCATTAGTGGTAAATTTGATAATGAAAGTAAATAATAGTGTAGATCTGATAACAGTAATTTGATTAAATTATTTAAAAAAATAGAGGCTTTTCTCGTGACTTTTTTCGGGTGGTCTTCGTGAATTGGCAATTATTTTTAGTTTTAAGTACCAATTAATTGCATACATCTTTTAAGCACAGCACTATCTTTCTGCTTGTTTGTGGATGTACTATAGGTACACCTCTGCCTAATCCTTCGGGAAACAAGGCGTGTGTTGTGTGTGTTATATCTTTTAAGCACTTATAGGACGATACTACTGACAAACATGGCTTTTGACTGAAAGTTAACATGATATTACAGTGACAAATAGGAAAATCTGTGGAACTGGAAGGCTGGCTAATTCACAACGCCTTTTTATTGAGATGCAGTGCGCTAGACTATTAAGACTATTAATTATTGAGATTTTAATGAAAGACGGCGTGATGTTATGTTATGTTATGTGTGTTTAATGAAAGAAAGAACAAGTACATAATTAACTAAACATAAAAAAAAACAAAGGTAATTTTTTTTTTAAGCAGAAAGTCCTATACGAGGCCAAAAGGCTCCGATCTCAGTAACAACAACAACAATGTTTCAAACGAAAAATCCCTTTCGCAGACTTGAGATTGCCTATCTACATTTTCCAGTCGTATCCATATATTTATAACCTTTAGAAAGGGATATAATACTGAATTTGAAACCTACCTAAAAATAATAATGAATTTGATAAACCTAATTTCGTTTAATGATCTCATTAGAACATTTTTCACAATTTCAACAAAATATCGGGTTATATTTTAATTAAACCACGACAGATATTTAAAATTGCACATAATTATTTGTGATACACTAACTTCTACAAGCGACTTCGTTCGCGTGAAATTTTTCGTCCGACCCACCGCGTCGCATCGCATCGCCCTCCCACGCTATTACTTCGTTTTCGCTTAGCGTTCTTTCAGACTTTTTCCTTTTTGCTCGTCTACGATTGTAGCGTGATGTCAAGGATTTATAAAATCTGGTTCGTAGTTCCAGGGATTAGTGCATTAAAAAAAAAGAAAACTCTTTAGCTTTATTATTTTTACCACAACAGATTGGCAATAGTGGCTTATTTATTTTGTTAAAATCCGTATTCCGTGTCTGCAAATAAAATATTTAAATAAAAAAAACCTAAATAATAAATAAAATATCATCAGTTGTATCAGCCAATGGCTTAATTGCCAAGAGCCTCGACCAACACCTCAGGAGGCTCTCGTTGGGCAGCTGGATTAAGGGCTTGATTCAGAAAGCGGTACTTCTGGACACGGCTCGCATTGTTAGGAGGTTCCTCTCTCTGGAGCCCTGACTGCCGGTAGCTTGGACCCTGTTCCCGATACCGGTGGGCTACTTTTTTATATTTTTAAATGTTTTTTTATAATCTTTATATTCTAATATTTAAAAATATAATTTATATGTATTTATTGTAATAAAAGATAATAAAATATATAAGCCAGAAGTTCTCACCTGTACTTCAGTCCTCACACACGAACACAATTCGAATTTTCTCAGTTCAAGTACACTCCGAGCCATAAAAACTGACCCATTACGAAATTGCATCATACGCGTTTTTTGTCAGAAAATTTTCGCTCATCCCGTAACCCAATCACGAATCAAGTCAGAATGTTTCTCACGAGGAGCAGTGGACAACAGTTCTTGTTCTTCTTGTTGCCGTGTTGGTACAACTGGTCCAATTATTTGTACGTGAGTAACGGACTGGCGAGCCTTTTGGCGCGAAGGAGAATGCAGTTGGAATCTGGATAGAGTAAAGTACACCTATAAGAAATCAAGAAAGTTCGCGTGAGGTGATGAGTATTGGGATGATTCGTAATCGACCCTAACTTAATACCAGCGTTGCGGTATTTATTTATTAAAAATAGAATTATGCATACAGCAATATGAAAGCTGAGATAGGAGCCTTTTCTTTTTTTTTTCTTTTTTGTATTCCTTTTTAATGTGACACGACATAATATTTTTCTTTCTTGGCGTGGTCTTCGAGGTCTTCCGGAGGCCCTTAGAGGACGATCTGGGGTACTATGATGCGAGTCTGAAATGCAAAAGAAAATTTCATACCTTTTTTCGTAACTCAGTACTTACCTCCCAAAATAACAAATGTCAATGATTCAAGATTCAGTTTACATTCGTAGCTGATCATAACATAACATCACGCCTGTATTCCTCGAAGAGTTAGGCAGAGGTGTACCTATAGAACACCCACATTGTGCGGTTATGTTTAAGTTCCATGTAATAGGGGGTAAGCCTAAACCCATCAACCGGGCAGAAATCCAGACTCCAAGCAACTAATGAGATGCTCGACCTGGGTATCGAATCCAGAAAGCCTCATGCTCAGCAGTAGCGCTTGCGACCACTAGACCAACGAGGCAGCCACTGGTGATCTTACTTTCATAAAGCTTTTAACGATTTAATACTAAATAGAAACAGTGAAAAGTACATATCCACTTTAAAGTACTTCTGTAGGTTCCTAATAAGACAACAATTTGATCTTTTGACATGCAGATAACTAATCGATAAACCGTCAAAAGAAAAACAACTTGTAATACCTGTTGAATCCCAGTGACACCTTTTCGCGTCAGCAGAATTCAGCAGGTCAAGGGCTCCCACACAAAACTGCGAATTCGCACCGCATGGCAGCTTTGTGTGGGAGCCCCAAGGGTTATAGTTGATCTAATGGAACTTTATTGCTCCTTTAACTGATCCAATGCAATGCTAGGCATATAGAAAGTAGGAGCAGCTACATTTTAACCGTTAATATCTTACTTTCACCGGTGATAGCGGTCAGTTGGGTTCGCACTTGCAGTCTATAGGTAAGTTATTAGACTGGAGTGCAAAAACACACTTTTCCCCGCTATACGTGTTGAGAAATCAGGTGCAGTCAGATATTCTAAAGCGATTTTCTCTTGAGTGAATTGAATTGGTGTGCAACTTTAAAAGTTATGAGGATTTTCATCATTTTATACAAAATTTTGACGAATGCTTTTGACTTTCGTTAGTTTGTAGGTATCTGATCTGATTTTTTACACAACAATTATCAAAGTAAGTTCTATTGGCAATTTTTTTTTCATTTATTTTACAAAAAATTTAATGTTATACCAACATTGATTTTTAAGTATGTTGTCCCATAGAAAATCCGGACAAAGGTCTGCACTTGCGACCACTAAAACAGTATACCTACGATAAGCAATTGTTTTTAATTTCATAACAAGTATTTTATATTCTATTTCCAGGTTCGCAAGATTGCCCATTATGTTATGTGCAGAGTAATGAAATTAGACTTTATTGATGTTCAATGTAGGTCCAAATTCCGTTTATTTTTTTTTTCGTTTATATTAGATTCACGTGTTACCTACTAATTGGATTACCAATGATCTTTACACAATATAATTACTTGTCCTGACTGATTCATCAACGCAAAGCCTAAACCGCTGCGGCTACAAGTACAAAGTTGAAATTTTAGCAGTTGATGGCTTTTATGTTGTAAACAAAGAAAGTTTAAAGGATTTTTGGAAGTTAGACCTTTAAGGGGGTGAAAAGGGGGAATTTTGTTTGTATGGAAAACCTTATTTCTCGAGTGAAACTTGAAATTTAGGCACGATTTTTTTCTAAACTACCTATACTTTCCTAAACTACCTACTTCTAAAGGGAGATTGGAGGTGTCAAAGTTTGGATGGAAGAATTTTAACTCGCAGTCCGATTAACTCGTAACTCAGTATTTATACTTAAGACCGAGAATAAAGAATAACGTGTATCAGGGTTTTTTGAAAATCTACCCCTGACGGCGTAGTAAAGTATGAAATAGACTTCACGCGGACGAAGTCGCACGGGAAGTGCTAGTGATTGAATAAATTCCAAAAAAAATTTCAATGTCCATATAGCTATTTTCTGCGAAATAAAATACATGATCATATTTGTATTTAAATTGAATTCATACAACTCAATAAACTTACTTACGAAAATATTTTCTTTGAAAAAAATTAAAATGTGAGCGTCCAAGCAAAAAGGGTTCTCGGCATTTAGTTTCCGAGATATACGCAGTTTTGTAAAGTTGGGTGAAAAAATTGCATTTATCGATTTTAAGTGATTTTTAATTAATGCTCAATAATCTACAAGTTCATTTATTAAATGATTTTATATGATGTTTCTAAGTACCAGAAAATGTACTAAGTTGTGCCAGAAATCAAACTTTGAAAATGCTTTTTCTCAAATCAAGTTTTTTCAGAGTTTCAACTTCAAATGTCTGATAAAAATGTGCCAATTTTTAAATATGTTTTTAATCGTTATTATCAATTGACTATTCTAGACACCGAATCTGGTCTTAACTCAATACCCCACTACTGGACCCTCTTTGCTTGGACGAACACAAATATGTTTCATCGGAATAAATATGGTGCATATTAATATTTTTTTTTCTTTATCTTTATTCCTACTAGTTTACCTACCTTTATTTTGTTTATAATATCAGCGTATTGTTATCCCAGTGCAGGACAAAGGCCTCTTCTCATACAGAGAAGGCACGAGCATTGATCACCACGCTTGCTCAAGACGGGTCGTCGATTTCAGACTTATATTAACAATAATTCCAGGTTTCCTCACGAGATTTTTCCTGCACCGATGTCAGTAATGTCCAAGATTTGTTTATTGATGCAGTATTTAAATATGAACATATTTATTTATTGACGTGTTAAAGTGTTTGTACAAGCCTACTTACAGAAATAAAATCATTTATCATTTATGAACGTCACGCTTTATTATCTCCTGGTTCAATTCCGCTGATGAAAGATTCAAAGCAAAACAATTGCACGAGTTTTTAATATTTTTGAGCAATTATTTTAAACAGCAGCCCAGCAGTGACAAGCAGCGAGCATCTTTTCTCAGTAGCAGCCCGGAGTCTGGATTTGTGCCCGATTGATGGCAATAGGCTCTCCCCCTGTTACTAGCTAAATGTAGGTGTACTATAGATACACCTCTGCCTAATCATTCGGGGAATAAAGGCGTTGTGTTATAATTATGTGTTTTTTTAAGAATGTAGGAAATTTTTACAATAAAATCTATAAAATCTTTGTTTTCTTATTGGTTGTGAAGTTGTATAAGTATTGTGTAATAGACAGGGGGGTGTTGGAAAGTTAGACGATTTTTCTCCCAGAAAAAAAAAAACACTACAAGCGATTTTTACAAGGGTGGGTGAATATTTTTGCATGGACTAGTCTTAAATTTTCGTGTAGCTAAACAGTAGGTTCTCAAGTTATAATACTATTTATGTTTGCTTTAGTTTTGAAACGGCATCCCTATTTAGTAGGTAACTGTGATAAATAAATGCATAGCGTAATTAAAATATGACCATTTCAATATAACTCCGATCAAATTTCACGCTCACCACATCCGGTACATTAATAACATAAAAATTAATGAACTTGTCAAAACTAAATTGATATTAGAGCCTCAAGTAACTCGACCAGTTCACGATAAAACTTTCTTAGATTTTTATCTAGACCAATCACGCGCATGTGCATGGTCAAACTTGAAATTAAAAAGAGTATTGTTTCACTTTGCCCCCGGGCAAAGTTGCCTCCATATATTTTTGTCTGCTCGAGCTTTTGACTTTAATTGCTCCCTAAGGCTTAAGTTCTAAGGTTCTATGACATTGGATATGTCTGTTGATGAATTGGACCATTATCATAATTACGGGGGCAATGTCTATAATTTAATCTCTTTACATATTAAATGTTTTGTGAGCATTTGAGTGCGTTTCGTTGTAGGTGATATGCAGGAGTGGCTAGACTTGGTTTCGTCATGTAGCACTTAAAGGTGAGATTTTCATACTGAGCGTACCTACTGGCGTTAGTGGGTGTCTGTGCTTGAAATTCATATTCATCATCATCATAAGCCTCTTATAAAATTTAAGAATAAAAAAAAATTTAATCAAAATCATTTCTGCCTGACGTCCACTGCTGGACATAGGCTCATTACTCGATAAATAAATAATCCCTACGTTTTAATGTCATACAAAAAAAAATATTAAGTATAATTTGTTTGTTAAGTATTTATATGTATAGGTACTTAAGAAATGGAAACTTGTCATTGTCCATCTTCTACATAATTTTACTTCATGCTCGCTGAATGAACTGGCTGTAAGTTTTCTTAAAATTAATCAAATAAACACTTATCCTAATAAAAGCAACACAAAAAAATACAAATAAAATAAAATCATCCCAAAAACGATTCTTACACCCACAGGAGCCCTGTTTACCTACATATGCTGATCAATGCCACAAAATATACATAAATCACATTAATATTCACCTGCCTTCGTTTCATTACTTTTTGAATAGCAATTTTCATCGTAACAAGTGCGTATCTGACGCGTAACAAGGTTCCGTACCAAAAGAAAAACCATACCAAACTGAATATGGAGCACCTACTTGGAATATGTCTAACTCAATCTGCCTAGCCTTTTCCCAACTATGTTGGGGTCGGCTTCCAGTCTAACCGGATGCAGCTGAATACCAGTATTTTATATGGAGCGACTGCCTATCTGACCTCCACAACCCAGTTACTGGGTAACACAATACTTACCCCTTTGTAAGACTGGTTGTCAGACTTTTGGGCTTCTGACTACCCGTAACGACTGTCAAAAATCTACGAATAAAAGTCGGGACCAACGGCTTGACGTGCTTTCTGATGCACGGAGGGGTCTCGATATGTAATAGATGGCCACCCATCCACGAACCGACTGCGTCAAGTAGCTTAACCTTCGATCGACCCATGTGGCTGTTATCATTTAGCCTCGAGCCCCTCGAGAATATGTCTAATTACAGGTACTTATTAATTAGATTTTAAAAGCAAACCTTATTGGGCAAATGTACTGCATTAATATTTCAAGTTAACAATTTAAGGCACTGTCAGACCAACGAGTGGACAACGTTGTTTACCACTAAGGCGCTGTTAAATATAAGGTATACTTATGGAATAACGGAACCCTCTTTATCTTCGCATAAACCGGCATGGAATATTAAGAAAAGCTTGTGCCCGGATGATGGCAATAGGCTCGCCCCTATAACATGGGACTTAAACATAACTGGCTAAATGTGGGTGTAGGTGGGTAGGCAGGTACCTACAGCCACATTCCGCCAGTTATGTTTAAGTGCGGTGAACCACTTTTCGACCTTATTGCCTTAGTCATAAGGTCGAAAAGTAGTTCACCGCAAATGTCCGCGATGGTACCTAAGTAAGGTATACCTCTGCCTATCCCTTCGGGGTAATACAGGCGTGATGTTATGTTACGTTTACAAAAGCACATGATGTGGTCAAAATATTAGCTGGTCAGCAGACAGCGGCTGCGCAGTCTCAGAGTCAGGCGCCACTCGAGAAGATTTTTAATGCATCCCAAAACGGGACCCTAAAATCTGAGTAATAAAACGTATCACGTAATTTAAGCTTCAGTTACCCCGCTGCGTTAATTTTCATACATATTTTATTTTCTTTGGAACTGGTATCGGTACCGGTATCTACATACGTCCACTGTCTCCACATAGCCGTCCACTGTCCCCGCTAATATAGAATATTAATTAGGTATAATTGCCAGTATGAGTCATGAGCACAAATTCCATCTTATCTTTAATTGCCCTCGTCAGCGTGCTCTTGTAATCTGTTTTCTATCTATATATATAAATATGCTTGATCATATATTGATTTCATTGCTCCTGCTCGTGTGAATATACATATACAGGGTGTCCGGTAATTAATGGATAACCTTGCGATAGCATATAATAGACCCTATGGCCGTTCTAAAAAAAATACAAAAAAAATGTATATCCCAAGTAGTAAGTACCTAAGATATAATTTTTTTAGAAAAAAATTCTGTGTAATTTCTAGTCACATTATTTATTGCCTCTCTGTCGGCGGCATAGTCAACGTACAATATTATAACAACAGATAACCGATGGGATTCATTCATTTGTGGTTGTGGTGATGAAAAATGTAAAAAGAGTTAGTATTCTTTTTCAAAAAAATCTTAGTTATTACTTGGGATATATTTTTTTTTGTATTTTTTTTAGAACAGCCATAAGGTCTGTTATATGCGATTTCAAGGTTATCCATTCTTTACCGGACACCCTGTATACAAATAAGTAAAAATTGAAGTGTCTGTTTGTAATGTCAAAATAACAACTTTTTACTACATGCATAAGAAAGTATGTATATACGACAGTGGCAGCTACAACTATCATTAGAGGGAAGCCGAAGAAAAAATTGTTCACTTCTCATAAGCTACCATTCGAGGGAAGCCGAAGAAAAAATTGTTCACTTCTCATAAACTCGCACAAAAAAATTTAGGCATTTTTGTAATGTTTTTAATCTTATGATGACTGTTTTAATAACATAACATCACGCCTTGTTTCCCCGAAGGGTTAGGCAGAGGGGTACCTATAGTAGGTACACCCACATTTCGCCAGTTATGTTTTAGTCACATGTAATAGGGGCGAGCCTATTGTCATCTACCAGGCACAAATCTAGATTCCGGGCTGATGACTGTTTTAATCTGGTATTAAATAAAGGTATATAATGTGATGTAATACATAGTTACACACACAGGTGTACATTATTTGGCAATAGTAGACATTAAGAAGAGTGGTGGTTCCGAAGGGAAGCCGATAGGAATTGGGTTGTATGAAGGCTTCGGCATTGATATACGATACTTATAACAAAAAAGCAATTTTTTAATTTTTTTCTGTCTGTCTGTTTGTTCCGGCTAATCTCCGAAGCGGCTGAACTGATTTTGACGGGACTTCCACTGGCAGATAGCTGCAGTTATTTTAGAAAAATAATGAGGGTTGCGAGCAAAAAAATTAAAACTCATGAAGTTATGGACGAAAAGTTAGATTTGCAAAATTATTTTTGCATTTGGTAGCCCAATTCTCGAGGATAGTTATAGCCTATTTAACATCACGCTACGACCCTTAGGAGCCCAGCAAAAAGAAAAAAAGTCAGAAAGAACACTAAGCGAAAACGAAGTAATAGCGCGAGCGGGCGATGCAACGCGACGGGTCGGGGGACGAGGGAGTTTTATTAAAATGTAGCTGTTATTTTATATTGTGTATCTTACGACTTCCACGCGACCGAAGTCGGGGGCACAGCTAGTAGGAAATAAGATTCGTTAGGTTTGTGCTCACGACTCGTGCCGGCTACTATACGAGTATCACATTCCATAAGAGTTTTAAATGCCTCCGTAATTATGGTGTTGATTAAAGGTAAAATAAAACAGGTAGGCTATGAATAAATTTCTTAAGCTCAGGTAAATATTTACAATTCTTATTTGCTTTAGGAAACGAAAATTAGAATACCAAAGTACTACCTACTTTAGTTATATTTTCTCATCGTTAGTTGCTACTTAGTTTATTTTAATTTTATTTAAACAGAAGTCTCTAATGTATTCTAATCATAAGTTCCAATGCCACTGATCACGCTAGTCCTTTTTTTGATCATGGAATCTACACTTTGTTCTCGCGACCCGCACCCTAATTGCGTAACACATTATCAATCGGAATCTGAATCATTTTGAAGCAAATTGCTAATCCATTGCCTCATAAGCTCGAAAAATTTGCCTGCTCAACACATAAATAACGCAATGAATGTTGTTGAACTGTCAAAATGAAAACAATTCCTATTGATAGTGTGTTACGCAATTGCCCCGCCGATCTCTTACGGCCCCGCGTCGTGTCACGGTAAGTGTCGGTAAGGACGGGTGTTTATTGAAAGGAAAGATGCATTTGGAGTACAGATTTATTGTGCCCGAATAAATGAGGTTACAAGATTAATATAATAATGTACAGAGTACCAGAGTAGTAAATAACACAGAGTCTACAAATGTACTTAATACTACACCACACTAAATCTTGTATATTTCTTGTTGCTGCCTATTACATAACATCACTCATATATTCTCCGAAGGGTTGGGCAGAGTTGTACCTATAGTACACCCACATTTCGCCAGTAATATTTAAGTCACATGTAATAGCCTAGGTTTAATTTGTAACACATTTGTAAAACACTCTAGAAATAAAAAAATATTTTTATTATTATGTCTTTGACATATCTCGGAACCCAGGGGTCCTGGACCTTTGGAAGGCGTACGAGGAGCCGAAGCCAACTCGCAGAGGCCCATTAGACGTTTTTAATAATATAAGGCACCAACCAACGATTATCCCTGTATGCACTATGCAGGTGCACCCAAGGACAACCCTCGGTTGGTGTAGGACTATTGCAGGATATGACAACAAAGATATTGGACTATATGTTTGAGTAGCTAAAGTAGACTTGATATCTCGAACTATGGAAGGACTATGGCCCCTGCCTGATCAATGTTTTATTATACACAAAAAAAATGGCAGGGGGTGACTTGCACTCTCAATAATGGGCCCCGGAAACTGTCGCTAGCACTTAGTGACGTAGCGACAAGGGGGCAACATATCCTGAGGTGCTAGAGGAGGGAGAGGTATTCCACGACTATCAGGATAATCCCGGAGCCCGAAAGATGGTCAAGATCCCTACCAACACTTACTGGAATACTTCCTTCCTCTGAGTACGTTTGCTCTTGCGAATCTCCACTCAAGCCGGCCAATAAAGGCAAGAATGAGGTGGGAACTCTGTTCCTCGTCAGTGTTCACTCCAGCCGGTCAATAAAGGCATGCTAGAGATGAGGAACGAGACTTCTCCCGGGAGATAGGGTCCGTGGGGTCGCTACTTCCGAACAGCTCGCCACATGCTGCCCTGCGGGTTTATGAATCTCTCTTGGTCTGCACCTCACCCTAGACTTGTTTCGGCAAAGTTTTTACCGGCACAGACTTAGATTCGGAGCGCAAGCCCCACCATGACGTCAGTCAACGTAGAGATACGGCAGTGGAGTTATTATTATTATTAATAGGGGGCGAACCTATTTACCGGACATAAATCCAGACTCCGGGCTGCTACTGAATGATTCCATATGGAAAACCCAATAACACTTAATCGCAACTTCTACCAAAATTACTAATGCAAAAATTTAAAAGATTTCTAGAACGTTTAAACCTACCTTCCGAGCTTTAATACATTGCAGTGCAATGTGAATACAATTAGTGAGGTACAAACATATTACAATTTTATTGATGTTCGAAGTCACGGCAATAAAATGGAGGCGTGCATAAGTGCATAAACATGGGAGTACATAAACAATGCTTCTTAACTCGCCATACGAACTAAACCGTTCCGAACAATTGAACACAGACCGCGGTTAGGAGGAGACCATAGTGCGAGCGGGAGCGGGTGTCACTAACGACGCTGTTACTCAAACAATTAGTCACATAGAAATATAAATCCGATTTTTAATACTACCACCATCGCAATATTCTGAACCTGCTAACCTTTTTTTCCAGAGAGGACGTCCTCGTGGATACTATCTATCTGGAGACCACGGAGGGTTATGTCGGACTACTACAGAGTTAAACTCCACGGTTTCTAACCACTACCATGAGTAGTAAATACATTCGCGCGCATCCCCGACTGGCATAAGCCCCTGCGGGCTCCATCACCACGTGCAGCCAAGCCTACGACCACATAACCCATCCCATAAAGGAACGGCACGTGGAAAACTATGCGCCACATCTTCGGATTATGTACTGTCCTTGAAGAACAATAAACATTTAATCAACTTAGCTTATCCCAGTCGTCGGCTGGACCAAGGCTTCACCTAAGTTGGACAGAACAAACAGGTTTCTTTCTACCGTATCCAGACTTTCCATCCATCAAAATTCAAAGCATTTATTTTAATTAAACCAATTACAGGCACTTTTGAATTGTCAGAGAGTTGAAGCTAGTTGCCCATTCCAAAACGTTGATATCTCTATGGAGAAGATCATCATGTCATCAGGCCTATTTGCCCCACGGTCATCATTAAAGGACTTTTATGCTCCAACAGTCATTGGTCCTTGATAGAAATGACCCTCCCACTGCGACTTTAACGTACATTGACGCAGCAGCTGGGTTTGCCACGAAGTGAAATATATTTCATACTGCAAATTAATAATACTGTAAAAATTGGACCAAATTCACCTAATTCGCTCCTCGTAGGTACCACTATGCTCGCACCCAAACCTCCACTTGTTAGCCGAAATGCTTGTATCCAGCTATAAAACAAGAAATGTGGTCGCCGCACAGTCAGCGGTCACTGCGACAGCCGTAACATTATAATAATTGCGACCATTTATTTTACAACTATCTTTCAATAGGCAATTTACGAGCCAGATTATGGGAAAGAAAAAAATACAGAAAACGTAAAAAAATACTAAAAAATAAACACACACGTAATCAAATTATCATAATAATGAACATTGTGAACAAATAAGCATTTAAATAAACTGTAAACATATTTTTTATGTATCGTAAATATTTACATGCGGCGGTGGTTACGTCACTTTAATTAGTTATAATGGATACCCGACAGACATTCCAATATCCGAAATAATAAAGGCTTGAGTAATAAGTAGATATAGTAGAAGAGAAAGTGTTGGACGGATATTATATATTATCACGATCATTTGCTCTAGATTGAGTGTCGTTATATTGCCGAATGATCATTTTGTCAAAAGTAAAAAACGTGGGTATATTTTGGAGAACGGCTGAGTGGAGCTCACTGACTGATGTAATGGTCGAATCATCAGTGAGTGAGAAGAAACGAGCATTACAGTGCGCAACCTGTGAAGGTACAATTTGAAACATTACATTCTCCGGGAACATTCGCTTGTAATATAACAGTGGTGTGTGGGGACCACCCGTGATACAATTTGTAACATGAATGCGAATCTTATCGAATCTTGGATTCGATGTCACATTACAGGCGAATGCTCCAGTGAGGGAGCGCCTTTACGGTGGATGTGTAACACTGTAAAACAAATATCTTTCTTTTTGTTGATGGGAAATCATCAAATGACTTCTCTCGCTCTGGGCAGAGCGGGAGGGCGTGTCAGACTTTTACTGACTAAAACCCACCCGTGTTCCTTCAGTTGCCTGTGCCAGGGGCCACGGTAACTCTTTCGAACACCCCGCGGCCCTGGCTGGCATGGGCCCTAGCCCTAGCGGACTCCATCAGTTAGTGCTGACATCTCTTTGAAGCGCGCGTGGAACACAACGCGCCGTCGACCGGGGCCTGGTCCTTGCGAGCAATGGGTAGCTCGCCGTCGGCAAGCCCGCGCCTACGGTGGCTGGGAATCGGCTCTCAATTCTCGATGCCCAGGGATATATTTAAATCTTAACTGCTTTCCAGCTATCGTGCTTGTGTGTAGGCGTTTGAGACTTCCATCGTTAGGTCCCAAAGCCAAAGCAAAGATCAATATTTAAGCACTACCGGAAATAACGGAGTTCAACCACAATTTTCTTTCTATAGAAAAATCATTTTTTTTTGCTCAAGCTGAGAATCTAATCGACTGATTCTATAACCAACCCTAGAAGTCATTATGTTATATTAAATCCAATCAACCGTAATCCTTAACTTTTAACGATTAATGACCGGTATTCGTGATATACGAAACTTAGTGTCACACAAACTTTATCCGTAATATATTCAGCCCCTTAACAAATAGCCCTCATCTTTCAACATCATCATTAGTTAAACACCACCAGTCTATCTGGACCTCCCCCTACCCCTCCAACTCTACAATATTGTGGTAATAAAAGAGCAAAGAGTTTAAACTGAAGAGATCTCAGGAAAATGGCGAGGGATATAAAACGTCCAGTCCACTGCTCGTGGTCTTCGAGTTGCAAACTAATGAGGGGGCGTTTCTGCAGTTAATATTATTCAAAGGATTCTCTTACAATAACTAATCTATATCTTTCCTTTTAAAAACATTCTAAATTGATTGTAGAAGTCGGTGTGCGAGTTCTTTGAAAAACCAACAATACCATTCATACATTATTACCATCCGTGTTTTGCCTTCATAACGCTCAATCTGCTTTCTATCTCCCAAGTCTTAAAGATCATTGCAATCTGACTTGGGAGCTTTGCAATGGGCTTCCATAAAGTTTTGTTTGGTCCAATAGTCATCAGTCAATCGACAAATATCACCAACTCGCACTGTCTAGATTTTCCAAGCTATGTCGGTGACTCATAAATAAAAAAATGAAAGCAAAAAGGCCTTTAGGCTCGGACTCCACCAGGGCGGAGATGTGCGAAGCGGAGAGGAGAAGAGATGCTTAACAGCTAGGATGTATCCACCGAAGCTGTGCGGAGATGCGTACTGGCTAGACCGGAACAGAGATGTGTACTGTCTAGTACGGGCGGGGGGGATATGCGACGCGGGGGAACTAGCAGCTCGCCGCACGCCGCTCACATCTCCTCTCGACTCCGCTGCGCGCCGTCGCCAGCTTGCGAGGCACAGCTGACGTCTCCGTTTTGTTCGCGCTAAACAAATATGAGACATTTCCTCTCCTCTCTGCTCAACCGTATCTACTGAAGCTAAGTGGAAACAAAATATGTAAATAACAAAATCCTATCGGTTGTTTCCAACACATCTCTCCTCTCGTCTCGTCTCCGCTTTGGTGGAGTCTGGGTCTTATTATTCCATAGTTACAAAAAATAAAGAAAATTATTTTACTTTTAACAATATTAACTAATTAATTCAGGACCCCTCGACGGGCCTCCTCCAGTAATTTCCAGTTTTTTCTGTTTTTTGCCACAGCCACACAAGCCATGATTTGCCAACCAATTCCTCTATCTCGTTTTGCAAGCGTTCTGCTGGTCTGCCTCTTCTCTTTCCGTTTGGGCCTTACCAAGCGGTTATTCTAAGGGACTGCCTCATTGGTGTAGTGGTCACAAGCGCTACAGCTAAGCATGAGGTCCTGGGTGCGATTCCCAGGTCGGGCAAATTGTTATTGAGTTTTCCATCTTGAATTTCTCAGTAGCAGCATGGAGTTTGGATTTGTGCTCGGTTGATAGCAATAGGCTCGCCCCCTATTTCATGGGACTTAAACATAACTGGCGAAATGTGGGTTTACTATAGACAATAGTACAGCTCTGCCTAACCCTTCGGGGATTACACTCGTGGTGTTCTGTTGTGTTATTCTAAGGGTCCATTTGTCCTCGGTGACTTATACTCCTTTCCATATAACTGAGACTGAACTAACATATCAACTGAGTCAATAAATCCGACATCTCCCATAAATTTTCGTTCCAATAACGCGAATATAATCTCAATATTCGGAATGCATTAGACATTGCAGCTGGCAGAAACAAGCAAGTCCGAAGTCCGGAGTCCGACGTGCTCAGGCTACCAACGCAACAAATAACAGTTTATGCATTTTCATGCATAAACTGTTATTTGTTGCTTCAGTGGTGCCTGTAATATGCATTGTGCATTTCTTTGCGAAGCCGCTTGCTGCTCAGAAAGTTATACTGATTTTCTTTCCAGCCAAAAGTGGCGGAGAATATTTTATTGTGAGCGCTGTTTTTTAATTTTTGATCTTACGTTAATAAAAGTGTTCTACGTGTGTTTTTCTTTCCTCTTCTTCAGCCAAAAACCCTTCAGTGCTATAAAATGAGAAAATATTATCTTCCAAAGTCAGTATTTTATGTAAAATATATCCTCGGACACGTGAAACAAGACCTTTTTTCCGATTTGACATCAAAGAGAAAGGAATGTTGACTCTGCTTAAAATCAGACAGAATGGTGGGTGGCAAGTGTCAACAATTGCAAGTACTATAGATTATGCCGACGCCTGCTACCTGGATGCTACTGAGGAGCTATTAAACAAGCTTGAGCGCTTGCAAAACTTGTGCATTCGCTTTGTTTTTGGTCTGTGAAAGTATGACCATGTTTCTCACTTTCCCAATCCGCCTTCGCAGGAACACTCGAATTTTATGTCTCCTCTTCAACATCTTACACAACCCGTCTTATCCTTCCTATCTGCGTGAGCAATTTTCTTACGTTCGCCCTAGCGACGCACCGTGTAGATCACACCTTAGATCCCTCCTTAAATCCCATCCTCATAAAACAAGCTACTATTCTTATTCCTTTTCTGTCCATGCTGTAAGATTGTGGAACTCACTTCCGCCTAGCATTCGAGATTTAAAATCTGTTTCGCAATTCAAATATCGAGTAAAAGAGCATTACCTCTCCTCTCAACTGTGATAATTTATATATTTATATATATATAGGTTTATAGCATATTTATTATTATATTTGAAGGTATATTTAATATTTTATAAGACGTCACAAATCAAATTCTTCTCTTCTTGTTCTCACACACTATTGTCTACATTTCTTTTTTAATTTCTCCTTTCGCAGGTCTGCTGAAAGAAATTTCTTAAGAAATAAGCAGTACCTTTGTACTCAATGCTTATAATGTCCTAACTGTATAATGTTTTATTGTGTGTACATAAATAGTACTTTTAGTAGACAGGTACTCTGGCATACAGGGCAAACAAACACCAAATCAAATCAAAAACAAAATAAATCATCAAATCAAATCTACCAAATTTTTGTTTTCACGAAAAAGCAGACAAATAATAGAATCCTTTATTCTATATCTAAGTATACGCTGACTTAAAACGCGTTCATATAACACTAGCTACTACAATATCTAGATCTAGCAGCCACTTTCCGAATTTCCATTTGAACAAAGCGAAACACCTAACATAATACAAAATTGCGGTTCACGCTCCGACGAGTCAATACAAAGTAACAAAGTTATGCGAAGCTTTTAACGTGAAGTGAAGACTAAAGCAATGCATCAAGAGTAGGAGACAATACGTCGACGAGTCGGCCATTGCCGCTAGTATTTCGTATCATGAGATTGCAGGCGCCCAGTCCGCAGATGCTCTAATTCTAGTGACGTCATTCAAGCAACGCGAAAATGGCCGCCTAGAGCCGATTGTTATGCGCCGCCAAATGAACAGTGAAATTGGATAAATTGTGGCTTTACTGTTGTTAGAGGATTTTGTCGTTTGAGACGCTGGACAGGATGTTAAAGCTTACTGCCGCGAATCTATTCTATAATGTAGGCAGGTCATTGTTTGAAATCTTTAAACCCAAATGGATAATATGCACATATTAAAACAGAAAATTCTTCCAAAAGCTGTAAAATTGCATTTTAAATTTATAAAAAGAATACTAATTATTTTGTTACCAAGTGTCAAAATTTAAATGCAGTGCAAGCAAAAGTAGGAGCGTAAGTAATTAATTACTTAATATCCTTGTCGGACTTTAAAAACACATCGTTACATGCTGTTCATGTTGATTTAATAAAAAAAATATGGTTTACGCCCCGATAATTATTATGCCACGTTGAATTATCATCGCACAAAATGGATTCCCATTTGATACCGCCACGCGAATCACGTAAAGCTGTGAAAAAATACTGGTGAGGTAAGCACTTAGCTAATGAAACTCGGGCCTAGAAATATATTTCTGATTCTATTAAAATATTCTTATATGAAGCCACCGGAAATAATCCTATTTCATCCCGCAAAAGAAGTTTATTGGAGGAAGGTTTGGGTCCAATTTATTTGATGTCAACCTTTTGAGTGATGCATTAGAAAAGTAACATACCTACCGATGTATAATGTATGGGAAAGTAATGCAAGTAGGTACGTATATGGTACTTTAGTAAACTAACTGAACTTATGAAAAGACAGGAAGGAAGGAAGACTCAATTAATTTGGCTAACCGTTCTATCTAACAAAGAAGATTATAATGGTAGGTATGATAAAAAATGTCTCAAATCTAAACAATAGTTTCAAGAGATTTATTTATTCATCGATGTGGATACCATAGATATAAGTAAATGGTGGATAGCAACATTTACAAACACGTTTATATTCTCATGGATTCGACCAGGTCTTTTTAAGAACGTTCACAGCCTGATCTCAGTCTCAATATGTCAAAAATACCTATAATTTCCCTATATTTTTGACATTTGATTGTCGCTGAGATGAGATTGTGACTAAATTTTGAACGTTTTTAGTTACGGGAACTGAGCTTCTGTTCTGTGGATTCGACGTTCAAAACAAATTATGTATCTACTTACAATCGAGAGATCACTCTATGAGGGCTTTATTAGATTCTACAACATTATATTACGCATGCGGGCGGACACTAAAAACGAATAAATTAAACCTAAAGCACATACACATATTTCTCGAACTAAATACCAGCAGTAAAATTGAGTTGAGTGCCGCTCAGCGCTGCGCCCTCCGTCAAAATGGACAAAGCGGCGAATCCATTGTTCAGAGCCGCCCTGCCAATTCTCTTATAGGCTTCATAAAGGCCTGTTAATAGTACTTTCAGCGAACGTCCACTCTGTGTTTGCAAAACTGACTTTCATTATGGTTCTTGCGCGGAGTGTCTACTACTTAAATGATGTGAAAGCAAATGATGACAATATCAAATAGTTTAAATTACCAAAGATTGGTTGATTTTATTGTGTAAAACCTAGACAGTGCCTATAAGTGCAACATTAGGTAGGTAATTAGGTACTTTAATTTAAAATATCATATCATAATTATATTAAACCACCAACCAGAGCTGGAATCAGAATTTTTGCAACGCAAGTATTCCATGGAAACGTGAGGGTTCGCAGTATTCCGTGGGAATTATTTTTCACCCATTTATTTAGCACACCCCTTCGTAAACGGCGCGTGCCAGTCTTACTTAACAATGACACGTTTATTATTTTTTGTTTTTTTTTTTTTGTTATTATTTTGTTTATGGATTGTGTTACTAGAAGAAAAAAGATAAGTGGGCAATGTTTTGTTGCGAGGGAAACGAATTTGGAACAGTTTTTGAATTTACGTTCCTTTTTATTTGATCTTGCTATGCAAGGGTAATACGGGGTAATAGGAACCTGTTAGCCCCTTGCAGACAATATTGAACAGAATTTATTGACTATCTTACGACTAGTCCTTTTCGCTGTACAACTCACAGTTTATTCAGCTCAAGGATGTTTTTTTCACTATCCTTCAGTAGACAGGTACTTTATAATACCTAAATCAAAAACCTAAAAGTATTATTTGACAGCCACCTTCAGGACTAAACGAATCAGTTTAATGGGGAAGGTCGGGCAAAGCTAATTGTAGATGGCGTGATCATTGCTAGGTCCCCACGGCCTACAATAAGTTTGACATTTCGTTCAGTCATGAGTTTACTTTTATTTCGCTATTTCGTTATTTTCGGTGATTTCAATATTTTAAATCAAGTAAATGATATGGAAAGTGTCAGAATTTAAAACCATAAATATATCCTCAAAGTCACTTCCTGCAAAATGTTTCTACTCTGTTTAATTTATAAAACATCTCTACGAATAGCTTCAAGCCACCATCTTTTAATTTTAGGGTCTCTCGGAGATGTGGTGGACTCCAATTTCGGAGTACTTAGTAACACAACAACGCATCATTTTCACAAAAATAAAATAAAACCACCTCACGCCTTGTATTATTGGCTTGTGTTGCGAACTAGCTACTACAGCGCCATTTTGACAGTTGCCTTCCCCATTCTATTATACAGCATTTTACGCTATAATCAATGTTAATAATCGCACTAATGAGTACCTACAAAAGCACAAACATTCTGTAATCGCAAACGGCATTGCAATACATATTTGATAGCCGATAACGGCGATAACACAAATCGATGTAACTGGTTTAAAACGTTAATTTAAACGCGTTGCCTTCATTGTATCGCTCACATCGCGTAATCAGATTCCGGTTTCATTAAAACAGTTGAATTCATTCGCCGTAGTTTCCCAACCAGCGGATATGAAAGTTCCTTTGCAAATATCATTTTCTGACACATTTTTGAGGTCCATGATTTTAATCTTATATTTCCTTATTTGTTCCCACTGGGCGATGTCCTATTTCGTTGACCTACTAGGTGGATAATTTTTCCATTTTCTGTGTTTGTTTGTGGTAGAGATTGGTACTGTAATGATCTGCCACGATACTAGGGCAGACCACTACTTGTATGTGTGTGTGGTCTCTTCTAGAGGTGTGTTATTGGATATATGAATGAGACGCACATCAGCACTGCTATTCTATTTATTGGCTTAAGCACGTTACATTGTCAACCGTAAAGCTAGCACTCGCACTGGCTCAATATAAAACAATTTGACTGTATGTCATAGTTTAAACCTATTCTATATTTCAATAAACCAGTGTTTATCTTATCAGCCAATGCCACAATCCACGGAGGATTCATGCTGAAGGCCGGCCCGATTAAAGCCTCTACAGTACTTACCTATAGTGGTGTTTTTATAAGAAACCATTCAACCTTTGAATCTTCACATTTAAGATAACATCACGCCTGTAATCCCCGAACAGTTAGGCAGAGGTGTACCTTAGTACACCCACATTTCGCAAGTTAAGTATGTTTAAGTCCCATGTAATAGCCATTAACCGGGCACAAATCCAAACTCCGGGCTGCTACTGAGAAATTCCTGACGGAAAAAGTCATGTTCCCGAGCCGGAATCGAACCCAGGACCTCATACTCAGCAGTGGCACTTGCAACCACTAGACCAACGAGGCAATCTTTGCATTTCTTTTTGGTAAACCAACATGATCCAATTGGAATTTTAAAATCACATACATAATAGGTCGGAGAGCATTGGCGGCTCAGTAGAGCAGTGGTAGCCCAGTGAAAAAAAAAAGAAAAAAAAAGCCCAGTGGCAGTGGCTGTGACTGACGAGTTGTACGTCGCATAGATTATACACTTATGTAGGTCGTAGGTTCGAACCCTGACAGGCTCTTTACTTTGTGTAAATTATTTCATCACCACTGCTCTCAAAGCGGTGAAGGAAAAAATCGTGAGGAAACCGGCATGTCCTAGAACCACAAATTCGAAGACATGTGACATCTACCAACCGGCACTGGGCCCGCGTGGTGGATTACGGCCCACTCCCTCTCACAGAAAGGAGGCCTGTTTCCCAGCAGTGGAAACGTGTTATACAGGTTGATTATTATACATAAGTCGGACATTAACCAAGTCAGAAAGGTCGTACTGATCACACCCTCATTGGGTAATACTCTTCCAATCGCTATCTGAATGATTTTGAAGGACATTGCTAATCCATTGCTTCATATGTTCGAACAATATGCAACAAAAAATTATTTCGTTTTGTTTTTAACCTGTAAGGTAAAACGGAACCTTTTTAGATCATTTTCTTGTTCGGTACAGATTTTTTTTTTTATGAATATTACTTTTCTTTATAATTTTATAAACTACTAGCTTTTTGCCCGCGGCTTCTTTCGCGTGGTGGTTAGAAATTATCCAACGGGAACGTACTACCAGGATAAAAAGTATCCTATGTCCTAACCCAGGTTATGGTCTACCTGTGTGCCAAATTTTATCGTTATCCGTTCTGCCCAAAGGTAACAGTCACACAGACCCACAAAGAGACATTTATGTTCAATTGTTCATACGTTTAGTAAGTAAGGAAGTATGGATAAAGTCCAATCAAAATTTTGTTTCAGTGCAGTTAGTGGAACAAATCAGGGTGCCCTTCGGTCAAGTACTGTTGAAATCAGTGCTCTGAGTGGAATACCTCTAAAAACGGACCAGGGCCAAACAAATTAAATTAATGACAGAAGTCATAATTATGACAAATCATAAAGTTAAAATTTCACCATAAAACCGCGCTATCGCCAGTGCGAATGAGCCATCAAATAATTTCCATGGAGTTTTGATAGAAATTGTTCTACTAGACACGCGTCGCGCCTGTCTGTGGGAGTCTTAAACCAGAATTATTGATCAATGGATTAAAACGCCTATGATGTCGACTACAAATTAGCTGGTACAGTATAATGGGACTGTTTGGAGTTCTGGGTGATATTTGGAATTAAATAAGTAATTATAAGATTTGAGTAGATAATATATTTTCTACAACGGCAACAATATAATCAACATACTTATATGTTTTAGGTTATAATCGCCAACGTAGCATATCCTAACTTGTGGAGGTCTGCCCGGCTTGGGCGGAGCACCGCCGTGTCCTCGCGGAAGCGATCGGCGGCGGCGATCTCTCGCGTCCGGCCCTGGTCCAGGCCATGGTACGGAGCGAGAGTGCATGGGAAGCCATTACCTCCTTCTGCGAAGCAGTAATGCTCGTGAAGGAGGAGGCAGGACGCGTGAGGGAGCAATGGGTAGCTCGCCGTCCGGTAAGGACCAAGCCCGAGTCGACGGCGCGTCGTGTTCCACGCGCGCCTCAAAGAGATGTCAGCACTATTGACGGGGTCCGCTAGGGCCGATGCCAGCTAGGGTTGCGGGATGTTCGAAAGAGTTACCGTGGCCCCGGCACAGGCAACACAAGGAACACGGGTGGGTTTTAGTCAGTAAATGTCTGACACGCCCTCCCGCTCCGCCCAGAGCGGGAGAAGTCATTTGATGATTTCCCATCCACAAAAAAAAAAAAAAAGAAAAGCACATCCTAACTTCCTAACTAATATTACAAATGCGAGAGTGAGTTGTTTGTTACGCTTTCACGCTAAAACGGCTGAACGGATTTTGATGAAATTTTGCACATAGGTAGACCGTGACCTGGGTTAGGACATAGAATACTTTTTATCCTGATATTCCCACGGGATTGAGACTTATGTGGGTGGAACCGCAGGGCTAGTTTCCAATAAACTAAACACTGTTTGGGTGTCGTTGATAAAGTGTTCCAAATATAGCTTGTCGCGTTGTATTCAACATTCTCAACTATTTTCAGCTAAAATGTATGCAGTAAGTACCCAGATATGTATATCCAAAAATCCCCAAACCTGAGGCTATTTGAGACACCTATTTAAAAAATATGTATCCATTTCTACTGCTATTTAAGATATGCTAAGTGTGTGATATAGTACCTAGGTCTGAATGAGACGTATCCATTAAAAATACTAAAAATGTGGGAAACTTATTTATATTAAAGGTCATTACAATTTTCTCCGAAATTCGTACCAATTAGCCCCATACAGCACCTAATTAAGATAACAGTTTTTAACATGCTTATTTTGAAAATCGATTCGTTGTGGGCTTAGCCGTAAGAGACGTATTATTACATTAGCTCACTAATTCCTAGCCGTAATACTGATTACCAACATCGATGATTTCAATTTATAACTCAAAAGATTAAGTAAAGATTTGAAAGGTGATATAGCAGTAAGTATAACGTAACGTAACGTTCTTGTAGTAGTACTTAACTTATAAAGTACCTATATTTAAAGCTACAAACGAAAACAAATTAGTAGCTAACAATCATTTTAAGTAATGCAGGATGTAGGCCACAATACGTAAGTAACTATTCTTATCGTAGACTTTCAAATTTAAAAATCGAAAGATAGTAAACCGCCTGCTACACGGTCGCCAACCGCTGTTTGGTCGTAAACCACCATTCTACAGGGTTGTAAACCACCAAAGTCACCTCTGTCGGGACGTGGTTGGCGACCGTGTAATAGTCGCTTAATGTTCTAACTGCAGTAGGCTTATAATATTGATTTTGCACTCATGTGTTTGTAACCGAACTTTATTAATATTTAAAAAAATATTATGTTTATTTGTTAGGATATTTTTATTTATTTTTTTATTTGAGATAGGTTTGCTCTTGAATCTAGTCTAGGTCAGAGGTGACAGAGACAGTCGACGATGGTGCGAGCTTACCCAGAAGAAGCCTGTTCTTTGTCATTTTGAAGAGATCGGGGTTGTATGCGTTAGGAAACACAGACGCAGGCAGAGAGTTCCACTCCTTTGCTGTACAATAGATGTTACAATATTGGTTCAAGCATACACTGCCACGGTATAGCATACAAATATTTATATACAAAAACAAAGCTTATAAAGGGTCTTTCAACAAGGACGGGTCGATGTTAAAATTGAATAAAACAAGATGTGTGTGAGATATTAACGAAATTTATTTTTTATTTAAAAGGCCCATTTATGCCATTATGGATGGAATATGACATCGTTCAAATGTCCGCCGCGGCTTCGTATGGTGGCACGAATCCGAGAGGTCTAATTTTTAATGACTCTGCTGCATAGATCCGGCTGAATCCGAGCGATGGCCTGCGTTATGTTGGCTTTCAGGGCAACGGTCGAATGTGGTTTATTGGCATAGACCTGCGACTTCAGAAAACCCCACAAGAAAAAGTCTAGCGGAGTCAAATCACACGATCTTGGTGGCCAATTCACGTCACCTCTGCGAGAGATAACTCTACCCTCAAACCGTTCATGCAGAATGTCGATTGTGTCGTTCGCTGTGTGGCAAGTAGCGCCATCTTGCTGGAACCACATGTCGTTCACGTCCATATGGTTCAATTCAAGCCAAAAGAAATTGTTTATCACTGATCTGTAGCGCGTACAGCGGCGATGTTCTCGGCCGATCTGGCGTTCCTTTGACGTAAAGGGGTTGGTGTTTACCGAACCGGTCGTCTCAAATTTAGTCACCAATCGTTGGAGAGTGAACTTTGAAGGGCCACCGCGTCTGCCGTAAAATGGGCGCAATGCGCGCAACGTTAGCACTAACGAACACTCATTTTGATAATAAAGTTTTATCATTTGCACATGCTGCTCAACCGTGTAACTTGCCATGGTGATTTGGCATCACTGACTGCATAATATACAACAGATTTTACAGATCCCACCAAAATAGTATGGCTGCCACAGACTGTCAACATCGACCCGTCCCTATTGGAAAACCCTTTATTACTAACCTATTAAAAATTATGAATTAGAGAATAAAATATGAATCTATATTAGTTAATTAGCACAGATTGAGATTGTATTGTAGTAATAATAATGATTAATAATGAATATTTAGTTTTTGCATGTGGTGGATTAAAGGCTATTTTTACTTTATAATATTACTAACGACTTATCCTCTAAGTATTCTTGAACACTGTAATATTTTTTTTTTCTAATAACAGTCTGAACGATAATACCTTTTTGAACAACGGCAATGGCTAATCTTTAGTACTGTGTGGCAAATGGTTTTAAACTTATAATAATTGCCAAGCAGTAAGTATTTCTTTTAAATAGCATTAGATTTATTTTTTATTTTTTTATTTAAGATAGGTTTGCTCTTGACTCTAGTCTAGGTCAGACATGACAGAGACAAAGTCGACGATGGAGCGAGCTTACCCAGAAGAAGCCTGTTAACTCTCACTTATTTGGGGTAATTTCATTTTGTCTTTGTGCCGTGTTCTACTATTTATTTTGTAACTGCTTTTTTGAATAAATTATATATTTTTTTTTACAAAAATGCATAATATTTCAAAAAATAAAGACATGGTAAAGACAGTTTTAAGCTTTTGAAATAAAGGTTTACAGCTATCTAAAAAGTGGACTCCACACATAGCCCCGGTGCATTTTTTTTTGTCCTTTAAAAACTCTTTGCACTTAAAACTAAAGAGTTTAAAAGCAGGGTTCGATGAAAATATCAGGGGATATATAACTGGATATACCTATCAATTGATATTTATTGTCAATACTAGAAAGTTAGCAGATTTAAAATTTACCCTAGCAACACTCGACAAAAAGGCTGACATTCTGAAATAAAAATTATGATCAGCAAACTAAAAATAATGAGAAGTATATTTTTTCAATTTTTTTTGTTGTAAGCAAGACTATTTTTTTGTTACTTTTATAATATTTAAACGTCAAATAATCAAGCACAAACTTTTATTCTTAAACACGTATAAACCACTTACAGAATAAAAATCGCATCTTTTTTATACACGATAATATAGATCCGATTTATGTATATCAAATATTTTTAAATTTACTAAAAATATCAGATTTTTTCGAGCCCTGTTTCACACAATTAGTACTGCCAGTAAGCTCCAAACTAGAAAAATAACTGGAGTATTTTGCTAACGCTACCAAATAGATTAAACATAGGTACAAGTTCTTACGCAAAATATTTAAAAAGTAGCTAATAAAAATACTGATTTCAAGTTTACAATTTCTAAAATGCAAAAAGCCAACGTCACGTGGTGTTCCCAGGCGGTCACCCATCCAAGTACTGACCACGCCCGATGTTGCTTAACTTCGGTGATCGGACGAGAACCGGTGTATTCAACGTAGTATGGACGTTGGCGAATGCTAAGTCAAATTTAGCGTTTAATATAAACTCGGTGACGTCATTTTATAAAAATGACTAAGCATTTTGGAGCGTTTGAAAGACTGTTCGCTTGCGCGGTGTGAGGTCGACCGAGGGATGTAAATACAAATTAATTTTCAGGTGATACAATTATTACATAAACAGGTAGGTATTCATTTATTTTTTTTAAAGTACAGCCATACATACATACATAAACTCACGCCTTCTTCCCATGGGGGTAGGCAGAAACTACATAACGCCACCTGCTACGATCCTTACATATTCCTTTTGCCTCGTTTACATTCATACATCTGGTCATACACGCACGCCGGTTGCGAGTACTACGCACCTGACCTTTCTGAAGAACATCACCAATAAGATCACTATATGCCAGTATAAGTGCAGCCATATCACATAATATAGGTACATTAAACTTGTGCTAGAAATAATCTTAATAACTAAAGGACTAATGTAGGTACCTGACAATTACGGCGTACATAACATTGATGCGTTAAATTTTAAAGCAGCTAGATATTGCTGCCTTAAAATTTAATGTAAATAAGACGGGTGACAAAAGAAAATTAAAAAACCCCCCACACAAACACAAACAACTAAAATGTAAAAAAGAGTTGTAGGTAATATTTTCATGCAAGCGTCCGTCGCCGTTGTCGCGTCGGGGGACGGCTAAAGCAAATAAGAAGTTAACAGTAGCTAACCTTTCTACAATAACATCGGTCGGTTCGGATCCGATCAAAAGTCAAAATGAAGTTCGTTGAATAAACGTCAAAATGAAGTTCGGTCGGATCCGAACCCACCGAAGGAAATAGAATGTAGTGTAGTAGAAAACTTCCGAACATTCGGCCGATACTTCGGATTAACGCTTCGGAGTAGGCGCCCTGTATTCGTTGCTCATTCGTAAAACTGGTAAAGGTGTATCAAATACCTTTTAATTTTTTTTTTGGCCCTTGGGTAAATTCTTGGAACTGCTAAGGAAACACTTTGCAAAAGGCAACTGCACTGTATTATTCCATTAGGTAATTAATTTATGGAGGAAGCATAAATCTAGCAGACGTCTGCGATCGAGAAGGGTAATCATATTAATTTTTTAACGCTTTTTTAACGTTCATATACATGTACATGAAAGGTATTACCTACCTTTTTTATGGGAAATCATCAAATGACTTCTCCCTCTCTGGGCGGAGTGGGAGGGTGTGTCAGACTTTTACTGACTAAAACCCACCCGTGTTCCTCAGTTGCTTGTGCCGTGGCCACGGTAACTCTTTCGAACATCCCGCAACCCTATCCGGGAATCGGCTATAAATTCCCGACGCCCAGGGCGTCTCCTGCGGCGACTAGGGGCGTGAGGGCGCAAAGCTTGGCTCTTCCTCACGTGTTCTGCCTTCTCCTTCGCGAACATTACTGCTTCGCAGAAGGAGGTGATGGCTTCCCATGTACTCTCGCTCCGTAGCATGACCTGGACCAGGGCCGGACGCGAGAGATCGCTTCCGCGAGGACACGGCGGTGCTCCGCCCAAACCGGGCAGACCTCCACCGTATGCTCCACCGTGTCCTCCGGGCGATCCACACACTGGTGACACCCGGGCGTTTCCTCCCGTCTTATCTGGAACAGGTACCTCCCGAAGCACCCGTGTCCGGTGAGAACCTGCGTCAGGTGGAAGTTGAGGACGCCGTGGCGCCTCTCCAGCCACTCATCAAAGAGGGGACTCATCGCCGCAATAGTGGCGTGCCCAGCACTGGGTTGTGACAGTCGCACTCTCCATGTCATCTATGCCTATGAGATCCCGCCGGAGCTCTGTCCGTTGTGCCGCGATTGCTCGCAGCAGTGGAGTTACACCCCGGCGTTTTGCCTCCTCGCGCCACTCCCACATGTGCGCTAGGACTTTTGCGTCCAGATCCCATGGCGAAGGTATTACCTACCTACAGCTATTTTACAAAAATATCGTTTTGTCATTGGCTTCAAATAATGTATAACTTGGATGTCAAGCGCCCTTATTACTTGTCTTGCAGTGCTTTTCTTGGCTCTATCTTTATTTAAAAGGTTTATCATTACTTAACATATATATATATTAAAAAGTAAAATAAATCATCATCAAAATAAACAGCCGTTACTGCAGCAGATATGTGGTAGCCGCAGCTCTTCTAAGCGACAGCGCCACGGAAGTCCGCGAATTTTTTTTTTTTTACGTTTATTGCAATTTGCAGGCCAGTATCATGTTGTCTGTTTATCTGAATATGATTCGCGACCGTAACAAATCTGTATTTATATAAATCATCAATACAACTCTCTAATTTCATATTACCCTATTGAATGACTATCATGTCATATCATATTTCATGAAATCTTGTCATTTAAGAATTATACTAACTTAAAAAGTTGTATTACTCATTCTAATGATTATGATTCTGTAAATTAATACATACCTATTTGTTACGGTCGCGAATCATACTTTTAAGGCTCCTGCAAACAGGCCCGACACGCGACACGAATTGCGCGCGATACAAAGGTACTGCTTGTCGCGCGACACGTGGTGCCTTTGTGTCGCGTCGTGTGTCACGCCTGTTTGCAGGAGCCTTAACAATCATACACCCAGATACTGAGCTGCAAAATGCAAAAATCGTAAGAAAATTTGAATCGCGGGTTACCTTAGCGGCGATAGTTTTTCCAGTCCATGGTCTACCTAATGCTCTTCAAGATTCAAGAGCAGTATCATGTTTCACTCAATCAAATGTCTTGCAAGAGCAATGTTTCGTATTTCACTCAATCAAATACCTTGCAGAGGGTGCAAAAGATGCTTTTTTTAATGTTTAAATTCAGTTTCGTGCGGTTAGGTTCCGCACCAAATTGAATACAACGGCTAATGTATAAAACATTAGACAATTTAGCCATATATTCAAATATGCCAGAAACAATTAGGGGCCATGCTTTGTAAATATTCAACCGCTAGGTTCGGGAATGCCGGGCGGACGAAAACTATGCGCTAACGATAATAATTGGCTGGGAAGTCGGGATGCGAGCGATTCCGATCACAATAGGCTAGTTGACCCGAGCAACAGCCGACAGCTGCATAGATTAATTAAGTGACAAATTCAATTTTTACAATTGCTAGGATTGCTAAGATATTTTCCGAGACATTATGCAGTCAATCTTTTTTTGAATAGCAACAAATGCCCTTAAAAATGTCCTTCTTTAGATAGGTACTGCAACTTATTTCATTTTTGGTAATCTCAATGCTAGGAACTCTCGAAATCATTCAAAATATCATTGTATTTATGTTCCGAAACGGTTAATTCCAGGATAAGATACCTACTTTGCTGTTATAGACCCATACTTCACACATAAATAATTCTCACATATTTATCCAACAGCCAAAATTCAATCGACGCAATGGTACGAGCAGTGCTTGGATTATGGTCCTGCACACTATTTTAGTACAGATTGCGGTAAGTTTTATTAAGGTAGGACATTCACAATCGACTTAAAACATTACTATCTCCGTAAGATAAGGTATAAATTAGAATGATTGCTAAGAGTTGAATCAAACTCACGGGAATCATTCTAATTTATACTTTATAGCAAAGAGATAAGAATTACATTACAATGACTTACTAATGATTTCGCGTCATTGATCGTGAACGCGGTGCTTAGGACGCGTCCACACATGTGACGCATCGCCACCTTTATTTGTTGAAGGGGAGCCGGCCAGAGCTGACAAAACACATGTCTTAATTACAACCCACGACGCCTATGGGAACAGATTTTGTTTATTATAATTAAAAAAAACAATTTATAGGAACCGATTTTTACATGTTTTGTTCGAAGATTTAATGAGATGGGTTATCCATTTTCGGAAAAAAATTGCTTCCAAAAGACAAAAGAATTTACGCAAAATGATTCCTACGTTAGGAAAAATTTGTGTATGCTCAGCAATTGCTCATACTAAAACGTAGGAACAACTCTCACTGGAAAACATGTCTAGACATGTCCTTGTAGTAAAATAATAAACCAGTATTAATTAATAAAAAAAACATAAAAGGAGGTTTTACTTTTTTTTTTTTTTTTTTTTTTAATTTAATTTTAAAGGGCTTTGTCGCTTAGCGACCACATCGCCCAATACAGAAAAAATCACAAATGACTACAGTCTACCTTAAAACTAACTCATATAGTTGTTTAGCATTCTCCGATATTGGACAAGCGAGTATTGTGTTACAAATACCAACATCATAAGATTTACAGCGCCCAAAAACATTGATCCTCGTATTTTCATTCCGGACGCACTCCATCAGGATATGAAACACATCATCAACTACTCCACAGTCATCACAATTTGGAGACAAAACTTTCTTCATTAGGTAGTAGAATTTATTTGATGGAGTATGTCCGGAACGAAGTCTTAAAGCTATAGTGATTAAATTTCTATTTAGACTACAGTCAATCCATGGAACCCGAGAGATCTCTGGCTGGATAGTACGGTACCATATCCCCTTTTCTTTTGACCTTTGGTTAAAATATTCCTGCCAAAGTTCTAAGCATTCTTTTTTTGCCTTTCCAAAGTATTCCGAATACAGTGGGGTAATATTCATGGGTACTCCATCAACACACGCTTGTTTGGCGAGTAAATCGACCATATCATTTTCCTGTAACTCAACATGCGACGGAATCCATTGAAGACAAACTGTTTTAGAACTCGATTGCAGTTTTAAAAACAATTCATATATAGCGTAGGCTGTCGGAGTACCTCGCCTATGAGAAGTGTGCCGAGCCAAATGTTGCAGCGAGCTTTTGGAATCCGTCAGGATCACAAATTTATCGCCATTAATTGATTGAATATAGGACAAAGCTTCCAGTATTGCGATCAATTCAATGTGCATAATAGAAATATCTGAATCAATTTTAATCTTCATTTGGTTCAGAAGGACGGTATCCAAAAAGGCAGCGCCTCCGAAATGTTTGTCTTTGGAGCCGTCAGTAAAAATTGTATGATAACCTGAATATCGTTCTCGGATGTATGTCGTTCATAGGTGCTTTAATTGTACAGTACTGTAGCGTCGTTTAGCTTGAGAAATGCTAGGAATTTTGTCAAATACTATATTAGATATATTAATACTACTTACCCACGTGTCAAGAGAAAACATTTCAAGTTGAACGCTTGAGTGTATTGGGACTGAATCATATTGTGCGAGGATGTCAATAAGTAATGGCAGCTTCTTGTTCTGCCAATAGTTGGAACCGGTGACGAGTGAGAGATTTTCTAGTGATTTCATAGTTTTACTATTATAAAAAGACTTTGATTTAAGTATAAACTTAATAGCTAAATATCTTCTACGAATATGAAGTGGAGGGAGGCATAGCTCGCTTTCCATGACATGTATCGGGGTACTCCTTATAAATCCGCCAATAAGACGTAGTGCCTGGTTTTGAGCTCTATCAAGTTTTATTAGTTTAGAGTTAGAACTATTGTCAAACAAGAAACTGGCATAATCAATTCTACTTCGAATAATAGAAATATACAAACGTCTTAGGTGTTTTTGATGGAGTCCCCATCCCGGACCAGATAAGACTTTAAGTAAATTAATGAATTTCATCACTTTTTGTGAAATTTCATTGATTTGTTTACCCCATCTTAATGAACTATCCAGCCAAAGACCCAAATATTTTACACAATTAACGACTTCAATTGAGACATCTTCAAAATTAAAATCAATAGACCTCCTAAAACAACCCTTTTTAAAAACACAAATCTTAGTTTTATTTGGAGACATAGTTAAACCTAGCTTATCAATTAACAATTTGGTATATCGTAAGGCAGACCGAAGTTCTTCAAACGCTAGATCTAAATTACTTTTTGAAGAATACAAAGCAAAATCATCAGCATATTGAGATATATTTACGTGGCCAACTTTCTTACATATATGTAGTGTTAAAATATTAAATAATAGTGGAGCCAGTGGATCTCCTTGAGCTAGCCCACGTCCAGTACATCTAACCATCTCAGAATCAGATGTTGCCACTTGTAGATGTCTATTAGATAAAAAAGACCACAAATAAGCACAGATGTTTGATCCAACCCCAAACTGATCTAAAATATGTAAAAGGCAAGGAATATCGACATTGTTATACGCATTTTTGATGTCTATAAAACACGCCACTGTAACCAAGTTTTTAGAGAATCCAAGTTGAATTTCAGAAACCAACCGCGTAAGGTTATCCAGACAAGATCGTGCTTTACGGAAACCCACCATGTCCTCAGGAAAAAGACCTTGCTTTTCAAAGAACCATTCAATACGTTTGGCCAAAATGGCATGCAAGATCTTACAAACGCAAGATATTAGGGAAATTGGACGTAAAGATGAAGATGAGCTACTACTATACTTGGGGATTGGTACTATTTTGATTTGGCGCCATTGTGACGGAACAAACCCACCGTGCATTTTGCACCTGTTTGATATAAAAAAATTAAAAAGAATATAATAAGATATGGCAGTTCTCGATTCGAGGCATTCGATTGCACGGTCCTCCTCTTAATTGGTCAGGTAAACCGATTATGAGTATGCGTTGGTGTTATAAATCCACGTGAAAGAATCGATAAATTTAATTTTGGTTTACCCTTTTTTTTTTTGATGGGTAATCATCAAATGACTTCTCCCTCTCAGGGCGGAGTGGGAGGGCGTGTCAGACTTTTACTGACTAAAATCTACCCATGTTCCTTCAGTTGCCTGTGCCGGGGCCACGGTAACTCTTTCGAAAATCCCGCGACCCTGGCTGGCATCGACCCTAGCGGACCCCTTCAATGGTGCTGACATCTCTTTGAGGTACGCGTGGAACACAACGCGCCGTCGACTTAGGACTGGTCCTTACCGGACGGCGAGCTACCCATTGCTCGCCGTCCGCAAGCCTGCGCCTACGGTGGCTGGGAATCGGCTGCCAATTCCCGACGCCCAGGGCGTCTCCTGCGGCGACTAGGGGCGTGAAGGCGTAAAGCTTGCCTCGCCCTCACGCGTTCCGCCTCCTCCTTCGCGAACATTATTGCTTCGCAGAAGGAGGTGATGGCTTCCCATGTACTGTCGCTCCGTACCATGGCCTGGACCAGGGCCGGACGCGAGAGATCGCCGCCGCCGATCGCTTCCGCGCGGTCACGTTGGTGCTCCGTCCAAGCCGGGCAGACCTCCACCGTATGCTCCACCGTGTCCTCCGGGCGATCCACACAGTGATGACACCCGGGCGTTTCCTCCCGTCTTATGCGGAAAAGGTACCTCCCGAAGCACCCGTGTCCGGTGAGTACCTGCGTCAGGCGGAAGGTGAGGACGCCGTGGCGCCTCTCCAGCCACTTCTCAAAGAGGGGACGTATCGCTGCAATTGTGGTGTGCCCAGAGCTGGGTTGCGACATTCGCACTCTCCATGCCTCCATGAGATCCCGTCGGAACTCTGTCCGCCGTGCCGCGATTTCTCGCGGCAGTGGAGTTACGCCCCGGCGTTTTGCCCCCTCGCGCCACTCCCACATGTGTGCGAGGACTTTTGCCTCCAGATCCCAAGGCGATAATCCGGCAAGGAGGTTCGCCGCCCCACCGGAGATCGTGCGGTATCCCCGGGCTAGCTAGATGGCCATGACCATCTGGGACGCGTTCAACCGACGGGCCGGTCGTCGCCTCACGGAACGCGCCCATACCGGAGCCCCGTAAAGGGCCATGGACCGCACGACTCCCGCGTGGAGCCTCCGACAGGAGGCGTTTGGACCCCCTAGATTGGGCAGGAGCCGTCTCAAGGCAGCGCCGGCGCGCTCCATTCTGGAAGCCAAACGTCGGAAATGCTCCACGAAATCCCACCGGCTGTCGAGGACGAGTCCCAGGTACTTCATTGTCGACTCGACACCGATGGGAACCCCTCCTACCGTTATTTGGGAACCCGATGGTGGCGCGTTCCGAGGACTTGTGCAAGGCCACCTCGAGTCCCAATTGCCGGATCCTCTCGACGATTGTCACAACCTCGCGTGTCGCTGATTCGGCCGCCGCCTGGTAGGTCGCACCAGGACCAGCGTGTCGTCAGCGTAGCAAACCACGCTGACGCCACTAGGGAGGTCGGCGCGCAGCACCCAGTCGTACCCGATGTCCCACAGATGCGGCCCCGAGACCGATCCCTGTAGGACACCACACGACATCTCTCGCCGGTTCCACTCTCCCCGGTGACCAGGGTAGATGACGGCCCTATCCGTCAAATAGGCCTCGACCACGCGACAGAGGTAGGTCGGCATCCGGTGATACCAGTGTGCCTCCTTGATGCAACTCCAGGGCAGGGTGTTGAAGCCATTGGCGATGTCCAGAGACATCGCCAAGACGACCTTACCCCTGGCCACAGTATCCCCCGTCGTGAGGGCTCGTACGCGCATGATGGCGTCCACCGTAGAGCGCCCTCTGCGGAAACCAAACTGGCTCTCCGCCAAATCTGGCCCCACCCGCACCAGCCGCCCGACAAAGCGGTCTGCAATGATTCTTTCAAAAAACTTGCCCACCTCGTCGAGCAGCACGATGGGCTGGTAAGCGGATGGACAGTCCGCAGGGCGCCCCGGCTTCTTGATGAGGACCAGTTTCCCCGTCTTCCAACGAAATGGGAACCGGCTCCTCTCCAAGCATGCGCTTGGGAGCCCCCTTAGTCGAGGCCCGAGAGCCTTCAAAGCCAGAACCCAGGCTTTTCCAGGTAAGCCGTCGGGTATTTTTAGCATTCAGTCTACGTACCGCCACTCGTAGCTCTACCTCGGTCACCTCCGGAGCATCGATCGGCGGTGTGGTCTGCATCGGACACCGTAGGAGGCGGAGCCATGGACTGGGGAGTATGTTCCCTTCGCGAAGGAAACAGAGCGCTCACCACGTTCTCCACGAGCTGGGGCCGGAGACTCTGCGTCAGCGGGGGAGCCCATGAGCGGAGTTTTTCCCGCACCATTTTGTAGGGGCGTCCCCACGGGTCTCTGTTCAGAGTCTCCAGCGACTAGTCGCGGCCCAGTCCTTTGGCCCGCAAGATCTCCGCTCGGATGGTTCACCTACTTGGTGAGATCATTCTTTAATTTTCATATGCATACATACCAGTACTTTTATTTTGTTTTGTTTTCTAACCTCTCAAACGTCGTATGAACACCCATAAGCAAAATACTCTCGAAACGACAGTCAATATAATCGTGGAAACCGTTGAGCGCTCACATGCAAACGGCTTCTAGGAGGCGGACGTTTGACGAGTTAATTCCTTGTATGTAAGTACCTAGGTACTGCTACTGCTGTTGTTCTGACGAGTGCCGAAAACCGACATTTTAGATCGGTTCACTAATGATTTTTTTTTTTTTTAATTCATTTTTTTTTCAGACGTTTCACTTCGAGTGAAAGATGCCAAATGAAAGACAAAAATGTACAAAAAGTGAAACATCTGATATCTGCTTCAGAGATATGATTTTTTTTTCAGTAGGTATAATTATGAGGGAATAAAGGCTCCCGCAGACGGGCGCGACGTGACTCCGGTAGAAAAACTTCAATTAAGTTTTCATAGAAACTGATCCACCAGAGGCACGTCGCGTCACACCTGTCTGCGAGAGCGTTAACTTATAGCGTGTTGGATTATAAATACTTAGGTATAGTATTACCATTCAGGGTTCACAGGGCAATATAAATGCATTAGATACAGTGTAATAAAGCGATCTGCTACACTGTTCGACAAGTATAGGTAAAAGTATATTTTAAATTGTTACAAGCTTTTTGCACTAAGTAGCTTCACTCGCATATCTATATGTAGAGAGCATTAGCGCAGCTACAATTATCGTTAGAGGGAAGCCTAAGAAAAATTGTTCATTTCTTATAAACTCTAGGTAACATTAAAATGAAATAACTCAAAAAATTAAAGACTTCACTTTTCTTAGTTTAACGCCATCTATGGTCAAGTAACATAACCAAAGAGACGCTATCACTACACAAACAGAATATTTTATCAATGTTTTACAGAAGTAAAACGATAAAATTACCGATTATAGTTTTATTTCTGAATATCATTTTCTTACAAAAATATTCTAAAATGATGATATAACGAGTAAAATTCAAAACAGCAGATGAACATTATTATAGAAAATAAAACGAAAGAAAATACGTTTATTTGCGGTAAACATGACGCAAAGAAAAAAACAAACATAAAAAAGAACAATCATTCATTCTATCTCATTCTCGCCTACGTACTTTTCTATTTATGTCCCTGTCATAACTCGCTGTAGTTCAGTTTCCCCAGTTGCGTCTTTCCATTCTATACAAGGCCAGAACGCAAAGGTGTGAAACTAATCGCGTATAGATTGGAAATCACTTTTTTACTAAATTCTTCCAATCTGTACAAGAGTAGTACGCAAATACTCGCGTATTATTCCATAATATACAGTGGCGGTACGCATACGGACTAATCGTGTTGATGTTGATGTCGAATTGTGTGTGTGGCTTATAATGCCGAATCGGTCGCAATAATTAAGGTAGGGCACTCTGACCAATTGGTTTAGGTTAGGTTAGAACTGTGACCAACCACGCGCAAGCTGAACGAGCGAAGCGAGAGGTGCCGCGGCAGCGGCTAGTGAGCGCTACTTCCAAGTTGGTCGTTAGGACTGACTTCACAATAAAACTCTGAAAACTTTATATTAAAATTGTCCAATCTCTGTTTTCACTCGAGTTAGGGTCATTTTCACTCATATTACTCGTTTTATTTATTTTTGGTTCGGAGGTCATTATTGTTGTTATTTATTTAATCTACACTAATAAAGTTTAAATATTACATATTATTCCATATATTTATTAATCAATGATTTTATTAAACTACATCTTTAAAACTCTTGTCAGGCGTAAGTTATGTAGTATAATTTGGAATCAGGACGCGCATGTCCACGTTACAAACTATACACGAGCAGTACGCAAAATTCGTATAAACATTATAATTACAGATTTAATAAAAATAGCATTACAGTGTATACCGAAGTCACGTGTGTCCGTACCTACGAATTTAGTACCGCATTCTGACACACGAAGGCCGGCTTATTTTGACGCTGATGTTAACGGAAATCATTGTTTAGACAAAAAAAAAAATTGGCATTTTTGTAATGTTTTTAGTCTTATGATGTATCTATTAAACTGGTTTTAATTATCTGTAATGTGATACTCAGTTACACACATGTGTACAGGGGTTATTTGGCGATAGTAGACATTAAGAAGAGCAACCATTCCGAAGGCAAGCCGATAGGAATTGGGATGTATGAAGGCTGCGCCACTAGTTGAAAGAATATCCCGTGAATGTGAATGATTCATGTTTATGTTCGTGATAGTTACTAAAGTGTTTGATTAGACTCTATTCAAACTCTTCTTCAGTTTAGGATAACCTTACTTCGCATCTAGTACCTACATCATACATTGTTTCCCCCAAGGGTTGGGCAGAGGTGTATCTATAGTACAGCCACATTTCGCCAGCTATATTTACGTCCCATGTAATAGAGGGCGAGCCTATTGCCATTAACTGGGCACAAATCCAAACTCCGGGCTGCTACTGAGAAATTTCAGATAGAATAACCCAAAAACACTTTGCCTGACCTGGGTATCGAACCCAAGGCCTCATGCCTAGCAGTAGCGCTTGCGACCACTAAACCAAAAATCTTTGCTAGATGCAGCGGGGAATTATAACCAACATTTAAACCACTAGGCAGGTATTTAAACAGTTTTTTCCTTAGGAAATTTGATATAAACCAACTAGTTTGAATATTGGTGAACATAGACCTTACAGTAGCAGTAGATAGTAATAGGAATGACGATGAATCTCTCTGTTCGTGCATTCGAGTTTCGCAGGTTTACCCCTGAACGGTTTCACGTACTCTTGAACTCTCTCTTCAAAGTTCTTTTCAACTTTCCCTCACGGTACTTGTTCGCTATCGGTCTCGCGGTAATATTTAGCCTTAGATGGAGTTTACCACCCACTTAGGGCTGCACTCTCAAGCAACCCGACTCTAAGGAGAGTCCCTCTCGCTGCGATCCTCCGTCGCTACGGGCCTGGCACCCTCTACGGGAAAACGGCCCCGTTCAAGACGAACTTGGACAGGAGTGATCGCGACGAGAAAGCGGAACCTCCCGAACACCACATCTCCCACAGGGGTATCGTATTACCCAGTAACAGGGTTGTGGAGGTCAGATAGGCAGTCGCTCCATGTAAAATACCGGTATTCAGCTGAATCCGGTTTGACTGGAAGCCGACCCCAATATAGTTGGGAAAAGGCTAGGCAGATGATGATAGACCTTACAGTAGCAATGTCGTGCATTTTGACAGATCAACAACCTTCATTGCGTCACGTACGATATCAATAAACATAAGTAGGTATGCTTCATGGTATTTCCTTCAAAATCTTTTTGATTTTGATTGAAAGCCTGTTACGTAATTGTGGTGCAGGTTCCTTCGCGCCGCTTCTGTGTGCATAGTCCATTTATTACCATGCAATACAATGGAAAAGCGTCCGTGCCTTTTCTACACGTGGATCTAGGATCTCCCCCACGTCGCCTTAAAACTAACTTTATCTTACGGCCAAAATTTCTTCGAAGAGCCTATGTTCGGGTGACATACTCCCAAAGATCACCACGACACCACACCAGACTGATAATAAACACACAATTTGTGTTACTACCATAATAAATCCAATCCAAAAATAATCGTGTATAAAAAAGTCACTTCCGTCCGTCCGTGTACCTGTGTGACCAATTAGGTCTTCTAAACTCCACGTTGGATTTTGACGCGGTTTTCACCATCATTAAGAGCATTTTTTCCGGAAGGTGGTGTTTAAAAAAAAAAACTATTTAACTTAGACATACTTAGCACAAAAATCTCGATGTTTTTTCGTGTCGTTATTGCACCCGTGCGAAGCGGGTGCTCGTCGCTAGTACTACTAATTATATCCAAAAAAAAAACTTTCACGTATCGTAAACACGGCTTAAAGATAAGCTCAACTGAATCTGCTTTTTAGGGTTCCGTACGTTCGAGTGAAAAAACAGAACCCTTATAGGATCACTCGTGTATCTGTATGTCCGTCTGTCACAGCCAATTTCTGTGACCCAAACACGAACGTGTAGCGTAAATAAATGAATTTTGAATGTGCAGGTCACTTTTGAGGGAATAATTAGTAGGTAATTTAAAAAAAAAATTGCAAACTATACCGTGTGGCATATTAAATGAAAGAGCTTATTATGAGGATTCCATATATGTATATTTTTTTTTATAATATTGAAATAAACAGTTTTAAAGTTATTAAAGAAAACTGATGAAAATTTACCATTTATCTCCGAAACTAAGCCTAAAATTTTGAAAAAGAATTCAAAATTCAAATACAGAGAATAGTATAGTATAATATACTATACTTTACTATACTTATGGATTACAGGAAAATAAGAAGTCTATGGTCTCAAAATAATATGGTAAAACACTCAATATTGTGCTTTCAAACTTACATTTACAGTTGGAATGTATGTGTTTCAACTACAATGTTAAGTTTGTTCTTGGGATAAATTCATCCCAACTACGAAACCTGTCATTGTGCGTGGTCCGACACGCACAAGGCCGGTTTTTTTTATTTGGGTCTATTAAATTCATCCGTATTTCTTCCGCTACTAATTCTAGACATTATTGGATAACTGTAATGTATGTTTATATAATTAGTAATTACTTTCAAATTAGCTTCAGATGGAAATTGCAGTCGTATCTTCGTTGAGTGGCATACACGTGCGATAAATGTGGCTAGGAACATGAAGATTAAACCGCGTAAGTAAAATTTTATTAAATATTTAGGTACCTATCAGGCTATCTACGTGATTTAAAGATTCAAGTCACTATTGGTTCAAGCGAATTCAACTGAAACTCTCTCTTTTCAATGGAATTCTCTTTTTAGAGAGTAACCGAGAGAAAAGATTTAAAAAAAAACCGGCCAAGTACGGGTCAAAAGCATTTAACAGAAAATAAAAGCGGTTTTCGCTATCGTCGACAAACCAGGAAGCAGAAATAATAATGTGCTAGGAATAACTCCGACAAGTCTCTCCATGGACGCGGAGAAAAAAAAACCTTTTTGTAAAAAAAAAAAAAACCGACTTCCAAAAAAAAAACACTACAAAGTGAAAAATAACTTTAATTTCGGAAGTTGTTGTCTTTGGATCTGTATTTTAGGTTTTGCCACCGACTTCCGAAATTAAAGTTATTTTTCACTTTGTAGTGTTTTTTTAGGAAGTCGGTGATTTTTTTTGCCTAAAAGTTTTTTATTTTACACTTTTAGTGGATCGGTTTGTAATTTATCTAAGTTATAATAGCCTAATGATAACTGCTCATCACCTTTTACAACACATTGCTTTTCCCGATGCAGGGACGTTAATTGTTGAGGAGTTCACCTGGTACTTCACCATCAGCTCCCAACATATGCATTATGACGAGCTTAAATTGCTTAGCACTGATTTTAAAGTAATCGAATCGCAACCCGTGAAATACTTATTATTGAGTAGTTCCGGTGGCCATCTGTGGTCTTCATCATCAGTTCCACTTCACCAAATGGTGCTTTCCGAGAGCAAATGCACGAGTTACTATAAATAATACCCAAATCGCTATAGATGTGCCTGTAATAATTGAAGAGTTCCCTCGATTTCTCCAGGATCCCATCATCAAATCGTGACCTGATGACAATGGGACTACCTGGAAAGTATACCCTTTAAAACAAAAATTTTCCAAATCGGTCCAACCGTCTTCGAGTAATCGGGGAACACACATAACAAAAAGATTCCGACGAACTGAGAACCTCCTCCTTTTTTTGAAGTCGGTTAAAAATTATTTGAAAATGCATACTATACCTTCCGCCAGATAACCGTGGAATAAAAGTTGTTGACGCCTTCTACCAATGTATTCCAATATTTCAAAACGATACGAAAAAATGTTAAGGCAGTGTCGCTAACACGATTAAAATAAACGTATCGCGGTACGAGGCGTCCTTGACGCGTGCACATGGCATGTTTTTTTGTTTGCATTTACGTTTCGAGACTTTTTAGTACCAGTGACGTTAGTGATGTTATTCCACCCTTATCTGGCGTAAGGTGTAGAAGATAAATAAATAAATAAATAAATATCTTGGGACAACTGACACACGGCCATCTGATCCCAAGCTAAGCAGAGCTTGTATTATGGTAACCAGACAACTGATTTACTTACTTATATTATTTATAAATATATACATATTATAGATAAATTACACCCAGACACAGAACAAACAATATGCTCATCACACAAAGTTTGTCCTGGGTGGGAATCGAACCCACGACCTCCGGCTTTGCAGTCAGGGTCACTAACCACTAGACCAACAGGCCTGCCCAATACAAACACTTCAAACACAAAAACACTCAAACACTAAACACTTCGTGATTTCACGTTACCAAGCACTCTTTCGCTACGTTCATAGAGAGACTTGGTGGATTTTATCTCACTTTCGTTTGTGTCCACCTGCTTGTTATTTTATAGACAGAATCTATGTTTTTAAACAAAACATAGGATTACGTCAGTGGTAGATAGATATAGATTGTCTTGTTTTTTCTTTTCAGTGCAAACCGCGGCTGTTTTTTTAGGGGGTCCGTAGTCACTAAGGAACTCTAATAGTTTCGCCATGTCCGTCCGTCTGTCCGCGGCTTAGCTCAGAGACTCTTAGTACTAGAAAACTGTAATTTGACACAGATATGAGACAGTGGTAAAATAAAATCTTGAATAAAAAAGTGGGGATTTTTTTGTCTCGTCTTTCCCATAGTCTGGGGTATCGTTGGATAGGCCGTTTAAAAATATTGCGGGTGTTTCCGGTTATCCATTTGCGAAATAACTATTTTATGTAAGAGTTGACTGCCTCGTTGGTCTAGTGGTCGCAAGCACTACTGCTGAGCATGAGGTCCTGGCTTCGATTCCCATGTTGGGCAAAGTGTTACTGGATTTTTCCATCTGTAATTTCTCAGTAGCAGCCCGGAGTCTGGTATTGTGCCCGGTTGATGGCAATAGGCTCGCCTCCTATTACATAGGACTAAAACATAACTGGCGAAATGTGGGTGCACTATGGGCGCACCTCTGCCCAACCCTTCGCGGAATACAGATGTGTAGTTACGTAAGAGTCAAGTATCCAGTGCCAGCTAAATGGTTGGTTTGGATATAAAAAAAATCACGGCAGAAGTATGAAGTTCAAAGGATAACTATCACAGCTAAGTAGGCTTCAATCGAACAACTTACATTTAATTTTGCACTTGGAATATATGGGAGAACATGTTTTTTAATTGCAATGCTAAGTTTGTTCTTGGGATAAATTCATTTCCACTATGGAACCTTCATTGTGCGTGGTGCGACAAGCACTTGGCCGGTTTTTATTACAGTGTAGGTATATTCATTCCTTATCTGACGAAATGTGGGTAGTACACTTCTGCCCAACCTTTCGGGCAAACAAGGCTTGATGTTATGTTATCCAGATAACTACTTATGCATTAACATTTTAATAACAGTTTTTTTTATTGCAGTTGCCGTCTGGCTGCTAATACTACACTGTAGTTGCTATGCTGCTTCTTTATCATTGAGCTATTATCCTGAAAGACCATACCCGCAAAATAAAGCCGAGCGTTATGCATTGCTCAGACAAAGTTTATTAAAAAAAATACCTTTTAATTTCAAATTAGTTACTGGAGGGGGATCATCGCGCTATAATCCACAACATTTTAGTAATTTTAGAGTTAATAAAAGTATTAGCAACAATAATAACCCATTTGATGTCGATGAGAGACTTTTCGAATGGCCACAAAAAGCATACAGTTATGTTATGGAAAAAATATCTCCAATCTCTAAGCTGTTTTCAAATAACAAAAATGAACCACCAAGTGACGATTCATTAAACAATATGTACGGGTCACCGCAAGGGAAGGTGGTTGTGTCAATGCATAATGATATGCTCATACCAATGCACAAGGAAATTCACATTCCAACACAGGAGACTACGCCAAATTTAATGCATGAGGAAAATCATGGACCTATGTATAATATAATAAACCGCTTGCAAACGAGTGACAAAGCCCCCATATCAGAATACAATTCGGTCAACATACAAACCCATGAAGGAACCCAAATAACAACACATGAGCAGAGCCTGAAAATAAATGAAGAGGCCCACTTACAAACGCATGAAAACACCCACATACAAACGAATAAGCAGATTGCTATTTCCGTCCCTGACGATGAAATACAGGACAAAATTCCAGAAGAATTGTGCAAAGAATTACATGGGACGATATTCGAGTCAATCTTTTGCCCAACTCTTGAAAATATTCACTTGCTAAAGCACGAAGAAATGCTGAAAATGATGTGTAAGGAAATGCATGGGACGATATATGCAGCAATTTATTGCTCAACCAACGAGGAAATCCATAAACTAAAACCTGAAGTGATCCAGATATCAACACATGAGTTTCTCTCACCTATATACGAGAAGATATTGACAATTTTGTGCGAAGAAATGACTGGGACAATATACGAGTTTATTTACTGCCCATCATATGGGGAAAATCAAATTTTAACTTCTGAAGGGAGCAATAGGTCAACGTCCGAAGAGATTCATAGACCACCGGCTGAAGAGATACTTAGCCCAACGCCAGAGGAAATGCAAAAAAAAATTTGCATAAAAATGCTAGGGACAATATATGAAATCATTTATTGCCCATCGTATGAGGATACCCTTTCAAAAACTAAGGAAAATACGCTAACACAGGAAGAAATACAAAATGAATTGTGCAAAGAACTGCATGGGACGATACTGGAGTTAATTATTTGTCCAACACTGGAAAATATCCAGTTGCCAACGCACGAGGAAATACAGGAAATTATGTGTAAGGAAATGCATGGAACAATTTACGAGGCGATTTATTGTCCAGCAAACGAGGAATTCCAAAAGCCAACGCCTGAGGAGATCCAGATACTGACGCATAAGATTCACGTTCCTATATACGTGAAAATATTGGGAATTTTGTGCGAAGAAATGAGCGAGACAATATACGAGGGCATTTATTGCCCACCGCATGAGAAGAACCACACTTTAACGACCGAAGAGATCCTTAGCCCAACGCCAGAGGAAATGCAATCAAAGATTTGTATGAAAATGCACGGGACGATATATGAAATCATTTATTGCCCATCACATGTAGATACCCAAAGTTCATCGACTGAGAAAAATGCGCCAACGCAAGAGGAAATACAAAAAGGACTGTGCAATGAAATGCATGGGACGATATTCGAGTCAAAGATTTGCCCAACACTCGAAACTATCCACTTGCCAACGCACGAGGAAATGCAGGAAATTATGTGTAATGAAATGCATGGTACGATATACGAGGCGATTTATTGCCCAACGAACGAGGAAGCCCAAAAGCCAACGCCTGAAGAGATTCAGATACTAATGCATGAGATTCACGTGCCTATATACGTAAAAATACTGGCAATTTTGTGCGAAGAAATGAGTGGGACAACATACGGGGTTATTTATTGCGCACCGCACGAGAATAGGCCTCATTGGCCAACGGGACAGATCCATAAACTACCGTCTGAAGAGATCCTTAGCCCAACGCCACTGGAAATGCAAGCAAAGATTTGCAAGAAAATGCGTGACACGATATACGAAATCATTTATTGCCTAACGCATGAGGATATCCAAAATGCAACGACTGAGGATATCCAATTACCAACGCCCGATAAGAATCAGGCAAAGAAAATGATGTGTGAACAAATGAATGGCACAATATTCGAGGCAATCTATTGCTCATCGTCTGAAGATATCCAGTTGCCATTACCTGAGCTGACCAACAATTCAACGTCTGAGGACACCTATGTGCCATCGCCGGAGCAGATTCAGAAAATTATGTGCGAAGATGTACATGGGACAGTATACGAGGCAATCTATTGTCCACCGGATGAAGGAAACCATACACCAACCATCGAAGAAATTTATTTACCAACATACGAAGAGATCTACAAGCCAGCTTACGAAGACTCCGAAGACTACGAAACGATTAACGAGGAAGACATGCATACGCCAACGCCTGAGGACATCCATAGACCACCGTACGACTATTCTTCTAGGCCACCGTATGAGCATACCGAGGAGATTCATAAGCCACCACACAAAGATAGACCAACTCCTGAGGATTCTCAAAGCACAACGTCTGAGGAGACCCAAAGTTCAACATCTGAGGAGAACCAAAATTCAACGTCTGAGGAGATTCAAAGTCCACCACACGAACACTCTAATAATCCGTCGCACGAACACACCCATAGACCAACGCACGAAGATATTCATAATCCTACATCTGAGGAGATCTCAGGAACAACATCTGAAGAGATTCAAGAAACAATGTCTGAGGAGATTCAAAGTCCTAGATCTGAGGAAATCAATAAGCCACCACATGATCACACCCATAAGCCATCACACGAACACTCACATAGACCAAGCCCTGAACATACCCATAAACCACCACACGAACACACCCATAGACCACGACATGAAGATACACATACACCAACGCACGAGGATATTCATAATTCTACATCTGAGGAGATCCCAGGAACAACATCTGAAGAGATTCCAGGAACAACATCTGAAGAGATTCAAGAAACAATGTCTGAGGAAATTCCACGTCCTACGTCTGAGGAAATCAGTAAACCACCACACGAACATACCTATAGACCACCACACGAACATACCCATAGACCACCACACGAACATACCCATAGACCACCACACGAACATACCCATAGACCACCACATGAACATACACATACACCAACGCACGAGGATATTCATAATTCTACATCTGAGGAGATCCCAGGAACAACATCTGAAGAGATTCAAGAAACAATGTCTGAGGAGATTCCACGTCCTACGTCTGAGGAAATCAGTAAACCACCACACGATCATACCAATAAGCCACCACACGATCACACCAGACCACCACACGAACATACCTATAGGCCACCACATGAACATAACCATAGACCACCACACGAACATACCCATAGACCACCACACGAACATTTCCATAGACCACCACATGAACATACCCATATACCACCACATGAACATACCCATAGACCACCACACGAACATACCCATAGGCCACCACATGAACATACCCAAAGACCACCAGACGAATATACCCATAGACCACCACATGAACATACACATACGCCAACGCACGAGGATATTCATAATTCTACATCTGAGGAGATCCCAGGATCAACATCTGAAGAGATTCAAGAAACAGTGCCTGAGGAAATTCAAAGTCCAACGTCTGAAGAAATCAGCAAACCACCACATGATCACACCCATAAGCCACCACACGAGCATACCGATAGACCACCACACGACCATTACCATAGGCCACCACATGAACATACACATAGACCACCACATGAACATACACATACACCAAAGCACGAAGATATTCATAATTCTACATCTGAGGAGATCCCAGGAACAACATCTGAAGAGATTCCAGGAACAACATCTGAAGAGATTCAAGAAACAATGTCTGAGGAAATTCCACGTCCTACGTCTGAGGAAATCAGTAAACCACCACACGAACACACTCATAAGCCACCACACGAACATACCTATAGACCACCACACGAACATACCCATAGACCACCACACGAACATACCCATAGACCACCACACGAACATACCCATAGACCACCACATGAACATACACATACACCAACGCACGAGGATATTCATAATTCTACATCTGAGGAGATCCCAGGAACAACATCTGAAGAGATTCAAGAAACAATGTCTGCGGAGATTCCACGTCCTACGTCTGAGGAAATCAGTAAACCACCACACGATCATACCAATAAGCCACCACACGATCACACCAGACCACCACACGAACATACCTATAGGCCACCACATGAACATAACCATAGACCACCACACGAACATACCCATAGACCACCACACGAACATTTCCATAGACCACCACATGAACATACCCATAGACCACCACATGAACATACCCATAGACCACCACACGAACATACCCATAGGCCACCACATGAACATACCCAAAGACCACCAGACGAATATACCCATAGACCACCACATGAACATACACATACGCCAACGCACGAGGATATTCATAATTCTATATCTGAGGAGATCCCAGGAACAACATCTGAAGAGATTCAAGAAACAATGTCTGAGGAAATTCAAAGTCCAACGTCTGAAGAAATCAGCAAACCACCACACGAACATACCCATAGACCACCACACGAACATTTCCATAGACCACCACATGAACATACCCATAGACCACCACATGAACATACCCATAGACCACCACACGAACATACCCATAGACCACCAGACGAACACACCCATAGACCACCACACGAACATACCCATAGGCCACCACATGAACATACCCACAGACCACCAGACGAATATACCCATAGACCACCACATGAACATACACATACGCCAACGCACGAGGATATTCATAATTCTACATCTGAGGAGATCCCAGGATCAACATCTGAAGAGATTCAAGAAACAGTGTCTGAGGAAATTCAAAGTCCAACGTCTGAAGAAATCAGCAAACCACCACACGAACATACCCATAGACCACCACACGAACATTTCCATAGACCACCACATGAACATACCCATAGACCACCACATGAACATACCCATAGACCACCTCACGAACATACCCATAGACCACCACACGAACACACCCATAGACCACCACACGAACATACCCATAGGCCACCACATGAACATACCCAAAGACCACCAGACGAATATACCCATAGACCACCACATGAACATACACATACGCCAACGCACGAGGATATTCATAATTCTACATCTGAAGAGATCCCAGGATCAACATCTGAAGAGATTCAAGAAACAGTGTCTGAGGAAATTCAAAGTCCAACGTCTGAAGAAATCAGCAAACCACCACATGATCACACCCATAAGCCACCACACGAGCATACCGATAGACCACCACACGACCATTACCATAGGCCACCACATGAACATACACATAGACCACCACATGAACATACACATACACCAAAGCACGAAGATATTCATAATTCTACATCTGAGGAGATCCCAGGAACAACATCTGAAGAGATTCAAGAAACAATGTCTGAGGAGATTCCAAGTCCAACGTCTGAGGACACCAAGAAGCCACAACATGATCACACCCATAAGTCACCACACGAACATACCCAAAGGCCACCACACGAACATACCCATAGGCCACCACACGATCACACCCATAAGCCATCACACGAACACACCCATAGACCACCACATGAACATACCCATAAGCCACCACTCGAACATACTCATAGACCTAAGCACGAAGATATTCATAATCCTAAATCTGAGGAGATCCTAGGATCAACATCTGAAGAGATTCAAGAAACAATGTCTAAGGAGATTCAAAGTCCAACGTCTAACGAAATGAGTAAACCACCACACGATCACACCCATAAGCCACCACACGACCATACCCATAGGCCACCACATGAAGATATTCATAATCCTACATCTGAGGAAATCCCAGGAACAACATCTAAAGAGATTCAAGAAACAATGTCTGAGGAGATTCCAAGTCCAACGTCTGAGGACACCAATAAGCCACAACATGATCACACCCATAAGTCACCACACGAACATACCCATAGACCACCACATGAACATACACATAGACCACCACACGAACATACCCATAGACCACCACATGAACATACCCATAGACCACCACACGAACATACCCATAGACCACCACATGAACATACACATAGACCACCACACGAACATACCCATAGACCACCACACGAACATACCCATAGACCACCACATGAACATTTTCATAGACCACCACACGAACATACCCATAGACCACCACATGAACATACCCATAGACCACCACACGAACATACCCATAGACCACCACATGAACATACCCATAGGCCACCACACGACCATACCCATAGACCTAATCACGAAGATATTCATAATCCTAAATCTGAGGAGATCTTAGGATCAACATCTGAAGAGATTCAAGAAACAATGTCTAAGGAGATTCAAACTCCAACGTCTGACGAAATCAGTAAACCACCACACGATCACACCCATAAGCCACCACACGACCATACCCATAGGCCACCACATGAAGATATTCATAATCCTACATCTGAGGAAATCCCAGGAACAACATCTAAAGAGATTCAAGAAACAATGTCTGAGGAGATTCCAAGTCCAACGTCTGAGGACACCAATAAGCCACATCATGATCACACCCATAAGTCACCACACGAACATACCCAAAGGCCACCACATGAACATACCCATAGACCACCGCACGAACATACCCATAGACCACAACACAAACATACCCATAGGCCACCACACAAATACCGTTGGCCAACACTCAAATTTACCCCTTCGCGAGTAATCAATTATACCACTAATCCGCCACGCATATATACCCCCCTACCACCAAGAATCACCTCCACACCTAGGCGACCGTATCATCACTCCCGCAGACCTTGGCAAGTGAAGACTAATAAGCCGAACGAGGAGAGTCTTAACCCACCGTGTGAACATAATCTTAGGCCATCGCAGGAGAACAACCAGCCAAAGCAAGAGCAAACTCAGCCCATACTATATGACACTCCCAAAGATCTGATCACGACAACTCGCAAACAAAGAATAAGGTGGTTTCAAAATTATCTTCAATTGCAGAAACGTCTTCCGAATGGTTTCAGTAATGGATTTTAAAAGGGTCATAGGCTAAGGCCCTGATCCCGCAGGCACACGTCCCGGAGGACCACGGTTTCTAATTATCTCCATAAAGTCAATTAAAAGTCAATCTTGCCACCAGCAGGAAAAGTCTTAAACCATTTTTTTTTTAATTCAAAATATTTTTTTTCACATAAGCCTCCATGGGCACTTATGAAACGTCAGAAGCTAGGTGCACGGTTCCAATTGGTCGTGTCTTATGGAGAAGAACAGGCAAGAAACTCCACAGTTACTCTTTTAAAAATAATTGCCTTTTACAATGTTTTCAAATTACACTGTTATTAAGTATGTGAAGACAGTGTAGGCCTGTCAACAAGTACCAGGTAATTGACAAAATAGAAAATGGTCTATTAATCTACAGTCTATTACAACGTTCTCACATTCACAATAAAAAAAAAAAAAATTTTTTAATACTTATTATATTATAATACTTGACTTAACATTAAGGATTAGGATAAACGATAAGTCCTAGACCATGGTTAAAATAATCGTATATATTAATACAATATTATAGTCTGCTGGAGTAACAGGACAAATTTATTATTAATTATCATAATAATTAGTTTGTCAATAATAACATAATATTCGAAAATAACACATCTCGACTTAGTAACACGGCAATGATATTAGGAGAACTTAGGATGCAAGGGCGAGCGAAGCAAGCTCGGGACTTAGGGCACCCCGACTCGGAGAGGTTAGCTCGAAGGGTCAACCATCACCTTCGTGGTTATTTCGTTTTTCAAACCATTCATAAATAGGAGCTCCGTCGACTACGCCTATGTTATTATCATTGCCTTTGGGGTTTTCAAATAAAAAGGGTCTATTCTACCAAAAAAAAATTGCCACTATAAAAAGACGCTGGGTGTTAAAGGTGGTCCTAAATTATAATTATTGAAATTATGGTTCTCTATTTCACAAAATTTTGAAATCAAATTACTTTCGTCCCTATGTCCCCGTATCTTCTATATTTGGAACCACTAAGTAAATGCCGGCAGAAACCAAACAAACACATTATCATACCTTGAAGCAGTTTTATGTCGACGGTACAAGTTGAAAACAATAGAAAAAATAACTAAGAAAAAATGTGATCAATTTTATCAAAATGTGGCCCTCCGGGACGTCTCCCTGCGGGAACGGGGTGCTCAGGCACGAACCCTTTTAAAAGGCATAGGCAAGAGAAAGTAAAAAAATACTTAATTGCACCCGGCGCGCCGCTAAAACATAACTGGCGAAATGTGGGTGTACTATAGGTACACCTCTGCCTAACCTTTCGGGGAACACAGGCGTGATGTTATGTTATCATAAAGTAGGTACTGTAGAGGCTTTAATCAAGCCGGCCTTCAGCATGAATCCTCCTCGGATTGTGGCATTGGCTGATAAAACAAACACTAGTTTAGTGAAATATCGAATAGGTTTAAATTATGACACATAGTCAAGTTGTTTTATATTGAGTCAGAGTGCGGTGCTAGCTTTACCCTTGACAATGTAATGTGCTTTCATATAAGTCAATAAATAGTGATAGCAGTGCTTCTGTATACCTCATTTTTATAACCAACAACACACCTCTAGTAGAGACCAAACAGCCTGGTCTGCCCTATCGTGGCAGGTCACTACAATTCCTACTATATTGCCAAAATGCCATAAATGAGAAATAATTACGACTAATAAACTGTGATTTTATAATTAATTTTATTCTTCGTCACACAATACTAAGGGCGGAGTTCATCAACTTTTAGAACGGCTGTTTTATCAGTATGATATTTAATCAGCTCTTTCCTTAGGAAATTTGACATAAACCAATTGTTTAAATACCTGTTCCGACGGGTGGTTTGAATGTGAACACAGCCCGAAGGCGGTTATCACACCTGATGGTAATCAGGGGTGATTACCGCATACGGAAGCTGTAATTCCACAGGTATCACACATACGCTAACATCCTAGAAACAAGGATGAGTTTCTTGTACATGTAATTCAACAGCACTCCTTAAGGTTGCACTAGTCGATATTTTTTCTATACAAATTTCGAGAGGGTTACTCCACTGTTTGACATTGTACATCCAAGTTAAACATGATGATATCGTTTTGTCTCATTATTAATTTTGTCTGTGCAAAAACAGAATATTAAAATAATAATCCATTAAAAAAGTTATAAGCCAACAAAGATTCATTTTTCTTGCTGATGTTAACGCAACTTTGGGCGTAAATAAAGAAGTGTAAAATCTCTAAAACCGACAAAGCTCAATTATCGAAGAGTTCAATAAACTTTTTTTGTAATTGTTTTTTTTTATTTTTATTATTATTTATTAAATTTCAGACTACATGATCCATTTTGTTAGTACAATAGTGCTTAAAAATATCACAGTTCACACATAAACGCATACAATTTTTGAAGAACGGACAGTCATACCTGTCCGCTATCACTCTCAGGATGCTGTTGCTACTCACACGCACTCTGTGCAGCAGTGACGCCGCTTTCTTACGTAAAATTGCCGCGAAAACATCTGTGCGTGCCTCCATGAACATGGCAGACGCGCTGCAAAACGGAGGGAGCCTTAGCAGCATCCTGAATGCGTTATTGTATTGGACCCGTAGAGCATTGACAGCTCTTTGCGTAAATACTGTCCACAGGCTGCTGGAGTAAAACGTCTGACAAATAAAATAAAATAAAAATAAGTTTATTTCATACATCTCATTTGGCTTACACTGCATATCGAGGAGTCTCCATTTAAGCATAAAAAATGCCTGTAGTTGAAGGCTCCGCTCTTCCCTTACATTATAAACGGATTTAAATAACAAAATCTTTACCTCTCTTGTACAGTGGGCAAACCTGTGGGCCAACATATTAGCCCTGACCGTCAACACTCTGCGTTCCCTTTCTACATTACATTCGTCGATCAAAGAGTCCGTGAGTAAAAATACTTCAATCTGATTTAGTTTTTAAAAAATAATTTTATTATTTAGTTTCATAAATTACATTTATATTTAAGTTTTACAGTTTATACTTTTATCAGACACTCCAATTTTATTTATTTGTATACATGTATAGATTGGATCATCCAGCAGTACCGCCATCGTAGCGTACAACCGACCGATAAATTTTCATTAAAGTCAAAGTAGTTCGCCATTTTCTTTTTTATGTTAAATCGAGGTTCCAATTATTTGGAGAGAACACTTTCGATTCGTCGAGCGATGGTATGCGAGCGTAAAACCTGGGAACGCCTCGTCCAAACAGCTAGGAATTCAAACTTTAGTTTTATCTGTTTTTGTTATTCCTGAAATTAGTTAATTTGTAGGGGAGGGTTGCCCAAAACGGGTATGCTAAGGTTGATGATTAAAAAAAAACAAATTATAGATGCAAATTGAACTTTTATTCGTACATTTTAAAATGTTTAGTTAAGGACTGTAAAATTAATGACAAATATAATAATTTTCGACATTAAAAAAAATAACAAAAAACTTTACCATTCGAATTACCCGTTTTGCCCATAGGGGAGGCCTAAAGCAGGTAGGGCTTTTGGGCAAAACGAGTAGGGACTAAATTATTGAGATCAACGTCAGTCAATGAATAGAACGGTTTCATGACTCATAATAGTTTATACTTATAATTAACAGAGGTTTCACAAATCACAACCATAATCATAATCAGTCTTCTGAGATATTTTGCAGTCTCAACTTAACTTATTCGTGACACATGTGTAATACGAACCTCTGCCAGAGTATCACGTGCAGGCCTCATGAGCCCACATCTCGCAATCCAGTCCACTTAATCCAGTCTTCTGCTGGTGGCTCTCTGAAAAGCTCGCTGCATACCAAGCAACGGTACTCGGCTTTATATCGGATCTCGGATTTCTGCTTCCAGTAAATCATTAAATCTTTCAACTTGAGCTCTATTGAAGCCTCTGGCACGTGCAACTGATGTTGGTTCTGGACGGCGCAAACTAACTTCGGAATGACGCATCTTAAAGCCAGTGGCCAGCCAAATCTTCACCCGCGGCTCCGTTTTTAATAGGATGTGTAATATTGTTTCTCTCAGCATATTGGTATATTAGTTTTAGTTTCAAGAATTCTGTTCTCGTCAGTTCAAAAAAAACAGATTATCTATATGAAATAGATACTCAACTAGCTCCTGATTCTTGAGCTGTTGTAAAAACTGTTGTAAATCTTCCTAGTTTCTTTTTTGGGCATTTTTCTTTACATGTCTCTGTAAAGTCGAAAGGTTGATGCCGTATTTTTTGGCTGCACCCTTGACGGAAGTTTTGAGAGCTTCTTCTATCGCAAGCTTCATAACTCCCTCATCCCACGATGCATTTGCAGTCTTTCTTTTATATTTAACAGTCTTTATTTTAACCATCTGCAAAAGTAAAATTAACTAAAAAGTGAAAGAACTAATAAGCACTCAATGATGATTACACAGGGCAAATCGGGTATGGGCAAACCGGGTACCCGCTTTACCCCTACCCTTTTTGCCCACAAGCATGTATTTTTTCAATCGACTCACAACCTTAAAACCGAAATAATATACGCCAACCTATTGCACAAATAAAACGTCTATTTATTGCAAAATAATAACACAAAACTAGTAAGAACATAATCATAGACCATTTTCGAGTATTCAGAAGTAATGTAACTCGATGTTTTTTAGTGCAAAAAGCAAAAAACTTTGTTTTAGTCTTACCGTGAAGTCGTGTCCGCCAGGAAAGCGTGCCGACTGCCTGTGATTGGCGAGCGGCAGGGGTTCCGCTCTGCACGCACACATTCTCACTAGCAATAACGGCGCGGAATTTAAAATGCATACCCGTTTTAGGCGGGCTACCCGTTTTAGGTCTACCTATGTTTGGTTCAAATACACAGCTATCCTACCGAGCTAATTCTTACAGCAAAACATGAAGTAGATTCAAGTAAGTATAAGACTTATTTGTTTTTTACATTGTTCTCACATAAAGAAGCAACAAGAACAATGTACCCAGGATTTTGTAATAATTTTGATTTAAAAGAGTGTCCATGGAGTTTCTTGCCCATTCTTCTCCATAGAGATCTACGTTGTGGAATGGGCGACTAGCTTCAATTTTCTGACTAACTGACTGACTCTTTAACAATTCAAAAGTGCCTGTAATTGGTTTAATTGAAATAAATGCTTTGAGTTTGAGTTTGACTAAACTTTCATTCTGAATACCCGGCGGAACCACGAGCGACGATTTTGAGTGCTACGTAGCATTGGCTTTTGTTGATGTACCTACTTATTACAATTTATTTTGACAAAACTTCAATCTAACGACCCGCTTCAGCTTTGCTTTGCATTGATAAGACATACAGAAAACTTCTTCAAGTACCTAGGTAATTGAAAGTAGTGAAAACCACATTACAATCCATCAAGTAGTGTAGTTTAGGTACTAAACAAGTACACAGACAAACGACTTGGTTCTTTCTAATATAGGTATTAAAATCAGTCTACTGTGCTAAACGTTAGTTTCACTTAATCGATAACTTACTATCAATATCTACTTAGTATCTAAAATGTAACATGATTGAGATTACTCAATTGATACCAGACCAGAAAATCGCTTGAGAACCTGAGCGATCTGGAGCGATCTAGACGGGAACGAGAAGCGGGGGGGGGGGGGGGGAGGCCCGAGGCGCGAAAACAAAAAAAACGAGACTCGAATTTATATTATCTACAGTCAACCGCTCATATCATTATAAATATGCTTTGGATGCATCTTCTCAATAGACAACTTATGCAAAATTGTATAAAAGTAAATCCGTCACTATGTGCGACATCACAAAACGATCTTTTACATAATTATTTACTCAGGTTACGCTACGCCTCACGATTTTTTAATCTGATCAATGCCCTACGTTGATGAGGACAGCGGTGTGATGACTGGTACCTACCTAATTATTTTTTAGCTTTTAGTACATTATCTGCATCATTAGTATATGTCTTTACAATAAAATCGTTTAACTATATTTTTTACTTTTTTTTCAAGTTTTTAGTCACGCTCAAGCTTTTAAGAAAAAACTAAACAGAACTTTAGTTTTTTTCTTAAGGTGAAAGCGCCAGGGTAGCCCGCGAAATTCAAACTTTCTTACGTTTTTTGCAATATGCAGGTCAGTATTAGGTTGTATGTTGATTAAAATATTATTCGCGACCGTAACAAATATGTATGTACACAATTATAATCATTAAAGTCATAATACAACTCTCTAAGACCAAGTAATTCTATTGAATGGCTATTTCATGAAATATTAACATTTCAGGATTATACAACTTAAGGAATTGTATTACTGTTTTTAATGATTATAATTCCGTAAATACATATTTGTTATGCTCGCGAATCATACTTTAATCAACATACACCCAGACACTCGGCTACAAACTGCAAAAATCGTAAGAAAATTTGAATTTCGCGGGCTACCTTGGCGCTTCTTCTAACCTTGAGGCTTATCTTATAGTGTAAGAAGGCCGTTGTTGAGAAGTTCCTCTGGCCACCTTCTGGCTCCACCATCACTTCAACCAGTAACCTAATTGCGTAACACACCATCAATCACAATCTGAATATTTTTGAAGCAAATTACTAATCCATTGCTTCATAATTTTATATACATACATATTTCATATTTCATATGTTCGAATTTGTCTGCATAACAACGTAAATAACGCAATGAATGTTGTTGGACTGTCAAAATGACACCGATTCCTACTGTAAGTATGTTACGCATTTGCCTCGCTGATCTATAGTACTTCTCAAGACATATCAAAATAGCCGAAAGACAACTAGGCTATATTGTTTCTGTGAAGAGTTTCTATGGCGTGCTTCCTTCTACTTGTCAAGACATAATTATCCAAATAGCTAGAAATATACAACGGGGCTATCTTGTTTAGTTGAGAAGTCCCTATAGCCACCACCTGGCTCCATCATCAGGTCCTAGACTACACCTTGGGCTAACGTACTTGTCAAAACGAATACGAAACGAAACGAATATAACGGGGCTATCTTGTCTAGTTGAGGAGTTCCTATGGTGACCTTTCGGATCCATTATGAGGCCCTAGACTACACCTTGCAGAGGCGTAGCGCGCTAACAACTCCATTCCTACCGACTTCCCTTTGGAAGGTCGGAAAAGTAACTTCACCTACCACCATTAAAAATAGCACATTCTGTAATGTCTACGATTGCTAAGTAATATATATTCCAACAACAATACAAATTGTTCTAAATAAGCCGACGCCACAAGCAACGTGATAATCGTATTTGTATGACTTTTATAACTGAATAATTTCTTCTTCGGCTTCCCTCCTACGAAATGTCAAGCCTCCACTGACACCTTGGGCTATAGTACTTGGCAATACATATCAACGACCGCAAACACAACAGGGCTATCTTGTTTATTTGAAGAGTTCCTATGGCCACCTTCCAGCTCCATCTTTAGACTCTGAACAGCACCTAGTGTAAAAGCACTTGTCAATACCTACATATCCAATGAAACCAAACACGATGGGGCTATCTGGTGTACTTGAAAATTTCGTGCCTGTGCTGTTGACCGCTGAGGACATCTCTCGTGTGGAGCCAATCTTGGGTGCAGCAAAGAGGTCATGGTGTATGAATGTGTATATAAAATTAAGTGTCTGTGCTGTTAACCGCTTAGAAGTTCCTTCGTCTGGAGCCATCCCTGGGTGCAGCAGCCCGATCATTGTGGACTTTAGAACAAACTATCATAATTGAATCGTATATAAAATTTCGTGTCTATATTGTTGACCATTGAGGAGTTCCCTCGTCTGAAGCCAATCCTGGGTATAGCAGCCAGGTCATAATGGACTTTACAACGGACTATCATAATTTAGTCGTATATAAAATACAGTGTATGTATACATACACTCCTCAACGGTCAACAGTATACTGATGACCGTTGAGGAGTTCCCGCGTCTGTAGCCAATCATGGGTGCAGCAGGCAGGTCGTGGTGGAGTTTAGAACGAACGATCATGATTAAAGCGTATATATAATTTCGTGTCTGTACTGTTGACCGTTGAGGAGTTCCTTCGTCTGGAGCCAATCCTGGGTGTAGAATCAGGTCATGTTTTTCATAAAAATGCATTGCCTTCAAAACAAAATCATCATGTAACAACTCCGTAGAATATAAGGAAGTGGTTTTAATTCAGCTTGCAAGATTTGAAAGACACAAGGCAAGCTAAAAAAAACTTTTAAAAACCATTTAAATAAATAAATTAAAAAATCATTTAGTAAAAAACCGTTTAAAAATACTATTCTTCAACAAGATTAGGCAAAACATAAATAAGCCTATTATAGTGCACTCATTTCACGTTTCGATTCCCTCAAGCTATGGCGTCCATTATGCCGCGGCGCAGAGCACAAGTTGCGCTGCATATTGAATGAGCAAAATCTCGGCTATTATCCAATGCTGAACAAACTTGCATTTCAACACCGAGTGCTTTTAGTTTTAATCTTGGTTGAAATGGAAACAAACAGAATAATGGAGATGGTATTTTCCATTAAATATTTCTGAAGATCTCAATTTCTATAGACTACGTAACTAAGCGTTTTCTTCTTTGATTCAAATAAGGCTGTGTTTTCGTCTGTTCTTTTATTACTTAAACCTTTACCTTTTATTTACACGGTGCGATTTAGTTGCCTGTGGTGGGTATACCAAACGTTGGAGCAACAATGAAAGTTGCACCGTTTAGTTAGACCAGCCTTTCCCAAAGTGGGCGATAACGCCCCCTTGTAGGCGCTGCAGACCTAAAGGGGGGCAGTAAGAGACCCAGAAAAAAAACGGGGGTGTTGTGTAGAGGCTTAGGGGGCAATTTGTAATTTCATCTAGGTACCTAGTGGTTTTTAAGTAGGTGAAAAAATGGGTGCGCTAAAAAATAATTTATTCTCAAAGTGGGCAGTAGACAAAATAAGTTTGGGAACCCCTGAGTTAGACAGTAATTAAACGATGCGAGTCATTTCTTGCTGCAATTTTATTACATAGCTAGGTATGCCAAAGGCAAAAAACTTGCGTTGTGTAAATGGGGCTTAACTTATATTTTTACCCGACTGCCCCAGAAAGAGGGTAATGTTTTTCGAGAGTATGCATGTATGCACATATGATGACATATGCCTATTTCTTTGGCACGCTCTATAACCTAAACGGCTTGATGGATTTTTACTTAAGAGGTGTCGTTAGATTCGTCTTAATTGTGGAAGTGACATAGGCTATATAATATTTACGAGTATGTATTGCATCTGGAAATATTTACAAGAAAGGGTGGGAATTTTTTTTTAATAAATTACAACAATATTGGTGTCTATCAAATAAAAGCTAGTAATGAGTCAATTCCAAATATATGTAAACAAATAAGCTGAAATATGGTGTAATTTTTGTTTGTCCGGGGGCCTGCGTTACCAATATTCTATAGTAGATTCTATTGCTTGTTTTTCTCTTTTCAGTGTGTTTTTGCAGTCGGATTTTTTACCCAAAACGTTTCAATCTTTGAAACATTGTGCTATACCACTCTTTTAGTAACAGTTCTATTTTAAATGTCGACTGCCCCGTTGGTCTAGTGGTCGCAAGCGCTACTGCTGAGCTTGAAGTCCTGGGTTCGATTCCCAGGTCGAGCAAAGTGTTATTGGGTTTTCCATCTGGAATTTCTCAGTAGCAGCCCGGAGTCTGGATTTGTGCCCGGTAGATGGCAATAGGCTCGCCCCCTATTACATGGGACTTAAACATAACTGGCGAAATGTGGGTGTACTATAATAGGTACACCTCTGCCTAACCCTTCGGGGAAACAAGGCGTGATGTTATGTTATGTTTCTATTTTAAATTGATTCGATCTACAAGTTCATAGCATTGTAAAGGTGCCTTTGTATTGTAAAGGTGCCTTTGGATCTGCGTATTAAATGAACACTAGCGCTACAGAACGTGTTCGCTGAGAAATATCTGTGATTTCCCTATTGCCAATTGGATTTATTGTGCTTACACTGAGTAAATCGAACAGCATTTATATCTATGAACTACCTAACTATGAATGCAGTGCTATCTGCAAATATTGATAGCAATATTTTTTTATACATTTATTATGATAGATACGAATAGTCTCTCTCCTAATCTACGGTAAATAGGTAAATCCTTTTTAATAGTTTGCTGGTTAGTTTATTGAAATACCTAATCTTAAAAGAAAAAATCTAGTTTTTGTCCTAGAACTTCATCGTTGTGCCCTAAAACACGTGTGCGTCTGGATAGCGGAATTAAGTAAAGAGTTTGAATATTACATAGCATAAATAATATTAGTACCTAATTAGTAATAAGTACATGTACAACGCAAAGCTCATGATTCGCTGTCCGTGCTCGCTGTGCTGTGCGGGCTGTAATCCTACCGAAATGCACAGAGCAACACGAAGTATGAGGTTATGTTGCCGAACGGATTACAGAAGCTAATAATAAATGGGCCCTCTCTCGTCTCTTAACCTTGATTTCACCTGGTGGAAACCGACGGAACGAGCGTACGTTCCCAAACATAAGTATTTTATGGAAATCAATTCCCTCAAATGATCCTTCTTTAAGTATATGTTGACCATTATCAGGTTTATTTAACTTGCACAATAAAATTTTGTATGCAAGCATTGTTATGTCATTTTTTGTAGGTACCTTATAGCAGGATGAACGAAGAAAATAAAAAGTGCACGTAATTAAAAATTTATTATAAACCCTAATATTTGATCTTTAATGCAAAAGCACCGCCAACCAACGCTGCTAAGCCAGCAAATGACAAGGTTCTCTTCAGTATCTGCAATAGGAAAAAAATCTTCGTTAGGATGTGCGATGAACTTGGTACATACCACCTATGTACATGATGATTTTCTAGCTGACTGTTACCATTTATCTAAATTCTGTTATTACTATTGACTTTACTGCGTTAACATCTTTTTTTCTAAAAGTGAATTTTTGTGTTCTATGCAAGTTTTCCTGTAGCTACATCGGTAGCTTACCCTTAATACCATATCTCAAATGACCACCACAAAGTGGTAATTTTCCGTTTAACATGTCAGCCTGTATACAGATACAGCCTGATTTGTTAAACGTTGAAAGGTCTTCAGTATTCGATGTTTTTCTTCTACTGTATGACTGTTTGAACGAATTCAAATTTGAATGTGCCTTCGAAATGAACATTGCTGTAAGAAAATCTTGAAATCACTGACAGACAACGCACAGCCTAAACCGCTGGGTCTTTTGCACAAGAGTTCCATAAGTAACAAAAGAGACCACCGAAAAGTGTTTTTGAAAATTTATCCCCATAAGGGTAGTTCATCATTTGTGAGCGTCCAAGCAAAAAGGGTCCAGTTCACGGCATTAAGTTTCCGAGATATACGCAGTTTTGTAAAGTTGGGTGAAAAAATTGCATTTCTCGATTTTAATTGATTATTAATTAATGCTCAATTATCTACAAGTTCATATAGTAAATGACTTTTTATGATGTTTCTAAGTACCAGAAAATGTACTTTGAAACATCAGAAAATGTACTAAGTTGTATCAAAAATCAAACTTTGAAAATGTTTTTTCTCAAATCAAGTTTTTTCAAAGTTTCAACTTCAAATGTCTGATAAAAAAAATGTGCCAGTTTTTGAATATTTTTTAAATCTTTATTATCATTTGACTATTTTAGATACCGAATCTGGTCTTAACTCAATACCCTTTTTGCTTGGACGCCCACATTGTTTTAAGTTAGAAACGTGGAAGTTGCTTTGGTAAGAACTTAGACTTCTGTTTATAAACTAAGTAACAGCAAGTTATACTAACGTTTTTCGGAAACACATCCCCCGGGCTCCTAAGGAGTTGCCAATGGAAAATCCCACCAGGAACACGGTTTGTATTGAGAAAAAGAAGAATAAGTAACTAATTCAGAATTTATTAAATAAATAATTCTCACCTTATCCTGCCATTCACGGTTCTTTATGCATCGACTGTAAGGCATGGTGGAGAACGTCACAGAGTTGTACAGAGGCACCCAGAAGTTAGGGAACAGCCAGAACATAAAGTCATCCATCGCCTTCCGAAGACGATATGACGGACGAGTCACTAGGTCCCGCATCTGAAGGAATAGAAGTCATTATGTTGTTACTCAAATTAAATACCTACTAGTCTTTGTTTGTTTTCCGTAAAAAACTGCAAACGGATGATAGCAGAGGATAGTCCGTGTTCTAGAAGTAACGGTCATCATCTGCCTAGTCTTTTCCAACTATGTTGGGGTCGGCTTCCTGTCTAACCGGATGCAGCTAAATACCCTTATTTTACATGGAGCAACTGCCTATCTGACCTCCACCACCCAATTACTGGGCAATACGATACCCCTTGGTAAGACTGGTTGTCAGATTTTCGGGGTTCCGAAGACCCGTAACGACTGTCAAAGATCCACTAATGACAGCCGAGACCAATGGCTTAACGTGCTTTTCGAGGCACGGAGGGGTCTTGGTATGTAAAGATGGTTACCCATCCACGGACCAACCGCGGAAAGCGTAGCTTCACCTGATTAACCGACCCGTGCAGCTGTTGTTACTTAGCCACAAGCCCCACTTTCTAGAAGTAATGGTTATTAAAGGAATGAGGAACAGGGTGGAAAGTTCTTCATCGTCTGTGACAAAGGGAGGATCTTCCGACTTGACTAGTGTTGTCTGGTGGGCTACTGCCCGATAGTTGTTGATCCTAATCTCGCGGTAAACTTTGCTTGCTCGATGTAGGATTTTGTGACGTCAGATGTAGTTCGGTATGTGGCGGTATAGATCTCCACTTATGAATTGAAGAATTTTAAAACCGATGTGGCGGCATATCTACATCGCCACAATGGAACGCGTCACACTGACGTCACGCAAAATCCTGCATCGCGCAATCAGAGTTTACCGCGCGACTAGCATATATACAACATCCCGACATCAACCGTCGGGCAGTAGCCCACCAGACACAACACCCGTCTGGTCGGAGGATCCTCCCTTTTCATAGAGGATGAGTGAACTTTACACCCTGTTCCTCATGCCTCTATACTGGTGACCCCGAACATGAACGTCAGCGATCACATTTACGACATCCATAAGAAATTACTATTCTTACAAAGACCACAATTGAAAATGGAATACTTGTCAAATAATAAGTAAAAAATTTTCCTCACCTCAATATAATTATACATGGCCAAATCGCTGACTGCAAAGGTATCCTCCCACCTGGTATCAGAGAACTCACTGAGGATCTCGGCAAGACTATCGTTGTGCTTTTGGAAGAGCTCGTCCAGTAACGTGCAGTCTTCGAAACCAGCGTTCATGCCTTGACCGTAGAACGGCACGACGGCATGTGCTGCATCACCTATTAGGAGGGCCTTATCTTCCACGTGGTAAGGACGACACTGAGGAAATAAGTTCAGAGGTCTTTAAATGTTGCAGTTGTTGCTAATTTCAATGACAAATGATTAACGATTAATGATTTTATTTCTGTATCTAGGTTTTGTACAAACTCTTTTACACTTCAATCATATTTTAAAAACTAGAGATGACGTCGGCGTTTCCTATCGTGACTACTCTGAGAAGAAAGGCCGAAACAAACCCCGAGGTCACAGTCTCTTTTTAAGTCCAGACATATTCTTGGTCAGATCATGTGAAAATCATGTAGATTGGTGTCTGAAATGGTCTTTTGAGGAATGAACCACACAGATTGAGTGAACCTGTCAAGTCAATGCACGCATTTGTCAAAAATCGTGCAGCTCAACTCAGAACTTAAGGAGCTCAACGCTCAATGACATTACAGTCACATTATGTACACGGCGTGTACTACACGCTTTGATTTGTAATAACCAGTGATCGGAGTAGGTAGAGCTATTTTGGTTCAATGACCGCAAACGTTGATACGAACACGCCGAACGTAGAACACGTAGAACGTTGACGCGAACGTTGATGTTAATATGGACATTGCCGGGATTCTAACTGAAACTCCGGGATTCGAAAAAGTAATTGATTTTTATTAACAAGGATAAAAGAAAGCTTGTCTTATGTATTGGCAGTGAGCGCACGACGTTGTCAATGTAACATCAGCGCAGGTTGCTAATTAACCTGAAACGTGTCCGTCTTATACTTACTCGTCGGAGGGGTGGAGGGGGGAGGAGTGGGGGTTCGTTCATAATTCTTTAAGACGTGATTAGCTTTTTACAAAGTAATTTCTACCTTATTTAATAATATATATTTCAAATCTCTTGATTCCGGGAGTGTCCTAGACAACGTATCGTAAGTACAAAAAATAGCTCTAGCTACTCCGATCACTGGTAATAACTATAATGTGTTGCGCCTGAAAAGAAATGGAAAAGACACTTTCCTTTTATATTATTTTTAGTCCAGACTGCCGACTTATTTGTGGCCATTATTAACCCGTGATATGGTCTCAGAGTCTACTAACATAAAGTCTCCTCACAGCGCACAATTTTCAGTACTTTGCCCTCACAACATTGTTAAAGAGTATTTATAATCATTACCTTTATAGCAACTAAGGGCGACGGTGCTCCAGCGAAGAAGTCTTCAAGTAGCTTCTTTCTACCAATCAAAGGGACCGAATCCGGGAAATACTTCTCAAAGAAGGCTAGCAATCTTTCTTCTGTGTCTAATTTTTTAAATTTGGAGAATGGCATGAATAGCGTTACTGTCCATGAACAATCCTGGTTCGGTAGTGCGATCATCATAAACTCGCCTCTGGGCCAGATGTGAAGGAAGTTGGCTGGCATCTGAAACTGTAAAAGAAATACCTTGAAAACTCTGAAATTAAAAAATATATATACTGTTCCAAAAAAGAAACAGTCGATTTGCCTAAACCACCAATCATTGTTTCCACAAACACTAATATTATAAAGCTACAGCTATCAATTTCATCGAAATATTGTTTTACCCTAATTTAAACTTATAAACAAAACATGATGAATTCTATGAAGGGATAATATCTATTTAATTATATTCTGCCAATAAAACGATGATAAATCATTATAAATACACCGTTGGGATGCCATTTATCATCGAAACTTCAACAGATTTAATTTCCAACTTTCAGTTCGAATAAATAGTATGTACAGTGAATCTGACATGAACAACATGACGATACGAACAATGGTTTTATTTTATATAACATTTCATTTGAGCGTAGTAAAATTAACCTGTTGCGATGAAAATATTCCGGATCTACATAACATTTACACAAATCGAAACTACAGCACAGTTATGTGTATAAATAATATTCTAACGAAATACTTCCCTTGTGGCACTCTCACGACTTTTGTAAATCCCAATGCAAATGTTGATCAACTAATCAGAACTACGAACGAGGCAGATATTTGTCACAGTATCATCGTAAGGACATTCGACGACCAAGAATGGTTTATCTGGACAAACGTTTACGTGATCACGGTGGAAGATATTGTCGGGCTCTGGTCTGGCTTGCTCGACTTGACAAGGGACGTGTTCTGGAATCCCAGAGCAAAGTTTATTATCCAAGTAAACAATCTTGTGGGTGGAAATGAAGGACTTCAGGCAGTGTTCAAGACACTTTTGAATTACAGAATATATAACGTAGTCCTTTTGCAAAATGTAAAAGATGATGCAGTGATTTACACGTACTATCCGTTCAAGAATAGCTGTGGCAAACATTTCGATAAAGTAATAACTCTGGGCACTTGTGAGAGTGCAGAGAATGTTACTAATTACTTCCCGAATAAAGTCCCCAACAAAATGAAAAATTGCACTTTCAAAGTAGTAGCAAGTGATGATGTACCAAATTTTATTTCCAAATCGAGCAACTACACAGTTTATGGCAAGTTTGTGTCAGGTTTGGAACAATACGTGCTGGATACTATAGCAGAGCGAGAAGGGTTTTTCTTAGATTACGAGATTTTTGGAGAGGAAGTATCGTATGGAGTCGTGCTATCGAATCGTACGGCTACTGGACTTCTTAATTTCATAGATAAAGATGAAGCAGACATAGCCGGTGGTGGGTACGTACTAATGAAAAATAGAGTGGAATTGTTTGATTACCTGTGGGGTTTCAACTACGATGCTTACTATTTATACACACCAGCTGTACGAAACCAAATATGGCAGAAAGTATACAAGGAGTTTGGAGTAACGACGTGGTTGTTAATAGCTGCCGCCATGCTTTTCGTTATACTAGTTGGTGAGATATTGAAAAAACGACTTCTTGATGAAACTTTCTCGGTCCTGAATGTATGGGGATACTTTTTTGAAAACGCAGGCAGAGGGTTGTCGAGACACAAAAAGTTCAGAATGATAATAATTTGGTGGACAATATTTACTTCTTGTATCAGCAACTTTTACAATACAGCGCTATTCAGTTTGATCACGATTCATGTGCACGAGAAACCACATTCATTAAGCGTGGGAAACCTGAAAAGTTTACCATACGCACCGTGCATTAGTGAAAATTCAAGATTGTTTTTCCAATATGCTTACAATCAAAATTTGCCAGAAGGAAAAGCTATTCACAACTGCGCCTCGACTGATAGCTCTTTACAATATGTTGCATACACCAAAAAATATTATGCCATCGAGATGGAAGGCAGCTACAAACTCAAAGAGTACCAATATCTTGACAATTTTGGTAAACCTGCATTGGAGTCCTGGTTATTTTCTAACACTAACATGATCGTCATGTATCTTGTTCGTGGTTTCCCTTTTATCGACAAGTTCCAGGACTATGCTCATCGCTTGTATGAAGCTGGTCTTATAAAGAATCATTTGCAAACAATCAACTTGAGAAGTTATAGCGTCATTCAGAGACATCCTAAGTCCTTCACAGAGACTACGCTTCTAGATTTGAGAATACACTTTGGCATTCTTTTTGTGGGCTGTTTCTTGTCATTTGTATGCTTGTTGTTGGAAATATGGTACAACTATATAGAAGAGGAGAGAAAATTTAAAAGAATGGTGACGATTAATAAATTCAAGCGGCGAACTGGTAGCGAGTTGTGCGTGCGCAAAAGGAATAGCAAGTAATCGTTACGTCACACATATCGTCTGTTTAGCTCCTGAAGTACTTACGCAGCCATTTTCGTCTGCCGGTATGCAAAGTTCTAAGTAGCCGTGTTCGATGTATTTCTGGCTGAAGTCGAAAAACGGGCGCTTCATCATCGCTTTACGGACTGCCGAGAAAGCGCCATCAGCTCCGATGATCAAGTCAGCGGTGACGTGAACATTTTCATCTGTATCTGTCCTGTAAGAAAATATTAGGTAGGTTTTAAATCGTAATTGCGTAGCTTGCTAATAATTGTCAGTATCATGGGGTCTAGATCCTTTTTTATTGCCTTTGACGTACACTACCGTCCAAAAGTTTGGAAGCAGTAAGGTAAAATCAAATAAAACAAAAGAAAGTCATTTCAATTTTAAATCAATTGTATCGATAAAAAATTAAAATATAAACAAAAAATAATTTAAGCAGAACAAACATTTTACATACAATATAAAATTAAATTAAATTTTAGCTTCATCAGTGTCCTCTTTTTTCCTTTATTAGCTATTTATTAGCTTCTCGCATATTCTAGGCATTCTATTAATTAATTTATTAAAATAATCTACATATAATTTGTTCCATTTATTTATTTATTAAAGAACACCAACAGCATATACATTCAACATTGTTTTATAAAAGTATTTCGCTTTCCATTCGCTCTCTAATAGCTTCCACAAATGTTTTGAGCTCGTAGGAGAACGATTGTTCACCCTTCTTCGAGTTCATCCCAAACAAGGTCAATGGGTGAAAGATCAGGTGATTAAGATGGCCATTGCATGATGTTTAAGATTTTTTTTATCTTTTTTCTTGTTCAAAAAAGTCTGGCACAGTTTAGAAGAATGCTTAGGATCATTATCCTGTTGGAAAATGAATCCAGGACCAATTAGATTTAGTCCACTGGGTACAGCGGAATTTTGGAGAATTTTCAAGTAACCTTCCTTGTTTAGTTTTCCGGTTATCCTCACAAGATTTCCGGGTTTATTGTTGCCAAAACACCCCCAAACTATGACATTACCTCCACCATGTTTGATAGTAAGCACAGTACATGCCTCTGAAGCTCTCTCTTCTTTTGACCGGCTTACAAACACACGTCTATTGGATCCGAAAATCTGAAACTTTGATTCGTCACTCCAAAAGACATTTTCCCATTGCTCTATTGTCCAGTTTTAGTAAGCTTTTGCCCATTCTAGTCTACTTTTCTTATGTCGAATTGTTATTTTTGGTTTTTTAGCTGCAACACATCCTCTTAGTCTCGCAGACAATAAACGTCTTTTAACAGTTGTTTTTGAAACGGGTGTTTCTCGCGTTTCATTCAGAGCTGCGGTGATTTGTAGTGCAGTTAAGCGTCGATTCCGTTTAGACAGAATCCTGATGAAGTTGTTTTCTTGCCTTGTTGTGGATTTGGGCCTACCAGATCTCTTTCTATCTTCATTTTCCACAGTTTCTCGTTTTCTAACAAGGGTATAGTGGACACCTTTACGAGAGATTCCGAGCCTTTCTGCGATTTGACGTTCACTGTATCCTTCCACACGTAGAGTACAAATACGCGCAAATATGCGCTTCTTTGTTCGAGTGTGATTTGCATGCGTTTTGACATTTTCAGAAGAAAAAAAAAGGTCAAAGGAGTCATCGATATCTTTCGAATACGGACAATGTTAATATCACAACTTTCACGTGCCAATGCTCCAGTTGGACTACACAGGGTCTTAAAAAGTTAAAACCACTAAATATTATCAATAAAACCACACCATTGCAACAATAACGTATTTCGTCAAAACTAAGGAGTTGGTTAAAACTTCATGAATGTGGAATAACAATCCTTTTATTTTTATCTAAACAATCGTAAAAGCTTATAAAACGATAGTTTATTGCAAATTTTTGCCACCTATAGTCGGTATTCTATACAGGTGTACTTCCAAACTTTTGGACGGTAGTGTATAAGGTGTAACCTGTAAATGTTGTTCGTAAAGCTTATTAAAACAATTAACGTATGTCTGTTTCTATTTATTTATTAATAACCAACTTACCTATATTTACAGTTTACAAATAGCAGTAACATACAACTTAAGTACAAGTTATCGGTCTATCCAGCCGGGGTTGCGGGATGTTCGAAAGAGTTACCGTGGCCCTGGCACAGGCAACAGAAGGAACACGGGTGGGTTTTAGTCAGTAAAAGTCTGACACGCCCTCCCGCTCCGCCCAGAGCGGGAGAAGTCATTTGATGATTTCCCATCCACAAAAAAAAAATCGGTCTATACAAGCAGGTACACATAAAATCATAAAATTAGGTTCCAAATTCAATCCGATAAAACCATAGAAATATAAAAAACAAAACTTCTCTCTTATATCTATGGATATAACAGACAGTGGAACTTTTCCACCTAACTAGGTACTTGTCCAAATGCTTCACAGGAGTAATCGATTATTGATGAATTTGTCGCAATATTTTAATACTAATATACTAAAGCTTCGGCCAAACCTGCGTGACCAAAGCGACTGCGAAGCGGGAGCGTCAGTCCGACGCTGCTGCTCGTGTTTATCTATGACGTCTTGCACACCTACGCGTCCGTAACATGGGAACACCGCGTCGACAGAGCGGGATATAATAATCTGTGCAGATGCAGAGCGTGACGCACGCGTCTTGTGGTCAGACGTGTGTACGGTATATTATCTCTTATTATTTTAACAGAAGATACTACAAAGATATTTATAGAAAGAGTGAGAGAACATCCTATTTTGTACGATTTGAAAAATTCAGGCTATAAAAATTTACGAAAGGTCTTCATCAGAGTCAGACTGATGTTAAATTGAGACTGACATAACACAACAATGTAGGTGTTAAACTAAGCTATAGACGTGCGGCTTCAGTGACTATTCACTAAACAAAATGAAGTTCGCGGTTCGCGCTGTAGTCACGCAGAGCACGTTTAGTTTCGCGTTGTTGACGCTTCCCCTTCGCGTCCCGCGTAGGTACTTGACGCGCAGGTTTGGCTGAAGCTTTAGACTGAAAAGCTTCTATCTTGTCTATTCCAACACTTACTTCTGAAATGTTACGGTTCCTTTCTTCAAGTTTGCTTCGATCAATTTGTGATTAAAATACCTCTCGACATTATCATATTGCTCCGATTCTGAAATGTTTTAACGAAAATATTATACTCAAATAGTTTTAACTGGAAGGTACAGGAGCTAGATCACCACCTCTTAAAACAGTATTATTGTAATGTTTAAAGAGATAGAGCTATACAGGACGTCTAGCTCCATCTCTTTCCCACACTGAAGTAACATTAAAATAATACTGCTTTAAGAGGTGGTGGTTGGCCCCCTGAGCCTCTGCGTGTCTCATACAATACACCCTCTGAAAGATAGACTTAACTATGCCATTTACGTTGCTCTGACTACGAATGCCAACTATTAATAAAGGTATGTCTATGTATACCTATACTCATTACTCTTTGCAATCATTTTTATTTTACTTTTGACTTATGCGCGCCTATGAAGTTCCTTATTTATTGACAGGCGACCATAGACGAAAAAATGCAATACTTCATGGACACTAAAGTAAAATAAATATGGTTGGAAAGATTAAAAAGGTATGTAGGTCGTCCTGAGTTCCTGACGAGCTGAGAGGAACGTGGCGACAGAAGTTTTTTTAAGCTTAAGGGGTGGGTTCTAAAATCTGCACCCTAATTGCGTAACACACCTACAGTAGGAATCGGTTTCATTTTGACGGTTCAACAACATTCATTGCGTTAAAAGTTGTTGACAGACAAATTTTTCGAACATATGAAGCAATGGATTTAGCAATATGTTTCAAAATAATTCAGATTGTGATTGGTATTGTGTTACGCAATTAGAGTGCTGGCTAATGTTATACATTCTAAACATTAAGGCTCGGACCAATTCGTTGCTCGGACCCCACCAAAGCAGAGATGTGCGGAGATGTCCGGAGTGGAGACGAGAAGAGATGTTTTTCAGCTAGGGTGTATCCACCGAAGCTGTGCGCAGATGCGTACTGACTAGACTGGAGCGGAGATGTGTGCTGGTTAGAGCAGCTGGCGGGTTGTGCGACGTGGGGAGAACTAGCGGCGCCGCTCATGCACGCCGCTCATATCTCTTCTAGTATCCGCTGCGCGCCGTCGCCAGCTTGCGAAGCACATCTCACATCTCCGCTTCAATCGCGCCATAGAAATATGACTCACAGAAGCGGAGTGAAAACGAGATGTATGAATAACGAAATTCTATTGGTTGTTTAAAATACATCTCTTCTCCTCTCGTCTCCGCTTTGGTGAAGTCCGGGCCTTAGCAAGTAAAATATACTGCTCATTTCCATAAATTGACTATCTATATTAATACAAGGTTCCTTGTTGATCAACATTGAGAGTAGGTACCTACCTATATCGTTAACAGTCGTTTACAAAAACAAAATATTTTGCTGACATTTTATTGATGAATATTTACATGCCTACACCAACCCAAAACCAGAAGATTTTCTCATATTGAATTATTCATTTTTATTATTGTATAGGTTCCCGCTATCTGGTGCATAGCAGCTATCTTGCCATTAATACATAACATATTTCGTAATAAAAACTTCATTTTAACTTAATCAAATGAAATTATAATAGCATGCTTTTATCACAGCTACACTAAGCGAGGATCTCGTGGCTAAGTTATATCAGCCGCACAGGTCGATCGATCAGGTTAAGCTTGCCGCGGTTGGTCCGTGGATGGGTGACCATCTTTACATATTGAGACCCCTCCGTACCTCGGAAAGCAAGAGTAAGTGGGTTGGGAGGTTAGATAGGCAGTCGCTCCATGGTATTCAGCTGCATCGGGTTAGACTGGAAGCCGACCTCAATATAGTTGGGAAAAGGCTATACAGATGATGATAGGTACTGACACTAAGTCCAGGTGCGCAAGGGTGATTTTTTAACGCGTCGATTTTTTCATCTCGCACTGGATTTTCAACTATCGTAGTTGAGCCGAGCATTGAGAATCCAACAGAGTGCATCCCAGCAACGCGTCAAAAAATACACTATTGAATTTTTAATCTCTAGGCGCTAAGCTGTGCGTTGAAAATCCAGTGGCCGATAATAAATAGCCTGTGGGTACGAGAGCTAACTGAAGCTAGACCACCACCTCATAAAGCAGTATTATTGTAATCTTACTTCAGTGCGGGAAAGAGATGGAGCTAGACGTCTTGTATAGCTCCATCTCTTTCTCACACTGAAGTAACATTAAAATAATACTGCTTTAAGAGGTGGTGGTTGGCCCCCTGTGCATGTTCATTGTCAGGGTCAGATTTGATTTAGGTATTTCAGTATTTCACTAATGAATTATTATGAGAGATCTGTTTGACACGCTAATCTACATTATACAAGCATTGTTTTATTTATATGTAAGTGTGCTAATCTATCTGTCTACTCTCTTGTTACTATTACATGGTCTCGGGCATTCTCATTGACCCTTTCTACTATTTTCATGAGGCAGTCCTTTCTATTCTTTTCAGCCATTTTCAATCCATAAGTACCTCAATCAACATCAGATTCAAAATTGCAGTTACAAGCATCTTTCATCATCTCAAACTTTTTACTTACCTTGTAAAAGCCGCGCGTTTAAATAATTTCTCCCCACTGAGTAAATGCTCTGAAAAAATGATTTAATGTAAAAATAAAATCGTTGTTTTTTTTTGCTTTAAAACAATAAAAATTGACACGAAAATGCACAACGTGATCAAGACATTTACCGGTCAAGCAATAGGTAGTTTTGTATAGTTGACCTAGTAATTTCTTAACTTTATTTTGTATGAGAAAACAAACAGTAGTATATTATATTAAAAACTAGCTGTGCCCGCGAATTCGTTCGCGTGGATGTCTGAAAACAACTTCCCTATTTGAATCGGATTTTGTTCACAATTTCACGGGTGCTTTTTTTTTGCGCGGAACCCTATTTATTTTTCTAAAATAAAAGTAGCTTATAGTACTCCTTATAATATCAGCTATCAGTCAGTGAAAGTCCCGTCAAATTCGGTCTAGCCGTTTCGGAGATTAGCCGGAACAAACAGACACAGACAAAAAATTTAAAAACCGTTTTTTGTTATATGTAAGTACCGTATATATGATAATTTCATATGGATTTAGTAATAAGCTGTTGTTTTGACATTACAAACACACTTCAATTTTATTTGCAGGCCTGTTGGTCTAGTGGTTAGTGACCCTGACTGCAAAGCCGGAGGTCGTGGGTTCGATTCCCACCCAGGACAAACTTTGTGTGATGAGCATATTGTTTGTTCTGTGTCTGGGTGTAATTTATCTATAATATGTATGTATTTATAAATTATATAAGTATGTATATCAGTTGTCTGGTTACCATAACACAAGCTCTGCTTAGCTTGGGATCAGATGGCCGTGTGTGAGTTGTCCCAAGATATTTATTTATTTATTTATTTATTTGTATGTGTGTATGTATAGAAGATAAACAGAAATAATACTACCCACTACATTTTGAACTTTTCACTTTTGACAACAATTCCCAGTAAATTGAAACTTCACTAAGGTTGAAACTATCTAACCATCATAAGGACAAATAGACCTTGTCATATTATGACGTACAGTCAAGTCTATTCTATCTTCGTTAGTTTTCTTTATCAAGTCAGGACACATACGTTACACTAAGGCCGAAGTATCTCGGCGAGCTGAACATAGGCTCTGCGAACTTTCGCGCAAGTTCTCTCACTCACACTTCATGTCACCATTTGGTTCCTAAAAAATGTTACTGCGCAGACTTCTGCGCGAAGTTCAGACTCGCCAAGATACTTCGGCCGTAGTTGTAATACCTTTTGAAGCTACGACACTGAGCAGACTAAATATACTTATATAAGGTGTACTGGGGTAATTCCGACGGGAATTTTTACGAGATGTCTAGAGGTCTACATTTCGGTTAGTTATGTAAAGTAGTTTCATATTTACTGCCATTAATAAGCGACTTCGGTTAACTTAATGAAAAGATTTAACCAATGGATATATTAGATTCATAAATATGTAGTTGGATTCACTAGATAGAGCATTTTGAATTTTTGAATTATAATTTTTTGGTTTACGGGAAATTACGAACTATCTTGGGGTTATTCCGAAATTATTTAAACGTCGACTTTATTGTACTTTGACCAAAGGTTTACATTTCTTTTTCAATCGTATTTACCCCTTACACAAAATATCATGAGTTTTGTATTTCGGAATTACCCCAAGAAGAGAATTTTATGGATTTTCGGAATATACCCTTTTTTGGAATTACCCCAGTGCACCTTATTTAATTACTTGATAACAAATATCAAAATAGCATACACGTTTGAACAATGTCGAGTTGACATCAACCTAAAACTTCTAGCCATTTTATGAAACGTAGGTAAATACAATAAAAATTTTAAAAAATTAATTGTCAGAGTCTGTCATGTCAACTCGTGTCGCATTTTTAATTCGATCTGACGTGTAAAGAAGATGGCTGAACGTCACTCTGCGGTATTGACATTGCGACGCAAATAATGCTGAGTCGGTAAAGCAGATTCTATCGCGCAGTGAGCAGACAAAATAGCCCTTAAGGTGACGAATATATTGTGGCTGTGTCTGGGACTGGACCTCTCGTCAGAGAGTAGTATATTCTTTGGACTGGACCTACAAGACTACATATTATGTGGCATTCAACCTTAGGGTGGTAAAGTAATTACGAGGTCTACTATACATAAGTAAATCCGCGATCGATGGCGGTTGACCACTTTCACCGCTTTTAGTAATAAGGTTGAAAAGTAGCAGTGCTGCAGCTACAATTATCATTAGAGGGAAGCCGAAGAAAAAATTATTCAGTTTTCATAAACTCAGACAAAAATCTGTAGGTTTTCAATCTTATGTTGTATTGAATATAATTATGTATTGTGATGTGATACACAGTTACACATACAGGTGTACCATATTATTTAGCAATAATAGACATTAAGAAGAGTGGTTGTTCCGTAGGGAAGCCGATAGGAATCGGGTTGTATGAAGGCTTCGCCCCTGAAAAGTAGTCACCCGCCAGTGTCCGTGATGATACCTATCTACTTAATATCTAGAGGTATATTTACAAGTTCGCTTATTATTTACTTTAACCATTGAACAGAAAATGTAGCATAATTATGATAAGATAAAATTGTTTATTAAGTACACTATCAAGATAAAAGCAACAAAGGAAAGAAACGAAAGACCGTAAATCTCGATCTATAAAATATGAAGTTTTATTACAATTAGTAAGCTAACTTACCTAGTTTTCTTTTGCGTTTACAGATTTATAAAAGGGTCAACCCTAGTAGGCAGGTAGGTACCACAAAGGTGTATGGTTGGTCCTTTCGTAAGTCTGTCAAGTTCTATTTATATTGTTCAGTTCTATTGCAGACTGAATTATTTCGATTAAGTTCCATAACTTACCACGGAATACAGACAATATAAATTCATTATCATAAAACGAGTTGTTTACGTCACATTGTTGATATCTAAGTAGGTACATAAAAACGTTGGGCAATAAAAACGGCCTCATCAAATTTTTAACAAACCTGCTTGGTGTTTGCATCGTACGGTATAACGTAGGTGGATCCATCGGTCCTGTGGATCCTTCTGCCTGTCATAGGGATTCCGTGTTCCTTGATCATGTGTGTCTCCAAGCCTACACCTTTCAGGGCTCGTCTTCCGCGTACTGATAGCGCCAAGTTTATGGACCTACCCCTGGCTTGAGGGGTTTCTCTGATATCTAGAGCAAAATGAAAAATTAATGGCATGTATGTGTATCGAACCTCAAATAATTCCCATTTTGATTTCCTAAAAATATAAATGGACACGCTAATGAGCCTCTTTTTCATCATCTTTATTTTAATCACTTTTGATCAACTGTATAAATGATTTGAGGATCCGAAAAAAAAATGGTCGTCTACAGGCGATCCTTTTATTCAAAACATATTTTGGTCCTCTGGAAATAGAGCCACCACGAAAACTATAAAAAGGAAACCCATGACGCAAAAATTTTTTTGACATTTCTTTAATAAATATTTCCAAATCTTAATTAAATTTTAGTGAGGTATGTTTATACAGAATATTATTATTTAATCAGTAGTTAGGCATCTAATTTAGGTTAACCGTGGTACTGCAAAAGATATAAAATTCGATTACCTACTTATAATATTACTATTAAATAATATTTTAGTGGTATTAATTTTAGTGCCCAGATTGTCTTATTTGATATCATACCATTAAAGTAAACGAAATCCCCTCAATGATAAAGGCGTTGACCCTTGATAACATTAGTTATGTTATCATTCTACCATACAATAGGTAGGTATAAATATAAATACTTAATACGTACAGTTAGTTATATAAGAATCTTCGAGACACGTGGAAGTGGATCAGACGAATTCAACGTATTGGCCACTTTTTTAAAAGGTAAGTACTTACTTACTAAGGTTGATAAATAAAATACTAAAACCAAAGAATAATAAGATCTGTCGTTTCTACCAACCTTCACGGAACTCATAAAGGCGAACTCGATGACCCCTCTTTGCAAGATACAGTGCTTCAAGGGACCCCACCTGTAAAATTTAAAGGAACATCAGTTAATCTCCCAGATTCGGTAGTACCTATGTATCGTAGACCGTACTAAGTAGGTAGGTAATACCTATGATTCAAAAAGGGAGCCTCAGTAACAGTATGATCACAACATAGGATAGAAATACCCTATGTTATGTACATATGTACACACCTACATACGCAGGACGAAGAAGTAGCTACCAAAGCAATGTCATAAGCAAATAATGATGCTGTGATCCATTATAGATAGACAAAAAATCTAAAACATCTAATCCCCCGAAACGATTAAGTAATTGCATTTGTCAACTTTTACGTGATTGATGCACATTGATGCTCAAATTGATCGTTGACCAAATTCAATTGAAGCGATGGACAATTGATGGCAATTGATCAATTGCAATTGATCGTTTCGAGGACCCCTTACGAACTTAATAGTCAATGGATTTCATTATTGATTTCTAGAAAACTAAATTCATTAATTCATTCATCACCAAATTCAATAAAAAGTGTCACGAAAATGTATTCACAAAAACCTTGCATTATTGCATTGCACTAACCCCGTTTTTCTGGAAAATGATGGTGAATGGCGTGAAAGATGGCATGACAGCCAAATAATTGACCACTGAGCATGATAATAACGGAAAATGTGCACGAATGGGGTGCATGAATTCAAATATGGAAAAAAAGGAATCCGATGTAGCAATGTAAGTAAAGTTGTGGAAGACCTAGTTGTTATGGCCATTACAAGTGAAGTAGTAAGTATCTAATCAAACATCACGACAAATGCCCATGTAACACACACTCCCAAGAATATCCGAGAGTCTACAGTCGAAGTTGTTGACCTAGGACAAACTGCCTAGTGTAGGTCCAAGTTCGAGAAAGAGGTTAATCATCGAATCTAACTCGCCTGGGCAACGTTCGGAAAGCTGCACATCTTCTCGTTCGACATATCTAACCTACCGCAGTGGACGAACGTTTTTGAAAGACCGTGCGAGCTGGCGAAAGGTTCTGGAGTGGCAACCACACGTAACGGGAGGCACGCGGGTCTCCAACAACGTGGACCGATGTCTTGGTAAAGGTCACCAGAATCAGATCGATGCAAGAAACACAGGACCGGTCCACGTGACGACGCTTGGAGGAAGCCTATGTGGTCATAGGGTTTCCCCAAGCGTCGTCACATCGACCAGTTCTACTGCTGGTACTGCTGGTTGTGTGGACGTCTTTCGGCTAAAATGGTGATGTTTATCTAACCTGTGCCATTGCTACACTTGGCCGTTGTTGTCAAGGCAACTCGTTTGCCGGCTGGCTTATGATCTCAGGAACAAGACATTCACATTATATGCCTATACCTATCGATGGAACACATCAAAACACTCGCGAGACAATAAGATCAAGGTAATCTTTATTAGATCATGGTTTTAATAATTCTGAAGGTACCTAATTAACCTAATTTTATTTATTTATTTTCTAGCTGTACCCTGCGACTTCGTTCGCGTGGATGTCGTAAGATACACAATATACTAAAATAAGAGCCACATTTTAATAAAACTCCCTCGTCCCCCGACCCGTCGCCAACCGTCGCGTTGAATCGCCCGCCCGCACTATTACTTGATTTTCGCTTAGTGTTCTTTCTGACTTTTTCTTTTTGCTCGGCTACTGATGGTCTTAGCGTCATGTTAAATAGTCCATAACTATCCTCGAGAATTGGGTTACCGAATACAAAAATAATTTTTCAAATCCGACTTTTTGTTCATAATTTCATGGGTTTTCATTTTTTGCGCGGAACCCTAATTATTTTTCTAAAATAAAAGTAGCCTAAGTTACCCACCGTAATATCAGCATTCTGCCAGTAAAATCGGTCTGGACCGATTGAAACGGCTGGCCGTTTTGGAATTAGTCGGAACAAACAGACAGATAGACAGACAATAATGTTAAAAATTGCTTTTTTGTTATAAGTACCGTTTATACTTTCTTATGGATTTAGTAAAAAGTTGTTATTTTGACATTACAAACAAACACTTCAATTTTATTTATTTGTATAGATAGTTGTGCCCCGCGACTTCGTTCGCGTGGATGTCGTAAGATACACAATATACTAAAATAACAGCCACATTTTAATAAAACTGATCCCTCGTCCCCCGACCCGTCGCCACAGATTACCACATAAATCACTCCATGTACTTACGCGCGTTCACTACCTACCGGCAGCCGGGCCGCACGCAGCCCATTTCTCAGTGGGTAGCCGACAGCCGCGAGGGGCGTACGTACGCATATATAGTTTCAAATTCTTATGATATGGCTGATCCTGGTGTATAATGTGTAGTTAATGGATGTAGATCCAGCAAGAGAAGAGGTAAAAATTTATCTTTTTTCAGTTTACCTGCTGATACAGTTTTACTATCGTTTTTTAAATAGGTAAATTGTTTAAACTTGCATATTTCGTGTTTTGCATTTTATTGGTAGGTACGTAATTACTTCTACTATGCATCTGAGATAAGAATAGAAAGGTCAATGCCCTCCATTTGTCAACTGTCATTTGAAAATTACGTTTAGCAAAAATCTACTTTGTGCAAATTCATTTTCAATAATATTTATTATCGTTATTTTCTTGTTACAGAATACGGCGCCAGCGCAGGTTTATTCATAGTGAAGAAGCATAGTAGTTACCTATTACGCTAATTGTTTAAATGAACGAACAAATCAATTACTCGTGTTTTCAGTTTCCTCCATTTCGTATTTCATTCGTATTCGTGGCCATGCGGAGTGGTTACGTCACTGATTATTAAATAGTTAGGTACTACACGTTGCGTACGATGTGGGCCTGACTTGTCTTACAACTGCAGTTTCGGGGTATGGTCAGAGAATACTAAATATGTAGTTACCTAGCATAAAAATATTCCTGGGTCTTTCATAAGTATTTTTAACCATCAAACTTGCTAAAACATTAAAAAGCATTTCATTTTATTTTATATTATTTCATAAAAAGCCTACTAATACCTACTGACATCTTTATCGAAAAAGGCAGCCCTGGCAATTCACAATAACCACGCGGCGGAACGCAGCTACAAAGCAAAACTCACTTTACGCTTGTAAGGTTAGGTACATTTTCGTTCGCAGCGTCTAGCGACTCGAAGGTGTAGGCTATTATAGTAGTAGGTATTGAAAATTTTGTATGGAGTGATTTATCTGGTAATCTGTGCCGTCGCGTTGAATCACCCGCCCGCGCTATTACTTCGTGTTCGCTTAATGTTCTTTCGGACTTTTTTCTTTCTGCTCGGCGCCTAAGGGTCGTAGAGTGATGTTAAATAGCCTATCTGTCTTCGAGAATTGGGCTACCAAATGCAAAAACAATTTTTTTTAATCCGACTTTTTGTTCTTAATTCTGACTTTTTTCTTTCTGCTCGGCTCCTAAGGGTCGTAGCATGATGTTAAATAACCTATAACCGTCTTCGAGAATTAGGCTACATTACCCGCAGTTACATCAGATATCTGCCAGTGAAAGTCCCGTCAAAATCGGTCCAGCCGTTTCGGAGATTAGCCGGAACAAACAGACAGATAGACAGACAGACAGACAAAAATTTAAAAAATGCTTTTTTGTTATAAGAAGCGTTTATACCTTCCTATGCATTTAGTAAAAAGTTGTTATTATGACATTACAAACAGACACTTCATTTATTATTTGTATAGAAGATAATTACCTTTACAACTATCATAACAGGATTAACATAATGCGATAGTGTGGTAGTATTACAATATTAAATTAACCTAATAAGGAACTCTATAACTTACTACCTTATCTAAATTATATGAATCTCATACATAACAATGACACAGAAAAACTAATAGGTATGTAACTTATTAACATTTAATACTTAGTACATAATTGATCGATTGTATTCATCAAAGTTTAATTAACCAAATTATTCCATGAATATCCCACTTAACACGACAGAATGATTTATTATCACCGATTTATAAAACGTTAGCAGTCTTTCGTAACAATTTGCAAAGTTACTTCCTAAATTAATTAGCTCTAACCTGTAACCGAATTCTGATCTTCGGACAAGATAGCTTCAGTAAAGAATAAGGAGGCACAAGAGTAGGTAAACAAACAAAACAACTTACGGCCGAACCCCAGAGGCGTAGCGCGCTAACAACTCCATTCCTACCGGCTTCCCTTTGGAGGATCGGAAGAGTAACTTCACCCACCACCATTGAAAAATAGAACATTCAGTAATGTCTACGATTGTCAAGATATACAACAACACAAATTGTTCTAAATAAGCCGGCGCCACAACGTGATAATCGTATTTGTATGACTATTTATAACTAAGCAATTTCTTCTTCGGCTTCCCTCCTACGAAATGTCAAGCCTCGCCACTGCCGAACCCAATAACCTATAAACCTATCTATCACCAGTTTTGGCATACTGAAGATAAAAAAAATCCTATCTATCTATGGTTTTAACGTCCTAATAATCTATAAGAGTTTAAGGAATCTTACCGACTGGACATAAGGACAGATAGAATTATACTGGTGCCGATTCTCTCGTGACAAATGCGTCTAAACTAGACTAAAAATGTTTACTGAAAATAGGTTATTGAGTTCGGCCGTAACAACCTACCTACCTATAGAAGTGTTAGGTACACTCACAACTCACAATAACGATTCGGTAAATTTATTTTACACTAGCTTCTGCCCGCGACTTCGTCCGCGTGAAACTTCCTGTCCCCCCGACCCACCCCGTCGCATCGCATCGCCTGCCCGCCCTATTACTTCCTTTTCATTTAGCGTTCTTTCATTTTTGTTTTTGCTCTGCGCCTAAGGGTCCTAGCGTGATATTAAATACCTAATCCATAGCCTTTCTCAAGAATTGGGCTATCAAATTGAAAAAGAATTTTTCAAATCCGACTATGTTCCAGAGATTAGCGCGTTCAAACATACTATACAAACAAACAAACTCTTCAGCTGTATTACGAGCATAGATAAGGTAGGTAGGTAGGTACTATAATGATCTGCCGGGGTACTATGGGGCCGAGCAGATCAGTACGTGTACGTATCTGATATGTAGTGTGAGATGTATATTCAACACTACAATCACAGACACATGGGTGCAATATATTATTATTTAATAATTTATAGAAAGCACATTACATGACAAATGTTATACTACCACTGACTACCACTGATTCAATATAAAACAAATCGCCTATCCTGTAACTATTCTATCTATTAAAATCGACGTTTGTCTTTTAAACCAATCAAACAATCGCGAAGGTTTCATGCTAAAGGCAGGCCCGATTAAGGCCTCTAGAGTACATCGGTACAATTAGGTATAGCTTACCTATAATATTAAAATTTTGCTTTCCATTATTATCTAAGTAAGTACCTACCTCAGTACAAAAATGTCGTATTCTAGGTACCTAACTATGAAGGTACAAAAAAAAGCTCACTGCTTCAGTCAACTTACACCTATTTTCCCATTCCATAAGGCCTAGCGCTCACTGCATTTTTTACCGCATAATCTGTGAAGTACGGAATGTCGTAGAAGTGCGCGCATTGCGTTGTAAAAAACGCATGCGGTTTATTCACAATATGGGCCTCCCGCTGCAAATTTGAAAAAACAAATGCTTACGCTCCATCCGACGTAGTGGACGCGCAACTTTAGGAGAGGCAAGTAATTAGAGGTACCTACCGTGAGAGGTAGGTACCTAACAACATAAATATTAAATAATAAATAAATAAACAGTTATACCTCTATGTGCCATACTTATGAGAATGGCACACAGGTTAAAATATAAAAACCGACCTTCATAAGACCTTAGCCATACCCAAGAACCCATGAAATATTTCAGCAATGTAAGTATATACCTATGTTTTTTTTTTTTAATTTGTTACAATCGATGTGCGACAATTTAATTCTCACTATCAACATACTACTTTAAAAGAAATGCCGTAAAATTCCTGGAAGGTTACTTACCAACCCTGCACCAACGACGACCACATCCAGCTGCTTCTCCTTAGAATATTCATTTTGTAATGTCGCCATTACTTCACAAGACGCAATGAAACTTTAATTAAAAATATATTTCCACAAATTTTTCGTATAGTAAATAATCACTCAACAACTCGTTTAGCGGTGTTCATAAGAAGTTGTCTAAAACGCGAGTGAACACTGGCCTTCGTTGTGAATACTTGTGAACTTGTGAGTTCCCCCAGTCTCTCCTCTGTGGGTGTGAGCGCGATACTGCGTCTGCGCCGAGTCTCGCCCCGATACGGTTTCATTAAATTGACATTTGATCACTGCGGGCAGTCAATAGAAAGAAATTAATTTCGGTTACGTAGGCTATTGATGAGTTGATAAGCGATATTACGAGTATGTGTGTGTGAGTTGAATAGCTTGCGATATGAGAGGCTGTATGTCCAGCATAGGACTGGTAATAATTATGATGTCTGTGTGAAACACAATTTGATCAATAGATTTGTTAATTTGGGTGCCTGGACATAAACGAACTTCTCTTCACGCCAAATATGCAGGTGTTTGAAGAAAACCGAAGCAATTTACTGCGCCGCGCCGCACATAGATAGGTTTTTAGGTTTTATGCAGCCAAAATTATTTTAATTGCTATAACTATTCTAGATGACATAATTGATAATAAAAAACAACTTTCTGTTGAAATTTTAAATATATTTAAAGAAAATATCATATTTATGAAAAAAAGTCAAAAACTTAACGTCACCGACAAAAAAAAAATTCATAAATGTAAATTTTAAACGTTAGTGAGTAATGAATTGACGTATCCCCTCGACAGTCGCCACATACTCCATGCCAATTCGGTTCGGCATTTCTGTATTTTTCTGCCCTTGTTGGCGATTTTGTGATTTCTTTAAGGATTTCTGATGCATTTCGAAGTCCCTTAGCTCTCAAAGTTGACTGAGCAGCATGAATGATAGTAGAATCGTCTACGGCCGAGCGAACCACTTCAGTTTTGCGACGCTTGCTTCTCTCACTTGACTCTTGAAATGATTTTGAAGGGCGGACAGGGCGATTTTGGGCTTGGATTGGGATTTCAAACGTCCCATTTAACTATGACTGGCTTGATTTTAAGAAATCATCTTCTTTTCTTTGTGCTTTAGACCATTTTTTCTTTATGGCAGTCTTTAAAGTAAGCAATATTTCGATTTAGTTTTCTTATATTTTCCTCTGTGTCACCATAAGAAGAAAACAGGTAATTTTCTAAATAGGCCAATTTTTCATCCATAGTTATTGAATTCTGGCTTTGCGTTTTACCGTAGAGAAATTGAAGGGTGACTAATTTTGTTCCGGATGAGCCAGAACCTACGACGAAAAAGAAAAAAAAAATTTTTTTGGAACATTTTTCAACATAACTTTTTTTACCCTACCTGCACCTACCTGCAGCTGATTTTTATCAGAATCATAAAAAAAGAGCATTAAGTATTATAATAAATAATAATTTTGCGGCGAGAGGAAGCGATATCATCATCATCATCTGCCTAGCCTTTTCCCAACTATATTGGGGTCGGCTTCCAGTCTAACCGGATGCAGCTGAATACCAGAGAGGAAGCGATAATATAACTAAATTACTTTTAAATTGAAAAACCAAGAATATTTTTTCAAGAAAACGTAATATGTATAACGTAACGCTTTAAAATTAAGGTTTTTTTATTATACTAGGTTGACAATTTTTACAATAAATAATGGTATTTACCTGAAGCACTCGAATCCATATTGTTTATTTTGATAACTGTCTTCAAATCAAAAATATTGACGAAGAAAAATAGGTCACTTTAAAAGCGTAAAGAGCGAAAGCGCGCGCGTAGCGGGAAACTAACAAGTTCCGACTATCTGCACACGCACCCCGCGCGGGTATCAAAGCCGAGAAGACCGGATTATTATCGCCTGTTCTATTGTTAACGTAGAAAGATATTACATTTTGTATTTGTAATTAGTTTAAAATCTTCAATTTTGGCCGCATAATTAAGCAAAATCTATGTTAGTGCGCCGTTCATAATAGTCAGCCAAGGACGAGGGTCCTGGTTTCGGTCTAGAGTCTAGGCTAGGGCCCCAGGCTAGGCTGTGCGTGCTTTTGTTTTTTATTTCAATAAAAAAATAAAAGAAGTAGGTAGGTATCACACAATTACGTTATCAACTCGGTTTGTTTTGTTGTCTCTCTAATTAACCACCATTATATATACATCATACTACACCTAATGTTTGTTACAGATTAGAAATTCAAGCTAAGTAATTTGATACAAAGCCACAGTTTTATGTTACTGGGGGTCAACTGACCGTACGAGGTTTCGGCATCGAATTCGCAATGAATGAAGTAAGTACATAAATATGAATGAAGTAGACACTGCACTGAAGAAACTTAAACACCAGTTAGATTATTGATCTTATCTCTACCCGTAAGGACAGTGTAAACTTTGTTATTTTCATTCATATGTATATCAGCCCAAACATAAACCTTCTTCGTGGTCGGGTAAAAAGACGTTCGTTGCACAGCCGGATATGAAATATAAGGTCTATGGTTGAAGAATTGCCCCAATAATCGTAACCACCGTGGTTATATTTTAAGAATTCAATAACAAAGTGTATATATACATTAATAAGACTGCCTCATTGGTCTAGTGGTCGCTAGCGCTACAGCTGAGCATGAGGTCCTGGGTTCGATTCCCAAGTCGGGATATTAGGTTTATCTATCTGGAATTTCTCAGTAGCAGCCCGGAGTCTGGATTTGTGCCCGGTTGATGGCAATAGGCACACCCCTTATTAGATGGGACTTCACGAAATATGGGTGTACTGTAGGTACACCTCTGCCCAATCCTTCGGGGAAACAAGGCGTGATGTTATGTTTACAACTAATAAGCAGCGAGGTTTTGCTACCAACCAAGGTTTAACTAATTCGGTTGCATGTTATTCGATCTGAGTATATGCAACACTTTCTAGTAGGTACTGTAGAGGCTTTAGTTGAGCCTGCCTTCCGCATGAATCCTCCTCGGATTGTGACATTAGCTGATAAGACAAACACTGGTTTTATTTGGAATTTAGAATAGGTATAAATTATGACATGGTCATATTGTTTTTATATAGAGTGAGTGAAGTGCTACCTTTGCCCCAAATTGTGTAACTTGCTTTCGTATAAGCAAATAAATAAGAATAATAGTGCTACCGTGTTACATACTGGAAATCTGTAAATTCGCACATATACACCAAGACTTTTACACAAAACGTGAAGACATACAAGCAAGATACACACTGCGACACAAAACACGATTAAACCTACCGATATCCCGTTTAAAAATGCACTCATCTAGTCCACTGGTTATGTCGATAAAAATATATAACAAACTACCCGAGGTACTCAGAAATGAGAAAAAGATTGCCGTTTTTACGAACAAATTAAAAAAGTTATTACTAAATAAATGTTATTATAGCATAAATGAATATTTAATTGAGAAATGTATAGAACTGACATGATTATATAAATTAATAAAAAAAAAATTGATTAAAATAATAATTAAGTAATAAAATGATACCTTAGTAGATTATACTTAGAATAAGTTAGTTGCATGAATACCTAAATAAGTCCTCTTCCTTCAAACTTTTCTTTTGCTGTGCCCGACAGGGTCCACGATTGTTTCGGCAAATATTTACTTACCACCTAAGCATATACATTGTGGAATGCAATAAATGATTGAGTATTGAGTATTGAGTATTGAGTGTTTCTCATTTAAACACGCCCACCAACACACCTCGAAGTCGAGACCCTACATACAATATACGTGGTGATCAGCCTAAAGTATCGTGGCTGATCATCACAGTACCTACCTAAAATTTCAAATATCAATCGTGATCTATAAACTTATGTAGCAGACATTTTATTCATGGTCTCATGGTCACGACAAAAAAGAAACCAGCAAATCAGCATTTATTTTAAAAAAAATATGTAGACAAGAATTTTTTTAAGATAAATAAACATCTAGTAAAACACCTAGTAAAATAATGGACATAGGATTGTAGATTGTACACCTTATTTACGGAGTAAGTTCTCGTCAAAAGTGCACCGGTTTTGAACTTACTATCTCATACTCGACCCGCGTTTTAACCGCTGGGCTATTGTTGCTTAACCTAAACAACAAACATCGTTTTATTTTGATTGCGTTTATCTCATTTGTGATTGCGCAAACAAGACACTAGGCTTGTTTGCGCACTCACAAAAAGTATTAGTACAGTATTTGTTTAACTATAAACAAATACTGTTACACTGATGAATTAATCTTGCATAAATAGGTACGGATAAAATTATCTTACGCAAATGCAATTATTACTGCTACAATTGCAACAAAATAAGAAAATAAAATATTCTTGTCATCTGTCACTATTAGGCCAAAACGTAGTAAAGCAAGTAGTTACAACCAGTATAAACTTCTGATTAATCATACATTTTTCGAGGTTCATGTTTATCTTACTTCGAGTTTATTAAGTCTTGTAATTGGTATTAGGAAGGAAAACAAAAAGCTTGAATTAATCTAAACTTCTTTATTTACTTATATTAACACTTACTTTCTTCTTTTCACTTCGCTTAAAATATTATATTTACTTTAAATTTTTTTTTGTCTTGACATATTTTTACTTTACAAAATCAAACTTCAAAATACCTCAATCTCTCAATTAAAACTATATCCATTTACACCGCGTTATAATCACAAAATACAATATATTCACAAAAAGACGTAAACAGTTTACCTTTCGCAAAAATCCAAGATATTTTTTATTTTAATGTCATACTAAAATCTTTTGCGCTTAATGCACACACGACCAAGTTGTTTACAACGTTCAGAAATATTTTTCCATCAAATATGTATGTACCATGGGAGAAACGAACATCTATAGGGTAGACTGGGTACGAAAGTGACAGGGTACGGTTGTGACAGAGCTCGTATTAGCAAAACTATCAACGGGGCGGCGAGGGGTGCAAGGGGAGAGAGGCGCGGCTCGCATGTCCGAACGTGTTTCACAGTATTGCGTCAGCCGTCTCGCGCGAATATCTGTTACAGGAACCCATAGTGTGTTTTGGAGACCAAAAGTAAGTATTTTTGGTTGTTTCTTTTTGATAATTGTGTTTTAATTTACAGATTGACTGTTAAGTGTTTTTATTTTTATTATGTATTGGTCTGTAGTCGACAAAATTACGGTAGTTACTTTTTCAAACAGTTAGTTTATACTGTCATATCGATAGGTTATGTTGCGAAAGATAGTGTGGGGACAGTTGTGACAATTTTTGTGGGTACGGTTGTGACATCAGTAATCGGTTGTTTTTATACTTTTAGATGCCTAGAAAACGCGTGAGGAAGACTCAGAGGGGTCAGAGCGACTTGTCCAGCTATGCAGCTGCCTATGATGATGTTAAACAGGGAACTTCTTTACGTGTAGCTTCAGAAAAGCATGGAGTAAATCGCATGTCTTTATTGCGATACTTACGGAAACGGGATGAAGCCAATGACGATGAAGGTACAAGTTCTACTATTACAATGGGGTACAACGCTCATAACAAAGTGTTTACTAGTGATCAAGAAAATGAACTGTCAAAATATCTGATCCGTTGTGCTGACATTTAATGATAATAAAAAAGACTGTTTTAATGATAATAAAAAATAATGCCAAAGTGCCCTAGTAGGAAGATTTAATTTAAATAAAGATGTAAAACTATGTAAAACCATATTTGAGTATTATTTATGTATGTCACTATTGACCCCAATCGCTGTCACAACCGCCCCTGGCACGGGGTCGGATGTGACAGAATAGGCATTTTTTCTGTAATTGATTTGTGAAATAACTATAACACCTAGGAACACAATTTTAGTATTCGAATGATCGCACATGTCAACACGAATATTATCAGTATTTTTCGTTCAACTAACCAGCATATAGGTAAAACTATGGATCATCAAACCAAAATTGTCACAACTGTACCCAGTCTACCCTACACTATAAGGACTATTCTTGCTTGCAGCACTCGGTCGCTATAGTAACGCTTGCTAACAGATGTGGTCATCGTGTGCACGGGATTTTGTTTTTAAATTGGTCAAATGTAAGTTTCCTCGATAGTACTTTGTCATAATTTACACAAATATGAAAAATGGATTTGTCACTACTATTTGTCAGCTTTGGCATAAAGAGTAGTGGAACTTCCTGCTTATTACAAATACAATGGTTCATCGCCATAACGGTTACAGATCTTACTCTCGGCCTACAAACTGCCCGAATCGTTGCGGACTCAACCGGCGATTACGATATTTTACGGTAAAAAGTTGGGATCACTCGTCAACATCCCACTGTTCATGCGGTTTGAAATAAAATAATGCAGTATGGGACTGCCATGTTATCTTAAAATTTTACAGTAAAGTATCGTACTGCTCGTCGTCGTGTGTACGGGGCCATACTCTTAACTCCGCAACCATCATGACGATTTACAGCTTATGAGTAGTCGTAATGAAACTATTTAAGTTAACGAACAGGAATGAAAATGTAAGAATAAGAAAAAAATACAACCAGTTTATCAAATTTACATAGTTTAAGAGATATAGGCTAAAAAGAGAAGCAATTATACATCATCACGGACTGTTTTGACGTCTTAAAATAAATAAGTTATGCAAAAAGAGACGATTATATTATATTAGCGATTTTAGCCTTGATATGTTAATAAATATGTTCAATTAACATACAAGACATACTCATGGAATAGAATAGTATAGTAGATACACAGATGAACATACAACATACATAAACTCACGCTCTTTTCCCTTGGGGACCAAGCAAAAATAACACATTTAAAAAAATATATAATAATTATATTACGGTATGAGCATGGAGAAAAGAATCGTCATGATTGGACGATTATCAGTATCGCGTCATAAAACGTAATTCTAATTGGTGATTATCACAGCGCCAAAACTTTTTCGCTGGAAAATTTACTTACATACAATACTTTATAGTCAAAAGTAGGAAGATTTAAAAACTCATATTACTAGGCATTGACGAGACGTCCTCTGATGGACTCTGGCTCGAGCTGAACGAACTGAGTGTCTCCCGCGTCTCCTCTTTGATCTTCAATTGTTCCGTGCTCGAGGGAGGTCGAGGAAGTAGAGACCGGTCCTTGTCTTTGTGCTCCTTTAATTTCTCTTTGCTGTTGTGTTTGTGCTTGTGCTTATGTTTGTGCTTCTTCTTCTCTTTCTTCTTTTTCTTAGCCTGTAATTGTCGTTTCATTAATCATAAGTTGATTTTAGGTTAAAAGATCTTCTTTAAAACGCGTACACAATTGACGGTACTTGAGTTAGTCTGATACACCTTGTTTTATCAGCTCCCTTATTTTATGGGAAATCATCAAATGACTTCTCCCGCTCTGGGCGGAGCAGGAGGGCGTGTCAGACTTTTACTGACTAAAACCCACCCGTGTTCCTTCTGTTGCCAGTACCGGGGCCACGGTAACTTTTTCGAACATCCCGTTATTTATCAGCTCCCTTACGTTTGATTATTAGCGGCTATTTTTACTACTAAGTTCTATAACATTTTCTATTATTTTTTCTGCTTACCTTAGGTGCGCCCATGTCGTCTTTGTCGTGTCGGAACATGCCTGGTTCGAAACCGACCGGGCCCGAAGTTCCTGGTATACCAGGCAAAGCGACTGCGTTGTCAGTCATAAACTCGCGTTTGTTGTCATCCTGTACGGAGGTAAAGACAATAACAATTATTGATAATGTGTGTTTCGCCTTCAAGTTGGCAACTCTTTTGAGGTGGTACAGTGAACGACACGTTAGAAATACTTGTTTCATTTTTCCATGTTGATGTTAAAGATGGCTAGTTAAAAATCATTTTTATTATTTTGTTTTGTACAACTTGGAGACTTGCTAGATGCGTGTTGGCCGCACTGCACCAAATTTCAACCAGATATAGCAAGGTGTGGTTTTACTAAGGCGTTATAGATGGTGTGACGCAGTCTATGTGGAATACATCGAACTATGTTTCGAAGGGATCCAAGTAGTAAAGTAAGCTTTGTTTTTTATATGATCCAAGTGAACAGTCCACGATAGAGAACTATCCATTCTTCAGCAAAGACATTTTTCACTAGATTTTGCTGTAAGGGCAAATAATTAATAACTAATGGAATAAGTGGAGGTATTATTTAATTAGCATGTTTTAGAAATATTTATCGTTAATAAGTTATATTGAAACCATGAAACAAGGGTGTTTAAATAATCTTGAGCCTGGGAAACTAAATCATGAATGGAAGAACCGAAATAAAATAAGCAAGTGTCATTTGCGTATAGAGTAAGATGGCCACGTAGTTTAATTTCCTGATTATTATTTAAGTAGATTAAAAAGAGCAAGGGCCTCAGAATTTATCCCTGGGGAACTCCACACGTTATGGGTAATTCGCCACTTTTAGATAGCCTGAATCGAACATTTTTAAGGCACTGTCGGTAATTTTGATGGTTTCTAGTAGCAATTCATGACTTACGGCGTAGAACGCTCTTTTGAGGTCAATAAAGATACCAAGGACTATATTTTTCCATTTACATTTTGCTTAATTTTAGTAACTGAAGCAGTTAGTGTGCTGCTTTTTGATCTAAACCCGTATTGCCTGTCTGAAAGAAAATTAATAGAAGTTAAATGTGTATCTAATCAGTTGTGTAGGATTTTTTCTAGTATTTTGGCAATACAGGCAACAATTAAATAGGTTGGTAGTTACCTGGGTCCATTTTGGAACACGATTTGTGGATGGGAGTTATCTATTTTTAGAGTATCGGCAAAATTATCTTCAGCTAACAGTTTGTTGAAGCATTTGCTCAGGTTATTCGCTTATTATATTTTTATGCATTTTATTGCTTTGGTACTAATTCTATCTAATCCAGTACTACAGTTAAGGTCGAGATTTGATATAAATTTTGTAATTTAATTTGCAGACCACTGGAGTGTTCTCGGGAGGAGTTTTTGGTAAAGCATGTGTATGATCATCATGGAATGATCTAGGTATATCATTCGCTAAAAGGGGTCCTATTGTGGCAAAGTACTCATTGAAAATCTGGCAAATTTCGTTCTTATTACTGCTTAGAGCTTAATGAAAACAAACGTAAAAATATCGCCATAATTTGCTATTTAATCAGCCAGTCGTGCACTCTGCACCCTTTATATTACTTACTAGCTGTTGCCCGCGGCTTCGCCCGCGTGGTTGTCAATACTTCCCTATTTGAATCGGATTTTGTTCACAATTTCATGGATTTTAATTTTTTGCGCGGAACCCTAATCCTTTATCTAAAATAAAAGTACCCTAAGTTAGTCCTTATAAAATCGGCTATCTGCCAGTGGAAGTCCCGTCAAAATCGTGCCAGCCATTTCGAATTTCATGAATTTTAATTTTCAGAGATTAGCCGGAACAAACCGACAGATAGACAGACAAACAGACAAAACATTTAAACTTGATTTTTTGTTATAAGTACCATATATACTTTCATATGCGGCTCGCGCGACTTGGCCTTTTTTCCTGTACAACGCTCATTCTTTTGCAGTGCCTTTGTATAATGTTAATTTACCGCATTTATTTTTATTTTTTATTTTTAGTCTTGCATGTTTACTTTGTCTACATTTCAATTGCATAGTAATTAATGCTAAGTGGAAGTGCGGAGACTCCTAATACAAGCAATTCCTTGCTTAAAAGGGGATCTCCAAAAAACATGTATCTGAATGCCCATTGTAATTGAAACATATGTACATACACATAAACTCACGCCTTCTTCCCATGGGGGTATGCAGAAACTACTGAACGCCACCTGCTACGATCCTTTCATAACTGTTTTGGCTCGTTTACGTTTATACAATATCTGGTAATACACGCACGCCGCGCCGGTTGCGAGTACTACGCACCTGACAGTCAGATGGTGATGGTTTGGTGATGTTCTTCAGAATGGTCAGGGTGCGTTTCATATACATTTAGTAAAAAGCTGTTATTTTGACATTAAAAACAAACATTTCAATTTTATTTATTTGTATAGTTACTACAATTGGAAAGGGGCAATAGGCTCACGCTAGATAGGAAATACTAGGCAAAGTGTCTATGCGAGAATATAATGACGTGTATTGCAAAATGGTAGAACTTACACTAAACACCCTGATGGGCAGTTCACTGGGCACGCTAGTGACGTCGATCTTGACATCTTCCTCCTTGATACTGGACAAAGGAACAGGTAATATGTCATCTAGTGGCACGTCCACCATCCTGTCCAATCCAGACATTGGCAGACCTGTGTCCATCGGTACTTCGGGCTCGTATTTCACCTAGAATTATTATTTTTATTAAAATATGTTTATTTAAAGTAAAGTATGGATGGAGTATTATGTAGGAGAGGTAAAATAACATAGAGGAGACAGCAGTGGGACAGTATATGTATGTTAATATAAAAATTGTTACAGTTTGCAACAAAATAGATTTGAATGTGGTGGTCAATTAGAAACGTTGAGTTGTTGAATTCTAGAAAGAGTTGCAAAGATATTTTACTAAGAATGTAATCTATCGCACAGTCTTTAGTGCCCATGATCAAATATTTTCAATCTTATAACCAATACAGAAGATAAATTCAGACGAACTGTGCAACAGACCAGAACTGCAAAACAGATTAACACAGTATTTATGCAACATAATGAGAGTTTTTTAAATACCTTTTTATTAAATGTAAAACTGAAACAGTTAAAGTCATCTATATACTCACATCTTCAACTTCCTGCTTGATCACAGGTTTAGGTTCCAACTCCTTCAATCTATCGCGTTCTCTTTCTCTTTCTTTCTCCTTTTCCCTCTCCCTCTCTCGTTCCAACCTCTCCCGTTCTTTATGATGCATCTGTTTCATCATGGCCTGTATCTCTGGTAGTGGTACACATATAGGCCTCTTGAGCCCGTATAAAGTGTAGTATAGGTCTACGAGGTCGCAGCGAAGTCTGGCATCGTTTGATAGGAGACAGTTTATATTGTTCCATAGTCTGGAAAGGGAATTCTTACGTTAGTATTGCGTTATGTGGATTAACCGTATATTATCTAAAAAATAATAAAAGAAACAACTATAATATATATCTACCTATACTAATAACAAAGCTGAATAGTTTGTTTTTTTGTTTGTTGGAAAGCGCTAATCTCTGGAACTACCAGTCGAATTTGAAAAATCCTTTTTGCTTTTGATATAATTATGGCTATAGGACACTTAACATCACGCTAAGACCCTTCGGAACCGACGAAAAAAAAAAGTCGGAAAGAACGCTAAGTGGAAATGAAGTAATAGCGCGGGCAGGCGATGCGATGCTAAGGGATGGGACGGGGCGACAAGAAATTTCACGCGGACGAAGTCGCGGGCAGAGGTTAGTATCGTATAAAATGAAATAATGGTTAATTTATTTATTTGCTAATAGTTCGTACAGGAGCCAGTGTTGCTCCGAACGCGATATAAATCGCGCTATTTCTCTTGAGCTTCGGGGAGTCTAATTTGTTTAGTCAAATAACGACTCAGCAGGGGCGCACCCTTCATACAACCCGATTCCTGTCGGATTCTCTTCGGAACAACCACTCTTCTTAATATGTACTATTGCCAAATGAGAAATGAACATCTATATACCGTAAGGAATATTCTTGCTTGCAGCGCTCGGCCGCTCTATAGTAACGCTTGCTAACAGATGTGATCATCGTGTGCACGGGATTTTGTTTTCAAATTGTTCCGATGTAAGTTTCCTCGATAGTACACCTGTGTGTAACTGTGTATCACATCACATTACATTATTTAATACCAGTTTAGTATAGTCATCATAAAGGAGATGTTTCAAAATGTATGGAGCCCCGGCCAGGTATTGGTACACCCTACTAAAAAATGGGGAAACACAATTAAAACAGTTTCCAATAATCCAATTACTTTTAATTGGCTTTGTTTGGTAGTAAAGTACAAGAATGTACAAATGAAATTGCAACACACAACAAAAACCCATCATGGCGGTAAGTTGTCATGTTGATTGATTATTGACGTTTGACATGTTTACTTCTGTCATATTACATTGTCAAAGAGAATGATAACATTGTCGTACTTTTAGTCTTTTGCAATATTATTTTAGATCTAATTGTAAAGTCGAAAATCTATTAAAGAAATCTGACAGATTGTAGTAGCTTGATATACTGGCGTCTGTACATAAAGTATAGTCCAGTTAAGCAGACGACAACCTCATAGGTTGACCTGCGATATGCCAAGATTTTTACTTATAGCATAAACGTACAGAATACAAACATTTAATAGTCGAAATATTAACTCAGACAAAAACAATGTAGGTAGTGATCTTTTGATTCAACTATCAAAAACAAAATCACAAAATCCAAAAAACGAAAGCCAGGTTGTTAAAAATAACTCGAGAGAACAGAACACCAGAACACGATCGACAACGAAAGCGACTGAAGTGACAGTAGACAATTCACGATCTATGATCAATGGTCGATCTATGGTTTACTGTCATTGGTTTTTAACCACAGAGTACCTAAATTGGCGAGACGCCATATTGAAAGTCGATAAAATAATTGATAAATATCAAATTATTACAGGAAAAATATGCATTTATGCAATTTATCAGTATTTTTCCCGAATTCCACGGATTTTTCTCGATTTTTCGAGGTATTGTACATATTCTGGGCCCATTTTGAAACATCTCCTTTAAAAACATTACAAAAATGCCTACAATTTTTTGTCAGAGTTTATGAGAACTGAACAATTTTTTCTTCGGCTGCTCTCTAATGATAATTGTAGCTGCGCCACTGCGACGCAGGACTGTACTGGGAAAAATTGTTAACAGCTTCGGGCGTATGATGCGCCCATGTGTACTGTTACTACACACATCCGAAGATTTTACAGTAAACTACAATAGGGCGTTCTAATCCGACCTCCGAATCCGAATTTCGAATGTTTGGAAATTATATTAAGAGATAACCACTTTTTTCATATTTAGAAAAAGGTGTTAGAATATAAAAGTGACTTAATCCTAAATAAATCGAATTGCAACAAATTGGAGTAGTTTTTTTTTTGTAAAGTAAGTAAAATAATAAGTATAATAAATTACCTGTAAAATATAGAATTAAAATTATTGTTTTTGATGCTTAGTTTATTTAGAAAGGTTTTTTTTGCTGTAGGTATATGTAACTGTGTAGGTTTAAATATGTCTTACTTTTACATGCCGTAAGGTAGAGTGTGTTGGAACTGCTTATACAATGTTTACTTGCATCATATTTTTGTACCCACATTCATTGCAAAATAAATGATTTCTAATTTCTGATTAGACCTTACGATCCTTATAGTATACAGGCGTCTCAAAGGTAAGTTTTAGAAAGGTGAGTGACAGAGACAAGGCTTTGTTTGTAACGCCGAACTTTTTCTAAAATCTATGAGCCACATTAACAGTTGTCTGGCAGGGCTAGAGTAAAGGCCAAAAATAACTATACATACCTATGCACCACAGCCTCAGTGTCTAACCGATGTCTTTGAGCTCGTTCAAAGGGTGGCATGTTGATAAGCAGGCGAGCTAAGCCGTGCCTCACGCAGGGGTCGGCGTCACTTTCTACTGCCGTCAGTAAGGATGACAGGTCCTCGGGTTTACCGTCCACTCGGACAAAGTCTACTAGACACTCGAAGGCGGCTAGTCTTACGTCTGTAGGGAAATTGTGATTTTAAGAATTTTGTGACTTACACTGTTTGTCCACCGCACAACGTCAACGGGACGTCAACGAGAAACGAGATCATTCGAACCGAACGTGACGTCCCGGTGGTGGTGTGCGGTGGACACGCGGCTATAGTAAATGTATACGTATCGCTACTTCGGCGCCGTCATCTCGTCCTCACGGGCGTCCCGTTGTCATGACGGTGGACAAACGGCCTTAGTTGTCAACCGCACATCAATAGTTTGACCTTATAAGCATTTTTGTTTCGTAGTAATATTTTTAAATTTTTTAATTCAAGTGTTACTACTGATATGGGGTTGACCGTCCATAAAAAGAGTTGTAAAAAACATATTAAGTGGCACTTGGACTACTACTGCAAATCTACGAAATAAAGATTAAGTGCCCATTTCACCAATGAAACTGAACGCGATCAGCACATCTAAACTACGTTCAAGAGCTGTCATTTCCAATATTCCTCAACAATTATGACACTGACAGCTCTTGAACGCGGTCTAGATGTGCTGATCGCGTTCAGTTACATTGGTGAAGTCCGCCCTTAACATTCTTCTTATTTTTTAAGTAGAGCAAAGTCCACCATTAAAAAAACACTGCTAGGTTCTACCGTTCCACCAAACACGATTGCTCTGGGCCTATTTTTGCAAGACCTAAGTCAATCGTTGATTGCATCATTAAATTATAATCAAATGCGATAGTTGACAAACGCAAGCCTACCTAAATACTTATCGCCTCATTCGTAATATATATTTAGAACTCTCTTACCAATATACTGTCCATACGCCGCATAAGCTCTAAACACGGTCGGTATGCTAGGCAGATGTCCACATTGCTGCAGGCGTCTTATAGCCCGCAAACAACTGACGGTCACCGTGTTTTTGTAGCAAGGCAACACTTTCTCTAAGTTTAGCACTCGCGTTATCTCTTCTAGGACTAGTCTTGTGTCTGCTGACAAGGAGTCGGCTGTTATGGGAGCACCCTGGGGAGAAAAACAAGTGTATTGAGCGATTTATGATGAGTTTGAACATGTAGGTAGCAAAACTAATAATGATACTTAATAACATAAATGTTTAAGATTGCAACCAGAATGCAGTCAATTGACGACATCGACATTTTGAGGCGACGCGACGTTGGACTTCGATTGACCACGGTCTGGTTGCACCCTTAGTAAGGATTGTTAACTGGGCATTACACAAAAGACTATTTAGATTAACAATTTGATTGCCATTTGTATTTGATTAAAGTTCGACGGCCGGATCGCTAGATAGATACTTAAGTTAGATAGAACGATAGTTTAGATCAATAGATAGTAACTATAGTTGGATGATATATAGATAGATAGATATTCTTTATTGTACCTAGTACCTACACTGATACATTAGTAAGGAACAAACGGCGGTCTTATCGTTAGTTAAAATGCTTGTTGGAAGTATTTGGAAGACGCTTAGCAGACATAAAATAGACATTAAAAAAATAAAAGTATTTTTATGTTACTTACGGGCTGCAAAACTGATATAACAGGCGTAATGGTAGCGGCTAAAGCATCGACCAACGACGCCTTATAATAGTTGTCCGAGAAATGGTTCTTAGAGTTGTCATTATATTTGAACAGGTCTAGTAAAAATCGCACCACCTCGGGCGGGCAGATGCCGTGAATATTCCTTAAACCTGTAGGAAAAAAAAAGAAGTAGTTTTCGATGCCAAAGGAAAATCAACTTTGAAACGGTTTAAATAAAGTTTAAAATAAATAAACTTAAGATGCTTCAGTTCGCTTTCCGGCGTTCATTTTTATAGCTTGAGCCAAGCTGTTATTGGTTAGTTTTACGCATCCATCGCTACGCATCCTCGCACATCTGTTGTGGAAACGCACCTTAATGGTCTCGCGTACCTGTACCTAGTAATTGAATTATTGACTTTATTTCAATACCTACAAGCAAAGTCGATAACATTTCTTTGGTAGTTAAAACCTAGTATCTATGGACAAGCGTAGTGTGGGACGCCCCCCAGCTAGATGAACCGACGACCTTAAGAAGGTGATTGAGACAGACTGGATGCGGAAGCCGGAGGACAGGGTGTTGTGACGCAGCCTGGGAGAGGCCTATGTCCAGTAGTGGACTGCGATGGGCTGAGTTGATTGAAAAACCTAGTAGTTTACTCACCCGCCATAGCAACCGGTATAGTCTTCTGTAAGAAGTAATGCTGCAAGTTGTCGAAAGCGTTTTGTTTGATGATGTGCGGCGCCGCGAACGAGCCGAACATCTTGCGGAATATCGTCAACATGGCCGGCGGGCCCGCCCATGAACTTATCATGGCGTTCGCTACCTACAAATAAGTGGAAATTTTAAAATGGTGACATCTCTTTTTCTATGGGTAAGACAGAAGTTTAAATATCGTACTTTGTTTTACAGAACTCATTATATTCTGAAAAGACTATGATTTTTAACGCTAAAATGATGATAAGAATCTGTAGTTTATTTTTAGCATAGTAAAAATTATTTGCAGACACATTGTTGGTTGGCAAATCGGTAGAACTTCGAAAAATTGAAGAATTCCGAGGCGATTGCTCAGTTTCGTATCATTTTATAAAATCGAAACACGGGATTTAGAGGTTTCCTTCCCAAAAGCATATCTGTACCTATATTTCTCGTTTTCAAGAATGCGACAATTATGTCAATTTGAACCTTAAAGTCAGTGCCATTCTTATGGCACTCGCTCGCTTTTATGGCTTCTAGACTCTTGTCTATACTTCATCTTGGCATACAACAGCTAAATCATCCTTACCTTAGTCAAACAATGCGCAGCCCTGCACCTAATCTTATAATACGTCTGTTCATTTTCTATGACGTCAGTGAGTGCCTTCCTTGTCGCTGGTTCAGGATAGTTGTGTAGTGCGTCTATAGCCTCACTCTGGGCCGTGACGTCACGCTCGTGACGTAGTTGGTACTGCCACTGGTAGTCAGGCTGGGATATCACCGTGCCACGCAATAGCGACATCTCGGGGTCCAGACGGATCCATAGGACGGGTGAGTCACTGGAAAATATATTAATGTTAGTTTGTGGGATAGACTATGTTTGTTTTGACCCCGTGTTGGATCAATTTGAAGTACGAATTCGAATATCTCCTAGCAAATTTTATTCAACATTTTGAAAACGGTCGTAAAAAAATTAAGTCGTCGAGTTTTACGCATTTTTTTTTAGTAAGAACGCTTCTATCAAATGTCTGGTGTAGATGTACTACGTAAAACACTGGTTTTAGTGACGTCAAATAAATCTTCTGAACCCAAAAATTAAGCCAATACAACCCTTAAGTGAACTACAACCCCTTGCGTACTACTAAAAAATCAAATGAAATCATTTATTTGCTTGAATATGCGTAATACACGAGGTGATACATATTATATAACAAAATTATTTCAACCATCACCAAGGTAGGATACCTTAAACAGGTGTGCAAAATAAATCAATAATAAGTTGTAACTGACATATCAGAACATTATTGTCTAGCTTAATACAGGGTCAAATTAAATTAGTTAGCGAAACTCCGCAGGCGTGATGGGTATCGATATCTAAACACGATTAAACAAAATAAAACAGATTTTCTCAACTCATACTTCAAGTAATAACAATACAAGGGGTCGTTGACTCCCTAAAAAATACATCAATTTTTTTTTTTTGTTTTTATTTTATCGTGTATGTGCGTTTAGATATCGATACCAATCACGTCTGCAGAGTTCCGCTAGCTAATTTAATTTAACCCTGTATAGATATTTTAATAGCTTACTCCATAGCAGACAGATCCATATCAACCTCCTCCCCGGTACACAAAGGTATCTTCTTTTTCTTGTTTCTCCTACTTTTGCTGTGGCACGTGATGTCCGCTTTGACCACCGTGTTCTCTATCTGCAGCATATGCTTGAATGTACCGTCTAACTCTTGAAGTTGGACCAGTAAAGGACCAACGTATTTCCGAATGCCACGCTCGTGAACGCAGTCTTGACGGATTTCTAGTTCTACTGTGTTTCTGGAATAATTAATGAGCATTATTGTTTAAACACGGAATATTAAGTGAATGGAGATGATTTCTATTTTTAAGGTTCCGAACTGAAAAGAAAAATGGAACCTTTATAACATCACCTTTTTGTCCGTCTGTCATAGAGGTTTTTTTTTTTTAATTAGTTCTACCCACCAAGCACTTGCTGCACTAAACTAAGTAACCAGTAATTTTCGCCCGCTGGCTTCACGGCACACAGTACTACAACAAAGAACTTAAAGGCAAGGCCATCTACGCATATACTATTTATATAACATTTGCCGAATGTCAATGTTCACTTTGTATGGACGCAAAAAGAAATCACGAAAGGTTTGAAGAAAAGTTCTGCGCTTTAAAACCTTACCTTTTGCGATTGAACACAGAGGTGAGCTGAAACTTCGCATGACCAGCAGTTCGTACCCACTGGTCCACAAATACCGCCATATCTTTACCAGTTACAGTGAAAATGGCTTTCACGAATAGATTCGTTGATAGCAACAGATGGCCCCAGAGACCGCTGCCAATCTTAGTGTTGGCCGCATTGGTGGCCAAAGACAGTTGTTTATTGAACACTTGAAGCAGCAACTCTTGGCCGATACGTTGTTCTAACATCCGAAGTACTAGGTGAGATTTTTTGCGCATTATCTGTAAATTGATGGTGGTATTTAAGCTTGGTACCTTTGTTACAACAAAAAGAAAATAAATGTTTTTATTAACAGTCTGAAAGTGTATGGAGGTATTAAATGGGAATATCTTTGTTATAACAACATTAAAAGTTTTTAACTCAATTGTATGTAATTAACCTCAATATATCGCGGAGACATTGTATGAACGTTTCTGACAGGAAAATAAAACACATCTTTGGGTTCCACGCGCGCTCCACTCGCGGGTGGTTGCCAAGGATCTAATACTATGCCGCCGTATTGTTCCTCATATCCTACTACCTGCAAAGTAAAAAACATTATTATGAGTAAAGGCTGGACAGGTATTATCTGCCAGATAAATTAAAATTAGAAAAAAATGTGACAAGAATTATATAAAAAATAAACCGGAACATAAATATCTCGAGGTGGTAAACCAGATTGAAATCTCATAATTATTATTTGGGGAATATATGACTAGCAGCTTTGAAAACTAAAGGTACAGAATTGATACAGTAACAAATAATATTTATAAGACTTTAATTTAAAGTTCAATCGCTGCACTGTCTTTATAAATTAAGTAAGTTTTACTGATGACAGGAAAATATAGAATATCTCACCTCCTGCAACTCCTGGTGTATAATATACCTATACTCATTATTCCCAAAACACTTCTTCGAGTACAGACCACACATATAGTCGGGTATTCCCTTAGCTAGCCAGAGATCTGACCAGTTCTGCATAGTTATAAAGCAGCCAAAGAATTGCTCGGCCACTGCTTGCGCCATTGCCTTGCGACTCATGTACGTTTGGTCTATGATGGCTATGGAGTGAAGGAGGTGTGTACTAAGGATTGACATTGTTGTGTATGCTGTGGCGTCGTCTTCAGTCTGAAAAAGAGGTTCTTGTATCGAGAAACTGTTTCAACAATAAACTCATCGTCATCTGTCTAGCTTTTTCCCAATAATGTTATGGACGGCTTCCAGTCTAACCAAATGCAGCTAAATACAAATATTTTGGAACTACTGTCTATCTGACCTCCACAACCCAGTTACTGGGTTATACGATAGCCCTTCGTAAGACCTGTTGTCAGACTTTCGGGCTTCTGACTACCCATAACGACTGTCAAAGATCCACGAAGGACAGCCAGGACTAACGGATTATCGTGCTTTCCGAGGCACAGAGGGGCCTCGGAAGGTAAAGATGGTCACCCATCCACGGACCAACCGCGGCAAGCGTAGTCTAACCTGATCGATCGACCCGTGCGGCTGTTATTACTTACCCACGGGCCCCTCACTTAGCCACAACTACTTATCAAAAAAAATCTAAGATATTTAAGGAAAAAATTCAATTACGATATTTTAAACTAGTGCTGATGAACACTCCATTTATTTAAAGCTCTGTGGTTCCATAAAAAGGTTTGGGTACTTGTGTTTGAACTGTGAAATTGTTTTCTTTTTCTTTTGATATTACATAGGTAAATAAGTTGTCTAAAAGAGAGAAATCCATGTATCTTCCTTCATCTTATTTCTAAACTACGGCTGCCCGCCTGCGGCTTCGGCCGCGTGGATATCAATTCCTCCCTATTTGAATCAGATTTTGTTCACAATTTCATAGATTTTACTTTTTTTGTGGGGAACCCTAATTCTTTTTCTAAAATAAAAGTAGTCTAAGTTACTCCTGATAACATCAGCTTTCTGCTAGTGGAAGTCCCATCAAAATCGGTCCAGCCTTTTCGGATATTAGCCGGAACAAACAGACAGATGGACAATTTTTTTTTTATTGTTTTTTTGTTATACATACCGTATATACTTTCATATGGATTTAGTAGAAAGCTGTTATTTTGACATTACAAATAGACACTTCAATTTTATTTATTTGTATAGATAATGATTAATATACTACTGTTTATTTATTTATTTTCTTCTTACCTACATCTACCATTACAGGATAACCCAATGCGATAAATGTACCTATCCTAATTTTATAATTCTAAATACTGCATCTATGTCCATAACAAATTACAAACAATGCATTCCTTGTGAATTCACTCGGAGAACAACAGAATAAGTCCATCTCAATCGCTATGAGGTTGAGCGTGCGGAGTGCACGCGTCAGCGGCGCCTCCGTCAAAAGGTTGGTGCTCGCGCGCGGTTCCACTAGCAGTGGCGGTCGCCGTCGTCGCCACACGTACCTGTCCGGAACACACAGACTCACCTGCCCCCTATTGTTATTAGAGGCTGCAAGAACCCTCAACTAAGCCACTTTAAACAGTATGTTTCTTTTTACTTACCTCATCAACAAAGACTTGCTTGTAGCATGGATATGGATATCTAGTGGACAGTGTTTCCTCATAAAACTCGAACGCCTCGTGTAAATATCGCACAGTATTCTTCAATATTTGCAACAAGTTGGGCAAGCAGTAATGCGTCACTTCGTTCATGAATGGATCTACGTATGTTTCAAAAGGTCTGGAAGAAGGAAATAAAATAAAATATTTATTTTGGTATAAAATCAGGTAGTTATTTAACACTGTTTATGTTTTTTAGTACTGGCTTTGCCATGAATGGTTATCTAATGGTAGGTCAGCGCCAGCGAGTCGCCGGCGATTATGTCGCTGCGTGAACCTAGCCGTATATTCTACACATCTATCATTAGGAATTTGCAACTCTGTGGAATGCACCTACTTGAGCAATCAGAGCAAAATTGATTCATGAGGTGAAGCTACACGGATTCATACGTCAAAAGACTGGTATTAAAAATGCCCTTTGAAAAATTACTCCATAAGAATGAAACTAACACAAAACTCACCCAATAGCTAAAGCAATGTTAGGGGCACAGGCTGGAGTATTGACCAAATAATGGAACGTCTTTCTCCTATGGTCTGGAGTGTATATCACATCCACAAGCTCCCCACATGAAACCGCAGTTAGACTTTCATCAACGGTGAACTCTAGCTTCCAAGTGCAAGGTTCTGCAAAGCTGTCCACGCACGGGAACCAAAGACGGGCTGAGTGTCCATATGTAAACATGTGAGCTGATTTCTGAAAAAGAAAACATGAACCTAGTAAGCTGCATTTTGCGAGTGTATTTTTTTCTCGTATACTTTTTCAATCATAAACCGTTTGACCAGCACAAATTATGTCCAGCATATTCTTTATCGATTAGAGAAGACACTGGCATGCTGGGCACAATTTTGACTTCTGAGCATTGTATTTTATTTACCTCTACCAAAGATCCTTCTCCTTCAGGCACAACAAAGTGCATTCCACCCTGAGGAGATTCAAGTGAGAACTCGATACCAATTCGTAAGCCCCTCCCCTCGCCTACTAAATGGGATGCTTCGTCCGGAATCTGAACATGAAGCTCCCCTGAATTGTGATCCGGATCTATCTTTTGGGCAGCAGATAAATGATACTGAGAGAAGACTTCCAAGGATCTCCTGTAATTCAAATAACGGTAAATGTTACTGAAGAAACTGTATTGAAGAACGGTCACAGATGACCAAAATCTAAAAGTTTGTGGCCTAATATTGTGCAATGTGCACTGGGGTGGGAGTCATAAGCAGGTGATATGACTGGGTGATAATCTAATAAAGAAGAGGTAAATGGTGGCTCTAAGGGTTTTTGTCATAGTATGAGTATTGATTGATAAGAAGCAGTCATTTAACTGACTGTTTGTAATACTCTTCAAAAGACTGCTACTTATTGTATCTATATAATGTGTACATATTCATATCGGTAAAGGTTTTATATCAAGTCGCCTTAATACGGTGGGGTTGGATGAGTGGGGGGAGGGGGTAGAGTCGCCACCCAATTTTCCCCCCCGCCGGAAGTGCGAAGTTTTTTTATATTAAATGTTATAGGTTAAATTTTTTACTGAATGACGAGCACTTTGCCCGCGACTTCGTCCGCGTTGGTTTCGTACTTCCCTTTAAAAAATTTAACACCCCCTTTTAAATTTTTTCGAAACCGAAAAGCAATGTTTCCGATCTTTATAAACTTATTTAGGTAATAAGTATTCCGGCCAAGTTTATAGATCAAAGGAATAAGATTTTACAAATAAACTGTGTCCTTCTTTTCATCACGACACTTAGGGCTTGTTTTTTTTTAAAGCGTTTAGTACCATTCCATTGTATAACTTAAACATTATTTATACCCATTTTTATCTTAATTGAAGCAAGCAGTAAAATCCATCCCTTACACTATATTACCCTTTTCCACCCCGTTAGGAGTTAATTATTGAAGAACCCTGAAACATGTACTTTCTATTTTTTGTTTTAACTATTAGTACCGAGTTAGTCTGATACCACGTAAAATTTTTCCTTACTAACTTTGACACACCCTAAATCGTCCCTGAGTTGTTTTAAAAAACTAAAATTGACAATCTTTGTAATTACCTATTATTATTATCTTTGTATTATTAATTATTTTTAATTGACTGCCTCGTTGGTCTAGTGGTCGCAAGCGCTACTGCTGAGCATAAGGTCCTGGGTCCGATTCCCAGGTCCGGCAAAGTGATAATGGGTTTTTCTATCTGGAATTTCTCAGTAGCAGCCCAGAATCTGGAGTTGTGTCCAGTAGATGGCAATAGGCTCGCCCCCTATTACATGGGACTTAAACATAACTGGCGAAATGTGGGTGTAATATAGGTACACCTCTGCCTAACCCTTCGGGGAAATAAGGCGTGATGTTATGTTATGTTTTAGAATCGGCACCATTGTCAAGTTTCAAGTGTATTAACCAAAGGAATAAGATTTTCATATAAAATGTATCCCCTCTTTTCACCCCCTTAGGGGTGGAATTTTGATAAATCGTTTCGGATTTTTCCGTAACTTGAATCAAGGATTACTTATACCAATTTTCGAGTTAATCAAGCCACGTAGTAAAATCCTCCCCTGTAAAATTGACAGCCCCTTTTCACCCCGTCAGGGGTAGATTTTCGAAAAACAGGTTATTCTTTATTTTTGGTCTTAACACATTGAATGCCGACTACGGATATATCCGTATATGGTTTCTATGCAGGACGCCGACTACGGATAGATACGTAGGACTTCTATACGAGTTTCAATAGAATCAACAAGTACCAAGGATGCCGAATCTACGTAATTATACGTATACGTACTTATACGTATACCGGCACCCAGGCTGCTTTTTTTTTTCGCTGATGCCATATACGTATATATCCGTAAATAGACAAATGTATGGTGGCAACCAACTTTGGCCGTATAGCCAATTTCTGCATTCAATAGGTTAAGTATAAACACCGAGTTTCGAGTTAATCGGACTGCACGTTAAAATTCTTCCATACAAACTTTGACATCCCCCAAACGAGGGAGGTTTGGGGTCAGTTTAGAAAAACAAAAAATTACAAAGTTCATAATTTACTTAGATAAGTATTTGTGCCAAGTTTCAAGTTTATTAACTCAAGTAATAAGATTTTTCACCCCCTAATTTCCAAAAAAACCCTTCTTAGCGCTCCCCTAGATTATAAAAGGAAGCTGTGTGCAAAAATTGCAGTTTTCAAACAAAATAAATAGCAGAACCAACTGCTGATTGTTTTTTTTTTTTGTATACTGGTAAAGAACATGATTCTCTTTACGTGGTTTACAGGAATGTCAATCGCCCTGTTCCGCCTTCTTTATATAGATTTCTGAGAAAAGTCGCCTTAATAGAGAGGGAGGGGAAGCAGATAAGAAGGCGTAGTCGACGGAGCCCGGCAGCGTGGAGCTCCTGTTTCTGAATGGTTTAAAAAAATAACCACGAAGGCAATGGCGAGGTCTGTTCGCTCGCTCACTCAACCCCGCCATCCCCTTCGGACTGAGTCTTCGGGTCGAGTCTTGTCCGAGTCGGAGTGCCCCGAGTCCCGAGCTTGCTTGGCTTGCTCTTGCACCCAATAAATCACCAAATGGTGGCCTAGCGATTAATTTTACGCATTTTGACAGGTACGCAACTTAAAAAACGTAAGAATTTAGTGAAATTTAAATTCCGTTTCATTAGTTGGTGATTTACCAATAAGTATTTTTAGAAAATAATTGTAAATATTTCAATGCAGCTATTTTTTAAATAAATTATTGAGCTATTCTTTAGAAGGCGATAGGCTAACTTAGGCAAACAAGCAGTGAGCTTGTTGTTATTCAAGATAGTTATTTGTCAGGTGTACAGGGTATTTAAAGTACAAGTAAATCCAATACTTACGTATTGGGGTCAGCTTGACAAATATCCAAAAATGGGTCAAAATACTGGAAATTGGCTTCATATTGGTCATTGAGGCACACCCGGTAAATACGACACTGTTTCGCATTCAGTCGAATATAACGGAGATTATCTTTTAGCGGAACGATGGTTAGTTCTACAAAGCCCTGAAAATAATAAACACGAAATGTATGTTTTTATTTTTTACCATGCTAGGTAGATTTATATACTTCATAAATAAGTTAATGATATTCCTTACAATAACGCTTCTCCTTTCGAAACTTATTCCTGTCAAGCTAAGAATCTGATGGGCTGTAAATAAAAATACTTGCAAATTTAATAAAATAGCTCTCCGTAAAACACTGTGGTATAAACAAACTAAAATTTAATGATACTTATAGTTTAAATGGACGACAATTGTCGCCCGTCCGTTCCTTCTTCATTGTTGATGATTTTTTTCAACCATTTCTTCACTTCCAACGTTCATTTAGATTAAATCATTAATTTTTCTTTCCAAAAAACCTATCACAACACATCACACATTGACTATAAATCTATAAACAAAAAGACATGTTTTGTTTTTATTTTTTAGTTTGCCGGTTTAGATATCTATCTTTTGAGAACTCTATTCTCTATGTACCCTAAGATTGTGAACAGTAACGACATATTATGAGAACATAATGAATGGCAGCGCTGTTTTGTGGTATGCTGCACTGTACTGTAGTGCGTACTTTGTTGCCCCAAACAAGAGTGAACATGAGTCCACAGTTCCACACGACTTTGTTTCACACGAAACAGAACTGATATCGATGCAAACCAAACTTAAAACTTAACGCCCACAGCGAAGATACAGATACATAAAATGCTAGGGTCAGTGGGTCACTTTAGAGGCGAGGTTGTAGGAGTTGGAGTATACACTAAGGGCACTATGAACAGCGAAGAAAAAAAAGTTTTGGTTAAAAAAAAATTGGGACGAGAAATTTTTCAGTTTTTTTTTTCGGAATTCTATTAATTTTATTGCAGTATCGGATTTAACTTGACCATAAAAACCATTTACGTTCTGAGAAACATGGCCCTACGATGCACCGTTTACGAGTTACGAGTCATAGGTTTTACCGGTTTGGCTGATCAATGTTAATATTGTTGTATGGCAATGAAATCTGGGGGAACTTCGGCTTCTAAGATACAGGCTTCTTGCCTAGTTTAGGAGTCAGATGTTTCGACCTTAAACTGTGTCACTGTTGTACAACTTAATCCTAAGACTTCGCCTTGTACTATATGGTTTTTTGTGTTTGTACAAATAAACAAATTTATTTATTTTACTTTTCTTTGTATATGCTTGGAAATTCCAGCATTATTTTGACAACTTTCTTAGAGATAAATCAAAAATGCTGTACTGGTCAAATACATGCGAGCAACTTTGCGCAGAGGCAATATCGTAACCAATGAGGTTAATCCGAGGTGCGATTATTGCTAGTTGAAAAATACATGCGAGCAAGCGGCTGGAACTGTTAGTACGGCAGGTGCACAGCTAATGAGCTTACACCTTGATTTATATTTATTCTCAAAAATCAAAGTGACACTGTGACACTTTGACACCTTGTCGCTTTGACTTTATAAACCCTGAAGACGCAGTGACTGCATTCGAAAGGGCTGTGGTAGAGAAACCCAGGTAGCACTTCCCACCAGGCAAGATTGGAAGATTCCTTTTCAATGGAGGAGTGGTACCTACACCTCTAAGCGACACATTATTGTTTTCTGACAGGCTAGTTCTATATAAATAGTCAAAAGAAAACCAAACCTTTCCGAGGCGGGCTAACGGATTCATAGGATGCAAAAAAAATTCGAGCTCGTGTCGCTTGCCGTTGCATCCTAAATTCTTGCTTTTCGATGATCTCTCCCCTATGTAAAAGCTGCTACGTCCATGAATAGCATAATGAAGAGATGAAAATTCACCTCCCTGAATAAAATTCGACAGGCCTGTTGGTCTAGTGGTTAGTGACCTTGACTGCAAAGCCGGAGGTCGTGGGTTCGATTCCCACCCAGGACAAACTTTGTGTGATGAGCATATTGTTTGTTCTGTGTCTGGGTGTAATTTATCTATAATATGTATGTATTTATAAATTATATAAGTATGTATATCAGTTGTCTGGTTACCATAACACAAGCTCTGCTTAACTTGGGATCAGATGGCCGTGTGTGAGTTGTCCCAAGATATTTATTTATTTATTTTATTTATTAAAATAATCCTGCCGGGTGTAAACCCATGGTGTAGATAGTGTATAATTGCGATTGGAATGTATGTAACTTTTATTAATTTGGTAATTTTTAAATGTTATTAGTAATACCTACATAACTATGAAAACCGGGGGGGGGGGGGGGGGGCTTCATTTTGTTTTGCCACCCCTCGGGCTCTCAACTGGCTTAGTCTAGTCTGCCACTGCTACTTGCTAGGCCGTACTGTGGTTGTGGTTGCGCAATTTTAGCCACAGGATTTTGTAACAAATATGTTATGAAAAAGTCAGGACAAATATCAGCGGTGTTGCAATAACCGTGCGCGGCAAAAACCGCAATAAAGCGGCCTCGCACTCTCTACGCATTTTTAAATTTGTCGAACAGGTGATTTATAATATTGGATATTTTTATAATGATTCAAAGGAGAAACCTGGGGCTGACAAACATAACTTTAAATTAGTCAAACTTTTTTGAGCTTACTATTTAGTAACAAAAAAAAAAACTAAAACATGCTCACCCAATCTATATTACTATACTCTATGCGCTCACCTCTAGAGCTGTCAAAACAAGAAAGAGATGGAAATGATAGAAACGGAGGTCCATTGCGTTAGTACGATTATTGCTGGAATATTGTAAAATTCGTAGCCGCTGGATACTGTGTTAAAACAATTAGTGTTTTGTGTGAAAGTTGTATTAATAAATGTTATAAAAAAAACTAGTTTTCATGTTTATTTTCGGTTTGAATTATCAAAATGTGGGAATCGCCATACTTGACTTGTTTGGTTTTGTATATATTTTCGTTCCAAATTATTGTCACTAATTCACGCACGTCTAATGTTTGGAAATTGAACGCGGAAGAGGACCAGATTGTCGACGGTAGCACATTGTCTCAGGTCAGTCAGAATTCTAATAATATGTCGATAAACTTTTATATAATCAATGCACTACATATTCATCAAACGTATGTCCCTTTCATTCTGTTATTCTGGACCTCTTATTGCCCATGTTTGCCTTGAATTAATTTTCTTTAATGTATTAATGTATTGATTATTCTTAAATGATGTTTCTATCATAAGAGTACAGTCTGGTAATGTTTTGGTGTATTATTATAGTTTTTAAGTGTGATCTACTTTTAGGATGAATCTGATAAACCAAGAATGGGTGAAGAGGACCCAGTTTTCAATATAATAACATCTACAGTTTATTATGGGAACACATGGACTAAACATGGCTTTGATATGTTTTGCACAGATTGTCAAATATATGAACAGCAAAGGTAATTTATTTATTATGTTAATTTATACATAAGAGTGGTTTTTATTTATTAATATTTTGTACTTCTGGCTAGAGGTTATCTCGTGTATAAAAACTAGCTTGGACAAACAACATTTTCTATGAGTCCTTGGAAAATTAACACATGATGTTTTACACAAGTGTTTCTGTAAATAATATATAATGTTTAATACTCATGTTAGGAACGCCCTGTTATATCCTATTCATCAGAGTTCAATCCACCATTATTATGATGCCATTATTTATTTAATTGAACTACCTACTTGGAAAAGAAAATAATCAATAATAATAACATTTCTATTTGTCTTCATTGACTATTGTTCCATTAAAAAATTACATTATCAATGCTGCATGATAATTTTTGCCTTTAATATAAATAATCATAATCATAAATCTTTATTTATCTCAACATCATATTACAGGCACTGGTTAATAAAAAGCACAATCTTAAATAGAGAAAGGTGTCTGAGGTAGGAGGGTCTTGAGTTACAGATCACCCGGCTCTCTTTTAAAGGACATGTTAATTTACAAAACAATTAAAGTTAAGATATAATAGGTAATATAAAGTCTGAAAATGCAATTAGTGCAGAACGTAGAAAAAAATTAAAAACAAAATCAAAGAAAAGCAAGTCAACTTATAGTTCAAAGAAATACACAAATTATGTATATTATTATTCAATGATACGTACTTAGGTATCTAACTAAGAAAATAAAATAATAATGAACATAACAAAAAATGAAGAATGAAAATGGGGAAATGAAGAATGTTGTATGTATGAATGTATGTAAACCTAGGTGTGTGATTGTAAATAAAAACAATTCAAAGAAAACAATTTGAAATTAAAATTAAATTATAAACAGAATAGCTAGTTGGACACCTACGTGCCCAACTTCTGATGGCTGATAATAAATGTTCTATTAAGTAATGCTGAAAAAAAAATGGTTGAAAAATGGTTCAAAATAATTTATGCATTCATTCTACTGAATGCATACATTATACAGAGAAACTTATTTACTTTTTATACAGTGAAATGACAATGAACATTCAACTATACTGCGAAGTTATATTTACTTTTATGAACAGATGCTTGCATTAATTAGTTAGGTCTACATAATCTATACATCAGCTTTTTAATTACACAACTACACACAAAGATACCTTAAAAAAAATTATTTTTCAATGTAATACCTTATGAAGGCCTTAAAAGGCCTTTGCCCACGAGTGGGAAAGAGCAGGCTAGTAAAAAAAAAAGTATAGGCTGTACACATATTGAAGCTCTTTTTTTATATATTTAATTTTCGAATATTTATTGCAGAGCCGGTGTAGAGAACAGTGATGAAACTACGCCGGCTGAAATAAATGGTGATGCAGACGATGAGTACTTAGACTGCGGCAAAGCTGTCAATTTTACATACTATGACAACTTGGTTGGAGTGGCCAGACGTCATAGGCATCCAAATGTACCTGAACCACAGGTAAATATTATTGGAATTTACTTTTTATATGGAAAGAATTTTTGTCAGATCATGCTAGACTTTTTCCAATATTTTATTACCTTATGAGAAGATTGTGCTGTAACAGGGAAATATAATTTCATTTACCCTAAGTTACTATATAATATTATTGAAACCTAAGTCAAAGGTACAACAGTTAAAAAACTTTGTAAAGACACAAAACTTATTGATAAACAATGAGAAGTATACAGTTGAATCTAAAAACCACCATGACAGTTTTACAATACCTCTTTGTAAATTATTTTTTGTTGAAACATGATAAGATTATGTGTTATCTAAACTTTATTAAACTACATAAAATTGTCATAGAAGACTTAGTTATGAGTTAACAAACATGGAGCAATATTTCCTATTTTCACACTTATATTAGGGTAAGCAGATAGGTACATGGGAAATTTAGTAACCCTTAACAATAAGAAGTAAAAAAAAGTAACATTTCAGCAGCAGGAAACTATTGTATCATAATATCTCACAATGTACAATGAGCTGCAAATTGGAGATGAAAGTACTGTAAGAAATCTTTAAATTTCTCAAGCCAATTATTTTTGTTATTGTAGGACAGACATTGGAAATAGTATGGTTTCAGTACTTATTTGAAGAAAAATCATATCATCATAATATTGTATAATATACAATATTATGTTTTCTATGATTTTTAGGGTTCCGTACCTCAAAAGGAAAAAACGGAACCCTTATACCCTCACTTCGTTGTCCGTCTGTCTGTCTTTCAGTTTCTCAAGACCCTTTCTCTCAGGAACGTGTGAAGGTATCAAGTTGAAATGAATATCAAATACGTAGGTCTACGGTCCCTTGGAGCTATAAAAAAAATCAAGCTTCAAAGTCAACGCCATAAAAAAATACGGCCATTTATGCGACATATTTTGATACTCGCAAATAGATCAAAACCTATAGGGTACTTTCCATTGACGAATCATGAAATTTGGCAAGGAGCAGGGTCTCACAGCACAAATGAAGGAAAAAGTCCGAAAATCGTTAATTTGTAGTTTTATCACATGAAAAATTTTTGTTTACGATTACAAACTTACATTTGCATTTGAAGAATTGACCGTGACGTATTGTATATCGATGTATGGGAGAACACGTTTTTCAACAACAATGTTAAGTTTGTTTTTGGTATAAATTCATCCCAACTCAGGAACCCTTCATTGTGCGTGGTCCGACACGCACTTGCCGGTTTTTTTAATTTAATTTTTTGTTATATGTGCATAGGTACTTGTTTTTATAGCTGACTGTACTCACAACTCATCTTGGTGTGTTTTCCTCTCAAATCAATTTACAAGGAAAAATATACTTAATTAGGACACATGTAATGGACACATAATGTAAATAATTATGTATGGTAACAAATTATTTCTTTCCTCATACTATAATTTACCATAACATTATAATAAAATATAGACGTATTTTATCAGGAATATGGAATAGGTGTAATATCTAGGTGTTTAGGATGAGCTCAGATGATCAGAGTCTTTGATGCGCGTTTAGAATGTCTCAATAAGAATGAATGCGCATTCTTATTATCAATGTAATGTGATCGCCTTATTATCAACGAAGCAGTATATTTTCTTGTTAGTGCAGTAATATAATTTATATAAAATTTCTCGTCACCTGCCGAGCTAAAATGCGCGCGTAACTAAATTATGTCGGTACATTTTCTCGCTCTGAAACGTATATAGGTACGTTTACGCTACTATGTTTACGCCACAGCCTAGCCTTTGTACTCACTTCATACAGAGAAGCCTGGACACAGAAAATGACCCCATTTCCCTATTTACTGTGAAATCAGGAATAGAACAAAAGTAGTGACATTATTACATAACAATTATCTTTATAGGTGTCCCTCATATTCCCAAAGAAGAAATCGAACGGTTTGTCGCCGTCCGAAATTAACGGGTTCGAGAAGCGTCTAAAGAAAGCAAAGAGGGAGAAACCGAAGTCAGTACAGTTGTACAACCAGATCGGAAACTTCTGGAGGATTAAGGGGGATACGAGACAGTCCATCGAGTGCTTCAGGCGCGCACTGGCTGTGTCGCCTTATAATGCGGAAGTAAGTGACCTTTTTTAATACGACTTATTAAATTGATGTTCAGCTACATTTCTGGTTATGATAGACTGAAGTCAGTTCAACATATGTAGTTGCGAAAAGGAACAGAAATTATATCGGGAGACACATTCTGAACCAATCGTGCCTCATTGCATTTTGACACTATCCCACTTCCGTGTAACCCGGCAGCCGAAAAACCTCAAAGATTGTGAATAGGTATGCTTGTGATTCAGGGTGTAATTGACTCTAATTCTAATGCTGCGGTCCCACGGCCCGCTTTCCCACAGGCCGACAGGGCGTGGGAACCGTCGCATCCGATGAGGCCTGCGGTGGAAAAGCTCAGCACGGGCCGCGACAGGATTCGATAGGCGTGGCAATGCCTGGCGCGGCCTGTCTGGTAACGGGCCGTGGGACCGCGGCTTTACCACGAAACTGACACTCAAGCAAACCGTCGTTCGATCATTATTTCTATTTAGTTTACCAGGAAGCAACGGTAATTTGTAGGTATTGTTCTAAGCAGACTATGAAAAATAACAATCGTGGAATGTCATAATCAGCAAAAATTGAAAGCTTATGCTAGTTCTTAATGAGAATATTACAATAGGTAGTTTTTAATTTTATTTATTTATATACAAATAAAGTAGGAGCTCGTGGCTAAATAATAACAGCCGCAAGGGTCGATCCATCAGGTTAAGCTACGCTTGCCGGGGTTGTCCGTGGATGGGTGACCATCTTTACATACCGAGACTCCTCCGTGCCTCGGACAGCACGTTAAGCCGTTGGCTGTCGTTCGTAGATCTTTGACAGTCGTTACGGGTCGTCAGAAGCCCGAAAGTCTGACAACCAGTATTGGGGTACCAAGGGGTATCGTATTACCCAGTTACTGGGTTGTGGAGGTCAGATAGGCAGTAGCTCCATGTAAAATACTGGTATTCAGCTGCATCCGATTAGACTGGAAGCCGACCCCAACATAGTTGGGAAAAGGCTAGGCAGATTGATATACAGGGCAATTTTTTAATCACTAGCTAAATTTTCACAGGGTGATCTACCCATGTATATGAACAACTTACACTATGGGACCAACTCTGAAATCGCGAGAAAAAAATCAGCTGTTTCATACATTATGGCCGAGTAGGTATTGAACTTTTGTATGAAACAGCAGATTTTTTTTTCGTGATTTTAGATTTGGCCCCACAGTGAAAGTTGTTAATATTCATGGGTAGAACACCCTGTGAAAATTTGGCCGGTTATTGAAAACTTACCCTGCATACAAAAGAATAAAATTGAAGTGTCTATTTGTAATGTCATTAAATAACAGCTTTTTACTAAATGCATAAGAGAATATATACGGTACTTATAACCAGTGATAGGAATAGGTAGTGCTAATTTGCCTAAACTTCGAGGAAGGAAGTAACATGGAGTAGATAAATTTTAATGACGTTTAAATCCCGGGATTTAAAAACCACGAATTATTTATTGGACTTTATTTATAGATAGATAGAATGCTCTTTACTATGTACACCATAAAAATTACATATATAAATGTGTGTGTGTGTAACCCTAAAAAATGTTATCATTTTTCAAATCATTAATTTGTAACTACAAATAAAGTCCGATAAAAAATTCGTGGTTTTTAAATCCCGGGATTTAAACGTTATTAAAATTATTCCGAGATTTTAGAGGGGGTATTATCCACTCTATGTTACTTCCTTCCTCGAAGTTTAGGCAAATTAGCGCTACCTATTCCTATCACTGCTTATAACAAAAAAGTAATTTTAAAATTTCTTTGTCTGTATGTCTATTTGTTCCGGCTAATCTCCAAAACGGCTGGACCAATTTTGACGGGACTTTCACTGACAGAAGCTGATATTATAAGGAGTAACTTCAGCTACTTGTATTTTAGAAAAAGAATTAGAGTTTCGCGCAAAAAAAATTAAAACCCATGAAATTGTGAACAAAATTCGATTCAAATAGTGAAGTATTGATTCAAGCGGGCGAAGCCGCGGGCAACAACTAGTGTAACCATAAGTTTGCAGAGTCAGTCGTTAAAAGCCAGCACCAGATTTATTTCGTTCGTTCGTGGCTACGAATTCGTAGGGTCGTGGTTAGATAGACAGGAACCGGTGCATTTTGGTGTATACAAGATGGAACAGGACGATGGACATTCCTTTAAACCACGTAAAGAGAATCTAGTTCTTTACCCGTATACAAAAAATCAATCAAATCCAATGAATACTTTAGCCACAGGAAATTATTTTTCATTTTCTTATTTTTCAATATAATGCAGATCTGAGTCCGTAATAATAGGTAAACATTACCGCCGCCGCGCCCCGCACCCCTTCACCGCACCGTTTGGTCAGTGACTTTTCGTAGCGTGTTTACTTTTTATGCAGTTGATTCTGCTATTTATTTTGTTTGAAAACTGCAATTTTTTAATTTTCCATTAACTAATCTTCGTGTTTTAAAATGTTTCGATGTACTAGTACTGTGCTCGTTTTAATTTAATGTCGTACGTCCAGATCCATATTGTATAGAGTACCTATACGTTAACAAAACCGAAAGTGGATGTAAGAATAGTATGTGTCGTTTTATAGCTTTTGGCTACCTTCATGGGAAAGAGGTGAGATAATCATCCTAATGTTCCCAATGTTCCCACTGCTGGGATTCAGACATTGTTTCTGTGGAAGAGAGAATAGAAAAAAAAATACGGATATAAAAATACGGGTCAACGACACGTGATGGAGTAGTACAGTGCTGAAATAAAGTGCGCTGTCTGGATTCGAACCTACGTCACATAATACTTTATTCTGTATCATTATCGTAGTAACAAATTATACATAGTAATGCAAAAGCTTAGTCATCACTTGAAACAGTAAAAAAAAACTAAGTAGGTAAATGCGTTGTGTTAACAAAAGTCGAAACTAATTTATCATTCCAATCTACCTAAGTAGTTACTAACATTATTACATTTTACTTACTAACATTAATGTCACCTAAGTATATATGTATATAAGGTGTATCTATTCATACACGAAATCTCTTAAGGGGTCATTGTACTCATACATATGAACAACTTTTACTATGGGACCAAACCTGAAATCGCGAAAAAAATTATCTGTTACGTACATTTATGTTCGCATAACTCGTCAAAATGTAGGGACCAGCAGATTTTTGTTTCGCGATTTCAGGGTTGGTCCCATAGTAAAAGTTGTTCATATTGATGAGTACAACGACCCCCTAAGAGATTTCGTATATGAATAGATACACCTTATATGTGGCTTAAGTATCTCACTATGAAAGTTATTATGATTTTTTTACTATTCCACGGTCATTAGGCACCTTAATTAATTACTTCACTCACACATACAAAAGCAGACATTAAAGTTGAGCTATATTTAAAACCAATTTATAAGGAAAGGTCAATACAATACTATTATTTATTAAGCCACGTCATTGGTGTCGCATATCTTGATGTTATGTTTGACATGTAACATAACATCATAGCATATCACAGCACGCCCGTTTTCCCCGAAGGAGTATGCAGAAGATTAAGTGCACCGAAAGTCCCATCGTCCCAAGGGTTCTACTCCCTAAGTCCGTCAACGAAGATACGGGCTCGTCCGAAAGTAGTTAATCCGTCCAAACAAGTGTAAAATTAAAATTTTCGGACGGACAAAAACACATCGGGCGTAGAAAACCTACAACTGTAAAATCGTGTTGTCATTCATTCTTAGTTCGGAAACCGAACTAATCTAATGTACGTAAGTGATACGGAGTAGGAAAAGACCGTAACTTCGGCCGAAACTACGGACTTCGTGCTTAGGGAGTAGACCCCCAGGAAGCGAAACTATTGCCGTAACCGGACACAAATCCAGACTCTGGCTTCTACTGAGAATTTCCTAACAAAAAAAAACCAATAGCACTTTACCCAAGCTTGGAAATGAACCCAATACCCCGCGGTTCGGCTTAGGCCTCTGCCTCGAATTTTGCGGGCAGCGGGGCGGCGGCGGCGGCGGCGCGGGAGCGGCGCGGGCAACGCAGACCCGTTCTCGAAACCAGCGGGCAGATCGCGCGGCACTATAGTGGCATAGTGTTGTGTCGTCGAGATATTTGTTTTTGTTCGCGAAAGAAATGTCTGAACAACAAGAATATTTTGTAGATAATCCCATTAATTACTAGTTCTTTTATTAACATAAAACATTTTTATATTTGCCTTCAATATTTAGTTCGTTTTTAATTTCTTCCCATAACTGATTAATTAGCCTCCTATTTTTGTGGTTCACATCTTTGCTGTTCCTTATCGGAGTCCTATCAAAAATAGCTGAAATAATTTGTTCCTGCACGTCCGAGGACATTTCGATACGTCACAAAAATAAATTGCGCAGCACTATCAATGCAGACGCGCGGCGGTCACCGCTTGACTGGAGTGCACCGCTCGTCGCCCTCTCCCGCCCCGCTGCGCTGCCGCGCCGCTGTTTTCGAGGTCCGGTCCATTTAATTTTACACATAAAATCCTGCCGCTCCCGCGCCGCCGCCGCCGCCGCCGCCGCGCCGCTGCCCGCAAAATTCGAGGCAGAGGCCTTAGTGTTGAAGTTTTAAAGAAACGTAATTTTTCTATCTTCAATAGTTTTGGACTGCGTTCTCACATAACTGTAAATAAGTACCATAAGAGACACGAACATCTGTACACCGCTTACGCTTATTCTTACTTGCAGCACTTGGCTGCTATAGGAATGCTTGCTAACAGATGTGGTCATCGTGTGCACGGGATTTTGTTTTCAAATTGATCAGGTGTAAGTTTCCTCGATAGTACAGTAGAAGATAGTACTTCGCAGTTAGTTAATACCTGATACATAACGCTATAAAAAAGATAATTGCAAGATTGCTGTGTTTAACATTTACGTTGCCATAATTTATGTTATCTACCCTACCACACGTGTCTTCGCGGTAGATACGAACAGAATCTTTTACCGTAGCCGCGTAGGCGTCATTAAATGTGATTAAGAGGCGAAGTAATGAGTTTGTCTTTCCTTCCTTATACGGTAGTAGGTAACGTTAGTGCAATTACCAATTAATCCAAATATTATTGATTGAAAATTTAAATAATCATGTTCATAACATACGTGTGATATAACGATGTTCATCGAAACCGAGGTTTAAAAGAAAGTCTAAAAAAAAAAAAAAATTGGAGTACGCTGTAGGTAGATGTTCGTATCCAGATAATAATGAAGCAGGCCGTATTAACTTCAGTTCCTAAGCATTATCTACCTGTACGATATTTTATTTAAAGACTAGCTGTGTCCCGCGACTTCAATCACGTGGAAGCTGTAAGGTACACATCATTCATTCTGCCTAGCCTTTTCCCAACTATGTTGGGGTCGGCTTCCAATCTAACCGGATGCAGCTGAATACCAGTAGGTATTTGAAGCTGTAAGGTACACAACATACTAAAATAACAGCCCTATTTTAATAAAACTCCCTCGTCCCCCGACTCGTCGTGTTGTATCGCACGCCCGCGCTATTACTTCGTTTTCGCTTAGTGTTCTTTCTGACTTTTTTCTTTTAGCTCGGCTCCTAAAGGTCGTAGCGTGATGCCTATAACTAACTTCGAGAATTGGGCTACCAAATGCAAAAAGAATTTAAAAAATCCGGCTTTTTGCTCACAATTTCATGGGTTTTAATTTTTTTGCGCGGAACCTTAAATATTTTTCTAAAATAAAAGCAGCCCACGTTACTCCCCGTAACATCAGCTATCTGCCAGTGAAAGTACGTCAAAATCGGTCAAGCCGTTACGGAGATTAGCCGGCACAAACAGACGACAGACAGAAATTTTAAAAATTGCTTTTTTGTTATAAGTACCGTGTATACTTTCTTATGCATTTAGTAAAAAGCTGTTATTTTGACATTACAAACAGACATTTCAATTTTATTTATTTGTATAGATGTAAGATTGAAGCCGGACCGTTATTGATACCGTTAATCGTTATAGTATGTTCCAGCCTTATCTTTGACAATACGACGATTTTTTTTTAATTTCCCGGCTGTGGTTCGCCCCTAAAACCTTTCATCATTCATAACAACTTTCTACAAAATATTAATACCCCTTAACCCCAGGTTCTGCTAAACCTCGCAAGGGTACTATTTACCCTGCAGTATTTGGATGACGCGATCTACCTGACGCGCCGGTCTTTAGAGGTACAGCCGCCTGATCGCAGCGCATGGCAACAGTACTTCACGCTTGGCGAGATATTCAAGGCATATGGACATTATCAGGTATGTTTGATGATCTGAAAACCCTGATACACCATTTACTGATCGAAAAAGTTGTGGTTGCTTCGCATTATAGCACAAGACGCGAACTCACGATGTGATGTATTACCACAAGCGCTGAGCACAATATGAATTAGAAAATAATCATCCATTGTTTCGAATTTTGTGCCGTGAATTTGTTCCAATAAAAATAAACACTAGTGTGGACAAGACTTTAGAATTTTTAAAGGAAGATGATTACAGAAATCTCCAAATGTCCCAGATAAGTTCTCAGTATTTGGTGAAAGGGACACGGTGTAAAACCCCAGACGTGAAATCCCAAATTGTACATTGAAAAGATTTTATTGCCTTGATTAGAAATCCGCCTTGACAAACCAAAAAAATTGTTTTAAGAGCACGTTTTTGTTTTCGTAAATGGAAAACAAAGGCATTTTTTATACAAGTAGTACATAAGAGTGATTTGAGCTTGAATTAGAAAATAAAACATACAACCTTTAGCATAACTCCTAAACAAGTTTGGTTTTGCTTTGACCCAGCATTATAATCCCTCAGGATTTGCAAACGCATACTTCATTGCTGCTTTAAAAGGTGTATGACTATAAAACCTTGTGCAGGAAGCGGCAATGCACCTGAGGCACGCTCTGGACTTGAAACCGGACTATGAGCCCGCTATGGCTGCGTTGAAAGACATCGAGAATACGCCGGAAGCTTCAGTGCATGTCTATACACTCCTTATAATTGTGTGTTTGGTAAGCGTGTGTTTTTTTTTTCTTGTACTTTTAGCACATGTCTCGTAGACTGGTTGGTCTTGTTTTTTTTTTTTTCAATGTGTCATCTCGACTTCGATTTTAGCGTAGCTATTTTGCGTAATTTCTACAGAAGTTTGGATTAGAATTTTGTTCTTAATTACTATTGCACAACATCACTTTGACTTGATATTTAATCGGCCACAGAATTAATGGAGAGTAAGAAATACAGGGTGTTTGGCAGAACGTTGAACATACGAAAATGGTGGATAGGTGGGGTCATCTGCTACTTACTCAGCCCTAATTAATTTGGCCCTGGCCTTCTGGATATTTAATTTTTTTTTTGCTTTCTTCTAGTTTCACCACTTTCTTAACTATAAAGTGTAATTTTTATAAAAAAATAGTAAAACAGGCAATATTTTGTTTTTTTTTAAATCTTTAATGTTGGCAGATTCTTAGAAAATTGTTGCTTTATTCAGATGTTAGCTAGAAAAAAAGTTATGAGTCCTCAAACTTACGGAAAGATGTAAAAAATACTTAAATCTTAATTTCAACTTGCATTAAAAAAAAAAAACAAAAAATGATTGCGGAGTTCCAATTCTACCAAAACATCCCTAGTGCGTGACCTTTCTAATGGTATGTAATTTGCTTTTTAAAAAAAAAACTAAGTTATTTGATAATTTTATCAAGTAGGAAATTTTTGACGAAACACCTTTTTAAAAATGTCCAAAAATTTTTTTTAAAAATATCCAGGAGGCCAGGGCCAAATAAATTAGGGCTGAGTAAGTAGCAGATGACCCCACCTATCCACCATTTTCGTATGTTCAACGTTCTGCCAAACACCCTGTATATTAAAAGGAACATGCCTTTGTCCCTAATTTTTGTGTCATTTCCTCATTATATGTGGTTAAGGGTCAATGGGTTATGTCCTTACTGAGAATTACTTGAAAAGGAAAATTGAATACTTAAAAATAATTCATTCGAAACTCGAACATTTTCCTGATGCATCGTACCAATGTTTACACGATAAGCGTAAAAACAAGCAAGTTATATTTAGAAGTAATTAACTACGCCCAAGATACCAACAGTAGTACGATTGTTCGTAGGGCAAATAAATAATAATAACAATATAATATCATTTGTTACGTGACCGCAGCGGAAGCAAGGTTTACCATATCCGAAACCACAATGTTGCATACAAACACGACTTGTTTACTGATATACCGACAAACGACAAATATCTATGTGTGGCGAGCAATGTTGATGTTGTCGACGATTTTACCTAGCCAAATGCAAAGTCCACGCTCATCGGGCTTTCATAAATATTTTGATTCAACAAGAGTTTGGGGTTCTATTCTATCGGCTATCGTCGGTTTTTGTAGTGTAAATTAAAAAAAAAAAATTGTAACCCTCACTCCTCAGAATGTAGGCATAGTCACGGGCTAGTGTTTACTCACGCATTTCTGTGTCATAAGGTCACTCACTAAAAAATTACAGGGGGTGGTAATTCTGATTCATTAATTTAATAACATAATTAGCATGATAAGCTTACTTCAAAGCGATAATTTTTGTTAAGTACCTGGTACTTGTTGACAGGCCTACACGGACCTCCCATACTTAATAACACTGTAATTTGAAAACATTGTAAAAGCCAATTATTTTTAAAAGAGTAAACATAGAGTTTCTTGCCAGTTCTTCTCCATAGGAAACGACCAATTGGAACCGTGCACCTAGCTTCTGACGTTTCATAAGTACCCATGTAGATTTATGTGAAATAAAATATTTTGAATTTGAATTTGTATGTATCAAATTCTTACAAAATGTCACAGTATTATGAAAATACATTTTACGGCCGAACCCAGTAACCTATCTATCACCAGTCTTGGCATACTGGAGATAGAAAAACCTATCTATCCATGGTTTTAACATCCCAGTAATCTATAAGAGATTATAGAATCTTACCAGCCTGGCATAAGGGCAGATAAAATTACACTGTCTACCATCAATAGCGATCTGTCTTTTATGGGTTCGTCCGTTAATAAATAAGTTCCTACCGATATCATGAATAGTAGTGACAGACTTCTGGCTATGATCAATAAAATTGTTAAACATTTTTAGTCCGCGACTGTACATAAGCCTCGATTCGAAGTAGGCAGGTAATAGAGAAATCGTATGTAAATATGATGTAAACAAGTAAAAATTCAGGAATCGAAAGTCATTTATGTATTTAATTTTTGGCATTATATAAAATATTACACATGATTGTGAAGTGTTACTTGCTCGCAGGAGGATTTCGTGTCAATGTCAGGCATTTTTTTTCTGACCTTTTCTTGTGTAATCGTTATGTAATTTCGCCAAAGCTTTTGTTCGGTAGGATATAAAATACAAGACTTAGGTAGGTACGGTCGCGATGGTTTTGAAACTGAAAATCTCCGAACACGAGTTTCGCGATTCACGGTTGCTCTAGTAAAATTCTCTGAAAACGAAGTGGCAGGCCTAATAGGAAATGTTGGCGTGATGACATGAATTCGTTCTTGACATGTTGACCTGAGAAGGCAACAGAGAAAGAGATGTGGAAATTAAATTCGTACCATTAAGGACATTTTAGGGGCTAGAATGTCCTTAATGGTACGTATTTAATTTCTGTCTGCGCTGTAGGACATACTAATATCTAAATGATTTTATTTCTGTAAGTAGGGTAAGTAGGTTTATACAAACACTTTTACACGTCAAACATTTTTTTTTAAACTAGATGAGGCCGGCGTTTCCTATCTGACTACTCTGAGAAGAAAGGCCGAAACAAACTTAGAGGTCACAGTCTCTTTTAAAGTCCAGACATAATCTTGGTTAGATCATGTGAAGACCATGTAGGTTGGTGTCTGAAATGGTCTTTTGAGGAAAGAACCACACAGATTGAGTGGACCTGTCCAGTCAGTGCAAGCATCGGTCAGTAATCGTACAGCTCAACATAAAAATTAAGGAGCTCAACGATTCGACGAACAATACAAGAGAAAGGACATTTGGGTAGGCCGCATAATTTACTCAAACTGGCAAACTATGATTAAAGCTGAGAGAAAAAAAAAACAAGGACCCACATAGTCTTCACATTCACAGTAATTAAAATAATATAACATTTTACAAAGTAAATATTCATGTCATTGTATATATAAGAAAAAAAAAGGTAAAAGGTGTAGGTTGATAAATAATAAAATTCGCCTAATTGAAAGTCTCCATTTTAACATTTTCCAGGTAATGGGAGTATTGCTGGTCATACTATCATCAGTGGACAGTGGTGGCGACGTTGAAGAGCACAAGACTCAAAGGCATTTCAACCGAGCTATGGCGATGAGGTCCCTCCGTGGCGTAGCCCTTCCCGGGTCTCGCGGTCGCAAGAAAGGCGGGTCCTAAACGTACATCACTAGCGATAACCTGAGTTTATGATCTTTGGTCGTGTTCCTAAATTGAATTGTTAACTTTTTTTATGTGTAATTGCTCAGAACGTGTGTTCGAAATTTGTTTTTTTTTTCTTTTGTTTTTTGATAAGTTTTTTGACGTGTAACTCGGCGGGAAATGTCTGTGGAACTGTCGGCCAATTAGTAGCCAGCAATTGTGCGAGTGAAAGGGAATGATAAAATAGGGAAGTAGAAAGGAGGACCACAGATATTTCTACAAAGTATATAAACTGAATTCCCAGTTTATTTAGTTCTTAAGTTCTTTACCTTATGAATAAGATCCGTGTTGGCAATATTTTTTTACGCCATTGGATCCGTTTTGCTTTTTGTTTCATGGAGATCGTAAACTCAGGATGATTGAACAACTCCCGTTACAAACATTTAAGGCTTGATAAAACAAATTACGAATGATGTTGTCGTATAGCTACAATGTTTTTATTATAATCGCTAAGATCCGTGGAATAAAACCGTAATATTGTGGTACTGTTCTGTTAAATTAGGCTTTTCTTTTTATTTTTACCAAAAATAACATTTTGTATTTCATCAAGTTAACTCAGTCGGTCTTTTTGAAATGTTGATGAAGAGTGATGTAGAGGTTACCATTATGTAAGTCAAAGTGATTGCGTCCCTATGACCGTTACAATACTGGCTGTTGAGAACCCGTGGCGCGAAAGCAAATAAAAAAGTAAAACTAAATTTTAACATTGCTATGAGCACTGCCTTGGATGTAGCAGCAAAGGGTTGATGATGCATGAAGCAGAAGACTTGCCTACCTAGTCCACTATGCCACTGTCACTACAGGCGTAATTTAATTTTCAACCGACGAAAAAAAGGAGGAGGTTCTCAAGTCGACGCGTATATTACACTAGCTTCCGCCCGCGACTTCGTCCGCGTAAAATTTCTTGTTCCCCCGACCCACTCCGTCGCATCGCATCGCCTGCCCGCGCTGTTACTTCGTTTTCGCTTAGCGCTCGTTTTTCCTTTTTTTTGTTTTTGATCGGCTTCTAAGGGTCCTAGCGTAATGTTACATACCCTATAGCCTTCTTCAAGAATTAGACTTTATAATGCAAAAAGAATTTTTCAAATCCGACTGGTAGTGTCAGAGATTAGCGCGTTCAAACAGTTAATAAAAAGTAAAATGTGTAGGTAACTAATAGATTAAGCGCATTTTTCTTACTTTAAGCATTTTTATACCTGTCGTAATTTCTAAACTTAAGGTCCGAATTGAATAATTTAAAAAGGAATTTACACGTACTTAATCAACCTTCATTATGAAACTATTTATTTGGATAAGGATTAATGAAAAAACCTTCGCAAGTAAATCATTATTTTATAACAAAGACCATTAAAAAAATTATAGTGAGCCAACCTTAAAAGATAGACATACGCTATCGTGGACTTTTTTTAGAACTTTTTAAGAGGAACAATCTCGTCATACATGACTTTTGCGTAACTAACCGTTTACGCAGCGCACGCAACAAAAACTCGCAAAAGGAATAAATTTTCCCCGTTTTTGCAACATTTTTCATTGATGCTCCGCTCCTATTAGTCGTAGCGTGATGTTATATAGCCTATAGCCTTTCTCGATAAATGAGCTATCCAACACTAAAAGAATTTTTCAATTCGAACCAGTAGTTCCAGAGATTAGCGCGTTCAACCAAACAAACAGACAAACTCTTCCTCTTTATAATATTAGTATAGATATGTTTTTATTTGAGTGTTCAAAAGTTCGTTGCCGACATTTTTAAAGCATTGGGTTGTTAAGAAATTGAGCTGTAAACGTTTATGTACCTCCATGTACTTGGTAACTGACACTACTGTATAATGGGTACCTTCCATTTGTAAACACCCCAAGGTGTTATCGCGCTGGCTATTGAATAGTATCGGTGAAAAAGTACATTAGGAATACTATAACTTTAGCAGTCAGTTAGAAGAATTAATTTGCTTGGCAGATGGACACACTACGAAAATTAACGTGTTGTAACCATTTCATACGATTTGCATATCCGGAAAATTTAATTGATACTTAATTTGCTTAGCAATCTTTTTCTCTGACTGTACCTGAACAGAAAATATGACCAATTAACTTGATGACAATATACATATACCCTTAATGTGTTGTGATTATAACTAACTTGAGATGCTACGACAGAATGTTAATGGCTGGTTGTGCTAATAACTTATTAATATTATATTTATGTATTTATAGTTTAATGGAACAGTACTATCAATCAGAGGCTAATGTACAAATATTCTTTATGTAAATGTGACCAGAACGGTCTTGCCATGTCTTATTTGATCTCTGCTTTGTAGTCTTCATCACGTTGATATAATACTGATGTGGTGTACCCTTTTAGCAGTTTGGAAATATATTAAAAATGGCTTTTCAGTATATTTACCTTTTATAAAATACGATCTACAAATCCGCTCCGATCTCGTTTAATATTTGTATCTTAAGGTAAGAATGTTCTTATTTTAAACAGGAATAAATGCTTTTGGTAAGCAATACTATTTGTAGCTAGTTGATAATATTCGAATAATGAACAAGCTCGAATTTCAAGTTAACTGTTATAAAGCGGAGGTAATAATAATTGTTGAGTACTGCGCAGTGGCGTATTCTACCCAAAATGAACAAGAAAGCTGCTAATTATAAGGAGTGTACACGTAATCCGTCAAGTTAGAAGGCAAGAGCTGGTTATGGCGTGCCTGCCTTGCAACGAGCGTATCACTTTTGCAACCTAGTCATTCACTTAGACAAGTTTGGCTCGCGATGTCGGAGCCCTGTGTGTGTATTTCTTTTAGTAGTGCATGCAAATAAACTTGTTAAGTGTTCGTAGCGTCTAAGGATTTAAAACGGAGGAGCAAGTCTTAAATTCGAGATTGGTAAAAAAATGTACCTGTTTTCAGTGGTTCTTTTGTTAATTTTTGACTATTTATAATACATGATTGTCCTAGCATCTATGTTTGTATTTTTTTTTTTTTGACCTTTTAAGTACATAAGGAGCTCGTGGCTAAGTAATAACAGCCGCATGGGTCGATCCATCAGGTTAAGCTACGCTTGCCGGAGTTGGTCCGTGGATGGGTGACCATCTTTACATACCGAGACTCCTCCGTGCCTCGGAAAGCACGTTAAGCCGTTGGTCCCAGCTGTCATTCGTGGATCTTTGACAGTCGTTACGGGTCGTCAGAAGCCCGAAAGTCTGACAACCAGTCTTACCAAGGGGTATCGTATTACCCAGTAACTGGGTTGTGGAGGTCAGATAGGCAGTCGCTCCATGTAAAATACTGGTATTCAGCTGCATCCGGTTAGACTAGAAGCCGACCCCAATATAGTTGGTAAAAGGCTAGGCAGATGAAGTACATAAACATATATAAACTCACGCCTTCTTCCCATGGGGGGTAGGAAGAAACTACAGAACGCCACCTGCTACGATCCTTACATACTCCTTTTGCCTCGTTTACGTTCATACATCTGGTCATGGTTAATGAGTACTACGCACCTGACCTTTCTGAAGAACATCACCAATAAGATCACTATATGTCTTCCTAGGGCGTCCTCTCCCGGCGTTTCCACTGAAATTTGCCGTGTAAATATCTTTTGTTAGTCGACTTTCATTCATCCACTCAACATGACCAAACCATCTAAGCATACTCTTTTCAATTTTTGTCACTACATCTACCTTTTAAGTATAAATTAAATTAAATAATCATTTATTTCATGACATTATTCCCATATTAAGCACTACAAATTACATAGGAATATACATAAGGTTTCATTATACATTAAAACATTACACATTAAGCCCATTGCATTAAAAATAAATTTAAGTTAAAGTACAAAATGGTATTAGGGAAAATACTTTCGATTACATTTAATTATAATGATAAAACAATAATCACTTAATAAATGGTGAGGAACTGGCATGCAGGTGGTGCATCCACCTCTACAACACCGCCGAGTCCCACCGCTCGGTCAAAACGCTCAGGATACTGTTACACCTGTATTTATAAACAAACAATTACTTGCTGCTAAGTAATTTCTTAATGAAGTCATTACTTGAGGATAGAATTCTTCATTACTTACTTGAGTACCTAAATGCTTGAATAAGAATCAACGCTTGAAAGTTGTTTCCTTCTGGTAACACTCAATTACTGCGTTTTGTTTCATTAGAAGGCATACGTGCGATGTAGATTATTTTACTTTTATTACTTAAATTTTATTTTACTTTTTAATTCTGATAACATTCGCTTTTTGTGCTATTTGCAAAAAAAAACAACAAAATTGAATTTCGCGGGTTACGTTGAAGGATCACCAATACTTCTTAAGTATACATATATTCCTGTATAGCTACAGCTACCTATAGAGCCTTAGTTCCCGTTAAGAAATGCAGGTGACGTTTCGAATCTGCATGCTTCGAAATGGCACAGGAGGGCTCTCTTTTCCCGTATTATTATTTTACTCTGTGCGTGTCAATAAATATGGAAACAATAATGAGGTCAGCGGGTCAGCGAAAGAAAAAGTTGACACTATCACTGTACGGACGCCAGCACATCAAGCTACTACAATCTGTCAAATTTCTTTAAGGTGAAAGCGCAAGGGTAGCCCGCAAAATTCAAATTTTCTTACGTTTTTTGCAATCTGCAGGTCAGTATTAGGTTGTAAGTTGATTAAAATATTATTCGCGACCATAACAAATATGTATTTACACAATTATAATAATTAAAGTCATCAATACAACTCTAGACCTAGTGATCCTATTGAATGACTATTTCATGAAATATTTACATTTCAGGATTATACTAACTTAAGGATTTGTATTACTGATTCTAATGATACTAATAATTCTAATAATTCTGAAAATACACATTTGTTATGCTCGCTAATCATACTTTAATTAACATACACCCAGACACTGAGCTGCAAATTGCAAAAATCGTATTAAAAAAAATTGAATTTCGCGGACTACCTTGGCGCTTCGCCCTTAATAGATTTTCGACTTTATTGCTAAAGCATTAGGTTCAAGGTTGACTGGGAAATTTGACAGTTTCGGGTAGCTTGATGTGCTCGTCTGTACAAGCATGGAAAAATGCAATAAAAGAAGAAAAAAGTTTCATGGTCACGACGCCGTAAGTACTTGATGTTATAACTAACGGAACGATTCATTATTAACACAAACGACACCATCAGACGAGTGATAATGAATGAAAATGATGAAGATGCAATGTCCGGTGTAAAAGAATTGTTATAACACACGTAACACAACATCACGCCTTGTTTCCCCGAAGGGTTAGGCAGAGGTGTACCTATTATGGTACACCCAAAAAAATAAAAAAATAATAGAATAGAATAAAAATAGAAAAATGAAATGAATGATAATGATGATGAATGGTAGAATTGTTATAAATTTTTTATATTTGAATTTTCTTTATTGAGCTCTGACTTCTCAGTCACACTTACATATGTAGGTACAGATATTTATCAGTCATACATAGCATAGCTGGCCTTTATTTTAACAATTTTTGCTTATTTAATTTAATTTTTAAACTAGAATACCTCTCCCACTTATGTTATGTACAGTAGTGGTCAGAACTCCAACGCCAGCATTACAAAACTATCGCATCGTTACTTGTCGCACTTCAGACCTTCTTCTATTTAGGCTTCTATTTATATTGCACTCTTTCATCACGAACCAAACAGAAAAAGCGCAGTATATGGTCATCATTGTAGGCAAACGCGGCACGCAGTCTTTTTCTGATTATGCTGAGAAAAAGACAGCGAATATTTTAAACTAGTCACATAAAAGTTGAGGGTAGATTTGAAACAAAATCAGTTTTCTAGGCTGTAATCAGAATGGTATGACGTTGTTGGTTGGTGAACTTAGTTACGAGCGTTTCTTTTAAATAAGCGCTGTGGTCGATAATATATTAAGAAAAAAACAAGTATATAAGTAGGTATGTAGTTGTAGGCATCTTTATTTAGTGTTGACCACACATGCATCTCACCAACCAACAACGCGCTTTCGTAGTTATACTGTGTGCGCGTTACTGTCTGCATTAAAACATCACATACACAGAGGTAGGCGCAGATCTGACGTGCAGGCCAAAATGATCATTCCGGTGGCGGTCCACTTAAGACTGTTGATTGTACTTACCTACCTAAAACAATAAAATTTATTTTTAAAAGTTTTTTGTCTGACTGTACTTTTAGTAATCACTCGCACAAATGCAAAGCTCAGTTTAGGCCTCGCGGACTGTACCAGCGCGCAGCGTTGTCATTGCGCTTCTCTTTCTTTTCTATGCAGTCTGACAGTGACCGCGCTTTTCGTGCGGGAATCGAACCCGCGTGTCTCGTTGTGGATCAGAGGCATAGATATCCGTGAGCAGAGGCTTAGCCAGGAAGTTTTTGATATAGCTGTCAATCTACGGCAGGTACCTATTAATAAAACGATACTCAAGCACCAATCTCGCATTGAGAATAGATTTGAAGCCGTTTTGATTGGTTGAATCGAGTTTTAAGTTTGAGTATCAATCGTTCTGTAAGACGAACTCACAATTAATATCAGCCATATGCTACTTCGTAAGATGCCCAATAGGTTCCGTAAGCCGTATGTGTGCAACGTCGCACTTGTGTGAATGACCTGATCAACTAGTTAGTGCTTCTTATAAGTACTCGCTTCAATAAATAAATTCTTTATTTACAAAAAAGTGACAGTGCAGTGTTATTACAGACATGGCATTAATTTACAACATACAGGAGTAGTATCTCAAACAGGTCCCCTGCCTCCCAAACTACGTTTATGCCTGTGACGTCATTAGGTATGTCGTTGGTAATTAGAAATGGAAATGTAGGGACAGACAAAAGGCACATTTTTGAATAGATTATGCAAAATAAAACAAAAAAATATTACAATAAAGAAATTGTGTGATGTGAGATGGTGTGTGTGTTTGTGAAGTATATGTAAAACGTTGAGGTGTTTGTATTTAGTAGGAGAAATAGGTTTTTTATTTCGTCGTAGTCAAAGACTACTATAATATACTGGCTAGTCGTAGTTCTTTTTCATCAACCACGCTTTCACTGCAATTTTACACTGATGCAAATTAAGTTTTTGAATCGCGAGAAGTTTCTTGATTCTGTTATACAGTTTCTGTCTGAGGTAACAGAACTGGTGTTCAGCAAAGGTGGAATTATGTCTTACCGGTGGGAAAACAATATCAGCTCGACGCTTATTGGTGATTTTTATTGGCACGCGATGTTTTCTCAGTATACACTGAAGCACAAATAGTTTCCTCACCGAAAGTACTTCGCAGTCCTTGTACGTACAGTTATTCTGTGGGATACCTACCTATCTGTAGGCTTGCATAACATTACTTTGAGAACTGCCCTTTGTGCTCTCTCTAATTTAAGGAAGTACGTCTTACAGGCTCCACTCCATGCTGGCAGGCAATATGCAAGAAGTGATTGACAGTGTCATGTAGACCAACTTGAGAGTATTTGTATCAGCTGAATAGCGTAGTTTCTTAAAAATATAAATAAGTTTCCGGGTTCTTGCTACCAAGTTGTCTACATGAGTAGGTATATCAGTTAAGATGTCTATCTGTCAGCACGCCCTGTAGTTATTGCCAGAGCAGGATACGTGCATGAGAGGTCTTGAGTGCTCTGGGCATTAGGGCCTTTAATAGCAAGCGGTATGTTAGGCTGAGATTTTTTGCATAAAGAAAAGGTTACTTACCTACTATTTTAGTTTTTTCTGTATTTAATGTTAAAACATTTTTTGCGAGCCAATTCATTACCGTATCTAAAGCCGATTGACGCTAACTTACAGAAAATAGCTAGAATTACTGATAGGTACCTACTTATCTTAAATAGTGTACTACAACATGCACCAAAATTAAGCGCAGTATTATTCTAGGGCCATACTTGCGTCTATTGACAAAGCAATGCGTGCCGAACCTTCGTATGTTTTGCTCGCTAAAAAGTTATCGCGCTAATGCGGTCGTCACATTAGCGGCTTCACAATTTTAACGAATTATCTTGCAATAATCCAAGATGACGCACATAATCACTGCGTTGTTTTGACAATGGACGACGACTTAGCTGACAGAGCCTTTACGCAGTCCGGAAACAACAGTCGAAATTAACAACGCTAATCCGACCACGCGCCACGCTAATTGGTGCGCTAAAACACTGATGAATTGCCACCCGGGCGATAAGTGCTATGCAGCCCGATCTATCGAGAGACGATAGCCGATAACGGTTGGTCACATCTGCGTGTATCGTATCACTGTGCGAAGCTTCGCCACGATAGACGCAGGTGCGACCCCAGCGTTAGGGATATTGTTCTTCTCGATAAGTGGTAGCGGAGAAGTGAGATTTAAGAGGGATAAATCTCGATCCAAGAAAGGATTAACATCAATATCTATGACAAAAATATCAAAGTCTGTGGATTCCTATAAAATTACTGTAAGCAATGAGAACTTAACGATGTGGAAAAGAATCGAAATGGAGAATTTGAGACAACCCAACCTAAAGCCGATTCATAAGAACTTGGGATACTGCAAGGAAAAAGATTAGAAAGAATTAACATAGTTTATTACTATTATTATATTTACTTATTTAAAAGAGTGCAGGCCACTTAAACTAAATAATCAAAGATACACAGACAGCATTATCGGAGGGAAATTGTATAAAAACAACCATCACTAAAAAATTATAATGAATTTATTATAAAATGTATACATGTAACTGAAAAAAAGTCCGCCGCACTTTCACTTTAGCCATCTCAAACATCTAAGCAGAAATGAATGTCGAAAATTCATAATAATATTATGATAATGTACAATTTGAATTTTTCAAAAATAGTCAATTGATCATTACTTACACCTAGTTAACCAAAACAATAGCTGTTTGAAATAGCGTAGCGACATTAAAAGACGTGAGAATGGTATTTCTTGATCGTTACCTTAGTGATACTTAGTATATTACTTTAGGCAGCTATGTCGTGGATGCCCAAGCGAAATAGATCGTGTTGTACAAAGAAGGAGTCTCCGAGTGGCTTCAGAACAAACGTTTGCATGTACGGGTGTGGGGGATCGTCGTCGCACTGAAATAAACATACATTTACATTTCAATAGAGGACACCATCATGAGGACACAATGAATTTAATCTACCAGTTAAGGTTTTTAAGTAGGTATGTTGTAGGAAGTAAGTATTTAGAAGCCAATATTAGTTTTCACCCTAAGATTATAATTATTATTATATTAGCACAAGGGATGCATTCTGGCACTTCATTAACTAGGAAGTTAAACATTTTCTTGCAATATATAGAGCAGAAACAATGGATTTGATTAAAGAGGTCTGCATAAATCATGTCTGTCACAAATTGATGTAATAATAAAATTAATTAATTGTTATCATAAAAAAAGACAAAGGTCAATATTATTATTCATCACACCAGCATATGAAGTGCTAAATTAGTTATTTGTTTTATGGACAGTAGATGCAGTGCATGCAGGCTGCCTCCTACGACATAACGGCAGAGGAACAAGGAACAACGTCTATGCGAGCTTGATGATTTACTATCTACTAGTAGATAATCGACGCGACTTGGTGACTTAGTATATTATCAAACAATTGTATAGTCGACCTCGTAATTGCTTTACCACCCTAAGGTTGAATGTGAATTATTATTGCACTTCATAAGTCGACAATGTTTATTTTTGGGGTTCCGTACCTCAAAAGGAAAAAACAGAACCCTTATAGGATCACTTCGTTGTCCGTCCGTCTGTCAGTCTGTTACGACCCTTTTCTAAGGAACACGAAGTTGAAATTAATATCAAATACATAGGTTTACGGTTCCTCGGAGCTCTAAAAAAATAAGGTTCAAAGTCAACGCAATAAAAAAAAACGGTCATTTATGCGACATATTTACTACCATAAAGATCAAACCTATAGGGTACTTCACATTGACCTAGAATCGTGAAATTTGGCAAGAAGCAAGGTCTCACAGCACAAGTAAAAGAAAAAAGTCCGAAAATCAATAATTTGTAGTTTTATCATATAAAAAAATTACGATTACAAACTTACATTTGCAGTTGGAGAATTGACGGTGACGTATATCGATGTATGGGAGAACTTGATTTCAACTACAATGTTAAGTTTGTTTCTGGGATAAATCCATCCCAACTGCGAAACCCTTCATTGTGCGTGGTCCGACATGCACTTAACAGGTTTTTGCTTTCAAGTTTCAAGACCGATGTGACAGATAAATAGTTTCAATATTTATGAAGTTTCCATTTACTGGGAATAGTTGTCAAAACTGGTAATGCAATTACGGGGTCGACTACACATTATGACGATGCGTACGAGTGTCGCGCTAATATTAATTCTCATACATCACCAATGATCAAAGTCGCAAAAGCAATGAGGGATAATCACAGAACAAGGCCCGCCTTTTACTGCTTGTCAAATAAATCGCCCCAGTGCCGTCATCTGTGGCCTTGTAAATTCATTTCTTTATAAATTGAGCTATCCTGCTACTGCTATGTCGTAGGTCACATCCAAATAGAATAATAAAGTACATGAAATCTGCTAAAACATAAACACTTGCATCACAACTAATCCTAGTAACTAGTCAAGCAACAAAGCTACCTATCTTTTCGACTTTATCTTGGTCACCTTTTGTTGTTATTGGGTCTGTCAGTATCCAATTTACTATTGTGTGCTTATTCATTGAATTTATCTGACAGTGACTTCATAATCCAATTGTATGGTAGTTATGTTGCATTGTTAAAAGTTCTAAAATAAATTAGTATGAACAGGAAATCTTATAAGAACCCTTATTTACAAGACATGATGAGCCTTATTTTAGAAAGGGATCATGTGCTAAGCGGTGTGGTAGTGCAGAACTAAAAGCACTAGGTTCTACTCTTACTTTGTATCTGTAGATAAAAGTAATTAGATGTTGTGAAGTGCCAGCCTGAACATGTCGTGTTCTACATAGAATGAGTTTGCTATTGGCTTCAGTACAAACGTTTGAAAGTATGCATGAGGTAGGTCATCATCCGTCTGTTTCAAATGCAATAAAATTATTTAAGTAGGCATTGCTTTATGAAATTTTATTGGAGCATGTTTTAACCTTTGGCAGTAATAAAAACAAATAGAGAAAGTAATAAGTGGACTACAATTTTGGGAATATATTTTATGGGGCAAAATTTTTGCAGAATATGAAAAAGATATCCCAATTACAGCACAATAGCAGTCACAATTTTCTGTTCTTTACAATGAAGAGTTATGTGCAATTGTAACAGATAATCAAAAATTATGCACATTATTATAGCATTACAACTGTATTACTTTAGTTATGTAGCATTACAACTTGGTCTAGTTTATTGTTTAATTTAGAGAAAGAAGTTTTAACATATCTAAATGATTAATAAAATCATACCTGGAGCTGTCCAAGCACATTTATTAGAACTCCACCATCGAACATGGGCTGAGAGTCAACGGCAGTTATAATCCTACCAATTTTCTGAAATGCTAAACTCTGAAATACAATAACAACAGTAAGTCAAACATTTGTGATACAAAATTATTTTGCCATTAAATTCTAATTTAGAAATTGAGATAAATGCAATCTATAAAAGTAATCTGTCCAATGTTCCAAATGATTGATTTGATGTGAGACTTGACATAAACAACAATCATTATTCATTCAATTGATATTGCATTGAATTATGTTTTTTTTTCAATATGACGAAGTCAGAGTCATTGAACTAAAATAATTAATTTGATAAGGCAAATGACCTGCAGACACATACATTTAACTTTTCCATTATCTTAACTGCACCTTGCAACTGTACACCCTCAAAACTCATGAATGACGTTTCGACCTGAAACAAGATACATCAACAATATAATGATACATAAATCAATATTACTAACAGTGGGGCTCCTACTAGGATAACTGAGTGATTCATAATTGTTTTGGTTTCACTAGAAATGCAAAGTTACTGTTCCTGGCTGTTAGTCACCTTCAGATGGCAACATGTTTTGTTGAAATGACTAAGAAATTGTGAAATCGACCTGCAAATAGATATTATTTCGGCGGGAGCAACGAGTTAACCTAAAAGTAAAAAACATATTTCTGTGATTTACTTAAAAAAATAATGATATCTAACAAGTAAGAGTTTCTGAGATTGAACATACTATAACTAGAGGAAATACTTACATTATACATATTCACTAGGTTTGGTCGCTGTGCCGGATCATCGAACAGTGTGTAATATTGCTGTACAAATCCTTTGCCAATTGCATCGTATTGCGGATTGAGCGCCATTATGACGATATATATTTACCTAAATTCCAATAAAATACCCTAAAATCACTTTCAATAATAAAATGCAGGCCTTTTACGGGGCTTTTGCATACCCTGAGGCTTTCTGTCACACAAGAAAAAATGGCAAACCGTTGTTGGTGTTGCCCATAACACAGAACTGCATATTTTGTACATATCACAGATTAGGAAAACCTTCAGGAACAGAATATCACTATCACTACCGAGAATATCAGTTCATTCATTATATTTCATTCATTCATTTGTGCTAAAAGGCTTAAAGGCCCTCCTCTAAACTTGACGAAAAAAAAAATATTAACGATATTTTGACATTAACATTTCTGACTTTCGGAGATGGTAAATCTTCTCTAATGCTAATTTGTTTGTTTCTCAATATTGTGCTTGAAATCAATTAATTTTTAACTCCTAAGTGCATTTATACAAACCATCATGTCTCTAGCCGATGAATTGCTTGCTGACTTGGAGGAAAATGACGATGGAGAACTTGAAGCTCTTATCGAAAGCAATAAGATGGACGAAGACCATGAGTTCGCCGTGCCATATCCTGTTATTCCAAAAGAAGAAGACATTAAAAACGTATCTATCAGAGAATTGGCTAAATTAAGACATTCAGATCGATTGAAACGGGTAATAGACATTGTTTACGACATAACTAATTTAGGTTGTATGCAGAAAACGAATTAACTGTGTTGTTATTTCAGGTAATGACATCAATAGAACACAATATTGGTAATAATAGACAAAAAGTCGAAGTGACAGGGTTGATGGAAACAGACCCGGAGTACCAGCTCATTGTAGAAGCTAACAACATAGCTGTTGAGATTGATGGAGAAATTGGTAGGTTCACATTTTTATTATACCCCTGTTCCAATATCTTGACTATGTCATCCATTGCCATCCATTGTCATCCACATGTGTTGCCATCCATTTGAAAAACAATATTCAATTCCTTTACAATTAGAATTTATAAATGTTATGCACACATTGATTGCCTTAGTATTGTGCAAAAATGTGTTCTTTAGTTCTTATAATGAAATGGCAAAAAATAATGTCGGGTTAAAAAAATATATTAGCAGCTGGTGTACCATGCCTATAAAGTCAAAAGTTTTAGGCAAACATAAACATAAGATAAAAATTATTTTTCAGCTATTATCCACAGATATGTTCGGGATAAGTATCAGAAAAGGTTCCCGGAGCTGGAGTCCCTGATCATATCACCGCAGGACTATATCCGTTCAGTCAGGGAGCTCGGCAATGATTTGGATCAGGCGAAGAACAACGAGACACTTCAGAGTTTCCTTACACAGGCTACTATTATGATTGTGTCTGTTACTGCATCAACAACACAGGGGTAATTAATATAATTAAACCATTATTGATTCAAATATGAAAGATATAGAATCTGTAAGTGAGGATAGTATTGAATTTATACTAGGTTATTTTTTTTTCTTACCGAAGTATCCAAAGGTTTCATTAGTTACTATCTTCCTTTATGTTAGCTTTTGCCCGCAGCTTCTCCCACGTGGAGGTTGAAAATTATCCCACGGGAACATACCACTGGGAAAAAAGTATCCTATGTGTTAATCCAGGTTATAAATATGTATGCCAAATTTCATCCAAATTTGTTCAGCCATTTTTGCATAATTGAGTAACAAACTTCCAAAGATACAAATTTTCACATTTATAATATTAGTAGGATATACATATAGGGCCTAAGCACACTATGTTTTTTTACGTGTTGTTGACTAAGGCCTAGTCTACCATTAGGAGTTACTCAATTATTAACTAGCTATATATATCATCCTGTATTCTTATTATAAAACTATGAAACCTTTTGTATCATATTTCAGGAAGTTATTGACTGAAAGTGAGCTTGCTGAAATTAATGACGCTTGTGACATGGCCGCAGAGCTGAATAGTTTAAGAGCCAATATTTATGAATATGTCGAAAGCAGAATGGCTTTTATTGCACCAAACATAACAGCTATTGTTGGTAAGTTAAATTACTCATCATCATGTTAGTTTGAACTGTGAACAAAATGAGTGATAGACACTTCAATCAATAATAGCACTAAATAAAGGATCAGGAACAAAAATAAGTCGCTCAAGTGGCCACATTTACATACACATTTAAAACATTTATATTTCATACTACGAAATATAGAAAAAAAGTTTAATAACATTAACAACTTCAGTTTATTTTATAAACCTTATCACTCAAACATAAAGTTTAATCACGATTGCAAAATATTTTTGTTAGGTCCTTCTGTCATCGGAAAGCAATAAAAAATGTCGCTCGAAAATAAACAGTAATTTTTATAATAAGTAAAACAATATTTATTCTAAAATGAAACTTAACTTCTAAGCAATAAGGTTAAAAACATTTTGTTGACAACTTCGTGCTTACTCTATTTTGGAATTAGACGTAGTTCTTGGTATTACATTTCAGTGCTCAGAACACAGTAAGTATTGAAAGATGTAGAGTTGCAGAATATATTTTTTTAGGTTCGTTTGTATGGTGGCAAATATTTTTGATTGATTTAAAAAAGTAGTAGGACTAAACTAGTACAATATTTAGTTATTTTATTACGACATTGCTATTAATTGTTGCGGGTTGGCTCATTGTAATCAACCCGTATAAATAATGGGTACATCTACTTTTGTACGCAATTTAGAAGTAATAAAAAAATATTTGTATTAAATCAATTTGATTTAAATGCGAAATGGGTCGCTAGGAAATCTACAAACAAAACCATCTGCCTAGCCTTTTCCCAACTATATTGGGGTCGGCTTCCAGTCAAACCGGATGTAGCTGAATACCAGTATTTTACATGGAACAACTGCCTATCTGACCTCCACAACCCAGTTACTGGTTAACATAGGGGATGTTAAAGTTATTTATCAAGCACATTTAGAGGGTAGTTTTGAAAAACTAATTATCTGAAATGTGAAATACGTGTTTAAATAATGCATTTTCAATTACTAGGTGCATCAACAGCAGCAAAAATCCTGGGTGTGGCGGGTGGTCTATCCAAGCTGGCTAAGATGCCAGCCTGTAATATCCTACCATTGGGGCAGCAGAAGAAAACCTTGTCGGGATTCTCACAGGCTACTGCCCTACCACATACTGGCTTCATATACTTCTCAACTATAGTTCAGGATACTCCACCTGTAAGTATTCTTTTGACAAGAGATTTGGAAGAAGAACAATGGTGGCCCAGAAGTAATGGCTCTGACTTATTGAGTTGTAGGTGTTTGTGGGTTCAAGCCATGGCATTTAAGTATTTGCAATCTTGAACGCATTTTCGGTAAAGAATAAAAATTGAGAGGGAACTGGCTTACCGTAAAGCGTGTCCCGCTCTGGGTCCTCGTAGCACGTCTACGGCCCTCTCTTTCTCACGCAAACAAAAACACTGAAATATTATTATTATAGACAAATTTTTGGACCTGTGTTGAAGCAGTAAATTTTGTAATCCACCATATTATTTAGTCGTCTGTCACCCAAACATGCCATACACTAGTGTGCATGATAGGCCAATGGCCTTACATACAAATCTGACTCCCTGCAGTCACTGGTCAGATACACAAAAAATACATTAGATAAGATATGATAAGATGATCATTAATTCACTCAAACTTGAGTACAATACATACAACACAAATTGTCAGCATGCAAGAAATGTTAAATGTAGAGATAATAACAGATCATCACGTTTGCCGTAAACAGTGGCATGCAATATTAATAAAAATAAAGTGTAATGTCCTAGTCTAGTTATTTAAAAGTGTCACAATAAATTATATAATTAAAAATAATAAATTAGTAAAACATGTTCAAACATTTCTCATCTAAAAACTCATTTTAAATTATAATAAGCTTTATCTGCTAGAAAATTTATAACTTTCTTTTTGAACGCTACGTCAATTAATTAACTCCTTCCAGCTTTTAGGTAGTTTATTATAAATTTTTGGAGCCATGCAAAATACACTTTTCCGCATTAGTGTCGTTCTATATTGATGTAGGCAAATTTGATTATTGTCACGTCTATTACGAGGAAATCGGTCTGCCATGCGAGAAAAGAGGTAAGGGTTGGATGAAGGTAATGTCAAGATTTAGTATTTTTGAAAATAAGGCTTGCAACTCTGAGTGGTTTCAAGTTTGAACATCGACCTAATGCAACGCTTTTGAGTTTTGAATATAAGTTCCCGGTCTGTCGAGTTACCCCAAAAGATAAAACCGTATCTCATAATGGACTCCACCAAGCCGTAGTATGCGGTGAGCAAAGCTACGCTAATTACTGATGCCAGTTTGTACAGAGCATATGCTGAGGTACTTATTTTCTTACTGATAGTCTCTATACACGATGAAGATATTGATTTGTTTTATACATGTGTGCCTAGTCTGATAAGAATTTTTAAATTGCAATTCGTAAAATAATTGTAACCAATTCGGTATATTCGTCACAAATATTTGGCTATATTAATATGTATAATTATTAGTTTTAATTTTTCATTTCTTTTTACTGTTTTGTTTTTTTTTTTCCTTTAAACAGCGGTTACGCGCAAAATAAAGTGCATGCAGTGCTCTTCTTTAAGTGATGGGGCACTTAGACTTAAGTTTGGATTGTATAATTATATATGTAATAGTGTACTCAGTGTCGAAGAACCAAATAAAATAAATAAATAAAAATATGTGCCTTCCAATTTAATTTATTGTCAATAGTAAGTCCTAAGAATTTTGTTGTATCAACTTCGTCAATGGTATTATTATTATAGTCTATGTCAAAATTGTTAATAAATGTCAAGGAGCATTGATTGAAGTGCATGATTTTAGTCTTATTTAAACTTATTTTTAAATTGTTATTACTTAACCATTCTATAATTGCAATTAGTGAGTTATTAATGTCAGATTCATATATGTCTCGATTTTTACACGCAATTGTCACTACACTGTCATCGGCAAAGAGGCTCATAGGTTGTTCTGTGGACGTAGGCAAGTCATTAATATATGTATAATGTAAACAAGGGTGGTCCCAAAACACTCCCCTGTGGGACACCATACATAACTTCACGTTCTTGTGACCGATGTGACTCTTCTCGTTTTCTCGTTATGTTTATTGTTTATGTTTATTGTGGAAATTCCATCGTAGCCTACACTATTCGTATTTTTGAGTGTTGATATGATTTTAAGTACGTCATATGGTGTACTCGGTGCCATAAACATAAGAGTCTCTTTTATTCAAGATATGTTGCGTTACTGTAGCTCCAGCATTTACAATGGGTTGAATTTTGTTGATGAAATAGTTGTTAAAGAAATCCGCTATGTTGTGTTAATTGGCTCTGTGATGGGTTCATTATTAATTTTAATTTTATCTATAGAGGGTTTTGGCATATTTAATTTGCTTTGTTTAATTATTTGCCAAGTCGTTTTGGGTTTATTTGTGGAAGTTTTAATTTTATAATTATTTCGTGCGCACTGTGTCAGTTTTATAATATTTTTACACGTCTTGGTGTATTTTATAGACGCATTTTATTTGTCTGATTAGGCTTTAACCTATAATTGCCATAGCAGTTGTCTTTTCTTCTTGCTACAAATCTTAATACCACGAGATATCCAATTGACCTTTTTTATATTTACAGTTATCCCGATATGAGGGAAGCATAGGTCATAAAGCAATGTAAACAAATTCAAAAAGCCTTATATGATACATTGGGGTCGTTAGCGTTATATACCTCTGTAAATGTCAAGCTGCTTAAATTATTTTTAAACTTTGATATGTTTTCGTCACTATAATCCTGTCTATTTATACGCCACTTGTTTATTGCGCAAGTTTTACTTACGGGGAATTTAAGAAGTTATGCTGTGTGGTCGGACAGTGCGAATTCTAATATTGAAGTTTTGTTTGATTTGGAGATATTTAAGTTTCTAAAGTTATGCTTACTTTTATAGGAGCTCAGATACAAAGCAGCGAAGTTGGTATCAACTAAAATAACGTTAGCAGCTCGTGTAGACGCTTGTCACGAGAGTACAGATGGAAGCATCGGACGGATGCTGCGGGAATCTGTTGAGAAGAAACTTGATAAAATGCAGGTAAGTCAGACAGGGTGTAAGGGACAGCCCTCCGCAGACTGATGGGGTGAATTCATACTAGGATGACCGGTACATGAAATTGTTTCAGGAACGTTATGGGTATCCAATAAGTCTGATTTGTTTTATTACCTGACACGCAATGTATCGTTACCGTGGCAAAACGCGCTTAGCGAACGGCAGCGCAGCGAGACATTCAAATAAAGGAATAGTAATTGAAAATACGATTAAAAAAATAAAAAAATTCCTGAGAATATTTTCGGTGGATTATGATTCAGAATAAGTAGCTGAATGCACCCTGTTAGTTTGCGGAGGGCTGTCCCTTACACCGTGTATACTGATACAAATTAGGATGGTAAGTTTAAACATCGCAAGTGTTATTGCATAGTCTTTTGCAAATACTAACTAATGGGGAAGGTCGGGCAAAGCTAATTGTAGATGGCGTGATCATAGCTAGGTCCCTACGGCCTACAATAAATTTGACATTTCGTTCATTCATGAGTTTGGTTTTGTTTCACTATTTCTATAATTTCGGTGATTTCAATATACAAGTCAAGTAGTAGTAGTTTCATGTATTTGACATCGAAAGTGTCAGAATTTAAAACCTTAAATATTTCCTCTTAATCACTTTCTTCAAAATGTTTCTACCCTCTGTTTAATTTTTTCAAAATCTCTACTAATAGCTTCTAGCCACCATCTTTTAATTTTAGGGTCTCTCGGGAAATAGTGGACTCCAATTTCGGAGTATTTAGTAACACAACAACGCGTCATTTTCGCAAAAATAAAATAAAACCACCTCACGCCTTGTATTATTGGCTTGTGTTGGGAACTAGTTACGACAGCGCCATTTTGACAGTTGCCTTCCCCATTGGAGCAACAAACCAGCCAACAATAACATTGTCCAATCTAAAACAGTCATGAACTATCTACGCAGCCAAAATCATGGAAGAAGTAATGACACTTCGTATCGAAGTCAGAATAGGCATATCACACGCTCCGAAGGTGCGTTTCGCTTCTATTCAAAATACTACGATTTATTTTTTGATGCTGAAACTTAACCGGATTCTCTTTTCAGTGCGTTAATTTACACTCAAATCTTTAAGCATCCATTACATGTATCTTTCTTGTCCACAAGGAACCACCACCGGTAAAGTTCGTGAAACCCCTACCGAAGCCCATAGAACAGAGCAGAAAGAAGAGGGGCGGCAAGCGAGTCAGGAAGATGAAGGAACGATACGCCATGACTGAGTTCAGGAAGAACGCCAACAGACTTAACTTCGCTGACGTGAGTGTAACGTTGGAGTTTTATATTATTTTCTGTGTGATACAAAATTGGTATAATCATTTTATTTCCGTATGATACAACACCACACATACTACTTTTTGTTGGAAATAGTTTTAGAGGAGGGAATGGCAAATGAAGCTCATGTCCATTATTGTAGGGTTCCAAATGGATCCTTCATATGATACAAAGAAATCATCTAAGATCCACCAATTGCAGTTCCTGAAACCTCTTCGTCTCTATTGACCTCTGAAATAAGAAAACCTTCTTTAATATTTCATAGGGTCCAACAATCAGCCGTTAAAGCCTAGCTCCAACACTTCACGTGCAAAATTTCTAAGAAAAGCAATTTTCAGGGAATGGGTTACTGTGTATGCCGTGATAAACGAAATTACATAGCCATTCTAATGAAACAGGTATCATATCGGCGAAAATTCTTAGCATTTCATGATAGAGAAACCGCGCCATAATTTGCGGATATAGTGAGAGCAGCTAATGCAATGTACGCTGATCGTCGAAATAATTGATGGTATCATTATCTGCGCTTGCGTTCGCGGAATCCTTGGCGTAAATGTGACGTTGTGCTCGACGGTGTGAGGCAGATGCGTTGAATTTCAAATCGTTCGGCAGAAGTGGCCCGTTTTTTCGCGCGACTCAAATAGACCGGAACTCGACCTGTTGAAGCGCGCGGACGTCCGTGCCGGCCCCGTTGCGCGTGCGCTTACTGCGATTAGTGATCAATGTGATTATACATACGGTAGAGGCAGATGGCTAGCAGTATTATTTATTTAGACCAAACTTGCCTTGTAAAGTTAAGAATTACAGAATATAAATTTAAGTAAGCATATAAAAATATATTATAGGTAAATTATTACAACAATGTCATAATTATGTAATTTTGGGTGGTTTATGTCTTATTTTTGTTATTGTCTTGTTTTTCTATTTCTCTAGAAGGCTGTGATTCTACTGTTGTAAAAGGCAATAAAATCCTGGCAAACGAATCTGTAACCTAATCTAACAAGAATGTAATGATGACAATAGTTATCTATACATATATGTATAATTACTGTTCCTGACTGATTGATTCATCAATGCAGAGTCTAAACCGCTGGTGCTGCAAACTTGAAATTTTGGCAGTAGATGCCTTTTATGTTGTAAGCATCCACTAAGGTAGGATGGAAATTCGACCATTAAGGGGGTGAAAAGGGGGGATTTTGTTTGTATGAAAAATATTTTTCTTTTTTTGTTAGATTTTTCTTTTTATTACATTTTTTACTTTATTTCGGAACATAATATTTACATAATATATAAGCTAACAGACTTAATAATAATAATATGGGTACATGTATATAAAAAAAGACTGAAAAGAATTATAGGGCATCAAAAAATTCGTCCGCATCGCTGTCAACAGGAAAAGAGCCCTAAAGGCTGGCAGCATTGCCACGTTGTATAGCGATGCTGATTCTTTGGCCAAAGAATAGGCCAGCCCTTTGGTTGGTCACGTGAAGAGTTTACCAACTGCTTGGCGATGTCTCGAAAAACCAAGTGGGCACTTGGGCCCTAGTGTTTCAACCCCAAACGGCTCGATCATATAACTCCCAAAAAGTTTGGAATATTTTCGCCGTTTGAGAATTTCTGCACCTGCAGCAGCCGCCCCAGCACAGCCCGCCGTATTAGGAAGATGGGATGGCGCAAGGGTGTCGACACATGTTGCATCCCACACCAAAGGCCTACCTACTTCTAAGGCATTATGGTCATTTCGTTAAGTTCATTTCATTAAGTCTCTTCGCATCGCCGCGTGCCAAGCCGTTGGGTTCTAAAACAGCTGGCATCCCGGCGCTGACAAGAGCACGACGGATGATGTCTATTTCTTGAGTTAATAAACTTGAAACTTGGCACGAATACTTAACTAAGTTAATTATGAAGTTTGGTATTTATGTTTTTCTAAACTACCCCCTAAAAGGGGATTGGGGGGGGGGGGTGTTAAAGATTGTATGGATGAATTTAACGCACGGTCTGATTAACTACAAACTCAGTATTTATACTTAAGACCGAAAATAAAGAATAACATGTATCAAGGTTTTTTTTTTAAGTCTACCCCTAATGGGGTACTAAAGTACAAAATCCACGCCGACGAAGTCGCACGGGAAGTGCTAGTATCTTGATTTCTATAAAAATATCTGGAGCAGTAACTTGGGCGCCAACTTATAATATTAAGGGCGTGAGTTGAGATGAACAATACGTAATTTGTTTTCATTACTAGGTCTAACCATCGAAGCAAGACCTCGCTGCGGTAATTAAGTTTATTCTATAGGATATAAAAATTATTGGGTGAATGAAAATCTTTGTTTTGGTTTATGGGGCACCGAATTATGTTTCGTCTTGTTTTTTTTGACAAAGCACATGGGATCGTCTATTAAATATTGTATGCGTCCAATTTATATTATGCTCACTTCCATAAATAAGTGACAAAAGTCTTATTCGCTAGGAGATTGATAACTTCTTATCAATAAAGACAACTTTTAATAACATGCCTCTCCTGTCGCCTTTTCATCCCTCAGACTAGCACAACAAAATCGCATTAACAAAAGCACTAAATTACCACTTTACCTCGAACACATCAGCCATACTACACGGCCGCGTGTCCGTCCCCCCGTATAAGTATTAGCGCACTTCTTTGGCGGCGCCCGCTTTATTCGCCAGCACCGATCGAAAAACCATCCATTATAATTCCATCTGTGTTAATATTATTCATACCATTTAGTATCAATCAAGGCGTTTTCTAAAATTGTAAGAGATTTATGGACTATGAATAAAATATAATTGTAAGCGATAGTTTCTCATTATGTTATGCATATTTCATAAAAGGTGTTAATCAATCTTATGAATATCTAATAATGTCTATGACAGTTAAATACGGGTAGTCAAATGCCTGCAAGTCTGTAAATCGATATTTCTCAGCAATGACAGCAATTGGGTTGAGGAGGTCTGACGATAGTCGCTCCATGTTAAAAAGGTAGGTACATAGTATTTGCGCAATATTTATTGACTCAGGCAGACCTTAACTTAGTCGGAAACAGTCGCCAGTTTGATGCTTATGTCCACCTATATGTTAAGACATTTATTTTAAGAGATGTGTAACTTTAAACACTTGATTGCGCTGTGTATGTATGCCATAATATTCTACACTTCCTCATATAGGCTCTTAAACCTACAAGCTTCAACCAGGAAGCTATAGAAGTTATGATGTTTACTGTTAATCAACTTTCTTTGTCTACTACTAGTACAAGACAGCAGGAAAAAGTCCTCTCTTAAGGCGAAAGCGCCAGGTTAGCCCGCGAAATTCTTTCTTACGTTTTTTGCAATTTGCAGGCCAGTATTAGATTGTATGTCGATTAAAATAGCATAATGTCTGTAGTGTAGCCCCGCTCGGTGCAAAGCTCGTTGTACCGTCCGAGGACTCACGAACCTTACACCAGATTTTTGTGCGGCGCGGCGGTTAGTATCGGCCGTCGTCCTGAATTGTTTCTGTGATCAGTTATTTGCCCTTCTTCGCCATGACGCCGACTCCAAAATCTCACGGTGAATCAAGATAAAGTTCTCGTGATATATAGCACTAATATTCAAGCCATCTTCATGAAAGATACTATGTCAGCCCTTTGTTGCAGGGTGTAACTTGCCATTTTATTTTAATCAATAAATTTTTATTATATTTCACACCCAAAGACATTAAATTATCACACTTTATTTTTGTTAAATGATAATGTAACAAATGCAATTATGTCAATGTGTCAACTTTTAAATTAAGAAATGAGTTTCATCATCGTTTTCACCCACTGCTGAGCATAGGCCTCTCTTTTCATGTGCCAATCCCCACGCTCCGCTAGAATAGATGCTTCACAACTATTAAAAAGTAATAAGTACCTAGATATTGCAATTTAGACTTTACTGCATACAGGAAAATCCATTAAATATGAATAAGTTGGACATATTTTATGATAGGTGGTCGCAACTGCTCTGAGGTATTGTAGAAATATCGTAACTACCAGAGAGAAAATTAATATTTTCATTATATTTCCTTTTCAACAAATAGTTATGTAGTGTAATTTTATTCGGGCGTGCATACCAACATTACCAGCCTGTCCTAATGTTTCCCCTGCAGGGTAACGGCCTCGTTTCATATAGACAAACCTCACATTCATCATCACTGCGTATTAGCCAAACCTAAAAGCTAAGCAAAACACTAACACGAATTTTCTTTCTCAGATTGAAGACGACGCTTACCAAGAAGACTTGGGCTACTCTCGCGGCACGATCGGCAAGTCAAGCACAGGCCGCATTCGTCTGCCTCAAATAGACGAGAAGACCAAAGTGCGCATCAGCAAGACTTTGCAGAAGAACTTGCAAAAACAGCAGCAGTATGGTGGCGCCACCAGTATTAGGAGACAGGTGTCTGGTACCGCATCGTCTGTGGCGTTTACGCCGTTACAGGTTTGTTTTTTCAGGATTATTTTAGGATAATAGAGAATGGATGGCCGATGAGGCCGAAAGGTTCTGGAGTGGCGAGCGCAAAACGGAAGGTGTAGCGTTGGTAGGCCTCTCACAATGTGGACTGATGACCTGATGAAGGTTGCGGAAATTAGTTGGATGTGAGACGCAGAGAACCGGTCTATGTGGCGACGCTTTTAGGAGGCCTAATGTCTAGCAGTAAATAGTGAATGAAACAAAGAGGCTCCGGAGGGTCTCAACAGCTTTATCCTGCATCATGTCTCCCCACCCGTCTGTTACTTAAGACGAAACGTCTGCGTCCCGTAGGAGATACTTTAGGTTAATTTACGAGACAGGGTTGTACTCCAAACAGCCTATAGACTAAACACCTTGAAGCCTTAAGATCGGTTTATTTATAGAATATACATACCGCAAAATGTGTTTACATTACTACGAGATTTACACGTTTTAGACCGTTGTGTAATAATGATTAATGAATGTCAAATGGAATTGACTTTCGACATAATAAACAACAAATTATATATCTGCACTGCAATTAAAAGTTGCGTTTTGATCGATATTCTACCCAATTTTAATGTTTCGCAAATATTGAAAAACAAAATGTCACATTGTGTAAAGGTGCAACAATAATTTATGCATGTATAAGTAGGTTCTGTAAGACTTCTTTATGTAATTTTAATAATTGAATAACGAATAGCAAAAATAGCTGTGGGCCACGTTCTCAATTAGGCAGGTTCATGGTCATAAGCTTAGGGTCGGCAAAATTGCCATCCGGTTTTTCTGCAACGAATAATAGTGCTAAAAGCCATAGGTATGGCCATAAACATTCATTCACATTGTGGTTATACGAATGTTTGTCGATTGTATGTGAAGAGAAACTTCTCAATTGCCTTTATATTCTATATAGGAAATATAGGAAATTAAAACTGTCATAAGCGCAATCACAGTTAGTAGGTACTTTGAAAAAAAAATATCGTCACGGATAGGTAGTCTTTCGGGGTAAACGAGTTAGAGCGGTAAATGTTTGACACTTGATTTATCAACAGAGCAGGATACGGTAGTTAGTTATTCAGTCTATGTATATCACAGATGACAAATTATGGACTTTGGAAAGCATAGAGCGTAAGATGTAATTTTTTAAACTGACTGCTTTTTAGGTTGAATGCGCAAGCGCCGCGCCGTGGTTAAGCATGAAGTCCTAGTTTCCAATACTGGGTAACACTATCCACAACAGTATTTTTTCCGGTAGAAAATTTTCAGACCCGTAGTTCTGCTTCGTCGGACTTATGAAGTTACGAGCCTTGTGGAGCTAATTATCGTTAAACAAACACACACTGTAAGGACTGTTGTTGCTTGCAATGCTCGGCCGGTATAATAACGCTTGCCAACAGATGTGGTCATTGTGTGCACGAGATTTTGTTTTCAAATCGCTCAGATGTAAGTTTCCTCGATAGTACCTATCTCTATGCTTTCGGGATAGACGTCCTAAAGTCCAAACCTACATCGTTATAGTTATTCATCACGAATATTATTAGTTATGCAATAGGAACGATGACTAAAACTTTTTTTTGTCCGTCAAATAAATTATTAAAAAAATATTAGACACGTATTTTTTTCTTTTTTTACGTAATCAAAAGATTATGTTGGTACATTGAGTTAAAATGTGGCATGACGTCACGCCTTGCTAGATTTTATACTCAGTTGTGACGTAGCGAGCCCCACTCAAGTCATTTTTTATTAATATAATAGAGCAAAAAATACGTTGTGTTTAATATTTTTTTATTATCTGACTGACGGACTAAATAGAATTTCTTTTTTTGGTCTTTACTCCTTAAGAATTGATTTTCATATAAGACGGGTATGGAAATTTTATGAGGAGTGAAATTAATACAAGCGTTAACTGAAAAGCGTTACGTTTGTCTGCGCAACGTACCTTGCGCACGTTTTACGGAGTAACTCCAGTCATGCGTCGGAGCTGACACACACTATTTTTTACTCAGGCATCATCCCTATTAGGACCCATAGATATAGATTCTGTTTTATGGACATTAAAATAATGTTTGTACGGAGATTGTAGGTAGTAAATATTTTATAAGCATGTAATAAATTCAGAGTCTGAATGAAGAGCAATCATCGCGCGCGGGCTAGCAACCTCACATTTCTAGAGGTTTTTCGTGATTATTTTATTAAATTTAAATCAAAGGACTTTTTTTCTCAGTCAAATACTTAGATTGTTGCTATTTATATGGATGTTTGCTATTTTGTACAATTAATTTGGTATTTACTCTTAGAAAATGACTTATGTGTTGTCAATTATTTTCTAAGAGAACCAAACTAACTGTAAAAAAATTGCATACATACTTCTATATATCAACGATCTAAGTATTTGACTGAGAAAAATAGTTCTTTGATTTAAATTTAATAAAATAATCACTTAGAACATCTAGAAATGCGACGTTGCCAGCCGGCGCACGATGAATGAACGCTCTTAATTACATTTAGTTATTTCAAAATGCAGGTTTTTTACATAATTAAACGTTTTTTTAATGCCTTGTTCTAAAAGGTAAAAACTGAGGAACAAATTATGCAAAATGGTAGGTATTCTTATTTGCGAATGTTGCTTTGCTCAACGTTGTTATGTGAACTGATTTTATAACACTTTTGAGCATTTTCTCGAATAATATTCATAAAAGTATGGGTGGCCAAACTATATACAAAAATATTTTGATTTTATTGGAATATTTTACGATAATAAGTAATGGATTTTATATTTTTTTTATTGGAATATTTTTTTATTTATTTATCTGAACAGTTTTAGTACTGTCTCTTTAGGCTAAGAGGACCTTAAATGACGATATTTTACCATTTGTCCGGTATGATATTTTTTTTAAATAAAAACGGCGGTATGGTGTAATCTTTAATGGCGTGGTATAGGTACCGATTATGAAATATCACCCAGATTTTGCCATGAGTGGCGAAAGTCCAAGAAATGCTTAGGTATGCTGTCAGGTAGCATTAATTTCAATGGATACCGCTTAGCAATTAGGTAGATAAAATTATCAACGGTCTATCGAAATAGAATCCAATGTAACTATCACACACTAGGCCTAGAATAGTCGAAAGAAAAATATTATTTTGCACTGATTCACATTTATCTTGCCTAAAACAATGTAGTCAGAAACGCTCGAACAAATAGCTGTCCTGTAAATCTCTGCCATGACATTTACTGTATAATTAAAGGTTATTTACAGCAATCAAACTTCTTACACCGCGACCGCGTGCTGCAACGGTCATGCAAGCCGACCCAACGAAAACGCCGTACAATAAACGTTTTAAAATTACATAACTACTCGTGGACTATTGTAAAAAATGTGTGTCGTTGTACGCATTTAACAGTTGCATTGTTTCAGTGCATTGTCTCACGTATTCATTTACTTCTTAACGTACATAATACGAATAGAGACATCTTCTCATTATACATAATCGTTTTGAGATTTTTCTGCATTCTTATCTAAACGTAATTGAGATTTACAATAGCTGTTTTTAGGTGCGATCTAAAATGTAAACAATGGAGGTGTTTTTGGGTACATAACAGTGGCTGATATATTAGGAAGGAGTGTAATATCACACTCTCACGGTTCGATGAAGACTATTAGATTCCTATCTATTCTTTTGTCTGTTTTAGGATGAAAATTTATTTATATACATAATACTCTATCTGCATTTAAATTCTTATTTTGTTCAGCTTAGTCATATTTGATAACAATTGAATCTTAACTTTTTTTTATTTTTTTTTTTTATTTAAGATAGTTTTGCTCTGGACTCTAGTCTAGGTCAGAGATGACAGAGACAAAGTCGACGATGGAGCGAGCTTACCCAGAAGAAGCCTGTTAACTCGCACTTTGAAGAGATCGGGGTTGTATACGTTCGGAAACACAGACTTTATTTCCTTTGCATACGGCTGAAATTAGTATTTATAAAGACTAACTGATCAGCACTAAAAACACATTAACAGGGCCCCACAGAATGTTTCTGCTTTCCCTGGCTCTAGATCGTGCTGATAAAATCACCATGTAGAAGTAAAAGAACCGACAAAATTTGGAAATTGATATTAGAATACTTTCATCAGAATTCATAATTTTGGATCTAATTATGATCCAATTAAAAACAAATTAAGACTTTCTTCTTCGCAACACTATAAATCTTGCATAATTTGCATCAAGCATATTATTATTTTATTTATTTTGTATGCAAATAATCCTATCCATCAAGGCAGAATATCTAAAAGTCATGTGTCGATTCTCTTACCCAGCTTATGAGCTGCTTATGGTATGCCATTTCATATTTCTTCGATCAAATTACACTTTAATCCCGAAATGGCTCGTAAGTATCCGATTCTTCTCTTACCTACTCCCAGGTAAACATAGGACATCCAACTGGCTGACGATGAGATTTCATTCTCGTCCTCAATAACTCCTAACCTGTCTTCATAACAAACATACTCTTCGCTCATTAACGTCAAGATTTTTTACATTTCTATCCATCTGCGGAGATCATTATGTCTTTATATTTTCCGCATCACTCGTGTTTCCCATTATTAACGCCATTACATACACCTCAAGAGTCAGGGTTGCTAGGACAAAAAACCGACAGAACTTTTAATTCAATCGTCTATTATATATACATCTTGTTTTGGTAACCTGTCGGTAATGTTGAGTAAAAACTAAGTATAGCGTGTTTTGTGTTTATTTGAAACTAGTTGACCTGACAGACGATGTCCTGTCGAAATTTAAATAATTCATGCAAAAAAAGGACGTTCAGTTTTTCTCGAATTTGATGATTTTCCGGGAAACTTTTCCAATTATTCTTTCCGTAAGAACCTGATTCGGACTACCTATTACGAACATTTTTTTTTTTTTTTTTTTAATTTGCTAAGTCGGTCCAGCCGTTCTAAAGTGATGCGCTTACCAACGAACAGCATTTCATTTTTATTATATAGTAGCTGTGTCCCGCGACTTCGTTCGCGTGGAGGTCGTAAGATACACAATATACTAAAATAACAGCCACATTTTAATAAAACTACCTCGTCCCCCGACCCGTCGCGTTGCATCGCCCGCCCGCGTTATTACTTCGCTTAGTGTTTTTTCTGACTTTTTATTTTTGCTCGGCTTATTAGGGTCGTAGTATAGCGTGATGTTAAATAGCCTATGACTATTCTCGAGAATTGGGCTACCAAATGCAAAAATAATTTTACAAATCCTGCTTTTTGTTCACAATTTCACGGGTTTAAATTTTTTGCGCGGAGCCCTATTATTTTTCTAAAATAAAATTAGCCTAAGTTACCCGCCGTAACATCAGCTATCTGCCAGTGACTCCTGTCAAAATCGGTCCAGCCGTTACGGAGATTAGCCGGAACAAACAGACAGATAGACAGACAATTCAAAAATTACTTTTTTGTTATAAGTACCGTATATACTTTCTTATGCATTTAGTAAAAAGTAGTTATTTTGCCATTACAAACAGGCAGTTCAATTTTATTTATTTGTCTAGATTTAATGCTTCTTTTGACAAACTTTATAGGTATTAATTTATTATTGAACAAGTCAAGGAAAATCAATCCGGCTCGATTCCCATGCATTTACAGCATACAATAATAAAAAAACAGTCTTCATCCTTTTTCAAGTCTGTTGAAAAACTGAATGATGGCTACGATTGAAATCAGAGTTTTGGTAACCCTAAGTACAGACAAGTACTAAAGTCACGTACATCTCCGCCCTTAAGTGGACGAGAGGAACACGAGTTCATACAACTTTACAATACCGTTTTAAAGTTTAAACATTGTCACATCATAGTTGTTATTATGTAATGATGCACTTATGTGTGAGTCCTGGCTAAGGACAGACTCTCAAGACAACCTGGCAAAGTGAACGATTATCTTACATAGGAAATATTACTATACTGAAACCTTCAGATTCAGTAATCTGAAGGTTTCAATTTAGAGCTAAGAGGGTAGATTTTGTGTTCCACGCGCGCCTCAAAGAGATGTCAGCACTATTGACGGGGTCCGCTAGGGCCGATGTCAGCTAGGGTCGCGGGATGTTCGAAAGAGTTACCGTGGCCCCGGCACAGGCAACAGAAGGAACACGGGTGGGTTTTAGTCAGTAAAAGTCTGACACGCCCTCCCACTCCGCCCAGAGCGGGAGAAGTCATTTGATGATTTCCCATCCACAAAAAAAAAGAAAAGAGGGTAGATTAGATAGTTATAGGAAAACATCGCTGTCCTATAAACTGTCTAAAGATTTTTCATATGCTTGTTTTTATTTCGAATCTCTGGTAGCTTAACTATTTGTTTTTGTTTTTGGGGAATGGCATCTCGCAGTTCAACCTATAGGAGGTTGTCGACTGCTTAACCGGGCTTTCCTGTGGATGCCTCAATAAATTAAGGTCTCCAGCCAGGCTTAAAACTAGGACTAAAAACTAAGCGACTACACGCTAAGGGCACCCCCTGTGGGGTACGGACCTCGGCTTAGGGCGTCGCTGGGGGAGGACAGCAATGGGACATGCTGGATCGGATTATATTTAACTATTTGTGAATTAAATATCTGCTACTTTGGCTCGTTGCTAAGTGGCTAAAGTTTAGATATCTTCACACATTCATGAACCTATATCATAAATAAATGTGGGCGTCAAAGCAAAAAGGGTCCAGTTCTCGGCATTTAGTTTCCGAGATACACGCAGTTTTGTAAAGATGGGTGAAAAAATTGCATTTCTCGATTTTAATTGATTATTAATTAATGCTCAATTATCTACAAGTTCATATAGTAAATGACTTTATATGATGTTTCTAAGTACCAGAAAATGTACTTAGAAACATCAGAAAATGTACTTGTACCAAAAATCAAACGTTGAAAAATGCTTTTTCTCAAATCAAATTTTTTCAGAGTTTCAACTTCAAATGTCTGATTTAAAAAAAAAATGTCCCAGTTTTGAATATTTTTTTAATCCTTATTATCAATGGACTATTCTAGATATTGAATCTGGTATTAACTCAATACCCACCCACCTCACTACTGGACCCTTTTTGTTTGGACGCCCACAAATAACCCCATATTTCCTAACATCATAACTTATGGTAAACGAGCTAACAAACAATTGTAAAGGAGCGCGCCGTCCATAAATACCTACTTGCATTGCACGTAAATCTTCGTTCGGTTGCGATACACTGCGGTCCGCACCCTAAAGCCGGTTGCAGACCAAGAGCTAAGCTAAGATAGTTTAGCTTAGCTCGCACAGCTGAGGTAATTTTTCATACTTGTGTCATAGTTTGCGGTGTGCACACAAGAGTGAAAAACTACGCCAGCTATGTGAGCTAAGCTAAACTAACTTAGCTTAGCTTTTGGTCTGCAACCCGCTTAACAGTAGGTAATGTGCACGGCCCATAACAGTCTATGTAACATCTTACGGTTATCTAGTAACGATACACACAGTTTCTTAGGGTTGCTACACATTCCTTCGGGTCGGCATTAATCGGCACAGCCGGGCGGTAAAATCTCGTTACTACTGTGTAGATATAATTATGTTCGGGGAAAATAGCCGCTCGGCTTAGCCGAACGTACATAGCGTGCGGCAAAGCCGTAACATGTCAATCCAGTGAAGGTAGATGCCGACGGAGTTTACCGATCAGCACGAGCCGAATGAAAGCTGAATTAGGCCGAATATATGTAGCAATTGCTTTGGGTTAGCTTTGTTGTTCCACATTTTCTGTAATTTATTTCCAAAACACTTTTCCTATTTTACAATTTGGTGTATTTGTATGCTGGCGAGTCATACATTTAAATAAAAAAAGAAAGGAAATACGTTTGTTTGCGATAAACATAACAATGTTGATTACTACAATGATGCGTACAATATAATACTTTTATAATGATGATAATTATTTATAGATACATTAATTGGAAAAGTGTTGTATAAGGAAACCTTTTGGTGTGTACTCGTTTTGTATAACATTTGCAAGTCTTTTTTTTTTTTTTTGTGGATGGGAAATCAAATCATCAAATGACTTCTCCCGCTCTGGGCGGAGCGGGAGGGCGTTTTACTGACTAAAACCCACCCGTGTTCCTTCTGTTGCCTGTGCCGGGGCCACGGTAACTCTTTCGAACATCCCGCAAACATTTGCAAGTCTTACAACAAATACTGCGGAATCAAATGTGCCGACCCGAACAAGTGTGTAACACGCTTAACCGTCCTTTTATTTCGGTTCAACAACTCAATTAGTTATGCGTTATTTATCTGTGATGTTTCAAACGTGTAAAGGCATCATGGATGTTAAATCTTTTCTAAAGACCTCATGTATTTCGCAATATTGCACGCCTCAAAACGCTTCAGCGTGAGAGTGCTCTACTCTCGATACCTATGTCGCCATGTCAAAATTTTCGAACATAAATTCGTTTCTATACTCTCAATTTATTATACTTGGAATGGATATAAGCAGGGAAGTTTTAAAAACTAGAGACTTGACATTATAAGATTAATATATTTTAGATAGATATACCTTGATGCATATAACAAAAAATGTAATTAAAATATTACGTGTAGTGCTTTAAGTAAATCTTTCAATAGTGTGCGTACAAACTCGCAATTTGCAGTTGAAACGTATGGGAGCACATGTTTTTCAACTACAATGTTAAGTTTGTTGTTGGGATAAATAGTATTATTTAACCAGCTTCAATACTATTATTGAAGCTGGTTAAAATATGTCGACATTAATATACGAGGTAGGAATACTCCTACTTCGTAAATGTCGACGTTGTTCTTGTAGTATCTGAGCAAGCTACTAAAGAACTCGGGACCATATCGGTATTGCAGGAAATTGTATCAAAAATAATCAATCGCCATCTGCTCACTGGCGCCACCATTGAATTTACCGTTTTAGGAATGAACTAAATGTGACCAGTTTATCTTGAGCCACGGTGCAATACAGAACTAATTTTTTAAACGTACTGATTATGCACCCTACGTTAGCAAGTAAGTTGTGTAAAAATCAGTTGTCATGGTAATATGATGCGGAGGGATTAGGAAAATGTTGTGGGGAAAGTTTTGAGTATGACTGTGGATGGCTATAAGAGTAGGGGAAGGCCAAAGAAACGATGGGTGGACTGTATGAAAGATGATAAGGCGAAAGTGGGTGACGACCGAAATGACGCATAGTAGAGAAGTATGGATGTAGACGACATGTTGCGCCGACCCCAAATAAAATGGGATGGCAAGAGAATTATGATGTTAGCAAGTAGAGCCACACTCGTTACATTGGGCATTTGGTATAGGGTTGAAAGATGAAAGTTTATTGTCTACCTGGGTGTTGGGATCGCATTGAATCGCGCTGTGATTTCGTTACCACGTCTTAAGACCCTCGGGCGAGAACCCAAACAACGCAGTATTTTAATTTTTTAAACTTTAATATTTTTGGTTAACCCCATCAGGGGCCGTATTATGAAGTATTAATGCCATCATGTTTCCAGTCCGAAAAAGTGATGGTGTTATCGGTCATGTATAGCTAGGTCTCTCGCACACTGGAATTATGATGGCATTACAACGTCATAATAAGGCACCAGGAGGGGTTTATAAACATGTCTTCTATACATATTATAAATTAAAGTTGCTTCTTGTCTGTCTGTGTGACCGCGTTCTTCTAAACTATACAACGGATTTTGATGCGGTTTTCAGCTTCATTTAGAGAATTTATTCCGGAAGGTTTTTATGATATACATTAATATTAAACTTACATGACACATAATAATTAAATCACTATGTGTTTTCAAGTGGTAAAAACCGTGCAAAGCAGAGTCGGGTCGCTAGTTATAAAAATGTATGTTGGTAGATATTGTTGGTGCAACCATGAGACGCACACCACACCTGGTTTCGTTATTTGATTTGAAGTATGTCACTGTGTCACTCTATTTCTTTAAATACTTATGTTTTTTCTTTTTGTTTATTGGCACATTGTTTTTATACGTTGTATATTCATGTAATTTGTTATCATCATTTAATTGTGCTTTTGTGTATTGTGCTATGTCTTTTGTGCGCTCGGAATAAATTATTTATCTATATATATATATCCTTATCTTTAATTATTGTACATTTATTACGTTATCTATGTGCGTATTTATTGAAAGTTGTATGTGGATTTATATCTGCAAATAAGAACTATTTCATTTCATATACTCGTATGAGATCGAGAGAGGAGCTCGTGGCTAAGTAATAACAGCCGCACAGGTCGCTCCATCAGGTTAAGCTACGCCGGGGTTGGTTCGTGGATGGGTGACCATCTTTACATACCGAAACTCCTCCGTGCCTCGGAAAGCACGTTAAGCCGTTGGTCCCGGCTGTCATTCGTGGATCTTTGACAGTCGTTACGGGTCGTCAGAAGCCCGAAAGTCTGACAACCAGTCTTACCAAGAGCTATCGTATTGCCCAGGTACTGGGTTGTGGAGGTCAGATAGGCAGTCGCTCCATGTAAAATACTGGTATTCAGCTGCATCCGGTTAGACTGGATGCCGACCCCAACATAGTTGGGAAAAGGCTAGGCAGATGATGATGATACTCGTATGAGATTGATAAACTCCAACGCCGTTTGAACGATCATGCATGAAACTCGCCACATTGTATTTTTTCACGAAATCAGCGGTGGCTAAGCGGGGCGCTGACGACGCGTGGCACAAAATTGTGTCAGTTTTGTACAAAATTGTGTCAGTTGTCAATCGGGGCCTTATTGTAAGACTTTAGAGTAGACGGTGTTGTGATACACATATACCTGTACCTGTAAGACTTAGTGGAGGATTTTGGTTAAAACCAAAGTTCATGATTTTGAATTACAGCGGCGCCTTGCGCTCGATGCCAAGCGTGACCAACTGAAAGCCCGACCACCTGCGGCAATTAACTATAACTACATAGATGGTGTGCTCACGTGCCCGCAATGTGCGAGGATTTTCACAAAAAAGATTGGTTACATAAGCCACATGCGAGCTCACGAACGACAACCACTGCGGAGTTGAAGCAATCGCCTTGGCCGAAATCGGTCGGATCGCATCATCATCACCTGTACCTATGAACAAATTGTCAATCATAGTTATGTGTTAGGCTTACTGTATTCCACAAAACGTTAAAGTCCGTGTTTCCATACCTACACAACTATTAGGCGAGGCGGTGCTGTGTAAATGGACCATGCCATTTACCCTACTTAATAATCAGGACAAAAGCAGCCGTATATTAATATTGTTAAGGAGCTTATGATCTGAAAACATAGGTATCGTGTTACATAGAAAGCAGAAATCTAACATATGCTATGGTGCATCTACGCCCGTAACCTCTCGTCTATATTTAGTACAACGCTTATTGAAGGCATATAATGGTCAGTTAAGAGTATTAAGGTAAGTCTATAAAGTTCTATAAACACACCAGCAGCAAATGTGTACTATTGCTACAAGCAATAACAGCTCGCATTCAAAGGTTATTATGTCAGAAGTCGCGATACATTCATACATTACAAACAAATGTTTACAGTTTTAGTAACATACTAGCGGCGCCCCGCGATTTCACACGCATAAGTCTCGATCCCGTAGGGATATCGGGATAAAAGTATCCTATGTGTTAATCCAGGTTATAAACTATCAGTGTGTCAAATTCCATCCAAATCCGTTCAGAAATTTTTGCGTGAAAGAGTAACAAATATCCATCCTCACAAACTTTCGCGTTGATAATATTAGTAGGATTGGATTACAGTAGGCTTATTGGAAAACAATAGGCTAATGTTTACCAGAAATCACAAGTCTAATAGGTACGGACAGCTGTTAATTGGTTATCCCCTTTACTATAGTACTTTTTTTTATAAATGAGCTTGCGATGCTCAGTTTATCCAGGCGTCTTTGAAGTAGGTACCTAGTTTCTCTTTATTATATATTATCTATTTATACAAATAAATAAAATTGAAGTTACTGTTTCTAATTTCCAAATAACAGCTTTTTACTAATATAAAAGTAAATACGGTACAAACAAAAAAAAAATACATTTTTAATATTTTTGACTGTCTGTCTGTTTGTTCCGGCTAATCTCCGAAATGGCTGGACCGATTTTGACGGGACTTTCACTCTCAGATAGCTGGTGTTATAAGGAGTAACTAAGGCTACTTTTATTTTAGAAAAAGAATTAGGGTTCCGCGTAAAAAATGAAAACTCATGAAATTGTGAACAAAATCCGATTCAAATAGCGAAGTATTGACGTCCACGCGAACGAAGCTGTGGGCAACAGCTAGTTACATATTGTCCTGACTGACGGATTGACTGATTTTGGTTTCTCTAAACTACCCCCTAAATCAAAGTCAAAGTTTGTATGAATGAATTAAAGTTTGTATGAATTTTAACGCGCGCTCCGATTACCTTGAAACTCAGTATTATATACTTAAGACCGAAAATAAAGAATAACGTGTATCAGGGTTTTTCGAAGATCTTCTGGCTTACATCTGGGCTTCAGGCTTCTTCTGGGTAAGCTCGCTCCATCGTCGACTTTGTCTCTGTCATCTCTGACCTAGACTAGAGTCAAGAGCAAACCTATCTCAAATAAAAAAAAAAAAAAAAAAATTACCCCTAACGGGGTTAAAAGGGGTAGTCAATTTTAAAATTTAGGGGAAAGTAGGTACGAAATCCACGCGGACGAAGTCGCGGGGGAAGTGCTAGTGACCAATATTAGTGCTGGACTATTCCAAACTCTACTAAAGTTGCGAGTTTAGCATGTAGGCAAGCCGAGAAAATTACCTATTAGTATTTCAGGCGATCGGGTTAGGACAAGACTTTCTCCGTTTACATTTCGCTGTTGGTATTTGTGCTATGGGAATGGCTACGCCCTTAGGTTAAACGAGGTTGAGGATCGTTTAGATTTAGATATACATCAAAATAAAAATAGGTACTAGCTTAGAGTTTAGAGAGCAACTTTTGAGATGACCATTTTACTGCTGTAGATGTTTCGATAAATACTTATCTATCATGAAATAATTATGATACCTAACCAGTTTTTTATGGGATAAACGTTATCGTCTGAAAGCAGCTTTTAATCTAGGCACTAAAATTAAATCTTCCATGAGTTAATTGCAATCTCTTGCTTCGCTGAACATTTTAAGTGTTCTCGTTATGCTGTTCGAAGATGTTGCTGTGTTCATTTGTAAATGAGACTGGCATATAAGAAAAACCACAACTCGACAAAGAAAATACCTACATTACCTACCATATATATAGTAGTAGTCTGGACTACATATGTACTTTCCCAAAACATACCGCTACTACGGCTATTGATACCACGCCCCTGCGTTTAGCGCAGAGAGCTAGTCCGGTAAATATAGATGCATTTATCCATTGCCCTCCGCCCGGCGGCTCGCTCGGCGTTAACCCGCAACATGCAGACCGTTAGCTGCCTGATAACAATCAGCGAGATTATGCCCCCATCATACACAACACAAGTGCATCGCCTACCTTCCTGATATACCGTAAAAGCTGTAGATAAGTGCATCGACTGGTATTATGTATCGAATCAAATTTCTAAAGCGACTGTCGAGGTTTCTTGGCGGAATTGACTTGTTATATTATGGTGAATGTTTATTCGCTGGGAATCATTTTCGATAACAAAAGACGACCCCAGTTAAAGTGGCCACACTAACATCATTTTACTATTGTTTAAAACTGTAAAAATACAAATATCAGTTATGTTTAACTAAACATAAGTGATATTTGTATCTGGCACACATTCGTGGTAATTGAAAAGAAATGCGCATTGCCATCGATTACTAAGTGGGTCGAACTCCTCGGAAACAGCGATCATAACACTTTTTTATGGTTTCTTCCAATACAAAATCCCATTAGTGAAACTAATTTGTCTGCCTGACCGCGCCGCAAATAAAATTGCTGAATGTATTGAAGTTATTCGAAATGCAATTTAGAATTTTATTGACAACTGTACTTGTTTAATGGATGCGCTATCTGCCTAGGAGTAATAGTGTTCTGTGCTGCCTACCTTTGTTATATAAAACGATAAAGAACTCGTGCTGTAGATCGCGTGAACGTTTTTATCAACAAATGAAGCGACACGACTGAGCGCAAAAAGCCTCTAACGTGATAAGCAAGAATTAAATGAATGGTCATTATAGCTTGGCATTGCCTTACTCGTCTACTTGGGTACGAGGCGGATTATTGCTGCGTTGGCATGCTATTACAACCGCGAGATAATGACAGAATAACAAACGGAATGTCGAGTAATACCGAACTGATTTAAACTACAGGCCACAGTCGTCTTGTTAGTGCGGCAGATTGTAGATATTTATTCCTCCTATACTATGGAGCTCGTTTGAGAAGAAATTACATGCCGTGTTACTTTGTAATACAACGCGCACTTCCATGGAAGCCGTCTCATCACTTCCAAAAGTGCTTAATTGATACATTACGACGATAGTTGCTTACCTTGTACACCTAATGAAGTGTTTTCTATTTTCAAATCCAGCTTGTGTTACGATGATGCATCCTACTGTATTCAGACCAATACAAGCCAAGGCGCATTATCCTTGATACTGACAAATATGTCTGTTGTTGCATTCAAAAGGCTAAAACGATTTATTTGTTACAGGGTCTAGAAATCGTGAACCCACAAGCAGCTGAGACGCGCATCAACGAAGCAAATGCCAAATACTTCTCGAATACTTCGGGATTCCTGTCTGTGGGCAAGAACACAACATAAAGCGAATTTCTATCCTCTTGGTGTTAAAGTAGAAGTTTTGTGAATAAATTGCGATGTCTGAGAACAAAGTATGTTTTATTATAGTATGTGCCTACTTATAACCAGTGTAGCGCTAAGTTGGCCAAGAAGAACGTGAGCGTATCCATACGAGCGATTTCACCCAGGCTCGTGTTTCGAATTTACTTAGACGTTGGACGTTGCGTTGTCAAATAGAAATGATCCAACGTTTAAATGGACATTTGAATACAACATATCTTACAAGCAGCCGCAAGTGTTTATAAATTATAATTACAATTAACAATCCATTGCCAAGTCAATGACAGAAAGTAAGTTGCTGCTGTTGTTGAAGAAATCGTGCATTGTAAGTACTTGTACGACGTAAGACGTCAAATGTCAAATGACATTTGAAACAATGATCCATTTATTTAACGGCTGCATTTGTTTGAAAATAGATTAGCTTACAGTACCACACATTGTAAGGATAGTTTGCATTGGTCGTATAACTGTCATGTCCAAAAAGAGTTGTTTTTTAGGTCGCAGGTTTTAGTGGCACGTTTTTGCAGTGCTTAAAACGTGCCATGTTTGTCTGACCTACAGAGGTACTGGTTTCAACTATTGTATTGGTTCCATCGCTTCCATCTTTTGTTGTTGGTAAGTGTTGTATTGAAGAGAATCCTAACCTATAAGCATCAAGATTCATTTTTGCCGTCGATAAAAAGGAGGAGGTTCTCAAATCGACAAGCATATTTTTTTTTATGTATGACTACTAGAGATCGGATAACCGGATGCATATTTACCTAAAGTTTTTTCGCTATTAAATTATGGAAGCGGTTTCTTATTTTTTTTTTTCTTCGTATAAATCCCGGGATTCCAGAAAATCCGGGAATTCACAATTAATCGGATCTATGGTATAGAAACGACTTCTTAAACATGTGATATAATTTATTTAAAAAAAAAACCGAGACACAGGGATCACATAACTATTCTTATGCTTTAAATACATTTTTAACCCCCGATGCAAATATATTTGTATGTAGGGTGTAAGAGGAAGGGTAGTGTGTGTCGATTCTATATTCAAAAAGTACTAAATTTATCAATTCCTGAATCGCAAAATTTTTACGATCGATACCAAAGTGCATTCCATCTTAGCCAACACCTCAACTTTAGGTAAATATGCATCCGAATATCCGATCTCTGATGACTACGCATAACATTTTATAGAGTAGTCCGATTTTTAAAATGTACATCCTGTATTGAATAATCCAATCCACCGTGAGTAGGTATTTCAAAATTAGAACATTGTTCACGCTCCATAAGTACATGGGCCAACATAAACAAATGCCTAACATGCAGCAGCAATAAGTATCCATCGGCCGCCATTACTGGCATTGATAAATCTGACCTACAATCAATCAGCAAAGGTCTAACTTTCACAAACGCTGTGTTTATCACAGATTAACATCATTCTGTGTCGTTAATACTGTGGAGTCACGAAGGAAAATCCTTCGTGGAAAGATCTTTACTTATAGTTGGTACTAAACTGTTCTATCTAACACAATTAGAGTTCATCATTATCATCATTAACCATCTTTATCGTTCGCTGTTACAGTGATCAGTAGTCACGAAACGTTAAGTGTTGATATTATTAAGGCTCCTGCAGACAGGTGCGACTCAAAGGCACCGCCCGTCGCGCGACACGCGGTGCCTTTGTGTCGCGCCTGTTTGCAGGAGCGTTTATGGTTCATTTGCATTAGACGATAATTCGTATTATGCTGGTGCCTGAAAACATGATTGGCTCTATCCAGACTTCCGTAGTTTACTCACAAACTCATTTTGGCCAAGACCAAGCCTACAATCTTGAAATACATGTACTTGGAAAAATTACCTGTTTCTCAAACTTTTACATACATTATTTATATAACATGTCCCGGAATCAACGCACAACCTCTTAAGGGTTCGTTGTACTCATTATTATGAACAACTTTTACTATGGGACCAAATCTGAAATCAGCTGCTCCATACATTTTGACGAGTGATGCGAACAAAAATGTAGAGAACAGCAGATTTTTTTTTTGCGATTTCAGGTCTGGTCCCACAGTAAAAGTTGTTCATAATAATGAGTACATAACATAACATCACGCCTTGTTTCCCCGAAGGGTTAGGCAGAGGTGTACCTATAGAACACCCACATTTCGCCAGTTATGTTTAAGTCTCATGTAATAGGGGGCGAGCCTATTGCCATCAACCGGGCACAAATCCAGACTCCGAGCTGCTACTGAAAAATTTCAGATAGAAAAACCCAATAACACTTTACCCGAGTATGAGTACAATGGCCCCTTAAGAGGTTGCGCGGTAATTCCGGGACGTGTTGTATACAAGTTATATGATATTCAGTGTTTTTGGCTGGCTATGTTCAACCCAGAAAATCCTGATGATTCTTATCCCGTTTAATCAATGGGCTTAAAATAAAAGAACATGGAAACTCTTGCAGTTTACTCGCAAGATCTATAAAAAGTAATTCAATTACCTAACCTAACACTAATCGCAAATCAACTGGACATGTGATTGTGATTAGCAATAAATTAAAGAATATTCACAGAAAGGTCCGTTCTACTTCTGTCACTTCCTTGTATTTCAGTTCTGATTACGCAAGTTGAGATGCACTGGCCGCCTGTGTTACTAAACACATTGGCACACAGACTTATCCACATTCCATACATTTTAATACTTATGACGAGTAATGTTCTTTATCGGTATATTAAATTGTCAGTTTTTTTATAACACGGTGTGTAAAATGATTAGTTCTTAATAAGTAGTCGTTATGTTAGGCTTTTGGTTCGATGTAGTACATAGGTATGTAGAGGATGTGAAATGCCTTCAGAGAACCTAATGCCGACTTCTAACATCTTCAGAGTCGCTACTTGGGACCTATCATTCACGTTAATCGACAGCATCAATTTGAACCCTGTCAGTCACAGGTGAGAGTTTAAAATGCATTTCTTGTGTGTTGATGGTGGTGTTTTATCGGCTTTTTGTGTGACATCTCTGAGTATGGAAATTGTGACTTCATTGTTGTGTTGGGTTCCTACCTGTAAAAACAAATGTAGGTAAGTGGTAATAATAAATAAATAAATAAATAAACATTCAGACTAAATTCGTTTTTGGGAGCAACACATCACACAGTATGTTTTCCTAAAGTATTACCTAGCTGCCGGCGAATTTCAGGCTTCATGCGCAGTCGGTATTAATTTTATGCAACGAATACAGGTGACGGGCATAAAAGTTGGTAGTTAAAGATAAAACAGCAACAGTAAAAAATATATATAATCATAAGTAAGCGTAAACTTGAAAATCCAGCGAGTTCAATAAAACCGGTGACCGGTGAATAATAACGTTAAATGTAGTAAACAGCAAAATAAGCACAACATAGAAGGAAAGTGTAGGTAATAATTATTATCTGTGTATGAATGTAAGTTAATCAATTTCGCGCGTATTCAGCTCCTGCTTAAAGCCTAGTTAAATCTATCAAATGAACAGTAGAAAGCGTACATGCGGTATCAAAATACCCAGCCATCACTTTTAATTTGATTTTATGCTGTTTGGTAAAATGAAAATGACCCGTTGTAGATACTGGCTTGTACTTCTACCCATCATTATCCGGTTATTGTTTTTACACAGTTTTTTTTTTCCTTTTGCATAGGCCACAGTTTCTTTTACACTGGGTTTGAGCAGGGCCCTTTTCCTACATGCAATTTTTTCAGGGTTTGGGCACGGCCCTTTTTAACTCCTGACGGAAACAGAGGAGTGTTATAAGTTTAACGTGTGTATCTGTGTATCTGTCTGTAGCATCGTAGCTCCCAAACAACTAAGCCGATTTAGACTTTTTTCAGGTCATTTATTCAAGGGTTGGGCAAAGGCACGGCCCTTTTTTCAGGCCATTCGTAATGCTCGTTATATAAATTATTTTCGCATTTTAGTCAGTCAGCTGTACACTGGGCAAGCAGGTTATAGAATCGAGTGCCGTACCTATATTAAATCTTGTTTGTTTGGTAGTTTTTTTAATGGGAATCTAGATTCGTTAATGACAGAAGGGAAATCTCTCAACTCGTTTTCTTGCCTTCTTTGAAACGTCTTCCTCAATGTTTTTGGATTGTTGATGAAGACGTAAGTAGTACGAGACTGAGGCATCCTAGTGGGTTGTGGATTTTTAAGAGTTTTGTGGGTTTCGTGCTACTAAACATTATTTGAGTGATGCTTTTAAGTGTGCCATTTTTCAGGTTTTATCAGAATATATAGCTTTTATGCCCCTGTCATTCGTGGATCTTTGACAGTCGTTACGGGTCGCCAGAAGCCCGAAAGTCTGACAACCAGTCTTACCAAGGGGTATCGTGTTACCTAGTACAGTTACTAACCTAGTACAGCGACTGCCTATCTGACCAGATAGGCAGTCGCTCCATGTAAAATACTAGTATTCAGCTGCATCCGGTTAGACTGGAAGCCGACCCCAACATAGTTGGGAAAAGGCTAGGTAGATAATGATATAGTTTCATGCCCATCAACGGCATCATCTATACCTACTCTATGCGGAACCTTGTTTCCTCGCTAGATACCTAAGCTAAGTCAAGATTAAGAACTGCAGTTTACAACATGAAGATTACTTCAGCATAAACAAACATCAGGGCTAGCTATAGAACTAATCACGTTCATCCACCACTAACTTATCTTCTCGGAACGAATCGTACGCGTTGATGATCACAAACGAAACTTTCATGCGAGACTTATACACCCCTACACCCGCCCTTCTACGTCATAAGTACGTGTTCTTATATCCCTACGTGCAGTTGAATGAGCAGCTTAAGTACAGTACAGTACCTACGTAAGTATTTAAAACTCGTCCACTCGTCTAGTTCATTGTTTCACGATGTTACTACAGTTCAAGGACGCCCTGTTACGTTTCTACTTCGGTATTTACTTCGTTACGAATGCAAGGATTTTTATGTATGTAGGTTAAGTTTTTATTAGCTTCGTGTTTTTTCCGCGTGTGTCGTAGAGCGTATGCTTTGGTGCAGAAAATTAACCAGCATTGACGGTTTAGTATTTTGGTCTTTTTGAACCAACTTCCCAAAGCTAACGAACTATAAGGACCAGATTTTCTTTGTGCCTCTGATGGTCTTGTATTACTTCGTGATAAGTTCAGTTCAGTCTTTTGAGACAATCACTACATGGTTACTTAATATCTACTGGGTCTATATGTTCCACTTGCACCATAGTTACAATTCAAACCCTGTTCATTCGTAATCATATCCTTTAAAATACAATCGAATATTATACGTAATTTAGGTGTGTTCTTATTTCTTCAACAGGTATTAAAGTTGCAATCAATCAAACTTGGTGACATAACCTTGCAATGTATATAACCGGTTCATATAGTTTTAACCACAGTCTAAAATAACGGACATGAAAGCCTAGATATTATGTTCAAACAAGAACTTTAGTTTCGCAACGTAGAAAACTGAACGTTTTTGTAATTATGAATCTTCCTGTTTCTATCATTGACCCCGATCTGAGATATGGAGGATGTTGATTCAAGATACGACAGAGACTTGATTTTGAGCTCTTATTTCGCAAAGAAACTCCAATATTTAAAGCTGACTGGATTTAATTAGAAGAAAGAAAAAGATTTTATTTGGGGCACGCACAAGAAATATAATAGATATAGTCCTCCACTAGACCGAATTTCGGCCACAGCGACCAATCTCAGCGGAGACCAGCCTTCGGCGCGGGACATATTATAGTGCACAAGTGTGTGCGCAGACAGGTGCACTCTCATAGTCCGATAGGACGGCAATCCGACACGACCGGAGAGACATGAGGCGCAGCGCCAACGGCTGAACGTGCTTTCCGAGGCACGGGGGTATCACACTGCCAACTTCTAGACTCCGGGCTGTTACTAAGAAATTCCTAATGGAAAAACCCAAACATTCTGCCCGACCTGAGAATCGAATCCAGGACCCCACGCTCAGCAGTAGCGCTTGTGACCACGAGACCAACGGGGCAGTTAATTACAAACAGTATTGAAGGAGGAAATGAGCATGTAAAACTAACATTTAAAAAAATAACATTAAGGCGTAATTTGTCCGCGACAATAGAACTTACTGGTAATCTACGAGTATGCAATACAATAACGCATACGTAGGACAAATAGACTCCCAGGATTTCCATAAGATTCCAAATAAATTATCCGCGGACAAATTGTCCTTCGTTTGCTCAGCGCTTAAAAATAAAAAATACCTGTGCAAGGCCAAAAAGGCTCCTATCTCAGCATGATGTTGCGATATTTAAAAAATAAATACTGCAAAACACTAGTAGGGCCCAATGTGATGCCACGGATATACCTACGGACATCTATAAATTCCACTAGGGAAATAAAAAATGTAAAACATGATATATAATTAAAAAAAAAAAAACAAAAACTAAACATTTACTTACAAAACAATAACATTATGTTAAGGCATTGAATTTGTCACCTAAATCAATGAAGTTGCTTTCTAAGGATTTAAAATCTCTTTCGGCTTTATGGCGAATGTATAGATCTATTATAAGTCATTCGACTTCGATTCGATTCTGACAATTCGACTAATGTAATTAATCTGTTGTCAAATCCCATGATACTCGTAGATAGGAGATATATTAAATTGGTTCTAGGCAATAAACGTTGCGCTGCTTAACCATTCATTTTTTTTTTACGTATAAATCTCTTAACTTTAAGCAACGATTAAAAATTTAGTTTTTCCTAATCACATCGGCTAACCTAAGATTTGAATCATTGATTGATAGGAGATTCACTGATGTAAGGTATGATGGGAATTGTCGGGTTTCTGACGATCCGTAACGACTATCAAAGATCCACGAATGACAGCCGGGACCAACGGCTAACGTGCTTTCCGAGGCACGGGGGTCTTGGTATGTACCTAAAGATAATAATTAATCCACGGAGCAACCGCGGCAAGCGTAGCTTAACCTGACCGTACGGCTATTATTACTTAGCCACAAGACCCACACAGTATTATAGAAAATTCATTAAATAAAAAATAAAAAATTGGCTATTATAATCATCGTGCCATTACATGACTCGTAAGTTTTACGTAAAGCAGAATATAATCTAGACCGAGCGGCTTGTAAATGAACCAGCGACCTAATTGTCATGATATTTGTTCATCATCATTCTTCATTATCTTTTTTGTTTGCTAATTTCAAACTTCAGACTTCTGACCTAAATCCTAGAGTGCTGTGAGCTGATCAAGGTCCTATTAATTCAGAGTGCGGTAGTTTGAATTGGAGCACTAACCTGTAGCGATGTTGAATTTAATCGTGGCTACTGGGGGATATGTGGCAAGAAATTGGTCCTTTTGATTTGCAAAATTCAGATGTAGGTAACGTATGGAAGAAGAAGACATGCTGGACGAGTCCAAATAAATTTAGATAATTACGAGCAAGATAATCTCGATGTATCGCAGATAGAGCGGACCTAAACTATAGGTAAGTGCAACCTCAAATCAAAAGATCAGAAACAAACAGTTTCATAAGTACCAACACCTGAAGGAGGATCTCCCGCAATAACCATACCTACTTTAAGAGAGTTGTCACATTTTGCACCTCTCTCGCTCACACGGGACTAAATTTTTAAGAATGTTAAATGAAAAGATGCTTCTTTGAAAAATGTTATCAGTGGGCAACCTACTAAATAATATTAATTTAATAGGTAATTATTAAAAACACATTTTTATTGTGGCATTTATTTAAATCATCTCAAAAACAGATCATAATACTTAATGACCTAAGTTTATTAGATAACGCAATAGAAATGTGTTTTTGATAACTACCTATTGAATTAATATTATTTAGTAGGTCGCCCATTGATTACATTTTTCAAAAAAGCATCTTTTCATTTAACATTCTTAATAATTTGGTCATGTATGAGCGAGAGAGGTGACAAAATGTGACAGCCCTCTTAAACAGAGCGCGTGCCGAGCGAAGTGTTCCAGCCATTCGGCTGTAATCGATTTAATTAAACCCCACGCTCGCTTGTTCATAACAATAACTCTGATACCTGTGTACTAACCTGAAATAGGCTGACCCTGAAAAGGAATACCTAATCTGGAACTACGATGGTATAGGTTTGTTCAGCGGGTATTTATTTTCTTGTATAACGTCCTAGTGAGTTTGAAACGGCTGCCGAAAATTCATAATTTCTTCTCATAGTATACCTCCGCAGATGTCTTTACGTCCGTCAAACACTCTCACTTACCGCTTTCTGCTTTAATAATGATGTTACGATGAATGTGCTTCGCAATTAATGCCAATTTTATGCCAAAAGGAATTAAGTTAGCATTAAATAATTGTAGTAGCATTATAACGAATGAAGTTTCTATTTGCTCTAGTGTCTTTTTGTTGACTCTGTGATTATTTCATGAACATGACACACTATGTTAAAATATGAAATTATTATAAACTGTTTTATTCGGTAAATTAGAGTAAATTACAAATTGAATATCATAATATTACTTTCGTTCACGTGCCACACACCCTATAGCCTACTACACTTATTTTGATAAAATTACGAGAACGACAAAGCTTATACCGAAATAAGGTTGTTTTCGATTTCTTTGGCATTTTGCCCTTATGCAAGAAGTCGGCCGCAATGTATTTACACCCAAATAGGGCTAAGAACGACTGTAGGTATGTTATTGTATGTAAAAGTGGTTTATATATTATTTACTGACTCCGTATAAATTAATAAAACCTCACTGCGCTGCAAATGTGTAGACATTGTTCTTTGAAAATCTAACAGCCTGTGTGGAATATGTATGACAATAAAATACCCATAAGATCGACAATGCACTCTCAAAATATTTATAATAACCTCGAAAACTCATGGCTTGCACTTGATTAGTGCGTGGGCTTGCATAAGGACGACCGCCAGTAACGGCCATTCTACGTGCCTCGAATGTATTTCCAAAGCAAATATCCAACATTTACATATGCAAATCACAAAGGTTTTAGTTCGACAACTTTTGCATCACCTTCGTCTATTATCTCCCGAGTTCCAAACTGAGATCTGGTTTAACTTGTATCTGGCGCTCGCCTATTGTGCGACAACGGATTGTCGGTGCAGGCGTTACGTGATGTCGTGTAGATAAGACACACCTTACAAGAAAAGAACGTTAACGGTTCATTGAAATCGAAAGAGTGTACGGGCTGAGTGAACGCCTGTACCTCGGCCCGAGAACAGGTTCCGAGTGGCGAGCGAGCAGCGAGTCAGCGACACATCCCGAGCGGTCCGCGAGGTTACCGCGCAGTGCTCCGCCGGCCGCTTATCTACGTGCGCGTGCACATCCGATACCTACCGAACAACCGCGGGAAACAACCGCCGCGAACTTTACACCAAAGCCGCTGCAGATAACGTTTATTTACAACCAAACGATACGTGCTTTTAAATTAAATCAAAACTTACAAGAATATTGATTATGAAAATTTGATTCGGATGTTGTTTGAAGTGTTCGTGCAACCGGCATTTGAATAGCCATTTGATAGTATGTTGGGGAGTGGACTGGCTTGATTAAGTGGGTGTAGCCATGGCGAGCTTCGAGGACCTTGCCTTCGACTGGGCGTCGCTTTGTCAGGATTGCCCGGAATGCTGGACGGAGTCAGGTAAACGAACCTTTTTGACAACCGACCTGAATTCGTCTCTAACTTTTTTTACTCATGTTTACGGTTCGTTTGCAGTTAGGTACTCCGAGACATGAATCAAAGTTCCCAGCAACTGTAGAATGTTGGTAATGTGAATCTAGCTAATTTGCTGGTGGACTGCCCTCTTTTGTGGAATTGTACCATGCCTAATTAGCGCTCTGAATTCTAACATCTTCGTTGCCATATCAGTAATATATTTGGTGCTATTTATTTCGAGTGAAGGTAATCCACCTTGGTTAATATATTGGGCAAAGTCGAATTAAAATTAACACACACGGCATCAATTTATTGCTCGTAATTGAGCAAGTAGGTAAGAACATAAGCGGTTTAATTAATGCACGGTCCAAGAGGGCAACCACAGGTGCAATCAAAATTAAATATGTATCACTGTTTTTCAAATGACAACACAGTTTTAAATAATTGTACCTACTTAATGTAGGTACGCTAAGCATTTATCAAAGTTCATTCACCTCACTTTATCAATAAAAACTAAGTTATTAATTAATTTTAGTCAATTTTTTTTCACGTTTTGCCCTATTTTACATGCTGATAACAAAAAATTTAAGCATTGCTAACGACTCAAACGAAACCGATAAGCTAGTGTTTCAAAAGGTGGGTAGAATAATAAAAGTGTCATAAAATGGCGACTAGTGCAAGTAGTGCACGTTAATGTGTCTGTCTGCATGAAAGAGATATTTTCGTACATTCTCCGTGCTAATGTAATAATGACTTATTTTGTCGAATTATGTCTCGTTTTTGTCATGAACAGTAATTGCACTGCACTTTCAAATTCTGAAAACTGTGAGCGAGATTTCATGAATGATTTTTCTGTTACTTTCTGTATAAGATGGTTCATATTAGACGTTGTTGTATTTTTGGGCCGTGTTCGCTCTTGTTAAGAAGTAGACCAAAAAGATTTCATATATCATGCCAGCTAGAGAGCTGGCATGATATACGAAATCCTTTTGGTCTTCTGTAAATGGATAAGAGCAAAGGAATGTTCTAAAATTATTATTAGAAGAATCAATCCTAGCATCGTAGCATTCGTAGCAGGCGGCGTTCTGTAGGTTCTACCAACCCCATGGGGAAAAAGGCGTGTGTTTATGTTTGTTATTATAATCTATCCTGCATCAGAATCTGCAGATACTAAAGTTTAGTGATCCATCAATATCGTCCTCATCGGAGAAGTAGATAATGCAAATACTCTCAAAGACATCAACGCAGTGCAAGATCTTATCTTAGAAACATCTTAATTATCGCCATGCATGAATGCAAATATTTATGCGTGATGATTATATTCATATTACCTTTTAATTTATTGGAAATTTTTAATTATTGCACGTACGCAGAACGGTTATCTTTACTGAATATACATATTACGCATACTGCTGACTGCATAAAACAGCGTGGAGTTTACGATACGGGAATAAATTCTCCATTGACCGCTACAATTTAAATTCTGAAGCAGAATCTATAACACGACCGCATGGTAGTTGTTAAACTAGTTGATGACTGAAATGAGAAGATATTGCTATAAATGTAGCTGCGGGCTGTGACCCATCTTATAATTCACTGGTTTTAAATTACACGACATGGACCAACCTATTCCCGGTCCATAACTCATTATTTTCTATCAGTATTTATTGGTTGCACGTACTGAGGTGCGGTTATCTTACTCGTTCTAAATAAAACATGTTGGAGCGTTGCTTGTGCTGAGTGCAGACACTTCGCTGTTAACACTTTTTCGTGAAAAAGAAACATGTGATAAAGGTGCACGACCTTGGTACCGTGTTGCGTCTCGTGTTTGTTAAGTGTTGCACTGGTCACGCTTTCCGACATTTCTGCTCATCATTTTTGAGAGTTGGTTGAATTAGTTTTGTTAAGTGCTTTTGTTTTGGTCGTCGCATCTAGGATTAAGATACATATTACACCTATGTACATGTTGAATTGAAGATCTTTAGTAGATATTATAACAGTGTAACTATCCATCTCTTCTTCTTCTGGTGCCTTTCGGATTAATGAAGGTTTTTTTTTATTTATTTATTCAAAATATGTATTAACAATAACACACATAAAGTCTGCCAAACCGCATAACAGTTTGTCGGCAGTGGTTCTCGTCTAGCAATGGATTACAAATTTTGAAAATTACTGTGCTAAACTTAGTAAACTATAGATGGTTGAACATCAAGTCTTAAGTATTTTTCCTTGTTATTTTGCGAATTGGAACAGCTCAGCAGTTTTCTGTAGATGTGTCAAAACAGTTCGTCATTTTTTCATATTAATAAATTGCAAATATCCCAAGCAAACAACTGCATGTTTTTGTTTTTTGTAATTTACAGCTAAAACTTGTCCGATTTGGCTTAGGTCCTCATTTAATTTAAACTGTTATACTCAGGTATAATATGGAAATTAGTATGCAGGTATACCTACTCTAGTACCCACAAGCACCAGGTTCTCATAACTTGACTGTGGGAAGAGTATACTGACTAACTGTTATGCTTGTAGAAAGGTTGTGGGTTGGCAACATGGACAACCTGTCACACCATAGTGCAAGCTGGTTAACTTTTAACCTTTCATATTTATGGCAGACGTCGCTACAAGACTTGCTTGAAACTAATTAAAACTCGGACTAGTCAGGGATCAGATTTCTGCATTTTCTTTGAGGAAAATGCTTGTAAACTTGTCTTTTTCACAAGATAGGAGAATTGAGTTGATTTTTACGTATTATTTTGAGATAATAGTAACGTGTGCTAATCCTAACTTTACATAATATAAATCTAGAAAATTTATATTCGAATGTCAATAAAATTAAATAGCATAGAGGTAATATGACTAAAATTAAGTAAGTTTTCGTAATGTTGTAAGTAACTTGAATTTTGCATCCATTACCAAATGAGTGGCCTGTTAAAACAAACATGATACGAAGCAGAAACACTTTACACACGTGGAGGAGATTTAAATGAAAATATCATACTTATCATGTGTTTAAGATCTCGAATACCACACCCACACCACTGCTTTGGTTGGTATTGCAAATCGTCAGAGAACTAAGTACAACTGTGTTAGTGCGTTTGCTTTAATTAATCTTATCAAGATTTCTCTAAAAGTGTTTTGAAATTAATTTAGAAAAAAAGTATTTGATTCCCTAACATGCACCGACTACCGTGTATTGTGTAAAGTGAAAAGTCACCTATTTTTGGTTCAACCATGAACTATAGTTTATCTTGAAGAAGTTGGATCAGTCAAAGATCAACTCAAATAAATGATATCGACGTGTTGCTAGTTGCTCAGACATTGTGAAGTAGTTTGTTGAGACTTCGCGATAAGGCCATATTTTTTTTTTATAAATATTTCTGTTAATTATCATATTTATTTAGTTAACGGTCAATTAAACCTATTTCGAGCGTACCTAATTCCATCGAAACAGATGATTTCACTTATCGCTAGTTAGTTTAGACTCTCCCAGGACCTGTCAGACGTTTTGATTCGTTTTATAGTTTTTAATTAAAATCAACAAGTATCGTTAGTGTATCTCAGAAGCCTCCATAAAGCAGGGGTAGAAAGTTAAGGTCGGGTTGCAATTTCCGCTATTCAGTTACAATGTTAGCGAATTCAATCAAGTCAGCTACGTATGTTAGGGCACACAGCCTGTGCCTACGTTACTTTCCCTTAATGTCTGGTCTAGACAGCCAGGCGTGTGTCTTGTCTCTAAAGAAATGTGTATGAGTAAAATAGTACAATCAGGGAAATGAAAACTAATAACTACCAACTAAAATTGTCCGTACCTACAACATGTCCCGGAATGATTGCACAACCTCTTAAGGGGTCATTGTACTCACCATTATGAATAACTTTTACTATGGCACCAAACCTGAAAACGTGAAAAAAAAATCTGCTATTTTGACGAAACATTTTGACGAGTTATGCGAACATAAATGTAGGGAACATCTGATTCTTTTTCGCGATTTCAGTTTTGGTCCCATAGTAAAAGTTGTTCATAATGTGAGTACAATGACCCCTTAAGAGGTTGTGCGTTAATTCCGGGACATGTTGTATACTCAAATCACTGTCATTCTTTGGCAGTTGTATGAAAAGGATATAAACACGGCAAATGGACGTAGGGTGTGAATTTGCTTAAAAATGATTTCGCCTGACTGTACATGCTAAGATACGGATAACGTCGACATCCAAAAAAAAATCGTCCATACTTGTACCCCTGTGGGTAAGAAATCTGTGTTAAACAAATTAAATGCAACTTCTGTCTGTAATCAAAGTTGGAATGTTCAACATGATAGATCGACTACATTTTTTACACATACATTGCTTGAAATTGGATTAATGGCTACATCAGCTGAAACTCACACGGCCAGGATTGAGCATAGACATACAGAGTTATGAGCTATCACCAGGCATAGCCTAGTTCTTATTACAAACGTTGCGGAACGCTTTCTTACTCGCTCGCAAGATAACGTAAAGAAAACCTAATTAATCATCACTACACGAAGTGAAACTAAAATCTGGTGAACGTGGATAAACGGCTGTCGTTTTCCATGAGAAAATCATATGAAAACAAGTTAATTTGATTTTAATGGTGTGATTAGTTTAATCAGAGTTGTTGAGCCTGCCAGTTTTACGTAGGTTGGAATCTAACTACGGTCTTTGATCTTGTTGGGAAGTAAAAGAAAACTAAGGCTAGATGGTATTAGTATTAAACTACCAACTTGAAAAGTTACTAATTTTATTTTTTTTTTATGAAAAAGAAGAAAGAAAACACGTTTATTTGCGGTTAACATCACGCAAAGTAACAACACAAACGCAAAAAAGAACAAGTTGGGGAAAATATGCGTCACAACCACTCAAAACCGCCATCGCTTAGCATACCTAATGCAAAAGAATACGAAAAAAAGGTAGTAGTTAAGTTAGGTTAGATCTAACTAAGTTTAAGACGAAACGATAGATTTATAAATTGACACTACTTATAATTTGCATTTATTTTTATTTCTTATTAAGTACAAGGATATCGAATCCAAATTTCTAAAGGCTAAAGTAGATGCTCTTCTTTTTAAGATTACTTGGTTTCATGACGTCAAACACACTACAGTCACATACAGGAATGCGACTTTTCAAGCAAGGACAGTATCAGCTTGCATCCTTTAAGAAACGGGTCGATCTCTAAGTACTTATATCTGCGAGATTATACCTACGTGATTATAAAATTTTTGAGAACCAATTTAGAAACCTCAGCATAATAACAATTTGATTCTTCGTACTACAATATACTTACAATGAACGCAAAAACGTGATTCTGTGAATAATTGATTATTAGAATTTTATAATTCCATGTAAAAATGATTTTTCATCTTTGTTAGGACTCATGTAAAGATTTGCCTACACTGTATGTATGAGAAATTTCGTGACACTTAGTGCTGTTTTTATTACACAAGAATTTATCATAAACGTGTAAATTTTCTCACAGCTAGCATTTTCCTACAATTATGTATCTATATACTTAGTTACCTAGCTGTCTGTTTTGAATACAGACATATTATTACCTGTGCTGGTAATCGTGTATACCTGGCTGATAAAAAATACGATGGAACACTGGGTAGATAAAATACGAATTAATTATCTAGTCAACTTCAAAGATCAAAGTAAAATGACTAATGGGTATCGTAGGCAACAGAGAATTTTCGTCGACCTGTAGGTACATATTTCTAATCCTGTACCTACTAATTGCCTGACATACCTCTCGATATAAATGGTTGATTCACGTAACAATCCGATAACGTCGCCTTTCCTTTAGCGTCATCGTCAGGAACTCGATTCCACCATGTAAGTCAAATCAACTCAGATTTTCCGTCAACAAGAACTATTTATTACCATTTAAAACTAACTATTAATGAGGCAAACTTAACGTTATTAATTAAAACGTTTGTGCAATCAGGTGGGAAACTACTTTCTATCTTAGGAAAACATGACATGATTGCAGAAAAGTTAGTGATAGTTTTTATTTCTGTTTTGCTAGCGTGATTGGAGCTAGCTTTTCCGAAGTTCCGTCTTCCGGATCGATGTTCTAAACTGGAAAAAAAGTGACTTTTAAAATCCAGATTGTAATCTTCTCATTAGTTATTCATTCGCTTTGCTGCAGATAATCAAGCCGACTAAGATAATTTCATTATCATATCGCCATCGAATAGATTCGTTTCGCTCAAGCTATTCGATAATTTTTATAAAATAATGACAGAGCTCGCTGACTGCTGACGAGTTAATTAAAAGGTACGCATGATAATTGCTAGCGATTATTTCACTTTCGATTCACACCCAAAAGGCCGTAATTTATTTGATAGAACATTGTTCTTACGCCAATCATTGTGGGCGGGAAACGGTTCTTATTTAATTAAACCCGGCGTTAGTTCACACGGTTGTTTCTGGCATTGACTTAAGACCTTATGTCAGATTAAGTAAGTGCTATTACTATTCGGTTACGGAATAGATTCCTAAGGGCATTTTGTGTAGGTTGGCAGCTTAAATTTTAGGTCAAAAGCCTACGCGGCGGTCAACAAATTGATTGCTGAGTCAATGGCAATGTTGTCATTTATGGGCAATTTGCATTGGATAAGATAAAATGGTAGTTTAGCTTATTCAACTCGGTACTTATAAGGTGATGTTGGAGTAAAGCGGTAGCCAAATAGTATTGAGTCGAACCTAAGAAATTGTACGTAAACATTGTGAACGAAAATTCTACTCATTATGAATTTCTTGTCTGTTTGCAAACAATTTCGACATTTAACAAACATTGTGTCTTCTCCTTAACCCAAATGCTATGAACGATGGTGCAGGTAAATAACACGCACGTGCCGCTATCTTTTCGGTAAAGTGATGTGAATGAACTTAGCCGTGGAAACTATTAGGTAATGCGTGCTGAAGCTCACAAACGTCAAATAAAAGTGTTAATATGACGATAAACAGGTGCCAAAAATATCTTTCACTTCAGTTTAATGTGTTTTATTTAATGCCTGCACTTTCACTAACTTATTACGATTTTTAAGAGACACGAAACTTTTTACAGGACCTAAAAGTCTAAGAGAATAAAGATAATATCAAAATATGTAAGACCATTCTCTTTCGGTTCCGGTAAGGTCCAGTTCGTAAGTTCTCACGACTGCAAGTGATCGGTGTGGGCCTGTCATTGACCCAAGAATTAGTGGACCCATAACTTTATATGAGCTCCAATCCAACTATAATTCAATGTTGCTCGGAATTATTAATTTCTAATAATTCGCTCGTAAATACATAATCACGTTTCTCGGTCGTCTTTTTTTTTAGTTTGCTTTGTTGTCGTCAATTTATTAAAAAATGTTGAGCATTTTTCGTTGCTCAAACAATACCTATTTGAAATAACGACTCTGCAAAGTTGTTTGATAACTTAAATGTTTATTTACAAATTGACTTTTAACTGACAAGATTTGCTGAGTAAATAGTATTACCAAATCCATAAAATCGTTTGACCAAAAGTTTATAGTCACATTTCGTAAAACGATCGATCAAATACTTAGGTACTTTTTTCAATGACAAAGCACTCTGTTCAAATAACTTACATGTTTTATTAGCCTGTCTGTCTTTCAATAAATAGTAGGAAATAAATGGAAGTTCTATTGTACAGTATTAATATCATAGCGCTTACGGTAACAATAAAATGATTGTTTTTTTATAGAATACAACTGCACTGCACCTGTCTTGCTGCCATCTTTAAGTGGTTATTATACTTATACACCATTGGTGTTTCAATAACTGTATGATTAAGCTTTAAGTACAGCTAAGCTACTTATTTCAGTGTGTGATTGTGATGTGATAACACTAATCAAAACTTTGACTCGATTGATAAAAATCGTCCATTTTCTTCCGCTCTATGACCACTTTTTAAAACAAGCGTCATGATGGTCATTCCACAAAGTATTCCCAGTTCAAAATGCTGATTCATTCTACATACTGTGTGTGTGTGAAAAGGGACAAAAACGTCACTGGAATGAATAATTAGCAATTGGTCATGGTCAAACATCCGTTATAACGTAAGTGTATCCGAATTCTTAGCTCATCGCCTCTGTGTATCACTGTTGAATATAAACATTAGCATTTGAATGGCTGTAAATCAATGGAGTCGCCTACTTAAGGGCCTCGGCACAAATTCACTACTGCCTTGCATGACAACTTATTTGTTAAGTGGAACAAATATTTAAGCTTTAGAAATGTTGTAGTGTAATGGGCACAAAGTTGGAAATAATATGACAATGCTGTGATGGACAGCGATGCTAGCAAATGGTTTATTTATACAAATTAGTTGGATGGTTCTCACAAACGGAAAAACTAAACATAGACGATTCTCGTTACCAAGTTAAAAACCAGAATGAGTGAGGCTATAGGTATTCGTCTGTGTCTCTAAAGCCGTGTCCAGACGCATGTAATGTGTAATGTAATGTATCGTGTAATGAAACGCGAATTTTGCGTATGGACGGCACTATGAGCATTACATGTAGGTAACGCTCGGGCTGGCGCTTGAGCTGATGCATAGGCTGTCGGTTTTTAACGCGAACACATATAAGATTCGCGTTGAGTTTGTATGCCGTCCACACTATTCGCATTACATTACACGATACAATACATTACATTACACATTACATACGTCTGGACCCGGCTGCAGGTCGACAACGTATTGACAACTCCATGGGTGTTGCTAACGGTAACATCCATCATGAAGGCTGTTGTCGGTCTGTTTGTCACTAAACAATTAATGACATAGAAAAACTATTAAGTACTGTATTACGAAGACGTAAGATAATAGATTTGTTAACACAAATGCACTTTAAGTGATCATCTGACCTTTGTCTTGTAACAAAGCTGAAGTGTCTACATTTACGATACGTAAAACTAAAGCCGACAACAGCCGACGACAGTTAGACATCGTTAAACGAAGCAATAAGTCCGTTATAAAACACAATATTATCGCTGAAACAAAGATTTTCGTTGACGATAAACCGAACCGATTGAAGAGATTTCTAACGTCAAACAGAGTTTTATATTCATACTGTCTGAATAAATAATGAAGATGAAAATTATCGTATACGTTTATCTAAAGCGATAGTATTTTTCTTACGTTGACCATTGCGATGTAATTTACATGAGATCTCCGCCGGTCATAAATGCAACGCTAATGATTCTTTTTACGATTGTCTTCTGATGGCTTGCAAAGTAATTTCGAGTCAGTGCACTCGTTTTTTTTTTTTGTTTTTTGTATCAAGCTATGTCTGTACTTTCTTTGAAGGTATTGCTATACGTTGACCGAGTTTATAGTACCTATCAAACAATTTATTGTTAACTAGATCTATGTAGTTGAAGCAATTTCTTCCAAGCGGTCTGTACTTATATGATGCCTTTGCTAAAGTTTGTTTGGTCAAGTTTTTCTTCATAGTTGCCTGTTGGTACGCTGTCATCTGCTTTTTATGAGTCTTCTCAATTTTATTATCTTGTACTATCCGGGATGTGGTTTACAGTAAGCATTTCTTCAATGTCCCTATTTTCAAGTTGCAAGTTCTACTTAATTGGAAGGTTCATAATAGTGCTACTTGTATACCGTAATAATCACATCCACAAACATAATGTAATATACATATGATATTAATATAATATACTTATCGAAATATACTTTCTTGGTTCCATTTCCGTGGAATTTTCACACTCGGTAAGTTTGGGTTCAACATGTTTGTGATGCTGCACGCAACTGTATAAAATAGTGGCATTAACCTCAAAAACATTCTCTAAAAGGTCTATGCATTCAGATGTTTTATTAATTCCTTCGTTAGTTTCTGTATGACCAGCTGCGAAATGAATATTATTTTAGGTCATATCGTGACTTTCTTGTTGTAGATGTTATACCGAACAGGCTCTGCTGTTAGCTTAATATGGTCTTTATTGTCAGTATGGGAATTCAAATTTGCTTAAAACGATGCCATTACATATAACATCTTCTGTATTTATTTTTTCGTTCTTTAGATTGTTTTCAATATTACTGAGTGTATTGTCCACACTTACTTAGTATTAGACAGTCTTTCTTTTAACCAAATCTGAGATTAACAAAACAAAACGTAGGTTTTCAACCAGCTACCAACATTCAAATAGACAGTCTATTGCAACTGTAATATGAGAATCAATAAAAATCTGAATATACAATCTATTTGCTTATGAGGGTCCACGCTTCATCGGTTTTGCCTTTTTTCACGTCTGCCTCATTAGATAACGTTACATTTGCGAAATTATGTACGTAATATTACCGTATTTGTTGATAGCAAGCGACTTTTCTAGTTCTACCAATATTCTAATATTTAATATGTCTTATCTAACTATCGCACGAAATCGGAACCCCAAATTGGAACAGGAATCAATAAAATTATCGAATTTAATAATATCCGTTGTTAAAATATCTACATTGGTCACGAGTGTCCAATGGTTTTTTACTAATGAAGGAGAATGTTGAGCATGCTCAGTAATTAGAAGTATAATCTCAAGCTAATGTTAAAAAAATATATATCCGGAGTTCGTGGTTCAGTGAATGTTTTAATGTTGTCTGAATTACGTGAATTATTCATGAAGTTTCCGTAATGGTGCATTTAGTTTCTTTGCTCAGGTTTTGATGTATTTAGAAAATTGCTTCTGGAGCCAGATATAAAAGCTAGATCATGAGTTATTTCATTAGAATTTCTTCATTTATCACAATAGATATTGATTAGCGGTCACGAACTATCTGTGTTTCTGCCATGATTGCCATTTTTAAAATTAGTGGGAATAATCTTATAGTAGAGATTTGTCTAGCATTTTGTTCTGCAGTATATATGCTTTTTCAGTGTCTAGTGAACGTTTATAGATTGTTGTTCTATGACCATATTGACCTTAATCGCATCTGAAAGAGAACCATGTTATTTGATAGCCACTCCTTATAATAATTAATCTTTCTATTGCTTACAGATTCAAAGATCTTAGTCAATCCGATGTGTATTTAATGAAGATTCAATATCAAGACCACTTCTTATAACATTTCAACGTTTTTCGATTTGAAAAGTTATTGCCAATTGATCGCTTGATTACATAACAGATAATGATAGCCAATATATTAAAGTATCAACATTTAGTTTGATTTCTTTGCCTATCTGCCATGTTACAAGATGTCCAAAGGCGGTAATCTTGGTAAATGGCTATCAAAATGGAATGCAAACGGTAAAGTCACGAATTTACCAACACACTTGCAAGTTGTTGTGAGATGTCGCGGGAATGTCAATATTACGATACACGCATTACAATAATTAAGGTAGGCAACTAAGCCATTTATCGATGTGGTTATAAATAATTATGACAATATCATTTGTAGGAGACTTTTTATATGTAGGTTGTTTTTTTTTACGTTTAGCTGTTTTAACGCGTCGTTTGTTTATTAATTATGCAACTAATCTTATTCATTCCCTATATACATATCTGACAGAGACGAAATGTTTTAATAGATCAATCAATCTGCCTAGCCTTTTCCCAACTATGTTGAGGTCGGCTTCCAGTCTAACCGGATGGAGCGGAATACCAGTATTTTACATGGAGCGACTGCGTATCTGACCTCAACAACCCAGTTACTGAGTAGCACGATAAATGTTTAGATATCAACATAAAAGGCGGATGGGATGGGAAAACCAACATACATACATACAAAAACTCACGCCTTCTTCCCATGGGGGTAGGCAGAAACTACAGAACGCCACCTGCTACGATCCTTACATACTCCTTTTGCTTCGTTTGCGTTCGTTACGTTTCGTTCATTGGGAAAAACAATTTGTAAGTATATCGTATATTCCGAGTGGGTGTAGTGGTAGTCACGCGAATCAGCTTGTGTACACAATAATATTTTGATCTTTATGTAACTAGGAAGTGTGCATTAAATATACCTACTTCATTCTCAAGGCTTAAAGTCTCGGGTTGGAAAGCTGTCATATATGTGAATATACCTATCTGTTTTCATTTACATTTTCTACGGTCTGTCTGTTCGGAATTGTATTAAAATGACCTTTGGATTGCTTCTCTTGATTAAAATAAATACAGCCACTCTGGAATGAAAGGATGCAGTGAATGGAAACTATTTGCTGCGTTCTCAAATTACGAATTACATTGTTTTTCTTATGTTTCTATTATGGTGTTTCGTTTTAATTTTAAATGAAGATTATTCAAGGAAAATATGCAGGTGTGGCATAGTGTGTGCAAAGCTATACTGTACATGAAAACCCTGGAAAGGTACTAACGTGTTTTTTGATTCCGAATTCTATTTTCATGGTTCAGGACACAAGTACGGTCACCTCGTAATGAAACCTGAATAGCATTCACGCCTTCTATAACCTTCAGGCATTTAACAAAAACCAGTAACAATATACCCTCAAAAAAAACTTCACACATAAATCTCATCACGCCGTAGTCACCGAATACTTAATGTAACATATCACATATTCACTATAAATAGATCCTATTGTCTTCAGACGTGATACAGTGCCTCACAAAAAACCTTTCGGTCATTCTTTTGTCTAAGTGTCCATTGTTTTAGTTTTCAAATGTCCTCTCCCATGAAGTTACGCCAGTTTGCGTAACTTGAACCTTTTGCGCCCTATACTCGTGAGAGCCCCAGGGTCCATGTGCTGTCAGCCGCGGCCGGGATACTGCGGAACCACTGCGATGTCAATGGCCACGCAATGAGCAATCTAGTCGCCCCTACTATGTGACACCAGTTTGAATCAAGTTTGCTTTCATAATTTCTTTGAGCGATATAATAGTTTTTATTACTTCATCTGTTTTTATTAATAGTTATGTTTATACTAGTTCTACAGCCGGTCTTATCTGTTGGTGAAATTGTAGCATGTTCTTTGCGGACTTTAGGGAAATAATCAAAATGTTTATCTCGTCCGTTGTAGGTAACCCAAACAGCGTGTTTACTAACATGAATACAAATGAGTGAACTGCCAAATTGAGATTTAGGTTAAATCTCTAATCTTGATAAAAAAAAACACTTTTTACCCATAAATGAATATTGTAGGCTATTTAGTTTTATGAAATGCGTTAAAATGTCCAAATTCGTTTGGCTATCCGATGGTAAGTTCACGCCTATCTTGATTTGCTCAAATGACGTCGCACTCGTAAAAGTTGTAATGTTTAACTCGTAGTAGTATTGCTAGGGAGACAGGCAGGATGTGGAGTGGTGTATCAAACAGGTCGCAGCGCCCGCGCATTTAAGAGACACCTTGCTAATCGCGGACCGCATTCCGCTGTATTGCCGTCCACCTTGCAAAAGCGCAACAAATCGTCATTTTGTAAATCAATCTGTTATGTATGATATGATTAGATATTTTACGTTCATTTTAGGTGCTCCGGGCTAGCTGCCCCCCATACTGTGGTCGAATGGGGATAGTGAGGTTACACAGATTACAGATTAATTTTGTTCTATCTTCGCAACTAGCTGTCACATTTGCAGGCATTCGATTTTCGTAACAACTATCACGGCTATTCTTTTTTTTTTATTTGAGATAGGTTTGCTCTTGACTCTAGTCTAGGTCAGAGATGACAGAGACAAAGTCGACGATGGACGATGGTATTCTTATGAAGGATCGATTATTAATTCAAATGAATCTGCGGCAGACGTGACTTACTTTGCGGCTGAAACAAATAGATGCAGTAGGAATATACACACGGAACGTACATAATTGAAGTGCAAATAAGTCAAGATAATAAATTATATATAGGAAGAGTTCGTAATTGTTCTCAGCAGAACCCACACTTCACAATCCACGCCCGAAGCCTTGTACATGTACTATCGAGGAAACTTACATCCGACTAATTTGCAAACAAAATCCCGTGCACACGATGACCAAATCTGTTAGCAAGCGTCACTATAGCGGCCGAGCGCTACAAGCAAGAATAGTCCTTACGGTGTATAGATTTTCGTTTCTCCCATGGTACAACCCGGATCTTCAACCTCATTGCCTAACATATATCACGTTAAACGTTACATCTTCCAGGATCAGAGTTCATCTGTAATTTTATTAGCAGAATCTAATCGTGAAAGATGTTTATCGTCGACTTAATGCGCTGTGGGAAGCTCGGTTAAGTGATCACGACGTGTGTCATCAAGTTAGGTAATGTTTTTGGTGAATAGTTGACGTCTTCTTACATTGCTGTACTACATTTCAGCCCTGTCCCTGCCTAACCCTTCGAGGAATACAAGCGTGATGTTATGTTATGTTATTGTTATGTCGAAGCTCAGAACAGATTCATAACCTCCTTTCATTTTATAGAACTTAAACATTCATCATTTTTAGCTTTACATTTACTTGTGTGAAGTTTGTATTGCTTCTCTAGGCAGTCAATGTTTTTATCGAAGTTGGGTTATATTCGAACTCTAACATGTAGTATCTTCAAGGCTTATATAATGATCAGAAGAAAAAGGGTTAGGTACCTGCTTCCGTGACGTCTGACACCGAAAATCACGCTACTAGTGTTCGTAAGAATGTATTTTCCCACACAGAACGATGTCAATACGAACATGCATTCACTGTTTATCTCAATACTTGCACGCGATCGATAATTAATTAACATAGGTACTTAGGTACTCTAGTCATTACTAGTTTCACGCAAATATTATAAAATCAAATAGTTATACAAGGTGTAATTTTAATCACTGCTAACCTATTAAGGGGTCATTGTACTCATCATTATGAACAATTTTTACTAAGGGACCAAACCCGAAATCGCGAAAAAAAAAATCAGATGTTCTCTACATTTTGACGAGCTATGAGAACATGTGGGCAAAATTTGATTTTTTTTTTCGCGACTTCAGGTTTGGTCCCATAGTAAAATTTGTTCATAATGATGAGTACAATGACCCCTTAAGAGATTAACAGTGATTAAAATTACACCTTTTATACGAATGGCATATTCATTTAGCTGATTCATGCACTGTTTTCATGCTATTAGCTCGAATCACAAATTAGAGCACAATTTAAATAAGCCTAACGGCGCAGGATAGCCTTTTCTATTGATGCTAATGCAGGAGAATCGTCTAAATGTTTGTCTATTTGATTCACATGTCAACACGTATTATTACCTATTTCATAACCCGTAAGCCGCACCAAAGGAGAATAAAAAAAAAACAAAGAAATACCTTTTCTATCTCAATACTTACAATTTTTAAATTAGTTCTGATCAGCTGTATATTGTAACAATACATGAAGTAGTTCAGCCATAAGGGGTGAAAGGCCAATGCTTGCCTTAATCAGAATGTAAATTCAATAAAAACTTGTTACCGTAAGATTCGTTCAGGTCCCCTTCGAATATCATCTTGCTCAAAGTTTAAAATTTAATATTCTATGCAATGTTCTCCTACTCCTTTGAGGTGCTAAAGGTATCATTCTCAGCCAGTAATGTATATTTATAACATTTTTGTTATTTACTTTATTGTCAAGTTTAATATTATGTCGCTTTTTCCCTCCTATAGTAATAATATTTTCATTATTTGCTGTATTTATTAAGTTTATACTGGAACCTTTTTTTGGCTTCCTTATTTTTTGTGACTTAGCTTTAGTTTTTGACTTGCCCTTCTTTGATTTTCCTTTTTTCGGCTTAGGCTTTTTATAAACTTTGCTCTTTTCTGTTGTACTCTCTGATAATATGTTATTTGGTTGTGTTTGTATTTTTGGCTCCTTTTTTGTGATTTTTTCTGAACTATTGTCATCTTCGTCTGAACTTTTACCGTCTTCTTCTGTCTTTTCCGTACCTGGTTCTTTGGGAAGTATGTTACTGTGTCCTTCATTACCACCTGGGAGTTCTTCACTAGTAGTGCTTATATTATCACCTTCACACACTCCTTTGTGAGCTATACTTAGGTTTTGAGTTTCGGAGATAGCTTTTTGTAAATCACATAATGTGTTGTAAGTTTTCCCGTCAGAGCCGCAATAAAACACTCTTGCTCGTTTCCACGGACAAAACACTGCTCCGTGTAAATGTGGAATAAATGCAAGGAGAACCGTGCCTGTAAATTAAAATAACAAATTAAAACAATAATTTTACCATATATTACTTTGCCACTATTACTGGTAATAACTTCCCACAACGGGTTGTTATAAAAATATTTTTACATTTTATTTAATTGTGTAACATTCGATTCTGACCAGCAGCGGGGCAATTGCGTAACACACAATAGGAATCGGTTTCATTTTGACAGTACAACAATATTCAATGCGTTACTTACGTAGTTAAGCAGACAAATTTTTCGAAGATATGAAGCAATGGTTTAGCAATTTGCTACAACATCATTCAGATTGTTATTGATAGTGTGTTACGAAATAGGGTGCTGGCTGTCCATAAGTAAGCAAAAGTTAAAATCTCTACATTTTCTATTTAACCAGACTTACTTGTAAGAATATTCATCACGACTATCGTCGTGTTTTCGAAATATTTTCTAACGTATAATGTTAATGCATGAGTATCAAGTTACGACTGATCTTGGACTGAAGCAATTAGAAATAACATCAAGAAATAAATTATAGGTACTTAATACTCGTTACATTGAATACACCATAGTAATCATGGCTTTTATATGTTTTAGTGAAACTGTTATGTTAATTGCTGGTATAGTATGTTAACTGCGTACTTACGAAGTCAAATGGTATGCAGCGACAATATGGGTGATCACATAAAAGTATATTATCAATAGTTACATTCACGGTCAGAAATTGTGTGTTATTGGGGGTAAAACTATTGAATTTTAAACCTGCTTTCAAAATAATAAAAGATAATGTGTTCAGAATCAGATTCGGAAATCGATACCGTGGATGTGTGTTTTTTTTGTAACCTACTCCGAAGTAGTTTATTTATTTATTTTACAATTTCAAAAAAACCTATGCAATACCTGCACCTACACGATTACAGCTGAACAACGCGGGTGATTTGTTGTCATTAAAATTGAGGATTTTAGATTGAAGAATTTCATTTTCAAAGTCTGAAGTTCTTCATCAAGAGAAATCAGGGCTACCACCTGCTGACTGACTTACCTTCTTACCACGACATGAGCTGATATAATATGAGTAGCTGAAGGAAAGAAAAAGAAGAAGAAGACCACTATTTTTAACCAAAATCTACTTCCCAACAATTTTAACTCAGAACTAGACCAGTTCTATAAAGATGGAAAGAATTATGGAAGCATAACTAGAAACGTTTTACAAAACATATCCCCTCAATCTCGCTATGGAAGAGCTTTGTGATGAATTGATGGGACTACTTCGGGGTCTTAAAGGATCCACTCACAATTTCATATAGCAGAGGGAAAAGGAATGCGAAAATTAAACAGTAGAATAAAATAGGAAATTGCTTTGTTTATTTTAGACACCTATATATTTGTTTACCCAACAACCACTTACTAGTACCTCTCTCTCTTCTGGTACTTCTCCAACTTCATCCTATCCTTTTTATTCTACTTTCAGTTGCATTTTTCGAGGGTCTTTTTTTCTGCTTTCACGTCCTTTGTGGCCCTTTTGTAAACTGATCTGTGGTTCCGTTCCACAGGGTAGCTGCTGTAAAGAAGAATCTCGTTCCTGCGCTTTCCAAAATTTACAATAGCTTTTATATTTCTTGTTATTTGTGGCGCATATTGGACCCTGAGGCAAGGCGCAGTCATTGTCAAATTGACCGTGAATAGCGTTCACATGGCAGGTCCATAATGTTAATACTGCTGCTACTGTAACAATCATATTAAATAGTTTATATGTATTTATTAAATATACACACAAAATACTTCCATCAATCAAGTCTTCCTATTTGCAATCCACTGCTGGACAAAGGCCTCTGCCAGGCAAGCTACGCCAAATACAAAAAAATTATGATTATTATCTATACTCATACATCTAAACTCTTCTATACAAATAAATAAAATTGGAGTGTCTGTTTGTAATGTCAAAATCACAACTTTTTACTAAATGCATAAGAAAGTATAACCGGTACTTATAACAAAAAAGCAATTTTAACATTTTTGTCTGTCTATCTGTTTGTTCCGGGTAATCTCTGAAGCGGCTGGACCAATTTTACTGGCAGATAGCTGATGTTACGGCGGGTAACTTACGCTACTTTTATTTTAGAAAAATAATTACTTAGGGTTCCGCGCAAAAAAAAAATTAAAACTCATGAAAATGTAAACAAAAAGTCGGATTTGAAAAATTCTTTTTGCATTTGGTAGCCCAATTCTCAAGGGTAGTTGTAGGCTATTTAACATCACACTACGATCCTTAGGAGCCGAGCAAAAAGAAAAAGTCACAAAGAACACTAAGCGAAAACGAAGTAATAGCGCGGACGGGCGATGCAACGCGACGAGTCAGGGGACGAGGGAGTTTTATTAAAATGTGGCTGTTGTTTTAGTATATTTTGTGTCGTGCGACTTCCACGCGAATGAAGTCGTGGGATACAGCTAGTTATTTATACAGTAAATAAAATAATAATATACTTACTAAAAAAATACCAACACTGAGAAAACATGGCATTGTACGCCAATCAGAAATTTACTATAAGTATAGGTAGTACTTTCATAAGACTTATTCAACCAAGTAATCGATTGTAATTGAACATGGCTTCTAATTTTGCGGTTATTTATTTGAAACTAGCGACCCGCCCCGGCTTCGCACGGGTAGCCCGATCACTACCAAACTTCACAGGATCACCAGTCACCAGCTGGGCTAATCTGAAGATTTCATCAAAATCGCTCCAGCCGTTATGGAGTCCATATGGAACATACATAGGTACATACACACGTCAATTTTTTTATAGATATAGACAGATATTTATTTAACATAGACGCTCAACATAACACATAACGCCTGTAATCCCCAAAAAGTTGGGCAGAGATGTATCTACATTTCGCCAGTTATGTTTAAGCCCCATGTAATACGGGGCGAGCCTATTGCCATCAAACGGGCATAAATCCAGACTCCGGGCCGCTACTGAGAAATTCCTGTTGAAAAAACCCAATAACACTTTGCCCGACTTGGGAATCGAAGCCAGGACCTCATGCTCAGCAGTATCGCTTTCGACCACTAGGACCAACGAGCCAGTCCCAAATATACCTACTGATACTGATACTTAATGATGAATTTTATTTCAGGTTTTAACCTGTAATTTAGTAGGTTTTTCTGTAACTACTTTAGTACAGAATAGTCCATGCTTCAGTCATAAGTAGACGGGGTCCGCTAGGGCCGATGCCAGCTAGGGTTGCGGGATGTTCGAAAGAGTTACCGTGGCCCCGGCACAGGCAACAGAAGGAACACGGGTGGGTTTTAGTCAGTAAAAGTCTGACACGCCCTCCCGCTCCGCCCAGAGCGGGAGAAGTCATTTGATGATTTCCCATCCACAAAAAAAAAAAAAAAAAAAGTCATAAGTAGAGATCAGATAATCGGATGCATATTTATCTAAAGTTAATTTTTGCTCAGAAATTATAGAAGCGGCTTCTTAATTTTTGTTTTCTTAATATAAATCCCGGGATTCCAGAAAACCGGATACATGGCATAGAAACGACTTCTTAAACATGTGATATTATTTATTTAAAATAATAATATACTGAGACACTGGGAACACATAACTATTCTTATGCTTGAAATTCATTTTTAACTACCGCTGCAAATATATGTGTATGTAGGGTGTAAGAGGAAGGGTAGTGCATATCGATTTTATAGTCAAAAAGTACTGAATTTATCAATTCCTGAATCGCGAAATTTTTACGATCGATACAAAAGTGCATTTCAATTAGCCAACACCTCAACTTTAGGTAAATATGCATCCGAATATCCGATCTTTGGTCATAAAAGCCCCAAATCTCTTGCTGAAGAACAAATTAAACAGAACGAAATTATTATTAGCTATGAACAAAATACACACGTCAAAAAGTCTAAGCAACGTACGGTTTTGAACTTTTGACATCATAAACGCCTGTGCAACGTTCCATAGACTTACTTTAAAGGCCATCATCAACTTACTATTCACAGAAGCTCATTATTATTGTACCTAGCTGTTATTTGCACATACACACCTTTTGTCAAAAACCACCACCACTGGATGCTTCTCATAGCTTACAAAGCTATGATTGCAAGCCGGATTAATGAATGCTGAGAAGGCTGATTAAGCGAAACAAATGAAAGGATAAGTACACAAATTAACGATAATATTTTAATTAAAACTGTTCCTGGCTGTAATTCATAAATTAGGCATAGAATTACGTACAGACCTAAACGTTTAAGCTTCTGGTTTGTTTTCTATAGCCGTGGTAGTCCTTCACTTTTCGGATAACAATTTGTGTTTGTTTTCTAGAGCATTTCGCAAAAAGCTTAGGTATTGCCTTAACCCTTTATAAAGCAACCAATAATACTTATAACCTATATTTGGCAGTGTTCTCCCATTGCTAAATCTTTATGACTGTTAAAGGGTTAAGGAGTTTCATATTAAAAATATTACAATTATCTGCAGGGCTCTGGATGTAGGACTCATGTCACCGCTTCATCTTTTCAAACGTTCCTCACACGAGTGACTATATGCCACTATACAAACAAAAATGTATTTTTTGTAGATATTCCATTTTTGAATGTCTGTGCGCGTAGGTGGTATCACAGAGTTATTGCCGGTAAACCATCAATGCGGCGTATTGTATTGAATTAACAGTATCTTCTAGTAGGTTTTCTGATGCTTTTTCCTTAGAGCTTATAGACGTGACAGTGTCTATGTATTTAAGCACTTTTAACAGCTACCTAACTGTAATTTTTGATCTCAGTGATATTGACAGATTTTTAAACACGATAACTGGTAGAAAATAAGACATTAATTTTGCACTATTAGTTCATTTATTGGGCTGGCAACTAAATACTGACTCACTTTCGAATGAAACAAATATTAATATTTGTATTCTTTATTAAAAACTATTATTCGACGATATAATCGCCGTGTAAATCTATAATTTGTTTCCATCTATCTGGCAAATATTGAATGCCTTGCTCCCAGAAATCAACGGGCTGCTGTTTAAAAAAGTTATCCAGTGTATTCTCCACTGGGCTAAAATCATTAAAGCGCAGTGCACGCAAAAAGTTTTTAAGAGAGCGAAACAGATGATAATCGGAGGGCGCTAAGTCTGGAGAATACGGTGGATGCGGAACTGTAGTCCAGCCTACCTCCTGCAATTGCTGACGTGTGGCGGAAGCAATGTGAGGTCGCGCATTATCGTGTAGCAAGTGGATGTTGACTTTTCTACGCCTTTTTTTTTCACAGCAGCCGCGAACTTACGAAGCTGATTAACATAGACGTTGGCGTTGACAGTTTGTCCTTCGGGGAGTAATACATAATAAATCATACCGCCTGCATCCCACCAACAACAAAGCAAAACCTTCCGTTTATGAGTTTGTTCTTTGACTTGGATTGGCGGTTCTTCTCCTCGTGGTAACCAGTAGGACTTGTCACTCTTATACTGTATCCAGCTCTCATCTCCTGTTACTAAATCACTTAGAAACTCCTTTTGTTTGGGCTGGAGGAGCAACGATTGACAAATCGATATTCGAGCAGCTCGGTTCGCCATACTCAACTGATGCGGAATCCATTTTGCCAGCACTCGACGATATCCCAGTGCATGCAGTCACTTTTCGATAGCCGTGTGACTGCAGCCAAGTACCTGCGCTAACTCGCGAGTAGTAGCATCCGGGTTTTGATTTAATTCTGCCAGCAGCATGACATCCAATATGACTCGTCGACCTGAACGGGCTCGATCCTCGTGTTGTATCCCTGGATCGAAAGCGATGAAACCATCGACTTACAGTTGACTGTGTGACTGTGCCCTCTCCAAATGCGTTGTTGATATTCGCATTTGTCTGCCTCGTACTGGAGCCACGTTTAACACGTTGACTGCCAACTGACTCGTAAAATATTACAGCTCGAATAGCGTGCTCGTCCATGTCATGGATTTAACTGCCAAAGACGCGCTCTAGCCGCCTTTTATTTATTCAATAATAAAGCTTCTGGAATATTCTAGATTTATCTAAAAAAATGAACTTTCTAGTTCAATTCGATAAGAAGAAAAAAATTTTTTTTTCAAAGTGAGTCAATACTTTGTTGCCAACCCAATATTTGTAGATCCAGTGCTGCCAATGTCAACTGGCATGAATATTGATATTAATGACGCATTTTGTAATATTAGTTAGGAATTAGAAGTAATCGTAGATTACTATCGTGTTTTATCAGTCCAAGACGAATTAGGACTGCAGCAGCTAATGGTGATTTACTGTCATCCATTGAAGAGTTCCATTACCGCTCTCTATAGTTCTTCATGAGATTACAACGCAAAGTTATAGGGGGCAGGAATTAAAATAGGTTTACTATGTTACATTGCATAACATGGGTACAATTATGCGCAGTAGTTTATAAACTAAGCTTTGTACGTTTTCCTGAAGTCATGATGAGTTCCCACAATTGTTCTCTCTTTAAGACTTCGAGGAGGCCACCCACCAGAATAATGACGGTAAGTATTCATACGTTTCATAGCTTGTTGAACTTTTTTTCGTATAATATCCTCCTTCTTGAATCTGGGGTTTTCATCGCCACGTGATTGAATGAGAGTAACTAAAGATACTGAAAATAAAAGTTTTTTTTCTTGAAATTACCTTAAAATTTATTATAATGAATTTCTAAGACTTCTCTTAGAAATTCTTCCTTCGCTCCACAACATCTTCATACCAAATTTGTCCTATGAATCACAATAAACTTACATAATTGAATGGATGTACAAGCCTACCAGCTTCTGCTTCAAAATTTTCATGGACGGTAATAATTCTAGATAGACTTCTTAGGGCTGATGACACATTACCTAATCAATGAAAAATAGACATAATAGGGATGAAGGCTAAATTTTTTTTGTCCGTCAGGTAGGTTATTAAAAAATATTGGACACGTATGTATTTTTCTTTTTTTACATAATCAAAAGATTACCGCGATACATTGAGTTAAAATGTGGCATGACGTCACCTCTTGCTAGATTTTATACTGAGTTGTGAAGTAGCGAGCCCCCACTCTTCAACTTTAATGCGTTTTATCTAAAATCATTTTCTATTAATATGATAAAGCAAAAAATACGTGTCTAATATTTTTTTATTATCTGACTGACAGACTAAATAGATTTTCTTTACCCAGGCATCATCCCTTTATACGTACGAAAAAATAGAAGCCATATCCAAATTGTACAGTGCATCTTGTAGTAAGTAAGTAAAATGGCATCTAGCACAAATAGGAGAACATTATATTTGGCGAAAAGCAATCAGGAATTACAAAATGCAATTAACATTTACTGCTTGATTAAGAGCTTTACTTAATTACGTACCTTTACGAGTCTATTCGAAGTACTGATTTGTTCACTTACTAGCCTAATATAATTTTGTTGATGATTAATGCAGTAACAGATCTGCAATTGCGTTGCAATGTGCCTAAGTTCATTTGGTAAATCTTCGTTTATTTTGGTTGTAACTTTTCAAACCGAACTGTTTCTTTTAATCACTTATTTTTCCTAATGTCGCTACTAATCTAGATATATGTATATATTAGTATATTATACCGTTGTATCCTTGCTATTGCTCGTATAATATACAACTGTTTGATGGTATTATAAGGTTGAGAGCTTTAAGCACGAGATTAAGAGTCGAAAATACTATATTGTTCAATACCACCAGCACCAGCACCTAATCAATCTTCCTGATCTTACCAAACCTTATAATCTAGCCATAGCACACAAAATTTGTCCTCTTTTCAGATCTCTAGTATCATCTTATGTTATCATCTCTTCCTCGTACTATCCGTCTCCGTTGTTAAAACCGAACGTAGTGCCAATGCTAAAGTTATGTAACGTTATGAAGGATGGGGTAGGTACTAAAAGACTTCTGCGTTTTCATTAATTTCATGATATTCGTTAAGGCTTAACATTAAATTGATCTTTTGTTTCTTCTACAGCTTTCAATACTAGTCTTGCCTGCGTTACTAACACAGGGCCCAGAGGAGGCCATCCAATTGGCATAATCGCCTTTATCTTCTCGTGTTTTACACCTGGACTCTTTACAAGTTTCATTAATAGCTTTCCGGATCCAGTAACTACTGAAAAGAGATGGACTGAGCTACAGATTAAGTCAATTTTAGGTCGTAAACATTTTCCGTTTCCAAAACATTTTCGAAACGAACCTTTGTATTTGTACAAATTTTGTGCCGTCGCCAGTTCCCAATGGCGTTTTTTTCGGAGCCGGCTGGTAAGGCACTCCCTATAATTTAATCTTACCGGTAGGTGCGGTTTCAGTTGTGGGAACACCAGGTATTTATGCTAAAAGTGCTCGCTTAATTATTATTTAAAGGAAATAAAACTAGTATTGCATTTGCACAGAAACATTTATTTGGTCGAAATCAAAATATAGTACAAGTAAGACAAAGCAGATGACCGTCATTCAGGCCGTTGAGGGTAAAGGGGGGGGGGGGGGTAGGGGTTACTAAGTGGAACTCCACAATGGGTTGGTTGGTCAAGGATGGCAACCCGCAAGTCATCTAAAAGATGCAATTTTATGGTTTTTCCACCAATCAATCTGCCTAGCCTTATCCCACCTATGTTGTGGTTGGCTTCCAGTCTAACTGGATGCAGCTGAATAACAGTATTTTACATGGAACGACTGCCTAATTTTATGGTTTTCCAACCGTATCATGTAAAATCAAATCTACCAAAGGAGCCAGAAATATTTTTCTGGAAACCCATAATACCAAATTTACTGAAACACAATGGCTACATTTGTGATCAGGAGTTGTAATGGAAAATGTACTATGGTTGGTTATAATGTAGGGCAAAACTTGGCTAATTCGTGATATGCAGCTATTCGGTGATAGATAATATGTGTTTCATTACCAAGTTCTACTGACTTGATAAATGTACATTTTTCAATCATTATAGTATTTGCCACATTTTTAGATATAAGTTAGCAAAACTTATTTTGTCTACTATATCACAGTAAATTTAAAAAATAGTCTGATCAATGAATCGAATTTTACAAGTAAAAAACAAAACTATCACCGATTACCCAAGTTTTGCCCTACTAAATTGACATAAGTATTGTGCGTTTCAGTTCGTAGTATGAATATTTCTTGTAACTGTTTGCGAGTTTAGTGCGTTTGATTTTTTACGTTTACATGTTGAATTGCATCATTTGAAATGTAGAAATGGACGATTAAATTAATTGTTGGATTAAAATGATTCTGTGTAGGTATTTATTTTGATGTTGTTTATGACGTAGTGATGTTTGTAGTTGGTGGTGTAGTGTCAGGAATCCGAATCATTCTCGTATGAAAATTCCATGTTATAGTCATTGCCACTGCGATCTAAGTATGTACTTCGTGTACGTACCTATAATAAAATTACATTTAGTTTCATTGTTGAAAAATAATTGTAAGTATGAATTTAATTCTAGATAATTCTGTTAGGTAAGTATGAAAAAAAATTCTAAATATTTAAACGCCCAATAGACGACCATCCAGTACACTATGGCTTTAAGTCGTACTTAAAATGTGAACTAATATTTAGTACACACAAGTAACTTTTACAGTTACAATAGAACAATATTGTAACTATTACTATAATAATAACTGTTATTATAATCACCGTCACCTTCGCCGCCCGATGATTCTAAGACCGAGGAGAGGTACTTTCCGTTGCAGCTTCCCTCATGCAGTACTGCCAGGTCTGTATCCTCGTGTCTAGCCCAGATCAGCTGGCACATGGTCGTGTAGGTATTTCCATCGTTGCCGCAAATAGGTCCTCTTTCGTCGCAACCGGCTTGGCGGGCGGAACTCCATGTTATGTGAACTAGTATTAACAGACCTGCTGAACATACTTGAAGCTATTGAAAATATATCAGTACATATACAACATTTTGAATATTAATAAGACAGATATAATGAAATATTGAAAATAATTAAATATCTAATTTCGATAAAGTTTATTGGAATTAGAAAAGGTTAATCGGTTTTCCGTTCAGAATAAATACCAGAAGTATCTAGTAGTAATATCTAGTTTTATATTCAGAAAATTCCATTTTACGAATAACAATGAAGGTTTTGGATTGAAAGCTCTAAGGCACGAACATCCTCTTCTATAACGTTCTTGAACTACGTGTATATCCAAACATTGCACTTAGCTAAGATTATTAAAATTGTTTCAGTCACCTTTAGTTTACCTTGGAAATAGCTGAAAAGATAATATTACTAGCAGTTCAGTTTTAAACTTTATAAACAGATTTTGCCTTGGCCTGGGATCGACCAGACCATACACCTACCGTCTCCAATTATAAGTAAAAACCACTCACCACTAAATAACATTTTTTCCGGAATTGATAGAGCCGTATGAATAAGTCAATTGTTCAATTTATATAAAACTCGACGCATAGGTAATTATTCATACCGTGTAATAATTAAATGAACTTTGTTACTTATTAGTTTCAACTGAAATAATTGAGTAACGGAACAGGACATTCTTTGCACGTACAATTATATTAATAATATGTGTGAATTATTCGTTCGTGAACCTCCTAATTGATATTGTCAACATAGAATACTAAATTACTTGATGCAAGAAATGTGATTCTGTTATTATATTTCTACATTATTTCATTAAAATTACTGATAATGAAAATCACACTGAAAGCGAATCCAATTGTTGCGAGTGCCACGTACATTCATTATTATTATTACTGCTAGTTAAAGGTATCTAGTAAAAATTTATAAAAGTAGTTGTTAATTTATAAGAGTTCGTATTTCTGCCGTCATCCCTCTGTAATATAATATAACATTATACTTATCTTGTTCTACAAACAATGTAACAATAACAAACATACATAATACATCATCAATTGTACCGTTGATTGATCTGACAAATCGTGTGCATCAGAATGACGGGTGTGTGACTACTAATGACCATGCTATAGGCATGAGAGCAATGTACCGAATGTACGTACAATTTGAAGCAATGTATTATGCTATTTTAAAACCACAATTATTAGAAAAAGTATGTGAGCCGCCAACCTGATGTCAGAATGGCGGGTGTATTCTAAATCTGAACAAATCAGCAACTATCTGAGTGTACCTACCGTAGCAATGTACGAGCAATGTACGTTATCATATTAAAAGCATAAGCAGATGATATTAACGGTTAAAGAGTATGTGCACTGTATACGACATCCATCCGTATTCTCTCAAAAATGTATGTACCACTGCAATGACATGTTATTTCGGTAGTTAAAGAAATAAATTAAATTAAATACATCTCCTTGTTACAAAATGTTAATAATACTAGGTCTGGCATAAAAAAAAAATTATATTGACCTGTGCTTACATAACATAACATCACGCCTTGTTTCCCCGAAGGGTTAGGCAGAGGTGTACCTATAGTAACACCCACATTTCGCCAGTTATGTTTAAGTCCCATGTAATAGGGGGCGAGCCTATTGCCATCTACTTGTGCTTTTGATGCCGTAACTTAAGTTTTTACGACTGCGTGTGCGGATGGATTTCCTGTTAGCACTACTGTATGCAGTAACACTACACTACTTTTGTAACTTTTCATACATTTTATAAAAGACAGGCTTGATGACCAAAAGCAAAAAGTGGACCTTTACAAAAACCAAGCTCAGATATTAGAAAACTATTTTGATAAAAAACAAATTAAAGAGACTACCGAAATATGCTGTCATTGCAGTGTAACATACATTTTTGAGAGAATATGGATAAGAAAGAAAGTAAGAAAATACGTAGGTCGTCGTGGAAGTCGTATACAGTGCTGATGTTAAAGAAACTTGCACTAGTGAATCTTGCGCTATAAGTAACGTTAAAAGAAAGATAGCTTTTCTACCACTAGATAATAAGACGGGAATCTCTGAAGCTGCAGCATCTTTGTTGGCTGACGAAAACATGCATAATATGCTGGCGTGTTGTCGTAATAACTGCGACGGAATTAGAACATTTACTTACATTTTAGATAATGTTGTAAGCTTTGAATTAAGTCAAAGTGAGTGAAGGTGTTTAAATGAGGTTCCACTGAAAGTTAACTTAGAATCAAAAGAATATAATATAATAGGAATTATCGAAAATTTACCATTGGAGCCAAAAGAAAACATCAGAAGCATAACAGGGGAACAAAAAGTAGTCAGAAAAAAATGATTTAGTATGCTTTACCTTGTTTATGGACCAAATAATTTTATTATTTAAATCCAGGCTATCAGCTGAATGATGAAATACTTTTTTTTCATTTGCACTAAGTTATGTTAAATAATAAAATTTTGACAATTTTTAATTTTGTCCAGTTATTATTTATCTTGGTAATTGCTATTTAAACTAGGTACTTTACTAAAATTCGCATAAAGGAATTGTCATTTAACACAAGAAATCCCTTTAATTTAGACATAGCAACAAAATTTTGTCGTTATTAATCATCTTGGTAATTGTTATTAAAACTAGGTACTTTACTAAAAGTCACAAGGAACTGTCATTGCACAAAAGAAATCCCTTTAATTTAGACATAGCAACGTATACGGCACAACTAGTTGCAAATAAAATCGGATAGGCTTTAAAAGTGGAGAGTTTTTGTTATTTAATTACTCTTTCACCGTTTAGTATCTGGTTATGCTTTTAATACGATAACGTACAGTGCTCATACGTTGCTACGGTAGGCATTTCACACTCAGGTAATTGGTAATTTGTTCAGGTTTAGAATACACCCACCATTCTGACAGCAGGTTGGCGGCTCACATACTTTTTCTAATAACTATGGTTTAAAAACAGTACATTGCGTCAAATTTTAGATACATTCGGTACATTGCTCTCATGCATATAGCATGGCCATTTGTAGTGATACACCCGTCATTCTGATGCACACAATAAATTAATGCCGTCTGAAATATGGGTACTTATGTGCAAAGATTTAAATCAATAGATTTGCCCTACCACGTCGTAAGATGGTCGCGTTTCTGTTTCGTTGTGACACCTCTGACACACACAATGTTGCAGTCGCAATTGAAACGCCATACGGAATGTGAGAGCTCACTCTTTTCTCTTTTCGCGACATAAATATGTGTGAGGACAAATCTCACGATTTAAATCTTTGGGTACGCGCCGTTCAATGGCGGGCTTGTTCTCGGTCAAGAACCTTATAAATACGATATGATCAATATAGACGAGGATGTATTCCACATTGGTGAATATCAATAATCAAGTGTGATTTTTTACGCAGAGCTGCGTTTGCGAATACAAGGGCCAGTACCGATATTCCGGGATTCCGTAATACCGTAATCGCGGAATTATATTGGCCTTTTTCAATACCGGTATTGACGAGCCAATACCGTGATTACGGTATTACAAATATTAAAAATTATATCTATCGCGATTTGTTGTAGTAAGTAGTAGGAAATTTAATTATGAGGTAATATTTATGATGTGATGTTACTCGCACACTTGTTTTCGCCAGCGCAAGCGCCCCGCTATTACCTCTAGCACTTTTTCTAGGAGAAATTGGACCATGTTCGAACTCACATTTCTTCATATATTGTCCCAAAAGTATAGTATGGTATTTGTATTGCTTTGAAAAGCTGAGGATCCGTGGAAGTTTTTAAAACTACTTCGAGGTCATTGCTACCCTTCTTTTTTTTAAGACTTTTGAGTCTTAGATTTGTCTAGAACGAATCTTGTCGAGCAAAAATGAGCTAAGTTTTAGTCACTTTGGGTGATGTTTAGACAGATAGAATTTTTCATCGATCGTAGACCAAAATTTAAGGATTTATATAAATATTTTTTTTTTTACAAAAAAGCGACAGAAAGAGAAAACTAAAAAGTCTGAAGTCAAGTGAGAATTACCCTAAAAATATTAAAAACCGTCTAGCTCCTAAGCTATAAATAATCTTCATACATGGGGTTGTTTCGGGAAGCCCTCGGAGAGAGGCTTCTAAAATGTTGCTTTGGACCTCGTTTCATAGCTCTTACTATATATATATACTTATCTTCAATATAAAAGGTATTTATATTATTCAAAAAGTCTGATTCGAAAATAAAAACACGTATTTTAATGGTTTTATTAATGTCTTAATTGAACTTGTGTGATTTATTTATAAATATTGGAGTTACAGTACGTACTGTGTGTGAGATGTTACAATATTTGGTGGGTCCTCTATGACTTGTCATGTGGCGTACACATATTAATTAATTAATTAAATTCTTTATTTGCAGTTGTAGGTACATGGCGGATTTTCGTCATTTTTTTAACCAGTCAGTGTTTCGGTGATGCAGAGAGAAACATTCGTAGGTACAATTTATTACAAAATTAGTACAAAAATACAAAAACAACACAAGCAACCAGTCAAACAAACGTAACAGAAATTTAAGAACAACAAATGAAATAAGAAGATAGATTAGGGGCTGATTTTTCAATCGTCAGATAACTTTTACCTGAGGAATAAATATGGCGGTTTGACACATTTTCTATACAAAAGCTGTTAAAACGTCAAACATATTCCCCATATAAAAGTTATCTGACGATTGAAAAATCAGCCCTTAGACGGAAGAAGCGTATGATAGGTTTATTGCCAAGTAAGGTAATACATTGAAACAAAAGATCTCTATTTACCGTCAAAATATTAGATGGCAGGTGACAGGTTAATCCTAATACAGCACACGGCGTCATGTGGCGCAGGATAGTGTTCCTCAAAACGGAACGAAGCCGTACTACTAGTAAACCCTCGCATGCGCATATTGTACTTACGAGGGTGAATCAAAAAGTTCTTGGCATCAATATTAAAAAATGCAAAAAATTAAACAAAAATATTTTATTTTTCTACATAATCTCCCTCCAATGCAATGCATTTAGAATAACGCGGTTCTAACTTTCTTATTCCTTGCGAAAAAAAATTATTTTTCTTGACTCTCGAAAAACTCCTCGACGGCAATCATAACCGCGTCATCATTGTGAAATTTAGTTCCACGAATGTCCTCTTTTAATTTTGGGAATAAGTGAAAAGCATTTGGGGCTAAGTCCGGAGAATATGGTGGGTGGTCAAGGAGATTGAAGCCAGCACAGCGGATTGCGTTGAGCGCAACTTCCGATCGATGAGCAAGAGCGTTATCTTGAAGAAAAAACACGCCCAACGACAGTTTTCCACGACGTTTTTCTGTAATCGTTTCATGCTCTTTCGGAATTGAAATTGCATAATAAGGTCCAGTAATCGTCTGGCCTTTTGACGTGTAATCAATAAACAGAATTCCTTCACTCTCCCAGAACACTGAGGCCATAAATTTGCCAGTGGTAGGAGCAACTCGAAATTTCTTAATGGATGGAGAGGATGGTCGTTTCCAAGACATGTTTTGTCTCTTAGTTTCAGGATCGAAATGGTGAACCCACGTTTCATCCATGGTGACAAAGCGACGGCAAAAATTATCCGAATCTCGTTGGAACATTTCGAGATCACGCTTAGAAATTTCTAAACGTCGCTTTTTGTTTTCGTCGGTTAACATTCGAGGCACCCATCTTGCCGACACTTTTCTGAACCTCAGTGAATCAATTAAAATGGATTGAATGCTACCAAATGATATCTTTAGGAACTCAGCTAAATGTTTTATAGTTATTTTTCTGTCTTCCAAAACCAGATTCTGAACTTTTTGACAATTTCTTCCGTAACAGAGGTTGAAGGCCGCCCAGAACGCGGGTCACCTTTACAGCTTGATCTACATCTTTCAAATTCAGCCACTCAGTACGCAACCGTAGAATAGGGTGTAGCATCATCCCCTAATGTCTGCTGAATGTCCGAAAAAAATTCTTTCGTAGACATTTTTTTCAGGCTGAGATACTTTATCACCGCACGTAACTCACTTTTATCCAGAATCTTGCGTATTTAGCAACTCGTTGCACAAAACAATTTATTACGTGCGAACGAACTGACGAAAACAAGTGACAGTTTGCATAATATTGTGTGATTGACACTCTTTAATTCGAATATCGAACTTTCCCCAAAAAGGTTTTATATATAAGCACTTCTAAGAACTTTTTGATTCACCCTGGTACTTAAGCGTTGCAACCCGTACTTAAGCGTTGGCCGGTGTTGCAAGATTGCAAGTCCGTGGCTCAGTTTGTTCGCATGTTCCCATGTTTCTCAACCGCGACTCAGCAGGGCACGGATGGTAAAATGTACACAACAGAAGCTGATCACACAAACGATTCATCATGACCAGATGAATCGTTCGCTGATATCAAGTGAAATATAGCGTGTCTTACTCAATCAGCGAATCAATGATTTTCTTTAAACATGAACTCGTCCACATAAGATCCGTGCTCATCACGAACATCCATGGAAATATTGTTCATTGTGCAAATAATCAGTCATTTCTCGTTAATTAACGCTCTATTAAACATTAATTTGCTACGTAGGTGTAGTAATTTGCTTGAAAGTTATTAGGTATATCAAAAGTGATCGATGGGATTTGGTAGTATTAGAATTCATGGACACTAGCTTAGACTAGATTATCAAAAATGATTATTAAAGATTTATAAAACAAAACAATTACAACTGTAGTTAATTAGATTTCTTTTTTTGTTGGACGTACCTACATCGAAGACGATCGTAGCATTCGTCTCTAACATTATTATTTAGAAAAATATAAAATTTAAAGAAGAAAACTCATATAACAGAACATATAAAATATAACAAAACTCGATAACAGATAAAGCGTTTAATTTTACAAAAAATACTATCTTTTTATCCTACCTAATTATTTGCATAATTTTGCACATAATACTGGTGCATTTCATTAGCATCTATTTCGTGTTTTCTTACATCTTCACCAAGTGGTGTCAAACACTGGCCGACGTGAAGCACTCTGAGGTTTTGGTTGCCTTTCACACCATTTTCAAACATGCAAACGTTGGCGTATGTGACCATGTCTGTGCCACATATTGGATCCCATTTCCCGTTGCAGTAATTATTGCAGGGTTTAAGGAGGGCGACGTCTAACGAGTCGTCGACGAGTCTTGCGGCTTCTAAATCACACATCGATGGATATGTGATACCATCTGTCCCACAAACCGGTCCAATTATTTGGTAACTTATCGGGCAAAACGAAGCTACAGCGTTTCTTTGCAGAGTGAGCACAAACGCGATCAAAACTGTAAGAGAAAATAAGTACGTAGATATTTAAAATATATCATTTATATAACAAAAAAGTCCTAATACTAACGAAGTGAAGGACTTAGGAGGTTTTAATAAAAAATACATAGCAATGCAATTGCAAATCAGGGTCAAGTATGGGCTCGCGGGGTGTTCGAAAGGGTTACCGCGGCCCCTGGCACAAGCAACTGAAGGAACACGGGTGGTTTTTAGTCAGTAAAAGTCTGACACGCCCTCCCGCTCCGCCCAGAGCGGGAGAGGTCATTTGATGATTTCCCATAAGGGTCAAATATGGCCTCTCAATAACTGAACAGCACGAACTCGCGAGAGCTTGGGTCACTGCGATTTAGCACAACACTAACTACGAAAACATGAATAACCGTAAACTTAACACGCACTTATTATATTCCGTAGAACTTTGTATATTGATGCGGCGGGATGCATGACTGAATTGTGAATAAACACAGACAGCTCATTACGATCTACTTATGGGCATATAATGAATGGCCATTGTTGGTTTACATAATGGATTTTTTTAATTTACGGAAACAATAGAATTTAGTTCATGACATAATTATTTGTCTATGATCGGCTTGTCCATAAAACAGATCATTGTGTTTCCTTTGCTATTACTGGAACATTCCTATTTGGAGTGTTATTATGAATTTATTCCTAAATAAATCATAATCGATCAGTTCGCACAATCGATTTGTCGAGGTTAGATTGTAGACGCTCTCTGAAAAGAAATCAATGAAATTGTGGCGCATGCGGTTTTACACAACACGGAATGTTACTATCAGAATGTGAAATCCCGATACATTGGCCGGATGAGCACGTGACATTTGCTTGAAAACCGAACCCTGGGCCGTAAAATTCCGTTCAGTGCACAAGCGGCCTTGTGTCATTAAATACGCAAAGCTGTCAATGGATCGTATTACAGAATTCCGTAAAATATCGAATGAATCGCGGCTCCTTAGATCACGTTTTATTGCCACAAAAAAATATATTCTTTGAAGCATTTTCTTAATCTATTATTAGAGATTAAGAAAATGCTTCAAAGAATATATTTTTTGATTTGAACGATTCGATTGAACGATTATTATTAGAATCGGAGGTGTGAGGAACTTGATACGTTGATGTTGATGTATTTTCGTAGCTCATATTATGGAAACAGTCTACTGACGCATACCTACGCCATTATTATATTTCAAAGGATATTCCGAGAGTTGCTTGAATTATTTGATACTTCCCTATGTAATATAATATTATTTATTTATTTACACTTACTACGACAAAAATATCAGTGTAGCCCAGACTCATGCACTGGGGTTCCTAGCTGTATCACAAGAGCCAGACCTCTCAATTTACAGGGTATATCTCATAGAAGCGTGATAGACAAAAAAGAACTCCACGACCTCATTCCGCCGGCCCCCTTCTACCATCGGACATCTAGACGCACTGCAGGTTACCATCCCTGCCTAGTTGCTATTCCACTAATTCGCACTAAACGTTTCCAAATGTCTTTTGTGATGCGCACAGCAAAGGAGTGGAACTCTCTACCTGCGTATGTGTTTCCGAACGCATACAACCCCGATTTCTTCAAAATGACAGTGAACAGGCTTCTTCTGGGTAAGCTCCCTCCATCGTCGACTTTGTCTCTGTCACCTCTGACCTAGACTAGAGTCAAGAGCAAACCTGTCTAAAAAAAACCGGCCAAGTGCGTGTCGGACCACGCACAATGAAGGGTTCCGTAGTTGGGATGAGTTTATCCCAAGAACAAACTTAACATTGTAGTTGAAAAACATGTTCTCTCATACATTCCAACTGCAAATGTAAGTTGGTCGACTATTACTCGTAAACTTGTAAAGCCTATTTCGCTGTGATAGTTTTTCTTTTTAACTTCGTTGTATATACTACTACCGTGAATTTTTTCGCATATCCCAAACTAACCGTTTAGCTGGCGGGGAGGGGGGGACACTTGACTAACAAAAATTATCACTTTTTACTATATTTCAGAAACGGATCCCTTAATCGAAAAATTGTTTTCACAAACCCGGAATATTTTTGAAAGACCTTTCCAACAACACCCCACACCATGGGGTAGACGAGAGAAAAAACCATCCCCACTTTACGTGTACAGGAGGTACCCTAAAAAATTTTGTTTTCATGATTTTATTTTACCACTTTGTCGGCGTGATTAATATGTATATCCATGCCAAATTATAGCTTTCTAGTATTAAGATTCTCCGAGCTAAGCTGCGAACGAATGGACGGACATGGCGTAACTATAAGGGTTCCTTGTAGACTACGGAACCCTAAAAAGAAAAGAAAAAAAGATACGATATCGTTATGGCATGCATTAAAAGGTAGGTTTACAAATATACAAGAGAAAAAAGTAATAATATTAATAAAATAATTTAAATAAAGTGAGTGTAAATTTTTTGGAAGCGAATTGTAACTTAAATAGAAGAGACAGGCTATGTTTTTCTTTTATCTCAAAAAAAATTTCGTCGGAACAGTACTCTTAAAGTTTTTCTTAAAAATATTGTGCACAATATTTCTTCTAACATTATAAATGGCTTATTCACCTCCTAAACAGCTGCCTAACGACAAACGATTCATAAATGTGTCACAGTATTTATTTAGTGGTTCACCTATCACGATCTTGCTGAGATTTGCGCAGGGTGCGCTGGCGCTGGCTCGGTGGCAGGTAATCTTATTACAACCGTTTATAACCCTGGGTGTAAGTGTTTGCTTACGATTTGTAGCTTCAAACACATCGATTTAGACGATTGTGTTGTTATTCATTGATAAGAGATAAAACTTTTAAAAGCTGGTGTAAAAAATCATATTTTTAGGAACATCTACCAACTTTTAAGTGGTTTTTTCATCAGGATGATTGACTATCTTGACATATTTGCCGCTTCCGAAACCATATTTCCTTCGTATGTTTGATTAATCGCTTTAGTTCCAGTAAAGCTTCGTGTAATTATACCACTAGTGGGAAACAATTTAAAACCTTCAAACAGGTTTAATTACTTTCCATATACAACATAACCACATCAGCAACAGCCAGCATCATTACCCTCACTATAACGAATGTTATATCATTTTTTAAACACATCATACACCCTTTTAGTACCTCTTCATTAACCTGTTGAGTGCGATTGCGCGAACGCAGTTCCATACTCGACTTTATTATAATACATTGAATATTATACAACCACTGTGACCACGGCCTTTAAAGGCCATGCTTCTTACCGTTTTACATGAACGATTTATTGCAAAATAAGTTGCGATCACGACCTGTCGATTTTGTTTCTTTCTATAGGTCACAAATGACGGATGTGGACTATGTTACGTTATTATTAAAGGGCTTTCATGTGTTCACAACCATTTTTCTATTAGTTGAGTTGTTTGGCTAAAATTGTTTGCCAAGTTGATTGTTTGCCAAGGGAGCAAACAACTATTTTCAAGGCGAGAGTGTTTCTTTGAATCTTGAGCGCAGCGAGGGATTCAAAGTACGTCACTCGAGCTTAACATAGTGTTGCTCCCGAGGTGGACACAATTTTTTATCACCATCTATGAGAAAATAAGTAAGTGCAACTTATGAAAAAGAATAGTACGTTTATTTATTTACATATAATTAAGAACAATAAGACACCATCAGCTGCCTAGCCTTTTCCCAACTATATTGAGGTCGGCTTCCAGTCAAACCGGATGCAGCTGAATACCAGTATTGTACATGGAGCGACTGCCTATCTGACCTCTACAACCCAGTTACTGGGTAATACGATACCCCTTGGTAAGACTGGTTGTCAGACTTTCGGGCTTCTAACGACCTGTAACGACTGTTAAAGATACACGAATGACAGCTGGGACCAACGTCTTAACGTGCTTTCCTAGGCATGGAGGGGTCTTGATATACAAAGATGGTTACCCATTCACGGACCAACCGCGGCAAGCGTAGCTTAACCTGATTGATCGACCCGTGCGGTTATTATTTCTTAGCCACAAGACCCAAGTGCACAAGTGCTTAGGTTCAATAAGACAATATAGAAATCATATTTTTTTTATAAAACTAAGTAAAATCCGAGTTTGAGTAAACAATTACGAACGAAGGCGGAATGCCCAGCCGGGGTTGCGGGATGTTCGAAAGAGTTACCGTGGCCCCGGCACAGGCAACAGAAGGAACACGGGTGGGTTTTAGTCAGTAAAAGTCTGACAAGCCCTCCCGCTCCGCCCAGAGCGGGAGAAGTCATTTGATGATTTCCCAAAAAGGCGGAATGCATTTCGCGCGTTTTATTTTTATTTTGTCAAACATCCTGTTACTTATTCATACAAAGTTCGTGATTGATCTCTTTGGTGTTTGGAACGTTTACTAACAATATATGCATTCCAAATTCAAATCACTTGTGATCCCTAGGGATTAAAGAGCTATTTTAGTCTCTGTTTACGAAGAATAAACTAGCCCTTTTTGAATAGATGTGATAAAAAAGATAAAATGTGTTAATGTAGAGCTTTTATCGATTTTCTCTTGTGCTTTTTTCTTGAGTCTCTCTCTCTCTCTAGAATCCCCTTGTCAGCCACTTCAGCCGCTTTTCAGTTGCTGAAAAAGGGGATCTAAAGAAAGAAATTACCATATCTAAAGTGCCACTTCACAATGTTCAAATCTGTTAGAACCACCAGACTGAAACATTTTTTTTTATTTGCATACATCAATATCTTATGAGTTTTATCCTATCTGCATCCATTTTATATTCATACTGTCTTACATGCTGTACAACGTACAAATGCAACACTACAATTTCAATGAAAAGTATAGTTTAACTGCTTAAGTTAAATACACGAATAGTGAAATAAATCCATGTTGCCTAGCGTGGGAAATTATTACGTGAACACGCTCGGGTTTGAACTGATTTAATTTTAAAAGCTCAAAGGTTCCTATCATTGTTTTCGTGACGGACGAAAGGGAGCGAACACTCGTTCGGTCACGATTCGCGTTCGATTTTACGAAAATGTTAACGAGCTGCGCAGACGCAAACGAAAGTGAACGAACGCTATTGTTCATGAAACAGGTGCTATCGATAGATATCATCGGAACCCGACACCTACGTCTTCGTACTTATGCAACTTGTTATATGTACTTATAGGTGGATTATTTAAACGCTTCCAATAGGATTAACGAGAAATCTGACGAAAGTTTTTTGGTAGAGAAAATAGTTTTTAGTAAAGGTTACCGTTGAAATTGTTAATTGATGAAGTAACCTTTGTCACCTACTAGTAGCTAACACTTATTTTTATCAATCATCATTATGTTATGACAGGCGATGACAGTTTTCCGGGTGTCGCTTCCGTCCAGTATCCGCAGCAGCTGTGGTGAGATTGATGACGATTGTAAAAATACGTAATGTGTAGACCGCAGCGTTCAGCCAGTTAAACCCGAGAAAGAGTAAATAATTGAGAAAATTTTCCTATTCTACTGAACTTTATTAGCTTTGCAGCTTTCAGCTGTCTAGTTAGATGGCTTGATAATTATGTTATGATTGGCAGTGGATGGTCATAATAATAGTCCTCCAGACCGAATTTCGACCACGGTGACCAATCTCAGCGGAGACCAGCCTTCGGCGCGGGACATATAGTGCACAAGTGTGTGCGCAGACAGGTGCACTCTCTGTTCCCTCACTCTCATAGTCCGATGGGACGGCCATCTGACACGACCGGAGAGAGATCAGATGCAGGATCAACGGCTGAACATGCTTTCCGACGCACGGGAGTATCACACGGCCAACTTCCAAACTTCGGGTTGTTACTAAGAAATTCCTAATGAAAAAACTCAATAACATTTTGCCCGACCCGGGAATCGAACCCAGGACCCCACGCTCAGCAGTCGCGCTAGCGACCACGACACCAACGGAGCAGTGACAGACTGAAATGGCGATAAGAAAGGCCGGTTCTAATATTTATATGAAGCCTAACGATTATCCTCTAGCTCTAACGTTCTGCATAGATTGAACGAAATATTCTTGGAATTCTCATTTTACCAACCAGAAATCTATCCAACTTTATCATTCCATAATATATCAACATTCCACCACGTCATAGAAAGCTGTAGCAATAATACTGATCTATCGCTATTCGCGTTAACATTCCAGACCAACCCGTTCCTCTACCCAGTTCATTCCTTGCCACGATAGACGGCTAACATTCCATAGAACTTCTTTTACTACCAAATCATTAGCATATTTCATTACAAACACATGTATATTCTTGTAATTACAAGGTCACTTACCATCTGGCTACCCATTGTTACAGACAGCAAGTCATATAATATTTGCTTAGATACAATTTCACCAATTTGCATCGGCATAAAGCATTTCACTTTCTTTATGCGCAGGCGCAGTTGTTAACACATTTTATTGCTCGTAAGACGTAAACTTTAGTCGGAACTGTTATTACTGTCTCATTATTTATTCTGTTATGTTTCGATAGCGATTGTGCGGACTCTATGCCTCGTGATGACATGTTATTACGCTTAATCGAGTCATCTTCTAATTCTTTAAAGTAACTGGTGCTTTTAGTGCCTACGCCTTAAGTTGCGAAAGTCGGCACATGTTGACTTTTCTCTTTTTCGGCGGATTTTTATGTGGCTCAGTGTTTCCTGGAAACATTAAGACTAATGCAAAAACCACGTACACTTTGTTACCTAAGTGGTCTAATAAAACAAACTTTAAGTGAACTGTGATTTCTGAACAATTCACTACATGCACAGCTTACTTTTCACGACCCAATATTTGTAATACCTATGTAATTTAAGTGTTCATCTTCATAAATCATCTAGCCAACGTTTACCAATGATCAAGTGTGCATGTGGTCCTCATAGTGGTATTTATTCGACTAATACTAAAGCACCATTCCAGTTGCGAAAACGCAAAGTAATTCAGAGCTAATGTGTGCCTACATCTCACGCTTTTTCAAATAACCACCATTCACGAAAAGAGGTTGTGTGTATTGCTCACTTTTGCCCATATTGTCCTATTGTGCCCTATGTTTTAGTTTAACGACAGCGCTTTATGCGCTTTGAGTGTCGCTAAAAGCTTATGCCCAAGTAATGGTTGTTTCGAATCTATGTAGTGTCGGGCATCTATTGTACAACGCATTATTTGGTGAAAGAAAATTGTCGTTTGAAGAAATATTGTTGAACATTGTGTATAGGTTGTTTAAAGTGTTTGTGGGCTTTTAACTGTAAGTGTAATGGCAGTGATTTGAGAAACCATTTTCAAATAGAGAAACTGTTATTTATAGAAGAGCACTTTATAAAGAGTCTGAGACAGAATGTTGAGAGATATATTCCTTGGTATGTAAGTTGATCTTAGAGGAATTCTAACAAAACAATACATTTGATTCATCTAGCCATTTCAAAATAGTTTTCTTCTTTTGTAAAACGTAATTAAGCAATTGTATTTTTTATTGCATGCAATACTAAAGTAAACAATGGGTCAATACAGCCGTTGTAATATCTAGCTCATGTTTACTATAAATTCCCGTTTGAATACCGTTTTGTCAACAAATCGTCAGTTCGCGAAGATTTTGCAACGACACAAAACGAAACTTTGCACATGTACGAGAGGCTAACGTTAAGCACTTTACATAATATCATCGTTTTGCCAACCTCACCTCAATCCTTGACATGTCCTTGTATAAAAGACGGAGACATTTTCAAATGCAAATGAAATATCCATTTAAATATTTACAATGTTCGTTTTTACATTCATATATGGAAGATGTGGCCAAACTATTTTACACTTTTTCATGCAATACAGAAGATTTTATTCCAAATATGTCGTCGACGTGTGGAATAACCTCCAACTCTATTGTTATGTCTACAAGCTTCAAGTAGAAAGGCAACGGTAGTAATTTAGCGAATTATACCTTGAAAAAATAAGCGTTCGCTACAAATATATCAACTCACAGTCACGACATAATCTCACCGCGATCTCTTAACACAAAGGTCTGTTCCCGCAGGTGGCACGGATGCTATTAAATAACATAAAACATTTCACTGCGCAACTCTATTGATAAACTAGAAATATAGAGAAGACAATCGTTACTAAGACATTCTTCTACCATAATGGGCATATTTACGGTTTCCCGCATTTCATCCTTCGCTTACCCTCGATCTATACAATTAAATTCCCCACTTTTCTTCCTCCATTGCTCATTAAAAGTCGTTCTCTGTAACAATCCCTACGAACATACAGTTCAGCGCTATGAACAAGGAAACAAAGATTTATATTGGCACATTTAACTCGCACTACTAATAATGGGAAGTAAATAAATGTCTACTTAATTCTAAACACAGAGATAATAGTTGATTGTGGTCAGACTAGGGCCTAGGCCCGTATCCAATGCCTAAAATGGAGATGAAAGTTCTAGGGAACAATCTGTGCGGAAATAGGGCCGTAACTCATACAGATCGAGAATCGACAAGTAAAAGATTTACCGCAATGCCGAGCGCAGAACAAGGGTTGTTGAATGAACGCGAGATATATTCTACTTTTGTTGTTATTGTGAAACTAATTGATCTTCTTTTGTTTGTTTCAGGTATGTTATATGAAACTGCTCTTGAGATATAAGTAAGTCTTCTGCTGAAAAGAAGGAAAAGTAAGTTTTCTAATGAAGTGAAAGTTGTAAATGAATCCTGTAGGAGAGTTAATTTTGCGTTTGCAATAAACTTGGAGAGGTTGCTCATTTAATATACAAGGTGTAACATAAATAACGCACAACCTCTTAAGGGGTCATTGTACTCATCATTATGAACAACTTTTACTATGGGACCAAACCTGAAATCGCGAAAAAAAATCAGCTGTTCAGTACATGTTCGCATAACTCGTCAAAATGTAGGGAACAGCAGATTTTTTTTTGGCAATTTCAGGTTTGGTCCTATAGTAAAAGTTGATCATAATGATGATTACAATGACCCCTTAAGAGGTTGTGCGTTATTTATGTTACACCTTGTATATTGGAAGAAGCTTAGATGTAGTGGAACTGTAAATAACTTTCATAGGTCCACGGTAAAAGAGTTTATCATAATAATGATTATAATTCAACTAGCTAGTGCAACAGCTTGCGTGTAGCCATGATGAATGGACGCAAACCTCTGTTCCTACGGCGCCCCATTGTTTCAAATGAGCTATGGTCTATTGTATGCCAAATAATTAATTGCATAATCTAATACAATTAAATTTTACTGCTCGTTATAATATTTCTAATTAAAATGGGAAACACAGACAATGTCATGTATCAACGTTTTGTTTCCTGCTTAAAGTCACATAGGAGTTGTTGTTTCTTAATCTTTTAACGAATTGGTGATAAATCAACCAATTAGGTATACTTCAGCTTAAGTATTCACTTTCCAAAACAATTCACACACGTCTCCTATCTTATTCATAAAATCTGTCGTAAACTAAAAATGTCCGTTTCCCTCAGCCACTGCCATCAAAATATTTTCGACTTGAGAAAATTACGTCACGCTAGGTCAGTACCCTCGAGGTAGGTAAATATCTACGTATGTAGGTACATGGACCACGATTTACCAGCGTATCAAATTCAACATAACACATCTCAATTCTTAACATAACATCACGCCTTGTTTCCCCGAAGGGTTAGGCAGAGGTGTACCTATATAGTACACCCACATTTCGTCAGTTATGTTTAAGTCCCATGTAATAGGGGGCGAGCCTATTGCCATCAACCGGGCGCAAATCCAGACTCCGGGCTGCTACTGAGAAATTCCAGATAGAAAAACCCAATAACACTTTGCCCGACCTGGGAATCGAACCCAGGACCTCATGCTCAGCAGTAGCGCTTGCGACCACTAGACCAACGAGGCAGTCAATTCTTAATACTTGTGAGATATGGTTTACTTAAAAAAAAAGTCCATAGAAAGGCGACTTTCACATTGATTGTGGCAGTAATCGAAATTGGAAATTACATACATTTTATTAGAATGACTGATGCTATTCACGTCAGCAAGTGTGATGTAGGTACTTACTATGACTGTTTTGACTAAGACATGGCAGTTTGACAGTTGGTTTGGTTGTGTTTAGTGGTGGTTACTTCAAGTTGACATCAGTGTACTAATACTCGTCAATAATTATTTAATCAACTAGTATTGGATTTAGATCCTTAGTTAAATTTATTTATTTTTTTCCTCTGCACGTTTTTTCCTAACACATCTGACATTGGCAGAATTGTCGACATCGGCACCATTGCCATAGACAAAAATTAGAATAGAATTCATGTCGACAGATGGTGGTTGATTAATACTTCATTGGTCCGGAAGAAAGCGTTGGCAGGTGCTTGCGCGCGCGCGCCTCTTTTTGTAGAGACATATGCGTTCGTAAGAATACATCCTATATCCGTCTATAGAGAATATCTCACTTTGATTCAAAGTTAATAGTGTGTAAACATCGAGTCATCTGCATAAGAACCATTAAAATTAGAGAGTACAGATAAATAAGTTTAATTAGTGAGGTAATACCTACTTAGTATTGGATTTAGGTTGTTAGTATTTTTTTTTCTCCGCACGATTTTTCCTAATACATCTGACATTGGCAGAATTGATGACATCGGCACCATTGCCATAGATAAAAATAGAATAGAATTCATGTTGACAGATGGTGGTTGATTAATACTTCATTGGTCTGGAAGAAAGCGTTGGCAGGTGCTTACGCGCGCGCCTCTTTTTATGCAGACATTTGCGTTCATAAGAACACAGCCTGTACCAGTCACAAAGAATATCTCATTTCGATTCAAAGTTAATGTGTGTAAACATCGAGTCATCTGCATAAGAACCATTAAAATTAGAGAGTAAAGATAAATAAGTTTAATTAGTTGGGTAATACCATTCAGATCGCTGAGTTGGTCTCTTACATATATCCATGAAAGAAACTAATATGTTGTGTTAGTAGTAATTACGTACTGAAAGCAACAGGCACAATATACTTGGAGAGTATTTAACGATTATTCATTTACATAAGACGTGCCATTTCGACTGCACATCAATTTTCATATTGAAAAGCGAATGTTCAAAGTTTTATAATACTGAGTGACGGAGAAAGGATTACCTAACAAACTGATCGTATTGTTTAATTTTAACATTAATCAACAACTGACTTCGGGTAATCTCGTCGAAGTCTGAGTTAGCGATCAATTACTCTGCTATTGTACGGGTATCAATTTAACAATCAGTTTGAACAAGGGTTTAGTGGTCATAAACGTAATGACAGATTGCAGAGCTTTGTTAATTAGGCGTCTGTTATTGTTTCATTACGTAATATTTACTTATGGAATATGCCAACCTTTATAGGTTATCCTATTGGTGTAATTAGAATGTTGGTTTCATGGTTGATGAAATGTGCTAGATCAGGAGTCACCAAATGGCGGACCGCGGTCTGGGTCTGGACCGCCGACCTACGTATTTTGTGCGGACCTCAAGTAAACAGTAAAATTTATAACTAAAACGTATTACCTACAAAAATATAAAAATAAAAATTTAAGTAAGTAATTTAGTTTAGCCCGCGCTTTGTACACTTCAGACAAATAGTGTAAAGTAAAAAAATTACATTTCTCACATTAATATTAATTACTTACTTTGTGAATTTCATTTTCATCATTACATAATATTTATTTATTACTTAATAAAACAATATTCAATTTTAATCTATGGTTGCTAGTAATGGTCTACCAAACGGACCGCGACCGTCATATTATTTTTTTAAACGGACTCCCAATGAAACCAAGTAATTGGTGATCCCTGTGCTAGATGAACAGCCTGTTCGAGGAATCGATATAGGCAGGAATATGTTCTGTTTGTAAATTGTGGAGCTCGTGGCTAAGTAATAACAGCCGCATGGGTCGATCCATCAGGTTAAGCTACGCTTGCCGGGGTTGGTCCGTGGATGGGTGACCATCTTTACATACCGAGACTCCTCCGTGCCTCGGAAAGCACGTTAAGCCGTTGGTCCCGGCTGTCATTCGTGGATCTTTGACAGTCGTTACGGGTCGTCAGAAGCCCGAAAGTCTGACAACCAGTCTTACCAAGGGGTATCGTGTTACCCAGTAACTGGGTTGTGGAGGTCAGATAGGCAGTCGCTCCATGTAAAATACTGGTATTCAGCTGCATCCGGTTAGACTGGAAGCCGACCCCAATATAGTTGGGAAAAGGCTAGGCAGATGATGATGTTCTGTTTGTAAATTAATTGCTACAAGTCTATTTCCCAACCATTTCGTATCAACCGAAACCATGTTAATCGACAACCGACAACCCTATTCGAATTAGATTCTGGGTTTCACAATCAGAACTATGTAAATACATCTGTTGTTTTAAAACAAAACTAGCGCATAACAAGTTAGCATTCCATGTAAGTACCAGGTCTCGGCGTCTGCGCATTCCGTTGGGCCAGGGAAAGTCTAATGTACGATCATTTGACCCCTTTTCCGATAATTTAGCGCTGACATTTACCGCGTGTTGGTATTGAGATTAACACGAATTTATTAACATTTGAATTACGTCACGCTGAGATGGTATGGTAATGTAATGATCAGTAATTGAGCACTTACTGACAGTAAAATCAGCGATGAGTTTGTAATTTATTTCGTAGACAAATTATTTATCGCAGTTAGTCAAAAAGAATAAAGTGTAAACTATTGAGTTCATCTCTTTTATAAACTAATAGATGTATCACTCAAAAGTGACACTAATTGTTTAGTCTAAGCGTTATGTCGACACGAATACATAAGAGGCATAATACACGCACACAGATCCGTATCTACTCTCAAAGTGCACATTCATGCACTGCGATTAGCAAGCTGTCATTACAAATATGCAAATATTAAGGCTAAGTTTAGAATGAAACGATTTACAATGCGGTGTAAACGGGGCACGGAAATTCGCACGAAGCTAGTGAGGGACGCGCGATGTTGCGATGAGATTGTAAAATACCTGCGACATCGCGGGACCACACGAACGCAGCCTTAAATACTCCATGCTGTTCTGGCGGAAGGAAGAAGATAAAAGATCTAATTGTCCGTCGTAACGGACTGTGTAAGCACGTATCGAACTAATTAATCGGACCTATTTGTACGTTACCAAAGTCGTTTAGTAGACTTTCAATAGTAAACAACGCGCGAAAGTTTCCCACGACCGTGTACAAGCAAATATTCTGCATTTATCTAACAACATTATCTAACGAGTACATTGTATCAATTATAGGGAGTATAACAATAAAATTCAATTAAAGAGATAGTAAAGAAAATCTCGTTTTCCTCGGAAACAACGACAATAAATGATCTGGAGGTCGGAGGGTCATAAACTCATGGGTTTAAGTTCTGTGGCGAGCACGTCTTAACCAAACAAGTTAAGCTGCCATTGTTGCAAACATAAGAATCAACAATTCTTTCTTCGTACAGACAGTAATACCAATAGCGAATGTTTAATACTGACTTTGATGTAATGCCAGTCTTCCACTCAAGTTAATAAGGCAATTTCTAAGCCCGATGAGGATAGGAGCGTTGCCCTGATTATCTCGCAACGAAAGCTGTAATAATTTTCAAGGACCCGTCTCGCATACTACGCACGCTCGGTATAATGGCATATTTCTGCTTCAAATACTTACAAAGGTACTTACCGTCTTAATGGCACCATAGACATTCACGTTCGAAGATCAAAGCTGGTGCCGAGACTGAAATTATCCCGAGTGTATCGAATCGATTATCACTCGATTCCCGTCGCGGAGGCATCTCTATGGGCACTCGCTCGTGACCGATCCCTGGTCAAAGCTCTCGATTGTTAACAAGTGCGCCAGAGTGGGGAAAGTTGGGAGGATCATGAAATTAAATCACGTTAGAAAGGAGTATTTAAATTTGAAACCGTGGGTCGTTAAATAAGATTTAAGACTCACGGTTTCAAAGTTAAAATTACTACCACATTTATTAATACTAAACAAATGAATAAATTCATTTTAAAATTACAGTTTTCAGTGAAAGTGAGCCTGTTACCTCGAGGAATAATATTAGCATGAAGGACTACAAAACGAGAAGTTGTAAGTACCATTAGCAATGAGACTTTATTACATACACTAGGTATAGTTTTGTACAGCAGAATTTATGTAGTAGAATAGTAAATAGTAGAACTGTAGCTCAATCGACGAAACGATCAATTGCAATTGTCAAATTTTACGTGATTGATACACATTGATGCGCAACTTAATCGTCTACCAATTGCAATTGAAGCGAGTGACAATATTACTACGATAGAAATTGATGGCAATTGATCAATTATATTAACCCCCCACCCCCACCCCCTGGGGGGGGGGGGGTTCGTCCCCTTACATATCATAAACAACGAATAGTATAAGGGCCTAGCTCTCTAATAATACAATATACCATAGATTTTATATCCACAACACGGTACGGAACATTCTACCACCCACACTCAGCATGGCTCGGTAGCTAGAGGGACACTTACTTCATTCTACGTTCTACCCACATTATACATAAACGTTCAACAACTGATTTCGCTTTCACGCTAGAGACAACTATACAAATTGCTTACCTTTCAAATGTAAGTCGATTTATCTTGTTATGTCTAGTGGGACAGATATCCGAGGAGCGGGACGTGGAAAGCTGCGCCCGCGCTGATCGGGCCCTTCATCGCTGTTTCTGCGCTGAAACATTACAACGTTGTCGAGTGTCTCATGTTTGAGATCTTTGCTTTCAAATCAGGGTTCAGGAATAGAAATTATTATTTTAGTTCGGAAGAGGAAATACTGATTTTATGTTTCAGATTGTTGCAAGAAGGATGTGGTCACGCAATCATTAGCAAATCGTGATGTTATCTGAATTGGCTTAGTTCACACCAACTGCGCGTGTATACCATGCCATTACAATTATATACCATTTAAATCGTATTTTATTGAAAAAAGTTCCATTCCTTTACAAGGGCTTTGCAAGGCTTAGCTTCATCTTTCTGACTGACCGACTACATATGTACATACATACATAAACTCACGCCATCTCCCATGGGGGTAGGCAGAAATTACAGAACGCCACCTGCTACGATCTCATACACACTCCTACATACTCCTTTTGCCTCGTTTACATTCATACATCTGGTCATACACGCACGCCGGTTGCGAGTATTACGCACCTGACCTTACTGAAGAACGTCACCAATAAGGAATAATTGAAATAAATGCTTTGAGTTTGAGTTTGGGCTACACTGTAATGAGAACAGCTTATTTATACTGGGTCAAATTAAATTAGCTAGCGAAACTCTGCAGACGTGATCGGTATTGATATCTAAACATGATAACACAAAGAAATTATTAATTTAATTATGTTTTTTTGGGGGCATCAACCGCCCGTAGTGCACTTAAAATATCAGTATAAAATCTGTTTTTTTTTTCTGTAAACTTCACAGACGATCGATATCTCAACACGATAAAATAGATTTTACCAACTCGCACTTCAACTAACAACACCACCAGCGGTCATTAACCCCAAAAAAATCATCAAATCTTTTTATTTTTATTTTGTCGTGTTTAGATATCGATACCCAACACGTCTGCGGAGTTTCGCTAGCTAATTTAATTTGACCCTGTATTGCCGTATAGGTGCGAGAGTCTAGACTGATTAGCAAACACAGCATCCTACATCCAAATAAAGCCAACACCATTACATGCCCCTATTACAAAGCGTGCGGTTATTAAACTCCTTATCAGCAAGAGTTCAAGCTCGGTGCCCTCAGCTGATTCATTGCACGATCGCGAATCAATTTCCTAGTTTTTGCCCTCGTAGCTTTCCTTCCTGGGCTCCGGGTGATCACGTACTGCTTATCAGCACAGAGCTCTAACTGCGCGACTTGCACCACCTTCCGTCTTGGTTCAGTTGTCAGAGTTGTAATGATTGTTGGACATGTCTTAGTTTGAACTTTGACTTTGTATTTGTTGGGCTGTCGGGAAATTGTTACAGTTACTTGTACAACTTTTGTGATCATATTGTCAGTTTGTATTTACAGCTGATTTTAAACCGCTATGCGTGAGCCTATAAAGTACCTACACGCTATAGTATCCATTTCCAGTACCCATATTTAATGTACCCATCTTTTCTTTACTGATATAGGTAATTGGATGTGAGAGCTCTTCGAGATTCTATAAAGCATTAACTCGTGCTGAAAAATACCCCTCCTAATAAGTCTCACGAAAAAACTAATTAGATCTCGAAGGCTTTCAAGATCTTCTCTGCACACTTGAAGAAGATTAGTGCAATCTACATTATTTAAATGGCCAGGTTTTAATCACCAACGTTGATTAAACCTACGTTTAATTTGCATAATTCGTTTTATTTGCCTATCCTAAAGACTTTCATTTTTAGTTCTAAAACTTGTTTTGCTCTTGATATACTTTCAGTTTTGTTTCGTTAATAAAACGTCCATTACCTTGATGAAAGCTTTATGTGAGAAGGCCGTTCAAACCTCCGTATTTACGGGGTAAACAGAACGACAAACAGTAGAAATTGTCGTGAAAGCTGCATATATTTTTGAGAGGATATCTCACTGTCTCTTCCGTGGCGAAAAGATAATAACATGGACTTTAAAAATTGTAATTGGACTTGTTAAAGTGTAGGTCACAAAATAAAAGACGAAATAAAAGTATAAACTCCTAAGACGTCAATTGTGGTCGGACACTAAAAAAGAGACAGGGACACTTTATTCGAAAGAATGCCAAGTGCACGTAAGTGAATGGATTACCGGCCTCTTAAAACCATTACAGTGACCAATTTCCCCCCATTCGATTTACAGGAAATATACGCATAACTTATTTCCTACACGTTTCATATTTGTTGGTCCTAGGCATGTTATAAAAGCACATTTTATACTTAATACTTCACCGGATAAAAATAATTCTGCCATACAGTGAATTGTGTCATTCAACCGATAAAATAAAAACCAAGATAATTAAAGCTGTACATTTTATAAATGTTCGACTAGAGCGAAATATTTCTCCATTTGCGACTGGTTGGTTACGCAAAAAATTCCACTCCCATAAAAGGGCCTAGCCAGGCACTGTTATGAGACAACTTATTTTTTCTTGACTTATACCTACAAGTACATAATGCCGTCCATCCTTGGTTCGGTTCGTGTGAAGTGGTGTTATGAAACTATATTTTTTCCGGCTTAATTCTAGATTGGTTGCATCACTGCTCTTGAGATGCACTTTGATATTTCAGAGCTGCAGTTGACAAAGTGCCAATTAAAACATACACCAAAATGTTTTGCCTTGACAACTTTTGCTACTTAGGATCTTTCTGTTGAAAAAGAAACAAACTCAAATTATATCTAGATATTTTTTGGCCATAAAACTTTGTAGGACCCACCACATCTTTACAGGCTATCAGATATTAGAAAACCCTATTCTTATTTTACGATGACAACTTGAAAATAATGGTTGGAATAAGCTTTACGACCATTTGGATCGTAATAAAATAGCAATACCTCGCTTATGCTAATAAAAAATAGTAAAGAATGTTCATTGAATATACAATTAGAACGTAATAGGATGTAGTATTCTAGGTACCATTTACAGCGAGTCTTCCGAGCTGGTAGTTAATTCCTTTTAGATTTATGCTCACGATGTTAGGTTTCACTCTAATTAATAATTATACTATGGGCAGGTTTATTTCCCTATTACTTTATTAAATACCCCAGCTGGTACCTACAATAAGCAATTATTAATTTTATGTTTCTGTGATAAATGTTGTTGTTATTCTACAAATGTTTTATGAAGGTGAACAACTTGACAAGCCCCGAACCACAGATTCCCGAACTTTGTACACTGCGGTTCATGGAATGGAGACGATGTCGATGACGAGAGATATTTACTATTTTTGGGCAAATAGACATGCCGCGAAGTCAGAAGGCCACGTTGAGCTCCTTAAGTTCTGAGTTGAGCTGCACGATTGCTGACAAATGTGTGCACTGATTGGACGGGTCCACTCAATCTGTGTGGTTCTTCACAAGATCTGACTAATATTATGTCTGGGCTTTAAAAGAGACTGTGACCTCTGAGTTTGTTTCGGCCTTTTTTCTCAGAGTAGTCAGATAGAAAGCCGTATCTAGTTTTTAAAATATGATTGACGAGTATAAAAGTGTTATGTACAAACCTAAGTACTTCCAGAAATAAAATCATTTATCACGAAAACACATGGATAAAAAATACCGCTATCATACTACGCCTAAAAATTGCCCCTATATCAGGCTATTATAAACACAAATCTCACAAACAAGCCAGATTATAAGCTAGGATAAGTATCATGTCGTTGACAATCCAACCCAAATTGGTTGTTCTAGCTCCAAAGACCGTGCAAAGCTGTGGGTTTAACCGAGGGTAAATTGGGTTCGTAGGTCAAAATGTGGTAGTCTCTAACTAAGCCAATCAGTCGCGATTCGCTAATCCTACCTCAGCGATTTTGCGGAAAGGCTTGAAGAAAATGTAAATAAGATTGGTATCCAGATGGTTGATTAACACGAACATTATGAAATCATCTTCATTTTCTAACTATAATGTATATTTTCCCTGCACTGACCTACCTTACCATACCTGATGGTGCCTTTACACAATGGTACACAGTGGAGAGTGTGGACACACGTCAACTTTCATCTCTTCAACACAAAAACAAGGGGTCCATTGAAGTGGCTATTGTCAATGGAACAGTGGCAGACCATTGTGTACACGTGTCGCATATGGCCATAAAGCGATCTGGAGTTTCTATAAATAATAAACGCTAGAACTACTTGAATTACGAGTACTCACTCTTACGCCGAGACAGGTATACAGTATCTACCTGAAGTCGTGAAGTTAATGTTTGAGATATATTAAATTACAAAATAATAGGAATGATTCATGAAACTTAGAATAAGATTACATAGCCTATCAAAATACATTATGTACGCGTGATACAGCAAAGAACGGTTACCTATGATTACAAATCGTCGCGTGCAACTTCCGCGAGAGTACATAATTGATATTTAATATGGCAAATGAAACCGGGTTAATTACATAAGTTTAAAGTGTTCGCAAAAAGTCCTGCACGCTTCAACACACCAAGAAACGTATCGACAATAAACTTTAAAAGAGAATCGCATCACAATTTCATCAATTTAATTAACTACTTTTTGCTCGAAGAAAGTGTGCTGAAATCTTCGTAAATGCATTTGGCAGCAATCTCAAATTAATAACTGGCCTTAATAATGGACACTCATCCGGGGTTAATTGTGTTTTAAATCGGATTCTGGGTTTGTCGGCTTTAATCGAATCTCCATATACGAGTAAGTGTTCATCTTATAATGACTGTCTGTAACATTAACACCCATTACATTTTCCACTGAAATGTTCGCAAATGAAATAGTCACTTGTTTCAATTTATATAAATCGACATCTTTTGAAAGTGTAGTTCCTTACCTTACCTACCAAGATTTATAATAATTAATCGATATTTGCAAATCGCTCGATGTAAAACGATTATCAAAATTAAACCAAAATTTTTATGATGACCCCGAGATTTCTCTCTTATATGATACATGGCTAAAGATATTCCGTGATTATTTCCAATTTAGTCCAATTCGCAATCAAGAACAATTTTCGTGATTATTTTTATTATTACTGCACTGGGTCAACAAGGAACTTGCGCTTCTACTTTTTTACTACCTGGCAAAATTTCAAATTGGCAATTTTGAATCAATTTCACAAATAAATTGCGTACGTTCATATTTTCTCTCTAAAAAGAACCCTATGAGTAGCGTAGACTAAAGCCATTCCAGTACGCAAAAACATATTTTCTTACTATATTGAATTTAACTCTTTCACAATAAAACTTCTATTGTGTCTCGCTTAACGTCCGCGAACCGATTAATTAAAACTTTAGCTTGGCCGCTTCATTAAACTGCTCGAGTTTTCCACATGAGCTTTAGTGGCTGAAAGCTCGAAAAGCTCGACCGAAATCAGTTCAAACATTTTCATTCAACAAACCGACAGACGTGCGGACACCTCCTTTCATATTACATTTTGAGGCAGATGTATTTTAACTGCGGCATTTAAACCGCATGCCTCATGCCTGTATCCAATTACGTTTCCTGTTAATTTAACTGCCAGTTACTTTTCATGGGTTGCGTCCGTTATATCATAGTGAGGTCGCCGCCCGCTTTGCGACAGGTGACACCGATTACGTAATCGATTATTTATTGCAAACGAGTGCGATCGATATTCATATTTATTGGCTCGCCTTAATAGATGCAACCTGATTAATCGCTGCTATTTAAATCGATTCAGCTCGTGCGCGTTTATTGTGATGCCGATTTATTGTAATAAGTTTAACAGTCAATCAAGTTTACGTGTTATGTTATAACTATTATGAATGTTATAGAAGTATTAAAATGATTACAATCATCTATATTATTCATATTATAAATTCGAAAGTAACTCCGTCTGTCTGTCTGTCTGTTACCTTTTCACGCCTAAACCACTGAACGGATTTCGATAAAATTTGGCAAATCAAATCAAATCAAAATATGTATTTGCTAGAATTGGTACATAAGGTGTTACAGTAAATTTGTTTCAGCATATCCTGCCATAACATGGCGTGCAAATGTATTCATAATCAGCGATGTCAATTAATCCAACTTATAAATTACAGATTCTATTGACTTGTCTTCTTAATAGTCCTTAATGGTATAACATCTTTTACGTAGTAATAGTTTAAAAAGTAACAGTTTTTAAAAGTATATTTTTTAAACATTGCCGGCGGTAAGTCTTGCAAACTATTTGGTAAATGATTGTAAATAATAATCGACTGTATGCAGTATACATTTTTCTTAAATAATTTTAGTTATATTGGAGGCAGCCGAAGTCTATATTTATGCCGCGCTCTGCTATTTGGCCTGTCAGTGCTATTTTCAAATAAATTGTAGTTCCCCTTAACAAAAATACATATTGCAAAAATATATAAACATGGCAAAGGTAGAATTTTAAGTTTTTGAAATAGTGGCTTACAGCTGTCTAAAAAGTGAGCTCCACAAATTGCTCGGATACATTTTTTTTGAGCTTTAAAAACTCTGTCAAGATCTACTGAGTTACCCCATATTACAATGCCGTATCTAAGTACGGATGATACATAACCATGGTAAGCCAGCACTGCAATATCACAGTTTACTGTTTGTCTAATTCTTTTCAAGACATATACGTATAAAACGATCTATTTAAGGCAAAGCGATAGATGGTATCCTGGGAAAAGACATAAACTACTTTTTGTCTCAAAAATAATCCTACAGGGGGTGATATAAGGGACGAAAGTTTCTATGGGAAACCCAGCATTTCTTAAGTTCGGGATATGAAAATTAAATTCATGCTTTTGGTAGGAAATAAAAAAATTATGCGGTTCGGTGTTTTTGAAAAATCATCCCCTAAGGGGCTAAAATAGGAGTTGATTATGACCTGGGCCGTTCATGTTCGAGGTCACCAGTATAGAGGCATGAGGAATAGTGTGTAAAGTTCACTCATCCTCTATAGAAAAGGGAGGATCCTCCGACCAGACGGGTGCTGTGTCTGGTGGGCTACTGCCCGACGGTTGATGTCAGGATGTTGTATACAGGGTGTAAGGGACAGCCCTCCGCAGACTAACGGGGTGAATTCAGTATATCATACTAAGATGACTGGTACGTGAAATTATTTCAGGAACGTTAAAGGGAATCTATTAAACCTGATTTGTTTTATTACCTCACACGCAATGTATCGCTACCGCGGCAAAACGCGCGTAGCGAACGGCAGCGCACTAGCCTTCGGCCACCGAGTATTTCCACATCCATTGCTGATTTTTTTATTTTAGCTGTTTTATTTGCATAAATGGAGTGCTGCGTACAGATAATGTAATTTTACATTGAAATAAAGGAATAGTAACTGAAAAAACGATAAAAAATTAAATTTTTCCTGAGAATATTTCCGATAGAATATGATTCAAAATAAGTAGCTGAATGCACCCTGTTAGTTTGCGGAGGGCTGTCCCATACACCCTGTATATGCTAGTCACGCGGTAAACTCTGATTGCGCGATGCAGGATTTTGTGTGACGTCAGTGTGACGCGTTTGCATGAGGCGATGTAGATATGCCGCCACAACCTATTACCTATAACCTGGATTAACACAGAGGGTACTTTTAATCCTATTAGTACGTTCTCGTAGGATATTTTCCGACATCCATGCGAGTGAAGCCGAGGGCAAAAGCTAGTACCTGATAAACTCATGATTCAGGAAGCTTCCTGAAAGCAACTGATCGACAGCTAATGAACCATCAAAGACAGCATTAAATAATGTCACATCTTGTTTACTGTAACATTGTAAACGCGTTGTAAATCTTTACATTTACGGCTATTTTAATCTGAACGTGACAGGCACTTTAGTATACCACGATCACACAACCGAAACTGGGAATTTCTCAATCACACGGAAAGTAGTTCGACGCTGTAATCGCGAAATGGTGTGCGTGAAACACTTCACATAAAACCATTTACACAAGTTCAAATAACCGTAAACAACACTATGAAATAACATACATAATGTTATTTATATAATTTACCTAGCGACAGCGCATTGAATCGAATGACGTCTTAAACAAACAAAAGTTATCGAGTCACGAAGAATCGATTTAGTTACGTATGAACTACATAATCGGTTGTAGGAGGTGTACCGCTCTAAATGCAATGCCTCCTGGTGATATTTCATCCTCACTTCAGATGTGGGTTGTGATAGTGGAGACAAACGTCGAACATTTAATCACCATGTGGGCTTATCAGATATTAGAGCTTAATCGCCGACTTTCTTTACGCAATTGTTTTGTGTTTTGTAATACCTACATGCGTTGCAGTGGCGCAGCTACAATTATCATTAGAGGCAAGCCGAAGAAAAAATTGTCCAGTTCTCATAAACTCAGACAAAAAACTGTAGGTTTTAATCTTATGATGTATTAAACTGGTATTAAATATAATTATGTAATGTGATATAATACACAGTTACACACACAGGTGTACCATATTATTTGGCAATAGTAGACATTAAGAAAAGTGGTTGTTCCGAAGGGAAGCCGATAGGAATCGGGTTGTATGAACGCTTGACCCCTGATGCGTTAACATAAAGTACTTCAAACTTCAAAGTAAATAAGTTATAGTGTGGCAAACCGGTAGTAATTTTGGCAGTATTTTATTTTATCGACCTGAAGTAAATTTCAACTGCTGACCATCACCCATTGACTAATACCATGGAGTTCCATGTTTTGCAGTGCACATTTCAGGAATGGAAATATGTTATTGTTACTATTAATACCAGCCTGAATACCTCACAGCTTCCAGACCCCCCAAGACCCCATTAGGCCTCGAGCCTTCTAAGCTCCCATCACGACTACCAATTACTTCGGTCTAGGAGTAGCTATGTATTGGAAAAATAACTATTGCGAAAACATATCGATGCCTAACAGCCAAAAAGGGATAAGCGACATTCTTTGTATACAATCACATAATTCACAAAATACCTACTAATAAACTGTAGATTCAATTTGTCGCTTGTCTAAAACAAAAATATACAAATCTACACCTTCCACACCAACATACACACCCCTACATCACACTCACCCCCGCCTCACACCCTCACACATTCCCACCCGTACACACAAAACACTGCGCATTCCATATTACTTATTTATATAACTTTTATTTTTTTTATTTTTTTGTATAGTTAAAAACATTTGCCATGCTATCAAAATTATCTATTGTTTATTCTCTCTCATATATGTATAGACAATGTAAACTGGAAGAGCGGAACCACCTAATATTTTTATTTTATTTTATTAATTTTAAGAAAACTTACAGCTAATACATTAGAGTAGTCAGAAATGTAGAAGAAAGCCAATTACAAGTTTCCACTTATATAAACTAATGTATAAAATTGACAAAACGGTACAAACAGCGTGAGAGTTAAACATTTCAGCAAATCTTTGCTTAACTTGAATCGCATGACGCCTTGAGGCGTCAGCAGAATTTAGCAGGTTAGGAACTCCCACACAAAACTGCGATGCAATGCGAATTCGCAGTTTTGTGTGGGAGCCCTTAAAAAAAGAATCTGCTGTTCCCTACATTTATGTTCGCATGACTCGCCGAAATGTAGGGAACATCTGATATTTTTTTCACGATTTCACGTTTGGTCCTATAGTAAAAGTTGTTCATAGTGATGAGTACAATAGAGGGAAGTGCTATAATTATGTAGATACTCCATATCGATTACGTGTTCAACTGCCGAGAGCTACCCGTCTCCGTATGCACATAGTTACATAGTTGCATCACTACATAGTATATCTTCATGTTACTGCCGCGTTTAGTCGTCGTGCTTATGCATTTAGTGGTAACGTTATTTACAGTTCTGCTCATGCCCTAGTTATGTAAGGAAAATGGGTGCGAAAATCATGCTATACAGCTTGTCGGAAATGTGTGGTTATATTAAGGGGTATCATACAGACCATCAAACTGAACAACTTTCTTATAATTATGACCACACCTTTCTGATACATGTTGTGTAGGTAACTTTGGTAATTTTGTGGTAAGGTGGTCTTACTGCTTGCTTTTGGCGTAACGATAGGGGAAGAGGGACGCAGGCTCTACACAACGCTTACCAATCTTCATGTCAAATTTAATGAGATATCCTGAAGGCGAATGCGCCAGGGTAGCCCGCGAAATTCAAATTTTCGTAGTTCTTTGCAATTTGCGGGTCAGTATTAGGTTTTATGTAGATTAAAATTTGATTCGCGACCATAACAAATATGTATTTACAGAATTATAATTATTAAAGTCATCAATACAACTTTCTAAGCCCAAGTAATCATATTGAATGACTATTTCATGAAATCATAACATTTGAGGATTATACTTAAGGACTTGTATTCCTGGTTCTAATTATTATAATTATGTATCTAAATATATATTTGTTACGGTCGCGAATCATACTTTAATCAACATACACCCAGACACTGAGCTGCAAATTGCAAAAATCGTAAGAAAATTTTTATTTCGCGGGCTACCTTAGCGCTTCCCCTTAAGGGAAGACGCCCTTGTATTATGCCCGGAATCCCTTGTCCAAGTCCAGAAGTGGAGTACTTGCTTGATGATTGATCAGTAGACTGTATGAAAATATGACACCATTAACTACAGTTGTAAACTTAACAACAATTTCAATTTTAATGTTTACATTTCACAAACACTTGAAACTTTTGCTAATGGCAATTCGCATTGCATGCACCCTCGACTTCTTTATTAATTATAAGCAATAGAAAGTTTTCCCAATGAATTTTACTTTTTCCACGGATTTCCTTATAACTTTAATGAGATGTTTTATGTGCAAACCATTATTTTTGTATTTTAGATGAAATCTAAAGAGTGTTAAACATTAAATTAATATAAATTGATTTTAACAGTAATTCTTAATCTGCTGCGAACGTATAAGTAATGGGTCTATTATCGGTACACGTATTTCATCGTAAATTCCGTGTTTTATTACACCATTAACGCGCAGATGTGACTTGTAACACCGCCTTATTACTTGTCTTATTAATTATAATATTTTATCTTTTTGAATACGTTTTTGATCCGTTTCGAACGTTTAGTGCAACTTTTTATTAAGTACTTGATTAATTATAGATACATCAATGTTGTTTTTTTTTTTTATATATTTGGCCTTGTAAGTAAACATATCTATGATATTTAAGTTTTTACAAAATGTCTAGGAACAGTTCCAAAAAACAAGTATAGTTGAAATGACGGGCCTCAAAACATCATTCTTTTAGGTAGGTATGTACTTCTTGCCAGCTTTCCTGGCTGTTCTTGGAAATATGTCGGTTAGTTTAACTCGTCGGTGTCTTTAACTTCTAAGTAATAACATTACTGGATAACGGTGAACGCATTACATAACGTGTCTGCAAACGGAAAACTTCCTTAAATTGGTAGCATGTACTGTAAAAGTTTGGTTTTATGCCAAAAATATCGAAAAAAAAAAATCACTTGAGTAAATATCATCGAGTAAGTATTAGTTTAACCTTTAAATTGTTACAGCCATTATAGTATTTATTGAAAATAAAATAAGTTCAATCTGCTTGAGTCGACATAATATTATGTTTTTAAAAATGTAAAAGTACCATGTCACACACATGTAACTATTAAAGTATTAATTTTCTTTAATGGATGAATCATGCAATCAAATATTATTGCCGAGCTGTTCATATTAATATATTAATGCTCGTGACTGTACGAGTAAGTAAATAAATCATAGAACAATACAGTAGGTTTAATGAAGCTAAATGATGTACCTACAATGTTTTTTACCGTGCAGTTCATCAATCAACAGAATAAGGTCAAGTAATCAGTTACCTACAAAGTTTTATATAATAGTATAATATAATAGTTAGTTGGTACCTAAATGACAGGAAATTATTTGCATGTAAGTACATTAATAATAATAAACTACATAGTTAATATAATATTATGCAGGTTGTTATTGTGGAAATTGTCTTACCTGTTTAGCAAGCGGATGTCAATATTTGTTTCAAGTGTAAAAGTACCATGTTACAGACATGTAACCATTAATATGTGACTATATTAACCCTTCGTATCGTTCGTATCTTCGGAACGTAAATCTACGCGAGAGACTTTTTAATTGTTTTTGTAATTACATAATTCTGTAATTACACGAAATATGGAAGAATCATGCAATCAGATATTATTGCCGAGCTCTTCATAGTATTTTATGCTCGTGACTGTACATTTAAGGTATGTCTACCTACTTACAATTATCTATACAAATAAATAAAATTTAAGTGTCTGTTTGTAATGTCAAAATAACAACTTTTTATTAAATTCATAAGAAAATATAAACGGTACTTATAATAAAAAAGCACTTTTTAACATTTTTGTCTGTCTGTCTCCGGCTAATCTCCGAAACAGCTGGACCGATTTTGACGGGACTTTCACTGGCAGATAGCTGATGTTACGGCGGGTAACGTAGGCTACTTCTAGTTTAGAAAAATAATTAGGCTTCCGCGCAAAATAATTAAAACCCATGAAATTGTGAACAAAAAGTCGGATTTGTAAAATTCTTTTTGCATTCGGTAGCCCAATTCTCGAGGATAGTTATAGGTTATTTAACATCACGCTACAACCCTTAGGAGCCGAGCAATAAGAAAAAAGAAAGAAGACTAAGCAAAAACGAAGTAATAGCGCGGGCGGGCGATGCAACGCAACGGGTCGGGGGACGAGGTAGTTTTTTTTTATAATTATAATATATTTATGCTCGTGACTGTACATTAAGGTATGTCTACCTACTTACAATTTAGAAGTATAATAGATGACGCAATTAAATCTAACGTAATGTTCACTTAGTTTCTCCGGAAATACTCGAAATGCTAGCCAGGTGACAAGTTTCTAGATATCCTAGGAACCCGGAGAACAAAACCTAGGAAATATAATGTGCGTGACTTTATCTTATTGTTTTAGCTGAGATACTAAATTATTGAGGCAGTGAATGCTGGCTGATAGCAAAGAAAGAACCAATTAAATTGAGTACAGGACTTGCTGCGGTTTCAACAGTTCCAATTTATAATTGAACGTGAAATAATACGAGTAATTTGACAGCAACCTGGCAACTATCGGATAACTTGATATTTTCAACATAATTTTATTAATATTAGTTTATGACGTCACAGATATTAATAACGAAATGAGACCCAAAGAAACATCATAAATTATATCGAGGAAAAACATCGAAGCTTACAAAAAGTCACCATTAGAAAACATGACACCGATGATGGTGCAAAAAAAACAGAACCTAATTAATTCCCATTACACTTACAAAACTTTAATAAAATAATAAAACTAGGTACGTCTATTAATTCACAACACGTTTATTTGCTTAAAGTGATAAATAAATCCTGTTTCTTCGACGCATGAGAAAATTAAGAATGACAGTGGTGCCGATTCTCTTGTATGTATGTACACTGAACTAAACTAACTAAACTATCAGTAAAATTCCTTACTTTTGGCTATGAGAATCTTAAAGCTATTCTGCAAAAAATATCACTAAATTTAAAAATAATTTTGACACAACTAAATCGAATTTGACAATCACGACTCCACGCAGTGAGTACATGTTTGCCCTACCCCGTGATTTTTTTGTGCCGGAGGCGCGGAGGGGGGCAGCCTCGACGTGTTTTATATGGAATTTTTCACTTTTTGTTCGGAAAATATGAAAAATTATTACCTACATGTTGAGTTTAAGCGTTCATATAGGGGGTCGAACTTTTCATTATTTTTGCGATAGGACACACCGTTTTCGAGATATAAGCAAAAGAAAAGAAAAAAAGATATAGTACTGTTTTTGCACCTGAAGTCGAGGTGTTGGTATGAATTTTAGTTCATGCCAACTAATTTTATTCTACACTTTTTTAATCGCGATTAAAATTAGTCAGAGTCAATTTCAGAATAGGGAAATCGTCGTTTGACAGGAATAAATTAAATTTTGGTGATTTTTGGTCTAGTTTAGACGCATTTGTGACAAGAGAATCGGCACTAATAACTATTTTCTAGCAGCACAAGTAGGCACGCGAGCAAGCAAAAAAAATATAATATAAGAATCGACAACCGCATCTTATCTGAGATCTTAATCTGATGATCTAGGTTTCCATGTCGCGAGAGGAAAAAATTGTACGGCTGATATAGTGGTATTGGTAATTGAAAGCTAAAGTTGCCAATATATAGGTTTCGTGCGAAAACTAGGTTTGGCTTTTGGGTTTTTGCACCAAATCTATTCTAGAACATGTCCCGGAATTACCGCACAACCTCTTAAGGTAAAAAAAAAATCAGCTGGTCCGTACATTTTGACGAGTTATGCGAACATAAATGTAGGGAACAGCAGATTTTTTTTCGCGATTTCAGGTTTGGTCCCATAGTAAAAGTTGTTCATAATGATGAGTACAATGACCCCTTAAGAGGTTGTGAGTTAATTCCGGGACATGTTGTATATCTATAGGTAGGACAATAGCATAAAACAAAGTCACTTTTCGTGTCTGTCTGTGGGACCGCTTACAATAGATTTTAATACGGTTTTCACCATCATTTAGAGAATATTTATTTCGGAAGGTTATACATTAATATTTACACCGCACTGTTATCTCTATGTTTTACCATGTCGCCACGTTAGTAAATTGCTAAATTCTTATACACTCGGTTACTTTCCTCCCTTCTGCTTTGTAAAGGAATAGCTTTTGCCCACGGCTTCGCTCGCGTTAATTTAGAGATTACTTATATCCCTCGGGAACAGTACTTTTTTCTGGATGAAAGGTACCCTATGTCCCTTTTTGTATCCCTCACAACGTGTACCTATGCAAAATTTCATGAATGATCGATTGAGTAGTTAAGACGTGAAAGCGTAACAAACAATTAGTTAGGATTTCAGCGGGTCTTCAAAAACTATGATATCTCTTGCAGGATAAGTTTTGGGAAAATGTTAACACTCTAGTCAGTAATTTAGAATGAAGATTTGTGAGGCGTGTATGAGCAGTTTAAAATCTCATTACTGTGTTTTGATAATATTTGTTATAAAATCGTCATTATAAGATGTTGATACTTATAGCAAATGATAAAGTAATTATGGAATGATTGATTGAGTAACGAGCAACAAATTAAAAAAAAATTAAATGTAAAATGCACACACAAACTCTGATGATTAGGTAAGTATGAAAATATGTGTAATCCATGGAATTAAAAAAAATATGATTATTCAAATTATAATTATATTAATGAGGATAAAGTATAGAATCAGTGCTCAATAGTCCAGACAGGTGGGTCACCCATGTACGCATGCTGCGGCTATTTGAGAGCTGTCAGATTTTGTCACCACTCTCGCTCACACGGGACCAAATTTTTAAGAATGTTAAATGAAAAGATGCTTTTTTTTTAAATGTAACCAATGGGCGACCTACTAAATAATATTATTTTAATAACACATTTTTAACGGGCGACCTACTAAATAATATTATTTTAATAACACATTTTTAAATCATCTCGAAAACAGATCATAATATTGAGCTAAGTTTATTAGATGTATTCCCGTTGTCCCCGTTAACCGTGTCCCCGTCACGGTATTTTTAGTAATTTTATTAAATTATTATTGAATTAATAACAAGTAAAAAGTAAAAACATTATTAGTAGGCCGTATCCCCGTTTAACGAGGACAGCGATAATTTAAAAATGAAAATATACCATGACGGGGACACGGTTAACGGGGACAACGGGAATACATCATTTATTAAATAACACAATATAAATGTGTTTTTACCCTACCTAGTAAATTAATGTTATACAATTTAGTAGGTCGCCCATTGATTACATTTTTCTAAAAAGTATCTTTTTATTTAACATTCTTAATAATTTGGTCCCGTGTGAGCGAGAGAGGAGACAAAATGTGACCACTCTCTTAAGCCGTTTATTGTAGGATTACATATACACGTTATGATTACATTTTACATGACACTTGTACAATGTACATGATAAGTAAGCTAAGTACCTAACCCTAATTCCCTCATGGCTGTGACTCTATATAACTTACGCTAACATAATTAAGATTTAAGCACGATTCAATATTTCTTCTGCCATAATTTAAAAACAAATCATCGCATGTTTTTATAAGCCGCAATTATTCAACGTCTGCCGCTGACAGCTTATTAAAATAACGGCGAAGCTGCATCACACCAAATTGCTGGAAATTATATAAAGCTTATCGTTAAACATAGGTACATAAAGTATTATTACGCACAATTTATAATGTCGTTGGCGCAGTCGTTATGAGCTCAAAGAGGTAAAAGAAAAGCAAACAAATAGACCAACGCTCTAATATAAAGTACCCGTTCACTCATTGGCGAGATGTGAGTGTATTATACAACTCTGCCTAACCCTTCGGGGAATAGTGGCGTGATGATATCGAAGCCTAACAGCCAAAGGGGATAAGCGATATTTTTTGCACAATCGACTTATATACAGTGTGTAAGGAACAGCCCTCCGCAAACTAACTGGGTACATTTACCTCCTTATATCATATTCCAGCGGAAAAATTCTCAGGAAAATTTTCATTTTTTGTGGTTTTTGAGTCCCTATTCCTTTATTTCAATGTAAAATTACATTCTCTGTACGCAGCACTCCATTTATGTAAATAAAACAACTAAAATAAAAAAATCAGCAATGGATGTTGAAATACTCAGCGGCCGAAGGCTCGCTGCGCTGCCGTTCGCTACGCGTATTTTGCCACTGTAACGATACATTGCGTGTGAGATAATAAATCAAATCAGGTTTATTGGATCCCCATAACGTTCCTGAAATAATTTCATGTACCGGTCATCTTAGTATGATATACTGAATTCACCCCATCAGTTTGCGGAGGGTTGTCCCTTACACCCTGTATATGGTTAGAATCGGCTTTTTGGCTGTTAGGCTTCGATATAATTATAAGTAGATTTCTCAAAATAATGTCACTTATCCCTTTTTGGCTGTTAGGCATCGATATTATAAGTCGATTTCTCAAAAATGTCACTTATCCTTTTTTGGCTGTTGCATCGATATGTTAAGGCACTTTTCACGATCAATTTACTACTTTATACCGTCGTTGTGTCGTTAGAGTAAAATGAGGGCAAATAGACAAACGTTCAAGTATAAAATACCGACATGTTATACTTTATAATACTTGTTTTCTTGTGGTAAAGAGGACGGGCTGTAGCTTCATCCTGTCTGCTAATAACAACGTCCTGCTCAGAGCCGCCAGTAAGTGTGATGATAACCTAGCATTTTCCTATTTAGAAGTCGTTTAGTAATTACCATTTACAGAAGCTTTGCAAAATATCATTTTCCTGTAAAAAATTCAAATTCAAAATATTTTATTTCACATAAACCTACATGGGCACACATGAAACGTCAGAAGCTAGGTGCACGGTTCCAATTGGTCGTTTCCTATGGACAAGAGCCGGCAAGAAACTCCACGGTTACTCTTTTAAAAATAATTGGCTTTTACTTATCAAATTACTGTGTTATTAAGTATTTGAGGACAGTGTAGGCCTGTCAACAAGTACCAGGTACTTAACAAAATAGAAAATGATCTACAAAGTCTATTAAGCCTACAACGTACAGCCTAAAGAGAACCTAGCTTTATTTTATTTGCTATTTATAATAAATCTTTTATCGATTTGCTTGCATTTTCAGTTCAAAGATCTAGGATACTTACTTCTTCTAGACACCTGTCTTCTTTTATATGCCCATAAATAGTGGCATTACACTGGCTTTCGACAGACGTACCTACAATTACGTAAAACTGAATTAAGTCGAAGGTGTTAATTATGAACACACAAAATGAATGGAGGTGTACAGCCGTCGCTATGTTGTGTATTGTTATCTAACAGAACAGCATACCTACTTATTATTCAGATGCAAAGATAACACTGTTGCAGACTGTAGTAGGTACTAGGTAGGTTAGGTACTGTTGCTTGCAGAAGTGATCGATCACCAGTGATAGGAATAGGTAGTGCTAATTTGCCTAAACTTCGAGGAAGGAAGTAACATGGAGTAGATAATACCTCCTCTAAAACCCCGGAATAATTTTAATGACGTTTAAATCCCGGGATTTAAAAACCACGAATTTTTTATCGGACTTTATTTATAGATAGATAAAATACTCTTTACCATGTACACCGTACAAATTACAGATATAAATGTGTGTGTGTGTGTGTAACCCTAAAAAATGTTATGATTTTTCAAATCAATAATTTGTAACTACAAATAAAGTCCGATAAAAAATTCGTGGTTTTTAAATCCCGGGATTTAAACGTCATTAAAATTATTCCGGGGTTTTAGAGGTGGTTTGTCCACCTTGTTACTTCCTTCCTCGAAGTTTAGGCAAATTAGCACTACCTATTCCTATCACTGTTGATCACTATAACAGACATTCGGCGCCACAAGCAATCGAAAAAAATGTTATTAATTTGTAAGTAGTTTTTTCTCACTCTTGTTTTTCCTGTTAGTAAATACAAGTAATATTTAAAGTTTAGCCATGTCTTTTGGGGCAGCTTAATACAAACCCTGAGCCTCAAGCTTTCAGCATCAACATTTTTACCAACTATAGAGTATTAACCAGGTTAAAAGTATGAACTCCTAAACGTTTTCATATAATTTCAACTACGATAGTGCACACCTTAATACTATCACAGGGAACAGCTTTTAATAAACACGCAAGTTTAGTCGTCAACACGCCAATTTACTGAATGAAATTATTTTCAAGGTCGACTATTACTATATCATGCATGCATATTTTACGCACACTTTACATTCTTCAGTAATACATGCGAACGCATATAATTTACTTACCTACGTTAAAATTGCCATCTTCAGCAGACACGCAGGTACAATTACTTAATTTCCATGCATATAAAGCCGGATTGCCAATACCTCCTAACTGACTCCTACCAAACATGCGAATAACGCCTTTAAATTCAAAACGATAAGGCGTTATTCGCACGTTTGTAAGCAGTCAGTTAGGAGGTATTGGCACTTCGCCGTCGTATTGTTGAGTATTGTGGTGCTCCAGCAGCCCAATTGCGTAACACACTTTAAATCACACTTCGACAGATTTTGAAAGAAATTGCTAATCCATTGCTCTATGTGTTTGAAAAAATAATCTGCTCGACAACGTAAATCACGCAATGAATATTGTTGAAATGTCAAAATGTAAGGCATTGCCATTGTAAGTGTGTTACGCAATTACCCCGCTGAACTAAACCACTTTCGTACCTTTAGCACAAGGCGCCACGAAACTATGCAAATCATCAAAACTATGTATGAAGCTGTTATCATTCTGGGGCACTACGACACACCCCACACAACAATGTGAATTTGTCTTAACACTTGTGTGAGTGGTTGTACTATCGCATAGCCCACACCGTGCGAATGGCAGCTCCTTGCACAGAACGCCATCATCACCATTAACTATGAGATCCCATCTAGAGGCTATCCGCCGTGTAATGTAATGGTACGCAAAGATTGCAGAGGCTTGTATTGATTTGCCTTACTATACTCAACAGTATTTAAACTGGATATAAAACACGACAAAATGATTGGATTTTATTCAAAGGAAGTAATTTTCTATTACCTGTCAGTGCTTGACTTTCTAATAAGGAAAGCTGATTCTGAGAAAACTCACTTAAAATATAATCATTTGTAAAGACTGTGTAAATTATCTACCCTCCATGCATATCAAATACCTGCTTTTTTTATTATTAACGCAGGCTCCGTGCTCAGTAACATTTTTTGCAAACACGTGCTTCCATAACTTACATGCGATATAGATTCAAACATACGACTAATCTACAATATTAAGTATTTAAATATAAAAAACATAGACAACATCGTAAACTTAATAATTATGCACCATAAATCGATTATTAGGTTTCGTAGCCCGAGCGCCTACGGGAACATCTACGCGCTACGCCGTAGCACCAAACGGGATATTGAGTTTATAACTGCAAATAGGTCACAGAAGCCCAATTCCCGTAACTAAAAACGTTCAAAATCTAGTCGCAATCGCATCGATTACATAATTGCTACGACCCGTGTTCTACAGTGTATATTTAAAATAATCGTTGAGCTCCTTAACTTTTAAGTTGAGCTGTACGATTACTGACAGATTGCACTGACTGGACAGGTCCACTCAATCTGTGTGGTTTTTTCCTCAAAAGACCATTTCAGACACCAACCTACATGGTCTTCACATGATCTGACCAAGATTATGCCTGGACTTTAAAAGAGACTGTGACCTCTGAGTTTGTTTCGGCCTTTCTTCTCAGAGTAGTCAGATAGGAAACGCCGGCCTCATCTAGTTTAAAAAAAAAAAATTTTGACGTGTAAAAGTGTTTGTATAAACCTACTTACAGAAATAAAATCATTTATCATTTAATGTACTTTCTTCAGTAGGTATCCATCATCAAAAGAATTCAGAAAGGCACTAATAACAAACCATTAATTGTTATAATTTTATTAATGAGAGCGACTAAGCAGCATTGTAACCGCCGATCAAAGGAGGCACTGTGATGTAAGTCATTATGTTTAACCATTAATTATTTTAATCGTCGTTTACATGCTCTTGCGCAAGTGCTTTCGCCCGTAAAATAATGTAACCATTGTTGTGTAGTGTGAATGGAGCTTTGTTGTAGGAGGCTCTGAATCGTTTTGCACACTTTCGTGCTATTAATTTTATTGTCATGTGCTATCAAATCGGTTGCACAACCATTATTTGGTCGTAAATTTTATTTGGATTTTTCACTTATTGCATTTAAGGCATGTGCCACCCGGAAGTGTAATTAGATTTCATTGAATATTCTTTACCAACCGTTATTGTTAAGCAAATAGTTCCCTGGTTTTTTTCTTTTCTGTATTTACATCGAAAGAGTAAAATAATATCATGAATAGGCACAGTGCCAGTATCTTACGTATTTCGGTTAGTATCTAGGTACGCTATTGAATATAAAGTGGCTGCATAATGAACACGATGTAAACGAAGTCTTAAACTATTATGGTCTCTTGATCGTTTTCAATCAACCGTTCATTTTTCTATATAATGTTGCTTACGCCACTATCAATGCTGCCGATCCCGATAAATGATTACGTAAAGAGAAATTGGGTGCTCCAATAAATAGCTAACTATTATCACATAGACTCAAAATGTCTACCAAGCTTACTCCAAATATCAGCGACTATGTCAGCGTAAATATTTTCAACACAAACCGAAAGAGCTGCTGAAAACTAAGATCTACATTGATTAGATCTTGAATCGGGCTTTTATCGGTACTATAAGGAAGAAAATAAACAGATTTTACTCCAGACTTTTCTCGAATGTATCTCCATACTTGGAACCATGCCCGACATCTCCCGGGAAGGGAGCATAATTTATCATATTGGGGTTGTGACCCATCCAGCGATGTCAGACACCCCAGCCAATGGGAACGTGACGGTGAACGAACGTAGATATATCTCATTGTATCTTCTTATCGATCTCAGGATTTCCATGTGCGACCAAAGATGATCTTATAACCGGCACTGTTTCTTAATGGTTTAATGCGTATTAGAAATAAAAATCATATAACAAGTTAATAGTTTGCCACAAAATGAGGTAATCTGGCTGAATGACTATTTTAAGCTAAAACTCGAAAGTTTCATATTACCTATTTTTAGCTTTCCTAAAGTAATTTGCGAGCAACTTACTTTCGTCGCACGTAACAATAGTTCACAGACATTCGATCAAACGAGAAGTTAGCATGCTTAGAATGCTGAGTCTGCCCGGCTTGGGCGGAGCACCGCCGTGTCCTCGCGGAAGCGATCGGCGGCGGCGATCTCTCGCGTCCGGCCCTGGTCCAGGCCATGGTACGGAGCGAGAGTGCATGGGAAGCCATTACCTCCTTCTGCGAAGCAGTAATGCTCGTGAAGGAGGAGGCGGGACGCGTGAGGGAGAGGCAAGCTTTGCACCCTCACGCCCCTAGTCGCCGCAGGAGACGCCCTGGGCGTCGGGAATCGGCAGCTGATTCCCGGCCACCGTAGGCGCGGGCTTGCGGACGGCGAGCAATGGGTAGCTCGCCGTCCGGTAAGGACCAGGCCCGAGTCGACGGCGCGTCGTGTTCCACGCGCGCCTCAAAGAGATGTCAGCACTATTGACGGGGTCCGCTAGGGCCGATGCCAGCTAGGGTTGCGGGATGTTCGAAAGAGTTACCGTGGCCCCGGCACAGGCAACAGAAGGAACACGGGTGGGTTTTAGTCAGTAAAAGTCTGACACGCCCTCCCGCTCCGCCCAGAGCGGGAGAAGTCATTTGATGATTTCCCATCCACAAAAAAAAAAAAAAAAAAGCATGCTTAGAATAATAATGTGTAGTCATTATCGTAGCTTGCATCATTGTCAATTTTCGCGATGATGATACAAATCAACCGGATTAACCGTTGAACTTCGGCCGGGCCCAAAATGATGTCATCCATAACTTGTTTAGAATTTGTTATTTTTCCGTTTAACCAGTTTTGGCAATGTCAATATGATTAATCATGTCATTGTGTCACGTGCCTCAAACCTAATATTAACGCTTTTTTATTTATGTATTAATAACTATGATAATACGAAACACACACACACACACACACATTGTCATTTAATGAGCTTTTTGTGTGAATTATATTATGCTTGTCTCAACTTGACTGCAGTCGATAGTTGAACGCCTGGCAAACTTTATCGAGCAATACACAAAACGTACTCGGTGCATTGTTGGTTCATAATTTGGTAGGCGTTTGTATTTTTATTTATTTATATTTATAAGATGAATAACTAAACTGTGTGTAACTAAATAAGGTTTTTAATTTATTTTATATTACTTAATTATGATTACGAAATGATTATTTTTACTTTATTACAATTTTGGCTTTGGCTTTGTCCCAGAGAAGACTCATATCTGTGCATATTTCCCATCCTCAAAAATGGTTCTCAAACATGGTCTTTGACAAATCAGCTGAGGTCCACGGTCGAGGTTTGCCGGAGGGCTATGGATCGGAGTATTCTCGGTATCAAACTAACAGACTGGATTTGGAATACGACCATCCGTTCCATCACAAAGATAACTGATGTCACTTGGAAAGCTGCCACGCTAAAATGTTGTGCTGGACCAAACTTACGACCCACAGACGGAGATGGCGGGATGAGCTAGACTCCTTCAACAAGAAGTGGTCCTTAGCAGCTTTCAACAGAGGCTTTTGATGTCCCAACATCACAGGCTTTTAATAATTTATTAGCCAGGGAGGATTTCCTAACCAAAATGCGACTTCGTAAATTCGTGTTAGGAACAACCAACGTTTTTTTTCATTTGTTAATTTATAACGTTTGATCTGCTGCGCTTGTGATTACGTATTCAAATAAAATAATGACATGTGTGTTAACGATTTCGTACTTTCGTACGAAATCGTTAAGATTTCGTACAACTGCATAATGCTTATTAATGAACTTTCGTCAAAATATTACAAAGTTCAATATCGACTGAGTCAACATCTGCGCTTTTAATTGAGGCTTGCAGAACCGCGTGATAAGAAAATAAGTTGGAAGGCCTTGAGTGCCTTCGAGTTCACATCGATGCTGCAAGCAAATAGCCTAATTAAATTCCATTCGAGAGGGAGCGTAGCGCGCCGGTCAGTCGAAGGCATGGCGTCCCGCCGTCGCCATGCTTGCCCTCGGTTGCCATAGCTCGTCAATACCGACAAAATCCCGGCCCACGCATGCGCCCTTCGCCGCACCCCGCACTACGCATGTGCGGCCGTATACCAGACTACGAGGCAGCCAAGTTGCGACACACGACTCCTCTTTACGCGACACTGTCGCATAATTGATTGTCCATTCGATACTGACATTGAACGGCCGATGTACGGCGGTCGACTGGTCGATTACATCCAGTTATTTGCTTACGGCTATCGAGATAAGGCGCTTCCGCGCGACTCCACGCAACGACACACGTCCCCGCGATCAGCTGGTGAAACTCGCGAATTCGGCATGGCTTCGTACTGTGATAAATATTGTGCACCCAGGGTTTACGTGATGTAAACAGTGTTGAGAGTGCAAGTGGGTGAATCATCATGGAAGTGGCTAAGGAGAAGAGTGCAGGCATTGAGGAGTTTGACGAGGACGATGTTGCGTCTCGTCGCTGCATGTTAGATGGTGAGTCCAATCGATACATGCAGTGTTTATGCGTCATACTGTGTTACAAGCTTATTGAATACATCCTTTACAAAGGGCATTGTGTAAAACAAATTAAATCAAAGACAAAGAGCGTCCGCGTCGATTGATGAAAATGATTATTGATTTTCCCCACGGACACTGGGGACGGCGCTAGTTTACACAACTCATGTCTCTTGCCAATAGTTGCAAATGCTTGCTAATTTGCTAATACCATAATTACATTTTAAAGTTGATCTCTAAAAATACTGAAACAAGGATGTAGCGAAATTATACATTTTAATTTAGAACTTGGTACTAAATTATCTTAAAACGTAATTCGGATAACATAAATCCTTTAATAACATTAAACATGAGTAATTTCCTAAAATAATCAAGTGTAGTAGTGTAGTAGTAAAATTTAAATAATCCAAACAAATTAATTAGGCTAGTAACAGTTTGATAACGTGTATAACAAGTGTGTACGAATGCCATTTAATTACGACACCGGCTTACTAAACTATTTCGAGGTCGAGCCGTTAACATTAAAACGGCCAATCAGTGTTTAAATTAGGGCGAAATTACCACCGTGCTATCACGAGACTTAGATACAAAACAAGCCGTGGTTTCGAAACGTGGTCAAGATTAATATGACAGAGGTCTAGCAAAATAACATATTTAAAGGGAAGCTAATAAGTGTGATAACCACATAAGCTATTTCAAAATCTATGGTCCCCTACATTCCAGTGTCATGAGTCCATGACCTCGATTTAAAACCGAAACTGGTAAGTTTATGAGTCACTCATAATGAAACTAACAACTGACATTGAAAACTGGAATTGTCAGTGGCAGGACGCGCGAGTGTCCATGCGCTCCGTTTTGGCGAACTTTTGCATTGTGGCGCGTCGCCGAGGGCGTTGACCGGTTCCCCTCACTTGGAAACTTTTGTAGGGTTTTAAAATCGATTTTTGTAGGGGGATTTTGTATTAATACTACCCTATAAAGGCTAATTAGGGGCTTAAAAACAACAGTCTTTGTTATATAAATATAGCAGAATCGAAGTCGGTTTTAACAAACAATAAATTTTTACTGTTCACGATGAAGTTACAGGGAGAGATAATGAGGACATATTAAATACACTTATCATGCATGCTTCATAAATAGTACCTACATACCCATTTATTTTACAAAATGGATTAAAACAAAATCGAACCTGTGCGACATAAGTGGATTACGTTCACATTCCCAAAGTGTCATGTTACTTGTGGCTTTAGTTGCTGGTACTTATTTAGCTAATGCAATTTAATGCATGACACATATCACAATAAATTTAGCCGACATTATTCATGACAATGTTTTCTACAAGCCGCTTTTTTCATTGCAGTTTGAACATGTTACAAAAAATAACCTAAAAAGCCAAAACCATACCGGCAATTGCATTTAGACGATTAGGATTTTTTTTGTCATTCGCTTAATTCGTTTCTAAATGTGCTACAAATAATAATAAATTAATATTTTAATGAGAAGCCATTTCAACCACGCTGACCGCTGAACTTTCTACGTGGATGCTACTTACTGCCCACTTTCTATGTCTGGTTCGTCTCGTTACGTTTGGTCTGCAAAAGCGTTGGTTGGTTTATTAATTCGAATTCTACACCTTCTCGTTAGAGGACACGGAACATTGCAGACTAATTTAAATGTCAACTAGTATTGACCTCCGTACTTAAAGAATGACATCGGAATGATTCTACGGCGCAATATACAAGGTGTAACATAATTAACGCACAACCTCTTAAGAGATCATTGTACTCATCATTATGAACAACTTTTACTATGGGACCAAACCTGAAATCGCGAAAAAAAATCAGCTGTTCCCTACATTTATGTTCGTATAACTCGTCAATATGTAGGGAGCAGCAGATTTTTTTTTCGTGATTTCAGGTTTGGTCCCATAGTAAAAGTTGTTCATAATGATGAGTACAATGATCCCTTAAGAGGTTGTGCGTTATTTATGTTACATCTTGTATAAGTGTCTATAATGATGTGTGGAAGTACTGTGGCATACAAATTCTGTAGCTTAAGACGTCATCCTATAAAAATAAAGACAGAACAATGGACGCTAAAATGTAGATTGAAGAATCAATGACCGATTGTGATTTCCGTTTCGCTTTAAATGGACTTAAAACTCTTAAAACAATTGCAGTGTTCAAGTGCCTGCCTCAAGAACTTCAGAGCTAATTATAGATCGTAATGTAAAGTTTCCGTTTTAACGTTATTTATAAGGACGTGGCGTGCCTGCCCTTGAACCGGGCACTTGGGATCTGATGGTTCAACCGGTTTCAACAATAATTATTTTACTACAAACTTAAAGCTCAGGAAGTTCAAGTTGCTGTATTATTTACTTTTTTGTTGCCAGTTAAAATTATGGCTGTTGTAGAATTTAAGAGTTGAGGAAGTTGTTTTCCCCATTCGGTATGTAGTTTGTTTCTGAAGCTTCGTGCGTTGTAGGTACCTACTTAAATTACCCGAAATGAGTAAAGTCACGCATAATATTGCATCCATATTAAAGGTAATTAAAAACTGCAAAAAAAAAACATTGTTCAAACTCAAACTCAAAGCATTTATTTCAATTAAACCAATTACAGGCACTTTTGAATTGTTAAAGAGTCAGTTAGTTAGTCAGAAAATTGAAGCTAGTTGCCCATTCCAAAACGTAGATCTCTATGGAGAAGAATGGGCAAGAAACTCCATGGACACTCTTTTAAATCAAAATTGTTACAAAATCCTGGGTACATTGTTTTTGTTGCTTCTGTATGTGAGAACAATGTAAAAAACAAATAATTAAAAACAACCCAAAACATAAGATCAAAAATAAGCCCTGGCAGTTAAGAGATGACCAGTCTCCACTGACGGCGCCCGTTCACGAACATGACGCGTGGATCAGCACCATCCAACTCAACCATTTTGTAGGGAAACGAATGATCCAACACACTGAATTGACAACCCAGTCCTTACATACATGGAAGCCGTAAAGCATTCCATACAATCCACAACATTGCACTTAGGGCAGCTCTTGTTACTGGCGCAGACGCAAATCGATTCAAGTCAGCGAGTTCCTTTAAATAAAACATGCGCCTTTAGCGCCGGCGCTCAATGCTCAGGCAATCGTAAATGCTACCGGTATACGCTGAGCATCGGAGCAGAGCCCATTACGAGCACAATAACCCGTACATTAAGCGTTAAGAGTTAAATCAGGAGCTAAATTGGCCCTTGAACACTACACAGTGCAGTGCATACTTGCACAGGCCTAATTTAATCACGATGTTGAACCTTTGATTACTACCAACAGCTGCTCGATGTATCTTCAATCAAGTATTGTGTAATATATAATACTAGCTGTGCCCCCCGACTTCGTTCGCGTGGACGTTGTATGATACACAATATACTAAAATAACAGCCACATTTTAATAAAACTCCCTCGTCCGCGGACCCGTCGGTCGCTAACCGTCGTGTTGAATCGCCCGCCCGCGCTAATACTTCGTTTTCGCTTAGTGTTCTTTCTGACTTTTTTCTTTTTGCTCGGCTCCTAAGGGTCGTAGCGTGATGTTAAATAGCATATAACTATCCTCGAGAATTGCGCTACCAAATGCAAAAATATTTTTTCTTATCCGACTTTTTGTTCATAATTTCATGGGTTTTCATTTTTTGCGCGGAACCCTAATTAATTTTCTAAAATAAAAGTAGCCTACGTTACCCACCGTAACATCAGTTATCTGCCAGCGAAAGTCCCGTCAAAATCGGTCCAGCCGTTTCGGAGATTAGCCGGAACAAACGGACAGACAGACAGACAAAAATGTTATAAATAGCTTTTTTGTTATAAGTACCGTTTATACTTTCATAAGCATTCAGTAAAAAGTTTTTATTTTGACATTACAAACAGACACTTCAATTTTATTTATTTGTATAGATTAGTGATTACTTATCGTTAGAATGGACTCCGTATTAACGATAAATAAGACAGGATAATCTGTTACTCAGAATGGAAAAATTTGTGTATAGATTAACTTCATTAGTAGAGATAGAGACGTAATTTCCGAGGCTACAGGAGCTGCGATAACTAAAAGCAAATATCCTGATAAGCTTGCACTTCGGCCATTAAGCCGATAAGCCGACCATAGTTATCTCAAAGCAAATAACAAATAAATAAATAAATAATCTTTATTTTTCAAAAACTTTGAGCACATGTTTATTTAAATACCACACCATGGATAGGAATATTACAGCGGACAGCGGAGCAAACCCCAATTCCGTGCTAGGAATTAACTTGTGTTACGGACACTAGAGGCCGCTTCGCCACCTCACTAGAAACATTACTTTATACTACGTCTGTAGTATAAAAATTATAAATTATTGAGTAACTGGATTCCCAATTTAGGCATGCCTGTATATAGGGAATCCATATAAAATTAAGTTCTAAAATACAAAAATATGAATGTGCCACGTTCACGACGTGCAAGGGTTGTGTGTTTGTATGTACTATGTGTGAGAAAGTGAGTGTTAGTGAGGGTGTACTTCTGAGTGTGTATGTGTTATATTTGACGGATGATGATTAATTAAATTAGGCTATTATTTATTTAAGGTAAAGGGCGTGTTTTTTGTTTTATTAATTATACCTAATTAATTAATAAAATAACAAAATTATATCCTAACTTAACTAAAACTATTCACAAACTAAAATATGGCGTCGAAAAATTCCTCCGCATCGCTGTCGACTGGTAATGTACCCAAGAGACTGGCGGCATTGCCACGTTGTATAGCAATGCTTAGCCTCTCGCCAAGGTAAAAGCCGGCCCTTGGGTCACGGGAAGTGTCAACTAGCCGTTTGGAGATTTCGTTAAACAAACCATGAGTGCTCGGTATTGAAAAAATAAATAAATGATAAAATTTAATTATACTTATTAATATTTTATCAGGAATTCATTAGCGATTGGTAACTTAAAATTTTATTAGTGTTGATTAAGGAGGTTCTCAGTATCTGTGTAATTTAGTTTCAGAAGCCAAAGTTTTAATTTTCTTTTGACTCCATTTTCCTTAAGGAATACAGGTTTAAAATTTTGTTAATTTTATTGTACAGGAAACTACTAATAATTTTGTAATGCCTTTTATTTTAGCCATTGTCGTTCTGTCTGATTTGGGGGCAGACTATATCCGACCGACGTTTTGATTTATAGATTGTAGGCTCAAAAGTTAGCGTTGTGTGTTTCCTAATTATCGTTTGCTGTATAAAGAGCTGTCTCACGGTTACTGCAACTGTGTCAGTATAAAGCTTAGCGGTTGGGTATCTAAAGGTCTTTTTAGTTATAACTTTGAGAACAGCTCTTTGTGCCCTTTCTAAAGGCAAGAGTATAGTATTTGCTGCCCCACCTCATATCGTGATGCAGTAAGATAGTATTGATTGGCATAGCCGAAGGTAGGTCAACATAACGCACCCCCGGTGCGACACTGTCACTTATGCAAAAATGTAGTTTTCCAGGAGAAGCATTTAAAACTTTGACACCTCACAAAATAATGACTTAAGAATATATAGATGAGATGAACAGCTTATACTACAACGTCGAAACTACGCGTACTACAAAAGTATCGTTATCGCACCAAGTAAAGGGGTGCTTTAGGATTATTTTTAGATATTTAACTCATTTTTGCATTTTTTGCAAAAGTGACAGTGTCGCACCGGGGGTGCGATAAGGGTTTCCAAATCAGCGGCATTACGGAGCAATTCGAACACGTAGATTAGCTTCCTTACACGTGAAGTTAGGGCATCAATATGACATTGCCATTTAAAAAAATGATCAATATTGATACCAAGGTATTTAATTGTGGTGGTTCGGGATATTGTTACACAATCACAGTTAGAAGACCGCTCATGACAAGTATGGGATTTTATAAAGAAAGCATTTAGAGGTGGGAGAGCAGAGGTTTTTAATGCGAAAGTTATGTAGTTGGTTTTACTAATGTTGAGCGTTAGTAGGTTACGTGACAACCAACACATGGCTTTACTCAAAGCAGTTTCTGCATCAGCTTTCACATCAGTCCATGCGGGACCGTGAATAAAAAGTGCAGTGTCATCTGCGCAAGCAAATACTTGGCGATTAGGAGATTTTAGCTCACAGAGGTCATTTATATAGATTGTGAACAATGGAGGCCCCAAAATGCTCCCCTGAGGAACCCCAAAATCCAACCCCTCATCCCCACTGATGCAATCCCCAATCTTCACCGCTTGTGTCCTGTTAGTCAGGTAGTCCTTAAATAATTTGAGAGCCATTCCTCTTACGCCAATTCTCTCCAACTTAGAGATAAGAATCGGGATGGAGACGGTGTCGAACGCCTTTGTAAGGTCCAAAAACAATGCCAGGCACTTTTCCTTCTTATCCAGAGTGTCCACTATTCTGCTAACCAATGATAAAACAACATCTTCTGTCGATTTTTTTTTTCCGAAATCCAAATTGGGTAAGTGAGATGATACCCTTTGCTTCAAGATAGTTCGTCAGTCGATTATTTAGCATATTTTCAAGGACTTTGGACATAGCTGGCAATACCGATATAGGCCTATAATTGTTAACAACATCTCCATCACCACTCCTATGGATGGGGTGTACAATGGCTATCTTAAAGACATCAGGAAAGACTCCAGTAGAAAGAGATAGTTGGCAAATGTGCATCAAAATAGGGACAAATATACCAAGTGAAGACTGTAAGATAGATACCGAGATATTGTTAAAACCGACAGCACAATCCCTACGTAGATTTTTTATGAGAAGCCCTACTTCTTCAGCGTCGGTTTAGATCAGAACCAGAGAGTCACACAGAGAAGCAACTGGTAAGTTATTGGAAAATGACGAGGAAGAAGATGATTTCCGCTGAATTTGAGTGGCTAGCTAAATACATAAGTAAATACATAAAGAAATACATAAGTATAAATACATAAGTAAATACAAGCTAGTAAATACATAAGTAGTATAAGGACGTACCATTAAGCACAAAGAAGACTATTTACTTTTTATGACAACACTTTGTCTCCCACAGTCCCACGTTATTCCCGAATTCTCAGTGATTGATGATTGCTAGCTGTGTACGCTGTGTACGTTCGGAATATTTACCTAAACTCTCTACATAATTATTGAAATTGATAACGATGTGCTTTATAAAATACAAGTCATCAGTGTCATAACGGAGACTGATAAGGACACTTTACAAATGACCGTTTATCTTAACCTATTACAAAGCTCATCACACACATTGTTTCAAGCAGACACTGGGTAATATCCTATAGCTTATCTCCAGATCATAAAATAATGATTTTCTTCAAAGTGAGAGTTAACAGGCTTCTTCTGGGTAAGCTCGTTCCATCGTCGACTTTGTCTCTGTCAACTCTGACTTAGACTAGAGTCAAGAGCAAACCTATCTTAAATAAAAAAAATTAAAAAACCTACTACTCCGTAATTTGGGTCGGTTCTTTAAATAGTTTCTAGTCATTCCTGTAAATAACATCAACATTTTATTGAGTCAGGAATTTAATTACAAATAAAGGACTCGATCCACCCCAGTAAAATCAGTTAGCAAGAATCTAAACCCCTAACACAGACGTCACTTTAGGTGTAGTCTTGCAAATTAAATATTATTCCGTCTGTAACATTGCCAGTTTATAGTAAACTCAGCTGAAATAGCCAATGGCAGGTTAAATTCTAAGGATTATGACCCGCTCCCTCTTACAGAGAGGAGGCCTGTGTCAGAACAGGTAGGAATATTATAGGCTGATTATGTATCTATTATTTATGTGAAGTATTGGGTGCACACCGATGACACCAGGATGCGGAAAATCACAACCACTGACAGATGGAGCGATATTACCGTACTGTTATTAAGTAATCGTTAATTGACCAGCACTCCTGGAACGTTTCAATATGTTACATAATTCATATAAAAGCTGTCTTACGATTCTTATCATTGCTTTGGATAGAGACGCTAGTATAGACAGTTTTGACAGTTGCGATAAAATGAAGTGGCGCTTAATAGTTCCTGAAAGTTGGGCTTAGGTTTATCTCAATAATGATAAATTGTAGGAACTTGTAGGCGAAAATTACGTACTTTTCTCGTAATTAGGAAATGCAATCTCGAGTCGAGATTGGCAACTCGAGATCTCGCGTATTAAGTCTGGGGTCAAGATTGGCTATTCTCGAGACTAAGAAATTTCTGAGATCGAGATTTAGCTACATTTTAAAATTAAGCGTTTTTTTAACCAATAATGTTTTAACGTAAGTAATGCAAATGAAAACTGCACCTACTTAGAGTATCTCGAATCTTGGGAAATTGCATTCCCTGCAAGTAATTTTAAATTATTACAGTTATTAGACGTTTCCCTTAACTCCTACGGTTAATAACACCCACAATGAGATATGTTGCATGTATGTGTTCCGGACTGTCATCGACGGTTGTGTTTAATGAACGTTAATTCTGCCTCACACTCCACGTGGCCTAGTTAGTTAACAAGGATGCAAGTCTAGGGCTGTCCCTTAGGCTATAAGTTTATAGTTAAACAACAGTACTTGAAACATTCCCTGAACTGAATAGAACTAATATAAGCTCGAAACGCGTCATGTAATAAAAATGTTACCTCGTTCAATTAATTTTAATCGATTCGTATATCTATAATAACAATTAGCGGCGACTCTCTAAAATGCATCAAACAAGGAAAATCTCCAATAAAAATAACTACCTACCTAATTTTGGAAGATACGAAAACCTGAACACACTTTTCATTTGTTTTTGTTTGTGAAACGATAAACACATGAATGTTAACCAAAATAGGAAAAAATGCAGAACCGACTAATGGTATTTTATTTAATGTTATTTACAAACACTTTATGTAAGAAGTAAGAACCTTGTCTTCTATGTAATCCTGTTAGGTACCTACGTATTTACTTATTTAAAGATATGAACTCATACAATAAAACGAAGATATTATCGCTGCAGCTACATATGGCGATAGAAAAGCATCTCGTGCATACTAAATAGGTACTTGTCATTTTCTATGACGTAGGTTCAGTCTTTTAGTGGCATTGACATTTTACAATCCCTACTGTGATTTGTAGATCTACAGCTTTGGATACGGACGACATGGTTTTCTGATATTACCTTTGGGCTCGAACGAAACCTTATAGGATGGACGATATTTTAAGATGATCCATCCTATCTAGCTCAGTACACTGTGGTCGTAAACACAAGAAGTAGCAACACAACTACAACAATAAATAAAAGAAACCACAAAATGCAAGATGTATTTCCTAAAGTGCCCTATTTAAATGACCCAAATTGTCGTCAATTGATGGTCATTAAAAAGTCTTAGGTTAATACTAATGTCTGGAGCTTTAAATATAGCTATGCTCATATATCCTACTAATATTATTAACACGAAAGTTTGTGAGGATGGATGGATGGATGTTTGTTACTCTTTCCCGCAATAATTACTGAACGGATTTGGATGAAATTTGGCAAACAAATAGTTTATAACCTGGATTAACATATAGGATACTTTTTATACTGATATCCCTACGGGATCGAGGCTTATGTGGATGAAACCGCCGGCGCTGCTAGTATATTATATATGTATATGCTCTGCTGTCTCAAGCGCTTCTCAAAACATAAATTACCAGACAATATATCGAAGGACGCGTTGTCTAATAAAATATTACACATTGTGTCACAACTCCCAAGTGATCTTGTAGCGAGCGTGAGGTGACCTCACATCCACATGTACCTACGCGAGTAAACAAACAATTATATAGTAAAGTGATTCTAGTGTTATTTATACGTTGCTTCACACGATACAAATCTAGGCGAAATAACATTCAATTTCGATTTGTACATACAGGCAGTAATGTATGTAATAATGTCACCGATAAGCCGACATTTGCAAGAAGATTATAAGATAAAAAGTAGATTACGACACGATTCAATGCGTTCTTTGTTCTGCTTTATTTATAGTGAATCTATTGAATAATTCTGCGGTGGAGCTGTCACTCAATCTTTGTTAGAAGTCGAGCAGCATAGAGCCTTTGGAGACCTGCCAGCTCTACACTGAAGTGAATGAATGATGTGAGAATAATTGGGTCATCATTCGAAGGCAACTAGCCAATTCAGCGAACGACCCAAAGCCGACCGAATTTGCAAAGGTTTTATCTATCTACCACAGATAAAATACGGGTTTGAAAATGGCTCGCCTAACTAATCGTAGATTGGCTTTGTACCTTCTAGGTGCACTAATTTCATGTCAATCTATCTTAGTACCTACCTAGGATAAGAAGTCGTGCAGTATAAACTGTATAAAAAGCCCCGAACAGTAACATTCCAGTTCTATTGATTGGAAATTAATTGAGAGATCAATCGGAGCCAAGCTCTCGATATTCAGTGATCGACCCAAATACGATTCGATTTGTAAAGGCTTCTACCACAGATGAAATTATGATGTGTCATGTGTTCTAGCTCCGCAGAGATGAGATTATATTTTTACGGGCACTAAGTAGTACCTACATATCTACGTTAGCTTTGTAAATTCAAGTGCAACTTATGGTTTGTAAAACTAACCAAACATAGTCATGCAAATACACTCACTGTTGAATCATGAGTTTGAAGCAGTATTTATCCTGGAAGGAAAATATTTGACCGCTGCACACAAGCATACCGAAAATGGCACAGTAGGTATCATTGGAAAACAATGTGCTTAATATTGAAGCTATTATTAAACACAACCTAATTGTGTCTTCATAAATTCATACCAAAAAAAGACAATAAAACCTTTAAAACTGAACGCATGATTCACCGTCCCTCACTGTCCAAAGACACTGCATTTCGTTACCAGCATTTTGTCGCCGTCTCAACGTTTCGTCATTGTGTTACGTAGATCAATTGCGCGTGCGTGCATACCGTAAAATTCCAGCCATCTATCATTGTAACTTGCATGCCGTTCTTTCATATAAGAGTGTTAAAAAGACGTTGGTAAATATATTCAGGGTCGCACCTCAGGCTTCTGAATGCATACCTATTCATTATGTACATTGCTCATATACCTAGGATTTACGCAATATTTATTGCCAAGAGGGACGAACGGGTATGTCAAATGTCATGGTGTTTATAAGACCACATGGGGCCATTGGAAGCCCTAAGACTAAACAAACAGATGTAGAGTAGAAGGTCATAATAAATAGCAAGGTTTCAGGTCCAAATATCGGAATAGAGCAACTCATGACAAGACTGGTTAGCTACCCACTGGGATTGAATAATCAGAAAACTTGTCAAGTTCATAAACAACTACAAGTTAACAAGTGTATAATAAAGAAAATGGTTGCTAGCCCTGCCAGGCTGCAACAGACAGACGGTAAAATAACAAACTTTTGAAGCTTGAACCCTCCTCTCCGTAACAGCAAATGTATTAAAAATAATTTGCAAAGCATTCGCAAAAGGCGAGGCTATAGAACAATCTACTTTCTAAAACAAATTGATTCTACTTTCAACAGATTGCGGCATGCGCCCGCGCCGCTATGGGAACGATGAGCTGACATTTGTGGCCGCCGTGCCCTTCCTGTTTCTTATCCAGGCTGGAACACTTTCTCTTAACCACAAATTGCTGGAGATTATTTATGTTACGTAGCCGTAGATAGGTCATAGATCTAAATAAAGGGAGTTAAGGGGAAATCGATTCTACAATCCCAGGTCAGCGGAGTAATTGCGTAACATATTTACAGTAGGAGTCGGTTTAATTTTGACAGTTCAACATTCATTGCGTTATTTACGTTGTTGAGCAGACAAATTTTTCGATTATATGAAGCAATTGATTAGCTATAAGCTTCAAAATGATTCAGTCTGATTGGTAGCGTGTTACGCAATTAGAGTGCTAGTGCTACATACGCAGAAAATGACTGCTTCCATTTTTTTTATTTCTTCTTCGAGTTTGACATGTGCGTTGTGGTCATCATAAAGGTTGCCATTACCAACAGTGGTGATGGCAACCTTTAATCACCACACTTGTCTACACGTAAACCTGAAAGAAGAAACCTGAAACGAATTTTCCGAATTGCCTTGAGATTGAACCAGCCTGTATGTAGGCTGGCTTTTGACGACTCGCTAAATTATTTTTTGACTATTCTTTTTGAAAGAATGATTTTAATATTTTTTTAATTTGTAGGAGGTTCAGTCTAGCATCACAAAGAATTTCAATGAAGGCTATGGCTAATAATGCGCACAGGATGTATTTAATAAAATTGTCAGTTACCAGTACCAATTTCTGGCCCTCGAATAATCAAAATTCGACTTTTATTAAAAAAAAGTCACAAGTTTAAGTAAAAAAATTTTTTTTGTCACAACTACAATTTCACAACGTACCTACCGCTGTTTATAGCGCCTGTACACTGATACGTGTATTGAGCATAATTTTTTGTAACGATATTTATGTAACGGTGGTAACATTTGGTTTCTGACCACTGATGAGTCTGAGATTTGTAACTAACACCGCTGCGCAAACGCAATATGGTTGGTCTAAGGCCCCGGGCACGAAACTAGCGGCGGCCGAGCGAGCGGGCAATGGCGTCGCCACATCGCCCCGCTTGGCCGCCGCTGGTTTCGTGCCCGCAGCCTAAATCTTACTAAGATTTCTTGTGCCCTGCAACCTTCCTAAAGTGACCCACTTGCTCGAATCTCGACATCTGCTTGTGTCTAGTATTTATGCAGTCTAGCAAGACCAAAAAAACCATGTCATAAATGCACAAATGACCATCGCATTCCCAATATGCCCGAGTTGTTCGATGGTATACAGGATGTGCGAGAGAGGTGGGGCCAAAATTAAGGGTGTGGTACAGACCATAGAACTGAATAAGTTTCTCCCGGGGACCAACATCGTAATCGTGAAAAGAAATCAGTCGTCCCATACAAAACTTCAATACCTACTCAACCAAATGTATGGGATGACTGATATTTTTGACAACCTGTATAGGCGAAAGAACTGATGACGGATTGATTCTACAACATAACTTTTGATGCCACAATCAACGTGGCCACCTCAGGGCTCAAACATACATACATACATACATAAACTCACGCCTTCTTCCCATGGGGGTAGGCAGAAACTACAGAACGCCACCTGCTACGATCCTTACATACTCCTTTTGCCTCGTTTACATTCATACATCTGGTCATACACGCACGCCGGTTGCGAGTACTACGCACCTGACCTTTCTGAAGAACATCACCAATAAGATCACTATATGTCTTCCTAGGGCGTCCCCTTCCGGCGTTTCCACTCACATCTGCCGTGTAAATACCTTTTGTTAGTCGACTTTCATTCATCCTCTCAACATGACCAAACCATCTAAGCATACTCTTTTCAATTTTTGTCACTACATATTCTTTTAAACCGCCCCGTTGCCTTATCACATCGTTTCTCAGTCTATCATTTATAGTCACACCACACATGCTTCGCAAGGAACGCATTTCCACAGCATTTATTCTACTTTCATGCTTCTTTTGCCATACCCAACATTCACTTCCATACATAAGCGTAGGCACCAGCACACCATTTTGAACAGCCAGTCGGGCCTTTTTGGACATTAACTACAACTGGCTCAAACAATACAATTATAATTGATTAAAGCACCTTCGACACGAAAAGAAGAAGAACGGAAAAGATTAAATAATTCGGTTCGTCAGTCGTAGCAGAAAGTTCATCTCACATTACAATCATAGCCATGCAAACCCGAGTAAAAAGATACACGCACGTAGTGGACAATTATCTAACATCGACTCTCGTCTTCATGCTTCAAGTTCGACTAAACCAAAAACTTCCAGTTATTTGCGTTTCTGAGAATTAGCATCACAAATCAACTGCGACGTTGGGTAAAGCATTAAAAAAGGTGTGACTTTACATATAAAAAGTTACAAATATGAACAAATCACGTTTTCTTTTGGCCTTTGTCTGTTCGCATACATATTATTGACATTAAGTACCTACCTATTGAAAAGTATTAGCTATTTATTAAATTCCGTTACTTTAATTTTAAATTAACTATTAATTTGAAAGTGATATCTTCGTTAATCACATCAATAGAAAGCTTATCTCTTCAATCTGTAATATCTAATCGCACGCGATTCAATCAGGGAATAACATTAAATATCAGGGTGAATGAATTTAAATGAGAACTTTGCTCTGTGGTGTTCACCATCCAAATAGAAAGAGCTACTAAATATGCTTAATTTATTTTGAAATTTCTGACAGGTAACTGTTAAAGTCGATTATACAAACTGCAAGATCTCTGACCCTGAAGAACTCTTACTGAAAGAAATAACAATCATATCCTCTTGAGACATAAGTAGTAACACTAGAAGATGAAAATATTATAAATGTAAAACCTCAAAGTATTTTAAAATATTCACTGTACGTAGGCTAAAGGCGCGTAATGACAATCTCGCCAAAAACAGTGGGTTCTAATCAAATTTGAATGCACGAATAGAGTTCACGAAATGTTAGCAATCTGTACCTACCTAGTAGTACCTACCTATTATTATATCTACAGAAAGGTTATGAACTCGAAATAATCTCGACCTTCTTTGAATGTTACATGTTTCAATTATTTGCTGAAATCATCAAAGCAAACGCAGTGTTGATAAATTCAAAGCATGTTATATTGAGTGATAATCTGTTGTTAAATGTGTGTCAAGTCATAAAGGATTAAGGTTCCTTAAGAAATATCATTGGTAATCATATTTATATTTATCAAATTGATATTCATTTTTTTATTTAAATATGATAAAGATGATGTTATTAATAACCATCATCGTTTATAAATTATCGACCACTTATTCAACGCCTTTACTTTTGCTTAATAAGAATGTTTTTATGTAACCACTTAAATGGATAAAAAGTACGCTGATTCATATAGTAAACAAGATTAAAGAGTTTCACTTTACGAACAATGTTTAACCCTAGCCATAATCCAAAGTGTTTTCACAACAAACAAGGATTATGCATTGGATTTTCCTGGTTTTATGATCAATTTTAGCGATCATACACAATCACAATGCAGAGCTATTAACCCAATCTCCTTATATTTTCTTATTTGTGTTGATTGAAATTATTGATAGTTCACACTAGAGAGATTTAGATTCACCGATAGATTGCTATTTTTTTTACTCCATTAACAGCCGAGATCCCATAGTCATTCATGCCAACATCGGATACACTCTCGGTTTTTTTCTTTCTTTTACTTTCATCATAAAAGTAGGTAATGTTTTCTGAAAACTTTTCTCAATCGCATAGGTACGTTATATCTTACACCTTCCCATGGAGAGAAACGAACGAATGCGCACGATAACAGAAAAAAATGCCTTAGTAACATACATTAGTATCTGACACCATCAATGCATTAGGTCAAGAAGGTAACGTAACTAACAGCGGTGGTGCATATGACGAAACTAGTCTTCCAATTCAAGCAGAGGAGACTAAGCCAAGCAACAAAAGAATTCACCTTCCGATTAGAGACGAAGATGCTGAAAAGTGTACCGCAGGCAAAGCTAGCTTGGCGTGACTATGATAACATTTACTTCTGGTAGCACATAATTGAGATAAATTGCTTGTTGTGTCAACGCACCCGAACATTCGTGATGATGAGCCGACACGGATGTTGGCAAACCGCAGTTGGAGAATAATTCATGAGACGAACACAATTCACTCAGCACGTCATGTTTTAAAGACCATTTTATTCACACATTCATTCTTACGGTTGTGCATGTAATCTGAAGTTCCCACGGAACAGTTATAGGACAAAGACGTAAATTGTAACTTCTCAATCAACATAGCAACTGCATATTTGTTAGCATTTTACCGTACTGGACGTCATTGACACCAAAAGTTGGCATTGTTTTATGGGAATTGATTAAGGCAAATCAAGGAAGGAGTCGATAAAAGAGGACAAAATATATTAGGAGTACGGTTAGCACTGGGCACGCTAACAGTTTGGTGAAGGCGCTGGGTACGTGAAACAAAATTAAATGATCAATATTTCATGCCCTGCTTATCTCAAAAGTAATGCAGTGCCATGATAAAATAAAGATATGCATGGACAGCATAATTATGTGTCAACGAAACACTTTGCACAGGCTATGCCCCGTTAGCAAAGGGTCTCAGCCTAGACCGAGTCACCGACAGTCACCCTCCCCTTCCAAGAGGGACCGCAGTTTTCAAAAGAAATTATAAATTCGCTTGAGTGGTCGAATGCAACCAGAGTTATTTTTCTACCAGCCTGAATGATGTGAAGTTACCTTTTGCAGACAGCCTTTTCAGTACCTAATAGTTCTAAGAGATCAATTGGATTTGCGATCTCTTCCAACCATTCTTCTTCATATCGATGCTAAGACCTCACATAATGTAGTCCCATTAAATAATACCTACATATAACTTGCAATTGCACAGCAATGCAAAATATCGGAACAATCAATATTATGATTAGCCGAGTTTCTACCTACTTCGTGTCAGCAGTGGTCTCAAACGTCATAGAGCGAGATCGGCTAAAATCGGTATATTTGTACCCAAAATCGATATTTGACAAAAAAATACAATATTCAATCAAATTCGTTTATTTATTGAAAAAAAAAACTTACAGACTAATTTATAACGAGAGCCCATATCGGTAGAAATACCGAAAAATCGGTGGGTTCGAGACCACTGTGTGTCAGCATAGCAATAAACAAACATATCAATTTAAATACATAAATCAAGACCTTTCAATGTTTGAATTACAGATACACCGTTACTTGTCTGAGAACTATTAATTGCACAGTTTTGACATTCACTTTCTATATTCGACTGCATATTATCTCTTGACGGAGCAATTATAGCTGACCCGTAACAACTGATGACCCTGCCTTGAGGACGCACCGATCATTGATAAATATTTAAACTCCACTCGAGAACTAAGGAACGAACTCTTCAAATAGTACGTGCTGATAACATTGAAGTGGTTCGATATCAATAAACAAACTGATCAAAATGATAAAACACTAAATTATGAACCCGGATCTACGGCAAACTAACTAGAGCAATTAATGTTTCCAATTTACTTTATTAGTTCAATTCCAATGCATTTTCATCGTGTTGAAGTCTTAGCGGTGTTTTATGAGATAAGTTATTTATAACTTCGCTCAAAGTTACTCAGTAACAAGATATTAGTGTCGTAGGATTATGACCAATTGCGTAACGAAATGTCCTATTTATTCGATATAACAAGCAGTCGCTGCGTAGTTTCGGTCTAGTGAGCGCATTCGATCAGCCGCGCGGCTACTTATCAAACGTCGTCGGGGTATTGCACTTGCTGCATCATCCGACGTCGCTTCCACTACGTGTACCTCTACAATGTAATCAAGTCTATAGTTGTTTTGAATATTAACAACGGGACTTCTATATTAAATATCAGATTAAACAGATACATCACGAAAACATCACCCAGATTCCCCCATAATTGCATCAAACAGATTATGTCCATACAAATTGCTGCTGTTATGTTATTATGATCGATGGTAATCTATAATGACGCTAACAAATGTAAAGCGTGCGAAAGCATTGTGTACAGAACCAACACTTTCTAGCTCATCGTCACATACAGGTATATTTCCATACCGATATCCTCCTGATTTATTGCCAGTGGCACATTGGCGAGCTGCGTACTTTCTCCGTAGATTTTTTGATCAATTATGAATTACGTCGGCTGTACGACAACATTTCTTAATTTCTTCTTCTGGTCGAGTAATCGAAAGAAATGAGATTGGAGCGGGCGGGCGATGGCGCGCGGTAATTGCACCGTGCTGCGGGCTGCGGCCGTGTGCCGGCGGTGCGGCGGCCTCGCCTCAGTCCGTTCTGCGCCGCCGCTCCGGCCGCGTCTCCCAACACTACCACCGAACATTACAATGAATTAGCTCAACTATGGCCGCTGTCGCCGACACGTAAAGGCTTCGTGAGTGACCTCTAACAAGTGGTGGAAGATGAGCGAGGAACAGGAACAGTGCGACTCGTTCAACTCGTGGGAGCTGAACGGGCTGAACTCCTTGGATCTGTGGGACTACACTGTCGAGCTGGAGTGCCTGCAAGGAACCGAAGGTTAGTTTCGCAAGGCTGTGTGAGTGGCGCTCGGCGGCGTGGCCGTCGTCCTAGACGTTGCGCTCACCAAGCAATTCGCAACGCAAAGAACAAAACTAAATAGAATCGAAGCGTGGAATTGTTTGAATAACGTCTGTTACGCTAGCGTTTACGGTACCGCTTTCTATAGGTCCTCCTTTCTAGTTAGATTTAGATTATCTTCTTCGATTAATGTCATGGTTTATTGTCTAAAGGATATTAATGGCCACGAACATTGAACAGGAAAGATTTATAGTGATGTATAACGTATTGTTGTTTATTGTAGCAATTAGGTATTTATTAGCGTTTGAGGGGTGACTCGTCCTTTCTATAGGCTACTGTCAAACAATAGGCAAAACAAGGTGTAAACAATCATGATTGTATTTGATTGATGCATATTGGAGTTAAGTGTTATTACCGATGCGTTTAACACCTTCCAGCACGTCCTTCTGTGCGTCTGCAATAGTAACGGTACTGAAGTGTGTCGTGCTGATTCGTGCTCGTCATGCTGTTGCATTTAAGATTATTTTAACTAATTTATTTACTCACCTACTGTTAAGATCAACATTATGAAAACTGCACAGACCTTGACAGAGTCTGCTGATTGTTATCATTTCGCTGATATTGCTATAATTATCTGCTTGATATAATAACGTGCCAACTCTGATAAGACTTAGCGAATTTGATAATATATCAGCTGCAACTGATGTAAGCCCAAACGTCATTTCCTGCTTCCTACCTAGGTAGTAATAGTTTTATTATATTACGTGCACATAAATATCTGAAAGGTATTATGGTAATTCAGGTAAATAATTACAATATGTATAAATAGGTACACAATGTATTGGAAAAGTATATATGAGTTACCTACTCATATATACTTTACTGCGCAGTTATTAAACCGTGCATTCAGCACAAACGAAACGTGAAATTATATTTAATATACCTGCACATATACTAATGTTCAAGTAATTAGAATAGACTTGTTAGTAATATTTCAACCGGTAAGTAATTAAGCATCTATAAATAAACATCATTATAGAAGTCATAGAAGACAATGGAACATGAAATAAACCAGTTCGGGATAATTCTTTCAAGTTATTATCATGGATATGTGTCGGCGAACGCAATAAATCAACCGAGTATACTTTGAAAAAAACATTGTACAGTCATAGAGTATAAACATTTAACGCTATAATATTAAGATTAAAACGTGCTACCTACATTGTTCAAATGAGTTTGGTTTAACTTAAAAACATGGATTTAACTTCTGCAATCTTTAAAAGAGTTTACCAGATTCAGATGCAACATTAACCCAGAATACCTACGTTAACGGTGACAATATAGCTAAAGAGGTAGTTGACAAGACTACCCAAACTTAGGTGACGTATACCTACCCAAAAACTCACTCTCTTGCTTCACCACCAATATCGGTAGCAAATAAAACCATTGTTGTTTTCCTAACCTAACCTAACCTAGCCTTTTCCCAACTATGTTGGGGTCGGCTTCCAGTCTAACCAGACACAGCTAAAATACTGGTATACATACAGGGTGTAAGGGACAGCCCTCCGCAGACTGATGGGGTGAATTCAGTATATCATACTAAGATGACCGGTACAAGAAATTATTTCAGGAACGTTATGCGAATCCAATAAATCTGATTTGTTTTATTACCTCACACACAATGTATCGTTACCGTGGCAAAACGCTCGTAGCGAACGGCAGCGCAGCGACCGTTCGGCCGCCGAGTATTTCAACATCCATTGCTGATTTTTTGATTTTAGCTGTTTTATTTACATAAATGCAGTGCTGCGTACAGAGAATGTAATTTTACATTGAAATAAAGGAACTGAAAATACGATAAAAAATATCAAAATTTTCCTGAGAATATTTCCGATGGAATATGATTCATAATCAGGAGCTGAATGCACCCTGTTAGTTTGCGGAGGGCTGTCCCTTACACCCTGTATATGGAGCGACTTCCTATCTGCTGCTTTCCGAACCAAATCTAAGAAAATAACCCGAAATCTCATAAACCATATTTTAACTACCTATACTACTTCTAGTGCCTTGAGTTTTTGACTAAAGCGTCGGCCATGATGAATATTAATTCACGCATTACTTGCCAACTTAACATAAGCAACCTTCGTACTTTGATCTTGAACTCTCGACGTTACGTGAGTTTAGATTGATACGATAGTTTATAATCTCCTACGGTTATTATTAATAACTAATAATACATAGCCTGCCTTATACATAACTTGGACTAAGTATTTTTTTTTTTCTGAGAATAATTTAAAATGAAAAATAATAAATGATTTTTTTTCTGTAAGTAGGTTTGTACAAACACTTTTACACGTCAATCATATATTTTTAAACTAAATGAGGCCGGGCGTTTCCTATCTGACTACTCTGTGAAGAAAGGCCGAAACAAACTCGGAGGTCACAGTCTCTTTTAAAATCCAGACATAATCTTGGTCAGATCATGTGAAGACTGTAGATTGGTGTCTGAAATGGTCTTTTGAGGAAAAAACCACACAGATTGAGTGGACCTGTCCAATCAGTGCACGCATTTAGTAATCGTACAGCTCAACTAAGGAAATCAAGATAATCACAGTTATTAAGATTGGTAATGTCTGGAGCAAGGCTCTACCTGATAGTTACAAAGAGATTTAAATCTACGCTTTAGATTGCCTAAGGTAAAATATTTGCGTATATACGCCAATCAACAAAGAAAAAAATTTTTGAAGATAATCTCTTCAAAACTTCATATCATACAAATATTTAGTTAGGTATTAGGTATTTAGTTGTAACTCAATTGTTCTGAATATCCTGGCTGATTGAGACGTTTTCAATTTCTCGGTATGTGAAAATCGATCCTCACAAAACTTCACGATTCGTCAAAGACACATAAGAAATTGTTTTCTTTGCCAGTAGGTAAGGTGCCTATTGTAGATCTGTACCAAGCTTATTTTTTTTTTAATTGCATTTAGGTAACTCTTTCCTAATGATGACACTAGTAACATTTTAACAGCGGCAAATGTAATTACTCATGCATCGTAGAGAATGTGGCAAACCGACCTCCGTAGCTTCGCAAGCGCAACCGTCATTGTTGTTCCTCATACTTGTACAGTCGTACAATTCAATGTTTTCGCAACAACCCGCAGTCGACAGTAAAATAAGTTTTATAAGTACTTAACACGTTTATTATGCACTTTTGTGGCGCGATTGTACTGAACGCAGGATTGAACTGAAACTGGTACCTATCGTTTGTAATGTTGTAATGACACATAAGTATGTACATGTGCATATGAGATTAAACTGATGTTTATTAAACACTTAAATCCAGATTACATAACAAAATTGGATCAATTTTGTAACCGGCCTCGATCGTAATTTAATTCTTACAAAATATTGAGGATGAAGATAAAGTATCACACATAATGTTTTCGTATAACTTAATTATCTACCAAAAAAGTGTGCTTACATAGGTGCTTAATACCGACCTGCCTAATACCTAGGTAGGTATCTATCTTTATTTTGCGGTCACTAACCCGCTTGTTAGCGTCGTGGAAACTGAAGTGGGAAGATGTAACCACAACCACGTAAAGTGGGGCTACCTCGACGGAACGGCAGCGGGCTGTGGATGTGTGTGTGAGGTATGTCACAAACTATGCTGCCCTCTGTGCCCCAAAAAATGCAGCCAAAATGAGCTCTATACTGCCACCAACGACGTTTTGGGCCAACAAAATTTAATAAACTGTCGTGCCATCGACACAACGAAGAAGATGCGTAATAGAGGAATTAGTTAGGTATACCTCCTTGGTTTCTTATTTAGAAGAATCCCATCAGAAAAGCCGCCGTAAAGTAGTACCTACACTAAAGACAACATTTTTTGTGTTTTCCCCCGATAAAAGGTCTTAATCGTTATTTGTTTATTTACTTACTCCAACAACACCATTAATGTGTTTACCAATTAGGTAATGCTGCTAATTGAGTCAGTTCCAAAACGTCTCAGCGAGTCCTCTGCTAACGATTTACCGTACCTACCTAACCTACCTATTCTGACAATATTTTTTCATTTACCTACCTAACAATATTGTAACAATGTTCCGTTGAGCAGAATCGCGTGGGATCGTTGTCAACAACTTTGATACATCATCATGCCAGTAAATTCACTGCAGTCTAACTGTAGTATTGCACAGTAAACATAAAGAAGTCTACGCTGCATCAAACTGTCGTGATTAGAATTAGCCCTGAACTATATTAGAATAAAATTAAGTTAACATAAACAGAAAGATAAAAGACCGTTATACCTAACACGGCACGCTATGGTAGGTACTGTAAAGGTTTGATGCCAGTGGCAATCTTATGTGTCACAGGCCGTTAAGTATTTGCCTGTGGGCGCGATCGAACACCAGCAAGTGTCGAACGTATTTGAATTTGAAGGATAAGCCCATTTCTTTTGTATAGAAGTCAGATAGGAAATAGCCGTGTCTTGTAAATGTGTTTTCTATAAGATAAAGGAAATATAACATAATAATCCTTATTAGTCTACAGTTATTGTAGTGTTGATGCCCCGTAGACTTAAACACTACATACGACATAGGATACGTAATAATCTGCTGGGCCCCCATAGTTTCCCTGGCAGATTACTCGCATGACATACAAAAATAACTCTGAATGAGTTAAACAGTGGCGCGACTACAATTGTCATTAGAGGGAAGCCAATGAAAAAATTGTTCAATCTCATAAACTCAGACAAAAAATTGTAGGTATTTTTGTAATGTTTTTAATCTTAAGATGACTGTATTAAACTGATATTAAATATATATAATGTGATGTGATACACAGTTACTCACACAGGTGTACCGTATTATTTGGCAATAGTAGACATTGAGAAGAGTAGTTGTTCCGAAGGGAAGCCGATAGGATTCGGGTTGTATGAAGGCTGCGCCCCTGGAGTTAAAAGCTACGAAGTGCAATCAAGACATGAAATATTATTCTAAAATCTTTCTGAATCAAGTATTTCTTAACTTCCAAATGAAAAAATGAACTTAAAATCTATAACGCGCAGTTGCTGAAGTCATAAGTCAGGGGTCGTTCATTGTATGAGTGACTCCTCTTCAGTGAGCAATTGTCATGCTTCTGTCACATTGTCTTCATTTAATTGCTGTGTGACAGCCCGTTTGATTGGTATATGCCGTGTAATGCGATATTATGAACAATTGAACAGTTTTTGCACCGTTTAGTTTGCAAATTATGCTGCCGTCATCATAAGTCGCGAGATTTGCATTTGGACGTAAAATAAGTTCTCCAGTTTTTTATTACTTTTAACCATGAGGTAGGTAAAACCACTTAACAACTGTTATTCAAATAAAACGGTCTATTGTACAAAAACAGAATATCATTTCGCATTAAAAAATTAGACGTATCTACCCGCTATGTCATAAGATTTTATGAATATGGTGGCAATAATATAATCGAGAAATACTCAAAGGCTATTAAACGAGTTAATCCAAGCTGCACCATCTCAAAGTGTGTACTTTATCATGTAGATTAAAATGATTCGCAATTACACTTTTTCTTTTGCCAATTCTAAGTGAGTTACTTTAGCATCATTACACCTATTGTTACATTGTTGTGAAAACAGTTGGTACCCATAATTTTCTCTTTGAAAGATCAGATCATCAAATCAGTACGCTGATCTGAATATCATCGTGCGAGAAAGTTTCACATTTTGTTATTAGGTATAGCAGATTACATTCTTGGCAAAAACTCGATGGCCAAGAGAGAGTCGTATTGTTTCCATAATGCAGACTGCAATGAAATTACTGGGTAATAGAATATTAAGTGATTTGAAGATCAAATTATATGGAAAGTGCATTTAGCTTTGGCTGGGTAAAATTACTGGATGATGTCACTCGATGGTAAAGATCGTTCGCTTAGTAGACAAAAAACGACCTGCGCACATTTTGCCTTTGCAGTTTTATTCTGCTGAAAATAAAACAGTTTGGTACATTCCGAGTTTTCCTAATTTGGCTAACCTCAAGACAGCCCCTACATATTTGGCCTTTGATTTTCAGTGATTTTTCCTTTTGATTTTCTGCGTGGACACAACAGTAGGTAACTAAGCCCCTTTGTTGAGTTCGTATAGAACTGTGTTTTAGATCTAACACTATACTATCGGAAGTCATTACTTGATCTACCAGATAAACAGCGATAAGATCGCCGCCTGTCATGTTAGTGTTTAATTAAAAGACCTAGGTATGGAGGTACCTGTACTTTCACGACTGAAAGGCATTTGTATTGTAAGTAAGAAAGTAACTATTGCGTTGTTTTCCTGTGCTATCTGAAATCACGAGGTACCTACATTAATTGTAAGTCTGTCAGCTTTACACTTCCGCGATTATAATTTTTCAAATCAATGGATAAGTCAAGATTTGTTAAAAGAAAGAATAGACACGAACAAACTGCTGAAAAATGTTAATTTTGCAAATAAATGTCAATTCAAATATGATTCAAATGCATTACCCAGAAAACGATAAACTTCTCGCGAATTTGTTTCTTTGCTGCATTTGTATCACGATTCCTCAACTATTTCATCCTTCGCTCGTCCGTCAAACACATACTAGGTAGCAATAGAGCGGTAGACGTAATTCCATGTCTTTGACCACCTCACGTGTAGAAGCAGGTTTGGAAATAATGTTGCAAGTTAAAAATATCTTACATCAGTAATAGGTAGCTGACTTGCAACTCCACACGTTGAAAAACCGACGGCGCGAAAAAAATACTGGTTTGATGGCGAGTTAAAAGAATAAAAAGCATTTTTCGATTAGATGAAATTCAATCCCCGATACGTTACGCGATAATATGCATGCGATGGTAATAGAATACGTAATTTTTTAATTTCATTGGTGCATAACTAACGTGCGTCAGTTTTTTCATATTCCTTAATAGCCTGTGCGTGCGGCGTAAAGCCTAAACGAGTTTTGTAACACCATTATAATGTCATACGTCAGCCTGCCTGGTAAACGTGAGGTTTGCGTTGAAAAAACCAAGACTGGAACCGGTTTGCATGAATTTACTGAAAGAAACACAATTTTTTGCCACGATGAAACAAGCGTTGTCCATGAATTGTTATTTATCATTACGAGTTTCAACTCTACGTCGCATCTGAGTGCTTCCAATTAAAATCTAGTGTTGTTTGCGGTATGGCCCTCCTACCATGAAACACGAAACAAGTATTGGACATGTATAACTCTTAGGATTTAGAGCGAAAAACATTTCCTAGTGCATATCATAATAATGTGAAATGGTTTATCTCGCATATAAACATCAAAGTTTCTTGTAATATTGTATTCGTTAAGAGTTCCGAGTCGTTTGCTTAATTTTCGATCGTTTAATTAATACTGTCAATAGTGTGTATGTAATTTGTTAATATTGTCAATTGATCAATTGCATTTGGTACACGATCAATTTGCACATTAATGTGTATCAATCACGTAAAAATTGACAATTGCAATTGATCGTTTCGGGGACCCTTCAATATTCGTTAATTAAACACAGGCATACCTATCTATTAACAGATGAAAGTCTTTAATAATGTACCTATAGCTATTGTAATTTCTCGAAGCAACTGTTCCACCTACAATAATCCCGCAACGTTCGTTAAATCACAATTTCCTCAATATGTCCATCAACTTTCATCTACGTGCGTTCCGTACATACTCATTGACCTGGATTTCAACGAAATATTTTAGCGTTTTGTTCTTTGCGCGGGCAAGGTTACACGGCAAAAACCTTTCACGGACGGATCGATAGAGGCGTTGTGCTTTGCGTCTTTTGTTCTAGATACAGTTGACAACGTTGTTTGTTACCAAGCGTTGTACCTACCTACATAATACATTGCGTGCAACTTGTATGGCAGCAGGTGTTCAGTTACCCGCGTCTAGTTGACAGCTGTCGCAACGCGCAAGCCGGCCGTCAACTACAGCAAAGCGATGGTGTTCTGATAGGTTAATTACTTCGTCCAAGTCGCCGTCTTATCGTTGGATGCAATATCTTTCACTTTTTGCATTCCAATGTCTTAACGAGTCCGTCTAGCCTAGACGACTAGTCACGACACTATTTAAAATGGATGGTAAACACTTTGCGGGACACTAAACGCCCATTGGCACCATAACAATAAAACTTCTATTGTGGTTAAGTTAACACTGACTTAAGTAATTATGTGATACTGGTTGCGTAATCGACCACCCCAAGATAAGTTTGGGAGACTACAGCTCATGGTAGCTATACTATAAAGTACGCTAGTATAGGCTAGCTTACTTGAGATAGACTTGGGACACTGCGTATAGCATAAGAAATTATAAAGAACTTAATAAAATTAATCATAAATGAAGCAACTGGTTTAAAACTATTCTTAGTTATGACCTGTCATTTTTATGACAGGCCAATGGGGGAATTTTTATAACAACGTCGTATTAAAATTGCAATATTCTTTCATTACAGATTTGCAGCTGGCAGCAGAACTCGGCAAAACCCTATTGGAGAGAAACAAGGAACTTGAAACAGCTCTTCGTCAACACCAGAATGTTATCGAAGATCAAACACAAGAAATTGAGGTAAGAATTGATATGTGGGTAGTTGAATATTTGTTGTAGAAAGTAACAGATGAAAATCGCGGTCCAAAATTGAAATATTCAACATAATAACAACAGACTAATAATAGTAATAGCACTTTATGCCCTATCATTATTGCTATAGAAAATGTTAGTCATAATGACGATCTCGATTACGGTTTGAACTTCATAACACACCATAATTATAGTCACTAACAGCGATTAGAACATCGTAAACAAACAATTTATATAAACCAGCATAACGACAAAAACTTGTAAATAAAATCTCTTGTAAAATTAAATCTCAAAATGATGCCAACTGCGCAATATTGTGCTAAGATAATTTACTTCGCAAACATAAAGTAATAAAACGGTATTTTAATGCAAATGACTGTTTCAGTACTTAACGAAACAGACTGTCGCTCTGCGCGAGGTGAACGACTCCAGGTTGAGGATCTACGAGCAACTCGAAGTGAGCATTCAAGACTTGGAGCGTGCCAACCACAGGCTAGCTGTCGACCATGCCGCCGAAAAGAAACACATTAAAACGTAAGTTGATTGTAGGACAACCTACCTTGGCGGCGTTATTTAGTAACTAACCGAGTACCTACCCATGGCGAAATTGACTCCAAGTATTTAACGGATTTTTTTGGACACAACGCGTAAAAATACTTAATAGGACATTTGTAGTATAAGTAGCAGAGAATGACGAAACTCTTAATCTCATTGCATATAATTGTTTTTAAACATCAACTTTTATGTTTCCAGTCTGTGCGCCAACATTGAAACGCTGGAGACAAAATGTGAAGAACTACAAAAGACTGTGGACGACCTAAACGCCCAACTAGAGATTTCCAGGCGAAGGGCAGAACGGAAACCCGAAACTGAAAAACCCAAAGAAAAAGAGAAATCTGTGGAACTAACTCTCAGCGTCAAAAAGCTTGACGTAAACAGTACACCGATTAAGACGGTAGCACCTCTCCCAGAACTGACTAAAGAGGATGAGGATTTACTTAGGCTTAGTGATGAACTCAGAGAGAGCAAAGTGTCGTTCGCACAAGAACAGAGGAGAGTGACGGAACTGGAGGAACAGTTGGCCTCAATGGTCCAAGAGAACAACAGACTACACGACCAGTTTAGGAATTGGCAACAGAGAGAAGATGAACCGAAGTCGATGCATGAGGAATTCTCTATCCTTGAAGAAGTCAGGTAATGGAAGCTTACAATTTGAAGCTAAAATGTTTATTACATGGCAGCATTTATGATGTGTTTTGTTTTCTGTCACAGACAAGGACAGCTATGCATAAGATGTCTAAGGGGCGCGGAAAGAGACGATATGTCGTCAATGCTCGACGGAGATGATGATGATAGGAGCGCAATCAGTTCCCTAATCCTCTCTCCGTCTGGCCAAGGCAGTCCACGAGAAGATGTCGTGACTAACAAACTTGTCAAATTCGACGTAAGTATCACCACGGTACTCTTGCACGTTTCTAAATAGTCTGTTAAAGCTTTATTATCCTTTTGTAGAAATTCTTTTCTGTTATTAACAAAGTGTACATTTAAATTTCCTTTTATTTCTTGTCTTGTGTAACAACATTAACTCACAGTTCTGCGTAATACGCAAATCGACTAACATCATTAACACGCTAAAACTAATCAATTTGTAGTACAATGTGGAATTCCATCGGAAGATCATTCAGTATTCATGTGTACTCCCTACTGTTGAATATCTATTGTTCAGCAACCGATACACGTATTACTTTCCCACTTTTCCACGGCGATGATCGTGTTGGATAAATAAAACATTGGCATTGGATTTCGCCAACAATCTCATATGAATTTCGCTCGTTTCTAGGCGACAAAGCTTTTCCAACTGCCCCTGATGTTGTTGATCACGCTTTGCATATGCATTATGAAGCGCATTTGCAGTAGTTTTCTTTGGATATATCGTATGTAGTCGAAGGTACGTCCATGACCGACACGTTATAATACTAAATGCGAATAGTGCACGCTGAACGACTCAATGGTGACGGTAAACCAATTGTAATAGTCGGTAACAATCACCACGTCACTAATGATGTTTTGTATGTATGTAAATGAGTAACACTTAATTGGTTACTACACGGATGTGGGATATTAATACTAACATTATTCACTAAGTACGTAAATCATACTATTTATATGTTTACGAAAGTAATTATTCTGTAATTGTTTATTTATTAGCTTATGTCTATCTAACATGCAAAGTGATATCAACTATCAATATTATGATGAAACTAATCATTTAATTATGGAGTAATTGGGTGTATTTTTGACTAATCATATTTAGTAGATTTTACTTAAGTTTTATTTTTTATTTTTTTTCTTTTTATCCAAAGATCATTTTCATGTTCAACGTTCATCTTATTTCCTATGAATCTAACGAGGACTTCTTTTTCAGTAACAGTATTGATGACAATCATTTCTTTACAATAACTTCATTCAGATAAAACATACTAAGTACTCAGTCACTTAAATAACAAGCATTACATGTTTTTAAACACATCACAAGCGCAAGTAGTTTTTACCATCTCAATGGGTTCAGAATAATAACCAATAATCACTGTTGACCCTTTCAGAATGCCAAGGAAAAGTTACTCCAGGGTATATGGGCGAATAAAGAAGATGGCCATGATAACCCTTACAGAGAGTTGGTGCAGAAGTACGAGGCTCTTCTAGAAGTTCAACTGTCACAGGTTAAGAACATAAGAAAGACCAAACCGACCACTTTGCCCAGCAATCAGAACCCGTGCGGACCTCTGTCTCTCCAGGATGAACTGCAAACATCTGGAGACTACAGCCAGTTCAGTGTCAAAGACACTGATGAGGAAAGCGGACACGGCGAGGAACAACAGAAAGGAGTCCAGACTAAGAAGGTTGAAACCACCTCTAGAAAGAAGATCATCCAAACTCCGGACTTCTCGGAGGCAGAGACTTCGAGCTCCGGATTTTCAGATGAAACCAGCAACAAAGCCACACAGACGGAGCGCGAGCGACCAGGCTCATTCTTGTGCACAATCGCTGACGGAGAAGACTACCGTTTCAGCATTTACGATGACGTCAGCCCGATGGACAGTCGATTCCGCAACAGACCAGAGTACCGCGAACTGTTCAAGGAGATCTTCACTATCCTTAAGAAAGCGGCGGAGAACAAGGACGATGGAGAACAACTGCCGCTCCTCGACGACACCACCCACGGCAAGGTGCCACCCGTCACACCCGCGAACGAGGAGGTGCCCGGCAACTTTACAGATGATACTCAGAGCGTATTTTCGTCTGTAATGTCTGAACAGTCTATTCCAGTGTCTGATATGACTATGCCAGAAACACCAACTTTGAAAGAAAAAGAGAAACCCCTTCCCGAAGTGACCAAGAAGGAAGAAAATGGTAACAAAGAGAACAAGCCAGTGGCTGAGAGCACCACAGAGAAACCGAAGCCGAGCCCTGCACGCCAACCCAAGGAGCACAAGAGTGCGAGGGAGAGAGATCAGAGCGTGCAGAGAGAGAAAGAGAGGGAGACGGAGAAGGAAAGAGAAAGGAAGGAAGAGAAAGAACGTGTTCTGACTCCGCTGGTGCGTCAGCCACTGGAGTACATAGCGGCCACTAGAAAGAAGTCCAGACATCGCAACCGCAAACACAGCCAGGACCGGCAGGGCGCAGACTCTCCGGTGTTCCCGTCGCCGCCTAAGATCACCTACCAGAAGTCATCGAGCAAGAAGAGGAGGGACTACAGGCCCATCGAGGCAAGTCCCCTCGTCAGAGCGGCCGAAAGCGAGTGGAACGGCTCCACGCTGCAGTTCTACAACAGGAACCTCAACTCACCGACACCCAGCGCAAGCGGCCGGACGACGGGCAAGATATACCAAGGGTGGAACCCCGAGACTGACTCGTGGGACATCAAACAGAGCACTGCGTCACAGGAAATACACAAACTGAGGAAGCTGGAGCTTTCATACGCTGAAGTGTTGAGGAACGCTGATAAAACTAAACCCAGGCGCAAAAAACATCAGTAAGATTTAAGTTTTATTCGTCGACCCCTCTTACTGTAGTAAGAGTCGAGTGATCAACAGCCATTTGTCATTGCCAACGGGACATAAGTAAATTAGAATAGTATTTGTGATCTGGTAGTGTAACTTTTTAATTTTTACCTATATATTCACAATCACAAATTGCCATAATAACAGGTATAGTTATTGTATACCAGTATATTTATGTATTACTTCAATAGTCCTATAATCAATTTTAATTTATTGAACATTCACAATACCCTTCCCTCCGATATCGCATGCGCCTACTTATTTCGTACGAAATATACTTGCATTTAGATCCAGAGCCTACCTATGTACGTCTCAATATTGTTTTACTGCCTGAAATTGAGTTCAATTCGTTAATTTCCACTGAATAATTTAATATCTTCCTATTTTAGTCATTATTTTAATTGTATATTATGTATTTGATCATTGATTTGTAAATACTTATGCATTTTTAAGTTAATTATATTTTTTTTATTGCCATCGATATTTTCGAATATTTCGAACAACGCGTTTATGTATGCTGAAGATATTTAATGGAGACAAAGTGAGAGAGAGGTTGAAGGTATAAATAAAAATTTGCATTGATATTAACAAGTTTTTCATTTCGCCTCCAAAGAACCATGTTTATGTAAAAGTAAATAAGAACGTAATAATGAAAAACTATAATTATATTACAACGATATAATTTAAGGTTACTTTTTACATGGATATATTGTATACATGTGGGTAGGTGTCAAAATTGCGGTAAGCGAGAATTGGAACACTGTGTTATGTCGTATCGACGTGCCGTCTTTGGCAATGTCAACCATCAAAATTCAAAAGGGAGAAAGCGATAGCTTCACACCACAACAACAACACACGTTATATAATAATCAGCCTACAAAACAACGGAATACATTGTGTAGCGCGGCACGTGGACACGACACGACACAGTGTTGCCATTCCAGCTGTATTGGTCTACTTGTTCTGTGCTTCGAGTTCTCTCTCCACGATCTTGCGGTACTCGTCGAAGCCTCCCTCTATACTGGTCACGGACCCTCCGCCGCACACCCACAGCTCTTTACACACCATTCGTATTAACCTTTCGTCGTGAGATACGAGGATAACTCCGCCCTAGAACCAACGAAAATTATGATCAGCTGTTTGTTGGGTTTATTCCCGGTCGTCCCCGCCCCGCCGTCCCCACTGGGCACGAGTGGGAAAAAAAAGTTTCGTTCCTCCCCAGTGGTGACGACTGGAACTTTTTTTTCCACTCGTGCCCAGTGGGGACGACGAGGCGGGGACAACCGGGAAAAAACCGTTTGTTGTAGATAGTTCCGAGTGGTTTAAATATCGTACAGTAGAACACTAGTGAAATAACAGTTAAAGGGAAAATATAAAACTCTAAACCAATAACAAATTGGTTTATATTCGAATATTAAAGAGACAACATCACACCCGATTAATGGAAGCCTGTGATTGACAGTTTAAACATAATCGGCATTTATTTTGCTTGGACAAATATAAAATATAGATAATTACCTACCCATTATGAGAACAGATTAGCTAAACTGAATCATCAAGGATGCTACTACTCTGCATAATATAACTTGAAATAATTTCTATCGACTCAAGGTGTCAAAAAAAGAAGGCCAAAAATCCCCAGCGGGGTACTAGCGTAACATACATAAAATAGGAATCGATCGCCATGTGGATGAACTGTCAAAATGAAAGGAAATCCGATCACAATGAACGTTCATTGCGTTATTTACGTTGTTAGTGGACGAATGTTTCAAACGTATGAAGCAATGGATTAGTAATTTCCTTCCAAACCCTCGGATTATGACTGAAAATGCATTACGCAATTAGAGTGCAAGTCTTTAAAATAGAAACTATACAGCTAAATATCGCACTAAAACTCACCGTGTATTTTTGAATAGCTTTTCCTAACGCTTCAATAGTCTCGATGTCCAAATGGTTAGTAGGTTCATCAAGTACTAAGAAGTTAGGGTTGCCCATACACATCCTCGCGAACGCTACTCGAGACTTCTGACCTCCGGACAGACTGGCGATCGTCTGCAGAGCTAGGTCGCCACTGACGCCAAAGCTGCCTAGTTGTCTTCTGTATTCTTCTATTGTTTTACCTGTGGAATAAGTGACGTAAGAATACGGGTAAGTAAAATAAATCGAGTAATATTATCTGTCGGATGCATGAAGACAGACGGACTAGTCGTCAGTTCTAAGAAAAAATTGCGCGTGCAGCACCGTACACGTGATAGAAGTGAAACTTCTTATAAAAAAAAGATTCCGACGAACTGAAAACCCTCCTTTTTTTGAAGTCGGTTAATAAAGAATAAGAGAGATTTAGATGGTGTGAGTGACGGAAAGAGTTATATCTTTCTTCTCTCTCATGTAACGAAATGTGCCTAAACGTTACGCGTCCTTGAAATTTCATTCTCAATTCTCGTCCAATTACCGAATCGCCGCCGCAGAAAAGGCAGCATAATCCCCAAAACTAATTAAATGCAGTGTTTTTGTTTGATACCTAATTTATTTCCAAACCATGGGTTTTCCAACATAATTAATTACCATTTTACATCCTAAACAACAACAAAAAATTACCTAACTCATCAAGTTTTTTAATTCGATTGCAAACAATCAACTCCAGTAAAAACACTGAATAAACCAAAATAAACGCATACACGTAGACTTATAAAATTTAAACTATAAATAAGTTGTTAATAAATGACTCAGCATGAATTGAGACTCGAAAAAATCAACCTTTTTATATGCAGAGAGTAAAATCACATCGCCAAAAAACGAACATCCGAAAATGAGCTCTATTGCAAGCGTTATAAGGTGCATACCTGGATAACTTCTTTGTAAAAGTTCTACGGAATTGACGTTCATCTCCAGTTGGTCGACGTGATGCTGCGAGAAGTAGCCGAATTTCAGTCCTCTGTGCACGCTGCGAATTCCACTAGTAGGTGATAGGATGCCCATGATTATTTTTAATAACGTCGTTTTACCGGCGCCGTTGTCTCCCACCTATAAATTAAAGTAAAGTTTATTTATGTGACTAAAAATAATTTGAATGCTAAGTTCTGACTTCAATGACTTATGCAAAGAGCCTTCAAGATCATAATATATGAGAAGAAACGGTGTAAAATTAGTGGTTCCAACATTAACAAAGTCTGAAATTAACACGTCGCGCAATAAGCCGCAACGTGCAAGTGTGGTGATCAATGGCTGGTTTGGTACTGCAAGAAACTGCGCCGTCATCATAACAGATTGTTAAATCGTAAAAGTATCATTCAAAAATCAATAAGTATCTTGAAAAACTATGCTGCATAGTAAAGTACACAAACTAGAGTCAGTCAAGTGTAATTTTTTTAACTATTATATGGCGATGTTAACTATCGAATAAAGCTTTAAAAAATATATAATAGGCCCCATAATTATTTGTCTAGTAAAAACTAAAAATACTCGCGATTCGTGTTGCCAAGTCATTATCAATCACGGTCAATCATTGTCAACTTTTTCTCACAAATCAGACATCTGTGTAAAATCAAAATGATCACGTCACGCCGATTATATGGCGAATTATAAATGCTAAATACGTTCTAGGAAATGGAAAAAACTATAATCGGTACCCAGCTCATGAATGGGACCGCAAAAAGAATCATTCAATTGTTTTAATGGGTTTCCATCGCGGGTGAATCGCCTAGCTAGAAGAATAAGACAATTATGCCCATATTTGAAGGAACCCTTCTGGGATGAGGACAGACTCATTTCGGTTAGGAATTAATGATTTGCCAATACGATATTTCTATTACATCTGCAAGCCTCACCATGAGCCCAAATAAAGTGATGTCCTTCAGTACAAACTAAGTCTGGAGACATTAAAATGTTATCAAATAGATTTAATTACAGTGGGAACATTATAGAACAATCTTGAAAATATAAGTCAGTAAATGACCCATGACCAAAGCGAGTTTACTGACAATGCGGAAGATACGCCACAACGCCACTGAAGCATCTTTCGCTTGTATATCGAAAACCCAGAGTGTAGTGCTAGGCCATAGTTTACTTAAAATACATGTCAGGAAAGAGACCACGATCATCATCATCTGCCTAGCCGTTTCCCAACTATATTGGGGTCGGCTTCCAGACCAACCGGATGCAGCTGAATACCAGTGTTTTACATGGAGCAACTGCCGCCTATCTGACCTCCACAACCCAGTTACTGGGTAATACGATACCCCTTGTAAGACTGGTTGTCAGACTTTTGGGCTTCTGACGACCCGTAACGACTATCAAAGATCCACGAATGACAGCCGGGACCAACGGCTTAACATGCTTTCCGAGGCACGGAAGAGTCTTGATATGTAAAGATGGTCACCCATCCACGAACCCACCGCGGCAAGCGTAGCTTAACCTGATCGATCGACCCGTGCGGCTGTTATTACTTAGCCACAAGCTCCCCAAGGAAAGAGACCATGATACGTTACTTATGTATTTCTTTGAATTTGGATCGCTTTTATACTGTCGTCAGCCTCATATCTCGGCTGGATTCTTAACCGCCATACGACGTAATGACATATTGTCGAAGTTCGACAGTGTTTGGTGAATAATTTCAAACCATTTCAAGAAGGCTAAAGACACACTTACACCTTTATTAATATACTTTTTTTATTTTCTTTGTGGTTGTACTCTACAACCAAGAAGAAAAAGGGGGAAACAAGGCGAGATATTATGTAATTTCATAATTTTTCTTTTAACACTTTCAAGGGCGCTATACGGCTATAGCCGTCATAACAAAAAAGTTCTATTGCGTCTCGTTAACCGCGCGTGAACCTGTTAAACTAGTTGACCCGACCGACGTCGTCCTGTCCATTTCCAATTACCCGGCCACTTTTCAAATTTTTCTTTCCGTAAAAACATGATTCGGAATATTACGAATATGTTAAAACAAAAATTTGCCAAATCAGTCCAGCCGTTCTGAAGTGATGCGCTTACCAACAAACAGTATTTCATTTTTTCAGTAGATATACTCACAATACATATCCGGGACTCCAACGTCGCTCCAAGGTTAACGTCGCAGAATATGACCTTGTCCTTAGAGTAGTAGAAGCCGACCTCATTCAGCTGTAGAATGGGCGGCGAGAGAGGCTCTGTCTCAGGGAATCGGAGGACTACTTCGATTTCTTTTTCTACCGGTTTTAATTCTGGACTGTGGACAGAAATAATTAAAAAAATCTAAATTAGCAAAGAAAATGTAGTAATAGGAAAGTGTAGTTTAGAAATCTGAATTTCAAACCAGATTTCAACAGAGACAACAGGGTCCACGGTATTCGCGTTGCTGAATTTTGGGCAAAACAAATATTGAAAATATATATTTTATGAGTTATAGTGCGCGCGCAAGTGCTAGTCGCCGCCTGAGATATGTGAGCGGTGAGACGGGGGAGGTAGATAAAGGCCTAGCTAACTCAGTCTGCCAATCTTGTCAAACGCGCCCTCTCCCGTCTCACCGCTCACATGCCTCAGGCGGTAACTAGCATTTGCGCGCGAACTATAGTTTTGCCACCGACACGCTAAAAAGAAAATGATATGCTAAAGCATTTTGCTTTTCCAAAAAGCAGGGTCAGCCATCTCCTTAGGTGAATAAGATTAAAATCCCAACATTAGAGTTTTGGTAATACTCCAGGATTTCATATTTACCCATATTTATTCTTCTATGATTATTACTACGAGACTCAAGTTTTACCTAAAATCGTGGGTAGTGTATCTGGGTTAAACTTTTCAAACAGTTTCACAGTTATTTTACCTCTGAAAGCAGCCGAAAGAAGATAAAGATCACTGTGACTTTGACAGGCTTGTAAGTGGCAGCAACCCAACAGCAACCTTATCATTACGAGTATAAATATCACTGTGATTTTGACAGACTTGTATGTGGCAGCAACCCAACAGCAACCTTATTGTAACTACAATAAATATCACTGTGATTTTGACAGACTTGTCAGTGGCAGCAACCCAACAGCAACCTTATTGTAACGACAATAGAGATCACTGTGATTTTGACAGGCTTGTAAGTGGCAGCAACCCAACAGCAACCTTATTATTACGAGTATAAATATCACTGTGATTTTGACAGACTTGTCAGTGGCAGCAACCCAACAGCAACCTTATTGTAACGACAATAGAGATCACTGTTATTTTGATGCAATATCAAGTAACTGTAAAAGGACCTGGACCTGGTGGAGGGGGTCTGTAGCGAAACCGATATCATAATTATGATGAATTCAAGACCATACTCACAGTTTATCCAACATCTTGATCTTGCTCTGGACTGATGACGCGCGGTTGGCGTTGTATCTGAAGCGGTCGATGAACTCTTGCGTGTGCGCACGATGTTGTTGCTGCGCTTCCCACTCGCGTTGTTGGTTCTTGTGCTTCTCCGTCTTCGTTTTGTGGAACTGATCGTAGTTGCCTCTGGAATAGAAAGGGCGACCGTTAGTATGGCCAGAAATTATTGGAACGAAGGTCCTTAACGCGGCTTTTTTTTTTTTTTTGTGGATGGGAAATCATCAAATGACTTCTCCCGCTCTGGGCGGAGCGGGAGGGCGTGTCAGACATTTACTGACTAAAACCCACCCGTGTTCCTTCTGTTGCCTGTGCCGGGGCCACGGTAACTCTTTCGAACATCCCGCAACCGTAGCTAGCATCGGCCCTAGCGGACCCCGTCAATAGTGCTGACATCTCTTTGAGGCGCGCGTGGAACACGACGCGCCGTCGACTCGGGCTTGGTCCTTACCGGTCGGCGAGCTACCCATTGCTCGCCGTCCGCAAGCCCGCGCCTACGGTGGCCGGGAATCGGCTGCCAATTCCCGACGCCCAGGGCGTCTCCTGCGGCGACTAGGGGCGTGAGGGCGCAAAGCTTGCCTCTCCCTCACGCGTTCCGCCTCCTCCTTCACGAGCATTACTGCTTCGTAGAAGGAGGTAATGGCTTCCCATGTACTCTCGCTCCGTACCATGGCCTGGACCAGGGCCGGACGCGAGAGATCGCCGCCGCCGATCGCTTCCGCGAGGACACGGCGGTACTCCGCCCAAGCCGGGCAGACCTCCACCGTATGCTCCACCGTGTCCTCCGGGCGATCCACACAGTGGTGACACCCGGGCGTTTCCTCCCGCCTTATCCGGAACAGGTACCTCCCGAAGCACCCGTGTCCGGTGAGGACCTGCGTCAGGCGGAAGGTGAGGACGCCGTGGCGCCTCTCCAGCCACTCCTCAAAGAGGGGACTTATCGCCGCAATTGTGGCGTGCCCAGCGCTGGGTTGCGACAATCGCACTCTCCATGCCGCCATGAGATCCTGCCGGAGCTCTGTCCGCCGTGCCGCGATTTCTCGCGGCAACGGAGTTACGCCCCGGCGTCCTGCCTCCTCGCGCCACTCCCACATGTGCGCGAGGACTTTTGCCTCCAGATCCCATGGCGGTAATCCGGCAAGGAGGTTCGTGCGGTATCCCCGGGCTAACCGGATCCTTAACGCGGCTTGCGGTAGGAGTTGATTGGTTGAGATCGTCGCGTAAGGAAAAAGCGTTATGCCCCTCCCATACGATGTTCTCTCTCTCTCACTGTCTCTTTCTGTTATATACGTGTGTGTATATGCGTGCGAGTACCGCGTAAGGAACTTCGTTCCTGACGGTCCCCCAACCGCACACGTTTTTTTAAATGTATTTATTAATACTTAATCAATTTATATTTACAGTTTGCACCACACATACAAGTTATTCGTTAATACAAATAGACACAAAAAAATATGGGACTTGAATAGCCCGTTTTACCACCTCCGCTCCGCTTTTATAAGCTCCGGTAACTTGTCTGGTAGATGATTTTAAACAATTTCAATTCCATTTATCATTTTTATGTGACAGGTGGTGTCTATTAGGACACTTTAGTTAGGGCCCTTAGTAATGAAGTGCATTATCCAATGCTTACGAAATTACGCAGTAATTGTAACATTGGAATATAAAAGTTTTCACCATAAAAAAGGCTACTTATCTCGTGCCATTCGGAATTACAATCGTTTCCATTTGTCAAGGCAAGAATGTAATTTATTTTATGTAATCTGGTGAACTTAAGATTGATTATAAATATTGAATTTTATGCCAGTCACGTTAAATTATAAACAGTTTCATAAAACGTGATATCGTTATACGTTTAAGAGTTCAAGGCAGTAAATTCGCATTGACCAACTTCAGAATCCATGACGTATCCTGCGTTTGTAACTTAGTTTCCAAACATGTAAACAAATGTGTTTTTGGAAAAATAACTTTAACACCAACACATAAAGTTCAGTTTGCAGTATAACTTCAAACTTTTTTAATAGTAATGGTCATTCTGAAGTCAATTTACACTGATGTAAAAAATTTTTATTGTTTTATTGCGAAACGGGCCTGCTCTTGTCTGATGGAAAGCGATGGATGGTCTACGATGGAACGAGCGTCCGCCGGAAGAAGCCTGTTCACTCTTGCTTTGAAGGCTGATGGGTTATATCGATGGCAGCAAAGTAGATACGGACATCTACATTTTTTGCGAAAGTGTTTTTTTCTCAAAATTAGCTTTAGATAAACATTATCTACAAGTCTGTATTAAAATTATTCCGAATTTCATAATAATGTAGATGTCCGTATCTACTTTGCTGCCATCGATATTTGAGTGGAACTAACATCAATTTGGAAGCAAGAATTTGAATATGGAATACCTGTATGTGTCTATCCTCTGCGTATGTAAGTGCATGATATCCGTGGGCACTGTGTCAAGGAAGTTGCGGTCGTGGGACACTACCAGCAGCGTGGTGGGCCAGTTCTGTAGGTAGTTCTCTAACCAGATAATGGCTTTTATGTCCAACATGTTCGTCGGCTCGTCGAGTAGTAAGAGGTCGGGTCTGTGGGAGAAAATGTTTTTTTTTTTTAAGGATATTGCTGATTTTGACGTCATAATGTCGATAAAATTATCAAGATAATTTGGTTTTTTACAACAGAACCAAATTGTAATATTTCAAATTCATAAGCCACAAGTGTCCTAATATTGATGTTTTGCCAAAATAATTAGTGGCACCATTTTGTTTGACCTTTTGTCAAGCTTCTTGAAGCATCGTTTATTTACGATTGACCATCTGAACACCCTAATAGCTGCCTCCGGCTAGACCGGAAGCCGAACACAATATAGTTGGGAAAAGGCTAGGCAGATGAGGATCTGATCTGAGCACCTTTTGTATAGTAACTATACTTACTTAGAGAACAGAGCTCTCGCCAGCGCCAATCTCATTCTCCAACCTCCAGAGAAGGTCTTGGTAGCCCGCGCCTGCATATCCGGCGTGAATCCCAAACCGCTCAGTATTATAGAAGCGCGCGCCGGCGCTTTGTCCGCTTCTATGTTCTCCAGCTGCGCGTAGATTTCGCTCAGCTCATTGGACAGACTGGGGTCGGTTGAACTGAAGAATGAAAAGGTGAATAGAGTAATTGTATTTCATGTTTGAATAAAGAACTTGAATAGATTTATTATTATTTGTTAAGGTTTACAGAACGAAAACGCTCTTTGAACAATCTCTCAAAAACAAAAATCAAACTCAATGTGGTTTTTTTTTAAATTCATAATATTATGTACAATAATAATATAGGTTAATATAGGTTAGGTAGGTGGGTATATAGGTTGACTGGTAGAAAATGCCTATGGCATTAAGTCCGCCTCTGTACTTTTCTGTGCATGAAGTATTAAATAAATAAATAAATAAATATTGAGCTGTGGCACCTGAAAAAATAAGACATTGGGAATAACTCAGAAACACCCGCACCCTAATTGCGTGAACACACTTTGAATCACAATCTGAATGATTTTGAAGGATATTGCTAATCCATTGTTTCAAATGTTCGAATTTGTCTGCTCAATAACATAAATAATGCAATGAATGTTGTTGAACTGTCAAAACAAAAGCCATTGCTACTATAAGTGTGTCACGCAATTATTCCGCTGCACTTTGTTTTCGTTTTTTGAGCTTCGCAAATAAAAAATTCGATTTTTTTTAAAACACTATTTATATTAGTCAGTTCCTCGCACAATCATAAAATATTTTTATTACCTATTTTTAGGACTAAAAGTTTATCTTAAGATAAGTACTACAAAGTATCTAATAATTTATAGTTTAGGTAACTATTTCTGTTTTAAATTCACATTTCATTTAAATTATGTTAGTAACAAAACAGGTACAGATGAAGAAATAACTCTTTCAGATTGCATCATTTTCAAGTTTTAATACTTTATCTTGTTTTAATGCTATGTTTGTTTGTTTACTAAACAGGTAAATATGAGACCTATCGAGGCTAAATAAGGCTAAATGTACTAAGTGATGTATACTTATAATTATTGTTGCCCTTTCATGGTCAACAACTGCACAACACAAAGCTTTTAACTGTTAGAAAAGTGTTGCTACTTGCAAACACAAAAGACGCGGTCTCGCAAAATTCCGGTTTTTTTTTTAAATCTAACTTAGATGGTATTTTTCTCAATACATGCATCTGCCTAACCTCTCTTAAGTTCAGACAGATTTGAATGAAGGTAAACAAGTGCCCAGAAAGTTGTTGCTATCCTGTTAAGTTTTTTTTATAAAATAACATTGTAGTTTTAGTAACATACTAGCAGCGCCCCGCGGTTTCACCCGTAGCCCCAATCCCGTAGGGAAATCGGGCTAAAAAGTATCCTATGTGTTAATCCAGGTTATAAAATCCATTCAATAGTTTTTGCGTGAAAGAGTAACAAACATCCATCTTTCCATCCATCCACCCGCACAAACTTTCGCATTTATAATATTAGTAGGATAATAGGATTCTTCAATCTCAAAAGTAGATAAGTACTCTTGTCTGAGGGTACTGAGTATGCACTTTTTATCAGAAACTTGGTGCGATTCGCATATGCTTAAACTTGTGGAAATCAAATACTTAAAGCTAAAAATGAGCTAAACACACCAAAAATGAGAAACTTACCCAGAATTAATAAGGGAAGTGATTTCTTTCTCGCGTTTCAATAAATACTCTCTAACAGTATCACATTCTAAGACACTCTGCAGTGCTATCGTGTCGTCGCCCACGACTTCTTGTTCCACATGCAGGATTGATATATGAGAGGGGATCTTCAGTTGTTTTGAGACAATCATTCTGAGGAGTGTTGTCTTGCCGAGACCGTTGCGTCCCACAAGGCCGTACCTTCGGCCAAACGCTAGGACGAGATCGGCGCCTTGTAGTAATACTCTGTAAGAAAATTTTAAATACTTAATTTTATGATTTAAGTGTTCAGGAGCCGAGTCTAAGCCTTTAAAATTTATCAAAAGTACTATTAAGTACTTAAGTAACCCAACACTCTTCAAGAGATTCAGTAACATTAAATACTAGCTGACTTTTCCCATATGATGGGTTAAATAGATTTATTTGACATGGATTTGCGAAAAATCCTGCTATATTAATCTTTGATTGAATGTGTATAGAGGTCAAACACAGTTAATTTCTAAGTGTCGCCTATAACAGGGGAAGTGCACTGATGTCTGAATTACAGATATTTTATATCTAGTTCAGACACATATCGTTGTTGATACTGCAAAATGTCATATGTCAAAAAATATTGAAATTCGGTTTTTGATGCAAAAATATTCCAAAATCGTAATCTTAAGATTAAATTTAAAAAATAAAATATTGAAATTCGGTTTTTGACATATGACATTTTGCAGTATCAACGACGATATGTTCAATATCTGATCAGAGAATAAAGTGTATTATTGTGTATCTCCATATTATTTAAATGTCTACTTTTGAATAAAATAAATTGTTCTTAGGGCGAATTCTACCAAACTTTTATACCTAGTATAAGCCTAATCCAGCAAATAAATTTTTTATTTTTGACAAATTTTGCATACAAAAACTGTCAGATGTCAATTTTATTCTGCGGTTAAAAGATGCTCAACTATGGTTAAATCAGCCCTTATTCTTATATCAATACCAAGAATAAAATCCTCCAATAACCAAAACCTCACCTGTCACCATAAGCAATGTCGAAGTTCTCTATCCTGATATCCTGTGTCCTGTTGGTTCCCTTGGCCTCAAGCTTGCTGTCCTTTTTAGAGGTGACCTGTGACGCTGTAGCGGTCTGAAGAACCGGTGCATTTACTGGTATCTTCAAGTCTTTCTGCTTCTGCTGTTTCTGTTGCAACTTTGCTTCGGCCTTCTCTAATTTCTTTGCATCTACTTTCTATAATGATATTATTACATTACTTTCTAAAATGATAATATTTCATACCTTTTTTATGTCTTTTGTAAGTTAGGATTTTAAGGTGTAATAGAAAATTGCTTGTTTTTTGTAGAAGTTCCAGTGAAATGTGAATTTTGGTAAGTTTGCTTCATAAGCTTGCATATTCTTTTGCTTTTGGATGTTGTGTGAAAGTTTTAAAAACAGTGTTCACAGTTACTATGTATAGGATCAAGTAATTCTCAGTCCTTCATGATTATTATGGTTTTATTACATTTATAATAATAGTATTTATGTCAGAAAAATATTGTATTGTAAATACCAATAAGTTGCATAGGTTTAAAAGCAATTACTTGGCTAATTTATATTTGTCTTATGACAAAGACCAACCAGTAAAATTATTACAAAGAGGTAATTCTAATTACTTTTAACCATAGATATAACTAAATTATGTATACTTTTAACAGTCTATTATGACTCATAAAAACATCCCATTATCTTTTTTCAATACAAGCACATTTGCAACAAGCAAATGTGAGGTTTGAGTCCTACTTTCTGTATTCATAACTTCTTTGGGGACACCTACTAATAAAATAAGTAACTTTCAAGCTTTTCTTACCAAATTATCATCCCTAGTATTAATCCATATGCTTCTGAGTTCTTCAGTTTCAGGTGCGGCGGTAGTCATGGATGCCAAGTGTATTGGAGCATCCAGCACTTTCCTAGGTCCATTACTGCTGCCTGGTTTGTCAGGCTGCAGCATATGAAGTAGCTTTTCACATATGTCCCTGTAGCAAACATTTTGATATGAAATTTTAGTATTATCTACTTACTTAGGGTTTTTCATTGTTAGCTTAATTAAAGATGTTTAATAGCCCCTGCTAGTTTAATGCTTTAATCACAGACCAACACAATGCATAGGAACAAGCTTAATTGGTATATTGTCAATTTAACACTTACACATTGCTAAATAGTTTCAGCAAAGTGTAAGTATTAAAGTACATGAAGAATACAAAGATGAAAAAAAAACCTTATATCTTTTTCAGATTTCTTAGAGATTCCCTGGAGTACTTCTCCAACCGCCTCATAGATTTCTTCTGTGTCCTCAAACTCACCGGCACTGCTGTCCAATATATCTGCAAAGCATCATAATCATGAAAGGACCATCTTATTAACTCATGTCAATTAGAAAACAACATCTTACCAATGGCCGTACGAAAAAATCGGGGCTTGGTAGATCAGTATATACCTTGATCATTTAAATTTATACGTACTTTTATGACCATCTAACACATTGGTGAAGTATAAATAAAAATAATATCGTTCTTTATAACCTAAAGAAAACGTACCTTCAACATATTTCATCAACTCTTCATCAATAAGTGGGAATTGACTTTTAATAAAGTCACCACAATGAGCCATTTTTATATGATCAGTGTGAATAACAACGGTTTGTTGTTAATATCATTTATTTATTTTATATTTAAATGCAATTTCGCAAATGCACTAATCGCCCGATGTCACGTCACGTCACCGAGCAAACGAATGTCAAAATTCTACCATCAACGGTATAGAATAGAATGTACAATACTACAACTGTCAATCAATTCCAATGACAGATTTGGGTACTTACCATAATAAAAAAAAACTTTTTTTACAAAAAAAAAACCGCATTCCAAAAAAAAACACTAGTATTTACCACCGACCTTTGAAATTAAAGTTATTTTTGCACTTTTAGTGTTTTTTTTTGGTAGCCTGTTTTGAACTGTATGTACTTTCGGGAACACTAATAGAGGGTGAATAAAACCACGGTATTGTATTCTGATCTAAAAGCTCAGTTGATCTTTTTTTATTAAAGAAATGGTCCTAGACCCTACTAAATCGAGTAAGCAAACGATAGCGCGATCTAACTTGACGACAACGCCATCTAACGAGTTCAAGTTAAATTTTTCCATTTACTCGGTTTCATTGATTTACAAAATAATTATTCTAATACTTTAACCGTCACAAACAAGCCGGTTGTTAATTCTTTTGTAAAAAAGTTTTTTATTTTTCACTTTTTAGTGGCTCAGTTTATAATTTATCTAAATTACAATAGCCTATGGTCAACTGCTCATCACCATTTACAAAAAAATGTCTTTGCCGATGCAGGGTCATTAATTGTTGAGGAGTTCTTCTGGTAATAACCAGGAGAACTGGAGCTGGTGGTAAAGCCACCATCAGCTCCACTTCACCATATCGATGCCTAGCCGCCAAAAGGGATAAGCGACATTTTTTGCGACATCGACAATTACAGTTTGTCAATAAAGTCGTGACATGGATGTTTGAAAACTAACATTTAATCATGTGTCTAGCAACAGTAAACATAAGTACTAGTACTAACAAAACAACTTAACAACAAACATAAGTACTAGTACTACTAAACATAAGTGCTACAACGGGTACGTATTACATTACCGAAATTTAAAAGACCGAATTTTAAAATACCGATGGACGGAATCCCGAAAATTGAAACGCCGAATGGTTGTTTGGTCGAAAGTTTTAAATCTCGAAAGTTCATTTGCCCGAAAGTTTAAAATCCCGAAGTTTAAAAACCCGAAGTTTAAAAACTCGAAATTTAAAAACCCGGAGTTTAAAATGCCGTAGTTTAAAATCCCGAAATTGTTACCATTTCCGAGATAAACGATTTTTTGTAAACCTAAAAAGCGTAGTCAGCTGCAAGAAACCATGCAAGCAAGTAAGCATGCAAGCAAGCATGCAAACAAGCATGCAAGCGTGCATGCAACATGAAAGCGAGCACACAGCATGCAAGCAAACATGCAACATGCAGCAGGCATGGTTTCTGTCACGGCTCCGGCGCTGTGGGGCTCCGGCGGTCCCACGCGAGCTTATCATCGCAGATGCTTTTAACGCCCACCACCGCAGCTTCGGCTTGCTGGCCACCTCGCCCTTCCGCGCCTACGCGAATTTAAATTACACTCTAGGGGTAGGGCAGACAAGACTACGTGGAGTCGGTTTTGCAGCGATCCGTTTCTGTCACTGACGTTTGTAGCTCAACATATTGACTTTAAATACAATATTTTAATTTTATGTTAAAGTTAGAAATGGTAGTTTATAGAAATGGCCGTAAAATTCGTAATAAAATTATTCTAAATAAAATTACCCAATACGCGAATACATTCGTAGTAAGGGTAGCTCGGCACTTATAAATATCGTGTCTCTTATATTCACAGTTCCAATAGCATTTAGCCGTGGTTTGCCGGTTCTTTGTAAACACAAAACCGCCTACCTGTACTTTAAATCCACCTTTTTGAGACCTGAACACTTTAAAAGTATCTTGACTCATTATAACAACCACTCGGTACTAAATAGCTAACAGTAACTACAAATTAATAAAACATTACGGAATAAAATAATGTTTCGAGATCTACCCCCGCTATAAAAAATATTAAAACATGAGCAGAATGCCCACCGTCATAACAGTGTTGTAGTGCCATCTGTGAGTAATCGCAGGAACTACGTTGGCGCTCTTTGGGATTTCATCCATCGGTATTTCGTCCATTCGGGATTTTGTCCTTTCGGGCATTTGAACATCGGTATTTTGTGTTGCGATATAACGACTATCGGCATTTAAAACTTTCGGTATTTTGAATTTCGGTGTTTTGGACGTCGGTATTTCAAACATAGGTATTATGAACTTTCGGGATTTTGATACGTACCCGCTACAACATGTCAGCAGCACCATCATTTAATGTCACGACTTTATAGACAAACTGTATGTATGGTTAGGATCGGCTTATTATGTAAGTCGATTTCGTAAAAAATGTCACATAACCCTTTTTTGCTGTTAGGCATCGATATGCATTATGACAAGCATATATTGCTTAGTAACCATAGTAATTGGATAGCAACCCGTGAAATACTTATTATTGAGTAGGTGGCCATCTGTGGTTTTCATCATTCCACTTCACTACAGTTTGGCAAGAAAGTCCTGATACAGAACTAAAATATTTAATAATTAGCAAAACTCACTCTGCCTCGTCGAGTAAGGTACATGTTCTGTCATTTCTTGTAATCGGTGACTGATTTTCGTGTTTATTTTTATGTGTTTGCGTTATTTTGTTGCTACTGGTGACATCTTGTGTTCGTAATGAACAGATCTGTTATCCGCAGCTTCGCAAGAGCAATAATTTATAAAGTGTACGTGAGATGTTTGGCGGAACTCGAGGCCGGACAAATTTTATCCGATCTCAACGATGTGTAAAAAAGAACCGCTGAAATGACAGGTAAAATGATTTCTTATACATGTAATCAGATGTAATGCGTGTATTTCAAGGTGCAATAAATAAATAAATAAACATTTATTTCAGAGTATTTTAGTGGTAACAATGCAAAAAACTAATGTTAGTATTGACAACAAAATTAAATAATGACATGAAGCCGTACCCACCTTTGCAGTATGGGGGACTCCCACCGATCAGTAAATACACCCAGTATAGTGTTGGTACTGCCACGAACGCGAGCTAGTAGGGAGGCGCACCTTTTCCTAACGATAGTGGCAAAGCCATCCACCCGCGCCTCAGCAAACATCCCCGACGCACTGCAACGCCATGGCAGCCCCAACAGTACCCTGAGTGCATTATTATATTGGACACGCAGATCGACCCACAGGCTGCAGGTGTAAAAAGATTGGCAATATGCTTTAAAAAGCGTGATTTTAACTGCATTCTGCAGCATAATTCTGCATGTCAAAACTTTTTGGTTCTTTATAATCAACCTTTTTTCCGTTTGTATTTGAGCCTGGTCGATTTTTATCTTTTTATTTCGTGATTCGAATTATTTTTCTTCTGACAGATGGGTCTCCATTTTTTTCTTAGTTGCAAAAGTTGAATCAATTGACGGACCCAGTTTGTGGAAAATTATCGAGTTTTTTTCAAGTGAACCACACTATCTCTGCCGTCCTATTAATACCTTATGGCAAAACTATATTGAGAATGGTATATTAAGTATTATTCTAAGCACTCATCTTTATTTTTTCTGGTACGTATCTTTTAACAGTTTTCCTCAATCGGAAGTTCAGTCTGATCACGCTGGTCTAACCCTAATTCATTTTGTCTTAGGATTGAACAGCTTTGAACAGGCCGCCTTTCGGCCTCCAGGTTTTGGCCTAAAATTACGCTGGACGTCCTTGGCCAACGTCGAGAGTTGGGTCGCATTTTGACCGCTGAAGGTTTCACAAACAACGCCAGTTCCTGAACCTGCGACAACCTACAGTCTACGTCACCTCGCCGGACGCGATTACTTATGCCACGGTTTTTTTTATGATATTTTACGTTCTAATTTAATAGTGTAGATAGTAATCCTCTGCAGTTTTTTTTAATTCATTAACTACTTAATTTTATTTTCAAATATGTAAAATGCGAGATACCTTGGTTCTCTAATTTTTTTCATAACGATATGTTTTGGTAGCGTTACTTATTAGTGATTGCAATCGACTTGATAGAACGTTTATTTTCTCGTTTGTTATTCGCGTACCTATCGGACCAAAGTTCTCTATTTTATTCCCTTCACACAAGTCAACCTGCAACTTTTTGATACAATAATATTCATTTTTTCTACCTTTTAATGTTATTTTCTATTTTTATTTTAAAAACAAAATTAAACGTGTCGTAGCAGAAAAGTGAATCTTACGTCTTTTTATTTTTTTTTTTCGCTACAATTCGTACACCGTGCAAACCTGTGGGCCAGCATGTTACAACGGACAGCCAGTGACCTGCGTTCCCTTTCCATGTCTACATTATCATGTAAATCATCGGTAACCCAGTGACCTAAATATTTAAACTTAGACACCCTACACAGAAGAGTGCCACACAGTGAGACATCGGGAAAAGCTGGGTATGAAAAACCACGGGCTTTAAAGAGCATTAGTTCACTCTTCCCAAAAATATTTGAGCCCATGAGTCACCGCATATGATTCACATATCGACACTAACCTCCTCACAGCACTGATTGATGGACAAATCAATGGCAATATCTAGTATAAACCTTTCATACAATTATTGAAATGTACATTCAAGATTTTTCAAAACACTTTCGGAATGCAGCGCGTTTGAATAATTTTGATACTTTTTGTTAATATTGCATAAATTACTGAACAAAAATAACAATAGTATTTTTAGGTAAATCCATCAGTACTATAAGGTGATCTGGGTTCTGGGTATAAAGTGATCTGGGGTCTTGTAAAACATAAAATTGTCTCACATAATGTGGGATTAGTTGACATCAAGATATTTTGAAATACCTAATAATTTTATTTTTAATTCATTAAAATAAACGACTGAAAATGTTATCGTTCTAGGCAGTAGCTGAACAAGCGTTTCAGAGCTTTTCTTTTTTTCATAAAACCTGCCACTATTCACATTAATTGTAAAAAAACTTAAGTATGAAAACCGTTTTCGTCGTTCTATATAGGGTTACAACATGAACGATAGTGGCGCCACCATTATTTTCACGACTTTTTGGCCAAGCTGTAAATGGTGCTTTCCGAGGGCAAATGCACGAGTTACTGTAAAACAATACCCAAATCGTTACATATAAGTGTGTGTCTATATTTGAGGATTTCCCTCGATTTCCATAGGATACCCCCATCAGATTCTGACTTGAACTGACTGTGACAATGGGACTGCCACGAGAGCATACCCATTCTAACAAAAAAAAAATTTTTCAAAATCATCATTTCACGAAATCGGTGAAAATACATTTTATTTAAATCAGGGTCTGGTTTCTTTCATAGACGAGATTTTGATCTTGCACACATGTTTGATCTTTGCATGAGTGTGTTGCTGATATATACCATCGTAAAATACTATAAAACACTTTGCAAAATAACTGTTCACACCAGGAGTATTAGTGTTCTGTGGGTCACACCGACGACGGTCCTGTCAGTGTCAGTTTGGATTAGTTATATTCTCTCGTTAGAGGTTAGAGAGTAGTATACATAGATAAGGGTAAGTACTGATTCATTGATTTAAATACAATCGAATATAGAACCTCCTCGTTTTTTGAAGTCAGTTAAAAAGAATTAGGTACTTCACCACAGGCACGTATACAGAGGGGGGGATAGTTGGGATTTATCCCCCCCCGAAATCTGACTGAAAAAAAAAATGTTTTAAGCCATCTGTTTATTTATTCGCTTGCGTGTTCTTTCAATAAGTAGGTAAAATAAAAATATAGATCTTAATCTGATTATGTAAGCGACGTTACTAGTAGCGCCATCTAACCTGTTTAGAGAGAAACCGAGAACGAAAACAGTAATGAACGACATCTATCGTCGAGTAGAAAAACTAATAGTAGAAAGGTCGTCGCGTCGAGTAGCGAAATATCGAGAAGCCTCCATAACTTTCTGCTACCAGATAGTAGATGGCGCAATATTCCACAGTGTTCCAGAATACGAAAATGTAGTATAAATACGGCGGGAGTCCGGGAACCTGCATGTCAGTTCATTTCGAGAGCGATTCAAGTGAGAATCGAGAGCGACAAGCGAGAAGAAAAGTGAAATACCTCTGCAATAGTGATAGTATAGTGCAATAGACCAGTTTATTTTGATATTGGTTTCAGTTACATAGAGTGTAGGTAGAGTAAATTCCTTCCGACTTGGTTCACCTGATACTTTGCCCGTGCCGTGAAATAAAGGAAAAAAACTTCAAAACCACTGTTTTCATTTCATTGGATTCACCAAATCGCCAGTCCGTGACGTGAGATAGTGTTGGACAATTTTGGACCTGCAGACGTCATAATTTGTTGGACCGTTCGCCCTATCCATCACAGTTTACTTAAATAAAGTAAAGTAATGTGTGAAATGTGAGTGCTTCTTGATTTGTGCTTGTTTGAACGTATATAAATTGCTGCTGATAAAATGAAGAGAATTGACAACTTTTTCAAGCCAGTGGCAAAAAAAATTGTTACTACTAGCACTAGCGAGGAAAAAACTACTCCAAGCATGGCTTCTGCTGTTGATAGTAGACAACTAGAAACAACATCAAAATTTACAGAAAAAAATGTGATTTCAGCCGAACCGGCTGGAAGATGTAGAGATGAAGGAGAATGTTCAACTTCAAAAACGTGCAGTTTAGATACAATGATTATAATAAGTGAAACTTTTCCTGATATCGGCGTGGTTTCTAATGCCATATACACTTCTGGACACATCTATTGGCCCACCTTGTATTTTCAGTTTCGTTTGGTCCTAGCTAAAATTTTATATTAGGTCGAGCAAAAAGTTTTTATGCAGTTTTGAACCTGGCACATTCACAATTTCATTCAGTGTAGTCTTTTTTTGAATTTCGAACACAGAATTTAAAGAAACAAAAGACAATTTGGAGCCTGTTTGTTGATATCAAACAATCGAATACTAAGAAAACTTGGTTTTATTGGTTTACTTGGATTTAATTCTTGAAAAAGTGATTGATATCTTTGGTTTTGCAACAAACATTACTTATTCTTAACATTAAGGTGAGGTTCTATCAATAATCTATGGATACTTCACCTGAAGTCGCCGCCCAAGCTGTGGCACTTATTCAGGCCGGACACAGCCAAAGAAACGTGAGTGTAATTTAAGTCGATCTGCGGTCCGAAATGTTTATCGGAGGTACCTAGAGACTGGCGGCTTTGTTCGTCGCCAAGGAAGGCCACGATCTCGGGTCACAACTGAAAGGCAGGATCGATTCATCGTGACGACCAGCTTGAGAAATCGTCACCTTACCTCCATTGAGATACAAAACCAACTTCGCGACTTCCACGGAGTATCTGTGAGCGCTCGAACTGTTCGGAGAAGGTTAAAAGAACGCGATATGGTACCACACAAGCCAGCTAATGGGCCCAAACTAACGCGAGCCCACCGAACAGCGCGCCTTCATTTCGCACGCAGTCATTTAAATTGGACACAGCAAGATTGGAGCCGTGTACTCTTTTCTGATGAGTCTAAAATTGTGTTACATGGCAATGATGGAAGGAAGAAGGTCTACCGACGTAAGGGAGAGCGTTTCGCACAATGCTGCTTTGAAGAGAGGGTTGCTTATGGCGGTGGCTCATGGACTGTCTGGGGTGGTATATCCGCGAGCGGCAAAACTCAACTTGAGGTTGTTACAGGACCACGGCTGCCAACATTAAATGCTGAAAGGTACATTCGTGAGTGCTTAGAACCTCACGTGATACCATACGCGGACTATGTGGGCCCAAATTTCCTTTTTATGCATGATAATGCAAGAGCCCATGCGGCCGGCATCGTCAGGGAATATCTTCGGGATGTGAACATCACAGTTATGGACTGGCCAGCCAAAAGCCCAGACATGAACCCCATTGCGCACATGTGGGACGAGCTAAAAAGACGTGTTAGGGCTCGTCAGCCAGTTGCCCAGACGATGCAGGAGTTGAAAACTGCCATAGAAGAGGAATGGGAGATGATCCCTCAAAATTTCATAGAGCGGTTGATAAACTCTATGCCTAATCGTATGAGAGCTGTGGTAGATGCCCATGGAGGCAACACGCGTTATTAAATTAAACCTTTATTTGATAAAACATGTTTTTTATTCAAAAATCAATTGCCTTTAACAAGGCGCATATCCGACTTGTTAGGCGTAGCTCCATGTCGTATGGTATTCTGAATTCAAATTTAAAACAATACGATCGAAAAAGATGGTAAAATGTATCAGGTTTAAAACTGCATCAACAGTTTTTGTTCAATCTAGCAATCATATTTCGGTAGGGGCCATCGAAACCTAAACTCTAAGGTGGGCCAATAGATGTGTCCAGAAGTGTATAACACACAGTATCCTCCTCTTGTACTCACAGATGAACAGAAAAAAAATATTATTACACAGCCGTTTGTCCCAGATGCGTCATTTTCGTTTCCGGCTAGTAGCTTTGGAAAGAGGAAACTTAGATTTCGAAGAGAATGGATGCGATCATGGGAATGGTTAACATAGGTATTCGCCGAGGAGGAACGGTGTGTTCTGCAAATATTGCGTTGTCTTTTCATCAGGCACCGCTGGAAAAGGTTCCCATCAAACACTTGGAAGTTTTGTCAGCAAACCATTTGATAATTGGAAAGATGCAACAGAGAGATTTCGCGAACATTCTGCTGCTAAATATCACCAGTTTTCTAAGTTATGCGCAGAAAATTTCTTACGCGTAATGGATTCAGCAGCTATAGACGTTGCATCGCAGCTTAATGATCAAAGGCTCAAAGAAAAGGAAAGAAATAGAACAGCACTAAAACCTATAATCGAAACTATCATCTTCTGTGGAGAGCAAGAGTTGCCGCTTCGTGGAGACAAAGACAGTGGACCATTGACTTTAGAAAAGCCACTTGGTAAAGATGGAAAATTCAGGGCTCTGCTACGATACCGAGCAAGCTATGATAATATCCTGAAAGATACAACCCCTAAAAATGCAACGTATTTTAGCCCTATTATTCAAAATGAAATAATAGATACTTGCGGAAAGATGATTCAGAAAAAAGTTGTGACACAAATAAATAGTTCAGTGTTTCGCGATTCTTGGCGATGAAACTTTAGATGTGAGTGGAACTGAGCAATTGTCTTTGTGTGCGAGATACGTTTATAAAGGTATTTTGAGGGAGGACTTTCTCAGTTTCATTGAAATACACGACCTAAGTGCCGAAAATATAAGTGCAGAAATTTTAAAGAAATGTCATGAGATTGGTTTGAATCTCGATAAACTAGTTGGTCAGGGGTATGACGGAGCTGCTACCATGAGAGGACACATCAGTGGTGTGCAGACGAGAATCAGAAAAGAATTTCCTAAGGCCACATACGTACATTGCTCGGCACATCGTCTGAACCTAGTTCTTTCAAAAGCTCTTTCAGTTCCCGAGGTGAGAAATTCAATAGGCGTTGTGAAGGAAGTCTGCAATTTACTTCGCAACAATGCAATGGCCGGGAAACAGTTCAAGGAAAATGTGGAAAAGCTCACACCAGAGAGTAAGAAAAAAAGACTGGTCGGCATGTGTGGCACTAGATTTATAGAACGTCACGACTCTATAAATGTATTTGGTGAGTTTCTCGAACCTATTGTCATTACATTTAGAGAACTATCCTACACAAACAGAACTGTCGCCCAAACTGCGTCTACACTTATAGCTGCGATGGAAAAGAGTAGTTTCTTGATTTCTCTAAAAACCTCTGCTATGAAATTTTCCGATGACATTATCGGAAAACTAAAAGGGATACGTGACGATGTTAACCCGGTATTCTCAGAAATATATAACGCATGCTGCAAAATAGCGGAAGATGTCTTGCAAATAGAAATTCAGCGTCCTCGAGTTACTGCCCACCAAACTGCACGAAGCAACCCTCCCAGCGATACTGCTGAAGAATACTTCAGAAGAACTATTTTTATACCGTGCTTGGACGATTTGATATCTGGCATGAATGATAGATTTGCGAATCAAAGAGAGCTGCTTTCTTCTTTAGAAATTATTCTTCCGAAAAATGTGGACGAGAGGAAGTTATGTGAATTAGAAAATATGAAAATTGGGAAGAAAGTGTTGGAGAATCACTAATAAAAGCAGAGTACAGTATGTGGTGTGCCAAGTGGAAAAACACAGATAAGAAACCAGTCGAAATTATGGAAATTTTAGACACGTGTGACAAAGTTTTCTTTCCTACCATTAACAGGCTAATACATATTCTGGCCACCCTTCCGGTTTCAACGGCATCTGTGGAGCGGTCATTTTCATGCCTAAAGAGAATAAAATCCTTCCTAAGGAATAGAATGGCGGGTGAGAGGCTTACTGGTCTCGCTCTATTGTCTATTCATTCCGCTTTGGCGCCAGATCCTGATATGGTACTAGACGTAATGGCTGCCAGCAGAAACAGAAAAATACTTATATAATTATAGTATAGTACAGTGATTACAGCGATTTTCACACAGTTCACATGGTTGTTTCAATGTTTGTCCCCCCCCGAACCAAAAGTCTGGATACGTGCCTGCTTCACCATTCTCCACATTCATATTTTGCAGAATGACAATAGAAAAGAAACCATTGGTTTAATATTGGGAACTACTAATATTGTACTAAAACTAGGAATTGGAATTTTTTTTATGTTCATTGCTCCCTTTAGTATGGACACCTCTGCCCAACCCTTCGGGGAAACAAGGCGTGATGCTATACTCCATAATTATACATATTTCTTTACCTAGACCAGTTTAATCCATAGATTATACACTTGTTTGATCTTGCTTTATTTTTACCTGTGATGTATTTGACATTGCTGTCAGTTAACTTGCTGTCAGGTTTGACATTTGCGTATTTACGGATGCAGTGTGTAAGAAAGAAATTACATTGCACATTCCTTCGGCTATTCTAATTAGGCTCTTTTATTATACTTTTAGTACAAATGCATTTCTTTAAGTTCACGTTATATAGTTACTGCAAGCCGTGAGTCTTTATTGGAGCTCTAAAAAAATACTGTGCACTGTCTACTACCAGTTGGAAAACGCCCAAGCTGTCGACACAAAATGGATGAAAACATTGATAGCAATGTGGCCGTTTTGGCTATTTTGGACAACCAATGTGAGTAAACAAACAAGCACGTGTATCATTTATGGAAATTAATATCAAACATGACTTTAGAGTGATTTCTAGTTCTAGACTTATTAACAACAACTATGTACATACTTTAACGTTGATTAATTACTCTTTTCTTATGCTTCATTTCAGCGACACCATATAAGCCAAATATGACTATATCGAACTATACTCACAGCCACACATTAGCTCAAGAAGAAACAGATGTAAATGAGACCAAACAAAGTATGTACTTACTGCATTGGACATTACTTACCATCATTATCATACTACCTATTTATTCCAGTTGTAAAGAGATAACTTTCTCATTCCAGACGTGATTTGGACAAAAAATGCAACAATCATGCTTTTAAGTTTATATGAAACAAAAATGCATATGCTGGACAATCCAAAAAAGAAATCCAAAATGTGGCTATCAATAGCAGAAGAACTGAAATCATTAAATGTTGAGGTACTTGTTAATTGAATACATAATATTTTAATCATCTTCCTGCCGTTGTCCCATGTTACTTGGGGTCAGCACAACACATTTCCTTCTTCTCATTTTCATTTTTTAATATTACAGTTCTAAAAGTTTTTACATTTTTTTATAAAAATAATCTAATATATTTTAGGTAACTCCAGATCAAGTTAGATGGAAAGTTAATGCTCTTACAAAAAAGTACAAAGACTGCATTGACAATGGGCAAGGAGCAATGAGTTTCAAATATTTTAATGAGATGCATCAAATTTTGGGTAGATACAGTGATAATGCTGGAACTTACAGATTAGCTTCAGGTGTAATGCAAGGCCCAGAAGATTTAGACAAAGACAAAAATAAAAGAAATATCTCCCTTAAAGGTTCAACACCATTCAGAAGATTAAGAGCAGAAAGAAGAGCTAAAATAGAATTAGATAAACAATGGTTGGATTATTTAAGGAAACAAGAAGACCAAAAACAGTTACGAGATGAAAGGTATGAAAGAAATTTAAGGCTGAGGCAAGAAGAATTACAGTTAAGGAAAAAGGAATTGGAAATAAAACAATCATTAGCATTAAAAAAATTACAGCTCAAAGAGCAAAAACAAGAAGAAATGCTAAAAATCGAAAGGGAAAAATGTGCACTCTTACGGAAATTAATAGCCGAACAAGATTTAATGAGGCAATAAAAATAATTTCACAAACATGGCTGAGCTATCTTTTATAAAAATAAAATTTAATGAAATACATGACTTCACATCTTAATAGTTTTCTTTTCAGTATTTTTCTATTCATGATCCAAGTGATCATTTTCATTCAGACAATAGTTATGCAAAATACATGCAGCTACAATAGTGTCAGTTATAAATGCAATATTTCTGTAAACAGTAAATAGTTTTATTCGTCGAAATCTCCCTTTTAATAGACTGAAGGCTTTATCACTTAATTTTCTAGTAGATGTATGTAAGGAATTAAATTCCCTCTGCTGTGGTGTTAATCTTTTGTTTTCTCGAAATGGTGGCATGAGCCATGGTAAAGATGGATAGCTTGAGTGACCCACGAGAAAAGTATTGTGTGGAAATAGGGCATTTCTGTTTTGAGATGCAGTATTGTACAAAGGTGACTTCTTCAGAACTCTAGCACAATTAGAAGAACCAGGTTCCCCACAAAATACATTAGTAAACCTTAAATTTGCATCAATTGTTGCTTGTAGAATTATTGAAAAATATCCTTTAGGGTTGCAATATTCTCTTGCATTCTTGGGTTTTTCTATTTTAATATGGGTACAATCAATTATTCCTACCATATGGGTAATTCCAGTCTTTGTGTGAAATGAATCACATAATAAGCTTATCTCTTCAAAGTTTTGAGGCCATTTAATAGCATCATTTAGTTTAGTTAGAACCCAAGCAACTACTCTCCTTATAACTCTAAATGTTGACGATATAGAAATATCAAATCTTGTTGCAATTGGAGTAAGTGGTTCTGTATTGGCAATAAATGACAAAAAGATGTAGAAGCAAAGTTTTGGTTCCAATGGTTTTAATCCAAATTTATGTGATGCTATAAATCCTGACTTCTCCAATTCATCTGAAACAAATTATTGTTGGCTGTAGTGATTTAATATGATTATATTTATAGGTAATTTTGATCTACTTGAAGTTTTGAATGTTACCAATAAGCCTGTACGCAGTCTTTCTTGATAGTCTCATGCGATTTTTAAATTCAGCATCTGTCCAAGAGTCTATTATGTGTAAGTAATCATCTACTCGCTTCCGTCTCAGTCTTATTAAATATTGCATCAGAGGAAAAAACAATGTATCCTCTTCTTCATCACTATTGTCCTCATCTTCTGAAACATCTTGTCTTATAGTGCAAACATCACTCCATTCGCTTGAATCACTTTCATCACTGCTTACTGCCGTTTCGCTTAACCAAAGAACAAGTTGTTGTTTATCCATTTTACACAACAGTATTCTTTTGATTATTATATTATATAATTATCATTTAACAATCATGCTTTTCATAACATTACCAAAATAATACAAAAAACAAACAGATGATTCTTATTTTCGTGATCTGTCACTGTCACTCGGTCACTGCCAGAGAAAACTGTCTTTTTTGACAGTGACATTGAAAGAATTGTAATACACTCCCAGACACCTAAATCGAGCAACCCTGGATATTTTTGAAGGTCTCGTATCTTTTTATCCCTCAAGAAAAGACTTATCGACATGACGTATTCTTCCTAGCCTCACGTATGGGTCTCAAACATGGTCTTTGACAATTCAGCAGAGGTCCACAAGGTTTGCCAGAGTACAATGGAACGGAGTATTCTGGGTATTAAAACTTGTGTAGTGGGTTAAGTACACAATAATATATCAAATTTTAAGAAAATGTCCGATATTCATAGTTTAAATACCAGGAATAAACACAATCTTACTCTACATCGCACTCGCCTCCACAGAGTACCTAGGCAACTTGTTCATGGGTCAATGTATACCTACGCTACAACCAACTTCCCATTGACATTCGAAACTTACCCATTAAACGATTTTAAATCTGTATTAAAACCAAACTTTGTAAAAAAGGATACTTACTATAAAATTTCTGATTATTTAGAAGACAAAAACGCTTGGGATTGAGCTGCTCGCTCTGCTAAACCTTGTGATAAAACCGAAAAACTTGACATTTCTATTATTATGCAAAATCATCATTATATAGGTACTATTTTATATACGTGTTGACATTGTTGAATTTTAGGAAACTCAAAACCTCATCTATAATAATATATAATTTATAGTTTAAAAAAAATGTTTGACGTGTAAAAGTGTTTGTAAATATAGGTACTAAACCTACTTACAGAAATAAAATATTTTATCATTATATACAAAATGACATGAATATATAAGTACTTTGAAAAGTATTATATTACTTTAATTATTGTGAATGTGAGCACTATGTAGGTTTTCTATTTTTTTTCTTCTTTCTCAGTTAGTTTTAATGATAGTCTGGCAACTAATGAATAACAAAAAAAAATTATATATTATAGTTATTTATTATATTATTTATTATTTTTTTTATTTAATGAAGGACATTAGGGTACCCAAATGTCCTTTCTGTGGTATTGTTCGTCGAATCGTTGAGCTCCTTAAGTCCTGAGTTGAGCTACACAATTACTGACAAATACTTGCACTGACTGGACAGGTCCACTCAAATTTGTGTGGTTCTTTCCTCAAAAAACCATTTCAGACACGGATCTACATAGTCCTCACATGATTGACTAAGATTTTGTCTGGACTTTAAAAGAGACTATGACCCCTGAGTTTATTTCGCAATTTCTTCTCAGGGGTAGTCATATAGGAAATGTCGACTCCGTCTAGCTTTATTTTTTTGAATATGACGTGTAAAAGTGATTCCGATATCCGATTTACAGAATAAACAATTTCGTTTCATTTTTTTAAATAAAAAAATTCATTTATTTATTTTTACTTGGGTTTTACCTTGGTTCAGCCGTACCGGTAATTCGGCGAATACATGTGTATTTCAACACTGTCAAAATACAACGAGGTGCAGAATACCCGAAGATATCATACTACGAATGTTATGCCGCTACAGCCTATTCATAACCGAAAATAGCCGTGTATGCAGTGAACACCTTGAGCAAGGTGAATGGCATATACTTACTTTGCAAGACAATTTAATCGGAGGATTCAGTGCAACTCAAATTGTTAGTGCTCTAAGATTATTAATGAGCCATCAGCACAGAAGTTTTAGATTTTGAACATTATGAACTAATAAATGATAAAGAATTTCATGACTGGACTGGCCTGACTATTGAACAGTTAATGATTTATTAGCCAACACACCTATCCTAAACAAAGAAGAAACAAAAGAACTATTCTAGCAGCTTTGTTAGCAAAAATCCAAACCGGCGAATCAAATGCACGGCTAGCATCGATTTTTAAAACCAGCGAAGCCACTTACTCGCGAATGCTCCATACTGGCAGAGAAGCCCTACTGCAGCAGTGCTATTCTAGAAAGATCCCACCGTGAAAATTTAGGTGAAGTGAGCGTGATGTGAACTGTCATCCCACCTTACTCTACTAGGAACTTACTACACTACTTACTTACTTTACTAGGGATTGAGCTCACTTCAAACTCACTTCACCTAAGTGCTTACGGTGTGATGTTTACAAAATAGATCAGCAGGACTTTGTTCCTATTCACTTAGGCTTTGACCATATGACCCGGGAAGATGTAGCACGGAGGAACCTTATGATTCCTGAAAGAATTTTTGGAAACCCAGAAAGTCCTACCGACGAAAGAAAAGCCATAACAATTGTAGATGGCACTTACATAATTATATATTCAAAAGAGTACAAACTACTTTTTTCAAAGGAAATCCTATAGCAGCCACAAGTTCAGAAACTTATTAAAGCCATTTCTGTTTGTCTGTTGTGACGGGCACATCATAGAAGTTTCTGGTCCACACGCTCCGCTAGGAGTATATGTGTTCGGTGTCCACACGCTGCTACTTCTTCAGATGCGCAAATAATGCTTAATATTGTACAAAATGAAAATGATCATGGCGACGGATTATTTCAATGGTTTTACCGAAATGGGGACGTATTTATTTTGGACCGTGGCTTCAGATGCAATTTCCATCCTTGAAGGATATGGATACACTGCTAAGATGCCCGCGACTAAGCTCCCTGGGGAAACGCAACTTACAACAGAACAAGCTAATAAGTCGCGACTTGTTACTATTTGCCGATGGGTCGTGGAAGTCGTAAATGGCCGATTTAAAAGAGATTTCCGGCTGCTGAGACACGTCCACATCAATATAACACTGCACAATATGATGGATTATTTTAGAATTGCTGCCGCATTAATAAATGCCTATCACGTTTTGATAGTAGATAACGTTCATGCCACTGATATCCTTGAAATAATAGGTGAAAGAATAAACATGCCCAATACACTGGGAGATCTTGTGAATAGACACAATTTAAACCGAAGGCGAGCACAGTTCCAACCCATGGCTGCAGATATGGCAGATTTCAATGATTTTCCAACATTGACAGAAGAAGATTTAATATTATTCAGCCTTGGTGTATATCAGCTCAAACAAGCAAAAAGCTATTACGGAGAGCACCTTCAATCCGACAGAGCTTTTATCATTGAGCTTGGTGGTGGGATTCCTCTGGAAATAGTCAGGGAGCTTGAAGGGGAAGATTTGTGGATTATAAGAGGACGAATACAATCCCGTCACATCCAAGCCAAAAAATACTATGTGTACATTGCAATAGATCGGGCAGCAAATGGTCGTCGAGCATTAGCTCATTATTATTGTACAGACGCCAGCAGGTCAAGCTACCCGAAACTGTCAAATTTTCCCAATCAACCTTGAACCTAATACTTTAGCAATAAAGTTGAAAATCTATTAAAGAAATTTGACAGATTGTAGTAGCTTGATGTGCTGCCGTCCATACATGCAATATCGGCAAGAGGACCATTGGATGCTGCTCTCATACCATGACCATAGTCTGGTACATGGGTTATGCTAGACATGACCCATTGCTCACCCCACCTGCAATAGGATTGATGATGTATATGTTAGATTAGGACAAATATAAATGAATTAATTTTGCTCTTTTTTACCTAAATGAAAGGTACTGAATCTAAATGAGGCGCTGTTGGTCGTTTTCTTCATATTTAATTATATTTGACCAAATGTATTAAAATAACACATCATAACATTTTATTTTACATTGTATTTTAAAAGCATGTAACAACATAACTATAGGGCGCACAGGTTTGGTGTCATAGTAAAAAATAATAGGAATTTTGTGATCTATCCGAATATTACGCCTTTTTTTTTTCTTGATTTGGCCCAAAAATATATGGAACGTGAATGATGTCCTTTCTTTAATAGATTTTCAACTTTATTGCTATAACAATAGGTTCAAGGTTGATTGGGAAAATTTGACAGTTTCGGATAGCTTGACCTGCTGGCGTCTGTACGATAATTTCGCCCATAAAACGATAATTTCGACGTGGGAACTATAATTTTAACTTTTGGAGTTGGCAGCACTGTGTCCTGTTGTAGACAGAGATGTTGACTGACGGAACAGGATCTATTTTATTTACAAAACTTTAATTTTACGCTATTTGAGTCTAATAACACTGTGATTTGAGATCAATTCATCTGTTGGAATCGAAGAATCAAACTCGAACTGTTCGGTTTCTGCAATTCCTTATTATGTACCCGATTTAACCGGACTAACCGAATTCTGGCTCATTTTATGTGGAAAAGAATATTTTGTTACCTGTATCAGAAAATCAAATCATTGTACTTTGATTGTACTAATTAATCTCCTGTGTTAGTAAGCTGGGCTTTACACAGAGTCCGTAAAATCGTATAAAATGGATGTGTGTGAAGCAACTGACACATACTGTATTTTGGAAGAAGGCAAATACCTAAATCTGTGAATTGTTTAATAAAGACAGTCTTCGGTTATTCACAATTTTGGTTTTAATTACAGCCTCACAAGATAACTTGGAAATTTGCGAAAGTACTAGTGATATAAACACACTAAATGCAGAAATTGAAGGAAAACTAAATGATGGTTCGGAGAAACCTTGTATGTATAAATAAACCAATTGTTGTTATTAGTTTATTGTTTCCTTTCATGTAAAACTTTGATAATATTCTCAGGTGCAGTTTGGACATCAAATGCTACGACAACTTTGTTGAAATTATATGAAAACAAATTAGAAATGCTGGAAACACCTAAGAAGAAGACTAGGATTTGGATTGCAATATCACAAAGCCTAAGTGAATATGGCATAGAGGTATATTATAACACTAAGTAATTAAATACTTAAAAAAAATGTATTATTATTATGATGAGATTGGTTTATATGTAATGCAAATAATTAATGTTTTATTAGATGTCACCGGATCAAGTCAGATGGAAAATAAATGCACTTACAAAGAAATACAAGCAATGTGTAGATAATGGGCAACATGATAAATTCAAATATTTTAAAATAATGAATGATATTTATGCACAGTACCATGTAGATTGTGATTCATACACATTAACTGAACTATTACATAAAAATAAAGATGTTAACAAAATGAGTGTAACAGATGAGCAGAATTTAAAACTGAACCATGAAAGTAAAGCTGTAATTGAAATGAGAAAAATAAGACTTGCCAATAGAATAGAAAGTGATAGATCTCAAGGGAAAATTCAATTGGAAAAACAGTGGCTGGAATACTTGCGGAGACAAGAAGAGCAAAAGCAATGGAGAGATGAAATCTACGATAGAAACTTAAAATTACGTGAAGAAGAATTGGAGCTGAGGAAAAAAGAGCTCGAGATAAAGGAAACGCTGGAATTGAAAAAGATACAGTTAAAAGAAAAAGAATATAGAGAGACATTGCAAATTGAAAGGGAAAAATGTGAATTACTCAAAGAAATATTTAGTAAAAGGTATTAGGTTAAGTTACACAAAATAATGTGTTTTATTTTTCATTAGATTTATCTTATACTGCAGTCAACTCCTACCCTATTAGTTTAATTTTTGAAAATAACCAGTAAGTAGACAGTTAATTTTAAAATTTTGAAAAATACTTAACCATCTTGTTTTGAAATTTAAGCTAGTGGTGTATAATGTAGGCATTTCAATTCATATTTTGACCACCAGCTAATGTGACTCATATTCAGTTTCAGATTTTTTGTACTGAGACATTTTAGCGGATCATTTTGTATACTGGCGCAACCTGATGTTAAATCCTCACACTTGGCACATGCCGCAAACTACAAATCTCTTCAAGTGGATGTATAGCAAGCGCTTGGCGCAAGCTTCTTAATAATATAAGTACAAAAACCGACACTCGATCTGATCGGCGCCGGCGGCAGCAGGTGCTTGCATGCACAAGCTAAGCCTTTCCGAGTATAAGTGTTTTGTGAGCCAAGCCAAGAACTTTCATACAACCCTAGAGCATACATTATCTTCCTGCCCTTGTCCCATGTTACTTGGGGTCGGCGCAACACGCTTTCTCTTTCTATTTTCCCCTGTCAACCGTCACGCTATCATTCACACCCTTCTCTTTCATATCATTCCTCACACAATCCATCCATCTTTTCTTTGGCCTTCCTCTCCCTCTCCATCTCCCAACATTTATATTCATCACTCTTTTAGTCACATGCGTTTCCTCCCTCCTCATCACATGCCCATACTAAGCCAAATGCCAAATGATTTCCTTTCAACTTTTCGTCACTGGCGCCACTTTCAAACTTCCCCTTATATACTCATTTTTACATTTTTTTACTTTATCCATTTTCGTCACTCCACACATCCATCTCAAGATTCTCATCTCCGCTGCATGCAATCTTTTTTCATCCGTCTTCTTCGCGGCCCAGCATTCCGATCCATAAAGTACGACAGGCGAGGCGTTATCAGATCACGGACTTGTAAAATTTCCCCTTTAACTTGAGGGGCATCCGTGGGTCGCAAGTTGTTCCTGTGACCTGTCGCCAACTCGCCATTTCATCCATCCCGAGTTGATCCGGTGCGTTACGTCTCGGGTCTATTTCGCCAACCCTTTGGACAAACGACCCGAGGTACCGAAATTCGGAGCAGATCGGTAAGGGTGTTCTAGCGAGAGATAAGGGCACAGGACTGGAGAGACTGCCAAAATCACAAAACAAGTATTCTGTTTTGGTTCGACTTAATCTCAGGCCAGCGGTCTCCAGTCTTGCCCACCACACCTCCAATCTGCTCTGGATCTCTAAGCCGCTCTCAGCAACCAGCACAATGTCATCAGCGCGGCGAACAGCATTACACCAGGGCGCCTTTTCCTGGATATCCGACGTAAGAACGTCCATTCTCATCACGAAGAGGTACAACTGAGTGCCGACGCTTAGTGCAAGTCGACAGCGACATTGAAGTTGCCAGTAGTGCCCACTGTAGACCGGACTTGTGTACTGAATCGACTGTACAGACGCCAGCAGGTCAAGCTACCCGAAACTGTCAAATTTTCCCAATCAACCTTGAACCTAATGCTTTATCTATAAAGTTGAAAATCTATTAAAGAAATTTGACAGATTGTAGTAGCTTGATGTGCTGCCGTCCATACATTGCTCGAATCAACTGCACATACTTCCCTGGCACACACCACAAAACTTCACGAGGCACTCGGTTGTATGCCTTTTCGAGGTCAATGAATATCATGTGCAAGTTTTTATGCGCACCTCTGTATTTCTCGCACAGCTGGCAGATAGCAAAGATGGCATCTGTTGTTCCGCGACCAGGCATAAAACCGAATTGGTTTTGCGAAATTTCACTCTCTTCTCTCAGTAAGAGCATACAACCCGTGTAAATTAACTAAACATGGTTTGTACGTTATCACACCTTAGCGCTGGGCCGCACTGCGATTGATGTGCACGCGCGGTTTTTTGAAAATTTTTGGACATGACGAAATCAATGCAAGCCCACGCACTGCCGCAACTGATTTCTGTACCACAAAACCTCTAAGATGCAAGTATAGTGCACCTTAGCTGTTTTGAGGTTGCTGCACGCCGAAAAAACTGCATTGCACCTCATACAGCAAAAACTATGGGCTTCTTTTTATCAAGAAGTTTATGATAAATCAGGTGTTATTAAAAAATCGACTAAAAACTTTTAGAGAATACACAACGCTACTCTCTATGGCTAAAGAATCTGCTTACGTCGCAATGCTACCAACATAATGTCCCGCCGCGACGCAAAATTCTATAGAAATCTCCGTTTATTCGGGAGGAATTATAAAAATTTACTGTGAATTTCGGCAATGACAGACTTGAAATCTAAGAGACATGAAAAGTCTTTGGGTTTACTTACAACGAAATTTGTGTCATTGCTGCAAAAAGCAAAGGATGGTGTTTTGGATTTGAAAATCGTAAGTATAGCTTGATTTGCCTCCCATTGATCTGTCAAGTGAATTTGGGCACGAAAAAGAAATATTTTAAACATTATTTGCAAATGAATTGGTGGTTATAACATTTTCAGGCGACAAATTTGTTAGCTGTAAGACAAAAAAGAAGAATATATGATATAACTAATGTGTTGGAAGGCATCGGTTTGATTGAGAAACGAAGTAAAAACAGTATACAATGGAAGTGAGTGCACATTTTATTGTTTGTTATTGTTTTATTTCCTGAATGTCTTCTGATGTAAGTTGTATAATAAATTTATTTCAGAGGTGCAGGTCCAGATTGCAAAACGAGTGATATTGGTCAAAAAGTGATCGTTTTGAGAAAACAAATAGGGCGCCTAGACGAACACGAAAAATTACTTGACAAGTGAGTGTTACTTGATTTTAGCTATTACATTAATGAATTCAGCATAAATAGGTGATTGATGCATAGATGATTACATTCACAGCCAAGTGAAAAATGACTACAAAATATTAGAATGACATGAATCTTTGCCAAACTCCGAATTGTATTGTTTGTATTGTTGTACCCAATGATGCTTAAACTCAAACTCAAAGCATTTATTTCAAATACACCAATTACAGACACTTTTGAATTGTCAAGGGGTCAGTCAGTCAGAAAGATGAAGCTAGTGGCCCATTCCAAAGCCTAGTAGGTTCCTATGGAGAAGAATGGGCAAGAAACTCCATGGGCACTCTTTTGAATCAAAATATTGTTACAAAACTTTGGTTAGATCATTCATGTTGAAATTATATAAGTATGTGAGGACAACGTAGAAAGATGTTCACATTAAAAGCATCCGTAATAAAAAGATAAAACCCAAAAACAATTCAAAAATTAAAATAAGCCATGGCAGCTAAGAGATGACCAGTCCCTATTGACGGTGCCCGTTCACGAATATGACGCATGGATCAGCACCAATTAACCATCATAACCACTTTATCCATCATAATCATAGTTCTGTTCTAAGATCTTCACCCTAAAGATTATGTAATCCAAAACAATTATAACTAAACAATAACTCTTTTATTTCAGCCAGCTACATTGGATTGAGCAAAGCATAAAGAATGTGCTAGATGACACGGACAATAATGACTTATGTTTTGTTTCTGACAAGGATATCAAGGAATGCTTTGATGATAGCCAAGTTTTAGTATTAGAAGCACCTTTAGGTGCTAACTTATCAGTTGGAGCTATACCTAGTAGTAAGGTAAGAATAATTCAGTATCATGTTGCAAAGTATTGATTATCCAATCAATAATGATTTATCATAAATTCAACTTGTCATACATAACATCACCCCTTCCTGCTTCTCACAAAGAGGAGGCCTATATCCCAGCAGTGGAAACAGGCTGATTACGTAGCACCTTTTTCCCCGAAGTTAAGTGAAAACGAGTGTGTAGTAGCAAGTTTCTCATTTAAGTATCCAAATTATTATCTTGATGTAGATCTACTACTTGGATGACTGTGATGATGCATTTCTTGTGTTTCTTTGCAGAATAAGCAGAAATATCCAAATCTGAGTGATAGACAAGCTGGGATGACGAAACACAGTAGAAATGTAAACACATTTTTTTTTAATAATTACAATTTTTCAGTTTTTGCCTCTATATTTTAGCTGATAGCAAACGGAAATTGATGGACACACTACCAGTTGGATTTTGAGATGGGGCAGTAAAGGTATATAGGTACCTTAACCATTGCAATCTCAAAAAGTGAAGGACAGTCTCCTAAGTCCGTTTCATGTAGCTACCACAGATAAGGTACCTGCCCTTACTTCCTATCTCAAAAATACACCCTGTATATTTGGATTTACCTGTATATTGATGGATGCAATACCTATAGGGAAAAACAGATTTACATACATTTTTGGTAATGATTGATTTTTGTATTAAATGAGCCTACTGTACACTTTACCACCTTTGATTACTTTACCAGAAAGATATGTATCATGCTTTGTAAATATGTTATCTAAACATTATAGTAACTAATATAGTATTTTTTGTTACAGGACCTAGATCAGCATTATTTTTTACATTTAAAATCAACAGAATCAATTGGAGTTATACTTTTAAGTGATAGTGAAGATAGTGAAAAGGTATGCATAATTTAGAAACATTTTATTTAAAATCTGATACTGAAATTACTACTACTGTCTACTCCCGCAAGGTTGTTTAATAATGACAATACTAAGCAGTGATGTATGGGGCAAACCCCTAATCTGAATTCCAAATAGGGTGCAGCATATTTCCCTTTCTGTGTTCAATTTGAGACACCGGTTGCGTGAAATCACTGCGCGTTTCAAGCACGGTACGTGTACCGAAACTGTTCAGTTTGCGTCAATTAATCTCTGTTTATAATCAACTAACCTCGTTCTGTTTTTAAAAACAAAAAAAAAACAATTCCAGTATATGGTTAGTCTACAGGATGACATTTAATTGACTTTGACCGTGACCTTTGTCTAATTTTAATTGAATTATATTGCATGAAGCTGTGACTGTTGAAAATTAATCTGACATATTTTGGAATTTTGTTGTTTATGAATTCAGACAAGTGAGGAGTGACTTTTCAAAATGGCTTATTTCTGTATGGTCATTTTTTTCAGGACCAAGAAAAATACGAAAACTTTTCATATATGAATATTTTTAGTAACAAACTTCTATGTACATAATCTAGGTACGTTAATAGATCGTTTCACAGTGTATATATTTTTTTTAATACTCTAAATTATGAGTTATTATCATATGATTTAAGGAAATAAGCCATTTAGTCGCAAACTCGAAATAAGCCGTTTTGAAAAGTCACTCCTCAAGTGTTATCGTAAGTTGTGTCTTAAATCTGATAACTTGGAATGCCCTTTTTGAGGTATTTGCTAATATGTCGAAAGTTCTCATGTCGTGCGCATGTGTGTGGCAAAATTATATAACGCGAACTGTAAATACTAAAATTTTTGACGAAAGGTCACGGTCAAGGTCAATTAAAAATCTTCCATCAATCTGTAGACAAATATCACACTGGGTTCCTACAAGTGGAAGATGAATATTTAATTATTTTTGACTTAGGACGTCTAGTTTTTGGGATATTTGCGAAAACTCAAAAAGGGGATTCCAAGTTATCCATTCTAGAACGCAACTTTTTAAAAGCGCTTAGATAGATCCTCATGCCTTTTTGCAAAATTCAGTTGCCAAATGACCTTGCAACAGTAATAATGTTAACAGCTGCATGCAATATAAATACAACAATAATTGGACAAGTTACAGTCCAAGGTCAATTAAAGGTCATCCATTAACCTGTTGACAAACCGTAAACAGTACAAAGTTTTGTAAAAACAAAACAAGGTTAGTCTATCACTAAAAAGTTTATTTGACGCAAACTGAACACGCTTTTGGTCGTACCGTGCTACAAAAGCGTGTTGATTTCGCGCAACCCGAACGGTATCTTCAATACTTTCAGTAGTGTCTTCATCAGCTTGCCTAGTCATCATTATCTTTTACAACCACCACCAGCTGTCTATTCCGCTTTACTCTTAATTACAGTAACTTAGCTAGGACATAGGCACTTTTTTTAACAAATTGTTATGTTACAGGAAACGGATGAAGATGCAAGTATGGATGACAATGAAGTACAAAAGTACACTGAAAGCAGAAGTGGGGATAGTATACATGCCAACAGTGAGTACATTATGAAGTTTCGGATTGAATGATTATTGAATTTTAATGATAACAGAATTTGCTTGTGTGAGGCAGTTTGTGGTCACCTATTAAATTAACCATGTTCCATTACAAGTCAATATGCCAATTTTAAATTGATAAAATATTTTCTTTTCAGATTACCTGCTGAGACTGAGTCCACCAGTAACTAAATACGACTTCTCCTTTTCTCTTCATGGATCAGAAGGGTTGTGTGACTTATATGACATCCCATGTTAGCTTTAGTGTAAAAGGCCTTTTTTATAATCATCTTTGTTTTGAAAGACATTTTTTTTATTAAGTACTCTATTTTTGACCATGTTGAAGTTTATCATATACTAAATTGTAAATAAATTATGTAAATATGGAAAATCGTTTTGGAATTATGAAAGGACAGAAATAAATGATAAGATTTTATGTATACAAAATATTTGTTTTATTTTCTAGATTTAACTGTTGGCACAAATCTGTCAAGAACACCAAATGACTGCTTCTTTGTTTTTTGGGCCTCCGGTAAATTGAGTAATTTCTGTGCTTCCTTCGCTTGCTCTACGAATTCCTGAAAAGTAAACGGACACAATTATTTGGGGCCTGGCGCCTAATATAAATAAATGGATATAGTTTCCTCGTAATAGATAATCATGAGACAGTGCTTGATGTAGTTTCGCGGTGCGGGGGGTTGGGGACGTCAGCACATAGTACATTATAGATGCCAGTCAGTGGGAGAATATACATTATAGATGCCAGTCAGCGGGAGAATATAACTGGCCACTGAGCTCTCGCGCGCGTCACCACACGCCTCCCGCGCCGCGCTACCTGAGGCACGCTTCATATGTGGTTTTTAAAGTTGTTGTTCCAAAAACTCACGTTTTCGTGTTTGGAAACTAAATCATGAAAGCAGTATGGTAAACTTACCTTTCTAGCGACTTGTTTTATAATCTTCTTTCTAGCTATCTGCGTCTTTCCTTTCTTCTTATGCCTAGGAGTGAAGTCCATTTTCTTCGGTTTGAGGTACTGTAAAGAATGTAAAAATTAAAAAAAAAATACAATGTATAATTAGTACAAAATTAAATAAAGTAAGCATGATTGGCACGCGCGAAGTGACTTGTCCCCTTGTGGACATCGACATAAGGTTTAATTTACAATAAACCAAACAACCAACTCCATTTGCTCTTACGAACTTACCAAAAGTTTCTTCTTCGCCTCCATTTGTTCTTGCATGGAGGGCACGTCAACTTCAGTAATATCAAACGGATTGAGTGTGATAAGTTCCGCAGGTATCTTGTCCAGTAACGCTTTAACCTCGGCCTCTTTCCTCTGTTTCTTGTTCTGGAAGGGATTGCTTTCCAACGCGTCGAAGTTGGGCTCACCACTGCCTGTAAAAAAAAGATGGTTATTCTTGAAATAAATGGAATAGTCTAATCATTGTTTCCTTGTACTAAAAAAACTTACAATTTAGTTCTATCCGATGAATTTGTTTAAGTTAGAGGATATTTGAAAGAGAGTGAAACATACCTGGTATTATAATGCTTGTAAATCCATTGCTAGTTCCAACTCCTAAAACATCTTCATAGGGACAGAATTTGAAGTTATTTATAGTCTTTGCCATTCTATGTCTCAAGTAAGGTTTCTCTGTTGTTTGTGAGCAGCAGTTACTGAAAAATAATGAGAATGTCAAAAAAGTGCAGTGAGTGTTGATTACCCTTTATTACACCAAAATAATAATCCTACTAATATTATAAACGCGAAAGTTTGAGGATGGATGGATGTTTGTTACTCTTTCACGCAAAAACTACTGAATGGATTTGGATTAAATTTGGCACACAGTTTATAACCTGGAGTACTCTTTATAGGATACTTTTCATCCCGATATCCCTACGGGATCGAGAATTATGCGAGTGACACCGCGGGGCGCTGTTAGTATATTTATAAATATCCACAATATAATGGTTATAGCAAGTGTCGTCAATTAGAAAGATATATGCCCGTTTTCACTAACACTACACGACACCTAAAAGAATGACTAAATAAAGTCGCGGTGTTCGTTTTTCAACTTGAGCGCTGAGCCGAGTGTTGAACATCCAATAGAACTTTTTTTTAGGCATCGCCACCAGGCGATAACATACGTAACACTAGTTAGAGAAAACGGGCCTTAGAGAAGGGGTTAAAACCTCATCAAAACATACTTGTATATTTCTACGACTTCATCTAGGCCGACAGCAAGCATGTCCTTCTGTGAGAACTCTAGGTCTACTGGGGCACTCCTCAGTCTGTAGTCTTGTATAGGGCCGTCCAGGTTCCTAATGTCCCAGATCTTCATACTTCTGTCTACGCCTGATGTGGCCATGTACCTATTAAGCAAGTAGGGTTAATTATGAACAAAAATAAATGCGTTAAAACTATAAATGTAACCATATCACTAGGTCTAACTTTATTCAGATGTACCTTACCCGTAAGGACGGTAAATTGGTAATGTGTTATTGTGAACGCAAATCAAAAAAGTATCAGAATAGTAATATTTTCGTGTCTCTTTAAATTCAGCAAATGCATTATTTTACAATAGTTGTAGAGTTGTATGACCAATTGACAATTTCAAATGTATTAACGATAGTAAAAGAAAAAATAAGTGAGATACATACATTCCCCTATTATCCACAGCAATAGCAGTCAGCGGTGTCTTATGGCACAATATCTTTGCCAAAGGTTCCTTGATAGTAGGTGACCATAGTGATACAACTCCTTTAGAGTTCCCTAAGCACACTGTAGCATTGTATGGGTTCTGTGCCATAACAGCTGTCCTTCCTAAGTGGTTATTGTAGTGCCCCACCACTTCTCCAATGGAAATATCTAGCCATGTCATGAAGCCAAATTCATTCTGGAAATTTCATAAAAATTCTATTAATAAACAGGACCTACAATTCTAATTTCAACTATTTATTAGTGGCTTTTGTGGATATATGGTAGATATTTATTCAGATTTGTTACAGTTGTAATGGCAATCATGATATTTGGTTTAAATAGGTTTTTAACGTAACATAATAACACCACGCCTGTAATCCCCGAAGGGTGCAGAGGTGTACACCCACATTTCGCCAGTTATGTTTATTTTGTTAAAATAAGTTTTTATTTTTATTATTTTATTTCTCTTTTATATAAAAAGACAGGTCTTTTATAGGCCAAAGAAAAGATGGATGGATTGCGTGAGGAATGATATGAAAGAGAAGGGAGTGAATGATAGCGTGACGGTTGACAGGGGAAAATGGAAAGAGAAAACGTGTTGCGCCGACCCCAAGTAACATGGGACAAGGGCAGGAAGATGACGATGATTTCTCTTTTATATATATTCTTTTATTTTTGTGAATGTGAGAATGTTGTAGGCTTAAAAGACTAGATTTTTAGACCATTTTCTATTTTGTTAAGTACCTGGTACTTGTTGACAGGCCTACACTGTCCATTAACACTGTAATGTATTAGTTTGGGGCCCGACCTAAGAATGAATGTCACCACAATTTGACAGTTGTAATCGGTACACTCGATTCATTCATTCAGGGTTCATTCCGAAGTTTCGAACTATTGTCGGACGGGCCCGTATCTTCGTTGACGGACTTAGAGAGTAGGCCCCTGATTAGAGGATAAGATTGTTGAGGCTTATCGAAGTTTGTAGTGGCCATCCAGAACGAGTTCGCGCCAACTCCCATGACATCAATTCTGTAGATTCGTTGTCAACATTGAGTTAGTAGGGCCTTTAACTCCTTTGCTGCCTTGTTTTAATTGAGTTTATCAAGAGGATGACGGGTTTGATGCCATATTTTTCTAAGTCGGTGCTTTTCTAGGATTTTTTGCATTATGTCTGGTGGATGAGAAGGGTTGGTGAAACCTTTGGACCGAGAGGGTGTGTTGATCCAAGCAATTGAATGGCGTTAGTGAGATATCTCCAGGCGTTATAGATAACGCCGACATAAATGACGTGGACGTCATTTTTGTTTTTCAGCGGTATAGCAGCAGTAAAGTTTTCATTGAGGTAGGTCTTGAAGCTGTCCCAGTCAATTCAGCTATTCGTCATAGACTCGGTTATTTCACTTATTTCCTGAGTAAGCTGACTAGTGCTAATTGTGAGGATCACCGGTGTATGATGTCATTACCCGTCTAGACTCAAGCTAATGCAAATGAGTAAGCTATGCCCTTCTACATTTATGTTGTTCTATGTTAGCGGGTTTGGTTTCCACACTTAGACCTTCAGGTGGACTATAGTGTAGTATCTAAACCTTTATTTATGAAGAAATCCAGTATAGGCCAATTAGGTTTATTTTTTAACCGACTTCAAAAAAGGGAGGAGGTTATCAATTCGGTTGTATGTTTTTTTTTTAAATGTTTGTTACCTCAGTACTCTGTCATTTATGAACCGATTTGGAAAATTCTTTTTTTATTTAAAAGACATGCTTCCAGATTGGTCCCATTTTTATCAAAGCCCAGTTCTGATGACCAGATCCACGAGGAATTGAGGGAACTCTTCAAATATTATAGGCAAACAGTGATTTTGATATTTTCAACAACAAGTCAAGCATTTGCATTCAGAGAGTATCGTTTGGTGAAGTGGAACTGATGGAGAAGACCACAGATGGCCATGGGGACTCCTCAATGATAAGTATTTCACGGCTGGCGATAAGATATCTCGATTAAGATAGTTAAGCAACAATGACGAAGCCAATTTAAATAAATAGTGCTGATGAAAATGGTACCATCGAACTGATCTGATGATGAAGCCGGAAGGTAGGCACCGGAACTCCGTAATAAAACAATGTATCCTAGCCGTGTTTGGGCTTATTGGAATTGTCATGAGATGCACTCTGTCTATAAATTATTTTTAATCGACTTCGAAAAAGGAGGAGGTTCTCACTCAGTTCGTCGGTATCTTTTTTTTTAAGTGTCTTCCCCGATTACTCGAAGACGGCTGGACCAATTTAAAAAATTCTTTTTTGTTTGAAAGGGTATCCAGGTCTCCAGGTGGCCCCATAGACATCAAGTCAGGATCTGATAATGGGATCCTGGAGAAATCGAGGAAACTGCAAATATTATAGGCACACCTATAGCAATTTGGGTATTTTTTATAGTGACTTGTGCATTTGCCCTCGGAAAGCACCATTTGGTGAAGTGGAACTGATGACGAGGACCATACATGGTAAGATGGCCACCGGAACCACTCAATAATAAGTATTTCACTCTTAACAATTAACGTCCCTGCATCGGGAAAAAGCAATGTTTTGTAAAAAGTGATGAGCAGTTGTCATTAGGCTATTGTAACTTAGATAAATTCAAAACCGACCCACTAAAAAGTGAAAAATAAAAACTTTTTTACAAAAAAAAAAAAAGCAACCAACCTCCAAAAAAAAACACACTACAAAGTGAAAAATAACTTTAATTTCGGAAGTCGGTGGCAAAAACCTAAAATACAGATCCAAAGACACCGACTTCCGAAATGAAAGATATTTTTTTACTTTGTAGTGTTTTTTTTGGAGGTTGGTTGTTTTTTTTTTGTAAAAAAGTTTTTACATGTTTAAGATTTTATGCAAAACTGTGTCTGTATTATGAACTATTAATGTCATCATGATGACAGGTCATGTATAGCTTCATCTCTTACTTGGCACTGGAAAAATGATGGCATTAACTCTTCATACATAATACAGTTCCTGGTCATAGACAAATATTTGTTAATACTTACAACAGCAGCTAGCAAGAAGTGGTAAGGTAGGAACTCCATTCTCAGAATCTTATCCATTTTCTTGACACAGTGTATCTCAGTCCCAGTGTTGTCATACATGTACAGCCACTCCTTCTGAGCAGCCGCCACCATTGTTTCTGTATGCAACCAACTGCAAGATAAAGTACAGGTGGAATTACTTCTTCTTTTCGAGTTGATGGAAAATAACTGTACATTGTTAGCATAAGCATAAATCAGCCTATAATATTCCCACTGTTGGGACACAGGCCTTCTCTCTTCGAGAGGGAGTGGGCTGTAATCTATGTACCATGTGGGCCCAGTGCAGGTTGGTAGATGTCACATGTCTTTGAATATTTGGTTCTAGAACATGCTGGTTTCCTCACAATGTTTTCCTTCACTTTGAGATTATTAACACAAAGTAAAGCTCCAACCTGGGTTCGAACCCACAACCCAACCCAACCGACTCGTAAGTCAGGGCCACCACTGCTCTCCTGACGCCATCATTGTTAAATGAGGTAGAATGATTAAATTCAGTAAAATGTAAAATGTCTAAAACAGGAAATGTGGCATCACAGAAGGGTCATGGAAAATGATAGCTCAGGTTGAATGTTGAACATGGACAAACACAAACACACACATTGAACAAGGATATGTAAGTGTGTTAACAATATATTTGATTGGTGACTTTTATCCAATCAATTATTTTATATTTAGTCCATTTAACAAGTGTTCAATTACTGCTAGTAATTACCTGATATCATGAATAGACTCCATAACATTAATTTCAAAATGCAACTTCTTAGTGACCCAGTCAAAAGCAGCCAAGTGTCCCTTCTTGCTGCCCAATAGCAGATGCCTTCCATTCCTGGAGTACTTAGTCCTGTATGGTCCAAATTCTAGGTTCAGCTCGAATATCTTGGAGGCGGCAGATATGTCTACATTCTCTGATATTATTTTCTGTGATATTGCTGTTGTTTTACTGTCATCGTCTACTTCTAGGCCACTGAAATGTTTAGAATGAGTTAGATAAAATGTAAGAAAGATCCATTTCAAACAAATGCTTTATTTAAGTTGTACTTATAAAAAAAAAATTGATGTCTTGCTTTCAGCCTGTTGTTTCTGTCCTTGTTTTGTGTTAAAAAAGACCAATACACAATGTGTGTGTAAGTTTATAAGACAAAAAGTACAGGCAATGTTTGAAATGTTAAATAGAATAAAAGCTCTTTACCCGTGGTCCTCCGTCAACAATATTTCAGCTCTGGCTGCTTGTTCTTGTGCATAAGTGAACTTTCTCTCTCTTTTTCTCAATTTCTCGGCATGGAGTGGATGCCTCACACCTTTGCCGACTCCCTCGCCACGGGAATGTGCTTCTAACTTCTCAGGATCGATGGGTGCTTTTCCATCGAATTTTTTATTTGGTTTACGATTTTGCATAGGTCTTCTGTCATACCCTCTATGACTCTGAAATTATAAGCGATATTTAGATGTAGACAAGCAAAGGATAGTGAAAACAATAAAGTTAACCTACATTGTTTACATAAACGAAAAATCTTAAGTTTACCTTGAATTTGTGTGTTTTTAATAGACCTGGAGTTATCTTAATGTTGTATACTTCCACATTTTGATTCTGTGTTTCAGACTTTTGCTCTGATTTCTTGTCTTCGGCATCAAAATAACGTTGAGGCGCTTTCTGTAAATCAGAAGTTATGAATTAACCACTTTTACGTTGAATTACGGGGATCAGTACATGAGATACTCAAATTATTTTACCTTTTTTGTATTCTTCATTGTAGATGTCCTTTTACTTTGTAAATAACGTTCTTTTTAATTCAGAATCTTCTGATTTACTTTTTCACATGTGGTAAAAATCTGTTTTGACCTGACCATTGACATTGACAATTTGTTTGACATGCATCGCATTATTGACATTGACATAACAATAACAATCAGTTTTGCTACAGATTATCTTGAAGTAAGTTCCAGTTATTCCATCGGATGTTTAGCATTTGTTTTAGTCGATTAATACAGTTTACTACTGTTTCTTACTAAACAGTTTATATGTATAAATGTGAACCAATGTTGAACCCACAAGGTTGAATCCGATATTCGGCAAGTTATAAAGTTGGAAAAGCTTTAGTTCATAACATAGTGGACGGGACCAGTCTTTTGCAAGGTAGGTTTGGTAGGTAGTTCAGGTAAAGTTTAACCCACACAGCCCGCATAGCCGTCGGGCAACGAATTCCGTCGCAGGTAGCCGAAACATTGGAGTTTTGTGGTCAATAATTAATCTGTTTGCTCAGTAAAGGAATAAAAGTTAGAATAGGCTAGCATTTTGTAGGAAATTATCCTCGTTGCCTAGATGACATTCCTCAATGTCATTCCCATCTCAACAGTTTGTTACAATAATTTTACCTGTTACAAAATATTCACCGATCACTCACTGCTTGAGTGGTATCCTAGCAGAGTCGAGTCGTACCGTAGCGAATTTTGATTACAGGAAGTAAAAGTATGAGATCCTTCTGTTAACACTAAAGTGTATACTCTGAATAGGAACAGTCAGCCATAAAAATCGATGTTAACTTCAGTTTCTTTTTGTCTTAATTATTGAGGAAAATATTTCATTAAAATCAGAGGTAAAATAATTATGAAGAATTAATCAGCAGTTTATCGAATCATTTTGTGTCAATTTTGACGATATGTCTGGAATTAGTGTGTACTTTTGTTGCTGACCGTACCTAACAGTTCTTTTGTTTTTACTACTTTCATATTTTTATTAAGTTATTTACTCGTTTATTGGACCAATCAGGACTAAATAATACCTATCTAAAGATAACAGGCATGGTAAGAAGGAAAATTAAATAATATCCTTGTTTGATACAGTCACGTTCACGTAGTAAAAGTTGAAACTGATATTTTTTATAACATTTTATAACCATGAAAGTGAACCTACCTAGAGTACTTGCCACAAGCTTTTCGTTAAGGAAAATAAAAACCACTGAAATAATCTTGGTATTTATTATTTTTATTCTCTTTAACAACACATACTCAATATTTTACAGAAACGTATGTATATGACAATCAGAGTAGTAACATAGTAATAGGTTTTAGTATTTAAATGCGAATATTAATAATCCCTGCGTAGAGATCTTTTACTCTAAAACTGCACGCCCCTCCACTAAAATTTCTAAACAAACATTTGAAAAGTGTATGCAACAAGCAGTAGTGGAGGGACGTACAGTTGTAGAGTAGAATATCTCTACTAATGTGATACCGTCAAACAAAAGATTTCGATAAAAGTCTTTATTTCAGTTTAATAATTAACAAAAACGAGATTTGTGTCTAAAACGATGAAATTGCACAAGTTCTTGTGTAAAGCGCATCAACTAAATTTATTGCAAATTAACATTAACTTGAGTTAATTAAGCTATCACATATTCCGTAAAGTTAACAATAAATAAGTAACACGTAACATAATCACAGCAAAGTGAACATTGGCTAACAAAGAAAGTAGGTATTCATTTATCCCTAAAATCGATTATCAATTAGTGACTGAATTATTAACTTACACGATCTAATGAGATCTCATTATTTCCTAATACAAATAAAAACGTCCCTATGACGTGACAACTATCGTTATTCACAATTTTATTTACAAACTGACTAGAAAGTCCTCTAAGGAGTTATTTTTTGTTTACATCGTTTATATTTCTATCTCATTAATTTAGTCTTAATAGGTCAGCGTTCGGGAGCTGCTGTGACTCTGAAGCATTTGGCACATTCCCAGCATTATCAACGTTTTTAAGACAGATTAACAGTGTTTACTTATTACTATTTTATTTTCTTCTGCTTGATAAAAATCTGAGTTATGCATTTGAAATTATAAATTCACTAAACAGACCACCGTTAGGTTGCCAGCGAATTAAATGATGCTTTTATTTATATCCAAATGTAGGTACAATATTTACACATTGATTTGTATGCGTTTGTGAGGCTAAAATCGCTTACATACAATAGTATAAATTTTTCACCTAACAATTACGTTAATTTTAAGCATATGAGTAACAGTGTTTAAAATTTATTTTATGTCTATATAGTCCAGCTTACTGATAAAAGTCGAACGAATCTTCGAATGTTATCGTGATGTCATAAAGAAGTCACACATCGTATACAACGGTTTACAAAAGACATCGTTACCTAATACTTAGTAGAACACAAATACCTGCCCGGAGCTCCCACACGGGACTCGGACACGCTGTACAGTTACACATATCACGAAACTATTTAGTCTCCCACATAATATCATGCAGTCATAGTCTTTGTCAAATATCTTTGGTGAGTAGCTCCGACACTGCTTCCGCACTACCACGAACACTAAATTGTACTAAATTCAAGTAGTCTGTATCACTGATAAGCTCCGCCGATGGCACTCAAGTTGGTTAACTACAAGTTCACTGTCGCTCCGACTCGGCGGCGCTCTGTGAACCTTAAATAGGTGTAGGGAGCACTGTGAAGTCCTGAAGCGCATTTTTCACTGTTTCGTAGATGGGCCGGTTCTCGTCGGGGCAGTAGCCGTCAGGGGAACAGAGCGTCTGCAGCTTGGTGAGGTACGAGTCGAAGTTGTCGTGCGCCGGCTTCTCACCGGGCGCGGACGGCGGCGGCGCGCCAGGCGTGCCGGCCGCGCCCGCCGGCGCCGGACCGCCGCCGGGGATCCGCACGTGCTCCAGCAGTGTGATCACATTATTCCGCAAACTCTCGTAATACTCATTCAAATTATTGTTACGTGATATTAACGTCTGGTTCTCCTGAAACAGCAAGCAATATTTCAAAATCCAAAATCTTTCGTCCTAAAAGCGAAAGCAAAATGGGCAAATCATAAATGTTGGAGTTGAGTGGCTACTAATAACGATAGTGGTACCAAATTATAAAAATATGTTGGTACTCACAAATGTGTGATGTGTTAGTAGCACTCAAAGTTGGATGTTTCGAGCCATGACAGTACCATCTAAGTTATCAGACAAAAATTTTGGGTTAAAATCTTTCATGAGATGGATGGATTTTTAGCTCATGGTTGGATCTATTTTGGGGTGCCGAAAAGCCAAGAATTTGGAATAAAAATAAAAATGAAGTGTTAGTAAAATGTTAGTGGCGACCTTCATAAGGTCTTAAATTATTTTGTATGTTACTTACCCTATCTCCATGTGAAAGATGCGTCTCCATAGCGTTGATATCTGATTTGAGACGCATCATCTGCGACTCTACACGCGCGTTCTCTCGCTGAAGCTCCGTAATCTCCTGCTCGAGGGTCATCAGATCCTCGCCGTTCTGTCCCGTCTGCATATTCATCTCCATCCCTGAATTCCAGAACATTATCTGTAGTAAGTTTGTGGATCTTAATCATATGTTTTTTTTTTGTAGGAGAAAATTTCAAGTTCCTAATCGGGGAGATATTTTACTTTATAGATTTTTGGTTTGCTAAATAAATACTGGGGGAAGGCTTGAAATGATTTAGCAATATAATAAGATACACACCTGTATAAGGCTTTGGGTACAACGGCGTGATATCGTCCGGGTATTTGGGCTTTTTTGGTTGCGGTGTGGGCGTCGCAGCTCCGGCCACCGGGCACCCAGACAGCGAGCGGTGCGTTAGGAACGAGCCGTTGATGTGTCCCGATCCGTCGCAGCCAGGCGTCGGGCAGTTCACTCCGTCGAACTTTATAGCCGAGGCTGCCGCCGCTACCGCCGCTTTGTGCTGCTCCACTGTGCCACCACTTTCAAGCACTCGCATTTTATTGCGGTTCGCGATCGGGCACCCTGAGGCACTGGGGAACGAAAACCAAGCAAATTAAAACACGAACTTTTTTCCATACGCACACACTACTATTAGGTACTATCTACACTCTACACAAAACATCTACTTTCCACTGAGAATCAGTCTTACCTTCGATGTGATAAGAATTTCCCTGTAGCGTGTCCAGATCCGTCACAGCCCGGTATAGGGCATCTAAGCAGCGTGGAAATAACCAAGAAACTTATTGGATTACAGAAGAAAATGCGATTTTCTCTAAATACTTCTTACAATATTTCGTACTGAGTTGGAAGGTCAGAGGTATGAAAGCTATGCGCGTGTTTGTTGTAGAACTCCTAGAAATTCAATGCCGCACATAAATTACGACAATACATTGAATGTAATTAGTTGGAGCCAGCTCAGATGTCGAGTGTCGTATTACTATCTGTGATTACAATAGTAATTATAACTGCAGTAAATTACTTACTCGTGTAAGCAGATTTCTGTTTAGCAAAGAAGTTGTCTGCCGTCATATTTTTGCGAACTTTGTATTTAGATATTAGTCAAAGGTTATGCTAAAAATAGAAGTGTTAATGTGTGAGGATAGAAAATAAGTAAACCATTATTTAGTTTGACTGAACTTATCTACTCCTAACTGGTTTTGATAGAAAACCCCAGATGTCTAAATGTTTAATAGCAACTTTATTTACCCGACCACGACTATAATTTAAAAAAGTTTATGTTAAATTGCACCCAGCACCATTACACAAAATCAGATGAGCAAATGGTGAACTCACCTCAGTGGCTCGGAGTCCTGTCCGTCCCTAGGCTTGCTCTTGGGCTTGTTAGCTCTGGGGCAGCCAGACAGGGAGCGGTGCGAGGAGTAGTTGCCGGTGACGTGTCCGGAGCCGTCGCAGCCGGGCGTGGGACACTTGAGCTCCTGCGAATGCGGCTGGAGCTGCGAGCGGTCGGCGCGCGGACAACCGGACAGGCTGCACATAAACAGACTGCTTACAATGGCGTGCCGGCGCAGCGTACTGCAGCTTGCAGCAGCGGACATGGCATTCGTTGGATTCTTGTTGACAGACACAGTTTGGGAGCCATCTAGCCCTAGATTTGGGGACTAAACCTTGCTGGGCTGGATGCATTTTACTACATGGTTCGAGTCAAATCTTCTATTTCAGGTTAGTAACTTCAAACATCTGAAGTGACTGAATCGACGATGCACTTGTACAAGTGATAATCTCTAATAATGTACTGTCTGTAAGTGTTATGATAATAAATGGCGAAGATGTCGCTTGGAGACTTTGTTGTAAGTAATTCGGTGTGACACGTGGGACAGATGTTGTGAACGTGGTAAATAGATTCTTTTGTACAGCGTATAAAGTCACCAATACCAAATAATATGGGCGCGATTCGCTTCAAACGGTGTCCGTATTAGGGCAAGTAGAACTGGTTCCGCGATAGTATTTTTATCATGTGCCTGCGTGGTGGGACTACGATCTAATTGAGTACTTTACTTTAGTACCTATCTAATGTATGTACCTATACATACTTCGATCTAAGCGTGTCTAAGTCTGTAAGATATTTCTTCGTTGTTAGAAATTATGTAAAAAGTAGTAGTCAATTTTGATGGCCCCACGTGTAGATACTTTATAATTCATCGACTTCATAATAAGGTATTTTCAGCTAATGAGAGTGTGTTAGAATAATTGGTTGTCCTAATTTCTATAGCTGAATAACAAATGGGTAAGTAAACTGTTAAATTTAATTACACTGCAACAATGTTTTATGGTCTTCAAAGTAGATTTTCATGTGTGAAGTTGCACATTACTCCTAATTAAGAAATTTATTTTTAATGTGTTAATTAAATAAACAACTACGCATTAAAACGTCGAGTTTCGAATAGCAACCTATTTTTTTCCTATTGTACTTGATACAAATAAATAATCACGTTATAATTGATATTCTTGCATTAAATTCTGTAGAATGGAGCAGAGTTTTTGGTTTTAAAAGGAATGCTATTGTCTGGAGTGTAGCCAGGAGATCCTCTTCAGGTAGGTTACCTACCTACGTTACTCTTATGATGGGGATAGGACAGGCTTGCTTTAGCACCCTAAAGTTAAATGTCACTTGTACGTTATAAACGGACAGGGCTTTATTGCTTTTAAGACCAATGTGAGATTTAGATAGTTCAAGCTTTGTGAATTTGCAACTTACTGAGAGAGAGGTCATCTATACCAACCTACTATGACAGTCCCTAAATTACCCTAGGCTGATAAAATTTTAGTTTTTCCCAACTATGTTAATATTCGTGTTATGGTCGGTTTCCCCATTAGGGAACAGAACCTAGATCCTTCCTCCTTTCCGCACGGTTCCGTAGGGCTCGTCTCAGGGTGTCTACTCCGTAAGTCCGTCAACGAAGATACGGGCCCGTCCAAAAGTAGTTACAAAACTAGGGTAAAATTAAAATTTTCGGACTGGCAAAAATACATCGGGCGTAGGATCAACTGTAAAATCGTATTGCCATTCATTCTTAGTTCGGAATTTGAACTAATCGTATGTCCGTAAGTGATATGGAGTAGGAAACGCCAGTAACTTCGGCTGAAACTACGGACCTCGTGCTTAGGGAGTAAACCCCCTGACTGGTCAGCCTCCCACCGAATTATATAAGAAATTAATTCACAAATATGAAAAAGTCCGATGCCTTGTCCCATGTAATAAGGCAAGGAAAGGATTGCAAGAAATGCTAAATAAGACTTAGTAATTCATAGTTATGAAAATATATTGAATTTGGTTTTAGAAAGCTAATAAATAATAGAGGGACGCAAAGTATATTATTATACAAGGTTAACATAATTAACGCACAACCTCTTAAGGGGTCATTGTACTCATCATTATGAACAACTTTTACTATGGGACCAAACCTGAAATCGCAAAAAGAAATCGGCTGCTCCCTACATATTGACGAGTTATACAAATATAAATGTAGGGAACAGTTGATTTTTTTTTTCGCGATTTCAGGTTTGCTTCCATAGTAAAAGTTGTTCATAATGATGAGTACAATGATCTCTTAAGAAGTTGTGCGTTAATTATGTTACACCTTGTATAAACTTGTGAGAAACCCTTACGCTGGCGCTACTGGTATTTGGTCAGTCATTACTCACTCGATACCTCACTCACACTCGAGTACTCAGAGCGATACTTCCATAAAGTGACGCAAGCGGCTTTTCAGCGGCATTGCATCGGCATCATGCTCTTTTCGAGACATGGTCCCTAGCAGTTCTCTCGAACTGATAAACGTGACGAAACGGCTATCCCTGCGGCAACCGTGCGACCGTCCTTGTCTCGCAATGGGGCGGCTAGTTCCAGCGGCATTGTGTCTCTTAAGGAGACATGGTCCCTATCAGTCCTTGGACTGGATTTGAGATAGATGTGGTCACCCGAACCCCTGGAAACTCACCCTTTGCATAACAAGCATATCTGCAAGACACGTGTTCATGTCAGTCTGACCGAATTATTGGTCTGAGACAAAGAAACAACATTCAAGAATTACTAGATAATAGAGTTGAGAATCGAAACTCAAGAATCATTATTTAATAAAGTTTTGGATAATCTATCTTAAAGCCCTATTGGTCGGAGGCAAATAATACAAAATTCAAGAATTAGGCACTAGATAATGAGTAGAGAATTAAAACTCGAGAATCATTAATTATTAGAGTTGTGAATGAACTCTCTTGAAGGTCTATAGACAGCCCCTTAACGTCCCACCCTTCACCACTTAGTGTTTGAGCTGGGGAGAAGAAGTGGCGCAACCAACTCCCAGCAACACGTCTGTCTGTTTAGTTATAAGGACTTTAATAACACTATCAGCCTAGGATAATTTTATTGTTGTAATGAAAGACTCATCCCGTCCTTCCAACAAACATACGCACATACTACATTAAATACCTTCTAATCTGAACTTAAGCCCAACTTAATAATAAATGCATCCACCAAGTCTGCTAACTTAACTAGCCTAGACTATCACGTCTGTCTGTACGTTTTAGCGGCCCAAAACTGATTGCTCTCACGTTCTCGTCTCACATCCTAAAATCACCACGGTCGGTTTGATTCGTTCGGAATCGGTTTATTGCCGTTTTTGTTCAATTTCTCAATTGTTTTAAGGGTCCATTTGGATCTCCTGAGCCCAACTTATGGTAACCAGAAGGCCCGTATTTAAATCCTGTCGCAATCTCATCTCAGCGCCAATCAAATGTCAAAAATTTAGGTAAATGCTATACCTACAATTTATGACAGATTGTGACTGAGATTAGAATGCGTATGTTCTTATAATTACCGGAATTGCCGCTCTGATATTACATTAGCATTGTTAGTCCAAATTAGAAATCGGATATTTTACGCGTTTCTTTATAATTTGTTGAATTATTGCATTCGACCTGTCCGCTGGTACCTACTTGTAAGTATCTAGTTTGTTTCGCATTAAATACAAAATTTATGTGTGTTCTAAGTGGCCGAACCATGTGCTGGTTTTAAAATAAATATCATTATTTTGTTATTGAATAGGAGTAGGTACGTGACAGACAGTCGCATTACTAAGATGCAATGCCACAAAAATAAGTGGGAAAAATATAGGTATTTAGCGTTTGTTTGCTATTAACAAGTCTTCGGAAAGACTTAAAATATGCGTGATTTGATTAGTAATGGAATTCTCTAAATTGATTCATTCAGATAATTAATTGAACTTGTGACGATTATCTACCTAATGTTTGTAAACAAACTCGTAACACAACCAAAGTTTGCAGTTAGCATGAGCGAATCATAAAACCAATTCAGATATTTTCAGAAGGTATCTATAGGTAGTCATTTATTGCTATAATATGTTCCATGTACGAAATAAACTCCATTTTATAATTTATGGGTAATCGTAAAAATAGTTTGGTTGGCTTGGCTTACATATGCTAGTTTAGTTCTAACACATTTGAATTTAAATTTAGAACACACACGGAGATTTTCTTAGTTTGAATGTCCATAAATAAAGGTGTTTTTGTGATGTGGCCTGAGCATCACCTCATATTAATATAAACTTTATGGATTTTTTTTTCTATTGGCAACAAAACTAGGATGCGTTACCTAATTATTAGTATGGTCAACACACAACACAACACATTATACAGACGGTACACGGTCTTCAATCGCTCATCCAGGAGGTCGACTATATCTATTAGTGGGTATACCTACATTACCTATCTATAATGACTTACAAAAAACTGTCTTACCTTTATTTATAAGCTACAGAAATATTAAATTTTGTTTTCGCCAAGAAAAGATACCACGAATATGTAGGTGGAGCTACGTCTATTAAGATTCTTAGCACGTTTGTCTTTGCTAATGCGCTAATTGATAGAAAGGCAACATTTGAGAACGGTTGTAGGTAGGTATCAAAGTAGGTAGGTGACTTTAATACTTAGATTATAGTTAAAAAGTTACGACTTTATGACAGTACCTATAAACTTTCTTAATAGAAAAATGCAATTACCTACATAGTTACTAGACAAGAGGTATTTACTTTTTATAAGTATAGGTACATACTTACTCGCGTTAGGTACCTACCTATAAAAATTGAATTTTAAGTAGGTACCTAACTACATATATTTCTAAACTTATGCCGACTATCAATGAGAAAAAATGCCTAAAACATTAGTTTTAACATCAAAGTATTAAAATATATTCTCTGTCTGAAGAGATTTGAATGTGAAGTCTCCTTGTGAAGCATTTACATAGCTATTAACATAAATAGGCGCGACATTGTTCTGTCATTGTTTATGTACTAATCTTTTGAAAACAAAAGTGGAGTAACGAATTCAAGAGGCACTATTTGTCATATGTAAATAAAAATGCAGGCGTCCTACGTATGCTACCACGTCGAAGACTGCTTCATAAAAACATACCTTATCACTTACGTCATAAGATTTCAAATTGATAAAAAGGTCTAGCACCGATTGTAACGGTTGTGTATAATGTAATTTTTATCAGGTTGGCGATAATAGATATTTGATTCTCTGTGTATTACGAGCAAGTTCCTTAACGTAGCCGTAGTAAAGACGTCTCCACGTTTTCTTTATCACCGTCTTTTGCTTATTTACTTAGTTTGTTTAATATTTTTTTTAATTATTTGCACACACAACAAGAAACACGCAGTACTTATATTGTGAGAGTAACAAGGCGTAAAACAATGTTATAGCACGATCTGTGACGAGGAATATTAATAAAGGCATGCGGTTAGTTTGCATCAAAATCCCGTGGGACGCCGCCAATTGGCGTGGAAATGCGCAAATTGTCGCTCAGGGGCGCAATTGTAGACGCTCTACTTAGCCGTACAAACGTAAAACATCGAACACTCTTTGTTTTACATAGTTTGAAAACTAATCATAACATTCTATGATAAACTTTAAGAAAGTATACAACGGGTTATTAAACTGTAAGTATTTAATAATCTGACTTGAAGCCATGACTTACGATAGTCATCAATAGATTTGTTGTAATAAAAAAAAAATCTACAGAAACAGTTCCTTATAAAGGTCTAATAAAGAAAAAAGTAATGGTTCGATGTTCAAAATTTGCACAGCCGCAGATATTGCAACCGCGAAATCGTATTCTGCCAGTTATTGCCGCTTGCCTGCGGTGCGTCGCGAAGTTGCCAGAAATGTGTCCGGAGCCGTTGCAGCTCTCGACTGGACACTGGATGAGCTCCCTCGACTCCCGTATCCGGTAACTCAGTTTCCCATAAAAGTCGTCGCGGTGATAGCTAGCGTGAATAAATAGATACGTAACAGTATTGAAAAAAAAAATTACAAAAATAACTTGTTAAAAATAAAAGAAACTTATAAAAGTATTATTCAAGGTCTTAAAAGTTACTGTTTCCCGTAATTATTGAAGTCATTAACCCAACGAAAATACATAACAATACAACTACAGAAAAGTTTGTAAACTAAAAACTTTGCCTCCAAAAACGTTATCTAGTACGTGAAGCGAAGTTTTTGAATGTTTACAAAGTTGGTATTATTAGCTACTCGCTGTTGTGTTTACTTATTCGATGATAGGAAAACGTATAAAAAGTTTTTAGAACACGACAAAAGTGATATAACAATTTTTGTTCTTACCTATTTCGCCGCATATCTGCGCCGTCGTTAATATTAACGGCAGGAAAGTGGCACAAATATAATTTAAAGTGTGTGTATCTTATCGTTCGTGTGTAGTTTATCTGGTGTGCGCGCAGCTCGCACGGCGCGCCTGCGCGGCCGCCGCCGGTATATTTAGACTGATCCACCAAGTGTGTGACTTGTGTTGCGTTCGAAAACTTGCAATAGAATTATTCTAACCTAAAATAACTTCACGTTGTATTAATTATTCCTAATGAAAAAATGCGCTATGTGGGATATTCGAGCAAGTTTCAGAGTCATGTGCTATTTTAGTGTTGTTAGTGTATTTTAGTATATAAAATAGTTTCTGTGCTCTTTCGTTTACATTATTACCTACATGGTTTTTTTTTGCATTGTTTCAGAATTTATTTTCCGAGTTACTCGTATAGGTCTGTTGCATGTTTACTGTTGATATGTTTTATATCATCCGTGAAAATTATTTTCTTAATATTGACATTTGTAAATGTCAAATAGCACGGTATTGCCATGGTGATAAAATGTGCAGTACGAAGTTCATAAAAGAGTAAACATGTATGTTGCATATGCATGGTGGCATTTACTAATAATAAATTGTTTTCTGCTGCGATATAAACGCTTCAACTTTTTTATTTCATTGACGTTAACACATCCTGCCGTTACTGACCCGTGGCAAAATAAGGAACTAATCATAAATGTACTGAATTCGACGCACCGTTCTTTGCCTTCGAGAGCAGCGCCACCGCGATATATCAATTTAAACTGGTCACGGAGTAACTAAGTATTATTGAAATTATATACGAAAATAAATCTTTATTTCCCAATTTTTTTTTCAATTTAAATCACTTCACATTTAGCAGTACAAATGATTCTGTCATCACAAAACATAATCATAAAAAATCTGCGTGTATCCGAACGCATCATGCAGAATACGGCCGCTCACCGCTCAAGGCAGCCAAGTGTTGAATGTTTTCACTTACGTCACTCATTTTGTGTCGATCAACAAAAGAAAACACGTTATGAGAATTCAATACGAGAGCGGAGCACACTTGTGCAACAGCTGCGAAAGAGTCTTTTATATAATTTTTATATAAAAGATGTTGGTACAATGAATAATAATGTACAAATGTACGTACAGACAGTACTGGATGAACAGACGTGTCTCCTCTGCTACGTACAAATACCGACTAACATTTTAATTTCGTAAATAGAACTTGTAACTTTTGTAAGCGTCTCATTAAAAAATGTTGAGTAAGTAAAAATATCTTCATGAGGTTATGGTACTCGCTAGTCAACTGTTTTGGAAATTATATTTTGATGGAAATTTTTTTGGTAGTTATATACAATTTTCGTACACTGCACTACAGGTGTTATAATATTACTGTGCCCATATTTCGGCACGTAGATGATTATATGTGGGCGCCCAAGCAAAAAGGGTCCAGTAGTGGGTTATTGAGTTAAGACCAGATTCGGTATCTAGAATACGTCGACTTTGTCTCTGTCATCTCTGACCTAGACAAGAGTAAAGAGCAAACCTATCTCAAATAAAAAAAAGAATAGTCAATTGATAATAAGGATTAAAAAAATATTCAAAAACTGGCACATTTTTTTAATCAGACATTTGAAGTTGAAACTCTGAAAAGACTTGATTTGAGAAAAAGCATTTTCAAAGTTTAATTTTTGGTACAACTTAGTACATTTCCTGCTGTTTCTAAGTACATTTTCTGGCACTTAGAAACATCATATAAAGTCATTTACTATATGAACTTGTAGATAATTGAGCAATAATTAATGATCAATTAAAATCGAGAAATGCAATTTTTTCACCCAACTTTACAAAACTGCGTAGGTATATCTCGGAAACTAAATGCCGAGAACTGGACCGTGTTTGCTTCGACGCTCACATATGAGTAGAAGGTCCTATGTAGGGAATGAAATCTAGGGAAAGAGATCTCGCGAGATCTCGGCCATATTTAACGAGATTAATCTAGGTCGAAAATCCAACGAGATTTCGCGAGATTAACGAGATTGCACAGAAACATAAATACATGTGTTTTTCAAAGCTGCTGCTAATGAAGTTACTGATGATAATGATGTATCATTATCGATTGATGATATTTCCCTTTCATTTATTTCTGTGGCGGGAAGAAGCATTTAATTTCAAGAAGAACTTCAAGAAACTTTTGACTGTGTTTAAAGAGCCAAAAGAGTGAACAATCAATTCTGCTAATTCTCTAGAGTCCCTGATTAAAATGGAAATGAATCTCTTTGAAACGGGGGGTCTAAGGGAGTACTCTTATAGTTTGCACACAATTGTTTGCGCTCTGAAGTCCCTACTAGTGTAGAGGCTGAAAGAGCGTTTTCTGCAGCTGGTTATTTAGCCTGCAAAATTAGAAACTGTCTGTCATACATTAGATACTATAAGCTTTTTACGAAGCTACCTCCAAAATTTTGAGGACTAATTTTTATTACCTATCTTAAATTAGGTAAGTACTTATTAGTTTAACTTTCATACAAAAAAAGAAGACTGATTATTTGATTAATAAAAGATGTTATTAATAAATGATTATTAAAAACTAAATCAAACTTATTATTTTCCTTCAATTAATCTATTTTATTGTGAAAATTAAAAAAAAATAAACCGATCCACCGACTGCCCCGTTGGTCTAGTGGTCGCAAGCGCTACTGCTGAGCATGAGGTCCTGGGTTCGATTCCCAGGTCGGGCAAAGTGTTATTGGGTTTTTCTATCTGGAATTTCTCAGTAGCAGCCCGGAGTCTGAATTTGTGCCCGGTAGATGGCAATAGGCTCGCCCCCTATTACATGGGACTGAAACATAACTGGCGAAATGTGGGTGTACTTACTATAGGTACACCTCTGCCTAACCCTTCAGGGAAACAAGGCGTGATGATGTTATGTAAACCGATCCACCAATCTCGCCGAGATCTCGTAAATGGCGAGACCTCGCGAGATTGATTTTTCAGATCTCGCGTGATCTCGGCGTCACCAAAATCTCACGAGATTGCAATTAAGTACCTAATCCTATGCCTTACTAAATTTGAGTGGCTTGGTACAAAATGTTTAATAGAAGTACCGGAACTAACCTTTATTTGGTCCCAGAAATAATAGAATAAAAAAAAAATAAACGAAATATTTGCTCCCTACTCAATATCTTAATGAAAACGTTAGAATTGCGTCCGTATTGTCAAGGTCCTAGTGCCAATATTCTTTGACCCTAGGGTCAAGAAACGTTACCCCGGAGGGTTTGCGTTAGCTGCTTTACTTACTCAGCGTAGTAAAGTAAGACCAGTAATAACCCTCGCTCACACATTCACCTTACTATATTTTATTGTCAAATTATGCCTTAGTACGCGATGAGAGAACCAGAATAACGATTTAATGTAAGATGGCAATGTTTAGGTAAGTACAGATATTAAATTATGTTTCTAATCAGTGAGTTACTTGCTGTTGCTATCCAGCTTCGCACGGCCGTAAAAATATCGCGGCGGGATTTTATCGTGCACTAGATTTTCAACTCTCTGTATTGAGTCGAGTATTGAGAATCTAACAGAGTGCAACCTAGCGCATCAAAAAACACTCTGTTGGATTTTCAACTCTTGGCGCTAAGCACTGCGTTGAAAATCCAGTGCGCGAAAAAAGGCGCCGTGGGAAAAAATCGCCCGTGCGAACCTGGACTTATTTCGAAAGTTAAGGATGATAAAATCATACTGCTTTCACCAATATCTATGAATATTTCGACTCCTCAAACTACGAGTAATTACATATCACCAATTTTCTCACAAGTACCCGATGGGTCACCTGGCTAGCCCAGACTTGCTGCTAAATATATAAGTATTTACACGGAGCGACTGCCGTCTGACCTCCGCAACTCATTAGGGAAAGATAGGTAGTTTAGGTACTATAATTATATCTTATAGCTAGTTTCTAATTATCCTTTTGCTTTAGCCTGAATCCTTCAGGATCTTGAGGCGACTGTCACAGTCTGGACAGATCCGGTCTCGGGACAACCACTACAAAGACTTCCAGGTTATCCGAGCGTGATTTTCTCCCGAGCCTGTCCGGCTTGGAAGCTTTTCATGTCAGCTTGGACTAAGTTTATGTCTAAACCATTATACAGACTTGAATGTCCACTGACGCGGATCTGATGAGTCTTTGACGACCGATGGCCATTGATAGGGCACGACTGTCATTACCATGGCTAGTTTTAAGCATCTGTTTGGTGGAGTGATCCAAGCTTATTAAACCACGAAGAAATTGGTCTTCGTCCTCTGGTCTTTGACCATGTACCCCTTGTCGGAACTTTATCGTATTTATATTCACCTGCTATCTTTAGGCTTGTCGTGCGGGGCGTGCGGGGGCGGCATGTAGCACGGCGGGGAGTACGGGGGCGCGTGCGGGGGGTATGCGGGCGGCGGGGGGTACGCCCCGCACTGGTACTGGTAACCGCCGTAGCCCGCCGCCGCGGCGGCTGCGGCGTAGTCCGGCTGGGCCAGGCCGTACCCCGCGACTGGATGTGGACTGACGCCGCCGTAACCTGTGGGATGAGATGGTGTTAGTGGCAACTGTTCCATGCTCCCTTAACTCTGTAACTGTACCTTGCCTAGTAACCTGGACATCAAACTCTCGTCTATTGTTTCAGTCACAATATTGTAAAGTTATCCATGTATCTTCTTGACTTCAGTTGACTTTAAGTTTTAGCGTCAGTATAACATCGGATACTGTGTCTTCCGGTGTTGTTCTTTCATTGTCTGACGAACTCCATAATTAATCAAATATTCCGTAATTATTATTTCAACCCCCACGAGATCGCATGAATTATAATTATTCCGAAAACCTCACGAGGCAAACTTTTATGTACATTATAAAATTACTCCCAGCATGTTTTACCCACGGCGCGGTATACACGCTGAGCACCGTGAGAATTCAGTAGCTATTATAAATTTTAATTAAAGCTTCGTACACAGTGATCCACAAAAACCGCGGTGTACACTGGCATGTAACCGCACCGCGCGGCGCCAGGCCGCACGTCGGCACTCGGCTGGATTACCGACGTAACCGCGCGTGTGTAGTACAACGCATGGGAGTGATTACCGCGGTCGCGTTTTAATTTGTACGACGTGTTTAACGGCACCAATGTGTACGTGCCCTTATAAGGGGTAAAATGTAGCCATGTAGCGAATATGGGACATACGATAGCTCGTCTAAAGGATTACATTAAAACAAAATGAGGGAAGAAAATTGTATGCTCTCATAATAATTTGCGTAATGAGTTCTTACCGGCGGTGTCTCGATGGTAAGCTTCTAGGTATGGATGACTGCCGCCGCTGTCGGGTGTTGATTCTCGGCTGTAGGAGACTCCACCAGGGAAGCCTCGACTGTTGGAGAAATAACGATTTTTAATTCATATTCAAGTATTGATTAAGATAAAACCTATTGAACAAATTGCCTCACCTATGTGGTAAACGGGAAACGCTAAGGTCGAGGGTCTGGCCCTGCGGACTGGGCACCTGGGGGCTGGCGGTGAGCTGAGGCGAAGCTCCCGGAGGCGGGCTGCCTCGGGCGCCGCCCCCGCTGCCACCACCGGCGCTTGTGTACACCGGCGATGCGTATGGACCCTGTTATGAAAATTTATTTAGTTTGGGCAATTAATTTAAAAGGGCCGAATATGTTTTGTCTAGTCCTTTTTATTGTATCTATTCTCACCTGTGGACTACCACTAGAAGTGGAAAGATCTATGGCGGGGCGAGGGTCGCGGGGGTCCCGGGGCGTGGGGCTGCGGGGCCGCTGCGCCTGCGCCGCGGCGATCTTCACCGACAGGTTGATGGCGCTGAACCCGGGTGGGACGCCGGGGCCCATCGCCGCCACGCCACCCACGGCACCCACACCGCTACCAGCCTCGTAGTGGTACATTGGTCTGGTGGACACGGCCAATTTCGATCATTTCGCAGGAGGTAAAATTAAACCGAAAGTCTACTAACGAACTGTTTTTAGCAATTAGCTATCTCAATCTCATTAGAAATATGTTAGGATCTAAGCATCCCGTTTACCACATAAGCGTTCAACACTGGTTGTTGGTGACCTACCTAGGGTATATGGGTCCGGAGCTGGTCTCCTGTTCGGACTGGTCTGTTTTCATGGGGGTGGGGAGGTGGGGGTCGTGGTAGCGCTCTTCCTCCCAGCCGTAGGGCCGCTGCGGGCACTGCGCGGGGTCGTAGCGCTCGAAGGCCGGCGCGCCCTCGTAGCACCGCGTCTCGTAGCCGTACCGCGTTTCGTTCATTTGGCTACGAACGGAATCATGACGTCAGACTTCGTGAAGGCAACAAAATTAATCACTATACATTCTAGCCTAGCCCTTCAATGTTTCGCGAATGCCTAGCAGATATAGCGAGAATATTTCTCTTTATTTGCAATGTTTCCAATAGCCTCAATGCATTGGTATAATGTATTATTAGGTGTCAACATCTATATAAATAAAAATGAATGTTTGTATGTTTGTCCTCTATGCACTGTCATACCGTTACTCCCATTGCGATAAAACTTTGTCAGCTTATTGCTAGAACTTGCGCGAAGGTTTATAGGCATAAAAAAAACACGCAGACGAAGTCGCGGGCAGGAGCTAGTTATATATAAAATGTAATGTGTGTTTCATAGATAATGTCACTCCTGTGTGATGCTGGTGTATGCCTGTGTGATGTGTAGGTACCTACATGCCTAACAAATGCAATTACAATATTATGAACGCTCACTAAATTAGCCTTGAACTTAACCAAATTACAACTTCATTACGTAAATAGGTTGGTAATGAACGCTCAACGGTACGTTATGTAATACTAATTTATGAACACGCTCATAATCAATTTATATTGTAACATTAATTAATATTGCAGGTCTGAAGATGTAAGTTTACATTAATAAAATGTAAGTTTTATTCAGGAGCTTACTTTTTGCAGTGAAAAGCAATAAGCTAAATTAACATCTCTTTTAACTGAAGTCAAAAATCCTAATCGAATACCAACTTTCACTGAAATATTGCAAAAGTGTTTGAATGTTTGTCACTGAACGACACAGTAACGACAATACCAAAGAAATTAATTAGCAGAGATAAATGCATTCCGATTTTCCGAAAATGTCTCTACTCAAAATGCAACTTAATAATACTTCTTGATTCTAACATGTTATCTCACGGGCAGAACTAACGACAAGGCAATTTAAATATAATTTACCTGTACGACCTCACATGGTCGTCCGGCGGCCTTTCGTAAGGAGACCTTTGGTCGGGCGGCGCACCGTAGCCGGCGTGGCGCGTCTCCATGCTTGGGGAGTCGCGCTCCGGCTCGCCGGCCTCGCGCTTCGGCACCAGCAGGTCGGCGGCCTCTCGCTTCACGGCGGGGCTGCGAGGCGACGCCTCGCGGTCCCGGGATATGCTACCCGAGGAACTCGCGACGCTCTCCTGGCTGATCGTGATCGGAGGCTGCGAGATTGAACTGTGGGATACTGGAGAGAAAGCCGACTTGTTAGAAGCTGGTCTGGACTGAAGGAGTATGTTAGATCCCAAAGTGGTCCAGGTGGGCCCCCACGGGAGACTCGACGGGGATCTACGTTGGGGGTCTATCTTCACATTTTTTGTCGAGTTTTGGGAATATGGTAGAAAAATGTAGCTGCAGGGGGTCCACCGGAACTTTACCTTCTTGATTTATACTATAGATTTATTACTTATTACTTATATAGCGTTTATTTGTCAGCCGGACAGGGAGCGGTGCTTGCTTCAGTTGAGCTGACTACTCTGTCACATTGACACTGTCTCACCTGAGGGTCTGGCTCTCTGTGACCTAGCGGCGGCCTTGCGCGCCGCGGCTGTGGGGCAGCCGGACAGGGAGCGGTGTGTACTTCGGTTGGAGCTGACGTGGCCGCGCCCGTTGCACCCCGGAGTGGGGCACTTCAATATCGTCTCGTGCAACGCCAAAACTGCACAATGACGTCTTATGTCAGTAAAGTTATTTGAATGTATTTTTTGTGAAAATTACATACTTACCAAATAAATAAAAACTGAGATAGGTAAACAATTGCGTAGAATATATATTGTTCTCATTCAAAAGACTTCGCTCTGAATTTGTAATAATGTAGACAAATGGAAAAATCCCAATGGTTGATCAAACTGAAGCTATTAAAAACAGCTGGTATGAAGTGAAGATTCTAATGAAAACTTAAGTTTAAAAAGTACTATTTCAAAAAAATTAGGTTTACTAAATCATTACCTATTGAGAACAACATAATCTTCAAACACAGTAGAACTCCACTGACTTACTACAAACACAACTAAAAATATCGCCAAAATCAAACAAAAGAGAACCAAAATACTGAAACTACAGAATACGCTGAACAAAATGTAAGACAACATCGCTAGAACAAAATGTACGCAACTCAAACGGTGAAGCTGTATCATTGTTAATGTTTCTACTTACTCTCCGGAGTGACTTTATCCTTTCTTGGACATCCTGACAGACTGGAGGAACAAATCATCATCAGTTTTGCGATACTTCATATACATAATGTAAGGAAAATGGAGGTGCTGTGGTAGCATTATGTTTATAAGGACTATAGTTTACAGTAAGAATGATGATGGTCAGAAGTCTAAGGAAAGCATTTGACTTTTAGTCATATCTGTAATTTGTAGAAAATAATAAACTGCCTCTACATCATGCTACAATGTGCTCAGTGTTTCAAACGCCCTGTGATTATACAGGAACACGGTTCTCCCGTGCCGGGCTAACATCTGTTGATTCTGTCGAGCTATTCGCATACTGAAAATCATTGAATCATCGACTCACCTCCTGTGGTGAGTGTATAGGCCGGTGACGTGGCCCTGCCCATTGCAGCCGGGTGTGGGACACTTGTTGCCTTCTGTGAACAAATCGAGCGGTGCACAAATTAGTGTTTTCCTGATGAGCGGGTGGGGGCGTGCGCGCGCGATCGATACGGACGGGCGTGCCGCGGCCGGGGCGTACCTGCGCGGCCCCGCCCCGCGGCCCACCCACCCCACGCACAACTTCAAAGAAAAAATAAAGAACGCCAAGCGGCTGCGCGCGGACTACCAATTTTTCTTTTAGGAGTTGCGGGGCGGCGCGCCATGCCCCGCCCACCGCCTGGCCTGACCTGTTTTTATTGCTTGGCGCCCTGACATAAACCCAGCTATCGCCCAAGAATACGAGGAAAACGCTTAGGTATTTTATATACGTTATCGACTTAGGTGGGAGTATACCCTTATTGTGACCGTCTCCTACTAAATTATAAGACGTCTCACAAATGAGAGATGATTTGTTGCCAGCTTTTGTTGCGAACTCGATTCTGCACGTAAGTAAACCTATAAGCTGGCGCAGAATGTTTCGAAAGATAATACCGAATGAAGGCTAGACAATCCCGTTGCATGGTAATCGATATTTTTTTTTATTAGAAGTGAACATTTACACAATAATGCAATGTTACATGACAGCTGTAGTGAACATCGACCCGGCTACGTTATGAGATATCGCGAGACGACCTTGAAACAAACTTGGAGTTAGTTCATAGCGCGGAGTTGTATGTTATGGCCAGGTCGTTAAGAAAGTTTGGGTATCGTTGTTTGAGCAGAGTGCGGCGGTACCTCGTGCCGGCGGGGACAGCGCGTTGAGCGGGCGCGAGTCGCGCGCCGGCTGCGCGGACGGCACGGCGCGTGCCTCCTGCAGCACTGTGGCCGCGCGCGACCCTGCGCCCGCCGGCTGCAGCACCGTGTACTGCTTCGAACTCTTGTTCTCTTTCCTGTCGTGGTCATTCGAGTATCCTCCAAAAGGTTCACTCGGCAATGAAGAATTGTGAAGCCTATGTTTCACTTCGGCGGGTGGCTTGAAGGCCGACTGCGTGGAGTACGGCAAGGCTGCCGTCGCCGCCTTGTAAGCGTTGTATAACGACTGCTTGTTTACAGGCACCATTTCCCCTTTTCGTTTCGGTTTAATATCTCTGTCGTCATCGTATTTATCATCACATCTGTCTGACATATCTATTTCTAGTTCATTGGAAGACGAATCGACGAGCTCGTCGAAATTAGGTGCTCCATACTGAGTGGATTGTCTACTGAGTCTGTCGTAATCTTCGCATTTTTCTATTTCTATTGTTATGAGGTTAGTTTTGGTTTCGTGCTCATTGATGCCATTCATGTGTTGAACTTGATGATGCGTGGAGAAGCTTTTCTGAGACATGTCGGACGATTGTGAAGGGGAAGACGGAATTTTCTCTGATCGTTTATCATCAAATAAGTTTTCAAACCCGTTGGCATCTTCATTTTCGTCGCCACTATGCGGTTGTGGTGGTTCTCTAGTCCAGTTGCCGGACAGAGTTCTTAACGCAGCCTGTGTCTCCCGAATAAGTGTTTCGTCATCTTCTTCGGGTTGCCGCAAAGTCTGCGGCCTATGCATGGGGAGTGGTCGTCTGCGGAACTCGGGTTCATCTCGTCTCTCGTCATCTAGCAGTCGCCGTCTTCTCTTGCCGTGGATCTCCTCTTCTTCCATGGAGCCCTCGCTGCTGATGCGTTCCAGGCGTCTATCGTTCGTTCTAAACGTTTCAACATCCACGCCGAATTCCAGCCTCCTTTTGTTGATCTGAGACAAGGAGGCTTGCGTGGTTAGCGGCACCGCCCTGAAACAAACGGCATAGTCAGAAACATCCCCGGTCCTAGGCAGTACCGATAAATATAATACACCAAAAATATAATGAATCATTGTACTTGCGATTCGATTTTCCATCCACAATCAGAAATTTTTACGCGGAAATGATTCTCGGCGTTTCCAATCGACGTATCACATTAGAAGCACTTTGTTGTAATGTTTATTTGCACAAAAATCGTTCCCACGTAAAAACCATTTCACTCAAGAGCTTTCAGACCAAATAATATATAATTTTGACATCGTCGAAGACGTAAAGACCAAGTGGAAATTAGTGATGAAATGTGGTTAAAATAGTTTAGTATTCACCAGGCGTTTATTTAAGTTTTCATATAAAGTTTTAAAATAATAGAAATTTGTTTATAGCTAGGTTATTTTGCATGTTTTTATCCGAAGCGTTGTTTTCATCGATGGTAAGGTAATAAAAGTATGAAGTGATTACCGTGAGAGTCAGGGAACATCGCACCACGCATTTCAGATTAATGTCTAACGTTTTATTTTTGTATTTTCTCGCTTTCAAACTTTTTATCAGTAAAATTAAACTTTGGACAAAACTTTACAAGAAAAGTTTTTGAAGTGTGTCAACGTGACTATTTTTGTTAACTTTTTATATTCTTAATGGCCTTCAGGTTTGTTTTTGTTTGAGGTTGTATTAAATAGCTTAGTTATGTCCGAAGAGTTTTCTTCAAACGAGTATTCATTACGACATCATTATGCTTTCTTTTATCTTACGTTTTTTTATTGTTTACATTATGTTATTTTTTTTGTAAGTAAGTACCTTAATAAAAAGAAATAATATATGAGTAGTATTATATTTTCAGATAATGAACAGACTTTAGATCCAAACACTTTGAGCTGAGCACTTTAAAAAATACAGTTTTTTTTTACTAACAAAATCACACTCTTGCATTCAAATCATGTTATTCTAAGAAAATAACAATCACAAGCAATATCACACACACACACAAACACGTCAGAAAACATCCAAAAATCACGATTTCCTTTCGTAGAGAACTATCTTAGTTTACTAATGGATACTCGACTCAAGATTCAATTCGCGTTCATTACTGAGACTTGGAATAACATACTGGAGTTCAACAGACGATTTCATCCTCAATATAACCGTGTTTTCCGAGCCCTACAATAAAGTTAGAGCCATAACTCCATAAAGCAATCGGGCCTGATTTATTGATCGGCGATATTCTCTCTCGAAGTTGTGCAATATGCGCCCGACTCGAGTCGAGATAGTAATCGATGGTCCTTGACGGAGGTACCTTCGGGGAGCCCACCGGAAGGCCGAAATACCGATAGTACGACGCCCGGCAAACATTTACGTACGTGACGTACCCTCAAGTCTGTACCGATGTAAACCGAAATTACGTAAACGTGGAGCGTTTTCAGGCGTCGGGATTGGGACGGAACGTTGGTTTTCGCGTTCGGGTTGTGTTCGTATGTTGGCGTAGGGTAATTAGATAAACCCTGAGGGCGGTGGATGCTTAACCGGTTTAAACTAGTGCTCGTGCGGACCTTTATCAGCGGGTGGCGAGTGGCGGGTTATCTCGGGGCCGCGTTAATTGTAATGCCTGGAGATTAGGGCGCGATATAAGGGCGGCCGCGGCGCGAATTTGCGGAGCCGAACGCAGCCGGATTAAGGAAGATGCCGAGATGGGACGTGACTGCTTTATATGGAGAAGTGATACTGTTTTGGTTTTGAGACGTTTTTTATTAACGTTTTGGGTTTATTCAGGCAATTCTTTCGTGGTTGAAGATTTTTGTGTAGGGTAAGAGGTAGGGTTAATGTAGCTGTGTAATTAATGTATCTATTGGAAGTAAGTTGTAGTAGGTTCTTAAGGAGATCTGGAATAACTTTAAAAGAAAGATAAATATGGTGATTACGTAATTTAAAAGTGAAAGATGAAAAGGGCTGACTTGTTTTGGTTACTTGTTCGAAGGAATAAGGAAATTATTCTAAAATTATGCTTATTTTAAATGATAACTTGGCTATAATTAAGAACAATTTCGTGTCATTTTTAAGTTTTTGGTGCTGCTGTAATACGAAAACCGGTTTGTTTAATAAGTCGAGGTTTTTTTATAACCCGAGAGTTTTTGGTAGGTAAATACAGGAAGAACAATAAATAATAATTTTCACCATTTAAATCGAACCCTATTTGATATGAAACCCCACATACACCTTAACAAACAAACTCTCGAAGAAAGCCTCTATTGTTGAAAATCTCATTTTCATAATTTCTCATAATTCCTTGAAACTCTATTATAATTCCTTGGAAAACGTGAGGTAAGCGGAGCGCCTGAGGCTGAGACCCTTTCCGCCCTGGAGCAATAATAAACACGCGTCGGCCTCCCGCGGCCCCTCAGACGTGGCGGCTCCAAATTCAAATTGCACCTTAGAATTCTTAATTATTGAAATCATAAATCAAAACGTGCCGTCTGCGCGGGCGACCATAAAATTGTGAGGGGGGTACGAGCAAACTCGAGTGTGGTAGGATTAAGACATTATCACTTTTCTTTCAAGCAGTCGCGCCCTCCTTGGCCTCGCTCGGCTGTAAATCAGCGAGTAAATCCTCTGGATTAGATTCATAGAGTTGCCGCGGCCTGCGGATCGCGCGCCGCCGATAATGGCATCGTGTGCTTGCGTGATTCTGCTTTTAAATCGACTCCCGGGAAAGATAAATACTCTTCCAATTTGGCTTCAGCCTTGAGTTCTCGTTTAAATGGCTTTAATGGAACTTGGTTGAAGTTTATAGCGAATAATAACTGAGGCTGACAGATAACTGGACACTGTCTTCGGATGAAAGTTACGTGATTGTTGGCAGTGGGATTATCCTTTTGTTTTCATCAAACGTATCGGAGGCACCTCGTTTAGAATGATGATTATTTGTAATGATTTATGTTTTTTTAATTCAATTGTTCACATTACTACAGGTTGTATTTTCATAATCATTTAGAAAAGTTAAAAACACCAGTCTTGCCGACAGGAGAAAACAAGACAAGGTGTTTAGGTAGCGGTAGGTACTAACTTTCGGAGTTGTCATGACAGAAGTAATTATTTTAACTTTATTTTTGTTTTGTAACCATGCTAGTTTTTTTGTACACGACACGGATTCTTTATGGTACGGCGTATAAACCTCGCCGTAGAAAAAACGTGTCTGTCAAAAAGCTTCCACAGTGATCCATACAACACTGACGACCGTAAAACTATGGTTTATTCGCGATGTGTAATAGGCACGGTCTTCAGTGTTGTATGGATCACTATGGCAAGTGGTTGACAGGCACGTTTTTTCTACGGCGCGGTTTATACGCCGTCCCGTAAAGAAACTATGCCGTGTACAAAGGGCCTAACTGTTTACAATTTCTCTTTTTACAGCAGTTATGTTTGTTCAAGTTACGATATTATCTGAAAACTAGTTTGAAGTATAATATCCACGACAGTAGACTAATGCAAATACAAAATACGGTTAAAATTGTCTCGGTTTTTTTTTGTTCATGTTGAATTTCATGCCCGTTATGGAAACCATAATGTATTATTATTTATGCGTTTGCAAAATCTGCTTGTCCAACAGATAAAATTACATCTGATACGCACTCTACTAAAAACAAGCTACTTGTATCATGGACGAAGGATACCATGCTGATTGGTAAATATGTATAAAAATTATTCCTACTATATAAGAAGAACTATAACGTGTATAAAAAGACGCTTAACTAAATCGATATTCACTTGTACTCCCCGTCATTGTGATATTTTTTTTTTGTACTGGGAACCTGGGAACCTTCTGTTAATGGAGATATTAAAGGTCAAATTTCCAACTTTTACACTAAGTATTCAAATCTGCCAGTTTCCCAAAAACTCCATAAGACGTTACTCAAGATCATAATGAACCTTATATTCGCCGAGACCCTCACAAATATAATGGACATGAATTTTATCTACAATCTGTTGTAAATAAATGCATATAAGCTGTCCTCCTGTGGTCCTCCCTTACCGGAAAAGCACCTCGAGTTTGGAGGGAGTGGATTTTAGAAGCAAACAATTGACCCCAAACTAACAACAAAAGACCCGAAACGTTCACAATCACTCGAAGACATATGTATGAAAGGACAGCCAATGTATGGTACTGTAAGGACCACTACTCTGCAAACGACGACCGCGCGTACAACATCGCATAATAAATTACATAACATAACAGTGCAAACGATAATATTGTAAAGACTGACATTATAGTTACCGTTTTTATACATAAAAACCTAGTTTGTTTAATTCCCTAACAGAAGAAATTATTGTCCAGTACCTACAGGAATTTGTAATTGAATGTCTGAAGTCCCGTCTCTATAACCAGTGTGTTCTGCCCACCATGACGTACGGTGCTGAGACGTGGACGCTCACGCAAGAGGCTGTGTACAGGGTGAGAGTTGCACAGAGAGCCATGGAGCGTTCCATGCTCGGCATAAGATTGATAGACCGAGTTCCAAACGTCGAGATTCGAAGACGAACGAAAATTTTCGATATCGGAAAACGAGTTATGAAATTCAAATGGAGTTGGGCAGGATATTTGGCAAGGCGCAGTGATGACAGGTGGAGTAAGGCAGTGACCGAATGGCGTCCAAGGACTAAAAGACGAAGCGTCGGTCGTCCAGCGGCGAGATGGGCAGATGACATTGTTACCATCGCGGGTAGAACCTGGATCAGGTTGGCACAGGAGCATGGGGATTGGCACATGAAAAGAAAGGCCTATGCTCAGCAGTGGGTGAAAAGGGGCTGTGGATGATGATGATGATGACAGGAATTTGTCAATGAGAGGCCTAAAATGCCGCGCTTTGTGCAACTTGCACTTTGTTAGCGTCCATGTTTCGGCCCCCTATGTCAAGGTAAGCAGAAAAGACGTTACCAATTTTGAAAAAGTCTCAGGATATCTCCTTAAATATATTCTTTATCTGGAATATTTTGTTTTGTTATTGTCCATCATTGGTTTCATTGACAAATATGTTGTACACAGACGTTTTATAGCCCGTCATGTCAAGAATGAATATAAAATGAATTCACTGCAGGGCACTCACTTTCGCACACAAAAAGATCCATACAAAATTGTATATGATATGCTTGTCTGTTTTTATCGTTTTACTGCTCTACCAAACTGAGAGAGAAGTAAAAAGATTAAACAGTGGAAATAGGGATAGAAAATTCAGCGGTAAAACAATGGTGGCGGTTCGAATGGGGTCGGACGCAGCGCTTTGCGTTCTTACAATTTGTGAGTACAATAGCTGCTGCGTTCCGCATCGTATCGCGTTCGGAGAGCATGGAAATTCATTTTCTAAGATGTGTACAAAACATCTAAGGATTATGTTGAGACCGAATGAGTATTCGGGTAGTTCACGCTTTATAACGAACAGTTTAGTCTTTCAGTTTCCTAATTTGGTTTAGCAAAGCGCGTAAAGCGTTTTGTTTGACGAATTAATAGATTACAGACATATAATAATCTTATTGGTGATGTTCTTCAGAAAGGTCAGGTGCGTAGTACTCGCAACCGGCGTGAGTGTATGACCAGATGTATGAATGTAAACGAGGCAAAAGGAGTATGTAAGGGTCGTAGCAGGTGGCGTTCTGTAGTTTCTGCCTACCCCCATGGGAAGAAGGCGTGAGTTTATGTATGTATGTAATTAATATATTGCCAAAAGTAGACGAACTGAATTTTTATATATACTACGAATAATTACTGAGATTATGATCTATTTTATGATTTCCTATGAGTTTTCACAACTAGATAAGACACGATTTGGTTTTGTTGTCACACAGCAATTTGTTTGAAACATCAACATAACCTTTTGAAAAGTGTCACGTCATGAAGAACCATTCGTTAAAGTAATCTCTAATCAGTATGTGTGTGCAAATGTGCGATAAGATAGCACCAATCAAAAACTTCTAGTTAATATGAAACAATAGACTGTATTGTCATCTGGAAACCAGTGGATTATTATCAATACGGGTCACAATAGTATCCAAAGTGTATCCTTTAATAAGATTCTTATCGATGGAATGGGATCACATCGTCTCAGATTTTTTCAGTATCCAAATAGGTTTTTTTTTGCAAAAAAAACCACAATACTTGTGCTTCTATTGGTGGGAGCTTCGGTGGGTGCTACGAACATCATCATAGTTCCACTTATTGATACGAACATCACATACTTCCGCTTATCGATTGATTGTTCTTGCTTGTTTGCTATTCATTATGTTATAGACATGGTCACTTATGTCAGAATCTCCGGTTAACCTTTTACAACCTCTCGGATTTAAACGGGTTTTCCTGTTTTCACCGTGAGTTACACGCTTGGCCATAAATTCCTTTGAAATAAGTGAGTAATATTTCCATATTAAAAGATGCTTATGTAATCATATTTCAAGAACTTATATAACTATTTTTTTTTCAATAAATGCTTTGAAATTGAAATCAATGATAATGTTCGTAGCACTAAGATGTGAAAAAAAGTATAAAGTGTTGAATAAGGAATTCGATAATGACATATTTCAGTACGATCACATCCCTAAAACCAGTATTGTGTATATGATAAATGATTTTATTTCTGTAAGTAGGTTTGTACAAACACTTTTACACGTCAATCATATTTTAAAAACTAGATGAGGTGGGCTTTTCCTATTCGACTCGTCTGAGAAGAAAGGCCGAAACAAACTCAGAGGTCACAGTATCTTTTAAAGTCCAAACATAATCTTGGCCAGATCATGTGAAGACCATGTAGATTGGTGTATTTTGAGGACAGAACAACAGATATGAGTGGACATGTCCAGTCAGTACGCATTTGTCAGTAATCTTGCAGCTCAACTCATAACTTAAGGAGCTCAACGATTCGACGTACAATACCAAAGAAAGGACATTTGGGTAGGCCGCATAAAGTACTCAAACTGCCAGACCATCATAAAAACTAACTGAGAAAAAAAACAATTACCCACATAGTCCTCACATTCACAATAATTGAAATCATACAATACCTACTCATTATTATACACCCTCTTGAGTATAATCAACAGTACCTACTGGGTATAGGGCCTACTCGACATACAAGTAATATTTGCTCTTAAAGAGAGCCAGATTCGAACCCACAATCGTGCTTGAATAGTGGGTCCTTCAACCCACAAATCATCACGATAATATATCCAATTGAAATTCGTTTTAGTAAAAAGTAAAAGGATAAAAATAGGAAATATAGTTTGAAAAACCGGCTTCCTCACCAAGGGTAAGAAAGTTTATAAAGCTCAAGATACCTGGGACAGACAGACGGCTTGTTTGTACCTAGAGCAGCAGTAACATCCCACTTATTTATTAAAAAATCTGGTCTTGGTGGTTTATATTCTACCAAAATATCATTAGAACATAATCTTTGGTACAATCAATCAATTTGATAATCTTTGGTCGTGCAAGGGCTCGTATTATTGTACATCTACGGTAGATTACGAATAAGGCGCTTTCTTATATGTATTTCATGTTAGACTCCATTTATTGTTTTTGATACTAATTGAACACATACGTAATCAGATCTCGTTATAATGTGTTTGGATAAATTGGTATGAGGTACAGGATAAGTGTCAGTAAAGCAATAATCAACCAAGCAAATCGCAGTCTAATGTAAGACGAAAGACCTCAAATATCTAGGAATTAGTTTACAAGGAAAATGTTATTTACTGACAAATAGCGAATTAATGACAAATATAGACTCGAAATTTTTTACAGGATCAAGTTACAAACGATCTATTTCTCAGAACAGAAATATATTTTCGTAAATAATAAGTGAATACATTTCCTTTCTATTAAAATGACCCGTTTTCAGAGATATTGTTTTTAATTATTCACTGTTGTAAATGTTATTAATTCACACCTATTTAACACTTATTTCACAAAACAAATAACATCTACAGTACTGTAGCTATCACAAATAATGCTGTCACATTTCACTATAAAATTGGATTTCTTTTATCAAAATAATTATTTAACACGTCACCTCTTTCTCTAACCCATTTACATACGCACCTCCATTAGTATATCGATTGCCCCAAACACATTGAGCAGAAAGCAACATATGACTGCAAAAAATCAATATCGCAATAGTTAAAGTGAGTTAAAAATAAGTGGGGTAATGGCACCGCGGTGCATTGTAACTGGCAGGCTCGCCCTAACCCCTGCCCGTGCGAGGCAGGGCTGACAGGATCACGAAAAAAGGAATAATATTTGTATTTTTATTGAGTACTTAGTTGGATTTTTTTTGAGTTTTTATTTAGATTTGGTTGTGGTCTGTCTGTTTGGAATATTGTAGGTAGGTAAGTCAATTTTGAACCAATTTGTCTTATCTGAACAGGTTCACATTTGGCACAAGTTAACGTTTACTTCCAGTGACAATATGTATATTTTTCTTTATTTAACATATTCAGGTATTTCTTTAGTTAGTGTATTTCATAGTTCATAAGAATGAAACACCATAAATCTTTACGTAAAGAGTAGAGTAACTTTAGGAAGTATGTATTTCTTGAACCATCAGAGGACTGACGTTTAAACTAAAAAGCGATAGCTACCTAATATAAATACCTCTTCTCTAATAATTCTTCAGAAATCATGAACTCATGATGATTTCTGCAAAAGTTTGTATGGTTTTGTTACTGAAAGTATAATTATTACAACCAAAAAGGTCCAATAAGCGACAATAATCGACGTTAGCCAGGAAATGTTATTGACGAAACATTTGTTTCTTTTTTTTTAAGTTATGGATCTGATATGATTGACACTGATAATAACTATGACCATTATTAAAAAAAAACAAAGAGAACTGATACAGTTTCTGCTGATTAGCAAAAATCTTTTAAATTTTTTTCAAAAATCGTAGTCAATAGAAATAATTTGTTATTATTTCTATAGTGTCTGGATACAATAATAATGTTCTGCTTTAAAGAAACTTTGTTGATATAGAAAAGTTAATATGCCAAAACTTTAATTTACGCAACAATGTATTTTCTTAAATAGAAAATCTACCTATACAACATTCCATGTGATTTTCGCATTAAACTTAAAAAAATACAATAAAAATAGTCAAAAAAATGTTCTCAACTTTTTTTACCAATTTCTCCGAGTGTTAGCCCTGCGTCAAGAGCTCACCCGTGTCGAGGGTTATCGCGTGGAGTATCAAACCCTCGCAAGTCGCATGCGAACACGTTTCCACTTCCATAGTATTTATTATAAACACAAGTTCCTTCAAAATAAATACCTTGGTTTAAATAATTTAACCTACTAATTTTATGGCAATTTTTAAGGTAGGTTTCTTTGTAGAAATCGTTTGTTAGGGTTTACTGAACAAAAATACCTACTGCCTACTGATGATTTTCTGAAAGAAAGCTTTATGAATTCTCATATCTCTTTACAACACAATATTTTTACGTTCTGTTTGATGAACAAAAGCAGTTCTAATTCAGGAACGCAATGAAAGGTAAATTCTGGATTTAAGCTAACACAATTTTCTGTTTCTGTTTGATAAACAAAGGCAGCTTCAATTCAGGAGCGCAATGAAAGGTAAACTCTGGATTTAACCTAACACAATTATTCTGTTGACTTAATTTCTAAATTAGTGTACCCTATAAGTTTTTTATTTGTTAACAAATATTTTTATTAAAATCATTACTACTTGAGTTATTGCGTTAGTTAGTACTTAGTGACTGCAAGTATTAACGTTAGATTATAATATTTTCCTACAGAAATCGAATGGTTTTACAGTCGGAAATGCATTTTTTTTTAAATTTACTAATCGTAATCACATTGTTGTTTAAGCACTTTTTCGACCACAAAATTTTGAATTTATCATTTAATTCCTTCGTCCGTGGCAGCCCTGCGTTAAGGGCTCACTCTCGGAGGGTTATCACGGGTTGAATCGCACCCTACACACGATCCGATGTGTATGCACCCGCTAGCGTTGTCCCGAAAATACGTTTCTTTTACATGACTTCGGGATTTCTGTTGCCTCAAACAGCTGACGGGTTTTTTAAGGTTGCGTATTTTGTTTTATAAGAAGTTTTATTTGGTATATTTTTATTTTATTAGTTGCTCGTATGTTTTTGTTGGATATTTTGTTGAGTTAAGGTCAAATATTATTTATTTTGATTTACATTCAAAGGTAGGATGTACTTGTAACATTATTACCCACTAACAAACAATCTTCTAAATATTTATTAAACTGTATGTACACCAAAAAGTTAAAAGTTATACAAAATACCTGCTCATATTTTCCTACAAAATAAATGTATTTACATCAGTATTAATCCCTCATCAAATTAATAAAATCATTCCTATACATCTGCGTAAAACGACGTCAAAATAGAAGGTGAAATAAGCGACATTTTAGCGGCCCATCAGATACGGGTGAAACAATTTAGCGCTATCAGATGGGAAGAGGCGCTACACGTGAAATCGGCGCCACCTCACCTGAATTAAACGTTTACGTTAATTACACGGTACGGTTAACGTTTTTAATGCGAGTTATTATGGATTTGATGTTTAGTGACTTGCTGGTTTGCGTTCGGGGATTTTTAATGATGTTAACGAAGTGGGGTTGTTTTTTATGTGTGTTTTTTCTTTGGAGAAAATGTTTTTTCGTAAGTAATTATTAATCGTAAGAAAAGATTTTAACTAGTTACAAATTAAAAAAGTCTATCTACCTACCATGATTAATAGTTTTTGTTGACATCAATGCAATTTATTTTTAAGAATATTTTTAGTAAGTACCTAAAACTTAAAACTTTTTTATGGCAGGTAAGGTCTTATCTCTTACTTAGAAATTTTTAACTCGTTCAGCTATGAACAGGGTAAATAAAAAAAGTAGTTTTAATTGACATATAGGCAAGCGTAGCTGATATATTTTGACCGCAGAGTTTTTGTCCCCATTAAAAAAGTTTGAAAAAGGTTTGAATTCAGAAGTTATGATTCCGAAAATTTTTGGGTGTAAAATATTTTAAACATGAATTTTAAACATCATGATTCAAAGCACTATACAAATATTTTTTTTTTAGATAGATGACAGACATAATATAACGTATTAGAAATCAAGGGACTTCAATTTACGTCCTCGCCACAGCTATGGCGGTGAGAAATATACATATACTTACGGTGCATAATTTATGCCTTAGATAATTAAATCAAATCTCGTAACTATCGGCACAGTCAGCTACTGCTTACACTCGTGTAGTCAAGGGTAGCTAATGTATTTAGCTTCGCGCCATTACGTATTCTGTCGCCGAGCTAATGCCGCGGTTATTTGCCGACTCGCTCATCTTACCGACGTGATTACATTACCTCCGATACGACACACGAGGCAGGAATAATCAACCTCATGGCAAACACACAAACATCAGATTTAAACCTCAAACATTACATACAAACTTAACACTACTCGACCTCATCAATATTTAACACACATTATGAAAGCATTTCGTGAAATGGTTTTACGAGCGTGGGATTTGTGCGTAAACGATATTGTTTTTATCTTGAACACTTCTTCCATTTTTCGCTGAACACCGCTGAAATAACAATGCCGCAGATATTTTTCAAAACGTACAAACGCGACGACTTCTGGCGCGTCCAACTGTTCGCCTTAAAAACAAAATAGTTGACGGAATTCAAACGAAACTTTGGTAATCAAGCGGCCACTTACCACATGGGTCGGACGAGGGCCGACATCGCTATAAAACGGAGGGGCGAGTCCTCATGGCGCACTAAAGTTTTTATTTATTTATTTATACACGGATTCACTGACAATTAAATATTATTAAAAAAATCACTGCACTAAAATGCACTTTGGACTACAGAGTTTCGATTCGTAGCATATCGGAGTTCGTAGCACAGCGTAGCGCGTCTACGTCGGAAAAGTTTCTCCGTAGGCCGTGACGGGCGGCGGCGGACGCAGGAGCTCGCTCCGCGGTGCGGGTGGCTCGCGGGGCGCTATTCGCGGACTATGCGGAGGTCGCCAGCAGGCCGGGCTCGCGGGGAGGAGGGGTGCGGGGAGGCTGGAGCCGGGGCGGCAGGGGAGGGGGAGGACCGGCGCGCGCACGCCGCCGCCCACGCCGCCCCGCCCCACACACCCGCAACCTATTTATTTCTAGTTACGTAAAATTTACGCGCAATACCCGATACTGCATTTAGCTTATGTTACGATCCCGTATGCCAGTATATAAGCAGTAATGAAAATGTTACATTATGAGCCGCCATCCACGCCACGCCCGAAAAAGACTGCATTATTAACACTCTGCGTACACAAGAAAACACGACACGCACGGCTATATAACGAACGGTACATAAAGAAACCTACGCCCTCCCGAATAAAAAGCTTTCAAGAGTTTCGACACCGGTCAAATAAAAGGCAGACGGTTCAACATTAAACGCCAATCAGTGTATTTCACGCGAGACCACTTCTGGCCCCGGGCAGGTGAGGCGTGAACTGAAAAAAGAAGTCGCCGCCGGTCGCCGGTCGCCGGGGGGACGCCGTCAACGTTTGGCAGACGAGTTTTTTCGACCGCAACCAATGCTATCGATGTCACTTAAACGAATTGAATAAACGCGTCGGAGGGCGCCCGGTGTCTATCTGCGGGTCTTTTTGTGCTGCCACGGCTGTCCATCCTGATTTCATCGTTGATCCGACATATTCCAAAACGCCTGTCTGTTATTCAGCGCGTGTTGCTCTCCATTCATCTTGTATCGGTACGATCTCCCCAGCTAGTCATGGTGACTTTTGTAGCCGGCAGTTCGTTGTTATGTTACGAGTACGTTCGGCACGTGAATTAAAGCAAAAGTTCGATAAACTGTGTCGTCACAATCAGCTGTTGGCGCCGCGAGCGCAACAGACAATGCGATTAAGATCTACGCAGGACAACTTTCGCCGGCGCGCCGAGCGGCAGTTAGTTGTTATGAAAGAGAGAAATTTGTAAATTGTTCGCGCCCGAGTTCGCGAACTCCGTCGAACCGGAGTTTGTTTTAAGAGTCCAACCTTGAAACAAGAAGAAAAGTAGTCCTGTAAAACAAAGTTTTGCGGCCGCCGTCGCCGGCGCAAGCGGTTCAAGGATTGTGCCCGAACTGTCTGTCTGTACAACTTTACCGATTAAAAGCTCAAAGGCTTCCAAAGTCATTTTAAAAGTTTATCTGCACGCGGGCGCGGTGCGCGGGGTGGCGGGGGAGCGTAGGCGCCGGGGTCGTTATCATCTCACCGCAATACTTTAGTTAAAACCTAGTTTAACTTATTTATAAATCGGCGGTCGTCGGCCGAGGCGGGCCTCCTTCACGAATTAAACTGTCAAAGTTGTGAAGATGCGTCGTCGTCGTCGCGGCGCGGCGTCGGCGGCGTGGCCTACCGCGCGGCCTCGCCGACGACATGTGTTCGCACCGCCGAATAGTTGCCAACGTACACACTAAGTTCCTAGACCCTTCGCTACTTTGTTTTACAGCTGTTCCACTTAGCGAACTATGCCTCGAGTTGGGCGCGAGTTCTTGCATGTGTATTGGCGGCACACACCCGCATCCGAATAGTTTCATAAACATAACCCAACTTAGTTTTGGACGACTTTTCAAAGTCAATGCATACTAACTTTCGATGTCTGGGATTGCGATATTACGATTGGATCAGTTTGCGGTGACTATAATGCATTCGTTTGTTCGAAACTTTGTTTTATTGGATCAAACTTCGCAACAAGGTTAAATACGTGTCTAAGTTTATTTTTTTGCGGAATCAAGAATAAACGGAATTATCAAAACACGAGAATTTAGTTTGTTATGAGTTTTGAGTATTTGAAAATGTCGTATTTTTGTCATGATGTTTTTTTTTGCAAAGGTTGCATTTGATAAACAGAAATTCTACATGTTAACATGTCTATACAATCAAGACATACATTTAACGTATATTATCGCATCATTAGGTTAACAACTGCAGATTACCTATAGGTACATTACTAACTATCTATTGATACCAGACCAACAGGTAGAAGGTACCGTGTTGAAGTCAAAAAGAGGTTGATGAAGATGATACCAGATTTGTAAGCCAACGGTAAAATTAAGTGAAACTGAACCTTAAAGTTAGAGCTAGGCGTGAAGTTTCGGCAAATATACAACAGCACTTCTATTAATGTTTCTTAGACAATTAAGGCGACGATAACCGACTTTTAATGATTTTAAACTGAAGATCACGTCTAAACGAGTAGTGTTAATGATTTGAAAAAAATGTACGTTAAATTAAAGCATTTTGTTAATAACTTAATATGTGAATATTTTAAATTATGTTTTTATTACATAGTGTAATTAATTTGTAAAGTTATGTCTAATGCGGATAAAAAACTGAGAATCACGCAAAAACTATCAAGCGTATCTTTATGAAACCTTCACCATTAATGATAATTTAATTATTTATCTTTTAGTATATGTGTTTTTATATAATACCTTTTGTTTTATTTATAATAAATTAATAATGCATCTAATTTAAGACAGCGCTCCTTGATGGGCGAGTTCTATTACTGGGTGGACGTACGACACGTTGCGTGAGCTCAGCACAAAACACGCAAGCTCAAGCACTCAAAGCCGTTGGCATATATCTGTGCCTTAAACCATATGAAAGCAACGAGCGATGATGATGGTTCTGATTAAGATCTCTTGAAGAGAGGATACAAAGTAGGTAAATGAAGTACGAGCTGCGGAGTCTAGAGAGTAGAGTGTCTTAAAAGTCAGGGTCTGCGAGTTTGACTTTCGCATAAACTTTTAGTTCAAGGATCTTTTGTTTGTTTGGTTAGGTTATGTTTTGTTTCTTGAGTCTTTCAAGCATATTTCCGGCAGCGGACTATGGTTACGTCATCATGGTTACATAAAAAAGTCGCTTGACAATTAGTCAAGCAACTTTTTTTTTTAGTATGTTCTTCGATATTTTCGTCAGTTGTGGACAGATTTTGAAAATTATTTTTTGATTTGGTAGAAAAAACTTGCGTGGTAGTTTCATATAAAGTTAACTTTGCTTGGGTAGATTTTGACTTCGCTTCGATAATACGTATTTAATCCACTTTGCGTATCTTGATGATGTTATAATACTTCCGGTCACTGTTGTTTACATAGCAAGTAGTGATATTCGAATTGGTGTGGGGTAGGTACCATAACTAAAAAGTGAAAAATAAAAAACTTTATTCAAAAAAAAAAAAAACCGACTTCCAAAAAAACACTACAAGGTGAAAAATAACTTAAATTTCGGAAATCGGTGGCAAAAAACTAAAATACAGATCCAAAGACACCAACTTCCGAAATTAAAGTTATTTTTCACTTTGTGGTGTTTTGGTTTTTGATGTCGGTTGTTTTTTTTTTTGGGAAAAGTTTTTTTTTTTAATTGATGTACCAGAGAAAAATTTAATCGTAATTGATTTCAAGATGCTGAAAACTAATATAATACTATAGCGTGCGGTAGAATGTAAATGTTATCATGGGAACCAGTAGCGCAGAGGAGGGAAGCCGAAGATTGTTCAGTTCACATAAACTCTAGATAACATCAAAATAAATTAAGTTAACTCAAAAATTAAAGTCATTAATTTACTTTTTTTAATTTAACGCATCTATGGTCAATTATCATAACCACTGAGACGATATCACTACACAAACAGATTATTCTATAAAATTACCGATTATAGGTTTATTACTGAAAAACATTATATTACAAAAATATTCTAATGTTATAACGAAGTGCAAAAGAGCAGGTGAAAACAAAATACACATGAATTTGTGTATCATGAAATCAACATGAACAAAGAACATTATTATAGAAAATGAAAAGAAAGAAAATACATTTATTGGCGGTAAACATGACGCAAAGAAAAAACACAAAAAGAACAATCATTAATTCTATCTCGTTTTCGCCTACATACTTTTCTATTTATGTCCCTGTCATAACTCGCTGTAGTTCGGCTTCCCCAGTTCCCTACGAAGCGGTGCTGCGAGACACGAAATCACGAGTGTCCGTTCCTACGAATTTAGTACCGCATTCTAACACATAAGGGCCGGCTTATTTTGACGCTGATGTTATCAGAAATCTTTGTTTAGACAAAAAAATTAGGCATTTTTGTAATGTTTTTAGTCAAAATGATGTATTGGCGCATCACATATGCGCGTGATTGACCGCGGGGAAGGCGCGGGGTGTCGGAGTACCGAACCCGGTACGCGACGGCCGCTGCGCGCCCTCCACACCACTCAGCTCACAGACGCGCTTCACTACGGGCATTTCTATGTACTATTTCACACATTAATGTTAATTGTGGTATTACACCTATTTTAATACAGTCCACTTCTTTTATTATGAACTCCGACTGAGCCCAATCAGTGGTCCTTCGAGCCGGATCGCTCACTGATTGGGCTCAGTCGGAGTTCATAATAAAAGAAGTGGACTGTATTAAAATAGGTGTAATACCACAATTAACATTAACGTGTGAAATGGTACAAAGAAATGCCCGTAGTGAAGCGCGTCTGTGAGCTGAGTGGTGTGGAGGGCGCGCAGCGGCCGTCGCGTACCGGGTTCGGTACTCCGACACCCCGCGCCTTCCCCGCGGTCAATCACGCGCATATGTGATGCGCCAACAGATGTATTAAACTGGTTATAAATATCTGTAATGTGATGTGATACAAAGTTACACACACAGGTGTACAATTATCAATTGGCAATAGTAGACACTAAGAAGAGTGGTTGTTCCGAAGGGAAACCGATAGGAATCGGGTTGTATGAACGCTGCGCCACTAATGGGAACCCAGAATGGTTACCCGGCCGCCCGTCTCAGGGCGCCCGCGCAAGCTCCAGTAAGTACTACTCATTGTAATCGAGCGAATGTGAGCACGCTCTCTAACTCAAAACTTCAAAAGTTCTGTTGAATTGTAATTTGTGTGATCTGTGTGTTAATAGTGTAATTCCTAAGAACCTGCGTTTCTCTTACACCCGTTTCCTGGCTATAAGACACATTATTATCATTGTTTGTACTACATACAAATACAGCAATACTATAAAGAAAATTTTTGATACTCACAGCAAAAACCTGATATTGACTCTGGCACTGACAACAGACAATGCGGAAATAGAAGTAAGTTCGTAAGTGAGACTGCAGAATAGTATGTAGGTACTTCGTAGCAATCGTCGTAGCAAATTCGTAGCACTTTCGTAGACGGGCGTAGCGGAAGATATTATAAACGTGTAGGTACGATGTACTATCGAGGAAACTTATATCTGACCAATTTGAAAACAAAAACCCGTGCACACGTTGACCATATCTGTTCGTCAGCGTTACTATAGCGGCCGAGCGCTGCAAGCAAGAATAGTCCTTACGGTGTATAGATTGTATAGATGTTCGTTTCCCCCCATGGTACGTATCGTGCAATAAGTACTGTGTATGTGACCAGTTATAATATCCCTTTGAATGAATTCTCTCATAACTCCTCTCAACCTTATGCTCCACAGCGAAAAACAACATGGTACGGGTCCTACATTCATAATCAGCGTAATTACCGAAATCTCCAACGGAAAGTCACGATCAACAGTCAAGCGCAAGATAAAGCTGCCACAGCCCTCGGAGCGGTAGACTTACCACCACTTAAACATAACCTACCGTTCCCCTCTGCATCTTACAAATGAAGACGAGGGAGGAGTGTAAGTATGAGTTAAGGGAGGTCTGTTTATTCTGGCCGCGAAGTACGTGTTATCTTCGTTTGCCAATAAGTCACGCAATAATTACCGCCAGCAGATCACGCTCCCCCGCAGTGTGCACATATTTATGGAGCCGTCCATAAGTACACGTAAATAAGTGCGCTGTGCGACAATTGTGCGGTTTATGGGCGTTTCTGCCGCGGGCACGCGACGTAACTTTATTGTTACAATGTTTCCGTTCCGTGACTGGTCTGCGATTTTGTTATCGGAGGTATCTAATGTACTTTATAATTAAATATTATTTTATTTAGAATGAATGATTTTTGTCATATTTTGTGAAGAGTTTCTAAGTTATTGGTCCGACTTAGTCATTGTCATTCTCGAAAATGTTATTTAGTTTGAATGCTCTTGAGAATCAGTAGAAATTAATAGAGTTATCCTATATAATAATAATATAGCAATACCAATATAATAATATAGTATACTTACGTTTTTGATGTGGACGGTCTGAATAACTTGTGTGTTATCTGTACGTAATCGTTCTGTAACAAAAAGAAAATCAATCTTTACACATTCGAAAAGAATATAATATCGTATTTAGTTATTCGGCAAATTGTAAAATACTCGACGCTCCTCTGCTTAATCGTGACCCTTCTACAGTCGATAAAACAAAATCGTTTCTCTGTTTCCATGTTTTCAATAAACAAGGGAGTACTTTTGAATAGACGCAACAGCTATTTTCAAGAAAATATATCATGTCATCCAATGTCGATCTATGTTTATAAATTGCCTATTACGTCATTCAAGAGACAAGTTCCGATAATCCGTCCAATCCCACAAAACAGTCGCTGGACTATCAAAAAGCAATTAATTTCGAATCTACCCGTTAACAAAAGACCATTAAAATCACATGTTTACATCCCATAACTATTTGATACGACATGGAAGGGTAGAATTGGTAAATAATCCCTGTTTCAGTATCAGATTTGTATGAAAACGACGGCATTACGTGTGGTCGACGCGTCAAAATGTGACTTTAATTGATGTTGCGTCGTTACACAAACACTTGGACTTGTACCGACAACATTAGTACGATTTGTATTGATATTAGTAATTCAACATTTTGTTGAATAAGGTTACATTTTCTAGAATTTATTTGGCACATAAAAGGCACTTTTGAACGACAAAACTTACAAAATATAGGATTGATTCTAGTCGCCCCCTTCCAAACGGTAGTTTCGTATGGAGAAGAATGGGTAAGAAACTCCACCGTTACTCTTTTAAAATGTGAAGGCGATGAATAGAATAAAATTACTATACCATAATAGGTAAAAAGAATTAAAGATGAAGCAATGACATATAAATTAATTACGACTGATTCATACAAAAGTTCAATACCTACTCGATCAAAATGTATGAAACAGCTGATTTTTTTTCTTGATTTCAGAGTTGGTCCCATAGTGAAAGTTGTTCGTATTTATGGGTAGGACACCCTGCAAAAATTTGGATAGTGATTAAAAAAATGCCCTGTATACATGGTGCTGACATAATTTATTACAAACATTCGAAAACTCTACACACGCAGTACCTACACTGAAGAATCTTCAAACATATTTCATCATCACAACTGACTTGCTGATACGGGCAATATCATAATAAGAGTAAAGAAAATCAAAGACAATTGAAGTATCAAACGCGTGCCGCACAAAGGTACAGTTTTCCAAGATTTAGCCCTGAAGGTAAGGTAGTAGGGTCGCTATTAATTTGCATAATATTGTCCATTTATAACAAGAAGCGGAGCAGGTAGCTTGGTCTAAGCTATAAGGTCGTCATCACATTCTTATGCTAACCATAAATACTACAGGCAATGTCATCGAAGCTATAATAAATACCTAATACTTTTCTTCTTTTTTTCTTTCAATACCGCAAGGTCCGTATGTCCCACAAACGTGCGGGACGGGCCGTAAATTTGATTTTAATATTGAACACGTAATACCCTGTTTGCTTGGGTCCGTAATTGATACGGCCCTCTTAGCACGCGTCTAATACCTGTCATTATTTTCAAATTCGTCGGCTTTGCCTTTTAAACGGTGGATTATTTAAATGCTCCGTCCGTTACAGAATTTAATTTCGGTTTACTTTGTTTTACATAAATTAGTTTTGACGTGTATCAGTGTAGTTTAATATTGTGTTACAGTATTTTAGTACTTGGAAGACGTGCTTGGATTTAGACATTCATTAATCCTTAGAATCGTCTGGCTACTGTAAATAAATAGCTTAGGTATCAATCTTAAAACAATTGAAGTATTTGGTCATTTTTCATCCAAATTTCACAGTAAATTTTTCTAAAACAAAATCTTCTCGTCTTAAGTTAACAGCAAATCATATCCGAGCCAACACTTCAGGTAGCTAGCTACCTACAAGTCTCCCCTACCGCACAGATTATGGCGGTGCCATCAAATATGCATAAAAGCCGTAAAATGCCACACTTAACCGCTGGCTCCCCGCTCCGCGGCGTTGTCACCTGCAGTACTGCCGAGCTTCACAAACCGCGTCTCAGTCTCCAGACAGATGCTCAGACACAGTGGTAATTAAAAATTTCCCACCTCCTCATAAATTTGCATGGAAGACGTGAGCAAATATGAAAGTAGGGGTTTCGTTTTGAGTGATTTGTGTTTTGTGTTGTCATCCGAAGTACTTTTGGGAATTAAGACTTTTTAGAAACAGTATTTTTAATTTACTGGTAGCGTTAGATTGGGTTTGTAAATGTATCACATTCATTTATGTATCTACGGATAATAAGTCCATTAGACCTTTTTTTTTCAATCATCAAATGACTTCTCCCGCTCTGGGCGGAGCGGGAAGGCGTGTCAGACTTTTACTGACTAAAATCCACCCGTGTTCCTTCTGTTGCCTGTGCCGGGGCCACGGTGACTCTTTCGAACATCCCGCAACCCCGGCTGGAAGTTCATTAGACCTTACCAACCTACCACATTCTATATGCATATTATTTAATACAAAACAAACTTAATTGTCTCTTCAAATAAATACATCAATATAACTATATAGGTACTTACACAACTTTCAGTAAACATCACACACCATTCTCAAATCATAACTTAATTATTTCCTTTCTATCAGAGCCACCCAAAACATCCATACACAAGTCGTGTGTTAGCGAGTACAAATCTACAATCCCATTATAACAATCACCTTCCCGTTCATTACTCGGAGCTAAGATACTAAATTTAAATTAACAGCCCCTTGTTAGTTGAACTATGTACATCTGCACTGAAATGAATGTTCATTTGGTAAGCGAAAATCGGAGTGTCGCGTGAACTAGTGGGCTTGTGACACAATATCGCGTGAGCAGCATTTTAGTGCAGCTTTGTTGTTGTCTGGAAATTAAATGTAATGCAGATTCTGAAGAAAAGGATATCAGAATGTAGGTAATTAATTTTTTAATGTGTTAAATGTTTATCGTTGTTCAATTACTGGACCACTTTTAAATGTTATCAAATCAACATAGCTTAACAGAGGCCAGTGCTGGCTTTAGTTTTCTCTCAAGTCGCGCCACAATTCCAAGTTTCATTATATAAAGCTTTTGTAACAGACGTCCTCAACCATCATGGCTGATGAACACGTTGTTTTGCAATTTTAAACAAACGAGAGACGGTGGTAAGAAAATAAAGATACCCCCTTAAAAAAAAGTTATCTAGCACCAGTAACATAAATAGAAATTCGGGTTCCGATTCATATGAAAGCATCTTTCGGATTACTACTCCCATCTATTACTTATAACTACATTTACGAATTTCGCGTACAGTCAGAGCAGCCAATTTAGCCGGCGTCTCCGCCGTCTTTATCGTATCTTTAATGAACACTCATAAGCGCGGCGTACTTAACGTATTGTGCGGGTGAGGCGTTAGTGCTGCTGACTGTACCTAGCTTTGCGACACACTCAATGAGCTGAGGGTGGTTTGCGGGATTTGCGTTTAGTTTAAAAGGGATTTTTGGTGCCTCGTTGTAGCTAGACATCTTTTTTGTTTTGTTTTCAAAAGGTAAAATGTCTGGGAACTTTAGTGCCATAGATTTTTTTAAGCATGTCTTTTAATATAATATCAAGTACCTTGAATGATTTAACTTGAATCTATACTTCAAGCAAATCGTTTGTAGCGTTAGGTTTCATTTCTGACACCAGAACTAAAGTTTGTAAGGCTGTACCTTGGTAATCAGTGGTATAATCTAATGGCAACCTCAAAACCCCATGTGACATAGTATAATCACATGTACAGCACGTGTGATGTCATATGAGGTTTTAAAGTAATCGATACTCCTCAGAGAAATTCTGAGGAAAACAAAAGACGGTATACGTCACAGCACCACGTCCCCCAGTGAAACAATGTAGGCTCGCACGGGAAATGCTAATACGGGCCGTTCCGTACAAATTGATACTCGATCGTCGCTCATATAAAACACTCCGCGAGCTAGATCGCCCCATGAATAATAAAGAATTGCCGAACGCCGACGAAGAGACGCGGCACTGAGCGCAGGTTGGGAATGACGAATGTTCGGTTTTTTGGAGGTAAAGTAAGGGGTTTAGGCTGCTCATTTATTTCCTGCGTTAAGTCATCTATTGTTGTGTGCTTAACTTTAGTAAAATAGTTGATAAAAAAATGACAGTCCTAAAACCACTGTTATTGAATACCTACCCCAAAAATTATAAAATTTTGCTTTATCAATGTACTTATTTGTTATTGTTAAATTAATCAGCATAAAAATAAAAAAAGCGTAACTATTTTAAAATTTAGGTATAAGTTTGTGTGTCCTTTTAAAATTATGTTCTGTAATAATAACAATCTGTCAAAATAACTGTGCATGGCTTATGTTCATGTACACAAGATTTTTTTCTTTCAAAATTCGTCATAGTGAAGCGGCACCTGCATCCAAACCGCCCTTATTCCCGTCACGTCCACTATAAAACATAATTCAGATTTTCATACAGAGCCATACAGAGAGCTCTTGTGTTTCCATTCTGTTAAACCTCCCCTTGTCGCATAAAAATACCCCGAACGGCTGTAAAACACTGTGTTGACTTGACTGCCTTTTACTTATTCTATGGTAATTTTATAACACTATCCTATTATATTTGGTGGTATTATCCGTTTTAGATTACTCTACGAAAGTACTCTTTGAACGTACACTAATATTTTTGCGTTAGTTCGCCGTAGTGAAATTCTAACTTGCTTTGTGTCAAAGAAAAAGAAGCATTACTGTAACAATGATTTATATTACTATAATCAAATTCGATTGTCAACCAAATTTTTTCCAAACTACCATTCATAACTACGCTTAAGAAATATTCCCACATTTCTCGTAGACGCGTAATTCCCTCATCTGAATAATTTAACTCATTACCCTTTCAGCAATAATTATACGTCATAAGGCGGTGTGTTATTAAGTGTGATTGTGTTCAAAGTGCCGACTGAATCAGTGGGTATTAAATCACTAGTGTAATCCACGCTTACATGATCGACAGTTAACGTAGGCGCTTGTTGTTCGTAGCAAGGAGCTACGAAAGTGCTACGCGCGTAGCGGAATTTTAGTGAATTGATTTTGTTTTAATGTTTTGATTTTCACTTTGATTTGATTTTAGTACATAATGTGAGTTGGATTGTAGTTTGATAGAGAATGTGCATTCAATATAATCATACACCATTGTTACATGTGCCTCGGCATGGAACTAACTACGCTAAAAATTGTGTATTAACTCGCATTGCTCGAACCTACAACGCTTATTTCTCTCAGGTTGACTTATTTAATTGTACAAAACCTAGTTTTAAAGCTCAGGTTAAAAATATCATTCTGAAAAACGAATAGCAAGTAACGCAAACTGCAACTACGCTCTGTTCATCATCATCGACAAGCATTCATCACGATCAATTAATTAATTAGCAGATTTTTACGTGTATATTTAATCTAACTTACAATCTTTAAATTTAAATTTATTATATACATACTGTCTGAAGTCCGTTCGCATGGTTTACACACATTATGTTAATCAGGGAAACCTATTATTAGCCTTACAAAACTGACTTATATTTTCTGTAATATTTCATAAGTATCGCTGTTGGTTTTCTGAATAAAGTGAAATAAAAATTCAATAATAACAATATTTTACTACTTTTGTAATCATCTAAGTTTTAAGCGCGAACATTTTTGTTTATTTTGTTTAATTTTTCCAAATGTGTGATGATTTTTTTTAAATGTTATCTCAGAAGGATAATATTTAGCTTTCACCAAACCTGACCCTATGCAGATTACTAAAATTTTTTGTACATACCATGGGAAAAACGAACATTTAGACACTAAGGACTATTCTTGCTTGTAGCGCTCGGCCGCTATAGTAACGCTTGCTAACAGATGTGGTCATAGTGTGCACGGCATTTTGTTTTCAAATTGATCAGATGTAAGTTTCCTCGATAGTACATATTGATACAGTTTTATGCTCCACGAAAGTCTGGTTTAGTATTATTGAATGAGACCGAGAAATCTCTCGAAGTAATTCCTGTTCATTATTACCACCTTCAAACCCAAAACTAGCTTCATTGCTCCGCCACTGCGTAGTGTGTAAATGGTTGGCGTGTAGTGTTTACCTGTGGAATCCGCACAGACAATTAGCTCTTTATGCGATTAAATGCTCTTCGTGAACGCACGTGTCGACGTCACGGCAACGTAACGCCTGTTACACGTCACTGCGGCATGATTTACTGAATACGGATGCTTGAATTAACTGCTCGTATTTGAGTTTTCGTTTAATAGTTTATTAGGTATGTATGAGTGAGTAGAAAGTCACGTAAATTGAAACAAAATCATGATCGAGGCCTGATGTTTCATTACATATTTACACATAGGTAAACATTGTATATTTTGAATACAACAAGACAGGGTTATGTACGCAACTTTTTCCTGTTTCTTCAAATGATTATGTCTGTTTTGCTGTTAGTTAAGGTATGAAAAAACCTTTACAGCTCTTGCATAATCAGTTTGTACACCTCTTAGTTTCAAACTTCATTTTCAATTAGGTACGTAATTTCTCAACCAGAACACCTAATAGAAACATTAAGCTAAGTTATGACTTAACACTTGAGCAAGTTAGTGACGCCATGAGTCGGTATTATATTTCGTAACTTATGAACAACTTTATGAAAGGATATCACTTTTATACTAATCAGTAAACAATCCAAATACTCCGTTAATATACAAATCATATCAAAACAAAGCATTATTTGTAGTCGAGTAATTAATAACATTCAGAACAAAAGCCCTCATTTTCCAAAAGACACCTTAGTAGCCATAATGCGTCTATCAGACGTGTAGGGGCGTCGAATGTGCATTCAGAACTGAGGCAGGTGTCGTGAGCGAAGAAGGAAGTACCACAAAGGGCCCGTCACGGGATGCTGAGGTGTCTCGGCGACCATAGAGTAGGTGGGAAATAGTAAGATTTGATGTTGTATTTTAAAAGTTTTGCATCGTAACCTTTCAATTGAAAATATAAAAAAAATAAAGTTACGCAGTTTTTGGTTTATTTTTTGTCATATAAAAATAAAGTTCCGGATTCCGGGTGAAGCTCACTTCCACGTTCAGCCTGATCATCACTTAACATCAGGTGAGATACAGGCCAAGGGCTTCCCCGTTGTAGTTAAAAAAAGGTACCTGCGTTTATTTGGGAGATACTTAAGTTTGTTTAAACTTTTTATTCAAGTAAAATGAAATATAATAAAATGAAAGTCAGATAAATAAGGTTAATTCTTGATAACATTCACCGTTTAGGACTAAAAGATCGGTGTCGTTACTTCGTTTTACATGATTAAAAAATATTGTTTCAATTTTGCTGACTTTATTAAATATTTGTCAAAGTTAGCCGTCTTTTCTTAATAACTGACCTATCTGCACATTAATTGCTCTGTGTATACTTCAGTCTGTTAATGTACACCAAGAAGGCTGAATCTACAGCGAGTGCATCGGCCTTCAGCACGAAGGAGCATAAAGATATTGAGCGTGCATTGTTGAGCGCGCCATTGTGTGCGGCGCGAATCGTCCGCGATAACACACCGACCGCCACCGGCCGCTTTGTCTCCCTAATTGTTATATTCCGAACAAAGAGCAAGTAGAAACAAACGACGTCAGCGCTTGTTAGCTCCCAGGCTAAACGCTCCGTGTAATAACATGTCCTCAAACAATCGCACGACATTTTCAATACGTTAGGAAATTGGCTATACGCGATCGCAATGCGAGCTCGAATGCTTTTGTTGTGCAGTTCTGCAATATCGACTGCACTACGGACTAGGAGTAAGTTTAAACGTGGAACCTAATCGTTCTGGCATGATTGACATCAATAAAAAACTGCAAAGAAAAAATGCGAATTCCATAGAGTAAATGAATCGGCGGGAATTCGGCGCGCCAATACCGCTAATGATGTTCATTTTCAAATTTCGAACGGTTCGACGTTTATTCGTTTTAAAACCGCGCGGTGGCATGCTTCCCCCGCTCCACGGCATCAATCATTTTTAGAGGGTTTCGCTTATCCAAGTTTTCTTCCTGCCTCCGTCCTCTGCTTCCAACTTTTACATCGAATGATCTCCACTGAACCAACAGAGCGTTCGCCGTAACCGCGTTTTGTATTATTTTTTGTGAATAAATAATATTATTTCTCGAGGGAAAGGGGGATTGGATTTCGTTAAATATGGTTTAGTAATTGAATTGAAATCTCTCAATGTCGACGTTCAATTAAGCTTTAGATTTCGTTCTTGATGAAGGCATTTTCTTTGTTTCTAGATACCTATTTAATAAATTAATTTTCCAATAAGCTTTTGGTTTTGATTCTTAGACATCGCTAAATTAACTGTGCCTTCCAATATTATGATTTCGTCTTACTACTAACTTCACTTTTATAAGATGACTGCGCAATTTCATTTAAATTGTCTTTTTGTCACACTTGCAATACAAAAGCCATCACCCGGATTACCTTCATAAACCAATTATAAACTTTAAACACATTAATTACACTATCCATTACGGTGTCTGTCAAAAGTGATTAATGCTAATGTCGGACGCAAGATTTTTAACTAAGTTAAGATTAAAATAGCTTAGGGTATTATTTGTGAGCGCTCCGAGCGACGGATCACTCATCTCTCCCTTGCAAATTATAATGACACATCCGCCGGGAGGTTTTAAGCCAATTCAACTTTGAGGATTCCTGATACCGTGGGCAATGGTTTTTCCTTAAGAAATGCTAGCTGAATTTAAGGTAAAATATAAATTACGAGGCATTAGCTCGATTTCGAATCTTGTTATGAAATCTGAACTTATGGAGTTAAAGTTCCTCCATACTAGGTGCCTACTCACTCGTTACGAGTTTTGAACTTTATAAGCGCAGTCGAATGTTTTGATGAAAAACATACATCTGCACAACTAACATCCTAGATTGCTTTTAGAAAATGAATAAGAAGCCTGAAAAAGACTCTGTTTTATTTTAAACTAAACAACATGAGTAAATGCATAAATCAAAAGAAATAACAATAAACATTTACGTCGAACAAACTTCAACTCAAAAATTACAATACATTGACACGAGTGGATTGCGGGAGTGCGTGGAATGAGCCGTAATTTTATTTGTTTTTCTAAAGCGATACCAGTAATAAGTTCCGAAGCTGCAGTTCCAATACAAACATCGACTCAAGAGGGTTCCCTACAGGAAACAATTTGCGGTAAAAATCCGCACTGATAGATGCGATATGAGCAACGGGAGATTTTTTTTACTTATTTTTGCCGCACGGGGGAGATCGCGGGCGGCTGATCTTTGTTTTATGAGAACGATTAAGAAAAGCATATTTGAAGTGTGTACTTGGCTTTATTTGCGCTCCGAGAGGGAAGGCACGCTTCATTGATCTGTAATCGTTTTTCGCATTTTATTGCTGTAGTACCTCGAGAGTCGAGGGTCCTGAGTATACGTTGTACGTTTTATTATGTCGAAATTAGTCGTTGTTCGCGTAAAATTAAAATTAGAATCTTGTTCGCGACATAATTCAGTTGGGTTCGCGTCGGGATCCTGTTATTTTCGCACTTAATTTCGTGGCGTTAAGCGTTGTATTGTGGCGCAAGGCGTCTGCTCGCGGTGATTAGAATGCTAAGTACGCACCCTGAAAGGGTTCCCTTAATTGTGCGGTGTTCCTTGTGGACCGCACCGCCAAACAGCGGCCGCATATACAAAACGATGAGGTTTGACTGTGCTTAACAAGGAATGAGGTTGAATGTAGTGTATGAGATTGTATGGTATATATCAGAAAATGAAGTCTGTGAGATGAATGTTAATATGCTGCACGATTTTAGAAGAAAGTACAAGAGTTAATCGTGCATAAGGTACTGTTTAAATTTTTTATTACAAGAGTTTATCGATGAATTTACTCATGTTGCTTAGTTTCGTAAAAGTCTACGTCGACTCTTACGAAACTCAAAATAATGTAAGTTGAAACTGAATTTCTCACTTACATTTAATGTTCTTGAGCTCGCGTTCCCTGCAAGGCAATCACGACAGACACGTTTTAATAGTCAAAAAATTAATTGCAAGTAGCGTCGTCGTGATTTACATGACTCAAATGTGGTCGTTAGTGCGAATTGAACGAAAGGGTGGGCTTTGAGCTACCCCAATATAATTAAACTTTACTCTCGGCTATATTTTAAAAAGCAGAAAAAAGCGAAGGGAAATCGCTATTCGAAAAATTAAACACTTTACCAAATTATCAAAAGATGTATTTGATGTTTTGCGTTCGCTAGCTGCTGTCAAAAATTAAGCATTTCAAATATGTATGAACAATTTCGTAAATTAATGCGCGGCGGTTCTTTTGTTTTGGTACGGGAGCATAACGCAAAATAAAGGCGTATTAATTATTCAGCGCCACACTCGACGCAATCAGAATAAGTGCTGATGTTTCTGTCACCCGCTGAGGCTGCGGCGCTGCGCGGTGTGGTGGTGGCGGTCGCGCTGTGCATGATTAGAATTCTTAAGCTGTGCCGAAGGCTCTTGATTAGAGGAAATTAAAATCATTATACTCGGGCGCGCACCGCACCGCGCCACAATGCCGCCGCTCTACCCGGCTGACGTAAAAATAAGCGGGAAACGCACATAAAGAAGGAGGCTCGCCGGAAACGGAAGCGGCACCATCTTGGAGCCGCCGGGCGGGAAAACAATGGATTCGTTAATTAACATTTTCTTACGCCTCGCGGCTGTCGAACGAACGGTTTATCGGACAAAATATTTATGACGTAGACGCAATGAAAATTCCACCATGAAATTGCACAATTGAAATTTCGTCCATAGGAGGTAGGGATTAAGAAATTACTGGAGACTTTTCCTTAATCTTGCTTGAGGTGATTGAAATTATTACTTTTTCGTTTAGAGAATCTTTCTATTAATTAAGTTATAATAAGTAAGTATAGTTAGTTACTAGCTGCAAAGCCAATATTTGACTTAACGTAAAGCTTATTTTAAAGACTATTCATTTAAGCATAAACAACGTGTAGCATTTGCCTAAAATAAATCACCATTCAAAACCAGAGCCTCACTTATCACCACTACAAACAATGACATAGGTAAACAAATGAGTTCAACCGAACACTCATGTCGAACAAATAACTCAATGTGCGTACAAAACGTATCAGTAGTAGCTGTAATAGAGACGGAGTACCGCCTGAGGCGAGCCGCGTGAAAAACGGGCGCCATCAATAACGCGCTATCGGTCAGAACTGACGTGTACCTTTGCCTATCGATCTCTGATTGATTGTTTAGTCTGTGGTCATTTTTGGCGATAAATTGGTACGCGGCACATAAATTGTTTTATGTTCTTTTTTAAATTTTGAAAATAGAACATGTTTTGGATTGGCAATAAAACAAAACACACATGATCTTATTTTAAAACAGTTTTTCTTTTAACGATATGTTTAACGGTTCACCTGAATATATGTTTCTTTCAATAAATAGAGCGTCTTTTGTAGCGTACGTTTTTATGTATCCCTGTTTAGAATACAGTTTATTTTTAGTCTAATATGGACGAAAGTCGATCGCTATCAGTCTATCACCGTGTAACATCAGGCGAGAAAGAGGGCAAATTTATGAAAATATCTAAACTGTTATATCAATATGTTGTCCACATAATTCACAAACGAAAATCGTGAACTACCAATCACCGCTAATGGCCCATTGGACATTCATTCGATAAACATTGACCTCCTGACAGAGTGGCATCATTCATCAAAGTGAGCGGTGCACAAAATGCAATGCACTGCCCCGACAAATAGTGACGTGAAATATGAATATTGACTGCGTTTTGCGGATATATCCGATATCTGATAAATGAGACAGAAAGGTAAATTGAGTCACTATTTCACAGTCAATGTGTAATTTTTTTTCGAGTATCTAAATTTTTGATGTTTATTGATCTAGCAGAAAAAAAAACCTATGTGTCTTTGGAATTCAGCTCACCTTGGGCGTACACACATTTGTCACTTGTTTATGGAAAAATGGATAAGTGTGTACGTATGGCTTGCACAGTTATGCGTAGCGTATATCGATTAAGAGATTATCGTGTTCTCGAATTGTTTAACTTACTTGAAGAACTTTATTTGGAAAATTTTGAATAGCGTTGGACTTATGCTGCTATGCAATGCCGATGTCATGATCACCCTTGCCATTAGCTCCTAAATTGGTCATCATCATCATCATCTGCCTAAACTTTTACCAACAATGTTGGGGTCGGCTTCCAGTCTGATCGGATGCAGCTGAACTGACGAAAATCTGAATCTTTTAAATGGAGCGACTGTCTATCTGACCTCCACAACTACGGAGCTCCTCCACAACGGTAAGACTGGTTGTCAGACTTTCGGGCTTCTGACAACCCGTAACGACTGTCAAACATCCACGAATGACAGCCGGGCCCAACGGCTTAACGTGCTTTCTGAGGCACTCTCAAATTGGTAATTTATTTAATTCAATTCCACTGACATGCACATTACAGTTTAAAGTCTTTTAGTATTATAGCTATGAGTGGCTTTAGCCGGCAATAACAATGTAGTAAACCGCTCTTAGTGGTGGATTACCGCCATTAACCGCTGTGGCTGTAAAACGAGTGATCGATGCGCGCCCCGATGTTTATTGTCGGATGGACGGCGGGGGACACTAGTGCTAGTGATGTGACTTACAGGGTACTGATTTAAGTACGTTTAATTTGAGTTACGGTTTTTGATAGGCTTATTAAGCTGTCGTCAAATTTGGCTTGATTTTTGACAACTTCAAATTCACAATAACTTTTTAAAACTTGAAAAATGTATGTGTTTACATTCATTTATTAATTTATTTTTATGTCGTAGGTCATTAAAAATTAATCAATTTAAATTTATAGTTAGGGTTGTCAAAATGCAAACGCAGTTAAATACGCCACAAGTGGGCCACAACGCCAGCCGCAATCGCAATTGTCTCAATTATTAATTGTAATTTTTGACAGGCACCTGTCAATTTCGCAGCGTTCAACCCTTCCTTAATCCCCCACAAGACGCGAGGTGCTGGGACGTCTCCTTAGCCGCTCCCCCGGAATAAATTAGCTTTCTCCCGGCCACATCGGGATATAAAATTTTGAATATGAATGGAAAATTTTGCATTTGTAATAAACCGCTTTTCCCTGTAATGCTGCAGATGCGTACTCGAGCACTGGATAAAAATGGAATCTCGCCCAGTGTCGCTCCTCAGGTGGCCCGCTATAAATATTTATTAATTATTTTTTCAATAATCTCTCCTCTCTTGTATCCTCCGAGGATGGAGGGATATCTCCACCGTTAATTGCTTTTTGTTTCATTTGAATAAGTATTGTTTTTGACTGCTCGAGCGTGTCGTCGAGTTTTATAAAATCTCAACGGTGAATAATTTTGTTGAAACAAAGTTAATTGAATCCATTATTGATTGTTCTAAGTTTCGTTGGAAATATTTAGTATCATTAATTTTTATTAGAAGAAGAAACTTTCAGAATAAAATTAGGTACCTATCCCTGTAAATCACGTAGGCAGTTAAGGTATGTAGGTATTGTGCTATTACAATTTATGTCATATATGTACCCCCTTTATATGTTATAACCAAGAAAGTTGTACACCCAATTATGTCGTCATGGCAGCAGACTGCTTTAATAATGTCATGAAGCCGATTGAAAAAATCCAAACAACCGATGTCGACATTACTTCGCCTAATTGATTTTATAATTTGAAGGAAATTCGAAAAGAGAACATTTGTATTCGAAGCACGGCGGTGACACGTAGCAGCAACCGATGCGCCGATTGCGGTTACCAAGTTGTTCCGATTGCCGGAGAAATATAAATCCTCAAGCATTGGCTTAAAAGTCTCAAGTCTTAAGGCATAAAATACAATTACACCAGCTGTACTAAAAAGAAAATAATATTTTGGTATGCAAGTACGTTCATCCGCTTCACTTTTATTTTCATACGCTTGTATAATTTTATTGAAACGACTCAATCTGAGTAAAGATTTTTATTTTAAGAATAAACTTTGGAATTTTTGTGGACTAATGGAAACAGAAGTGCGACGTAAAGCTTGATGTGTTTCTAAAGTGAATTAATTCAGGTATCGAGTATGAATCGATTGTGGGAACATGACTAGTGATGTGTAACGTATGATTTTCCAACCGCGTGGTACCGTTGAGCGATTGTATCAATTTGTCCTCGTAACACGCGGTTGCCCCCGCGGCACGTTAATTTTTTATTTGATCAAGATTGTTATCGTGGGCGAATAGTTTGATAATGAAGCCAATTTTTTGATAATACCTTACGTTGGGGTGGATTTCGACTGGTTTATTCCGTAAGTAAGGAGAAAATTACACACGTAGACGTGTCATTTCGTTGACAATTTGAAAGTCGTTTGATTCCATTTATCTCATTTTCTTGTTAAAGTGAATTATTAATTTGAGGCATTACCTGATGCAAATTTCTTTCATGTTGAAGTGTTTGCTAAGGTATTTTTGTTTGCAATTTTATAGGCATCTAATAAAGTGGTTAAGTGCAGGCATTTGTTTTATGAGTTAGTCAACTGATGAAGTCGTAATTATGCCTACTAGGAACTTTCCTTTCCAATTACCTACCAGCTACAAAATAATCCTATAACTTTACCACAACCTTCAACGGACACAGTCTCTATATACTATAAGTAATAAATTATAATTAATGTAATGCAAACTTTAAGCTATAATTTATGAAGGAGTAGTTGTCCAGTCATCGTCCATTTCGGCTGGTGGGTTGGTACCCACAATTTGTCTCCCGGGCATTGTAATCCTTAAATTGATAATCGATGGGCGTCTACAATGGAACGTTAACGAGGAGCCAAGTTATCAATCTTGCCTAGCCAAGGTCACGTGTAGCAGAGATGTCCCATTAATGTCATTCGTGTTATTTATTGTGAAGATGACTGACGTGTTTCTTGTCGATGTGCTTTTGTTTTAAGTTTTGTTACGGATTAATATGAATGATTTATTGAATTCCCCTAACCAAACCAAACCAAACCAGATAAAGCAGCGTCAGGCACTAGTTGTCTGGCATTTTTGTTGTATTGGGCCTTTTTAGCGCAGCCGTGAGGCACACTGGAAAAGTCTGCTAATCATAATCATAATCATTTATTTGTCAGAATATGGTACATTATTTATGGTCTTAAAATTAGTCAATATGGTATCATCACATTCTGCCAAGTGTGGCACAAATATTAGGTACATACATTTATTACAGGACAGAGAATATTAGGTTAGAATTAACATTATTGATTGCATAATTACAAATTAAAATTACAATTTGAGGTATGCCAATTTAAAAATAATATCACACACACAATTTATTTAGGATGTCAAAGTATCATTAAATGTCTAGAGTATTTAAGAGTATGATGTCAAAGTATAAAAGATTACAATATAATTAGGATGTCAAGGTATCATTCAAATAGTCGTTTAAATTATAATAGCCTTTATTACATAGCAAGTCTTTAAGTTTCTTTTTAAACCCATTTAAATTTAACACTTGGATTGATTTTGGAATTTTGTTATAAACTTGCGGGGCTATGCAGAATATGCTCTTCCACATTAAGGCTGTTTTGGCTCTCCGTCCGCGTAACATGTTATTCCGTCTGTTACGTTTAACAGCATCTGATAGGTGGAGAAACAAGTGTGCATTTAACTTAATAAATAAGGCAGTTTCATAAATATACAGAGCCGGTAGTGTCAGAATTTTGTATTTTTTAAAGTACGGTTTACAGCTGTTCATTACTTGTAGTCCAAACATGGCTCTGATGGATCGCTTTTGTGCTTTGAAAGCGGCTTCTCTGTTTGTAGAATTACCCCAAAATATAATGCCGTATCTTAATACAGATGCCACAAGACCATGATAAGCTGTAAGCAGTGCATCTGTGTTAACTGTAGGAGCAAGTTTATACAGGGCATAGGATGAACTACTAATTTTCTTACATAGCGCTTCAATGTGATCCTTCCAGTTGAGCTGCCTGTCAATAACCAAGCCTAAAAATTTCGCACTATCTACGTCATGAATTTTGCTATCTCGGTAGTGAACTTCCATTTTCGCACTAGGTTTTTTATGGCCAAAGTGCATTATTTGGGTTTTCCCAAGATTAATTCGTAAATTATTATTATTAAGCCAAGAGATTAATGAATTAACCGCGGTATTGACATCAAACTCATATAGTTCTGGGTTATTGCAAGGTACTGTTACCGTACTATCGTCAGCAAAGAGTGTTATGGGAAAGTCTATGGCTTTGGGCAGGTCATTAATATAAATCAAGAATAATAAGGGACCCAATACACTGCCCTGTGGTACTCCAAAATACACTGTGCGTTCTTTGGATAGGTATGTTACTTCTTCTTTAGTCTTTAAGTTTAAGTTTGTTATAGCAGTAAATTGTTTTCTTTTAGAAATGTAAGTGCATAATAAGTCTAGAATGTTACCTCTTATACCATAGGAGTCAAGTTTGTTTCTTAAAATATTGTGGTCAACAGAGTCAAAAGCTTGCGTCATATCACAATACACAGCACAAACTGGTGTCTTATTATCAATATTAGTCATAATTTTATTTAAAAAGTCATAAACAGCCATATTAATTGTCATATTCTTCCAGAAACCTTTTTGCTCGTTGCAGAGAATCATTTGTTTTTCTAAGTATGCGTAAAGCTCATTATAAATATATTTCTCATATATTTTAGAAAAAATTGGCAAAAGCGCAATAGGTCTATAGTTTTGCATTAGCTGCTTATTACCCTTTTTGAATATAGGCTTAACTATGGAGATCTTAAGACGGTCAGGAAAAGCACCCTGGCTGATACAAAGGTTAAGAATATGACTCAAGTGTTTAGAAATTAAATCGGTAACATGTTTTATAATCTTAGTTGAGATTTCGTCATACCCTACGCTATTAGTGTTTTTAAGACCTTTTATAATGTTAAATATTTGTAACGGTTGACATGGAGCCATGAACATTGATTTTTGTTTATTTAATATATAAGCATCCGATCTTTTGCCTGATCCTGGTATCGGCATATTTTTTCCTAGAAAATAGTCGTTGAACTTGTCAGTAATTAATATTGAGGTCTGTTGATTGTGTCATTGTCAATTTGAATTGTCATTGCTAATTTCTTACATCGCACTTTACACTTTTTATTTGAGTTTGATTTTTATTTATTTATTTATTTTGTTTTATATGTTGTATATTAAGTTGTGTGCCTTTTAGTCTGTGCTAAATAAATGTATTTTCTTTCTTTCTAAGCTCATCGTCTCAAAAAGTGGATTTTTGTTTATTTAAAATAATATGATTAATCAAGCTAATTTGTAACATTAGAAAAAGGGTTAACAAATACACAATACAACAAATTAAAAATGTGTGCCACATATTTTTTACCAATGTACCAATCAAAACTATCAATGTCAAAAAATTCGATATTCAAAATTCGAATCATACGTCACATGTACCAACAAATTGACGGACGTCAAAATTAAACGCTCAGTTCACGGTTTGTGTGAAACAAATGCGTTCGGTTGTTTTCGATAAACATCGTTACAAATTAACCCTGCGAGTGCGATACAGTTCGGACCGACCGCCCGTATCGCGACATCGACGCACCATAACGACATTGATTAAACTGATTCCAGTGAGCCGTGGGAAGGGTTACCTATACGGTTGTTTAAGCAATATTGTCGGGTTTGTAGAAAAAATACTAAATTAGTAAAGGTTGAGTTATTTTTTAAAACATGGTAGGTTATTATGACATTGGAGTTTTTATATTGACAAGAACTTTAAGTGAAAAATCACTAAGCTAATTTGTCACGATCATTAATCAAAATGAAATAAAAAAATAAAAACCTCTGTACCTACGTATATTCAAATAACGAACATTAATTCATTGTTTTTAATTCTCTTTACTTCGTTTTATCGTGCAATTTTGAATTCTGAAAGCCCTTCTCTACAATTGAAGCCTACTTAGCAAACGTTAGATCACTATCTAGGCACGCAGGTTAAATGAAAGATGAATTCAATTTAAGCTACAGCTGATAGAAAAGGGTTACAATTCATTCACTCATGCGTACCTTTATTTATTGGAAAACTGATTAATTTTCTTCAGTCAGTAAGAAGAAACCGTGTTTTTAAGTAGGTAATAACTTTTTGAAAATTACTTACAGCAAATGAAAAAGCTCATTACAGATTCATAAAAGATGACGATGATATTATATTAGATTGATGATGTTATATTCCGAGACGTTTATGATATTTTTTTCTCAATTAAAATTAGTAAGTAATAAAATTACCTGCAAATGTAATTATTAACTGCTTACTATGTCAACTGCGTGGATATAAATATGTCATCATCGTATCACCAACCTTCTAAAATAATCCATTTATTTTCATATTTTCCATTAATAACTCAAGCCATGAAAGGATTATTAGGTGTATTTAATGTAACATTGGCTTAATAAATATGTAGAGTGGTTCGATATTAAGTAGCTCGTAAATCATAAGCTAGACTCAATGTCAACGTGCAGCAGTCGTTCACTTGGTCTATTTATATCTAACGTTGGATTATTAGAATTCACAAAAAAATCGAATAAGTAATATTATTATTAGATTTAGGCTTTTAATTATCGAGCCACTCTACGTCTTTATTAAGCCAATTAGGTTTTTAACGACTAAATCATAATGATCGTCATAACTTTCATCTTTGTTTATCTTTAGAACCAAAGCTCAGGCAATATGTAAAATTGCAGAGTTGTACCAGTTTTCTTTTTGTTCTAAAATACATTATTTATAATTTACTTTCTGTCCAATATTATAAGTGATACAAACTGATTCATTTATAATAACATAAGTAAAATGATGTGGACGAAATAAAGCAGTGAATTTAAGGGCTCACGTTACAAAACGAACGGAGACCGTCACCGAGGATACAGCGGTAATGTCCGGATCGCGTGAAATCGTACAATATCACCGACGATTGACTCGGCTCAAAGGAAATGAATAGATTTCATTTTAGTGTCATTTGTAGAGCTAATGGCGCCACCGGCTAATGCCGTGTTGAAAACGTGTAAACACGAGGGAAGCTCAGCTGTCGGCTTCCTGACACGATAATAATACGATACAGGAATATTATAATTATTTGTTCATTGATTCAACGATTGTTTGTAATAAAGTTGTGTTGTAAACAGTAATTTATCTTTATTATGCGGGTATTTTTGTTGGCCTATAAAACAAATGTCCCAACCCTAGCTAAAATCTTTTCCAATTTTTAAAATAAGAACCCACACTGACCGAAACAAAAAAGTTGAATGTCGAAAAAAGAAAATAGTTTTAGCTTCTCTCCGTTCGTAACAAAAACGTTGAAAAGACAATATTTTTTTCTTTTGTCGTAGGAAATTGCCGTTGAATTGTAGCGTGCCCCAATAATACGCAGCTCAATTACGTCACAATGTCTTCTTTGTATTTTCCCCGAAAAAACTGTTCGTAATAAATAATACCGTATGTCATTTCTCAGCACGTATGAAATTTATAACACGCGCAGCGTTTTCGAAGGGCAATTTATTTGTAATAGAGCTGTTCGATGGGGACCGAACCACCGGTAATAGTAGCTGAAATAAAAACCGGAGTCCTCGGTGCAAAACAACGATTGGCACTGTTGTCTTTATAAAGTTTAGTATGTAGAAGATAGCCAACTTAAGTAAGTATGCTACTTTGGAAAATAGCATAGCATAAGCATAATCAGCCTTATAAGTAATGTTCCCACATCCCACATAAAGTGGAAGAACATGAAATTTTTTACACCGCAAGTTATAATTAGTTAGGTATGTTTTGGAACGAAATTGAATGTACCTAAGTTATTTTCTTTGTATGCCCTCTAAGCGGTCGATATAAATATTATAGTTGGGGTTCCAGACTTGAGAGGCATATTCGAGGTAACTACGAACAAAGAAGTAATATGATATCTTAAAAGTCTTGATACTTCTAAAATCACACGAGACTCTGAAAATAAAACCTAGTGTTTCGACGCTTTGTTGACAATATTATTAATGTGAGTGTCAAAAATAAGCTTTGTGTCAAAATAACCCCGAGATCTTTAATAAAATTGACCCAGGTTATTGGGGTATCTAAGAGTTTGTAAGAAAAAATAAAGGGTGAGGTTTGCGAGTGAAAGATCACGCATACATAGCATTTGGAGACGTTTAAATCCAACTTATTTAAATTGCAGTAGGTTTGAAAGGTGTCAAGATCCTCTTGCAATAACAGAGCATCTGCATGGGTAGCAACCTATTTCATGATCTTCATGACATCTGCATAAAGCAATATTTTAGAGTGCCGAAAACAGGAAATCACGTCATTAATAAAAATATTAAATAAGAGAGGCCCTAATAACGACCCCTGAGGAACTCCCGAGGGAATACACATAGCTCTAGATGACTAACCGTTACCTTATCTTACCGTTACCGAGTTACCTTTGGAAAATGTATTCCAGAAATAAAATATGACGTTTACTTACCAAAAGCAGCTTATTTTTTTTCAAAACCTTGTTAGTTTCGATTTGAACTACATATCCAATGGTTTCAGTAATATGAATCGTGGAAAATGTCTCTGTATGTGAAATCGAGTCTGTTATAATTCCGGTGTCTCAGTTTTCTATTTCATAAAGGGATTGAGGATTCAATTTGATGTTGAGATTCTGAACCTACGTCTTTAAAGTTTTTTTATCTTTGACATTTTTTTTCATCTGCAAAATTGATGGTCATATACATACGTTCAACCCAAAACCAGAAATTTTCTATAACTAATTTTACCACATCCGAAAACAATCGATTCTACTCGAAATGAAAACAGCAAATAACGAACAAAAATATATAAATTAAAAAGCAATTCCGCAAGCTCAGTGTCGGTATATCAGAGGGCCGGTAAAGAGGCGCCTCGCCACGATTTGTGACTTAATCACTTTATTGGCAGCGGGGGAGCCGGCCTTATCGGAAAGAAACGTCGACCCGACCCGCTGATATATGAGTAAACAAGCTTGCACTTTTCCTTGGCGACTTTTGGCGGTCACAGCGGCCATAAAGTCGTCGCTAAAGTTTGGATTGCGCTTGTGGGGAGCACTCCCGTTTTAATGTTGTTTTTTTTGTAAGTTTTAAACGCTGTTACTACAGTAATGTTTTTATTTACCTTGTTTGCGTCGTCGTCATCGTAGTCGTTTGCATCTGAAACAAATGAAAATCTTTATATAAAACGGTAAGGGGTTGCTGTGTACACTACGTCCATACTCCGGCCAGTGATTAGCCGGCGCACACTGCGCTACGTAACGGACCTAAATATGTTTGTATTTTGGCTTTGCCGGTACACACCCAATATCGGATCCCTCCTGAGGATCAGCCATTACGCAGCCTCTTAACGGCGGACGGTTTTAATTAAAAACTTCTTACATTAGCATGTGTCCGCCCAATCATGATACTAATCCCTTCAAAATATTATTTAATTTCGGCCGAGAATCCTATCTGCTGCAAAGGAAAATAGAGGTTCGGAATGTATTACTCGTATATAAATATTATTTTAGGACATTCGATTCAATATGAATTTGTGATGATTATTGAATATTGTTAATGTATTATAACTGGGTCACGGTGGGTTGTTGATTGGCCTAAACAAACAATACATCTCTTGCGGGGGTAAGGTGGTCTTAGCAGCGATAAACAAGCACAGGTGTAGCAGTACCCGCCTCAACCGCTGTCCGGAGCAACTTGGAAAGTATTTGTAAGCGTTCAAACATACCGGGCTCGTTATGCATGCCTCGCTGGGTTTAATCACGGACCAGCCACGCCCCGGGCGGAGCTAATGTTTTCACTATGTATTTTTTAAGTACCAGCAACTTGTGCCCGGCATTCAGAACTCGCGGTTTGCTCTCAATATTTCAGAGTAAGTATTAATATTGAATAGATTAAATATTATTAGTACTTGTTGTTCAAGTTTAATTTATAGGTATGCTTTCATCTAAAATCCATCATATCTTACGCACTCCCTTTCGCAAACCTAATCGTCAGACTAATTTCGCAAATGTTTAACGGTTGTTGAAAGCAATTGATAAACAATCCTGCATTGTTTGTGTCGTAGTCCATTGAACTTCAAACTAGTACGTGAAGCTGCAGTCAAGTCGAAGGTCCTTCGTCTATTAGCGGTTGTACTCGACACTTCGCCCACATCCAAATCTTGGTGCCTATTATGTGACGTGTCCAATATTGACACAGTGTCCCGCCGATTGTGCGCATCTCACAGCGATCCCTCATCACCATGCTTGAATATGGGTTTCGGATATGTCGCTTTGATGCGATCGGTTACTACGATAATATTCATTGAGTCAGTACTTACATCTATACAGCTTCTTTTTACAGTCTCGATATAACTAGCAAGATAAATGAGCGATTATAATTAATCATTCGGCACCCAGCGTCGTAAGCTAACGCCCAATTTTGTTTGACTTGGCGAAAAGTTGTGCGCACAGTCTTATTTATTTTTTATCAATTTCACTCGGGCGAGCCTTAAAAGCGTCGTCCCGTTTTATTATAGGGACGTGAATTAGCAAAAAGAGAATGGATTTTGGCTGTGATTATGTCAAAAATAATTAATTATTATCGATTCGATGGCGGGCAGGGGAGCGGATTGATGGGAGGCACTGAGCGTGGAGTCGCTCTTTAAAATTGGAAAGCTAATTACTCAGTTACGGAGGCCACGGCGGGGATACCACAGAAATCACTGAGCTACTGGATTGCTTTGAATATATTTTCCAATACCATACTTCAATTCAACCTCAAAAGCCTGTATCTAGAAATTTTAATGAAAATCTCGGTCGGAAACAGCTGACAGTTTGGTTAAGTCAGTGACTGTTTTCTTTCTGGAAGTTTACAATCTATGCGAGGGAGGTTAGAACCGAGGGGCTCGTGTGAGACCTCTCCGGAATTTCTTCATTCATTAAGCCGCCGCAGCTCGTGATCGGCCTGCCCAAGTAGTCGCTACATTGTACACATCGCCGATGAGCTAAACTTTAATTTAGGCCGCGGTACCTCAGACCACTCATTCATAATGAATCGCCTCACCCTCTGTTTAGTTTAGGAACGAGACCTCTAGTGTGTGTGACTGACGTTTTATTTACGACCTTATTTAAACGTCAAAGAATAGTCCAGGATGGCCGTATGGTCGAGATGAAAGCCGGGTTTGTAGCGTCAATAAATCACGAGTCGAAAAGTTGGAGCGTCGAAAGAAAAATCACAGTCATCGGCCTCTTTTTAAATTAACGCCATTAGCTTCGAGATTTCCTCTTCTGAATAGAGTGCAAAAATTACCTTTCTTCGTTTGAGCAGCCCGAGTAATTAGTGATGCTTGGGTTTTATTTGTTGACGTTCATTATTCCTTGATTTTGGGAACGCGTGGAAGTGGGACGGGGATAGTTTTTGTATGAATTAGAGAGGGAGAGCGATGTTCAATCGAGGAGCTGCACCTGCCACCGCACAAATTTGCAATTTAAATTCCAAACGAATATTCTAGAGGACCTCCTTAACACGACATCTGTTTAAATCGTCGACGATAGAGTGACTGTCGTGGTTCCAACTCTTTGTGATTGCGACTTAATTGAAATAAAACAAAACCCTTCTCATGATTTTGGGGGACTTAGAAATATAATCGTTCTAACTGTGATTTTCACTGGATTAATAATATTGAAATTAATTTAAAATAGGGTGGGTTTGGATTTTAAATAACAATAACTTAATTAAGATATTTATGTATTTTGATTTAGCAATTTTACCCCATTTGATCGGAATTTGTCATCAATTTTGCTTAAGAGGGCTTTCTTAAAAATTTGGTCCCGTGTGGGAGAGAGATTGCTCCCACGGGACCAAATTTTTAAGAATTTTAATTGAAAAGATGTTTTTTTGTAAAATGTAATCAATTGGCGAACTAATAAATAATATTAATTTAATAGGCATTAAAAGCACATTTTTATTGTGGCATTTATTTATCTCATCTCAAAAACAGATCTCAATACTTATTGAGCTGAGTTTATTATATAACACAATAGAAATGTGTTTTTAATAATTACCTATTTAATTAATATTATTTATTAGTTCGACAATTGATTACATTTTTCAAAAAAGCATCTTTACATTTAACATTCTTAAAAATTTAGTCCCGTGTGAGCGAGAGAGATGTTAAAATGCGACTGCCCTCTTAAAACAAAAATAATAACCCTAATATTAGTTATACAAAAACAAAAGGGTAACATTACGTTATAATTTCCCAAATTGATTGATACGTTTCTGTCGGGATGATATATTGTGCCGCCAGTGTATCGGACGCGGTCGGCTAATAGGTGTTAGTGGGTAAATAAAGAAGTGTTTTGGCCGGGCGGAGCCGCGCGTCATTAATAACTATCGCCCCACGCCTCTTCATTAACAATCAATCACATGTGGCCGCCCTTGTGCGGGACAGGTTGTTGCGTTACGAGACGATTTTTTTTAGGTTTCTGTTTAATATAAAGAGGGTTTAATCTTAATACAATTTCTTAATCAATATGGGAAATATTTCGCAAGAAATCTCGCATATTGTGTCTTCTATATATCATCCTTCACAACGCTAAAACCCCATCCTATCTGCGGGAACGTTTTTCCTACGCCCGTCCTTCTGATGCACCTTGCAGGTTGCATCTTAGAAATCTCCTTAAGTCCCCTTCCCACTCAACCGACTTCTACTCCTACTCCTTCACTGTGCATGCGGTTCGGTTATGGAATTCATTTCCGCCTGACATTAGGGACTACCAAACTGTTGCAGTTTTTAAAAGAAGAGTGAAAGAACACTATCTTTCCACTTCGTCATAGTTGTTATGTCATTTATTATTTTATATTACATTATAATTATATTATAGTGATAATACAATCTTATCATTTAGTGATATTAATTTAAGAAATATGTGTGTATGTAAGCTATTCTAAAGTCAGTTACGAGAAAGAATAGTTACATACAACTAACATTACCGTTAGTATTTGAGTTTGTATACAAACCAAATCTCATCTATTTAATAGTTACAAAGTTCTTAGGAAAATTCCTTGTGTATTCGCTAAAACCCCGCATATACACTCGAGAAAGAATGACTTGTCGGAAGGAGTTAATAATCTTATTAATTTGTTCGTTACCCGCGGCGGACTGCCACCGACGTTCTTTGTAATTAATGGGAACACCTCATCTATTAAATTAGTACAAGGGCATGAGAATACACGTGTGTGCATATCGACCATTTTACCAAGACCTATCACACTTCTACTTTCTCTATAGAATCAGAAGAAATACAGGGGTCTTCATAAAACGGGAAGTTGTCATATAGTCTTAACAGAATAAATAAATTGCCCGTGAAGAAAATGAAGCAAGAAATTTCATTTATCAAAATGCTAACGAGTTTCCGCGTTTTGAGTGATGGTTTTTAGATTGAATTGGGATAAATTTAATTACTAATTTATTTAATTCGTATTCCATTTATTAGGAATACGAATAGGAAAGAGGCCAGACGGAATGACCATAATGCCTTGGAAGTTGGGTAGGCCTTTGGTGTGTGATGCAACCTATGTCGACACCCTCGCGCCATCCCATCTTCCTAGCACGGCGGGCTGTGCTGGGGCGGCTGCTGCAGGTGCAGAAAACCTCAAACGGCGTAAACATAACAACCTCATTGGGAGCTATATGTTTGAGCCGTTGGGGTTGAAACACTAGGGCCGTGGGGTCCGAGTGCTCATCGAGTATTTCGGGACATCGCCAAGCGGTTGGTCGACTCTTTACGGGACCAGAGGGCTGGCCTATTTTTAGCCCAAAGAATCAGCATTGTCATTCAGCGTGGCAATGCTGCCAGCCTTTTGGGCACTTTTCCCACTGACAGCGATGCGGACGAATTTTTTGATGCCCAATGAGCTCTTCCCCCTTTTTATTTTTTAATGTATACTTGTACATAATATATATATATATATATGTTAGTGTTATCTTGTGCCTATGTAGTATTTATTAGGAAAACTATTTTAAATATTTATTTATTTGATCCATTGTGTCCAAAAGAAGTTCCCTACTTTGTAATGTAACATTTTTCAAATGTTATTTTGTCGCACACAACAAAATGACAAATCAAATACGGATCATAACTTTCGAGACAACAATCGGTCATAAGGACCAAACACAAAGGCACCTCAAGTGGTCCCATAAATTATACCCAACAAACTATACGCTTTGATCAATTAAATTTTATTACACGCGTTAATTAAACGGCCCTCTAAGTGAAAGATTTATTGGAGGTTTATCCTCATAACTGAAGCTTAAAGGGCGATCTCAATACGGCTAGGCCTTTCTTGGGGCAAGCCTGCTTAACCGTATAGTGCGATTAAGGGCCTATTCAGCCGAGGCCTTTACTATGTAATTTGGTATGCAGAACTATTATGTTGCTGTGGGTAGGTGTGGCGTCTCGTGTCAAATGTCAAGATGATAATAATTATTAACTTCTTAAAGATAAGGGTTTGAAAATAACTACACAGTCTCAATACTCACTTGGCTTGCTCTTTATCTATATTTTATTTATTTCAGATTGCTTTTAAGACAGTTTAAATTTGACATAAAGGTCAAGTGAAAGTTGCGTAGACATGTCACGGGATCCAGATATGCAGAATACAAATAGATATATAGAAAAAAAAGGACCTCGAGGAAGTCTTTACCCTGATTTGAAGGCTTTTGTCATATTGTCCTGTAAGATGAGCTACGTTTTCTAATGTAACATAAGTACATAACACACAATTTAATATATTCGAAGACCTTTGTATAGACACGGCATTGCGACGTAAGCAGTAATATTAATCACGATGTAAGCGCTTAGTGCGCAATATTGCGGGTCCACTACATTCAGACTAATCTCACGCGCTATAAACATGGGTCCCGCTTATGAATAGACGAACTTAATAGTTATATTATACGTTTTACGTTGTGTTTCAGAGATACTAGACGATTTAAAGGTGACAGTATCATTGTATTGATTGAGTCCTTAAGTCCTGTTGGGACGACTTTACGTGGTTTTGGATTAACCGTATAAAAGTCGGACACAATAGTCGCAAACTAGAAGCAAAAGTTAATTACAGTGTAGCTGTTTACTTGGCAGACAATGGTGTAACAACACTTTGATATATGCGCCGTAAATTCTAATGCGATGTCGCCCCGCGAGGTGCTGCCGTAAAGCCGCCGAATACGGAATGATCATAATAAAGTATGATTTCTTGGTCGGGGACGCGGCCTAACTGGGATAATCACTCCTCAGGCGTACCCATATAATTCCTTAGTGCATAATGAAAGTTGATTAACATTATACCCTGTACGGCGTCGCGTGTGTGTGTGTCCGCCGCAGATTCCGAGTCCTAATTAAGAGCGAGGGAGGGTGAGTCGCGGCCGGCGGCGGGGGCGGGGTATCGATCATCACCCGCCAAGGAATCGACGCAGGGACCCGCAAAAAGGGGAAGCCCTCATCTGAAAATCAGCGTCCGCTAAGCCGGTCCGCTGCGAACACATGTGTTTTGATTTAAATGCGCTCTAAGGGTCAGTTTAATGCGCGAGTGCGGAAACGGAACGCTTCGGGCGAGATTTGCAAATCCGATGTGAATAATTACACGGCTTACGAGCGCTTACCTACTGCCTTACAGTCATTTGCATATTTTCTTGTGGCTTTATGCTGGCTGTCCGCTGGTGTGGAAAGTAAATATGTCCGCTTTGAATTGAACATTGACTGTATAGGCGTAACTTAACTATCATGGACAACCGTCATTAAAGATGGCGGGAAATCTTGAAGTTTAGTATATAACTTGAAGTTTAGTTTATTTCAGGCTCGTATGGTCATGTTCAATTTATGAAGTTATGTTTCATACATACATACATAAACTCACGCCTTCTACCCATGGGGGTAGGCAGAAACTACAGAACGCCACTAGAACGATACTAGGTAGCAGGCTTCGATCCTAGTATGCTTAGGCCCACTTGCGTGAAAAACTTAATTCAGAGTTAGTTGCTAACACGATAAGGGCTGATTTAACCAAAGTCAGATATCTTTTATGCGCGGAATAAATTTGACGTCTGACAGTTTTTGTATGGAACATCTGTCAAAATTAAATATTTATTCGCTGGATTAGACTTATATATTGCTAGGTAGCAAAGTTTGATCAAATTGGCCCTTAGTGGATACTTTACAGAACCCCGCGCTTGTTGCTGGTGAAGCGCTAGTAATATTGATTTAGGGTCTGTTAAAATTAAATCAATTGGACCTTTATCTTCCTTGTACGATTACGATGTTGTCAATTGATGACTCTCCTATTAAATACAAAAATAAAAGCGTCAGAAACAAGCATCGCTAACAAAGCCGTTTATGAAATAAAAAACGTTGGAAAAACACTTATCGCGCTCGAGTGCAAATCATCGACTGTCACTTCAGATCCCGCCGGCGCCCGGACAAAATGGGAAAAAGTAACAAAAATAACAATCAAATAGAGCATCCACGGAAATGAGATCTGAAGGAATGATCACGCCCGACCCCGGGGACCGGTTGCCTCTTCAAAAAAGACTTAATCTCTCAATCCACTAAGGAGTTAAGCTTTAAAAATATTTCGATAGGCTACAAAGAGCCCCTCGTTCGTCGCGTCGCGGTGTCTTTGACACGTCGCCGCCGGATTTTTTCGCGAGATCTCTTTAGAGACGGGATGTCACTCACTTTGTATCGGCTTTGTCGCAAGAGGTTAAGCGCTGGTTTATTAGGCTTTACTTCCGATTCGCAAACAGGGGGACGTTTGCAGATTCGTTTTCGATGTCGTATTCCGATTAAAAAAATTAAAACCTCTAGCCGATCGAGATTTATCGGCGCAATACCGTTGTGTTGTGTTTAAAATGAGACCCTCTCGGAATCGATATGAAAATGTGACGAGTGGGGTTGTTCGCCAGCTGGCGGGCATTAATTAAGAATACGTGACAAAAGACGAGACATGCACACAAACACAAGTCGCGTTGAAAAAGGTCCGGATTACGTAACCCTTTTGCGCTTTTGATTTTAAACGTCGCGTGAAGTGCGAACCGGACCGTGGCTTCTAATTTGAAAGGAGACTTGACAAATCTGGCTTCGGGCCGCCCCTCGTTTAATCGAGCCGTCTTTACACGTGATGTCGATATGAATGTTGATACAATGAAATAATAGCGCGGAGTAGGCGGTCACTATGGTTACAGGGTGGGACCGAAGCCTTATTTGAATGGAGCCGTGAAAGGCTTTTAGCCGCGTTTGACCATTTAGAGCCGGTCAGCATTTTGGGCGCTGACTGCGCTCCGAAACCGGGATAATTAGCTGGCAAACAAGGAGCAGGGTGCGGCACAACTTTTGCCGACCGTTCAGGTGCTCTGCAAACATCGCTGCAAGAAGTTTAACAGCAGTTTAATTGCGGAGCGAAAACAGAAGCGCACTGAAAACAGTTTAGTTCCAGTGAAAAGAACCTAGTCGGTTATTGAGGTGAACAAGCATAATCAAAGCTACGTTAGAGTTTGAAGTTTATTGAAAATGAGAAATGTCGTACTCGCTAGCTGAGAGGAGAAATAAATTTAAGATCAGTTAATGAAGCGAGGTACGAAGCTAAGTGACGTTGTTAGCTCAACATTATTTACACCTGTTTACTAAATTGTTTTCTTAAATTATGGCAAGACATGCCCTTGGTTTTTATGTGCATTTGTAGTTCCAATAATTATAGTTGTAAATATTCTTACAATCAAACCATAAATTTTACGCTTGGATACAATCGCTAACTGAAGTCAACAATCAGGTATTTTTTCAGGTTTTCATTTGCAAAATCTCAAGAATGAAAGTTCACAACAAATTAATTTCCCAGCCACCGAACCAGTGGATATTTAGGTGCAGTTCACACAGGTCCATAAATCGAGCGTGTCAACACCAGAGCGGGGTAAAGGTGTGGACATACTGGCTATAAATTACCGCTACTGGCGAGTGCGTGCAGCGCGACGCTAATCCCGCAGTACGTGACGCGTGTGCCCCGACCCTAATTGTTAGATTGTGGTCGTAGTTTCAATAGTCGGTAACTATTTAGTAGCAGTAGGTATGATGGCTGAAATTAGGTTAGGTGGGAGTTGGTGAGAGTGGGAAAGGCTCCAATACATTGGTGTCATTGGTACATACGAGTACTTACCTAAAACAGACCAAGTAACGTTAGAAAAAAAAACGTCTAAGCTTAAAGCTTTCAGTCCACGTGCGTTGTGCTGGTATGAATCAAACGCAAGTATATTGCACATTATATACCATCGCGTACATTTGCGGGTAACCACTTTTCGGCCTTATTACTATGGTAATAAGGTTGAAAAGTGGTTCACCGCAAATGTCAGCGATGGTACCTACCTATTTGTTAAGCAAAGTCTTTGTAAACACTTACCTACCTAGATACAATTACCTCTCAAGATATAATCTTTCATTCCTTTCCAGGCGAAACAAAGAAGTTGCAAGACGCACCGAAAATGCCTGGATGAGCTGCCTGGCTATTGAACGGAGTATTCTGGGTATCCAACTAACAGACTGGGTTAGGAATACGACCATCCGTTCCATCACAAAGATAACTGATGTCACTTGGAAAGCTGCCACGCTAAAATGGAATTGGGCTGGACACATCTGACGCATGTCAGACGACCAACTTACGACCCAATGGGTCCCTCTTAATGGCAAGCGATATCGCGGCAGGCCCAGACGGAGATGGCGGGATGAGCTGGACTCCAACAAGAACTGGTCCTTAGCAGCTTTAAACAGAGAGAAGTGGAAAGAGAGTAGGGAGGTCTTTGCCCTGCAGTGGGACATCACAGGCTTTTAATAAATACAATTTATCAAATCAACAACAAAAATTATAATAATATTTTTCACACATTTTCCCGTCACATCCACTACGTACACAACCATCTCATAATCCCTAGCGGGATCGCATGCGTCGCTATACCAAGTTTTGCTTATACATAATTGGGACCAAATCCCTATTGGAGGTCGGCTATACAGGGACAGGTTTCTTGGTGCGTGTTCTGTACGAAATTAATGAAATTAACCGATCTGAGGTAAACGCAGGGAAGAAATGAGGGTGGCGTATTTATTTATTAAGCAACTCTAGTTTATTAAACGTCACTTCTAATAAGTATGAGATGTTAGCTACGCGAGTGTGATTGTGACTTTCTTGTTTCAGGATCGCCATGTTTTAAATACACGAAAATAGTTACACAATTGGCGAAATGTGGGTGTAATACTATAGGTATACCTCTGCCTAACCCTTCGCGGAAAACAGGCGTGATGTTATGTTATGTGAAATATTGTTACGTCACTATTTAAATATAACCAGTATTAAACCTCATCTAACATCAGAAGCCATAAGAAAGCCTAATGTTGCATCGGAAGAAGCAAACTCAAACAAAGACTTTGGCTTGATCATATTACTCGTCTATTTGCTCATCTTCATATTTCAAATTCTATGAAACTCCATCGAAAGGAAGACAAGGTAAAATACAAATCCAATTTCAATAGAACTATTGAATTAAAAAAAAAAGAGAACAATTCAAAAACAAAATTCGAACCAATCAAATATTCCCGCCAGAAATTCAAACGTCTTTTCACGTCACGTCAAAAGACTAACAACTGGTGTTGCACCAAATGACATAATAACCCAAATTAAACAAGTGAACTAGCTGTTGTTACCATCATTACCCTGTGTAATTCCCGGAGCGAGCGCTATCGATCGCGGGGAGCGACAGAAAACTTTCTAGACAGCTTTTATATGCACCGACTCTTTACCCTGTAAGTATGGAGTACGTTCGATGAAATGTTCCACACTGGAGGAATGAACGTTTTCTATATACCTTGATTGACGGGTTAAAATGCTAGTGTTGTTATCTGGTATTTATTAGAGGTATTTAGTGTTAGCTGTTGATCGTTTGACGTAGGGGAAAGATTGATGTGCATGGAAAGTGGATTTCCGAAGGTGTTTTAGTTTAAATTGTATTGTATTTTAAAGAATCGTTAAGAGGTCCTTAACATAATTATCGCTAGCACACTATTGAACAAAAAGTTGTAATTGTAAATGAAATTTCATCTTACATTTCTAAAACTTTTTGTCTCTAACAGATGAGTGTTTGTGGGCAACAATAACTGAATTAAAAAAAATGCTTGTCCAGTGTTTATTACATACGAGTATAATATATCCTATTTCAAGTTAGATATTTAACTAATTAATTCCTTTAACCAGAGAATAATCTCTAACAAGTTAATTCGAATAATCCTAAACATTTTGACAGAGTAATTATCTAAAATGTGCGGGAACGATTCGGGTGTTTGTTTTTCATCGGCAAGACGTCAGATATGACGTCAGCGGTGACGTGGCGTGCATCAGACAGTTGATAGGGGTAGCATCACTGTGAGCTTCTACAGTGGGTTGTGAAAATATTATAAAAGTATCTAGGAGTGTACACTTTGTATGAAGACGATTCAATTTGTTAATTCTCTGTGTATGCACTAATAGAACAAAATTACTAAGCAATCTTTAGGAATCTTGTATATAATGTGCAAATATAGATGTAATTATGTAATTCTATAGGTACAATGGATAGGTGTTGCTTTACGGAATCTTGCTACAAGATTCTTAAATGAATAAAATTTATAAATGCTAACATTTTAACAAATTAAGTAAGGTCTCCGCTAGCTACGTTCAGCACCAAATTGTTTGTGTGTGTACGTTACAACCAGAATACTATAAATTTTCTGTCAGACAACAAAGTAGAACACATCTTTTATTTAGTACAACCCGCAGTACTTCAGTACACCCACATAGCTTTTTAATTACATTCAGAAAGCCCTTCCACATGTCACTCACATCAACGTAAACGATACAGCGGAACGTTAATTCGCTTACCGTTTCGTCTGAATAAGAACAGGACGTAATCGTGCGATCCCGTGTGGGGCAACTCTAATCAGCTATGAAAATTAGGTTCGCTTCGTATCTGCTTTGTACCGTTAATGTGGAATTTAATTACTATTTCCAAATATCATATTAGAGTGATGGATGGGAGGAGACAGTCTTGATGTTTAATTTACCGTTTCAAGTTAAATAGGATGGTTTATTTGATTATTTGTGTGCGTAGTGGGGGATAGAAGGTAAAATGTGGAGTTATTTTGGTGATTAGGTGTGTTTTAAAGGCTGGTTGTAAAAGAAGTGGAATTGTTTTAGTTATTTTACTTAACTTACAAATGTTTGTATCTACCACAATCAAAATTGATTCATCCTCCTTTAGGTTTCACATGATTTGTTTAATCGAATCCCAGCCTTATGATACCTTATGCGATAAACGTAAGACAGAAATCATGAAAACCAAAAGACATGCTCTCCACGATTTCCTCTTACATTATTCCCAAGTCACTCGAGCCTGTCCTGACCCTCAAGAACTTAAGAATATCATCCTACTAGTGCCATCGCGCGCCATATACCTCACACACTGGAGCCATGCCCTCCCATCCATCATCCAATTAACCACGTGATCAATCATCGTGCCGATCACTCCCTGGGACCCGATGATTTTTCCCACTCTTTTGTACAACCTCCCGGGACTTGTTAATCACTCGTGTGAAGGATGCGTGCTGTAAAACCGTGATAGATTATTATTTTTATGTATTTGGGGTGTTGTTTTTAAACGTGGGCGTGATTTTTGTGGCACCTGTGTGTCAAATATTTACAGAAGTTGTTTTGTTATGGTTAGTTTAAACAGTAACATCAGTTTTCCCTACACATTTTGGATTATTTTAAAGATTACAGAAACCATTTCATAAGGTTTGTGCTGAGAAAATAAATAAATAATTATTAATATTATTTCAAACGTAGGAATTGGCTTCCCTAACACAATCAAACAGACTCAGTTAAACTGGCACTTCTTCAATCACGATAATATAAAACTCAACAAAACGGTACGTTATAAAAAGATGAACAATAATTCCTTTTTATTACGCGCCAAAGTGGGAATCTCATTGTCGGCGAGGAAATAAATAATATCAGGAAGGAAAAAGAAAAGAGAAATAACACAACATAAAATATTAAGATTCACCCTGGATTGGCATCATTCTGTGGTCGGCGCGGATTCCTTGTAGGGGCGGCGATACCTACTACGTCTTTGAATGTTAATGCTATTTGCATATCCGAAGTCATGAAATAAATCAGCCGAGACGGACAGCGGGGACGGCTATTCATTATGCTCCTCTTTGTCTACGCGACGACCAATTAATGAAAAAAAAATCTTTATTATTGTTTCTTTGCGTCACTCTCATCTAACTTCAATTTATTCAAAATCACATAATGCACTACCTACCGACTCAGGAGCTCTTTGAAATCTCCGAAATAAACTTTAAATCACAATATCCATTTGTGATGCCGAGTGTGACATGTGTGTCGCGAGGTGAGCCCTTGTGCGGATAATGTCAGGGTCCTCCGTCAAATTGCGCTGTATTGTGAGTCAAACGCGAGAAAAACGGAGAAAGTGTTAGGGCAGCATTTACATAAGTTGAGACAGAGGGTCTCGTGCAATACATATGAAAATATTCAGGGCCGAGGTGATGAGAGCCCTCCGGCGAATCTATGCATAGCCTTTATGATGGGGAAAATATTTACAGCCGGCGCGAAAACGCAATATTTATGGAGCAACTGAAAATAACGTGCGCGAGGGAAATCTGCCAGCATTCAGCGATGATGCGGTTTATTGTTTTACATTTGATGGCTAATAAATTGTGAGTTATAGCATCAAATTTTCTATTCTAAAGCTTTTAGTCAGATTTAATATGGTTGTTTTATATAAAAGTATGGCAGACGCCTTGCAAGTTGCACGTTTAGTACACGTGACAGTAGTTCGTCGCGAGATAGCGTGGTTTTGTTTACAAGCCGGCTGTAAGGTTATCGATTGCGGGCGGGAAAGTTTTTATGAATTAACCGTCAAACAAGTAAAGAAGAACAATGAAAAAACAAACTCTTCAAACAAAAATCGATGACAATCTGGGCCAAAAACTTCGGTGGAACTTCGCCGGCAAAAAGATTTATATACTTACTTATAAAAAAGTGAACGGGAAAAGAAGTTTTGGAAAAACTTTAAATTGCGACCTTGAACCGTTGAACTTTGTTTCAGATTACTAGTAGTGAGTTGAAGGCTGAAGTTTTTAATGGCAAGGGTTGATGTGCGGCGGACAGTTCGCGTCATTAGGGGACTGAACTACTGTACTTGATGGGAATATTTCGCTTTTGATTAGGGGGCTATCCCCTGATTTTGTTTAATATCTGGTACACGTTTTGTATTAGTGAGTAGAGTGCGATGAACCAGGGATCGATCGCGGATGGGTAGCGCGCCCAGCCGCGGTCGGCGTCAAACTTTTGGGTCGGTTTTAATGAAACAATTCCCCAACTTGAGTGAATTTGGGTCATTGTGTACAACACTTACGCGTAACGCTCGTGAAGCACGGATTTCATTTGATTGCTTTTAGATATTAGCGGAGATACAAGTAAACACTGTGAATACTAAGTGGAGGTCCTATCTGGCGCTTGCTTTGTTTCAGTTGGAGATTACAATGTTAATTTTAAAACATGGAATGATATTCTGGTTTGAAGATAAGAACTTCACTGTTACCCTGTTTTGTCAAATCGAAATCCAAATTTATGCAGTAGAGAAGACTGCGCTATTGTTAACTTAATAAATTCGGAATATTACCCTCTTCATTGCTCCAAGAAAAGAGTCTTGTAAAATAAAAATATACAATGAACATTTCCATCTAAAAGGCGTCTAAACGGCTCAGCCTCGTCAATTGCAACATCGCTTTCTTTATTAACTGTTAAATAGAACCGGGTGTTTATGTAAATTGTTATTGCTTTTTTAAGAAAATCCTCGTTTGACACGTAGGCCCGCTCGTTATTAAGGCCTGCTTGGGACACAATGGGATTTTGAAGGTAAATAAGTCTTTAAAAGAGGAATAAGTAAATTAGAAGCGACAAGATAGGAATCTCCCCTATTTTTTTTCCCGAACGTTGGGGCGAGAAAAAAGGCGATCGCCTTAGAGTAAGTACCTTCGGGTTGGGCTAGTATGGAGACCTGCTTTGTAGATAATTTTACATTTGAAGAAGAACGCCCAAAGCTGGTCTCAGAACGTTCACTGTATTATTTCTTACTATTCCGAGTGAATGTACCTATTCATCATCATATAAGGAAGGTATCCGGTTTGAGCGAGTCTCCTCGAGGTCTTAGATGCATGTGTTAGAAGAGACAGTAAAAACTACAAGTGTATATTGTAGATATTACCCAAATAGCAAGCTTTGAATGTCAGATTGGTTACTGGTATTTACTGTGTATGAAAGTTCTTATGAATATGGTTTATAGGGAAAGGAAGTAAAGCACAGAAATATAGGACTAGACAACAAAAAATATTCTAATTACATAATAAAACATAAACATTACGCCTTGTTTCCCCGAAGAGTTGGGCAGAGGTGTACCTATAGTACACACACATTTTACCAATTATGTTAAAGTCCCATGTAATAGGGGGCGAGCCTATTGCCATCAACCGGATACAAATCGAGACTCCGAGCTGCTACTGAGAAATTCCAGATAGGAAACCCCAATAACATTTTGCCCGACCTGGGAATCGAACCCAAGATCTCATGCTCGGCAGTAGTGCTTGCGACCACTGGTCCAACGAGGCAGTCATATAATAATATCAAAATGAATTATTAACATATGCAATACATTAATTTGTAGATTTAATAAACCTAGTCATAGCACCACAACGTATCTTAAAGAAAGAAAGAAAGAAAATACATTCATTCATTCATTTCTTACTAAAAAACGTAGACATAATATTTCATTCCAAAGCTTGTTTCGAGTATAAAATCCGAGATTTATTAGTTTCTAAAGTTGAAAGTCATAAACTCTACGTAAAATGAGATGTTCATTGGAAGCTTATTTCTCTGAAACTAAATACTACCCCTATTCAAGGTTAATGACAGCTGAAACAATCTTGAATCATGAAATTTTAATAAAATTAATTCAATCTTATAGTTAGCAATGTTGCTTTGATATTTTAAGAGGTCACGTGGAAGGACCTTTCGTTATACGATACGTAACTTTTGTAATGTTTTTAAGACAAAATATTGACGTGTAAAATTAAAGAATCATTTGTCTTAAGTAGTCCCAAACTACCTCCTGCACCCTAATTGCGTCATACACTATCAATCACAATCTGAATGATTTTGAAGCAAATTGCTAATCCATTGCATCATATGTTCGAAAAATTTGTCTGCTCAACAACGTAAATAACGTAATGAATGTTGTTGAACTGTTAAAATGAAACCGATTTGTAAATGTGTTACGCAGTGGCTTCGCTGAACCTCAAATTACTAAGTTGCGCTTGCGCATACGTTGGAATTCAATGTATGTTTTTTTTTTTAAATTGACTGTGATTAATTCAAGAAGTATCAAAAATATACCTACGCCAAAATCCGCTTCCTCCCTATCCCTCTAAAAAAATCTCTTTAAGGGTGAGTGCGGCGACACTCGGCCGGTATCATAACAGCTGCTTCTAGCGATACCTACTTATTAAGCCATCGACCGGCCGACTACAGGCACCTCTACCTTGTCCTCTGCCATTACACCCGCTCATGTTTTTAAATTATAATCTCAAGATGGATCACGGAGCCATTTTGGAAGCCAATTATGTTGTGTTTACACAGTGGCATGCTGTAAATAGGGTTTTTAAGAATATCGTTATGTAAGTAAATAACATTGGATTTTAGTTGGTACTTAGTATTTATTTTATAGGTATACTTTAGAAAATTTTATTGTAGTGAAAAACGTGCGGCTTTGTGTTAATAATACAGAACCATGCAGAACCAATGAAAAATGTATTAGGTTGCAGTTTTAAAAGCATATACAAGGTGTAACATAATTAACGCACAACCTCTTAAGGGGTCATTGTACTCATCATTATGAACAACTTTTACTATGAAACCGCAAAAAAAAAAATCAGCTGCTCCCAATTTTTTTCCCAATTGTTATTTATGTTACACCTTGTATATTAGGCAGATAGTTTTATTTAAAAATAGTTGGTGATTGTACGGAGCACATTTCTAATAATAATCTGCAAAGAAATATGTAATTATATAAGGGCACGTACGAAGGGTAATTCTCTAACAACGGTTCATCAAAAGGTCAGAACGGTTTCCTAAACGATGCCTTGATTACGTATGAGTCGTACTGGGGTTTCGATTAGCTTCGTTTGCCTAAGGGATGTCTGGATGTGGCAGCTGTCAAAATATTCTCATTTCAAATTAATTCTTCCAGTTAAGTTATTAAGGTTGTGTAGAAAAATGTTCATGTTGATAATATGTTCAGCCAGTACTTAAAGACAAAGGCAAGCCAATTTTGGTAATTTTGTCTTATTTAATTGCTACAAAGTTAGGACGTAATTAGGATCCAAAATAAAATCTGTCGTTAAACGTTAAAGTACTAACTATCAACGACCTATCTAAGTTTGTAATATTCATTAAACTTACAATAATAATGAAGAGACACTGTTTTGAATTTTACATTATGTCACCAAGTTATATTTTAATTCCCAAGCGAACACCAAAACCTAAACACTGCAAATCCAATAAAATTATTCTTATGAGAACGATAAGCATTCTTTGCCGTTAAAGGTAATTTACAAATGACTTCCCTCCTTTTACGGTGCCCAGAAGACGGTAACAGAGTTCAGTAAAGTCTGAAAATGATCTTACAAAGTGTAGGCCGCCATCGCTCCCTGAAGTCGCCCGGAGGCTTCGAGGCGTGCTGTGCCGATAGAGAGTTTAAGAGTTATGCAAATGTTATGGACAACAAAAAAGTTAATGTCAATGATAAGTGCGGGCCCAGGGGGACGATCACGGGCACTCCGACCTTTTTCTTGGCGCTACTCATTGGACGGGGACTCTTATTCGTCCAGCTATTGTATAACCCTCTTTAATTTATTTTGTTATTTTGCAAGTCGTTTGCAGTGTGTATCAAATTTTATTTCCAGTAAAAATAAAGTAAACAAGGAACAAAAGGATATTCAAATAAGACATGTTTTTCTTTGAGAATGGGTCTTCACTGAAGTCATGAAGAAGTTAGTTAATTAAGTTCAGTTCATTTTGTAAGGAAAAAACAGGACAGAACGTAAATAAGGAAAAGACACAAAACTAGTTATGTATCAGAACTAAAAGGCTGCAAACAATTTGTAAAAAAGAGCCTTGAAAAGTTTGCTGGTTATGTTTGTAATTTTTTTTCATTATTCACTTTCAACGACCCTTAATTGACATCAAACAAATTCCCACACAAATTGTAAAAATCTAACCCCAGTGCTTTCAATCACCGAATCTCATTTAGCCGAATTCCCGTCACCGATTTACATCCGATTGTCCTCAAGAGAGTCGCGAGTGTCTGTAAAAAGTCCTTAACTAGAGTACGTGGAATTAGGAGCAGGTTCCCGAAGGGGCCCGGGATCCCATTAAGAGGAGCCGAGTAATGCAGGTGTCTAGCTGAGGTTTAGTGGTAAAAGTCAACGAACTAAGCGGACTTAGATGCAACTATTCTGAAAGTATGTGGGTAAGACGTCTGTTTGCTAGTTTGAAAGTAGTTTCGTTCATAATTCGAGTATACAGAGTGGGCGACAAGTTGATTTTAAATTGAATGGTAGGAGTTAATTGTCTTCTGTGGTTCGATTAGAAAAAAAAAATGATTTACGTAATATTTTAATTATTTTTCTAAATAATTTAAGAACAGCTTTTATAATCACATATCGTGCTAGGAGTTTGGTCCTTAAGCTAATATTTTGTGTATTTTCCGTCAAAAATCGAATTAACCTGAAAAATAAACCAATTTCAAAAATTCCATGTCCATCACATATCAATATCAACACAAGCAAGCCCTATCGACCCAGCATCTCATACCTAATCTTAGTAGCGTGCCGTAGGTGAAGTTTTACATGCAAATGAATTAATTCTTCGCGTCAGAATGTTCCCGGTGCATCGTAGGCGATGCCTCGTTGCATTTATAATGTGAGTTCATTACCTCGCCAAGCCTCGACTAGTCTACGAGCTCCCAGTAATGGGTTCGGAAGAACGTTCGCTTCAATTATGAGTGGGATATTAAATCGGTAGCTATGCATCGGTACATGTGTCGGTGCATTCGTTCGGGGAGATGGTAACATGTGTGGTTTTATTTTAGCGAAATTAAGTTTCATACTCCTCGTTTGGAACTTCTGGTATGTAGTGCACGGGAATTAGTACTGGGACAGCTTGTTGTATTGTCTAACAGCAGTTAAACTAAATACAATTGTTAATTTTCAGTGTAAAAGCGTGAACAGAGCCTGACAAAGTGAAACAAATTGAAATATTTACACCACAAACTCTAAACATTGTAAATTAAAATTTAAAAGAAAAAATCTTAAACAGGACTTGTTAAAAGAAAAAAAGGACAGTGCTTTTAAAATTTCACGAAGCATTCGCCCGGTTTAACATATTTTCCTTGAGGCATTGCGGGCTCGTGTGCATTTTTAATTTTTATACCCACTCAGCCGCGGATGACGCGCTGAATTTTTACTGAAGCAGGTCTTTCGGTCTTATTAGCAGGGGCGGGTTAATTGTACTACAAGCTTAACTAACAATGTCGCTTGTGCTGTTTTTGTGTAAGAATGTATGAATTTTAAGAGCTGCTTAATATTTTTTGCCTTTTAGGGTTGTCGGTTGCTTAGAAATAGTTTGGTCTTTTGGTACGCGAGTGAACACGTAGCATGCACACTATGGAATTTTTCCCGTAAAACTTTATATCAAAACAAGAATAAATCACAATACTGATTCATAGAGACATACAAAATAAATGTGGTACCAATTTTGATCTACATTCCGAAAGCATTCACGACACCTGAAACCGCCACTAAAGTCCCAACTGTACCAAAAACCTGCCTGCAAATAAAATCCTCTGTCATATGTAATAAAACAGAAAGGCGATGTTTATCGTGGGTAGGTGCAATGATTTAGCGGGACAGCCCTATTTCACGGGTACCTCGGGCTCAAATTGAATTGATATGTTTCTGCTAACGGTGGCGCGCGTTTTTCTCCACATATCGCTTATGATGCGCGCCAAAGTGGCTGGAAAAATGGTGTAGGGTTAGGAAAAAGATAAAAATATGCTCTGTGTTTGGGGTTGGTTGTTGAGGGTAGCTGCATATGTAATATGTAACAAAAAGTGTGTAAGAATTTGTTGTTTTTTAGAAAATTAGAAGCCAATTCAAAAGAGAAATGAAATGAAGAAGCCTGGGGAAGCCAAGGGGATACACCTTTGCCTAGGAGTGGGAAAGAATAGAAAAATAAAATTAAGTTTAAAAATATATCAAAATCCTCGATAAAATAATGAAAATCTATTGAAGAAGTTTACTAGTTCCACCTAATCACTTAGTCAATGGCAACTTCAGCGACACATCTATATACTTTAATGTTCTATAACAAACTCACAAAATTTTCTATCACAATTTCTCAAAATACCCCTTTCACCATAAACCAAACACTTTATTTTGCACACCGTACGTGATATGAAGTGTGAGATAGGGGTGTAGTAAAGAGTGCAAACGACCGGGCCGTGGTGTCAGTTGGTCCAATGCACGCTAAGAACATTGCCAATTTTACATATTTCACACCCGACAAGCATTGGATCACGAACACATACGTCATTCTGATTTATCGACATTGATTTCAATACGAGTTATGATTGTGAGTTTGTGACTAGTTTTATCTGATTGGTTAGGATTTTCCGTTTTGGAAACTGAAATAAAGGAGAGTTTAAAAAAAATCATAACGAGCTTTAACTTTTTTTCATTAGTGAACACTCTCTTAATCTTGATCTCGCTGGGTTGAAGACTATTGATGAGGTGTACGATGGAATGCCTCCTAACTAACTTGTGCAGTTCAAATTCCAGAACAGAGTCCTGAGTATTCCTTTTCGGTTCTGTCATTAAGTATCCTACCAAAAATCCACGACGATCGTTACTGCATTCAATCTCAAAACGCTTTAAACATTCAGCGATGATCCGAAGCATACAAAACTTGCTCACTTTGAAAAATGTATCAGTAAACTATGTCCCCTGCAGCGAACGTATCAAGTGAACTACCGCACCTTGGGCCAACTGTATCAAAATGATAAAAATGTTGAGTTCCAATAACCATTCATCCATCAAGTGTCAAGATATAATCTCTGGGCGGTGGTGCGAGCGACCTGCTTAGCCCTCTCCGACAGAATTCGCCGAATATAAAAATGCCCGAAAGATTTACAGGTTTCGCTGAGATATCGCTTACAGATTTCGCTTGCATTGTGGCGGGGAAGCGGTATATTAACTCAAGGTAAGGAAATCTCTTTGGAAAATATATAGTGGTTTTGCTGGAAAGGAAGTATGTATAGAGTTTCTTGGAATGATGCAGAATTGTGTGTTAGTCTCTGATTTTTATTATTCAATAAAAAATGTGCTTCATTCACCTCAACAGGACCGTCATGATTTCACTTTGTAATTTTAAATACGCGTTGTTTACCTAAGTGTAACTTAATAAATAAATGTAAATTGAAGCAGAAAGAGTAAAATAATGTGCTTTCTATTACAAAATAAAAATTAAATCGTTTTTACAAGATATCACAGTCTGAAGGAGCAATAAAACATACAGATATGCGTTTATCTACCCCAAACTTTTGAGTATACTTGTTCCAAGATATCATTTCTACAAACTCGGGGCAGTAAGAAATCTGTTTGTATCTGGCATTCCGGGCCAGCGAGCGATTTAAATCTCTTAAGCTCAGTGCGACCGGCCGCGGGCACCATTCCACCACTCACAAATCTTTCATAATCTCGCAAGATTCTGCGAGGGGCGTTTTTCATAGTGTACTTACAGCTTTAAAGGTCGAGGGCGCGCGAAAAACTATCCCGAAAAAGGTCACTTACATTTTGTCCTCCATTATACGTTTTACACAATCGGCTCTTACATGATCCCGTTGTTGTTTTAATTTTATTTTCCCGTATCGTGTCGTATATTTATATTTCACGATGTGGGGTCGTGCAGGTACCGGTATTCATAAGCAAATACAAGGCGAGGGACCCCATAATTTTCGGTTTGCATTTTTCCATCGCGACCGCGAACTCGATTTCCACTCCCAAGGGCGAACGGACGGTCGGCCTCAAAAATATTAATGAAAATTTTTACATAAATTTATTCGACTGAGGGCCCCACGCGTCGTTCCGAGAGCCGATGGGGTACGCTCCTGTTTTTTATTTATTAATTTAATGGTATTTTCGGTCTAATTACCTGACTGAGGTATAATTCATTGGCTTTGTTTAACGAGTATTTGTGGATACCCGTGTGTGGATAATTTATATATTGAAATAAAAATTGCCTAATTTTCCGTATGATATGTTTATCTTTGGATATCTTTTCAAATTCCTTGATATATTAATTTAAAGTATTTTGATTAAGTAGTTATAACAATACGAAAAATTGCCCAAATTGTACTGGGCCTTCGAGCCACATTTTGCCCAATGTTTACCAATCCATATGAGTGATTGTGTACTTACGTCATGTCTATACTCATATAAACGTATTACAACTTCAGCCCCCGGTTTATTGAGTTTACTATAAAAAGCAAAGCATTCTTGGCTTTAACCCTTCACCGGCGGCATCAAAAGAACAAACGCAATATATCGGGGGTTCGGCTTAATTTGGACGCTACCTAACTTTAATGCGAGTAGCCCGCCCGAATGCTCCAAATTACTCCGCGATATTTTTAACGTGCGGAATGCACCCGTTTTAGGTTACGCTTACGATATTAACTGGATTGTTCGGCGGAGCAAGGGTTAAGGAGCTCGATTTTCATTGAATAGTGAAATAATTTTGATTGGGTACATTTTCGGAATTTTTTACAAAACTTCCACGATTTTTTCGTCTCGTTTAATTAAACCTGATTGAATATTTCCAAGACTGAAATCAGTGCACTGATTGTAATTAAATTTCACCACTTTTTATGGTGTAAACAAGCAGGGGTCCGTGGATTTCTAATTCGCCGCGCTGTGCTAAGACAAGAAATTTTTTCTCCAAATGAATTTCCCATCTTAGGGGACATTGGCTTCTTGCCGTGTTTACAAAACTCCCGACAAGTCCCACTTTGTTGTTTAATGAAATTATCGGTTTACCGAGTAAATGAACAAAGCCAGATTTCGCTTTCCGTCGGTCAAAAAAGGGAGGGAGCTTGTTTTTGTTTTGCTCAGTAGTACGAATGGACTCCTTTGTAGTATTCCTTGGCGCGCCGCTGTACTTAATCAATTATGATCGATTCGTTAATTTGAGATGCAAAGGGGATTAATGTAGATTTAAAATGGCGGCCTCAGAACATTTTGAATTTGTATTGTAATAGCTTGAAGCATTTTGTTCATTCCCGTGCTATTGATATAAATAAAGTTAGCATTAGCGAGCATGTTGTTTTGTTTAGAGTCCAAAACTGTTGAGAGAATTATGCAATCAGTACAACACAACAATAGGATCATACGTGAACGATGCGAGGTTTTGTATTCATAATTGACCATGCAACTAAGTAAGTGTAAGTTATGCACCTAGCATGAAAGTTTGTAACAGGAGTATCTTATATTGGCATTCCAATTTTATATAAAATGAGAGCAATGTTAACAAATGACATTTAACGGTTTTGCTAGGTGAAAATAAATCAAAATATTTTATTCCACATAAGCCTACATGGGCACTTATGAAACGTCAGAAGCTAGGTACACGGTCCCAATTGGTCGTTTCCTATGGAGAAGAACCGGCAAGAAACTCCATGGTCAGTCTTTTAAAAATAATTGGCTTTAACAATGTTTTCAAATTACAGTGTTATTAAGCATGGGAGGACAGTGTAGGCCTGTCAACAAGTACCAGGTACTTAACAAAATAGAAAATAATATTCAATTCAATACGAAATGTTATCTACTAATAAAGTTAAAGTGACAAAACAGAGGTAAGGAAAATATTTAAAAATACTATACAGTTTTCTCTAAGGCGTATTTGTACGTGCCTTTTCCCTAACCTTCGTCTAAATAAACCGACGTTCACATATGTCCACTAACTAACGCCTGCCGACTAATAGGTGCAATTAGAGACGGCAATGAAAAGAATATCGCGACCCTCGTGACAGTAATGGCCGCTCGACTTAATTATATAAAGTGCTTAAGTAAATGATAGCTAATTCAGAAGCGTGCTCGACGTCCCGTAAACAAGAGGTGTGACTTTCCACCATTGTCGGCCATGACGGCGATCTGTCACTTCCACTTCCGCCGAGGTCCTTCCCGTAATTCTTTCTTTCATTGTTGCCTTTTCTTGAAAAGAATACTTTCTCTTTTTTCCATCCGGCGCCTGCAATTGTCACCCTCCCGTAGTGTTTGTTGTGGGCGTTGATTAAATACCGCTGTCAAATTTTGTTAATTTTTCCTTCCTGCAAAGTTAGGAGTTTTTTCTTAAAAATATATATATTAATTATTACTTTATACTGTGTAAAAAATGTACGCTTAAAAAATAAGCTCTGCTTATTAAAATTACAAATGATTGTGATGTGCTGTCAAATATTTGGATTCAAATTTTTTTTTTCATCCGTGTCGTCGGTGTGTCGGTGGAAAATTTACATTTAAATAGAACATCTGCGGGCAGGTCGACCCTCTTAAGGCTTCCTCGACGATTTTCTTACCCGCTAATTTGTAAATCGCTTCGTAATATAGAAAAATTAAAATGCTGATGTCATATTTTACTCGCTATTTATATGCTAATATTGACGTTTTGGAATCGACGAAGGGACCGACTTTTCATTAAAATATCAATGGGTAATCTGCGAAGGGACTATTTAAGACTGCTAAATCAAATTTAGAATATGTGTGTGGAATATTAAACCACTGATGTATCCGGAAAATTCGGAAAAGTTTCTCAGAATGTCTAAATGCCAGTCATTAGAATTCTAAATCTTATTCAGAGTAATTGTGATGAGGTTTAATCTTGATGCTTATCCCATCTCTCAAAGCGTACCATCGCTGCAATTATTTGTAAGACGGAAGGGTTGAGACGAGAGTAATGCCGCAATATTCGTAAATTAAGCACTCTCGCCGGCGCCGGGCTCAGTAAATATTATTTTTTTATGTTAATAACCACGCGATTGCGTTAATAAAGCCTTACATCTCATAATTAGCCGCCATTGTCTGCCGAGGCGGTGGAGCGAGAGACGAGGAATGAATTGAAATAATTCGAGTGAAAGGCTTGCCCATCACCGCGCCTGTCACAATTTGTACGTGGCTTGTGTTACCTTCATCCTTTGAGGGTCACTAGATTACGAATTTTTATTTAGTAGCTTTTTGACGTTGATTTAATGCGTATAATATGAGAAGCTAGGCGACGTATTTTTATAGCATTTAGTGAAATAAGTTAATCACAAGTCAAGCTGCGCAAATGCGCATGCAGATTAGAAAAATCACTTAGAAGATCGCTTTTTCTATACTTTATACGAAATATTTATTTAAACATTGGCTTACCTACTCATCTATAGGCTAATCAGTTCCGCTCAGCAGTGTTACCATCGTCGTCTCCGCAACACTGGCTCCATTAATTAATTAATTAAACAAGGCTGTTCTTAATTCCTGAGCCGAAGCCGCTACCAAAATATTTGCCATGTATAAATTCACGCGGGCGATCATGAAGACGGGTTGTCTTCTACCCTTCATCGCCCGGCGTCCTTTATAGCTCTATTTGTGTATTTTAATTACTGTCATTATATGCTAATGACTACCATCCCTTTTTCTTATCCTCCCAAATGGGTTATTGCAGTCTTATATCTATATAGAGCAGTTTTGTCGAGTAATTTTGAAGATTTAAATAATAATAATGACTTAACTCCGTCTCGGAAGGATTATTAATTTTTTTCAACGGCCCAATGTCTTGATTAATTGTTCTCTTGCTGCTGGGAGATTCTGTTTGTAATTTGTTTTGTGTTATTAACTTGACGAGACAGTCGTTAGATAGACGGTGTATTTGATTCTTTTTCTTTCGGTAATGACGGGGGATTATTATTGTCTTTCTTTATTGAAATGTTGGCAGTTTGCAGTGTTCTGTTATAATTGAATCAGATTTAGGCTGCACTGGTAAAAAAATAAGCAATATCAGAAATTACGAATAATACATTTCGCTATTAAAACAAAAGCAGTGCCCTAACAAACAGCTGTCTTATTTGACGTACGCGGTACAGAATTAGTACGTCAACCTTTATAATTAGTCATTGTTCCGAGCGTCAACTAAAACAAATCGGTCTTTTATACCCTGACAGTTGGAAAAAGCCTTGTATTGTACCATTTTGTAGTGCTCTGAAATAGTGCAGGTCATCAATTATTCGCTAACTCGCTGCTCCGTTCGGCGAAACGTTGTTTGAAACTTGGTTTGGATTTTTATTTAGAATGGCTGTAATTGGGGAAATGGACAGCTGTTACTGAATGTGTCTGTTAATAATATTAGCAAAGTTTTGTGTTTTTAGCCCTGCTGCTAAAACTACAGTAACTAAACATACAGTAATAATAATCCAAAATCCATGAATAGCAGACATTTCTGCTACCTGTAGATACTTAACATAGGTACATTGGATGACATCTTTAAGACTTACAAACACTCAGAAAACACATATACGTTGCTACGACGTAACATTTAGCATTATCGTGAGAAAACACACCCCCAAAAGAGTGGTAAAGATGCAAATCTCGAGACCTCACGTCTTAACGACGCATCCTCCCCGTTCGTAGAAATCTCGAATCTTGGAATTCTTTTACATAATCATGTGTTGAAAATATAACAGCTTTTTAGGGGCGTTTGATAAACTCTAGTTAGGTATGCGAACGTCGCATACGCAATAATACCAAGTATTTAGCATAATCCGCTGATTTAACCCCGTGTAAGAAATAAAGATTACGTATATTTGGTTTTATGGCTGCGGTACGTCTCGGCCTTAATTTATAGACTTAAGGAACATCTTTAAAGGGCGATAAACTTTGGCGGTATATCAAAATAATTGTGATACATTTTTATGATCTGATTTTCATTCATTCCGCGGGATATTAGCATTTTTGTTGTATAAACGGATAAGATTTGAGCGAACTAGTTTTTTGTTTTCTAGAGTTTGCCACGAGAATGAACTTTCTACTTGCATTATTTTATATTACTTTTCTGTACTTATGGTACTGGTTAATTGATGCTGGAAATAGTAAGCTTAAGATTTAAAATATAACAATGTAGATGTTTTCCCTAGTCAAGTGTTACAAAATACAACCATAAAAAATTTGCTGCGCACCCTCCGAGCAGTGGCTTCAGAGTTTTTACCGACATTTTACCGTCGCGAAGACATCGCCTGTCCATATTTACCGCATCGTTCCTTTTTACGCAGTCTCATCCCGCCGTGTTTACGACCACGTCACGGTTTACTGTTATGTCAGGGGAAAAGGGGTTAATGACAATTTTTTGTATCGCTACAGGTGCACAAACCACCCCCACTTATACCTTAGACCCCACTAACGTCAACAAATAAATTATCCACGATCACAAAAACATCCCTAATACGAAATCGATGCAACAAACGACAAATGAATTATGGAAGAGCATAATCTTCATATTTTCTCAAAAAGCAGGAGCTTGGCTCACTCACATATTTATTGCCATTGAGAATCCAGTTTCTGGGAATGTATTCGTGCGTGCGGGCGGGAAGCATGTTTCCTTGTCGCATTAGGCATAAGTAGTGCTCTCTCCGCACCCTATTAACTGTGATATATGCGACAATTCTTTTCGCAAATCCTCGAAACAGAAGGGAAGGCGCGTCATATCGCGCGCTCCACTTACCATCGAAGACCATGTGTGACGCGCTAATTCCGCGCTGATAAATGATTTCACCGGGAATTTGGAATTGGAAATTTTCTGGTGATTCGTCACCGCATTTCGGAGGATAAGAGAAGCACGTGGAACCGTACCGATCATTATGGTTTGAATTATTGCCATCGGCTTGTTTGTCAGAATGTCAGCTGACATTTCCTGTTATTTTTCTTCACAATAATTTTGGTCCTTCGAGTCTCATTACAACAAAAATGGTAATGTCATATTTTTATAGCTTTTAAAAGTTGTTTTATACTTTTTAAATCGTGAAGCAATATTCAATACTTAGTCTACAATATTAAAAAACCAACTGAAATATCGTACAACAGTAAGATACACCGTAAATTCTTTCCCAAAGCGATATAAGAAAAACCTTTATCCAATCCAGACTAATAAGAAGCGAACACGCATCCCAAACGCGATTCACGTGTACAGACAAACCCGCGATGTTCCCCTCCGAGGCGCCGTATGTGATGTATGCAAAAAGGGAATTGAATAAGGTGATTTCGTTCCGCGGGGTCGCTAAGGGAAAAGAATCCACGGTAATGGCGAATACAATAAATTTTCATAAACAAATTGCATTTTGATGGCGGCATATCGGCGCGTGTGCCAACTCCCAATAAGGATTGATAGGGAAACAATGTGGGTGTACACTGATTGAATGTCAATTTGCGGAGGCTGCGGACGACGGAATAATTTCATGTAATGGTGTACACGTCGCCTTAACGATGTGTCGAGTAACATGTGCGGAATGGATTTTGTCTTGTGTCAACTTCAATGGGAGCTGCATCGATTTATTTTGTTAAGGGGATATAGGATACGCTAAGAAAACTACCTAAAGAATCTGTATGTACATGTATGTATGTTTAAATTGTCTAAGATGCAGCTGCTTGTCTTACATAATACAGAAAATACAGCAGTATTGATTTAATAAAGTCTTGTTAAAAACTGACATTCTTTCATGAAATCCATTAAAAACATTTTCCCCAAAAAATTTAAATGAAAAACCCACATTCAAAGTGGAGAATTTCGTAGGCAATTTAAAAGTGTACGGTGTGCTAATTTCTAAGTTGAACAAGCACACCTGCTTTGGATGTGCCGACATTTGCGAACGTAAATCAAGCGTAGTCCTGCCGCGACGTGTCATATCCAGAGATCATTACTGAACCCAAAGAGTGAAAAATATTGTTTAAATTAATTTTCATACGTTAACTGGCCTTATTTGGGAGGTGTTTATGACTTAATTTGTTTTTTAGTGAGATAAATAAAATAATAATAATATTACTTTACTTATTTTGTCTAGTAATAATCTATACAAAAGAATAAAATTGAAGTGTCTCTTGTAATGTCAAAATAACATTTTTTTACTAAATGCATTAGTTACGGTACTTATAACAAAAAAGCAATTTTTAAATTTTTTGTCCGTCTGTCTGTCTGTTTGGTGGACCGATTTTGACAGGACTTTCACTGGCAGATAGCTGATGTTACGGGGAGTAACTTTGGCTACTTTTATTTTAGGAAAATGATTAGGGTTACGCGCAAAAAAATAAAACCCATGAAATTGCGGTCAAAAACTCGAATTTGAAAAATTCTTTTTGCATTCGGTCAAACCCAATCGGTTCGGTTAGCCCAATTTTCGAGGATAGTTATAGGCTATTTAAGATCACGCTACAACCTTTAAGAGCCGAGCAAAAAGAAAAAAGTCAGAAAGAACACTAAGCGAAAACGAAGTAATAGCGCGGGGCGATGCAACGCGACGGGTCGGGGGACGAGGGAGTTTTTATTAAAATATGGCTGTTATTTTAGTATATTGTGTATCTTACGACTTCCACGCGAACAAAGTTGCAGGACACAGCTATTATAGTAATATAGTAGTAATATAATATTCATATTTGTTTTAATCGGCTCTGTGGTGATATCTGGTAGACTTTAGAGTTGTCCAAAATGTGAATGAATTCTTATCAGAGGCGAAGCGCGCTAACAACTCCATTCCTACCGGCTTCCCTTTGGAGGATCGGAAAAGTAACTTCCCCTACCACCATTGAAAAATAGCACATTCAGTAATGTCTACGATTGCCAAGTAATATATATTCCAACAACAACACAAATTGTTCTAAATAAGCCAGCGCCACAACGTGATAAACGTATTTGTATGACTATTTATAACTAAACAATTTCTTCTTCGGCTTCCCTCCCACGAAATGTCAAGCCTCGCGACTGATTCTTATTATGTTTTTGTTGTTAAGGTGTGAATTGTTGCGCATTTCATTTTACATGGTCTTTGAGGCTGGTGGTGCCAAATGCCCGGACAAGATGCCACATTTACGTCTTAACAATGTACCCTTAGACAGGGTACATCATTTTAAATATCTAGGGCATATAGTCACGGCTGACCTCAGAGATCATGCTGATATGGAACGGGAACGAAGGGCTGTATCGAAGAGAACGAATATGTTGGCTCGCAGGTTCGCGCGGTGCTCGGATGACGTGAAGATAACTCTTTTCCGAGCGTATTGCACGTGCATGTACACCTGCAGCTTGTGGGCTAATTACACGCAGAAACGATACAGTACCCTTCGTGTCCAATTTAATAACGCTTTCAGGGCGCTTTTGGGGCTGCCGCGCTACTGCAGCGCTTCAGGTATGTTTGCGGCGGCACGCACAGACTGTTTCTATGCGACCATGCGGAAGCGCTGCGCATCACTAGTGCGTAGAGTGCGGGCCAGCTCCAACACCGTTCTTAGAATGATAGCGAATAGGCTGGACTGTCCTTATGTGCGACACTACTGTGACAAACAAGTTACATATAGTGTCGCATATAAGAGACTACTTTAATCAAATTCTATATTAATTTTTGCAGTTTAAAAATGATGTAATGTACCCTATGGGCCATGATGCCTGACAATAAAGATATTTATTTATTTATTTTATTTATTTAACCTAAAATAGCAGCTGCACAAACATCCATCTGAAGAGATGTTAGTGTAGTGTAGTTTCAATGGTGAAGTATGTAAAAAATGTAATTTTAATAACTTTTAAATAACAGTTCAATTTAGCAACAAAACTATTTTCCGCCATTACCATCAGGCTGTTTAAGTACTTGTTCATTTTGTACACGTGCAGAAACGTTAATAATATTATGTTCAATGTTTTAATATTTTATTCCCAGTTTAATGTTCGCCTTCATTAGAACTTCGCATCCACGTGTAAACTTTAAAGGAAAATGGTGGCAATATAATTCCAATAAAGTTTTGTAAATTATTCTACTCGCTTAGATGAAACCTTATTATAATAATTAATATTGATTGGTCATTGATATTTCGATTTACCCTATTAACGGAGTTGTGATATTAGTATTATGTAAACAATAGTTTGTGATTTTATTATAATTAAATTGAAATGTATACCGAATTGTGAGATATTAGTATTAAATAAACAATAATTTATAATTTTATTTTATTATATTTAAATTGAAATGTATTTTTTTAAAGCAATAATGTATGCATTGTAATTGTTAGGAATCAATAAAAGCTTTTTATTATTTATTATTATTATATAATATACAAGATGTAACATAAATAACGCACAACCTCTTACGGGATCATTGTACTCATCATTATGAACAACTTTGAACAACTTTTACTATGGGACCAAACCTGAAATTGCGAAAAAAAAAAACAGCTGTTCCCTACATTTTAACGAGTTATGTTAGAGAAACTTTACACAAATGTAACAGCTGATTTTTTTTGCGATTTCAGGTTTGGTCCCATAGTAAAAGTTGTTCATAATGATGAGTGCAATGACCCTTTAAGAGGTTGTGAGTTAATTATGTAACATCTTGTATATTGATATTTCGAAATGAAAACTAAATCCACATACTACGTACCTACCTACCAAGTGTGTGATAAACAATAGCTGGCACTTACTCCACACATACATACTCTCTCCTACCCTTGTTTGAATCTTAAACATCGAGCCATTTAACACGTCACCTGTATCTTGGAGCTCAATATGAAAAATGTTCACACGCGCTCGGCAGCGGGTACCTACCGTGGTGCGGGAGGAGCCAAGTGTACCCCAAGGAGTTTTGACTTGCAAAGCAGCCTCGCCGAGATTTTTCACGAGGGCCGTAATGACTGCTTGATGTGTTCGAGCCACGAGTATGGAGGCAGACAGGATGGAAATACTAAGAGAAAGTTTTGGTCCTTTCGGTATGTTGGTCTTTTGAAACAATGATCGGACCAGTTTTTCAACGTTGAATGATATGACAAAAGAACAGTCGGAAATGGGAATGGCACCTCTTTGTAGGCTGCATTTCAGTCACACGAGAATAAAAATATGACATCAAAATTTCCGCTGTCGCAAAGCAGTAAACGGATTCGCAAACAGAGTAACAAAATGCAAAAGCAGGCGTTCTAGGAATCCGCATTTGTGATACATGAACTGAGGCTTCTCATTTAACATTCGAATACCATTTCCTGTCGTGCGAAGGAAACAGGATTGTCACAATCCGCATTGTTTGAGATCTCATAACGTGTGTAGCCCTTTGACTCGTCATTTCCATACAGAATGCTAATACAGAACGTCGTTCTATAAAGGCGTCTCCACACTTGGCTAGCTCGCAGGCGCGTCACCTTTGATGCGCGTATGATTGCCCGCGCCCGCGACACATTGGATCTATATTGTTGTCTTTTTCAAGTTTCGTAATAAGGGATGAGGGTGTATTAAAGCCTTTTATCCGGCTCGTCACGCCGGCACGCGGGGTCGGGAAGGGGTTTAAGGTGAGCAAACATTAGCTCTTTTACATTTTTGCAATTTCATCTACGACGCCTCACGGCTGTTTGCAGTAGCTTGAGTTTCAGGAGGCTGGAAGGTTTCGGGGCGTTACAACTTTAACTCTTTTCAAAAGGGTTCGAAAGTAAACGAGTTTTTAATGTTTGTTTACAGGCGCGCTTAGTTGTGTCGCTTAAGCGAGTTTGTAGTGAGACACATTGAGAAATCCCAAGTGAAGTTAAGCCGAGTATTAAGTGCGCTAGGCCCGGGGCCAAGACCTCGCCGCAGACTGCCTGCAAATCTTGGCTGCATTCTCGAACATTCCAGAAGATGTAGCTGGGATTAAACGACGTGGTATATTCAACAATTACACTATATCCAGGCAATTCCCGCAGGTAAGGCTGCATATTTTAGGGGTGAGACAATATTAGCTGCAGTGCTCGTGTGGAAAATGAAACTGTTTTTGGTCCTAATTTACAATGCTTGTAATTTGAGCGAACACGTTCCTTGTTCGGAGGTGTACACCGTTTTGTGTACGCTGCGAGCATTTTGAAACGTATTAGCTGAGTTCGCAAATATGCATACGGAACAATGCAGAGCAGTGAGCAAATGTTGGCACTACCGCTGTTATGTCTAATGTGGTGCACTATCATATATTTATTACATCTGTTGTATTCATATTGCTGTTAATCTCAGCGTGGAAAATATGAATGGATCCATCTGTAAAAAATAGTTTTTCACCAGTTTTTTTAGGGTTCCGTACCTCAAAAGGAAAAAGGAGCCCTTATAGCATCACTTCGTTGTCGTCCGTCAGTCTGTCTGTCTGTCTGTCAGTCTGTCAAGACTCTTTTTCTCAGAAACGCGTGGAGTACTTCCCGTTGACCTAGAATCATGAAATTTGGCAAGAAGCAAGGTCTCACAGCACAAGTAAAGGAAAAAGTCCGTAAATCGGTAATTAGTAGATTTTATCAAATAAAAAAAAATGCGATTACAAACTTACATTTGCAGTTGGAGAATTGACCGAGACGTATATCAATTTATGGGAGAACATGTTTTTCAACTACAATGTTAAGTTTGTTTTTGGATGGTCCAACACGCACTTGGCCGGTTTTTTATTTATTTATTTTACTATTTATGTACACACAATAAAACAAACAGATACGACATTAAGAGTATTGAGTACAAAGGTACTGCTTATTTCTTAAGAAATTTCTTCCAGCAGACCTGCGAAAGGAGAAATGAAAAAAAAATGTAGACAATAGTGTGTGTGTGTTTTATATTTTAGTATGGCCGTTCTTTAACTAAGGTAACTATAGTAAGATGAACACATTGAATCAGATGAATGCGAACCCCAAGATAGGCAAAACCTACTTACCTAAATGGTTGACTTCAAAATCTAAAGAAACCTGAACTGTTTTTCTCCCTGAGGGAAAACAATTTATTACTGCGCTGCTAAAGTTACTCAAGATAACGTATCGCTGCAGGCGACAATTATTGCGGTGTGTTTAAAATAAAGGGCTAATTACTTAGAACGAAAGAAGCTACGAAACGGCGCGCACCGCACGACGCGCCGCGGGCGACCACAATTCAGAAATAGCTCATAACTCACGTATAATCGCGACTGGCGCGCGACATTCTGCATCCTGCGGCTGATAGCGCGATCGCGCCAGAAACGCTTTTGTGTGCCCGCTCTTAGATGCATTTTAGCTCAATAATTAACTGCTGTTGCTATTTATCTATGCGGCTCCCCAAACGAAGGTACAATACAGTATACATCAACAAATAAGGCTGACATTATATTAATACCAGTTACAAGGTTAGTAAGTTTGTACTTATTTACTTCAGAACTAAAGTTCTTAACACACTACACGATAAACGGCACCATTAAACGTCTCAATTCATACAAGTGTAGTGTTGCTACGCTAAAATTAAAATGATTCAAACGTACAAGAACGCCATTGGAGCAAACATAAACTTGAATCTATTGTCTAAGTTTATATGAAAACAAACGCGAGCGTCATTACCGCCCGCTCCGTATTTAGCACATTATTCAAAAAGCACGTGAGCCAGGAAACCCTTAAAATTACACACGAAACAGTGCTCTTTACCAACTTTCCCATAAGAGCCCATTATTTACGGAGCCACCGTACCATTAAGATTCTCCACATATCTTCGAAAGGCGCGTTATGGTAATTACGGGTCGCCATTTTATCTCGCGACTCTTCGCGATTAGAAGTCGCGCGCTCGGTTGCACGTCGAAATAACAAGTGCGCGAACTTAGTTCGTTTCTGAGAAGGAGCGTTGTGAAATTAATTCGGATGGAAGATATCGGGCGGCGCGATAGCGGCTCCTTCCGCGCCATTTATTGCTCGTGTGGTGCGGGTATCGGTGAAGGGGTAAAGAATATCAAGATGTAACGAGCGCCAGCCGGAAGGCTCGCAAATGAGCTCGCACACTTATCTGTGTTAATGTGGGCGAGGGTTAATTTTGTCTTACATGAGCAATTTGGAGATACCACCCTCGTTTCCAACTTACATTTGTTGTTACTGTATGAGATTTGGTGTGTTATGTCGCTGTTCTGTTTCTATCACTACTATTGAGACGCCTAAAATGACAACTGTTATTTTTTATATACTCACGGTTACCTTCCATTCTTTGAACTGTTTGCTTTCAAAAAAAAAGAAAAACTCTTCAAATTCTATGTGACCCATAAGAACGTGCTCACACACATCTCACGTTTAATTTATACTACTTAAATATTCGTTAAGATTTCGTCTAGACACAAGGAAAATATAGCCACGTCTGTAGGGTAGAATGAACGACGCGCAAACACGGATGGATAGCAAATACGAGAGTGTATTAGGCAATGAAATTAAGTCGCAATGCAATCTCCTTGGATGTAGGAACTATTGTCCTAGTACAATGCGGCTATTACCTAGTCGATAGCGGTATTGAATATTAGGTTTCGTCGTATCTGCTCTGAGGTTGGGGCGCTTTGTGGAAATGTAGCGAATATTATTCGATGTTCGCTTTGTGTATTTTAATTTTGTGATAACTTTAATTGGATCAAGCTTTTCTTTGACTTTGATTTTCATATTATTATTGTGTCTTATGTCAGACGTTTTGCATGCACTAGGTATTTTTATGTGTGTGTGTGTTTAAGCAAGTTTCAATTTGGATTATTTCCATGCATTATAAGCAGGTATATGATTTTTTTTCGGTTATATATCAGAAACAACGAACAAGCATCAGATTAAAGTTACTTAATCTCCCAGTTGCGATCACATTCACCTCAAAAGATAAAACTGACGTAACTTATTCAATTTCATATACAGCAAGGTACAGGATTTTCCAGTGAAATATTGAAGGAATCGACAAAAGTTGGTCTCATGTAATATGCAGGGAAGTAGGACCAGCGCACTGCATATTTTGCGCCTAAGATCCGCGGTTCTACGAGCGAACTTCCAAAGCCGCTTGCTTAGGTACTTAGCCTTTATATTATATACTTCATGCTTTATACTGCTGAAAGACGATAATTTGATGACTCCGACGACAGAAGCTGTTGAGAAATGAATTTGTGACTTTGAAATCTTAATATCGGTAATGTAGATTCTTGTAGATCTGCATGTAAGTTTACGTATGTAATAAATTTTATAAATTCGTATGAAAGTTATATCGTTTATACATATATAGGTGCTTTCAATATCCGATGCGGTCGACTAACGAAGCACCTTTGCATAGACTTGTGTATACTGAGATTGCAAGAATAATAACATCCTCCATCAAGAATCGTCCATCATAAAATAGGTTTGGGAAAAAAATCAATAATGAAGCGATAGAATATATTATGATATGGACATGAAACACAGTGGCCACACCTACAGAGTTCACCCAATCTTACCAAATTAATTCTCCATAAAGCTGAATACACAAAACGTTTGCGGTCGTAGGTGAGAGCTCAAAGGGTCAGTTCACACGACAGGTTAGCGTCAAAAGGATTGACCGAGACGTGTCGAGGTGGGGCGGGGCGACCACAACCTAGTCGCTTCGCAACCACACTCGCTTTTTGGGTGAACTGTGGTTCAGTTCACCTTTGTGGTTAATTTTCGTATATAACTTTGCAAGTCGTTGTTGCGAACTTTTGTTAAAGGAACTTCTTTCGACCGATGTTTATTGGTTAGCTTTAAGTGTTGTATTTTGTGAGATTGTTTTATTTTTGGATACTTTGCAAATACACACAACTACAAACATAACTTAAACCATTCCTGCGCCGTGAACAAGACTTAGTACGAATTAAGTCTTTTGAGTCCCATAAATCAATCCCCAAGCTAAAAAAGGCCTCACGTTATTTCAAGCTAAACATTATATTTCGCCTTTTTAACTTAATGTTTAACTAAAGAAGCGATTTAAACAGCATAACACACAGATACACATACCCAATAAGATGTACAAACAATAGTAACTCGTCTCAAAGTATCAGTCTGGCAGCAGAGCGCTGCAAAAGGAACTCAACGCCGAGCTGTTTACGTGAGGGCTGTTAGCAAACACCTGTAAACGCCTTTACCTTGCCTCTGTTTGTACTGGACGCTCACGATTGCCGTGTACAATTAGCCTTAGATGTCTCACCTGCAAACCAATTTATTACCTACAGTTGCCGAAGACATTCCCATTTCATTCTAAACTCTATCGTTTCAGTTTTAAGGGTGAGTTTCGGGTGGGAGGTAAGATTTGAGATGAAACGGTTATGTGGCAACTTTGTGTGTCTGGATGTAGTGAAGTCTTTTGAGTGCCGTTGAGGTGTGAGGTAGCTCATGTGGAAACGTTAAGTACGCGGACGTTTGCCCTGTGTTTATTTAGTTAGTCACAAAAACAGATTTGGAGCTAGCATAAAAGTTGCGATAATGTTTATACTTTAAATCTAAATGCAACAAAGTTGACTGTACCTATATAGATTTATTGAGAATCCAAGTTATGCATTTTACAAAAACTCTACAAGAGCTCTAAGCATAAAAACATTCCATTTCACTATTACAAAACATCCACTTAAAATAAAGCATTGCGATTCGGAAAAACAGCAACGTATTTCCATTCCCGAGCTGCCCTTTTCGAAAGTCCTCAATCATGTTCGCAATGTTGACTCCTGGATATGATACGACCTCTCGACTCGACATGATCATAATACCCTCCGCTGCATCCAACAACCCCTTCTACATCCATAAACCGGCTACAAATCTTTGCCGAGCGTTCGGCATCTTTATAACTGGAGGACGCGATCCCTTAACCCAACATAATGGGCAGGTTTACTGAGAGGACTGTCGTAAAGTGTCCCGTCCAGCGCGAACCCCAACTACGGGACCCTCCGAAATTTCACGAACTATTTGGCCTGCACTAGCCCTCACTCAGCTTTTTTGTCGACGCTTTATTGTCCGGATTTTCTGCTCACCTTTATCGTTATTGTGTCCGGTCGGCTTCATAAAGGACCGTGGTTCACTATTAGAACCTCATAACCGTGGGAAAATTGTTTGAGAGCTTTGTAAAATGGTTAAATGATAAAAATATTGGGTAAAAAAGCGAGGTCAGTCAATAAATCGTTTGGTCAATTGAGCAGGATGCAATGGGCGTGTTAATTGGTCGGGTGTGGGACTGTATCGAGGGCTCGCTCGGAGCGATGAGTGGACACGGAGCAGTCATTGCGTGAATGATAATTGCCCGAACGTTAGGCGTCGCATAAATTCGGGCTATTGGTGTGGAATTGAATGGATGCATGGCTTATAGTACGTGATACGCAGACTTAAACTGTGCTGGATGTTTCTGAATAGATTCGTTTTGTGTGTGGGTGAATCTATAGGGATTTTATTTTCAGTGTTTTAACAATTTTCTGAATAAACATAAATGTCCTTATTATGCAGAAACACGTAGGAGTTTTTTTTTTCATTATCTCCAAGCTGAAATGCTTAAGTATTTTGCAAGCTCCTATTTAATTTTAAAGTATGGTTTTTATAGATTTTTCCAATTTCTTAATGCCATTTAATTTAGTTTGGTAACCTACCCACACTTTCTTCACAACATAGGTAAGTAATTGTATTTCCAAAAATATTTCTTTTATATATCATTGACGTCAAATACGTCCTCGAAAAATCAACAAAAAATGACAGCAAACTCTTCAAATCCCATCTTACATCTTTGTTGGTACATCCGGACCCTAGGACCAGTGCATACGTTCCCGCAGAGATAAACGCATACGATTACACGTGCGAGCCACAGGTGGCGCATAACATTTTTCAGTCGGGACGGGCCATTGCCTGCGTCCGGCCCGTGAGCCCGCGGCTTAATTCGAGACCTTTCCAGCCATTTGCAATGGTTTGTTTTTATTGAAAACCGTGGGAATTTGCCGATTGCCTGTATTTTGTGATTCGGAAAGGTATTTTTGGATTTTCTATACGTGGGTTTCTGGATTTAATTTTGTGATTTTACAGCGTGTTAAACGGTTTTATCTGATTAGCGATTATCCCGAAATATACAATTTATACGTCCGTTATTTCGAATAATAATACGGTTTGGATGCATGATTATTCTTCACTAAGGACTCTAAGTAAGTCAAAAAGTTTAATATTCTTGATGTGTAACCGAAAAGCTAAAATTAACACATTTTCCGAACTCCCCAGCAATAAATAAACCTGAAATGACACGTCATAATGTTTAGCACAAATGACACGCTTTACGCCATATTGTCAGCCATTCAGGCCAGGGGCTCCAAATAATTATTGCTCGCTTGACAAATTGCCGGCAAAGCCTACGTGTCGGTGGAACAATTTGATACAATTTTCACCGCCTTTCCCGTACGGGCCACGGATTTGCATACGTGCACCCCTAGATTATGCAAATATACTTTTTTAACGCACTGTTTACGTACCCCAGGAAAAGGAAACACTTCGGGCACGCATTTTAAAAAGATTTACGCGCTTTGTCGGATCATTAAGTGCGGAACTAATTTGCTTACCTTTGAAATGTTTTAAGCTTGGTCCCGTATAATTACTGTAGGGTTACCGTCCCCGTAACGTGATATGCAGATTTCCGCACGCTCAACTGTTGGTTTTTCCTGCGCTTGGTTTCATATGGAGGTCGTGCAAATAAAATATTGCTACTCGCAAATTAGTTACTTCCCAATTAAAATCATATTAAACAGGCTACTCCAGTGCATTTCTAAAATATAAATATATCAGGGGATATTTTTAATTTGAACGTTTCACGTTCAAGTGCGCAACTTCTCAACGATATTGAGCATGTGGGAATCGTCGAAATTAAATTTTCTTTGTTTTCTCTCGTGGGCTGTGGGCTCTTGGCGTTATTAAATTTCCTTGTGTTTTTTAACACAGCCATATCATTAGATTGAGGGCTTCCGTCAAGAGGAAATTGTGGCGGCGAGGGGAGCGAGCTGAGCACCTAAACATATTGAAAAAATAAAAATCCCGGCTACTTATTGCGTAGTACTGGGGAAAGTTGCTCTACTCTACTTTTTAAACAAAAATGATAAATAATTATGATTTAAACAAAACATAAACAATAACTGTTGTAGAATCGTTTAGTGAATATTTTTCAGGTGTTTTACGTGTTAACTAATCATGTTAATCATGAAAAGAAAAATATGAATTTATGTTCACTGCAAATATTTATTAAACACGTAAATTATAAAAGGTAATCCCAAAAGTAAACAACAATATACATGTACACAACAATAACTGTAATATTTTTTTACTACTGTACCTATATACCTGTTAACAACCAAAAGATTATGTTTAATTTTAAATTTCTAACGCCATAACGCCTTAGGTTTAATGAGAGTGTATAAAAAAACCCGCTGGAATTTTCTTATAAAAAAACAGCACATTATTCAAAGCCATCATCATTTACTGGAGCCTTGAAGAAAAAAACCTGGCACTATTGTATCTGCATGCAGATACGATACGATCTTCATAAATTACGGAAACACTTTCTAAAATCAAGTTTAAAACAGAGCCACTTTCCCTCCGGTATCACAGCCGAAGCCGACGTAGAAAGACGTTTGAAGTGGTTTCGTGTAATAAGTACGGCCGCGACAAAATTCCTGGCCGCGCTGCGTTTGGGAACCTCACCTTAAATATACATATTACATTACGTGAAATTGCCCATTTTTTCCACTCTCCACCCTAGCAATTAGGGTAGCTTGTGTATAAATATTGCACGGCCCTCATTAAAGTGCGTGTTCGTTTTAGTATATATTTTTATGGTACGCTTTTCGGTTGGCGTCTGCAAGGAGTCGTGGGATGTAATGAATAATTAAGACATGTTGTACAAGGGAAGTGCCAGGTTTTTTCTTCAAGACTCCGGTAAATGATGGTGGCTTTGAGTAATGTGCCGTTCTTTTTTATAAGAAAATTCCAGCGGATTTTTTAATAAACTGTCATAAAACCTAAGGCGCTATGGCATAAAAAATGTAAAATAAACGTTAAATTATTTTTGTGTATCATATTTGATATGAGTACATACAAGTCTTTTTTACCTGTTAAAATATTTAATCAATTTCAATTATTAAAACATGATCTTTACCTTGATCGGATGGAGAGGGCATCCGGTGACGCAAGGACGGCTGAAACAAAAAAAAAAAATACAATAACATCAAAAACAAAAAAGGACTACACAATATCAATCAAAGTCTCCTTAAATTAAAATCCATCAATTAACTACGTCACAAAAATCAAAACATCAAAACTTCTAAATTAAAAATATGACGTTAAAATGATTAAAAACTCCCTTCCGAGATTGCATTTCAACAATTAACGCATTAAGACTACTCTCGCCAATAAAGAGCAACTCTCTTAATTAACAGTCCCTGTTAAAAATTGAGTACAAATTCAAGTAGCAAATCTCCCCAGCTGGGGTGGGATCTAGTGAATGGCCTGCAATATTTTAGTTTGCTTGAAACAAAAAGTCCTGGCGTCGGTGAGGGGCTCAGTCGCTGTCACGTAGACACAATAAGCCTTTTAATTCGATTCGTCAAGACGGACGCGAGACAAAGGGCCCGGAGTTATCATTCAATGGGGCACTTCCACCTTTTCTTATTACTGCGCTAAGGTTTTCTTGTGAGGTGGACTGGACGCACGAGGGACGAAGGCGCGAGATATATCCTGTGTCTCCGGTTAGATTTGGTGCAGTTATTTGTGTCTTAATTCTATTTGTAACTTTTGTTGGTCTTTTGAGACGTATGCTACTCCGTGAAAAGTTTTCCTAAGCTAATGATAATATTGATGGATAGCTATAAAATGATATATTACTTTGGTACTTTCTCAGTAGCAGTCGGAAGTCTAGATTTGTGCCTGACTGATGGCAATAGGGTCGCCCCCTATTACATGGTACTTAAACATGACTGGCGAAATGTGGGTGTACTATATCCACCTCTGCCTAACCTTTGGGGATACAGGCGTGGCGTGGCGGATGTTATGTTATGTTATTACTTTGGCAAATTGTGTCAAGGGATTCATAATATTTTAACCATGCAATATTAATTTCATAGTTCGATATACATATGAACGATCTCTAAAGATTGAACTGGTCCGTCCTCTATAGAATTCAGTTTTGTCTCATCGGACAGATCTCTTATCTCCAGACTATTTCTCCGTGTGTAGCGCGCTGTATAAGTGCACTTGATCCCATATGTCGCCGTGACCAGACTACCGATACACAGCTAACAGGCTTATTTGTTGCCATCGTATTAACTAACTCAATAACCCACGAAATAAGAACAAAATAATGTTTAAGAAAAAAGCTGCTGATTTTGCTGGTTGACTTATACAGAGTCTTACGATGTATGCCCATCACATAGCTACATAAGTATATAACTATTTACTACTTTAATCTGCCATACCATCTTTACGTCTTGTAATATTTATTTTAAGTAAGTTTATTTACGGATACTTTTCGCAGCAAGTCAATACAAGGTATGAGTACCAATTTCTTAGTAAATCTAGTTATCGAAATCCTCACATCCACCTAGAAAATACTGACTCATTTTTACAAAGAAGGAACTATCGCGTTATTTACTGGCCAATACCATAATATCCCCGTCTCAATATCTCTGACCTCGTGTGTACTTCGCAATGGAAGTGCATTTGATTTCTTGCGTCGTGACCCGACTGCGGATTTGAAGCTAACAGCCTTGTTTGTAGCCACCTCTTTAAACTCGCCCTAAATCAAAGGAACTCTATTTATTTAAGCTGGCTTTGAGATGTTTATTGATAAAGGCACCCAATGCCACTTGATATTTTCAGAGGGTTTGCAGAATATTGTGAAAGATACATTTTTAGTCTTTTGTAATTGAACTAAATGTCTATTATGAACCATTTGAATAGAACGTGTGGATTTAGTTACTAGTTTTAGTAATTTTATTTTATTTCTTCCAAATCGTAGTATGCCCAAATAATGCTCTGTAACACAAATTTACAAAAAATATAGTTAGAGATTCCTAACACGAAACAAGGAGTATCTCCATCATCATCTGCCTAGCCTTTTCCGAAATGTGTTGGGGTCGGCTTCCAGTCTAACCGGATGCAGCTGAATACCAGTATTTACATGGAGCGACTGCCTATCTGACCTCTACAACCCAGTAACTGGGTAATACGATACCCCTTGGTAAGACTGGTTGTCAGACTTTCGGGTTTCTGACCACCCGTAACGACTGTCAAAGATCCACGAATGACAGCCGGGACCAACGGCTTAACGTGCTTTCTAAGGCACGGAGAGGTCTAGGTATGTAACGATGGTCACCCATCTACGGATCAACCACGGTAAGCGTTGCTTAACCTGATCCATCGACCAGTGTGGCTGTTATTACTTAGCCACAAGCCCCTCAGAAACAAGGTGTATCTCCATTTCTCATTAAAACCCAGGCAGGGTAAATTAAACTATTTAATAATATACCTTAGATACTCATATATAAAGCACTAGCCGATATCAAGTAAAAAGGGGTTGGAATCCCACTGTCTGGCGGTATAATTACCAGCCAGGCATTAAAGATAAAACGAGCCAGGTAAATTGAAATGTGAGGTTTAAATTGAAAGGTAGCCATCATGTTCATGTTGACAGACAAGCTTCTTGTTAATACACTGGTATTTTATTTAAAATTGCTGTATGTCCAAATAGATGATTTTTTAATATAGTCAAATTGTTCGTAAGTTTGTTTTTTTATTTACTTATGATTTTTCTCAGAAATGGTTCTTGGACTTCATATCGCTTTTTTTTTACTGTGCGTTGCAGTTGCAAAAAGGGCTTAGTAGTTAGAAGTTAAATTATAAAAAAAGACAAAAACAGGTAAAATTTATTTAGCTGGTATCTTAGTTATTTATGAAAGAATTTAATTAACATATTGTTGACATGATAATCTGATCATAGAAAATTAAGTTAATTTTTTTGGTCGTAACATCCGAGTTCCACTTTATTCCTTAAAACCTGGAAATGTAATTTTAAATATTTACAAACAAAATCAAGAATTTTATGGTCTCTAAGTCTTCGTCTATGGGTGCAGGAATTAACAGAAATTAAGGAAATCGTGGAGGGGGCGAACTAATAGCAGTCGTATAATTAAATGAGCTTCGACCGAGATTGGGGCAGATGCTGATGCAAAAATTTGGAGGTCACAAATTGAAGGCAATAGGTAGTACAGTAAGCTTCAAAATGAACACATCGACAAGAATTAATTTGATTATCTACAATTTGTGTACCATAATACTGTCTCAATATTTAACTACAATTAAAAGTACGTAATCTATACAAATAAATAAAATTGAAGTGTATGTTTGTAATGTCAAAATAACAGCTTTTTACTAAATGTATATGAAAATCTCTCACGGTACTTATAACAAAAAATAAAAACAATTTTTAAAATTTTTGTCTGTCTGTTCCGGCTAATCTTCGAAACGGCTGGACCGATTTTGACGGGACTTTCGCTGGCAGATAGCTGATGTTACAAAGAGTTACTTAGGTTACGTTTGTTTTATAAAAAAAAATAATTAGGCTTCCGCGTAAAATAATTAAAATCCATGCAAAAGTAATAGTTCTGGAACTCAGATTTGAAAAAATCTTTTTGCATTTGGTAGTCCAATTTTCGATCATCATCGATTTAACATCATGCTACGACCCTTAGATGCCGGGCAAAAAGAATGCGAAGCGAAAACGAAGAAATAGCGCGGGCGGGGGATGCAACGCGGTGGGTGGTGTGTAATATGTTTTGAAGCTACATACTTATAACATACAATGCTTACATATTTTTGAGGCTAACTTTACCTACATGTTTATGAATTAAAATGTTATAATTTAAGGTCTACATTTTTTTGGAATTAATTTTGCATGCTTTAACACGCCTTTTTTCCGGCAGTCGTTTGAAAAGGTTTTGCATATCCTACTGTCGAAAACATTCGAGAATTCCATTAGGTATAATAGTGATTTTGTCATTATTATTAATGATTTGGCCATTATTGTTAATTATTTTGACATTATTAGTAATTATTACTTAAATTTTGCCAAATATATGTATGTCCTGACACGTGATCTGGAAAATAAATGATTAGATTTGATTTGATTTTGATTAAGTATATAGCTGAAGTGAATGATCAATTTTACTAGATTCATTTTGTATTTTTAGCGACTTCGTTTGTCTGGCTTTAGGAGCTAATTTCGAGAACTACTGAATGGACTTAGACCGTTTCCTGGAGAAGATCTTAGTCTATTAATTTTAGGCGGCAAATTCAGATGCAGTTTATCTGTACATTGGCAACAAGCCAGTGTAAAACAATTTTATGGAAACATCTATATTTAGATGTTCCCATAAAATTGTTTTAGCATGAAGTGAAGGCATTGAATTGTTACAAAATTGTTTTTATTCATAGAAATAGCTCTACATACATTGCAATATTGTGTCTCATTCTTTAGAATTTAATCCAGTCCAATTCTCGTACTTCAAAATCTAGATTCTTATTACTATGTTGCAAATGTCAAATTAAGGTTTTTATTTAAGATCGAAACTGATTTTAAATATTTTTAATACGTTAATCATTATCGTGCTAAAAATATTCTACTTTCTGATTAAATAAAAGCGCAGTATTACCTAATGTTTTCTAATTATCATTGAGCGCTGAAGGCTCATTAACAAATACAATAAAAATAATTCATCTTTCATACAATTAATCACAAGTTACGTAAATCTTAATATGGAGAGTTTTACTAAAAGAGATCGCTTTAATTAAGTAATGGCTCGAATGTTAATTACAATGGCAGGGGTGACAACTGCACGGTAATCACTACTGATCTATGAGCTTTATTTTTGATTCATACGTTTTTGTATTGTTATTTGTTTCTGGCAACCCTAGGAATGAAGTGTTTTCAAATTATAAAACAGCAAATAAAATATTACTGACCGAATTGGTACGATTTTATTTGTTTTTTTTTTGTTGGAACATTGTGTGTTTGTGTATTTTTGGACAGATTATATTTTGTAGTACCTATGTATAATGTCGAGGGAGGCCGAGAAAACGCTGGCGTGATGACTTAGAGGCGTTTATGGGAGACTAACTTTTGCCCGCGGCTTCATCCACGTGGATGTCGGAAAATATCCCACGAAAACATACTACCGGATTAAAAGTATCCTATATGGTGATCCAAGTAATAACCAATCTGTGTGCCAAATTTTATCCAAATCCGTTCAGCCATTTTTGCGTGATTGAGCACCTATAAGGAGAAATGACAAATCGTTTCGAAATCTTAAATAATTGGCTTGGATTTCACAAGAGACTATTTCTAGATTTACCCATATACATATATCTATATTTTTTATGGTGTATATTCTATTCTATTTTTGGGAATAGGAAACAGTTCAAAGTATAATGTTTGTGACAGTGTGACGTCACTGCCACCTCTTACGAAAACGAGCAAAACATGATCACAAAAAATTCCAACAAACCTAAATTGAAACAATAGAAAAAGTCCCTAAAACAAGAAAGCAACAACTTTCAAAATAAAATAATCACATTAATTATAATCTAATGAAATGGCCGTTAAATCACGCTAATTGTTCTCCAGTTTTTATTTTGTTCGCCATTTTTGTTAGCAAAAGCTGCTTGAATGGAATTCCTTTATTCCGCAAATGGCTTGTTTACTAACAACCACAGACAAAGGACCAAAAATTATATACCAGCGATAAATTAAGGATGTACCTAATGAAAAACATTTTTGTAGATTAAAACCCGGCCAAGTGCGTGTTGGACCACGCACAATGAAGGGTTCCGTAGTTGGGATGAATTTATCTCAAGAATACACTAAACATTGTAATTGAAAAACATGTTCCCCCATACATTCCAACTGTAAATGTAAGTTTGTACGCTCAATATTGAGTGATTTGGCATGTTATTTTAAGACCATAGACTTCTTAGCAATTTTCCTGTAATCTATAAGTATAGAAATATTCTTAGTATTTTTTTTTTTCAAAATTTTAGGCTCAGCAGTTTCGGAGATAAGAGGGGGAATGGTCAATTTTCGTCTATTTTCTTTAATAACTTTAAAACTATTTATATTAACATTATAAAATATATATATTTGAAATCCTCATAACAAGCCCTTTTATTTGATATATCACTGTACAGTTTACTTTTTTAATTTTCTAAATTTTCCACCAAAAGTGAACCCCATAGGTATATTAAAAAATCATTTATTTATATTACACGTTCGTATTTGGGTCACAGAAATTCATATGTGCTGTACCTTTCAACTTAATCGGTTCAGTAGATTTGGAGCAAATCAGCTGTGACAGACGGATAGACAGACACATGAGTGATCCTATTGGGGTCCGTTTTTTCATTCGGACGTACGGAACCCTAAAAATTGTGAAAGAGTTATTTCAGGGTATTTTGATTTACGTGCTAATGTTTTGTAGTCGGTTTGTGAGTTTGGAACGTGTGGGTTTTCTTATATTTCTATTGGATTGCTTAACTTGTTTCGTATTTCTGGTTTTCGCAGTGTTTTCTATGGAAACGTGTTGCTGTTGATCTTGGCATAAGGGAGTTCGGTTTACAATGAGGAATTCTTTTCTAATCAAACGTTGTCATCAAGTGATCCTTTAATGTAAAAACACCACTGAAAAACCGTCCGTTTGATCGTCCCGCCGGAAGTGGCCGTGTCCGGCGGCATTGTCCCGTCCCGGCTCATCTTCTTAATTGTTTTCTTTGGCGAAGCTCTCAGAGCACAATGGTTAATGATGCCGCAAGCTGCTTTGATCATCGCGTGATCGTGTGTGCCAATTCTGGTCACATTACCTTAATAGACCGGCCAAGTTTCGTTACTTTCGCCGAGTTTAGTCGAGTTTGTGGCTAAGTAGTGCCGAGTTTCAGTTTCGGATATAATTCGATTTAGGTCTATTGTTCGGAGTCTTGCGTGACCAGCGGTCGGATTACCTTTCAGATTCATCGCCCACATTCGCTTGGTGAACCTTCCTGCGTATGCGGCCGCAACCGGTAGTGGCCATATTTCAGCCTGATAACATTTCATGGTTGCCAAATTATTCCCATAATTTCTGTTTATCTAATTTGCGCGTGTGAACCCTTTACAAAGATCCGTCCAGTCACGTAGCTCGAAGACACGTGACATTTCGAAAACAACGGGTACAAAACAGAATTACGACGCAAATGCGTCTGTGTGCGGCATCGAGCTGCTTGAGAGTGTGTGTGCGTGCGCCTGAATTAGACGCGAAACTTTCAAAGTTTTCCCAAATTTGTGCCGCCCGCGCCCCTGCGCCCCCCTCGCTCGTGGATCGATAGCGGGCGCCGAGCGAGCGACTCCCAGCCTCATGAAAATACCGGACAACACTTCGCCTCAGTATTTACCATGACGTGTTTTGTGGCGAGAACGCAGTTATCTCTACGAATTTTAGTGAGTGCTCGTGATTTGATAGCTCTCCGGTATTTTGTGTAGCTGGTATTCGAATGCTGTTGACCTACATTGTACACGTTTTGTAAGAGCAGGAAATTGGGGGCTTGTTTTTGTACTTTAATAAAGCTGTATAATGTGCGAATGAGAAAAAGTGGCGTTAATTTCTCAAAACCGCTTATGTAACACAGTTTTTTACGGAGTTGTGGTTACCAAGTTTATGTTACTTTAGTAATGATGCGTATTTCTTGGACTTCTTACCTTCACAACTTCCCTAATTCCAGGGTCGCAGCACTGGGAATAAGACGGCGTCGCGTCGCGTGAGTGGACGACCCATGCCAACTGTCACCGAGCAAAACAAGAGCGACAACTGAAAATTGGGCGCGCGAGGCCTTCGCCATTGTTTGTCATTAATTGAGGGCTTTGCGATGATCTTCGTGCTGAAGGCCCTCCGCGCGGCCGAGGGCGCACTCCTGGGACATATCGGCCGCCAATCGCGATGACAGCGACCCTCCGGCCTCGAGTGGACACTCACTAACTCGAGGTGGGAAAAACTACCGGCTGACACTACTTAACGAACGGGGCACGCCCGGGAATTTTCTTGAGTGCTTGTTAATGTTTTATGGGCGGAACTTTTTCAAAGTAGTGCGTAGATTGACGCGCTAAGTACACCTACATAATTTAACACGTTTCCCCTCGGACGTGTGACTCGTTCATCGATTCCGTTATCGTTCATAAACAATGCGTTCATAAGTGACTCGCACGCCCAGCCCTTATATGTATCTATGGTTAATTTTGTCGTAATAAAAATCCAATCTCGGAAATGGCTATAAAAAGCGGAGCAGAAAACTTTTCTGATTTATAACAATTAATATTTGAAATATTGACAATATTAAGGGAAATGGTCGACAGCCGACAAATCATATAAAACCGCCCCGGAAGGAGGAAGCACTGGCCCGTTGCTCAGGGACTTTATTTGGAAATGGAAAGTCTAAAAAATAAACGACAGCGAGTGCGGGGAGATGATTTATGCCGAGCGGCTAGTGCGTTCGATTATCGAGATGATATTTCTCGATATTAAAGTGTTGCCAAGAGGACTGCGGACAATATGACCCGAGGAAGATTTATTGGGCAATTCAAAGTGACGTCGACGCCCGTTACGATTATTTCATTATATTGTCGGCGCCGTAAAAACGGTTAGCGTTTTATTTTATTGCTGGTTGGCGAGCGAATTTTTATTTCAATATTTTATTGCGTTGTAAAATTGGGACTGCAGTCGATTTTGCTTTGACAATTTTGAGCGCAGCGCCTCTGGAGGCAAAAGTTGGTTGTGAGTTGTGGCTATTATATGGTACACGAACTGTAAACATGTTTGAGCAGATATTTTGTGAAATATGTTTCATTATGTGTACTGTATGCATGTTCTGTAGACAGTAAAGGTTCGACATGTCGCATGATTTGTGCGCCTCGCGGGTACCGAGGGTCGCACCCATGTCGGACGCACGTGCTGTGCCGTACGCAACGAAAAACTTAGTCTAACAAATGAAGAAGAAATCGTATAACGTTACACCGAAGAAATTCTTGATGTTAAGTAACTGCATCCTTGCAGGTTTCATAATAAACCGTTAAAAAGTTGTTATGAAACTTGTAAAGTTTCTCTGGGCGGCTGTTCGCGCCGGTCCTTACGAAACCTTTACTCGGTTACTAACCAAAAATAACTTGTTTTGTAACAGAAACTTGAAGGTTTTTGAGCACCTTGGAAAAACAGTATTGTGACTTGGAAAAACAGTATTGTGTTGGTATTTTTTATACGGCAGGGCAAATTGCGTAAACCTTACAGATTGTGAAACGACATGTTTTTAAACGTTTACCTTATTGAGATGGAATTTACTACCTACAAGTAAATGTAAACAAAAAGAAACGCGAGGTGTTGTGGGACACCCGGTTGGAACGAACTAGACCAAAACCGGCCAAGTGCGTGTAAGACCACGCACAATGAAGGGTTCCGTAGTTGGGATGAATTTATCCCAAAAACAAACTTAACATTGTAGTTGAAAAACATGTTCTCCCATACATCGATATACGTCACGGTCAATTCTCCAACTGCAAATGTAAGCTTGTAATCGCAAAAAAAAATTTTTTAATGATAAAACTACAAAGTAACGTTTTCGGACTTTTTCCTTTACTTGTGCTGTGTGACTTTGCTTTTTGCCAAATATCATGATTCTAGGTCAACGGGAAGTACCATATAGGTTTTGATTTATTTGCGAGTATCAAAATTTGTCGCATTAATGGCCGTATTTTTTTATTGCGTTGATTTAGAAGCTTGATTTTTTTAGAGCTTTGAGAGATCGTAGATCTACGTATTTGATATTAATTTCAACTTGATACCTCCACGGGTTCCTGAGAAAACGAGTCTTACTGGTAAGACTCAAGTTACTGTTACTGTTAAGTTGTCCATCTGACTATCTGACACTGTACTGTCAGATAGTCAGATGGACAACTAGGTGATCCTATAAGGGTTCCGTTTTTTTCCTTATGAGATACAGAACCCTAAAAATTGTGTAACATTTTGACTGTCACGACACTTTTGTTACGTGAATGTCATACTTTTTTTGGTCTAGCTCTATATGATATACAGGGTCTTTAGTGCATAGTTTGCCATTTGAAAATGGCGGATAGGAGGGATCATATGCTATTCTCAGGCCCCAAAAAAAAATCTTGGCCCCACGGAATATTTAATAATAATAACATAATTTCTACTTCTTGAAAAATCTTTGTGAGTCACTAAAAAAAAAACTAGATGTTACTTGCAAGTAATTTTGATTTTGATAGAACCGTACAACATTACACAACAAGTAAAAATTAGGAGGCTTTACCAAAAGCTTTTTAAAATTCAAGTTCAAAGGCTGACTATTGAGATTTTTCAAAAATAATAATAAATAATTGACATAAAAAACCCATGGGCCAAGAATTTTTTAGAGCCAGAGTAGATAGCAAGTGACCTCTACCTGTCTGCCATCTTCGTTTGGCATACGATGCACCAAACACCCTGTTATATTTTTAATTTTTTTATTAATCAATAAAACAGTTTACAAACATTTTTTGAACCCTTAAACATAACGCACTTGCGGGATGTTCGAAAGAGTTACCGTGGCCCCGGCACAGGCAACAGAAGGAACACGGGTGGGTTTTAGTCAGTAAAAGTCTGACACGCCCTCCCGCTCCGCCCAGAGCGGGAGAAGTCATTTGATGATTTCCCATCCACAAAAAAAAAAAAAAAAAAAAAACATAACGCACAAACCATCGCGGGTTTAATTTCATTCGCCAAGTGTTCAGAGTATAAATTATTTATTTATTTACCATAGGCACACCAACGACTTATTTACAAAACTTTAAATATTTTAACACAAAATTTTAAACACAATCCTGTGTAAATAGGTCACTTACAGGCATGCACATCATTCTTAGAGTAGGTCTAATTTAGTTTAATTGATAGTTAACATTAAACATTGCAAAATTAAGATAAGAATATAAATAGATGTCCTAACTTAAATTCAACTGAGATTATAATATAATTATTAAATAAACCATTGACTAAATTAAATTACATTATTAACATTATACAAATATATAAACAAACACATTATTAAATCAAGTTACATTAAATCATGTTCTTTTTTTTGCGTCATGTTTACCGCAAATAAACGTATTTTCTTTCTTTCTTTCTTAAAATCAAATTAAATTAAATGATTACATTCTGTTATTCTAAATTTACAAAATATTACTAGTTAATAAAATTACAATATTATAGGATACAATTGAAAATCAAGGTCGCAATAGAAGAAGTGGAAGTGCGAGTGGGCGGCTGATCAAAGGTCCATTTGAACGATTTTTTATTAAAATTTTGGCAGACTGTCGAAGAATATATCGATGCTGCTATCGATAGAGCAGGCTTGATTGTAGGAAGTCAACATTCTGTTTAGGGGAGCATGACGGCCCAGGTTTGTGCGACATGCCTTATTAGCAAACGTACTAGTGGTGCGATTGGACCGGAAGTGAGAATAACGAGTATAACGCGATAAGAAACTTCATTCCAAAACACAACACAATAATCCCTTCAATTCATCCCACCCTACAAGTACAAAAATCAAACTAATTGTTACATCAATACACCATGTCTTTACCCCAGCTTATTGAATAACTGCATGAATCACGTGCCACGCTCCAGCGAGCCCCCCATACGTTTTGTTGGACTGTTTCCCGACTCCGGCTTTCTGCTACACGGTCGCGGGTTCTACGCTTTTTAATGTAACCTCGGTGACATGTCCGAAGTATCAATACGGTAGGTAGGTGCCTTTGTCACGATAAGTTCTGATAGCAAATGTTTGTTACGGTCTAGTGGTCAGTTTTCGGTTGGGATTTATTGAATCGAGTAGGTAATAAATTATATGTTTATTGAGTTTTCTCGTGATTAACTTTATTTTCTAGTTCATTAGGTACTAAACTTTTTCGTCTTTTTCAGGTGACCACTGAAAATCAGCGCTGTGCTGTGGGTCCCTCATAGCACAGTATCATGCTGAGTGGAAGCCTTCTTGTCACAGTCATGACGCGCAGCTGCCGAGTATTTCTGTTTTGAGCTCGTGATTATAATGTGGATCTATTTTGTTTTATTTATCTGATTACTCTTATGTTTTTGTATGCACGTGTTTTTGTGACAAATAAACCTATTTTTCTTTCTTTCTTTCTAAACTTTATTTATGTTCTTTTCATAGCTTCTAATAGCAATAAATCACAAACTAATATGACACCAAAAGTATAAATCACATACCTACCTTTATTATTTGAAATATGTACCTATGTTCACAAAGCTTTTCTCCAACCCCATGCCAACTGAGAATACGTGGGCACCAAAGTATGGTATACAAGAGTTGCAATATTGCACAAAATCTTCTTAATTCCAATTTTAAATTACCCAACACGCTTACAACTCATTAAAACACCTATTCTTAAACCGCACTGAAATTCTAAACCATACAAAATCAACTCACGATTGTCATTGTAGCGTTATCACTGCATTCAGGCGGGCGCACACTGTACTAAACTTATCCGTTGAATGGATCGTGTCAGAGCTGAATTTGTAAAGAGTAGACGTGTGTCGCATGCATCGCCACGCCTTATCTTCGCTCTTACTCAACTTCTCAACGGCCACTGAATGGCGTGCGCTGCATAACGGAACTCAGATTAGACATAGAAACTGGGAAACGTCAAAAGTGAACGGTTTTTGTTTTTAAGTGAATGTGCGGAGCGTGTGCGCTGCGGTTAAGAATAGGACCCTAGTGCTTTCATGTGGGTGGCGTGGGAAACGTATGAACTGTAGTAGATATCCAGCAGCATCAATCATATCGCATAAATTACACAACACGCAGCATGTTCAAATTTTGCTAGTCGCCAAAATGTAACTCAAGCCCCACGGTTTTATAATAAAGTAAATCGCATACTCAACATTTACCCTATGCTGCTGTATGAGTGTAAGAAGACATTGAAGGAATGGCTCTTCACGCTTAGTTATGATGCCATGGAGGGCATTCTGGCGACTCAGGGTTGAACGACATGCCTACGGGCACACACACACATATACACACATACACCCTAACACACGCACACACACACTCCTCAACACCCCATTCATACACATACACACTCCAGCACACCTCCACACTCATTAATACACACACTCTTACACACGAAACATACATTCACACAGTCATAAACACACATGTATAAATACACATTTATTCTAAACACACTCTAGTTCTCACACAATGCCATAACACGATTCTCATTTTTCTTATTTGTTTTCATTTTTTCTTTTTATTGGTTTTATAAAAATGTGTAACTTATACCTAATTAGCACAACGAAACATCTGTTAATTAATAGAGGAAGAGCGAGGTTTATCCCATCACAAGTATCTTACGATTACTTTCTGGGAAGCCCCGGCAACTTAATTGTAAAGATTTATGATAATAAACAATTTTTTTTTAAAATTACAAACCGGGCTATTAATCGTGGTGTGCTTGAGCTTCATTTTGTCGAGATTTAGGAAACACACATGAACTTCTGAAGGAGCATTCTACTAAATGTAATGTACACTACGTCTGAAAACGAAAACTGTTTTAAGATAGAAAATATCCAAGTCCTTTTGTATCTGTATCTGCTTACATTAGGATGGTACCACTGCCATGCCATGCCTACAGACCGTAGCCGAACTGTATTCACATGAATGCTGTGTGTGTAGTTCCGAGGATGCGGTGTGCGGCCTTTTCACTACAGATCCACTGACGCTATTCATAACTGTTATGGATGAACACGATACGACTTTTCGTTGTCTTGGAAAATTTCAAAGCTAATAATTATGTTGTTTTTATCTATAAACATAAAAGCAGTGGATATCTGACGTAGTACCTAAGAAAAGTTATTGTAAGAAAAATACTAGGTGAGGATCAATAGAAAACAGCTCATCTATACATACATACAAATAAATAAAATTGAAGTGTCTGTTTGTAATGTCAAAATAACAGCTTTTTACTAAATGTATATGAAAGTATATGTACGAGTATATCTACGGTACTTATTACAAAAAAGCAATTTTTAACATTTTTGTCTGTCTGTCTGTTTGTTTGTTCCGGCTAATCTCCAAAACGGCTCGACCGATTTTGACGGGACTTTAACTGCCACATAGCTGATGTTATAAGGAGTAACTTAGGCTACTTTTATTTTAGAAAAATGATTAGAGTTCCGCACAAAAAATTAAAACCCATGCAAAAATATAATAACTCTGGAACTACCAGTTGGATTGGAAAAATTCTTTATGTATTTGGTAACCCAATTCTTGAGAATGGCTATAGGCTAATAATTTAATATCACGTTGCTACCCTTAGGATATGGGGAAAAATAAAAAAAAATCAGAAAGAACGCTAACCGAAAACGAAGTAAGAGCACGGGTGGGCGATGCAACGCGGCGGGTCGGGGGACGAGGGAGTTTTATTAAAATGTGGCTGTTATTTTAGTGTATTGTGTATCTTACGACGTATACGCGAACGAAGTCACGGGGCACAGCTAGTTACTATTTCATCGTGGTCAAACAAGCTTGGTGTCTAAAAAAATAGACCCAAATTCAGTCTATTTGACTGCGAATACATAATTATAGATCCTAAACTTTACCAAAATGTGCTGTACCGTATTTCCGGAGGCCTCAGTTATTAATGTCCGTTAATTTGCAAAGCATCCAAGCCATGCACACGTCTACAAACTTTGGTGACACGACAAAAGGACGGATTTAAACCTCATTATTTAATTACCCGGCGGGAATCACACGGGGGCCCTAAGTCGCTGACTCCTGAGCTAGGGCGGCCTGTCTGAAGGCTCGTCAAGGGGCAGCCTCCCGCCTTAGCCTCTGCCCCGCACTCTATTAATTAGCCATACACGCGCTCCAAAATGTATTAAACTTCATACACATGTGCCTTAAGCTGGTGGACATCTAAGTGCGGATTTCACCAATGAAACTGAACGCGATCAGCACTTCTAAACCGCGTTCAAGAGCTGTCAGTGTCAATATTCCAAAACAATTTTGACACTGACAGCTCTTGAACGCGGTTTAGATGTGTTGAACACGTTCAGTTTCATTGCTGAAATTCATCCTAAAGGACTAATTACTAAAATCAATACCAATCTCACACAAAAGTAGGACCGTAACTACTTACAGGCTCACAACTCACAACACAAATGAACGCAAAAACAAGATGGCGAAATAATTTGAATACGTAACGAAGCGGAGGGTAACGCACGCTCGCGCCATTCTTTAACTTATTTTCCTACGGATAAAGAGCTAAACTTGTTTTTAAAGGATGACCGATCGTGGAAATTTATGTATCGCGGACAACGCCGCCGGCCGGACCCCTGCAAAAAGAGCTCGCTGGGGTAGATACAGGAAGATGGCAGATGGAACGAAGAATTATGTTCCCCGCAGGCTGATGAGGTAAATGTGATTGTGAACTTTTCGACGCTATGCAAATCGGACAAGCGAGACGATATACATACGTAGGTACCCACCGGATCCTGTCGCGCAGATATGTCGCTTTTATTTACAAAAAGTGAATCGGCGTGTCCACAAATGCGCGGACGGAACGGGGGAGCAAGTTTTTGTAAGCCAGCCAGGGCGCCTTTTTTGTTTGCTTCGCCAAGGTATATTCATAGCCACGAACTTTATGTAAACTTCGATGAATTTTCGATGTATTCAAATTGATTCATTGATGGATGACCGGCTTGCGAAAATACTCGGCCCGAAAACATTGAAATAACAATGTAATATACTTTTCGTTGTTCTGAGTGTGGGCGCGGTCGATATCCGAATCATAGCCTTGTTTAGATAGGGCTAGTGGTATTTTATTGAAATACAAATGAGTGTCGGAGGAGCTCGGCGACCCGTGCGGTGTGTGCCTCGAATAAAAGGGCCGCATTAGAATAATTTGCCTACCGAACGAGTACAATTCTTCACATGGAGAGACCTTAAATTTCACTATTTTACATAGTGGGGATTATCATATCTGTTCGGGTGTGTGTCCGTGGGCCGGCCCCTACTTTTTGTTACCCGCACCCGACCTCTATCGGGCCGTCTCCGACATATTTAGTTGTTACTTTTTGTTGCGCCGCACGTGAGAGAATTCTTAATCATCGCGAGCCTTCTATTTCGCTTTGTTGAGTGAGTTTTTCATGCGAATATTTGCTTTACCACTTGTGTTACCTAAAAAAACGGCAATATTGAATTTTAAGATGCAGGACCTTTACAAAGACAATTTTCCTTATAAAAGCCGCTATATTAGACGGATATCCTACATCTAAACTACCAGACAGTACCCCAAACTTCGAAATTAGGTATTTCAATACTACCCACGCGATTCTGCATCTAATAACAACAATGCAACATAACACCAATTGATAGAGGCTCACTTAACCTCCGCGTTATTATTCTTGCTAACCGAGCTGCCAGACGAAGCCCCTCAACGTAGGGACCAGGGGAGCAGAACTGATCGAAGGTGGGCGAATTAGCCCAACTCTAAAACCTCAATTAAGTCTCGTCTAGCGCGTATTCAGAACGGCCACATCCAATTATCGCGGTAGAAGCTTTGTTACGATTTTCAACTGAGTTTGCGATCGAATGTTGTTGGATCCGCTCCCGATACATTGTTTCGCCGAATGCTACGGTGAAGTTGGCAACTTCAGATTTACACCTTGATTTATATAATTGGAGGTTGCTAGTTTGTAGGATTTAATAAGACCCACTGTTGCCACTGTATTTGTATCGGTACCTACAGGTATAAAATACTTTAGTCGTCATTATGAATATAAAGAAAATAGTACCTATATTGATACAATTTTTAGTCTAATAAAACTGTTACTATTTAAATTAGCCTATGACTTTTAATTTGTGCTTGTAATAGATATCAAAATCCCTCTAAAACAGAACAGCAAGAACCCACTACTCTCGTAACTCAAACGTAATACTGGCACTGTAGAATCAATGACACTTAACTTCCATACAAAATAGCTACTCATGCTCTCACAATAAGTCACCCCTTCACTTCACAGGATGATCTTCAAATTAGACGTCATAAAGACGTGTCTGCCGGCGATGACGGATGGCGGCGCGACAGTCATCGTCAAATTAACACCAAGCTAAGTGCTGAAATGTGTACACAAAGCGACAAGCCAGATAGACGGGACCGACGGAAATAATACACCCTGTAGCGGTTGCGGATGGTGTAATTAATTGCATGTATTAAATTATTGATGTCGTTTTAAATATGAAAGAGATTTTGAAGACAAATGACGACAAAATACCATTTCTTTGTTAAGCTCATATTGAAATACAATGTGCCCCGAGTGTAAAATCCTTCCGATACTTGTTAATATAATATAAATGTTCCGGCATTGCATATTAAACTGAAACATTCATCCAATATACACAGCTAATAAATTCTTATAATTTATAAGAAGTTACGTAATTGCGATATAAATTAGACAGGACAATAAGGCATAACGAGAAATATGGCAGCAAACAGAGGCAGGCCGAGGCAAGTGGGCCGAGCGAGCCGAGCGGGCCGAATTCGGCTAAAATACTCGCAACAATTGTGTCTTAATTTGCTCCTTTCAAGCGCCGGCCGTCTAGTGAACCAATTACCTGGCCTATAATAATATTGTGTATTAAATATCGCTAAATTGCCTTCGTATAAATCAGGTTCGTGTAAGAATTCGGAGGATGCTTTTACATGATGAGGTAATTTTAGTGATTACTTAAGAGTTCGGATTTTTTTTACAGACATGTCTAAAATCTTGAATGGCATCCATTTAGCGTTTTTTTTTAAGGACTGCCTCGTTGGTCTAGTGGTAGCAAGCGCTACTGCTGAGCATGAGGTCCTGGGTTCGATTCCCAGGTCGGGCAAAGTTTTATTGGGTTTTTCTATCTGGAATTTCTCAGTAGCAGCCCGGAGTCTGGATTTGTGCCTGGTAAATGGCAATAGGCTCGCCTCCTATTATTATTCCGAACGCATACAACCCCGATCTCTTCAAAGTGAGAGTGAACAGGCTTCTTCTGGGTAAGCTCGCTCCATCGTCGACTTTGTCTCTGTCATCTCTGACCTAGACTTGAGTCAAGAGCAAACCTATCTCAAATAAAAAAAGAAATAAAAAATGTTATTTGGATGTAGAACACGAAAGAATGTTATTTTTTTGGCAAAAATAAATAATTTGATGAAATATTATGTTAATTTATCATATTTTATTTATGACAGTAGGCATGAAGTCTCTTTGATGCGATTAAAAAGCGCACATCTCTGACTAGTAAATAGTTAATTGTGGCACACATTACCGCAGTAGTGCAGTAATATAAAGTAAAAAGCACGCGTGTTCAATATGAGCCTAAAAGCAGTTCGATAGGAGCCACTTTACGAGCAAGTGTGTTGAAAAATAACTTAAGTAAGTACATAAATCTATTAAACGCAGATGCTAAAGGATTATTTAATCATTAAAAATGAAAGCAAAACTTTCTGAAAGAAAATGTGTGTATGAAATTACTTGCTCTTTTAGCTTAGGTATTTGCAGTAAATCTTGGAGAAAACTATTAATTTAATCCATTTTTGTCACGTACACTGCATTAAGTACATGCTTAAAAAAGTAAAAAAAAAATAATTGAGTTTTAAAAGTACCTATGCATTTTAGGCAGAAATGACCAATTGAATTGAAAATTTCTCTTCTTCGGCAATTAAAATATTTAATCACCTAATGTTAAGCTCGAAAGCACCTATTGCCTGCCAGTCTATGTAGCATGTAATTAATTTTATTTTATTTCCCGCGTTCCCTCGGTGTTGCCATCGCGAAATTCTCCCAGTAATTGGAAAATTTATTGCAAGGTGTGCACCACGCGCCGCCATGATGTTTCACTTTCCCGCCAATGATTTATTGTCTTCCGAAACAATTTTAATTGCTACAAGTGACACAATGTAAACAACTATTCGATTAACTTAATTCAATTATTTAGAACGCTGGCAATTAATTTAAAAGCCAGCTAAGTACGGTTTAAACTTCGTATTATTGGAGACTTTAGCGAAATTGTGTACCTTTTGTTGGTTAAGAATCAAGTGATTAGTATCGTAAACACACCTAAGATATGATATTTTAACATAATCAATGAGAAAAAGGTATTTTTTATTTCTCTTTAGCTGTAAAACATGAGTTGTTTTTGTATTTGATTTCGTTTTCGGCAGTCGACTTCATTTCTCGTTGTTTTTCATGTCTAAAATACATTTAATTTTTCCACTCATTAGCACAAAAACAACCCCGCTTACAGACAACTACCTACATTGCGAACACTGACCTACCGTCAAAGCATCATCTAATAAGCTGAAACGACTCAAAAACAACTTTGAGCATACGAGCATTAGTAATTATAATTAGACCGCCCAGCGACCGCAGGCGATAAGATGTGCCTCGAAGCATGAAATAAGGCTCTCTACACACGTCCTGTGAACGTGTGCTTAAGGGGGATGCTCTAGGTTAGCCCGTGAAATAAATATTTTTCGTCTTTTGGTATTTGTAGCTTAGTATCAGGTTGTTTGTTGACCAAAATATGATCCGCGTCCATTAAAAATCTTAATCGTCAATTCAAATTGGTCGAAAATATGATTATTTCATGCAAATATCACCTTGCCCACCAATTATGACTTAGAGAGTTGTATGAATGATTTTAGAGATTATTATTACTCTGTAAATACATAATAAGTATATTCTGTCCCATTTTGATAAGTATACAATCTGATAATGAGCTGCAAATTGTAAAAAAAACTAAGAATATTTGTATATCGCGGGCTATCCTAGAGTATTCGCCTTAATATGGTGGTCCATGGAAAGTCAGTGATGCGTCTCGTGTAACTTGCCTTTGCCTAGCAGAGATATTCGAGTGGATACTTAGAGGGTTTTTATGAAGGAGGGTAGTCTAATGTTTGTGATATGAAATGGTATCTCTGAATTAGAAGGATGAGTATGGGTCAGTGGATTTGTGGATACGTTTTTAGTGGTTAATTAGTAAGGAGTGATGTTCTTTAAATGATTTTGTTAATTAGAATGTTTCTAGTGTTTGCATGATATTGAGCAGGGTAATAATTGATAGGATTTTTCGCCTCGGTCATTTTATCTAAGACTGTTGAATGAGCTTTAATTTTATATCACCTCTGACCTTATCAGCCATCTAAGTATTCGCCGGATAAAAGCTAGCCACTTTATTAAATTCTTCATCATCATATTTTTTTGGCCTCCCTCAAGCGTCTCCAGATCGTTTATGATTTTTCTGTTCATTTTACCCCTGTAATTATTCTTTAACCACATTACACACATATACACACTGCACGTACGTACTCATACGTGGGTACAGTGAGGTACAAAGTCGGGCACTGACAAACTATCTCATATCCGGGGGAGATGCATTAGCGCATCGCTCTCGGCTTCATCTAAATTGCTCCGCGCCGTACTTACACTGTGCGCTGATCATAGTTTTTAGCGGGTTTTATGTTTTACTACCGTACTGGCTATGGGTGATGATAAATGTTGTTTATATTGTGTAGCTTACGTTCTTTGTTTGGTTTGGTATCGCTCAGTTGATTGGGCATTCTTGGTTCGTCTTCAGGGTTGTGGTTTCGTTATTGTGTTTGTATCCCATATTTAAATGATATTTTATTTGCAAATACATTTTAAATTGCGTTGGTTTCACACTAAAAGGCAATTCTCTAATATTATTTCCACATTATATAATAGACTCGTCTATTAAAAAAAAATCTAGTTACATGAAAATCCTTATTAAAAATATACTGAACCCATTCTCATCAGTACCGATTTAAGAACCTTCACATAAATTTTACACTTAGTACTATTATCCTAGGTTTCTATAGCACTGCTCATTACACGCTATGGAGAATGGAATTAATTCCCGAGCCGGCCGCAGACTACAGCTTTTCATGTTTCACGAAGCATCTTACATTGTTACCCGTTCAGACTATTGTTAAAGTATCGATTATTATTTGGTTTCGTTTCAACGGAGCTATTTCTGATAGTTTGAAGATGCCGATTATCCTGCGGTCGGATTTCAGAGGGGCAATTCGTGAATTTTCGTTGTATAGCTATTTAGTTTGGACGTGTGTTTAGTGAATTAGTTTTAAAGTTTATTTTGCGTGTGAGCAATATAATAAAAATCTAAATAAGGAGGAACATTTTATGCCCCAACTCCTAAGCAATTCTACACAATACAACAAAGAAATATCTTAGTTTCTGTATTTTAGTGTCTAGTCAAAGATGACTCAGGCATCCATCCATTGTTGGCCGGTATCCGAAAAAAAAATGTATTTCCGGTGATCGCAAAAAGGTTCAATAAGTCGGAAAATTTCTTCCAATCTTGTCGCACCGTATTAGATTCTGATTTATTCGCGATCGAGCCTCGTAGGGTGGACGAGGCCTTTCCGTTTCGGCTATCCTACCACCAGCTTAACTTGACATTCCCTGCGTCTTGATAGCTGAACTTAGAGAAGAGAAAACGGGGACTTTTAATAGAGCTATAGGGGTCATAATAGATTGGTTGTGTTACATGGCCTTAGGAAACAAAGATTGTTCCATTCGGCCGATTGAGCGCACCTCCCTGTACTAACTTCCCGTTCATTTAACGCGTATCCATGCAACAAAAGGATCTCCCGCGCGAAATAACAAAACTACCGATCCTGTGTGTATGTGTTGAATTTAGATTTTATTGTAGTGCTTCGGTTTTATGGATATATAAGTAGATATTTTATTTTTCAACAAAAAGTAGGTATTTAATATTTTAGTTTGCTCAGGATCTTGATTATGAATATCCTTGATTACCTACCCAAACACTAGAATTAAAAAAAAATATTTTTACCTTTCAGATTTATTGGAACGAAGTTCTTTCACGCGGCTTGCGGTAGGAGTAATCTAGCAGAAATTGTCACGCGAAAAAGCCCACTTGTGTGCCCATGCGACTTTCTTCGTTCGAATTCACAAAATGTGAATTTGGCTAAAATGAAAATCCAAGATGGCGGCTGCGAAAACTTTCAAATTTTTCGTCATGGGTGTCGTTTCCATAGTTTTCGAGGGCGCTAAAGCCGATAGTGACGTCAAATTGTAAATCCAAGATGGCGGCAGCGTTAATTTTGTCATTTTTTGTCATGGGTGTTGTTTTTTGTTTTGAATCATACGTGTGAAGGAACTTCCTTCCTGACAGGCGCCCCCCGACCGCTCACGTTTTTTTTAACATTTGTACCTTTTCAGATTTAGCAGTCCAGTTGCAACGTAAACCTTCTGTATTTATTATTCTTCTTATATCATAAAAAACAGATACATAGGTACCATTGACCGTATCTTCTAAATTCCAAGTCGTTGTCCGTTTTTCCTCCTCCAATACTATTTACATAAACACTCGAAAAGTCTAATAAAATTGCTCAATGCCCTCTATTTGCAGTATTCTTAATAATTACTTCTTCCGTTTTGTTTGTGGGGCCGAGGGGCGCAGTGAAAAGTGAATCCCGGTTTATTTCCCGGTCAGAGAGTCAATAAATAATAATACTAAATGCCCGATGGGTGACTAGAGGTCGATACGGTGGGATACTGTCTCGGGTAATGGTAGTTTGAATGTATTTTTCGATGGCTGTTTTGTGTAGATTTTTACGGATTCAGAGATGGATTTGCGATTCAAAATAAGATTTTAATCTTGACTGGAGGGGTACAATAACAGAACCTCCACGTGTGACGATATTTCAGTGCTTCTGGGGCACCCATGGGCAAAATGCCTCACTTATAGCCAAGCTGACTTACTCGTCTTTTGCATGTACCACGACCCGAGCTATCCTTGTGCAACTCAAGTTTGGAAAACTATGTACACTTTTCATAATTATATTTGTATCATTGCGGACGTTCGCAATAGTACATGAACATGATTCCATTGTAGATGGAAGGACGTCTCAAAATTAGGCTTATTTAAAATTCAATAAGAGTATTCATCAATGACCGAGGGATAATGGTTCAATAGGAATTTGCGTGGCTAATTACTTGGGGTCTATTTTCTTAGGACAAAGCACCCTCGGCCGTATGTTTAGGTCACCTCGGCTCTGCTTCATTGGCTCTCATCACAATGTACCTACCTAATGACTGGTAATCATGTTGTCATTGACAATGGACTTTGTCCTTTAAGTCCATTGAAATTAAGACTTGTTTGAAGCTTTATTTGTTCAAACTTATGACTTGTGTTCTTGACCTGTAATTATTTGATTTTCATTGACGGCTTGAATTGAGAATTTGACAAATTCTCACCTTGTAAATCTGAATTCAAAAACCGGGTGTATTTTAACAATATTTAGCGTTCTTTAATTAAATATAGAATTTATGCGAAACAACGCCATGGCATAATTTCTGAGAAGTTATAAGCCTGTTTTAGACGAGATTATTGTATGTATTATACTTAGCTCGACATCTCAATAGAAAAGGCTGGATAAAGCATTGAATCGAGGAGCAACGAACTTGTCTTTAGCTTATAATAGAATAGAATGGCCTCAGGAGTAGTATATTCAATACTCATATATTTATTGCATTCCATAATGTGAACTTAGGTGGCAGGTTTTACAAACACAATATGATCATTGTGGACCCTGTCGGGCACAGCAAAGTAGGTACTTATACATATAGATGAAACATTAATAACATACCTACATCTAATTGCTAGTGTCGAATTTATTCTAGTTTGGTCAAGATTGGTGACATAAAGATCACCCCATTCTCTTAAAATCAAATTCTGATATTTGATTTATTTGCTGTAACAAACATTGCACAACCACAACTTAATGCATCTGTTCCATATTCAAAATTAGAAAAAATCCAAACAAGCCAACTGAATCGCATTCCATTATCCTCTGCGCGACATCGCGATGAGTCGTAAAGAATAGGCGGCGCTGCCGAACTTTTCCCATGGAGGGCATAAATTGGATTCGGAAGCAGATCACGTAACGGTTAAGAGTTCACAAAACTGTGCCATAAATCGGACGCGCCGAGGTGCGCCGGAGACAAACGGCGCCGGGGCCGGCCCGGGTACGGAGTGCGGGGGGAGGGGATGCAACACTGTTATCTGCATTATTAGTGTAATATATGAGGTATTGGGTAATTGGTTTTGTTAGTAATGAGTATGTAAACTTCCTAGAATAGAATTCTTTCCGAGTGTTATTTCTTTATGTTCTGCTCAAGTCAAGGAAAAACTCGCTGCAGTATCCACCGGTTTCTGAAAAGGCGATCTGTTGTAGTGATTATCAATAAGCCGTCATGTTTGTCAAATCATAATAACAACTTAAGATTTGTCAACAAGTATTTTATATGATGCAGGATAAAAACGAAGTAACAATGATAATTATTATGATCTTGAAACTACAGACATTCTAATCGTTTTTTCCATAATATGTAGGTTTATAGATGACAGAACTTTTTATCAAAATTGAACCAGAAAATAGATAATCCAATAAAATCCACACCTGGAAAGTTACTGGTGGAGTTAAAATTTGTGGATTTGCAATCATCTTTCATAGCTCTTCCTCGGAGCGATAGATTCTATGCAAAGGAGCAACCTACGGTGTGTTAATATTGGTCTTATGTGTATTAAAATTATGGGTTATCGCAAGAAGGCATCGCCTTAATTTTTTTTAAAATCTATAATCAAGCCATTACTTAGTGCGTAGCAGCAAATATAGCTGTTCGTAGCGCGCTCAATCGTTGGCGTAGCACTGCTACGAGATTGCTACAGATAATGGAAATATTTGGAATGCTGTGTTCCTTGTTTGTGACGTCATATTCCTTTCTTCTTTAAAGATTTTTTTTTTATAATAAGCTTATTCTTACCTCTTTCTTTATTGTTTAATTAAATAGCCCTGTCGTACCTCCTACTATCAACTATGACACCCTACCTATTGAATAGACTTATATCTCTATTACTTTTAATGTGACTATCTGTAACCTTATGCCATGTTCATGTTCAATGTTCAATAAATACGCCAGCAAGGGCTGGAGGCGCCCGAGCGAGTAACGACCGTATAATTCTCTCCGCCAGGTGGCGTGGCTTGTCTCACGGGGACATTAATGGCGACTAATTCATGTAAATAGCTCTTCTATCGGCCTCCGAGTTTTTTGAGACGTGTCCGCGGTTTATAAGTTATTGGCGGTATGATTGAATTTGAGAGTTGATTTTTATGAGATTTTACAAGAAGGAATGAATGGTGAATGCTTTCGATTTTGTTAAGGTTGATGCAATGAGGCATTTTCGTTTGTGCCCAGTAGTAGTAGTAGATAATACGGGATTGTCACGGTTTGGTAAGAATCAAAAGTATTTTAAGTAATGTTCTGCATCTTAATCATTTTAAATTACTTATATCCTGAATGCTTGGAGTTGCAGGTCTAAAGTAATGGACGTCTTTCCGCTGAGTTATGACTAAATATTAAGAAAAAGGACAAAAGTAAAGGTTTTTGTACTAACATAACATAACATCACACCTGTATTCCCCGAAAGGTTAAGCAGAGGTGTACAACCACATTTCGCTAGTTATGTTGTAATAGGGGGTGAGCCTATTGCCATCAACCGGGCACAAATCCTGACTCCGGGCTGCTACTGATAAATTCCAGATGGGAAACCCAATAACACTTAGCCCGATCCGGGAATGGAACTCAGGACCTCATGCTTAGCAGTAGCGTTTGCGGCCACTAGACCAACGAGGCAGTTTTACTACTTTTTACTGTATAATAAATTATAATTGAAAACTATATCTAACCAAGCCCTACCGCATACACGTCTCAAAATTAGTCCCGTATTGTTATCTAACCAAAATAGTGACTGCCTCAGCGTTTCCATTAGTTCCCCCCAGACCACATCTTACGACGCAGGGCTTGGGGATTCCCTTCTCAGCAAACAGACTTGTTTGGTCTATATTTAGGAGGCAATCTAAGAGGCATTCAGCCTTCGTGGTGGGCAGTGCAAAGGCGACAGGACCCCGTGGGCTGCACGTAGGTTTTAGGTCCCTAAGGAGATGGCGTGTGTGAAGTGAGATGGTGTGGACGCGGCATTTTGAATGAAGTGGCTGGTCAGCCTTACGGTAACCATATAGTTTTGTAGAAAAATTAAACAAGCATTAATAAATCCTTCGATAATGATATTTTGTGAATGAGAAAACGTTATAGGCTTTGTAGACTCGTAGATGTTTCGATTTATCGGCCATTTTCTATTTTGTTATGTACGTTATACTTGAAGACAGGCCCTCCTGTATCTATTAACACGGTAACTTTAAAACATTGTAAACGCCAATTATTTTTAAAAGAGTAACCCTGGAGTGTCTTGCCAGCTCTTCTCCATAGGAAACTACCACTTGGAACCGTGCACGAACCTTCAGTCCTTTCATAAGTGCTCATGTAGGTTTATCTGAAATAAAATATTTAGATTTTTTTTTTTTTTTGGAAAGCAATCTTTGAGAGAAATTAACGTAAAATAGCCAGCTATTTCGTAATCCACAGACAAGTAGGGTAAAAATTTGTGATTAATGCAAATCACAATTTCGAAAGTAAGTGCCTATATTGATTTTCTGCTGGCACACAACCTTGTTACCAAGGCGATAATGTCGTTATAAAATAATTCAATAGGCACTTGACCAGCTCTATGCCTTCTCTCCCACACAACATGCTCGTTGTACATCTTGGTGCGCAAGGGCCGCCCTCTCATTATTTACGAAGGGCCGATGGGTGAAGTGTGTGACAACCGGCACGTTCGGACGCTAACGAGACGCTTTGTGACCATCTCCACACTCTATGGTCAACAGTTGTTGATTTTTTTAATGGACAAATTATATTTGCTCGCAAATCCCAAGAGTTGCGTGGCCGCCTCTATTGTGAAAAGTGGTTCGCCTTTTAAAGCCGTAGGGGACACGCGACGCGAACATGCGATGTGAGGTGTTTCGCCGATCGGATCGACGACGTGTTCAGAAAAGTTCTACGAGTAGTTTAAAGTCATTGAATGGTATTCAATTGAGAAAATTTATCGTCGAAAGTACACTAGCAGACGAAGTTTCTAACTAATACGTCATGAATCATATCGCCCCGTAAACATATAAAGCTACAGTCCTAGCTCGTCTGTTATCGTATCGACTATAAAATCGGGTAGACACTGCGAAACCGTTTTCCTCCGATTTGCTCTCACAATAGCTCATTTGTTATAACCTGATAGCGTAGCGTTATTACAGCCAAACAAATTGAGTCGAGCCTTCGCCACCTCAGACTAATGTAATTCCAGAGTGCGCACCCAAGAATAGATATTTAGAGTGGATTGTTTTCGACAGACCGTAATGAAACTCTGATGCCGGGGCCCAAATCAGTTTCGGAGGTGAGCCCCCGCAGGGGAGGCGGACTACATTGTAATAAGACGTGGAATAACCTAAAATAAACCGGCGAGCGTAGCAATACAAAGATGGACACGGGTGGCGGTGCGCGTACTGCTCGGGCCCCTTACTGCTTAATTTGCCTACCGTAATTACTGTCCTCTCGGGTTGGGGAAGGACCCCGGGGCTCGACCCGGCCGTCTTCCAGGTTATATTGCGCTCGTGCGGGCGCCGCGTGTGTGCTTAGCAAATACTACTACCCTAGTCGTTAAGTATGAATACGGGTGTGGACAAAATGTATTAGCTTAGGCTGAGATTCGGACCGTGTTTGCTCAGCGATGATAGATTTATAGTAATTGTGTTATTAACGTTATGGGATAAGGGTTTTACGGGACTTAAGTAATGAACGCTTTTACCTAATGCTTGGATTTATAGTGAATTTGCACACGTGGTGCATAGTAATCAGCTGAGTAGTTGAGTCGGAGTTTGTGTGTAGCTTAATTTAAGTACTGCGAAGGTTCACAATAGTCTTCACTAACCTATGTACCTATACAGTTTTAATGTGCCTTATTACGTGGAGTACTACGTACTTATTTATTTAAAGTTACTTCTTCTCGTAGGACCAGTAACGAGTAAAAATGCAAAAACTTTTCCCAACTCATAATGATGAGGACATACTTTCTTTTGTTTTGGCGCGGGCTCCAATTGAATAAAACATTTATGTCAATGGAGTCCATTAGGATTCGACAAAGTTTGGAGTTTTTGTCCTCCGTGTGTATTGCCTGCTCCAATGTTGTTGCCCTGCTTAATTATGATTAGAAATAAGTCTCAATTAAGGATTTTATTTTCGACCCTTAAAAAAAGTCATCATTTTGAAGGAAGTGAACATGAATCACGGTCTGAAGATCAATTCTCGTACTTACAAAATGTTCAAATTCAAGTCGCAGTGCCGCAAAAATTCCCAAAAATGTCACAAAGGTATTCTACAAAACCAAAAAACTAAACTGCAAAACTTACTAAAAACTTTGTGCAATGAGATGAGATTGCGACCGGAATGTGAACAAACCGAATTTGAAGGTTAGCAGAATACCATTTTTTGATCTATTCACAATGTCATCGCATTCCGGTCTCATGTTTTTCACTTTGCACGTTAATTAGTAGAATTGACCATCTGACTATTTGTGTCTGGGAATAATTCTGACATCACAACATTTAGCATAGGGATTGCTGATAGCTTTGTTGTAGGTACTGATAATCAAAAGATTGAACAATCTGATCAATCTATTGTAAAATTCCCTTATAAAAAAGTCGCTTTTTATAAAACCGCGTTGCCTTTTAAAGAGGGAGCAACATGAATATATAATTATGACAAATAAATTGATAAACCCAATTCTGCATAATTTAAGTGTCACAATACAAGTGTCAAGAGACAATAACACCATTCTCTGAAACATAATTAACACTTTTACGGCGGCGGTTACTGGGATCATCCCGTAATAACCTTGTTAACCCTGGCGCACCGAGTGAGTTGGCTAGCCTTTTAACAACCGTGTACATGGGCATTAATCCGAAAGCTATCGGCCATTGTCCTTTTCACACTTGGAGATATTACTATCTTTGTTTCGCGCGTCTCTAAGGGTCCAGTCCGGGGACCCGTGCCTTTTAGTGCGAGGTTTTCGCTCGCCTTAACGAAGGGAAGAGCAAAGGTCGTCATTAGGGCAAGCGCGGTGTAAACAAGGTCCGAAACGCCCGCTAATGGGCAATTCGTGCGTCCTTCTCGAGGTGACCCCAGGTCCGTCTCCGACCAGCGCCGTAAATGGGCTTTTAATTGCAATTTTGATAGAGCACGGCCGGATTAGTTGTGTTGTGTACGTATTAGTGCGCAGTGGGTTATGGAATACTGATTGGAAGGTTTGTCTATTTATTATGCTGAGGTGGTCGATACTTAAGGCACTGTACAAAACGAAGCCAAACAATTTTTGAGCAAACATCTTGCTAACTTTTTAAGCGTCACGCCTTTCGAAAATTAGTTTTTACAACAGCGGCGCACGTCAGACCTCACCTTTAACACTGCCAAAGGAAATATGACGCGTTCCGATGTCGTATCATGCCGCGGGTCGCGAGAACCGCAGATTGGATCGAGTTAATTTCGCTTCACAAACAAATTGACAAAGTTTAGAGCGGGGCATATTTCTTCGCGGCCACCCTCCCCCCCTGCCCCGCTGACAGATTCCCGCACAACGGAAATTAAATTTCACATCCGAACAAGAACGGGTGCCCACGCGTTTGTCGCAAGTCGCGAGACATGCTGCGGTGACACGATGCTGCGGCTAGAATAAAGATTGATTACAAATAGTGTGGTGGATAAGGTGGGTGTCTTACTTTTTGGGGTAGGTGTAGTGTCTGTGAGCAGAGTTAGATCGCAAATGATACGCGGGTTGATACAAATAGACATAATGAATTTCCTCTTACTTCTTCTAATCTTACCCTCATTATTTTGGTACAGAATGATTTCAGAAGTAGTCTTAGTGGAAACAAATTCCAAAGAGATTAATAAGTTAATAAGAAATGTGTAGGTATGTTACGCAAAGGGTTCATTAAAGAAAATATCAAAGCTCATCAAGACTCGCAATCGTCGTCAATACTCAAAGTCAACCAAATCTAACAAAATACACAGCCTCCTGAAGATCGTCGTCAACAAATTCAAACGAGGGAAAGTTCTTTGTAAAGTGATATTCATCTGCTAAAACAAAAATCACCTACGGCCGATGATACTGCCCATCCTGCATGCCAAAGCCATAACCCTTCATCACAGTCTTAAATAAATGAATAAAGTTTAAAAATGTATAACATAAAGGTGGGTATCCACGTAACGAACGGTCCGTGGTTAAGTAAAAATTCGCATTCACAACTTCGTTATCCGTATCACAGGGCGCGTCCCCTGAGAATGCTTTATTAAAATATATTGTGCACATGCCTTCATTTTCACATCCCCAGCTAAGAGTTGCAGGTTGAGTTTATGATGCATTAGCGGAGCGATTTTTGAGAGTCTTCGACGTAGGTATGTTATATTTAATTCGTCTTTGAAAATCAAATTATTATTTATGTATTAATTTTTTTTAGAAAGGGCAATTTAATATTTCTAAACATGGACATGGCTATACCTAATACTCCCTGTAAATTTGAAATTACAAACATAACATAACATCACGCCTGTATTCCCCGAAACGTTAAGCAAAGGTGTACCTATACTACACCCACATTTCGCCACTTATGTTTTAGTCCTATGTAATAGGGGGCGAGCCTGTTGCCATCAACCGAGTAATTCCAGATGGAACAACCCAATAAAACTGACCCAGGAATCGAACCCAGGACCTCATGCTCAGCAGTAGCGCTTGCGACCACTAGACCAACGAGGCAGTCAATTTGAAATTAACGAAATTAAAGTCCTATTCTAAATTCTCTGTTGATAATAATCGGTGTCACTTACAATTTTCCTTACTTTCTTGCCTTTAATGATGACTTTTCCATCTTTACAAAAAGATACACCTACAGATAGAACATACACCTTCCTTAATTGGCATTTAATTTATGTCGCTAGTCGCTACCTCTCAACGACATAACCACACCTTAACCTACAGATAAATTAGTTATGCCCAATATTTTCACCCTGAATGTTATTCAAACTCAGTACCTACATATACGCGGAAATTGCGAGGGCATATTTATCAGATATTTAGCTATCTGAGAGGTTCTTTCTTATTCTTATAATAAGGTGCAGAAAATTTCCGATCCTCAGTACATTTGCATAGACGCCTCGTGAGCAGGTGACGCTCCGAGTAATTACATTCGCGAAGTTTCCGACGAAAGTTTATGGAAATTTGTAGTCGGTTCCTTACGATATGATATTTAATAACAGCAATAGCTATATGTATAAATAAAGTGGTTTGGCTTGATGTGGTATTAAAAGCAATATAACCTCCTCCGGTACGCAAGCTGATTCAGTTCGGTAACAATAGAAATTTAGTTTGAGCTCTTATATAATTATTAACACTTTTTTAAAGATTAATGCTACATTGTGTTTCGCTTTGTTTGGATAGTCACTATCCACTTGATAAATTAAAAGACAACAGGAAATCGTTTACAATTATGTACGTGATAGTTTTGTGAAAATTTATCCGGAATTGGTGAAACAGGTCGATGGACTGACAGTGCTGTTGTTGTCTGACATATAGTGATCAAACGTGAAATATCATAGAACCAATTTGAAGACATGTGACTGCCACCAACGTGCAGTGGGGGATGATTAATATGCTTTCAAATTTTGAAATAACATGACAAATACAAATAAATAAAATTGAAGTGTATGTTTGTAATGTCAAAATAACAGCTTTTTACTAAATGCGTATGAAATAATATAATATTATATATACTTTCATCAACTATATTTTACTTTCAGACAGACAGAATACAGTCGATAGTCTGTCCGTCTGTCTGTTTGTTCCGGATAATCTCCAAAACGGCTGTACCAATTTTGACGGGACTTTCACCGGCAGATAGCTTATATTATAAGGAGTAACTTAGGCTACTTTTATTTTAGAAAAAGGTACCGCGCAAAAAAAAAAAACCTATGAAATTGTGAACAAAAATTTGAAAAATTCTTTTTGCATTTGGTAAATTCTCGAGGATGATTATAAGCTATTTAACATCACTCTACAACACTTAGAAGCCGAGCAAAAATAAAAAAGTCAGAAAGAACGCTAAGCGAACAAAGTTGCTGAGTTTATTTTGACATTATTTGTAATTTATTTATTTTTTTGACATTTTTAATAATTATTGTTTATTTTTTTATTTTTTATTATTATTTTTATTGTGAATTGTTCAATATTTAAATTTAATTAATTTCAATTTTATTATTGGTGTTTATTTTTAATGTATTGTATGTGTTAATTATGGACAGGAATTATGTCTGAAACAAAATGAATAAATAAAATAAAAAAGTAATACCGCAGGCGGGCCATGCATGGTGGCGGTTCGGGGGACGAGGGAGTTTTATTAAAATGTGGCTGTTATTTTAGTATATTGTGTATCTTACGACTTCCACGCGAACGAAGTCGCAGGGCACAGCTAGTAAAATAACTGTATCTACAAGTACATATGTAGTAATAACTTCGTCAGTGGACGTAATATACACGAGACAAAATAAACACCCGAACATTTCCGTCTGTATTTTAGTTCCTTACATTCAAAGACCAAATCAAGCTGATTATTAAAAGCAAATATTGACGAACAAATTAATAAATGCCGAGTTTCTTTTGAGGAACGTCGCGGCGTCTTTAATTACGGTGGAAGCAAACAGTCTTGTTTGAGGAGGGAACGTATCTTTGCATGCGTTTAAATGAAAGCTGAAGAAGTGTTCAAGAACTATGGGTTTGTTGTTTGTTTTGGGAGATAAATAAGACGGATGTTGGTTGCGTGGATATGGTACTGTGTGTGGTGCGTTTTAAGCTGAAACTGGAATGGTGTTGGTGTGATCAAGCTGGCACAATAAGAAATGTCTTCTACAGACCTGTATTCATTTTTTGTATAACTTTTGTTTGTCAAAGTTCAATTCTTCCTAGGTTCCCAGATGTAAACATAATGGCGTAAGATATTTATTTTTGTGCTAGCCCAGTATGCCATTAACTAGGTCACAAGGAAATTTCTGTAAATCGAATCAAAATACATGAATTTGTTATGAGCCCGTGTTGTTTGGTAGCAGATATTTTAACGCTGAAATTGTTCTAAAAACCCATAAAGATCAACAGCACAAGTACTACATCACTATCCAGCACTAAATCACATTCCACACTTCATAAATCCATTAAATTTCTTCCAGTGCTCGCGTGCTCGCTTCCTTATCACTTCCAGTTATTCTCAGCGCAAGAGTTGCAAAGTTGGCTCGACAAAGGCCTTGAGAGGAAACCATTATGGTTCTCGACGTCTCCGCGGCCGCTTCATTAGAGTCGAGAAAGAGTGAAGAGGTACGAGCGGGGGGGGGGGAGTATTACCCCCTTAGGATGCGTAGTCATTGGTGTTATTTGGTGTCTTTGGGTGTGGTTGCAAAGTTTTTTTTTTTGGTCTAGGAATGGTGGAGAGGAGTTCTATATTTATTGTTGAATATATTGTGTGTGTGCAAGCTAAACGACGTAATTGTTGGAAGTAAATTAAAAAAAAAACCGGTCAAGTGCGAGTAGACTCGCACACGAAGGGTTCCGTACCACCGTACAATATTTAACGCTACATATTCAAAAAATAAATACTTCAGTTTAAAAAAAAAACACGTTTCTTGTATGGGTACCCACTTTCCTTTTTAACTTCATTTTTAATATTTGTTGTTATAGCGGTAATAGAAGTACACAATCTTTGTAAAATTCAACTGTCTACCTATTACGGTTCATGAGAAACAGACGGACAGGGGAGGCTTAGTAATAGGGTTCCGTATGGCGCCTTTCGGGTACGGAACCCTAAAAACGAAAAAAAAAATCAAATAAACCTACATAGGTATTTATGAAACGTCAGAAGCTAGGTGCACGGGTCAAATTGGTCATTTCCTATGGAGAAGAGCTGGAATGAAACTCCACTTGAGTTGATTTTCCGTTATCTCTGCTATCAAATATGCAAGCTAGAATGTTGAAAGACGTTAAGCGTACAGATAAACTACTACAAACCTCTTTCATCTAAAAGCCTCTAAACTAGTGATATTATTATGTACTAAGTAGGCCAACTAGTATGCCTTGTCGACAGCTTAGACTTTTGAGTTCGGTGCTCTTCTCGTTTGCCCAAGTAGCTCCACATTTATCTAGTTAGAAGACTCTGCTTGAGAGCGCTATTGGTAGTGACAGTCCGCATACCAACTTTAAATAAACGTTAAGAGGGTTGTCACATTTTGCACCTCTCTCGCTCACACGGGACCAAATTTTTAATAATGTTAAATGAAAAGATGCATTTTTGAAAAATGTAATCAATGGGCGGTCTACAAAATAATATTAGTTTAATAGGTAATTATTAAAAACACATTTTTATTGTGGCATTTATTTACATCATCTCAAAAACAGATCATAACACTTAATTACATAAGTTTATTAGATAACACAATAGAAATATGTTTTTGAATAACTACCTATTAAATTAATATTATTTTGTAGACCGCCCATTGATTACATTTTTCAAAAAAGCATTTTTTCATTTAACATTCTTAAAAATTAGGTTTTGTGTGAGCGAGAGAGGTGCAAAATGTGACAACGCTCTTAAGCGTACAGATAAACTACTACAAACCTCTTTCATCTAAAAGCCTCTAAACTAGTGATATTATTATGTACTAAGTAGGCCAACTAGTATGCCTTGTCGACAGCTTAGACTTTTGAGTTCGGTGCTCTTCTCGTTTGCCCAAGTAGCTCCACATTTATCTAGTTAGAAGACTCTGCTTGAGAGCGCTATTGGTAGTGACAGTCCGCATACCAACTTTAAATAAACGTTAAGCAGAAATTATTCCAATATGTAGGAATAATATTGACCATACTTGTTAAGTAATATTGTTGTCAATAACAACAATAACTCACAACGTGAAGAATTTCGTTATAATCATAAGTACAAGTATAACAATTATAAGGACCCCTCCACACGGTCGCGCGACTCACAGCGTTAATTTGCGTCGCGTTGATGCGTCGCAATGAGCGGCCACAGAGCGTCTTATTAGACACGTAGCGGGGCGTGCCTCCGGTTCGTGTCGTCACATGTGATGTGATGCGCAGACATGGAATGTACGTGTAATTTTATTACTGTTCGCTATCAGAGGCTTTATTAATTGTGCTGTAGTTATGTTTGGGCCTCTAGTCTATATTTTTCTGCAGTCGTAATAACTCGAATATGAACTAGGGTGAGTTTACTGGCTTGAAAAAAAGAAAGTATGTACCTAATTCTTTATAAATGCTGTATTTTGTTAAAGATATTTGTGACCTATTTTGTGAGGCTTGTGAAAATCACTTTCGGTCTGGTGCTCAGATCTATTTATGGCACTAATATTTTTAATGTACTCGCTAACTTTTTAAGTGGTTGATAAAAGTTAGCAAACTAATCCTGTACTTATTGTCGACTACAGTTGATAAGATAATTGGTTGGGAATTCGAATTCGTCGTATTTATTTACTTCACTTATATCGTACATTAAACTCAGTTCAATATAATCACCAAAACATATACCTACAACTACATAACCACTTACGCATGTGCTGGAGAGCACTTCAAAAGTACCCTCAAGATGCATCCAAGTCGTGGCGTCACGTACCGGTGACAGATGGGAAATCGATGTCATTATGATAGATTATCCGTTAGGGCTACGTGTGCCTGATTGGCTTTGTTACCCGTCTTCGGCACCTGAGAACGTCCTCGATCTCGGCCAACTAATTTGACAGATCGATGGTCGCCCGCGCGTCTTCGACCGTGTGAGATGACCTTAATGACCCGTTGTACGACGTTGTTGATTTTGAGACAGTGAGTATTGTGAACGTTGGAGTATTGTTAAATAATAGTTTGTGTATTGTATAGTATTTTGTAAACATTTTGTAACTATTTTTCATTCAGCGTGTTCTGTAACCTAATCTAAAATACCAACACACATAGACATAGACTTTGACCGAACAAAATAACTTGCTACGAGACCTACATATCCCACCGTAGCCGCGTAGCCGCGTAGCCGCGTAGCTGGCGTAGGCAATGTCTACGCTTTTATTACGACTTCGAAACAGCATAAACCGTTGACGACCTACTATTACTTTTCTTTCATCTTTGATCATATAAACTATAGTCTTATATTGTAATACAATTTCACATTCGACTATAAAAATAACATTAGAATATCGTAACGCTTGATTGCATGCAAATTATGACATACGGAAATGTAAATGTCTGAGTGTGTGAGTGTAAGACACATCAAATGCTCACCCCAGTGGGTTCACCCTTTATTTTGCACACAAAAGGCTGGTAGCCAACCTAATGAACGGAGTTCAGGTCGTGGTGGTGAATACATTATTGCCCTTAAGTTTTATAGCCATGCCTAGTTTTGGCTTCTGTGTTTATGTGGCGCTTGAGACACCTTGAGATATGAAATGTCAAAAGAGGGAGTTGTTAATTTAAATATTCGGAGGAAGATCTTGATATACAAAGTTTGCGTAGTTGTCTAAAGATTTAAGAATAATCGTAGATTTTCATAAAATTTTGGCAAGTGGAAGCTTGTTTTGCAGAATCCTATTTATTTAGAACATTACAGAGTCTATATATGCAGGGACTGTGGCTAAGCAATAACAACCGCACGAGTCGATCAGGTTAAGCAACGCTTGGCGAGGTTGGTCCGTGAATGGATGACCAACTTTACATACCAAGACCCCTCCATGCCTCGGAAAGCACGCTGACAGTCGCTACGGGTCGTCAAAAGCCCGAAAGTCTGACAACCAGTCTTACCAAGGGGTATCGTATTACCTACCCAGTTGTGGAGGTTAGATAGGCAATCGCTCCATGTAAAATACAGTAAAATTCAGCTGCATCCGATTTGACTGGAAGCCGACCCAAACATGCTTGGGAAATGGCTCCGCAGTTGATGATGGCAGAGTCTATACTCTATTACATACCTGTATTAGTTTGAATTATGCTTTTGTTAGTTTTTTTGACAACAGGTAAATGAGGTATTTAGCGTCATTATCGCGCGGCTACATTCTCCTAACTCCTCACGTTGTGGAGTATGCAAATTAAACGTGTTTCATCTTGGCATTTTCACGGGGCCTTGTCACTGTCAAGCCCGTACGTCTGTTTATTAACTTTTTGCTAATTAGACAGGCCTCGGGCACGTCTGCGAGTATGTTGGCATTTTTAATTACACGTGATAATATTGTCTGGCGGAGCGGCGTGTTGTGCCACTGGGCCGCTTAACGAGCATTTACACAAAGCACACAATTAACATCATTGTTGTCTAATTCTCGTTTGCTTGAGTGTTTTTATTGAGAATGATAAATGAACTCGGTGCAGTAAAGAAAACAAAATACTACCCTCTCCCTAATTGCCATTTAACATGTGCGAATAATTAACAGCTTGCCAGCGTGGGATAGAGTGAAAAATGTCACGAATCAAATTAAGCTAAATCAAAACAAACAAAAGGAAGGGTATGCAATGTAATCACTTCGGACTGTCAAACACACTCGCAGGTACGCCGGCTTACGGACGCATTTAAGTTAACATTTTCACTCCCCAGTAGCTTTTTACTAATTCGCCAAGTGAAAAGGGTTCTCCGAAGTAATACAGTTTACTGCTTATTCAGTATTTATATATTAAGGGGGCTGCCACTCGTCTCTAGACGTCGGCCGATGTAAGGAAAATTCGTAAAATTTGCTGTAATTAGCATCCATCAATATTCTGAGTGAACCCTTTCTAGGAATTATATTGTGCCTCTTTCACGACATGTTTTAATAATGGGTACCTCAGCGTCATTGTATCAATTGGATGATATTAATTCACTATTTGCCAAACTGTTATTAATAAAGAAGATTGAAAACAAATATTTTTAATGTTGCCAATGATTTATCGATGTCCTCCTATAGTTACAATATATTATTACGAGAAATTTCGAACACGAATAATCGAGAACGAAGTACTCACTAAACATATTCCTATAAATTGTTTTCCAATAACAAAGAATACTGTAATCGAGTTTGGAGCGTACTAAAGACGATGGTATTATTAAAATGCTGCAAAGTTAGATAGGCAATAAAGAGTTGGAGACGACGAAGGATAGAGGTGCGTTGTTTACGGTGGGATAACATCGCCGATCGCGCGTAATGTATTTATGATTATTGCCTCAACTTACGTGTAAAGAAATAGGCGGGAAAGCTTTAAGATAATGCGGCTGTTTAAGGAGAAAGCCTCTAGTTTATTTCGCTGAGATAATAGAAAGGTAAACTGTTGAAGTCGTTCTTTGAAGCCTTTGTTTTAAACGAGACAATGTTTCGAGGAATAAAGGTTTTAGAGATGAACTTATAGTCGGCACTGTGGCGGCATCGCCACAATGGAACGCGTCACACTGACGTCACGCAAAACCCTGCATCGCGCAAACAGAGTTTACCGCGCGACTAGCATATATACAACATCCCGACATCAACCGTCGGGCAGTAGCCCACCAGACACAACACCCGTCTGGTCGGAGGATCCTCCCTTTTCTATGGAGGATGAGTGAACTTTACACCCTGTTCCTCATGCCTCTATACTGGTGACCCCGAACATGAACGTCAGCGCAGCCTTCGTGCAACTACTACAGCGTGACGTCATCAGCATCACTTCCTCGAGCTTTCGAGCAGCGAGTCACACAGCCAGCCAGCACCCACGGCTTCAACGGGTATCCTGACCACAAGCATGCAGCGACCGCGCATACCTGGTCATCACCCTCAGCCTCATCAGCAACCTTGGCACAGCACACTGCACTCTCGGCCGGTCAAACAAGCAGAGCCCTTCAAACCTCTCCTGGTCGACGCCAGCAGTCAGCCTCAACCCGGCGCTGTACCACATCCGACGCATTGGAGCATAACGCAGCGCCACCCCGACTCAATGGGGGCATCTCCGCAGACAGTTCCGACTCACGGTGAACTATGCGGCAATTTCCTAAATAGGACTAACAAAAACTTTTTTACAAAAAATAAAACCAACTTCCAAAAAAAAAAAACTACAAAGTGAAAAATAATTTTGATTTTGTATTTTCTATTTTTGCCACTGACTTCTGAAATCAAAGTTATTTTTCACTTTGTAGTGTTTTTTTGTGGAAGTCGGTTTTATTTTTTGTAAAAAAAAAAATATTTTTTACTTTTTTGTTGTGGTACCTACCCAACAAAAATTCGAATACCATTACCTCCTATGCAAATTACAGTGACAGGAAGTTTAATAACTTAGTACTTCATCCACATAAACTAAGTGGGAAAAATACGTATTATTGAAGCTAACTCAAAAACCACCGAAGCAAAGTTAATAAATTTTAGATGAGACCAACTCGAGGTATACCCTCCCGAATAATAAAAAAGGATGCTTTGTTACTGAACATTATAAAAGGTAACACAGGGATAGTAATCGCTCACTGAAATTTCATTGTAACAAAGACGAATGACTTGGTCGTATTGACGAGTGAGTGTAGTCTTCAAAGCAACTAGACCCATGAAAAAACCAACATGGGGAGGGATATTTATAACAACAAAATCCCCTTACCGCTACACATGTTACAAGTTATGAACATAAATAAAGGCCCCTCAGATTCCTTCACCATCACATTTCCGTTAAGTCTATCGACAAGCAAACATTGTATATTAGCTGGCGATGCCCTAAATATTGAAGCTCCGTCTTAATCCGTCGGTGGCGAGAGCAAGCCGCTTCTTAATCCATCACGTAACCGAGACTCGACGAGAAATCGTGTTACATCAACGAAAAATGTATTATAAGGGGGTCTCCCCACGATCGGACAAACTTTGCTAATACCACCCTCTAACATAATCGTACAGCCTTTTACGAGAGGAATTTATGGGATGGTCCCGATTTCTTGGTGTATTTATGGTGAACGTGGCTCTTACGTGTCGGTGCTCTGTTAATTAGGATGAGTAAAGTGTTGGCGTGTCGAAGAGTGCTGTTTACTAGTAGGAACGAAGATTTTGTAGTCTGAGTGGAGATGAAACAGCAGTGTTGGTGGGATTGGTCGATCGAAAACTTTGTGAAGTCTGATGTGTAGTTTTCATGTTACATTTTTGGAAGATTATAATCAGTATTCGTGCGCGGTAACCTGACACTAAACTACCACGTCTTTTATTACGTCACGAACACAACCGGTTTTATTATAATGGAGGTACAACATAGTCAAGGTTTCAGCAATGTGATACATAACAACCTTAGAACTCTAAAATTCCCCACCAGCAATTCTACACTGCAATTTTCTTACATAATACCTGCACTCACCACTCAACGTAGCTTATTGACATACCCAACATCAAAACGCTTCGATTGTGTGACGTAACTAATTCAGGACTAGCCGTCAGAGTTGCGAAGTCTTAGCAAGTCGGCCCCAGGTGAGAATGTGCTAGACTCAAGCGGCTAGACGCTGCCCGCGAGCCAATAATGTTGCATGTTAAGTTGTGGTATGTACGGTTGGTGGAAGTGGCCAGGAAATTGGCTGGTTGGACGTGAAAACATGTTCCTCTCTATGAGGATTTGAGAAATATCTCGATTGGTGGCTTGGAGGATGATTTTTTGACGGGTGAAAAAAAAAAGGTGTAATTTTCGTTTAGCCACACAGTTTATATTCTGTTGCCATGTGCTTGATCAGAGAAAATGGAAGTATATAGGCTCTCTGCATAAACGCAACAACTATCTAATCAAAAAGTGTTACAACTGATACCGAGCTTTGAGCAAGTTCTATACAGCGTGTATCAAAAATGTGTGGTCATATTTAAGGATGGGTGTGATACATTTAGATCGAGTAGGTATTGAAGTTTTGTATGAGATAGCTGATTATTTTTAAGCGATTGAGTTGTCGGTCTTATGGTAGCCACACGTTACGATTTACTTGCGCAAATTTAGGCTTGCGCAAGTCTGCGTGACACCAAATGGTTCAGATACTTCTGCTAATAATTCATCCTACACACGTAACGATTTACTTACGCGAGCTAAATTTGCACAAGTAAATCGTAACGTGTGTGGCTACTATTATAGCGAAAGTTGTTCAGTTTGATGGTCTGGACCACACCCTTAATGACCACACATTTCTGACAGACGCTGAGTAGAAATCAGAGTGGAAAGCACTTCAGTTCGTGATGGTACACCCACGTAAAACTGTTGTCATCTACAAGTCATTGATTGTACGTCTACTCATGCTCGCTACACTAAACATCAGTGTGTAGTTGACGTATAAGTGAATTCGACAATGCAGGAATAGGTACTTGTACAATATAAGTGGAGGACGCAAGTTGTGGCTTTGTTCTGGAAACTTCTCCGTATAGTGATGTATCTTATTGCATGTGGCGTCATAAAGGTAACACTCACTCCGGTATGCATCTGTATGTGTGCGCTCTATTAACTGGAATAGCCAGCTTTAAAACTAGAATTATTTCTGATGAAACAAATATTAAGGAGAATTATGATTTACATGCAAGATAACCTACTTTATACATGTGTGTTCGCAGTATTGAAGCCACACTAATGAAGTTTTAGCTAATGATATTTTCGATCAAAATAACACTTATTAACATTTAATATTTATTTAATCAAAACCCCAACGACCAAAAACTCTAAAACGTTCAGTTTATTCAATGAAACTTTGTTAAAAATACAAGAGAGAGAGAGAGTCGACCGAAAATTAATTATCATTCACAAAACTCTGTCGAGTCAGCCTACATGAAATCTTTACGCTTCAATTGAGCCAGTTTATGGCGAAATTAATTACTGGCTAGAGAGGATCGACTATAATAGTTTCCCGTCCGAATTATTATTGTGAAGGGGTCCATGGCCGACGAAATTGTGTCCGGACAAGAAAATTAGTGAGCGTAAAACGGGGTGTGAATTTGAAAATCAAAGAGCCAATGGAACTTGTTCGGAGTCCATTGTGATGGCCCATCATTTACATGGGACGCCACCTATACACAATTTGGTGATAACTCATTCGCAAGTTGGAGCTTTTGAAGAGTGAAGGACGGTTGGCTTTAATTACATGTCGAGTATAGAATTGTTGCATAATACATGTGGCATAAGTCTCAGGAGCTGAGGAGCTGTGTGATGAGAGTGGTCACACGGAACGGATTAACGCGGGAAGTGTGGGTGTGCCCTTAACTTTAAGCAAGGAGCTTTGTTATTCGAATGAAGAGATTGTTTCTGCATATTAGGGAAGTTGCCTGGTTAAAAAAAAAAGAAATTCTATATAGTCCGTCAGTCAGATAATAAAATAATATTAGACACGTATTTTTTGCTTTATCATAAATATTAATATAAAAAGATACTTAGATAAAATGCATTAACGTTGGGGAGTGGAGGCTCGCTACGCCACAGCTCCGTATAAAATCTAGCAAGGCATGACGTCATGCCACATTTTAACTCAATGTATCGCCGTAATCTTTTGATTACGGAAACAAAGAAAAAAATACGTGTTCAATATTTTTCGATCTCCTGACGGACAAAAAAAAAATTAGTCATCATCCGTATTCAGGAATCAATTTGATCAACATTTTTAGTAACATCTCAATTCCTGTCGCAGCATTTGGTACAGATTTTGCTTGCCAAATATCTCCGCTAGATATTTACAACAACCCAAAGCCCTAGTCTAATCCGTATAGTTCCACGTCTAGCCTGAATCCGTAGTAGTGTAAAAGTGCGTCTCTCAGCGGACGGCGTCCTGTACCGCGATATATGGCCGCCGAGGGAGACCGCGCAGCTGAGATTCTCACCAACTGATTTATAGCTACGTGACTACTAATACAAATATCTTCGCAGATGAATGTTGAGACTGTGTGAAAAGTCTAGCTGTTGTAAATCAAAACTGAGAAATTTTATTTGTTGTGATTATTTCTTTGGCAATAAGTAAAGGGTAGTGTTATATCGTTGGCCTCATAAGCTTTAGCTGAGTTTATCTTGAACGGCAATTACTGTAAGACGAATCTATGTTTCTTGGCCAGATCGGTGTAGTTTTATTGACTAAGGGGAAGTTTCCCGGTTATTAAAATACATCATGTTTTTAACATTAATAAATACACCAAAAAACAGCAGTACAGGTGCATAGAACACCGCTAAAGACTGACGGCTCGTAAACCAAGGAGGAAGCAGTGTTGGAAAGAATTAACTATGAAATATGCGCACCTTGGGCCTACCGTGATTTATGTGCGGCAGATCTGCATTAAATATTGTGCGGTGTCGGATGCAGGGGAGAAGATGAACTTTCTGTTGTTTCGATATGAGGTGGAGTGGTGTAATGTTGCGTTTTTGAAGACAATTGTAAAGACAAACACACAAAATATTATATAAGCGTAAAAGTCAGGGTAGGAAGAATTTCTGTGTAAATATCGTGATGAGATCGAAGTGTGTGAACCAGGAAAATTATTGAACAACAGAACCTAAAATAATCAAGTCTAACTAAAAGGCGATAGTCGGTGTCTTTGGATCTGTATTTTAGTTTTTTCCCACCGACTTCCGAAATTAAAGTTATTTTTTTTAAATCGGTTGTTGTTCCTTTTAAGTTTTTTATTTTTCACTTTTTAGTGGCTCGGTTTGTAATGTATCTAAGTTACATTAGCCTTATGTCAACTGCTCATCACCTTTTACAAAATATTGCTTTTCCCAATGCAGGGACGTTCATTTTTGAGGAGTTCTCCTGGTACTTCACCATCAGCTGCACTTCACCATATGCATTGTGACGAGCATAAATTGCTTAGGAACCATATTAAAGTAATCGAATTGCAACCCGTGAAATACCTATTATTGAGTAGTTCCGGTGGCCATCTGTGGTCTTCATCATTAGTTCCACTTCACCAAATGATGCCTCCCGAAGGCAAATGCACGAGTTACTATAAAAAATACCTAAATCGCTATAGGTGTGCCTATAATATTTAAAAAAGAGTTCCCTCGATTTCTCCTGACCTGACAGTGGTCACCCTTTCAAACAAAAAAAGAATTTTCCAAATCGCTCCAGCCGTCTTCGAGTAAACGGGGAACATACATAAAAAAATATTCCGACGAACTGAGAACCTCCTCCTTTTTTAAAATCCGTTAAAAATAAATACAATGTCTGTGATTTCTCTGTCTGTGACGACTAGGTTTCTTATGAAATCACAGACATTGTATTTTTTTCAATACTTCTTTCACATTTTAAACGGCACATTTAGTACGCACCGTTACTCAAAACGTTAAAGAAGGCTTTAAGAAACTGCAGTAATAAACTTCGTGGAACCAGAAATATCCCACATCACATTTTTCCACACATCCCAAACCCATATTTACTCATCCTAATGAAAACCAAAATATAATAAACAGCAGTGGTTTAAACGCAGACGTTACAAAAGAAGGCACGGTTCGCTATGACGAAGGTAACCCGCAAAACGCCACATACGACCCGCATGTAATTTTATTATGATCTCGTTATGGTATTTAATGAAGACATTAGCCTTGAGGACGACATGGTTTTGTGGTGGGTTAACAGGCCTGTAGACAAGGTAAACACATTACATGGAGATTACCTTGTTTAGTCCAGGTGTAATGTATCGGAAGATCGAGGGTAGCATTACTTTGTTTGAGTGATAATGATGTTCCTTTGGTCGTATATACAGGATAAGTTTAAAAGGAGTGCGGATATTTTAGGAGGTAATCAGGTGCATAAAACTGAACAACTTTCTCCAAGGAACATAGGTCGAAATCTAAAAAATAAAATTCAACTTCTCATACAAACATAAGTCACGTGACCAATCACTTTGTATGAAAAGTCGATTTTCAATTTTAATATTTCGACCTATGTTCCTTGGGGAAAGTTGTCCAGTTTTATGCACCTGATTACCTCCTGAAATATTCGCATTCCTTTTAAAGTTATCCTGTATACACAATATTGTCAGACTCTAGCCGGTCTGACATTGTCAGCTCACTTCACTTATGTTTTCACGGTGACATTTTTACAGAATATGATAAGTTCGGAAATATGTTTCAGAATTTCACAAAGGTTGCTTATTGCCTATAGCTTGAAATAAGTTATCAGAGGGCAATTTATTTGATTATATTCGAGACGACACTGATGATTGAATAATACTGCTGTATGATGGCAAGCATTTTTAGAAATTTTGTGGTTAAGTACTTTTCATAAAGGCATTTGATTTCTTGCCGGCTCTTCTCCATAGGAAACGACTAATTGGAACCGTCTTGTGACTTTTGATAAGTGCCTATGTATTAGGTTTACTCGTATGTGAAACAAAATATTTATTTGATTTTGATGAAGGTAACATATAGCTTGTTACAACTGAATGATGTTAATTAAAATAATATACTTATAAAATGATTCTTCGTATAATAACGAACAAAAAGACATGCGATTACGCTATTTGTGGTTGCTCAGTAGCACATTATCCGTACTAACTAACAAAACTATGCTTGTCTCTTTTGCACTCGTAGTCATGAAACTTAGCTGTACCCAATATCGTTTCTATTACTCCTTTATGACCATCATGAGTTGCGGGACAAAAACTTAGCTTGGATTAGATCTATAGCCATTCCTGTGTTGCACTTACAGCCGCCAGTTTGAGGATAAAGCTACACCCCCGGCTTGTGCGCATAGTTTTGGGTATTTTTCACCAATTGGGATAAGCTGGACTTTCTGGGCTTTGCAAGGATTCTATATTCGCAATTGACAGTAAAGTTAATAATAACCATTTTATTAAGTTTCTACCTAAAAGTTTAGTCATTAATATCAGCGATAAGGCTGATAATCGGGTGGTTACAATCACATTTCATAATTAAGTATTTTAACTTTTAATTAGTCGTGACTGAAAAACAGGAGTTTACAGAATAGACTAGTTGCCGGAGTAGTTTCAACGCGTCTTCAAAAACTTCAGTCAATGTTAAAACTAGAAACTGATTTAAGTGAGTACTCGCGGTGTAAGTTAATTTCAGCGTGCGCTGTCTTGCCGGCTCGGGAATAATGGCCGCCCGTAAATCCCGGCAGACAAAACTGACTCACCTGCACTCATTATATTTACGCCGCAATAATAAAACTTTCCAACTCACTGTGAATATTGAATTCGTTGCGGCGAGGAGAGGCGGTCGCCTTACTTATTGCCGTCAGTTATGCAATATGCTCGGTAGGTTTTAATAAAGGCTCAACCGACGGGGCATTTCGAAAAGTTTTCGTTTCGCGAAGGCGGACGCTATTGCGCCGACAATGAGCCCCGCTAAGCCCCCGTCGAGTTGAGTTGAAGCGTTTTCGTTTGACTAATAGCTGCATGTAAAATTTTTGTGCTTTTATTCGCACATGGTGGAGCGATCTAAGCCCACGCTAAAATCTGCCGGCTTTGCTGATGGGGTTTAAGTTGTCATTTTCTCGTTGGTCGAATGAACGTGAACCGTTTTTGGGAAACTTGTTTTATTTACATGATGAAAAATATTTTAACTACCTACTAATAAAATTTCTATTATTACCGACCTCTAGGAAGCCACTCCATGGTTAAGAGGAGGTTACTTTTAATATTGTTACTGTAAATAACAACAACGTAAACGATTCTTACTTCACAAAACAGCGTTTCAACTTCTCCCACTGTATTTTCAACAAACTAAATACTGCTATAGTTTTAGTATCAAATATTCCTAATTAACGTAGACACACAAATGAAGCAGAAATAATCTCGTTCGCGAAAGTTATAAAGCGTGGCTTCGCGTCCTCGCCAGACAAATGGGATATCACGGTGCGTCGTGAGCGAATACAGGTAACGTGATCCTGCGCTTGCATTGCATGCTTAAAGAGGGATTCTTAAATAACGATGCATTGCTGGAACAATGAGATGGAAGAAGTTAAAACGACTCAAAGAACAATATTTGTATATAGGTAGACAATTAAATGTCATAATGTTTAACATTTATCGAAAAAAACTTTTGGGCAAAGAATAGAACCTTTGGGGACACCTTCACGTACCTATTCAAAGTAAACTATTCATAGGACCAAAAGAGTCAAACATTTTGTCTGACACTCAATTCTACTCCTATGATTCACAAAATCTTATAAACTTATCTTACATAAATTATTTGCCTTAAAAACTAAAGCATAACTAGTCAGTATGTATCGAAAGCCTGACACGGTAAATAACACATGCCATTAGAGCCACACGTTTTCCTTTTATAACAAAATGATAAAGCGTTAACTTTAGTAACAGCAGGATGCAATGATGCGGATGCATTATCGTGTACACCTGCAGGCGGATATTGCATTAGATGCAGCCACCAACACCGCTCGCGGTACACTCAAAGCTCTTCTTGTTATTCACACACGGATGGGTTGTGCAGACGAGCGGTGGAGTAATTGAATACTCCTTTTAAGATCAATGTTCTTTAGATTTAAATGTACTTAAGCGAAAAAATTACTGATGTGGATTAACAAATTAAAACTTTATTGCTGGTTTTATTTTCATCTAAGTATCTGTACATCCATACAAATAAATAAAATTAAAGCGTCTGTTTGTAATGTCAAAATAACAGCTTTTTACTAAATGCACTATATGAAAGTATATACGGTACTAATAACAAAAAACATTTTAATTTTTTTTTTGTCTGTCTGTCTGTCTGTTTGTTCCGGATAATTTCCAAAACGGCCGGACTGATTTTGACAGGACTTTCATTGATATATATATCAGATGTTATAAGGAGTAATATAGGTTACATTTAATTTAGAAAAAAAAAATAGGGTTCCGCATAAAAAAATGAAAACCCATGAAATTGTGAACAAAATCCGATTCATAGAGTGAAGTTGTTTTCCGACATCCACGCGAACGAAGTCTCGGGCACAGCTAGTACATATTATAAATTAAAGTCGTTTTTCATGTCTATCTGTGTGACCGCGTTGATCTTCTTAACTATGCAACGGATTTTGATGCCAGTTTTACCATAATTTAGGGAATTTATTCCGAAAGGTTTATGTGTATAATACATACATACATACATACATACATACATTAAACTTCCATGTAATAAAGGTTTTGTTAAGTCGTATACAGAGTGCGAAGTAGGGGCGGGTCACTAGTATATGATAATGTACTAATAATAATATAATATCTGTTTCCAAAGTCCTTAGGAATACAATTTTCGAACCAATTTTCGTCAAACTGACGTCCAGCATATCTTTTTGTGAGATAACAATGTAACAAAATCTTACTGAAACTTTTGTCTGCAATTACATCCATACAAAATGATTGGAAGATTACAGGTATATATTCCCTCACAATCTTAATATAGCTCTATATATATAACATATAACACTATATAATAGAGCTCCTTATAATCTTAATATAGCTCCCCAGACAAAACCGCTTACAAACGCCCGTCTAGTGTCACACAAAGTGATAGCCTATTTGCTTACGGGCGTGTAAGCACACAGGCGCGTAGGTGCATCGGATTCCATGACGATGCCTTCAAAAGTTCCGCGTTCGACGCTGGGCCGCGGAAGCGCCGTCGCAGCCAGGAAATTGAAGTCACCTCTCGCATTCAGTAAACGAACAATGCTTTGTGAAAGAACATCTAATTTATCTGCGAGTTGTTTTGAGGAATCGCTTCGTTTAAATTGAATATCGATTTGTTGAACAATATTGTATTGTCTTAGTGGAACCGTTGGTCTTTATCTGGGATCGAATATTTATAATTACACGTCAATTTCATGTGTGTATGTTTTGAACGAGATATGTTGGTTTAAAACAAAATTCAAGTATTTACTTGTCTGTAGCAGTAAGTTGTTAGTAGGTAACCTTTGACAAATTGCCGTTATCAATCTCAATTAGAATTACTTCATCTATGTATTTGAGCGTCTTCTATCACAAAAATTTAAAACATGTCTAGACTGATATCACTCACGCTGTACATCCGATATACACAAGTGTAATAATATGAGAGACCGCATGCTCAGGTGAGGCGCTACCACGCGCGCCACCCATTGTAAATATTAGTTCGCGAAACTCATCAATTCTGCGCTCAAACTTAATAAAATACTTGACGCTTAATTGAAAATGAATACTGCTAGCGTCGATGCGATCGATAAAATATTCCGCAGCCTTAATCCGCGATAATGAAGCGGGCCGCGAAGGGTTGCTTCAAGGGGCCCACTAATAAATGTTGCGTTCCAAATTTAAAATCAAAGTGCGGAATAAATTTTGATTAAGCGATTAGCCGGAGCAGAGGAGGTGTTTGCTTTTCTTCGGCGCTCTATTAGTGATGGTACGGTGGCGGTGATGGTTATATGGGATCGAGGTTGACAGCGGCGGAATTAAAAGGTGTTGTTTGAAAGGCTCAGACTTTATAAGCAGGGAAGTGTTACGAATTTTAATCCCCATGCACATGATGATCATATCACCGTGTAAGATACAAAATAAATGTTCATTGATAACCATAAATTGTTTTTTTGAGACAAGAAAATCAAAATTCAAATTCAATATATTTGCATTAAAACATGGTATTACAGGTGTAACATTAAAGTTAGTGCTTACGTGTTTTGCTAAGGATACATAGCATGCAAACTTGTCAGTATCAAACGCAATAACCAATAATAGGGAATATGCAAGTGATTTAAAATTACTTAATTTTTTTACCCCCGATAGTTGATGGTCTTGATATTACACCTAAACCATTATTAATTTTCTCGTTCAGTTTGTATTACACTATCGATACGCGAATACCAATTTACTAATAATATTCTATGGCTATCGAAAGTTTTCCGAGGTTCACTTGCCAACTAAGTTCTCTCCAATTAGCCAGGTAAGCATTCTCCAGGGTCTTATTGTTTCATATCGGCTTGTACAGTATCGAGTCAAGTCTTGGCTTCTCATGTAACTGCAATCATGGTTTTAAAATCACGACTTGGTATTAGTAATTTCTAATTTAGTTAGGGTTGGTAAATTTTGATAGATGGAAAGGGGTTACCATCGCCTTTGGAAAGCTGCAACACTAAGGGAAATGCGAATGCGTTGACCTTAGAGACAAATTTGAAGAGTGATTTGCCTCTGTTTTAGCAGGTATCTACAAACCGAAATAAAACATGAAATAACAAAGGTGGTAGTACCTACTAACCCGGACAAATTTGACGGTCTCGTTGGTCTAGTGGTTGCAAGCGCTACTGCCGAGCATGAGGTCCTGGGTTCGATTCCCGGGTCGGGCAAAGTGTTATTAGATTTTTCCATCTGGAAATCTCAGTAGCAGCCCGGAGTCGGGATTTGTACTCGGTTGTCGGCAATACGCTCGCCCCCTATTACATGGGACTTAAACATAACTGGCGAAACGTGGGTGTACTATAGGTACTATAGGTGCACCTCTGCCCAACCCTTCGGAGAATACAGGCGTGAAGTTATGTTACAACACACAATCTTCATCTAAATGCATTTCCATACATTCATACAGTTAATAAAATACATTCGCAGCGAACCAGACAACCACACAAACTCCGTATTCCGGTGCATCAGAATCAGAACCAAATGCATACGACGCCACATTTGATAAACTGTGCGATAATGTACCGTTGAAATTCATTATAATTTTATTCATGACTTGGTTTATTAGCCCGTCTGAAGGTAGATGTTACTGCTGTGATCTATAATGTAAAATGTCTGGAGGTAATTAACGTGGTTGCGAATTTTTTATCAGGTGCGTTATGGAGATTTAGACAATGTTGTGAGTGAAAAGAGATATAGAGATTTTAAGGGTAACAGTGGCTTGTAAAACAACCAAATGTAGGGCTTAACTTTCATAAGGCAGAGCATGTAAAATTAGTATAGACCCCAAAAAACTATGAAAAATCTGCTCGGAGATACGGGATTCAATTAATCGAATCGAATCGGCTTTGATTTTGCAGAATCGTTCAGGTTGTAGAGATACACTCTTAGATCAGTTCAATTTAGAGACAAAGCGAAAAGTCCTTTTTTAGATTAAGTAGTTCTTTGAAGCATTAACTAGGAAAAATATGGTTCTCCTCCAAATCCACCAACAGCTATAACAATAACCAGCAAGCACACGAGAGTCGCGCCCGAGTGACGTGCCCTCAGCTGAGCACTAAAACCCCGAGTCATATGGTTAATTACCGGATGAGCAGCCCCCCGGTGATTTACGAGCTCGCTAAGACACCAAATGTGTACTGTGATATTTTGTATTAAATTATTGCTGGCTGGAATGCAGTTGCTGGTGAGGTACGGTTGCAGATTTGAATTGAAAAAAAAAAGGACTGATTACTACCGGAAAGCAGAACCTGGAATATTAGCGGAAATTCGAGCATTATTTTAACAACCTTCTTCGAGATAAATCGAAAATGCTGTACTGGTCAAATACATGCGAGCAGCGGCCGGCAATGTTAGTATGAAAGTCCATATCTGTCGTGTTTAGCGGCCGAATAAATTACTATGAAAACTCATATCTGACGTGTAATTTAAAAACGGAACGAACTTTTTATTTTGACACATGGCAACCAAGGAGGTAAGTAACTCTATCAAATATTTTATTTAAATCTCGAACTGGCTTAGCAAATATAGCTGTGAAACAAACGAACATAATTATTGGCGCGTGAAAAGTTATTGTTCTTCGGTTGATTTCATAATTAATTGTTTAATTTCCGCGCATTACTTGAGAAAAGAACTATACTTACAAGTCTTGGCCGCAACCAGGCATTGATGGACGTTCGTCCATCAATACCTCTGTTGTAATGTACTATTTTTTTTCAGGTTGGCAAATAGGACGATAACCTGCCTGAACAAGGAGTGACTTGTGTTTACCCCCTATGCCTGCAAAGGTGATTTTTCAAGTGCAAGCGTGTAATAGCGAAGTTTTCTCTTACTGTAGAAATCAAGAATGATGGCAGTCTTTTAAATCTTGGTAATAGACAAGCCATATTTGTCCCTAATTGTCTGAATGGTTACATATTTTTATATCTGATTACTTCAGAGAAAATATGACAGATTATAAAAACAACTTAACTCATAAGTCTCTCTATCCACATAAGTCTATGAAACAAACCAATCAAACTGAGCACGTAACTTTGAATACTTAAAACAAACATAGGGAGTAACATTTTCTTTCCCTAGTTAGCAACGAACGGAGGCAGTGTTGATTTTAAAATGCAGTCTCATTACTTACATGTAAGTTAGTGTTACCAGACTATATTAGCTCGAGGCAACTTGCGAGAAACGAATTCTTAAACCGTGTACGGTTTCAAGATGGGGACATAGTGGCTTGAACTTTGGGGAACAATATTTAGATGGGAAATTTTATATTATTCGGAAGTTTAAGAGTACCTATTATTTTGACTGTCAATTCGTTGACCATTTATTCCATATTGTTTAAAATTCAATTACAGACAGTTTCTATTTGCAGTTATCTATTTGTAAATTTTAGTCACGCCCACGTCCATGAAATGCATGGATATATCTGCACGTTATAACGTTATCGTGGACGGAAATTTAAAAGCGTCTTCATACTTCCCTGTGTTATCGTGATGTCGTGACGTGAACGTGGACGTCCACGGTAACATCGGCACCTTCGAAATTATAAAAGCGTACTATAGGTAAGTAGTTTTTCTTACGATTTACATCTCATAGCTTTTCCAGCAAAGACTTTGTAGCTACTAGCAGAAGACAGAAGTCGTTGAAAGTTTGACGGAGAAGTGCCAAAAACTACACCGAGCATTTTAACCCTAAATGACAGCACCAAAAAGCTCTCACTCCTCCAACCCCGTGTGTATCTCACTTCACTCAGGGGTACTACACCTTGTCTAATAAGTGCCCGCACTCACGTTAATGAGTTTACTGCATCCTTAGCTTGAAGTTTTTAAAAGTGCACTGTGTACAGTGGCGCCAAACCTTTTGCCTTGGTGTCTGCAATTAATGGCTTGCTTCCGTGCTTCTTGGCTGATTTTCAACTTAAACAGAAAATATTTTAATTGGTTTTTCATACTTCAATGAGTTTGTTGTGTTAACTTTGGTTAGAACGTTTGAGAGCTGTAAGATTGGTTGAAAGGAATAAATATTTGTGTTTCTTGAATCTGCTTTGACAAAGTTTGTGATACACCCTATTCGATTTTAATCCTATAGATTATGTTATGCGATCCTTCCGATTATGAAATCAGAGCGTTCCTTGTGATTGAATTTAATTATTCAATTTCCTAATACAAAACATTTTTTATTTTGATATACGTACAAAAATCGTCAAACCATGTCACACTTCCATAGACCACCACTCTCAATAACACTTTACAACAAAAACAAAACATTCTTCATTCAACCCGCCACTGCTGCCGATGCCGGGGTGAAGTAACAACGTTAGCCGGTCCATTTCTCAATTTTACCCCGAACAACCCCTTTCTTCTTACGTGGACGCTACGGGTACCACGGAGTACAACGGGGTACGGGTGCAACCCTCCGAAGCCCGCAGCGTTTCGCACAGGCCGCGGCATGCGCGTTATTTTATTGCTTTCCGAAGTATTTCTTGGTTTTAAAATGTTGAGAATTTTATGTGTGTTGATTAATATATTTTTAGGGTTTCTTATTGAGTGTTTCAGTATTTGCTGTAAAATGCTAGCTGTGCTAAATAAATAAAGTAGTTTGTAGAAAACAAGAAAGTTGTTTGGAATTGTAAATACAGTTTTCTTTAATTTCAGGTGTATTTTATTTGGCTTGTGTAAAATCCTGTACTTTTGATAACTTCAATTTCAGGAGATTTCGAAGAAATTATTTCGGAACAATGCATGGTTTAGCGAAGAAAATAGGCGGTTATAATATAAGGGGAAATACTGCTAACAAATAAAATGCGTTAAATTGAAAATTCAACCTCTTAAAATCGCCAGTTCCCACATCCGTCCACTGAAACTCGGCTTGCCTTCATTGTGGTCGCATCCGCCTCCTCGCGGCATTATATTAAATTTTATTATCGCCCTGGACTAAGTAATGGGAATATCGTGTAAGGAGCGGCCGTCCACAGCCCCAGGGCGACGGCGGGGGTGAATGGCGGGTGACGAGGGGGTTGGTGATTAAAATTTCGACTACCGTTGATGACACGCCAGTACTGCGAGTGGAAGGATTAATGCCAGCTTTATGAGTAGATTACATTACTTGGCAGTGCGACGCGACGGCATTGTAAGTGTTGAGATTTCATTTGTTTCGTCACGATGACATCGTGTTTGTGAAGTTGTGTTAGGGTTTGATTGTTTACGGGATAAGTTGAAATGTTAATTTTTTTTGTGTTTGATCTGAAAATAAAGCTTTTTATAATAATGCCTTGCCACTAATTTTCTAACACTATAAAATAAGCTATTCTATATTTCTGATAAGGAGGTACCTACGGCAGAAATAAAGAAAATACTTTTGTCAAAGCTATATCTAATGATCCTAAAACGTAACAACTTTTACTATTCCAAACTATATTTCACTGACCCCAGCCTCATTAAATTAATAATACCACATAAAAAACCAATAAAATCAACATTATCAACAAAAACACTTCAATATATCGCCACTTTAGGACATTATCAAAAAAAAAAAAACTATTCCATATTTCGAATTACGACTAATAAGGCGAAGTTTCGACTATAAAAACGTCTAAGAGGTTCTCAAGAAGAGAAAGAACTACAAACAAAGGTATTAGATGTCCAGACAAACTTGTCTCATAAGCCATGAGCGTGGTTCAATTGTTTATCAATTGCCTACTGAGACGGGGATCTCATGTTTATTGGAAGTGATACTTTGTGGCGCCGATAGATTTAATATCGCAGTTAAAGAACGCGGTTAGCTTGAGATTGACAGGCCAAAAAGTCATATAAAGATTCCTGTGGATACAAACACACAATCATTACCACAGACATCAGCATATTCTATCTATCCATCTTGACCGAATATATCCGAATATGGAACAATATCTATAGCTTCCAACTGCATACCTACCTATCTACTTAAATCCGATGCAACTGTAGGAAAATAAATAATAAAAGCGTTGCGTTGCGTTTTGATTGTAATCTTGATTTAATTTTTTTATTTTCGTGCTACTTACTAACATAGTTTGGTAAGTTCTAATATTAATATGATATGGATGTTTTCCGAAATAAATGATTGATTGATTGTTGCAAATAGATAGAGGTCAGTTTTATAAGCCAATACCCCAGTTATCTTCAAAGAATATACAAGATGTAACATAAATAATGCACAACCTCTTAAGGGGTCATTGTCCTCATCATTATGAACAACTTTTACTATGGGAACTAACCTGAAATTGCGAAAAAAAATCAACTGTTCCCTATATTTAAATATGTTCGCATGACTCGGCAAAATGTAGGGAACATCTGGTTTTTTTTCCTGATTTTTTTTTGGTTTGGTCCTATGGGACCACTACTAACTTTTACTAAGGTAAAAGTTGTTCATAGTGATGAGTACAATGACCCCTTAAGAGGTTGTGTGTTATTTAAGTTACATCTTGTATAATATTATTAAATATAAAAGTCAATCACTTTGCAGATAGACAAAAATGCGTCACGGCCATTTAGTCTCGAGACGGTAAAATAAATAATGGCTCTACCAAATTATTACCAAAACTACTATTTATTACCTACCCCAATTCATCTAAATTTATTTCCAGTACCAATTCGGAGTTACTTCTTAATTATTTCCCAATAAATCGTGAACGCACCGACTGCGGTGATCTCTGGAGTGTGAACCTTTATTTAAGCGCCGCTATATTTTTTCCACCCTCCCCGGTTCACTTCGTTATATTTATTAAAACATCGCCCGAGATTACAAAGAACACGATATTTTTTACACTGTAAGATGTGAAAACCAATTAAAGAGATAAAAAGGGAATCTAGAGAGGTGCCTGCATTAATTTCTTTTTTGCGGGGATTATTTTAAAATTGCATTATATTCTTGTTAAGACGCCGGCGTCGGCCGCCTCCCGGTTAATGATAGTAGTACCCCTTCCTTTTTAATTGCCCCGGGCTATTGCGAAATGAGTAATCTAAAGGTGCTCGGCCGGTACTCGCGATAAAACTTTGGAGACTTTGAGAATGGTATACTGCTAGATAAGTTCCTAGGGCTAGGACCGAGCCAGGAGTTCTGGTTGTAGGATTAAATTATATCTACATGTTAAGTTCATTGCGCTAATATTTGTTTAGTAAATTGTACTTCAAAAGATATAAATAATGTACATTTATTTTCATAGACTAAAATAGAAACCGACGCTTACGATGCTCTGAACCATTACTATTATGAAAAAAACCGGCCAAGTGTTTGTCGGACCACGCACAATGAAGGGTTCCGCAGTTGGGATGAATTTATCCCAAGAACAAACTTAAGTTTGTAATGTTAAAATTGTAGTTGAAAAACATGTACTCTCATAAATTCCAACTGCAAATGTAAGTTGGTCGACTATTATTCGTAAACTTGTAAAGCCTACTTAGCTGTGATAGTTTTCCATTTAATTTCGTTGTATATACTACTACCGTGATTTTTTTCACGTATCCAAAAGCGTTTAGCTGGCAGGGGGGGGGGGGGGGGACACTTGACTAACAAAAATTAGCACTTTAAAGCTTAATATTTCAGAAACGGATCCCATAATCGAAAAATTGTTTTCACAAACCCGCAATATTTTTGAAACACCTATCCGACAACACCCCACACCAAGGGGTAGACGAGAAAAAAAACATCCCGACTTTACGTACAGGAGGTACCCTAAAAAAAATTTTATTTATGTATATCCATGGCAAATTATAGCTTTCTAGCACTAAGAGTCTCTGAGCTAAGCTGCGGACGGACGGACCGACGGATATGGCGAAACTATAAGGGTTCCTTGTTGACTATGGAACCCTAAAAATGAGTTTCGGTAATAAAAATATATTCAGTAAACGCGTGTCTTTTGGTCGTGGGTAAGTACTTTTACAAGAGAACGTCACGAAACGACTTGGAACTCATAATAAAGATATAATAATTTCCCACGCAGATATAAATTGTGCGTCGATACCAATGTCTATGGAACATAATTCTGACACGGACCGCTCAATTCGGGGGCGAACTTCTAAAGTGTTCGCTAGAAGTGGTCACGATTATAACTGGGGCCACGATAATCTCGCATTACGGTGTTGCAAAATAACCCTTAAGTCTATTGCTCTAAAATAAAAATCAAATGCAAAGTTAGGGCTGTCAAAGCAGGTTGCGATTACGACACTGCCAACTTTTGTATGCGGTCAGGGCTATCGAAAAAGAGCTTTATTTTTCAGCTCATAAAGTTGATTGAACATGTTTCTGTATAGTGGTGGTGGTTTATTAGTCATCGATGGTGGCGCGATAGGCCGGTGCCAGGCGCGGGCGGCGCGCACGCATGCTCTGTCAACACTACCTAATGAACGGCAGTTACACAACGCACGTGATGCTAAATGTCGCTATACTTCCTGCAGTAATTTTATTGTAATTTGTGCGTATTTATCATGTGAAGAGAATTATGGCTCTATTATTGTTTAGATAACTATAATTTTAGTTATCGTGAAATGATATTGAATTATTTGTTTATTAGGAGCCCTCGAATAGATATTGAATAATAGTAAAACCTTTTTAATATTCAGTAGGTATGACTAAGTGCCTTTTACCATAGTAAGACTCACTGGCAACAAAACAATTATATTTCCATGACTGACTGACATGACTCATAGAAAACCTCATTTTATGAATAACCAGTAATTAACTAAACACTAACACTACTTTATTCCACACAACTACACACTATTACACACAAGTTTATTCCAAGATAACTCTGACTATTTAGGGAAAGAAATCAAAATTGTCTCCTTTGTAGAACAAAATTACCCATTAAACTGATGTCTTTGCATAAAAAAAAAACCTTCCGCCTCTTATAACATTGGCAACACTCTTCCACCACCAAACAAGACTCACAAATGCAATTCCGTATAAAATTAAAAAAAAAAGCATCTAAATTTCCTGTTCACCTGACAGATGTCACGTGATACAAAAATTAAGGCTGCGCCACAAAGAAAGCGGAGCGAGGAATGCTAATTACCGCTGATATTTATACGACTGCAACCTCAGCGGTTCCGTGACACCGCAGGGACGACGACGAAATAAATAGCGTCGAGATTGTACTGCAGTTTATGTTGGGGGATTTGATACTTTACTAGCTTTTTTCTTTGTTAATGCTTATGTAAGTACAGGAAAAAGTATAGAAGAAATATACAATACACAAATAAACTCAAATATGAAGAAACAAACCAATTTCTGTTTGGTTTGCACGGTTAGGAAAGTCGAGTTAAAATCATCGATATGCTCACATTTAAACACAATAGTAATTCACCAGGAAAAATAAAAGAAAATCGCGGTCTTGGCTCGCTGGTGTGGTAGGTAGGTGCGTCACAGAAAGGAATTTATAAACAATACCAATACTAGGAAAAAGTAACATGATCCATGTCCAAATAAATAATATGATATTATTTAAGACTATCATGTTACTTTGTTAGTCCCAACATTGCGCTGGTGTAATCTATTATGGATATGGAAGACCCAAAATAATATTCCACGAGGTATTATTTTAGACCTAAAATATAAAATTGCTGTCCGTAAACGTATGTGAAAAACATGTAAGATGCCATAAAGTTTTTTTCTTTATTAATCGTCTGAAACTGAAGTAATGGCTATTTTTTTGTTTTGCTCTCACTGTGGCCAGTAACTGAACTATTTTTTAGGGCCTATGTCATAAAATCAAAAAAGTTTTATTTTCGCCTTCTTCACTTCTCCACTCCACTGACGTATACAGTATGGGCCATTGTGTACATGGGCACATGAAAAGAAAATCCTCATCTGCCTATTACATATTGGTACATGAAAGCATTGTTGGGCGATCCTTGCATGTACCGTATTAATTTGTGTTCTTTGAGCTTAGCTTGCGCTATTCCTAAATGACACATGCATTGGCTGCTATATGTTAATTTTCGACATACATTATGAATGTCGGTTAAGTACCGATAAAGTCGGTTAACTCAGAACTTACCTATTTTTGTAAGTAAAGAAAAATATAACCTTGTGCACAAGAAAATAGTGGTTTCTTGCTAAACAGAGGATCTAACTCAACGACCTTAACTGCAGTAGAGCGCAACATGCACCATTACTGCACGTTACGTTACCATGGCGCAATGGCGCAGATTTCTGATACACCATGATTAGCCTTCATAGACTATCAGAAATCTACGAAATTCTTACCAACCTATTCATGGCTTTTACTAAAATATTGGCTAGTTTGGTCTTTACATCTGTAGGTATTAATAAAATAAAATTAATGGAATTATTTCCCTTTTTCTCTGGCCTTAGGTGTTTCAAGCATGGATGAGTAGTAGTAGAAGTGCATATTATTATGTTCTGAATATAGATACTAAACTGCTTGGTGAATATAGGTTAAGTGGTACCTATTTGTACCGTCAAATTACCTACAATCACCGGATCTTTAGTCAAAGTTTGTACCTGAAACAAAGTAAAAATATATTGTTAGTATAATTTATTATACAGGGTGTCCGGTAAAGAATGGATAACCTTGAAATAGCATATAATAGACCTTATGGCTGTACTAAAAAAAAAATACAAAAAAAAAATATCCCAAGTAATAACTAAGATTTTTTAGAAAATAAAATACTAACTTTTTTACATTTTTCATCACCACAACCACAAATGAATGAATTCCATCGGTTAACTGTTGTTATAATAGTGTACGTTGACTATGCCGCCGACAGAGAGGCAATAAATAGTGTGACTAGAAATTACAGAGTATTTTTTTCTAAAAAATTAAATCTTAGGTACCTGCTTACTACTTGGGATATACATTTTTTTTTGTATTTTTTTTAGAACGGCCATAGGATCAATTATATGCTATTTCAAGGTTATCCATTAATTACCGGACACCCTGTATAAAAGCCAAATATCTAATTACGTATTAGGGAAACTACACTAGATACTTAATTAAGTAGTGTAGTCTAATTACATCAACGAGGCAACTTAAAATAATTAAAATTTATATGATTTAGGTCCTAAAAAATGAACATCTTACTAACAAAATTGAAGGATTATCAGTTAGGTCTTACATAATAATCCATCCGTACTCCGTACTACCCGTCCGTACGTATCCGTACTCGCAATAGCGACTAAATAAAGTCAATTAAAACCATAACCAATTTTAAGAAGATAAAAAAAGAAAAAACTTAATGGCATCTTACAAGTTTTTTACAGATTACGGAAAGCAATATCGCATTTTAGGTCTAAAAATAGAATACTACCTCATTATTGAGTCTACCATAATATATTCGGATTGGTCTTCTGCAATCTTTTTCACACTGAGCAGACTCGTCCGATTCAAGCGATAGGTTTAAAAAAAATCTTGGTTTTTTGCCACCGACTTCAGAAATTAAAGTTATTTTTCTTCACTTCACCTTATGCATTGTGACGAGCATAAATTGTTTAGCAACCATATTAAAATAGTCGAATCGCAACTCGTGAAATACTTATTATTGAATAGCTCCGATGGCCATCTGTGGCCTTCATCATCAGTTCCACTTCACCAAAATGGTGCTTTTCAAGATCAAATGCACGAGTTACTATAAAAAAACCAGCCAAGTGCGTGTAGGACCAGGAACAATGAAGGGCCCGTAGTTGGGATGAATTTATCCCAAAACAAACTAAACACTGTAGTTGAAAAACATGTTCTCCCATACATCGATATATGACACGGTCAATGCTCCAACTACAAATGTAAGTTTGTAATCACAATTTTTTTTTATGTGATAAAACTACAAATTAACGATTTTCGGACTTTTTCCTTTATTTGTGCTGTGAGACCTTGCTTCTTGCCATATTTCATGATTCTAGGTCAACGGGAAGTACCCTATGGGTTTTGATTTATTTGCGAGTATCAAAATATGCCGCATACATGGCCGTATTTTTTATTGCGTTGATTTAGAAGCTTAATTTTTTTAGAGCTCAAAGGGACCGTAGACTTACGTATTTGATATTAATTTCAACTTGATACCTCCACGCGTTCCTGAGAAAAAAGCTCTTGACAGACTGACAGACAGACAGACGGACGAACAAAGAAGTGATCCTATAAGGGTTCCGTTTTTTCCTTTCGAGAGTACGTATCCCTAAAAATACCCAAATCGCTATAGGTGTGCCTATAATATTTGAAGAGTTCCCTCGATTTCTCCAGGAATCCATCATCAAATCTTGACCTGACCATCTAGGAAGTATATTCTTACTAACAAAAAAAGAATTTTCCAAATCGGTCCAGCCGTTTTTGAGTAATCGGGGAACAAACATAAAAAAAAGATTCCGGCAAACTGAGAACCTCCTCCTTTTTTTGAAGTCGGTTAAAAATGGCACTTCACCTCAATGATAATTGCATACTATGCGTACTATCTTCAGGGAACCGTTACAGTAACAATGCATCTTTTTCTTATAGACATAAGCAAACGTTGTTTTAAAAATTAACCAACAGACTAAAAAATGAACAAAGCCTCGTTGTCGAACAACGCTTCACGGAATGAATCCCATTACAAAGTTAGTACAACATTGAGTAATTTTATAATCAAAGCGTGCAAAACCGACATCGTAAAGCTTTCAGGATGCTGGGAATCCCTAAAATAACAAAATAGAATTTCCGAGAGATGTGAGCTGGGAGGCGTGGCGGCCGGAGGCGGGCTGCGTTTGGACGGCCGGAACCTAGCGATCGCCACATCCGCGCCAGCGAGCGAATAAGTAATGCACCTATTATATATTTATTATTCGGTATTGATGGGGTTAATTCGTTAAAATGTGTCTTTGGAATGGTATGGTAGATTTTGAAAAGTCAACTACGAAAACTCTTATTAATTTTTCTTGTTGTTCCCAGAACAAAGGCTTCCTCTACCTCTACAGATGAACTTCTTTTGTTTTTAAATATATTTTGAAATTGATAGTATACTTTTTTGTAGCTTTTGTGGGCAGGATATTAATTCAGATTTGTTACAGTTGTAATGGCAATCATGTCATTTGGTTTCAATAGGTTTTTATTTTATTTATCTTTTATATATTCTTACTCTTTTTTTTTTCTCAAATATAGGAACAATATAGGCTGTTTATGATAGATTCTTTTAAGTTTTGTGAATATGAAAACGTTGTAGGCTTAATAAACTGTAAATTTGTAGAACATTTTCTATTTTATTAAGTACCTTGGTGACAGGCCTACACTGTCCTCCCATACCTATTAACACAGTAATATTTGAAAACATTGTAAAAGCCAATTATTTTTAAAAGAATAACCGTGGAGTTTCTTGCCGGCAGTTCTCCATAGGAAACGACCAATTAGAACCGTGCACCTAGCTTCTGACGTTTCTTAAATGCCCATGTAAGTTTATGTGAAATAAAACATTTTGATTTTGATCACTAACATTGTAATATAATATTACATTAAAGGTAAACTATAAAAATACCTGTTGAATAGAAAAAAATACTGGCTACAACGATCAATCATAGTTAATTTACAATATTTTTTCCTAAATAATCGCCACTAAACACCAGCACAGACACGCTCGAGCCATCCCGCGCCAGGCACGGCCATCCAGGGCCCATGGGCCACCCCACGTTAATTGATTCACCAGATAACGCCGGAATGTCACTCGATGAACGCGATCCATGTTTACACCGCGACCTCTGTTATTTAGCGCGTAGCGTGCATTGCGATGACGAGTGCATCCTGCTTGTAATTAAAGATAATGGTGACTTGAGATTAAGATAGCAAAGATTGCAGCATTTGATTGTGGTAAGTTATAGTTCAATCATTACGTATCCGATCATATGGCTAAGGGTTTTTTTTTTTTGTGAACAGTGGACAGTGAACAAGTTTAACTCACCAGAAAACGTCAGAATTTCCAAAGACAGAAATAAATAAAAAAAAACTACTCAACAACCTCCTATATTTTTGAAGTCGGTTAACAAAGTGCTTCACAGAGACCAACACAATCACTGATTTCTTTAACCGTCATAACGAATCTATGAATCATATTTTTCAAGGGATTTGGAATCCCATTACACCGTTACACGACCCTCTAGAACGATCGATGTACCAGGACAGCATAAAACAATGCCCCTAGTAATTTACGAGTTTGACTTGCTTCGGACCTCTCTTTACGAGGCAGTAGGTACATCTCCTGTTGATAATGCCTCGCCTTTAAAATGAGCATTAAGATTAAGGAAAAAGTTATTGGGGTGTAACAGGGAAGTGTTTTTTTTTATATTTTATTTATAGGTGAAATCTGGTGGTGTAGTTAAATTTTGGTATTTGTGTTTGAATAGTAATTTTTTTAATAAAAAAAAAATAAAAACATTAACTTCTAGTAAATACAAAAATATATTACCATGAACGAATTTTGCCCGACATAATACACAAAAACAATACAAATCTCCCACACTCTTTCTCAAACTGTTTCGTAATTCAAAAAACAATTGAAAAATGGTATTTCAATTTCGCCATAGGCGTTCGAAATATAAATTAAAATTAGGATGGGCGGCGTGTAATTCCGCAATAAAACGCAGCTGCGCTCCAATCAGATGACGATCTTGATAAACGAGCACCGTGAGATTGCACTCTTGCCAGAACCTGGTGGAAAGTGGAAATCTATTTCGAGAAAGGTTTTTTTGCATATTTTTGTTTGCAGGAGTAGATTTAATTTAAAGTAATGTGTAAATAAGATATAAGAGAGAAATCCTCTTAACTCGCAAGATCTTTAGTACTGCACCTATTTGTAATTTTGAAGTGAAGGTGAGAAAAATACAAGCGTTTCAATTTCATATTTTAACTTGGTTTCTAGTTAGCCGAACTGTGGCGTTGAAGTTCATTCAACACCGACGGCTGTCAATTAATTCAGTCGACCCCGAGAGTTACATTAACGTTTCAGTCAATACTGTATTCAAACGAACCATATTTACTTGAAATGCTTTTAAGTCCAATGAAGACCTATGATAAAAGCATTTCGTTTGCCTAAAAACTTTACCGCAACTTTACGAGATAACACGATCGCCAAGTCATCGCCCTTTAAACATCGGACATTTTATGCTTACAAACTAAAGCTAATCTCGTGGACATTATTATTTATTTAACGGATTCTAATTCAACGAACACTGTAGCAATCTAGGACCCTGTCGCAACCTACAAAATGACGACAGCACATAAAAAATACACGGCAATGACAGAATAGAAATAATTACTTCGTATCCCGGGCAAGGCAGCCGTTCAACTAAAAACGTACGCTGAAAAATATATCTATCCCATTTTATCGTATGGGGGTTTCTGTGAGCGAGAAAGGGACAGTACCACGTTGCCTAAATAAAACATAACGGCTGAGAACACGAGCCATATTGCCTCGGTGGAAAAGTTTTAAAAAGTTTTCTTTGCGGACCCATTACAAGTACGTCGACTTTGTATGTGTGAGTTCGCTCGATACAAGCGGTCGATGGTCCTGTGATATGTTAGAAGACACGCTTGTAAGAATATTATGTTAAAACACGAGGATTTGTTGAACAAAATCAACAACTTTTACACCCACTGGAGGTTGAGTGAAAGAGAATATTCTGAGAAAGCCTTTAATTATTATTTTATCGCTAAATGTTTAAGTAACTTTTTACATTAGGTACAATGGTTATTAAACACACAAGTATTGTCTAGATAAGAGTAAAGTACTTATACATAAGAAAAAACTTCTGCCGAAGACAATGGCGAACAAACTCTAATATATTCATCTTCTTAGAAGCCTGCTTGTTACCAAAAATAAAGTACCCTGAAGTACTGAAGAACAAAGTCTACATACATTCACGCTGATTAAATTTCTCCATATTCATAAGACCTAAATCGTCGCATGCATTATTAAGATAATACATGCGACGCTAACGTATTTTCATTTGAAATTTTAATCCATTGAAAACGTGACCTCCAACAGGAGTGTGTGTGTGTGAGTAGCCCTGGTTTACGCACACTACCAAGTTGCTGTGTACACAACGAAAGTAGGTTTATTTCCATGAAAAAGTTTTGAAAATCGATGGCTTTAGCTCCTACGCTCGGAAAGTTTTGCGCCATATAACCATAAATACAGTGTACCCCGTGTTTTGCTCGCTGTAGACATCGACCTACTGGTATTTTCTTCTAATAATTTTCAAAATACTGAATTATGAACATTTTTGTACAAGAATGTTACTTTTTACGTTTTATTACAACATTTTTTTCTCTCGTTTCTTGATAATCACGTGGATGGGAACATGGAAGGTGTGGTTAAACACGTTATGTTGCTGAGATTACGTTATACTTGTGAGGAAAAGTTTAAAAGTTCCCTTTGCTTGGTTTTGCAATTATTTAAAAAAAAAATTGTGTAATTGTTACAAGAATACTGAAATTTCAAAAACGTGTCGTTTTCTCTAAATGTTGTTGTGAAGCCATAGGTTTCACAAGCGAAATGTGTTTTGTTCAAAGTTAGTGGTCAAGGTTTTTGTACACAGCTGTTGTAATGTTGGAAAATAGACCGATTTTCACCACTTTTATTTTGTTTTGTCGTAGATTGTGATAAAAACTTGAATTGAAAAATATTTCACTTCGGAATCATTGTCAGGCCCGTCATTTAAATTTAACAGACTTCTATTTTCCAGAAAACACCCTAAAGATTTAAACAGAGGGTTATAAATATCCTAAGAATGAATACCCCAAAGGATAACCGTACGGCGCATGACGCATCGTTGCGGGAAGCACCATCTTGAAAATATCGCTTTGATATATTATTGTTTATAAATAATGACTATTATACCCTCTTAATTTAATTGTGGCGTATCCCTGAAGCTTATTAACCGTCCGGTTAATATTTCCTTATTGGGCTGTAATTAATTTTGTTAGGCAGGTGCTATGCCCGGAGCCGTTCGGGCCACCTTAAACGGCTATTATCTACCGCATTATTTTGTCGTGGCCAATTTGTTTGAAGCCTTTGACGGTTGTAACGAACAGTTAATTACGTTCGATGCGATGCTCGATTGTTTAAGAAAGGATTTTGTTTATAAGAAAATGGTTTAAGGTTTTCGTGAAGTGGATTGTTGGATTGAAAATTGCGTGACGGTCTTTAATGGTTTAATGTTTGTTTATTTTACGCAGTTTTGTTCAAGCCTCCTCGGTAGATTCATGTGCTTTTGACTGTAAGTTTCTTAATATGAATAAATAAAGTACTTAATCTTCTGGGCATGATAATTAGTGGATAAGATTTAGTGTTAGACACTTTTAATTATTTTATTAGTGCTTCTTTTTATCTTGACAAAGAACGTGATGACGTCACAGTCAGCTAATACGAAAATACGCAATAAAAATTTCAAAAATATATCAACAACAAAATGGTGAATCCAAGAGCAACACAACACACCAGCCAATTACCAATTACACTCCTCACAATTACAAACTTTGACCCAGCACAGTCAAACAGTAGTCCAAGTTGTGTCCAAGGTCAAATTAGCGCCATGACCCCCAACTGCACCCTCAGTCCGCCAGTCAGGTCCAAGTAGTTTACGAACAACTGCCATAACTCCGCAGGTTCTGAAACTGGGTGACGGACTAAGCGGCCGGGCCGTTGACTCCGAGAAAAAGTTCCCTTTAAATATCCACAAGTTTAGTTTAGCAACTCAAATTTAGTTTGGTAACAAACAGAACAAACAACAAGTCGCAACAAATCCGGCGAAGTTGCGCGCGAGTCGGTTCAAGTTCAGTTCGGAGCGAACTCGTGATGCGCACGTGGGGTTGTGATATATGTAGAATGTGTGTGTGTCAACGAGAAGGTTAAAAAAGTTTTAAAAGTAAAGTAACACTTATAAATAAAAATATTTATTACGAGATTTTTATTTTTCAACATTAATTTAGGAACTATTCGCAAACATTTCATGTGAAAAATTAATAAACTTTATACTTATAGTTTTTTAAATATTTTTTTTTGAAACTGCCATGTAAATGTTCAAAATTAAAAAAAAAAAACGTATTGGAATCTCTCGTATGAACATACGTAGTACTTTTATAATAGTTAAAAAATATAAAAGAAACGACTTCATAACTGTGCAGCAAAATCTGCATATACCATCGGATATAGCCTTTCTATTACATACTTCGAGTACCTACCTACATTTACGTAGTTTCTTTGCTACGCTCAACGTAGGCTATCCGGGTCGTAGCCGCAGAGCTACGGGCTACGACGTAGGCGGTGCCAAAAGCTAGCCGCTACTTTGCTACGCCGGGGTGTGAGGCATCGTATCGATTGCCTCCCTTGTACCCTTAGTATGACCTAACTAATTTTATGACCTTTTAGGATAATATGTATTAGTTCATTGCATTTTAAAGAAGGATATGGTTAATACAAACTGTGTCGCTAAAAATCATTACTGAAATAAAAAATAAATTAGATAGTCGTTGGACGATAAAACTATTAAAATGTACTTGAAAAAATTATTACAGAAGTCATAATATTTTTATACCTAACTGAAATAAAAACATCGTAACGCAATAAAAATCGTATCCGCATTACGTAACTGTGCATATTATATCTCCGACCGGCCGCATCCTTGCGTCGGAGACAAAGTCCTGTACAGGACTGGCGCGTCGCCGCTGCGGTGCGCATACCGCGCATGCGTCCCCCCTGCCCCCGCCGCCGCCTACCCGCAACACGGAAAACTTTTCCCCGACATAGCTATAACTACGCGCTTCACCCGTCGGCAACACTTTTTGCCCCCACCGGTGGGTAGGGAGGCAAAAGTTTTGCCAGCCCGGTTCGGTACTCCGTACACATCGCTCTTCCACTTTTTCCTGTATATTGAAATGGAGGTGCGGAGAAAAGAGTAGAATTTAGAAGCTGTCGTACAAATTTTAATGAGGAGTGAGAAGGTGAATGGTATTTCGTGTAACGAGCACCGCGGCCTTTGTATGGACTTTTTAATATTTCAATACTCGCCGAAGTTGCGACACGAAGCGTACAATTTGACAAAACGAGCGACTCATAATGAGGATGTCATTTGGATGTCACATGTCAAATTATAATAGGTAATTTACAGAGTAACAATTGCTATCACAAATTGATTAAACTTGCGGTGAATGATCTTGGTAGTTAGTAATAAGTTATGTTTGAGCTTACCTCAGATAATTGCAGATGACCGTCGTCCGGTGGTCACCTAGTTAACGCTAATATCAATTAGGCAAACCACCACTTCATCACGGCTATTCAATAACAAGGATCTTCGGTGAATGATTAATAACTAGAACCGCGGTTTGTTTGCATTTGGACGGTCCGCGTCCGTCGGCGAGAGAAACAAACTTATGAATAATGTGCCGCATAAGTTGAGCGTGACTTAAGGATGAATCGATTTTCTTGAACCGACGCCACACGGCTGCTATCCTATCATCTCGATTAATTGCATGGGTTATTTAAAGAGGAGCCGTCAACAGTACATATTTGAGGTCTGGGAGTACATTCATCACGGGCCGGGTTGCAACGTCTGACCCTACGTTATCTTGCAGGAGCAGTGACGCGACCCAAACCTCTTGGTGACTGATGACTCGCCTTAATTAAATTTTATGAACTATCTTTCTGTTGGTCTACTGTTTGCTGGTGCAATTAGCAAAACTCTGTTTATACGTTAATGTTATCGGAGGGTACGAGTATTTGCAACGTATTTATGTCCTAACAAATTCACAAAACCGTATAATGCAACTGCATTTACCTAAGCGAAGTCGTCACCACACGACACATCTAAATTTACTGTAGCATCACCGTTGAAAAACTTTTCACAATACACATCGCCAGTAACGGAATGACAGTCCTAATTCACGGTAGGTTTAGTTAACGTCTAAAGCAACTTTACAATTCTAACGTAGTTGCGTATTCTGTCCACCTGAAAACCGCCGACGAACTCCGACGTCGGCCGCATCCAAAATTCAAGGTATAAAGACAGACACAGGCACATGTCCGACAGATGTACTCAGTTCCTGATGTGTGTGAATCAAATACTAGGATTTGGTTCCAGAATTAGAGCGGGATATTACTGCCAGCGGGCCTTTAGTAAACAACCGCTGTGAGGCCATGTTTGTACCGACTTTTGAAATTTAAATGTAACTGCTATGGACTCTGTGAATAATTATTATAAATAGAGTGCAGTGTTAAAACAGATTTCTCTACATACAACTCACTCTTTTATTCGTTGATTACAATGTATTGGATGCTGTTAATGTGTTACAAGTTTGATACTTGTATTAAAGACTGTCTAAAATTATCTTAAATATTTTTTCTTACTAGTAATGAAAATGTTACAACGTAAATATATTAAACGACTCCTACATAATTGATCAATTTTATTCCGAATTTACCGCCAGAAGCGTACGAGCACCATTTAAAAAGTTACAACAGTTGAATTTCGAAAATAGAATACGATGTTCAAACTTTGCTTTCAACCAGTTTGAGTAAAAACCATTCGTTATACATCGAACGGGACGCACCAATAAAATTATTTCCAATCGATGTTATGGATTCAATTTTCTTCTAATTAAAATTTATAGGAGTTCGACTTCTGTCGACGTCAATTTTTAACGAATGGCAATAAAAGTCACGAAAGTCTAGACGATTTTACGTGTATGGTTTTCTAACTTTTACAATAAAGTGCTATTCCAGTGGAATAAAAAATATTCGAATATAAAGCCTGTTCATAAAAATTGATGTTTGTTTTTTGAGTAATAAATAAGATTGTCAGACGTCAGTCATGACCGTTCAGAGTGTTGTAAAACAAAACAAAAGAATGTAGCGACATTTAGTTCAAGACGGGGCGATAACTCAGACGCCGCGCGTAGCCACTCGCACAGATTTATTGGTGCAATTGACAAAGTGGCAAATGGCCCATTAGAAATTAGGAGTTCCTCGAGAAACGCGCCATGGAAAAATGTACAGCAATATTTCCCCTGTGTAAGCAAAATTGTAAGCAATAAATAATATCCGGGTGTTCTTGTGTCGCTTGTGCAAAGCTAATTTGAAAAAGGTTTTTAAGGAACTGAAACTGTATTTGTATTCTGGACTTTTTCGTCTAAGTTGATAACTTTGAAGGCATATCTTTACGCACTAATGCATATAACTTTGACAGGAGATAAAAACTATGAAATTCTTTTAGGGTATCTGTTCAAAACTGCGACAGAACTTGCTCTCATTTCTTTATGCGATTTCTTAAGTCTTTTGATTACTTTAGATACCAATTTAAAGTAAACTACCCGCTACATTAAAATCCTTTTATACCAACATTTCGCATAAACACCGCACTTTAACTAATAAACCGAATAATCGTCCAATAAAAAATAAACAGATAATCGAATACAATAATCGTAATAATCGAATAGAGGGAACTAATTCCATGAATGTTTTCAGTCGATAGCTTACGACATGTTTATCGTCATTGAGTAATAAAAACGAGTCTAATGACTCGGGAACTCGGCTCTGCCGGGATTGTCTCTCTATATCATATATGGGTCAATAAAATTTTATGTTCAGTTAAACTTTGTTAAACGCTTCGTATTTTTCTGAGGGCATTAGGTGCCATCTTTCTCTATACCTTTCCCTTGATGATTAGATTGTTTTATTTTTTAATATTACACCTATACGTTTACGTTGAATAGAATATAAGTTATAGTTTATGTATTTTAACATGTTTTATTGTAGGTAATCCAGGTCAAATATTACTTTGGTAAAACTTGATTCATGTGAGTAGGTACCGTGGAGCTTAATATAGAAATATTTTATGTAACGAAATAACAATGTGAATAACAACCGATTTTACCTCCATGAACTCGTTTCATTTTATTTAGTTGTGAAACTGTGACACGACGTTACAATAAAACATCATAAATGCACGAACTCCGACCAATTCGAATAACTTCATAATTCCCAGTACAACTCGTTTATTATTCTAAATTTTCTCACCTCTAAAATATAGAGATTAATACAGCAAAAGCTTGTCACCTCTATTTCAACGGGATAGGTCTCCAAATTCAATTTTGAAAAAGGAACATTCGTGGTTTCTTTTTTAAAATCGTGTGCAAACACATCAGCGGGTGTTCAGTATAAAAAGATTATCTAGTAAGAGCAGAAACAAGTAAACAGATTATAAAAAAGACGTTCCGTTCCCGCCACGACCCCTCCGGCTGTATTCATACGGTACTGGAAATGTCTTTGTATAAAAAATATACTTTTTGGGGATTTTGTTTTAAGTTAGTGTTTAGAGCTAATGTTTTTCGTGGATTTTGTATTTGGTGATTCATTTTTATTATTGTATGTTCATTTGGCTTATTATTTCATTTTTTTTTGTTGGGTAAAGTGTAGGAAAACTGGTTTATTAATAGTTTTCCGACCTGTTAATTTTATTTTATTTCATAAAAAGTGGTACAGTCTGTGACAAAGTAAGATGACTATTTTAGAATAGTTTACATCTGAGATGAGTAGGTAACAATACAATTTTTGCGATCTGATGTCCAAGGTAGGTTACTTAGTAGCCTGTAATAAGGACAATCAGCTTTCAATTCCCGAGAATAAGACAAAAGTATTGTTTAGACTGTTACATTATTAACGTTATTAACAAAGTTTAGAAATGAAAAAAAAAGTTATATTTTAACAACAGCAACCTGGACCGTGTCCGAGTTCTGTAATCATTTGATTTAGCCAAAAGACACGTAAGTCCTTTCAAGAAGACTTGTGACCTGTTCTTCAGAACATCTACATCCTCACAACCTTTAATCAAAACAATTTCTACTACAAAAAGCCTCGCTATCCCACTTTTTACCAACAACCCAGCTAGGTCCTTTGAACACAGTTTCCCCTTTAAAACCTTCTTTTTGTCTCCACTATCTGTCCGGTCCCGTGGGTGCAATACATCGGTGTCTCACTGTACCCCTCCCCTCGAGAACTACCCCGCCCCGCATGCCCCGCGCGGTCGTGCGTGTCGATAAAAAATAATTGCTTCCGTCACCCAGAATTACAATACAAATAGAGGTTTCTTCGAATAATTTTCGGTAAGATTGTTTATATTTTATTCGAGTTTTTTGTTATTTCCGTGGGTAAATTCGGTCCTTATTATATGGATGAAAGAAAATATCAAAATGTTTAATAAAATACAAAAATTTATTTTTAAACGAGTGAAACGTTGTCTCAAAAGATATTTGTATCATCTGTAGGCACACTGACAGCACAATTGATTGCTTAACTTCGTTTAGTTATGATGGTTAGACAGAACCCAAAATAAAATCCGACTCTACGATGATGTGAGTTATGAAAACGTAGATCAAATTAAAACAGATAAACATCTTCCCTTTGTCCCACCATCCAGTATTTTCCATAATCTTCCCCAGAATTCCTAGTGTATTTATTATTTACTTAAATACCTAAGATAGCCGTACGAAATTAACATCTTAAGTGGAAGTTCTCAATAGTTAATCTGCGTTCATTCTCGATTTGCTTCGAATGAAGGCGCTATCGACTGGACGGCTCACAATAGATGCACTGGACCGAGTTCCATTAGCCGATCCGGTTTTATATTGCATTTGCTATGCGCTTGCGTTGTGGCGATAATTTTACAGTTTATGTGAAATTGAATAGTATTTCGTATAACATTTCCATACAAAGACTTTAGATTATCAATCAGTATTATTTATATTTTTTAAATACTAATAATTTATATTTCGATTAATAATTTAATTTGAGGAAGTTTATAAATGGCAACTGCGCTAATTGCACATTATTTACCTAAATAGGTTAGATACTAGACTGTAAGATTTATAAAGTATAAATAAATAAAACATCATTAATATTTTAATCAAAAGATTTTGAAAAAAAAATATTTTCTTAAGCTTAGCTTAATCATGAAATACCTACATTTAAAGGCAATTTAAAATCAATTTTAAAATATCAATACAAAATCCATTAACAAATTGCCAAAAGGCCAAAACAAAAGAGTAATCAAGTCGAAACTGAAGTTTTCTAAGTAATCGTCTTAGTTTCCAACAAATAAGGTAGGGACACGTGAGGGCTTCCATTCAACAAGTCAGGAATTGTGGGGACGATCAATCATAATCACAGGCACTTTCAGGTTCTTTCACGTCGACTAATGGTCCACAAAATGCGTTTAAAATCTGCGAGTGTGAACGCATTGGAAGGTAACCGCTCGGAAAGGCACAAAGCCGGCGTGGGATTGATCCATCATGTGTCCTCCTCACCTCAAACGATACGGTTTTGAAATGTGGCGTTTTATTTTTCGGCTTCCCATGTATTTACTTTTATTTTTTCATAAACGGTTCTCTTTTTAAACCACCGACTTGTAAAAGGACTTGTTATATTATTCGAATAAGTTTTGTATTCGAATAATTTTTATTCGAAAATAGGTAATTCAGTGAGTAGGATGTGTTATCTTCTTTATATGAAAATTTTCACGATATTCACTTGCATTTCAAAACACGACATATTACCTACCATAATTCCTTTACCATATCAAAAAATAGTATTCTAAAAAGAATTTTTAATTTAACAATCTTTGTCAGCGCCACGCCAATCATTCGACGGGCGGCTCCATTGTACTCTGTTCTGTTATTTTAATTTTTCCCCGCACAGGAATGTCTTTGAGACTTCAAATGACGCGTGTAATATGGAGGTCTCTGTTCGTTTGATGTAGAAAGATTAGGCCATTTGTGATGAGTATTTTTCACTGAAATAAAAGTGAACAATGGGTGCGTCGATAAGCCACGGATCCCCTTTGCGGTCTACTCTGTTTACAGTGGCTTTTTTGATGTGGCCACTCTGCTTTATAATGTTTAATTCGCTTTGATTTTGCATTGAGGTTTTCTTTATGGAATATTTACGAAGTTTCTTTATTTAAATGGTCGAAATATTTCAAATGATTCTTATATTATTTGATTCTATTTTGTTGTTTTTCCGTGGTGCACTGTATCAAAAAGGGTTTAATTTCAGTACTTATCATAAATTAAATCAGTATTTGCAGTTCTAATAATGTTAGTTCAAGAGGATAGTGGACAAAAATGTATGGGAGCTGGTGCTACTACCGGCATAGTTAAAACCACAGCAGTTTTGAAGACATTACTTCTCCCCTTACTCAGGCCAAGGCGCATCAAAGTCTGTCACAGGGTTATTCAGTTCTGACAATGTTAGGTTAGCTCATGTGGGGTTTTACGGTTGTGACACGTATAAAACAGTTTAGTATAGATTAGGTGTCAGTTTAAGTTAGGCTAGCAATTAGATATATTCATGTATAGATAGATAAAATAAAAAATTAATTAATGAATAAAAATAATTTACTTCCCATGAGACAAAAAACTAACATTTTGATTTATTCAAGCTTCTGAGTCGATTATTATGGAGTTCAAAAACAGTGCCGGTCGAAAGAAAAAAACAAAAATAACTTTTTTTTGTTTTTTTTTTGTGTGTGTAGGCACAACATAGTGAAGGACTGCGCTGACGACGAGCCACACCAACACCAGCGCATGTTGCGAGGGACGAGGGGATTATCGAGGCGCGTTCAATCTTTCATTTCGTAATGTTACACTGTCTTAGTAGCTTTTTATTATTATTTCTTTATTATATTAAGTCTTTCTTTTAAAGAATGCACTCAAACTCAAAGCATTTATTTCAATTAAACCAATTACAGGCACTTTTGAATTGTTAAAGAGTCAGTCAGTTAGTCAGAAAATTGAAGCTAGTCGCCCATTCCAAAACGTAGATCTCTATGGAGAACAATGGGCAAGAAACTCCATGGACACTCTTTTAAATCAAAATTATTACAAAATCCTGGGTACATTGTTCTTGTTGCGAGATGTCATATGTGAGAACAATGTAAAAAATAAATAATTAAAAACAATTCAAAATATAACATTAAAAATAAGCCCTGGCAGTTAAGAGATGACCAGTCTCCACTGACGGCGCCCATTCACGAACATGACGCGTGGATCAGCACCATCCAGCTCAACCATTTTGTAGGGAACCGAATGATCCAACACACGCGTCATCATCAGCGAGACATTTAAGTGAGTGAACTCAAAACCGATCAATAATTAATTTAATGAAAAATACTTTAGATACACGTAGATCGGTTCCTCTCGGATATATTTTGATGGTGATATAATAAAAAAGATGCAGTATTGTTTACTTTTTTACGTATTTCACACTTAGTGGCTGGTGGTCCTTGGACTATTATCGCCCACCATCCATATGAAATACTTTTATTTATAAACAGTAGAACTACTCTAGAACAAAACACAACACTACCAGAAATAATTATCTCATAACGAACCAGTCGCCTGCCACACGTTCAAGACAGCGAAACTGTCCGCTCCAATACGACGGACACTAAGCAGAAAATTCCATTGCGCCAAAGTTTTGATTGTCCCCGGCAGATGGCATTCTTGCCGACACATTCCCGGGATCACTGAAGAGTGTACGTTTTATTGTGGTCATATTGCAAGATGGAACGTTTGTGTAGGATGACCGGTGGGTCCGGAAAATTGGATTTTCTCTAAAAAAATATTGGGTGTTTGTCAAATTGACATGAGTGAAATGAGACGTAATTACAACGATTTATAAAAATCACAAATAATTACAAACAATATCAATATCATGATCATCAGCCTACAGCAGTCCACTGCTGGAAATAGGCCTCTCCAATTGCACGCCATTCAGCTCGATTCTCGGCAACTCTCATCCAGCTGCTACCAGCCACCCTGCGAAAATCGTCGCTCCACCTAGCCTGAGGGCGTCCTACATTATGTTTGCCGATTCGCGGTCTCCACTCAAGAACACGTCTACCCCAACGCTCATCGGTTCTACCTAATATGGCCGGCCCATTGCCACTTCAGCTTGTTTATTCTGTGAGCTATGTCGACAACTACACATATCAACATAAAACAACTAAAATCTATTTAACAAAATTTCATTAAACCATCCCCGCTCACATCTCAAATTAACCAACAATTTGCCAACGTAAACAAAAGGAGCCAATGCAACTTCCGACCCTCGGTCATTTTTATCCCTCACTAATTGTAATTTCATTGATAACAGAGTTTACAGTTTGACCGGTCCATTAGACCGAAACAAGGTGCCGTCCGGCCTTACGGCTGTATTTATAACCTTAGTATAGTTGCGGCAATAATTTCATTAGTGAGGCACAACTAGAGGCCGGACAAGACAAATGGTAGCCATTAGGCCCCTAACGACTGCCCCCGTCAGCCCCTGAACTTTTAACGACGAGAATCAAAGTAAATACGAAACGTTATCTTGCCGATTTGGCGATCATAACTGGCAAGGGTTTACTAACGGGATGTACGCAGGTAGATTGTATCAGTTTTAATTGATGCTTAATGCACGATTTAGTGACCCCTAACTGGACTTATCGGCCTTTGATTTTGGCCAGAGTATCAATTGGAGAAGTTTATGTCCCTCGCTAATACTGCAGCATTCATTGTTATCGGTAACTCGCAATCAAGTGGCTTATTACCATCAAAATGATTTTAACGATGTCCCTTCCTTTTTGGCTCTTCTAGTTACCTCTTCTTAATTTGTAAGAGTATCTTAATTTCATAATAATTTGTTTAGTTCAATAACTTTTTTTGGGATTTGGCCAGTAGATTGAGCGATTTATTTTTTACAACAAAAACATAATAACTCCTTATAAACGGAACCCTCCATTTTATTTAACTCTTAATGCAGCCTCCCACGGGACGAGGCCGCCAAATCAGTCGCATTTGAGGCGGCCTCGCGACTCACACGTTATTGTGTGCGGCAGTCATTAAGAGCTATTCGTAGCCAGCAACTTCTTCTGACCGTAATATGTGGATATAAGAATGACAGCAGTAATGTTAGCAGCTGTCTTGTTTGTTTGTTTTCTGGTAATAGCAAGGCATGTGCCCCGTTCTTAGAGAAATACTTGATTAGGGGTTAGGGGTCAGTTTATCTCATACTAGCTTTTTCCCGCGGCTTCGCCCGCGTGGATGTCGGTTTACCGGGATAAAAAGTATCCTAAGTGTTAATTCAGGTTATAAGCTATCTGTGTGCAAAGTTTCATCCAAACCCGTTCAGCCATTTTTGTGTGATTGAGTAACAAACATCCAAACATCTTCACAAACTTTCACATGTATATTATTAGTAGGATTTACCGATTGACTGCCTCGTTGGTCTAGTGGTCGCAAGTGCTACTGCTGAGCATCTGAGCGGTCCTGGGTTCGATTCCCGGATCGGGAAAAGTGTTATTTGGTTTTGGTTTCCCGGAGGCTGGATGTATGCCCAGTTGATGGTAATAGGCTCGCGCCCTATTACATGGGACTTAAACATACCTAATTGGCGAAATGTGGGTGTAGGTGCACCTCTGCCTAATCCTTCGGGAAGTACAGGCGTGATGTTATGTTATGTAGAAATGCGCTTTTGGAACGATTGGTTAGTTAGATCATCAATCAAACTATCATACTTTCAAACTCTTTGCAAAATTGTCAAAATAATAGGTACGTCCTCTGATCCACTTCCATTCAAAATATCATCCGCTCAAAATGAGTAACATTGCGACAAGTCAAGTAGGTACATAAACATAACATCACTCCATAATCCTAACCATCAGACATAAGAGCACTAATACACGGAATAATGTTTATCGGAAGCAACAGTAACACGTAATCCCGTGAAGACGAGGCCGAGGGCCGCACTCATTACGCTCATTACCTCCATGACTCGTGTGTTAGGGGCCTAATAATGTACATGTGTTGATCGATTAGTGTTATTATGGGAACATGTGTCTAGTAAGATGAGTGGTGTGTTGAAAAATTGCTTTTTCAACACACTTGGTCGTAAAGTGGCTCTTATTGAACCGCTTTTAGGTTCATAATGTAGTGTATTAAACACGCGTGCTTTTTACTTTACATTACCGCACCACACAGATAACTATTTACTAGTCGGAGATGTGCGCTTTTTTAATATCGTCAAAGAGACATCATGCCTTTTTATGCCTACTGTGTACATAAACAAAATATGATAAATTAACATAATATTTCATCAAATTTTTGTAAAAAAAAAAAACATTATTTCGTGTTCTACATCCAAATAACATACAAAATATTCAGTTTTTATGCTTTTAATACCTATTAGACTGTTCGACGGCTTCGTGCCTTTGCGTCTCCTTCAACCTGCGAAGACACCGCGATAAAAGGAATCCGCGGGCCATATTTCATATATTTTTTTACATAGGTAATTAGTTTTTGAAACTTTAGTTATTTTTTGCCTCCAAAGTGTGTTGAAAAACGTCATATAAAACGCGTGTGCATTGATCATTATACACTCGGCTCCCTTATCGAGTAAAACCGCCTCGACTGTAATGACCAACATAGCACACTTGTATCATAATGTACAATTATAGGAAACTTCTCTTTAAAAGATGTTAGTTACATCTTATTAAATATCGAATGTGAAAAGATTTGGTGTGTATGATATATACTCGTATAATGAGAAACCAAGATATATTTTTTTCAGTTTTTCATCGTCGATGTAAGCTCGTTGCATACTGTGTAAAGTGCACTAAAGTGCGATAAAATGCGCTAGTTTATGCTTGTTTTTATCACTTTTCACAGGAATTAAAAAAAAATTGATTTACATAGGTAGAGATCGGTAACTTACAATCAACGGAATATCAGTCTTGCGTGAACTCAAACTCAAAGCATTTATTTCAGTTAAACAATTTTTAGGCACTTTTAAAATAACAAGGAATCAGTTAGTCAGAAAGTTGAAGCTAGTTGCCCATTCCAAACGTCTATGGAGAAGAACGGGCAAGATACTCCATGACTTTATTAGTAGAGATCTACCACGTGTCAACATCTCAACAACACTATTTACAAGCTCATATTTATCAAGAAAACGAACACATTACTGAATAAAATCCCGCCCGGGATTAGGGTGGATGTTCATAAAACGCGCGCGTTCATATTACGCGGAGTGTCCGCCAGCCAGTCCCGACAATTTGTTACTACACCCTATACTGTTGATGAGTATAAGTTATTATGTCTACAGGTTGTTGAGAATGATGGATTTAAATAAATGAAATATATTATGGCAATGATTTGTGTAGACCCGTGCTTAGTGGACATTTGCTTGCTGATATTTTATAGACTGACAGAACTAAGAAATCTATGAGTATAAATTATGAACCGATTATTAAATAAGATAGTTAAATCACCACATTTGGCAAATCTGTTGGTAATTTAATTTATTTTTGTAGATGAAACGAAGCTCAATACAGTCATGATCTCTTCAACACCAATTATTATTACCACATGATGAGGACCCTGTTGTGCTTAAAACCTCACAGAAAAAAAAAACTATTAGGGAAATAAACAGCGACAATTACAACCACATCCTGTACTTTCTTATATTTCATACAGCAGATATTGAAGTACAGACCATAACGAACCTATTTAGTTAACGAGAGTCATCTCGTCACAGCCGGGGATGTATCGAATGGGAGGCTGTCACTACTGCGATTATTGTCAATTATTGTGAAATACTTAGATTTAATAAAAAATCCAAGGGCTGGCTTTTACCTTGGCCAGAGGCTAAGCATTGCCATACAACGTCGCAATGCCGGCAGTCTCTTGGGTACATTACCAGTTGACAGCGATGCGGAGGAATTTTTCGACGCCATATTTTAGTTTGTTTATAGTTTTAGTTAGGTTAGGTTTTTATTAAAAGTGAATTATTAGGGAGCACGTTGCTGGTATTCTTGTTTTAGAACTACTAAAAGTAGTTGCTGAATAATACGCAATATGGGTACATTTATTTTTGAACACCTCCTCATCTTTAAAAATTTTACAATATAAAAAAAATGGTTTTCTAAACTGTGGTTATTGACACAAAGAAGAAAGAAATGCAACATAATGTAGAAATAAAAATAAAAATATTGTACAAAAAATATAAATAAAACAACAGAAATGATAAATATTTCTTTATTAGGACAACAAAGATCCACACAGCAGCCAGTCGAAAAGCTTAAAAAACACGCTTCACAAATCATTAACAGTCTCACTCGTACGGATCGAGGAGACGGGGGCCAAATGGAACACACGGCCTGCTACTTTTTTTATTAATTTACGAAATAAAGTTATAATCTTGTTAGCGGGCCGCTCTCATTGTGTCGCGTTACCTGGACATTGTAATAGGATCAACTTATTAAACACTAAGTATACAAACATCAAAAGCGTTTTTGCAAAGCGAAAGAATGACGCTTTCGTTAAGAGGATTTCTATTTTTGAATTTTCATTATTCTATTAAAATATTTTTTGTACGTAATTCCTCTTTGTTTATGATCAGAAATATTGTTGTTATATTTCATTACACTCTGTTGATAATAATAAACGATTTATTAGGAGTAATAATATAAAACCTCTCTCGGAGTCGGTGTACCGAAAAGCAATAAACATGATAACATCGTTCTGCTGTAATGGTTATGGGGCAAAATATTTGAGATCCATTTACCAAGGATATTAGCCGATAAAGAGGTGCTTGAAAGGCAATGGAGCTACCTTTCGGACCCTCTGGGAGGTTCTCAAGGAGCGAAGGAAGGTGTTATGCCCCGTCCTAAATGCGATCTAATTACAAAATAGTTTCTCTTCTTGATTTATAGATTAAGTTGAGAACGGCGGGTCGCACACGCGGCGCACTGGTATACCACTGACATATTAAAATCCTTTAACATCTGTGTTTAGTCGATCGTCTTTATAATAATCTTAAAGCGTTTAATATGATTTAAAATTTCAGTTTAGTCAATAACTAAAGCACAAAAGAAGAAATATCATACCTACTGAGAGTTCATTGGAACTTGATAATTTATTTTGTATTTAATTTTCTGATTTAAAACTATACATTCATTTAAAACAAATAGGTACTTAATTAATTTTCCTCGAGTTTTCAACAGATTTTCAGAACCGACTTTACAGCCAAATTACTTAAGAATATAATCCTAAATCAATACAACAATTCAATATAACTAGAGCTGTTCATATAAGCGGCGGTATCGAAAGGTGTTAAAGGAAAGACGGGACAATCTCCGAGGCATTATCGGATTCCGCGGGTACTCGGCCCACAATGGATGTTCTGGCCGATCCGAGCTTACTGTGTGGGCCCACTGCTTTGTACCAAATCACTTCGCGTAGATTTATTACCCAGTGTCTCCATTACCCCACTCTCCCCCATATAAATTGTAGAATAAGTGTTGCCATATTTACTGGTGACGTATTGCTAATCGCCGGAGCCTTCTGTTGCCAGCGTTGCCAGTGGTGAATAGTAATAATTAATCTGGTTTTCCGATGACGAATTTGAATAATTTATATCGGTAATTTATTGGTACAAGGACCGCGGATCAAAATGAGGAGGAGGCACATGTGCCGCTACTGAAGGGATCTGAGAAACTAATAGTTTTAGTAGGACAGAGTGACGCTTGAGATAATTAATGTGGAGATCTGAAACCATTGCGTTGTAGGTACTGTGGCCTCCGGAAAATCAATATTTTTTTAATGATTTTCTCTAAAATTTGTGTAATCACCGTCTGTGATTACTGCATCACACGTAAAGGCATCCGCAGCCAGACGTGACGCGACGGTGCGACGCGATTTTAGTAGAACAATTTCCATGAAGTTTTCATAGAAATTGTTCTACTAGAGTCGCGTCGCGCCTCCGCGTCGCACCTGTCTGCGGGGGTGCTTTTATGTTTAGCAATTCCCACCCCCATGTTCACGGTAACGTATTCAAAACAGCCGGAATTGGGTTGTTGGTCACGTCTAATCAATCGTCCGCATCGAGTGACCGTTGTTGGTCAAACCGACCGCGAAAACCTGATTACTAACCGATCGGACTGACCGATGACAGTTTACCGCTGGAATGTAATTACTATACCTTCTGAAGGTACATTTTACTAATGGTTCGGATTATTTCAACCCGACAACACCAAAGTGAATTTGTAATAGGACCCCACAATCTTAAGACTTGTGTCGGCCTCAATAATTTATTTACTTTGATGATGTTCGTCTTGAAATGCGAGTAAGTTTCAAGTTTGGGACTGTATGAGTCAAATGGCGACCTGAATTTTTTTGCAAATAATTTATGTGAACTAAAAAGTGTTTCCATAATTGATAATCCCTTTTTGTATCTTCAGTTATAGAATTGAAAAAACAAAAACCAACCGTTCCAATTTCAAGGATTTTACTAAACAGTAGATACAAAATGAAATTCATAATCACCATGAAACAAGTCCCTTCACTTTACTGGAACAACATTGTACTTTGATTCATTTGCAGTAATATCCTAAGTGGTAGGATAAGTACCTACATTATCTACCATACACATGCAGATGGATTCCTTGTTATAAATCCTCTGCTAGGGTTATATAGGAAACATCAAGTCGTAATGAATGAATCCCACAGTACGATAATATTTATGCCATGTTTTTGCTTGATTAGAGCAGTGGTGGCCTAGAGGTAACAGCCGCGAATTACGAGTTGTAGGTCGTAGGTTCGAACCCAGACAGGCGCTTTACTTTGTGTAAATTATTTCATCACCGTTCATAACGGTGAAGGAAAACATCGTGAGGAAACCGGGAGGACATGTCCTACAACCAAAAATTTGAAGACATTGTGACGTCTACCAACCAGCACTGGGTCCGCGTGGTAGATTACAGCACACTCCCTATCACAAAGAGGAGGCCTGTGTCCCAGCAGTGGGAACATTATATGTTGATTATGTTTCATCATCTGCCTACCCTTTTCCCAACTATATTGGGGTCGGCTTCCAGTCAAACCAGATGCAGTTGAATACCAGTATTTTACATAGAACGACTAATAATTCATTGACCTCCACAACCCAGTTACTGGGTAATACGATAACCCTTGGTAAGACTGGTTGTCAGACTTTTGGGCTTCTGACGACCCGTAACGACTGTCAAAGATACACGAATGACAGCCGGGACCAATGGCTTAACGTGCTTTCCGAGGCACGGAAGGGTCTTGATATGTAAAGATGGTCACCCATCCACGGACCAACCGCGGCAAGCGTAGCTTTACCTGATCGATCGACCCGTGCGGCTGTTATTTCTTAGCCACAAGCCCCAATGTTTATGCTTGCTTAATTATCTACTTAATGAAAATCTTAAGTTCACTGACAGGCAACGCACAGCCTAAGCCGCTGGGTCTAGAAACTTGAAGTTTTGCACAAGAGCACTTTATATAACAAAGGTAACTAAGGAAGGATTATTTTTAATTCATCTCCTAAAGGGGTTAAATGGGGGATGAAAATTTGTAGAGAAGTTCGTCATTTTTGTCGGCTGGAAATCCCATCGAGCACACGGCTTGTAAAATAATAACTTTAAATGTAATCTTTGCGCAAGTATAAAGAAGTTCTGCTACCTCATCTATCTAATAAATATATACGACCTTTTACTTGTCCTGACTAACTAACTGATTTATTAACATAGAGCCTAAACTGCTGGGGCTACAAACTAGAAATTTTGCACACGGCTCCTTTTATAATGTAGGAGAGCACTAATAAGGGATTTTTGGAAATTCAACCTTTAGAGGGGCGAACGGTAGGGATTTTGTTTGTATGAAAAATCTTATTCCTTGAGTTAATAAACTTGAAACTTGGCACGAATACTTATTTTAGTAAATTATAAAGTTTATCATGTTTTATTTTCTAAACTACCCCCTAAAGGGGGATTGAGGGCGTCAAAGATTGTATGGAAACATTTTAACGCGCGGTCCGCTTAACTCGAAACTCAGTATTTATACTTAATCAATTTTAAAATTTAGGTGAAAATACGAAATCTACGCGGACGAAGTCGCGGGGAAGTGCTAGTTATACTTATAATCGTCAATAGTAGACAATTTGTCTGAACCAAATTAAAGGAGACTTAAATTTGAAGTTGTTAAAACGTCTCAACTTTACATTCCCTGTCTTTAATCGACTTAATAGATGTTTGACTTCAAATACGGCAAAACTTTATAATTTTCTACTCTAATTAGTATGTAGTTAATTAATGACAAAATTTTTCAGTTTGCTTAGTAACTTTCAGAGTCCCCTTTCGGTAGCTAATCAGCGCTATACGACAACACAGATGGGTACGACTGCTCAACTCACTCCATATACTTAATTAATTAAAAGAGTACTTGAGTTCGAGCCAGCTCCGGTGCCATTCCTGTTTACCTGCGCCAATGTTTGCACAACTAACGAACTACTTAATCATCATTTATTCGATTGCAAACGAAAAGTTACAAACTGTCCAATGAGTCCACATGAATGTATTTCACCAACCACGCCCAATTCGACTGTCCTTCATAATGAATATATCAAAATTCAATTTTCATAACGAAATTTTCAAGACCCAATTTTAGCATTATCTGATTAAAATGGGCCCGCATATCCGAATAACCGACGGATAAGAAAATTGCATTAAACCTTATTAACCGGTTTAATGTGTAGGTGTTAAGTAAATTTGGATGTAATCGGGGTAAGCCTTCTTTCTGGGGTGGGGTTTGCGGAGCTGAGAAAAAATGCGCCGGGATTTATTGGCATGTTACCGGGATTTAAAAAAAGGATCGTCGCAGACGGGCCGGGAAGGAAAGGAATGCGTCCCGGACTCCGGACTCCCGCACTCCCGGCCTCCCATGCTCTCGGCGCGTTTGATGGTTTGAAAAAAGGCTACCCTTGATGCTCATTTTTGTGATCGTTTTGATTTTCTTCTTTTTTATTTATATTGGCTGCTAATTTCTATTTCAGTTGAGTTGTGAGTCATTTGCTGCATGATTTGGACGGTTCATGGTAAGTTGGGATTTTTAGGAAGTAGTGAAAATTTATTTCTGGAGATTCATATTTTCTCTTTGAGCTTGGGTTGGACTGTAGTCGCGTAAATACTTAATTAGTAACTTTCCCCTATTCATAATCAGCCTGGAAAATACAATAATTATCTTCGGCTGTACTTTTGAGGAGCACGTTATCCCTTGAAGAAGTAAAAATGAATTACGTTTAGACGTATTTTATTTACAAATCCGATCAACACATTTAAAAGTCAATATTTTTATACATAGTAGGGTCTGTTATAAATTGTTTCTGTCTGTAACTCGATTGCTCATCAAGTATTTTAAGTGACTCTCGCGATCCTCTCGAGACTCACTCGGAGCTTCTTAAATATTCACAGACCGTGACTGTCGATCACGTCTTTAGACTGACAGACGGTCGACTTTTTAGGTATCACTCAACTAAATGTAACTAAGTAAAGTACTTACCTACATAGGTACTATTTCTCATTCTGTTTTAGCGATTTTATACATGTCCAGGAATTAATGCACAACCTCTTAAGGGGTCATTGGACTCATCATTATGAACAACTTTTACTATGGGACTAAACCTGAAATCGCGAAAAAAATCATCTGTTTCCTACATTTTGACGAGTTATGCGAACATAAATGTAGGGAACAGCAGATTTTTTTTCGTTCGTTCGTTTATGACCCCTTCAGATGTTGTGCGTTAATTCCGGGACATGTTGCAGATATTTGAAAGACTTGGCCCGCTTGCGCCACAAGTCACTAAATATTTAAAAACATGTTTTGTTTATGTGTGATGTTTTAAAAACATCGATCTGTTTCTGTCAATCGTTTGAAGATGAAGACAGAATGACGCTTTAAATATATTTAACGCTAAACGCATTTAGTGATTTGTGATACAATCAGGCCTTAACGTATTTTTGAGCAATTAAAAATCTTTAAAAAATCTTATTAAATTAACTCATTGGCTATTGCCGTCGTCTGTCCTCTACTAATCGGGGAAACATACTTTTTCACTGCAGCAATACAATCGTTACTCATTACAAAAAAAAAAACTGTTACCTAATCAGTTTTTGTCTATTAAAAAGATACTCCAGGGTATCAGTGCAGTGAGCAGCTTCATCCTATCCTGCTAAACTAATATTTTAAATGCGAAAGTTTGTGAGGATGGATGGATGTCTGTTACTCTTTCACGCATAATCTACTTAATGGATTTGAATGAAATTTGGCACACATATAGTTTATAACCTGGATTAATAAAAATAATACTTTTTATCCCGATATCCTTACGGGATCGAGACTTATGCGGGTGAAATCGCGGGGCGCTGCTAGTACATTAATAAAACATTTAACGCAAAATATTTGAAAAACAACAACCGCCCAAAAACCAGCAAATTGAAACCAAATAAACAATGTCGGAATACAAAAATCTCGTCGGTAACAATCATGAATATTTTATAGAAAAAGAACTGACTTTCTACTCCTTTTTCCTGTACTTGACGACTTTGGGCTGGCAGAAATAAATGAGCTAAATTAATAAGAAGGGGCGGTTAGTTACAATTACGTTTTTAAATGTAAGCAAGCCGGCTCCTTGTTACGATTTGATTTTTCTTGTGCGACACGCCATTTGTCGACTCTACGGCGGTAGAGCATAGAGCTGTATGTGGTTTTTATTGTTTTTTGAACACGTTTCATGTCTTTCGAGCAATGCAGATGAGAATGACGCAATTAAATGTTAGTGATTATAGACTTATTTTCGGGCCTGCTTTTGAGTTTCAAATAAAAATAGGTAGGTAATAAGATTGAAAATGAAAGATAGAAAGAATACAGGGTGTAACAAGACTCATCTATGCATTATGTACTTCAAACTAAGAAACTGTGCAAAAATAATTGCTGGAAAAAGACTTTTATTTTTGGTGTGGAAATTCACTATTTACGGTATTATGATGTAACGCAAGCAAACGCAACAGTACAGGGATCGTGGGAATATTTAAATTTAAGTTATAATATTTAAAACTAGCTTTCGGAAAAAACGTCGAAAAAAGTAGACACTATGATCATAATAACGGTTAGAAGTGACTCTGGGCTTCGTTATTGCGGGTCTGTTTACACCCGCTACAGTACAATTAAAATTGAATACACAGTAGCATAAAAAATCGTGGTTCCCAGGACGGTTTCACTAAAAATATTTCATAAATTAAACTTGAACAGAAACCGTTACCTCAGTATACATTTCTTATCAAAGCATTTTTTCTTTACCATTGTAACAATTCGCATTTGCATCCGTTTACAAATTCACCGTTATTAAGCTTTGATTTCGGAAAAGCAAAGGGTTAGAAAATAAAAATCGCGACCCTCCCGCGAAAAATCGGGCCAAGGAGGGGGTCGAAAAAAAAAGAAATACCGCGCGTTGTTTTCTAAAGACGGGGGTAACCAGGTAGCGAGCCAAATGAATTGCAAACAGCATTATTATTTCCTTCAGGAAGTCGTATATATTCCCGGGCGCCTTTATTTTAACGTTTCTTGCTTTATTCATTTTTTTTTCTTACCCCTTTTTTATTGCCGACAAGCTCGTAATATATTGTAAACGCACAGCGAGTGCCGGCTGTAAACAACTATTACAACTTAATAGGGAAACGGGGTACCAGTTTATGGGGTTTTATTTTTTATTAGTATTTTTTTTGGTTGAAAATTATTTTAGTTTACATCGTTGATATTAGAATGTAGACTATTATTGTGGACTATTATTTATTTGCTTAATGGGCTTTTATTAAAAAAAAATAAAAACCCTAAAGAGAAATTCTATAATTTTACTAAATAAAACAGTTAAACACTATATAGAAAATTATTTTACTACGAAGATATTTTTTATTTTTGGAAATAATAGGTTTTATAAAAAATAAAAACCGAACGGCTCCAAAACATTATTAATAACCTAGTAATTAGGTCTAACAAAGGATCTAACCAGATAAGAACAAGTACATTTCTTGGATGAATAGTTTTGCTCATAAAATCTGCTATAAAAGGGCGATAACGGTCGATTACAGCCTCTGTAACGGCACTCTAATAATGAATTGTCTTTAGTATAATGTCTGATCGTTATTGTACTACCAGCTATAAGGCTCTTTGTTCTAGATTAATAGGACGAAAATCATAATTGCTTAGTTAAATTATGGATCCCTGTGTAAAAGGGTACCTTCTGTATTTCACTTACATTTTGTAAGAAAATATACCGTTTTTTCCCGCGAATTCGGTATATAAAATGGCTGTTAAATTATATAAAAATAGTGGACGATAAATATACGTAAAACTACATTGGTCGTGGCTGTAAACAAGTTCACATTTATTTATAACAGTAACCTAGTTTTCCACTTGTACCTACATTTGTAAAGCTACATTGAAAAGTCACTCGACGCTACTTTCAAACCATATACACGAACATAGCAGTGGCGAAAGCACGATTCCTACCGGCTTCCCTTCAGAGGCTCGCAGCAGCAAATCTACCGCTACAACTCTACCGCTTGAAAAGTGCAACTGTATTGTATTCGATTCTTTATATTCATATAATAATTTATTTTAGAATGGTAGTAGGGCAAAACTTGGGTAATCGGTGATAGTTTTGTTTTTTACTTGTAAAATTCGATTCATTGATCAGACTATTTTTTAAATTTACTGTGATATAGTAGACAAAATAAGTTTTGCTAACTTATATCTAAAAATGTGGCAAATACTATAATGATTGAAAAATGTACATTTATCAAGTCAGTAGTAACTTGGTAATAAAACACAATTATCTATCACCGAATAGCTGCATATCACGAATTAGCCAAGTTTTGCCCTACCTATTTTAGTTGAGTTTATTTCTCTAAAATATGAAAATTTTGTTTGCGTAATGGTAGCATCTTTTTGGTTCTGCTATTTGACGATAGATGGTGTTTAATTCAGTAAAGAAAAACTTTTATTTTTAAGGTAATACATTATTTTTACTTTATTGGTAAGTAAGTTCGTTAAAACTGACTTCTCTCTAACAAAAAATCACACCTCGCCGCTGGAAAATAATTTATCTATGTTAAAGTAAAATAAAAATAAAAACAAAACGATGTCAACGAAAAACACTACTTCATAAAATCCACTACATTTTGGCTTACACACACACACGAAATTTACACATGTACAACAAATATTCCGTGTATGCTATTAGATATATCTGTAGAGGGTAATAAAGCAGCGAGTGGAGCCAATAAACGTAGATTATCGGGAGTTATGATGCGATTCACGTTAATGCGACATGACAACAGGCCCCAGGCTGCGATCCTGTGCGCGGTGCCAGAATAATGGAATAAACTCACTTGCGACCTTTTTGTAGATAACAATATTTTTGTCAAATGTTACTCAGTTTAATTATTTATTTTATTCATTCTTCAACAAATTTACATTTTTGTCAAACAGTGGTTTTAATAAATGTAACACAAAATTAAATAATCATCGTAAAGCCAGAAAAAAAAATACATTCCACATTGGTCATAACATTATTAGTCATAAAGAAAAACAAAAAAGTATTTAAAAAAATCTAAATGTCAATGTCATAAAATGTAAATAATGTCCATATAAGTTCAAAGAATTGTAATGCCAATATACATTTAAAAAAATGTATGTCAATAAAATTCATTCAGATGTAGGTAATGTCAGGATAGAATGCTGAATATATTATTTAAAGTTAATAAAATATAATCACATATTAATTCGAACTACTATTATCTTTGAGAAACTCTTCTATGCTGTAATAACATTTCTTCAATAACAATGTGTGCACGACACCCTAAGTGCTTAGCGACGATATATAATTTTATCATTAGTTATTTCATATTTTCATTATATAAAATCATAGGTGAACATTGTTCTGTGGTAAAATCAAGATTACTAAGAGGAATTGTTTCACATTCTTAGCACTTGGCGGCGCCACCTGTACCAAAAACGATACAGTAGCTTAATAACTAAGAAACTTTACCTTAAAGGGAACCGTTTTGGATTTTTGTTATTTTTAAGGCCTAAAATAAGTTTTTTTGACACAGTTTTTTGTATGAATAAGTCCATTTTTATATTTAGAAATTAAGATAAACATTGTAAGGGATGTTTTATCACGGAAAATAGCCAAAGTTAGTTTCCCATACAAAGTCGCATTGGTGCCGTGTGCACCATTGAAGCGCTCTGATTGGTCGAGGGAAAAATGATTAGTGCCGTGTGCAAAATTAAAGTGTTCCGATTGGTCGGCACTTTCTATAAAAAGGGGGCTATTTTCCATGGTCAGGCATGGCATTCATTCGCTCGCTCGACACCGCTGTGGACGGTCGTGCCGCTGACGCATTCCGCTCGCTGCACCGCTGACTCACCGCTGACTCACCGCCATCGACGATCGTTCGTGACGTCACGTCACGGAACGACTCCTGTAGTCTCTGACTACACCGCTGTATCAACTATTGCCTTTTTCAAGGCGATCGTTGATAAACTATTTCTTTAACGTCGTCCGTCAAATAAACGTTCGGCGTGTCTCCTTGACCCCCTCAGGGTAAAAACCACAGTTTCGTGGTCCTTGACGGATACCTCACGGTGACAACCAAGTCAAGGGGGTGTTGACCCAACACACCCGCTGAGCCCCTTCAGGTTAAGGCAGTCAATTGGACGGGTCCCAGAGTTAACCGGCCTTGGGGGGTCTCCTAGTCGGCTCTGGTGACAGTTTTGCTTCCACAGCGACTCACCTAGCGTCTTTAGGGTGTGTCTACATCCTTCGCGCTAGACTGGTCAGGGCCCTGTCGCACATTAAGATTGGCGACAGGTTTCAGCTCTAGGGCTCACAAATAGGCAGACACCTCCCTGTCTGCACCCGACAGGGAGGGCCACACACCCCCGGGCCCATCCACCCGGGGAGTAGGAGTAGGATCATTAGGTCCCCTTATTTTTCTTTTTTTTAAATTCCCTATTGCTGCGATGTCTGACGCCGACATCGCAGCCTTTGCAAGAGAGGTCCTCTTTAAGGACCCTGAATTTCTATTGAAGTATGGAAAGGCCTGGCGTAGTCGCCACCTTGACCCAAGTGAGGCTCTAGAGAGCCCGCTTTCCCCCCCTGTAGCAGATAGGGGCACCCCTCCTACGGCGGTTTCGATGCCGTCTGTAGTCTCCCCCCAGCCCGAGGTGATGGACACCTCCACCCCTCCTTCGGACTCCGAATCAGAGGACGCCATCTCGCTCACTTCCTCCACCTCCTCCTCAGACGACTATCAAATCGTCGGAAAGGGAGGGAAGAGGAAGAAGAGCGCCTCCTCAAAGGCCGGCAAGGCCAAAAAGCCTCTGGCGGCAGCCATCCTATCCGCCCCTGACTGCGCCCCTGCCTGCGCCCCTGCCCCTGCCCCTTCCTCTACTTCCGGCTCGGCGCCCACCCGATCACCCACCTCAGCCAGTCCTATCCCAACGGACTCAAAGAGGAAGGTGCGTCCCCCGCCCCCCTTATACATCCACGATAAGTCCAAGTGGACAGAAATTTCTAAAGTTTGCGTGGATCGCAAGATCCAATACACCAACGCCCGATCTACCCAGCAGGGCATCAAGGTCACTGTCCCCTCGTCCTCGGACTACAGGGACCTTGTCCGAATTCTTCGTGAAAGGAAGTACTCCTTTCACACATTCTCCCTCCCGGAGGAAACTCCGACGAGCGTAGTCATCAGGCGTATCCCGAAGGAGATCGCCACCGAAGAGATCAAGGCAGACCTGATCTCCAAGGGTATCCCAGTGTCTGCAGTCCACCGCCTTCACCGGGCGAAACAGGGCCTTGTATACGACATGGTCCTGGTGATCTGCGACCCCGTTGAGGGTCATCACCCGATCTTCAAAGTGAAGTCGGTGTGTTCACTGTCGGGCATCTCTATTGAGAAGCCCAGGAAATCCAATATCGTTGGCCAGTGCCACCGTTGCCAATTATACGGCCACTCCCAGTCGCACTGCTACGCAACTCCCAGATGCGTTAAGTGTCTGGGCGGGCATGCCACTACGGACTGCCCTCGCCCCAAGGACAGGACTCTCTGCACAGAACCTCCAAGTTGTGTGCTCTGCGGGCAAGCTGGTCACCCAGCTAACTACCGGGGATGCAGTAAAGCCCCAAAATCATCCTCGGCCAAGCTGGCAAAGCGTGCCAGCGAGCGCCAGCAAAGGGAAAGCCCGAGCGTAAAGCTCCCCTCTGCTCAGTTGCCCGAGCGCCTCGCTCCTCAGAGACCCTCCCCATGGGTCAACTTTAAGGCAGCTTCAACCTCGGTGCCGCCCTCTCAACCCATCCCTGCGCCATTGGCCACTGCCACGCCGGTCCCGGCAGCAGCTCCAGTGGCTCCTGTGGCCGCCGCCGCTCCCAAGGCTGCGCCGGTTCCCACGGCAGCAATCAGGTCCCCTCCCTCAGGCCATCAGCCTTCAAACCCACAGGTGCTTCTCAGCGTATTCGCTGTTTTCTACACCCCGGCGGCCAACGCCATGGTGAAGGGAATCCGTGCCGCTCAAGGAAACGCTCTTCGTCTCCTTGAGATCTTCAATGCGTACCCCGAGGTATCGCAAGCTCTCGAAAATCTAACCTTTTAAATTCCATTATGAATTTACAAAAGATTAGGTCCCTCAAACCCCGCTCCCTTAAACTAGGGGTCTTCAACGCCAATGCAATTACCGGTCAACGCGATGAGATCGCCACCTTTCTGCGTGATCATCAGCTTGACATTATGCTCATTCAAGAGACCTTCCTGTAGCCCCATCAGCGGGACCCGAAAATCGCCAACTATGACATAGTTCGCAATGACAGGTCCCGCTGCCACAAGGGTGGCACCCTTATATACTACAAAAGGTCTCTTTACTGTAGTCCTATGGACCCTCCTCCACTAGTCTCTCATCTTGAGGTCTCAATCTGTCGGCTCGCCATGACTGGTCATCAACCAATCACCATCATCTCTGCCTACTTCCCGCCTGCCAATGGTGCGGAGGATCCCACCGCGATCACCAAGGACCTAACTGTCCTCTTCGGACTGAGTGACTCCGTCATCTTGGCGGGGGATCTCAATGCCAAGCATCCCGCCTGGAACAGCAACACGACCTCCACCAGAGGTAGGGTACTGTTCAACCTAGGTGCCTCCCTCAACTTCGATGTCATCGCTCCGATGAACCCAACCCACTACCCTGGCGTTCCCAGCCAGCTTCCAGACGTGCTCGATGTTGCGCTACTCAAGAATGTAAACCTTCGTTTGCACTCTATTGAGACGCACCACGAGCTCAACTCGGATCACCGCCCAATTACCATGCTCTTCGCCCCTTATTCGGGCCCGCTCGATCCTAACCAGCCCCCTCGAACCAAAGTGATAACCGACTGGAAGAAAATAAGCGAACAGCTGAAATCCACCACGTCGCCTCACTTGGATAAAATCCCCGACCACATAGTGTCAGTCGAAGACACGACGGGTGCGATCGACTCGTTTACAGAACACGTTCAATCCGTTTTGACGGATTGTTCGCGGGAAGTTCCGGCGATGGATGATCATCGCTGGAAGTTACCGATTGACGTACGTGAACTGATAACCGAGAAGAACGCGGCCATTCGTGCCTACGACTCCTTTCCCTGCGACGCGAACAAAGCCCACATGCGCCATTTACAGCGTGCTGTAAAGAAACGTATAACGGAGTGGCGTTCCGAGGGCTGGGACAAGATGCTCAGCGAGCTCGAGCCCAACCATCTGGCCTTCTGGCAATTCCAACGCAAAATGCGTACCTCCACTGGGGAGGCTACAATGCCTCCCCTCATTCGCCCTGACAAGAGCATCGCATTCGATAATCCCGAAAAGGCAGAATGCCTAGCCGACAGCCTGGAGTCTCAATGTTCTCCTAGCTCCCAACCAGCTGACCAAGCGCACCTTGCCAAGGTCGACGCCGAAGTCGAACGCAGGGCTGCTCTTCCCCCTGTGGAAGACCCTGATGATCCGTTGCCTCCCGTCACTCCAGACGAAGTGCACGACATCATTAAAGGGCTACAGGATCGGAAGGCCCCTGGCTCGGACGGTATCACCAATAAGGTTTTCAAACTCCTCCCCGCCCCCCTGATAATGCTAATGACCGCCATCTTCAATGGTGCTCTCAGCAACAACATCTTTCCGCAGACGTGGAAAGAGGCCACCGTCATCGGTATCCCCAAGCCAGGCAAGCCCAAGTCTGAGCCCACTAGTTACCGCCCCATTAGTCTCCTCAATGTCCTCGGCAAAATATACGAGAGGCTTATTTATAAGCGTCTCAAAGATTTTGTCGAGGCTAAGAGCCTTATCCCTAGTGAACAGTTTGGTTTCAGGACCCATCACTCTTGCATCCAGCAAGTTCACCGAATCGTTGAGCACCTAAGCGCTGGCTTCCAGCGCAAGGCAACGACAGGCATGTTGTTCTTCGATATAGCGAAAGCGTTCGACAAGGTCTGGCACAACGGCTTAATATATAAGCTGTACCAACTCGGGGTGCCTGACCGTCTCGTGCTTATCTTACGAGACTTTTTGTCGAACCGCACCTTTCGCTATCGCATTGAGGGTACACTCTCCTCCCCTCACCCCTTACGCGCCGGTGTCCCTCAGGGCTCGGTGATCTCTCCCCTCATCTTCTTGCTCTTCACGAGCGACATCCCCAAATGTAGCAAGACTCATTTGGTGCTTTTCGCCGATGACACAGCTATCTACTACACAGGGCGGTGCCAGAACTCTATCGCCAGAACTCTTTCGCCAGAACTCTCCAAAACTCCGCAAACGCTTTAGGCGTCTGGTTCCGGAAGTGGAGGATTGAGGTCAATCCCGATAAGAGTCAGGCCGTCCTTTCGCGACCGCGACTCCGCGCTTCCGCACCTCCTAGCCCGATCACCATGTATGGCAAGCCGATCCCTTGGGAGAAGCAAGCCAAATACCTTGGCGTGATCTTGTATCAACACCTGACCTTCAGAGAGCACATCAAGACGGCTCGTTCGCGTGGCGCTTGCGCTCTCGGCAGGCTTCATTTCATCCTGACCGCGCGTAGCAAACTATCTCTTAAGTGCAAGCTGCGCATCTACACCGCAGTCATCCGTCCCATCATGACGTATGCTTGTGTTGTATTTGCGCACGCTAAGCCACACTTGTTCCATAGGATGCAGACCCTATAGAACCGTTTCCTCAGAAAGGTCACGGGGGCACCCTATTATGTACGCATCGAGTCTCTTCACGTTGATCTAAAAATCCCAACCGTCCAGCAGTTCATGAAACGCCTCGCCAAGCGTTTCTTCGAATCTGCATCTAAACACCCGAATCCCCTGATTGCGGCGGCCGCCCGCTACGCACCGTCGCGCATAAGTCGCATCCGCCGTCCTAGGCACGCCCTAACCGTCCCGGATGACGCCATAACTCTCCTCCAGGAGAGTAATCCCGCCACCAGCATGATCCGGAAACTTAAATCGAGACCGCCGTGCTTCCGCCCTCGCCGCCGAGGGCCACTGCGACGCCCCCGTCCATACCCACCCCGACCCTTGCTCGAGCCAGCCCGCGCAGCTGAGCCCGTAATTCTAAATTTGCCCCCAAATAATCCGATCCAGCATGTCCCATTGCTGTCCTCTCCCAGCGACGCCCTAAGCCGAGGTCCGTACCCCACAGGGGGTGCCCTTAGCGTGTAGTCGCTTAGTTTTTAGTCTTAGTTTTAAGCCTGGCTGGAGGCCTTAATTTATTGCGGCATCCACAGGAAAGCCCGGTTAAGCAGTCGACAACCTCCTATAGGTTGAACTGCGAGATGCCATTCCCCAAAAACAAAACACGTGGTCAGGCATTCCGAATCCAGCAGCGAGACAAGAATAAACTAGAAGAAAAATACTCCAACTGTTTTATTCAAGTAACGGCGTCCGCTCCCGCTCTCTGTTACTGTAAAGCAAGAAAAATTCAGACTTCAGCCGCCGTTTTACTCCTCGGCAAATAAGCTTACTGCGTGTTATCACCACGGCTCCTGAGCGATCCCGAACACAATGACTGATGAATTTTCTCTTGAATTCGTTTGGATTCATAGAGTTTTTAAATTTTATACGCAATTTATTGTACATTATATACTGATTGCACTCTTGAGGCATGTTTAACGACATTAAGCTTAGGTTGTATGAAATTAGGTAGATCCTTTCTTCACGTTTTTGTTCTGATATGTCTCTGTTCTTCTGTCTCAAACTTATGGATATTTTTAATAAAATGACTAAGCAGGACCAGAATATAGAGTTATTTATGAAGTGACAAACACAAGTTTTCTGATTAATTATTAGCTGGTTTTGTTGATTTAATTTGATTAATGTACAATGTTTGAGAATTTGAAAGATTTATTTTAAGTTTAAATATTTTTTTACATCCCAAAAACCGGTCCCCAGAATTGTCTCAACAGGATAAATTCGATCATCATTGACCTTTCCTTAACTTTTTAAAATCTGTCAAATATTTAATTCTCTGTTATGTTTGATATCCAATTGATCCCGAGAAAGAATGCAGGGAGGTCCTACCACTGAGCAAACAGTTCGACATCGAGTCAATGTTGACTTTGCCCCGACCTCCCCTATTCCTATAGCGACAATAAATCGTATAAATAAATTACCTTTGTCAATCTCCGATGATCTTATTTGTTTCGGAATGCAGTAGGTAAGGTACGTAGATTATTTTTTATTTTCTTCGAAATAAAGTGTGCCTAATAATTAAAAATAAATACTTAATTTCTGTGAAAGACATTCGTGAGATATTTTTTTCTACGAATTTGTTTTTTTCTAAAAGGCTCTTCTAAAAAAATATTAAAAGCTAAGTTTTAACTGAGACTTATTCTTTAACATAAATACAATTCCAACAATCCGCATCCCCCTTCCAGTACGTAACAAAAAAGCACTACACTTTTTTGGGGTGAAACGGGGAAATAAAGATATGGTCGTGGTCGCAAACAGAACGATATGTTGACCGTGGGTCGTAAAAAACACGTTAACATCCATTCACGTTTATGTCCCCTATTTGCGCGTAACCACCGGCCAAGGGTTACAAAGTAGCTGATTGCTCGCAGCCTAGCATGACCTTTTGTGTGTTCTGAAGGGAAAACTGTGTAAAATACTGAGAGAATCTATTCCTTTTTAGTTAGCTAATTTCTGTTACTGTGAAATAATTTACAAAATATTTTTTTTATAAAACAGTTTTAAAAAAACGTTTCTTTAAACATTTAAGGCTCCTGCAAACAGGCGCGACACGCGACGCGACACAAACGCACCACCGTTTGTGTCGCGTGTTGCGCCTATTTGCAGGAGCCTTTAAGATAAAGAACCCTATGCAAAAAATAAATAAAGATGAAGCTAGTATACTTTCGTGCTTTTGTGTTTTGGGATGGATTACAATCACAATTAATATTTTTAATTTCAACTGAAAGAAGTTTGGTTTTTGTATACGAAGTTAGTTTTTGTTATAGGTAATAATTATTATTTTACAAGCGTTTGTTATAATTTTTTTTCGGGATAACGGAATTCTGAATACCAAATTCTCTCATATTTTTCTTTCCGACATTATGTTTCTCCTATTAATACACGAACAGTCTTTCTCAACAAGATAAAGGAATATTTTCGTATTCTTTCCACAGACGCATTGTAACATTGCGTTCTATCTAAGGTGCTCAAAACAAAAGTTTCTCACAAGTTTTATCATGGCTCCCCTTAGGAGAAGGGGTCCGTTGACCCATTTTTCTCGAGATGATCCACTGTAGCTGTAGCTAAGAACGTTTTATTACATGAAGCTTGCTGAAATAGGCGTGGGCAGGCTGAGATGTGAAACAAAATAATGCTCTGAGCAACCTTACTTACTTACGAGGCTTGTGGTAACAAAGATGTACGCTAAACAGCAAACAGCAGTGTAGGTACCTACTAGAATAGTTTTGATGAAGTATTCCCGTTTGAGCACCTATTTTTTAGGCATCAATGCATTGGTGCACAGAAAATAGGTGCTCAAACGGGAATACTTCGTTTTGATGGTATCTGCGGAACCATTCAATAGTGCGCGAGATCGATTAGCACTTGACCGGTTTTTGTTATAAAATTAATTCTAATACGCCTCTAATCAATCTTTCGACATATTCATAAAACATTTTTGTAATTTCTCAATAATCTTTCGAACCGAAAAATACTTCCATAAATCCAAGATGGCCGGTCACACATCCAGTCACATCGGTCCTCGCTTATTGAGTTATCACAGTTGCTCGTCTATCGATTGAACATATTTATGAAGATACATACATACTAGTTCGCAGTTATTGTTTTATGTCACGGACAATAAGTGAAATGGACTGATTGTGCCTGTTATATTTTATTTCTCTTTGTTCTGTGAGAGAAATCGACGAATGTCTACTGGCCTATTATTGAGGATGAGAGAAATTGGGTGAAATGTTTAGAACTTTGTGCATTTTATTGTACGATCGCTGTAATCATAGAGACGCCTGTTTAAATGCTTAGAAACTCGAGAAAACCAGAGGATATCGCTAAATTATATTAACTTCACGTATTGTGATTACAATATTTAAGTGCTTGAAATCAAAGTAATCCCTCACATCGAGTTAAGAAATACTACGTAAGGCTTTAAACCATACCTGCAAGTGTAGCTTTATTGTCAAGCACACGACGTTTTAAATGAACAGAATTATAAACCAACATAAACAAAATTTTGTGCAACAAATTCTACTTAAGCAAAATAAGTTCCTGCGAGGTTATTAATCAATCAAGTGAAATACCTACCTGAAGGCAGATCGAGGCGAAACGAATTAGCTCAGGCAAACAAGAGTTAGCCGTCCTTCGATCTTATTTATTTTCTCCTCTATAATTCGTTTCCAACCCCGTTTAATGTTGATTACATTCCACTTCCAAGGTTCAACTTTGAGATGGAAATAATTCGTTACTTCTATTAAGTAATTAGTCAGTATAAAGCGATGCTTAAGTAATGAAGCGTAATTATAAGAGAGGACACGTCTAAGGAGTAGAATAATTAAATCAATCATCCTTTCCCCGTGGTGTATAATCTTTTCAGTGAAATTAAGTTTGAATTAAATACTCTTAAACGAATTGAGTCGTTGCTTTGAACTCGATAGCCTTTTGGAATAGAATTTGAGATGTTTGCGAAGTTCGCATCATCTCAACTTATATTGGATTTCGTCGAAAGCAACGAAAGTCTTATTTTGGTGTGTTTTGATCATTTCGTTCAACGTTACTTACAATGTTGTAGATTGCTTGCTTCAGAAAATATCATAGTGTGGAATTTTCCGATGTTTATGAGATCTATTCAGGTGAATATAGATATTTTCACGTAATCTTATATCGTTGTTAAATTGCATACTAACCTCCTTACTAATGAACGTTGTATAGCGTCTTAAGTTACACAACGCTTTGTCTTCTTCTTTCGAAAGTCAAATTACTGACGACTGAAAGAGAGAAATCGATGTGTAACTGTTCACCTGATATAATACGTTTATTAGTACGGAGGTAGGTATATATGTCACTAGATTAAAGAACTATTGCTGAGAAACTAAATTTTATTTAGAATAACACTAATATTTTTGAGCAGTCGAGTTATTTTTTTAATGTTATCATACAGTCCACCTGTTAAAACTATTACCAAATCAGCAAAAATATCAATAATGCAACATTTTTACATCACTCTAATAATATTTGATTGGTAGAATAATTTAAAGCGATCGCTCTCCCCGGGGAGGATGCGGGCTGGAGCAAACTTTTAAAGATATTATCCTAGAAGGGTTGAGGCCGAGCCGTGCGTCCTACGTGAGCCGGCGCGCCATCTGTCTTCAGCCGACTGGAATTTATTTATCTCGTAGATATAAAGTATTTTAGAATTAGAAATTGTGTTTTTTGGTGGAAAAAGGTCAACTTTTCTGACCCGATGATAGCCGAATTCATCTTCTATTTATTGGTTTTGATTGGCTCTCTATAAAGTCAAATAATTTTTGGGTAATGAAGATACATGTTTCTTCTTTTTGAACTTAAAACGCTGAAACTCATTTTGCTGATAAAACATTAAGTACGCTTTATTTTAGTGCCGCTTTACAAAATACTTTTCTTTTACATAAATAATTTCCATGCAACAAAGGCACCACGTAAAAAACCAGGCGTCAAGAAATGAGACAGACAGTGACAGCATTATGCAAACGTGCCGCAGTAACCATAAAAATGAAGACATTATCCACAATAGCCGCGTATCGACGCAGGAACTGGACGCACATAAATTTATCATTTTCCACTGCATCAAGCATAAATTCGAATCATTGGTCCTTCCTTAGGGGTTGAAGAAAAACTTTGTTGCATGGAAGTACACTACATACATTCGAGTTTTCATTTGTTAAAAATAAAATGTTTTAAGAAAAAGAAGGGTGACTATTTGAAAACTGAAGAAAGAATACCTTGTCATGAACCTATCCAGATTTCCAGAACCAATAGTTTCTAATACACGAATTACATTTTTTCATTTAGAAAATCCATCACAGAGCCCCCTGAAACCGTCTCATACAAACACAAAAATAACTCAAGGGCATATACAGGTTTCAAAAAAGGAAAATAGATTGAATTGGTCCACAGTGTTGTCAATAGAGTCCTCGCCTTTAGCCATACACTTGCTATGCCCACTTGTCACCCACATCGGACCGCGAGGGTCGAATTTACATAAAAATATCCACCCAAAATATCCATATTTTTTAAATTTGATTTCAGAACTTGGACAAATGTTTGCTATTGAAAATTGGAGGCGATAGTGACGTGACAGAAATTCAATGCGACAAAGTTTCGGTGCATAATAAAAGATGGCGGACTTACTTATTGAATGTTTTTGGCGCGAATACGGTTCTGTGTTTGGAGTTTTATTAAATTGGACTGTAGCTGTTTTGCATAAGGTTTCTATATTGGAATGTACCTACTTTGTATTGGTCAAGTAGATGCTTGGCTACTTGGATAATATTCTAAAATCTAGATATTTAAGTAATAAGTCTTTCTTGCTCTCGACAAGTACGTAAGATATTGGCGTAGGCGTATTTGTTACTTTAAAGTATTTTTCCAAAGTGATTTTTATAATAGGTTATACCTATGAGCAGTGTTAAACTTTGCACATAGTAGGGTACCAGTCCTGGTAAAAACCGCTACCGTACCGAAAAGCGTTAACACTTTCCATATCCTCAAGCAACTCAAAACTGTCTGCCAACACATCCTCACGCACAATCCATCAATACTGCAATACCCAAAAGAGATGCAAACAGCCACTGGGCAATACCTTACACGAAACACCGCGCTCCCAGTAAGTAAATAGTCATGTCTCAATGGCCGCTAATAACGCTGGAGAGTAGGCGCGTCTCACCCGGGGCGTAAAACTTTGGACGTTCGTGTTCTTGTATGTACTTGTGCACAGTACACATCTGTGCTGGCCGCAGACCAAGTTCTGGTACAGTGTTGCGGTGCTGACGGCTCCCAGATATGTCATATTTGAAACCCTCCCCCTCCCCCACCCGAGCTGTGACACCCCCGCACGCCGCATCGGACATCTTCTCGTGTAATGCGCCGACTGATTGTACTTGTACGAGGATTTTGTAGTTTTGATACTTAAGATGTTGAACGATATTTTAAAAGGATAACAGCTCTAAATGTTCTTAAGTAATTCTGAGGCTGTTCTCTTCACTAACTTACCTAACTAGGTTCAAGTAAAATACTTACATCAATAGACGTTTTTGGGTAAGTTCGGTTACCAAAAAAACTAATCAAACACCTTCTTCATCACAAATTGTTGACAAATGATGTTCAAAATTTACCTTAGTGTTCCCTTTTGTATTCGGGGTTAGTCAATCAATCAAACAAGCAATGGTAGGGTACTTCTTGTTTTGGTGTAGTCCCAAAACAATAAGTTGATGGACACAATGCAATATGGAGGAAAAGCATGGTTACTCATGTCATGTGTGAAAAACATTTTACGGTAAATATCAAAACCTACCAAGCGCAGTACAAGACGATGAATGAAACGAGTTAGTCCGCCCACTCTTGGCAAGCAAGTTTTCTAACGAAGACGTCACATATGCTGCCTACAACTTTCACGCGAATATTTGTATTCGAGACGTACCATACATACGGGAACACAAATAAGTATGTACCTATCAGTGCAAGCTGGCTAATGTATCTTGTGGTAGTTAAAGATGATGAAAAAGTTGGTTAGAGAAATGATTTTGTCACATCAGAGAGTAGATAGTGAGTTCGATTGTGTTTTACAGTCATGACCCTTTGACCTTGGTCCTTGGTGCAAGCAAAAACTGGAAAAAAAATCCTCAATCAAGCTACGTTAGGTTTAGCCTCTTTCTTTCATTTTTTGAACACAAAAATATCATGACTGAATATAAACATTTTTTGAATACGTTTCTGAAGATACACTTCTTCTTTCCGCTCGTTCTTCTGTCAATGTGTTTCAAATAATTATGATCTTTATTAACTACAGATTTAGAAATACAAAGAGATAGAATTCGCATAACAAGAATAATTTAAAGTCATCACTAGAAATATGTAAACCCACAAACTCCATATTAATTCATTCCTAAACACAATCAAACAAAATCAATGCGAGCCTCACCCAGTGAGTTGGTGGTCCACATAACTACAGGGTGCTCTCAAAGGAGCTATGTGTTTGATTTGGACCCGCTTACCCGCCCGGCAACAAATTGTGTTCAAAACTTCGCCTTGCTAGTAAAAACCTTTCGCATACCGTACTCTTTGCACTACATTTGCTAAAATAACGGATACGTGTACGGTTTTATTTGGATTGTTAGTAGGTTTCTGTTAGTGTAATTACGTATTTTGATTGGACTGTTTGAGAAAATGTGTATGTTAGGAAAAGCGTTGGGAAATTATCATTTTCAAATGAAATATATTCCGGACTGGACAGTTTCATGAATAAATACAACATGGTTGACAGGCATATTGAACTTACTACCGAAAGAAGGATACCTTCTCCCTTTTGCTTAATTTTCGCACACCCAGTCTGGCGACGATGGTTAATTTTGTCCAGTTAAAGTAGCTGCACCCAAAATAAAATAACACAAGATATGACCCCGACTATGCACCCCCCCCCCCCCCCCCCGACTTATGCACCCGACTTAAATCCGGCACACGAATTCAAGTTTACCCCAAAAGCTTTTCGAAGTCCGAACTTACCACACGTACTTTTAAGCGAGTCGCAAATTCCTGGAAATCCTTTAAAATCAGCGGAGCGATCCAGCCGGCTCGGAGTGACCGCGTCCTGATTCCATTAATACCTCACTCCCCCCTCTTAGAGTACCCCCCTTTCTCAAAAGCAGCCCTGAACGAAAGTATCTCCTAATCTAAGCTGGACATCACGATAACGATATTATAAACCATTGCCGCCGACTACAATTCGCTTTTAGAGGGGCATTACTAACTTCAACACATTTAATCCGAACCCCATTACAGTGTGAGGATCTTGGGGCAGCTAGGGTTGCCGGATTAAGTTTTTGTGTCTTGTCAATGATTCTGATATCGGTGGATCGGACAAAGCCAATAAAAGTGAATAAAATGGTTTTTCATTTGTTTGTCTCTGAGGATTTGGATTTTGTTTTGGCAGATGTTTTGATTTTGTGGACACCTTCGAGCGAGCAAGTAGCTGTTCAGTGGTCTTTTAAATATTTTGTTTAAAGTAACCAAGTCTACTAGTCTAATAAACTTATTTATGATATTTTTTAGAGATTTATTAACGAAATTACTTATTAAATATAAGTTTTTCTTATGATGTTTTATCTTCAGGAAATGGCTGCATTTATGAAGCTTTTCTTATCACACTTTAAAGCGTCACCCCTGAACTAACAGAAAGGGTCTGCGAATACATCGTAACGTCCACTTCGGCCGCGTCCGCACACCGCGAGGCATTTGCGTAAAGCAATTAGCGCGTAATGTGGACGGACCCTAAGGTGATGACCGCGGACATAACAGTCCAGAGACTGAGCATTACATAAGGTGGATCAGTACAGACCTACTCTAAACCTCTTGAAGTTTTTGGGAACCTTGGTTAGTGTCATTGCCACATAGCGTTAAGTCTGTCTTGGTACCATTTGGTTGCATAAAAAATAAAAATAAACTCTGAGGAATTTTGGAAGCATACCTATGTTTTTAATAATTCTTCCTTATACTTCTGTTTTCTATTTAATAAATGATAAATGATTTTATTTCTGTAAGTAGGTTTGTACAATCACTTTTACATGTCAATCATATTTTTTAAAACTAGATGAGGCCGGCGTTTCCTATCTGACTACTCTGAGAAGAAAGGCCGAAACAAATTCAGAGGTCAGTCTCTTTTAAAGTCCAGACATAATCTTGGTCAGATCATGTGAATACCATGTAGATTGGTGTCTGAAATGGTCTTTTGAGGAAAGAGCCACACAGATTGAGTAGACCTGCCCAGTCAGTGCACGCATCTGTCAGTAATCGTACACGATGATGTGTGCAGTTGAGCTGTAGCTCAACTTAGAACTTAAGGTGCTCAACGATACGATGAACAAAAGAAAACGAAAAGAAAGGACATTTGGGTAGGCCGCATAAATTACTCAAGCTGCCAGACCATGATTAACACTAAATGAGAAAAAAAAGAGAAAAAAAAACAAGACTGCATATGTCAGTGTATTCTAAATCGTCTGCATCATACATATTTATTTGTTTTCTAATGGCTAAAAAAAGATTGGTAAGATATTAAGAAACCCCGTTCATGTTAAATGCTCCAACTATAGACAAAGCCTCTATTTAATAACATTCTAAAATCCAGCATTCCTCACACCGACTATAAAGCGCTTTAAAGCTGTCTTGCGTTTAGTGGTGGAATTCTTGAGAATGGACGGCGTGCATTCCTAGGAGGGAATGTCTTGTAAGTTTTATTGCAAGATTTTACCATCTCATTCTGTGGCATGTACACAGTGGCCAGGGTGTTGTGGTTCCTCAGGATTGTGGAGCATGGGTGTTTTATATGTCCTGCTTGAAAGAAGGTATGTTTATATGTCCTCAACACTTTGTTAAATATCTTTAGGCTAAATGAAATACATACATCTATAATGTGACTTCAATTTGCCAAGAAAAATCACAAAATTTAAAGTATCTAACTAGGTAGGTATATTGGAAGAAGACGTATAAAACGTCGTAAGTTATTATAAAAAACTCAGCCTCTAAACTTATCATCGTCGTCATTATTTTGGAGAAAAGATTAAATAATAGCTTTTAGGATATCACAATAAGCGATTTTCTTACGCTCGCCCTAGCGACGCACCGTGTAGATCACACCTCAGATCCCTCCTTAAATCCCATCCTCATAAAACAAACTACTATTCTTATTTCTTTTCTGTCCATGCTGTAAGATTGTGGAACTCACTTCCGCCTAGCATTCGAGATTTAAAATCTATTTCGCATTTCAAATATCGAGTAAAAGAGCATTACCTCTCCTCTCAACTGTGATAATTTATATATTATATATATAGGTTTACAGCATATTTATTAATTTGTTTAAGTATTTGTTAATTTTTGTTTTATAGTATGTATATGTGTAGGTATATATATATTTTAGTTTAAGACGTCACTAGGAGGAGGAGCTCGTGGTTAAATAATAACAGCCGCACGGGTCGATCCATCAGGTTAAGCTACGCTTGCCGTGGTTGTCCGTGGATGGGTGACCATCTTTACATACCGAGACTCCTCCGTGCCTCGGAAAGCACGTTAAGCCGTTGGTCCCGGCTGTCATTCGTAGATCTTTGACAGTCGTTACGGGTCGTCAGAAGCCCGAAAGTCTGACAACCAGTCTTACCAAGGGGTATCGTATTACCCAGTTACTGGGTTGTGGAGGTCAGATAGGCAGTCGCTCCATGTAAAATACTGGTATTCAGCTGCATCCGGTTAGACTGGAAGCCGACCCCAACATAGTTGGGAAAAGGCTAGGCAGATTGAGATTAAGACGTCACTAATCATATTCTTCTCTTCTTGTTCTCACACACTATTGTCTACATTTCTTTTTTAATTTCTCCTTTCGCAGGTCTGCTGGAAGAAATTTCTTAAGTAATAAGCAGTACCTTTGTACTCAATGATCATAATGACCTAACTATATAATGTTTTATTGTGTGTACATAAATAATAAAATAAATAAATAATCAAAATAGCACAGCTTCCAACTGCCAATGGCTTTCTTTACCGATGCCCGAAGAAACCGTACCTCTCCACAATGGAACCTCCCACCAAATCTGAACTGAACAATGTAAACAATTTACCTCAACAGCTTATTCCCAATAAACCTTGCAGCGTACATATTATTTATTAGATCAATATTGGCGCGGTCTAGCCGCTCCCCACGCCATTATGGTTATCGGCCCAACGTTTAATTACTTGTGGGCTGAGACAATGGTTAATAAGAAGTGCTCAGCACTATCCCTAAGATTTATTGAGCTGGCAACTTTCAGGAGATTAGATGAATTATAAAGTACTAATAACTTGTGTTTGGGTTCGTGGAAGGGATTTTGTGTTTGCCTGCAAAGGTGTTTAAGAAATTCAGCATAAGTAATTTTAGGAAATACGCTGACTTATGCAGTCTGAAATCATGTCGTACACGAGGAGTTACACTTATACAAATATAATTATGTTAAAACTAGCCAGTTACATTCGAAATTATTTATATTATTGCGTTTATTTTGCCCTCTTTGTACTGATATCTGAGGGAATCTTTTAACCCCAAGTTAACCTAACATTCAATGAACTCCTCCACTAAAACAACTTCTTGACACAACATAGGAACAGCATCCCTAATTTCCTTGGACAAACTTACAAGCAGTACATCAAAGATATCGGCTGAATATTCAAAGGGCCTGACGAGGTATTATGTAGAACTATCGGGCTCACCTAGCCCTCTAATTGATTGAAATATATTCAAAACAGTTGCAATGTGGTGAGCGGTCGACTGTTCAAGGGAGTTCGATTTTGATTGTAATTGTTTTAGGGATGTAAAAACAAAGTACTGATACGTTGGTATAGAAGAGTTGGATGAAAATGTAATGGAAAAAGCTGCTTTATATACTTATTCATTTGAATATCAATAATTTAAACTGTTAAACAAGAATGGGATAAGTTTAATAGTCGTGGTTAAGTCACGGCAGATATTATGTAGAACTTATTATGTGTATAGATATTTTAAGGTTATTTTGCAAACAATTCTAACATATCGTCGTAATTATCAGCCGAAAGAAATTATTGCAGTTTCAGATAAAGAAAAAAGAAAGAAAATACGTTTATTTGCGGTAAACATGACGCAAAGAAAGAACCAAGTTGGGGGAAAATATGCGTCACATCCACACAAAAACGGCCACCGGTTTACTTCAGTTTTTTACTACCAAGACTCAAAATATCTGAAACACGGTTAGCTGACGCGGCTGCCAAGTTTCTTATCTCCGAAAACTTTTCATACGAACCTTAAGTTTTACTTAACCATAGGTAGTTATATCCCTTTCAAAATACCCCATAACACTTAAAACAATAAAACCGTACACTTAAAGCGTCAATACATGAGCCAAGCTAACGTAACGTAATTTAGGTAATGACACACGCTCAACTGATGCGGCGGCCAAGTTTTCTTATCTCAGAACGCTTCTCAAACAATTCCTTTAGTTTTGGTTAACTATAGCTATTAACAACCCTTTTATAACATACCAAAACATTTAAAACAATAACTTCGTATACTCAAAGCGTCAACACACGAGGCAAGCTAACGTAATCTATAATCTAATGACACATGGTCAGCTGACGCGGCGGCCAAGTTTTCTTATCTCAGAACACTTTTCATAAGGACGCTGCACTTGAGCAATGGCGGGGGCGAGCTGACTACAATATAGGAATGTGTGGACATGGCATTGTTATATCGGACATTTATTTTTTATTTTTTCTTAATTTGCTCTATGATTAATAAACTTAATAAAAGAGTAACTACCCCTTTTATAAAGTTTGTCATAGTGCAAACAAGTATATAATTTGATAATATTATTTTGATCCCTAAAGCCCCGAAATTACCTAGTGAGCGCTAGGAATGTTGGATGAATACCTTTTACAAAATAAATACTGTTGTTTCTGTAACTCTTCCACGGTGCAGGCTTATGGCCTGTAGAATACCATTTTTTAATTTTTTTATTTGAGATAAGTTTGCTCTTGATTCTAGTCTAAGTCAGACAAACACAAACACAAACACACAAACAACACAGACAAAGACACACAAACACACAGACAGACAAAGACAGAGACAAAGTCAACGATGGAGCAAAAAAAACATCATAAAATTGAAGCAACAATTGACTGGCAACGTTTAAACAACACGTACAATTGTTGCACGATACAGGCAATTTAGTTGCTGTTCAAAACTGATATAGTTTTAAATCAACAACAATCGTTTCTTTTTATAAAAAACATCAACATTTTTTATCTATAAATTCTTTTAAACTATATAAACTACACTCGAGTAACCACTTGTGAAATTCAATTATTATGTAAATAGAGTCCCGTGCAATTATAGAATGGCAAAACTTGAATTCAATTATTATACGCCATCTTATGGAAATAGCACGCGTGTAAACACTTGCGTGCAATTCTTGAATGGCAATAATTGAACGTGCTTTATGGCATGCGGTTATCCAGAAACTTACCTGGAGTAAATGGAGCTTATTTTTTTTTCTGCCCATAAACGTTTATAGCTGAGAGATACAACATTTTGAGAAAGACAAAGTGAGTTATCGTGCAATTTCAATTCATTTTTCAGTAACTTGTCCATCCACTTCAACATTCAGGGGGTTATTTAATTTGTCTAAGAATGCAAAATAATGTCTTGTCAGATTGTTTTTATACCTAAATTGGCATTCATACTCCTAATGTTTAGTTAATATTTCAAACTAAAGAGACAATTCGCAGACACTACATTACCAGATTTTCTTTCAATAAAAATATCTTTTTAATTTAGTTTTTAAACATGATATAATTTGTGGTATACATTAGCAGTAATACCTTTCATATATACTTTTGTAAACCACCAATGTTGAATGTATATGCTCTTGGTGTTTTTTTTTAATAAATAAATGATCCAGTTAGCAACTTCAGAGCAAATATTGCTGCTTAATTTTGTCAGAACCTCCACAAATTCTTTCGTAGCTCCGCACCACAGTTCCATACGTCCCTATTTATTGCGATCGCTCGTTAGTGATAATGCCCGGGCGACATGTTGCGATACTACGCAGATAAACGATTTTCTTCATCACTCTTTTGTTTTCGGCTGTACACACTTTTATTGTTTGGAGATGTTTTTGTTTGGACTCGAGTGTACTCTTGATGTATTGGGGGATGGTGGAAGTACTCATAGTTATCAGCATGTATATAAGGAAAATGCATACATGGGAACAAAGAGTTTTCACTTATTAGAAAATATAACACTGTCTTTGCAGTCGCACAGTCGGGTAAGAAGAATATTATTTTCAGCAGTGTTGTAGAGGGTCTAAATTACACTACATGCTCAGTGGCTCAGTGTTCGGTATATAAAACATAAGATACTAACTAATATGACAGGAATAATAACATTCCTTATGCAGTATTATATTCTGTTAATTATACCAAGTTTTTTCGATCATTGTTGTCAGTTATTTTTTCAGCAATAACATTTTCAAAAACTATTGTGTCACTTAGAGCTAATTTCACCAATGAAACTAAACGCGATCAACACATCTAAGCCGCGGTCAAGAGCTGTCACTGTCAAAAATCTATAACAATAATGACACTGATAGCTCTTGAACGTGGTTCCAATGTGCGGATCGCGTTCAGTTTCATTGGTGAAATCTTAATGAAATAGTAAATAGAAGTTAATACTGATACATAAGAGCTGACTCTTAACTGATTCACTATTCCAGTCTTTCATGTAGGTGTTTACTTCGTCTTATTACTTTAGCAATAACATTAGGCGACATCTTGCGGCGCGCGGCGGTGAACACAAGCTTGGCTGCAATATGACTCCTTGTTTATTGTAGGAGTTTGCTTGCCATTCTTTTGTTCTACACTTAAAATATGAAATTGTTGTATTGTAGTAAGATTAAATCTTGACTTAATGCAAATATTAAAATGATGGTCGTGTTTTTGTTTCGGTGTTATAGGTACTTCTGACACAGACAATAACGCAGTGAATTGACATGCTTGTCATGGAAATGCCATTATTATTGTGTGAGCACACTCTTCAAAGTCCGGACACTTTTTCTAGTGACTAAGTACGGTGACGACAAATCTGCTGATTTAAATCTTTGACTTAATGAGTGCAAATTTAAAGGGCTCAGTGTCAGGGTAACTCATATCTATCGCGTTTGGAGTTTAGAGAAACATTCCTTACTTTACAATTGCGATCAAAAGTAAAGCACCCAGTGATGATAAAAGGGAAGGAACTGGTAAGGCTTCTATCACTCATCAGCTAGTTTGTCTAATGACGTGGCGAAAGTAAATGCATCGACAGCTGTTGCTGCATGCACAACAGATTATACTTTCTTTTTAGAAATGATACAGCATATTTTGCTGGTCAATTAGACGGCACGCTCATGATTTTTATCATATTTCTTGAAACATACCTTGGTACCATAATATGAGCGTGTCACTCGTTTCATGAATATATTATGAGTATTTTTATAAATTTTTCAACTTTTCTTTTCTAATATTCACGCATGTAAGTTGTAAGTAATTCGATGGATTGTACAAGGACAGACGAAGTGCACCGCGCACCCTCGCGTATTAAATTCGGTTATTAGTCCCGCAAACTTTGATCAAGCGGGTTGACCCCGGTTCATCGATCCGCCGACTTTCACCCGGATCATAAACTGAGCCACCCACTTTCAAAACTGAAAAAACAGTTCCCAACTCACTTCAAAACTAAGTCTTCCTAATCACGCGGCGCGAACAAACTTCCTCCAAGTTTTTTCCAAGTTCAGTTAAACTTCATCGATGTGGGGATCGTTCACCCTGGCAGGGACACTTGCATACGACTCCGGCCGCCGGGCCATTGAAACAAAATGTGGAGCAAGGTTGGCCGAGATTACTTTCGTCGGGAACTTTTCGCGGATCGATGTGGAAGCTAAAAGTTTATTACGAGCGCGACACCGCGACGTCGTAAACCCAACTTTGTCTACGACCGCTCACGCCGAAACGCGACAACCATGCTTTTAATTAGCTTTCTCCATTGCTCCACACTCCCCTCTCACGGTGTTCTTATTCTGGACTGTGATACCCAGTTCCTCTGCAACACGAAAGCTAAAAAGGACCTTTATTTACTTTACATATCAGCACCCGTGACTAACGAGCGTAATACCTGCTCAGCATTCGTATTCACAAAGGTTTTTCTACCTACGTCGGTGGCGGGCGTAAAATAGGAGGCGAGTCGGGAAGGAGGCATAAAGGAGAAAATAAAATAAAGACGGCGCCAGCGAACGGATGTGAGGTCCGTGAAAAAAGTACGAGGAAAGCAGGCTTAATGGTGTGGCGCAGGTGAGGTGGGCGGGGCCGGGTGGGTGGCATGTTACGATTGGTCGGCGCCGCCCAGCCGCGAGTACGCCCCCCGTCCCTCGCCCCCCTCCCGCGAGGCGCCCCCCACCCCCGCGGCCACCGGCTATCGCCTGGCGACCACCTACAGCCACCCGACGCAAGCTATGCCTGTGTCGTGAATTAGTTTGCTAACTCTCTGTCTATGGCGTAGCTCCGAGGCTGTAAGTATGGACGGCGGACTGAATAATCGATAAAGGTGTTTATTGAAAACGGGTAAGGACGAAGCACTTTATTGCTTCTTTATTATTAAAGCCCGAGCTTGGTGAGTCAACTGCTACGAGCGTAGCCGATTCTGGCGTATTACCTACTGTCGTAGGCGTTGTAGCCCGTAGCACAGCGTAGCGCTCATACTTTCTCATTGCTCAGTGTATATTTCCAATAGATAGTATGTTACGAGCATATAAGAAAGTATGTTATATTAGTAATTCTTGGATTAAAAAATAGGTAGTAGTTGGCTGTCTATTACGCCAACGATTGCTGGCTCAATGGCAAACATCTCAATCACAAAGGATTGTTTTTTAATTACTATTTGTTTACACTCACAAAAAAAAATTAAATGAAAAAAAAAGGAAAACAAAATGGAAAATGGAAATGGAAATGTAGGTATACTATAGGTACATACATCTCTGCCCAACCCTTCTGAGATACAAGGTATGGTGATATGTTTTTCGTTTTGTGTATTTATTTACACGTAAGCATTTGTTTTACGACTTATAAAGTAGGAAACTTGAACAATTAGATTATCAACAGCAGTTCAACTGAGTCTTTTGTAATACACAGTTGAAAAAATACTTCTCAAAGTAATTGTGACTTACTGCTTTTGGTACAATACAGAACTTATTTAGTTACATTGACTTGTACAAACTGTGTACACTGTGGCTTATTGCATTGTAATTATAAAATCAAATGCTGACAATTGTGTCTTGATAGCGGCACAATTTAGTTAGTGACTGAGCGTTAGTAGGGGTTGCGGGTTCGATTCCTGCATGGAATAGATATATATCTTAATCGTATGGTTTATATCAATTATTTGGTTGTCTTGCGAATGAGAGATTGAAACGTAGTTTTTTTTCCATTTTAAATCGAGTATATGGAAGCATAATTTAACTGGACGTTATATGCCAGTATGAATGAATGAATGAATGAAATGCACCGATCCCAGCGTGGTTTAACCAGACTCGATTACTCGAATGAACCCAAAGATTCACACTAGCCCCTGTAGCTTCATGTTTCATGGGGCTACATAGGCCATTGCATATCAAGGTTAGACCGGGGGGCGCGGTAATGGTAGGGAAGACGTGCCCTTAGGATATGGAAGGATTATTAGAGTCTACCGAGTATGCACCCTAGAGCAAACATTGGAATATTGGAGAGATGGGTAATATTTATCTATGGATGGGCATCTTTTAACGACGTCGCCGCTAAGTCGTTTCAAGTCCGGCTTCACTGGTGAGTCTTTTGGCGGAGTTACTGCTATGCTGTATTACGTGTTGCTGTTTCCAAAGTCTTCGTCTGAGGTCTCGCTGCTATCCGTTTCAGGTTTCTTGTAGATCTCGCTAGCAGCCTTTTTAATCTTGTCTCGTTCATCAGTCGTGTCCATCCAAAAATTGATGTCCTTATTGAAGTAAGTCATGTCCTGTTTTAGGTTGTCATTCCATGTGTAAATAGGTCGGCCGACTTTTTTGGATTTGGCCTTGTACTGCATTACTGTGCGGTTCGCGGCGCCTGGGAACATGTACGAGATAGCACAGCCTGTGGTTCTTGATGCTTTTGGTTACGGTTTTACGTCGTAAGATTTCATGCATTTTCTTTTGTATTGGTTTATTTCTAGCGTCAATCAAGTCAATCAAGTCTCAATCAATAATTGGGTTAATTGGGTTAATCAAGTCTCTCATGATAACTCTTCTCATATTTTCTCAGTCTTGACCGGTTAGATTTAGTGAGTGCCGATACTTTCAAACCGTGTATCATACAAGGCACCATCACCATTCGGTACATAAGTCTGGCTAATTTCCAGTCCACTTTTGAGTTTATTATGAATAGTACTAGTGACTTTGCGTTTCTAGTGGCATGTTGACAACGTTTTTTAATTGTGCTTTTCCTGCTTTATTATTTATTTCGTCTATTTATTTTTTATAAGTAAGAAGCGTAAATTCTAAATCCTGTATTGCAAATCGATATGCGGCGATAGTCGTTCGTATCTTTAGGGTTATAACTGGACGTTATATGCCAGTAGAATAAAAAAACTTCGATTACGATTAACTTTTAACACAAGAAGATACTTGGTGGAATCATAAAATATACAATGCGAAAGTGACTGTGTGATAAGGTAATACCTAAATTAAATGTTTCTTTGCACTCCATTGTACCTAATGATGATTGCTATTGTTTTTATAGAATAATAGAATTAGAATTTATTTATTTGTAAGAAAGTAGTTTTACATAGTATGGTGTTAATATTTTTTAAGTTCTGTACATTCTACCACAACATAATGATGTACAAATATTCAAATGTCATACTTAACAAGTACAATTAATTTTAAGATTTGTGATTTATAATAAGTCCAATGTGAAATAATATTATTAGATGTAATTAGGTATGATTGCCTCGTTGGTCTAGTGGTCGCAAGCGCTACTGCTGAGCATGAGGTCCTGGGTTCGATTCCCAGGTCGGGCAGTGTTATTGGGTTTTTCTATCTGGAATTTCTCAGTAGCAGCCCGGAGTCTGGATTTGTGCCCGGTAGATGACAATAGGCTCGCCCCCTATTACATGGGACTTAAACATAACTGGCGAAATGTGGGTTTACTACTATAGGTACACCTCTGCCTAACCCTTCGGGGAAACAAGGCGTGATGTTATGTTATGTTATATAATTAGGTAATCGTTACTTTCATATCAATGTCAAAATTAAGTACATCTCATCTTGGATTTTACAATATTCCATATATTCGCCTTTGTCATAAAAGCAATTATCCAATAACCAACTTGTCAGCTTTTTCTTGAACATGGCGATGGGAAGTTCCTTAAATAAGTTTGGTAACTTGTTATACATCTGAATGGCATTAACATATACATTCTTACTAAATAATTGTAAGCTACATTGAGGTTTAGAATAAAATAAAACAGTCTTTATTATGAACACAATATACCTAGATATAAAAATAGAAATAAAAGTAATAGAAAGGCGAACGGCAGGCTTGTATGGGAATTTAGTACAGCTAATAAAATTTCGTGTTTTGAAATTTTTTTTTGTTTTGATTGGTAGTTAATATACTAGACGAGCCCTTCTTAAATACTTAGATTTTGAGAAATTGGGACGTAAAAGTTATAACCAGCTTTATTTTTAAGGTTATGTTCTAGTATACCAATGTAGATCATTACATAAAGGTACATAAACATTGTTTTGGTGATAAAGTATCTTTATTTATTTTTTATTTATTTATTTAACAGTTTATGTACACACATATAAACAAACAAGAAGAAAGGAACAGAAAAATACGTACAAAGGTGATGCTTATTTCTAAAGAAATCTCTTCCAGCATACCTGCGATAGGAAAGTAGATAAAGAGATGTAGACAACGTGTGGTTTACTTACCAATAAGTAGGCAGATTGAGATGAGGATCGCATACCTACTCTTACTCAGAGGGGTGCATTAGGAGATACCTATTTCTAATTCTATTTCTAATTATGATAATGTTATTTCTATTTCTAAATAATTAATAATCATTTCGATATTTGTGTTATTTTACATATGGCAACTTCTGAAAACATAACTGCGTTTAGTTTACGATTTTATTACGTTTATTTATTAAAATCTTTTTATTGATATTATTAAGTTCTAAACATAGTACTCTTACATGAAAATAAATGGCTTAGTTGCCTTAATAAGTGGTACAAATTCTGTAACAGAACAACAAAAAAAAAAATATGCCGTTCACCTTTACAAGGGGTGAGACAATGGGCGGGCAATAGTCATGATATCAGCAAGAAGTGGTTTTTACAAGATACAATCTAAAACCAACACTTAGTATAATCTCAAAGGTGATGTGATGACCCATCTATCACCACTCTCTATACTTTTACGGCAAGCATCAAAATATTTCTACAACACAGGATAACAAAGAACACAATGACTTTGTATTTCACATCTCGCGACACAAAAACGTTCCCCCGTGTGATGCGAGCGTAATGTTCCGTGAGATAATGACTGATTACCTTAGTGACAGACAATGTAGGTGTATACTTACATATACTTACTGATTACCTCATTGGTCTAGTGGTCGCAAGCCCTGCTGCTGAGCATGAGGTCCTGGGTTCGATTCCCAGGTCCGGCAAAGTTATTGTTATTGAGTTTTTCTCACAGGAATTTCTCAGTAGCAGCCCGGAGTCTAGATTTGTGCTCGGTTGATGTCAATAGTATCGCCACGCCGAAATGTGACCCTTCTGGGATTACAGGCGTTGTTATGTGATAAGTATGTATGTTTACTTATCTCAGTAATCTTGTTGTTTATAAGATGTGGCTTTAGCTAAAATGATTTTCTTAAATGATAGGACTCGAGAATGAGGATATTAGATGGATGTGACATTTGCAAAGCTGCGTGTGGGTTGACTAGTAAAAATAGTGATAAGCTGGCATCGTTAACGTTGGATGGAGTTCTTGGAAACCTTCAGCCTTCCAAATGAGTCTGTAGGCAAGTTGTTTAATTGGCTGCTTGCTCAAATCCATTTTTTTCAAGGATTAGTAGAAAAAAAAGAAAGTTTTTATTTTTTATTTGGGACACGTACAGGGAATAAGAAAAAAGGAGGATTAGCTCTATGTGGAACACTACATGAGACACAATGGCAGTTTTATTATTATCACTTATATTAATGCGTCTAGTGTCCCGCAACCCTCAACTATGTTTAAATTCTTGTGAGGAATTACCAAAGCATAAACATGATCAGCCTATAATGTTCCCACTACTGGGACACAAGCCTCCTCTCTTCGAGAGGGAGTGGGCTGTAATCTACCACGCGGGTCCAGTGCGGGTTGGTAGATGTCACATGCCTTCGAATTTTTGGTTCTAGGACATGCCGGTTTCCTCACGACGTTTTCCTTCACCGTTTTGAGAGCAGTGGTGATGAAATTATTTACACAAAGGAAAGCAGCTGCCTGGGTTTGAACCCACGATCTACAACTCGTAAGTCGGTGCCGTTACCACTGGGCTACCACTGCTCTCAATCACTAAAGATTACTGTAAACTACTCTTCAAAATCAGACCTCAACGTATACCTATCTATACGTTGGTGCACTGAACTCCGACAGGCATTACAGCAGCTATTAGAACACTAGATAGGCTGTGACTGCTTTACATAAACACGTTAGGGCTGATAGTTGTCGCCCCCGACGTCTTACCAACCTACCGAGATGGGGGACTCTAATATTATAATAGTTTCCGCGTCAGGTGCCAGAGGATGCATAATTAAGTGCTGTGTTCGTAAGAAAGGTATTATTATCCTTAGATTGTGACTTTACAATGTTTACATGAATATGAAAATTATATTTTAAAGTGCAGGGTGCATCTGCCTACAGATAAAGTTTTAAAGTTTGTACTTGAAACATCAACTTACCAATGAATTACAATTCGATCATGATGTACATTTCAATAGCAATACAGTTGCAAACAATCCACTCCACAGTGACATCAATCGTATTCAAAAATCGAACAAACACTCTCGCCGACGAAGAACAAAAATTCGCGCATTCAAAAAAATGCCGAAATATCCCCATACCATTGTCCGGCATCACAATGCCTTTACGACACTGGGTAAATAACGTTTTGGAAAAATGTAAAAAAGCACCCGCAGTTTGTGGGTAGCGGGTAAACACGTCGCCGTACCCCTTATTGAGTTGATCTGGCCATTTGTACAGCCCTCGCCCTTTGCATTTTGGAAAAAAAGAAACTCAGCTTGCGAATTCAATTTCCAATATCCATTTTTGACGTGGCGTGATTAGAACGCAGTTTGGTCGTTAGCGGTGTGTCGGAGATGTCGTTTACTTCCATTTTGTATCGGTATCGATTCAAATTGTGAGTTGGTCTGGCTGTCCGTTTTTTGTTTGTCGGTTTGTCTGCACTCGAGGAGTTTTAAATAACTGTGACTTTCTGCGTTGAAATGAGTTTGTAAGAGGTGTATTCATGTCATGTTTCATGACTTTTCGTCGCTGTTATTTCAAAAAGTCGTATGTTAAATTTATGTTTTTAGTATTATAAGCATGCTATGAATTTCGGTCAAAATGCGTAAGGACTTTGAAACAACCGTATTTCTTATCACATCGTTTATTTCCAGATATAGTAGATCCAACATGGAAAGGGAGGCTTTTGCCCTGAAAATAAACTATTTAATTTAATTTCACAAGAAATGCGGTTGTTTCAAAGTCCTTACGCATTTTGACCAAAATTCACTGCATGTAACCTAGGTAATACTAAAAACTAAAATTTAACACACGTCTTCTTGAAATAAAAACGACGTTTTGCTTTTATTTTAATTCGAAAACATTTCTAGACATATTTGTTGTCAATTTTAGTTAGGTCGGTCCTAGGTGTCTAGTGTAGCAATTTAAGATGGCCTTACATAAACCTGGCAGGATTTTTGTAGAGTATTGACATATAAATGAAACTTGTAAATATAGGTAATCGGTTGGTATCGTAACTGGCACGATGCAACTATAGTGAGGCTTTTACTACTACTATAGTATCCGATTTACTCACAATTTACTCACGCAGACCACACTGGGAACAAAGCTAAGTTCGTTTAGCTTCACTCATGTAGTTACCGCGTCTTTTCATACTTTTAATAGTTCGCGGTGTGAACTGGACTATGCAAACAGCAAATACGCTGTAGCTATATGAGCTATGCTAAACGAACTTAGCTTCATTCCCAATGTGGCCTGTGCTTAAGAAATTGCCACTACAACAAATTACACATTAATCAAAACCAAACTATTACATTTATTTGTACCAATAAACACCTCTTAATACATCTCACGAGTGTCTTCCAAGTCTTGTAGCAATAATAAATATATCATAGTTATCCCCTTGGGACAAATAAAAGGGAAAATAAAGCAAATCGCCAACCCGGAAGGGTCCACGAAGAAAAACGATTAATATTAACTGAAATTGTTATGGCTCCCTATAAGGGGACATTTAATATTTTTACTGCTATTATCCGAAAGAGTTTAGTTTGGAATTGAATACTCGTCAAATTTGAAGACGCAGTTACAGTGACTTGTGATAATTATAATTGTTGAAGTAGGCTGATTGCTGTTTGTGACGCCTATGGCTTGAAAATATTTTGGCGAAAAAACGAGTCAGTATTTTTGTATCTGTTATTCTATTTTCCTGAAAATAAGATCATCTAACGATGTTTTTATCAATCAAGTTTTCAATATTAGGTACATGTATTATTTTTTATTCTAGTAAATCTCAGCGCTGAATGTTTAACTTTGCTTAAATTCCTAGACAGGACCGAAAAAATAAGCTAAAAAAATCACAAACAGGGACTTATTATTAACATTTTAAAAACACCTTAGCGACACATTCAAAAAATCCTCACCTCACTTAATTCTGGAACCTTAAACCTCCAAGGTATAACCTTAAAAATTCAACAAAAAGCATCTTATTAAGGAGGGACTTTAATGAAATCTCAGCTCATTAATAGAGAAGGCAAAAAGAGTCGTTTTATTAACACGCACGTGATATTAACCCTTAACGAGTCCTGGGACGCCGGTGTTCTTACATTAAAATGTAAACATTGCCCTAACCCCTTCCCTCAAGTCGCTGTAGGGCCGAATCGTCATTTGTCTGTGACATTAAAATTTTGGGTAGACGGGCGGTTGAAACGCTGAAACTCCAGATGGTGGATGCTGTATGATAAATGATTTATTTTTGTAAGTAGGTTTATATAAACACTTTTAGTAGAAGAATATATTAGGAGGTTCAATGAAATACTATGTAATACTAGCTTGTTTTTGTTTATTTATATATGAACTCCAACAAAAGATGTACACAATATATTACACTTAAATAAAGGGTAACATCGGGTATTAAGTAACCACCCAACCAACTAACCCCAACTAACTTTAAGAGGTGCTTTAGACCATCGAACTGAACTTTTACTATTATCCCGTACAGTTTAGAATAGTAGGTATTGATTTTTAATATGGAACAGCAGATTTTTATTTCGCGATTTCGAAGCCGATCCCTTAGTAAAACTCATTCAGTTCGATGATCTAACGCACTCCTTAAAGTTTGTCGGGTTAATTTTGAAACATCTTATACGAGTATAAGGTAAAATTTTAGTAAGCGCAAATATTTTAAGGAGTTTACCTACTCATCAAATTAAAGAACTTTCCCCAATAAACATGAGTCAAAATGTGAAAAATAAAAAATTCTAACCTGATACTAAACCAGTCAGCTGAGCGTACAATTTATATGGGCAGTCCAACAAAAAATCATATTACGACCTACGTACATAACTGATAATACCTGGGGGCCAACCACCATCTCTTAAAGCAGTATTATTTTAATGTTACTTCAGCGTGAGAAAGAGTACAATAATACTGCTTTAAGAGGTGGTGGTCTAGGCTCTGTATCGGAATGTGTTTGCGTTTTATATCATTGCATGCTCGATAATACCTGACCCTGACCTACCGACAACATAATCTCGAAACACGCGTTCCAACCGCCCAACAACCGCTCGTCTACCACTCCTTCATAATAAGAGCGTCTAATCTAAGTGTCGAGTACCTCAGAGCGGTCATCTCGGTCGGGATCACTCCCAGGGGTCCTCTAGACCCCAGGAATCCGGATTTATTCCGTCTGAATACCCACTGTCGCAAACGACACCTCTGCGATGCCTGAATGTTTTATGACGTGGCGTGAAGATGTTAGATTAGATTAAATTTAAACGTGTGATGTAAAGTTGGGAAGTGGCTTTGGTAGAGTAAGTGTCCGTTTAGGTCAAATTATAAGAAGGTACCCAGTGCGACAGTGCGGTCATTTACAAATCTATACTAACTTATTTACAATTTAAATATTATGTAAAGGACTAAAACAACTTGTAACATAAAAGGAACTTTAACACCATAACATACTACCTACACTAATCTATATTATAACATAAATATAAATTATGATACAAGTGTGCTATGTTGGTCATTACACTTAAAATAGAAGAAATAAGGGAGCCGAGTGTGTAATGATCAATGCACACGCGTTTCATACGACGTTTTTCAATAAACTTGTGCGGCAAAAAATAAATAATGTTTCATAAACTAACCTATCTAAAAAAAAAGTGAAATATGGCCCGCGGATTTCTTTTATCGCGGTGTCTTCGCAGGTTGAAGGAGAGGCAAAGGCACGAAGCCCTCAAACAGTCTAATAGGTATTAAAAGCATACAAACTGAATATTTTGTAAGTATGATATTTAGATGTAGAACACGAAATAATATTATTTTTTTGACAAAAATAAATAATTTGATAAAATATTATATTAATTTATCTTATTTTATTTATGTACAAAATAGGCATAAAAAGGCTTGTAGTCTTTTTGATGAGATTAAAATAGCGCACATCTGTGTAAATAGTTATCTGTGGCGCACATTACCGCACAAGTGCGGTAAATATTAAGTAAAAAGCACGCGCGTTTAATACACTGCATTATAAACCTAAAATCCGTTCAATAAGAGTCACTTTACGAGCAAGTGTGTTGAAAAATAATTATCAGTGTCCTTGCAAATTCACTGAAATGACACGTTCGAACTCCTCGGAATGATCCGAAGAATTTGAACTTCATGGCATTGATGTGTGACACCTATGAAAGTGTTTTGTGTAGGTTGGTCCTGGCTGTCGGCACGACCAGCAGTGGCGGGGGCCGCCTCCTCCACACAGCGGTCTGGTACGCAAAAACTCTAAATATGGATGATCCACACTGTTCTGAGTTAAAAATGAGATAACATTAGAAGGAAAGGGTTTTAAAAAGTGCTTAGTATTTTTTTGCAGAGAACCTCAATGAAAAGATAGCCTACAAGTGGTAATCGTAGTCGTAGTCTGCAAGTATTAGTAGTTTAGTTTTCTGTCTCTGTTCTATTCTTTTTATTTACTTAACATAACATCACGCTTGTATTCCCCGAAAGATTAGGCAGAGGTGCACCTTTAGTACAATACACCCACATTTCGCCAGTTATGTTTAAGTCCCATGGGACTTAAACATAACTGTAACATTACATGTAATAGGGGGCGCGCCTATTGCCATCAATCTGTCCTGGAGTCTGGACTTCAGGCTGCTACTGAGAAACTCCAGATGGAAAAAACCCAATAACATTTTGCCCGCCCCGGGAATCGAACCCATGGCCTCATGTTCAGCAGTAGCGCTTGAGACCACTCGACTAACTAGGCAGTCTTTTTATTTAATTTCATATTATTGACACCCTTTTTTTTTTGTGGATGGGAAATCATCAAATGACTTCTCCCGCTCTGGGCGGAGCGGGAGGGCGTGTCAGACTTTTACTGACTAAAACCCACCCGTGTTCCTTCTGTTGCCTGTGCCGGGGCCACGGTAACTCTTTCGAACATCCCGCAACCCTAGCTGGCATCGGCCCTAGCGGCCCCCGTCAATAGTGCTGACATCTCTTTGAGGCGCGCGTGGAACACGACGCGCCGTCGACTCGGGCTTGGTCCTTACCGGTCGGCGAGCTACCCATTGCTCGCCGTCCGCAAGCCCGCGCCTACGGTGGCCGGGAATCGGCTGCCAATTCCCGACGCCCAGGGCGTCTCCTGCGGCGACTAGGGGCGTGAGGGCGCAAAGCTTGCCTCTCCCTCACGCGCCCCGCCTCCTCCTTCACGAGCATTACTGCTTCGCAGAAGGAGGTAATGGCTTCCCATGTACTCTCGCTCCGTACCATGGCATGGACCAGGGCCGGACGCGAGAGATCGCCGCCGCCGATCGCTTCCGCGAGGACACGGCGGTGCTCCGCCCAAGCCGGGCAGACCTCCACTGTATGCTCCACCGTGTCCTCCGGGCGATCCACACAGTGGTGACACCCGGGCGTTTCCTCCCGCCTTATCCGGAACAGGTACCTCCCGAAGCACCCGTGTCCGGTGAGGACCTGCGTCAGGCGGAAGGTGAGGACGCCGTGGCGCCTCTCCAGCCACTCCTCAAAGAGGGGACTTATCGCCGCAATTGTGGCGTGCCCATTATTGACACCCTAGAGATATGTTGTAGAGATACTATTTTTTTTTTATTTTTACCAATATTATTTGTTTCTATTCTATTTTAAGAACTCCCAAAATCTTCGTATATGTATTGATGTCAATTCGCAATTACGTAAATAGAACAACAGCAATGCTGAATACTTAAACCGTTTAAACCTTCTATTAACTATACTTAATTGACATAATTTTAATAAAATTAATAGAATTGTTTGGAGCATACTCTTCAAAACATAGCAAGTATGTAACTCTTCTACTACTTTGTACGTGAAATTCACTTAAGGATTTTATAAGTTGCGAAGTAGTGGTAATGAATCTTGTTTACATGCAAACCCGTAGTTCACACGTCTAGACGAAATTGAAATTTACATTCATAAACTTCGCTGGTTTACTACCTAGCCCACTTAACATGATGGATTCTTAACTTTTGGAAGACTTTCTATGGAGTTTATGATAAAACAAATTAGTTATTTATTTTTACCTTAACGAGCGATGGCTCTCCTGGATAAATTCTGAACTGTTAGGGAATTAATGGACTTGATGATTTCTTTCAAGTCTGGCAAGATTCTTATATTCTTTCTCTCCAATAACTTATTTTAAGATAGCCTACTAATACTACGCACAGAGCTCGTCAAATCTAATTAAATATATTAGACATAATTAGACATAATTAAGGCGAAAGCGCCAGGATAGTCCGCGAAACTCAAATTTTCTTACGTTGTTTGCAATTTGCAGGTCATTATTAGATTGTATATTGATTAAAAAATGATTCATGACCGTAGCAAATATGCATAATCATAATTTTTTATTTATCTCAACATCATATTACAGGCGCTGGTTAATTAAATCCACAATCTTAAACAGAGAAAGGTGTCTGAGGTAGGAGAGTCCTGAGTTACAGTTCACCCGGCTCTCTTAAATAGGACAATTAGGAATTTAGGAATTTATCGAACATGGTATTTACAGAATTAAAAACATTAAATTCACTAATAAAACTCTCTAAGACGAAGTAATACTATTGAATGACTATTTCATGAAATCTTGACATTTGAGGATTATACTAACTCATGGAGTAAGTTACTAATTCTAATGATTAACATAAACATAACATCATGCCTTGTTTCCCCGAAGGGTTAGGCAGAGGTGTACCTATTATAGTACACCCACATTTCGCCAGTTATGTTTAAGTCCCATGTAATAGGGGGCGAGCCTATTGCCATCTACCGGGTGCAAATCCAGACTCCGGGCTGCTACTGAGAAATTCCAGATAGAAAAAACCCAATAACACTTTGCCCGACCTGGGAATCGAACCCAGGACCTCAAGCTCAATGAAAATCCAAAAAAAAAAAGAACGATGAATGAATGATGTGAATTCTAATGATTATAATTCTGTAAATACGTATATATATTTCTTACGATCGCAAATCATACTTTAATCAACATACACCCAGAAACTGAGCTACAAATTGCAAAACTCGTAAGAAAAATTGAATTTTGCGGGCTACTTTAGCGCTTCCCCCATAAGCACATGAGAATTTGATTTTGTTTAATTTACAGAATTTGTTAAAGATGAGAAATATGGTTCATACTTAATTCATATGCCTTCTGCATGAGGCACAAGAATTGCTAACAGAAACACAAATACTTAACGCATTCCAAGATTTCTCCATCCAAATTGAAAATACATCTCAGAAAGTCACGAAACGGAAGTTAAAGAACTTTAGGGTACCGTAGTACCTAAATCAAAATTACGAAGTTCCAATGAGCGGTCTCTAACGACGAAGGAGATGGCCGAATTCTTTAATTATTTAGCTCTAATCGCTGCCAACGATGTCCTTTGACGTCGCTTGCTTTAATTTAGGATTCCTCCCCTAAATTAAAAATATAATGAGACTGAACTGAGCCGGTGTTAATTGGAAACCGATCTCAGAGAGTGCTATAGATAGGCTGTTGTTTTGATGTAGCTACAGATGTATATCGATGGCAACGAGAGACGAAAACAGCAAAAAAAAAAAACTAAAAACATTACAGTAAGTCGAGTGTTGCAAAATCTTCAGTTTTTTTTCACGTTGCTACCTACCTATTTCTATTAGAATGTTCAAAGTTAGCGTGTTAATGCTGCCGAATTAAAACTGAAAAAGAAAGGTGAAGATTTACTCTCTTTCCGTTTCTATACATTCGTATCTTCACTTTTTTGTTCAACCTATTGACATATTTGCGCTTGACGCGAAACAAGCTGTAAGTAATCACGCTCATTTGTCAGCGTGAACACAGCGCTGCAGCCGCTGGATTACCGTCATTCTCATCTTATCTTTTTTTTTCTTAAAAAGTTTGTACGAGTTAGGGGATTACGTTGATGCGTTTCGCAAATATTTTTAGTCAAAGTTGACAATTTATACTTATTAATGTTTGAAAATGCTGTGAAAAAAATAAAATATTTTAACACGATATGTACCTTAACCTATTTGAAACCATTTACGCAATACCAGAAGGGTGATCTTTTATATAAAGAATTTAACAGTTTCACGAGTAGTTAACAGTTACAAACTTACAAAGTAAAAGCCTACAAAATGAAACTTTAGCTACCTACTGATTTGTTCTGGATTTTCCTAAGAAAATTCCTAATTTTCTGGCCAGAAAAAAATACAAGAATCTATAGATAGGTACCTACAGCTACGTAGTAAAAACTAATCATTTTAAAAGTACCTAATTTAAAGCAGTTAAAACCAGTAAGTACTTATCCGCACCCAAAATGAAACTTTTTCATCTTAACATTTAAAAGTTTTCCGAAGTAAATAAGCAATTTTCTGACCAAAAAAACACGTACCTACAAATTAATATGGAAATATGGGCACCGATACCAAATACCTACAAATCTATCTATCAAAATTCATCAGCATACGAAACTCCACATTCATATTCATGGCTGCGGCCACAATGAGAGTCGACCGGCAAATAAAAACAAATAAAAAACAGTAATAGAATCAGAGAACAAAATCCATCAGCATGACACGCGTGACGTAGATACATGCGGCCTCTTTGTACAGCGTGCTTACGTAATGACGTGACAACTCTGTCTTAATAAAAAAAAAAATTTAGCTTTGGAAATGACTGTGGTGGGATTAAATTGTGGTTTTCTTTTGATGTAAGACAATCTTTATGGATAAATTAATGACTAAAACAAGCGGTCTCTTTGTACAGCGTGCTTACGTTACGACGTGACGTGACTTTAGTCTTAATAAAATATGTAAGTAGGTATTGTAACAATGTCATGTAGTGATAAAATTGTAGTGGTGTTTTGATACGTAGTGTATCTTTATGGTGAAATTAATGAGAATGAGGACAAACTTTTTATGTAACGTCACATGCGTAAATTTTCGTCTGACGTCCACATGATGAAAACCCTAATATAAAATAAAACATAATTACAATTTCACAAAAAACCTGTAACTTTTTACGAAAAATATATAATGTACAACTAAAATATCAGCCTGTAGACAATGTCTCCGGGCACTACAATATTTTGCCCACCTTTGGGGTCTCCACATTATGCATAACTGATAAGGCCCGATTTTGTATGCATGCGATCCTTAGCCTCAACGCTGCGTGGGTATAATGACGTCACACCCGCGGGAATAGTGAACAACACAGTTTTTAGCTTATGTTTATATCTTATGTGGTTGACGGGTGACGTGTTTAAAGGACTAGTACAAAGTAATGAAGCAGTTGTCCATTATACAGTAGCATTATAATGAGAAGGTAGCACAGAATTAGTTACTTGAATAAACCATAAATGTAGAATATTTAGGTACTGGAACGTGTCTCCAAGTTGATTAATGTTTTTTTAAAATGCAACGATAAGAACTTTATATTACGTAGGTTTTTATAATTATTTAAAACCTATTGTGGTTTTTAATTAAATAAAAATATGATTGTTTAAAAACTTGCCAGACCGACCACAGGAAAGGAACACGATGTTATTAAATATAATCTAAGTTCAAAGAGCTTTAATGTTTTAAAGTACATGTTTACGTCTTGTGCTACGTAGGTCTGTTCCCTTTGACATTTAGGGTGATTCTAATAGAATATTTTTTGTCGCCGCCGTCCGCAAAACAGAAACTATAAATAAATCCTCCTGCCACACCTCTCGAAAATATAATTCAAGCAAAAAACAAGAGACGTGGCCACCCACGCCAATCACGAAACGAGTTACCCTCCGGATATTCAATTCCTGGACATGTCCGAACTGGAGCGAAACAAATATTTATCAAAACCTGTAAGGAATACATAAAATGACATAAAACATGTCCGGCCGGACGAACAAACAGCACAGTGATGGATTATTGCCAGTGACCGCCTCTATTTCCTATTGGAATAAGGAATTACCATATGCGCCCGGACACGACGCCGGATGCGGGAAAGTAGTGTGGAGAAGGTTTTTTGGGAAAAATTGGTCCTTTGAGTCGAGTTGGATTTAAACAGGAATACTTTGGTTAAAAAAATCAGGATGACTGCTAGTTGCGATAGTTTTGTTAGGGAAAAGGGAAGGGTATAGGTAATAATTGATTTACCGCAATATGATAGGGGTATAGGATTTCAGCGTTGTCTAGAATTTAAGCTTAGGTACGTTTTATAAAAGCCGTTTGCAAAGGCATTTTAGCACATAATAAAACTTTAAAAACATCAGGAGTTTTAACTTTTAATTTTTATTGTATCATGGGCAGCTTCATACCCTTTAGAATTCTACACGTATAAATTCAACATTTTCAGTATCTCATACCAGAAAGCGCATTCCACTCCACCCTACTGTTCGTCCGGGCACCGGGGTTGGCGTCACTCCGGCGACCGGAGACCCTTCAAAAAGTTTGATAATAACACCAGCAACGGCGGTAATGTGACAGCCGATACGTCGCCAAGCCGCTGCTGTTTAAATTTCGAACCTTCGAACCGCCATTCTCCGGCAGATGGCAATTTGTTTTCGCTGGGAAGTATTACTTTGGAAGGCCAAGCCTTTTTTGCAGTACAGAATTAGCATGCAATGGTGCTGTCAGAGGTTGGCTGGAGTTGATTGGTGGTTCAGCTGAAGATTATATCTTAGACTGATGTTTACTATCGAAGCTTGTCAACGGTTCTAAAATCTATCACTACTTACCACAGTAATCCTACACAGTAGTACTATTTGTGGTCCACCTAACTATGACTACATTTGAAAATCAGTTCGAAATTAGCTATGTCCTTTAATGTAGGTAGGCACCTCAACATAGAAATACATTACTAAGCACAGTTTGTAGAAATAGGAGGGGGGTAGGGGAAAATAGGGGGAGGGGGTGGGGGGAGGGGGAGTTTGAGAGGTAGGTAGGTATCGACAATTTTAAAATCAGATCATAAGTGGCGCTGTAAAATTGTCATGCACTCATAGGATAAGATTTCTTTATGTTTTTAAACATTGTATATACAAGAGCACGTAAAATATTATGTTCCATCGAAGTTATCATCTAGGTAACCAGAAACAAACCAAATTTCCTTCATTTTCCTTTTTTACGTAGATATCATCATAAACATAATTCCCACTACCTCAGCACCATTACACCATAACTCGCCATCGTCACATCACGAAGGGTCTTCCAGCACATTAGTCCGCAAACGACACATGTGATCCCGCACGGCACCTCATGAATCTATCATTTATCATCACTGAGCCATAGGAGCTTTGTCATTCCTTCATTTGCTGTATTTTTCGGTTGGTTTCATTCCGAGTGTTCTGTTTATGGAATCATTTATCATTTTGTTGATAAGTAGGCTGGTTTGTGGTTGTGAAAATAATAGCTTAGATGGATCGATGACAATTTTAGAGGGCCATTTATATACGATAACGGTTTTTTAGATGCTGATGAGTGTCACCGCGTCGTTCTGAATTGCGAGATTCAGAAGGCCTAGCTAAAACGCGCGGAGTAAACATAACACAATTTCGAAAGATTTTAAAATTGAAAATACCGCCGTTTCCGCCATTCGCCGTTTCCTCACATAATATTTGCTTAACTTTAAGACTTCATATCTATTGGTGATACTAATTGTGCTTGTTGCAATGATTGAAAACACGATTGACGATAGTTGTATTTTTGATTCAAATAGCATTCTTTTCATTACGTCTAATGGCTGCGACTTACGAGTTGTAGGTCGTAGGTTCGAGCCCAGACATGCTCTAAACTTTGTGTAAATTATTTCATCACCACAGCTCTCAAAACGGTGAAGGAAAACATCGTGAGGAAAGCGGCATGTCCTAGAACTAAAAATTCGAAGACATGTGACATCTACCAACACGCACTAGGCCCGCGTGGTAGACCCACTCCCTCTCACAGAGAGGAGACATGTAAACATTATAAGCTGATTACATATCTATTATGCACGTCCTTGCTAGGGCCTCAGTACGTGTACTCTTCCATATTTTTGTCCCAAGACGAAAATAGTTCGTCTCTTTAACATTCCAAATTACCTGTCTAAAGAAAAGTCTTACATTCCAATCTATTTCACCAAAATTACATTCAAATTCTCAATGAAAAAGCCTGGCACACATACGAAACTCAGCAAAATAAAAATGTCTAGACTATCAAGCGCATATCTCAGAAAAGCAAGTTTAATACATTGATATATTCAATTGCCTGTCCCGCTATCAGATGGCTAATAACTTCGCAACTTATTCGGGTGCTGCCAAAGGAAAATACCTGGGAAATGGCTTTGTTTTCAACTACATGCATTGCATATGCCCGGGGAGCTTGCAGACTGTGGTGTGTACATAATCTTGAAATTTATTTGCTAGATATGCTGCCAAATGTGCGTTATAGGTTATGGTGGGTGCATAATTTTGGAAGGCTAGGTAGATAGATAGAAGATAGAATAGTCTTTATTATGTACATCACAAATTTTACAGATTTAAATGTAGAAATTTTGCAAGAGGGGACACAATGGGCGGTCTTATCACTAAGAGCGTTCTTTTAGAGAAAATCTGGATGGATTAAGGGGGAAAGGACAGGACAGTACTGCAGGTAGTCTGTGGTGTACCATTTACATCTTACATACAATTAATAAATACATACAAGAAACATGCAGGTAGATAAAGAATAAAAGAAACCAGGTTGAATTTATTGTAGAATATCGCTATTCGTCCAACTTTTCCAGACTTCTACGTGATCAGCAGTGATAGGAATAGGTAGTGCTAATTTGCCTAAACTTCGAGGAGGAAGTAACATGGAGTAGATAATACCTCCTCTAAAATCCCGGAATAATTTTAATGACGTTTAAATCCCGGGATTTAAATACCACGAATTATTTATTGGACTTTATTTATAGATAGATAAAATACTCTTTACTATGTACACCATAAAAATTACATATATAAATGTGTGTGTGTGTGTATGTGTGTAACCCTAAAAAATGTTATGATTTTTCAAATCAATATTTTTTAACTACAAATAAAGACCGATAAAAAATTCGTGGTTTTTTAATCCCGGGATCACTGGTGATCAGCAATGTTTCCAACCATCAAGATAGTCATACTATATTTAAAAATCTTCTTCGTCAAATAACCTATGCTTTGTATAATAATAATTAACCGTAGCGAAGTTAAATCTTTACATTAAATATTTTTGAATAAAAGTAACTGCTACGAAGTCTGGGGACCTACTCCGAAGCATAAATCCGAAGTATCGGCCGAATATTCGGAAGTTTTCTACTACACTACATTCTATTTCGTTTGGTCGGTTCAGACCCGATTGAACTTCATTTTGACGTTTAGTGGAATCCGAACCGACCGAACGAAATTGATAAAAGTGTAGTATCAAAACTTCCGAACATTCAGCCGATTCTTCGGACTTACGCTTCGGAGCAGGCTCCCTGGAAAACCATTCTAATGGCGAAAATATAGTTTTTAGTATTTTTGTCTGTTCGTCTGAATGTATATTCCAGCATCACGCGCATGTATTCTGTTTAAATTTTGCATAGATATTCCCTATGAGTCTGGTCAGTCACAAACAGCTCAATGGTCAGCTACAAATTATCACGCTATTTGCTATGGGGGATGAGCAATATTGCATTATATTTGTATTCCTCTATAGCTTACCGCAAGTTGTCAAAAGACGAGCCAAACGGTTAGAACATTGCGAATAGTTACAGATTTAACCTTTTATTAAATAATTATCATCACGCTATACCTGTATGGGGCTACGCAGTCAATCACGACATTATACAGGGTGAACTTTTGAGATCGGGTAGTAAGGGCAGGTAGGTACCTTAACCGTTTTTAACACGATAATGGTCCTAAGAGTATGTTCTTAACTTTTTGAGACATTTTGATCTGCATTCACAGATTTTGAAAAACTTGTATAGTCTGCAATAAAATGGTCTATTTATCGTTCAAAATTATTTGAAGTATTTTTTTTTTCTCAGAATATATCAGTCAGTGTAATGCCGCGGTCCACGGTCTGTTGAGGCCTGTTGCGGCCTGGCGCGCGGCCACGCCTGTCGAGGCCGAGCATTCCCACCACTGGCCTCTCGTTCCCACGACCTGTCGGCTTGGCCTGGCACGATCTGGCCTGTGAGAAAGCGGGCCGTGGGACTGCAGCATTACAGTGTTGTGCCATTAGATAGTATATGCAGGAACGCAGGCGTTCATTTATTCAAATGCACGGACAGCTGTACGTCGCTTGGTCCCGCGACACCAGTCTTGACTCTCTGTATATTTTGGCTGCTGAGACTAAAACTACATGGAGTATTGCAGCCACCTTTGGGATGGCTCAGCTAAATACCAACTTTCCGCGCTTGACTCGGTGGAACGCAGAGCTAAAAGGCACATTGGCGACGTAAGACTGGTGGATGCCAAGCTTCACAGCTTGGCTCGTCGCCGCAAGGTTGCCTGCTTGTCGATCTTCTACAGATTATACTTCGGTGAGTGTGCTCAAGAACTCCACGACCTCATTCCGCTGGCCCCCTTCTACCATCGGATATCTGGACGCACTGCAGGTTACCATCCCTACCTAGTCGCAATTGCACCAATTCGCACTAAGCGTTTCAAAATGTCTTTTGTGATGCGCACAGCAAATGAGTGGAACTCTCTGCTTGCGTCTGTGTTTCCGAACGCATACAACCCCGATCTCTTCAAAGTGAGAGTGAACAGGCTTCTTCTGGGTAAGCTCGCCCCATCGTCGACTTTGTCTCTGTCATCTCTGACCTAGACTAGAGTCAAGAGCAAACCTGAGTACTGAGATGTTTATAAAAAAAAAACAACCGTCTTCCAAAAAAATACTACAAGGTGAAAAATAACTTTAATTTCGGATGTCGGTGTCTTTGGATCTGTGTTGTAGTGTTTTTTTGGAAGTCGGTTGTTTTTTTTTTGCAAAAAGTTTTTATTTGTCACTTTTTAGTGGATCAGCTTGTAATTTATCTAAGTTACAATAGCCTAATGACAACTGCTCATTGCTTTTCCCGATGCAGGGACGTTAATTGTTGAGGAGTTCTCCTGGTACTTCACCATCAGCTCCTCTTCACCATATGCATTGTGACGAGCATAATTTGCTTAGCAATTATTTTAAAGTAATCGAATAACAACCCGTGAAATAGTTATTATTAACTAGTGCCGGTGGCCATCTGTAGTCTTCATCATCGTTCTACTTCACCAAATGGTGCTTTCGGAGAGCAAATGAACATGTTACTATAAAAAAAAACACCCAAATCCTTACTGGTGTGCCTATAGGTAATAATTGAAGAGTTCCCTCAATTTCCCCAAGATCCCATCATCAGATCCTGACCTGATGACAATGGGACCAACTGGAAAGTATACTCTTTAAAATAAAAAAAGAATTTTGAAATTCGGTCCAGCAGTCTTCGAGTAATCGGGGAACACACATAAAAAATAAAAAAGATTCCGACGAATTGAGTACCTCCTCCTTTTTTGAAGTCGGTTAAAATAGTTGTTATTTTAGTATATTGTGGTATTTATACGACTTCCACGCGAACGAAGTCGCGGGCAGAAGCTCGGTACCTAATAAAAATGTATCATATAGTACAGAAAAAACATACATTTGTGGACATTGCTCAATACTAACGCATAATTAATTGAAACGCAATGATCAAAAGTTTTAAAATACTCAAAACTTCGAAATCATTCGCATTGTAAGCAAAATAATCAGCCCATCACTAATTTCACATCTCAAATACTCCGAATCAACACGACAGAGGAACAGTGATGCGTCGTGACAAGTCAGATGCTAATCAGTCAACCCTTCGGCCGACAAATCGGAAATTAGGGACGCATGAGCGATATAGGGTTAACCCGGACCGACCGGGGTCTTTTTGGCCCCGGAGACCAGCCGTCTTGTTCTTTGAATATTTAACGCGTAACAAATGTCCTTTCACATTCGTGACGTCACCTGCGACTGGTAACAAAGTGGACAATTTTATTTGGAACTAAAACTACACGGGTTGGTTTTACTGTACTATACATGTTGTTATGTACTAGCTGTGTCCGCGACTTCGTTCATGTGGATGTCGGAAAAAAACTTCCCTAATTGAATCGGATTTTGTTCACAATTCCATGGGCTTTATTTTTTTTTGCGCGGTGCCCTAAATATTTTTCTAAAATAAAAGTATTTACTCTTTATAATATCAGCTATCTGCCAGCGAAAGTCCCGTCGAAATCGGTCCAGCCGTTTCGGAGATTAGCCGGAACAAACAGACAGACAGACAAAAATTAAAAAAAAATGTTTTTTTGTTATAAGTACCGTATATTCTTTCATATGCATTTAGTAAAAGGCTGTTATTTTGACCTTACACACAGGCACTTCAATTTTATTTATTTGTATAGATGTATAAAAGATATAGACACTGGAAATAAGTTCACTCAAGTTACCAAAAATAAAAATAGTTTCCTAGTAATAATGTTCGCTTAATGTTACTTTGTTTGATGTACAGAATGCGTAGAATGTGGATAATGACTATGTGATGGGTCTTTGTATACGAATGCCTTAAAAAAGGAGAGCAATGTTTTTACACTTTGTATTTAACGACCCTAACTTTATGTGTAGACAAAAAAATATCATTGTCAATATTTTACGTAATAAACAGATGTTACGCTCCATTGCGTAACAGGTTTTGTCACGTCCATATGAGCAGAATATGACGTGTTGACAGAATTCTATTACCTTATATTGATACCTAGCTGTGCCCCGCGACTTCGTTCGCGTGGAAGTCGTAAGATACAATATACTAAAATAATAGCCACATTTTAATAAAACTCCCTCGTCCCTCGACCCGCCGCGTTGCATCGCCTGCTCGCGCTATTACTTCGTTTTCGGCTAGCGTTCTTTCTGACTTTTGTTTGCTTGGCTCCTAAGGGTCATAGCGAGATATTAAATAGCCTATAACCACCCTCAAGAAGTGGGCTACTAAATGAGTTTTTCAAATGCAACAGGTAGTTCTAGAGTTATTATATTTTTGTTTTTTTTTTGCGCGCGGAACCCTAATTATTGTTCTATAATAAAAGTAGTCTAAGTTACTCCTTGTGACATCAGCTATCTGCCAGTGAAAGTGCCGTTAAAATCGGTCTAGCCGTTTTAGAGATTAGCCGGGACAAACAGACAGACAGACAACAATTTTAAATGTTGCATTTTTGTAATAAATATCTATATAAATACTTTCATATGCATTTAGTAAAAAGCTGTTATTTTGATATTGCATACAGACATTTCAATTTTGTTTATTTGTATAGATGTAAGCAACTAGTCAGTTCTCAACTCTGATTTATACAAATAGAAGTATTTCTCCACCTCAACAAACCGTCCGTTCCCGCCTGTCTGAACTACCTTAGGTGACGAGTTCGTTGTCGATTACAGGCGCAAAGTACGAAACACTTTGATCGCGTTACCAACCGGGAGACGTTTCTATCTACCTACCGTCGCTTTGAGAGGCATCGACTTGACTTGCTTAAGGCGCTATCGTATACTGTTTGATAATTTGAGCTCTGTTCAGTTGGTAATTGACCGTTTAAATAAAGGAGTGCTGGAGTTTGCCTCAGATTTTAATTAAGGCTAAGCTAGTCTTTAATTTGTGTTTTATTTTGTTGTAAGCTGTGCAATACTGTACCTACATGTTCAATAATGAGCTTTTGTAAAGATAATAAAACCCAGTTAAAAAGAGTGCAAAGGAAATACAAAACGAGTAGTGAATGGTCACATACACACACACACACACATAACATCATGCCTGTAATCCCCGAAGGGTTAGGCAGAGGTGTACCTATAGTACACACACATTCACACACATGCATCACACACATACATTTAGAAAAATAAAAATTGTACAAAACGTACATATTTTGAAAACTATCTGTACCCCGCGACTTCGTTCACGTGGAAGTCGTAAGACATACTAAAATAACAGCCACATTTTAATAAAACTCCCTCGTCCCCCGACCCGCTGCGTTGCATCGCCCGCCCGTGATGTTACTTCGTTTTCGCTTAGCGTTCTTTCTGACTTTTTTTTTCTACTGAGATCCTAAAGGTCGTAGGGTGATGTTAAATAGCCTATAACCATTCTCCAGAATTGGGCTACCAAAATGCAAAAAGAATTGTTCAAATCAGACTTGCAGTTCCAGGAATTAGTGTCTAATTTTTTTTGTACGGAACCCTAATTATTTTTCTAAAATAAAAGTAGCCTAAGTTTCTCCTTATAACATCAGCTGTCTGCCAGTGATGGTCCTGTTAAAATCGTTCCAGCCGTTCTGGGGATTAGCCGAACAAACAGACGACAGACAAAATATTTAAAAATCGTTTTTTTTTGTTCTAATTACCGTATATACATTCATATGCATTTAGTAAAAAGCTGTTATTTTTACATTGCAAACAGGCACTTCAATTTTATTTATGTGTATAGATAAAATATTATGATGTTCTTAATTTTGCTCATGTATTACCAAACACATTTAGTAGGTACCTAAAGACCAAAACGTATAACCCAACGTATAAAAGCAGGTAGTTACATAACATCAGTCTATAATTCTTCATTAGCACACATTAGATTCTATTCCACGAATCCCTAAGACACAGCGCACATTTGCGGACAAGATAATGGCGACACACGCATTTAAATACAGTCATAAATATCCGGAGTCTGTGAGTACGCACAATGTGCATACCTCGGCCAGATGACGGCGACATCTTAAAATATAGGGACCCTTTCTTAACCCCCAGCCCGAGGTAATACCTACACTGTAATTAATAAATGACCCACACGGTCTTTAGGACCGCTGGGTATCAGATTAATATGAAATTAGTAGGTAAACTACTGGTGTTACAGCTGGAGGCTGTATTCTAGAAAATGCGTGGAAAAAACAAGTTCTTGATGAATTATTAGATTTGGGTGAAAGCAGAAAGCAAACACAAGACATTTTTTTTTCAACCCTCCAAAATACAAAAAATGAAAATAAGACACTGAAACTTTCAGTTTAAATCCCTGGCAAATGAAACAGGAACAACAGATCTAGAATATTCTAACAATCAATTGACGCGAATTTAGCCTAGTCATTTAATTAATTAAAAACTTTTCAGTCATCCGTATCTAACAAATCTGACTTCGCATGGCTTTGCCACTTATCACCAATTGAATTTCAAACAATTCTCCAATCTTTATTTCTAACTCTTTATCAACATCACCACCAGCACCACAAACAATACACCACACATTATCTAAATGGTACATAGCCGGCCTTTCAGACCGCGCAGCACCCATTAATTACTTAAATTTAATTCATACGAGACCCTACACCACTATTTACATTCAAAAACGTACCCTTACACCCTTGCCCGCATCGTAACCCTTGCTAACAAACTTGGAGACCCCAAGACGCTAACTCCTAAGAAGACTTTCTTTGATAGCGCGCTCTACTGATTTTGAATAAAGACCATGTCTCGATAGAGTTCTGATCTGTAATTTTATAGCGTTGAGCCGCCCCTAGCTTACGCTCTGAGGATTGTGGCCTATTGATCTGTTCTTGTCTTGTGTTTTTGTTCGGTAAGTACCGCGGAACTAAGGACAAAGCGGGCTAAAGCATGAATTAGGAACTACTGCACTATTGTGAGGGTTAGGTAGAGGTCATAGCATCAGCGGTTTTAATCTATAGAATCATTTTAGGGCTTCTAAAGACGAGTATGTGTATGTATGTCCAGATTCTAAATCAATCTGTGAAAAATAATTTTTATTATAAACTGGCGCTGTAAAACTACTGCATAAATATTTCAGAAAATAATAAAGCTACTTATTCTTTTGTTTCACAAAATACTTTTCACACGTGCATTTTCTTAGTTAAAAAATAAAATAAAAACACCAAAGCGTCTCTTAACGTCTATTTTGTTTCTTCACAAGAACTCTATGATAATCTAATAAATAGGGATCACTGCATAGCCGGCGGCGGATTAGCCTTCACCGCGATACTTATATGAGTGCCCCTTTCATTGCATTATAATGCGGGGAAGGGTTGCTCACCGTCTCGAGAGTACGAAGAATTTATAAATAAGTTAAGTAAGAGCCCGCCTCATTCTTCCTCACCATCTTACTTTGTTTTATCATATTTAAATTATTAGAGTCAGATGTAGAACGTGTACCTAATTGCTGTACTTTGTTAAGATAATGTACCTTTGGCGCGACTCCACTTTTGTTTTCTTGTTGGTGAACGATATAAATTCCCGGCAGGACGCGGAGGTACGCCCAAAGTTTCGCGTTCTGTTTTTGTTCGGACGTTCATTTCTTAAGGAAATAAAATTTGTTATGCAGCCGTTTGGAGGCCGTAGGTGCTTTATGATAACTAAGATTACGCTTAAGTTAAAGGCGGAGGGAAATTGTAAATTTTGTGAGGAGTTAAGTGTAACTTTTGGTTGTGTGATGAGGAATGATTTGGTAATTAGGATTGTTACGTTTTTACTAGTTCGGTTTGAATTGTTCTGGAAAAAAATATCAGAAGGAAAAATTGGAACCGTTATAGGATCAATCGTTTGTCTGTCTGTCCGTCTGTCAGCCAATTTGCTCCGATTCTTATTGGTACACATATCAATTTATGTGACCCAAACACGTAAATAAATGAATTTTAAATATGGGGTCACTTTTGAGGGACAAATAAGAAAATTAAAAAAAAATATTGCAAACTATACCGTGTGACATATCAAATGAAAGGGGAGTTGGAATGTATGGGAGACCATGTTTTTCAACTACAATGTTAAGTTTGTTCTTGGGGAAATTCTGTCTCTTCTTTCTTCATTCCAACTACGGAACCCTTCATTGTACGTGGTCCGACAAGCACTTGGTCGATTTTTTTTAAATGATTACATGATACCTATGAACCTAATCATTAAAAAAAAAGTATTTATGTTATCATAATTTCAAGTCTTTTAGTTCCCGCGAAAGTATGTTATTTTGGTCTTTGTGACCTAAATAGATGCAGTTCTTTTTTTAGATTATTCTAATAAACATAAAACTCAAATGTCTCAACGCAAATAAGTCATAGAAAATAAATTACTTTCCTGCAAACCTGCTTATATTTTATCAAACAAGATTTATTTCGACAGCCATACACCCTTAAACATCATTCCTAGTTCCACATCGGAATCCAAACACGTGCATACGAAATATCTTAATTTACCAAGAAAACAATATATCTCATCCATATTAGAATATTTTCTGTCGTAAATCAAGTTTAAGTGTTATTTCATTTCCTTTCCACGCAGCACACGCGTACTACAAATAAGTAATTGAAATTTAGAAACGAACTTTTGATTTTCGAAATTCACCCCGAACCTTGTGAAATTATTATGACTTTCCTTTATAAAGGAAGGCCCGTCTTGTAGGTTCTTTTCATACAAGGGCAAGAAAATGTTTTACATTTTCCTAAGAAATGTATGAGTTTTGAATTTTAATGTTAGAGCTAAAGGAGTAACAGGGTTAGAAAGGAAATGGTTCGATTTAGTACCAGTAAGGCTGCGTCCTATTTAAAGCGATCGTCGCGCGAATGAGATCGCATATTCGCGAGATGTCAAAATGTTGTGTGTGTGGAGCGATCGTCGAGGATGGCAGGTCGCATCGCGTATTCGCGTCAATAAGTCACGTTTCACAATAGACGTTAGAAACGCGCAGTTTTTATTATCGGGCATATATTGCCCGATAATAAATTAACCTTGCTGAGCTAGATAGAGAAATCAATAGCGAGACTCGTGTGACGTTCGCGCGAGTGTCAGTTAGGCTGCCTGTTCTGTTTGGTTTCAGTATGTTTAAATATATTAGTAAATTCGCGCGAATTAGTAATCAAACATTTTATTTGTGCGAATACACCTCGCGAATGTCAATTAGGACCAGTTCGACTCAGGTACGTTTGAGCGCTAGTTCGTACGAACAACGTTCGCGCGAACTTGCGATGGTCGCGTAGTCACTTACTATTAGGACGCGGGGTCAGGCTAGCGTGGGCTGTTGTTGACGTAGGTTGGTGTGGGTAGGCCAAATTCTTAGAAACGAGAAGGCTCTAATGCCCGTGTTCACTAACATTATACATATTATAACATTTTGACTTTGTTTCGGTGTTTCTTCTCAGAGTATTCGGAGGAAACAACGACCTCGTCTAGTTTTAAAACAAAATTTATTTTTGACGTGTAAAAGTGTTTTTGGAGTTTACTCCTTAAGGATCGATTTTCATATAAGGCCCCCGGTATGAACATTTTATGAAGAGAAAATTAATAGGTACAAGCGTTAACTCAAAAGCGTTACGTTTTTCTGCGCAACGTAGCTTGCGTACCTTTCACGGAGTAAACTCCAGTCGTGCGTCGGAGCTGACAAACACACTCTTTTTTTATAACCTATTTACAGTTATAAATGATTTATCGTGGATTTATCATTCACTTTCAACTATACGCTTTTATAGAAAATACATTTAGATGTTGTGTAGTGTTGGTGAAAACGGGCATACCATGTGGAGATAAGAGAAAAGACCATCCTGCGAGGTACGTAAGTTAGAGAAAGACTTGCAAGACTATCTGGAGTTTTAGAAGACTATTTTATTTTCGACAACGCTCTACATATATGGCGGCCAAAAATTGTACAATAACACTCGTGAATTGGTAACACACGGTAATACTCGTGAATGAAGGTAACACTCGTGAAATTTGTAAAGCCTAGAGTTCGCGTGAGATGAATTCCTAATTATTCTGTAATGGCTGTTATTTTGACAATTCGAAAATATACTTGTTGTCAAATTGTCAAAATAAAGAGTTATGGTTGGTATTATATTTTATTTTATTATTATTTATATAACATTCAATTTTTAAGACTAAATAAAACTAAATGTTTTTCATTAGGAAGCCTTTATTTTTTTATTATCATAAAATTGTATGAATTATAAAATAAATCTTATTAGTAACTACTTAGTTAAAAAATGCGAAAATAAGTCAAACTTATAGCCTATGGTACATTTTTAAGTTCTGCATTAGGAGCATGTGCTCTCGATACCGCTTTTGTTTTTCCGCTGCTGTTATCGGCATCTAAAATTATGTAAATGCTAGAATTTTAAAATGATTTTGTAACTTTGACGTTCAGAAAATGCAGATTTTCCGCCTAATTATGATAAATGAATTTTGATTTTGTTTTTAATACAATGAACCTAATCACTAAGTTTCTATAGTGAACACTCAGCTTAGCATGAGCCGATTGATTCTGTAAAAATATCATCGTGAAAAGTTAGGTGAAGTGTTAGCTGTCAATAGTGTCAATCTCAAGCACCAGGTGGAAAGATCACTTCAAGCTCACGTCACTTACGTTTTCACGCTGAGAATTTTACAGAATAGATCGACTGATCACAAATGTTACGTAACACACATAGTAACACACGGTATCATTCGTGAATAAAAAATGCTGTGGGCGTAACCTAAAAATAAATGTATTGATGTAAGTTTTGAAGTTAGAAGGCACTGTACAGCTTAGCTTAGCTATTTATAAACTAAATAGTCGTAGCTATACGTACAATTTAAAATAATATAGTAAACTTGCGTTCTTACCATAAATATCAGCTCTTAAATATATGAAAATCTCCCGAGACAAATTTGCCGACGGACTTGATGTTCACGTGTGGTCTAAAAGAAATGGCGATTTTTCTCCAACGTTTGATCAACCTGTAGTGTTGTGTTGACATGACTCAAGAAAGGTCTCAAAATACTTAGATTCTCCGTAGTTTCACAGATAAATAGTAACACACGTGAAGTAACATTTGGGAACGAAAATTGAGACACATTTTTGAAATTTATTTTTAATATTTTAAAAACGTTATTTGTATTAAAAAAAAACATAGATAATAAATAGGAAAAGTTAACCATTTCAATATGTAAGCGGTTACTTACTAATTAAGTACATAGTTTTTTCTTCAATGTGCGATATGTCGTAGTGGGACACGAATTTTGTATGGATATGAAAAGAGACTAACAAAAAATTAAAAAAAAACCCGCTCATAAATAAACCGAAATGTACTTCTACTATAAATTATATATCATTATACATAATTCTGCTAACCACAAACATTTAAAACATATCATAAAAATTGAAAATAAACATTTTTTTTTAAATATAAATGAGAAAGACACAAACTTTTTTCCAAATGTACAATTTATCGCGGCCATACGCACGTGCGTTATGTAAAACCAAAATTTAGTTATTTGTATTAAAAGCTTTTAAACCTAAACGCTATTTAATATATTTTCAAAGACGAGAACTTTTCCGGAGACGTATTTCAATGCCTTGTCTTTCCGAGAACTGCCAATAAGTTGAAAAGTTTGCTTGGCCTCGCTTCTCGGTAATAATCTAGCTAGAAGCTACATCTTATAAATTATATTTTATGTAGGTATTACTTGGAATATTTAAACATTATTCTGTATCATAATTTTGCATTATTAACGCTTTGAAGGACACTTCGGTAGACCACATACGGCCATAGCAGTAATAACAATATAAACTTCTATTGTGTCTCGTTTTTCTCCTTCAAAGCGTTAAAAGTTAATTTGTTTTAGTTGTGAGATGCCAGAATGAGATACTTATTGTTGAGTAAACTTTGGGCACAATTTTATGCCAACAACAATACAGGGTGACTTGTAATTTGACGTATTCCTTCCAGGACATGAAAGTGTGACCCATTTGCAATAATTAAGCACCCCATAAAGCCCCTAGGCGAAAATTCGCGGGATTCGAGAAGACCCAATTTTTTCTGTTTTTGTAAATTTCCGAGAATTCGTCACTAAATATCACTTTTTTTTAAACTCTCAAATTGATTGGACTTCATTGGTATTCCATTGGGTATCTAATACTCTAACAAACCTTTCGATTTAAGGTGAAAGCGCCAGGGTTGCCCGCGAAATTCAAATTTTCTTACGTTTTTTGCTATTTGCAGATCAGTATTAAGTTGTATGTTGATTGAAATATGATTCGCGACCGTAACAAATATAAGTTTACAGAATTACAATCATTAACGTCATCAATACAACTCTCTAAGACCAAGTAAGTCTATTGAATGACTTTTTTTATGAAATCTTAACATTTCAGGATTATACTAACTTATGGAATTGTATTACTAATTCTAATATTATGATTCTATAAATACATATTTGTTACGGTCGCGTATCATACTTTGATCAACATACACCCAGACACTGAGCTGCAAATCGCAAAAATCGTAAGAAAATTTGAATTTCGCGGGCTACCTTAGAGCGCTTACCCCTTAACTAAATTTTCTTAAATATTAAACAGTTACAAGTTATATAAAGTATTTTATTAACCATTTTGATAAATCATCTACGAACCTGAACGTTGACATCAGTTGTCTCAAAATTCTACTATTACATTAATCGTACAAATTACGGGAAAGGCATCTTTATTTAATCAGCTATCAAACGAGGTACAAAGTTAAAACAAAAATATTTAGAGGTGCCGACGAAACAGTCGATAATGCTGGCAAAATTGAGTGATTTAAAATGAAATGAATTAACTGGTTTATGCTTAAAGTTAGAGTCTAAACGTGCACTTTATACACGCAAACTAAGCGACAAGTGATTTAACGACACGCAAACAAAGCGACAAGTGAACCGTGACCAGCGAACAGACCGTGAGTCGTGTTAAAAACTTAAAAGCCCTTCCGCGACTTGTTACCTGGTCATGACGACCTGACTGAACATGTGATAGATTGTTGGGAGGTTAGAAAGTAACGGGATGGCATAAAACAGTTAATTCATCTGATTATCATTTAATGTTTAAATATTTCAACCATTTGCAAATTCGACTTTTGCCAGCAATATCGACTGTTTCATCGACACCTCTAAATATTTTTAAACTTTTGTACCTCTTTAGATAGCTGATTAAATGACGATGTCTTCCCCGGAATTTGTACGGTTAATGTCATAGTAAAATTTTGAGACAACTGGTGTCAACGTTCAGGTACGTAGATGATTTTTCAAAATGGTTAATAAGATACAACCTTTAACTTGTAACTGTTTAATGTTAAAAATGTTGAAAATTTGGTTACATCGAAAGGTTTGTTAAAGTATTAGGTACCCAATGGAATACCAATGAAGGCCATTCAATTAGAGAGTTTAGAAAAAAGTGATATTTAGATATTTAGTGACGAGTTCTGGGAAATTTTCAAACACACATAAAAATTGGCTTTTCTAAAATCCCATGAATTTTTGCCTAGGCTTTATGGGGTGCTTAATTGTTGCAAATGGGTCACACTTTCAAATCCTGGAAGGAATACGTCAAATCGCCAGTCACCCTGTATTATTTAAAATTTTAAACTATTTTTTATTATTAAATGAATTATGTTTTGTTTACGACCGCATATAAACTTATGTTGTTTGTACTAAGGCATTCTACTCGTTATTTTCTCACAACTGTTGCATAAGTAAAACGAACCCATGACATCTCGTACCCTAAAGTCGACACCTTACCCTTCAGGCTGTTGTCACTCCAACACAAAACACGAATTTCATAGCAACATTTAAACACTTAATAGTTCATAAGCTCAAGATTTCCATTTACAAGTATTATCTATCATTCTCAATGTTACGACTATTGTACCCAACTATGATACCCTGAGGCCCGAAGTGACAAGACACTGTCATCTAAACCCTTGCTCAAAATGTTCCTACAATGTTCCACGTTGTCACAGACTTGCTAACAATGTCAGACAACCGATAAATTTGTACCAAATTTGCTTTTTACTAAATAACATCGCCCGAAGCCTGATATGTTAACGTCAAGCTGTGTTTGTCAAACTTTTGTGAACTAAAAAGAAAGTAATGAGAAAAGTTTCTCGATTCTTCCGAAAACATGTAGGTTATGTTTGTAATACATCCATAATATTAAGTAACTGTTTTCCTATGTATTTACTTACTAACTGTGAGCTTCATAATATTATTTGCAGAAATGGAAACTATTTGCATTCAAATTCTTTGGATACTTTATCAGATAGAAACGCCAGCTAAAATAAACAAATGACAAAGTAAAACAAATCACCTGAACAAACCAACGCTCATCACGAACGCTTAGAACATTCTTAATTCGACTATTAAAACCCGTTACAAAGCGGCAAGATGTCGGCAACATCAATAAACAAGGAGCGAACGCGAGCGCGAACATTCAAAGTTTGGTGCGCGCGGTGAGTGCAGAGGGCCCGTAATGAGGGTTAGAAATTTCGGCACATTGTGGCCCAAACCGCACCCGGTTTCTTAGCTTATTATTAATTCTGTAAGACGTGTCCCCGATGTCCAAGACGTGCGCTGAGATTCGAGACAAAAGTCACAAGGGCGGAAGGGACGGACCCCCTCGCCTCCTCACCATCTCGTACGTGTGCCGCGTCGGCAAGTCGCTGGAGTATGGGATTTACAGGTGGTTTTAATAACGGCAGCCACTAATGTCGCGAGATGAATACTTAATGGACGGATCAGCCGAGGATTGGGACGGATTGGGAAAGGGCAGCTCCTGTAATAATAGATGCGGTCGCTGCATTAGGCTGTCACGTTGATAAGCTGAAGGAACTTATGTTACCTCCATCAGAATTACTGAACCATACAGAGTTATTCCGTAACATTATTCTAGAATCGATGCTATAACAACAGATTCTTCACAAAAGTCATTGACACTTTTGAGCTCAACTATCCTGGTCATATCCATTTCTCCAAGACAATTTAGTTACAAAGTGCAAATCCCTTTAAGATGGCGTTCCCTGACAGGGGTGCTCTCAAAAACTCGTTAGGAGGTTCGCATTCTGCGGTGGCGGGTCACGTTGCGATGTGCGGCGGCTGCTCCAAGACAAAATGTTACATAGAAACTTTGTAGTCACTGTCGTGTGCCGTGTTTAAGTAAATTTATTGCTGTGCTGTGTTCTAGTTATTACGGAGGCTTGTTTTTATATGTTTCTGTGTTTATTTTTACAGGAAAATTCACACGAAAGCATACCGCTTTCTAGTGACTTCGGTACCTGTATATTCTAGCGTGATTAATTCTACCGAAATTTCTCAAGAGTTTTGTTGTGAAATCTGGTTGAAATTTAAAGTGAAAAAATTTACCAAGTGCGGGGCAGACTAGCACAGCTGTTTCTTGTATGGGGGGACCCCCTTTAATTATTACCTTTATTTTATTTTCATTATTTGTTGTTGCTATAACAAGAGTCGTTTCAATCAAACTCCTACTTTTCGGGGTGCATCTGTTCCTGTAACTGATCGGCTCGAGCTCCTAGGCATGGAGTTGATATCATGTCTCAACTTCGGAGCCACCATCGAGTACAAAGCCCAAACTGCGGCCAAGAAACTGGGCATCCTAAATAGGGTGAAGCGATACTTTACGCCTGGACAGCTTTTAACTCTCAACAAAGCGCAAGTCCGATCCTGCATGGAGTATTGCAGCCACCTTTGGGATGGCTCAGCTGAATACCAACTTGCCGCGCTTGATTCGGTGGAACGCAGAGCTAAGAGGCTCATTGGCGACGTAAGACTGGTGGATGCCAAGCTTCACAGCTTGGCTCATCGCCGCAAGGTTGCCTGCTTGTCGGTCTTCTACAGATTGTACTTCGGTGAGTGTGCTCGAGAACTCCACGACCTCATTCCGCCTGCCCCCTTCTACCATCGGACATCTAGACGCACTGCAGGTTACCATCCCTACCTAGTTGCTATTCCACCAATTCGTACTAAGCGTTTCCAAATGTCTTTTGTGATGCGCACAGCAAAGGAGTGGAACTCTCTGCCTGCGTCTGTGTTTCCGAACGTATACAACCCCGATCTCCTCAAAGTGAGAGTTAACAGGCTTCTTCTGGGTAAGCTCGCTCCATCGTCGACTTTGTCTCTGTCATCTCTGACCTAGACTAGAGTCAAGAGCAAACCTATCTTAAATAAATAATAATAAAAAAAACATTAGAAACACACAATCTGTGAAAATTTCAACTGTCTACCTATTATGGTTCATGAGATATAGCCCAATGACAGACAGACGGACGGACCGACAGCGGAGGCTTAGTAATAGGGTTCCGTTTGGCAACCTTCGGTTAAAACCTACCTAGATACCGGATGCTACGAATAGGCAAAATATTGTCGTTTTGCATATTTTCAAAACATATTACAGTGTGTGGTCCTTCCAGTCACAGCAAACCTAAACAAACCTTACCATAAATCATACTTTTCTGAAACACGTAGTTTCGTGTAAAGGCACACCATTTCTTTGTAAACTGCAGGCCAAATTAAATCACCAGCTATAAACAGCAACAAACCTCTAGCGAGTAGAAAAATTGGCAATCTGCGAACGTTACAGTGTCGTGATCGGCAAACGTTAGCGGTGTTTATCGGCAAGTGGCCGCGCGGGAACAATATCGCTCATTGAATCGCGCGATCCTAATATATTGCAATGTGTGCACTTTATATGGCCCGATGTGTAATTGATTGTGTTTCGGCGTTCTTTGTGTTTGTTTTTGAAATGTACAAACAGTGTATTTTTAGGGTTCCGTACCCAAAGAGGCCGACGGGACCCTGTCAGTCCGTCCGTCTGTCACAGGGCTGTATCTTTGGAACCGTAATAGGTAGACACTTGAAGTTTTCACAGAGTGTGTAATTATTATGGTCGCTATAACAACAAATCATAAAAATATATAGTTTTAAATATTGTACGGCGGTACATAAGCCTGCGTGTGCGCATGTGCGCACAGACTCGATCTCAAGGCCGCTTTTTAGGGAGCCGTAGTCAACAAGGAAACCTTATAGTTTCGCCATGTCCGTCCATCCGCAGCTTAGCTCAGGCCTCTTAGCACTAGAAAGCTATAATTTGGTGCAGATATACATATTAATCACGCCGATAAAGTGGTAAAATAAATCATTAAAAAAATTTTAGGTTACCTCCTGTACACGTAAAGTGGGGATAACTTTTTTCTCGTCTAACCCATGGTGTGAGGTGTTGTTGGATAGGTGTATCAAAAATATTGCGGGTTTGTGAAAACAATTTTCCGATTAAGGGTTCCGTTACTGTTTTCTCCCTGCCAGCTAAACGGTTAGTTTTGGATATGTGAAAAAATTCACGGTAGTAGTATATACAACGAAGTTAAAAGGGAAACTATCACAGTTAAGTAGGCTTTACAAGTTAACGAGTAATATTCGACCAACTTACATTTGCAGTTGGAATGTATGAGAGAACATGTTTTTCAACTACAATGTTATGTTTTTTCTTGGGATAAATTCATCCCAACTACAGAACCCTTCATTGTGGGTGGTCGATAGGTGCTTTAAGTATGTTAAGTTTAAAAGAAAAATGTGAATTCATTCATACTTCGTTGGTAACTATACGATAAATGGATGCAATATTTGTTAAAGATCTTAAACAATACATTAATAAATAAACCTTAAAATAACTCCTATGCCTTAAAAATGTTTAATTGTTTGAAAACGTAGGTATGGGTAATTAACCTTTTGAATGCCATTGTCACATATACGTGACAAGCAAGCGCGTGCCCTGTACGCCAACGACACAAATATGTGACAAAAAATGCAGTGCACTTTATCACGAAATAAACAATTAAATCATTACTTTTGTGTGTTTTTATTTGTATACCTTAAATATTTAAGCTCTTGTACATATTTAGTTGCTTGAAACGAATTAAATTATACCATGGATATAGAGAAATTTGATGACAAAAAAGAGAATTTAAACGTTTAAAAAGTGTGGCTTGGCGTGGAGGGCACGCGCGTGCGTTTATGCTCTGGCGTTCAAAAGGTTAATACTTACTGTTAACTTACTCTTTAGTAAAATTATTACTAATTACTTAGAATTTGTGGTAGGCCATACCGTACAATTCTACGAAAACATACACAAGAAAATTCCAAATCATGCCGAAAGCTTTCTCAAATCTACCCTCTACTAGTCCGTTATCAATAAATAACAATTAATGTTAAGGTTTCAATCGGCCGGTGCGTAGCGGTAGTAAATTATCACGAAGGTGTTACCGGACGAAAGAAATATCGCCGTCAACGCCCGCTGTAATGTTCCGGTCAGTGTTGGGGCAGAGGATATCGATAAAAGGTGATTCAAATGGTTTATGGTACAGTAAACATGTTTTATCTAAGCAATATCGATAATTCACCGAAATAGAAGTGATCGACTGTGTTCTCGTAGATCGTCTACGCGAGCTACGCACCGTAGCAGCGGTCTACGCTTCGTAGCCAGAGCTACGGAGAATGTTGATAAAAAAGAGAGTGACATTTTGAAGAATTGAGATTCTTAAACTGAATGTTATAAGCTTCTTCTAAGTGTATGCGACCGATTGTTTTCTCATAGGTCCTCTACGAGGAATACGTTTCGTAGAACCGGGGCTACGCTTCGTAGCAACAGCTACGTACAAATGTTAAAAAGATGAAACAGACTAGAATTTTTGAAACGTAGAAGTTATTTGGGACTCTATCATCTGATTCGAGACTGTCATTAAGGTAGTTACTATTTTCATTAATCTTACCTTTAATAATCATGTCCTACTACTATTATAAACGCGAAAGTTTGTGAGGATGGATGGATGTTTGTTACTCTTTCACGCAAAAACTACTGAACGGATTTGGGTGAAATTTTTCACACAGATACCTGTGGTGCTATTCTGTAAAGATCTCACCGTGAAAATTTAGGTGAAGTGACCATGATGTGAACTGTCATCCCACCTTACTCTACTAGGGATTTAGCTCACTTAAAACTCATTTCACCTAAGTGCTCACGGTGTGATGTTTACAAAATAGATCGGCTGAGCGGCTTTTCTCGTATTTTTAAGAACGTTCTCAGTCTCAGTCTGTCAAAAATACCACTAATTTTGCTACATTTTTGACAAGATTTTGACATTGATTGTCGCTGAGATGAGTTTGATACTAGATTGGAACGTTTTTAATTACGAGATGACAATGACTGCCTCGTTGTTCTAGTTGTCGCAAGCGCTACTGCTGAGCATGAGGTCCTGGATTCAATTCCCGGGTCAGGCAAAGTGTTATTGGGTTTTTCTATCTGGAATTTCTCAGTAGCAGCTCGGAGCCTGGATCTGTGCCCGGTAGATGGCAATAGGCTGCCCAACTCTTCGGGGCAACAAGGCGTGATGTTATGTATGTTATATTTATTACGAGAATTAGCCTTCTAGATTAACACATAAGATACTTTTTATCCCGATATCCCTACGGGGTCGAGACTTATGCGGGTGAAACAGTGGGGCGCTGATAGTCATTCATAATTGTCACCTCTACCTACCAGTGAGGGATATTTATGCTTTGTTCAGTCGCTGCAGCTAGTATGGAACATTTGATTAACGTTTCTTTTACGAGTAACTTCTCGAAATCTATCGATATTTCCTCCTTATATTGACCGTTACTACATCGCTAAGCGTTTATAACTCTTAGAACAAATCGGTGCGTAAGAGACCGCCCCCGACCGCCCGCTGAGAGCTTAATCACTTAACACTCCCGGATTAACGGAGAATTTATCGGTTAAGTATTATGTATACTTATACATTACTTAGTAATAAAAGCAGGCTAAAAGTATCAAGATGCTTGCGAGAGAAAAAGATTAAATGTTAAAATTATTCTTTAGCAGAGCCCTAACGAAATATTTCATTATATGTGCAATGTAAATGATTTAAACTTTATTTCAACAATTTCACTTCATAATACTGGATAATAATTCGGCTTTAAAAATTGTTTAATCACTTTATCAATCTCTGGCAACGAAGTTAAGATTAAACTTGAAGAATATTCGTATTCTGCTGAGTCCGCGTATCACTGCTCAGTTTCCTTCAGTCGTCAGTTTATTTAATTCGCCATTTTCGTTAATTAATCAGTTTCACTGATTGGTCAGTTTTGTCGACTAGACCGTTGCGTTAACTCGATAGTTTCCAGTGCTTACCAGTTTTCCGTTGAACATGGTCTTCCAAAGAGTCTTTTCGTTCATTGGAGAAATCGCCATAATTACCACAGATTAATGATCTAAATTTGTATTTATTCGCAGAAATGGGTTGTCTAATGGCGTTGATTATTATATGAAATCAGTGTATAATTCAGAAATGAAATGCAATTCTTTTAGTATATTTGTTTTTATCGGAAAATGCCGAGCAAAGAGCCTATCTCAACAACCGTCTAAAATCACATTGCAATATCCAAAGGGTAGTAGACACAAGAGAATTCAACCCCTTTAAAGACATTAATTCTTACAAGAAAGAGAACAAGACAAATGGCCGGTCTGGGCCGGTAGCGGGCCGTGAAAAGAAAACCCTTTTTATGAGACGTTGGGTAACGTATGGATAAGATGAGGGAGCAATATGAGTGTGGACTGAGTACTATAAATTTGTGAGGATCAAGTAACATTTTGAAAATGTTAGACGAGATTTCGATCACTAGGAAACCACTCATGTACAGAAAGACCAAAACGTTTTTTTTGATAAACTATCGTTATTTATTTACGAAGAATAAAACAATAAATTTCAAGCACTGAAATGCCCTAAGTTCAATTCTCAAATCGGGCTTTATTTTTTTCTGTATTACATGGCAGTATGGTACCTACAGAAAAACTGTACATTATACGAACTGTTATTACGAAATGCTTATGCAGTTATTTCATCGAGTTATTTTTTTTTAAATTTAATACACATTCCAAACAGCCGAATAACATTGATTTACCTAAAAAGTTACTAGTTTCAGCTAAGTTAGGTTTGTACTATTGTGGGATGTTATTGTTTATTTATTTATTAATTAGGTATAAGTTGTAATTTATATAAAGTGGAAATGTATTTGTGTAAAGTGATTTACCGCAAATGTCCGCGATGGTACATTACATTATAATTCTGAATAAAAATAAAATTAAACCTTTCCTTACACATCGATAGTATTTAAACAGAAACACTCCTACTTCTTGCCAAAAGAACGTTCTAATACTCTATCGATAGCTAAAATAATTCCAATCCTACAAAAACCCTATCCACTCAAAACCAACCGAACCCTTTGTAACGACAATCGTGTTTGTACGAGGTCATTCGACGATCAAAGCGATAGCCAATAAATAAATAGTTGATTTGCTTTCACAATAAATACCGAAAGGTCCCGAATACTTCCGAAGGTATGCGACAGGGGGCGGTAGGGTCAACCTAACTAACGAGAACTAAGTACGTTTGCTTTGGATAGGAATTCTGTTTACTTCGATCGACTGTTTGATTGATTTATTTGTTTGTTTTGGAAATCATTGGGTGTGTTTTCGAAATACCGATACTTGAAGTTAAGTGGGAGCAATTTACATAATAAACAAGCAAGGTTGTAGACTTCGATGAAGCCAGCGAGCTAAAATTGCAGGGAGACGGCCAGGTGGCCAGTGGTTTGGTAGGACCAAACTGAAAAAGGTGGCTGGGTAAGTGATGCTCAGTAAGTGTGGGAGTAATAAGATGCGACCAGGCAGTGGAGTACAGAAAGTTGGAATAGAATGCAAAACAATCAGTTGATTGATTGATTGATACTTTGTACTTGTTGTTATTGCTATTCCCCTGAAAATAAATATAAGTTACTACCAAAATAAAATCAAATAAGTAAACTATAACGAGGTATACTAAATAAAATAGGCAATAAAAATATTTTATTTATCATTGTAAACTCACTTTTTGTCTATATAATATAATAAGATAATAAATTATTATTTTTTAATTTTAATATTTAAATATCTGAAACAGCGCCATCTCGATATTATTGTTAGAACTACTATAAGCTCACGCTCCCTCACTTAAGCAACCCTCCTCGGAGGGTTGTGAAATTCAAACGCAAGCTGACTAAAAAGTTCTTTTTGGATCTCTCTCGGTGGTCACAATTCGTACTAATCTCTGCAAAGTTGTTTTTTCTTTTTATCGTGTTAATAAAATGCCTTTTGTGTAATAAGAAATGTATGCCTATATTAAATGTATTATGTACCTACATTATTAGTATTGCTTTACATGTAATGCTGTGATTTATTACATGTTAGGTAGATCCAATTTTTACCACTAGGGGCGCTTTCTATAAAATAGAAAACAAAATTAGATAAAAAGTTAACAAATCAATAAACTTCATTAAAATAATTTAAAAATAATACCGAAAACGTAAAGACGAATGTTTTCAATAAAAAACTCCTTTCAAAAGTAATGTTTTATTAAAATATTATAATTCGAATTTCCGCCGCTAGAGGCGCTACGGTAACGGGGAAGTTTTACGGCACGATTACCTACACTGGTTGTTTTTCTTAATAATTTATCGTGCTTCCACGAAGTTGGCTCGTTTCGTGTCAGGCACATGTACCTATGTGTACTGTTGAGTTCTTCAATTATGAATCTGTTTTGTTTTATAAAGCGTTTGTTTCTCTGAAAAGTCAGTTACGAGGACTTCTTGGAATTTGATCAAAGTTAAAGAGATTTATTGTACATATGCTCTGTGAAGAGTCCATTACATAATGAGATAAACAGAGAAATGTTGTGTAAGTAAGTCGGTTCCTGTTTTATTTATCAAACATCATTAGCAATACATTTTAACTGAAGCCCAATTCCCGTAACTAAAAACGTTCAAAATCTTGTCGCAATCTCATCTCAACGACAATCAAATGTCAAAAACTTTTCAAAATGTAGAGAAATTATAGGTATTTTTGACATATTGAAACTAAGATCAGACTGTGAACGTTCTTAAAACTTCGAGAACTGCCTCTCTGATATTAAATGTCGTTTAGAGGACACTTATTTTCCATCAGAGTGGGTTACATGTAGATGTAGTATTTTTAATGTCATACGGAATTCTGTTGTGGGGAAATGCCGCCGACATTCAGACTATCTTTGTTATGCAGAAAAGAGCTGTTCGATCAATTCATAAATTAAGTCCAAGACACTCTCTCAGAGAGAAATTCAAGGAATTTAATGTAATGACTGTGCCTTCTCAGTATATTCATGAAAATCTTTTATAGGTATGTCCATAAAAATATAAAATTGTTTAAAAATACAATGATAACCATTTATATTATAAATACTAGAAACAAACACAAATTTGTTGTACCTACAACAAGGTTCAAGAAGATTGGTGGCTCGTTCAGATGTCAATGTATACGTATTTATAATAAACTTTACGTATCTACTGAATGTTTGTTTTTTGCTCTTTTTTGAATTTTTTTACATTGGTGGTTTTTATACAACATGACTTTGTAAAGTATTATATTATTTTAATTATTGTGAATGTGAAGACTATGTCGGTCCTTGTTTTTTTTCTCTCTCTGTTAGTTTTAATCATGGTCTGGCAGTTTGAGTAATTTATGCGGCCTACCCAAATGTCTTTTCTTTGGTATTTTCGTCGTATCGTTGAGCTCCTTAAGTTCTGAGTTGAGCTGTACGATTACTGACAGACGCGTGCACTGACTGGACAGGTCCACTCAATCTGGGTGGTTCTTTCCTCAAAAGGTCGATCTACATCAAGAAAATCTACATGGTCTTCACATGATCCGGCCAAGATTATGTCTGGACTTTAAAAGAGACTGTGACCTCTAAGTTTGTTTCGGCCTTTCTTCTCAGAGTAGTCACATAGGAAACGCCGGCCTTATTTAGTTTAAAAAAATCTTGACATAACATAACATAACATCACGCCTTGTTTCCCCGAAGGGTTAGGCAGAGGTGTACCTATTATAGTAATACCCACATTTCGCCAGTTATGTTAAAAAAATATGATTAACGTGTAAAAGTGTTTGTACAAACCTATTTACAGAAATAAAATCATATAAACCACTCAACGATACTCCTTTGTTTTTCTTGGTCTGGGATCTATTTTTAAATAGTTATTGATATTTCATTTGTTTAAACGCGACTAACTTATAGATAGAAATGAAGGCAATAAATTCTACACTGCGTTCTTCTTTGTGTTGCAAAATAATCGACATCGGAAGTCGACGGACCGCAAACTATTCGCAGTTTAGAAACTTTTCCATGAATAGGCATAATATATTTTAGTTAACTATTTTGAAAAGGAAGGTTTTAAAACTTTAGGCCGAGGTTCAAGAGAGAAGGTCAGGTCAGATGTTTACATTGTTTTTTTATTGCACCCGCTGGGTGACGGTTTTTAAGACAAACGATGAAACATCAGAATAGAAAGTAGAATCTCAAGTGGATTATGGCTTTACAAACCTTGGAATGTAGGTATTACAAGACGTAGGTCCTTATATTACCGGATTGTTTAAGGGGACTACTAAACGCAAGTTTTATTATGCCTAAAAGTATAATTATGATTCACTGCAGTAAACGGAATCAGAAAAATATATGATATTCTTTAGGATATATGCTAGTTAGATAGTGGGTTGAAAACATAATACCTACAACTAATTTGATACGATAGAAAAAAAAATCACAATCGATGATACCTCTATAAACTTATTTTGACGATTAAAAACCATAATATACAATATACATACTTACATGCAATCATTTTGATATTTCATCAGATTATTTTACAACCAACGTAGTCCAATCAATTTATTTTCTGTAAAATAGATAAACGCTTCAAATTTTGCAATAAATTACCAGCGTTGTGTCATCACGCTTCTCTTTCTTTTCTATGCACTCTTCCAGTGACCACGCTTTAGCTGTATTGCCAGCCTCTTTAAAAGAATTATTTATTATTTAAAGAATAATTATTCCTAGAGTCAGAGTCTGTTTTACGTTTTTTACATGATGACGCGCTCTGTCAGCTTACCAAGCTGAATCTCTATTATTCTCTAATCTTCTAAATTCGAAGTAGGTAGTGTGTGTTTGTCTCATAATCTTACGCAATCAACATATAAAATATTCATAAAGGTTGCATGGTAAAACCAAGCAGGCTTAAAGGCTCTACAGTACCTTTAGTTAAACTATTTCACGAAGTCCTTTACTTATTGTAATTTAAACCCGAGTCGTTCGGTTGACTATAAGCATTAGATAGCAAAGGTTGAAACCTTTGAACTTGTCAAACTATACATACGTTCTATGAAGAACGAATATTATTTTGGAAGCAGACTCTGACCATTTTTTTAAATTTTTATTTATTTTTTTTATATAAGATAGGTTTGCTCTTGACTCTAGTCTAGGTCAGAGATGACAGAGACAAAGTCGACGATGGAGCGAGCTTACCCGGAAGAAGCCTGTTAACTCTCTCTTTGAAGAGATCGGGGTTGTATACGTTCGGAAACACAGACGCAGGCAGAGAGTTCCACTCCTTTGCTGTGCGCATCACAAAAGACATTTGGAAACGCTTAGTGCGAATTGGTGGAATAGCAACTAGGTAGGGATGGTAACCTGCAGTGCGTCTAGATCTCCGATGGTAGAAGGGGGCGACACATTATCAGGTTTTCGGAAATTGATGAGGTTTGTTTACTTTCGGAAAAGCCGAACATTGCCGATATAAATGTGCGTCAATCTATAATAATTTAGGTGAGAATATAAATCAATTTCTATAGGTCGATAGTCACATTTATTCCCTATATTTCAGATTTTCCGAAGACAAACGATGAAACCTTTGAACTTTGTCAAACTGTTAGTTTAGTTTAATTAAATTAACCAAACATTTAATATAAAACACAACCGCCTGTTGGTTTTCAAACAACAGTAGAGAAAGGGTTTCATTATACAGGGTGTGAGTGTCACCGACGCGAACTGTTACTATGAATTCAGCACATGATTCTAAACCCCCCAACAGTAGGTAGTAATAAAGTAGTCAACTAAACTAGAACTCCACGACCTCATTCCGCCGGCCCCCTTCTATCAGCGGACATCTAGACGCACTGCAAGTTACCATCCTTACCTAGTTGCTATCTCACCAATTCGCACTAAGCGTTTCGAAATGTCTTTTGTGATGCGCCAGCAAAGGAGTGGAACTCTGCCTGCGTCTGTGTTTCCGAACGCATACAACCCCGATCTCTTCAAAGTGAGAGTGAACAGGCTTCTTCTGGGTAAGCTCGCTCCATCGTCGACTTTGTCTCTGTCATCTCTGACCTATACTAGAGTCAAGAGCAAACCTATCTTAAATTAAAAAAAATAAAAAATCTGAAAATAGCTTTTAATAGCTTTTGTTTAATGAAATGTCACGTATATAAAGTTTTTGTTACACTTTAAGCTTCATTTAAGGAAACTTGTTACCCACTCTTTGCCACTGCTAACAAAATAATTTCAACACGGGACTTCCTCTTATTTATATTTAGTCAACAAAGAAAAGCGATAAAGATAAGTTAACTGAAGATATCTAAATTGAAAGTTTTACAAGAGATTAACACGTGTTTGTAACATTTTTTTAATGACGAGTGACTTTATGAACAGATATACTCGTAGATATTAAAAAAAGCAATATTAGGTTGTAAAAAAAATTTACGAATTGATCACTTTTGAGCCGTTTTTATCATTTTTAGGGTTCCGTATTTCAAAAAAACAAAACAGAACCCTTATAGGATCACTTCGTTGTCCGTCTGTCTGTCTGTCTGTCAGTCTGTCAAGATCCTTTTTCTCAGGAACGCGTGGAAGCTCCAAGTTGAAATTAATATCAAATATGTAGGTCTATGGTCCCTTGGAGCTCTAAAAAAATCAAGCTCAATGCAATAAAAAATACGGCCATTTAGACGACATATTTTAATACTCGCAAATAAATCAAAACCTATAGGGTACTTACCGTTGACCTAGAATCATGAAATTTGGCAAGAAGCGAGGTCTCACAGCACAAGTAAAGGAAAAAGTCCGAAAAACGTTAATTTGTAGTTTTATCATGTAAAATGTATTTTTTTTGTGATTACAAACTTAGTTTTGTAGTTGGAGAATTGACCGTAACGAAGATCAATGTATGGGAAAACATGTTTTTCAACTACAATGTTGTTTGTTTTTGGGATAAATTCTTTCCAACTACGGAATCCTTCACCGTGCGTGGTACGAGACGCACTTGGACGGTTTTTATTTTAAGTACCTACGTATTACGTTATTGACGTCATCACTTGCATCATATAATACGACAAAGTTCTTCGGTCAAGGTGTACACCCCGACTGTTATTTACAGCCAGGGAAATTAATTGTTAAGCAAATTGACACCCTATGTCAATTTGCCGTGGAATAAACCTTTGAATATACGAACCATTTAATTTGGTAGTCCATTTAACAATTACTTTCCCCGACTGTACATCTCAGGTATTCTCTCGTCGGTCCAAAAATACTTTGGCCAGCCGGTCCTAAATTAACCACTGACCTTGATGCATGGTGCGGGGGGGTGCGGTGCGGAGGGTGGGCTGCGCGGGGCATTCGGAAGCTGCAGCAGATGACGGATGCTGTACCCCTGGCGGGACTTGCGTGACATTCTGGGGGAGAGAAGATATTATCAGCTTTTGGAAAAAGCGACCAACCAAAGACAATGTAAAGTAGGTTGCCAAGATAAATAAATAAAAAATAAAAAAACTTTATTGTTCAAGAGAACATTACAGAATTGATTCCCTGTGTCGTGGAGACTAGTCTCCTTCTTACAAGATTATTAGTTAAATTTCTACTGTAACCACCTCTAGGAGCTTGATCGACAGTAAGGGGTTTGGACGGTGAAAGCTACAGATATCTTATTTTTTTGTTTGTTGATTGTGTGCAAATCCTAGCCCCCTTACCAAATTTCAGCTTTCTAGGACTTTGGGAACTACCCTAGAGGTTTTATTTTATATATAGAACTGCACCCCCATTACGGAGGTTGGAGGGTGACATTTACAGATTTCTTAATTGTTTTGTTATTTGTGAGCAAGTACTAACTTGCATACCACACAGCTTTCTGGGACTTTGGGAAGTGCTCTGAGTGAGTGAATCAGTGACTCAAACTCAAACTCAAAGCATTTATTTCAATTAAACCAATTACAGGCACTTTTGAATTGTTAAAGACGAAATCGACGTATTTTTTAGGTACCTATTATTTATCCAAAGTATAAAAGCTAGACCAATGAAATTTAAGTCTGCTAACTACATCTTGAAAATTTGAGCTCTCTAGCATTACCCAAGCCGAAGCTATGAGGGTTTGAAAATACGACGAAACGCTTCGAGGAAAGGTAGGTAGTGCCATCTGCTTTTTGTTTCTGGCTCGTCTTGGCGGATTAAATTTCTATTCATAGAATAACACCCGGTTTCTGGAAAGAAAATTATTGAGGTCTCAACATTAAACGCAAGTCAAGTGATCCGATTCGCTGTTGATAATTCAGTCAGCCAATCACAACAGATTACGGGCGCTTGACAATTTGTTAGCAAATTTTTTGTGTTGATTTTCGTTCCACGAACCGGGCGTAAGTAGGCAATAGAAAGTTTAGTCAGCCATGTTTATCTTGTATTAGTTCATCCTTGTTTATAAAGTACGCACGCAAAGATTGCTATAATTAATCTCCATTTGATACAATTACTGTTATATCGGAAAAGTGTCAACGAGCCATTTTCCCGCTATGAGGAAAAATCTCCAAACACCCCAAAACTGTTAACCGATCCCGACAAGTTGTGCAACATTGGATCAGTGTTAACATCAGTGGCCACCAGTGGCGCAGCTACAATTATCATTAGAGGGAAGCTGAAGGAAAAATTGTTCAGTTCTCATAAACTCAGACAAAAAACTGTAGGTTTTTAATCTCACGATGTATTAAACTGGTATTAAATATAATTATGTAATGTGATGTGATACACAGTTACACTCACAGGTGTACCATATTATTTGGCAATAGTAGACATTAAGAAAAGTGGTTGTTCCGAAGGGAAGCCGATAGGAATCGGGTTGTATGAAGGCTTCGCCCCTGGTGGCCACTGAGCGTGAATTCTCAAGTTTGAATTTCAAGTTAGCCAACAACAATAGCACTATCGGCATCTCTTACTAGTGTAAATCTATGTGAACTCCTCTTTGTACCTCTTAATACCCTTTTGTTTTTTTTTGGGTGAGAAATCATCAAATGACTTCTTAGCTCTAGGTGGAGCGGGAGGGCGTGTCAGACTATTACTGACTAAAACCCACCCATGTTCCTTCAATTGCCTGTGCCGGGGCCACGGTAACTCTTTCGAACATCCCGCGATACCTCTCAATACCCCTGAGTTTGTTTTGCCATTTCTTCTCAGGGGTAGTCAGATAGAAAATGTCGACTCTATCTAGGTTTTTTTTTTAATATGACGTGTAAAAGTGGTACCTACCGTTATCCTATTGACAGAATAAAACGTTTCATTTCATTAAATCATTGTGTATTTATTTACCCCTTATCTTGTTTAAGGCTGCAAAATTGAAACAACATTTTGACATCAAGTCTGTCCCAGGTGGTACTTAGCAAACTCCAACAAATATAGGAACAGATATTCAATTGTATACCCTGTAACCTCTATCTATACGGATATGAAACGATTTTGTCATCGAGTCTGCTCTAGTAAGGTACCAGGCGTGCAGCGGTCAAGGTCAAGTCGGCTGAGGGTAGTCTATTGTTAAGACTCAATTAGATACAGAGCCAACTCGACCAAGTCTGTGCAGATTTTCACATCTAGGACACTAAAGAACATTAAAACAAGTATTTTTGTTTGTATACCGACGATATTATGCTGTCTTATAAATTTAATTACCTCAGCATTACCGAAAGAAATATTTATTCATAATAATATATGGATGTGCTCACTTTTCTTTCATTTGCCTTTATTTCTGCCGGCGCTCGGACCCTTCAAATTTTAACATAGCAAATTTAATGCTGATCTCAGATTTGAGACGAAAATAGATTGGCAGAGAAACTTCTCCAGACAAATGATAATAATAATATAGCGTTTATTTCAGACAACTTTTACAGTCCATATTTATACAATTTAAGAATATTAGATAAACCACTGAGTAATTGATAATTTGTAGTTTGCAATTACAAATGATATCAATTTAAATCGTGGGATATGATGACACTATAATTAATATAATAATAATATAATGAATAATGTAATGTATTGTATTTATCACACATTGGTCAGGCAGGGGCCATAGTCCTTCCATAGTTTTAGATAACCAGTCCACTTTAGCCATCCAAACCCATAGCCCAATATTTTTTTTGTCTCCATATCCTGCAATAGTCCTACACCAACCGGGAGTTGTCCTTGGGTGCACTTGCATAGTACGCACAAGGATAATCGTCGGTTGGTGCCTCATTTCCATTGAAAGCGTCTAACGGGCCTCTGCGAGTTGGCTTCGGCCCCTCATATGCCTTTTAAAGGTCCGGGACCCTAGGGTCCCGAGAAATATATAAAAAAAAAAAATAATAATAATAATGAATAAATAATTAAAATAAAAAAACAATGAGATCGAGGCTTAAGGCACTATTAACTATACCTATAACAACAAATAACTTAAGAAAGGCAGCATGACACTAAATTGACATCATGTTCCCCGACCGATTCACCTACTCCACTGACAACAATCTTACTTCAGTGTGGAAAAGAGATGGAGCTAGACGTCATGTATAGCTCCATCTCTCTCTCACACTGAAGTAATATTAAAATAATACTGCTTTAAGAGGTGTGGTTGCCCCCTGCTCAGTGAACCGTCCAAAGATCATGCTGTCATGTCGCTCAGCAAACACCAACAATAAGGTGTTAGAACTTTTATTTTAATATTAGCACAAGGTCAACTATAACAAATTCTAAGTAACTATTATTAATTAACTGCCACATTTGAGAAAGGAAAGATTTTTATTTTTACCAAACCATTATGTTAAAAGAAAAAAACTTCAATGTTCCACGTTATCTATTTTTCATAGATTACCTCCTGAAAATGTAGGTATCGTACCGAACATCATAAATTGAATTTCGAAGGAAAATGTTAAAGTAATATTTACCTTCATTTATATTCATTAAATACAATAATAAAGTACGCTACGGATCTATATCGAAGTGTGTAGAGATGCATGTAAAATGTATCTTAATATCTGTGTCATAAAATGTATTTTACAACGACAGCTCTTATCCTATCTACGGGCTTCATCTAACTTATCTGCGGTACTCAAAACTGAATTCAGTGGCTCTGTCAATAAGGTTTGGTTTGGCTTTGTGTTAAGTTTTGAAAGTAATAAGCATGAGTTGAATTTGACTTAAGTACTTGCTTTCGTAACTATTGTAACGTAATCAATGACGTAATTTGTGTTGTAGAGCTTGTTAACGAGAAGTAAAAGGAAAGTTAACGTAATTTTATCGACAACTACTTTTGTTCGGATCATCATCTGCCTAGCCTTTTCCCAACTATGTTGGGGTCGGCTGCCAGTCTAACCATATGCAGCTGAATAACAGCATTTACATGGAGTGACTGCCTATCTGACCTCCACAACCCAGTTGCTGAAATACGATACCCCTTGGTAAGACCAGTTGTCAGAATTTTGGGCTTGTCCCCGTCACGGCTGTCAAAGATCCATGAATGACAGCCGGGACCGACGGCTTAACGTGCTTCCATCCACGGACCAACCGCGGCAAGCGTAGCTTAATCTGATCGATCGACCCGTGCAGCTGTTATTACTTAGCCAAAGGCCCCTCCTTAGCCTACTACTTTACTACTTTCAGATAACCATAGATATTTCAATAGAGGACATGAGCAGCGACATTAATTTTATAATGTAAAAATAATATTAACAAAAGTTGAAAAAGTTGTGATGTGCACGTAGAAACCTGAGAAGTCTGATTGCTCAGGCATTAAGGAATTGAGCAGACTTGAAGTAGGTATAGGTACTGCTACCAGCCCGTTGAGAATGAGTAGACCCCAAAACAACACTTTTCTTCGAAGCTCCTGAATTACATATTGAAAGTAATACATTTATTATTTGAATGAACATAATACATACCTAATAAGATTGCATATTGCATAAGCATTGTATTGTATTGTAGATTTAAAAGGCCGTGAGTTAAAACGCTCTGACCTCGTCCCGCTGTTCTACTCTTTGACAGACAAGTAAAGTATACGTTCTCCTCAGAAAATAATATTAACTATCTAGGTACTAAAGCCAGTTCCACTAACCTGCTAAAATAGTAACATTTTAAACTTCGTCGAGAACCAAAAACCGGCCAAATGCGAGTCGGAGCGCACAAGAAGGGTTCGGTACCATCAAGAATATTTTTCATTTTAACAATCGCAAAGATAACTCTGTATTTTATAATGATACTGTGAATTACAAAGTTATTTTTTGCAGTTGCAGAATATCGCCCATGTTTAAACAAAATACCTTATGTATCGGCGTTTCTAGTATTTGTTGATTAAATACAGTATGGTAGTTGTTTAGTTGTTGCGATAGAGCTCGTGCAAAAATGGTCTAAAACTGACAGCTTTTGCGGCCCCTTATTTCTTCATTTTTGAAAAAAAAAAATTATATGTGTACTCTACTCAATGAGTTTTAGACAATGACACCCCACATGCCAGGTTAAGAATAAAAAATTCAAAATGAAAAGTTTATTGCTTATGGAGCCCCTGTAATTTTTAGCTCAATTTTATTTTTATCATTTTGCAGCATAACTCTGCATGTCAAAACTTTTTGGTTCTTTATAATCAACCTTTTTTCCGTTTGTATTTGAGCCTGGTCGATTTTTATCTTTTTATTTCGTGATTCGAATTATTTTTCTTCTGACAGATGGGTCCCCATTTTTTTCTTAGTTGAAAAAGTTGAATCTATTGATACGGACCCAGTTTGTGGAAAATTATCGAGTTTTTTTCAAGTGAACCAGTCTATCTGTCCCGTCCTATTTAATACCTTATGGCAAAATTATATTGAGAATGGTGTATTAAGTATTATTCTAAGAATTCATCTTTATTTTTTCTGGTACGTATCTTTTAACAGTTTTCCTCAATCGGAAGTTCAGTCTGATCACGCTGGTCTAACCCTAATTCATTTTGTCTTAGGATTGAACAGCTTTGAACAGGCCGCCTTTCGGCCTCCAGGTTTTGGCCTAAAATTACGCTGGACGTCCTTGGCCAACGTCAAGAGTTGGGTCGCATTTAGACCACCGAAGGTTTCACAAAACAACGCCAGTTCCTGAACCTGCGACAATCTACAGACTACGTCACCTCGCCAGGACGCAATTACTTATGCCACGGTTTTTTTTATGATAATTTTACGTACAAATTTAATAGTGTAGATAGTACGAGATTTTTTTTATTCATTAACTATTTAATTTTATTTGTAAAATGTGAGATACTTTGGTTCTCAATTTTTTATAACGATATGTTTTGGTAGCGTTACTTACTAGAGATTGCAATCGACTAGGTAGTACGTTTATTCTCTCGTTCGTTATTCGCGTACCTATCGGACCAAAGTTCTCTATTTCCTTCCCTTCACACAAGACAACCTGCAACTTTTTTATACAATAATATTCATTTTTTTTTACCTTTTAATGTTATTTTTTATTTTTATTTAAAAAACTAAATTAAACGTAACGTAGCAGAAAAGAAAAGTGAATCTTCCGTCTTTTTATTTTTTTTTTGCTACAATTTGTTGCTACAGCGGCAATAGAAAATATACAATATGTGAAAATTTCAACTATCTACCCATCACGCTTTAATGAGATACAGACTGCTGATAGACAGACGGACGGACGGACGGACAGCGGAGGCTTATTAATAGGGTTCCATTTGGCAAAGTTCGGAAACGGAACCCTAATTAGACTTTACCTATATGAAAATATGGCACAAAACGGCGGCTAATTTTCTTAGGTGAAATGATGAGCGTCATCTTTCATGATAAAAGTCTTAATACCGTACTAAACCTCTATCAATCAAAAATTAACTTGCCGCGCTTGACTCGATGGAACGCAGAGCTAAGGGGCTCATTGGAGACGTAAAACTGGTGGATGCCAAGCTTCACAGCTTAGCCCATCGCCGCAAGGTAGCCTGCTTGTCGGTTTTCTACAGATTATACTTCAGAGAGTGTGCTCAAGAACTCCACGACCTCATTCCGCCAGCCCCCTTCTACCATCGGAAATCTGGACGAACTGCAAGTTACCATCCCTGGCTAGTTGCTATTCCACCAATTCGCACTAAGCGTTTACAAATATCTTTTGCGTTGCGTACAGCAAAGGAGTGGAACTCTCTACCTGCGGCTGTGTTCCCAAACGCATACAACTCCAATCTATTCAAAGTGAGAGTGAACAGGCTTCTTCTGGGTAAGCTCACTCCATCGTCGAATATGTCTCTCTCACCTCTAACCTAGACTAGAGTCAAGAGGAATTCGTGCCGATGATTTAGGGTCAGATCCCTACATGAAAAACTATTCTTGTGCAAAACCTTCCTATAAACCAAGATAATATTATCGTACAGTAGACGATATTATTATAGGTACCTAGGTACCTACATTCTACATATAAATGGTATGTATGTATTCAAAAGTTACAACCTACATAAGTATCCACATCAACTATTTGTATAAAGTTATGCAACTCCGACATCCGTGTGAAACTTATCGAATGGTTTCGGCACTAGTAGGTATATCGATATCGGGAACTACTAACTGACTATCGATAAGGACGGCCCGTACCGAGAAGTTGAATCAAAGGGTATTGACTATTGATACAGTTTGTCGATAATTTACTAACGACTATTAGGTGTTCTAGGAATAAATGTATTCATAGTTTGTGTTGTAATCAATAGAATTAACGGCGTTGGTAGTTGGCAAAGACAGAGTCACGGATTTAATTAAAGCACGAAAGAAAAACAGGAGAAACGGTAACTGATAGGTGTAGATATATATTTAAAGTAAACCTTGACACAAATAAGTTAAAATAGTTAGTTGACGTTAAACATTTTAATCCCTTATCGAATTTGTTATTAGGTACTCGCAAGAGCCGACTTTTCACGGAAAGACAGCAACCCCGAACGTCATAATCGTATGTACACGTATAAAGTCCCAATTAGCACAACCACGACGCGGTTCATAGGCAGTCTGAGGTTTCATGGCTTTCAAACTAGTACAAAACAACGTAGTTGTAATAAACGAAAGAACATCCAAGTTTTTAATACACTTTCTTTCAAAAGTACTTGTAAGTTTTCAAGAAAAATAACAAGATTAACGTTTTATAATCCAATCATGAAACTTTACTAGTATTTTATTACTCTATCCTCCCATTTTTAGAGTCCCTCTGACCTTATATTATGCAAAATCGAAATTTTACAACCCACTCATGAATTATCCAATAAAATCGAAGCCATACTGTGTACGCTTGCATAATATCTCTAAGTCACGTATATAAGACAGTTCTGTAGTCAAGACCCATTTATTGTACAAAGCAAATAAAAAGAAACGGAGCAAAATGTACTAGAGCATGTGAAAACTGACTCGACAGCTCCGAGCAATTGTACAAAAATAAAACTTAAGCGGAAAACAGTAAAGTTCGTTTTCAATTGAGTGCATGAATGGTGGTTGTTACGTTTCCAATAGCTCGAGTTATTAGGGTTTAATTCAGGAGCTAGTTGTAAATTCTGAATGTGCTTGAATGTATAACATACTACACAATTAAATATGTTGTTACTGTGAGCTTTCAGGTTTCGGGGAAACTTGTATGACTATTTGTAGTATTATACAATTTAGTTATATATAGTTGTGTGAGTATCAGGCTTGTGAGATTACATCTATATATTATGTCGTTATATTTAGGTTTGTATTGTTCTGTTTATTTATATGGCAGCCATGACAGTATATTCCTTTGTCTCTATATTTAGAGTGCTTGAAGTGCCCGCGGTGAGTGCATTTTATATTTTCGTTGAAGCGTAAAAAGTTTAAAAATAAAGGCTGTTTAATGGGTTGTAAAATAAGGTTAGGCAGGGGAATATTGGAGCTGCAAATAATATTATAATCGAATAGTAAATAAGAAGTTACTCGTATACACTTATGTAGTTTTGGAAGTATACTCATAAAGGAAAACAGACAATGTATTCCCATAAAAGAAAATTAAACGAGAAAATATGCTTTCATAAAATGAATCCTTTGTTACTTTGTTACGCAACAGTTAACACAAAAGCATACCTATACATTAACAAAACACAAATCCTAAACATATACAATAAGCTAACAATATAAACTTACATAAAACGCGATATATTATAATTATATGAAGCGCTCAAGGCTAATAACGAACTCAGATATCGTCGGCAGATCCAATCGAACTACTGTCAAAACCGTGATTGTTACCCATCACAGCTAGCATCCGACAATCGATCCACACACCTATAAGCACAGCTGTAGACTACGCCATTTTGAAGTGCTTATTTCCATTATAACATTGTACTAACTACACTGAAATGTTCTACAAAACTTCGCGTTTTGCTTCGTGAAGTCCAGAACTTTCAACTCAACAGAATCCACCAACTCCCCAATTGGCATTACGCGAAAACAACATTTATTACAAGCGGGTACAGATTGAATTAGCCCGCGGTAGAATTCCGCTTACAACTTTGCGCAAATACGCCAAGTTCAAGTTATCTGAAAAGTTATTTAACAAAGTTTCATAGCTTTCTTGAGTTGCGTGCGAGACTGAGCTCTAAGCGGAGGAGATTAAGTTAATTATCGTTTGTAGGTTGGATAGAACGTGGGTCCTTTCGGAACCGAAAGCCATCTGCGTTATCCCATCGAGAGCCGTGACTGTAGAAAGATTTTCCTTCTACAATGGGCTGAGACTGGGACCGGTCGCTGAAATGACTTTGTAATAGCGTCCTCAATAAAACGACCCAATATCGTGGGCTTTTTACTTTATTTATGAGATAGTTGGACAGGACTTTCGTTACTAAATAAATGTTTAAGTAAAGGATAAAAGGAATGTGCGTATATGAAAATGGATCAATCGGAAATAGGCAAAATAGTCATGAATGTTGTTTACAAGCTGTAATAATAGTCTTGGCAGTACAGTCAATAAACCAAGTTTTGTTGAGAATAAGATCTTTGTGTTTCACTTGCGTCTATTGTAGAACGTTGGTAACTGTACCTCTATGATTTTATAATCTCTCGAAGTTTTAATGAGCTCAATTTAGTCTTCAAAAGCTGATACACGCGTTAGTTAATTCTTAGAGTGTATTCATCGTAAGTAGCATTTAATTTTAAAGCCAATCGACTGGAAACGTTGTAACTAAATCTCGGTTTTAAGATACCTACGATTTTATCGATTTATAATACACTAAAATCATTTAAATGTCTAATAATTTTAATAAATTATAGATGTTGTTGGCCCTATTAAGTCTCATAACAAGGTTAGATCCTCCTCAAATTTGATTTTAAAATTCCTTTTCCGAGAAGCTTCATAGCTTGTGCTCAACGTTGTACGATTCTAGGAAAATTAATTCGTTTGATGTAATAAGAACATTACTTGTTTGTTGTTTTATTTAGGAGTCATTAGGGAAATTGTATTTGTTGTGTTGGCGTTTCCTTTATTAAGACTCTCTGTTTCCTTCCCTATCGTACAACATCGTCTTAAATCACATCAGCTTTAAAATAATAATATATTTTCCCCGAATAATAACTCATAAAGCCGTTTGTATTCCAATTTGACTATAAACATGCCATTTCTAGTTTTTTCTCGCACAAAATCACAACATTGCCTCAGTTCCAAATGATTTCCCACTTCATATAAGTAGTTATAGTAACTCGTAAACACTTTTTGAGCAAAACTTTTCACTGACACAACTTTTCTACCGGCCACATAAACTAGTGAAACAAAGTTTACTAAATATCACCTGTCACTTATTAGAGTGCCTGATCCATAGGCAAGGTCACAACAGAGCTGCGAGCGTCCTCTTCTCTGTTGCCAGAAGTAAACACAAATTACAAGAGCATCCAAGGCACGTCAGCCGAGTTACACTTCAAAACAATATCTCAAATGAACACAAACACTCGTATCCAGCCTCTTCACAGTCACAATATCACTAGAACTACACCTCAGAGTCAGAATACGATCTTTCGTCTTTCAGCATAACCTCAAAACATCTTACTGACACTCCGCGGCCCACAGGAATTAATAAAAAGTTTCTTTATAAAACAAGTGGGTTGTGAGCATGTTCCAAAATGGCGGAACTTTGCGTTAACTTCGGAACGTAGAGCGACGTGAAGTTGTAGGGTGCGCGACTTGTGCCGCCCGCGGTACAGTTGCGCAGCAAACACTAACTTTTCTCATTGTAAGTCACATATAAAACTTGTAAACACTTCTTTTGGCACATATAAACACTTAAGTAGGTCATAAAAAGTGATTTGGAATACATGGATATCGACAAAAGTAGTTTTAATCGCGTTTTTGAACTGTTAAAAAGTGGTATAACCTCGTAGCGCTCCCGTACTGCTCCGCGAGCCTCGTAGTCGACAGGGGTTCGGTCGGGGAAAATCAATAACTTACGGCCGACTCTCTCCGCCGCTCTCCGCGTTTAATCATACACTTTGTGAGCAAAACATTAAAACTTGTCCGTTTGTTTGTCGGAGGCGGATCGTTGTTCGCAGTGAAGCGGGGGGTGGAGTGGAGCGAGCGAGCGGAGCGATCAGCGGGAGCGGTCGGCGGCGACGGCTCCCGGCTCCCGACTTAGCCACTTCGCGGAGTTTACTTGCGACAAAGTTTTGCGAGGTGTTCTTACAAAGAAGTACGGTTATGTACTGCAATGTGAAGAAGATTGGCGTTTCCCCGCTCCCTGCGCGGGCTGCCACAAGTTTGCTTCATTGTTATCCCTGGCCAACTTCGAATTAAAACTTTCTTTTACAAGTTTGTAGCTGCCATATTGGACTTGTGCGCACTAGTCACAAATTACTTTTTCCTATTTAGGTAAGTATTTCACGTAGATAAAGGGTTTTCCTCGAACAGTAGGTCAGTGTAACCTCAGTTTTCAAGCGCGTCGTGTTCAACAAAACAAATGTTGTTTGGTGAGTCACCTAATATTAATGCTTTCTCATTTACATAAGTTTTGTATGCTGGTAGGGTGATTGTAGCATAATGAATATAAATGTAAATAATCACTTTTTGACTGCGTTGGGTTGAATACAGACCATTAAATATTCAATTCAATGTTTTAAGGAACTGTACCTATGATCAAAAATCAACTGTTGAAGAAAAACTTTTTGAAAAATAATTAAAGTTACCTACTTAATAACAATTAGCGCACAAATTTAATTATCAGTACAAAGCGAACCCTTTCAAACAAGGAAAAACAAAAAATCGTTACTCAAGTCAAAAGTCCCCGGACCACTTTAGCAAACAGTGAATAGAGTGATTTAATTCCGTAAGTAGTGTAAACAAGTTTTGTCCTTAGATGACTCCCACACCCCCGACACTCCTTTTATACGAATTATCCATAGAATTGTGAACAAACAAATCTGGTGAGCACTTTAACTTGACCTTCCGCGACCCCTCCAATGTTGCGACAATAAACTCAGCTGACGTGAAGAAATACAAATTCAAAGGTCTTAATAAATTGGATTGTTGAGTTGCCCGATTTGTTGAGCTACTCGTCCAGCTTTGGTAGGAGCTCTTCGTAGCACAATTCCCGGGGTGGAGTATTAACAAGTATTTTACGAGATAAATAAGTTAGCTCGAGATACTGTTGATGTTTGTTGCGAATAAGTCGAGCTATATAATTTAGGTTTATAATTTTACTTAAGATGTACGCTCGTGGTTGTTGGTTATTGCCATTTTTTTATTGGTATTAACTTCGAGGCTTTCCGTTAAATGATAGTTTATTATATTTCAAAAAAAGTAAATAGTCTTTTATTGGCTGGATTCGAGTTCATAAATCAGACAAAGTAAAACTAAAATATAAAATGTTTTAGTTTCGTATAACTTTCTTTCTCCCTCTATCTTTCTCATTTTAGCACGTGCTATACGAAAATAGCTCATAATACCGTAATGATAAGGTTACCTATTCAGCAAGGTTGATATCGGAACTACCCAACAGGATGCATCAGAAGTACTTAACCCGTTAGCTGCCACGTCGGGCACAACCTGACATATACCTGACGCCATGGAGGTTTGACCTTCAACATGTTTGACCCTGCATCGGTAGTATAGCGTTTAGTATCGTCATTCGTAGCACTCATAGAGTGCATTGCTCCATATTGTTTTTTATCCAAGAGAATCGCTTATAAATTAATTTAATTACATTGTTACATAATGGAAATGTTGCTTTGTTCAGTCCGCTATTGTTTTAAGTTCCGCGCGTTTGTAACGATGTAGAGCGATTTATGAACGAAATGAACTTGCCTCCAATGAAATATTGTTTCGCAAGTTTCTAATGAAAAGTCATGAGGATATTGAGGTTAATATCCCCATTGCTGGTACAGTTTTTAATATTGAAAAAGGTACCTATATCATAAGTCGACGTTAGATTTTTCTTATTGGATAGGTACCATTTTTTTTAAAGATATAAATACTGGCATAGGAAAAGCAAAAAAAAAAAAAACGATTTCTGACTTTTGTAGCGGCCAGTCTTATCCATCCATCATAAAAAAGTAAGTTGAAGTCTCATTTCCTTCCAAATGTATGGGATTTTTTTTTGTGAGTTCTCGCTTTTCTAGTACTCAAACCTCAGTTAATATGATAGTGTTTTGATTATTATAAGAAACAGGATCGATTAGCATACAAAACAAGTTTTTGTGAAAATTTGCCATTTTCTTGCTGACTAAACATTTTTTTTTAATCTGTGAATGGGGATAAAAACTTCTCAAAAAAATAAGGACAGTTTAGTTTAAGGAAAAAGTAAGACCGTTTTTCTGTAACTTCAACGGTTATGGTACACATTCTTACTGCCCCGTTTAAAAAAAAAATACCTTGTACTATGTACAATACTCAATACATAGAACAATTTTTTTTCAGTCAACTTAAATACAGAAACAATTTACTTTACTAATTGGTAGGTACTTTTAAATCGTAAGACCAACAGAAACACCAAATTTTTAGTAGGTACTAATCGTACTAAATTCGTAGTAATCAATCACAGATTATCTTAAGCATAACTTCTTCTTCTTCTTTAAGTTTAAGACTCAGCCCAGAATTCGGCTACGAGTTTGACGCCATGGGATGTATGAAAGGAGCCTCCCGAGCGACGTATCTACAGAGCCACTATACGTCCGGCGCACCCTGGGCAATCAGCAAGTCTCCACGCTGATTGGCTAATCCTTTCACCACGATGGCAATCCAAAGTCCACTTACAAAACCGGCTCTGTACGTAGTCTCGATTAACATCGAAGGGTTCTCACAAGACAAATCTGAAATTCTTTCCGACGTCTACCACAGAACTCACTGCGACATTCTTTGCATTCAAGAGACCCACCGAGACGAAACTCAAAGCCGGCCACACATCCCTGGACTTACGCGTATCGCCGAGATCTGTCACCGAGGTCTGTCAAGTGCTCATAACTAACATGAATGACAGAAGTATTTAATTTATTTGTATTGTTAACCTATTCTCATCGCTGCTGCCGAGTAACCTGTGTTAGCCCCGACCGCCCACTCCCTCGAGCTACTCTGCGCGCGATGATACCTGAAGCCTTGAAAATGTTCCGCTAGCTCGCAGAGAAATCTAATAATAGTAAAATATAAAATCTGTAATGACTCAGCGTCAGAAATAACTTTGAATGTTTCAAGGGTTAGGTATAGTTATTTTAAAAGTTTTATAACGGGAGGGAAAGTTAGGCCTTGGTCCTGTTAATGGGACATTTAAAGCTGATAAAAATATATATAAGGACCTACTCAATTCTCCTCTGTCGAAACACGTTTGAGGAAACAAGCCCAAATAATGTTATGGTGCTTACCATGCTGTCTATAGATATCAAAATTAAATGGCTAATCACTGTATTACACATAAATATAGGTACTCATAAACTCACGCTATTTTCCCTGGGGGTTTAGGCAGAAATTACAGACCGCCACCTGCTACGATCCTTACATACTCCTTTTGAATACAAATAATAAACATTAGCTTTCCAAAGTACAAACTGTACATAAACGAGAAGCAGTAGGTGCCTCCACTTTTTCAGCAAGTACCTAATACATAGAACGTTACTAAACATAACAACACATATCAACCAACACACATACGTATTAACAGTTCAACTATTAAAGGTTCTAAGTAATAACAACATCTAGGTTGATAACCCTCTCCTACCGGCGAGTTACCATGGTAACCCACTGCCTTCAAGTAAGTCATAGCGCCCGGAATGATAATAAGTACTGAAGCCTTTATTGTAATTTATAGCTCAAACATCGCTCTAATAAAAAGGTAAACTCTGTGAAAAGTTTCCATTTTAAGAGAATAAGAGGCAATAGGGAAGTGGTAAAGTCATCATTAGTTCAGTGTGAGAAAGAGATAAAACTATACATGAATAGCACCATCCTTTTTTTTTTAACGGAACAATGACGGCTATAATGTTCTCAACGGCCCTAGTACTTAAAACACTACCTTGTTCAGTTCTAAAAACAATACGATACGAACATAATACCTATGTACATGCAAAGTTATCAAAACATATATCACAGCATGAATACTTATAGTAGAACACTTATTTTTAATTTGCTAACCCTGTCCCACCGTCGAGTTACCGTGGTAACCCACTAGCACTCGGTATGATAAGTACCTAAGCCTTTATTGTAATTTAAAGCTCAAACAACGCTTTAATAACAGTAAAATGTAAACTAGGTAGTAATTGAGGATTGAGCTTTTCATACTCTTTGAAAATTTTCCATTGGGAATGAGAGGAAATAGGAAAGCGTTAAAGTTATCTTACTTCTCTTCCGTCTTCCTCACACAATTTCCAGTGTAAAGACGAGATGAAACTATACGGTATAAATAGCGCAATCCTTTTTTTCTCAAATATGCTTCGAAATTCGAGCATTATTTTGACAACCTTCTTCGAGATAAATCGAAAATGAAAATGTACTGGTCAAATACAATGCGAGCAACGGCCGGCAATGTTAGTATGAAAATCCATATCTGTCGTGTTTAGCGGCCGAACTTTTTGTTTCGACACGTGGCAACCAAGGAGGTAACTTATCAAATAATTTATTTAAATATCGAACTGACTTAACAAATAGCGCTGTTTGTAGTAAAAAAGAAACAAATGAACATAATGGGGCGTGAAAAATTATTGTCGTCATTTATTATGGAATTTATAACGAATTGTTGAGTTTCACAGCCAACTTGGAATTTGGCAGCAATCAGGCATTGATGGACTCACATTTGTCACGTTCGTCCTTCAATGCCTCTGTTGCTGACCGCTGCAGTAATGTACTATCGAGGAAACTTACATCTGACCAATTTGAAAACATAATCCCGTGCACACGATGACCACATCTGTTAGCAAGCGTTACCATAGCGGCCGAGGCTGCAAGCAAGAATAGTCCTTACGGTGTATAGATGTTCGTTTCTCCCATGGTACTATTTTTGCAACGGAACAATGGCGGCTATAAGTATATTGTTTTCATTTCAGTCGCCTAATGTAACTTTAAATTACATATTGGGGTAAGTTTTAACTTCCCTAACCTAATCAAAGGCACCGGGTATTTCAAAGCACTTACAGTAGTTAGTCTACTTAGGTACATATAAGGAACAAAGTAAATACTCCAACTGTATAGCGGCCAATAGCGGCTAAATACAAAAGTAAAGTAATAAAAACAACTCTACTCGACTTACATATACATAAATTGTAACAATAGTTCATTCACAACTCTCCTACTGTAGTTACCGTGGTAACTAACTTCAGGTGATTCATAATGCGCGGGATGGTAAGCACCGAAGCCTTGTAATATTCCGTCAGCTCTCAGATTGGTTTCAATTCAATAGAAGACTAATTTTATTTGTGAAGTATTAGATTCTAGGTAAACGTTTAATAAAAATACTTCGGGTATTAAGTTTGTGGGTTTGATCATTTATTTATTTATTTATTTATTTAAACTTTTCACACTTAAAAAAGTACAAAGGCGGACTTAATGCCTTAGGCATTCTCTACCAGTCAACCAAGGGTGGTGAAGAGATTAGATGGCAGGTGCTCTGTTAGAAATGGAACAATTTGTACATAAATAAGTCATAAACTTATAATACACATACATACATATTTACTATAATATATACCTATATTATATACATATATTATATATAAATTCAAGAGAGAGAGGTTTTGAGATGACTCTACGCTATTTATTTTGAAAATAACTCCGCAATCTCCGCTTAAATGCATACCGACTGGTGGCCATCCTGATGTCAAGAGGTAGCGCATTCCAAAGAAGAATGGACTGAAAATGAAAGGAAGAATGAACAAAGTCAGAAGTATGAGAAGGACAGAGTAGGAGAAGATTGTTAGAAGAACGAAGATTCTTAGCGTGTGAAGAACATAGATATTGGAAGTGAGACACTAGATAAGAAGGAGGAGTGGGAGAGTTAAGAAGGGAGAAAAGCGTGGTCAAAGCACGCAAATTTCTTCTCTGGCGAATGGGCATCCATTTGAGCTCAGACCTGTAGCTCGACACATGGTCATATTTTCTGAGGTTGAATATGAACCGGATACAATTGTTAAGCAGTCTGTCAAGCTTATCCAGATCATTGCGTTAGATCTGATCATCATCAAATGAATTAGCTGTTTTTGATATGTTTTTAGAGAAGAAGAAAAATATCGTCTCATTTTACCAGACTACGGCAAAGCCAAAAGGAAGGGTTATGATTTTAGCACTCTATGTAAGTATGTTTTCCAAAATATTTATTCTTTGATTTGCACTTTATCAACTCGATCTATCTTTCCATACTGTTTCGGTTCAAATTTTATGTATTTTCTCGGCTTTTCCTCGTAATGGAAGCAGACACACGTTTTAGACAATATTGATCAAATTATTTGAAGTACTCTAGCATTCATTTTAATTGGACGACCGCGCGTGGCTGCAAGCCACACTACTCATTCGTTATGGTGGGCTTGGCGTACGCAAAATTTCTAGTGTAAGCTTACATCCACAACATAGACACTATGCTGGGTGACACCACCTTCTGGATCGCTAAATGTTTGCGGCTGGGCGCTCCTTGTCCTCTTCCTCCTTGTCCTTGTTGAAGCAGTCGACTGCCTCGGACACCGTGGCCTATCCTGCAGCAAGAGCGCTGGTTGGATGGCACGGCACGCCAGCATTAACGACATCATCCATCGGACTCTTGTCATCGCCAGGTGCCAGCTGTTTTAGAACCCAATGGCTTGACACGCGAAGATGGAAAGAGGCCAGACGGAATTATCATAATGCCTTGGAAGTTGGGTAGGCCTTTGGTATGGGATGCAACCTGTGTTGAAACCCTCGCACCATCCCATCTTCCTAGTACAGCGGGCTGTCCTGGGGCGGATGCTGCAGGTGCAGAAAACCTCAAACGGCGTAAATATAACTACCGTATTAAGAGCTATATGTTTGAGCCGTTTGTGCTCAGGGTAAAGTGCTCATCGAGTATTTCGGGACATCGCTAAGTAGATGGTCGACTCTACACGTGACCAGAGGGCTGGCCTGTTTTTAGACCAAAGAATCAGCATTGCCATCCAACGTGGCAATGCAAAATACACGCAAACGTAGTCCGGACAACAGCTAGTTTTGGAATATGTGGAATGGATGGTGGATACTTACTTCAATCGTGATTTTTCTAAATAGATCCCTACTTAACTCTCATTACAGGTAAATTTTAATTAAAAGGTATTCTGATTAAGTACTTGAAAATTCACAAACCTAAGTCTGTAATACAATAATTTTAGAAATATCTAAATAGACCAAACAAAATTAATATCGACTCACAAATAGAACGGCTCACAAGTAGCCATGTCATTCCAGTTATAAAAAACTAGCCAAGTGCGTGTCAGACCACGCACAATGAAGGGTTCCTTAGTTGGGATGAAGAAAGAAGAGAAAGAATTATCCCAAGAACAAACTTAGCATTGTTGTTGAAAAATACGTTTATAATGTAAGGGAAGAGCGGAGCCTTCAACTACAGGCATTTTTTATGCTTAAATGGAGACTCCTCGATATGCAGTGTAAGCCAAATGAGATGTATGAAATAAACTTATTTTTATTTATTATTTTTTAAATATGTTCTCCCATACATTTCAACTGCAAATGTATGGGAGAACAATTGTACGCACAATTTTGAGAGATTTACCATATTAAGACAATAGAATTATTATAAATTTTTCTGTAATCTATAAGTATAGGACTATTTTCTGATTTTTTTTCAATATTTTAGGCTCAGTAGTTTGGGAGATAAGGGGGTATGGTCAATTTTCGTCAATTTTCTTAAATAAATTAAAAAAAAATATTTTCAAATTAAAAAAAAAATCTATTTGACACCCTCACAGTAAGCCCTTTCATTTGATATATCACAGGGTACCTACAGTTTGCAAAACGTTTTTTATTTTTTCTTATTTGCCCCTAAAAGTGACCCCCATATTCAAAATTCATTTCTTTACGTTACACGCCCGTGTTTGGGTCACAGATTAAATTCATATGTGTACCAAATTTCAACTTAATCGGTTCATTAGATTCAAGCAAATTGGCTGTGACAGACGGACAGACAGACACGAGTGATCCTATAAGGGTTCCGTATTATCCTTTTGAGGTACAGAACCCAAAAAATAGCAATCAGATTGAAACAGTTTCCTCTCACAGAAAGGAGGCCAGTGTCCCAGTAGTGGGAATATTATGAATATTATGATTATGCTTGGAACAGTTACCCGCCAATAAAAATGGCCGACACTACAGCTTTACGTCCTGAGCACCCCAGGCAGTCAGCCCCAATATCACATTGTTGACGGTTTATTTTTATCACGCTATATAAGATATTCCATATTATCTCTACTCTATTTTCAAAACGAGTGTAGGGAACCAGAACTAAGCATAGATAGAATCAATAGTTTTTGCGATACATTTCCATATTAGCTAACCTAACCTAGCATAATCAGCCTCAGGCCTCCTCTCGGAGAGAGGGAGTGGTCCGTAATCCACCACGCGGACCCAGTGCGGGTTGTTAGATGTCACATGTCTTCTAATTTTATGTTCTAGGACATACTGGTTTCCTCACCTACACCGCTTTGAGAGCAGTGGTGATGAAATAATTTACACAAAGTAAAGTGCCTGCATGGGTTCGAACCCGCGACCTACAACTCGTAAACCTAACACCTAGATAAATGTAGTAGGTATTATAATAATAAACTGTTAGTAAGTAACCGTTGCCATTCTATTATTAAATAGAAATCAGTGAGTACGGTCGCCACCTAATAAACGCCACTTATAGTCGTGTAACTATAAAATAAATTGCATTATCTTCACAACATTTTCTATTTATAAAGGAAAAACAGAGGAAAATCTAGGAACTACTTGGAGTAATAGTTTTCATTCCAAAACTTCGTTTGTTTTACCTCTAGTCTAGTTCACTCAACTAGGAAATATTATGTAAGAACAGTCTCTTAGATTATTTTCCGTTCTAATATACAACTGATTACATTTTACTGTTGGAATGAGCGCTGAAAACTTACCAAAGTGTTAAGTGTTTCTGTGATTATTTAATTCAAATGGGGCCATCCTGAAGGACATGATAACATTCATGCTAATATTATAAATGCGAAACTAACTTTGCCTGTCTTTTTTGGATTGGTTGTTTTACCACGTCACATCGTGGTACGATGCACGGCACGATATCGTGTCGTGAAAACTGACGATGCAATCCTGCGCTGGTGCCGCATTTGATATTCAATAGTCAAAGATGAAGTAGATCAATTAATACCACTAGTGGAAGATCTTCCCATGCTGAGGAACATAATAGAAGACTATGGCAAGGATAAAAATATGAAAACAACAGCGTTTTGGCCCTACATGTCGAATAACTATGTTTTATACCCTGGTGTGAACGCAGGGATAGACGAACAGTTGTGTCGGCGAATAGTTCGTCGGTTAAAGGTTCTATCGACAAAATTCTCAAAGTGAGTCGTTCTGTCGGCAAATCGTTCTATCAGTGAAACAATGCAAAGTGAATCGTTCTGTCGGCGAACCGTTCATCGGAGACACTAAATTTAGAATCCATTTTCTGAGAGAATTTTTTATGAATTCTAGTTTGGGCAGGACAACGGGTCAGCTTTCGGGTCAGCTATTCTATTATAATATAACTGTAATACAAAATAATCAGGTTACTCTTTTATACTGGGTCAATTTAAATTAGCTAGCGAAACTAACAGACATGTAGGTATACTTCAAACACACATTGTTGATTGTGGTTTCCTTGAGATAATGCCCCACTTTGTCCAACACGTTGGTGTCGTGGGTGACCAAATTATGACGTCACAGATGTGGGCAGAAGCTTTATCAAAAGCGACCCGACCTCTGTCCTGCGATTCATCTGCAAAGCAGGTGTTATAATATTTATTTCAATATTAAAGAAGATAGCTTTATTGCCCGTCAGTGTTCATAAAGTTATTTAATATTAAGCGTTTTAAGTACTACAAGATTCCCACGTGTTTTCGATATAATAATATCCGACAGAATATAAAATATCTATCCCTATAACATTCAGTGAAGAGCTCTCCAGCAATAGATATTTTGTTCCGTTCCCAGGAAACATGTATCGGGTAGTCGGGAAATATTGCGTTTATTTCTGTAGAGCAGTTCAAGATGGCTACCGCTGGAAAATAAATTATTAAATCTACCGGTGCATTTCGTGTCGAGCGTAAAAGTGGAATTGCGTACTAGTGTTTGAATAGAGTACCGGAAGAGGAAGTAAGTTAGATAATTCTTTTTTCATGGCAATGTTTTTGGAGTAGGTATGTAATGATCGTAGCAGGTAGCGTTCTGTAGTTTCTGCCTAGCCCTATGGGAAGAAGGCGTGTGTTTATGTGTGTGTGTGTGTGTCTGTTTTTTGTTTTAATTCTTAGATATGGGAGCAAGGACAAGGTTATTCATCTGCTCCAACCTGATCACGCAGGTTTTTTTTTTAACTTTTTCATTGGTTGACTTAGGATATTATTTTGCTTGCGGTTACAGACAATCTAACCCCCTAAAATAATCGTTAATGTCAATTTAATTTGGGTTTTCCCCCTTACATACTTATCTACAGTTAGTAAGAGTTATACAAGCACCAACGTTTGTCTTTTTTTCTTCGTAGCTACTGTTTTCCAACCTGTTGCCGCACTCTAGGTCAAGGTTAGTTAGTAGGCACAAAATGTTTATTTTATGACTATTATGTCCATAATATTTAGGTAACTTTTGCTATGTGACAATCTCAATATATCTACCTAAAGTGTCTCCGTGTGGTGAGTGCACCTGTGTCTGCGCAAGTTCGTACACACTTGTGCACTATAATATCTCCCGCGCCGAAGACTGGTCATCGATGATAATAACTGCCATGGCCGAAATTCGGTCTGGACGACTATTATCTCTCTTGTGACGCGTCACATTGCTGATACTTCTATATTAACACTAAGAACTCTTATTATTCACAGGGATGCTTTAAGTATATTCGCCATTCCGACGCACTTATCTGTCATAATCAGTCAAAAATGTTCCCACTGCTGGGACACAGGCCTCCTCTCTTCGAGAGAGAGTGGGCTGTAATCTACCACGCGGGCCCAGTGCGGGTTGGTAGATGTCACATGTCTTCGAATTTTTGGTTCTAGGACATGCCGGTTTCTTCACGATGTTTTCCTTCACCGTTTTTGAGAGCAGTGGCGATGAAATTATTTACGCAAAGTATATCGCCTGCCTAGGTTCGAACCCACGACCTTCAACTCGTAAGTCGGGGCCGTTACTCGCACTTATCTATCTCTGAATAATATAAAACAAAGTTGTTTTCCGTGTCACACAGACACTGTGTGACCGCGTTGTTCTTCTAAACTTCGCAACGCATTTTGATGCGGTTTTCACCATCATTTTATAATTTATTCCGGAAGGTTTATTTTTATAATACATTTTTATATTAAACGTACACAAAAAAAATACTTCATGTTTTATCAAGTCGTAAAACCCGTATGAAGCAGGGGCGGATCGCTAGTAACATATAAAATACATTTGTAACAGCGTCCACGAATAACCTTAGTACATCGAGAGCAATCTGAGCAGTCAGCTTGTCGCTTTTTAACAAAACTCAAACAGCTTGCTAGATGTCACATCCCTAATAATATGTATGCACTTTTAATATTACAACTTCCTTCAATTCCCACAGCAGTATTAAATTCCTTTAAAAAATGAGTTTCGCGGTATATCTATTATTAATCTTGGGATGTATTTGCCGTTTCTATTGAAAAGGAATCAATATCTAGTCAGCTCGTTTGGCGTTCAATAAGAAACACTCAGAAATAATATTTTCCCCACTTTGGCGAAGTTTCCCGTGACGTAATTTCAAACAAAGTGCGCGGTTTTGCCTTTATGAGGCATGCTAGAAATGTCCAATAGCAATTTCGTTTAAATTATTATAAATTATATTTTACAGGACCTGTCAAACGCAGTTTTTACCTAGTTTTCTTTAAATAAAAATTATTGATGAATTCAATTAGATAGTTAAATTCAATAAAATCCTACAAATTGGCAGGACGACTACCCCCGGTGCTGCCATCAAATCCGTTTTCTGTTCCTCTTTTAACTATACATCCTTCACAGAATATTTTGGGTTATTTTATTAAACAAATATAAGATGTAAATATATACAGTGTTTATCTCTTAAACCTAATAACCTCTTAAGGGGTCATTGTACTCATCATTATGAACAACTTTTAGTATGGGACCAAACCTGAAATCGCGAAAAAAAATCAGCTGCTCCCTACGTTGATGTTCGCATAACTCGTCAAAATGTAGGGAACAGCAGATTTTTTTTTTGGATTTTAGGTTTGGTCCCATAGTAAAAGTTGTTCATAATGATAACTGCAATGATCCCTTAAGAGGTTAACGGTGATTAAAATTACACCTTGTACACAAACATGCGCGTCTTTAACTGTGATTCTAGTTTTTCCAGTGGTAAACTTTCACCTGGAGCCTGCTAGTCTCGGAGTTTCAATAGAATACGAGGCCAGCTTATAAGTGCCAGTTTTGTTTCCACTAAAGTGCGGCCCACTGTACCTACGTGAATATGCAACAAAACAATTAATTTAATTTCACTTTAAAATTTTTCATTCATTAATTTAATTATTTATTACCACGTTTTCGCTCCCCCATACCTATTTATTTGTGACAACTGACAATCTTAACCCTTTCACTGACCGTGTTAAATTATTTCACGTAATTTAAATTATATTCTTAAAATGTTAATTCATTATGCATCACAGGGGTTGGGACTTGGCCCCAGCGGAAATAGAATCCATTTGGATATTTTTTATTTTTGGAAAATTAACCTCATTAATACGTCTAGGAAATGACGTAAAAAAGCGTCTGCCTTTTTTTGTATTGACCTTTTTATTTTTTTATTATTGGCTTTTATTTCAATCTGGTTTTTAAAGGTTATGGTAAAAATACAAATAGAATCTTGTTTTTATGAGAAAGGTGCATGGTGTTGTTACAAAAGTAACATGATATTTTAAGCGGGTTCAGATAATCCCACGGGTTTATAAATTAAAATAGTTTTTATCGAAAAATATTTTAGTACCTGTAAGTAGTCTACAATATGTATATGTTGTAAGTATAGAATAAATAAGCTAACAGACTTAAAATAATAATTACTTAATACTGTATTACTTACATAAAAGCTAATACATTTTTATTTCGGAACATAATAAATTATTCCAAAGAAAATAGGCCAGCCCTTGAATTACTCTAAACAACTTGTCCTATGCACATAAAAACAAAACAAAATAAATGTTTACAAACCAACGAAATAATTAATAAATAATAATAAAATAGATAAATACTTTATTTCAAATTCAAGTTCAAAATATATATGTATACATATAGATAAAGTATGTACATCTATTGAATGGCACTGATACCACAGTATAAAAGTTTTTTCCACAACAACTTGAGGCTGATTGCCATGAAAAGATTACTCCAGTGACACTACAGTATAGGCAATTGAATTGTCAAAGAGTCGGTCAGCTAGTCAGAAAGGTGAAGCTAGTTGCCCATTCCACAACGTAGATCTCTATGATGGAGAAGAACGGGCAAGAAACTCCATGAACACTCTTTTAAATCAAGATTATTACAAAATCCTGAGTGTGCCCGGCGCCTCAGACCCCGAGCGCGGCTGCGCCGCAGTCGTCAAACGGTGACACTCCGTCATTAGTGACATTTTTTGTAAATAATGTGTTTAGTTTTAGTTACATAGTTTATTTTATTTTTATATAGGTAAGTAGAATATTATATAAGTTATTTATGATCAGTAACGGCAGTAGCGACGCCGGAAACAGTGCCAGTCAACCTGTCACATCGCTCGATGTCCAGCTGGTGAGATGCCCGTATTGCTCACAGGCACGCTTTTTTAAAGGCGAACGGGGGCTGAGGATACACTATGGCAAGATCCACAAACCACATAGTTTACCATTCTGCCCCACAGCCACATCCCCAACATCAACACTTCCAGACCAAACCTTGTGGCAAACGTTAGCAAAATTAAAAAATTCTACCCCGGTTTTAAAGAGAGTTCCGCGGGGCGCGAGACGGTCTGTTGCGCTAAGCTTGAAGCGATGTCTCCGTCTTGCGACTCAGGAGAACTCACAAAGTGCCTGAGAGCAATTACTCACCTTCCCTTATAGGATTCTACATGTCCAAAAAAATTTGGCAACTAAAACAACCCTAACGAAGCAAATTAAAGACAACTGCAACAATTCGACCCTAATTTTAGATTCAAAATTACCTGCATTTATCAATCAATCGCAAAAAGGCTTATGTTCACATGTGGAATCCAAATTAACACGTTCTCTGCCAGGTAGGTCACCGGTGACCGCAGACAATTAATTTTCTATTGTGTCTACTGTCTGGCAGTTAAGGTATTAAGTGAAGGTGACATCAGGGGAGCGGCCAGGATATTGTTAAGCAGTGATGTGGTGGCGCCTTACTCTCCAGAAACGCTAACAGCTCTAGAGAGTAAACACCCAGCGCCTGCGGATGGTCTCACCTTTCCCGACCCACCGGACTCTCCCGACCTAAATTCAACCTTCCTAACCGTTTCGGCCCCCCAGTTGATTGCAGCCGTGAGCTCCTTTCGAAGTGGTTCCGCCGGCGGCCTCGACGGCCTGACTCCACAACATCTAAAGGATCTACTGAGTTCAGGCGCCGGGGAAGCTGGTGAGTCGCTTTTGAAGGAGCTTGCGGCTCTGATTAACCTCATGCTCACCGGCGGTGTGAACGAGGCCGTCGTGGATGTCTTGTACGGGGCCAACTTATGCACCCTGCGCAAGAAGGACGGCGGCATTCGTCCCATTGCCGTTGGGTGCACCTACAGGCGTACGGCAGCCAAAATATGCTGTAAGCTTTACAGCGAAACGCTTACAGCTAAGTTTCAGCCCCTGCAGCTTGGTTTTGGCTCGAAAGGGGGCTGTGAGGCTGCCGTACATGCCCTTTCCACCTTTTTAAACTTCAACAAAGGTGAGGTCATCCTCAAGGTTGACGTAAAGAACGCCTTTAACTCTGTAAACAGGGACACTTTGTTGGCTGAAGTCAAAAAGGAACTACCCGAAATTTATGGTTTTTTTGTGGCAATGTTACAGGTACCCTTCCAAATTATTATACAAGGACAATGTCTTGGAATCTGCAGTAGGATGCCAACAAGGTGACCCTCTTGGGCCAGTCATTTTCAGCTTGGCTATTCATCCAATTATCCAGAAACTAAAGTCAAAATTTAACGTGTGGTATTTAGACGATGGGACTCTAGGAGGTGATGCAGACACTGTTTTGAAAGACCTACAACTTCTCAAACAGGAATTTAGATCTATTGGTTTGGACCTTAACCCCTCAAAATCTGAAATCTATCTTCCTGACATTACTGACAGACAATTGACCCTAGATAAATTTAATGCAAAGCCCCACAAATTAAAATTTTAGAAAAAAGTTCACTGCACCTCCTAGGTTCCCCAATTTTAGAAGACAGCTTTTCTCCTTTCATTGACGAAAAAATCAAAAACTTCAACGACATTTCGGACAGACTCTCCAAAATTAATTTATATTCGGCATTCACCCTGATTAGATACTGTTGTTTTGGCCCAAATTTTATATATTTTCTACGTTCTTCCCCTTTATGGAAGCAGCCACATCTGTTGGACAAAATTGACCAAATTATTCGCAGCACAGTAACATCTATTTTAAATGTGGCCTTGGACGACCGAGCGTGGCTTCAAGCCACACTACCCATCCGTTTTGGCGGCCTCGGCGTCCGCAAAATTACCAGTATTAGCTTACCGGCGTTCCTGTCCTCTATCCACAGCACTGAAAAGTTGACCGGGAAAATTTTAGCTCCCTCCCTGGTTGACTCTGAAGTGCCGTGCTTGAGTGATGCGGTGAACGCCTGAATAGCGGCTTGCCCGGATACAGATCGGCCCGTGAATCCATCTTCCCAGAGACAGTGGGATGAGCCGCTTTGCAGGTTGGTACGGAATAATCTTATCAATACGTCCACCAATACTGCTGAGCGTGCCCGCCTGCTGGCTGTGGGTGAATGGGAGTCGGGCCTCTGGCTTCAAGCACTACCGTCACCCAACATAGGCACTTTGCTGGGTGACTCCACCTTCCGGCTCGCTACTTGTCTGCGTCTGGGCGCTCCTTGTGGGGCTCCACACCGCTGCCAGTGCGGTGAAGCCGTCGACTGCCTCGGACATCATGGCCTGTCTTGTAGCAAGAGCGCAGGCCGGATAGCACGGCACGCTAGCATTAATGACATTATCCGTCGTGCTCTTGTCACCGCCGGGGTGCCAGCTGTTTTAGAACCCAACGGCTTGGCACGTGACGATGGCAAGAGACCAGACGGAATGACCATAATGCCTTGGAAGTTAGGCAGGCCTTTGGTGTGGGATGCAACATGTGTCGACACCCTTGCGCCATCCCATCTTCTTAGTACGGCGGGCTGTGCTGGGGCGGCTGCTGCAGGTGCGGAAAACCTCAAACGGCGAAAATATTCCGAACTTTTTGGGAGTTATATGTTCGAGCCGTTTGGGGTTGAAACACTAGGGCCATGGGGTCCGAGTGCCCACTTGGTTTTCCGAGACATCGCCAAGCGGTTGGTCGACTCTTCACGTGACCAAAGGGCTGGCCTATTCTTTGGCCAAAGAATTAGCATCGCCATACAACGTGGCAATGCTGCCAGCCTTTTGGGCACATTTCCTGTTGACAGCGATGCGGACGAATTTTTTGATGCCCTATGATTATATTTTTTTTTTTTACATTTGTACATATTGTAAGTATAGTATATTTTGTATCTACATACACAGTTCGATTGATCTATAAGTTTGTCATTTCTGTACTTTAAAAGAGAATGTGACCTCTGAGTTAAACGCCGACCTCATCTAGTTTTAAAAGTGTTTGTACAAATCTACTTACAGAAATAAAATCATTTATCATTTATTTTATTATAAAGACCGCAGTACAATATTCATACTCGTCCAAGACACCAGACACTAATCAAACTCGCTGACTGGAATATTTCAGCCATTTTGAATGTATACGGACGAGGCTGTACAATTCTACGAAGACTATCATTTACATTCCTGTTCTTCTTGGCTCTTGTTCTGCATATTTCAATTTGATCTAACACGTTTTCTTGAAACTATTAGAATGGCGGTCTGTGGGTCCTTTGAAATGAAAACACTTTGGTTGCTATCACGCAAACTAAATCTATATATACAGGGTGTAAAAAGACACATCACATAGCCTTTAACTATCCATACTGCCCATCGAACTAAGTAAGATAGAGCAAAAATTATTGCTAGGAAACTACTTTCATTTTTGGTGTAAAAAATCACTTTTTATGGTAACACGCAATGTAACACGCGCAAAACGTAGTGCTTACTGTTGCATACAACAGTATAGGGCTCGTGCCAGTATTTAAAGTACAGTTATAAATAACATTTAAAAACAGCTTTCATAAAAAAACGTAAGTAATAAAATTGGAACTTTGACCTTCAATATTTCCGTAACTATTTTTTTACGTATTTCCGTAAAAAAAATCACAATGATGGGAAGAACATGTAAGTTTCGGCTTCGTTAAATGTCTTTTTACACCCGATATAAAAATGGATATATGTACATATGTATGAATGTTCCATATGGACTTCAAAATGGCTGGAGCCATTTTTATGAAACTTTCAGGCAATCTTCAGATTAGCCCACTGATCTTGTGAAGATCGGTAGCGATCGAAGTGACAGATTTTTTTTTTGGATTTTGGTAATTTTGTGTCATATTTTTCCTAAACAGTACGTAACCTAACAAAAAGTACTAGGCTTGCATGAATTCAAGATAGTATTTCTATCATCCACCACAACTCATCTGACTATAGATGCGAGTGCTGCCGGTGCGAAGCCGGGGCTAAATTATAGAACTGTACACGAAATATTACAATATTAATATGTATCGGACATGTGGGTTGACTGCACCGCTGCATAGCGAGTTAAATCAGCAATAATTGCTGCTCAGTGAAATTATGCATAACAGAACGTAAAAAATAACGAGAAGTACTTCATAGGCTATCTACCTATTGCGTTGTAATAAATATAATTTTTCGGGGGAGTTCCCCTAGTGGCGGACACTTAAAGTTTCTTGGCGATGAATAAAAAATTACCTTGAGATATTTTACTTTAATTATGAATTAATGAAGTTAACAACATTTAAAATCAATATAGATTAACAAAAATGATACTTCTGCATAATTATTATAAAAACTACAATCATTCTTGGGCATATTATTTCTGAATCACATTAAGTGGCACCTAGTTACAGGACATACTAATCCTGAAACCTCTAAAGCTGGAGAACATTAAAAAAACAGATTGCAGTGATCGCATAGGTATGTAGGTATCAGAACATTCTGGAATATCAGCACAGGCTTCGTGAGCCCATCCGTGACAGCTGCAGCACTTCTCTCAAACTCATTTTTTTGACATAATCACATCAAGTTATGTCGAAAAAAAAATTGTTGCAGTTATTAAACTTTCCTGGTTTCATCCTCATTTCTTTTTCCTTTTCCATGCTTATCTTCGCTTTGATCTTCTATCCTCTGAAACAGTGTATAACTATTATTATAAAAAAAGTATAAAATAGACAAGAAAAACCAACATATTCACTGTCCGGTGTTAAGGGACAACTTTTTGTCCGGTACCAGGGGACAGTCGATTCTCAAAATTTCACGTTTATATTACAAAACTACATACAACAAACCAAAACTATTAGGTATTTCAAAAAAGAAGGAACATGACACCAAGCAACTCTTAAACACAAAAACTTAGGAGCAAGACTCACTTCGATTTTATCCGATGCAGTGTTTTCCCGCCAAAAGTGTGTAAATTGCTACGCTCTCCGCATCCCTTTCACTATACCTTCATATCGAACGTGGTTCGACCTGCTGAGAGAGTACATGTGTCCGGCACTAGGTGCCGTTCGGCGTTAGTCAATTTTTTACATGATCTTGGAATTCCAAATCTGAAACTAGCTATTTCAAAATTCGTATAAGTACCTACTTAGGTAGATTTTGATAACTTTCTGATTAAGTTTTTTAGAAATTGTATTTACTAGTTTTATTTTTTTACTTCAAATAAGCCCATTTTCAAAAATACGCGCAACACGCGACGAGCAATGATCTGTTATTTTTATATCATATTATTCAACAACTCTAATCCTGGGCATGATAGCTCTAAAAAGAGACCTTCACACTGGTTATGAGTGACAGAGAAGAGGCTATGTGTAAGTACCTTCATAACGGTTGTAAAAAGACGCTTAACTAAGCCGAGCGTCACTTGTTCTTACCGTCATTGTTTTCTATTTTTTGTACCGGATATGGTCCGGGTATGGTTGTGACGTTATTAAAGGTCAAAGTTCCAACTTTTTCTAACGTACACCATACATAAACTCACGCCTTCTTCCCATAGGGTAGGCAGAAACTACAGAACGCCACCTGCTACGACCCTTACATACTCCTTTTGCCTCGTTTACGTTCATACATTTTTGTCATACACGCACGCTGGTTGCGAGAACTACGCACCTGACCTTTCTGAAGAACATCACCAATAAGACGTTCTGGCGTTTTTTTTTTTTTTTTACGAAAACAAATTTTATATGTTGCCTATAACTTTACCTGTACCGCTGCATGCTCACATGCACAATGTTTTGCGCGCATTACATTGAGCGCTACCGAAAACAGCGATTTATCACACCTAAAATAAAACTCATTTCCCAGCAGTTATTTCTGTGCAGATGTCTTGTACAGAAGCGTAGATGACGGCTATGTGATATAATGATGGGTCTTGTTACACCCTGTATAAACACAACTTTTTCTAAAAAACTCCATTTGAGTGCCATTCACATCAGTGAACGAAAGAGATTGCGACTTAAAGTCAATAAGTCTGAAATCGCCAACTCGACTCGAGCAAGCGTGATGATCAGTGATCATGCCTTCGCTGTATGAGAAAAGGCCTTGGCCTTACAGTAGGATAATAACAGGCTGATATTATTAATGTGCCATTGATATTTACGACCGAGTATTGTAAATGGCTTTTAACAATACTCATTGTATGTTGTTTACTGCAGCGCGACGAGCGTGCTTCCTTTTATTGGAAAAGCGAGCAATTTAATAAGAAAACATTATAGGTGCTTCTTGTTCTGTTTCACTTAGCTTTGAACGTTTGTTGACATTATTAATCGATATGTTTTATAGGTCTTTATTTAAAAAGCATCTTACGATTTCGTTGTAATAAAAAAATGACTCATAAAGGTTTTTGTAAGATAAATAGTACACAATAATAATATCACACATAAAAAAAAACATTACAAAAATAAAAATGGCCAAAAAAATGGTAAAAACTAAAGTAAGGTAATATAACAAGGCATACTTAAAACTATGTATGACCAATATCGACATTAACCCACCCAATAAAGTTGGAACGATTAGGTTTTCGTTCCAAAGCCTTTTAACAAAATTTACACTGCCAACAAAATTCAGGCGTACGGTCACAAGAAAATTCAGGCTTCAATACGGACCAATACTGCCGTATTTTCGTCAATGTCACAATAAATAGGATTTGTACACGAGTACATGACGTAAATAAATTGAGAACGATTGGTCCTTCGGTCCGGAGAGCTTGTCTGAGTACCCAGAAGCTTAGTCCCAAATAAAACCTTTTTTTTTGTAAGTAAGTTTATCTATCTGGATAAGTTTTGGCAAACATAAATAAAGTTCATTTATTTGTACAGTTTTCTGGGATACTCTTAGGACCTACGTACAAAAAAAAAAAAATGTATTTTCTATACAAACCTTTTTCACGCTCGCATCGCTAAGAAGTGTACAAAACTAGCTTATTTTCAGCTCTGTGTGAACTTAATTTCATGACGGTCTGTTATGATATTATCGACGCGTGAAAGTAGACTAATAGACGCACTTTCACGTCTTAGGAGGAAAGGAATGGCTAAATTAAATTAAATACATCTACCAACCCCACCCACCATCATATTCGTGGCTGTACCAATCTATCAAAATCACGAAGACTATCCTACTTAACTTCAAACTTCGTCAATGTGAAAATATGTTCGGAGAGAATGTACTAAGGTGTTTATCATAGGTACCTACTCGTCGCAGTCCGTCGGAATCTATTAAGAGGATTACGAGATGCAGCCAGGAAGACGAGGGTCGTATCCACGTCTCGTATGAATTATGACCGCCTGTTACACCGTGGCGCAACGTCTGCTTGAATTTTGTACGTGATTTAAGAGGTTCGACGATTGGAATAAGTTTTGGGGGAACGATTTGTGTATAAAAGAATTTAAAGTTAGTCATAAGTCGTGCTGTAGTGAGAAAAATCACAGTATCTTTGTTTTTATTGTATGATCGAAGTTAAAATAAATTACGAGTATTAAATGGTTACGTTGGTAGTCAGACTAAGAAATTGTATTTTTTTGCAAGTCAACAATTTAAAAAACTTTTCTACAAAAAAAAACCGACTTCCAAATAAACACTACAAAGTAAAAAATAAGTTTAATTTCGGAAGTCGGTGGCAAAAAACTAAAATACAGATCCAAAGACACCGACCTCCGAAATTAAAGTTATTTTTCACTTTGTAGTGTTTTTTGGAAGTCGGTTGTTATTTTGTTTTGTAAAAAAGTTTTTTATTTTTCACTTTTTAGTGAGTCGGTTTGTAATTTATCTAAGTTACAATAGCCTAATGTCAACTGCTCATCATCTTTTACAAAATATTGTTTTTTCCGATGCAGGGACGTTAATGGTTGAGGAGTTCTTCTGGTACGTCGTACGTTCTTCCATCCGCTCTACTTTACCATATTCATTGTGACGAGCATACATTGCTTGATAACCATATTAAAGTAATCAAATCGCAACCCGTGAAATACTTATTATTAAGTAGTGCCGGTGGCCATCTGTGGTCTTCATCATCAGTTCCACTTCACCAAATGGTGCTTTCCGAGAGGAAATGCACGAGTTACTATTAAAAATACCCAACGCGCTATAAGTGTGCCTATAATATTCGATGAGTTCCCTCGATTTCTCCAGAATCCCATAATCCCTGACCTGATGACAATGGGACCACCTGGGAAGCCTTTGAAACAAAAAAGAATTTTCCAAATCGGTCCAGCCATCTTCGAGTAATAGATAGATAGATATATAGATACAACATTTATTCAGTATGACAACAATAGAAGACACAGCACAAAACAATAGTTACACGATAAAGAAATAACTCCACCGCCGTATCTCTACGTTGACGTCGTGGTGGGGCTTGCGCGCTCCTAAACTCTAGGTTTGCGCCGGTAGAGTTTACTTTACCGATACGGATCTAGGGTGAGGAGCCAGACCAAGAGAGATACATGAACCCGCAGGGCAGCATGTGGATAAGTCCCCTCTTTGAGGAGTGGCTAGAGAGGCGCCACGGCGTCCTCACCTTCCGCCTGACGCAGGTCCTCACCGGACACGGGTGCTTCGGGAGGTACCTGTTCCGGATAAGGCGGGAGGAAACGCCCGGGTGTCACCACTGTGTGGATCGCCCGGAGGACACGGTGGAGCATACGGTGGAGGTCTGCCCGGCTTGGGCGGAGCACCGCCGTGTCCTCGCGGAAGCGATCGGCGGCGGCGATCTCTCGCGTCCGGCCCTGGTCCAGGCCATGGTACGGAGCGAGAGTGCATGGGAAGCCATTACCTCCTTCTGCGAAGCAGTAATGCTCGTGAAGGAGGAGGCGGGATGTGTGAGGGAGAGGCAAGCTTTGCGCCCTCACGCCCCTAGTCGCCGCAGGAGATGCCCTGGGCGTCGGGAATTGGCAGCCGATTCCCGGCCACCGTAGGCGCGGGCTTGCGGATGGCGAGTAATGGGTAGCTCGCCGTCCGGTAAGGACCAAGCCCGAGTCGACGGCGCGTCGTGTTCCACGCGCGCCTCAAAGAGATGTCAGCACTATTGACGGGGTCCGCTAAGGCCGATGCCAGCTAGGGTTGCGGGATGTTCGAAAGAGTTACCGTGGCCCCGGCACAGGCAACAGAAGGAACACGGGTGGGTTTTAGTCAGTAAAAGTCTGACACGCCCTCCCGCTCCGCCCAGAGCGGGAGAAGTCATTTGATGATTTCCCATCCACAAAAAAAAAAAAAGGGCAGCATGTGGCGAGTTGTTGGGCAGTAGCGACCCCACGGACCCTATCTCCCGGGAAAAGTCTTGTTTCTCACCTCTGGCTTGTCTTTATTGGCCGTCTGGAGTGAACACTGACGAGGAACAGAGTTCCCACCTCATTCTTGCCTTTATTGTCCGGCTTGAGTAGAGATTCGCAAGAGCACACGTGCTCGGAGGAAGGAAGTATTCCAGTATGATGCTGGTAGGGGTCTTGACCGTACTTCCGGGATTGTCCTGATAGCCGTGGAATACCTCTCCACTCCTCTTAAGCATCTCAGGACATGTTGCCTCCTTGTCGCTACGACACTATGTGCTAGAGACCGTTTCCGGGGGCCCATTATTGAGTGTGCAAGTCACCCCCTGCCATTTTATCCGTGTATTGTATTTATAAAACATTGGTCAGGCAGGGGTCATAGTCCTTCCAGAATTTTAGATAACCAGTCTACTTTAGCCACCCAAACCTATAACCCAATAATTATTTTTGTTTCCATATCCTGCAATAGTCCTACACCAACCGGGGGTTGTCCTTGGGTGCATTTGCATAGTGCGTACAGGGATAATCGTCGGTTGTTGCCTCATTTTCATTGAAAGCTTCTAACGGGCCTCTGCGAGTTAGCTTCGGCCTCTCATACGCCTTCCAAAGGTCCGGGACCCAAGGTCCCGAGAAATATCAAATAAGAATAACAAGCAAATATGAACATTAAAAATAATAAACATTAAAAAGAAAACGACAACACAGAGAAGTAATATTAGTTATGGCAGGTTATGGCAATCCTCGGTGGGAGTGCCGAACTACCTACAGCCTTAAAAAAGAAAAAAATATAAGAAAAATCCTTGTGCGGTGCATGTTTCTAAGTTGCACCGAATGGGAGTCCAGCTCAGCATATGCCAGGCAATATACCTGACGCTGCTATTCTGTTGGATCCCTGTGGTGACATACGGACGCCGAGCAGATACAGAACAAAAATGAAAAAGTGAATAATAGTTTTGCATTAACTGTTTGGTGAGTTATCCTTATTCGATTTTTAAATAATTGTGTTTTGTTTTTGTGTTTATGTGTATGTGTGTGTATATGTATAAATAGGCATAGGTACATAACTATAAAATAGAAATTAAATTAAATATGGTTGTGTATGCATGCTATTATAAGATTATGGGCCGATTTTTTAATCGTCAGATAACTTTTACCTGAGGAATAAATATGGCGGTTTGACATTATTTTCTATACAAAAGCTGTCAAAACGTCAAACATATTCCCCAGATAAAAGTTATCCGACGATTAAAAAATCGGCCCTATAATAAAAGATTGGCAGCGATCAATATGATTTTGTGGGTGTTTGGAAACGTAATTTAAAATAAATAAAAGATTATAAAAAATTGGCTGGATCAGCAGAGTAATTTTTATTATTTTTTTCAGACCTGCGGTGGGTGCCCACTGCTAAAATCAAATAAACGACGTGTTCGAAATCGTCGTGCCCAGTTGTTTCTGCGAGTTAATCAGGAACTGTCGAAGCCTACTTCTGAAGGTACCTAGTGTTTTAATATTTCTTTTTGGCGGGGGAATATTGTTCCAGCACTTGGATGCAGCGTACCTGAAGCTGCCTCTGAAGGCACCTGTCTTGTGCGGCTGAGTACAGAGTTGTTGAGAACACTGTCTGCTTGCGCATTCCCTTCTACCAGCGCTCCAGCTAAGTTTGTTATAAAGGTAGCTCGGTTGCTTGTACTTTATAACCCCAAATAGTAGGCAAGCTAAGTGTAACTTTCGACGCGACTTCATTTTTAGGATTGAGTGTTTACTTAAAAATGGTTTGACGTGTGTTCTTGGTGGGATTTTAAAGCAGAATCGAGCGCAGGCGTTTTACACCCTCTAGATCAATCGATCAGTTCCTGCCAGTAGTCACGGGCCAATGACTGTATCGGAATAATTTAAATTTGAGAGCACGAGCGACTCAACTAGTTGGATTCGCAGCTCTTCGGATAGATAAGGCCTTATTTTATAAAGGACCTTCAGCCGGTAAAAACAGGTGCGCACTCACGCTGCCACATGCGATTCATATCTTAACTCAGCGTCCATGTTCAGATCCAGATTACGTGCTTCACTAACTCGACTGACCGACTCACCCAAAAGGCAAACATTAATTGTTGCAGGCACTGCACTGGTATGGCTCTTGGTTCCAAAAAGCAGGTATTTTGTTTTGGTAGGGTTAAGTACCAAACCGTTAATCTCAGCCCAACACGCTATTCTATTGCGATCATCGTTGAGATCTTTTAACGTACTGTCATATTCACTCGGCTTAAAAGAAATATAAACTTGTACATCGTCAGTATAAATATGGTACCTACAGTGCTTCAAAGACTTTACAATGTCTACACAATACAAGTAATCGGGGAACAAACATAAAAAAAAGATTCCGACGAACTGAGAACCTCCTCCTTTTTTTGAAGTCGGTTAAAAAGAGGCACAATTTTTCAATATTTCAGTATGTGTAATTGCGGTCTATCGATTCTTCCAGAATCACAAATAATACCTTTAAATTGACTCATTTTACGCTCCGTTGTAAATGCAGCCTTCCCTAATCCACCGTCAGCTAAATTATTTATGCATTTAAAAGGATTTACTCTTAATATGAGGTGTAGCCGCGCGGTCACGACGCTCCGACGCGCACTGAAAAGCTAATTAGATGCATCATATTAATATTTATTCAAGAGTTAAGTTTCCGCGACATGATTGAGATGCGCAGCAAGGATACACATGTTCGAAACACTAAGTACAAGTCATATTTCGAGGCAACCAGCCCCTTGAATGAGGGGTTGATTGAATCAAAAAGGTTGAAATAAACTACTAAAAATGTACCTATCTAAATAAAGCCGACATAACCCAAATCAAACAACAGATTAATTTCTATCGAATTATCCGCAAACACCATTAGCTCATCTTCCCAAAATAATCCAATAACAAAAATATGATAATAAAAGGAAAGCCCTCAATCAAGGGATAATGAGCCACTAGATTAGATAAAACGTTGTACGAAGTAAACTCGGCGAGACAAGAAATAATAAATCTTTCGGTACCAATTATACGTATGATTGTACCTAAGGCACCAGCGGTTCCGGACGGCCACCAGAGGAGAATGGCCCTACTGGGAAATAGAGACAATTGGGGTGAATCTCAACCGGTTATGGAGAATCAGAATGCATTGGATGTGTCGAAGGCTGAATCGATTTACGTTAGATTTGTAGGGTGTTGTAAAGGCTTTTGTGTTTATTTTCTTCGTATAGGTATTGAATTTCTACGTTGTTTATTTGTGGAAAGTGTGATTTTGCCACCACTTACATGATTTTCAAACTGGATGACCTTTACTATTCAAAAGGGTCTTAATAAATGTATGAAAACAAAAACCACCAGATTACCTTCAACCTTCCTTTTTGCCCCAAGATGCGGTTACAAAATACTTATCCCTGTACAAAAATAAGCTGGCCACGTACCTGCCACGATCCAGGGACGTGATGACTAAGACGTACCTTATAACTTTTAAGTTATTCGTCAGAGCCAAGCCCCCGAGGCTTTGAAACTTGGCTAAGTCGCGGTCGCGCACCGCATCAAAAATACGCCGGTTGCAAAGTACGCCGGTCACAAAATACGATGGTTGCAAAATACGCCCTTTGCAAAATACGGAATGTCTTAATCTAATAAGAAGTGATTCCGCTTTCGCTTGAGGTTGGACCGCGGTCGGCTAATTGAGTTAAAATCTTGCTAAGAGTCTGTTATGTTTGTTGTGGTTTATTTTTTTACTTATTTTCGTGCAAGGAAAGTTGGAGATTCTAATTTAATTTTAAAGGTAATACGTTTTTTTATTTACCTACTTATGTTTCCGTTCAGATTAATTAAGAAACCATTATATTCATTTCCGAAGTTTGTGTTAGTTGGTGTGACAATATCAGGACGATTTTGCGCACTACTCGCTGTTATAAATATTATATGTAAATAACATTGTACCGAATGAACATTTGAACGTAGAAATACACCAAGCTCCAAATAATCACATTTAACAAAACACATTGTCAGATAGGCTTTTAGAACAGCGTCAACCAATGACACCGCGGTAGGAGACAAGGCAATTTGTTAACGGCGTACAGAAAGCTATGTGCCGACTTTATAATTGGTGTCTGCAGCAATATGAGTCATCATTATCAAAGAACAATGAATCGTCGAAGGTGTGAGGGACAAAAGTATTTGCGGAGCGATATTTAATTGGGTCGGTTTTATAATAGACGGTAGGAGAATATGGGAGTGTATATTTTGGTTGTCTAGGTCCGTATTGTATAAATGAACTGCTTTAATTTAAAAGGACATTCATAAATAGCTCTCTTGTGTAAAATATTACGATGACGAAATAAAATATTGTCATTATCATCCATTCATAGGTTAATAATACTTATGTTTTTTTTTTACTTTTCCCCACATTTTGATCATCCTGTTTTGTGAGTGCTTTTACCTAGAAACGGAACAAAAAGTAGTGTAAGCTAAACAAATAATGTTATTGTGTTATTTGTGTTGTTATTTAGTTGAAAATTATAAATATTTTTAATTAATGAATTTAAAGTTTTATCTTAATAACTTCCTACTTCAGCTGCATCAATAAATTAGCAAAACTCACTAAGAGGCAAGTTAAGCTAATTCAAAAGCGGAAGCTTTAAAAGGTAAATTAATTATGCCTTAAATACTTTCAGAGAAAACTTAACAATTCTGAGTAACTTTGTAATATCTAATCTATCTTTACTTCAGTAGGAGCCTACCTGCACTGAAACAGTATGCATATTTATTAATTGCATCGAGTTAAGCCGAAAGCGCCAGAGTAGCCCGCGAAATTCAAATTTTCTTACGTATTTTGCTATTTGCAGGCCAGTATTAGGTTGTATGTTGATTAAAATATGATTCGCGACCGTAACACATAATATGTATTTACAGAATTATAATCATTAAAGTTATCAATACAATTCTCTAAGACCAAGTAATTCTATTGAATGACTATTTCATGAATCTTAACATTTCAGTATTATACTAACTTAAGGAATTGTATTACTGATTCTAATGATTACAATTCTGTAAATACATATTTGTTCGGTCGCGAATCATACTTTAATCAACATACACCCAGACACTGAGCTGCAAATTGCAAAAACCGTAAGAAAATTTAAATTTCGCGGGCTACCTTAGGGCTTCCCCTTAACTGTTTTATATGTGACTATACTCGATTTGAAATAAGATGAGAAATGTAATAAACCTTTTTTACAGTCCGTTAAACCGATTTTGACTTCTATTCCGTAAGCACAAGGATGGCATTAAAAGCAAAGATGTGGTTACAATACCAACTGTTTATTGCAGCTGCCATTGGTCATGCCACCAACGCAATAGAAGTCAAAATTGGTTGAACGGATTGTAAAAAAGGTTTATTTAAATTTCTAATCTTATTGCAAATGGAGTATAGGTACTTTTGAATTTTCGGATAGGTATATAGGTACTATTTTTAACCCCTGACGCAAAAAGAGACGTGTCTTTCTATGTATCTGTGTGTCTGTCTGTGGCATCGTAGTTCCTAAACGAATGGACCGATTTTGATGCGGTTTTTTTTTTTGTTTGAAAGCTGACGCCGTCAAGATGGTTCTCAACTATGATTCATGAAAATCTATTGAGCCGTTTGAAGATTATCAGCTCTTTTCTAGTTGATGAATGGATGTGAGCATCTTCTACATCTCTGTTCGAGGCGAAAATTGGTATTCTGTTATTTCAATGTTATTAGAACAACATAGTAACCTTGAACTGATGCTGCAGCATCATCTGGAATTTACAGGTCACCCAACTCCCTCACCAATTTACAGCAGAGGTATCGTGTTTGGGCTCATTGAAATGGTCTCAATGCATAAGTTATAGATAGATGGTAATCATGGTCTGATGATGGAGTAACAAAAAGAAATGAGAGTAAATTAGTAATTAACTTCACTGTGGAAAAAATACGTACAGCTGCACAGATTTAAGAGGGCTGTTTGTTAATTTAAGAGGTAATTATTAAAAACACATTTCTATTGTCTTATCTAATAAACCCAGCTCAATAAATATTATTATCTGTTTTTGAGATGAGTTAAATAAATGCCACAATAAAAATGTGTTTTTTTATTAATTATCTACTAAATTAATATAATTTATTAGTTCACGAATTGATTACATTTAAAAAAAAGCATCTTTTCATTTAACAATCTTAAAAATTTGATCCCGTGTGAGCGAGAGAGGTGACAAAAGGCGTCAGCCCTCTTAAGCCAGGCACGTGTCGATCGTAGCGTGTCTACTAGTAAATACATATAAAGTTTAAAAAGCAGGAAATAAAAGTTAAATTAAAAATCCCCGACACAAAAGCGTCGTCGCGTCCCGCACGGCTAATGAAAACACCAAACAGATGAGGCTTATACCTAGCTATTAAGAATGTATGCTATTCTAGAAAGGATAGCATTCCTGCTGTTAACTTCCTTTTTCATTAGCCGTCTCCCGACGTGACGCTTGCATCAAAATATTACCTACAACGTATATTAAACTTAAAGGGCCAATATATTTGATTTTATTACTTCTTAAAGGATTTTGTGTGTCGGGGGTCTTTTAAATTTTAAATTTTTGTGTAAAAGAAAAAAAAAACAACACGGTGTTTTTTTTTTAAAGTGCCTAGTTTTGTACATTTTACCTACTTATAGGTGCAAATTGTTGTTGTCCTGCTAGGATATACCCTTGGTTATTCCATCTTTGACTCGGTTTTTCAACCAATGAGGCTCTATTGTAAAAGTTAGAAAAGGTAAGCATTTAATTATATGGTTTACTCGTGGTCGAATCTGTAAAACATTTAAGGCTTCGGACTACCCACATACATTTGTATTTTTATGAAAGGTGAGGTCGACTGGTTTGCATGTGAAGGTATACAAATTTATATGAGTAAAAATGAAATGCTGTTCGTTGGTAAGCGCATCACTTGAGAACGCCTGGACCGATTTGACTATTTTCTGTTTTAAAATGTTTGTAATAGTCCGAATTAGGTTTTTATGGAAAGAAAAATTGGAAAACTTTTCGGTTAGTTGGTTTCAAATTCGGGAAAAAACTTTACGTCCCTTTTTCAATTGGATTTTCGTATGTATTATTAAAAGGACAGGATAACATCCGTCGGGTGCTTTATAATGGTACAGCCGTCTGCAAAAATAAGTATGATTTTATTTCAGTTTCAAAGTTTTTTCATAAATGAAACTTTGTAATGTTTTTTTTTTTATTAGGGGTGAGCTGGACATTGGTTAATATCATCAAAGGTTTTAACACGTTTCTTCAAATGTACCTGACTTATTTTTATAACATAACCTTTATAGCTAATACTCAGGACAAAAACCAGTTTCAATAACATGAAGTTATTGGCTTCAACCACTACGTCACTTTCCGTAAACACCAAGGAACTGCCACTATTTAAATATAAATTGCGTAATTTTTAAATTGACAAAGCTTACTACACGATCCAAGATTTTCTTAATAATTAGTACCTACTAAAATCTGTCACCATACACCTAATTATTATTTTGTAAGATTTGCTTTATAAGTGATACCTATAAAATGTTTTCTACTGCATGTTGACATAATTATTGTATGCCTATTAGGCGGGACATAATGGAACTGTAATTTACCTAACATCTGTCTGTATAACCTATGCCCACAACAAAAATATTTGATTTGATTTAATTTCATTTGTAAGGTTTTTGTAAACATGAAAAGCTGTGAAACATTTTATAACGCGCAGTTTCTACTGAAACAGTCTATTATCAAGTTAAAGTAAGATTTCGTGACCTAGTTCTGTAATTCAATACTTTTCAATAGCTCCTATTTAACTTGAAAACTTAGTAACTACGCTTTGAAAAGAAATGTCTTGATTTACTTTTTCTAGTACTCGGTAATAGTGGGGTTTGTTTATGTAAAAGTGATAAGGCTGCGCTGATAAGGCTGCAGATGTAAATAAATGGATTTAGACAAACTCAATATTTTTATGCTTAAAAAGGCGAAAAATGAAAATGTGCTTTAGTTGGGAACTTCACAGAACCATTTAAACAGTTTATATTAAAGTAGTATTTTTAGCTTAGATTTTGCTATATTTTAAAATAAGTATTTGATATTTCTCGGGACCCCAGGGTCCCGGACCTTTAGAAGGCATATGAGGGGCCGAAGCCAACTCGCAGAGGCCCGTTAGACGCTTTCAATGGAAATGAGGCACTAACCGACGATTATCCCTGTGCGTACTATGCAAGTGCACCCAAGGACAACCCCCGGATGGTGTAGGACTATTGCAAAATATGGAGACAAAAAAAAATTGGGCTATGGGTTTGGATGGCTAAAGTGGACTGGTTATCTAAAACTATGGAAGGACTATGGCCCCTGCCTGACCAATGTGTGATAAATACAATACACGGATAAAATGGCAGGGGGTGACTTGCACACTCAACAATGGGCCCCCGGAAACGGTCGCTAGCACATAGTGTCGTAGCGACAAGGGGGCAACATGTCTTGAGGTGCTTAAGAGGAGTGGAGAGGTATTCCACGGCTATCAGGACAATCCCGGAAGTACGGTCAAGATCCCTACCAGCATCTTACTGGACTACTTCCTTCCTCCGAGCACGTTTGCTCTTGCGAATCTCTACTCAAGCCAGCCAATAAAGGCAAGAATGAGGTGGGAACTCTGTTCCTGTTCAGTGTTCACTCCAGCCGGCCAATAAAGGCAAGCCAGAGATGAGGAACATGACTTCTCCCGGGAGATAGGGTACGTGGGGTCGCTACTGCCCAGCAGCTCGCCACATGCTGCCCTGCGGGTTTCTGTATCTCTCTTGGTCTGGCTCCTCACCCTAGACCTGTTCCGGAAAAGTAACCTCTACCGGCACAGACCTAGAGTTTGAAGCGCGGAAGCCCCACCACGACGTCAACGTAGAGATACGGCGATGGGGAAAAAAAAATAAGTATTATTATTACTGTTAATATTAGCCTGAATCCCACTGCTGGGCACAAGCTTCTCTCCATGACTTCCTGCTCCTTCTATCCAAGGCTAAAGGCTCGTGCAGACTGGCGTGACGCGACGCCGTGACGCAACACCGGTAGAACAATTTCTCAGAAAACTTCATGCAAATTGTACTACCGGTTTCGCGTCGCGCCAGTCACCACGAGCCTTTATGTGGACCTCTGGTCGATTGTTTTCTCTAGCTCCTACCGCCGTATTATTATGTGTCTTTAAGGTGATAGCCCACGAAATTAAAATTTTCTTACGTTTTTTGCAATTTGCAGGTCAGTATTAGGTTGTATGTTGATTAAAATATGATTCGCTACCGTAACAAATATGTATTTACACAATTAATCAATAAAGTCATCAATACAACTCTCCAAGACCAAGTAATCCTATTAATAATGAATAATTATAATTAATATTTATAATTTACATAACATAGCATCACGCCTTGTTTCCCCGAAGGGTTGGGCAGAGGTGTACTTAAAGTACACCCAAATTTCAGATAGAAAAACCCAATAACACTTTGCCCGACCTGGAAATCAAACCCAGGACCTCATGCTCAGCAGTAGCGCTTGCGACCACTAGACCAACGAGGCAGTCGAGGCAGAGTTATTTTTATATATATTACTTATAATATCCAAAGATCCGTGTCTCGACTGTTTTGTTTTGCTTTCCCGTAGCCTTAGGGTTTACGGTGGCCATGCAAATTGCTATAGAAGGGGAAGGGGGTCACTTGCTTACGCTACGATTGTTCCTTGATAAGCCAATTTCTTTTTTCAGGTGAGTAGCTTTGTAAAATGCTCTTTTTGCGATCATTGTGTTGGTTTTGATTTTGTTTCTAGAACCAAGAATTTTTCTGTTGCATTGAACTTTCAGCTGCGTACATTTCTGTTTTGTGGGAGGTGGAGAAATTGTTTTAAAATACGGGAAGATATAAATATGACAATTTATTTTACCTACGATACGTAAGATGGGTTCACTAAATATGACCATAAAGGTCATGTTAAGTGAATGCATCTCCTTCTGTCTGAAGTTTAAATTCTTGGAAAAGCAAAAATCGACCACCGTCCATTTTTCGTTAACCACGAAAAATAACACACGACAAAGACAAAAAAAAACTTGGGTATAGGTATCTAAAAACATAATAAGCGTAAAAGAAATCATAATAAATCCGGCCCAAATAAATGAACTAATCAGGGTGGAGGGCAACTCCGCTCACCCAATAAAAACAACACTTGAATGTCAGTAAAAAAAACTCATTTTCCTTTATTGCATTGAGCCTAATTTGAATTGAGTGCTATGCAGTTATGATTCAAGAGAGCGGATAATTTTAAGTAACTGTGGACTGGAGATGTAAACAAGGTTGGGTGGTAACTGTAGGTAGGTATAAATGTATGTCGTTAGATTAGGTTGTTGTTGGATGAAAAAACGATCGAGAATTATATTAGTACTAACTTTTGCCCGCGCCTTCGCTCGCGTTAATGTTGACATTGTCAATCATTTTTCTATCCCTTGGGAACAGTACTTTTTTCTAGTTGAAAGTACCCTATGTCCTTTTCTGTACCAAATCAAATCAAGTCATTTATTCCTTTACAAACATGGGTAATTAGTCATGTAGCATGTAAAGGTGTATGCAAAATTTCATGATGATCGTTGTTTCCCAGAAAGGTTGGGCAGAGGTGTAACTATAGTATGCCCACATTTCACCAGTTACAAATAAAGAAAGAAAGAAAATAAATTTATTTGACCCAGGTTAAGGCACACAATATTCATACAAAAACAAGAAACAAGAGAATAAAAAATAAACTTAAAATAATATAAATTGTGCGCCCCACGGCTGCGCCTACCAGTTCAGCCAGTTCAGAATAAATTATATAGTTATATTTAAGTCTCATGTAATAAGGGGTGAGCCTATTACGATCAGCCGGGCACAAATTTAGACTCCGGGCTGCTACTGAGAAAATAGATAGAAAACCTTATAACACTTTTCCCGACCGGGGAATCGAACCCAAGACCTCAAGCTCAGCAGTAGCGCATTGATAAAATGTCTACATTTATATCTGTAATTCACATGGTGTACATAATAAAGAGTATTCTGTTCTAAGATATACGGCTTACCGTCTAATCGATGGCTAAAATAAATCTAGCCGTTAGCTACTTTTTCTGCGTGACGTTTGTTTTGCAGGTAGTCTACAAAATACCCTGAAAAAATATTTTTATTGTGTGTCGAAATTAGATCATGAGATACAGTCTGAAACTGTTACAATGGCATGTGGTGAACCCGCTTCTAAAGATCAACTACAGCTACTTCAACAACCCCCCACTTCTCTTTAGAATCACGTGGCTACATGAATTTATTAATATACCTATTAGTTCACTACTCCCAGAAATCCTAATATGTATTTATGAATATCATTAATATCTTAGTTTGATTACAAACAAATAACTATACCTACTTCATAAATAAACAGACTATAATCCTCACCATCTCTCCGACAGTTAAGTTCACAAAGACACCTAGTACACCTCCAGGCGAGACTGTAGTCCTGTCGTGAACTTAATTTATGTGTACTGAGATAAGATGTTATAAATAGGCACAAGGAATAACGTTTTAAAATTATCGCTCTAAATTGCTCCGTGAACTGAGTGGAATTGTGGAGGGATGCGGTGAATTATCAGGTTTCTTTTAAGTAGGTTATTTATACGGTCAAACACGTATATTATATCGAGGTATAGTATTTTTATCACTTTACATGTGGTTACCAAGTGTACAAATACGCTGTTAATGTGTGTGTAAGCGCAGGAGCTCTCGGTACCGTCAGAGATTATAGCGAAGTCGGAAGAGTGTATGTGTGTGTGTGTGCGCGTGTGTGTGTTATGTGCTGACGCTACTCGTCTTCACGCACACATTCACAGCGCGTTTGTACACTTGGTTAACACAAGTAAAGCGCGTGTCGTTTCGTAAGATAAAAATACTATATGGAAAAATGTAAGAAAAATAATCTTCAGATTTTTCTTCATTAAGTGCAGTTTAATTTCTCATATTCATTGACAAATTATTTTTTATTATAAACCGTCATAGGCTAGTTTAATATTGTATAATTTTATGTAATATTAAATTATATATGTACATCTTTTGCTGAAGGTCCTAAATAAATAAATAAATTGATATCTGTTAGCCCAGAGATTGTCTGTTAGGTATGTCTCTTCTACTTATGTCTTTACTGTATCCCAAAAAAAAAAGGTAATCACGTAGCTTTTTCCCAAAATCAATAGTCCCAAATAATATGTAGGTAGAAAGAAGTGGATGAAGAAAAATGAAAACAAAAACTGAGTTATCTAGATTAAGACCTATTTATTTAGACACTCTTTGTAAATAAAAACTATTTATAGACTGAAATTCTTGATTGTTTAGCAAGATAGCGTTAAATTATAAGTAGGTAAGCACCTAAATGTTTTACTTAATTTTAACTTGATGGAGTTTCTTAAGCGCTATAAAGGCTTCGCTGACTTTTTTTTTCTGCAAAAAGTTGAGCTTTATCCGGCTGCGGTGAAACTTAACACAATGAAAAAAACACATGATGGGTAGGGTGACGCTTAGCTCTCTTCCTCCTCTCATTTTCAATGGTACCGTCATACCCATTACCCCTACTGTGAAAGATCTCGGTTTGCATCTTGACTCGACGCTTAGCTGGCAGCGCCAGGTCTCTAATGTTAGTCAAAGGGTCAACGGTACTCTACGATCTCTGTATCGTCTGAGAAACTTTTTGCCCGCTAAGACGAAAACTATGCTTGTGCAGACTTTGATTTTCCCTATCATTGACTATGGTGACGTGTGCTACTTTGACTTGAATGCGGTGTTGCTGGATAAGCTTGACAGACTGCTTAACAATTGTATCCGGTTCATATTCAACCTCAGAAAATATGACCATGTGTCGAGCTACAGGTCTGAGCTCAAATGGATGCCCATTCGCCAGAGAAGAAATTTGCGTGCTTTGACCACGCTTTTCTCCCTTCTTAACTCTCCCACTCCTCCTTCTTATCTAGTGTCTCACTTCCAATATCTATGTTCTTCACACGCTAAGAATCTTCGTTCTTCTAACAATCTTCTCCTACTCTGTCCTTCTCATACTTCTGACTTTGTTCATTCTTCCTTTCATTTTCAGTCCATTCTTCTTTGGAATGCGCTACCTCTTGACATCAGGATGGCCACCAGTCGGTATGCATTTAAGCGGAGATTGCGGAGTTATTTTCAAAATAAATAGCGTAGAGTCATCTCAAAACCTCTCTCTCTTGAATTTATATATAATATATGTATATAATATAGGTATATATTATAGTAAATATGTATGTATGTGTATTATAAGTTTATGACTTATTTATGTACAAATTGTTCCATTTCTAACAGAGCACCTGCCATCTAATCTCTTCACCACCCTTGGTTGACTGGTAGAGAATGCCTAAGGCATTAAGTCCGCCTTTGTACTTTTTTAAGTGTGAAAAGTTTAAATAAATAAATAAATAAATAAATAAACACAAGCATTTTTTTAATTAGAGACGAATAAATAAAGATTTCAGTGAGAGAACTTTTATGAACGAGTGTTACGATTTCCTTTTGTTTAAAGAAAAGGATCGTAAGTAATTGATGATTTTAGACTTTAATTTGATTGCAGTAAGACTGCTATTGGGGTGATATTAAGAAGAAGTTTGACCGGCGTGGGTGTGACGGGCTTCACAGCAAGGTGCGGACATAAGTAAAACTTTTTAATTTTCCTTCAATAATAAAGCTTTTCCTTCGTAGCTAAGCGTTAAATACACACATAATAATAACATTTAACGCGTATATAGCGAACAATAGTAAACATCTGTAAAACAAAGTCCGCCTAGGCAGGTGTCTAGGTGGATTTTGTTTTACACAAGATTTTATAGAAGGCACGACTACAGAGCATTTTATGAAAAGATTGTAGTGTAAGCTTTTGAGGCTGGCTATAACAGACTTGATACACACTTAATTATTTTACTGGCAACACTGAGTCATAAGTTCCGTTGGTTTAGTGGTTGGGGTAGTGGCTTGGTGGTTGGGATTAGTCTACGCCCAGGCAGAAACGATTCCTTTCGAATTTCATTCTTGTTCTTCAGCTCATGGCGAACTCCTAAAAAGGCGACACGTAATTATTTGCCAGAAGTTATTCCTAGAAAACCTTTATTGTACAATTAAATTATTGTCAGTCCTAATTAAGAGCTTCTGTCCAAAGTCTTTTTTCCTTAAATGTTATGTACACCTATAATTTGTGTATACAGTAACAGTAATACTTTCCTAAATACTCTTATAAAACAATGTTGAATGTAAAGGGTGGGCCATAAATTTTTGCACATTTGAAACATGAATAGAAATAAAACTACAAATGTTATTTTGTTGATCATTTATTTAACGTAATAAACGTATATAGAATTTTATTTTTAAATGACATCGTCGAGATGTGTCCCGTCTCGTCGTTTGCACTCCTGCAATCGACTACGCAAACTTTGGAAAACTCGCTGACACATGCTGCGAGGGATCGCGGATATCTCCTCGTTGATGTTTTCTTTTAATTGGGATATGGCCGTCGGTTTATTAAGGTACACTCGACTTTTCAGGTATCCCCAAAAGAAGAAATCGCAAGGTGTAAGGTCCGGGCTTCTTGGAGGCCATGGAATATCACATCTGCGAGAAATCAATTTGTTTGGAAACATTTCTTTAACCACCGGAAAAGTTACATTTGACGTATGGCACGTTGCTCCATCTTGTTGTATCCAAGTCCTGCTGTTGTATCCTTCAAATTCATGTAACTGTAGTGTCAAAAACTCTCGCAACATCTTCACGTATTCCACTGAGTTCACTGTTACGTTATTTCCTTGATTATTTTCAAAGAAATACGGACTGATTATACCCTTTGCTGAGATGGCAGCCCATACTTTGCCGTTTGCTCGAACTTCTTGACCCCAAGCTTTGATTAAATGAACATTTGGACACTCACTTACACGGCGTAATCCGTATTCAATTCTAAATAGGCGTCGTACATAACGTAGGAATCGTTATTTTTGTAAAATTGGTTTACACAAAACGCACGCTGTTGTCCCGTGAAGCGCTCCATCGTGACTAAAACTACATGAAGCGCCGCACAACTCCCCGCTACCCGCGTGCTCCTCCCTCTAACGGTTTTTGAGAAATCAAGTGTTACTATTTGCAAAAATTTTTGGCCCACCCTGTATATGCTGTTGGTGTTCTTTAATAAATAAATAAATAAAAATTAAATCGCTTATTTAGGATCCTGCTGTTGTAATTCTGGTTGTTTTTACAGCAGGTACCTAATTAAAATACTTTAATCAGAAATAACTGCCAAATAAGAACACAAAATGCAAACCTCACCATTCAAATACTAATACCACTTCCTAAGACATTAAATAACCTTAACTAAAACAATTAAAACGATGTTTAGCAAACTTTAAAAACTCAAAAGTAATCAAAGAAATAGGGACAGCGATAGAAACACGAAATAACCAAAGTTTCTTCAATCTTTCGGCGAGGAATTTAATTAACATTCCGGGGTGAGAGTGGCGATGCTGGACATCGGGCGGGTCCTAATTGCGGCCTGTCACTTCCAGCGCTGGTCACCCTACTCTAGCGTTACCACTGTCAAAACATTGCACTAGGATTTAAAGTGAAACTTTTTGTTGGTTCGTCAAATACAAGCTTTGTTACACCTATTCGGAGTATTTTCTACGTTGTTAGATTGTTTAACTTACAATAACCAGCCTATAATGTTCCCACTGCTGGGACACAGGCCTCCTCTCTGTGAGAGGGAGTGGGCTGTAATCCACCACGCGGGCCCAGTACGGGTTGGTAGATGTCACGTCTTCAAATTTTTGGTTCTAGGACATGGCGGTTTCCTCACGATGTTTTCCTTCACCGTTTTGAGAGCAGTGGTGATGAATATAATTTTCACAAAGTAAAGCGCATGTCTGCGCAAAGTAAACCTACGGGTTTGAACCCTGACCATAGTTGTAGGTCGTAACCTACAACTCGTAAGTCGCGGCCGTCACCACTGGGCCACTACTGCTCCAAATTAGATAAATACTTAAATGCTTCCCATAGTAACTATCCTATACTTTCAAAGATATATAAAATTGGAAAGTAGGTACCTACCTAATTAAAAAATATAATTCTCTCAAAGAACTGTTTTAAATCCTTATTTAACAAGATGACAATAGGCACTTAGTTAGGCTTAACGAATTGCGCACGCCTACGTAGCTACTTAATCTACTTATCATAAAAATTCCAGAAAAAAGGAGAAAATTATAGGTCATTCACTTGAAAGTACAATCTTAAGCACCTCTTTTCGCCTTATCTAACTGGTCTATGTTTAGGTAATATAGATACCTACATTTAGGTATCTTATAATGGTCATATAAAGCGTATCACACACACACAGTGACACAGCAGGTAATGTAATATATCTTTCCCTTTCCTCCAATGGTGTAAGTCTCGATTGATCGAGATATAAATGTATATCTTCGTATCGCTCTGTATCTTAAAATACGAAGATGTAAAAATATACATTATAGCTGTCGTGTGTGATATGCTTAGATAAGTATGAACAAGAGTTCCATAGTACCTTTGTCTGCTCTTATTTGCATGAAAACTTAGACACTATTCTTAGGCAAGATAAAAGTAGATAAATTAAAAAAAAAAACTAAAAAAACACGTCATAATTATAATCTTTCATAATAAGCCTGCTAAATATACTCATGTAGCATACACAGCGGTCATAAAAACGCAGATAATTCCCGCTGGATCATAAAAAGCGGATACAAGGGCTTTTAAAAAGTAGTAAAAACTCTCAGACATAATCCGGTAACAGTTGGCAGGTAAAGTCGGATCGATAGCTGCTTGCTGCCTTATTAAAATAATTAAGAAACTTTTGCCCGTTCTCAATATTTAAATATCTTAAAACTTGTTTTGAAATATCTTTTGTAGACTGACTTTTATTGTCTAGGTATGAAATAGCTTGAATGAAAAGAATTTCTGAGAATGTTACTAAGTACTTGTTGAACAAAGATTTTCTTCTAGGAATCTTCAGGCGAAAAGATTTCATTGTGATCCTGTAAGAAGCTTTTATCGTTTTTCGAAATTCTCTAAACATTGTAAGTAGTTTTTAGTACGGTACTTATGGTACCCAACAACGGTCGCAGCATCATGCTGTTATAGGAGCCTTTTGATCTGGTACAGGACTTTCTGTTTTTATTTTATATTTTGTTTTTCTTTTTTATGTTCCTATGATTGTGTTTAACTTAGTTTGTGATCTTCCTGTGCGAGTCCCAATAAATACTTCTTCTTTCTTTCTTTCTAAAACTATTCCACTTCCCACGTTTTAAAAACTTATTGTATCTTATTCCGTTGTGGGTTTCAATCTATCTATACCTCGTACCTTCGCTATGAAATATCTATCTACAAGAAAGGTGAAAGATCTTTCCTCCTTTAGTTAAAAAATCAAACAGAATGGGAAAACCGGCCGCATCTGTGATTTATGACCAAATTCATCATGCCCACCTACCCCTAAAGAGATGGTTGCGTTTTCAACCGATGAAAACGCAACCATCTCTTTTTCAGAACACAAAGATACAGTCATGATCTCCAATTTTATATCTCTTTCCCCTTAAGTGTCGGACAGATGCACATTCTATGTTCACCGTAAAAAACATATTATCTCCTCCCGCCCTTGGCCAGGGTTTATTAAGCAGTCGTAAACGAAGACGGGGGACGGTAGGTTGCCTATTATGAGTGAGAGATAATGTTAGTCTGTTTATGTAAAAAGAAACTGACTGACATTATCAACCCCTAACCTAAAACACTAGGGTTAGGATGTTTAAAACTTGAAACTATGACATTATAGTTGTATATTGCAATAGTATTAATTATTAGGGACTCGTGGCTAAGTAATAATCACCGCATGAGTCGATCGATCAGGTTAAGCTACGCTGGCCGCGGTCGGTCCGTGGATGCGTGACCATGTTTATACCGAGATCTCTCCGTGCCTCGGAAAGCACGTGTCCCGTTGGTCCCGGCTGTCATTCGTGAATCTTTGACAGTCGTTGCGGATTGTCAGAAGCCCGAAAGTCTAACAACCAATCTTACCAAGGGGTATCGTATTACCCAGTAACTGGGTCGTGGAGGTCAGATAGGCAGTTGCACCATGTAGAATACTGGAAGCTGATCCCAGCATAGTTGAGAAAAGGTTAGACAGATGATGAGTAGATAGTACAGTATATGTAGCTACCTAAAGGGATGGAATTTTGTTCCGACTTTATTGTGATTTAACGCTTTCACTATCCATGCATTACATATAACGCGCTGAAGAAGTAGCTCCATACGTCCGTGCATGACATGTAATAGATTAATAGTTATCTTTTTTATCCAATATTCCAGCGAAATTAAAAGAAATATTTTTAATGAACAAGTAGAATGTACAGGCGGATACATGACAGTGATAAAACCACTATAGACTAAAGAAGGAAATACACATTACGTTCGCAGGGACGAACCAAGAAATTTTTGAAAATGATATCTAATGGTTAGGTATCTGAGGGTGATAGACGAATTTTCGTTATCATAGAAATAGTAAATGACCATAGAAAACATCACAGTGTAACATTATTATTCGACATAATTATGGTGACAGGATTACCAATTACCCTGGGATAGTGAAAGTGTTAAATACGTGGAGATTAATTAACACCTAACATAACATCACGACTGTATTCACGATTCACCCTGTAGGGATATGCAGAGGTTTTGATAAAGGACAGCCACATTTCGCCAGTTATATTAGAGATCATAACTATGTAGGCATTTAAGATGTATTATTTTAATTTTGTGGGTTTTTTTCTTAGTTCCAAATAAACATGATTTCCCATAATATTTCTACAGTAAGTTATTTAAACCACCGTTCGTGTCCCCAGCTGGGTGGCACGAATCGTTGCATTGAATTTCATTATGTTGTGATTTACGGACCATAAAGAAGAAATTGTACCATAAAGAACTATTTACTTAAGTTTAAAAGTAGTTGAAGGTTTTTGAAGAAACTGAGTCATAAAACGAAAAATAAACTATAATTAGGTAAACCTTTCCCGTTACGGCTCCCCTCAGACAGGTTCGTCGCGACCACGGTGCGACGTGATTCTGGCAGAACAATTTCCATGAAGTTTTCGTAGAAATTAACTATTTTGAGAGCAGTTGTGATGAAATAATTTACACAAAATAAAGCGTCTGTCTTGGTTCGAACCTACGACCTACAACTCGTATGTCGCGGCCATTACCACTGGGCACCACTGCTCGCAAAACGGTGAAGAAAAACATCGTGACCGGCATGTCCTAGAACCAAAAATTCGAAGACATCTACCAACCCGCACTGGGCCCGCGCCGCGTGGTGGATTACGGCCCACTCCCTCTCACCGAGAGGAGGCATGCGTCCCAGCAGTAGAAACATTATAGGCTGATTATGCATGTTTCATAGAAATTGGAGTCGCGTCGCGATGTCACGTCGCGCCTGTCTGTGGGAGCCTTTACATAAAAAAATAAGTAACTACTTAAAATGTAGTAAAGTGATGCAGCAATTATTTCACTACAGAAACTGAGGGCCTAGACGAATGGCATTCGCTTTGGAGCGATTCTATTTCTAAAATGGCTGTCACTTCACGGTAACCTATTCGTTGACATAATAATATGATCATCGATAGCTTATTTCAACCCCATACATTTATGACCTTTGAGCGATTGTAGAAATGGATTCGCTCCGAAGCGATTGCCATTTGTGTAGGCCCTCAGGATGTCTGGCGATGTTTTTTGTTTCTCAACTATTTTGTTAAGTTTGGAATCAAACGATAGTGGCTACTTTAGAGTTTATAATGGCGGCGATGACGACTTCAATTCAATTCAATTCAATTATTCTTTATTGCAATCCATAATGTACATATACAGGTGGTGAGTTTAATAATTTTAGAAACAATTATGGACCCTGTCGGGCACAGCAACATTATAAAAGTAGGAGAGAGGGAGAGCGCTTTAATGATTTTCCTTTACTATATTCAAATTATTTGCTACCTATTTATTTTTTACAACATTTATAGTTTTTATTATATTATAACTCATTTATTTATTCTCTGAATGTATTATGTGTAGGTCAATCTATTTATTTATATTTATAATAAATTATATTTTATTATTACATAATTAATTATTCATTATTTATTGTTATTATTCGTTTAGATATTTTGTATTGTAATTAGTGTATTTAATAAGTTATATACTTAAATTAATATTCAATATGTTCATATTTTTATTGCTTTATTTATCTGTATTCCTGTCTTTAATCCACTTTGAAAACATTTCGAATACCTAACGTGATATAAAATGCTAACGGTTACATTTATTAACACAGACAGCTTCTTTGTACCATAAATCATCGTTCAAGTATGAATTTATCCACATAAGTGATGTCAATCACTGTTTATCCAAGGCCCAGTCGAAAACCTAGACACTCTTCAATACCTAGTACCTACTACGCTCGTGAAATTCGGAATTCCGCGCTCTTAAAAACTAAAGTGTTTGTAAACTACCTACTCAGAATATTACGTTAAAAATAACTTAAATATTCGACGATAGCGCTAAATAATGAAAACGAAGTGAAAAATCTGGAACACTGTTAAACGGAAATCGCCCATCATAGCGGGCACACCGCCAAATAATTGTTTAAGGCAAAAGCGCCAGGTAGCCCGGGAAATTCAAGTTTTCAAGTTAGTGTTAGGTTGTATGTTGATCAAAATATGATTCGCGACCGTAAAAAGCATGTATTTACAGAATTATAATAATTAAAGTCATCAATACAACTCTTTAAGACCAGGTAATTCTATTGAATGACTTTTCATGAAATCTTGACAATTAGGTTTATACAAACTTATGGAGTTGTATTACTGATTTTGATGATTATAATTCTGTAAATGCATACTTGTTATCATCGCGAATGATACTTTCATCAACATACAACTTAATACTGACTTGCAAATTGCAAAAAACATAAGAAAGTTTAAATTTCGCGGGCTACCTGGCGCTTCCCCTTTAAGAAATTTTAACACTGACCCGTCGTAAAGTTGTTGGAAGTAAGCCGGGTTTTATACAAACAAACAACGTTAGTGTGCTTTTTAGACAATATTTTATAGGCACATAATTTCTTATTTTTTCTGAGATACTAGTTAGTTAGGTACCTATAGTTAATCTTATTAGGTACCCCTAGATATGGAGATGGCTTTTCAGACTAGTAATAACAAAATAAAAAGTCATTTATTCAAATTAGGCTGATCAGCACTTTTTGAACGTCAACATTATATAAGACAGTCCCTCAAAACTCCTGCCCTTAACTTCCTAGTTCCAGCTAAAGCTGGGAAGAACAAAAAACTCCCCAGGAAGCAAACGACTTTATATTTATTTTTTACCTGCACAGTTTTCAATGTTTTCAAACCAAAGTGCAGAAAAGTTTCTAACTATTAGATACACTGTCAAATGTGTGATGAAAACTAAAATGAGCATGTGAACAGTGTGTGACCAGCACAACACCTAATGAAAAAACTTTGTGACTAGATACGTGCTGTAACCAAGTGCTCGCCGTGGTTGCACCGAATATACATAAGTTGCGATGTAGTAATCGCGATATTGTTGTGGCAACAGCTTTGCACTTCAATATAACAAAACTTATCGTGATAAGTAGGGTGCGCATTTTGTATAACCTCTTCTAAAAAACATATTATATCAGGTGAATAGTTACACACCGATTTCTCTCTTTCAGTTGTCAGTAAATTGACTTTCGAAAGAAGAAGACAAGGCGTTGTGTAACTATAAGACGCTATTGTATAACGTTTATTAGTAAGGAGGTAAGAATATAGAAACTATTACCCATAACTAAGTATCACCTTTACGTTGATTGTCAGTAAAAAAAAGCTGTCCCGGGCTCGGGAATTGAGGCATTGGACGATTAACGTGGGTGAAACGGTGAATGAAGCGATTTAGTACCTACCTGTCTAAGTCAAGTTAGATCTAAAAACAAAACATGCACAGAAGGCAGAAGAATTTTTTTGTAAGGTTCGATTTAATCACAATCTACCAAAGAGGCAATTCTCGTAATTTTAAAAACTTTTACAGTCTGATCTCAGTCTCAATATAGGTGTACCTGTTCCGGATAAGGCGGGAGGAAACGCCCGGGTGTCACCACTGTGTGGATCGCCCGGAGGACACGGTGGAGCATACGGTGGAGGTCTGCCCGGCTTGGGCGGAGCACCGCCGTGTCCTCGCGGAAGCGATCGGCGGCGGCGATCTCTCGCGTCCGGCCCTGGTCCAGGCCATGGTACGGAGCGAGAGTGCATGGGAAGCCATTACCTCCTTCTGCGAAGCAGTAATCCTCGTGAAGGAGGAGGCGGGACGCGTGAGGGAGAGGCAAGCTTTGCACCTTCACGCCCCTAGTCGCCGAAGGAGACGCCCTGGGCGTCGGGAATCGGCAGCCGATTCCCGGCCACCGTAGGCGCGGGCTTGCGGACGGCGAGTAATGGGTAGCTCGCCGTCCGGTAAGGACCAGGCCCGAGTCGACGGCGCGTCGTGTTCCACGCGCGCCTCAAAGAGATGTCAGCACTATTGACGGGGTCCGCTAGGGCCGATGCCAGCTAGGGTTGCGGGATGTTCGAAAGAGTTACCGTGGCCCCGGCACAGGCAACAGAAGGAACACGGGTGGGTTTTAGTCAGTAAAAGTCTGACACGCCCTCCCGCTCCGCCCAGAGCGGGAGAAGTCATTTGATGATTTCCCATCCACAAAAAAAAAAAAAAAAGTCTCAATATAGGTACATTTATCTACATTTTTGACATTTGATTGTCGCTGAGATGAGATTGTGACTAGATTTTGAACGTTTTTAATTACGGGAATTGGGGTTCTGATCTAATGACCAGGGGGCCAACCACCACCGCTTAAAGCAGTATTATAAGTATTTCAATGTTACTTCAGTGTGAGAAAGAGAAAGTATATATAAGGTAGGTGGGTAGGCATATATAAAGTAAGCTATACAGGACGTCTAGCTCTATCTCTTTTCCACACTGAAGTAAGATTTTTTATTTGTTATTTGAGATAGGTTTGCTCTTGACTCTAGTCTAGGTATGAGATGACAGAGACAAAGTCGACGATGGAGCGAGCTTACCCAGAAGAAGCCTGTTCAGTCTCACTTTGAAGAGATCGGGGTTGTATGCGTTCGGAAACACAGACGCAGGCAGAGAGTTCCACTCCTTTGCTACAACTTACTGTTTGCTTTGCTTTAGATTACAATAATACTACGTTAAGAGGTGGTGGTCTAGCTCCAGGCAATACTCACTAATAGAATCAGACAATGCTACCTACCCATCATTAGTTTCCTAAGGAATACCATTATTTACAGCCAGCCAATTCTATGAAGAGTTATTCCTGCCACATTTATAAATCAGAACAAATGATAGAGGGCAAATGATGAACTCAGTTAACCCTACAATTTGCTTTATTAATACACTCGGCAACTTTCGTATTCCGACGCATACACGTAGCGTCTACATTTAAGTTCACGAACAATAATTATCGACAACAGTTCACTCCTTATTAATTACAACTTCGAACTAACATTGCCACATAAAAATCAATCTTATGACAAGAGAAATAGAGTCTATATAATCCAGGTTTAATTACTGCTGATCGTCACATGGGAAAAGACCGAAAACCATTTAGCTTGTATTAAATATACATGAGCAAATTTCTCGATGATTGCTGGGTACGAACCGTGATTTGGAAACTCCCGTGAGAATTATACATACGGTTAATGTCGTCTGACTGTTTCTAGCATGTATAACTTTTAATTAGGGACGCCTATAATTATTGGGATTGATAGTTGGTTCTTTTGGACTATAAATAGCGCATAGGTTTACAAAACAGATCTCACTATGACAATCGTAGCGAAGTGCTACGGGTTCGTAGGCGTGCTACGCGTTTGTAGCATTTGTAGAGGTACAAAGTAGGTTTGTAATTTACTACTAGGTTCGTACACGTAATTGCAAGTATTTCTGACTGTTAACGATCATAATTAGAACATAAGCTGTTTAAAATTAGGGTCTGTCCCGGACAGTCTGTGACGCTTGTCATGGTGTCACGGAGCTCCACGACAAGCGTAGCGAAGTGCTACGCTTTCGTAGGCGTGCTACGCGTTAATATCTTTCGTAGAGGCACAAATTAATTTACTGCAAAGGAGTATTGTTTCAGTCACCTAGGAAATTGGGAATTGATATTATAGCTGACATTTGTATTAGCGAATTCATTGTTACACATTGAATTCACTAAAACCAATACCTATGTAGACTAAAATGTAACGCTAGGTACCTAATCACGATACTAACAAGTATCAAAAAATTGCGCGAGCAGCATCGTACACGTGGCAGAATTTATTGAATCTTCTTAAAATAAAGAATAAGAGAGATTTAGTGTGAGAGACAGAGATCTTTCTTCTCTCTCATGTAACGAAGTGTGCCTAAACGTGACGCCTCCTTGAAATTTCACTCTCAATTCTCGTCCAATTATCGAATCACCGCGTAAGAAGTTTCACGTCTTTAATATTATATTATGATTAAATAGCGACTGCAATTATTTGCACAATTAGACACACCAATTATCTACTACACCCAAAATTCTCCTAAGCCCATCATCCCTTCACATAATTGACAATTTACAAGGTTCGCAACTATTGCACGTTTAACCAAGTCGAAGTTAGTGCAAGATTAGTGCTGCGTGCTTCGGTCGAAGTCCTAATTGTGCATAATAACAGTCGGGACAAAGGTGTACGGTGAAGTTGCGTGGAGCGGCTGTGCGGTCGCCTGCACATAGGTAGGTTGAAGGTGGGTTCGGGAACAATTTGCGGCCTGGCTGAGTTATGTCGCCTTTTGCTGATACGTCTTGCTCTTACGTGTTTGAAGTTCAGATAGGAGGTGGGTACAGGGAATGTAATTTGAATTGAGCGAAGATTGATGTGGTTTTGTAGTTCCCTTCAAAATGGTTGAGCTGAAAGGTGCTGATCCATGCGTCATGTTCGTGAACGGGCGCCGTCAGTAGGGACTGGACATCTCTCAGCTGCTACGGCTTATTTTAATTTTTGAATCGTTTTCGGTTTTTATCTTTTTGTTGCGGACGCTTTTAACGTGCACGTCTTTCTACATTGTTCTCACATACTTATATATATCCCATCCTCATAAAACAAGCTACTATTCTTATTCCTTCTCTGTCCATGCTGTAATATTGTGGAACTCACTTCCGCCTAACATTCGAGATATAATCTATTTCTCAATTCAATTATCGAGTAAAAGTGCTTTAACATTTCCTCTCAACTGTGAGAATTTATATATTTATATAGGTTTATAGCATATTTTTTTAAGTATGTGTTAATGTTTGGTTTATATAACACACATACATAACATATTACTGCCCACTGTGTGGGGGTGTGTTGTACTGTGTGTGTGTCTGTCTGTATTGCTTTATATATGTGTAGGTATATTATTATTATTCCGAGCGCTCATGGTTTGTTTAACGAAATCTCCAAACGGCTAGTTGACACTTCCCGTGACCCAAGGGCCGGCTTCTACCTTGACCAGAGGCTAAGCATTGCCATACAACGTGGCATTGCCGCCAGTCTCTTGGGTACATTACCAGTCGACAGCGATGCGGAGGAATTTTTCGACGCCATATTTTAGTTGGTGAATAGTTTTAGTTAAGTTAGGATATCTTCATGTTAATTTATTCATTAATTAGGTATATTTTCTGTGATTGATATAATTAAATGTGTTCTAGGAAACATCATCTCATTGAACAGGTACCTATATTTAATATTTTAGTTTAAGACGTCACAAACATATTATTCTCTTCTTGTTCTCACAGACTATTGTCTACATTTCTTTTTCATTTCTCCTTTCGCAGGTCTGCTGGAAGAATTTTTTAAGAAATAATCAGTACCTTTCTGCCCCTCGACAGTAAAAAGGACGTATCTAACATTTTTTCCAAAATTGAGTTACATGTATTGCCGGAATGAGGATAAAAAGATGAATCTGCTGATATTTTTATTTTTTGTGATCTCATTTAGTTTCGAATTTACCACAGTGAAGAAGGGCTCATCTCCATTATCAATTATACTTTAACTAAGATGAAAGGACACATTTTGATGGAAGTTAAATGAAAAGACGAATATGCGTAGATGAGTCTAATCTTTCAATGAATAACTACTCTGATCGAGAAGTAAAAAGGCGCATCTATTCACTAATTTCCGCGTGTGACATGAAAAGACGTAACTGGCTATTGCGCCTTTCATTTAAAATTAGGGCTAATACTAGGAGAAAAGGACCTATTTACCACTTGCGTCTTTTCAATTTAGTACACCACTCCTTTGAATAGACGTATGTGGTAGATGCGTTTTATTTTTTATTGCATTACATTATTAATTGAACAGCCGCAACAGCTAAGGTGCTAAGGATGAAAGTCGTAAATAATAAAATGCGCCTTTTATTCTTAAACTTAATATTATGAAAATAACTGCTGTAATTGGTGATTTGGTAGTGCTTTATTTGTGCTAAATGGAAAGGGCGCATATGGTGTTTTACGACTTTCCTACTAAGTTCTAGGTAATTTCCTGGTTTTTTTTTTGCTAAAAAGAAACGCTTCTTGTTGAAAAAAAAATATATTATCAATCCTAAAATGTTATAATACTAAATTAAAAGGAGGTATGCGCCAAAAAATAGTACATTCACAGAATTTTGATAAAGGCCATAACTAACTCACAGCATGGGTTTTCCCGTTTTTCAACTTAAAATATTTTTCCTCCGTATTTATTTTTTGTTGGATACGTCTTTCTTATTATCGGGGGCAGCTTTGTACTCAATACTTATATCGTCGTATCTGTATGTTTTATTGTGTGTACATAAATAATAAAATAAATAAATATAATTTCAACATGAATGATGTAACCAAAATTTTGTAATCATATTTTGATTTCAATGAGTGTCCGTGGAGTTTCTTGTCCATTCTTCTCCCTTTTTTGTGGATGGGAAATCATCAAATGACTTCTCCCGCTCTGGGCGGAGCGGGAGGGCGTGTCAGACTTTTACTGACTAAAACCCACCCGTGTTCCTTCTGTTGCCTGTGCCGGGGCCACGGTAACTCTTTCGAACATCCCGCAACCCTAGCTGGCATCGGCCCTAACAGACCCCGTCAGTCCATTCTTCTCCCTACGAACCTACTACGCTTTGGAATGGACAATTCAAAAGTGCCTGTAATTGGTTTATTTAAAATAAATGCTGTATCTGAGTACTCGATACTCGGTACTGAAGTTATAGGGTAGATACATAGATTTTGTAGCGACTTAGCAATGTTAGTTTTGTAATACTTTTGGAACAGACCATAGTTACGTTGCCTAAGCCGTATGTCAATAGCAGTTTTTGTTAAAGTTGTCCTTTCGTGTTATATTTAGCGTACGTCCCCTTTCCATTTGAGACGTAGTTAACCTTTTGAACGCCAGAGCATAAGCGCACGCGCGTGCCCTCCACGCCAAGCCACAATTTCACCGCGTTTAATTTCTCTTTTTTTGTCATCAAATTTCTCTATATCCATGGTATAATTTAATTCGTTTCAAGCAATTAAATATGGACAAGAGATAAATATTTAAGGTATACAAATAAAAACACAAAAGTAATGATTTCATTGTTTATTTCGTGATAAAGTGCACCGCATTTTTTGTCACATATTTGTGTCGTTGGCGTACAGGGCACGCGCTTGCTTGTCACGTATATGTGACAATGGCGTTCAACAGTTTGTATCTGTTTACTTTTTTAAGTTTTGGTCCCATGTGAATGATAAAAATGTTGTTATTCAATTACACAGCTTTGATGTGGCAGTTTCAATTTTATTCTGAACGCAAACGAAGCAAAAGGAGTATATAGGATGACTGGTAATTAGTGACCGATACTTAAACACATGATAACAAGCAACTTTTACTATGGCACCAATCCTGAAATCGCGAAAAAAAATTCAGCTGGTCCCTACATTTTGACGAGTTATGCGAACATAAATGTAAGGAAGAGCTGATTTTTTTTTCGCGATTTCAAGATTGGTGCCATAGTAAAAGTTGCTTGTTATCATGAGTACAATCATGTGTTTAAGTATCGGTCACTAATTACCAGTCACCCTATATAAGGATCATAGCAGGTGGCGTTCTGTAGTTTCTGCCTGGTCACCCCCATGGGAAGAAGGCGGGACCATTTATGTGCGGTCAGGGTGCACATCCATGGGGTCACATTTTGATCAGCTCAGTGATCTTCAGACTTCATTGTTTCAAGGGTTTTCAGTATGTAAAAAGGTGTTTGTTCATGAAATGAAAAGCATTATTATTTTAATTAAGTTTAGTTTATTATCCATACAGAAATGGACACAAATTGTGACACTTTACAAATGTCTCCATAGTCGAATCGATATAAAAACATCGGTAAAGTCGATTAAAATATCAAATAGAAAAAAAAAATATATATATATAGGAGGATCCTAAGTGGACAATCAAGTAAATTATTATAAATCTTATATTAAATGATTATATTATACTAAGATACATTCTTCTAACGGTTTAGTGCTTCTCTAGTTTTCCGTATATCATAAGGAAGTGCAAATAGCCAATATTATTGGTAAAACTATAGTAAAACGTACTTCATCTTAAGTACCACCCATAAAATAATTGAAAAGATAAAAAACATGCATCCATTCATATCAAAAAAGTTTCGCTATTAGTCCACGTGAATTGAATACATAAAATTTTGTTATGCTTAATCACTACTTAATCTACTTCAGAGAATATCATATTCTCGTCAACAAATACTAAACTTAGCCTACAATTTAAAAAAAATCGTACACATGGCTACCTTCGTTCTACAGTCCTAAAATTTGGCCTTGTTAGAAGGGCAGGATAAAAAAAAATGGCAGTCAAACATTAAAATTAAACTTCGATACATGACTCACTCAATCAAACAGTCTTATTCATCATTTAAATAATGATTCATACAAAATTGTAACAAAACAATAAAAAAAAATAAAAACTCGATCATTCTTAAATAAATCCAATACTTTAAATGCGCATTACTAATTCAATTACAAGTACTAAGAAATACGATTTTAAAGCCTATAAAAAATCTTAATCTTATAGTTAGAGTACCCTATTTTCCGATTAAACGCATTTTATACGTGCGCGTATAAAACAGCGATATAACCAATGCAGGGTTTCTTTTCCGCATAATTTGACATTTCACGCTGATATTTAAACACGTAAACAAATTATAAAATAAAACATTTGTCGTGTATAATTTCGCAATCAACATTCATTGTTGTTTATATAGCACCAATGTAAATAGACTCCAGTTTCGGTTGTAATGATTTCTGCTTGGTAACATTCAAGCTTTGTATAGCATTTCTTAGCTGCTCTTCATCACAGATTTTAATAACATTGTAGTTGCGTCAATTAATTATTGATTTTGAACATTATTGCATAGATATCAAATTAATATTACGTCGTCAGTTGTCTCCAAACTAGACTAAGACTAACTTAGCGTAACTTGGAAACTTTACACGACTAAAACACTGGTAAATTATACGTAAGTATAATTCATGACCCCTTAATACATGAAGTTCTTTGAAGGGAAACGTATGTTTTGTTACTGAACACATAACTTACAAAGTTGATATTGATTATCATTGCGATGTATATTGAATTTTCCTTTAACGTATATCATTATTTTAAAATAGGAAGAACTGACACAACACTAAAAAAACACACTACATATAACTTAAAGTAAATTGAACTGAATTCCTCATAAAATATGTCAATGTTTAGCTACAAAAGGGCGTTGAACTTAAAGGTCGGTGTCGTACCAAGCGGCGACGTTGTTGTTGTCATGCGGGGGCTCAGGGAACGCCAGGTCAGCTGACGCGGCGCCCGCGCCTTCGTTTTCACCTATATCCATGTCCATGCCGAAACCGCTGCCGATCTCTAATCCCTGCATTGAGTCTATCGGTATTTGATCGTAGCCTGCAAAACAGAAGGCGGCGTTAGAATGTGTTTTTGTGTCTAGGGTAAAGCAAAAGAGTTTGAGCATCGGGGACACACGGTATGGATGTTAATGCATGGAAGCAGATATTGTTTTATATTCACAAATAATAATTAATAAGATACCTCGCAACGTGATTTGAGCTATGAAAATGAATAATAGAGCCGAAATTAAAAGGGCTCCCTGGTGCGCAGCCGTGGATCAATGATCGTTTAACAACAAAACATGGAGAATAATTAACTGCTCAGGTCTAATTGCGAGTACTGTATTATAATAATGATAAGCTGCTGTTACTCTGCGTTCGCAATATTAATAAGGTGGAGGCGATATAATTTTATCCTCTGTCAACTTTTCAATGACTTTGTTTATGACTGAATAATTAGCCTGAATAACATTGGAAATATTGGAATAACGAACCTTGTGATCTTTAGATAAAAATTGGATCTAGTTGATAGTAGTTTAAAATGTGTTTGGTAGGTTAGTCACTCATGTGGGACCTAGCATAATTAAAGCAAAAAAAAAAATGAAAATATTGCTATTAATATTTCTCGTTTTCTAAAGAGAAATCCTTATCTAGCTGGGTATGAATGAAACATACAGATTAAATATTAATAATGTGACATGCTGATAGCAATTAATGGAAACCACAAATCCTGTTACATCACAAATAGAGACCAATATATAAAAATATACATAATAGGTTAACACTAAAACAATAGAAATAATATTCCCATCACCTGTGTTTAGTGATAAATAGGTCCCGGGTTAAGCTGCGTGTAAAGAAGAGAGAATCTTATTTATACAGACACCTTAATATTCTTATGATAGGAACATAATACAGTGCTTTCAAAATGTACAATCGTGAGGAGTCAAGAAGCATTTTTGTATGGAAAATGTTCACAGACATAAGTGATAGCAAAAATACTTTTCAAGTAGTCTTCAGACATTACATAACCTTACTGTATGGTGTGAAATGTTTTTACATAGGTACTTGTTTAACAGCTGAATACTTTTAAAATTAGTTCATCTAAGTACTGTTTTCATGAATAGACAGACACTACATTGAAAACCACTAGTCTCTACACTAGTCATCCTATGATACCAGAAAATATAGGGAAGAATTACTTTGAATGAACCAAGAAACAAACTCTTACAAATATTTTGTAAGAGAAATAATGTGTTTGTGTAGTTTTCAAAGTTAATGCTAAATGCTGTAAATAACGTAATAGAAGATGCCATATAGTTAAATTCATTAGGAGTTTCATGAAAATGTCCTTTCCAATAGTTTACAAACACCCGATTATCATAAAGAAGAAAATTCCCGCAAGTGCAAAAGGTGTACTGTACTAGCTACAAAAAAAAAAAAACTAAGTGAGATTTTGTAACATCAATTTCTACACAGCTCTAAGTGTTAGTCGACCAAACTTCTACAAATGAGTTCCCAACTTACCTTGCTGGTGAAACGACGGTCGTGTGCCATACAGCCCCTCATAGCCTTGCTCAGGCCCGAGCATATCCTAGTAAAGGGATTTCGGATCAAAATTAAATAAAGTGAGGAGTCAAATAAAAAGGGGAAAGCCACATTCACAAGTACAAACAAATATGACATCGGCGTAAAATTGGTACACTGAGACAAAAATGTTTTCTAATCCATCAAGTATACTCCAAAACACTGATATTACAGGTACTCTAAATATTACTGATTCGAATAATAATAATAACTAAGTATAGGGTTTATTTATAACATAAACGTTGCGTAAAGCTAAGAGATGTTTCAACATTTAAAAAAATGAACGCTAGGCAAACATTAATCATAACTTAACTTTAAACGACGTTTTAAACTAAACCACAATTTACACAATGATTTGCCTAACAAACAACAAAAAAATGCTGGCCAATTAAAAATAAAAACCTCTAAGTACATCTTTCTTTAACTAAATATTTTTGGCACCAAAAACGAAGAATATTTATAATCTTTCATATTTGGAATCTCGATCTACACGGCAATTCTACCTCCTTCCATCAAAAACTCCTTACCTGAAGATCAGGCTGCATGGCCAGATCGTTGGGCCACATCTGGTGATCATCGCGGAACAGAGAGTTAGTCAGCTCCATGGAGAGTCTCTTCTTGTAGTCATGAGGCTTGTCTTCGGACATGCGGAATAGTACCGCTGCTGCATAAGTCGCTACGCCTGGAAAGAAGAAAAAGGAAATAGTGTTGTGTCAACAATTTTCTCAGTAAACAAACATCACTCAAATGGTAGTCAACACAAGATGCAAGATTGCAGGCAGCTAACTATTAATATATTGATGATACATAAATAGATACAAACACCATGATTGAGATATACATGCACGTAGGTAATAGTACGAAAAGTCAATCAAGAAGAAAAAACAAAGGTACTGTACTGATTGGTATAGTGAATATGAAATCAGGACCATCATGCTTATTAGTCAGCTTAATGTAGTTTATAGATTTGACAAATAAGACACAAACTCTTTATTTTCATAATGAAATTGTAGCATTATTATCAGTCAACATGTGCTTGCATTACAATGTTGAATTTAATTATTAGATGAATTGATTGTGTTCTAACACCACAAAAACGAAAAAACCAACTCTACACGAAAACACGAGTGGAGCAATAGACATTTTTAAACGCCGACCTGATTTGGTCGTCCAAATCCCGATACATTGGCTGACCTAACCAGGACAACATGTAAATGTCTGTCTATCTTGCCCTAAGAAATATAATTACTTGAGTAGCAACCTTCGTTTCGTGAATGCAGGAGTTCGGTAAGCGGAGCCGTGGCGCCTTCGGCCTCTATCATCTCGGCTCCTTCCTTCTCGACAGCCAGTTCGCAAAGCACTCCTGCAGCCACGCGCTGAAATAATGTTAATAATATGACGACGACAATTTTGTTGGTAGACCAGTGCTTCTTTCCAAGATTGATATTGTGTTTCGACAGCATTAGACATGCTATAGTCAGCCTAAATTTTTTGATGGGCTTAAATAAAAGCCCACCAATAAGTTTGCACTGCTCGAGCTATTGGGCGTTTTTCTATTGGCATTAAAAAAAAAAGAATAATTCTTTTGAAGCTCGAAAGAAAAATGTGTCAGGGGGGGAAATTGGATAATATACAAGTGCCTACTTTTTAATAACATCTGAACAAAACAGAAACCATCTCTCCTTATCAGAATTGCAGTAAAAATAAGGGTTGTCTAGCAAAATAATGCTTCAGAATCACTGACACATTTTCTCTCAAGATCTCCTTGAAAGCTAACCTGTATGTTTTCAATCTCATTGAACAGCAGCTGCACGAAGATCGGAATGACGTTCTGTTGACGTATAAGCTGCCTGTTCACGCTCTCCCTTGCCAAGATATGCAGAGCCCCCACGGCGCCTTCCACGATCTCTTCCATACGCACTCCGTCGGCGTAGGCTCCACCCGCCGCACCTCCGCCCGATGAGCTGCGTTGCTGGAAAGTTTAGGGTTACAAGTTAGGTTAGGTTAGATTACGTTATTTTACTTTAATCAACACAATGGTTAAAGTAAAATTTATTATTGGTAAAATTATCTTATAATAAGTTAGGTCATGATAAAAGTACAGTGATAATTTTGGTTTCGGTTTTCAGTGTAGTTAGAAGAATCTGAGGATTTATAAACGAAGCTATGTCAAGCATTGCAACGTGGTTTTCAAATAATGAAACTTTTTGAAAATCTTGATTAAAATAATTTAAAAAGAATGCAAAATCGTACATGGTATATGACAGATGCAACTAGCATGCGTCAAGCTTAATTATGGATATATTTTTAAATGTATGAACATCCCACGTAAGTACCGTGTTTCTGGCACATACATATAATTAGATTGACCTTAAAATGATGCTGCATAGCGACAGACACAACCCAAGTGTGCCACTAGCAGGCATCATGCATTCTGCTGCATATTGCGCTAGTAAGTTTTTAAGAGAGCCATCTTTTGTGACCCGCCGATTCCCAAGAGAGCCAAGAACAAAAGATTAAATTAATTGTGTCTCATTAGTCAAGCAAAGTGTAGGGCGCCCCTCAGCTAGTCAATCTCATAATACTTACTCTCTGCGTATCGTTGAAGGCTCTCATCAGAAGCCGCACTAGATGATGCACGGCACCATGTTCCCTGAGCGGCGCGTAGTTGGCGGGGCAGAGCGCCAGGTTGCGCACCAGTCCCACTACCGCCTTTACTAGCGGCCAGCGGGAAGGTGGCTGTAGCAGCTTCACTATCACCTATAAGAAAGCAAGAGATGAGAAATAGGGCCCTGTGTGGAACATCGGTTTAGACACACGAAAAAAAAAAATATTGACTGAAGTCAAAGTCAAATCATTTATTTCAAATAGACACATAAAAGGCACTTTTGAACATCAACATTTACAGAATTGATTCTAGTCGCCCCTTCCAAACGGTAGTTTCGTATGGAGAAGAATTGGCAAGAAATTCCACCGTTACGAACAGTTGAAGAGTTTGTAGAAATAATCTTGTAGAAACAAAAGATGTTCAGCTTCGAAGAAAGTACTCGGTAGATAACATGTGCCACACACCATATGTGTGCATATTTCAGTTTACTGCTGAGAATAGTAACTCTCATGAGGAATGGATATCAATATGTTAATCCAAAGACAAGCTTCAGTACCAGAAGCTTGCTAAGCTTAACAGCTACTAGTGTTGAACTGATGAAAGCTTAATAATAAGAATTAAAAAAATGGCAGTCATGGGAGATGCCGACAGAAGTGAAAACTTAAAACAATAACATGTACACAGGCCGCTGCGTGTCGCCAGTCTGGCGCAACACGTCACATTAGCATGTGTGGGATGCTAGCATGTCGCGAACCCGTATGATTTCCCCCTACCAAAAATTGCTCAACGCGCCTAGAGAAGTTTTCATTTCAAAAATTGCGAACTCCAGCAGGCTGCATAACTACATATAACGAAACGACTCGTAAACTAAAACGTTCAAAATCTAGTCGCAATCTCATCTCAGCGACAATCAAATGTCAAAAATGTAGGGGTATTTTTGACATATTGAGACTGAGATAAGACTGTGAATGTTCTTAAAATTACGAGACTTGCCCCTCAGATTAAACTTTAGCTTTAGATAGTAGACACTGAGGTCACGGTTGTGAATAATGGATTGCGTAACTGTTCAATACTGCTCTTAACCATAATTATCTACATACTTAATAAAAATCATAAATTCATTAATTCACCGACAGACAACTCACAGCCTTAACTGCTGGGTCTAGAAGCACAAAATTTTACACAAGAGTCCCTTTTAAAGCGATTATCAGCATAAAGGAAGGATTGTTCAAAAAATTCACTCTCTAAAGGGGTTAAATAGGGGATAAAAGTTTGTATGGAAGTTCGTAATTTTTGCCGACGGGAAATATCGTCGAGCCTACGGCTTGTAACACGCTAGATTATAATTCGAACGTACCGGCAATCCATAATGCAGCCGCACAGCATTCTGCGCCATCTCGCTCTCGACGTGGCGCGAGGTAAGGTGGCGCAGCGCGCACACAGCGGGTTCCGTGATCTCCTCGCGGTCGCCCGCCGACACCACCGTGCGCACCAGCGCGTCCACGCCACCCGCCTGGCACACTGTCACCTGGGGACAAATCTATGTTATAATATTCTGCAGAAAAAATATGTTGTCACCTTAAGAGTTGTTTTTGTCTGCTCATTGTACGATAGAATCTGCTCCACCGACTCAGCATTCTAAAACGCGTCGTAATTTCAATACCGCAGAATGACATTTAGCCATCTACTTTACATGTCAGGCCAATTTAAAATGTTATACTGACAAGACTCTTGACTTGTAATTTTTATTTTTCACAAAATGTCCAGGCCATTAATAAGGTTTCAGGTTGATGTCAACTCGTCATTGGACAAAGGTGTGTGCCAAGGTTTTGCTATTTTGGTCTTTGTTATCAAGTAATTAAAAGTAGTTTTCTATACAATAATCTGCTGTGCCGTAGCTTCAAAAGGTATTATGTGTCCTGGCTTGATAAAGGAAAGAATTTGAAAACTGACGCAAATATAAAAGACTTGACTGTACAAATGTATGTTAAAGCCCAGCCCCTATTCCAATTTGTTTGGTGGCAGCTAAGGATCTATGAATCTGTCATACCTCCACTAGCCGTCATCTGAGGCGTAGTCGGTTTTTTTGTCATTTTACGAAATAGCTCATTGTGATCAAAAAGTCTAACTGCAGAGTAACATGGATAAGTAAACATCAACAGTGCAAAATAATTTAGTTTGTTTAATTGCACAGTCAATAAAGTTATTTCTGTATTCACAACTATCTCAAAAAGTAAAGCTGGAGTGTAAATTTAAGATAATACAATAAAATATGTTTATTACAAAGAGTTCTGATAGTACCCTTTCCAAGATTTCTTAGCCATGCAATGTAAAAGAGAATTGCATCAGCTTTTGACCTCAATATTCTTTAGCCTTGATAAATTACTATCCACTGTATCTCGTATCAGCAAGATTTATTGTTGTTACATTGGATTGTGTCCAATCCTGATGATGTCTCACCAAGGGGTTTTACAGACTTATTTTTCTGCCTACACTGGTGGTCTAATGGAATAGACGAAATAATAATGAGGATTACCTTATTGCGTTGGTTGTTGCAAGTCAAGTTCGACAGAATGCCAGCAGCGCAAGTGACGATGTTGACGTCAGTAGAGGCGAGAACTTGCACGAGGCTTTGCAACAGAGCTTCCAGGCCCTCCACCTCATGAGAAATTAAAATAAAATCATTATAAAGTTCACGTAAAATACACAGTTATAGCATCAAACTAAAAACTTGAACAAAAGCTCAGTACTTTATTGCCAATTGATTTTAAAACTGATAGTTCCAATATCATAAATATAAATCATAAAATAGAAACCATAATTTTGTAATACCTTAGTGGCTGCATCGGACAGATTCCTTAAAGTCCAGAGACAGTTTTGCACGAGACGGCCGCTTGGATTGCCGAGGTGCATAGCCAGGGCTTGCATGCCGCCAGCCTCGACGATTGCAGGCTTGTTGCTGGAGCAAACTGACAGAACCTGCAGAATAAGTAAGTATTAGTCATTGTTTGGTTCAAAAAGGCGAATAATTTGAAATAGATTTTTAGAGGCAATGAAGGATTCGTACTGTGTGTAAAAAGACTTCTACATGAGCACTCATTTAGTATTTCATATCTTCCTGAGACTAAGTTATAGTGTAGTATTGTTAAGGGTGGACATTTTCGGTGGTTTTATCGTGATCTTGTTTATGATGAATGGTCTCATTACTTAATCGTATTTAAAAATAGTTATTTTGAGCTTACCTTCAACACCCGAGAGGTGGTCCACAGCAACTTTTCGTAGTCGTACGAGCGCATAATGCGGACCAATTCGATAGGTCCCTGGGAAGCGAGAATAATCAACTTCGACTCTTGGTTTCCATAGGCCAAGATCTGCAGGCAATCGGTCACAATCGCCAGGAATTTCACATTGTTCCTCTGAAGTAGAGCCACCATCTTCTGAAGACCTCCAGCAAGACGTACTGCCATCTTCGATCCATCCTGATGTAGGAGCAGGTTGTGCAGAGTCGTGATGGCGTAGAACAATACGGATTCTACTGGTGAGCTTAGCAGTTTCACCAATGCGGGGATTCCACCACTCTTGAAGATGGCAAGTAGACCTTGACGGTGGTGAGACAAGTTGTGCAAGGTTCCCACAGCCCCCTTGGTAGTCTCCAGGTCATTGGAGTTAGAAATGGCGCGCACTAAAGCAGCGACCATTTGAGGCGAGTTCATGATGGCATGGCGAGAAGCCTCCTTCTTGGAGAGCTGGTGAACCATCATGGCAGCTTGAGAGACTACCACTTGATCCTCGTCATTCAGTAGCTTGATCAACTCTGGTATAGCCCTGGAATGAAGGTGTGTGGTCAAATAACTGCCTTTACAAGTCAATGCATGATTTGAATTTACTATCACAGATGCACATGACTGACTGTGTGGCCATGTCCATTTTGTATGACAATGGTATTGATCAACCATTATTTCGATGTTTATTTTCTGAGAACTTCAGCTACTAGCATGCATTAACAACAAAGTTCAACTGTTCCTGTAATCCCATTTGACTGCCTGCCTTTTTTATAATTTTTGGACTGCCCCAATGGTGTAGCTGTGGTTGCAAGTGTACATGGTGGTAACTGAGCATGGTGTTCTGGTTTTATTCCCCACTAGCTATTGCCCGCGGCTTCATCCGCGTGGATGTCAATCAATACTTCCCTATTGGAATCAGATGTTAACAATTTCATGGGTTTTATTTTTTTGCGCGAAACCCTAATTCCTTTTTTTAAAATAATAGTAGTCTAAGTTACTCCTTGTAATATCAGCTATCTGCCAGTGAAAGTCCCGTCAAAATCGGTCCAGACGTTTCGGAGATTAGCCGGAACAAACAGACCGCCAGACAAAAAATTTTAGAAATCTGTTTTTTTTTGTTGTGATTAGCACCATATATACTTTCATATTATGCATTTAGTAAAAATCTGTTGACATTACAAACAAACACTAAAAGGAGTATGCCCACTTTTGGGCCTAAGCGTCAACGGCAGCAGTCAACGGTTTTATTGAAAAATTATAGTCATTTTATCATAAAACTTAAACACGAAAAAAAATCCAGTTTGCAATTGCAAAACTGAGAAAAATGCATTCTATTGCATTTGTTTACAAATCTCACTAGTTAGGTATGGATATGTGGCTAAAAAGACATTGTGTCAGGTTTTAAAATACATGTCATCATTTGTCAAACATGACCTCAAACTCAAACGTCAAATCATTGTTGATTTGAAAATAAGAGAATTGTCTACTTCTAATACTATATGGTTACTTAGAGGTAAAATACAATCGAGACATAATATAAGCAAAAAGATTTATTTTATTTACATTTTAGTAGACAGCTCTCTAACTGGAAGGCAATCTTGCAATATTATTGTAATTGCATTGTTGGCGGACGTACAGTAGGGTGTTGTGCACTTGGCACACACTATGTCCATAATCTGGTACTTAAGTTGGGCTAGGTATCAAGACAATATTTCACCTCCTGCACACTTTCTTGGTAGTATATTAATTGTTTATGAAGATGAATGACAAAATAATGAAATATATAAAAATGACTTCCTTTTTATTTTCTCTCTCAGTTGGTACTTACCTGGCTAATTGCTAGATATATACATTTACTGTACAGTATAGACTTATTAAACTCTTAGCCAGACAAACACGATGTCATAAACCTAGTTAGTAAAAATATGTTTACAGGCAATTAATATTTGACATTGTTGCAGTCCCTGTTATATTATTGATAGCATGATCTTGGTAGATACTACAAAAAATATGAGGTTTTGCTATAATCAAACGTAAAACGAAATGCCTGTAACTAGTTTTTCATTACAAACCAGCTAAATAAGAATTATCTTTGATTTATTTGTAATGTTGCTTGTCACTTAATGCATTTTCTAAGCTAATTTAGAAATAAATTCAAATTAAAAAATCTCAGGAATGCAATTGCCAATTTAATTGAAATTAAGTGAGATTATACCTGGGGTATTTCTCTAAAAAATGACACCAATTTCATGACTGTAATGGGTAGGCCCAAAGATGTAGGGTAAATGGGTAGGCCCAAAGATGTAGGGAAAATTCAATTACACTTGTCTGATATTTCTACATCTATACAAATAAATAAAGGACAAATCCTTTATTTATTTGTATAGATGTAGAAATATCAGACAAGTGTAATTGAATTTTTCCATAAGGAATTTCTCAGCTGTCTGAAGTTTGGATTTGCGCCATGCTAATGGTAATAGGCTCATCTCCAAATGGTATTTTAACATAACGGGAGAAAAGTAGGTGTGCTCTGCCTACCACTTCGGAGAATACACGCGTAATGTTTTTTGAATGATTTTTTATTAAAATGAGAGCTTAGCTTTACCTGGTGGCTAGATCAGCATCATCCTGATAGTTGATAAGGTTGACCACAGCATGCTTGAGCATCTGCGACGGCTCAGCAAGACGTTGTACGGCCGTCGGCTGGGCAGGGTCCAGCTGAGTGGAGGGGATCTCAATGCCCTCCTCCAACGTCTCAGGGAACATGGCAGCCCGGACTCGCTGGGAACGTGTCTGGGACAGCTGCTGGTTCATGTCTAAAAGAATGAAGAGTTTTAGCTAATACTAGCTTATATACTTCGTTCGCGAGGATGTCGGAAAACAACTTCCCTATTTGAATCAGATTTTGTTCACAATTTCATGGGTTTCACTTTTTTTGCACAGAACTCTAACTGTTTTTCTTGAATAAAAGTAGGTAACATATGTAGTAACATATGCTACCTACCTATTTGCATAGATGTATAGATAATCAGCAAAATGATTATACAGTTACTTCTGTTATGTCTTGATAATAAAAGTATCTATAGAACAAATGTAGAAAATATAATTCTACTTTTATGTTAATCTGTTGGAAAATTTAGTCTGAGCCTAAGGTAAAAACGTTGTAAGCTGTAGAATATGCCATGTCTCAGAAGATAACAATTTTAAATATTTCTTGTTTTGTTTCTCTTGTTTTCCAATTCCTATTCTTTTTTCAATGTAATTAGGGTGGTAAATGAAAACAGAATAACATACGATATTGTTGTCATAAACATAATGAGTCATTAGTAACCTGTCCCATTTTACAGATAAATCACTCAATGAATATGATGACAACTTGACTCCTTTGATTACCATAATTATTATATTCCATAACATTCTTACAAGGTGTATGTAATTAAAATTATCTAACTTACCATCAACTTGCTCCTGTGTAAAACCCTGAGCGAATCCCTGATCCAAGTCAAACATGAGCTGGTCTCCCTCCATCTCGTCATCTTCTTTGCCCGTAAGTGATGGCACCTATGAAAGAAGATAATTTAAAATATTCTATAATAATAATACCAGCCTATTATTGTCCCACTGTAGTGCAAACGTTTCTTCTCATACAGAGAAGGCACAATCATTGAGCACCACAAATATTCTTTAAGCTATGCTTTATTCAGGGAAACAAATCTTATGCTCATATTCCATTCTTCATGTAAGAAATGCTATACCACGGCACAACTTCATAAGAATAAAATTTATTCAACTTTATTTGAATGAAGTATATTATGTCAGGTTGATGAATGTCTTTCTATCCTTTGTCCTTACATGACAAGATATTAGTTGAACTAAGAAATGAGGGTAAATGTCAACCATACCACTAATGCTATGGCTACATTGTCGCGAGAAAGTGACCTACACTTCGCGCTCTCTCTCTCTCGCTCACTGCTTGACGTCTCGCTGTTGCAAAGTTCGCTTTATCGCGACAATGTAGCCGTAGCATTACAAATTGTTACTCTTCCTTTGTGAACAAGCATGAATCATGATACACAGAACTTTTTTCATTGCTTGTTTAATGTTTTCTCTTCAATAGTGTAGACATGTAGTCAGTCTGTCAATTATGGTGATCACAACCAAGTAATATAATACTTTCTCACTAAACCATTTTAATATGAATGAAAGAAAACAAGTGTCTCAGTACAGTTTTAAAATTTTAAAACATCACTTGAAGTTGTTTTGTTTCATTCAATATTAGCTATGTTATAAATAAAAGAGTGTAGTCCTTTAGTGCAGCAGTTCCTAAACTTTTAAGGGTATGGAAAACTTGACAAATCCCTTTTTAATTTTAAGGAACTCTACAAATTAAATAAATACACTACAATTTAAAATAACAGTAAATAACCTTTATTGGGAATACTCCTAACACAGTTAATGTGAAGAATGAAACTGTTTCACTGTTTTATTATTAATTACAATTTTAAAGTTCGGTTTTATGTCTGATGTTGTATTCGCTAATTTGGAGCCAAATTCTGAACAACAGTAATGGATTATTCTCATTTAATTTTTTGTGATATCCCAAACTAATATTCAATTTGTTACTGTGAATTACATAGCTGACAGCCCACCAAAATAATTTGATAAGTGTTACTGATTTGCGCAACCTTTTGACTTTTCCATGGAACCCACTTTAGGAATCATTGCTTTAGAAGGCTCTAAGTTCCCAAAGTGGTCCAGGTGGACCCCCAGGGGTCAACGCAGCCAATGCAAATTTCCATAGTTAGACCTAATCTTCACATATTTTGTCGAGTTTTGGGAATATGGTAGAAATGTATCTGCAGGGGGTCCACCGGAATCAGCTAAATTTTGCAAGTGGTCTATGAGAAAAAAAGTCTGGAAACCTCTGCTTTAGAGTATTCAACACAGAGAGTATATCTTTATGATTTTCCCTAAATTTTTCACATGTTTAGCTAAAATAATCAACAAATGAGATGAGTAACTAGCCAAGATATTAAAATCTTTTTCCTATATATACAAAATTCAATATTACTGAATCCATACATAAGATTATGCTACCTAGTAAATCTTTTGTTGACTATAAAAAATTATACCCAAACTTAAGAGAAGGTGTACTGAAATTACCTGAGTAGCAGCCCCAGAGTTGATGCCAGAGTCAACCAGGTAGGAGTTCTGCTGCCACATGAGGGTCTGCTGCTCCTTGCTGGGTGCCATTGGCACATCAGAGCCTGCATAGTTGCTGTGAGACACTGGAAAAGAGAATGAAAATATTTGTAGTTACACTTTCATGTTTAGTCAGATAGGAAAGCTATCACCTGATTATTGTTTATTTTCAGAAAATAAATTAACTGACTGACTTGATGAAAATGGACAGAATAAGAAATTATTTTGGGAATTCAACCATTGCATGGAGTGTCCAAGAGGTACCTAGTTACATAGAAATAGAACAATAGATTTAATCATAATAAAACACTTGTAAAAAAATCAAGGTGAGATACCGTTTTATTACCATTCTAAGCAGTTATGAATGAAATGTATTTGATAATATCGTCGAGACTCCAATCAATACGTTTGTTATGAGTCACATCACAGTCACAACGATCTGAAAGTACCTACCTAACTATAATCAGTATCTAGAGCACTTCTCTATTTTATCTACTCCTGCATACTTATTGATTCATAAAATAATGAATGCTAAACTATATTGGACTTACTCGTGCGGCTCTGTGACGATGGTATCTGATAGCTCATGGTTCAGAGGATGCAACAATGCACCCTGCGCCTGTAAAAAAAAACACCATGATTTTTACCGATCACTACGCGGCCATGACTATCGATCTAAAGTTTTGAGTACCTAAACAAATAGATTGGGTTCTTTTATGCACATAAACACTTCAATCTGCACCGTGTTTCATGCATTCAACGGCTCTAGGAAACGTAACGTAAAACAAAACAAACATGTACTCCATGAACTAAATACCAATACCACACCCGACCCCATAAAATGTTTGGTATTCGATTGATCGTTACACTTAGATTTTTTTCATTCTAATAATAACGAATATGACGCGGATAATACTTGCCTTGACTACCGTAAGCTGTAAAAGATTAAATACAATTAATTTACACTACTATTCTGAAATGATGCACAATGAAACTACCACCGACACAAAATTGACATGACAATATGGCGCCCGATGGCGGCCATGCAATCGTAATTCGTAACTTGTCGTTTATTGTCGGGTGTTCTCGTAGAGATTGGTAGCTGAGTTAGCTGTACTGCTATCTCGTTTTAACTTGTTAAGCTTCCGTAAGTTTATCTTTCTCTTTCATCAAAGCAACAGTGCACTACGGCCTTACCAACTGAATGATAAACTGGCCCACGTCTTGTTTTACGCAAAAACCTTGTTGAAATAGCGTAGCATTATTAAACTACAATATTTTTTTATTAAAATAATTAAAGTTGAAAAACAGGCCAAAATTGGCAGTGATAATCAGTGATATTCCAGAATACTCCCAAAATTATGTATCAAAGATTCTTGATGCAAGCATTTTTCTGGGAGTACAGCAAGCGGTGAAACCGCAGGCAATAATAGTGTTGTAAAAATTGGCCAAGTGCGAGACGGTCACAGGGTTCCGTACCAACCACCGAACATGTCTATGAATTAACTGATGTTATTTATTTTCATTTGCTGCTAGACTAGTACTACTCAGAATACGGCAATGTTTGACGCTTGTGATACATATTATCGTTTTAGAAATAGAGCAGGAAAAAAATCATAAAAAATTCAAGGTTTAAAAATTTGTCCTGATACCACCCATAACTACACATAAGTATTCTAATATGTTAAAACTTCAACTGGTTAGCTTAGATATTATTACCTGCAGTCTACAGTACTAAAGATACAGCCCTATGACAAACAGACAAGTAGAAAGACGGACGTGTACCGTATAGGTACGTCACAGTGCAGGCTTAGGCCTACATAACTTCACGCCTTGTTACCCCGAAGGGTTAGGCAGAGGTGTACCTATAGTAACACCCACATTTCGCCAGTTATGTTTAAGTCCCATGTAATAGGGGGCGAGCCTATTGCCATCTACCGGGCACAAATCCAGACTCCGGGCTTAGGCCTACTTGAGCGTTTATGGGCTATCCTAAATAATTCAGAGTTAACAGCTAATTCAGAGTTAATCAAATAATTCCTATTGCGCCACCAAGAGTTAGAGGTAGGTAAACTTAGAGTTAAACTTCTAAATATTTAACCCACCGATGTGGGAGAGTTAAGTCGCTAAACTTTAGGTTAGTGTAAAAACATAAAACAAAACATAACATCATGCCTGTATTCCGCGAAAGGTTAGGTAGAGGTGCAGCACCTATAGTACACCCACATTTCGCCTGTTATGTTTAAGTCCCATAATGTAATAGGGGGCGAGCCTATTGCCATCAACCGGGCACAAATCCAGACTCCGGGAATGTCCGGGATGCTACTGAGAAATTCCAGATGGAAAAACCCAATAGCCCGACCCGGGAATCGAACCCAGGGCCTCATGCTCCGCAGTAGGGCTTGGGACCACTAGACCAACGGGTAGTCTCTGGGTTAGTGTGGTCATATCAAAATAAATTGGCGTTATGAGGTAGCGGTATCTGATAACTTATCTTGTATTTTATGTTGTTCGACGTTATAGTAAGTGAAATTTTGGTCTCTCTAAACTCATATAAAAATCGACTGCCTCGTTGGTCTAGTGGTCGCAAGTGCTACTGCTGAGCATGAGGTCCTGGGTTCGATTCCCAGGCCGGGCAAAGAGTTATTGGGATTTTCTATCTGGAATTGCTCAGTAGCAGCCGCTCAATACACTCGCCCCCTATTACATGGGACTTAAACATAACTGGCGAAATGTGGGTGTACTATAGGTACACCTCTGCCTAACCCTTCGGGGAAACCAGGCGTGATGTTATGTTATGTGTGATATAAAAATAAATACAAAACATAAAACATATTTTGCCTTCTGACGTTTTCGTCAATTAGTAAACTAAATCTCTAAGGAAACCTCATAAAATACGATTATAATGAAATGTTATATTATAAAAATCCAAAGACAAGAAAGTATTACGTACCTATCGTAATACTTATAGTGTAAAATGATGGGTTTACAATTTCCGTTTATTGTTCGTTCATTCATTTTTGGTCGGATTACTTGTCAGGGTAAAGACATTGCAATTATATTTTATGTTTCGTCGATTGAACTGCAATGTTCCCAACTCAAAAAACACTAATATCAGGTTAACTAACCCAGTGTTACTTTTTAGTGGCGCAACGCGTAATAAGAGTTAAAATGTTAATTACTTAACTCAGTGTTTACAAACTCTATATTTATTCATGTAATCCGACGAAACGTACAAGTGGGCCTTAGTGGATTCCGTCGACACCCATCCGTTATCCGTTGCACGCGGAACCCAAAAAATATTATTGACGGATTACTTCCAAAGAGTTATGAAATAAATAGGGAGATTACTGCGCTCCGCTAGGAGTATTAGTGTCACAGAGTACTATTTTATATAGATTAGTGTTCTGTGTTACTGCGCTGGCTGCTGTCTATTATTTGCCTGCTTTTCATTTTGCTTTGTTTTGCTTGATTCTTTAATAACAGAAGAAATAGTACTTGAAGAGGATATCTACCGAAGATTAGGTGGACTCCAATAACAGTTGCAGAACCTCGCATGGTGTTTGATAATTACTGAATTTTAGGTACTTACAGGCATTTCAGTGCAAACATGAACATAAAAGGAGATTCCACCTGTTCACTAGACAGATCAGCTAGGCCTGAAAACATGTCAGAAATTATGGTCTTCGTCCGTGAATTTAAAAATCGAGTAACACATTGCCTGAAACGCGAACTAGAAGGCGGATTAGCTCCATTTAAGTATTTTACTGAAAGGAAGATCACTGTTGCTGAAAGATCTTGGTTACAAGATAATACTGAAAGATTTCTAAAGGATACTGCTAATCAAATTTTAGTGCAGGAACATTATTTAGCGGAATGTGGCTTTATCTGCTCTATGATTTATACACCTGACGGAGAAAATGTCATCCTGGGACATTCTTCTGGCTTGGTTCAGGTATGTGGGAAACACTGAGTGGATTAACGTAACCTAATTTGATTAATTTCTGAATTAGAGCTGCCAGTAACAGAGAAAGCTATTAAAGCTAGTCGTCGCCTTGATTGTATCTAGTGGCATTAAAATCGCGACTGCTGAGCCCGAGTTCCTGGGTTCGATCCCCGGGTCAGGAAAATTGTTATTGGGGATTTTTGAGTCTAAATATGTGCCTAGCTATTGACTCGCTTTCATATAACATGGGATTTATACAATAAAAGGCGAAATATGGGGAGGTATATCTTTACCTACCCCTACAGGGAATGTAGGCCTGGTGTTATGCTATGTAGCTATGTACCTATAAGGTATGTAGGTAGGTTACCTATATGTTTATCTTGTGGCGGCAACTACAACGCCACATGCGAACTACGTCACAAAGACCTGACGTCACACAAATCCTGCATCGCGCAAGCGGAGTTTAGTATACCGCGCGACTGGCATAAATTATTATACAACATCCCGACATCAACCGTCGGGCCCACCAGACACAACACCCGTCTGGTCGGATCCTCCCTTTTCTAAGCAGGATGAGCGAACTTTACACCCTGTTCATCTTGCCTCTAAAATATCTTAACTAGTCACCATATGAAAGTTTATCTATGATGTGTCTATGTTTATACGTGGAGCCTGTGGATAGATAGGTAGGAACATACAACGCCGATCAATCGATGTTCCGATAAACAGGTAGGTCACGCCAAAATGCCAGATCCTGAACTAAAAGAGGTTCTTCAGGAATATGCAAAGAATATCAAAGAATACTTTCGCAATGAATTACACCCGAAAACATGGTATCCGATGTTCTATCGCGAGAAATCTAAAGAAAGCTTTTACCCATGGGTAAAAGAGAATAATGACAAGTATTTGAAAAACACTCCTAACAAAATGTTGCAACACAGATGGTACTGTTCTGAAAAGGGTGCTATAACTTCAATGCAATTTTCGCCAAATGGATATCATATTATTGTCGGTCATGCGTCAGGCGCCATTGAGGTGAGCGTAGGTACCTAATTACCTAATTGTTTTAGCTCCACACACACTACTGAAGCTCCTAAGTTAATAATAGAATGAGGGAAAGCAAATGGATGATATTGTAAGCTAAGCTAAAAAACCTATCGTAGGAACCCGACCCTACCTTCTGATGTGTGGTAAACGAACTGAAACGACCATGACCATCAAAATCTGAAACATTTTGTGTAATTACAGCACCTAGTACAATTTTATTCCCTTTGAATAGGTTTCTGATATACTTATTCAAATTAATAGTTACTAGGTACGACGTAAGAGTCGAATTTTGTTACTTTTTCTTGGGTCTTCTTGAGTAAATGATGACTGGAAATACTTTGGAGTGGAGTCCTATCAGAGGTTTAAGATGCATTCATTAAAACAGGCAGGTGTGGAATGCGAATACTTATAATCAATTTAATTGTTGTAATATCATGTTTAGACATCGATACCCATCACGTCTGCGGAGTTTCACTAGCTAATTTAATTTGACCCTGTATAATAATGCCGTCTACAATTCAAAAATCGCAATCACCAATCTATCTACTGATAGTGAGAAACGTGGGAATCATGCTAACTATAGTGATAAGCGAAGAATAAATAAACGATCTATGTAATTCCAGATGCGGCACGGCAGTACAGGCACGGTCCTTTGCACGTTACGAAACATTCAGTTTCCACCAAAACCTGTGCATGCCCTGGAGTACAGCCTAACTGAACCGAATATCTGCTACGCGGCCTGCATGGACGGCGCCGTGTATCGAATCGAGATCCCACACGTATGTGAAATTCGAATACAAGCTCCTGTTTAATTGGAGGGTAGGTATGCTTAGCTTTGGTTGAGTTCTTATAAATTGGTGAATTGAAATCGGAAGTTTGAGTTCCATCTTTCTGCAAAGTACCACCCTTCAACTGACAAGCTGTCAAACGTCAAAATTGGCAAGTATGGCGACAGCCTTGACCTTGACCCGCCCCTTTTCAGAACACTTGCGTTTAAACCCCGATTTCTCGCTATTTTAATATGAAACCCATATAAAACTGTAACTGTTTCGTAATCTGTATAATATTTCCTATTCGTTGTACGACTTTTATGTAATTAGGTTTACAATAAAACGAGCATGTTTCAAACTAAAAACAAGTTTTTTTATATTCATCCATTTTTTTTCATTCAAGACCTTAGCTATCAAAATTCTTCATATGTTTACATTATAAAATAATTTTTCTACAAAGTTTATTAACCTGTCAATAAGATAAAACAATAATAATAACATAATATGTCTAAATAACGAGTTGAAACACGTCATAGAATATCGCGGCGCCAACCCGCCTCCCTCAACGCTCTATAATTTATTATAGTAAACATGTATACGTAGGTATTGTCAAAGTTGTTTATGTTGAGAATTATTTTGTTAGGATGTAGCTAACCATATGCAAACACTTAAACGTTCAACAAGATAAAAAAAATTACCACTTGATACCAAATACAAAAACAGTGGACCGCAACGGTCGTGACATAACTTAAAAAAAAAGTCTCTTTGTTTTGGCATTATTTATTTATTTTAATAAAACTACATTAAATTACCTCCATATTACAAGCAGTTCAGATTAATTTGAGCAATCTATATCTATAAAAATCGATGTGTGTATGTATGTATGTTCCATATTGACCCCAAAACGGCTAGAGCTATTTTGATGAATTTTTCAGGAAATCTTTATATTAACCCAGCAGGTGATCCTGTGAAGTTAAGTAGCGATCGGGTTATCCATGAGAATCCGCGGCTCGCTAGTAAAATATAAAAAAATAAAATCGCAACATTTGCGATTTTCCACCATTTTTTTTGCAACATCCGGGAGTGAATTTCGGCTGCCATTTTTCGTTTTGACATTTAAAATGTTAGAAGAATGGCGTGTTTTATGTTAGCTCTGTCTTTTGTGTTCAGTATACCACAAGAACGGAAGAGATAAGGCGCTTGGTTTCATAGATAGTCGCAATAGAGTTGGAGTCCAGTAGGGGTGCCGTCGACTAAAATTTAACATAAACCTTACAACGGCAACGGCTGACGTCAGTGGGAGGATCTGGAATCATCCAAATTGTACTCTTTTACGCCTTGTTTGAAAGTTTTTTCAACACCTATGCATAACTCAGCGATAAAACGAAGACTATGAATTTTTCATCATCATCCAGCATAAGCATAGCATAATCAGCCTATAATGTTCCCACTGCTGGGACACAGGCCTCCTCTCTGTGAGAGGGAGTGAGCCGTAATCCACCACGCGGGCCCAGTGCGGGTTGGTAGATGTCACATGTCTTCGAATTTTTGGTTCAAGGACATGCCGGTTTTCTCACGATGTTTTTCCTTCGCCGTTATTGAGAGCAGTGGCGTTGAAATAATTTACACAAAGTAAAGCGCCTGCCTGGGCTCAAACCCACTCGTAAGTCGGGGCCGGTACCACTGGGCCACCACCGCTCCACTGCCCCCTTCATCATCATTCAGGTAACTGCGCAATTCAATGCTCGTATATTGTTCTCTTCCACGCAAAATTCCTGAGTGGATTCAATTCATCAAATACTCAGAATTATTTATCGGAGCACCAAAGCGCGTGCATTTATTTCCGTTGTTGAGATATAGAAAATAACAACTGGGAATAACGAAGTTTAAAATGTTATCTTCCATTCCCATTGGTATTAGCGGCCTAGTGGTTTGTGTACCTATATGTTGCAAATGGATTGTAGAATCCGCTGTTTTACAAAACAGTGCCGTTGAACAACTGAACGACGTTTAGCGGTTTGACATAATTACTGAACTTTAACGTGCAAGATTGTTGAACCGTTTTGCGTTTATATTGATAAACGCAAAACGGCTGCATTGGCAGCGGGTCAACGATTAGAGGTTATGTAAAACAGTGTGATGTAGATTTTAGTTCTAAATTTTGACGCTCGTGGCTCTGTGTGTCACGAAAATAATAATGGCGTCCGAAACGAGCGAAAATGACCCTAACTCGAGTGAAAACAGTGATTGGACATTTATAATATAAGTTTTCAGAGTTTTATGGAAGTCAGTCCTAAAAATATTAAATAGCCAAGTAACTGCGATGAACTTGGAAGTAGCGGAGTCGCTCCCGCGGCACAGCTCGCTTCGCTCACTCGGCTCGCGCGTGGTTGGTCACAGTTCTAACCTAACCTAAGCCAATTGGTCACGGTACCCTAGCTTAGTTATTGCGACCGATTTGGCATTAGAAGCTACACGAAACGCTTATTGCGACTGCATATAAGCCATTCTGCAATACGTCTAAACGTCATCATCATCATCAGCCTAGAGCAGTCCACTGCTGGACATAGGCCTCTCAAATTGCACGCCATTTAGCTCGATTCTCGGCAACTCTCATCCAGCTGCTACCAGCCACCCTGCGAAGATCGTCGCTCCACCTAGCCTGAGGGCGTTCTACATTACGTTTGGCGATTCGTGGTGTCCACTCAAAAACACGTCTACCAACGACCGTTGGACCGGTGGAAATGGGCCGGCCATATTACCCGTAGAACCGATGACCATCGGTTCTACGGGTAATATGGCCGGCCCATTTCCACTTCAGCTTGCTTATTCTGCATCTAAACGTGGGTAGCAGTATTGTAAAACGTAGCGCAATGACAATCCAGCTGAACATTGTTCAGCTATTTTACATAACGGCGCATTTAAAACAACTAGCGGTTTTGTAAAACAGCAGATTCTACTATCCATCTGCGACATATAGATAGCCTTTCACCAGAAATTGTTCCTGCGAGGCTTTGAAACAAGCGATGCTATGAATTCACGGATATCGAGATGAATTGCTACATTTGCTACCTCACGTCACGTCGGATGGAGTGTCGTCGGAGAGAGTTAATTTGTTACCTACTTGTTTATGGTATTTTGATATCTTGCGTGAGTCCCCCAACTTACCCGTGGTCTGTACTTAATCTTACCTAATTATTAGTACTTATTTCAATGAGTCTATGGGATAAATTGTTTTATTTCTGCAAGTAGGTTCGTACCACTTTTACACGATAATCATATTAAAAAAAAACAAGTCTTTTTTAAATATTCGGAAGTCGGCGTCTTTAGATCTGTATTTTAGATTTTTGCCTCCGACTTCCAAAATTAAAGTTACTTTTCACTTTGTAGTTTTTTTTTGGAAGTCGGTTGTTTTTTTTTGCAAAAAAGTTTTTTATTTTTCACTTTTTAGTGGGTCGGTTTGTAATTTATCTAAATTTCAACAGCCTAATGACAACTGCTCATCACCTTTTACAAAATATTGCTATTCCCGATGCAGGGACGTTATTGTTGAGGAGTTCTCCTGGTACTTCACCATCAGTTCCATTTCACCACATGCAATGTGACGAGCTTATATTGGTTAGCAATCATTTTAAAGTAATCAAATCGCAACCCGTGAAATAATTATGATTGAGTTTTTCTGGTGGCCATCTGTGATCTTCATCATCAGTTCCACTTCACCAAATGGTGCTTTCCGTGAGCAAATGCACAAGTTACTATAAAAAATACCCAAATCGCTATAGGTGTGCCTATAATATTTGAAGAGTTCCCTCGATTTCTCCAGAATCCCATCATCAGATCCTGACCTAATGATAATGGGACCACCTGTGAAGCAAAAAATAAATCTAAATCGGTCCCGCCGTCTTCGAGTAATCGAGGAACACACGTCGTCAGTGCTCTTTTATGTGTATGACACATGCTTCGCACTATATTCTACCAACAGAGTGCGTGCGTTAATTGAAAAATAAGTCCCTAAGTGCCTATTAAATGCATTATAAAACTTACCGAGTGGATAGATTTCTGTTAAATACTAATCGCCAGCGCAACATAAACTCAAATCGGCTGTCGACCCTATCGATTAACATTGTCCATTTATTTGTGAAGATAGATACGTCCGTGGTAGACCCTCCAGGGTTTTGCATCCGAGCTGACCCGTTGCTGGATAGCCTGAACATGCAGTTTTATGGAAGCCCTGGAATCTCGTCGAATGCTACGCCGTATATAACACGTTAGTTTTCCTTTAAGTTTTTAAATCGTATATAATGTAGTCGGTAGCAAATTCGTATATGTAAGTACAGCAGTGGACCGTTCTGGGCCGATGAAGAGGATCACATGACGTGGATGGCTCAACTCGAAACCAGAATACGAAATGTGCTAAAAACAAAAGGAGTGGGAATTAGGTTCGTAGCCCGACTTGTATTTATTTATTCATCTTTATTCAGGAACATTACCCATAATTGGTTAGTACGAGTATTACTTACGCTATGTTAGTATAATTAATTAAAGACACAAACATAAACAAAATAAAAACAATAATAATTATTATACAACACAGCACAAATACAAAACAGTGTACCTATTATGCCATCTTAAGGCGTAACCTAGCGTTAGCAAAATACGTATTCGAAGTGTTTCGTGGGAGATTAAATAATCCTGACGTATTAGCATCGTTGAGGCTGCTCGTTCCAAACACCAGGCTGCGGCAGGCGCCGAGAGCACGGCTTTTCGACGTGCAGGTCGCTCGCACAAACGTAGGCAAATTCGCACCGGTTGCAAGAGCCATTCGACTAATAAACAGCGCCTCACATAGGCTTGACATTTTTAACTGTACATTGGCGGAATTCGTGAGGGTGACTCTCGATTTGTTAACTAGGGAATGATAATAGTTTAATCACATTATCGCATTGGGTGTGAACCTGCCAAGATAGTGTAAGATTGTATAAATAAATAATAAATAAATCTTTTGGAGACACCTGGCAACAATACATGCACTGCGCACAGGTGCCCCATCAGGTGGCCTTCAGTCTTGCTAGCAACAATGCTCAGGAGACTGCTGTTATGATTGTATGATTTTATTAAAGCCTTGTTAGCATAAAATACCAAGCTGCATGATTACTATCTGTTATCAAATGTGATAGTACTTTTTCCCGATTTTAGAACCAACCACATCCTCTAGATTAGTTCACGTCTACGGACTAGATGCCTATTAGATTTCGTACATACATGTCTGGGTGTTTCAGTAAAAGCCCAAAATGACGGTAGAAACGTGTTCAGCTAACAGACTGCCACTGCCAGACGGTACCTTTTAGTTAATCCATGGGTACCTACTCTAATGTTCTACAGTCGGCTCAAATTAGCAATGCAGTTGGGCATCGGGTATCAAATGCAATTATTGTTGTCAAACAGAATCAATGAATGTTCTGGCTTTTAGCATAGTCGCGTAAGATTATTAAGCTTAATATGTACTGCTGTTGTTATTTAATTAGTCTTTAGCACTACACTGCTAGTTGTAAAGGTTGGCCAAAATAGCTATAAGTAAAAAACAAGGGAGATAAATAGGCTTTTGATGATTGCAAAATGAAAATACTTTTGAAACTATAACCATTTCCAGTTGTGGCAATACCTGGCGTAGCAATACTATTTGAGAAGGTACTAAATGTTGCTTTAACATAGATTTCAAACCCATAATCTTATTTACATCAGCCGCTTCATGTAAAATTCTGGCGTTTCAACTGCATCCAGCACCCTAATTGCGTATAACACTGTCAATCAGAATCTGAATGATTTTGAATCTTATTGCTAATCCATTGCTTCATGTGATCGAAAAATTTGTCTGTCAACAACGTAAATAACGCAAGGAATGTTGTTGAACTGTCAAAATGAAACCGATTCCTACTGCAAGTGTGTTACGCAATTACCCCGCAGTTAGACTGGAAGCTGACCCCAATACTGTTGCGGAAAAGGCTAAAGGCATATGATGATTTTTCTGGACCCGTGGCTTATGTTATTTGTTAAAGACGTGTTTTGTAACAATATTTGCCTTTTTAAAGTAAATGTTCTGTTATTTTCTTCTAGAACGATTCGCGGCACTTTCATTGGGTCTCATGTCGGACTCGACGAAAATGGCCGTCGGTTATGGAGACACATCTATCAAGGTCTACGACATGGAAACACAGGAGGTGCGTTTATCAAATGTATGAATAGATAGATAAACCATCTAAGTATTTCGTGCACACAATATAAATAGCACAACATACAAAAGCACAATGAAATAATAAAAAAATACATGAATATGAAAAGACAAGGTACCAATGAATATACCTACTTACATAAACCAAAAAAAAATTACATATTTTAAAGGAATAAAGTGACACTGTGACCAATATACAATATGTCCCGGAATTAACGCACAACCTCTTAAGAGGTCATTGTACTCATCATTATGAACAACTTTTGCTATGGGCCCAAACCTGAAATCGCGAAAAAAAAACCTGCTGCTCCCTACAATTTGATGAGTTATGCGAACATAAATGTAGGGTAGGGAACAGCAGATTTCTTTTTTTGATTTTTTATCTGGCACTTTAATTTTTGGTTAGGAATACGAAATTTATGATGTCTTTCTTATTTTAGTTTTCTTTGTAAAACATACCTGCCATTAACTAAAGAAAACATTAATTAAGGTGGGCATTCACGGTCAGTCCATCGCGCCAAACGGCGTGATGTACAGACGCCAGTACATCAAGCTACTACTTGATTGAGAAAATTTGACAGTAGTACCCGAAGGTAGCTTGATGTGCTGGCGTCCATACATCCAAAAATTTGATCGTAAATGTTAAAATCCGTTGGCGTGATGTAAAACTCTAGATGTCCAATCGCTCCATTTGACTTTAGCTGTTTGGACCCACGCCAAATGGCGCTGTCGTGAATGCCCACCTTTAGTACTGAAATGTACTGAATATGCATAATCCAATACATTAACAGTACCTACATATAAGTCTTGTGAAGTGATTTAAACATTTTCTTTTGTATGTTTTAGTAAATTTATGTTCATTGGATACTTTATTACGTTTCGAGGCGTATATTTACTTTCTCTGCAAAGAAAAAAATGCTCTGAATGCGAAAAGCGGCCGTAGGTATTTTTATTGTTTTTTGGGAAAGTAAAATATATTCTTTTTCTATGTATTTTCAACTGTAATCCTTTTGGTAATCTTTTTGTATTATAGAAGCCTCCATTTTGTATTGTTTTGGGAAATGGAAATTGAAAGTATGCGAGTTGATTGTAGGTTACGTTATGTTAGTTTTTCCCCTATACAAATAATTTCGGCCTTCTATATGCAAGTCGGGCCTGTTACCACTGGGTAACGGCCCCGACTTACCTACGAGTTGTAGATCGTAGGTTCGAACCCAAGCAGGAGTTTTACTTTGTGTAATTTATATCACCACTGCTCTTAAAAACGGCAAATGAAAACATCGTGAGGAAACCAGCATGTCCTAGAACCAAAAATTCGAAGACATGTCACTCCCTCTCACCGAGCGGAGGCCTGTATCTCAGCAGTGGGAACGTTATAGGCTGATTATGATGATGATAATGAAGTACTAGTAGGTATCAGGGGCGTAGCCTTCATACAACCCGATTCCCATCGGCTTCCCTTTAAAACAACCACTTTCCTTTATGTCAACTATTGCCATATATTATGGTACACCTGCGTGTGTAAACTGTGTATCACATCACATTACATAATTATGTTTAATACCAGTTTAATACATCATAAGATTAAAACCTAACTTTTTGTGTGAGTTTATGAGAACTGAACAATTTTTTCTTCGGCTTCTCTCTAATGATAATTGTAGCTGCGCTACTATATAGGTACCTATTTGTTCAGAAATCCTACTGCAATAAGTATCTCTTTTTAACTAAATAGTTGAATATCACTTCTGAAGTTTATACAGGGTGGCAGGCACATCGACGCGAATCCAGTTACCATGGGTTCAGTACATGATTCTGGACCCCCCGCGATGAAGTTTTTCGTCGGTTAATAAAAAAAAAATCTGTGGTTTCCTACAAAAGTCCAATACCTAAGCGGTCAAAATGTTTGGAACAGAAAGGACAATGCCAGAGACTCTATAGAGCTTTGACCCATTAAATACATGTTGGTTTACAAGTATGCCAAATGTAGCATTCTATTGCTGCTTTATTAGTGATAACTAAAACACGTTTAAATGTCTTTAGATTTTGCGGTTTCTGTTTAAATCTAAGAACAATTATTACATTTAGGTTAGGTACCTTAAGTTTAGGTTAATTGCAGTTATAATTGTAGAAATAATTAAATAAGTGCTGTATATTGTTACAATGCTATCCTAGGATGTTTGGCTATGAAAGAAAGGAATGACATAACACCGACATCAACCTTAGTAATAGTTTTGACTTAGGACATAATTGTAGTACCTACATAGTAGTACGTAGTACCTACATACCTGTTGCAACGATTTCCATTTTACGAGAAGTGTTTGCAGTGCAGATTGTAATGAAGACACAACATGTCTTTGCATCCTGTCGACGCACAAGTACCAATTTAAGCACCTCAACATCGTTAACCAAGTCGAAAGCAATGGTTAGAATCCGTAGTACACAAAGTCGGCGAGTAGGCGAGATCGAGTCCGTGTACAAAAGCGAAAATCGTCGTGAAAATATAACAGTAATATGATCACAGAGAGATTAGGGAGCTTAAAAAACAAACAACAATGCAAACAGAACAGAGCGAATGTCAATGAATGACTTTTTGACATAGCTAATATTAGCACGTCAATGACGTTTCATTACACCTAATCACCTACTAGGGCTCAAATGCGAAATAATGATGAGAATATACATTCATAATAATAATAATATAATAAATATAATAATATTATTAAAAAAAACATTATTTTCATGAACATGTGTATTTTAACCAAATATATATTAAAATCCATTCATAATACATTAATAGATGTTATTTTTTTATGAAATAACTCGTTTGGTTCCACGTGTATACGTACTAAGTAACGCAGATAGTCGCGATATAAACAGGAAATGGACCTTGGGTTTTTAAATTCCTTTTATCATTAACTTTTTAGCCGCATCATTAAAAGAATAATTGTTAAGTAACCAAGGGTCATATTTTCATGCGATAATTTTGATAAATTTACTTTTCTTGGAAATTAATGTAAGGGTGGGGCAGGATCTGGCATTGTCATTTTTTTTTAATAGCCGACGAAATATTTCAACGCAGGGGGTCCAGGTCATGTACGAAATCCATGGTAACCGCATTCGCGCTGTATAGGTACTTCTTTCACACGTAAAGGATCATGGTCATTTTGGACTAAGAAAAAATAGAATTTCGTCCCAAGATGACACTGTCACCAAAATGTAGTAGATAGATATCATTAATTTATTTTTAAAAGATGGGGAAGTATTTTTGTTATTAAGTGTCTGTTATTTTATATCTTTATAAATATAATTTTGCTTTATCAGAACGCAGTATAAAATATTGATTTTGAACGCATTTGTAATTATTAACCTTACTAGAGAAGTCCATACTTTAACTTAGATCTAAATCGATTTTATTTTTTAATCGAAATGAAACCCCGGACAATGTCAACCGTGTAAAAGTAATAATTTTACATCTAAAAATCGATACTGCATAAATTGACCGATTACGTGGCCTCCCTATTTTTGACAAGTACTCGTAATATAAACAAAAGAAAGATTGACAATGACAGTTTTCATATAACATATTTCTTAATAACTTGACTCTCCCATCTTTTAAAAATATTTTGAAGGCCGTACTTGTTACCATTTATTTAGACAAATGAAACAACGTATGTTTCATCAAGGGACGTTTTGTTAAATTTTACTAGTCCAAGCATGTTAGGAGCGTGGCCATGATTCTTTAGATAGTGATAAAAAATTGCCCAGTACTAACCTGAGTTGGGTATTGCAATTACTTTACGGATTAACCGATAACCAACTCCCCAAATTGAAATTTATATCTTTCAAACAATGGATACCATCTCTCTCTTGCAGGCGTCGAGTGGGCGAACTGTAGACGAGATAGATGTTGTGTTACAATGCAATCATAACATAAAATTGCAAAGCCAAGCAATAAGGTTTATCTTACAAATTGTTAGACACTCAAGGCTTATAATTAAAGGGTTTTATGTGATAAAGAGCCTTTATAATTAAATCCTACACAACCAAAGACACACTTGAAACACTCAAAACTCTCACCCAAAGCAGTCGTTGCTTATTGGTCAATATTGACGGCTACACGACGAGAAAATTAAACTTTGGCCTATGGCTGTGTCTGATTTACGTTGTGTGGCTTAGCGGGTTACAAGTCTGTTACTTTACTTACGGCTTTGCATAAAATGTAACCAGTAAAATGTTACGGCTTAATCTCGCTTGAGTGTGGTAATAAAACTGATAATTCTGCACTGGATTTATTATAACTTTGATGTCCTTGACATTAAAATTTGGGTCGAAGATTTTAAATGATATTGGAAAGACGAATCCGGAGTGGAAAAATGTGTAATATCCAACCTTAGCTTTTTAATGGGTGCCACACATGACACAAATGCGAAGTTGTCAAAATACATACTTATTTGGCGGTAGTGGTTTTTGTGCCATGATTCGTTCTTGCCTTCGGTCTTTTTAACCGACTTCAAAAAAAGAAAGTTATCAATTAGACACGTATGTAAGTATTGTAGCGAAAAAAAAAGAAAGGAAAACACTTTTTTTCACCACTTCACGTTTAATTTTGTTCTTTTATAAAAAAATAGGAAAACATTGCAATTTAATATAAAAAGTAAAAAAAATAATATTTAATGTATAAAAAAGTTGCGGGTTGATTTGTGTAAAATAAAAGATAAATAACAGAGAAAACTTTGGTCCGAAAGGGTAGTACAGTCCTACCAACTTATCTGTGAACTGAAAGAGGACGGCACCGTCGATTCAGTGTTGCTAATTAATATAAGGTGCCCAAAATTGAGTAAGTTTTCAAGAAGGAAATTTCACATTAGACATAATCGTTTAATAAGAATTACAGTTTTTACAAATTAAAAACAATAATACCTACATAAAAATAATAAAATAAATAAAAAGAATTTGATAATTTACAGTTTGGATCCTTCAGACTGCTTCTTTTTACCCGATTGCAAAGAAGGGGAAGGAAATGTCATGTTTTCATGAAATTAAAGTTACGTAGGTACGCTAACAGTTTAGTCTCTCAGCAATAAACAATGGCTTTATCTAATACCCCTATATCTAAAACTCCTATATAAACAATGGCCATATCAAGACCCCTCCGTGTCTCGGAAAGCACGTTAATCTGTTGGTCCCGGCTGTCATTCGAGGATCTTTGACAGTCGTTACGGGTCGTCAGAAGCCCGCAAGTCTGGTTGAACCAGTCTTACCAAGGGGTATCGTATTACCCAGTAACTGGGTTGTGGAGGTCAGAGAGGCAGTCGCTCCATGTAAAATACTGGTATTCAGCTGCATCTGGTTTGACTGGAAGCCGACCCCCATATACTCGTAGTTGGGAAAAGGCTAGGCAGATGATGATTCATTTCTTCTTTCTGTTTCTCATTGCAGGCTGTACTAACATACAAAGTGCACAAGTTGCGGCTGCCGTTCATTCCGAAGAAGCTGCAGAGGATGCACTTTGGTCAGGTGGTCGCGCTGAGGACTCATCCGCAGGATCCGTTTATTTTCGCCAGCGGAGCCTGGGACAAGACCCTCAGGGTGGGTAAAATATTTTGTTTCAACACTACATTTTAATATAAGAGGAAGTGAATGATTTTCGAATTCTTCTGCAAATACTTATCTTAGGCACTTGCACAAAAAAGGTCGGAAGAAGGTAGAAAAATTACGCAGCATCCAGTAATAAGTACATACATAGGTGAATTATTATAAACTGAACTTTAGTATACCTACATTTTAGTACCAAGATCAGCAAAGTTTTATTTTCTTTTTTCTTTTTCCACTATGCAAAAATAATAGGTAGGCAATATATGTAGCTATAAATAGTTTTAATTATAACGACTAGCGACCTTCTAATACCCCTGTAACCAATTAGAACAATTTCAATCACTTTGACAAAAACTTGGTGAAGCCTAAAGACACGTACGTTTGTAAGATTGGAGCAAAGCAATCATTTATGTGTACCTACCCAATTGTGAAATTGTGACAGATTGTTAGAGAGCCTTTGAGCAAATCTGTAGCATACAGATAAAACTATAGTGGTATGATACGTAGGTAAACATAGCCTCAAATTAAACAGATTTCAACTCCTAACTTTTTTTTTTACACACGAGTAAACAGCTGTTCAAAAAACAAAGTTCGCATAGTTGCAACGAAACTAACTTTGTTATGAGGTAAAACAAAAAAAATAACAATAAAGTTGTGGATAACTTTGAAAATATGGGTGCAATTTGACCGCAGAACGTTCTAACCTAACGCTCATTGGTTAGACCTCATGCGAAGGTGAAAAGGGAACTCTGAATGTGAAAAACACAGCTGTTATAAGTTTGGTCGTCATGCCTATTAACTGCGAACAACGTGTTGTTATGCTCCGTTTGAGCTCAACAAATTAGTATTATTTTGTTGCTTGGATGGACTATTTGTTGCTCTTTTATTTTCATACTGCCTCGTTGGTCCAGTAATCGCAAGCGCTACTGCTGAGCATGAGGTCCTGGGTTCGATTCTTAGGTCGGGCAAAGTGTTATTGGGTTTTTCCATCTGGAATTTCACAGTAGTGGCCTGGAGTTTGGATTTGTGCCCGGTTGATGGCATGGTGGAGATTCATTGAGGTTTGTGGAACAGACAAACGATGGGACACATAATATCATGTTCTGCGTGTCCTGTCAGCTGCTCGTTACAGGAACTGATGGACGCTAGTGATGGCGCCAAACTCGTAGCCGAATTCTGGGCCGAGTCTATTTAGATTGCCATCGACACGCTATGAAGAAGATGGCAATAGGCTCGCCTATATTACACGGGACTCAAACACAACTGGCGAAATGTTAGGCAGAGGTGTACATAGTACACCCAACTCAACTATAGGTACACCTCTGCCCAACCCTTCGCGGAATCAAGGCATGATTTTATGTTATATGATTTTCATATTCACGTATTTTTGTTAACTTAATTAATAGAGTAATTTGAGAATTTGTTAAAACTTAAGTTCGTGATGGTGACTGTAAGTGAGCTTTCTCTGTGGTTCGGAATACGCCTCTCAAACGTGGTAGACAACAGACAATAATGCCTCGTTTACCGAGGTTCTCTGACCAGGCTCGCACAAATAGGTACGACCACTCAACCTTCACTGAAAAGTGCTTAGTTGACATGTTTTGTACGTAAATATCACTACACGCGTAGGTGTGCAAGTAGGTAGGTATGTGTCATACAGACAGGTAGCTCCACCACCCCAATAAACAGTTTAGGTGAGAGTTTTTTAATACCCCCACGCGTACTGTCGTTGTCCTATAAATGTACGAATCCGCTGTCAGCGAGTACGTGGGGCGAGTAACTTACTGGAAGATAGTAAACACGTGCTGAATTAAACATGGCGGACAACGACCGCGGACAGACTCAAAGCATCTCTGTCGAGATTAAAATATTTCTCTCGTCGGTTAACTGCTCAAATTATTTATTAAGCGCGCTTTAACAGAACGGTACGGTATTGTTCGCAGGTTATTATGGAATTTTCTATTCTTATTGCTTTGGGGCTTTGATGTTGTTGTTTTTTTATTCAGAATTGCTTTCAGTTCAACCATAGTTGCTTAAGCAGGAGCGAAGACGTAGTTAGTCAATTCGTGTTCGGATTTAAAAAAGGTTATATGATTTGCAGTGACTTAATTTAAAGCAAAATGTGAATTTCTTATTCAATAAACGCATAGGTAGGTGTTCGGCGCATGGTTGAACAAACGAAAACAGCGAAGTGGTGCGGTCATCGGTCTCGGACTTTTCGCCACGTTTTTTTAATCAATTTTATTAAAAAATTCTAAAATCTCATATATGCTCAAAGTATGAATTTTATCAGAACATAACAACATTTAACAACAGAACCAAGCAGCTTTGGAATAGTTTTCTTGGCATTTTGTGGATATCTATGGGTTTAAGCGATGAATTTTGGCAATTTTTTTTAATAAAATTGATTTAAAAAAGAGACGTGTAGAAAAGCCCCAGTTTTTTGGCGTGAGTACATAGCACATGACTGCACCACTTTGCTGTTTTCGTTTGTTCAACCATGCGCCGAGCACCCTGTATTAGGCCAATTAGTTTTCTTGATAAATATTTTATTTTTTATTAGCCGCTATTGTCCCACTACTGGGCAAAGGCCTCCCTCCTACTCTCTGTCCACCTCTCTCTGTCCAGAGCTGCCAAGGACCAATTTTTTATGAAGGAGTCTAGCTCAACCCGCCATCTCCGCCTGGGCCTGCCGCGATGTCGTTCGCCATTAAGCGGGACCCATTGAGTCGTAAGTTTGGCCCATTGATCGTCTGACATGCGGCAGATGTGTACAGCCCAATTCCATAAATATCTATTAACCTCCTTACTAATAAACGTTGTATAGCGTTTGTATAGTTACACAACGCTTTGTCTTCTTCTTCTTTCGAAAGTCAAATTACTGACGACTGAAAGAGAGAAATCGGTGTGTAATTATTCACCTGATGTAATACGTTTATTAGTAAGGAGGTAAATAAATAAATATTACAATGACTTTTATTTTCGGCACTATAAACGTTTTGATTCGAAGACTTCATTCAAATTCAAAGAAACAATGAAAATCAATGAGAAAAGTAATAACGTTTTCAATTAAAATTTATGATTACTAACCCATTTTGATTCCATTTGCGGTGATGGATATTCATTTTAATCCTAAATGGGTTTGGAAGTTACTAAACTAGATAATGGATGATATTCATTGGAGACCTATGACCTATATATGTTATGGTACTTATATAATAAATTGTTATTAGACATTTATAGATTGTATCGCGTTAAAGCTCCGAGTCCCCTGACCGTGTGATAGATTCTCATGGAGTGGATCACAAGCAAGCGTGAAATTTATTTACTTAGTTATCAATTTTTTTTTACAATTCTGTGCAAAAAAAAGATCGATATAACGAAAGTCGAGGGCCTAAGATTTTGTTACCTTTGCCGCGTCAAATAAATGTTAATATCTAAAATAATAATGTTGATCTTTAAAATCCTAACTAATATTATAAATGCGAAAGAGAGTTTGTTTGTTTGTTACGATTTTACGCTAAAACGGCTGAACGGATTTGGATCAAACTTGGCACCTAGGTAGACCATGATCTGGGTTAGGACATATTTTCCGACATCCACGCGGATGAAGCCGCGGGCAAAAACTAAGATTAATTTATAAAACTTCTTTGGAACTTACTTAGTTCAATAATAAGGAAATGCACCAAGTTATGTATGATGTAACTTCCTTCGTTAGTTCTAACTTAATGTTTTTAAGACTCAATTGAGAAAATGGTAATGAGGAAAACGTACGAGCTTTTCTTACGTTAGTGGGTGTTGCAATAGACTCAGAATAAACTGCTATCTTGGAAGTTCTGAAAGTAGTGAGTACTTTATATAAGCTATGTAGATATTCAATCATATTTTGTAACCAGAACTGTATGTACTTATATATAAACCCATGAACTAAGATGGGGACTACATTGCAAGAACAGGACCTAGTTTCACCAAACTATTCATAATCAGACATTAGTAAATCAGCCATAAACATCAATGTTAATGGTATTTACGTTCCACCAGAAAAAAATAACAAACCTGGCATTAGGATGTATCTTTCACTCTTATATCGGTCAGTTGTCAAAGCAACTAAAATAAAAAGTCGCAATGTCACTTGTCAATGTTCAATGACAAAGCATCATTTCAGCTTGCCGTATAATATAGACTCGCGTTTTTATTTCGATGATTTTGACAACTGACTAAATGCCGGTTAGTAAAGGGTTTTTCAATAGGGACGGGTCGATGTTGACAGTCTATGGCAGCCATACTATTTTGGTGGGATCTGTAAAATCTGTTGTATATTATGCAGTCAGTGATGCCAAATCACCATGGCAAGTTACACGGTTGAGCAGCATGTGCAAATGATAAAACTTTATTATCAAAATGAGTGTTCGTTAGTGCAAACGTTGCGCGCATTGCGCCCATTTTACGGCAGACGCGGTGGCCCTTCAAAGTCCACTCTCCAACGATTGGTGACTAAATTTGAGACGACCGGTTCGGTAAAAAACCAACCAACACCTTTACGTCAAAGGAACGCCAGATCGGCCGAGAACATCGCCGCTGTACGTGAGAGTGTTCAGGAGACTCTGAGGCAGTCGATTTCTCGCCGTGCTCAAGAACTCGGCCTTTCGCAGACCTCAACGACACAATCGACATTCTGCATGAACGGTTTGAGGGTAGAGTTATCTCTCGCAGAGGTGACGTGAATTGGCCACCAAGATCGTGTGATTTGACTCCGCTAGACTTTTTCTTGTGGGGTTTTCTGAAGTCGCAGGTCTATGCCAATAAACCACTTTCGACCGTTGCCCTGAAAGCCAACATAACGCAGGCCATCGCTCGGATTCAGCCGGATCTATGCAGCAGAGTCATTAAAAATTGGACCTCTCGGATTCGTGCCACCATACGAAGCCGCGGCGGATATTTGAACGATGTCATATTCCATCCATAATGGCATAAATGGGCCTTTTAAATAAAAATTAAATTTCGTTAATATCTCACACACATCTTGTTTTATTCAATTTTAACATCGACCCGTCCTTGTTGAAAGACCCTTTATGTTATCGGACCTCTAGGGCAGCAATTAAATTTAACGCCTGAAGATTAAACTAACTAACATGGTATGGTGAAACTAGGTTGTGAGTATAAGAATCAATTTATTAAACCACAAGCAGTGTGCTCAAAGGGATTTCACATCAGTAAAAATGCAAATATTTACAAACTTTCATCCTTTATTTTACCCGTTTAGGGAGTTATGATTATGGGAGCCAGGAGTTGATGTGTGGTAGGTGTATTTGTGGATCAGCACGTGTGTGTGATGGAGGTTTAGTGCAAACTGTTTATAATTAACTGTATTAAACCACAGGTAACACACTCGTCGCACTTTATCTTCTATAAGTATACAAATAATTACTTGTCCCGACTGATTCATCAACGCAGAGCCTAAACCGCTAGAGCTACAAACTTGAAATTTTGGCAGTTGATGCCTTTAATGTTGTAAACATCCACTAAGGAAGGATTTTTGGAAATTCGACCTTTAAGAGGGTGGAAAGGGGGGTTTGGTTTGTATAAAAATCTTATTCCTTGAGAACACTATACTTGAAACTTGGCACGAATATTTATCTGAGTAAATTATAAAGTTTTTCATTTTTGTTTTACTAAACTACCCCCTAAAGGGGGATTGGGGGTGTCAAAGTTTGTATGGAAGAATTTTAACGCTCGGTGCGACTAACTCGAAACTCAGTATATATACTGAGTTTCGAGTATAAATACTTTAGACCAAAAATAAATAATAACGTGTATCAGGGTTTTTTGAAAATCTACCCCTAATGAGGTACTATAGTAAGTAATACACGCGGACGAAGTCACGGGGGAAGTGCTAGTAACAAAAAAACAAAATACAAAATCGTTATTTGTCAAGATTTACAGATTTGCTCGATTTTTAACGATAGACAACATTTCATTCATTTCATTCAAGCGTCAAGATTTCATTGATCGTCAAAACACAGCATATAGAGCGACAATATCGAACGTAAAAATGGACCATTATCTGTTACCTTTTATGAAAATTTCCCACGCGGCTTTCTTCACCTCGATTTTCCTCAAAAGATTTCAAAGTAGATTTTCTCAAGATTATTTTGTTTAAATATAATTTCCCTTTTATTACAAACTCATTCATAAAATTACGTTGCTTTATTAGTGTTTTAAGTGCAATTCCTTGCTTCCTTTAATAAAACTTTACCTTTTAATACTACGTGTCGGGCACGCAATAAGAGTAATTTCTTGCATAAAGAAATAAACCATATTCCAGACTTTTTCTTGCTTCTATTGTTCTCATTTCCCCCATTATAGCGACTACTAGTTTTCCATGTTTATAAGTTAAAAAAAAAATAACCTCATAACTAAAGACTCACCGCCTCGTTGTTTACAAATAGGGCTGCTGAGCGTTACGTTCTGGGTTTGATCCCCAAGTCAGGAAAAGTGCTATCGAGTTTTTTTCATTAGGCATATATCAATAGCAGCCAGGAGGAGTCTGAATTAATGCCTTGTTAGAGCCAATGGTGAAAGCAGTGGTGGCTCAGTTGTAACGGCCGCGACTTACGAGCTGTAGGTCGTGGGATTGAACCCAAGCAAGCACCGAACTTTGTGTAAAAGATTTCATCACCACTGCTCTTAAAAACGGTAATGGAAAATTTCGTGAGGAAACCAGCATGTGTCCTAGAACCAAAAAAATTCGACGACATGTGTGACATTCACTAACCCACACTGGGCCCGCGTGGTGGTTTCCGGCACGCTCACTCTCACAGAACGGAGGCCTGTGTCCCAGCAGTGGGAACATTATAGGCTGATTATGCTTAGTGGTAACAGGGGAGCCTATTGAGGCCTATTGTTACCTATAATACAATTAAAAATAACTGGTTAAATGTGGGAGTAATACCATCTCTCTCAGTGCAATACTCTGCCCACCCCAGATAAGTTATGATGGTAGGTTATTTCCAACGTTCTATATGAACATTTTGCAATACTTTCAGATCTGGGACGTGAGATGCCAAGTTGGCTGCGTCATGACATTTGAAGGCGTTAACATTTGCAGCGATTCGATTGACCTGAACGTACGTATCTTTTGTTATAAATATACGACCTGGCATAACTGATATACGTTTCCTTGACTACACTGTCATTTTTAGAGCCACTCAGCTACCTGGGGCCGTATTATGAAGTATTAATGCCATCATGATTCCAGTCTGAAAAAGGGATGGTGCTATCGCTCGTATAGTTAGGTCTCTCTCGCGCACTGGAATCATTATGGCATTAGAACGTCATAATATGGCACCTGGTAGGTATATTTTTTGTCTCCATAGTCCAAACGTAACTAATACTTACACCCACTCGTATACCTGTCCCTAGAATAGACAATGTACCAGGGTTCACACACCCACAGGTTTCCAGAAATAAGTTTATTTTTAGGGTTCCGTAACACAAAAGGAAAAAACGGAACCCTTATAGGATCACTCGTGTGTCAGTCTGTCTTTCTGTCCGTCTGTCACAGCCAATTTACTCCGAATCTAATGGACTGATTAAGTTGAAATTTGGTTGGTACACATATTAAATTCTGTGACCCAAACACGGACGGGTTTTTTTTTAAATAAATGAATTTTGAATATGGGGGTCACTTTTGGGGGGCAAATAAGAAAATTAAAAAAAAAGTTTTGCCAACTATACCGTGTGACATACCAAATGAAAGGGCTTACGTGGGGGTTTCGAATAGATTTTTTTTTAATTTTAAAATAAATACTTTTAAAGTTATTTAAGAAAATAGACGAAAATTGACCATACCCCCCTTATCTTCGAAACTACTGCGCCAAAAATAAAAAATAAAATACAGAAAATAGTTCTATATCTATAGATTAAAGGAAAACCTATAAGAAGTCTACATTGTGGTCTTAAAATAACAATAAATCTCTCGATATTGTGCGCACAAACTTACTTTTGCAGTTGGAATGTATGGGAGAATAAGATTTTCAACTACAATGTTAAGTTTGTTTTTGGGATATTTCTGTCTCTTCTTTCTTCATTTTTAGTTTTATTTTATGTGGGATGTCGAAGCCCGAAACCTTAATCTCGATTCTGTAACACCGGGCATGATTTTGAAAATTCCAATACTGTAGGTATTCACTTTATAAGTTTATCTTGGACATAACTGACAGCCTGGGAAAATATCCGGAAAAATTTGGACACAGGTAACGATTTGAAAAAAAATGTTATCAATGTTTGTTTCTATTCCCATTGAGGTTAGAATCGTGCCTTAGACCTGCAGTATTAAAATTACTTTATAAAATTTATCATGTTTCCTTTTAAAAGGGATAATGAAAAGTGGCATCATTTTAATTCCTTACTCTTAGTTTTTCTATTTAATAATAGTATAAAACGAAGTCGTTTTCGTGTCTATCTGTGTGAACGCTTAGTTCTTCTAAACTACATCGTAAATTTTGATGCGGTTTTCCATCATGTAGAGAAATTTTTTATTTTTTTATTTTATTTAAGATAGGGTTGCTCTTGACTCTAGTCTAGGTCAGAGATGACAGAGACAAAGTCGACGATGGAGCGAGCTTACCCAGAAGAAGCCTGTTAACTCTCACTTTGAAGAGATCGGGGTTGTATACGTTCGGAAACACATACGCAGGCAGAAATTATGGTTAAGCAAACCGTCAAACACTTTAGCAGTTACAGTGGCAAGAGAAATAGGCCTATAGTTATTCTTATCAGTAAGATCTTCAGTTTTATTCTTCACTAAAGCACTACCACTGTTTTCATAAAGTCGGCTGGCAGGTAGGAATAGCTCACGCACAGCGACTAAAACATAGCTAAGACCCTAGTAATGTGTGGTCCGGTGTGCTGTAGGTGTTCAATGCTGAGCCCATTATGACCCGGGGATTTACCTCTCGAGATAAGCCTTATGGTTTTAGTTATGTCCTTCGTCCGGAAGGTAGTCCCCACCTCCCGACTGTTTACGTCAGCATTGAGCACCTCCGTCGCTGTACCCAATGGAGAAATCACCGAAAAATGGTTCTTAAAAAGATTCACAATTTCCTTGAGGTCATTCACACCATCGATGCTAACAGGAAGGCCGGGACGTGAGTTTTCTTTTTTGGTGCCCTTCCAGAAACCACGGAAATCTCCCTTGCAATGTTTCACAGGTAGAGCGTCCATTCTTATTTGGTCCTGATGATTTTGGCACCATTTTAATCGAGACTTGAACACTCTTCTGCTTTCGCACATTTCTTTGTATAAAAATCCTGGCTTAGGCCTACCAGACAACACCCAATCGAGGAATTTAGATTTGGCCACCCTGTGAGCCTCGCTGACATGTTTGTTCCACCCGGCCATGCACAGGCCACCTCCGCCCTTCCCCGACTCGCCATTGCCGCTTCACGGAAGGCAGTCACAATGTCGGAGTAAAGAGTATCAAGAATAAGCCTGTGGCCACGGTTACTACAAAATCAATCAGCACAGCTTACAAACTCAGTATGGAAGTCTATTACATTAAGTCGCTTATGACACTCTTTGGCATACGTAGAAACTTGTCTCTCACTTTTTATACCCCACACATCTTTATTTAGTTTAGTAACCTGAGACGTGATCTTAGGGGGCAGCAATTTTAAATTACACATAACCACAAGTGGGAAATGGTCAGACCACAGAGAGTCATACTTAACATCTGCACTAACAACAGCCTGCTTAGCCGAGTGAGTAGCTAAACAGTAGTCTAGCCAGCTGCTAGTCCCGTGCACATCACTTACAACATTAAAAGTACCCGAGTCTAACTCTAGCATATCCATGTCTATACCGTGACCATTGTATGACCATGTACTTAGTGATGGCAACCGTGGTCCCGTTACAACCTCAAGGCTAGTTTTTCCATCGGTGGAAATTCCACCCCAGACTGTCCATGACTCACCGCCATAACTCACCTTCTCTTCAATGCAACATTGCTGAAAATGTTCTCCCATGTCCTCGGTAGATTTTTCTACCTCCATCATTGCTATACAGTATAATCTTGGTTTCATCCGTTAAAAGAACCTGGTTCTATTAACGATGAGTCCAACGCAAATGTTCGCGTGCGAACTATAGGCGCGACGTTCTGTGAGCTCGTGTCAGTTCGAGATCAGTAGCTGGCTTTTGAGGTTTCAGGCCACGTTCTTCGAATCTCCTGGCAGTTCGAGCGCAAACAGCTAGTCCAAGAAAGTCTCTAAGCTGTTCTTGGACCTGTGCTGAGTTCAGGTGACGAGTACCCAGGCTGGTCATAAATATAAACCGATCTTGTCGTGCTGTAGTGACCTGGTTTCGTGGTCCTCCTAGATGGCGCACGAAGCTGCTAGTCTCCAGGTATCGATGGTAAATTTTTTGAACGGCAGAATGACTTGCATGAAGTTGTGCACTTATGTTTTGCTGAGTAAGCCCAGACTGAAGAAGTGCCACAGCTTGCGCGGCTACTTCAGGTGCAGTATCCATAATTAGAATGTCAAAATGGATAAAAAAATAAGGTACAACAATTTCGATACGCTTTTTATGCAAAGCAAAACAAATAACGAAATAACTATTGACTTATAGATGCTCTAATCAAAGCTTGTTGCTTCTTTAAAGCTGGCCTCCCACGGTGCGTGATTCTGCGGATTATCACGCACGGCCGACGACCATGGACAGCCACGCACCGTACACTAGGCTCTTCCAACGGTGCGTGGCAGTCTGTCTGCGTCTTGAGATTCGAAGCCATTTTATCATTCCAAAATGCAAAGTGAAACTGAAGCTTGCACCGCACTTTTGAAGTTACCGACTCGCCGCGGATCGGACGCTCCACCACGGACGTGTCTGTGCTACCACGGACGCTACTCTTCCCATGGTGGACGGTGTGTGCTGGTCCGGGTCCGTTCGCAATATCACGCACCGTGGGAAGCCAGCTTAAGAGTGACCAAACTCCGATTTCAAATTCCTAAATTCATATTGGAACTATGATGATACCGAAATGATGGTCAGTATGTCAGCTCCAAAACTGCATAAAAACATTTTCTCTGACTAATCATTATTATGGTGTTTTAGGCCTAAAAACATTTTATGTTTTTAGCCACCGTGCATTTTTAATGCACGGTGGCTCGATTTAGGAGTCCGGGAGTGTATTTATCAAAGACAGTACAGAAATCTTGTAGTTTTGACATGTCGCCACGTTAATAGAACACATTCATATACACTAACTAACTATACAAATAAATATACAAAACAAAAGGAAACTTAGGCGTCGAAGTACTCGTCCGCATTGCTGTCATCCGGAAACGTGCCCAGAAGACTGGCAGCATTGCCACGTTGAATGGCAATGCTAATTCTTTGGCCAAAGAACGAGCCAGCCCTCTGATCACGTGAAGTGTCGACCAGTCGGCGAGAAATTTCCTTAAAAAGGAGACGCACACTCGGGCCCCATGACCCGAGCGTTTCGACCCCAAACGGCTCAAAACTGTAGTTACCGATAAGGTTACAGTATTGCCAACACAGCACGCCGTGCTTGGAACATGAGATGGCGCAAGTGTGTCGACACAGGTTGCGTCCTACACCAGAGGTCTACCCACCTTCCAAGGCAACAACGTCATGCCGTCTGGTCTCTTCCCATCGTCACGTACCAAGCCGTTTGGTTCTAATACCGCTGGTACGCGTACGGTGGAGACAAGAGCTCGACGAATAATATCGTTAATGCTGGCGTGCCGTGCTATGCGACCTGCACTCCTGCAGCAGGACAGGCCATGGTGTCCAAGGTTGTCGACAGCTTCACCGTAGTGGCACCGATGCGAAGCAACACAAGGTGCATCCAAGCGGAGACACGTAGCGAGCCGAAACGAAGAGTCATCCATCATAGTGCCTATGGTGGATGACGGAAGCGCCTGAAGCCACAAGCCTCCCATTCTCCCACAGCCAGCAGACGGGCACGCTCAGCAGTATTAAATGACGTATTTACTAGGTTATTCCGTATAATACTGCAGAGGGGCACGTCCCACCGTTTCTGGGAGGCCGGGTTGTCAGGCAAATCGGTTCATATACATATGTGCGAAGCAAGGGCGGCTCGCTAGTAATAAATAAGATTTCTACCCATAATTTTTAGTAAGGAAATTCCAACATATTTCGTCTAATATTCAAGTTACGAAGCATCGTTTTAAATTCGCGTTAGATGTAGATATACCCGAAAAGTTTAGTTCACATGCCGAAGATCATCCTTCCTTGTATTTACATATTCAAGCGTAACCGGCATCTACGCTAAACTTTAGTTTTACAACATATTTGGGTGTTCGTTTTTATAATCACCAGCTCGTTGTGCACTTGTTTTTCATATTATTCCCAAGTTGTCGGGTTATCGTTGATTAGTGCTTAAGTGAACCAAAATAACATGGCATCTTTTTATGAATTTCTTCTTATGCAACCCAACGTAGGTATATTAAGGCCCACTTGTATGTTTAGTCGGGTTAATCAAATAAAGAGAGAGAGGAGAATTGCAAAGTTTGTAAACTGGGAGTCAAGTAATTAACATTTTAACTCTTATTACGCGTTGTGCAACTAAAAAGTAACACTGGGTTAATTAACCTGACTTAGTGTTTTTTGAGTTTGGAACATTGCAGTTTAGTCAACGAAACAAAATAGAAATGAAATGTCTGTACCCTGATATGTAATCCGATCAGAAATGAATGAACGATTGATAAACGGAAATTGTATACCCATCTCTTTTACACTATTTGATAGGTACGTAATACTTTTTAGTCTTTTAATTTTATAACATGACATTTCACTTTAATCGTATTGTATGTGGTTTTCATGGAGATTTAGTGTATTGATTGACGAAAACGACAGATAAGGAAAAATACCTATGTTTTAAGTTTTTTTTATAATTTGTACTTACTTTTATAAGAGTTCATGAATATATTGCTTGCTGATATAGTACTGAATTTTCACTTCCTATAACGTCGAATAATATAAAATACAAAATAAGTTATCAGCGGTACCTCATAACCTCAATTTATTTTGACATTTCTAACATAACCCACAGTTTAGCGATATATTCCTCTCATATGGTGGGTTAAATATTTAGAAGTTTAACCCTAGGTTTACCTCTAACTCTTGGTGGCGCAACGTTTATGATTTGATTGATTAACCCTGAGTTTTCTGTTAACTCCGAGTTATTAATGGGCCATGAACGTGCAAGTGGACCTAAAAAGAGGAGGGGGAGTATTCAAGCTTTTTCTACTAAGGAAATTCTTGCGGTAAAAATCTTATAGTTTAAATTCTTACGAAGCAATGCCCGTCAAGTCAATTTACCGTGTTTTTTATAAACTTTTCAAAATATTTTTCTAAATCGCTTTTTATTTTGTAAACATTTAGGTACTTGAAACAAAATTTTCTTTGTGCACTAGTGCAGAATATAATTATGCAAATCACGTTCACTTTAATACCTACACACGCATTTATATTATCTTCAAACTAAGCGCTAGATTGAATAAACCTCGTATAATGTCTTTCAAAGTCAACTGCATATAATAATAAAGTACTCAAAATGTTTTCAAACACTATTTTTCTTGGAAAATAAAAACCACTAAAGTCCGCTTAAGTGGTTATAAATAAGTAATGCAAGCCAAAACATGCATACATAATAAGTTTTATTACTGCTGTAAAACATTAAACATGGCATGGTTGTTATTACCAAGAAATCTGCCCAAATCATCTACCCCTTTTGCATACGTGATTTGGGATTAAATCGCTTTGTCTGATAGACCTAAGTTATCATTCTGTGAGACGTGTGTGCAATCTTTCAAGTAATTACTTTTTAATCCGTTAAGTACCCATTCATTCCTTAAAGCATTTCCCTCTATTTATCAATTATTATCCACTTTACTCAATTACATTGTAAATAAAGACTATCTACATAAACACTGACAAGCACTGGAGTTGTTCGGATCTTCACTACTTCTTTTTCATTTCCAATAATATCGGGAGCAATTTCGTAGCTTTTATTCAATACACAACGGTTCCTTACCTTCCCTTGGTAATAATGGCCAATTTATTTTTCATCTTCCCATAAAAATCGTTCAGCTAATCACAAAATGACTTCATTCCATTCGAAAACGAGTCGAAGTCATTTTTCTGTAAACCGAAGTACAAAATTATTTTTGGTCCTTATTTCCTAAAAGCATGTTGTTTTCCTGCTACGATTCCCGTCGTTTCAGTTAGATTAAGATAAAACTATACAACCTTTTCCACACTGTTCAAAAAACACCAAATTATTATGGTCCTACAATTATCTCATACAAAACTCCAGGTCTTAGGGCAGCAATACAAGTCACTTTAATTAAAAACTCTTGCTTTGTCGTAGTGCAAGTTCGCGGTACGGCTTAGCCGTTGCTTGGTACAGGCAACCGCACGTACATGACAACAGTTTTACTCTCACATCACCTTTATTTTTTAGCAGTAAGGGTACTTCTTTGTTCAAGTGTTACCTTGGAAGAGCGTATGACTGTACCTCGTTATGAAGTTTGATGCTCCTGTAGTTCTTCTTTGCTTTGAAGAATATTATTATTGCACGGTTCTCGATATTTTTAGTTTGTAAAGCGGTATAACTTTGTCTGTGAACTGGGTACTGATATTGGTTTGTTCGTTGTATGAATTTTGGTGTGCTGTTTTTATTTCTACGTTTTTTGAGATCTAGAAAAGGTACCTAAGTGTGTGGGTATGTAGGGCAAAACTTGGCTAATTCGTGATATGCAGCTATTCGGTGATAGATAATTGTGTTTTATTACCAAGTTACTACTGACTTGATAAATGTACATTTTTCAATCATTATAGTATTTGCCACATTTTTAGATATAAGTTAGCAAAACTTATTTTGTCTACTATATCACAGTAAATTTAAAAAATAGTCTGATCAATGAATCGAATTTTACAAGTAAAAAACAAAACTATCACCGATTACCCAAGTTTTGCCCTAGGACATGAAATCGCTGTAATTGTACTTAAATGTTTTTTTTACGTCCCGAAATGAAAATGAGAGAAATATCCGACTCGAGTTGGTAGAATAAACACGCTTGTACCTACGACGCTAAGTTACCATAGAAATATTATGGGGTGTAGAATGTGTTAATATATTACTCAATACTCAGTTCTTTATTGCATTCCATATGTATTACACAGATGGAACTATGATGATGATGATGATGGATCTATGGATGGATATTATGAAAACTATAAAAAGAATATTTTGTTTAAAGGGAAACGAAAGAATATTTACTACCTAAAGCAGGTGCTACATCAGTTTCACAACACGCGGTCGTAGGTATGTACTTTTGCAAAAACAAATAATTGTATGTTTTTGTGAATGAATAATTCAGTTAATTAGTCAATGTCAACCTATTTAGATACAAGTGTGCCCTTGGAAGATTTTCACATTAACAGAAACGCTTTTATTAATTTGTGGGTAGGTACCCTTTTGTGCAGAAGTTTAGTGACAACCGGGAAACTGTTAGAATATAAATACTTATATACTTATTTTCGTAAAGAGGAGCTCGTGGCTAAGTAATAACAGCCGCACGGGTCGCTCCATCAGGTTAAGCTACACTTGCCGGGGTTGGTTCGTGGATGGGTGACCATCTTTACATACCGAGACTCCTCCGTGCCTCGGAAAGCACGTTAAGCCGTTGGTCCTGGCTGTCATTCGTGGATCTTTGACAGTCATTACGGGTCATCGGAAGCCCGCAAGTCTGACAACCAGTCTTACCAAGAGGTATCGTATTGCCCAGGTACTGGGTTGTGGAGGTCAGATAGGCAGTCGCTCCATGTAAAATACTGGTATTCAGCTGCATCCGGTTAGACTGGAAGCCGACCCCAACATAGTTGGGAAAAGGCTAGGCAGATGATGATGACTTATTTTCGTAGATAATTGGATTTTTTTAACTTTGTGTGGATGTGATATAAGTCCCGGTAACTTATCCTTTGTTTTTATCAATTTTTTTTTCATTTTTGAATAGGCAGAGGAAAGCGGGGGAATTGCAGTCAACTAAGGGAAAATGTTGATAAGAACCACATTTGTTTACTTTGTTATAATTTTTAATTAGGACATTAAGCCTCGTTTATTTGACTATCTTTTCATTACAGTTTAAATCAACTACAGCCATTCATTAAGGTTGCGGGATGTTCGAAAGAGTTACCGTGGCCCCGGCACAGGCAACAGAAGGAACACGGGTGGGTTTTAGTCAGTAAAAGTCTGACACGCCCTCCCGCTCCGCCCAGAGCGAGAGAAGTCATTTGATGATTTCCCATCCACAAAAAAAAAAAAAAGCCATTCATTAAGGTACAATAAAGATTTTATAAAAATAGTCAATCGCTCACATTACCCATAGGCGGGTAATAGAGCCGTAATAACGCTCTTATGGGAAATGGGAGCCATAAGTTTTACTTCTTCCCAAAATTAGTGTAGGCTTCCATGTAGGCTCCCATGTAGGCTCCCGCCGACCCGCTGACCGCCATTTTGAAAATTAATAACACAAATATCTTATTCGACTTTCAATCACAAGTTAACAAATGACACTTGATCTTTCAACGAATTGGGACGAATTTAGGTATGTAAGAAGCATAAACATAATACAATAACGTGCTTACTAATAAACATAGTTTAAAAAATAATAGTTACACACCGATTTCTCTCTTTCAGTCGTCAGTAATTTGACTTTCGAAAGAAGAAGACAACGCGTTGTGTAACTATACAGACACTATACAATCTTCATACTTTCCTGGATGCTGGCAATCGGCAGTTTTTTATAAGCGCGGAGCGAAAAACAAATAACTGTCCTTGGTGACTCAACGCAGGGCACTAACGACTTGTGCGTGACAGCCGAACTTTCTTGATGGTTGACAGAAACGGCCGAGTGCTAAAGGTCACCCGAATGTGCAATAGGTTCCGTCCAATCGCCATCGCTCTCATTACCCATCTCTCCCCTACATATTCAAATCAAAAATTTCTATCATCATCAGACAGAGATGTGTTATTTCTCCGCATGAATTCATCTATTCTGTAAAATTCGATCAAACGCTTAAAAATAACAAAAGCCTTATATTTAGATCTGTTTAGTCTTATAAAACATAAGACGCGACCGTTTTGGATACGACCGGATTGAAGCCATTCAATTCATTTAATGTTGGACGCTGTTGAATGGGATGTCTATGTTTTGACCCTTGACTGACGGGAAAGCAGATGTTCAATACGATATAGGACATTTCATTGCTATTTTGGGATTCAATAATTGGATGGCCTAAGTATTTAAGACAAGAGACGGTGTACGTTTGTTATTACACGTTGTGATTTATCTAAACTTCAATCAGTAAATTGTCCTAAAGATGCCTGTTTACCGAAGGACCAAAAAGCGATAAATTATAATGTTAGCTATAGATAATTGAAAATTAAGAAAACAAGGCAGAAAAGTGAAACAAATGTCTCTTGATATCATGAACAAATCATGTAAGACCGACACTCAAGTCACCGTAGTTTTATCTTTGAATGGTTAGTGTCGATAACACACGGCCGCAAAAAAATCTAACATGAACATAAAATTCGCTCTTCAGATAGAGAACTGTTATCATACCTCCACTAACGCCATCTTAACCCCGATATCGTCTCCCGTAGCTCCAACTTATCCCATATCTGATGTTATGTAACTTCTGTTATATACTCCCAGTCCTCATTTCTTTGTAAAAGCAGGAAAGTGTGCAATACAAATGTAATATGCCATGTTTTATCTCAATCCCGGAGGGGAAAGATTTAGACGCGTTACGGGTTTGCGTTTAGGGTTTGCGTTATACCACAAAGGTGGTATAACGTTAAACGTACCTACTCACACATAGGTAGCTAATATGTGTATTGTTTAGATAAAGGTTAACGATAAATCATGTTAAACAGAATTCAATTCGGCGGATACGAGCAGACGTTTTATTAAAATTGAAATGAACTTCCCAGTGGATTGGAAACACAATGACCCAATTGACATCATTACGAGACATGACATTATACAAGGTGGCACGGACATCGACGCACAACTTGTTACCATGGATTCAGTACATGATTCTGGACCCCCTGCGTTGAAAATTTTCATCGGTTATAAAAAAAAAATGATGTTTCCTACAAAAGTGCAATAACTACACGGTCAAAATGTATGGAACAGCTAATATTTTTTATTAATAACCGATTGCAAGGGGATCCAGAATCCTGTACTGAATCCATGGTAACAGGTGGTGCATCGATGTCCCTTTTTTTGTGGATGGGAAATCATCAAATGACTTCTGCCGCTCCGGGCGGAGCGGGAGGGCAGTGTCAGACTTTTACTGACTAAAACCCACCCGTGTTCCTTCTGTTGCCTGCGCCGGGGCCACGGTAACTCTTTCGAACATCCCGCAACCCTGGCTGGCGTCGATGTCCCTGCCACCCTGTATAAAACTTTCATTGGTAAAATCTTGGCACAACAGGTCATCAAAGTGTGATGTGGGGACTGTAATACAGCGTCATCGTTATTATAAGGCTGAAAACAATTTTGATAAATCGATTCTCTTCTATTACAGTATAGCTATAACTTTTTAGAGTTTCGTACCTCAAAAGGAAAAACGGACCCTTACTTATAATATCACTCGTGTGTCTGTCTGTCCGTCTGTCACAGCCAATTTGCTCCAAATCTAATGAACCGATTAAGTTGAAATTTAGTACACATATTAATTTATATAGCCCAAACACGGACGTGTAACGTAAATAAATGATTTTTGAATACTCACTTATGGGTCACTTATGGGGGCAAATAAGAAAATTTAAAAAAAAAGTTCTGCAAACTATACCCTGTGACATATTAAATGAAAGGGCTTACTGTGAGGGTCTCAAATATATATATATTTAAATATTTTTAAAATAAATAGTTTTATAGTTATTTAAGACCATTTACAAAAATATACTATGCCCAAGGGGGGTATGGTAAATTTTTCTTTTTTATCCCAACTACGGAACCCTTCATTGTGCGTGGTCCGATACGCACTTGGGCGGTTTTTTATGTCATAGATTAGGTAACAAACAGACGGCTACCTGAATGTAAGTCGTCATCGTCGCCTATGGACAATTAGAGGCGCTTATTTGATTAACGAATTTGATGATAACAGTTCTGATAACATTAGATGGGATGCTGGCATTCCGTTTATACCATCATTCTCCTATTCCCACAGAGCAAGACAAAAAGCCGGCCAAAACATTCCAAAGTTTTACAGTCTTGTTCTAAGATAACCTAATCTTTTATAATCGATGCAGTGACGATTGTGACGAACTTAATATTATCTAGTTTAGCTCAGAAGAATTGTCCTCATGTAAGTGACTTTATGTCTTTTTTGAGAATAAATGAAAAAAATCTTTAAATCTAATCTTTTACACAGAGAGAGCATTGTATAGCTGGGAGCTGGTCGCCGACTGCAGGTCTTAGTGTGTGGGACCTCACAGCAAGAAAGCTGCTCAGCTTCATCAGGGTTCAGAATCGAAGACAAGATGTGGACGGGGAGTATATCTACGCTTGTCGGTACTGGCGTTCAACAGCTGTGCGTATATTTTTGTTCAATAATACCTTCTCTATTGCTCTTGCCTGTGGCATACCCTAAAATTGAAACAACAAAATGACTTGCACCGTCTAAACACTGTTTAGACGGTGCAACTTCTATTGTTGCTTCAGCTTACGGTATGCGATTAAATCGCACTGTATAAATCAGGCTTTAGGCCCGGACTCTACCAAAGTAGAGACGAGACGAGAGGAGAGATGTGTTTTAAACAACCAATAGAATTTCGTTCTTCACACATTTCGTCTCCACTCAGCTTCAGTGGATACCACTGAGCGGAGATGGATCATATTTGTATGGCGTGATTGAAGCGGAGATGTGAGCTGTGCCTAGCAAGCTGGTGACGGCGCGCAGCGGAGACGAGAAGAGATGTGAGCGGTGTGTAGTGAGCGGCGCCGCTAGTTACCCCCGCGTCGCACAACCCGCCAGCCACGACCGCCAGCACACATCTCCGCTCCGCTCCAGTCTAGCCAGTACGCATCTCCGCAAAGCAACATCTCTTCTCGTCTCCGCTTCGGACAGCTCCACACATCTCCGTTTTAGTGGAGACCGGACCTTAGGCACCCCTTGCTTAAATATGACCAGCAGTGACTGTCACTGACACCGGTCAGCCGATGTGTTAGGACCGGTACCTACTGTTTTAAAGATCAGTAATTTATACCAAAATTTATAATTTTTGTATAAATTACTTATACTTATTAAAATTTATAATTGAAAACAAATCTTTAGGAAAGAAACAGCATGATTGATCCGTTCACACCCAATAGCTTAGCTTCTAATGACATCTGAGTTTCTAAAAAGTATAAGAGGTAGGTACAGGAAGGTCTGTGTTACACTATCCATCTATTTTCTAAATAAAGGAAATATCTAGCTGCAGACTTAAAACTGAAATGTGTAGTTTGTACCCGTAACAAGTTTGAAAAGAAATAAGCTTCCAACGCTACACCGGTGAAATGTTGTCAAAATCGATTCAGTGCACAGCGCATATTCGAATACACAGAATTCCTTTTACTGTACATATTCGTTGATTCGACAACATATCTGAATGGAGGTATATACGGTAAAACGAACACACTTTCTGTGAAAATAATTGCTCTGGATCTATATTTGATTCGAGCAAAGTTAGGGAAAACTTTATTCTATTTTTGGAATTATTTAATTAAAACCTTGAACGTATTTTTACCTCTTTACTAATAAACGTTGTATAGCGTCTGTATAGTTACACAACGCTTTGTCTTCTTCTTTCGAAAGTCAAATTACTGAAGACTGAAAGAGAGAAATCGATGTGTAACTATTCACCTGATATAATACGTTTATTAGTAAGGAGGTTACTGTTTAAACTCTAAAGAATACTAGACAGTATTCTTTACAGTGTAGGATAGTCTATTGTTTTCTTTATTCTATTTTTGAATTGTGAGTTTTTATTGACTTAATAGGAATCAAGCCAACGTTGTAATTGTCTACTTGAGTATTCAGTGTCAACAATTTTCCATTGTTCGTAGCTATGCTATAATTTTTGTGACTATTTTGCCACATAAAACAGCACCAAATGCGTTACTTTTACAATTAGGTTTTACTCGTAAAACTGTGACCAGATTTTCTGAATAAATGAATGACGAGCAATTTCATGAAACCAGCTGCTTTTAGTTATACCTACATATCCAAGTTATCTCAACCGAAAGAACGTCGTGCACAAAAAATTCCAATGAATAAAAACGGTCTATCCGTTTTAGCGAAATTTTCCGGGATATACTGAATATATTTTTTTGTTCGCGTAAAAATTTTCGGACAGTTTCTCTGGCGAGGTTTTCCCCGTTATGAACTACTGGTTCAAATCTAGTTTAACTTTCGCTGAGATAACCAGAATGTCGCGACGTTGGCTTTGTCATTTCAGTTCGCTATCGTTTTAGACCCAGGCTAAACTTCCAACGTGGAAGCTGGAAATGTGTTGTGTTATTACTAAACAGTACTAAAATTAACGTGTGTGTGTGTATTAAATTAAACGTGTTTTATCAAAACAAAGGCAATGTCAGAAACACATTTGCGAGTAAACATCGGTCTAGTTTAAAGTTATTGAAGCGTTTTTCTAACGTAACAATCTATTACAATAATACATTATTGTTATTACGCCTATGGACGTTTAGTGCCCCTCAAAGTGTTAAGGACCATAATATACAGCTCAATATTTTACTATGATCAGCCAGCTTACGTATTTTTAACCAACTTCAAAAAAAGAAAGCGGTTATCAATTCGACACGTATGTATGTATGTATGTATGTATGTAATATTATTGGAACTGCACTAAGTATATTGACATATGATAATCGATTAGGGCTTCAAATCAAATATTCAAAATTTTATAGGTGTATGTATGTTTGTCCACGTATTTCTCCGAAACTATTAATCCGATTTTGGTAATTTTTATGGGCTTACATTTACTTCAACTTAGGGTACTGTGCAAGTTTCATCAAAATCAGTTCAGTAGTTTTCAAGAGACTAATACGTGTAAATGTGACGGCCTGGCTTATTGATACGAGCTACGGGTGTGGTGTCAAGGGGAAAACATCTCAAAACCTTTGTCAAATTCTTGTCAAATATTTACAACTAAACTATTAACTACGTAATACAAAGAAATGTTCCAGTTTTTACCTAAAACTAAAAATTACGAAATAAAAAAGTTATTTAAAAAAATAAATCGACTTCAAAAAGAAATTAACTCAAAATTATGAAATAACTTAAAGGAGATGAAAAACGGTGGGCTCAAATGTAATAAGTTGAGATATGATCTAAAAAATTTGTCATATTTTTTTATCTTAGAATATCAAAAATCAGCTCAATTCTCAATCTGGAAGCGGAGAATTATGAGAAATATAGTTATAAGTAATCGATTACAAAATTACAAAAAGAAAACCTTCGCACTAGGTAATTAGGTAACTAGAGTAATTAAATGCACTAAATATACTTATATACAATATAGTGCATTTACTTACGTGCCATATTAATAAATTAAATACCAATGAATTACTGAAAAACCAATATAATGAATATCGATTTCATATCGATTAAAATCAGTCTTATATTTTTAGTCTATGTCACTGGCATGACAGCTGTGAGTCAGCTCAACATTGACAGTAGACAGTTGCAAACTGCTCTTGCTTGTTCACTCGTTTCGTGTTTTCCGATGCGTTTTGATTGCTTTTCAGATTATTTCATTTTTAACGACCACTACGTTGTTTTTCACGAAATCTGACCTTGCCTACATTGTACGACCCTTGCTTTCACACTGGACACCGAAGATCGCTCACACGTTTGACTTGGAATTGTTATTTTGGATTTTACCGCCGCCTTGTGGATTGGATATTGCTGAAACTCTGGTTCACTGTGTGACTTGTGGGATGGCAACTAGACACTGCAATATACTAGGCCGACGACCCTTAGACAAAATATAATAAACGTTAGGGTTTAAAGAACATCTTTTGCACTTCAGGAATAAAGATTGTGACATAGCTTGACTTTTATTAAACCTCTAATAACTCGGCTCTCAGATTGTCAAAACTTACAGAATTTTCAGCGAGGGACTGATAAGTTTAAATCTATTAATTCACACAATTTCATCTCATTACATTCAGGCCCAAGATTGTATGTAATAGTTTCCGTCTCCTTTCAGCAGTCGGTGGCAAAACATTATAATACAGATCCCAAGGCACCGACATCTGGGCACGCCACAATTGCGGCGATAAGTCCCCTCTTTGAGGAGTGGCTGGAGAGGCGCCACTGCGTCCCCACCTTCCGCCTGACGCAGGTCCTCACCGGACACGGGTGCTTCGGGAGGTACCTGTTCCGGATAAGGCGTGAGGAAACGCCTAGGTTTCACCACTGTGTGGATCGCGCGGAGGACACGGTGGAGCATACGATGGAGGTCTGCCCGGCTTGGGCGGAGCACCGCCGTGTCCTCGCGAAAGCGATCGGCGGCGGCTATCTCTCGCGTCCGGCCCTGGTCCAGGTCACGGTACGGAGCGAGAGTACATGGGAAGCCATTACCTCCTTCTGCGAAGCAGTAATGCTCGCGAAGGAGGAGGCGGGACGCGTGAGGGAGAGGCAAGCTTTGCGCCCTCACGCCCCTAGTCGCCGCAGGAGACGCCCTGGGCGTCGGGAATTGGTAGCCGATTCCCGGCCACCATAGGCGTGGGCTTGCGGATGGCGAGCAATGGGTAGCTCGCCGTCCGGTAAGGACAAGGCCCGAGTCGACGGCGCGTTGTGTTCCACGCGCGCCTCAAAGAGATGTCAGCACCATTGAAGGGGTCCGCTAGGGCCGATGCCAGCCAGGGTTGCGGGATGTTCGAAAGAGTTACCGTGGCCCCGGCACAGGCAACAGAAGGAACACGGGTGGGTTTTAGTCAGTAAAAGTCTGACACGCCCTCCCGCTCCGCCCAGAGCGGGATAAGTCATTTGATGATTTCCCATCCACAAAAAAAGGCACCGACTTCCGAAATTAAAGTTATTTCATAATTTTGAGTTAATTTCTTTTTGAAGTCGATTTAATTTTTTTAAATTAATGTTTTGTATCGATATATTATCGAATAGTCTCACAAATCTTTGAGGATATAAAATTCAGCGAAAACATTTTAAAAAGGGTTCTAAAAGCATTGCTAGTTTTTTTTTAGAAAGTTGTAAGGTTGTTGTAAAGACTTATCTTTAGTGTTTATTATTTTTTTCGTCCAACCTGTGTTCTCCCACTGCTGGGCAAAGGTCTCTCCCATATTTTTTTCATGTTTCATATTTTTTTGTGTTTCTAGTCTGTTTATTTGTTTGAGTAAAGTTTCAAAATAATTGAGTTTTGCAAGACTTACTTGAACACCCTCATTAATTAGCTTAATAAAATAAATAAAACCAATAATCTGCTCAGAAAAGTACGTAAATACCTACTTAGAAATTCCAAGGATACAAAATCGACTTTTAAATAAATCCAACCCTGACCATATACGCCTTTCCTTCCAAAACTCTTGTTTGGTAAGAAAATGAAATTACCGCAGAATAAACCTCGGATTTTGGGGTTGCTAGCCTGTCAGATACATTTGACATTTACCGTTGGTATCTCGATCTTACAAAAGGTCATTCGGAAAAGATGTTATGAAACAAAGTGCTTTAACACGGCTTGTGGTAGGAGTGAACTGGCAGAAAATGTGACGTAACGAAAAAGCGTTAAATATTCCGCCTGTTTCAAGTATCAAAAGTTGTGCTAGAGTTGTGTTGTACAGAGCCATCTAGTATAGTTTTTACCAAGTTCAAAACTGTACTAGATGGCTCTGTATTAAAAAAACAAAACCATAACTTTGACACTTGAAACTTGAGACCATACTAGATGGTTCTGTATTAATACATTATATACAGCGAAAGGAACTTTGTTCCAACCGGGTGTCCCACGACACCTTCCGACATTTTTTTGCACTTTTGTCACTGGGTAGGTTTTGATTTCTGATTGTTAGGTTTTGTCCCAAATTGTGACCAGTACTGTTAAGACCTTTTTAATAGAAATCATCATCATCCTCCGGCCCCTATTCCAGAGTTTTCTGAAATGACGTTCACTAGGTGGCAACACTGAGACGTCAGGTCCGGGCACCTGTCAAAAGTGTCAAAGCGCCTACATTTTCTTTAATCGTGACTGAATGATGAACTAATGAATGAAACGAATGTTGAAACGTCAACATAATTTTTAAATTCATTGTTGACGTGAACTGGCGGCGTGATTTTCATGAAAACCCTCATTAATTTGTTGGCCCCGTAGCATGTATTTTCTTCAGACACATCTTTTTATCAGCCTATATTACCGTATGCACCGTATGTCATCTTTCACACATCCATCCATTTGTTTCTTTGCCTTCCTCTATTCCTACTTGTAAGTACAATAATATCGTTAAAGTGTTAGCCATCTCACAGCTTCAAATATCACTATCTAGAGGTAAATTAATGCAAAGAAAACAAAAATACATACATTTACTTTAGTACTTTATTTAAACAGTAAATTACATCAGTCTGTGCTTTGTTTCATTGTTCACGTGGGTGAAGGTAATGTTTTTCTTAAATATCACGTATAGGTGGGTTTCAGGTAGCGTTGCCCTCAGGTAAAGTTAACTCATGCTAGGGATTTCATGTAATTTGCTGTCGTATTTAACATTAGTTGGTTCAGTGCACTGCCTTGTTTTACTAGTGAAACCGAGCGTAGTGCAGTTCAAATCAAAACTAAGTTAATTTAACAAAACATTACTCTAGGTAAAGTCAGGGTTTTTTTTAATCAAATTGAATACCAATTTAAATTATTGTCCGTATAATGAAATCATATCTGTCATTCTTTGACAGTTGTATGAAATGACTATAACACGGCTTATTGACGTAGGGTGTCAGTTTGATAAAGAATTAAGTTCCCTGACTGTACAATATCAATCTTAATACAATCCATTCCTGCAGTCAGTTACCACAGAAAGGTTGACTGCGTAGGCTTCTTTTCAGGGCAATCAATCTTCGATACTGTTCTAATAAACATGGCTATTTGCTAAGTGTTCTTTTCGTCACGATTTACACAACAATAATGAACAAAACTAGCAGAGTAAACATCCTTGGGTTAAACAAATAGCTTAATTCGGTAGAAATATATCTTATTTCGGAGACATTATTTGTCTGACCCACATTGTACCCAATGGGCCAAGACCCGTGCAAAAATAGGATATTGAGTTTTCCGTGGAGTTTCTTGTCGGTTCTTCTCCATAGGCACCTACTACGCTTCGGAATGGGCAACTAGCTTCATATTTCTAACTGATTGTCTCCTTGACGATTCAAAAGTAGTAAATGGTTTAATTGAAATAAATGCTTTGAGTTTGAGTTTTAAAGTTCAGTTTCGTGAAGCGTCATCTTTGTCAATTTCACCTTTGTGACAGCCTTTTTCTATAGCTCGATATGTCGCTACATAGTTATAACCGAATTAACTTCCTTAAGATTCATGGATTTACCTTCTTGCTAATAAACGTCGTATAGCGTCTGTATAGTTACACAACGCTTTGTCTTCTTCTTTCGAAAGTCAAATTACTGACGACTGAAAGAGGGAAATCGATGTGTAACTATTCACCTAATATAATACGTTTATTAATAAGGAGGTAAATCCATGAATCTTATGGAAGTTAAGTTAATAAGACATTGGTGCCGATTCTTTTGTCACAAATGCCTCTAAACTAGATTAAAAATCACCAACATTTAGTTTATTCCTGGCAAACGACGATTTCCCCTTCTGACATAAACTAAAGTGACACAACTACCTATATTTTATTTTGACAGCACTAAGATGACACTGAGTTATTAGTTTAGTGAAAATGGTAATTTTGCTATTCTGAATTTGACGTTTTTCACCTAAAATTTAGTTTTTCTAACTAAATCTGACTATCGTCGCGATTAAAAAGGTGTGGAGTAAAATTAGTTGGCATGAACTAAAATTCACACCAACACCTCGACTTCAGGAGTAAAAACATTACTGTAGCTTTTTTCTTTTATTTTGCTTATATCTCTAAAACGGTGTCCTATCGCAAAAATAATGAAAATTTTGACCCGTTTTATAAAAACCATAAATCCCTAAAACTCAACATGTAAAGGGTGTCTCAGTAAGAGTGCACTTTTTCATTTTAAAATAAAAACAAGTATTTTATGACAGAGTTGTGATATTTTTATTGTAAAGTAAAGAAGACATGTTCCGATTAAGTATGGAATAAAATATCCAGCAAATGACCCCCACGGCTCCGATGACAGGCCATTACTCTTTTCATGAAATTTTCCATGACTTTTGCACAGAGATGTGGCTATATCTCACCGATGACGCGTTGGATTTCCGATTTGAGTTCAGGAATTGTTTCGGGTTTATTCGCATAAACCCGAGATTTCACAAAACCCCAAAGAAAAAAATCGCACGGCGTTAAATCGCATGATCTTGGTGCCCAGTTGACATCAGAATTTCGTGAGATAATGTGTTCTGGAAATCGTTGCTGCAATAAGTCGATTGTTTCATGCGCGGTGTGGCAGGTTGCGCCGTCCTGCTGAAACCACATGTTGTCCAGATTCATGCCGTCCAGTTGAGGCCACAAGAAGTCCGTTATCATATTCCTGTAACGAATGCCGTTCACCGTTGTACTTAATGAGTTTTCACAATTATAACGCGTTGTTCTTTCGAAAAGCGCTCCATTTTTAATAATCGGAATAAACAGATGTGACAGCTGTCAAATTTCAGAGTTGCCACTTGCATGAAAAAAAAATATTCCAATTTTAAAAAGTGCACTCTTACTGAGACACCCTTTACTTAGGTAATCATTTTTCTTATTTTCCATACAAAAAGTGAAAAATTCCATATAAAACACGTCGAGGCTACGCCCTGCGCGGCTCCGGCTCTAAAAAAAATTCACGGGGTAGGGCAAACGAGACCACGTGGAGTCGCGCGATTGTCAAATTAGATTTTAGTTCTGTCAAAATTATTTTAAAATTTAGTGATATTTTTTCAAGAATAGCTTTAAGATTCTCATAGTAAAAAGTAAGGAATTTTAGTGATAGTTTAGTTCGGTGTACAAGAGAATCGGCACCATTATGTATACATATTATAAAACAAAGTCGCCTTTCGTGTCTGTCTATGTCACCCCTTAGATCTTCTAAACTGCACAATTTATTTTGATAAAATTTACACCAAAAGCTTAAGTGAATGTAGCTGCTCCAACATAAGCACTTTTGTAACTTACTGGGGCTGTCCCAATTTATGTATTTCAATTTTATTTATGTAGGTATGACACAATGTTTAAGCTGTTGAAATAAATATTTTTAAAATATTTATTACATAAATCTCGTTGTTTTGACGTGTGTCCATTGCACCTATTCGGAACAGAGGCAGGTCGTCATTAATATTAATAGGTCTTTTTCAACGTTTTCATACGTCCTCACTTTGGTCTGAAAGTCAAACAAAATATTTAAAGTAATAACTTCGAATCCAAATTCTTTCTGGGTCGTTTGAACTGATTTGCTGAAAATCAAATAAGTTTAGTTTATGAACACCTGCGAGTTACGGATTGGATCCAGAATTTCTGTGCTAATGAAATTATATGACTGTGCTTTTAAATTTACTGATTTTCCACTCGGTCAATTTACTTTTCAATCACCCTGTCTGAGTAATTTTCACGTATTTCAAAAGAAAGGTTATATTTATCAAGTTGAATAAGTCTTAGTGAACGTGATTTAGGTCGTTAAGGTCAGCCGCAAATAATTGTTGCTAAAGAAAAAACTGTTAGTTCTGGAAGGCTTTTTATTATGACGTACCTACGAAAGACTGAAATTCTCAATTTTCTGTTTTATTATTATTTCCGGTTCTTTATGTTTCTTCTCTTTTAAGAGAGGTTAAGAAACCTTACACACGGGTCGTGACCAAGTATGTAAGGCGAAGTTTAGATAAAAATAAAAAAGGTGGATGACAGTGTTGAAGAAGTCAGGAACTTTCGGGTGATGCGACAGGTGTTAAGGATGGTGGCTTTTTAGAGCATGCTAAGTGTGTGAGTAGGCATCTGTAGGGTGGCTTTGTGTGAGATATTTTGGTATTACACCTATATAAATACGGAAGAACAATGGGGACAATATGAACGGTTTGTGCTTTCCATTGGATTTTAATTTAAATGGTGAGATCTTGATACTTATTTGTATTATTACTCAAACTCAAAGCATTTATTTCAATTAAACCAATTACAGGCACTTTTGAATTGTTAAAGAGTCAGTGAGTTAGTCAGAAAATTGAAGCTAGTCGCCCATTCCAAAACGTAGATCTCTATTATGGAGAAGAATGGGCAAGAAACTCCATGGACACTCTTTTAAATCAAAATTATAAGATTATAAATAACCCCTGGCAGTTAAGAGATGACCAGTCTCCACTGACGGCGCCCGTTCACGAACATGACGCGTGGATCAGCATCATCCAGCTCAACCATTTTGTAGGGAACCGAATGATCCAACACACGCGCCACCATCAGCGAGATTTAAGTGAGCATGACATACTCTCAACTGCCATACTCTTTCAAGTCAACATACCTACATCATAACATAAAACCGCTCCATGGTACTCACATTTACAAAATTGAAAAAATGCTTCTAATTTATACAAAACTATAGTTTGCAATGTTTGTATTTAAAATATTAGTAAACAATAAGGTCATAATGTCAGAAAAAAAGGGACGCATTTCTTCCAAACAAAAAAAAAATTAACATAGCCCAAGTGGCTGTGGAGCAGGACCAGCATTTAGCCAAGCATATTTATCTATGATATAATCATTCTACCTATAATATGCTTGTCTACATAGTGTGCGTTTAATGCATGTTTTAAATTGCTTCTCATTTAGTTGAAGAATATCGAGAGGTATTTTATTATAACATTTTACACAGTACCCTATAAAAGAAGTGTGTACCTTAGACAATCTAAAACGTGGAAACTTTACTTTTTATGTAATTATATTTTTATATTTAAGTATATATGATCGGGTTTAGTTTAGTTTATCATCTTCCTGTGCGAGTTCCAATAAATAATATTTCTATATTTCTTTCTAAATTATTACAACAGTATTGTCCCAGGAAAATGCTTTAAACTGAGGTATAATAAGTTTTACCATGGGACCAAACCTGAAATCGCGAAAAAAAATCAGTTGTTCCCTACATTTAAATGTAAGGAACACCTGATTTTTTTTCCGCAATTTCAGGTTTGGTTCCATAGTAAAAGTTGTTCATAATGATGAGTACAATGACCCCTTGAGAGGTTGTGTGTTGATTCCGGGACATGTTGTACCTATATAAACTATACAGGTCAATATATCTAAACTAAGTAGTAATTAATTCATATTGAAATCATGTCTCATCGAATATCACTGACATTGAATAATTTACATTTAATATACGACTATCAAAACGCCATATCAAAGCTAATATAACCCAATAATAGACCTGTAATTGTATTCATAATATACAACCAGTACTAACAGCAATTCTATCCACGCTACAATAATTAACAAATAAATATTGTTACAGTACAACCGCAAAGGAAAGTTCGCCGTCATAGGTGGAAGTGGCACAAACTGTCTGGAAGTGATAAACCTGCACAACAGGTACATCGCCTGTTCGTACCCAACCACGGGCGCCATCTTGGCACTCACCAGCCACCAGGAGCGCATCGCCTTTGGAGGCACTTCCAACACCTTCAACATCGTCTCCTTCTATGACCCTAAATATCAAAAGGATAAGTACAACTTGGGCGACTCCGACGCTGACAACGAATACTCAAGGCCTTCGATGGGTGTCATCACCTTATTCCACGATGATGATAGCATGTTTTCGTCTGTAGACCCTGGCGATACAGACACGCCAGGCACCCCATCGGAAATAGAACATGAAGGCACTAAAGGAGAACATGAAGGGCAGGATGACTTAAAACAGGATAACATAAAGGAGGATACATTAAAACAGGGTAAGGTAAAACAGGATACAGCAAAACAGGTTATCGTAAAAGAGGATACAATAAAAAAGGGTAACGTAAAACTGGATACACCAAAACAGGTTAACGTAAAACAGGATACACCAAAACAGGTTAACGTAAAAGAAGATACGTTAAAACAGGGTAACGTAAAAGAGGATACACCAAAACAGGTTACCGTAAAAGAAGATACGTTAAAACAGGTTAACGTAAAACAGGATACACCAAAACAGGTTAACGTAAAAGAAGATACGTTAAAACAGGGTAACGTAAAAGAGGATACATTAAAACAGGGTAACGTAAAACAGGATACACCAAAACAGGGTAAGGTAGAGGAATAACTGATTTTATATCTGTTTTTATTTGTACACATATCTACATACATCTATAATCCATATTTTTTATAAATAGTAAAAAAGTATAAAATCACTTTACGTGTCTGTCTGTGTGACCGCTTATATCTTCTAAGCTTCACAATGGTTGAAAACTTTCTCAGTCATCATTTAGAGCATTTATTTATTCCGGAATGTTTATGTGTATAATATTATATTTAACTTAGATGTAGCACAGAAATCTCGATATTTCGACATGTTGTCATTGCACCTGTGCGGAAAAGCAGCGGGTCACTGGTGTATTTATAATATTTCTCTTTAATAATAGCTTTGATTGTACCTTTTGTTTTTATTATTTAACAACCTTCATTATATAAAATATTATTGCAGGCAAAAGCTTTCAGCCCACATATGTACAGTAAGTATGACAGATGTAAATGATGATGATAGCTCAAATTACATCGGCACGCGAACAGCCCATCACCCAAACTATAATCCGTTTCAATTTCGTTAAAGAGATGCTCATGTCCATTTCACATGGCCGCCGTTGCCAGTTCGTATCGTCGTCATTGCAATGATAATTTGCAAAGCTTGTTTCAACCGAATTGGACCGCAACTGCAATAACCATAAAACCCATCCGAGTACGTGTCGAAATTCAACGGCGCCAAATTGAAAATCCTAAAAACAATTGCACAAGTTTCCACAACAGAAAAACGGGGCTCGGCCAACATTGAAAAATTAGAGTCGGCATTGCGAATTCAGCCGAGACTACAATGGCGAACGAGTTGCAATAGAATTTAAATAAAGAAGCGTTCCCTAACAGCGCGAACTCGTGTGCGGGGCGTTGGTGAACTTTCAACTTTTACCCGCTTATGTAGCGGGAACGTACCTAGGTCTCCATGCCCCTCCCGCGCCGGGGGTGGAGGGAGCTTTTCCGTACTTGGACAGAATATTTACAGCGCAACCTAAATATAGCGTGCCGCTGCTCAGCTGGCACGGGCGGGAGGAGTGGGATGGTAAACATTCCCCCTCCCCCTCGGTAGCTCAACGGTGTAGAAGGCCATTCGAGCGCCGGCTTCGGAGGTGAGCGGACATCTCCTGTATAATGCAGAGGTCGTCGCGACCATGACCGTTTGGAGTCAGGAGGGGTTGTCGCTCGCTATGGCAATAAATTCATTCTCAAGGCTCTGGTGTACGAATTGACGTGACAGAGTTGTATGAACGGATGCGTTTACAATTATCGGCTAGTAAGAGTTGATGGTAATGAATCTTGATCACGCTTACCTAGTAAACTATTTGCGTCACGTATTTTCATGTTTCATGAGGGAGAATATGAGCCAGAATCCATGTTTATAACTATGAGTAGCAGTGGCGCAGCTACAATTATCATTAGAGGGAAGCCAAAGAAAAAAATGTTCTGTTCTCATAAACTCAGACAAACAATTACAGGGATTTTTGTAATGTTTTTAATCTGATGACTGTATTAAACTGATATTGAATATATGTGATGTGGTGTGATAGGTATACAGTTACACACACAGGTGTACCATATTATTTGACATTAAGAAGAATGGTTCCGAAGGGAAGCCGATAGGAATCGGGTTGTATGAAGGCTGCGCCCCTGATGGGTAGGTATCAATAGATAGTAGTAACATTAAAATGACTATTGAGTAAGTTCGAAAATAGCGCAGTAATTCTAAAATTGCTAACGAATAGAATTCCGTGGGCTGGACAAGTAATTAGTACGTTTCTAGTAACAAAGTATAGTATAGGTCGATTTGGATTAATATAGGCGACTGTTATTTGAAATATAATATATAATATGTTCCATCACTGTCGTAAGGATGTTATAATAGAATTGATAATGTACCTTGTGGCACACATTATTACAACACAAAATGATTATGGCAATTTTTTCTTTTAATAATTAGCGAGGCCGTGTCTGACTTAATACTACTATATAATTATATCCAGAAGTATATACCTATATAGACATAAAAACTAGTAGTGAGTTTATTTGTATGTACATAGTTTCGTTCAAGTTTCAAGCGACTTTAAGTCTTAGCAACATGTTTACAGTCTTTTCTTCTTCAATTTATCAAATTAACGTTAACTAAACTCAGATAAGTACCTTAAAGACGTAAATCCTTCCTTAAACTAATTTAGCTTACAAATTGGTCAAGTAACGGGAGATTTACTAATCAGCTTGCATTTTTCACGTAGGTTAGCTTAACAAATGTTTTATTCAGAGTAATCTCGCTCCGATAGAAGATTTGAGCCTGACAAAACATCTGACAGGTCTTTGTAAACAGAACGTTCGTTTATTATTTAACCAGATTTATTTTTAATTCGCGAAGCCTATAAAGTTGTTTTGCTAATGTAACGAGGGCCGTTTGGACTGTACGGGCATTTTATACATCATTTTTTGTGGCGTTTTTTGTTTTCGCGAGTTTGGGACAACGCCATTAGTTATCTCTCACTCGCGGCTACTTTTTGTTCAAGTCAATTCTGTTTTATGTACATACATATAGGTACATGTTTTTTTGGTCATTACTTAATTTTTTCAACAAAAAATCTAAGTGTCAATGGATCATTATGGAGCCCAGATATGAAATTAATGGGCGTCATTAAAAAGTCCTGTTAATTAATTGTACTCAATTTCCTTTTATAGCCGCCGTATCTTTAAAAGGTTTACCAAAAGCAAACCGTAGACAAAAGAAGATAGCCGTGAGGCATGACGCGCGAGAACAATAGGCTCTATGAATAAAGAGCTTCAGGATGAAATTAAAATATTATAAAGGTTTTGCCTGAACTTCATTTTGCCAACGATCGCAACATACGAAAACAGGAAATTAAAAGACGTTGGCTCACACAATGCCTTAAATTACAGTGTTTTATACAATGACGTACGACTTTCCATTGTCGGCACAATAAAAAGGATTCATTACCTCGCTTCGCTGACGAACTAACCACTTCAACCTCGTTCGCTCAATTTAATCTGGGAGCCCAATATTTATTACTTACCGTTATTCTCCAATTTCATCTAAGAAAATAAATTATAAACGTGCGGCTGGAACTCGGCACGTTATGACGTCAATAAGAGCGAACGAATCCAGGTTCGCGGAATTAAAAAGCGCTGAGAACACAAACTTGGCGGATTTGGAGATTCGGGCGTAGTGGCGTAGCGGGGCGGGTGCGGCGTAGCGGGACGTAGCGGGACGTAGCACGGGCGTCGTAGCTGCATCGATCCGCGGGCCGTGACCTTGACCCGACCGCGTTCCCGGATGTACCAGCATTCGCCTAGTTGCGCCATTGTCGCTTTATTCAGCTTCTGCTAGCTTTTATTAGTCTGTGTTTTATTTCCCTTACCTCATAATAGTTTCGAGAAATGTTGGTGCGTCTAGACAAGTTTTGTTTTTCTTGTAAACATAATGGATTACAATTCAGTCTCAAGGTTTACATTTTGTTCCAGTTTGCTTAAAATTGATTCACAATACGAATATTTGATATTTGGAGTCCTTAAATAATCTTACCCACTATTTATTACGGCTCCCTGCCTTTGTTTTTCATATTGTTTCGTTTTTGTTTATGTTTCATGAATGAGTTCTATGTTTGGGAAGACATAAAATATTTTTGAATAATAACCTGGTTTGTGATGACTAGCGACTATTTAAGGTACAAAATGTCTTTATCTTAAGAAGAACGATCTATTTGATGAATTATTTATTTGATGAATGTAAATTTCAAATTATGTATGAATAGCTACATAAGTAATTCTTTGGAAGTCTTAAATTTTGAGATTTCTTATAAAACCGGCCAAGTGCGTGTCGGACCACGCACAATGAAGGGTTCCGTAGTTGGGACAGAATTATCCCAAGAACTAACTTAACATTGAGAGATTTATCGTGTTATTTTAAGACCATATATTTCTTATAGGTTTTCCTGTAATTAGGTATGGAACTATTTTCTGCATTTTTTCAAAACTTTAAGCTCAGTAGTTTCGGAAATATGGGGATTTCGAAGATATGGTTAATTTTCGTATATTTTCTTAAATAACTTTAAAACTATTTATTTTAAAATTATTTAAAAAATCTGTCGAGACCCCCACATTCCATTCATATGTCACACGGTATAGTCTGCAAAACTTTTTTTTTCTTATTTGCCCCCCAAAAGTGACCCCCATATTCAAAATTCATTTATTAACACGTTCGTGTTTGCGTCACAGAAATTGATATGTGTACCAAATTTCAACTTAATCGGTTCATTGGATTCGGATCAAATTAGCTGTGACAGACGGACATACAGACAGTCAGACAGTCAGACGAATCATCCTATAAGGATTCCGTTTTTCCTTTTGAGGTACGTAACCCTAAAAATGATCTTGAAAAAGTGAGGATAACAAAAAGAAATGGTTTTTATTTTAATATTTTATTAGCATTTATATTGAAGTGTATTATTAGAACTTAATTACAATTTACTTACAATATTTTCTGCAGGAAACAGTTATTAAAGTTTGTAATAAAGTCAAAGGGAATGAAGTAGACTTTTTGTTTTAGTTTTATTGTTTGTACCTGAGTGGCGCTGGGTTCCGAATGTTTGCGCTAAAAATTATACTGAAAGCAAAAATCTAATAAAATATTAATTGCCAGAAAACGATTCTCCAGTCAAATATCAGAAACAGATCAGTTATATAACAGAATCAGAATTGCTGTTGTCATCTAAGATCAGTATCACAATCTATAGTATATAGGTAAATAGGCAAATAATACACGTATCTAGACAGAATTAAATATCTACAATATTTTTTTTTTGGGGACGGATTCCTTACAAATTTACCCATTGTCGTTTATTGTTACCCCAAACTTCGAAGGACTCTTTGTTTTTAATCATACACGCTTCTTCTTTTAATCGTTTAGAATCATCGCTACGACGAAGAAAATGAAGAAGAAGATTCACTCTTGAAAATAAAGAATAAATCACACTAAAAATAACAAACAGACCTATCATTACAGACCTAACGACTCACTAGGGCGTTTGCCATCCACACGAAGTTCTAAACAGAATTATGCAGATACATGCAATCTGGTCGCTAGGACGGTAGTCAGCGCATAACAATGTATGCTAATCAAAAGATAGCTCGCATGATTTAAGTGCACAACTGTGTTTTCGCTTTAGTTAAGGCCTTGAATTTAGACAGAAAATTTTTGGCGAGCGAGCCGAATTTTGGAGCACTGTGCTGGGTTTTATTGCGTCAACGAGGCTGCCAATATTAGATTTGTAGATTATTTTATAAGTGCACAGATGCAAGATCGGAAATATACCAATCTTGCATCTGTGCACTCGTAAAATGAAATGCACATTAAAGTTGACCCATAGCTGAATACATCTGTGGGTGAATTTTAATGTTTTGAATATCATATTAAAGGGTATCCTTTAATATGATATTCAAAACGTGTCCTGAAAGTATTTTCAGGACATACATATAGTTACTTCAACTGCAGCGCAGCTGGCGAAGCGTGGGTATTATACACATTGCCAATTTCTTCGGCAGAAAAGGAACGGTCTGCTTTTTTTTGTGGATGGGAAATCATTAAATGACTTCTCCCGCTCTGGGCGGAGCGTGTCAGATTTTTACCGACTAAAACCCACCCGTGTTCCTTCTGTTGCTTGTGCCGGGGCCACGGTAACTCCGAAATATCCCGCAAATGGTCTGCTATGTTGTGTATAGAAATAGATTCGTAATTTTATTAGATGTTTCTGCTTTTTAAGATGCAAATATTTATCTAATAATTAATAGTTATTACTTGCAAAGACGCGAAGCTGTTGTATTCGAGGACAACAACACACAAACTATAAATTCAGAGATAAAGGAATACGTACAATTATTTTAACGAATTAGTACCTATCCCTGTAAATTATTAATTCGTTCGGGTTATATGGAGACTAGCTTCATAAATTATTCTCTTTAAAATCTTTACAAGAGTAAATTGCGCGAACAAATCCGTGATCAAAAGGAATTAAATTGAATTATACTTGACAGGAAATAGTAGCTTTGTAGTTTATTTTATTTCTGTTGTGCTTTTTTCTATTCTTCTGTATTCTGTGAATTTACTTGGAACATGTACAAAGAGAATTTTTGTTAATATATTTTCAGGGGCGGATAATCAAAGGAACATTGTAATAATTTTTTTAACTTGACTATTTGCTCGTCCAGAATTAGTTTTATTGTGAGTAGGTACGTATACAGGGTTGCTCGGGAATCAATAACGCGATACCGTTTTTTTGCAAAATAATTAATCAGATGCAAAATTTCATGTCGTGTACTTTTTTGGTACCTATTGCTGGAACGAAGGAGCAGACCTAAAAAATTAACAGCTATTTCCTATTCATAACAGATAATGTAAATTAAGTAAGAAACTAATTCCAACTTAATCTTCAATTAGAAAACTCTAGTGAACTTTTCTGTCATCTATTCGAGGAAAACAGCAGATTTAAAAAAAATACAGCCGTGTTCTATCTATTCATAGAAAATGTAAATTCCGTACAAAAACTAATTCCAACTTAATCATACTTTTAATAGCCGAATAGACTACCTACCCGAAAAAAATAATCTACCTTATTTAATCACGAAAACAAACTTCAGCAAAATATTTTATTTACAAAGCCGATAGAGATCCCTCTAAAAGTATCGAAGAAAGTCGATGACCCAAAAATGATCCGTAATTTTATTATCGTCGAAATACCATCGCCTATCTAGAACGGGTCTCGGGTTTATTTCGTAGATAAATAGACGACATTTTGGGCTCAAAATGGCCTTCATAAATTATGTTAGATTGTAGTTACAGAAATTACGCGTTGAATTTTAATGTGGGTATTAGTTCATGTATCCTTTGTTGCTTGTATTGTTTGGTGTAAGCTATGCCTGGCAGGATAAGGTTAATTGCGTCATGGGGGTTGGGAAGAAGGGAAGTTTTATTATTCTGTTTTTGCCATTAAAGAGTCTTTGCGCTAAAATAGTGCCCAAGTAAGTAATTAATGGAAAGCCGGTGTCAATACACAGCACCAAAGTTTTTACGGTGAAATTCTTACAGAATAGACTGCTCTCCCTTCATTATCTTTCATGGACCAGTGACTTTTCCAGGGATTATCGATCCTTTCATTTGTTGTATAGTCTGGCAATAGACTTTGAATAAAACTGTAATTGGAACAAGCAGATTCAGTAACGACACGATTTAAAATTAGTTAATAAAACCTCAGTTTTTATCGAAAAGTAAAAAATCTGTCTAGTATTTTCAATTCGTTGGGTGAAAGCACCAATTATTTGCCGATCTATTATTGGTATTGATGTACCAACGAGCACGCAAAGAAATAATATAAGGGATTTACAGATCTTCATGGTAAACACGTAATGAGGGTGCATGGGAATCTAAGACGGCTTTACGCTTTCACTTTGCAAATTGGTTTTACACCATGTGTAAATTATTAACTAGGTAGATGAAAATAATATATGTGGGCTTTCTTTATTAAAACTTAAGAGGGTTGTCACATTTTACACCGCTCTCGCTCACACGGGACCAAATTTTTAATAATGTTAAATGAAAAGATGCATTTTTGAAAAATGTATTCAATAGGCGGTCTACAAAATAATATTAATTTAATAGGTAATTATTAAAAACACATTTTTATTGCGGCATTTATTTATATTATCTCAAAAACAGATCATAATACTTAATTACATATGTTTATTAGATAACACAATAGAAATGTGTTTTTTGATAACTACCTATTAAATTAATATTATTTTGTAGACCGCCCATTAATTACATTTTTCATAAAAGCATTTTTTCATTTAACATTCTTAAAAATTTGGTTCTGTGTGAGCGAGAGAGGTGCAAAATGTGACAACGCTCTTAAGCGATGGTAAGTATGTTTTACCTGCAGTTTGTAAGTAACAGATAGCTAAAAAATTATTTTACACCATTAAACTGGGTTGTTTTTTCTTGTATCAGACATATTTTATGTAATAGTCAATAAGAACAGAAGAGGGAGCCGCTTATCTCTTCTTTTTGCATGGTTTTAGGGACCCGTAGTCAACAAAGAACCCTTATAGTTTCACCATGTCCGTCCGTCCGCAGCTTAGCTTAGCTCAGACACTTTTAGTAGCAGAAAGCTATAATTTGGCATGGATATACATATTAATCACGCCGATAAAGTGGTAAAATAAAATCATGAAAAAAAAAATTTAACCAAGTGGTGATGGTTTTTTTTCTCGTCTAGCCCATGGTGTGGGGTGTTGTTGGATAGGTGTTTCAAAAATATTGCGGGTTTTTGAAAACAATTTTTCGATTAAGGGATCCGTTTCTGAAATATTTAGCTTTAAAGTGCTAATTTTTGTTAGAGTCAAGTGTCCTTCCCCCTCTGCCAGTTAAGCGGTTAGTTTTGGATATGTGAAAAAATTTACGGTAGTAGCATATACAATGAAATTAAAAGAAAAACTATCACAGTTAGCTTTGCAAGTTTACGAGTAACAGTCGACCAACTTACAATTGCAGTTGGAATGTATAAGAGAACATGTTTTTCAACTACAATGTTAAGTTTGTTTTTGGGATAAATTCATCCCATCTACGGAACCCTTCATTGTGCGTGGTCCGACACGCACTTGGCCGGTTTTTTCTACTAACGTACCTACTTCTACAATTCAACACGATGAATTCTAATTAAATGAAGTACTACGTAGCCGGCTGTACAGTCAGCTAACGTTTTTGACTAACTACTTAATCTCTTTACCACGGCACAAGCCGCAGTATATCTTCATACAGCTAGTACCGAAACAAGAATGTATTAAAACTAATACTTTATTTCGATAGCCAACTATCCATAAATACGAAAGTACCTAACTCTGTCAGTCTGTGGATTTTGGTAAAATTTGGCACACAAGTGAAGAGTTAGAAGTTAGAATACTTTTTATCCCGGTACTACGTTTTCGTGGTATAATTTTCGACGTCGCGGGCAAAAGCATGCTTATATTCCCCGAAGGGTTTGGGCAGAGGTGTACAGTCACGAGCACTAATATGTATACACTTAGGGAAATTCAAAAGCGATTTTCTCGTGGAATAACGATAGCAACTTAGAGATGCCTACCTATTTCATAATTCGATGTGTTCCAAAACACTATGTTCGTAACAACATACAATCAATACAGTAGAAGAAAGTCAGTTTTAAAAGTAGCTAAGTGTATACAAATTAGTGCTCGTGACTGTACCCATAGTACACCCACCAACCATCAATCGGTTACAAATCCAGACTCCGAGCTGCTACTGAAAAATTCCAGATGGAAAAACTCAATAACACTTTGCCCGACCCGGGAATCGAACCCAGGACCTCACAGTCCGCAGTAGCGCTTGCGACCACTAAACCAACGAGGCAGTTAAATTTAAAAACATAAATAATCATTTAATGAAAGTCTGTTCTAGACGTTACCGTATACCTAAATACCAAAAAAAAAAACTTTTCAAGTGCAAAGCAAAGTTCGTTGCTTTGTTATTTCACTTATTATCTTAATGTGACTGTGGAATAAGCTTTTACTGGCTACTGACTGTTCATGGCAGTATAATAAACGTTTGTGCTCAAAATGGCGGTGTTGTTATTTTAGTTTTGCTTTTTCACTGTCACTGTTTTTTGTTTAGGGACACGAGCCAGGTGTTTTTATAATTGTGTTGTAGTTTTTTCTTTAATTTAATGAGAATTTCTTGCAGGCAAAGCACAATAATATTTGCCATTTTTGCTAGACAAAACACTATCTTCAAGCTCGCGGGTCACTATGAGACCAAGTTTTACCAGTTATATTTACGTCTCTTGTAATAGGGAGCTTGCCTATTGCCTTCAACCGGGCAAAATCAAGACTTCGGGCTGCTACGTAGACATTCCTAATACAAGAATCCAATAACATTTTGCCCAACCACAGTTCCTCATGCTCAGCTGCCACCACTAGACCATTGACGCACTCAATTAGTAACGTAGACGCTTGCTACGCCAAGCTGCGTGTACCTAAAACGAGCTACGAGGACGCTACGGCGTAGCCTCGTAGACTTGGTTGGTACAACAAGTGTATTTTGATAAGTCAATGTTTCACTCAGTGCATAAAACTGTGACAAACTGCTTGTGCTTTCCTATTACGTAAAATATAATACCTAGATGCATAACGAACTTACTCACATACAAACATAGCCAGTGATATTCATAACACTTTTTCCTTCATAAAGTCGGGTATAAAGAAGGAAATCTTTTAAAGATTCATATCCAAAAGCAGTCAAGGGGCTAACCCTTCTTGGCTACGTTTAAATATAAAATACATTACAGCGTATTCAAGTTCGGGAATTGACGGGTGAACTTGAACTATCAATTTGAGGGGTAAATTCAAGGCGTTTCGTTCAAGGTGATAACTTAGTCTCGGTTTTTCATGGCCTTCTCATTCTATTGATAGGCCTTGATTATTCATCGAAGGGCGGATTTGACCAGACAAGAATACATTTTATTCTCGGATTAAAATTGAGGTCTGACAGTTTTTGTATGGAAAATATGTCAAAAATTAAAAATTTATTCACTGGATTAGACTTATACTATGTATAAAAGTTTGGTCGAATCCGTCCTTAATTTGATATTCATTGTACATAGGTACCCAACGATAGTGAATTAATAATTTGGAAGAGATAAAAAAGAACTTTAATTTTACCTTTGCCTCCAGGCACTCGAATTATAATGAATATTCATGAACTTGTTTGTATAATAGACTCACTAAGGAAATTAATAATATGCCTACAACAAAACACATTTAGGCGCGCACATCACCTTAATTAAAAACACGTCAGAGCAAAATCAAGTGATCAAATATGAACGGAGACAGACTGTTAACGAAATTAATTATAACCATGTCCCTCGTTGTTACCGTATGGCGAAGGTATAATGAACCGCAACATTTTCACTCTATGAACCTACCAACGGTTAGCCGGATGGCCACGGAAATTACCTTCGAACCCACCCAAGCACTGATCGTGCCCTGCTTAATGTATTTTAAATGAACGAATCAATTATGGATACACAGGAAACCGTGTCATGTGAAAATGAAAGGGGAAAAGCCAATGAAATTGTTGTGACGTAATGTATTTGTGGATAGAGGCAGCTGTATTTATTAAGGAAAGTTTGACTTTTATCTCTTTGCTTTGTTAAGGCTCCTATTTATTTTGTGATGCTAAGCCTTTGTTCTAGTCAGACGTTTCAGGTAGTGAGCAACCCTTTTTTTTCCAATTTACAAATAACAAGTTACATTTGCCAAACTATCTGGAACACCTATCTGCGTAAATCCTCTCGCATTCGGCGCACGCACGAGTGGTGTAAGCCATCTTTTTCGACGAATGTAGGCCAATTTTGCTTTTCGTATTTCGACAGGAGAAAATGAGATGGATTTTATGAATTAATTTTGGCAAGAGTTTTATTTTAGATTTCTCCTCGTGTCCTTTATACGTAGTGGCATATTATGTTAGTTAAGCCGAACGTTCGCAGAGACGTAAAAATATCGCGGCGGGATTTTATCGCGCACTAGATTTTCAACTCTCGGTGTTGAGCCGAGCATTGAGAATCCAACAGAGTGCATTCCAACGCGTCGGATAAACACACTATTGGATTTTCAACTCTCGGCGCTAAGTAGAGTGCTGAAAATCCAATGCACGACACAAATCGCCGCGATATTTTTACGTCCGGCGAATGTCGGCTAAAATCGGAACATAAAACCTACTTTTGTGTATGTATGTAAGATGTGTTGCATATATTAGGGCGTTTCCACAGGGTGTAAGTAATGCATGTGTATATATAGATTACACGTGAGTGGAAAGCAGATGGGTAGGCACACCCTAAATTAATTAAATTGATACATACGGACTAACCTTTTAAATAAACATATTTGACCTTTAGATTCCCACACATATGTATTTCCTGCATATTTCATATTATTATTTTTCGTATTAGATAGAAGCTTGTGGGGCTTGTGGCTAAATGATAACAGCCGCACGGGTCAATCGAAAGTTAAGCTACCGTTGCCGCGGTCGGTTCGTGGATGGGTGACCATCCAATTGATATCGAGACCCCTCCGTGCCTCGGAAAGTATGTTAAACCGTTGGTCCCAGCTGTCATTCGTAGGTCATTGACAGTCGTTACGGTTAGTCAGAAGCTCAAAAGTCTGACAACCAGTCTTACCAAGGGGTATCGTGTTACCCAGTAACTAGGTTGTGGAGGTCAAATAGGCAGTCGCTCCATGTAAAATACTGGTATTCGACTGGTTGCCGACCCCGACATAGTTGGGAAAAGGCAGATTGATTTTTCGTATTAAAGATAACAGTTTTCGGAAACACTTTCTCTCTCTCTTTATGTGGGGTATTGAATGAAGCCAGTGAAAGGTTAGCATGTTCATCTAATAAACATTTTTAATCACTTTTAATAGCTAGTTTTATAGGACAAAGGAAGCCATATTTACTCTAAACACGTCAATAATGTAGTTAACTGTAGGTACGTTCTAGTGGCGTGTTTAACATGTCTCTCTTTACAGTTCCTGATTAGAAACATTTGAAACACCTCACACCTCCATGTCAATGTCGCTCAAACACGCAAGCTCTTCCTATGAAGTACCTACTTGGTACTTCGATTAATCTGTCTTCAGACGTAGTTTCAATGTTGATACTTGTTTGAAAATATCATTGAGTAACTAACGTGTTGGTCATTAATATCTACCAAAATAATTAATAATAACATATCTATGTTATCTATAGTACATATTCTAAATTAAAGTCACTTTTCTTGTCTGTCTTTGTGACCGCGTTGTTCTTTTAAACGCGACGCCACGGAATTTGTTGTGATTTTCACCATCGTTTGGAGAATTTATTCCGGAAGATTTAAAACTACATAAAATAAAAACATATCGATATTTTGTAAGTCGTAGAAACCGCTCGAAACAGACGCGGGCTACGTAAACGACAAATTCTTCTTCTTCTTAGCGTGTCGATGGCAATCTAAATAGACTCGGCCCAGAGTTCGGCTACGAGTTTGGCGCCATCACTAGCGTCCATCAGTTCCTGTAAAGTGAAAGAAAGAAAGAGAAAGAAAAAAAAAATTATTTGACCCAGGTTAAGGCACACAATATTCATACAAAAACAAAAAACGGAAAATAAAAAATAAACTTAAAATAGTATAAATCGTGCGCCCCACGGCTGCGCCAAATTGGCCCAGTTCAGCATAAATGCCAGACAACTAGTGTCTGGCGCTCTGGTTTTCAACTGTAACCTTATGTTACGAGGATGTCTTACTGATGTAAATCAGTTTTATATTGTGTGTAATTATATAAATAAAAAGTAGATATATATATATATATGTAGCAAATAATAATAAACTCGGTTAGATATTTGTTTAAAAAAATAATAATTATAGATTTAGCGGTGGTTAGGAAAGAAAAAAAAAATTGGTATGGTTGCACAAGAAAAAATGGATTGTCGTCAGTAAATAATAATAACTATACCATAATTCATATCAATGAGACATTTAGATTGATCAACATCAAGTCTAGCTTCTGTTGCGCATCCGTGAGGTACTGCCGTAGATGTCTTCTAAGTGCAGCTGACAGGACACGCAGGACATGATATTAAGTGTCCCATCGTTTGTCGAACAGCACCACGTTTACACTGCAAGGCGGAGTCGTCAATGAATCCTGAACAGCTTTTCCCTGCTTCGGCCAACTAGAGTTTGTTTAAAGAATTCCTGGTTACCCAAGGTGCCCACCTGCTGAAGATCTCCCGCCTGGACAGGCGGGAGATCTTCAGCAGGTGGAACAAATGGTTTGGGTAAGGAAGCACTGTCTTGCCACAGCTGCAGTCTTTCTTTTGATCGTTCGCCAGTGAATAGAACGACATACTTTAAAAAACTGTTTCGTCTTTTCAGCCTTTGTGGCACAAGGATGTTGTCGTGCAAAGGGTGTCGTGTGTCGGAGACCATTTTGGCTCTTTCGCTGGAGATAGCCACCGCTCTGCGAACCACTGGTGGTGCTATTCTTGCTAGTGGATACAGCTTTTGAACTGGAGTCGGTTTTAGGTAACCAGTGATGATCCTGACGTTTCGTTCATAGCTGTATCCACTAACTTTGCATGGGCAGAAGAAGTTTACACGGGGCAAGCGAATTCACCCGCAGAAAACGATAGCGCCGGTCTTGTAGTTCGCAAAACGTCAGGCGAAGTACCCCACTTCGATGAGACTAGTCGCTGAAGAAGACTGTCGCGAGTGTGCACTTTCTGCTTGATGTTCTTGCAGTTTTTGCTGAATGTTAAATACCTGTCTAGAGTAACACCATGTTAAGGGGAGTTGCTGTGCTCGATGGACACCCCACCCCAAATGATGTTAAGTTTTCGACGTGCCTCTCTATTGCGAAGATGATACATGCAAGACTGGGGTTTACTCGGATTGGGCTTGAGTGAGTTAGCGAGTTAATAAACCTACAAATTAAAAAAATACCTAAGTACCAACAAGCATTGCAAATCAAACCTACTTGCACGATAATGAAATGTATTTGATTAGCAAAAAAACACTATTCACGATTTGCTTACGCTAGCAAATGACATGCATTTTACTCGACGGCAAAATCAGAACTCCCCAGCAAAAACACAGGACTACTTGACTATTCTCGCATTCTCTGATGAGAGCGTAAATTTTACTTGTTTACGTAACTCAAAAAATGTGTCGTTCCAAACGAGTTTCGCCACAAAGTTGCGATTCGAAAGTAGACATGTTGACAAATTTAGTGTACCTACATCACTAAAGCTGCTGTCCATGGGCATTTGGGACCGTGCCAACTGTGTTTATTCCATGGAACAGTTCGTGCGTGTAATAAACATCGCCTGGGATGTATTTACATGATAATTTACCGTATTCCGACCTAAATAGGAAGACAAACATGACTAACCTTATTTTAGTTTAAGGATATTGGGTAAACTGGCTTCCTTCCGTCCCCATCTCCTCCGGATGATCGCACGTTGGTTCATTTATTTCTATTTCTTCGATGCGTTTTCTATCACACTATTTTGTTGAGAAAGGAGCTCTAGAAAATAATATTAAGGTAATGAAAATAAGGAGCGGTGTATCCGAGGTTGTTTTCTTATGAAGACTGTAAAGAAAACACTAGCAATATTATAAAGTGTAGAACTGTTTGTGATTGTGGAAACCATTATACAAAAATCATATATTTTTGTATAATGTTTTGAAAAATAGCTAGATATGGCTTCGAAGGCAATGTGGCACACGTTGTCAAATACATAGGTTTGTACGATGCTAGCATGACTTCTATTACAATGTATACCTACGTAACTTTTCAGACAACGTAAGGCTGATTGCAATTCTTGCTACGATGTAAATAACAGTGAATGTATGTTTATATAATACGTTTGATATTCGTACTACTAAAAAGTGCTAAAGAAGAAAAATAAGCGTTTGGTGGCGAAACAATAAGTCATTCTTTCTGTCTAAAGATGGCCTCTCAGTGGCGCAGCTACAATTATCATTATAGGGAAGCCGAAGAAAAAATCGTTCATTTCTCATAAACTCAGACAAAAAATTTTAGGCATTTTTGTAATGTTTTAATCTTATGACTGTATTAAACTGATATTTAATATATATATTATAATGTTATTGATACACAGTTACACACACAAGTTTACAATATTTGGCAATAGTAGATATTAAGAAGAGTGGTGGTTCCGAAGCCAAATGGAAGCCGATAGGAATCGGATTTTATGAAGGCTTCGCCACTGATGGCTCTCAATATCTACTTTAGCGTTATTCTTAACTGGGCATATAATCTTAAATGTCTACTAGTTATTTATCTAAAGTGTTCAACGTCGCAAATGTTGAAGGCTATCGATTTTGTCCCCTTCGGGAGTCGAATTTTATCTCGTGAAGAAACTTAGGGTAATAAATGAACGATTTCAAAAGGGTCCTTTTATTTCTTTTCGATTTAGGCTGGGTTTTTCTACATCAAATTGAAATAACAGCTATTCGGGGAAAATCTTTCATAGTTTCTTACCAGTTTTAAAGTTAGAAAAGGACCAGTTAGGGGCTGTATTCACGCATGATATTTTCAGTATCTTAACGTATTTTCTTCGATAAACGCGATAATATTAAAACATCGTTGAAATTATATGCTGTTGCAGTACAGAGAGAAAATGTATTCAAGTGGCACCTATCAAGAACGAAACGAGAATCTTAATGTGATGTTATGGCTTCTACGAGACGCTATTGTGTGAAGTTGTTCTTATCAAAGCGAATGAATTTCCACTTTCCACTCATTATAAAAAGTGCTTAACTTTCATAAACATTTTCATTTTTGTTACTATTATCATAATTTCATCCCATTGACTCTTATTTGGAAGCCAAATAGTCCCAACATTTCGTTGCTTCAAGGATATTAAGTCGGTAAATCGGGGAGGCCAAACAAAGTCATTTTTATAAAACTCCACCGATCAATTCAGAAAACAAATTGCTTACAAAGCCGAGCATATTTGTTCAATATTTCAGCCGTAGGAAGTTTCCGCCTTCACAATTATATTTTGTTCAGCACGGAGAGCTCCCAATCGATTTGCCTACACGGACACATTTGGAACAGTGCCAAGTGTTATTGCATCGAATTCGGGTTGGAATTGTACGCCACGACTGCAGACACGTTATGAAACTGTAGGAGACCTACGTGTTTTACGGTTTTGGTCTAATTTGTAACTGTGTTAGGGAGTCAAATTGTCTCTTGAATGTGTCTGCTTCAACGCCAGGTGCATATTTTATCCTAATTTCATACTTAAAATGCCTGAATCTTAAATCAGAGGTAGTTATAGCCGGGAGACTATATTTATCCAGCTTATTTAGGTACTGATAAACTTTTCTCATAGTTACAAGAGCTAAGGAAAATGATTCACAGAATGACTATATCTGCCAGCAGTAAGACGTTTGGTGTTCGTACTTCGACATGTTGCTTAGATGTTTCCAATTATATTCTTCCAGAATGATTAAACACTTTCTACGTATAATCTAAAAGAAAAATATTAACACTGATAGCGATTACTCTAAGTCTAGACCTAAATCGAAAGTAGGACTGAAATCTAGCCTTTACGATACTTAGATAAACACACAATAAGATTAATGGTTGCTTATCCTACTTATAAATTATTTTATCTTTGTCTTAGCAATAAAAGAACAAAGAAAACTAATCCCGGATTGAGTAAAAGTAATATTTTGCATGAATAACTTGAATAGAAAAGGTCGTAGAAATAAATAGCCCTATTTCATTCTGTAGAACAGTGGTGGCCCAGTGGTATACGTGTTGCAAGTCGTGAGTTTGAACCCAGGCTTTGAAATTGAAAATATTTATTTCAGACCAAGCACACAGTAATTGGTACAAGACAATATTATGTTAGTAAGTAGATACTTATAGCTATGATAGTAAAATTTAAAATAATAATTATTTTGGACATGCATGAGCGACCAATGCGTCAGGATTTAGCTGTCTACTCTGACCGACACCACGCTCAGAAGCGTGTTGGAGCTACCCTTTTCCCGAGACCACAGGGAGGCCGTTCTTTTGCGAAGCACCGCCTGGAAGCCGTCCGTGCTGTGGTCGGTGAACATGCCGGAGGCAGACGGGTGTTGTGTCTGGTCGGAGGATCCTCCCTTTTCTATAGAGGGTGAGTGAACTTGTACCTCATGCCTCTAAACTGGTGACCCCGACATGAACGTCAGCGCAGCCTTCGTGCAACTACTACAGCGTGACGTCATCAGCATCACTTCCTTGAGCTTTCGAGCAGCGAGTCACACAGCTAGCCAGCACCCACGGCTTCAACGGGTATCCTGACGACCAGCATGCAGCGACCGCGCATACCTGGTTATCAACCTCAGCCTCATCAGCAACCTTGGCACAGCACACTGCACTCTCGGCCGCTCAAACAAGCAGAGCCCTTCAAACCTCTCCTGGTCGACGCCAGCAGTCAGCCTCAACCCGGCGCTGTACCACATCCGACGCACTGAAGCATAACGCAGCGCCACCCCAACTCACTGGGGGCATCTCCGCAGACAGTTCCGACTCACCGTGAACTATGCGGCACCCGGTTCCGACTCACTGTAACCTCAACTGGCCCTGGCTGGCATCACATGATACACGACTCTCGGAGACCGAAGGTCGATAGTGGGCACAATGGAATGCGTCACACTGACGTCACGCAAAATCCTGCATTGCACAATCAGAGTTTACCGCGCGACTAGCATATATACAACATCCCGACATCAACCGTCGGGCAGTAGCCCACCAGACACAACACCCGTCTGGTCGGAGGATCCTCCCTTTTCTATGGAGGGTGAGTGAAATTCACACCCTGTTCCTCATACCTCTATAACTGCACCGCCATGGGAGACCCAACAAACCCCTGAACGCGTTGTTATACTGGACGCGCAGAGCACTGCAGGCTTTTGTAGTGTAATTGCTCCACAGATTGCACGTGTATAACGTTTGGCAATAGCTCTTAAATAGTGTGACTTTATCGTTACGTGAGCATCGCGCAAACCTGCGAGAAAGCATATTACCCCTTACCGACAGTGCCCTGCGCTCCCTATCCATGTCCATATCATCATTTAGCTTCTCATTGACCCAGTGACCCAAGTACTTAAATTTGGACACTTGCTGTAGGAGGGTCCATTTAGTGTGATCGGAGGAACAGGCCAGCCAAGCCCCAGGCGGGCAGGTCCCAGCCTTAAGAACTAGCAGTTCGCTCTTCTGAACATTGTACATGAGCCCATGAGCCATTGCATACCGTTCACATATGGTCTATAGTGACCTCACGGAACTGATTGAGGAGCCCAGCAGCACCATGTCATCAGCATAGCTAATATTATTCGTAAAAACACCATCTACTGAACAACAGACACCAGTACTGCGGAGCTCCTCAATCAGTCCATTTAATATACGAGAGTGAATCAAAAAGTTCTTGGAATCAATATTATAAAATGCAAAAAATGAAACAAAAATATTTTATTTTTCTACATAATCTCCCTCCAATGCAATGCATTAAGATAACGCCTTTCTAACTTTCTTATTCCTTGCGGAAAAAAAAAAATATTTTTCTTGACTCTCGAAAAACTCCTCTACGGCAGTCATAACCGCGTCATCATTGTGTAGTTCCACGAATTTCCTCTTTTAATTTTGGGAACAAGTGAAAACCACTTGGGGCTAAGTCCGGAGAATATGGTGGGTGGTTAAGGAGATTGAAGCCAGCACAGCGAATTGCGTTGAGCGCAACTTCCGATCGATGAGCAGGAGCGTTATCTTGAAGAAAAAACACGCCCAACGACAGTTTTCCACGACGTTTTTCTTTAATCGCTTCACGCACTTTCGGAATTAAATTTGCATAATAGGGTCCAGTTTTCGTCTAGCCTTTTGACATGTTTAATAAACAGGATTCCTTCACTATCCCAGAACACTGAGGCCATAACTTTGCCAGCGATAGGAGCAACTCGAAATTTCGTAGAGGATTGTCGTTTCCAAGACATGCTTTGTCTCTTAGTTTCAGGATCGAAATGGTGGACCCACATTTCATCCATGGTGACAAGGCGACGGCAAAAATTATCCGGATCTCGTTGGAACATTTCGAGATTACGCTTAGAAATTTCCAAACGTCGCATTTTGATTTCGTCGGTTAACATTTGTGGCACCCATCTTGCCGACACTTTTCTGAACCCCAGTGTATCAATTAAAATGGATTAAATGTTACCAAATGATTTAGGAACTCGGCTAAATGTTTTATAGTTATTCTTCTGTCTTCCAAAACTGATTTCTCAACCTTTTTGACATTTTCTCCGTAACGGAGGTTGAAGGCCGCCCAGAACGCGGTTCATCTTTACAGCTTGATCTAACTCTTTTAAATTCAGCCTGCCAGTATGCAACCGTAAAATAGGGTATAACATCATCCCCTAGGTCTGCTGAATGTCCGATAAAATTTCTTTCATAGACTTTTTGTTCAGGCTGAGATACTTTATCACCGCACGTAACTCACTTTTATCCATAATTTTGCGTTTTTAGCAACTCGTTGCACTAAAAATTTTATAAGTGTGAACGAACTGACGAAAACAAGTGACAGTTTGCATAAATATTGTGTGATTGACACTCACTAATTCGAATATCGAACTTCCCCCAAAAAGGTTTTTTATATAAGCACTTCTAAGAACTTTTTGGTTCACCCTGGTAAATTAAATAGAGTTATTTTTGTATGTTTCGCCAGTTATGTTTGTCCTATGTAAAAGGGGGCGAGCCTATTACCATCAACCGGACACAAATCCAGACTCCGGGCTGTTACTGAGTAATTCCAGACGGAAAAACTCAATAACACTTTGCCCGACCCGAGAATCGAACCCAGGACCTCATGCTTAGCAGTAGCGCTTGCGACCACTAAACCAACAGGCAACGACGAAGTCGAAACGAAAAAAATTGGAACAAATCGTCTTTCTAGTTAAATTGTTGCAATATATCACCTGTGATCATTGATTTTGTTAATCTATCGTTGTTTCTCTAATAAACAGTAGTTGGATGATTGAAGGGTTTGCATGTACTAATCAACAACGTCGCGACTTTGCATCCGTCTCCCATAAGCCAAGATGTTGTATTGATTACCAGCATAGATAATTACCAGCAACGTTTTAGGAAATTAACAGAACCACATGGTATAAAACTTCTATAAATATACTTATGCCATATAAAAGCTAAAGTGGTCTTATCCTAAAATGATCTACGCGATTCGAAGGACCAAAAATAAAAACTCAAGCATCTAATCCAGGTCTTTTTAAATTCTAAACACTAAGCTAAAGCCTATTTGACAAAGTCTTATTTCTGTATTAAACTTCAAGTACGAATTTTCTTCGTGAATACTTAGAAATGCTTTGAAAGCATAAGGGTGCTCGTGTCTAAGTAGAATTCATGAGAGCACTTATATTTTAAGCACCTACCCTGCATTGGCATTCAGTGAATATCATCGTACCCGATACTTTTGTCTAAACTAGCTTTTATATACAGCTTCGTTGGCATGAATTCAATATCTTTTGTGTGTATTGAAATTAATAAGTACAGACTCTTTAAGTTACACATACATACATAAACACACGCCTTATTCCCATGGGGGTGGGAAGAAACCACAGAACGCCACCTGCTACGATCCTTACACACTCCCTTTGCCTCGTTCACATTCATACATCTAGTTATACACGCACGCCGGTTGCGAGTAGTACGCACCTGGCCTTTCTGAAGAACATCACCAATAAGGTAACTGTGTCTTCCTAGAGCGTCCTCTCTCGGCGTTTACAATCACATCTGCCGTGTTTTTGCACCTCCACCTTTTGTTTGTTGTTCTCTTTAAGTTCTTCTTAATAATCTTTCATATAATTTTGTTATCCTTTATTTAAAATATCGTGGTGATTTTAACGATAAAGAGAACGCTTCTCATAAATCCACAATGATTGCTCACAACTGTTTGTCCCTTCTGTGTTTGAGAAGAAGTTTTTGACAGACCATAACGTTGTTGTCATCAGATATTGGTATTTAACGAATATTTTCATTAATATCATACATCGATGCTTCGGCTAGTGGGTTTTATTGTTTTTCCATGAATAATTTTTTGAATTAACAAATTGGGAGACAAGCGCGCCTGTCGAGGCCTATCGTAGCCTGTGTCGGGCATTCCCACCACAGCTCACAGGTCTCATCGAATCGACGGTTCCTACGGCTTGTCGGCCTGGCCTGGCGCGATTTTGTCCTGTGAGAAAGCGGGCCGTGGGACCACAGCATTACGTACATGGAATTAGACCACCTGACTTACTTCTCTATTATACATAATGTAGGTACATAAAGAAACGACATTGTAATTAATCTTTATTATGCCATAAAACAGTTGTTCTAATACTATTGACATAACACCTAACAATCTTAAAATAATAATAATAATATGTACAAGTATATAAAAAAGGAGGGGAAATAATCAGAGGGCATCAAAAAATTCATCCGCATCGCTGTCAATAGGAAAAGTGCCCAGAAGGCTGGCAGCATTGCCACGTTGTATGGCAATGCTGATTCTTTGGCCAAAAAATAGGCCAGCCCTCTGGTCACGTGTGGAGTCGACCAACCGCCTGGCGATGTCTCGAAGCACTAAGTGGGCACTCGGACCCCACGGCCCAAGAGTTTCAACCCCAAACGGTTCGAATATATAAGTCCCAATAAGATTGGAGTATTTGCGTCGTTTGAGGTTTTCCGCACCCACAGCAGCCGCTCCAGCACAGCCTGCCGTGCTAGGAAGATGGGATGGCGCAAGGGTGTCGACACACGTTGCATCCCACACCAAAGGCCTACCTACCTTCCAAGGCATTATGGTCATTCCGCCTGGTCTCTTCCCATCGTCGCGTGCTAAGCCATTGGGTTCTAAAACAGCTGGCACCAGGGCGGTGACAAGAGCACGACGGATGATGTCATTGATGCTGGCGTGCCGTGCTATCCGGCCTGCGCTCTTACAGCAGCTCTTGCTGCAGGATAGGCCATGTTTTCCGAGGCAGTCGACACCGACACCGCATTGGCAGCGATGCGGAGCCACGCAAGGAGCGCCCAGACGCAGACAAGTAGCGAGCCGGAAGGTGGTGTCACCCAGCATAATGCCTATGTTGGGTGACGGTAGCGCCTAAAGCCAGAGGCCCAACTCCCACTCCCCCACAGCCAGCAGGCGGGCACGCTCAGCAGTATTGGTGGTCGTATTAATTAGATTATTCCGTACCAACCTGCAGAGCGGTTCATCCCACTGCCTCTGGGAAGATGGATTCAAGGGCCTAAAACGACTAAATAAAAAGCTGCGAAGATGTTCTTTGTACTGGAAGTCTAAGAACTTTTTTTTTCTGTTAAAATATATTTTAGGCTTTTACGTTCGAATTTATATTCATTCACTATTATAGAATAAAATTGAAAGGCAGGTTTATATATTTGAGCTCAAATAAGGTAGGTATGATCATGAGATGATTCTTAAAAAGGATACATTGAAATAATCTTTTCTTTGACCGAAAAAGATCCAGTCTTTGAGTTAACTGCTAAAGAAGCTTTTGCGAAGGTTATTTTGTACCAACTTCTAAATACCTAAATCCTAACTTTGTGAAAAGTACAGTTCGATATAGACGGGTCTTAACTTTTATTTATTTATTTACTATTACCACTATAACGTCTCAATTTCCGTATAAAGTAGTTAACAGGTGCGTACTTTAATCTTTATTAAGATTTCATCTTAAACTGGACACAATTCCCGCTAAGCTCAAAAAACTGTGAAAACACAAACAAAGTTTGCAAGCAAACAATATTTAATGGTTTCGTTAAAATAAGTTTATAAACTTACCTGTAAGAATTACTTAGTTCTAATAAATACACAGGATCGCGAAAAGGCTAACTCTCGGCCTCTCTTTGATATATATCAAATAATATTTATTTATATTAATAATATTTTTATGCCTATATTTTCCCACTGCTAGGCAAAGGCCTCCCTCTATTCTCCTTCTCCCTCTATTATCCTTCTCTTTCTAGTCTCCTTCCACTTCTCTTTGTCTACGGCCACTGAGGACTAGGAAACAAATAAAATAAGAAATTGTCTTTATTTGTCCTTAATTGCCTAGTTGGTCTAATGGTTACAAGTGCTACTGCTGAGCATGAGCTCCTTGGTTTGATTTCCGGGTCGGGCAAAGCGTTATTAGGTTTTTCCATCTGGAATTTCTCAGTAGCAGCTCGGAGTCTGGATTTGTGCCCGGTTGATGGCAATAGGCTCGCCCCCTATTACATGGGACTTAAACATAACTGGAAAAATGTGGGTGTACCATAAATAAACCTCTGCCTAACCGTTCTGGGAATACAGGCGTGACGTTATGTTGTCTTTTATGAGTTGGATTCTTCTGCCACAAATATATAAATCCCCGCCATTGGTAAATACTTCTTTTCTACAAAGACCCAACGACATTACCAATCAGCCTTGCAGCAAGAAACTCGCGAGTGTAGTGTGAACAACGATTAATGCAGGGGGCGACACTGTAGCGCAATCAGGGCACTAGTTGGCAACTAGCCAGCAACTGACAGTCCTAGATAGAGTCGCGTTAACGTAAGAGAAATAACTTAGGACGTGAGGTTACAAACTGACGCCGGAAATGCTTCTTTTTTCATTTATTTTGGAGTGAAAATTCATGCAAACTATTTATACCTACCTAATTTTAATACTGTACCGAGTTACAGCATTAGAGAGAGATGCAATCTGCTAAAACCTGGCAGGAGTGAATCATGATTGTGTCTAATGACGTAAACTTACATATTCGAACTCAAAACTCAAACTCAAACTCAAAGCATTTATTTCAATTAAACCAATTACAGGCACTTTTGAATTGTTAAAGAGTCAGTGAGTTAGTCAGAAAATTGAAGCTAGTCGCCCATTCGAAAACTTAGATCTCTATGGAGAGGAATGGGCAAGAAACTCCATGGACACTCTTTTAAATCAAAATTGTTACAAAATCCTGGGTACATTGTTCTTGTTGCTTCTATATGTGAGAACAATGTAAAAAATAGATAATTAAAACAATTCAAAATATAAGATTAAAAATAAGCCCTGGCAGCTAAGAGATGACCAGTCTCCACTGACGGCGCCCGTTCACGAACATGACGCGTGGATCAGCACCATCCAGCTCAACCATTTTGTAGGGAACCGAATGAAACAACAGCTACCTACACAAAATGGCGGTAAATGGTTCCGTTGCAAAATGTCGACGCAGCACTAAAAATAAAAACTTTTACAAAAACGCTTTTTCATAACCGCCAATTAAATCAGATTCCAATTTAATTTTCCGGTGATTGTAGTATGGATAGGAAGCTTGTGGCTACGTAATAACAGCCGCACGGGTAGCTCGACCAGGTTAAGGTACGCTTGCCGCGGTTGGTCCGTGGATGGGTGACCATCTTTACATACCAAGACCCCGCCGTGCCTCAGAAAGCTCGTTAAGCCGTTGCTCCCGGCTGTCATTCGTATATATTAGACAGTCGTTACGGGTCGTCAGAAACCCGAAAGTCTGACAACCAGTCTTACCAAGGGGCATCGTATTATCCGGTTACTGGGTTGTGGAGGTCAGATAGGCAATCGCTCCATCTAAAATACTGGTATTCAGCTGCATCCAGTTAGACTGGAATCCGACCTCAAAATAGTTAGGAAAAGACTAGGCAAATGAAGATGTATGGATGCATGCACTTCATTTTCAGATAATTATTTGAAGATTGTCTAATTGGTTTCAGTCCCTAACATACAATGGTACCTAACAAACAAATTGACCGCAATTCAAATTTAAAAAAGGATTAAGTAGTACCAACAAAAACAACCAAAAAAATCTCTTTGAAGTACATATTTGTCCTTCAATATTTACATACCTGAGAGTACAACATGTATCAAAAGAGGAATTCCCTTAAAACAGAGGGAGAGTAAATTTCGGGGTTACGAGGGCCATATTTACCGTGTAATGGTCACATCTATCACATCCCTTTCTGTGTACGGAACCCGGTAATTTTCCAGCCCTTTTATCCTAAATGTGTTCTCATTGGTCCATTCTTGTTTGAAATTTTTATGGTTTTGAGTGTGACATGAAGTTTATGGGGTGGGTGAAGACTTTTTTTGATGATGAAGAAGCATTGTAGTAGTAGCAAATTAATGTTTCGTTTCTACCTCTTCGAAAGTGTTTTGGTGCAGTTATGTCATCGTAAACGAAGGAATACTTTTTTGTATTTGAATTTTAATTACATCTAGATTATCTTTCATACAACATGTCCCGGAATTAACGCCCAACCTCTTAAGGGGTCATTGTACTCATCATTATGGACAACTTTTACTATGGAACGAAATCTGCAATCGCGAAAAAACAATTCAGCTCTTCTCTACATATTTATGTTCACATAACGCGCCAAAATGTGTCCTACATTTGTTCGCGATTTCAGGTTTGGTCCCTTAGTAAAAGTTGTTCATAATGATGAGTACATTAACCCCTCAAGAGGTTGTGCGTTAATTTCGGGACATGTTGTATATTGTTTGTGCATTTGCAGTAAATAAGTAAGTTCTAGGAACCACTTTTTTTAAGAGAAAACATGATCCTTATTATGAAAATGTCATGATGGCAAAGTGGTTGCGGCTTCGCCTCTCGTGCATGAGGTTGTGGGTTCAAATCCAGGCAAGTACGTACATTTATGTACTTTCTCTCAGTCTGTAATCGCCAACCCACCTTGAGCAAGCGTGGTGATCAATGCTCGTGCCTTCTCTATATGTAAATAGGCCTTTGTCCTACACTGGGACAGTAATAGGCTGGTATTATTATGTCAGTTTATGTAAGTACTAGCTGTGCCCGCTACTTCGTTCGCGAGGATGTTGGAAAACAACTTCCCTATTTGAATCGAATTTTGTTCAAAATTTCATAGGTTGTAATTTTTTTGCGCGGAACCCTAAATCTTTTTCTAAAATAAAAGTAGCCTAAGTTACTCCTTATAACATCAGCTATCTATCTGCCAGTGAAAGTCCCGTCAAAATTGGTCTAGCCATTTCGGAGATTAGCTGGAACAAACAGATAGACAGACAGACAGACCGACAAACAGACAAAATTTAAAAAAAATGTTTTTTTCTTTATAAGTATATACACGGAATAAACTTTCATATGCATTTAGTAAAAAGCTGTTATTTTGACTTTACACACAGACACTTCAATTTTAATTGTATGTATAGATCAACCTTGACAAAACAAACAATGTGATCGAAAGTCCGTGTTAATTAATAGTAAGCAGTAAGGCTTTCTTAGAGTGTTACAAAGTGGATGTTTGGCTCAGCTCCAAATGTTACGGCTCTATCCTACCAAGTATACAACCGCTCCTATGTGTATACTTTTTAGTTTAAGTTTTAATTAACTTAGTTTCTTACTAAAAAGTATTTCAGCAAATTTTTAGAAATTGTTAATAGGATAAGAAGGACATTGTAAAGACAATGGGGACTGGGGAGTTTGTTGCGCCACTTCTTCTTCCCAGCTAATGCACTAGGAAGTGGTGAAGGGCGGGCGTTTTGGGGGACTGTCTTATGTAATCTTGACGTTCAAAAAGTGCTGATTCTCAGCCTAGTTTGAATGATGATTTTTAATGATTTAATGACTTTTGATTTTGATTTTGAATGTGTTTATAACACCACACCTGTAACCCCTGAAGGATTAGGCAGGGGTGTGCCTATCTGCCAGGGTCTCGGGATGTTCGAAAGAGTTACCGTGGCCCCTGGCACAGGCAACTGAAGGAACACGGGTGGGTTTTAGTCAGTAAAAGTCTGACACGCCCTCCCGCTCCGCCCAGAGCGGGAGAAGTCATTTGATGATTTACCACCAAAAAAAAAGGGATGTGCCTATGGTACACCCACATTTCGCCAGTTATTTTATTTTATTCTATTCGGGAAACTTACAGCTAACATAAACAGTGTTCTAAAACAATACGAAATTGAAGGCCATTTACAAGTCTCCGCTGATAAACACTAAAAAAAGGTCGGTACAAAATATCTATAACATAAACTCAAAATCAAAATATTTTATTTCACATAAACCTACATGGACACTTATGAAACGCCAGAAGCTAGGTGCACGGTTCCAATTGGTCGTTTGCTATGGAGAAGAGTGCGTCCTGCCCGTTATGGCATACGGTGCCGAAACGTGGACATTGACAGTTGGGCTGGTCCACAAATTCAAGGTCGCTCAGCGCGCTATGGAGCGGGCTATGCTTGGAGTTTCTTTGATGGACAAAATCAGGAACGAAGTTATCCGGAAAATAACCGGAGTAACCGACATAGCCTGCAGAGTAAGCAAACTAAAGTGGCAGTGGGCTGGCCATGTTTGTCGAAAGACCGATGGCCGGTGGAGCAGACGAGTCCTGGAGTGGAGACCGCGTATCGGCAAGGTTAGTGTGGGATGCTAGATGGACCGACGACCTTAAAAAGGTGGCTGAGACAGACTGGATGCAGAAGGCGGAGGGCAGGGTGTTGTGGCGCAGACTGGCAGAGGTCTATGTCCAGCAGTGGACTGCGATAGGCTGATTTGATGGAGTAGAGCCGGCAAGAAAACTCCACGGTTACTCTTTTAAAAATAATTGGCTTTTAAAATGTTTTCAAATTACAGTGTTAATAGGTATGGGAGGACAGTGTAGGCCTGTCAACAAGTACCAGGTACCTAAAAAAAATAGAAAACGGTCTACAAATCTCTTAAACTAGGAAATACATAATAGTACAAAGCAGTAGTGTTATGTTTAAGTCCCATGTAATACGGTGCGAGCCTATTGCCATCAACTGGGTTCAAATCCAAGCTCCTACTGAGAAAAAATCGAATAACACTTAGCCTGACCAGCCAAAGCCAGGACCTCATGCTCAACAGTAGCGTTTGCGACCACTAGATCAACGAGGCAATCGGTAAGTCGAGGTGCTGTTTATATTTACGTAAGACCAGTAAATGATTACGCATTTTCTTTTGTTAAATTAACTATGTATGACGGTGTTTCGCAGCTGCTCAAGATATTGCATTGTTCAGATAAAATATTTAAGCTTTTGTTGATGTTCTACGGTAGTTATTTTTTTTTTGTTATTTATTTTTAGTTTCTAACTAATACATAGGTCTCAGGGGACCAACCACCACCTCTTAAAGCAGTATTATTTTAATGTTACTTCAGTGTGAGAAAGAGATGGAGCTATACAGGACGTCTAGCTCCATCTCTTTCCCACACTGAAGTAAGATTACAATAATACTGCTTTAAGAGGTGGTGGTCTAGCTCCAGATCACACAGTGAGACACAGTCACATTGTGGTATACAGTGATTCTTTTGTATTATTTGTAAAGTGGGAAAAAAATAAAAATAAATAGAATTAGATATCTACACTGTTATAAAACACATTAACAGAAAACAGGTCAAATTAAATTCAAATTACAGTAGTAATACAACAGGTGTTTAAGGATCCTGAAGGGTCGAGGTCACTGGCCTTGATCCCTGTTTCTGACGCTATAATCCTTTGATCAGCAACTCAGCGCGCCTTCACAACTGTTTGCTTAGGACTCCCTTTATTAATTAACAAAATGACGACCAACTTTGCAGAAATACTTATAGGTAATAGGATCCATACTAATATTATAAATGCGAAAGTACACTGTCTGTTTTGCCGCTTTTTCACCGTACCCGTCGATATTCTGGATATTTGTATTTTTTAAAAATACACGCAGACAAAGTCATGGGCAACAGCTATTATTTTAATAAATGGATAAGTTTACGGACTCATCAACGCCACCTACGTTTATTTCGCGGAAATGTTAATTAACTAAATATTTCGAATACTCACAATTGACAACTTTGTTAAAGACATTATTGGATTACCGTTCTACTTTCACAGTAAAGTGCTTGATAATGTTTATTTGTACACAATCAGCCGTGTCCCAGTTGCTAACTTCAATCTAACATCCGCAAGAAAAGGTCGTGTAATAAAAGCTTGAATTGACAATAATATGATTCTAGACAAGAAATCCACTTATTACCACTTTATTGAATTTCCCGACATTTCTGCTCGCAGAGAAAATACCAACGGAAAATCTTTCCCTCTCCTGTAATGATATTATTCACATAAAATAAGGTTTTTTGGGAAGAATTGACTTGACACGAAAGTTATATACCTACAGAACCTTCAGGTTGCGGTATCTTATCAGCCACTGAATCCAATTCCACAAATCCCTGTGATTTGACGGTTATAAGATATTTTATTCCGTTCATGTTCTGATGACTCGAGATTAAAAAGAAATACCTTCTATTTATTAATTGGATTACCTATAGTTTGGAAATAGTGAAGAACGAAAAGCCATGGGTACTTACTTGATGTTCGCAATAGTGATGATAAAGACCACACTCAGGAATTAGGTTCGCGATTCTAAGGACCAAAAATTTGCAACGAATTTTGATTACAAAGACGATGCTGAGCAAATACAAAACCTATCCACTTAATGTAGGGTCTACTTTAAAAAATTAATAAAACGAAGTGGGTACGAGATCTTTAATAAATTAAGAAACTCCGACCGTTGGCGCCTTTGAAAAGTTTAATTGACCTTACAATAATATCTTTTGTCTGAAGAGAAAAAACCTTGGCTCTCTCTTTGGATCCGATGTCAGGGCAAAAAGAGCATTTTGGGTCAAATTTTTTCATTGTTTCCTCAATTAGTTTATATAAAACTTCGTTAAAAGTAATCGCTTTTAGCCACTCCTCTTGTCATTTAAGTTTATCATTTGGAGAAATATTCAGTGTTCTAGAACGTATGATATATTCTAGAATGTACCTTTGTTCATCAGTTGTAGATGTGGTTATGATGGCGAGCTTAAGAACCCACTTCTTAACGCTTGGAATACGGCTATAGTAGTAAAACTTATATTTTGTCGTTTGCGTCGCGCAGTGTTAACAATGACGTTGCGTGTATTTGATCTGTAGTAAGATATTTTTAGGTTTAATAAAGCTGGTACCTACTGTCAGAAATTAGATGAAGATTATAAATAAATGAACCAATACTTACCTTTGAATATTCTATATACAAAGTGAGACACAAAATAAATATTAGAACCGTTCCTATCGAGTAAAATGTGAAAATGGAACGAAGTAAAGTCGATATTTAATTAATACATTCCTCGGGCCTCACACGAGATATTTTCAATTAATTTAACTTCTCTTTATACTCAAAAGATTTATCGTGTGTGCTTACATACCTACATACCTTATTCATTTGAATATTCGAAGTAGAAAGTATCATTAATTAATTTATCGTAACAGCGGCGAGGTGTGAATTTTTGTAAGAGAGAAGCCGAAGCGAAGCCGGTTTTAACTTATTTACTTAACAATAAAGTAAAAATTAATTTAAAAATAAAACTCTTTTGTTCACTTAATTTAACACCATCTATCGTCAAATAGCCGAACCAAAAAGACGCAATCACTACACAAACAAAACTTTCAATGGTTTGGAGAAATAAACTCAACTAAATTAGGTACTATCGTTTTAAAATGACTATAGGAATACAAAAAGTCGAATACAATACAGTTGAACAGTTGAAAACTAAATACAATAAGCAATATTTCGCCATCTCATTCTCGCTGACGCATTTTTTCTATATCTGTCTCTATCGTAACCCGTTGTACGCCGGCTTGCTCTCGTCTATTATCAAGCCGTGCCACGTGAACTAAAGTGACGTCATGACGGAATCGCTATTGTATGAACTTTTAGTTCTCGATTTTGACGTTTTGGCAACGGGTTATTTTAGAACATTTTTTTGTTGTTGTTGTAATTGAAAGCATAGGCGTTTTGTTGTTTGAATGTTATGATGAATTAAATACCCTTAGTGTACCTATATTTTTGGCAATAGTAGACACTATTAAGTATGCCATTTTTCAATACGTAAGTATTAAGAAAATACCAACGGAAAATCTTTCCCTCTCCTGTAATGATATTATTCACATAAAATAAGGTTTTTTGGGAAGAATTGACTTGACACGAAAGTTATATACCTACAGAACCTTCAGGTTGCGGTATCTTATCAGCCACTGAATCCAATTCCACAAATCCCTGTGATTTGACGGTTATAAGATATTTTATTCCGTTCATGTTCTGATGACTCGAGATTAAAAAGAAATACCTTCTATTTATTAATTGGATTACCTATAGTTTGGAAATAGTGAAGAACGAAAAGCCATGGGTACTTACTTGATGTTCGCAATAGTGATGATAAAGACCACACTCAGGAATTAGGTTCGCGATTCTAAGGACCAAAAATTTGCAACGAATTTTGATTACAAAGACGATGCTGAGCAAATACAAAACCTATCCACTTAATGTAGGGTCTACTTTAAAAAATTAATAAAACGAAGTGGGTACGAGATCTTTAATAAATTAAGAAACTCCGACCGTTGGCGCCTTTGAAAAGTTTAATTGACCTTACAATAATATCTTTTGTCTGAAGAGAAAAAACCTTGGCTCTCTCTTTGGATCCGATGTCAGGGCAAAAAGAGCATTTTGGGTCAAATTTTTTCATTGTTTCCTCAATTAGTTTATATAAAACTTCGTTAAAAGTAATCGCTTTTAGCCACTCCTCTTGTCATTTAAGTTTATCATTTGGAGAAATATTCAGTGTTCTAGAACGTATGATATATTCTAGAATGTACCTTTGTTCATCAGTTGTAGATGTGGTTATGATGGCGAGCTTAAGAACCCACTTCTTAACGCTTGGAATACGGCTATAGTAGTAAAACTTATATTTTGTCGTTTGCGTCGCGCAGTGTTAACAATGACGTTGCGTGTATTTGATCTGTAGTAAGATATTTTTAGGTTTAATAAAGCTGGTACCTACTGTCAGAAATTAGATGAAGATTATAAATAAATGAACCAATACTTACCTTTGAATATTCTATATACAAAGTGAGACACAAAATAAATATTAGAACCGTTCCTATCGAGTAAAATGTGAAAATGGAACGAAGTAAAGTCGATATTTAATTAATACATTCCTCGGGCCTCACACGAGATATTTTCAATTAATTTAACTTCTCTTTATACTCAAAAGATTTATCGTGTGTGCTTACATACCTACATACCTTATTCATTTGAATATTCGAAGTAGAAAGTATCATTAATTAATTTATCGTAACAGCGGCGAGGTGTGAATTTTTGTAAGAGAGAAGCCGAAGCGAAGCCGGTTTTAACTTATTTACTTAACAATAAAGTAAAAATTAATTTAAAAATAAAACTCTTTTGTTCACTTAATTTAACACCATCTATCGTCAAATAGCCGAACCAAAAAGACGCAATCACTACACAAACAAAACTTTCAATGGTTTGGAGAAATAAACTCAACTAAATTAGGTACTATCGTTTTAAAATGACTATAGGAATACAAAAAGTCGAATACAATACAGTTGAACAGTTGAAAACTAAATACAATAAGCAATATTTCGCCATCTCATTCTCGCTGACGCATTTTTTCTATATCTGTCTCTATCGTAACCCGTTGTACGCCGGCTTGCTCTCGTCTATTATCAAGCCGTGCCACGTGAACTAAAGTGACGTCATGACGGAATCGCTATTGTATGAACTTTTAGTTCTCGATTTTGACGTTTTGGCAACGGGTTATTTTAGAACATTTTTTTGTTGTTGTTGTAATTGAAAGCATAGGCGTTTTGTTGTTTGAATGTTATGATGAATTAAATACCCTTAGTGTACCTATATTTTTGGCAATAGTAGACACTATTAAGTATGCCATTTTTCAATACGTAAGTATTAAGAAAATACCAACGGAAAATCTTTCCCTCTCCTGTAATGATATTATTCACATAAAATAAGGTTTTTTGGGAAGAATTGACTTGACACGAAAGTTATATACCTACAGAACCTTCAGGTTGCGGTATCTTATCAGCCACTGAATCCAATTCCACAAATCCCTGTGATTTGACGGTTATAAGATATTTTATTCCGTTCATGTTCTGATGACTCGAGATTAAAAAGAAATACCTTCTATTTATTAATTGGATTACCTATAGTTTGGAAATAGTGAAGAACGAAAAGCCATGGGTACTTACTTGATGTTCGCAATAGTGATGATAAAGACCACACTCAGGAATTAGGTTCGCGATTCTAAGGACCAAAAATTTGCAACGAATTTTGATTACAAAGACGATGCTGAGCAAATACAAAACCTATCCACTTAATGTAGGGTCTACTTTAAAAAATTAATAAAACGAAGTGGGTACGAGATCTTTAATAAATTAAGAAACTCCGACCGTTGGCGCCTTTGAAAAGTTTAATTGACCTTACAATAATATCTTTTGTCTGAAGAGAAAAAACCTTGGCTCTCTCTTTGGATCCGATGTCAGGGCAAAAAGAGCATTTTGGGTCAAATTTTTTCATTGTTTCCTCAATTAGTTTATATAAAACTTCGTTAAAAGTAATCGCTTTTAGCCACTCCTCTTGTCATTTAAGTTTATCATTTGGAGAAATATTCAGTGTTCTAGAACGTATGATATATTCTAGAATGTACCTTTGTTCATCAGTTGTAGATGTGGTTATGATGGCGAGCTTAAGAACCCACTTCTTAACGCTTGGAATACGGCTATAGTAGTAAAACTTATATTTTGTCGTTTGCGTCGCGCAGTGTTAACAATGACGTTGCGTGTATTTGATCTGTAGTAAGATATTTTTAGGTTTAATAAAGCTGGTACCTACTGTCAGAAATTAGATGAAGATTATAAATAAATGAACCAATACTTACCTTTGAATATTCTATATACAAAGTGAGACACAAAATAAATATTAGAACCGTTCCTATCGAGTAAAATGTGAAAATGGAACGAAGTAAAGTCGATATTTAATTAATACATTCCTCGGGCCTCACACGAGATATTTTCAATTAATTTAACTTCTCTTTATACTCAAAAGATTTATCGTGTGTGCTTACATACCTACATACCTTATTCATTTGAATATTCGAAGTAGAAAGTATCATTAATTAATTTATCGTAACAGCGGCGAGGTGTGAATTTTTGTAAGAGAGAAGCCGAAGCGAAGCCGGTTTTAACTTATTTACTTAACAATAAAGTAAAAATTAATTTAAAAATAAAACTCTTTTGTTCACTTAATTTAACACCATCTATCGTCAAATAGCCGAACCAAAAAGACGCAATCACTACACAAACAAAACTTTCAATGGTTTGGAGAAATAAACTCAACTAAATTAGGTACTATCGTTTTAAAATGACTATAGGAATACAAAAAGTCGAATACAATACAGTTGAACAGTTGAAAACTAAATACAATAAGCAATATTTCGCCATCTCATTCTCGCTGACGCATTTTTTCTATATCTGTCTCTATCGTAACCCGTTGTACGCCGGCTTGCTCTCGTCTATTATCAAGCCGTGCCACGTGAACTAAAGTGACGTCATGACGGAATCGCTATTGTATGAACTTTTAGTTCTCGATTTTGACGTTTTGGCAACGGGTTATTTTAGAACATTTTTTTGTTGTTGTTGTAATTGAAAGCATAGGCGTTTTGTTGTTTGAATGTTATGATGAATTAAATACCCTTAGTGTACCTATATTTTTGGCAATAGTAGACACTATTAAGTATGCCATTTTTCAATACTTACCTAGTGATAGTTTTGCTGATGCGAACTTCCGAAGGGAAGCCGGTAGGAATCGTGTTATAGGCTGCTTTCGCCACTGATACGTAAGTGATTATGTTGTATTCTCAAAGTAAAGGCCAACTGACAAAAGCATGCACGAAACAAATTTTTATTAATCTCCCGAAATTCACCACTGAGAACATTTTGTACCAAACAAAAGAAAAAATAGGTATACTTATACGCAAGTTAAATAACTGGAACGAGATTACGAAGTACAAAAGCATTTTCCTCAAATGCAGCCAATTCCGGAACAATAGTTAAGATAAATGGGGAGGCTTCCAACACTCCCGAGCACCCAAGCTCTCAAGGTTCCTCGTTTTTCCTCAATGTCTCCCACCTGGGCAGCGGTATCCAAACTTGATATTTATGACATCACAGACAAAGGTATCAATGGCCTATCGATTGCTGATGACGACAATAGATTCTTATTTAGATGGATAATGGAATTCGGTATTTCCCGCATTGGAAATGAAAATTTGGTTCCTTTCAATCAGTTCGGTTAGATGTTTTTGTAAATGGTGTGTTATGGCAGAACAAAAAGAAAAACGTTATCTGCTACTTTTGAGAGCGAAGTGTATTTTTTTTAGTTTAAAAGGAAATTATGTTTATTGCCTGTAATAATGTAAAAAGGTTCTCTTTCAGATAGTACCTAGTAAAGTTTGAGACTATAAGTCTTAGTAGCTTGACATCTTATTTTCAAAACACTGCTGTACCATCGCGGACATTTGCGGTGGACCACTTTTCAACCTTAATACTTTAGCAATAAGGTCAAAAAGTTGTTACCGCAAATGTACGCGACGGTACACTATGAGCTAGATATTTGCAGAAAAGAAAACAAGAAACATTGCAAAAAAAGCGAAAAAAGATTTACGATATATCGACACTCGATATTTTTACTCCTGTAAGACAGAATCTATAGCAGTCACAAAGAAAAGCGCTGAGCTGTGATTCCCAGTGAGTGTTTCGGAGAAACTAGACTTGCTTCGAACCTGCCTAGAATTTAATCAGGATGAAATAAAGAGGCTGAGGCAAAGCGGATTTATTTATTAGGTGAAGCAAAAGTATTATTCAACATATATGTATAAGTGTAGGTAAAAAAATATGTGTGTGGGAGAAGACTGTGACTTTTACTTAACAGCTTAGCGAAAATTCTAACCGAAGATATGTATGTCTGGTATACAATGTGTAAAAAAACCCCTGTTCGATCCGAAAAGGGGTCATTGTACTCATCATTGTGAACAACTTTTTTGACGAGTTATGCGAACATAAATGTAGGGAAAAGCTGATTTTTTTTCGCGATTTCAAGTTTCTCGGATCGAACAGGGTTTTTGTTACACATTGTAGGTATAGAGATAATTGAAGTAGTAATTTATATGAATAATGTTTCTTTTGCATCAGCTATCGATCGACCGGCTAGTGATCGGTAACAATAGACATTTATTTGTGTCTAATATCATAACAGTTGAAGGTTTTAACCTCACGTGTGAGCTGTGTCTACAAAGCTACCACGCAAACAACTAAGCACAAACTAACTACAAAGCTTACGTAGGATATGCCAACAATTATCATTTAAACATGCTAAATTCACGTTTTGACGATCTTCATAGTATACGCACATTTGTTTTATTATAAGGTCTAAAGGCTCTTGCAAACAGTCGTGACTCGCGACGCGAATCACGCGCGACTTAAAGGCACCACGTGTCGGGCGACGAGCGATGCCTATGTGTCGCGTCGCGCGTCGTTCCTGTTCGTAGGAGCCTTAACAAATAGTTATAAACATGTCAACAATGTTTTTAACTATATGTTAAAATAGAGAGTCTAGATTTGTGCCCGGTTGATGGCAATAGGCTCGCCCTCTATTACATGAGACTTAAACATAACTGGCGCAATGTGGGTGTACCAACTGTAGCTCACCTCTGCCTAACCCTGTGGGGAAAACAGGCGTGATGTTATATATGTTATGTATTTGTAAGACTTTGAAGGGATAAAAGATAGATATTAGAAACCTACGTTTTCATTTTTGTTCTACAACACCAGGCGTAGCAAAGAAGTTAAAAGTTCTTGAAAGAGGGTAGGTAATCAAAACTTTTATGTAACAGCTCGAAGAGAAGTCTCCCAAGAATTGCAGCGCCATTGTTACTCAATTCAATTAATATTTCAATATAAATTAGATTTCAGTAATTTTAAGCTCGAGGTTTTCTATACAATGCACATTTTTAATTAATTAAGTCTTGCTTTGATATTTAATTCACAAAACCATTTTGTAGTAAAAAGCAATAATTAATTAACCAAACAAGACTCTCCTGATGAAAAGCGGTTATCATGCAGCGGGGTTGCGAATCTGCTAAGCTTTGAAATGAAGTGTAGAAACACGAGCGACAATTTTCTCACTATATTATTGTGTGAATGAGTAAAATTCATCCTTCGTTACTTGTGCTCCATATTGGTCTAGGTATTACTTGCCAAGTATTAAGTTTTCTCAAGGCCCTGCAAACAGGCGTGACACGTGACGCGACACAAAGGCACCGCGTGTCGCGCAATGAGTGGTGCCTTTGAGTCGCGTGCGATTCGCGTCGCGTGTCTCGCCTGTTTGCAGGAGCCTTTATCTTTAATTAAATGACAAATGATTAAATTAACACAATTAATCGTTAATTTCTTCGGCACTTTTAATCAGGTCACGAAATAAATCACTGAACAAAAGCCTTTTAACACATCATTCATTACCAGTAATTATAAAGTAGTTAAAGAACTAGGAGCTATATCTTAAAAACTCGCAACAAACAGGCAAACTTGTCTCCTAACTCGGGCAAAGTCGGGCAAAGTTGGACGCAATGATTTTCACTGTAACACGATTTATTTGTTTGCCTGTAACGCTGCGGAATACAGAAATTGGGACGCATTTGTTTGGCAAAAGAGAGTAAACTCCTTAAAGACATCTAATTAAAAGCGAGAGACGCAAAATGAATGAGTGCCCGGATTTTCTATGTTGCTCTTTTGCGGGACTAAACTAAGGATATTTTTTTCCGGGTATGGTCGCTAGATTACAAGCCTATACTACCTCAGCTAAAATTCACTCTTTATCTCGCTCGCACGATACTGCGCGCGGACTGAGTGCGCTGGGCGGCAGGGAGCGCCGATAGTTTAGGTAATTGCTTTTTACGGTGAAAATAATAATAATTAAAAAAAAATACATAAGACCTGCTTTATAGTTAGTTCAGTTAGTATGCAAAGTTTCATGATCTAATTTGAAGTATTTTTTGAATACCAGCGGTTTATTGTTCGGTTTGGAGGTAACTTTGAAGTTCTTTTTTATCGAGAAAATTTTATGGAATCGTGTTTTTGCCTAACATAGTACTTAAAATTAATCCTCAACACATATTTATTTAAAAATTAATGCTGCAGTATTTTCGACATACCGGAGGCTAAGCCATTTGAGGTAGTATAGGCCCTTAAGTAGATTATTATGTTTTTAAATGAGTTAAAGTAAATGATCGTAGGAAAATAGGTCTGGGTGTCTCATTGAATTCTTTTTAACCGACTTCAAAAAAGGAGGAGGTTCTCATATCGTCTGATTTTTTTTTTATGTGTGTTCCTCGATTACTCGAAGATGGCTGGACCGATTTGGAAAATTCTTTTTTTGTTTGAAAGGGCATACTTCCCAGGTGGTCTCATTGTCATCAGGTCAGGATCTGATGATGGAATCCTGGAGAAATCGAAGGAACTCTTCAAACAGTATAGGCACACCTACAGCGATTTGGGTATTTTTTATAGTAACTCATGCATTTGCTCTCGGAAAGCACCATTTGGTGAAGTGAAACTGATGATGAAGATCACAGATGGCCCCCGGAACTACTCAATAATAAGTATTTCACGGGTTGTGATTCGATTACTTTAATATGGTTGCTAAGCATTTTATGCTTATTACAATGCATATGGTGAAGTGGAGCTGATGGTGAAGTACCAGGAGAACTCCTAACAATTAACGTCCCTGCATCGGGAAAAGCAATATTTTGTAAAAGGTGATGAGCAGTTGTCATTAGGCTATTGTAACTTAGATAAATTACAAACCGACCCACTAAAAAGTGAAAAAGAAAAAACTTTTTTCCGAAAAAAAAAGCAACCGATTTCCAAAAAAAACACTACAAAGTGAAAATAACTTTAATTTCGGATTTCGGTGGCAAAAACCTAAAATACAGATCCAAAGACACCGACTTCCGAAATTAAAGTTATTTATCCCGTTGTTGTGTTTTTTTTTTTAAGTCTGTTGTTTTTTTTTTCTGTACAAAAGTTTTTTATTACATAATTTTGTTAAGAAGGTCAGATGTGTAACTGAAAGCGTCACATTACCTTGAATGCAGTTCTAGATTCGTACACGTCAGTTACTAAGATATTAAACAAAATGAAGTTTTGATAGGTTTGGTAAGTACATAAACGTCGAAACATCTTTTCGCCGAATTTCAATGACGTGTTTCCATTTACCCACATGCCAATATTTGCTACATGGAAACAAAAAAAAAAACATGAACGATCGAACACCTTTACACATACAAAACAATAGAACTCACATTTTATATGTAACCCGTGTGCTCCAAATTTACGTTAACAATAACAAAGCACACATCATATTCCCGTACATTATTAATAATTTCATGTCAAACAGTTTATAATGGAGCTTTATCGTGACAAAATTTATAGCAAAATATCAAACGGTATCGGTTACCATTGGGTAACGAGGAACAATGTCACAAATTCTCGATCGCAAATATTCTGGTAATTTGGTCCTATCGCCATTTCGAGCCTGATCGGGAGATGCAATGTGGCATCCTAATAATTTGTAAGTTAAATTCCTGGTTTCGTGTCAGTTATTTGTATTGTGTTTATATAATACGAAGAACAATAAAGTTAACTATGCAGTTAGAAATTCGATGTAGGGTATCCCGTGATTGATATACTTTTCAGTATGATTATGTATCAAAGGAATAATATAATAAGCATGTTCTATTTTAATTAACTTAGTTAAAGACGTGTTAAATTACACATTAATGCAACCTTTGAGACGTGTGGAGATGAAGAGAATTTAATCCAACGTACCAGGAGTGTAGAGTTACAAGAAGCTGGTGAAACCTCGGCTGTTCCTAATTAGTGCGAACCCTGGCTCGCTTGTTAACCTAGTTAGAAACGCCGCTGGCGGCCGCTCAACACCCACAGTTTCTTTCGAATACTTTTTGATTTAATGAATACTCTCCCCAGCTATATTCCCAGTAACTTTCCGAAAATATTCTCCAGGAAAATTCATACAACCTACAGGAATGTTTTTTTTCAAAAACGTGTTTTATTATCGCCTTGTTCAAATTATCGCCTTGTTCAAGTTTGGTCCTTTTATACGCGTGCGTGAAAACGTTATTTTTATCGTTATAATGGCTTCGATCCACGCCTGACTGAAACTTCAATTCCCATGTGGACTTATTAAACTTTTTTCAATATATCAATGTCTTTTTTTATCTCTGTTTTTTTTGCTCTCAGTGGAAATATATATAACTTATCTACGACCTAGACAAGGTAATTCAATTCGAAATAAATGAATAGTAACAGATTTTTTGTTATAAAAATTCTGTAAAAGACTAATGAAATTTGTAAAGCCTTTACGGTGTAGGATGAATTCGCGTAAAAAATAAAATATACGCGGCATCCGCGATGTGAAATGGGTTAAAACTGTCGCACGAATTTTGTTGATACACATTTTTACTTGGTTGAAATAAATTACGTTAGCCGTTTGTCGTCGTTATTCTCGGGGGTTACATTTTGAGTTATCACATATTACATTCATCTCTTTGACACATCGTTGGTTTTAGGATTCAGTACCCGAAGGGTGCCAAACCGAACCCTATTTCTAAGCCTCCGCTGTCTGTCCATCCGGCCGCCCGTCTGTCTATCAGCGGGCTGTATCTCATGAACCGTAATAGATAGACAGTTGAAATTTTCACAGAGTTTGTATTTCTACTGCCGCTATAACAAAAATTAAGAAAAATAAAATAAAGTTAAAAATGAAAGTGGGTCCCCATACAAGAAACATTTTCTTTTAAACTAAAGTATTTTTTTTTAAATAGGTAGTGTTACATATTGAACGGTGGTATGGAACCTTTCGTGTGCAAGTCGGACTCGCACTAGGCAGGTTTTTATATACATATTTTTTTGGCACATCAAATGAACATCCTGTCTTTGTATCGACGCTGCCGGCGCTGCAAAAAGGGGTATATTTTTATAAAAAAGTGGAAGTTGACACGGAATTCAATAATGTTGTTCCGCATAAATTAACATCAGAGGCATGGCGTAAAGGAAAATTCTTTAATGAAATGAAAAACCGTTGATGGAGTTCAAAAATCCCCGTATTTCGCGTAGTAAAAATTTATAAGGCTTTAGCTGGCAAAACACGTTATTTTTTTAGCATCGCTACTTCAAAATCTGTTTGTTACTACGCCAATTCGTAAAAAAGGATATCGTCAAGAATCCGCTTGCAACAATTTTGCCGACCAACTAACTAAACATATTTGTGCTACGAGAAAATCCCAGTATAAAGAACTAAGAAATTATAAATATAATAAAATTCTGTTAAGAAATATTTATTTCAATCCCAAGGTACCTGTATGGATAGGGACTTACACCTTGAGTTGATGCTGATTGATACACTGATTACTGATTGATTGATATGTATTGATAAAAGTATGATGGCATGATAGATGAGTGCACGCGATATGATTGCAATTCGTCTACTAAATTGGCCGGCGCGGCGCAGGTAAAATGCTGACATATTGATATAAAAACTGTGCTGTGCTTGCACTGTACAGTACCCTACCCTACCTACAGCTTGTCATCTGTCCGTATAATCATCCATTACCTACTCGAGATGGAGAGGCTTATCTTTGCCACAGATGAAATGCTGAAGACCAATGCTTTATAGGTTTAATACCTAGGTATTATCGTACTTAAAAACACATTTATGAAGCAGGCAGGTGACTAAGTTTTAGTACGCTTTAAAAGTGTTGAAATCGTAAAATCCACCGGCGACATCGACTGTAATATACACCGAAGGTACCTTTTATACGGCGAGAGTTACTTCTATATGACTTTTAAATTCTAACTCATAATGTTATCTTTTTATATGGATATTTAAAAAAACATTAGGATAGGACGTCTGCTTCAGAAATCGTTAGTCAGAACGTAAAGTCAGAGAACATAATTTTAATGTTTATCAAATTGACTACCAACTTAAATGGTCCGTATATATGAACCACAATTATTCGTTCAGTCAGGAAAATTTTACTCCCGCTGGGAATCGAACCCGGGACCTCTGGGTCTGAGACAGGTGGTCTTACCACTAGACTATTGAGGCGGTTAAAATTTCCCTGACGTGCATGCATGGTGTGTGAAGTATAGTAGCATGTTGATTTAATAATAAGATTGTATTGTGATGCAGGATGCTACATAATTACTTTTAATTAGCTACGTACGGTGCACCATGCGCACCTACTAACCTATACCGGCCTGGCTGACGTCTCTATATTTTCTTATAGCCGGTAAATACTTATATTGGAACTTATTACAAGTACTCTCACAATGCCCCAGTTAAAGTATACAAATAAATTACTATACTGTAGTTATGTCAACTCTAATCCTGGATTCAATTAATAAAGCATACGTACTCAAAAAAACTCCTGATAAAGTCACCCAACAGAAAAAACAACGACCGTGTCGCCTTAATTTGAAAATATCAATTTCTCCGAAAGCTTTTAAGGAAAATCCTTTAAAACAACTTTTACGAGCCATTATTACCTTTCGTTTTAATTTATTTTCTTTACGGTAACCCACTTTTTCGGTGGCATTCCTTCTGAGAACTACATTGATACGGGAAACGTGGGTATACAAATCTTTTACACAAAGATGAATGGGATGTAAAGAATAAATCCTATAGGGAAGCCTCGTTTGAGTGTTTAAGAAGAAGAGCTTTTGAGTACCTTCTAATGCTTTCATTGAAATCGACGCAGATTTTTGTATGAAGTAGTAGGTATGTTTTTACACATGGTGTAATTGAAATAACTTTTCAGGTTTCAGGTAGGACGTGATTTCAGGTTTCATAATGGTAACTTTAACGACCCCTGTTCGGGTTTTGAGTTAGTTTCACCTTGTAGTTATAAAGCTTTCCGTTATTATATTTCGCTTAAAAATGCTAAATGATCTTAATAAGATGAGCCTAGAAAATGGACTTCGAAAGAACATGTCATAGACCAAACTCATGACAAACAGTGTCCAACGCTAACTGTATGTAGAGGGTGTGGAGGTTGCATAATAATATGTTCCAGAATACATCTAGCTCGGCCAAATAGTCTCATTCCAGGCGAGACAAGAAAATGAAGTTGCTAGATGCACCGAAAATGCATGGAAGAGCTATTGGTCGATGAAACACCTCATGAAAGAAGACCTCATCCATCGCTTTCAGTGAAAAAAAAATCTCTAAAACAGTTTTGTGAAATTATGATAGTCAAGACAACGCGCAGCCAAAAAACAATGAAAATAGAAGTATAAAATTCTAAAGATTGTTTTACAGAATGCTGAGTTGCATTATGTTCTACATGCTGCTTCGTTGCTCTAGGGAGGGATTTTTAAAAAAACCATCCACTGAACTGGTTTCACGAGAGTTTGAGGAGTGAGAGTGAAGTCCGGGGTTAGACTAGTATTCTATAAGGCAAGTTTGTTGCTTTTCCTCTTAAACTTCCATATTACTAATTAAGTTTTCTTAATGATGCTTTCATAGTACGATTTCTTAAAAACGCCTTCCAGCATACTTGTAAATTGTAGATAGGCAGATAGCAAGCCCTATAAACCATTTGATTTGTACATCTGTTCTGTTATGTTTGTGTTCATTAGTAGCGCATGTGTGTGTGGTGTGTTCTTATGTTTGTATTTGAATTTGCAAGGGGTTGAGAGTTTGTAAATGCTGTGTGATGTGAATGCTGTGTCGTCTTGTTCCTGTTGTACATACCTATTCGTAGTGATTCTAAGGATTACTTTCACTCATTAAGTACTTAATTCTTGTTTTGATGTAACACAGTGAAATTTTACCTCTGTTCAATAAAAGGTTCATGACTGTGTGTATTAGGGTAAAAATACTACGCTTGAAATATTATAATAGTTACCAAAAAACCTTCTTTATCCAATACCTTTGTTGTGTAAATGTACTATAAAAAGTCATCCATTCGCCTTTTTGCGGATAGAAGGACCAATATTTTGCGCACATAATTGTTCCATCACCCCCATTGTGTACAGAAGCAATCAAAATATTTTCACTCACAATTTCCGCTGTCTCCTACAGTTCGTGCCACATCTAGGGATGCTGATGCGGGCGTAGGCGGCCGCTACATCGATCGCGACCCCTGACATTAAATGAGAGACAGGCTGCTTGTTGAGGGACGACCGTAAGCCGTTCGTACCGTGTGCCAATACAAAGCACTAGACAGACTACACAAAAGATAAACAAAGAAAATGTACCCTTTAAAAAAAAGAACGTCATCACTTTTACGTTTGAGATAAAGAACGCAATAAGAAAGGAATTTTAACATTGAAACAGAAAACATTGTCCCTGAAATATACGAAACGACATAACAGAAGTGTTTATTGTCATCCATAAAACGGTTACGTATAAAACAAGATACATTCCAGCCCTTTGGAACGCAAACGTTCAAATGTAACCATCAGTCAAGCTGCGTATAAACGTATAAACCTTTAACGTCGGCAGTACTATCTGCTATAATACGGGATCTGCCAGCCCTGCGAATGTAGGGCACTCACACAGCCGCGATGACGCACACCCGCGTGGCCTACGTCACTGAGACTACGCAGTCCGGGCTACCTGGCCCGATCGCGGAGCACACAACATCGTGTTTACGTCACAATACCCTACTTATATTAAACTCGGCAGCTTAATGTTTTGCGCTCCTGAATCAGGGCTGTGCGTAAATAAATTTATAGCTTTTCACGCTACTGAGTAGGGCTTTAATAAACCTTTTATGGGACTGTTACATTGGCGTTCAGGCAGGTCAAGTTTATTGATTTAGTTGGACGATTTAGTTTACGGTGCGCGCGAAATGTCACGCGATTCTGTTGGTTCGTTTTGGTGAGTGATAGTGCTAAGGTTCTTGATGCAAACGTTTTAAATTGATTGTTTGGTTGTGCTTTGTAACTGTTGGATGCTTTCCAGTACTTAAAGTTTTAAGAACGGACGTTTGGCACGTTTTCTCTTGTACAATATGTAGGTACCTACTGCTGAAAGAGATGTTTTCGAGTCTACAACAATATTATAACTCACTATAGACAACCCTATTTTATACATTTCTTGTTAAAAAATAGAAAGTAATTTTCCATAAAAAGTTGGGTATCAACAAGGTGATGATATCTAGATACTCTACGGAGATGTCAAGTCGAGTTTCTCGGAAAAATATATTATGAAATTAATATTAAGTAACTACTATCATTCTTAATTCGTTGGTAGGTACTATATTTAGTAGCACAAATTATGTCAAAATCAATTATTTTTGGGTTACCTTGTAGCATGAACTTGGGAGACATTAGCATAGGGACTGCGATAGACCGATTTGATTATGTGATGTGACATGAGGAATTTAGCTAAAGAAATTCACTCTCTTTTGTTTCATTATCACGTCTGCCTGTTTGGTCCAGCGATCACCGAACGGAGTTCCTGCCGACTTTTGTGTAAAAATGTGACCGTGAAAACTTAAGACAACACCACGCGCGCAGTGGCGCCCTCATCGTTTGTTTGGTTATTTTTAGTTTTATTATAATCCTTAAAACGGAAAATAGTGGCCACTAAGCTCTGTTTTAAGGATTATAATAAAACTTAACAATGTTTAATATTATAATAAAACTTAACACTGTTTGTATAATAATAACGTATAGTCTTGTGGAGCACAACGTAATATGCTTTTTTCTGCATTTTGGTTCTAAAATAAAAGAAATAACTAAACATACGATGAGGGCGCTATTGCGCGCGCGGTGTCGTCTTAAGTAAAGTGAGCTTGAAGTAAGCTGTCAATACTGTCAATCACTATGAATGACAGCTCACTTCACCTAAGTTTTCACAGTGAGATTTTGACGGAATATATCTGCTGGTTTCTAACTACAAATCTTTTGAATTTTCTATTGCACCTACTTAATTATAAGATAGATAGATAGAATACTCTTTATTATGTACTTACACCATAAAAATTACAGATTTATGTAGAAATAATAATAATAAAATGTAGCAATATGATAACATATATTTCTGTGTGGTAAGCCGTAATTTCAAATTGCGTACCCAAGACTGACGAACACCAGCAAATTTTGAAAGCAAAACAGCTGTTATTAATAATAATACTTCCAGTTTGGGTCATACTCACATAATGGCGAGAATATTATCACAATATGTATGGGAAAGGAGGTCCCATACCACAGTCAACCTTCATTAATATTAACGAGGCTTTACGAGCATCCCCCGCAATCAATTCCCTGACCGAATCCGTTGACAAACTGACCAGAATATTTATATAGCCCTCTAATTTAGCCTCTAATAAAGTTTCGTATATTTTCTTTATTGTATCATAAAGAAGATAATGGTACATGGTACATTAAGTCAGCAATGTTTCGGCAATGATTCTGTGGCACAAGAAAAACTAGTATGTGAGATCGTGTCTATTTTTGGGTTGTATTTGAATGTCTTGGGGTATTTGATGTTCAGTCAGAGGATACAAATATTCAAAATTGTTACGACGTGACTTCTGTAAGCCTCTGGGAATGTAGAACGGTGCAACTGGCGCTTTATGAGAGAAATACTTTGAACTGTAAAGTAAATAAACTCGTAATACTATGCAATTAACATTGAACGTCAAATTAAATATCTCCCTATATTAAATACGTCCCTATCTATTTACTATCTATCTTTTTATATCGTCTTGTCTACAAATAACCTCAAAATTGTTTTCTTTGTAAAAATGCTCCCAGCTTGTTTTTGTTATAACAGAGTAAAGGCTGCGCGTTGGAATAAATATTTATACTTATTCTTGCATTACGTCTTTGCGTGTCGTTTGAACCCCATACATACAGAGTCAATTGTTTACTAATTGTGTCTGTAATTACGACATGCAAAAGGTTAAGTAGATAGAGAAAAACACCATGTATTTATAAGCTGCTTTCTACCAGGCGCTACGGCTGTCAGAGGATACGGATTATTGTAATTGAAATAATAGATAGTAGACAATGGCTTAACATTACCATAAGCGGTAGCGGTTTTGGTCGCTACAGTAACATTTCAACAGGCTAACCCTTCGGGGAATACAGGCGTGATGTTATACTTTTACTTTACACTTACTTTTTGTACTGAAGCGCCTTGTCTACTAGCCAGACTCACCTATTATGACTTTCTTAGGAGAGTACTTCGTACTCATTCTGCCTAGCCTTTTCCCAACTATGTTGGGGTCGGCTTCCAGTCTAACAGGATGCAGCTAGGATAGAATAGGATAGAATAGGATAGAATAGGATAGAATAGGATAGAATAGGATAGAATAGGATAGAATAGGATAGAATAGGATAGAATAGGATAGAATAGGATAGAATAGGATAGAATAGGATAGAATAGGATAGAATAGGATAGAATAGGATAGAATAGGATAGAATAGGATAGAATAGGATAGAATAGGATAGAATAGGATAGAATAGGATAGAATAGGATAGAATAGGATAGAATAGGATAGAATAGGATAGAATAGGATAGAATAGGATAGAATAGGATAGAATAGGATAGAATAGGATAGAATAGGATAGAATAGGATAGAATAGGATAGAATAGGATAGAATAGGATAGAATAGGATAGAATAGGATAGAATAGGATAGAATAGGATAGAATAGGATAGAATAGGATAGAATAGGATAGAATAGGATAGAATAGGATAGAATAGGATAGAATAGGATAGAATAGAATAGAATAGAATAGAATAGAATAGAATAGAATAGAATAGAATAGAATAGAATAGAATAGAATAGAATAGAATAGAATAGAATAGAATAGAATAGAATAGAATAGAATAGAATAGAATAGAATAGAATAGAATAGAATAGAATAGAATAGAATAGAATAGAATAGAATAGAATAGAATAGAATAGAATAGAATAGAATAGAATAGAATAGAATAGAATAGAATAGAATAGAATAGAATAGAATAGAATAGAATAGAATAGAATAGAATAGAATAGAATAGAATAGAATAGAATAGAATAGAATAGAATAGAATAGAATAGAATAGAATAGAATAGAATAGAATAGAATAGAATTGTTAAAGATGAGGATGGCTAGATACTTAATAAATGGAAACACATTCACTTTTGCACTTGTATTTTTTGAGACGCTTTTTCACAGTTACGTTAGTAAAAAAGAAAAGAAATATCAAAAAGAAACATAAATATGAATATAAAAAAGGTTGGTTGCTGGTCGTCAACATGGCCCCCGACGGTGTGAAGCACCAATTTACTGGCCGGCGAGCAGCAACACCACCTTGCGAGTGGGTCGACGCAGCACGCCCCCCTTCGTTGCGACATCTACTACTCTCACTATCCCGTCCCTCCCCGGGTGCACTGTCGTGACTCGCCCTCGAGGCCATTGGTTCCTGGGCAGTGTGCCGTCCGCGATAAAAACTAGATTGCCCACCCTTAACTGACGAGCCTCCTGCGACTGCCTCCTGGGTGTGAGCGTGGGCAGGTACTCTCGTACGAAGCGCTGCCAAAAGTGGTCTACCAACCTCTGCGCCTTTCTCCAGTCAGCACGTCGGATCAAGTCTGCGTCGTTGAAAACATTAATCTCTGGCTCGCTGCTTGGGCTTCCAATTAAGAAGGTGAAGGGAGTCAGGGCATCCACTGAGACGTGTGTTAGGGGTCTTGAATTAACGATACATTCTGCCTCTAGGAGCAGGGTATTTAATACTTCCTCCTTGGGCGTCCTTTCCTTCAAGGTCACGGCGATGGTATTCTTCACAGAGCGGACTAGCCGTTCCCAACAGCCTCCCATAAATGGTGCGGATGGGGGAATGAATCGCCATTCTATTCTTCTATTTGCGCAGAAAGTGAAGAGCTCTGGCAGTATCTTCGCTGCGCCGACGAATGAAGTCCCGTTATCGGAGTAAATCCTTGTCGGGCATCCCCTTCTAGCGATGAACCGTCTGAGTGCCATCAGGGCGGAGTCGGACGATAAGCTCTCCACGATTTCCAAATGCACAGCTCGCACCGTCATGCATGTAAAAAGTGCAATCCATCTCTTGGCCGTGCGTCTGCCAATAGAGACGCTCAGAGGGCCAAAATAATCCAACCCTACGTGGGTGAAAGGGCGTTGGTGATGTGCTAACCTGGCATCTGGCAAATCTCCCTCTGGTGGAGATTCCGGCTTTGCCTTCCGATTGCGGCATAACTAGCATCTCTGCGAAGTTCCTCTGACGGCTGGTCTGAGGCTTAGTACATAGAACCTCTGGCGCAGTTCGTTGACCACTAGCTCGTTATGTCCGTGGGCGTACCTGGCGTGATAGGAGCTTGACGATAGGATGTCGGCCGTCGAGGACAATCGGGCGTGACTCTACATGCTCTGCGGCGGCAGTGCGACCAGAAAGACGAAGGAGCCCGTCTTCACCGAGCAAAAGCGAAAGGTTCCGAAGCCTACTATCACTAGAAACGGAACGTGCTGTTTGAATGCGCATTAAATCCTCGGGAAAGGAGTCTAGTTGAACTTTACGAAACAAATGGACCTCCGCAACGTTGAGGTCTTCAACGGAAAGGATAAAAAGATTGCGAGCATCTCGTAGTGCTTTTAGAGAAAATTTGGAATTTGGGTGCAAAACTGATCGAAACTTGTCTAAACACTGATGGGTTCGCGCTATGGCGCGAAGCAACCGGGTCCAACTGCTAAAGCGTTGGTGATCCGCAACTACCGGTAAAGGTAGCTGTCGCAGTGAAGCAACTATCAGTCCCACCGATTCCGAGTCTCGTTTCAGTTCTTCGGTCACCGGAGGGACAGCACACGTCGGTTCGCATGGCCAGTCAGAGGGTGGAGACAAAAGAAATGTAGGTCCTGTGAACCAACGTGATGAAGTCGAGAAATTGTGAATGTCTCGCGTAGCGTCGTCTGCGACGTTTAAAGCTGTGGGGACGTATTTCCAACTCTGAATGTTCGTTGTATCAGTTATCTCTCCCACTCGGAACGAGACAAAGGCTTTAAACGTGCAGGCGTCGCTACGGAGCCACTTTAGAACGGTTAGAGAATCCGTCCAAAAATAAACCTGATTGGGTTTTCGTCTGTGTGCTTCAGTCACATAGGCGCTGAAACGCGAAGCGATCAGGGCGGCCTGGAGCTCCAATCTCGGGATTGAAACGGCTTTCAGAGGTGCCAGCCTACCCTTTCCCCCTATCAGGGATAAGCTTACGTTGTCGTCGTCACCTGTGAAACGCCAGTAGGCCACGCAGGCATACGCACGTTCACTGGCGTCGGCAAAGACATGAAGTTGTGTATTCTTAATGCGCCCGGTGTCGCGAAAGTAGCATCGGGGAATGGAACTGTTGTTTAGATTTTGGATTTCGAGGAACCAACTCTTCCAATCTTCGATCAAATTAGCGGGCAGAGTTTGATCCCAGTCAATGCCCAACTTCCAGGTTCTCTGGAATAATGCGCGGCCTTTCATAATAACGGGAGTTAAAAAACCTGAGGGATCGTAAATAGACATCAGCAGGGACAAGACTGAACGTTTTGTATACTTAGTAGGGATCTTAGGAAGAGTCTTGACGAAATGAAACTTGTCCTCGCTTACGTTCCACGTAAGTCCTAAAACGCGAATTTGTGAGGGAGACGTTGGGCCTAAGCTCACCTCGGTAATATCGTTTGTCGCATATAACTCGGCCGGGATTAACGCTAGGGCTTCCTTGCAATTCGAAATCCAAGAACGCATCTCGAAGCAAGCCGCTTTATGTATGGACCATATTTCAAAGGCTCGTTGTGCCGCCTCGCTGATGCTGTCAAAGTTCCCTAAGAAGTCATCCATGTAATAGTCTTCGACGATAGACCGCACGGCATCCGGGTGTCGTGACTGAAATTGACTAGCGTTTTTGTTTTTCACCCATAACGCGGTACACGGGCTGGATGCTGCGCCGAATATCATCGAGGACATTCGAAATTCCTGAAGCGGCAAATCGGGACTGTCTCTCCACAAAAAACGTTGGGAGTCCCTATCCTCGGGTCTAATTTTAATTTGCGGGAACATCTCCCTGATATCTCCCGACAAGGCAACCGGGCCTTCCCTAAACCTCATGGCGATGCTAAGGAGAGGCTGAAGTAGATCAGGTCCAGTCAGCAGAAGCAAATTGAGGCTGATGCCTGCGCACTTCGCCGCTGCGTCGTGGACAACTCGCAGCTTCTTTTTGTGTGGGTGGATAACTGCAAAGTGTGGAAGATACCACGGGACCTGGCCGGATGGTGGGCCTGAACATAGTTCAGCGTATCCTTTCCTAATTATACCTTGAATATTTTGCTTGTCGGCATCGGCGTACGCACTATCCTTGGCCATTTTGCGCTCGAGGTTAGCAAATCTAGATAAGGCAAGGTCGCGGCTTTTAGGGACGGTAGTGATATTATCTCGCCATAATAGGCCCGCTTCGTACCTACCAGAACCTAGGCGCTTGGTAGTCTCCTCTAGAATGGTTAGAGCACGTTGTTCGCTAGCGCTACGATGGTCTACCTTTGTTATCCCTATAGAGTCTAGTCGAAAGTATTCCTTGATGAGGTTGTCCAGCGAAGAATCGTTGTCGACAGCAACGGAGACATGGTTAACGGATGTGGCAGCATTAGATCTGCCAGAAATATGTCTATAGAGGACCCACCCTAACGCGGTACGAGCAGCCACGGGTTGTTCACGAGTGCCATGGCGGATCGCAGAAGGGAGTGACACATGCCAATTGTCTGCACCTATCAACAACATGGGCTTCGCATCATAATAACACACAACGTCCACTAAGTCAGATAAATAATCGTACCTGACAACGTCGTCTAGGCGTGCGGACTGCCTATTGATGCCCAAGTTGGGAATGGATCGCGCTCTGATGTCAAAACTGTCCGCGCTATGTCGGTCCTTTACTTTAATGTTAACATAACTCACGTCGGCCTGCGTACTCAGTCCGCCAATGCAGTCAATATTCAACCTAAACCTAGGGCCCTAAGCTCCCACCGAATTCGCCACGGATTGGTCTAACAGAGTCACGGAACTCCCGTCATCAAGTAGCGCATACGTGTTAACGCTTGCCGCGGGTCCAGAAATAGTGACTGCTATAACCTTCAAGAGTGGCTTAAGGCTGGATGAGTTCAGTGGAGCAGAGTTGTGGGCCACGGTAACCGATTCTCGCTCGTCCTTCGGGGCACTTAGCTTCTGCACCTTGGGGTCGGTGATTTCCGCGGCTGAGTGTACCTCAACATGGGCTATCGTCACAGATTGGGCTCTATGCAAGAGGGTGTGGTGCCGCTTCTCGACCGGGCAGCCTTCGAACTCACACTTCTTCTTGCAGTGGCGATATTGGTGCGAGCCTTTTCTTAGACATCTATGGCAGATCTTGTTCTCCATCACCCATTGCCATCGACCGTCCAGAGAAAGAGATTTAAAACCTTCGCAATCGCTTACCTCGTGCTTACCGTCATGACAGTACTGGCATAAGAATAAACTTTTCAGCTTTGATGTGTTTGACGTTGTCGCAATTGCGTAAATTTTGTCTTTGGATGTTTTGACGGGTTGACATTGACTTTTGATAAGTGTCGGCTCTGATACTATGACATCAAATTTAATTTGTAATTTTGCTTCAATTTCGAGGAAATCGGCCAAAATTTCTAATTTAAACTTACCAACCCTCGGCGATGCAAAGTCTCTCCTGAGGTCCTGAGGAGTGGAGTCAATTTGCCTATGATGATGTTAAAGAGGTCAGGTGAAGCAAGGTGCTCGGGCAGATCCAGCAATCGGATGATTTCGACGCAGTTGCGGATGCAACAAGCAAAAACGCTCAGCTCTTGCGCAGACTCGTACATACTTATTTTAGGAAGGGCTTTTACCATGGAGATCTGTTGTAGTACGATGACTTCCGGCTGAGCGAACCTGGTCTCTAGTGCCTGAACAATCTGTTCCGGGTCATCAGCTGCTATCAGTCGGATGGAGACTGCCTCTCTGGCAGCTCCGTGCAGCGCCGCGCCAAGTCGTGTGATGTTGTCGCTAGGGGAAAAGTGTGCCTTGGATTGTTCGTATGACTTCTTAAAGTGGAACCAATCCGAGACGTGACCGTCAAACTTAGTAATATCACATACCTTTTTTATCTTCTTCCCTGTGCCTATAATTTCATCGACGAGCTGATTAAATAATGTACCTGAATCTGGGCTAGGATTTTTATTTTTGTAGCAACAATTGTTATCTTTAGCAAGTGTGCCTAAATCTAGTGCGTGTGATATGTGTTCAGCTGGGTCAACTGATGAGTACGCGCCCACAGGGAGTGTACAGACACAGGGGACAGGGTGCGTTGATGTACCGGCGGGGGCCGGATGCATCAGCGGGTGATCAGGAGCCTGGCGGGGTGGCGCACAGGCGAGGACAGGGTGCGTCGAGGCACAGGCGGGGACCGGGCACGTCGGAGCTCGGTTGACAACGTCAAGTATAGGATGCAACACTGACACTGGACCATCTCCGTAGACCGTGGCAGGCGTCAAACGCGGCAGGGCTGGCGGTACAACGCTAGAAAACCTCTGCTCGTTTGCCCCCCTGTCGACAAATGAACGCGCTTTATTGCCGCGCTTAGGAAACGTATTAGATGATTTAGCTAACCAGTCTTCGACTCTGTGCTGAGATCGAGAGCCGTGGGAGTTGCCCGAGTGGCGGGATCCTCTATCTAACGAGTTGGCCTGAATAGCGGCCAGTTTCGCCTGCAGTTCTAACTCCGCAACGGCGTTTTCACGCTCCGCTTGGTGGCGGTCACGCTCGGCTTGGGCGTTTGCGAGCCGACGAGCGTGCTCCGTCTTGGCGGTCAGGATTTGTGCTTTTAACGTGCTGCTAGAGCGGCCTGACCGTGCCCTCTGTGGCACGATGCTTGACGAGGTCCTGCTGGCGGGTGGTAAGGTGTCGTTGGGGTTGGCGCAGGGCGGGGCCGGAGCGATGGCGCCGTCAGTGGAGGCACCGCCCTCCTGAGGAGCGCCTGTTGGAACGATACCTGCTGTACCAGTCTTCGCCATGGCGGCCAGCGTCTGTGATCTTGTGGTGGGCATTTCCAAAGTAGCCGTTTACTTCTGACACCAATGTTAAAGATGAGGATGGCTAGATACTTAATAAATGGAAACACATTCACTTTTTCACTTGTATTTTTTGAGACGCTTTTTCACAGTTACGTTAGTAAAAAAGAAAAGAATAAATATCAAAAAGAAACATAAATATGAATATAAAAAAGGTTGGTTGCTGGTCGTCAACAAGAATAGAATAGAATAGAATAGAATAGAATAGAATAGAATAGAATAGAATAGAATAGAATAGAATAGAATAGAATAGAATAGAATAGAATAGAATAGAATAGAATAGAATAGAATAGAATAGAATAGAATAGAATAGAATAGAATAGAATAGAATAGAATAGAATAGAATAGAATAGAATAGAATAGAATAGAATAGAATAGAATAGAATAGAATAGAATAGAATAGAATAGAATAGAATAGAATAGAATAGAATAGAATAGAATAGAATAGAATAGAATAGAATAGAATAGAATAGAATAGAATAGAATAGAATAGAATAGAATAGAATAGAATAGAATAGAATAGAATAGAATAGAATAGAATAGAATAGAATAGAATAGAATAGAATAGAATAGAATAGAATAGAATAGAATAGAATAGAATAGAATAGAATAGAATAGAATAGAATAGAATAGAATAGAATAGAATAGAATAGAATAGAATAGAATAGAATAGAATAGAATAGAATAGAATAGAATAGAATAGAATAGAATAGAATAGAATAGAATAGAATAGAATAGAATAGAATAGAATAGAATAGAATAGAATAGAATAGAATAGAATAGAATAGAATAGAATAGAATAGAATAGAATAGAATAGAATAGAATAGAATAGAATAGAATAGAATAGAATAGAATAGAATAGAATAGAATAGAATAGAATAGAATAGAATAGAATAGAATAGAATAGAATAGAATAGAATAGAATAGAATAGAATAGAATAGAATAGAATAGAATAGAATAGAATAGAATAGAATAGAATAGAATAGAATAGAATAGAATAGAATAGAATAGAATAGAATAGAATAGAATAGAATAGAATAGAATAGAATAGAATAGAATAGAATAGAATAGAATAGAATAGAATAGAATAGAATAGAATAGAATAGAATAGAATAGAATAGAATAGAATAGAATAGAATAGAATAGAATAGAATAGAATAGAATAGAATAGAATAGAATAGAATAGAATAGAATAGAATAGAATAGAATAGAATAGAATAGAATAGAATAGAATAGAATAGAATAGAATAGAATAGAATAGAATAGAATAGAATAGAATAGAATAGAATAGAATAGAATAGAATAGAATAGAATAGAATAGAATAGAATAGAATAGAATAGAATAGAATAGAATAGAATAGAATAGAATAGAATAGAATAGAATAGAATAGAATAGAATAGAATAGAATAGAATAGAATAGAATAGAATAGAATAGAATAGAATAGAATAGAATAGAATAGAATAGAATAGAATAGAATAGAATAGAATAGAATAGAATAGAATAGAATAGAATAGAATAGAATAGAATAGAATAGAATAGAATAGAATAGAATAGAATAGAATAGAATAGAATAGAATAGAATAGAATAGAATAGAATAGAATAGAATAGAATAGAATAGAATAGAATAGAATAGAATAGAATAGAATAGAATAGAATAGAATAGAATAGAATAGAATAGAATAGAATAGAATAGAATAGAATAGAATAGAATAGAATAGAATAGAATAGAATAGAATAGAATAGAATAGAATAGAATAGAATAGAATAGAATAGAATAGAATAGAATAGAATAGAATAGAATAGAATAGAATAGAATAGAATAGAATAGAATAGAATAGAATAGAATAGAATAGAATAGAATAGAATAGAATAGAATAGAATAGAATAGAATAGAATAGAATAGAATAGAATAGAATAGAATAGAATAGAATAGAATAGAATAGAATAGAATAGAATAGAATAGAATAGAATAGAATAGAATAGAATAGAATAGAATAGAATAGAATAGAATAGAATAGAATAGAATAGAATAGAATAGAATAGAATAGAATAGAATAGAATAGAATAGAATAGAATAGAATAGAATAGAATAGAATAGAATAGAATAGAATAGAATAGAATAGAATAGAATAGAATAGAATAGAATAGAATAGAATAGAATAGAATAGAATAGAATAGAATAGAATAGAATAGAATAGAATAGAATAGAATAGAATAGAATAGAATAGAATAGAATAGAATAGAATAGAATAGAATAGAATAGAATAGAATAGAATAGAATAGAATAGAATAGAATAGAATAGAATAGAATAGAATAGAATAGAATAGAATAGAATAGAATAGAATAGAATAGAATAGAATAGAATAGAATAGAATAGAATAGAATAGAATAGAATAGAATAGAATAGAATAGAATAGAATAGAATAGAATAGAATAGAATAGAATAGAATAGAATAGAATAGAATAGAATAGAATAGAATAGAATAGAATAGAATAGAATAGAATAGAATAGAATAGAATAGAATAGAATAGAATAGAATAGAATAGAATAGAATAGAATAGAATAGAATAGAATAGAATAGAATAGAATAGAATAGAATAGAATAGAATAGAATAGAATAGAATAGAATAGAATAGAATAGAATAGAATAGAATAGAATAGAATAGAATAGAATAGAATAGAATAGAATAGAATAGAATAGAATAGAATAGAATAGAATAGAATAGAATAGAATAGAATAGAATAGAATAGAATAGAATAGAATAGAATAGAATAGAATAGAATAGAATAGAATAGAATAGAATAGAATAGAATAGAATAGAATAGAATAGAATAGAATAGAATAGAATAGAATAGAATAGAATAGAATAGAATAGAATAGAATAGAATAGAATAGAATAGAATAGAATAGAATAGAATAGAATAGAATAGAATAGAATAGAATAGAATAGAATAGAATAGAATAGAATAGAATAGAATAGAATAGAATAGAATAGAATAGAATAGAATAGAATAGAATAGAATAGAATAGAATAGAATAGAATAGAATAGAATAGAATAGAATAGAATAGAATAGAATAGAATAGAATAGAATAGAATAGAATAGAATAGAATAGAATAGAATAGAATAGAATAGAATAGAATAGAATAGAATAGAATAGAATAGAATAGAATAGAATAGAATAGAATAGAATAGAATAGAATAGAATAGAATAGAATAGAATAGAATAGAATAGAATAGAATAGAATAGAATAGAATAGAATAGAATAGAATAGAATAGAATAGAATAGAATAGAATAGAATAGAATAGAATAGAATAGAATAGAATAGAATAGAATAGAATAGAATAGAATAGAATAGAATAGAATAGAATAGAATAGAATAGAATAGAATAGAATAGAATAGAATAGAATAGAATAGAATAGAATAGAATAGAATAGAATAGAATAGAATAGAATAGAATAGAATAGAATAGAATAGAATAGAATAGAATAGAATAGAATAGAATAGAATAGAATAGAATAGAATAGAATAGAATAGAATAGAATAGAATAGAATAGAATAGAATAGAATAGAATAGAATAGAATAGAATAGAATAGAATAGAATAGAATAGAATAGAATAGAATAGAATAGAATAGAATAGAATAGAATAGAATAGAATAGAATAGAATAGAATAGAATAGAATAGAATAGAATAGAATAGAATAGAATAGAATAGAATAGAATAGAATAGAATAGAATAGAATAGAATAGAATAGAATAGAATAGAATAGAATAGAATAGAATAGAATAGAATAGAATAGAATAGAATAGAATAGAATAGAATAGAATAGAATAGAATAGAATAGAATAGAATAGAATAGAATAGAATAGAATAGAATAGAATAGAATAGAATAGAATAGAATAGAATAGAATAGAATAGAATAGAATAGAATAGAATAGAATAGAATAGAATAGAATAGAATAGAATAGAATAGAATAGAATAGAATAGAATAGAATAGAATAGAATAGAATAGAATAGAATAGAATAGAATAGAATAGAATAGAATAGAATAGAATAGAATAGAATAGAATAGAATAGAATAGAATAGAATAGAATAGAATAGAATAGAATAGAATAGAATAGAATAGAATAGAATAGAATAGAATAGAATAGAATAGAATAGAATAGAATAGAATAGAATAGAATAGAATAGAATAGAATAGAATAGAATAGAATAGAATAGAATAGAATAGAATAGAATAGAATAGAATAGAATAGAATAGAATAGAATAGAATAGAATAGAATAGAATAGAATAGAATAGAATAGAATAGAATAGAATAGAATAGAATAGAATAGAATAGAATAGAATAGAATAGAATAGAATAGAATAGAATAGAATAGAATAGAATAGAATAGAATAGAATAGAATAGAATAGAATAGAATAGAATAGAATAGAATAGAATAGAATAGAATAGAATAGAATAGAATAGAATAGAATAGAATAGAATAGAATAGAATAGAATAGAATAGAATAGAATAGAATAGAATAGAATAGAATAGAATAGAATAGAATAGAATAGAATAGAATAGAATAGAATAGAATAGAATAGAATAGAATAGAATAGAATAGAATAGAATAGAATAGAATAGAATAGAATAGAATAGAATAGAATAGAATAGAATAGAATAGAATAGAATAGAATAGAATAGAATAGAATAGAATAGAATAGAATAGAATAGAATAGAATAGAATAGAATAGAATAGAATAGAATAGAATAGAATAGAATAGAATAGAATAGAATAGAATAGAATAGAATAGAATAGAATAGAATAGAATAGAATAGAATAGAATAGAATAGAATAGAATAGAATAGAATAGAATAGAATAGAATAGAATAGAATAGAATAGAATAGAATAGAATAGAATAGAATAGAATAGAATAGAATAGAATAGAATAGAATAGAATAGAATAGAATAGAATAGAATAGAATAGAATAGAATAGAATAGAATAGAATAGAATAGAATAGAATAGAATAGAATAGAATAGAATAGAATAGAATAGAATAGAATAGAATAGAATAGAATAGAATAGAAGAATTGGATGGATTAAAGGGAGGAGAGACAATACTTTAGGTAGTCAGTGGTGCACCAGTTATATACAAGTCTGGCTGTCAGACTATTTATTGGTCTTCTGACTACCCGTAACAACCGTCAAAGATCTACGAATGACAGCCGGGAGCAACGGCTTAACGTGCTTTTCGAGGAACGGAGGGGTATCGATATGTAATGGATGGTCACCCGTCCACGAACCGACCGCGGCAAGCGTAGCTTTACCTTCAATCGACCCGTGCGGCTGTTGTCATTTAGCCACGAGCTCAGTACCTACTACAGTGTTGCAATAACAACTTTCTTCAGCAACAACTCCACCTGGTAAGCATGGTAAATATTTGGCAAAAAAAAAACGCAAATGGCGTTGCAATAACAACTTTCTTCAGCAACAACTCCACCTGGTAAGCATGGTAAATATTTGGCAAAAAAAAAACGCAAATGGCAAATGTATAAAAACAAACCGTTTTTTATTTTATTTATTTATGTGTTAACTAGTCATAAAACACCAGTGCGCTTTGGACTGAATAAAAGCTCTTTCATGATGTGTTTTTAATTAACACACAGAAGATTTTCAGGGATTAATTAGTATCAAAATAATAATTTACTACAACTCCCATATACTGTTGAATCCGTACAAAGCTTCGTATCGGACTCAGGAATATTACTGAATAAGTCTCTGTGAGCTGAAATAACGCAAAATTCGCTGAAATGTAATTCAGTGATTGCTTTCAATAATGACGTTGTTTGCGGTTATATATTAAATTCACTGGTTATTTAAATAATGTTTCCTGTGTGATATTGTAAGTATACTTCAATAATTGCATCCGTAGTATTTTCATTACATTTTGTTTTTTTAATGATTGCCTCTCAAATTAAATTACCTAGCGACAGTAGGACATTTAAATTCAAAAACATGCTTATAATTTTAAAATTTCTAGGTTTTCTTTGTTTCTAGTGTGAAACACGGTTACACGTGGAAATATTTTGTGAAGATGTGTAGGTAGATACCAACTACTACTTCCAAAACCCTTTCAACACGTAAATCTGGTAGACTAAAAACTGCCAATTATCTTTAAATTCATCCGATGATAAGACTAACACTTCGTTCAACTTTCTACAAATTTTGAGGAATATTTCACCTATTTCTTTTATACATATTGAAACAGCAATCGTTCAAAAGACGAGCAGTGTCCGAATTATTAATTGAATCAGAATGCTTTGACATGTATCATGGTACGTTTCGAAATCAGATCGAAAATGCCGCTGAAAACATATGTTCCCGACTCAGCAGTGAAACAATCAATTACGAGTATTAATTCTTATTGCAATAAAATATTTTTAAATTCACGTCAAACGTTTTTATCAAAGGACATACATGTCGTAAAAGTAAAAATTTTCACTGTCCATTTTGTAATTTCGTGCAAGTATATTAAACTTATATTGGATGTAAATAAAAATTAAAGTTAAAATCGAAAACCCATCTACGATAAAAACGCCAACTAAAAAGTTATAAACAAGACATCATCATACAGACAAACTAAAAATCCGGAGTCAATCCGGCTTTCAATTAATTTGGGGTTTATATATATATATATTATATATAATTATTCTTAACCGATATGTATAGGTATATAAGTATAATAAATTTTGTTCCGAGGAAGCAATACAAAATGGGCGCTCACAGTTTGTTGAGTCCAAGTCCCTAGAGTTCTACCGCAAAGGCATAAATTACATTCTCATGAGATGGCAGAAATGTATAGACAATGAGGGTAAATACTTTAAATATTATATTTGACCTTAGAAAAAAAAATGTTTCAATTTTTCGCTACATAACGGCACTTTCATATTTAAACCCCTAAAATGCTGTGCATCACTTGAGAACGGCTGGACCGATTTGCTTATTTTTTGTTTTAAAATGTTCGTAATAGTCCGAATTAGGTTTTTATGGAAAGAAAAATTAGAAAAATTTCCCGGAAAATTGTAATAATAAGAAAAACTGAACACCTTATGACCTATGGGATTTTAGTATGAACTATTGTTTGGACAGGACGTCTGTCGGGTGTCAGCTTGTTAGTAATAAATGTAGAACCAATACAATTGTTTAAAAAATCGATACAGCTCATAGTACGGGTCAGAGCAGCTCCGTAAAGTGCAAAGGTAAATGCAGCGCTGTTTCTATAAATAGCTCGCCCGGGCAACCCCTACTACCGGCCTCCGATTCATATTCAAATCTTTTACTACGAGTTTTATAAAAGAAAACAAATGAATTGTAATTAGTTTTCCTATTATCAACGTGTATTTTGTATGACTAATTTATTGTCCTGTGCAATGGAAGTCTTAGAAACTTTTTAACATTTTGTGGGACGCTTTAGTTTATGATTTTTGTGAACTTGCTAAACAAATTGTGGCCCATCTGATGGGAAGAGGTTAGCACTGCCTACTTGCTACACCAAGAAGTTCACTGATGCGTGGTCATTAAATGAGACAAAGTTAAAATATCTTAATGCTTCTGTTATTTACTGGCACCATGTCCCATTGAATCAGTGAAAACTTAAATGCATTCTTAATTTATGACTTCGGATGCTATTAATTTTATGAATTACCATAAAAAAAACACAGGTTTCATACACAAAGCAAAAATATTGCAACTTTTAACTAACAAAGAACTCTAAATAACAAAAGAGTTTTACACAAAATGAACCAGGTAAAAACTATTCTTTGTTTGGTAACACTGAAACAAAGAGCCAGTACCAACATAACAAAAAATATTAGAATAATATTGTAAAACGCTGTATCCAATTTTGAATTTCTGCGAAAGGTCAGATGCGTCCCAGGGCGTTCCAATTTGCGAAACGGGCTAGCTTGCTTCCCAGTCCGAGCTATCTATCTCACTCGTCAGGCCCCGGGCAAACCGGGATACCTAGTGCTCAATGCACAACAATTGGCGGAACCAGTGCAAACGATATTCAACTTTATTGCTTTAACAATAACTGCAATCTGGGAGGAATTTCCCATGCATGCCTGACCTGTTGCGTCCCCCGTCATCGTATCGGAATCAAATCGATATTACGTGGGATGCGTCGGGGTAAATTGGAAACGTCATGTGAGTAACATATGTAGGTACGTATAGATATAGAGTTAACTGTGAAATATGAATATTACCCGCTCAGGGTACGTCTGCGTTGACCTAAAAACAAAAACTGGGCTGGCTAAGCATTCAGCCTGATTTATCGCAAGAGGCTAATATATTTTCATGAACTTGGGAGTGGGTGATATATCTTTTAGATGAGTTAGCCCATTTTTCGATAAAGGAATCCTAATGAATCGTCGGCAAGCGTGCCAGCTTCGTATAAAATACTCGTAGAACAATTATAATTGTTTAGAAGCATTTAAATTGTACATTAAGGTTATTCATTAGTATAAGTAGCTTTATTTAGTTAATTTAAATAGTCGTTTGTTTAAACTTTTTGTTTGTGCTTAAATGCGAAACGTCACATTAATCGCCTTTTGTTTTAAAATTCTTTTTTATTTTGTTACTGAATTGGTAATAAGGTCATTAATTTACCTGAACTTTTGACTTTTTGTGTCTATTTTTATACCGACTATTATACCATATTAGATGAGATTAGAGACTCTTTAGTAGGTTTGTGTTAAACTGCGTCTAAAAGAAAACTTCTAAAACGGAATACATTTGGTACCAGGTTTATAGATTTAAGCAATGCAAAAACAATACGATCGCTGGATGCGGGAAGCACAGAACCGGCCGAAGTGGCGGTGCTTGGGGGAGCCCTATGTCCAGCAGTGGCCGTGTTTCGGCTGAAATGATGATGATGATACATCGTTAGATATTGAAATACATATAAAGCATGTTGCATGTTCTTCCCATGGGGGTAGGCAGAAACTACAGAACGCCACCTGCTACGATCCTTACACTCCTTTTGCCTCGTTTACGTTCACGGTTCTCGGTTACGTATCTGGTCATACAGACACGCCGAGTACTACGCACCTGACCTTTCTGAAGAACATCACCAATAAGGTCACTATATGTCTTCCTAGGGCGTCCCCACCCGGCTTTTCCACTCACATCTGCCTTGTAAATAATATTTGTTAGTCGCCTCCACCACAAAGAAGAAGTGAACACTAAATGAGTAAACAAAAAAAACTCTATACAAAATGGAAACATACTTAATGTTTTTAAGAGGATATTTTTACTATCCCCATGTAACATGTTGATTCAGTACAATCTGAACACCACTCAGCTCTCGTCTAAAGACAAATAAAATATTCGCTCTCAACTAATTTGCAGTAAACTACGCACGCCATTGTCATCTTTAATAAACGGATATAACGTCGATAATAGCGTGTAATTGTATAATAAATACTTCGTTCTTTTGTTACGTTGAGCTTCGTGAATGTTTCAGTGGTAAGACGATTTTCCGATATAGTTTCGATATTTTATAATGGGATCACAGAATAGTTAACAATAGCTTGTTTTGCGTAGAAAGAATATTTTAAAAGCTTTTATTTTGTACTCTGTTGCATGATTGAATTTAAAAAAACATTTTATTTAAAAAGTACGATTTGTAAAGCAAATAAAATATGTAAAATAATATAACTTCAAGTTTTAGGGCACGTTTCACCCTCTCCGTATAAAATCAGGTTTTCTTCATTTATCGGGAAGACAATTTCATTCAAATTCTGATCATTAATTTATCTAGTAGATAGAGCCCTTCTCTGAAACAGGTTCTTTAATTGTATTTTAATTTTAGAGACGTACTTTTTAGATCCTTGCCTTTAGTTATCTTATTTCTCTCACTTCTTTCCTGGATCATGCCCGTGAATTATTACTTAGTACTTACAATATTTTTAGCACTTTTTCCTTTGTTTCATTTCCATTGTTGCATCGCTAGTTAATAATTATTGACATGTTGCTGGTGTTCTATATCACTGTTTCAAAATATTGATATTTAGATTTAACTAGGTATACAAGGTGGATCTGGACGTACGATATTAAATTAAAACGAGCACAGTACTAGTACATCGAAACATTTTAAAACACGAAGATCAGTAGTTAATGGAAAATTAAAAGATTGCAGTTTTCAAACAAAATAAATAGCAGAATCAACTGCATAAAAAGTAAACACGCTTTATCTACGAAAAGTCACTGACCAACGGTGCGGTGCGGGGTGCGGGGCGCGGCGGCGGCAATGTTTACCTATTATTACGGACTCAAATCTACATCATGTTGAAAAATAATTTCCTGTGGCGAAAGTATTCATTGGATTTGATTGATTTTTTGTATACGGGTAAAGAACGTGATTCTCTTTACGTGGTTTAAAGGAATGTCAATCGTCCTGTTCCACCTTGTATAGGTGTATTGATTTTCAGCTTTGAAGTGGTACCGCCATGACGGTAACCCGCCATGGCGGGTTACTTTGACTCTAGGGCATAACTTTGGCCCAAATCAAGACAATTTTTTTTAGTGTCATTAAATCCACACAACAGTTCCGCAAGTACGCATCTATATCACCATCTATTAGTTACCGAAGGAACACGACGTTCGGTTGTGTGGTCGCGACACGGTGGACAGTTCAAACATTTGTCTCGATTTGGGCTCCCACCCTCTGGGTAACCCACCATGACGGTAATTATTGTATTGCTTTCAAAATTTAGCGTGTTGAAAGAAGTATCCGATTATTAATTCACCATAACATTAACCTAATTGTAACAATAATGTATTTTAACATACACATAATACACAACATCACGCCTTCAATTGTTTCCCCGAAGGGTTGGGCAGAGGTGTACCTATACACCCACATTATGATTACGTTCAAAGGGGGGGCGAGCCTATTGCCATCAACCGGGCACAAATCCAGACACTGGGGCTGCTACTGAGAAATTCCAGATAGGTAAACGCAATAACACTTTGCCCCTCCCGGGAATCGAACCAAAGACCTCATGCTCAGCAGTAGCGCTTGCGACCACTAGACCAACGAGGCAGTCTTAAATACCCCGGGGTATTTTAACCTTACTCGTAAAATCTTCTGACGTATATACTGCTCTTATATAGAACTGATGCTCTTGTGTGAGCTTATAGGATGTAGAAAATGCCTATTTGGTCACACAGCTTCCTGACTTAATGTTAAGAGGAAGCGCTAAATTTATTAATGACTGTTCGATTCCTGAAACAATCTTTTTAAATCGAAAAAACCACAGTATTATTGCATTTTGGTTTAAATTTCTGCGGCAAGCACAATTATTATCACCCATAGCTACATATAAATAAAGCCTTATGGGGCCAAGCGCTAAGGTAGCTGCGAAATTTAAATTTTCTTACGAGTTTCGCAATTTGCAGCTCAGTGTCTAAGTCTATGTTGATTAAAATATGATTTGCGACCGTAACAAATATGTATTTACAGAACTATAAACATTAGAACCAGTAATGCAAATCCTTAAGTTAGTATAATCCTGAATTGTTAAGATTCCATGAAATAGTCATTCAATAGGATTACTTGGTCTTAGAGATTTGTATTGACGACTTTAATGATTATAATTATGTAAATACATGTTTGTTACGGTCGCGAATCATATTTTAATCTACATACAACCTAATACCATAGATTACCAGATAAATCACTCCATACAAAATTTTCTATACCTACTGCTATAATAGCCTATAGTTTCGAGTCGCTAGACGCTGTGAACGAAAATGTACCTAACCTTACTAGCGTAAAGTGAGTTTTGCTTTCGATAATGATGTCAGTAGGTATATTTGTAATACACTTGAAATAAAATATAATGGTTTTTAATGTTTTAGAATGTTTAATTGTTAAACATACTTATGAAAGACCAAGGAATATTTTTTTGCTTGGTAACTATTTAGTACTCCGAAACTGCAATTGTAAGACAAGTAAGACATTCGCAACGTGTAGTACCTAACTATTCAATAATCATTGACGTACCCACTCCGCATGGCCACGAATAAGATTGAAATACGAAATGTAGGAAACTGAAAATACGATTAATTGATTTGTTCGTTCATTTATGTACACAATTAGCGTAATAGGTAACTCACTATGAACAAAGCTGCGCTGGCGCCATATTGTGACGCCATGCTCACTTTTTTAACACTTGCACGCTTTTAAATAAACAATAATCATATGAAAATAACATTAACAAGATAATAACGATAATAAATATTATTGAAAATTAAATTGCACAAAGTAGATTTTTGCTAAACGTAATTTTCAAATGACATTTGACAAATGGAGGTAATTTACCTTTCTATTCTTATCTCAGACGCATAGTAGAAGTAATAACGTACCTACCAATAAAACACAAAACACGAAACATGCAAGTTTAAACAATTTACCTATTTAAAAAACGATAGTAAAACTGCCACAGCAGCACTGCACTGCACTGTAGCAGGTAATCTGAAAAAAGATAAGTTTTATCTCTTCTCTTGTTGGATCTACATCCATCAACTGCACATAATACACCAGAACCAGCCATATCATAAGAATTTGAAACTAAGTACGTCAGGTCGACTGAAATATATGCGTACGTACGCTCCTCGCGGCTGTCTGCAACCCAGTAAGAAATGGGTCGCATGCGAACCGGCGGCCGGTAGGTAGTTAGCGCGCGTAAGTATATGGAGTGATTTATCTGGTAATCTGTGCTAATACTGACCTGCAAAATTCAAAAAACGTAAGAAAATTAGAATTTCGCGGCTTACCCGGGCGCTTTCGCCTTAATACTGAGATTATTCTAGATTCAAGAGTAGTCAACTTTTATTTTGACGCCGCGTAGATGTAGCGTAGCGGGGAGGGCTACGACCGTAGCGCGGCATCCCGCTACACTTTTAAGCTACGGTGACTGACAATAGTACGAAATGTCTATTCGAATTAAGTTCCCTTTCAAATGCATCGTTTTGGCTTAGTCTTTTAAGAACCTAATTTCTGTTTTGCAATAAATCTACGACATTGAGCACCCTTTTGCTTTTAGGTTCCCGTACTCGAAGGGTGCCAAGCGGAACCCTATTACTAACCTCCGCTGTCCATCCGTCCATCTGTGTGTCTGTCAGCGGGCTTTATCTCATGAACCGTAATAGGTAGACAATTGAATTTTTTACAGATTGTGTATTTCTATTGCCGCTATAACAAAAAATAATAAAAATAAAATAAAGTTAAAAATTAAAGGGGGGGGGGGGCATACAAGAAACGTGTTTTTTTTATTAAAGTAAAAAACGTAGTTTTAAATATTGTACGGTGAACGAAACCCTACGTATCCGTATACGTACGTACCCAACTCACACTTGGCCATTTTTTTTTTATCATGCAGTGCTAAAGGCAGAGATGTGCTACGAAATCTAAGTATATTTAATTAGTTTTGCCTCACAATCAAGTAATTTTAAACATAGCTTCGGTATTGTTCATATACTTAGTTAGAGCGTCTGTAATGCTCATATTATTACACTTAGCTAGTCATTAGTGTTATCAATATATGCCATCGTAACATATTGTTAACCGCCGATCGATATTGTACTGAGTTTACATTAAAAGGAAAACGTTGTTTCCTGTTAACATCATTATGATTATAATGATAATAACATTGTTAAGTTTTAAACGTTAACCCGAAAATCGAAAGCTCTCATCCTACTTGATTTAATTAGGTACGTTAATTAATTAGCATAACACGTGAATACAAATTTTACGTTCTGTTTTTAGAATAGAGAGGAGTTCGTGTTGCTTGTATTTTTATATAATTTGATTTCGCCTTCTCCTCGTGTAACTAATTTATTTACGTGTGTAATTTATGTGTGTGAGTCAGTTTTTACTCAGTTAAGTTAAAGTCACACAGCTAGGTCCTTCACTAAGGGCAGATTTCACCAATGAAACAGAACGCGATCAGCACATCTAAAATACGTTCAAGAGCTGTCATTATTCCAAAGAAAATAAAGACACTGACAGCCCTTAAACGTGGTTTATGTGCTGATCGCGTTCAGTTTCATTGGTGAAATCAGCCCTAAGTGCTAATTTCACCAATGAAACTGAACGCGATCAACACATCTACTGCGTTTAAGAGCTGTCAGTGTCAATATTCCTCAACAATAATGACAGTGGTTAAATTTGCCCTTAGTGCTTAGTACTAGGTATATTTAACTGACCTCGTGACTGCGTGATTGCTGGTCTCGTGATTGCAAGCGCGACTGCTGAGCGTAGGGCCCTAGGTTCGATTCCCAGGTCGAGATAAATGTTCTTCTAAGTGAACAGACAGCTGTGCTGCTGGGGTGTTTGTTGCGCCACTTCTTCTTCACAGCTAAAGCACTAGGAAGTGATAATGGCATGACAAACTTACTGCAAAATATTAATTATTGCTTACGTATAGAACTAATTTGTGAAACAAAAATATTCGAAGGTTTACTGCGAAAACCTGCTAAGCAACATTTTTTTGGCAAAAATGACTTAAATACATGAAAATAGTTAAGCTCAAAAAGTTAAGAATTTTCATGTATTTAACTATTTCTTGCCAAAAATATTGTTTAGGAGGTTTTCGCAGTAATATACTTGAAGAAGATAACAACGTACGACGGAAGATGACTTCTTCAACGAAATAAGAACGTCGTAAGTACTACAAGCTTGTAGTCGTAATTAAACCAAAAATAAAAGGAATTTTGTTTTTGAAAATAAAATAAACGTTTATTTCAACGAACAAGGATCATATGTTATTTCATTTGAATTATAAGTGATTGTGCTGTTGGTGTGCTTATTATAAATAAATAAATATAAGCACAAAAAAACATAAAATTAAAATGACCATCACAAACATATCACATACTTCGATTGCTCAGTATGTGAACAATACAGCAATGGTTCAGGTACTGACAATCGAATCTCTGCGCGAATGCTTTCAGGATACCGCTAGAGCCAGCCCGAACCCTGCGCACCAGGGGTTTTTGGTACTTAATGTCCGCACAATTTTTTGCGCCTTGTATTAATACAACCATCCGTCCTTGTATATTTTGTAGTTTAAAATGTATCTTTATATAATATATAATCTGGTGTGCAATAAAGTATATATAAATAAATAATAAATAAACCAATTAAATATTTTCATCAAATTAGTCATTAGCATATTAAGTACGAATCGAAAATGTGTGAAAATTAAGGTAACTTCGAGATGTTTTTCTATCAAGAAAATTTGATTATTTTTATTTTTCTGTTCCACAATAACTTAGGAAATAATATCATGTAGTTATTCATATTATTTTTATTTTATACCTAGGTCTTATCAATTTCATGAAAAAGTGTATGTGTCAGTTCCGACGCACGACTGGAGTTTACTCCTTAAAAGGTGCGCAAGGTACGTTGCGCAGACAAACGTAAAGCTTTTGAGTTAACGCTTGTATTAATTTCACTCCTCATAAAATTTCAACAAAAGTCATTTTTGTTTCTCATTGTCATAATTAGTTTAAAAAGCCTTTGCTCGCCGGCTTCACGTGAAGGAACGTTATCTTGTTTTGTGCGAATATCTCTAATGGATGCCTCCCGCCTCAAAAGTCAGATTATATTATTAGAAGATGTAATTTCCTTAAAAACTTGTCATCAATATATCTTCATTATGTTAAGATCCTATTTGAATTTTAATTCCGTATTCGACTCCCAGATAATGACAGGCCATCATAACGCTAATCTTTTACCAACTCCAGTATTTTATGTTCCATAATTTGGCAGTTTAATTACAGTAATAAATATAGACTGAAAATTTGCAAAGTTGAGCTATGAAGTGAATCCATGATTAAGACATTTAACTGCCCTGAAGTTTTATTGAATTCGTGAAATGAACGATTTTGACTTTAATTACCTACCTTTTCTATTTATAAGTAACCTTTATCTCGGGTTCCACGTGTAGGCTTATAATAATAGTAATATTAGGTTTCTAAGAAAAACTGTGTAAATTGGATGAACAAAGGTTTTTATTTCACATGTAAAACTACAAATCATTCGTTTAGGCGGAATACAATGGGAGAATGTTTACTTTTATAGATAAAACTTCAAGTTAATTTAACGATGCATAATCTAAGTTCCTATATAGATATTACATATAAAATGATATTGTCAATTTCTAACAATATAATCTCATAGGGAACGTATGTAAATAACATAAAGATAATATCAACCGAGATGGAGATGGCGGGATGAGCTGGACTCCTTTAATAAAGATTGGTCCTTGGCAGCTCTGGACAGAGAGAAGTGGAAAGAGAGTAGGGAGGCCTTTGCCCAGCAGTGGGACAATAATGGCTAACAAAATAATAAATAATAAAAAAAAAATAGTTTATTTTACACCTTCAAGTAAAAATAAGGTTTACAATAAAAATAGGCCTAAAGGTAAATAAAGTTGTATATTATAGTTGCAGCCAATACCTAAGCTAAGATAACTTAATATCTTGTAATTATAGGTATCAGCGCCCACCCTCGGTACTCGTATAGCCGAATGTTATTGTGCCTCGCTTATAGAATTTGTGACTGTTTAGGTGCAAAACAAGAGTTAAAATTAACAAACAAAGAATAAAATAAAATAAAAACATGTCAATGAAGTGTGTAGGCGAGTGTAATTGTGTATGTGAGTGTGTGAATACGGGGGTGTGTTAGTGTGTGGGGGTGTGTGTAGGGGTGTGCGTGTATGTGGGAGTGTGTATGTGGATGAGTGTGTGTGTGAGTGTGTGTGAGGATGTGTGAGCACACCAGAGGGAAACTTATGAAATTGAATTTAACAAATACAATAAAGTGCAATACTTGCATGAAAAATAAAATATCGCCTATTCATTCTTTTTTTTTATTTTTTTATTTGAGATAGGTTCGCTCTTGACTCTAGTCTAGGTCAGTGGTCTAGTCTAGGTTAGGTTCTTTACATTATAAACAAGAAAAAAAATATTAGATCGATTTTAGTACTTTACAATGAAGTTACGCAAGTACGCTAAGCAGCTTTTCTGTTTCCTCGTAGGTTAGGGATAGAAGCCAGGTAGTCACATTTTGTTTACACTCTTTTTTTGTCATGGATAAAATTAGCAACTGTTTATTTGCAATATTGAATAGCCTCGGTCCAAGGAACTTGTTGAATTTTTGAGCAAAGGATGTTCTACAGGGTACTGATTTTAATAGATCGAAACGTCTTCTCTTTGAAATTTCCTTGTCAGTCAGGACACTCAGCTTAACACAGGAATGCTGTCTCATAATTAAGGCTAGTACAAATAGTTTACGGACAGTCAGTACCTCGCATTCCCTGTTCAGCTCAGTGGTAGAAAAGTACCTGGGCTTAAAGTAACTAACCTTTAATAAGGCTCTTTGTGCTCTTTCAGCAATTAAATTATGCGTTTTAGCGACACCGCCCCAACAAGAAATACAATAGGTTATGACCGCCTGACACAAGGAATAATAAATCATTTTCATAATATTAGCATTGGCTGAGTTTCTTATTTGTTTAAACACATATATAAGTTTTCTTATTCTGTTTGATAGATTAATTAAATGATTTTTAAAATTAAGATTTTTGTCAAATATAAGTCCTAAATATTTAATATATTCAACAGAAGATAGGGAGGGACAAGAGCAATGGTTAGATTCATTATGGCAGGTGTGAGAGGTTAAACCATGTACCAATTGAAGTGGTTCATCAGGGTTGCGAATAGAGAATGACATGTATTTGGTTTTATCGGTATTAAGAGAAAGGTAATTTTGAGCAAGCCATTTTGTGACCATATTAAAACCATGTTGAGCTTTTTGGAAGGTTTCACTCCAATTATCACCATGGAATGTAAGTGTAGTATCATCTGCATATGAAATTATTTTGCAGTTTTCGATATTAAGTAGTGTAAGATCATTAATATAAACTAGGAACAACGTTGGGCCTAGGATACTACCCTGTGGAACTCCATGGGTGACAGGTAAGCTATCACTTGTGTAATTTCCAATGTTCACTCTTTGAGTCCTTCCAGATAAATAATTAGATATTAACTTGAGTAGATTTCCACGGATACCAAGTTGGTATAGCTTATTAACTAGGGTGGGAATGGAAACCGTGTCAAAAGCCTTCGCCAGGTCGAGAAATATAGTAAGGCATTTCTTTTTGTTATCTATGGCTTTAACAATGTGTTCAGTAAAGTCATTTAAAGCATCATCTGTGGACTTGCCAGCACGGAAACCAAATTGATTTTTCGAAAGTAGGTTATATTTTTCTAAATAATTTGTAAGCCTTTTATTGATTATTCTCTCAAAGATTTTTGATAGAGAGGTCAGAATTGAAATAGGGCGATAGTTAGTGACACGATTTCCATCTCCACCCTTAAAAATAGGTCTTACTACAGACCATTTGAGAGATTCAGGAAAAATGCCCAACTCTAGGCACATATTAAAGATATGCGTGAGTGGGGCTGTTATATTATTTTTTAACAGTTTAAGTATGTCAGATGAGATTCCATCATCGCCTGCAGCACAGTTACTTTTCAGACCAATGATTAATTTCTCTATTTCATCTTCGTCAGTGTCAAGGAGAACAAATGAATTGCCAGTTAAGGACGTGTGACCATGCGCAACACTTGAAAAGTTATCGTTTTTAATTTCAGCACAGCAAAGTATGGGTGCATGATCAGTAATAAGAGATTCAATTATAAACGTGGTTATTGGTATCTTTGTCTTCAAAATTACATGATCTAGACAGCTATTTGCACGTGTTGATGTGTTATATGCTGGTAGAAGTCCATTTAGGGATAGGAAATCAAGATAATCCGACAAGAAGCGATCAGAGCTGTTGGTAGCAATATTTATGTTAATGTCACCCACCATTATAATATTCTTGAAAGATGATAAACTATCTATTATTTTTTGTAGCGACAACAAGAAGTTGTTTATGGTTTTGAAACAAAAAGGGCGGTATATCGCCAAAATAGCCAAATCATTATTAATTTTAATAAGTAAGCAGTTTGCTTCTTGTATAACAGGTTCTTCAAGAGAGGCTTTAATATTATTTTTTATTTATACAACCACACCATCATTCTGATTATAATGGGACGATGTAGACATACTAAAATAACCATCTAATACAGGGAGATTTCGAACGCATGACATCCAGCATTCCGAAAGAACTATAACGTCACTATCAAATTGAAATCTATGCAGGAGAATATTAAGATTATCAAAGTTAGTATTAAGACTACGTATATTTTGCGACAAGATTTTTAAGTAGCAATTTGGTTGTTTTAGAAAAGACGCGCAACATTCAGGTTCATAGCTAATTGAATCGGATATTGAATAGTTATCAATCTCATGTAATAAATCATTATCGAATTTTAATATTAACTTTCAAACTGGTGTAAAACATTATTACGTACCGTATGTTTGTAAATATTGCCAAATAGATAAGCTGTATGATACTTTTCAATAAAGTCACTAGAGCAGTTATGTTACAATAACCATGTATTCTTGCTAAAAGTTTTTTAATATTAATCTTATTGTTAGGTATTATTATGTCAAGTGCAGCAGTAAAATCCTCAGCTTCCCATAAGTGCGTGGAAAAGGTAAACAGTGCATTGTGAGTCCGTATGTGTGTAGTGTAATTGTAAGTAATTTGGTGTATAATTAAGTACAAGTTTACAGTTTTACACGCAAAATAAAAAATATAGAAATTTATGTAATCCAAAACTAGCGGTAATTTTATCGATAAAAGCCAAAACGTATAACAAAAGAAAAGGTTTATAGTTAAATTAGTTGCCAATTTAACCAGAAAGGAACAGATTTTATGGTAATAATAGGACTTCATTTTAAGTCATATTTTCGGATTAATTAGTTTTTCAAGTTGTTCTTCGGTTTTTATATGGATAGTAGGTGCCAACTCTTCTTTTTTGACCAGTATCTTTCCATTTGAAGTCCAACAGTATTTCAACTGATTGTTTTTAATGTGGTTTCTTGCGATAAAGTGCAGTTTTCTTGCATTCGGGGTAAGGTACTCAGTGATATACACGGGGGATGATCCCGCAGCTCCCAGGTTGGCACTGTTTAGTTTTACATCCTTAGACTGGTTATAGGTTTTAACCGCCTTTAGAACGTTATTTTTCGAGAATTATTGCAAAATTCAATGAGAATAGTAGAGTGGTTACCCTTCTTTCCGGGTAAACGAAAGGCGTCTTTTATACACGAGTTAGTTACATTCGCGTTAATCGTTTTAAACAGATTACCTAGATTAGAGTCTAGGTCACTTTTAGATTCATTTTGAGTTTTCGGTAAATTCCTCAATTCCAGAAAATTTATATTTGAGATTCTTTGCATTTCCTCAATTTTTTCTTCTCATGACAAAAGATGAACCCGGTATTCCTTACACTCCCTCTCTAAGCGATCATTTTTAAGCGTCATATCATCATATTGTTTTGCAGTAAAGGATATGGAGTTATCTATTTCCTGGTTAGACTTCTCAATTTGCATCAGGGAATCTTCAATTTTAGTAAGTCTCGCATCAGTGTCCATTTTAAAAGATGAGAATTGAGTTTTAATTTCATTCATCGTGTCCGTTTGAAGCTTAATAAACATTTGTTTAATATCATCTTTAAAGCTTAAAAACTCATTTTTGAACGAAATATCTCCGGACGTGTTTCTAAAGCGTTTCACAGCGTTTCTATTAGATATATAATTAGTGGGAGTATCTGTTATTCCAGCTGTAGTTAAGTTAGGTTCCGAGTAGTTGCTAGGTGTGCAATCCATTATAATCTAGTAGGTAGGTACACGAGAAATTCTCAGATATCGATGTTAGAAAAATCACAGTTGACTACTGCAATAGTGGGTATTTCATAAAAATTCCAAAGCAAATCAATAATACTCGTGTCAACAAATGTCACATTGGTGGTTTTGCGTTACCTTCATTCAGGCGGAGAGCAAACGCTCACACATTCGATGTTTTGAGGTATCCGTGCAGCAAGCTCGTCTTGGTCTTGCGCTCGCTCGCACACCGATGACGCGAGGCAGGCGTATCGTATGTCAACTTTCTCTGTCAGGCTCGCCGGTCGCTCGTCACACGTAGGTCGCGCAACTAAGTTACCTCCTAATAAGTTATGGGCGCCTGGTACTACGCGTGATTAAAAACTTTATATTTTTGCAGTTAAAAATTATTACTTTATTAATATTATGGAGTACAAAATTACGAAGGACACGTCTGCACACAATCGCGATCCGAGGGGAAGGGGAAGGGGAAAAATATATATACAACATTAGTTTTAGTTTTTGCGAAACTCGAAACACGTGTCTGGTATTTTTATGTAAATAATCTATGTACAAAATTTCAAAACTGTATCGTGAAAACCCCGCAGCGCCCGCGCCTCCAGCGTCGTCTTGCGCTCATTGATCATAATTTGGCAGTAGGTACTGTAACGATTCGTCCGGTGCTTTGGACGAACCGTTAACTAAAGGGGGATTCGTGTATATAATATAAATAATACACCGTAACACTTTTCAGTATACTTCTATTCATAAAATAATCCAATTACATATTTCTACATCAACATCAGTCAGGGCCGGGAGGCCGACTATCAACTACATTGTTTTTCATTCCCTATTCTAACATTCAAAATCAACGTTTGTCTTTTTAAATTAATCACATCTAAACTTGCGAAGGTTGCATGCTAATGGCACGCCCGGTTAAAACCTCTACAGTACCTAACAGTAAGGCGATTGTATTGTAATTAACAGATGATAACATTTTCCATCACACTTGCAGGCTTTGGACTGTCGTAATGGTTAAGTGTAGGTAGATATTATTATGTATCATACTTTAATCGTAAATGCAGCCGTAAGTAATAAAATGTAGTCCTTGCGATTTGTTGCACCTTATGCCAAGTTCAAAGTGGATAAAAAGTGTTAAACATCGCATTACTTAACCACAGCAGGCTGTAGGTACAAATAATAACTTTCTACAATTAACCATCTTGGCGTGTTTAAAAATGATAATCATCACTATTTTACAATAATTGACTTGGTTAAAAGAACGACATGGTTGCATGATACTTTTTACATACGATAGGTACACGATCAACCGAAACACAAAGGCCCACGGTGACCGCACGCCCGCGCGGAGCGTGACAGGTGCGCATCAACCTGTAGCATCCGGGCGACTGAAGGGGTTATTTTATCCTCGCCCCGCTGCCTGTGCGCCCGCGCCTAGTGCCGCTATGACTTGCCGTGACCTGTGTTGTGCGCGTATGATTGCGGATAGAATACTTAGTTTCGCCCGGTGTCCAACTTGTAACCTTTTAAAAATATTTTTGGGACAAAATATAACATGGTGTAAAATTATTGGAATCGATTCACTTACTTATTCTGAACAAACTATATTCATATACTAGAAATAATGTTGTATATATATACTCGTACATATATATATCAACCACTGAAATATCAAACAAAAAATATGTACCAGTACTATATTGCTGCCTTAAATCAACGGTTTCCTATCGTATCCTGAACAAAATATGAGAATAGCTTTGCAAAACACTGTTATTATTGATTCTTCAAACATATTATTTGCTGACCGCAAGGACAAATCTTTGACTTCACTACACTCTGCCATGAAAGTTGTTTTCACTTCGTCTTATAAATTATAAAGACAAACAACAGAGCCTATAAAACCTTAGGCTAATGTATGACTGAATAATATATAGATGATACTGTGTAGAAAGATGAAGAAGATCCATCAAGAGTCCAAAAAATAATCACCCATAATATCTGCAAGTGGGCGCCGTAAAACACGACAACTTGAGAAAGTTCGTAAAAGTATCTTTCATAAGCACTAATAGTAATACAGAGTGTAAATATAAACGTTTTTACAAAAAAAAAAAAAAAACAACCGACTTCCATAAAAAAACACTACAAAATGAAAAATTTCTGAAGTCGATGTCTTTTCGTTTTGTATTTTCGTTTTTTGCCACCGGCTTCCGAAATTAAAGTTATTTTTCACTTTGTAGTGTTTTTTTTTGGTAAAAAGTTATTTTTTTTGTAAAAAGATTTCTTTTCACTTTTTAATTGTAGGTACCTACCCCACACAAATTCGAATACCAGTAACTGCTATGTAAATTACAGTGACAGGAAGCTATTATAACATCATCCGCATAGACTAAGTGGGTAAAATAAGTATTATTGAAACTAACTCAAAAACTACCAAAGCAAAGTTAATACAATTTTTATGGGACCACCCAGGAAGGTGCTTCCATATAAATTTTCCCCCTTTCAAAAAATTTTTCAAATCTGTCCAGTCGTCTTCGAGTAACCGGGGAACATACATAAAAAAAAGATTCCGACGAACTGAGAACCTCCTCCTTTTTTAAGTCAGTTAAAAAGGCCCTTCACGAAGCCGTTCGTCTACGCATTCTGTACATCAAACTAAGTAACTTCGTGCAAAAATATTGCTGGGAAATGATGCGAAAATTCACCGGTACAGTGATCGTGGAAGTATTTAAAGTAATAAGATAAAAAACTTGTTCTTGTAAAAAAACATCAAAAAAGTTAGAACTTTGACCTTCAATATCTCCATAACCAAAACGTGCCCAAGTATAGTCCACAACACAAAAATGATCATAATAACGGAAAGAACAAGATTACAGTTTTACAGCGATCATAGTATCGTTTTCCAAGAGTGGTAAGTACCACGTTGTTGCTGCGATGTAGGGTGACCTCAAAAGAGAATAGAGAACATGTCTGGTATTTTTTTATCTTCAAGATAACCATAATTTCAACGGTTTTCTGCAAACTCTGGTGATTGTAAGACCTTCGCAGCCTCTGCGCCAGTCACAGCCATATTACAAAACAAGGTTAATCTTTTGAGGATACAGATATTTTTAAATTTCGAAGTTAAAGTACTAATTACCAAAACTGACATTGAACCCAAGTAAAGTTGTCAATTTTGTATTAAGAATTTAACCGTGCTTGGAGGAAAGTTCAAAATACAATAACTTTTTCGAAGGTTTGGAACTCGTTTTATAATGGCCAGTGTTTTTAACAGAAGACGCTTTAAACAGGCAGAAGACTGGTACTTCTGAACATATTACTTTATTTAGTTTATCTTTTGCCATCAAGTCTAGACTAAAAGGAGGATACTAATGTTGATCAGAAGTTTATCTAATACTATCGACTATGAAAAGTTTCGGAGAGACTAATGCTGATATGACTTGTAATATAAGTTGACGGAGTCTGATAGCAGAAATTAATGTTCATAAGTTACTATGAGATTTGAAGGGTTTATCTGTATCTGTAATTATGTATAATTAGAGATGTCAATTGCTTGTGCAAGTCATTAAAGTTAATATTGATACTTTAATATGTTAAGCTGATATTAGTACGATAGGTATTGGTAAGAAATTTTGTAATACTTTCTCGGGAAAGATGTAAGTAATTTAGTTATACGTTTGAGTTAAGGCATTAGGTTACTAGTATAAGACCAGTGAAAAACGAACAAGAGACCTGTGATGATTTAGAAATCACTTCATTAATACCATATCTTTTGGTAGTCATATATTACATTGTATTGTGGCGGCATATCTACATCGCCACAATGGAACGCGTCACACTGACGTCACGCAAAATCCTGCATCGCGCAATCAGAGTTTACCGCGCGACTAGTATATATACAATATCCCGACATCAACCGTCGGGCAGTAGCCCACCAGACACAACACCCGTCTGGTCGCAGGATCCTCCCTTTTCTATGGAGGATGAGTGAACTTTACACCCTGTTCCTCATGCCTCTATAGTATAGACAGTGAAATTAATTGTTTTCAGCCGACAACTTCATGGTGTAGATAGAAAAACATTATAATGGAAATAAGCCATTTGTAAAATGTCAACGAGTAGTCAGATTTTATAGGTGTATTAATAGTGTCTACGACCCCGATAACATAAGAAGGCAAAGTAAACAAGGCTTGTAATGATACTTACTTTTATATACCATTTAGTGTATCTCTCATAACTAAGAACTTAATTAATTAAGTTGTCATACTACCCTGAGCTTGACATTACGCTTATTCCAAATTGGGCGTATTTATACCCTTTTTTTGGACACTCGTACGATCACCTTACGAAAACATTAATCCATTCGGACTTCACATTACACTCCTTACTGAGTAAGTGAAAAGTCCAGACAGTGCGAGGCATGTGCTTCGAACTACTTCGAATGGTTAGACACGCATGTGACGCTTATCTCAGGTTGAGGCTTTTGACAATTATAAATCTCTCCATCCATTAAAATTTATATTCATCTCTCTTTTAGTAACATGCGTTTCTTCCCTCCTCATCACATACCTATACCAAGCCAAGGGCGCTACATGCCATGACACAATAAAAACGTTTGAGCGAAAAAGTGTTTATAAGCTCGAAAACTCGCGAGCCGTCACAAATAGTGAACACAGCTCGTACTACCATGCTTGAATACGCACTTTTGGTTGTGATCAAACGCAAAGGTACGCGCGTATCATGCGTGCGTGCAAGAACTTATAAGTGCCGAAAATACGCCCAATCTGTGTGACCCTTACACAGATGCCAGGTCAGATCAGATACAGTATCTAGATAATATTAAGAATGTGTGCCAAACATGAGCAGTTTATTCATCGTTGAATTTTAGTCCAAAGTGCGTTGACACTATATGAAATTCGATATGGACATACAATTCTGGATCACTACTAGAATATTAATGTGGACAAGACTAGGTTTATTTCTGAAAATATAAATAAATAGAACACAGAACATTACATTTCTTAAGCTCAAATAAGTAGTCCTCCTGATAGCAGGCAAAATAACTAAGTAAAATAATCTTATTTTAAGACCGGCTATTTTCATCAACAAGAATATCGTTAAAAGGTTTTGTTTAAACAAATAATTGACTACAAAAACAAATTAACTGATTCACCAGCAACAATTAAATAAGATCTACAATGAAAAATTCTTCAAGATTATTTTGGCCCATTTTGAATGAAACCAAACGCTTACATTATTAAGCTTCTTTAACACTGCTTAATATTTATGAACTAATTTCTTTTACTAATGGTGCGTTGTTTTGTTGATAATTTAATATTTAATATATAGCTTAAATTAACAGTCAGGAATACGAAATTAAAGGTGCCTTGGAACACGTGCTTAAATTATTTCTCGGCTAAAATTATCACGGCTTCTTAAATTATTTACACGTGAAAGAAGAATTCTCGCGATTCTCGGTAACACTTGGATATGAAAGTATGACGAGATAAAGAAAAAATGTTTTCCAAAATGTTGTGTTATTTCGACATAAATCTCGATCTTATGAAATTTTTGGCGAAATGTAGCTTAATAGCCACCTAACTCCCACCCCGGGGAGAACTTAAAAACATTGTATGTTACGTAGCTAGTTTTAGGATCCAACAATTTAACTCCTGAGATTACACGAAACCTACACAAGTTATAAAGACCCACATAAAGTTGAACAAGACTGTCTGGAAATGGTTCCTAGTTTTGGCTACAAAAACAAAATGGGCCACGTGTTAGCACTTGCTTAGATCTTCTGGCATACGTCCACCTGAAAATACCTTTTCTAACACCACTAAAAATGTCACGTAACTTCACCCATTTCTACATTTTAGTGTCGTCTAAAGGCTGACGCACATTAAGGCTGGCCGCACTGCAACGCAAAATCCGCCTACAGCGCTTTCGTACATGTTGTATAAACCACTGTACACCACAGGCGGATCGCACCGCGCTTTTTTGTATGGATGTGCTGTGATCCGATACATCTGTAATTTTTTTTTTTCTTTTCTTTTTTTTCCATTTTTTTTTCTTTTTTTCTCAATTTATTTTCGCAACTAGAAAACTTCACTCACTTTACCTCCTATCTCGAAAAGAATTTAATAAAAAATCTTAAAATACATAAAACTTCGGGACCCAAGGGACACTTTCATCAGGTACGTATCCCGGATTTCGATCCTAATCAGCAGCCGAACTTAGTTTAATCCTTCATCCAAGTTGTCTGACAAGGGACATTTGAAGCAATTTCCAATAAGAACAGTTTCGGCTTGAGGATAAGACTCGTGTCAAATCTTTTTTGTTTCTGTTCAGTCATGAGTAAGCTGTGAGGTTTCTTTCTTTTTTAGCGTTATTTCAAGCGTAACGTAATGTCGGATTTTATCCGTTGGGATTGATGGGAAAACGTAGGATTTATTTATTTAACCATATGTACCTACACTCTTAACAGACAAGAAGAAAGCAACAGAAAAATACGTACAAATGTGATGCTTATTTCTAAAGAAATCTCTTCCAGCATACCTGCGATTGGAAAGTAGATAAAGGGATGTAGACAACGTGTGTAAGAGTAGAAGAGGAAAAAGAACTATTCTCTTATTTATTTATTTTTTATTTGAGATAGATTTGCTCTTGACTCTAGTCTAAGTTAGAGATGACAGAGACAAAGTCGACGATGGAGCGAGCTTCCCCAGAAGAAGCCTGTTCACTCTCACTTTGAAGAGATCGGGGTTGTATGCGTTCGGAAACACAGACGCAGGCAGAGAGTTCCACTCTTTTGCTGTGCGCATCACAAAAGACAATTGGAAACGCTTAGTGCGAATTGGTGGAATAGCAACCAGGTAGGGATGGTAACCTGCAGTGCATCTAGATGACCGATGGTAGATGGAGGCCGGTGAAATGAGGTCGTGGAGTTCTTGTGCACACTCACCGAAGTATAATCTGTAGAAGACCGACAAGCAGGCAACCTTGCGGCGATGGGCCAAGCTGTCAAGCTTGGCATCCACCAGTCTTACGTCGCCAATGAGCCTCTTAGCTCTGCGTTCCACCGAGTCAAGCGCGGCAAGTTGGTATTTAGATGCAGGATTGGACTTGCGCTTTGTAGAGAGTTAAAAGCTGTCCAGACGTAAAGTATCGCTTCACCTTATTTAAGATGCCCAGTTTTTAGCCGCAGTTTGGGCTTTGAACTCGATGGTGGTACCGAAGTTGAGACATGATGTCAACTTCATGCCTAGGATCTCGAGCCGATCACTTACAGGAACAGGGTCAACCACCATTTCTTAAAGGAGTATTATTTTAATGTTACTTCAGTGTGAGAAAGAGATGGAGCTACACAGGACATCTAGCTCCATCTCTTTCCCACACTCAAGTAAGATTAAAATAATACTGCTTTAAGAGGTGGTGGTCTAGGCTCAGATGTACCCCGAAAAGTAGGGAACCAATCGAAATGACTCCTTTTAGCGGTAAAAAGACACGCCTATGTTTTGGTGGCGTTAAAAGAGAACATATTATCATCACCCCACTGGGATTTAATTATAAACATACAATATGTGAATAAACTTACATACTTCTAAAATAAATATCACTAAAATATATATAAATAGTATATCTTTCTTATCTCTTTTAAAGTTCAAGAATCAGGGATGAATCTGAGAGGTTACTTCGGGCATGAATAAACATTCTTGGTTTTGCTTACATAATTAAATTATTCAAGTTACTGACATTGTAAGAAGTTTTTGGAATCACCATTACTTTCATTCCTCATTAATTTTACGTGACGTGACTCTTAAGAAAAATCCAACGATTTATTGAGTATAAATCTCAACATTATACTAAATTAAAATCGTACGACCCTACTTACAATACGACCTCTTAACCCTTCATTACGAAATGAACCTGACGCCAGACGAAAACGTGACAGTACATAACCCACATTCCCCCAAGTTATGTTCAACATAACCAACACAAATGTGGGTTATGAATCCTGCTTTTACGACAGTTTTGGTACACTCGTCCTCGTGGTTTCTGCCAATAAATAACATCTGGTGCGCGCGAAACTTTGCAAATGCCGAACCGAAAACAATTTTATGTCGGTGCGGGATGGATATTGATTATCGCTCTGTGTGTACGTTTTTTACTGACCTACTTAATTGTTAAATAAGGTCTTGTTACTTATCGACTTATGGGCCTTGTAGAGATGAGGCTGTAGTTCAGTTCTTTAGTGAAGACAAAAAAGTAGGTATTATTTTAGGTATCGGCCCACTTAGAGTTAGTTCATAACACGAGGTTAAATTGACAGTTTGTCATACAATATTGTCAATTTAACTTTGTGTTAGCAACTAACTCTGAGTTAAGTTTTTCACGCAAGTGGGGCACTTTAACCCTTTAATGTGCAGAGAAAATGAGCATATAAATATTGTAAAAATAAAAAGACATGGATATAGTTTATTTAGTATAATTATTAACACCCACTGTGTTGACCATATTTTGGACACCATGTTTTTTTAAGAATTTCGATTTTCTAGGGTATATGAACGGACGCGAATTATCAATGGTTTCTTATAAATAAATAATAATGACACCTTTGATAGATTGTCTAACAGCAGTGTACTATCTATAAGTAAACCAGCCTGTCAAATATTTTGGGCGAAAAAAAAACGAAACGCATGGTGTCTAATATGGACAGAGCACTAGAAAAGGAAGCAATAAATTTGAATTCAATCATTTGGAAACATGGTGTCGGAAAATCATTTGCACATAATTTTAAATTTTAATTTATTTTCATAGTGTAAGTACAAAAATACCTGTGGCTATTACCTATTCGTAATAAATGAAAGACAAGATAATTATGTTGTAAGTATAACATAACATAACCACACGCCTGTTTCCCAGAAGGGTTAAGCAGAGGTGTAAATAGTTTCTACACCCACATTTCACCAGATATATTTAAGTCCCATGTAATAGGGGGCGAGTCTATACCATCAACCGGTCACGCATCCAGGCTCCGGGCTGCTACTGACAAATTCATAATACTCGTAGAAAGACCAAATAACTTACTTTTTAGCTTTGCCCGACCCAGGAATCGAACCCAGGACCTCATGCTCAGCAGTAGTGTTTACGACCACTAGACCAACGAGGCAGTTGTAGGTATAATAATATTTAATTAATGTTCGTTAAAAGTGCAAAGTTCCTCTGGGAAATTCAGCCTTTGTGGTAAAGTAGCAGGCAACTTGGCGAGCGTATAAGAACTAGTTTTTTGCTCGTAATAAAATACGGTATATGGGACTCACATATAAAGCAATAGATGTAGTTTAGTATCTGGTAATTTTAAGGTAAAATCTTATGAATAATTAATGCTGAACAATTTTGATCCTAGTCTAGACGAAAATTAATTTAGGTTAAAAAAGATAATTTACTAGGCTACAAAGAAATTTTCATCTTTTCTGTAGTCCTTTTTTTGTAGGTTTCAACGGCTCAACATAATATTAAGTATATATATGTGGCAGATGGATTGTAGAATCAGCTGTTTTACAAAACCGCTAGGTATTTTACTTAGCAGCGCCGTTATGTAAAACAGCTAAACAACGTTCAGCTAGATTGTCATTGCGCTACGTTTTACAATACTGCTAGGTATCCACATTTAGACGTATTGCAGAATGACTTATCTGCAGTCACAATAAGCGTTTGGTGTGGTTTCAGTCGCATTTACTAAGCTAGGGCATCCTGGCCAATTTATTTTGGTTAGGTTTTCTAACCTAACCAAAATAAATTTTCTGTTTCTTTTTTTGCTTGCTCGGCACGCGTGTGGTTTCTCACAGTTCTCTGTGAGAAACCACACGCGTGCCGAGCAAGCAAAACGAGCGATACTGCGGCGGCGGCCGGTTTTCACTCGAGTTAGGATAATTTTCACTCATATTACTCGTTTTATTTATTTCTGTTTCGGACGCTATTATTCTTGTCATGACACGAGCGTCAAAATTTAGAACTAACATCTACAATCAAAAGTTTCATTTCACGCTGTTTTACGTTACCCCTAAATGTTGACCCGTTCGTTGACGGACTTACGGAGTAGACCCCCTGACTCGAATGAAATTCACAAGAAATAGACGGGCCCATGGTCTAACAGATTTGTGCTAGTAGATCAATGCTATAAGCATATAAGTGAGTAGGTAATATCTACTTGCCATTAACTTGATAAAAATCTGCTTCGAAAATGAAAAGTTAAGTTTTCGATAGAAGTATCTAATTCAAAACATTCACAAGTAATTCATTTACATAATTTACGTGTCTCTTCAAAAATTCTTCAATCACGGCCCATTTACTTTTCGTCTTAAGCCTCGAAACCAAATAGGGTACATATCATTATAATTATGTACATCACAAGAATTTGAGCAATCATCCCTCGTTGGTCGCAAGCGCTACTGCTGAGCATGAGGGCCGGGTTTCGATTCCCGGGTCGTTTTTCCATCTGGAATTTTTCGGTAGCAGCCCGGAGTCTGGATTTGTGCCCGGTTGATGGCATTAGGTTCGCCCCCTATTACATGGGACTTAAAGATAACTAGCGAAATGTGGGGGTACTATAGGTACACCTCTGCGTAATCGTTCGGGGAATATAGGCGTGATGTTATGGCATTATGAACAACTCTTATTATGCGAAAAAAAATTCAGGTGTTCATTTTGACGAACATAAAAATTTAAATGTAGGGAACAGCAGATTTTTTTTTCGCGATTTCAGGTTTGGTCCTATAGTAGAAGTTGTTCATAATGATGGGTACAATCATTATGAACAACTTCTAACGGACCCATATCTTTAGGGGGTCATTATATAAAATGGAACACGTTGTATAATACTGTAAAACATAAGCTAAAGAAAACTGCTTGATAATGCAAGAAATTCTTTACAACAACATTGTTTTTGCTATAATAATAAATTATTATGGCCACAAGGCGCTATTTGTGGCTTTAATTTAACTTTATTAAACATTAAACGCCTTGAGGTTTTTGCATTATAGGCAGCTGTCTGAAGACATGTTTTATATTCTTATTGAGTGTGGATAATGTTTAGAAAAGTTGTTTTCTGAACATCTTTTTTGTTATTTTTATTTATTTATATATACTTTATTGTATACCAGATTATACATTACTTATAGACAAATTATAAACTACAAAACATACAATTGTCAGCCTTATCGCATACTGCGATCTCTTCCAGGCAACCTTGGAATGGACAGTGATTTTCTGGACATTAAATGGGGTTGTTCTTGGTGCAAATAAAAAGTATATAAGTACAATATACTATAATAGATACACAGATACATACATATGCTATATAAAATATACATACATCTTTTTGTGCCCGGTAGATGGCAATAGGCTCGCCCCCTATTACATGGGACATAAACAAAACTGGCGAAATGTGGGTGTACACCTCTGCCTAACCCTTCGGGGAATGATGATGTTATGTTACGTTATACATATTTTTTGTTAGTTGAGGGTTTTAATGAGAAACTATAATAGGCAGAATGTTATACCAGACTTTTCAGCTCGGGTATTTTTTGTTTTTTTTATTTGAGGTAGGTTTGCTCTTGACTCTAGTCTAGGTTAGAGATGACAGAGACAAAGTCGACGATGGAGCGAGCTTCCCCAGAAGAAGCCTGTTCACTCTCACTTTGAAGAGATCGGGGTTGTATGCGTTCGGAAACACAGACGCAGGCAGAGAGTTCCACTCCTTTGCTGTGCGCATCACAAAAGACAGTTGGAAACGCTTAGTGCGAATTGGTGGAATAGCAACCAGGTAGGGATGGTAACCTGCAGTGCGTCTAGATGTCCGATGGTAGATGGAGGCCGGTGGAATGAGGTCGTGGAGTTCTTGTGCACACTCACCGAAGTATAATCTGTAGAAGACCGACAAGCAGGCAACCTTGCGGCAATGGGCCAAGCTGTGAAGCTTGGCATCCACCAGTCTCGCGTCGCCAATGAGCCTCTTAGCTCTGCGTTCCACCGAGTCAAGCGCGGCAAGTTGGTATTTAGATGCAGGATCGGACTTGCGCTTTGTAGAGAATTAAAAGCTGTCCAGGCGTAAAGTATCGCTTTACCCTATTTAGGATGCTCAATTTCTTGGCCGCAGTTTGGGCTTTGTACTCGATGGTGGCACCGAAGTTGAGACATTATGTCAACTCCATGCCTAGGAGCTCGAGCCGATCAGTTACAGGAACAGAAGGAAATAACAGGATATTTATAAGTCATGCCATTTTAGAAGATGATGACTACAACAATGATTATGATTCACCTAACGGGTATCGTATTACCCAGTAATTTGGTTGTAGAGGTCAGGCAGGCAGTCGCTCTTGCTTGACTGGCAGATGATGCATGATTTTATTTTAAAAAATTACGTTAGGTACGCCACACATCTTCTCTTTTGTTATACAGGGTCAAATTAAATTAGCTAGTGAAACTCCGCAGACATGATTGGTATCTCTAAACATGATAGAACAAAAAGGAATTAATTTCATTTTTTTGTAGGGTCATCGACCGCAATTAGTATAGTCACTTGAAATAGCAGTATAAAAATCTGTTTTTTTTTTGTGTTAACTTCACAAACGTGATTGGTATCTAAACACGATAAAACAAAAGAAAACAGATTGTCTCAACTCACACTTCAAGTAACAACACTACCAGCGGTTGTTGACCCTAAAAAAAAACATCAAATGTTTTAATTTTTTATGTTATCGTGTTTAGATATCAGTATCCATAACGCCTGCAGAGTTCGCCTGAAGAAAAGATGGATGGATTGTGTGAGGAATGATATGAAAGAGAAAGGAGTGAATGATAGCGTGACTGTTGACAGGGGAAAATGGAAAGAGAAAACGTGTTGCGCCGACCCCAAGTAACACGGGAGAAGTGCAGGAAGAAGATGATGATGAACACCTGCAGAGTTTCGCTAGCAAATTTAATTTGATTCTGTATATTGGCACCTTCTAAGGTAGGTACAATTAAGAATAACTTCGTTAGTATGTTAACAATTTTAGCCAATCAGTAAGACGATAGCTGGCCACGATACATTGTACTGTAGAGGTTTGATGCCGGTGGCAACCTCATATGTGGCAGGCCGTTAAGTATTTGCATAAGAACACGTTCGAACACCAAGTGTCCCCCCCCCCCCCCCCTAGTATCCCTGGCAGATTGCTACAGTACCTACGTAATTACATCATCTTCAGCTTATAGCAGTCCACTGTTGGACATAGGCCTCTCCAATTACACACCATTCAGCTCAATTCTCGGTAGGTAACTCTATCTAGCCTGAGGGCGTCCTACCTTACGTTTGCCGAATCGCGGTCCCCTTTCAAGAACACGTCTCCCCGTTTACGATACGCTGGTCCGGAGTTTGGACGATTATTATTGCGTACTTACATGTATTTCAGTATCACTACTCGTGAGGCTTTTGATATAAAATGTGTTTCAAAATTAACCCGACAAACTTTAAGAGGTGCTTTAGACCGTCGTCGTCGAACTGAATAATTTTTACTATGGGACCAACTTTGAAAAGCTGTCCCCATACAGTTTAGAACAGAAGATATTAAACTTTAGTATGGAACAGTAGAATTTTTTTTCGCGATTTCAAAGTTGGTTCCATAATAAAAGTTATTCACCATCACACACTAACACACCCACACACACCCACACACACACACACACACATACCCCCCACACACTAACACAACACAACACACACTAAAACGAACGCTTTATAATTATAGTTTGACATGTTTCATGTTAATCCATTTCAAAACATGTCTAAGTACTGCAGACCTTTTCAGTCAAAGCAAAGCTCTAAGTTCGTAATAACTATGCTTGGCCAACGAATTACTTACGCTCACATTGGTCCTTGGATTATGATCCAAGGACCAATGTGAGCATAAGTAATTCGTCGTAAACCTTCCGTGGATGTATTTATGAAGCGTTTAAAAATAAACATACACAAGTTGAACGAAGGAACAGCTGATCTAAAATATGTTTTAGAACAGCTGGGATCGTTCATTAATACACCCACGGAAGATGGGGAGGCATGTTATTAAACCACTGGCCACCCACGCTCTGAGGAATGTAATTATGTATGCTCGCATAATAGGGTAACGTAATAGAGTACTACCTACGCTAAGGTAAAGTCTTGGACAAGAGGGTATTATCGCCGTTACTAAAAATACATAGCCTTTCTGCTGCAGTACAAACTATTGAGTAGCTTATCTTACTAACCGGATCATAGTTTGTTGAAAATGTTAGAGTACTTCACAAGCCGTTATATCACGCGAAAATCGTCGTTCTAATTTGAGCTATATGCTTCTTGTGTTATGATTGAAAATTGATGTTTCAAGGTTAGCCGTCTTCACCTAGGAATATTTACGTGGAAGAAATATCGGTGAGGGGTTAAATTAGGTTGAATATAGGTCAAGGCAGGGTTTAGGCTCGGGAAAGTTGAATAACGTTGGAGTATAAAGGTTAAATTTGTTACCGCGCTCCCATTATCGGAAATCTAATTGTGTAGAATTTCGTATTAGGTACAATCGATAGGTTTTTCGTAGAGGGATTTAAGAGTAGGTAACTACATGACTGTGGTGAAGGTAATTCATGTGTATTAAGATTGATGTATCAAAGGTCAGTTTAGTTGAATTTAGGTCCTTAGTAGTTGCTGTTGTGTATTGTGGCGTTTTAGAGAACCCAAAGCGGTGACCGGGGTGTTCCTTAATAAAATTACTAATCAAAGATGCGTCAGAAAGTTAAAATCGAGAAGTCTTTAAAATTTGTAGCTAGACAGGGTGAATTATAAAGTAAGGTTTAGAATAACTTATAGTGAATGATTGTGAAAAGGTAGAATTAACAAAAGCAAACCGAAACTTTAGTATCGTGGTTAGCAGACCTACAGCGAAGCCAAAATTTTAATTTATGAATCTAATTACCAATCTACCTAAGTATTAACCGTACCCACGTGTAAGTTTTATGCGAGTACCTACCTTTCTCAGCTAATATTTTACAACTTACAAGAGAAAATAAGTTTATGCCTCAACTCCAACAACTCGGCCTTTTTTATTATTCCCTAAGTTTTTCAAAACTCTCATTAAGCTTAAGCAAAAAGTAGGTTACGAGCAGAAATTAAGTTTTACTCAAGATAATTAGTTATGAGGCGGTTTTTTAATTTTTTATATCATCTGAAATAATTTTGCCAAAAGAAGAAAATTTCACCTCGGAATACATAATATATTAGGTAGGTACGTAAAAAGTGAGTTAGGCAGAGGTTTTTAGTTACACGCCACCAGTTATAATGTATTTATAGTCCATGTAGGTGATCTTGTTGTCATCGGGCACAAATCCAGACTCTGGGCTGCTTTGAGTCATTTCTAATGGAAAACCTTAAAACAGTTACTGTTGGCCCGACCTGAGGGTCGAACCAAGAACCGAACTTTTAGCAATCGCGTTTGCGACCACTAGTCCAAAGACGCAATTTTGTTTCAAATAAGAAAAAAATATGAATGTATAAAACAACATATTACGATAAAATAACATATCATTTTGTTGAAATGGGACATCAAAAGATGCTGACAAAGATTGCCTGGAAATCGTAATGGTAGTATGGGAACTTTGCCCTGAGGAATTGCTTCCCAAGTTTGCCGACCCATATAGACAAAGACTAAGTTACTCTTGGTACTGCTATTCAAAAAGACGGCTTACTAAATAAAGATACATACTTTCAGATGTAGGGCTGCTTAAAACGTATACAAAGAGAGCATTGTAAATGTGATTAATCTACACTAAGCAATAATCTTCCAGTTATTTGTAAAAAAAAAACTAAGATATCTACGAATGTAGGTAAATTATTTTTGACGTATTTCTTGTGTTTTCTTAAGAGCGTTGTCACATTTTATCACCCCTCTCGCTCACACAGGATCAATTTTTTAAGAATGTTAAATGAAAAGATGATTTTTTGAAAAATGTGATCAATTATTAAAAACACATTTCTATTGTGTTATTTATTAAACTTAGCTCAATAAGTATTATGATCTGTTTTTGAGATGATTTAAATAAATGCTACAATAAAAATGTGTTTTTTTTTAAATATAATTTTTTGTTTTTAATAATTACCTATTAAATTAATATTATTTAGTAGGGAGCCCATTGATCACATTTTTCAAAAAAGTATATTTTCATTTAACATTTTTAAAAATTTGGTCCCGTGTGAGCGAGAGAGGTGACAAAATGTGACAGCCCTTTTAATGATACTTTTAAGACCAAATATTTTAAGAAAAATAATACAACTTGTAGGTAACCTTTGACGTTGTTAGTGTTGGCGATTGAAACTGGAGAAAATGTAATGTTTGCAGAAAGGTCTTTTGAAATTAGTTAGCCTTTAAAATAAATAGGAAGAAACACAATATGAAAAAAAAAACTTGTATGTCTGTTTAATATTTGTATGTGTGTTTTAAACTTAAGGAATTTTATTAACGAATAGTTTTAGGTTAAAAGTGAAAAAGTGTCATTATAAAAATTATGTTAATATTATGTACAAAAAAAAGAGCTACGTCTGCCAACAAACTGGTTTGCAGTTTGGCAGAGGTATCTTGTAACAAAAATTATTTCTGTGAATAAACACTTTTAATTTTTTTTTTTTTTTTGTAAATAACTGATGTTAATAATCTACACCAAGCTTCTTTCAAGATAAAAACCTCAGTTTTAGAGCACACAGCTTCCAGTCATCGTCTTAACCGTACAACACTGCTGCTTAACTAACTTATGACATAATCTTTAACCCAGCACTTACCGGGTTACGACCGAGGGGAATAAGTTTATTTTGATTTAATTTCCACCAGTCCCTGCCGTGGGACGAGTGTCAGAGCAATTTTCTGAATGCATTTCGTCGCAGACCTCCTTTTAATATTATATATACTGCACAGTGCAGCAACGTACCAAATCATGAGGATTCCCAGATATATGTAAGAATGTTAGCCCCGGGGCTCGTTGTATTTAGCATTTTTATTGCTTCGTCGAGCGCCAGTATCAGCCCTAAAGCGAAGTTTCGTAATAACAGTTAACACTGAACAAAAGTAGAGCAGATGAAAGTTTTCTTGATGTGAACGTTCGTTACAATTGTCTCATTCAAATCTTGAAGATTTTCCCTTTATTGTTTTCTGTATGGAGTTTTATGATTACGTTTTGGATGAAGATTCGGATTGTGATTAATATGGGAACTGGTATCGTTGTTGGTGACTTTAGTTGTTTTAGAAGAGATGAGGAGATTTTGCTGTTTCGCTTATCTTTTTGGTTGGCAGCGTTTGTTTGTCACAGTTTTCCTCATAATATTAGGTACACTGTTTTCTATGAGTTCAACGAGCTTAGATTGTGTAAATGTACAGACGTTTCATCAACTACGTAATTTAGAACAGTTTTACTCTTTTAGGAGTCGGCCCGAGAACTCTCGATGTTGAGCCGAACATTGAGAATCCAAAAGAGTACATTCCAGTGCGACGAAAAAGTACATTGTTGGATTTTTAATTCTCGGCGCTAATCAGGGCATTGAAAATCCAGTGCGCAAAAAAAAATCGCCGCGATATTTTTACGTCCGTACGGACGTCGCCATCGGCTCAATGTTATCCAAAGTTTGCATCGAATAGATAATTTTACATGATCATTTGTTGAGGTTTACGGTCAGCAGTGCACATCGTGGTAATGCTTAAATAAAATACTCCCACAGCCTAAAGTTCTAGTTCTATCGCACGAGCCAAAACAAAAGCACATCTACAACACACCCCGTTTTCTTTCTACAGAGTGATTGGTAATTGGGTGCATTCCTTAAAATGGGTGATACTAGAGCTATTTTGAAACACTTTTGACCCGATAACTGAAATGGACTGAGAAAATGGGTTGTTTTGGAGATATCGAACATTTTATGTTTTTTGGAAACTTTTCACATCTCGACCATAAACCGTTGCAAATTAGCTCCAGTATCACTCATTTCAAGAAATGCACCCGATTGCCAGTCACCCTGTATATAAAACAAATGAGTGCTGTAAACACTTCGATACAAGTCGTTTAGTAACGTCACTAAAGTTGATGAATCTAAAAAGAATCAGTCCAGTGAACATCGATACTAATGATTATTATTGGATCGTCCTACATTCTACAGCTTCCAATCAGATCAAGTACTGCCATTTGCAGTACCTACAGTAGCTTATAAATCAGAGTCATATGAAAATAATTGGATCATAATTGAAAATAGAAATTTATCGACTCTTCAGAAAGTTCTTTCATGAAAGAATTGGATGGTACCTACCTATTAAAGGTATTCATTATGTTTCTTTCTTCATTATGTTTTTATATCTCGATCTTCTGAAGGCTAAATCAATGTATTTATTTATTTAACGCATTACCTAGATTTATGATGTAGTTTACGGGCACATTATGAATAAAAATCTGAAGGCTGCATATCAAATAATTTATTATTATTAACAGCGATTAAAAGCCCCATGTCATCACCATTTATTTCATTAATCACAAATTGAATCGTGTTTTTTTTGGTCAGTAATAGAACAGTTTTTATGTGAAATGAAACCTATCAACTGCAAAGTATATCTTGCATACATATAAAATCTAGGGCGATCTTTTACCTGACCTTTAAAAACGATAAAATTTCCCTTCAGGCGTATCTATTTACTGACCTAGGTATTTCTAGTTCGGGATATTATATTATATTATAGTTTCTACATAATAAGTCGGGGGAAAAGTTTTTTCGTATTTTATAGATATAATAAAGTTGTAGTAAAATCTGTTTGGCTGTACTGTTTGTATCTGGCTGGTTTTGATACCATTGAATAGATGACATTAAAAAAAATAGAATAAAATGTAAAAACGATTTACCGCCATTTTTCAATTGTTTTACTGCCCGCCAAAATGAGTGAATCTAATGAAGAAATACGATAGATTTTGACATTTTATTACGAAACGTACGACACGAGCCGCGAAAAAAGTTTGTGTGTGTATGGACTTAACGCAGTATCAGTAAGAGTAGCACAAAATTGGTTCAAGCGTTTTCAGTCCGGGAATTTTGATGTCAAAGATGCAGCTCTCTCTGGTCGCCTCTGATCGCCCTGTTACGGATAAAGTCGATGCCACTTATGACAAAGTGGAGCAAGATATTAGTTGTTACGACATAAATGAAGAGTTAGGGGTCGACCACAAAACAATTTTAACCCGTTTGGCAAATCTCACGTACTTATATACAGGGCGTCCCACGGATATGCCACATGGAGGGAAAGTACCTTAAATGTTGTAGATGGAACATTTTACTGAAATAAGACATTATTTGAATTTAGAAAATAATTCAAATTGCATTAATAGATATTTAAATAATGACATGGTTGAACCGGGAATCGAACCCGTTACATAATAAAAATAATCATTCTTCCTTTTATTTATGACACTATGTTATTTTGCAAAAAATAATCCTTATGATGAAGCCTTTCGATCGGTATGCTAAAGCTACAGGATGATTATTTTTCTCATGTAACGGGTTCGATTTCCGGTTCAACCATGTAATTATTTAAATATCTATGAATGCAGTTTAAATTATTTTTTAAATTCAAATAATGTCTTCTTTCAGTAAAATGTTCCATCTACAATATTCAAGGTACTTTCCCTCCATGTGGCATATCCATGGGACGCTCTGTATTATAAGCAAATGTAAACTATGAAAAAAATGTCTTGAATTTGTATATAAAATACGAAAAAACTTTTTCATCAACCTAATATTTTATGCATTTACCTTACCGATAATGGCCAAAGCTGTATAACACAAAAATCCGCGACTATACTAAATATAGACTTACATACATACACAAACGGAAACCATGACATTTTAGAACAAATCTTCAGTCTTATTTTTTATTTCAAAACCAAGTCATAAGAAATCACAACACCATACGCAAGATGCAAAACAAACTCCGTTGCTCTATTTCTACAACATCGCCATTGAAAAGATTGATGGTAGCGCGCAATGGAATGTAAAGCAAAATTAAAGACATCGTTTTTCATTGTCGTCCCAGTCATTCTTTTATGTCACAGGAGTTTCTCGAGCATGTCTTTTAAGTATTAAACATACGACTTAAAGTACACATAGATATGTATAACTTGAAAGGAATCTAGGATAAAGATGAAAAGCCTTGTAATATCAATACCCAATTGACTTCCCTACCCCTCACGCCTAGAATCAATAATTGGTACCATTTAGATTTTAGGTCAAGATATCTGATAATCTTGGAAAAATAGATGGTGTATGAATCTTTGTGATTTCAGAAGATTTAAGAGTATATTTTAGGTTACAATAGCAGGGAGTTTATGTAGGACTTTATTTACCGTTTATGTGATTATTTATTATATAAGAATAAGCAATCTATTGTGACAGATTTATCGTAGAAGATTTCACGAATAAGAAGCAGAATAGGAGTCACTTTTACGCTACCTTAACACAATCAGTGATACTTAGTCAACTTTCCTAAATAAACACTGCCTAAAATAAGCAACACACAACACACATTCAAAGTTCACTCACTCCCGCACAAGCACGTAAACAAACATCTACCTATAACTTACTCCAAATACATTTGCTATTCCGTAGTTCCACACAAAAACATCGTCCCACGTTACTCTACAATATATTTTACTTAGGCCACACATGTGACAAGACCCAAGTTCCCGTGTGCCAAATTCGGGTCAAGGATCAAAGGACCAAGTTATTTCCAATGTACGAAATCGTCCGTATTTGAGACTTAGCGGTGAAATTGGGACGAATTCGTCACAATTGCGGCTGGAATACTACCCATTTCATACGACTGAGAGAATTTTTAAGAACAAGAATTTCTAGCCATTTTCGGTCTGCAGACGCTAAATTTATTTGCAGGATAAAAAGTAATGGCTGCTCTTACTTTTCGTAAAAGGAGCGAATTGTTGAGTTAGTTTGTTGAATGTTGGGTAATAAGATGGCATTATTATGTAAATACAAAATTAGATTGAAATGTGCTCTAAATAGGTTCACAATTCAAGTTTAGTTCTATTATTGGAAATAATTAAATTGAAAAGTATACTGTTCTGCCCACGCAATGTTTAAATGCTCATCATTTTCTCGGTAAATGTCACGAGTTTAAGATGAGTTCGGTCTTTGATAACTTTGTTGAATAGACAATTTGTATACGGCCATAAAAATGAACCTTTTTTATGTTTTTTTTTTTTGTTTCAGACTTGCCGTTACTGCCTTCACAAATTGTTTTTGTAACACTCAAGTGTATTCTGAATTCGCGAAAAGATACTTTTCTTCTTGTGAGATATGCCTAATGCAAAATAGGCAAAAATATTTAAAAAAAAAACAAGTAGGTACAAGGTTACATAAAGAGTTTAAATAGCCTGTGTATTGTGAGTAGGTACCCATTGTACAGTAAGTTATACCTTATCTGTGTCGTTTCAGACATTTTGGTGGACGCGCCGCACACCAGGGGGTATTTGGCGTAACTTTTAATAGACGTTCTACGAAAATATTACGAAGGTCTTGCAAAATATTTTTCACGTTTTCTCTTTATTGTTTTTATCAAAGTAATTATTGTGTGTAACAATTGCCGAGAGTTCCGTAAAAAAGGACCAGTTTGGAGTTTTTCTTGAAGCTATGGGTAAACAAGATCCCAAGCCGGATTCTTCAGTAGCTTTTGTTTTTGTAAAAAAGTTGTTAAGACTGCAGTTCCGGGCCGTTCTGGGAAATAAATAACAGTGATTTACTAAGTGGAGGAAAATAAAATTTAAGGAGAATCTCGTTATGAATTTTGTAGCCAACAATTTTACAAAAGTTTAAAGTTTATAAAGGATTAAGACTGAACATTTGATGGTACTTTTTTAAAACTCTCACATAACATTTTGTTGTTTATTTAAAGACATAATTATTTACAAATAAACAATCACTTGCTTTTCCGCCTTACTCACACTACCACTGGAATTACCTCATATTGTGTTTATTTAATTAAACATTTGTCAATTGCGTAAGTTGCATAACACACATTTCTCATTCCCATAGCAAGAAAATATTACAACTGTTACATTCAAAATGGGACACACTGTACGTATACAAGGTGTAACTTAAATAACGCACAACCTCTTAAGGGGTCATTATACTCATCATTATGAACAACTTTTACTATGAGACCAAACGTGAAATCGTGAAAAAAAATCAGATGTTCCCTACATTTTGGCGAGTCATGCGAACATAAATGTAAGGTACAGCCAGTGGCGTGCACTCCATACATGCAAATAAGCTCTGCATACCCTGTAGTCCTACACATACATGCCCCTCTAAATGATAAATAACTATAATTCAAAAAAATCATGGTAATTTAGCTTACGCGCCATCTATTACTTTTTTTTTTAACTAACTCGTTGGAGCGGCGAACATCCACCGCCGCGCGCACCGCGCAGTCAGCGCTCCCGTGAGCAAAAGCATTACTACGCCTTGCTTATTCTTCATACAACGCATCTCGTGTAGTACACAGTAAAAGTGTGACTGTGTGCGTGAAAATGTGTGTGCGTGTTGCAGTTTTAGAAGCATAGCTTACATTGCAATCCGTCCAAATTGAGAAGCCGTAAAAGCACCGCTTAATTGTTCATTGCAGAGGGTCGACTTTTTTTAGTCGGATTGACCAAATGACCGACTACCAACTAATTCATTCTTTCATATTAGTTCGTAATGTAATAATAAATTGCAGTTTTTTCGCCATATTGTTTTTCTTGGCGCAACTGTCGAGTAATTATTTAGCAAGTTTATTGTAAAATATGGAAAATTATACATGTGAGACCTGTGCTGGCGAAGTGTGTTTATATAAATTAAAATCCGCCGCGTTTTCGTCGTTATCTTTTGAGGAAAAAGTTAGATTGATTGCAAAGGGAAGGTGTGTACCCGGGTTGGCTTTAACTCAAAGAATAGGTAATTTTCATAAAAAGTTTTATGATAACTATTACTGGCTAACTGGTTGTGTACATACAAACACATTGTATTGTTTACCTTGCATTTTGTTTACTAATCAAGATAAAAAGAATGTTTGGTTTGTTTGGAAAGGATGTTTCGCTATAGCGGGTACTCAGATTTAAATAATTTTCACAAAGCGGCTGCTAAGCATGATTCTTCTGAAAAACATCTAGAATCCTGCTTAAAGTTCCAAACTTTTAGTAAAGGAAGAATAGAGACTAGTTTGAATAGCCAGTTAAAGTTAGATATTGAAAGGCACGACGCGAAAGTTGAAAGAAATAGAAACATTTTCAAACGGTTGATTGATGTAGTTTGTTTTCTAGGAAAACAAGAATTAGCATTCAGTGTTCATGACGAATCCAGCTTGTCGTTTAATAAAGGCAATTTTCAGGAACTTGTAGATTTGTTGGCTAAATAAATATGATGGGAATTTGGGAACCCACTTAGGGTAGGTACAACAAGCTGAAACTGGTAAGTTTTTTTTTCTTGTGCATACCCTGTCTGAAATCTCTGTGCACGCCACTGGGTACAGCAGATTTTTTTCTTCGCAATTTCAGGTTTGGTCCCATAGTAAAAGTTGTTATGATGAGTACAATGACCCCTTAAGAGGTTGTGCGTTATTTATGTTACATCTTGTATTTTCAGAAGAAAAATTAATCCATTTTGTCCAACAATAACACGTACTAACAAGCAAAAATATGAATGTATGGAAGCTCATACATTATGCGACGAATAATAATCTTAATATATTATGGAGGTTATAAAAGAAAATAGGTTAAGTTTTTTTGTTCAAGAGCCGGCTATAAATCAGCAAACGTTGTAAGTAATGTAATAAAACCAACTTTTATGTAGTTTTTTTTTTATACCAAGTTTATATAACGCGGTTTATTAAAATCATTCGAATTATGTGTTGAGTTGAGCCATGAATAAAATCACTTAACTTGTCTACTTAACTACGTATTATTAAATTGATTTTATTTTTCGACAGTCTTAAGAAAATGTACTTACTACGCACTCATATACATCGGGGAAATTGTAGTTGATGGCCATACAAACTTATTGTAATAGGTAGGGGAAAAAGTTTCTTCGCATTTTACAAGAAAATTCAAAACATTTTTTAATATAGTTTATTCACATTTAACTAAAGTACGAGTATGTAGGTACCATTTTGTTCGATAACTTTTTGCCATCTTGTAGGTAGGTACATGATCCCATTGCTATAGAAATTTTGGGCCTTCTGATCAAAATACCGCGACAAGTGGTTTTGGCAGTCCTCTCGTGATGTTAACCTGACACTGCCTAAATAATTCTGAAGAGACCGAAACAGGTGGAAATCTGAAGGTGCAAGGTCAGGACTATACGGCGGATGCATTAACACCTCCCAGCCAAACTCTCTTAATTTTTGCTGAGTGGCTAAAGATGTGTGAGGTCTAGCGTTATCATGATGAAAAACCACACCCCTTCCGTTGATTAATTCCGGCCGCTGTCTCTCAACTTCTTGCTTTAATCTCATCAGTTGTTCGCAGTAGAGTTCAGAATCGATGGTCCTGCCTGGTGATAACAGCTCATAATGAATAATGCCCTTCCAATCCCACCACACACACAGCATCACCTTGTTGCGAGTTAACCCGGGTTTCGCCACAGTCTGTGAAGCCTGACCGGCCTTTGACCACGACCTTTTTTGCACGTTCTTGTCGTACGTGATCCACTTTTCATCACCAGATATCAGCTTCTTTAAAAATGGTTCGGTTTCATTACGTCGTAATAAAGAATCACAAACGAGTACACGGTTCATTAGGTTTCTTTCAGTGAGCTCGTGAGGTACCCAAATATCGAGCTTTATTGTGTACCCAGTTTTTTTCAAATGGGCCAAAACTGTTTTGTGGTCAATTCCCAGTTCTTCAGCTACGTCGTAACTACTGATATGCCGATCTTGCTCCACTTTTTCAAAAATGGCATCCATTTTATCCGTAATAGGGCGACCAGAGCGACGTGCATCTTTGACATCAAAATTTCCGGATTGAATACGCTTAAACCAAATTTGTGCTACTCTCACAGACACTGCACCAGGTCCATAAACATCGCAAATTTTTTTCGCGGCTTGCGTTGCATTTTTACCTTTTTTGTAGTAAAATTTTAAAATGTATCGAATTTCTTCATTAGATTCACTCATCTTGACACTACGAAAAACAAATGAAAATCACACATTTTCCTAATTTGAATTTGGAATTATGTTCTTTAAAATTTAAATTTTCAATGATACCAAAACCAGCCAGATACAAATAGTACCTATAGCCAAAGAGATTTTATTACAAGTTCATACATACTATAATGCGAAAAGACTTTTTCCCCAACCTAATATAAACTTTTGAATTTAAAATAAACAAGTTAGTTTTGCTATAAGATTAATCACGTGTAACACAAACCTAAGGGAGATTATTAAATTTTTCCACCCAACACGTTTGGTCCCATAGTAAAAAAATAAGAGAAAATTTATTCTTGAGAAATATGTAAGTTTTTTTTTACTTTCACATTTAGCCCAAAAATTAATGGATGGTTAATGATGTCCTTTTCTCCGAATATATTTTGCTAAGTAACTATCATCTCAGTCTTTTCATTTCATCTTAACATTAGTCGTGAAGGTTCTATGCTATTTTATTTTAAGTTTTTAGATGATATTCATCTCGCTTACAAGCAATAATTTAAAGGTATATTAATATAGCCCGTGAAATCTAAATTAAGTCATTAACTGATAAATTGGATTAAATGACCAAAAACGGATCATTTTCCCAATCATACCCTATTGCTATGCCTAACTGGTCCTTTGAGACGATCCTGTAGATGTCCCGCACCCTAATTGCGTCACACACTTTTAATCACAATCGGAGGGTTCTGTAGGAAATTCCTATTTCGTTGCTTCTTATGTTTGAAAAATTCGTCAGCTCATAAGTCATAAGTCATTTATTTCATAACAAAATACATTGTGTTGAAAATATTAAAGTGACAATAAATAAAATAATAAAAAAAACATTATATTCTTAGTTAAAATTCATTCAATAAGCATTTAAAAAGTCCTGAAATTCATTTTGTCAATAATTCAGTAACAATTCCGAGACTGTCCTGATAGCCGTGGAATACCTCTCCACTCCTCTTAAGCATCTCAAGACATGTTGGCCCCTTGTCGCTACGACACTATGTGCTAGCGATCGTTTCCGTGGGCCTATTATTGAGTGTGCAAGTCACCCCTGCCATTTTATCCGTGTATTGTATTTATAAAACATTGGTCAAGCAGGGGCCATAGTCCTTCCATAGTTTTAGATAACCAGTCTACTTTAGCAATAATTATTTTTGTTTCCATATCCTGCAATAGTACTACACCAACCGGGGGTTGTCCTTGGGTGTACTTGCATAATGCGTACAGGGGTAATCGTCGGTTGTTGCCTCATTTTCATTGAAAGCGTCTAACGGGCCTCTGCGAGTTGGCTTCGGCCCCTCATACGCCTTCCAAAGGTCTGCGACCCCAGGGTCCCGAGAAATGTCAAAGACCAAAAATTAAAGAATCACCAACATTGCAATTAAATTTAAAATTCATTATCCAGTATATATGTATAAAAACATATAAACACAAATAATTCACAAAACTTTAAAATAGTGGATGTCGTTTGTCATATATGAACACATCGATACTGTAATTAATAAATAGCCCATCTATACAAATAAATAAAATTGAAGTGTCTGTTTGTAATGTCAAAAAAAAAAACAAAAAAGCAATTTTTAAAATTTTTGTCTGTCTGTCTGTTTGTTACAGCGAATCTCTGAAACGGTTGGATCGATTTTGACGGGATTTTCACTTTCAGATAGCTGATACTATGGGGAGTAATTAAGGCTACTTTTATTTTGGAAAACTAATTAAGGTTCCGCGCAAAAAAAAAATTAAAATCCATAAAATTGTGAACAAAAAGTTGGATTTGAAATTTCTTTTTGCATTTGGTAGTCCAATTCTCGAGGATATTTAGCATTACGCTACGTCCCTTAGGAGCCGAGCAAAAAGAAAAAAGTCCAAGAGAACACTAAGCGAAAAGGAAGTAATAGCACAGGCAGGCGATGCGATGCAACGCGGTGGGTCGAGGGACGAGGGAGTTTTATTAAAATGTGGCTGTTATTTTAGTGTATTGTGTATTTTACGACTTCCCTGCGAACGAAGTCACGGGGCACAGCTAGTCCTCAATAATTTATGTTTTTAATTTGTTTCTAAATAAATTTATGCTGCTTAACAACGTTAATAATGCAATGACCGTGACTGAACTGTCAAAACGAAAGACATTGCGGTCGATTGCCATTTTAAGTGTGTTACGCAAATTCCCACGGCGGTCTATAAACAAAGAATTTATTAAACTTACGAAAGTATTCGTTGTAACCAATAATAAACAGCAAGACAGGGATCTGACATTTCCAAGGCTTATTCTTCACAGGCTAGTTTCGAATGTCTGTCAGTTAAAACAACTTCTTTTAAAACTAAAATGTTAAAGTCTGAATACTCCGTGCTTTCCCTACAAATTGTGGACTTAAGTTGTGACTTAGGAGCAAGTTTAAGATGACAGGGACGCTTCAGGTAGACACCGCAAGCAACTTAACCCTCCAACCGCCGGTGGGGGGTAATAGACGATCTTTAGAGAGCTGCGATCACGCAAATTCTCTTTTGTTAATGTAACTGAGGGTTAACTGGCACAAGAAACGCTTAGGCGGTGTTTTCTTTTGTAATGTAATTGGGCATTAGAAGTAGGTTATATTGGGTAAACAGATATGGATTAACTTTTAAGTATAAAGTAGAAGAAACTAATATTTAATTTTAGAGCTCAAAGATGTATCATCTTACAAGAATAAGTTAATTAAAAGGTGTTTTTGTGTGTATTTTGTTACTAACTGTTGCCCGCGACTTCGCCCGCGTGGTTGTCATACTTCCCTTTTGAATCGGATTTTGTTCACAATTTCATGGGTCTTAATTGTTTTGCTCGAAACCCTAATTCTTTTTCAAAAATAAAAGTAGCCTATCTTACTTCTTATACATCAGCTATCTGCCAGTGATAGTCCCGTCAAAATCAGTCCAGCCGTTTCGTAGATTAGCCGGAACAAACAGACAGACTGACAGACAGACAGACAAAGTTTAAAAAAATGTTTTTTTTTTGTTAAAAGTACCGTATATACTTATATGCATTTAGTAAAAAGCTGTTTTCAATAACAGCTTTTTACAGCAGCTTTCAGCTTGCATCTTTTTTTGAAGTCGGTTAATCCGACTTCAAAAAAGGAGGAGGTTCTCAATTCGGTTGTAAGTATTTTTTTTTTTAATTACAAACAGACACTAGTGTTTTATTGATTTGTACAGATGTATAGAAATCACAAACATTAAGGCCAAAAATTCACTCTCAAAGAAAATTCTAATCACATCTGCTGATCTATTCTACAAAATTTTCACCGTGAAAATATTGGTGAAGTGAGCTGTCATTCCACCTGAAGCTAAGGAATTGACACTATTGACAGCTCACTTCACCTACGTTTTCACGGTGAGATTTTTACAGAATATATCGGCTGTTGCGTTTGCAGTTTGACTGTCAAAGTCAAAACCGTCTCAGGTAGGTATTTGTGCATCCGATCCTGTATTTCGATCGAATGCTTTGGTAAACGAAACTTAGTCTGTATGGTGTCGGACGTAAAGAATAGCACCATCCCATATCTTCCCGTGGGTGTCGTAAGAGGCGACAAAGGGATATTTTAGAGACTGTGCATACTAAAGCACCTTAGGTCACCCCGTGGTGGCGGGTAAACCACCAACAAAAGCATGCCCAAGGAGGGTTGGTGTCAGGCTGGCGGCCGACTTTAAAAAAACTAGCCAAATCCCCTAGTAACATGTTCGGTCTAAATGGAATGCGCGATAGGGTTAGGGCGTACCCCACAGGCGACGCGCAGGGGCAGCACCCGGCTCCTGTGGGAAGTGGACTAGGGTTGTTGCACCATCTCGGGCGGGTGCAACGTAAGAAGTTAGCTCGGGAAATGAGATTGAGGTATGCAAGTTGGAATGTTGGGACTATGACTGGAAGGGCCAGAGAGTTAGCGGATGTATTGAAAAGAAGACGCATAAATATAGCATGCTTGCAGGAAACCAAATGGAGAGGAACAAAAGCGAGAGAAATTGGTGAGGGATATAAGTTCTACTACTGTGGAAGTGATGGAAAAAGAAATGGTGTAGGAATAGTGTTAGACAGTAAATTGAAAGAAAGCGTGATGGAAGTACAAAGGATTAGTGATAGATTGATAGTTGTGAAAGTTATGTTAGAGAATGTGATGATGAATGTAGTTAGTGTGTATGCACCACAAGTAGGATGTGATGAAACGGTGAAAGAGAAGTTTTGGGAGGATTTTGACACAGCCTTAATGAACATCCCCGTTCATGAAGAATTGGTAGTGGGAGGAGATTTTAATGGGCATGTGGGAAGAATGAAAGGTGTTTATGAAAGAGTACATGGGGGGTGGGGTTTCGGTAGTCCAAACAGTGAAGGAGAGACGTTGCTGCAATCCGCTACTGCATTTGACCTGGCAGTAGCCAATACGTGGTTTCAGAAAAGAGACGAACACATGATCACATACAAAAGTGGTAATCATAAGACCCAAATTGATTACTTTTTGGTTCGGCGCAACCACTTAAAGCACGTCAAAGACTGCAAAGTACTGCCAGGAGAAGACCTAGTCTCACAACATAGACTCCTAGTTATGACATCAGTAATTAAAATACTGTCTAACAAAAACAAAGAACGTCCTCCCCCTAAAATAAAATGGAATATGTTAGAGAGGAATGATTGTGCGAAGATGTTCAGGGAGCGAGTGGTGGACAGAATGATAGAGATGGGAGACATGAATGATCGAAGTATAAATGAAAGCTGGAATGAAATAGCTGAGTGTATCAGGCAAGCAGCGAAAGATATTTTGGGAGAGACGAGAGGAAAGGGCATAATAGATAGGGATACATGGTGGTGGTCGACAGAAGTTCAGAATGTATTGAAAGAAAAGAAGAGAAAATTCAAAGAATGGCAGCATGTAGAGGCAGGAAACGCTAGTTTAAGAGCTGAAAAAAAGAGTGAGTATGACGCTTTGAAGAAGAAAGCCAAGAAAGTCGTGGCAATAGCAAAATCAAAAGCCCAGGACAAACTATATGACGCACTGGATAGTCCTGCAGGCCATAAAGAGCTATACCGGCTTACCAGAATAAGAGAGAGAAAGGCGAGGGATGTTTGCCAGGTAAGATGTATAAGAGATGAAAATGGAATGGTTATATCGGATGATGAAAAAATCAAAAAGAGGTGGAAGGAATATTTTGAAAGATTGATGAATGAGGAAAATAATTGGAGTGGGGTTTTAGAGAATAAACCAGTGAATGTGGGGTTAGTGAGAATGGTTAGTATGGATGAAGTTAGAATAGCCGTAAATGGAATGAAGAATGGTAAAGCCATTGGTCCAGATGGAATACCAGTTGAAGTGTGGAAGCTATTGCGAGTGGATGGATGGACGTGGTTAGCTTTGTTCTTCAATAAGTTGTTGCAGGAAGAAGCCATACCTGATGAGTGGTGCAATAGCTCTTTGGTGCCCATTTTTAAAAACAAAGGTGATGTGCTGGAGTGCAACAATTATAGAGGGATAAAGCTAATGTCACATACGATGAAAGCCTGGGAGAAAGTTATTGAAAGGCGACTGAGAGAAGAGAGTGAAATTTCACAGAACCAATTCGGTTTTATGCCGGGTCGGGGTACAACGGATGCCATTTTCGCTATACGTCAGCTGTGCGAAAAATATAGAGGTGCGCATAAAAACTTGCACATGGTATTCGTTGACCTCGAAAAAGCATACGACCGGGTACCTCGTGAGGTTCTGTGGTGGGCCCTTAAGAAGAAAGGTATACCTGGGAAGTATGTGCAGTTGATCCGAGCGATGTACAGTCGATGCAGTACCCAAGTCCGGTCTACAGTGGGCACCACTGGCAGCTTCAATGTGGCGGTCGGCTTACATCAAGGGTCGGCTCTCAGCCCTTACCTCTTCCTGATGATAATGGACGCTCTGACGTCGGACATTCAGGAAGAGGCTCCCTGGTGTATGCTGTTTGCCGATGACATTGTGCTGGTTTCTGAAAGTGGCCTAGAGGTCCAGAACAGATTGGAGGTGTGGTGGCACAGACTGGAGAGTGTTGGCCTGAAATTGAGTAGAACCAAAACGGAATACTTGTTCTGCGATTTCGGCGGTCTCTCCAATCCAGTGCCTTTAGCTCTCGCCGGAACGCCCATACCAATCTGTCCCGACTTTCGGTACCTCGGGTCGCTCGTTCAAGGGGATGGTGAGGTGGACCGGGATGTAACGCATCGGATCAACGCAGGATGGATGAAATGGCGACAGGTCACGGGAACAACTTGTGACTCACGGATGCCTCTCAAGTTGAAGGGTAAAATCTACAAGTCCGTGATAAGGCCTGTCATACTGTATGGATCAGAATGTTGGGCTGTGAAAAAGACGGATGAAAAAAGATTGTACGTAGCGGAGATGAGAATGTTAAGATGGATGTGTGGTGTGACGAGAATGGATAAAGTGAGAAATGAATATATTAGGGGAAGTTTGAAAGTGGCGCCAGTGACTGAAAAATTGAAAGGGAATCGTTTGTCTTGGTATGGTCATGTGAAGAGGAGGGATGAAACGCATGTTGCTAAAAGAGTTATGAGTTTACATGTGGATGGATGGAGAGGGAGAGGGAGGCCAAAGAAAAGATGGATGGATTGTGTGAGAAGTGATATGAAAGAAAAGGGAGTCAGTGATAGTTTGACGAGTGACAGGACAGAATGGAAGGAAAAAACGTGTTGCGCCGACCCCAAATAATACGGGATAAGGGCAGGAAGAAGATGATGCTTTGGTAAACGAAAATGTAATAATTAGGTAGGTATATTCATTAGGAAGTACACGTCGAGTTCAATCTAGCTACCAAATTACAGGAAATGTATCATCTCTGTATCATCTACAGGTATCGCTGATGGTGGCGCATGAGTTGGATCATTCGGCTCCCTTCAAAATGGTTGAGCTAAATGGTGCTGACCCTTGCGTCATGTTCGTGAACGGGGCCGTCAGTTGGGACTGGTCATCTCTTCGCTGCCACGGATTATTTTTAATTACTTAAAAAAAAACATTTGTTTTTTGTTTCTGTTTGCTACTCTGGACACTTTTAACGTGTACATTTTTTTTCATCGTTCTCACATTTAATTACAAATTCAACATAAAAATAAAATATAACCAAGATTTTTGTAACAATATACTCGTATCATAATTTAAAAGAGTGTCCATGGTGTTTCTTGCCCGTTCTTCTCCATAGGTATCTACTACGCGCTGGGATGGTACTACGCGCTGGGATGGGCAACTAGCTTCATATTTCTGACAGACCGACTCCTTGACAATTCAAAAGTGCCTGTAAATAGTTTATTTGAAATAAATGCTTTGGGTTTGAGTTGAGTACATATTACAAAATAGTCTCTTTTCGTGTCTGTCTGTGTGACCGCGTTGTTCTTCTAAACTACGCGACGGATTTAGATGCGGTTTCACTATCATTTAGAGAATTTATTCCGGGAGGTTTATGTGTATAATACATTAGTAAAAAACTTACATATAATAAAGAAATCTTGATGTTTTGTCAAGTCGTAAAAGCCGAGCGATGCAGGGGCGGGTCGCTAGTCTTAGCACACAAAGAAATATAGATTTAAGTCGCTGTGTACAGTTTTTTTTTTCACAAAATGCGTCTGCTCTTGACCTCGATCACGCCTGATGGAAAGCGATGGATGAGGTCTATGATGGAGCGAGCGTGCCCAGAAGATGCCTATTCACCCTTGCTTTGAAGGCAGACGGGTTATATGTGGAAGGGAACACAGACGCTGGCAGAGAGTTCCACACTTTGGCTGTGCGCATAATAAATGTGGAGGAGAAGCGCTTAGTACGACTGGTCGGGATATCAACCAAGTGCGGATGGTACCCTGGAGTACATCTGGTAGTCCGGTAATAAAAGAGCAATGATGGGATCAGGTCGTGGAGTTTCTACGCACAGTCTCCAAAGTACAGTCTATAGAAGACCGACAAGCAAGCAATATTACGCCGATGAGCCAGGCTGTGAAGCCTAGCCACCAACTTCTCGTCGCCAATAAACCTTTTTGCTTTGCGTTCCATCGAGTCAAGTGCAGCAAGGTGGTATTTTGCTGAGCCATCCCATAAGTGGCTGCAATACTCCATACAGGAACATACCTGTGCTTTGTACAAACTTAAAAGCTGTCCAGATGTGTAGTATCGCCTCAGCTTGCTTAGGATGCCCAGCTTCTTGGGTGCAGTTTGTGCTTTTGACTCGATGGTCGAGCTGACGTTTAGGTCAGACGTTAACTCCATGCCTAAAAGCTCTAGGCGGTCGGTAACTGGTACAGATGCACCTCAGGAAGTAGGAGATAACTGAAACTGACTCCTTTTGGCGGTAAAAAGACACGCCTGTATTTTCAGAGCATTAAATTTGACCAGATGGTCGTCACCCCATTGGGAATCGAGATTTAAGGTCAAATTAATTCGCTCCACCATGTCTCTAAGAGTTGCTGTTTCATCTCTGCTAGCTCTTGCACTGGACAGGTATCTTTCTGAGTCTGAGCTGTCATCTGCATGCCCAATAGCACTAAAAAAGAATGATAAAATTCAACAATAAACAACTTAGCCAGAAACGTAAATAAATTACTACGGAGAATGAACTCAAGTTATTCTAGTTTTATTCATAATGTAAGAAGTTACGTAGTAGTTGCTTGCAAAATTACGAAGGAAAACGCGCTTTAATAGAGTATATTAAAATAACCGGGCTACTAAACCTCGTCTCTCTTGAACACTCCTTTCAAAGTAATACCAACGTAATATTTTGTATGAAGTTACTGGAATTCTGAACGCAGTGAATAATTACGTAAATTGATGTTGAGGTAACAAAATTTTTATGCTAACATTTATTTTGAACCGTTTACCGGAAAACTACAGAATTTTTGTTTGTTTATTTATTGAGGACTTCCAACGCCAGATTTTAAGCTTTAGTCTCATGTACTCTTAATTAAAGGAGGCCACAGCATGTTTCTTCTTCTGCGTCTCCCATCCGGGCACAAGTTACCGTGGCCTACTTGGAAACTTTAAATAGTTTCGTACCCAAGTAGGCCACAGCAAAGAAATAGAAATAGTTTATTGTCCAGATAATACAGTAAGCCGGTTTACGGGTTAACACCAAGTTAAGACGATCTATAGCTAGGTTACAAAATAATACAGTACAGTAGCAGCAGTACAGTACAGTACAGTAGTGGCAGTTATACAGTAGTCTGTATCTTGGGGCTCGGGGTACGAATTCCAGAGTGGAGGCTAGAGAGGTGATTTCAGATGTTGTATGGAATGTGTGGTATGTTTGTGTATGTGTGATGTGTGTGTCGTGTGTGTGAGTGCGTATTTGTTTCCATTGTGCGTCGTTTGAGTTGAAAAGCAACCTCCACAAGGCGGGGTTCATGGACGGCTCAGATCTCGAGTGTGTATGCGGCGTCTCTTGCACCACATGCCCTGTCACCTGCACACGTGGAGACCTAATGGCTGCGTCAGCAAACGATATTTACGTTGCTAAATTTTGGCCCAAACAAATTTAAAAAAGTATATATATTTTTTCGTGTTATGTTCACCATCGACACGCTTTTTTTTTTTTTTGGATGGGAAATCATCAAATGACTTCTCCCGCTCTGGGCGGAGCGGGAGGGCATGTCAGACTTTTACTGACTAAAACCCACCCGTGTTCCTTCAGTTACTTGTGCGGGGGCCACGGTAACTCTTTTGAACATCCCACGACCCTGACAGGCCATCGACACGCTAAGAGGTTAAGAAGAAGCATGCATATATGAAATAAGTTCCAGGCTTTCTGAATCAAAACACTTAGAAGGTGGACAATGACCTCCAGACCAGACATTTATACCTTTAGCAACAAGTGTTCCACAAACATCACGATAGATCCACTCTTTTTAACCGACGAAAACAAGGAGAAAGGAGAAGGTTCTCAAGTCGATGCGTATACATTTTTTTTAATTATGACCACGCATAACTTACAGAGTTGTCCGATTTGAACGATTCTTAATTTATTCGGGAGGGTATACCTCGATGTTGGTTCCTTGTAAAATTTATTAACTTTGCAGGGGTGGTTTTTGAGTTAGCTTCAATGTACGTATTTTTGCCACTATAGTCTATGTGGATGATGTTCTAATAACTTCCTGTCACTATAGTTTACATAGCAGGTAAAAAGTTAAAAATAAAAACTTTTTTACAAAAAAATTAAACCGACTTCCAAAAAAACACTACAAAGTGAAAAATAACTTTTATTTCAGAAGTCGGTGCCAAAAAACGAAAATATAAAACCAAAGACACCGACTTCCGAAATCAAAGTAATTTTTCACTTTGCAGCGTTTTTTTTGGAAGTTGCTTTATTTTATTTTTTTGTAAAAAAGTTTTTACAAATACGACAAGAATATCATATAAAAAAAACAAAGCATACAAAGCCCATTCCGGTATCTCCATGGAAAATGGGCATCAAACAGCAAAGCCTATTACATGTCCATTAACAAGGACTAAGTACCATCCTCACGCCACGTAAGTGGGTTAACGATAATCTACCGACTAGAACTAAGGTCTATTCGAATCCTTGTTTCCAATTGATGTTATTTCCACGTAAACGAATATGAACTTTAAAATAGTAAAAATTAAGTTGATTTTAGAATGACTACTACTATTGAAATAGGCATAAAAATGTTTGAAGTTGCAGCGCAAACTGTACTTTATGTGTAGCGATTTAAAGTTGTTTTTTCCAAAAATACATATATATTTGTTTACATGTTGGGAAACTAAATCGTGAACACAGTGTACGTATGTATCCTACCTATAACTAAATTGTTTAATTCACCATCCGAGGAGACTGGACATAATGACGCTTTTATGTACTTAGTGATGTTAGGCGCACTAAAATCAGTGGGTAGGCTGCGAAATAAGTCATTAGGCTTACCTAATGCTCATAAGTAATGTTTCGTAGCTGTGGGAGACCAATAGAGTCGAAAATGACATTACATGAAAATTCACTTAAGGAGTTACGCATTTTTAATTAGTATTTTCTGCCAATGTGAATACATGCCTCTATGAGTGACGGTATCTAAGTTTGTCCACCGCATTTTGAACAGGTCCCCTTAAACGTACGCTTTCCCTTTGTCTTTAGTTATGGCAAGCCAAGATTATCAGCGGTGACATTAATCAGCGAGTTCCAAACATATCCCAAGCTATATTCCACGTTATTTCGGACATAATCTGGACTTGAATATTAACAGACCTAGCAATTATACCGCATTAAAATCCGTTTTGGAGTGTAGAAGAATAACGCAGTTACACGATGCTGTATTATACTTTCTACGGTTCCGTACCCGAAGGTTGCCAAACGGAATCCTATTACTAAGCCCGCTATCCGTCCGTCCGTCTGTCAGCGGGCTGTATCTCATGAAGTACATAGGTAATTGGTAAACAGGTGAAATTTTCACAGATTGTGTAACAACAAATAATAAAAAACTGGCCAAGTGCGTGTCGAACCACGTTCAATGAAGAGTTCCGTAGTTGGGATGAAGAAAGAAGAGACAGAATTATTCCAAGAACAAACTTAACATTGTAGATGAATAACATGTTCTCCCATACATTCCAACTGCAAAGATGTAAGTCTGTTCGGAAAATATTGAGAGATTTACCGTGTTATTTAAAGACTATAGACTACTTATAGGCTTCTTGTTATCTATAAGTATAGAAGTATTTTCAGTATATTTTTTTTTTATTTAGGCTCAGTAGTTTGGGAGATGACGTAAATTTTCGTCTTTTTTCTTGAATAACTTTAAAACTGTTTATTTCAAAATTATAAAAAATATATATTCGAGACCCTTAAAGCAAGCCCTTTCATTTGATATGGCACCCGGTATAGTTTGCAAAAGTTTATTTTTTTAAATTTCGTAATTTGCACCCCGAAGTGACCCCTGTATTCAAAATTCATTATTTACGCTACAGACCCGTGTTTGGGTCACAGAAATTCATATGTGTACCAAATTTCAACTTAATCGGTCCATTAGATTCGGAGCAAATTGGCTGTGACAGACGGACAGACACACGAGTGATCCTATAAGGGTTCCGTTTTTTATGAAGACAACGCACAACCTAAACCGCTGAGTCTAGAAGCATGAAATTTTGCGCAATATTCCTTATATAACGAAGGTGAGCACTAACTGAAGGATTTGTAAAAAAATCACCCCCTAAAGGAGTTAATGAAGGAATGAAAGTTTTTATGGAAGTTTATCATTTTTGACGATGGGAAATCTCATCGGGCGCACGGTTTGTGTTTCAATATTTTGCTACACAGCATCTCAAAACACACCTCAGCAATAACCAAGCGATACCTACATCTAAATCCCAAAGGCAACGCAAGCGAAACCGTTCGTAGGAGCAAGCGAAGTAATAACATATGATTTATGGTCCGTATGTAAATGCATCAGCCTGTAGCTATGTGTTGTTCAATGGCCGACGCTAACTGACGCTGTTTGATGGTGCTTAATGTGCATGAAATATGCTTACACTATCGTTAGTATCAAATTATACATGAAGAGAAGTGTAAGTAAGTGACGAGTTTACAAAGTTTCAAAATTATTCTGGTTATAGTCCGTTAAAATACCAATATTATAACATGTTTAGGAGCTCCAATAATAACATTAAAACATTCATTAAAAATTTACAAAGGATGTAAACTCATTAAAGAAATAACAGCCGTACGGGTCGATCGATCAGGTTAAGCTGCGCTTGCCGCAGTTGGTTCGTGGATGGATGACCATATTAACATATCAAGATCCCTCCGTTGGTCCCGGCTATCATTCGTGTATCTTCGACAGTCGTTACGGGTCGTCAAAAGCCCGAAAGTCTGACAACCAGTCTTACCAAGTGGTATCGTATTATCCAGTAACTGAGTTGTGTAGGTCAGATAGGCAGTCGCTCCATGTATAATACTGGTATTCAGCTGCATCCGGACTTCCGGTTTGACTGGAAGCCGACCCCAATATAGTTGGGAAAAGGCTAGGCAGATGATAATGATGTAAAATCATTCAAACAACAACGTACACACATACAAAGTTAAGTTTCATAATTGTTGAGATACCTAGTGTTCAACATTTTGGTCCTAAGAACCGAGAATCAGTCTAGCAATTTTAGTCAAACTCGACGATGTGTGGTTAGTTTTTTTTATTTGAGATAGGTTTGCTCTTGACTCTAGTCTAGGTCAGAGGTGACAGAGACACAGTCGACGATGGAGCGATCTTACCCAGAAGAAGCCTGTTCATTCTCACTTTGAAGAGATTGGGGTTGTATGCTTTCGGAAACACAGAAGCAGGTAGAGAGTTCCACTCCTTTGCTGTGCGCATCACAAAAGACATTTGGAAACGTTTAGTGCGAATTGGTGGAATAGCAACTAGGTAGGGATGGTAACCTGCAGTGCGTCTAGATGTCCGATGGTAGTCGTGGAGTTCTTGAGCACACTCACCGAAGTATAATCTGTAGAAGACCGACAAGCAGGCAACCTTGCGGCGATGAGTCAAGCTGTGAAGCTTGGCATCCACCAGTTATACGTCGCCAATGAGCCTCTTAGCTCTGCGTTCCACGTTTCAAGGTTTATAGGCTAGTGCTGTGCCTGGCCAACTTATGTTGACTATATTTACTTCCTAAATACCGTAAAAAGTTAAAAAGTAACTCAGCGTAGTATTTGGAGCACAACTGCCTTAAAATGAATTGGCGCACTCGTAACTTACTGAAAAAATCAAGGCTGCAAAGTTATAAAACCGAGGGTTTAATGTTACGGCTCTGATATTTACCGTGGACTGGCCAAGGTAAATACAGTTTTATTTTTATATAACATGAGTTACTTTTACGAATCATTTATTACTTTGTGGACAAAGAACAAAGGGACCGCTAATAAAATTGTGAAAACCGAATGTGCTTTTTAATAAAAGCATTTGCTATCGAATTTCTCTAAAAAAAAAACAACTTTATTTTTTAATATTTTTGCTTTGATGAAAATGCCAAACACACATCATTATTAAAGGCTTCATATACTTTTCTTTTGATTAATATTAAATAAGAACTTCAAAGACATCAAGTAGAATATACAGAAGTTAATTGTAACTAAATCGAGCGCACACATACGACTTTAACGTGCAACTACTTTATTATGTATTAAATAGGCTAACATTTAATTTTGCTATGTATGCAGCAAGCGGCAAAGCGACAGACCCAGGAGAAGATGGTGGGACGAACTCTCTTTTGTCAAAGATTGGCCATAAAAAGCAGAAGATAGGGATAAGTGGAAGGAGGGAAGGGAGGGAGGCCTTTGCCCTGCAGTGGGACACAAACGACTAATAATAATAGGTAATACAAAACTATGGGCAGCTTTGGGAGCCCTACCGCCCTTTTAAAATTTTGCTGTGCCCGACATTGTCCATAATTGTTTCTACCATATAATTATTAATGCTCACCACCTGTATGTGTACATTATGGTTTGCAATAAAGATCAATTGATTTGAATTGAATTGAATTACCGTATGTATGTTAATAACATCATTTGTATTGCTGTCACCAATGTAAGAACCTGCCTATATGATATTTTGGGCCTGTTTTTATATATGGTTGGTACTAGCCATTATAGGGTCTCACCTGCCATAAATTGTGAACTAACCAATGGCAAAAAGAATATTATTCAAGTTTAAAAGAAAAAGAAATAAAGAAAAATTATACTGTTGTATTCTATTGTTCTTGTGTATTGTGTGTTGTTGTTGTTTTGTTGTAGTTTGTAGTCCAAAGAAAAATCGCACGACGAAAAGTCGATTCTCTACGCGCCATCTTACATTTGCTAACAGATATTTTCCATCACTCATGCTCAGGTGTTTGAAGATAATTGCATTGCATTGAACCCGCCGACTTAACTTACTAATTACTTGAGCGAATTGTGCACTGGATAATTAAGTAAGTGCTTAACTCACTTTACTGTAACTGTTGTTAACAGAGCTAAGCTCAGCTTATTTGCTTCATGATAAACAAAGTTATTCATCCGTTAGATATCAGGGTTGTTTGTTTTATTAATTTTAATTTAATTTATAGAGATAGCTTTAGTTTTGATCCTTTTGCTATCACGTTATTTGGTCCTTTGAACTTATTAAATTAAAGATGAAGATACAACAATCATTGATATAATTTTCCATCAGAATTTTCTGCAACTTCTGTAATAATAACGAGTAAAGAACCGGCGCAATATGATGGCGTATGTGACAGCTTATAAATTGTAAAAATATAGTAAGTAGTTCAATAGGAAGGATTTTCTTTCCTTTTGGTAGTAAGCTTTTATTAATCTTTTAAATGCAATCATTGCGAACTATAGTTTTGTATAAATTAGAAGCATTTTTTCAATTTTGTAAATGTGAGTACCATGGAGTTGTTTTATGTTATCTTGTAGGTATGTTGACTTGAAAGAGTATGGCAGTTGAGAGTACGTCATGCTCACTTAAATGTCTCGCTGATGGTGGCTTGTGTGTTGGATCATTCGGTTCCCTACAAAATGGTTGAGCTGGATGGTGCTGATCCACGCGTCATGTTCGTGAACGGGCGCCGTCAGTGGAGACTGGTCATTTCTTAACTGCCAGGGCTCATTTTTAATCTTATATTTTGAATTGTTTTTAATTATTTATTTTTTACATTGTTCTCACATATAGAAGCAACAAGAACAATGTGCCCAGGATTTTGTAATAATTTTGATTTAAAAGAGTGTCCATGGAGTTTCTTGCCCATTCTTCTCCATAGAGATCTACGTTTTGGAATGGGCGACTAGCTTCAATTTTCTGACTAACTGACTGACTCTTTAACAATTATTCAAAAGTGCCTGTAATTGGTTTAATTGAAATAAATGCCTTGAGTTTGAGTTTGAATAGCATATCGATTCGATAGATTCCAGCGGTATGTTATTATTGCAGCCCGTACAACAATGTCGTATGGCATCTGTTTCCTTACATTTTGCAGAAATTCATAAAAACGTACAATCGTCACGAGCTATCATACAGTGCCGCCATTATAACTTTAGATACCTATAAAATATCAATTATTTAAACTTCAATTTATTTAGAAAATCAAGCACAGCACAGCATTCTGCTGAGCGATGGTCGTTTTGCGTGGATGTGACGCATATTTCCCCCAACTTGTTTTTTTTTTGTGTTTGTGTTCATTCTTTGCGTCATCATCATCATCATCATTGGCAGCCTAGTTCTTCTTTGCGTCATTTTATGTACAGCAAATAAACGTATTATCTTCCTTTTCTTTCTTTCTAAGCCAATTCAATACAACAAAAATGTGATAATTTCATAGTCCCTACTTATCGTATTCGAAACTTGACCAATTGTTAAGGCAAGAGCCAAGAGCATACAAAGGAATTGACCTATCTAAAGACGGGTCCTTTGGTAAGATCCAATGTTCGACCTTTGTGAACAACTAGATAAGGGAACACTAACGTTTATTGAGAAACTGTGGGTCCTTAATTACAATGTTGCTTCGCAGGACACTGGCTGGAGTAAATATGTACCTTATTACTAAGGTGATAAGGCTCAAAAGTGGTTTACCACAAATTTCCGCGGTGATACTTTACGTTATATTATACCTACATAACAATGTCTTGTGTTGTAAGATGTATAGATACAGTAACGAGCATAAATATCTTACATTAAGGTTCAAAAGTGATTTTGAACCGACTTCAAAAAAGGAGGAGGTTTTATGTTCGTCTGTATGTATTATTATCATTTTTTTGTAGGTAAGTTCATTTCGTCAATTGTGGCCGATTTTGAAAAATCTTTCATTGTTTTTTTTTTTTCATTTGGCATTTAATTTTTTTCATTTCATAGAGGAGCTCGTGGCTAAGTAATATCAGCCGCATGGGTCGATCCATCAGGTTAAGCTGCGCTTGCCGGGGTTGGTCCGTGGATGGGTGACCATCTTTACATACCGAGACTCCTCCGTGCCTCGGAAAGCACGTTAAGCCGTTGGTCCCGGCTGTCATTCGTGGATCTTTGACAGTCGTTACGGGTCGTCAGAAGCCCGAAAGTCTGACAATCAGTCTTACCAAGGGGTATCGTATTACCCAGTAACTGGGTTGTGGAGGTCAGATAGGCAGTCGCTCCATGTAAAATACTGGTATTCAGCTGCATCCGGTTAGACTGGAAGCCGACCCCAATATAGTTGGGAAAAAGCTAGGCAGATGATGATGATGATTTAATTTTTTTCATTTGGTAGAGAAAGCTTGCGCGGTGATCCCTTATAAATTTTAGTAACTTTGCTTGGGTAGTTTTTGAATTAGCTTCAATAATACCTACGTATTTTTCCCACTTAGTATAGAGTAAGTGGGAAAGTGAGTAAGACTAAGTGACAGGAAGTTATATATTATAGCATCATCCACATAGGTGGATAGTCTGTTACTTACATAGCGGGTAGTGGTATCCGAATTTGTGTGGGGTAAGTACCGCAACTAAAAAGTGAACTTTTTTACAAAAAAAAAACCGGGTTACTAAAAAAAACAATACAAAGTGAAAAATAACTTTAATTAATTACGGAAGTCGTTTGCTAAAAACGAAAATACAAATCCAAAGACACCGACTTCCAAAATTAAAGTTATTTTAATTAAAACCTTTCTTTATTAATGAACTTCTATTCTGGCAGTCAACGGGTCGACTTGATTGCTTGCTACTTACTAAAAGGGAGTCAGCATAGGTATGCCTTGAAATTTTTTCAATAGCCAATCAGATGGATGACGGAATGATCAATGAATGAATCTGCAAAAAGTAACCTTGCTTTAAATAAAAAGCCTACTCAACGTAAACCGAAACCATCATACTTTTCCACCTTAACTACATTATCCACAGAAAAACAGAGCACTAAGGTCAGCTGTCAGAATTAGGTCACGCCGGGATTCCTAGGTTGTGCGAATCACGCCCGCATAGCCTATACAAACCCATATGCATATTCACATGTATGTGTTTAATCAGAGCAGTAATAGTTCCGACGTAGTGCATGTTGTATACACTGCGGTCTATTGACAGAGTAACTAGTTACTACCTCTTGTGTACCGGGCGATGGTAGCTGAATTGTTGCTTACTCGGCCTTTGTTTGGTAGTTCCAGTAAACAAAGGCATTTCTCTATCGAAGTTCATAGAAAATATAAACCAACCTCGATGTTGTGAAGGATTTTCTGGAGGTTGCTAACGATAACCTACGAGCACTAATCTATTGGTTCGATATTTCTTTGTTCAAAATCAAAATATTTTATTTCACATAAACCTACATGGGCACTTATGAAACATCAGAAGCTAGGTGCACGGTCCCAATTGGTCGTTTCCTATGGAGAAGAGCCGGCAAGAAACTCCACGGTTACTCTTTTAAAAATAATTGGGTTTTACAATGTTTTCAAATTACAGGTATGGGAGGACAGTGCAGTAGGCCTGTTACGCAACGGTGTAACATGAGGATCGCTGATATTACAATTCGGTATTACACATGGAATGTGGACAGCGTGACCTCGATATTGCGCATCGCAATATCTTACACGTGCTGCCTACACAGCATTTCGCGACTGTGGGACCGGACACCGGCGATGCATTCCACGATTCTACGTTTTTCAAGCATTCTTGGTACATCCATCGACCAATTGTCACCTACGTAATTTTAAGTTATAATTTGTAATTTCATTTTTTTTAATAAATTAGTCTAGAGTAAATTGGTTTTTTTGCATCCTCCGGCTCCAGCTAACGTAATTGGCGCAGTCGGTAGGATACTCGCGGGCCGGTTCGCGAGAGTAAATTCATAGGATCGACCTTAGGATCGCGACTCGCGAGTCACCCGGGTGATTATCAAGCACCGTACGAGTATCCGGATCTTCAGAAGCTGTCGTCGTGAGGAGTATCCAGACATCGATACCGCAGAGGGACCAATTATGTTTATGTGAGTACTTTAGAATAGTTCTTGAGTTGCTCATCCTTATCCTTAAGTGTTAATCATAAAAAACCAAGATTTTCCATCCCAGGCAATCGAGGACCCCTAGGTTAGATAGATCTTCCAGATCATCATTATTCGACTCATTTAGGCAATTAGAACATAGAGATATAGCCATAAAAATGTCGGCGATAGACGAAATTTACAAGGCCTTACGCATAGTTCCCGAATTTGACGGAAACCCTAATGTACTCACTAGATTCATTAAACTGTGCGACCAGTTGGTGCAGGCCTATGTATCAGCTGAATCAGGGCGCGAATTAATAAACTTGACTCTTTTAAACGGGATTCTTAACAAGGTCACTGGACCCGCAGCCCGGTTAATTAACACCAACGGCGTACCAGAAACTTGGGATGGCATACGTAGTTCGTTAGTTAACAATTTCTCTGACCAACGCGATGAGACCTCGCTTTATAACGACATGGCTCTATTAACTCAAGGCTCTTCCACACCACAGGAATTTTACGAAAAGTGCCAAACTCTGTTTGCTACTATTATGACCTATGTATCGCTACATGAAACCGTTCAAAGCACAATCGATTCGAAACGTTCCCTTTATAAAAAATTAACTTTGCAGTCATACTTACGGGGCCTTCGTGACCCCTTAGGTTCACGCATTAGATGCATGCGGCCGGACACAATTGAAAAAGCACTTGAGTTTGTTCATGAGGAGATGAATACTCTCTACTTACAACAGCGAAATGAGCATACACCGGCTAAAAAGCCACAGCCTCAGGCACCGACCGATCAGACCAAATTATTCAATCCTGTCATGCCACACATTCCCATGCCCATGCAGAGGCCATTTAATTTTAATATGCCCGGTCCCTCTCGACCAAATATAGCTATGCCACACCCACTGCAACGTCTACCGCAAATGTGGAGACCAGGCTTTAACCAACTACAGCAGTTCCAGCAGCAAGGTCCATCGCGTACGCAACAGATATTCGGGGCACGTCCTTCTAACTATAATCCACAAAATAATTCATCTGGTAATAATCAATTTAAAGGGCCAAACACAAATGATACACCAAAACCAATGAGCGGTGTATCTCATTTTGTACCGAGACAAATGCCATTCCGGGGTAACGATCGGACTAGACAAGGGAACCCACCACCTTCTAACTATTTTAAGACAAGGGAAATGAATTTCAACAAATGCTTTGAATATCCATATATGTTTGAACCTTATTGTGATAATAACTTCGACGGTTATCAGTATAATTTCTTCGAACAGTCGGACTATTTTTATTATGACGCTTTGAATGCATATATGAACCAGCAGTTAGGCTCGTCCCCAGAGGTAGGTCAGGCGACATCTGAAGGGAAATCTACCGAGGAGTCAGCGTCTTCTAACCAGGAAAATTTTCAGAAGAGTCGGACTACAAACGAGTCAAAATAGAGGTCAATCTACAAACCCAACGTTACCTACCATATATAGTAATTTCAGACCCACCATTAAAATTATTGATCGACACAGGAGCAAACCAATCATTTATTAGCCCTGAGGCTGTTCAGAGGTTTTATCCACATTTACCATGGAACTATGACCCTTTTGAGGTAACAAATGTGCATGCAACTAGCCGTAATGATTACTCCATTAATTTACCCTGTTTTCAGGAAATAAACGACAATAATGATTTAACATTCTACATTTACAGGTTTCATGATTACTTTGACGGTCTTATCGGCTTAGATTTGTTAAACAAATGGGAGTCAAATATTGATCTTAAAAATAATAAATTAATTACAAAAGCTGCAGTTAACCCAATAGTTATGTACAATTCGCGCAACAGCAATTTATATGAAGATATTATCCCAGCAAATTCCTCAAAGTTAGTCAGAGTCCCAGTTAATATACAAGATGGTGATGCTTTAATTCCTGATCAAATAATTTCAAATTGTTGCATAAATGAGTGTATTACGAGTGTCAAGAATAATCGGGGTTATCTAGAAATTTTCAATTTAACTTGTAATGATTTAATCTTTTCTATGGACCAACCTATTAAAGCGGAAACATATAATTTAGATTGTACTCACCAATCACCTCAATCCCGGGTAGAGGAGGTATTACCTAGGTTACGCACTGATCATCTAAATGAAGAAGAGCGTGCTAATCTGAAGTCCTTGGTTTCGCAATATGCCGATATATTTTACATAGAGGGTGAACCACATACCTTCACCAATAAAATAAAACATAGCATACGTACTTCAGATGAGGTACCAGTTTATACCAAAACTTATAGATACCCATTCGTACACCGCGAAGAAGTACGCAGTCAAATTTCAAAAATGTTAGAACAGGGAATCATCCGACCCTCAGAATCGGCCTGGAGCTCACCCATCTGGGTAGTCCCAAAAAAAACTGATGCATCCGGTAAAGCCAAATGGCGAATTGTAGTGGATTTCAGGAAACTGAACGAAAAAACCATCGACGATAAGTACCCTATTCCCAACATAACTGATGTGTTAGATAAATTGGGCAATTGCCAATATTTCACAACTCTCGACCTCGCCAGTGGCTTTCATCAAGTCGAGATGAACCCAACCGATATCCCAAAAACTGCATTTAATGTGGAACATGGCCATTTTGAGTTCCTACGCATGCCAATGGGATTAAAAAATTCACCATCAACTTTTCAAAGAGTTATGGACAATGTGCTTAGGGACCTCCAAAATTCTATTTGTCTAGTATATTTAGATGACATCATCGTATTTAGCACTAGTTTACAGGAGCATATAATAAATTTGGAAAAGGTTTTTAAAAAACTCAGAGATTCGAACTTCAAAATACAGATGGATAAGTCGGAATTCTTAAAATTGGAAACAGCGTATCTCGGACATATAATCAGTAAGGATGGCATTAAGCCGAATCCCGATAAAATTTCAGTTATCCAGAAATTCCCCCTTCCCAAAACAACCACGGAAATCAAAAGATTTTTAGGGTTACTAGGTTACTATAGGAAGTTCATTCCCGATTTCGCCAAAATCACGAAACCAATGACCCAATGTTTAAAGAAAGGCTCAAAAATAACTTGCAATGATACCAATTATGTAAATTGTTTCGAAAAATGTAAAACACTACTTACCAACGATCCGATTCTACAATATCCCGATTTTAGTAAAGATTTCCTACTCACAACAGACGCATCAAACTTAGCAATAGGAGCCGTACTCTCACAGGGGTCTATAGGTTCAGATAAACCAATAGCCTATACTTCGCGCACGCTAAACACAAGCGAGATCAATTTATAGCACGATAGAAAAGGAGCTTTTAGCTATAGTTTGGGCGACCAAATATTTTCGGCCATACCTATTCGGACGTAAATTCAAGATTATAACCGATCATAAACCGCTTCAATGGATCATGAGCCTGAAAGAACCCAGCTCGAGATTAACTCGTTGGAGACTCAAGCTCAGTGAATATAATTATTCAGTAGTTTATAAACAGGGTAAAAGCAACACAAATGCCGATGCTTTATCGCGAATCGAAATTAATAATGAAGAAACGAGCTCCATCATAGTTAACGTATCCGAAAAGCCACCTTCTGTAGTGGGCTCATCCACTCTCACAGCTCATACTAGTGCCGAAAGTCCAATATTAGAAATACCGATTTCAGATGACCCCTTAAACAAATTTAACAGACAAATATGTTTTATAGTAGTAGGCGACATAAAGAAACTCCCAGCAGTTTCCAAGCCATTTGAGACTCATACCCGTACCTCTATCCAACTCTCTGAATCGAATCTAGAAGAGGACGTAATAAACGCAATTAAAGAATTCGCAAACCCGAAAGTTAAGACTGGCATTATAATACATCCCCCATTAGCTATGTATAAAATAGTCCCAATAATCCAAGAAAAGTTCAAGAGCTCCGCCATGAACCTTGTTTTGACTAAAACTGAAGTAGAAAACGTAAAAGAGTACCTTAGACAGCAAGAGATCATTCAGAAATACCACGAAGGTAAAACTAATCATCGCGGTATAACTGAGTGTTACCTAGCCTTATCCCATAGATACTATTGGCCAAAAATGAAAGACCAAATCTCGAGATATATAAATGAATGCAATATATGTGGGCAAGCCAAATATGATCGAAATCCTATAAAACAAAGATTCTGCATAGTACCACCACCAGCAAAACCGTTTGATGTAGTTCACCTAGATTTATTTACGGCCCAAAACGAGAAATATCTGACTATCATTGATGCCTTCTCTAAATACGCTCAAGCATACCATCTTAGAGATGGCACAGCAGTTAGTGTAGTACAAGCCTTTTTGAAGTTTTGCTCCCATCACGGCGTTCCGGTATCAATAGTCACGGACCAGGGACCTGAATTCACTAATCAACTATTTATCGAATTCACGCGTGTCCATAAAATTCAACATCATAAAACCCTGGCCCATACTCCCAACGATAATGGGATAGTGGAGTGCTTACACTCCACTTTACTAGAACACTTGAGAATTCTAAAATTACAACACCGTAGTGAAGCGATTGTTAACCTAATGACATACGCCTTATTAGCATACAACAGTAGCATACACAGCTTCACAAAATGTAGACCACTTGAAGTAGTTACCGGTCATACGGATCCTCGTGATCCCTTAGATATAGACTTATCTGTGCACTTGCTACAGCAATATGTGCAAGAACACCGAGATAAAATGTCCAAGGTATACGAGGCCATTAACGAAACGTCCCTGCACAAGCGCACAGAACTAATCGAAAATAGGAACAAAGATAGGGAGCCTGAAAAAGAATACGAGCCAGACCAACAGGTATTTGTTAAGAATCCACTAGCTAACAGACAGAAACTCGCACCTCGTTACACACATGACACAGTATTAGCTGACCTGCGCATTCATATTTACACAAAAAAGAAGCGTGGTCCCGTTGCCAAATCACGTCTTAAACGAACATCTAACACGAAACAATTGTTGCAGAATACCACTGACGATATTGCTACACCTGGTCCAAGCGGAGGACATATTACTTGAGCCCCTAGAAGACGGACCCGGATTACTCCCTTTCAAATTGGGACTTACAAAAATTGTGTCTCATTATCATTCCTTCCTCCTACACATTGATTTAGAGGATATTCAGTCAAAGGTTGACTTAGTCAAATTGCAATTAAGTGAATTTAGGCCATTAATTAACAATAAAACACAGTCACTCTTTGAACCCCACATAAGTTACCTTGGGGACAAACTTGAAAAGATATCTATACAATTAGAAAGTTTTAAACCTAGTCGCGTTAAACGAGGACTCATTGATGGATTAGGATCAGTTATAAAAAGCATCTCGGGAAACTTAGACTACACAGATGCAATTAAATATAATAAAGCCATCCAAGTTTTAGAAGGTAACGACAATAAGCTGGAAACAGAACTTAACCGTCACATAAGCTTGACTAAAGAATGGATGTTAGAGCATTCTAATGTATTAAAAAATATAGTAGACAACCAGAACATTATTACTAATAAACTTAACCAAATCATAAAACAAGACGAATCTAAGCAAACAGACCTAGTAACATTTGCCCATTTGGCACAACACATACTTATTTTAAGCGATAATATAGAGGCATTATCGGATGAGTTAAATAAAATAGAACTTATGGTAGCTTTTATGCGTGCTTCCGGCACTACCCATTCTATGATTAGTTTAGGTAATCTTAGAAATATGATAAGCAAATTAGGGTTATTATACTCAAAAGACGAAATCGTTGATATCGACCTTCGAGAGTACTATAACATTTTAAAATTAGGATCATATTATATTGATAAGAAAATAATTATAGTTATAAAGGTGCCGATTGCCTTACCAAGAACCTACATCCTATATAAGTTGTCCATAATTCCTAACAAAAATAATATGGCCCTTATCCCTACCTCACCTTATATAGCAATTCATGGATCATATTCTATGTACATAGAGACAGAATGTCCGAAGTTTCACTAATGGTACCTCTGTGAAGAGAAAGTTGATTTCAAGATTATAGACAAGCCGGACTGCGTGCAGCAGCTCATAACTCAACAGCATCTCAACTCCTGTACATTAATGCCAGTCACTCTACACAAGCAAGCTCTGGAACAACTTGACGAGCAACATTATACACTAAGCTTCCCAATACCTGCAAAAGTACAGATGTCATGTAGACAGGAAGAATTCAGAACACTCCAAGGAAGTTATTTGGCTGAAATACCGCAAGGTTGTCTCTGATAAGAACCACCGAATTCACTATCGCTAATATTGACAACAAAATTAAGGGACATGTACTTAAAATACGAACATTATGGAACCAGAACACTGCATCAAAGACTGAAGAATCATTGATACAGCTTAATTCAATCAACCTCGAGAATCTCCACGAGAGTTACAAGAAAGTCTCAGTGCAGCCTCCAGTAAGACTTAACAAGATATCAGATGGAAGCCTCTACCACACTACCATACCTGTATACCTATTACTATTTAGTGCAGGTGTACTTGCTATTGCTCTTACATACCGGCATTGGATGGGAAATAAGGAAAAGAAAATCGACCCTACACCCGTAGGGATGAACGCAGATCAAGACATTTATGCTGAAACAGAACCAAGAAGGAATATTCATCCAGCTGGAATCAAGATAGACCCCAGTCATCTCACAGCAACATTTTTAACAACAGTTAACAAATAGTTGCTGTTCTACGGGGGGAGATGTTACGCAACGGTGTAACATGAGGATCGCTGATATTACAATTTGGTATTACACATGGAATGTGGACAGCGTGACCTCGATATTGCGCATCGCAATATCATACACGTGCTGCCTACACAGCATTTCGCGACTGTGGGACCGGACACCGGCGATGCATTCCACGATTCTACGTTTTTCAAGCATTCTTGGTACATCCATCGACCAATTGTCACCTACGTAATTTTAAGTTATAATTTGTAATTTCATTTTTTTTAATAAATTAGTCTAGAGTAAATTGGTTTTTTTGCATCCTCCGGCTCCAGCTAACGTAATTGGCCTGTTAACACGTACCAGGTACATAACAAAATAGAAAATGGTCGACAAATCTACAGTCTATTAAGTCTACAGCTTTCTCACATTCACAAAATATAAAAGAATCTATTTAAAAGAAAAATAAAAGAATAAAAATAAAAACCTATTTAAACCAAATGACATGATTGCCATTACAACTGTAACAAATCTGAATTAATATAAATGTTGTCTCTATATAAGCCTATACTCAGAAATGAGCATGTATTCAGCTACTAGGTACTTAAGTATATATAGGTCCTGGCCGATTTCGGCCACAGCGACTTGGATCTGCCTATTGATGACATCGCTGGTGTGCCCTCAGGTGACTGATATAACCAATTTTTGCCGCGTAAGTGCGCCCACATTCACGGCAAGTCAGCACCCCTCCGATGTAATTATATTGGATGGCCGCGGGTGGTCGAGCCTTGAGCTCATCTCGTTTAGCATCGAGCTCCTCTTTACGTCGCCTTTCAAACGCAAACACCTTAGTGCTCACGGTATGCCTCCACAGTGACCGGTCTGCTGCCATTGCCTCCCATTGTGACGTCTCAAACTCAAACTCAAACTCAAAGCATTTATTTCAATTAAACCAATTAAAGGCACTTTTGAATTGTTAAAGAGTCAGTCAGAAAATTGAAGCTAATCGCCCATTCCAAAACGTAGATCTCTATGGAGAAGAATGGGCAAGAAACTCCATGGACACTCTTTTAAATCAAAATTGTTACAAAATCCTGGGTACATTGTTCTTGTTGCTTCTATATGTGAGAGCAATGTAAAAATAGATAATTAAAACAATTCAAAATATAAGATTAAAAATAAGCCCTGGCAGCTAAGAGATGACCAGTCTCCACTGACGGCGCCCGTTCACGAACATGACGCGTGGATCAGCACCATCCAGCTCAACCATTTTGTAGGGAACCGAATGATCCAACACACGCGCCACCATCAGCGAGACATTTAAGTGAGCATGACATACTCTCAACTGCCATACTCTTTCAAGTCAACATACCTACATCATAACATAAAACCGCTCCATGGTACTCACATTTACAAAATTGAAAAGATGCTTCTAATTTATACAAAACTATAGTTTGCAATGATTGTATTAAAAGATTAGTAAACAATAAATCTATAGTCTATATATAGTCAATAAGTCTATAGTAATAACATAATGTCAGAAAAAAAAGGGACGCAATTCTTCCAAACAAAAAAAAAACAAAAAAAAAAAATTAACAAAGCCCAAGTGGCTGTGGAGCAGGACCAGCATCTCTAAATCACATTGCTTCATGTGGCACATCTTTACGCGTGCGCGCGGGCGTTTTTTTTTTTTTTTTTCTTTTCTTTTTTCATCTTTATCTTTTTCTTTTTTTCATCTTTTTTTTCTTTCTTTTCGTCTTTCTTTTTTTTCTTTTTCTTTTTTTTTGTACTTAAGTATATACAAAGGACCAACAACATTCTGAAATGTATCTTGACACACTCTCATATACCTACGCATTGCACCTCACCAAAGATGTTCTCGCGAGCGCAAAAGGGTAGAACAACAATTATTGTAAGTAGCTGATTGTGACGAATAACGGCGAAACCAATGCTGTGGATGGTTAGTTTGTAAGTCATCACCAAGCTTGATAAGCTACGTGCACTAAAAGATGCTTCACCAAGACTTAGACATTTGTCCAGCACCCTCTGGACAGTGAATATTCCTGCTTATATTCAAACCACGATACAAAATACAAATCAGAATAAAATTACATTTATTCAAATTAGCGTCTAAATACAGAAGAGAGTCCCGCAAAACCACTTTACCACTTTCTTTTGTTTTAGCCTGGGAAGAAGAAGTGGCGCAACAAACTCCCCAGCAGTACCTACATCTGTCTGTAAAGTTAGAATAACTTTATTCTATACAATACGTGATGCTGTAGTCTGGCTCCACCCTAGAAGAGAACACAAGATACATTGAGCTCTTAAAAAGGTCATTTCTCTTTTCGGCATGGCCTAAGTAGGTACATAGATGTGTGATCTTGATCATTAAAGCCATTAAACGCTTACTAGGTATTTAATGTTCCCACACTACACGATATTTTGGGCTAACACAAAGTTCCTTAATTCCTTACATTTTCCTTGATCATTTATTTTCTTTTACTCAGAAAATAAACTACTTTTTTGCTCTTAAGAGGGCTGTCGCATTTTGTCACCTCTCTCGGTCACACAGGAACAAATTTAAAAAAAAAAAATGTTAAATGAAAAATGGTTTTTTTGAAAAATGTAAGTAATCAATTGGCGAACTACATATTAGATAATATTAATTTAATAAGTAATTATTAAAAACACATTTCTATTGTGTTATTTAATAAACTCAGCTCAAAATGTATTATGATCTATTTTTAAAATCAGTTAAATAAATGCCATAATAAAAATGTTTTTTTTTTAAATTATTTGAGATGGGTTTGCTCTTGACTCTAGTCTAGGTCAGAGGTGACAGAGACAAAGTTGACAATGGAGCGAGCTTACCCAGAAAAAACCTGTTCACTCTCACTTTGAAGAGATCGGGGTTGTATGCGTTCGGAAACACAGATGCAGGCAGAGAGATCCACTGCTTTGCAGTGCGCATCACAGAAGACATTTGTTTTAATAATTACCTATTAAATTAATATTATTTATTAGTTCGCCAATTAATTACATTTTTTCAAAAAAGCATCTTTTCATTTAACATACTTAAAAATTTGGTCCCGTGTGAGCGATAGAGGTGACAAAATGCGACAGCCCTCTTAAGGCTCCGCGATATATCTTGTGCCTCCTTCATAAGTGGAACTAGCTACGAAATTAGATATAATCGTATTATATAAGGACATAAAATTACTTAGTTCTTTGTGCCTTTACTTAACTTTATTACGTTTTGTTTGGTCCTTATGAGCTGACTAAATATACGGATGGTAGCGGGAACAATGTCAGTGAATTGTAAAGGTTGGAGCACATTATGTCAGGCCACATCAAATTCGCCACGTGTTTCTACGTAATAATAAGTCGTTACCTATGTATTGCAATTGGAGATTCTATAACCAGCATTTTTAGATTTAATTATTTGTGGATTGGCGCACAATTCGAAATTCAAATAAATTTTATTCGAAAGCCGTGTTAATTTAATTTCAAATTCAGTCATTAGTTTTTAGATAGTTTTAGTTTTTGTGAAATTGTGGTAGTTTTTGGCACCATGCATTAACTGAAAATTCGTATAATTTGCGAATATGACTTTCTACATGGAAATACCGCTGCGCAAACAACACGAAACATTAACGACGTGTACGGGCCTAACACTGCTTGCATAAACACGGGCCATTATTGGTTCAATCGTTTTAAATCTGGATATTTTGAGTTGAAGAACGAGCCTCGCGGTCGGCCGGTAACTATTACCGACAACGACGAATTGAAGGCGATAGTGGAAGCGGATCCAACTCAAACTACGGCTGAGCTTGGCGCGGGCCTTGGAGTTAGTGTCAAAACAACATTGAAGCATTTGCGTCAAATCAAAATCAATCTGCCTAGCCTTTTCCCAACTATGTTGGGGTCGGCTTCCAGTCACTTGCGTCAAATCAGAAATATTAAAAATCTAGATAAGTGAGTGCCACACGAACTAAGCGACCAATAGCGAGACTTACGCATCGAAGCATGCATAGCACTACTGAATCGGCATAGAAACGAGCGAATTCTAAATCAAATGATACCTGCGATGAAAAGTGGATCCTGTACAAAAACCGTAAGCGTTCATCTCAGTGGGTGGACCCAGGTACAGCACCTAATCAGGCTGCGAAATAAGATTACTCATAGGAAGATGATGGTGACTGTCTGATGGACCAGTGCCGGACTTGTACGTATACATCACAGCTTCTTACCGAATGGCACAACAGTGACGGCAGATGTCTATTGCCAAGAATTGCAAACAATGATGGAGAAGCTCGCAATTCAACAACTAATACTGGTCAATCACTCTTCCCCATTGCTTCTCCACGACAACGCGCGAGCTCACACTTCACAACAGACCATCGCAAAGCTACAAGAGTTACAGCTGGAAGCTCTCCGTCCTCCACCGTACTCACCAGACCTTGCCCCAACAGATTTCTACTTTTTTCAAAATTTAGACACTTTATTAAGTGGGAAAAAATTCAACACCCGATAGGCAGTACAAAACGCTTTCGCTGACTTCATCGCCTCCCGTCCGGCAGACTTCTACAGTAAAGGGATAAACAAACTGCCATCAAAATGGCAAATTGTATAGATAATTTCGGCCAGTACTTTGATTAGCTGAAATAAATAAAATAACCAAAATTTTTATATTTTAAAATTTCATACAAATCCCCAATTTCATAGGTAAAGACCTAATACCTATTGCATTTCGGACGTCAATGCGCTTTGAGCACATTTCATCTCAATGGAATGCAACAGTAGAGGCTGTAATACCTACACACAAACCAAACGTTACCTTGTCGTAACCCACTAACCAACTCCAATCCCTTTCTCGGAAATGAAAAAAAAAAATGTTAGACCTGATTATTGGAGTACGGGATGCGGCCCGGATTAATGTGGCCTTACCTTAATATAATAATGTATGTTTATAGTACAGCCACCAAAAGGTAAACTTTAATATAAAAGCAATTACGGTCGTACCTACCCACAATACTGTGTACGTATACCTATCAATTACATTAAAGTATTGTGGTACCCACATGTTATTTGATATAGAAAACCACTTACCCAAATTCGGAATATCATACTTATTCAGGAAAAATTACCTTTCCGAATTCAATTTAGAAAACGTATTAATATCAAAGCGGTAACATATTATCTATTCCGTTTCAGCTTCAGTAGAAATATCATTTACAAAATGTCGAAAGAAAGAAAGAAGCCTTTGTTCGAAAAAGGGCCGTGAAATAAAGCATCGTTATTGGCTAAGTTTATGCTCAGACGCCATTACGGTGATGTATTTGGGCATTTAAGATAGAACAGGGGTATTGGGGTACATCTTTCAAGGTTTAATATGGCCAGTGTGGAGAGGTTGTTGAATAGAGGTGCGTATTTTTAGCTGGGTGACCTATTTTCAGCTGGCGGGTGCTTCCCAGGCCGAGCTGCCGTTCTATTGACCCACATGTACGCAAGCTCTGACGTCAGAGGCTGTTATTACGTCACAAGCCAGCTCTTTGTGCCCGGCTGATGTTTGCCGATGATGTGTCGCGGGTTAATGTTGAATGTGCAACTATTTACTTTATGGTGTGGATTGGGATATTGGTTGTTGCATTTGGTTGTTGGAGCAGTCGAATTTGAACCTTATTTTCGGAACTGTAAGTCACAGATTTACATTGACATGGTGGAAATGCAACAATAATAATAACAGAATGTTTTTCATCATGAGCCCGATTTCCAAAACATGCTGAACATATTACAAGTTATCAAATACAAAAACAAAACATAGTAAACTAATACAAAAAGAAAACATCTCCAGCGTAAGCGCAGGCCACACTGGGAACGAAATTAAGTTCGTTTAGCTTCGCTCATGTAGCTACCGCGTCTTTTCATACTTCGGTTCATAATTCGCGGTGTCAACCGAAGTATGCAAACACGCGGTAGCTACATGAGCGAAGCTAAACGAACTTAGCTTCGTTTCCAGTGTGACCTGCGCTTTAAAGAACCGATAAACAAAATTATAAAGTTTATTAAAGTCGAAACATTATAAAAGGCCGTATTTTTTCAGCTCTATATAAATAAAAAGCTGTCAAGTCAAATAAAATTCTCGCTGAAAATAATATCTTGTAATGGATACAAAGCCATTACTATCAATGAAGAGACATTTGAGATGAATTTGTATTGACATAACTTTTAACATAACATTTATCACGCCGGTCTTTCGATTAGCTAGGCAGAGGTGTATCCACCACACCTACATTCTGGAAATCCAGACTCCGGGCTGCTAGAGAATGACCTAAGGGAAGAACCCCACCATCTTCCATACCTGGGGATTGGAGACAGGACCCCAAGAACTGCACGAATTTACTTACATTTTTCATTTAAGCTAGATAACTGTATGCTAGACATACAGTTATCTTGCTTAAATAAAAAAGGAGGTTGGCATACAAGCATTGTTTAACAATTATCTTATTTATTGTATCTGTGGGACATCGGGTACGACTGGGTGCTGCGCGCCGACCTCCCTAGCGGCGTCAGCGTGGTTTGCTACGCTGACGACACGTTGGTCCTGGCGCAGGCGAGGTCGCACCATGCGGCGGCCGAACTAGCGACACGCAGGGTTGCGACAATCGTCGAGAGGATCCGGCAATTGGGACTCGACGTGGCCTTGCACAAGTCGGAGGCCATGTGTTTTCATGGCCCTCGAAATGCGCCACCATCGGGTTCCCAAATAACGGTAGGAGGGGTTCACATCGGCGTCAAGTCGACGATAAAGTACCTGGGACTCGTCCTCGACAGCCGGTGGAGTTTCGTGGAGCATTTCCGACGTTTGGCTCCCATACTGGAGCAGGCCGGGGCTGCCTTGAGGCGGTTAATCTAGGGGGTCCAAACGCCTCCTGCCGGAGGCTCTACGCGGGGGCCGTACGGTCTATGGCTCGTTACGGGGTTCCGGTGTGGGCGCGTTCTGTAAGACGGCGACCGGCCCGCTGGTTGAACGCGTCTCAGAGGGTCATGGCCAACCAGCTAGCCCAGGGATACCGCACGGTCTTCGGTGAGGCAGCGAACCTCCTTGCCGGATTACTGCCATGGGACTTGGAGGCAAAAGTCCTTGCGCACATATGGGATTGGCGCGAGGAGGCAAAACGCCGCCACCGGGGCGTAACTCCGCTGCTGCGAGAAATCGCAGCACGGTGGACAGAGCCCCGGCGGGATCTCATGGCGACATGGAGAGTGCGATTGTGGCGATAAGTCCCCTCTTTGAGAAGTGGCTGGAGAGGCGCCACGGCGTCCTCACCTTCCGCCTGACGTAGGTCCTTACCGGACACGAGTGCTTCGGGAGGTACTTGTTCCGGATAAGGCGGGAGGAAACGCCCAGGTGTCATCACTGTGTGGATCGCCCGAAGGACACGGTGGAGCATATGGTGCCTTTTTTTTTTAAATCGCCCGGTTTGGGCAGAGCACCGCTGTGTCCTCGTGGAAGCGATAGGCGGCGGCGATCTCTCGCGTCCGGCCTTGGTCCAGGCCATGGTACGGAGCGAGAGTAAATGGGAAGCCATCACCTCCTTCTGTGAGGCAGTCACAGAATGCACATGTACAATACAGTCATGCTCACGAACGAGGAGGTGGAACGCGTAAGGGAGAGGCAAGCTTTGCACCCTCACGCCCCTAGTCGCCGCAGGAGACGGCCTGGGCGTCCGGAATTGGTAGCCGAGTCCCGGCCACCGTAGACGCGGGCTTGCGGTCGGCGAGCAATGGGTAACTCGCCGTCCGGTAAGGACCAGGCCTCAAAGAGATGTCAGCACTATTGACGGGGTCCGCTAGGGTCGATGCCAGCTAGGGTTGCGGGATGTTCGAAAGTGTTACCGTGGCCCCGGCACAGGCAACTGAAGGAACATGGGTGGGTTTTAGTCAGTAAAAGTCATTTGATGATTTCCCATCCAAAAAAAAAGGGGTCTGTCTTAGCATGCCATGGTCTGAGAATTTATCAATGCGCTATTGTAGCCTGCAAACTACAATCCATAGTTATACATATGTATCTACATCACAGCACGTAGTTCAAGTAGGTAGTCGAATAGTGCAGAGGACTATCAAATATTTAGAATCGACCCATTGTTGCCGCTCCCACCTCCCTTCCTGTGGGGTGCTAGAAGCGTTTAAATCTTTGTGTCCACAGAATAGGCAGTATAGCTTAATGCGCTGATAGCATAAAATAACAAATAACTTACACCTATTCTCATAATTGTTATTGGGTTTTTTTTTTTATATTTTATTTACGTAAAACAAGGTACAAGGTGTTATTAAAAAAAAATTAGATCGAACATGTTTTGCTTAATAATAAAGCATGTAAACTTACTTACTAAAGATACGTTATGACATTGAAATATATTACATTGAATTCATATTAAAAAAATCATTAATGCTATAGAAATTATTCTTTATTTCATTTTCTATACATATTATTTAAATTTTTAAATATTTTTATAAAAACAAAAAAATATAAAAAATTGTGGCCCATCGGCATCAGGAACAGGGTCTAGGGTGCCTGCGGTAAGGGCTCTAGAGAGAGGAACCTCCTCACTATGCGTGCCGTATCCAGGAGTACTGCTTTCTGGATCAAGTCCTTGACCCAGCCGCGCAATGAGAGCCTCCTGAGTTGTTGGTCGAGGCTCTCCGCTATTAGACCATTAACCGTAACGATTATCGGTACAATGAAATTATCATTATTGAGCCATTTATATAATTGATTTTAAATAATTTACAATTTAATGTTTTAAACATTTTTGGTAATTTATTATAGAGACGTACAAACATAGCCAGAGAGTTTTTATTATATTTCTCTGATCGAGGCAGCACATCCAGCACAAGTCTGTGTTGGTCACGCCGACTTCGGGAGGTTACTTCCTCTGCTGTTTTAAATAGTTCTTTGTGTTTTTGAACGAACATGCATGCTTCATATATGTACATATAACGAAGGTAACGGTAGCAAACCAAGCTCTTTAAATATAGGTTAACATGATTTGTCAGATGGAATCTCGTATATAGCTCGTAAACATTTCTTTTGGGTTAGCAATACACAACGCCATATGCGAACTACGCTTCAAAGACTTGACGTCATACAAAACCTACATCGCGCAAGCAGAATTTACCGCAAGACTAGCATTTTTACAACATACCAAATACTGTTATTCAGCTGCATCGGGTTAGATTGGAAGCCGACTTAAACATCCTTTTCCCAACTATATTGGGGTTGGCTTCCAGTCTAACCAGACGCAGCTGAATACCAGTATTTTACATAGAGCGACTGCCTATCTGACCTCCACAACCCAGTAACTAGGTAATGCGATACCCCTTGGTAAGACTGGTTGTCAGACTTTCGGGCTTCTGACGACCCGTAACGACTGTCAAAGATCCACAAATGACAGCCGGGACCAACGGCTTAACGTGCTTTCCGCGGCACGGAGGAGTCTCGGTATATAAAAATGGTCACCCATCCACGAACCAACCCCGACAAGCGTAGCTTAACCTGATGGATCGACCCGTGCGTCTGTTATTACTTAGCAACGAGCTCCTATATCAAAAGTCGAGGAATGAATTGTTTGCTCTCGAGAAACGATGCCTACTCAACCAAAACTCAATTAAACTTTTCTATGAAATGCAGTTTTACCAAAAATGCCTAATGAAAAAGTAAAACACATTCTTGAAGTTCAGCGATGACTTTGCCCCTTAAAACATGAATTTTACTTTCCCTAACTTTGTGTAATGTTTGAGGTGGATAGTTTCCCCTAAGGACACTCTTTGTCATCCCCGTCGAGTTATCAACTAAACTAAACAACCCATCCTTCGCTATTGTTTGACAAACCCCTCTAAAAGACTATCAATAGTTCAAAATGCAATAACATCAAGCCAATAAGATTTTACAAAGGCAAAGCGGGGAGGCTCCAATCAGAACACAGCATTCACAAGGGAGATTTAAATCGTGTTCATTTGCATCCAATGTTTGTTGATTTTAGAGCCAATAAACTGTGTTTACATATTTAGGGGATCAAATTCGTTTGTGTTTGATTTAGAAAGCTCTGGTTGTGTGTTAGAATATTAAAGTAATCAAGAAAACATGTGTGTAGATATATTGGTAAAGGTTGGATGGTAAAGGAACGTACGTACAGTTTATATTTATTGCAATGGGCACATGGTTTATAAGCGGTAACTTTGAGGTTTTCACTACTGCCAAACTACCTTCTTACTGGAACGTAAAGGCTGATAATTTATTTCTTCAAATATAAGTTATTAGCCTGTTTATTGTCACTGCTTCCCCCCAAATAGGCACCATCGTGGACACTGGTGGTGAACCAATTTTCAACCTTATTACCATAGCAATAAGGTTGGAAATTGGTTCCTGTCGGTAAAAATTGGAAAAGAAAGACACTGAATTTAAACAAGCTTATATTTTTATTCTTGTCGAGCTGTTTATGATTTGAATTATTCACACTTCATTACACCACATTTTTCCTCAACAGAATATTCCGCTGATAAATAAATTCTAATCCAATCACGGGGTTCCTTTGAATACTCAAGTACACACACAGAACATAATAGAGGAAATTAAAAATTCCTAGCGAATGCCAGCTTTCTATTCCAATACAAATCATTTGAGACATCGGTTCTGCACTCTGTTTTATATTTTCTTGTTTTCTCTATTCGCTCGGAAATCCATTAGTTGGTCGGAGAAAAAAACGAGTGATTCCAGTTCGAATGTAGTTTTCAGCTCATCGGAGATTTTTCTGCCAAGTTGCCCTTTACGGGGACACAGACTAATGAATTTTGTATGTGTTCTTTATGTGTTTAGGTTTTATCTGGGAGAATTGACTCATCGGTCTTGTGGTTGTAGACCTGTAGACCCAGTATTTAGTAGTAGATTATATATTTTTATTAGTAAGCACACACATCAAAAGGGTCTAGGGATCAAGTACGGTTTAGAGTATCGCCGCAATTGAGGATTATTATTTCGACTTTTTTGGATCGTTATTGATTCTTTTTAGTGAATTTCACTATTTCAATAAAGAATTTTCTTTAAATGTTGATTAAAAATAGAAAATCAACTGTCAATTAGGATTCCTAATAGCATTTTACAAAACCATTACAATTTCTGAAGAAATGATGAGAGCCGTCGGAATGTTGCAAGCTGGTTTCAGGCAACGTACTGTGGCTCTCGCTCTTGGCACTACGCAGTGCGTCATAAGCCGCCTCTGGACACGCTATCGAATCACGGGCAGCATGGCCGAGCGACATGGAGGACGATCTCGCAACACCACTCGCAGACAGGACCGGTACATCCAAAATACTGCTCGACGGAGTCGTACCATGACCGCCATGATGTTGGCTACGAGGCTCCACAGGTCTTTAGGCTGGCTGATAAGCAACCAAACCATCCAAAATCGTCTACCTGATGTAGGTCTGCATTCCCGAAGGCCACTGAGAGTTCCACCTATAGCACCCCGCAATCGTAGGGCCCGTTTACAATGGGCTCACGAACACAGAAATTGGGAGGACGAAGACTGGCGTTGTCTTTGCTTTTCCGATGAATCTCCATTCGGTATGAGGCCGGATTCAAGACGAACTCGAGTTTGGGGAACCTCTGGACGTCAAGAACGTTTGAAATTTTTTCAGGAAGTTCATGCATATGGAGGGGGAATAATAATGGTTTTGGGCTGGTATTTGGATCGGTGGAAGAACCGATCTCATTTGGATCAGGGGCAAACTCAATGCTCAGATTTATGCGGAGAGGATTGTTTCATACGTGATCATTCCTTTGCGTAGCCCGTTGGGTGATTTATTTCGACTAATGCACGACAATGCACGTCCACACACGGCCTAGAGTCGTAACACGCACTCTTGCCGATGCTCGCATCAACGTTCTGCCGTGGCCTGCTCAATCACCAGACCTCAACCCAATTGAGCACGCATAGGATATGCTTCAAAGAAGAGCTCTGCCAAGTATGGATGCCGTGCATACACCACAACAATTTTTTGACTTGTTGTTAGAAAGAAAGTGGCCGGCCATTCCTCAAAGTGATTTTGATGAACTGATTTTAAGCACGCCAAATCGCTGTGATTGTGTAATTCGTGTTAATGGTGGAAATACTGATTATTATTAGTATTTTTATCTTAACAATAAAAGTTTTAAAAATCCTCTTTTTTGCATTTGTTTGCCATTCAATTGACGACATGTCATGCTCACTTAAATGTCTCGCTGATGGTGGCGCGTGTTTTGGATCATTCGGTTCCCTACAAAATGGTTGAGCTGGATGGTGCTGATCCACGCGTCATGTTCGTGAACGGGCGCCGTCAGTGGAGACTGGTCATCTCTTAACTGCCAGGGCAAATTTTTAATCTTATATTTTGAATTGTTTTTAATTATTTATTTTTTACATTGTTCTCACATATAGAAGCAACAAGAACAATGTACCCAGGATTTTGTAATAATTTTGATTTAAAAGAGTGTCCATGGAGTTTCTTGCCCATTCTTCTCCATAGAGATCTACGTTTTGGAATGGGCGACTAGCTTCAATTTTCTGACTAACTGACTGACTCTTTAACAATTCAAAAGTGCCTGTAATTGGTTTAATTGAAATAAATCCTTTGAGTTTGACATTAACTTAGGTTAATTTCCCACAATTTACAAAAATTGCAATTTTTCTTAATTGTTAACTTAAACATAGGAATTAAAGTAAGAAGCCCGTCTGGAAGACTAGAATTGGTAAATATTAATTGGATAATCTTTTATAGTTAAAATTTTACTTGATCCCTAGACACTTTTAATGTGTAGTTAAAGGAGAAATGAAATGCAAACATTTCTACTTTAACTACACACAACAAAAGTGTAAATAAAAAGCAAAATAAAGTAAAGCAATAACCAAACTTATTACTATTTTTTCTATGCATAGCTATATTTTCTACATTATCTGTACATTGCATAATCAGCCTACAATATTCCCACTGCTGGGACACAGGCCTCCTCTCTTCGAAGGGGAGTAGGCCGTAATCCACCACGCGGGTCCAGTGCGGGTTGGTAGATGTCACATGTCTTCGAATTTTTGCCTCTAGGACATGCCGGTTTCCTCATGATGTTTTCTTTCACCGTTTTGTGTATCTGTACATTTAATTTTACAAAATTACAGTCACCTCAAAACTGAAACATCTTACCAAACTATGTCACTATTAATTTTTCTACATGAGCCAATTTTCATTTTTAAATTTTAAATACATTATTGGAATTTTCTTGTAAAAAAAAATCGTTGCTGTATCGAATAATGAAATCTAATATCGAAAAATAATGGATTGCCATGCCAAACGCATTGTGACAAGAAGATCTACAGTAAATGAAAATCATGTATGACTTGTAATTATTTCTAAGTATTTTTTATTTCACTTGTTTAACATGAAACATCTAATCAATAAAAAATGAGTCTCATTTGCAACTCCATTTTCATCCTTCATCAATGAAAATAAATTGTCCACTTGAAAGCTTTGAAGATACACACAACCACTCTAAATCTTACCGTATGGATATAAAAAAGGAAATTGCATACAGTCTTCGTACTTTGTGGTTTGAGTAAAAAATGAGACGCTAACTCGGTGGACTTTTTAAACGGGTCACATAATATTAGAAGTTTATGAAGACGACACAAAAATATACCACAAATGTTTTTTTTTTTTAATCTCTTACCGAATTAAAAATCATTAGAACCAAATGGTTTGTTCAAAAATATTTTTTTAAATAAATATTTATGAATTCTCTTTTTTCATTCACTACTCTATGATATGATCGTCCAGCCTTATATTAAAGATAAGTGCTGCGAAGACATCTCGACCCGTCGCATAAAACTACTACAGATTACTTCCAAGCTTATATATACTTCTTTATTTACTTTCATACTTTTATGTTTTCAGCACATAAGATATTCTAGGGCATCGTATAGTGATGTAATATTCTTAGTAGCTTTAGTGATTTGATTATGGGATGTATGAACATCATTAACGCGATTTTTTTACTTCCTTGCAGATTTTTTTTTATGGTATTGGTAATGGCTTTATGGCACTTTCATCAGAAGCATCTCACAACTTTGGTGCAAAGACCTATATTTTCACTAAGGGCTGATTTCACTAATGAAACTGAACGCGATCAGCACATAAACCACGTTTAAGGGCTATCAGTGTCTTTATTTTCTTTGGAATAATGACACTGACAGCTCTTGAACGTAGTTTAGATGTGCGGATCAAGTTCAGTTTCATTGGTGAAATCCGCCCTTATTCAATCAAAATTATGTTCTACAGTCAACAGTTATGCCTTAATAAGTAACCTATTACAGAGTCGACAATAGTTCAATTTGACTTATGACATTCTATAGAATGTAGCCAATTTACTCCCTTGAGTTCCTAGTTGTACAGTGTGTATCAGAAAGGTGTGATCAAATTTAAGGGCATGGTACAGATCATCAAACTGAACAACTTTATCCATGGGACCAACATGTCCAACATCGTAATCGAGAAAAAAGTATCAGCTGCTTTAATACCTGCACGACCCAAATGTATGGGACAGCTGATGAATGTTTTCTCGATTACGATGTTAGTCCCATTGAGAAAGTTGTTCAGTTTGATGGTCTGTACCACAACCTTAAATTTGACCATACCTTTTTAATACACCCTGTATACAAGTTTCCTTACAATTCTGACTTCAAGCACTGGAATGCAGAATCAGGCAATACCAACAGGTGCAACCCTATTGCAACTGTTATGGAAAACAGTCAAGTAATATTAGTTTCTGAATGGTATTGCTTGTTGTTATATTCTGTTCAATAAGATGCCAATTTAACACGTTCTCCTTTATTAACGTTTACAGTACCGTTCACGTACACAGCGGTAAATTGTATTTGCTAACAGTTTGTGGAAGTTCTGCTATTAAAGACAGCTCTCTAATAAAATGTCTTATCGAATTATGTTTTAATGTTAACACTCCTGTTCGTGAGGAAGGTTTATAAAAACGTGAGTTTTATTATTAGCGATGCTAAGTTTGAATCTGGGTTGTAGTTCCGTAAAGATGTAATGAGTGACAAAAACGAAATTCAAAATGATCTTTACATATTTAAAAAAATTGTTTCAATCCAAACCGGCCAAAGTGGCGACGCTTGGGGAGGCCTATGCCCAGCAGTGGACGTCTTTCGGCTGAAATGATGACGCTGGTGAAAATTTCGGGTTATTCGGTTTTTCTCTGATTTTCATACACAAATGACCTAAATTCAATCCACATTTTTCTTTTATTAAAACGAAAAGATTAGAAACAGGCGGCATCTTAATTACCGGTTACATTATAACAAAGTCCTTTATTTACCCGATTCTTAAGCTTCAGTTTAAAATTCTATAAGCGCCTTCTATTGTTCGTTTACGAAAAGAAAATCGACTACGGGTTTAATAGAAAGTAAACTTTATTTTAATAAAGGTAACGTGCATTTTCAATTTCATATTTTTGTACTGTAGACATTCCTTCAGTGATTTTATTTAAATGGCGTCTCTTTAATAGGCCCCTTTTTGACTCAACTCCCAATAAATTATTTTAAATTGGTAACCTTTAGGCCCACAATGCTATTGCTTTTTTTTGTACGTACTTAGCTCTACGTAGTTTTAATTAACTGAGCCTTAGGTACTACTTGTCTTGCCCACACTTAAATAGGTACCTACTTTAAAAAAGTAAATATAGCACTTAAGTGTACTAACGTTTTGTTAGAAGAATACAATTTATCTATATTTAAAAAACTTCAATCTTGTTCATCAAGACTCCTGTTTTATTCAATAACACAAACTTCATTAAAATATTTATTTAGGTTGAACGCAGCGGTAGTTTGTAATTTGAATCGAGTACCAACTTTAATTGGGTTTCTTGTGTTCCAGGAATAGGTACTTACTGTGTAAATCTAAGTTTGTTTTCATCGGTATCATAATGTCCGGTACAAATTAGTGAAACGTTATATCATGAAATGTAACACACATTGAAACTATTTTCTTTTTTTATTATAATTTACAAAGCTGATGTACAATCACAATTGCAATAAAATAGTTACAACACTATCGGTCTGATTGACATCTACTAGATGTGAATCTAACATGCATATTTTATATTAAACACTTACTATTAAGAAAGAAAAAAAAAAGATAAAATTAAGCAAAACTTACAAATTGTGGACTTTTCCATATAAACCTAATGAAAAAGTTTTGGGAAAGAACAATTAACTACAATATCAATTACACAGTTACGACTCTCTAACAGAGGCTACAGAACCAGCAAAGATATCTATTTCACCACGAATGGAGTTCCCAAGAGAAAGCATGCGGCGAATGGGTGAAAAATTACCTATATTAGTTCGACTATGAGGCAGGACGAAAGTCCTTCGGTTAATTAAGCGGCTACTACTACGTGGAACACTAAATTTTACTTTTTCTAAAAGCTCGGGAGAATATACCATTTATTAATTTATATAAGAACATGAAATCCAATGATTTCCTACGTGCGCTTAAAGATTTCATTTTATAATGACTCAGTCTAGAGTTATAAGAGTTCAGACTACGACATCTGTTATTCGCATAGTTATTGTGTTAAATTTAATGTTGCATTGCGTAAGTTTGGACGGTTCAATTGCGTTACATCATTTTCTTTAGGCTGACGACTCCTGGCCTTGTACATCCATCTACTCATCAAGTTGTTTTGGTGGGCCTAGCACGAACGCGCGTACGATTTTAAAATTGAAAATACATTTGTACTCGTTTCGCACATTTATTTAGCATATGCATAAGCATTTTAAGCATTTTTTTAAGCATTTTTTTTAAGCATTTTTTTAAGCATTTTTATTAGCATTTGTTTTGCATATTTATTTAGTACTAGCTGCTGTCCGCGGCTTCGTCTGCGGTGTTAAAGCCTAATTTACTCCTTATAACATCAGCTATCTGGCAGGGAAAGTCCCGCCATAATCGGTCCAGCCGTTTTGGAGATTAGCCGGAACAAACAAAAAAAATTGTTATAATAAAAAATATTTTAATTAATTATAATTTTTGTCTGAAAGTCATGAATACAATTTCTAAGACCAAGTAAGCTTATTGAAAGACTATTTCATGAAATCTTGACATTGGAGGATTATGGAGTTGTCTTATTGATTCTAATGATTATATGTAATTCTGTAAATATACTGGATGATTTTTTTGACCGTCTCGAAATTTTTACAGTGTTCTACCCATGAACATGAACAACTTTCACTATGGAACCAACTCTGAAATCACGAAAAAAAAAACAGCCGATTCATACATTTTGGTCGAGTAGGTATTGAACTTTTGTATGAATCAGCTGATTTTTTTTCGTGATTTCAGAGTTGGTCCCATAGTGAAAGTTGTTCGTATTCATGGGTAGAACACCCTGTAAAAAGTTCGAGACGGTAAAAAAAATCAACCAGTATATTTGTTACGGTCGCGAATATACTTTAGTCAACATACACCCAAACACTGAGCCAATTGCAAAAATCGTAAGAAAATTTGAATTTCGCGGGCTACCTTAGCGCTTCTCCTCCCTTTATTTATAGGTATCTATGGATGATACTAATTGTGCTTTCCGTAGAAATTTAAACTAAAATGCATTAAAATAGTGGTGTTCTCGATTCAAAAATCGTTCTTCGCGCGTTCGAGCTAGGACCTCCAGCTTCAGGAATCCAATAGTCATTAATACATTTTCACCGCGAAACCACTTTGTGAATTGATTAATTTCAAATTGTTGGGGCTTCGAGATTTATTAAGTGTCTGGAATTATTGATAGTGAATTTCTGTACCCTGATTTTGAACAAAGGTATTGTTAGTGGGTAAACGTATTATAAATTGGGCTGGATTTTGACCGATAAGAGGTCTAGAAACATTATTGACGAAGCCTTTGTTCCTTCGAAGGACGCGATGTTATTGCTTATATTAAAGACTAGCTGTGCCTCGCGACTTCGTTCGCGTGGAAGTCGTAAGATACACAATATACTAAAATAACAGCCATCCATCGTCCCCCGACCCGCCGCGTTGCATCGCCCGCCCGCGCTATTACTTCGTTTTTCGCTTATTGTTTTTTCTGATTTTTTTCTTTTCGCTTGGCTTCTAAGGGTCGTTGCGTGATGTTAAATAGCCTATAACTATCCTCGAGAGTTGGGCTACCAAATGCAAAAAAAAAAAATTTAATCCGAGTTTTTGTTCATAATTTCATGGGTTTTAATTTTTGCCGCGGAACCCTAATTATTTTTCTAAAAAAAAAGTAGCCTAAGTTACCCGCCGTTATATCAGCTATCTGCCAGTGAAAGTCCCGTCAAAATCGGTCCAGCCATTTTGGAGATTAGCCGGAACAAACAGACAGACAAAAATTTTAAAAATTGCATTTTTGTTACAAGTACCATTTATACTTTCTTATGCATTTAGTAAAAAGTTATTATTTTGACATTACAAACAGACACTTCAATTTTATTGATTTGTATAGATTTTAAAATATAAATGTAAATCTGACTATAAACGATGAAAAAGATGTTTTTATTCGGGAGGTAATTTAAACAAAAATCATCTTACATAATGTGAATCAATTCAAAGCAATGCTATGTTACTAAACGTGTGGATACAGGTTGACTAGTAATTCAACGTATTCCTTTCAGGACGTAATACTGTGACCCCTTTACAACATGTTAGCACCCCGGCCTACATGTATACCATACCAGGGGCGAAGCCTTCATACAACCGATTCCTATCGGCTTCCCTTCGGAACAACCACTGTTCTTAATGTCTACTATTGCCACATAATATGGTACACTTGTGTGAAACTGTGTATCACAACACATTACACAATTATATTTAATACCAGTTTAATACATCATAAGATTAAAAACCTACAGTTTTTTGTTTGAGTTTATGAGAACTGAACAATTTTTTCTTCGGCTTCCCTCTAATGACGATTGTATCTGCGCCAGTGGTGTATACATAGTTTATTGCACCAACAATATTCAATTCAAACTCAACCAAAGCCGAAACCCGAACGGCAACATACATAACATACCCACTATCACTAACAACCAAAACTCTTATTTATTTTTATCGTACGTTTGGAAACAATCTTATCAGCTACAAACTTGTAACACGTATCTTCATGTACGTATGTATACCTAATACCTATCAGCTTCAGCGTCTCGTATTCCAATTTTGTTAACAAATAAAACTGGCTGATCCATACGATGGTAGATGTGAAATGTGTCTGGGTACACGACTACACATCAAGCTGTACATTTCCAGTATAATCTGACCTATCACTGTACGGAAAATCTATACGGCGTGTATCAGAAATATGTGGTCATATGTATTTAAGGATATGGTATAGGACATCAAGCTGAACAACTTTCTCCATGCGACCAATATCGTAATCACGAAAAAATTATTAGCTGTCCCATATAAAACTTCGCCGGCTGTCGCTGAAAACTAGCGCTGGGGCTATGTCTCGCATAGGGTCACAGCATTATGCTGAGCGTTGGCCGTTTTGCGTGGATGTGACGCATATTTTCCCCACACTTGTTCTTTTTGTCTTTGTGTGCTTTCTTTGCGTTATGTTTGCCGCAAATAAACGTATTTATTTTCTTTCTTTTCTTTTCTTTTCTTTTCTTTTCTTTTCTTTTCTTTTCTTTTCTTTTCTTTTCTTTTCTTTTCTTTTCTTTTCTTTTCTTTTCTTTTCTTTTCTTTTCTTTTCTTTTCTTTTCTTTTCTTTTCTTTTCTTTTCTTTTCTTTTCTTTTCTTTTCTTTTCTTTTCTTTTCTTTTCTTTTCTTTTCTTTTCTTTTCTTTTCTTTTCTTTTCTTTTCTTTTCTTTTCTTTTCTTTTCTTTTCTTTCAATACCTATTCAACCCGAATGTATTAGACAGCTGAAAAATTTTCGCTATGTATCATGAGAGAAACGAACGATCGATCCTTACGGTGTATACATATACACCGTAAGGATTATTCTTGCTTGCAGCGCTCGGCCGCTATAGTAACACTTGCTAATAGATGTGGTCATCGTGTGCACGGGATTTTGTTTTCAAATTGTTCAGATGTAAGTTTCCTAGACAGTACAATGCGAGGTCAGTTTATACTGGAATTTGTAGTTCGATGTATCGTCGTGCGTACAGTTGATGTATCCAGACTGGGTTGTCTAATCTTCACACTACTGTAATCTGGTGTGATAGAGCTTGCTCTAGGAATAGTTTTGGAGAAAATAAAAGTGGAATAAAGTGTTGGCTGTAATTGAGTGTCTCAAGGTTAGAATTAATCAGAAGTTCAGGAGTAATCTGATATTTGTAGCTTTGTGAGGAGTGAATGCTGTACCTTATACTCCGTTTGTTTACTAGGCAACTAGGTACTTTTAGGAAGTGGACCGCTATAGGTCGATGACGATCATGATACATCAACGTAAGCAATACCAAAAATTGTTGCAAAGTAGATTCATTTCAGTATCAGTTTTGTTGGAGTCTTAATTATCTTCAAATAACCAAACTTCACTAAAAAGAAAGAATTGCGATAAATGAACAAATGAATTAAAGATTTGTCTCTTAACGATACGATAATTCATAGAAGCCCGCGCCATAGCGCGCTATGGAGCGGGCTATGCTCGAGTTTCTTTGAAGGATAAAATCAGAAATGAAGTTATGCTGAAAAGAATCGGGGTTACCGACATACGGCCGCTTTTTATAATATATCCCACTCCCAGTCTTGATCCCGATCCTTGTCTGTAACCAATCAACGGCCGAGTTTGTCTATATGAGTTATGAGAGGGCGAATCACAAGCAGCCATCAAAGATTGCGGATCAAGATTGGGATTGAGATACATTATAGAATTCTCGCCAAAGCTTGCAGAGTAAGCAAGCTAAAGTGGCAGTGGGCTGACATGTTTGGCGATGGACCGATGGCCGGTGGAGCAGACGAGTCCTGGATTGGAGACCGCGTATCGCCAAGAGAACGCCCCCCAGTTAGATGGACCAATGACCTTAAAAAGGTGGCTGAGACAGACTGGATGCGGAAGGCGGAGGACGGAGTGTTGTGGCGCAACCTGGGTGAGCCCTATGTCCAGCAGTGAACTGCGATAGGCTGACTTGATTAAATTCATAGAAATAACAGATAAAGTATTAAAACGTATATTCCAAAATTAATCAATATCCATTACAAAAGATTTAAACCCTTTCTCCATAAGGATTGAACTGGCCACTAGGAGCGATCGCGACACATAACAATAGACGTACAAACTGCCACAGAGGATAATACGTTTTCCAATTTAAGTACCTGCGGTTACCCCGAATAATGACGTCGCCTATCAATAAATTAAATCTTGCGACCTGTATTAAGCCTGACAATAGGCACCATTATAGTTTAAAGTAATTCTATTTTAGCCTTTACTTTTTTGGCCTTCTTTTTTACTATATATTTTTACTTTAGCTTTAGCTTTGGTATTTATAATAGGGTTCAAGAAATAATAATCCGTTGGTCCCGGCGTCATTTGTTGATCTTTGACAGTTTATACGGGTAGTCAGAAACCCGAAAGCATGACTACCAGTCTTGCCAAGGGGTATCGTGTTACTTAGTAACTGGGTTTTGGAGGTCCGTAAAATATTGGTATTCAGCTGCTTCCAGTTAAACTGGAAGCCGATCCCAACATACATAGTTGGGAAAATGCTAAGCAGACGATGATCTATAGGTACATCCTTTTAACGCCATCTAAATGTTCCTTGGTCATTATTAAATAATGACCTGATGATGAAGAAATAGTAAATATAAATTTTACGAGTATATTTAGTATTCTTAGTAGGTAATTTATCATTACCTATAAAGAAAAGATTTTGAGACAAAGCGTGGGCTTTTCTCAAGGGCCCTTTCTGTTTCATTTAATTTTAATACGTGTGCACAGTTTAACAAGCAAATTGTTTGCTAAAAAGTTTTTTTATTTTATTTAATACAATATTTATTTGCATCCCACAATGTATACTTCGGTGGTAACTTAAAATTATATGTGATCATTATGGACCCTGTCGGGGACAGCAGAATAGTAGGAGAGAGGAAGCTTTGAAAAACTTGACTTATCAGTTAGACATTATTTTAACACGCGTATACGGTTTCGCGAATATTGATTTATTTACAATTATTTAAAATAGCATTTTAGAGTAACCTGTACTTAAAGAACTGGCGCAGAGGTCATTTGCCGAGGTCACGGATCATAACATCGCATCAACGAAATTAAAATGAATAACGTGCAAAGAATTGGAGAATTGCAGGAAAGAGGGAGCTTCATTATTTAGTTTGTTTTAAAATTTTAATTTATTCAATTTAGAATTATTTTATCATATATTTTTTATGATTACTGGCCACCAGTCCTACAAGTGTGTTAAATGAATGTCGCCGTTGTAGAGGCACGTTATATAGTTTACGGTACTAATACTTATTAGATATGTTAGCACTTACATTTTGTCGTTTAAGGCGACGTAAACCCAATTTTATATCACTTTGATTCAATAATAAACAAATAAATAATGATTAAGCAAAAAAAAACATATAGTTTACTATGTACTTTGACTTTATGTGGTTCAAAACATGATATCGAAAACTTTGCTAAATCAAAAAAAAAAAAATCGGAAGAGGAGTCTAATGGATTATTTTTTTAAATGTTTTCTTATTGTGCTTGAAGCTTATGAAAGCTTTACTTCCAAAAAATATATCTATAAAAAGTTAATAACAAATAGAAGAATAATGTGTGGTTACATTTTGCAAAATAGTTTAATTCATTTAATAATAAAATATTATATAATACAGCGGCTTGCGTACTGTGCTTCAGTCGCCTTAGTCTATGCAAACGCCCAAGGGGCCTTGACGAGGTAGGACCTATGTCCATTTTGCTAGCGCATGGCTGTCCTGCTAAACTATTCATTCATAGAACATAGTGTAAATATGCCAGTATGATTTTTTTAGGGTTTCGTAAGTCCGAATGAAAAAAACGGAACCCTTATTTTGAAACGAAGTTCTGTAACGCGACTTGCGGTAGGAGTAAACCAGTAAAAAATGGTCATGACTCGACTTTCAAAGTGTAAATTTGGCCAAAATAAAAATCCAAGATGGCGGCTGTAAAATTTTTCAAATGTTTCGTCATGGGTGTCGTTTTCAAGGTTTTCGAGGGTGCTGAAGCCGATAGTAAAGTCAAAATAAAAATCCAAGATGGCGGCTGTGAAAATTTTAAAATTTTTCATCATGGGTGTCGTTTTTGAGGACACCCATGATGAAAAAATAAAATTAAAGCAGCAGCCATCTTGGGTTTTCATTTTGACTTTACCATCGGCTTTAGCACCCTCGAAAACCATAAAAATGACACCCATGACGAAAAATATGAAAATTTTCTCTCTTGATAGAGAGAGACAGAGAAAGTGTGAATTTCAAAGAAGAAAGCATGAACGCGCTTTTTCGTTAGTGACGATTTCTACCAAGCCGCGTTAAAGAACTTCGTTCCAATATGTTGACCTACTGCCTACATGACACGCTTACCTATACTGTGACACATTTTGGGTGCATGTAAGTTCACGCCGGCGGCGACGTAAGCGCACGGATCGCTCCGCGGGTAGGTTGGTAGCGTTAAATACCTACTTTGCCAGGGTCTACCTCGCCTTAAATATTCGTTTATACTATAAAAGCATTTTCTCATAAAAAATATTTTTGTTTTTTTTATATATTATATATGTATAAATTAAATATATACACTATTGTCAAATGCATTCTAGAGAAATTTCTATAGCATCATCTTGGACGTACATAATCCCCCTAATCAAGTATTCGTGATTGTAGCCATTGATTTTTTAATTCAGGTCGGCTGCTAACATTGAACTTGTCACGTCTGCCCGGCTAACCTTTTTCGACATTTCATTAATCCCACACTTTTATACTTTGTTTTGACATAATTTGCATTATTTGATAAATGTTCCTATAGTCAATAAATGATAAATGATTTTATTTCTGTAAGTAGGTTTAAACTAGAGGAGGCCCGCGTTTCCTATCTGACTACTCTGAGAAGAAAGGCCGAAACAAACTCAGAGGACACAGTCTCTTTTAAAGTCCAGACATAATTTTGGTCAGATCATGTGAAGACCATGTAGGTTGGTGTCTGAAATGGTCTTTTGAGGAAAGAACCACACAGATTGAGTGGACCTGTCCAGTCAGTGCAAGCATCTGTCAGTACCTAATCGTAAAGCTCAACATAAAAGTTAAGGAGCTCAACGATTCGACGAACAATACCAAAGAAAGGACATTTGGGTAGGCCGCATAATTTACTCAAACTGGCAAACTATGATTATAGCCGAGAGAAAAAAAAAATATAATTTCAACAAGTCAAAAATCACTAATTAAGTCCTTATTATTTAAACCTAGCAACCCGCCCCTGCTTCACACGGTTTTTACGACTAAAAGAAAAAAAAGGAAGAAACAAAATACAAAACATCGAGATTTCTTTATTATTAAAAATATTAATTTTAATACAATCCGGGATAAATTATCTAAAATAGGGTGAAAACCGCATCAAAATCTGTGGTGTAGTTTAGAAGAACAGCACGGTCACACAGACAGACACGAAAAGCGCCCTTAATTTATAATATGTATATGTCGGAAATATGTTAGTCGTCATTTGACTTATTGGGACGCCAGCGCCACCAAGCGGCGCTCGACAGAGTCTACAACATAACGCTCGCGCTCGTCGCCCGGAGTTAGGCAGAGTTTGTCGGTAGCTATCGAGCAGTGAACACGTTTAGAAACCGTCGCGCATTCCGTATAGTTGTATCGTGTATCTATAGTGTGATTAATTTGATTATGAATTATAATTTAATTTGAACTGCAAACGGTTTTTCTATTGCACATTAACCAACACTACCCATAGTACGCCCATAGTAGTTAAAATATGGCTGACGATAACTAGAGAGATGTACCTTCTCCGTCATGTAGATATAGACGTAACGTTGCCCACACGCATGACTTTACACCATGACAGCACATTATGTCATAAAAGTATACCTCTTTCTTGGCAATGACATTAATACAAATTACAATGGATATCTAACGCAAAAAAAAAACAATGCCTTTGAAGTTAATGGAATCTGTAACTATAGCAGAAAAGGCACATATGTTTCACAGAGACATGTTTCATATTCCAATACACTTCAATAAGCCAGACCGGAGATTGAACAAAACATCATTACCGTCTCAACAATTGATCCCGAATAAGTACTTCTTGAGACACCTGTCCCACCGCCGACGAAGAAGCGACTAGCTATTAACGATTTTCTCGCTCAAGAAACATACAAAAGATTGTAGATCCCATGTAAGTAAAAGAGATACATAAACCTGTAGGAATGGAACGTTAATGAATGCATGACTGTGTGAAAGAGCCGAATGCTAAGGTGTAAATGAGACAAATGACATATGCCAAAGACGTACGCTTGGGATGATGTGGAAGATATTTAAAAAGGTAGAACGACAGTTGCTTTTTGAATCACGGAGTAAAGACGATAAGACGTGATTATTTCATTAAGATGTATTTTTATGTGTGTTACCTACTAGTTTATTTACAAGAATAAACCAGTTTAAGATATTCCTTACTTTTTCTCTTAACTCAGCTCTTTTATTCCCACAAACCTATTAACAGTTGATTATTGACTGTTCAGACCGCCAAGCAAGTATTCGTTTGTCGCAGCGACAAGAGCTATCAAAGAGAGTAATCACACAGCGACGCTCGCTTGGCGAACAGAGCACTCGCTGAGAGACTCACGCTCGGTACATAAACATACCAGCGAGTAATCACTCGTGGCCGTCGCACACTCGCTGCTCGATTTTTAGTTGCTAGCTCTAGTCGCTTTTCGTTAATCGCCGGCGGTGGGGCAGGTGCCTTAGACTTGCCTTAGACCCTAAATATAATCATTTTGGATTGCCACTTACCCACTGTAAGAACACGAACTCCAGAGGAGAAAGTTGATTATTATTTTTAATGATGACAATTTAACGAGATATTTTTAGGTACTTAGTAAAAATCTCGTTATTTTATTGATTAATTTTTCCACCCAGTTTTAATATGGTGGTCCAGTGGTGGCCCAGTGGTGACGGCCCCGACTTACGAGTTGTAGGTCGTGGCGTCGTGGGTTTGAACCCAGGCAGGTGCTTTACTTTGTGTAAATTATTTCATCACGACTGCTCTCAAAACGGTGAAGGAAAACATCGTGAAGAAACCAAACCGGCATGTCCTAGAATGAAAAGTTCGAAGATATGTGACATCTACCAACCCGCACTGGGCCCGCGTGGTAGATTACGGCCCACTCCCTCTCGCAGAGAGGAGGCCTGTGTCCCAGCAGTGGGAACGTTATAGGCTGATTATGTATGTTTAATATGGCCCATTTACTGCAACATGTATTTACCTATATTCATGTAGGCAGGCATATACAATTCTTTTTTTAAGTTATTAAGTAATCGAATAAGTGTTCTCAGGTGAAAACTAACGGCAACAAGCGCAGTAATGGACATCAGACCGACAGAGAAACATTGAATTCTAGAATGTTAATGTGAATTCTAGAATCCTACTTTTTACAAGCTTTTATTCAAATTGCAATGTTTGTTTGGTCGTTTGTTTGTTAGTTTGTTTTTATATTATAAATGTAGGATGTTAATTCGGAACGCATCATAATTTTAAGAAAAATAAATTGAGTATGAACGCAACAATGAGTGAATGGGAGAGTATGTGTGAGAAAGAGAAAGGAGGGGAAGGGGGAATATGGCGAGCGAGTTAAAGGAGAAGACGTTTGGTTTTTGTAAGAAGATAAAAAAAGAAGTTTAAAGAAGTTCAAGTTTATTTCGGTCATCCACACACACCCCCCTACATAAATGTCAAAGTTTGTATGTTTGGATATTTGTTACTCAACACGGCTCAATACAAAAACGGCTGAACGGATTTGGATGAAATTTGGCACACAGATAGTTTATAACCTGGATTAACACACAGCAGAATGGTGTTTATTCCGGCCCCGGTTAATTCTGAAGTCCACGCAGACGAAGTCGCGAGTAGAAGCTAGTAATAACATAACATCAAGCCTTGTTTCCCCGAAGGGTTGGGCAGAGGTGTACCTATAGTACACCCACATTTCGCCAGCTATGTTTAAGTCCCATGTAATAGGGGGCGAGCCTATTGCCATCTACCGGGCACAAATCCAGTCTCCGGGCTGCTACTGAGAAATTCCGGATAGAAAAACCCAATAGCACTGCCCGACCTGGGAATCGAACCCAGGACCTCAAGCTCAGCAGTAGCGCTCGCGACCACTAGACCAACGAGGCAGTCGAGCTAGTAATAAATAGTATTTAAATAGCTAAAACCAATGTTATTTTTCAACTACTAAATAAATTAAACTGAACTGTAAACAATAAAGTTTTTAATCAAAACGTATTTGTTATTAAGGTTTGATTATTTATTCAGTTTATTCAGTCTAGTCAGTGTTGTTTCAGTGTCAATATTTCGTATGCAAACGATCCGTAGGTAGCGATATCCGACATACTGCAGCCATACCGTTTTATTTGTTTTACTTAAGTTATTGACGCGAGAAATTTACAAAGGAAAATATTGGAGCTTTTGATGAAACTGAATTGTTTTTCGTTTTTAGAATCGCGTGATTCGGTTCAAGTTTGTCTGTTGAACGAATTTGTGTATTGATTGTGTTTTAACGTAATTTAAGATGGAAAGGTAAGTAGACGGCGTTTTGATAAAATGTGAATATAGTGCAGAAAGTACAAAATAAGGGTAGTATTGAGTGGGACTGGGGCTCATTGTGGAAGGATCTGTTGTGCACCCTAATTGCGTAACTCAATATCAATCAGAATGCGAATGATTTTGAAGCTTATTGCTAATCCATTGCTTCATTGTGTTTGAAAAATTTATCTGCTCAACAATGTAAATAATGCATTGAATGTTGTTGAACTGCCAAAATGAAACCGATTCCTACTGTAAGTGTCTTACGCGATTGTCTCGCAGGAAAAAAGTACCACCAATGATACCCATTGCCGCAAAGCATTGTTGTATTTTATTTCGAAGAGTTAGGTACAAGGTACTATTTAGCTCCGATGTTTAAAACCCGTAAAAGTGTGGAATGATCCGAGCTGACATTTCCCAAAAATCTTAGTTTGTTCAAAACAAAATTTGCAAGAAAGGAGGACATTTTGAAATGAAATTCCTTAGGTACGTCATAAGGAAATTAACGTCATTGACGTTACGTTAGTCAAATATATATATATTTTTTAAATCGACTACTTTTACAGATTCTATTTCGTTTTACGTATTTCCGATTACTTTAATGTCCCATTAAATAGTAGGTACTTACGTAGTGTTTTTTTTTTTTTTGTAAAAAGTTTTTTATTTTTCACTTTTTAGTGAGTCGGTTTTTAATTTATCTAAATTACAATAGCCTAATGACAACTGCTCGTCACCTTTTATAAAACATTGCTTTTCCCGATGCAGGGACGTTAATTGTTAAGGAGTTCTCTTGGTACTTCATCATCAGCTCCACTTCACCATATAAATTGTGACGAGCTTATATTGCTTGGCAATAATTTTAAAGTAATCGAATCGCAACTCGTGAAATACTTATTACTGAGTTGTTCCGGTGGCCGTCTTACCATCTGTGGTCTTCGTCATCTGTTCCACTTCACCAAATGGTGCTTTCCGAGGGCAAATGCACAAGTTACTATAAAAAATACCCAAATGGCTATAGGTGTGCCTATAATATTTGCAGAGTTCCCTCGATTTCTCCAGGATCCCATCATCAGATCCTGACCTGATGACTATGGGGCCACCTGGAGAGTATACCCTTTTAAACAAAAAAGAATTTTTCAAATCGGTCCAGCCGTCTTCGAGTAATCGGGGAACACACTTTAAAAAAAAGATTCCGACGAACTGAGTGAGAACCTCCTCCTTTTTCAAAGTCGGTTAAAATAATTTATAGCCAGAGTGCATCTCATGACAATTCCAATAAGCCCAAACACGGCTAGGATACATTGTTTTATTACGGAGTTCCGGTGCCTACCATCCGGCTTCATCATCAGATTAGTTCGATGGTACCATTTTCATCAGCACTATTTATTTAAATTGACTTCGTCATTGTCGCTTAACTATCTTAATCGAGATATCTTATCGCCACCCGTGAAATACTTATCATTGAGGAGTTCCCGTGGCCATTTGTGATCTTCTCCATCAGTTTCACTTCACCAAATGATACTTTCTGGATGCAAATGCTTGACTTGTTGTTGAAAATATCAAAATCACTATGTGTTTGCCTATAATATTTGAGGAGTTTCCTCAATTCTTCATGGATCCTGTCATCAGAACTGGACTTTGACCAAAATGGGACCAATCTGGAAGCATGTCCTTTCAAATAAAAAAATAATTTTCCAAATCGGTTTATAAACGACGGAGTACTGTGGTAACACATACAACGGAATTGATAACCTCCTCCTTTTTTTGAAGTCGGTCAAAAATAGATGAAACCATTGCCCCCCTTATCTTCGAAATTACTGTGCCTAAAATTTAAAAAAAATACAGAAAATACTTATATATAGATTACAGGTAAACAAAAAGTCTATGGTCATAAAATAACATGGTAAACTCTCAATATTGTGCGCACAAACTTACATATTACAGTTGGAATGTATAAGAGAATACGTTTGTCAATTACAATGTTAAGTTTATTCTTGGGGTACCTCTGCACCGATAAATTACTATCCTAAAGGCGACCTCAAATACCAAAGGTCATATAAGTGGTTCCCTAAGCGCCATCAACGAACAATAGCTTCTGCTGATATCTAATATCGTCTTAAGTTAATGATGATACCAAAGGCGAACTAAGCTAACAACTTCATTCCTACCGGCTTCCCTTTGATTGAAATCGAAACCGAGAATCGAGATTCGAAAGAGTAACTTCACCTACCACAATTGAAAAATAGCACATTCAGTAATGTCTACGATTTCCAAGTAGGTAATATATATTCCAACAACAACACAAATTGTTCTAAATAAGCCGGCGCCACAACGTGATAATCGTATTTGTATGACTATTTATAACCAAACAATTTCTTCTTCGGCTTCCCTCCTCCGAAATATCAAGCCTCGCCACTGGATGATACACAAACGCGATCGACGTCGCATGTCTTTGGTCAGAGTTGTTTGTTTGGGGTAATAGCGTTGAGTGATCCTTGATGGAGGCTCGAAAAACACATGCGAGCAGGTTCTTCTTCTATCGATTTATGGGTGAATTAGTAGAAAACAAACCACAGCTGAATGATTTAATTGGATAATCAATGTTGGTAGTTGTCTGGTCAATCGATGATTGATCTAGTCCACAAAAAGATCGATCGATACTTGATCAACCTTTGCTCTAAGCGATGATGACTGATCGTATTGGTGTAATATCACATATCCGTTGACATAGAACGATGCGAATGATCGACGTCAAATCCGCTGGTGTAGTAATGCCTTAGGGGTAACGTAATAAAGATTGTAAGTAGGAATTATCTGAAGATTCATCGATTTTTCATGAGTACGTATGTACCTACTTCAAACCGACGAACGTTTCCGTTAACGAAAGTTTTTCAAACCATGTTCAATTTACCGTCGTCGGGTATTGGAACGCGAGATTGTAATAAAATATTTACTTCCATAAGAGTTTCTGCGAATAGGTAGGTAAGATGGTTTTCGATGGTTTTTGTTTTTTGGTGGTAGTTTTTACTAGAAATGTTCGTAGGTTACTACGGGTAGGTTACGCACTATTGAAATGGGAGAATCTAGGCAGAAATTAAGAACTTGCTGCGATCTATTTTTTATCTTTATAAAGGCACATGAACTACATATTTACAAGGACAGTTACCAATAGGTATTTACGAGTCTTCAATACTGTGTAAATGCATCACTTGTAGGCATGCATAGCATAACATTCTTATTAAGGAATATGGACATTACATACCTACCCCTACTCCTTTGGAAAGTCGTGTCCTTACAAAAATCACCAAACTGATTATATTCATCCTTCTCATTATACATACATACATACATAAACTCACGCCTTCTTCCCATGGGGGTAGGCAGAAACCACAGAAGGCCACCTGCTACGATCCTAACATACTCCTTTCGTCTCGTTTACGTTCATACATCAGAAGCCCAATTCCCGTAACTAAAAATGTTCAAAATTTAGTCGCAATCTCATCTCAGCGACAATCAAATGTCAAAAATTTAGGGAAATTCTAGGTATTTTTGACGTATTGGGACTGAGATCAAAGGGGCAATTCTCGTAATTTTAAGAACATTCACAGTCTGATCTCAGTCTCAATATGTCAAAAATACCTATAATTTGCCTACATTTTTGACATTTGATTGTCGCTGAGATGAGATTGCGACTAGATTTTCAACGGTTTTAACTCAAACTCAAAGCATTTATTTCAATTAAACCAATTACAGGCACTTTTGAATTGTTAAAGAGTCAGTCAGTTAGTCAGAAAACTGAAGCTAGTCGCCCATTCCAAAACGTAGATCTCTATGGAGAAGAATGGGCAAGAAACTCCATGGACACTCTTTTAAATCAAAATTGTTACAAAATCCTGGGTACATTGTTCTTGTTACTTCTATATGTGAGAACAATGTAAAAAATAGATAATTAAAACAATTCAAAATATAAGATTAAAAATAAGCCCTGGCAGCTAAGAGATGACCAGTCTCCACTGACGGCGCCCGTTCACGAACATGACGTTTTAGTTACGGGAATTGGGCTTCAGACTGTGAACGGTCTTATAATTACGGAAATTGCCCCTCTGGCCATACACGCACGCCGGTTGCGAGTACTACGCATCTGACCTTTCTAAAAAACATCACCAATAAGGTCACTATATGTCTTCCTAGGGCGTCCCCTCCCGGTGTTTCCACTCACATCTGCCGTGTAAATAAATACCTTTTGTTAGTCGCCTTTCATTCATGCTCTCAACATGACTAAACCAACTCAATATACTTCTACAAAACTATCAAACGAGTAACATGTTTGTTTTTAATCTAAAATTTCACCGATACAATCGTCCTAGCTCAGTCAGCAAATAACGTTAAAAAGTTGAAAAGCCGAACGTGCCATTGCATATCCATAAGTCTTAACGATATTTTCATACGACCAATCACCTGAGAGGTATCATAAATTTTATAACAGCCACAATGACACTCCTTGGTATAAAATATTGCTGATATAAAAATGTGGCGTAAAGTGAAATCGTATTACTAAGCATTTTCAAATAAGATGTATCTGCATGTATCTATTTTTGTTTTAAACTCGTAAAGTTCGAATTGAAATAGAAGTTGTAAAAGTTGTGGAACGTTAAGAGGACACATAAAGAACAATTACATGTTCCATGTGCTGCGTTTATGTAGGTGTATTTTCATCGTCGTTTCAGCCGTTTGACGTTCACCTGGATAAAGACATCCCCTTAGATTTCCACAACGATCCGTTCTGGGCCGCACGCAATTATTAAATCAAAATCAAGTCATTTATTCAAACTAGGCTGAGAATCAGCACTTTTTGAACGTCAAAATTACATGAGAGAGTCCCCCAAAACGCCCACCCTTTTACCACTTCCTATATAGTGCTTTAGCTGGGAAGAAGGAGTGACGCAACAAACTCCCCAGCAGCACAGCTGTGTTCAGTAGAAGAACTTGATTCTATGCAGTAGTAAGTAATTAACATTACGAAACGCAAATCATTAAATCCTCCATTCACGCGGCGTCCTGAGGACATTCGCGCAGAGATTCGATTGTCAATACCTGAACCATTGCTGTATTGTTCACATAGTGAATAATCGAAGCGTGTGATATGTTTATGTGGTCTTTTTAATTGTAGGTATGTGTTTTATTTTATTTTATTTTGTACTTAATGTTTGAGCCTACGAAATAAACGCTTTTTATTTATTTCTAAATTAAATTACTTGCTATATGTCAGCTAGCATACGCCAATATACCAACAAAAACATTGAATACTATCCTCAAGCAGAAATAAAAACGTGAGCAGAACTTAATACAACTAAATAAAAGATTCTGAATTGTTCTTGTATACAGGGTGTACCAGAAAGGTGTGGTCAAATTTAAGGATGTGGTACAGACCCTGAAATTGAACAACTTTCTCAATGGGACCGACATCGTAATCGAGAAAACTCCCTTACAAGACTACAATACATACTCGACCCAAGTGTATGGAACAGCTGATTATTGTTTCTGCTGATTGTTGTTTATTTATTGTTTTTGATAAGTTATGCAAACAAATAAATGCAGGGAACATATATTTTTTTTACGCGATTCCCGGTTTGGGTCCTTAGCAAACGTTGTTAATAATTATCATATGAGGACAATGTCCCTTTGAGAGATTTCGTGTATGAATTGATAGACCTTATTTTATATAATAGATAGAAACTAGTTGCACAGCAGGAATTCAGCAATCAATTCAATTTCATGATATCCAGGCAGATTGAACTGATGTTTTAGCATTTCTTGGAAAGAGGAGCAATTAATGTCTCAGGCAACTAGCTTTGCCATTGGTAGTTCTAGGAAAACATCATTCAAATTGACATGGGTATATAGGCGACACGCCTGGCCGCACACTGTCCGTGCGAGCTCGAATATTGTGGCCTTATTTTAGTTTCGAGCTGAAAATTTAGAATCTTGGCTAGCACGTTATTTTGTTAGGGAATATAAATTACATAGGTACCTACTGAAATTAATTATATGATTAATTCTACATTAATACTAGCTTCTGCCCGCGACTTCGTCCGCGTGAAATTTTGGCCGCGTCGCATCCTATCGCCCGCCCGCGCTATTACTTCGTTTTCTGACTTTTTTCTTTTTGCTCGGCTCATAAGGGGATGTTCGAAAGAGTTACCGTGGCCCCGGCACAGGCAACAGAAGGAACACGGGTGGGTTTTAGTCAGTAAAAGTCTGACACGCCCTCCAGCTCCGCCCAGAGCGGGAGAAGTCATTTGATGATTTCCCATCCACAAAAAAAAAAAGCGTGTTGTTAAATAGCCTATAACCTTCTCAATTTTTTTCAAATCCGACTGGTTGTTCCAGAGATTAGAGAGTTCAAATAAACAAACAAAAAAAAAACAAACTCTTCAGCTTTATTATCAGTATACAGATAATTAAAATGTAAAAGTTTGTATGCTTGTTACTCAATCACGCAAAAACGGCTGTAAAGATTTGGATGGAATTGGGCACATAAGTAGGCCATGACCTGGGTTAGGACATAGGATACTTTTATCGATATAGATAATGTCTACCAGTGGCGCAGCTACAATTACCATTAAAGAGAAGGCGAAGAAAAAATTGTTCTATTCTCATAAACTCAGACAAAAAATTGTAGGCATTTTTGTAATGTTTTGTTAATCTTATGATGACTGGTTGGACTGATATTAAACTGGTATTAAATACATGTAATGTGATGTGATACACAATTACACATACACACACACAGGTGTACTATATTATTTGGCAACGCTAGGCATTACGAAGAGTGGTTGTTCCGAAGGGAAGCTGCGCCCCTGACCTCCACGCGGGCGAAGCCGCGGGCATGAACTAGTATGCTCTATAGTAAAAAAAGTTACTGAAAGGTTGAAACGAAAAAACACAGACCGAATTAACGAGACATTCGTCAAAATAAATGCTAGATCAATGCCAAATAAAATTCCCCGCAAGCATTGATGGGAATGAAAAGTCACGCAGCCAAATACACTTATTTCTGTCATTCAAAAGTTACTACTGAAGGGCCCAGTAACTTAATTTATAATACATTACCAAAAATTAAATTCCACTAAAATCCTATAAAAGCTATTGTTAAAGAAAGCTTTTTACTAAGTCCAGCAGAAACTCTTGTAACATTTAAAAAGAAATAGCGAGTTCTCGAGAACGAAGGTATGAATTTTAAAAGGAACCAAATTGAAATAGAGTTGCTGCCATGTTGAATTGAATCGGTCTTAGGCCCCGATCACACATACCACAACCACACCACATCGCAGCAACAAAATGTGGGCAAGCAGTGGTTACGTATGAATAGTGTCGTTGCAGCTTCTTGCAGTTGCGTTGTGGTAATTACAAAGTCACGCAACGTTGTGTTTGCGACGTGGCCGGCAGCTAGTGCGCGTTCTCGCTGGTGGTTGCGCTGTGGCTGCGACGTGGCCTTGATGTGGTCGCTATCGCTCACGATTGATTTTGACGGCCAAATGTGGTCCGTGTTAACAAACTATTCATTTTCATACAAATTAGCGTCCGTCCACGTGTTGTCGTTGTTGTTGTCGGTGTGGTGTGGTTGTGTACGTGTGTTCCCGCCCTTATACTTAAGTCTTTCATTTGCTGTGTGCTGTTGAGTTACAATCTGTAGGGATGTTTATTCCAATCGTAATTCTATGGAAATGTTGGGATTTTTTTCAAAATGTGCGGTGGGAAAGTGATTGATAGTGGATTCATCTTTGTTTTGGTTGGTAGCGTTTTTCAATGTGCCTCCGTTCCGTCTAGGAATTAGTGGACTTTTATTTTTTATTTTTTTGATGGGAAATCATCAAATGACTTCTCCCGCTCTGGGCGGAGCGGGAGGGCGTGTCAGACTTTTACTGACCAAAACCCACCCGTGTTCCTTATGTTGCCTGTGCCGGGGCCACGGTAACTCTTTCGAACATCCCGCAACCCCGGCTGGAGGAATTAGTGGCCTGAAAGTCAAGCAGTTTTATTTCCTTTTTTTTGTTCAAATAAAAAGTGTCACACAAAATCAGACTTTGATAAACATTTATAACGTTGAACTCGTAACAACTGAGGCTGATTTTCCTCTTGCCGTTTATCTAGTTCTGAACGACACATGTCCAACCTAACCCTTTGGCCCTTAGGCCCTTTGTACACACATGATTTTCTTGCCGAGAAAAACTACGGTTTATTCGAATGTGTAGGCACGGGCGTCAGTGTTGTATGGATCGCTATGGAAGGTTGTTGACAGCCACGTTTTTTTTCTACGGCGCGGTTTATACGCCGTACAGTAAAGAAACCGTACAGTATACAAAGGATTTAAATAGTACTGTACACTGTACAAATGAATACCCATTCAACATTCCCTGAATAAATAAATTTATCTGCCTATAACGTTCCCGCTGTGGGGACTTAGGCGTGCTGCACACATAATCGGGTCAGCACATTCAATTCGGCAATTACTACACATATTCGGCTGGTGCCGATCGGTAAACTCCGTTCGTCATCTAAACTCGCTGAACCATATTCGGGTCGGCAACAAAGCCGACCCGAAGCAAGAAAAAGAAAAATTCATAATGAGAAACTTTATTGCTTACTTAGGCAAATATTCGTCATAAGTCATAAGTAATTTATTTCATAACAATATAAGTACATTGTGTTGAAAATTAAAAAAATAACATATTACTATTGCAATTAAAATAAAATTCAAGTGCCAAGTTTCAAGTTTATTAACCAAATTAATAAGGCTCTTTTCATATAAACTTTATCGCCCCTTTTCACCCCCCCCCCCCCCCCCCCAAAGTGTTAATTATCGAAGGATCGCTTGTGACGTTTCCATTCTTTGACTTACAGGTTTTTATACCAATTTTCGAGATAATAAACAGAGTTTTCGAGTTAAATCACTGTCTAAAATTGATTACCCCTTTCCACCCCGTTAGGGTTAGATGTTTTGGAAAACCCTTTGTTTTCTTTTTTTTTTTGATAGGAAATCATCAAATGACTTCTTCCGCTCTGGGCGTAGCGGGACTCGAGGGACTCGAGGTGGCCTTGCACAAGTCCGAGGCCCTGTGTTTTCATGGTCCTCGGAACGCGCCACCGTCGGGTTCCCAAATAACGGTAGGAGGGGTTCCCATCGGCATCGAGTCGACGATGAAGTACCTGGGACTCGTCTTCAACAGCCGGTGGAATTTCGTGGAGCATTTCCGACGTTTGGCTCCCAGACTGGAGCGGGCCGGGGCTGCCTTGAGGCGGCTCCTGCCCAATCTGGGGGGCCCAAACACCTCCTGTCAGAGGCTCTACGCGGGGGTCGTGCGGTCCATGGCCCTTTAAGGAGCTCTGGTGTGGGCGCGTTCCGTGAGGCGGCGGCGTGACCGGTCCGTCGGTTGAACGTGTCCCAGAGGATCATGGCCATCCGGTTAGCCCGGGGATACTGCACGGTTTCCGGTGAGGCGGCAAACCTCCTTGCCGGATTACCGTCATGGGATCTGGAGGCAAAAGTCCTCGCGCACATGTGGGAGTGGCGCGAGGAGGCAAAACGCCGCGGCGTAACTCCATTGCCGCGAGAAATCGCGGCACGGCGGACAGAGCTCCGGCAGGATCTCATGGCGGCATGGAGAGTGCGATTGTCGCAATCCAGCGCTGGGCACGCCACAGTTGCGGCGATAAGTCCCCTCTTTGAGGAGTGGCTGGAGAAGCGCCACGGCGTCCTCACCTTCCGCCTGACGCAGGTCCTCACCGGACACGAGTGCTTCGGGAGGTACTTGTTCCGGATAAGGCGGGAGGAAACGCCCAGGTGTCACCACTGCGTGGATCGCCCGAAGGACACGGTGGAGCATACGGTGGAGGTCTGCCTGGCTTGGCCGGAGCACCGCCGTGTCCTCGCGGAAGCGATCGGCGGCGGGGATCTCTCGCGTCCGGCCCTGGTCCAGCCCATGGTACGGAGCGAGAGTACATGGGAAGCCATTACCCCCTTCTGCGAAGCAGTAATACTCGCGAAGGAGGAGGCGGGACGCGTGAGGAAGAGGCAAGCTTTGCGCCCTCACGCCCCTAGTCGCCGCAGGAGACGCCCTGGGCGTCGGGAATTGGCAGCCGATTCCCGGCCACCGTAGGCGCGGGCTTGCGGATGGCGAGCAATGGGTAGCTCGCCGTCCGGTAAGGACCAGGCCCGAGTCGACGGCGCGTTGTGTTCCACGTGCACCTCAAAGAGTTGTCAGTAGCATTGAAGGGGTCCGCTAGGACCGATGCCAGCCGGGGTTGCGGGATGTTCGAAAGAGTTACCATGGCCCCGGCACAGGCAACAGAAGGAACACGGGTGGGTTTTAGTCAGTAAAAGTCTGACACGCCCTCCCGCTCCGCCCAGAGCGGGAGAAGTCATTTGATGATTTCCCATCCACAACAAAAAAAATCGAGTTTCAAGTTAATTGGACCGCGCGTTATTTTTTTTTCCATACAAACTTTTTCGAGTTAATAAACCGAGTTTTCGAGTTAAACTAAGCTATAAAATCATTCCGTTTAAAATTGATTACCCCTTTCCACCCCGTTAGGGGTAAATTTTTTGGGAAATCCTGATATACGTTTTTATTTCTGGTCTTAAGAATAAATATCGAGTTTCAAGTTAATTAGACCGCGCGTTAATTTTTTTCCATACACACTTTGATAGGGGATTGGCGGATCCCCCTTTAGGAGGTGGTTGAAAAAAACTGAAAATGAAAAACTATTATACTTAGATGAGCATTCGTGCCAAGTTTCAAGTTTATTAACTCAAGAAATAAGATTTTTCTAACAAAAGAAATCCTCCCTTTTAACCCCCAAAGGGGTGTAATTTACAAAAACCCTTCCTTAATGGATGCCTACACTGTATAAGGTATCTATGTGCAAAATTTCAAGTCTCTAGGTCCAGCGGTTTGGGCTGTGCGTTGATAAATCAGTCAGTCAATGAGTCAGTCAGGACTTTGAATTTTATATATGATATATAGATGGTAGCACCCCTCATCCTTTTTTCTGTAAAAGGGAGTGGGCAGTATATGTGGACGTCACGTACCTTTTTTTCTAGGAAATATCTGATTTCCTCACGGTGTTTTCTTTCACTGTTTTCAGGAAACAAGTTCCACAAACTGCACGAATGGCTGGGTTCGAACTCACGACTCGAGACTCGTAACACCTTTACTCCGATTCAGAATGAATGCTAACGTGTATTTAGAAGGTTTTATACAGTAAGATCCTTATAGAGAACCCACGTTCCAATGCCATCTAATTTAATATTAAAGTCGTGTACCCACCACCCGTTGAATTGAGTCCTCGATATCGCAGAGTTCAAAAGGTCCGCGATAACTCCGCCACTATGTTATGCGCACGTCTTACGGATGTAAATCAGTTTTATAGTGAATGTAAATATTTAAATATAAAGTAGATAGATATGTGTAGCAAATAATAATAAACTGAAGAAGAACCTGTTTCACCGCCTCCGGAAAAGTTTTGGCTAATCTGACAGATACCTAATTCCATAAAAAATTATATATTCCATTATGAATTTATCTGGTAGATTACAACAACTCCTGGAGTATTACAATTGGCTAATTCATGTTCTGATTTTTAAGTATCAAATGCTTCTTACATACCGCACGATCGGGAGTCTAATTTTGCAGTTAATTTCAAAATAATGTTTGTTCACGCATTATGTTAACAGACATTATTTTAAAATTACCCACAACAAACCCATCTGAAAACTTGTATATATTTACAGGCACAAAGATTAACGCTGCAGAAAGTGTCAGAGATTTTATAACTTAATTTTTGGAGCAGTTTGTGAAACCTTACTTCTAGGTACAATTTTTACTGAATACCTACCTATCTAAAAATAGTTGTTTTTTACGATCGTCGCCTAAACTTCAAGGGGCACATTTCTACACGGAGTCGTACGGTAATCTGCGCTGGTTGTCTCAAAGTGATGACTGAATCATTTGTTTGTGGGTTCTTTACAGTTATTCCGGAGAAATCGTCCAACAAAAATACACGGAAAATGAAATTGCATTCTTCTAAAATTATATCTATTTATTTTACTAATATTATGTAATTCAATGATAACCAAAAAGAACACAATAAACATCTCTAAAATCTACTTGGAGCTAAGAAACTCGAAGACATGCTATATGATATCAATAATAATGAAAAAGAACCCAATTGATGTCTCTAAAATCTACTAGGAGTCAAGGAACTCGAGGAGGTGTCATGCTATCTGTAGCAAGAAAAAGGATTACCTAATCAAGGTAGACTCCAAAAACAGTGACTTGGATGAATGACGTATTGGCCTCCCTATTAACATCCACAAGGCTATCAAACTCGTGATCCCAGAGAAACGCGACGGCATTATTGTAGCATTGAGATCTCTTCTGCGCTATAGTAACAACGGAGATGATTCGGTAGCGATCGAAGTTCATACTCTTGACCGTTCGCAATACTTCCTCAGCTATGGTCATTGTTATTCCGGGAGAGTCCTGGGGACAGCAGTAATGTACGTAGTTATAATGAGTGAATAAATTATATAGACATTTTTTGAGCTCTATAAGATTATTTGTTTTGTTTTTACTTCTTCTCGCTTAAGTCCTGAGTTGAGTTACAACACGATTACTGACAAATGCTTACACTGACTGGACAGGTCCACTCAAATTTGTGTGGTCCTTTCCTTAAAAGACCATTTCAGACAAGGATCTACATGGTCCTCATATGATTTGACCAAGATTATGCTTGGACTTTAAAAGAGACTTTGTTTGACCCCTGAGTTTGTTTCGCCATTTCTTCTCAGGGGTAGTCAGATAGGAAATGTCGACTCCATCTAGCAAATTTTTTTTTTTAATATGACTTCATGTCGTAACGTGACTCAAAACAATATCGTGCAGATATTCTCCGCTTTCTTTAGCACTAGGTTACCTAGTAGAACAATGTTTCAAAAAATATAGAACTCAATAAGTAGGCACTGAATTATAATTAAGTACCTACTTCTGCTAATGATTTTTTTACGGAAGCGCAGTGTTTGGCGCCTTCTAATAAATAAAATATGTACGTCAACTTGGAATAAGTTAAAGTTTTACACTCGTAATAAATACTGGCACATCTGTACCCTATACTGTAACCCTATTTTGGCGATAAACTTTTTTAAAGGACTTAGTTGCCTGATAGTGAAGAAGTAGGTATCTGAAATAATATGCTTTTGTCAGGATTCCGTACCCAAAGGATGCCAAAAGGGACCTTATTATTAAGCCTCCACTGTCCGTACGTCCGTCTGTCCATCTATCACAGAGCTGCATTTTTTGAACCGTAATAGGAAACACTTGAAATTTTCACAGAGTGTGTACTAGTTTGGCCGCTATGACAACAAATGATAAGGCACTACAAAAAAAAAATGTAGTGTTAAATATTGTACGGTGGTACGGAACGACCCTTCGTGTGCGAATCCGACTCGCACTTGGACGGTTTTTTTTTCAGTACTTACCAAAACACTATACTTGGTGCCGGTGTAGTACGTATCCAGTATAGAATTGATGGCCTTCGTTACTTCAGGCACGTTAAACTTGACACGCGGTTTCAATTGGTATGTGTTCAGATATGTCAGCATGGGCCGTTTAAATTCCAATCCGATCTGAAAAAATACATCAAGATAGCTGGATACACTTCACGTAAACAAAAAGAAAGTCATAGATCTGGAATAGTTTATTTGGCTCCACTGTACATTATAACCCAAGAGCGTGAGAAGCGTTAAACTTTTTTTGCGTATAGATCTCTTCATGTAAAACACTTTTTCAAAATGACACGGCCAGCAAATGCATAGGTATCGAGAAAATAAATAGTAAAGTTTCAGAAACTTACACGTATTTCCGAAATAAAATATATTTTTTGTGACATTTTACCACAGACAATGAATGAATTTCACTCGTTAGTTGTTCCATTTTACGTTCAGACAAAGTGACAGTGGATTTTTAATGGTTTTTAGTATAAATATTGTAACTTTTTAACTTTAATTCATTTTTAAATAGCTGTTACCGTAATAAACTCAATTAAAAAGCTTCATTAAAAAAAAAAAAATGTTTTGTATTCTTATAAGATTTTTGGTAAGGAAACGTAATCGAATGTAAAAGGCGCGAATATTTCACATTTTTCACTAATCGTACGTACTTACAGTCAAGAGCGTTTATCGTACCCTGTTTGAAACTACAATTAATAACTACAATTAATTGACACTATGGCGTCCCCGAAGTCCCCGTCTTCATCTCCCGATCCCGAAGTGCAAATGTTGGAACTCTCATGAGCCGCTTGTGCACACTTCATCGGAGCTCTTGGCTTCTTGCGTTGCTTCGTGTGCCGCCGCTGCTGCTTCATCGGTGTTAAGTGTCGTGCAAGTGATAGACTCAAGTGAGCCGTTTGTGCGCGCTGCGCCGGTGAATGAGGCTACCTGCGTCACATTTAAGATGCAAGAGCGAGCGAAGCGAGCTCGGGACTTGGGGCACCCCGACTCGGACAGGTTAGGTTAGAAGTGGTGGTTATTTTTTTTTAAACCACCCAGAAATAGGAGCCCCGCCAAGCGGGGCTCCGTCGACCACATCTTACTTCGAGACATCTGTCATTGACCTTGAAAATGCCTTTGACTTCAGAGCTTGTCACAAGGTAATATTCTAAAATTTGAGCATATTTTGGTTTGACTTTGCCTTTTGGGATGTTGACCTTGACTTTTGGGATGTTGACGTTGACCTTGAAAATGTCATTGAACTTATTATTGTTTGGAAACCAAATTTAGACCCGCTACATGAAGTGTTTTTTTTCTCGACTCCTATGAATTTGCTGGTTTTAGGAATGTCAAAATACACTAAAAAGGGTATATTCTACCAAAAAAAAAATTGCTACTATAAAAATCGGTGGGTTATAATGTACAGTGCTTCCGAAACAATTGAAAAAAAAATAATAAAAAGAGAAAAGAAGAATGAAAAAGTCACAAGTTTCAATTCATATGCACTTTCTAAGTTTATCTAAAACATCACTAATATCGATAAAGGAAAACTTTGTTATAAAATCTCGACTTATAATTAATATAAGTCTGAAATCGCCAATCCGCCTTTAGCAAGCGTGGTGGTTAATGCCACGAGCAGTACTGCATTATCTGTATGAGAAGAGGTCTTAGCCCTGCAGTGCCTGCAGTGGAACTGTAACAGGTTGGTATTTTTATTTTTAAGGTAATGAAGAAGCTAACCTGTGAACTCCGTCGTCGTCTTTGTTCTCCTATGCCGGGAACACCAGAGAAGCCATAAGATTGTTTCCGGACTCGCATTCGACTAAGAGACTTTTTTCCAAAACCAGTCGAAGACTTCCCCTGGGTGGAAACTATAGAAGGGGCCATGGCTACCCTGCTACTCTTCCTTTTCTTTAATTTGTCATCACTTTCTTCCATTTTTGTTGATAAAAATATTATTCTATGTCTATTATTTATTTTATCAGCTCTCGTTTGTGTAACGTCGAAATTTACGTTAGGAAAACTCTTTTGTTGTCATAGAACGTCATCTAGACTGTCAATATTATTCTTCTAATTTTATTTTTTTAAATATGCTGAAAACTGTTAGTTTGCTCAGGATATAATATACCACCTTATTGGTTTTGTTCGATCAAAGTTTCAAATAAGATGCAGAGTGATTCGATCGATTGATCGGTAGTATGTACATACATAACTACTGTTATTTTCTAAGCTTTTGTAGTCTGTTAGAGATGAATGAGGTGATGAATATGCGTGGCAGTAAGTTAGATGTAGTGTTGGCTCGGAAGGGCGCTGCTGTAAGCTGTGAGTATGTCGAGGGTACAGAACTGATTCCGATTGATCTGTTTCACCATCCGTTAGATATTGCTGTTACCATCCCAAGGCATAAGGTACATGAAAAACTTGACCCTAGCAATATTGACCGTAGTAAGGATTGGAACTTTTGTAAAGGTGACTACACATTGTTGTTCGGTCTTGTTCGCTCTGCTCCATGGCAGGACATTTTTCACTGCAATGACGCGTCCACCGCTGCTTGTAAGTTTTATAATATAATGTACGATATATTTGATTCCTCTATTCCAAAGAAGACGAGAAGGACCTCTGGTAATAGGCGGTACCCAGTCTGGTTTACTAGAGATATCGTAAGCGACACTCGACTCCATAATAAATGGAAACAATCCCGTTGTGATGTTACATATGCTCAGTTTAGCGTACTGCGGTCGGAATTCAGAGTGAGAACCGAGGAGGCATATAGACTGCATTGTTCTAATGTGGAAAACAGCCTAGGCAACAATCCAAAACTGTTCTGGCAGCACATTTCAAGCCTGCGATCTAAGGGTGGGTTTGAGCCGAACGTTGTGCTTGATGGCAAGGTCTATTCAGGTGTCAAAGCTGCTGAGGCATTTGCTGAGAATTTTTCCAGCGTATTTCTGCCGGACACACCAGAATTGGACCCGAATTCAAACACGGTGAATAGTGAGGGAGGTAATTTTCCCCTACCCGTTTTAGTCCCTCCGGATGTGGTTAGGGGTATTTCCAAACTCAAATCCTGCAGTTCGGTTGGCCCAGATAACATCCGTATATCGTTAAGAGATGTAGCAGTATATTAGCAGCCCCTCTATGTCATGTTTTTAATCTAGCTCTTCAGTCAGGCGTGTACCCGGGGCTGTGGAAGACTTCACGTGTTACTCCCATCCCTAACACCAGTGACAAGACCTCTGTCGAGGAACACAGACCCATCGCTATTTTATCGACCATTGCAAAGGTCTTTGAACACATACTTCACACTGTTATCTGTAAACAAACCAATATGTATCTTTCGGATGCTCAACATGGTTTTCGACCTGGTCGCTCCGTGAACTCAAACCTAGTGATTCATGTTAACTTCATATCCAGTAACCTGGAATCCGGTGGGCAGGTCGACACTCTGGATTTTGATTTCCGGAAGGCGTTCGACAAAGTGGACAACGATGTGCTTTTGGCAAAGTTAGGGGCTACGGGCTTCTCATCCGGCCTTCTTAACTTCTTCGCCGACTACTTGCAGGATCGCAAACAGTTCGTCCGGCATGGCTGCTTTGAGTCGAAGTCTTATTACACTCGCTCGGGCGTGAGTCAGGGATCCGTATTAGGGCCGCCTCTTTTTCTGATCATGATCAATGACCTAATTTGTAAGATTTGATCCGCAAAATGTCTACTATATGCCGACGATCTAAAACTAGATGCGCAGATCAGAACAGAGGTCGATTGCAAACGCTACAAAAAGATATCGATACCGTCTATGAGTGGAGCATTGCGAACAAGTTGTTGTTTAATATTAGTAAATGCAGCGTTATGACTTATGGTCGAGGGTTGAGACCAATAAAATACGATTATAATTTGGGGGGTACAGTGATCACTCGTGTCACTAGCGTTAAGGACTTAGGAGTGACTTTCGACCGCAGTCTGACATTTAGAGACCACGTGTCTGCCCTTGCAAAGGAATCCTTCAGGCGTCTGAGATTTGTCTTGAGGAACGCTCGTGACTTTCGAAATCCCAGTATTATAAAACTTCTGTACACCACTTTGGTTCGGAGTAAACTCGAGTCCAGCGCCTGTACATACTGCGTCTCAGACACTGATGCTTGAGAAAGTTCAGAAAACCTTCCTGAGATTTTTGTATCAAAGGCTGTACCATTTCTTCCCATTCATGTACCCAACGCTCACGTTTGCCTGTCCGTTCCGTTCCGTTCTGTTCGGTCCGTTTGTGTCCGTCGTTTGTGTGTCGTGTGTCTGTGTGTGTGTTTGCCCTAAGCGGTCGTATTGACTGCCCTGAGCTCCACGGACTTTTCTGCCGCCTATTTGTGCCCGACAAATACCTTGGGCACCGTCGAAGCCACCGTCATGATCTGTTCGCACTACCGCTATCTAGATCTGTTGCTAGAGCCGAATCCCCAGTATGTTGAACCCTAAGGATGCTAAACGCCCTCCTGACTGCCGACCCTGAATGTGATGTGTTTGCCGATGAATGGAAGAAAATAATGCGTGCTTGTCTGGTGTTCTGTGAGAGACAATATGCGAGGGTGTCCACTGTTACATGCTAGTTTATGTCACTTTGTGATGTATTTAATATATTTAACCATTTACTCAAATAATTATTAATAATTTTATCCACGAATTGTATATCTTTGAATTTAATTTTTGTATTTTATGTTATTTGAATGCTTATTTTATTTTAATTTTTATAATTCTATGTTAATTAATGTAATTGGACCTGTGCCGTTTTAATTAACTAGAAATAAATAAATAAGTCCTACTAAAAGCAGGATATTTAAATCATCATGATCATTATTCTTTTGCCCATATGCCAATTTATTTGGTGTCAGCGCAGCATGTCTTCTTCCACACTTCTCCACACGATCTCGATTCTCTCTCTTCTTCTTCTTCGCAATCTTCCACACATCTCTAATAGTCATCATGTCTACTGCAATCTTCCACACTTCTCTAATAGTCATCATGTCTACTGCAATCTTCCACACTTCTCTAATAGTCATCATGTCGACTGCGATCTTCCACACTTCTCTAATAGTCATCATGTCTACTGCGATCTTCCACACCTTCCCTAATAGTCATCATGTCTACTGCGATCTTCCACACTTATCTAATAGTCATCATGTCTACTGCGATCTTCCACACTTCTCTAATAGTCATCATGTCTAATGCGATCTTCAACACTTCTCTAATAGTCATCATGTGTACTGCGATCTTCCACACTTCTCTAATAGTCATCATGTCTACTGCGATCTTCCACACTTCTCTAATAGTCATCATGTCTACTGCGATCTTCCACACTTATCTAATAGTCATCATGTCTACTGCGATCTTCCACACTTCTCTAATAGCCATCATGTCTACTGCAATCTTTCACACTTCTCTATTAGTCATCATGTGTACTGCGATTTTCCACTTTTCTCTAATAGTCATCATGTCTACTGCGATCTTTCACACTTCTCTAATAGTCATCATGTCTACTGCAATCTTCACACTTCTCTATTAGTCATCATGTCTACTGCAATCTTCCACACTTTTTTAATAGTCATCATCACTACTGCAATCTTTCACACTTTTCTAACAGTCATCATGCCTACTGCGATCTTCCACTTTTCTCTATTAGTCATCATGACTACTGCGATCTTCCACACTTCTCTATTAGTCATCATGTCTACTGCAATCTTCCACACTTCTCTAATAGTCATCATGTCTACTGCAATCTTCCACACTTCTCTAATAGTCATCCAGTCTAATGCGTCTTCCACACTTCTCTAATAGTCATCATGTCTACTGCGATCTTCCACACTTATCTAATAGTCATCATGTCTACTGCGATCTTCCACACTTCTCTAATAGTCATCATGTCTACTGCAATCTTCCACACTTCTCTAAGTCATCATGTCTACTGAGATTACGACTACTAGAGAAGAAGAGAAGTCAAAGCAAATCGTAAGTGATTATTGACCCCTTAAGAGGTTTTGCGTTATTTTAATAACACCTTGTATAAATGGCCACTTAACCCTTAATTGGGCATGCCGTGTGTGGGTTCTACTCGGTTTTATAAACCTAGTGGGAATTTTTTATTTAGGTATCAGATTAAAAAAAAAAAAAAAAAAAAAAAAAATATTTTAATAAAAAAACAACGTGGGAAATATACTCCTACTGCAAGTGTAGGGCTAAATGAAATGAGCTCTATGTGGGAAATAATCTACATGTTGGAGAGTGCTGGTCTAGAATGATAATTCTCAAAGCATGGATCAGCACATAAGGATACCAAACATATGGAACAAGAATATTTTGTCCTCTGCTCTTTTGCTCGGGTGCTACAGAATTTACACCTTCTATATTTACTAATGCGTGGCATATGGGCAAAGACACATTCTTTGTTCATATAATAATTGATATATTGTGGGATTCATGTAACTTTTGACGGCTTACAGACTCTTAAAATGATGTGGGAAGCATTCTCCTTTAGTCCAATTAAGGGTTAATGCATGAGTTTAGATAACTGTTGGCGACGAAGTGCATCGTAGATTTGTTTAGTATTAAAACAGCATGAGGGTTTTTCCCGGCTGCAGTCCACACGCCCAGCCACACGTATTGAAAATACACCAGAGTTTTACCCGCCAGCGGTTCTCATATAAACAACATGTTAGTTCGCGCTGGAGAAAAACCCTACAAATTGTATTAAAGAAACGAGTTTAGAACTATTTAAGTCAGTTCAGTTCGCAGCTTCCTAGTGATAAGCGATTAGTAATAAATCTACAATGTAAATCGAGAAGAGAAGTTTATTTCACCACTTCTTCGCTACCCGTCTCTCCTCGAGGTCCTTGTGGTTTGTACCCATACGTACGCATTCAGGGGTGCGTGGTGACATGTGTCGCCAGCAGAGTCACTCGACTCAGGTAGAAGGGAACGCACGTCAAAAACGTGGGAGATTGTCCCAGGTCGATCCTGGGATCCGCGATCCTATCGGGTACTGGACGTACCCCTACCGTCCGAAACAATAACAAGTTTGAGGAGTTATTTGTTTCGATGTAAATAATAACACCAATATCAAACGTTTATACATTTACAACTTGTATACCTAATATTATTTTTTCTTTTTTGTTTCATGCTTGAATAATTTATTCATGAATTCCTTCAATGTAGGTACAGTCACGCTATAAATACAGAACACTCTCGTATGTACTTGTACAATTGAGTACAGATATCAAAAATCTTATGATTAAAACGTAGCAGAAAGGAATGTCACTATAAAAAGCTTGTATAAATAAAACTGACAAATTCAAGGGTTCCCGTTGCGTAGGAAAAAATACGCTGTGAAAAATTTCTGTTCACACGTTAACAAAGAGGTTTTTCGAGTAAAAGCCGTAGGTACGTACCTACATAGAGAGTGCGACCTCTTTTTTGGAATGTGGGCCTCTTTGTATTCCACCCTCACTTTTTGTTGGGCCACATATAACCACTGCTTGTTACCTGGAATGGGCGTGTCGAAAGATGCTTTACTTATATTTTTTTGGATATTTCAAGGTATGCGTGAGCATTATACTACTCCCACGTTTGAAGAATAGGTATCTATATAGTTATCAAAATGGTAGTTGCCTGACATGACTGACTTTTTTAAGGCAATTAACAATTGAGCCAGTGTTATTGAGTTTTTCTAACAGGAATTTCTCAGTAGCAGCCCGAAGTCTGAATTTGTGCCCGGTTGATGGCAATAGGCTCGCCCCCTATTACATAGGACTTAAACATAACTGGCGAAATGTGGGTACTATAGGTACACTTCTGCGTAACCCTTCGAGGAATACAGGCGTGATGTTATGTGTTATGTTATGTTAAAAATTGAGATAAAAATGTGCTTATCAAAAGCCTATAAAACCCATTGTGATCGTGAAATAAGGCTGGTAATTTAATTTTGAATGTTTCCAAATAAAAACGCTCTTTAGTTAAATGGAATAATAACCCGAACGTCGACCTTCCATCAGAAAAATACAGCATAAAGCATTGAAATGCGAGTTGCATTCAGTGTATAGTAGATGCAGCGATAGTGGGGTCCTACGTCAACGGTACAGCTCCCTTATAGGTCAGTTAAACGTTTGTTCACCCCAAACTAAGTGGTACGGGGTGGGACTGAGATCTGACCGATACTGGGGATTGAGGGACTTTACTCAAAAGTGGCTTTTTGTTCTTAAATTAGAAAAGACGAGGGCAAGACGGATTGATACTTAGATACGTCGTAAAAAAAATGTCTGTCGTTCAGAGATAATTTTTGAACTGGTATTTTTTTAGATACTGTATTTATTGGCCAAGTTCCATCTAAGATAGGATCGTGGGTAGAACATCTGATATCGTAAGTCTGTAGCTTTTTGTAAAATCTAACAAAAACATTTTCACCAAATCTCACTTTACGTTAAAAATGCTAAGCTTAAAATAGAATAGTCTTTACTTTAAGTTTGTTCTCCAGCTAATAGTTTCGAATATACAAAAATATAAAGTGGTCGTTGGTAACTAGAGCCAGACAAGCACCACATACCCGGAGTTTTAGCGGAAAAATAGCGGTATTATCAGCAGGTTAATTTATTGGTATCAAAATAATTTCGGTGCTAGGTATCAACAGTTTTTATCTACTATACAAATAAATAAAATTGAAGTGTCTGTTTGTAATGTCAAAATAACAATTTAAAAAAAGGAGGAGGTTCTCAATTCATCGGATACTTTTTTTTTTGTGTGTTCCCCGATTACTTGAAGACGGCTGGATCGATTTGGAAAATTCTTTTTTGTTTGAAATGGTCACAAGTGGTGCTACACAAGTGGTCCCATTGTCATTAGGCAAGGATCGGATGATGGGATCCTGCAGAAATCGAGGGAACTCTTCAAATATTATAGGCACACCTATAGCGAAATGGGTATTTTTTATTACAGTAACTCGTGTGTTTGCTCTCACCAAATGGTGTTTCGATTTGATGAAGTGGAACTGATGATCAAGACTACAGATGGCCACCGGAACAACTCAATAATAAGTATTTCACGGGTTGCGATTCGATTACTTTAAAATGATTGCTAAGAAATATAAGCTCGTCACAATGCATATATGGTGAAGTGGAGCTGATGGTGAAGTACCAGGAGAACTCCTCAACAGTTAACGTCCCTGCATCGGGAAAAGCAATACTTGTAAAAGGTGATGAGCAGTTATCATTAGGCTATTGTAACTTAAATAAATTACAAACCGGCCCACTAAAAAGTGAAAAAAAAACTTTTTTGCAAAAAAAAAACAACCGACTTCCAAAAAAAACACTACAAATTGAAAAATAACTTTAATTTCGGAAATTGGTGGCAAAAACCTAAAATACAGATCCAAAGACACTTTGTAGTGTTTTTTTTTGGAAGTCGGTTGTTTTTTTTTTGCTATAAAGGTTTTTACTAAATGCATATGAAAGTATATACGGTACTTAATACAAAAAAAAAAATGTTTGCCTGTTTGTCTGTCTTTCTGTTTGCTCCGGCTAATCGCCAAAATGTCTGGACCGATTTTGAGGGGACTTTTACTTTCAGATAGCTGGTATAAGGGGTAACTTAGGCTTCTTTTATTTTAGAAAAAGAATTAGGGTTCTTAAACAAAACCCGATTTAGTGAACAAAATCCGATTCACATAGGGAAGTTGTTTTCTGACATCCACGCGAACGAAGTCGCGGGCATAGCTAGTTATGTATATAGCTATAGGAAAACCTTAAAATTGTCGGAATTTAATGATCTATCAGTCGTTTTTGTTGATTGATTATTTTAATTCTCATGAATGGCGTCAGGTCTGGCCTCCAAATATTTCAGACAAAATATCAATTAAACTAAAGAAGTTGAAGGAAGACACATTACGATAACAACGCCTGAAAAAGTGATAAAATCCAATTCAAATATTTCTTCTCATACAAACTAAACTCACACATACTTTCTACTCCTAAGTTACTCATTTATTATCTCACATTAAGATACAAAGGTACATTTTTATAACAAAGCAAATCTCTATGCACTGACGTAAGAGTGCTTTGCCCGAGGGCCAGCGACCTACGAGTAATGAACTGTTCACATTGGTAGACTGAATATAAATACTGTGTCAGAATCTTCTTAGCTTTTCCTCGAGCAACGAAAAAATAGCATCAATGTTTTCTAAGTAAAGTTACATATTTTTAGGCTGGCGCGATAATGTTATCTGGGGCCAGACAGAACCCAGCCACTAAGAAATACAGTCACAATGGCCAGACCAGCTGTCAGAATTTCTAGCTTTTGACTGCTCATAGCAAGTCACCGATCATACGGAATCGGAACTACATCTACATCCCATTTCCTGGATGCCATGTCGGCTGAGCTACACATTACGGGGTTTATTTATAAAACGTTTATTAAGAAAAGACGTTTAAACATCAAAAATATATGTTTAAACGGATTAAACAGTCGCTTTTCATTACTAAACTTTATGCAACGTTTCTAAATAAACTCCTTATAGTTAAGCCGTGATAAAAGATTAGTTTAGAATCGGGCTGACTGACCTTGATGCCTCATTCAAATATCCCTATCGACACAAACACGAGCCTGCTGCCTGCGATATAATCATCACACCTGTTTTCCCCAAAGGCTTAGGCAGAAGTGTCCCTATAGTACACTCACCGCCAGTTATGTTTAAGTCCCATGTAATTGGGGGCGAACTTATGGCCATGCCATAAACCGGGCTCAAATCCAGGCTCCGACTGTGAAATTCCTGATGGAAAACCCAATAACACTGCCTGATCTGGGAATCGAACCCAGGACCTCATGCTCAGCTGTAGCGCTTGCGACCACCGGACCAACGAGGCAGTCACATTAACATTGTACAAAATGGTAAATAATGTATTCCCAGTTCTCAAACGCTGCTACAAATCTTCTTTACTCCAACGATACATAATGTAAACGGGCTCTAAGTGCATTGAGCCCGCATCGGACATTGTTATACAGTGGTATGTAAACTATGCTTAGATACATGCTAAGTTAGTTTTGTGACCATCCTTTATAGTTGATTTGGAAGTGTATGCTGTCCGTTTTCTTTGAATACTTTCAGGGTGGCAGAGATATTTTGCTTGATTTTTAAAAGAGAATCTTAAGTGAAATGTAGCGGGAATGTTGCCAAAATAACATACAAACATCGTCACCTCATTGTTATTTATTGTAGTTTGCTCTACTAAAGACCTTCAATTTTTGGATTCATTTTTTATATCAAGCCACAGGTGTTTTTTGCAGTAATTTAACAATAGTTATACATATGTGGGTTCCTCTAGAATTCAGAATAACATAGGTTACATAGATTGTTGATTGTGCTTGTCTTCTAACAAACCAATTTAAAATACTGAAAACATTTTTTTCAAAAAACGTACAAGAAAGAACAAAAATTTCTACAAAAAAATTAGATTTAATCATTCTGAAAAATTACGAAAGCTACCGACCTATGATGACGTCAAAGGGGAAGTGATACGAACATAACACACCGACTAAAAGTGGTCGTTGCGCGCCATGATCACCCAAATCCCGAGTAATAACTGCTTATGTTTCCGCCCTTTGTGAAAATATCTCCCCTCTTTCCTTTCGTCGCGTAATAAAAATAATCATACACATTTATAGGTACACTCACCATTTATTGAGTTCTGGTAGAACTATGACAATGGTTTCATAGAATAAACAACAATAAAAGGTGCGAAGAGAATGGTTACACCTTCTCTTATACAAAGCAAATAAGAACATTTTTCACGTAGATCATACGATAAAATTAAGGCATGAAATGTTGCATTTAATCGACACTCTAACAATTCCCATATTGCACTCCTAAAAATATTATTGAACACTGAAAAATAATGATTTCGCCTCTTTTTGTGAACCCATTTTTTCCTCTTAAATTAAGTTCCTATAACATAGCCACTACGATTCCCTTTTCCACAGGGGATGCCATTTTATTCATGTAATGCTGGTAAGACTTGAAACATGTCGGTTTTGCAGAAGTACTCGTATAAAACGATTGAAGGCTCCAATTTCCGTATCCCTATTTTCTCCTTTATTTGGCCTGATAAATCACATGAAAAGTTTTACTATTGGTCTTTGTTAAGTCGATCAAAAAACCACAAGTAAAACATTATTCGAAAGCAGATTAGACTTCATCAGGCTTCAGGAATCGGTTTCATTTCAACAATATTCATTGCATTATTTACTTTGTTGAGCAGACAGATTTTTCGAACATATGAAGCAATGGATTACAAATTCAATTTATTCAGATTGTGATTGATATTATGTTACGCAGTTAGGGTGCTGGTTTTGGGAAGCCATCAAGTCCTTCTGCGAAGCAGTAATGCTCGCGAAGGAGGAGGCCGAACGCGTGAGGGAAAGGCAAGCTTTGCGCCCTCACGCCCCTCGTCACCGCAGGAGACGCCCTGGGCGTCGGGAATTGGCAGCTGATTCCCGGCCACCGTAGGCGCGGGCTTGCGGATCACGAGCAATGGGTAGCTTGCCGTCCGGTAAGGACCAGGCCCGAGTCGACAGCGCGTTGTGTTCCACGCGCGCCTCAAAGAGATGTCAGCACTATTGACGGGATCCGCTAGGGCCGATGCCAGCTTGGGTTGCGGGATATTCGAAAGAGTTACCGTGGCCCCGGCACAGGCAACTGAAGGAACACGGGTAGGTTTTAGTCAGTAAAAGTCTGACACGCCCCTCCCGCTCCGCCCAGAGCGAGAGAAGTCATTTGATGATTTTCCATCCAAAAAAAAAGGGTGCTGGTTTAAGTTCCTTGATTACTCGGTTCGCGTAAGTTTCGGTGAAAGTTTGCGAAAATGGTGTACGGATAGGTACTTTATAAAAGGCCATTTCAAATTGAGATATTTAAATACTTTCCAAGTTCATCATACTAATATATTATAAATACTTATGTGAGCTCTATCTATGATCAATATAGCTTTCAAACTTATATTAATATTTTACAAGAACTTATATTCGTTTGTCTTTACAATTTCCATTCGTCAAAGCTGAAATATTTTCACAAAGCAAAAGCGTACTTGTAAATTACGCTTGTAGATAAAATTTCCATATAAAATATAGCAAAAGACGAGTCTAATATGTATTCCCTGATGGCCAATGTTTGGACCAACATTGGTGTATTTGTATTGTTACCACCAATACACAATACAGTCGCTACATTTTTGAAAGAGATACTTATGATACTGGTATTTTACTACCGACCTCTATAATTTATTTTAGCAAGCTTTAGAAAGTCTCTTTTTTTCAAACAAATTATCCAATTAATTTGTGTAGCCATTTAAGCATTACCTATAAGAAATCAAAGCGTTCGAAACCCTAGCGAGATGAAAAAATAATTATTGCTTAGATCTTTTATGTTTGCAGTAAAATTGCAAGCTGATACCTGTACATTTTTCATCGAAACATTATAATCATGCACCCCGTTTATTATTAGTTAATAATTGACTAGCTTTTGTCCCCGGCTTTGCCCGCGAAATTATCCCATGGGAACGTACTAGCGGGATAAAGGTATCCTATGTCTTAACCCAAGTCATGGTCTGGCAGACGATGGTGGACAGACAGACAGAGTTACTTTTGCATTTATAACATTAGTGTGGATAATATAATACAATATAATATTTATGAAAATACGGATTTCGATTGCTGTCGTAATTTAGCGAATTTGAATTTGTGAGCTAACTGCTCACAAAAAGTGGTACCTAAGTTTTTGATATTTATATTTTCTCTCTCTCTCTCTATTTTCATCCATAAATAAAAATTACTGACTGCCTCGTTAGTCTACTGGTCCCAAGCGCTACTGCTAAGCATGAGGTCGTGGGTTCGATTCCCGGGTCGGGCAAAGTGTAATTTGGTTTTTCCATCTGGAATTTCTCAGTGGCAGCACGGAGTCTGGATCTTTGTCGGGTTGATGGCAAAGGCTCGCTCCCTGTTACACATGGGACTTAAACATAACTGGCGAAAGGTGGGTGTACTATAGGTACACCTCTGCCCAAACCTTTGGGGAAACAAGGCGTGATCAAAGTCAAAGTATTTATTAATGTGTTTTTTGGTGATTCAATAGGTCTTATAATTAGGACATGGTAACTCAAAAAACTACCCATTAGGGCATACACTATTTAGCTATTTAAGAATATAAAATCAATATTACATACAAATTAACATAAATTTCAATATGTACTTCGAATACAATCTATTTTTATAAAAAAAAGTAAAATGTGTGTGTGTGTGTATGTGTGTGTGTATGTATGATGTAAATAATATTTTAAAAGTACCTACCACACTCACTCAATATCTTGATTTGATAGATTATTAAGATAATCCAGTCTAGTAAAACTTCTATCTTTATTAACTTCGCTCGTAAAACACGGATCTAGGTTATAGTGCAGCTGTTAAGGGAGCTGGAGGCCCTCGCTAATTAGTGCACTGTAACATCTTAGTTGCTTACTTAAATATACTTTACGAAGAAATAAATTAAATTTTTTCAGCTTAAGCAGATGTAATAAGAAAATAAAGAAAAACATTTATTTGGCACAGTACCGTAAACAAGGAACTCATTTGTACAAATTAAAACCTCAAAAAAATCAAATAGACGAAAGAATAAGAACAGAGCGGCAATTCCGGTAATTTTAAGAACATTGGCATTCTAATCTCAGTCACAATCTGTCAAAAATTGTTTACCGTTTACATACATTTTTGACATTTGACAGTCGCCGAGATGAGATTGCGACTAGATTTTGAACGTTTTTACTTACGGGAATTGGCCTTCTGATGTCGGTAAGTAGTTTATTGATGAGGATTTTTTTCGATATCCTAGAATTAAACTGGTTGATATTTTAGGCTGGTATTACACGTCTGCTACTCGCATCGCGATTCGAGTAGCGGAACATCATGCGAGTCAGTTGAATTGAACTACTACGGTTTCGCTGCTATGGTTTTGTGGCGGAGGTGTGATGCCCGCCTTAGAGTTTGAACAGCCGCATAATTATAGCTAGCGTAGTTGGTTTTATTAAAACAGTTTCTTTTGCCACCAATTGGGTCGGTTCTCATCAGGGGCGTAGCCTTCATACAACCCGATTCCTACCGGCTTCCCTTCGGAACAATCACTCTTCTTAATATCAACTATTGCCAAATAATATGGTACACTTGTGTGTGTAACTGTGTATCACATCACATTACACAATTATATTTACTACCAGTTTAATACATCATAAGATTCAAAACCCAATTTTTTTGTCTGAGTTTATGAGAACTGAACAATTTTTTCTTCGGCTTCCCTCTAATGATAATTGTAGCTGCACCACTGGTTCTCATCATATCTTCCTAGCATAGGCTAGGAAGATATTCAGGTCTTTGATCAATTTCAAAATTATTTCAGAGATGTGTGTCGAATAAACCATCACCAATAGTAGTTGTCCAATATTGGCACTAACTATACCAACATTGGTTCAAAACTGGAGTCAACGAAACAGACTTCAAACGTGCTCGGTTTCTGTACCAAGCTCCTTGCAATTTAGTTAAAATTACTATACAAGTTAAAACAACTGCTCTGTGATCCGTCCAAATAAGTACTCGTGACTTAACTTATTGTCTACCTGTGACTGAACTAAAATGAACGAAGGAGCTTTGAAAATTAGAAACTAAGTACATATAGTTTGTTACTCCCAGCAAATTGGACGAGTCAGTGTTGGAAAAACTTGCAGGTGAAGTTAACATTTTTATATATTATAGAAGTTATAAGTTTTGTGGGATGTGAATTATGCTTAAGATTTTTAATAAGAATTGCGGGGCGGTTGCGTAACACACAGTAGGAATCGGTTATGTTATTGAGCAGACAAATTTTTCGAACATACGAAGCAATGGATTAGCAATATGCTTCAAAATCATTCAAATTGTGGTTGATAGTGTGTTACGCAATAAGGGTCAGGGTTCAACTGAAACCTTTGATTAGAGGTTCAACTTTGTCGCACAAACCATTAATTTGTAATACCTATGCACGAGAAAAAGTTAAATTTCATTGTTTGGGGTCTTATCATTCATCCGGTCCTTTTTATTTTTTTTTCCTTTATTTTTTTTTGGGAAATCTATGGCCATATAAAAAAAAAACATTTTTTTTTCAATTTGGAACTCAAAGGAGCCAAAGTATAGATTTGCATAAAGGCTAGATATACAAGCATACGTGTTTAATACAACAACTGTGCCTGAAGTTACGCAAAGGTTTATCTCTATGTAAGTAATTAAGTTTGGGTCAAACTAAGTTACAGAACACATTCCAATTAAGCCAATTATGAGACAGAACAATTTATTTAAAGAGCGTGGTTCACATTGAAGTGACTTATCTGTCTCCTCTGTAAATTAAATAAAAATTTTTGGTCCGTCAGGTAGATTAATGTCCATCAGATATTAGGTAGAGATGAAGCCTGGTAAAAAAAAAGAAATTTTATTAAGTCTGTCAGTCAGGTTATAAAAAAAATATTGGACACGTATTTTTTTTTGCGTAATCAAAAGATTACGGCCATACATTGAGTTAAAATGACGTCACAAAGCAAAAAAAACGTGTCTAATATTTATTTTTGCCACGATGATTGTCCAGATCCAGGATCAGAAAACCAGACCCATCCAACTGCTCAGAGGGGTGAGACAGAACGATGTGATATCTCGGAAACTGTTTACCATTGCGTTAGAGGACGTCTTCAAGACGCTGGACTGGACTGGGCAGGGTATCAACGTGAACGGCGAGTACATCTCACACCTTCGCTTTGCCGATGACATCGTCATAATGACAGAGACGCTGGAACAGTTAGACCAGATGCTGCACAGCCTAAATGGAGCCTCTCATCGGGTTGGCCTCAGCATGAATTTAGACAAGACGAAAGTCATGTACAATTCACACGTCTTGCCGAGACCAATCCGCATCGAAGGGTCGCTTCTTGAAGTTGTGATGGAGCATCCAGCTCGGTAGATACAACTATGTGAAAGAAGCCGACAGAAGGATCCAGTCGGGATGGGCAGCGTTTGGAAAACTTCGTCAAGTCTTCTCGTTACCTATCCCGCAATGTTTGAAGACTAAGGTCTTCAACCAGTGCGTCCTGCCCGTTATGACATACGGTGCCGAAACGTGGACACTGACAGTTGGGCTGGTGTACAAATTCAAGGTTGCTCAGCGCGCTATGGAGCGGGCTATGCTTGGAGTTTCTTTGATGGATAAAATCAGGAATGAAGTTATCCGGAAAAGAACCGGAGTAACTGACATAGCCTGCAGAGTAGGCAAACTGAAGTGGCAGTGGGCTGGCCATGTTTTTCGAAGAGCCGATGGCAGGTGGAGCAGACGAGTCCTGAAGTGGAGACCACGTTGGGCAAGCGTAGTGTGGGATGCCCACCAGCTTGATGGACGCTGGTGGCTGGGACAGACTGGATGCGGAAGGTGGAGGACAGGGTGTTGTGGCGCAGACTGGGAGAGGCCTATGTCCAGCAGTGGACTTTGACAGGCTGAGTTGATATAATATTTTTTTTTTATTATCTGACTGACGGACTAAATAAAATTTCTTTTTTTTTACCCAGGCATCATCGCTATTGTTTGGTTTTAATTACGAAGGAGCTTAGTTATCTTAATAAGTTATTGGATAATTGGATCACCCTTTCCAAAAACTGGGCAGTTAAAATTAAGTAGATATTATGCATAATACCTTTGCCTGTCCGTCTGTTCGTGGCATCATTTCTACGAAACGGATTAACCGATTTAATTGCGGTTATTTTTCTTTGAAAGAGAGTATATTTTTTTCTTCAGTAAATACCTACGTCCTTCTGGCTGACTGATTAATTTGTTTTTTTTTTTCTTTTAAACACAGTCGACTAAGTTGAAATCCGCTTGCACGTAGAGCCATGATCACGAAGCATAAAAATTGGCCACGTACCTTTATAATCTAGCATGAACGATCCACCTCTGCATATTCATGTTGTAACAGAAACAAAATCAGTAAAAAGATAAGCATAACCACTGAAGATTAAGTAAGTACATTCGTCTAGCGTTGCATGGTAAGACTACACACAGAGAAATAAAGGTCCGTTGAAAATAGATAAAAAACGCAAATAGTCATACTAGATAATGTAGGAAATACAAGAGAAATATGCTTTATACTGATTACTGAAAACCCGAATTGGATAGAACTTTTTGATATCGACTTGCGTCCACCATGTTGAATCCATGTTTTCTGTGACCACATGGCCTAAGTTCTTGTCTGATTAAAGACTAATGAAGCAAGAATTAATTTAGTACCAGTCTGGTACTAAATTAATTCACGCTGGGGTCGCGGTTGGTGCATTTCATTCATTCATTCTTTCAGTAGTTCGGGCTCTTCGATATATATTATCGGACATACAATATAGTAACGATATACGGGAAGTGCAACTACGCAAATAAATAAACCCTCATTTGCCGTATTGATTCAATTCACGGATAATTTGCTAGCCGCTCGTTTCTTGTAAGTAAGTGGGACTTCTACATCCTTTTTGTGTCACGGTTTCATGAAAAGTAAAACCGTGACGTCAAGTTCATGGCAACGTCGATGCACTCTGCAACTGCAGTAGCGAGTGCATTCAACTGCACAACTTATGTTTTACTTGAAGCTCCGTCATTGCTCGCTTTTATGAATTTCTTTCTTTATTTCTTTATTTATTGCATTTGTTTTTTTTTTTTGCAGATAATCATCAATATCAATATAGAATTTAAAAGAAAGTGTACAATGTGCGTGCCGCTAAAACTCAGAAATGAGTCCCAGTACGATCAATATGTTGTGGTAGCCCTCTATCTTTCGTCTATGAAGAAGGTTCCCGTTTTTACCTGAAGGGCGTGCTTTTGAAGATATTAGGGCTGGAAGTTTCACCCTCTACTAGAAAAGTCCAGAACATTCAAGAGTATTCGAGAGCATTCCACAACATTCTGGAATGTTCGGGAACATCCCAGATCACTGTGGAATATTTCAGAACACTCTCGAATGTTGTGGAATATTCTGGAACAACTCCCTGAGCGAAGCCACCCCAGCTAGTAATGAAATAATTTACAGTACGAAGCAAAAAGAATATATGTAAGACTCGTACCGCGAATGACGTTGTTTCTGCCTATTTACCTACAAGATTCGATAGCCTGCAATTTAATTATTGGTCCCTAATCTTTGTCCATGTCTACTCATAGGATTGCTTATTTTTTAACCGACTTCAAAAAAGCAGGAAGTTCTCAATTCAGTTGTATTTTTTTTTAATGTTTGTTACCTCAGAACTTCGTCATTTATAAACCGATTTGATAAATTATTTTTATTTGAAAGGACTTATACATCCAGATTGATCCCATATAAATTTGGTCAAGTTCTGATGAGTGGTTTTTGAGTTAGCTTCAATAATATGTATTTTTTCCACTGAGTGTAGGTATGTTGATGATGTTATAATAATTTCCTGTCACTGTTATTTACATTGCAAGTAGTGGTATACCACAACTAAAAAGTGAAAAATAAAAAGTTTTTGCAAAAAGAGAAACAACCAATTTCAAAAAAAAAAAACACTACAAGGTTAAAAATAACTTTAATTTCGGAAGTCGGTGGCAAAAATGAAAATACAAAACCAAAGACCTCCGAAATTAAAGTTATTTTTAACCATGTACCTACTTAGTTTTTTTTTTTGGAAGTCAGTTGTTTTTTTTTTTGCAAACATTTTTTTATATTTTAAGTCAACGTTAAATCGTAAATTTCAATAAGACACTTTTGAACGTCACAAATTACAATAAAAAGGACGTTAATCTATTTCAATAGTATGAAATATAGTTCTATCTTACGCTGATTAATTCACCAAATTCACTGCATAATTCCTTTTTAATCCACGACTAGCTGTTGCCCGCGGCTTCGCCCGTGTGGTATTTAATCAATATATAATAGAAAAGAAAGTGTACAATGTGCGTACCGCTAAAATTCAGAAATGAGTCCCGGTATGATTAAGGGAGTGATATGTTGTGGTAGCCCTCTATCTCTCATCCATGAAGAAGGTTCCCGTTTTTACTTGCAGGGCGTGCTTTTAAAGATATAAGGATTGGAAGTTTCGCCCTTTAGAAATTTCTAGAACAGTCCAGAACATTCGAGAGTATTCGAGAACATTCCACAACATTCGAGAATGGAACAACTCCCTGAGCGAAGCCGGGTACCCCAGCAAGTACTTCCATAATTGAATCGAATTTTGTTCACAAATTCATGGGTTATATTTTTGAGCTAAACCCTAATTCTTTTTCTAAAATAAAATTAGCCCTTAGGCTACGACTGCGGCTGCGGTTACGGCTGCTTTTAACTTATGGGTAACTTATTAAAGTTCCGTGAAAGTCAGTCCCGCCGTTTCGGAGATTAGCCGGAATAAACAGACAGACAGACAGACAAAAATTTTACAAATGTTTTTTTGTTATAAGAACCGTATAAACTGTCATACGCATTTAGTAAAAAGCTGTTATTTTGACGTTACAAACAGACACCTCAATTTTATTTATTTGTATAGATATCATTCGCAAGCATCGATCACATTATAGCTACGTAGTTCAACAAAATGTCGGAGAAAACACATTGTCGTAAAAGCATGCTATCAGTGTAGATACAGCTGATATCCAATCCCCCTGACACGATCCCTTAATCCTCTCTTACAGACAAACCAAGGAGGTTAGGGATATTTCTATGTGAAGTCTAGACTAGTCGACGAACATTACGTAGTTTCTACCTATAGATATTATTTTTAGAATCGGGTACTGTATTTTGTATTTTTCGCTGGGTACTGAGAAAAGGCTGAAAAACTGGGCCGCAGCGTTACAAAATAAAAATAAAACCGGCCAAGTTCGTGTCGGACCACGCACAATGAAGGGTTCCGTAGTTGCGATGAAATTATCGCAAAAACAAACATAACATTGTAGTTGAAAAACATGTTTTCCCATACATCGATATACGTTACGGTCAATTCTCCAACTGCAAATGGAAGTTTGTAATCGCAAAAAAACATTTTTTTGTGTGATGAAACTACAAATTAACAAATTTCAGACTTTTTCTTTACTTGTGATTTTTCCTTTACTTTGCTTGCTTCTTGCCAAATTTCATGATTCTAGGTTAACAGTAAGTACCCATATAGGTTGTACCATACCCATTTATTTGCGAGTATCAAAATATTTCGCATAAATGACCGTTTTTTTTTAATACGTTGACTTAAAGCTTGATTTTTAAGAGCTCCAAGGGACCGTAGACTTACGTATTTGATATTAATTTCAACTTGATAATATCTACGCGTTTCTGAGAAAGAGGGTATTCACAGACTGACAGACGGACAACGAAGTAATCCTAAAAATCATCCCAGAAAGGGGTTAAACAAGGGACGAAAGATTTTCATGGTAGTTCACATTCTAGCCGATGGGAAATCCCTTTCGAGCACAAGGCTTGTAAACGTATAATTTTCATATATGTATTTACAAAACAGCATACACTATATGTAAGAATAATCAAGCAGACTGCTAGTACAGCAACACAGCAATTAATATTATCTATATTTAGCAATGGATGAACTAGTATTCGCCTGAACACAACAAATACAACATTCATTTGTAGAACCGTGCTCAGTAATTATACTGGGATTTATATGCAACAGTTATTTGCTCCTTTTGTCTCTATAGTTCGTGCTGTTCATTTATTTAACAATCCGCCGTATTTCTACGTTACCCTGGTGGTGGGCCTTGCGCGCTCCAGAACTCTAGGTCTGTGCCAGTAGAGTTTATTTTGCCGAAACCGGCCTAGGTGAGGAGCCAGACCAAGAGAGATACATAAACCCGCAGGGTAGCAAGTGGCGAGCTGTTGGGCAGTAACGACGCCACGGAGCCTATTTCCCGAGAGAAGTCTTATTCCTCACCTCTGGTTTGCCTTTATTGGCCGGCTAGAGTGAACACTGACGAGTACCAGAGTTCCCACCTCTTTCTTGCCTTTATTGGCCGGCTTGAGTGGAGATTCGCAAGAGCAACGTGCTGGAAGGAAGTATTCCAGTAAGATGCTGGTAGGGATCTTGATCGTAATTCCGGGATTGTTCTAATAGCTGTAGAATACCTCTCCACTCCTCAAACACCTCTGGAAATGTTGCCCTCCCTTCATTTCTTTAGAAACGTCTAACGAGACCCTGCGAGTTGGCTTACCTCTCCACTCCTCTTAAGCACCTCAAGACATGTTGCCCCCGCTACGACACTATGTGCTAGCGACCGTTTCCGGGGCCCATTGTTGAGTGTGCAAGTCACCCCCTGCCATTTTATCTGTGTATTGTATTTATCAAACATTGGTCAGGCAGGGGCCATAGTCCTCCCATAGTTTTAGATAACCAGTCCACTTTAGCCATCCAAAATAGCCCAATTTTTTTTTGTCTCCATATCCTGCAATAGTCTTACACCAACCGGGGGTTGTCCTTGGCTGCACTTGCATAGTACGCACAGGAATAATCGTCGGTTGGTGCCTCATTTCCATTGAAAGCGTCTAACGGACCTCTGCGAGTTGGCTTCGGCCCCTCATATGCCTTCCAAAGGTCCGGGACCCTAGGGTCCCGAGAAATATCAAAAAAAAAATGTTTATTTTATTTCCACAAATTACATTCACTAGTTATTATTAAGTTTGTCAACTTTATGTATTTTGTCAAAAATTTGTAATTTGTGCCGAACTAAAAATCCAAGCCAAGCCTCAATCTAAAATTAAGCCAAGGACTGTATTTTAGAACTCCAGGGCCCTCAATAAATCATATTGTAAAAGTTAATGTTAAAGATGAAAATTTTGAAGTGAGATAGGGATTCAAGGCAGACTAGTGAGTGCGTGAATGGCCAATTGGACAATTTATCAACAAATCGAGACCTCTAGGAAAGCACAGGTCGTGCGATGTCAGAATTTGCCAATAATTGGGTCACAGGCGGACGATATTCTGTCAAGTTGTTTGGCTAGGATGCGAGCAATTTTGCAGGCAACAGCTATATATGTAACAGCTGTATATAATTGAACTAGCCAATTTGAACCCGAAAAAGGGTCATGGAGCTCATCATCATAAACAACTTTTACAGTTGGACTCCTAAATTCGCGAAAAAACGGCTGTTTCATACATTTATGTTCACATAACTCGAAAAAATGTAAGGAAGAGCTAATTTTTTTTCGATATTTCAGGGGTTGGTCCCATGGCAAAAATTGTTCAATGATCCCTTTTCGAGTTTTTAGTTATTTCAATTAAACCTACAGTTGCAAAATCTACAGTTGACTTATCTGAAATAACTCAAACGGACTTCAACCATTACACTCTCTAACGCTATCTCTATATCCAGCATTTAGCTAAAGTCTGACGTCTCAAAGGCGGGCGCAACCACAGGTAGCAGCTAGTATAGTATATTATCCGTGCACTGGGATTATAAACTTAGTGCTCGGAACATGTTAGGGATATAAGATATTAATTAGCACATAGAAATTAAAAGTTGCAAGAAATATAAAATGCAATATATTGCAAGTGTTGTTTCATTGTGATCTTTAGCAACGTGCCTCTTATTTTTTTTTTAGGTTAAGTTATTGATATGGACTACTTCATTAATTGATTACACTTTTAGTAAGGGATAAAAAATAAGACAATGTATAATTTTTTAATTTAATATATTACATACTAAGTAAGTATTGGAAACTCTTGAAACTGTAAGTTCATCATTTTATTTTATGTTATCACTTTTATTATTAGTCAGATTATTTATATAGTGGCGTGGAACACCCTCTATAAAATCTGAATCAAAAACATGAAGACAAAACAAAATTCAAAAAAAGTCAGTGCAACTCTAAAAAGGGTTGTCCACCACTCTCGCCAAAGCCCACCCAATCCGTTGGTCACCAAAACTTTTTTTATAAATAATCTCTCAAACGAGCATGCTTCTATTAGACAAAAATAACATGAAAAGATCCCAACGAATTTATTTAAGCACTAATGAACATTCATACCTGAGGAAAAGTTGAATAATATATAAGTTACGGAGTAGATTTCACCCCCTCTGGGGTTGTAACTCAGTGCTCAGCGAACGTAACGTCAGTATTCGGGCGAAAGCTCACGAATAATATATCGGTATTAGATTCGTAGCTTGTGTTGTGGACGTTTGTCATAATTATTTATTTTTGTTTTCACAGTTCATCGTAAAATCGTGTTGGATTTAGTGCAGTTGGAGGTTTTTTGTACTGTCGTGTTGTTGGTTCAGTGTTTTTTTTTAGTTGAGACTAGAGATGTTGTTGAGTTAATTTGGTACAGTCAAGTCTTTTATAGGTACCTTCGTTAGTTTTCAAATTCTGTCAAGATACCATACCTTTTGAAACCACGGTACAGAGCAGAATAATGCATGGACAACTATATTTATTAATTTGTTAAACTTTTATAATGACCTGTCCTTTTTATGAAATATATTTAATTTTTTTTTGTAGTAGGCGTAGTAGGTAGTAATAGTCAGTCTGTCAATGTCACCTTTTAATTCGGTCCGACAAAAAAAGATGGCTGAATGTCATTTTGCAGTATTAACTTTACGACGCAATAGGACGTAATGCTTTTTTTTTTTTTTTTGGATGGGAAATCATCAAATGACTTCTCCCGCTCTGGGCGGAGCGGGAGGGCGTGTCAGACTTTTACTGACTAAAACCCACCCGTGTTCCTTCTGTTGCCTGTGCCGGGGCCACGGTAACTCTTTCGAACATCCCGCAACCCTAGCTGGCATCGGCCCTAGCGGACCCCGTCAATAGTGCTGACATCTCTTTGAGGCGCGCGTGGAACACGACGCGCCGTCGACTCGGCCCTGGTTCTTACCTGACGGCGAGCTACCCATTGCTCGCCGTCCGCAAGCCCGCGCCTACGGTGGCCGGGAATCGGCTGCCAATTCCCGACGCCCAGGGCGTCTCCTGCGGCGACTAGGGGCGTGAGGGTGCAAAGCTTGCCTCTCCCTCACGCGTCCCGCCTCCTCCTTCACGAGCATTACTGCTTCGCAGAAGGAGGTAATGGCTTCCCATGCACTCTCGCTCCGTACCATGGCCTGGACCAGGGCCGGACGCGAGAGTTCGCCGCCGCCGATCGCTTCCGCGAGGACACGGCGGTGCTCCGCCCAAGCCGGGCAGACCTCCACCGTATGCTCCACCGTGTGAGTCGGTAAATCAGATTCTATCGTACAATGAGCAGCCAAAAATAGTGTGCCGAACGTATTTTGGCTGTGACTGTACTTTGGAGTTAGATATTGTCTTTTTGGTAGGAAATTAACAAAAATATGTTCACACAATATTTGTATTCAGCTTTTTGTGCGTCGAGATTGTTATTTTGTTGACGATAAAAAATTGCAATAAACTGTTACTCTTCCACATTGCAGCTGACTTGCCATAAAATTAGTTCGCATATTATCGAATAAAACTCATTTTATTTATATTTAGTTATCTACGATATGAAAAAATCTCACCGATGTGAAGTGAGCTGTCAATCCACCTGTCTTAATATCTATGAATGAAGTGAAGTCAGCTTAAAGTGAACTGTCAAAATAGTGTCAACCCCTAGCATTTGCCGCGCTTGATTCGGTGGAACGCAGAGCTAAGAGGCTCATTGGCGACGTAAGACTGGTAGATGCCAAGCTTCACAGCTTGGCTCATCGCCGTAAGGTTGCCTGCTTGTCGGTCTTCTACAGATTGTACTTCGGTGAGTGTGCTCGAGAACTCCACGACCTCTACCTATTGAACCTATTTTGAACTGTATGTACTTTCGGGAACACTAATAAAGGGTGAATAAAACCACGGTATTGTATTCTGATCTAAAAGCTCAGTTGATCTTTTTTTATTAAAGAAATGGTCCTAGACCCTACTAAATCGAGTAAGCAAACGATAGCGCGATCTAACTTGACGACAACGCCATCTATCGAGTTCAAGTTAAATTTTTCCATTTACTCGGTTTCATTGATTTACAAAATAATTATTCTAATACTTTAACCGTCACAAACATATCGCCCACCAAGGACATTTAGTGGCGAAATGTCCTTAAACAATCGCAATTTGCTTGACTAATTCACAACAAAAAATATTCTTCTTATATCTATATTTAAAACACATATAAATATTTTTAAAACTGAGTACGACTCTAAATAAATATTTGGTCTATACAAAATTAAAACTTACAATTCCATCAGTGCAGCTAAATCTCGAACTATTCAGTTTTTCACGATTTTTATCATGTATTTTTGACTTACAACATGCAACTATGTATAATAAAATGTAAACTTAAAATATAAAACAACAAAAACCTAGAATAAGAAGAATACAGTGTATAATTACAGTTCCAACAATAAACAGCGTATAACAAAAATAAAGCAATGTAAAAAGATAAAAATATAAACATTCATTTCATGAGTCTGCAATGGGTAAAATACATATTTTATTGGTTGGCCTCTTTATGATACTTGATTTTGTGCGCAATGTGACAACTCGAGTAACATTATCATTTCCCGGATGTTTTTCAAGAACTCGTCCTAGCATCCAACGACTAGGAGGCAGATCATCTTCTTTTATAAGAACAACGTCGCCAACGTTTGGTTCAGGAACTCTAGAATGCCATTTGTATCTGTTCATTAAATTAGCTAAGTATTCCTGAGACCAACGTCTCCAAAAGGATTGCAACATCCGTTGAACGAATTGCCACCTGGTTAGAGAATTTACAGATAAACCTTCGTAGTTATAATCTGGTGCAGAGATTAACGGTTCACCTACTAAAAAATGACCCGGAGTCAATGGCACAGGTTCACTTGGATCTTCTGAATTAATAATGCTCATAGGGCGTGAGTTCAAGCATGCCTCTACCTGAGTAAGGAGTGTACTGAGCTCCTCATAAGTGAGTGTAGACTCTCCTATCACACGTTTGAGATGAAACTTAGTAGATTTCACTCCCGCTTCCCACAGACCGCCGAAATTAGGTGCGTGAGGGGGAATGAAATGCCACTCAGTGTTATTAGCTTCCAACTGTTCTGCAACGGAGGTATGTAAATTGTCTACAATCTGTCGCAGTTCTCTTGATGCTCCTACGAATGTGGTGCCATTGTCGCTCCACATCTTAGCGCAATGACCTCGCCTGGACACGAATCTCCTAAAGGCAGCTAAAAACGCCTGTGTTGTCATATCACTGACCACCTCCAAATGGATAGCGCGAGTACACATACAGACAAATAAGCATACGTATCCTTTATATGACCTGTGGCCACGACCTTTTGTTGTCCTGATATTTATAGGGCCAGTGTAGTCAACCCCGCTGTGTAAGAATGGTCTTGCAGGTGAGCATCGACTGGTTGGTAGAGATCCCATAAATGGATTGTTGATAGTTGCCTTTTGTTTAGCACACACTACACACTTACGAACGCATTGCTTCACAAGGTTTCTTAAGCCAATGACCCAATAAGCTGATCTCAAATAGTTCATCATCAATTGTAGTCCACCGTGAAGAGTCTTATGATGAGCGTCTGCTACCAATAAACGTGTAAAATGCGAATCATGTGGCAAGACAATTGGGTGTTTTATCTGTTCGTCTAATGATGAATTTCCGAGTCTTCCTTGCAATCTCATAATACCCTTGTTATCAAGATAAGGGCATAAGGATTTGAGTTTGCTAGTTTTCAAATGTAAGTGTCCATCATTTTCTAATTGTGTGTACTCTATTGTGAAACTTTCTCTTTGTGTTTTCTTAAGACAGCGTTCTAAGGCTTCTTTTATTTCCTGCTTTTGTAAATAAGTTTTCCTATCTCCTTTGCTTTTTAGTACTCTACGACAATATGCTACTACTCTTAGTAATTTGTGTAAGGAAGAAAATCTTTCGAATATATTATCGTCATTACTATTGGGAACCGTTGCTACGTGAGTCTTGATAGACTGTTCTAGATGTACTTCTAAATCCTTTGGCTTTTTATATGTAATATTATTTTCTTTCAGGAACTGTGGTCCTGAAAACCAAGGTGTATTCTGAATGAATAAGCTCGGTATTAATCCACGAGACGCACAATCCGCTGGGTTATCACTTGTCGCTACATGATACCATTGCGATGAACATGTGTAGTTTAATATTTCAGAAGTGCGGTTGGCAACGAACGTTTTCCATCTACTGGGATGGCTATTTAACCAGGCAAGTACTACGGTAGAATCCGTCCATGCTCTTATATTCTCTTTTGGAACATTCAAAATCTCCGCAGTTTCTGCCAACAGCTTCGACAGCAGTACTGCCCCACACAACTCTAATCGTGGTATGCTGACTTGCTTTATAGGTGCAACTCTAGTCTTTGCGACTAGCAACGACACCTTGACCTCATTTGCAGAATTGACTAACCTTAAGTATACCACAGCAGAATACGCTACCTTCGAGGCATCACAAAAGCCATGGAGCTCTATATCGTTTTCTGTCTTTGTACCAAGCCAACGAGGTATGTGTATTTTGGCTAGTAAAGGCAACTCTTCTCGGTAAGTATGCCATTCTTCCAGTAGATCACTTGTTAGTTGTTCGTCCCACCCAAGACCAGCCAGCCATAACTTTTGTATAAAGATTTTGGCTAACACAATGGTAGGTGCCAACCAGCCCAATGGGTCGAACAATCTAGCAATATCTGATACTACAGCTCTTTTTGTTGCAGGTTGACTGTCTGATGACTGAAGACACACCGTGTACCGGAAGGAATCCCCTTGGCGATCCCAGGTAAGTCCTAAAATCTTCATAGTATCATCTACCTTAATTGCTACTTCTTTATGGTTATTATTATTTATTGCTCTATTGTTCTCGTTCTCTTCTTCACTACTTTCTATTGTACTTATTTTATTTGTGTTCTGATTATCTTCTAATGTCCTTATTTGATCTAATATTTCTGTATTATTGCTGTTCCACTTTTGTAAGCGAAATCCACCTTTGCTTAACAACTCATTCATTTGTTTATATATTTCAATGCTCTCTGTGACGTCACTGCATCCACTCATGAAATCATCCATGTAAAATGAATTTAAGACCCTTTCAGCTGCCAGTGGATACTCTTCACCTTCATCGTACACAATTTGATGTAAAGTCCTTACAGCTTGATATGGCGCTGAAGCTGTACCAAAGGTAACGGTGACTAATTCATAGTCTTTGATCTCCTCTTTAGGGTCATCGCGCCAAAGAATTCTCTGATACATAGTATGTTCATCCGTGACTCTGATCTGACGGTACATTTTAATGATGTCCGCTACTAGGCCAATAGAGTGTCTTCTCCATCTCAAAACTGTGTGCCTCAAATCAGCTTGCAGAGTTGGGCCAACCATCAGCGTGTCGTTTAGAGAGACTCCTCTTTTGTTCTTTTCCGATGCGTTGAACACGACCCGCACCTTGGTCGTTGATTTGTCTTCCCTTATAACGGCGTGATGAGGTAAGTAGACCGCTAATTCTTTCTTATTGTCTTCTTCTTGTACAGGTCTAAGGTGTCCTAACTGTAAGTATTCATGTATGACTTCAGTGTACCTTTTCTTTAACTCTATATTTTTCTCTAATCTTTTTTCTAATGTTTTTAATCTATTTTCAGCTATAGAACGTGACCCACCTGATGTACACGGAGGATCTTCAACGCGGAATGGTAAGCGAACCTCATATCTTCCATCTTGTCTTCTTGTAGTGGTACTTGCATACAAATCTTCACATTTTTGTTCCTCGATCGTTAGCAATTTCTTTGAACTGATTTGTTCTTCGATTTCCCAGAACTGTCTTATGATTTGGTCTGTAGTGAGGTGAGCGTGCATTATACTGACACTGGGTTGTGTGCAGCATGAACTAGTGGTTGAACCAACCACTCCAGACAAGATCCACCCCAACGTTGTGCTTTGTGCGACTAGACTAGAAGATGGGTTCTTCATCATGCCTTCCATCACCATGCAACCATAAACGTCTGCACCCAATAACAGGTCAATTCTACCCGGTTTGTAGAACTGTGGATCAGCGAGTTTCAGACTCGCTAAATCGATCCAGTCAAAGGAAGTTCTATCTACCAATTGTTCTGGCAGGTAAGAAGTAATTTTACTTATTACATATGCGTTTATATTTAAGGTGAACATTGGATCAACCCGGGATTGAATTTTTATGTGAACCATATGTTTAGCCATTGTTGATTTTTGACCTAATCCAGATACAATTCCTTGTATGGGAATTTTTGGCAATCTGAGAAACTGTACTGTTGATTCGGTAATAAAGCAAGCTTGTGAGCCTTGGTCGAGTAAAGCTCTAACCGTTTGGTAACCCATCCTAGACTCGACGTTTACTAGCGCTGTGGCTAGTAAGACCTGTCCAGGTATGGGAACTGTCTTAGTGGATAGGCAAGATACAACCGGAGTGGAACTAGTCGATGGATTAGTTTCAGCCGTAGACGCGTTTACTGATGTATCCACTTGATTTACTTCTCCATTCAGATGGAGCAACGAATGATGTCTTTTATGACAAAGCTTGCATGAGGTTGTTTTGTTACAATTTACTACCATATGATTGCCACCCAAACAGTTGAAACAAAGTCTATGCTTTGCCACGAAATCACGGCGCTGATCAACTGATTGTGTAGCAAATTCTTTGCAAAAACAAAGTTTATGATATTCGCTGCAATATTCACATTTAATGTTGCTTGAACTCACTACCATAGCCTTTGGACCGTGTGAACTATTAACTTGATTGGAAAAATTTCGTTTCGGTTCTATGAACTCTAAAGCCCGAAACCGATTCTCTAAAAAGGTAGCAAATCCCTCAAATGTGGGCAATTTGTCGGAGTCCAGGTTACTAATACTGAATTCCCACTGTTTACGGGTTTCTGAATCTAGTTTAAAGGTGCTGATATGAATGATCACGACGTCCCAAGTTGTCACATCCAAATTTAAATTTTTCAAAGCGTTAAGGCAATCGTTTGTTGTATCAAGCATCTCCTTTAATGACGATGCAGATTCTACTTGTATACGTTTTTGCCCAAAGAGACGTTGTAATATACAGCTAACTAGATATCTCCTATTATTATATCGCTTCTCTAATGTTGCCCAACATTGATTGTAATTAGAGTCAGACACTGGTGTTTGTCTCACTAACTGTTCAGCTTCACCGCTGAGATGGCTCTTTAAATAGTGCATTTTTTGCACATTATCCAACCCATCATTTTTATGCACTAGTGAAACAAACAAGTCTCGGAATGTCGTCCACTCCGAATATTTGCCATTAAATATCGGAATGACGATCTTAGGCAATTTTACAAAAGTACATTGCTTAGAAACACTACTTGATGAGCTAGACTCCTTATTGGTCACTTGTGCATCACTATATTTGTTCAGCATAGACTTTATTAAGCATTTATATGTAATGTAAATATCCTCTGTACTCTCATACATTTCTGAAATTGTAGTATCCTGAGTTGTATATAATTCATGAAGTTTAGTATAATTGTTTGTAAATAAATTCCAATCTCTTTCCAGTAATTCTTCTCTAGTTTGAATATAATCAACTGTTAACCTATCCTTAGGACTCTTTTTAAAGTTAGTTAAGCTCCGTTTTATTACATTTTGAATTTCCTTTAACACGTTGATTAATCCTTCCATTTTATTAAATGAATTACTTAAGACTGTAAATAGGACGTGTAAATAATACTCTACCAATTGATTTAATTAATCAATCAACTGTATAAACTACGATCCTAATCTATACGAAGCAAAACAAAAAAAAAAAAAACATAAAACAAACCATCTAATAAATAAACAACAATAGCCGTTACAAAAATCATATAAGTGATAAAACAGTAAAAGATAATTCCGAAATGTACTAAAATTTTTCTAAGTCCTTGTAAACAAATTATAATAAAATTTTTACAAGTCCAAAACTTTGCTTAAAATTTTACAAGTGTTTAGCGATTAACTTTACTTTGGGGATATCGGGCATAGGTTCCCCGTTCCCTCGTTATTTCTAAAATTATTCTAAGTCTAAACATGCACACAATAATTCACTTAAAATCTACTAAGTCCATTCTTCGATATTCTGACTCCGTTGACCACAAACAATGAAATTATGTTTGGAAATTGTCCAAGTTATTTACTTGGTGGAAATAAGGTTCAAATTGCCGAAACTTTGTGAACTTGCACTTTGACCGATTATAACATAGAACTGTACTCACAATTTTGCACTTCACTCACTAGTAGACTGCTGGTGATGCTCTGATGATGTCACAACTCAAGTGACTGGTGGCGCCCCCTGCGGCGACTAGTTGAACTACAGGCCGTCGTCTGCTTCTGCCAAACGACGCTGCTTCCGTTTCCTTCGTCTCTGCTGCTGGTGTCACTGCAAGGACCCCGTACCTTGCCGCAGCAATCCACTGCGAGTACGGGAATGTGGTTCTCGAACCACTGAGTTTCAAAAACGTCCGGCTCGATTGGACCAAAATATATTTTGAACTGTATGTACTTTCGGGAACACTAATAAAGGGTGAATAAAACCACGGTATTGTATTCTGATCTAAAAGCTCAGTTGATCTTTTTTTATTAAAGAAATGGTCCTAGACCCTACTAAATCGAGTAAGCAAACGATAGCGCGATCTAACTTGACGACAACGCCATCTATCGAGTTCAAGTTAAATTTTTCCATTTACTCGGTTTCATTGATTTACAAAATAATTATTCTAATACTTTAACCGTCACAAACATTCCGCCTGCCCCCTTCTACCATCGGACATCTAGACGAACTGCAGGTTACCATCCCTGGCTAGTTGCTATTCCACCAATTTGCACTAACCGTTTACAAAATGTCTTTTGTGATGCGCACAGCAAAGGATTGGAACTCTCTGCCTGCGTCTGTGTTTCCGAACGTATACAACCCCGATCTCTTCAAAGTGAGAGTTAACAGGCTTCTTCTGGGTAAGCTCGCTCCATCGTCGACTTTGTCTCTGTCATCTCTGACCTAGACTAGAGTCAAGAGCAAACCTATCTTAAATAAAAAAAAAGATGGAATATGACAGCTCACTTCACTTAAGTTTTCACGGTGCGATTTCTACAGAATAGCCGGCAGTTAGTTTTCATTGAAAAAAAAAATGATGAACAATTGAAAGAACATTTTACATATCCGATCTTGTCATCATACATTTCGTTCAAGTAAAAGTCAAGGATTTAAAATAAGTGCCCTGCTAAAACTATTAATACCAATCAGGCAATACATCTCAGGTAAAGACTAGTGCTGGTTAACTATCTCAGTCCTGCTGAGCGCTTTATAGACAAGTTAACAGTGCACCAACCTTGCGATACTATAGCTAGCTTTTATGAGATACGGTTGGTAGTAAGTTCCACTTGGGTCCGAAAGTACACTGTACACGCTGTTTAAAATAAAATATACAGATTGTCGTATTTGTTATTTGGTACTAGCTGTTCCCTGCGACTTCGTTTGTGTGGAAATCGTAAGATACACAATATACTAAAATAACAGCCACATTTTAATAAAACTCCCTCGTTTCCCGACCCGCCACGTTGCATCGCCCGCCCGCTCTGACAATTCGGTTTCAAAATTCGTTCTTTCTGACTTGTTTTCTTTTTGTTTGACTCCTAAACGGCGTAGAATGATGATAAATAGCCTATAATCATCCTCGAGAATAAAGCTACCAAATGAAACAAGTATTTTTCAAATCCGATTGGTAGTTCCAGAGACTAGCGTTTTATTTTTTTGCGCAGAACCCCAATTCTTTTTCTAAAATAAATGTAGTTTAAGTTACTCCTTATAATATCAGCTATCTGCTAGTGAAAGTCCCGTCAAAATCGATCCAGCCGTTTCGGAGATTAGATAGAACAAACAGACAGACAGACAAAAATGTTAATTTTTTTTTTGTTTTGTTTTTTTTAAGTACCGTATATACTTTCATACTATACATTTAGTAAAAAACTGTAATTTTGACCTACTGCATTATGGATACATCTGTTGATGCCGTTGAAAGCGACTTGAGATAATGTCAAGAGAATGGAATAAGTGGTCACCTACATGACGGGCCCAGGGCTGGCAATGGACCCCGCGTGTCGCTAGCTCGGCCGCTGCCTGGTGCGACCTCCCCTGCACCAGGACCAGCGTCGTCAGCGTAGCAAACCACGCTGATGCCGCTAGGGCCGCAGTCGCCGCAGGAGACGCCCTGGGCGTCGGGAATTGGTAGCCGATTCCCGGCCACCGTAGGCGCGGGCTTGCGGACGGCGAGCAATGGGTAGATCGCCGTCCGGTAAGGACCAAGCCCGAGTCGACGGCGCGTCGTGTTCCACGCGCGCCTCAAAGAGATGTCCGCACTATTGACGGGGTCCGCTAGGGCCGATGCCAGCTAGGGTTGTGGGATGTTCTAAAGAGTTACCGTGGCCCCGGCACAGGCAACAGAAGGAACATGGGTGGGTTTTATTCAGTAAAAGTCGGACACGCCCTCCCACTCCGCCCAGAGCGGGAGAAGTCATTTGATGATTTCCCATCCAAAAAAAAAAAATGGCTGGCAGTGGACGCTTATCAATTGGCTAATACGAAATATTGTAGCTGCACCTAGTCGGTAGAAGTATAAACGCGAGATTTCCTATCTTAGGAAGATGTAATAACCTACATGGAAAACCGGATTAACCGGACATGGAAAAGCGCTCTTAAAAAAAAGCGGCCAAATGCGAGTCTGACTCGTACACAAAGGATTCCATACCACCGTATAATATTTAACACTACATATTTTTGTAACACGTTTCTTGTATTGGGACACCCTTTAATTTTTGACTTTATTTTATTTTTATTGTTGTTATAGAGGATTACGGTTTAAGAGATACAGCCCTGTAACTGACGGACGGATAGCGGAGCCTTAGTAATAGAGTCCCGTTGGCATCCTTTTATGAAGTTAGTTAACAATTTAATTTCATGTAAGTACTTAACTTAATTCAGTTTTTCACAACGAGCTCATAAATAACTTTATAAATCACTTTAAAAACATACGTACGAAGCAAAACACGTTCAAATAACAAACAAGTCTGTTATGCAACATATTGTTTGAAACACACGAATTGTTCGAAACAATTTGAATTAGAACAAAAATCAACTGTTTGTTAATGAAGTGTTTATTTTAGCTGCTCGCACGTCTGACGTCATAGCATCGTAATTTACATAGGAATCGGTATCAATATAATGCAAAGTAGGTAATTAGTCGTGCTTATGTAAATTGTGGTGCGTTTGTTTCTAGCCACATGGGTAATAATATTTGTGTCGTGATAGTTACCAACATCCATCACTCTTTTATAATAGTAAGATGTTTTATGTATTTCAGTGGATGCTTTAAAAGAGGATGGGATTCATTCAAATTAACTCTCTGACCATTCTCACGTCTTATTTGAGCCCCAAATCTTGGTGATCTAAGCAAAAAAGCAACGATCAGTTAATTATTTTCTACTCAGATGGCCGTACAATTTAAGTTTTTACTGTCAAAAAAAACTATTGATATAAGCAGTAATGCGCTTAAACTTTTGTGCCCAAAAAGAGCACATAGGTTTAAGCACATTACTGCTTATACAATATGTAACATAAATAACGCACAATCTCTTAAGGGGTCATTGTACTCATCATTATGAACGAAAGCGAAAAAAAATCAGCTGTTCCCTACATTTTGAGATAAATGTAGGGAGCAGCTGATTTTTTTTTTGCAATTTCAGGTTTGGTCCCATAGTAAAAGTTGTTCATAATTATGAGTACAATGACCCGTTAAGAGGTTGTGCGTTAATTATGTTACACCTTGTATAAATGACAGCGTAGCAAGAGGCACCGCCTTTGTTTGTTACAAATGTACTGAAATCACCGATAACTTTGGACTCGGATAAGAGTGACACTGGCTGGTAACAGTCACTCTAGCAGAGCCTCGCATCGATGGCTGCGTGGCGGCTGTCTTCTGGTGACAGAAGAGAAGGTGTCAGAGCCGCTTTCATACCACGTCCACGACAAACTGGTATATTCCGGCACAATCCTGATGATATTGAAGCTACTGAACCACTAACACGGTAAGCACTTCTGGTAAAGGCTATCCTGCGCCGTTCTATAGGTATCGTTATGTATGTTTCTCTATTATGGGTTTTTTTTAATGCACGGTGCTTAAAGTTAAGTAATGATTAGCGACTCTTTAACATACCATTTTGAAGTTTAAACGTCTCTTAACTTTAAGTACCTAACGTTTATATATGGTGTTTGTGTTTTGTGTGTATGTCGTAGCCAGATTTTAGAATAGAACATCGACCGCTGGTCACATCATGACGTGGTCTGGCCAGATCATTGAATACTTAACGTTTGACGATATGAACAGTGAAACGCACGACCACTTATTGATGTGACCAAACATTGGTGATCATATTCGTAAAATAGTTTATCCGCCGGTAAAGGCGTTGATATCGCGTTGTTTTTGTAGTGCAACTCTTTTTTAGCGTCCTAAAAATACTGAATAGTCAAGTGTCTTCGACCAACTTGAATGTAGCGCTCGCCGACCGCTGCCTCGGCACCGCTGTTCGGCTCGCACGCGGTTGGTCACAGTTCTAACCTAACCTATTTGGTCAGGGTGCTATTAGTATCATCAGATGCCATGTGGAATAGGTTCCTTTCGTCACGATATGGCCATTTCTTCGATCGAACCACGATAGAAAGAAAGAAAGAAAGAAAGAAAAAACGTTTATTGGCACATGCCACAAGTGCCGATAGATACCCTACTTTAATGATATGGGCAAACGTCGGCTGACATATCATTAAAAGTTGACGTTTAAACGATATGGTCAATTTTAGCTGGTCATTTCAAGAAACACAACAATTTCATGAAATGATCAATTCTAAGATCTGGCTACGACATATACGAGTACATAAATAAATAAATAGGGTTGTACAACAAGTCCAAAGCGCAACAAATCAGCGCGACTAGAAGACTCCAGAGCTCGCGCAGACAGCTCAAGATCCGTTAGTTTTTAGATTGGATGGCAGCCCTGTGACCACTCACTACGTAATTACTTAGCACTACTATGTATCTTTATGATTATTCTGATCTTGTTTATATTTTTTGTTAAATATATGGAAAGTGGAAGCTGGAGCTGAGTTAAGATGGATGTCTATGAAGGGTACAGAACAAGATGACTGTTTGAACAAGAACTAACTGGGTGTATCTGTACTATAAGCGCACATGATAAAAGCAATCCTATAGGTACCTAAGTGACAAAAACAATCACGGAATTAATGTTAGTTTTCGCAAAAAAAAAGTTAATATAACTACTACGGCTTTGAAAACTCTGATTGATTCTTCTGAAGAATTAATCTGAAAAATAGATTTGTATTAAGTTTTCATTGAGAAAACTTAGGGTAAGATGAAATAACACTACCTACATATCGCACATACACGAACCTATATAGCAACGTATATACACTACATACATATAACATAATCGCCTATATACACAAAACAATAACCCTCTAATCACCAAAAAGAACGGTCCCATACATCATCAAGATCTTCCATATTCGGGTCACAGTTTATCACGACGCTTGCGCACCAAATTCACCCAAATCACCCATATTGGTAACATATGACCACTATTAACGTGTTGAGGTAGCTAACAGGGTATTACGAGATCGGGAAAATACGGTAATTGGGGCTTATTCGGGCGGTGTGTTGGGTAGTTTCGGTTTCTTTTGTCTGTGTGGAGTGTGCTTAATCTTATGATATTGTTTGGGATACATATTCCATGTTCATTTGTTTTTGTGTTTTAATATTTTTTTTTGGTGTGAGAGAGATTTTGGAGAACAGCCTGTAATTTTTTAATAGAATTTTTCAAAAATAAATAGTTTAGACCTTTATCTGTGACAGTTTATAATTTAATTAATTATTATCGACCCGTTTCGGGTGGCTCAACAGATGAAGGGATTTTTTTCGTAAATAGCTTCTGCCGTGTGTATGAAAATAGAGTGAAGTGGTGAAATGCAGGTTTGGTTAATGCTGTTGGTGGTTTCGTGTGTACATAGGTACTGGAGTGGCAGGTCTTATAATATTATTTTGATAGCCACAAGTCACAAGTTTCACAAGTTTTTTAATGAAGGAAACTAGTGTTACTTTACAATGAAACAGTTCACAAAATCCTAACCCAATCGAAACCCATAACGCGACATGTTTGATTCCGTCCCTTAGTCATGAGTTTTCCTTGTTTAGCAGCAAACCTCCCCGCTTAATATGGATATAATTCATGGAAGCTGTTACTTACCTAAACCAAACTAAATTCAATCTACCCCTACCTACCTATAGTCTTCTAATAACACCCTAGTTGATACATACAACGTCGCAAACACACAAGAGCTATAATTATAATTACTTGGTCCGGCAGTTCGTATAATGCTCGGCTATTTGCTTGCAATTTAATTAGTGGCTAAGCTCTGCTGTTCATTAATTACAGCTTGCAGCTTCCTCTGATAATAATAGTGACGAGTTAGGTATTGGACACATTGGTTAACAGTTACACGTGTACATGGAAGGCTTTAGGCTTTTACGCATATGGATATATTGTTTCATCTCATGAAATATGTGCATCATCGTGTAGGTGCTCTGCTGACAAGCAAGGCCTTGTACTGACAATGCGACATATTTGTTAAAAAATTACAAACTTGTAATTTTCACGACAAACATGCACCTTGTTTAATAAAGCAGAAAATTTATGTAAAATCGTCGAATTGTCGGATTGTAGCCTGGTACCAGTCGCCTCTCGGTTTTATTAACGTATTGACCGCTCCAGCGCCCAGCTCATAAATCGACAAATAAATACCTACGACGAATAGGGTCGTGCAATGACATATAAAACAAAAAACGAACATAGGTTCAATATAGGTAGGTCGTATAAATACGACTGAGGCGGCACGGGCACGAACACATTTGTCGTATTAATCAGACTGGGGCGGTCAATGGGTTAAATAGGCCCCAGATGGTATTTTTCTAATAAAATCTTCAAAGGCCTGCTAACTATCCACGGAGGCCGTCTCCAGCACATGCCAAGAAGTTTCAGGAGCCAATGAGCAATGGGTTATTTTGTTTAATTAATCAAAACTGCCAACAGTTGATATGATCTTTGACAACTGATTAATTTGCAAATTCTAGTCTTGTTCAGGCTCTAAGGAATGCCCCTGAGCGCCAGCCCGAACTCGAGTTCATTCGTGACCCCAAAATCTTACAAAAACTTACTTAAAAGATAGAAATAATTGACTTCTAGATAAAAATGAAATACTACGAAAAAGCCGTCTCTATTGGAGCCCAACCCTTATTTTTATGAAAGATTATGAATCTATCGCTTCACGTACAGGCGTGGGCGGTAAATATCGACCTCTCTTTAATTACAACCGAGTTAAGGGTTTGCTATATTGATATCGATTTCTGGGACCGTAATTACAAAGATCAAATACATTTTGTTTAGCTTCTATATGCGAGTACCTTCCTCTGTCAGTAATTGTGATTTCGCGGTTGATGAACCAAAGAGATCTTCAGCGACGGTCGTCAGAAACATCTTGTCTGTCCTCTTTGTTTATTTGTTTTATGTTACATCATAGATATAAGACACTTGCTTTTATTTTGTCTATAAAAGATGGAAAGAATTATCCAATATAGCAAACGAGCCCACTTTAGGCTAAGCAATCGTTGACAACCATTTATACCAGTAACTAAAGGATGCTTATAAACGCCGATTTTTTTAATCTATCAAAATTATAATGACATGAATTACCTATGTAGCGCATAATCAACCTATAATGTTCCCACTGATGGGACACAGGCCTCCTCTCGGTGAGAGAAAGTGGGCCGTAATCTACCACGCGGGCCCAGAGCGGGTTGGTAGATGTCACATGTCTTCGAAATTTTAGTTCTAGGACATACCGGTGTCCTCACGATGTTTTCCTTTGTAGAATTACGTATGTATGGAAGATTTCTAAACTCTAAAAACATAGACACTTGGCCTGCATTTTGGATGACTTCAAATAATTTTGAATTCAAATTCTAAACAATTTTAGTCTATTTAGATTGTTAAATTCATACTACAAAAGTAAATACTTATATCTCAAGACAGCAAGTTTATTCGTTAACACGCTTTATGTGGCTCTCATCGAAAACTAAAAGCCTTATAGGATTACTTTGAAAGCCTAGTTGTGTACATTTATTTTTACGATGTAGACACGAATTTACTTCAAACAGATTGTCATCAAAATGTTACTTATGTGCACATAAGCCTTTAAGGATATGTACCTAAAGTAAAGAAAAAAAGAGAATAAAAAGTAAGAGTAGAATAAAGAGTATTCTATCTATCTATAGATATAGTACATAGGATTAACAACGCGTGGCTGTACTATTGTTACACCTCTGCCTAACCTTTCGGGGAATACAGGCGTGATGATATGTGTTAAGAACGCGTGTTAGGCCATTATTACATTTTAGGCTTTTAACTTCTTAACAGGGAAGTGTTCATGTTTCTAACTCACTCATGACTACAATACCTGCAGTCACGAACCACTTTCCCAATATAAATAATTCCACGGACCCCTGTCAAAGAATATTTTAAGTAAAGAAAACGAGCCATATTTATATTGAAAAATCACTTTTATTAGTTGGTAGTTTCATTACTTACTACAGCGAGAGACGTGGCGCCACAGGAGTAAATGAACAGATCAGAGTATCAGAGACAAACATGAAACAACTGTGCTGCTAAGAAACCCTGCCCTAGAAGTTTAGTCATTGTTCAATTAACTCATGTTTTGTGACTGACGATACGTTATCGTCGCGGTGAGTTCTTGGCTTAACCTAGACGAGATTATTACACTATTTCCTAGTAAATAGGTTAAGAGTTAGCTGACCTACTGCGGACCCCTGGTGCACATGCCACGGACCCCCAGGGGGTCCGTGGACCCCACTTTAAGAAACCCTGCTTTAACATAACATAACGTCACGCCTTGTTTCCCCGAAGGGTTGGGCAGAGGTGTACGTATAGTACACCCACATTTCGCCAGTTATGTTCAAGCCCCATGTAATGGGAGGCGAGCCTATTGCCATCAACCGGGCACAAATCCAGACTCCGGGCTGCTACTGAGAAATTCCAGATGGAAAAACCTAGTAACAGTCCGCCCAACCTGGGAATTGAACCCAATACCTCATGATCAGCAGTAGCGCTTGTACTAGACCAACGAGGCAGTTAAGATTTAACCGACTTCGAAAAAGGAGGAGGTTCTATGTTCGACAGTATGTATGTTTTTTTTTTTATTTAAGTCCACCGATTGCTCCATCAATTGAGAATCGATTTTTAAAATTCTTTTTTGTTTGAAATGGTATACTTTCAAGGTGGTCCCATTGTTACCAAGTCAGAATCTGATGAGGGGCTCCTATGGAAATCGAGGGAAACCCTCAGAGGTCACCGAAACTACTCAGTAATAAGTATTTCACGGGTTGGGATTCGATTACTTTAATATGGTTGCTAAGCAATATATGCTCTTCACAATGCGTATGGTGAAATGGAGATAGTGGTGAAGTACCAGGAGAATTCCTCAACAATTAACGTCCCTGCATCGCAATATTTTGTAAAAGGTAATGAGCAGTTGACAATAGGCTATTGTAACTTAGATAAATTACAAACCGACCCACTAAAAAGTCATCATCTTCCTGCCCTTGTCCCATGTTACTTGGGGTCGGCGCAACACGTTTTCTCTTTCTATTTTCCCCTGTCAAAAGTCACGCTATCATTCACTCCCTTCTCTTTCATATCATTCCTCACACAATCCATCCATCTTTTCTTTGGCCTTCCTCTCCCTCTCCATCCATCAACATTTATATTCATCACTCTTTTAGTCACACCACTAAAAAGTGTAAAATAAAAAACTTTTTTATATAAAAAAAAAAAAACTACAAAGTGAAAAATAACTTTAATTTCGGAATTCGGTGGCAAAAAACTAAAATACAGTTCCAAAGACAACGACTTTCGAAATTAAAGTTTTTTTTTTTCATTATTCGGTAGTATGCTATGTATTTCTGTGCACTTATATCGACTAGCATTCTCTCTAGAGTCTTGAAAGTCAGAAGACTAAGTCAGAAGTAAAAGTTAACGAGATACAAAATATCACCAAACGTTTAGATGAAGAAATAGGCTGACGATTACTTCAACTTTTGATTGGGAAGGCAATCACCCGGACGATGGACGACAAAAGCGATGTGTGTGTGTTGATTGTGTGATGAAGACGTAGGTATTTAAGACATTTTAATGATCAGAGCCTAAAAATAGATTCGTGGTTTTGGGATTAGCTCTCAATATGCCCTATGGCATTAAACTATAAGGACGTTGAAGACACAATTTGTTGAAGTGGGGGATTATTGACCCACCCAACACCCAGTGCGAGTGCGGTGCTCTTGATCAGGGGGCCAACCACCACCTCTTAAAGCAGTAATATTTTAATGTTTGTGCATTGTGAGAAAGAGATGGAGATATACAGGACGACTAGCTCCATCTCTTTCCCACACTGAAACAAGATTACAATAATACTGCTTTAAGAGGTGGTGGTCTAGCTCCAGACCGCGTTCCACTTCCTAATTGCCCCTTTGATGACCTAAATAATGACATTAAAACCGCAATCAACGCGCCACCTGCTGGGCTCAAACAATATAAAAACAACGAAGAAGACTACCTACACATACACGAAAAGAATAAGAAGATACCAAATCAGCATAGAAACACGCGTAAATGTACCATCCCTAGAAGTACAATATGTACATCTACTTCATAACCGTAGGCAAGCCATTACAATTAGCAAACAAAGCCAGTTATATTTATCACTAGGTGTTCCCCGGGTCCTCGCCCGCGTGGATGTCGGGATTCATGGGTTTTCATTATTTTGCGCAGAACCCTAATTCTTTGTCTGAATTAAAAGTAGCCGAGGTAACTCTTTATAACATCAGCTATCTGCCCGTGAAAGTCCTGTCAAAATAGGTTCAGCCGTTTCGGAGATTAGCCGGAACAAATAGATAGACAAAATTATTATTTATTTTTTTTTTTGTTATGAGTACCGTATATACTTACATTTAAAGCTGTTATTTTAATATTACAAACAGACACTTACATTTTATTTATTTGTATAGACTAGATGTTCTCCTGGTCCTCGCGCTGGTGTATGTCCCTGGATTCATGGGTTTTCATTATTTTGCGCGGAAACCTAATTCTTTTTCTAAAATAAAAGTAGCCTACTTATGCTCTTTTTAACATCAGCTATCTGCCAGTGAATGTCCCGTCAATATCGGTCCAGCCGTTTCGGAGATTTGCCGGAACAAACAGACAAACAGTCAGACAAAAAAAATATATAAGTACCGTATACTTTCATGTGCATTTAGTAAAAAGCTGTTATTTTGACATTACAAACAGACACCTCAATTTTATTTATTTGTATGTAAGTATAGAATATCACGCAGCAATTTCAATTTCATCGTCTGTTGTTATTTCATTTCGAAATATCCATAGAAATAAACATACACACCAATTTATTTACATAAGTGCAAACATAGACAATATAATTGAAGACTTGACGAGTGTAATCATTGTATGTATATAGAGCTGGATAGATTGATATCATTTGCGTAACACCGTGCTATTGGGGAATCAATGAGCCTTTTGCCCAGCAGTGATATATTACCGAAAGAAGAATATATCTATGTAGACATTACTTCGTCTTCCTCCCTGGTAGCGGCCATTAAGAGTCGAGCTGGAAGGACCATTCTTGGTTATTGAACATGGTGTTGTTAAGGGGCTTCACTACCTTCTCAAGAATGGTATCTTGATACACTTGTGCCGATGTTTTGATGGTTGGGACTTTGCGTGGTTTTACAGGATGTAAATGTAATCAATTGGATATCTAACTCTTGATCAGTCGGTGAAGTCACCAACTTTTTCAATAAATAAAATAGTAATTTAAAAAAATTAAATAACTTTAATTTCGGAAGTCGGTGTTTTAGCATCTGTATTTTAGTTTTTTGCACAAATTTTAAGTTAATTTCTTTGTGAAGTCCATAAAAATTTTTTTGTTCCTTTTTTTCGTAATTATTAGTTTTAATTAAAAACTGGAGTATTTGTTTGTAATATGTAATTAATAGTTTTGTTGTAACTATTGCACTAGAATTCGACCAAAGTTTTGAGATTTTTCCCTTGGATATCACACACATAGCTCGTATCAATAAACCAGGCTGTCACACTTACACGTATTAGTCCATATCTAGAAAACTACTGAACCGATTTTGATGAAACTTGCACTATTTCCTACGTTGAAGTAAATGTAAGTCAAAAAAAATGGTCATAATCCGATTAATAATTCCGGAGAAATGCGTGGACAAACATACCTACATACAAACATACAGTCATACAAACACCTATAACATTTTGTATATTTGATTAGAAGCCCTAATAGATTATCATATGTCAATATATTGCAGTTCCAATAATATTACATACATACGTGTCGAACTGATAACCTCCTTTTTTTGAAGTCGGTTAAAAAGCCACCCATGCTCATTAGAAGCGTAAATGAAATACTGATATTAAAAATTATTAAACTAATGGTATTGATTATTTACATTTTCTGAAACCAGTAATGGTTTAATTTTAGCTAATATACGACTTACCATATTTATGTAGTTATAGAAAGCTCAATCCTAAATTGCGTCTTTTTTCAAACGAACATACAAACAGGCTCGAACATAATTATGATATCATGAATCCACATTATAATTTATAACAAACAATGTCATTTAAAACTTTATAGGCTTTATTAATATCCGAAACTATAAGGTTGTCATCAAAAGTTTCGTGCCTTCAATGTTAGACACAAATTGCTGAAGCTCATGCAAAAAGGTTCAACAACCCTGATACCGCTTGCCAAATTGAAAATGCACATGTCTAAACATCGCGTTTGTTGACGATAAACTATTGTTTAGAATCGGAAATCCATACGTTCTCGATAATCTTTACAATTTTAGTTCCTGTCAGATTACTCTGACATACACCAGTAGGCCTCGTTGTCCAACTTGTGTTGAAATAATGATGCCTATTACAACTTTATGAATATGATTTCGACTTAGAAACTCATCATCATAATCATCACCAGCCCATGTAACGTCCCAATGTACATAGACAGTAGACACAGACCTCCCCGGACTTAGGACGAATTTCACCAAAGAATCTGAACGCGATCAGCACATCTAAACCTCGTTCAAGAGCTGTTAGTGTCATCATTGTTATGCAATAGAAGTGCTGGAGCTAGACGACCACCTCTTAATGCAGTATTATTTTAATCTTACTTGAGTGTGGGAAAGAGATGGAGCTAGTCGTCCTGTATAGCTCCATCTCTTTCTCACACTGAAGTAACATTAAAATAATACTGCTTTAAGAGGTGGTGGTTGGCCCCCTGATCGCGCTCAGTTTCATGGTGAAACTCAAACTTAGTCTATTACCAGGGGTGCAGTGACGATTGCAGACATTAAACTCACCACTGATTATAACTTGGACATTCAGATTTCAACTACAATCAATGTCATTTTATGCCTCGTGAAAAAGTTACGGATTTTGCCGAAGATATGCCACTTTAGTATCCGTTGGGCGTTATCCGAAGCTAAAGATATATTTTATTTTTCTTCGCCTCTGACCCTATTTCCCTTAAATAATATAACACAGCCAATGAATACAGAATTTTCCTCGTCGGGGCGAGATATTCAATAATCTTTTACGTGTACAAACGATAGGATATATTCTTGTTTAATTTTCTTTGTTATTTTCGCGATTCAATAAATAAATGCTACATACTAGAGATAACAATTACCTAAATTAGTTTTGGAGCTCCAGTCTAATTACGGAACACGGTAAACTCCTAATGACTATCGCTTTAATTTTGACAGTTTAACAGTATCCATTGCGTTGAATTCGTTATCGTGAACACGGATTTTGAAACATAAGGCACAATGGATAGAGTTGAATTGTCAAAATGGAAGCATACTGTCATTAGGAGTGTGTAACGCAGTTAGGCTTCTAGACTCAATTTAGCCTCGTATTAATTTTGTTCTAGACCTACAAAATGTCACAATAGAACACTTTCCTAAATTCGCAAGGCAATTTAAACGGAGCGAGCAATCTAAGCAATGTTAATGGGGCCAAGAAAATACGTTTGCCATAAATATCGTGGCAGGATGCTAGCACAATGACTATCTAGTAGACTATGGTTTCCATTGCCTTGTATTTACGACTTACGCAGTGTGATGAATGCAAGAGACTTTGAAAAGAATTTGGTTTTAGCAAAATCAAAATGACACACGAAAGCGTTAGCGAGCCTTCATAGATCTGATTGGATGGAGAAGGCATTAAATAGAGGAATACAAAAAATATGGGCAGAACTATACTCAGCAATCAGACGGTAACGATTAGAGGGAAAAAAACGTTAATTGGTAAGACCTGTCAGAAATGGACAGACGAACAGATCACTAAAATATTATTTTAGTTACTACACCCAATATCGGAAGGAAATACTTCCACACAGCACTAACAAAAACTGACCACAACAAAAACCCAGCACACACGATTGCAGATATGGGTCAAACCGTAGTCAATACACAGAATTTATGGTGGCACCATAACTTTCGTTACATCCGCGCGATTCGGCTGATTTACTGCTCGTATTAGGGTTATATCCGGAACTTTGGGTTCAGATTACCGCGCACTCAATGTGAACGCCCCCTAATAGCGTGGTATCGATATCGCTTCAGTGTTTTTGCAGATGGTTTAAGCTGATAAAGACTTACTGGTTTTTGTAGCAAATGGGAGATACTTTGGGGATGAATGTAGAGTGTAATGATTACAATTATAATTTCGTTTTTCATGTTTTCATTTGGAAGGAATTCATGAGATTGAGATACTCATTGGTAAATGACAGGTTTTTGTATGAGATAGTTTATCTGATTTTATTCGTAACAGCTCAGTCTGCCCTTTAATTAAGTGCATGCTACCGCGTAATCTTATTTAACAGTGTCCTCTTAGAAAATACGATGATTTTTTAATAGCATAGTGAAAAGGTTTCTGAAGCTTCCCTTATATTTCATGTGGTTACTTTGAAAGGCAATGAACAAAAAGGAACAGGGCGCGTAAAATACAATTTATCACTGGTTTCAATGATGAAGGAAATGTCGTAAAGAAACGCTCACATTCACGTCATAAATTCTAACGAATTTAATGTTCTGGAAGCGTTGATAGATAGGGCTACTTTTCATTGGAGTCATTTCGTTTTGGGGATGCGTTGAGTGCCAAACATTTGACACAGTAACTGAAACTCAGCCTCCGTGTGTTCATTCGAGTTTGGAGCTTTATCATCATTATTTACAGGCATGTCCATCATCATCATTTCAGCCAAAAGACGATAGTCTCCCACAAGATACTACATCAATAAGGTAATCAAATAAATATCTAAATATTTTCATTGATACGATCCAAGACTTTAAAATGTGAAGTCTCTAGTAAATTGCCAGGATACTGCATTCTTTTGCCCAGAAATATAAACGAGTGCACAAACGTGCGTGGGTGTGTGTGTGTGTATTCGTGTGTTGTTTGAGTACAAGGAAACTTTAGCTTTTTAAAGCTACAGCATAGTAAATTCTATCAAACACTCTAGCAAGTTAAGTAGAACCAGTAAATAGTCACATAACATAACATCACGCCTGTAATCCCCGAAGGGTTAGGCAGAGGTGTACCTTTATAGTACACCCACATTTCGCCAGTTATGTTTAAGTCCCATGGAATAGGGGGCGAGTCTATAAATAGTCCTTTAGTTTTTTTTCTCTTGTAAGCATAAACATCTAAATGGGCTGTAGAGCTAAAGCTTAAAATTAGCCACACTCTCTTAGCCCTTAAAAAATAAAACTCAAACAAGCCATAAACACAGCACATTTTCAGTGTAATATCACCTACATATAAGTATTTACTCATGCAGCAAGGTAACAAGAAAGGGTATTTCATTTTCTGTGTTGCCTGAAGACAAATGTACTCGCGGACGTAATGGCAATAACGTTGGGGATTGTTTCTGTGTATGTGTGTCGTGTAGGTTTGTAGGTATGTACATATTTCAGGCGTTGACATATACAAGGTGTAACATAAATAACGCTTGTGCGTTATTAAGAGGTTGTCCTCTTAAGGGGTCATTGTACCCATCATTATGAACAACTTTTACTATGGGACTAAACCTGAAATCGCAAAAAAAAATATTTGCTGTTCCCTACATTTTGACGAGTTATCAACACCAGATTTTTTTTCGCGATTTCAGGTTTGGTCCCATATTAAAAGATGTTCATAATGATGAGTACAATGACCCCTTAAGAGGTTGTGCGTTATCTATGTTACACCGTGTTACAACATTTGATGTGAAATTTTGTTCAGAAAAATGAAAAAGCTAACATTGCCGTAAGGAGTAAGCCACTTATGGGGTTATGTAAAAAAAATAGTTTACAAGAACCAGTATGAAAGTGTCCACGAGCTACAAGCAGAACTTAGACGTATTATTCTAAATATCCACCACAACAAGATCAAAAAATCGACAGGGAGCAAAATAATCAAAAGAGTGCGACTTTGTATTCAGCAGGAAGGGACTCACTTTGAGCATTTGATAAATTGATTAATTTTGTATTAAAAATGTTAAAATTCATGGTCTCCCTTTTATTTTTGACACTATGTTATTTAGCAAAAAATAATCCTTATGATGAAGCCTTTCGATCGGTATGATAAAGCTACAGGTTGATTATTTTTCTCGTGTAACGGGTTCGATTTCCGGTTCAACCATGTAATTATTTAAATATCAGCATGCAGTTTAAATTGTTTTTTAAAATTCAAATAATGCCTTCTTTCAGTAAAATATTCCATCTAAAATATTCAAGGTACTTTCTCTCCATGTGGCATATCCGTGGGACGCCCTGTATGTCACACGGTTTTTTATTTTCCCATAGGGAGCTACGCGCTCTGTTTTATAGGCATGTATTATATTGTCAGCTTCTATGGCTATGTATGGCTATTGTAGCGAAAAGAAAAGAAGGAAAACACCTTTCACCACTTTAGAACACGTTTTAATTTAGACTTTTTTTTAAGAGATAAAACTAAAAAATTACAATTAGTTATAAAAAGTAAAAAAAAGGAATAATATATGTATAAAAAAGTTGCGGGTTGAACTATTGTAAAATAAGAGAAAATAGACGAGAAAACTTTGGTCCGTAAGGGTACGCGAATATCGAAAGAAAAAAGACGTCCTATCAAGTCGATTGCAATCGCTGGTTAGGTAACGCACACGAGGTAAACGGTAAGGGAAAAGAGATCAGAGAACCAAGGTATCTCGCATGTTACAAGCTTGATAATTTAAAATAAAACCGTCCACGAATTAAAAGTTTGCAGAGAGTTAAACTAACTACGTTACTTAGCTAGTATATAAAAAATATCGTAAAAAATCGTTGTCCAACGTAATTACGTCCGGCGAGGTGTCGCAGACAGCAGGAGGCGCTGGCAGAGTGGTCCACGTGGTTGTGTGGCCTTCGCGGCTGGATGCGGCCAATTACTCCGCGTTGACCGTCGATGTCAAGCGTTATTTGGGCCAAAACCTGGAGGCCGAAAGACGGCCTGTTCTAAACTGATTAATCCAGGTTAATTAAGATGAAACTTCCCGACTCAATGCATGGAAGTGTGGAATTCGAACTTGAAAAAAACGTTCCGAAAGTAGAAGAAAGGTGACGAGGAAAGCAACTGCTCTTATTAACAAACCGTACCAGAAATAATATTAAATGTACAGACACGTAAATTTTAAAATAACTGGGTCAGCATCAACAGAACAACTTTTTGCAACTGACGCCCCATACTGCAAAAAGTGAAGACCCATCTGTCAGAAAAAAAAAATTCAAATCACGAAATAAAAAGGTAAAAAAAAATATCGACCAGAATCAATGATGAACTGAAAAAAGGTTGACATTAAAGAACCAAAAAGTTTTGACATGCAGAGTTATGCTGCACTATGTATGTATGGTATGGAAATTCGAAAGATTTTAAAATTAAAAATACTCGTTTCGTACAAAATTCAAGGTAGCTCAGCGCACTATGAAGCGGGCTATGCTTGGAGTTTCTTTGAAGGATAAAATCAGGAATGATTGTTATCCGGAAAAGAACCGGAGTAAACGACATAGCCTGCAGAGTAGGCAAACTGAAGGGGCAGTGGGCTGGCCATGTTTGTCGAAGGATATTTACTTAGTTTTAAGATTATATTCATATCTATATGGGTGACACTAATTGTGCTTGTCGCAAAATTGAAATAAAAATGCTGTAGGATAATTATACAAAAATTGTTCGAATTTAGTTTACGTTTAGGTCGTGCGTTCGTGTTGGTGTCTCTGATTCCGTGATCAGCTGTTAAGAAAGAAGTACGTATACAGGGTGTAAGGGACAACCCTCCGCAAACTAATAGGGTGCATTTAGCTCCTTATTTTGAATCATATTCCACCGGTAATACTCTCAGGAAAATTTTAATTTTTTTTATCATATTTTCAGTTACTATTCCTTTATTTCAATGTAAAATTACATTATCTGTACGCAGCACTCCATTTATGTAAATAAAACAGCTAAAATAAAAAAAATCAGCAATGGATGTTGAAATACTCGGCGGCAGAAGGCTCGCTGCGCTGCCGTTCGCCACGCGCGTTTTGCCACGGTAACGATACATTGCGTGTGAGATAATAAAACAAATGAGGTTTATTAACGAATGAGTTATGATTCGCATAACGTTCCTGAAATAATTTCTTGTACCGTTCATCTTAGTATGATATACGAGTACTGAATTCACCCCATCAGTCTGCGGAGGGATGTCCCATACACCCGGTGTATCTCTCCATCCAATCGAAACAGAGCAGTGGTGGCCCAGTGGTAATGACCGCGACTTATGAGGTCGTAGGTTCAAACCCTGACAGGCGTTTTACTTTGTGTAAATTATTCCATCACCACTGCTCTCAAAACGGTGAAGGAAAACATCGTGAGGAAACCGGCATATTCTAGATGTAAAAACTCGAAGACCAGTGCCATCTAGCAACCCACACTGGGCCCGCGTGGTGGTGGCCCACTCCCTCTCATAGAGGCGAGGTCTGTGTCCCAGCAGTGGGAACATTATAGGATGGTTATGCTATGCAATGGAAACTATGCACCTCTAATTTTAAAAAGACCATTAATTTGTATGAAAATTAATTATCTCCCAGATACGTTCTGGTTAGGTAAATTGGTAATTAAATAACTGTAATTTCCTTTACAACCAGAAAGATGTAATGACGTCATTACTTTAAAGAAAAATGTAGGTACGTACGTAAATTCATTTCTCTCTGAGCTGGCTTATGTATGTATTACTTTGGTTGGGTTTTCAATCAGTCGACTCGCACTAAGCGAACAAATTAAAATCTGGTGATTAATAACAATGACGTGTGTGCGTGCCATTTCATTACCTACATGTTACGTCACTGTAGTCCATATTAATGTTTATTATTCCCAGTGGGAACATTATTTATGTGTTCTTATTTAAATAGATATTTTCTTTCTTATATGTATTGATTTTCTGTTTGTTACTGCCTTATTAATATATATATATATACATAAATAGTGCCAGGTACGATTAGAAGACAGCTATATAAGTATAGGTCTATAGGACAATGTTAAGAGGACATTCAGAAGCATCATCATCTGCCTAGCCTTTTTCCAACTCTGTTGGGGTCGGCTTCCAGTCTAACCGGATGCAGCTGAATCAGATCAGATAGGTATTGTAAAATACTAGTGTATTTTACACAGAGCGCCAAAATCCAGTTTCTGGGTAATACGATATCCCTTGGTAAAACTAGTTGTCAGACTTTCGGGCTTATGACGATCAAAGATCCACGAATGACAACCGGGACCAACGGCTTAACGTGCTTTCCGAGGCACGGACATTAATTTTGTTTATGAAACGTGGTTTTACCTCCGACCATTCCTGGATAATGTTCATTTTCTGTTATTTTAATGACTGCTAAGTGCTAAGGCGTTTCTTGATTGTAGTTTTGATTAATGGGAGGCGTTATTGGTAGCAAAACTTTTTATCAGTTATAGTTTTTTGTCGGGGCCTCTCTTCATAATATTCTTACTGTCCATTTCTGGTATCTGTATATACATACATATGTGTTTGACCCAAATATACTAAGACGAGCGCTAAGTTCGCCGATAAACTGTTACGCAGTTTGGTGGGGTTAAAAAAATTAAATAAGTGTTTGCCGAATAAATGATTTATATACCTATGTATGTTATTTATTTTTCGACCCCGACTTACGAGTTGTACGTCGTAGGTTTGAACCCAGGATGGCGCTTTACTTTGTGTAAATTATTTAATCACCACTGCTCTCAAAACGGTGAAGGAAAACATCTGAGGAAACTGGCATGTCCTAGAACCAAAAACTCGAAGTCATGTGACATCTACCAACCCGCACTGGGCCTGTGTCCCAGCAGTGGGAACATTATAGGCTGATTATGTATTTATTTTTCAGACTGTTTTAGTCAAATAAAACAGGGTCAAAATCAAAATATTTTATTTCACATAAACCTACATGGGCACTTATGAAACATCAGAAGCTAGGTGCACGGTTCCAATTGGTCGTTTCCTATGGAGAAGAGCCGGCAAGAAATTCCATGGTTACTCTTTTAAAAATAATTGGCTTTTACAATGTTTTCAAATTACACTGTTATTAAGTATGAGAGGACAGTGTAGGCCTGTCAACAAGTACCAGGTAAGTACTTAACAAAATAGAAAATGGTCTACAATTCTACAGTCTATTAGGCCTACAAGGGTAAGTAATACATGATATAATCACAAAATCTCTAATATTTACAAGGTAAGGGGTAAGGGTTTACAAGATATAACAACTGAATCTATAATTGTATTTGATATAATGATCAGTGGTGCTATTCTGTAAAGATCCCACCGTGAAAATTTAGGTGAAGTGAGCGTGATGTGAACTGTCATTCCACCTTACTCTACTAGGGATTGACAGCTCACTTCAAACTCACTTCACCTAAGTGCTCACGGTGTGATGTTTACAGAATAGATCGGCAGTTAATATAATAAACGATTGATATAATTTTAAAGTAAATTAATAATAAATTTAATAATTAATAATAGTTAATTTTTATAAGCATAACATAAATTGAATATAAAATCGTTTGATATACCACTCAAAAGGCATAAAACCTATTTAGTCTAATATGATAAAACGCCTAGTAAGAAAAACAAAGCAAAATTTCAGATATACACATTATAACATTGTCTATTCTATTGTCATTGTTTTTATTTTCCTATAAAAAACATGCAAACAAGCATACACCATGCATGCAGCAGGCATGCAAACAAGCATACACCATACATGAAGCATACAAGCATAAACTGACAGCAGGTCGACGGAGCCCCGCTGCGCGGGGCTCCTATTTCTTTCTGCAGGGTTTAAAGGAACCTAACCAAACCGAACCTTGGGGTGCCCCTGACGTCGACCGTCTAGGGTTATGATTTTCGGGTCAGGTTCGAAATAATCCTTTTATTCCGAACCTAACCCGAAAAAAAACTACAAACCACAAAAAAAAAAACAATGGGGCTCCGCTCCACTCCCGCCTTTCCCTTCTAAACTAACCTATCCGAGTCGGATTGCTCTGAATTGGGGTGTTAACCATAAGGATGGTGTCAATATATATTTTTAACGATATACCTAATGATATTCGATTAAATAAACGTTATATCCAATAACGTTATACTAAATAAGTTTATACGTTATGAGACGCACCCAGCCTACAACGTTCTCACATTCACAAAATATAAAAGAATCTATTTAAAAGACAAGACTATATAATGTAAAATAATTAAAAGATTATAAATATCATGGAACGTTAAAAAAAAGTAATTTGGGAGCAGTTAATAGACATTTACATAAATAGTTATGCTGTTAATGAGGTACCAGGTAAGCCACATGTGCAGAAGGAATTAGCGTAAAACTTCCCTGTCTTCAACGTAGTTTTCAATCTTATAATAAGCTTTTTTAATAAGCACACGTTTGATGTGGGTTTTGAACTTTCCATCGCTAAGTTCGGTAACCGACTTTGGCTACTTATTTTAAAAGCGGATACTGTTTATAAGAAATGACTTGCTTGTTTTAGTTAATCTAAATTTGGGTATCACAATTTCATGTTTACTACATGTATTTATATTATGGAAATCTCTTCTTATTTTGAAAAGTCCTAAGTTTTTGCGAACATACAAAATACTTTCTAAGATATAAAGATAAAAGACCAATTTAATGGTGTTCGTGTCATAATTTAACAAAGCCACGTATTCTAGGAACTTGCTGGTATTTACCTTTCCCGTTCGGGTTTCAACAGCTCCACAAAACGTCAAAGTACATTATTCCGCAAAGCCTTTAAAATATAATCCGATACCTTTGGGGGCCTCAGTAAAATATTTTTCCTAGTAACTATGCAAAATCTTTTAGATTTATAGACGCTTAATATTTGTAAGCCTATCTTCCCTTTGTAGGAGCCGTTTCAAATCAAGATACGCGTTTAAAATATTAATTTTCGCCCTGGATCATAGAAACAAAAGGTGGGAAAATATTTACAGAACCTACGTTCTGGGAATATGTGAGCCTTTTTTCATGGAACGTATTGTTTTGATTTAATTACAGTTGGGCTGACTGGTCGGTAATTCAATACAATGAGGGCCAACAGTGGGTATTTAAAATATTGAAAGCTTTTATAGGTTTTTTAAGTGGATCGGCCATGGGTAGAGTTTCAAAGTGAGTCTTAAAGTGAAACCAATCCTTCATAAAATCGCCGAATAACCGTCGTATTTATTGGATCCAATTCTAAGCATGTTTTTTATAGTGTTCTAATAACGTAGCCCAATCCCACTAGATGCCCTCTTATCAAATTAATATCGACTACTTGCCTTCATGATAACATGACATATTCTACCGTAGCCAACTGCGTGTAGGAGCCTTCTTATGTACACCGGTACATAAGCATCTGCTAATAGCACGAGGTATAAATGCAGTGGAATATGCTTCGTGTCGGAAATTTAATAAAAACTTTTTTACAAAAAAAAAACAACCGGCTTCCAAAAAACAAACACCACAAAGTGAAAAATAAGTTTAATTTCGGAAGTCGGTGTCTTTAGATATGTATTTTAGTTTTTTTGCCACCGACTTCCCAAATTATTTTTCACTTTGTAGTGTATTTTTTTTTTTTTGAAGTCGGTTGTATTTTTTTTTTTTGTAAAAAGTTTTTATTTTTTACTTTTTAGTTGTGGTACCTTATGTATGTATGTGGTAATTATTATTACATCATCAATAAACACTAAGTGGAAAAAAACGTATCACAGAAGCTAACCCAAAAACCACTCATCAGAACTTGACTAAATTTATACGGAACCAATCTGGAAGTATATCCTTTCAAATAAAAAAATAATTTTTCAAATCGGTCTATAAATGACGGAGTTCTGAGGTAACAAACATAGAAAAAATACAACCGAATTGCTGGTTAAAAAGAAGTTCTTCATTGCAAAATACAAAGAGCAACGTGTCTCTGCCCATTTGTACGCTAATAACTGGAGAATCAGCGATCCGATTTACGTGTTTTTAATTTATTCATAAATATGATTTTCTGGATTCAGTATTATAAAACTAAAAAATTAAACTATGTATAACATTAAAATAAGTTCTTTTTAACAAAACTTTCTTAATAAAAACAGCCTTCATAGTCTTCGTACATCTCAGTGTTGGCCCGGCCAGACAGTAGCTTCCGTCAGACAAATGCGCGAGTGATGATTATTTAATTCAGGCATGTTTACGTTACAAACCAGGGTAGGTAGGTACCTTGAACTTGTCTAAGTACAGTCACGAGCACTAATGTGTATACACTTAGCAACATTAAAATATTGTCGTGAAAAAACGATTGCAACTTTGAGAATATATATATATATATACCTATCTATCTTCTATCTTAAGTATCTTCTTCGCTATATTTAATAAAATAAAGTCCTCCCGCCACGTCTGTCTGTCTGAACGCGATAAACTCAAAAACTACCGAACGTATTTTCATACGGTTTTCACCAATGGACGAAGGGCTTCATATAATTGTCAACAATTATATGAAGCCCTTCTGAAAATTCTCCTTCCCTTCCCTTCTTTCCTTCTTCTTCTTTCTTTATGAAGCATCTTCAAAGATGTCGGAAAAAATCATGCCGATTGGCAGCTTTACTGGCGTGTGCCGCGTAAATCAATAGAGTCAAATGAAAACAATGTACTTATTACGGAATTAATACATAGGAAACCGACGAATTGTGAACTGTTATCAAACTTGGTACGACGTAACACGCCTTGCGCTAATACTAAATAGCCTGCCTATCTGCGAGTAACTTGGAAGTAACGGTCGCCGGCCGCTACCGCGGCACCGCCCGCTTCGCTCGCTCGGCTCGCGCGCGACTTGTCACAGTTCTAACCTAACTTAACCCATTTCACCCACAATTTTTCGACAGTTTATAATCTAACGGAAATAATACAGATAGATTATAAAGTAACTGTTCCCAGAATCTTACGGTGACATATATTTATAAGATGTATCTATTCATACACGAAATCTCTTAAGGGGTCATTGTACTCATCAATATGAACAACTTTTACTATGGGACCAAACCTGAAATCGCGAAAAAATATCATCTGTTCCGTACATTAATGTTCGCATAACTCGTCAAAATGTAGGGACCAGCAGATTTTTATTTCGCGATTTCAGGGTTGGTTCCATAGAAAAAGTTGTTCATATTGATGAGTACAATGACCCCTTAAGAGATTTCGTGTATGAATAGATACACCTTATATGTATAATAGTGCTCGTGACTGTACCGACCTGTTTGTTACACCAACAGGAATTCGTCATAGATAAATCTCTCGTCGTAATTCATATTTTTTGAGAAGAATATAAAGTTTCGGTAGGGTTGGAGTCATAACAACTTTGATAAAAATATCTTATTATTTGACCATTACTCATGTGACAATTGATGCTTTCTTTTTATTTACTTTATTGCGAATATTTTCTCGTATGTATCTAAACAACACCTACCCTAAAATAATGCTGTCAGTAGGACGCTAGCTGGGTAACAATATCGATAAAAACTGATACTATGTTGACAAAATAATTGTATTAAAGTACCTAAGTCTTTTATAAAGCAAGTAAAGCCTCGATCTATTTTTCAGTATGAAGCACTTAAATCTTCCACTGACTTAAATCTATCGCCATCATTCCACCCTAACTCGCATAAAAATAAATTACCACAAACTTACCAATACCTACACCAGCTCTTCAAGTAGGTACTCAATTCCACATCCCCTCATTTCTTGAACCATCAACCCCCCCCCCCCCCATCTCCCTCCCCACCCTCTGCAGAATCCGTTAATACCAAAGAGTTCTAATTCAGGATCACTGGCTTACTCTGATGGATTCGCTGGTGAAATGATTGCTTCAGCTTAATGCAACGCGAACGGTTGAAGATGGCATTCGAGACCCGTCGGTGGGTTTTCCTTATTTGTCATTTCATTACAAACAAAAATATTTTCAGATATTTTTCTTTGTAATGAAATCATATTTAAATTAAATGAAATAGTTTTTTTCTGTAAATAGGATATCAGAATCACCGTTACACGTAATATTAAAAAAAGCTTGATAGAGTAGACATTACCTATCGGACTACCTCTGAAAAGAAATGGCGAAACAAACTCAGGGTTCAAAGTCTCTTTTGAAGTCCAGACATAATCTTGATCAGATCATGTGAGGACCATGTAGATTAGTGTACCTGTAATAATAAGATGTTTGATAAGACAGTTACACAAAATTCTGTGAACTTAAGGTCATTATTATTTTGAGATGAGTTAATTTTTTTATTGGATGACTTAAATCGTGATTCAGTCAGTCTGCCTAGCCTTTTCCCAACTATGTTGGGCTCGGCTTCCAGTCTAAACGGATGCAGCTGAATACCAGTATTTTACATGGAGCGACTGCCTATCTGACCTCCACATCAAAATTTCTTCCAACTTTTAAATGTTTTGAGTTTTTCTTGACTCTTAAGTTTTTACCAATTGTTTACGAAAATTTCATTTTAGTTTTATCTTCCGGCGAAAACGCTTAACTGATAAAATTATTATGTTTTCCTCATAGAAGTGGGTATGTATAATGTGTGTTCTTTTTGAGTGAAATAAAGTATTTTAAACCGTGCTTAGGTCGTTTTTAAACATGAATATATCTGCATGCATGTCTATAACTCTCGACCCACGTATGTTATATTCATGAAAGAGTGCAGATTCTACTAACCTATTTATATTTTGGGAGATAAGGCATTACCATTAAAATAAACATAACCACATAAATATTTACAAGCATTCAGAGCGTTTTATGACATCTGATGTAATAAGACTGTCAATCTCAAGATATTGACTGATATTGGATCGCTATCACATATAGGCATCCGCTTTTATATTCACCATTATCTTCATATCAGGGGAAAATGTACCAAAATCTGTGAGATATACGTTTCAAAATTGAGTAGAAGTAGAGTAAGTGAGAGAATTAAATATGTTTCTATATCAGGCGTTGCTATGTTCTATATATAGTACTTGCACATATGTTTACGTCTGTAAATATTTATAAACTTCCATAACACCTAGTAAATAAGTGCTAATTTCGGTTGAAGAATTTATATATCTTTATAGAGAACCACTCTATCAATTGTAGTCTTAGCACTTAAAACGCCACAGCATTCCGCCATATTTTTCCCATAAAGGAAACTGCTTGAACAGTCTGAGAACGCTACACACGAATCCAAAGCGATAGGTGGCAAATAGTGGCAAACAGGCCGACGGCCCTCCCGATAGAAAGTGGTTACCTCTTACATAAAACACCTGTAATATCGTGGCTCTATTTAATATAACATACAATGCGATCTATTGCCAAAAAAATGACACAATTGTTACATTTTCACAACAGGCACTGTAAAGCAGAAAACTATAAAAAATAGTTTTATTAAATACGCCCCGGATTATATTACAACAGCTAGGGTTGCGGGATGTTCGAAAGAGTTACCATGGCCCCGGCACAGGCAACAGAAGGAACACGGGTGGGTTTTAGTCAGTAAAAGTCTGACACGCCCTCCCGCTCCGCCCAGAGCGGGAGAAGTTATTTGATGATTTCCCATCCAAAAAAAAAAGTGTTACATTACATAGTATTGCTGACCTTAAACCCTACCCACATGGTGCCAGACTTTCTGTATTTATAAATTTCAAATTAGTTCTGGTAACGTTCATGTTAGATCATTTGTGCGTTATTCAGAAACTGAATGTTAGTTTCAACGTTGAAATATCTAAATAAAAAGTCGTGTAGCGTTATTGAACTTAATACTCTAGGCCGTTTGTCCACCGCCACATCGACGGGACCTTAATGAGAACGATAGGACGGCGTCTAAGTAGCGAAACATACATTTACTATAGCCGCGTGTCCAGCGCACGCCACCACCGGGACGTCACGTTCGGTTCGAATAATCTCGTTTCTCGTTGACGTCCCGTTGACGTTGTGCGGTGGACAAACAATGAAACAGTGTGTGGCGGCATACTCGTATCTACATCGCCACATTAGAACGCATCACACTGACGTCACGCAAAACGACTAGCATATATACAACATCCCGACATCAACCGTCGGGCAGTAGCCCACCAGACACAACACCCGTCTGGTCGGAGGATCCTCCCTTTTCTATGGAGGATGAGTGAACTTTACACCCTGTTCCTCATACTGGTGACCCCGAACATGAACGTCAGCGCAGCATTCGTGCAACTACTACAGCGTGACGTCATCAGCATCACTTCCTCGAGCTTTCGAGCAGCGAATCACACAGCCAGCCAGCACCCACGGCTTCAACGGGTATTCTGACCACCAGCATGCAGCGACCGCGCATACCTGGTCCCCTGGATCCTCGGCCTCATCAGCAACCTTGACACAGCACACTGCACTCTCGGCCGGTCAAACAAGCAGAGCCTTTCAAACCTCTCCTGGTCGACGCCAGCAGTCAGCCTCAACCCAGCGCTGTACCACATCCGACGCACTGGAGCATAACGCAGCGCCACCCTGACTCACTGGGGGCATCTCCGCAGACAGTTCCAACTCACCGTGAACTATGCGGCACCCGGTTCCGACTCACTGGAATCTCAACTGGCCCTGGCAAGCATCGCAAGGTACGTGTACCTTGCGATGCTTGTGCTTGTGGGCAGAGTCGTGACTCTGCCCACTATCGACTTCCGATCTCCGGAGGGGAGTGATGTGGATATCTACATCGCCACAATGGAACGCGTCACACTGACGTCACGCAAAATCCTGCATCGCGCAATCAGAGTTTACCGCGCAACTAGCATATATACAACATCCCGACATCAACCGTCGGGCAGTAGCCCACCAGACACAGCACCCGTCTGGTCGGAGGATCCTCCCTTTTCTATGGAGGGTGAGTGAACTTTACACCCTGTTCCTCATGCCTCTATAAGTGTAACATTGAAGTCCCCCACGCAAGAACGTGACACTACAATATAGAACTTTCCTATATTTCGGCACTAAAATTCGCAAGCCACACATTATACGTCTCAGGTCTTAACTAACTTAATAATTTATATCAAAATTAAATTATGTTTCGCTTATTCCGTTTCCACGAACACCTAAAATCAACGCAGTATTTCTAAGAAAATTTAATAAATTTAACTTCTGACGCTATCTGAATTCGAGTTTAGAAGGTGAAGAGTTTCCTAATTTATGTAGATTGTTAGCACTTTCCACGGTATAAGGTGAGCTGAAATAGAAAATAATTTTCTTTAATATCCTTTAAGACGACACCGCGCGCGGGTGGTTGGGCGCACTGGCGCCTTAAGGAAATGGAGCGAATATTTCTTAGAAAACATACCAATCAGTGGTATATTTTTCTCTGTATACCTTTAAACCCAGAGTCTGTATATTGGGACTCGTTAAGCTAGGAAGACGTTAGATACTTAAAGTAGATATTATAAAAGGTGTAATTTAAATAACGCACAACCTCTTATGGGGTCATTGAACTCATCATTATGAACAACTTTTACTATGGGACCAAACCTGAAATCGCGAAAAAAATCAGTTGTTTCCTACATTTACTAGTATGTTCGCATAACTCGTCAAAACGTAGGAAAGAGCTGATATCTTTTTCAGACAAAAATTACGAAAATTAAAATGTTTAATTAGTGATCTTTGCCAAAGTTTTAGGCGTTTTTGAACTTTTAATTATAAACGAAGATCTGCTACGGCATCAGCTATGATAATACCTTAGATTCCAGTATAGCCGCGCCGTAAATCATTTTTAAATTGGATTCTTTATTTAAAAAAAAACTAAAATCTAACTCAAAACTACTGAATTTCGGTAGAACATTTGGTGGCTTAATTTGTTGCATTTGTACCCTACTATGACGTCCTGTAAGGGATACGTCGAGTTACCAGTAACTTCTGCAAATTGACAGGCAAAACACGCTATACTGTGGGATAGAAAAAGACCGACTAGAAGGACCGACTTTTCCACACAACATAAAAGCAAGCGAAGCCGCAGGCTTAACTAGTGCAGTACCTATATAAGATGGTGTGCTGTGTGTCGTCTTCCTTTCAATCGTGAAAAAAATGATGAGATGTGGATCCAAGGGACTGGAAGTGATTGGCAAAATAAAATTCTGCTGTCCCACATAGAACTGTCTGATTTGTGTAAATTATGTTAGCTTGTTTGAGTATGTGATTGGTTGAATGTGTGTTTTTGTGTCTCTTTTTTTTGTACTACTCCCAAAAAAGTCTTGTTTCTCTGACAATTCCGACACTTACCTATCATACGTTTTGAAACGTGTTAAAAGTTGGCTTTTAATATTAAAAAAAAAAACTTTAAATTATCCACCAAAACGGGTCGATAATGTGCCCAGAACGGGACACCTACAATGCTTCAGGTCAGTATAGAAGTGGCAAATGTAGAAAGATAAAATCTTGAAAGAAAATCTTGAATTTACTAATGAAACAAGATGCTGGCAATATTACACCTCGTGGCAAGTAAAAATAAGTAACTATAGCCACCTACTCTATTTAAAACGCTAAGACTGTGGTGTGTTCAATTACGCATTATACAAGAAATCACGCACGCCTCACGATCACGCATAAACTTTCTCTTTCTTCTTTCTTTCTTTTCTTCTAAATTCCCACGACCCCCTCACGACACCCCAATCACGAGCCTCTGCAACAAAATAAACACAATGCTTGAGCGCTTTAATTTTTGTTCAAAATTGTGATACAAAGTCTCCAAAATGACTAAAGTTGGGATATTTACAGCCTCCACGATATCTCTAGAATATTATTAATGTTTGAATTCATAAATGATTTACTTCATAACTACGGAGAATTATAATATCTGAGGGTTCATTATGTACAAGTAAAATATTACCATTTTGGTGATTAAGTATACAATAAAATTTTGCTTATTGAACTGATAAAAGCTTTCATGAACTGATAAATAAATAAATAAAATAAGTTTATTTCATACTTCATACATAGATAAAAGCCAGGAGATTTCAACCTACTAGGTTTTTCCAAATCATCTTCACAACTTTCCAATATTTTGCAGTGTCATCTGTATCCGCTAATACATGAACAGCAGGGTTTCTTATATGCTCAACAGATGCAACCGTGTTCAGTTTTCAACAATTAAATTATATAATACAATAACAAGTATACAACGTGTATCTGAATGTACGACATTAAATGAAAGCGAGCACACTACTAATCCATCGAAACATTTTAAAACACGAAGATTAGTAGTTAATGGAAAATTTTAAAAAATCAGTTTTCAAACAAAATAAATAGCAGAATCAACTGCATAAAAAGTAAACACGCTTTATCTACGAAAAGTCACTGACCAACGGTGCGATGCGGGGTGCGGGGCGCGGCGACGGCAATGTTTACTTATTATTACGGACTCAGATCTACATCATGTTGAAAAATAAGAAAATGAAAAATAATTTCCTGTGGCTAAAGTATTCATTGGATTTGATTGATTTTTTTGTATACGGGTAAAGAACACGATTCTCTTTACGTGGTTTCAAGGAATGTCAATTCTTCTGTTACACCTTGTATAAACAAGGGGCTTGTGGCTAAGTAATAACAGCCGCGCGGGTCGAGCGATCAGGTTAAGCTACGCTTGCCGCGGTTGGTCCGTGGATGAGTGACCATTTTTCATACCAAGACCTCTCCGTGCCTCGGAAATCACGTTAAGCCTTCAGAAGCCCGAAAGTCTGACAACTAGTCTTACCAAGGGTTATCGTATTACCCAGTAACTGGATTTTGGAGGTCAGATATGTAGTCGCTCCGTGTAAAATACTGGTATTCAGCTGCATCTGGTATGATTGGCAGCCGACCCCAATTTAGTTGGGAAAAGGCTAGGAAGACGATGATAAATAACAAAATACTATTAAATTATTCGCAAAACAAGCAAATAAAGAAAAACACCAGTCAAGGCCATTCCAAAATAACTATAAATCAAATGATACTCTTGAATGATGGTCTTAAAATCTATTAAAAGAGTGAATGGTAGAATGAACGCATCAATCTCGAGACAATCTCGACACACTTTTCAAGATAAACGATAAAAAGTCGGAGCTCATCTCCGATCAATTTGTTTTTTTGTTGGACAATCTCCGACAGTGGACTTATTCTGGGAAACGATAATTCGACGAGTATCGTGAAATTAACCATACTGAAGAGTGCCATATAAAAAGTGATGATTTGAGTCAAAAAAATTATATTGGATTCATTCTAGGAATCTGTTTTGAGTAACATAAACAGTAGGCGGCAGTTTATTTATGTTGGTAGGTATATTTATTTCATAAATAGGCGATAGATCAAGAGGATGGAATCAAGCAATTTAAACTGTAATTGATGATGCAGACTGTAGATGACTTGAAAGTCTTAGTACGCTTTAATGCTCTGTGGGCTATTGATTATCAATTAAAAACCGACACGTTTTTGCTTGCACCTTCAATCGTCATAGCTCGAACATATTCCGCACGTTCAAACTCTTTTATCGTTTCGATATCAGATTCATCTCGTTCCCCGAATACGTCGCCTGCAATTCATCAAGTGTGGACTATCTATCATTGTCGTGGCAGTCTGCAATGGCCTTGTGAACCTCCCTGATAACGAACAAACCGAATCGGTTCCGAGATTAATCGATCGAAAGTGTTTGTTATGTCACATGTAAGGAAGTCGTCATCTCTGTACGATTCTTTTTTTAAATCGGTGTAGGTATTTAGTTATTTTACTTTATAAACTTTTAGATCTGAAGGATATATTCTTATCATATTAGTTTTACAGAGTCTAGACCACCATCTCTTAAAGCAGTATTATTGTAATCTTACTTGAGTGTGGGAAAGAGACGGAGCTAGACATCCTGTATAGCTCCATCTCTTTCTCACACTGAAGTAACATTAGAATAATATTGCTTCAAGAGGTGGTGGTTGGCCCCAGTTCTTTCAAAGTTACTTTACCTCTGATAGCAGCAACCCAACATCAACCTTATTGTAACGAGAATAAAGACACACAAATTCAAATTCAAAATATTTTATTTCACATAAGCCTACATGGGCACTTATAAAACGTCAGAAGTTAGGTGCACGGTTCCAATTGGTCGTTTCCTATGGAGAAGAACCGGCAAGAAACTCCACGGTTACTCTTTTAAAAATAATGGGGAAGGTCGGGCAAAGCTAATTGTAGATGGCGTGATCATAGCTAGGTCCCCACGGCCTACAATAAGTTTGACATTTCATTCAGTCGTGAGTTTACTTTTATTTCGCTATTTCGTTATTTTCGGTGTAAATGATATGGAAAGTGTCAGAATTTAAAACCATAAATATATCCTCAAAGTCACTTTCTTCAAAATGTTTCTACTCTGTTTAATTTATAAAACATCTCTACGAATAGCTTTAAGCCACCATCTTTTAATTTTAGGGTCTCTCGGGAAATGGTGGACTCCAATTTTGGAGTATTTAGTAACACAACAACGCATCATTTTCGCAAAAATAAAATAAAACCACCTCACGCCTTGTATTATTGGCTTGTGTTGGGAACTAGCTACGACAGCGCCATTTTGAAAGTTGCCTTCCCCATTGGCTTTTACAATGTTTTCAAATTACTTGGTAGACTTGTCAGTGGCAGCAACCCAACAGTAACCTTATTGTAATGAGAATAAAGATCACTGTAATTTTGACGTGGATCCAAAATAACTGAGAGCGCGGTATTATGTTTACTGTGACTCCCAAAACGTATTCTTGATATAATCCTAAACTACTTCTCGTTTCAGCTGTTTTCTCTACTCAAATGTGCCAAAATGCTCATCTATGATAAGTAATTATGATGACAAAGAGTATCTCATGTAATCACTGTAGCAGAATCAGAACTTTATTTGCTGTAAGAAAACGACCGCTGCAACAATTCTTAGTTTCACGTTTCTCCATTCCACCTATTGTGTCAGTTCATGTTATACCTTGATCCGGATCCGGCTCGAGCCACGTACAGGAGCCGTTTAATGAAGTATTAATGCCATCAAGATTCCAGTCCGAAAAAGTGATGGTGTTATCGGTCATGTATAGCTAGCTCTCTCGCGCACTGGCATTAGAACATCATAATATGGCACCTGAAGCCCAATTCTCGTAACTAAAAACGTTCAAAATCTAGTCATAATCGCATCTTAGCGACAACCAAATGTCAAAAATGTAGAGAAATTATAGATATTTTTGACATATTGAGACTGAGATCAGACTGTGAATGTTCTTAAAATTACGAGGATTGCCCGTCTGGACTGAAGTAGGATCGCGATTGATTGCCCCGCGCACGAACTCGGCGAATTGTGCTACTTTTTCATTAACATAAATAATTTAAAAAAAAAAAACGTTTGTTTTGTAGCTAAAATTGATTAAACATTACGAACAGGGTTAACTTTGGGATTTTTATCTATCCGGCAAAGTTAATCTAATCGTGTTATTAAAAGCGATTGCATGTCCGCCAGGTTATAGGTATATTCTTTTTCAGAATAACACTGTTTTTAATGTTTCTCATGGATTCAATAAACTAGTAAGCGCGGTCTCTGTCGGATCATAGCGTCTTAATATACACTTCATAAAACAAAACTGTCCTGCGGTAAGCACAAAGGACATAATTTCACTTACAACTCAACAAACTCACAATACCTTAGCCACCTAGAAACTCTAAGTAACAACGGAATAATTTCCAAAGATTTCACAAACTATAAACACTTGGAGTCCTCCACCAACTTTAAGATTTAATCCACTTAAATTCACGAACATAGTCGGGAACTCCTGTTCAAACCACAAGTTAATACAATGAGCTTTGTGTTCTAGGTATGGAAAACAGGACTGATTTATAATTTCTATTACGAAGAGAAAGGCTCGAATCACGGATAAGTTTGCTGCTTAAATCCGGGAAATAAATGTATTGTTGTTTGGATATTGTGGAAATACGTAATTACTGGTTTGAATTTGTTGTTGAACTTCTGGCAAATTAATTAATTTTATTAGTTAGGTACTTTTTACCCAGGCTTTTCGTAGTCATGATGTACTTGTCGCAGACGGATTGCAAAATCCGCTGCTTTACAAAACGGCTAGTTGTTTTACAAAACAGCGCCGTTATGTAAAACAACTGAACGACACTTAGCAGATTTACATAATAACTAATGTAACATGGCAGATTATTTAAACGTTTTGCGTTTATCAATGCAGCGGGTCAACTATTAGACGTAAAACAGCGTGAAATGAAACGTCAGATTGTAGATTTTGGTTCTAAATTTTGACGCTGTGTGACATGACAACTATAATGGCGTCCAAAACAAAAATAACTAAAACGAATATTATGAGTGAAAATGACCCTAACTCGAGTGACAGTACAGACACGAGTCGAGTGTGAGTACAGTGATTGGACAATTTTAATATAAAGTTTTCAGAGTTAAAAAATAGGTAAAAATACCTACTAAATAGCCAAGTAACCACGACCAACTTGGAAGTAGCGCTCGCCGGCCCCTCCCGCGGCACGGCTCGCTTCGCTCGCTCGGCTCGCGCGTGATTGATCATAGTTCTAACCTAAACTAAACTAATTGGTCAGAGTGCCCTACCTTAGTTATGCGACCAATTCGGCATTAGAAGCCACACCAAATGCTTATTGTGACTGCAGATAAGCCATTCGGCAATACGTCTAAACGTAGGTAGCTGTGTTGTAAAACGATCCAGCTAAACGTCAATCAGCCGTTATAATAGAAAAAAGCGCCTTTATGAATTCGGCTAGACGTTATGTATAACGCCGTATTAAACTATTCAGCTGCGACATACCTACGTACCTTCCTGTCTACCGCCTTTTATGGCCCATAGATACAAAAGCCAGAGAGTTCAGGTAGGTAAGTCGGAAAGTCACCGACCGCTAAGGGTCTCGGTGGTATATTTTGATATTGAGCGCTTTCCTTCACAGCTTCCAGGTAAATTCCTTGCGACAAAATATTAAAGTAAAAAATTCAGGAAAAAAGCGTTATAGTAACTCCTTTCAATTTGAAACGGAGCACAGGAACGATCCGCGGGGCAATTGTGTAACACACATACTTCGACAGTTCAACAACATTCATTGCGTTATTTACGTTGTTGAGCAGACAAATTTTTCGAACATATGAAGCAATGGATTAGCAATATGCTTCAAAATCATTCAGATTGTGATTGATGGTGTGTTACGCAATTTGGGTGCTGCTCTAATCAAACATGTGTTAGCAAAACTGTAGCCAAAATGTTGCCTTTTATCTTTCAGTTACGACATACTTGAAAAGATAAGAAACAGATTTCGTCGTAAACGAAGCACAAAGAAAATGAGAATATTAACGACTCAACAACGCATTCTGAGAATACTAAGTAATATACAAGGTGTAACATAATTAACGCATAACCTCTTAAGGGGTCATTGTACTCATCATTATGAACAACTTTTACTATGGGACCAAACCTGTAATCGCGAAAAAAACAGCTGCTCCCTACATTTATGTTCGCATAACTCGTCAAAATGTAGGGAACAGCAGATTTTTTTTATATGTATTTGACTGGGAAGACAGGAGATTTGAACAACGAAAATATAAGGAAAATTGTGTATTTCGACGATGATTTTTCTGTACAAATATGTGGATATTTTCAGAGATTCTTAATCTACTAATTCCCGACAATTACATGTAATTCCCACGCAATATAATTCCAAACATGATCGTTAGCGAATAAAACAAATGTACCACTATTATCCGATCTTCCCTTTTTGTTACCACGTTCATTAGCCGTACGTGCTTTTCCTTTTTCGTTTACGATACGGCAAATTAATGTTTCTTCTGTGAATTGGCGTTCAACCGTGTTTCTTATTCATCCCGTTACAACAACAGACATACGAGACGTTTTCAGCGCACGATTGATCGGGTAATTGCTTACGCGCGTTTCGAGTTACCAGAATTTATTAGACGTGTACACACGCTTTATAAAGCCGGTCAAGTTCGAATCGGATACATGCACTAAGGCATCCGTCCCACCGCCGTCTAGGAAGCCACTAGCTATCAACTATTTTCTCGTTCAAGAAATTGACAAAAGATTGTACGTCATTGAGATATATTATATTATTATTATTAGTTGTCGATCGCTGACTGTTCACACCACCGGCGAGAACTCTGTCAAACAAACAACTCGTTTTTAGTTGCTAGCTCATCTCGCTTCTCACTTATCGCCGACGGTGGGACAGGTACCTTAGGGTTCCGTACCAACAAAACTATTATATTGTACCTTCTTTTTACAATAAATAAGTATTCTTGATTCTGTGAAAATAAACTGGATACGAATTACGGTTAAAAAGTAATAGTCCTGTTTACAGGCTGACGGGCAGACATACAGACAGACATCGCCCCGTAGGCTTAGTAATAGGGTCCCGCTGGCATCTTTTGGGAAGGGAACCCTAAAAACGCGTGGTTATCCGTCAACACACGTTCGATCGGTACGTTTAACGCTTCGTTTCCTGCCTTTTGGGCTTCGTCCTAATTGTGAGATTTTCTCCGTCCTTTGACCTTTTGCCCTTTGAGAGGCTTTCCAACTTCGATGTACCGTATGACGTGATGCGTATATGTGGATGTGGGATAAATTGGCCATGATAACACTGTGTGCCAATATCAGGGTCTCGGGGACCCACGTTATCCTTTGGTAAGTTATTAGTTTGTCTCCGTCATCTCTGACCTAGACTAGAGTCAAGAGCAAACCTATATTATTTTTTTTATTTAAAAAAAAATTAAAAAAAGATGCTGAATACTATTGATTTAGGTCAGGCGTGGTCAAACTTTTTTCATCAGGGGCCGTAATAAAAAAATGCATGTGATTTTGTGTTGCAATTTACCGTAAGAATCGTCAAAGGCTAAAATTCTACACACGCCGCGATAACAAGCGTGGAGCGCACCAGCGCAATTTACATAAAAATATTTTACAGCAATTCGAATTTGGTTATGTTCAGTAAATAAAGTTCGCAATGGCCTTAACGCTATCAAGGACACTAAACGCTCATAGACGTTATAATAATAAAACTTCTATTGTGCCTCGTTCAGTATGCTTGAAAGCGTTAAATGCTCTACGAACGGCAAAATATATTTCTGAGACCAATACATGCTTATTGTCAAAATGGCATTAGTGGGCCAGACTAAAACCCTTGGCGGGCCGGAGTTGGCCCGCGGGCCGTAGTTTGCCCATCCCTGATTTAGGGTTTCGGAATAATGTGAACAGGGGTTAGCCGATATAGGTCGGCACGGATTGGACATTAATTATATTTAAACAAAGGTATTTTCGGTATTTGCGTAGTTTAATTTTTGGATTTAAAGTACGTAAATACGTTAAAGAAACGTATTGACCGTTTGGCTTTACATCAATTGCCGCGCACCCAGCGCCCAGCTCATAAATCGACAAATAAATACCTACGACGAATAGGGTCATGCAATGACATATAAAACAAAAACGAACATAGGTTCTCAGTCCTATAAATACGACTGAGGCGGCACGGGCACGAACACATTTGTCGTATTAATCCGACTGGGACGGTCAATAGGTTAAATTGAAATGCCGGGTTTTCTGCATAAATTAAAAAGACATCGTTGTTTTCGTTTTCGTTACCTACTTCTTTAACTAGGAGCTGCCCACTTAACTACTTGCTGTACCCATATCATCATCATTCTCCTACCCTACCTACCTGCACCTTTTTAGGGTTCCGTACCTACGTCCGAATGAAAAAGTGGAACCCTTGTAGAATTACTCGTGTGTCTGTCTGTCTGTCGGTCTGTCACAGCCGTTTTGCTCCGTATCTACTGGACCGAATAAGTCGAAATTTAGTAGAATATGAATTTCTGTGACCCAAACACGAACGTGTAACGTAAATAAATGAATTTTGAATATGGGGGTCACTTTTGGGGGAATAATTGAAAAATAAGTTTTTCAAACCGTACCGTGTGGCGTATCAAATGAAAGGGCTTGTTGTTATGAGGATTTCAAATATATATATTTTTATAATTTTAAAATAGTTTTAAAGTTATTCAAGAAAATTGATGAAAATTGACCATTATCCATTATTATTTTAAAATGTCTTTAACATATCTCGGGACCTTTGGGTCCCGGACCTTTGGAAGGCGTACGAAGGACTGAAGCCAACTGCCAGAGGCCCCTTAGACAATTTAAAATTATTATTATCCATTATTGACCTTATCTCCGAAACTGCCAAGCCTGAATAGAAAAACATACAGACACAGAAAAAAAAAATACAGATACTCTATACCTACTTATAAATTACAGGAAAATTTATAAGAAGTCTATGGTCTTAAAATAACATGGTAAATCACTCAATATTGTGCGTACAAACTTACATTTGCAGTTGGAATTTATGGCGAAACATGTTTTTCAACTACAATGTTAATTTGTTCTTGGGATAAATTCATCCCAACTACGGAATCCTTCATTGTGCGTATTCTGACACACCAGTGTGTGTGTGTGTGGGGAGAATCTGCAAAGGAAAAAAACCAGGCCCAGTGGCCTGGTTTTTTTCCTTTGCAAATTCTCGTGGATACCAGGGTTATGTCGGACTTCTACCGACTAACGGCCGAACCCAATAACCTATCTATCACCAGTTTTGGCATACTGGAGATAGAAAAACCTATCTATCTACGGTTTTAACGTCCCAATAATCTATATGAGATCTATATGAATCTTACCGACCTGACATAAGGACAGATAGAATTGTACTGTCTGCTTACTGTAAATAGGTTCTTGGGTTCGACCGTAAAACCCCACTGTTCCTACTACTCTCATGAATCGGGGGCCCAGGAGATACGTCTTGTACCAGCGCGGACATTTGAACCACTTTAATAAGGTTGAAAAATGGTTTACCGCAAATGTCCGCGATGGTACATTTGCCGCACCCACCCTGTACCTGTACCTACCTACCCACAAATGCAATGACCCACATATTCAGCATAAACGTAACCACAATTTTCTGAAAATGGGTTCTGCGTGAAACTAAATTGTTCCTAATGCCCTAAACCACATTGGTCGGTCGGTACCAAATTAGTGTCAATAAATTACAGTTCGATTCAAGCTAAAACCAACCACAGGTAGGACTAACCAACCGTTTCGAACGAACACTAATTCCGAGTACTTTATAAGTACCCAAATTTAGTAGTTATCATAGACATTTTAGGTATCCAACGTGCTAATGATTTTCAAACAATACCTAGCAATCTATCTAAACCTACCTCAAGTAATACCTTACTATACCTGAGTCCTTGTTCGTTAATTACACAGATAAAATCAACAAAGTTCCTTAACAAGACGCCGCGAATGATCCGACAGAAGTTTATCTAACCAAAGTAAGATGTACAGAACTTATATTAGTTTAGTTGACCTCGGCAGCGTCTTCAATTTGGTCGGTTTAATTATCAAGATTCGAATCTCCGGAGTTTGTAGGTACGGTGCTATCTTCGTGTTTTAATCGGCCTCCTTGATTATTAATTACTTTTCCTGTACGTTTCCGATGGCAGGAGTTTGTTTCATTAATTTTGGGAAGTATCATAATTTCTTGGTGCGGGAATGGTTTCGTAATCTTGGAATTAATAAGCTCTCTCTGACACCACCTCAAGATTCTGTAAGGTTGCATAAATAAGTTCCACTTTTGGTCCCAATTTATTTCTCAATAGCTAGATTTCTTTAAAAACAATTAGCTGTTCGGGTAGTACCTATTAATTGTTAACAAACCGAGCAATTAATGAGCTATAAAGGCTCTCGCAGACAGGCGTGACGCGACTCTAGTAGAATAATTTCTACAAGAACTTCATGGAATTGTTCTAAAAGAATCGCGTCGTCGTCGGTGGTATGGCTTAAGTAGTTTAGTAGCTTAAGTAGTAAGTAGTTGGGATAAGGTATGGTGGTATGGTTAAGGCTTTCTAGGTGGACCCATTATCATCAAAACAGAATCTGATGAGGGGATCCCATGAAAATCGAGGGAATTCCTCAAATTTTATATGTATTTTTTATAGTAACTCGTGCATTTGCTCTCGGAAAACATCATTTGGTGAAGTGGAACTGATGATGACCACAGATGGCCACCAGAACTACTCAATAATAAATATTCCAAGGGTTGCGATTCGATTACTTTAAAATAGTTGCTAAGCACTTTAGGCTCGTCACAATGCATATGGTGAAGTGGAGCTGATGGTGACTTCACCATCAGCTCCGGTTCTCCTGGTTCTTATCAGGAGAACTCCTCAACAATTAACGTCCCTGCATCGGAAAAAATAAGATTTTGTAAAAGCTGATGAAAAATAATTTAAAAAAAATTACAAAAAAAAAACAACCGATTTCCAAAAAAAAAACACTACAAAGTGAAAAATAACTTTAATTTCGGAAGGCGGGGTCTTCGGATCTGTATTTTAGTTTTTTCCATGTCGTTGTCACGCATGGAACAGTCTTACGCACATTAGCACTCCATTTCTACCTAATCCATGTACGTTTTACTACTAAAGGAATCAATACAGCTCGTTTAGACCCAGGAAATTTATAATTCATGAACCTCACCTTTATGTTTTTTCTGATTCCATATGCTTATTTGATTCAGGACAAAATCAAATGAAAGAACGAAAATATAAAACGTATTTTGGTTATCAAATCGAGTTTCGTACATATTTCATTTTTAGATATGGATTTTGGCTTCAAAAGGCTTCGTATAAGTATGAAACATCCTTGATTATTTCCGTTTTCAAGATAAGAAGAAACTGACCGATCTGTACCGAAAATGGTAGGACCATGAGTTGTATAGAATTCAGTATTATCATTGGGTCAATAAAATCCCTCCTTTCTGGCACCAAAACCACCTAAAGTACCTCAAAATTCATAAATATTTTACAACGTCGAGATTTTTAGATACAGGTGCGATTTTCGTTACCTACAGTTCGTTTTTTAGTCCCAGATAGTAATTCGACATTTCAAATGTTCCGTGTATCATATTTTCATTTCATAGTTTGATATTTGCACCTGTCAAATTACTATTTGAGATTAAAAAACCGGCCAAGTGCATGTCGAACCACGCACAATGAAGGGTTCCGTAGTTGGGATAAGTTTATCCCAAGAACAAACTTAATATTGTAGTTGAAAAACATGTTCTCTCATGCAATCCAACTGCAAATGTAAGTTGTAAAACTTGTAAAGTTTACTTAGTTGTGATAGTTTTCCTTTTAATTTCGTTATGTATACTACTACCGTGATTTTTTTTCACAAATCCAAAACCAACCGTTTAGCTGGCAGGGGGGGGGGGGACACTTGACTCTAGCAAAAAATAGCACTTTAAAGCTTAATATTTCAGAAACGGATCCCTTCGAATCGAAAAATTGTTTTCACAAATCCGCAATATTTTTGAAAGACCTTTCCAACAACATCCCACGCCATGGGATAGACGAGAAAAAAAAACATCCCCACTTTACGTGTTCAGGAGGTACCCTAAAAAAAATTTTTTTTTAAAAGAAAATACGTTTATTTGCAGTAAAAATGACGTAAAAAAAGAACACAAACACAAAATGAAACAAGTTGGGGGAAAATATGCGTCACATCCACGCAAAAAGGCCATCGCTTAGCATAATGCTGCACCCTATGCGAGACAGAGCCCCACCGCTGGTTTTCAGCGACAGCCGGCGTTGACGTGATGACGTCAGCGTTTTTCATGATTTTATTTTACCACTTTGTCGGCGTGATTAATATGTATCATATCCATGCTAAATTATAGCTTTCTAGTACTAAGAGTCTCTGAGCTAAGCTGCGGACGGACGGACAAGGCGAAACTATAAGGGTTCCTTGTTGACTACGGAACCTTAAAAACGAATTATGTAGGTTAACAAAATTCAACATTTCAGGCTAAACAAATACCCAAAATATTTAACTCTCGTCTCGTGTAAATATTAATATCTACGTAACGTTTCGTTTAACATACGCATAACCTGCTTTTGCTACAAAATATTTCATCAACTTTGCCCTTGGCTAGAATACATATGTATGTATTCTAGTCCTAACAAAAGGGATGGCTTGAATACCTGATGCCTATGTTGTACCTACATCCCTACCTTGCCAATCTAGGTCTGCAGATTCAGGTAGTGTTAACCTAAACTAATAAGTACAATACGATAAAATAGCTAGGGTTTCTCAATTATTGGATGTAGGTACAGGGGGCCAACCACCACCTCTTAAAGCACTATTACTTTAATATTACTACAGTGTGAGAAAGAGATGGAGCTATACAAGACGTGTAGCTCCATCTCTTTCCCACACTGAAGTAAGATTACAATAATACTGCTTTAAGAGGCGGTGCTCTAGCTCCAGATGTGATTTTAAACTGAGTTGTGACGTAGCGAGGCCCACTCCCCAACTTTAATGCGTTTTATATAAGTATTTTTTTATTAATATGATAAAGCAAAAAATATGTCTAATATTTTTTTTCTTTTTTTTTTTCTTTTTTTTACCCAGGCATCATCCCAAAGGGCACATGGAGCTTCGTCATTGGACAAATAAGACAATTGTGTCTTATAAAGTAGGGTTCCTGCCTATAATGTTTGCATCCTCCTGAGTTTTTGATAACAATGTCCAGAACTAGCTCGATTAAACACACCCTTTAAAGTAACAAGACACAGTCCTCAGTCACAGAAAACCTTGCTGGAAAACACCGATCCTGTGAAACATTTCTCTCCGAATCTCAAACCGCAAGTCTTTCCACTTGAGATTCAAGAAATCTCTCTCAAAATACTTTAAAACAAACATTATTGACGCCTTAATTCCAAACAGAGGACCCCCAGGGACGCTGCCCAGTAAAGATTGATTTTACTACCACCAGTAAACAAGACACACCAAACTAATTCGCAGTACAAGTAAAACTTGAGGAAACTAGACGAATATCTTAAGTCCTAAACACACAAACTAGATTTTGAAATCATTGGGCCGAAAGCAAACTTCGAACAAACTCGAGCACAACTGTTTAAACAAGAACCAATTATTTTCAAGGAATTCTGGCCCGTATTCCGGAATGTTAAGTCCTATAATTGTTTTAGCGTGTTTGAGGTTTATGTCTTTTTTGGGTTTTTGTAGTCCTCTCTATTTACGTTCATTAGGAATATTAATTAAACTAACTCTCACACGTTTGGTTCACTTTCTTTTTCTAAACGGCTTCGAAGATTTTAGATAAACAATAGCTACGTTCACAGTTAATTTGTATGTATTGTGCTTTGTGTTTAACATCCATTATTAAGGCTCCCGCAGACAGGCGTGACGCGACAGCGGAACACTACTCTATTAGAACAATTTCTATAAAAACTTCATGGAAATTGTTCTACCAGAATCGCGTCGCACAGTCGCGTCACGCCTGTTCTTGGGAGCCTTTACAGTCCTACTATTGTAGTATCTTCTTATATCCTAGCTAGGTAAGTCTGCGTAATGTAACTTTAACTCTTCTTGAAAATCCACTTTCACCGATAACATTGGATAAAAGCTATATGCTTCCTAGATTAAGGTTGAGGCCGTGTCCTAAACAAAGCAATAATCGCGTGAACTCGCGACCGTCACTTAAATTGTGTTCGGCGAAACCGAACGCGTCGTCGTGCAGACAGAGAGCGCCTTTCGATTTTCCGAACAAATGAGTGGCATTACAATGAACGTGACGATCGCCTATTCGCGCGACCGATCGCTTTGGTTAGAACACGGGGTTAGTTGTTGAATGAATGAATGATTGAATTTATTTGCAAGAATATAGGTAGCTAACATAAGTTCTCATAAGTAACAATAAGTTCGAGATGTATGGGTTTCACTATATTCGGCATTTCCGCCGTACAAATATTTAGATTTAACATCTGAAGTCCAATTCCCGTAACTAAAAACGTTCATAATCTAGTCGCAATCTCATCTCAGCGACAATCAAACGTCAAAAATGTTGGGAAATTATAGGTATTTTTGACATATTGAGACTGAGATCAGACTGTGAACGTTCTTAAAATTAAAGGAATCGCCCCTCTGATTGTTGAATTCACAGTGTTGTAAACAAAACTTCTGTAGTTCAAAAGTACTATAATATGTGCCTATTTCTATTTCACGAAAAGTCTTCTTATTTGGTAGCTGGCAAGGTAATCTAAGTTTTTCAGATTATATTTTTCATTGCGACTTAAATGGAAAGCGGCGTGTCTACCAAAATTCACTTTGCACGTCCATTTTGTTACCAAGTTTCAGTTTATATAAATTATTTGAAAGGCTAAAAGATTATTTGGTCTAGTCTGGATTAAAGTTTTTGATGCGAACTAATCTGTTATCAGACGGAGATAAACTTAACAACATTTCTTAGAGACTTCAAAAAGCGGCCAAGTGAGAGTCGGAGTCGAACACGAAGGGTTCCGTAACACCGCACAATATTTAACACAATGTATATTTTTTTAAATAACACGTTTCTTCTTTCAGGACCCAATATATTTTTTTAAATAACACGTTTCTTCTTTCAGGACCCAATATATTTTTTTTAAATAACACGTTTCTTCTTTCAGGACCCAATATATTTTTTTAAATAACACGTTTCTTCTTTCAGGACCCAATATATTTTTTTAAATAACACGTTTCTTCTTTCAGGACCCAATATATTTTTTTAAATAACACGTTTCTTCTTTCAGGACCCAATATATTTTTTTAAATAACACGTTTCTTCTTTCAGGACCCAATATATTTTTTTAAATAACACGTTTCTTCTTTCAGGACCCAATATATTTTTTTAAATAACACGTTTCTTCTTTCAGGACCCAATATATTTTTTTAAATAACACGTTTCTTCTTTCAGGACCCAATATATTTTTTTAAATAACACGTTTCTTCTTTCAGGACCCAATATATTTTTTTAAATAACACGTTTCTTCTTTCAGGACCCAATATATTTTTTTAAATAACACGTTTCTTCTTTCAGGACCCAATATATTTTTTTAAATAACACGTTTCTTCTTTCAGGACCCAATATATTTTTTTAAATAACACGTTTCTTCTTTCAGGACCCAATATATTTTTTTAAATAACACGTTTCTTCTTTCAGGACCCAATATATTTTTTTAAATAACACGTTTCTTCTTTCAGGACCCAATATATTTTTTTAAATAACACGTTTCTTCTTTCAGGACCCAATATATTTTTTTAAATAACACGTTTCTTCTTTCAGGACCCAATATATTTTTTTAAATAACACGTTTCTTCTTTCAGGACCCAATATATTTTTTTAAATAACACGTTTCTTCTTTCAGGACCCAATATATTTTTTTACTTTATTTTATTTTTATTATTTTTGTTATAGCGGCAATAGAAATACACAATCTGTGAAAATTTCTATAGTCTGCCTATTACGGTTCATGAGATACAGCCGGCTGACAGACAGACGGACGAACAGCGAAGGCTTAGTAATAGGGTTCCTTCGGGTACGGAACCCTAAAAACTGAGTAGAACAAAAAAATTAAGTCGAACTTAGTGTCACTTTGATCAGAATTAGATTTCTAGGGAAGTGATTATTCAATTCAGCATACATGAGAATATAATCCTCGAATTTCCGCCTGCAATAACAGCCGGGGACATTCTAAACACGATAATTCTGAAATACCAAACGCGAATCCGACGTCACGCATATAATTTATTACGAAATCATTTGTAAATATTAACGTACCAACAAAATTTAAACTAGCAAACTAAATTGCGGTACCTTAGCTATGTCATCTGCGTAATTCCCATTCATATTCATGAGTCAATTAAAACAAATGACTCGAGGTATTAATTTCTAAACTCATTTCAACTGAGAAATAACGTTCCTTTGAGAGAGTCAGATGTAAAATATTCATTGTAAGCTGGGAACGTTGAAAATGTAGTTTTTTGCTCTTCAGGACTTATTGGGCCCGGTTTAGTGTAGTTTTATTGTATCAGACGGTATTTTAGTATCCAAAATGTGTCTCGTCGATGACCCTCGTTAGTGTTTGACGCAAAGTAGCCAAGTTGAAAGCCCAACGTATTACTCCCTAGGTTTATAAGTTTTTGCTCTATGAGAGTTATGCCAAGCTTCTGACGTTCCATACGTTTTACTACCCATGTTACGAGTTGATGGTCTCAAAGGTAACCAAATGTTCGATTAATGTTAGTCACTCTTAAAAGTAAAAATTATACATAAGTTTAGTAAAGAGTATAATGGGTCCAAGTTTAATAAATACAAATTATAAAAAACTGCAAACATATTTTTCCACTAACTAACGAACTAACTATACAAAAAAATATACAAAACAAAAGGAAACTTAGGCGTCGAAGTACTCGTCCGCATCGCTGTCATCCGGAAACGTGCCCAGAAAACTGGCAGCATTGCCACGTTGAATGGCAATGCTAATTCTTTGGCCAAAGAACGAACCAGCCCTTGCGTGCAATTTACGTGAAGTGTCGATTAGTCGGCGAGAAATTTCCTTAAGGGGATTACCTCGCTCAAATCCCAAAAACACTGCAAGTTTAAAGAAGATTGTAGATAAATCCTTTGGTGCGTTTTCCATATAAAAAATATATGGTATACCTAAGGTCATCACAAATACTTTGTATTGTTTAAAATTTTAATAAACTTTCCCAAATGTTGGGAAAAAATCTCATTAAATAGGTCCTTTTTCAACCTAAATTGTAAATTCCCTCTGTAACGGCTGAATAGTTCGGCATGAATTTTGTACCAAAAAATATGTAATGATGTATTTCAAAATTTGTATTGTTTATTTTTTCTTATTTCTTTTAATATTTTTAAATAATGAATAAAAACCCGAAACTTCACCAGTACCCCGCTGAAGCACCTCCACTAAGTCCTGTGACGCGTACTCGGCAAGCGATGCATCAGTGTCTCGATGACTCTAGTGACAGGTGGATTATACGCGCGTTATTTTTTCCAAATAAAATCAAAAAGTTCACGTTTTGAATGATTTTTTATTTAAATCATATTGTAAATAGTACAAATGTAAATATTTTGTAAAACAACAATAGAAATTAAGTTAGTAAATTTATGTAAAGTAGTTTGTAATTTCGTTTTGTTTTTTGAAACTATCATAAAGGAGACGCCCACTCGGGCCCCATGACCCAAGCGTTTCGACCCCAAACGGCTCAAAACAGTAGTTTAGTAAAGCACAAACATTAGTTTCTGCTTTACTAAACTTATGCTTTACTAAACGTATTAACGATGTCAATAATGTGTTCTTATTGTCATGAGTAATTTAAAAAAAAAAAGTTCATTCGAATCATGCACAGCGTCGTGCCGTGCAACAACGTATAAAAAACCGGAACCAATAACCGGTACCGAAATGGAAAATACTGAGATTTATTTACAGGTACGACTATGTTCGTTGGCCGACCAGGCCCCATAACAAAGCTAGCAACAACCACGGTAAGTACCGTCATATAAAGGTAGCGATAACATCAACACGTTGATAAGAAATAGCCGAACTCACAGCAAACAGAAACGTAATACAAATGTAATGAACAACAAGCTATGGCAACATTTGAAACATTTACAGCCTTAGTAACGTAGCGAGATGAAAATATTTATAGATTAAAAGTTTGTTTGAGAAACTACGCCTTTTTTTTGGATAGGAAATCATCAAATGACCTCCTGCTCTGGGCGGAGCGGGAGGTCGTGTCAAACTTTTATTGACTAAAAGCCACCCGTGTTCCTTCAGTTGCCCGTGCCGGGCCATGGTAACTCTTTCGAACATCCCGCAACCCTAGCTGAAGCTAGATAGGTAGGTAGCTAGTTGATCGCTGTCTTTTCACAGCGCATTGCCTAGCTCTCTGGCAAATTCAAACCAGTAGCTTAATTTAATTTATGCTAAAATTTTTATTGTAATAAGTAGAGTGTTAGGTATATACCTAAAGCATTTGGAGGGATATCATATTCCAGAGATAGCTAAGTGTGTGAATTAACAAAAGATCACTTTTGTTTGTTAGGTAACATCGTCTATGGTTGCAATATTTGTAAATATTATGAGCACCATGTATCTTATTGTCATAATGGGAGATGACTTGAGCTGCTTTCTACGAGTTTTCGTTGTCAGGGAAGACACTTGTGTAGGCGAAAGTAACACGCATCAGTAAGATGGAGTAGTTTATCTGTCATTGCTTAATTTACTATTGCTTAATTTATACTTTGTACCTATTGAGTATAGTAAATTTATTCTACGTACAGCGTCTTCACATATAATTATAATTACACATAAACATACTCATAACTTCACGCCTGTATTCCACGAAGGGATAGGCAGAGGTGTACAGTACACCCACATTTCACCAATTTTGTTTAGTTCCAAGTAGTAACCCAGTGTAATCCAGTGTATAATTATAATTAATGTAAACAAAATATTGTAAAACATTTTAAAAGTGTAACTATAGAGTTTCCTGCCCATTCTTCTCCAGACGAAACTACCTTTTGGAAGGGGCGACTAGAATCAATTCTATTTTCTTGGTCTACTTGAAATAAATGATTTGACTTTGACTATGACTCAAATCCCTAAACCTAATGTCAAAAAAAAATCGATTGAACTAACTGTTTTTAGTAATTCGTTAAAACTGCGTAACAGTACACAATGGAAATGAAATACCATTGAAATAAACTATATTACCTACATAATGCCTTTATTTACTTATACAATTTAAAAAGTAAAAAAGTAATAATGAGGCACGTGTCTAGACTTAACTGACCTCTTTGTCTGGCCGGGTAATTAGGTATATTCATAAAAAAATTATGTTGGTTTAATTTTAATGTTTATTTTTTTTTTTTTGTGGGTGTTACTATAGGTAGGTACACCTCTACCTAACCCTTCGGGGAAACAAGGCGTGATGTTGTTTTTTTTTTTTGTCAAAAATTAGAAATAGATGTTTAATTACGAGTAAATACAACGTATTTTTTTTAAAGTTAATAGTTAATGGCTTCACCACAAATAATGTGCAAGTAGGTAACTAATTTTTAAATATTATATCTTTATGGAACAAGAAAGTGTATTTAGTCAATATGTAAGTTGGGTCGAGGAGGAGCTCGTGACTAAGAACGTAATAACAGCCGCACGAGTCGATCCATCAGGTTAAGCTACGCTTGCCGGGGTTATTTGTGGTGACCATATTTACATACCGAGACTCCTCCGTGCCACGGAAAGCATGTTAAGCCGTTGGTCCCAGTTGTCATTCGTGGATCTTTGACAGTCGTTACGGGCCGTCAGAAGCCCGAAAGTCTGACAACCAGTCTTACCAAGGGGTATCGTATTACCACTGGGTACTAGGTTAACTAGGTAGGTAGTAACTGTACTAGGTTGTGGAAGTTAGATAGGCAATCGCTCCATGTAAAATACTGGTATTCAGCTGCATCCGGTTTGACTGGAAGTCGACCCCAATATAGTTGGGAAAAGGCTAGGTAGATTGATTGTTAGTTAGATCCCGTTGGCACGATTTGGGTACGGAACCCTAAAAAGGGTGTAGGTAAAACTCTTCTTGGCTAAATATCACGAGCATATGAAACACTTTATGTAAATACTAGACAGCAAAGGTTAATTTTGGCTCCAAAAAACGTTAGTATACATAGCCAACCACAGAATCTCATCTACCTATTTAACATGGCCACAAAAAGGGCCGAGGGGCTGTTAAATCTGTTTAACAGATTTGGTTTAATTTAGAGCAATGGTTCGTTGTAATTACTGCGATAGAAAAGCGTGAACCTTTTATCACTGACGTTAAACTGAATTTTAATATTGGTATCTTTTTAAATTGTAATTGTTTGTGGATAAATTGTTAAATGAGTTTTTCATTCTTTTATTTTCATTGTCTGTTTTCCACATTGATGTCCCTATGAAAAATGGCCGAACGATGAATATTCATCACCGCGATTACCAAACGGATTGGTAAACCTGATTTGTTGTTATTAGTATAGACGAATTTATGTATGTATCGTCTTAACGAAACCCCTTATTATCAGGTACGGAAGTGTAACGCTCTTCCCTTCACTACCACCACATAAAGTAACATAACATCACGGCTGTAATCCCGAAGGGTTAGGCAGAATTGTAGGTACCTATAGTACTGTAGAGGTTTTAACCGGGCGTGCCATTAGCATGCAACCTTCGTAAGTTTAATCGTTTATTAAGTTCGATTTCAAATTTCGAAGAGGGAAGAAACAATATAGGTTGACAGTTGGCCTCCCAGCCCTGACTGATGGTGTGAGTTAATATGTAATAGATTATTTTATGAATACAAAATGGCGAAATGTCCTTTAGTTTATCATTTAAACACGTAGTAAACCGCTCGGCTCGGTTATTACAGTTTACCCACATTTCGCCAGTTATGTTTAAGTCCCATGTAATAGAGGACGAGCCTATTGCCATCAACCGGGCACAAATCCAGACTCCGGGCTGCTACTGAGAAATCCCAGACGGAAAAACCTAATAACATTTTGCCCGACCCGGGAATCGAACCCAGGACCATCCTTTGCATCCATTTAACGAAATCCCTTAGTAACTTTTAATGACACCTTTAGGTACGGAATTGTGACGGTCTTGTTAACAACCAACCACATCGAACAAAACAAGAGGTACTTTATTGAAAAACGTAATAATATGTACCCAAATAAAAACACATTAACCGCTAGCTAGAACAAAGCGTAAATCAAGTTAAACGAAACGAAACAAAAGATAAAAGCCATTATCTTTCAAGAGACTCTTAATTACTCATCGGTACAATATTCTACGAAATCCACGTAAGTAATTAAACATCGATCACCATTATCCCACTTTCATCACTTACACATTCGCCCAGAAGTTACTACGCAAGCAAAATCCTTATTTTATTCAACTTAATTAAAGCCAGATAGGGGCTTAAGCGTAATTCAGCAGAATTATTAATTACAAGGATAATTGCGTGGCCTTGTCTTCAACTCCCTATGTTCGATAACATTAATAATATATGACCAAAGCTTTTACGTTCTCTGATCATTTTGTTTCTTTGTTATTTATTTGCCTGACCTAGGTACAATGGCTATATAATAGCTTGAATCTTTTCGAAGCTCCGACTTACATTAGTACGGAAAATGAATTGGAAAAACAAAAGACTACTTACGTATTCTGATAAATTACTGTCATAAAGTATGATGACTGCGTCGGTGAGGGTATAAAACATCAATTTCAAGGACGATACCTATCTAAAAAATAATTTATCTATAGATCAACAAGGGCGTTTCAACCTTCACCCTTCAAAAGTACCCTCAAAGTTTGATTAAACATCAACACACCAAGAGTGTCCTATAAAAGTTTATATCTTTTACAAAGCGAGATCTTATCGGTCATACTTCAAGGGTAATTACCCTGATATCTACAGAATTGCATTAATTGACAGTAATGGGGGAAGCTTTACGTAATGAGATTTTAATTAGATCCACTAAACAAAATAATTAAAATGGTAGGGAAAGGTCGAGGGAAACGAGATTTATTTGAATAGAACGTGGTTGAATAAACTAATGGCTCTTCTAGAGAACGAGCCATGTTCGCCATCTATCTACGCTGAAATTATACTACAGCAGTGGCTTGAAGGAACTGTTCAAAGTAACATTAGACAACTACAATTTCGCAAATAAATATAAATATTTATATGTGAAATTGCTGTTGTATATATGTATTATTACACACATAAACAAATAATTAAAATTGAAGTGTCTGTAATGTCAAAATAGCAGCTTTCTACTGAATGTGAAAACACGGCTAGGATACATTGTTTTATCACGGAGTTTCGGTGCCTACCTTCCGGCTTCATCATCAGATCAGTTCGATGGTACCATTTTCATCAGAACCATTTATTTAAATTTACTTCGTCATAGTCGCTTAACTATCTTAATCGAGATATCTTATCGCCACCCGTGAAATACCTTTCATTGAGGAGTTCCCGTGGCCATATGTGGTCTTCTTCGTCAGTCCCACTTCAGCAAATGATACTTTTTGAATGCAAATGCTTGACTTGTTGATGAAAATACTAAAATCGCTATGTATTTGCCTATAATATTTGAGAAGTTCCCTCAATTCCTCATGGATCCTATCATCAGAACTGGATTTTGATAAAAATGGGACCAATCTGGAAGTATGTCCTTTCAAACAAAAAAAGAATTTTCTAAATCGGTTCATAAATGACCGAGTACTGAGGTAACAAACATTAAAAAAAACATAACCATAACCAACATAATTGATAACCTTCTCCTTTTTTTGAAGTCGGTTAAAAAGTTAGAAAGAACGCTAAGCAAAGACAAAGTAATAGCGCAAGTGGGCGATGCAGAGTTTTATTAAATTGTTATATATTGTCTATCTTGACTTCCACGCGAACGAAGTCGCAGGGCACAGCTGGTATTGAAATAAGTCTTGGACAATATATTCGATTGGATTTTTCCGAGCGTTTAAAGTCTTATTCGATAATTGCTAGGTACTTATGATCAATTAGTCGCTTTACCTGTCTGTCAGTGTGACCGCATTGTTCTTATGGACTAAGGAACGCAACGGATTTTTATGCGGTTTTCACCATAATTTAGAAAATTTAGTCCAGATGGTTTATTTGTTAATACAGACGCATAAACCTTCCGGACTAAATTAATGAAATATTAATTAACTGTTATAATATTTTACGTATACAAGGTGTAACATAAATAACGTACAACCTCTAAAGGGGTCATTGTACTCATCACTATGAACGACTTTTACTATGGGACCAAACGTGAAATCGTGAAAAAAATATCAGTTGTTCCCTTAACATTTTGGTGAGTCATGCGAACATAAATGTAGGGAACAGCAGATATTTTTTTCACGATTTCACGTTTGGTCCCATAGTAAAAGTCGTTCATGATGATGAGTACAAGGACCCCTTAAGAGGTTATGCGTTATTTATGTTACACCTAGCACAGAAGTCTGGAAGTTTTAACGTTTCGTTGTTCGTGCGAAGCAAAGGCGGGTCACTAGTTATATTATAATAGATATATAATATATATAGGTATTATATTAGGGCCTACGAGTATTATGATTATGTAATTTCTCTCAACATCGTATAATTAATATAATATTTCATCATGTTATCAATTCTTAAGACTGTTTCCTCATATCCTTATCGGATCTCGCGGTATCAATACCGGAGATTATTTTATCAGAAGCAAGAATAGCTGCGATAAGAATATCGGAGGTTGCTACATTATCTGAACTATGTGCGACGTAAAACTATGGCGGTTTTAATATTGTGTGCGCAATACTTTGAATGACTGCCCAAGTAATCAAAACAAAATTAGTCAGTAATTAAAAGAAACAAGTAATCAGCCTATAATGTTCCCACTGCTGGAACACAGGCCTCCTCTCGTAATAAAAAGTCGTTCAATTCTATTTGTTCATGCTTGCAAATTGCGTCCATTTTAATATGGTTCCAAAATGCATTTTCAATTCAATCTGTTGTCTTTAGCATCATAATCAGCCTATAATGTTCCCAATGCTGGGACACAGGCCTCTTCTCTATGAGAGGGAGTGGGCTGTAATCTAACACGCGGGCCCAATGCGGGTTGGTAGATGTCACATGTCTTGGAATTTTTGGTTCTAGGACATGTCGGTTTCCTTACGATGTTTTCCTTTACCATATTGAGAGCAGTGGTGATGACATTTTTTACACAAAGTTAAGCGCCTGCCTGGGTTCGAACCCATGACCGTGACTCGTGAGTAAGGGCCGTTACCACTGGGCCACCACTGCTCTAGTTGTCTGCGTGTCGGAAAAAGATGTTTATTCAACTCAGTAAGTATATAGTTAGTCAACAGAAAACACTAATTACCTCTTTCAGATCGTTAAAAACCGTAAATTAATTTCAAGGACAGTAGTTTCCTGTAGGATTGTTTCTGTCTAATTTGAAAAGGAAAATCGGTTGAAAACTAACAAATCTCTAAGGAAAACGAGCTATACCGTACTTATAACCAACAAAAACTACCAATCTCTGAAAACACATTTTCCAGCAACAAAGGGCACAAACACAAGGGCTCCAAAATGAAACACAACAGCAATAAAAATGACTTCCTTTATACATTTTAATTCGGGAAACGATTGCTTCTGACATTACCAAGCTATTAATCGCACCATTGACTTCGAGGCCCTTAATTTTTTTAACACACTTTTTCACACGGAATCCGTATTGGGAAGTAGGAATTGCATCTCAGTCCTTGCAATGCATTGATTTTGTTACGCCCGAATGCTTTACAACAGTTGGACAATTGGTTCTACCGTATTGCGCAACATTTCATACCTACTGGGAATTTCTATACTGTGTATCGTGACCGGTCTTCTTTTAATTTTCTTATGCGCGCCCGTTTTTACCACCTCCAGATATGTTCCGATTAAATTCCATTCCATTTTTTTATTTACCAGAAAAAGATGTTTAATTCGGGGTAGGATAATTAAAATAATTCCACAAAATTAATCAATGTTGAAATCTTCACTAGCAACCCGCCCCTGCTTCTCACGGTTTTACAACTTGAGAAAACGTGAAGATTTCTTTGTCTTACGTTTTTTATTCAAAATAAACCTTCTAGGATAAATTCTCTAAATGATGTTGAAAACCGAATCAGAATCCGTTGCGTAGTTTAGAACAACAACGCGGTCACGCAGACAGACACGAAAAGTGACTTCATTTTAATAAGAACATATGTATCGATAGATATAGATTATCGTGCATGCACTGACTGGACAGGTCCACTCAATCTGTGTGGTTCTTTCCTCAAAAGACCATTTCCGACACCAGTCTACATGGTCTTCACATGATCTGACCAAGATTATGTCTGGACTTTAAAAAAGACTGCGACCTCTGAGTTTGTTTCGGCCTTTCTTCTCAGAGTAGTCAGATAGGAAACCTACTTAAAAAGCCTACAAACCTACTTACAGAAATAAAATCATTTATCATTATCATTTATCTGGGTACGGAACACACAGCGCTGATTAATTACACATCTTGAATAGGTACCTTACGAAACTGGAAACCATCTAATTATTGCCTTTTTCAGTTGTTACACTGAACTACCTCTTATGCAATTTCAGTCGATTGTTACCGGTAACATTCTACGCAAGAAAACCATGTTTATCAGCGGCAATAAAACGAGAAAACCGTTATTTCCTCTACCTTAGTTATGATTGTGGTAAGTATAGACCAAATGATTGCCACGAGTAAATGATTAAACTAGCAGCGCTCCGCGGTTTCATCCGCATAAGCCTCGATCCCGTAAGGATATCGGCATAAAAGTATCTTTTGTTTTAATCAAGATTATTAACTATCTGTGTGCGAAATTTCATTCAAATCCGTTCAGTAGTTTTTGCGTGAAAGAGTAACAAACATCCATCCGTCCTCACAAACTTTCGCGTTTATAATATTAGTAGGATTACGCAATTCATTGGCAGACGTAGGGACGCTCAATTAATTATTTTCAGAGAATAGCTTACCCTAGCACAGTTGGAAAAAGCCAATCCTCTCTCCATGCTTAGTAGTACAGTCATTTGGTACACAAAAAGGTGGCAAAACACATGGTATAAGTTATTGACGGAAGCCTGGTACAACAAAAAATCCGACAACAAGGCAGAAAAACGTCGGTGTATTGGAAGACAGCAGCTGCAGCAATTGTTGTAGAGGATATTTCCTCCACGGTCCACGAGATAAAATATTATCCTCCATCAGATACTTTTTTTTTCAAGAAAGATTTTTTTTTACCCTACCTCATGGTGGTGTGGAAATGAGTTGTTTTAGCCAAATATTTTTACAAAAAAAAAAAAAAAACAACAAAGTGAAAAATAACTTTAATTTCGGAAGTCCGTATCTTTGGATCTGTATTTTAGGTTTTAGCCACCGACTTTTGAAATTAACGAATTAGTACAAGAAGAACTGTAGATTTAACCGAGACAACCTTTATACGTAATATTTCCCTTGTATTAATTTTCTTCATTTTGTTGTGTCTTATTAATTAAAAGAACTGAAATCGCTCTTTACAAAAGAGACAAAAGGATAAAGCAAAAAAAATATATATACCTTAACAAACGAAGGAATTAATCACTACAGGAAAACAAAGTGTAGGATCCGTACCTCAAAACAAAAGAATTAATATGGAGGGGAGTTCGAATTCAATTCCATACATCCATACCTTTTGTGTTTTCAAATTTCTAGGAAAAACTGATTTATATATCATTTTTTACAATACACCACAAACCGAGTAACAAAAATATTGCTCGGAACGGTGTCGTGAATAAAAGTGGACAAAAGGTATTGTTTGATAGGTACCTACAGAATCCAGGTACTGGTTTGATTTTTTAATTTTTTAATTGTTTTTGATTGCTTGTTTGGAACATGACCAGGAATTAACGCACACCACCAAACACCCCAATTAGAATATTATTTTATAATCATAATACATACCTACACTGAATTGTTACTATTATGTATAAAACATTGTTTATTTATTAAATTAGTCATACATAATATAATAAAATCGTGATCACATTACAAATCTACGCACGCGCACAGTCGCACACGTACATAATGTAGCTCTAGCATAGTAGGTACTTCATCCATTTTGGTTTGTTTTGACTATACAGCGGAAGTGTGACTGTAAATTACGTAGTTCTAATTATTTTCGGGATAAACAATTACCTAGGTATATTAAAATTTTTTTTTCTCTCTCAGCTTTAATCATAGTTTGCCAGTTTGAGTAAATTATGCGGCCTACCCAAACGTCCTTTCTTTGGTATTGTTCGTCGAATCGTTGAGCTCCTTAACTTTTATGTTGAGCTGTACGATTACTGACAGATGCTTGCACTGACTGGACAGGTCCACTCAATCTGTGTGGTTCTTTCCTCAAAAGACAATTTCAGACACCAACCTACGTGGTCTTCACATGATCTGACCAAGATTATGTCTGGACTTTAAAAGAGACTGTGACCTCTGAGTTTGTTTCGGCCTTTCTTCTCAGAGTAGTCAGATAGGAAACGCCGGCCTCATCTAGTTTAAAAAAAAATGTTTGACGTGTAAAAGTGTTTTATAAACCTACTTACAGAAATAAAATCATTTATGATTTATCATTTAATGACAGAAATCGATTCAGTGAAATTCTGAACAAATTACTTCCATAAAGTGCATTAATTCAGTTACACGTTGTATAGTCGTGATATTTACCTACCAAAGGCTTATCGAGTTTATTTTAAAGATTTTGTTTGAGCTTCCTAATGGTCTTACATTAAATGGCTCAAGTTTTCAAAATTAAGAACTGTGACCGGATATTTCTCGTGTTTTCCAATCAATCAATCTGCCTAGCCTTTTCCCAACTATGTTGGGGTCGGCTTCCAGTCTAACCGGATGCAGCTGAATACCAGTATTTTACATGTAGCGACTGCCTATCTGACCTCCACAACCCAGTATTTGGGTAATATGATACCCCTTGGTAATACTGGTTGTCAGACTTTCGGGCTTCTGACGACCCGTAACGACTGTCAAAGATCTACGAATGACAGCCGGGAGCAACGGCTTAATGTGCTTTCCGAGGCACGGAGAAAGAAAAGAAAATAAGAAAGAAAAATTGGTTTATTTGTCACAGAAACACGTGCATGCAAAATGATAAGAATACTCAAAAAAATAAAACAAAATAGATCCACATTATAATCGGAGAAGTCTCGGTATGTAAAGATGGTCACCCATTCACGGACAACCCCGGCAAGCGTAGCTTAACCTGAGGATCGACCCGTGCGGCTGTTATTACTTAGCTCCTCTCGTGTTTTCCAATCCTTTACTCCAAAAATGAAACCAATGGAAATAAACTTCTCTTTTTACCATGAAAAAAAAAACATATTCAAAACGAAAATTGGCAAAATCGTCAAAAGAGACGGATCCAAATCTGTTACATCAGAGCAGATCAATTATCCCTAAAATGGTTTTCCGAGAAAAATGGCGGAGAAAACAAAAGGTAGTGTGTATTGAATAGAATATGACGGGGTAAGCGTGTGGGGGGTGGGGGTTGTTACAGGTTTAATCTCGAGTATCAAAGGTAGGTGATAAAAGGTCACAAAGCCCCGTATTGGAAGTTTTTAATATAGAACGTGTCAGAGTAAAAGGTTATTGGATATTAATAACCCTTTACAATCATGGTAATAAATTTTTTGCTGTAACTTTTCTTGTGAAAATCATTTTCTTTTTACAACAATACGTCTATATTTTGCAAGTCGAGTACACAATGAAGAGAAATCTAATTCTTTTATTAGATTTACATTTTTACTGTATTTCTGGCTATTGTTCTCTGAAGAGAAAAGGATATTTTGGCACCCATTTATTAGGAAAATCACAAGCATATATTTGGGCAATACTATAATATTTTGATATAGAGTGTCCATGGAGTTTCTTGCCCGTTCTTCTCCATAGAACCTACTACGCTTTGGAATGGGCAAATAGCTTCATGTTTCTAACTGACCGACTTCTTGAAAATTGTGCCTGTAAATGGTTTAATTGAAATTGAAATTAATACTTTGAGTTTGAAACATCAGAAAATACCTTTAAGGTTCCTATAAACAGGTGCAACACGCAACGCGACACAAAGGCACCGCTTGCCGCGCGACACGCGGTGCCGCGTGCCGGTGTCGCGCCTGTTTGTAGGAGCCTTTACTTGCAACAACATCGAGTACCTATCAACACCTTTAGAATCCCATGAATCAGCATATAAAGCACAAAAGACGCGTAAACAATGTTTGCAGGTCATTGTAAACTGTGCTACCGATACATAAGACAGGGCGCTGCATATTATACTGTTGGTTAATATAGAAGGTGTTACATTATTAGTGCGGTTAATTTACATTGGAGCCTTTACTTGCAACAACATCGAGTACCTATCAACACCTTTAGAATCCCATGAATCAGCATATAAAGCACAAAAGACGCGTAAACAATGTTTGCAGGTCATTGTAAACTGTGCTACCGATACACAAGACAGGGCGCTGCATATTATACTGTTGGTTAATATAGAAGGTGTTACATTATTAGTGCGGTTAATTTACATTGTAATAATTACATTTACTTAAACGATATTATGTTTCAGTCAAACTTGCTACGTACGTACCTAATTCAGCAATGTGGTACTTTTATGTACCTACCTAGTATTAATTGAAAATCCAAAGCAATATTATAAATGCGAAAGTGAGTTTGTTTGTTACGCTTTTACGCTAAAACGGCTGAACTGGTTAGGATGACATTTGGAACATGGGTTGACCATGACCTGGGTTAGGACGTAAGATACTTTTTATCCCGATATTCCAACGGGATAGAGACTTATACGGGACAAACGCGGGGCACAGCTAGTTTTAAATAAATGAAAAGAAAGAATTTCGCAGAATGACGATATACTCGTAACTACACTCGCGAGCAACCAATTCGACTTAACCCTATACAACCCGTGCATACAAAGTAGTTTTTTTTTTTCATAAAGTTTTTATCCCATTTATGAAAAAGTTATTTTTTTAAGCCTGACGTTTCAGCTTTAAGATGCTACCATAAGTATTAAAATCGGTTTAATTGTTATCGAGTAATTGCAATTTCAGTCGAAATGCATGATTAGGAGTAGAGTCGAGTTGGTTGCTCGCAAGCGTATTTATTTTTAAACAGCTTTTAGGTACGATTATTCAAACTAATTTTTTTATCATCACCTCAACCTTACACCCTGTATAACATACCTACTATAGGTACATAATATACTATAATTAGTCACGCCCGTTAGCAACAGCGGCCGACACTGATTTGCATGGTCATGGCGCACCAATTTATCAACTCCTGAAGGCTGATACCCTTACCCGTGCCCTAACAATGGAAAATCAATATCTTGCAGCCCACAACTCGGTCGGCGGTATTTTTAGATGACATTGGATAAGCCTAATATTAAATAAAAAAATCTTTTTTTTTTGTGATTTATCAAGAAGTGACACGCAGCGAGGTTGCAAGGTTTGTTTTGATTAGCAGGTAAGTTGTTTTTTGCGAAGCTGAAAAAGTAAGTGCATTCAATTAACTTAAGGAATTCGTTGACGAAAACATCGCAGTAGGTACTAGAAATCTCCAACATTGAGATTTTTCACAGATTTACCGCAGTATTTGTTTTTTTCATTTTTCTGACTGCCTCGTTGGTCTAGTGGTCGCAAGCGATACTGCTGAGCATGAGGTCCTGGGTTCGGGCGAAGTGATATTGGATTTTTCAGTCTGGAATTTCTCAGTAACAGCCCGGAGTCTGGATTTGTTGATGGCAATAGGCTCGTTACATGGAACTTTAACATAACTGGCGAAATGTGGGTGTACTATAGATACAGACACTGATATGTATACACTTAGGGAAATTCAAAAGCGATATTCTCGGGGAATAACGATAGCAACTTAGAGATACATATATCATAATTATATGTGTTCCAAAACACTATGTTCTTAACAACACAAAATTACAATCAATATAGTAGAAGAAAATCAGTTTTAAAAGTAGCTAAGTGTATAAAAATTAGGGCTCGTCACTGTACCCTCTGCCCAACCCTTTGGGGAATCAAGGACCTAGGCCTGACTGTCGATACAAATATAAACCGGAAAGCTCATATACAAACCCTATCAAATAAATTGGCTAGCTTTATATACGCCTTAAGAGAACTAAAAAAAGCAACCGACTTCAAAACAGCTCTTTCAGCCTACTACGCATGCGCATATTCGTGGCTAAACTATGGAATTATAATGTGGGGAAATAGTGTAGATATAGAGCGACTATTCATTTTACAAAAAAAAATGCGTTCGAATCCTAGTAAATATAGAAAGTACGGAAAGTTGCAAACAATACTTTATAGAACATAAAATACTTACGCTATCAGGTATTTATATCCTAGAAGCTAGTAAATTTGTGAGAAAATACCCATCGCTTTTTCCGCTAGCAAAACAGCAACGCCCACAGCAACGCAGTCTTAGAAACCGTTATCTAAACGAATTAGCGGTACCAACCTCAAAACTAGCTATGTTTCATTCTGGGCCTCTGGCCATGTGCGTTAAAATCTATAATAAACTCCCGAATTCAGTTAAGGATACAGAGTATGACAACAAATTTAAAAATGACCTACAAAACCACTTAAACTTAAAATCATATTATAGCCTAAAAGAATTTTTAACCGAGAAATAAGTAAATTAATATCGACTTGAACACATTACACATACATAACTAGGTACTCTATAAAACATCAGTCCGCTACTACCTCATTCCTGTATTTTTTAGTGATTACTTTCTATTTTATTTTATCTGAAAATGTGACATATTATAATGTGAAACTAATCTATTGACATTAAATTAACTGAGATAATAATGACATTTAGGCTCATTGCAAATGACATAAATTGTAGTAAGTATGAGATTATAATATGAAAATGATAATTTATTTATTTTATTTAGTTTATATGAATAATGATAGCATGTTAAATTAATTAGAACCTATCGCCTATACATTGCTGTGCCCTAGCAGGGTTCATTGTTTGGAACTATCATAATGTAACAACCTGTAAACAACATGAAATGCAATAAATGAATGATTATGATTAAGGCGTCATGTTATGTTATGTATTTTTTTTTTTTCATTTTACTGGATACACTGTCTAGACTGGTTGCAAGGAGCGATAGCTATGCAAAAGATGAACATGAGAGTTTTCGTCTCAGTTCAGGTTATTTTGATTGATGTTGTATCTATGGTTGTTCAACTCGCGTGAACATGTATGTATCTGCCCAAGCCACTTTTAGTTGTTGCATGTTCTTAGAAAAGGAATAGGTGAAAATGAAAACGTTGAACTTTGACAGCCTCATTGGTCTAGTGGTCGCAAGCGCTACTGCTAAACATAAGGCCCTGGGTTCGATTCCCAGGTCGGATAAAGTGTTATTGGGGTTTTTCATCAAGAAGTTCTCATAGCAGTCCAGAGTCTGGATTGGTGCCCGGTTTAAAGCAATATACTCGCCCCCTATTACATGGGACAAACATAACTGGCGAACTGTGGGTGTACTATGTACACCTCTGCCTAACGCTTCGGGGATTAAGGCATGATGCTATGTCAAGTTATGTTGTAGAAACGTTTAATTCTCAAACGCTACTCAATTTTAAGTTCTAACTTTAAAGTTGTGTTTAGCGTTAGAAAGACAACGAACACATCATGAAGTCACCATTTGTCTAGCCTTTTCCATCTATGTTGGGGTCGGCTTCCAGTCTAACTGGATGCAGCTGAATACCAGTATTTTACATGGAGCAACTGCCTGTTTGACCTCCACATCCCAGTTACTGGGTAATACGATATTCCTTACGAATACGTCATGAAATAGGTACCTGTCGTTTGTAAATCTACCAAATACTCACGTAAACAGAGACCACATAATAATAATTAATTAAATAGAAATCATTTCATCCAATTAACGCATGTAAAACTCTAACAGGATATTACTAAGCAACTACTGCATAATTTTCCTTTCATTCCTGAAAGTAATTATTGTTAATAGAGGCAGTTTTCCACCCCTACGGAAGGGAGTGACGGTTATAAAAATAGCCGTGTCAATTATGGTAAAAAGGCCCCAAACTAACTTTGATGTCGTTTCCTTCTTCATATTTATAAATAAGTAGGGTCTTAAGGGAAGTTTTTGTATGAAAACGACCCTGACTTTAGTTACTATATTAATTACAAAGGACCAACGCTTTCAGTTTCATAGAATGGTTATTAAAGTGATTGCAAAATATTGTGTAGGTAATCATTTCGCAACTGAATGCAGGTTCTAATCTTTTGTGAAAAAGGATCAGCACATTTTGCGAGACCTCTATTAGGAGATTGATAATTTTAACCCGTTTACCCGACTGCCCCAGAATGAGGGTAGTATTTTTCGAGACTATGTATGTATGTTTGTAGGTATGTTTATTTCTTTGGTATGCTCTATCATCTAAACGGCTTGATGGATTTTAACATATGAGGTGTCATTAGATTCGCCTTAATTATGAGAGTAACATAGACTATACAATATTTATATATTGCATATGCAAATACAAAAAAGAAGGTATTTTTTAATAAATTACAACAGTATTGGTATCAAATAAAAACAAGTAATGAGTCAATTCCAATTATATATATACATATACAGGGTGTAAGGGACAGCCCTCCGCAGACTGATGGGGTGACTTCAGTATATCATACTAAGATGACCGGTACATGAAATTATTTCAGGAACGTTATGGGAATCCAATAAACCCGATTTGTTTTATTACCTCACACGCAATGTATCGTTACCGTGGCAAAACACGCGTAGCACGCGTAGCGAACGGTAGCGTAGCGAGCCTTCGGCCACCGAGTATTTCAACATCCATTGCTATTTTTTTTTATTTTAGCTGTTTTATTTACATAAATGGAGTGCTGCGTACAGAGAATGTAATTTTACATTGAAATAAAGAAATAGTAAGTGAAAATACGATAAAAAAATTCCTGAGAATTCAAAATAAGGAGCTGAATGCACCTTATTAGTTTGCGGAAGGCTGTCCCTTACACCCTATATAACATTTTTATGCTACCATTTAGGTGAACAACTCGTTCTATTAGTACTAAAAACCTTGGAACAAATCAAATTATTTAAAAAAACAAAAACCCGCGTGCAAAAACACATAACTGAAAAGACAAAAACAAGTATCATTATCTAAATCAAAGCATCTATCGAACTTTGTTGCAGGCCCGGACAATAACCTGAAGCCAAATTCCCGTAACTAAAAACAATCAAAAGCTTTTTATAGTCGCAATCTCATCTCAGCGACAATCAAATGTCAAAAATGTAGGAAAATTACAGGTATTTTTGACATATTGAGACTGAGATCAGACTGTGAATGTTCGAGAACTGCCCCTCTGAAATATGGTGTAACTTTTGTTTTTGGGCCTGCGATATTTTATAATAATGTCTCCTCATAAAATATTGTGTCTGTTCTTGGTGTAAATTAAAGGACTCTCAAAATAAACTAGGAAGGACAAGAGTCGTAATAACGCTTTACCAACCGTCCCACACGATTTAAATAAATTGAGCCAAATAAATCCACATAATCAGATAAACAAATTACCAAGCATAAAAAATCCGATAAAATAAACAAAATACGCAGCTTCACAAATATTTACCAAAAACGAAACTGCTAAAAAAATCCTATTTGCCAAACTTAAGCGGCCGACGCTTACGGCTTCCCCTGTATACGCTTGCCATGTGTTTGGCAATTTTACCCACAAATATCTCCGGGGAATCTTTGTGGGTGTATTAAGTGTTTTTGTTTAATTTTGACGATTTCCCAGACTCACACTCCAGTGGTGGGTTAAGGAATTGGGGTAATGGCTGTTTATTTAAGTGTTTATTTGTGTATGTAAGAATATTGAGGGGGTATTTTTATATGAGACTGTTAATATGAGTGTATTTGTGGCTTAACAACTGAGTTTTTATTATAGCAGCTTGAAATCTGATGAAGGAAGCGGCGGGGGTAGACTGGATACTGTAGGCGGGAAACTGGGTGTTGTGATGCATTTTAGAAAAGGTTTATTTAATTTTTATTGTTATTCAAAAGGAACAAAAAACAGCTACAATGTAAGACATAGAAACAAGAAATACTCGTACATAAAAATTATAGACAACATTGCAGTCCACAACGCTGTTCACAGTGAAAATAATGGTTTATGCCCAGCAGTAAACTGCGATAGGGTAAGTGGACATGTTATGTTTGCCAAATGTCAATTAATAGTCCAATTTAGAGTTTATGGCAGTAATCATGCCATTCTTCAGGGTGGTAGTTTGTTGATGCTAGCATGTTGAAATAAGGACATGAATGCTGCTAACGCTTTCCTCTCCCCTAAAACTTCGAAAAAAAGGAAATGTCCTTATCCTGCGCTAGAAATAATATCCTCCATACTTTCGTCAGGACAGTTTTGAGTATGAATGTGGATGGCTGTACGAGTAGGGGAAGGCCAAAGAAACGATGGATGGACTGTGTGAAAGATGATATGGCTAGAAAGGGGATGACTACTAATAGAGAAGTATGGAAGAAAAAGACGCGCCGAACCCAAATAAATTGGAATCAGGGCAAGAGAATGAATAAATGATGATGACTATAATGAATTCAGTTTCAATAACGAGTGTTCAACAACCATCTGTCCACACTTCTCTCCATAATTACTAAGCCAGTCTGTTGGCGGTTTAGATTATTCGAAAGTTTATTTCTCACTAAAAGTTAAAGCAGAGAAACTTCACTCCTATATCTTCGGAGCGAGGAATAGTGAATGCAAATTTGAATGAGTTGGGAGCTTAGTTTGAAACGCTTCAAAGAAATAATGGATTTGACTGAACTGCTGTTTTACATTCTGGTTCCACGGAATTTTGTAGGTGGTTCTACCGTGGTAATGAGAAATTTTATTTTAAAAGAAAGAAAGAAAATTGATTTATTTGTTACAGAAGAAACACGTGCATACCTACAAAAAGATAAGAATAATCAGAAAACTAAAACAAAATAGATCCACATTATAATCACGAGCTCAAAACAGAAATAGTCGGCTCAGTATGATAAAAGCAAGCGTGGCTTGGGTTGTACATAAAAATAAAACACAATTAAATAATATACCACGTCGGTGACTACAAGATCTCTCGCTTCTGATAAATAAGGATCTTGTAATCGCCGACTTTGTCCCTAAAATCCACTCTACCGATATCACATTCAGTATAAAAATGATAAAAAAGTCCCATAAAGACATCAATTCATCTTCATAACTTAAAACAATTTTCCTCAAAATTGTCCTCTTGGATTGTTCGAAAAACAAGATTGATTTGGGACCAGCCATTAATAAGGGTAATCCCTCAGGTTTTCTTTATTTACATTTATATGAAAACATTAACATATTTCACGTGTTAATGGTCGTTAATCTTAGATTCTTAGGACAATGAGGGTATTAATGGAAAATGGTGTACAGTCAGGGTAATTAATTGTTAAGCAAATTGACACACATATGTCAATTTGCTGAGTTATAGCCCTTTCATACAACTGTCAAAGAATGCAGCTATGATTTTAATATACGTACAGTCTGTTGTCAACATTATCTGACCCACCCTAAAAACTAACGAATTTGGACCCTCTGCTTGTAACATTAAGGTTTATTCAATTTATATGAGCTTATCAGACAAGTGCTCGAGGACTCGATGAACAAAAACAATAATAATACAGACACGCAAATTTGATCTTTAACATGTAACGTTACGGTAAACCCACCCAACATAGTCGGAGCCACCGGCATTATATATCATTTTGTTAAGCTATTTTAATCATTAACTCGTTGACATTAAAGTTGAAAAGCTTTTAAATTACACTACATAATTACAACCCAATCTTTAATTTCGCGTATTTCCAACAAGTTCTTGTGGCTTAGCGGTTTGATGCTGGATTGGCGACGAACAACATGTGGGTTCGAAAACACAGTCCACCTATTATCAGTTCCCTTTTTTAATTTGTTGTCATTTCTACAATATTGCTTGCATTATTAAAGAACGACCAATATGATTTACGCCTAATAACTTATCTTGTAAACAGGTGGGTAAATTAAAAAACTTTAAGTTCGCAGAATTTATATTTACCAAGAATGGTTGGACACGAAGTAAAACATACATTTGCTTCGTGAGATAGATAATAAATTATTCATCTAAGTAACAAAAGTTACACTACGCCTAATAGCAGTGACTGCGCACACAGATTTGTAAATCGTTCCACATAACTCGTTAATATTTTTAAGCAATTTGGTGTAAAAAAGCATCATGTCGCAACTTGATGACTATACCAAACATAAAATCATATTTTTACATGAGCAGAAAGTTGGAATTGGAGAGATTGGTCGTCGACTTAATATAGCAGTAAGTGTTTTTTTTATGCCAATTTTATTTTATTGTTTGTAATTAATGAACGCGTAGTTGGCTGTTTTACCATTACATTCACTCCTTACAAGTTACATACACGGTTCCAAAAATGTTTTTTGTTTTAGAGAAATACGGTCAGGCTATGGCTAAGACGTTATGGAGACAATGGAAATATTCAGTGGATTCGTCCAGGAGCAAAAGCCATCAAGTATAGTCCCGAATTCGAAGCCACCGGACCATTGTTTCAAGCCATGATGAAAATCCATTTTTGCCCATTCGTGTAACCGCAATAAACCAAAATATTTCAGTGGAAACAGTGAGAAGGCATTTACACGCTGCTGGGATAAGGAATTATAAACCGGCGCAGAAAATTGCATTGACACCTGCTCATCGCGAAGAAAGGGTCCGTTTTGCCCAGGAATATTTAAATTTTAATTGGGAAGAAAATCTTCAAAGTGAGAGTTAACAGGCTTCTTCTGGGTAAGCTCGCTCCATCGTCGACTTTGTCTCTGTCATCTCTGACCTCGACTAGAGTCAAGAGCAAACCTATCTTAAAAAAAAAAAAAATGTTGTGATCTTCACTGATGAAAAATCATTTAAATCGGACAAAGATGGACGTAAAATCTTATAGCGAAGGAAATGAGAACACTACAATGAGAAGTGCTTGCTACCTTGTAGAACCAGCGGTAGAATAACCCTGGGCTACTGGGGCTGGATGTCGTCTATGGGACCTGGTGAATTGGTGGAAGTTGGTGGTAGGATTAATAGTAGTTTCTATTTGGAGATTCTGCGTGACGTCATGCTGCCGACTGCGACTGTGCGAATTGCCTATCCAACATCACATATTTATTTCATGCACGATAACTGCTCCATCCACCGTGCAGGCATTGTGCGGGATTGGTTAGCTGCTCAAGAAGGTGTGGCATTATTAATTAGCCGTCTAAAAGTCCTGATTTTAACCCTATAGAAAATCTATGGAGTCAAATGGTTTTAAATTGGGACACTACGGAAGTGGGAAACAAACACAACTTGGTTGAGATCGTGACATCGACTTGGGAGCACATGAGAGGCAAATATTTGTGTTCGAATACGGTGCACGGTATACGTAGCCGCTTACAGCAAGTTATAGCAGGGGACGGTGCGCCAATCCGCTACTAATTAATGTAGTAGGTATTTTTAAACACACCATGTATGTAAATGCTCAATGCTTTGATTGTTAAACCATTAAAATGTTGCAGATTATGTGGTGATGTTATTGTTATAAATAGATTTTTTCTATTTAAATAACATGTTTATTCACTACACATAGGCAGCTATAAATCTGTAAAGCATTTCACAGATGAATTCATTTTCTCGATAACAAACTTTTAAGCATAAGCATGCCTTTTTTAATGTTTATAAATGGTTAGATTTGATTATGCCATACTAATATAAAATGTATATTAATTTGGACATTTAAGAGCAATTACTTACTTTATCTTACCTAACTGTTTTAATGAAATAATAAACATTTTAAACTTGCAATTGTTTAGTTTTATTTCTATACAAACTGCCCGTTTAAAAAGACAAAACCCTACGTCGTCCATTAAAGAAATGTAAAAAAAGTGTAATAAAATAATTAAAAAAAAAACAGCTGAGCAAAAAGCTATATTTAGGTTAAACTTGGTTCGAACGTAGATAACGATGAACTTCGCACTACCTTAGTGACCACAAGACCAACTCAACTGTTATAAGCCGTATTGAAATTTGATCTTAGTTGTAATGCTAGACGCAATATTCTAAAGAATTTGAGCCATATTGTATACTTTCATAAAGTTTATTCTTGCACAGCACAAGCAACCAACCTTCTCCTCGTGCAAATAGATTATTTTGTGTTTTAAATAATCAGTCCATTGAGACATGATAATAAAAAACTACCTATAAAATACAAAATAAAAAATTGTAAAGAGACATTGTTTTTGCAATTTAGTAAGGCAAGGTGAAATATGTTTGCGCGTAGTCACTGCATACCCTTAGTAGCATTTGAATACCAGTTTTATAATGAATACGAATATTTATTTTTCAACTACCCACTTATTACAAGTTATGCGAAAATATTACCATTTTAGAAAATTTATATTTGAAGGTAATCCGTCTATAGTTCTTTACAATAATACAAGAAATAGTTTTGGAATCAATTCTAAAGCAAGCAAAGCAAAGCAAGCAAAACAATATCTTCGTCGCAGGATTTGATCTCGCAACATATTTTTCTCAGTCTTATACACAGACCACGAGACCAGAATTACTTAAAGACAATCATTAAAATAAGCTATTACACTAATTATATTATAAGAAGTAGTTATAACATATAACCTAAAGCTAACGTTTTAAAGATCAAATTTGCGTGTCTGTATTATTATTGTATTTGTTCATCAAGTCTTCGAGCACTTGTCTGATAAGCTCATATAAATTGAATAAACCTTAATGTTATTGTCAGAGCGTCCAAATTCGTTTGTTTCTAGGGTGGGTCAGATAATGTTGACAACAGACTGTACAATTTAAGTTGGTAGTGAATTTGCGTAACAATTAATTTCCCTGACTTTGCTTGTATGGATAGAATACTAATCTGCTCGCGAAATAATCCGCCTATTGTATGAGAATGGCTCGTCTTGAAACTTAAACGCACCTGTCTCAAAAGATTTGAAATGATAAGATGCAATGCATGAAGATGGCTTTTGAAGTTCTAATAATAAGGTCTTTAGCTCTGTAATTGGAGATTCTATAACCAGCATTTTCAGATTTAATTATTTGTGGATTGGCGCGCAATTCAAAATTCAAATAAACTTTATTCGAAAGCCGTGTTAATTTAATTTCAAATTCAGGCATTTGTTTTTAGATAGTTTTTTTTTGTATTTGTGAAATTGTGGTAGTTTTTGGCGCCATGGATAAACTGAAAATTCGTACAATTTTCGAATATGAGTTCCTACGTGGAAATACCACTGCGCAAAAAACACGAAACATTAACAACGTTGTCGGGCCTAACACTGCTTGCATAAACACGGTCCATTATTGGTTCAATCGTTTTAAATCTGGAAATTTTGAGTCGAAGAACGAGCCACGTCGTGGGCTGGTAACTATTGTCGACAAAGACGAAGTGAAGGCGATAGTGGAAGCGGATCGAACTCAGTCTACGGTTGAGCTTGCTGCGGGCCTTGGAGTTAGTGTCAAAACAACGTTGAAGCACTTCCGTCAAATCGGAAAGATTAAAAAGCTACATAAGTGGGTGCCACACGAACTAAGCGACCAACAGCGAGACACGCGTCGAAGCGTGCATAGCTCTACTGAATCGGCATAGAAACGAAGGAATTCTAAATCGTATTGTTACTTGCGATGAAAAGTGAATCCTGTACGATAGCGTAGAGGATCCACTTCTACAGGATCCTGTGCGTTCGTCTCAGCGTCTCAGTGGGTGGACCTGGGTACAGCACCTAATCAATGCGCTACAAAAAAGATTACTCATAGGAAGATGATGGTGACTGTCTGGTGGACCAGTGCCGGACTTGTACATCACAGCTTCTTACCAAATGGCACAACAGTGACGGCAGATGTCTATTGCCAAGAATTGCAAACAATGATGGAGAAGCTCGCAATTCAACAACTAATACTGGTCAATCGCTCTTCCCCATTGCTTCTCCACGATAACGCGCGAGCTCACACTTCACGACAGACCATCGCAAAGCCACAAGAGGTACAGCTGGAAGCTCTCCGTCACCCACCGTACTCACCGGATCTTGCTCCAACAGATTTCTACTTTTTTCAAAATGTAGACAATTTTTTAAGTGGGAAAAAATTCAACACCCGAGAGGCAGTACAAAATGCTTTCGCTGACTTCATCGACTCTCGTCCGGCAGACTTCTACAATAAAGGGATAAACAAACTGCTCTAAAATGGTAAAATTGTATAGATAATTTGGGCCAGTACTTTGATTAGCTGAAATAAAAAAAAATACCAAAATTTCTATATTTTAAAATTTTCATACAAATCTCCAATTTCATAGGTAAAGACCTAATATAACGCTAAGGAATTTGGTAGAATGTCTATCAAAAAGGTAGGATTATTTTGATAGAAATACCAAAAAGTCAGAGGATGAAAACTGCAGCTTTTTCTAAAAATCCAGAAAAACTCCAAGTTGCTATTGCTTTGAGCAAGTTATTATCATAATTAGTACGGTAAAGATTTGGGTTCTTAAGAAAGCGATGATCAGACACAATATAACGGCTGTCAAAATACAAATATTTTTTTGACATCTGAAGCCGCAGATATATTCCAACAGTCTTGAGTGCATAGCTTGCGTGTTCTGTGCTGAGCTCACCCAACGCGTCGTACGTCCACCCAGTAATAGGACTCGCCCCAAGCAGCGCTGTCCCAAATTAGACGCATTATTAATTTACACATAACACAAAAGATAATATATTAAAACACGTTTACTAAAAGATAAATAATTAAATTATCTTTAAAATGGTGAAGGTTTCATAAAAATACGCTTGATAGTTTTTGCGTGATTCTCAGTTTTTTATCCGCTTTAGACTTAATTTTACAAATTAATTACACTATGTAATACAAACATTATCTAAAATATTAAGTAATTAAGAAAATGCTTGTATTTTTTCCAAATCATTAACAATCCTCGTTTAGACGTTATTTTCAGTTTAAAATCATTAAAAGTCGCTTATCGTCGCCTTAATGAAAATGACAGATTGTCATGACGGCCATTATAATATGAGGGATCCGCTTTCCTAGAAAATCAAAACTTAATTAAGTCATTGGTTACTATAGTATTAAGAACCAAAAAGTACTGGGCTCTCTTAAAAAATCTCATTAATCTTAATTGGCGTTTGTAAATACGAGGGTAACACTTAATAACACATATATAAGTACGTCTTTGTTCCAGAATAAATCAAATTACTACACAACTCCGAGATTTCCTTAATGATTACGAAAGTTTCGAAAAAGGAAAAATCCGTGAAGACACGCGTGAAACTCCGTCAAAGACAACTCTGAAACAAAATACATATTTCCTGTTATATATGAAATCACACGAATAATAAAACTATTGTACCTATAATATTATATAATAGAGAAACTTCTTGTCTATCATAATAGTATGTCTCCTTGTTTCCTGTATCAACATTTTCATCATTATCTATGATTGCTGGAACATCTGAATCTGATAGAAAATGGTTAGGTTTAATCGTCTACATACAACTGCAACCACGCGAGATTTGATGACGTGTTGCCCAGTGGCGAGGTCTGAATTGTTGTAAGAGAGAAGCTGAAGCGAAGCCGATTTTAACTTACATCCTATCAATAAAAAAAAAAATTATTAACTTAAAAAGAAGCGTTTTTGTTAGTTGAATGTTATGGTGAAATAAATACGCATAGTGTAACTATATTTTTTGGCAATAGTGGACACTATTGACTATGCCATTTTTCAATAGCGGTAGAATAGAATAGAATATTCTTTATTATACACCATAAAATTTTCAGATATAAATGTAGAAATTTTACACATAGGGTGACACAATTGCGGCGATAAGTCCCCTCTGCGGCGATAAGTCCCCTCTTTGAGGAGTGGCTGGAGAGGCGCCACGGCGTCCTCACCTTCCGCCTGACGCAGGTCCTCACCAGACACGGGTGCTTCGGGAGGTACCTGTTCCGGATAAGGCGGGAGGAAACGCCCGGGTGTCACCACTGTGTGGATCGCCCGGAGGACACGGTGGAGCATACGGTGGAGGTCTGCCCGGCTTGGGCGGAGCACCGCCGTGTCCTCGCGGAAGCGATCGGCGGCGGCGATCTCTCGCGTCCGGCCCTGGTCCAGGCCATGGTACGGAGCGAGAGTGCATGGGAAGCCATTACCTCCTTCTGCGAAGCAGTAATGGTCGTGAAGGAGGAGGCGGGACGCGTGAGGGAGAGGCAAGCTTTGCGCCCTCACGCCCCTAGTCGCCGCAGGAGACGCCCTGGGCGTCGGGAATTGGCAGCCGATTCCCGGCCACCGTAGGCGCGGGCTTGCGGACGGCGAGCAATGGGTAGCTCGCCGTCCGGTAAGGACCAAGCCCGAGTCGACGGCGCGTCGTGTTCCACGCGCGCCTCAAAGAGATGTCAGCACTATTGACGGGGTCCGCTAGGGCCGATGCCAGCTAGGGTTGCGGGATGTTCGAAAGAGTTACCGTGGCCCCGGCACAGGCAACAGAAGGAACACGGGTGGGTTTTAGTCAGTAAAAGTCTGACACGCCCTCCCGCTCCGCCCAGAGCGGGAGAAGTCATTTGATGATTTCCCATCCACAAAAAAAAAAAAAAAGGGTGACACAATGGGCGGTCTTATCGCTAAAAGCGATCTTTTACAGACAACCTTTGGATGGATTAAAGGGAGGAGAGAATACTGTAGGTAGTCAGTAGTGCACCAGTTAAATATATATATACAACAATAAACATGAAACCGGGGCAGGGAACTTTATGTAATGATGAGATTTAAGGAGAGAGGTAGTGTTTTTTAGAGTTGCTGATGCGAACCTCCGAAGGGAAGCCGATAGGAATCGTATTATATGGTGCTTTCGCCACTGGTGTTGCCAATGTTAGACACAAATCTGAAATGTGTCATGTACCAGTAATTTCATTGGCACCATACTCTTCAAACCTGAACATCGCAATGCTACTTGACGGCAGAAATAAGTAAGTACCTATAATTAGATAACCATCTTATTTACTACAGATCATCAACACACTGTGCAATAATAATAAATTAATTAACATCATTTAGTTGAACCCATTAGTTTTCATTAATTATGATTATGACGTTGACGTATGGGCTTATTAATTACAGGTCAGCCAATACGAAAAGCCTTTTGAATGGACTGTGAAATGGTGATCTTTCAATTAGTTTCGTATTTGTGTAGGTAACACGACAACCTGTGGGCTTCAGATGACCGATGCGATCGATTGATGGAGATACAAACATGGAATGTGCTTTTATGCTTTGTTGATTTGAAGTTGCACGCACATATCTTCAGCTCTGATTTGCTTTGACAAATAGCCGGTGATGCTGCCGCGTTTCAATAGAGCCTTGCAATTCGAGATAGTAGGCATTGCTTGCAGAGGGCATTTGGAAATGATGTGGCAAAATCTATGCATTCAAAATCAATACCCTTTTTGCCGTTTGCACATTGCCTTTCTAGGGTTTCAGAAATAATCTAATTAAAACGTCAATTTTCCACAAAAACTTACCTCTCGTATACTACACCTCTACGCTTCATAGATGTTGATTTTCGATAATTCTTACTAGTGCACCTACTTAGTGCACTTTAGCAACCTCTAAGAAACAAACTTCCGAATTTCAAGTTTCTTTCTTCGTCTGACAGTTAGTCACGAAACTGTTCTATACAGGGTGTCCCTTAAACAATGGATCAAACGAAACGGTTAGATAGTTCACCTGCTTTCCAACAACCAATTTGAATAGTTTAAAAAAAACCACTACGGTTTAAATTTTTTATTCAGATGCTTTTTTTTTCGAGTTTTACCATTTTCTCTACCAGAATTCAGTTCTTTTAATGCTATCGCTGCAATTGATAACATTTTAAGGTGTGATTTTTGTTAAATATTTCTGAATGGCTTACTAATGTTATAAGAGACAATTTTTGTAAATAATGTTTTACTGCCTTAGAAAAAAATCTTGAATTGAAAAGTGTTTTTTTAACGATGAAAAGACTAAAATTGAAAAAAAAAACTATTCAAATTACTTGTTGGAAATCAGAAGCCCAATTCTCGTAACTAAAAACGTTCAAAATCTATTCGCAATCTCATCTCAGCGACAACCAAATGTCAGAAATGTAGAGAAATTATAGGTATTTTTGACGCATTGAGACTGAGATCAGACTGTGAATGTCCTTACGGAAATACCCCCCCCCCCCCCTATTAATTACGGGAATTGCCCCTCAGGTAAGCTAACTACCCGTTACGTTTGATCCATTATTTACGGGACATTCTGTAGAAGTTATTGTAAACTGCATATGTATTTTTGTTTACTCCTGTAAACATAACATAACACATAACATCACGCCTTGTTTTCCCCAAAGGGTTAGGCAGAGGTGTAGTACCTATAGTAGTACACCCACATTCGCCAGTTAAGTTTAAGTCCCATGCTGTAAACTTACAGGAATTAATGATAAAGTCATAAGTGCTTTGTATAAGTAGTAGCAACATTATTGTATATACTATTTTCGTACATAGGTATCTCTCTCAGCTGACTTCGAACTTGCAGCGCAACATCTAAGTAGAGAGTTCATTTACTTAGCAAAACCTTCTAATGCAATACTCAGAAACGCATGAATAATAATAATATCGTTCTAAGCCCTTTCAACAGGAGGCTAAGTAAACGTCAACAGGCCACAATTCTCTATGCTCCAGATACGTAGAACAAGCACACTAAGTACACGTTAAACTAAGCATAGACAATGGTTATTGGATATTGTTTAGATGTTCATAGCTGTGTGACAGTGAAAACAGCGTTATGGTAAGAGCATCTCAAGGATTTTGGCCCAGAATTCTCGAGACGGTCCTCAGACGAAATGTATTGAGAATCGATTCTGGACCGCACTGAAATAATGTATCGAATATCGGAATGGTCGTGTGTCGATATGCTGGTATCTTTTTAGGGTTTTATGGAGATATAGATGCTGTTATGCTTTCTCGCTGAAAATTTAACATAGTACCACCAGTAAAGCCACGTTGCAGCCACAAGGCAACGATCTATCTGTCTGCAAATACTAGCCACAACATAACCACATCGCAACCACTAGCGACAACGCAACCACAAGAAGTTGTAGCGACACTATTCATACGTAACCACTGCTTGCCCACATTTTGTCGCTGCGATGTAGTGTGGTTGTGGTACGTGTGAACGAGCCCTTAATTTCAGCATAATTCAACGTTTCTTTTTTGTGCTTCACAGTTTCAAAACAAAAGAAAGCTGACCTTTGGTACCAAACTCCTTTGTTCTCAAATTACTTTCGTGTCTCTTCGAAAAAATATCGGAACTTAAAAATACTCCCATATTTTCTTACTAGTTTTAACCCGCGGTTATGCATGCGTCAAGGTGGAAAATTAGCCCACAGGAACTTACTACTGGGACTGAAGGTATTCTATGTCCTAACCCAGATCATGGTCTACCTCTGTGCCAATTTTTATCGAAATCCGTTCAACGTGATAAGGTAACAGACAGACAGAGTTACTTACGCATTTATAGTATTAGTTTATAATATGTCACCGTATGATTAGGAACTTCGTTAGTTTATAATCTACCTCGCTAGATTATATTTACAATTAAACGCATTATTTTTCGATAGTTTATAAAGTTACCCATGACAAACCGTCAAATTGTGAACTGGTTTCAACTTGCATGCGACGAACGCACTTTGTGTTAATACTAAATAGCCAGTTACTGCCACTAACTTGGAAGAAGCGCTCGCCGCGGCACTGCTCGCTTCCTCGGCTCGCGCGTGGTTGGTCACAGTTCTAACCTAGCCTAACCCGGGTAGGGTCTGGTCGGAGTGCCCTGGCTTAGTTACTGCGACCAATTCGGTTACCGCCAAAACCTACCAATAAGAGACAAATATAGCTGTTTTTATGATCTGTTATCTGTTTTGTGAAGTAAAAATTATCTTTATCGGGAGAGTTGGCTAAGATACTGGCAGATAGCTGTTATTGATGAATGTAATGGGAGTTGTATCTTATTTTTCATGTTTTTGCAATTTCAGCAGTGTTTTAACATAACATAACATCACGCCTGTATTCCCCGAAGGGTTAGGCAGAGGTGTATCTATAGTACACCCAACTTTCGCCCCAACAAGGGGCGAGCCTATTGCCATCATCCGGGCACAAATCCAGACTTCGGGCTGCTACTGAGAAATTCCAGAAAGGAAAACCTAATAGCCCCGGACCTCATGCTCAGTAGTAGAGCTAGCGACCACTTGCTTAAAAAAAACTTTTTTCCAAAAAAAAAACAACCGGTTTCCAAAAAAAAAACTACAAAGTGAAAAATTACTTTAATTTCGGAAGTAGGTTTTGTATTTTAGTTCTTCGCAACTGTCTTCCGAAATTAAAGTTATTTTTCACTTTGTAGTTTTTTTTTTGTAAAAAAAAATATTTTTCACTCTTTAGTGGGCCGGTTTGTAATTTATCTAAGTTACAATAGCCCAATATCAACTACTCATCACCTTTTACAAAATATTGCTTTTCCCAATGCTGGGACGTTAATTGTTGAGGAGTTCTCCTGGTACATCACCATCAGCTCCACTTCACCATATGCACTGTGACGAGCTTAAATTGCTTAGCATCCATATTAAAATAATCGAATCCCAACCCGTGTAATACGTATTATTGATACAAATGATGCTTTCAGAGAGCAAATGCACGAATTACTATAAAAAATACCCAAATTGCTATAGGTGTGCCTATAAAATTTGAGGGTTTCCCTCAATTTCCATGGGATCCCCTCATCAGATTCAGACTTTGTGACAGTGGGACCACCTCGCGAGCATACCCTTTCAAACAAAAAAAATATTTCCAAAATCAGTCCACAATTAATGGAGAAATCGAGATACGCGACGAATTGAGAACTTTGAGAGAATTTTTTGAAGTCGGTAAAAAATGAAATGATACTGTGAGAAATGAACACAGCTGATAAGTACGAGTATATCGATGCATTTGATTCAGTTAAATAATACAAAATACTTAGTGCAACATACTGTATTTATTCTATAAGTTCACTCTATGGAACCTTTTTTAGACTGTGGTATGTACAGAGGCAAAGGAACGAACTACAAAAAAAATACACAGCCGTCTATGTGACAGCAACAAAAATTACAGTTTACCGGTCAGTGAACCCGTATGTGGATACGTACCTACGTATCAAAAACTTTTAAATTAAACTTCAAGAGAAGACTTCTCATGACCATAATACAAGTTCATATAAACACTAATGCACTAAAAGTTTTGCACTGTGTGACAAATTTTCTAAATGAAAAATGTCTGAAAAGCTGATGTTTTGCGGAAAATTAATTAGCAAAGAGTTTTAAAGAGTTGTAAGAGGATTGGATATACGTACTAAATAGTTCGCTGTGTTTTGTTGAAAATGTTCTAATTGTCTTTTTCTGGTGATGATGTGGTGAATTCGTTTTATGAATATTTTCATGCTATTCTTACTTTTTAGGGTTGCTAAGGGTCCGTTGTCCATCCGTCCATCTGTCACAGGTCAAAGAAAAGACACTTATACTGTGGTAAACTTTTTAATTAATTATAATAACTCTATAGCACTTTTACACAGTAGTCTGTACCTCCTGTACAGTAGCTAGACCACCACGTCTTAAAGCAGTATTATTGCAATCTTACTTCAGTGTGGGAAAGAGATGGAGCTAGACGTCCTGTATAGCTCCATCTCTTTTTCACACTGAAGTAACATTAAAATAATACTGCTTTAAGAGGTGGTGATTGGCCCCCTGCTCGACAGTCCAAATTATATTGCCGCAGCAAACAGTATTCGATTTACTTGACAGCTCTGTGCCCACGGTAAAAAGTGGGGCAAAGCGCGCGAATTTTAAGTCAATAGATGGACGTTAAACTTCTATAAAATGGTAACTATTTATTATATTAAAAAATTATGTGTTTTATTTGGATTCAAGTTAATTTCTACGTATTTAATTATAACATAATATTTTAAACACAGTGTCATCTTTTATCGAACCAAATTACTGTTACTAGTCAAGTTGCGTACTAATAAACTCTTAAGTTCATATTGAAATATATTGGTTTATTTTGTAATTGCTTACACAGGGTTGTATCTTTTGAAACGTAGCGTAACGCAATGATTAGGTAGATACTTGAAATTTTCACAGAGTGTGTACTAATATTGCCGCTATAACAACAAATGATAACAACAAAGTTTAAAAAATATTTAAATAATAAATAAAGTATTTTTGAGAAATACGTAGTGTTCAATATTGTAAGGCGGTACGGAACCCTTCGTGTACGAGTCCGACTCGCACTTGGCCGCTTTATTTTCTTTCTAATGTTTAAATGAAAAGAGTTTTTTAATTTATCCTAAAATTATCAATACATGCTGATCACACAGACGAGACAAAAACATCAAATAGGTAGGTATCTTATATAAAAAAAAATAGTGGGCTTTAATGTCAGCCATTTTTATTCCACTAACGAGTTGATTAAACTTTATCTAGCTAAGTTACATATTTATTTGAACTTATTATTATCAAATCCTTAGAATCACGTTTTCAGTTTACGGAAATATCTGAATTTTGTTTATTTGAATAACAAAAATTGAGTATCCTTGAAAAAATAGCTGACACAATATTTACAGATAAAATATGAGCTCAAAATGATCGTGTGTATGTTTTTCTTTAAATATAGTTTAAGTCTTACCTAATATTTTATTTTCCTGATTTCATCGATACATCCAATTTCCGCTTGAACTGAGGCACTGAATGTTGAAATGCAAACTGCTTTATTGATTTAGTTAGGTATAGAAAACGTATTTTCCCGTGGCGAGTGCGTATTTCATTCCGAAGACTGAGAAAACTCGACTGAGATTGACTTTGCTAAGAAAAATCCTTCGTTGCAACGCAGGATTAAAAACTGAGATATAATATTGGCATCAAAAGGCTATGTTCTGTTGACTTTTAATAATCATTCATCACCACAACTCTGTCTTTCCGTTCTAAAGAATTTGGACCTAATTTAATAAATTGCTATGCTATCATAGCAATTTATTAAATTAGGTCATTAGGACATTATAAAATTGCAAGTTCTATAACTTGCAATTTTATAATGTCAAACTCTATGATAATTCAACTTTCTATCGTTCAAAGGTTTATTGTTAGAACACATAATTCAGAGTTAAGTTCGCCTTTTTTAAATATTGACTTCTTTCTTCTTTCTACCTACGAAATTAATTGACTATGATAAAAGACTAAGTGCTGATTTCACCAATGAAACTGAACGCGATTAGCATAATTATAAACCACGTTTAAGGGCTGTCAGTGTCATTATTTTCTTTGGAATAATGACACTGACAGCTCTTGAACGTAGATTAGATGTGCTGATCGCCTTCAGTTTCATTGGTGAAATCCGCCCTACAAGCTACTCCTATGTTTAAACTCGCAATACACCACCACCAAAGGCACAACTTTTAACATTGTCTTACTTACAATGTCTTGACAACACACCGACGCAGCTACTAAACAAGGCATTATTTGTCTTTTCTATTCTCCAAACCGGGCCAAGAGCCTGAATTTTAAACAAACACAGGCATAATTAGGCTCACATAATTCACATAAATATGGCATAATTCTACATAACTTTGACATGTCACAGGTTACGACACAGATATAATTGTACTAATAATTTGTGTCAACTGAAATTTTTAACACAAAAGATATAAAACTGTTGTCTGCAAGGTAAAATGAATTATCATTGTTTAGGTATAATATTGTGGTGGAAATTTCGCAATGATTCAGCAAATATACAAGAAAAGCTAGGTGTATTTTTTTTTTTGCTGTATAATTCAAGGTAAAAAGAAACACTGCAGTGATCGTCTTCAAATGCCGCCTACAATGATAGACTGAGTAGCACCGTTCTCCTATGTACCTTCGCAGACATTTGCGGTGAACAAATTTTCAGCCTTATTAACTTAGTAATAAGGTCGAAAAGTGATTCACCGCAAATACCTACCTACCTAGATACCTATTAATATAACAACACAGGTGGTATAGGTACAGCGACCATCAATGCATTTGCCAAGCGGGTTGATAATGGCATATTAATTCAGTAGGTCATTAAAGGCTTAATTTATTTCGTACTAGCAACCCGCGGGGCAATTACGTAACACATTATCAATCGGAATCAATTTCATTTTGACAGTTCAACAACATTCATTGCGTTATTTACGTGCTGAGCAGACAAATTCGAACTTATAAACCAATGGATTAGCAATTTGCTTCAAAATGATTCAGATTGTGATTGATAGTGTGTTACGCAATTAGGGTGCCGTTCCTACTTCACATGGTTGTTTACAAATTGACAAAACATCTAGATTTCTTTATTGTATGTAAGCTTAATATTAATCTGGGGACACCGAAAAGACGAGCCAAAAACAAAAATCACGGCACTACCTATCTTTTCTCGAAGCGTTTCGTCGTATTTTCAAACCCTCATAGCTTCGGCCCGGGTAATGTTAGAGAGCTCAAATTCACAGGATAAGATGTTTATAGCAAATATTTAAAACACACTAAGTTTCATTTGTCTAGATTTTATACTTTGGATTTTGTTAATACCTAAAGGGTATCCGAAACAATCAATTGCAATTGTAAATGTTTATATGATTGATACACATTGATGCGCAAATTGATCGTCTACCAGATGCAGTTGAAGCGATAGTCAATATTACTAGAATAGAAATTGATGGCAATTAATCAATTGCAATTGATCGTTTCGGAAACCCCTAAAATACTTCGATTTCGTTACTGACTGACTCACTCACTCACTTACTCATCAAAACCTCTAGGGCACTTCCCGAAGTCAATTGAACTATTGCCTGACACAACATTAAAGACCAGTGACTTAATTTGTTACCTTATGCCCATAGGAGTGTTTGTGCAACGGCGGCGAAACGGCCAAGCCGTACATTTTGACCAAGATGTAAGGTTTGTAGAGTTAGGGGCTTGGCTCTGCATTAGATCTGATAACAGTGAAAACGTTATGTACTATAGAGGAAATTTATATCTGACCAATTAGAAAACAAAATCCCGTGCACACGATGACCACATCTGTTAGCAAGCGTTACTATAGCAGCCGAGCGCTGCAAGCAAGAATAGACTTTACGGTGTATAGATGTTTGTTTCTCCCATGGTCTTGGCAATCTACATATGTATACACATTAACCTTCCGAAACAAATTCTTTGGTGAAAACAGCATCTTAATCCGTTGCATATTTATTTTATAATATGTATGTGTATAGTAGATATATATTGATAATGATGATGACATATCTTTCCCTTGTTACACATATATGTGTAACAAGGGAAAGAAAACTAAGATAGAGATGTTTCCTAACTTTATTATCAGTTTTGAGTTTGCCCACTTTCAATGTTTCATAAATAAAAAATATAAAAATACCATTAAAAAGTACCCTAAAGCTAACGTTAATATCATTAAACTTTTCTAGGTCCGGCGATGTTCGTAATTGACCTAACTTTTCCTAGTTAGCGTTAGCTTGAGCTAGATTTTACTGAAAAAGTTGGGATTTCAAATTATTTTAACTTAAATTCACATTTGTGTTCTAATTTAGAGTATTGCTTGCCTATGGTAAAAGGTAGGTACTTTTATTTTATAATTATATTTTATTTACGTAACGGTACACTTGTTTTGTGGAAATAGAGTACTCTCATATTTATCCCACTGTCAATAATCAGACTCCACAAACTGCTCATAGGTACAAAATGAACAAATGCGCTTACTTCACAATCTCACGCATTGCAATAATGACGTGAATCGTCTCTTGTTACAATTATTATTAATGTGAGTTGGGGTAACTTTTTTTTGGATGGGAAATCATCAAATGACTTCTCCCGCTCTGGGCGGAGCGGGAGCTGTCAGACTTTTACTGACTAAAACCCACCCGTGTTCCTTCAGTTGCCTGTGCCGGGGCAACTGAAGGAACACGGGTGGGTGTACCTATTTCTGTCTATAACACAAACCGATATAATGATGAACAGTTTTTGAGTTCAGTAATTCACTTGGTGTGTTACTTGTTTTGTTAGATTGTTTTTGTTAACTTGTATTAAAATTTCTTTGCAAAACGGCACATCAACAAACTTATCGAAACAGCACCCTAATTGCGTCAACACAAAATCAATCAGAATCTGTATGATTTTGAAGCATATTGCTAATCCATTGCTTCATATGTTCGAAAAATTAGTCTGCTCAACAACGAAAATAACGCAATGAATGTTGTTGAACTATCAAAATGAAACCGATTCCTAATATTAGTGTGTTACGCAATTGCCCCGCAGAAATACAAATTCATCATTAAGCGAAAACAGTCTCATAAATCAAAACGTTTTCACAAACGAACCGCGCTCGGTATGAAACAGTAAGAGTAAGTACTTAAATATACCTATTCTATGGCGGAGCAATCTCGTGTTCGTGACTCCCTTGGCCATTAGTTGTTATTCAGTTAACGAACAATCACGATGGACGCAGATCGGCAGACACCCACACAATTTGATTAACGCTTCGGCGCCACTTTAAGGAAGTTCGTGCTACTTGTGTAAATCAATTATGTACCTATCTAAGTAGTCACAAAATATACTAGATAGATATATAGAATACTTTTTATTATATACACCATAAAAATTACAGATATAAATGTAGAAAATTTACATAGGGTGCCACAATGGGAGGTCTTATCGCTAAAAGCGATTTTTTACAGACAACCTTTAGATGGATTAAAGGGAGAAGGAGAGACAATACTCTAGGTTGTCAGTGTTGTATCATTTACATACACAATAAATACACGCATTTAAATACATAGGTACATATATATACAATAATAAACATGAAACAGGAGCAAGGAACTTTATGTAATGATGATGTTTAAGAAGAGAGGAAGTGTGTTTTTACCAGAATTTTAAAAGTGGACAAAGACTGAGCACTCCTTATCGACACGGGCAAAGTATTCCATAACTGCACTGCTTGAACTGTAAAAGACTTGTAATAAAAGCTGGTGGAATGCATCGGCCATCTCCAGTCTCAAATTTTCCGATGCCCGCAGATAACTATTGTGTGTCATGAAGGAACTTTAAACGTTCTTTAAGATAAGAGGGGGTTGTAGGATTGAACAGAATACTGTGGAGCTGATATAAGATATGAGAATTCCGGCGAAGACGTATGGGAAGCCACTTGAGCTTTGTACGAATTTCAGAAATGTGATCAAATTTGCGCAGGCGAAATATAAAACTTATGCAAAAGTTTTGAAGTAGCTCAAATTTATGTAGCTGTGCCTCAGTGAGATCGAGAAAACTGACATCAACGTAGTCAAGGATGGGAAATAAAAGGGATTGTGCTAGCGCAGTTTTATTGGCAGTTGGAAGAAAGTTCCGCAATCGTCTCAGGGACCACTTACCAACGAAGCAAATTGAAGTTTGTATCTCTTAATTCGCAAGTTCTTATAACTGGTAGTGGTGATACCGACAAAGAAACATGTTCTTAGACAACACAGAAAACAACGAAATAAGTATATAAACGTTACATTGACAACAAAAGTTAGGAGGAAAAAAATCTGACCTAAAACTTCTAATTTTCATCTCTCAATGAGGAAATTAGTCGCGTCCCTATCTATCGAAGAGTATACAATATATATATATATTTTTTTTTTAAGAACTTCGTATCGGCACCAAATTCCGCCTGAACGCGCCTACGACAGCTGTGCTACGAGAAACCGTAGTAAACGTAGCAAGTTTTAAAAGTACACAAATACAGTATTGTAAGTATACATCGGGCGCCTAATCACGACTAGTTATGTCCTTAAACTTGTCAAGTGTATCATCGCGGTAGAGTGGGCAAGTGCAGGCCCAGTCCCCGTGACCTACATCCGACGACCCTCGCTCGGGAAGCTGCTAATTTCCACCATCGCGGGCTGTAGCCGACGTCACGGCGGGGGCAGGGAGGCACCTCGACGGCTCGCTGGCTGCCTCGATCAGTCCACCGCCCCACTCCGAGCTGTAAGCACGCGCCGGCCGCGACCCGACGCCGCGGATGATCGCGGACAAACACAAGCTCTCAGACGCCGCCTGATTAAAATATTTTAAGTGTTGCATCCGTATTTTTGTAAAGTGCGAAAACGGTGAAAGTATTTTTTTTTTTAAATAATAAACTGTGATAGCGAGTCAGGCGGGCGGAGGCTCGGGTGGGGCGCGTTCCGCTGACACAGTGGCTCAGTCCGCCGCCGGTCGCCGAGTGGCAAGCACCATCGATTTTCTCCATACGACAGTTCGCGAGGTACGTAAGCGTCACGCGCTCGTATTTTCACCGCGGCTATTTCCACGCGTCGAGTATTTCAGGCGATCTGCTTAGCGTTCAAGGCCGCGCTTGTTTGCGTCCGCGTATACATTCGAAGTACAGTTTACGTTGATGTTTTGATCGATTGTTTAGATCATATGCAATGTTATCTGTTATCACGCGGTGAGTTCGGGAGGAAAACGAATCGTTTTCACGGCTCTACGGTGGTGGGCGCGTGCTTAGAATAAGTAATGCGATAACGTTGTTGGTACCAAGGTTGTGGTGCGGTTGTCGCCGAGAATTACGTTTTTACTTGTTGTTGTGAGACAACAGACGTGCTGAAGTAAGTAGAATGCTTATTAGAGCAGTGTAGTGCACTTAAACCTATTGAAAGTGGATTCTTTTTACCTGTAAAATGGTGTTAAATCAGAGTTTGGGTTACAAGTAGGGCCAGGTGTTAGTGATATGGTCTTGGGAGTGATCATGACCTACACAGTGGGCACTAATTCTGACCGCTTGATACGCGATCTGGCAAACGTTCAGACAGGGATTCATTCAAGCGATGTGCGAATGTTTGTGTTCATTACATCACATCAGTTCTGACTATTAAAAGATCAAAGTCGACGATGTTATTAATTGCTAAAGTTAAAGAAGTTGGGGGAAATTGAAAAATGTACTGCGCTTTTTCTTATAGTTATAATTTGTTTACAAACGCTACGTAGAGTCAAAGAAACGATAACATACTGAAAACTAAAGAAATTTTTATTACGGAAATTCAATACAAACATAATCTACCTTACCACGAATCCGAATAATAAGTTTTCATCCTCATTTTCTTTGTTTGCACAAGTGAGATTTGATAATTAACGAAAGAACAAAATATTCTGAAATTTTTAAGGCAGTGCAGTTAAACCACCATATTTTATACATATACATCCATCATAAAGCTAGCTAGATATAAAACTAAACTTGAACATTAAATGCAAACTGCATTTTTGCATAAAACGCAAAATACCAACTGGAAAAAATAGTACCTCCTCTCTGACGTCATCAGACCCAAGTAAACGTGTATACGTACTATCTACATCATTATTGGTTCGCAAATTTTATGGACTGTATAGTTTACGTTAAACAAATTGCTTTTACCCAATCTCATAACGTTTGCTATTGAATTCTTATCGCTATTCGTCAACGCGTGCGCAAAAATAATACCAAAAATATACATATTCATTTTATGTAAATATTTTGCTCCGTTCCCGAGAGTTGTCTATGAAAATGACGGTTTATGATTCAGGTTTAGGCTCTCATGAATTATAAAAGAATACTTTGAAGTCTATTTTCTGTTTATGAAACATAAATTTTCAGTCCCCAAGTTGGGTTTGAAACTTTTTTAGTTAAGAAAAGTGTAGCTATAAGTAATGTAAATGTTCACTACCATTATATTATACGTTCAGTACCTCCTAAATCTAATATCACAAAATATACCTAGGCACCTCTTTTGTAATAAATCCGTGAAATAAATAAAAAGAGTGTTCTCATAACCCTCGTAATGGAAAATTCTTTTCGTAAAAGAAACAAAAAACACACGAAAACGTAGGTATTTACGCATTACATTTCTCCGGTCGAAGAGATAAGGCCAATTATTTCGTTCCTTTACAAAAGCGAAATAAAGAAAAATCGCTAACTCAAAAAGAAAGAAAATGAACTCGAAAAGTCGTAACTGAAAAGTAAATAAAGCTGTTGTAATGGAACAACACTAAATACGTCATTACGTTATGTAACAAGCGACCAATCAAACGGCAGTGTTTAATAACATTCTGAAAATGGAGGCACGTGATTGGTCAAAAACTGTCAACAGTTGGTAACAGAAAACATAGCAACAAGCCCTTAGGCATTATTAGGTGATTTTTGACGTAATCGTTTGGCAAGTTTCTTTGAGAGTGACATGTTAATTGTTTGGCGATTAAACGAAACTAAATAAGTCATTTTCATATTTTTATCGCGTGACTAATTAACGAATTGTTAGATTTTAATAAAGTTTTCTTTTAAAGTTATAAAATCTTACATTGTAACCGTACTATTATTTACAGTTCTTCCGTTCTTTCAATGATATATGTTTATTGGTTTGAACTTTTTTAATTATAAATGATAAATCGTATTAGAATTGTTTTCAACTATTTAAGACAAAGCGGAAACATACGATTCCTTATATCATAAGCAACCAAGAATACCAACCAAGCATAGTTCCACAACACAACTGAATTAATAATTTTAATGTTAAACATAACCTTGATTTAAATAAATACTAAACTATAATGTTAACTTTGGCGTGATACATAAACAGCTGTTTATTTATCTGATTTCCCGAAGCTATAACACGAAATCAAAATTGCTCAGGCTGAAGATGAAAATAGCTATGATTTCAGTATTACCTAAAACGGCTTAAACCTTTTCTATAAATAAAAAAAAATAGAAATTAATCCAACACTGATAATATCTCATAATAATTATGACGAATAATTCCTCGTAAATTATGTCGTTTAAAGTTGATTTATCAGACCTAGGGCTTATGAGTTATGACTTGACTTTCGTCTAGCTGTCAAAACACATAAGAAAAAAAACCGGCCAAGTGCGTGTTGAACCACCCACAATGAAGAGTTCTGTAGTTGGGATGAATTTATCCCAAAAACAAACTTAACAATGTAGTTGAAAAAGAAGTTCGCCCATACATCGATATACGTTACCCTTAATTCTCCAACTGCAAATGTAAGTGTGTAATCGCAAAACAAAAATGTTTTATGTGATTAAACTACAAATTAATGATTTTCGAACTTTATCCCTTACTTGTGCTGTGAGACCTTACTTCTTGCCAAATTTCATGATTCTAAGTTAACGGGAAGTACCTATTCTATAGGTTTTGATTTATTTGCGAGTATCAAAATAATGTCACATAAATGGCCGTAGTTTTTATTTCGTCGACTTAGAAGCTTGATTTTTTTTAGAGCTCTAAGGGACCGTAGACCTGCGTATTTGATATTAATTTCAACTTGATACCTCCACGCGTTCCTGAGAAAAAAGATGACAGACCGACAGACGGACAACGAAGTGATCCTACAAGGGATCCGTTTTCTTTAAAGGTACGGAAACCTAAAAATAAGTAGGTACCTTCGTAGGTCCACTCAATCTGTGTAGTTATTTACTCAAAAGACCATTTCAGACACCGATCTACATGGTCTTCACATGATCTGACCAAGATTATGTCTGGACTTTAAAAGAGACTGTGACCTCTGAGTTTGTTTCGGCCTTTCTTCTCAGAGTAGTCAGATAGGAAACGCCGGCCTCATCTAGTTTTAAAAACAATATGATTCACGTGTAAAAGTGTTGTAGTGTACAAACCTACTTACAGAAATAAAATAATTTAGGTAGACATAATCAACCTCGTAATTACTCTATCATTTTTCACAACAATACCTTGTAAATTGAATAAGGTTAAAACTATGTAACTAGGAAAATTATACAGACTTGTCGTTTTTTCATGTGCAAGTGACGTCACCCTTACACTAAAATGTTAACGCTTTAAAAAAAGGTACCTATTAGAAGTTGTATCATTTTCCGTTTATTAATAGAATCTTTGTACTCGCTTCAAACGAAACTGACACGAGTTCAAACTCTGTTCCACTACATATCATACAGATACACCACTTCAATGAACTAACAGCGCTAGTATTAATGTCAAGGTGTCGTCACGAATCATCTGGCATCATCAGACCGATGGCAACGCCAAAATGCCAGTAAAAACGCCAGATAGGATCTATATAGGGGCTGCCAGATCGACTGACCACTTGGTAGCAGCCAAATTTGGGAATGTAATTAATTTAATCGCTCGTTGAGATCTGCTCCTAAGTTGCTGATGAGTTATGTTTCAAATCAGACTATGCATTAGATATAGAAGTGTAGTTGAGGATTATTTAAGGGATAATTGAAAATAATTTACTTCAGTCTATAGATTTAATAATGACTTGCTATGTGTTAATAAACAATGTAACATCACGCCTGTATTCCCAAGAAAGGTTGCGCAGAGATGTATGTATTATACACCCACATTTCGTGAGTTACATTAAACTTTTATCGGAATTTATGTATACGCTCATATACGATAAATAAAGATATTAGATATTCCGTAGATTAGGTGGCTTTTTAGTCCGGAAAATAATGACACGTTTTCTTTCTTAAACAAAAAAAAAAGACTTTTCGTATAATTTCATCAAAACTCATTCATTAACGTTCTTCCACCATCAGTAGGTACTTCGTATGAGTACTAACAGTTAATTACCAAAACACGTGTAAGTAAATTAATTCGCTATAAGATTTTAACTTGAACCTCTCACACGTAACCGATTTACCGTGAAAGGCGCGTTCGATACGGACATCGCGTCACATAATTTGGTTTTTTCTTCCATTTTGTTGAGCATGAGGTCTTGGGTTCGATTCCCAGGTCAGGCAAAGTGTTATTGGGTTTTTCCATCTGCAGTTTCTTAGTTGCAGTCTGGAGTCTCGATTTGTGCCTGGTTGATGGCAATAGGCTCGCCGCCTATTACGTGGGACTTAGACATAACTGGCGAAATGTGGGTGTACTACAGGTATACCTCTGCCTAGCCTAACCTTTTGGGGAAACAAGGCGTGATGTTATGTCATTTCAATAGTTTTGACGGAACTGTTCATTTAATTTTAAGTGTTTATTGTAACCAAAATTATTCAAATTTGTTTATTATAGGTCTCTGACTGAATCGATTTAAGCTCATGTTTTACTTAATTAACTGACTATCCTGCTTTATAAAGTTAGTACCAAATTCACTATAATTAACACATTATCCGAAAGTGTTAAACTTTTCTTTAAAATTCTACTGGCATCGGAACAATATGAAACTAAAACGTTGTTATGTATTTTAGGTTCTATCTCTCTCGATCCTAATAATAGAGATAATAATTCGTTCTTATTGTAACTGCTTTCATCTCAACTGTAAATATATCTATCCTTATTCAGCTGAGAATTATCTGCTAGAGTTGTCACTAACAGGATTCGAGGAATAAAGATCGGCCGCAGCTCCCAGACGGGTTTTCATTTTCAAATTCAATGAATAAGCGACCTTTGCATTTGATGGGCGTGATAACGGTAGATATATAGACCAAAATCTACATAATGATGTCGTTAGACCGAAAGCGATGCGGGAGAAAAAATATATCTAAAAATATTTGGGACACGGCCGAGATTCGGGCCCATTCTAACACCACAATGACGATCCGATTTCATGAAGGATAATTCAGTAGAAGTTTACCTTATTTCAATTTCTGGTGTAATCCCAACTTATTAATAGGGTTACAGCAATGCAAAACTTGTGCAATCGTGTTATTCTAATAAATGTTTGTTAAAAATAATTGAAAAACTTTTATCACTCCACCGAAGATATTAATTAGTTTTGTTGAACCAACTTTTTTGCGTATTTATAATTGAGATTTTTGTTTTTCCGTCCATACGGTAACCTTGAAGAGACAAGGTTAGGTTAACCCTCCCGATGGATGACATGTTTCTATGACAGTTTGGTGCGCGCTGGCTTAATTTATACCACCTTCGTTTTACCTTCGTAAGTCACGCTATCACGTTATTGGAGGCCTTTTCCTTACACAGGTTTTTGTTTTCCTTCCAACGAGGCAACGTTCCTTTTCTTTGGCACACATTTTATTTACCTCTGTGCCGTAGCGAAAGTAATACGTTACGAAACTGTTCTGTAATTGAACATAAATATGTTTCAGCCAGCCAGTTTGAAAAGTAAGTTTTTAGGCAGATTATAGAGGTACTCGTGCCTGTATTTTTCTGTGACGGTCATAAGAAATTGTTTCTAGATCGTTACGAAATATTACGTGACCAAAATATCGTTGTTGGAAGTGCTTCTAATATAAACGTTGTAGATGGAGAGATTAACACGCAATACGACTATTTATTCAATGAAATTACGATTAGGATTTTTTTTTTATCTTTATCGAGAGTTCTTTGATCGATGAATTTCTATAAATGTGTAGTAGGTATCTACCATTCCGAAATCATCCAATTTTCCCTAGCCACATAAATATTCATTAACTCAGGTAGGTACTTCAAATTAGGCATAAATATCACGAACCGGGCCATTACTCGGGTCCCTTTTAAAATGAAAATGTAATTAATATGAAACGACAGTATTATCTACTGAACTTCAAATGTAAATTACGCTTTATGAAATTAATTTCGTTTCGAGTAGTTGGGAGCACTTAGAACTAAATAATTAATACTTGGAGAGTGAGAATGAGCCAAGTCTGACATAGTCCGAGAGATATGAGATTGCCAAAATAAAGACATGAAGCATCACGAGACCAACTTTCAATTATGTAAGAGTTTAAAAGTTTTGCGTTAGTGTATGAATTCTCTTTTTGATTTACGAGAACATTATTTTAAGTTTAGAAGACAGTGATGTGCGTACAAATTCTGCATAATATTTGCAACGCTTTTTTATATTTATGCCCCTATATATATTTCGAAAGAGATTAAATTTTATCCTTGAAAATATTTACCCATCTTAATTCGCTTTAAATTTCGAACAGCAGAGCTTGGCGTATGTGTGTTTTGCGCCGAAATATGGTCGATATTTGACTAAAATGGAGAAACTATTTCGAGCCTCGTCTTCTATTTAGGTATATTATCAAACAATTTCATTGTAATCTGGGATTGAATTATGAATATTACAATGTTAAATATCTAATTTAGTTACGACAAATATTTGGTATGTCTCGTATTTGGTCTTGTAGGTAAATGATAAAATCAAACGACATGTTACTTGTGGGAATATTCATTTATATCATACAAGATATTTTACATTAAGCCAAAAGAGAATGAGTGTCATCGTCATGATAAAACGTAAATAAACATGACAAGTCACTACCTACTCAGTAAGATTATTTTCAAAAAGATCCATAGTTTCAAATATCAGTAATAATGACTTGAAATTAACAAGCTGGCATTTTAAACTGTCATCTTACGAGAACTAATTGCCTCGTTGTTGGCTGTCACGAGAACAAATGGCGACTAACGAAAGATTGATGAAGAGATAAGCTCGGAATGAGCCGATTTACATAACAATCTGTGTTAAAATGCCAAATCAATACACGATAAACGCCTAATGATTACCATCACTTATTAGCGACAGACGTTACAGGTGGCTCAATTAAAAAAAAAACAAAAATGACGAACTTGACATGTTATGTCAAAATCGATGACAATCGAATTTGACACATTTTCGTAAAACAAATGGAAAAATCGACTTATTTCAATCAAAATAACTCCTATTTTACAAACATGGAGTGTTCAAACAATAAATTAAAAAATATATATTCCAATTTCAACGAAATCACTTTCACGAACACTCGTTGATATAATTCAACGCCGCCTGAAGGGTCGATCATTAATCCGTATTATGAGTATGTAGGCACTGCGCGTGATATTAAGTCGCAGCCGTTAACAAAAGTGGTTTAACTAAGCCCTTTTCCCCCTAATTTCACCTCTATAGTGTGTATTGAACTAGGTACCTAACCGTTAAACAGTTTGGAGCTTTAGGAAGCATTCATAAATACATTTGTGAGAATAGCGTAGTGTGGGACGCCCCCCAGCCAGTTGGACCGACGACCTTAAAAAGGTGGCTGAGACAGACTAGATGCGGAAGGCGGAGGACAGGGTGTTGTGACGCAGCCTGGGAGAGGCCTATGTCCAGCAGTGGACTGCGATAGGCTGAGTTGATTGATTGGCTGAGATATCTAAAAGGTCTAAAGTGCTCTTAGTCTATCCTGACGCCACTTTTCTAAAAGGATAGTCGATAGGACAGGATACTAAGCGCAATTATCTTGATAAAATAGAAAGATAACTCTTTGTCGATCATCGGTAGCCATCTTTTCTGATATGAAAACTGTTTTGCTACCATGTCGAATCAAACCAAATGAATACCTAATTTTCTTGTAGCTTCAAAAATTACACGAGCGTAAAATGTAGTAAACAAACACGTGCCTGCCATGTAAGTAGTATTTTACTTAATGACCAGTTAAAGCCTCAATAAAAAGACAAGGGAATAAGAAAAAAACACCATGACAATCCGTTTTCTGTTAAAGCGGCAATTTGTCCTTAAAATCTATTAATAGGTCTATTTTCCATACAAACACGTTGTGTCTGCAAATATTTTATCTCCATCTCACGGTTGGAGCGAAGCGTATTAATAGAATTATATTTACTTTAGTGTAATTGGTGATATTCAGTTTATCTTGCGACGCCACCATTGGAGAAGCAAATTTGGGTCAAACATATGAGGTGCTAACTAGATGGTATGGTGAGGTTTTATTAAGACATTCGCTGCGGCAGCGCTAGAAGCCAACTTGCCTTCTGTGAGTTACGAGTCAAGTACTCCCCGTATCAAGAATTCCAACTATGCGTTACAATTTCTATTTTCCCCTACCTGGCCCTGACTTCAAAGGTCCTTTGAGACACAGAACCTTATCGGGTTTGGAATTTTTTTGAACTAAATGATAGGGTACATTGTTGAGTATACACAGTACGGGGTTCTGTTGGATATTTCAAGAGTTATAGACATTTTTCAAAAACGGTCATTTTACGGGAAAATACTTCCCGGGCCGCATAGAACAAATACCATGCTAGGGATGGGGTATGCTCGTGAAAAAAGTAATAACTTTTTAAATTTCAATCATTTATTAAAATCGAACAATTAACAAAAACAGTAGTTTATAATAGTTAAATGTTATGAAACTACACATTTATCTTCTTTAAATACTTAATTTACTTAACAAAAAAAATTCCTTCAGTATTATAACAAAAAATTATAATAAGAAAATATAATAATTATCTAAGAAATTTTAAATTTTCTATCCGTATTAATTATTTATTTTACTCTACAATCAACAAATAATAGTAATATCAATATCTATCAATATAAGTAGATCATCATCTCAATTAATTATATATCATTATAGATATTTCAGTACCTAACAGTAATATCAAGATTAATACTTATTTGTGTTTTTTTACAAAATATATTTTTGATTCAACTCACGATGTAACAGCAATATCTTAGCTTCGTTAATATCTAGATTGTTAGGTCAATATTATACGAATCGAATAATTTCAACATACGTAGGCATATTTTATTACAATTTATTATCAGTATAGCTAAAAAGTTTTCACCTATTTCTATTTAGGTCGCAACGAAATTTTTATGCCAAAACTATATCATATTCGCTTGTATTCCCATTTGATACTGGCAGACGTTCAAAATTCCATACAAACGTTTAATATTTCGTCAGAGTAAGCTGTTCCGATTTATATTTTAGTTTGTATAGACTTCCTCGTATAAAACTTATATCGAAGTTATAAAGACCAACAAAATAAACATTAATGACTCCAACGATATAATAGAGTTTTTATTGGCCTTATATTTTTAGGTCAAATTAAAGCCACGTAAGCAGGGAAGGGTTAAATTTTATAAGCACTAGAATCAATGTAATTTTGTTCTCATTAAAAGCACATTAGTAGTATTATTTAATGTAGGTACAATTATTCAGCAATTATTGTAGCATACTAATAGTCAAATAATAACATTATAATTTCGATGTTTGAAAAATTGTTATGTAAAACATTTTTCAGATCTTTCAACATATTTTGATAAGTCTAGAATTTTGAAGTAGTAGTTATCAAAGTATTCGGTAACTAACTAATCATAACACTAAAGAAAATAAACCTAGTTTAATTCAGCTTCGTTCATCAATTTTTAAACAGTCTAGAGAGGTTAAAATCGAATTAAAAAAACAAACTAGTCTCTGCCCGAACACTAAAGGGTCTTTATAAATACACCGGCCAGGTGTTGTTTACGCGTACAACAGTTGTGAGGTCAGTACACAATCCAGGAGTTTGTTTTCCAGCTCATTTGCAGTGTAAAGCCGATTGCTAACTGTTATTGAGACAGATGGTTTGAACGCAAACACTGATGGACTGTGACGTTTGAGTTGTGCTTGAGACACTGTGCAAGTTAGAAGCGATCGCGTGTTGCAATTTTTGAAAAGAGAATAATCGCAGTGTGACTAGATTATGTCAAAATTAAGTTCGTTGAACAAACTTCAAAATGAAGTTCGGTCGGATACGAACCGAGTAGAAAGCTCCCGAACATTAGGCCGAAACTCCGGATTTACGCTTCGGAGTAGGCCCCCAGCTATCGTATACTGCCTTACCCAAACATATAAGCTATGTATGTGTTTTAGCAATGCAGACTTCATTGAATTGAAAATTGATTGTGAAAATAAATGAAAAACGTTATTTTGCAATAAACGCATTATTTTTTGGATTTCTGCGAATTGACCGACCGTGGAGATCAGTAAGTAGGTATATTTTATGTTATTAAGTACCTACAAAATGAATTCATCTTTTGCAAAGCAAACAATTCTGATTTCAGCATGTAGGTACCTACATCTACCTACTTTAATTATTTCTGCAACTCAATAATTACCTACTTGTTATGTAGTTAGTGAAGAATCTGTCACAAGACATAATTGGAACATCTTTCCTCTATCCCCCGTGTAACAGAAAATTATTAAAACTTCTTTTAAAACAACAAGTTTTAAAGGAAAATTATTTTATAGCCATACTTATTCTTTTAATAAAATCGTCTTTCAATGATAATCGTCAATAATAGATTTATTTTAGTTTAGAAATTGTTAATTAAACCAAAACAAAAACCAGTCTATTGTTGAGTACAAAAATATAATTGTGTTTCGTAAAAATGTTTTCGTGAAAATTAGAAGAAGTTATTTTCCTTTCAAAGTTTTTGTAAAATACGTTATCTATTGAAAAAAAAAATTACCTTTTCTTGTAAAAACCAATGGGAATACCCATTAGTAATGCTACTGCCCTTTCAGATAGATTTTACAAGCTTAATAGTAATAATATATTGCTATTAAGAATACATAGTAAATATATACACCTGTAACACACTTGATACTTTAATTAATATCTTAATATCAACTTTATAGTGCACATTAATCGTCCTCTTTTATCTATTAGCCGTACTGTATTACGCCTCACATTACAATCATGTGAATATTATTACAACAACAACAACAATTGTCAAGGTCTCCAACTATCCTTCTATTAAACACTGTTTTAATTACATACACAATAAACTGCTACGATACTTCCATACTCCTTTTCCTACAGTTACATTCATATGTACATCTGGTCATACACGCAGTTTTAAACTACATAATTATCTCGATTATCAACTAAACTCACATGTTCACTTCCGTCATATATTCTGTAATTATCACTTTCCTGAAAGTATCGTTACTGAAAAAAAAAACAACAAAAATTGGCTCGGAAGTATTTGAGAAAATCGCAGACATACAATCACAAAAAACCTCCTTGTTTTTGCCGGATAAAAATACGAAAGATATACCCGTAAGTGTAGATAGATAGAATACTTTTTGATATGTAAGTTTATGTGTAGTATTATTAAATTAAGGCCATTACGCCACAGAGCAAAGAACTCGTAAAATGTAGCGTCCAAACATTGTCAGCTGTAGTCAGATGTTACCGGCTAACAAGGATATTGGATGATGAGCCACAGCCGCTCTCCATCCGCTTAACTAGTCGTCTGTCAACACATTGGTTGACTAGATTCATATAATTAGTTAAATAGGTCTTTGGAAGCCTGGGCATATATTTGTTATCAGACAAAATGTCGGTGTCCATAAATCAAAAATCTATGATAAATGATTTTATTTCTGTAAGTAGGTTTATACAAACACTTTTACACGTCAAACATTTTTTTTAAACTAGATGAGGCCGGCGTTTCCTATCTGACTACTCTGAGAAGAAAGGCTGAAACAAACTCAGAGGTCACAGTTTCTTTTAAAGTCCAGACATAATCTTGGTCAGATCATGTGAAGACCATGTAGATTGGTGTCTGTAATGGTCTTTTGAGGAAAGAACCACACAGATTGAGTGGACCTGTCCAGTCAGTGCAAGCATCTGTCAGTAATCGTACAGCTCAACAGAAAAGTTAAGGAGCTCAACGATTCGACGAACAATACCAAAGAAAGGACATTTGGGTAGGCCGCATAATTTACTCAAACTGCCAGACTATGATTAAAACTCAGAGAGAAAAAACAAGAAAGAAAAAAAAACAAGGACCCACATAGTCTTCACATTCACAGTAATTAAAATAATATAACACTTTACAAAGTAACTATTGTATATATATCATTCATCAATGTCAATGTGTATATAAGAAGAAGAAAAAAAAGTTAGCAAAAAAATTATCTTTATGTCAATTGTAACGCGAGATTTGATTCCCCATTCAATTTAATTGCGAAATATGGATGGGATTTAAAGTCATTTTAATGTTTATGTCTTTAATTTATTATACGTGTAAACCATAAACAGATCATAAATAAAAGATTTTTAGACACATATCTACGGGAATCCCACAGCTTTCTTACGAAAAAAACCTTCTCTGAACTTTAAACCTATAAACAATTCTGAGTAATATCAAGAACAAACTATTAATATTATCGGCTATAATCAATTATTTATATCGATTCTCGCTACAACTGCAAAAACAAGTCATATTCTACATGTTCAGACCTATTCATCAAGTTTCAGAATAATTGATAATGTTTAATAAAATGTTCGAGTAACTCTCAATATTTATTGCCTACGTCTTGCAAAATTCAATTTTCATAAATTAATCTGAACTTTATATCTACTTTGAAAAGTCATACTAAGTTATTGAAACGTGTTACGTTGTAATATAGTACAGCGGGGCAATTGCGTAACACGCTTACAGTAGGAATCGATTTCATTTTGACAGTTCAAAAATATTCATTGCGTTATTTACGTGGTTGAGCAGACAAATTTTTCGAACATATGAAGCAATGGATTAGCAATTTGCTTCAAAATCATTCAGATTGTGATTGATAGTGTGTTACGCAATTAGTTATGTTGCGCCGACCCCAAATAAATTGGAAGAAGGGTAGGAGAATGATGATGATGATAATATATCTCGCAACCCTTTCGTAGTGAAATTCTAAATTAAATAGTCTTAGGACCTTTTCCTCTGAGTTTAGTGTCAGTATCGTTATCCAACGAAACGAATCATTAAGATTTCTCTACTCTATCCAGACTAGAGAAATCTTAATAATTTAATTTTATTCTAATTCTAAATTCACAATTTACTACTAAAGCTATTAACGATCCACTTTAAACGTCAAAAACAGAGGCACGTGAAAAATATGATTTCATTCAACTTGAACATGATGTATCAATCAAACTCATTTAAATAATTTTCGCGATTTTATTACAAATATAAATCAGAATCCACTTAAAAACAATTCTATCAATATGTAAGTATATTATGTATTAAGAAGATTCTCTAAAAAAAAACTATTATTATTGTACTTGTTGCGAATTGAATTTTACAGATTCGGCCATGATTACATGGGCGGTGAATGGACAAAGTTTTTCTCGACTATGTACACCTTGGCTTTCCGGTGCACTAAACTCCGTCCGCGGTCGCGCTCGTGGGAAAAAATAAATAAAAATTAAATCATACTACGCACCGCTGACGATGAGTGCGTGCCAAATGCAGGGCTGCCATTAGCCGCATAATTTAGATATTATACTTACAAATTGTTGAAAAATGTCTTAGCTTTTTCTTTGAGAAGTATTTACTAAAAAGCGTTGAGTAATTTGGAAGAGAGACAGATCAGAAACAGAACGTTGAAAATAATTTGATAGGATCTAAATGACTGAATTACCTACAGATTGTATCGTGGCCCAGCCCTGTAACAACTCATATTCATATGTCAAATACACTACTGATATTTCACATCTGTTAATCACATTAATTTGGCAAACATCCCAACTAGTTAAAATCTATCACTTTGAATTACTTCTCTACTTTTTGCATACTGACGATTCACCATCTATAACGTGTCTAATATCAATATCACATGACTTACTTGTAATTTAAATTTTGTGTTGTTGGCAACCCTGCCGTGACGATGAATGGACACCGTGACATTGTGCGGTTCACGTGCGTGTGACGTCATCAATGATTTCCTTTAACAGTTGCACGGTTCGATCGCAACAATAGCAAATAGTAGGTAGCATGTTTTGCAAAAAAAATAAGGTGAGTCCGATTCAAAGTAACTACATTGTAAAAAGTTTAATGGACTGTAAGAATGTTTTCATATAAATTGTATCTAAAATGATTCCCATAAATGTCGTTTACAACTCTTTGTAGGTACCTAACACAGACTACCGCTGTTATTTAACCACAACATCCCACAAACACTGCAGCAACTTGCCTCTATAAATAAACAGCAAACCTCAGCGCTATCGGAAACAATTCCCAGCCAAGTAGATAAATAGTCCCCTCAAGGTTGAGAGGGCCTACTCCCCACAACCCAACTTCCCTCTAAACTAGCTTGAAGACTATAATCCCCCCGATTCTTTCCTCCCCAACTAAGACAAGAAACACTTTTTCATAACGCACTTTGCATATTTAAAGCCTCTGTACTAATCAGAGCCGACCTTACTCTAACCTTCAAGTAATGAAGGTCTTATGTTTCATACATTACGTGTTTTATTGTGATCACATACTTACAATCCATAATTAATTACTACTATTGTATAATTTCCACGGCCTTGTGACGTAATGACGTGTCGTCGCAGGTGCAGTGGTAGAATTTTTATAGGCTGTACGGCTGAATTGTCTTCTTCGGTATACAATGCTGTGTTGACCTCGTCAATGTCAGGGCCACTACCCATTGTGTGGTCAAGCGAAGTGGAGCTTGTCGTTAGTGTTGTTTCGTCATTGATGCTCTTGTTTATAGTGCGATCATCAGTAATTATGGATATATATGTACATACATATAACATTCGCATAATTTAACGTAATCATATTTTGGAGGTTATGTATTATTAGTGAATAAACCTTTAGCTTTTTCAGTTTTATTTAAATTCAAATAGAAACACTCTATTTAAATGGGACTTGAATAAATGCAAAGATTTGTGTTTATCATTAAAATGAGCTCCTAAATTTCTGTTTTCAGGCTGCAACGCTTTTAAAACACATTCAAAGCGTTTGAATAGGGCTGTCTCAAACAAATGAATAGGCTATTCATCCATAAGCGTGTTATCTCTCTAATCTAGTTAATCACGGCCCTATTTTCGCCGACTCATTAGAAGGGATAATACTTTTGTGAGGCTTCTAACAGTTCGTATAAGTAAGTAGGTCGTTATTAATTACTTAGTCTGTATTTAGTTAATTGCTTTTAGGTTACCGAAGATTTTTGGCTTACTTTGCGATCGGAATAGCGTGATCTATTTTCGCGGCAACCTTGGAGAACTTGTGAGTTTGTTTATTTAGATTTTTAATGGTTTTACTTAATCAGGAAGTAATTATGGAAATTATTTTTGGGGAAAATAATGATGCATGATAGTTTAGGTAGTGTTGAATTAAAATACGAACGCAACACAATTATGGAGTATTTAACAAAACAGTAAGAACAGACGGAATTTGAATAATAAAGAAATTTTAATTTTTTTTAAATAGGTAAGTGTACCTACAGCATGTGTATAAATTGTATCATTATGTATTTGCATTGTACCTATATTAATGTAATGACAAGCAAGATACAGATCGCGATTGACGTGGTTAAGCTACACCTAATCCAGTCATCAGTTGGATGGGTGGTTGTTGCCTAATCCTCTTCATGCTCCAGCAAGCATATTAAGCCATAAGCGTCATTTCCGCGTAGTAGATTGGACCATGTATCTTTCCTCTACCCTTTTGGGATGAGCAGGGGTCTAGCCGTATCTACTTTAATTAATCAGCTATCCCCGAAATGCGGGTTTTAGCGGCGTGAAAGGTTATAATCGGATTTAATTATGTAATTCTCTGTGACCCCATTTCTAGAGAATAGACCATCTACTTTCATACCGTGAGTGTAATTTTTGTGCTGACAACAACAATTTATGTTATCATCAATATTTGGCCCAAAACAAGCCGTTGTGCATTGATTTCATATATACAATATTTAACTTTGAAGTTTATGAATTTTTGACTTTAAACATCAATCTGTTGTTTTTAGAACTATCACTCAAAAACAAGCAGCATATGATCAATCCATTGATCTTTCAGCAATCAGTAACTTGTCATTTCACGAAAAGGCTCCAAAGTTGTCGTTTACTGAAGGATGTTTCGTAACAACAGATCTTTTGTTGTCAACAACAACAACTCAGATATGAGCAACACTATTGTGAAGATCAAGACCTTATTGTCTCTCAGCGCATCCCTAGTTATGACGTCAATTTATTTCTATGTAAAAAATGTTTACGTTCATTGGACTGAAAAACAGTTTCGAGATAAACAACATCGTCGAAGTGAGCTGTTTACTGGAGAGGAGTCTCTGCTGCGGAAAAAACTGCGTAAGCATATAGCCTGCTATGTATTTAAATATGACATAGGCAGACTAAAAGTCATATTCATTAATAACACGCTGGACATAAGCCTAAACGGTTGTGATGCGATACTTACTAAAAAATAGGGCTTCTATAAACCTAAACTTCTATTCACTATGATATTACTTGTAAGCTCATATTAACATACAACAAACAAACAAACTTTTTAATGCTCAAAATAAAGCAATCCTACTGTAACTCACATTTAACATTAACATATTCGCTGAAGAATAAACGAGTAACTCACATAAATAATATGTGTTCCTACATCGTGTTTACAATTTAAATTCCTCCGATATTTCGAGGCCTTTCAGCTTGTGGTCACGGGAAGGTTGACCTACAAGTAAGTGGGCACAAACTGGAAAGGCCAAAGTATCGAATAATTTTAAATAACCCTAAAGTTTCCTGTAAATACGTCGCCAGTTGTATTTATCTTGCCGTCCTCTGTTTAGACAGGATCTCGTATTTATTTTTGTATGTTAGCAGGTAGGGGCTGTTATCCTACAGCCACCGACCCTGTGTGGGTCAGTACAGGATATAAAATATCAGTCCATAGACCATTTTTTTTTCCTACATTGTGTCCGACTGCTGGGGAAAGGCCTACCCCTTTTCCTTCCATACCTCTCTATTTTGTGCGATCTCTGGTCATGTTGGCCCCGCAAACATGATTATATCGTAACACCAGCTTCACCGCGGTTTACCTCGATGGCGATGTCCTCCCTCAGGCGTCCAGTGAGGGAGGATGTTTGCCCAGTCCATAGTCCATACTAAGTGTTTATCAAAGTCAGTTTTCCACTCGATAACTGCAATTACATTTGCAGATACAGCTACAGCAGCATGCTACTGTCAGTCATAGAAGGCAAATTGCGATTCTATACCAAAATCAAAACCACCGGACGTCCACCACTTTTCAACCTTATTGTCTTAGTAATAAGGTCGAAAAGTGGTTCATCGGAAATGTCCGCTATGGTACCTTCATAAAAAATATACTATTCCTATACCAACACTTCTTCCCCCATCCCTTACTAGGTCATCTCAGAAATCGCTACATCATCCTATTGATCGCGTAAATCGCGTCACCCCCTCAACAAATAAGTAAGCCCAATAACCCACATACTGAAATACCCACATTTGGAACGAGGAAATAGTTGGAAAACCCACTAACCCTCGCTTCTTCATCAATCAAGTTTTTCTTTCCATCCCCCGTGTCTATGTGGGATGGATGGGTAGCATTAATCATTATAGATGGACGATCGACCGACTTAGGATGCTTTTATACCAAAAGATATCGTGCGCCATAAGTATCCATGTTTTACGACAATATGACAAAACCGGAATATTCCATTTTCGTGGATTTTGGTTGCCTAATGAATATAACATTAGATACGGGATTTTGGGTCGCGATTTAGTTGAGATATTTTTTTCGAAATCTCTTTGGATTTTGTCGAATTATTTAGATTATTCCATATATAAATATATTAAGGCGCTATTGTTGTGTTAATTCAAAATTACGGTTTTTTTACTGTAAAATCTGATCAAACTATCGTAAATGCAGGATGTTTAAAATTCAACCTACATCCAATAGACGCTTCTTGCATATTAAAGGCTCATAAAATTTCGAACAACCCGGCACAAGTAGGTATAATGAGGTGATCTCGGCGCATAACCTTGTGGAAAGCCGTATCTTTGTAACCTTAGCTAGTTTCCAGTATGGAAATATTTTAGTATGAATAAGCAGTAATTAAAATTGTTTTTCCGTTGTGATAAAGCAAATTACTATTGTTTGTTTTTAGTGTTAAAAACATCGAATCTAATGGTAGCAAATCGTAACATACAGCACTTTAGGTAAATTATTCCTTGATAGATAAAGTTCAAATGTCAGAAACGAACATAAATCTCAGTGAAAACAAAGTTATTAATCCGTTTGAAGCCACGCTGGCAGTTAATTAAACTATTTCAAATTAGTACCAAAGTCAATTAATGTTTAAATGTCATCGATGGCTGAATTTATTGGAGCCAAGTCTAAATTGACAGAAAAGGACAACAATTATTAATAATTAGCACAGATAATAAATTTGCTAAAGTTATGTTTTAGTCTGCGGTGACTTCTAGGTAGATATAACTGAAGTTTGATTTACAGTTTGATATTCAAATATTTTATTAAGATCGTCAAGACTGAAACAGATAATCAAATAGAAACTTCAAGAATTAAATCACTATGAACCGTTACTTTGAACACATTAATTAATGATGTCATGCCCTTATTTCGAACTAAAATTCTAGCTTATATGTACATATAGAAGTAAAAAATCGCGTGTAGCTAATATAGATAGATTACTCACCAAGCTATTTTAGTCCGACTTTAACTACAGCAAAACAGAAAGGTTAAAATCAACCCCTTAACACCATGATGACGCTTAACTGGTAAATCAATAACCTGAGTACAGCCATTAACGGTAATCACCATAATCCAGTCACTCCCAAAAACTGGGTGGCTGAGAAATTTTCCCAAACATGTTCAGGAGTTTTGAAATAAATTACCTACATAACCCAGGGAATATTACGCAGGAATTTGCTCATTTAAAAACATCGCGTAGGTACACCCGCGAACGATCCCGGTCGCCCACTTTTCGCCCTTATTCCCTTTGCAATAAGGATGAAAAGTGGTCCACCGGGAACGTTCGCCTACGTACATTGTATAATGCTGGAGGCGCTTCAAAGTTGTTGAGAATCTTTGTTTTTGTAGGTACTTCTACAACACATCGAGCCTTTTCAGGAAAAACATCGTAAGCGCCAGAAATCACAAAACTATTTTTTCTTCGTAACCTGTTATTTAGACATCTTGTCGTGATGACTCTTAAATTTCATTTTAAATTTACACGACTTTATTTTTGTAAGAAATGATCATCGTATATGATAACATCGTTAATTAGGAAAGGAAAAACCCTTTCCTGTAAAGTTCAAAATGACGCTTACGGTGTTCTTCCTGAAAAGGGTCGACATGTTTGATCTTTCAAAAGTGGGTCCAAAGAACATTGAGATAAGATAGTAAAAATGTTGGGCTACAATCTCGTTTATCTTAGGAAAGTTCGTCAAACCTGACAAATTTCTGTTTTTATGCTGTAACCACAGAGTGCTAAAAAAGTCGTATCTTGTACCGTACTCACTGACCCAAATACCAAAGAAATGCAGTTGAACTTTAACGTGAAGTATGTTTACTGAACAATTTGCGTCACATCTGATACAATGCATGCGGTGTAGCCAGGGTTAATTTCAACGTCATTCCCATGGTGTTTTCATGGGAAATCGATCCTTTCGTGTTCTACTTTAAGTATCATTTCCGCGTCAACATCGTTGGGAGTCGACCGAGACCTACTGAAGTCCCTAATGCGAAAAGTTTGACGTCAGTGCCCCATATTACTGCTTTGACTAAACCATGCTTCGGTTCACCTTATCAGTATAGTAGTGTCGTTCGTTTTTATTAGTTTTTTGTTTAAAATTGCTATGGAAACACGCACATTTTTTGTTGTCTGCCAATAAGCTTTCTTATATAGAGTTTCTTTTCAAAGTCAAAGTATTTAGTAGTGTGTTTTTTGGTGATACAATAGGTCTTATAATTAGGACATGGTAACTCAAAAAACTACCCATTAGGGTATACACTATTTAGCTATTTAAGAATATAAAATCAATATTACATACAAATTAACATAAATTTCAATAGGTACTTCGAATACAATCTATTTTTATAATAACCATTTTGAATACAATTAATAAGTCAGGTTTTTGAATTGTCAAGCATAAATACATAATTATCATTTAGTTTACTTATTACATTTTGTCAAAAAGGAATTCGTCAATGGTATAATAGCATTTTTCAGTCAATAAGTTCTCCGAATAAATTGTGTCAAGTGATCTCTAATATCATTTGGTATTTTGTTGAATATCTTCGGGGCCATACAGAGGATGCTTATGTGCATAAGGGCGGTCTTTGAGGGTCTTAGACGTAATTCATGACGATATTCTTGTCTTGTCGATCTATATCGTTGCTCTGAAGCTTTCTTAAACAGTTCGCTATTTTTCTTGACAAACAATCTTTGAAAAAACTTTCCTTGCGTTACTTTATAAAATTCTCAATCAAGAATCGAAACTGTTAGATTTAGTTGAAGATTAATTTTCGAATTCCGCACCTACTTACCTGCACTATCGACGGTCGAAAGGTCGAAGCGAAATTTTTGGTCGAAAATGAGTTATGAATGCCATCCTAAAAAGCAGAAAATTTTAAGTGCTGGAAGGCATTCATAACTCATTTTCGACCAAAATGTCGCTTATATTACCTTTTAACCGTTGACATGTCTTCAATGTAATCAATATGATCGTAAGCTTCAAGAAATATATCAGTTAAGATAGCATAATCAGCCTATAATGTCCCCACTGCTGGGACACAGGCCTCCTCTCTTCGAGAGAGAGTGGGCTGTAATCTACCACGCGGGCCCAGTGCGGGTTGGAAGATGTCACGTCTTCGACTTTTTGGTTCTAGAATATGCCGGTTTCCTCACGATGTATTCCTTCACCGTTTTGACGACATTATTTACACAATGTAAAGTGCCTGCCAGGGTTCGAACTTATGACCTATAACTCGTAAGTCGGGGCCGTTACCACTGGGCTACCATTGCTCTGTAATATAAATCTCTGTTAAGATAGCGCCTATCCTTAAAACCTTTAGATTTCATAACAAAAAAAAAACCAAGTATGCTAACAGTTACAAAATGATAGTTGACGATGAGTAAACATACCTTTTTTTTTTTGTGGATGGGAAATCATCAAATGACTTCTCCCGCTCTGGGCGAAGCGGGAGGGCGTGACAGACTTACTGACTAAAACCCACCCGTGTTCCTTCTGTTGCCTGTGCCGGGGCCACGGTAACTCTTTCGAACATCCCGCAACCCTAGAAACATACCTAAGGTCGCCGACACACCATGAAATAATAACTATATAATTAATTAGTTACTATTTCATGGTGTGACCCAGAACTAGTGAAGTTTTATAGTTCTGAAATCTGAGCTACGACTATTAAAGTCACATATTATAAATTAAAATCGCTTTTCGTGTCTGTCTGTGTGACGCGTTGTTCTTCTAAACTACGTAACAGATTTTGATGCAGTTTTCGTATCATTTAGAGAATTCATTCCGGAAAGTTCATGAAATTAAACTTCACAAAAAAAGTAATCTCGATGTTTTTTCAAGTCGTTAGAACCGTGCGAAGCAGGAGCGGCTCGCTATTTAACTTAAAACTACATAGTTAAACATTTCGTGTAGGTAATCCTACTAATTACTATTATAAATGCTAAAATTTGTGAGGATGAATGGATGGATGTTTGTTACTCATTCACGCAAAAACTACTGAACGGATTCGGATGAAATTTGGCATACAACTAGTTCAGAACCTGGATTAATACATAAAATAATTTTTATGCCGATATTCCCACGGGATCGAGACTTATGCGGGTGAAACCGCGGGGCGTTGCTAGTAAATATATAACAATAATAAAATTTCAGAAAAAACACATTTACGGTTCACAAAAACAATTTTCCAAGTAAATAATAGAACATTCCAGAAAGAAATGTAGGTACTAGCATACCTTCCATATCGAAGATTGCAGAAAGCATGTAGAATATTATATACAGGGCATTTTTTTAATCACTATCCAAATTTTCGCAGGGTGTTCTACCCATGAATACGAACAACTTTCACTATGGGACCAACTCTGAAATCACGAAAAAAAATCAGCTGTTTCATACATTTTGGTCGAGTAGGTATTGAACTTTTGTATGAATCTGCTGATTTTTTCTTCGTGATTTCAGAGTTGGTCCCATAGTAAAAGTTGTTCATATTCATGGGTAGAACACCCTGCGAAAATTTGGATAATGATTAAAAAAATGCCCTGTATATAACCTAGTTAGAAAACTAAGTATTAGGAATACTATTTACAATATGTCCACAATCTTACAATATCTAGTAAGTCTAGTTACTATCAGGATCTATAGGACAGTTTACAAGTAGCGTGATCGAACATGCAAATTATCATAACAAGATGGTCGTGAACGCAATTATATTTATAGTGTGAGCACGAGATAAGTTACAGATGCTGCCTGTAACTGAAAATATAACGCGTGCAATCGTGCTGTCGTGCTTTAATGACACTACCTATAGTGCGAATATCGAAATAAATGACGTTTCAAATGACGGAACACATTCGTGGATAATTGGGTTAAAGATACTGCACTGTCAATTTATTTTTTTGCTAACTCGTAGATGTCATTTTAGGTTAAGAAAAATGTTAAAATAAATAATTGTGATACTTTTCTGAATCAGTAATTAAACGGTAGCATTTTTTAAGCTGGTTACAACAGATAATGCTATGGTCGTGCTGGCTGATTAAGGCTTTACCTCTCATACACGAGGTTGTGGGTTCAAATCAGAGTAAGTAAACTTTTCAATTCATTTGTATGTATGTATGTATACTTTCTGAGTTTATCTTGGACATTACTGACATCGGTGAAGGAAAAACATCGTCTAAAATCGCCAACCCGTCTTGAGCAAGCGTGGAACCACTGCAGTTGGTAACCCGTCGCTTATTTTTTTTTTGTGTAAAATATTCCCTTTTTAGTGTGTGTGTGTGTGCAAACCACAAAGTGCGTAATACCATAGGCGCCGAGAAAAATATCACCAAAGTTTCTTTCGAAATTTGTGGCATAGTAGGAGTATGGAAGATCACGAGACGTGTCTAAATTTGTTTACAAGCAATAATAATAAGGCGTAGTTGACGGAGCCCCGCCTCGCGGAGCTCAATGGTTTAAAAAAAATAACCACGAAGGTGATGGCGGGGTCTTTGCATAATAGGCTAGGATTATTATCATAGCGCTATGGTCTTAAGAAAATCACTTGCTGAATCTTCTATAACAAGCTAAAGTTGGTTCCGATTTCTATACATATATTTTTAAACGTTTTAGAGGCTATCTAGACTTAATACAATATTATGAATCTCGTCAGTGAAACAGCCCTGTTTTATCTAGCGCCATCAATAACCATCATGGAGTCGTTTTGCACACCCAAAAATTATGCTTCACTGATAAACTGATCGATGTTGACAGGCTTATCACAAAGTTTTGTATTTTTGTGAGCCAGATTATTCAAAAATTCGTGACAACTCGACAGGACTTTTAAACAACAAGCTATTAATTAGTATCACTGCTGACTGACGATCAAATCTTGTAATCGAATTTAAACTCACTTTTGATTACCCGATCAAGTTGAAACTTTATAAGCACGCTCCGTTCCTATGACGTCACATTAATTTGGTAGAGACGACTTTTCATATTACAGCCAGGATCATTTTGAGATAACTCTTTAAAAGCTTCTGAAATCTTCTAGTATCTATGCAAGCTGAACTTTGATAGCAAAACATAACCATAATGATGACTGGCAGCATTTTAATAAAAGCTTGTCTTTAAAAGACTTTTCCATTTAGTTTTTTAATCAGTAAAAGTACCTACCGACTTTCAAACACAGTGTGTGCCTTTATAATTTCTATCGCGACAATATTAACGTGTACGTCCACGTCCATAAAATGTATGGAAATGCAATATAAAGTTATAACGTTATCGTGGACGGAAATTTAAAAGCGTCTTCATATTATTTCCATAAAAATAAAAAGTGAATTACTTTAATCAAAATAAAAAATAAAATACATTTTACTTCCGTGTATTATCGTGATGCTAACGTGGACGTGGACATCCACGTTAGAAATGATAAAGAACACAATAGAAAGTAATTATGACAATCTTTCTGATGACACATTTAAATATAACACCCACCTTTATTTAGGTCAATTTATCAGCCATTCATGTCTACTCCGTGTCTAAACTTTAATAGGGAAACGCCTTGACATGGTTGCCTCGGTCCTTAGTTTCTGTTACCATTGTCACTTTGAACCGGCAATGTATTGTGTAGGCATAATTTACGTCGCCGTGTCCGCTGTCAGAGAGACAATTAGTGTGAGTATGTAAAACAAGAAGGCTTATGTGTGTGTGTGACATGATAATTTAAATGCTTTTATATGGGGCACTTTGCCAATAGATTGAGGTGCCTACATAATTATGTCAGTAAAATACCTTTTCAGGCAAAAGTTATGAATGAAAGTATGCTTAAGAACCAACAAATCATAGAATAAAATGATCTTTAGACCATATAAATTAGAGATATTAATAATACCTCAATGATATAAGTTCTATGGGTAGAGGTGTATCTCTGCTTAACCCCTCGGGTAAACAGGCATAATGGTATGTTATGAGTAAAATAGTCAAACATTCAAACTATCAGCACTTACTGATAATTTGTTAAAACGTCGCCTACATAAAATTAAATTTTCATAAAAATAAAGTAGAAAACATCCCTCCAGTAATAAAATATGCGCCGACATCAAAAATAGAGCAAATAGCTCTATTTTTGATGTCGGTTCCACATATTAATACACTCACAAATTAATGGAGAATAAATTTAAATCTAACTGAATTAATGAGAATTTTAACCAACGAAGCATTTTTTTTTTCCTTTTCTAGCCAGTCTTAATAGAATTTGACGCAAAAGCTGAAAGTTTTTTTTTTTTAATAAATTGATCAAATGTTCGATTCTTCGATTTTTCTTCTTTTAACCAATCAAATGGGCTTTTCTATTACATTGTAGTATTCTTTTGTTCTGTAATGAATGGCTGTAACGACTTTTTCGGGTTATAGGTTAAGTTTTACTCTAGCTAGTAAGTATCTTGAGAAATTAATGGAATCATAATTAATTTTATTGTTAGCAGCCAGAACCTTGTGTATAAAGTTTTTTTTTTTTTTTGTGTAGATACTAATTCTGTGTATAGTGAGAAAGCCGAACCAACCAATTTATAAAGTATGTACCTACCTACTTATATTTACCTTTTGCACTTTTCTGGAGACTCATCATCTTATTTATACCCAGTTATTTTACAAAGATCGATCAAACATGTTACATGTATTCCAATCGATCCTTTCATGTTAAACCCACGATAAATCGGTCAGATAGGTACCTAATATACTGCGCCCTACATCCTATCATTGATTTTACATCAATCAATCAATGTCGTCGGCTGTAAATATTATAGCTCTGTCTGTTTCAAATACGTAGGAACAAACCTACCTACTATATCTACCCACCTACATAAATATCTACTAAATCTTTGTCTAAAAGTTTGTGATAAGGTGTAATCAATCATTCATGGGGTATATGTGAAATTTTGCTGTTATATTATGAGGCTTAATACAATTCAACACGCGTTTTGACATCAAAAATAGTCATAAAATTGCGCTAATCCTAAATTTTACGAGTCTATACATGCAACATTTTACAGGAACCCAACACACAACATAACACAGGTAGTGCCTTCTCTACACATGATACATCCATAACCCACTCATTCCCACTTAAATTGTAGCTTGACAATAATCCCAGGATATTCCAGAAGGTCCCAGAGACCAGAAAGTGATAGTAGGTACTGTTTTATTTCCCTAGAAATAAAGACATAACCGCATTGTAACTGGCATGTATGAGACAATGCATTAAATGCGTATATCATGATGACCTTGAATGGAATCGTCTCTATTACGATTCTCACGAGCCATGTGTTCAAATAACTTTTGAATCGGCAAATATAGGGGAAAATATCAAATCAGGTTTAAATCAATGGGTATTCAGACCCTCTATCACCAAGGTACCGGTCATCTACATCCCACAGTACACCCTGTTTTTTAACTTTCTATGTATTTATGCATGATAAATCATTTTATTTCCGACATGTCAATCATATTTTAAAAACAAGATGAGGTCGGCGTTTCCTATCCGACTACTCTAAGAAGAAAGGCCGAAAAGTCCAGACACTTGGTCAGATCTTCTGAGGAAAGAACCACACAGAGTGGACCTGTCCAGTCAGTGCACGCATTTGTCAGTATAAACTTCGTTTCATTAAACACCGCCACATTTGTGTATATCCACCATAGAAATATAATATTTAAGATATCCACCCACAGTCGGACGGGAATAGACCTTGTCAGAATGTTCTGGGAATGGACCCTGACAGAACATTTCAGAAGGTTCCAGATACCAGGAAACGTCACTAATAATGACATAACTGCATTGTAACCTGCATGTATATTATAGTGACCTTGAATGCGTATATTATAGTGACCTTGCATGGAATCGTCTCTATTGCTAGTACTACGGTTCTCACGTGAGCGCTAACAGTCTGTTTCCGTTTACAGACGACAAACGTGCGTTTTGTTTAGTTGACCGCGCTGACTGACAGTTAGACTGTCATTTTTTTATTTTACTGATGTTAAAACTGTAGGTAATTAGTGATCAATAGTGCTGGGAAGCCTGTTGCCTTCTGTTCTTCTTGATTAAAAATAGAAAAGAGCGATATAGAGCAGGCTTCTTTGGGGCTGGGAATAGTGGGAATTATGTGCGCTGAATGCTTTATCCCATAAGTATTTGTACCAACACCACAGATTATATTATAGTACAACAACATATAATATAGATACTAAATAAGATTCTATTCTCCATCTATTCCTAAGTTACATACAGCGCAATACGATAACATTTTAATACCTAGATAATGCACATATTGTTAAAGGCAGCATAAGTTAACGCTGTCCATTTGGGAAAACAGTAAACTAAAATATTCCTTTATATACCTAAAGCTATAATCAACTAAAAACCGATTTAAGTATTTACCAACATTATATTCTCAAAATGGTTCTTGTCTATACCTGACCAAAAACAATATTATTTAATAAACGTCTGGTACCTAACTGTACCAAGGTTCCTAGACACATGGTTTTATCTTAGTATTATAATTTACTGATAAATATTTAACAGAATGACTAAATTTATTATCTCAGTATCTTTAAACTAAAGGGTAGGCAGATCTACTAGGGGTACATTTAATCACAATCATTTTTTGAGATCGAGTTCGCAACTCCTCGTTGGTCTTGTCGATCAAGCGCGATTTCTGAATGTAGGGTGTTCCATCTCTGGATCGGGCAAAAAGGGTGTATGCAGTAGAAAATAATATTTCTCAGTAGCAGCTTGTATCAGCGCTTGATTGTTAAACTCGCAACTTTCATTGTGTGCATTGTATGTTTATGTCGCAGTAAGATGGTTATAGCCGTCATATAATTATATCCCTAGGGACATAACTTTATACTTTGTATACCTCTGCCTAACCCTTCGGGGAAACAAGGCGTGATGTTTTATGTTATAACTTCATACCGTAATATAGATAAATGAAAGCGATTCTTAATGGTTGGAGTGCCCTAATTTTGTTACTGCAACCAATTTCAAAGTAGCGCTCGCCCGACGCTGTCGCGGCACCGCTCGCTTCGCTCGCTCGGCTCGTGCGTCATCATCATCCACAGCCCGTTTTCACCCACTGCTGAGCATAGGCCTCTCTTTTCATGTGCCAATCCCCACGCTCCTGTGCAAACCTCATCCAGGTTCTACCTGCGATGGTAACAACGTCGTCTGCCCATCTCTCCACCGGACGACCGACGCTTCGTCTTCCAGTCCTTGGACGCCACTCAGTCACTGCCTTACTTCACCAGTCATCACGTCGGCTCGCGCGTAGTTGGTCATAATTCTAACTTTTTTTTTGGTATCGGGGTGGAAAACCTCATAGATGTCCTCTGCCCTGGGGTGGGCAAGGGGGTTTGTCAGACTCTTACTGACTAAAAACACCCTCGCACACTTACACCGTGGGCTACGGGGGCACTTAAGCACTCTTCAACGCAGCCCCCGACTGGTGCCAGCCCGCATCTGCGGGTTCCGTCTTGTCAAGCGAGGAGAGTGAGGTGTTTGACTCCCCCGCGCCGTCTAAGAGGGGCGCGCGTGGAACACTACGCGCCATCACCTCAGGTCCTGTGGAGTGGGGGGCGGCGGACGTCGCCGAGTCCGCCGCCCCTGGACCCATTTAGGGGCGCCGGAAGAGGGTATTATCTGCCCTCTGCCGACGCCCGTTGCGCCTGCTGCGGGCCGGGAGAGCACTTGAAATCTCTCTCTCCCTTTCCGCTGCCTCCTTCTGCGACATGACATTTTCGCAGAAGGAGATCACCGCGTTCCACGACGCTGCGCCACCGACCATAGAACGAATCACAGCCGGCAGCGATAGGTCGCTTCCCCTTCCGAAACGAGGGCACGGCGCGGCTCCTCCCAAGCTACACACTCTGCAAGCGTATGCCACGCCGTGTCCTTCCGACAATGGACGTAGTGATGACACCGAGCGTCCGGCTCCCTGCCCATGCGACACAGGTACTTCAGCCGTGTCCAGAGAGCACATGCGTCGCCGTAAATGTGGTGGCCGTGCTTCCTCCCGAGCCAGTCGTTGAGCACCGGCCGGACCGCCCCGATGGTGACGAGGCCGACAGTAGGGCGCAAAAGCCTCATAATTCTAACCTAATCTATTTGGTCGGAGTGCCCTAATAACTACATTAGTAGATCGTGCTAGTATCATAGTTATATTCCTAATAAGATTGTTATGAACCGCTTTCATATAACTATATTACGGTATATGTAGCAATATCCATCTTACTGCGATATGCAAGGTGTAACATAATTAACTCTTAAGGGGTCATTGTACTCACCATTATGAACAACTTTTACTATGGGACCAAACCTGAAAAAAAAAACTGCTGTTCCGTACATTTTGACGAGATAAGCGAACATAGATGTATGGAACTAACTGATTTTTTTTCGCGATTTCAGGTTTGGTCCCATAGTAAAAGTTGTTCATAATGATGAGTACAATGACCCCTTAAGAGGTTGTGCGTTAATTATGTTACACCTTGTAGATTTTACATTGGTTTTAGAACATTATGTGACTAGCGAATGGTTTGTTAGGTACACCTCTGCCCTTCTAAGGCTCAGGCGTGATGTTTTGGTTTTCTATAGGTTTGTAAATTTTCGAGTCACTAGGCACTAATCTAGTGGTTCGAAAATTCCCAAAGCTTTTATTGTGATAATTGTATCAATAAGATGATCATAAAAAGCAATTGTTACATAATATTGGCACAGATGTCTACGTCACATAAAAACAGCTGAAACATTATAGAGACAGATCTCACGCGATCCATCAGCCGTAATGGCACATGCCATTATCGTATTTACGTGAATATAATAACGCCTATAATGGCATACGTGATGTTGATAGATTATGGCCAGTTAGGGATAGAAAAGAAGTTATTATGGAATTTGATATTATTTTCAATATTTTTCTCAAGAAACGGGAGAAGAGTAGAGATTCATACAAGGAGTTAATTTAACGTTTTTCATGAAATGTTTGCAATGGTTTATTTATCTCTGCAGAAAAGTTTTCTTTTCAGCTTTCATCTGTAATATTATAGGGGGAGGGGGGGTTATTATAGGGTTTGATAATCCTCTTTGCCACACATTGAAAGCAATCAGATTTATTTTTTTTAATAATTTTTGAATAAAATAATCTACGAATAAATTATTGGAAGCTAGCAACAATTACATCTCAAAAATGATTAGGTACTAGAAAACTTCCAGTCAAATATTCAGTCTATTTTAATCACAAAACTCAATTAAAACAACAAATTCAAAACACAAACATCTTAATTTATTTAAAAGTCTAAAATAATGTTGAATGAAGTTTGGGCAGATTAATATAATAGTACTCTATACATTATGTAGGCTTGATAATAAATTCCAACCTGACGTTGACTTTTGACGTCACAATGTTTGGGTAACTTGTACAATCGCGGGCATTTGCGGTGAACCGTTTTTCAACCTTATTACCTTAGAAATAAGGTCGAAAAGTGAAAAGGTGTTTTATAATGTCTTTATAGACATACTATGTAATTAAATATTTGACGTCATGGGGTGGGCTTCTTACCTAGTGACAATAAAATTGTATGCTAGTCATATGCGTGAACTGCGTCATGTACGATAATATGGATTGCTGTAGGATTATGTAAGTGTGATTTATTTTTAAACGAATATGTGGCTAAGTAACCGTCTTTTCAGTAACCATGATTTTTATAAGAGGTTGATACATCAGGAGGACCGGCAATTTTATTATTTGGTTATAACCACAGCCGTTTATTATTAGTTACAACATATCTACTGATTACTTACTTACAGAACCGTGAGAATTTAATTTTCACTTTTGGCTGCAAAGTTTTCTATACTTATCACATTGTTAAATGATACATGATTTTATTTCTGTAAGTAGATTTTTACAAACACTCTTACACGTCAATCTGAGGCCGGATTGTCCATTTGCTTCCAACTATAGTCACTTGCCAAGAAAATCTTAGTTTAGACGATAACACGGTTCAAGGATTTAAACAAAAGTAAAGCTTTCCATGTAGTCCCCGAAACAGATTTGTATCAACTTGTTTTAGGTCAAAGATTAGGTTTTGTAGCTCCCTTAGGGAAGGACCTATGTCTGGGAATGAACAAGCAGTCTAGTGATGTAGGTTAACTAAGGTAAGGTAGGTCGTTCTTTAGGGCTCCCGAAAATATATTGTATAAAAGGTTTTTCAAAACGGAGGTATCATTAACTTTTGAGCTTTATATTTTAGTATGAAACATCGAATTTTCCTTTGTTTGCTTCATAGCTCTTTTTATCTAGACCGCTTGTAATTGAGGTTTGTTACTGGAGGAGGATTGCAACTATCGCAGCATCCCTTGATTATTTGTATTTTTAACTCACAAAGCAACGCGCCCTTTACTTGTGTTCACCAAATGTACAAACACGCTGTGAATGTGTGTGTAAGCGCAGGAGCTCTCGGTACCGTCCGAGACAATGGAGAAGTCAGAAATGTGTGTATGTGTGTGTTATGTGTTGAGGCTACTCGTCTTCACGCACACATTCACAGCGTGTTTGTACACTTGGTTACCACATGTAAACCGCGCGTCACTTTCTGAGACAAAAAGAGTGTAAAAAGTTGGGAATAAATAAGTAGGTATATGATATCGAGTCATGAATAATATATATATGGGTATGTATGTAGTGCAGTTGTAGCTAGTATGTATTTGTACCTAGTGTGCTCATGTAGGTAATTTCAGAGCTATAGCAAGTTGATTCATGTACCTACATTCTTAACTAGTTTTGGAATGCCACTTTTCAATAATGGTAACTAGTGTTTAATGTAATGTTAACGCTTTTACAACTAAGTACGACTCATATATGAAACATATTTTTGTGGAGAGATCATCTAAATTTCAATTCCATTACCTACTTAATTAAATCTTCTGAAACAATATTTTCCTTATGAAAATTTAAAAGGACTATAAAACCTATCCAAACATTAATTACATACTTATGCCTTGATCATTGATTATATTTTACATACACGTGTTTGAGCACGAATGTAAGAATACATAAACGGCTAAACATAAACTTTCAAGGCCTCCACGTGGTAAATTACTGATTAAATTGCCCATGTAATTACTGTCGAGCAATTTCTAAGAAAACCTTTAATTTACTTAAACAAAGCCTAGGTATTTGCTAAAAGTGGAAATTAATTAAAATTTTTAATTATCACTATTATTTGCCTAAAAATTCCCGGGATTTTTTGTAAAGTTTTCGGGATCTTGTAAAAATCTCCGATCCCGGGAATTAAAAACGCCTGTAAATAGATCAACCGTCATGAACATACACCAACCGCTAATTTCTATTATAAATTAATTTTAATTATGAACGTAATTTCTTTCTGATAAAAAGCTTTATTTTATTTTTTGAACGAGCGTCATGAAACAAAAGAAAAGATTTCATGTTCTAATCTCAACAAGAGTTAAATATACATTTTACCAGACCACATTTATTTAATTAACTGGTGTTTTTAATGTCGCTACGCAGTCTTTGGTTTATTTGTAAACTATACTCTAACTGCCTTATTAATAAACGTGATTGCGTTCAGAATATTTTATGTTTCAACCTTTGTTTTTATAAACGATACGATGGCATCGCTAGAAATAACATAGGATCTTAGGTACCTATGGTACTGACACCTGCCCCCTATCTTAACAACCCCCTTTTTAAATTAAACCTTCAGAAAAATCATCCTTTTTTTACAACAGCCTTTACAAAAAAGTATTTACTTAATTAGCTAACACGACACGAAGTCATCCTGACTCGTTAAACAGGTGATACTGGCTCAGTATCAGTACCAAACGCGTTGTAAAGAAGATAACCTACTTGACTATCAGTATTTATCCCGAAATTTGTGACAGTCTGCACCTAACCTAAAAATTTGCATACGTACTATTGATAATAAGGCAGCGTCATGTTTCCGATAACGGCTCGTTTCCTGTACCCACGCTGCAGGTTATGACGATATTCGGTAATTGCATACGTTGTGGAGATTATTACTCAATTGGCAAGTTTTTACTAAATCATTTATATTTTTATTCAACTGTATTGAGCTCGAACTTGACGAATTTAAAATCCCATTTTATTAAACTCGATATTATGTATTGTATTTGTATTGTGACATCGTAAACTTATATTGATTTGATTGAATGTGTTAATGAGTCTTTATTATTATAGTTAAAACTGTTTGCATGCCTTAATTAAGGTAGTTAGTGTAAGGAACATTTTAAACATAACTGTAACTTATACCTACTTTTTGTGCAAATAAAAAATTATTCTATGGTTTTTATTTTTTATGGGCTGACAACAAAATGAAGGGGAGTAATCTATATGAAATAACGTAAATATATGTTTTCGATGTCATAAATTAAATGCAAAAAATACAATGGTTCATCTAATTAGAAAAGTATGACAAATCCTTTTCGCCATGTTTGTACCTAACTGTAATTTTCTAAAAGTATTAGGTAATACGAGAGACTAGACAAACAGTCTACAAATTCAAAACACTTACCAATACAAAATAGAATTAAAACATTACAGCCTAGAAAATTTGCATTGGTAATACATTAATCGAACTACTACTGTATAAAACATATATTATACCTATTAGTATTCACCACCGCACTGCAGTCAATGAACTCAAAGTAGGTAGTATCTGTATACTTATATACCTATAGATATTTATATATATAAAGGTATATAAAGACCAGACGAACGCCGGAAGGTAATCATGAAGAATCGAAATATGAACTCCGTTCGGAGCGAGAAATGTAGCATCCTTTGTTTACAAAAAAATATTACAGAGATTGTTAGGTTTATTACAGTTTCTTTTTAAAACTGTTCAGTTAGAAAATTTATGCATCTATAAGTAGGTCCCTATATGATTACTTGTCCTGAATGACTGATTCATCAACGCAGAGCCAAACTATGTACAAACATGAAATTTTGGCAGTTGATGCCTTCTAAGGAAGGATTAATCCACGCGAGCGAAGCCTCGGCCAACAGCTAGTTACCTATAAGAACAGAATGAACTTCAATGTTATGAAAACGATCGTTTTGGTAAAATAATTTAAATCATAAATCGTATCAAGGATCTTTTGTAAAATCATTTTAATCGTAAATCTTAATATCACGTCTAATTTTAAGCTAACCAAGAACAAAACAATATTTAAACAAAGCTTCATCTAAATACGCAAAACTGAAATAGAATTAAAATTAAATCAAACAATTTAACAGCTGTAACCATTTATCACAACGCACAGACGAATTGGAGTGTCAACCTCCTTGAATGTAAGTTGAACAAAAGTTTTTCTCGAAAACCTATTTTCTGAAGGCCGAAAAAACAGACGTCAGTCACACTACAAAACCTTGAAGAACCGAATGTCCAAATAAAACCAGCAAACCTAGATTAGAGTTAGGATTTTATGATTCACTATTACCTACGCAGCTGAGCCTTTTCGACGATAAAATCAAAAGTGGGTTTGACAGATAGACAGACGGAAATATAGGTCGTGCTTCAGCATTTTTATGTTCTGAAAAACTCTTGTTATAGCCAATATGAAGATGGCTTAAGGATGACAGCGAAAAAATTGGTAAGGATACTTAAATAAGGTCAAAAAGATAATAAGTACAGTTCCTTAAATCTTTTCTTTTTATCTAGGAGATAAATTTTGCCTGAAAATGGGATAGAAAATCCAGTTTTAGCGTCTAGAAAGGTATTTACTTTGTTTATTTAACAGTAGCTAGATACTAGAAAGTTAATTTTTCTTCCAAATACAATAATTAATCATTCAGACAATTCCATTGAAAATACTAGGTCCTATTTTAGCCGCTAAACTGGTTCAATCACAAAGTCAAAACGAACTGGCTACACTCCCTCATAAATAATACATAGGCGTCCCAGAATCAGCTGTGACTACAAATCAACGATGATTGTCACAGATAAACATCGGCCATGATTGCGGCAAACCATTACTAACCTTGATTTAATTGAGGTAAAGTCTATTATTGTAATTCAGGATGCGTTGTTGAGATAACATCTTTTGTAATTGAGATATATCTTACGTGTACGCTTTTGGTTTGAAATTTTCCTGTAAAATTTTCTACACAGCCTTCGAACATGTACAGGTAGAAGTATTTCCAATGGTCGAGGAATTTGTATCTACTTAGGTATAATAATCATAACCACTCCTATAATGCAAGTAGATAACAATATTGCAGAAGATATAGCAGACAACCGCAATATCTATTATGTAAGTTCTCTCGAGATTACAAAAATGAAAAAAAAAATCTTGTCTAAAAACAGTAATAACACATAAATATTTCCTATTTAAAATTATTGCTAGCGAAAGCTAATTTCAAGAAGGATGAGAGACTCAACAGATTTACAAAATATAAATATTTTAGTAACACCTTCAATATTTCAGGGCGAACATTTACCTGAAGGCTTTAGCCGTCCTTCAAATTAATAAAACCTCCCAAAACTTTTATATCTCCTTGAAATTAACGCATTAAACGGTGGTGGTATAAACGTGATCACGAGTCGAAGGATAAATCCTTTCGTAAAGTGTTAATCATCCAAAACTCATGTCAACCTCGTTTTCAAACAGAATAGTAATCAACGTGGTTGAATATTCATGAATTAGGCACTCAGGGTTTATTCAGCACTTAGATATAACATTTAGGTCTTATGTAACGAATTTTAGGGTGAAAGCTTTTGTATGAGGAAGGTTTAAACTACATTTTCTATTTATGCGATAAAATACATTACAAAAAATACATATAAAAATAAAATACATTATCTATATTAATTTATACATAGTGCGTAGACTAAAGTGAACTAACCATTTTAGTTAGTGTAGTGTATAAATAGTGAAAATAGTAACAATGATGTGCTATACAGGGCATTTTTTTAATCACTATCCAAATTTTCGCAGGGTGTTCTACCCATGAATACGAACAACTTTCACTATGGGACCAACTCTGAAATCACGAAAAAAAATCAGCTGTTTCATACATTTTGGTCGAGTAGGTACTGAACTTTTGTATGAAACAGCTGATTTTTTCTTCGTGATTTCAGAGTTGGTCCCACAGTAAAAGTTGTTCATATTCATGGGTAGAACACCCCGCGAAAATTTGGATAGTGATTAAAAAAATGCCCTGTAAATGTAACACATGGACAGTTATTTTATTTACCCTATCTCTCTCTACCCTAAGAAAGTGCTACGGAATTATGTAAAAATGCAAATGGACGCTATTCTTAGTTATAACGTAATTTTTCACGCAAAATAAAAAAATAGAGTTAAATTGCTCTATTATTAGTCTATTAGACTAGATTGTAATAAATTATTAAGAGCTTTTAGTTCTTATTAACAAAGGAAAAAAAAATTATATGATGTTTAAAAAAGGGCGTAACTCACACGCTTTTTTATCGTGAAAGGTGATAAAATAATTAATGTTTTATAAATGCACGTTATGAACGTACGAACTAAATGTGGAAAAAAGTTCTCAGTTAATTTTATACTTGATAAACTATCACGCTCTAGGCACTTAATTGGAATTACTTTCATGCATTTTTCCAATTTTATTACACGTCTCTAAGGACTTGATATTTATTCATAATGGCAATATGAATTAAAATACTCCAATAGTGTTAATTAACCAATTAGTAAGCCATCACTCTAATACTGGAATGAAATATTTACCCGACTACGGCGAAGCCTAAAAGAAGGGTTATGTATTTAGCCGTCTATGCATATATGTTTTGTATCATAGGTTAACAATTTTAATTTAACTTTTAGTCAGATTAATTCCCTATGACTTCATTTTGACACAACCTTCAATTGAAGCCTTTTCAACTGCGCTGCCTTTGTTGCACTGCAACAATATCTAATCCTATAATCCAATACAAAACTTGTTTTAGCAAGTGCTAGTAGAGCAAAGATATTAAAATAATAATAATAAAAGTTTATTAGAAACAATTTAGGTATAACTTAACGAAATACACGAAGATTGCTGTAAAACTAACAAAAGGTATTTACACAGCAGATGTGAGTGGAAACGCCGGAAGGGGACGCCCTGGGAAGACATATAATGATCTTATTGGTGATGTTCTTCAGAAAGGTCGGGTGCGTAGTACTCGCAACCGGCGTGCGTGTATGATCAGATGTATGAATGTAAACGAGGCAAAAGGAGTATGTAAGGGTCGTAGCAGGTGGCGTTCTGTAGTTTCTGCCTACCCCCATGGGAAGAAGGCGTGAGTTTATGTATGTATGTATGCTGTAAAAGTAAAAGACTGTGGCGCAACAATCAACGCCCAACACAAAATACATGGAAGACATTTGTTCCAGACTTTCACATCTTTAAGGAAGTCTTATAATATTGTATTACCAGCTTCTCCTCGCGACTTCGTCCGCGTGAAATTTCTTGTCCCCCCGACCCACCCCGTCACACTCGCGATATTACTGCGTTTTCGCTTAGCGTTCTTTCTGACTTGTTTATTTTGTTCAGCTCCTAAGGGTCACAGCGTGATATTAAATAACCTATAACCTTCCTCGAGAATTGGGCTACCAAATGCAAAAAGAATTTTTCAAATCCGACTACTAGTTCCAGATATTACCCCCTACATACAAACTTACAAACGAATTTTACCTCTTTATAATATTAGTGTAGACTTATCTATGCTTAAAACCCCAAATTCTATTATTAAACTTATGTCAATTAACTGGCGTCCACGTCCTGCCAATAAAATGGAGTTTACCCTACTTACGTAAGTATATAACTTCAAACATTAAGTACATACGACACGCCTAGACGATACATATGTAAATAATAACGGCGACTAAGGGACTAACTAACAATAAACAGCGCAAACACTTTACATGAGTTAGGTAGGTCCTTTTATATGGAAAACGTAACATGAATTCGTCTCAAGGGACCCTTATAAACATGATTTCCATTTAAAAGTTTTACGCTTAGAATGTTTGCTGAAAATCGATTATGTATGAAGTGTTTCTGTCGAATTATACTTCGGCAGGTTCATATAAAAATGAATTTAATTGTATTATAAAGAAACGTTGCATCCTAATTTATATAACATCACGCCTGTATTCCCCGAAGGGTTATGCAGAGGCACGTTTAATACACACAGTTATACACACATTTCGCTAGTTATGTTTGAGTCCCATGTAATAGGGGGCGAGCCTATTGCCATCAACTGGACACAAATCCAAACTCTGGGCTGCTACTGACGAATTCGTGATGAAAAAACCTTTAACACTTTTCCTGACATGGGAAATGAACCCAGGACTTCATGCTTAACAGTAGCGCTTGTGAACACTAGACCAACGAGAAAAAAGATTATGATAAACATAAACAAGACTAGCTGCTTAAAGTCCCTGAAAAAGCTTAGGTATAAAAAACCGCCTCAAAATGAAAATATTTTATTTCACATAAACCTACATGGCCACTTATGAAACGTCAGAAGCTAGGTGCACGGTTCCAATTGGTCGTTTCCTATGGAGAAGAACCGGCAAGAAACTCCATGGTTACGCTTTTAAAAATAATTGCCTTTTACAATTTTTTCAAATTACAGTGTTATTAAGTATGGGAGGACAGTGTAAGCCTGTCAACAAGTACACACAACCTATTCACAGACTAATGTTATCCAGTTCATTCAGACAAGAAACGGTTTTCTATGTACATTTACTAGCAATAAAAGTATTTTTATCGTCAATATAAACATCTAAATTGTTTTCTTTTCTTACTTTTCGCATTGAGATTTCATTACGTTTAATACTACGGAGATAATCGAAGGATACACGCCCGTATCGTGAAATAAATTCTATTGACGTATTTACAATCTTACAGTATATTATGGGCTATTTTCCTCTGAAAACGATGGATATAGACGGCTATAGCCGCTTTTATGTGAACAGCTAAATCTTAGAAGCAAAAGATAGCGCGAAAGTTCAATCACATCTTCAACTCGTCTTGCAGGTAGGTACTGATAGTTAAAATGTGAATAAAACATTGATAAAATGCCAATTTATTAGATGTGTTCCTTTTTTCGGGCCCTGAAATTGTGAACCGACATGCGTCACTTTCCAGCCGTTTTCGGTCAATGAAATAGGCCATCGTACTTTGGAGATAAATGCGTTATAAGTACCTGTCGATATTGTATCTGCCTACGACGATGTAGGCAGGATTCTGTAATTTTTTACAGAATTTTATCACTACCAGTTGGTACACATTCATAGTTTTCCAACAGTTTATGTCACAAACAGTCCGAAAAGTGTCCACTTTTTAAGCCCTATACGTAAATACATCGCTTCATCCCATCCATAAAACACTAACATCCTAAAGAAGACACTCCTTCGCAGTTGATCGAACCGGTCATAACTTAACTCCATTTATCCACAATAAGACCCTACATTTTTACAATCAATTTCCTTCTCAGCTTTAAAAGCTTTTCAGAGAAGAATCACCGATCGGACGGCCATTAAACTTACTTTGTCTTGTACTGGAGATATTGAAGAACACTGGGTAATGCTGGGCAATACCGATAGATGTCCGCGTAGGAAGGTGGCGAAAGATTATTAAGCTGTTACAATACATCAGGCTATTACGAGTGAGAGCAGTGTTACGTAGATGAATGCAAGCCATTTGTTTTGGAGCGCTCCAAATTATAACCGGTAGCGGGTTAGGAGTGGAGAGTAATGAAGTCGATATTTTTTGTTTAGTTTCATCAAGGTTAAGGTCGTTTTCTTAGATAAAACTTTTTTTTTTGGTTAGATAAAAGTGGCGACGTTTGTCATCATATGTGGAGCCATGTTTTTACTTATTCACAACAGTGGTAGGTACCTATTGTCACAATGGCCTGTTTATTTCAATAACGCAGAGGCTTTAGATAAATAGAATACTCTTTATTGTACAACTAGGTTTTAGCTGCTGATCCGGATCCAAATCCATAGTAACCAATCAGACATGTCTTTGGCAAAGACAGCTTACGGATTACAATTGCGTAAACAGTAAGTGCTTCATCTTATACAACTATTTACTTCACAACTATTTAAATATCAAATTGTTTCTCAAACAAAAAAAAAAATCACAAATAAAGGCAAATTCAAAATGGTTATGCTTTTGTGACATCTTTAAACGGTTTTAACGGTTTTTTTTTAAAGTCGCTCCCGCTATCGCTTATACCTTACCCATTGCATTATTCAGCAGCAGTTCTGTAAATGATCGCAACACTTTCTGCAGATAACAATAATAGGTGCTCCGGCGCAGCGTCTCGTGTAAATAGTGTATTTTGTATCTAGCTGAGGATAACTGAATTTTATAGCCAAGACTGGTAGTAACTGGCTGTATTGTCTGCCTTTACTTAATGGTAACGAAGGACCAAGAATTATTTTTTGGTCTTTGTTTATTTGAAGTTATTGTCGTCTAGGACTCTAGGTACAGTTAAACACGATAGATTTGAGTTGAGTTTATTCACAGGACACAAAAAGATAGGCAAAAAGACTAAAATTTGATATTGGGGTGGCGTAATCGTCCAAAAACAGAGCCTAACCATTTTATTATACCTAATTGAAGATTTATGTCGAACCTACCACAAATTTGTGTAACATTTAATAAGGTGCATCAGACCGTAAGAAATTACCGATAACCGGACCATAACTAACCCTCTACTACCACGTGCAATGTTACATCTTTTTGTCCTTTGTTTAATGACTCGAACTCCCGAACGCAGACTAATAAAGCAGAAAATAATCTCTAAGTGCGAATTTATAGAGCTTCGTATCCATACTTAGGCTAACCTAAATCTCTTTCCGATAAAGAGAAGAAACGGTTGGATGAATCGAAGAATTCGTTGAGAATAAGATCGGGCTTCTACGAACATTTTTTTTGCGAGATAATTCCTCAATTTTCAATAGAATGGAAATTATTAAGCTTCCACGTAATGGTTTCCAGTTCGATGGAGTTTGGTTTAATATTACTTATTTATTATATTGAGCTGACATTATAAAATATAATCCGTATTACCCAAAAACTGTGTTACGCACAACATCTATGTATGGAGTTTGATGTAAGACACGCGTTGAACAAATGTCTAAGTTTTTGTGGTAAGACCCATGGAGTTTTTACAATGTTTTATTAGAATTTTCTCGAGAGTAAGGAAAAGATCTCTTAAAATACGTTATTCTTATACAAAACCATCTCTATAGCTCTCCACTCGAGCTTTGTTTAAACAATACACTGCACACCTACATGGCAACAGGACTAAGTATAACAAAACCAACTACAAACCAAAATAAATCGCATGTAGTGAATCGCAACAAAATTAAAGCGTATTTCCACGGTGACGTATTCCATTTACGTCACCACATAATTCTCGCGTCCACAATTTCCCGAGCGAAAACAAGAAAAACAAAACCAAACCGCACCAAGAATAATACTCGAATCAACAGAAGTTCGCCTCGGCTATTTAAAACCCATGTAAGTTAGCTAGCTTACATAGGAATTTGGACTTTGTAACTTCAGTGTTAAGTGATAAAATCGCGTGTGTATGAATAGAGGATTGTCGGCTAGTGGGGCGACAGATCAATACCGGGTTACCGGTATAAATAGGACGGGCGAACTTAAGGCCGTATGTCCTCAAACGCTCGGTTTCGTTGGTAGGGATCGATTGTAGTGCCTAATAGTATCGAGAGCAGAATCGGAACTGGCCTACTTAAATATACGCCGCATATTGGATTGTAAAGGGAGATGTGAAGTGGAAATTTTGATTCCATTATCGCGAGGATTATGCAAATCTGGCAAGTTTAGAAGTAAGGGAGGGATGGGTTCGTAACAAACTTTTAGGGCGATAATATTATAATCGTATTGTGGTAATACTTCCTTTACATGGAGATAGGGGCGTACTTTACAAGTTGAATATTCATTTTCACATCTTGATGAACTAATGAGACTATATTGTAAACGCTTATTATTTGGGATTCCTTTTATACTTTTGGTTGGAAACCCACAAAGAATATCTTTGTTCAATGAATGAAAGACTCAAGTAGTTTGGAGAGTTGATCTTAAAGTTCCCTATCTTGATTTCATAAGCAGTCAAGAACGTCACCCAAAAACCACCCATAACTGGAATTAAAATGTCAAAACCATCAACATTACATAGAACATAAAGTCACACCTCGTAAATTTGCTAAAACAGCTGAACGTCGTGTGTTTTTGTGTTCAAACTATCTAATACCAGATAGCGTGACACTCCGCTATCACGTCAAATACATTACCTTTTAACGGCACTATGTATGCGAAACGGTTCATTTTACATCCTGATTTTAACCGTTTATTTACGTAACGGTTTAATTTAACTGCTACGTTCGAGTTACATTTGTGAGCTTCTGAATAGAGCAGTCATGTATTTTTTAGAGTTTTCGGAGAGAGTAGTTGGAAGGTTAACCTATTTCTAAATTTGGCCTTCGTTTGTTTTATTAGTGGACGTGGGTCTGTAAATGTTTGAATCTCGTGGGTTCGGGTTTTAAATAGTAAATAGATAGCTTTGTTGCCATCTTAGACAAGAATTTCTGTAACATAAGGTTCCTACTCACTTACTTAAGTTTTTTTGCAATTAAATTCTTTAAGACGCAGACAAATGCCAACGGCCTTGAGTGCATAGCTTGCGTGTTCTGTGCTGAGCTCACGCAACGCGTCGTACGTCCATCCAGTATTAGGACTCACTCATCAAGAAGCCCTGTTCCAAATTAGACGCATTATTAATTTATTATACGTGAAACAAAAGCATCATAATCAAACACGTATACTAAAAGATAAATAATTAAGTTATCTTTAAAATGGTGAAGGTGACATGATTACGATGGTATATTCGCCTTCCATCCTTAACATGGACATCAAAACGCCAAATAAATATACAAAATCTCTAACCGTAATATCATCTAAAGGGGTGGTGGTTAAATTGAACCTCTGCCAGCCTTTACAAGTCGGCCATTCAAAACAGTATGTTAATTCTAGTAAGAAACTTGCAGCTAAATAATCTACTTCCGGAATCTTGACCTACTTAGAACAATTTGATTTTAAGTACTCCATTCTGATGTGACAGGTTTATTATGGTGTTAAGTATAAGTACTGTATTTTGAGGCACGGAAGCTTCCTTGTAATTATTTTTATAAGTGGCTACGTTAGGTAGGACTACCATTGCTCATGTAACTCTGTGTGAAACATTTTCATTTACCATTATGAAAACCACCCAAGATACCGTAACCGGGATTTAAGTTTCATCTCTACCGCGTTTTATCAGAATTTCAGCAGTTTAGTCGCGAAACAAGCTACAAAAAGACGAACGTCGTAAGATCTAGTCACAAATCATAGTTACACCTTGCTACCTATAACTTAAAGGGTTAGCAACCAGCAAAAGGTTAAAAACGGTTAACCTTGTGTCAGTACGGGGTAAAGTTTTGGTTTACGGCGAATGTAGGTAAGTAGGTGAACCGTGGTAACCGTACCACGGAAGTGGGGACTGGGGAGAATTTTATTTGTTCGAGATTTATAATAGGGGAAGATAAAAGTTCTAGTGATTACATAAATCTTGATTTTTGCGGAGGACTGTCCCTTACGCCCTGTATAATACCTTTTACTTACTCATACTGGACTGATGTAATATAAATTCCTTGAGAGAGTCACTTATAAAAGATGTTTCTGCAAAAAAGTAAAAACCCCACACATTTTTTACACATAACATGATAGCTGTACCTCGCAGTTTCTCCCTGCTCGCTCGGCTCCTAAAAGTCGCAGCGTGATGATAAATAGCTTATAACCTTCCTCAAGAATTGGGCTATCAAATGCAAAAAGAATTTTCCAAATCCGACTGGCAGTTCCAGAGATTAGCGCGTTCAAATAAACCACAATAGATTCCAGATATGTAATATTACAAGTAAGGTTATGTATAGATTACATAATACAACTCCCCTACCCTTACAATATCAGTAACATTCCTCAACTCTGTAAAGGTTGATCCCGACCCCATCAATATGGCCCTTTGATCCAAGGCACTGACGCTTCCTAAGCCTTTATGGAGGCTTTAATCGCAAATCAGCAGCACCTATGTGATTAATCTTAGGTAAATTAATTACCCCGACCTTCATATTTCACGGCTCACATGTTTAGGCAAACTGCCGTGGCTTGGGAACTCGCTATATTACTGATCTGAGGTACAAGCGATAGCGGTTTAAGTCTTAAAATTTTGAGTTAAATTTTTTTTTTGCCAACATAGTGCTCTATTGTATATTGTGATAATATGTCAACACTGAAGCCTTACATCGTGGAGTATTTTTTCAATACATTCGCAGAAACTACCTGCTACGATCCTTACATACTCCTTTTGCCTCTTTTAGGTTTTTTTTTTCAATATATTGTGGATTTCATTTTGAATATTAGATAATTATGCTTATATTAAAATGACAGACATGGGCACAGTCACGAGCATTAGAAATACCTGACATTTGCCCAAGATTCAAAAGCGATTTTTTCCAAAAATATTGATAGTAATTTTATCCTGTTATAGGCCTTTTTGTGAAGTGGCAATCGTTATTTTACGAGAAAATCGCGTTTGAATTTTGCGCGAGTGTAAGGTATTTTTGCTCGTCGTAACTATACCTATTTACGTTGAACTCGACTTGCAAAACTATCCTCACAAAACAAAATAATTTCATAAATCGCTGTTCACTCACACTTGTACCACAGTCGTAGGCTGCCATTTCTCATCATGACCTTCCTTGTGACAAGGGTGGCTTTGTTTGAGATATAATGGTGGGAACCATTTAGCTGGAAAATGTGCCTGGAAGCCTCATTCCTCTGTATTATGTTGGTAGTACGTAACCTAGATATTTGTGCTGAATTATTGTCTCTGTCGCATCCGTGATGTTGGTGGTTTTGTACTTATGTGCCGTCAGAGTTGGGATGTAATTCAAGTTTTTGAAGTTTGGTGGTTTGTTAATTTTTATAATACTAGGTACCTATGTCACATATTATTTGGATTGTGGTTATAAGAAATTGATTTATTAAACAGTAAGTTTATAAATATAAAAAAATATATAGATTTACCGGAAAATTGTTTCTATACTTATTTCATTTACAAAGAGCGGCCGGGTAAAGCGGGGCAGACTTCTTCAATTTACATAGATTATGTCTAGATATTTATAATTTTCTTATTATTGGTATTTTCTTAACGTTCATTTCATTATCATTACTCAAGAATAATGAAATGATCATCATTACGGTATTCCTTTAATATAATATTGTTACCTACATCCAAAGTAGGAAGTAGCCAAGTAAGTAATAGAAATTTCTTAAGTGGGTACATAAGAAATTACTATTAAACCGTATTTACATACAATCCCAGTAAATAAATAAAAATAACGTTTTCAAAAATTAATTTTCAATACAATGCTTTAAGGCGGAAGCGCTAAGGTAGCCCGCGAAATTCAAATTTTCTTACGATTTTTGCAATTTGCAGCTCAGTGTCTGGCTATACATTGATTAAAGCATGATTCGCGACCGTAACAAATATGTATTTACAGAATTATAATCATTAGAATCAGTAATATTTACAACTCCTTATGTTAGTATAATCCCCAAATGTCAAGAATTCATGAAATGGTCATTTCATAGAATTACCTACTTGGTCTTAGAGAGATGTATGGATAACTTTAATGATTTTACTAATCTGTAAATACATATTTGTTACAGTCGCGAGTCATGTTTTAATAAAACAAAATATACATATTTGCATAAGCCTGTCAAGTTCGAAAAAACATCGATTCAGAAGATAATATTGATTGGCATTCAAAACAGAAATTGGCCTCGGCGAGTTTACGTGTCGTAGACATTTTACGATCTTTTTATACCTTTTCAAAAGTCGCTTGAAGGCATTATGTATAGGTATTGAGAAGACGTTAGACCCTAAGCCTAAGCAAATATAGAACATCTCAACTCCTTTCAGAAGTTAATGTTAAATCGTTTCTTTCCTTAGAAAGTTTACTCGACAAATGTCATTCGTTTCAAGCAAACTTATCTCGGTACTCGAAATTTCTGAAGAGTCCTTCAAAGGGTTTCGGGTCCATTTCGTTTATTCCGCAGAGACCATCTGTTTGCGCCTTATCTACAGTACCCTGCAACTGATTAGGTCACAAGGGTAGTTCAATACGATGTGACTTCCGCCTAATGTAGAGGGAAATTGTGGAAACCCCAGGAAATATAGTAGAAACAGCATTTCGATGTTTTGGAGAAAGCCTCTTGCAAAAATAACTCGTAAAATGTTCTTAAACTATTTGATTAACCAAATAGAACTGTGTTGCTGCCTTCACGATCGTGTCACGACATTTCAGTTCAGTTAAAAATAAACTAACTTCGCAAAAGAGTATTGATTTTTAACTTGTAGGCAAACTTTGCCTGATTAGAAAATAGTAAAATGTTATACATGTCCCGGAATTAACGCAAAACCTCTTAAGGGGTCATTGTACTCACCACTATGAACAACATTTACTATGGGACCAAACCTGAAATCGCTAAAAAAAATCATCTCTTTCCTACATTTTGACGAGTTATGCGAACATAAATGTAGGGAACAGCAGATTTTTTTTTGCGATGTCAGGTTTGGCCCCATAGTATAAGTTGTTCATAATGATGAGCACAATGACCCCTTAAGAGGTTGTGCGCTAATTCCGGGAAATGTAGATGATGAAAGCTTTAAATAAGCAATGAAGTATAGGTACCTAACTTAAATCTTTTTCATCGTCTTCAAGAAACTTCGTCGGTTAGATAAATATTTGTGTTTTCCTCCGAAGCGTATCGCCGATTGATCTCAAAGGGGAAAAATACTTTTTTAGCAGCGGCCATGTTTTGCCAATCTATCTTCACGATATTTTTATTATGTCCTCCGGTTATATACCTACCTATCTTTATCGCGCGAAACGTATAGAAGGAAATGTGCGTGTAGGTACATAAAGAAAGAAAGCTACATTGGTAGATTCGTAGGTAGAAAGCTATATAGTCTCTTTTCGATGATTTTGTATCAGATCTAAGATTTTTTCTTCTTCCCATTCATAAGACTGTCTTGGTTTAATACTTATAACTTATATACATAGGTATATGTTATATCGTAAGATCATGAAGAATTTCATATTCATAAATTAGGTAGGTACATAGGTACATCAATACAACTCGGTTTTTTTTAAATGGACCTCTTCAATTTGAAATCAACAAAATAATCTCTGTGTATGCCTACTTAACTCAATTTTAGCACGAGTGGTTTTAGGTACGACGGTCACGATAGATTATAATTAAACTGTAAGTATATCTATGAACCAGGGTTGCGGGATGTTCGAAAGAGTTACCTACCGTGGCCCCGGCACAGGCAACAGAAGGAACACGGGTGGGTTTTAATCAGTAAAAGTCTGACACACCCTCCCGCTCCACCCAGAGCGAGAGAAGTCATTTGATGATTTCCCATCCACCAAAAAATAAGTATACCCATGAAAACTTTGGTACTTAATGAAACTTTTACGGTCCTTTATGTCGCTCGATAAGAAAGCCGCACAATACATTTCCCTAGCTTAGACACGTTGCAATAAAATTCACAACTAAATAATAAATATACGGACTGCATCGTACCTATAATGATTGTTCACACCATATCATGTACCACAATCACGTACGAATGAAATATCTAGCGACATTTCCAGTCTGAAATATATACTAGAACAGTCTAGAACTTTCCAGCTGTCGGCTAAACTACAAAATAGTACCCATCCACTAGATAAACGTAGGATGTAATAAACATGGAGGAGATAGTTGCAATAGCATTGTATATTTCGAAGCTGGTTTACTGTTATAAATTCGGTAGTGAGTTTACAAGACGGGTAAAGAGAATTTTGTTTGTGGAAAAATGTTTCAGGTGTTTGGGCAAACCCGTTTGTGTTTTGTTTTTGACAAAGCCCCAAATGGTGTAGATTCCGGTAAAAAGGCCATATGGGCGGGCATCATATTCCCTGAAGTCATATTGTAGCAGATAGGTTAACAAAACAACTTTAGTGGTAAGTTTAACAAGATGAGTTTCATCAAAAATTATGCTAATGCCATCGTCAATCCGTTTACTATCTTTGATAATAATGACAACCCTCCCTTACTGTTTATAATTAAAGCTGACGTTAAGGGGTTCCCAAAACGATCAATTGCGATTTATCAATCACCATCAATTTCTATTGCAGTAATATTGACAATCGCTTTAATTTGCGCATCAATGTGTAACAGTCACGTAAAAATGGACAATTGTAATTAATCGTTTCGGGGAGGATGTTCGTAAGACACGACTATGAGCTGACATGACCCTATGCCCATTAAAATAGGGTGACCAGACCACACCTCATCTATTAATAAGTATGTTGTCTGTGATGGCATCATGCGCGTCTGCCTTGTGCCATAAAACTGTAACTAGCACACATAGCACATACAGACCTGTCAAACTTATCTATCAATCTAAAATTGATGTTTCAAGGTTAACTATCGATTCGGTACACGAATCTATATCCATTTATTGGCGTGTCAGTTAAAGATTGCGTAGTTCATCATGATGAATCTGCTGATAAGTCTGATTATGACATTGAGTTTTTTTTAAAGAAAATTGTCTTTTTATGAGCATGTTGGTGAGTCGAATGAAGTTTTTTTTTTGTGAACGAATTTAACTGTGACCTAACCACGTTTCGGCATTAAGTATTAATCTTTCATAACCTACCACGTTTTTTACCGACTTAGGTAGTCTACTACGCATTTAATTTTGTTTTCGTGTATACTCCTGATCGTGCGAGCGCTACGTAAGCTACAAATTACTTAGCCCATTTCACCTCTATTGTACGAAAATAAAGCACAAGGAAAAAGCATACCTAACCAACAAAAATAGAAAGATATATTTCTGGTGATAGTTCTCTAAAATATAGTCGGTTGTAGGAAAAAACCAAGGCGACAGTCACGGCCGTTCCTGCGCGTGACTTGTCACGCAATAATGAGCACGGGATGTCCCTTACTATTATTATTGTACTACCCTCCTACGTTTTTATGAAAACGGTTGGCTAATAATAAAATTATCAGCTGTTGTAGTTGTGTGTCTATTATTCTTTTCAATTGCAAGTTACGCCAAGTCAAGAACACAACTGACTTTTTCGAAGCGTGTCCCCGTGTCCTAACCAAACCAAAAGCGATCGTCGCGCGAGTACGCGATTACTGCGATAGGTAGTTTCTATGAATTTTGACGTACAAAATGCGTATTGATTAATAGCGCGACTATGTCATATCTACACTAAAAAATATATAAAGCTGAAGAGTTTGTTTGTTTTTTTGGTTGAACGCGTTAATCTCAGGAACTACTGGTTCGAAATGAAAAATTATTTTAGTGTTGGATAGCCCATTTATCGAGGAAGACTATAGGCTACATAACATCACGCTACGACTAAGAGGAGCGGTGCATTAATGAAAAAAGTTGCAAAAACGGGGAAAATTTATTCCTTTTGGGAGCTTCCGTTGCGTGCGCTGCGTAAACGGTCAAAGTTACGCAAAAATCATGTATGACGGATTTCTTCCGCTTAAAAGTTCTAAAAAAAGTCCGCAATAGCTTAAGTCTCTCTTTTAAGGTTGGCTCACTATAAATTTTTTAATGGTAATCAAATTTGTTATAAAATAACACACTATTTGCGAAGGTGTTTTCATAAACATGGTATAAATCCTTATCCAAATAAATAGTTTCATAATCAAGGTTGATTAAGTACATGTAAATTCCTGTTTAAATTATTCGAATCGGACCTTTCGTTTAGAAATTACGAGGGGTATAAATATACTTAAAGTAAGAAGAATGCGCTTAGTCTATTAGTTACTTACACATTTTATTTTTTATTGACAGTTTGAACGTGCTAATCTCTGTCACTACCAGTCGGATTTGACAAATTATTTTTGTATTTTATAGCCCAATTCTTGAGGAAGGCTACTATGGGGTATGCAACATTACGCTAGGACCCTTAGAAGCCGAGCAAAAAGTAAAAAAGAGTGCTAAGCGAAAACGAAGTAACAGCGCGGGCAGGCGATGCAATGCGACGGGGTCACGGGGTGGGTCGGGAGAACAAGAAATTTCACGCGCAGGAAGTCGCGGACGGAAGCTAGTTCATAATATGAGGCCGCGTCCTAACGAAAATGATCGGTCGCGACCGATACTCGCGCGACGATCGCTTTAAGTTAGGACGCGGCCTAAGACGTGAAAAATATTTAATCATCTTATAAAATATTGTCTTGAGTTACAATATTTTACGAATTCTTGTAGGTATCTCACGTATGGACATTTACATCTTTGTAGTGGATAAACTGATTTATCATAAATATTAACAACTCAATCTCGTGTGTTACAATAAAATAAGTATAATAGGTATTTGTAGAAGAGGTGTCTTAACGATCTAAAAGGACTCTGATAGTTCGCGTCATGACAGGAAGAACTATCATTTGAAAAGATAATCTGTGACATTAATTATTGTTTATCTTATATTCGTTCCGATCGCTCTTACTTTCGGGATAATCAGACCAAAAATCTGAACGTGCGTATCTTAAAAGGAAATCGTCGCTGTAGATTAGTATAATGTCGTATGTGTTTGTGTAGTTACAACACTATTCGCTCACGAGTCGCGACACGTTGGAAGGCCAAAGTTAATTCAGTGCGGAAACGTTAGCCAACATCCAGACCGGGGATCGACGACCGGATATCACAACAAACCACCGTAACTATACTCGTTTCGCGACGACAACTACGTATTTTTGTCTTATCTCGACTTTAGTAAATCAACAAATGTGTTTCTGATATCTAGGCCAGATTTGCTTACCCTAATTTAACTGCAAACAAAACCGCAATTGACTCGTTAACTAGGTCCTCTACCATACAATAAAAATCGATTTATACGCAGAATCGTCTTCAAACTAATCGCCATTTAAATATTAGATCTGCAAATCACCGAGGAACGACTATTCTGAGTAGCGAATCGATTCAATTTCATTGATTTGTTTCGATTACGTCGAGGTATAATAAAATCGATTTGTGAGTTTAGTCGCAATAAAACTGTTGAGTAAGGAAATGTATTTTTAAGTTGGTATTTATTTGTGTTGCTATGGACCGTTTGTTCTCATTGTCACGGTCATAAGCAGAGGTCATCTTGAAAGTCCGAAGTTAAATTTTAGCTCTATTTAATCTCCAACAAATGCAACAAAAATACAGCGACACGATCGTTGATTTTAAAACGTTTATTTTTATTTTTTATAAATGATCATTCATAGCTAATAATATTTTCTCTTTTGTCCACAGTGAGACCAAAAATGCATATTGAAGTGCAAGTCGCCCTAAATTTCGTCATATCTTACCTGTACAACAAGCTACCAAGACGGCGCGTCAACATCTTTGGCGAGGAGTTGGAGAAGGCGTTGAAAGACAAGTTCAGGGGTCACTGGTACCCCGACCGGCCATGCAGAGGGTCTGCCTTCCGGTGCCTGAAGACTGGGGGCCCATTGGACCCCGTGCTGGAGCGAGCGGCGAGAGAATCCGGAGTGCCAGTCCGGGATGTCCTTGAACATCTACCGCGGGATCTCGCCGTCTGGGTGGATCCAGGTGAGGATCAACACTGTCTTGTACCTATCTATATTTTATGCAAACTCACGGCCGCTCTCTATAGTATATCTCAGTCCCAATCTCTTGATCCCGATCCTTGTCTGTAACCAATCGACAGCAGAGTTTGTCAATCTGAGTCTTTGATAGGGTAAATCACAAGCAGCCGTTAAAGCTGCGGATCGAGATGGGATTGAGATACATTATAGAATTCTGGCTTAAACAACTAGATCATCTGACGAAATAAACAAATGAAAATAAGTTAGGTGTAGGCAGGGATAGGCATTGTTACAATCGTAACAGTTTATTCAATTCAAAAGTCTAAATAACTTTCGTTTCTGCTACAATCCAAATCAAAAACACCCCGACCCAAACAGAATTCCGCTGTGAAAAGTCAGAACTATTCCCCAGTAAATTGTTCCTAGATTTGCTGTGGGAAAATTTTGACAAACGTCACTACCACTGAAGTTTCAGACGCTATCCCGCCGACCGCGTCGTTCCGCTTGGCTCCGTCGTTTGCCAAATATGTGACGTCACACACAATTTTTGTAGACCAAGTACCTATTATCATCATACTAACTTCGTCCGTTGTCGAGATAAAATTACATTCATGTCCCATTATAATTTTATTTTAATTATGTCGCCATGGCGATAACTGCTCTGTTTACACACGTCACTAAAGTAGATAATAGTTACAGAACAAACGGTGTAGTAATAGCAATAATATCCAATAATTACTAACAGTCGACCCGGAATTCTAATTGGCTTTCATTTAATGATAACGTAAAAGCGTGGATTTTTCATAAACAAACAATGCAATTAGATAAACGTTGAAATGACGCAGTCGTTGTAGTGCCCAACAACGTTCATAGGTGATGGTGCGTTGCATAATGCGCAAAATAAACGAGGTCGATAAACAGACAAATCCTCCGAGAACGATACAGTGAGTGTAGTACGTCACTCGCAACTAGAACGTAATATTCACACTGAACTAGATACAGGCCGTCTAGTCTTGTTCCCATAACATTGTTCCAGAAACAAATCAAAAGTTAGAACAAGTCCCGGGTGTAACTGGATAACTTTTACACTCGAAAACGCTTTGGCGTAGCTTTGTAAAAACATGTAAGAGCTCGTGTGCTCAATGCGAAACCGATATCCCGAAATGAATCTTGAAAAAAGATCGAGACCAAAAGTAATGTAATTCCTGACACAATTTCACGAGGTTGAGTGCCGAGATTGGATGTGAACGAAATAAAGACGAGATTTTCTCTTGTTTTTCAGGCGAAGTATCATACCGCATCGGAGAAAAGGGCGCGGTAAAGGTGCTCTTCAGTAGCGACGAGCGAGCTGCCGATGAGAGGACCGATAGAGAGGTAAGGACCACATTCAAACCTAATAGGCTAGACCAGCAAATTAATACAGATGTTGGTAGGTATACATAATACTGATGCCGTATTCCTTGGGCGATACTCACATACTTCCTTTGCTTCCTCCACGTTCATACCTCTGACCTTATTGGTGATGTCCTACAAAAAGGTCAGATGCGTAGTACCTACCTACCTATAAGCAAACGGTGTGCGTGTGAAATCAGAGTGGAAACATCAATTTATAACATTTATTGCTTCTGTAGACAATAGTCGAATAAATTAATGTTGTCTGGCTATGTGTTTTGGCAATAAAGCACGTCTGGTGGCGCATGGCACAACCCAGTTATGAGATGACTGCACGCGTTTTTTGGCCTAACTACAATGTGTGCCTAGCTATTATGACACGAAGGTGGAAATAGTTTCTTCAAATATAAAATTCACCTCTGATCCTTCACGCGAGGCAGGTATCCCAGTTGACCCTGGCGAAAACCGTTCAACTGGCCAACGCTGATGACTGGTCGGACGTCAGGTCAAGACGCATTAGAAGCGTCACCAGTTTAAATAAAGTAGCTGTAGATAGTTTGCCCAGTTTGGGAGAAGGAAGAGGGCTACCGTTCTTTTATGTTCCAGCTGTAACACCTCCGTTAATTTTAACGACTGCGCCAAACTGCGCCTTAACCTTAGCGTTGAAAATAGTACGAGTAGCTACTTTAACACATTCAGTGCCCAGCACCCGACTCCCGGGTCCAACAATAATTCGTTCGTGTGCCCACAACCCGGCTCCCGAGTCGTACATATAGATAGCTATTGTTGACATGTGACCATGCCCAGCACCCGCCTACCGGGTGCAAATCAAAACACGCCAACCCGTGGTGGCCCGTGGTGGCCTCCGTGTTTAGCATGAAGGACGCAAATTTCTAAAAGTTTGTTGTATCAATAAATTCTTACTAATTGCTACGGTGTAGTAAAAAAACTATTGCCTTTCCAAATTATTAGGCACTTCTTCGTACAAATTGTAATAAAAGCTATATTTTTTTACCTAATGTATGTATCTACGAAGCTCAAACTTAAATTCGTGAAAGTAGCAATTAGTAAGCAATTATTGATACAACAAACTTATAGATATTCTGCGTCCTTCATGCCCATCCATCCTGACGTCAGAATGGCTGGTCAAAAAAAACATTCATATTTTTCTGAATGTATCATATGTAGCAATTATTGAAGAAATGTACTCGTAGCAAATATAAGCAATCGGATAGCAATTCTTGAATATACTTTCAGAACCGGTTGCCATAGCCAACTAGCCATTCTGACGCTATCTAGCATTAGGAGCAACCAATGCAGAGATAGGAAGCCTCTCCCAGATAACGCTGGCTGGACCGAGCCAGCAGCCAGCTACAATAGGTGGCTAATGATGTTGATTATAATGTCTGATGGTATTGTTCTAGGTGACCCGCGCGTTCAACCCTGAGGCGCAGTGCTTCCGGCCTGTGGAGCCTGCCGCGGCGCCTTCGCCCCCCGCGCCTGCCGCTTTCTCTCCAGCACCGCCTTTCCGCGCGCAGCCTCTCACCTTCACCACAGCGACTTTCGCGCAGACCAAGTTCGGAAGCACGAAGCTGAAGACGAGCAGCAAACGTGCGAACCGTATGTCGCCCACCGAGTTCAGCAACTACATTAAGCAGCGCGCGATGCAGCAGCAGATGGCGGCGCGCGCGCTGTCACCCGCCTCGGACCCCGCGGCGTACTTCGTGGCGCGGCGCGATCCCGCCCCGTCGTCCGCGCCCCCCTACCCGCCGGCGCCGGCGCACCTGCTGCTCGCCAACTGAGCCGCGCATGCGCGCTAGCCGCACCGCGCGACCCGCTCATAGAGTCTTTACTTTTTTACGAGAGAGATGCGCGCCGCGATTTATTTTTTTATTTTCCGCGGGGGCGTCCCGCGCCGCCCGCCGCTTGTGATATCCGTACGATTTTCCATAACTTTTTGTATTCTCGTTCGTTACGTCGATGTGTAAATTTATCGATAGGAGCAATAAACTGCCGCGCGACTCGCCGGCGATTTATTTTCGTAATATTTAATGCTGAGTCAAGTTTTTGATGTCTTCGTTCGATATCGATATATTCGTAGGGTGTAAGGGAGCGAGAGGCCGAACGGCCGCGTGCGCTTACGACGACGTACCTTCTAGAGCGAGCCTGTATACATACGTCCTCCGATCTAAGAGAAATACTGATATTTAAATATGTATACATAATATATATTCGTACGCGATAATCGTCTAATTTTTCACGTGGAAACGAGGCCAATAGAGAAATTACGTATTTTTAATATTGAAATTGATAATTCATACTTACTATTATAGTGTACTAGTACCTATGTATTGTACTCGTATGTTGTAATAAATGTTTGCATATCCGGTGGGACGTGGTCGGACGGCGGCGGGCCGCCCGAAGGCGTCGGAGATCTCACATAGTGTAATCATCACTCGTACGATTGTACCCTTATAATAATTATTATTATAATACTATACATAATATATTATAGGTTTAGCTACGTTTCAATCTAACAGTATTTTTTTAAGAAGATATTAGTCCTTGTGTACATTTGCCGGTCGACCGCGTCGCGGCGCCCGGCCTTAGCGTGTATGGTATAATTATATTGTTATAAAAGACATGAATATGGATAAATGATAGAAAAAATATTTCTCAATTTCATTAAGATAACGGGTGCATGCAAATTCATAAAAATAAATACTGTGTTATTTATCTTTTTTATATTTCACTTGGCGCTCGGTTCAGTTTTTCAATGGAAGGTCAGTAGTGGTGTAGGTGCACGGTAGGCTTGCTAGTGTTGTGACAGTAAGTAAAGCACTGCTCGCTCAGGTTCCATGCACAACACTCACAATCTTGTACCTAAACTGATATGTACAACTATTTTTTACTATTTTTATATTTTGATTTAGAATTAAGCCTAGTTGTATGAGTTCGACCTTAACATGTACTTTATTAACACCCTATGATTATATTATTACGTAATATGTAATAATATCGGTATGATTGTCGATTGAGAAACTGACCGAAATGCTACAGTATTTTGTAGATAAAATCTATAATGTAAGTTTAATAATAATACAACTTAGCGTAATGAGATTTTTTATTATAAAGATACTTTTTATTTTTCTTTCTTTTGTAAGATATATTCGATGGAAGTGTTAAAGATAATATAATATTTGCATAATATAGTAAATGCGGCTCTCCATGTCCGCTAATATAATTAGTCAATAATAATTTTTCATATTGTTGTACGACTTTTTAAGTTTATATTAAAATGTTTTGTGCAATCTATACTGAGTGTTATTTCGAGAACAACCCCATGCAACCTCTTCAATCCAGGTGAGTTCAGAAAAAACAGTTAATACTATATAGAAATCAGGTTAAATATAAAATTAAAGTCAAAAATAATAATCATTAAGTCACTTTATTATCAAACCACAAAGATGACAAAAGTGTACCTCATCTATGGACAATTTTAACACATTCAGACGCCGTCAAGTACAAAAATATTTATGCAGTACTACGTAAAAATAAGTTTCTGGCAACCATTAATATAATCCTAATAAGAGCACAATAATTAAATCAATTGGATATTTATGATAAACTTGAGAATTTGATTTTTAATACCTAAAAAAGTGAGCATTAAATGTGTTGTGTGCGTATATCTTTTTGACACGATAAAAAAAGAATTTAGACTTAAAATAATAATAAAAAAACCATTGATTTAAATAAAATGTAATGTAGATAATGTATAAATAATGTAGTCGGTGTAGGTCAGGTGTTTGTGGCTTAGGTCTATGACTCAACATTTAAAATTGGTTAATTAGATTAACCAATGAATTCTCAGCTAACCACTAGTCAACATACTACATAGTTTAAAGATTAATTGATTTTAGTCTCTTCCTATTTTAAGATTTTCTGCTCCATCAGAAACCTAATAAATGTCCTGATACACATAAAATAGGCACTCTTAGTATAATAGATTTTGCTGACGAAACAGTAGTACAACTACCCTATTGACATTGGAATAAAGTTTATTTTGCAATAGCGAAATTATGCGATCTTTGTTTTAAATACGCCAACTGTAATTCCGCCTTTAGATAAATAAATACATTTCTACTGCAGTAACGATCTTTATATTTCACGGCGTCCCAACCAGTGATCGACAATTGACTATTTTACAACAAATTTTAACTTTGACATAAACTATCCAGGAAGGACATCTTCACAGTTCATATCACTTAATTTGTACATTACTCAATAAACGTGAAAAAGCATGTTTTTATTTACCAAAATAGCTTTTTATGTAGAAGAGACCTTTTGCCCGCCAATAATTTCAAGTCAATTTGTTTAGCTCCAATTTATATTATACCTATTTACAATTAATGTTTCTATAGTTTTGAGGCCATTGAGAAATGAAAACCCAAACATTTTCTAAAACCTCACTATTACAATTTACAGCGGGCGGTGAAAAGGTAACTACTTTGATACTAAACTTAGCCTGTCAATACTATAGTACGGTGCATTCGGCTAATTCTGAAAATCGGGATATTCCAATAATTTCAAACTAGAAATCGCGTCAATATTATTTGCTCTAGCCGCCATCTTAGTAAGCTTCCGCGCTCAGATGGCTCGAGCGTTGGTGTGTAACGCGACATTTTTGTGACCAAGTAAAGGCTCCTACAAACAGCGCGACACAAAGGTACCGCGTATGGCGCGACGAGCGGTGCCTTTGTGTCGCGTGCGAATCGCGTCGCGTGCCGCGTTTGTTTGCAGGAGCCTTTATATTTTACCCGAGGATCTACAATTAGAAAGTTATTTACCTGGTTGTTTTTAACACGACAATTAATTAATTTAATACGACAAATGTGTTCGTGCCCGTGCCGCCTCAGTCGTATTTATAGGACTGAGAACCTATGTTCGTTTTTGTTTTTTATGTCATTGCACGACCCTATTCGTCGTAGGTATTTATTTGTCGATTAATGACCTGGGCGCTGGGGGCACGGCTATTGATATAAAACCAAGCGGTCAATACGTTAATTCGATAGATTTTCTTTTTTTTTTTTTTAGTGCACTATTGAGTACCTAAGTAGGTTTAGGATTAGGACACCGTAATTCTGAATTATGGAACCATTCGGATTTGCCCGATATTGATTTTCCAATGAAATTGTCAGTGGTTCCCAATCTTTGTTTTTTTTTTATTGATAAATTATTATTTTCTAATTGGTATTTTCTTTCAGTTAGACCTATTCAATGCCCTGCGACTTTGTTCGCGTGGAAGTCGTAAGATGCACAATCTACTAAAATAACGGCCACATTAAACTCCCTCGTCCCTCAACCCGCCGCATTGCATCGCCCGCCCGCGCTATTGATCGTTTTCGCTTAGCGTTCTTTCAGACTTTTGTCTTTTTGCTCTGCTCGTAATGGTCGTAGCGTGATGTTAAATAGCCTATAGCCATCCTCGAGGATTGGGCTACTAAATGCAAAAAGAATTTTTCAAATCCGACTTTTGTTCACAATTTCATGGGTTTTAATTTTTTTGTGCGGAACCCTAATTCTTTTTCTAAAATAAAAATAGACTCAGTTACTCTTTATAACATCAGCTATCTGCCAGTGAAAGTCCCGTCAAAATCGGTCCAGCCGTTTCGGAAATGAACAATGAGACAGACAGAGGAAATTTTTTAAAATTATTTTTTTTTTTGTTACAAGTACCGTATATAGGTATACGTATGCGATGCGACGTCGCAGTTCTGTGTGGGAACCCTTGCCCGGCTTGTTGTTTGTAAATGGGGTAGCCAAGTTTTACAAACATATACTACATTGCTTTTTACGAACTCTACGACAAGATTTAGCATCCCTCCCTTGAAAGGCCAAACCCCACTTTTTCCATAGTTTTAATTGCGCCGGCCAATCGATTTTCTACTGCCCACGTAATAGCTAACGGTCTATCTACAACATTCATATTATAAGTTGCTTTGATCTTGCCACCCGAATGCACCTTACTACGACCTAAATATGAAACAGTTAATTCCATAGTGTTGTTATCAAGAAGTATATTTATATACAGTGTACAATTTCAAGCATAATATACACTTTTAATTTACAGGAACATTTTATATATATTTAGTATTCTTGATATTAGTTGTGTTACAGAGAGCGGAAGATACTTTTTTGGCACTGATTGACAGCGAAAACAGAACAATTTGTTGTAAAAGTATAAAGATATTAACAGTATCCAAAATCCTAGATAAATCTTAATTGTATATTTTACATAAGAATTATTCATTATATTTCCAGATTTCTAGGCCTTTATCACCAACTAGTTTTACAAAATTATATTTGTTACCATAGATGAGGAGATATGCCCTTAGTGGTTCACATAGAATATATATTAAAAATTACTAAAAATAATCAGTACATTTTAGTGAAACACAAATGACCTTACCATTTTTATACCAAATCAATAACTCATTGAATCCCAAAATTACAATTAAAATAACTACTTAATATTTACAAGATAAGAAACTAAACGCAATTTAAAGAAAAACGCCTAAGACCGTATTATATTTGTCGATTTTAAAAATAATCATACAATATAAGAAACAAATTCTTACACAAGTAAACACTGGTTGACTGATTTTTTTGACTATGTTTCACAATTTTGGCCCGTGATTCCAATATTCAAAAATAGAATAGTTTGCTATCATTATTTACTTACTTAATTATCATAATTTATTTAGTAAATCATGATAAGTACTTACATTTCTATAGACATCGTGTCCAAGTGAGTCCACATAAACCATTACAACAAATTGAATCTGTAACAGTCTTCATATCACTATGGACAGAATAGTAATAATAAATAACACAAATCGTGAGCAAAGGCTTTACGAGAACAAACAATGAAAAATAAAAACTTGATTCTCATTTAAAATCAAAAGTCAAGGAATGACATCATAATGATAAGAAAACAATATCATTTCAGTACAGCCGAACTGCAGCATTCGTGAGTTTGTAATTTGTATAGAACAAATGTATGTACACACAATGTAAAGACGTCGGCATCAAGTCATTTTGACACCACAAAAGAAATAAGTAATTAAAATTACGAGTAGTAGAAACGCGTATCGCTTTCCTTCACTTTCAATTATTATACTAGTCACGAGTCACTGCTCGGATCAGCCGAAAATCAGTGAGCCATCTCGATGTGCCGCTGTAAACTCTTCTTGTTCATGTAAAACCTGTCGCACATGGCACATGGGAAGAATACCTTTTCGTTGTCAGCGTGTCGCGCCCGAGTGTGCGAGGAGAGGTCGAGCGCCCGGGCGAAGTACACTTTACATATGTTACAGAAGAATTTGGTGGGAGTAGCATGCATTGTGCGATGGGCGATGAGGTCTCTTGGTGTAGCCACGCCATCGCCGCACTGCGCACATGTGAACTCACCGGGAGGAGCAATAGGAACATTTCCGTCGTCACTCTCTTCTGCCGAATCTTCATCTTCTCCGTGGTGCCGCATTCGGTGCGCCCTCAACGCCTGATCATTGTCATACTGAGCGCCACACAAATCACAGGAGTAATCATCGTCCCCTTGGCCTGTAGCAGAGGAACTGCCCTCACCGCTCTCGTAGTGTTTCTTCATGTGAATGAGCAATGTGGATTTCCTTGTAAAACTCTTATCACAAACCGGGCAAAACACAGAGTTAGGTTGATGTACCTCGTCCATGTGGCGCTGATACGCCGCGCGTTTTGTAAATTCCTTGTCGCAAATCGTACAGTACCTATCCTCGATTGCACCAGTACTTTGCATATCCAAGTCGACCGAGTCGTCTGAGCGCAGTTTCTTGTTTGGATTTACGACTGTCACTTCGACTTCTGGTGGTAGTCTTCTTTTCGCTGCGGTAGCAGTGACAGGAGGAGGAGTGGGGGTATGTGTAACCTTAGCAAGTTGTGACGGGTCGATGACCTCATGTTTGCTTATCTTGCTAGTAACTTTGTGCTGAGGCATCCATAGGCCAGAATTGTTGGCGGCTGCTTTTCCATCGGGTGAACGCAAATGCCACCCACGATGGCTTTTTAGTGCAGATATTGAAGTGTAACTCTTGTGACAAATCTCGCAGTCAAACGTCTGTGGTTGTGTTGGTATCTGATTGATGCACTGGTGGTTCTGCAACGCAAGCAAACCCACAAATTGTTTGCCACAAGTATCGCACGGATAGCGCGCTTGATAATCAACGCTGGGGTCGACAGACTCCTGATCATTTTCATAATCGGGTTCCACCTCTTGTGATATATCTTGTGATTTACTGGAGCCTTGGTTAGCGTTATAACCCAGTAATTCCCTTGCATGAGCAGCTTTCAAGTGTTCGTATAGTTCCAAAGTTGAACTTAGAGGTTTGCCACATATTTTACACATTTGAACGGTAGATTTGTGGACATTCTTTCGATGACGATAATAAGATTTCTTATCTGAAAATGTAATTCTACATATAGTGCAGCTAGATCTACTACTGCCTTCCCCACTAGCCGACGGCGTGGATGTATCGTTGCTACTACTAGCACTGGGGTTTACGATTCCGTGTTTAGCGCGCTTGTGTTTCCATAAACTGGTCCTAAGCGGGAACCGTTTGCTGCATAAATCACACGCATAAGGCATTGTATCTGGTGGTGTTTGCTGAGCATTGTTCTGGAAGTTCGTGAAGTTAAAACTATTAAATTGTGGCGTTGAGAGAATGGCACCATTCTCATCAGGGTTGAATTCCTCCTCTTCTGTGGAAGCTTGCATAGTGTTCTCTTCACTGTCATGTCTATCGACTAAAATATCGGCATGCAACACTTTCTTGTGTTTCCATATATTCTTCTTGTGCATGAATCCTTTACCACAAATGTCACATGAATATGGAGCGTTAGGGATGTTGTAATTAGGTTTAAATGACACAAAACCAGGTTGAACCATAGGATATTGTTTGATAGGTTTCCCGATAATTTGAGGTGCGAATCCCTCTTTTCCTGGAGCTGGTTTCCTGTTAGTAGTAGGTACTTTAGCGTGAATACGCATATGATTTGAGTAAGCTTGGCGACTTTTGAATGCTCTGATACAGATGTCGCAGAAGAATTCAGACTCAGTTGCCGCGACTGCGCCAATTCCTGGATGTGACTGTTGCACATGCTCAGACAGTTTCTGTGGCGTGCTGTAGGAGTTGGGACATACGCTGCAAGGATAGAACTTAACCCTCAAGTGAGTGTTCTTGTGCTCTGCCAGCTCTGAAGGACGAAGGAATTTCTTTTCACACTGGTCACAGTGGTGGGCCACTTGGTTATGTTCGGCGACTTGGTGATCAGTCCACGCATCAACAGTTTCGAATATGGCGTTACATTCCGTACAGGAGTAATGGTACTCCTCTGCCTCTTCCTTAACTATGGACATATCCGGTTCAGCGGGCGGCATGCCTAATGTTCTGTCAGAATGCTCCATGTAAATGTGCTTGTTTAGATCAGTAGCTTGTTCGTATTTAGCGTCGCAATGCTGGCAGTAGTGAGGTTTCTCCTCCGCATGTATAATTTTCAAATGTTTCACTAAATTCGGATAGCTGCTGTTTTTCTTTCCGCACAAAGGACAGTCTGTTGGTCGACCATCAACACATTTGCTCTGATTATCCGACTGATCGAAACTGCCAGCGTGGATAGCTAGCGCATGGTCGTTGAAGTCCTGCATGTTCCTGAACTGTTCTGAGCACAAATCGCAAGCAATATAAACTGTACAATCACCTTTACGAATGTGTTTCTTTAGTAAGCTCTTATCTTTGAATCTAGAACGGCAGTGGACACAACAGAGCGGTACCCTTGACTGCCCATCCTCGTGAGTATCCAAAACATGCTTCATAATAAACTGTTTCAGTTGAAATTTAGCTGGGCAGAGCTTGCAAGCATATGACCTAGCATTGAAAATATCTTTGTATGCAACCTTGACCTCTTTCGGCTCATCTTCGAGAACTAAGTCGTCAGTAATGCCATTTTCATTGTAAATAATCTTCCACAAATTAGTGCAAGAATTGGACCTCATATGACTGAGTAGAGCGCCAATATGTCCGAACGTGATGACACAATTGTAACAAGTGTGTTTTGGTACCTTATGTCCGTTTTTCTGCAAGTGTTGTATAACAGCTTTTCGGCGCGGATGTTCTCGATCGCAACATAAACAACGCTTCGTGTTGATTTGCTGAATGATGTCGCGATATTTCTGGATGAAGTCTCTTTGGGTTTTCGTAACATATGTTTTGTCAGGGTCAAGTTCTTTGATCTGCTCCTCATCTTCGATGGTTGCATTGATATCGGCAGTTTCATCGAGTTCCTCATCTTCTTCATTGACTTCGCTGTTAAACGAGTCGACTTGCATTCCCTCACTTATTTCGACGACGGGCGCTAATGATATTGGAAGTTCATCATCGTCTTCTTCCTCGTTTTCGTTGTGATTGATTTCTAATTCTTCGTGTTCTCCCTCCTCTGGGACCTCGTCCTTCATTTGGTCTTCTTCTGGTTTAATATCAACACTGTCTTCTTCTTCAATGTTCTCTTGACTTTCAGCTGTATCGTCATTGCCGTCTTTCTCGTTATCGCTCTGAGCGCCTTCCATGTTATTATCGTCATCATGGTCGATATTCTCTTCCCCATCTGCATTTTCCTCACCTTCGTGTTCAATGCCGTCCTGACGAGCAATCTCTATTTCATTCTCAGAGTCCATATCGACTGTGTCATAATTTTGACTTTGATTGTTCTGCATTTCTTCATCAACTTCTTCGTCGCCTTGCTGTGGATCATCGTATGCATCGGCATCGGGTTCCGTAAGAATAGCTTCGACTTGAAAAGATGCAATTTCAGGCTCAGATATCAATGTTTCTGGGCTTTCAGGCCCAGAATTTAGAATTTCTGGTTCGGAAACCAGAACTTCAGGTTTAGAGGTTAACAAAGTCTTTAGAATTTGAGGCTCCTTTTTCTTAATTTGTAAATCTTTGAGTGCTTTAATGCGTAGAGGATAAGGCAAATTATTTTGTGTCTTTGACGTCTTTATTGGAATGGGTTTCTGTGGCATTATAACTTTGTTTATGGGCATTATTTTTGTTGGCATGTTCTTGTTCAAGAACTGCATCTTATGACTAATAGGATTCGGCATCATCCGTGCTTTGGGGTTGAATGGGTTCGGTCTGAGTTTGGGTTGTAGATGATTGAGGGTTTTTTTAGGAGTAATTTTGTTTGTATATCTGTCGAAGCTGTGAGACGTAAGTTCATGCCTGCGTGCGTTGTGGGAGTACCTGTAGGAGCGGCCGCAGACGAGGCACAGTTTGGAGGCCAGTTGGTGAATACCTTGGCGAGCGTGCAGGGTTTCACCTGTAGGCCTCATGACCGTGATGGACACCTCGGGCATGTGGGGCATTTTCGGGAAATTTTGGGCGGGCTCGCTCATTTCTTCCTCGTCTTCATTGTTTTCACTTTCCGCACCCTGCAATTGATGGTAAAATTCGAAATAGTTCTAAATATACTAACAATTATTTGTTATTAAAATTGTTGATTGTAATAAGAAATAATCAACATGAGCTGTATTGAAACATTAATGAAAACTAGTTAAAATATATTTTAAAACTATGACTTCAACGTACTTCGTAACATTGAATGTGACACTTCAAACTTCAAACCTTTGAATAAATTATTCTAAACACAGAAAAACTCAAGTTTTTAACAAAAATAATATAGTTTTTAATGTATTGTGCAGAACCATTGTAAAAGTTGGTAAACAATTATAATTATTCTAATAAAAATATTTATCAGTTGACAATAGAATAAATCATTAACAAGACATCATAAAAAGGAAAGATTCAAAGAGAAAGGAAGAGGAAGACGAGAGGGGGGAGGTATTAAGTTTTCTTTTACAAACTTAATGGAAAAATAAGCATTAACAATTGTATGAATAATTATGTACTTAAATCTATTTATTCTGATATAAAGTTATGATATTATTAACTACTAGCTTGCCCGCGGCTTCGCCCGCGTGGATGTCAATACTTCCCTATTTGAATCCGATTTTGTTCACAATTTCGTGGGTTTTATTTGGTTTGCGCGGAACTCTAATTCTCTTTCTAAAATAAAATTAGCCCAAGTTACTCCTTATGACATCAGCTATCTGCCAGTGAAAGTCCCGTCAATATCGGTCCTGCCATTTCAGAGATTAGCCGAAACAAACAGACAGACAGACAAAAATTTTAAAAATTACTTTTTCTTTAAAGTATCGTATAAACTGTCATATGCATTTAGCAAAAAGCTGTTATTTTGACATTACACACAGACTTCAATTTTATTTGTATACATAATAAATATATGGTTCACATACTTTTTTTTCATTTCCCATCTCTGTAAGTTTTACATGTATGTATTAATATAAAGGGTGTAAGAGACAGCTGTTTTATTACCTCACACGCAATGTATCGTTAACGTGGCAAAACGCACGTAGCGAACGGCAGCGCAGCGAGCCTTTGGCCGCCAAGTATTACTGATTTTTTTTTTATTTTAACTGTTTTATTTACATAAATGGAGTGATGCGTACAGATAATGTAATTTTACATTGAAACAAAGAAATAGCAACTGAAAATACGATAAAAAAATTAAAATTTTCCTGAGAATATTTTCGGTGGAATATGATTCAAAATTAGCTGAATGCACCCTGTTAGTTTGCGGAGGGCTGTCCCTTACACCCTGTATATGAATATAATTTTGCACTATATACACATTTAAACTATTTTACTTAATGAAAAAATAAAAATTAACAATTGAATATGAATAATTATGTACTTAAATCTATTCTGAGATTTTAAATATATTTTAATGTGTACATAAAGTGCAAATACTAACAGCATGCTCTTTACAAATAAAAGTGCCGCACTTTACACAGAACTGTCTTGTTCTCCTATCGCGTTTCGTCGTCTTAACACATATCTTACACCTTCTCCTATTCTTATAATATGGTTGTACATTACTGGGTATGACAGAAAATTTGTTTTTCCTTTCTTCTAAATCGTTTATCGGAGAAATTAACATTCTTTCTTCATCTGGTTCTAGTAAACTAGTCGCTAATTCTTTAATAAATAAGCGACGCTGCGTAACATTCGAGTTTTGAGAGCACCACAACACTTGAGCATTCACAGAGGCAATATTCAGCAATGTAAAGAATAAGGACAATGTCCAATCATTTGTATGTTGCATTGTAGTGTAGTAATTCATGAGAACATCCACAACTTCTACGGCAGACTGATTCCTCTTATACACTGATACAACTGTAGTGTGATTTATATGACCTTTCCTGTAATATCTAGGCTCATTAGTCAATACATTTACTGATTTCCCCAGAGTATTGACATAAGATGTCAGTGATACTTCATGATCAATAAATCCAGACATGAATGTTCGACATTTCCTGTATTGAGATAGGAATAGTGGTGGAATCATATCACTGTTTGGGTTCAAAGCTGCAATAGAATACAACTGGTACTCATTTCTAAGGCTATCAATCAATGAGGAAGATGTAAACCAACTATCCATAACAATAGATCTGCCAGTTCCAGCTAAATGCTGAACCAACTTTTTCGTTATATCTTCGGCGCCAAAATAGGGATCAGTAATGACATCTAAATTGCTCATATAGAATGTGGATGAATCAACTAGCAGTACCATTTTTATGCCCCGCTTCAGCGGTTTCTTATCAATATCGTATCGAAACGGGCAAGGTCCGTAAACTGGCACGATGATCTCATCAATAACCGCGGCATTCTCGATCTCATGAAATGTTCTGCAATTCATGGCGAAGATTTCGAATACTTTACGCATACGCTTCATTATGTCGAACTGTATAATGCTATCGTCGTCCTCTTTATCGAAGCTCATGTTTTGAAGCAGGAATTTGAACCTTTCGTACTTCATGACCTTTCTGACGCAAGGAACACCACATTCACTGTTCCAAAGTTCGCTACATTTCTGATGCGTCGGCCGCATTATGCCGTGCAGATACAGAATACCGATAAGCGTTTTAATTTCGCCGACACTGGTCGACTCCGTGAAACTTTTCCCATTTGTCACAATATTTTCATTAGTAGAAGCAACAATCAATTCTAGTAGGTCATTGGTGAATAACAACTGCCACGCATTTTTAGGCTGTGAACAATGTTTACGAACTTCTGATTTACGTTTTCTCAGTTTGAAAGCTTCTTTGACTCTGGCATTATTTACAGAAGTTGATAGTTTTGGAACTTTTGACATAATGTTTTTATTTTTGCATATGTAACCACTTTTGCAATCAATATAATCATCATCGATTTCTGGTTGGAGTTCGGCTTCTGTGTCCGAGTCATGATCAGAATGTTGCAAAACATCACACTCTTCCTTTGCCTGCAGAGAGTCAATCACCTCATTGTCTTGAACCATGTCCAAAATTGCATGGACCCGATGCCAATCCATTCGCGGGTCCACACATTTCTGTGGATGAAATTAATTCAATTGAACTATTCTCACACGGGTATTCTTCACACATTAAATTGGCCACAACATTGCATATCAAATCACTAAGACAAAAACATAATACAACAAAGTATTAAAATCTATAACATAAGACTAAAGTTTGGAATGTTGAAGTGTCATATTAAATGGGAGTCTGTGATACAAAACAAGCACTTGTTGTATTCAATGATAATGTAATCTCTACCTTATCACTTCTTGGTGTAAGCCCCAATGAAGCCAAGATTGGGGGACCTTCAGGTTGCACTTTGTTTGAAAAGCCAGCATTCTGAAATATTTTACAAAATTGTTACTTGAGGTAAATTAAAAAAAATTGCATATAGTTACTAAGTTTGTATTAGGTAGGTATGTTAGGTAAAAACAAAGGCCTAAGACCGAATTAAGTACATAGTTTTTGATTACATCAAGTAAGTGAATGTAAGAAAAGTCAGGGACTTGTGTGCAAGGTATTATGGACTTAACACACCACAATGTAATACAATATTTTAACATTACATAAAAACCTGAATGTCATAATGATGAGTGAAGGTTATTTATTGAATGGAAGTGTGGATTAAGAGGACAACTAGAAAAACCTCACTGAGCAACAAGTAATCAGTCCCATAAACTGAGCCATACAAGGAAAACATACACAATAATGGTAAAAATTTCATTCTGGACTTATCATAAACACACAGCATTCATAGCTGGCTCATTATCACTTCACACAAGTTCCCTGTGTATACTTTACTTGTCAACTGTTCACATGTCCTTGACACCAATGAGTAGCAATATCTTAGTACATGTTGACCTGACCAGAAGTGCTCATAAACTTGTACAGCATAACTCTACTAGATAACAGCATACCATACAAACTACTATGCTTACTCATACATACCTCAATGACAGGATATGAGCCATCAATGACCACTCCATCATCATAAGCCCCATCAGATAGTGGTTCACTTTTTATTTTCACCTGAAAATACATATTTCCACCATATAAACAATAGAGTCACTTAATGCTAACTGACAGTTCCAAGCTCAAATACCCAGGAAGATAAACCCACCTCTTCTAGTTGGCTGCCATCTTTCAGAGACTGTAGTTTGTTTTGTGTCTTTTCACATACATTTTTAAAAACATGCCAGTTATTGACATTGTCCATGCATTTCCTGCAGACATTAGTGGGCAGATCATCATTTTCGTTTATCTGAAAAAACAATCATACGTAATCATCGTACGGTGGGCAAATAGGCGCTCTCCACGACGCGCTCATTTCATCAGAACGAACGAGGCGAAACCGCGCCTCGTGTATAGATAGCTACGGCGAGGAGAAACTAAGTAGGTAGGCGTAGGTATAGCCGAGCGCCGACGAGCGGCTACTCCTCGACCGAATAAGTAGAAGCGAGTCGAGTGGCAGCCAGCGAGCCCCTCGAGGGTTAGCGCTCGATATACGCACACAAGTATAGCGCACTCACGCCGACAGCGACGCTCGACCCGTCCGAGGGACGAGCTGCAGGCTGGTCTCGTCCGATAAATCAATACGCCCGACGGCCAAGCCAACGCGACCCAAACCTAGCGATACGCAGCCCCCTCCCGATATGGCCCCCGGGAATAATGCCAACCCGACCCTCATGATATGCGCCGTTCCTCGCCGGCTGCACGGAATGCGACGCGACGCGGCCACGAGCCGAGCGATAGCCGTGGTACATTACAAAATGGTGGACGATCTTACGACATCTCCACCTAAACGCGCTGCCTGTCATTGCTCGAACCGAGGCGGATGACGAGTTCTCACGTAAGCCGAGGGTCTACTTTCACTCAAAACTTCACTGTATCACTTATTTTACACATTACGTACCTGTACGGACACACAATCCTTGATTTTCAAAGCGAGGACGGGAGGTTCCGAGTCATCCGAACTGGTGGTAGGAAAAATCGGCAGTAATTCGCCTCGAGATGACAAGCACAGTCTACAAACACGATCATAGTTCACATTCATTGTAAATAAACGATATTTTGAAGGTATTATCACCTTCCACAATCTTTAAAAAAGGGACGCCATGTCACCACGAGCACTTCAACACAAAGCACTGCACATCGTTCTTGCTAGAGCACGAAAGCGGCTGATGATGAGGATGAGAAGTCGATAGGTTCGGTCGGGACGGCTGGTTCGAGTCGGCGACCACCTGTCGTTCTGCGCATGTGCGCGTAAAATTGCGTCAGGGTGGCCAACATAACAAACACAAAATGTAGTTTATCTCAGACATCACAAACCTTTTAACTGAATTCATATTTTCGTGTAAATAAGTCAATGCATGTAATAGTGTATTTGAATGAGTATCTTCTAGGTAAAATGGCAATTTAGTGTAGTTTTAAACTTAGGTCGTCGTTCAATATCGTCTTTATTACCATGTAAACCTAATATCAGTTTTATATTTTATTAAAGAATACAAAGTTACAAACTAAAGTGGTAGGGATCACTCTAACAATTAAATATTAAAAAAGATATGTTATAATGTATAATTGGGTACTCCCTAGATGTCTCAGGTGCCTGTTGTCAGAACACTTAAAAACACTTTTTATTTTATTTTGAAGTTAATTTTCACTAAAAGTCTTAACATAATTTCCTCGTTAGAAATTCATATTTATCATATATTTTATAAAATCACACTTATCATTATTTTCATAAGAATACAAAACAATTTAATGTAATAATGTTGGAACAGCAGATGTTAACTACTCGTGCAAAATTGTTTGTGATCCCTGGATCGTGTAACAAAAGTACTTCTATCTCTTTCTAAACCAGTGAGTCAAGGCGGCAGATTCAAACTTCGGATAACTTCGCTCTAGATTTGTAATGGCGGGAGATTACAAAACTCCGACTTTTGTTTGTTTTTATTTTATTGTCTTCGTTTCTATTTAATATTCTTTGTCAAAACAAACGTAGAACTATACAATTTATAAGCGTTTAAAATAACGTAATTACAAGATTAAATGACGCTGATGATGAAAAAAAATCTCAAATGTGCAAGTTGTCCTAAAAACAAGGTAGTGCCAACTTTATGGGTGTATAAAACAGAATAGAAAGAAATAAAATTAGTTTGGTTCATTCATGGAAAGGTGGGGAGAATAAAATTATGAATGAAAACGTAAATGTTTGTTTACTATAATACGTCAAAATTAAATGAAGAGAGTTCAAAATTATGCCGTTGATCCTAAAAGTCGTGCACTTTTTTGGTTATAATGTTATTCTAGCCAAGAAATTATGATCAAGTCAACGACCATACAGACCGATCAAGTAAAAATGGCTTCCAAGATTTTTTACATTACTTGTTAATAGTAATAAAAGCGTGTTAAAAAGTGAGCGAAATTGTTTATAACTAGTAATTATTATAATATTAATGGTTAAATTCCGATAATGTGTTTTAGTGGAACAGAAAACATTGATTACATAATAATATTATATTTAAGCTTACCTACGTGCGTGATGTCTTAGAAATGTACATAATAAGTACTTTACCTACTAGGGTTCGTTTGAAAGAATTGAGATTCAATTCCGCAACGCTCGCAGTACGAGCGCACGTATTTAGGTAGACCTAGGTACCTATTTACCGTTTGTCTTCTAAATGAAATGCTGGATGCGTGCGCTGCGGAAATGAATCTCAAAATCTTTTTTAAGGGCCAACCGTGCCGTGCCGAGGTGTGTGCGTGATATTGTGGCCGAGCCCGGAGCCGGGTGATGACTATAGTGACTATTTTTAATAAGCAGGTAAGTAACCCAAATGAAGAGCTGGATATACGTGATAGGTTGATACCAAATAAAGAAAAAGAAGCGAGCGGGATGAAGTACTAAGGTACCCTAAATACCCACCAGCCTACCAGCTATTTCTCGAGTCCCTGCCTGACCATACTTGCATATTTACCTACTTAGGTACTTACAATAATAACGCTTTCGCGCGCGCTTGACGTGTATACCTGACGTCATAACAATAAAACTTCTATTGTGTCTCGTTTATTAAGAACTTTGGATGGACGTTCCCTTCACTCAGTCACAAGTCGCTGCGTCTAAATTACTGGTCCGGTTTCGATAAATAGGGTGCCGTTCCCATTCACTGGGGTTCTGTAGGCGCGCGTCTTGTTGGGGTCTATTATTCCCCTTTGAGCGTCCTTTGTAGCGAAACTAATGTAATGATAGGTATTTTGTTAGCTTGGCTTCCGTTTGCGACTTTGGTAGCTACGTTCGGTTGGTGGTGGCGTTCACGTTCGTCGTTTCGTAAAAAGTTTTACAAATTAAAGAAGCTTTCTGATAATATTTTAAGCGATAAACTTTTCATTACAATTGCAAACCAATAATGACCTACACGTAGAGCTGCCAACCTTCAGAACAGCCAGACCCGGAGATTTGAGGAAAATAGTAAAAAAAAAACAGTATTTTTTCATTCAGAAATATTTTCTAAGTATTTTCGGTATTTCAGTAAGATTCTCCATCTTCAATAACCGAACCCACATTAAATCCACCGGTAATATTGAAAAATCTTGTGATTTTGTGAACTGTGGATGTGTTTTACTACAACTTATTGATCTCGCCATAAAGCTGATCCTCGTCTACATTTAAGCCAAGCAATTCAGCAGCTTTTACAGCATTTTCATAAGTTATTATTACACTTTTGCTAGCGCTGCCGGGCGCCGCGCACGACAGAAGCAGAGTGAGCGATAGCACGTCTTAGGACCACTTAGATTATGATGTCAACCCGCAACCTGGAGTTGCATCATTCAAACCCGGAAGGTTGGCAGCCCCTAGCCGTAGATGTAGGTACGGCTAATACCTACCTAGTCACTTCCATCAGAGAGAACCAGACATGCCCTGGTCCTGCCCTGTAGGTAGATATAATTAACCCCTTTGGATCTCTGGTTAAGTAATTCCTAGGTACGTAAGTGTTAATTTCACAGCATGAGACTCGCACAGACCAGCAGGGCAATTGCGTAGCACACTTGCAGTAGGTTTCATTTTGACATTTCAACAACATTCATTGCGTTATTTACGTTGTTTAGCAGACAAATTGTTCGAACATATGACGCAATGGATTAGCAATTTGCTTCAAAATCATTCAGATTGTGATTTATAGTGTGTTACGCAATTAGAGTGAAGGGAAGCATGCAAAAGGAAGAATGCCTATATTACACATACCTACTCAGCAGTGAGAGGAGCAGTAGACTAGGTACCAATGCTTTTCATGGTGAATTTTACAGGCACGCATACCTAATTACCTACGTACTTCATACCTCATAATTATGGGTAGAGCTCGTCTAAGCTGTAATGACGCGTACCCCCGTCCCCCACTACCGCATTTACCGTAGTGATAAGTACTAATTTATGTACTGGGGTGCATCATTTCAGTTCTGACGAGCTCTACCTATATGTATAAGGTGTATCTATTCATACACGAAATCTCTTAAGGGGTCATTGTACTTATCAATATGAACAACTTTTACTATGGGACCAAACCTGAAATCGCGAAAAAAAATCATCACAAAATAAAGGGACCAGCAGATTTTTATTTCGCGATTTCAGGGTTGGTCCCGTACCTAGTAAAAGTTGTTCATATTGAGGAGTACAATGACCCCTTAAGAGATTTCGTGTATGAATAGATACACCTTATATATAGCTACCAGCAATAAGGTTGATAAGGTAAATAAATAAAAGCGTATTAAAATTGGACTTTCTTTTTTATACCGCACGTCGGCGTTTCGTATTCTGGCATGGGTAAGGTCTCGTGCAGACGCGACACCGGTAGAATAATTTCTATGAAAACTGCATGGAAATTGTTCTACCGGTGTCGCGTCGCGCTAGTCTCTACGAGCCGTCACAGACAGACACCTTTCTTTTTTTTAAGTTACTCTGGTACTCATCTACCTATACCTACTTACTACTACTTATAGCTTTCCTTTGCCTCGCTGGCGCCCGCGCCGCCCCGCTGCCTGTCTGGTGTTTGTGGTTGTTCCTTTCACCAACTTACAAGTCATTAAAATACATACATATATGAACATTGTAAATACAAAATGTGTATATGGAGCTATGGATGGATGTAGTGCCTTTCTTACGTCATCTCACATCGAGAGCCCGCTACTCTAACTTGACGCGGACAATCCTACCAATTCTTTTGTTTATAATTATAACACGCTTTTATTGGCTTCACTTGTAACTAACCAACAAAGTAAAAAAATCTTGGAAGTAAATTTTAACCCTTGTATGTGTATGTAGTTTGGAAAACAATTCTATTATTTGGTATCTTGGTGCTGATCTGATGATGGAGCCAGGAGGTGGAAGTGGAACTCTTCAGTGGCTAACCCCTCGAGTTTGGGCTCATATGATTCGTTTTGACGAGTCCAATAGATTGGGCTTGGTAACGAGGATCTGATGATGGAGCCAAGAGGTGGATAGTGGAATTCTTCAGTGGCTACTAGTAACCCCTCGAGTTTGGGCTCATATGATTCGTTTTGATGAATCCAATATGGGCGATGTGGTCGCTAAGAGACAAAGCCCTTTAAAATTATTTATTTTTTTAAATGAGTCCAATATCTTGCACTTGGTGTCTAGGGTCCGTAGATGGAGCGAAGAGGTGGATAGTGGAATTCTTCAATGGCTATTAGTAAATCCTTCCAGTTTCGGATCATTAATTCGTTTTGATGAGTCCAATAAATTGCACTTGGTGTTGAGGGTCTGGATGATGGAGTCAGAAGGTGGGTAGCGGAAATCTTTAGTGGCTACTATTAACTCTGTTACTCTGGGTCTCCTATAGGTCGGGTTTCGAAGTTTAAGTATTTGGGCCACTGGGTCACTGATGACTTAAATGATAATGTTGACATAAGTAGACAGGGACCGCAGGTCGCTGGCTGTCCGTTGCAACATGATGGCCCGCAGGTTTGCACGCTGTACTGAATCAGTTAAGATAACGCTTTTTAAGGCCTTCTGCCAGTCGCTTTACACGTGCAGCCTGTGGACCAAGTATACCCAGCGGGCATACAGTGACTTGCACGTCCAGTACAATAACGCATTCAGGGTGCTTTTGGGGTTGCCGTGGCGTTGTAGCGCGTCAGGGATGTTCGCGGAAGCGTGCGTCGACGGGTTCGCTGCGATCATGCGGAAGCGGGAGCGCGCTTGCGCTCCTCCTCCAATGGCATCCTGAATGTATTTACAGACCGGTGGGACTCTCCTCTCTTACGAAGGTGGGTAAGTCTTCATACTCACTTATCCAAATAAGCGGTGTATCATTGAACGAACAGTTCAATGGTACACTACCTACTTGTTTATTATTGTAAAAATTTAATACTAACATTAGGCTAAGTTATACTAACAATATATGGATGTAAATCTGAAATAAAATATTTGAATTTGAATTAAACCGGTCAAGTCATAACTTCGTCCACTTTAGACTTATTAACGAAATGAAAAAGATACCTACTAGCCAAAAAGTAAAAAACAAAAATAAAACAAACTTAGTTTAAAAAAAAAATTAAAAACACGCTTTTATCCCGCACTAAAAATCATAAAATAATTAAATTGACTGTTATTAGTTAAGATATAAATAAGTACTCTATGCAGCTTGTCACTTCTTTTATATTCAATTACTAGCTGTGCCCCGCGACTTCGTTCGTGTGGAAGTCGTAAGATACACAATATACAAAATAACAGCCACATTTTAATAAAACTCCCTCGTCCCCCGACCCGTCGCGTTGAATCGCTCACCCGCGCTATTACCTACCTACTTCGTTTTCGCTTAGTGTTCTTTCTCACTTTTTTCATTTTGCCCGGCTCCTAAGGATCGTAGCATGATGTTAAATCGCCTATAACTATCCTCGAGAATTGGGCTACCAAAAGCAAAAAGAATTTTTCAAATCCGACTTTTTGTTCATAATTTCATGGGTTTATGCGGAACCCTAATTATTTTACTAAAATAAAAGTAGCCTAAGTTACCCGCCGTAACATCAGCTATCTGCCAGTGAAAGTCCCGTCAAAATTGGTCCAACCGTTTCGGAGATTAGCTGGAACAAACAGACAGACAGACAGATAAAAATGTTAAAAATTGCTTTTTTGTTAAAAGTACCGTATACTTCCGCATTGAGTAAAAAGTTGTTATTTTGACATTACAAACAGACACTTAAATTTTATTAATTTGTATAGATGTATAGAATAATTCAAAAAGCGTGGAGCGCTTTGTGGTTGTGCGTATTTTTTTACCCACTTCAAAAAAGGAGGAGGTTCTCAATTCGTTGGAATGTTTTATTTTAATTTATTTAAACAACGTGCTCCACGCTTTTTGAATTAATCATTGGATATAAAAGAAGTAACGAGCTGCATTTATGTACTTTTATCTTAACTAATACAAATCAATTTAACTATTACCTATACCACGTGTAACAGGAGGATTGACATTCCTTTAAACCACGTAAAGAGAATCATGTTCTTTGCCCGTATACAAAAAATCAATCAAATCCAATGAATACTTTAGCCACAGGAAATTATTTTTCATTTTCTTATTTTTCAACATGATGTAGATCTGAGTCCATAATAATAGGTAAACATTGCCGCCGCCGCGCCCCGCACCCTGCACCGCACCGTTGGTCAGTGACGTTGCGTAGACAAAGCGTGTTTACTTTTTATGCAGTTGATTCTACTATTTATTTTGTTTGATAACTGCAATTTTTTAATTTTCCATTAACAACTAATATTCGTGTTTTAAAATGTTTCAATGGAGTAGTACTGTGCTCGTTTTCATTTAATGTCGTACATCCAGAAACACGTTGTATAATTTTTAGTGCGTGATAAAAGCGTTTTTTTTTTTTTTAACTACATTTTTTTTTTTTAATATTTAACCCTTCGTAAGTATACGGAACGCAGATCTTCGCAAGACAATAGCTTTTTAATGGTTTTTGTAATTAATATATAACGTTCGGTATAACGTAACCTCATAATTATGGGTAGAGCTCGTCTAAGCTGTAATGACACGTACCCCCGTCCCCCACTACCGCATTTAGCGTAGTGTACGTATAGGTACTAATTTTATTTATGTACTGGGGTGCATCATTTCAGCTCTGACGAGCTCTACCTATATAAGGTGTATCTATTCATACACGAAATCTCTTAAGGGGTCGTTGTACTATGAACAACTTTTACTATGGGACCAACCCTGAAATCGCGAAATAAAAATCTGCTGGTTCCTACATTTTGACGAGTTATGCGAACATAAATGTATGGAACAGATGATTTTTTTCGGGATTTCAGGTTTGGTCCCATAGTAAAAGTTGTTCATATTGATGAGTACAATGACCCCTTAAGAGATTTCGTTTGATGAATAGATACACCTTATATATGAGTGGATTTAATAGCTTTTTGCTTCGGTGCTGAAAAGTCGTTAGCAGGGTCTTTATGTCGTAGCCATGGAATTATTATGTACTTACTTACTGTATTAGTTGCTAGGTAAGGCGGTTTTTGTAGCGCAAGTGTTCCCGCTGATCTGTGGTTTAGGTACTACTGTAAACAGCGTACCTACCTACAAATTATATCGACTGCCTACAAGCCTACAACCATAGTAGTTGTCTACCGTAGGGAAGCTCTAAGGGCAGGATTTACAGATCGCACTTTGACTTTGCTAAGTAACCGTCGCATGCGAATATGAACATTATTCCTACAGTGTTAACGATCATACTCATATGCGACGTTGCTCACATCCGCAACGAATAGGAACATTACGTTCGTAAGAATACGGTTAATATTCTTAAGAAATGCTTGCTTCATACATTGATGTCATAATGGGGAATGAGTAGATCGGTAACACAGGTAATTATAGCACGCATTCATTAATTAGATTTATTTATTATTTTCAGCACAAGCAACATTCAACGCCATACAACATTTAAACATAATTTGCAACGACAATAGAATATTATACAATACTTTAGAAGTAAATATAAGTACATATTAATTTTTTATTCACTGTGTTTGTCATCAACATCATCCTTTAAATATTATACATCTTAATAACAGTGAGAAGAAATACCTACAATTAATTTATCAGAAACGTTTATCACTACGCATAAGTAGTTTTGTTGCTGTAATTTTTAAGTTTTATTTTAAAAAAAATCTTTTTGTCAAAGTTTACAATCCGGCCGTCGCGTCGAGAGAATGCGTACCTGACACTTGCCAGTGTCAGTTGGACAATTTCTAGTTGTGATAAGGATCAAATTCGCAAAAAAACATATTCGTTTGCATGAAACTGACAGGGGTCAAAAACACATTCTCTCAACGGCCGCACTGTAGGTAGGTAAGTACCTATAGAACATATATAAAACCATTTTCAACGTTTTCAGGGGCAGAATAGAACGCAGTGCGAAACTTGAAAACCTACGTGGTGGGAAAACCTACTTAAATGAATGAATGATGAATGAAATGCATCGAACCCAGCGTGGTTTGAACAGACTCGATTACTCGAATGATCGAGCCCAAAGATTCACACTAGCCCCTGGAGCCTCATGTTTCATGGGGCTACATAGACCATTGCTTACCAAGGAGTAGACCGGAGGGCGCGATAATGGTAGGGAAGATGTGCCCGTGTCCATAGGATATGGAAGGATTATTAGAGCCGTAACGATGTTTCTTATATAAGTACTTAGTAGGCAAAGGAATTGATGAGAGACGGATGATATTTATCTATGGATGGGCATCTTTTAACGATGTCGCCGCCAGGTTAGTTCATGTCCAGCTTTCAGCTAAAAAGGCAATTTAAAAGCGATTATCTCATGAAGTATTTAGTGCTAAGAACATTGTACTTTTTATCCAAACCATTTCATCATCTGCCAAGCCTTTTCCCAACTATGTTTTGGTCGGCTTCCAGTCTAACCGGATGCAGCTGAATACCAGTATTTTACATGGAGTGACTGCCTATCTGACCTCCACAACCCAGTTACTGGGTAATATAATACCTCTTGGTAAGACTGGTTGTCAGACTTTCGGGCTTTTGACGACCCATAACGACTGTCAAAGATCCAAGAACACAGCTGAGACCAACGGCTGGACGTGTTTTCCGAGCCACGGAGGGAACTCGGTATGCAAAGATGGTTACCCATCCACGGACCGACCGCGGCAAGCGAAGCTTAACCTGATCGATGGACCCGTGCGACTGTTATTAAGCACTTAGCCAAGACCATTTATGAAATAGATTTTTTCTCAAAGTTGGAATTTTTATTTCACGTTAAAAACCTTTTTTGAATTTTGCGTACCTACCCTGGAAGGTATAGGTATAACCATATTTATTTATATGTATAGATATGCTCGTGACTGTAGGTACCTACTACATAAAAGCTTACGCCTTTTGGCTTCCCGCGAGCCGGGCTTTCCGCTTCATCGCACTACGTTCAATATTCACCTTTATGTAAGGTATTTAGTAAAGTACAAGATTATCCTCCTAATAAGAACAGATTACTGTATTGTCGTCTTAATGTAATACCTATCTGTAAGCAATGATTTATTATGTCATAGATCCATAACTGATTTTCATTCGTAGGCATTGTAGTCGGTAGTACAAAAAAAAAGCTCTTCGGTACGAGATTGATTCTCTTTGAGTGATTTTCGTCGATATGTTATTTTGTAATGTCTTCTAATGCCCTATCCTTATATAATTTGAATATATAGATATCAGTTATCACAGGGATAAGGGTTTATCACTTATTTTCTACATACTTTAGGTTACCTACTTATGTACCTAATTGTAGGGTGTTTAGATTTAGAACTCGGAGAAGTTTTATTAAGCCAATCAGCAATCATGTATGCTTAGGTAAGTACTTACCTACGTGATTCAAGAGGATGTTCGTTTTGAACTCAAGCATTAATTATCACTAGCTTTTGCCCGCGGCTTCGCCCGGGTGGACATTGGAAATTATCCCAAAGGAATGTAGGTACTACCGGGACAAAAAGTAATCCAGGTTATAAACTATCTGTGTGCCAAATTTTATACATCCAATACGCACCCTAATTGCGTACCTAACACAGTAACACACTATCAATTAAAATCTGAATGATTTTGAAGCATATTGCTAATCCATTGCTTCATACATATGCTCTAAAAATTTGTCTGCTCAACAACGTAAATAACGCAATGAATGTTGTTGAACTGTCAAAATGAAACCGATTCCTACTGTGTGTTACGAACTTACCCCGCAGTTCAGCCGTTTATGCGTGATTGAATAACAAACACAAACTTTCACATTTATAATATTATAGTAAGTACTTAGGATTTAATGCTTGAGTTCAAACCGGTTAAACGGTTTAAAAGATCATAATATTATTGTGTGTCTCACAAGTTCCCGAATTAGGGGTGCATGTTTCAAGTACCCCAAAACGGCAAGTTTATGAGCAATCAATGAGCACGTAATCCACGTAATCTCTATTAAAATTGGGCCAGTTGCTATGGCCATTATGCTGTAGATGTTGGTAACATCTTCCCTCAATACTAAATCCTAAACGCTCCCGCGGACAGGCGCGACGTGACTGTAGTAGAACAATTTCTATGAAAACTTTATAGAAATTGTTCTACTAGAGTCGCATCGCGTTGTCGCTTCGCGCCTGTCTGCTGATTATGGATTTTTTTCCTACAAAACTTTTAACTTGATATGAGCACACGGTGACTTATGAAACCGCGTGGTAGATGTTCCGTGAGAAAATATGCAGTTGCCTCACTAACTTGTTTTTCTTTTCTCGGAAACAATACGTGCTTCAACTGTTTCAAGTAACAATACGATATCTTATTAATCGATTATGTATACAACTACCAGTGTAAATAATTTCCAATAAATATATTATATCAAAGTACATTTTACAAGCCTTTTTATCATAATTTAAAATTAACCAAACATTTATTAAACTTCTTTATGAGTAAGAAAACAAAGCAGACATTTTTAGAAAATTTTCATGTTACCTAACAATCAGCGAAGTTATGAAAGGAATTATACAGTTTGGTGTATAAGTTACACCTTTTTATACATAATTATTATACATTTATCTGTTAAACAATAGGTACCTTATCAAAATTACAATAGAAGTCGGTACTTTATACTACAATAAGATCAATTTATCTTTGTCACATCATAGAACTGTCCAACGCATGCGATATTTTCAGCTTTAAAAAGCATCTTCTAGCGCACATTCACTTTAACACGTCTTCTCACGACAGCATTAACTTAACAACTGACAAATTAAAAACGTTCACGAACTTTTGGTCCACATTCTGAATTTAAATTTGCCGCGAAATTACGAACATGGCGGGCACGAAGACCGTTGTTCCTGTGTTGGCTGCGCACGCACCGTCAGCCTCGAGGGGTCGACGGGGTTCGCTTTCGCTACTAGAGAGCGTGCTACATGGGCAAAGGCAGCTTCGACATTCAGTCCGGTTTTGGCTGATGTCTCCATAAACGACACTTGATATTCTCTCGCTAAGCGTTGTCCCTCCTCCCGCCTCACCGCCCTCTCTAGGCCGCTGTCGGATTTGTTACCTGCAAGCACAATGTTACACTGAACCTCCGTTCATGTGACCTTATTCAAAATTGAAGGGACTACCGTATGATTGGTGACGGTTGTGGAGTTTGTTTGGATTACCACAATAATAATAATAGCAGTATTTTTTTTGTGCGTTGTTGAAGATCTTTAAAGATAATTTACCTATCTTCGAGCAATCAGATTAATGTTAGAACTGTTATCTTGTAAGTTGGCCTACTGCACTGTCAGCGACAAAGTGTTTAATACTGGAAACCTTAACTTAAGCTATGAAACGGCAAGGATAATCTGATTCTAGAGCTTTTCCTTGAATCCCACATGGGAAAGGCATAGGAGAAATAATAGAGTATTGATATCTAATGATTCATTATAATTTACCTAATAACATGATAACGACGTCGTCCTGAGCATACTCGCGAATCTCGCCGAGCCACGCCCGAATGTTGTCGAAGCTGATCTTGTTGGTCACGTCGTACAGGAGCAGTAGGGCTGGTGGACAAAAGCATTATGATTAAGAGCTTATACTACCTCAGCTAAAATTCTCGCACGATACTGCGCGCGGACTGAGTGAGAGCGGGACTGAGTGCGATGCTGGGCGACAGGGAGCGCCGATAGTTTAGGTAATTACTTTATACGGAAAGTCATGCTTTATAGTTAGTTCAGTTAGTATGCAAAGTTTCATGATCTAATTTGAAGTATTTTTTTAATACCAGCGGTTTATTGTTCGGTTTAGAGATAACTTTGGAATTCTTTTCTATCGAGAAAATTTTATGGAATCGTGTTTTGCCTAACATAGTACTTAAAATTAATCCTCAACTTTACCATATAGGTATTTATTTCATAATTAATGCTGCAGTATTTTCGACATAACGGAGGATCATGCTAAGCGATTTGAGGTAGGTACCTATAGTTGCCGGCACGAGTCGTGAGCACAAACTTCACTCTTGAACCTAACAAATCTTATTTCCTATCACAGCAGGTAGCAATGTAATCAATATATGATCAAGCATATTTATATGAAAACAGAATACAAGAGCACGCTGACGAGGGCAGTTAAAGTTAAGATGGAATTTGTGCTCACGACTCGTGCCTGCAATTATAGTATAGGCCCATAGGTATTCGAGATAAAAGAGATTCGAAGATGTTGATAGACGTAGAAAGTAGACAGAATGTTTGATTTCATTCTTACACGATCATTGATCATCTCAGTCAAAAAGGTTATCAATTTGTGGATATGGTCATAAAGGTGTTTGCGTGACGTATTTGGCGTATTTATTTTTTAACGGCACTCTGTGCATGCGCAATGACGAGCAGGTGCTTCAAACTCTGTAGCATATTCTTAGGTTGGTAACACCTAGAGACAGACCAATATGGAAGGATCAATGCATGTTATTCTTATTTTTAAAATATGTGGGACCAACATCTGTGATCAATTCATTCGGAAAAAAAGAACTCTTGACTTCATAAGTTTGGGTTGGTTTTGTTTCTATCATTTAACATATAATTCATTTAACATCTGTTACTCTGGTTAATACTGTCGTTAAAAACCTATTAATTTTCTCGATAACTTTGAATTTATATCATTGTCTGACCATAAAACGTATGAAGTAGGTAGGTATCTACCTATAGGTTCTTCCTACCTATAGGTTGCGTGTCGCGCCTGTTTGTAGGAGCCTTCATACGTAAAAATATTAGCACAAGGTTTACACAAAAAAAAAAAAAGAGGTTTACACATTATCGCACAACACGATTACGATTGCGATTTTTACTAAGTAGGTACTCTTTCATATTATAGGTATTATTTTTTTAACAGGTTCGTGTTTTTGAGCCAGTTCTCTTCAATAATTCTCTTCAATAACATACCTTACGTTTAATGTAACCAAAATTCAAGAAACTCGCACAATCGTATAATTATGCGACACAAAAATAGTGGCCTACCATGAATCAATTAAGAACAGGCCCGATAAGGATACCAGACTCGTAAGTTAATGACATGATGTGGCTATGGTTTGGTCGAGTGTGGCCTAATCTACCTAGTTACACACGTGTGCGAATGCGTGATCCGGTTTGCCGTCTCAGAAACGGGTCGAGGCCAAGCCTTAGCAGTTTCTATGATCCTGTCTGTCATATGTAATTAGGTAGGTGGCTAGGTAGCGCCATACTTATATAGCATTAACTTGGGATGATAATGTTACGATACCTACTATAATAAAAGGGAAGTTGGGAATTGAGTTTTATTGCATGCAGCGTACAAAACGTAGGCAAAATCCTCGTGACATTTCAAATAAATAATGACAGAATTCTCAAAAGCCGGTACCGTCACGCCATGTGGAAGATAACAGAGGTCATAAGATGAATAGGATTTAGATTGCAAAGTTTCACCGATAGATGGCGTTACTTGTTTCGAATCAACAGGATAGAATTACGAAAAGGTTGTAATTGTAACATACTTACCAGTTTTATTTAAAAGCTGTTTCTTAAGTTTTTAATATAATTATTTAAAACATATTACCATGTGCGTCCCTGTAGTATGCATGTGTTACGCTACGGAAGCGCTCTTGCCCAGCGGTGTCCCAAATCTGAAGTTTCACCTTGATGCCATCCACAGTCACTACCTTATTCTGCGGACAGATGGCGTTAGTTGTACTAAATTGCGTGTGAATATTATGAATAGTGCATTCGGATTATTTCGGATGTCCATGGGCAAATTGTTAACGCAAATAGTTTGTTGTAATAAAACATTAAAAAATAAAGAAAATATGCCACAAATCCAACACCAATTGTAATAATAGCACCAGTTAGTTACCTACTTCTTTAACTTTTTTTTACATAGGTAAGTACTTATTTCACAACCGTATGTAGTTTGTTTGTGTAGGTAAGTAGATATATAAGTACATTATAAAAACATACTACATATTAGACTGTTCTTAATCATAAAGTTAGGAAGTAATTATGAGTCACTTTTTTCTCGTCTCATAAAAACTTGGACATAAACTTGTTATTGGCTACTCAAGCACTTTTTCTAGCCCACAAATACAGCTGCAATAAATCAAACTGCAAAAACCAAACAAGCAGAAAAAAAAAGACCTTTGCAACAATAAATCACTCAGGCGAGCAGTCGATTCAATCACAGCTGTCATGGGCAAGGGGCGGGAACGGAAAAAGCGCGCCAAACTTCGAACACCAATAGCGTTGCGGCGAACCGGTCGCGTGCAGCCACTCACTGGCCCATTTGAACTTGGAACCCTTGACGGTCATTAATTACTTTTTTGCGAGAATTAAAAATAATAATGGCATTATTAACGTTTTGCCTATTGATATCGGAACTTTTTTGCGCTTGGTTCCGGTGAATAAAACTTGATAAACCTTTTTGCTGAACATTGAAGTTGACTTTTTCTGAATTTTCTTGTTTGTAACAATTGTAACGTTGATGAGTGGGTGGAATAAGTAATTTAATTTCGTACCTAATAATTAAAAGTTTAAATAAGTCAATGTTGTCAGCACATTCAATTAACTTTTTTGTGAACAAAAAGCTAACAATTCATTTCTGGTATTTTAATAAATGCCGACATTCTTGGTTTATTTTTTCCTTTTTCTTTAGATGCCAAAGGCAGGTAGTATGAGAGCGTATAGAGATTAGGTACAGTCGGCACGTGCAACGTGAGTCATTGTACCCGGAAGTCGATGCCGACGGTGGATATGTAGTTTCCTGCGAGGAATGTGCCGTCCCGGAAGCGGACTAGCATGCAAGTCTTGCCGACGCCGCTGTCGCCGAGTAGCATTACCTGCGAAGATTAAAACGTATTTTTAAATGTTGTTCAGATCTTATGAAATCCTAGCGATATAAATAAAATAATCAGTAGGTACCTAATTATTCGGTTCTGTCGAAGTTTTTGCATGCACCTACTAAGTAAAAGCTGCATAATTTAGTTTTTATCCCACTTATCTAACCTTGGCTAATAATGAGACACGATTAAAAGTATTTAGGATGGTTTATTACGTAACATAGAATCTTTTAATACGCGACCCCCGTAAATAAGTTCAACGCGCATCATTAAGTTAATGCTAACTACGTAGAAATAGACCGATAGTTAGTAAAGGTAGGAAAATATTTAGACTACAAGCGGAACCGAAATTCCAAAACTTTTTCTTTAAGTACCATCTTACCTATAGCTAGGCTATAACTAATACCCTACGTCTTAGACAACATAGAAAATATACACATACCTACAAGTTAGGTAGATAATATCATTAGGTACTTCCATAGAGAAGTCCACGGTTATCTACTAATTAATAGACATGTACAAACATCTAACATAGTACGTAGATAAATATGATTGAAACGTCACGAGCAGTTAAGTAGGAAGGTTGCGGCAGAGGCTCTTTAATTAGTTCAGTCAGTTTCGGGGCTTCTAAAGCTTACTGTCGGATATTAGACACACGTTTAATTAGTCCTTTAAACGTATCACATACTTAGTTAGTAGGTAATAAGGTATAGATATGGTACAGAGCCCCAAAAAGATGTATGTATAGAGGGTGTGATGTGTAAAGGATTTAGCCTGCATGGCGTTTCCATGCAACCTCCGCGAGTATTTTTTATGTTGATGGCATAATACATGTTATGAGATAAACACTATTTCGAATTTAGAAGATTAGAAAATAATCGAGACTCAGCTGGAAAAGCTGACAGAACGCGTCATCATGTAAAATAGGTAAATTGAATTACTTATACAAATAATATTATGCAAGTTTTATTATAAATACGCGTTTTATTTCGTCCTGACGAGAATTAGTTTTTGTCTACAATTTGCAATGTGTAGCTACAAGGACCTCGGTGTGTTTTGTGGCTACACATTGATACAATACATTTTATGAAACAACGATTGTAGACTGAGGACTGACAAATTAATGCTTGTCAATGTATAAATACACAGTAAGGTGGTTGAAGCCGTGATATGGTTATATCCCTAGCTAGAGATATTTAGGGGTGTAGCTATACAGGGTGTACTTACCAGGAAGGTGTGGTCAAATTTAAGGATGTAGTACAGACCATCAAACTGAACAATTTTCCCCATGGGGCCAACATCGTAAAAATTATCAGCTGTCCCATACAACATCAAGTATTACTCGACCCAAATGTATGGAACGGCTGATTATTTTTCGCGATTACGATGTTGGTCCCATGGAGAAAGTTGTTCAGTTCGATGGTCTATACCACATTCTTAAATTTGACCACACATTTCTGGTACAGCCTGTATACTGTACTATAGTTATATGAAAGCGGTTAATAACTGTCCTACTAGAATTATTACTATTATGCTACGAGCACGATCTAGTAATATAAGTATTAAGGGGGAAGCGCTAAGGTAGCCCGCGAAATTCAAATTTTCTTACGATTTTTGCAATTTGCAGCTCAGTGTCTGGGTGTATGTTGATCAAAGTATGATACGCGACCATAAAAAATATGTATTTACAGAATTATAAAATTAGAATCAATAATACAATTCCTTGAGTTAGTATACCTAATCCTGAAACGTTAAGATTTCATGAAATAGTCATTCAGTAGAAATATTTGGTCTTAGAGAGTTAGTTGTATTGGCGACTTTAATTATTATAATTCTGTAAATACATATTTGTTACGGCCGCGAATCATATTTTAATCAACATAAAACTTAAGAGGGTTGTCACATTTTGCACCTCTCTCGTTCACACGGGACCAAATTTTTAATAATGTTAAATGAAAAGATGCATTTTTGAAAAATGTAATCAATGGGCCGTCTACAAAATAATATTAATTTAATAGGTAATTATTAAAAACATATTTTTATTGTGGCATTTATGTACATCATCTCAAAAACAGATCATAATACTTAATTACATTAGTTTATTAGATGACACAATAGAAATGTGTTTTTGATAACTACCTATTAAATTAATATTATTTTCTAGACCGCCCATTGATTACATTTTTCAAAAACGCATTTTTTCATTTAACATTCTTAAAAATTTGGTTCTGTGAGCGAGAGAGGTGCAAAATGTGACAACGCTCTTAATAGTGACCTGCAAATTGCAAAAAACTTAAGAAAATTTGAATTTCGTGGGCTACCCTGGCGCTTTCACCTTAAGGCACTCCGACCAAATATGAAGGTTAGGTTAGAAATGTGACCAACTACGCGTGGGCCGAGCGAGCTAAGCGAGCGGGGCCGCGGTAGCGGCTAGCGAGCGCTACGTCAAAATTGGTGCCAGTAACAAAATTAAGGTACTCCGAAAGTTATGAACCTCTTTCATATCACTATATTACAGTATATAGCTATATTCTTAGTGACATAACTATATCACGGCTTCAAGCATCTTACTGAGACATATAAGTAAGTACATTTTTTGAGGCTGACCTACTTAGTACTTCAGACTATAAGTACGAGGATCGAAGGTATTCAGCTGCATCCGGTTAGACTGGAAGCCGACCCCAACATAGTTGGGAAAAGGCTACGCGGATGAGATGAAGTACGAGGATCGAAATCACGATTAACTTTCAAAGAAACTGAAATGTAGGGACCTACTTAGTAACATTTTGAAGTGTCTTTGATGTATGTACTTACCCTACCTACTGCAGCATAACTCTGCATGTCAAAACTTTTTGGTTCTTTATAATCAACCTTTTTTTCGTTTGTATTTGAGCCTGGTCGATATTTATCTTTTTATTTCGTGATTCGAATTTCAAACTGTCATTCGATGGGAACGCTTGATTGACAATTTGCTGTCGTTTGTGATTTTATTGAAGAAAAACGAATTTTTACGTCCCAAAAATTACAATTAGTGGAAAATATTTATCGTAAAAGTGTTCGCACACTATATCCCTGCCGAATACCATAGGGCAAAGCAATTTTAAGTATGGTACCTATATTAAGTACGAGTCTAACCATTCATCTTTATTTTTCCTGGTACGTATCTTTTAACAGTTTTCCTCAATCGGAAGTTCAGTCTGATCACGCTGATCTAACCCTAATTCATTTTGTCTTAGGATTGAACAGTTTTGAACAGGCCGCCTTTCGGCCTCCAGGTTTTGGCCTAAAATAACGCTGGACGTTCTTGGCCAACGTCGAGAGTTGGACCGCATTTTGACCGCTGAAGGTCTCGCAACCAACGCCAGTTCCTGAACAAAGAACTACGACTCCCTACAGTCTACGTCACCTCGCCGGACGCAATTACTTATGCCACGGTTTTTTTTATGATATTTTACGTTCTAATTTAATAGTGTAGATAGTTACCCTCTGCAGATTTTTTAATTCATTAACTACTTAATTTTTATTTTCAAATATGTAAAATGCGAGATACCTTGGGTGAATTTTCCGTCTTTTTATTTATTTTTCGTTACACTACTCAGTAAATACCTTCCTAATTTAGAGATAATAAAGCCTAATTTATGGTAATTATATTAATTCTTAGAACTGAAATACTTCGCTTGAGGGTTTTCTTTAGCGAATTGGAATTATTTTTTCTTTTCATCTTAGAATATTGGGTCTAAACTACAGTCGTTTTTGAAGACGTATTATGTAGGTTGACAATACCTAAAATAGTATAAATATTGACATCAAGACATGACGAAATCCATTAGAATAGAATAGAATATTCTTTATTATGTAAACCATACGAATACATTAGCCTTCAATCCTAATGTATTTCCATTATTTATAGTAGTTGCTCATCATGTCTTCCAAAATTAGAAATAGACCTTTTCTGTCCCTTTTTCTCTGACCCTACTAAATAAACAATGATAAAAATATAAAACAGTTTTACTCACTTTCCCAAAAACATCATATTTGTCTTCTTGCTTAGAGTGTTGTTCCCAGGTGTCTGTAGGAGACGGTGGTTCACTATGAGGCATTACCCCAGCTTCTGTCTCACTCTTCTCATCATCTTCTCTTGCTTCTGGCAGGTTCCTGGCCCATGTTGGCCTCACTCTGCCCACCACTACGCGTTTTTCCATCTGCCTATTGTCTGTTGCGTTTGGATTCCACATCTTTAGGCTTGGATTTTAGGGCATCACTAAGAAAATCTTCTTTTGTTGATTCTCCTTCAGGCTTCTTCTTCTCCTTACTTGTTTGATTAGTATTTCGGAAAGTTTATTTTTGTATTGTAGTCTATTTTTGATATCTCTTTTTCGCCACTATTAGATTTATTATATTGCTGTCTCAAGAACACTAAACAGAGGTTTTAGAACAATGATATTTCTATATTCGGCAATCGTCGTTTCGTCTTCAGCTTCAGAACTCTCTAGTTAACAGCTGTTTGTTTTTTATCATTAGTTCTAAAGATAGCCAACAGATACTTAATGAAACACAAGGCTAGATTTCATCAAGGTATTTACTTTACGACGATTGAGTAAGTAAGTAATTGGGTATTTTAATTAAATTAAAACTGTCTATAAAGTTTAGTATGAATTAAAGTAATTGACTTTCAAGAACAAGACTAATAGAGACAGAGATAATGACAATGTATAAGTTTTATTAAACAAAGTTAGTAACAATCTGAGTTTTACAGCAGCAGATTTAATTTGATTAGTGGAGCAAGGGATTGTTGTTGGAACTTAGAAAGACAATAGTGTTGTGGAACTTGTTACAGAGAATAAACTAAGTGCTGTAAGTGTCGGAAATTCTCACTTAGTTGACAACTCAGAAAATATTGAGAAGTTTTCATCTTGTGATATTGTATAGGTACTGTAGAGGTTTAATGCCGGTGGCTACCTCACGTGGGACAGGTCGCTAGGCATTTGCCTATGGAAACATTCGAACGCCAAGTAGAATTTAGAATAGGTTCGAACTATGACATATAGTCAAATTGTTTTATATTAAGTCAGAGTGCGGTGCTAGCTTTGCCCTTGAGAATGTAATGTGCTTTCATATAAGCGAATAATAGTAATAGCAGTGCTTCCGTGTACTACCTCATTTATATATCCACCAACACACCTCGGAGTCGAGACCAAACAGATAAAGTGGTGATCTGCCTTAGTGTCGTGGCAGGTCACTACAGTACTCCTACATACCGTAGATAGATACGCTTCCGATAAGGATAAACCTTTCGTCGTTCAAGTTGCTTTGTAGGTTTCATTTTACTTACCGTCAGTCGACCTAATATACCTAGAAAGTTTCTCTTCTAAAAGATCTTAAACCTATATGAGTGTTTCTATTACTATCATTTCATGTGTCTTTTGCTACCTATACCTCTTATATGTTCAAGAGATCATATCCTATACATCTAATTGGGCCACCTATGCCAAAATTACGTAACATTCGTTCTATCATGATGACCTGTTAACTAAACGTGCTCACTTACTCACTAATCTGTCTTTCCTGTGACATTAATCCAGTTCTGTTTATTTGTTTAATCTAATGTAATGTATCCCTCTCGGGGATTCGAGAAATGTTTGCTTAACTCCTATTTGTTTAGTAGCAAACTTCAAGGGGATCTGTAATATCTGTGTTATGTACTCGTATTTATGTTTCGCGCTTCGGGTTCATAAGATTTTTGATGGTAATCTTGAAAACCTAGTGTCAATTATATTGGCTTTCGAATTAGAAAATAAATATTAGGACTTTCTTTACCGGGTAGTGTAGGTACCTATTTATAGAGGAATTTCATCTTAGAATTCGCTTTGATAAATATTATGTCCAGTAGGGCAAAACTTGGCTAATTCGTGATATGCAGCTATTCGGTGATAGATAATTGTGTTTTATTACCAAGTTACTACTGACTTGATAAATGTACATTTGTCAATCATTATAGTATTTGCCACATTTTTAGATATAAGTTAGCAAAACTTATTTTGTCTACTATATCACAGTAAATTTAAAAAATAGTCTGATCAATGAATCGAATTTTACAAGTAAAAAACAAAACTATCACCGATTACCCAAGTTTTGCCCTATCGTTTCAGAGTTTAAAGTTTAAAAAAGTCTAGAGGTGTCATAGGACACCCGGTTGGAACGAAGTTCTTTTCGCTACCTATGCGCTGTTTTGTGTGTGTGTTAAATAACAGACACAATGAAATAAACAACAACGTAAATAAATATTAATAACAGGCACCATGAAATAAATTAACAACATCTGAGAGTACCTTTATGAAAAGAAAAAACAAATATAGAAAAAGTGTCGTGACAGTCAAAATGTTACACTTTTTTCTAGCTCTCATTCGCCAAGTGTACAGAGTATTTAGGTACGTTCAATTAGGAACCTCGTTTCAACTTCCAATAGATACAAAACTGTACGCGTCAAACCTTATTGCGGCTGTGAAGTGCGCTACTCGCTGCGCAGTACTGCACCCCTCACCCGTGAATTTGTTACTGCGCAGCGACTCGCCTCATGTTCCGAGCCGCCATAAAGTTTGAATCGGGCTATACCATGGGAGAAATGAACATCTATACACCGTAAAGACTATTATTGCTTGCATCGCTCGTTTGTACTTTTTGCGGTTTTTTATAAGAATCTAAAGGTATTCGTATTCAGATATTAGAAGCCAACGGTACCTATATTATTATTAAAATATTAAAATTATTATTATTTAAAATAAAACAAGCTATTTTACATTATACCGGTATAGATTTATCCCCTTCCTTACTTTTCGTTTCCTATGCCTATCAGGATATCAACCCTTTCTTCCTTTACAAAAAAAAACCCTTACGATACCTAGGCATTTATTTATCTTTGCGTTATGACCATCATCATTCTCCTGTCCTTATCCCAATTTATTTGGAGTCGGCGCAACATGTCTCTTTCTTCCATCTTTCTCTATTAATCGTCGTCACGGTAGCCACCTCCTTTCTAGCCATATCATCTGTCACACAGTCCATCCATCTTTTCTTTGATATTATCCTACTCTTATAGCCCTCCACATTCATATTCAACACTTTCCTCACGACATTTTCCTCATTCCTCCGCATCATACGCCCATACCATAACAACTGATTCCCACACATCTTTTCAGTTACCGGCGCCACTTTCAGACTTCCCCTCTCTGACCACCCAATCACAATAATTTCCTAATAAGTTCTTAGAATAACCTCTGGTTCTACGAAATCACCTCTTCAGTTCTACCACCGTTCAAGAGATACCAATCACAAAGGCACTTATAAATATTTCTTTGCCAATTTCAACGAAATACTAATGGCTGGTTTCATAAAACAATTTCCAACTATTGTACATAGAATTTATCCTTTATTTACCCTATCATCGATAAGGGTAAGCCATGAATTTATAAAGCTTAGTGATTTCCCGCTAACCCCTTAGCAAATACCCTAAGCTGTTTATATTCATGCAAAGCCTTTTTACTTGACGTCATAAGGCGACCCGATCCCCGATAGGCAATTAAAATTTCGCTTTATAGGGAAACCAGGATTTAACAAGGAAAATACTCGTATAGTCGTGAGCTATTATTAGCTATGTTTGATTTTATGTCTTGGGTTTGAGAACAACCCTTGCCTTTAGGTATTATGATAGAGACAAAGATATAAGAACTAAAATGGAGAATAAACCATTTTATTGGAGCTAATATGTAAAGAATGCCGCAGGGTAGCGTTCTTAGGCCTTTGTAAGTTCCTTATTTGAATTAACTTACCCTAAAAAACACCGTGTTTATTTCTCTTTCCCTTAATAACAATAAACTTGTTTGTTATACTGTTTTTAGATCCTACTTGTAAAAATATTGTGATATGACATAAATATTGAGGACCTGGAGAAAGTACTTACCTCAGGATATATGGAGATGTAAATAACGTTATAATAAATACGTCTTGTTTTGCTTAGTAACTTTACCTAGCACACAATTTCGCCACAAATAATTACCAAACGGCACTGCATTCCAATTTACACACATAGGTATATTTACCATAAGTTGATGGATGAGTGAAAGGCGACTAACAAAAGGTAAATTACAAGGCAGATGTGAAGTGGAAACGCCGGGAGGGGACGCCCGGCCTAGAAAGACATATCAGAAAGGTCAGGTGAGCTGTGTACTCGCAACCCGGGGTGAACGTAAGTACCTAAATGAAGCAAAAGGAGTATGTAAGGATCGTAGCAGGTGGCGTTCTGTATACTTAATTTCTGCCTACTATACAGAACCAAAAAGGCGTGAGATTATGTATGTAGGTAGGTTTGCATATCGACGGTTGAATGATAGTAAGGCATAAGCGACATTTTGGTCGAAAATGAATTATGAATGCCATCCTACTTATAATTTTCCACTTTTTAGGATGGCATTCATAACTCAATTTCGAACAAAATGTCGCTTATGCCTTATTACCTTTCAACCGTCGATATGTATATTAACAATAAACATAACCAAACAAGCACAAACCACAGATGAATCAATACACGCTTATTAGTAATTAAATGACAATGGAATTAATTGACCATCTAGTTGCATATTCATATTACAAGCACTGCGTTAATCGAATCAGTGTCGACGGTAAATCGATCAGCGATGTGAACGATTACACTCTATAATACCTAATAATCGTGGATCTCAACTTACTACGGTCATAGAAATATTAAGAAACTAGCACTCCCCGGCGCGACTTCGTCCGCGTGAATTTCGTTCTTTATCAAGAGTAAGTTTTCAAAAAACCCTGATTGACACGTCATTCTGAGTTGAGCGAACCGCGCGTTAAAATTCTTCCATACAAATTTTGACAACCCCCAATTCCCTTTTAGGAGGTAGTTTAAAAAAACAAAAATGGCAATCTTCATAATTTACTGAGTTACGTTTCGTGCCAAGTTTCAAGTTAGAATAAGATTTGTAATACAATAAAATCCCCCCTTGCACCCCCTTAATAAAGGTCAAATTTCCAAAAATCCTTCTTTAGTGGATGCTTACAACATAAAAGGCATCAACTGCCAAAATTCAAGTTTGCAGCCCAAGCAGCGGTATAGGTTCTGCGTTGATGAATCAGTCGGGATAAGTAATTGTGTCTAAATAATTGATTATTTTTGGTGCCGAAATTCATTTTTATTTATTTATTTAAACTTTTCAGACTAAAAAAAGGCGGACTTTATGCCTTAAGCATTCTCTACCAGTCAACCAAGGGTGGTGTAGAGATGGCAGGTGCTCTGTTTGAGAGAAACAGTGCTAAAAATAAAAATAAAAAATCGTTATAACATAACATAACATCACGCCTTGTTTCCCCGAAGGGTTAGGCAGAGGTGTACCTATGGTACACCCACGTTTCGCCAGTTATGTTTAAGTCCCATGTAATAGGAGGCGAGCCTATTGCCATCTACCGGGCACAAATCCAGACTCCGGGCTGCTACTGAGAAATTCCAGATAGAAAAACCCAATAACACTTTGCCCGACCTGGGAATCGAACCCAGGACCTCATGCTCAGTAGTAGCACTTGCGACCATTAGACCAACGAGGCAGAAAAATCGTTATAATTATTTATAAATAAATTTTGAGGTTCAAAATTTATTCCTACCTGGGTTGGTAGCGATGGTAGTCTGCATTTTCACAACGAGCTGCTAAATTAACTTACACTTAATCTAGGTTATCTATACTAATATTATCTATAGATCTATACAAATAAATATAATCGAAGTTTCTGTTTGTAATGTCAAAATAACAACTTCTTTACTAAATGCATAAGAGCGCAATATGCACACAGAGGCAACGTAATTGTCTCTGGTCCCTCGCTCGCACATCAAGCAATGGACAAAGAGAAAAAAAATTGTAAACTTTTTGCGGATTAATTATACGAGGCTTTTGGATACTTTATAAGTGTGTACTTTGTCATTTTTGTTTTTATTTTATTATTTTTTGTAATGTGCGTTTTGTTTGTGCAGAATAAACAATTTTTCTTTCTTTCTTTCTTTTTTCTTAAAGTATATACGGTACTTATAACAAAAAAGCAATTTTTAAAATTTTTGTCTGTCAGTCTGTCTGTTTGTTCCGGCTAATCTCCGAACCGGCTGGACTGATTTTGACAGGACTTTCACTGGTAGATAGCTGATCTTACGCAGAGTATCTTAGGCTTCTTTGGTTTTAGAAAAATAATTAGGGTTCCGCGCAAAAAAATTAAAACCCATGAAATCGCGAACAAAAAGTCGAATTTAAAAAGTTCTTTTTGCATTTGGTAGCCCAATTCTCGAGGATAGTTAGATATAGGCTATTTAACATCCCGCTACGACCCTTAGGCGCCGTACAAAAGAAAAAGTCAGAAAGAACGCTACCTAAGCGAAAACGAAGTAATTGCGCGGGCAGGCAATGCGATGCGACGTGGTGGGTCGGGAGCCGAAATTTCACGCGGGCAGAATATTTATAAATAAGGATAATATATTATTATGACTAGACAAGATTCTAATAAAGTTTAATTCAACAAAAGCTTGATCCAGATTTTGGCAGTGTCGCATTACTGCGCCTTGTAACATAATGCAATGTTAGCTAATCGGCTTATCAGCTCGATTCCCGTAATTCGTCATACTCCATTACAAAGTATACCTAATCAGCATATAATGTTCCCACTGCTGGGACACAGGCCTCCTCTCTGTGAGAGAGAATTCTGTTATTTACATATCAAATGTAAATAACGAAATTGTTTTGTATAGTGGTGGGCAAGTGAGAGCAGTGGTGGCCGAGTGACAGCAGTGGTGGCCGAGTGAGAGCAGTGGTAGCCGAGGAGAGCAGTGGTTGCCGAGGAGAGCAGTGGTTGCCGAGGAAAGCAGTGGTTGCCGAGGAGAGCAGTGGTGGCCGAGTGGTAATGGCCCCGACGGTACTCCCTTTCTTCTCCTAAAACTGTTTGTCCGAAAATCATTATCCATAACACGTTTGCTATAAACTTCAGTAACCATAATGTTCAAAATCCCGAAATTTTGTTTAACATAATTATCTTTAGTTCTAAAAGTATTCTGTCATAATATCGAGTACTATAATAATTGAATCCCCTAATTTTACATGACCTAAAGTCATATGTCCTAAGTATTGTGTTAAATAATGTGTATTATTCCGAATGTTCATTTATAATATTTTTTTTAGTCCTAAAACATTAGCTAAAAATATTTTTTTTTTTTGTGGATGGGAAATCATCAAATGACTTCTCCCGCTCTGGGCGGAGCGGGAGGGCGTGTCAGACTTTTACTGACTAAAACCCACCCGTGTTCCTTCTGTTGCCTGTGCCGGGGCCACGGTAACTCTTTCGAACATCCCGCAACCCTAGCTGGCATCGGCCCTAGCGGACTCCGTCAATAGTGCTGACATCTCTTTGAGGCGCGCGTGGAACACGACGCGCCGTCGACTCGGGCTTGGTCCTTACCGGACGGCGAGCTACCCATTGCTCGCCGTCCGCAAGCCCGCGCCTACGGTGGCCGGGAATCGGCTGCCAATTCCCGACGCCCAGGGCGTCTCCTGCGGCGACTAGGGGCGTGAGGGCGCAAAGCTTGCCTCTCCCTCACGCGTCCCGCCTCCTCCTTCACGAGCATTACTGCTTCGCAGAAGGAGGTAATGGCTTCCCATGCACTCTCGCTCCGTACCATGGCCTGGACCAGGGCCGGACGCGAGAGATCGCCGCCGCCGATCGCTTCCGCGAGGACACGGCGGTGCTCCGCCCAAGCCGGGCAGACCTCCACCGTATGCTCCACCGTGTCCTCGGGCGATCCACACAGTGGTGACACCCGGGCGTTTCCTCCCGCCTTATCCGGAACAGGTACCTCCCGAAGCACCCGTGTCCGGTGAGGACCTGCGTCAGGCGGAAGGTGAGGACGCCGTGGCGCCTCTCCAGCCACTCCTCAAAGAGGGGACTTATCGCCGCAATTGTGGCGTGCCCACTGCTCTACCCCTGGAGTGTAATTTAAAATCGCGTGGGACCGCCGGAGCCCCGCAGCGCCGGAGCCGTGACAGAAACCATGATTGGAAACGATTTTATGTCTTTTGTATATTATTGATATTATTATAATTTTATTTGCATATTTATGACAAACTGATTTAGGACATATATTTAGGGATTTCAATTTTATGGCATGTGATATTATGTGATATTAAGTTCGGATAAGTTATCATTCGGACAAATGATGATTAGGACAAAAAAAGTTATGGCACTTTAAATTATGGATAAAAAAGTTAGGTGACACAATAGAGAACCGGCCCCGACTTACGAATAGTACGTCGTGGGTTCGAACCCGGGCAGACACCTTACTTTATGTAAATAATTTCATCACCACAGCTCTCAAAACGGTGAAGGAAAACATCGTTAGGAAACCGGCGTGTCCTGGAACCAAAAATTCGAAGACATGTGACATCTACCAACCCGTAGGTACTGGGCCCGCGTGGTGGATTATAGCACACTCCCTATCGAAGAGAGGAGGCCTCTGTCCCAGCAGTGGAATCATTATAGATTGATTATCATCATTCTTCAAAAACAATGCGAAATTCAGTTTTCCAAACTAACCACTATTATCCACTTGAAAGATAGCTCTTAGTTATAGGATATTTATTCACAGTTATATTCCTACAACATAATCTTATTAGAAGGCCCTACCTCCACGGCTCCAATGCACGTCCCGATTATTCTCGATCATAATACCCGTGCCGATAGTGCGCAAAATCTTTATGCTTCGATAAACCCGGGACAGCCAGATCTCCAACTATGTACATCTTATCTATTGATTGAAGCCAATTATTCGAGATGAGATGCTGCATGAACAGATCTGTTTGACGGTGTATTATGTCTCTGGGGATTAATTTAAGCTGATAGTAATATTAAAGAGAGACCACGTATTACATAGAGGACAATATACAACACACTAAGTGTGGTCTTTATGAAAAGTTTACTCTGCAATCATATTTTGGTTCTACAAATTCGATTTTTGGTCCTGAAGCTCTGCTTATACGCGATACTAAGTATATGGCTTACAAGGATAAATAGTGATAGGTATAAGTACTATTACATAAACATGAACAAACCAGCCTCTAGGTAGGTATCTTTTATCCAATGGAACTAGTTATGCAATTAAATATCCTACCTTTATTTCTTCTTGGGTTTACAAATCTGTTAACTGTTAATACGAAAAGCAAAATATCTTACAAAATAAATATGGACATAGCCATTTGTATGTAATATCTAGAGATACCAATGTATAGTTTATATTTTATTTGTCTGACAGAGATCGCCGGAGGCTAGGAATATTACAAAGATGATAGAATGCTAAACTCTTGGAAATAGATTAACGTTTAGGTAGTTTATTTGAGAATGTGTAGCTTTGAAAATAAAATATATCTATCTAGCTTTGTATCCTAGAAAATATTGTTTGACGAGTCCAAAAATAATGAAAATAAGCACGCTTCTACTTCAGAACCAAATAAATAGATGGTAGAAATTATTCTAAGATGATAATTTAAGACACCTTATTCATATTCTGTGATCATATTGGGTGTATTCATTTAACTGTAACACCTCTGACACAATTAAATGTCTATTGTTACAGATCTTTAGAAGATACCTCTAAAGTTAAGGGGATAAAGGGGAAATAAAGTAACATTACATATACCCTCTAAATTTATATAAGAGAAATATAGGTACCTACTTGATGACATCAACAACCAAGCCTAATAATCCACTGTCAGTAAAATAACTTGACATCCTACCTAAAAATACTCATGATTTCCTCATTCAAAGAACTATCCTTTTTTACCACATCACAAATTCCAAGTCAACGTTCTAATAAAACTGATATGCAAATCGACGGCACGGTTAGCGCAGTGGCTGAGCGATTGGACTGCTGCACTGCGTGTCGCGGGTTCGATTCCCGCACGAAGCAAATATTTGTATGATCTACAAGTAGTTGTTTCGGGTCTGGGCGTTTGTGTTTGTGAGTTTCTATGTTTGTAAACGCACCCACGACACAGGAGAAATTCCAAGTGTGGGGCAACGTTTAAAAAAAAAAAATACTACACAATATCACAGACGAGACAAAGACGTAAGCAGTAAGCCTTCAGCAAGCCTTCAGCCAATTTGTCCGGGTATTGAAAGGGCTCATGTATACTCGTAAGCTCCTCTATAAAATATATTCCTTCGTAAAGGTTTTGAATCAAAAATAGGAGTAAAGCTTTACATTACTGTTGTATTGGAACTCGTGTAAGCTTGCACAAAATGATTGCGAGTATTTTATTTATTTTTCCAAGAAACTGAATAGTTAATGAAGACTTCGTTTTGTAATGGAGCTTCTTGTACTTTTATGGAAAGTCCTTATACTACCATAATTATTTCTACTGGCTAGCAATAATATTTTTATGTGCTGGTGGAATTACAGACAAGACTCGTCGACTATTTCTCTGGGTGTTTATGATGGGGTCAATATAAAATGAAAATAGAAAATGTACAATAGTAAACTCACATACCTATCTACCTACTAAGCGCTTTGTACGTAGAGGTTATTTCCAAAGAAGACCCCTTATTGTTAACTCAGTACGTGTCACTTGTCAAAGCTGCACCCTCGCTTTTGTCACCCCTGCCTGTGAAACTCGAAACAAATACAAAGTTGGACAAAGTTTGGATTTCGCTTGTCAAGGTGCTCATATTAATTAATTTATGTTTAGAATCAGATACTCCACAATTATGACTTGATGAGTGACGGTTAGAACAACTCGTATTCGATTATTTAATATCCTTATTTCATATAGGCTATTTGTTATAGTAATCTGCCCAATGTGCACCTCTATTGGAAATGGATATCTATTACCTCGCTAGATAAGTTGGAATTCCTTCTAAGCATAAATTAGCTAGCTTTCAAACAGGAATACAGTTATTCTGCTGGGCAGCAAAAATGTTAAGTGAAATAACACAAGGTAAATTCTTTCAAAAGATTTTCTTTTCCAGTTTGTTCCTTTCAATAGATTCATAATTTTCTTTGACCAATATCAAGAGTTCAAACGTAGGGTTCTTACCTGACAAAACACAAGTATAATCAAACTCAAATTCGCCCTAATTGTGTATATACAATACAAACCAATAACAGTTACAATATTCACCTTTTAAACGCGTTTAACTCGTCCAATAAAGGACGCAATCTGCAAAATTACAGACTACATTATTGAATTCTCGAGCGAATTTGCATATTTAATTTTACGCTTGTTAACCCGATTTCAGGATCAGCTGATTACAATGTATATACTGTCACCCCTCACCCTACGGGCTGGTTGGAGCTGTACGGTGGCGGATCCAGGATTGTCGTTAGGGAGGGTTTGGAGGCTTGACCCCATTGAGGGGTAGGTTTTAGCAAAGTAAACAATAAAAAAGCCCACAACATTTTATTTTGCTTAACGCATCACAAGCCTCCTCGGATTACTTTTCGCAAATTCCTGAATGACTTCGTTAGATTGTAGACTACCAGAAATATCTCGGTGATGGCAGCCAAACCGGTTAACCAAATAAAACATCTTATAGAAAGTTAAAGATAACTGATGACAGTAACTGTCATCAGTTATCATCAGGTATAACTGTTATACCTTAGGTAGTGTAATGCTTGTAATAAAGTTTATTTAGAATATTCACTTTAAGATTTATCACGGAAGAACTCAGGTGCTTGTGGGGGGGCTTGAGCCCCTTAGCCCCCTCTGAATCCGCCCCTGGAGCTATATTAAGTGTCCCTGTGTGTTGTCAATTCTTTCGCACATTAAGGTACCTATGGCTTAAAAGCTTTTGGACGTAAGCAAGAATAGTCCTTACGGTATATAGATGTTCGTTTCTCCCATGGTACTGTAGTGACCTGCCGCGATACTAAGGCAGATCACCACTTGTATGTTTGGTCTCGACTCCGAGGTGTGTTGATGGATATATAAATGAGGTACACGGAAGCACTGCTATTACTATTTATTCGCTTATATGAAAGCACATTACATTCTCAAGGGCAAAGCTAGCACTGCCCTCAATATAAAACAAGATGACCATACGTCATAGTTTGAACCTATTCTAAATTCCAATAAACCAGTGTTTGTCTTATCAGCCAATGTCACAATCCGAGGAGGATTCAAGCGGAAGGCCGGCTCAATTAAAGCCTCTACAGTACCTATCTTTCCTTGATGTTTTTATAATTACATTTCGTGTATCGCTTACATTTCCCGGTACGGCAACAATAGGTTTTATCCAATTTCGCATCTTCCCGGAAAGTCAAAGGGAAACGTGTTAATTTATTTATAATGTTCAGTCCGTGTTTCCTTGTTATTTTTTCTATTTTTCATGTTTTTAGGACTTTTATCTTCTACTGCTGAACATGAGCTTTTCATTGAGCTCAAACTGAGCTTTTTTATATATACCTACTAGGGTCGTTTGCTGTTTTGTATGTTAGCAAATAGTTCGATGTGATTACGATCAACAAAAAAAACATGACATAACATCACGCCTGTATTCCCTGAAGGGTTGGGCAGAGGTGTACTTACCTATAGTACACCCACATTTCACCAGTTATGTTTGATTCCCATGTAATAGGGGGCGAGCCTATTGCCATCAACCGGGCACAAATCCAGACTGCGGGCTGCTACTGAGAAATTCCAGATGGAAAACCCAATAACACTTAAGAAAGCGTACGTCACGCCTCAAGTCTTACGCTACATCTTGCGTCTTACATTAGTCTATTTAAGTTTTAGTTTAGTTTATTTTAGCCTAGTATATTAAATTACAAGGCAGCAATACACTTGAAACAATGCTATGTACGCCGTAATTGTCATGTACATTAGTCCTTTATTTATTAAGATTATTTTTAGCATAAGTTTAATGTCCTATGTGATGTGGCTGTGCTTTTTTAAATAAATAAATAACACTTTGCCCGACCCGGGAATCGAACCCAGGACTTCATAGTCCGCAGTAGCGCTTGCGACCACCTGACCAATGAAAAACTTCAGTAATTTTAAGTTACACCGATTGTTCAAAAATGAAGGTGGCCTAATCATTTTAATTAGACCTTTATGGACTGGAGTGTCAAAACCAAAGGTCATAACGAAACAACTCGGCTTGTCCCGGCTCTGTTTGGCATCAGTGCGAAAATTCTCGTACAGAATTAAATTGTTTAATTTAATTAATTAATTAGTCTGAGCTGTGGTGTCGCTGCGAACCGTATTTCGGTATGATTTTGGTTTGATTGAAATACAACTTGAAGTTATGTTAAGCCTTTGAGTAGTTATGAAATAATACTGGTTGATAATGTAGGCTCCTCTCTTATTATTTATCATATTAATATAATTCGTAATTAAGTATGAAATTCGTCAAAATTTCTATTTACAGTTTGTGGTAGATTCCTACAGACAATATTTATAAAATTATTCATTTAGGCACATTCATTTAATCTAATCACAGCAGTGGTGGTCCAGTGGTAACGACCACGACTTACGTCGTGGGTTCGAACCCAGGCAAACACATTACTTTGTGTAATTTATTTCATCACCACTGCTCTCAAAACGGTGATGGAAAACATCGTTAGGAAACCGGCATGTCCTAGAACTAAAAATTCGAAGACATGTGCCGTCCCCAATAACTAGGCCTGCGTGGTGGATCATGGCCGCTCCCTTTAACAAAGAGGAGGCCTGTGCCCCAGCAGTGGAAGAACGTTATAGGCTGATTATGTACCTACCCTCTAAAGGGGGATTTGGGGGTGTCAAAGTTTGTTTAGAAGAATTTTAACGCGCGGTCTGATTAACTCAAAACTCAGAATTTTTACTTAAAAGACCGAAAATAAAGAATAACGTGTGTCAAGTATCATGCTTTTTTGAAAAAAAAAAAAAAAAAATTTCTTTTTTATGGGTAGCGCAGTGATGGTGTATTTTGCCAGATCAAATGTTAAAGAGTGATAACATCGAAAATTCTATGTCAGATTCAAAATGTCTTCGAAGCGGAATAGCGTACCTGCGACACGGGTAAGTTTTTTAAGTTTTTCTTAACTTTTTTGGTTGGGACTTGTTATTTTTAGGCTTGCCATTGCTTAAGGACATCGTTAATAATATCACTAAATCCGTAATTAATATAACATCATAACATCACGACTGTATTTCCCGAAGGGTTAAGCAGAGGTGTACCTATAGTATACACCCACATTTTGCCAGTTATGTCCCATGTATTAGGGCAGTAGGGGGCGAGCATATTGCTATCAACTGGGCACAAATCCAGACTCCAGGCTGCCACTGAGTAATTCCAGATGGAAAACCCAATAACACTTTGCCCGACCCGGGAATCGAACCTAGGACCTCATGCTCAGCAGTAGTGCTTGTGACCACTAGACCAACGAGGCAGTAAATCGTAATTATACGTGTTAATCACGTAATCAAAAAAAAAAAAAAAAAAAACGTAATCATAATATTATTAGTTCAAAACTTTGTATGTACTCCGTGATAACCGTTGCCAAGTACACAACAAAACGCATATCGAATTCTTTTGTTTATTTTGATCAAAAATTAAAAGCGGTTGAGGTGTGAATTGTATGTTGTACAATAGGTAGGTACTTATGTTTTTATTATTTTTCTGCTGTGCTTAAATCTGACACGATCGATAAGATCTTAGCTTCGGCCCCAAAGAAAAACATTTCCTTCCACCATCTCCACCTATGCTCAGCTGCGGCCCACCTTCTTTAGACTCCTCATATGAAAGGCTGAACATTCTGGAGAACGACCATAACTACTCCGACAGCGACTGTAACGACTCTGATAACAAAAATAACTGCTCTGATAATGCATTAACTCTAACCTGCGTGATGTACTTACCACTAATACCAACGGTTCAAGAGGTTTTCCCATCCTCGTGAACAAATTAATGCGATGCCATATCCTTATCCACATAGAATTCTATTCAGTAGAATAATCTTATAATAGAATATCTTCAGTCACCGTTTCCCTGTCACTAGATCTAGGCGAAAGGACCTTAAAAAAGTAGCTAAAATTGTGAAGAATTTATCACTTAATTACAGCTGGAAAAAGAGAAAACCTATATCTGAACAACCAGTGGATACGATTTCAGGTACCTACGATGCTCCAAAAATGACCGAATTTTCCAGAATCCGCGATTAAGTAATGACGCTGTAGGTTTTGCACAAAGGGCAAAACCAAAGTCTTTTGCGTGAAGTGCATGTTGCCTTTGTGCTTTGTGGTAAGAGACTAAGATGTGTTTTATTGGTATCTTGGTGCCGTATTCCACGTAGTATAAACATTGGATGATGTAATTTACACTGTAGTTGACCACGTAATCCCTGAAGTACATACATACATTTTTGCGAAAACTGTAAAATATAGATCTTTTTCACAATTTTTTTCTGTCTACTGGGATCATAATAAACCGGGTATTATAACAAGGGTTAATAGGTAGTTACTATCATACTTCATTGCGTTTTTTATTTCATTGAGCACCGAAACTCATTAAAATAAACAACTTTTATTCCACGACTTTTGCAAATAAGAAAAACACATCTCCCATTCGATTGAAACAACTTTCTCCAGGGAATAACAACTTTTTCCTAGTTTGGAAAGTCGTCATGTCAAAGATATTTTTGTTATAACGAGGATAACATCGTCGTTCTTTTCGTAATTAAAACGCGTTATCTATCCTCCAAAAAACCAAAAGATCATTTTTTCATGCAATATTTGGTATGAATGTGAATAATTTAGAAGAGAGACATAAGTACCTACTAAAGAAATTGTGACAACAAAATGACTAGGAGAGAAGTGAACACTGAGGGGACAGCTAACCGAGATGTAAAAAAATAATCGTCCTCCAGACTGAATTTCGGCCATGGCGACCAATCCCAGCGGAGACCAGCCTTCGGCGCGGGAGACATTATAGTGACCAAGTTTTTTAATTTTTTTTTAATTTAAGGTAGGTTTGCTCTTGACTCTAGCCTAGGTCAGAGGTGACAGAGACAAAGTCGACGATGGAGCTAACTTACCCAGAAGAAGCCTGTTCACTCTCACTTTGAAGAGATCGGGGATGTAAATATATGCGTTCGGAACCACAGTCGCAGGCAGAGAGTTCCACTCCTTTGTTGTGCGCATCACAAAAGACATTTGGAAACGCTTAGTGTGAATTGGTGGAGTAGCAACTAGGTAGGGATGGTAACCTGCAGTGCGTCTAGATGTCCGATGGTAGAAGAGGGCCGGCGGAATGAGGTCGTGGAGTTCTTGAGCACACTCACCGATGTACAATCTGTAGAAGACCGACAAGCAGGCAACCTTGCGGCGATGAGCCAAGCTGTCAAGCTTGACATCCACCAGTTTTACGTCGCCAATGAGCCTCTTAGCTCTGCGTTTCACCGAGTCAAGCGCGGCAAGTTGGTATTTAGCTGAGCCATCCCAAATGTGGCTGCAATACTCCATGCAGGATCGGACTTGCGCTTTGTAGAGAGTTAAAAGCTGCCCTGGCGTAAAGTATCGCTTCAACCTATTTAGGATGCCCCAGTGTCTTGGCAGCAGTTTGGGCTTTGTACTCGATGGTTGCACCGAAGTTGAGACATGATGTCAATTCCATGCCTATGAGCTCGAGCCGATCAGTTACATGAACAGATGTACCCCGTGTGTGTACAAGTTTGTGCGCAGACACAGTTGCACTCTCACTTCCCTCACTCTCATAGCATTGCCGACCCATCGGACTAACAGAGATGTAGGTAGAAATACCTAATAATATATAGGCGCCTCCACCATAATGTCAACGCTCTGCGGAGCGCCGAAGTTATGGTGAAGGCCCCGGGTAGGACTGCCTAATCTTTTCTTGTTCTAAAAACAAATCAATGTGTGTCTCGATTATGCCGTCAACTTATAGCAGACTCGCGGAGGTTGCATGCTAAAACCAAATAAGGTTACAGCCTCTACAGTACGTACCGGCCTAGCAAATGGACGAAAATTGCACTGACCCTAAATAAACTGAGATACAAAGCTGGAAGATGATGCAGTTTAATAAAAAACTGCTAATCCATTATCTTTGAAAGGCACAGTGCCGGATCGATAATGATATCCATAGAGTATTTTATTTCCATGCGGATGAACCGAGGGTCACTACTCAAGTATGAAATCAATTTCTACGCGAGTGAAGCCGCGGGGAATAACAGCTATGTATGTTTATAGTATCTACTAAGTGTTTTAGCAGTAACTAAGTGCTTGCAGAGTTGGGCAATTTATCCGAATTAATCAGTGTTATGTGTATTGTTTTAATCAATGGGAGAGATTTAAGAGATTCAGAACAGCAATTTATTTGAGGCATGGAATACTCAATCTCATTTACCATCCCTCTTGAAATAATTGCTATTTTAATGAGCTGTTGAGCAAACAACAATCATTAATTCATCATACTGTCCCTGATGGTAGGATGCAAAACAGGTAATTAAGTACCTAATCTAAGAGTGTCTACCCACCAAAGCCGCTCGCGGCACAAGCCGCCGCACCCAAACTCATTTTAAGGCGCTTCCCCGAGCGAACGACCTTGAGCATTCGGTCCGTTTTTATCCCGCTCCCTGCACACGCCACTTTATCATAGAAATCACAGTATTTTGAAATTATTTTAATTAAAAAAAGTAAAGCGATCTTTTGAAATAAAATAAAACGTGAATTATTTAGATTTTTAAATTAGTGTAATCCTCAAATTAATAGAACGTCACCTTTAACAAAAGATACATGCAATCAATAACTTTAGTCATTTTTTTACAAGGAGTTTTTAAATGTATATATAACACATAAAAACAAATAAGAACTTGCAATGTGATGATAGCATATCGAACATTAATAATGTGCTTTTAGATGTAGTTTATTTCTCTTAATAATGAGGTAATAGCATCTAAATAACGAAGAGAAACGTTCTATCGCAAGGTTTTCTTCGGGGTAGCGCCTCAAAAGTTGTCCGACTTGCAACGTTCTGAAGCCGTTAGCCGCCACGAAGTCGCGGCGGGCTAACCCACCGGCAACCAGCTTTGGTGTATAGACACCCTAAGCTCCAAGCAAACTGTCTCAGACTCCCGAGATCCGAGATCTATAAACATCTCTTAACACACGCGTGCTTTGGCTTAGACGTGTTCCCGTCTCTAGCTTGCAGTCGTGGTTTGACAGCTGTGCGACAGTGACAGGAATAACGCGCTTTATGCTGAGTGGAAGCCTTTAAAGAGCAATACTTACGCGGCCAAAATGCCTTTTTTTTAATAACCGACAAAAAATTTCAACGCAAGGGGTCCAGTATCATGTACTTAATTCATGGTAACAGGTTGCACGTCGAGGACCCCGCCACCCTGCATACCCTAAAGGCTTCCAATCAGCATATGTGTACTGTGGTGGATGCCTTCTTGTCAAAGTCACGACGTGCAGCTGCCGACTATTTCTATTCTGTGCTCGTGATTATTATTATCTATTTTGTTATTTTTTTCTCTACTTTATTATTCGAGTAATCTAATTTTTTCGTACGCACGTATTTTTGTGATAAATAAACCTATTTTTCGCTCTTTCTTAGCCAAAGTAGGTACGTACGTAGGACAATCAAGATCAAGCTGAAGGTAAAGTAGGTACGAGTTGGTCTAATCGATAAAGTCTCCTGCAAACAGGCGCGACACGCGACGCGAATCGCGTGCGATGCAAAAGCACCGCTCGTCGCGCCTGTTTGCAGGAGCCTTAATATCGATACACGGACAAATAAATCTATCAACGAAAACGTTGTTTTTATTTAATAAAAAGCTGAATAGTTTAAAATTGCAGAAAACCATTCACAAAATTGAATATTTCATACCTGAACAAAACAATAGTTTTCCTTTGACGGGGAAACGTAATCTGAATAAAAATAAATAATGTTCTTCTACATTGTCACACATTGTCATGAACATGAACTGAATATGACGTCACGCGAGAGTTACGTTTTGCTCCCATTTTCAGTTCGTAAGCACTTTGTTATAAAGTTAGGTACAAATTCACGGAAAACATTACGATTTAATAGGTAGGATATACATATTTTGTGAGGAGCTCGTGGCTAAGTAATATCAGCCGCATGGGTCGATCCATCAGGTTAAGCTGCGCTTGCCGGGGTTGGTCCGTGGATGGGTGACCATCTTTACATACCGAGACTCCTCCGTGCCTCGGAAAGCACGTTAAGCCGTTGGTCCCGGCTGTCATTCGTGGATCTTTGACAGTCGTTACGGGTCGTCAGAAGCCCGAAAGTCTGACAATCAGTCTTACCAAGGGGTATCGTATTACCCAGTAACTGGGTTGTGGAGGTCAGATAGGCAGTCGCTCCATGTAAAATACTGGTATTCAGCTGCATCCGGTTAGACTGGAAGCCGACCCCAATATAGTTGGGAAAAGGCTAGGCAGATGATGATATACATATTTTGTGTTGGTGTGTGTTGGAGATTTGGTGACCTAAATCTGTTTACGTTTAAAATCTTTCAATTTTTTATTATTCTTATTTTCTTTTTAGTTTCTCTTATTTTTCCTTAACTGAAATTATTTTTCACGTTTTTCGTTATTAGGTTTTTCCTAAAATCATTTGTTTCTTTGTGTATTTTTTAAATAATTGCCATTGTTGTCTTATAAAAAATAATTTCTACGTAAAGAGTAAAAAACTGGAAAAAGAGACACTAAAAAAAGTTGCGAACAAAGAACTAAAAAACTTAACAAATCAATCAATCTGCCTAGCCTTTTCCCAACTATGTTGGGGTCGGCTTCCAGTCTAACCGGATGCAGCTGAATACCAGTATTTTACATGGAGCGACTGCCTATCTGACCTCCACAACCCAGTAACTGGGTAATACGATACCCCTTGGTAAGACTGGTTGTCAGACTTTCGGGCTTCTGACGACCCGTAACGACTGACAAAGATCTACGAACGACAGCCGGGACCAACGGCTTAACGTGCTTTCCGAGGCACGGAGGAGTGTCGGTATGTAAAGATGGTCACCCATCCACGGACAACCCCGGCAAGCGTAGCTTAACCTGATGGATCGACCCGTTCGGCTGTTATTACTTAGCCACGAGCTCCTCACACTTAAAAAACTTAACAAATACTTATCCGAAATATTTTTGGATTAACATCGTTGTCCAAAAAAAAAAATCATGATGATAATAACCGACTAGTCAGCAAAAAAAAAACTGAGTTGTCTATCCTCCGTTTTCACATAAAATGAGTAGATAATCCTTATTATGCAGTTTGTAAAGTAATCTTTAGTTAGAAAGTCATTAATAGTTCATCAACATTCTGAAAGCCAATCAAAAGTTTTCTACTAACTAATAAAATGTTTTTGACGATATAAGTTTCCTAGACAAGTAAATATCAATTATTAAACAGTAGTTTACTCAAGGATAAGTTACAATTACCTTTAACTTTTGAATTAAAATAAAGTTTACAATAAACTTTACGTAATCCCTATTGATTTATTTAAAATAGCAAAAATTCCTAAGGCAAGATAAACACTTCTGGTTTATTTCGATGCATTTGAAGATATTATATACGTTATTATTATCGGGGTCTGCGAGTGAAGATTTTTAAGTTTCAGGAATGAAACTGCCGAAAATTTAAAACCCGGAAAGGATAAGGGTGTTTTCTTTGCCCTATGGAGGTTTCGAGTTTTCGAGAGTCACAATGAAGAAAGAAAACAGACAAATTCGCTTTCAAGTTATAAGTATGGATTAATTGTTTCGCATTTTCGACTGTTTGAAAGGAACTAAGGCGGAAGGCAAAACGGATGGCAATCGGGTCGGTTTAAAACAAAAGACGATTGAATAACGCTTTCAACTAAAGAGGAAGCATGATACAGATGTCTTCTCCCGTATAATAGCTAAGTGCTGTATTCAACATCAATAAGCTTTAAAATTCCACCTGTAACACATAACATACCCTACCATTCAACAAATCAACATGGCTACGCAAACGTGAGTTTGCACACCCTATTGATTAATGGATCTTACAGGTTTGTTGCTTTCCAATACCTTTCCCTCATCACTTTACAAAGACTGCGAAGACAAAAAGGGGCAAAAAAGGGCAATAATGGGCTGGAATCGAAAGGAACGGAGCGAAAACGTCAAGGCTCCGTAATGAAGTCAAATAGACGTAGACGTCAGCCTTCACGTCAAGATGACTGCTAATCTAGTTAGTAGGTACAATGTTAGCACTTAATTCCGCTGTTGTAAACTTGGTTTTATTGGCTTTATTATTGGTTTGGTACGTGGTTCAATTGTTTTTTCTTTATTGCCTTTTAGTGACCTGGCTTCTGTATACCATTTGAATTTTGAAATTGGAAGATAGAACTCGTGAAAAAAAAATGTATCGAATGAGAAATTAATGGACAGACAGCATGCTGCCTGTCCTTAACTATTAAAAGTTAAATGACTCTTTGACACGCGTCAGTTATAATATAAAGCAATAGTGTTGTTTTTTCTTTTCATTTGAAAACAACACATTCGAATCACGAAACAAAATGGCTGCTTATAAAATTCAACGTCAGTTGTTAAATTTATTTGTTCATTTTCTCAGCTTCATTAGCAAGCTCTTGAGCAAGGTTATTTCTATAACTGCCTTCACTGTATTAATATGTAAATAGCCTGAGTCCTAGATGATATAATTGGTAGCCTACAGCAGCCGCTTGAGCGCCTAAGCGTTTACAGGGCAATTGTAGCAGTTAGCGGTTACTTAATTGTAACACGTTTATTAAAGCTCTAGTTTGGTATTTATTTATATACTAGCAGCACTCCCCGGTTTCACCTGCATTAGTCTCGATCCCGTTGGGATATCGGAATAAAAAGTATTCTAGGTGTAAATCCAGATTATAAACTATCTGTGAGCACTATGTACCTAGTGTACCTACCTACTATAAAGCTACCATTAACTGGGTACGTCTTTCATTGACTTGAATTTGCCCTGGCGACTGAGAGTATGTCATGCTCACTCAAATGTCTCGCTGGTGGTGGCGTGTGTGTTGGATCATTGAGTTCCCTTCAAAATGGTTGAGATGAATACTGCTAATCCATGCGTCATGTCCGTGAACGGGCGCCGTCAGTAGGGACTGATCATCTCTTAGCTGCCATGGCTTATTTTAATTTTTGAATCGTTTTTGGTTTTTACCTTTTTGTTGCGGACGCATTTTAACGTGCACGTCTTTCTACATTGTTCTCACATACTTAATTTCAACATGAATGATATAACAAATATTTTGTAACAATATTTTGATTTAAAAGAGTGTCCTTGGAGTTTCTTGCCCGTTCTTCTCCATAGAGATCTACCCTTTGGAATGGGCAACTAGCTTCAACTTTCTGACCGACTCTTTGACAATTCAAAAGTGCCTGTAATTGGTTCATTTGAAATAAATGCTTTGAGTTTGAGTTTGTGTGCCAAATTTCATCCAAATCCGTTTAGCAGTTTTTGCGTGAAAGAGTAACAAACATCCATCCATCCACACAAACTTTCCCGTTTATAATAATAGTAGGATTTCCTTATTTCTGTGTAGCATAATTAATAAGCTACGAATGTTGCATTTTTAAATGCGTCTCAAGGTTTTTTGTGGATAAGTAGGTACTTAGTATCAAAGCACGCAAGGGCCTCGCTTATCCTTAGATTTTCATCATTTATTCCACTTGTTTCCATTAGGCAAGAAGTTCTTGTTCACGAAACATTTTTCAATTCCCTTTTCCTTATTTGGAGTACATAAGTATGACAGGGATTTTTGTCAATCGTACCATTGAGAACGTAGAATCCGACAAGTAACATTTATATCTACGATTTGGCCAATCGCAATAAAATAAGTCTTGGGGATGAAACGGGTGATTATGATAAAATAATGTCATTGGAGACTGCGGAAGTAGGTACCTATTCTCTATAGCCTCGTTACAATAATTATTATCTACTTATTGGGAAGTCGTTGAAAATCTTTTATAGGTAGTACTTACGACAAGTAGGCGCCTACTTTATGCATTCCCGTTTTGCTCTGCGCGAGATTTTTTTTTTTGAAAATACAATTATCTCTATGTGAAAACGCTGCATCAATTTATTAAAATTTTAAAGTTGAATTTGAATGATTTATTTTGTTTTCTGCTCTAGTTATCCGAATTTTGACTAAATATTGACCTGTGTTCTTTAAAAAAAGCGCCCAAGTGCGGATCGGACTAGCACACAAAGTGTCCCGACACCTTACAATATTTAACAATATTTTCTAAAACCGCCGAAAAAACCACGTTGTTTTGTACCGGGGGGGGGGGGGGGGGGGGTACAATTTTTTTTTTATTTGTTATTATTACAGCGGCGATAGTACCTAGTACACCCTCTGTGAAAATTTCAAATGTCGAACGCATAAGGCTGCTTGTATGCGAATTCTTTACATAAAGAAATGAAATTTTGAGTGAAATTGCTGGTACTAGAGATAAAGTTTTCTGTACAAGTTACGAGTGTACGACTAAACGCCGACAGACACTATGCCGAGAGACTGACAGCTGGTCGACAGAGCCCCGCTACGCGGGCGCCTATTTCTGTCTGCAGGGTTAAAAGGAACGTAACCAAACCGAACCTCAAGGTGCCCCTGAAGTCGACCGTCTAGGGTTAGGATTTTCGGGTCAGGATCAGAAGTAAGGATGCCCTGTCGTCGAAGAGTCCCGTCGAAGTAAAGTCTTGTTGGTGTTTAGTCTGTCGGCGTTTAGTCGTGTAGTGTAAGTTACAAACTATGACTTTTAGACTAATTTTTGCGTAAGCCCGGTGACTTTTCTTAGCGTATACAAGCGGCCTAACAGTTCAAAAGATACAGCCCTGTCACAGATGGACGGACAGACGGACAGCGGAGCCTTAGTAAAAGGGTCCCGTTGGCATCCTTTGGGTACGGAAAAAAACGATGTGATATTGTGCGATACATGGGCAGTAGGATTACTTGTTAATATCTCGTTGTAAAACAAAACGAGCAATCTATTTATATTGTTTAACTGTTAACGAAGTCAACCTAACAATGCTTCCCTTTATATCAATAAATTATAATAGTCGAACGTTCTTGTATCACAGTATAAATGCAAGCGATGTCATTATTGCGTTTCGCGTTTCCAATAATATCGTTTGTCGCAAGTTCCAAAGGCATGTTTCATTGCTCGCTCCAGCCACCCGTCAAAGGTAAACAATTAACGTTGTGCTTACACAACACGCAACGGATATATTGGAAACTGTTTTGCTTTGAGGAACTTTTAATAAAGTCGAAATAAATATATATTATGTACAAGGTTGCTTTATTAAAAACTCGGTGTTTCCTTTTATGTTTATGAAGCTTTGAAGATGGTGGGATCTGTATTATTGCGAGTTTTTCCTGTTATTGGGATTGCTTGGTATATGAATATTATTTTGATCTTATTTGTTTCCACTGCCTACGGCTTTGTAGAAGATTCTTAGACCAATATTCCCATAGCAATTTCGTAGATTAGATGCAATTTCTTACGACAGTAGGTAGGTAGATAGGTAAATAAACAAATGTTATCCAAAACAAATAAATTCTTCTGGTTGTAGGGCAAAACTTGGCTAATTCGTGATATGCAGCTATTCGGTGATAGATAATATGTGTTTTATTACCAAGTTACTACTGACTTGATAAATGTACATTTTTCAATCATTATAGTATTTGCCACATTTTTAGATATAAGTTAGCAAAACTTATTTTGTCTACTATATATCACAGTAAATTTAAAAATAGTCTGATTAATGAATCGAATTTTACAAGTAAAAAACAAAACTATCACCGATTACCCAAGTTTTGCCCTACCTAAATGTGCAATGGTCCAATGATTACCTATGACGTTTCTTGGAATCTATATTCATAACTCAAAAAATGGCCGAATTGAGTTAAGATTACCTACAGATCAAGTAATTTTTAATCTACATACTGACAAGACACTCATACAAAAAAGTAAATTTTTGTAAGAGTTATGAACATTTACATAACTTCAATAGTTTTGGTTCTATGATTTTTTGAACTTTCAAATCACTTTTACTCGAAATGTCTAATTTTGAGTTATGGCTGTACATGTTGTCATGTGCGATATTACAAACTGCCCCGCGACATCGTTTACGTGGAAGTCGTAAGATACATAATATACTAAAACAGCTACATTTTTTTAATAAAACTTCCTTGTCGGGGGACAACCCGCCGCATGGCATCGCCCGCCCGCGCTATTACTTCGTTTTCGCTTAGCGTTCATTCTGACTTTTTTTCTTTTTGCTCGGTCCCTAAGGGTCGTAGCGTGATGTTAAATAGACTGTAACTATCCTCGTGAATTGGGCTAGCAAATGCAACAAGAATTTTTTAAATCCGACTTTTTGTTCACAATTTCATGGGTTTTAGTTTTTTTTGCGCGGAATCCTAATTATTTTTCTAAAATAAAAGTAGCCTATGTAAGTTACTCCCCGTAACATCAGCAATCTGCCAGTGAAAGTCCCGTCAAAATCGGTCCAGTCGTTTCGGAGATCAGCCGGAACAAGCAAACAGACAAAAAAAAAAATTAAAAATTGCTTTTTTGTTATTTATCGTATATACTTTCATATGCATTTAGTAAAAAACTGTTATTTTGACATTACAAACAGACACTTTAATTTTATTTATTTGTATAGATGAAGGTGGTATCCACCAACCCGCACTGCGCCAGCGTGGTTGGATTATGGCCCACTACCTCTCACAGAGAGGAGGCCTGTGTCCCAGCAGTGGGAACGTTATAGGCTGATTATGCATAATTATGCTTATGGTGGTTTCGTCCGTATCAAATAACGATAACATCGTGTTATCTGTTTTCAGATTCAGGTACCTACTCCAGTATTTACAGCAACTTAATTATTCTGTGTGATAATGATAATTACCTACTTATAAAACCTTTGGCCTGTGTCTGTTTTAAAACCAAATAAAAGCCTTGTATTAACATTTTATGATAGAAATAAACTTGACGTCGCTCGGTAAAAGGGTATTCAGAATATTTCAATTATTTTTATCTAGGTACAGAAATGAACAAAAATTAAACACAACTACAGATATTAAATAAGTGAATTTAATGTCAATTTCGCGTAATACAAACAAGTTATATTTTAATTTTAATACACTGAGTTGACTAGCAAGCCTCGAGCAAAACTTAATAATTAATTGCAACCAAAATTCATCGACATTATTTTAATGAACGAAAACTTATCAGTAATCGCTAATTACGGACTTTTTGACCATAGTGTAAAAATCATCATCTGCCTAGCCTTTTCCCAACTATATTGGGGTCAGCTTCCAGTCTAACCGGATGCAGCTGAATACCAGCATTTTACATGGAGCGACTGCCTATCTGACCTCCACAACGTAGTTACCGGGTAATCGATACCCCTTGGTAAGACTCATAGATATCCGTGATATATCAGTGATATCCGTGGTAAGACTGGTTGTCAGACTTTCGGGCTTCTGACGACCCGTAATGACGAATGACAGCCGGGACCAACGGCTTAACGTGCTTTCCGAGGCACGGGGGAGTCTCGGTATGTAAAGATGGTCACCCATCCACGGACCAACCCCGGCAAACGTAGCTTAACCTGATGGATCACCCGTGCGATGTTTGATATTTAAGGCGTGATACGCGACGCGAATAGCGCGCGACGCAAAAAGGCACATTTGTGTCGCCGTCGTGTGCTGTGCGCGATCGGTGCCGGTTGCGTTCCGCAAAATGTAGGTAAACACAATTTTTGGAATTATTTTAATAATAAAAGAAAAGCGATCTTTTCAAATAAAATAAAACGTGACTTATTTAGATTTTTAAATCATCTATCCATTAGTGTAATCCTCAAATTAATAGAAATTCACCAGTAGCAAAAGATGCATTAGTAGTTTTAGTAGTTAATAGTTCTAGTATTTTTTTAGAAGGAGATTTTAAATGTAATTTTAATAAAATTTAACACATAAAAACAAATAAGAACGTGCAATGCGATGATAGTATATCGAAATTAATAATGTGCTTTTAGATGTAGATTATTTCTCTTAATTAATGAGTTAATAGCCTCTGAATAACGCACTATACTTAGCAAGGTTTTACTCAGGGTAGCGCCTTAAATAAAGTATTAGATTTTGCACTCAAGAGTCCAGCAAACTAATTTTGCAACTGGACGTTTGAATCAAGTTGGCCGATTTCATTTTGTCCGACAAAGCAATCTTGAAATGTAAGACGGGATTTTTATTCTGCTAAGATTTACGTTTTTAAAGTAATTATCATTTGAGGTTTTCCTCAATTAGTTGATTGCTTTTTTAGATAGGTAGGTAGGTACCTACTTCAAATGGCTCCTAGTTTGATCTTAAAATGGCATTGAGCATAGTATGAATTTATTACGTCTTTGTTACTCGTAAAAGTTTCATCACTTAGCCGACGTTCGCATGGACGTAAAAATATCGCAGCGGGATTTTATCGCGTACTGGGTTTTCAACTCTCGGTGTTGAGCTGAGCATTGAGAATCCAACAGAGTGCATCCCAGCGCGTCGAAAAAACACTATTGGATTTTCAACTCTCGGCGCTAAGCATAGCGTTAAAAATGCAATGAGCGAAAAAAAATCGGTGCGATATTTTTACGTCCGTGCAAACGTCGGCTTACCTAAGTGTACCTACACGCGTCTGGTTTGGGCACACCCACACCCACACGTAAATGATCAATACGGGTATTTTGTCGGTTACAACCTTTTTTACAGATATTTATTTTCTAAGGTTACCTTAATCCTTAAATTGAATGCAACCGGTATTAATAACGGTAACTGATATAAAAATTACGTCAATCTTACACGTGCCCGTCAGCATTAATCAAAGGACGCGCATCGCTGTAGGTGTGTCAGAGTCGAGTCGACCCGCGCGCCGCTAAACGCCGACCATTCACGGCGCTGGCTGGCTGGCGATTTTCTCATAATCAAGATAATTTTTAGGTAACCGATATTAAAACGATAACCTAAATAGAGGTAACATGTTTCTTCATCGTCGTAGATGTAACCGAAATTCTTCGATACCGGTACCGTCATTTATAAAGGTTGTCGGTCCCTGGCCAAGACAACTTATAAAAGTACCTACAGGTGTATGACCTTGTACAACAAAATCCACGAAACATTTACTCATTCATAACTATAACCGACCACCCTTATCTAACCATTCACTAATTATCGCCAAACGAGAAACGCCAAGCCGATTTCACAAAACGCAATAACAAAAATCTATGCACAGACTACAATGGTTCGATCCCCGCTGTTGTTCGTCCGTAAGCCATAATTGATCCAATTTGGAGATAAAAGCCGTCCGCAGGGGACGCTTTCAAACTAATGACACTATCCTCACCGTGCAACGTTTTGTAGTATCTATACAGCGTGTATCATAAATGTGTTTTCATACTGAAGGGTGTGATACAGATCATCAAACTGAACAACTTTCTACATGGGACCAACATTGTAATCGCGAAAAAATAATTATCAGCTGTCCCTTACATTTTTACATTTGGGTCGAGTAGGTATGGGATAGTTGATATTTTTTTCGCGATTACGATGATTCCATGGAGAAAGTTGTTTAGTTTGATGGTCTGTACCACATGTGACCTCACCTTTCTGATACACGCTGTAGAGGAAGGAGATGAGTTGGGTAAGATTCTATTTTGGAACAGTATTGGTAATGGCAGGACATATTATATCATATTTTGGGAACGTCTGGAAGCCGGAAGGTTTTGTCACGTTGTTGAAAACGCTCTATCCTGAAAAATGGCGTTTTGGGGCCAAATCAACGCTACGAGAATATGTATGTCTTGTTATTGTTAAAACATCATCATTCTCCCGCCCTCATCGCAATTTATTTGGGGTTGGCGCAACATGTCTTTCTCAACCATTCTTCTGTATTAGACGTCATTTCGGTAGTCACTCTTTATATCACTGTGTGTTGGATCATTAAGTTCCCTTCAAAATGATTGAGCTGAATGGTGCTGATCCATGCGTCATGTTCGTGAACGGGCGCCGTCAGTAGGGACTGGTCATCTCTTAGCTGGCATGGCTTATTTTAATTTTTGAATCGTTTTTGGTTTTTACCTTTTTGTTGCGGACGCATTTTAACGTGCACGTCTTTCTACATTGTTCTCACATACTTACTTAATTTCAACATGAATGATATAACCAATAATTTGTAACAATATTTTGATTTAAAAGAATGTCCGTGGAGTTCCTTGCCCGTTCTTCTCCATAGAGATCTACGCTTTGGAATGGGCAACTAGCTTCAACTTTCTGACTAACTGACCGACTCTTTGACAATTCAAAAGTGCCTGTAATTGGTTTATTGCAAATAAATGCTTTGAGTTTGAGTTTATCGTCTTAAAATATGATGGACCGCCTTGTTAAATAAATCCGCATTGCATGAAGGAACGACCATTTTATGTTACAACTAACATAGGTACGTCGCAAACACTACTGTTGAGCATGAGGTCCTGGGTTCGATTCCCAGGTCGGGCAAAGTGTTTTTGGGTTTTTTCTATCTGGAAATTCTCAGTAGCAGCCCGGACACTGGATTTGTGCCCGGTTGATGGCAATAGGCTCGCCCCTTATTTCATGGGGCTTAAACATAACTGGCGAAATGTGGGTGTACTATCTATAAGTACACCTCTGCCCAACCCTTCGGGGAAACAAGGCGTGACGTTATGAAACATAGGTAAGTACCTGTACCCATCTAACACTTGTTTCAAAAGTTTGATCAATACAGGGTGGCAGGGACATCGACGCACAACTTGTTACCATGGATTCAGTACTTACATGATTCTGGACCCTCTCTGTTGAAATATTTCGTCGTTTATTTAAAAAATCTGCTGTTTCCTACAAAAGTGCAATACCGACGCGATCAAAATGTATGGAACAGCAATAAATACTTTTTATTGTAATAACCGACGAAACATGTTAACGTAGGGGGGTCCAAAATCTGCCAGGGTCGCGGGATGTTCGAAAGAGTTACCGTGGCCCCTGGAACAGGCAACTGAATGAACACGGGTGGGTTTTAGTCAGTAAAAGTCTGACACGCTGACACGCCCTCCCGCTCCGCCCAGAGCGGGAGGAGTCATTTGATGATTTCCCATCTAAAAAAAAGGTGGGTCCAGAATCATGTGCTGAATGCATGGCAACAATTTGCGCGTCAATGTCAGTGCCACCCTGTATGGTACATACAATTGCCAACACACTCTCTTAATCAAGTCAAGTGATTTAATTGGCTGTATTTATTTCAGTCAGCCAATGACTAAACACGGAAGTTAACATAAGTTTGACAGAGCCTTTCAAAAACCGGGTACTTATTATATTCTTCTTTATACGTAATTCTAGTTGCAAAAGATAAAAGGAGTATGTAAGGATCGTAGCAGATGGCGTTCTGTAGTTTCTGCCTAACCCCATGGGAAGAAGGCGTGAGTATGTAATTGTAGTTCTTGAAAGTTGTAAGTTTTACCTTTTTTGGTCATCTCATCTTATATTTAAAAGATCGTCTTTAGCAATTATTTGTCTAATTTGATTTGACTCAGAGTAAGCTATCCGACCTTCTTGAGTAGGAGCCCTGGGGAAATCAAGATATGCTAGGATTTAGTCTCAGTTTTTAATTCATTCTGCTGGCTGTGCGTACATTCGTTGTAAGTTATATAGCAGGCAGACTTTATAGACTTACTACATAATAAATAGTGATCAACATTATCAATCCTGTCATTGTATATAAGCATTTCGATGTAAACTGAAAACTTACATAAGTAAATAAAGTCTCATAAGTAGATTTCATATAAAATTTAAACCTTAGTAAGTATTTAACCATAAAGCAATCAAATTACATATTCATAAACCTGTTTCATTCAATTATTGGTAAAGGACACACATGAGTTCATATGACACAGGGGTGACAACATAAAAGTAGATCACCATTTAGAGCACATGTAAGTACGACTAGTGGTTACGGGTCATTAGAATCCCGAATGTATGACAACCAGTCTTACCAAAGTCAAATTCAAATAATATATTTCAAATAGGCACAGAAAAGGCACTTTTGAACGATAACCCGATAGCGAAATTTATTACCCAATAATTGGGTGGTGGAGGTCAGATAGGCAGTCACTCCATGTAAAATACTGGTATTCAGCTGCGTCCAGTTAGACTGGAAGCCGACCCCAACATAAGTTGGGAAAAGGCTAGGCAGATGATGATGATGTAGGTATGCGTAAGTAGGCTAAATGGCTAAAAATAAAACATTTCCATAAGACCGAGCGGTGATGAAAGCCTCAATGAGCAACAAGAATTAACTCCACATGAATTGGCTCAATGAATACACGGCTGTTTTTAGCCGGAGAGCGCTAAGTGTGGTCACCATAGTTTTGCTAACAAAGTGAGACAATTACTGAATTTTGTCGTCGAACCTGTTTATTTAGGGTTGTGTTTGTACCCACAGATTAGACAGACTTTCCGATTTTACCGATGTTTGTGTATTAGTGTCATGTCAATAGATGGTTTGGTTTATCTTATATTGTGGGGCGTGGATATAGCTTTCAAGATGCTCATATTTGCGAAAGAAAAGAGAAAATATGAAAAGGCGAAATTGTGTCATTTAAATTTTCGCTTTACGACGTGCGAAATGTTAAATTTGAACCCTATAGGTACAAACGACACGCAAAGACTCATGCAAATTATTTTTCACACACAATCTTAGACAAAAATTACACTGGATATTTCAGCAAGCTAGTGTAGCAACAGATAGGCCATTGTTAAAATTTAAATCCTATTGATTACTGTTGTAATCAAAATATCATCTATACAGATTGTCCTACTTCGCTGCTGCTTAGAATTTGGCAAGTCCAATTTAAATACAAGCGATAATCAAAGGCAAAAATCAAGTAGCTAATAACCTTCACTAACTTCATCTTTGATGTTTAGACGTTCACAATTTAATCAGTTTACAAGGGATCGGACGAAATTGTTAAGTTAAACATTGCACGTTGATGATAGTCAAAGTTGTTTTACGATGAACGCCGAGATTGATTTATTCTCAACCGGATTGAGCGAGAGTAGTCTAAAGCCAAAAATAAATAGTTAGGTATTATTAAGTTTTATTACCAATCCTGTTTTAATTTTTTGAGTAGATTTTAGTCGTGTCAGCTTAAAAGGTTTCTTTAATAATGTTTACGACTTGAATGAAAAGCAAAAACGGTCTTTCCGACACCTGTCCTGCGTAGTTGAGCCTTATGTATTGAGCTCATTAATGTCAGTCGTGCATTACATTACTTCATTCAAAATTTAATTAGTTAGGTATATTATGACAAAAAATATTACATAAATAGTTACCCACTTTTTTTTCAAATAAATAAGCCTTACCAATTGAAAAATGTGTTTTTAATAAGCCTGTCTCACACAACACAATTATTATAGTCACCCTTCGGAAGGGAAGATCCCTTACGGTTTTAGCTCAGTGCTGTCCTCACGTGTACGAGAATGGAATTAATAACAAGCACTATCAGCTTTTTGTTCCTATGTAAGCTTTTATATTCTATCAGCTTCACAATTGATTAATTAATTCACATTAATTCACATTAATTAATCAATTGTGAAGCTGATACCCACCCCCACGGGTGTGTGTGTGTGAGTTAAAAAAAAATATTAATGTGTTTTTTGCGACCATATTTAATTTATTAATTGCATACCTACGTCGATATGGAACGAGATAAAATGTATGTTCGTCTATAAATAAAAACTTGGTCCATAGGGCTATCAGTGTAAAAAAATATTTGTTTTTGCTTTAAATCAATGTTAAGATATGATAGAATGAAGTGCTTCTGCAATAAAGTGAGAAGACCTTGAGGTAGACCGTCTTTACCATTTTGTTAACATTCAATATAATTATTAACATGATATTTTTAAAATTTGTTAGTGTCTTTATTTTTGCATAGGCAATACACAACACAGTGGTACACAAAAGGTTCTAAAATGCCAATGCTAACTAAATATAGCCACTACATTTCACCTTTATGAAACAGAATTACTTAGGTTCCGAGATATTTTTTACATCCTTTTATTTTATTTGTATGCATGATAAAATTAGGTATATCACACGTCCTGAAATGCCATTCCTAAATACAGCATATTCCATTAGACTTATGGTAAAGCTTGCAATCAAATTGAGGCAAAAGCGTCTATGTAATAAGGTATCATATGATTTGTCAAAGGTCAAAACATTTACCCTTTAATTTGGTGACACGAGTTCACACCCGTCTGAGATTGACTGGATTTTCGTCAATAAAATACAATAAAGAAAAAGAAATGGAAGGCTTTTGAGATATGTTAAGGAAATGTGTCAAAATTCAATGGAATCTCTGCAATAATATCTACATATACAAGGTGTAAATTAAATAACACACAACCTCTTAAGGGGTCATTGTACTCATCACTATGAACAACTTTTGCTATGGGACCAAACCTGAAATCGTTAAAAATATTCGAATGTTCCCTACATTTTGCCGAGTCATGCGAACATAAATGTAGGGAACAGCTGATTTTTTCCGCGATTTCAGGTTTGGTCCCATAGTAAAAGTTGTTCATAGTGATGAGTACAATGACCCCTTAACAGGTTGTGCGTTATTTAGGTTACACCTTGTATATAAAGGAAAACGAAAACGAATCACTTTCTTGTTTGTTAATGAAGTGTAAGGATGAAGTGTAAGTTGGGTCAATATGTCGTGAGGAAAGTTTTGAGTATGAATGTGGAGGGCATAAGAGTAGGGGAAGACCAAAGAAACGATGGATGGACTGTGTGAAAGATGATATGGCTAGAAATGGAGTGGCTACCGGAGGACGTATGTTGAGCCGACCCCAAATAAATTGGGACGAGGGCAGGAGAATGTTAATATAGGCTGATTATCCAGGAGAATGGTGATGGTAAATAAACTAAGAATAAAAGAAGTAATTTAGAGCGTGGTGCCAAAGGGAAAATATCTCAAAACCTTGGTCAAATTCTAGTGCAATATTTACAACAAAACTAACATAACATAACATCACGCCTTGTTTCCCCGAAGGGTTGGGCAGAGGTGTAGGTACTTAAAGTACACCCACATTTCGCCAGTTATGTTTTAGTCCCATGTAATAGGGGGCGAGCCTATTGCCATCTACCGGGCACAAATCCAGACTCCGGGCTGCTACTGAGAAATTCCAGATAGAAAAACCCAATAACACTTTGCCCGACCTGGGAATCGAACCCAGGACCTCATGCTCAGCAGTAGCGCTTGCGACCACTAGACCAACGAGGCAGTCGAGGTACAACAAAACTATTAACTACCTATTGCAAACAAGCATTCCAGTTTTTACTTAAAACTAAACATTTCGAAATAGAAAAGTTATTTATAAAAATTAAGTCGACCTCAAAGAGAAATAAACTCAAAATTATGAAATAACTTTTATTTCGGAATTCGGAGGCAAAAAACTAAAATACAGATCCCAAGACACCGACTTCCGAAATTAAAATGAAGTCGATTTCATTTTTTTTTAATTTTTTTAATTTCGTAATTTTTTGTTTTAAGTAAAAACTAGAATATTTGTTTGTAATAAGTAGTTAATAGGTAGTTAATAGTTTTGTTGTAAATATAGCACTAGTCTGACCAAGGTTTTGAGATGTTTTCCCTTTGCCACACCCGTAGCTCGTATCAATAAGCCAGGCCGTCACACTATAGGTTCCTGCAAACAGGCGTGACACGCGACGCGACACAAGGGCACCACGTGTCACGCGATGAGCGGTACCTTTTTGTCGCGTTGCATGTCGCGCCTGTTTGCAGGAACCTTTACACTTATTAGTCCATGTATTGAAAACTACTAAACAGATTTTCATGAAACTTGCACTGTCCCTAAGTTGAATTAAATGTAAACCAATAAAAAAGTGGTCACAATCCGATTAATAGTTTCGGAGAAATGCGTGGATATACATACAAACATACAGACAAACATACATACAAACATCTATAAAATGTTGTGAATTTGATTGAAAGTCCTAATAGACTGTCATATGTGAATATATTGCAGTTCCAATAATATCACAAACATACGTGTCGAATTGATAACCTCCTTTTTTTTTAAGTCGGTTTAAAAGTATAGGTAGGTGAACAAATATAGCGGTTTTTATGCTATTAATCTTGTAATGTAATCAATTGATTAAAATCGGCTATGCAACCTTCATAATAAATATTAGGTTTCCTTTTTAAGTGGGCGTCCTCGATCAAAGCGTTTGATATTATAAAACATCTCATTTAACGAACTAATAAATATTTAATAGGTATCAAAATAACAGTCCTTTTTGATGTAATAAGCTGTTTCGAAGTTGGTTGTTGATTGATTGATGTTAATTTGCATGCTTTACAAAATCACGGTCTTTGATTCTCTATACAAATAAATAAAATTTAAGTGTCTGTTTGTAATGTCAATATAACAGTTTTTTACTAAATACATATGAAAGTAGGTACTTACATACGGTACCTACTTGTAACAAAAACACTATTTTTAATATTTTGGTCTGTTTGTTTGTTCCGACTAATCTCCAAAACGGCTGGACCGATTTTGAAAATTAGTTACGGTTCCGCGCAAAAACTAAAACCCATGAAATTATGAACAAAAAACCGGATTAGAAAAATTCTTTTTGCATTTGGTAGCCCAATTCTCGAGGACGATTATAGGCCATTTTACATCACGCTACGACTCTTAGGAGTCGAGGAAATGGACAAAAAGTAGGTAACAACGCTAAGCCAAAATGAAGTAATAGCGCGGGCGGGCGATGCAACGCAACGGGTCGGGGGGGACAAGGAAGTTTTATTAAAATGTGGCTGTTATTTTAGTATATTGTTTATCTTACGACTTCCACGCGAACGGTTTCGCGGGGCACAGCTAGTATTTAAATAAAATAGGCATTAACTTATCTTAATAGTCTAAAGCTATTTTGAAGCGAATTGGATTTCTTCATTCATTTAATGTTACCAATTTAGAACTATCTGATTTAAATGTTAAACATATTTTAATAAAATACTTTTTGGAACTTAATTCAACGCGACACACAGGCACCACTCGTCGCGCGACACGCGGTGCCTTTGTTTCTGCATCATCATAGAATTTATTACATCTAATTAAAATAAAACTGCTTGTTTTGTGATGGCACAAAAAAAAAACCGGGCAAGTGCGGGTCGGACCACGCACAATGAAGGGTTCCGTAGTTGGGATGAATCAAATGAAATCAAATCAGTTTATTGCAAACATGTTGTACAGAGGTTGGAATAATGTTAAAAGTATCAAACATGCACCCTTTAAGGGCACTGCAAAACAAAATTAAATTAATAAACATTACAATACAGAAAATTTCATATCATGTAACATTTTTACAAAAGATCGAATCAACAGAATATAATAGAATATGATTTTGCATTAAATAAATTGTTATTTTTATTTCTTAGAAAAGACTTCGGGATTTTGATACACATTTCATACGGGCCTGAATGGAAAATAGATAGTGTACAAACCGGTAATTCTAGATCATTTTGGTGTCCCAAGTTTCGTGGCTGGGTGTAATGATCTTTATTTAAGGGAAAAGTGATTTATTTTTCCAGACAGACAAACATATTTCGAAGATATACAATGTGTCTGTACACAGTGTGACGAAAATTAAGGGTGAGGTACAGACCATCAAACTGAACAACTTTCTCCCGGGGACCAACATCGTAATCGCAAAAAAAATATCAGTCGTCTCATACATTTGTTCGAGTAGGTATTGAAGTTTTGTATGGGATGACTGATTTTTTTTTCACGATTACGATGTTGGTCCCCGGGAAAAAGTTGTTCAGTTTGATGGTCTTTACCTCCCCTTTAAGTTTTACTATTCCGAAACCAGACACCCTGTATAGAGATGTGAGTGTAAGGATATTGTGTTCTGTAAAATGTTGTTTCTTTATAACGTCGATACTACTACCGTGAATTTTTCATATATCCAAAATTAACCGTTTTGCTGGCAGGGGTGGGGGGGGGGAGACACTTGACTCTAATATAAATTAGCACTTTAAATCTTAATATTTCAGAAACGGATCCCTTAATCGAAAATTTCTTTTGAAAAACCCGCAGTATTTTAGAAACACCTATCCAACAACACCCCACATCATGGAGTAGGCGAGAAAAAAAAAGCATGCTCACTTTACGTGTACTGGAGGCACCCTAAAAAAATTTTTTTTTTTCATGATTTTATCTTACCACTATCGGCGTAGTTAATATGTATATCCATGCCAAATAGGTACTAAGAGTTTCTGAGCTAAGCTGCGGACGGACGGACATGGCGAAACTATAAGCGTTCCTTATTGACTACGGAACCCTAAAAACTAAACTTGCTTTAAGGGGGAAGCGCTAAGGTAGCCCGCAAAATTCAAATTTGCTTACGATTTTTTCAATTTACAGCTCGGTGTCTGGGTGTATGTAAAGTACGATTCGCGATCGTAACAAATATGTTTTTACATAATTATAGTCATTAGAATCAGTAATATAACTCCTTCCTCCTCCTCAAATGTTAAGATTTCATGAAATAGTCATTCTTAGAATTACTTGGTCTTAGTTGTATTGATGGCTTTAATGATTATATTTCTGTAAATAGATATTTGTTACCGAATCATATTTTAATCAACATACAATCCAATACTGACCTGCAAATTGCAAAAAACGTAAGAAAATTTGAATTTCGCGGGTTACCCTGGCGCTTTCGCCTTAATGAACGCATTATAAAGACATAGTTACACATAGTTAGTATAGATGGCAGCACAAGTACCTACTTCGTTTTGAAATAACTATAACACTCCACACCGTATCAAAATCAAAAAATCAAAATATTTTATTTCACATAAACCTACATGGCCACTTATGAAACGTCAGAACGCGTATGCCACGTGGACAGCAGTATTGGCGGAGTGCTCATTGCATCAGAACTTTACAAATGTTAGGCGTTTGATTCTAACTTAAGAAGTAAATAACTTCAAACTTTAAATCATAAATAAAGCCCTTGGGCCCAAAACTTTGAAGTCGCTGTACCTAATTGTGTATGTTAATATTGTGTAGTTGTTATCTAAGTTACTCTGTATACATTAACCATAAGTAATTAACACAAGTATTTGGAACCAGTTGCAACATTTAACTAGAATTATATAAACGGCAACATTTAATTATGACCTATTTAACTTTGCGTTGAACTAAACTTTACATAGAATTACTTTGAAACCTTTTCAAGCTCGCATGGACAAATTGCTACATAAGTATATTGAACATCTCGGAGTGTTTAGAGTCCGACTAATATGAGAATTTCCTAGAAAATAATTATCAGAAGGAAGCAGAATGCAACGTGCCAAATTCACACACCCTTGGTTTACACAAAACAGCTTTCGGTGAAAGATTATATAGATATATCTTACAGTTACGCAAAATTTAAAAGCGATTTTCACGTGAAATATCTAGTGCAGCATCAAGAAAAGACCTATTTCATAATAGTATGGTTTCAAAAATACCATACAACTTTAGGAGAAAATAGATTTTGAATCTTGCGTAAATTTACGGTAGGTATTCATTGACCAAGACAAAGAGAAAAATCCAAAACTAGTGAAATATTCATTTCGCTTTAGTGATAGCAACCAAATAATTAAATTTCATTTGTTTTGAATTCACAGCCACAATACATCAATGATAGAGAGAGGAAGATAAGAGAAAGAGGAAGAGAAGAGAAAGAGGAAGAGAAGAGAGAGAGGAAAGAGAGAGAGAGCACCTGTGTCTGCGCACACACTTGTCTTGTGCACTATAATATCTCCCGCGCCGAAAGCTGGTCTCCGCTGAGATTGGTCGCCGTGGAATTCGGTCAGGAGGACAATTTTTATTTATTACATCAATTGATATATCAATTTAGCCATAAAAAAAACCCAAGTTTCCCATTATTCCACCCAAAGAAAAAAAAATCAATAACGGTATCTCCCATACTTCTATAGTGTGTCGAGAGTAGGTACCATGTCAGTAGAACGACGTGATAATTCACTCCGATCATATCAGACGCCCCGCTGAGTCCTATTTGTATGGCGAAACGACGTCGGCATTTGTATATAGATTTCTTTATTATACAGCTTTATTCGGGTTATTGGTCGACTCGCACGAATTAACTCGCCCGAATCGGGCGAAAAGTCATTTATAAATAATATTATTTCGCGCTAGTGTAATTTTTTCTTAACATTATTGCATAACTTCAAAACGTGCCAATTGCTTAATACATATTTCTGGAACTGTTGATTCGCCCCTAGTTAAATTAACTTCGTGCGACTCGCCACCGAAAAAATAATCTATACCTACAAATAAATAAAATTGAAGAGTCTGTTTGTAATGTCAAAATAACAACTTTGTACTAAATGTTTAAGAAAGTGTATACGGTACTTATAATAAAAAACAATTTTTAAAATTTTTGTCTGTCGGTCTGTCTATTTATTCCGACTAATCTCCAAAACGGCTTGACCGATTTTGACGGGAGTTTCACTGGCAGATAGCTGATGCTACGGGGAGTAACTTAGGTTACTAATATTTTAGATAAATAATTAGGGTTCCGCGCAAAAAATAAAACCCATGAAATTGTGAACAAAAAGTCGGATTTGAAAAATTCTTTTTGCATTTGGTAGCCCAATTCTCGAGGATAGTTATAGGCTATTTTACATCACGCTACAACCCTCAGGAGCGAGACAAAAAGAAACAAGTCATAAAGAATACTAAGCGAAAACGAAGTAATAGCGCGGGCGGACGAACGTGACGGGTCAGGGACGAGGGATTTTTAATAAAGTGTGGCTATTTTTGGTATATTGTTTATCTTACGACTTCCACGCAACCGAAGTCGCGGGGCACAGCTAGTATTATTTAAAAATGACGATTCGCCCGAATCAGGCGAGTAAATTCGTGCGAGTCGAAGTATTTGACTCCTAGTATTAAATTAATAGAAGTCTTCTTTTTCTCATGTAATGTGGATCGTGCATGTCATTGCCAATATGGACATCCGTATTATTACTCATTTATAACCGAAATGAGGTTAGCGTCGTTCTTTTTAAGATGAATTTAAAGCTCAACAATGTAGGTTATTTAGAATAATAAACTACTACAATGTAGGTTAAGCCAGGAGTACACACGCCAGTGACTTGCACAAATGTATGCAAGTAGGTACTTAGCTTACGTATCATTACGCCATGACACTTCTGATTGGTATGCGAGTGACTTGGTGCAAGTAACTGGCAAGTGTATTCCTGGCTTTATTCAGAATAACTTCCTACTAGCGGCTAAATAAGAAGCAAAGCAATTAAGAAGCTTTGGCAGAACATGTGTGCAACCAATTTCCTGAAGTATTACTTACTAGCGAATATTCAGGTTAGTTTTCCAAATAATATGCACTGAACTTCAGACTCTCCGGAACCCTGGCTAGGTTTATACCAAAGCCTTCTCAAACAAAATTCCAATCCTCTCTACTGATTGTAAATGTAACGATTTAGATGGATTTTAACCATCTATCCGTAAGTTTAGGCTGTACAGCAGTGGCGCAGCTACAATTATTATTAGAGGGAAGCTGAAGAAAAAATTGTTCGGTTCTCATATAAACTCAGACAAAACACTAGGTTTTTAATCTTATGACGTATTTATTAAACTGGTATTAATTATAATTATGTAATGTGATGTGATACACAGTTATACACACAAGTGTACCATATTATTCGGCAATAGTAGACATTAAGATAAGAGCCTATACTACCTCAGCTAAAATCCACTCTTTATCTCGCTCGCACGATACTGAGCGCAGACTGAGTGAGAGCGGGACTGAGTGCGGTACTGGGTGGCAGGGAGCGCCGATAGTTTAGGTAATTGCTTTTTACGGTGAAAATAATAGTAATAAAAAAAAAGATACATAAGACCTGCTTTATAGTTAGTTCAGTTAGTATGCAAAGTTTCATGATCTAATTTGAAGTATTTTTTTTAATACCAGCGGTTTATTGTTCGGTTTGGAGGTAACTTTGGATTTTTTTTTCTATCGAGAAAATTTTATGGAATCGTATTTTCGACAAACATAGTACTTAACATTAATCCTCAACTTTACCATATATTGATTTCAAAATTAAAGCTGCAGTATTTTCGACATAATGGAGGATCATGCTAAGCCATTTGAGGTAGTATAGGCCCTTAAGAAGAGTGGTTGTTCCGAAGGGAAGCCGATAGGAATCGGGTTGTATGGAGGCTACGCCCCTGGTGTACAGGGTTACGTAACTTCATAGACATGATAGATATCGATTTCAAATCAAAATATTATTTGAATAGATATACAATACTGTAATAATACTCTGTGCTAGTGTTGCCCAAATGCAAGAACAAGACGAGACTTAGCCAGTCTTGGTCTTGGTCTTGCGCCAATACACCTGGTCTTGGTCTTGGTCTTGGTCTTGCGCTCCCAGTCTTGGTCTTGGTCTTGGTCTTGCAGCAAGAGTCTTGCAAGTCTTGCAATTACCTATTAGTCTATTACTATTTATTAAAGTTTACTTTAAATCTTAGAAAAACGTATTAGAATTGGAACATTGTGAGCTTGAATTAACATAGCCATAGTAAAGATCAAGCAGATTAATAAATAACTGAAGATTTGATAAGAAATTCGAAAAATCAACTGACCTATATGTCGTTTTCCATGGAAGTAACTGTTTCTTAATAAACATTTATGATTTATAAGCTTAAGAAGTTTTAAAATAAATAAATAAGTCCTGAACGTCACTATACCTCCAAAGTTACTATTCCTCGTGGACGAAGTCGCGGGCACAGCTAGTAAATACTTACTCTCATCATCTCTCTCAGAGATATTCGGGCTGGTAAGTAATACAAAACTCTTATCGCAGGCTTTTTATTTTATTAGTAGGTAAGTACCTACGCTTTTTATATTATTTTATTAGTTTTGTAGAATTTTTTTACACGTTTCAAGTATATTTAAAAGTGGCTACAATATTTATTAAACGGGTGATATTTGAACACTTTTTTGCTATTTTTTCTTGTAAAAACTTAAGAAATATAATGACTAAATGTACAATAATAGTACCTAAGTAATTAGTTTAAAACCATATAAGTAATCAATATTATAATATATACTTACTAGAATGAATTAATATGACATCTACTACCTATCCTTACCATTTTATCCTAATCATAATACTACTTGCGTGATCAGTATAATGTATTCATTTTCATTCTAAGCACTCTGAAACTTATTTATTCTTTGGAACACCTGTAGGTACTCTTAAAAAAATTCGAAATTATTTTGCATGAGTTTACCTACGCCCTATGGCGGCAATCAAATAGTGTCACAAATGTTATGATTTCGGCGTGGCGGCAACGATTGTTTTAGATTTCAAAAGAAGCCGCCGGCGCGTGTATCATAACCATGTACTTCCGAAAAGCGGCAAATTTCTTTGAGAAGTAAGTACAAAACCTTTGATGCCGCATTATCAAAGTGCCGATGGTTAAAACATAACTATGCATGCACTCAGTTTGATTTTAATAGATATTTTTTTATTCGCTATGTTTATGGTATTAGTCGTAATGCGCATAGGTCCAGTTTTTCATATTCTTTGATACAGTTTTTTGCGTCTCATAGAATTCCTAAGCGTACCTACCTATACACCGAACTGTTACACCTAACTACTCAGTGAAATAGCGCTAAGTCCTAGCTGCAAGACGCAAGAGTCTTGCAGGCTATGTCTTGTTCTTGCTCAAGTCTTGCACGGTCAGTCTTGGTCTTGGTCTTGCTAAAAATACGCGGTCTTGTTCTTGGTCTTGGTCTTGCAAAAACGCAAGAACAAGACCAAGACTGCAAGACCAAGACTGAATTTGGGCAACACTACTCTGTGCCATTATATGTAGGTATGTACATACCGCTGTTCGTTGCCTAAATAAAGAAAATAAAAATGAATAAAAACAAAAGCTAATACATACATGCTATACATAATGCATATTGATTTTTTGTGAAAAAGTGTGTGTGTGTCAGCTCCGACATATGACTGGAGTTTACTCCGTAAAAGGTGCGCAAGGTAAGTTGCGCAGAAAAACGTAACGCTTTTGACTTTAACGCTTGTATTAATTTCACTCCTTATAAAATTTCCATACCGGGGTCCTTATATGATAATCGATTCTTAAGGAGTAAACTCCTAAATATGTACAGCCAGGGAAATTAATTGTTAAGCAAATTGACACCCTACGTCAATTTGCCGTGTTATAGCCATTTCACACAACTGTCAAAGCATGACAGTTGTGATAGGTGCGAACAATTTAAGGGGGAAGCACTAAGGTAGCCCATGAAATTCCCAACTTCTTGCGATTTTAGCAATTTGCAGCTCAGTGTCTGGGTGTATGTTGATTAAAGTATGATTCGCGACCGTAACAAATATGTATTTACAGAATTGTAATCATTAGAATCAGTAATACAACTCCATAAGTTACTTATAGTATTATCTTCAAATGTTAAGATTTCATGAAATAGTCATTCAATAGGAATACTTGGTTTTAGAAAGCTGCATTGATGACTTTAATAATTATAATTCTGTAAATACATATTTGTTATGCTCGCGAATCATATTTTTATCAACATTCAACCTAATACTGAGCTGCAAATTGCAAAAAAACGTAAGAAAATTTGAATTTCGCGGGCTACCCTGGCGCTTTCGCCTTAAGTTGGTAATGAGTTTTCTATCCCCGACTTTAAACATTGTTGATCGAAGGTGAAACTTCACGGACATGACAGGTATCGATATTAAATAATGATAAAACAAAAGCATCTCATAAGTAGCGTATTTGGTTTTTAGTCCAAGTTAAATTGTATAATGTATCCCTTTATTGACCGGTTAACGATTCATTAACTTTAAAAAACATCTCTGAATACCCTCGTCTTCCATAATATCAAAAGCTAAATTTATGTATCTTCATATTTCAACACAGAATTAAAAGTTTTTATCATTTCGCAAAGGCGGTTTCAGTCTCCGTGATAGCCCCGAGCGTCTACGAACCTGTTGGAAATCTCCAAGTTGCTCATACAACGTAATTTTTTTCGGAATATTTTTCATAATCATTATACCTACCTTACTTTATCACTTGTGTATTTAAGTAGCTAGCAAGTTATTCAAAAAATAATTGTAATGAAGAAGGACCTTCTTCTTAGGTCTTTGATGTGTTCAATTGCCATCAATTTCTTTTGTGGTAATATCAACAATCGCTTCAATTGCACTTGGTAGACGGTCAATTTGTGCGTCAATGTGTATCAATCACGTAAAAATTGACAATTGCAATTGATCGTTTCGGGGACCCTTAACGGCCTGCATAATTGAATTGTAACATGGAGATTTAATACAGAGCCGTAGGCTAGGTAGTATTTAACGTAAAGTTAATCAATATGCCGAACAAAAGAAATATTAACCACCCAAGTGTTTAATATTTCAGTCGTTCAACGTCTGTTAAAATTAAGTTTAATGATTAAAAAAATAAATTTAAAAAATCTAAAAACCCGACTGCATAAAAGATGGAAATAAGGTGACCTATTTTGTATCCAAATTTAGATACAATCATATTCATAACGATGAGTGAGGTTTTCAGTCAGTTCAATGACACCTTGTAGGTATGTAAAATTTTTGGCTGTTTCATGTATAAAAAAAATCGATTGGGGAAAATGCTTATTGAAATACAGTCTCTGTTTGTGGCAATTTGAAAAAGATGTATAAAAATACGTTCCCGCACGTCTACAGTCATAATAGGTAGGACCCACTATTACTTCATTTGTGGTACAGTAGGCAAAAAATTTGGGTGACACCTTAAATACAGACTGTATTTTGAATAGGCTGTTTTATTACCGTCAAAGCTTCCCTGAAAAAAAAAAGAAGTTATTTCGGTACAATTCGCTACAAATTGGCTGACCCACGAACGCTTCGCTTTGAGCAATTAGTTTAAAACAAAAAAAAACATTGTAGGAAAATATTAATTTGCGATTCGGATTTACTCGTAGATGTTATAAAAAATAAATAAATGAAAAATCGAAAACGTATTTTGCTTTTCACTTATGTAAAAGGTAAATTAATACTGGTCAGTATGTTAAACGAAGTTTCAAGTGGTCAAATTATAAGTATACTTATCATCAAATGGCTTTATTTATTTTGTAGAAATCGTCCGCGTCTGTCTGTATATCCGCCTCCTAGACCACGCAACGGATTTTGATGCGATTCTCAGCATTCTTATTGGTGATGTTCTTCAGAAAGGTCAGGTGCGTAGTACTCGCAACCGGCGTGCGTGTATGACCAGATGTATGAATGTAAACGAGGCAAAAGGAGTATGTAAGGATCGTAACAGGTGGCGTTCTGTAGTTTCTGCCTACCCCCATGGGAAGAAGGCGTGAGTTTTATGTTTCACCATTATTTAGAGAATTTTTCCGGAAGGTTTATGTGTACAAAACATTAATATTTAAATTTGATATAGCTCATAAATCTCGATATTTTGACATGTCACCACATCAGTACAGTGCTTGCACCCGTGCGAAGCGGCGGGCGGGTCGCTAGAACTTTATATAAGCCACAATTATCATAGTTGCGTCAAAAATACCAAAACTTTACAAAATCCAACACCTGAGTATTGGATTGGTGTGGATTTTGTAAAGTTTTGGTATTTTTTAAATTAATATTTCCCTGTGAATTTTTTTTTGTTTTAACCTAGGTAATTGCTCGAAGTGAAGCGTGCGAGGGCCAGCCAATTTGTAGCGGATTGTACCGAAATAACTTTTTTTTCAGGGAAGCTTTGACGGTAATAAAACAGCCTATTCAAAATACAGTCTGTATTTAAGAGGGTTGTCACATTTTGTCACCTCTCTCGCTCACACGGGACCAAATTTTTAAGAATGTTAAATGAAAATATGCTTTGTTGAAAAATGTAATCATTGGACGACCGACTAAATAATATTAATTAATAGGTAATAATTAAAAACACATTTTTATTATGGCATTTATTTAAATCATCTCAAAAACAGATCATAATACTTATTAAGCTAAGTTTATTAGATGACACAATAGAAATGTGTTTTTAATAACTACCTATTAAATTAATATTATTTAGTAGGTCGCCCATTGATTACATTTTTCAAAAAAGCATCTTTTCATTTCTTTGTCACTACTCGCACCCTACACCTACACACCACATACGCACCCCCACATATCCTACACTTAGGTACTCACTACACATACACACACACTCCGATCCATCCTTTATTCATGTCACTACACAGTTAAACGTTTTTTATTTTGTGTTTTCTTTACAAAGATTATATCCTGTTTTCTTTTACACCATTTGCTTAGTGTTGTAACGTCCCGATTTATTATACTATGGCTTTGTCTTGTTTGTTACGGAGAATCACTGACTCCTAAGACACAGGCACATACACCTACTTTAGGAGTCAGGGTATTAAAATTTTTGTGACCTAGTTATAAGCCTTATAATTATGCTCTTAGTTTTGTTATTGTACTGTGATGGTTTTCTTAAAAATTATGTCCCGTGTGAGCGAGAGAGGTGACAAAATGTGATAACCCTCTTAAGGTGTCACCCAAATTTTATGCCTACTGTACCACAAATGAAGTAATAGATTAAAAAGATGTATGAACGTTAACGAAGCATAAGGAGTATGTAAGGATCGTGGCAGGTCGCCTTCTGCTGTTTCTGCCTACACCCATGGGAAGAAGGCGCGAAGGCGTAAAGAGAGCTAATATTAAAATTCAATCTGAATGTTTAGGTGTTAATCTACTTAGGTGTTAAAAGAATATGACGTGATTTATTTTCAGAGCAAGTTTTCTACAAATATTTTTTTCTGTCACAATATCCTACTAACGAGCGTAAGTGTATGAATTCAGCTTAATTATTCTGAGCTCAGCTTCAGCTTTGAGCATTTCTGACGTTCGGAACTTCGAATGATGTCGAATATCAGTTTTAACGAAGGTTTTTGAGCTACAGACCAGGGACTTATGTGCCTACTTATATTTTAGTCAGTTACACAGTAGATAAGTACCTCTTATGCAGCTAAAAATAATTTCGCTTTGAAAAGTTCATTAAAAACATACATAAGTAGCATATTCGAAAAAAATCATGTAAGTAAATCCAAAATATTGCCTTGTATTTTTTGTCGAATTGAAAAACAATTCTCAAAGCAAAAATAATAAGACGAAATGCTTGACTTGTAAAACCATTTACAAATCTATTAAACTTTGATAAAAAAAAAACATTTCTCTCTTTCATGTCGTATAAAACAAAACATAAAGAAAATGATAGTAAATAATACATTTTCTTAAAGGCTCACGCAGATAGGCGCGACGCGACTCTAGTCTACTAGTAGTTTTTATGGAAATTGTTCTACCAGAATCGCGTCTCACCGTCGCGTCGCGCCTGACTGCGGGAGCCTTAATGTAAATTCTTATTTTCTCAATGGTATTAAAACAGTTACCTACCTACTGCTCTAATACCATTGTAAACTTATGAGACTGGAAATACTTAACTGCTTACATACGGAATATGAAATGTTATTATTATTGACTTTTATAAGGGAGCAAAGTAATATTTATTTTCAACACGCTTGCTCGTAAAGTGGCTCTTATTGAATCGCTTTTAGGTTCATAATGCAGTGTATTAAACACGAGTGCTTTAACTTTATATTACCGCACTAGTGCGGTAATGTGCGCTACAGATAACTATTTACTAGTCGCAGATGTGCGCTTTTTTAATATCATCAAAGAGACTTCATGCCTTTTTATGCCTACTTGTGTACTTAGATAAATCAAATTAACATAATATTTGATGAAATTATTTATTTTTGTCAAAAAAATAACATTCTTTCGTATTCTACATCCAAATAACATTAAAAAAAACAATCAGTTTTTATGCTTTTAATATCTATTAGACTGTTCGACGGCTTCGTCCCTTTGCCTCTCCTTCAACCTACGAAGACACCGCATTGTATGGAATCCGCAGCTTTATTTTTTTTTTTATAGGTAATTAGTTTATGAATCTTTACTTATTTTTTACCTCGCAGGTGTGTTGAAAAACGTATGAAACGTGTGTGCATTGTGCATTACACACTCGGCTCCCTTATCGCGCTCACCTACGGCTCGCGCGAATAATACCATACCGCCTCGAGTGTAATGACCAACATAGAACACTTGTATCATAATTTATTATTATTTAGGCACTTTACTTGATGTAAATTATTTCATCACCACTGCTCTCAAAACGGTGAAGGAAAACATCGTGTGGAAACCGGCATGTCGTAGAACTAAAAATTCGAAGACATGTGACATCAACCAACCCGCACTGGGCCCGCGGGCCGCGTGGTGAATTACGGCCCACTCCATCTTACAGAAAGAGGAGGCCTGTGTCCCAGCTGTGGGAACATTATACTCTGATTATGTTTGCATAAGATAGGGAAAAGAAAATAAGTACGTATTTTTTCGAAGTTTCCTTAAGATTTACATTTTTTATGAATTGCCTGATGACAGACGGGTATTAACTATTGTAATTTCAACTAGCTTCATTTTATGGTTAATATGATAGACCTCTTCTCAGAGACAGACATTATAAGCTTAGTACCCCCGGGCGTTGATTGTAATCGACACACCGAACAATGTGTCGACTCATACACGTAAGTGTACACTGTACGAGTTCAGTGTACACTGAGTGATTAATGCCCGGTTTCTGAGATCCTCTATCTGAGAAACTTTTAACACTTTGCGGAACAGTAAACGCCCAACTTCCCTGATCTGTACGTGTCTCGTTCAGTGTCCCGGAAGGGGTTAATAGCTATTGATTCGATAAAATTATATAATTAAGCGAATTCCTTCATTACCTATGCTCGGTCTTTGAGGTCCTCAGATAAACCCCCGACTGTAATTCACTCGACTTTTAAGCTAAATTCTTCCTTAAAGAAGTGTTCAGAAACACGATATCGAATCAGTATCGAATGGATAAACTCCGTTTAAAAACCTCAGAAACCGGGTATAAGACGTTTTTTTTTAAACTGCGTGTCTCTTGTTTAAGGCCGGGAATTGTACCTATTACGGGTCCCGTCTCGTTAGCAGCCTTTGGATAAAGAACCCTAAACACCGTTATTTTATCGATAAATATGTTGGTTGAACTTTAATGAAGCTCCGATCTCAGTGTAGGAGTCTTGTGACATAAAACTGATGTGAGATGACTTAGTATATGTTAACAGTCACTGATCTCAAATGCATCTCAGATTTGAAGCTCCACCCTTAATGAAGGGAGATGCGATGTTGCAAACACTGAATTTAAACTGTGCAACAATGTGGGCCATCATTCCCCTTATCCCAGTTTATTTGGGGACGACGCTACATTTATTCTTCTTCCATACTTCTCTAATACCTATAGCCGTCACCTCAGTAGTCACCCGCTTTCTAGCCATATCAGCTTTCTGACAAAATGGAAAGAGTTGCTGATATTGGCAATTCAACATAATGCTGATAATAAATGAATGATAATGAATAATATAAATTAATGGATGAATTAATAAATATCTGGAGCGAGTGGCAGGAGCCAGCGGAAACAATCGGTGGAATGCTAAAAATGCTGATTATGAATTATGCAATTTAATGATGATGAATAATAATAATATGATAATGACTAATATAAATTTAATGATAACTGGAGCGAGAGGCAGGAGCCAATAATAATAATGATATACTATTTATTATGCGATTAATGGCAAATGACTTCCCGGCGATTGAGTATTTTTCTGGGGAGGGGGGGGGGGATCTAACTTGTCAGGGATCAAGAAGCGCCTGCGGACCGTAAAACTAAGATGGCCAACCTACCTTCATACTCAAAGCTTTCCTCACTACATTTTCAGACCGGAGAACCGCACCATCTAGTGTTAGCGCTAGCATTGTGTAATGATGTGGACATAAGGCTTACAGTGTGGCAACCACAAATTGGATAATGTTGCGTAGGACCGTCTAACAGGTGGGGGGACCGTGGGGAGACGATTGTGTGCTGCCACCTCATGCATAATGTTTCACGTGAAAATATAATGCTAAATACTACTACTGGCGAAATGCGGGTGTACTGTTGATACACCTCTGCCTAACCCTTCGGGGAAACAAGGCGTGATGTTATGTGCTATGTTATAATGCTAAATACTTGTCATTGCACGTTACCTGGCTGTGCAATAAAGAAATGAAAAATTTGGACTGGCGACCTGATCTGAAAATAAGGCGGGGGGGGGGGGGGGTGTTATGTTGAGAATCTTAAAATAAAGTAAGTACAAGCCAGGGGAAATGAAAAAAAAAGTCCGCGTAAAACGACGATACAGAACTCAACTCGACTCATAGATATTTTTCCAATAATTCTCCGTAAGTATAGAGAAAGCTTTGAAACCACAGTTTCCCACCAACACGAAAACGGAAAAGACAACAAACAACAGATTGATGTTGCTATAGAGGCATGAGGAACAGGGTGTAAAGTTCACTCATCCTCCATAGAAAAGGGAGGATCCTCCGACCAGACGGGTGTTGTGTCTGGTGGGCTACTGCCCGACGGTTGATGTCGGGATGTTGTATATATGCTAGTCGCGCGGTAAACTCTGTTTGCGCGATGCAGGATTTTGCGTGACGTCAGTGTGACGCGTTCCATTGTGGCGATGCCGCCACATTGCTAACATCATTCAAAGTGAGGCCGTAACAGCAGGGTTTGGGAAACGGCTAGGCTACCAGAAAGGAAAGATGGATCAAACAACGGTGGAATATATTACTATAATGATAATACATTATATAATCCGACCTAAAAACAGGAAAGGTGTTAGCAAGGACAGTAATAATACACGGGTGAGAATATTAGGTATCTAAATAGGTTACTAGAGGCTTTTTGTTTGGGACATTGAACACCTGTCCCACCACCACAGCGATTATCAGAGGCGCAGCTACAATTATCATTAGAGGCAAGCCGAAGAAAAAATTGTTCAGTTCTCATAAACTCAGACAAAACCCTGTAGGTTTTTAATCATATGATGTAATAAACTGGTATATAATTATGTAATGTGATGTGATACACAGTTACACACAAAGGTGCCTACCATATTATTTGGCGATAGTAGGCATTAAGAAGAGTGTTTGGTCCGAAGGGAAGCCGATAGGAATCGGGTTGTATGAAGGCTCCGCCCCTGGCGATTAAACAATAGAAATAAGTACGTAATGTAGAATATGTGGTTTCAATTAATGTGATAATAACCTAATCACCGCTCTGTGTATACTTATCTCTTTTACTTACACGGGATCTACAATCTTTTGTACGTTTCATGAGCGAGAAAATCGTTGGTAGCTAATCGCTTCCTCGTCGGCGGTGGGACAGGTGTCTAAGAGCTCCCACACAAAACTGCGAATTCGCATCACATCGCAGTTTTGTGTGGGAGCCTTTACAAAGATCTACGGCAGAGAGGAGCCTTGTCTATCTGGTAATCGATTGTGGCCATCTTTATCAGAGATGATTATGATGCGACAAAACAGAATCAGACCGATATACGTATACTTATGTACAGTCATCATCTGCCTAGCCTTTTCCCAACTATATCGGGGTCGGCTTCCAGTCTAACCGGATGCAGCTGAATACCAGTATTTTACATGGAGCGACTGCCTATCTGACCTCCACAACCTAGTTACCGGGTAATACGATACCCCTTGGTAAGACTGGTTGTCAGTGTTTCGGGCTTCTGACGACCCGTAACAACTGTCAAAGATCTACGAATGGCAGCCGGGACAAACGGCTGTTCATTATCAGACATTAGTAAATCAGCTATTAAAATAAACATCGATGTTAATGGTGTTTACGTTCCACCAGAAAAAAATAACACCACATTAAGAAACTAAGCAATTCACGTCTGGACGCTGGCTCCAAGCAACCACCTACTGTGCCTCATTGTGACTCCTCGATGCCGGAGATCGCAGTTCACATTAAAGAGGTCCGAAGAGTATTGTGCAGTCTAGACGTGAACAAGGCCAGCGGGCCTGACGGCATTCCAGCGAGAGTGTTGAGGCAGTGTGCGCCTGAACTGTCTCCTGTGTTGACACGTTTGTTCCGCCTCTCTTTTAAAAAAAGGACGGTACCAAAATCCTGGAAGCTTGCAAATGTGCCACCAGTGCCCAAAAAGGACGACCGTGCAGACCCTGCCCATTACCGTCCGATCGCCATTACCTCCATTCTTTGCAAGGTTATGGAAAGGGTACTGAACAGTAAGTTGCTGACCTACCTTGAAAACAATGATCTCCTCAGTGACCGTCAATATGGCTTTCGCCGGGGACGGTCAACTGGCGATCTTCTTGTGTATGTCACGCACTGCTGGGGCGAGGTCATCGAGAAACACGGTGAAGCCTTTGCTGTATCGCTTGATATCTCGAAGGCCTTTGACAGGGTCTGGCACGCTGCTCTATTCAGCAAGCTTCCTGCTTATGGCATACCAGCTGATTTTTGTAGCTGGATATCAGACTTCCTTAGTGAGCGGTTGATCAGAGTAGTTGTTGACGGCTGCTCTTCCGACCTTATGGCTATTGATGCCGGAGTTCCTCAGGAGTCTGTTCTCTCTGCAACTCTTTTCCTGCTACAGATCAATGACCTACTTCAGTCTGGTATTGTTGGGTACGCAGATGACAGTACAGTTTTAGAAAGATATTTGTCCAGCGCAAAAACCAGCGGGGCCGAAGTTCGTTCCTTGAGAAAGGCCATGGTAGAGCGGACAGATTTGACCTTAAGCCTTGTCTCCCAGTGGGGTGATGATAATCTGGTCTCTTTTAATGCCACCAAAATGCAGGCGTGTCTTTTTGCCGCTAAAAGGAGTCGTTTCGATCAGACTCCTACTTTTCGGGGTACATCTGTTCCTGTAACTGATCGGCTCGAGCTCCTAGGCATGGAGTTGACATCATGTCTCAACTTCGGTGCCGTCATCGAGTACAAAGCCCAAACTGCGGCTAAGAAACTGGGCATCCTAAATAGGGTAAAGCGATACTTTACGCCTGGACAGCTTTTAACTCTCTACAAAGCGCAAGTCCGATCCTGCATAGAGTATTGCAGCCACCTTTGGGATGGCTCAGCCAAATACCAACATGCCGCGCTTGACTCGGTGGAACGCAGAGCTAAGAGGCTCATTGGCGACGTAAGACTGGTGGATGCCAAGCTTCACAGCTTGGCTCACCGCCGCAAGGTTGCCTGCTTGACGGTCTTCTACAGATTGTACTTCGGGGAGTGTGCTCAAGAACTCCACGACCTCATTCCGCCGGCCCCCTCCTATCAGCGGACATCTAGGTGCACTGCAGGTTACCATCCTTACCTAGTTGCTATCCCACCAATTCGCACTAAGCGTTTCCAAATGTCTTTTGTGATGCGCACAGCAAAGGAGTGGAACTCTCTGCCTGCGTCTGTGTTTCCGAACGCATACAACCCCGATCTCTTCAAAGTGAGAGTGAACAGGCTTCTTCTGGGTAAGCTCGCTCCATTCGTCGACTTTGTCTCTGTCATCTCTGACCTAGACTAGAGCCAAGAGCAAACTTATCTCTAATAAAAAATAATAAAAAATAAAAATTTGGCGTTAGGATGTAGCATTCACTCTTATATCGGTCAGTTGTCAAAGCAACCAAAATAAAAAGTCGCAATGTCACATGTCAGTATTCACTGAAAATGCATCATTTTACCTAGCCGTATAGTATAGACTCGCGTTTATCAATTAGATGATTTTGGCAACTCACTAAAAGTCGGTTAGTAAGTTAACAGACCTCTAGGGCAGCAATTAAATTTAACGCCTGATTAAGACAGATTAGCGCTTGGTGAAACACTCGCTACTCTTAATGTCCCGTTAACATTTTAACGGAAGATTAAACTAACTAACATGGTATGGTGAAACTAGGTCTTAACGTGCTTTCTAATGTAATGGTAATAGATGATCACCCATCCACGAATCAACAGCGGCAAGCGTAGCTTAACCTTCGATCGACCCGTGCGACTGTTATCATTTAGCCACGAGCCCGTCCATTTTACAGTAAATTAATTATTAAACTAAAATTCAAATACCGCAAACCTAACATCGAATTAATTTTAATTAATATTATTCATGAATTATTAATTAGGTTATCTAATCTTATGCCTTTATTAAAACCGCGCCTTATTAATTCTTCATTAAATTATTATTTTATTTATAGTCTATGTAAACATTTTAAAAACACAAGCACAATTCGAAAATAAATGAAATTGAATCTGCGCTAATTTTAAAAAGGTTGAATTTTAATGAGTTACCTACTAGTCCGAGTCTAAAATTATTTTAGCCTTGGGAACATTTTAATGAGCAAGATAATACCAAGCAAGCAATGTCCTTAAATTACCCTAAAAACACTGGTGAGTCTTTTAAACATTGCGCGGAGCTCAGAACTGCCCAGTCTGAAGACACCATAACTGTGAATGTCACACATAACCTTACGCCTATAATCCTTGAAGGGTAGGCAGAGTTGTACCTACAGTACACCCACATATCGCCAGTGGTTTTGTTTATTGTTATGTTTTTGTTTTTACTTCGGATACCATGGTTACACAAGAAATGTGAGGTAAGTACTTTTTTTTCGGGGCGAGCGGAACCTGGGCCAAGTGGGAGCTACCAGTGGGAGTACGCAAAATCAGTGATTTGTGTTGATTTTCGTTCAACATAACACAAAACAAAGGCGCTGGTGTTGAATTGAAACGTATGTTTATACATTCCTATGAAGGATAACGGGATTGTGGTCTGTATTCAATTTGGCTTATTGCAGGTACAGTCCACCACACGTTGCAGCATTTTTTTTTTTGTGGAGGGGAAATGAGAGATGGGCGTGTCAGACTTTTACTGACTAAAACCCACCTGTGTTCCTTCTGTTGCCTGTGTCGGAGCCACGGTAACTCTTCCGAACATCCCGCAACCCTGGCTGACGTCGGAGAACCGACGTTTAATGATTTTAAATTGAAAATCACGTCTAAACGAGTAGTGATAATGATTTAGAAAAAATATATGTTAAATTAGAGCCTTTTCTTAATAACTTAATATTTGAATATTGTTGATTATATTACATAGTGTGATTAATTTGTAAAGTTATGTCTAACGTCGATAAAAAACTGAGAATAACGCAGAAACCATCAAGTGTATTTTTATGAAACCTTCACCATTTTAAAGATAATTTAATTATTTATCTTTTATTATACTTGTTTAATTAAAATACATTTTGTGTTATGTATAATAAATTAATAACTCGCCTATCAAGATAGACGAGTCCTATTACTGCGTGGACTTCGACGTTTTGCGTGAGCTCAGCACAGAACACGCAAGCTATGCACTCAAGGCCACTGGCATTTACCTGCGTCTTAAGCTGGCCTAGCGTAGTACGGAGTTTCAATAGAATAAGAGGCCAGCTTATACAAGTTTTGTTACCATGACGTGCGGCTTACTGTACCTATACTCCATTTGAATTAAGATTAGAAAAAACAAACCTTTTTTACAGTCCGTTCAATCGTTTTGAATTCTATTCCGTAGCCCTAAGGATGGCGTTGAAAGCAAAAACGTGGTTTCATTACCAACTATTTACTGCAGGTGCCATTTGTCATGCCACCAACGCAATAGAAGTTAAAATCGGTTGAACGGACTGTAAAAAAGGTTTGTTTAAATTTCTAATCTTAATTCAAATGGAGTATTGTTATGGCATGACGTGTTAGTGTGTTTCTCTTGTTCATTTTCAGTCATTCTGTAACATCGGTTTGTGTAGAAAGCCTGTTCTTATGTGACTTGTAAACAAGATTTACTAAGAAACACCGTTCGGTGGATGGTAGTTATCTTGAATAGGACATTGTGTTGAACATATTGGGGTGGGGTGGCTAGATGAATAAATTCCAGTAACTACGCTTAATAGTAACAGCGTTGTTCAGTATTGCATATTACACTGCTTGCAATTTGCTTTAAGAATAAGAAACATTTATTTGCAGAAAATACAGGTGTGTTACCAGTTATAAAAAAAAGGTGGTTTAACGTACAGTCCATATTTCGCCTGTTTAGGGCATGCAAATCCTAATTTTACATTAATACCCAAGTAAGTACTTATTTTAATAAGACATACAGAATATCCAGAAAAAATACCTATGTTCTAATATAATTTTTAAAATTAAGATAAATTTTAAGTTAACTACAGTAAAATATATAGGTACTACACATAACAAAACTTATTAATAACCTTTTTTCTTTATGTACCCAACAAAAAGCCTTTAAAGTTAAAATAAAAAATAGATACGCCACAAATAGCCAATATTTACTATTGGAATATTGTGGCGAAAACTGACCTGACCAATAAATTATATTTAGTGACTAATAATTGTCTGGGTCGATATGCCCAAGCATCGTTGGACAAATCGTCGAACGCTGAGAGTTGAACGATATGCCGGATGTTACATGGTCAAATTATGAAATGGCGGCGTATCGTGAAATGGCCAGGCAGATCACGATATGACCATTTCTACGATCGGATGACGACATACACAATATCGATGCCTAACAGCCAAAAAGGGATAAGGACATTTTTTGCAAAATCGACTTATATGTATGTATACAGGGTGTAACATAATTAACGCACAACATCTTAAGGGGTCATTGTACTCATCGTTATGAACAACTTTTACTATGGGACCAAACCTGAAATCGCGAAAAAAAATCTGCTGTTCCCTACATTTTGACGAGTTATGCGAACATAAATGTAGGGAGCAGCAGATTTTTTTTGCGTTTTCGGGTTTGGTCCCATAGTAAAAGTTGTTCATAATGATGAGTACATTGACCCCTTAAGACGTTGTGCGTTAATTATGTTACACCTTGTATATCAATGCTTAGCAGCCAAAAAGCCGATTCTAACCATATATGTATATGAGTCGATTTCTCAACAATTTCGCTTATCCCTTTTTGGCTAATTGGCATCGATATATTATACATAATATATATTCTCTTTACTTTCTATCTTTATGGTAGTAGAAATTTGGCTTTGTATAGGAATAACGCACTCTTTGTACTTCCGTTCAAAATTGATCTAAATAGTCCCTTTTTCAATTTGTAATTCCAATAATAAGTACTTTACCTACCATTGTGGTACCTAGGTATTCACAAGCTTTTAATAATCAAAACAAAAGGCAATTCATTAAAATCAGACAAGATGGCCGTCGGTTTTGTGTAAATTAATATGAGGGGAGCATTATTCTCAGCTACTAATTGATCGGGGAACAGATTACAGGAATGTTAAATGTTAACAAAACGGTTCATTTAAATAACATTGTTAAGTGTTAAGTGATTGAATGTTAATTGAGAATCGGGATTTAACTTGGAGGTTGCGGAGTCTTGTGTTAATGTCCGCTAATTGGGGAGATGTTGTGTTTTCAGATTCAATTTTCAGGTTTAATTTGTCCTTGTGGGTTGTGGATGCGTTGCTTTATACAACGTGGATCTGGACGTACGACATTAAATTAAAACGAGCACAGTACTAGTCCATCGAAACATTTTAAAACACGAAGATTAGTAGTTAATGGAAAATTTAAAAATTGCAGTTTTCAAACGAAACAAATAGCAGAATCAACTGTCTAAAAGTAAACACGCTTTATCTACAAAAAGTCACTGACCAACGGTGCGGTGCGGTGCGGTGCGGAGCGCGGCGGCGGCCGCGCAAGTCGCAGGTAGATACTTTAGTCGGAGAACGACACAAACTCAAAGTTGCGCGTTGTTAATTAAAATATCACTGATTGAATGATAATTCACATAATATCAAATCACAACCAGAACTTACGTCATCAATAGAGTCATTTTTTTATATTTTCAGTGTCCGTTGTTCATTATGCACAAGCGACCTCGTCTTATAAAATGTTCACGGATTTGTCGTAATGTAACAAGTCCCCCATCTGCCATTCTTTTTAGTTTGTCGTAGGCATTAATTATTTTAATTTCTAAATCGTCCACAGTGTTCACTTCTCGTGCATACACCTCGTTTTTTACGGTCCCCCAGAAAAAGAAATCCAGTGGTGTCAGGCCAATAGTAAACTAAAACTTTTCATAAATTCACAACAATGCGCGTGCGGCTCGTCTCTTGATAAAAAAAAAATAGCAGGTGCTCTCCTCAAAGGGCGCCGGTGCACTGACTAACCTAATTATCGAGTCCGAGACTTTTTGCCGAAAAAATTCCCCTCACACACACTCGCAATGGTCTATGCACCACTAATGCATAATTTGCATAAGTAATATTTCTTTTTCTTTCTAACTGTAAGATTTTGTGGGACTGGGCGGGGCGCGTCAAAGTGGAATCGTATGACACCTTTATCTGTCTTTCAAGCGTATTGAGACGCAGAGAAAAGAATCATACGTGTTTTGCACAGGTTCTTGACCTTACAATGTTTACCTATTATTACGGACTCGGAACTACATCATGTTGAAAAATAATAAAATGAAAAATAATTTCCTGTGGCTAAAGTATTAATTAAATTTGATTGATTTTTTGTATACGGGCTATGAACATGATTTACGTGGTTTAAAGGAATGTTAGTCGTCCTGTTCCACCTTGTATAATACTAGCAACCCGCCTCTGCTATGCACGGTTTTACGACTTGAAAAATCATCGAGATTCCTTTATTGTATGTTAGTTTAATATTAATGTATTATACACATAAACCTTCCGGAATAGATTCTCAAAATTATGGTGAAAACTGCATCAAAATCCGTTGTGTTGTTTAGAAGAACAACGCGGTCACACAAACACGAAAAGCGACTTTAATTTTAAAATATATATGTACATACCTATGGATATAAGACTTTAACATGATGTCTAAGTCGTGTTTAGCAGCGCGTGCATCGATATTAAGGTAAATTCAGTTACTAAGTTGAGTAGTTAAGATTCGAGCCATTATTTTTTAACCGACGAAAGAAAAGGAGGAGGTTCTCAATTCGACGCGTAGGTACATATATATATTTTTTTGAACGATTCTTATTTTATTCGGGAGGGTATACCTCGAAGTTGGTCCCATGTAAAATGTATTAACTTTGCTTGGGTGGTTTTTGAGTTAGCTTCAATACTTAACACGTATTTTTCTATGTAGATGATGTTCTAATAACTTCCTGTCACTGTAATTTACATAGCAAGTAGTGGTCTTCGATTTTGTGTGGGGTAGCTGGTAGGTACCTACCACAACTCATCATCTGCCTAGCCTTTTCCCAACTATATTGGGGTCGGCTTCCAGTCTAACCGGATGCAGCTGAATACCAGTATTTTACATGGAGCGACTGCCTATCTGACCTCCACAACCCAGTTACTGGGTAATACGATACCCCTTGGTAAGACTGGTTGTCAGACTTTCGGGCTTCTGACGACCTGTAACGACTGTCAAAGATCCACGAATGACAGCCGGGACCAACGGCTTAACGTGCTTTCCGAGGCACGGAGGAGTCTCGGTATGTAAAGATGGTCACCCATCCACGGACCAACCCCGGCAAGCGTAACTTAACCGGATGGATCGACCCATGCGGCTGTTATTACTTAGCCACGAGCTCTCTCTCTCGAGTACCTACCACAACTAAAAAGTGAAAAATAAAAACTTTTTTACAAAAAATAAAACCGATTAAAAAAAAAAACACTACAAAGTGAAAAATCATCGATTAATTTTTTGTAAAAAAAAGTATTTGTTATTTACACACAAGTTACGTTAGTTGTAGTGCGTGCCTACCTGAATCGCTAAACATTTTCCAACCGATTTCCTTAAATAACAAGTCAAAGCTTTTACTCGAGTCTCTTTCAGTAACATCAAAGTAACATCAAATTTTAATGAGTTTTGTTATTGACTTATAAACCATATAGGTAGGTACTTTATACTGTAAAATTAAATAAACTCTGCGTCTTTCTTAGAATATTTAGGTATTATTTGCAGATATATAACCACGTCAAAGTGAATCTTCTATACACGGTGTAACATAATTAACGCACCACCTCTTAAGGGGTGGGTAAAAAAAATCAGCTGCTCCCCTACATTTATATTCGCATAACTCGTCAAAATGTAGGGAACAGCTGATTTTTTTTCGCGATTTCAGGTTAGGTCCCATAGTAAAAGTTGTTCATAATGACGAGTACTATGCCCCTTAAGAGGTTGTGCGTTATTTATGTCACATCTTGTATATACTACTATTTATCTCATATTCTCATCGATATTTTTATAGGCAATCTTGGTTTAGGAATCAACGAAAGCGAGATGCGTAGATGTTGAGAGATCGGAATAACGGATTATTAACAGATGGACGGACAGTAGATAATATGCGTAGCTTTCTTATCTTAAGGTAAGTACGTACTGCTGAAATGTGCAAAATCAGCCTATAATGTTCCCACCGCTGGGACACAGGCCTCCTCTCTGTGAGTCGTAGTGGGCCATAATCCACCACGCGGGCCCAGTGCGGGTTGGTGGATGTCACATGTCTTCGAATTTTTGGTTCTAGGACACGCCGGTTTCCTCACGATGTTTTCCTTTACCGTTTTGAGAGCAGTGGTGATGAAATTAAGTACACGAAGTAAAGTGCCTGCCTGGGTTCGAACTCACGACCTAGGTACGATCTAGGTATTGGAGACACGATCTACATGTAGATGTAGCAGCTGTTCCATATTCGGTTGTAAAAGTAAATGAAGCAGACGGTAATTATTATGAGAAAATGTTGAAAGGCGTTGGGATGTTAGTATGTGGCCTGAAATTAGCGAGAAATAGGCACAAACTATCTAGCCAATACGGTATGATAAAAAAACGATTAAGCCAACGAAATACGAACGCGAAAAGTACCCGGCATGATTTCATCGCGCACTGGATATTCAACGCTCTGCTCAGCGCCGAGAGTTGAAAATCCAAGTGTTTTTTCCACGCGTTGGATTGCACTCGGTTGGATTCTCAATGCTCGGCTCAATACCGAGAGTTGAAAATCTAGTGCACGATAAAATCCCGCCGCGATATTTTCACGTCCGTGCGAATGGCAGCTAAGAGCTAATTTCACCAAACTGTTCATAATCGGACATTAGTAAATCAGCCATTAAAATAAACATCGATGTTAATGGTATTTACGTTCCACCAGAAAAAAAAACCTGATTAGGTACCATTAAGAAACCTAGCGTTAGGATGTATCATTCTTATATCGGTCAGTTGTCAAAGCAACCAAAATAAAAAGTCGCAATGTCACATGTCAGTGTTCATTGACAATGCATCATTTTAGCTAGCCGTATAGTATACAGGGTGGCGATTAGGTTATCACATTAATTGAAACCACGCATTCAGTACATGATTCTGGACCCCGCTGCGTTGAAATTTTTCGTCGGTTATTAAAAAAAATATTTGCTGCTCCATACATTTTGACCTCGTAGGTAGGCAAAAATGTATGGAGCAGCAAATTTTGTTTTTTAATAACAGAAGAAAAATTTTAACGTAGCGGGGTTCAGAATCATGTACTGAATACGTGGTTTCTACTCGTATTAATGTGATAACCTAATCGCCACCCTGTAGACTCGCGTTTTTCATTTCGATGATTTTGACAACTGACTAAATGTCGGTTAGTAAGTTAACGGACCTCTAGAGCAGCAATTAAATTTAACGCCAATCATGGATTAGCGCTTGGTGAAACACTCGCTACACTTAATGTTCTGTTAACATTTTAACAGAAAATTAAACTAACTAACACGGTGTGGTGAAACTAGGTCTTAGTATTAGAAAAGCTTTTGCCATAAGGCAACAATCTTCCGCACCACCTGTACCGCTGCTTTCGAACATGTTGGGGCCACAAATTAGAGGTCTTTGTCTACTTTGACAAAGGAAGATTACTCTCGTCACAGGGAGCATTATAAGAGGCTCTATAAGTGACAATATGTTCAGCGAAACATGTCCATTAATCTCTCTATCAACCTCGTAGTTTGGCTAATTCTCGTACTGCATCATATTATACATGCTACAAGAACTTTTTGGCACTTGAGTGACGTTAACAGCGTGTTGGTAAACATTTGTGCAATGGGGAAGGTCGGGCAAAGCTAATTATACAGATTTCAATATTTTAAATCAAGTATTTGACATGGAAAGTGTCAGAATTTAAAACAAATATTTCCTCCTAATCACTTTCTTCGAATATGTTTCTATCTAAAAATCTGTACGAATAAGCTAAGCTACCATTTTCTAATTTTAGGTCCCTTAGGGAATGTTGGACTCCAATTTCGGAGTATTTAGTATAATAGTACAGTAAATCTTTATTTGCATAAAATATGGTAAATAAAATGTTTTAAATATAAATATAAGTAGTTCTACATATTTTGCTTATTTAGTTCAGCGTGCGAAAAAGGATAGGCGTACACTGTATACACTGAAGAATTGTACGGAAATAGTTCTTTTCCGTACGCTATAAAGAGATTCGAAAATTGTGTTAGAAATCATACCTTGCGTTAAGAGTTATTAGACGTAACCAGACATAGTATACATCAAAGAATTGTACGGAAATTGTTATCTTCTTTACGCTATAAAGAGATTCGAAAATTGTGTTAGAAATCATACCTTGCGTTGGTGTCGCGGCCAGGGAGTATACTCCCCAGCCGCGCCACCAAAACTACATTATATTTCATTATTCGTTGAGGTACGATTTTTTTCATCACACGTACCGTATAGTACGTTAATGGTACATACAATTTATCAAGAAACCTGTTTTATTAATTTTCTACTGTGGCGCGGTGCGAAAAAAAAGATGGCGGCATTAGTACAGTATATAATAAAGTACATTTATGGATTTTGGGTTTGTGCTAACGGTTCAACCGAGCTTCCCGAATTGCTGAACAAAATCGGACTGCGGGTTCCTTCTGCTTTTCTGCGCAATCCTTGTCTATTGCATACTCCTGTGGTAGGAACGAATTACAGACGAAATTCATACTTAATCAGAGCGAGTCATACGTACAATGCGCTCTGCCGGGACGTCGATATCGATGTTTTCAATACTGGCATAACTAAATTAAAAAGTATTCTTTTAAGTTTGAAACACATTTTTTACATAAGATACTGCTTTTACTCAAATACTGTCTACCTACTCAAATACTTTTTGTTATTTATGCTCTCTTCTATCTGTGAAAACTTTTAATTGGCCTTATTTTTGTTACTCTCATTCGTGCAAAAGTGTTTAGCTGTACTTAAGTTTTCCAAAAACTGTAAAATGAAATAAATAAAAAATCATTATAGGCACAGCTAACACTATCGCATAGCTCTCGAACCGACATGGAAGACGAAGAAGGCTTCACGGTGTAGGAAACAAAACACTATCACTCTTCCGTGAAAGCAGTTATTAAATAATAACAAGCCAACGTAAACGTATCAACTGACCCACTTTCAACAGGATATTAATTTCGCATACAGCTACGTATTGATTTATCTATAAATAGTTGTAAGCAAATTCCTATGTAATAAAGCCCTTTATATAATGAATTACCGACGTACTACATAATATATGCCTCTCTCGTTTATATAAGGTCTATCTATTCATACACGAAATCTCTTAAGGGGTTATAGAGACACGAGGAACAGAGTGTAAGGTTCACTCATCCTCTGTAGAAAAGGTAGGATCTTCCGACCAGACGGGTGTTATGTCTGGTGGGTAACTGCCCGAAGATTGATGTCGGGACGTTGTATAGTGTCGCGCGGTAAACTCTGCTTGCGCGATGCAGGATTTTGAGTGACGTCAGTATGATCAAAATCAAAAGTCATTTATTCAAACTAGGTTGAGAATCAGCACATTTCGAACGTCAAAAATGACACAAGACAGTACCCCAAAAAACTCTCCAGCAGCACAGCTGTCTGTTTAGTTAGAAAAACTTGATTCTATACAATAGTATGCAAAATTATTTACATTACGCAACACAAAAACATTAAATAAAATTATTTTCCATGTGTCAGCTAAAACTAGCACACGCCAATATACCAATAAAAAAAACATCGAAACTATACTCAAGCAGAAATAAAAATTTAAAACTAAAGACGTAAAAGAACTTTATAACTAAATAAAAGCCTTCAGGCATAAAGGGCGTGCCCCCTTACGTATTATAGCTATAGCAGCAACGGGTTGAGGCTGACTGCTGGCGTCGACCAGCAGGAGAGGGTTAAAGGGCTCTGCCTGATGACCGGCCAAAAGTGCAGTGTGCACCTTAGGCAGGATGTACCAGAAAGGTGTGGTCAAGTTTAAGGGTGTGGGTTTCAAGATTAAGATGTTGGTCCCATGAAGAAAGTTGTTCAGGTTGATGGTCTATATCACCCCTTAAAATTGACCACACCTTTCTGGTACACCCTGTATACATTATGCTAGCAAGATAAACCGGATACGGTTGTTGCTTTGATCGCAGCTCGCAGGTAGATATGAAGGTAGTTGCATCCGAACGGGGAATTAATTACGAGTAAAACGTGCTCCGTTAAACTTGGTAAACATACACAGGCATTGTGTACCTTATACGTTATACATGACGCACGCCAGTTCAGGCTGACTGAATCTATACAAATAGATAAAACTGAAGTGTTTGTTTGTAATATCAAAATAACAACTTTTTACTAAATGCATATGAACGTATATACGGTATCTACTTATAACAAAAAAGCAATTTAAAAAATTTTTGTCGGTCTGTCTGTTTGTTCCGGCTAATCTCCGAAACTTCTGGACCGATTTTGATGGGACTTTCACTAACAGATAGCTGATGTTATGGGGAGTAACTTAAGCTACTTTTATTTTAGAAAAATAGTTAGGGCTCCGCGCAAAAAAATAAAACCCATGAAATTGTGAACAAAAAGTCGGATTTGAAAAAATATTTTTGCGTTTGGTAGCCCAATCTCGAGGATGATTATAAGCTATGTAACATCACGCGATGACCCTTAGGAACCGAGCAAAAAGAAAAAAAAGTCAGAAAGAACGCTAAGTGAAAACGAAGTATCTAATAGCCCGGGTGGGCGATGCCAGTCGGCGGGTCGGGGGACGAGGGAGTTTTATTAAAATGTGGCTGTTATTTTAGTATATTGTGTATCTTACGACTTCCACGCGAACGAAGTCGCGGGGCACAGCAAGTAAGTAATAAAAATTGGTTAGTTGCGAATCGGACTCGCAAACGAAGGGTTCCGTACCACCGTACAATATTTAACACTACGTTTATTACTTTTAGTAACAAAACACATTTCTTGTATGGACTCGTCCCCATACAAGACACGTTTTTTATTCATTTTTTTTACTTTATTTAATTTTTATTATTTGTTGTTATAGCCGCACGGGTCAATCCATCAGGTTAAGCTACGCTTACCGGGGTTGGTTCGTGGATGGGTGACCATCTTTACATACCGAGACTCCTCCGTGCCTCGGAAAGCACGTTAAGCCGTTGGTCCCGGCTGTCATTCGTGGATCTTTGACAGTCGTTACGGGTCGTCAGAAGCCCGAAAGTCTGACAACCAGTCTTACCAAGGGGTATCGTATTACCCAGTTACTGGGTTGTGGAGGTCAAATAGGCAGTCGCTCCATGTAAAATACTGGTATTCAGCTGCATCCGGTTAGACTGGAAGCCGACCCCAATATAGTTGGGAAAAGGCTAGGCAGATGATGATGATGATGATGTTGTTATAGCGGCAATAGAAATACAACACAATCTTTGAAAATTCCAACTGTCTTCCTGTTACGGTTCATGAGATACAGCCCGCTGACAGACAGACGTACGGATGGACGGACAGACGGACAGCGGTGGCTTAGGAATAGGATTCGGGTACGGAACCCTAAAAAGTAACTTGCTAAAATAAAATCACACGCAGATTTGAGTTTGGAGTTTCATGAATCGTTTCATAGAATTGACGCGATGCAGGCCTGGCTTAACAAAATATTAGCCCATACTAAAACGACTTTGGAACTAGGACCGGCATCCCATCCCATGACTACCTAAAATTAACGGACATCGGAGAGAAATGCTATCAACGCGTTGGCCTGAACATCTTAATACTTAGCCTAGCCTTTTTCCATCTATGTTGGGTGGGCTTTCAGACTAACCAGATGACGCTGAATACCAGTATTTTACATGGAACCAAACATTAACTAATTAGTCATCACAAATTATTTTTTTGATATTTCTCGGGACCCCAGGGTCCCGGACCTTTAGAAGGCATATGAGGGGCCGAAGCCAACTCGCAGAGGCCCGTTAGACGCTTTCAATGGAAATGAGGCACTAACCGACGATTATCCCTGTGCGTACTACGCAAGTGCACCCAAGGACAACCCCCGGATGGTGTAGGACTATTGCAGAATATGGAGACAAAAAAAAATTGGGCTATGGGTTTGGATGGCTAAAGTGGACTGGTTATCTAAAACTATGGAAGGACTATGGCCTCTGCCTGACCAATGTGTGATAAATACAATACACGGATAAAATGGCAGGGGGTGACTTGCACACTCAACAATGGGCCCCCGGAAACGGTCGCTAGCACATAGTGTCGTAGCGACAAGGGGGCAACATGTCTTGAGGTGCTTAAGAGGAGTGGAGAGGTATTCCACGGCTATCAGGACAATCCCGGAAGTACGGTCAAGATCCCTACCAGCATCTTACTGGACTACTTCCTTCCTCCGATCACAGATTATTATTATTATTAAGAGACAGAAGGACACAGCGATTTAATGCTTTAATCGCCACTAACAAATCTCAGGTGGAGGCTTACGGATGGCAGATTCTTTAGCGCCTCGCCCTCCATTCTCATGAGACTAATTTAATATCCTCTTAAAGTAAACTGTACAAGAATACTGTGTATACAATTAGGAGAACACTCTGGCTAGATTATTCTATGAGTTAGACGTGCGAGTGGCTAGGACTAACCTACTCAAGTTAATAGTACGCGTCAAACTTTATGGAGGCTGTGAAGTGCGCTTCTTGCTGCGCAGTACCGCACCCCTCGCCCCCGCTGATACGTGAATTAGTTACTGCGCAGCGACTCGACTCTTGTTCCGACCCGCCATGAAGTTTGAATTGGGCTGTATCCCTATGTCACGAGCCGCACGTATTATTAATATTATTAAGTTATCGGAGGATATATTTGGGCAGAGCCTGCCGAGATGTATGCAAATGGCACAAATAATAATATTGAGTGTAATAAACGTCAAGTATATTTATTTGTAATTTGGCTTTTAAGCAATTTTATTTTTTGGAAATTTGTGTGATATCGCCTTAGATGAGTCTGTAATAAAGGTGTTATAATTGTGATTTAAATAAATAAATAAATGAGTTCCGAAGCTTTTTTTTTATGTTGTTAGTTGACACACAAGGCTACAGTTCACCTGATGGTAATTGATTTGGTGGCCACCGCCTAATATACTGGTATATCAGAGGCCTCGCACAGATGCAACCCAGCAGCGGCGAGGTGTGAATTTTTGTAAGAGAGAAGCCGAACCGAAGCCGGATTCAACTTACTTACTTATCAATAAATTAAACATTAATTTATTAACTTAAAAATAAAAGTCTTTATTGAATTTAACACCATATGTCATCAAATAGCAGAACCAAAAAGACGATATTACTATACAAACAAAACTTTCAATGTTTTCGAGAAATAAACTCAACTAAATTAGGTACTATCATTCTAAACGTATTATAGGAATATAAAGAATCAAATACAATACGGTTGAACAGGTGAAAACTAAATAAATGTGCAATATTCCTCCATCTCGTTTTCGCTGACGCATTTCTATATCTGTCTCTATCGTAACTCGTTGTACACGGGCTTGCTCCCGTCCATTATCAAGCGGTGCCACGTGACCTAAAGTGACGGAACGGAATGGACGGAATCGCTATTGTATGAATTTTTAGTTCCAGATTATGACGTTTTGGCGCCGGGTTTAGAACAATTTATTGTTGTTGTTAGAATTCAAAGCTAACAATAGGCGTTTTTGTTGTTTAAATGTTATGGTGAATTAAATACCCGTAGTGTAACTATATTTGTTGGCAATAGTAGACACTATTGACTGTGCCATTATTCAATAGCGGTAGAGTTGCTGATGTGAATCTCCGAAGGGAAGCCGGTAGGAATCGTGTTATATGCTGCTTTCGCCACTGCAACCCAGATACTATCTAAGAAACAAAGCCATGGCATAAAAAATAAAGTTAAAAACAACGACAAAAACGTCAACTAAAAAGGTATAAACAAGACATCGATGTCGAGATTTATTTCGGTTTTCGTATAGCCGGAGTCGTCGTCGAATACGTCATGTAATTAAGGCACAAATCGTACAGATTACGTGTACCCCGTGTAACCGTTCGTTTTGGCTTTAGCCTACTTATTCGGGTAAAAAAAAAATGATTTTAATCACACCGGCACTCGTATCTACCCTTCAAACTGGCACACAGCAAGCTCTATAGGATTATTAGGATTAAAATGTTACTTGTTTACGAAATATGCTGTTTTTTATTTCTATTTATTTTATTAATTGTAATACTCTTTGTGCGCGCCGTGCCGAAACAGCGTCTTTTTGTGTCCACAGCGACCTCAGTATCGTTCTGTGCCTCGGAACAATGAGTAACTGATGTTTTATTTATTGTTCTGAGATAGCGACACGCCAGCTTGCGCTGAAAACCAGCGCCGTGGATTTCGTGTCTTCGAGCACAGGCTGCGGCATTAGGTATGCTGAGCGCTGGCCGTTTCGCGCGGTAGTGGCGCATATTTCCGTCTAGGTTCAATTTATTATTTTTAGAATATACATATCCACTTGTTTTGTTTTTACGTATATAACGTGTAACTGGATGTACGACATTAAATGAAAACGGGCACCGTACTAATCCATCGAAACATTTTAAAACACGAAGATTAGTAGTCAATGGAAAATTAAAAAAAAATGAGTTTTCAAACAAAATAAAAAGCAGAATCAACTGCATAAAAAGTAAACACGCTTCATCTACGAAAAGTCATTGCCCAACGGTGCGGTGCGGGGTACGGGGCGCGGCGGCGCCGGCAATGTTTACCTATTATTACGGACTCAGATCTACATCATGTTGAAAAATAAGAAAATGAAAAATAATTTGCTGTGGCTAAAGTATTCATTGGATTTGATTGATTTCTTGTATACTGGTACAGAACACGATTCTCTTTACGTGGTTTAAAGGAATGTCAATCCTCCTGTTTACACCTTGTATAAACAGTTTTTCTTTCTTTCCATCTATCGAGGACGAATTTCTTATAATTATGTCTATCTCTTATGTATTTATCTACAGTTCTACTTTTCCATGTATACGAAATCATCAAAGGGAAGTTGTCTAAATAAAGGTACACGTACAGTCACGAGCACTAATATGTATACACTGAGCAACTTTTAAAAGGGATTTTCTCCTACTGTATTGATTGTAATTCTATGTTGTTACGAATATAGTATTTTGAAACCCATACTATTATGAAAGAGGTCTTATCTCAAAGTTGCGATCGTTATTCCACGAGAAAATCGCTTTTGAATTGTGCTAAGTGTATACATATTAGTGCTCGTGACTCTCATCCATCTCTCAGTAGTAGCCACTGTAGGTCAGATAAGTGGTTAGGATTAGGTACTTAGAGTTTAGTAACATTTAATAATTAAAATACAAATTCTTAGCACTTCCAGCGATACCCGTAAGATAAACAAGGACATGAAATAATTCTGATTTGACATAAAAACTTTTTTGCAAAAAAAAAAAAACAACCGACTTCCAAAAAAACACTACAATGTGAAAAATAAGCAGTGTCTTTGCTTTTGTATTTTCGTTTTTTGCCATCGACTTCCAAAATTAAAGTTATTTTTCACTTTATTTATTTATTTAAACTTTTCACACTCAAAGAAAGTACAAAGGCGGACTTTAATCCCTTAGGCATTCTCTACCAGTTAATCAAGGGTGGAGAAGAGATTACACTAGAGGTCACTTTGTTGTGTTCTTTTGGTAGTCGGTTGTTTGTTTTGTATAAAATGTTTTTCTTTTTCACTATTTTGATGTGGTACTTACCTCCTACCCCAGTGACAGGAAATTATTAGAACATCATCAACATACACTAAGTGCAAAAATACGTATTATTGAAGCTAACTCGAAAACCACTCGTCACAACTCACAACACAACTTGACCAAATTTATTATGGGACCAATCTGGATGTACATCCTTTCAAATACTTAAAAAAAAATATTTTTTCAAATCAGTTTATAAATGACAGAGTTCTGATGTAACACACATTAAAAAAAATACAGCCGAATTGAGAACCTCCTCCTTTTTTGAAGTCGGTTGATAATTTATCAGAGCTCCGTATTCAAAAGACACCTTCAAAAGTGATATAAGTACACACTCCTAAATCTGTTCGTAATAACATCACCTAGCTAACCAAACATTAATATCAAGTTTCACTCAAATATTAGACTCCAGTCTTCTGAACAGATAACTAGACTGCTCGAGTAAAAAGTCCCTAAATTCAGGTGTTTATCCGGAATTGGGGTCGGGTAACACCCGTACTTGTATTGCTAAATAACAGACAACAAACCGTATATTGATGAATCAACTTCATTATTGCTACTGCCAACATTGTAATTTCAGGTAATTTCCACCATTTTCAAGGAAACATTCGGTTTAGTAGCTGTGAATTTATGTAGTTCTGTATTGATTTACGGTGCATTTTCGGAGTTTATTGGGAGATTAATTAGTGGCACTCGCCTCGAAATGTACTTAATTGTTTACATTGATGGATATGGTAAAGTATGTACATAATAGACAGGTAAGTATTGCACTGCCAGTTTATCGCTGGAATTTCCAAGTAAATCCGTCGCGTATATAAATTGAAAATTTTCCTTCGACATGTTCATTGAACGAAAAATCTTTCGGAAATGGTAAAATACCCACATGATCTGACAATTTCAAGCCTTCAAAAATCG